>OY728153.1:2074292508-2084292508 GCA_963277665.1 Viscum album
GCTACAAGACGTTAAACTGTTCATCATTCGTCCAACATGACGTTAAACTGTACCACGTCCAAGCTGTACGACGCTAAACTGCCTAGCCTCCATCATCCGTGCGACAAGACATTAAACTGCCAAGCATCTACGTCCGCGCTGCAAGACGTGAAACTGCCGAGTGCTTCGTCCAACATGACGTTAAACTGTACATCGTCCTCAACACACGACGTTAAACTGTACTTCATCCGGCAAGACGTTAAACCGACCGCTTCGTCCTTAACACACGACGTTAAACTGTACTTCGTCCGGCAGGACGTTAAACCGTCCACATCACCCGATCCCGTGCCCCGCACGCAGGGTCCTCCCGGTTTGGATGTGGCCCCCACCCGCTCGTCTCTGCAGGGATGTCGGGATTGGAGTGGCCTTCACCCACGGGGATAGTATTACAAACCGAACGAACTACGTGGAATTTGATCCCTGTCTCCTAAACAGGGTATGTAGGAAGCCTCTCCGAGGTTCAAGCCCACCACCTGGTTGTCCCGGTCGTATTCACGTCGGTTCGTCCATCAGTGGACCCCTCCCGGGTTCACACTTGCGTCGATTCACCTATGAATCCGCTCTTGTGGGGGACTGCACATGTGTATCTCCATTGCGCTTCCCCGCTGCCTCTTTCTATCTCTCTCTTCAGCGTCCAGCATGACGTGAAACTGTGATCCACCCGGCCGTTCCATCCCCCTCTGTGTGAGGTGGTTCGGTTCAATCCCCCACCTGGCAGCCTCGATCTCTTCGTGAGTCGGCTTGCCAACGTCCAGCATGACGTGAAACTGTGATCCACCCGGCCGTTCCATCCCCCTCTGTGCGAGGTGGTTCGGTTCAATCCTCCACTCGGCGGCCTCGATCTCTTCTTGAGTCGGCTTGCCAACGTCCAGCATGACGTGAAACTGTGATCCACCCGGCCGTTCCATCCCCCTCTGTGTGAGGTGGTTCGGTTCAATCCTCCGCCCGGTAGCCTCGACCTCCTTGTGAGTCGGCTTGCCAGCGTCCAGCATGACGTGAAACTGTGATCCACCCGGCCGTTCCATCCCCTCTGTGCGAGGTGGTTCGGTTCAATCCTCCACCCGGCGGCCTCGATCTCTTCGTGAGTCGGCTTGCCGACGTCCAGCATGACGTTAAACTGTATATCCGAACTACGCTGACTTTGATCCGCGCTAACGCGCGGTACGTAGGAAGCCCCTATGGGGTCCAAGCTCTTCACTCCATCATCCATCCTGATCCTTACCCGGGCCGCCACATCCCGGTGGGGTCATGCCACTTCATTCCACTCCATTTCACTCGAGAAGCCACCCATGTGCTGGCCCCAGCATCGGAGGTTCCCCGCAAGGGGTTCTGTCATCTGATCCACTTCTCGTGTTGATCAGTCCGATGTCGTCCCCACTGGACGTTAAACTCACGGCATACCTCATGTTAAACATGGGAAGCTGAGGAAAACCTCAGGTAACACAGTTCCCCGCACCCAGCGCGGGATGCCTCAGGCCATCACGCCTTCGAGAAGCCCTATTAGGGACGGAAGGCAGACATGCAGGGCCGCAGTGTTAAGACACGCCCCCAGCACCCAGAGCTACCCGGTCTCCTCACCGCAGGTTGCTGCCCCGACCAGACCCCTTGGAGCGTCTGGGAGGAAGCAGCGTAATTAACTGGTGTCCATGAAGATATGGCGCCAGGAACGAGATTCACGAACATTCTTAAATCTATGAGGGAGACCCGGATTAGGTGACGAGTTCCGAGGAGACGTCCATGGAAGGAGGAGCCGACATCCCATCATCCCTGTTTCGATCAAGGAGAAGACGCCCCTGAACAAGGGACGGATGCCGCCCGCCTTTGGAAAGCGGGACTGCGGGGCCAAAAGCCGCGCGCCCATCCCCTCGGGTCGACGGGTGCACGCGCGAACGCGTCCTGGCAGAACAGCGTCGGAACAGAAACCCGACGCACATCCGCACCGAAACAGAAAAATGGTGAACCCGACGTGAATCTCTTCTCCTCAATACGAAGATCGATTGCTTTCAGAGGTGTTGGAAGACCAGCATGCTGCTCGACCGAGCATTCAACACCGGGGCACGGAACCCGCCAGGGGCTGGGGAAGGGAAATCGGGCACTCCGTCTCACGACGTCGATGGCCTGGGATCCCCCCCACGGAGGGCGTCGTGGCACGAATGGTTGGTTGTCGATTCCTTTTCCTGTCAGTGTTAATGGGTTTTTCTCACTGCTTTCAGGAATCAGGTCGACCAATCCAGTGCACGATCGCCACCCGCCCACTGGCGCAGGGGTAGGGGAAACACCGACGCGACTACTCCGCGCGGTCCCGCCCATTCCACAACCGTCCCAGCAGCTGCAGCTGCGGGGAAACCATGCCCTCTCTCCCCCTCGGAGGTCATCCAGAGAAGGGTGATCAACAACTTGGTGCAGAGATATGAGGAAGAGGGATTCATCCCCACCAGGGACATGGTTCGCTTAGACCTCGAGGAAGCTGCACCTCGCCACCAACACCGCCCCCAAGGGCCGCGCAGGAAGGAACCGCTGCCTACCTCGACGTCCAACCGCTTCGGGAGTTTATCCCCGGAACGCTCCGACAGCTCTCTTCCCTATGCGGATGAGGTGGAAGATGCCCGGGACCACCCTATCCGAGATTCGCTCCAGGGATCCGCGATCAGGGATCCTGCTAGGCCACGTCGACATCGCCGCCAGGCCTCTCAAGTCTAAGAACAGGCTCTCCACCTGCCTGCGCCGCTCATCCCGACTCGTTTGTCCCGACGCCAACGTCGGGCACGAGCGGAAGAGGATGCCCACCTCGGGGCCCTAGCAACCGCGGCTGCGTTGGCTCAAGCCACTGCTGGATCCAGTCACCAGGCCCCTGCGTATCCTGAGCAGGAACACTTCTATGCCCGACCTGGATCGAGGCCCCGACCGCCCCAAAGGCAGGTTGGGTTGACTCTCCCGGTTGTTGGTACAAGCAATATCCCCCACGGACCACCTCGCGGCAGCGCTATTCACCAGCAGGGTCTACTCCGTGTGGCCGATCCAAGAGGCATGGGTCATCCCACCTTCCGATCCCGGCCCGGAGGCCTGCCTGGAATCATCTCTCCCCGCGTCCCCTTCGATATCTGTCCCGGTGCGCCTCGCACCTTGGTTTCCAGTCCTCTTGGCCCCAGCAACGGTGCGGCCGGAGGACGCCAGGACAGAGATCAGCCATGCCCCGAAGAACCACCCAGGGGCAGGAAGGCGAGGCGTCGACATAGAGGGAGGAATGTTAGGGAATTCCGGATAGAGATCCGACCGGTTCGTTTCTCTGATACAGAGGCGGAGTACGATTCGGCGACGGAGGCCTCCCCCCGATCCCGCCAGTTAGGGGCAGGGGTAGGAATGCGGCACGTCAGCCTCGTACTTCCCGAGAGCGAGATCGATACGATCCCCGCTTCTCTCCGAAGGTATATCCGGAGTAGTGAGGGCCTGGTAGACCCCCAAGGATCAAGCTTGCGGTTGGTACCAGCCCCTCCGGAAGCACCTTCTGCCTCGATCGGAGAAGCCGAAGACTTTTTCTGGGGACCGATGGTCGAACCACGATCCAGTGCACCCTCGGCGAGCACCGACGCTACGGCAGGATGTTCGCTCGCCGGCCCGTCCTATCGTGATGTGGTAGCTGGGGCACCGCCACCCTCAGAGGGCGGCCCGGGATATGGAGGCCAATTGGCCTGCTCGCCGTATTCACCGCCGGCCAGCCCGCCGGCCCAGCGGCCCGCCTCGGCACCACTGCTGGTTCCCCGTCCATTCCCAGTCGTTGAAGAGGACCAAGGAGACCTGGGTCCCGAGTTTGAGTCGTGGAGCTTCTGGACCGTCCTTGCAGAGGGCCACTTCCCTGAGAAGTTTTGGCCAGTCGCAGGACCGAGCTTTGATGCACCCGAATCACTCACCCCGGATGAGTTCGAATGCTTCCGCCGAACTCTCCGGGAGAATCACTCCCGTCTTCACCGCCTACAAATGCCATATCCCAGGAGTCAAGTGCACCTAGAGGATATTGGTGAGCAGTGCCGTCAAATTGACCTGGCCACGCTCCCCGCGGTTCGGCACCCCGGGTCATTTGAGCACCACGAGGCCCTCCAACAACGATGCGTTGAGTGTTTTCAAGTACTCCGCAAGGTTATCGAGGAAGCCACTCCCCACATGTATATCCGTGGATGGGGGCAGTACGCTTCCCTACGCTTCAGTGCGATTCTCCGACAGCCCGATTCACTGGGTGGCCCTGAGGGTATATCCCCAGGGACGGAAACGGTCAATATGGTTGACCTGTCGGGAGAGGGGAACAACTTGGAACTTCTCGGCGGGGGATATCCCCCCGAAGAAAAGCCATCGCTAGATCCGTCAGTGAGGGTTACTCGTCACCAGAGGAACCTCCTGGGTCTCCCCGCACCCACTGAAGCACTGACGTTGAGCCGAAACGTCAGCAAAGGTAAAGAGCACGACGAGGCTATAAAGCCCGCCGACCCATCTGCCTCCATGCAGAGGGCAGACGAGGATCCCGAGAAGGCTACGCTACGTCAACAGCTCGCCGAGCAGAAGAAGCTAGTTGACCAGCTCCTCGCCGAGCGCGCTGCAGAACGGCGGCCTGACTACGGTGATCCTAGGCCAGGAGAGCAGGGGTAGGAACAACCACCCCTCAATGAGGCTCTCCCGGGCAACCGTGATTATGCCTGGTTTGCCGACAGGGGAGAGGCCATTGCCTATGGCAAGAGGGCGCGGTATGTTTCACCACACCCTCCCGAGCGGCGTGACTACCTAAGAGACCCCGCTCGGATTCCTCCCGCTGCCCCAAGGGCCGCTCCGCCCGCCATCCCACGAGCTGCCGAGTTCAACGACCCGGTCGACGACCCGATTGAAGGGCCATGCAATGCGCTCATGGTTAGAGATCCTCGCCAGGACTGGAACCCATGTCCGGACGATCCGATGGCGGCACTCATCGCCCGCTTGGAAGCCTTGGAGACTCGGCAAGTGGCGATCCCACCGGACGGCAAGCCATACCCAGCATGGGTGGATGACATGCCGGCACCTCCAGGATTCGGGAATCCCACTTTCGCCCCCTTCAACGGGACTGGAGATCCGCCACAGCATTTGGCCCATTTCAACTCGAGGTGCGGGCCTATGTTGGGAACTCCGGCGCAGTAGGAGGCCGCTAAGCTTCGCTGCTTTGTCCAGACACTGGAAGGGCCAGCATTTGTCTGGTACAGCCAGCTCCCCGTCGGGTCGATAACTAGCTGGGAGGACCTTCGTAGACAGTTCCTCTACCAGTTTAGTTCCACGACCCGGAATACGAGTATCGCAGACCTCTTCAAGTGCAAGCAGAGGCATGATGAGCGAGTCGTGGATTTCGTCGCCCGATGGAAGGGTCTCACGTATTCCCTTGACATGCCATTGACCCAGGAGCAGTTGCTGACAATGTGCGTCGGGAACGTCAAGACCGAGCTGGTCCCTTCCCTGATCACTCAGAATTACCCCGGAGGGTTCAGGGACTTCTCAGACAAAGCTCAACGTCTTGAGGAAGCCCTGCAACAGGCCAGTCAGGCACACCCGCTGCCTCCTATGATTCCTGCAAGGAGAGTCAGCAGGGCTGAGCCCGCTGCTGTTGCCCAGATAGAGGCCCCCATGCCGTTGGAGCTGCTGCCGGTGAGGCCAGCTCTATAGCCTCACAGGAATCCGCCTCCACGAGCTCAGTTCCCGGCCCAGCAGCGGCAGCCCCAGAACCGGCCGACCCCTCCGCGTAATGTACCGCCACAACCCAGGCGAGATAATCAGGGTCCACCTCCTCGGCAGGCCCCTCCAGCTCCTCGTCAAGACCACGCTCCCAGGGGCCTGTGATACCTGACTTACTCATTTCACGAGGATCAGGTCCCCGGTTATTTCCGGAGCGCCCTAGAGCAGAGGATTGTGCGACTGCCTGAGTGTTGGAGGCCAGAGGAGGCACATCTCACGGATAACCCCCGCTACTGCCCTTACCATCGGACCCTGGGGCGCACCATCCGGCGGTGCTACGTGTTTAAGGACTGGCTCCAAGACCAGATTAACAACAATGTAATCAGGTTGGGCCCAGCTCCAGCACAAGTGGCGAGCGTGTTCGTGGGATCAGATGACGATAGCGGCAATGAGGACGAATGGCAGCTGGTCTCCGACCGCGGATCCCAGAAGTATAAAAACTGGATGGCCCGCAAGACGATCATTCGCGCCCATGGAATCATCCGTGCACGCTTGAATCAGCCTGAGCCCCCAGAATCTGCGGGTGCTGCTTCGGCATCGTCATCCCAGCCTTCCTTTTCCGAGAAGAGCAAACGGCGGCGGCGTAAGAAGGAAGAGCGCGCCCCGCCAGTTCTGCCACTATCCCGCACTCTTGGCGATTTCATGCCCCCGAAGATGGGGATCCCTCCTCGGATCCGCCCGGTGATGAATGATTCATCCGATGACAGTGTTGGGTACGCTTCGGTTAATACCGTCGAGCTGGTAAATCCCTTTTCAGTTCCCGACGTTGAAGAACACCAGGTGGACCTCCCTAGTGTCCCCGGTCGTCGCCACCGTCGAAGGAACCGCAACAACAGGAGTCACCGGGACACAGCAGTTGGTACCTCCAGCCAGGACGTGCATGCCACTGAGACTAGGCAGCAGGCTCAAAACCGAGCTCAGCACGCGCAGCCCCCCCATCCGGGGATGAAGGATTCACCTCCGCCGCTGTTTGTGGTGTGGGACCAGGCAGAACCGCCTCAGCCGCGTCGAGATCAGCTCCGCCCTGCCACGAGTCCATCCCGGCCTCCTGACCCCAGTACGGTGACCACTTCCCGGACTTCAGCCAATGAACAAAGAGATGCGCCAAGCACCAGTCGGCCGCCGGCCCAACCGGCAAGGCCCATCATGCCTCCAACCGCAGAGCAACCTCCTGCAACCAGGGGCTCGCGCTTGGCCAAAAAGTATGATGTCCTGAAGCACTTGGCCGACATCCCAGAAAGGCTCTCCATCCTTGAGGCTCTGTGCATGTCATTTGAGATGCGCGAGGCACTCGCTGAAGCCCTGAAGAGCCCCCTCCAGTTTGAGACAGAGGTTGCGGCTGTAGAGGCCTTTCACGCCGAAACGATTGAGGACGCCGAATGCCAGACAGTTATCTCGTTCTCTGGTAAGGATGAAGACCCTCCTATACTGGGGCACATTCGTCCGCTGTACGTTACTGGCCAGTTCAATGGCCTTGAATTCCGGCGCTGTCTTGTCGACACGGGGTCCGGGATTAACTTGATTCCCACTCGGACGCTCCGGAGATTGGGGTTGTCTGAGGATGACTTGATTCCCTCCGACCTCAGGATCCAGGGGTACGACTGCACCGAGCAAACTCCGGTCGGCAAGATACGTTTGAAGACCCAGTTCGGTGACTTGGTTGCCAACACCGAATTCATGGTGGTCTTTCAAGACACTGCGTATAACGGATTGATGGGCAGGCCATGGCTCCACCTTCATGCGGCAGTTCCCTCGTCATACCACCAATGCCTTAAATACTCCCTTAATGGTCGAGTAGGCGTGCTTCAGGGAGATGCCTCTCCTTTTGCCTCATGTGAAGCCCGCTATCTGGATGCGGACTATTACAAGAGAAAGGATAAGCAGATCCTGGCAGGTGAGGTCGAGCCTGTCGCTGTTGCGAGTGATCCCTGGGAAAGTTTGGATGACGCTTACGTCCTCCCGATTCATCGGTTGGACGTAGCCATGGTCTCGACGGCCTGTGAGTCTCCTGATGAGATGACCGCGACCGCCCATGCCAGCACCAGCGGCCCAGCAGGATCTGGTGGCCCCAATGCAGTTTCCAACGCAGTCTCTCCCATGGATGATCCCTCCCCAAGTGGAGAGGACATGGAAGATGCACCCCCAGCCTTTGAGGAGGGCGTCTCCGCCACGGTCGATGAGTTAGTACAAGTGAACCTTGGAACCGAAGCAGATCCAAAACCCACATTGGTCAGTGCCTTCATGCCCTCTGAGGAGCGGCAACAGTACATGGACTTTCTCAGGCAGCACCGTGATGTGTTCTCTTGGGGCTATGATGAGATGCCGGGGCTAGATCCTCAGGTAGCCGTCCACCGCCTTGGTCTCCCGGCGAACCATCGCAGGTTCAAGCAGCCTCCCAGGAAGATGCACCCATCCCACGGTGCCATGGTTGAGGCCGAAGTTGACAAGATTATCAAAGCCAACTTCGTGAGGGAAGTTCAGTACCCCAAATGGCCGGCCAACATTATGCCGGTCAGGAAGAAGAACGGGCAGATCAGAGTCTGCATCGACTTCCGCGATCTCAACCGCCACTGTCCGAAGGATGATTTTCCCCTTCCGGTGACAGAGCTGTTGATTGACGCCACGGAAGGGTTCCAAGCCCTCTCCTTTATGGATGGATACTCCGGATACAACCAAATCTGGATGGCCCCTGAGGATGAGGAGTTCACTGCCTTCAGGGCCCCCCAAGGTATCTTTTGTTACCGGGTCATGCCCTTCAGCCTGAAGAATGCAGGTGCCACCTATCAACGGGCGATGCACCGCATATTCAAGCCAATCCTCAGCACACTGGTGGAATGCTACGTCGACGACTTGGTGGTCAAATCGCGCCAGCGTCAGGACCATCTCAAAGATCTTGAGAAAGTGTTCGGCTTCATCCGGTCTCGCTGCCTGAAGATGAACCCGTTGAAGTGTGCCTTCGGGGTCACCTCCGGAAAGTTCCTTGGATTTGTGGTAAGATACTGGGGTATTGAGATCGACCCGGAGAAGATCAGGGCGATTAGCCAGATGCCTCCCCCAGGTAACATTCGGGAACTGTAAGGGTTCCAAGGCCACTTAGCCTATATACGCCGATTCATCGCGAATCTGGCCGGAAAGTGTAAGCCCTTTTCTCGGCTCATGAAGAAAGGTGAAACCTATGTATGGGATAAAGAGTGTCAGACCGCCTTCGAGGAAATCAAGCAGTACTTGCTTCAACCTCCGGTTCTGATGCCACCTGTATCCGGGAAGTCGCTGGTCCTCTATGTGACCGCCCTGGAACGGTCCCTGGGTGCCCTTCTCGCCCAGAAGAACAACGAGGGAACAGAGAATAGCCTCTATTACCTCAGTCGCATGCTCCTCGATGCGGAAGTCAGGTATTCCCCCATCGAGAAGAGATGCCTGGCGCTCGTATTTGCCGTATAGAAATTATGACACTACTTGCAGCACCATGAGGTACAGTTGGTTTCTCGAGTAGACCCGTTGAAATATATCCTGAGCCGGCCTATGTTGACTGGCCGCCTAGCACGGTGGGCTGTGATTCTCCAGTAGTTCGACATCAGGTATGTGTCTCAGAAGGCCATCAAAGGGCAAGCATTGGCAGACTTTCTGGCTGCTCACCCGACCTCCGCGAATCAGCCGCTGGATCTAGGCTTTCCTGATGAGGCCATTCTCTCGGTCGATCATACCGACCCATGCTGGCAGATGCACTTTGACGGTGCCTCCCGGAGCCCCACCGGTAGAAGACTCGATAATCCTAATCTCAACAAAGTGGGTTTGGGTATCGTCTTCATTACCCCGGAGCAAGCTGTGCTGCCATACTCTTTCCTGTTGTCAGAGGGCTGTACCAACAATGAGGCGGAATACCATGCCCTCATCACCGGCCTCGAGTTGGCTCTCGAGATTGACGTGCCCCATCTGTGTGTGAAAGGGGACTCCGAGCTGGTCGTTAAGCAGATCAATGGCGACTATGTTGTCAGGAAGCCGGAACTTGTGCCATTGCTGGAGTGCACCCTCCTTCTGATGGCCCAGTTCCCTTCTCGGCCAGAAATTGTCCATGTTCCCCGGTCGCAGAACGGTCGAGCAGATGCTTTGGCCAGCCTTGCTGCGTCACTTGCAGAGCCTGAACAGAACAACCTGATCGTCCGCGTGACGCACCGCAGGCTCATCGCTCCCGTTATCCCGGAGGGAGATCGCGGACCGTCGGTAAGTAATCTCACCGCGGTTGCCCCTGTGCCCGGAGCCCCAAGTACCCCAGATATGGCAGTCGAATCAGCCTCTGATTGGAGGGCGCCTTTGGTTGAGTACCTCCAACATGGCATTCTCCCGTCGGATCGGGCCGAGCACGAGCGAGTTCGACGCCGCGCATCGCAGTTTGTCCTCCAGAGCAGTCCCGCCCTGGAGCAGATCCTCTATAGACGCGGATTTGATGGTGTTCTCCTCCGTTGCCTTCATGGAGTTGAGATCCCACGAGTCATGCAAGAGGTTCATGCTGGTTCATGCGGTGCCCATCAGACTGGGCCGAAGCTGTCCCACCAGATTCGGAGGTTGGGATACTTCTGGCCCTCCATGATCCATGACTGCATCGAGTATGCCGGGAGGTGCCATGCGTGCCAGGTTCATGTGAACTTTGTGCATCGGCCGCCGGAGCCTCTCCATACCACCAGGTATTCTTGGCCCTTTGCAGTCTGGGGTCTGGACGTTGTGGGACCTTACCCACCGGCGACAACTCGCCAGTACCGGTTCATTCTGACCGCCACGGACTTCTTCTCCAAATGGGCAGAGGCGATTCCGATCAGAGAGGTCAAATCCTGTTCGATCGCTGACTTCGTGACCTCCAACATCATTTACCGATTTGGAGTGCCTCACGCTATCCTCACGGACAACGGAGCCAATTTCCGAGCAGCCGAGTTGAAGAAGTTGTACGCCAAGTACAACATTCGCTCGAACCATACATCTCGCTATCATGCGCAGGCGAATGGATAGATTGAGGCGTTTAACAAAACCCTCTCTAACATTCTGCAAAAGATGGTTGGTCAAAACAAGAAGAGTTGGCCGGACAAGCTCCCCAACGCCCTCTGGGCTTATCGGACGACGACTCGCAATTCCACCCAGATGACCCCTTATTCCCTGGTGTATGGAGCTGAGGCCGTCCTGCCCATCGAGATCCAGTTACCGTCCTTGCGCACTGCGGTCTACGACCAGCAAGCGCCGGACAGAGCTACTGAAGCCCGTCTAGTCGAGCTGGAAGCACTGGATGAGAAAAGACTTCGCGCTTTGCACAACTTGGAGAGGCATCAGAGAAGAATGGCTCGAGCTTTCAATAAGAAGGTTCGCCTCCGCTCCTTCCTGCAGGGCGACCTGGTATTAGCCCTAAGAGCACCAATGATCCCCGGCAGGAAGCCGCCCAAGTTGGAGCCCAAGTGGGAGGGGCCTTTTGTTGTCCACAAGGTCTATCCCAATGGCGCGTACTCCCTAGCGACTATGGATGGTGAGCGTGTCACTCCTCCCACCAACGCTAGGTTCCTCAAGCAGTACTTTTCCTGAGTGCACTTCGTCCAAGCTACAAGACGTTAAACTGTTCAGCATTCGTCCAACATGACGTTAAACTATACCACATCCGCGCTGCAAGACGTTAAACTGCCAAGCGTCTTCATCCTGCATGACGTTAAACTGCCCCTCAAGAACTACGTGCAGCTTGATTCCCATCCTTATGGGATACGTAGGACCGCCTGAACATTCATGTTTCAGGCCCAGCCCCATCCTTCGGGAATTTCCATCCCATCTCGGGCCCTTGGCCCAGTTGCCTCCGGGTGTGCAGCGTATGGTGTGAACGTGGGGCTATGCCCTCATTCACGTCGGTTTGCTCGCCACGCTGTACGCCCCCCATGTTTGGGGATGCCTTCTGCTCCCCCCTTTCTCTTTTCATCCTGCATGACGTTAAACTGCACTTCAAGAACTACGTGCGGCTTGATTCCCATCCTTATGGGATACGTAGGACCGCCTGAACATTCATGTTTCGGGCCCAGCCCCATTTCCCGGGAATCTCTATCCCGCGTTGGGCCTCTGGCCCAAGTTCCCCCCCTTTTTTTGTGCGAGGCGTGCGGCGCGAGCGGGGGATTATGTCCTCATTCACGTTGGTCTACTGGCCGCGCCGTACGCCTCCCCCGTATGTGGGACTACCTCACACCCCTCATCGTCCTTCATGACGTTAAACTGCCTCTCAAGAACTACGTACGGCTTGATTCTCATCCTTATGGGATACGTAGGACTGCCTGGACGCTTGTGTTTCAGGTCCAGCCCCGTCTCTTGGTTGATCACGGGGATCTGACATCTTTTGGTTGCTCTCAGGGTGAGTCCTACGACCCTTTCCGGTGATCTATTAACATGTTTTGGGTACTTCGGTCTATGACCCGTAGTGTCGGATTCAATCCCGACAAGTCCTGTGTTGCTTGTCGGACCTCGCGCTTCCTTTTGTTTGAGCCTTCACTCAAAGGGATCCTCGTTAGCGGTTTGGGTACGATGCCTCAGTGCTCTCCTACCGCTCCGGGTTGATTTACCGGCGGGTCCTGGGCCGCAAATCGATATGAATCCTGCGCTTGAGCGGTTGATGCTCGTTTGCTTGCCCCGTCCTAGGCTGACGCGATTGGATGTTGTGTGGCGAATATGGTCAGCGACATCCTTGATCACCATGTCGGCTCTTTCAGGCTCCGAACATTGGTTGCGCAGTCCTCATCACACTCCGCCTTTGTGCGTTGTAGTGTAATCTCGACACTCTCTTCATACTGACCTTCAGTACACCTCTACACGTTAGGCCGACCAACCAGGGTAATGGTGTCTTTCGAGGCTCCCACGATCTGAGCACCAAGGATATATGCTGATGTCCTCCCTAAGGGCCATGTGTAGCTGGAACCTCATCCCCATAAGGAGGAAGGAGTCGCCCGAACAATCACGTTCTGGGCCCAGTATAGCTGGAGGCTAGCATCTCTGCCCCTCGGGTGATGGACATACGCAGACCCCTATCCCGGGATCCTTCTCCTGGAATTGTGCGTGACCGCAGGGCGGGGGTATGTTCCCACCTCCGTTGGGTCCGCCGTATCGCGATGAGCGGATTCCTCCATGGTCCGAACCACACGACCTTAAACTGTGTTGTCTGGTCCTACCACACGACCGTAAACTGTGATCGTCTTGGCCGCTCGACGAGAAACGGAACTGCATTGTGATGTTCTCTTCAGAGGACACTCACGTTGGGAACTGGTTAATAACCACGCCATTCATCAATGCCATTCATGGCTTGATTATTGTGGCGACGCCAGGGATTTCTTAATCACAGGCATGTCGCTGCACAAAGAAAAACCATCCACCTTTAAGGACAAACAAGAAATATCAAATACCGCTTCTTCTGTGTGCGAGGGTCAGACCCGCACCCTTCCCCGCGCTGGTGCCCGATTGTGTTGCGCCGCACTTCAAGAACTACGTGTGGCTTGATTCCCATCCTTATGGGATACGTAGGAACGCCCGGATGTTTGAAACTTCGGGTCCAGCCCCACCTCTTAAAGATTCCCCCTTCTCTTGGGAATCCGCCGCCTTCGGGTCACCCTCAAGGCGTGTCCCGCAACCCCTTGCAGTGGTCCACCGGTGTCAAGAGTACTCTGGTTTATTGCCAGGAGGGTCAGGTTCAGCTTGGTCATGTTCCTTCCACTTTTCAGGATTCGTGCTCCCTTTCATTCGGATCCATCGCCTACGCCCTGGGTGGAGCCCCCGTGAGCAGTCTGGACACAATGCCTCAGTGCTCTCCCACCGACTCGGGCTGGTGCCCCCAAGGGCCTCGGGCAGCAAATCGATATGAATCCTGCGCTTGAGCGGTTGATGCTCGTTTGCTACCCCATTCCATCAACGGTCAGTGCGATATTGATGCTGCTTTTCCGCCACGGTCGGCAGTACTCCCATATCGTTACGCCGGTGCCCCCAGTCCTTAAGTGAATGGCCGCATGATTCACATTACGTTTTTCACCTCCCATTCTGACCAGGCAAAATCTCGACACTCTTGACACTATCCCTCAATGCATCTTCGCATATCCAGGGGATAGGACCACAATGTGGCATTCTTTGATGTTCCCTATGGTCCGAGCTCTAAGACCTTAAACTAAGATCTGCCCCTATGGTCCGAGCTCTAAGACCTTAAACTAAGATCTGCTCCTATGGTCCAAGCTCTACGACCCTAAACTAAGATCTCCCCAATCGGGGTTCTACGTCCTGCATGACGTTAAACTGCACTTTCAGAACTACGTGTGGCTTGATCTCCAACCTGATGGAGTACGTAGGAACGCCCGGGCATCTCGACTCGGGTCCAGCCTCAGGGATCGCTAAGTCCCGCCCCTCCTCGTCGTCGGCCGTCTGGCCTGGCTTCTGGTACAGTGGTGCAGTTGTGATACTCCCCAATCCATCTCGGGATTCCCCATTGCAATGATGGGAAGCGACAGTTTCCTCGTCAAAGAGGTTCTGTCTGAGAATTGGGGTGATTCACAGCCAGATTAGTGCATCCGCCTGACACGCTTTCCCCACGGTGGCGCAATTTTGAGAGCGTTGGATTCTGTCCGAACAAATCGTCACTTCGCCCCACGCTTCGCATGCCCTGTTGATCTGGATTTCCACCCTTGTGCCTGAAGGAACCCCCAAAGCGGCATTGATGATGACATGTGATCCGCCTCCTGCAATATGAATGATGACCTTCGGTCCGTCTATTGCAGTAGTATGGTCGATTGATCCATTGTCCGCTTGCCGTCTTGGGCATTTCCTGGAAGGCCGACCGTTGTGGATTTCTGAATTCGGGACACGCGATTCACCCATTCTCATTTCCCTATGTTCAGATAAGATCTCAACGCCCCTAGCATTGTCCCGCTCGTGTGTCGGAACAATTTGGGGGGATGATACATTGATTAGGTCTGAGGTCTCCTTTCCTAGGAATGACCTCCCTCTCTTCTTTAGAAATCCAGGCCCAATTACAGTCCCGCGCCACCCAGGACTTCGGTATTCCGGAGTCTCCCTCGGAACCCGATCGTTGCGACCTCTCGCTGATCAGATTCCGAGGGGGGGCTTTTGTAGACGCCAGAAAAGTCCGTTGTTCCCAAAAAAAGCTCCGAATGCGGAAAGCGAGGTCATATTTGGAGTCAGAAGCACGTTTCGGAGGGCCCGGAGGCCTTGTGCGGAATTTTGGAGACCCGCGCGCAAAGTTGGAGTGCCGCGCGCAAACCTCCTGGGATGCGCGCAATGCGCTGGGCCGGCGCGCAATTTTGCGCGCCCGTTTCCCGTGCGACTCCCTTGCGTGCCAGGCCCGATTCCACGCCCGCGAAGGGAATTCCGCGCCCGCGAACCGGATTCCGCACCCGGGGTTGCCTATAAATATAAGGCGACCCCCGAAGTTTTGAAGGTTGCCGGAATTCGAAGAGTCGCTCGTTCGCGCAATCCAACCCCCTCCGCGCGCAATGCCGATCTTCAGGTAACCTCTTTTCTTTCGCGCAATAAAGCCTCGGGGTTCGCCTTCGCGCGCAATCCCCTTGGCTCCTTTCCTTTGAAATAATTCTTCACCCAAAGGCTTTCGCGTGCAACAGAAGCCTCTTGCGCGCAATTGCCCCCGGGTGCGCGCAATCCAGCCTGATTGCGCGCACCCCCCCTTCAAAGTGGCCATTCATTAAAGAATGAGCCTTTGCCCCCGCGCGCTATCCGAAGCCCGGTGCGCGCAATCTCTATCTTCCGCGCGCAAAGCGCTGGCCCAATTGCGCGCCAGCCTTCCCTTTTGCGCGCCGACCCGCGGTATTGCGCGCCAAGCTCCTTTTTTGCGCGCAAACTGCCAGGGTCGCCCCCTTTGACCCCCTAAGGGTACCCGCCTGCGTGGCGCCCGATGATCCTCATCCCGGGTGCCCCGTACCGTGCGTTGTCTTCCTGTGCGGCCCTCCAGGCTCGCGCGAAGTGACACAGACCCTTTGGCGGCGCTCCAACGTCCAAGCTGTACGACGCTAAACTGCCTAGCCACCATCGTCCGTGCGACAAGACGTTAAACTGCCAAGAATCTACGTCCGCGCTGCAATACGTGAAACTGCCGAGTGCTTCGTCCAACATGACGTTAAACTGTACATCATCCTCAACACACGACGTTAAACTGTACTTCGTCCGACAAGACGTTAAACCGTCCGCTTCATCCTCAACACACGACGTTAAACTGTACTTCGTCCGGCAAGACGTTAAACCGTCCACTTCGTCCTCAACACACGACGTTAAACTGTACTTCGTCCGGCAAGACGTTAAACCGTCCGCATCGCCTGATCCCGTGCATCGCACGCAGGGTCCTCCCGGTTTGGATGTGGCCCCCACCCGCTCGTCTCTGCAGGGATGTCGGGATTGGAGTGGCCTTCGCCCACGGGGATAGTATTGCAAACCGAACGAACTACGTGGACTTTGATCCCTGTCTCCTAAACAGAGTACGTAGGAAGCCTCTCCGAGGTTCAAGCCCACCACCTGGTCGTCCCGGTCATATTCACGTCGGTTCGTCCATCAATGGACCCCTCCCGGGTTCACACTTGCGTCGATTCACTTATGAATCCGCTCCTGTGGGGGACTGCACATGTGTATCTCCATTGCGCTTCCCCACTGCCCCTTTCTATCTCTCTCTTCAGCGTCCAACATGACCTGAAAGTGTGATCCACCCGGCCATTCCATCCCCCTCTGTGCGAGGTGGTTCGGTTCAATCCCCCACCCGGCAGCCTCGATCTCTTCGTGAGTCGGCTTGCCAGCGTCCAGCATGACGTGAAACTGTGATCCACCCTACCGTTCCGTCCCCCTTTGTGCGAGGTGGTTCGGTTCAATCCTCCACCCGGCGGCCTCGATTTCTTCATGAGTCGGCTTGCCAACGTCCAGCATGACGTTAAACTGTATACTCGAACTACGCTGACTTTGATCCGTGCTAACGCGCGGTACGAAGGAAGCCCCTACGGGGTCCAAGCTCTTCACTCCATCATCCATCCTGATCCTTACCCGGGCCGCCACATCCCGGTGGGGTCATGCCACTTCATTCCACTCCACTTCACTCGGGAAGCCGCCCATGTGCTGGCCCCAGCGTCGGAGGTTCCCCGCAAGGGGTTCTGTCATCTGATCCACTTCTCGTGTTGATCAGTCCGATGCCATCCCCGCTGGACGTTAAACTCGCGGCATACCCCGTGTTAAACATGGGAAGCTGAGGAAAACCTCAGGTAACACAGTTCCCCGCACCCAGCGCGAGATGCCTCAGGCCATCACGCCTTCGAGAAGCCCTATTAGGGACGGAAGGAAGACATGCAGGGCCGCAGTGTTAAGACACGCCCCCAGCACCCAGAGCTACCCGGTATCCTCACCGCAGGTTGCTGCCCCGACCAGACTCCTTGGAGCGTCCGGGCGGAAGCAGCGTAATTAACCGGTGTCCATGAAGATATGGCGCCGGGAATGAGATTCACGAACATTCTTAAATCTATGAGGGAGACCTGGATTAGGCGACGAGTTCCGAGGAGACGTCCACGGAAGGAGGAGCCGACATCCCATCATCCCGGTTTCGATCAAGGAGCAGACGCCCCTGAACAAGGGACAGATGCCGCCCGCCTTTGGAAAGCGGGACTGCGGGGCCACAAGCCGCGCGCCCATCCCCTCAGGTCGACGGGTTCACGCGCGAACGCGTCCTGGCGGAACAGCGTCGGAACAGAAACCCGACGCACATCCGCACCGAAACCTCATCTAGGATGCCGAAGTTCCAGAGCGGCAGGTTGTCCGACAGCGGATATGTCTTCTGGGCCGGCGTCAGCAAGTCGAACAAGGATTGATTGTTGGAAACAATCTCCTTGGCTCCGTAGACCTCCTCGTTCGTCGCCATCTCAGCTCTGCGAGTGGCGGCATCCCCCTCATTTCCTTGATTCACGGCCATCTCAGAAGCTCCGGGAGTCGTGTGGGTTAAGGGATGAAGCGTGCGGAATCGGAAGAGGCTGGTAGAGAAGTTTGAGAGTTGGCGCGCAGCGCGCAATCGGGAAGTTCGTCGCGTAAAACCCCGGGTGTTCGCGCAAAAGTAGGCCGAAATCCGGAGAGGTTTGCGCGACAAGCGGGTGAATTTCGCGCCGGCAAAGGCAATTTCGCGAACGAGAGCTTGGAAGCTAGTCGCGCGGAAAGCCGGTGTACAGTGTGAGGGACCCAGGCCCCTATTTATAGGCAAGGCCGAGAGTCCGCGCTGCGCGGAAAGCGCTTTGCGCGACCGCACCGGCGAATTTCGCGCCCGACGCCCTTTTTTGCACGCCACAGTCCCGCGCCACCCAGGACTTAGGCATTCCGGCGTCTCCCTCGGAACCCGATCGTTGCGACCTCTCGCCGATCAGATTCCGAGGGGGGGCTTTTTTAGACGCCGGAAAACTCCGTTGTTCCCAAACGAAGCTCCGGATGCGGGAAGCGAGGTCATATTTGGAGTCGGAAGCCCGTTTCGGAGGGCCCGGAAGCCTTGCACGGAATTTTGGAGACCCGCGCGCAAAGTTGGAGTGCCGCGCGCAAACCTCCCGGGATACGCGCAATGCGCTGGGCCGGCGCGCAATTTTGCGCGCCCGTTGCCCACGCGACTCCCTTGCGCACCGGGCCCGATTCCGCGCCCGCGAAGGGAATTCCGCGCCCGCGAAATGGATTCCACGCCCGGGGTTGCCTATAAATATAAGGCGACCCCCGACATTTTGAAGGTTGCCGGAATTCGAAGAGTCGCTCATTCGCGCAATCCAACCCCCTCCGCGCGCAATGCCGATCTTCAGGTAACCTCTTTTCTTTCGCGCAAGAAAGCCTTGGGGTTCGCCTTCGCGCGCAATCCCTTTGGCCCCTTTCCTTTGAAACAATTCTTCACCAAAAGGCCTTCGCGCGCAAAAGAAGCCTCTTGCGCGCAATTGCCCCCGGGTGCGCGCAATCCAGCCCGATTGCGCGCACCCCCTTACTAAGAGGCCATTCGTTAAAGAATGAGTCGTTGCCCCCGCGCGCTATCCGAAGCCCGGTGCGCGCAATCTCCATCTTCCGCGTGCAAAACGCTGGCCCAATTGCGCGCCAGCGTGCCCTTTTGCGCGCCGACCCGCGGTATTGAGCGCCAAGCTCCTTTTTTGCGCGCAAACCGCCAGGGTCGCCCCCTTTGACCCCTTGAGGGTACCCGCCTGCGTGGCGCCCGATGATCTTCATCCTGGGTGCTCGCACCGTGCGTTGTCTTCCCGTGCGGCCCTCCAGGCTCACGCGAAGTGACACGGACCCATCGGCGGAAGTATTCGTCCGAGCTACAAGACATTAAACTGTTCAGCATTCGTCCAACATGACGTTAAACTGTACCACGTCCAAGCTGTACGACGCTAAACTGCCTAGCCTCCATCATCCGCGTGATAAGACGTTAAACTGCCAAGCATCTACGTCCGCGCTGCAAGACGTGAAACTGCCAAGTGCTTCGTCCAACATGACGTTAAACTGTACATCGTCCTCAACACACGACGTTAAACTGTACTTCGTCCGGCAAGACGTTAAACCGACCGCTTCGTCCTTAACACACGACGTTAAACTGTACTTCATCCGACAGGACGTTAAACCGTCCACATCACCCGATCCCGTGCCCCGCATGCAGGGTCCTCCCAGTTTGGATGTGGCCCCCACCCGCTCGTCTCTGCAGGGATGTCGGGATTGGAGTGGCCTTCGCCCACGGGGATAGTATTACAAACCGAACGAACTACGTGGACTTTGATCCCTGTCTCCTAAACAGGGTACGTAGGAAGCCTCTCCGAGGTTCAATCCCACCACCTGGTCATCCCGGTCGTATTCACGTCGGTTCGTCCATCAGTGGACCCCTCCCGGGTTCACACTTGCGTCGATTCACCTATGAATCCGCTCTTGTGGGGGACTGCACATGTGTATCTCCATTGCGCTTCCCCACAGCCTCTTTCTATCTCTCTCTTCAGCGTCCAGCATGACGTGAAACTGTGATCCACCCGGCCGTTCCATCCCCCTCTGTGCGAGGTGGTTCAATTCAATCCCCCACCCGGCGGCCTCGATCTCTTCGTGAGTCGGCTTTCCAACGTCCAGCATGACGTGAAACTGTGATCCACCCGGCCGTTCCATCCCCCTCTGTGCGAGGTGGTTCGGTTCAATCCTCCACTCAGCGGCCTCGATCTCTTCGTGAGTCGGCTTGCCAACGTCCAGCATGACATGAAACTGTGATCCACCCGGCCGTTCCATCCCCCTCTGTGCGAGGTGGTTCGGTTCAATCCTCCGCCCGGTAGCCTCGACCTCCTTGTGAGTCGGCTTGCCAGCGTCCAGCATGACGTGAAACTGTGATCCACCCGGCCGTTCCATCCCCCTCTGTGCGAGGTGGTTCGGTTCAATCCTCCACCCAGCGGCCTCGATCTCTTCGTGAGTCGGCTTGCCGACGTCCATCTTGACGTTAAACTGTATATCCGAACTACGCTGACTTTGATCCGCGCTAACGCGCGGTACGTAGGAAGCCCCTATGGGGTCCAAGCTCTTCACTCCATCATCCATCCTGATCATTACCCGGGCCGCCACATCCCGGTGGGGTCATGCCACTTTATTCCACTCCATTTCACTCGGGAAGCCGCCCATGTGCTGGCCCCAGCATCGGAGGTTCCCTGCAAGGGGTTCTGTCATCTGATCCACTTCTCGTGTTGATCAGTCCGATGCCGTCCCCGCTGGACGTTAAACTCGCGGCATACCCCTTGTTAAACATGGGAAGCTGAGGAAAACCTCAGGTAACACAGTTCCCCGCACCCAGCGCGGGATTCCTCAGGCCATCACGCCTTCGAGAAGCCCTATTAGGGACGGAAGGCAGACACGCAGGGCCGCAGTGTTAAGACACGCCCCCAGCACCCAGAGCTACCCAGTCTCCTCACCGCAGGTTGCTGCCTCGACCAGACCCCTTGGAGCATCTGGGCGGAAGCATCGTAATTAACTGGTGTCCATGAAGATATGGCGTCGGGAACGAGATTCACGAACATTCTTAAATCTATGAGGGAGACCCGGATTAGGTGACGAGTTCCGAGGAGACGTCCAAGGAAGGAGGAGCCGACATCCCATCATCCCGGTTTCGATCAAGGAGCAGATGCCCCTGAACAAGGGACGGATGCCGCCCGCCTTTGGAAAGCGGGACTGCGGGGCCACAAGCCGCGCACCCATCCCCTCGGGTCGACGGGTGCACGCGCGAACGCGTCCTGGCAGAACAACGTCTGAACAGAAACCCGACGCACATCCGCACCGAAACAATCATAAAAATTATATTATCCATTATATTTAAAATATTATTGAATAATAATTTTTTTTCTGAAAATATCAGTTATTTAAAAAATCTATTAGTTCATCAAAAGGAATTTCATAATTGAAATTATATATTAGCCCAAAATACAATTTGTGTTTTATCATGCCAAAATAATAATCATTTGTAAAGTAACAACAATAAGAAGTAAGTATAACCATTATTATATTGAAAATATAATAAACATATTCGAATTATTGGGTTCTTGATATATAAAATTTTATTACATTGGAAAATTTTCTAAGGGTAAGGTGCACGATTGTGAGGTTTTCATGAGGTGGTTCCACATATATTGTTTCAGAAGTGATTTCGATGGGATTGAGATTACCCCATAAATGGTTTAGCTCTTGATTTAGTTGTTGTATATTGACTTGGTATAGTTCATGGAAAAATCCTAGTAATTCTATCTCTCTTGGAATCTCTAACAAATGGTCTTCATAGGGTATGATCCTTTCGGTCGAGGCTATCATTTCCTTAATTTATTTCAATTGGATTTATCAAAAAATTATATTTATAATAGTAATATGATCACTATTCAATGACTGTATTACCAATTTTAATGATTATTAACAATATTTAAAATCCTAAAAAATATAATAAAAATAAATAAGGGATTTTGGTTTCTATAACCATAATATATAATAGGTAATTAAACTCAATCACAAAAATAATTTTATTTATAAAAGTTGTTCTCATTAAACATATTCCATGTGATCCCTGCATGCCTAATAATATGTATAACAACCACCTCTTTCACCTTGGGTACAAGAGTCCGAAGAATAAATCATTTTCATCAAATAAAAATTAATTAAAATAAAATAACTCAACTATTACCATGAAAACCAGAATTATAATCCTATTTTATGTGGAAACTTGGACATTGGATCATATAGGTTCAGGCCAAACACACAATATGAAATCTTCCCCAAGTTCTAACACATTATATCCCAAATAAAAACCCTATTTTTAATTACTTAGAATTAATACCACTTAGTGACGCAAATTTTAAACCACCCTCTTCATGTTCTACCATGTGAAACCTAAGCTATCATATCACTTTGTAATTCCACAACACCATGAAACACAACTAATTGATAGTGTCCAAACTAAATATGAACCACTAGAACTCTGACACACTTGACCATACTCCAAAGGTATCTGATTAACAATGAATTTATATTAGGTTATACGTAGGGGGATACACCCTCCAATGATAATAAAAATAATAAAAATAACACACTATAAGAAATTGTAAAAAATTAAAACAATAAGAAAAAATGAACTCACAATCACTTAATTAAATATTTACCATGCCATAATATTCATACAAAAAAAAACCAAGATCACATGTGGGATAATCACATATGAACATATAAAAAATATAAAAAAATAACCACCAACCTGACACTGAAGAACCACCAGACCATCCTTCCAAATATTATATAATCTCAAGCACCATATGGGATCCTAATTATACTAGGTTAAAAATATATAACCATTTCTTTGGTATATAACAATAACCATAAAAACTACACACATCACATAGAGGCTACATTTTGTGTGAGAATGAAATCAGTATGCCACCTCAAACAGTTTCTCTAGATTAAATCCATTTATGTACTATTGTATAAACAAAATACAAAAACACCAACCAACTATATATCAAACAACACGATAATCATGTGATAAAAAGATGTAATTGAGCCTTTACATACCTACTTTAGTGTTAGAGTGGAACAATACATCCATGGCCTATCATACCTTAAGAATCCTTAGCCTTCAAACCTATAAATTATCACAAATCATTAGATGTCAACCATAAGAACATAAATATTTGGAGTTATCCCAGTGCCCTAATGGAGTTTCCACAAGCCATGTCATGTGTCCCATGGACATCCTCATGATTTACCACTTCCAGATCAATTTTATGAGAATCCAAATGCGTTAATATACCCATACTTCTATAATTTTTTCCCAATGAATCCTATGTAAGGGGTTAACCTCATCCCTTATCCAGTGTTCTCCACTATCACCAACTGTGACCTTTTATAGTGAGTTCCACCTCCCTACTGATGTCCAAAACCATACATTATACCACTTAATATATAAATTAATTCACCCACAACAAGTGGAAATCATCAGCTCATGGGTTATATCATGTGTGAACATAACCCCAATATCCACATCAAACATGCTCTATATGAGGAATCGCTCTAAGACACACATATTTCAAAGTCCTGTATCCACATGAGAACCTTGTCACCAAACCTTGGTAATGATATAAATAATCTTGTTTATCCTATAAAACCACATTACCTTACTTTTGGTTATAAACATCACCCACATACACATTGAAAATGACAAACATGTTTCTATGGATCTATCTTATCCATCGAATACTAATTTCTTATGTAACTATTTTCATCACACCTTACTATCTATATAATCAAATATCATTCCTTTCATAACATACTAGTATAAAACACACCATTTCACACATGATACTATCCTATAGTATCTCATAGAAAAAATAAAGACTCTAGGTAGTTTAAAATTGGTCTTACCCAAACCACCCCAAATACACCTATTTAATATGCATCACATAACATGCATATAATTTTAAAATAATCTATTAAACAAATTACTAGATTTATTAGGTATCCACTACAACACCCTAATCTTCCATGATAATTTTCCCTTTGAATAATGCAATAGATTGCATTGTACGCAACTTCGAGATTTTAATACACTGTGACCAATCAAACTAGCCGTTATGAATAGTAATACCCACTTTTTGGAAATTTATAAATTTTATTTTTCAAAATGGACTTCATTTTTGAATTTAGATTATCGAAATTATCATAGGGTGAATTTTTGGTATTTTTCTGAAAACTTTCAATTTTTGATGAATAGTGAAAAACACTACGTTATTGGTTAAAACCGAATTTTTATTTAAATAATTATTTATTTTATTTCAATTTATTTTAGCTCAAAATAGATACATAATACCTATGTAAGTTAAATTCAATTCATTGGAGTCATTTTATAATAAGTTTAGATATATAAAAATTTTATTGAACTTTTTACCATCTTTTACCCACCTTCTAGGATCATTTGCAAATTTGCATAAAACTTAATTTTACCGCTTCTGTGAGTGTAATTTCAAAACTCTGAGAGACATGGTTAATATCAATAAGTAAAACTTGGTTTAATAAGATGAAAATATTTTTTTTGAATAGTAACTTTGGACTTTTATTTACCACGATTAAAAGTAAATAGGGTAATTAAGGGTAAAAATGATATCATAATCACCCTAAAACATGTCTTAATTCTATTGTATAATTATAATTCTACCAAAAACAACCTTGGAATAAAATATTACCCCATTTTATTCACTTGTATTAGATTTGGAAATTTATTATTATTTTATTTAAAGAAGATTTAAAAGAGTTAAATTCAATGTTTAATAACAAACCATTTTTAATATAGGGTTAAAAATATATAAATTATAATATAAATTATAATTATAAATATAAAAATATTTCCTACATAATGATATTTTATTTATAATTTTTATACATTAAATAATTTATTTTATTTATGACACAATGATGTTGCAGTAATTACCTTAATAATGAAATGTTAAAATAATTGATATTATAAAAATCCAAATAATTGTAAATTGATACTTATGATAAATTAAACTAATTTTATAGGTTAATATTACATTTTAGGGTTGGTTAAATACATTTAATTTGAAGTGATATTGTTTCAATGGATTTCAATAAAATCAAATACTAAATAGTTTCAAAATTGACTTAATTAAGTTTTTTTAAAAAATACTATATTTTTAATTGATATAATAATCCTAAAAGTATACTGTTCAGACAAAGGACTTAAATAAGGTTATATATATTAATAATTAAAAAAATTTAGTTCTCTTGGATTGTGATAGTAAGTTTATTAACCGTATAATATAAAAATACAAAGAGACATGGTAAATGTCAAACGATTTAACTAAGAGTTAAATCTAAAAGATAAGGTTAATATTGTGAACTAAACCTTCTAAAAACCAATTGTTTGAGAGGTTGTAGACTTATACCCACCTTATTCTCCAAATAAGGAATTTTGGAGCCATTATAAATCGAAAATGAATTTATTATAAAATAATATTTCAGTATTTTCTTAAAATGACCCTCACCTCTCTTATAAAAGGGTACTTCCCCTTATCTTAATCTAACACCTCCAAAGACATTTGGATCGGCCAAAACCTGCCAAATATCTTCCCAAATTTCATCCCTTAATCCTAGAGGACTTCCATTGGTCATAAATCCAACCTAAAAAGAACTTTTGATCAAATCAAAAGCAAGAACCCGAAGAAGAGGTAAATATTTCATAACCTCTTTCATGTTCTTTTCTTCATCCACATAATATTTATTTGTTTTTTACATTATAAAATAATAAATCCAGTATATTATATATACTGTAATGTTATTATGAAAATGTTATCACCATATTCATTATTCTATCCATCATATTAATGAAAAAGTCACCATACATGCGTACGTACGACTTACCATCTCCACGTCGTGGTGTAGTTTGTTATTCAAACACCTCATTATTTGGATGAGTATAATAATGAATATAACTAATTTAAATAAGAAATATAACATGTTAATTATTCTTTATATATGATATAACATCATATTGAATATTATTTCACCATCAATATAATGATATTGTCGCTCGTCCGTACGTACAGATTACCGTCTCCACGAACGCGATGAGATTCATTACCCATCATAATCATTCTAGAATAATTATCAATTTATGATAAACAATAATGTTTAAGAACTTAATATAATTCTGGATATGAATAAAATACATCCTATCCATAACAAAAAATGTCTTACGTAACCGATCGTATAAAGGAAAACAGATCAGTTAACACCCGAAACGATGATAGTACTGAAATATTATAAACAAAGCAATATTATAAGATCATATATGATATCATATTTATGAATATTATTCTTGTATAATTCAATAAAAATGTTTTAACTATTATATAGGAGGTTAAAATACCATCTACTATGGAAAAGTACAAGGTAAGGGTTAATTTCACTATCTATTTATTATCCAAGGTTGTTTTACGTAAGTATCTAATTGGAACTCTTTATCATCCATATCCATGTTTCTTAACAATGTATTTCAAAACATTTTTACTATTTAATAGAGTATGGGTTAAATTCAATTATACCCTTTCTTGACTTTTGATAAAATGGTTTTAATGGAATCTTTCCGTCGTTTTTCAAACAAGGTACTTTATGACCTTTTTGACAAACTTAAGGCGAGAATGTCTTTTTTAACTTATACAGCAGGTGTGTCTATTTTCCTAAATTATATCATCATTGAAGCATCCCATTGAATCTTGTAAGAATATATTCAAAATAAATGTTTTCTTTTATAATAAAGTGACTTTTAAATGATTTCAAAATGGAAAAAGTTATTTATTTCAAGTAGTTTTCATTTCATCTATGTCAACATCCTTTGATGGATTTTAAACTTGTTTGAAGTTGATTTATTATGATACAAATCTACCATATTGTATTGAATTTTTTGTGATATGTTTGACTGTGGATGTGTTATTTTTACACCATTCACGGTTTATGGATAATGTATTGACATTTTGTATATTATTTTTAATACGAATTTTTATGTTATGTTTAAGACTTTTGATACGAGGAATGCATTGGACTTAATAAGTCATGGGCAGAGCCCGATATAGCTCCTCAATGAATCGTTAGGTCTAATGAGACAAACTAGTTTCTTGGCATAGGGACTTGAAAAAATATTATTTGTAGTTTTGGCATAAGGCCTTGACTATGTGGTTATGAATTTAGGCATTATGCATTCCATCATTATGAATGTGGATATTGATATTACATGTGATTATTCGACTAGTATAATATCCATGTGAATAAGTAAATGGAATTATTTGATTTTATCTTTTCCATATTATGCTGAAGTTTAAGTTTAAAATTCTTTTGTTTTAGTCTTATACGTTGCCTTAAATTTTTATGCTTATTTATGAAAGTTTCTTCTATATTGTTATCCTTACTGAGCATCTGAGCTCACCCCTTTTTATTTTTATTTTTCCCAAGATGTGAAGAAATATTTTATGGTTGACCTGCAGGGATAGGATAAGGATATAAGTGTGGTAAATGGGGACAAAATGTTGTTGACATATTTATTTCATGATTTAATGTAAAACTTATGAATTTATCTAGTACTTCTAAGGCTACTAAACCGACCGATCTTTCAGAACATGATTCCATGTATCATTCCAATGTTATGTAATAATGCACAGACTCTGGGTAACTGGGGTTGGGGCGTTATATCCACTCATTAAGACTCTTTGAATAGTTTTTATTTAATTAGAATATTTTGTAAAAATTTCCAAAATCCATGAAATTATGGTTTTATAGTGAGGGATGAATAAATAAAGGGAAATTTAAACATTATTCACATGTATATGGTTTTACTAACCCATAAATCCCTCCTACTTTATATAGAAAGTGAATTTGATAAGAAATAGAGGAGGTATTCCTTAAAGAAGATTATGGAAATGTTAAGGGTGCTCATATTGTTTTTATTTTCTATTTATAGATTGTGAGAACCCCAAATACCCATAAAATGTGTTTTTATTCATATATTTAATATTATAAAGGTTATGGAAATACTATTCATATGATCCATCCTCAATCAAATGATCCTCACTCAAGCGAGTAAGGATAAAATGAACCATACTGATAATAATAAATCTCCAAAAAATATTTATTTGATCCATCTTTGCTTAAATGTGTAATAAAAAATAATAAATACACAAATGAGTAAGGATAATTGATCCTTACTTAGACCATTAAAGGTAAATTAACACTTTGTCACTATAGTGAGGATTTGGGGAATCTAGTCCATCTAAGATGAACCTTACTCAAATGAGAATCAATAAACGATCCTTACTAAATAAATTATAATTTAGAAACACTATTCCTCTAAATTAATCTTTACTGAAACTAGTAAGGATAAAATGATCCTTACTCAATATTGTATGCATAAAATGAACCTTAATCAAAATCTGCTGCAACTCCCCAAAACCCTTGAAAGCATAAAAGGTTATTTATAAGACTTAAGAACTTCCCAAAACCCCTAAATAACTAAAAATCCATGTTAGAACACTTGGAATGAAATTTCATTAAAATTATACTCCCAATCTTAGGTCAAATTTTAAGGCTATTTACTTGGCCTGTATCGATACTTCCAACACCTCTATTGGGCCCTAAAACATTTTACCAAGATAATAATCAATGAAAATATCTATTATAAATACTCAAAACCTTACAATATCTCCACCCTAAGATATCTCATTCTCAAAAAATTCAAGACACTTCCTTATCAAATCATATCGACACTCGAGCATCCTTTTCTACACATTCTATTGACACTAAGATGGCTTCCAATTCATCTATCTCTTCCTAAATACTCAGACTTCCAAGACCTATAAAAATAATAAAATGATACAATTTAGGAGATACACCCACCATTTAAATCAGGTACCTAGTCTCATCCGACCAAACTAATTCATATTATGATGGAATCACACCCATTCATCCCATATACAGAGACTATCTATATGTCTACTAAAAACTACCCATCATTATCTTGCATCATTATGATGACCACCTCTCATCCTCCATCACACATGAAATCAATTTTATCCCATAAAATAAACAATTCCAATTTTAATTCAAGATGGTGAAACATTCTACATCAACCACACATCATATCAGATGATCACATAGATACCACATTGTACCCAATACTTATATAAATCCCATACTGCACCCATTTCCTGTATAAATCATTGAGGCCAATGCATTCTCTATCTATCATAAAACACACTATATGTTCATATATTTTCAAATACTTGTCAATCCATTTATCATTTACACACCTCATTCAACAATATTCATCATACAAAAAAATAACTTTCATCCCACTCCAAGGACATACCAATAATGTTTCTCGACTCTTTGGACTAATATGAATATTATTACACAAAACATTCCACTAGTCTAATGCTTGACTTCATAATTCTTTTCTACCATTGGGAGCTATAGTCCCAACCAGCCATTATGCCCACCATTGGGCATCTCACCCACTTCCACATAATATATGTGTTGTCATATCCAGGATAACAAATTTTGATCTCACTCCCAGTCCCATTATTGGAGTTTGTGTCCTAAATAAATTGACTAAAATTTGATTATATTTATATTAAATGAATTTAACAGTAATAAAATATATTGTTACACATTTTTAATTGTTATTCATGACTTTTAAAAAATTATGTCCAAGATTATTCATCATATTGATAAGGCCAGATAGGTTCCCCACTTTGATGAGGATCCTAAAATTCCATGAAGATATTCATATATATAGTTCTATCGTCAAATAACTATCTATGATGGAATACATAAAATACGGTTGTCAAGTGTGAGTAATTATAAGTGTAGGAGACTTATTCTCATGATCTTACAACTTGGTAATGTCCAATATAGAATATTATGATAACATTCCCGCTAATATGAATTTTACATGTTTTGGTTTCATCAGATATTCCTGTCTATGATAATGTATAATGGTTCTTAGAATTTAATATTATCATTGATGTATCATAGACTCATGAACATATATTTATTGACCAAAACCATTAGACTATATTCTTATTAGAAGTATAGTACATTTGGTGTATCAAAAAGGACATGTTCTTAATGTATACGTCAAGAAAGGAGTTTTCCTTCAATATTTATCGAAGTTTATATATATAACCTTGGATTGGAATAGGACCATCACATTATATTATATGGATAGGGGGTAACAAAATTCTTATTTTAGATAGCCAATTAATGACGTATCAAGAATATTGATTGAGGAAATGTATCTCAAACCTCTTTTATGAGATATTATAATAAAGGGATTATATTACACAACGAGAATTTATATGTGGTTGTCGGTGTTTTGAAATTATGTTCTTTCTCTTAGGTTCCATGATCCATTTATAGGTAGTAATCTGGTATTTAGGACGGAACATTATATGCCAATGAGAAATAATCCTAACGGGTCACACACCATGCATTTCTGTTGATCTTGATTAAATTTTGTTTTAATTTACTTATTAGAATAAATATTATTTTGAAGATCGAGGAATAATTTTATTCATGTTTTATTGATTTAAAATATTTAATGATATATAAAATATTAAGTTAAATATTTATTCTAGTATTAAATAAATTTATAAGAGGGTGAAAGGATAAATATCATGTCTATTTATAAATAATAATTTTCTATAGGATAAAAATATGTTTTACATTGAACATGTCAGAACACACCATAAAATGCTAACAATAATATTATTATATAGCATGAGATTTTTTAAATATTGTTATATTATTTAAGGATTGGTATGAAATTAAATAATATTTTAACCTAAATCCTAGCTCTATAAATATACATTTAGGTCTCTTGTGTATGGTTTATTGATAATTTAATATCAAGAGTCATTACAATCACTGATTTTTCTCCCAAAATTTCCACCTCTCCCCCTATCAAGAGTGAGAAGAATTCCCCAAATTCAGAAGTAACTTAGATGAGTCCATATACCTTCTAATCATTTTGTTCAATTTTAAAAGCCATTTTATGGGTTTAAGGTTCCCAACATACAACCAAAAACACAAACAAGTGAAACATACACATCATAGTAGCCAAAATCATCACCACACCCCATGTAAGATCCATCATCTTCAGTGGCAGATTTCTAGTCTGGAGACCTCCAGAAGCTAGCACTTTGAAACTGACTCCTAAGATGCTCCAGAGCGGGTTACTCTGGTGATGCCTTTTCGACTACACTACCCTTTTTAAATGCCACAGTTACCACACTGTTTCGTTTAGAGGCCGATCTGGTCCACATCAGCCGTGGAAGGAAGGAGTAATCCTTTCTTGGCCTTCTTCTTGGTGTAGCAGATAAAGGCCCTTCCATTGTAACCATCTTCTGATTCCCACTTTGCACAATATCACTTAATGACCGGCCAAATGGGCCACTCTCATTTTCCTTCCCTCCCCCAGAACTCTCCCTTCCAAATTCAGCTCGCACCTCCAAAACAGTATCAGGAGACTTAGTGATGATCCCCCTCCTCTGGTTCGGAGTGTTACTTTCCATCAAAGGAAGAATCCTCTCCTCAGTAGTAGCTTCCTCCACATCTAGAGTACATGTCTCCTTCCCCATACCCTGTAGACCCTATGGTGTTTTCACACCACCAACCATCCGTACATCAACATCCTCAACTGTTCCATCCTGTAACATGCATGTCGAATGATCATTAAACCAGTTGCTAAGAGTGAGGAAAGGCATGGCTAAGGGATCCAATCCTCGAGAATTCTTAGCATAGGCTGGAGAGACCACCTCCAATAGTCTGGAACATATCTCCACCTCATTCTGATTTGTATCCCTTCTCTCAGAGGAACAATATCTGTTCTTCAAACTTTTCCTCGACCTGTTGACAACATCAGAAACCCGTGGGATCAATTGCCGCCTCGATCCTCCAGCCACCTCTGCATCATGGACCTCTCCACAGGTCACCTGTTGGGAGCAAGAATGCTGGTCCCCCACCACAGTGTTAGCCAAAAGAAAACCCCCCCTCCTTCTATCAACCCCATATCATTCTGACCATGATCAATCACCATCTTATGTTCTGGATTCTTGTTGCTTGGATTATCATCTAACCCCTCAGAAGCGAGTTGCACACCACACTAGTTCATACCATTATTTGACTACACAGGAGACACCACATCCTTAGGTGGCTCAGAATTTTGAGTGAGTCTCTATGGAACCATCCCCATATCTCCCTGAACTAGGTTCTTCATCACATCAATCTTCACCCTCATATCCTTAGATTTTGACCTTCCCGGGGGAGCTCTCCTTCGACAGACATTCGAAGGGTGTCCCAACCACTTACAAAAGGAGCATCAGTCCATCAAATTCTCATAGACCACCTTCTTCTTGCACCTATACTCCTCACCTATGGTGATCCATACAAAATCAAAAGGCAGATGAGAGACATATACTTCCACATAGATCCTGGGATTAACCGGATGACACAGAGCCGAAATGCGATTATTAGAACAGAGAAACCTTCCTACCATATTACCAATCATCTGGAGAATAACAGGATTATAAAAGGGAAGAGAGAGTTTAGGTAAACTACACCAAATTACCATTGACGGAAAATCACGATTCATGTGAAGATCAAAATTCCAACGAAGGAGGATGAAACTCATCCCGTTGAAACTTCACAGAGCCCTAGACCAAGCCTGAATGAGATCCGCCTCTGATTCGAAACATATCATGATTTGGTGAATGTCAATCAAACAGACCACCGCCTGTTCTTGAAGATCCTAGGAACTAAACACAAACCTATGAAAAGCATCAACTGAGGGCCGCCTATGAGAGAAACATTGAACCAGGGTGAGGTTCAGAAGCGACGTAGACTCCAAGAACTCCGAGTTCAAGATCTGTAGATTAGGGTACCCGTCGAGGAGCTCCGGGGATTTAGATTACCTGTCAACAACATCATAAAAGAATGGATCCCAAGATGAGGTAATAAATTAATCTAATCATAAATAAAAAATTATAAATTTAACATTAAATATTCTCTATCAAGGTTTTGGGAAACTCTATGTTAAAAAAAAATTAGTATAAAACCCACCAAAGATGATTCTACTACACCTAGAACCTACACCCACCTTTGCTCCCTTTTTCTAACCTAGTACCACATCAGATCCCTATGGTTGATCTAGTCTATGTGTCCTTTTTTTCTATAAGTTCCTCTAAAAACAACCGCTCTTGATACCCCAAATATCAACATTCCTAACACTTGTTTGGTGGGAAGTAACAGTGATCCTAAATAGGTTTGGCCTATCCACTTTCGAAACACATTGTCAGTGATACACTCCATGGAGAAATCATCCCACCTCTGATCGGATTTCTCTACTGAGACTCTTCATGGCCCTGCTTTTGGCTACCCAGATCTCCTTTACCTATCCCTCCCAAGTGAACAATTTTGATTGATATGGTCCCATTAGTCTTTTATTTATTGGCTATCAATACCTGATTAAATTACTCTATGATGAAGCAAAACTAGATTTTGTTCCCCTACACCCTAATAACATGATAGTTTATGAAATGTGATATCGTCTTTCACTAGAATCTAATCAAACCATTAGATATATATAAACCTCACTATATAATCCCTAAAGAATGTTTCTCCCAACAATTATGTTCACCACTATTTTCTCTTACTACACATAATATATTAATTCTCATTCCAAGTATATAATAATAATCTCAATATTAAGAGTTCCTCGATCCATGCCTGGGACATACCATACTATGCTCTTTATAAGCTATTAATCCATCCACTGCCCAATCACTTTAAACCTCTTTATCTGATATACCTACTTCCAAAATACTATAATAAACTATTAATCTATTCCAATAGTACAGTCTATATATTAAAAATAGGGAAATATACAACTAGAAACACAACCCTCTCACCCTTATACATCCCAAAAACACCCATAGCACATAACATCTGACCTATCTCCCCGCTGCCTACCAATAATAGGGTAAACAACCAAATCCATCTTACCCACTTAGGACTTATACATTGATCACAACAATAGTTACATACATGGACTATCTAAGTAGAATTCCACTATGTAGCGATATGGGAGAATAAAATATAGGCTGCTGCTGAAAATTCAAAGAGCCAAAACCCTTTCATTTTTAGAACTTATACCCATTCCAAGGATAGAAGACTATAATTACACTAAGAGACCATGTATGAAACAAATATTTATCATATTTTTGAAACATTAATAAAAAAACATCCTTTTTATTCAATATTATAAACCAAAATCACAAACATCACACAAATTCCAAGTGATCCCTACATTCCAAACATGATGTATTAGAACCACTTATTTCCCCTCAAGGCCAAGAGTTTGAAACAATGATAAGTAAAATCAAATAAAAATTATTCGAAATCCAATAACTCAAAATTAACCATGAAAAATAGAACAAAAATACCATTTTCCATGTTAAATTTTACTTAACTATATGCAGGTGATGGTTAGACACAAAACATGATATATGTCCCATGATGAAATGTATTCCTATACCCATCATCTACCATATCCCAAATAATTAACCACATTGTAATAACCTACCTTTAATACCACACGGTGATACCACTTTGGTACAACACTGCTAATGTACTTCTATGTAACACCCAAGTTATGATACCACATTTGTAATGCCCATCCACAAAAAACCAAAGACAATAAACAATTCTAGGATCAATGGTGTTTGGTTAGACCTTAGGTGTGAATCCCTACATGCCAAAGGCTTCTGATTAGCAGTGAGGGTCTACTGCTTAATAGTGTGGAGACATTACCCTATAGTAGTAATAATAATAATAATAAAATAGGATAAGTAATTTTAAAAATTTAAAATAATAAGAAAAAATAAATATATTATCCCTTCAATAAATCTTTATAATATTATTATACTCATAAAAAAACCCTGATCACCCATGGGATGATCACATATAAACATGTAAGAAATTACTAAATACTAATCACTAGCCCAAAACTAAGGAACCACAAGAAAAAACTATAAAGTATTAAATCAGATCATTCACCATATAAGCTCACAACTCTACTAGGTTATAATTGTTGAAAATTTTCCATCTCCTCTACTATGAATTGTAAAGACTACATGCATCATAAAGATCCTATGTAATGTTCAAGTATGAACTCAGTAAGACACTTTGGATAGATTATTTATCTTATATTCATAAATATAAAAGTGTATGAAAAAGAATAAAAATAAAACAACAAACCATATATCAAACAACCCACTCCCCTTGATCTCAATAGGCACAAGTGATCCTTTACCTGCCTCAATCAATTACTGAGTAGAATGATACATCATTAGTCAATCATATCATAAGATCCCTCATTATTCCAACTTACCAATTATTACATGAAATCACATGACATCCAAAACTACATAACCATATAAAGTCATCCCAACACCCAAAAGGCTTATCTACAATCCATGCCACATGTCCTAAGGACATCTACACACTTTTACTAATGCTGGATCAATAATAAAAAAAATCCAAAGGCACAATTATATCCATCCTTAAATAATCCTCACCATATGACTCTAACATAAAAATTGAGCCTCATACCCCATCTGATGGTCTCAAATAAAACCAACCATGGTCTTATATAGTTAGAACATCCTCTATATCAATATTAAACTCTATCCCATATGATACATAATATATAGAGACACCTGAGAACAAAAACTGATTAACACTACCTCATTGTCCTTATCATGTGTGCACATGACCCCAACGACTCCATAAGATAGCCATGATGAGTGGTATAAAAAAGAAACACCAATGATGAAGCTACATTTATACCTAAAAACTACATCTCCCTACCTGGTAATGTTAAATATCATCCCCTTTATCCAAGTGTACAACTTCACCTCACTTTAGTTGGTAAATCCAAAGACACATGGGCCCCATTGACATATTTCCATGAAACCATCTCTGTCATTTCATCACGAAAAAAATATTCATAAAAAGTTTTATAATTTTAAACTATCCATAGAATAACATATTGAACCTTATATTCCATACCATGGTGAACCAAACTATTTCACACAAAATACTATCTTTCTATATTACCTAGGAATAATAAAAACACTTGGAAGTTCATAACTAGTCTTATAGGGACTAGACAACATATTCCCATTTACCTTATATCACATAAAAAATGTATAATTGAGGAATAATATCAGAACAAATCACCTGGAGTTATCATGTATACACTGATAAAGAATATCTAATTAGTTTAGATTTAATCAAATGATTTATAAAAATATATCAAAATCCTTAAAATTAGTGTTTTGGGAAAGGGATGAATAAATAGAGAGAAATATACACATTAATCACATGATAATGTTAAAAGTTACAAAGAGTTCTCTCATACATTATATGGAACACAGTATTAATAGGAAATAGATAAGATGTACCTTATAGAAAAATAATTAAAAAAGAGGGGTGCTTGAATGAATTTTAGTTGCTATGTATAGGTTATGAGAAGCCCCAAATTCCCTAAAAAATATGTTTTTAATCATGTAGTTCATATTAGGAATGTTTTGTACACATTATACATTTGAACTTTTTTTAATAAAATTAGTAAAAATAAAATGAACCTTACTGACCATAATAATGAATCTAGAAACATTGTTCATATAATCCATCATTACTCAAATGAGTAAGGACAAATGGTCCTTACTCAAACTAGAAGGGATAAAATGAACCTTACTCAATACACTAAGGGTTATAGAAATATTTTCTATTAGAGATTATCCTTACTAAATTGAGTAAGGATAAATGATCCTTTCTAAAAAAATAAGAATTTGAAAACACTATTCATCATAATTGATCATTACTCAAAATATTAATGATAAATTGATCCTTGATTTATCTATTAAGGATAAATTAACCTTACCCAAAATATATTTCAACTCTTAAAACCCCTAAAAACATCAAAAATTTATTTTTAATATTATAAACAATTCTAAATCCCTAAATAAATGAAAATTCATACTAAAACACATAGAATAAAATTTCATAAAAATCAAACCCCCAATCCTATGCCAACTCCCATAGTTCATTCTGTATCCTATACTGACACTTCTAATGCCACCATCAGGTCCTAAAACATTATACAAGATATTATCCTATCCAATTGTGAATTCTAAATTCTTGAGTCCTTACAACCTCCCCACAATATGACAACTCATCCACGGAATATCAAATTACTTTCGATTCAACAATAATCAAATCCTAAGTTTCATTCTAAATACATTCACATGACACCAAGATGATTCTGAACACATCCCTCTCTTCCAAAAAACCCATAATACCCTAAATATCAATCATAATAAGATAAATCATATTTTGGGAAGTCCCCACCATATAAATCACATACCTAGTCCCATACTAACCCAACTAAATGACACAATAATGAAATTACACCCTTACATCACACACACACACACACACACACACACACTAACTATCCACGTGGCTACTGACCACCATCCATTATCATGCCACATAATTTTGATACCGACCTCTCATTCCAAATCATATCTAAAAATCAATTTATCCCACATAATACCTGTTGACCAATTTAATTCTTGACCACAAATAATCCCAAATTTACCATGCATCATATCCAATGCTCATATAAATCCAAATATTCACCCAATGCTCACATAAATCCATTATTTCACCCAATTACCACATAAATAATAATGATAACTTATACCCTATTTGTCATGTACCACACAAAATGCTCACATATTAATCGGATCTTGGTTTATCCATATTTCATTTACAAAGATTAGGAAATAGATTTGGTTACCCAAAACTAAAAATTATCATCAAATGAGCAAATAATACCTCTAGATATATTTGAATGTTTAAATTTCTATGATTTTTTGACTCACCTAGATGTAGTTGTCCCGAAGCTCGATTTGCTGATAATTTTACCACCTAAGGAGCTATACTCCCCACTAACCACTTCCTCCACCACTGGGTGTCTCACCCACTACCATGTAACTCATGTGCAGTTGTATCCTAAACACTTTATTCTAGTACCACTACTAGTATTACCTCAGATCCTTATGTTTGATTGAATCCTTAACTCCTTATTAATTTTGAAGTCCATTTCTAAAACCTGCCAGGATTCCCCATTTGGCCACATGTATGACACTCTTTAAGTGGCCAACCGAAATGATCCAAACCTCCCATAATTGAAATGGATTTTCAATGATCCAATACATAGTTGAATCATCAGACATATACTATGACTACCCCACTGAGTCTCCTCATGGACCAACTTCTAGATACCCAAAGATCAAATTCCTATCTCTATTAACCCAAATATTCATCACAGTATGACCCTGTCAATCAATTCCCTCTAAGATTTCAATTTATGATTCAATAACTCTCATAATGAGTTAATACTAAAGTTGTTCACCTACACCATGATATCATTTAAATTTATGAAATACGATCTCATATATCACTAACATCAGATCAAACGACAATAAGTCTTTAAACCTCATCACATAACCCCTAACTAATGTTCCCCTAATAATTTTTATATAACCGATGTATCTTAAAAGAAATATTGAATTAATTCCAATGAAAACTATACCATACTCATATCATCACCTAGACATCCCCAATACATTCTTTATATATCTCATACTAATATTTCCCTGAGATGATAATACATGTATAGTACAAACTCCTCAAGAATCATTAGATAACTAGCCTACATCCGCACCACCACACTAAAATCTTACTCAATAACAATATAGCAGTCCACATATAACAAACAATTAAATATGTAATAGGCCACATGGAACACTACCCCTTACATTTCCATATCACACCCAAGTCACAGATCTTCTAGAATTTTTATCCACCTTGCCTACAAATATCATGGTCTATCACTACATACATCATACCCCCATAGGTCCTAATCATGAATAACACTATGAATCACAAACCTAGTTTGGATGAATAGAATACCGCCGATAATCTACATATGAAAATAATGTATAGGTTGTTGCTAAAAGATTAAGGAACCAAACCATTTTTTATTTCTATAACCATTACCCTTTCCTAGGATAGTTGAGTAGAATTACACCAAGATACTATACATAAAAATGTTATTTATACTTTTTTGAGAAATGATATAGATAAACCTTTCCCTTACATTAGATATTTTAGGAAACAATCATAAGAAATATACATATTATATGTGATCCCTATATTCCAAATATGATGCATGACTACAACACCTTTCCCCTCAGGTTTAAGAGTCAAAAACAGAAATTAATATCATCAAATTCAAAATAATAATGATAAAATATCTTCTCTATAACCATGAAAACAAGAAGAATAATCCCATTTTACTTGGTAACTTGAAGTTCCTATCATATAGGTGTAGGGTATACACACAACATGAAATATACCTCATGTTTTAAGACATTCACATACCTTATGTCTTCTATATCCCAAATAATAAATAACTTTTTGACAATATATCTTTAATACCAATCAATTATAACTATTTGGTACCACCCTAATAAATTCTACATTGTAAAAACCATGCTCTAATACCACTTTATAATATCCCACCACCCTAAACCACAACCACTCGATATTTACCAGACCAGTGGGGCACCACTTGACCTTAGGCACACCTCACCATACTCCAACGGATGATGATAAATAATGAGGTTCTATTGGATGATAATGGGGATACTGATGATAATAATAATAGAATAGTGGAATAAATTTTAATAAATGAAAAAAACAAGACAAAATAAACCTAATATCACTTTAATACATATATATCACTCCAGGATAGTCATATGAAACAAACAATATAAACCATGGTCTGATCACATATAAACATGTGAAAAATGAAAAAAACACTCTATCAGTACTGAAGAATCACTTGAACCATCTTTAAAATCATTAATTAACTAAAAAACTAGATGTTCAACAAAATACAGTAGGTTTTGGATGTTGAAACTTTTCTGTTTCCTATACCAAGAACTATAGAGTCTACTTGCATCTTGGAGAGACTGTGTAAGGTGTGAGTTTGAAATCAGTATTCAACCAGAAATAATGTTACTAGATTATAAGAATACATATACTAGTGTATGTGAAAACATAAATAAACACCAAAATATTATATTTCAAACTATCCACTCCCCCTATTCTAAACAACCACTAGTGATACTTTCCCTACCATGACTAGTGTTAGAGTGGAATGATACATCCATAGTCTGTTATAACACAATATACCTCGTCCTTCCAAATAATAATTCATCACAAGGAGACACTTGAAAAAAAATAAACATATAACCATAAAAATTCATCCATATGACCTAAATCAACAAATACATTCCATTTCACAATTATCATGGACTTTCACATGCTTTATCTCTATTATCTCAACAACCAAATAATCCAGAGGTATGATGATGCCTCTACTTCAAAAATCCAATAAAAATGGGCCCTATATAAGAAACAAGATTCATCCCCCATTAGATGGGATCTACTTTCTCCAACATTAACCTTATATTGCGATGAATTCCTCTATTTGAATGGTAAATACTATCCCTTATTCTTATTAATATTTGAGGGCCTCTACCCACAATGAGTGTTCAAAACCACCGTATGTTTTTTATCATGTGTGCACATAACCCGAATGGCCCAGTCAACTAACCACTATGGGTGAAATCACCCACATTCTAGGCCACACCTCTAGTGAATCCCCATTTCCAACTATGAACCTTATGCCCCAACCATGGAAATAGTCAACACTAATATCTTTGTCCTAAATAAGCACATCACATCAGTTTTGGTGATCGAAATCACCCATAGAAACATAGTGTGATGCCCTAGAACCACACTACTGTATATGGTTCAATAAAAACATACTTTAAATACAGGACTCGATACCAAATATAGATAAATATCATATTATTGCATGAATTAAAGTAATTTTTTTCATTACAAATATTCCCATGACCATTTTTATTTAAAGATTTAAAAAATCAGCCTAAATAAAAAACTAAATAATCCCATTTCTTTCTCAAATATTGGAAATATTTTCAATATATATAAAACATATTAATCCATAATAAGTCGTTAAAATAATCAAAAAATTCTTCACATTTTCTATAATATTAGTCATACCATTTATTGTACTTTTCTTCATAACCTATAAAAATTGAAACATTATAAGGGGTGTGATCAAACACTTAGTAAGGAAAACATACTAATGAGGTGATCATGACATAAAAATGGTATAAATATTTTGGTAGGTAATCAATTGAAATGAAGAACCTACTATATCCATGGTAAAAAAAATTTAAACATAGAAAATAGTAATTATTAATCACATACTGATGGAATTAATAATGTATGACATAAAAACATGTTCTTCTGGATTTATTCCATGAAAATATACTAATATGGGGAGTGGTAAACCCCAAAACCCTAGATATTTTGTTTAATGGTAAATGTTGATACATTAAGGGGATATATAAATTTGGGCATCACACATCACTTGTCTAAGTCCAATTTATTCTCTATAAGACCAACACCACATTTCATACCATTTCCAAAGGAATTCCTGACTAAATAAAAACATGTCTATTTGTATAATGGAAAATATAGAATGTAAATACAAAATCAAACTATATTTTCTATAATTAATAATCAAGAATGGAAATAATTTTCCACATATCAATAAAATGGATGACATGATCCTAACCCATCCAGATAAAGATGTGGGACAATTAAACAATACATAGTTAATCTGATTCTGATGCTTTTCTGGACATGGCCTCTGACCTCCCCTCTATCTTGACATGATGGTGCTCCACTCTCTCATCAAGGAAAGTGATCTCACTTTGTACCCTAGCCTGGATTATTTGGGTCTGTCGCAACGATACAATTTTCAACAACGACCACAAACCACCTGATTTCTGGGTTGACCGTGCCTCATCATGGATCGAGAGCTGGCAACATCACAATTGACAACAAAAGCCCTTTGGAGTCCATTCCTTTTCCTCCCATTGGTGCCCGTCGATGGAAGGTTTTATGAAGATTAATGTGGATGTGTCTCTCCCCACGAATGGACCCATTTCCATCGGCCTTCTGGCCCGGGATCATCAGGGTCAAATCAATGCAGTCATACATGAATCACACCATGTGTTTTAGGACCTTGTGGTTGCCGAGGTTTCATCCATCCCCGCCGGTATGATTCTCACTAAAGATCGTGGATGGGATAATATCAACCTCGAATCAGAATCCCTCATAATTATCAATGCTATCAAAAAAAATGAAGGCAGACTCCAGTCATTTGGCTCCTTCATCAAGAGAATCCTCTCCCTCCGTCATGACTTTGCATGCTGCACCCTCTCCTTCACCAAAACGGAAGAAAACAATGATGCCCATCAGCTGGCGACCTCTGAACCCTTTTATGGAAACCAGATCTGGCACTACCATTTCCCTTCATGGCTTAGCATTTGTACGTCTTCTGATCTTCATCATTAATGAATTCTTCTTTTTCAAAAAAAAATACTTAGTTAACTTTACAAAAATCATTCATACTGAAATAACGCTATACATAATGCCAATAATTTACTCCATTTCAATAAAATGAATAAAATAATAATAACATATTAATATGGATAATGGATTGTTTTAAAATAACATACCCAAATTCAAAAAAGGAAACATATAAGTGTGTTGATATAAATTAAAAACATCACCGAAAATGAATTATTCTAATGATATCACAAAAGAAGGGATCAAGAATTGAATTTTTTAATACCATGAGTTTAATCCCCCACATTATAAATATAAATATTTTAATATAAATCATGAAATATAAAAAAATATGCTAAATAATTATGAAAATGATAATGTAAATGGATGAAAAAATATAAAAGATGTTTTTGAAAACTTTTATAACATTGACATAAAATAAAAGTTTACATGTCACATTCAAAGTTAACTTTTGAGAATGTGACATGGAAAATTTTTAAAACCATCAATTTAAAAATAATATAAAATAATAGATCCTTTAAAATATATAATTTTTATATTTTATAAATGAGGATAAGAAGGAATAACATATAAAAGTGAAAAGAAACAACTTTTTTTTTATTTTCAAAATTCCATTGTTCAAAATCACATTGTATGAAAAGTAAAAAAACATCCATCTATATTAAAACATAATTTTACCAATTATGTTTCTAAAATACCATATAATAAAATATTAGGGTAGAAGCCAATAATGTAAAAGAAAAGTTAAATATAAAGAATTATATCACAAAAAATGAAGATTTGAGTTATAATACCACTTTTGGGAAGCATAATCCATAAATATTGAAAATTGTGAAAAGGTTTTTATATGGTAAAAATGTGAAAAATGATATAATAACACATAATATAATAATTGTTTTTAATTTAATGAACTTATAAAATGTAATTTTAACTGAAAAACCATAACTTAATCGATGAAAATTGAGTTACCAAAACTCTTACATATATGGTAACACTTGAGTAAAAAACAATTAGAGAAAAGAAAATTATTTAAATTAGTATATAAAATGAATTAAAATTAAATTAAGTATATTAAATTCATGGTATAGTAAATAAATAATTCACCATACAAAGGAAACATGGTGCATAACATGAAACTTTTATCGTAGAATTAGAATTGAGTCTATGCAAACCCTACCAGCTTGTATAACATTTTAATCAAAAACCCTTGAAAGAGAAATAATTTAATTGGAAATTAAATAAAATTATTAAAATATAGTTCTTGATATGATATCTCAAATAGGTATTATATAGAAAAAATAAATTAAATTTGGTGTATAATACCAATTATGTCTCAAATAAAGGAATTTCATATGAAAAAAGTTTCCTTGATATTAATTCATTATGAATTGGCACCAAACAACATTAATAATTAAATTAATATCATTAAATAAATTAAAAATAACCATATTCATAAATATAAACATTTATAATTACCATTTACATTCATTATATACCTATAAATATTAGTTAGTTTTTATTAATTTTCAACACTGGGTGTACGTAATCATTATCGCTTTGAACTAGTTTAATATAAATAACGCTGGTATCAATTCTTGATAAAAATTTCATCATTAAAATATAATTAATGGACTATAATTGATGTTATATGATATTTATAAGTGGTATAATTTCATTCTTCGGTAGTTTTGGTTAAAATCCATGAATATGAAATAGGTGATGATAATGTTTCGACTATTCTTAATGAATGAAATGCATTTTATTAATTAATGAGATAATTGTTGATATAAAATTCCTATAAAAAATATCATTTATAGATTTATATAATATTACACTGGTAAATAAATTTTCATATTCATTTATGATATAAATTCATAACATTGCTCAAGTAGGTGTTTAAACTAACCAAAACATGAAGAAACCATGATTAATGGATTATTATGAGATTGGTTTAGAGGTAATATCATTAGAACAGAATAATAATGTTCTTTTTTTATATTATTATGATATATTATAATTACAAATAATTTATAATATAATATAATTTATATAGTTCCATTACTTAGAAAGGTAAGATGATTTCCTTAATAGTATGATCATTTTTAAATTTCAAATTAATGATAACTGTTTTTTGATCATATCATTAAATGGTTATAATTTTTTTCATAATATAACCTTAATGATACAATTAAAATTATATTTATCCTTTAATATCATCTTAATGGCTCACCATGTAAGGTAGTGATGAATAGAAATCAATCATTCCATGGAGGTCGTAGTCTACACATACACATGGATGATGATTTAATTTTCATTGAATGAGAGGGAGGAGTAATATTATTCATCATTTTAGAATCATAAAAATGGTAAAAATAATTTTTTAATTAATTAAATATCCCTTTTATAACACTCATTTAAGATGGTGATCAAAAATGAAACACATTGTGTCATTGAGGTAGTTGTCTGCACAACACCTGAATGAAGGTATCATTTTTCTTAATAGAAAAGGGAGAATGTGATTAATTATTCTTCCTATATAATAATAACATTCATTATAAAAACAAAACAAAATTAATAAATAGGTATATAAAAATTATAATTCAAAAATAAAAATAGAAAATAATTAAGTTATGTAAAAAAGATTATTGACTTTAAGCACCATAATATTTCCTTGGAAGATCCCTTAAAAATGGATGACATTGTATAATATATTAGGTCTAAAATCTCTAAAGAGTGAATAAATTTTACAGGGGATGTAAAAATTGTCATGTATTAGATAGAATCATTTTTTGAGTGCTTTGAAGGGGTGGTGAGAATCTCCTTTAATAAGTTGTGGGAATTACATGTTAGGAAATATTTCAATTTAATATAAATGCACATGTTAAACATGTCAAGTGGATCCAGAATTCCGAAATAACAGAGTGAAGGAGATAAAAGGTCTATTAGAAACTCATCCACTCAATTAAATACCTTATTTATCATGATTCAATCCCTTATCCCTTGATTTATTACTATTACCATTTAAGATTTTACCGTGATAAGTAGTTAATACATAAGTTATCTTAATATTTATGCCTAAAAAAATATGGTAATTATTAAATATCATTTTCCCAATAATTATGATTTAAAATAAATTTCATTTGATTAAATTTAAAATAGTATTAAAATTAAATTAAAAATAAAAATGCTTAATGTATTAAAAACAATTATTAATAAAATATTACTTACGTTCTAAAATATCCAATATGTTTTTGTAAATTAAAACTTAATATTTTTAAATTATAAATTCACTTCTATAATACATATTTGATCTTATAATTTTTTTTCACAAGAGTTTCCAATTCATACTTATATACAAATAATTTCATAAAATCAATGCTATTTGTAAATAATTATATTTCTCATTATTCACCTAAAAATCAATATTTTAAGAAAAATACCTAAAATTTGACATAAGAAAATATTAATATGATTAATTCAAAATTAATGTTATTATTTTTCAAATTCAAATTCTATGTTTTATAAATTAAACTTTTAAATAAAAATGGTGTGATATAATTAAAAACTATTTTTATAGGAAAATATATTTTTTGAATATTAACCATTTTCAATAATATTTAATATTATATAATAATTAAATTATTATTAACCAATTAGGAATATAAAATATATTTTATCATACTCAGATGTCTTGTATCATGAGTAAAACCTATACTCCCAAAGATTTATTAAACAAAAATATAAATGTCTGGTGAATACATGGGGTATGATGGGTTTATACCAATAAGAGACTCATTGAGAAGAAAATAATTTGGCAAGAAAAACCTATAGATTATCCTAGTGTTGACATGTGACAACTCATCATGAATAGATTCAAGACTCACCGAAGCATCTGCCTAGAAGCACAATGTAAAGTAATCCAAAACTTTATATTGAAACTCCTCATTCATCCTGCAAAACACTTTCACACTTCCCATTAATATAATATCCACCTCTAAGGCCTCAAACATATCCTTTCCATTAGTGTCCTAGTTATAAAAAATGAACCTTACCATAGTAAGTGTAAGAATACAAAGGATGAACTTCTAGAATAATAGATGACTCATGGATCTTGACATCAGTTTTGTTTCCGCAAAAAAATGGTGGGAATGTTCTCACATGCACAATGTAGATCAGGAATCCATGTAGGTATATTCACATATGTTAGGCTGGCAGTAACCTCAAACATGATAAAACATGAGCCAATTCTATACAAGTTCTTCTACTAGCACCTTCAAATCAATATCATCTTTATCATCATGTAAAAAACTGAGATAAAATTTTTTACATTGTTTCTATGTATATCATGCATGACAAATAAATCATCATACAATATTAATAAGTAAAATAAATGGAAAAATAAAACCTATACCAAAATAGAACACTAACATCGATTTGATAATTACTATTAAACAAGGCCCCATTATCATGAACTCTATGGGGGAAGCATAAAAATGAATACAAATCAGACACAAACACTGATCTTATAAAATGACATTCCCAACAAAGTTAAATATAATCCAAATTATGATTTTGATCCATCTAAGATTCCAATATATCAAACAATCATTCTCTAATTCTAAGATAATCATAAAAAATTATATCCTTATTAAAATATCATTCAAATGAAAACCATTCTTATTCCTCAATCCAAGGATATAATTCCTCCTTGTATCCCTCCTTAATAACATGAGTGTAGTTATTAAGATTAATGATATCCTCTTGATCTTATTCATCTGATGAGGAGTCTTATTCATCAGAAACATGTTTTTGGGTAATGAGGTATAAGTGGGAGCCACACCACATCTATCCTAGGTCCATCCCATGACCTGTGTGCCACATTCCCCTAGCTAAATTCGAGTGTGGAAGGACTTGAACTTGATATAGTTCCATTTCCTAGTAGTAGATGCCTTACATGGTACCAATAAGCCAACTCCAGTTGACTAAACATGTTATTGGGTAATGAGGTGTAGGTTAGCGCCACACCACACTTGTGCTAGGCCCATCCCACCACATGAGGTAGTTCTATTTTAGATATACCAATTGAATTTAATTCATATTAAAAGTAGAATTTACTTTCTTAAATAAATATTTAATAAATGGGTTGATCTTATTAATTCATTCTAATTTAATTTCACGGTTTTAACAATATTAATTAATTAATATATATTTATTTAAATATATTTTGATTTTTTAGTTTGGTGTTGTGTGTAGAGTAAGATATCAAGCACAATTTTCCTATTTAAAGGAAGTCATATATTATGATCTTAGAGTGTCAAATTCTCCACATTATATAAATTGTATCCAAATAATTTGACACCTAATGTCATATTAATATTTATAGGGTACTCATAATTAACTATACACCACAAGATGATCATAATTTTATTTATGATTTAGAACAATATTTACCTATAAGAATTATTTTAAACATTATTTATAAAGGAATCTAATAAATTACTAATTTCACAGAGAATAATACTATGGTAATAAAATCTATGTTAGTAAATAATGACTTCCCTCAATCTTTTAAAATGATTTATATAATAATTTTTTCTATTGAGAGTTTTTGTTTATAACTCAATATATATTTTTTGGTGAAAACTTACATGACATAGAACACTCAAAAATCTAATTTGAAGGATCACTATACGATATATTAGTAGAATTTTATAGGGTTTTTCTTGTTTGAATGGTTATTGGTGACTATTTCCATATTTAGACATTAGATACGTACAATGAGTCATATAATTCCAAACTCTATTCCAATTTAAGAAAAAAAAATTTATAGCTTCTCTCTTTACCTTACACTTTTGAGTCTAATGAACTTCATATCCATATTTATATAATTTACCTATCCCTTTAAGGAAATCACCCCCACATTTTATCCCACATTTTTGGTATGTAGAAAAATGATTCTTCTTTGCTTCAACATCTTCATCACTTGATATTTCACAAGACTCCAGATTTCTCTTCTTTTTTTTTTCTGGGACTTCAAAAATGTTCACATTTTTAATCATACTTCATGAAAGATGTTTTTGAATATTCACATGGTTTCTTACTCAATCACATATTTTGATGGGATATTCATTATGGGAATAACTGAATTCTCTCTCCCACCCACAACTGACTTGGTTCATTTGGGATTCAGCCAATAATAAATACCAAACTATTAACATCGGTGATGATTATTATATGAGAATTATCATAAATAACCAAAAAAAAATGTAACCTCAAAATTTCTCACTTTATAACACTATCATATTCTATAGTCGTTACGACTCAACTTGTATGAGAATTAGTTCAAAATATATCACACTCAGTTTAGAATATACCATTCATGGTTAAAACGAGGTTATTTTGAGTTGGGTTCTCTCACACTTCTTAAACTAATCCAAAAAATGGAGGTCTAAAATCACATTGAAAATTCTTAAAATTTTATAAAACAAGAAATCATTCAAATATTTTCTCTCAAAATACAACATATCCCTTATCTAAGAAAACACCTATCAATTGATATTCAAATTATCTTATGAATATCTATATTTCAATCTATTTTATTTAAGGTCACCTCCCTATTATTTTATTTGACCTAGATAAATTCAAATCCCTCATAATGGTTTATAAAGAGAATGTGAATGACTAAATCATATCCTCCATGAGCATATAGCTAGGTGTGAAATCTTAAGCTCATTCTCGTTGCACTAGAGTGAAGATTGAGTCATTTATCTGTTAGAATTTTTCGGGTGATCACCCCAAGAATCATATGTTCCATACCGATTCTATATTTTGTTATCTAGAAAATTATAAAATTTTAATTAAAACCACACACTCAATAGTTTACCAAAACACCAGGGAGTCATCCTATACTTAGAATTATTTCAAGGATTTTCAATAAAGGTTTCTCTTCTTAATCTACAATTAAAAGTAAACTATTAACATAATGTTATATCATATTCTATACCAAAGGCTTATTTATACCATTGAAATTGTTTTCAACCTTAACTTATCAACCCTTAAATTATTCTTAATAAACACCTTAATTTATAAAGTTATCTAAAAAAATCATTTGACACTAATTATGACTTCCCAAACTCACACTCCCCGATCCGGTTCTATTAATACACACTCTAAATACTATATTTGATACCAATTATAGATAATTATCCCATAATTACTTAATTTAAAGCTGATAATTTATTATATAAATTCTAGAGACCTTCTAGGTTTAGATCTTTGGAGAATTGGGAAACATTATAAACTAAAAAATCCCATATATTTATCAACCATTAGATATATTTTTTACTATATAAAAAACTATTTAATCCATAATAAGTCTTCAACATCACACAAAATTTATACACACCAGATATCATGTTATTCATATCATTTGTAATAATTTTATTTATAACCTAGGTAAAAGAAAATTCAAGAAGTGGTGAGATCAAATTCCTAGTGAGGGAAAATATACAACCGAGGTAATCATTGTATAAATATTGAATAAATATTATGGTAGGAATGAGTAAACAATATAAAGACATAATTAAATAAAACTGGGGTCTTTCTATATCCATGATAATAAATGAAAACATGGATGATAATAAGTGGCAATCTTATTCTTGTAGAATTCATAATTTCAGATATCAAAACATGTTTCTAAGGACTTATTCCAAGAAACTATACTAATATGGGGAGAGGTATAGACCAATACTCAAGATATTTTTCCTTATGAGTCTCGTTGATGCATCCATGGATTATATAATTTTAGACCCCACCAGTAATCTATTTAAATCGAATGAGTTCACCATACATTTCCACAAGACATTTCATACCATTTCATAAGAAACCTATAGTTGAATAAAAACATTATTATCTTTATAATGTGAAAAAAAAGAATTTAAATAAACAATAAACCTACTTTTGTAGTCAATAATAATCAATAAAGTCAATACATTACCCTATGTTAATAAAAGTGATACCATGACCATAACCTATCCAGAGAAAGAAGCTGGATGGTCAAATAATACATAGACAACCTTCTAGTAATAATCCATAATGGAATAAGGATATTCCATACTCCAATAATTTTTCCCATATCAATAAAACAGAAAAAATGAATATAACCCATATGGGGGGAGATTTGAGGGTTTCAAAATAATGCATCCCTGATTTAATAAATGAAACATAGATGAGTTTTTACATAAATAAAAAATATCATTGTAAAACAATTCTTTGAATGATACCAGAAAAGAGGGGATTAAGAATCAAATTATTTGATACTATGATTTCAATCCCACAAATGATCAATATATTTAAGAGGATAAATCATGAAAAGGAACCCATTTGGTTAAATCGATATTAAAATGAAAAAGGAAATAGAATAAAAAAGCTGAGCGATCTTATATAATTTTTTTATCATTTAAATAAAATAAAAATTTACATGTCACTTACAAAGGTAACTTTTGAAAATTTGATATGAATTATATGAAAGCCTTTAATTTTTAAAAAATCTATAGTAATGGATATATGAAAATAAAAATTTTTTATGCTGGATAAATGATGATATGAATAAAAAACATATAAAATAAAAAGGGAAACACATTTTATTATTTTCAAAACACCTTTGTTCAATAATCACATTGTAAGATGTGTAAAAAATTGATTTGTATTAAATATTAATTTTCACAAATAGGTTTAAAAAACAAAATATAACACAATATTAGTGTGTGAGAACCCAATCATGGGAAAGAAAAGTTTAATATGAAACGTTATAACTCAAATAAAAGAGATTTGAGATATCAATATCCCTTATGGGAAGCACAATCTAAGAATTTTTTTAAAGAGGATTATATTATAAAAATGAAAATAATTATAATCGACAAAATAATACAATAAAATGGTATAATATTCCCAAATTATATGAAATATGTTCAAGTGAATGATTATAAATTAATTGATGGAAATTTAGATACCAAAAAAAATTACGAGTAGGGTAACACATGATTCAAAACACATTTGATGAAAATAAATAGATTTTTCTTAGTCTATCCCTTGAATTAAATGGTAATAAAGTATAAAATAATAATGGGATATAAAATCAATAAATCACCATAAAAAGAAAACATGGTTCATAAAATGTAACATGACTCAAAGAAGTATAATTACGACTAAGAGAACACTTTCAACAAGGGTAACAATTTAATAAAAATAACATGAAATATAGGTACTGTAATTGAACTAAAAGCACCATGATTAAAATTTCATTTATGATATGATATCTCAAATAGGATGTATACACACATCATAAAAGAAACAAAGTGTATAATGAAAAAAAGTTCTCAAATAAAGGAATTTGAGATGAAAAACCTTACAATGAAAATTACTTATTTTACACTTGCACAAAAAAATCCTGAATAATTAGATTATGTTTAATAAAACAATATTGAAGAACCTTAATCCTAAATATAACCATTTTCAATCCACATTTACAATCACTCATTACATATAAATATTGGCTAGTTTTTACCTATTTTAAACACTATATGTAAGTAATATTTACCACCTTGAACTAGTTTCATAAAAATAGTTTAAATATTATTTCTTGATAAAAAGTTCCCAATTACCATACTAGAATTGAAGTTTTAGGGTATTTATAAAGGTTATAATTTAATTCCATGGTTTTTATTGTCATAAACCATGGAATTATTTAGTTCTTATTAGTGTGACATACAAGAATTAAAAATAATTATAAAGAGAATACAATTTCTATAAATTCATTACTTAGAAAGAAGAGATCATTTTCCTCCTAGTTCTCTCATTTTAAATGATTAAATTAACTATATTTATTAATTGATCAAATCGTTAGTTGGTTCTAAAATTATCCATACTATAAACATAATGAAATCATAAAAATAATATTTATCCTTCAATACCATCCTGATGACTAGCCATTTAAGGCGGTGATGAGAAGAAATCAATCATTCCTTGGAGGTGGTAGTCCATATGTATGCATGGATGATGATTTAATTTTCATAGAATAAGTGGGAGGAATAATATGGTTTATTATTTTTAAAATATTGAAATGATTTAAATATAATAATTATTTATTATATTACCATTTTATATTATCCATGTAATATAGTAAAGGAAAATAAAACAAGTTGCATCTCATAGGTGGTAACCACACAACATAAGAATGATAGTTTCGTTTTCCATAATATAAATGGAAAATGGTGATTAATGATTATTAAACTAGAATAATAACATTAATTATATAACTACCATGTATTTCCTTAAAAAAATATTTTAAAATTAAAATTTAAAAGAAAAATATAATATATAGAAGTTAATTAAAAATTATTTCACATGTTGAGAACTTTAATATTTCCATGTAAGATCCCTTAGAAATAAATGACGTAGGATAATATATTGAGACAAGAATACCAATCCAGTGAAATATAATTCCATGGGATGGATAAAGGTATATATTTTTAAAGGAAACAGAATTTTTTAGAGTTCATTTAAGGTTTGGTGTGAGACCTCTCCATCAGTTAGTGACGACGGAATCTGGACCAGCTCCTCCCCCCTTTTCGGGGGAGGGGGAATCATCATTCCCCAGGATAGCAAGGCCTTAGTTCTAGCCCTTCTCCAATGCTGAATTTCTTACATGATTTTCAAAAGCATTCGTGAGCCCTAATGTTCCAGATCTTTTGGATGGAAACCCTAATCTTTAGATTTTGACATCTGAGTTCATGGAATCCTCTTCGCTGTTGAATCTTACTCTGGTGTCTTGGTTCAGACAGAGGAGACCTTCCATCGATACGTTCGATAGGTTTGTTTTATCCTATTGGGATCTTCAAGAAAGTGCGACCGTCAGGTTTCTGGATAGGCAGCATATTATGACTTGTTTTGAGTCGGAAGAGGACCTCTTCAAGGCTTGGTCAAGAGATCCTCGCAGTTGCAATGATATTTGGTTCTTCCTTCTTTGATGGTCGTTTGACTTTCATATGAAACGAGATTAGCCTTCGGTAGTGGTTTGGGTCAGTTTCCCAAATCTCCCCTTACATTTTCAGAATCCCTTTATTATGTTGGGTAATCTTGTGGGTAGATTTCTGTGTGAGAATGTAACGCCCCGACCCCAATTACCCAGAGTCGGTGCATTATTACATAACATTGGCCTGATCACAAGAAAGATCAAATCTCGAAAGACCGATTAGTTTAGTAGCCTTTGAAACACTAGATATATTCATAAAGTTTTACATTACATCATAAAATGAAAACTACAACAATATAGTCCCCATAATCCACACTCTTATCCCCTCATACTATCCCTATAGGTCATTCATAAATTACTTCTTCACATCCTGGGAAAAATAAAACATAGAAAAGAGGTGAGCTCAAATGCCCAGTAATGATAACAATATAGCGGAAACTTTCATAAATATGAATAATCATTCAAGGCAATGTATAACTAAAACAAAAGACTTTTAAACTTGAACTTAAACATAGTATGGAAAAAATAAAATGAAATAATTCCATTTACTTATTCACATGGATATTCTATTAATCGAATAATCACATGCAATATCAATAACCACTTTCATAATTATGGAATGCATAATTCCAGACTATCATAACAACATAGCCAAGGCCTCGTGCCAAGACTACAAATAAGATTTTTCCAAGGCCTTGTGCCAAGACACTAGTTTGTCTCATGAGACCTACCGATGCATCTAGGATCTATAGAGGGATCCACCTGTCACTTACTAAGTCTAATGCATTCCTCATATTAACATGTTTAAAAATAACATAAACATTCGTATTAAAACTAGCATACGAAATGTCAATAATTTAACCACAAACCATGAATGGTATAAAAATAGCACATCCACAGTCAAACATAACTCATTCGATACAATATGGAAGATTGTATTATATCATATTAACCTCAATAGAGAATAATGAAGGATATTTACATAGATGAAAACAATCATCAAAACTATTTGAGAGAAATATCCCCCTTTTTCTTGAAATCATTTAAAAGTCACACTATTTGTCAAGAAGCCATTTAAAAATAGATTTTTGAATCAAAGTGTCCCATACCACTTTGACACTTTTAAAAGGAGTTTTAATTTTAAAACTTTAATGTCCATATAAATAAATCTTTAAAACCATATTTAAAACATGGACATTAATGAGAAAGATTTAGAAGAATAAGTCTTTAAAACATTTAAAAAAATGGTATTTTAGTTAGAGTTTATAACCAAAAGAGAGACACTTGAATAAAAATAATTGAGGTAATAAAAACTTTGTAATATCATGAGAATAAAGGGATTCATGATATACTATGCCAAAGTACATTATATACACCACATAAAAGTGATTTGGTGTATAATAATAAAAAAGTCTCAATGGAATGTAAATTGAGATGAAATCTCTTATAAAGGTCATATCCTTAGGTTAAGGATAAATCAATGACATAGTTATGTGTGAAAAATATAAATACACTAAATATGATTGGATATTCAATGTAAAACAATCAACAGACATTCACACATAATCATGTAAAAACAACAGCAATGAATTGGATGTTTAACTCAACAAATGGAGAATGAGTTAAAATTACTCTTATCAAAATCATATCGATGACTTGAGAAATTATCAATGGACTGATTATGTGTATAAAAAGTATATCCATAGAAAAGGGGAGTGGAAATTATGACATAAGAAAATGAATAGTGATTCCACACATAATCTCGGAGTAAAATAATCAATGAAGTTTGCGTAAAGCCGAATAAATGGAAATTGAAATTTCAAATTCCCTTATTGATTTGGTAACTTATGAAACATACACCCATGAAAGAAGTATAATACAGTGATGATGTAAATATCCGTAAATTATAGTATATTACACAATGAATACAATCATGGTCAGTACACACACCACAAGCAATAAATAAGTGGTGAACAATGGAATTCTCATGGAATTAAAAGTGATATAAGAAACCCATTACTTTGTACTTTTTCCTTGGTTGATGGTAGGTTAACCTCCTGTATAATGGTGAAATAACTATTATTGAATTATACAAGAATCATTTACATTAATATTATATCATATATGATCTTTTAGCATTGATTTGTTAATAATATTTTATTATTATCGTTTTTTCGGGTGTTTACTTACTCGTTTTCTTTTATATGTTTTGTTAGGTAAGACATTTTTGTCATGGATAGGTAGTATCTTATTCATATCCATAATGATATCAAGTCCTTAAACATTATTTTTAAATAATCAAATGATTATTATACTTGAATGGATACAATGGAGAATGAATCTCATCGTTTTCGTGGAGACGGTAGTCCGTACGTACGCACGAGCGACAATATCATTCTTTTGATGTTAAAATAATATATAATGGGATGGTATACCATATAGACAGAATAATTATCATGTTATATTTATTATTTACATGAATTACACATCAATATTATACCCATACAAATAATTATTTATTGAATGACAATTACACCACGACTTGGAGACGGTAAGCCGTACGTACGCACGTATGGTGACATGTTATTCAAAGGATGTATAGAATACTGAATATGGTTGTACCATATTTATAATAACATCACAGTATATATAAGATACTGGAATTATTATTTTAGAATGGTAATAACAATGATGGAAGAAGTGGAAGAAGAAAGGAACTTGGAAAAGGGTGGTGAAATCATTACCTCTTATTCGGGTTCTTCATTTTGATTTGATCAAAAGGGCACTTAGGTTGGATTTATGACTAAAGGAAGGACTCTTGGATGAAGTTATGGAAGTTGATAGAGTATTTGGGAAGATTTTGTCCGAGCCAAAAGTCTTTTAAGGTGTGAATTAATGAGAAGGGGGAGTGGCCTTTTATAAGAGGGGTGAGGGGCACCTTTGGAAAAGCTAGAAATATTATTTTATAATAAATTCATATTCGGTTTATAATGGATCTAAAGTGGATTATTTAAAGGTTAAGGTGGGGATGGGTCGAAAACCACTCAACCAATAGAATTTATATAGGTTTGGGTTACTATATTAACCTTATCATTAAGTATTAACTCTTAGTTAATTAGTTTCACTTTTACAATGTCTCTTTGTATTTTTATATTATATGGTTAATAAACTTACTATATACATACAAGCGACCCCCAAGTGGTCCATTAATGATACAACGATAATGATATAAGTCTCTTGGCTGAACGTTATATTTTTAGGAATTTAATATCAATTAATAATATAATATTTGTTTTAAAAACTCTTTTAGGTCAATTTTGACACTATTCAATAATTGACTTTTGTAAAAATCATAACAGAATGATTACTTCGAAAAAAGTTAATTAAATCAATCCTAATATTTCATATTATCATATAAAATTAGTGTAATTTATTAAAAGTCTCAAATTATATTTATTTGGGTATTTATAATATCAATTATTTTAATTTTTCACTATTATGGTAATTACTGCATCATCATTGTGTCATAAATAATTTAAATTATTTAATATCTAAAAATTATAAATAAAATAAAATTATGTATGAAATCGTTTTATATTTATAATGAATATTTATAGTCGAAAATACAACATAAATACCCCTATGTAAAAATTGTTTTTCTAAAAGATATATGCTTATGTCATTTTTGTATTTATTTTAACTCAATTAAAATAAAGTGTCCCTATCACCTACAAGTGGCTCCATGGGGTCCCCAAATCGACACAAATATGCCCATGGTCGGACAGGTATCCACAGACAAAGTTTGGACACGTTTTAGGGTAATTTAGTATTATTATAATATTATTTTTTAACCCTTATTTTCCGGATTATCCTTTAACCATGGTAAATAAAATATTTACCGAAGAAATTATTCAAAAGGTCTAAAAATAAAAGCTACCTATTTACAAAATTTGGAAATCCTGATTCAAAATATGGAATCCATTTTTCCAAATTCAAAACACATAAGTGGCAGAAATTAATTTAAAATTAATTTCCGCTGTCAAAACAAAAAGTGTGTTTTTAAGAAATAATAACTATCAAAATATTGATACTTGTTTATGTCCGGTTTAATTGTGAAATTATGTCCAATGACCAACATTGTATAAAATGGTAAAAATATATTTTAAATATACTTTAAAACCACTCAAATTAATAATTTATCAATATTAATTATTTCTATTAAAAAAGTTGTTTTTAATTAAAATTTAGTAATTTTCACTATTCATTAAAATATGAAAGTTATCCAAAAAGTACCAAAATTTCACCCTAGGATAATTTAGATATTCCAAATCCAAAAATTAAGTCCATTTTGAGAGATAAAATTTATAAAATTTCAAATAGTAGGTATTACTATTCATAACAGCTAGTTTGATAGGTTGTGGTGTGTTAGAATCTCAAAGTTGCATACAATGCACGCCATTGGATTATTCGAAGGGAAACATACCGTGGAATCTTGGGGTGTTACATTCTCCCCTCCTTCAATAAATTGCGTCCTCGCAATTTTTTAAAGTTGGACTTGATAATATAATGGAATGTCCCACATCGGAAAAAGAGTTAATAAAACTATCACTTTAAAAGAAAGGAAGAGAGGTATAAAGGTCACCCAAGATAACCCATTCTAGGATTCCATGTAGGAAAAGATGGATATGGATGATAAACTAAGTGTTCAGTTCTAATGGAGAGGGATAGAAAACATGATCATGAGAAAGTTAACAATAAGAAAATCACAAACTTGTGTTGGGACAAACAGTCCTTAGTCTCTGTTTCCGACGCTTTCGTCGGGGTGCGCGCGCGTCCGTCCTCAGGGAGGACTCGCCGATTGCTGCCCCACATTCCCGCTTTCCAAAGGCGGGCGGCATCCATTCCTTGTTCAGGGACGTCTTCTCCTTGATCAAAACTGGGATGATGGGATGTCGGTTCTTCCTTCCGTGGATTCCTCCTCGGAGCTCATCACCTAGTCCAGGTCTCCCTCATAGATTTAAGACGGGTTCGTGAAGCTCATTGCTGGTGCCATATATACATGGACGCCGGTTAATTACGCTGCTTCCATCAAGATGCTCCAAGGGGTCTTGTCGGGGCAGAAACCTTCGGTGAGGAGAATGATCACGTTAAGGCGTCATCGGCATGTCTGTCTTCGGTCCCTCATCATAGGGCTTCTCGATGGCGCGGAACCCCGAGGCATCCCACATCGAACGCGGGGAATGTGTAACATCTGATATTTTCCTCAGCTTCCCATGTTTGACATGGGGTATGTCGCGTGTTTAACGTCTTGCGTAGACGGATCAGACTGAAGGGCCCCTGGGGGGAACACCGATGTTGGAGCCAGCACGTGCACGGATTCTCAGATGCTACAGAGTGGAATGGGGTGGCATGATCCTACCGGGATGTGGCGGCCAGGGTAAGGATTAGGATGGATGGTGGAGTGAGGCATGGGGCTTACGCTCTGGGGTGGCCCAAGAGGAGTAGTACAGTTTAACGTCATGTGGGACGAGGGAATACAGTTTAACGTCATGCGGGACGATGGCATACAGTTTAACGTCATGAAGGACGATGGCATGTGGGGCTTACGCTCTGAGGCGGCCCATGGTGGGTAGTGAACCGACATGAAGAGGTCAGAACAACTGGGTGGTGGGCTTGAACCTCGTGGAGGCTTCCTACGTACCGTGAGTTAGCACAGATCAAAGTCCACGTAGTTCGCTGGGATGGGGCTTACACTCTGGGGCGGCCCATAGAGGATGTCATGGTCGATGTGCGCTCTAATCCCACATGAGTCATGCTCGGTGCGGGAAACAAGAGGCAGCAGGGACCAGACGATCACGTCGCGAATGGTGCGTCCATGAGAAGCGGAATATGGCTTACGCGTTGACCGGCCCAAAGAGGAAACAGGGGATTACACATGGTTAGCGGCCCTTGGTGCCGGGGATTACTCCAAGGTGGAGGACCATGGTGCGACAAAGTGCAGTGGGAAAAGGGCTCCACTGGCCTTGGCAGGGGGAAGTACGGAGATGCACGGGTGCAGTCATCCGCAAGAAAGGTTAGGGGCTTACGCTCTGAGGCAGCCCTTCCCCCACGGACAAACGCCGCTCCGACAAGGAGGATCTCATTCCATGTGAGGAAGAGTCCATTCCTGTGGAGACGAGTGGCGTAAAGAGTGTCCGAGCTGGGAGGACCCTGCGTGCGAAGCACGGGGTCGGACAACAGTTTAACGTCTTGTGTTAAGGATGAGGTGCTTAGCAGTTTAACGTCCTGCAGCATGGATGAGGTGGGTTTTCTCCACACCCCAAGGGCTTACATGCCCAACGCCATCTACCCCTTGTGGAAGGGAAGGCATCGACAAGGCCGTAGTGAAGGGGGGCCGCATGGCAAACCACCGGGGGGTCCACGTTAGCATGGCTATGCGAAGAAGCAATAGCCATTAGCGTGCCTATGCGGAGAAGCATAAGGCAAAGCAACGCAACAAGAAACACAGCCCAGAGGACCTTGAGGTTACTTCGTACGAGCCTTACTGGCCGTACGGGAAAACAACACTTGGTGCGCATGCCCGATAGGGGAGACATCAGGTGCTGGTGCAGGGGGCATCCAAGGGGCGTCAATGTGAGAGGTTCCGGGATTTGCGTGCAAAAGGGAAGGTTTGCGCGCAAAACACCGGGACGACGCGCAATTGGAGAAAATGGAATTGCGCGTGAAAAGGGAATTACGCGTAGGGTTTTGCGCACAAGGTAGGGTATTGTGCGCACAGGACGCGAATCGCGCGCAAGGTTGGAACTCGAGGGAGGGGGAAAATTCACTGAAGCCGGTGGAGTTGCGCGCAATGGCGAACTCTGGGGCAAGGTTGCGCGAAATGAGGGGTTACCTGGATATCATCTTTCGCGCGGGGGGAGCCGAATTGCGCACACGAGAGTCGCTTTGGATTCCTCAACCCCCAAACCGTTCGTGGTCACCTTATATTTATAGGTGACGTCGAGCGCTGAATCCAGGCGGCGCGCGAAAGTTTCCGCCCTGGGAACCGCTTGCGTGCAATATCAGGCCGCGGAGAACTGGGGCGTGCAATTATTGCGTGCCTCACCGGCACAATTCCGTGCATCCCGGGAGGACTTCGCGCGCAGAACATTTTTTTCGCACGGATCCTCCTTTATTTCGCGCACCACTTCCCGGGCCTCCGATTCGGGCCTCTGATTCCGAATATGACTTTGCTTCGTCATTTTGAAACTTCCTCCAAGAGTTATGGACCTTTTTCGGCATCAAAAAATGCCCCCCGTTGGAATTGGATCGGCGAGAGGTCGCAACGATCGGATTCCAAGGGAAACGCCGAAACACCAAAATGCAGAGTTCCCTGGTCAAGCTGCGCGCAAAACTTCGATGCGGCGTGCAAAACCTATGGACGCGTGCGGAATCCTATTTCCGCGCAGTGCAGAACCCGTGCCTCACCTATAAAAAGTGGCGCTAGGTCCCAAATACGTACATTCTCTTTTTCCGCGCGATAAGCTTATTGCTCTTGTGCGTGAAAACGCTCCCGTGGCTGCGCGTAAAAACGCTCTGGCAGCGCGGAATTCCTTCCGATATTTGGCCAGGATTTCACACCAGACCGGGATCTTCCGCGCTTCGCGTGCCGATTGCGCGCCAAACTCCAAGATTTCACGCGACTCCTTCAGATTTTGGGCAGAACTCTCCGATTCCGCGCACTGCATCCTGATTTCGCCGAACTCCCGAGAAATTCGAGATGGCCGCAAACTGAGTTGATGAGGGGGGAGCCGCTTCTCGTAGGAGAAAAATGGTGGAGAACGAGGAGGTTTACGGTGCCAAGTTGATTGTGTCCAACAATCTAACCTTGTTCAATCTGTTGACTCCGGCTCAAAAGACATATCCCCTGTCTGACAACCTCCCTCTCTGGAATTTCGGCATCCTAGAGGAGGTGCCACTGTCGGGCTTTGAAGTGGACACGCCGCGGTCTTGGGTGACTCGAGAGGACAAACATCCTCGCTACAACATCACCAACAACGGTCATCCTGCTAGGGAAACTAGACATATGGTTGTATATGTTCTGAACCCGGGGACTAGGACCATTACTGGGGACGAGCCTGTGGAAGAGGATTCTATGGCCCTTTACACGAGCATGTTCTGTCAGAGCATCACAGATGACGCGAAGGGCTGGATGAAGGATTGGGACCTGCAGTCCAGGGGAAAATTCACCAGCGAATGGGCCTGGGCGTTCTGGGTCCGCCATACCTGCGACCAGTTCGGGGATGAACTGTGGTATATCGGCCTGTTCGAGGCGGTATGGACATCCCAGTTCCACTTCCACTGCTAGCCTGAACTCGGACCGGAGCTATTCACCCGGTTGTCTCCTGACACCAACACATTCCACCTTCACCATGGGGAGGTCGGCATCAGTCTCTGGGACGTTCATTGCATCGATGGTATCCCATTGGCAGGTTACCAATATAATGAGTTCGTTCCTCCAAAGAACACTTGGGGAGACAAGACGCGGACGCCTATGCTGATGTGGCACCTATTGGAGTTGGCCAAAGAGAGGCTGGGGGTCAAGGACTTCCTGAAGGACGTTGCCTTCAAGGGCTGGTTCAGCCTGTTCCTTGAGAAGGATCCAGCCGTCAAGATTCCGGGACGGGGAAAACGGTGCCCAACCGTGACTCAGAGGAGCAGGGATGGGTCATACTGGAGGACCCTGGAGGCGGGGCAATACCAATCATGGGGCTACCACGTGATTGAAGCCCGGGACCCGAACATCCTGTATGCCGGGTTCCTTGATGCCTTTCTGAGCGGGTGGCTCCTGCCGGTGCGGGACGCGAGGATGGGCGTCCATCCAGCAACATTGGTGATGGCGGGCTCCATGGCCGCCAACAAACGGTTCAACTTGGGTGTCCCCATACTGGCCAAACTATATACCATTCTGGGGGGCATCTAACGAGGGGGGTCGCCTCAGAGAGTATGTGGTCCCTTCCAGATCTTACATGGCTGGGTGACAACTCATCTCGGAAGATATACTTTTCCAAACACCGTCCGTCCTCCGGGAAACGGCCTGCGACCGTCCTTGCTGAATATCGCAGGGGTGGCGCCGCTGATGCTTAATGAGGAGGGCATAAGGATCGGCATCGGAAAACATGCCAACTTCAACTTCAGCCCATTCCCCACCCCAGTCGGCCAGCTGGTGGACAACGGTTGAGTCTCTCTGGAACAACAACAATACTTCCAAAGCATTCGGGGCAGGGTGCTCGTGGCTCGGATCGACGGGAAGGTGATCTGCGAGTCGTACGTGCCATCCCAATTCGCCAGGTAGTTCGGGTGCCTTCAGCGAATGCCAAAGAAGGTATTCACGACTATCTGGAAGGAGAAGAATCCATGCATCCTGCGCCAGATGTAGTTGATGTTTACCACCATCGGCTATGGCGATGTCGTCGCCCTTCCCCCCACCGGGGTCGATGCTGGCCTAGGAACCGAATACGCCGAACACTGGACCATTGCGTACCCTGAGGGGATATTACGCAAGCGCGTCCGGCAACTCGTGGTCACTCGCCCGGAAACTGAGTGACGAGAAAGAGGGCACGGTGCCGTCGGAAGGGGGGAACCAAGGGCGCGTCAGGCAGCGAGGCCTGTGCAGGCCGAGACTTCGGCAGCGGGGACCTCACATGGTGCCGCCACGTCCTCGTTACCTATAGGGGGTCACATGAGGCGGCCAGGGAACTTCCCGGGAAGAAAATAAGATATCTGCTCGAACCTTCCCAAGACGCAAGTCTCCCGGCACTGTGGTCGGCCTGGATGACCCTACGGCAATCGCTGAGCATCGAAGCCATCTGGAAGAAGATAATGCAAAACGAGATTCAACTGCCAGAGGTCGGGCTCATTCTAATTACTGACCGAGTAAACTTCCATCGGTGGCATGCTTATCTGACGGACATGGACGCATACGCACGCCAGAGGGGGCGACGTGTGGAGCCAACTTTCCTCGTGAAAGTGATGCTCGGCTAGGAGCATGATCCGGAAGCGATGCCGCCGGGAGAAGGAGACAGTGACGAGGATCCGGAGGGGGAGGAGGAAACCGGAGATGACGAAGGTGAGGGAGAAGATGAAGAATAAGGGCCCGAAGGTGAGGGGTCGCAAGGAGCGACCTACCAAGGGAGTCTTCGAGAGAGCGGAGAGATTGCCAACTCTGATCTCAACCTAAATGAGATTCTCGAGGTTGGTCTCTGTCTTCATTCATTTCCCTCATTCATCCATTCTCACTTCTAACTCACTTCCTCGTCCTACTCAGGAGTAGTTGAGCATTGGATGGGAATCCCCACCAGAGGAGGGAGGAGAGGAACCGACGAGACATGATGGGGATCCGACACCCATCATTGAACTAACAAGCGCAGAGGGGTCTCCCATCATGGCGGCTCCTGTGGCGGCCGAAACACTGGGGACCGACGCTCTGGATTCCTGTAAGTCTCACGCTTAACTACTGGTGCTTGGTGGAAAAGGATCCAATCTAACCAGCGTATGCCTTGTGCAGTGATCTCAACACTGGAGGCATGTCAGGCTGCGGAGCCTAGGCTGTCATTGAGTGGACCAGCGATGGACATACCACCTCATTTGGAACATGCTCTCTACACTGAGTCGGCCCCGAAAATTGATGAACAGGGGGTGGCGGACATTAGAGGGGCTATTCCTGAGACGAGGTCGGAAGCTGGTGGAGGTATCATTGCTATTGGGGCGAGGGAAGAAGGTCGCCCGGACGTCGAGGATTTTATGCCTCACGAAGACATCCCTGGGGTGGATCCTGCTGCCAATCTGCTGGCGGCCTTCCCCATGTACCGACCCGCTGACCCTGAGGAGATAGACGACTCCAACTCAGAGGCGGCCGAAGAGAGTCGGATGGCACGACACAAGGGATGGAAATGTATCCAGCGCTTTCTCAGGTAGCCTAAATCCGATTGGCTGAGGAGGATGGGATCACTTCAGACCTGGTTGCGCTTCCTGTGCACCGGAGGAGCTGGCGCTCAGCGTCTTCATCTGACGGTCTGTGATTACATGGCCGAGAAGATACGCGAGAGCCGCCAGCACACCGACATTTCCCAGTGCCAGGAAAGATCGGCGAGCGCTCAAGCGCTGCTGAGGGCGGAGCAGGAAGTCCAGCACCTCGAAGGGCAGGCGACAGATAAGGAGGACTTCATCGCAACATGCTCTGAGATCGTGGAGCAACTAATGACCCATCTTGCTGATGCACAGGAAAAACTGGTGGAGGCGAGTCACCAGATGACCGTGCTTCGAATCGAGCGGGCGCAGGCACAAGCTAGGGCTGGCGAGCTGCGCTCTGTGGTGGCCGATGAGGAGAGAGTCTTCCAAGAGCGGAATGCAGCCCTGGAGGCTACCAGCCAAAGGGTAGCAGTGCTGGAAAGATCACTTCAGCATGCTGATCCTTAAGGGCTTTGTTTTTGCCATCTCATGAACTTTGCTTTCACTGCTCATCATCTCAATCCAATATATGGCCAAATCCACTCTTTTGTACACTTGGTTTAATGCGCTCAACCATAGTTTCGAAACGAATAACAACTCACCCCTAGGCTCCTATGGGACATACCCAACACGAGAATCAAGAGATGCTCGTACCATCATTCCATTCAACTGTGGGGCATTGACCAAGCTTCAGGCGTCCAAAATCGTGCCTGGACTTCTGAGGAGACCCCAGGCCGATTGATGTGTCGACTTCTCAATGTGCTTTTAACACACGAGCGGGGCAATGCCGGGGGCATTGATATCCATCCAAACACAGGGGGATGGAAAGAAAGGGTGAATCACACTGCCCAAATTCGGGACCCAATGAGGTGAAACCATGGAGGATAACTGTTAACCGTGGAGGAAACACAGCATCCATATCACGTTGGCCTGGAACGAGGACAATAAATGAGGGCTGACCACTGACCATGTTCGCAACACGGGGCCTAACTCAAATACCGTCGGTCAGTTTCCCGAAATGTTTGCCCAGGACAATAGGCGGACCGTAGGTCTGCCATCCATACTGTTAGGGGGTCCCGTAAAACATGACCTGTCCTCCGGAACGTTGGCCCAGGACAGTAGGCGGACCATAGGTCGAGCATCCATATTGTTAGGGGGTCCCGTCAAACATGACCAGTCCTCCGGAATGTTGGCCCAGGACAGTAGGCAGACCATAGGTCGAGCATCCATACTATTAGGGGGTCCCGTCAAAAATGAAAGGAAATGAGGATCCAAATAAAGGGGAATGCAAGGCGTCGGAGGTGGAGTGGTGGCTTGTTAGAACAGAGTCCAACACTCTCAATATTGCGCCACCGTGGCGAAGGCGCATTAGGCGGACATACCGACCTGATCACAGGTCGTCCCAATTTACAGGCAGGACCTCTTTAATGAGAGAACTGCCACTTCCCATTATTACCATGGGGCATCTCGCTACTCGGGGTAAATGTCCCGATTACACCACTTCTCATGAATTCAGGACGAGGGGCCGACAATAAGGAAGGACGAGATTTAGCAATCTCTGGGGCTGGACCCAAGAAAAACTGTCCAGGCATTCCTACGTATCTCATTAGGATGATAATCAAGCCACACGTAGTTCTTGAAGCACAGTTTAACGTCATGCGGGATGAAATACAATTTAACGTCATGTGGGACGAAATACAGTTTAACGTCATGCTGGACTAAATACAGTTTAACTTCATGCGGGACAAGATATGGATCTTAGTCTTAGGTCTTAGAGCTCGGACCATGAGGATCTTAGTTTTAAGTCTTAGAGCTCGGACCATGAGCAGAAAGGGGGAGAAACAGACACGTGGAAAGGCGGTTACAAAACCCAACGTGAGTGAGGACCTAAGCCCTACTTACCATGTGCTCTCCAGAGAAATGCTCGAGTCGAGGGACCGAACACAAAGGTAGGTTGGCTTGGCCTGCGGGGAAGTGCCCCAGGAGCTCCTACGTATCTCATAAGGATGAGAATCAAGCCATACGTAGTTCTGGAAGGTGAATTTGTAAGATGCCATTTCCATGGAAAAGGGGAGTGCGGACGTGGCCCTTGCACTGAAAGAAGCGGAATTTGATAAATCTTATTTGTCCTTTAAGATGAGTGGGGTTTTTTGTGTGAAGTGACAGGCCTAGAGCAGTAGGCCGTGGTGTCGCCACAAGAATCAAGCCGTGATAGGCGTTGACAGATGGCATGGCACAAGACCAATACCCAACGTGATGTCCTCTACCAACGAGGTCATCACAATGCGGCCCTGTTTTTTGTCGTGCGACCAGGACGATAACGTCACAGTTTAGGGTCGTGTGATAGGACCCGCAACAGAGTTTAAAGTCGTATGGTTTGGACCAACAACACAGTTTAAGGTCATATGGTTTGGACCAACAACACAGTTTAAGGTCTTATGGTTTGGACCAACAACGCAGTTTAAGGTAATATGGTTTGGACCAACAACAAACTTTAAGGTCATATGGTTTGGACCAACAACACAGTTTAAAGTCATATGGTTTGGACCAACAACACAGTTTAATGTCATATGGTTTGGACCAACAACACAGTTTAAGGTCATATGGTTTGGACCAACAACACAGTTTAAGGTCATATGGTTTGGACCAACAACACAGTTTAAGGTCATATGATTTGGACCAACAACACAGTTTAAGGTCATATGGTTTGGACCAACAACAGAGTTTAAGGTCATATAGTTTGGACCAACAACACAGTTTAAGGTCATATGGTTTGGACTAGCAACACAGTTTAAGGTCATATGGTTTGGACCAACAACACAGTTTAAGGTCATATGGTTTGGACCAACAACACAGTTTAAGGTCATATGGTTTGGACCAACAACACAGTTTATGGTTATATGGTTTGGACCAACAACACAGTTAAAGGTCATATGGTTTGGACCAACCGAGAGAGGAGCCTCGGGCTAAAGAGGCCTACAAGGGTTCAACAATCAGGGAGGGGAAGGAGATGCTAGCTCCCAGCTGTGCTGGGCCCAAAACGCAATGTCTGAGCGACTCCTCATTTCCCATGGGGAGGATGGTCAAGCTGCACGCAACCCGTAAAGAAGAGACCCAAGTACATACTCTAGCGCTCATATCACAGGAGCCCCGAGAGAAACCGTTACACAGCTCGGTCTGTCTGATGTTGGGGGTTGTACGAAGGGTTAGTAAAAGGAGTGTCGAGATTCCACCTTGACACAGTGGGGAGGAACATGACATGAACCATGCCACCAAAATTCTGGGCCTGGGGAAACCGGCGTGATGACTGAGGATTACTGCTGACCATGTTCGCAACGCAGCATCCTGTCGTTTGAGCCATGGGGAAAAACAATTGAGCATCAACCTCTGACCATGTTCGCAATGCGGTATTTGTATCAATTTGTTGTCTAAACCCCTCGGGGGCGTTGGCCCATGATGGTAGGAGAGCCCTTGGGCGTTGTATCCAGGCCATTCTTGGGTGTCCCTCCGGGTGTGAAGGATGATGTGGGCCCGAATGAAGGGGAACACGAAGCTTGGAAAGTGGATGGAACTTGCCTAAGTCGAATCTGGAACTCCAAGTCCTAGACCAGAGTACCCTGAGCACATCAGCAGACCACTGGAAAGGGTCAGAGGGCTCATTACGAGAGCGGCCAAAAGATGGCGGATCCCTGGGAAAAAGAGGGGGCGTAATGCCAAACACTCTGGGAACCGGGAGATCATGGGATCTCCTAAGAGATGGGGCTGGACCTGACATCTAGGTGTTCAGGCGGTCCTACGTATCCAATAAAGATGGGAATCAAGCCATACGTAGTTCTGGAAAGCGTCTTCTAGTGCCATTGGACATAGGAGGGCTAAATCCTGAGGACAGGGTGCGCGTGGTGCAACTATTGCAAACCCGACGTGAATGAGGACATAATCCCATACCACGCTACGCGATCCTATGGTCAAGGTCCCGGAGACGAGACAGACGTGATAGCGGACCTCAAGCTGAACCCAAAGACAAAAGTTTTGGGTGTTCCTATGTATCCCATTAGGATGGGAATCAAGCGAGATGTAGTTCTTGAAATACAGTTTAACGTCATGTTGGAAGAAATATGGATCTTAGTTTTAGGTCTTAGAGCTCGGACTGAGGTGAAAGGGCAGAGTTTGGTAACTCCTGGGGCTAGACCCAAGACGAAATGCCCAGGCATTCCTTCGTATCTCATTAGGATGAGAATCAATCCACACGTAGTTCTTGAAGCACCGTTTAACGTCATGCGGGATGAAATATAGTTTAACGTCATGCAGGACGAAATATAGATCTTAGTTTTAGGTCTTAGGGCTCGGACCGAGGTGATCTTAGTTTTAGGTCTTAGAACTCCGACCAAAGTACAGTTTACGGTCATGCTGGACCATACAGTTTAAGGTCATGCTGGACCATACAGTTTAAGGTCGTGCTGGACCATACAATTTAAGGTCATGCTGGACCCTAGAGTCTAGGAAAAGTACTTCTTGAGGAGCCTGGCATTGGTGGGAGGAGTGATGTGCTCACCATCCATGGTTACCTGGGAATACGCACCATTGGGATAGACCTTGTGGAAAATAAAAGGCCCCTCCCACTTGGGCTCCAACTTGGGCAGCTTCCTGCCGGGAATCATTGGCGCTCTGAGAGCCAGCACCATGTCACCTTACAGGAAGGAGCAGAGGCAAACCTTCTTATCGAAAGCTCGATCCATCCTGCTCTGATGCCTCTCCAAGTTATGTAATGTGTGAATCCTAATTCCGTCCAGCGCTTCTAACTCTGCTAGATGGATCTCGGCAGCTCTATTCGGCGCTTGCTGGTCGTTGACCGCCGTGCGCAATGAGGGCAGCTGGACCTCGATGGGTAGGACGACCTCATCTCCATAAACCAGTGAATATGGAGTCACCTGGGTGGAATTGCGAGTCGTCATCCTATAATCCCAGAGGGCGTTGGGGAGTTTTTCCGGCCAACTTTTCTTGTTCTGACCCACCATTTTCTACAAAATGTTAGAGAGGGTTTTGTTAAACGCCTCATTCTCTCCATTTTCTAGCGCATGATAGCGGGAGGTGTGGTTAGAGAGAATGTTGTACTTGGAGTACAATCTTCTCAGCTCGGCTGCTCGGAAGTTGGTTCCGTTATCCGTGAGGATCGCGTGAGGTATTCGAAATTGGTGGATGATATTGGAGCTCACGAAGTTGGCGATAGAACCATCCTTGACTTCCCTGATCGGGGCTACCTCTGCCCACTTTGAGAAGAAATCCGTAGTGGTCAAGATGAACCGGCACTGACGGGCCGTCGACGGCAGGTAAGGCCCTACGACATCCAACCCCCAGACCGCAAAGGGCCAAGAATACTTAGTGGTATGGAGAGGCTCCGGTGGCCGATGCACAAAGATAGCATGAACTTGGAACGCATGACACCTCTTGGCGTACTCGATGCAGTCGTGGATCATGGAGGGCCAGAATTATCCCAACCTTCGAATCTGGTGGGACAACTTCGACCCGGCTTGGTGGGCGCCATAGAAACCAGCGTGCACTTCCTGCATGACCTGTGGGATCTCAACTCCTTGAAGACAACGGAGGAGAACACCATCAAACCCACGCCTGTAAAGAAGCTGCTCATGGCTGGGACTGATTTGAAGGGTGAACTGTGGCGCGCGGTTCCAGATTCGTTCTTGCTCCGCTCGATCCATCAGAAGATGGTCGTGCTTGATATATTCAACCAGAGGTGTCCTCCAGTCAGGAACTGTCCCGATCACCACGCCTGGAACCCCGAGGGCTCCTGACGCAGGGGCACCAGCGGTGAGATGGTTCACTCGCGGGCCATGATCGCCCTCTGGGATATCAGGAGCAGGGATAACAGGAGCAATGACTCTCTGTTGCACCACATGGATGATTAGTTCATTCTCTCTGGGCTCCGCGAGTGATGTGGCCAGGCTAGCCAAAGCATCTGCTCGACTGTTCTGCGACCAGGGAACGTGAACGACATCTGGTCGGGAGGGGAACATAGCCATTAGATGGAGGGTGCACTCCAGCAGCGGCATGAGTTTCGGCTTCCTGACGGCATAGTCACCATTAACCTGCTTGATGACTAGCTCAAAGTCCCCTTTCACACACAGACGGGGCACGTTAACCTCCAGAGCCAACTCGAGGCCAGTGATGAGGGCATGATATTCTGCCTCATTGTTGGTGCAGCCTTCTGACAAAAAGAAAGAAAATGGAAGAACGGCTTGCTCCGGGGTGATGAAAAAGATACCCAGGCCCACCCTGTTAAGCCTAGGATCGTTGAGCCTTCTACCGTTAGGGCTTCGGGAGGCGCCGTCAAAGTGCATCTGCCAGTATGGGGTGGCATGATCGACTGAGAGGATTGCCTCATCAGGAAAGCCCGAATCCAGTGGCTGGTCCGCAGAGGTGGGGTGGGCGGCGAAGAATTCTGCCAACGCCTGCCCTTTGATGGCCTTATGAGGTACGAACCTAATTTCGAACTGCTGGAGGATCACCGCCCAGCGTGCCAATCGACCGGTCAACATAGGCCGGCTCATGATGTGTTTCAACGGGTCTACCCGAGAGACCAACTGTACATCATCGTGCTGCAAGTAGTGCCGTAATTTATGTACGGCGAATAGGAGCGCCAGGAAGCTCTTCTCGATAGGAGAATATCTAATATCCGCGTCGAGGAGCCTGCAGCTGAGGTAATAGAGTCTATTCTCTATTCCCTCGTTGTTCTTCTGGGCGAGAAGGGCGCCAAGGGATTTCTCTAGGGTGGTCACGTAAAGGACCAGCGACCTTCCGGGAATGGGTGGCATCAGGACCGGAGGTTGAAGCAGATACTGCTCGATCTCCTCAAAAGCGGTCTGACACTCTTCGTCCCACCCATAGGCGGCGCCTTTCATCATGATCCAGGAGAAGGGCTTACACTTTCCGGCCAGATTCGCAATGAATCGGTGTATGTAGGCTAAGTGGCCTTGGAGGCCTCGAAGCTCCCGAATATTACTCGGGGGACGCATCTGACTGATGGCCTTGATCTTCTCGGGGTCGATCTCGATACCTCGATATCTCACAATGAAGCCAAGAAACTTTCTGGAGGTGACCCCGAAGGCACACTTCAACGGGTTCATCTTCAAGTGGCGAGAATGGAGGAAACCAAACACTTTCTCTAGGTCGTTGAGATGGTCCCGACGCTGACAAGATTTAACCACCAGGTCATCTACGTAGCATTCCACGAGTGTCCCGAGGATCGGCTTGAATATGCGGTGCATAGACCATTGATAGGTGGGACCCGCATTCTTCAGGTCGAAGGGCATAACCCGATAGCAGAAGGTACCCTGGGGGGCCCTGAAGGCAGTGAACTCTTCATCCTCAAGGGCCATCCGGATCAGGTTGTACCCGGAGTACCCATCCATGAAGGAGAGGGCTTGGAACCCAGCCGTCGCATCGATCAACAGCTCTGTCACGGGAAGGGGAAAGTCATCCTACGGGCAGTGGCGATTAATATCGCGGAAGTCGATGGAGACCCTGATCTTCCCGTTCTTCTTCTTGACGGGCACAATATTGGCTAGCCACCTGAGATACTGTACTTCCTTGACGAAGTTGGCCTTAATGATCTTATCAACTTCGGCATCAACCATGGCACCATGAAAAGGGTGCATTTTCCTGGGAGGCTGCTTGTACCCGCGATGGTTTGCTGGGAGGCCATGGTAGTGGACGGCCACCTGGGGATCTCATCCCGGCATCTCGTCATAACTCTAGGAAAACACATCATGGTGCTGTCTAAGGAAGTCTATGTACTGTTGTCGTTCCTCGGGAGGCATAGCGGCGCTGAGCAATGTGGGTCTCGGGTCCACCTCACTGCCGAGGTCCACCTGCACTAGCTCATCGACTGTGGTGGAGACGCCCTCCTCAAAGGTGGGAGAAGCATCTTCCATGTCTTCTCATCTGCTTAAGGAAGGATCGTCCACGGGGGGAGCCGTTTCGGGGCTGCTCGACCCTGATGGGGAGCTGGCACTGGCTTGGGCGGCGAAGGTCGTCCCGACGGGAAACTCATGCACCGTGGAGACCATGGTGACGAAGGCGGTCAATCCAATCCCATCAGACCTCCAGCCCAAGGGGCCATGCTTTAGGACATCAAAGTAGTGGTGACGCGTTGGCTTGAGCCGGTCAATTCTAGCTTGGCGAAACAGACACGTATGACATACCGCTGTTTCCCTGAGCCCAACGTCCCGATATTGCATAGGGGTAAGAGGCTCGGGGATCACCTGAGCCTGGTTGGCGTAAGAGTACGAGGTGATCTCCCACCGTTACTTAGACCCGGAAATATTCCTTCCTCTAGTACTCGAGACAACAAAGCACTCTCCCATATCGGTAGTCGTAGCTTCCAACCGATGGATTGGGAAGACATATGCGTCATCCAGACCAGCCCAGGGATCACTTGCGACAGTGGCAGGCTCAACCTCACCTGCCAGGATTTGCTTTTCCTTGATCTTGTAATAGTCAGCGTCCAGGTAACGGCCTTCACAAGAGGCAAACAGAGACGCATCTCCTTGGAGCACACCCACTCGACCCTTAAGGGAGTATTTGAGGCACTGGTGGTATGATGAGGGAACCGCCACGTGTAGATAGAGCCACGACCTGCCCATCAATGCGTTGTAGGCAGTGTCCTGAGAGACAACCATGAATTCAGTATTGGCGACTAAGACACCGAACTAGGTCTTCAGATGAATCTTGCCGAGTGGAGTTTGCTCGGTCCCGTCATACCCCTGGATTCTGAGGTCGGAGGGAGTCAAATCATCCTCGGACAACCCCAGTTTTCGCAGTGTCCGAGTTGGGATCAAGTTAATCCCAGAACCCGTGTTGACAAGACAGCGACAGACTTCCACGCCATTGAACTGGCCGGTAATGTACAACGGGCGGAAGTGCCCCTATATGGGAAGGTCTTCATCTTCACCGGAAAACGAGATAACCTCCTGACATTCGGCGTCCCCGATCACCTCGGTGTGGAAGGCTTCTGCGGCCGCTACCTCCGCTTAGAACTGGAGGGGGCTCCTTAGAGCCTCGACGAGCGCCTCACACATTTCTTATGACAGGCGAAGGGCCTAAAGGATGGAAATCCTTGACGGAATACCGGATAGCTGCTTTAGGACATCATACTTTCACGCCAAACGCGAGCTTCTACTTACAGGAGGTTGCTCTGCGATTGGGGGCATGACGGGTCCTGCTGGCGGGACCGACGACTGACTGGTACTAGGCGCGTCCCGCTGTGCACTAGCTGAAGCCCGGGAGGTGACTGTCATGCCAAGACCGGAAGGCCGTAATCGGCCAGTGGCAGGGCTGGGCTGGTTGCGACGCAGGCAAGGCGGTTCTGCCCGATCCAGCAACACAAACGGTGGTGGAAGGGAACCCGTTGTCACCGGGTGAGGGAGCCGCGAGTGCTGCTCTCTGTACCGGATCTGCTGCCTGGTCTCGGTTGCGTGCACGACCTGACTGGAGGTGACGACTGCCGTGCCCCGGCGATTCACGTAGCCACGGTTTCGTCAGCGTTGGCGACGGCTGGGAACATTGGGGAGATTCATCTGGCGCTCCTCATCGTCGGGAGCCAAAAAGAGATTTACCAACCCTACGGTGTTAACTTAAGCATACCCCGGGATGTCCGGGAGGTCCACCTAGTGCTCCTCATCGTCGGGAGCCAAAAAGGGATTTACCAACTCTACGGTGTTAACCGAAGCGTACCCCGGGCTATCCGGGAGGTCCACCTGGCGCTCCTCAACATCGAGAGCCAAAAAGATTTTTACCAACTCTACGGTGTTAACCGAAGCGTACCCCGGGCTGTCCGGGAGGTCCACCTGGTGCTCCTCAATGTCGGGAGCCAAAAAGGGATTTACCAACTCTACGGTGTTAAACGAAGCGTACCCCGGGCTATCCGGGAGGTCCACCTGGCGCTCCTCAACGTCGGGAACCAAAAAGGGATTTACCAACTCTACGGTGTTAACCAAAGCGTACCCCGGGTTGTCCGGGAGGTCCACCTAGAGCTCCTCAATGTCAGGAGCCAAAAAGGGATTTACCAACTCTACGGTGTTAACCGATGCGTACCCCGGGCTGTCCGGGAGGTCTGCCTGGCGCTCCTCAACGTCGGGAGCCAAAAAGGGATTTTCCAACTCTACGGTGTTAACCGAAGCATACCCCGGGCTGTCCGGGAGGTCTGCCTGGCGCTCCTCAATGTCGGGAGCCATAAAGGTATTTACCAACTCTACGGTGTTAACCAAAGCATACCCCGGGCTGTCCGGGAGGTCCACCTGGCACTCCTCATTGTCGGGAGCCAAAAAGGGATTTACCAACTCTACGGTGTTAGCCAAAGCGTACCCCGGGCTCTCACTCGAGGAATCATCCACTACCGGACGGGGTCTCGGAGGGATCCCCATCTCCGGGGGCATAAAATCGCCAAGCGTGCGAGGAGATGACGGAAATGCCAGGGCGCGTTCTTTCTTCTTGCGTCACCGCCTGCTCTTCTGGGAAGAAGTAGGCTTGGATGAAGAGGCCAAAGCGGCGCTCGCAGACTCTGAGGGCTCTGGCTGACTCAGTGTAATGCCCTGACCCCAGTTACCCAGAGTCGGTGCATTATTACATAACATTGGCATGATCACAAGAAAGATCAAATCTCGAAAGACCGATTGGTTTAGTAGTCTTGGAAACACTAGATATATTCATAAGTCTTACATTACATCATAAAATGAAAAACTACTACAACAACATATTGTCTTCATAATCCACACTCATATCCCCACATAATATCCCTGCAGGTCATTCATAATTTACTTCTTCACTTCCTAGGAAAAATAAAACATAGAAAATGGGTGAGCTCAAATGCCCAGTAAGGATAACAATATAGCGGAAACTTTCATAACTAAGAATAAACATTTAAGGCAATGTATAACTAAAACAAAATCCTTTTAAACATGAACTTTTAACATAGTATGGCATAAATAAAATGAAATAATGCCATTTACTTATTCACATGGTTATTCTACTAATCGAATAATCACATGAAAAATCAATAACCACTTTCATAATGATGGAATGCATAATGCCAGACTATCATAACCAAATAGCCAAGGCCTCGTGCCAAGACTACAAATAAGTTTTTGTCAAGGCCTTATTCCAAGACACTAGTTTGTCTCATGAGACCTACCGATGCATCGAGGAGCTATAGCGGGCTCCACCCGTCACATATTAAGTCCAATGCATTCCCATATGAAAAGGTTTAAACATAACATAAACATTCGTATTAAAACTAGCATACGAAATGTCAATACTTACACCATAAACTATGAATGGTATAAAAATAGCACATACACAGTCAAACATATCACAAAACCTTCAATAAAATATACAAGTTTTGTATCATAATAAATCAACTTCAAATAATCTTAAAATCCATCAAAGGATGTTGACATAGATGAAATCAAAATTCTTTTTAAAGAAATATCTCCTTTTATTTTGAAATCATTTAAGATCCATATAAAATAAAACATTTTCTTTGAAAATATTCTTATAATCTTGTAAAGGAAGCTTTGAAGATTTTATAACGGCGGAAAATAGCCGCACCCGCCGTATAAGTTAAAAAAACATTCTTACCTTAATTCTGTCGAAAAGGATAAAAAGGACCTTGTTTTGAAAACGACAGAAAGATTCCTTTATAAACCTCTTATAAAAAGTCAAACAAGGGTATAAATGACTTTAACCCATATTCTTGTAAATAATAAATATGTTTTGAAATACATTTCGAAGAAACATGGATGTGGATGATAACGAAATCCCAGTAGATTATTACGTATAAACAACCTCGGATAATGAAGAGATTGTGAAATAACCCTTACCTTGTACTTTCCCTTGGTTGGGGTAGGTTAAACTCCTGTATAATGGTGAAATAATTGTTATTAAATTATACAAGAATCATATATATTAATATGATATCATATATGATCTTTTAAAATTGATTTGTTAATAATATCTTAGAATTATCGTCGTTTCGGGTGTTAACTTACTCATTTTATTTTATATGTTTTGTTACATAAGACATGTCTATTGTATCTTATTCATATCCGGAATGATATCAAGTCCTTAAACATCATTTTTAAATCATCAAATGATAATTATACTTGAATGGATACGATGAAGAATGAATCTCATCGCGTTCGTGGAGACGGTAGTCCGTACGTACGCACGAGCGACAATATCATTCTTTTGATATTAAAATAATATATAAATGGATGGTATATCATATATACATAATCATTAACATGTTATATTTTTTATTTACATGAGTTACACATCATTATTATACCCATCCAAATAATAATATATTGAATAACAATTACACCACGACGTGGAGACGGTAAGCCGTACGTACGCACGTATGGTGACATGTTATTTAAAGGGTGGATAGAATAATGAATATGGTTGTACCATATTTATAATAACATCACAGTATATGTGAGATACTGGAGTTATTATTTTAGAATGGTAAGAACAAATAAAGAAGAAGTGGAAGAAGAAAGGAACTTGAAAAGGGGTGGTGAAAACATTACCTCTTCTTCGGGTTCTTCCTTCTGATTTGATCAAAATGGCTCCTTAGGTTGGCTTTATGATCAAACTAAGGCCACTAGGTTGTATTGAGGGATGTTGAGAGAGTATTTGGGTAGAGTTTGGCTGAACCAAAAGGCTTTGAAGGTGTGAATAAATGTGAAGGATGAGTGCCCTTTTATAAGAGGGGTGAGGGGAACCTTTGGAAAAGCTAGAAATATTAATTTATAATAAATTCATATTCGGTTTATAATGGCTCCAAAGTTTATTATTCAAAGGTTAAGGTGGGGATAGGTCGAAAACCACTCAACCAATATAATTTAGACAGTTTTGGGTACTTATATTAACCTTATCTTTAAGTGTTAACTCTAAGTTAATTAGTTTCACTTTTACAATGTCTATTTGTATTTTTATATAATATGGTTAATAAACTTACTATATACATCCAAGAGACCCCCAAGTGGTCCATTAATGATGCAACTATCATTATATAGGTCTCTTGGCCGAACCTTAGATTTTTAGTAATTTAATATCAATTAATAATATAATATTTGTTTTAAGAACTCTTTTATGTCAATTTTGACACTATTCAATAGTTGATTTTTGTGAAACTCATAACAGATTGATTACTTAGAAAAAATTCAATTAAATCAATCCTAATATATCATATTATCCTATAAAATTAGTTTAATTCATTAAAAGTTTCATATTATATTTATTTGTGTATTTATAATATCAATTATTTTAATTTTTCACTATTATAGTAATTAATTCATCATCACTGTGTCATAAATAAATTAAATTATTTAATGTATAAAAATTATAAATGAACTATCACTATGTAGGAAATCTTTTTATATTTCTAATGAATATTTATAATCTAAAATCCAACATATATAACCCTATGTAAAAATTGTTTTTCTAAAAGATATATGCTTGTGTCATTTTTGTATTCATTTTAACATAATTAAAATAAAGTGTCCTTATCACCTACAAGTGGCACCATGGGGTCCCAAAATCGACCCAAAGATGCCTATGGTCGAACATGTATCAACCAATAAGGCTAGGACATGTTTTAGGGTAATTTAGTATTATTATAATATTATTTTTTTAACCCTTATTTACCGGATTTACCGTTAACCATGGTAAATAAAATATTTTCCGCAGTAATTATTCAAAATGTCTAAAACTAAAAGTTACCAATTTACACAATTTGAACATCCTGATTCCAAATATGGAATCCATTTTTCTAAATTCAAAACACAGAAGTGGCAGAAATTAATTTAAAATTAATTCCCGCTGTCAAAACAAAAAGCGTGTTTTTAAGAGATAATAACTATCAAAAGATTGACACTTGTTTATGTTCGGTTTAATTGTAAAATTATGTCCAATGACCAAAATTATATTAAATGGTAAAAATATATTCTAAATATACTTAAAACCACTCAAATTAATAATTTATCACTATTAATTATTTTGATTAAAAAAGTTGTTTTTAATTAAAATTTAGTAATTTTCACTATTCATCAAAATATGAATGTTATCCGAAATGTACCAAAATTTCACCTTAGGATAAATTCGATATTCCGAATCCAAAAATAAATTCCATTTTGAAATATAAAATATATATAATTTCAAAAAGTAGGTATTTCTATTCATAACGGCTAGTTTGATTGGTTATGGTGTGTTAGAACTCGGTGTTGCGTACAACACACGCTATCACATTATTCAAAGAGAAGCGTAACGTAGAAGCTTGGGGTGTTACATTCTCCCCTCCTTCAAATAATTTCGTCCTCGAAATTTCTAGAATACTTATCACATGAAAAGACTCGGGTGGTTCTTCATCATAAGTTCCTCGGGTTCCCACATTGCCTCCTCCATCTTATGGTTTCTCCACAAAACTTTTACCAGACGCGTCGTCCGGTTTCCCAGCACTTGTTCTCTCATATCAAGAATCTTGATGGGCGCTTCACAATAAGACAGACCGGGTTCCAGTTCTAATTCCTCATAGGTGAGTACATGCGTTGGGTCAGGCATGTATTTCCTCAACAGAGATACGTGGAACACGTCGTGAACTTTAGAGAGACTTGGCGGCATTGCCAATCGGTAAGCTACAACCCCAATTCGTTCTAGAATTTCGAAGGGTCCGATGTACCTGAGACTCAATTTACCTTTCTTACCAAAACGTATGACTCCCTTCCATGGAGATAACTTCAGGAAAACATGATCACCGACTTGAAATTCCAAATCCTTCCTTCGATTATCGGCATAGCTCTTCTGCCTACTTTGAGCTGCTCTGATGTGATTTTGGATTACCTTCACCTTTTCCATCGTTTCCTCCACCAGTTCTGGACCTACAAGTTTTCTTTCACCGACGTCATCCCAACAGGTTGGTGTACGACATCTCTTTCCGTATAACGCTTCATATGGTGCCATCTGAATACTCGAATGGAAGCTATTATTATAGGAAAATTCTACCAGAGGTAAATATTGATCCCACATACCCTGAAAGTCAAGTGAGCAAGATCTCAACATGTCTTATAAGGTTTGAATAGTCCGTTCTGATTGTCCGTCTATCTGAGGGTGGTAAGCAGTGCTCAAATGAAGTTCAGTATCCAGGGATTTATGAAGACTTTTCCAGAATCTTGAAGTAAAACGGGGATCACGATCAGAAACAATCGATAGGGGTACTCCATGAAGTCTCACAACTTCATTAATATATAGTCTTGTTAGACGTTCCAGGGGTAGATCTTTTCTTATAGCAAGAAAATGTGCTGACTTGGTAAGACGATCAACAATAACCCATATTGCATCGTTCCTTCTAGGAGTCTTTGGTAGCCCCATGACAAAGTCCATCTTAATATTGTCCCATTTCCACTCCGGTATGGGAAGAGGTTGCATGACTCCTCCAGGATTTTGCCTTCCAGCTTTCACTTGTTGACAAACCATACATCTTGACACAAAATCAGCAATCTCCCTCTTCATGTTGTCCCACCAAAAATGTTCCTTCAAATCTCTATACATTTTGGTGCTCCCAGGGTGTATAGAGAAATTGGAACTATGAGCATCTTCCAGCAATTCCCTTTTTAGATCAGGTATATCGGGAACACAACGTCTCTTCCCAAATTTCAAAATTCCATCTTCATACACAAAGTCTCTCAATCTCCCATCATTCACAGCTTTAATCTTCTTTTGAAATTCTTCATCATCGGTCTGAGTACTCTTAATCCTTTCTATTAAAGATGGTTTGGCAACCATTTGAAAAAGAAATGATGTTTCTCCTTCCCTGGTTATTCCCATGTCCATCTTCACTATATCCATGAAAATTGGATCCCATTCAATTCTCATATTGTTCAAAACTCCATGGTCTTTTCTACTCAAAGCATCTGCCACCTTGTTTGCTTTCCCCGGGTGGTAGTGTATCGTGAAATCCTAATCCTTGAGTAATTCAAGCCATCTCCTTTGCCTCATGTTGAGTTCTTTTTGTGAGAAAATATACTTCAAACTCTTGTGATCAGTATAAATCTCACATTTTTCAACATAGAGGTAGTGCCTCCATATCTTCAAAGCAAAGATCACAGCTGCTAACTCGAGATCATGAGTAGGATAGTTTTGTTCATGAATTTTCAACTGTCATGATGCATAGGCAATAACTCTATCATTCTGCATAAGGACACAACCAAGTCCTTTCTTCGATGCATCACTATAAATAACGAACCCATCATTCCCCGATGGTAGAGTCAATATAGGATCATTGACCAATCTTTTATTCAGTTCTTCAAAACATTATTCACACTCTTTTGTCCAAACAAATTTAACCCCTTTACGTGTGAGCTTCGTTAATGGGTTAGCCAATCGGGCAAAATCCGGGACGAAACGTCGATAATAACCTGCCAAACCAATAAAACTGCGTACCTCAGTTATACTCGTAGGTGCTATCCATTCTTGGATTGCCTTGGTCTTAGAAGGATCAACAGAGATTCCATCTTTAGAGACAATATGGCGAAGAAAAGAAATCTCCTGAAGCCAGAATTCACACTTGCTAAACTTCCCATATAATTCATGCCTCCTTAGAGTCTTCAAGATAATGCGCAAGTGATTTTTATGATCTTCGTAGGTTTTGGAGTATACCAAGATATCATCAATTAATACCACCACAAATTCATCGAGATACTCCTTGAAAACTCTATTCATCAGATCCATGAATACAGAGGTTGCATTAGTCAATCCAAAAGGCATTACAGTAAACTCGTAATGCCCGTACCTGGTTCGAAATGCTGTCTTCGGAATGTCTTCCTTCTTTACACACAACTGATGGTATCCAGATCGAAGGTCAATCTTTGAAAATTATTGAGATCCATGTAGTTGGTCAAATAAATCATCAATACGAGGTAGAGGATACTTGTTATTTATCGTTATAGCATTGATCTCCCTGTAGTCGATACATAACCTCATAGATCCATCTTTCTTTTTAACAAAAAGAACAGGGGCTCCCCATGGAGAAACACTAGGGAAAATAAATCCTTTACTACTCAATTCCTCTAGTTGTTTCTTTAGTTCGACTAACTCTACAGTAGCCATTATGTAAGGGGTCTTCGATATAGGCCTTGATCCAGGAATTAAATCAATGGAAAACTCAACTTCTCGTTCTGGAGGATGTCCAGGTAAATCTTCCGGAAATACATCTACAAATTCTTTCACAACAGGTACATCCTCTATTTGAACATTCCTTTCCTCACCCGCAGTTATATCATTCTCTTCCTCCCCAATAATTGAATTTTGTTGGGCTATTGAGGGTAGATCTAAATAAGAATTAGGTGGTGACGATTCTGCTCTAAAGATAAGGTGTTCTTTATCATTATCATCAAGAATCGTAACCTCTTTCTTCTTACAATAAATCTTCGCATCATAGTCCGAACGCCAGTCCATACCGAGGATTATATCAAACTCAATCATAGGTATGACGATGAGATCAGCAGATAAAGAACATTTATGTGCTCTAATGGGGACTGATTCACAAAACTTTGTTGCAATGATACTTCCCTTAGGAGTTTTAACTGACAACTCCCTTATTAAATCAAATTGGAAATATCTAATTTTCTTAGCAAACTGGGAAGATATGAAACAATGTGATGATCCAGAATCAAATAATGCATTTGCTAAACTTGAGGAAACCATTAAATTACCTGCCACCACGTCTTTCGGTGCTTCTACCTCAGCAGTAGTGATAGCATAATCCTGGCCTTGATCCCTTGGCCTTTTCTGAGGTAAGTTTTCCTGACGCTTAGGACATGCATTTGCATAATTCCCCATCTCCCTGCAATTATAGCACTGAACGTTGGTAGCTTCTTTCTTCCCCTTGCAATCACGAGCTTGGTGGCCTTTTTCACCACACTTGTAACAGACTCCCATTCCCTTAAAGCAAGTACCATGGTGTTTCTTCCCGCATTTACCACAGGATGGATATTCAACCTTTCCCTTCTTCCCTTTATTTCCATTCCCAGATTGATCAGCAGGTCTCTTCTTCTCTTTCTTTTCTTTAAAGTCATAAGACTTAGAGAATTCCTTTTCGGTCTTGAGAGCACATGAGACAATGTCTTCGTACAACGAAAAGGATTGTGAGACTAATGCTCGACGGAGAAATGGTTTTAACCCATCAAAGAAACGATCAATCTTACTTCTTTGGTTACGTATATAATCACCAGCATACCTTGCTAACCTTGTAAAGTTAGCCTCATACTTCGTGACATTCTCATCCTCCTTCTGTATCAGACTTAGAAATTGACTTTCCATATCTGCTCGATGGTCGCGAGGAAAGTATTTTTCTAAAAACAGATCTTTGAAATCCCTCCATTCCATATTTGAAACTTCATCATCTTCCTTCGTATTTTGAATCATTGACCACCATTGATCAGCATCTCCAGTGAGGTGGTAAACTGCCATGATAACTTTTTCCCTTTCACTGCTCCCCAAAGCCTGAAATATTTTCTCTAGGGAAAATATCCATTGCTCAGCTACTAAGGGATTTGTACTCCCATTGAACGTTGGTGGTTGTTGCCTTATGAATCGATCTAACATTGATCCTCCACGCTGCGGATCAGGGTGCTCCATACGGGTAAGGTTATTATTCATAACCTGAGTAAGTTGTCCCAGTATCGTGATTAGCTGATCGACACCAGTTGCATCACCAACTCCACTATAATTATCTTGAGCAGGAGGGCAATCCCTACATGGAGTGCGTGCATTGATACAGTTTCCATTTCTTCCACTAGGCACCATTTCTAAACAATGGCATAAACTAGATCAGTTTATGAATCAAAATACATAATCCCATACTTATAAAACACTTAACATAAATTGAACTATTTATGGATATAATCCATAATCATAAGAATGTTTTCTTTGAGGAATTATATACTCATAATCCCTTCAAAATGATTTGTAAAGAAAATCAGAGTTATCCTAAGCATATCCCCCGGGAGTGTCGTAACCAAGAGTGCAGCAAGGCCCGTTGTCGTGCACCAGTTCCTATTCGAGTCTAGCTCAAAGCGGTGTTTTCGGGTTTTACCCCTAGGTACATCTGTGCCAGAGCCGCCTCTACCTGCTCGTATCTAGACATGGATGTATTGCTCGGAAAACTCACAAAATCTCTACAATACCAAAATTCTAGGAAGTTCTTCTATACTAATCCTCAAAGTTCATCTTAGGTCTACATGCTCTAATCAGAGTTTATCTAAATCTAGCTTCCAAGGTTTGTACTAAACTTCCTCTGATACCAACTGTAACGCCCCGACCCCAGTTACCCAGAGTCGGTGCATTATTACATAACATTGGCATGATCACAAGAAAGATCAAATCTCGGAAGACCGATTGGTATAGTAGTCTTGGAAACACTAGATATATTCATAAGTCTTACATTACATCATAAAATGAAAAACTACTACAACAACATATTGTCTCCATAATCCACACTCATATCCCCACATAATATCCCTGTAAGTCATTCATAATTTACTTCTTCACTTCCTGGAAAAAATAAAACATAGAAAAGGGGTGAGCTCAAATGCCCAGTAAGGATAACAATATAGCGGAAACTTTCATAACTAAGAATAAACATTTAAGGCAATGTATAACTAAAACAAAAGCCTTTTAAACATGAACTTTTAACATAGTATGGAATAAATAAAATGAAATAATTACATTTACTTATTCACATGTTTATTCTACTAATCGAATAATCACATGAAAAATCAATAACCACTTTCATAATGATGGAATGCATAATGCCAGACTATCATAACCACATAGCCAAGGCCTCGTGCCAAGACTACAAATAAGATTTTTTCAAGGCCATGTGCCAAGACACTAGTTTGTCTCATGAGACCTACCGATGCATCGAGGAGCTATAGCGGGCTCCACCCATCACATATTAAGTCCCATGCATTCCCATATGAAAAGGTTTAAACATAACATAAACATTCATATTAAAACTAGCATACGAAATGTCAATACTTTCACCATAAACTATGAATGGTATAAAAATAGCACATCCACAGTCAAACATATCACAAAACCTTCAATACAATATAGAAGTTTTGTATCATAATAAATCAACTTCAAATAATCTTAAAATCCATCAAAGGATGTTGACATAGATGAAATCAAAATTCTTTTTAAAGAAATATCTCCTTTTATTTTGAAATCATTTAAGATCCATATAAAATAAAACATTTTCTTCGAAAATATTCTTATAAGCTTGTAAGGGAATCTTTGAAGATTTTATAACGGCGGAAAATAGCCGCACCGCCGTATAAGTTAAAAAAAATTCTTACCTTAATTCTGTCGAAAAGGTTAAAAAGGACCTTGTTTTGAAAACGACGGAAAGATTCCTTTATAAACCTCTTATAAAAAGTCAAAAAAGGTATAAATGACTTTAACCCATATTCTTGTAAATAATAAATATGTTTTGAAATACATTTCTAAGAAACATGGATGTGGATGATAAAGAAATCCCAGTAGATTATTACGTATAAACAACCTCGGATAATGAAGAGATTGTGAAATAACCCTTACCTTGTACTTTTCCTTGGTTGGGGTAGGTTAACCTCCTGTATAATGGTGAAATAATTGTTATTAAATTATAGAAGAATCATATATGTTAATATGATATCATATATGATCTTTTAACATTTATTTGTTAATAATATCTTAGAATTATCGTCGTTTCGCGTGTTAACATACTCATTTTCTTTTATATGTTTTGTTATATAAGCCATGTTTGTTGTATCTTATTCATATCCAGAAGGATATGAAGTCCTTAAACATCATTTTTAAATCATCAAATGATAATTATACTTGAATGGATACGATGGAGAATGAATCTCATCGCGTCCGTAGAGACGGTAGTCTGTACGTACGCACGAGCGACAATATCATTCTTTTGATATTAAAATAATATATAAATGGATGGTATATCATAAATACAGAATCATTAACATGTTATATTTATTATTTACATGAGTTACACATCATTATTATACCCATCCAAATAATAATATATTGAATAACAATTACACCACGACGTGGAGACGGTAAGCCGTACGTACGCACGTATGGTGACATGTTATTAAAAGGGTGGATAGAATAATGAATATGGTTGTACCATATTTATAATAAAATCACAGTATATGTGAGATACTGGAGTTATTATTTTAGAATGGTAAGAACAAAGAAAGAAGAAGTGGAAGAAGAAAGGAACTTGAAAAGGGGTGGTGAAAACATTACCTCTTCTTCGGGTTCTTCCTTTTGATTTGATCAAAAGGGCTCCTTAGGTTCGCTTTCTGATCAAAATAAGGCCTTTAGGTTGTATTGAGGGATGTTGGGAGAGTATTTGGGCAGAGTTTGGCCGAACCAAAAGGATTTGAAGGTATGAAGAAATGAGAAGGAGGAGTTCCCTTTTATAAGAGGGGTGAGGGGCACCTTTGGAAAAGCTAGAAATATTAATTTATAATAAATTCATATTCAGTTTCTAATGGCTCCAAAGTTGATTATTCAACGTTTAAGGTGGGTGTAGGTCGAAAACCACTCAACCAATAAAATTTAGACAGGTTTGGGTACTTATATTAACCTTATCTTTAAGTATTAACTCTAAGTTAATTAGTTTCACTTTTACAATGTCTCTTTGTATTTTTATATAATATGGTTAATAAACATACTATATACATCCAAGAGACCCACAAGTGGTCCATTAATGATGAATCTATCATGATATAAGTCTCTTGGCCGAACCTTAGATTTTTAGGAATTTAATATCAATTAATAATATAATATTTGTTTTAAGAACTCTTTTATGTCAATTTTGAAACTATTAAATAGTTGATTTTTGTGAAACTCATAACAGATTGATTACTTCGAAAAACGTGAATTACATCAATCCTAATATATCATATTATCCTAGAAAATTAGTTTAATTCATTAAAAGTTTCATATTATATTTATTTGGGTATTTATAATATCAATTATTTTAATTTTTCACTATTATAGTAATTAATTAATCATCACTGTGTCATAAATAAATTAAATTATTTAATGTCTAAAAATTATAAATGAACTATCACTATTTAGGAAATCTTTTTATCTTTCTAATTAATATTTATAATCTAAAATCCAACATATATAACCCTATGTAAAAATTGTTTTTCTAAAAGATATATGCTTGTGTCATTTTTGTATTCATTTTAACATAATTAAAATAAAGTGTCCTTATCACCTACAAGTGGCACCATGGGGTCCCAAAATCAACACAATGATGCCTATGGTCGAACATGTATCAACCAATAAGGCTAGGACACGTTTTAGGGTAATTTAGTATTATTATAATATTATTTTTTAACCCTTATTTACCGGATTTACCCTTAACCATGGTAAATAAAATATTTACCGCAGTAATTATTCAAAATGTCTAAAAATAAAAGTTACCTATTTACACAATTTGAAGATCCTGATTCTAAATATGGAATCCATTTTTCTAAATTCAAAACACAGAAGTGGCAGAAATTAATTTAAAATTAATTCCCGCTGTCAAAACAAAAAGCGTGTTTTTAAGAGATAATAACTGTCAAAAGATTGACACTTGTTTATGTTCGGTTTAATTGTAAAATTATGTCCAATGACCAAAATTATATTAAATGGTAAAAATATATTCTAAATATACTTTAAAACCACTCAAATTCATAATTTATCACTATTAATTATTTTGATTAAAAAAATTGTTTTTAATTAAAATTTAGTAATTTTCACTATTCATCAAAATATGAAAGTTATCCGAAATGTACCAAAATTTCACCTTAGGCTAAATTCGATATTACGAATCCAAAAATGATGTCCATTTTGAAATATAAAATATATATAATTTCAAAAAGTAGGTATTACTATTCATAACGGCTAGTTTGATTGGTTATGGTGTGTTAGAACTCGGTGTTGCGTACAACACACGCTATCACATTATTCAAAGAGAAGCGTACCGTAGAAGCTTGGGGTGTTACACTCAGATGGGCACGGATAATTCCATGGGCATGGGCGACCGTCCTGCGGGCCATCCAGTCATTATACTTCCAAGACCCACGGTCGGAAACCTGTTCCCACCCATCCCCGTCGTCGCTACTGCCATCTGATCCCACGAAGACACCTGCCACCTATGCCGGGGCTGGGCCCAACCTGACTATATTGTTGTCAATATGGTTTTGGAGCCAGTCCTTGAACACATAGCACTGCCGGATGGTGTGCCCCAGGATCCAGTGGTAAGGGCAGTAGTTGGGGTGATCAGTGAGACACGCCTCTTCTAGCTTCCAGCACTCAGGCAGCTGCACAATCCTCTGCTCCAAGGCGCTACAGAAATAACAGGGGATCTGGGCCTCGCCAAACGAGTAAGCCCGATTCCTTCTGTCTGGACAGGGGACTCTTGGGGGCTGACCATGACCAAGGGCCGGAGGAGCAGACCAAGGAGGTGGAGCCAGATTTCCTCGCCTAGGTGGTGGCGGTGCGTTACGCGGAGGCGCCTGCTGATTTTGAGGCGGTCGCTGCTGGGCCGGAGGCTATGCCCGTGGGGGTGGACCCCTACGAGCCTGCTGATCTAGCCTCACTGGCAGCAACTATAGCTGTCTGGGGGCCTCGATCTGGGCCACAATAGCGGGCTCGGCTCTGGCGTATCTTCTTGCAGAGATTACAGGAGGCAGCAGGCATGCCTGACTGGCCTGTTGCAGGGCTTCTTCGAGGCACTGATCCTTGTCCGAGAAGTCCCGAAACCCTCCAGGGTAATTCTGCGTGATCAGGGATGGAACCAATTCTGCCCTGAAGTTCCCTACACACATCGTCAATAATTGATCCTGAGTCAGTGGCATGTCAAAAGAGTACGTGATCCCCTTCCACCGGGCGACGAAGTCCGTGACTCGCTCATCGGGCCTTTGCTTGCACCTGAAGAGGTCTGCAATGTTCGTCATCCGGGTTGTGGAACTGAACTGGTAGAGGAATTGCCGGAAAAGGTCCTCCCAGCTAGTCACCGATCCAACAGGGAGCTGGCTGTACCAGACGAATGCCGGTCCTTCTAGTGTCTGAACAAAGAACCGAAGCTTGGAAGCCTCCTGCTGCGCCGGAGTCCCTAACATAGGCCCGCACCTTGAGTTGAAGTGGGCTAAGTGTTGAGGTGGGTCTCTAGTCCTATTATAGGGCGAAAAAGTGGGGTTCCCGAATCCTGGCGGGTCTGGCATGTCATCCACCCACGCTGGGTACAACTTTCCATCTGGCGGGATTTCCACCTGCCAAGTTTCCAGGGCCTCCAAGCGAGCGATGAGTACTTCCATCATATCATCTGGGTGCGGATTCCTATCCTGACGGGGATCTTTAATCACAAGCGCGTTGCCAAGCTCTTCGATACAGTAGTCGCGCTCAGCGGCTCGCGGGGCAGCTGGCGGAGTGACTCTCGGAGCGACAGGAGGAAACCGAGCAGGGTCCCCCAGGTTGTCTCGCCGCTCGGGAGGGTTTGGTGAAACATATCGTGCCCTCTTGCCATGGGTTCCAGTGTCCCCCCTGTCGGCGAACACGACACGGTCACGGTTGCCTGGGGGAATCTCAGAAAGGGGTAGATGGTCCTGCCCCTGCTGTCCTGGTCTAGGAGCACCATAGTCAGGCCGCCACTCTGCAGTGCGTTCGGCCAAGAGCTCATCAACCAGCCTCTTTTGCTCAGCTAGCTGCTGGCGCAGCGCGACCTTCTCGGGATCTTCCTCTGCCTTCTACACTGAGGCAGATGGGTCGGCGAGTTTGACAGACCCAACAGGCTCTTTACCCTTGCCGATGTTTCGACCTAGTGTCAGTGCCTCCGTGGGTACATGAAGACCTAGGAGGCTCCTCTGTTGGCGATTAATCCTCCCAGAGGGGTCCAGTAGCGGCCTGTCCTCGGGGGGTGAGTCCCCGTCAAGGGGCTCCACAATGTTTCCCTCATCTGAAAGGTCAGCCATGTTGACCGTGACTGCCCTTGGTGACATTCCCTCAAGGTCGCACAGCCGATCGGGTTGTCGGCGGATCAAATAGAAGAGGAGAGCAGCGTACTACCCCCATCCGCAGACGTGCGCGTGTGGGGTGGCTTCCTCGATAACTCTGCAGAGTACTTGAAAAATCTGAATGCATTGTCGCTAGAGGGCCTCGTGGTGGTCCAGTGACTCGGGGTACCGGACCGCGGGGAGTGTTGCTAGGTCGACCCGGTGGCACTGCTCACCGATCTTCTCGAGATGCACTTGGCTCCAGGGATAAGGCACTAGCTGATGACGGAGGCGGGAGTGAGTCACCCAGAGAATCTGGCGGAAGCATTCAAACTCTCCCGGGGTGAGTGACTCTGGCACATAAAAATCCGATTCTGCGACCGTCCAAAACTTCTCAGGGAAGTGGCCCACTACAAGAATAGTCCAGAAGCTCCACGGCTCCGGTTCGGGGTCCGGAACCTGTCGACCTTGCTCTTCCACCGAGGAAAATCGGGGAATTGGCAATGGCACTGAGGCAGGCCGCCTGGGCGGTGGGATAGCCGGTGGGGAATACAGCGAACATGCCGATTGGCCGCTGAGCCCTGGGTCATCTTCCCAGGATTGCAGTGCCCTGGCTTCCACATCGCGATGGGATGGGCCGGCGAATGGGCCTCCGGTCACAGCATCGGTGCCTACCAATGGTGTATCGCCCCACGATTCTTCTGTCGGTCCCCAGAAAAACTCCTCACCCTCCCTAGTAGGGGCGGGAGGTGCTTCCGCGGAGGCCAGTGGCAACTGCGGGCTTGACCCACGGCGGCGCGCCAAGTCCTCGTCCTCCTGGATATACCTTCGAAGGCAGGAGGGGATCATACAGACCTTGAATTCGGGGAGTACGAGACTAACGCATCGCGTCCCCATTCCTACCCTCGACTCGAAGGGTTGGGGGGAAGGTTCCATCGTCGAGTCGTACTCTACCTCAGAATTCGAGAAACGGACTGGTCTAATTCCCGTCCGGACTCCCCTGACATTCCTCCTATGGTGACGACACCCGGCCTTCCTGCCCCTGGGTAGCTCCTCAGGGTAGGGACGATTTCCGTCATAGGGTCCCCCGGCCACAATGGAGCTGGGACAGAGGGGACCAAGGGACGGGGTGCTAGAAGCACCGGGACAGATGTCGAAAGGGACATGGGGAGGACCTCCATGTGAGTGGGCGACTGGATACACAATGGATCCATTCTCACTGCCAGAAGTAGGGGGAGTGACCTCATACCCCATGCAGCGGGCGCTGGAAGGAGTCATACCCGGAGCATAGCCGTCGCGACGAAGCTTTCGGCTTTCCAGATTGGAAGAATGGTATGAGCCTTCATGGTGAGGGGCACTACCGCGGATTGGTCCGCAGTGGCCATTGCCAGTGCCCACAACCGGGAGACTCGACCCAACTTGCCTGTAGGGCGGTCGGGGTTTCGATCTCAGCCGGGCAAGTGGCTGCCCCTGCTCAACGTGTGCAGGGGTCTGGTAACGGGAGTCAGTAGTGGGTTGGGCCACAATGGTTGCTGATGTTGATGCCCCAGGACGGACATTCTCTCCCGCTCGCGCCCGACACTAGCGTCGAGTCAGATGGGCCGAAACCGGCAGTGCGGGCATAAAGATTGCCTGCTCCTCGGCTCAGGGAGTCGGGTGGTGGCGTCGACGCAGCCTGGCGGGGGTTCTTGCCATTGACCCCTGGGATGGATCGCCGATCGGGTGGACCCGGACATTCCCCACCTCATTGGCGTAGGGGAGGGATGTGTCAAGGCGCTCCGGGGATAGACTCCTGAAGCTGTTGAACGTCGGCGTGGGGAGCGGTGGCTCCTTACGCGGCCCTCGAGGGCAGCAATGGTGGTGAGGCGCAGCCGCCTCTAGATCCAAACAGGCCATGCCCCTGGTGGGGATGACCCCTCCCTCATCATACCTACGAACCAGGTCATTGATCACCCTCTGCTGGATGACTTATGATGGGGAGAGGGGGCGCAGGTGCCCGGCTGCTACGGCGGTTGGAGTCGGAGCGGCCGTGAAACAGGCGGGACCGCGCGGGGTAGCCGTGTCGGTACTGCCCCTACCCCTACACCGGTGGGTAGGAGGCGATCGAGCTCCGAATGCAGTGATCTGATTCCTGGAAGCAGGGAAATGAAACCATTAGCATCATCCGGAAAAGAGATCAACGACCAAGGCCCAACGTCATTCCATCTTCCATGGTCGGCGAGAGGGATCCATGCTGGCGGAGTCTTAGAACGGAGTAGTCAACGCCCCGATGGCCTCGACCCCTAGTGGGTTCCCGTCTCGGTGAGGGTTACCCGGACCTGGTGACATTCTATTCTTCTGATGCCCTGATGGCTACCATTCCTCGTGTTGAGGAGAAGAGCTTCACGTCGGGTTCACCATTTTTGTTTCCAACGCTTTCGCTGGGGCGCGCGCGCGTCCGTCCTCGGGGAGGATGCACCGCTTGCTGCCCCGCATTCATGCTTTCCAAAGGCGGGCGACATCCGTTCTTTGTTCAGGGACGTCTTCTCCTTGATCGAAACCGGGATGATGGGATGTCAGTTCTTCCTTCAGTGGATTCCTCCTCGGAGCTCATCACCTAGTCTAGGACTCCCTCCTAGATTTAAGACGAGTTCGTGTAGCTCATTCCCGGTTCCATATCTACATGGACGCTGGTTAATTATGCTGCTTCCGTCAAGACGCTCCAAGGGGTCTTCTCAGGGCAGCAACCTTCGGTGAGGAGAATGATCACGTTAGGGCATCGTCGGCATGTCTGTCTTCGGTCCCTCGTCACAGGGCTTCTCGAGGGCACGGAAGCCCGAGGAATCCCACATCGAACGCAGGGAATGTGTAACATCTGAGGTTTTCCTCAGCTTCCCATGTTTGACATGGGGTATTCCGCGAGTTTAACGTCTTGCGTAGATGGATCAGACTGAAGGGCCCCTGGGGGGAACACCGATGTTGGGGCCAGCACGTGGGCGGCTTCCCGAATGCTACAGAGTGGAATGGGGTGGCATGATCCCACCAGGATGTGGCGGCACGGGTAAGGATCAGGATGGATGGTGGAGTGAGGCATAGAGCTTACGCTCTCGGGCGGCCCAAGAGAAGGAGTATAGTTTAACGTCATGCGGGACGAGGGCATACTGCTTAACGTCATGCGGGACGATGGCATACAGTTTACCGTCATGCGGGATGATGGCATGTGGGGCTTACGCTCTAAGTCGGCCCATGGTGGGTAGTGAACCGACGTGAAGAGGTCGGAACAACTGGGTGGTGGTCTTGAACCTCGTGGAGGCTTCCTACGTACCGTGCGTTAGCACGGATCAAAGTCCACGTAGTTCGCTGGGATGGGGCTTACACTCTGGGACGGCCCATAGAGGATGTCATGGTCGATGCGCGCTCTAAGCCCACGTGAGTCATGATCGGTGTGGGAAACAAGAGGCAGTAGGGACCAGACGATCACGTCCCGAAGGGTGCGTCCGTGAGAGGCAGAATGGGGCTTACGCGTTGAGCGGCTCAAAGAGGAAATAGGGGCTTACGCGTGGTTAACGGCCCTTGGTTCTGGGGCTTACTCCAAGGTGGAGGCCCGTGGTGTGACAAAGCGCAGTGGGAAAAGGGCTCCACTGGCCTTGGCAGGGGGAAGTACGGTGATGCACGGGTGCAGTCATCCGCAAGAAAGGTTAGGGGCTTAGGCTCTAAGGCAGCCCTTCCCCCGCGGACAAACGCCGCTTTGACAAGGAGGATCTCATTCCATGTGAGGAAGAGTCCATTCCCATGGAGACGAGTGGCGTAAAGAGTATCCGAGCTGGGGGGAACCTGCGTGCGAAGCACGGGGTCGGACCACAGTTTAACGTCTTGTGTTAAGGACAAGGTGATTAGTAGTTTAACATCCTGCTGCTTGGAAGAGGTGGGTTTGATCCACACCCCTAGGGCTTACATGCCCAATGCCCTCTACCCCTTGTGGAAGGGAAGGCATCAACAAGGCCATAGTGAAGGGGGGCCACATGGTAGACCACCGGGGGGTCCACGTTAGCGTGGCTATGCGAAGAAGCAATAGCCGTTAGCGTGCCTATGCGGAGAAGCATAAGGCAAAGAAACGCAACGGGAAACACGGCCCAGGGCACCTTGAGGTTACGTCGTATGAGCCTGGCAGGCCGTACGGGAAAACAACGCATGGCGCGCATGCCCGGTAGGGGAGACATCAGGTGCCGGTGCAGGGGGCAGCCAAGGGGCGTCAAGGTGAGAGGTTCCAGGCTTTGTGCGCAAAAGGGAAGGTTTGTGTGCAAAACAACGGGACATTGCGCAATTGGAGCAAATGGAATTGTGCGCGAAAAGGGAATTACGCGCAGGGTTTTGCGCGCAAGGCAGGGTATTGCGCGCAGAGGACGCGAATTGCGTGCAAGGTTGGAACTCGAGGGAGGGGGAAAATTCAGTGAAGCCGGTGGAGTTGCGCTCAAAGGCGAACTCCGTGGCAAGGTTGCGCGAAATGAGGGGTTACCTGGATATAATCTTTCGCGCGGGGGGAGCCGAATTGCGCACACGAAAGTCGCTTCGGATTCCTCAACCCCCAAGCCGTTCGGGGTCACCTTATATTTGTAGGCGACCTCGGGCGCGGAATCCAGGCGGCGTGCGAAAGTTTCCGCGCCGGGAACCGCTTGTGCGCAATATCAGGACACGGAGAACCGGGGCACGCAATTATTGTGTGCCTCACCGGCACAATTCCGCATATCCCGGGAGGACTTCGCGTGCAGAACATTTTTTCGCGCAGATCCCCCTTTATTTCGTGCACCACTTTCCGGGCCTCCGGTTCGGGCCTCTGATTCTGAATATGCATTCGCTTCGTCATTTCGAAACTTCCTCCAAGAGTTACGGACCTTTTTTCGGCGTCAGCAGTCTCCCAGTAGGAAAAGTAAACAGACAACTTTTTTTAAGTTAAATTACATAAGGACAAAGAATTCATTTATGATATTGACTAAGAACATAAAGAGATATACTTACTTTTTAAGTAGAGTTTCATTCTTTAATAACTTTTTACCACTAACTCTTTTTTTTTGAAAAATGAGTATTCAAGAAGACTTGGTCACAATGGAAGAGCTAGAATAAACATCTATAGAAATACATGATCCACATAGGATAAAGTATATATTTACCTTGTCTTTAAGGATTAATCAAAACCAAAATGGTTAGTATAATATCTGATGATCCCCCAAATGGATATTCCATTAGATAAAAAAACACTAATCTTAATTTCTAAAAATAAACCATCAATACCCCAAAGTTAAATAAATACCATTCAATAATCAATTGTCCTTAAAATCCTTCAATATAATCCAAACTAATATTAAAACCAAAAAATTATAAGAATGTATTTTTCCATGTTAAATTTTATCTCCAAATAAAATTAATTACTCTTATAGTCACATACTTAAAAGTAATTAACCTAATCATTTCCATAAAACCCCAAATCAATATAAATCCACAATAAAAACATAGATAAAAATCTACCATTACTCCTCAAATGAAATCCCATAATATTCTATTTTCCTTGGGCATATAGTGTTCACAACAAAGCGAACAACTTCCACAATAACATTTATCACTTAATCACCAAATTATTTTCCTATACTAAGGGTATTCATTTGATAAGACACAAGATCCCAAATCAAATTATTATTGATCAATAAAATAATTTAACTAAAAATAATAGTCACACTAACCCGGGACTTCACGTAGTCTAGTGGTAGGCGATAAATCCCAATCGCACTTTGGTTGTGGGTTCGATTCCCACAGCTTTGTCCGACGCGACGGGTTGTCACACGGTCTGCGTGTTGTCCTTTTTCAAAAAATATATTTTATAACATTACCAAAATGAGATAAATTCCTCAAAATAACCATAACACAATTTAATCACAAATCTTATCTCATACCTTGAATTTTCATCCCAAATTATAATAACTTATAATTGCCTCAAACCCAACGATCATATAAAACCAAATGGTTATTTATAACTATATCCACAAGAGAAAAGATAATTCTTCCTCAAATATAATTCTCACATGGAAAACTGCAGGGTTAAAAATACAAGAGAAAATTATTCCAAAGTAAACCCATCAAAAAGGAGCACTAACACTTTTTAAACATTTCTCCAACAATTTATTTCCACATAGCTTCTTCTTTGACCAAGATAATATCCTATAGAATAGGGCATTCACTCGGGTAATGGCCAGGTCCCCTACATTTACAGAAAATGACTGTAAATGGATTCTTGGGACCATTTTTATCTTCTTCCATAGTAATATTTATTTTTCTTCAGCAATTATTCACTTTATGTCCTTCCTTCCCGCACATAAAGCATTTCTTTGTCCCATTGAGACACTTTCCTGGGTGTCTCCTTCCACATTTCCTGCATGATGGAAATTGAGGATTTCTTTCTCCATGGTCTCCACTACTGGAGCTCTTTTCATTCATCACCTTTCTCTTCTTTGTTGAGTCCAAGAATTGGTTAATATATATATTGTTGATAATATTTTTGGAAATTGATTTGGCATAAAGACGATATCTTTTACGCCTATCAACATTCCATTTTTTTGCTAATTTCCACCACCATTCCCACCTTGTACATCATTCTCAAAGTCACTATGACTTCCTTGGAATCCATACATTGACTAAAACCAGAAAGAATTGTGTGAGTAACAGTAGTCATAAAATAATTTAGAGATTAACATGTCACCATATTCTCAATTTAAAACACACTAGGATTAACCAAGGTCATTTAATATCATCTTATATATAATACTTAAAATCGGTTTGTAAAGAAAATTTAAATTATCCTAAGCATATCCCCCGGGAGTGTCGTAACCAAGAGTGCAGCAAGGCCCGTTGTCATGCACCAGTTCCCGTTCGAGCCTAGCTCAAAGCGGTGTTTTCAGGTTTTACCCCTAGGTACATCTGTGCCAGAGCCGCCTCTACCTGCTCGTATCCAGATAGGGATGTATTGCTCGGAAAACTCACAAAATATCTAAAATACCAAAATTTTAAGAAGTTCTTCTATACTAATCCACAGAGTTCATCTTAGGTCTATGTGCTCTAATCAGAGTTTATCTAAATCTAGCTTCCAAGGTTTGTGCTAAACTTCCTCTGATACCAACTGTAACGCCCCGACCCAAGTTACCCAGAGTCGGTGCATTATTACATAACATTGGCATGATCACATGAAAGATCAAATCTCGAAAGACCAATTAGTTTAGTAGCCTTGGAAACACTAGATATATTCATAAAGTTTTAAATTACATCATAAAATGAAAACTATAATAATATAGTCTCCATAATCCACACTCTTATCCCCTCATACTATCCCTACAGGTCATTCATAAATTACTTCTTTACATCCTGGGAAAAATAAAACATAGAAAAGGGGTGTGCTCAAATGCCCATTAAGGATAAAAATAGTGGAAACTTTCATAAATAAGAATAAACATTCAAGGCAATGTATAACTAAAACAAAAGCCTTTTAAACTTGAACTTCAACATAGTATGGAAAAAATAAAATGAAATAATTCCATTTACTTATTCACATGGATATTCTACTAATCGAATAATCACATGCAATATCAATAACCACTTTCATAATTATGGAATTCATAATGCCAGACTATCATAACCACATAGCCAAGGCCTCGTGCCAAGACTACAAATAAGATTTTGTCAAGGCCTTGTGCCAAGAAACTAGTTTGTCTCATGAGGCCTACCGATGAATCTAGGAGCTATAGTGGGCTCCACCCATCACTTACTAAGTCCAATTCATTCCTCATATGAACATTGTTAAAAATAACATAAACATTCGTATTAAAACTAGCATACAAAATGTCAATACTTTAACCACAAACCATGAATGGTATAAAAAAAGCACATCCACAGTCAAACATAACTAATTCGATACAATATGAAAGATTGTATTGTATCATATTAACCTCAATCGAGAATAATGAAGGAAATTGACATAGATGAAAATAATCATCAAAACTATTTGAGAGAAATATCACCCTTTTTATTGAAATCATTTAAAAGTCACACTATATGTCAAGAAGCCATTTAAAAATAGATTTTTGAATCAATGTTTCCCATACCACTTTGAAACTTTTAAAAGGAGTTTTAATTTTAAAACTTTAACGTCCATATAAATAAATCCATAAAATCATTTTTAAAATGTGGACATTAATGAGAAAGATTTAGAAGAATAAGTCTTTAAAACATTTAAAAAAAATGGTATTTTAGTTAGAGTTTCTAACCAAAAGAGAGACACTTGAATACAAATAATTGAGGTAATAAAAACTTTTTAATATCATGAGAATAAAAGGATTCATGATAAACTTTGTCAAAGTACATTATATACACCACATAAAAGTGATTTGGTGTATAACAATAAAAAAGTCTCAATGGAATGTAAATTGAGATGAAATCTCTTATAAAGGCCGTATCCTTAGGTTAAGGATAAATCAGTGACATAGTTATGTGTGAAAAATATAAATACACTAAATATGATTGGGTATTCAGTGTAAAACAATCAAAGGACATTCACACATAATCTTTTAAAAACAACACCAATGAATTGGATGTTTAACTCAACAAATGGAGAATGAGTTAAAATTACTCTTATCAAATTCATATCGATGACTTGAGAAATTATCAATGGACTGATTATGTGTATCAAAATTATATCCATAGAAAAGGGGAGTGGAAATTATGACATAAGCAAATGAATAGTGATTCCACACATAATCTTGGAGTAAAATAATCAATGAAGTTTGTGTAAAGCCGAATAAATGGAAATTGAAATTTCAAATTCCCTTATTGATTTGGTAACTTACGAAACATACACCCATGAAAGAATGATAGTACAATGATGATGTAAATATCCATAAATTAAAATATATTACACAATTAATACAATCATGGGAAGTACACACACCACATGCAATAAATAAGTGGCGAACAATGGAATTCTCACGGAATTAAAAGTGAGATAAGAAACCCCTTACTTTGTACTTTTTTCTTGGTCGACAGTAGGTTAACCTCCTGTATAATGGTGAAATAATTTTTATTGAATTATAAAAGAATAATTTACATTAATATGATATCATATATGATCTTTTAAAATTGATTTGTTAATAATATCTTAGTATTATCGTTGTTTCGGGTGTTAACTTACTCGTTTTCTTTTATATGTTTTGTTACGTAAGCCATGTTTGTCATGGATAGGTTGTATCTTATTCATATTCATAATGATATCAAGTCCTTAGAAAATATTTTTAAATAATCAAATGATAATTATACTTGAATGGATACTATGGAGAATGAATCTCATTGTGTTCGTGGAGATGGTAGTCTGTATGTACGCACGCGCGACAATATCATTCTTTTGATGTTAAAATAATATATAATTGGATGTTATACCATATAGACAGAATAATTATCATTTTATTTTTATTATTTACATGAATTATACATCATTATTATACCCATCCAAATAATAATTTATTGAATGACAATTACACCACGACGTGGTGACGGTAAGCCGTACGTACGCACGTATGGTGACATGTTATTCAAAGGATGGATAGAATACTGAAAATGGTTGTACCATTTTATAATAAAATAACAGTATTTATAATATACTGGAATTATTATTTTATAATGGTAATAACAAAGAAGGAAGAAGTGGATGAAGAAAGGAACTTCGAAAAGGGTGGTGAAATCATTACCTCTTCTTCGGTTTCTTCCTTTTGATTTGACCAAAAGGGCTCTTAGGTTGGCTTTATGACTAAAGAAATGCCTCTAGGATGAAGTGAGAGAAGTTGAGAGAGTATTTGGTCAGAGTTTGGCCGAGCCAAAAGGCTTTGATGGTGTGAATTAATGAGAAGGGGGAGTGCCCTTTTATAAGAGGGGTGAGGGGCACCTTTGGAAAAGCTAGAAATATTATTTTATAATAAATTAATATTCGGTTTCTAATGGATCAAAAGTTAATTATTTAAAGGTTAAGGGGGGATGGGTCGCAAACCACTCAACCAATAGAATTTAGACAGGTTTGGGATACTATATTAACCTTATCATTAAGTATTAACTCTTAGTTAATTAGTTTCACTTTTACAATGTCTCTTTTTATTTTTATATTATATGGTTAATAAACTTACTATATACATACAAGAGACCTTAAAGTGGTCCATTAATGATAAAACTATCATTATATAAGTCTCTTGGCCGAACCTTATATTTTTAGGAATTTAATATCAATTAATAATATAATATTTGTTTTAAAAACTCTTTTATGTCAATTTTGACACTATTCAATAATTGACTTTTGTAAAGATCATAACAGAATTATTACATCAAACAATATTACTTAAATAAATCATAATATGTCATATTATCCTATAAAATTAGTGTAATTCATTAAAAGTCTCAAATTATATTTATTTTTGTATTTATAATATCAATTATTTTAATTTTTCACCATTATGGTAATTACTTCATCATCACTGTGTCATAAATAAATTAACTTATTTAATGTCTAAAAATTATAAATAAAATAAAATTATGTAGTAAATCGTTTTAGATTTCTAATGAATATTTACAGTCGAAAATCCAACATATATACCCCTATGTAAAAATTGTTTTTCTAATAGATATATGCTTATGTCATTTTTGTATTTATTTTAACTTAATTAAAATAAAGTGTCCCTATCACCTACAAGTGGCTCCATGGGGTCCCAAAATCGACCCAAATATTCCCATGGTCGGACATGTATCCACCAATAAGGTTAGGACACGTTTTAGGGTAATTTAGTATTATCATAATATTATATTTTAACCCTTATTTACCAGATTTACCCTTTAACCATGGTAAATAAAATATTTACCGAAGTAATTATTCAAAAGGTATAAAAATAAAAGTTACCTATTTACACAATTTGGAAATCCTGATTCCAAATATGGAATCCATTTTTCCAAATTCAAAACACAGAAGTAACAGAAATTAATTTAAAATTAATTCCCAATGTCAAAACAAAAAGCGTGTTTTTAAGATATAATAACTATCAAAAGATTGATACTTGTTTATGTCCGGTTTAAATGTGAAATTATGTCCAATGACCAACATTGTATTAATTGGTAAAAATATATTATAAATATACTTTAAAACCACTCAAATTAATAATTTATCAACATTAATTATTTCGATTAAAAAAGTTGTTTTTAATTAACATTTAGTAATTTTCACTATTCATCAAAATATGAAAGTTATCCGAAAAGTACCAAAATTTCACCCTTGGATAATTTCGATATTCCGAATCTAAAAATGAAGTCCATTTTGAGAGATAGAATTTATAAAATTTCAAAAAATAGGTATTACTATTCATAACGGCTAGTTTGATTGGTTGTGGTGTGTTAGAATCTCAAAGTTGCATACAATGCACGCCATTGCATTATTCAAAAGGAAACGTACCGTGGAATCTTGGGATGTTACAGTAGATAGCCGCACTGAAGCGGTTTTCCATCCGATTAACCCTCATGTTTGTGTTGCGGTGGATGCTTCTAGGGTTCCGTTTGAGTTTGTTTGGATTATAATTGGTAAGGAATATAGTTGTAAACATAAGGTTATTTATGAGAATTGGTATGATTTTTTTTGACTTGTAATCATTTTGGAAATCTTACAGAGACGTCGAAGAGATTTATCAACACATGTGTTGATGCCTAGGCCTGAGTACCAGGCTTCGGTTAGGAGGGAGGATGCAGCCGATGGTGGGTCTGGAGTTGAGGAAAACTAATGTTAAGGGGGAAAATGGGGGTCCCCAGTCGTTTGGAACTTTGGTCCAGAATCTGAAAGAAGGGTTGGCAAGGGTTCTGATAGGAATGGTTTTAGCTCATCCTTGATGGATGTTATGATGACTCAACTATGACAACAATGATTTTATTACAAACTTAAACATGATTTATTACATAAAACCTCACTTGAAACAACAAAGAAGATCGAGAGGTTTAGTATCTTTGGGGCTTAGAATCATTACATAAAAACTTAAAACATGAAATACAACATCTTTATTGAAAACTTTCTTTACATGACCACTATATTCCTTCGTACTTAGCATTGCATGGGATAACCTGAGGACATGCCTAAGAAAAGGGTGAGCTATAAAGCCCCGTAAGGGAATACACATGGAATAGATGAGGAGTAAAATACATGTTAGACATTAGGCATATCAATAGAGTGAAATAGAAACATGAACATAAAGGCATGATAAAGCATGATAATCATAACATGGAAATGTGGCAACAACACTTAACATGGAATTAGCATGAGCTAAGGCCCATTGCACATGGAGAATGAGTAAATCCTCATTGCACATGAAGCATGAGTAAACCCTCGTTACACTTGAATTATCATGAGTCAACACTGATTTCACATGACGTATCATGATACTATACTTTACCCAATGCATTGGATCGCTATAAGGGCACACCCTTCTTAAACATTTCATTTCATGCATAAGTGTGCCACATGGATCATAAAACATGGATTCATAAAACGTAATAATTTATTCCACGATGAAGGAATATCGAATAAATACATGAAACAATATAATAAATAAGTAAATTTGCATAAAGGTTAATACCCTTAATGGAGAAATGGGAATGGTATTCACTACAAAATGACATTGGCTTAGAAAATCGGTGCGATTTCGGCAACGTAACGACGTGACATAAGAATTCATAAAAAAATGGTTGATGAGAGAGAAAGGGGTTCCTCATCATATCTAAATGTAATGGATAGTAAGGAGGTCATATTGATACATGTCTCAACAACTATAATGGAATTTAGATTCATGATACAAAAGTATTGCTTGAATGTAATGGAGGAGAGAGGAGTTCCTTTTGGAATTTCAGCATAGTAACTGGTGTACATGTGAGGCATTTAATGAGAGAGAAAGGGGTCTCCCATCATTCAAAAATAAATAGGGCAGTATGAGGGAGGTGCGAAACCATACCCCAACATCCATAATTGAAATTAAATGGGAAAAACAACTTAAAGAAAATTGGACAAAAATTAGAAAGGAAGAAAAAACCCTTACTTGGAAGTGTGCTTCCAAAGGCTAGAGAGAGGCTTGTGAGAGGCTTATTGGGAGCTTGGGGCACCTCGGGAGGATTCTAGAGAGAGTAGGTCAGAGGCTAGAAGAACTCCAAAAGCTTTTAGTGAGGAGTAAGTGGAATCTTGGGTGGGTTTATATAGGAAAGGTGAGGGAATTCTTTATTATTTAGGTTTGGGACCCCTTACATTAAATTAATCCAAAACACAAACCATCGCATGGTTTTTTCCCATTGTTTTTGGAAAAGGGAAGAGGAAAAAAATATTTTATAAGGCCAAAGTCCGAACTTCTTAAAATAATAGGGTTGCTTATTTGGAGGTGAGTCACACTCCCATGGAAAACAATTTAAAAAGACAAGGTGTTCAATAAGTTTTGAGGGGTCCATTAATGCTTTTAAAAGTAAGTCAAACAAACCCAAAATCACATTATTTTAATGGTAAAAACATATATTGTCCAAACATAAAGATTATAGTATTTTATTACATCACTATAGTGCCATTATGATGTCATAAAAAACATTATATATTTAAAAGGTATTTAATTTTTACCCAAAAATATGACTGTCTCAGAAAATTATGAAAAATTCACCGTTGGATAATTTCAAGGTCCTGATTCCAGAAATAAAATTTATTTTATCTAAATAATTTTCTAAATATGTTAATTTTCAATTTTAAAATAAAAACTGAAATTTATCAAAAATTCATGGGGTTTGACAGAAATGGATTTCAAACCTTAATAAAAATTACAATTGCATTCATAAAATTATAAGATAATTTATATTTAATAAAAATTAATATAATAATAATAATAATATTTTATTAAAATATTTTTTAATTAAAAAATCCCTTAATTTAGTAAAATAGAATTCATAATTAAATAATAACTAAAAACATTATTTGTACTTTAAAAACTTTTTACAATGTATCAAAAATGAAAAGAAATTATATTCATTATTATATACAAAACAATAATGTACATGAACATAGTACTATTTATTTGTTACATAACCCCTTAAAATAGCCAGATAAGACCTAAGGGTAAGATGTGCGATGGTGACATACTCTAGGGGTGGCTCGGATAAAATCGCTGGAGTAGTAATTTCTATCAACTTCCACTTCTCCCATAGACGGTCCCATTCAAGCTTGACATGATGAAGCTCATCTTGGGATTGGTCAAGAGCGAAGCCCAAGGATGTCACCTATTTTTTGAGCTCTGACAAATGGGCTTCGTATGGGGAAATTCTACTGGATGAGGCCATCACTTCCTTTGTCTGAGTAAATTTGGATTTGTTAATGATACTTTGGGTCGTTACAATATTCCCCCCTTAAGAAATTTTGCCCTCGAAATTTTCCTTTTCCCACAATAAAACAGATGTGGGTAACTCAACTTCATCATTTCCTCCGATTCCCAAGTCGCTTCTTCAAACATGGGGTTTCTCCACAACACCTTGACGAGGGGCATTGTCTTATTTCATAGAACCTTTTCTCTACGATCTAAGATCTTCAATGGTTTCTCATCATAAGAAAGATCATCTTCCAATTGTACCACCTCAGAAGAGATTACATCTAAAGGGTCCAGTATGTACTTCCTTAAGAGGGATACATGAAAGACATCATGTACTTTGGCCATAGTAGGTGGAAGTGCTAGTCGATAGGCCACAGCCCCGACACGATCAAGAATCTCGAAGGGGCCAATGTACCTTGGACTTAACTTCCCTTTCTTTCCAAACCTCATGACCTTCTTCCACGAAGATATGCGTAGAAAAACCATGTGTCCAACTTTAAACTCTAGGTCTCATCGATGATTATCTGCATAACTATTCTTTCGACTCTGGGCTACCTTGATATGCTTCTGAATGGTTTTCACCTTCTCCACCATTTCCTCGACCATTTCCGGTCCAAGCATCTTACGTTCACCGACCTCATCCCAACACACTGGTGTTCTGCACCTTTTCCGATAAAGGGCTTCATATGGTGCCATTTGGATGCTCGAGTGGAAACTATTATTATAAGAGAGCTCAACCAGAGGAATATGTTGATCCCATCCTCCTTTAAAGTCCATTGAGAATTCTCTAAACATTTAATCAAGTTTTTGGATAGTCCGCTCGGATAGGCCATCAGTTTGAGGATGATAGGCCGTACTGAAGTTCAGTTCATTTTTCAGAGCATGTTGAAGACTCTTCCAAAACATAGAGGTGAATCTTGGATCTCGGTTAGACACAATAGATCGCTTTAATCCATCCAACCTTACCAGTTCCCTGATATATATCTGTTCCAGTTGATCCAATGATAAATCCTCCCGAATAGAAATAAAGTGTGCAGTCTTTGTAAGATGATTCACAACAACCCAGATTGCATTGTTGCCTTTTCATGTCCTCATAAGTCCGACGACAAAGTCCATGGTGATGTTCTCCCTTTTCCATTCTGGTATGGGCAATGGTTGCATCATCCCCTTATACTTCTACCTCTATGCCTTCACTTTCTGGCACACTAGGCACTTTGATGTATATTCAGCGATCTCCTTCTTCATATTCTCCCACCAAAAGTTTTCTCAGATATCTCGATACATCTTTGTGCTCCCTGGGTGAATAGAGAAATTTGAACTATGTGCATCATCCAAAAGTTCCTTCTTCAGCTCCGGACTTGATGGAACACATAGTTTTTTCCCAAAACTCACAATTCCTTCTTCATTAACATTAAACTCTGAGGATTTACCTTTTTCGATAATGTCAACTTTTTCTTGAATTCCCACATCATCATTTTGAACATCCTTTAACCTTTACAAAAGAGACGGTTGAGCAATCATTTGTGAAAGGATTGACGATTTTCCCTTCTCTATGATTCCCATGTCCATATTCATTAAGTCTAAGAAGATTGGATCCCTCTCAATTCTTTTTATTGATATAATGGTTAGGTAATTTCTACTTAGGGCATCTACTACCTTATTCGCTTTCCCAGGGTGGTAATGGATTGAACAGTCATAATCCTTGATGAGATCTATCCATCTTCTCTGGAACATATTAAGCTCTTTCTATGTGAATATATATTTAAGACTCTTGTGGTCAGTATATATCTCAAATTTCTCTCCATAGAGATAATGCCGCCAGCTTTTAAAGGAAAAGATCACCGCCGCCAACTCCAGATCATGCCTTGGATAGTTTTGCTCATGGATTTTCAACTGCCTTGAAGCATAGGATATAACTCTATCATTCTACATCAGCACACAACCTAATCCCTTCTTCAAAGCATCGCTGAAAACCAAAAAAGGTTCCCCACTTGTGGGTAAAGTGGGCACGTGCGCAGTGATAAGCCTCCTTTTCAACTCCTTGAAACGTTCTTCACATTCGTCACTCCAAGAAAACTTTACTACCTTTCGAGTTATCTTGGTAAGGGGGTTGGACAATTGTGAGAAATTTCTCACAAATCATTGATAATATCCAACTAACCCCAAGAAGCTACGAATATCTATTACTGATGTTGTCCTCGACCATCCCTAAATTGCATCTATTTTGGAGGGATCCATAGATATCCCATTTCTTGTGATGATATGGCCCAAGAATGATACTCCTTCAACTAGAACTCACACTTGCTGTACTTTTCATAGAGCTTCTCCATGTGTAAAGTCTCTAGTACAGTTCTTAAATTCTCCTCATGATCCTCCTTAGTTTTGGAGTATATTAGAAAATCATCTATAAAGACTACCACAAATTTGTCGAGTTAATCTCTTAATACTCTATTCATTAAGTCCATGAATATTTCTAGAGCATTAGTGAGTCTGAAAGGCATTACTATCAATTCATAGTGCCTGTATCTTGTGCAAAAAGAAGACTTGGGGATATCTTCCTTCTTCAACCTTACATGATAATATCCCGACCACAATGCCACCTTGGAGAAGTATTGTACTCCACGCAGCTTATCGAACAAGTAATCAATTCAAGGGAGGGGATACTTGTTCTTTATCGTGATTTTGTTAAGTTCATGATAATCTATGCAAAGCCGCATTGACCCATCCTTCTTCTTGACAAAGAGGACTGGTGCACCCCATGGTGAAGCACTTGGGCTTATAAACCCTCTATCTAGATTCTCCAGTAGTTGTTTATTTCGTTATTTAATCTCTAAAAAAATATTATATATGGAGTCTTGGATATTGGTAATTCCCCAGGTAAAAGATCAATTGAGAATTCAACATCTCTTCTAGGAGGAAGACCAGACAGTTCCTCGGGAAACACTTCAGCAAATTTCCTCACAATATGCATTTCTTCAGGGATGGTTTCTTCCTTGGACTCAATCATCTGAGATAGATATGCGTTCTCATAAGTCAGTAATATCCATGCTTAAGATGATGGAGCTAAAGGATATTCATCTTCCTCCTTACACTTGTAATGAATTGGGGGTCGATTCACTATATGGAGTGTGATTTCCCTCTCCCGACAATTTATGTTGGCTCTATATAAGGAAATCCAATCCATGCCAATAATTGCATCAAGTTCCACCAAAGGGAGTATGATGAGGTTTGTCAGAAAATTCAATCCACAGATTATAATAGGGGAGGACTTATATTCATGGGATGCAATGATTTCCCCATTTTCTGTTCTCACCAACATCTTCTCTTCCATGATTTGTGGTGGTGCAGGGACTGTTCTAATAAATTTTAGAGATATAAAAGAATGCGTAGAAACTGAATAAAAAAGAACGTTCTCTATTCTTGAATGAATAACTAGCGTACCTGTCACCACTTCGTTTTTGGCATTCACTTCAGCAGAAGTGATGGGAAAATCTCTTCCTTGCCGCCTTGGAGGATGTTGTTTGACTCCAAAAACCCTTGGATTAGGGCACTGATTTGCGAAATGACCCGGTTATTTTCATTTGTAGCATTGAAAAATGCGTTGAGGTTCGAACGAAGCGTTCCTATCCTCTGTCGCAGCTGTGGGTCTTTCTTGCCGATTGTTAACAGCTAGGTTCCCTTCCCTTCCACACCTGAATCATTTCCTCGTCCCCTTAAGGCAATTTCTAGGGTGATTCTTTCCGCACTTTTGGAAAGTGGGGTGCTGGATCTTCTTAGAAGCATTGGATTTATCCATTGGACCACCAACATTGAAGTCCATATTACCCTTCTTATCCCCATGATACCCCTGTGATTCTTCGATCTCCATTTCGACCTTGAGGGCACATTGGATAATTTCCTCATAGCTGTCAAAGTCAAGGATCACCAATGCTTTCCACATGCTAGGCTTCAGCCCACCAAAGAAGCAGTAAACTTTTCATTCAGGGGTAACGACAAAGCTGGAAGCATATCGTGCAAGCCCTGTGAAATTTTCCTCGTATGCTCCAACAGATTCTTCATCTTTTTTCTTGAGGGAAATGAAGTCCCTTTCCATCTTAAGCTGGAGGGTGCATGGAAAATATTTATCAAAAAACATCTTCCGGAAATCCTTCCATTCTAATGCCTCGATCTCCTCCTTAGGCTTTGTATTTTTGATCAACGTCCACCATTGATCAGCTTCACCATCCATACGATAAGCCTCCAGGAGAACCTTCTCTTGTTCAGAACATTGAAGGATGGAGAATATCTTTTCAATGGATTTGATCCATTGTTCAGAGATCGAGGGATCAAATGATCCACTAAAAGTAGTAGGACTTTTTCTCATGATTCTCTCGATAGAAACTTATTATTTCTTGGGGGGGTTGAACGTTCCTCTGGACCCGTGTTTCTATTCAAAACTTGAGTTAGCTGAGAGAGAAGCGTGACAAGGTTCGCGATTCCTACTCCCATTGGATTTGACATCTCATTAGTACATTCATCACACTGATCTTCACAACGGTTGTTATCCCGAGTCCCCATATTACCGGTCATTGGCTGGAATAAAAGGAAAGTTAGGGGTAACACATAAAGGGAAATCCAAAGAAAAAAGTTGATGACTTATAAATAAACTTTTATTTGCTTAACTCATGAGTCTATAGGCTTCAATCTAGGATTTTTATGATCTACCTTCTAACATATTTTCTTAGTGGCATATTTTTAATTCCCTTAATAAGGGTTCATACTAAGATTGTGAATTTATCAAAACATATACCTCAGGAGTGTCATAACCAAGAGTGCAACAAGGCCCGATGTCATGCACCAGTTCCCATTCAAGTCTAGCTCAAATCGGTGTTTTCGAGTTTTACCCCTAGGATACATCTATTCCAGAGCCGCCTCTACCTGCTTGTATCAAGACATGGATGTATTTTCTTGATAACCCACTTACTCAATACTCACCAAAACTTAGGGATGTTTTTATTATACTTATTCTTGTCTCTAAGTCTTTACTAGGGTTTTCTAATCCTAATCCCAAAAATAACTAAACCTATCCGCTGATACCAACTATGACAACCCTTATTTTATTACAAACTTAAACATGATTTATAACATAAAACTTCAATTGATACAACAAAGAAGATCGAGAGGTTTATTGTCTTTGGGGCTTAGGATCATTACATAAAAACTTAAAACATGAAATATAACATCTTTATTAAAAACTTCTTTTACATAACCACTACATTCCTTCGTACTTAGCATTGAATGGGATAACCTGGGGACATTCATAAGAAAAAGGTGATCTATAAAACCCAGTAAGGGAATACACATGGAATAAAATGAGGAGTACAATACATGTTAGTCCTTAGGCATATCAATAGATCACAAGAGAAACATGAACATAAAGGTATGATAAAGCATGATAATCATAACATGGAAATGTGGCAACAACACTTTACATGGAATTAGCATAAGCCAAGGCCCATTGCACATAGAGCATGAGTAGATCCTCATTTCACAGGAAGCACAAGTAAACCCACATTGCACTTGAAATATCATGAGTCAACACTCATTTCACATAACATGTCATGATACTATACTTTACCCAATTCATTGGATCGCTATAAGGGTTCACCCTTCATAAACATTTCATTTCATGCATAAGTGTGCCATATGGATCATAAAACATGGATTCATAAAAAATAATATTTTTTTCCAAGATGAAGGAATTTGGAATTAAGACATGAAAATTTATAATCAATAAGTAAATGTGCATAAAGGTGAATACCCTTGATGAAGAAATGGGCATGGTATTCACTACACAATGGCATTGGCTTAGAAAATCGGTGCGATTTCGGCAGCGTAACGACGTGACATAAGAATTCATAAAAATATGGTTGATGAGAGATAAAGGGGTTCCTCATCATATATACATGTAATGGAAAATAATTAGGTAATATTGATAAATGTACCAACAATTTTAATGGAATTTATATTCATGATACAAAAGTATTGCTTGAATGTAAAAGAGGAGAGAGGAGTTCCTTTTGGAATTTCGGCATAGTAACGGGTGTACATGGGAGGCATGTAATGAGAGAGAAAGGGGTCTCCCATAAGTCAAACATAATGAGGGAAGTATGAGGGAGGTGAGAAACCATACCCCAACTTTCATAATTGAAATTAAAAGGGAAAAACAACTTAAATAAAATTGGACAAAAATGAGAAAGGAAGAAAAAACTTTTACTTGGAAGTGTGCTTCCAAAGGCTAGAGAGAGGCTTGTGAGAGGATTATTGGGAGCTTGGGGAACCTTGGGAGGATTCTAGAGAGTAGGGTAGAGGTTGGACGAACTAAAACATCTTTGAGTTAGGAGGAAGTGGGAGCTTGGGTGGGTTTATATAGGAAGGGTGAGGGAATTCTTTATTATTTAGGTTTGGGACCCCTTACATTAAATTAATCCGAACTACAAACCAAACCATGGTTTTTGCCCAGGGTTTTTGGAAAAGGGAATAGGAAAACAATATTTTATAAGGACAATGTCCTAACTTATTAAAATAATAGGGATGCTTATTTATAGGTGAGTCACACTCCCATGGAAAACAATTTAAAAAGACAAGGTGTTTAATAAGTATTGAGGGGTCCAATAATGCTTTGAAAAGTAAGTCAAACAAACCCAAAATCACATTATTTTAATGGTAAAACATATATTGGCCAAACATAAATCTTATATTATTTTATTACATCACTATTGTGTCATTATGATGTCATAAAACACATTATATATTTAAATGGTATTTAATTTTTACCCAAATATTTGACTGTCTCAGAAAATTATGAAAAATTTACCATTGGATAATTTCTAAGTCCTTATTCTGGAAATAACATTTATTTTATCTAATAATTTTCTAAATATGTTAATATTCACTTTTAAAATAAAAACCGACATTTATCGAAAATTCACGGGTTTTGACAGAAATGGATTTCAAACCTTAATAAAAATTACAATTGCATTCATAAAATTATAAGATAATTTATATTTAATAAAAAATAATTTAATAATAATAATAATATTTTATTAAAATAATATTTAATTAAAAAATACCATAATTTAATAAAATATAATTCTTAATTAAATAATAACTAAAAACATTATTTGTACTTTAAAAACTATTTACAATGTATCAATAATGACAAGAAATTATATTCATTATTATATAAAAAACAAATAATGTACATGAACATAGTACTATTTATTTGTTACATAAACCCTTAAAACAACTGCATAAGACCTAAGGCTAAGGTGTGTGATGGTGACAAACTCTTGGGGTGGCTCGGATAACATCGCTCGAGTGGTAATTTCTATCAACTTCCACTTCTCCCGTAGACGGTCCCGTTCGATCTGGACATGATGAAGATCAGCTTGGGCTTGGTCAAGAGCGAAGCCCAAGGATGCCACCTCTTTTCCGAGCTCCGAAAAATAGGCTTCGTATTGGGAAATTCTACTAGATGAGGCCTTCACTTCCTTTGTCTAAGTAAATTTGGATTTGTTAAAGCCCTATATTTATACTAATAATGTTATCACTGTTCAACAGCTATATTAGCAATGGTAAAAAATTATTAACATAAACCAATGAAGTTGACATCTTATATAAACATAAAGAGACATTTAATTAGATCAAGAGTGATTTCCATTAATGAAACTTTTGGTCATTACATCAATGCAATCTGGAAGTTCCTGATGCAGGTAAGAGGCAAAGACATGATAATTTTAAAAATCAAAACTCTCAGAAGAATGGTGACCCATATATTGAGGAGAATTCAGGGGATCATCATCTGATTGATGCTATGGAGATGAGGGAACAGAGGGTGTAAAGTTAAAAAGGTTCCTCGGCAGTGGAATTGGGCAGAACTGGGAGATACCTGGATAGTGGGGGACTAGGTATCTTACTGAAGCCTTTGCTTTCTTTGAGTGACAGGTTCCAGGGACTTTCTAAGGAGGGTTTGAATTCTATTCTAGTGGAGCAGGATGAATCTTTTGAGGTCATTATGATGGATTTCCTGGTAGGAGAAGTTGACCATGAGGATTCCTCTAAGGTTATGGAGGAATCCACTGTGGTGAATACCATTTATCAACAGTGAAAATCTGCCGATTTGGGGAATGTTGTTGAGGGGAAAGTAAAAGGAGCATTCAAAGATGATGGAGTTATAGGAAACTATATGTCTGGGATTGACTGAAACATGCCTGATCAGAGGAGATGAAGAGATGATGAGGGAAAGTAATCAACCTCGGATAGAATCCTTGGGAGGAAGGGGATGCTTTCCAGGTGTCACAAGGAGAATAGAGGTGGTATGGTCAATCTCTCCTCCAGTGATATAGTGTAAGGTGGTGATAGAACCAGGACTGAGGATGGAGGAGTGGAATCTGCTACTCCAAAAAGAAAAGGCAGAAAGGATTAATCTTATCTACCCTGACTGTTGTGCACCAGAGCCTCCTTTAAGCGAGATCACGGGGTGACCCTGGCTTTTAAACAAGGCAGCCTGTCTAAAAAAGATGGTCTTGGGCGAATCACTTTGGATGATGTGAGGTGGGACTATAATGGTGATCTCATGAGGTGTTTTAATCCGGCTTCTAAATAGGGAATGACCACCATGGAGGAGGAATCCTGTGTTGGTTGCGATGATGGGTATGGAGATTATGGTTTTTTGTTTTTGTTGGTTGCTCTGGGTGTTTGTTTTCTTGTTCAGTTTTGGATGTGTTTTGTGGTATTGAAAGTGACTTTGGGTTTCTCACTTTTCCTAAATGTGTTTGGAAAATAATAAAAAAGTATTTCGGCACTCAATTATTCTCATTTTTTTATCATGCTTAAAATCATTTGACAACTTAGTTATTTCTTTTACCATGGTAGGTTTTACCAGTGTTTCTTTTTTTACATACTATAACATTATATTCATGCATAAAAATAATGTTTTACTTATTAGATAATTTGGACTCACTTATTATAAAGTTTAATTTTTTTATTTAATTCAATTTATAAAATTGATAAAAATTCATTTTAAATTAAAAATTTATACTTCATTAAAAATCAATATTTTAAGAAAACCCCCAAAAATTAATCCTAAGAAAAATATCATTATAATGAATTAGATAATAATGTAATTTTTTAAAATTCATACTGTATGATTTATAATTTTAGATTTTAGATAAAAAGGTGAGATACAATGAAAACTATTTTTATATGAAAATAGTTTTTTTAGAATATTGACCATTTTGATTTATAGTTCTCAACATTTAATAATTAATTCAGTATTAAAAAAAAATTCATGTCAAATATATTTTATCAATATTAATCAAATTTATCTTAAAACAATAATTAAATTTTTATAGAAATCCATAATTTAGGAAAATACATTTGATATTATTTAATGATCATATTTGAATTTTGGATATAATAATTTAATTTCATTCATATTAAATGTAGAATTTATTTTCCTTCTATAAATATTTCATGAATTGGTTATCTCTATTCATCACAACTAATTAAACAACTAGTTTTTAATATTCATTCTTAATATTAATATTTTTATCACAATATATAATTTTTTCTTTTAGTTCAATGATTCTAGTGAAGCAAGATATCGAAAAAATTTATCTTTTTTAAGGGAAGTAAAATATTAAGATCTCAGGCGGTTAAAAATATAACATTACCAACATGTTTACATGGAACTATCTTACCCATCACATAATGAAATTTTTTTCTAGAATTTACATCATTAATAGTAACTATATATCAAATCATATATAAAACATTACATTCCATACTATTCTCAACCAAATTATTTCACACACCAAACAATACTCTGGCATCTCATGGGAATAATAAAAACTCTTGGTAGTTCATAACTGGTCTTACCTAGACCACTGCACGCACAATTGTTTATCATGCATCACTAACATACATATACTTTTCAAATAATATAGGAACCACCTACCTAGATTTATTAGGTGTCCACTCATTAAAAATATTTAACTGATCCATCTTGAATCTAATTTTTTTAAAAAAATATGAAAATGTTCCTAAATGCTAGGTCTGTAAATGAGGGGTGAAGAAATAATGAGACTTATAAATATTAGTTACATATAGATATTTAACCTTAACTATATATCAAACCTTATGTATATAAAAGAAATATTTGATAAAAAATAGAGGATATATCCCTTAGATAATATTAGATAAATGAAAGGCTGGATTAGTTGTTTTTTTGGTTACTGTGTATAGGTCTTGGGAACTTCAAATACCCTAAACAATATTTTATTAATAATTTATTTAATATTTATATGTTACTATAAACACTATTCACTCATGATATCCTTAATGAAGTGAGTAAGAATAAATTAATCTTACAAAAAAGAGTAAGGATAAAATGGCCCTTCTGACAATAGTAAGGATTTTGAAGCACAATTCATCATATCCATCCTTACTCAAATGAGTAAGGGAAAACAATCCTTATTCAAACGAGTTTGGATAAATGATCCTAACTCAAACCAATAAGAATAAAATCACCCTTAATAACTACAATAATAATTATAGAAAAACCATTCATCTAAGATTAGGCTTTATCAGATGAGTAAGGATAATTGATCCTTACTAAAAATAAAAGAATTTGGGAACTCTATTATTTTGAATTGATCCTTATTCAAACCAGTACTTTTAAAATGAGGATTAATAAATCTATTATTGAAACAACCTTATTAAAAATATATTAGTACTCCCAAAAACCCCTAAATACAAAAATATTCATTTTTATGCCTTACAAATATATAAAAACTCAAAAATAACTAAAACATCATAGTGTAATACTCAATTTGTTTTATAATAATTAAACACTAATGTTTGTTTCAACTCCTAAGGCTCATTCTTAAACATACATTGACCCTTACATAGCCTCAATTGGGTTCTAACACAATTTTTCAATATAAAAAACTACCTGAATATGAATTATAAATACCCATGACCATATAAACACCCCTATAGAGAACTAAGCTTGATATACATATAAATTAAATTTGTTTTTCAGAATGATTAATATATGATACAAATATATTTCCAAAGGCCGTATTAGTTTAGTGTCTTTGGAAACATGGAACATAATCTTCTAACTTGGTAAAAGATCTTCAACATCCCTCATAAAGATCTTCCACTTTTGTTTTCCTAACTAAAACCTTTCATTATATCCTTAGGAAAAGAAAACATAAAAAGGGTGATCTCAACTGTTCATTAATGGTAAACATGGGGGACATAAAACAAATCATAAAGATTTGAACATAAAAACATGAACATAAAGTTTAAACATAAAAACCGTGAGTCATGAAATAAATCATGGTAGTAAGTAAGACATGGATCGTAAAGGAACATTAACAATTATAGAATAACACTGACATGAAACATGTAATTGTGGAAAACTAATAGGCACATAATATTATTTCAATTTTAGCCAAGACATTGCTTCCAAGACCATTATTGTGAACATAGTTCATTACTGAACCAAGTTTACTTGTCGTTCCAACCATTTATTACTAAACCAGATTTACTTGCCGTTCCAGCCCTGCATTACGAAACTAGATTTAATTTTTGTTCCAGTCATGTCTATATCATGAGGTAGGGATATATAGGTCCCACCCAAATCATAACTAAATCATTATTACATATTCCATAAAACATAAATCATTCATCATAGAATAACCATTGAAATAAAATGGGATTCTAAGACATCATTTAATCATAACATAATCCATATAAGATAAATTGAAATCATAACAATAATTAAATCACAAACACAATAAATAAAACTAATAATAGGGGTAGATACATACCCTATGTCATCTTAGATTTAAAATAAATTTGATAAAACACTTGAACTTAATTCTTGAGGAAAATATCATTTCTTCTCCAAAAAAGTTTTCTTTTATCAAAATGTTGTGCAATTTTAAAAGAAAAGAATTTAATTTAAAATAAACATGAAATATTGTGAATTAAAATTCATGAAAATAATGATTTATGAAATTTTAAAAATCCATTCATGCCATATAATTTAAAAAAACATTCTCCTCGTTCTTTTTTCAGAATAGTCAAAAAGTACCTTGCATGGAAAACAAAAGAATGATTCCTTCCATACCATGTAGTAAAAGTAAAAAATTGGTAAAAATGACTCTAAAAATACATATATGAATAGTAAAAATTGTATGAAAACATTTTTATAAAACATGAACAAGGATGATAAATATACCCCCATTAAATACTTACGTATAAACAATCTCTAACAAAAATGATATTACAAACTTATCCCTTACCTTATGTCTGATTTCTTCTATATGTGTATCAAACGTCTATATAGTGGGTTTGAACATGATATTAACATGTAAAAAAACCATAATAATATTTATTATATCATATATGATTCACTTACGAATTTATATTACCCATTCATTTGTCAATTCCATGTTTAAACAACGTTTTGGGTAATAATATTTTTATTTATCGTACATGTTTTGAATGGTTATTCTTGATATTATTACATATATCATGATTTAATAACTTCCAAAAAGTAAAACATGATTTATATATTATATATATTCAGTATATAAATATATATATAATAGATAGATAAAATAAATGGAATACACCGTTCATGGAGATGGTTGGACGTACGTACGCATGAATGATGTTTTTGATTCCTTATTAAATTGAAAGGAAGTAATTAAATAAGATATATATATATATATATAAACATAAATATAGTATTATTATTATTTAATATATTTAAATATTATATAATATATATAATTTATAATCATTCTTGAATGGTAAACATGTAGAATGAATCTCATTGCATCGTGGAGATGGTAAGACGTACGTACGCACGAGCGACGATATCGTTCTCATAATTGTTCAATGGTATTGAAGTGGATGGTTTATAATATCTCAGAATTAGTATCATGTAATAATAATAATAATAATATATAGTTATTATTTCCATTATTATACCCATCCAAGTAAGGCAGTGGTGAAAAATAGATTACACCACGACATGGATACGGTAAGTCGTACGTACACACGCGCAGTGATTTCATTTTTTATAGGATGGATAGAAGGTGAAATAGGGTTGTTTAATATTTACAATAACATATAAATATTTTATTGATACTAATGTTATTAATTTATAATGAAACAACTAAAGAAGATGAAGTATAAGAAGAGATAAATTTGAAAAAATTGGAAGAATATATTACCTCTTCCTCGACATGCCTCCATTAAATTTCCTCTTAGGGTTCTAGAGTTGGTATTTTGATAAGAGAAGAACCTATAGAATATAACAATTAAAGATAAGATGATTAATTGGAAGGGGTTGAATGAGATTTAATGTTCAAAATGGAGTGAAGAGGAGAGAGAGGAGGTTCCCTTTTATTAGAGAGGAGAGGAGAACTTTAGAAATTTCCTAAAATATTAATTTAACATAAATAAATTTAGATTTAAAATGGTCCAAAACTTGTTTAATTAAAAGATTAGATGATGTTGGTTTTAATACCTATCATCTAATAAGTTTTAGATAAGTTTTGAATATTTTTTACCATATTTTTTGGTTTAACCCTTATTGTCAAATAACCCAAGAAAAGTTATTTATGACATATTTAGACCTATATTAACGATTTGGATAAATATTATATTTTTAAGAATTGAGAATCATTTAATAAACTATTTTATATCTTATGTTATAAATTACATAAATTTTTGATACTATTCTTACTTGATTTTTTGAAAATTTATAACAACCTTATTCTTTCAAAAGAAAAAGAATTAAATCATACCTAATATGTCAATATAATCCAAAAAATCCATGGATGACATCAAAATGTTCAAATTAAATTCATTTAAATATTTATAAATTCATTTATTTGAATATTTCATTAATTGGGTAATCACTACATCATAATTATGCCACCAATAAATATATTTATCTAATTTTGAAAAATTATAAATAAAACACTATTATGTAGGAATGTTTTTTAGCATTATAATTAATATATATAGACATATATATTAGTAATATAATTCTATATTTAAATTGATTTATTTAAAGATATATGTTTAGGTTATAATTATCTTTACTTTAATTTAATTCTTATAAAATGTCATTTTCACATCCAAGTGAATCAATGGGGTCCCAAAATTGACCCAAGGATGCCCATGGTTGGAAATATCTCATCCAATAGAATTATTAAATGTGTTATGGTAGTTAAATATTATTATAATATAATGTTTTACTCTTATTTACCAGATTTTCCCTAAAACCATGGTAAATAAAATATTTACATAAGTTACTATTCATAATGTCCAAAAATAAAAGGTAACTATTTACACAATTTAAACCTTATAACTCAAAATATGGAATCCATTTTAGAAATTTTAAACCACATAAGTTACAATAATTAATTTAAAATTAATTCTCGTTGTTAAAACCAAAAAGCGAGATTTTAGGAAGTAATAACTATCAATATACTGACATGTGGTTATGTCCAATTTAAAATTGAAATTACTTACAATGAACAAAATTGGATCAAATGATAAAAATATAATCTAATTACACTTTAAAACCAATTATAATGATAATATAACTATTTAAATAAATTATATAAATAGGTAGTTTTGAATTAAAAGGTAGTATTTTTCAATATTCATTAAAATTGTAATATATTAGAAAAATATAAAAAATTAAAAAAAAATAAAAATTTTAGGTCCCACTTCAAAAGAAGAAGTTTAGTTTGTTAAATATAACTTATAAAAGTGTCCAAAACATGATTTAAAATAAGTGGGCCATCAAAAGGTGATAAAACTACAACTTTTCAATAATACTTAGTTTATCCAAAAATTGATTTTGTTCTCAAATAATTTTTTATAAAATGTGTAAGATGAATGATAATTTTATTGAAAATTAAAAATGTGGTTAATAATATTCATAACAGATAGTTTATATCCCATTAAATAATAATATTATAAAAATATATCGTTGTTTAGTGAAACACAGTACTGAGTAAAACACAAGCTATCGAGGAATGGCAATCTTGCGTGTAAAATAATCCATGTCAGTGTTTCATGTAGTGAAAGATTCCTTTGGTGTTGAGTATAACATAATCTAAACGTAGATAATTTATACATTGAACAAAAAATATACTGAGTGTTGCGTGAAATGAATTCTATCAAAGGAACTTGAAATAGTGTTCAACACAATCCAAGAATAGTGTTGCGTATACTACAAGCTAATACTGTGTTGCATATAGTGCAATATAATCTTGGTGTGGAATAAAACACAAGAAATCTAAGATATTAAAATTAATCCATCTCATAATGTAACAGGGGGTTACATTCTACCCCCCTTAAAATGAATTTCTCCCTCAAAATTCATCGGGGTTATAAATGGTTTACAACTTGAATGTTTCCTTCATAGAAACCCACATCATAAAAAGGAATAATAAAACTTTATTTCAAATAGGAGAGGTAGAAACCTAACGGTTAACCAAAGTAACTATCCTCTAGGTTTACACATATTATAACATAGGTAGGAAGTGAAAACTTTGATATAGAAGAGAAATGTAACCATCATGTTCTGATGGATAGTGACAGAGAATAAGGTTAGGAGAAAGTTAACTACCAGAAATCTATAATTCTGTGATGATTTAAGGGACCATTTGATTCTTCAGATAAAAAGGTACAAGGATAATATTTATGGTTTTCTAGATCATTTTCCTAAAGGTGAATAATTTTTCATTAGAATAAATACTTACTTGATTCTGGTATAATCTCGTAGTTGTTCGTGCCTTCAACAATTTCCACTTTATATCTTAATGAAATAAGGTTTAATTTTTCATTCGTGATTTGTTAGCAGACCATGCAATAAAATGATAGGTTGTTATATCTATCTCAACAAAAAGGTTAGAACATGTTATCAAATAAGCATAAGTCCACCTATAGTGAGATAATACATTAATCTAACAAATTCAAAACCGAAAATAACTTATACAGTCTATAAATGGATAACATTATAATCCTTCAAAAAACTAAAAATATAAATCTTTGGAAAGAGGTGAACTGAATCAACATAAATTTTATCTCCCATATCACATTTGGAAGTTCTTATTTGTCACATTCCAAACATGTGAATACCTTAATCATGTATTCCCTTTAAACAATTATAATAAAATGAATTTATATAGAACTATAATTAAAACATGAATGTAGTCAAAAGTTAACTCTTTCCACATGCCAAACCCCCAAAAATTCTATATACTCAAACCTTGATATCACCTTTTCCTTATATTAGTCATGATCACATTAATACTATCAAACATATCACTATATCCTTATCCCTTCATTATGGGCATATCATATGCCTTCCAAAAATATCTGAATAGCCCTTCATGGTTACCAATACCATTAAACATATACTTTCCAATACAGAAGGGAAAAAATAGTGTAACAATCATTAGATGTTTCTTTATTCCATAGTATTATTAAATTACTTATAATAAATTACTGTTAATAAAACTGCAATCATTCTACTACCTTTCTAAATCATTAACCGAGCTTCACCATTTTATTCCTTAACAATTCTTTCATATCACATATCTTTTGAAGTCTTTTCATTGTCAGAAACATAAATACTACCCATACAACCACGCTGATTCTCTTCAAAAGATTTTCCCTTAGGGCATAAATTTTTATAATGCCCATACATTTCACATTTAAAACATTTAACCATTGTTTATGTCTTCAAAATACCATCATCCTTGTTCATTATGTTAAACGAACCTTTTCCTTTGCAATTAATGTATGTGTGTCTTATTTTGCACACCGAATGAATCTTTTTGTTCCTTTGAACAATTATCCTTGATGCCTCTTCCCACATGATTTAGATGAGGAAAATTGAACTTTCTATCTGTTATAATCACCATGAAACATCATCTTTCTCTTATTTGCAGGGTAAAAAAACTTACCAAAGATGAGATTATTTATCATATTATGAGATTTATGATTAGGTATAATAAAGATATTTCACCTACAAAATCCTATTTCATTTTTTTTTCTAATGATGAATATCATTCCATTTTTCATAATATTGTCCATTAACATGAATCCTCATGTTTCCATCCATTTTATAAAACCCAAAAAGAACACTATGTGTAACACCCCAGGTAAATAAAGAATATGACATTTTCATATTTATCCGTATTTGTGAATAAAATATTAATATGTCTTTAAAGGGGATGCTATGCTCGATGGCGTACCCAACACGCAACAACGAGTTTCTTGGGAATCTTACGTTGCACTCTAATAATAAAATAATATTATTTTAAATGGTAGTTAACATGTAGCCATTGTATTGGCGGGAATGGATATAAATAACTAAAATATGATTATATATGTTTGTAAATATTTTTACATTTATCCAATAAATGATAAAGGCATAAAATATAGAAAGAATTCAATTTTAGGCGTATATGCCCTAGTTCTCACTAAATGTTCACTTATCACCTTTTGATGGAGAACCGTCATTAAATATAGTTTTGTTAACTCTTATACATTCTATTGGACCAAATAAAACTCTTCTTATGAATTGAGACATCAAAATTTACTTTGTGTAAATTTTTGGTATCTTTCCGATAAAGTTCATTTTTTAATGAATAGTGTAAAATGTTGTATTTTAATTCAAAACCTCCTTTTAATCTAATTTATTTATATGATTATATTATCTTTTGAATTGGTTTTAAAGTGAAATTAGAATATATTTTTACCATTAAATCCAATAGTAGTCGTTGGAATTAATTTCACTTTGAAATCAGACTTAAACTAGTGTCAATCTTTTGATACATATTGTTTCATAAAAACACGCTATTTGCTTTGACAGCAGGAATTAATTATTAAATTAATTAATGTGACTTATATGTTTTGAATTTTTTAAAATATACTTCATTTTTGAATTTGGAATGTCAAATATAGCTTAGGGTGAATTTTTGGTAATTTTCTGAAAAACTTCAATTTTTGATGAATAGTGAAACCACTAAGTGGTACTTATAAAAAAATGATTTTTCCGTTTAAATGAAATTTTTCCATCATTGTGTTTTGAATTTCAAAAAATCTGACATACATGGTTGTCATTAAGAAGTAAAATGTGGTTCAATGGGATAAAAATAATTTTTTGGTGAATAGTAACTTATTAAGTTCTTAATCGCGATTAGTGGTAATTAGTGTAGTTTAAGGTAAAAATAATGTTTTAATAGTATGAGATGAGCTTGACACATGTCCTACCCTCATTGGTTGTGTCATGGCCGACCAAGACAAGCCATGGGTCAACTTGGGGACCCCGTGGAGCCACTTTTGTTGGGAAATGACATAAATAACTTTTTATTTAATGTAAAAGTAAAAATGACACAAACATCAAATGTTTTAAAAAAACAATTTTTAAATGGGGTTATAAAGATCAGATTTTTGATTATAAATAGTCATTGGAAAGATACAAAGATTTACTACATCATAGTATTTTTTTTATAATTTTTAGACTTTAAATAAATTAAATTATTTATGACATCATGATGATGCAGCGATGACCTCATTATTTGACAATTTAAATAAAATGAAAAGATAATGTAATATATAAAACCTACACATGTACAAAAACTATTGGATGGGTATATTTAGAACCCTTATCACCTTATCCTTGAATTATATCAATGTGGGACCATTTAAATCCGAAACCCATTTTCAAATAAAGTAATATTTCTTTACTTTCCAAGAGTGCCCCTCCTCTCCTCTTATAAAAGGCCCCCACCTCTACCTCATTTCACACACTCCTCAAGCCTTTAACTCAGCCATCCCCTTCCCATTTACTCTCTCCACATACCTCCCCTCATCCTAGAGGATTCCCTTTGGGCAGAATCCTTTCAAAGGAAGCCTTTAGGCTCAAATCAAAAGGAGTTACACTTTTAAAGGTAATTCATTCTCTCATGTTCATTTGTTTTATTTTTCTTCTCCAACCCCCTAAACTATTTTTATTTACTTCTTTTGTAACAAAACCAGTATCTTCAATATACTAGGATGTTGTTATAAGATTTATTCGAGCTATACTCTCACACAACTACATCAAATGGTTAAAGAACATACGGTTTCTGTGGATGGCGAAATTCTGCCTCCTGAAATGATGATTGTTCAATACTCATTTAACACCATAAAAGGTGGCCATTATGATGTCATTATTTTTATATATGATATATAATATGTTTATTATTTCCTTAAGCTTCTGTATTTTTCATTTATGGCATACCATTATTGTTTCCATTATGGGTAAACACGATATCTTCATTTTAGGAAGTGCGGACTACCGCCCCCTGAAAGTGATTTGATTCGTTAATACCATATGTGGGATGTGTAAAGATAAAGTTAATGATATTATATATGTTATTATACTGGAATTATAATATACTCTTATATCATTATGGTTCCATTCCAGAAAATATGAAATAGAAATGGAAGTAGCGTTCATGCGTACGTACGGCTTACCATCTCCATGAACGGTGCATTTCATTTCTTACCTATAAATGTGATGTAATATTATAAATACATGTATAATATGAATATATATGATATATATGTTATCCAAATCATTAATATCATTCTGGATATAACGAACCTTTGACCAAATTAACGACATGTAAGTGTAAGAAGTCTATTTTTGACTTAAGAACCAAATACCGACAAAATGAACATTATTAACTTAAATGATTACATGATGTTCATAACATTGTATAAAAGGAATAATGAACTTGAAAAAGGTTATTAAGCAAGTAGATATTAACTCAATTTTATTATTCAGGAGATTAAAGAACGGTCGGGTCAAGTCGGATACGAGGTAAGGGATCCTACTCCTCTCTTTCTTTTTAAGTATACTCTTTTTTGTCATTCATTTAAAGCTCATATTTCTTGTGATTGGGATGTTATTTTATATTAATATTACTGTAATTTTTATGTACATATGATGAGAGACCCTATTCTCTCTCATCAATCCATTTTGGATGTTTTGATTGGCGCTGTTAGGCTGCCGAATTTTCATAAGAGATCTAACCTCTCTCTTTCTTTTTAAGTACTCTCCTTTATGTCACTTCTTTTAAGCTCCAATTTGTTATGTTGGGGGATGTTCTTTTATATTCCTCTTTATGTAAACTTTATTTTGATATGATGAGATACCATATTACCTCTCATCAATCCATTTTGGAAGTTTTAAGTGGCGCCGTTAGGCTGCCGATTTTTCGTAAGATATTTTTCATCTCACTTTTATTCCCGTGAGATTTATGCTACATTTGCCACAATTTCCATTGAGTGGTTTATGTACTGACCATTATTAAACTGCTTTTGTAATATAATTCCATTTATGGGTATTTACATATTCATTGTATGACACTTCTTCGATGGGGTGTACTTTTCGAAAGTTACCCAAGTCGGTAAGGGAACCTTTCACCCTCCTCTTTTTAAAAGGCTTCATTTTTATGTCTTTTAATTCACATACTATTATGTTGGGATATGTTCTTCTATATACTGATTGATGTAAATTTTATTTCCAAGTGATGATATTTACTTTTTATCTCTCATCAACTCATTTTACGAATTCTTGAAGTGACGTCGTTAGGCTGTCGAATTTTACCAAGGGAACTTTTTAACCTAATTTTGATTTCTTTGGGTTCAACATGTAGTTATTGAATGTGTCATACTTTGAATATGTGTGAATGACCTTTTATTGTTTTACACTTAATATCCAATTATATTGGGTGTATTTATATTTGTCACACATAATTTTGAGATTGATTTATCCTTAATTTAAGGATACCTTCTTTATAAGGGATTTCATCACATTTTACATCTCTATTGAGACTTCATTGTTGATATTCACCAATTCACTCTTATATGGTGTATATACTGTCCTTTGGAATATTATATCATGAATCCATTTATTCTCTTGATATTATAAAGTTCTGATTAAATGTTATTCTTCAATTTTTGTATTCAGGTGTCTCTAATTTTGGTAAAAACCCTTTAACCAAAATATCGCTTTAAATGTTTTAATGATTTGTTCTTATTAATATCCATGTTTTCAAAATGGTTTTAAGGATTTATTTATATGGATATTAATGTTTTAAAATGCTAAAATCTTCAAGGTGGTATGGAACACTTTGATTCAAAAATCTCTTTATTAAATGTTTTAAATGGTTTTGAAAATGGTTTTTTAATGGATTTATTATTTCAATATCCTAAAATGTTATATTGTGATTGAAATGTGGAAATGTTATATTTCCTTTATGCATGTTTTATGTGATACATTTATGTTATGGTTCTTGGGAATTGTTATGAAAACGGGTGGTTCCGTGATAAACTAAGGGCGGGTGAGCCCGATATAGCTCTCCAATGCATTGGGTAACGTGAAGGAGAGAAACGTTAAGGTTTCTCTGAAGAGATTTAGGGAATATACTGTGATGGGTATTCCAAACGTAACCAAGAGGGTTACTCCCTACATAAGGATGTTATGAATGTCTCAAGTTACCTTTATGTCTTATGATTTCTATGATTTATTCATGATTTGATGAGGTATGTTAAAGTGCCTATGTTTTATGGGTAAAGTATGATTTCATTCATATGTATATATGAACTCATATTTCCTTTCCATATTTTTATAACCCTTACTAAGATTTTTATGCTCATCCCAAGTTTTTTTGAAATGTTTTTCACAGGTCAAGGGAAAGGTACATGATGTGATGATAGTGTCAAGGAAGTGTCAAGAAAGAATCCATGTTTATTTTAAATATGTTTCCATTGATGGGAATGAAGAATACTATCTTTATGTAACCACTTTGTTTATATGTGGAATGTAATGCAAGTTTTATGATCTAATTCTCTAAAACTCTAAACCTGAAAAGATCCTCAATGTGTAATCTTGTAATATCTCATGATTAAGTAAGGTTTAAGGCTGGGGCCTTATAGTTGGTATCAAAGGTCGGTTTAGATAACTTTAGAGGTTAGAGTATTCTCTAAGCATAAGTGATAGTACCATAATGGATAGGATTTCAGAAAGAGTCCTAGTTTTAGATAAAGTGAATGAGTAATTATATATTAGTGTTTACCTTCCTCATTAGTACATGATGGTTTTGTTGATATACTCACACTGATCTTTTTGGTTTTAGTAAATGGCTGGATCTAGCAGGCACCAAAGTGATAGTGGGTTGGAAGGAAACTGTGGTGGTTCTATGATTAAGAGACTGGATGAAATGGGGGATTCAATGAGGAATCACATGGTTGTTCTAAACCAACTATCAAGGAGTCATGATCAACCACTTGTACCTTGGAATGTTCTGCAATGCATCATGTACGAGATGACCAATCGATGTGGAAGCTTAGGTAATAATAATAATAATGGTAACCAATAGGGTTTATATGATCCTTACTTTTGAGGTAATTATGGGTTATTATATGATATGATGGAATAAGAAGGCATGAGATAAACTTGAGGAATATGTTATATTTATTTTTGATGATTTTATCTCTTTTTGAGGAATGATTTGATAATTATATTGTTTTGGAAAAAGGACAACACGCAGACCGTGTGACAACCCGTCGCATCGAACAAAGCTGAGGGAATTGAACCCACAACCAAAGTGCGACTGGTATTTATCGCCTATCACTGGACTACGTGAAGTCCCTGGTTAGTTTGACTGATTCTTTTAGTTATATGATTTTATGAATTAAGAGTATGTTGATTTTGGGTTATCTATGGAAATTTATTAACCTATCATGGAGGATATGTGATTAGGTTAATTACTGTTCAATACGAGACTTTAGGAGCAACTAATGTTGTTTGGAGATAAATGTTACGATTTAACTTGGAAGACTATGTGACTAAATCCTTCAAATATTTGGGTTTCAATCTTATTTTGGTTTACTTTGAAGAATTTTATGGACAAATTGTTTATCGAATGGTCCTCATTGAACTTTGGGTTTTATTGGACAAATTTTGGAGATTAAAAATAGATTTTCTTTTTATAAAGGGTTATCCATTTCTGGATTATCTGATCTTGTACTAACCTTTTGGGTTTTGGTTTTGGTTAAAGTCTAAAGACATGGGAAGTATATAGTTCTTTTTTTTGGATTAGGTGATTCTCTAGAAGTTGATTATAGTACTCTTAATGTGAACAAGTCTTCCTAAATACTCGTCTTTTGGAAAAAAATATGAGTTTGATTAAGGAATCTAGTAAAAGTTGAAAGTCAACATGATAAGTGATTATGTTTCCCTATGAATGAATTAATCAATAAAAAGAAACTTAAAACAAAAATGTTGTCTATTAACTTTTCCTACTGGGGAATCGAATACCGTTTAACCCATCAAAAGTTTGTGATTTTCTTATTGTTAACTTTCTCCTAAACATGTTTTCTATCACTCTCCATCAGAACATGACCCTATGTTTTCTCCTCCATGTCCATATTTTTATACATGGAATCCTAGTATGGGTTAACTTGGGTGACCTTTGTACTTATCTTTCTTTATTTTAAAGTGGTTGTTTTACCGACTCTTGTTCCGATGTGGGACTTTCAAGGATGTTTCCAAGCTCAATTTTAAAAAAATTGCGAGGACGCAATTCCCAAAAAGGGGGGAAGGATGTAACACCTCAGGTAAATAAAGAATATGACATTTTCATATTTATCCGTATTTGTGAATAAAATATTAATATGTCTTTAAAGGGGATGCTATGATCGATGGCGTACCCAACACGCAACAACGAGTTTCTTGGGAATCTTACGTTGCACTCTAATAAAAAATAATATTATTTTAAATGGTTGTTAACATGTATCCATTGTATTGGCGGGAATGGATAGAAATAACTAAAATATGAATATATATGTTTTTAAATATTTTTACATTTATAAAATAAAATATAAAGGCATAAAATACAGAAAGAATTCAATTTTAGGCGTATATGCCCTAGTTCTCACTAAATGTTCACTTATCGCCTTTTTATGGTGAACCATAATTAAATATAGTTTTTTTCACTCTTATACATTCTATTGGACCAAATAAAACTCTTCTTAAGAATTGGGACATCAAAATTTACTTTGTGTAAATTTTTGGTATCTTTCCGATAAAGTTCATTTTTTAATGAATAGTGTAAAATGTTGTATTTTAATTCAAAACCTCTTTTTAATCTAATTTATTTATATGATTATATTATCTTTTGAATTGGTTTTAAAGTGAAATTAGAATACATTTTTACCATTAAATCCAATAGTGGTCATTGGAATTAATTTCACTTTGAAATCAGACTTAAACTAGTGTCAATCTTTTGATACATATTGTTTCATAAAAACACGCTATTTGCTTTGACAGCGGGAATTAATTATTAAATTAATTAATGTGACTTATATGTTTTGAATTTTTTAAAATAGACTTCATTTTTGAATTCAGAATATCAAATATATCTTAGAGTGAATTTTTGGTAATTTTCTGAAAAACTTCAATTTTTGATGAATAGTGAAACCACTAAGTGGTACTTATAAAAAACTGATTTTTCCGTTTAAATGAAATTTTGCCATCATTGTGTTTTGAATTTCAAAAAATCCGACATACTTGGTTGTCATTAAGAAGTAAAATGTGGTTCAATGGGATTAAAATAATTTTTTTGGTGAATAGTAACTTATTAAGTTCTTAATCACGATTAGTGGTAATTAGTGTAGTTTAAGGTAAAAATAATATTTTAATAGTATGAGATGAGCTTGAAACATGTCCTACCCTCATTGGTTGTATCATGGCCGACCAAGAAAAGCCATGGGTCAACTTGGGGACCCCATGGATCCACTTTGGTTGGGAAATGACATAAATAACTTTTCATTTAATGTAAAAGTAAAAATGACACAAACATCATAAGTTTTAAAAAAACAATTTTTACTTGGGGTTATAAAGATCATATTTTTGATTATAAATAGTCATTGGAAAGATACAAAGATTTCCTACATCATAGTATTTTTTTTATAATTTTTAGACTTTAAATAAATTATATTATTTATGACATCATGATGATGCAGCGATGACCTCATTATTTGACAATTTAAATAAAATGGAATGATAATGTAATATCTAAAACCTACACATGTACAAAAACTATTGTATGGGTAGATTTCGAACCCGTATCTCCTTATCCTTGAATTATAACAATGTGGGACCATTTAAATCCGAAACTCATTTTCAAATAAAGTAATATTTCTTTACTTTCCAAGAGTGCCCCTCCTCTCCTCTTATAAAAGGCCCCCACCTCTACCTCATTTCACACACTTTTCAAGCCTTTGGATCGGCCATCCCCTGCCCATTTACTCTCTTCACATACCTCTCCTCATCCTAGAGGATTCCCTTTGGGCAGAATCCTTTAAAAGGAAGCCTTTAGGCTCAAATCAAAAGGAGTTACACTTTTAAAGGTAATTCATTCTCTCATGTTCATTTGTTTTATTTTGCTTCTACAACCCCCTAAACTCTTTTTATTTACTTATTTTGTAACAAAACCAGTATCTTAAATATACTAGGATGTTGTTATAAGATTTATTCTAGCTACACTCTCACACAACTACATCAAATGGTTAAAGAACTTACGGTTTCCGTGGATGGCGAAATTCTGCCTCCCGAAACGATGATTGTTCAATACTCTTTTAACACCTTCAAAGGTGGCCATTATGATGTCACTATTTTTATATATGATATATAATATGTTTATTCTTTCCTTAATCTTATGTATTTTTCATTTATGGCATACCATTATTGTTTCCATTATGGGTAAACACGATATCTTCATTTTAGGAAGTGCAGACTACCGCCCCCTGAAAGTGATTTGATTCGTTAATACCATATGTGGGATGTGTAAAGGATAAAGTTAATGATATTATATATGTTATTATACTGTAATTATAATATACTCTTATATCATTATGGTTCCATTCCAGAAAATATGAAATAGAAATGGAAGTAGCGTTCATGCGTACGTACGGCTTACCGTCTCCATGAACGATGCATTTCATTTATTACCTCTAAATGTGATTTAATATTATAAATACAGGTATAAGATGAATATATATGATATATATGTTATCCAAATCATTAATATCATTCTGGATATAACGAAACTTTGACCAAATTAACAACATGTAAGTGTAAGAAGTCTATTTTTGACTTAAGAACCAAATACCGACAAAATGAACATTATTAACTTAAATGATTACATGATGTTCATAACATGGTATAAAAGTAATAATGAACTTGAAAAAGGTTCTTAATAAATTAGAGATTAAATCAAGTTTATTATTCAGGAGATTAAAGAACGATCGGGTCAAGTCGGATACGAGGTAAGGGATCATACTCCTCTCTTTCTTTTTAAGTATACTCTTTTATGTCATTCCTTTAAAGCTCATATTTCTTGTGATTGGGATGTTCTTTTATATTACTCTTACTGTAATTTTTATGTACATATGGTGAGAGACCCTATTCTCTCTCATAAATCCATTTTGGATGTTTTGATTGGTGCCGTTAGGCTGCCGAATTTTCGTAAGAGATCTAACCTCTCTCTTTCTTTTTATGTACTCTCCTTTATGTCACTTCTTTTAAGCTCCTGTTTGTTATGTTAGGGGATGTTATTTTATATTCCTATTTATGTAAACTTTATGTTGATTTGATGAGAGACCATATTCCCTCTAATCAATCCATTTTGGATGTTTTAAGTGGCGCTGTTAGGCTGCCGAGTTTTCGTAAGAGATTTTTCATCTCACTTTTATTACCGTGAGATTTATGCTACATTTGCCACAACTTCCTTTGAGTGGTTTATGTACTGACCATTATTACACTCATTTTGTAATATAATTCCATTTATGGGTATTTACATATTCATTGTATGACACTTCTTCGATGGGGTGTACTTTTCGAAAGTTACCCAAGTCGGTAAGGGAACCTTTCACCCTCCTCTTTTTAAAAGACTTCATTTTTATGTCTTTTAATTCACATACTATTATGTTGGGATATGTTCTTCTATATAATGATTGATGTAAATTTTATTTCCATGTGATGAGATTCCCTTTTTATCTCTCATCAACTCATTTTATGAATTCTTGAAGTGACGCCGTTAGGCTGTCAAATTTTACCAAGGGAACTTTTTAACCCAATTTCGATTTCTTTGGGTTCAACATGTAGTTATTGAATGTTTCATCCTTTGAATATGTGTGAATGACCTTTTATTGTTTTACACTTAATATCCAATTATATTGGGTGTATTTATATTTGTCACACATAATTTGGAGATTGATTTATCCTTAATTTAAGGATACCTTCTTTATAAGGGATTTCATCACATTTTACATCTCTATTGAGACTTCATTGTTGATATGAACCAATTCACTCTTATATGGTGTATATACTATCCTTTGGAATATTATATCATGAATCCATTTATTCTGATGATATTATAAAGTTCTGATTAAATGTTATTCCTCAATTGTTGTATTCAAGTGTCTCTAATTTTGGTAAAAACCCTTTAACCAAAATATCGATTTAAATGTTTTAATGATTTGTTCTTATTAATATCCATGTTTTCAAAATGGTTTTAAGGATTTATTTATATGGATATTAATGTTTTAAAATTCTAAAATCTTCAAGGTGGTATGGGACACTTTGATTCAAAAATCTCTTTATTAAATGTTTTAAATGGTTTTGAAAATGGTTTTTTAATGGATTCATTATTTCAATATCCTAAAATGTTATATTGTGATTGAAATGTGGAAATGTTAGATTTAATTTATGCATGTTTTATGTGATACATTTATGTTATGGTTCTTGGGCATTGTTATGAAAACGGGTGGTTCCGTGATAAACTAAGGGCGGGTGAGCCCGATATAGCTCTCCAATGCATTGGGTAACGCGAAGGAGTGAAACGTTAAGGTTTCTCCGAAGATATTTAGGGAATATAGTGTGATGGGTATTCCAAACGTAACCAAGAGGGTTACTCCCTACGTAAGGATGTTCTGAATGCCTCAAGTTACCTTTCTGTCTTATGATTTCTATGATTTATTCATGATTTGATGAGGTATGTTAAAGTGCCTATGTTTTATGGGTAAAGTATGATTTCATTCTTATGTATATATGAACTCATGTTTCCTTTCCATATTTTTATAACCCTTACTGAGCTTTTTATGCTCATCCCATGTTTTTTTGAAATGTTTTTCACAGGTCAAGGGAAAGGTACATGATGTGATGATAGTGTCAAGGAAGTGTCAAGAAAGAATCCATGTTTATTTTAAATATGTTTCCATTGATGGGAATGAAGAATACTATCTTTATGTAACCACTTTGTTTATATGTGGAATGTAATGCACGTTTTATGAACTAATTCTCTAAAACTCTAAACTCGAAAAGATCCTCAATGTGTAATCTTGTAATATCTCAAGATTAAGTAAGGTTTAAGGCTGGGTCCTTATATTATGAAAGGCAAATATCATACTAGGAAAATAACATTATCATGGGGAAGTAAGTTCAATATCTAACATCTTATGTTTAATATTTGGTTATTCATTATCGTTACCATACTTCTAGGACTGTAATCTGTAGACATCCCGAGACATACCTTAGAAATATCTCTATAGATCTCACCAATTTTTTCACATCTTAGTTTCCAAAGCTTGAAAAACCCATCACTATTATACCAACTGTAGAGACCCAAACTTGATGTATATGGACATTAATATTTTTTTTGGAATACTTAATACCTAACACAAAAAAATTCCCAAAGACCGTATTAGTTTAGTGAATTTTAAAACATGAAACATAATATTATAACTTGGTGAAAGATCTTCAACATCTCCCATAAAGATCTTGCCCTTTTGTTTTCCTACCTAAAACCTTTCTTTATATCATTGTGAAAAAATATATAAAAAAGGTGATATTAAATGATCAATAAGGGTAAACATGGAGGACATAAAAAAACCATAAAAATTTGAACATTAAATCATGAACATAAAGTTTAAACATCAAAATCGTGATTCATGAAATAAATCTTGGCAGTACATAAGGCATGGATCATAAAGGAACATTAACCATGATAGAATAGCACTATCATAAAACATGTAATTGTGGAAAACTAATAATCACGTAACATGATTTAAATTGTATCCAAGTCATTGCTTCCAAGTCCATCATAGTTGAGATAGTATATTACTGAACCGAGTTTACTTGTCATTCCAACCAAGTATTACTAAAACAGATTTACTTGTCGTCGAGCCCTGCATTACTGAACTAGTTTTACTTTCCATTCCAGTCATTTCAATACCATGAGGTATAATTTTTTACCCAATTAATTTAAGGGATATATAGGTCCCACACATCTCATAAGAAAATCATTCTTACATGCCCCACAAAACACAAATCATTGATGATATAAAACCCATGAAATAAATTGGGATTCTTAAACATCATTTAATCATAACATAATCCATATAAGATAAATGGTCATCATAAAAATAATTAAATCCTAAACACAGTCAAATAAAATTAATAAAAGGGATATATACATACCATTTTTTATCTTAGATGGAAAATAATTTTGATAAAACACTTGACCTTAATTCCTAAGGAAAATAACCTTTTATTTTAAAAAACGTTTTCTTTTCTCAAAATGTCGTGAAATTTTAAATGAGAAAAATTTAATTGAAAAAAACATGAAATATTTTAATTTAATCTTCATGGAAATAATTCATTATGAATGTGTAAAAATTTGTTCATACCTTATAAGTTAAAAAACATTCTCCTCGTACTTTTTTTAGAAAATTCAAAAACTACCTCGTATGGTAAACAAAGGAAATATTTCTTTCATACCATGTAGTGAAAGTCAAAAATGGTTAAAAATGACTCTAAACATACATAGATGAATTGTAAAAAACATTTACACATTTTTAGAAAACATGAACATGGATTATAAATATACTCCCATTAAATACTTACATATAAACAATCTTAGATAAAAATGAGATTGCAAAATTTCCCCTTACTTTAGGTCCGATTTCTTCAATATGTGTCCTAAACTCCTGTATAGTGGGTTTAAAAATATTATTAACTTGTAAAAGAACCATAATAATATTTATGATATCATATATGATTCACTTACAACTTTATATTACCTGTTCATTTGTAAATTCCCTGTTAAAGCAACGTTTTGGGTAATAATCGTTTTATTTATCATACATGTTTTGAATTTTTATTCTTGATATTATTAGTTATATCATGATTTAAATACTTCCAGAATGTAAAAAATGATATATATATATATATATTATATTTAGTATATAAATATATATATATATATAATAGACAGATAAAATAAATGGAATACATCGTTCATGGAGACTATAGGTCATACATACACATGAACACTGTTTTCGTTTCCTGATTAAATTTAACGGAAGTAAGTAAATGTAACGCCCCGACCCCAATTACCCAGAGTCGGTGCATTATTACATAACATTGGCAGGATCACAAGGAAATCATGTCTCAAAAGATAGATCAGTTTAGTATTATTGGAAATAAGATTCATACATATGTTCAACTTTACAACTTGAAAAGAAATAAAACACAAATTTATTCCATTGGAAACATCCAAGACTCCTAAATAATGCCTGAAAGTCACTCATAACTAATTTCTTCATATCCTGGGAAAATATAACATAAGAAATGGGTGAGATCAAACACTCAGTAAGGGTAAGAAATACAGTGGAAGTTAACATAAATATTAAGCATGGTGAATAATTGAAACCACATGCCTTAATAATAAACATGAATAATTTTATGACAGGAGTATGAGATGAGTAAATAATTACATAATATAACATAATCATTGGTATTCTACTAGTCGAATGACCACATGAACAATCAATATTATTTTCATAATGAGGAAATGTATAATACCGGACATTCTGAAATATTTTGTCAAGGCCGCGACCAAGACGTCTAAAAATGATTAAGGCCTCGGCCAAAACCATATATCAAAATTGGGAAAGGGCCTCGGCAAATTCCAAGTCTAGTTGTCTCATGATACCTACCGATGCATCAAGGATATATAGCGGGATCCACCCATCACTTACTAAGTCCAATACATTCCTCGTATGAAAAGGTTTAAACATATCATAAACATTCGTATTAAAACTAGTATACAAAATGTCAATACTTTAACCATAAATCATGAATGGTATAAAAATATCACATATATAATCAAACATATCACAAAACCTTCAATACAATATGAAAGTTTTGTATCATAATAAATCAACTCCAAATAAACTTAAAATCCATCAAAGGATGTTGACATAGATGAAATCAAAACTCTTTTTAGAGAAATATATCTTTCTATTTTGAAATAATTTAAGAGTCATATAATTATAAAATAAAATATTTACTTTGAAAATATTCTTATATGCTTGTAAGGGAAGATTCTACGATTTTATAATGGTGGAAAATATCCACACTCATCCTGTAAGTTAAAAAATACATTCTTACATTAATTCTGTCGAAAATTTTAAAAAGGACCTTTTTTGGAAAACGACGGAAAGAGTAATTTATAAACATCTTATAAAAAGTCAAACAAGGTTATAAATGACTTTAACACATATCCTATAAAATATTAATAATTTTTTGAAATTCATTTTTAAGAAACATGGATGTGGATGATAAAGAGGTCCCAGTAGATAATTACGTATAAACAACCTCGGATAATGAAGAGATTGTGAAATAAACCCTTACCTTGTACTTTTCCTTGGTTGATGGTAGGTTAACCTCCATTATAATGGTTAAATAATTGTTATTAAATTATAAAAGAATCATATACATTGATATGATTTTATATATGGTCTTTTAACATTGCTTTGTTAGTATTATCATCGTTTCAGGAGTTAACTTACTTGTTTTCTTTTAAATATTTTGTTACATAAGCCTTGTTTGTTATGAATAGGTTGTATATTATTCATATCCATAATGATATTATGTAATTAAACCTTATTTTTAACCTTAAAATGAAAATTATTCTTTAATGGATATGATGGGGAAATGCATCCCGTCGCGTTCGTGGAGACTGTAATCCGTACGTACGCACGAACACTACTTCCATTTCATTTTTTATTTTAAATGGAATAAAAGTCAAATGATACATAGGTATATTATTCTTATAGTATAATATAATATCTTATATATTTTACTTACATTCATGAAAACCATCCTTTATACGTTTCATGTATGGTATAAACGAGTCATATCACTTTGAGGGCGTGGTAGTCCACACTTCCTCAAATGAAATTATCGTATATGTATACAACATGAAATGAATAATGGTATGATAAAAAATGTAATTAAAGAAGATTTTATATAAAATAAAAATCTCTAATATCATATTTAATTATTGTTCCATCATAATGGCCACCATGAGAGGTGGTAGGAGATAATTGAACAATCATTGTTTTGTGAGGCGTTTGGTTGCCATCCACAGAAACATTATGTTCATCACCCATTAGATGGAGGTGTGTGTAAGTGTAGTTCAAATAAATCCCATAACAATATCCTAGTATATTTAGTATACTGGTGTTGCTACAAAATAAATGAGTAAGAGGATCTTAGGGGTTGGAGAAGTAAAATAAAAGAAGAGAAGCTAAGAGAAATCGTTACCTTTAATTTGGGTAACTCCATTTGGTTTGAACCAAAAAGGAATCTTGAAGTGCCTTCTACCTAAGGTAAGTCTTCTAGGAGGAGGATATGGATGTAATGAGATTAATTGGTCAGATTTTGGTTGATCCAAAAGGCATGAGAGGTGTGAGGAATTGAATAGAAGTAGTGTCCTTTTATAAGGGGGAGGAGGGGCTCTTCAGGAAAGATTGAAAATATTATTTTATTATATAATGATATTCAGTTTCTAAAGGTCCAAAACTCATTAAAGTTGAATATACGATGACTGATGATCAAAATGAAATCATCCAATAATAATTGGACATGTTTTTGGTATTATTGTAGTCTTTATAATCTTATTTATTTAAACTATTTATTAATAAGGTAAACGCCACATCATTATTATGTCATACATAATTTCGTTTATTAGATGTCTAAAAATTATAAAAAATACCATGATGTAGGAAATATTTTTATCTTTCTAATGAATATTTATAGTAAAAAAGTTAACATATATAACCCTATTTAAAAAGTTTGTTTCTAAAAGATATATGCTTATGTCATTTTTGTATTTACTTGAACTTAATTAATATAAGGTTTCATTATCACTTACAAGTGGCTCCATGGGGTCCCAAAATTGACCCAAAGATTCCCATGGTCAGATATGTATCAACCAATAGGGTATGTACACGTTTTAGGGTAATTTGTTATTATTATAATATTATTTTTTTACCCTTATTTATAGGATTTACCCTTTAACCATGATAAATAAAATATTTACAGAAGTAATTATTCAAAATGTCTAAAAATAAAAGTTACCTATTTACACAATTTGGAAATAATGATTCTAAATATGGAATCCATTTTTATAAATTCAAAACACATAAGTGGCATAAATTAATTTAAAATTAATTCCCACTGTCAAAACAAAAAGCATGTTTTTAACAAATAATAACTATCACAAGATTGACACTTTCTTATGTCTAGTTTAAATATGAAATTATGTACAATGACCAAAATTATATTAAATGGTAAAATTTAAATCTAATTATACTTTAAAATCACTCAAATTCATAATTTATCACTATTAATTATTTCGATTAAAAATGTTTTTTAATTAAAATTTAGTAACTTTCACTATTCATCAAAATATGAAAGTTATCGGAAAAGTACCAAAATTTCACCCTAATATAATTTTAATATTCCAAATCCAAAAATAAAGTCTATTTTACCAAATTTAAAACAAAAAAGTTGAATTTATTAATTTAAAATTAAATCCCGCTGTCAAAACCAAAATGCGCATTTTTAAGAAATAATAACTATCAAAAGTTTGACACTTGTTTATGTCCAATTTCAAAGTGAAATTACTTACAATGACCACAATTGGATTAAATGATAAAAATATAATCTATTTATACTTCCAAACTATTAAAATTTATAATTTAATAATATAAATTATTTTGATTAAAAAAAATTTGTTTCCAGTTAAAATATAGTATTTTTCACTATTCACCCAAATATGAAAGTTATCTGAAAAAACACCAAAACTTTATTAAAACTAAATTCTTATGTCCCGATTCTAAATAAAAATTATATTTTGTCAAATTGAATATATAAAAGTTTCAAATATTGGATTTAAAAAGGATTCCCCATTAAAAGGCGACAAAATTTCATTTTTTGAAAAATACTTATTTTATCTGAAAAAAATGCATTTGTTCTTAAATTGTGTATAATAAACACATAATATGGATTCTAAAATTTTAATGATTATATAAAGTTCAACATTTAGTTAATACTATTCATAACTGCTTTTGAACGGCTTGTTTGGTAAGTCATGGTGCGCTAGAACTCAGTGTTGCGTGTAGTGCAAGTTATTGAATTACTTTGAAGAAATAACGTACTATGAAATATTGGGGTGTTACATTCTTCCCTCCTTCAATAAATTTTGTCCTCACAATTTGGTGGTGACCCTTTCATTTCCCTTTTCCTCTTATTAAGAATAAATTTTATTAACCTATTTTCCGATGCGGGTTTTCCCAAAGGTATTTTCTATTTTCAGCCTTTTATTTTCGATAAGGAACCAGCCTTAAACATTACATAATCTTTAATTAAATGAATAATTCACGTTGAGGATCATTGAAGGTTTATAGTTTTATATAATTAGTCCATAACTATTACATAACAACTTAAATATTACAAGTAGACACTACTACTCAGTATCTATTTTTTTCATAAAATAAAAACTCTTAAAAAGAAACATGTCTAGTTCAATGTTTTAAACAGCTTGACTTTTCCTTGATCCCATCCATGACCCTATTCATCTTTAATTCCTGTGGAAAACATTTCAAAAAAACTTATGATGAGCATAAAAATCTCAGTAAGGGATACACAAAGAAGGAAACTGTTAGTTTTTCAAAACAACAAGTAAACCATGAATATCGTGAGTAATACTTTTATCCTTTATGAAGTAGTAAATACTCTTAACTGAATAAAAGATCATTGCTTACCCTTTAGTAACCAAAATATTACCATAAAACCCATATAAAGAACAAATAAAATATAAAGGTAACTTGGGACATAAACATACTTAAATGGAATAACCATATGGTCGACTTCTACACATCTCACTAAATGGAACAGCCACACGGTCGACTTCCATACCCAATGCATTGGAGGTTATAATGTAACCACCGTCCTGGTTTTCAAGGCACCACTCGTCATATGTTTTATCATGTAACCACCCATAAAATTTCCAATTACCATCATTACTCATAAAATTTTTAAAATATAAACATTTCAATAACAAAATTTCATTTGAAATCATAAGAAATAATTTCAAGATATTGAAATTATCAATCCATTTTCAAAAACCATTTAAAAAAATAGATATTTTAATCAATGTTCCCCATACCACATTGAATATTTTATAAGAATTATCATTTTAACACATTAATGTTTATATAAATAAATCCTTTAAAATCATTTTCAAAACATGGTCATTAAAGATAAAGATTTATAATAATAAATCTTTAAAACATTTAAAACTATATTTTAGTTAAAGAGTTTCTAACAAAATGAGAGACTCTTGTATACAAATAATTGTGGAGTAACATATAATCAGAAATTTATAATATCACGAGAATAATGGGATTCATGACATAATACATCAAAGGATAGTATATACACCATATAAAATTGAATTTTTGCATAAAAATAAATAAGTCTCAATGGAATTTAAATTGAGACAAATTCCCTTACAAAGACGGTATCCTTAAATTAACGATAAATCCATCATATAATTATGTGCAAAAAATATAAATACACCCAATATAAGTAAATATTAAGTGTAAAACAATCAGAGGTCATTCACACAAATTCATAGGATGACATAAATAAGAAAGAGAAGATCAACCCAAAGAATGGGAATTGGGTGAAGAAGTTCCCTTACCGATTTGGTAACTTACAAAACATATGCCACATGAAAGAAGGATCATCCAATGAAGATGTAAATACTCATAAATGAAAATATATTACACAAAGATTACAATCATGGGAAGTAAATACACCACACAAAATGAGTTAGTGGCAAATATATCATGAATCTCACGGGAATAAAAACAAGTGAGATGAAGACCCCTTACCACATTGTAATTCAATCGAGTCGTATGACCAAACGTTAATAACCACAGAAATAATAATAGAATACCATGAATATAAAGATAATCATGATATTAAATATCAATTTACAGAACACAATACACCACATTCAATAACTATGTGGTGAATAATAAAAATCTCACGAAATTAAAAGTGAGATAAGAAAATCCCTTACAAAAATTTGGCAGCCTAAGGACACCACATAAAAATTCTTAAAATGAATTGATGAGAGTAATAGGGGGTATCTTATCATATGAAAATAAAAATTATAGTATTGTTAAAATAAAATAACATCCTCCAACATAATAACATGGAGCATAAAAGAAATGACATAAAATAGAGTACTTGAAAAGAAAGAGAGAGGTTGAATCCCTTACCTCGTGTCCGACATGACACGATCGTTCTTTAATCTCCTAAAGAATAAACTAAAGATAATTTATACTTGATTAAGAACCATTTTCTAGTTTATTTTTCCTTTTATATCACTTATTACCATGTTATAAACATTATTTCGACATATAAGTTAATATCATTCATTTTTTCGATACTTGGAACTTGAGTAAAAAATGAACACCTTATATTTACAAGTTATCCATGTGTTAAATAGTCCATTATATCCATAATGGTGTTCATGATTTAGATATCATATATATCATATATATCCAATATATACATGTATTTATAAAAGTACATAACATTTGGAGTTAAGAAATGAAATGCACTGTTCATGGAGACGGTAAGCCGTACATACGCATGAACGCTACTTTCAGTTCTATTTCTTATTTTAATGGAATTAAAACATAATTATATATAGTTATATTATAATTATAGTATAATATAATATATAATATCATTAAATTTATACTTTATACATCCCACATAAGGCATTAACGAGTCACGTCACTTTGAGGGGGCGGTAGTCCGCACTTCCTCAAATGAGATTATCGTATTTACCCACTATGGAAACCATAAAGGAGTGATATAAGTGGAAAATAAAGAAGAATAAAGAAAAAATAAACATAATATATATCATATATAAATAAATTTACATCATAAATGGCCACCATGAGAGGTGGTTGTAGATATTTGAACAATCATCGTTTCGTGAGTCGTTAGTTTTCCATACACAGAAACATTATGTTCTTTATCCATTAGATGGAGGTGTGTGTAAGTTTAGTTCTAATAATTCTCATAAAAACATCCTAGTATATTTAGCATTCTGTTTTTATTACTAAGTAAAGTAATAAAAAGAGTTTAGGGGATGGAGAAGTAAAATAACAGAAAACAAATTAAGAGAAACCGTAACCATTAATTTGGGTAACTCCTTTTGGTTTGAACCAAAGGAATTCTTGAAGTGCCTTATGCTTAAGGTAAGGATTCTAAGAGGAGGTTAGGTATGTAGGGATCTTAATTGGGAAGAGTTTGGACGATAAAAAGGGCTTTAGAGATGTGTGTAATTGCATAGAAGTGGTCTCCTTTTATAGGGGGGGGGGGGAGGGGCCACTACTGGAAATGAGGTTTATACCAACGCTAGTATGCCAACGGTTTAACTAAACCGTTGGGATATGATGATAAAAATTACCATCCCCAACGGTTTATGTAAACCGTTGGAAAATCTACATATTTTTTCCCCTTCCCCCACGGTTTCAAGAAACCGTTGGCAAACATCCCCATTTTATCCACATTTGCCAACGGTTTTCTAAAACCGTTGGAAAACATCCTCATTTATCCCTATACCAACGGTTTAAAAAAACCGTTGGCATAATTTTTCTCCCAAAAATATACCTGGTTGACACTAAAATCGTGCTCCACGCACCATTTTTCCCAAAATCTCGACGCGAAACCAGAACTAACCCTAAACCAGAGCACGACGCACCCATCTGGAAGATTTTTCCCAAAATCTCGACGCGAACTCTACTTCCCAACCGGCTCTCAACGCGAGCCCTACATCCCAGCGTGACAGGTCTGGTTTCGCAACGATTTGTTCTTCTGCTTTAATGGTACGTGTGACTTCATTTATTTTTCATTTTGTTGGTCCATTTCTTTGCAATGTAGTGTGTATTATAATTCCCTTACAAACACAAGGCATATATCATTTTAGGTTGCTGTTGAAACCCAACTTCCCTATCTTCTCTCAAGGGTGCTCACTCTACTTTCCAACAGGGATCTCTGATTCAAGTAATTTTTGTTCATTCGCTTTAAATCGGTAAGCCTGCCTTTATTTATTTTATATTTTTTGGTTCCATTCCGCTGAAATGTATAGTCTATTAGGATCCCCTTATGAACACAAGCAATATATCAATTTAGGCTTCAGTTTTGTTGTGATTTATCTGTATAGAATCATTTTGATTGATATTTAAGGGGTCAATATGAGGTGGGGAGGAGGGGGATGTGCTGGAGGGGGGAGGGGGGATGGGCAGGGGTGAGGTGAGGAGGAGGGGGGATGGGCAGGGGCGGGGGGGTGGATGTGCAGGTGGGGGAGGGGGGGGATGTGCTGGGGTGAGAAAATATGAGAGATGGGGGATGAACGATCATCCATGTGGATGGAAGCACCAATACATCAATGACTATAAAAACCTGCCCTATGAGTGCCTCAACACATTATGATCTTAAAGCCACTCTATCTTAAGTGCTCATTCAACTAGAGGGGTGTTTCACTCATCCAGATCTCCCATTAGATCACTAATCCCATCTAAATATAGTCAAAAAATCGAGATAACTAGATCAACACTTAGTTCCAATGCCTGATCTGTGATATCACTGTGTCTCCTACTCGGACCAGAGTCCTGACCAGAAACATCCTCAAACCTCACGACCAAATTCCAACCAAACCTGGGATAATCCATCCTTCAAACCACTGTCCAATTAGCTAATCTAGAAGCATCTATCAACTCACATAAAGAAAATCACATACCCTCTCCATGGTCCCTAGGATATTATCTTCTAAAAAAACCACTATTGGATCTCTTTGACCCACCTTAGGGCCAAACCAAAACACGGGGCTCCCATGGTCCTCAGTGTGACAATATTATGTGATTTCCAACTATAGCATTCTCTGGTGAACCCAAAATCTAGGCCCATGCCATTAAAAAACCCCCCCAAATAGGAAAAATTCCACAATAAGAACATGACACCCTATGCGGGGTTCCTCTAGTACATCCAAAGAACAAGATACACCCAGTGCAAAAATATCCCAAATGCCCCTCAGTGGCCTCCAACTGATCATCGATCAACAACGTCTCCAACTGATCATCGATCAACAATGCACCCAATGGGAAATCTAAAAGAAATGAACACCCAAGGAATTCTCAATGGTCCTCATGACAATCATAAAAGTTTTACCTTATAAGGGCTCTATAGTACACTATTGACTAGTCCACATGGACATTTTCAATTAACAGCTATAGAAACCACTGGTCACTCAATCAGTAACAAGCCCACTATGGTATCCTCAAGAGTCCCTTAAACACATATAAATATCTTAAGGAAATACGACCATAACTTATATCCCACAACATCATCCCATCCCAAAGGATCCAATAGCTCCAATCCTAAAAAAAGGAGGTAATCGTCAACTGTTCTAACCTTGAGAAATAGGTACCAACATGTTAGGATAAAACAAGATCTTATAATATATACTAATTAATTATACTTTTCAGGATCCGTATGAAAGAATATTGAACATAACTGGATGATAATTCACAATCCATTCCAACTAACGTCTCATAACCCTCACACATGATTCTCATCTCACAACCCAACTTGCTAGAGGATTCTGAATCAAATCCTTGAATAAACCCTGATAAATAATTCTCTTAGTCCAAAACACCATAAATAACACATTCAAACATAGAAATTATTCCACCATGGAAATTTATATCAACAGTTGATCAAAATTGAATACTCATAATTTGAATTCTGACTTCAGGGTTAAAATAGGGTAAGCATAACAAGGAGAAAAAAGTACACAACCTGTACTTCAAGTACATGATATATAACCCAAAATGTCCCCTTGTTCCATGTGACATAGACCGCTCAGTGTGTACTTTTCCAAAGTAAAGATCATGTGTGCCGGTATATGATGTTTACCCCCCACCTGGGTACATTCACATACAATGCCCCACATAGCATGAAAAATTCCCTACCATAGCTTTATACCCTATATGGTCATCTGCCACTAGCACACCCTGAGTAACCACTACATGGCGTGTAACCCACCCACTTGTATAAAACGTTCAGTTCCCAAAACCCATCTTTCCCTAGTATAAAGAACACATGATGTGTGTTCTCAAAAATACACATAATGTACACGAGTTCTCCCAAAACCCATCTTTCCCTAGTATGAAGAACACAACCATCTGCCACTAAGTCCACACGTTACACCGTCACTCCCACAACTCATAATTTATCCTCCTAACGTACCACAAGATTCAAAAAAGTGGTATTTAATTCACCCAAAAAACCATATCAATCTGGTTTATAATTAACATCGGGATATCCAAAATTAATGAATTTTTTTCCAAATCAACATCCACATATATAACAACATCATTTCCTATCGACCATCCTTGAATTGTGTTACCTCCAACCAACGATTCTTGCATTACTAAGAATTCGATATCCAACTATTGGTCATTATTTACATGGTACACAAATGATTACTTGATAAATAATGGATCAAAACCAATCACTGATTATTCCTCAGATGCATTCACCGATCATCAATCCAACAACCTCATCAATGGAAATTCCACTTCTGAAATTCTTTCTATAGGATCCCTTGTTTTCCTACAGAGAGCATCTAAAACAAAATTTCATTTCTCAAGGGCATAATACATCGCAGAATCAAATGTCTGTAGATTCTATAACCAATGTCACTAATGTATACTCATGTCTCACTAATAATGTCTTTAATGTAAGAAACATTGTTTTTGTGTATATGAAAAATTTATCACTAAAGAGATAATAGTGAAAAAATATAAGATCATAGACTGTAAATGCCAACTCCAAGTCATTCGTAAGGTAATTCTTCTCATGGGGTTGTAGTTGATGAAATTCATAATCCATAACCTAATTCCTTTACATTAAAATAGCTCCAAAACACATATATGATAGATCGAAGTAAGTCGACTATCCAATCACATGCTTTAGAAGTATTAGGTTTGTAATTATCTTTAACATCTTCTTTATCTCTAGGAAGGCCTCTTCAAACTGTTCTGACCACTCAAACATAACTACATTCATTGTAATCCTAGTCATAGTCATTTATAAAGGGGAAATATCTAAATGAACCATATGTAAAACCCGACTAAACAAGGAAAACCATAATCTCAAACATGTTTCTTGTTCCTTCTCATGACATCACAACCGATAAATTCTTTGGGTCCACATAAATTCCCACATTAGAGATTACGTGCCAAAGAAAACATACTTTATGGAAGCATAAGTGACACTTTGAGATCTTATAAATCATACAATGTGGTCAAAGTGTACCAAACAAAATCTATAGGTGTCAAATGTGTATCTCTATGGCCGGTGAGTATATAAGGATATCATCAACAAGCACCCCAATGAATGAGTTGAGATATGCATGGAAGATCCCATCCATGAGATCTATGAACACCATTGGATTCCTTTTAAACATGAAAGGAAAGACAAGATATGTATGGAAGATCCCTTAATAATTTTCACACCATTTCTAATACTAAATCATATATATACATTCATAAAACTAATCAATTCATGTCATTAAAAAGTTCCACATGTCTCATTAATGCTAACTAAAAAATGGCAAGGATCAATATTTTCCCTCATGTACCTCTTAATTACCTCTACACAAGTGGTAATTTACCGCTATGAAAATAGTAAATTATCTTCACACATGTCTTTTCCAACCCAACTTATTTATATGTATCCACCACTTTTACCCTTATGCAACTACTATAATTCCAAACATCATCAGTTTAGCATCTACAACCTTTTCAACTCAACTCAAGGACTTCTATAACACTCAAAATACTCTCAAAACAACATGATATATACTAAATAGAATTTTTTTTACCCGTAAAATAGTTGTTTTTAATTCTTTAAATTCTACCTCACCAACAATTATAAAATTACAAATAATTCTACATTGAGGCTATCCAACCAAGGTCTATAAGAAGAAATACATTGTCTCCATTCCATTTATGATGGAATCAAACTCAGAAACTCTAGAACATCTTTACACACACGTTTAAAGATTCTTATATATTCCATAATGACAAAAAATATAATCATACATGGCTACTTAAATCCACTCACCCCTTTGTAATGGTTGTCAATACCACAACACACCTCTAAATTCAATACGTGTTCTCATTTATTTCACATCCCAACAAGCACCTCAAAAATATATTGTTCAATGTATAAAACTCTCCCTTTATCCTTGACATTGACAATACCCCCTTTCTAAACACATTAATTATAATAAAAAGGGAAAAAAAATTATTCGAATACCTATTGTTTCATATTTTTAATGATGGTTAGATAATTATAGATTTCATGATTTTGAACACTTTCAAATCCTTTTAACATGTTTTCCTTCCTAAAAATGGATGAACCCACTTTATCATCATCATGGTAGTTTATATACTCAATGATGAGAATATTATCTTGTTATACAGTAGTGAAATCCTCTTCCAACTTCACCAATATTTTATTATTTCAATTCCCTATATGTTAGTAAACATAAAATTAATGGGGATAGGGAGGGACACTTTTCTCTTTAATTATTCTGGGAATGTTGATAGATGTCTCCCTATTGAGATCTTCCATACTTCCCAAATTTATAACCAGGATAATCCTTAATCCTCTTTTCCTAATTGTATCATCATTTATCATTATAGAAAACCTGATGTTCTCACTTTTCTCAATAGGATTATTGTGTGGAACCTCTTTTACTGAATGTGAAACAAAGTGAAATGAAACCTTATATTCTAGCTTATTCTTCTTCATCTTTTCCTTTTATCTTGATAGGAATGTCATACAGTCCATTGTAACATGGCCGGTTACCTTTCATTCTCTTAAACATTAGGTTTTCCTTATTTCATTTCCTCATAAAAAACATTTTGTTCTTTAATTACATCTCTATTTTTTATCGTGTAATTTTGAATAGATTTTATACTTCTTATTCGTCTCTTCTAATGTTTAGAAATCATTGGAGGCTTTTTTTAGACTTCTCACCTATATGTTTCTACATTCTGGTATTATTTCCATTTCTCACAAAATTTATTATTTTTCTTGGATTTATCCCATACATTCCTTCTAGATCTATGTTAATCACATATTCTTATAATAATTAAAGTATTTGTGCCAAAACAATCCCACAGCACCAATTGTTACCCTTGATGCTTTGATCTTGGAACATATTAGTGAGTCTATATAAGAAATTATTCTTTATTTTTAGGCATCATGCAACCTTTATTTAGTCTTCTCCCAAGGCAATATTCTAGGGTTTCTTTAACTTGAATCTTCCTTTATGTTGGAGTAAACTTATCAAACATTCTTTTATCCCAAACACCATTTGTTTTTTTATTAGAATCTATAATTTTAGAGAAAACAGAATCACTGTGATTTGAAAAATTAATAGTTTTGTACCTTTTCCTTTGGGATATCCTTCTTTGAAAACATGTATAATTTACCCTGACTCTCTCATTCCCTATCATAATCTTATCTAATATTCCTGAATGTATTTTCAGGATTAACCCATCATGATTGTGCCTCACTCAATTATTTCTCTTTTACAATAATATTATCATTATGTTCATTCATGGTAGGGTTGGATATCATGTTATAATATGATAACATCATTATCACTCAAGTAAGGGTACTTCCAACAACTTATCTCACTCAAGGTGTTGTCATTCCTTAAGATATATCACTATACTTGTTAGAATTTGACACCCAACATGTGTATGGAATAACAAGGTCATTTGGTCCATATCATAGCTCACAAAGTAGTGTACCACCATGAGGACTATGATCCCATGTGATAAATGGTTAATATTTATGATTCTCCCTATGGATCATCATTCAATTTTCAATGGATACAAAAATCATTTATGGATGGTATATACTAAAATTCATGTAGTAATCTACTGGATTGTCATGGTGGATTATCTGAATGTTTGTATTACAGATTGGGGATATAACGTTACCTTGTTATCTTATCCTCTTAGAATATGATAGAAATTTCCCAAAGTGAGCCCAACAGATGATGTAAATGATTCATAACCGCTGACAAACACCATGTTGGATGTCATCATAGAAGATCCCCTTGAAAATTAGGAGTGTGATCTCTCATGAATCAAGTAAATAACTATCACCATGTTATAATCATCATAGTGTAAATATCCTTCTATGTTAGTATATAGAAAGATTAAATTCATGGAGAAAATACCAACTTTATCCTGGTGTAATCAAAAACAAATAACCGTTATCTGATCAATCAGATTGAGGTAGGGGATTCTTCATATATGAGTTATAAACTAGAATTTCCAATATCCCGCTCCCTATTTGATCAAAAAGACAACATTTTTTTGGTTCTTGGTCTCTCTACAACATCATTATGTGAACCATGCCAGGGGAAGGGATGTGAGTAAGCCTTTAAAAATGGATGATTATTTCTCAGTGTTTTTTGTGTGATTGCAGCTGAGTTTTATTTAGGTTTTTGTGTTTGCAGGTTGCATTTTCCCTGAAACACATAAAATGAGTGTGTTTTTGTGTGTTTGTACACTGCAGTTTATCACACAACATGAGTTTACATGATGCATTTGAAATATAGAATGAGTTTGCAGGTTGCAGTTGAAACACACAGAATATGTGAGTTTGCAGGTATCTGAAACACAGAGTTTTGCAGCCTGCACTTGAAACACACAGAATGTGTGCTTTTACAGGGATGTGGTTTTTGTAGCCTGCAGTGGATTGCAGGCTGCTGCTTGCAGTTGATTGCAGGCTGCTGCTTTCAAAATAATGGAGTTTTATGCCAACGGTTTCTAAACCGTTGGTATAACCTGCTGTTTTTTCTTGGTAAAACAGAACCTCTGTGCTGCTGTTTTTTCCAACGGTTCAGCTGAACCGTTGGTAAAACAGAATAATAGGTTCCAACGGTTCATATGAACCGTTGGGAACTGAAATGGTTATAGCCTTTTGCCAACGGTTTAAGGTAAACAGTTGGTATAAGTCTTTCCAAACGGCTCACATACCAACGGTTAATCAAACCGTTGGGATAAGATTTCCCAACGGCTTTGGGGCCTTTCCCAACGGTTGCCAACCGTTGGGAAAAAATGAATTTCCAGTAGTGGGCTCTTTAGGAAAGTGTGAAAACATTATTTTATTATAAACTTATCTTCAGTTTCAAGAGGTCAAAAACACATTAATTTAAAATATACGATGACTAATATTTGAAATAAAATCATAAAATAGTAATTGGATAGGTTTTGAATATTATTTTAGTCTTTATAATCTTATTTATTTAAATCATTTATTAATGAGTTAAACACTGCATCATTATTGTGTCATAAATAATTTAATATATTTGAACTCTAAAAATTATAAAAAAAATACTATGATGTAGGAAATATTTTTATCTTTACAATGAATATTTGTAGTTTAAAGGATAAATTATATAACCCCTTGTAAAAATTAATTTACTAAAAGATATTTGCTTTTGTCATTTTTGCCTTTACTTTAAGTTAATTAATCTAAATTGTCATTACCACTACCAAGTGGCTCCATGGGGTCCCAAAATCGACCCAAATATTCCCATGGTCGTTAATGACTCAACTAATAAGGTTTGGAAAAGTGTTAGGGTAATTTTAAATAATTATAATATTCTTTTTACCTTGAATTACCTTATTTACCTTTAACCGTGGTAAATAAAAGGCAAAAGTTACTATTCACCAAAAATTATTTTCATCTTATTGAACCAAATTTTACTTCTTGATAACAACCATGTATGTTGGATTTTTGAAATTAAATTCACAGAAGTGGTAAAATTTCATTTAAATGAAAAATTCGGTTTTTTTAATTACCACTAAGTGGTTTCACTATTCATCAAAAATTGAAGTTTTTCAGAAAAATACCAAAAATTCAGCCTAAGAAATATTTGATATTCCGAATTTAAAAATGATGAATATTTTTCCAAATTCAAAACATATAAGTGGAATTAATTAATTTTAAAATTAATTCCCGTTATCAAAACATATAGTGTGTTTTTAAGAAACAATAACTATCAAAAGATTGATACTTGTTTATGTCTAATTTCAAATTAAAATTAATTAAAATGACCAAAATTGGATTAAATGGTAAAAATATATTTTAATTTAACTTTAAAACCAATTAAAAATATAATCTAACCATAAAAATAAATTAGATTAAAAGGCCCCTTTGAATTAAAATACAATGTTTTTCACTATTCATTAAAAAATGAACTTTATCCGAAAAATTCCAAAAATTTACACAAAGTAAAATTTGATGTCCCCATTATAAAGAAGAATTTTATTTGGTCATATAGAATGTATTAAAGTGACCAAAACTATATTTAAAAAGGGTTCTCCATTAAAAGGAGATAAATCGGCCTTTTAATGTAAATTATGCTTAAAATTAGATTCATTCACATTTTAAGCCTCTAACTTTTCTTGGATAAATGTAAATAAATTTATCAAACATGTATAATAATATTGTATTTAGTCTTGTTAATTCCTTCAAACACAATAGCTAGGAGTTAACTACCATTTAGAATAACAATTTTATAATATTACTGTGCAACGTAAGATTTCAAAGAAACCTATTTTTGCGTATCGGGTACGCTATCAAACATAGAAACCATTTTAAATTAAAATTAATATTTAATTAAAAAATTAATCAATATGAAAAATTCATATTATTTATTTACCTGGGATGTTACATCCTTCTCCCCTTTTGGGAATTGCATCCCCACAATTTTAAAATTTGGGCTCAGAGACTTTATTGAAAGTCCCATATCGGAAAAAGAGTCAGTAAAAATATAACTTTAAAAGAAAGAAAGAGAAGTACAATGGTCACCCATGTTAACCTAAACTAAGATTCCATGAAAACATGGATATGGCGGAGAAAACAAAGGGTCATGTTCTGATGGAGAGTGATATGAAACATGATTAGTAGAATGTTAACCATAAGAAAATCACAAACTTATAATGTGTGTAAACGGTCTTTGATTACCCAATAAGAAAATTAAACCAAAAACGTTTTTGTTTTACATTCATTTTAATAATTTTGAGTAATTCACCATCTACATATAATAAAAACATAAGGAATTATACTAATCTTCAAGTAGAGTTTCATCTTATAATAAGTTTCCACCAAAACTAATCATTTGTCTAAACGATGAGCATTCAAAAAGACTTGGTCACATTAAAAGCACAAGAATAATCTTCTAGAGAATCACATAATCCACAAAAGGAGAACTATCTATTTCCCTTGTATTTAGACATCAAATAAAACCAAAATTGTTAGTACAAGATCAGATAATCACCAAAAGGATAATCCTTTATAAAAATAAATACTACTCTTAATGTCTAAAATTCAACAAAAAGAAACCAAGGTTAAAGAAAGACCATTAAATAAACACTTATCCTTTAAATTCATCAAAGTAATCAAAACTAAGATTGAAACCCAAATCTCTAAAGCATATAATCACATAGTCTTCCAAGGTAAATCTTAACATTTATCTCTAAATAACATCAGTTACTCTTAAAGTCTCATACTAAAAAGTAATTAACCGAATCACATATCCTCCTTAATAGGATAATCAATTTCATAGATAACACAAAATAAACTTCTTCCTGATTCATAAGATCATATAACTAAAATGAATTAGTCATACTAACCGGGGACTTCATGCAGTCAAGTGGTAGGCGATAAATACCAGTCGCACTTTGGTTGTGGGTTCGATTCCCACAGCTTCGTCCGATGCGATGGGTTGTCACACAGTTTGTGTGTTGTCCCCTTTCCAAAATTATATAATTTTATAACATTTCCAAAAAGAGATAAATTCATCAAAATAACCATAACATATTTTAACCACAAAGTTTATCTAATAACTTTCGTTCCGCATCCCAAAATGTATTAACCGGCAATTGCCTCAAATTCAAGGATCATATAAACCCAAATGGTTCTTTATAACTATTCCACAAAAGAGAAGATAATTATTCCTTGAATAAAATTTTCATATATCAAACATCAAGGTTACACATACTATAAAAAGTCTTTTAATGTAATTCTTATCATCAAATGAGCCTTAATACTTTTAAGAATTTCACCATCCTAAATTCTACCATAACTCTTGAATCCATTATTTGTTGAATTCTTTCTCATTCAACATTATTCTTGATCCATTAACCATTCTTTTCCAACTTATTCCGAAATACTTCTTTCCTACAAAAAAAATCATGAATCATATCCCAATATTTTAATAATAGGAAAACATATGTTAAGAAATAATCCATACCTTCCATTTTTCATTGTCAGTTTCTTCATCCTCGATCGGAATGGAATTAGGTATTGGTAAATGAATATTTGTGCGATCTGGGTGATCCCATTCCTGAAACTTCTTCATAGGACATGTGTTTGCATAATGAACATGATCACCACATTTAAAACATTAAATTGATCCTTCAGAATGAACTTATTTCCCTTTCCAAGAGTCAACTAGATGCTTCTTTTTTCCATGGAATGTTCTTGCTTTATGACCTTCATTTCCACATCTGTAGTATCTTTCTGTCCCTTTGAAACATTTTCCTATGTGTTTCTTTCCACATATTTGACACATAGGTTTTTGAACAAACTAACCTTTATGATTATTACCTGAACATCCGTAGGGATTTGTTTCTCGCATATATATTGTCTTATAAAAATCACTAAGGTTCAAGTGGTCAATCATGACACTAGATAGTTGGTTGAGAATAACCACAAGAGTTCTCATTGTAGCTCCCATATCATTCAGTTGCTCGTTCAGAAAACCGTCACAGTTTTCTTCACATCCACTGTTACTTTGGTGCCTGCTAGATCCATCCATTTACTAAAACCAAAAAGGTCAGTGTGAGTATATCAGTAAAATCATCATATAATATCTTATGAGGAGGGTAAACACTAAGATATACTTATTCGTGTTATCCTAAACTCATTTACATTATAAAAATAACTATGACTCCTTCTAAAATCCTAATCATTATGGTAATGTCACTTATGCTTAAATTGTACCCTAACCTCTAAAGTTATTTAAACCGACCATTGACACCAACTATAAGGTCCCAGCCTTAAACCTTACATAATATTTAATTAAATGAATAATTCACGTTGAGGATCTTTGCAGGTTTAGAGTTTTCTAGAATTAGGCCTAAACTATTGCATAACAACTTAAATATTACAAGTAGACACTACTTCTCAGAATCTATTTTTTTCATAAAATAAAAACTCTTGAAAAGAAAGATGTCTAGTTCCATGTTTTAGACATCTTGACTTTTCCTTCATCCCATCCATGACCCTATTCATCTTTAAGTCCTATGGAAAACATTTCAAAAGAACTTTGGATGAGAATAAAAAGCTCAGTAAGGGATACACAAAGAAGGAAACTATTAGTTTTTCAAAACAACAAGTAAACCATGAATATAATGAGTAATACTTTTAACCATTATGAAGTAGTAAATACACTTAACTGAATAAAAGATCATTGCTTTCCCTTTGGTAACCAAAATATTACCATAAAACCCATATAAAGAGAACATAACATATAAATGTAACTTGGGACATAAACATATTTAAATATAATAACCATACGATCGACTTCCACACGTATCACTAAATGGAATAACCATACAGTTGACTTCCATACCCAATGCATTGGAGGTTATAACGTAACCACCCGTCCTGGTTTTCACGGCACCACCCGTCATATGGTTTATCACGTAACCACCCTTAAAATGTCCAAGTACCATCATTACTCATAAAATATTGCAAATATAAACATTTAAAAAACAAAATTTCATTTTAAATCATAAGAAATAATTTCAAGATATTGAAATAATCAATCCATTTTCAAAAACCATTAAAAAATAGATTTTTTAATCAAAGTGACCCATACCACTTTTAATATTTTAAAATAATTATCATTTTAAAAAATTAATTTCCATATAAATAAATCCTTAAAAACCATTTTCAAAACATGGATATTAAAGAGAAAGATTTAGAATAATAAATCTTTAAAACAGTTAAAACTATATTTTAGTTAAAGAATTTCTAACAAAATGAGAGACTCTTGAATACAAATAATTGAGGAGTAACATATAATAAGAAATTTATAATATCATGAGAATAAAGGGATTCATGATATAATACATCAAAGGACAGTATATACACTATATAAAAGTGAATTGGTGCATAACAATAAATAATTCTCATTGGAATGTAAATTGAGACAAATTCCCTTACAAAGACGGTATCCTTAAATTAAGGATAAATCCATCATATAATAATGTGTGAAAAATATAAATACACCCAATATAAGTGGATATTATGTGTAAAACAATAAGAGGTCATTCACAAATATTCATAGGATGACATAAATAGGAAAGAGAAGATCAACCAAAAGAACAAGAATTGGGTGAAGAAGTTCCTTTACGAATTTGGTAACTTACAAAACATATGCCACATGAAAGAAGGATCATCCAATGAATATCTAAATAATAATAAATAAAATTATATTACACAAATATTAAAATCATGGGCGGTAAATACACCACAAAAAAGGATATAGTGGCAAATATATCATGAATCTCACGGGAATAAAAACAAGTGAGATGAAGACCCCTAACCACATTGTAATTCAATCGAGTCGTATGACTAAAAGTTAATAACCACATAAATAATCATAGAATACCGTTAATATAAATATAATAATGATATTAAACATAAATTTACAGTACAAAATACATCACATTCAATAAATAGGAGGCGAATAATAAAAATCTCACGAAATTAAAAGTGAGATAAGAAAATCCGTTAAAAACATTCGGCAGCCTAACAGCGCCACATAAAAATTCTTAAAATGAATTTATGATAGTAAGAGGGGGTGTATCATCATATGAAAATACAAATTAGAGTATGGTGAATATAAAATAACATCCTACAACATAATAACATGGAGCATAAAATAAATGACATAAAAGAGAGTACTTGAAAAGACAGAGAGAGGTCGGATCCCTTACCTCGTGTCCGACTTGACTCGATCATTCTTTAATCTCCGGAATAATAAAATAAAGTTAATTTCTACTTTCTTAAGAACCTTTTTCAAGTTTATTATTCCTTTTATATCACTTATTACCATGTTATAAACTTTATGTCATCATTTATGTTAATATCGTTCATTTTGTCGATATTTGTTACTTGAGTCAAAAATGAACACCTTATATTTACAAGGTGTCCATGTGGTCAATAGTAAATTATATAAAGAATGGTTTTAATGATTTAGATATCATATATATCACATATATCCATTATATAAATGTATTTATAATAGTACATAATATTTGGAGGTAAGAAATGAAATGCACCGTTAATGAAGACAGTAAGCTCTACGTACGCATGAACGCTACTTTCATTTGTATTTATTATTTTAATGGAATTAAAACATAATGATACATAGATATATTATAAATCCAGTATAATATTATATATAATATCATTAATTCTATCCTTTATACATCCCACACAAGGCATTAAAGAGTCACATCACTTTGAGGGGGCGGTAGTTTGCACTTCCTCAAATGAGATTATCATATTTACCCACTATGGAAATCATAAAGGCGTGCTATAAATGGAAAATACATAAGCATAAAGAAAACATAAACATAATATTTATCATTTATAAATAAAGTTCCATCATAATGGCCACCATGAGAGGAGGTTGAAGATATTTGAACACTCATCGTTTCGTGAGACGTTAGTTTTCGACCCACAGAAACATTATGTTCTTCATCCATTAAATGGAGGTGTGTGTAAGTATAGTTCGAATAATTCACATAAAAACATACTAGTATATTTAGTATAATGGTGTTGTTAAAAAAGAAATAAATAAAAAGAGTTTAGGGGTTGGAGAAGTAAAATAAACGAAAACAAATTAAGAGAAACCATTACCTTTAATTTGGGTAACTCTCTTTGGTTTGAACCAAAGGACTTCTTGAAGTGACTTTTGCTTAAGGTAATGCTACTCGGTGGAGAAGAGGGATGTATGGTGCTTAATTGGGCAGAGTTTAGACGAGCCAAAAGTGTTGAGAGATGTGTGGAATTGCTTAGAAGAGGCCTCCTTTTATAAGGGGGAGGATGGGCTCTTTAGGAACGTGTGAAAACATTATTTTATTATAAACTTATATTCAGTTTAAAAAGGTCAAAAACACGTTAATGTAGAATCTAAGATGACTCATATTCTAAATAAAATCATCCAATATGAATTGGACAAGTTTTGAATATTATTTTAGTATTTATAATCTTATTTATTTAAATCATTTATTAATGAGGTAAACACTGCATCATTATTGTGTCATAAATAATTTAATTTATTTGATATATAAAAATTATAAAACAAATAATATGATGTAGGAAATAGTTTTATCTTTAAAATGAATATTTATAGTTGAAATGATAACTTATATAACCCCTTTTAAAAATTAATTTACTAAAAGATATTTGCTTTTGTCATTTTTTCCTTTATATTAAGTTAATTAATCTATATTGTCATTATCACTCCCAAGTGGCTCAATGGGGTCCCAAAATCGACCCAAAGATGTACATGGTCGTTAATGACTCAACAAATAAGTTTTGGACAAGTGTTAAGGTAATTTTGAATTATTATAATATTCTTTTTACCTTGAATTACCATATTTACCTTTAACTGCGGTAAATAAAAGTCAAAAGTTACTATTCACCAAAAAAATATTTTCATCTTATTGAACCACATTTTACTTGTTGATGACAACCATGTATGTCAGATTTTCAAAATTCAATTCACAGAAGTGGTAAATTTTCATTTAAATGAAAAAGTCAGTTTTTTTTAACTACCACTATGTGGTTTCACTATTCATCAAAAATTGAAGTTTTTCAGAAAAATACCAAATATTCAGCCTAAGATATATTTGATATTCTGAATTCAAAAATGATGTCTATTTTTCCAAATTATAAACATAGAAGTGGCATTAATTAATTTAAAAATTAATTCCCATTATCAAAACAAATAGCGTGTTTTTAAGAAACTATAACCATCAAAAGATTGATAATTGTTTATGTCCAATTTCATAGTAAAATTAATTCCAATGACCAACATTGGATTAAATGGTAAAAATATATTTTTATCTCACTTTAAAACTAATTAAAAATATAATCTAACCATTTAAATAATTTAGATTAAAAGGCACTTTTGAATTAAAATACACTATTTTTCACTACTCATTAAAAATGAACTTTATCGGAAAAATTCCAAAAATTTACACAAAGTAAATTTTGATGTCCCCATTATAAAGAAGGATTTTATTTGGTCATATAGAATGTATTAAAGTGACAAAAACTAGATTTAAAAAGGGTTCTCCATTAAATATAAATAGGTTGCGTAAGGGTCACCTTCTTCATCACCTTTTTTAAAATCATAATATGATTCAAAATTTTGTGAAAAGGTAAAATATTTGAAAATTCCTTGATAATATTTAAATTTCTTGAAAATATGAGAATATTGTGAAAATGAGATTTTTCTAAATACAACCCATTATCCACGATGATAATGAGGTATAGTGGAGGTGTTTGATATCTCAAACAACTGCTTGCAAGTGAGTTGTATGCTAGAAAAAGTTTCACAATCATTCAAACAAGTCTTTGCAATAATTATTGTAAGAATGTCATCAGGAAGAGATAGGAATGTCGTTGGAGATCCTCCTCCTTCCATTTTTAACTGAATTTCCATGATCTGAAAAAGTTATAAAACAAGGATTTAACTGAAATAATAGATAGGGACTAACCATATGTCTAACGAAAATTCCTAATCCCTAAAGTTGTCTTAACCTGCCTCTGATACCAACTACAAGGACCATTTCTCGATTTGTGCGTTTCATCCTTGTGGAGGGGACATGCTAATCTTCTCTGTATCATTCCAATTTTATCAGATGTTTTGAAATTATATGTTATACATGATTATTTTCCAAAACTGTTTTTTTGTGAACACCCCTATGACCCATTTTGTACAAGGTGTATTTGGATAGAGGAAGCAAATGATTTTGAAGGATCTCTAAATCATTATTTCAATGCATGAACTTTCTATCTACGTGAACAAGATGACAATGAAACCAAATGGACACCTTGATCAAGGTATTATGTTCTTATTGGGGATTGTTTTATTTTATTATATGGTGGTGAAATAAGACTTCAAGAATTAAGATGTTAAGATCATAATGAATTTGGATGAAAATGAGAGGTATAAGGAATCCTTTGAGGTTAAAACATGTTTGGGTTATTTTTGAGTTTTATAAAAAAGACAACCCGTAGGATGGGTGACAAACTGTCACATCCGGCAAGGCTGCCGGAATCGAACCCACAACCGAAGGGAGACAAGGGCGCATTGCCTACCACTAGCCTACTTGAAGTCCCGAGTTAATATGACTTATTATTTTAGTTAAATTATTTTATAGAATAAGAATAAGTTGATTTTTGGAACTTATGTTTTATCAAATTGATATACTTTGTATTGAAAAATGATTTAGTGATTAAGTTATAAAGATTGTGGAGGAAGAGGTTCTCTCTTTTGAGGAAACACTATATGTCTAAGGAAGATAGAATACTATGGGATTTCAATTGTGGAATAATGGTTGAAATTTTAATTTGAAAAAATCTATGTTTTTAATATGTACACATGATGATTTTATTTATTTATGAAAATGATTAACCTATCATGTAGAATATGTGATTAGGTTAATTACTTTTCAGTATGAGACTTTATGAGTAACTGGTGTTACTTGGAGATAAATGTTAAGATGTATATTGGAAATCTATGTAATTAAATCCTCATGAGATTTGGGTTACAATCATAGTTTGGATTACTTTTGAACAATTTTAGGGACAATTGTTTATTGAATGGTCTTTGTTGATCTTTGGGTTTTGTTAGACAAATTTTGGAGATTAAGATTAGTTTTTCATTATGTAAAAGTTTATCCTCTTGGGGGATTATCTGATCTTATACTAAACTTTTTGGTTTTAGTTAATATCTAGAGACATGGGAAATATATATTTCATCTTTTGTGGACTATGTTATTCTCTCGAAGTTGATTATAGCGCTCTTATTATGAAAACAAGTCATCCTGAATACTCATCGTTTGGAGAAAGTATGAGTTTGTGTTAGAAATCTAGTAAAAGATGAATGTCTACATGACAAGTAAGTATATTTACTTATGTTTATGGTTAAGCTCATAAATAAATTTCCCAATGAAAAATAACTTTAAACAAAAAACTTGTCCGTTAACTTTTACTAATGGTTAATCAAAGACTGTTTAACCCATCACAAGTTTGTGATTTTATGGTGGTTAACTTTCTCCTAAACATGTTTTCTATCACTATCCATCAAAAAATGATGGTTTTCATTCTCCTCCATGTACATGTTTTCATGGAATCCTAGTATCTTTTGTCTCAGGTAACCTTTGTACTTCTCTTCCTTTATTTTAAAGTGATAGTTCTATTGAATCTTTTTTTCGATGTGGGGCTTTCAATAATGTTTTCGGGCCCACATTTTAAAATTGCAAGGATGCAATTACAAAAAAGGGGGGAAGGATGTAACACCCTAGGTAAATAAATAATATAAACTTTTCATATTTATTAATTTTTGAATTAAATATTTATTTTTCTTTAAAAGGGTTGCTATGTTCGATAGCGTACCTGATAGGCAACAACGAGTTTCTTGGAAATATTACGTTGCACACTAATAATATAATATTATTTTAAACGGTAGTTAACTCCTAGTTTTTGTATTGGCAGGAATGAATGAAACTAACTATAATATGATTATACAAGTTTGTTAAATGTATTTTCATTAATCCAATAAAAGTTATAGGCTTAAAATGTGAATGAATCTAATATTAAGCATTATTTACATTAAAAGGCCAATTTATCACCTTTTAATGGCCAACCATTTTTAAATCTACTTTCTGTCACATTAATACATTATATATGACCAAATAAAATCCTTATTTATAATGGGGACATCAAAATTTACTTTGTGTAAATTTTTGGAATTTTTCTGATAAAGTTCATTTTTTAATGAATATTGAAAAATATTGTATTTTAATTCAAAAGTGCCTTTTAATATAATTTATTTATATGGTTAGATTATATATTTAATTAGTTTTAAAGTGAAATTAAAATAAATTTTTACCATTTAATCCAATTTTGGTCATTGGAATTAATTGCACTTTGAAATTGGACATAAACAAGTATCAATCTTTTGATAGTTATTGTTTCTTAAAAACACGCTATTTTTTTTGATAACGGGTATTAATTTTAAAATTAATTAATTCCACTTCTATGTTTTGAATTTTGAAAAACAGACATCATTTTTGAATTCATAATATCAAATATATCTTAGGTTGAATTTTTGGTATTTTTCTGAAAAATGTCAATTTTTGATGAATAGTGAAACCGCTTAGTGGTAGTTAAAAAAATGACTTTTTCATTTAAATGAAATTTAACCACATCTGGAAATTGAATTTCAAAAATCAAACATACATGGTTGTTATCAAGAAGTAAAATGCGGTTCATTAAGATGAAAATAATTTTTGGTGAATAGTAACTTTTAACTTTTATTTACCGCGGTTAAAGGTAAATAAGGTAATTCAAGGTAAAAAGAATATTATAATAATTCAAAATTACCTTAAAACTTGTCCAAACCTTATTGGTTGATTAATTTACGACCATTGGAATATTGGGGTCAATTTTGGGACCCCATTGAGCCACATGGGAGTGATAATGACAATTTAGATTAATTAACTTAACAGAAAAAATGAAAAAAGCAAATATCTTTTAGTTAATTAATTTTTATATGGTGTTATGTAAGTCATAGTTTCGACTATAAATATTATTTAGAAAGATAAAATGTTTCCAACGTGATATTAATTTGTTTTATAATTTTTAGACATCAAATAATTTAAATTATTTATGACACAATAATGATGCACTGTTTACCTCATTAATAAATCATTTAAATAAATAAGATTATAATGATTAAAATATTATCCAAAAACTATCCAATTCCTATTGGATGATTTTATTTCGACCTTGAATCATCTTATCTTCTATTATAATGATATTTGGATCATTAGAAATCGAATATAATTATATAATAAAATAATGTTTTCACACATTCTTAAAGATCCCCTCCTCCCACTTATAAAAGGATACCATTTCTATCAAATTCCTTGCACCTCTCAAGCAATTTGTCTCATCCAAACTCTTCCCAATTAAGCATCCTACATCCCTCCCCTCCTCCTAGAATCCTTACATTAAGCAGAAGGCACTTAAAGAAGTCATTTCGTTCAAACCAAAGGGAGTTACCAAAATTAAAGGTAATAATTTCTCTTAACTTGTTTTATTTTATTTAACTTCTCCAACCCCTAAAATATTTTTATTACTTTATTTTGTAACAAAACCAGTATCCTCAATATACTAGGATGTTTTTATGAGAAGGATTCTAACTACACATACACACACCTCCATCTAATGGATGAAGAACATAACGTTTCTATGGATGACAAACTAACGCCTCACGAAATGATGATTGTTCAAATATATCCAACTGCCTCTCAGGGAGGCCATTATGATGGAACTGTATTTATATATGATATATATTATGTTTATTTTTCCTTTATTCTTATGTATTTTCCATTTATATCATGCCTTTATGGTTTCCATAGTGGGTAAATACAATAATCCCATTTGAGGAAGCCCAGACTACCGCCCCCTCAAAGTGATGTGACTCGTTAATGCCTTATGTGGGATGTATAAAGGATAGAGTTAATGATATTATGTGTTATATTATACTGGAATTATAATATATCCATGTATCATTATGTTTTAATTCCATTAAAATAAGAAATAGAAATGAAAGTAGCGTTCATGCGTACATACGACTTACCGTCTCCATGAACGGTGCATTTCATTTTTACCTCCAAATGTTAGGTACTATTATAAATAAATGTATATACTGGATATATATTATATCTAAATCATGAAAACCATTCTGGATATAATTGACTATTGACCACATGGAGAACTTGTAAATATAAGGTGTTCATTTTTAACTCAAGTACCAAATATCGACAAAATGATCGTTATAAACTTAAATGATTACATAATGTTTATAACATGGCAATAAGTGATAAAAAGGAATAATAAACTTGAAAAAGGTTCTTAAGAAAGTATAAATTAACTTTAGTTTATTATTCAAGATATTAAATAATGATTGAGTCAAGTCGGACACGAGGTAAGTGATCCAACCTCTCTCTTTATTTTCATGTACTCTCTTTTATGTCATTTCTTTTATGCTCCATGTTCTTATGTTGGGGGATGTTCTTTTATATTAAACATACTATAATTTCTATTTTCATATGATTAGAGACCCCCTCTCAGTCTCATCAATTCATTTTAAGAATTTTTAAGTGGCGTCGTTAGGCTGTTGATTGTTTGTAAGGGATTTTCTTATCTCACTTTCAATTCCATGAGATTTCCATTGTTCGCCACTAATTTATTGAATTTGGTGTATTGTGTACTTCCATTTTATATATATTATCATTATTGTATTTATATTCATGTTATTCTGTGAATTATTTGGTGGTTATTAACTTTTGGTCATACGACTCAGTTGATTACAACGTAGAAAGAGGTTTCATCTCACTTTTTAGTCTTGTGAGATTCATGCTATATTTGCCACTATTTACATTTGTGTGGTGTATGTACATAACATTATTGTAATATTTATGTAATATGATTTCATTTATGAGTATTTACATCTTAATTGTATTTTTCTTCATTCATGTGGTGTATGTTTTGTAAATTACCAAATCGGTAAGGGAACCATTCACCCTCCTCTTTATAAAAGACTTCTTTTGGTTATATCTTTTAATTTACTTCTTATTATGTTTGGATATGTTATTATATATCCTTATTGATGTAAAATTTATATACAAGTGATTAAATTCCCTTTTTTATCTCATCAATGCATTTTCTAAATTTTAAAGTGACGCTGTTAGGCTGTCGAATTTTTACAAGGGAACCTCTTAACCCCATTTCAATTCTTCAGATTTAACTTGTACTTCTTGAATATGTCATCCAATGACTATGTGTGAATGAACTCTAATTGTTTTACACTTAATATCCACTTATATTGGGTGTATTTATATTTTTCACACATAATTATGTGATTTATTTATCCTTAATTTAAGGATACCATCTTTATAAGGGATCTCATCTCAATTTACATTTCCATTGAGACTTCATTGTTGTTATGCACCAATTCACTCTTATATGGTGTATATACTGTACTTTGACATATTATACCATGAATCCCTTTATTCTCTTGATATTATAATGTTCTGATTAAATGTTATTCCTCAATTATTTGTATTCAAGTGTCTCCTTTTTTGTTAAAAAACATTTTAACTAAAACATCATTTAAAATGTTTTAAATATTTATTCTTTTAAATGTTTCTCATTAATGTCCATGTTTTCAAAATGGGATTTAGGATTTATTTATATGTACATTAATGATTTCTAATGATAATTCATTTAAAATAATCAAAGTAGTATGTGACACTTTGATTCAAAAATATCTTTTTTAAATAGTTTTGAAAATGATTTGATAAAACATTATTTATTTCAATATCTTGATTTGATATATTGGAATGTGGAAATGTTACCTTTCCTTTATACATGTGTTATGGTTATTGGGAATTTTTTATGTATAAGGGTGGTTCCGTGATAAACCTAGGGAGGGTGAGCCCGAGATAGCTCTCCAATGCATTGGGTAACCTGACTGAGGTGAACGTGATGTTACTCCTAAGAGACTTAGGGAATATACCGTGATGGGTATTCCAAGTGTAACTCCCTATGTAGCTGTGATAGCTACAATGTAAGTTTGATATGGATGCCATTATTAACCTTTATGATTTATTATTTGTGTGTGTTATTCATAAATATTATGATTTCATAAGGTATGTTATGATTGAAAAGTATGGTTTCTTTGATTTGTATTTATTGATTGTCTAATGTTTTCCTTCCTTATTTGATAACCCTTACGGAGCTTTTTATGCTCATCCCAAGTTTTTGAAATGTTTTCCATAGGACATGAAGATGAATAGGGACAAGGATGAGATCAATAAAAAGTCATGCTATATAAAACATGAAACTATACATGTTTCTTTTTAAGAGTTTTTATTTTATGAAAAATTGGATACTGAGTAGTAGTGTCTACTTGTAATATTCAAGTTGTAATGTAATAGTTATGGCCTTATTCTCTAAAACTCTAAACCTGAAAAGATCCTCAATGTGAATAATCCATTTAATTCCATATTATGTAATGTTTAAGGCCATCCTCATCCAATTCCACATCTATTTGTCTCATGATACCTACCGATGCATCGAGGAGCTATAGCGGGCTCCACCCATCACTTACTAAGTCCACTGAATTCCTCATATGAAAAAGTTAAATCATTACATAAATATTCATATAAAAATAGCATATGAAATGTCAATAAATTAACCATAAACCATGGATGGTATAAAAATAAAACATCCACAGTCAAACATATCATAACTCATTCAATACAACATGGAAGATTGTATTATAATAAGTAAACCTCGTACAAAAATAATATCCAGTAAAGGATGCTGACATAGTTGAAAACGATGAGTAAAACATTTTGAGAGAAATATACTCTTTGTAAAATAATTTAAAAGTCACACATTTATAAAGGAAGTAATTTAAAAGATATTTTTGAATCAAAGTGTCTCATAACACTTTAAAACTTTTGAATGTAATTAACATTTCAAAACATTCATGTACATGTAAATAAATCCTTAAAATCATTTTGAAAACATGGACATTAATTAAAAAGGTTTACAAAGATAAATCTTTAAAACATTTAAAATTCTAATATTGATAAAGAGTACTTTTCAAAAATCCTTAAAATATTCATATTGAAATCATTTTTATGAAAATGTACACGGATGATAAAAATGTCCCAGTAAATATTTACAAATAAACAATCTCTGATAATAATGTGATTGAGGAATTAACCCTTACAAATTTGGTAACTTACGAAACATACACCCCATGAAAGGAGTATCATACTATGAATATGTAAATACACATAAATTAAAGTGTATTACACAATGAATACAATTACGGGAAGTACATACACTACAAAAAGGTAATAGTGGAAATATGGCATGAATCTCATGGGAATAAGGAGTGATATGAAATCCCCTTACCTTGCACTTTCTTTTAGTCGAGGGTATGTTTAACTTCCTCTTCTTCGAGTTCTTCCTTTTGATTTGATCAAAAGGGCTCCTTAGGTTGGATTTATAATCAAACTAAGGCCTCTAGGTTGAAGTGAGGGAAGTTATGAGGATATTTTGAAAGGGTTTGGCTGAGCCAAATTTCTTTGGATGTGTTAAATAGTGAGAAGGGGGAGTGCTCTTTTATAAGAGTGGTGAGTGGCACTTTAGGAAAAGATTAAAGTATTAATTTATTATACAATCATATTCAGTTTATAATGGTTCCAAATGAATTTATTTCGAGCCTTAGGTGGTTATGGGTTGCAATTCTCTCAACCAATAGGTTTTAGACATGTTTAGGTTACCATTTTAACCTTATCTTTTAGATTTAACTCTTAGTTAAATAGTTTAACTTTTACCTTTTCTTCTTGTATTCTTACTCTATATGGTTAATAAACTTACTATAAACTTCCAAGATATCCTCAAGTGTCTCATTAATGACATATATAATATTATTTAATCTGTTTTTCAAAACCTTACATTTTTCAGAATATTATATCAACCAATAATATAGTATTTGTTTTAAATATTAATTTATGTCAATTTTGACACTATTTGGTAATTTTTTTGTGAAAGTTATCCCAACTTTATTACATAGAAAAATACCCGTTGAATCATCCCTAACATGTCATAGTCACCTATAAAATTCGTGTATGTCATAAAAACTTTGAAATTAAATTTATTTTAATATTTATAATACCATTTATTTGATTCTTTCATTAATAAGGTAATTACTGCATCATCATTATGACATAAATAAATTTAATTATTTTAAGTATAAAAATTATAAATAAAATACCATGATGTATGAAATATTTTTATCTTTCTAATGAATATTTATTGTCGAATTTATCTTATGTATAACCCTATATTAAAAATGGTTTAATTAATAAAATTTGAATTTAACACTTTTAACTCTTCTTTAAATTAAATAAGAATAAATGTACTAATCTAATCCAAGTGAACCTAAATGATAATATTTTATCCCTAAGGTTGTTTTTGGTCGGGATACACTTGTCCCATAGAAATAGGACACGTTTTAGGGTAATATTAATATCATTTTTACCCTTAATTACCCTATTTACTTTTAACTGTGGTAAATAAAAGTAAAACGTTACTATTCACCAAAAATTATTTTTATCTTATTGAACCAAATATTATTACTTGATATTAACCATGTCTCTAGGATTTTAGAAATTCAACTCACAGAAGCGGTAAAATTAAGTTTTATATGAATTTACAAATTCTCCTAGGAGGTGTGTAAAGACGATGAAAAAGGTTAATAAATTTTTATATATCTAAAATTATTATAAAATGACCCCAATTAATTACATTGAATTTATAGAGGTATTATGTATCTATTTTGACCTAAAATAAATTTAAATAAAATAAATAATTATTTAAATAAAAATATGGTTTTAAACAATAACTCAGTGTTTTTTTCACTATTCATAAACAATTGAACATTTTCAGAAAAATACAAAAAAATTTACCCTAGGTTAATTTTGATATTCCAAATCCAAAAATCATGTCTACTTTACCAAATTAAAAATATATAAGTTTCGTTTATTAATTTTAAATTAATTCCCGTTATCAAAATAAAAAACGTGCTTTTAAGAAATAATAACTATCAAAAGATTGACACCTGTTTATGTCCAATTTCAAAGTGAAATTACTTCCAATGAACAAAATTGTATTAAAAGGTGAAAATATAATCAAATTATACTTCCAAACCATTCTTATTTATAGTTTAACACTATAAATTGTTTTGATTAAAATTTTTTTTTCAGTTTAAATATAGTATTCTTCACTGTTCACCCAAATATGAAAGTTATCAGAAAAACACCAAAATTTTATTGAAACTAAATTCTTATATACCGATTCTAATGAAGAAGTTTATTTTGTCAAATTTAATATATAGAAGTTTCAAATATTGGATTTAAAAAGGGTTCACCATTAAATGGTGGTAAAATTGCAATTTTTTTGAAAAATACTTCTTTTATCTGAAAAAAATGTATTTGTTTTTACATTATGTCTAAGAAAATAATAATATGGATTCTAAAATTATATGGATTTGGGAAGTCGTGGTGCACTTGAACTCAGTGTTTCATGTAGTGCAAGTAATTGAATTACTTTGAAAATATAACGTACTATTAAATCTTGGGGTGTTACATTATTCCCTCCTTCAACAAATTGCATCCTCACAATTTGAAATTGTTCTTTGAAAATAAAAGGTTGAAAATAGAAAATACCATTGTGGGAAAACCCATATCGGAAATTGGGTTAATAAAATTTAGTCTTAATAAGAGGAAGAAAAAAAATTATATATATATATATATATACTTGATAAGTAGAGTTTCATATTTCAACTAATTACTACCACAAACTCATCTTTCACTCCAAATGATTTCAAAAAAATTCTATTAATCCAATTCATATAAGGTTCCAAAAATAATGAATTTATAATTCATTTGTGAGACTATTTAAAAAAAACTAAATTATACAAACTAGTACATCTCGTAGTATACTTGTAGGTGATGCACCTTTGTCGCTCTTCGGTTGTGGGTTCGAGTCTCGCGGCCTTGTCGGACGCGACTAGTTGTCGCACGACCTCTGGGTTGTCCTTTTATAACATTCCAAAAATAACCTTAATAATAGTATCCAATTTCAAACATAATCCATTCCTAACTTTAGAATTATCCAAAATACTTATATCCAAACTCTCAGTAAAAAATTTATAAGGAAGTTAAACATAATGAAGATCCTTTTTTCCAGATAATAACATGTGAACACCTTCATCGTGTATTTTTTTAAAACACCGCAACATCCTGAATTACCATAAAACCTTATTGATTTCATTCATTCTCCCTTATTCATTATATAATAATGGATATACTCCTTCTATCCAAAAATTTTGTAAACTCTAACAGTGATGGAATATACAAATCATTAATCAGTTTCAAGGAAGTCAATAATATCCAATATAATTTATCCAAATCAACCATATCTTATTCCAAAATCACTACCTCATTATCAGGACCATGTTAAGGATTACCTTTCCTTCAACCTTGTGTTTTCCAAAAAGTGTAGCTTACTATTAAGTCATTTTTCATAGATCCATATAATCTCAAATCCTCAATAAAATAGTACTGCAATACAATCCTTGTTTATCTCCATAATTCATGTAACCAGTATATTGTTGATAAAACACTCAAATGAAATAATTCTATAATAACAACATAATAACAATAGTCATTCCTCTTCATCATAGGTAGTATCATAACTTTATTATTATCCAATAACATCATTTTCGGTATACTCTTATGAATGGTACATTGATTCACGTAGTGTCTCAACGCCTTTCAGATGAAGCATTTTACATTTGAAAACTTTTTCTTACACTTGCAATCACGTACTTGGTGTCTGTTTTCTCCACACTTATAAGAAACTCCCATTACCTTCAAGCATTTACCATGGTGATTCTTTCCACAGTTATCACATATGGGAAAATCCGTCTTTTCCCTCTTCCCTTTATCCATCTTTCTCTAATCCATCATTTTCTTGTCTTTCTTCCCTTCAAAGCCATAGGACTCGGAGAATTATTTACTTATCTTTTTAACACATGATACTATTTCTTCATATGTTGAGAATACATGGGAGAATATTTCCCTTCAAAATGTTGGCCTAATACTATGAAAGATATAATCCTTCTTACTCTTTGGATCATACGTATTGCTGGAGTTCATATTCCTTCTATTGGGTGCCATTTCTATACAATGCCATACACTAGGTTAGTTTATGAATCGCAATTCATTATTCCAAACATGTAAAATACCTAACATAAATTGAACAGTTTATGGATATAATCCATAAAAATATTTTCTTTGAGGTGGTATATACTCGTAAATCCTTCATAATGATTTGTAAAGAAAATGAAAATTATCCAAAGAATATCCCCTAGGAGTGTCATAACCAAGAGTGCAGCAAGGCCCGTTGTCGTGCACCAGTTCCCATTCGAGTCTAGCTCAAATCCATGTTTTTAGGTTTTACCCCTGGGTACATCTGTCCAGAGTCACCTCTACCTGCTCGTATCCATACAGGGATGTATTTTCTTGGAAAACTCACACAATATCTACATTACCAAAATTCTAGGAAGTTCTTCTATACTAATCCTCAATGTCTATCTTAAGGTAATGTTTTCTAATCAGAGTTGGGACACTACATGAAACAATTTCCAAATCATCAGAGTATGCCCCAAATGATGCTATTGGATAATAATCATGTTATGATACTACCTCTGATGAAGAAGAATGACTAGTGTTCTTATGTTGTTATTATAGGATTATTTCATTTGAGTGTTGTATCAACAATATACTAGTTATATGTATTATGTAGATAAATAAGGATTATACTGCATTACTATTTTATTGAGGATTTGAGATTATATGGTTCTAATAAGAGTGACTTAATAGTAAGCTACATTTTTGGTAAAATACATGGTTGGAGGAGAGGAAATCCTTAATATGGACCCGATAATTAGGTAGTGATTTCAGAATAAGAGATGGTTGATTTGAATAAATTATATTGGATATTATTAACTACCTTGAAATTGAATAATGATTTGACATTTTTGGATAGAAGGAATATATCCAGTATTCTATAAAGAATAAGGGATCATGAATGTTATCAATAAGGTTTTATGGTAATTAAAAATGTTACCATGTTTTAAAATAATACATGATGAAGGTGTTCAAATGTTATTACATGGGAAAAAGGATCTTCATTGTGTTTAACATCCTTATAAATTTTGGACTGTGAGTTTGGATAGAATTATTTTGGATAAGTCTAATGGTTGGAATGGATTATGTTTGAATGTTTATTTTTGGATTTTTATAAAAGGACAACACACAGACCATGTGACAACTCATCACGTCGGACAAATTTGTGGGAATAGAACCCACAACCATAGTGCAATTGGGATTTTTCGCATACCACTGGACTATGTGACGTTCCTAGATGGTATAATGTAGTTTTTAAAGGGTCTAATATGTGAATTATAAATTCATTATATTTGGAACCCTATACGATCAGGATAAATAGAGTATTTTTGAGTTGTATTATGTTTTAGAGTGAAAGATGAGTTTGTGGTAGACATTTATTAATGGATAAAACTTTAATTATAAATTAATTATACCTCCTTATGATCTTATCCAATCTCATAAATAAATTCATCAACATTAAGAAAAGGAACTTAGAACAAAAACGTTGCCCTAGATAGTACCTTAGATCATCACAAATTTATGGCTTTATGATTGTTGGACTTTTTATAGCCATGTTCTCTACCACTTTCCATCAGATATTGATGGGTATATTTCTCTTCCATATCCATGTTTTCCTATATGGAACCCTAGTATGTGTTATTTTTGGTAAACTTCATACTTACCACTCTTTATTTTAAATAGAGGCCCCATTAATCCATTTTTCGATGTTGGATTTCAACTAAGATATTTTAAAATGTCAACCCCAAGATTCCAATATTGAGAATAAATTATGAGGACGCAATTTATTGAATGAGAGGATAATGTAACACCCCAGGATTCCACATTACACTTCTCTTTGAATAATAGAGTAGCGTGTGTTGTACGCAACTTCGAGTTCTAACACACCACAACCAATCAGACCAGCCATTATGAAGAGTAATACCCACATTATGAATTTATATACATTTTATCTTTCAAAATAGACTTCATTTTTGGATTCAGAATATCGAAACTAGCATAGGGTGAATTTTTGGTACTTTTCTAATAACTTTCATATGTTGATGAATAGTGAAAATTACTAAATTTTAATTTAAAACAAATTTTTTAATCGAAATAATTAATAGTGATAAATTTTGAATTTGAGTGATTTTAAAGTATAATTAGATTATATTTTTACCATTTAATCCAGTGTTGGTCATTGTACATAATTTCACATTTAAACTGGACATAAGCAAGTGCTAATCTTTTGATAGTTATTACTTCCTAAAAACACTCTTTTTGTTTTGACAATGGAAATTAATTTTAAATTAATTTCTGCCACTTCTATGTTTTGAATTTATAAAAATGGATTACATATTTTGAATCAGGAGGTCCAAATTGTGTAAATAGATAACTTTTATTTTTATACATTTTGAATGATTACTTTGGTAAATATTTTATTTACCATGGTTAAAGTGTAAATAAGGTAAATAAGGGTAAAAAATAAATTATAATAATATTAAATTACCTAAATCATGTCCTAACCCTATTGGTTGATACATTTCCGACCCTGGGAATATTTGGGTCGATTTTGAGACCCCATGGAGCCACTTGTAAGTGATAATGACACTTTTTTTTAATTAAGTTAAAGTAAATATGAAAATGACAAAAACATCTATCTTTTAGAAAAAATATTTTTACATAGGGTTATATATGTTATCATTTCGATTATAAATATTAATTATAAATCTAAAATGATTTCTGACATAATTTTATTTTATTTAGAATTTTTAGACATTTAATAATTAAATTTAGTTATGACACAATGATGATGTAGTATTTTCCTTATTAATGAATGAATAAAATAATTGGTATTATAAATGTTATAATAAATATAATTTGAATGTTTTTATGACATCCAAAAATTTTATTGGTTAATATAACATGTTAGGATAACTTATATGAATTTTTTTCAAATTAATAATGTTTTTATGACTTTATCAAAAATAAATTATTAAATAGTGTCAAAATTGACATAAAAGGTTTTTTTTTAAAAAAATTATATTATTAATTGATATAATATTCCTAGAAATCTAAAGTTCGGCCGAAAGACTTATATGATGATAGGTATGTCATTAATGAACCACTTGGGGTTCTTTTGGCAGTTTATAGTAAGTCTATTAACCAAATAATATAAAAATACAAAGAGACATGTAAATGTCAAACTAATTAACTAAGACTGAAATCTAAAAGATAAAGTCAATATATTGACCCAAACCTATCTAAAACCTATTGGTTGAGTGTTTTTTGACCCATAACCACGTAGTATCAAAATAAATTCATTTGGAACCATTATAAACTGAATATGATTGTATAATAAATTAATACATTAATCTTTTCCTAAAGTGACCCTCACCCCTCTTATAAATGGGCACTTCCCCTTATCTCAAAATCACACCTCCAAAGCCATTTGGCTTGCCCAAACCCTGCAAAAATATCCTCTAAACATCCCTCACTTGATCCTAGTAGCCTTAGTTTGATTAGAAGGATAACCTATGGAGTCATTTTGATCAAATCAAAAGGAAGAACCCGAAGATGAGGTAATGATTTCATCACCCTCTTTCAAGTTCTCTTATTCTTCCACTTACTATTTATTTTTTTGATGTTTCAATTTTAAAATAATAAATCTAGTATATTCTATATACTATAATGTTATTATAAATATGGCACAACTATATTTATTATCCTATCCATCTTATTAATGATAATGTCACCATGCGTTCGTACGTACGACTTACCGTCTCCACGCTGTGGTGAAATTTGTTATTCAACACTATGTTATTTGGATGGATATAATGATGAGTAATATGTATATAAATACTGAAAATGACATGATAATGTCTCTGTAAAATGAATATACCATACAATTCCACACCTTTATGGAAATGATATTGCCGCTCATGCGTACATATGGATTACCATCTCCACGACGCGATGAGATTCATTTCAACATTCACCATTCATCGACGATTATAAAAATATATAATACTAATAAGTATGTAATATATGACATAATAATGATATTGGAGATATATATATATATATATATATATATATATACTTACATATATCGTATTCACTTAGTTCCGTTCAATACGTTATGAAATCAGAAACAACGTTTATGCGTACGTACGGACTACCGTCTCCATAAATGGTGTTTTTCATTTCATATATATATGTCTATTATACATATTTATATTATAAATATATATGATATATAAATCATGTTTTATATTCTGGAAGTATTTTAATCTTGATCTAAGTGATACAATCAAGAGTAACAAGTTAAAACACATACGATAAAGAATCAAATTATTACCCGAAATGTTAATTTAACTTGGAAATTATTATTAAATGGGTAGTATAAAGTCATAAATGAATCATGTATGATATAATAAATATAAATACTAATCTGGTATAATTTAATAACATACTATGGGCTTCATACAGGAGGTTAAACATACCATCGACTAAAGGAAAGTCCAAGGTAAGGGGTTTTCTTCTAACTCCTTATTCCCGTGAGATTCATGCCATATTGCAACTATTAACTTTTGTGTGGTGTATGTACTTCCCATAATTGTATTATTTGTGTAATACAATTTAATTAATGTGTATTTACATATACATTGTATGATACTTCTTTCATAGGGTATATGTTTCGTAAGTTACCATATTGGTAAGGGTTTATTTCACAGTCTCTTCATTATCCGAGGTTGTTTATATGTAATTATTTACTGAGACCTCCTTATCATCCACATCTATGTTTCTTAAAAATGTATTTCAAAACATTTTTACTATTACTTGATAATGGGTTAAAGTCATTTATAACGTTATTTGTTTTCAAAGGAATCTTACCGTCGTTTTCCAAACAAGGAACTTTTTGACCTTTTCGACAAATTTAAGGTAAGAAACTCGGGTGACCATTGTACTTCTCTTTATTTCTTTTAATGTGACAGTTTTACTGACTCTTTTTCCGATACGGGACTTTCAATAATGTTTCCAAGCCCAAATTTTAAAATTGGGAGGATGCAATTCCCAAAAGGGGGGAAGGATGTAACATCCGAGGTGAATAAAGAATATGAATTATTTATATATATTAATTTTTGAAATAAATATTAATTTTAGAAGGGTTTCTATGTTCGATAGCATACTCGATACGCAACAACAGGTTTCTTTGAAATCTTACGTTGCACACTAATAATATAATATGATTCTTTTAAATGGTAGTTAACTTCTAGCTGTTGTATCATAAGGAATGAACAAAACTAACCACAATATTATTATACATGTTTGTTAAATGTATTTACATTTATCCAATAAATGTTAGAGGCTTAAAATGTGAATGAATCTAATTTTAAGCATAATTTACATTAAAAGGACGATTTATCGCCTTTTAATGGCGAACCCTTTTTAAATATAGTTTTGGTCACTTTAATACATTATATATAAACAAATAAAATTCTTCTTTATAATGGGGATATCAAAATTTACTTTGTGTAAATTTTTGGAATTTTTCCGATAATGTTCATTTTTTAATGAATAGTGAAAAATATTGTATTTTAATTAAAAAGTGACTTTTAATCTAATTTATTTATAAGGTTAGATTACCTTTTTAATTGGTTTTAAAGTGAAATTAAAATATATTTTTACCATTTAATCCAATGTTGGTCATTGGAATTAATTTCACTTTGAAATTGGACATAAACAAGTATCAATCTTTTGATAGTTATTGTTTATTAAAAACATGCTGTTTGTTTTGATAAGGGGAATTAATTTTATAATTAATTAATGTCACTTCTATGTTTTGAATTTGAAAAAATAGTCATCATTTTTGATTTCGGAATATCAAATATAGCTTAGGCTGAATTTTTGGTATTTTTCTGAAAAAAATAAATTTTTGATGAATAGTGAAACCACTTAGTGGTAGTTAAAAAAACAGACTTTTTCATTTAAATGAAATTTTACCACTTCTGTGAATTGAATTTTGAAAATCCTACATACATGGTTATTATCAAGAAGTAAAATTTGGTTCAATAATATGAACATATTTTTTGGTAAATAGTAACTTTTTACCTTTATTTACAGCAATTAAAGGTAAATAAAGTAACTCAATGTAAAAAGATTACTATAATAATTCAAAGTTATCTTAACACATGTACAAACCTTAATTGTTCAGTCATTAACGACCGTGGGAATCTTTGGGTCGATTTTGGGATCCCCTTGAGCCACTTGGGAGTGATAATGACAATTTAGATTAATTTACTTAAAGTAAATGCAAAAATGTCAAAAGCAAATATCTTTTAGTAAATTAAATTTTACAAGGGGTTATATAAATTATCCTTTATACTATAAATATTAAATAGAAAGATAAAAATATTTACTACATCATAGTATTTTTTTACTTATTTTTAGAGATCAAATAAATTAAATTATTTATGACACAATAATGATGAATTGTTTACCTCATTAATAAATGATTTAAATAAATAAGATTATAAAGACTAAAATAATATTCAAAACCTATCCAATTCATATTGGATGATTTTATTTCTAATATGAGTCATCTTATATTCTAAATTAATGTGTTTTAGACCTTTTGAAACTGAATATATGTTTATAATAAAATAATGTTTTCACACTTTCCTAAAGAGCCCCTCCGCCCCCTTATAAAACGAGACCACTTCTAAACAATTCCACACATCTCTCAAGCCTTTTGTCTCGTCCAAACTCTACCCAATTAATCTCCCTACATAACTCTTATCCTCCTAGAAGACTTACCTTAGGCATAAGGAACTTCAAGAACTCCTTTGGTCCAATCCAAAGAGAGTTATCGAATTTAAAGGTAACAGTTTCTCTTAAATTGTTTTCTTTTCTTTTACTTCTCCAACCCCTAAACTCTTTTTATTCCTTTATTTTGTAACAACACCAGTATCCTCAGTATAATATGATGTTGTTATGAGAATTATTTGAAGTGCACTTTTTTTGGTCGAATTACACTTATCCAATAGAATTAGGACATGTGTTAGGGTAATAATAATATCATTTTTACTCTTAATTACCCTATTTACTTTTAACCGTAGTAAATAAAAGTAAAAAGTTACTATTCACCGAAAATTATTTTTATCACCTTGAACCAAATTTTACTACTTGATATTAACTGTGTCTCTTGGATTTTCGAAATTCAACTCACAGAAGCGGTAACATTACGTTTTATGTGAATTTACAAATTCTCATATGAGTTGGGTAAAAGACGGTGAAAAAGTTCAATAAAATTATTATATATCTAAAATTATTAGAAAATTACTCCAATGAATTAAATTTAATTTATATATTTATTATGTATCTATTTTGACTTAAATTAAATTTAAATAAAATAAATAATTATTTGAATAAAAAACCGATTTTAAAAAATAACTTAGTGTTTTTCACTATTCATCAAAAATTGAAAGTTTTCAGAAAAATAAAACAAATTCACTCAAAGATAATTTTGATATTAAAAATCCAAAAATTATGTTTATTTTACCAAATTAAAAACATATAATTTTCATTTATTAATTTAAAATTAATTTTCATTGTCAAAACCAAAAGTCGTATTTTTTTGAAATAATAACTATCAAAAGATTGACACTTGTTTTTGTCCAATTTCAATGTAAAATTAATTACAGTGACCATAATTGGATTAAATGGTAAAATTATAATCTATTTATACTTCCAAACCATTAAAATTTATATTTTAGCACTATAAATTATTTTGATTAAAAAAGTTGTTTTTAGTTAAAATGTTGTATTTTTCACTATTCACCCAAATATGAAAATTATCAGAAAAACACCAAAACTTTATTGAAACTAAATTATTTTGTCCCAATTCAAAAGAAGAAGTTTATTTTGTCAAATTTAATATATAGAAGTTTAAAATATTGAATTTAAAAAGGGTTCTCCCTTAAAAGGCTGTAAAATTGCATTTTTGAAAAAATACTTCTTTTATCTAAAAAAATGTATTTGTTCATAAATTATGTCTAAGAAACTCATATTATGAATTCTAAAATTATTAAGATTATATAAGGTTCAAAATTCATTTAATACTTTTCATAACCACTTTTTAACGACTAGTTCGGTAAGTCGTGGTGCGCTTGAACTCAGTGTTGCATGTAGTGCAAGTTATTGAATTACATTTAAGAAATAACGCACTATGAAATCTTGGGGTGTTACATTCTACCCTCCTTCAATAAATTGCGTCCTTGTAATTTGAAACTGTTCTTCTAAAATAAAAGGTTGAAAATAGAAAATACCTTTGTGGGAAAACCCACATAGGAAATTGGGTTAATAAAATTTAGTCTTAATAAGAGGAATAAGGAAATGAAAAAGTCACCAACAAATTAGTGTTTTGGATAGGAGAACATTGTTGGAAATTATACACACATAATTAGAGGAAAAATGTAAATACTTATAGGGACTGATTATGGACATCAATCACAAACAAGTGTAAAATTGTGGGCCTCAAAGCCATCAATCTATGATGACTTCAAATATCATCGGTTATACAAAACATAAGGTATTAGGATAACACATTTTTGGTTTTAATATCACTTCCCCAATGTTTAAGGATTAATTCTTTCATAGGATGAAAAAAAGTATACTTGTCAAGTAGAGTTACATCCTTTAACAAATTTCTAACACAAACTCATCTTTCACTCTAATAGATAGTAGAACTTAAAAATATTCTATTTATCCTAATCTTATAGGGTTCCAAAAATAATGAATTTATAATTCACATATCAGACCCTATAAAAAAACTACATTATTCAATCTAGGAAATCACGTGGGTCAGTGATAGGTGATACAACCTTTCCTCTCTTCAGTTGCAGGTTCAAGTCTCACGGCCTTACCGGACGTGACAGGTTGCCGCCCGACCTCCGGGTTGTCCTTTTTATCGAAATCAAAAAAAAAACCTTAAAAATAGTATCCAATTTCAAACTTAATCCTTTTCAACCTTTATAATTATCCAAAATACTTATATCCAAACTCTCAGTCCTAAGTTTATACGGAATTTAAATATAATGAGGTTCCTTTTTCAATGTAATGACATGTGAATGCCTTCATTGTGTATTCTTTTACAACACCGTAACATCCTGAATTACCTAAATAAACCATCTCTTATTCCAAAATCACTACCTCATTATCATGACCATATTAAGGATTAACTTTCCTTCAACCATTTATTTTTCAAAATGTGTAGCTTACTATTAAGTCACTTTTCTTAGAACCATTTAATCTCAAATCCTTAATGAAATAGTTCTGCAGTACAATACTTATATACTATATAATTATTATAACCAGTACATTGTTGATACAACCCTCAAATGAAATAATTCTCTAATAAAAACATAAGAACTCTAATCATTCCTCATCATCTGTGGTAGTATCATAACTTGATTATTATCCAATATCATTATTTGGGGAATACTCTGATGATTTGGACATTGGTTCGCGTAGTATCTCAACACCTTGTAGTTGAAGCATTTTACATTTGAAAACTTTTTCTTACCCTTACAATCACATACTTAGTGTCCTTTTTCTCCACACTAATGACAAAACCCCATTCCCTTAAAGCATTTACCAAGGTGTTTCATTCCACATTTATCACATATTGGAAAATACTTCTTTCTCTTATTCCCTTTATCCATATTTCATTCTACCATCCTTTTCTTCTCTTTCTTCCCTTCAAAGCCATAGGATTCAGATAATTCTTTACTGATCTTATTAACACATGATACTATTTCTTCATATGTTGAAAATACATGGGAGACTATTTCCCTTCTAAATTTTAGCTTAATACAGTGAAATATACGATCCTTCTTACTCCTTGTATCATACATATTGCTGGAGTTCACATTATTTCTACTGGGTGCCATTTCTATATAGTGGAATACACTATATTAGTTTATGAATCGTAATACATAAATCCAAACTGGTAAAACACTTGACATAAATTTAAGTCTAGTTTTAATACGAATATTTATGTTATATTTCAACCTTTTCATATGAGGAATGTATTGGACTTAGTAAGTGATGGGTGGAGCCCACTATAGCTCCTCGATGCATCGGTATGTCCCATGAGACAACTAGACGTGGAATTGGCTGATGCCCTTTCCCAATTTTGATATATGGTTTTGGCCGGGGCCTTAATCATTTTTAGACGTCTTGGATGTGACCTTGACAAAATGTTTCAGAATGTCCGGAATTATACATATCCTCATTATGAAAATAATATTGATGGTTCATGTGGTAATTCGACTAGTAGAATACCCATGATTATTGTTTTGTTATTGAATTATTTACTCAGCTCATATTCTTGTCATGAAATTATTCTTGTTTATTATTGGTAAAGGCATGTGGTTTCAATTATTTACCATGCTTAATATTTATGTCATTTTCTGTTGTATTACTTACCCTTACTGAGCGTTTGAGCTCACACATTTCTTAGGTTTCATTTTCCCAGGATATGAAGAAGTTAGTTATGAGTGACCTGCAGGCATAATCTATTAGTCTTGGAAGTTTCTAATTATATATATTTGTGTTGTATTTCTTTTCAAGCTTTAAATTTGAACTTATGTATGAATCTTGTTTCTAATAATACTAAACTGATCGGTCTTTCGAGACATTATTTCCTTGTGATCATTCCAATGTTATGTAATAATGCACCGACTCTGGGTAACTAGGGTCAGGGCATTACAGTTGGTATCCGAGGAAGTTTAACAATAACCTTGGAAGCTAGATTTAGATAAACTCTGATAAAATCACATAGACCAAAGATAGAATTTGAGGATTACTATAGAATAAATTCCTAGAATTTTGGTAATATATATATTTTGTGAGTTTTCCATGAAAACAAATCCTTGTCTGGATACGAGCAGGTAGAGGCAGCTCTGGCACAGATGTACCTAGGGGTAAAACCCGAAAAAACCACTTTGAGCAAGAATCAAACGAGAACTGGTGCACGACAATGGGTCTTGCTCTAATCTTGATTATGACACTCCTGAGGGATATGCTTAGGATAATTCTCTTTTTCTTTAAAAATCATTATAAAGGGTTTATGAGTATATATTTTCTCAATGAAAACATCTTTATTATTATGGATTATATCCATAAACCGTTCAATTTACATTAGTTATTTTACAAGTTTGGAATTATTCAATGCAATTCATAAACTGACCTAGTTTGTTCCATTGTATAGAAATGGCACCTAGTAGAAGGAATGTGGACTCCAAAAATACGTATGATCCAAATTATAGGAAGGATCATATCTTTCGTGGTATTAATCCAACATTTAGAAGGTAAATATGCTCCCATGTATTCTCAACATATGAAGAAATAGTATCATGTGTTAACAAGATAAGTAAAGAATTATCTGAGTCCTATGGATTTTAAGGGAATTAAGAGAAGAAAAGGATGGAAGAGAGAAAGATGGAGAAAGGGAAGAGGGAAAAGAAGAATTTTCCCATATGTGATAATTGTGGGAAGAAACACCCTGGAACTTTCCTGAAGGGAATGTGAGTTTGTTATAAGTGGGGAGAAAAAGGACACCATGTACGTGACTAAAAGGGTAAGAAAAAGGTTTCAAATTTACAATGATTCATCTGCAAAGAGTTGGGACACTATGTGAACCAATGACCAAATCATCAGAGTATGCCCCAAATGATGCTATTGGATAATAATCATGTTATGATACTACCACAGATGAGGAGGAATGATTAGAGTTCTTATGTTGTTATTAGAGAATTATGTCATTTGAGTGATGTATCAACAATTCAGTGGTTATAATAATTATGGAGTATATAAGGATTGTAATGCAGTACTACTTCATTTAGGACTTGAGATTGTGTGGAACCAAGAAAAGTGACTCAATAGAAGGTTAAATTTTAGGAAAATATATGGTTGAGAAAAAGATAAACCATAATATTGTTCTGATACCAAGCTAGTGATTTTTGAATAATACATGATTTATTTGGATAAATTTTATTGGATATCCATGACTACCTTGAAACTGATTACAGATTTGTATATTCCATCGTTGTTTGAGTTTACAAATTTTTTTGATAGAATGAGTATATCCAGTATTTTATAAGTAATAAGGGATCATGAATGTAGTCAATAAGTTTTTATGGTAATTGAAGTGTTTTAAAAGAATACATGATGTAGGTGTTCACATGTTATTACGTGGAAAAAAGGATCTTCATTGTGTTTAAAATACTTATAAATTTTGGACCATGAGTTTGGATAGAATTATTTTGGATAATTCTAGTATGAGATTTTTTTTGGATTGCCATAAAAGGACAACCCAGAGGTCGGGCGACAACCTGTCGTGTCCAGCAAGGCCGTGAGACTTGACCCCACAACTGAAGGGAGACAAGGGTGTATCACCTACCACTGGCCCACATGAGGTCCTATATTGAATAATGTAGTCTTTTTAAAACAAATTCTGGTAGATGAATTATAAATTTATTTTTTTGAACCCTATATGAATAAGATAAATAGAATATTATTTTTAAGTTCTATTATGTTTTAGAATGAAGGATGAGTTTGTGGTAGAAATTAGTTAAAGGATGGGACTCTACTTGTCAAGTATATATTTTTCTTCTTCTCTTATTCTATGAATAAATTAATTCTTATACTTTAGTTAAGGGATCTTAAAACAAAATATTTGTTATCCTAATACCATATGTTTTGTTGAACCGATGGTTTTTTAAATCATCATAGAATGATGAATTTTAGGCCCTCAATATCACACTTGTTTGTGATTGATGAACTCAATCACTACCTATAAATATTTATGTTTTTACTCTAATTATATGTCTATAATTTCCACCAATGTTCTCCTAATCAAGATCATAATTTGGTGGTGACCCTTTCATTTCCCTTTTCTTATTATTAAGATTAAATTTTATTAACCTAATTTCTGATGTGGGTTTTCCCAAAGGTATTTTCTATTTTAATCCTTTTATTTTCGAAAAATAATTTAAAATTGAGAGGACACAGTTTATTGATGGAGATAATAATGTAACACCCCAAGATTTCATAGTATGTTATTTCTTCAAAATAATTCAATAACTTGCACTCCACGCAACACCGAGTTCTAGCGCACCATTACTTACCAAACTAGCCGTTCAAAAGCAGTTATGAATAGTATTAACTGAATTTTGAACTTTATATAATCTTTATAAATTTAAAATCCATATTATGAGTTTCGTAGACATAATTTAAGAACAGATACATTTTTTCCAGATAAAAGAAGTATTTTTCAAAAAATGAAATTTTACCGCCTTTTAATAGCGAAGCCTTTTTAAATCCAAATATTTGAAACTTTTATTTATTAAATTTGAAAAAATAAACTTCTTATTTAGAATCGGGACATAATAATTTAGTTTCAATAATGTTTTGGTGTTTTTTTGATAACTTTCATATATGGGTAAATAGTGAAAAATAATATATTTTAACTGAAAAAACTTTTTTAATCAAAATATTTTATGTTGTTAAATTATAAATTTTAATGGTTTGGAAGTATAAATAGATTATATTTTTACCATTTAATCCAATTATGGTCACTGTAATTAATTTCACTTTGAAATTGGACACAAAGAAGTGTCAAACTTTTGATAGTTATTATTTCTTAAAAACACGCCTTGTGGTTTTGACCGCGGGAATTAATTTTAAATTAATAAATGCAACTTTTTTGTATTGAATTTGGTAAAATAGAATTCATTTTTGGATTCAGTATATCGAAATTAGCTTAGGGTAAAATTTTGGTACTTTTCTTATAACTTTCATATTTTGATGAATAGTAAAAATTACTAAATTTTAATTAAAAACAAATTTTTTAATCAAAATAATTAATAGTGATAAATTATGAATTTGAGTGATTTAAAAGTATACTTAGATTATAATTTTACCATTTAATCCAATATTGGTCATTGGACATAATTTCATATTTAAACTAGACATAAGAAAGTGTCAATCTTTTAATAGTTATTATTTGTTAAAAACACGCTTTTTTGTTTCGACAACAGGAATTAATTTTAAATTAATTTCTGACAATTATGTGTTTTGAATTTTTAAAAATGGATTCCATATTTATAATCAGGAGGTCCTAATTGTGTAAATAGGTAACTTTTATTTTTAGACATTTTGAATAATCACTACAGTAAATATTTTATTTACCATGGTTAAAGGGTAAATCCAGTAAATAAGGGTAAATAAATAATATTATAATAATACTAAATTACCCTAAAACATGTCCTAAACCTATTGGTTGATACCTGTTCGAACATGGGAATCTTTGGGTCAATTTTGGGACCCCATGGAGCCACTTTTAAGTGATTATGAAACTTTATATTAATTAAGTTAAAGTAAATACAAAAATGACATAAACATATATCTTTTAGAAAAATAATTTTTACATAGGGTTATATATGTTATCATATCAACTATAAATATTAATTAGAAAGATAAATGAATTTCCTACATCATGGTATTTGTTTTATAATTTTTATATATCTAATAAACTAAATTATTTATGAAACAATAAGGATGTAGTGTTTACCTCATTAATAAATGATAAAAATAAATAAAATTAAAAAGACTAAAATAATACCCAAAACCTGTACAATTATTATTGGATGATTTCATTTCGATCATGAGTCATATTATCTTCAAATTTAATGAGTTTTGGACCTTTAAAACCGAATATCATTATATAATAAAGTAATATTTTCAATCTTTCTTAAAGAGCCCCTCCTCCCCCTTATAAAAGGACACCACTTCTAACCAATTCCTCACACTTCTCAAGCCTTTTGGATCGTCCAAACTCTACCCAATTGATCTCCATACATCCCTATCCTACTCCTAGAATCCTAACCTTAGGCATAAGGAACTTCAAGAGTCCTTTTTGGTTCAAACCAAAGGGAGTTACCCAAATTAAAGGTAATGATTTCTCTTAGCTTCTTTTCTTTTATTTTAATTCTCCAACCCCTAAAATATTATTATTATTTTATTTTGTAATAAAACCAGTATACTAAATATACTAGGATATTTTTATGAGATGTATTCGAACTACACTTACACACACCTCCATCTAATGGGTGAAGAATATAATGTTTCTTTGGATGGCAACAAAACGCCTCATGAAACGATGATTGTTCAATTATCTCCTACCACCTCTCATGGTGGACATTATGATAGAACTATAATTAAATATGATATTAATGACATTTATTTTATATATAATCTTGTTTAATTCCATTTTATAGAATACCATTATTTGTTTCATCTTATATATATATACATGATAATTTTATATGAGGAAGTGCAGACTACCGCCCGCTCAAAGTGATATGACTCGTTCAATCCATATATAAAATGTATAAAGGATGGTGTAAATGAAATTAAGTAACCCATATAACATATTATATTATACTGGAATAATAATATACCTATGTATCATTTGGATTTGAGTCCTTTTAAAATGAAAAATGAAATGGAAGTAGCGTTCGTGCGTACGTACGGACTACCGTCTCCACGAACGCATTGAGATTCATTCCACATCGTATCCATTCAAGACTAATTTCATTTGATGATTAAAAATATTTTTTAAGGACTTGATATCATTCTTTATATGAATAATATATAACCTATGGATAACAAACACGACTTATATAACAAAACATATAAAAGAAAACGAGTAAGTGAACACCCAAAATGACGATAATACTAAAATATTATTAACAAATAAATCTTAAAAGATAATATATGATATCATATTTATGTATATGATTATTGTATAATTTAATAACAATTATTTAACTATTATACAAGAGTTTAACCTACCCTCGACCAAGGAAAAGTACAAGGTAATGGGTTTTCATCTCACTCCTTATTCCTGTGAGATTCATGCGGTATTTCCACTATTACCTTTTGTGTGGATTTTATATCATGTATTACTGTGTTATAAACATTATGTAATCATTTAAGTTAATAATGTTTGTTTTGTCGATATTTGGTACTTGAGTCAAAAATGAACACCCTATATTACAAGTTTTCCATGTGGTCAGTAGTCCATTATATACAGAATGATATTCATTATTTAGATATCATATATATCATATATTTCCAGTATATACTTGTATTTATAATAGTGCATAAAATTTAGAGGTAAGAAATGAAATGCACCATTCATGGAGACGATAAGTCGTACGTACGCATGAATGCTACTTTCATTTATATTTCTTATTTTAATGGAAATAAAACATAATGATACATAGGTATATTATAATCCAGTACAATATCATATATAATTTCATTAAATATATCCTATATACATCCCACATAAGGCATTGACGAGTCACATTACTTTGAGGGGGCGGTAGTCTGCACTTCCTCAAATGAGATTATCGTATTTACCCACTATGGAAACCATACAGGTTTGATATAATTGGGAAGTACAGAAGCATAAGAAAATCATGAAAATAATATATATCATATATAAATATAGTTCCATCATAATGGCCACCATGAGAGGTGGCAGGATAAAATCGAACAATCATTGTTTCGTGAGGCGTTAGTTTTCCTTCCACAGAAACATTATGTTATTCATAAATTAGATGGAGGTGTGTGTAAGTGTAGTTCTAATCATTCTCATAACAACATCCTAGTATGTTGAGTAAACTGGCATTGTTACAAAAGAAAGTAATAAAAAGAGTTTAGGGGTTGGAGAAGTAAAATAAAAGAAAACAATTTAAGAGAAACTGTTACCTTTAATTTGCGTAACTCCCTTTGGTTTGAACCAAAGGACTTATTGAAGTGAATTATGCCTATGGTAAGGCTTATAAGAGAAGGATAGGGATATAGGGAGATTAATTGGGTAGAGTTTGGACAAGCCAAATGGCTTGAGAGGTGTGAGGAATTGGTTAGAAGTGGTATCCTTTTATAAGGGAGAGGAGGGGCTCTTTAGGAAAGTGTGAAAATATTATTTTATAATATAATGATATTCGGTCTCTAAAAGACCAAAAATCATTAAGGTCTAAGATAAGATGACTCATATTCGAAATAAAATCATCCAATCAGAATTGAAGATGTTTTGGATAATATTTTAATCAGTATAATCTTATTTATTTAAATCATTTATTAATGAGGTAAATACTGCATCATTATTATGTCATATATAATTTACTTTATTTGATGTATAAAAATTATAAAACAAATACTATCATGTAGGAAATCGTTTTAGATTTCTAATGAATATTTATAGACAAAATTATAATTTATATTACCCCTTCTAAAAATTAATTTTCTAAAAGATATTTGCTTTTGTCATTTTTGCCTTTACTTTAAGTTAATTAATCTCAATTGTCATTATCACTCCCTAGTTGCTCAATGGTGTCAAAAAGTCAACCCAAAGATGCCCATGGTCGTAAATTACTCAAATAATAATGTTTGGATAAGTGCTAAGGTAATTTTGAATTATTATAATATTCCTTTTACATTGAATTACCCTATTTACCTTTAACTGCAGTAAATAAAAGTCAAAAATTACTATTCACCAATAATTATATTCATCTTATTGAACCAAATTTAACTTCTTGATAACAACCATGTATGTTGGATTTTTGAAATTCAATTTACAGAACTGGTAAAATTTCATTTAAATGAAAAGGTCCATTTTTTAACAACTACTAAGTAGTTTCACTATTCATCAAAAATTGAAGTTTTTCAGAAAAAATACCAAAAATTCAGCCTATGATTTATTTGACATTAAAAATTAAAAAATAATGTCTATTTTACCAAATTAAAAACATATAAGTGGCATTAATTAATTTTAAAATGAATTCCTGTTATCAAAACAAATATCGTGTTTTTAGGAAACAATAACTATCAAAAGATTGATACTTGTTTATGTCCAATTTCAAATTGATATTAATTCTAATGACCAACATTATATTAAATGGTAAAAATATATTCTAATTACACTTTAAAACAAATTAAAAAGATAATCTAACCATATAAATAAATTAGATTAAAACATAGCTTTGTATTAAAATACAATATTTTCCCTATTCATTAAAAATGAACTTTATCAGAAAAATTCCAAAAATTTACACAAATTAAATTTTGATGTCCCCATTATAAATATGGATTTTATTTGGTCATATAGATTGTATTAAAGTGACCAAAACTATATTTAAAAAGGGTTCTCCATTAAAAGGCGATAAATCGAACTTTTAATGTAAATTATACTTAAAATTAGATTCGTTCACAATCAAAGCCTCTAAATTTTATTGGATAAATGTAAATACATTTAACATACATGTATAATAATGTTATAGTTATTTTGGTTCATTTCTTCCAATACAATGGCTAGGAGTTAACTACCATTTAATATAATAATATTATATTGTTAGTGTGCAACATAAGAATCCAAATAAACCCGTTGTTGCGTATCGGGTACGCTAATGAACATAGCAACCCCTTTAAAGTAAAATTAATATTTAATTCACAAATATTAATAAATATGAAATATGTCATATTCTTCATTTACCTGGGATGTTATATCCTTCCCCCCTTTTGGGAATTGCGTCCTCACAATTTTTTTCACATATCAAAATAAGTGGGGGTATTTATCCCTCATAGAATTTTCAGATTCCCACATTGTCTCTTCAACCATATGGTTTTTCCACAAAACCATTACCTAGTGAATTACCTTATTCCGCAATACTTGCTCCCTACGGTCAAGAATCTGGACTGGTTGTTCTTCATAAGAGAGATTCTCTTCCAATTGAACTACCTCTGAGCTTAAAACATGAGATGGATCTGACATATACTTTCTCAGCAATGAAACATGAAAAAAATTGTGTACCTGGGATAAACTAGGAGGTAAATCTACTATGTATGAAACTGATCCAACTTTCTCCACGATTTCATAAGGTCCAATAAACCTTGGACTCAACTTTCCCTTCTTACCAAAACGCATCACACTTTTCCATGGAGAAACTTTTAGAAAGACACGATCACTTACCTCAAAAGAAATATCCTTCCTATGGTTATCTTCATAACTTTTATGTATGATCTCAGTTGTTCTCATGTGCTCTTGAATCAACTGAACTTTCTCTACCATCTCTTCTACTAATTCTGGTCCCATCAGCTTCCTTTCACCTAATTCATCCCAAAAAGCTGGAGTTCGACAATGCTTTCCATATAAATCCTCAAATGGAGCCATCTGAATGCTGGAATGAAAGCTGTTATTATAAGAAAATTAAACCAAAGAAAGATGTTGGTCCAAACTTCCCTGATAATCCATTGAGAAAAAACATAGTATATCCTCGAATGTCTGAATTGTTCATTCTGACTGCCCATCTGATTGCGGATGAAAGGCTGTACTAAAATTTAATTCAGTATCCAATGACTTCTAAAAGCCTTTCCAAAAGTTAGTAGTAAACCTGAGATCACGATCAGATACAATGTAGTGGGGAAATCCATGAAACCTGACTATATCTTTAACATACAACCGAGCAAGTTGATCTAGAGAAAAAGTATCTCGAATAGGAAATAAATGAGCAGATTTAGCCAATCGATCAACAATAACCCAGATTGCATTATTACCTTGAGATGTCTTCAGTAATCTCACAAAAAAGTCCATGGATATATTTTCTCATTTCCACTCTGGAACCAATAAAGATTGAAGCATTCCTTTTGGTAACTGTCGCTCTGCTTTAACCTACTGACAAGTCAAACACTTCACAGTAAAATCAGCAATATCTCTTTTCATTCAATCCCACCAGTAACACTACTGAAGATCTATGTACATCTTAGTACTGCCAGGATGAACTGAAAACAGTGAACTATGAGCTTCAAATAACAACTCATTCTTCAACTATGAATCACAAGGCACACATAATTTCTTCCCAAACCTCAAAACACAATCATTATCAACGTTTAAATCATGCAACTTACCATTATGAACCAACTCTACCTTTTCCTGAAACTCACTGTCTTCTTTCTGTTCTTGCTTTATTTTGTCTGATAGAGACGATCTCACTGACACCTGATACAAAACAGAAGAATTTTCTACACCGACTACTTCTATGCCAAAGTTTTTCAAATCAAAAACCAAAGGATCCCGTTGAAAATGTAACATGGTTAATGAAGTATTACTTTTTCCACTCAAAGCATCAACCACTTTATTTTCATTTTTGATATGATAATGGATTGTGCAATCATAATCCTTGATTAATTCCAAACATCTCCTCTATATCATGTTCAATTCTTTGTGAGTGAATATATACTTCAAACTTTTGTGATCAGTATATATTTCACACTTTACTCCATACAAATGTTGCCTTCAAAATTTTAAAGCAAAAACCACAGCAGTTAATTCCAAATCATGTGTAGGGTAATTTAACTCATTAGTTTTCAACTAACGTGAAACATAAGCAATTAACTTATCATTATGAATTAGGACACAACCCAGTCCATTCAACGAATCATCAATGTAGATAAAAAACTCACCATTTCTAGATGGCAGTGCCAAAACTGGATCATTCACCAATCTACTTTTCAATTCTTGAAAACAGTCATCACATTCTATTGTCTAGATGAACTTAACACCTTTTCTAGTTAACTTAGTCATTGGACTAGATAACTGTGGAAAAGTTTCATCAAACCTCCAGTAATAACCTTCCAAACCAAGAAAACTATGAATCTCGGTTATATTTTGGTGTCTTGTCTATTATTCAACAACATTGGTTTTATCAGGACCACCAGTTATGCCATTTTTTAAACAATGTGACCAAGGAAAGAAATTTTTTGTAACCAAAACTCACACTTGCTGAATTTCCCAAATAGTTTTTTTCTTTTAAGGTTTTCAAGACAACCCTTAAATGACTTTCATTCTCCTCCTTACTTTTGGAATAAACCAAAATATCATCAATGAACACTACCAAAATTTATCACCTGAATCAACAAAGCCATTAATGCAACAAACTGTTCAACTCTGATTCTAACCATCTCAGGATACTGATTTGGAAGGTCATTTACCTCTGTATGCCTTCCCAGAATGTTGCTCTTCTTCCGCTACCAAAAACCATTTTTAACACAAAAATATCTTAGGCGAAGCAATATGGTAATATGTAAATGCTATATCATTTCAATATTAACATAAACTACATTATGGATATTTATTTAACAACACCCTAACTCCTAAAGTTATCTAAACCGACCTCTGATACCAACTATAAGGACTCAGCCTTAAACATTACATAATATTGAATTAAATGAATAATTAACATTGAGGATCTATTCAGGTTTGGAGTTTTAAGGAGTTAGACCATAACTATTACATTACAACTTGAATATTACAAGTAGAAACTACTACTCAGTATCCATGTTTTTTCATAAAATAAAAACTCTTCAAAAGATACACTCCTTCTACCATGGTTTAGATAGCATGACATTTTCTTGATCCCATCCTTGACCCTATTCATCTTTAAGTCATGTGGAAAACATTTCAAAAACTTGGGATAAGTATAAAAAGCTCAGTAAGGGTTATAAAATAAGTAAGGAAAACATTATCCCATCAATAAATACAATGCCATGAAACTATATTTTTTAATCATAATGTACCTTACAAAATCCTAAGATTTATGAATAACACACACAAATCATAAATCATAAAGGTTACTTATGGCATCCATATCAAACATACATTGTAGCTATCATAGCTACATAGGGAGTTACACTTGGAATACCCATCACAATATATTCCCTAAATCTCTTAGGAGAAACATCACGTTCACCTCCGTTACATTACCCAATGCATTAGAAAGTTATATTGGTCTCACCCGCCCTAGGTTTATAACGGAACAACCCATATACGTAAAAATTTCCCAATAACCATAACATAATCATAACATATAACACATGTATAAAGTAAAGATAACATTTCCACATTCCAATATATCAAATCAAGATATTAAAATAAATAATGTTTTATCAAATCATTTTCAAAACCATTTAAAAAGAGATTTTTGAATCAAAGTGTCCCATACCACGTTGATTATTTTAAATGAATTATAATTTGAAAAAATTAATGTAAATATAAATAAATCCAAAAACCCATTTTGAAAACATGGACATTAATGAGAAATATTTAGAAGAATAAATCTTTAAATCATTTATAACGATATTTTAGTTAAAGAGTTTTTTAACAAAAAGAGAGACAATTGAATACAAATAATTAAGGAATGAAATTTAATCATAACTTTATAATATCATGGGAATAATAGGATTTAGTATATAATATGTCAAATTACAGTAAATACACCATATAAAAGTGAATTGGTGTATAACAACTGTTGGTCGGAGTGGTTTACTCAAGAGGGGGGTGAATTGAGTACCAATTAAAATTTCTATATTTAAAAGCAGTGTCTTAAAGACCCCCAAATAAAATAATAAATTAAACTGTAGTGAATTTATATTAATGTAGAGATTCTGTTAGGTTCTCAAGGGATTGATTAATTCCCAGTTAGTCAACACAGGAGTGTGTGATTATCTTTTGAAACTAACTTACTAATCTACACTTAACATAAACACTTGCTAATTTAATTATCAAAGTAACTTTAAAAACAGTATTGGTTTTAAAGTGATTAGCAGCGGAATAAAACTTTGAAATAGATGGCACAACAATGTAACCAAGAGGTTCAGTCTCAAGCCGAGACTTAGTCCTCTCAAAAGTTTATATAAAAATGATCCACACCCTGGATCGGGGTTCAACAGTTTACAACTGTCCAGGTCCAAGACCTCTACCACTGTTCTTCGTGGGAAACAGTACAACAGCAACCAGCTGTCCAGGTCACACACGACCTCTACCACAGTTCTTCGTGGGAAAGAAAGAATGAAAGAGTTTTTGTAAGGATTTACAGATCCTTCAGTTTGAGTACAGGAGACAGTGTATGTGTTAGATATAGCAGATAACACACACTGCTCGAAATGAATGGTAATAAATCACAGAACAAGAGATGTAGAGTTTAGAGATGGTTCTGGTGATTTCAATATAGCTCTGGACTCCTTTGGATTCGATTAGAAGTGAGTCTGAGTCCTCTTCTTGTTTCTGTTGAGAAACAGAGTGTCGTATGCTCCAGGTTCACAGGTGGTGAGAATGTAGTCGATGAAGTTCTTCGTGTATGCACAGAACTCTTCTCGAGTATTCTTGATTGTCTATGAACTTCTCTGTGTTCTTCTCTTGCTTTGTGTCGTTTTTGGTATATTGGATGCACCGCACTTTTCTTTTTCTTCGCACGTTTTTTTGTTCGCATTCGCATTCTCTGGTATGTAGTCTTCTCGTATTTATCTCCCATCAGGGGACAGAAAAGATTTCTTTTCAGCAGGTACGAGGTACGGGTTCCTGACATCCGACAACCTTTATCAGATATTTGACAAATCATTAAAATGTATGATATGACCGTTAGATAGATTAAATATAGGAAATAAAGAAATTCAAACAGTTAGTTGAGTGATCGGTAGGTAAACAGCATCGGTAGCTTGAACATCGGTAGCTTGAACATCGGTAGCTTGAACATCGGTAGCTTGAACATCGGTAGCTTGAAGTCATTAGTTGCTTTGACTCTGTCGGTGGCTCTATGCGTCGGTTGGTACATGCATCGGTCGCTCCATGCGTCGGTAGGTACATGCGTGTATCAATGACTGTTTAACGGTAGCTCCATGCGTCGGTAGCTTCATGCATCGGTAGCTCCATGCGTCGGTAGGTACATGCATCGGTAGCTCCATGCGTCGGTGGCTGTGAGTCTATCGGTAGCTTCGTCCATCAGTGACTTATTCCATCGGTAGCTATTTATACTTACACCGGTAGCTCTACGTTTGTATCGGTAGCTGTATTTATAAGTACATCGGTAACTCTGTGTTAAGTCTATCGGTAGCTGTCTGTCGGTAGACTAAGTCTATCGGTAGACTGGTTACCGGTAGCTCTTTATCAGTAGCTATAGGCAGATTACTTATCTGTTTTATGCAGAACACATCCGATTGTGTTAGAATCAATTTATAACTTGTATGAACATGGATAAATGATGATTAACATATTCCAAAGACTATTTTAAAGATTATTATTGGTTTGATCACAGATTGGAAAGAATTAAAGTATGGATCAACAATATTTAACAATATCATAGAGAATGAAGACATATTTGGGATTTCAAACACAAATAGATACATGATTGAGATTATCAAAACAGGTGAGGTCAACAATCTCCCCCTTTTTGATAATCACAATTTATGATATTGGCATTTAACATAGTGAAAATATAATAATAAAGAGTATAATGTTGAATTCAATTTTCTCAGAGAAAACAACATCATAGATAATAGAAATAGTATGATATAGACATAAGTTATCAGAGGTAAAAAAAAATAATAAGGTACTATATAGACATAAGGTATCAGAGATAAAAAATGGAAACAAAACAAAGGATAATGTGTTTCCCTTTAAGCCTTATTTTTCTTCATTGAAAATGTTTCTCATTTTGTTCTCCTCCTTATTCTCGCATAAAAAGTTTCTCCCCCTCTCTTATTGTTCTCCCCCTTTGTGATAATCAAAAAGTGGGAAAGCATATAGATATATATATATAGAGGAGAGAAATAAAACAAAGAGAAGTAAAAATTGTTCTGTATTAGCGTAATCAAAAAGTACAACAAAAATAGATTACAAAGGAATATCTATCAAAAAGCCTAGCCACTGGTTTAATCCGCATCTGCAATGTGAGATTTGCCTTTGGGATCAGAAGGATGCTCGGGTGGTGAGGATTCAGGTGAAGGTTTGGGAATGCCAGAAAAGATTAAAGGAGGTTGGGCCACTGACACAGAGTCAGGCTTGTAAGTTGAAGATTTTTGGGTAATCATGGGTTTGAGGCTTTGAATGGCTTGAACAGGAGTCAGTTGGACTGAGGAGGCAGTTGAGGCAGAAGCAGGCAAAGCAGGAGGGATGATGACTGGTCTAGCATCAACGTGCAAGAAGGGCAGCAGCAGATTTCGAAAATCCATAATAATTCCTCCTCCTCTTTCCATAGCAGAGAGGAAATCATCTTTGTTCTCCATGAATTTCTCTAAGGCAGGAGTCAGTTCTCTCAGCTTGCTCACTTGTTCTTTGAAAGCTTGAGTGACTGGAGGGAGCTTCATGTGTTCCAACATTAGCTTGAAGTGGTGTTCGAGTTGATGCTTGGTGAAAATTTTAGAGAAGTAGTAGTCCACTTTGCTTTTTATGGCTTCTTGAGAGGCAGAGGCTTCTCTCATAAAATCTTGAACTATCTTCATGATTTCTCTGGCAGAATCCCTTGTAGAAAGCACCACTCGGCTTAACTCTGATGAGTCCCCAGAGCCACTGGTAGGAATAGAACCAATCTCCTCCTTCAATATTGCTCGAACTGAGTTCATATCAACTGATGGTTTGGATGTGAGAGGGCCAAGAGAGAAGGAAACAGTTTCTTTAAAACTCTTTGACAAACCACTGATTAGGCTTTGAACTTGAGAGTCTTGTAATTGAACATGATCCTTCACTGAGGTTTTGAAACTTTCAAACACTGAGACAAACTGGCTAACTACACTCTTCACATAGGCTAGATCCTTGTCAGCTTGAGACTTGGAGCTCATATATGAATCCAAAGCAACCACTGATGTCTTGAGAGCTTCCAGATCAGCTTCGATTCTTGAAGACTGAGTCTGGCATTCTTTCACTTCTTCCATAAGCTCAGACATAAAGGAAGATAAATTACAAGCCAGAGATAGCTCGAAGGATCTCTCTAGCACTTTCATTTCTTCATAAAAGCTTTCCTTCATCTCAGCAACTGAAGCACTGAATGATTCTTTTATCTCATCCTTCATGGATTCAAGATCTGATTTGGAGACAAAATCACTTGAGACAACTGCAGCAGATCCCCTTGCTGAGGCCAAATTAACTACAGAAGTAGTCATTATTGAATTGATTGAGGATGCAAGAGAGGTTTCCATTAGCTTCACTTCTTCAACAAAACTGGATTTGAGGTCCTCTTTCAGCTTAGTCAAATCATGAAATCTGACCACATCGTCTGGCAACAACTCAGCAGCAAGATCATAATTGGTCTTTGGTCTATCCACAAACATCTCATTGTCAGAATCTGGATAATCTAATCCACAGACTATAAACCCTGGGTCTTCTACCCAGTCTCCAATCTCAACAGCTACTGTAACATTCCCAAGCACAGACCGATGCTCCCCCTCAATGGGTGCATTCTCATGTATCACAACAGCCTTTTCTGCTGGCCGTTCTTCATCAGAATCTTCTACCACAAGTTCTACAGGTGTAGCATTTAGAAGATCTTCTGATACAGGTACAGCTTCTTCTCTATATCTTTCTTCTTCAGCAGCAGGTATAGCTGAGTTTCCAATTAAGGGACTCATACTTAACCTACCAGAAGCAGGCGATTCAACTGCATTCTCCTTTTCCTCTTCTTCTTGGTGAGGTACAGACTGGTCTCCCTCATAAGTAGGCAAAACTTCCTCTACTTTTCCTTTCCTAGAATAAACCAGTTCTGCAACAGGACTTGGGGGCAAGTCTGGATCTCCTCCAACATCCATAGGAGTTTCTTCTTCTTCTTCTTCTTCTGTCTCATCACTATAAGCAGGTTCCTCTTCATCAGGTCTTAGACTCGGATCTCTCATATCCTTTGGTCTTGAGGGATAATCCACAGGATTAAACCTATCATAGATTTTCTGATCATCACTGACCCATTCTCCCTTCCATGGGTTCCAGTTAATTTTCATATACTTGCAAACAGTCGAGGTGATGCAGAAATTGTTCTTGACTACAACTGTCTCATCCTGAGACTTAGCTATTTCTTTCACTTTTATCATCACTGAAATCAGCTTGGCAAAGAACAAGGCATTGGTCTTTGACTTTGGTCTAATCATGTCTTCCATTTGAAGCATCAACAATCTGCACAGATTGACTTTTACACCATGTCTTAGCAAATGAAGAAGATAGATATCTTGATATCTCAGATTTGAAAAATCTCCTCTCCTCGGTATCAACACATGCTGAACAAATTTGAAAAGCAGTCGATTCTCTCCATCCATTTCAGCAGCTACCACTTGCCTTTGATTTCCATTCCCAGTCAGCTCTTGTAAGGCGGTCTCATAATCAAAAATGTCACTACTAGGTGGCATTGCTCTTGATACATACCCAGATACACCTTCATGTGGTACTTTTAAACTCTCAGCCCACTCTACTGAAGAGAAAGACATCTCTTTTCCATTTACAAAAGAGCTTACCCGATTCTCATTCTCAGACTTCTCAAAGGTTACAAACTCATAGAACTGCTTTACCAATTTCGGGTAGTATGGGCCATTGTTATTCGAGAAACAATCCACCCATTTCTGGTCTTCCAGAATCTCGAGCACTAAGGATTTGCTAGGCAGTAGCCATTCCACGCACAGTTCCTTCTCGATTACTATATCTCTATTCTGCAAGTGAGGATTCACTGGTCGCCTTCCCGATCTAGTTTTGACTTCACTAACACTGGCTTTATGCTGTGTCTTCTGCTTCTTGGCATTTGGTTCTGCACTTTCATCTCTGACGATAGGAAGCTTGGTTTTTGCCATCGCGGGTTTAGGGTTCTTGGTCGATTTGGATGCTAAGGTTCGAAGGTGAGAGATTTTGAGCTCGGTGAGGTAAGAAGTGGCTTAGACTTAGTTTTATCATTTAGGAATTCCAAATAAACGATTAAAATAGAGTAATAAAATAAAATAAATCGATTCGTATTCTTGGCGGCAGACAGAGGTTTTAAACCTTGCATCGGTGTGAGTTAATCATCGGTGAGAAAAACAAATCGGTGAGTGTTGTACATCGGTGAGAATTTCTACGTCGGTGAGAAGCTTACATCGGTGACCATTTTCACATTGGTGAGAATTTTCACATCGGTGAGAATTTCACATCAGTGAGAATTTTCACATCGGTGAGAATTTTACATCAGTGAGAATTTTCACATCGGTGAGAATTTTCACATCGGTGACCATTTTCACACCGGTTGTGATTAAACATTCCTAGTTCATGTCTTATGAAACTTAGCCTATCCGAACTTAAAGGTTTAGTGAAAATATCAGCCAATTGATATTCAGTGCCAATAAATTCAAGAGAAATATCACCTTTTTGATAGTGATCTCTTAGGAAATGGTGTCTTACATCTATGTGTTTGGTTCTAGAGTGAGATACAGGATTCTTAGAGATGTTTATTGCACTGGTGTTATCACAGTTGATTGAAACATGTTTAAAAACATATCCATAGTCCAAAAGAGTGTGTTTCGTCCACAGAATTTGTGCACAGCAACTACCAGCAGCTATATATTCTGCTTCAGCAGTAGATAATGCAACCGAGTTCTGTTTCTTACTACACCAAGAGACTAAGGATTTTCCAAGCAAATGACATGTTCCTGATGTGCTTTTTCTATCTAGCTTACAACCAGCAAAGTCAGCATCTGAATAACTTATTAACTCAAAGGATTGTCCTTTTGGGTAAAACAAACCTAAGTTAACCGTGTGTTTGAGATATTTAAAAATTCTTTTAACAGCAATCAAATGAGATTCTTTTGGGTTAGCTTGAAATCTAGCACACATACACACACTAAACATAATATCAGGTCGACTAGCAGTAAGATAAAGTAAACTACCAATCATACCTCTGTAATTTGTTTGATCAACTGGTTTCCCAGTTTCATCTGCATCCAATTTACAGGTAGTACTCATAGGAGTTTCACTTTCCTTGATACTATCCAGACCAAAACGTTTTAAAAGATTCTTTGTATATTTACTTTGATTCAAAATAATACCATTTTCATTTTGAAATACTTGAAATCCAAGAAAGTACTTAAGCTCTCCCATTAAGCTCATTTCAAATTCATTTTGCATACTTTTTGAAAAATCAGTACATAAAGAGTGTTTAGAAGATCCAAAAATAATATCATCAACATATATTTGTACAACTAAAACATCTTTAGAAATTCTTTTAATGAAAAGAGTTGGATCAGCAATCCCTTTAGTAAAACCTTTTGAAATAAGGAAATTGCTAAGTCTATCATACCAAGCTCTTGGAGCTTGTTTTAAACCATACAAAGCTTTAGAAAGTTTAAAAACTTGATTTGGAAAATGGGGGTTAGCAAATCCAGGTGGTTGTTCCACAAAAACATCTTCAATTATAAAACCATTTAGAAATTCACTTTTTACATCCATTTGATATAACTTGAAATCCAGATGTGCAGCATATGCAAGTAAGATCCTAATGGCTTCTAGTCTAGCTACAGGTGCAAAAGTTTCCTCATAGTCTATGCCTTCTTCTTGACTATATCCTTGTGCAACTAGTCTAGCTTTATTTCTAACTATATTTCCAGATTCATCTACTTTATTTCTAAAAACCCATTTTGTGCCTATTGTCAAAGTGTCCTTGGGTCTGTCAACTAATTCCCAGACTTTGTTTCTTTCAAACTGATTTAATTCTTCCTGCATAGCTATTACCCAGAATTCATCATTGATAGCATCATTGATATTTTTGGGTTCCAGCTGTGAAAGAAAGGCTTGATGTTCAACCTGGTTTCTTAGAGAAGCTCTAGTTTGTGTTCCTCTATCCAGATTACCAACAACAGCTTCTAAAGGATGATTCTTTAGAATCCTCGTTGATCTAGTAAAGGTTGGACTAGAAATTTCAGGTTCATCTATAGGTTCGGGTTCAACAGAAGCAGATTCTGGAGAAAGTCCAGAACTGGATACTTTTATAACAGGTTCTTTAGATTTATCATTAAGGTCCAGAATAGATATGTCTTCTTCAAGATTTTCAAGAGAGGTTTTAGGCTCATGTGGATCAGTTTCATCAAACTTGATGTGAACAGATTCTTCCACACATTTGGTTTTCTTATTGAATACTCTATAGGCTTTACTTGATATAGAGTAACCCAGAAAAATTCCTTCGTCACTTTTGGAAGCAAACTTATCCAGATTATCTTTAGTATTCAGAATAAATACTTTGCAACCAAAAACTTTAAAGTAATTAACCTTAGGCTTTCTATTGTTCCACAATTCATAAGGGGTTTTCTTAAGAACATGTCTAATCAAGACTCTATTAATAACATAACAAGCTGTATTTACAGCTTCAGCCCAAAAATAAATAGGCAGGTCATATTCATTGAGCATGGTTCTAGCAATTTCTTGAAGAGTTCGGTTTCTTCTTTCTACTACACCATTCTGTTGGGGTGTTCTAGGGGCAGAGAAGTTATGAGTATAGCCATTGTGTGAGCAATAAGATTCAAAATCTTGATTTTCAAACTCACGACCATGATCACTTCTCAGGGTCTTAATCTTGAGTCCACTAAGATTTTCTACAGACTTGGAGTATTTGACAAAGTAAGAACAAGCTTCACTTTTGTGAGCTAGAAAATATACCCAAGTATATCTAGAAAAGTCATCTACAAGAACATAAACATAGTGCTTCCCATTTAAACTAGAAACTCTTGATGGTCCAAACAAATCCATGTGAACCAATTCAAGTGGTTGAGAAGTTGAAACTTCTTTCTTTGATTTAAAAGAAACTTTGTGTTGTTTTCCCTTTTGACAGGGGTTACACACTCTATCATTTGGGAATTCTAACTTAGGTAGGTCTCTAACTAGGTTTTTCCTAGAAAGTTTTCTAAGTGAGTGAATGTTGCAATGTCCTAATCTTCTGTGCCATAGCCAAGATTCTTTATGAAAAGCATTCAAACAATTAATATTCTGCTTAGCTAAAGAATTCAGATTAACAGCATAAACATTTTCATTTCTTAAGGCAGAAAATACCAAAACATTCTTAGAATCAAAAACTTTGCAAGAATCATTTTCAAATTTAACATGAAAACCATCATCACATAACTGAGAAATACTTAATAAATTGTATTTAAGGCCATCAACAAATAAAACTTTAGAAATCAAAATTGAATCAGTGTTACCAATCTGGCCTAGGCCGATGATTTTCCCTTTTGAGTTATCACCAAAGGTGACAAAGCCTCCATCAACTTTTATTAAACTCTTGAAACAAGAGAAGTCTCCTGACATATGTCTTGAACATCCACTGTCCAGATACCACGTCTCTTTACAGGAGCTCTTTAAGCAAGTTCCCTACAAAACAGATTTAGATGGAAGATGATTTTGGTACCCAGATTTTCTTGGGTCCAGACAGGTTAGCCAATAACACTTTAGGTACCCATATTTGTCTAATGGGTCTCATATAATATGTAGAATTGACATGCTTTGAAAGATAAACTTTATTAGATCCATAGCTATGTATATAACTGGTTGAAGCATATGAGGTTCCAGAATTACCTTCATTCTGTCCAGATTTAGAAATGAATCTAGTTTTAGCAATTTTCCTTTGTCCAGGTTGGTATCCTATACCAGTAGTGTATTTAGGTGCTACTTGCTTTCCTAGCATCTGTGTTAGAGTATTCTTGCCATTGGTGAACTTCTCTAAGTCTTTTCTAAGTTGCTCATTTGACAGTTTCAGTTCTGTATTTTCTTTTAACAGTTGAGCATTTTTCTCTCTTTCAATAGTAAGTTCGGTTTTAACTGTAGTGGTGAGAGCATGCTGTTTCTTTAATGACTTGTATTTATCCTTAAGTTCATTACATGTCTCTTCCAGCATATCACAGTATTCAGACAGTTCAGATTTAGACATGCTATCACCTTCAGAATCATCTCCAGAATAATATGACTTTGAAGCAGGAGTTTCAGCAGTTACCTCAGAAGTGTTTGCCATAAAGCACATGTTGGCTCGATTCCTTTCAGAGTCTGAAGATTCAGCTTCACTTGTGCTGTCTTCTGAAGCACTCCAAGTAGCCTTCATAGCTTTCTTAAACTTATTGTCCTTATATTCATATTTCTTTTTATATTTCATCTTTGGACAGTCGGCTTTAATGTGTCTTTTTCTCTTGCACTCATAGCAGACAACATCATCTGACTTGTCATTCTTCTTCCAGTCCTTTTTCCATTTGCCTTGGTGATCATACTTACCCTTATAATTTGTTTTGCTGAAGAACTTATTTTTCCTATAAAATTTCTTAAATCTTCTAGCAATGTGAGCCATCTCAGCATCACTGTCAGAATCACTTCCACTGTCTTCACAGCTTGAACTTTCAACTACAGCTTGAAGCTTTTCCTTGTCCTTATTCTTTGAGGTTGAGGATTTGAAAGCAACAGACTTTCTTGCAGGTTCATTGTCTTCCTCTTTGTTCACTTTAAGCTCTTCTTCATACATCATCAGCTTGCCAATTAGTTCCTTGACAGGTAGAGCAGCTATGTCACAAGATTCTCTGATTGAGACAGACGTGCCTCTCCATCTATCAGGTAGACATCTCAAAATTCTCATAATTTGTTCCTTCGATGAGACATCCTTTCCCAGCGAGATCATTGTATTGACAATTTCGTTGAACCTGAGATACATGTCAGAAATGGGTTCGTCAGGCTTCATTTTAAAATTATCATACTTGATAGTATAAGTGTTCAATCTCATTTCTTTAACATTAGTTGTTCCTTCATGAGAAACAGCTAAGGTATCCCAAATTTCATATGCAGTTTTACATGCAGAAATTCTATTAAACTCTTCATCTCCTAGAGCACAGTATAAGGCATTCATAGCTTTACAGTTGTTATTGTAGGCAGTCTTTGTAGGTTCATCCCAAGTAGATCTAGCAGTAGTAGGAATTTTGTATTCTGATTCAATAGCAGTCCAAATATCAAAACCTATGCTTTCTAGATGGATTTTCATTTTCAGCTTCCACTGAGCATAATTAGTTCCATTGAAGAAAGGTGGCCGGTTAGTAGCAGCACCCTCAAGTCTATTGTCCATGATGAGAAAATTTTAAAGAGATAAAAATTTAGAAATAACAGAAATTTTAAGAACTTTAAAATACAACTAAAATCACAGTTCAAAAGCAGAGTACTTTTAGAAAGTATTTTCACCCTCTGATACCAAGTGTTGGTCGGAGTGGTTTACTCAAGAGGGGGGTGAATTGAGTACCAATTAAAATTTCTATATTTAAAAGCAGTGTCTTAAAGACCCCCAAATAAAATAATAAATTAAACTGTAGTGAATTTATATTAATGTAGAGATTCTGTTAGGTTCTCAAGGGATTGATTAATTCCCAGTTAGTCAACACAGGAGTGTGTGATTATCTTTTGAAACTAACTTACTAATCTACACTTAACATAAACACTTGCTAATTTAATTATCAAAGTAACTTTAAAAACAGTATTGGTTTTAAAGTGATTAGCAGCGGAATAAAACTTTGAAATAGATGGCACAACAATGTAACCAAGAGGTTCAGTCTCAAGCCGAGACTTAGTCCTCTCAAAAGTTTATATAAAAATGATCCACACCCTGGATCGGGGTTCAACAGTTTACAACTGTCCAGGTCCAAGACCTCTACCACTGTTCTTCGTGGGAAACAGTACAACAGCAACCAGCTGTCCAGGTCACACACGACCTCTACCACAGTTCTTCGTGGGAAAGAAAGAATGAAAGAGTTTTTGTAAGGATTTACAGATCCTTCAGTTTGAGTACAGGAGACAGTGTATGTGTTAGATATAGCAGATAACACACACTGCTCGAAATGAATGGTAATAAATCACAGAACAAGAGATGTAGAGTTTAGAGATGGTTCTGGTGATTTCAATATAGCTCTGGACTCCTTTGGATTCGATTAGAAGTGAGTCTGAGTCCTCTTCTTGTTTCTGTTGAGAAACAGAGTGTCGTATGCTCCAGGTTCACAGGTGGTGAGAATGTAGTCGATGAAGTTCTTCGTGTATGCACAGAACTCTTCTCGAGTATGCTTGATTGTCTATGAACTTCTCTGTGTTCTTCTCTTGCTTTGTGTCGTTTTTGGTATATTGGATGCACCGCACTTTTCTTTTTCTTCGCACGTTTTTTTGTTCGCATTCGCATTCTCTGGTATGTAGTCTTCTCGTATTTATCTCCCATCAGGGGACAGAAAAGATTTCTTTTCAGCAGGTACGAGGTACGGGTTCCTGACATCCGAAAACCTTTATCAGATATTTGACAAATCATTAAAATGTATGATATGACCGTTAGATAGATTAAATATAGGAAATAAAGAAATTCAAACAGTTAGTTGAGTGATCGGTAGGTAAACAGCATCAGTAGCTTGAACATCGGTAGCTTGAACATCGGTAGCTTGAACATCGGTAGCTTGAACATCAGTAGCTTGAACATCGGTAGCTTGAAGTCATTAGTTGCTTTGACTCTGTCGGTGGCTCTATGCGTCGGTTGGTACATGCATCGGTCGCTCCATGCGTCGGTAGGTACATGCGTGTATCAATGACTGTTTAACGGTAGCTCCATGCGTCGGTAGCTTCATGCATCGGTAGCTCCATGCGTCGGTAGGTACATGCATCGGTAGCTCCATGCGTCGGTGGCTGTGAGTCTATCGGTAGCTTCGTCCATCAGTGACTTATTCCATCGGTAGCTATTTATACTTACACCGGTAGCTCTACGTTTGTATCGGTAGCTGTATTTATAAGTACATCGGTAACTCTGTGTTAAGTCTATCGGTAGCTGTCTGTCGGTAGACTAAGTCTATCGGTAGACTGGTTACCGGTAGCTCTTTATCAGTAGCTATAGGCAGATTACTTATCTGTTTTATGCAGAACACATCCGATTGTGTTAGAATCAATTTATAACTTGTATGAACATGGATAAATGATGATTAACATATTCCAAAGACTATTTTAAAGATTATTATTGGTTTGATCACAGATTGGAAAGAATTAAAGTATGGATCAACAATATTTAACAATATCATAGAGAATGAAGACATATTTGGGATTTCAAACACAAATAGATACATGATTGAGATTATCAAAACAGGTGAGGTCAACAACAACAATGAAGTCTCAATGGAAATGTAAATTGAGATGGAATCCCCTATAAAGATGGTATCTTTAAATTAAGGATAAATCAGTAACATAATTATGTGTGAAAAATATAAATACACCCAATATAAGTTTATATTAAGTGTAAAACAATCAGAGGTCATTTACACATATTCATAGGATGACAAGTTCAAGAATTACAAGTTGAACCCAAAGAATTGAAATTGGGTTAAGAGGTTCCCTTGTAAAAAGTTGACAGCCTAACAGTGTCACTTAAAAATTTAGAAAATGATTTGATGGGATAAAAAAAGGAATCTCATCACTTGGATATAAAGTTTACATCAATAAGGATATAGAATAACATATCCCAACATAATAATATGCAAATTAAAAGACATAACAAAAATAAGTCTTTTATAAAGAGGAGGGTGAATAGTTCCCTTACCGATTTGGTAACATACAAAACATACACCACATGAAATAAGGATCATACAATGAAGATGTAAATACTCATAAATGAAATTGTATTACATAAAGAGTACAATCATGGGCAGTACATACACCACACAAAAGGAAATAATGGCAAATATAGCATGAATCTCACGGGAATAAAAAGTGAGACGAAACCCTTTACAACATTGTAATCAACTGAGTCGTATAACCAAAAGTTAATAACCACCAAATGAATCACAAAATACCATGAATATAATGATAATCATTATAATATATATCAAATGGAAGTAAACAATACACCACATGCAATGAATAAGTGGCGAACAATGGAAATCTAACAGAATTAAAGTGAGATAAGAAAATCCCTTACCTTGTGTCCGACTTGAATCGATCGTTCTTTAATCTCATGAATAATAAACTAAATTTAATTTATACTTTCATAATAACCATTTTCAAGTTTATTATTTCTTTTATATCACTTTTTACCATGTTATAAACATTATTTAATCATTTAAGTTAGTAACATCCATTTTGTCGGTATTTGGTACTTGAGTCAAAAATGGACTTCTTATAATCACATGTTGTTCATGTGGTCAATGGTTCATTATATCCAGAATTATATTCATGATATGGATATCATATATATCATATATATATCCAGTATATACATGTATTTATAATAGTACATATCATTTGGAGGTAAGAAATGAAATGCACCGTTCATGGAGACGGTAAACCATACGTACACATGAACAATACTTTCATATCTATTTCTTATTTTAATGGAAATAAGAAAATAATGATAAATAGGTATATTATAATTACAGTAAAATATAATATATATAATATCATTAACTCCATCCTTTCTACATCCCACGTAAGGCATTATCGAGTCACATCACTTTGAGGGGGTGGTAGTCCGCACTTCCTCAAATGAGATTATCGTATTTACCCACTATGAAAACCAAAAGGTGTGCTATAAATGGGAAGTAAAGAAGCATAAGGAAATCATAAAAATAATATATATATTATATATAAATACAGTTCCATCATAATGGCCACCGTGAGAAGTGGTAAGAGGTAATTGAACAATCATCATCTCGTGAGGCGTTAGTTTTCCATCTACGGAAACATTATGTTCTTCACCCATTAGATGGAGGTGTGTGTAAGTGTAGTTTGAATAATGTTCATAATAAAATCCTGTTATATTGAGGATACTTGTGTTGTTACAGAATAAAGGAATAAAAAGAGTTTAGGGGTTGGAGAAGTAAAATAAAAGAACATAATTTAAGGGAAACTGTTACATTTAATTTGGGTAACTCCCTTTGGTATGAACCAAAGGAATTCTTGAAGTGCCTTCTGCCTAAGGTAAGGCTTCTATGTGGAGGAGATGGATGTAGGGAGATTAATTAGATAGATTTTAGATGATCCAAATGTCTTTAGAGGTGTGAGTAAGTGGATAGAAATGGTCTCCTTTTATAAGGGAGAGAAGGGGCTCTTTAGGAAAGTGTGAAAATATTATTTTATTATATAATGATATTCAGTTTCTAAAGGTCCAAAGATCATTATAGTAGAAGATAATATGACTTATACTTGAAATGAAATCATACAATTAGAATTGGACATGTTTTGGATAATATTTTATTCATTATAATCTTATTTATCTAAATCATTTATTTATGAGGTAAATACTGCATCATTATTGTGTCATAAATAATTTAATTTATTTGATGTCTAAAAATTATAAAAAAATACCATGATGTAGGAAATAATTTTATATTTATAATTAATATTTATAGTCTAAAGGATAATTTATATAACCCATTATAAAAATTAATTTACTAAAAAATATTTTCTTTTGTCATTTTTGCCTTTACTTTAGGTTAATTAATCTAAATTGTCATTATCACTCCCAAGTGGTACAATGGGGTCCCAAAATCGACCCAAAGATTCCCATTGTCGTAAATGACTCAAAAAATAAGATTTTGAAAAGTGTTAAGGTAATTTTGATTTATTATAATATTCTTTTAACCTTGAATTACCCTATTTACCTTTAATTACGACAAATAAAAGTCAAAAGTTACTATTCACCAAAAAATATTTTCAACTTAATGAACCACATTTTACTTCTTGATAACAACCATGTTTGTTGGAATTTTGAAATTCAATTCACAGAAGTGGTAAAATTTTATTAAAACGAAAAAGTCAGTTTTTTAACTACCATGAAGTGGTTTCACTATTCATAAAAATTGATGTTTTCAGAAAAATACAAAAAATTCAGCCTAAGATATATTTTATATTCTGAATTAAAAAATGATGTCCATTTTTCGAAATTCAAATTTTTGAAGTATATATTCACTTATAAATTATTGAACATGAGATATAGGAGATGGTTGGAATTAATCAAGGATTATGATTGCACAATCCATTACCATCCGGGAAAAGAAAAAAAAGTGGCTGATGCTTTGAGTCGAAAATGTAATGCTTCATTAACCATGTTATGTTTGGAATGAGATACTTTGGTTTTTAATTTGATAAACTTTGGCATATACGTTTTTGGTGTAGGAAATTCTTATGTTTTGTTTCACATGTTAGTGATATCATCTCTATCATATAGAATTAAGCATGCGCAGAATAAAGACAGTGAGTTGCAGAAAAAGGTAGAGTTGGTTCAGAAGGGTATGTTATCTGATTTTAATGTTGATAATGATTGTGTTTTGATATTTTGGAAGAGATTATGTGTGCCTTGTGATTCACAGTTGAAGAATGAGTTGTTATGGGAAGCTCATAGTTCCCTGTTTTCAGTTCATCCTGGCAGTACTAAGATGTACAAAGATTTCATGAGTATTACTGTTGGGATGGAATGAAAAGAGATGTTGCGGATTTTACTATGAAGTGTTTGACCTATCAGCTGGTTAAAGCAGAGTGACAGTTACTGAAAGGAATGCTTCAGCCTTTACCGGTGGCAGAATGGAAATGAGAAAATATATCCATGGACTTCATTGTGGGATTACCAAAGACATCTCGAGGTAATATTGCAATCTGAGATATAGTTGATTGATTGACTAAATCTGCTCATTTCTATCCTATTAGAGATACTTTTTCTCTTGATCAACTTTCTTGTTTGTATGTTAAAGAGGTAGTCAGGTTTCCTGGAGTACCCCTCTCCATTGTATCTGATCTCGATCCTAGGTTTACTTCTAACATTTGGAAAGGCCTTCAGAAGTCATTGGGTACTGAATTAAATTTTAGTACAACTTTTAATCCTCAATCAAATGGGAAGTCATAAATAACAATTCAGACCTTGGAAGATATTTTATGTACTTGTTCTATGGATTACCATTGAATTTGGGACCAACATCTTTCTTTTGTTGAATTTTTATATAATAACAGTTTTCATTCCATTATAAAGATGGCTCCATTTGAGGATTTATATGGAAAGCATTGTCGAACTTCAGATTTTTGGGATAAATTAGGTGAATGGAAGCTGATGAGAACAGAATTGGTAGAATAGATGGCAGAGAAAGTTCAGTTGATTCAGAAGCACATGATAACAGCTCAGAACAGACAGAAAAGTTATGTAGATAACCGGAGGAAGGATCTTTCTTTTAAGGTTGGTGATCATGTCTTTCTCAAAGTTTCTCCATGGAAAAGTGTGATGCGTTTTAGTAAGTAGAGAATGTTGAGTCCGAGGTTCATTGGACCTTATGAATTTCTAGAGAAATTTGGATTAGTTGCTTATAGAGTGGAATTACCTCCATGTTTATCCTTGGTACACAAATGTTTTCATGTTTCAATGTTGAGAAAGAATATACCAGATCCATCTCATGTTTTGAGCCTAGAGATTGTTCAATTGGAAGAGAATCTCTCTTATGAAGAACAACCAGTATAGATTCTTGACCATAGAGAGCAAGTGTTTCCAAATAAGGTAATTCACCAGGTAAGGGTTTTGTGGGAAAAACATATGGTTGAAGAGTCAACGTAGGAATCTGAAAATGATATGAGGGATAAATACCCCCACTTATTTTGATAAGTGAATAAAAATTGCGAGGAAAAAATTCCCAAAACGGGGAAGGATGTAACATCCCAGGTAAATGAAGAATAAAACATATTTCATATTTATTAATATTTGTGAATTAAATATTAATTTTACTTTAAAGGGGTTTCTATGTTCGATAGCGTACCCGATACACAACAACAGATTTCTTTGGAATCTTACTTTGCACACTATTAATATAACAATATTATTTTAAATGGTAGTTAACTCCTAGCTATTGTATTGGTGAGAATGAATGAAACAAACTAAAATATGATTATACATGTTTGTTAAATGTATTTACATTTGTCCAATAAAATTTAGATTCTAAAAATGTGAATGAATCTAATTTTAAGCATAATTTACATTAAAAGGCCGATTTATCACCTTTTAATGGTGAACCCTTTTTAAATCTAGTTTTTGTCACTTTAATACATTCTATATGACCAAATAAAATCTTTCTTTAGAATGGGGATATAAAAATTTACTTTGTGTAAATTTTTGGAATTTTTCCGATAAAGTTCATTTTTAAAGAATAGTGAAAAATACTGTATTTTAATTCAAAATTACCTTTTTCTCTAATTTATATATATGGTTAGATTATCTTTTTAATTGGTTTTAAAGTGTAATTAGAATAAATTTTTACTATTTAATCCAATGTTGGTCATTGGAATTAATTTCACTTTGAAATTGGACAAAAATAGGTGTCAATCTTTTGATAGTTATCGTTTCATAAAAACACGCTATTTGTTTTAACGATGAGAATTAATTTTAAAATTAATTAATGACACTTATATGTTTTGAATTTTGAAAAATAGAAATCATTTTTGAATTCAGAATATCAAATATATCTTAGGCTTAATTTTTGGTATTTTTCTGAAAAACTTCAATTTTTGATGAATAGTGAAACCCCTTAGTGGTAGTTAAAAAAACTGACTTTTTTATTTAAATTAAATTTTACCACTTCTGTGAATTGAATTTAAAAAATCCGACATACAAGTCTGTTATCAAGAAGTAAAATGCGGTTCATTAATATGAAAATAATTTTTTGGTGAATAGTAACTTATGACTTTTATTTACCGCAGTTAAAGGTAAATAAGGTAAGTCAAGGTTAAAAGAATATTATAATAACTCAAAATTACCTTAAAACTTGTCATAACCTTATTAGATTAGTAGTGACCGACCATGGTCATCCTTGGGTCAATTTTGGGACCCCATTGAGCCACATGGTAGTGATAATGACAATTTGGATTAATTAATTTAATGTAAAGACACCATTTACATTAAAACATATCATTTAGTATTTAATTTTTATAATGGGTTATATAAGCTATATTTTCTACTGTAAATATTCATTGGAACGATAAAAAGATTTCATACATGATGGTATTTTTGTTATAATTTTTAGACATCAAATAAATTAAATTATTTATGACACAATAATGATGCAGTATTTAACTCATTAATAAATGATTTAAATAAATAAGATTATAATGATTAAAATATTATCCAAAACATGTCCAATTATGACTAGATGATTCTATTTTGACCATGAGTCATCTCCTCCAATGGCCTGAAGGCCTTCATTTTTTATTGATTTTGATAATCCACCTTTCAGGGGATGAGGTGGAACCCTATTACATGCCCGTAGGCCATATAGGAACCAATGCCCGTAGGCACAAACATTACATACAACCCAGACTAACAACTTGGAACTGCTCCTCCCCAACATCTTCTTCTTTGAAATCAGCTCTTCACCTCCGCATGGCTGTTCGGCTAGGCATTCCCATGCATGCATAGGCTTGTCCCAATGGAAGGTACCATACCCTCTTATATTCATCTTTAATGATTTTTGAAACTGAAGATAAGTTTTTAATAAAATAATAGTTTCACACTTTCCTAAAGTGCCCCTCCCCTCCCCCTTATAAAAGAGACCACTTCTAACCAATTCCTCATAACTCTCAAGACATTTGGCTTGTGAAAACTATACACAATTAATCTCCCTACATCCCTATCCTCCCCCCCAGAATCCTTACCTTAGGCATAAGGCACTTAAAGATGTCCTTTTGTTTCAAACCAAAGGAAGTTAGCAAAATTAAAGGTAACTGTTTCTCTTAAATTGTTTTCTTTTATTTTACTTCTCCAACCCCTAAACTCTTTTTATTCCTTTATATTGTAACAAAACCGGTATCTTCAATATAATAAGATTTTTTAATAAGAAGGATTCTAACTACACATACACACACCTCCATCTAATGGGTGAAGAACATAATGTTTCGGTGGATGGAAAACCAACGCCTCACGAAATGATGATTCTTCGATTATCTACTACCACCTCTCATAGTGGTAATTATGATGGCACTGTATTTACATATGATATATATTATGTTTATGTTTTCTTCAATTTTCTATATTTTCCATTTATATCATGCTTTTATGGTTTCTACAGTGGGTAAATACGATAATCTCATTTGAGGAAGTGCGGACTACCGCCCCCTCAAAGTTATGTGACTCGTTAATGCCTTATGTGGGATGTATAAATGATAGATTTAATGATACTATATATGGTATTATACTGTTATTATAATATACCTATGTATCATTATTCATAAATTTCATTAAAATAAGAAAGAGAAATGAAAGTAGCATTCATGCGTACACACGGATTACCATCTCTATGAACGGTGCATTTCATTTCTTATCTCCATATGTTATGTACTATTATATATACATGTATATGATGGATATATATGTTATATATGATATATAAATCATTAATATCATTATGGATATAATGAACCTTTTACCACATGAACAACATGTAATAATAAGAAGTCCATTTTTGACTCAAGTGTCAAATATCGACAAAACGAACATTTACATAATGTTTATAACACGATAATAAGTGATATAAAAGGAATAATAATCTTGAAAAAGGTTCTTAAGAAAGTAGAAATTAACTTTATTTTATTATTCCGGATATTAAAGAATGAATGGGTCAAGTCGGACACGAGGTAAGGGACTTCATATCAATCTCCTTTCATTGAGGCATACTGTATTTTAATACACGATTTTGTTTTATACGCTATATAAACACCTTTGAATTTTCATTTAATTCAAATAGAATCTTTTTATACGAAGCGTTTTACCAAATAAGAAAAAGGAATGTTTTTTTAATGTAAGCAGTGACAACAACCTTTCTGCCGCCACGAGTATTATTTGATCTTTGGCTTCATCAACAAGCCGTAATGTTTTTAAAAGAAAATAAATACCATATAATCTTTTATTTATTTTGGTACTGAAAATGGTTTTGATAATGGATTTATGTCAATATATTTAAGTGATATATTGTGATTGAAATGTGGAAATGTTTTTGTTCCTTTATAATTGTTTTATGTGTCATGATTTTATAATGGTAATTGGAAATTTGATGGGGGGTTACTTGATAAACCAAATGACAGGTGGTGGCGTGAATACCAGGATGGGTGGTTACGTTATAACCTCAAATTCATTGGGTATAGAATTCAGCCGTATGACTATTTAATTAAGTGATATGTGTGGAAGTCAAACATATGGTTATTCCATTTAAGTAAGTTTATGTCCCAAGTTACTTTAATATGTTATGTGTTTTTTATATGAGTTTTATGGTAATATTTTGGTTAAAAAAGGGTAAGTAATGATATTTTATTCAGTGAAGAGTATTTACTACTTCATAAAGGTGAAAAGTATTACTTATGTTAAAGTATTTGTGGTTTACTTGTTGTTTTGAAAAACTAATTGTTTTCCTTCTTTTTGTATCCCTTACTAAGCTTTTTATTCCCATCCCATGTTTTTGAAATGTTTTTCACAGCACATAATGTGGAATAGGGTCAATGCTGAGATCGAGGAAAAGTCATGCTGTCTTAAACATGGTACTATACAAGACTCTTTTTTTCAAGAGTTTTTATTTTTGTGAAAAAATGGAAACTATGTAGAAGTGTCCACTTTGTAATATTTTGAGATGTAATATTTATGGTCTAAATCTCTAAAACTATAAACCTAAAAAGTCCCTCAATGTGAATTATTCATTTAATTAAATATTATGTAAGGTTTAAGGAAGGGTCCTTATAGTTGGAGTTTATCACGGAACCACCCAAATATATAAATAATGCCCAAGAACCATAACATGATCATAACACATAAAATAAGCATAAAGGAAAGATATCATTTCCACATTGCAATAATAAAATATCATTTCAAGATATTACAACTTGAATATTACAAATATAAACTACTACTCAGTATCCATTTTTTCATAAAATAAAAACTCATAAAAAGAAACATGTCTAGTTCCATGTTTTAGATAGCATGACTTTTCCTTGATCCCATCCTTAACCCTATTCATCTTTACGTCATGTGGATAAAATTTAAAAAACATGGGATGTGCATAAAAATATTAGTAAGGGTTATAAAATAAGGAAGGAAAACATTGGCCCATCAATAAATACAAATCAATGAAACCATACTTTTCAATCATAACATATCTTATAAAATCATGAGATTTATGAATAAAACACACAAATCATAAATCATAAAGGTTAATTATGGAATCCATATAAAACTTAAATTGTATCTATCATAGATACATAGGGTGTTACACTTTGAATAACCATCACAGTATATTTCCTAATTATCTTAGGAGAAACATCACATTTACCTCCGTCACGTTACCCAATGCATTGGAGAGCTATCTTGGGCTCACCCGCCCTAGGTTTATCATGGAACCACCCGTATACGTAAACAATTCCCAATAAGCATAACATAATAATAATATATAACACATGTATAAAGGAAAGATAACATTTCCACATTCCAATATATCAAATCAAGATATTGAAAAAAACAATGTTTTATCAAATCCTTTTTCAAAACCTTTAAAAACAATTTTTGAATCAAAGTGTCCCATACCACTTTGAAGATTTTAAATGAATTATCATTTGAAAACATTAATTTCTATATAAATAATTTCTAAAACCCATTTTTGAAAACATGGACATTAATGAGAAATATTTAGAATAATAAATCTTTAAAACATTTAAAACTATATTTTACTTAAATAGTTTTTTAACAAAAAGATACACTTGAATACAAATAATTGAGGAATAACATTTATTCAGAACATTATAATATCATGAGAATAAAGGGATTCATGATATAATATGTCAAAGTACAGTATATACACCATATAAGAGTGAATTTGTGCATAAAAACAATGAAGTCTAAATGGAAATGTAAATTGAGATGAAATCCCTTATAAAGATGGTATCCTTAAATTAAGGATATATCAATCACATAATTATGTGTGACAAGTAGAAATACACCCAATATAAGTGGATATTAAGTGTAAAAAATCAGAGTTCATTCACACATATTTGTTGGATGACATATTCAAGAAGTACAAGTTTAACCCAATGAATTGAAATTGGGTTAAGAAGTTACCTTGTAAAAATTCGACAGCCTAACAACGTCTCTTTAAAATTCAGAAAATGAGTTGATGAGATAAAAAGGGAATCTCATAACTTAGACATAAATTTTACATCAATAAGGATATAAAAGAATATATCCCAACATAATAAGATATATGTTCAAATACATAACAAAAATAAGTCTTTTTAAAAAAAAGAGAGGAGGGTGAAAGATTCCCTTGCTGATTTGGTAACTTACAAAACATACTCCACATGAAAGAAGAATCATTCAATGAAGATGTAAATACTCATAAATGAAAGTATATTACACAAAGAGTACAATCATGGAGAGTACATATGCTATAAAAAAGTAAATAGTGTCCAATATAGCATGAATCTCACAGGAATAGAAAGTGAGATGAAAAACGCTTACTTCATTGTATTCAAATTGAATCGTATGACCAAAAGTTAATAACCACAGAATGAATCACAGAATACCATGAATATAAAGATAATCATGATAATATATATCGATGGTAGTACACATTAAACCACATGTAAAAAATAAGTCCTGAACAATGGAAATCTCAAGGAATTAAAAGTGAGATAAGAAAATCCCTTACCTCGTGTCCCACTTGACTTGATCATTTTTTTAATCTCCTTTAATTTTGTAAACTCCATTTGGTTTTAACCAAAGGACTTATTGAAGTTCCTTCTGCCTAAGGTAAGGCTTCTAAGGGGAGGAGAGGGATGTACGGAGCATAATTGGGCAGAGTTTGGATGAGCCAAATGACTTGAGAGGTGTGGGGAATTGGTTAGAACTGGTCTCCTTTTATAAGGGAGAGGAGGGGCTCTTTTGGAAAGTGTGAAAATATTATATTATTATAAACTCATATTTGGTTTCAAAGTGTCCAAAAATAATTGAAGATAAATATAAGATGACTCATGGTCAAAATAAAATCATCCAAAAGGAATTGGACAGGTCTTGGATAATATTTTAATCATTATAATCTTATTTATTTAAATCATTTATTAATGAGGTAAATACTGCATCATTATTGTGTCATAAATAATTTAAATTATATGATGTATAAAATTTATAAAAAAAATACTATCATGTATTAAATTATTTATATTTACAATGAGTATTTATAGTCTAAAATATGAATCATATAAAATGATATAAAAATTAATTACTGAAAGATTTTTGTTAATGTTAATTTTGTCTTTACATTAAATTAATTAAGCTAAATTGTCATTATCCCTCCCAGTGGCTGAATGGGGTCCCAAAATCGACTCAAAGATGAGAATGGTTGTTAATGACTCAAATAATATGGTTTGGACAAGTTTAATGGTAATTGTGAATTATTATAATATTCTTTTAACCTTGAATTACCCTATTTACCTTTAACCATGACAAATAAGTCAACAGGTACTATTCAACAAAATTTATTTTCATCTTAATGAACCACATATTTACTTCTTGATAACAACCATGTATGTAAGATTTTTTAAATTCAATTCATAGAAGTTGTAAAATTTTATTTAAATGAAAAAGTCAGTTTTTTTAACTACCACTAAGTGGTTTCACTATTCATCAAAAATTGAAATTTTTCAGAAAAATACCAAAAATTCAGCCTAAGCTATATTTGATATTCTGAATTCAAAGATGATGTCTATTTTTCCCAATTAAAAACATAGAAGTGGCATTAATTAATTTTAAAATTAATTCCTATTATCAAAACAAATAGCGTCTTTTTAGGAAATAATAACTATCAAAAGATTGATACTTGTTTATGTCCAATTTCAAAGTGAAATTAATCAGAAAGACCAAAATTGGATAAAATGGTAAAAATATATTCTAATTAAATTCTAAAACTAACTAAAAAGTTAATCTAACCATATAAATAAATTATATTAAAACATAGTTTTGAATTAAAATACAATATTTTCACTATTCATTAAAAAATGAACTTTATTAGAAAAATTCAAAAAAATTACCCAAAGAAAATTTTGATGATCCCATTCTAAAAAATGATTTTATTTGGTGATATAGAATATATTAATGTTACCAAAACAATATTTTAAAATGGTTTTCCATTAAAAGGCAGTAAATCGGAATTTAATTGTAAATTATGCTTAAGATTAGATTCATTCATATTTTAAGCCATTAACTTTTTATTGGATAATGTAAATAAATTTAACAATAATGTATAATCTTATTGTAGTTAGTTTTGTTCATTCCCACCAATACAATGACTAGGAGTTATCTACCATTTGAAATAATAATATATTATTAGTGTGCAACGTAAGATTTCAAAGAAACCTGTTGTTGTGTATCGGGTACGCTATCGAACATAGCAACCGTTTTAAAGTAAAATTAATATTTAATTCAAAAATTAATAAATATAAAAAAGTCATATTCTTTATTTACCTGAGATGTTACATCCTTCCCCCCTTTTGGGAATTGTTTTCTCACAATTTTAACATTTGGGCTCGGAAACTTTATTGAAAGTCCCACACCGGAAAAAAGAGTCAGTAAAATAATCACTTTAAAAGAAATAAAGAGAAGTGAAATGGTCACCCGAGTTAACCAATACTAAGATTCCATGAAAACATGGATATGGAGGAGAAAACAAAGGGTCAAGTTCTGATGGAAGTGATAGGAAACATGTGTAGTAAAAAGTTAACCACCATAAAATCACAAACTTTTGAGGGGTTAAACGGTCTTTGATTACCCAGTAGGAAACCTAAACCAAAAAAGTTTTTTTTACATTCTTTATCATAATTTTGAGGAATTCATCTTCTAAATAGAATAAAAACAGAAGAAAATATACTTACTTTCAAGTAGAGTTTCATATTTTAATAATTTTCTACCAAAACTAATCATTTCTCTAAACGATGAGAATTCAAAAAGACATGGTCACATCAAAAGCACAAGAATCATCTTCTAGAGAGTCACATAATAATCCAAAGGAGAACTATCTATTTCCATTGTATTTAGATATCAACTAAAACCAAAAAGGTCAGTGTGAGTATATCAGTAAAATCATCATATAATATCTTATGAGGAGGGTAAACACTAAGATATACTTATTCATGTTATCTTAAACCCATTCACTTTATCAATTTTTTTGACTCATTCATAAATCCTAACCATTATGGTAATGTTACTTATGCTTAAAGAATACCCAAACCTCTAAAGTTATCTAAACATACCTTTGATACCAACTATAAGGACCTAACCTTATAAAATTACATAATCTTGAATTAAATGAATAATTCACACTGAGGATCTTTTCAGGTTTAGAGTTTTAGAGAGTTAGCCCATAACTATTACATTTCAAAAGAGTTACAAGGTAGACACTTCTACAAAGTTTCCATTTTTTACAAAACATCAACTCTTGAAAAAAAGAGTAATGTCTACTTCCATGTTTAAGACAGCATGACTTTTCCTTAATCCCATCCTTGACCCTATTCCACACTGATAATATATTATTATTATTTTAAATGGTAGTTAACTCATAGTTGTTGTATTGGCGGGAATGTACAAAACTAAATACAATATGATTATACATGTTTGTTAAATGTATTTACATTTGTCCAACAAATGTTAGAGGCTTAAAATGTGAATGAATCTAATTTTAAGCATAATTTACATCAAAAGGCCGATTTATCACCTTTTAATAAGGAACCCTCCTTATAGATAGTTTCAGTTACTTTAATACATTCGATATGACCAAACAGAATCCTTATTTAGAATGGGGACATCAAAATTTAATTTTTGTAATTTTTTGGAATTTTTCCGATAAAGTTCATTTTTTAATGAATAGTGAAAATATTGAATTTTAATTCAATACTGTGTTTTAATCTAATTTATTTATATGGTTAGATTATCTTTTTAATTTGTTTTAATGTGTAATTAGAATATAATTTTACCATTTAATCCAATTTTGGTCATTGGAATTAATTTCACTTTGAAATTGGACATAAACAAGTGTCAATATTTTGATAGTTATTGTTTATTAAAAACACACTATTTGTTTTAACAATGAGAATTAATTTTAAAATTTATTAATGACAATTTTATGTAATTGAATTTGGAAAAATGAACATCATTTTTGAATTTGAAATATCAAATATATCTTAGGCCTAATTTTTGGTATTTTTCTGAAAAACTTCAATTTTTGATGAATAGTGAAACCACGTAGTGGTAGTTAAAAAAACCGACTCTTTCATTTAAATAAAAATTTACCACTTCTGTGAATTGAATTTCAAAAATCCGACATATATGGTTTTTATCAAGAAGTAAAATGTGGTCAATAAGATGAAAATAATTTTTGTTGAATAGTAACTTTTGAACGGTGCATTTCATTTATTACTTCCAAATGTAATGTACTATTATAAATACATGTATATACTGGATATATATGATATATATGATATCTAAATCATTAATATAATTCTGGATATAATGGACTATTGACTGCATGGACAACTTAAAAATATAAGGTGTTCATTTTTGACTCAAGTACCAAATTTCGACAAAATGGACGTTATTAACTTAAATGATTACAAAATGTTTATAACATGGAAATAATTGATATAAAAGGAATAATAAACTTGAAAAAGGTTCTTAATCAAGTAGAAACTAACTTTAGTATATTATTCAGGAGATTAAAGAACGATCGAGTCATGTAGGACACAAGGTAAGGGACTTCGTCTCAATCTCTTTTCATTGAGGCATATTGTATTTTAATACATGATTTTATTTTATATGCTGTATAAACACCTTTTACTTTTAATTTCATTAAAATGAATCTTTTTATATGAATCATTTTACTAAACGACAAAAAGGAATGTTTTTTACGTAAGCGGTGACAACAACCTTTCTGCTGCCACGAGTATTATTTGATATTTGGCTTCCTTAACAAGGCGAAATGTTTTTTAAAAGGAAAAATAAATACCATATACTATTTTTACGTATTTTGGCATTGAAAATTATTTTTAGAATGGATTTATTATTTCAATATCTTAAAATGATATTTTATTATTGCAATTTGGAAATGTTATCTTTTTTTTATGATTATGTTAAGTGTTATGATCATGTTATGGTACTTGGTCATTATTTATGTATATAGGTGGTTCCATGATAAAACTACGGTGGGTGAGCCTGAGATATCTCACAATGCATTGGGTAACGTGACAAAGGTAAACGTGAATGTTTCTACTAAGAGATTTCGGGGATATACTGTGATGGGTATTCCAAAATAACTCCCTATGTAGCTGTGATAGCTACAATGTAAGTATGATATGGACGCCACAAGTTACCTTTATGATTAATTATTTCTATGCGTCTTTCATAAATCTTATGATTTCATGAGGTAAGTAAATGATTTCATATTTTGTATATCTTTATGAGCAAATGTTTTCATTATTTGTTTTATAACCGTTACTGATATTTTTATGCTCATCCCAAGTTTTGAAATGTTTTCACAGGACATAAAGATGAATAGGTTTAAGGATGGGATCAAGGAAAAGTCATGATGTCGAAAACATGGAACTAGACCTGAATCTTTTTTTCAACAGTTTTTATTTTATGAAAAAAATGGAAACTTTGTAGATATGTCTACCTTGTAATCCTTTGATATGAAATAGTTATGTCCTAATTCTCTAAAACTCTAAACCTGAAAAGATCCTCAATTTGAATTATTCATTTAATTCAATATTACGTAATGTTTTAGGTCGTGTCCTTGTAGTTACTGGACTTTAAACATTACATAATATTGAATTAAATGAATAATTCACATTGAGGATCTTTTCAGGTTTAGGGTCTTAGATAATTAGGCATAACAATTACATTAAAACTTGAATATTACATGTATACACTACTACTCAGTATCCATTTTTTTCATAAAATAAAAACACTTAAAAAGAAACATGTCTAGTTCCATGTTTTTGATAGCATGAATTTTCCTTGATCCCATCCTTGACCCTATTAATCTTTATGTCCTGTGGAAAACATTTCAAAAAAAACTTGGGATGAGCATTAAAATCTTAGTAAGGGTTATAGAATAAGGAAGGAAAATATTATCCCATCAATAAATACAAATCAGCGAAACCATACTTTTCAATCATAACATACCTTACGAAATCCAATGATTTATGAATAACACACACAAATCATAAATCTTAAAGGATAGTTATGGAATCAATATCAAACTTATATTGTAGCTATCACATCTATGTAGGTATTTAAAATTTGAATACCCATCACAATATATTCCCGAAATCTTTTAGGAGAAACATCACGTTTACCTCCGTCAGGTTACCCAATGCATTGGAGAGCTATCTCGGGCTCACCCGCCCTAAGATTATCATGGAACCGCCCCTATACATAAAAAATTCCCAATAACCATAACATAATAATAACATATAACACATGTATAAAGAAAAGATAACTTTTCCAAATTCCAATATATCAATTCAAGATATTGAAATAAACAATGTTATAGCAAATTATTTTCAAAACCTTTTAAAAAGAGATTTTTGAATCAATGTGTCCCATACCACTTTGAAGATTTTAAATGAATTATCATTTGAAAACATTAATGTTCATATAAATATATCCTAAAACCCATTTTGAAATCATAGACATTAATGAGAAATATTTAGAAGAATAAATCTTCAAAAACATTTAAAACGATATTTTAGAAAAATAGTTTTTAACAAAAAGAGAGACACTTGAATACAAATAATTGAGGAATAAAATTTAATCATAACTTTATAATATCATGAGAATAAAGGGATTCATGATATAATATGTCAAAGTACAGTATATAGACCATATAATAGTGAATTGGTGCATGAAAACAATGAAGTCTCTATAGAAATGTAAATTGAGATGAAATCCCTTATAAAGATGGTATCCTTAAATTAAGGATTAAAAAATCACATAATTATGTGTGAAAAATATAAATACACCCAACATAAGTGGATATTAAGAGTAAAACAATCAGAGGTAATTCACACATATTCATTGGATGACATATTCAATGAGTATAAGTTGAACCCAAAGAATCAAAATTGGGTTAAGAAGTTCCCTTGTAAAAATTTGACAGCCTAACAACGTCACTGTAAAATTCAGAAAATGAGTTGATAAGATAAAAAGGGTTTCACATCACTTGGACATAATGTTTTCATCCATGGGTATATCAAAGAACATATCCCAACATAATAAGATTTAATTTAAAAGACATAATAAAAAGAAGTCTTTTAAATAGAGGAGGCTGAAAGGTTCCCTTACTGATTTGGTAACTTACGAAAAATACACCACATGAAAGAAGGAACATAAAATAAAGATGTAAATACCCATAAATTAAATTATCTTACACAAAGAATACAATCATGGGCAGTACATACACCACACAAAAGGAAGTAGTGGGAAAGATAGCATGAATCTGACAGGGATAAAAAGTGAGATGAAAACCGCTTACCACATTGTAATAAATCGAGTCGTATAACCCAATGTTAATAAACCCCAAATTAATCACAAAATACCATGAATATAATGATAATAATGATAATATATATATAAAAAGGCAGTACACAATACACCACATTCAATAAATAAGTGGCGAACAATGGAAATCTCACGGAATTAAAAGTGAGATAAGAAATCCCCTTACCTTGTGTCCGACTTGAATCGATCGTTCTTTAATCTCCTGAATAATAAACTAATGTTAATTTATTATTGCTTAATAACCATTTTCTAGTTTATTATTCATTTTATATCACTTATTACCATGTTATAAACATTATGTAATCACTTAAGTTAATAACATCCATTTTGTCGATATTTGGTACTTGAGTCAAAAATGGACTACTTATAATCACATGTTTATCATGTGGTCAATGGTTCATTATATCCAGAATTATATTCATGATTTTTATATCAGATATATCATATATATCCATTATATATTTGTATTTATAATAGTACATAACATTTGGAGGTAATAAATGAAATGCACTGTTCATGGAGACGGTAAGCTGTACGTATGCATAAACACTACTTTCATTTATATTTCTTATTTTATTGGAATTAAAACATAATTATACATAAAATTATTATAATTACACTATAATATCATATATAATATCATTAACTCCATCCTTTATACATCCCACACAATGCTTTAACGAGTCACATCACTTTGGGTGGGCGGTAGTCCGCACTTCCTCAAATGAGATTATCGTATTTACCCACTATGGAAACCAAAAGGTGTGCTATGAATGGAAAGTACAGAAGCATAAAAAATCATAAAAATAATATATATATATATAATGTATAAATATATTTCCATCATAATGTCCACCATGAGAGGTGGTAAGAGGTAATTGAACAATCATCATCTCGTGAGGCGTTAGTTTTCCATCCACATTAACATTATGTTCTTCAACCATTAGATGGAGGTTTGTGTAAGTGTAGTTCAAATACATTTTATAAAAAATACTAGTATATTTAGGATACTGGTGTTGTTATGAAATAAATGAATAAAAAGAGGTTAGGGGTTGGAGAAGTAAAAAAAAACAATTTAAGAGAAACTGTTACCTTTAATTTGGGTAACTCCATTTGGTTTGAACCAAAGGACTTCTTGAAGTGACTTCTTCCTAAGTTAAGGCTTATAGGGGGAGTATAGGGATGTACGGAGCTTAATTGGGCAGAGGTTGGATGAGCCAAATGGCTTGAGAGGTGTGAGGAAGTTTTTAGAAGTGGTTTCTTTTTAAAAGGGAGAGGAGGGGGTGCTTTAGGAAAGTGTGAAAATATTATTTTATTATATAATGATATTCGGTTTCTAAAGGTCCAGAAATCCTTAAAGTCGAAGATAATATGACTTATATTCGAAATAGAATCATCCAATCAGAATTGGACAAGTTTTGGATAATATTTTAATCATTATAATCTTATTTATTTAAATCATTTATTAATGAGGTAAATACTGCATTATTGTTGTGTAATAACAATTTAAATTATATTTTGCCTAAAAATTATAAATAAAATACCATGATATAGGAAATAGTTTTATCTTTCCAATGAATATTTATAGTCGAAAGGATAATTTATATAACCCCTTATAAAAATTAATTTACTAAAAGATATTTTCTTTAGTTATTTTTGCTTTTACTTTAAGTTAATTAATCTAAATTGTCATTATCACTACTAAGTGTGTAAATGGGGTCAAAAAATCAACCTAAATATTTCCACGGTTATAAATGACTCAACCAATAATGTTTGAACAAGTGTTAAGGTAATTTTTAATTCTTATAATACTCTTTTAACCTTGAATTACCCTATTTACCTTTAACCGCGGTAAATAAAAGTCAAAAGTTACTATTCACAAAAATTATTTTCATCTTAATGAACCACATTTTACTTCCTTATAACAACCATATATGTTGGATATTTGAAATTCAATTCACAGAGGTGGTAAATTTTCATTTAAATGAAAAAGTCAGTTTTTTTAACTACCACTAAGTGGCTTCACTATTCATCAAAAATTGAAGTTTTTCAGAAAAATATCAACAATTCAGCCTAAGAAATATTTGATATTCTGAATTCTAAAATGATTTATATTTTTTCCAATTCAAAACATATAAGTGGAATTAATTAATTTTAAAATTAATTCCTGTTATCAAAACAAATAGCGCGTTTTTAAGAAACAATAACTATCAAAAGATTGATACTTGTTTATGTCCAATTTCAAAGTGAAATTAATTCCAATGGCCAACATTGGATTAAACGGTAAAAATGTATTTTAATTTCACTTTAAAACGAATTATAAATATAATCTAAGCATATAAATAAATTATATTAAAAGACACTTTTGAATTAAAATATGATATTTTTCACTATTCATTAGAAAATGAACTTTATAGGAAACATTCAAAAAATTTAAACAAAGTAAATTTTGATATACCCATCCTAAAAACGGATTTTATTTGGTCATATAAAATGTATTAAAGTGACCAAAACTAGATTTAAAAAGGGTTCTCCACTAAAAGGCGATAAATCAGCCTTTTAATTTAAATAATGCTTAAAATTAGATTCATTCACATTTTATGGCTCTAAATTTTTATTGGATAATGTAAATACATTTAACAATCATGTATAATCAAATTTTAGTTATTTGTGTTCATTCCCGCCAATACAAAGGCTAGGAGTTAACTACCATTTAAAATAATAATATTATATTATTAGTGTGCTACGTAAGATTTCAAAGAAAATCATTGTTTCATATCAGGTATGCTATCGAACATAGAAACCCTTAAAGTAAAATTAATATTTATTTAAAAAATATTAATAAGTATGAAATATGTCTTATTCTTCATTTATCAGGGATGTTACATCCTTCCCCCCTTTTGGGAATTGCGTCCTTGCAACTTTAAAATTGTGGTCATGAACTTCATTGAAAGCCCCACATCGAAAAAAGAGTCAATAAAACTATCACTTCAAAATAAAGGAAGAGAAGTACAAAGGTTACCCGAGACAACAGATACTAGGATTCCATGAAAACATGGATATGGAGGAGAAAACAAACCATCATGTTCTGATGGAGAGTGATAGAATTCATGTTTAAGAGAAACTTAACCGCAATAAAATCACAAACATGTGATGGGTTAAACAATATTTGATTCTCTAGTAGGAAAAGTTAAAGGACAAGGTTTTTGTTTAATATTACTTTTTGTTGAGGAATTTATTTATGAGATTAACCAAATACATAATGAAATATACTTACTTTTCATTTAGACATTCATATTTTACTTGATTTCTAACACAAACTCATATTTTCTCCAAACGATGAGTATTCAGGATGACTTTTTTGTCACAATAAGAGCGCTATAATCAACTTCAAGAGAATCACATAATCCACAAAAGATGAACTATATATTTCCCATGTCTTTAGATATTAACTAAAACCGAAATGTTTAGTACAAGATAAGATAATCCCCAAAAAGGATAAAATTTTACATAAAGAGAAAGTACTCATAATCTCCAAAATTTGTCTTAACAAAACCCAAAGTTCAATAAATACAATTCAATAAACAATTGTCCCTGAAATTCTTCAAAAGTAATCCAAACTGTGATTGTAACCCAAATATCATGAGGATTTAATTACATTGACTCCTAATATACATCTTAACATTTATCTCCAAGTAACACCAGTTACTTATAAAGTCTCATATAGAAAAGTAATTAACCTAATCACATATTCTCTATGATAGGTTAATCATTTTCATAAATAAATCAAATAATCATGTGTCCATAATAAAAACATATATTCTTCCAAACTAAAATTTCAGCCATTATTCCACAATTGAAATCCCATAGTATTCTATCTTCCTTAGGCATATAGTGTTTCCTAAAAAGAGAGAATGTCTTCAATACAATACAGAAGTTTTGTATCATAATAAATCAACTCAAAATAAACTTAAAATCCATAAAAGGATGTTGACATAGATGAAATCAAAACTCTTTTTAGAGAAATATCTCGTTCTATTTTGAAATCATTTAAGAGTTATATAATTATAAAATCAAATATTTACTTTGAAAATATTCTTATAAGCTTATAAGGGAAGCTTCGACAATTTCATATTGGCGGAAAATAGCTGCACTCTCAGTATAAGTTAAAAAAATACATTCTTACCTTAATTCTGTCGAAAAGTTAAAAAAGGACCTTGTTTGGAAAACAACGGAAAGATTCCTTTATAAACATCATATAAAAAGTCAAACAAGGGTATAAAAACTATCAAAAGTTTGACACTTGTTTATGTCAAATTTCAAAGTGAAATTACATACAATGACCATCATTGGATTAAATTGTAAAAATATAATCTATTTATTCTCCCAAACCATTAAAATTTATAAGTTAATAATATAAATTATTTTGATTAAAAATAAGTTGTTTCCAGTTAAAATATAGTATTTTTCACTATTCACCCAAATATGAAGGTTATCAGAAAAAACACCAAAACATTATTGAAACTAAATTATAATTTCCCGATTCTAGAAAAGATGTTTATTTTGTCAAATTGAATATATAAAAGTTTCAAATATTGGATTTAAAAAGGCTTCACCATTAAAAAGCGGCAAAATTTCATTTTTTGAAAAATACTTCTTTTATCTGAAAAAATGTATATGTTCTTACATTATGTCTAAGAAACTCATAATATGGACTCTAAAATTATAAGGATTATATAAAGTTCAAAATTCAGTTAATACTATTCATAACATATTTTGAGCGGCTTCTTTGGTAAGTCATGGTGTGTTATAACTCAGTGTTGTGTGTAGTGAAAATTATTGAATTACATTGAAGAAATAACGTACTATGAAATATTGGGGTGTTATAGTAAATAACACACACACACAAAGATATATATATATATATACATAAAAACATTAGTATTATTATTTAATATATTTCATGATTATTTATTATATAAAATTAATAATCATTCTATAATGGTTAATATGGAGAATGAATATCATCGCATTGTGGAGACGGTAAGTCGTACATAGGCAAAAATGATGACATCATTCCCATAATTATTGAATGGTATTTAATTGGATGTTGTATAATATCTCAGAATTAGTATCATATTATAGTAATAATATATAGTTTTTATTTTCACCATTATACCTATCCAAGTAAGGCAATGGTAAAAACAGATTACACCATGACGTGGAGACAATAAGCCGTATGTACACATGTACAGTGATTTCAGTTTCGTAGGATGTAAAAAAGGTGAAATAGGGTTATTTAATATTTATAATAACATATAATTATATGAGTTATAATGATTTTTTTACATTATAATGAAACAACTAAATAAGAGGAATTGGAAGAATAAATAAATTTTAAAATTCTAAAGAAGATATTACCTCTTCCTCCATGTGCCTCCTTTAAATTTCTTCTTAGGGAATTAGAGATGGAATTTTGATAAGGAAATCACCTCTATATTGTAACTAGGGAAGTTTAGAAGAGAAATTATCAGGGTTTTTCTAATATTGAATTCTCAAAATGGAGTGAAGTGGAGAAGGAGGAGGTGCCTTTTTATAAGAGAGGATAGGGGCACTTTAGGAAAGTCCTAAAATATTAATATATCGTAAATTAAAATTCAATTTAAAATGGTCCAAAACTTATTTAATTATAACATAATATGATTTGGGTTAGAATAAGAATAATATATTAATTTTTAGACAAGTTTTTAATATTTTTGTATCCTTATCGTTTTGGTTTAAGCCTTATTTTTCTCGTTTTAATCATATCGTGATATCATGTTATTTACACATTATGGATTAATGTAATTACTATATCATGTAAAATGACAAAAAAAATATTTTTATGACATAATTGGAGTTATATTAACCATTTGTCCTAATCTTTTATTTTTTGGAATTTCAAATAATTTAATAAACTATTTTATGCTTATGTTTTGAATTATGTCAAATTTGATACTATTCATACTTGAATTTTTAAAAATTATTAATAACCTTATTTATTCAAAAAAGGCATTAAACCATCCCTAATATGTCATTTTAATCATTAAAATTTGTGGATAAAATAAAATGTTCAAATTAAATTTATTTTAATATTTATAAAATTATTTATTTGAATCTTTCATTAATGAGGTAATCACTACATCATAATTGTTTCATCAATAAATATATTATCTAATGTCTAAAAATTATAAATAAACTACCATGATGTTGGAAATAGTTTTAGCTTATTAATGACTATATATATACTTATATATAAGTTATATAACCCTATATTAAAATCGATTTAGTAAAAGATATATGTTTAGGTTATAATTATCTTTACTTTATATTAATTCTTATAAAATGTACTTTTCAAATCTAAGTGAATTCATGGGTTCTCAAAATTGACCAAAAAATTACATTCGTCAAAAATAACTAACCCAATAGGATTAGAAATTTTTTTATGGTAGTTTAATATTATTATAACATTATTTTTACCCTTACTTAGAAGATTTACCCTTTAACTATGTTAAATAAAATATTTACTAAAGATACATTTCATAATGTCTAAAAATTAAAGGTGCCTATTTACACAATTTTAACCTTATGATTCCAAATATGGAATCCATTTTTCAAAACTCAAAACACAGAAGTTGAAATAATAGATTTAGAATCAATTCCCTTGTCAAAACAAAAAAGTGGGTTTTTAAGAAGTAATAACTATGAAAAGATTAACATGTGTTTATGTCAAATTTAAAAGTGAAATTACATAAAATAACCAAAATAGGATTAAATGATAAAAATATAATACAATTACACTTTAAAACTAATTAAAAATATAATATAATTATATAAATAAATTAGATCAAAAGGCAGTTTTGAGTTAAAATGCATCATTTTCACTTTTCATTAAAAGATTAATTTTATTAGAAAAATATCAAAAATTCAAAAAAAATCAAATTTTTATGACCCTATTACAAATAAGAAGTTAATTTTTTCAAATTTAACTTATAAAAGTGTAAAAATGTAGATTAAAATAGGTGGTCCATTAAAAGGTGGAAAAACTGCATTTTTTAAAAAATAATTGTAACACCCCAAGATTTTATAGTGTGTTATTTCTTCAAAATAATTCAATAACATTCACTACACGCAACACCAAGTTCAATCGCACCATGACTTACCAAACAAGCTGTTCAAAAGAGGTTATGAATAGTGTTAACTAAATTTTAAACTTTATATAATCCTTATAATTTTAGAATCCATATTATGAGTTTCTTAGACATAATGTAAGAACAAATTCATTTTCAGTATTTCACTTTTACCAAATTTTAATAGTGAACCCTTTTTAGATACTATATTTTAAACTTTTTGACTAAATGGAGACATCAAAAATTTAAAATGAAACATCCCAAGCTTCCACGGTACGCTAGCGTGTGTTGTACGCAACACCGAGTTCTAACACACCGTAACCAATCAAACTAGCCGTTATGAATAGTAATACCTACTTTTTGAAATTATATATATTTTATATTTTAAAATGGACTTCATTTTTGGATTCGTAATATCAAATTTAGCCTATGGTGAAATTTTGGTACTTTTCGGATAACTTTCATATTTTGATGAATAGTGAAAATTACTAAATTTTAATTAAAAACATCTTTTTTAATCAAAATAATTAATAGTGATAAATTGTGAATTTGAGTGGTTTTAAAGTATATTTAGAATATATTTTTACCATTTAATATAATGTTTGTCATTGGACATAATTTTACAATTAAACCGAACATAAACAAGTGTCAATCTTTTGATAGTTATTATCTCTTAAAAACACGCTTTTTGTTTTGACAGCGGGAATTAATTTTAAATTAATTTCTGCCACTTCTGTGTTTTGAATTTAGGAAAATGGATTCCATATTTGGAATCAGGATGTTCAAATTGTGTAAATAGGTAACTTTTATTTTTAGACATTTTGAATAATTACTGCGGTAAATATTTTATTTACCATGGTTAAGGGTAAATCCGGTAAATAAGGGTTAAAAAATAATATTATAATAATACTAAATTACCCTAAAACGTGTCTTAACCCTATTGGTTGATACATGGTCGACCATGGGCATCTTTGGGTCTATTTTGGGACCCCATGGATCCACTTGTAAGTGATAATGACACTTTATTTTAATTAAGTTAAAATGAATACAAAAATGACACAAGCATATATCTTTTAGAACAACAATTGTTACATAGGGTTATATATATTGGATTTTAGATTATAAATATTCATTAGAAATATAAGAAGATTTCCTACATAATGATATTTTATTTATAATTTTTAGACATTAAATAATTTATTTTATTTATGACACAATAATGATGCATTAATTACTATAATAGTGAAAAATTAAAATAATTGATATTATAAATACCCAAATAAATATAATATGAAACTTTTAATGAATTAAACTAATTTTCTAGGATAATATGATATATTAGGATTGATTTAATTGACTTTGTTCGAAGTAATCAATCTGTTATGAGTTTCACAAAAATCAACTATTGAATAGTGTCAAAATTGACATAAAAGAGTTCTTAAAACAAATATTATATTATTAATTGATATTAAATTCCTAAAAATCTAAGGTTCGGAAAAGAGACTTATATCATGATAGGTTAATCATTAATGGACCACTTGGGGGTATTTTGGATGTATATAGTAAGTTTATTAATCATATTATATAAAAATACAAAGAGACATTGTAAAAGTGAAACTAATTAACTTAGAGTTAATACTTAAAGATAAGGTTAATATAAGTACCCAAACCTGTCTAAATTATATTGGTTGAGTGGTTTTCGACCTATCCCCACCTTAACCTTTTAATAATAAGCTTTGGAGCCATTATAAACCGAATATGAATTTATTATAAATTAATATTTCTAGCTTTTCCAAAGGTGCCCCTCACCCCTCTTATAAAAAGGGCACTCCTCCTTCTCATATCTTCACACCTTCAAAGCCTTTTGGTTCGGCCATGCTCTGCCCAAATACTCTCCCAACATCCCTCACTACAACCTAGAGGCCTTAGTTTGATCAGAAAGCCAACCTAAGGATCCCTTTTGATCAAATCAAAAGGAAGAACCCGAAGAAGAGGTAATGATTTCACCACCCTTTTCTAAGTTCATTTCTTCTTCCACTTCTTCTACCTTTGTTCTTAACATTCTAAAATAATAACTCCAGTATCTCACATATACTGTGATGTTATTATAAGTATGGTACAACCATATTCAGTATTCTATCCACCCTTTGAATAACATGTCACCATACGTGCGTACGTACGGCTTACCGTCTCCACGTCGTGGTGTAATTGTTATTCAATATAATATTATTTGGATAGGTATAATAATTATGTGTAACTCATGTAAATAATAAATATAACATGTTAATAATTCTGTATATATGATATACCATTCATTTATATATTATTTTAATATCAAAAGAATGATATTGTCGCTCGTGCGTACGTACGGACTACCGTCTCCACGAACGCGATGAGATTCATTCTCCATCGTATCCATTCAAGTATAATTATCATTTTATGATTTAAAAATGATGTTTAAGGACTTGATATCATTCTGGATATGAATAAGATACAACAAACATGGCTTATGTAACAAAACATATAAAAGAAAATGAGTAAGTTAACACCCGAAACAATGATAATTCTAAGATAATATTAATAAATCAATGTTAAAAGATCATATATGATATCATATTAATATATATGATTCTTGTATAATTTAATAACAATTATTTCACCATTATACAGGAGGTTAACCTACCCCAACCAAGGAAAAGTACAAGGTAAGGGTTATTTCACAATCTCTTCATTATCCGAGGTTGTTTATACGTAATAATCTACTGAGATATCTTTATCATCCACATCCATGTTTTCTTAAAAATGTATTTCAAATTTTTTTTACTATTTACAAGAATATGGGTTAAAGTCATTTATACCCTTGTTTGACTTTTTATAAGAGGTTTATAAAGGAATCTTTCCGTTGTTTTCAAAACAATGTCCTTTTTAACCTTTTCGACAGAATTGAGGTAAGAATGTTTTTTTAACTTATACGGCGGGTGAGGTTATTTTCCGCCGTTATAAAATCGTCGAAGCTTTCCATACAAGCTTATAAGAATATTTTCAAAGAAAATGTTTTATTTTATATGGATCTTAAATGATTTCAAAATAAAAGGAGATACTTCTTTAAAAAGAATTTTGATTTCATCTATGTCAACATCCTTTGATGGATTTTAAGATTATTTGAAGTTGATTTATTATGATACAAAACTTCTATATTGTATTGAAGGTTTTGTGATATGTTTGACTATGGATGTGCTATTTTTATACCATTCATAGTTTATGGTGAAATTATTGACATTTCGTATGCTAGTTTTAATACGAATGTTTATGTTATGTTTAAACCTTTTCATATGGGAATGCATTGGACTTAATAAGTGACGGGTGGAGCCCGCTATAGCTCATCGATGCATCGGTAGGTCTCATGAGACAAACTAGTGTCTTGGCACAAGGCCTTGACAAAATCTTATTTGTAGTCTTGGCACGAGGCCTTGACTATGTGGTTATGATAGTCTGGCATTATGCATTCCAACATTATGAAAGTGGTTATTGATTTTTGCATGTGATTATTCGATTAGTAGAATATCCATGTGAATAAGTAAATGGCATTATTTCATTTTTACTTTTGCCATACTATGTTGAAGTTCATAAGGCTTTTGTTTTAGTTATACATTGCCTTAAATGTTCATTCTTATTGATGAAAGTTTCCGCTATATTGTTATCCTTACTGGGCATTTGAGCTCACCCCTTTTCTATGTTTTATTTTCCCAGGAAGTGAAGATGTAAGTTATGAATGACCTGCAGGGATATTATGAGGGGATTATAGTGTGGACTGTGGAGACATTATGTTGTTGTAGTAGTTTTTCATTTTATGATGTAATGTAAAACTTATGAATATATCTAGTGTTTCCAAGGCTACTAAACCAATCGGTCTTTCGAGATTTGATCTTTCTTGTGATCATGCCAATGTTATGTAATAATGCACCGACTCTGGGTAACTGGGGTCGGGGCGTTACAGTTGGTATCAGAGGAAGTTTAGTACAAACCTTGGAAGCTAGATTTAGATAAACTCTGATTAGAGCACGTAGACCTAAGATGAACTTTGAGGATTAGTATAGAAGAACTTCCTAGAATTTTGGTATTGTAGAGATTTTGTGAGTTTTCCGAGCAATACATCCCTGTCTGGATAGGAGCAGGTAGAGGCGGCTCTGGCACAGATGTACCTAGGGGTAAAACCCGAAAACACCGCTTTGAGCTAGACTCGAACGGGAACTGGTGCACGACAACGGGCCTTGCTGCACTCTTGGTTACGACACTCCCGGGGGATATGCTTAGGATAACTCTCATTTTCTTTACAAATCATTTTGAAGGGATTATGAGTATATACTTCCTCAAAGAAAACATTATTATTATTATGGATTATATCCATAAATAGTTCAATTTATGTTGAGTGTTTTATAAGTACGGGATTATGTATTTTGATTCATAAACTGATCTAGTGTATGCCATTGTTTATAAATGGCGCCCAGTAGAAGGAATGAGAACTCCAGAAATGCACATGATCCAAAGAGAAGGAAGGATCATATCTTTCATGGTCTTAAGCTAGAATTTATAAGAGAAATAGTCTCCCATGTATTATCATCATATGAAGAAATAATATCATGTGTTGATAAGATAAGTAAAGAGTTTAATGAGTCATATGTCTTTGAAGGGAAGCAAGAGAAGAAAAGGATGGAAGAGAGAAATATGGATAAAGGGAAGAGGGAAAAGAAGAATTTTCCCATATGTGGTAACTGTGGAAAGAAACACCCTGGAACTTGCCTGAAAGGAATGGGAGTTTGTTATAAGTGTGGAGGAAAAGGGCACAAAGTACGTGACTACAAGGGTAAGAAAATGGTTTCAAATGTACAATGCTTCATTTGCAAGGAGTTTGGACACTACGCGAACCTATGTCCCAGTCATCAGACTATGCCGCAAATGATGCTATTGGATAATAATCAAGTTATGATACTACCACAGATGAAGAGGAATGATTAGAGTTCTTATGTTGATTATGTCAATTGAGTGTTGTATCAACAATGTACTTGTTATAATAATTATGGAGTATATAAGGATTGTACTGCAGTAATATTTCATTAAGGACTTGAGATTGTGTGGAACAAAGAAAAGTGACTCAATAGCAGGATAAATTTTTGGAAAATATATGGTTGAGAGAAAGATAAACCATAATAGGGTTCTGATACCGAGTTAGTGATTTTAGAATAATACATGATTGATTTGGATAAATTATATTGGATATTCTTGACTACCTTGAAACTGATTAATGATTTGTATATTCCATCATTTTTTTGGGGTTTAAAACATTTTTGGATTGATGAAGTATATCCAAAATTCTATATGGAATAGGGGAGCATGAATGTAATCAATAAGGAATATGGTAATTCAGGATGTTTCAGTGTATTAAAAGAATACAAGATGAAGGTATTCATATGCTATTACGGGGTAAAAAGGATCTATATTATGTTTACCTTCCTTATAAATGTTGGACTGTGAGTTTGGACAGAAGTATTTTGGATAGTTCTAGTTTGGATTATTTTGGATTACCATAAAAGGACAACCCGGAGGTCGGGCGGCAACCCGTCGCGTCCAGCAAGGCCGCAAGACTTGAACCCGCAACCGAAGGGCGACAAGGGTGTATCACCTACCACTATCCCACGAGATGTCCTGGATTAAATAAAGTAGTTTTTTTAAAAGATCTGGTAGATGAATTATAAATTCGTTTATTTTGGAACCCTCTATGAATAGTATAAATAGAATTTTTTTTACGAGTGAATGATGAGTTTTTGGTAGAAATTTATTAATGGATAAAACTATAATTATAAAGAAAGTATATCTCCTTATGATCTTATCCAATCTCATAAATAAATTCCTCATCATTAATAAAAGGAACTTAGAACAAAAATGTTGTCCTAGATGGTACCTTAAATCATCACTAATTTACGGCTTTGGGATTGTTGGCCTTTTCATAGCCATGTTCTCTACCACTCTCCATCAGATAATTGATGGCTAGATTTTTCTTCCATATCCATATTTTCCTACATGGAACCCTAGTATGTGTTATTTTCGGTAATCTTCATACTTTCCACTCTTTATTTAAAATAGAGGCCCCATTAATTAATTTTTCGATGTGGGATTTCAACTAAGATATTTTGAAACGTCAAAAATGTGTTATCCCAATACCATCTGCTTTGTTGAACCGATGGTATTTCAAATCATCATAGATTGATGATTTTAAGGACCACAATTCTATACTTTTTTGTGATTGATGACCTCAATCACTACCTATAAATATTTACGTTTTTCCTCCAATTATATGTCTATAATTTCCACCAATGTTCTCCTAATAGAGATCATAATTTGGTGGTGATCCTTTCATTTCTCTTTTCCTCATATTAAGACTAAATTTTAGTAACCCAATTTCCGATGTGGGTTTTCCCACAAAGATATTTTCTATTTTCAACCTTTTATTTTCGAAGAACAATTTCAAATTGCGAGAACGCAATTTATTGAAGGAGGGGAGAATGTAACACCCCAAGATTTTATAGTGTGTTATTTCTTCAAAATAATTCAATAACTTTCACTACACGCAACACCAAGTTCAATCGCACCATGACTTACCAAACAAGCTGTTCAAAAGAGGTTATGAATAGTGTTAACTAAATTTTAAACTTTATATAATCCTTATAATTTTAGAATCCATATTATGAGTTTCTTAGACATAATGTAAGAACAAATTCATTTTCAGTATTTCACTTTTACCAAATTTTAATAGTGAACCCTTTTTAGATACTATATTTTAAACTTTTTGACTAAATGGAGACATCAAAAATTTAAAATGAAACATCCCAAGCTTCCACGGTACGCTAGCGTGTGTTGTACGCAACACCGAGTTCTAACACACCGTAACCAATCAAACTAGCCGTTATGAATAGCAATACCTACTTTTTGAAATTATATATATTTTATATTTTAAAATGGACTTCATTTTTGGATTCGTAATATAAAATTTAGCCTAAGGTGAAATTTTGGTACTTTTCGGATAACTTTCATATTTTGATGAATAGTGAAAATTACTAAATTTTAATTAAAAACAACTTTTTTAATCAAAATAATTAATAGTGATAAATTGTGAATTTGAGTGGTTTTAAAGTATATTTAGAATATATTTTTACCATTTAATATAATGTTTGTCATTGGACATAATTTTACAATTAAACCGTACACAAACAAGTGTCAATCTTTTGATAGTTATTATCTCTTAAAAACACGCTTTTTGTTTTGACAGCGGGAATTAATTTTAAATTAATTTCTTCCACTTCTGTGTTTTGAATTTAGGAAAATGGATTCCATATTTGGAATCAGGATGTTCAAATTGTGTAAATAGGTAACTTTTATTTTTAGACATTTTGAATAATTACTGCGGTAAATATTTTATTTACCATGGTTAAGGGTAAATCTGGTAAATAAGGGTTAAAAAATAATATTATAATAATACTAAATTACCCTCAAACGTGTCTTAAACCTATTGGTTGATACATGGTCGACCATGGGAATCTTTGGGTCTATTTTGGGACCCCATGGATCCACTTGTAAGTGATAATGACACTTTATTTTAATTAAGTTAAAATGAATACAAAAATGACACAAGCATATATCTTTTAGAAAAACAATTGTTACATAGGGTTATATATATTGGATTTTAGATTATAAATATTCATTAGAAAGATAAAAAGCTTTCCTACATAAGGATATTTTATTTATAATTTTTAGACATTAAATAATATATTTTATTTATGACACAATAATGATGCATTAATTACTATAATAGTGAAAAATTAAAATAATTGATATTATAAATACCCAAATAAATATAATATGAAACTTTTAATGAATTAAACTAATTTTCTAGGATAATATGATATATTAGGATTGAGTTAATTGACTTTTTTCGAAGTAATCAATCTGTTATGAGTTTCACAAAAATCAACTATTGAATAGTGTCAAAATTGACATAAAAGAGTTCTTAAAACAAATATTATATTATTAATTGATATTAAATTCCTAAAAATCTAAGGTTCGGACAAGAGACATATATCATGATAGGTTAATCATTAATGGACCACTTGGGGGTATTTTGGATGTATATAGTAAGTTTATTAATCATATTATATAAAAATACAATGAGACATTGTAAAAGTGAAACTAATTAACTTAGAGTTAATACTTAATGATAAGGTTAATATAAGTACCCAAACCTGTCTAAATTCTATTGTTTGAGTGGTTATCGACCTATCCCCACCTTAACCTTTGAATAATAAGCTTTGGAGCCATTAGAAACCGAATATGAATTTATTATAAATTAATATTTCTAGCTTTTCCAAAGGTGCCCCTCACCCCTCTTATAAAAAGGGCACTCCTCCTTCTCATTTCTTCACACCTTCAAAGCCTTTTGGTTCGGCCAATCTCTGACCAAATACTCTCCCAACATCCCTCACTACTATCTAGAGGCCTTAGTTTGATCAGAAAGCCAACCTAAGGAGCCCTTTTGATCAAATCAAAAGGAAGAACCCGAAGAAGAGGTAATGATTTCACCACCCTTTTCTAAGTTCATTTCTTCTTCCACTTCTTCTTCCTTTGTTCTTACCATTATAAAATAATAACTCCAGTATCTCACGTATACTGTGATGTTATTATAAGTATGGTACAACCATATTCAGTATTCTATCCACCCTTTGAATAAAATGTCACCATACGTGCGTACGTACGGCTTACCGTCTCCACGTCGTGGTGTAATTGTTATTCAATATAATATTATTTGGATGGGTATAATAATGATGTGTAACTCATGTAAATAATAAATATAACATGTTAATAATTCTGTATATATGATATACCATTCATTTATATATTATTTTAATATCAAAAGAATGACATTGTCGCTCGTGCGTACGTACGGACTACCGTCTCCACGAACGCGATGAGATTCATTCTCCATCGTATCCATTCAAGTATAATTATCATTTTATGATTTAAAAATGATGTTTAAGGACTTGATATCATTCTGTATATGAATAAGATACAACAAACATGGCTTATGTAACAAAACATATAAAAGAAAATGAGTAAGTTAACACCCGAAACAATGATAATTCTAAGATATTATTAATAAATCAATGTTAAAAGATCATATATGATATCATATTAATATATATGATTCTTGTATAATTTAATAACAATTATTTCACCATTATACAGGAGGTTAACCTACCCCAACCAAGGAAAAGTACAAGGTAAGGGTTATTTCACAATCTCTTCATTATCCGAGGTTGTTTATACGTAATAATCTACTGGGATATCTTTATCATCCACATCCATGTTTTCTTAAAAATGTATTTCAAAACATTTTTACTATTTACAAGAATATGGGTTAAAGTCATTTATACCCTTGTTTGACTTTTTATAAGAGGTTTATAAAGGAATCTTTCCGTCGTTTTCAAAACAATGTCCTTTTTAACCTTTTCGACAGAATTGAGGTAAGAATGTTTTTTTAACTTATACGGCGGGTGCGGTTATTTTCCGCCGTTATAAAATCGTCGAAGCTTTCCATACAAGCTTATAAGAATATTTTCAAAGAAAATGTTTTATTTTATATGGATCTTAAATGATTTCAAAATAAAAGGAGATACTTCTTTAAAAAGAATTTTGATTTCATCTATGTCAACATCCTTTGATGGATTTTAAGATTATTTGAAGTTGATTTATTATGATACAAAACTTCTATATTGTATTGAAGGTTTTGTGATATGTTTGACTGTGGATGTGCTATTTTTATACCATTCATAGTTTATGGTGAAATTATTGACATTTCGTATGCTAGTTTTAATACGAATGTTTATGTTATGTTTAAACCTTTTCATATGGGAATGCATTGGACTTAATAAGTGACGGGTGGAGCCCGCTATAGCTCCTCGATGCATCGGTAGGTCTCATGAGACAAACTAGTGTCTTGGCACAAGGCCTTGACAAAATCTTATTTGTAGTCTTGGCACGAGGCCTTGACTATGTGGTTATGATAGTCTGGCATTATGCATTCCAACATTATGAAAGTGGTTATTGATTTTTGCATGTGATTATTCGATTAGTAGAATATCCATGTGAATAAGTAAATGGCATTATTTCATTTTTACTTTTGCCATACTATGTTGAAGTTCATAAGGCTTTTGTTTTAGTTATACATTGCCTTAAATGTTCATTCTTATTGATGAAAGTTTCCGCTATATTGTTATCCTTACTGGGCATTTGAGCTCACCCCTTTTCTATGTTTTATTTTTCCCAGGAAGTGAAGATGTAAGTTATGAATGACCTGCAGGGATATTATGAGGGGATTATAGTGTGGACTGTGGAGACATTATGTTGTTGTAGTAGTTTTTCATTTTATGATGTAATGTAAAACTTATGAATATATCTAGTGTTTCCAAGGCTACTAAACCAATCGGTCTTTCGAGATTTGATCTTTCTTGTGATCATGCCAATGTTATGTAATAATGCACCGACTCTGGGTAACTGGGGTCAGGGCGTTACAATAATTTCTTTATCTTAAAAATTAGTTTTGTTCTCATATAATGTTCTAGGAAATGAGTTATATTAATAATAATATTATATAAAATTTAAAATATGGTTAATTATATTTATAAAGGGTAGTTTATATCCCATTAAATAATAATATTTTAATAATATATCATTGTTTAGTGAAACTCAGAATTGCGTATGATGCAAGCAATCAAGGAATGTCTCTCTTGCATGTAACACAAGCCATGTCAGTTTTACATGTAGTGACAAATTAATTTACTTTTGTGTGTAACATAATCCAAATATAGTTCATTTATACATTGAACAAAATTTATACTCACTATTGTGTGAGATGAATTCTATTAAAAGAAGTTGAAATTGTGTGCAACACAAGCCAAGAAAAGTGTTGCGTATAATGAAAGATAATACGGTGTTTCATATTTCACAAGATAATCATTGTGTATCATACAAAACAAGACATAAAAGAAATTAAAAATAATCTATTTCATAAATTCTCGGGGTCTTACATTCTACCCCCCCTAAAATGAATTTCTCCCTCAAAATTCTTCGGGGTTATAAATGGTTTACTATTTGAAATATTCTTTCATAGAAACCCACATAGTAAAAAGGAATACTTAAACATCATTTAAAAAATGAATTCTATAAATATAACATTTACCCCAAGTAACTATTCACTGGATTTCCACATAGTAGAACATAGGTAGGAAGTGAAAACACGGATACTGAAGAGAAATATAACAATCAGGTTTTAATGGATAGTGATAGAAAATAAGGTTTGGAGAAAGTTAACTACCTGAAAGCCATAAATCGTTGATGATTTAATAAACCATTTGATTTATCATATAAGAAGGTACTCAGATAACATTAATTGTTTTCTAGATCATTTTCCTAATGTTGAATTTTTTTTCATGAGAATAAATTATTACATGATATTGGAATAATATCACATTTTTTCGTGCCATGAAAAATTTACACTTCAACTCTTGAAGAAATGAAGTTGAATTTTTCATTCATGATGTGTTAGATGATCATGCGATAGAATGATAGGTCATTCCATCCGTCTCAACAAAAATGTTAGAATAGGTTATCAATGAATCATAATTCCACCTATTGTGAGATAATACATTAATCTAACAACCATAAAACAGAAAATAACATACACTACACATAAATGGATAACAATACAATACTTCCAAAAAATACAAATATAAAACATTAAAAAGTGGTGAACTAAATTGACAAAACTTTTATCTCCCATATCTCATTTGGTAGTTATTATTTGTCACTTTCCCATCATGTGAATACATAAATCATGTATTCTATTTATACAATGATAATAACGTTAATTCCCATAGAAACATATTGAAAACATGAATGTGGTAAAAAGTTAATTATTTCTACATAACAAAATACTAAAAATTATATATACTCAAACCATGATATCACTTTGTCCTTATATCAGCCAGGAGATCAATAATACTTCCAAATATCTCATTATCTTCATATCCCTTTGTTATGTGCATATCATGTTCTTTCCAAAAATATCTCAATAACATTTCATGGTTACTGGTACCATTCAATATATACTTTCAAATAATTATGGAAACACAATATTGTAACAATCCTCAGATGCTTCTTTATTCCATAGTAACATTAAATTACATATACAACATTAATCTTGATAAACATGAAGTCATTCCACTACTTTCTTAAACCATTAGCCAATATTCCTCATTTTATTCCTTAACACTTCTTTCATCTCACATATCATTTGTATTCTCTTAATCTTCAGAAAAAAATACTACCCATACCACCATACTGATTTTCTTCATGAGATTTTCCCTTACGGAATCGATTTACATAATGCCCATACATTCCACATTTAAAACATTTAACTGTTATTGATTTCATAGTAATACCATTATTCTTGTCCATTGTGTTAACTGAACCTTTTAATTTATAATTTCTAGCTTTATGTCCTTGTTTTACACACCCTAAAAATCTTCTAGTTCCTTGGAAACATTATCCTTCATGCCTATTCCCTCATGATTTACTTGAGGAAAATTGAACTTTCTTTCTTATATGATCATCATGAAACTCCATATTTCTCTTATTAGTTGGTTTAGGACACTTTCCAAAGTTGAGATTATGGGTCATATTATGAGATTGCTAATTAGGAATAATAACGATATTTCGCCTTCCAAATCATTTTCCATTTGGTTTATCATGAATAATAACATTACATTGCCCATTATATTCTCTTTTAACATGAATCCTCTTATTTACATCCATTTTTTATAACCCAAAAAGAATAGTGTGAGAGGCAAAAATCATACAAGGAAAACAACATTATCACGGGGAAGTAATTTAAATATCGAACATCTTATGATTAATCCTAGGTTATTCATGATTGTTGTAATAATTCTAGGACTGTAATCTATAGAAATCCTTATACATACCTTAGAAATTTCTCTAGGGATCTTGCTAATGTTTTTTCATCCTTATTTCTAATGGTTGACTAAAATTTCTCTTTGATACCAACTTCAGATATATAAGCTTGACATACATGGACATTAAATTTCTTTTTCAGAATATATAATACATGACACAAACATATTCCTGAAGACCATATTATTTTATTTTTTTGGGAACATGGATCATAATCTTCTTACATGATGAAAGATCCTCAACATATATCATAAAGACCTTCCCATTTTATTTTCCTACTTAAAACCTTTATTTATATCTTGGGGAAAATAAAAAATAAAAAGGGTGATATTAAATGATTAGTAAGGGTAAACATGGAGGACATAAAAAAACCACAAACCTTTAAACATAAGAACATGAACATAAAGTTTAAAAATAAAAATCATTCTTCATGAAAAAAATCTTGGTAGTACGTAAGACATGGATTATAAAGAAACATTAACCGTGATAGAATAACATTGGAAAAAATATGTAATTGTGTAAAACTATTATGAATATAATATTATTTCAATTTTAGCCAAGGCATTCATTCAAAGACCATTATAATGGACATAGTCCATTACTAAACCTAGTTTACTTGCTGTTCCAGCCATGTATTAGTGAACCAAATTTACTTGCCATCCCATCCCTGCATTAGTGAACTAGATTCACTTTCCATTCCTGTCATGTCTATATAATGATATATAAATCTTTACCCAATTCATTGGGGGGAGATATAGGCCCCAGCCATCTCATAACATAATCTTTCTTACATGTGTCACAAAACATAAATAATTCATCATAGAAAAACCCAAGAAAAAAAATGTAGTTCTTAAACATTATTTCATCATAACATAATCCAAATAATTTAAATAGAAATCATAAAAATAATTCCATAATAATCATAATCAAATCAATGTAATAATGAGGATATAGACATACCCTATGGCATCTCAGATGGTAAATAATTCTGATAAAACACTTCAACTTAACTCCTGAGGAAAATATCCTTTCTTCTTAAAAAACTTTTTCTTTTCACAAAATGTCATGAAATTTTAAAAGAAAAGAATTTAATTAATAATAAAATTTAATGATTGTAAAGGAATCTTCATGGAAATATTGCATTATGAAATCATAAAAATCCGTTCATGTCGTATAAGTTATGAATACATTTTTCTCATACGTTTGTCGGAAAAGTAAAAAAGTTACTTATATGTTAAAAAAATAAATATTCTAGCCATACCATGCAGAAAAAGTATAAAATGAGTAAAAATGACTCTAAATATGCATAGAGGAATAATAATTTGTTTATAAAAACATTTTTAGAAAACATGAACAAGGATGATAAATATACTCCCATTAAATACTTATGTACAAAAAATCTCAGATAAAAACATGATTGGAAAATTATATCTTACCTTAGGTCCGATTTCTCTTATATGTGTCTGAAACTCTTGTATAGTGCGTTTGAAAATATTATTAACTTATAAAATAACCATAATATTATTTATTATATCATATATTATTCACTTATGACTTTATATTACCCGTTCATAGGTCAATTCCTTGTTAAATCAACATTTTGGGTGATAATCGTTTTATTTATTATATATGTTTTGAATTTTTATTCTTGATATTATTACTTATATCAAGATTTAATTAATTAAAAAAATAAAAAACATGATTTATATATTATATATATTCATTATATATATATAATATATAAATGAAATTGAATACACTGTTCATGGAGACAGTAGGCCATACGTACGCATGAAAAATATTTTTGTTTCTTTATTAAATAGAATGAAAGTAAGTAAATAATATATACACACACACATAAATCCTGTAGTATCATAATGTAATATATTTCATGATTTTTTATTATATATACTTTATAATCATTCTTGAATGGTTAACATTGCGAATGAATCTCATCACATCGTGGAGACGGTAAGCTGTATGTACGCACGAGTGATGATATCATTCCCATTATTATTGAATGATATTCAAGTGGATGGTGTATAATATCTCAGAATTAGTATCATGTTATAATAATAATATATATTTATTATTTCCACCATTATACTCATCCATGTAAGGAAGTGGTGAAAAACAAATTACACCACGACGTGGAGACGATAAGCCGTACGTACTCACGCTCAATGATTTCATTTTTCATAGGATGGATAGAAGGTGAAATATGATTTTTTTCAAATTTATAATAACATAAAAGTATATGAGTGATACTGATGTTATTATCTTATGATGAAAAAACTAATTAAGAAGAAGTAGAAGAAGAAATAAATTTTAAAGAATTAGAAGAAGATATTACCTCTTCCACAACGTGCCTCCTTTAAATTTATTCCAAGGGCCCTATATTAAGCCTTTTGAGAAGATAAGAACCTCTATAATGTCACTAGAGAATTTGAGAAGAGAAATTGGAAGGTTTTGTCCGATCTTGAATGATCAAAATGGAATGAAGAGGATAGGTAGGAAGTTCCCTTTTATAAGATTGGAGAGGGCCACTTTAGGAAAGTCCTAAAATATTAATTTATCATAAATTAAATATATATTTAAAATCATAAAAAACATATTTAATTCTTATATAAGATGATTTCAGTTCTAATAACCATAATTCAATAATATTTATACATGTTTTTAATATTTTTTTAAACTTACCTTTTCGGTTTAACCCTTCTTTTACACTTTTTAATCTTACAATGGTATCATGTTATTTACATATTGTGGATTAATGTAATTAACATATCTTGTCAAATGACCAAAAAAAATTTATTTATGTCATCTTTGGATTTATATTAAATATTTTGGCAGAATATTATATTTTTAGGAATTTAATATCATTTAATAAACTATTTTATGTTTTAAGTTAGGAATTATGTCAATTTTGTATACTATTCATACCTGAATTTTTTAAGAATTCATAACAACCATATTAATTAAAACCAAAGGCATTAAAACACACCTAATAAGTCAATGTAATCTATAAAATTCTTCGATTACCTAAAATTGGTCAAATTAAATTTATTTTAATATTTATAAATTCATTTATCTGAATATTTAATTAATGAAGTAATCACTACATCATAATTGTGTCATCAAAAAATATATTTATATAATGTATAATATTATATTTAAAAAACCTTGATTTAGGAAATATTTTCATTTTTCCAATGACTATGTATATACATATAGATTAGTTATATAACCCTATATTAAAATAGATTTAGTAAAATATATATGTTTAGGTTATAATTATCTTTACTTTAAATTAATTATTATAAAATGTCATTTTCACATCTAAGTGAATCTATGGGATCCCAAAATCGACCAAAGTATTTATATAGTCATAAATATCTCATTCAATAAGATTATTAAATATGTTTTGTTAGTTTAATATTATTATAATATTATTTTTTACCCTTATTTACCAGATTTACACTTTAACCATAGTAAATAAAATATTTACTAAAGTTACTATTTATAATGTCTGAAACTAAAAGGTGCCTATTTACACAATTTGAACTTTATGATTCAAATTATGTAATCCATTTTCCAAATTTAAAACACAAAAGTTGCAGTAATTAACTTAAAATTAATTCCCGTTATCAAAACCAAAAAGCGGCTTTTTAAGAACTTATAACTATCAAAAGATTGACATATGTTTATTTATAATTTAAAATTAAAATTACATCTAATAACCAACATTAGATTAGACGATAATTTTTTTATAAAATTACACATTAAAACCAACTAAAAATATAATCTAACTATATAAATAAATTATATAAAAAGCTAGGTTCGAATTAAAATGCATCATTTTCCACTATTCATTAAAAATTTCATTTTATTAGAAAAATATACAAATTCAGAAAAACTAAATTTTTATGTCCCAATTCCAGAGAAAAATTTTATTTCTTAAAATTTAACTTATGAAGGTGTCAAAAAGAGATTTAAAAAGAGTGCGCCATCAAAAGGGGGTAAAACAGTATTTTTTGAAAAATACTTCTTTTATCTGAAAAATTTATTTTTTTTCTGATATAATGTTCTAGAAAATAAGTAAGATGAATTCTCATGTTATATAAAAATAAAAATTTGGTTAATACTATTCAAAACAGCTAGTTTTTATCCCGATAAATAACAATACTTGAATAATATATCGTTGTTTAGTGAAACTCAGTATTGCGTACAACGCAAGATGTCGAGGAAGGTAGCTCTTTTGTGTAATGAATTCCATGTCAGTGTTTCATATAGTTCAATATTCCCTTGGTGTTTCATATAACATAATCCAAACATAGTTTATTTATACATTTAAAAAAATCTATACCCAGTATTGTGTGAAATTAATTCTATCAAAAGAACTTGAAATTGTGTGCAACAAAGGACAAGAATAGTGTTTCATATACTACAAGCTAATACAGTGTTGCGTATAACACAAAGTATTATTGGTGTAGCGTACAACAAAATTGATTGTAGAAATAAAAATAATCCATATAACAAATTTTTGGGGTGTTACATCCCCATCATATAATAAATCATCCTCAATCTATTTTATACACTTGTCTTCCTACTATTATCTACACCTAAGAATCTTGATTTATACAGCATGAAAACACATAGATGATTTCGAACACATCCATCTCTTCCCAAATACTCAGACTACCCTGGCTACCAAATATACTAAACTGGAACCTGATGTGGGAACTTCATAGAATATGAACCACCAACCTGATCTCATCTCAACCTAACTACACAAAACATTGATAATATCACTTCATCCATACCATACACATTGAGTATCTATGTGGGTACTAATTAACATTCATCATCACCCCAAATTAGGATGATTTCAAACTCTCATCCAACATAACACATGACAACCACTTTATCCAACATTATACTTGATTCCCACTTTAATTTCCATTCCCAATGTATGCCACATTTAGCCTGCATCTTACTTGATTTTAAAATTAATCTTTCATTACACCCGATTCTCACATAAATATCTCATTACACCCAATTCCCATATATCCACCTATACCAATGAAACCCTGTTTATCATACATCACACCTACACATATTTCCTAGCTAATGGATAATCCATTTATCACTTACTCACATTATTCAATTTTATTTATTATTAAAAACCAAAAACCATCTTCACATGCTCATGATATACTTTTTACAGTCATCAGATCTTATAAATTCTTCAAATATTAAAACTCAACTATACGAATCTAGCATGATTTCAAACATATTGATGCCTCTTCACCTTATAGAGCAATAATCCTTACCAACCATTGTCCCTACAACTATGGGTATCATTCACTTTCACACATTATGTGTGTTGTCATACCGCAACCACCAAATTTTGATCCCACTCTCAGTCCTACCTCATATCCATAATTATGACCCAATCCATGAATCCTAGCTATATGCGAGGTATTTTGACAAAACCTCTATAGATGCCCTATCTTGACACATTCCAAAAACACATTCATTATTTGAAAAATACTAAGCCCAAACATGTCTCACCTACACACATTAGAAATTCATTACTGATTATCCAATCCCAGAGGGAACCAATCCACATATTCTCTAATTTCCCCACCGTGTCTCCTCATGACCACACTTCCAACTACCTAGAGCTTCACTTCCTGTCTTTCCTAACCAAACTATACATATTAGTATTGTCGCATTTATAATTATTTTTTCAATAATAAATACCCAACTAATTACCTATATGAATGAGGTCAGATTGAATTTTTTAACATATAAACTAATATTATGGTGGTTTTTTGAATACGATCTCAACTTTTACTCATATTGATTCAAAACCAAAGAATACTGTAAACCTTACTACATAATCCCCAAATAAATTCTATCCTTATTATTCTATCCATAACTAATGTATCCTTACATATCTAGTGAAATAATTCCCATATCAGGTATAACATACTCATTTCAACTTCTATAGATCCCTGATCTATGACTTAGACATATTAGTCTAATCTCATGCTATGTTTCTAATCCATCCACTACCCGAACACATTGGCCGCCCTAGAAGACTTTCCTACCTCAACACAACCAAAATAAACTCTTACTCAATACCAATATAAATATTTTTGCATCAAAAATAGGGATATCTATAACATAAAGAATGAACCACTCACACATACACTTCTCTAACACATCCACATCACATATCGTATTGATATTCAACCCCTCACCCACCCATATCAGGGAAAATCACCACATCCATCATACCAGAATAGGACATACACACTGATTGCATTAATATTCACATAACTAGGCTTGTTTTGTATAATCACTCTTATAATATATATGAAAAAAACATTTCATAGGTTGTTGATAAAAATTTAAATAACAAAAATACTTTTCGTTTACAAAACCACTACCCTTTCACAGGATATTTGAGTGGAATTAATCCAATATATTATAGAGGAAAACTCTCTTGAGCCTATTTTTTAATCATTAAATAAAAAAACAATATCTTTTTATTAAATGTTAAAAATAAATTACAAGAAACAGACATATTCCTTGCGTTACCAACATTTCTAATATGATGGATGAGAAACACCTCTTGCCCCTCAAAGACAAGAGATAAGATTATAATTCAATTACATAAATTCTATATTAACCAAAATAAAACAACTCAACTATAACCTAAAAAAAGAACAAAAATACCATTTTTCTTATAAGCTTGGAATTTTTCTCATGAAGGTGTTGGCTAGACACCCAACATAACATCCATCCCAAGGTCTGACACATTCATAGACTACTCATCTACCCCAAACTAAATAAAAAACACTCTTTAATAACCCACATTAAATACCACTTGATTATAACACTTTGGGACAACACTAATCTTGAACCACATTTTAGAAACCAAGCTATGATACCATTTTGTAATTCCCCAAATTCTGAGACCACTACTACTCGATATTTCTCGGAATGGAAGTATTCCCATAAAACTTTGGCACACATCCTTACATGCCAAAGTAAGCCTACTACGAAGAAGGATTTATTAGGAGATTATGTGGAGAATAAACCCTATAATGAAAATAATAATAATAAAAACACAATGGAATAAATTTTAAAAAATATAAAAAATAAGGTAAAATAAACATATGACCACTTTAGTAAATGTTTATAGTTCCATGATAGTCATAAGAAATAACCAAGAGTTATTGTGGGCCAATCCCATATAGAAATATGAAATATGAAAAACATAACATCTATTATAGAATTTAGGAACCATATGACCTAAATAAAAACCCCACATCCACTCATGCACTATTTTCACTCCCAACTCCACTAGATTTTGGATATCAAAGCATTTCTACTATCTGTACCAAGAACTATAAATTATGAATGATTCATAGAGGGATTTTGGTAGGTGTGATCATGAACTCATTATCCCACCACCAATAGTCTTCTTATCTAAAATTTATACATATACCAATGTATATGAAAATTTAAAGAAACATCAACCAACCAAATATCAAACAACCCACTCCCATTGTTCTTAAAAGAAATAAGTGAGCCTTTAATTGCCTCAAAAAGTTCCATAGTGGAATAATAAATCCATAGTTTTTTATATCAAAATATCCTTAAACCATCCAAACAATAATTTATCCATTTTATTTATACACAAACTCTAATACCTAAGACCCTACTATAGTATGTAAAAACAATTTCATGAACTATTACAAACATGCAACCCTTAAAGAGCCTCTATTCAAAAATTTATTTAAAATTGAAATATTAGAATTTGAAATTGACTAAATAAGATCAATTTTTTAATCCATAATATTAAAATTATCTTAGTATTAATTTTTGGTCTTTTTATTAGAAGGTAAAATTTATTAAAAAATTAATATTTTCAAGAATTATGTAATTTTTATCCCATTATCTTTATATAATAATGAAATAGTTTTTTTTAAATAATTTTATGTAATTTTTTTTATTTTAATGAATAAAATTATACATTTTTAAAAACTCTATGATCTTTTACAATCTGTTTAAAACCGTTTTAGAACTAATTAAAATGTTACTTTCATATAAAAATTGGTTTCTGGTTTTTTCATTAAATCGAGTATCATCAAGGGTTACTCGGTTTTGGATTTCCATAAAATAATCATATTTTTTTATTTTATAATAAATCAATCTACATCATTAAAATAATTATCCAATTAAATTTTAACATATATAATAATTTAATATATAAAAACATAATTTTTTAAAAAACCATTTTACGTGATTATGTGAATTAATTTTAAAATTAATATTTCTAACATTTAGAGATATTATTTTATAAAATGATATTTAAATTTAAAATTATATGTATCCTATTTTGTAAAATGTTCAATGTTAATATTTACCATTAAAATCAATTACTAAGGTTAATAATTAATTTACAAGGTAAAATAAAATTTGGGTAAAAGTTAAAAGTAAAAAAAACCCACAAATAAATTAGATATGTCTAAAAGAAAGGAGATTTTGTGGTTATTTTATAACCAAAATATGTTTGATCTTTTTTTTTCATATTTTTTTCTTCTACACTAGAATATCAACCTTATATTATTTAAAATGCAAGGGTTTCTCCCAAAACTACACATCCCTTGAATTATATAAAAGGTACAATAACACCAATTAATGCTATACCATGTACTTATAATTACTCATTTAAAATTTTCTATTTTAATATAAATAGACTGCCCTAAAAATAAAATAAGACCCTATTCAATCATAGTTATTATAATCCCTTCAAATTCAAGGAAAATTCAAAGGAAAAATCAGTTCCTTGATAATAATATTATCATCTACTTAGTTTTATTATTATTTATATTCTTTCAAATTTGTTATATACATACTAATATAATGATAAAATTATCATTTATATACTATAACATCACTATATTAATGTTATTATCATTATTTATACATATACCCCATCTGTTTTTAAAAAATAAAACCATTGCTCGTACGTTGTGAATACTACATTCTTCACGATGTAATGTGCTTCGTTTCTCTTCCCTAACATAAAATGATGGATATATGGATGATATTAAAATATAAATTATATTTTATGGTATAATTATGTATTAATTTTTTCAAATTTATAAACCTATTAATTATATTACCAATAAATAATTTCACACAGTTTAATTGTTTAAAATTAGCATACTACTAGGAAAATCATTTATTCAAATTGTCTAATGTTTTAATATCCATTAATTATTCTTATAAGTACTTATAAAAATTATATAAAAAAATAATATATATTAAATATGATCATTAAACTCTATTTATAATTATATTATAAATAAATCTTTCCATTATCACCCACTAATCATGGAAGGTTCACGTTTGGGTCGGTGTAACCACCTATTAGAAAAATACTGTACTTTTAAATCATGAATGACTATTAGAACTTATTTATTTTTATAATATGATATATATGTTTAAATAATTATATGTTTTTATTTTTCTATATAATATATCAATATCTAATTCATAAATTAATGAAACAACTTTCGTTCATCAAAAACCCCCAAAGCATTCTCTTTATCAACTTCAAATTCAAGGACAATGTCTAAAAAATAATGAAAGGGATTTGAAACATAAAAAATTATTATTAGTTATACATATTATTAAATTTAATAACCTATTAATAATATAAATTTGAAGAATAGTGGATACAAAACTACTATTATGAAACTCAAAAAATGATCAAATCTTTACACACTTCTGTGGAAAACCAGAAGAATTCATTTATAGAAGGACTATTTATAAATAGTATATATGGAAATGGATATGAGTAAGGTAATTAATTAAGTGATTAATATTTTTTTAGTATATAGTATGTTTAATGTTGTTTGAGGAAATTAGGAAAATAATTAGGGGGTTTCTATCACAAATTTATCTCATTGATACATGTTTTTAAATATGAAACTAATTTCCATTATGTGGTGTACATACTACATATTTGAGATATTATATCCTAAAATTATTTTACTCATATTTTATAAAGATCATGTTTATGTTCTCTTTTTTTTCATGGGGTTAGGATTGAATTTCCACCCAAACCATAAGTAGGGTTCTTCTATCTCAACTGTCATTATTTTGGGACTCATGTTATAATTTCAACCTATTTTCTATTTTGTGGTGTGTAAATTTACATGGAATAATTTTTTCCATGTTACTCATGAAATTATTGGTATTTATAATTCCATGGATAAGATCTAGTCCCCATTAAAAAAAGCACCCAAATCGGCCTGTGAATTTTCTTGGAGAGTGTTCCCTATCCCCACGGGCTAGAACAAATTTCTAGGTATCATAAATAATGGTTTGGCAATGATTTAATTGAATTTGGATACATAAAACAACAAAAAACAATCAGTAAGAAGAATATGAGAATTCATTCAAAATAATACGTAATGAAAAATTAAGAATAGAATACAAGATTTTTAAAAGGAAACAAGTGGTCCGAAATTATAAAATTAGCAGCAAAAAACAACTTGAATATGTCTACATGACAAGGGGTCATTAGCCACAAGCTGTCTCCACAACACCGTACAACAGAAGAAACTAGCAATAAAAACTTCCATCTCCTAAATCCTTCCCCTTATCTATTTCAAACATAACCAAGTCTAATTACAACCAAAGGTGTAAGTATGCTGTGAGCCTAAGCCCAATATGATACCCCCCAAATATTCCATGTGAAAATAATTATAAGATAAAAATCTTGCAAGTGTTATAAACAAATAATGGTGATAATAATTTCTAATGTTTCATATTTTAAATGAAAACAATTTTCAAAGTTGGTAACTTTAAAGAATGGTTAAATTTAAATAAAAAATATAATATAATGTATGTTCCACCGAAACACTACATAAGCCAAAGATAAATTCCAAATAGTTAATGAGAACTCTACATGAGAACACCCCTGGTGAATAGGTAGTTGCGAGCCCTTGGTAACTTGCATCTTGACGTGAAATCAACCATAACAATATTCACTCTTGTGCATGAGAAACTATTAGGAGAATCACTGATAACCTTGTGTCACCCAACATCATCATGATCATAGATTTTTTAGTATTGCCAATGGAAAACTTATTAAGTGAAATGGGGAAAAAACCACTTTAGATCACTAGCATACTAGTACATGTCCACCCAACGAGATACCATGGTTTCCCTCTTTATGATCAAACAAGTTCCACATGATACCAAATTATATTTAAAAATGAAAACACCAGTTCTGGTCATACACACTCAAAACAGTAGTTAAATAGGCTTTTCACCATTTTTATAAATCAAACAAACACTTAGAACTTCCATTTAATTTTTTCACAAATTATAACAAAACATTTCACATAAAGTCCATTTAAAACCCCTCTTTTAACACAAAATAAATACCAATATTTCACAAAAAACGAATTGGTAGAACTTAAACATCTAATAAAGCCATTATATTAATTATAAGACAACACCAATTGGTACAACATGTAATGCACAAGTAATAAACCAATTTTAGACAAAATTGGCACTTAAAAAACATCCACAAAATAATTTCTACCAAAAATAGTTTTCGCACCAAAATCAATGAAATATGAATATAAAATAAATATAAAACCAGTAAGCTAACTCATTTGACAATGATTTCATATGAAATCACCTACCATATATGTGAAAAAACTCAAATCCTTGTACAGAACTTCTAACACACCACCTCCACACCACAAGGGAGTGAAAACAAATATAAAAACAGAATATCGATCCAATAAACTCGAAACAAAAACTAGGTACGAAACCCTAATTGGTGTACATTTGGATCTTCAAGAAGGAGGGGAGAAACCATAAGGAAATGGTAGGAACAAAATTGGAAATCATTTACTTAGGAAACATTTATGAAATTTCCCCAAACACACCTATAGTTGGATTTACAAGAATGAAAAATTAATGATTAGGTTCAAATAAGACTAAGGATGGAATGTGGATACTAAAATGGGGTAAAAAGCGTAAAAATTGAATGATTTATGAAAGAAAAAAAATTACCTTTTCAAATATGGAAGATTTGAGAAACCTTGAGGAATGTATCCCTAATACCTGATGAAGATGATCTCTAAAGATGGAAACTGGAACATGGGGGTTCTCCTAGAGTTTTTGGTCTCGAGTGAGAGGTTAAATGACTGAAAAATATTAAAAAATGAATGATATTCAAGAGAATAATGTTTTTAAAACATTGAAAATGGTCTCATGGTTTGGCCTAATGCTAGAATAAATCACCCAAATCCACCATGATTTTATGCTCCTAAGGGGTCCAAATGGATATAGTGGTTTCAAAAGGTCAGGGAAGGCCATGTCGGAAGTGGAATGGGTGAAAAATGTTAAAACATTGAGTTATAAATAAAAAAAATTTGTTTTTAAATCCCAAAATGAGCTCATGGTTTGGAAATAAACATTATGAAACCACCCTTTTGTCCCAGAATTCATGGGAAACCCCATAAAACAAAGAAATAATTGAAATTACATGAAAATAACTTTAAAATACATCTAGGATGTGAAAATTCTCCCTACCATAAAAAAATTCTACCATTAGAAATTTAGGGTAAAGAATGGCTGGATAAGAGAAACAGAAACTCGTCTTCAACCCAAGGCTTGTGCTCTTATATCTCATGCTCATCATTCACATGTTTCCAAAGGACTTAAAATAAGGGAATATTATTCTTTGAAGGAATTTTTCTTGAGAGTGGATAATATGCACTGGTCTCTCAAACATAGACTGATCTGGCTCTATATCCAACTTCTCCCAATTCAGCACAAGGGACAGATCCGGGTTGTACATCTTCAATTGTGAGACATGGAAGAACTCATGGATATATGTCAATTGGTAAGGAAAATCTAAACTATATTAAAGAATTCCAACCTTATTAGTAATCTCATATGGCCTAATATACCTAGGTACAATATTTCCCTACTTTCCCAAATGGAAATGACCCAGACAAGGTTCCACTTTCATGAATACTCGATCACCCACAGAAAACTCCAAAGATCGATGCATCTAATTAAAATAAGACTTGTGTTGACTCTGGGTTTCAAAAAAAATTTATAAAAAAATAAACCTCTTTTAAAATCACATACAATGTAGTCAGACCAAGCATTGAGGTCTCACCCACCTCTACCAAACATAAAAGATATTCGACATGACTAAACATAAAGCACCCAAAATGGTTCCATATTGATTGAGGATTTGTAGCTATTGTTATAGGAAACCTATACCAATACCAAATATAAATCCCATGAACCACCTAAATCTAGCACACATACCTTAAGCATGTCTTCCAGAATCAGATTTGCCCACAACTTCTGACCATCAATTTGAGGGTGGTATGTCGTACTCAACATAATTAGTGACCCCAATTCATTCTGAGGTACAATCCAAAACTGTGAGGTAAAATGAGGGTCCCTATCTAAATAAATGGATTATGGAACACCATGGAGCCTCCCAACTTCCTTCACAAACAAAAAGACCAATTAATTCACTTTGGTTGATTCTTTGATTGAAATAAAATTGGATGATTTGGTCACATGAACAATGACCACACAAATAGAATTATTTTGCTGAGGAGTAAGAGGAAAGAAAACTATTAAATCCATGTAATCATCATCCCACTTATAGGTTGGAGTGGGTAATGTGAGAAGAAAAATAGAGGGCCTTTGATGTTTTTCTTTCACCTATTGACAAGTATAACATCTTGATAAAAAGTCATAAATTTCTTGTCTCATGCTAGGACACAAGAACTTGAAATTAATATCATAATACATCTTGGTGGAACTAGTATGGATGGCCCACAAATACAGGTGGCTATGCTAGATCACCACCTTTTTCAGAGACAAAGGCACCACTAAGCATCCCTTGAATCACAAGATACACTTGGGGACGAAGACCATTAAAAAGACATTTCTACACTATATAGAAACTGCCTCGACCACTAACATAACTCATCATCGAGATACTCATGCTGAATCAGATCCAAAAGAGAGGTGGTAAACTAAACACTAACCAAAAAAGAACCTCCACTCTACTCCTTGGTCTCCACATGAATTTTAGTAAATAGCCCCATCAAATTCCACTCATCATTAGAATTCCTCAAAGCCTGCACATATACTCTTTTGTTCAAGGCATCATCCACCAAGTTATGCTTCCCCTGGGTGAAGACGTAGTCAAAGTTGAACCCCTACAAGTACTCGATCCAATGCCAATACCTTAGGGTAAGATAATTCTATGAGAAGATTTATTCTTAGATCTTGTGATCAAAATAGACCATAAACGTCTCTCCAAAGAGGTAGTGACACCAAGTCTTCAAAGCATACATCACAGCTACTAGCTCCATGTCATGGGTCAGATAATTATATTTGTGTGGTCGGTGTTGGTGGGTTCCATACGCCACCACGTGATCATCATACACAAGCATGCACTCGAGACCCATACTTTAAGTATCACAATACACCACATATCCCTTTTCATATTATGGAAAGATCAAAAAAGGGGCGGTAGTCAACCGCCGCTTCAGCACCTCAAAGGATGCCTGAAATTTTAGGCCCCAAAAAAACTTCACCCCCTTCTAGCTGAGAGTGGTCTTGGGCAAATAAATATAAGGTAAATCCCAAAAAATTCCTGTAGTATCCTTCCAAGATAAGGAAACTTATAATCTTAAAAGAATTCTTCGGTTATTCACATGACATTAATACACTAATCTTATTAGTAACCACTGAAACTCCCTGATTTGAGATTACATGTCCTAGAAACTTCAGCTCCTTGATCCAAAAAGATCATATGGATAGTTCTACATAAAGGTGGTGATCCCACAAAGTTCCCAACATGATCCACAAATGATTCTCATGCTTTTCCTTGGATCAAGATTAAACCAGGATGTCATCCACAAATACAACAACAAAAGAGTCGAGATACTACTGGAATACCCTATTCAAGAGTTCCATAAACACCATAGGAGTGTTGGTCAACCCTCAATTCATGACCAAGTGTTCAAAGTGGCCATACCTACTTCAGAAGGATGTATTCATGATTTTTTCGTCCTTCACCCTATGTTGGTGGTAACCCAAATGGAAGTCTATCTTAGATAATAAATTCCCATCCATAAAATGATCAAACAAGTCATATATTCATGGAAAAGGATATTTTTGTTGATGTTTACCTTTTTCAGATTATAGTTTTCAATAGACAACCAGATTGATCTGTCGGCCTTCTTTATAAAAATTACATGAACAACCCAAGGAGAGAAAATCAGGTGAACAAATCCTTTGGATTCCAAATCATCCAGCTATATATTTAATTCACTCAGCTTGGTGGGGGATATACAGAATGAGGGAAGAGATATCATATTCATTCTAGATGCCAAATTGATCGAGGACTCCACATCCGAAATTGGGGGAAAGCCTAAAAAATCATCAATGAATACCTTTGAGAACTCATCCACTAAATAAGGATACCACTAGTAGAAGAACATCCATCTTCCTATAACATGAGTGATGATAACTAGATGACCAGATTACCCGACTCAAGGAGTGGAGGTCCTGCACGACCCGACCGAGGACCCTGTTCCCCAGGGAAAAACCAATGATTGCTATCAAGTTCCTTGAAACTCACTAAATGCCTATAACAATAAATGTGTGTTATAAAGTGCACTAACCTATCCATTATGAAGATTACGTCAAAAATATCCATATCCAAGACCAAGAGGTCCCACTCCATCTCTACCCCAAAAAAATTAAGTGCACAAGACAGGCACCTGAGACCATGCTCCTTCTTATTACCCAGTGGTGTCACCATGAGATAAATGAAATAGAAGCACTAGTATCAAAAATAGAAACAACTATATAAGATGAAATCAAGATGGTATCTTGAACTGTCGAAGGCCCTAGATACAATCTCCCTGGTTCATGCTCCCCCGCGTGAAGATTCATACTTTCTTCTTATGAACAATCGCTCTCCAGTGGCTCAACCCTGAAATGGATCTACACAGAAGATGATCCAGCCCTACTACTGTGGCCACTAAACTGAGATCCCCCTTTCCTTGACCACTCTGACTAAGGTGGAACTATCTTAGAATCATATGATCCTACCCCACTCAAGAGTGGATGTTCCATACTACAAAAATGATAAATGTTTCCCATACCCACACACTGATAGTAGGGATTCAGAGGTGATGTTCAAGCTAGTCGGGTGTGACCTGGCCTCCCATACTAGTGGAACTCAATAGAACTTTAATCAGAATCCACTAACGAAAACTACTTGGAAGGTTGGCTTGAACTACCACCACCATTCTTAACATTCACCCGTTGCTTCCTTTTCCACTTATAATAAGTACAAATTCCGATCACTAACACTACTCCAAAGAAACCAGACCTCCCCTTGGGGTCAATCCATACAATACAAGCCTGATCAACCACCTCGGCATAAGTTTTCAACTTGAACAAGAAGACCTGAGAATAAATCTCTAGCCACGAGCACCTATCATAATTCTAAGACATCATCTTCTCATTTGATACCGTTTCTGGGGAATATCAGACCATCTCATCAAAATGGTTAGCATACTCCATCACTTAAAGGCCCCCCTAAACTAGCTCTATAAACTCTCAAGATCTAGTATATACCAAGACTTCAGGGTAGTACTGGTCATTGAAGGTAACCTTAAAGTCCTTAAAACTCATATGTTCATGCTTCCCAAATTGAATAAATGATTAACACCACCAATAGCGGGGACCATCTATCCAAAAAGAGGAACACTTTACTCTGACCTCCTCGGGTGTGTCAAGAAACTCGAACATGCACTAGATCCTCTCCAGCCACTCTTCTACTTCCCGGGGTTCTGTTCAACCTCTGAATGTAGGAGGCTTGTTCTTTAAGAACTCCTTGTATTTTTACTTATAAAGACCATAACAATCTTCCCTATCTAGAGAAGGTGCTAGAGGTACTCCATTTATTAGCGTTTGGATATCCCAGACCACATATTTTACCATACTTTTATCAATCGATGAGGGAGGACACTCTCCACCATCCTCCTGTGGGTACATGGGTGCTTTCTAGGGAGACATATTGATAGAAAAGGCAAAAATCACAAAAGAAATTATCAGTACAAAAATTATGAAAAATATCCTCAATTAAATAAAATATAAATAAGTCAAAAACCTCACAAAAATGAAAACAATAATCACTTAACTCCCACCTGATGTCTACATGAAGTCTACAGCCCGCACATCCCACCTAGACGAGAAGTCAAACAAACAATGCCAACATCTCATGGAAACTCAAGGTTTTCACAAGAGGTATTGTCCAGGAACCCTACTCAAAACCAAAACTCTGACCCTCGATAGTCCTAGCTTCTGTCTAACCAGACTCACCCCAAAATAATTATATGACCCAAAAAGATAAACCTTCTCTAATACCATTTTGTCACAAACCAGATCTGGTTTCTATAAAAACTGGAACCCCACCTAGCACGTGGAATGGTTTGAAGGGTGTTCCCTATCCCCATGATATGGAACAAGTTCCAGGGTACCATAAATAATGGTTTGGGAATGATTTACTAGAATTAGGATACATAAAAAAACAAATAAAATAAATAAACCAAGTCTTGGAATTCTTGCCAAACAAACCTTAATTGATAAGTTCAGTATAGAATACATGGTTTTTAAAATGAAAAAAGAGGTCCCAAACTACAAAAGTAGTAGAAACAAACCCAAATACTGCCACATTACAAGGGATCATCACCCATGAGCCTTCTACACAACACCGCACAACGGAAGCAACTAGAAACCCGAGAAGTCGTCTCCAAAAGCCATTCCCTTACAATTGTCAAACCTAACCAAGTATACTTACTCACGTAGGTGTTATTAGGGTGGGAGTCTAATCATAATAAGATAGAACCCAATGAATCTAAGTGACATGAATTATAAGATAAGAAGCTTTCATGTGTAATAAATAAATAATGGTAGCATTAATTCTTAAAGGTTCATCTTTTAAATGTAAATCGTTTTCAAACTGGGTAACCTTAAAGAATGGGTATATTTAAATAAAACATGTATGATACTGAATTCTCTATCCAAAACACCATAATAAAATGATAAATTCAAAATTATCAATGTACAATCAATACAGGAATACCACTAAGAACTAGTTAGTTGTGAGCCCCAGGGAGTTCGCTTCTCAGTGTGAAGTTAACCATAAAAATATCCATTATCATGCATGAGCCACCATTAGGGGAATCAACCATAACCTAATGGTCCCCAAAATTTTCATAATCATAGTTTTTTATTTTATTCAACATTAAACATGCTAAGTGAAATAGGGAAAAACCCACTTCAGATCAATAGCATGCTAGTACATGTCCTCCCAACTAGATACATGGGTATCACTCTTTGTTCACTAAAAAGTTTCACATGATAAAAAATTCCATTTACACATTAAAACTCTAGTTCTGGTCATACAAACTCAAAATAGTAGCTAAACATAATTTTCACCATTTCAATAACTCAAAAAATCATTTAGAATTTCTATAATACAATCTCACAAGATATAACAAAACTATTCACATAAAGTCCGTTAAAAACCATTATATTAACACAAAATTCATAAAAATATTTCACTAAAACATAATTGGCATCATTTAAACATTTTATAAAACCATTAATTAAATTATAAAAAAACACAAGTTGGTAAAACATGAAATGCCCAAGTAATACACCCATTTTCACACAAAATTGGCACTTAAAAATCAACAACTTAACAATTGTGAAAAAAATAGTTTTCTCACCAGAGCAAATTAAGGAGTAACATAAAAGAAATATAAATATACAAGCTAACGCATTCTATAATGCTTATATATGTAATCACCTACCACATATGTTAAAACCCTCAAATCCATGCACATAACATCAACCACACCACCGACGCACCAGAAGGGAGTGAAAACAAACCTAAAACAACTACATTGGACCAAGAAACTCCAAAAAAACCCCTAGGTACAAAACCCTAATTTCTATAAATTTGAATCATCAATAAGGAGGCGAGAACCCCTAAGGAAATGGAAGGAAAAAGAGAGGAAATCACTTACTTGAGAAAATTTGAAGAAATTGACTCAAACGCACCAGTTGTTTGATCTACAAGAATCCAAAATTTTTAGGGAGGTTATAATAATGATGAGGAGGTAATGTGGGGGATGAAATTGTGGAAAAAAGTAAAAAATGAACACTTTATAAAATAATCAAATTAATGTTTCAAATCTGGATTATTTGAGAAACCATGAGGATGTTCACCCTAATACATAATTAATATGAGCACCAAAGCGGGAAAATGGAACATGTGTGTGTGCCTAGAATTTTTGGGATCAAGTGAGAGGTGGAATGACTGAAAAATATTAAACCATTAAAGAGATAGAAAAGAAATAAATTATTTTTTTCAAAACTGGAATTGAGCTCATGGGTTGGACTAATGCCAAAATAAATCACCCAAATCCACCATGGTTTTGAGATCCTATGGGGTCCAAATTGATATGGTGGTTTTAAAATGTCATGGGAGTCCAAGTGATAACTGTAATGTGTAAACAATGTAAAAAAATGAAGGAGCTATAAAATAAAATAATTTTGTTTTTAAATTTGTAAAGGAGGTCACAGTTTGGACCAAATCAGGATAAAACCACCACTTTCTCCAAAATTTCCTAGTAAACCCCCAAAACAAAGAAATAATAGAAATTACATGAAAAATAAATTTAAAATAAGTCATGTTTGTGACATAAAAGTTCTTATTATTATCCCTAAATCATATTATTTTGATTCAAGAGTTACAGATTCCATAGTGTAAAGATCATCCAATGTTTTTCTAATGTAATGGTGTGTCTAATTTCCAAGAAAATAAATCCCTATGTGGATATTGGAAAGTGGATATATATTTGTCCTAGATGAACCATGAATAAATCACCCCAAATTTGTTGGATGATCCATGACTCAATCATGGCCTTGATGAATGATGAGTGGGCCTATGTCTGCAAACCTGTTGAGACACCCCTAAGGATATGATTTGGAATATTCAAACCCTATTAATAAATCATGATGACATATTTTTCCAACTATTTACTTGGTCACCTACAGATGAAATATATTGAATCCAATTAATTTATTAGGGTGGATTCTAATCATAATAAGATAGAACCAAATGAATCTAAGTGACATGCATTATAAGATAAGAAGCTTTCATGTGTAATAAATAAATAATGGTAGCATTAATTCGTAAAGGTTCATCTTTTAAATGTAAATCGTTTTCAAACTGGGTAACATTAAAGAATGGGTATATTTAAATAAAACATGTATGATACTGAATTCTCTATCCAAAACACCACAATAAAATGATAAATTCAAAATTATCAATGTGCAATCAATACAGGAATAACACTAAGAACTAGTTAGTTGTGAGCCCCAGGGAGTTCGCTTCTCAGTGTGAAATTAACCATAAAAATATCCATTATCATGCATGAGCCACCATTAGGGGAATCAACCATAACCTAATGGTCCCCAACATTTTCATAATAATTGTTTTTTATTTTATTCAACATTAAACATACTAAGTGAAATAGGGAAAAACCCACTTAAGATCAATAGCATGCTAGTACATGTCCTCCCAACTAGATACATGGGTATCACTCTTTGTTCAATAAAAAGTTTCACATGATAAAAAATTCCATTTACACATTAAAACTCTAGTTCTGTTCATACAAACTCAAAATAGTAGCTAAACATGATTGTCACCATTTCAATAACTCAAAAAATCATTTGGAATTTCTATAATACAATCTCACAAGATATAACAAAACTATTCACATAAAGTCCGTTAAAAACCATTATATTAACACAAAATTCATAAAAATATTTCACTAAAACATAATTGGCATCATTTAAACATTTTATAAAACCATTACTTAAATTATAAAACAACACAAGTTGGTAAAACATGAAATGCCCAAGTAATACACCCATTTTCACACAAAATTGGCACTTAAAAATCAACAACTTAACAATTGTGAAAAAAATAGTTTTCTCACCAAAGCAAATTAAGGAGTAACATAAAAGAAATATAAATATAAAATCTAACGCATTATATAATGCTTATATATGTAATCACCTACCATATATGTTAAAACCCTCAAATCCATTCACATAACATCAACCACACCACCGATGCACCAGAAGGGAGTGAAAACAAACCTAAAACCACTACATTGGACCAAGAAACTCCAAAAAAATCCCTAGGTACAAAACCCTAATTTCTATAAATTTGAATCATCAATAAGGAGGGTAGAACCCCTAAGGAAATGGAAGGAAAAAGAGAGGAAATCACTTACTTGATAAAATTTGAAGAAATTGACTCAAACACACCAGTTGTTGGATATACAAGAATCCAAAATTTTTAGGGAGGTTATAATAATGATGAGGAGGTCATGTGGGGGATGAAATTGTGGAAAAAAATAAAAATTGAACACTTTATAAAATAATCAAATTAACGTTTCAAATCTGGATTATTTGAGAAACCATGAGGATGTTCACCCTAATACATAATGAATATGAGCACCAAAGAGGGAAAATGGAACATGTGTGTGTGCCTAGAATTTTTGGGATCAAGTGAGAGGTGGCATGACTAAAAAATATTAAACCATTAAAGAGATAGAAAAGAAATAATTTATTTTTTTCAAAACTGGAATTGAGCTCATGGGTTGGACTAATGCCAAAATAAATCACCCAAATCCACCATGGTTTTGAGATCCTATGGGGTCCAAATTGATATGGTGGTTTTAAAATGTCATGGGAGTCCAAGTGAGAAGTGGAATGTGTAAACAATTTAAAAAAATGAAGGAGCTATAAAATAAAATAATTTTTTTTTAAATTTGTAAAGGAGGTCACAGTTTGGACCAAATCAGGATAAAACCACCACTTTCTCCAAAATTTCCTAGTAAACCCCCAAAACAAAGAAATAATAGAAATTACATGGAAAATAAATTTAAAATAAGTCATGTTTGTGACATAAAAGTTCTTATTATTATCCCTAAATCATATTATTTTGATTCAAGAGTTACAGTTTCCATAGTGTAAAGATCATCCAATGTTTTTCTAATGTAATGGTGTGTCTAATTTCCAAGAAAATAAATCCTTATGTGGATATTGGAAAGTGGATATATATTTGTCCTAGATGAACCATGAATAAATCAACCCAAATTTGTTGGATGATCCATGACTCAATCATGGCCTTGATGAATGATGAGTGGGCCTATGTCTGCAAACCTGTTGAGACACCCCTAGGGATGTGATTTGGAATATTCAAACCCTATTAATAAATCATGATGACATATTTTTCCAACTATTTACTTGGTCACCTAAAGATGAAATATATTGAATCCAATTAATTTATTCATGTAAAAATCTATCTAAAAATCCAGAATTAAGCACTTTTCACAATTTTTCTCAAAACTCATCATAAATCCAAAGTTGATTCATATAAGCTTAAATTGATAATTGGGGATGATTAAAAAATTGAAATTCATACAAAACATGTTTAAAATATTAGATTTATTAGTTAATTAATGGAAATATAAGATATCAAATAGAAAATAATGTTATAAATATGGTTCTACAGGGGTATCATAAAAAATTAATGATCTATATAGAGTAACTCATTGTTATCACCAAATTACCCAAAACAAATTCATTATGAATTAATTTTTTACAAAAAATACCCATTCCTTCCATATTATGGATATGAGACTATGTGTATCATTAAAAAATAATTATACTATCTTGAATAATATCAGAATTATTAAAATATTATGAATAAATAATCACTTACATCAACATTACAAAACATATCCAAAATAGAAAAAATTACAAACATCCGATGACGAACATTGAATATTACTAACTAACATGTGTGTAGAAAATAATTATAAATGAATAGTATAAAATTTTACATTTATTAATTTTTTATTAATGAATTTATTAGGATGTTTATATTTTATATAGGATGTTGAGCACATTCAACCTAGCAGGAATCCAAGGTAATGGTTTTCGTATTTATTTCCCTTTATTGCGGCATATTTTCATTTTATGGACCAATTATACTTTGATATAGGGTACAAAATTCCAAATTAAATTATATTACAATTACTAAAGGTCCCATAATGATATATAAATATATTTTAATTATTCCTCCAAAATATATTTTTTGTATTCATTTAATATACTGTTGTAAGGTTTTTTGTTAACTTAATTACCATTCATTGAGTCATAATATATATTCTTGAAGTTAATTATTTTATGTTTATATTCTTACAATACAATATTTTGTTATTTTTTTTCAACTAATTTTCTTGTTGAATTTCAATTTCACATCAATTCATTCTTCTTTAATGTATTCTGTTCTTCATAAAAAGACAACATTGCAAAGAATAATTTCAATAATTAATAATGGATCCTTCCACTCCACATAAATATTATTTATTTTAAAAAATGAATTCCTTTGTTATTTTGAAAGATAAAAATGTATTATCTTCTATAATATTTATTTTTCTATTTATATTTCTTCAAAATTAAGTTTTACGACCATTTCATCGATGTTGGGTTTTCCCTACAAAAATCTAAAATGATTAAAAAATAATTAAATTTCAATTTTGTTAATTTTATATCTTCCACTTAAAATCTCATAAAATTAAATTTATTTATTTTCCATGTTCCATTATTAGGTAATTTTTGAAAATATTGATCTCAAAAATTATTCTTGTTTCTTTCTCAAAATGTATTTTTGAAAGTGAGTCGTAACATCACCATTTTGAAAATGTTTTATAAAATCAATTTTTATGATTCCAATTCAATTTTTTTTCTCGAAACATATCTATTATGAAAATGTTCATGATAAAATAATAAATGATATTTTTATATAGAAATTTTAGAATGTTGAATTTCAATATTGACTGGTCTACTTTTGATTTTATTATATGGGACCATTTAAAACACATTTTCATTCCCTATGTTTTTTATGATATTAGGAATGATTGAATTACTGTGGTACACATATGTATAATATTTAATTATATTATTAGATGGGTCCTATATAGTACTTAAATAATTTGGTAATGTTTTATATCTCATGATAAAATAATTTTATCCACATGTATGATTACGATTAGCTATGATCAAAACTTTATGCATCATCATGATTACAATTGGTTATGTTTAGAAGCTGATGTTTGGGCTTGATTACAGTTATCTATATTCACACATTTATGCATGGGCATGATTATAGTTATCATGGTTCACAATCTTTTAATTTACTAATCTTATTCCCAGTGAAATTTATTATGTTATAGCATATTATGTATCAATGATTATGATCATTATAACTTGATCATAATCCATGATAAATGATTTATTATTTAGTGATAGTAATTTTATGATTTCCTAGGCTCATTACATGAAATATGATGTTATAGAATTTCTTATGATTATATATTATGATTTTATTAACCTTTTAATCATAAATTTCTTTAACATAATTTTTTATGATCTAACCCTTTATGGTTGATTAATAAGTTTTCCATTATTGGTAAGTTGTGGTCACCATTAATTTTTCCCACATGAAAGTAAATTATATATAGTATAATGTGTAAAAATAAGTATCATGTAGATATATTTGTGGGATATTTTTAACCCAATTAGGTTAAATACCTTGACGGGGGGGGGGGGGGGTGAATCATTTTATGAAAGATTAAAAAAAACTCATTTAGATCTTGTTTTTTTGTCAAAAGAGAAAAACAAACTTCTCTCTATTTACCATATTAATGCATGTATAAAATTGAAATCATGCATGAGACACAATATTTTTACTCGTTTCACACTCATTGGGCTATATACAAGGATCATACAATGACGATTTGCTGATGTACCAAATACACTAAGGCTCACTTCCAAATTACAAGGTTCAAGAAAGATCACTTCTATGCCAATTCTCAATACCTTTACAATGTCTAGGCTTAGATCAATGATTTTCCAAGGGTTACTACCTAAATATCTTCCTCTAGGACACTGTTAGTGGAAGGGATCACCATATTCCTCTTCCTTTACTTAATGCTATTGGAAATGATTCACCCATATTTTATGGACTTCTAGGTCCCTTCATTCTCATGAATGCACACATCCTCAAATATATGTAGATTATTTATTGAAGTCATGTTTTCACCCATAGATAAAATACATATTTCTATGAACTATTAGATTGAAAAAATAACTTTAGAAAACTATTTTATTGTCATTTCACACATCATTGAATCCTCTAGGAACTGCATTGATTTTTCTATGAACAACCTTGCACCACATGGCCCATGTGCTTCACATGCCACTTACATTTCAAAAAACCATCACTTATTTTGTGGACCCTACCAACTTCCGCAGCAGACTTCTTCTTCCATAAACAATTTTCCTTTATAAGCTACAGAGCCCCAAAAACCCCCTTTCCTAGGCTGTTCTCATGAATTACATCACCCTTCACAGAATCCTCAATGATGAACTATTATCTTTTGTGGAATTATCCATTGCAGACTCTTTTAGAATTAGTCAAATTTTTATTTTAGAAATTATATTTTCTAATGGAATTATCTCTCTCATTTAATCATCTGATTAGTGGTCCTTATATAGGAAAATAGATCTCTAAAATCCTCTAATCTGATTTATCCAAAACATTGATGTGGTACAACCTTCACCGCGTAGTGCCTCTATCCTTTCATTATAGTATCCAATTTTTTTTTGAAAACAAAGCATTTATTAGTAGAAAAATACAACCTTTTGAAAATATACTCATATAAACTTTAATTCTCACATGAACTATGTTTTCTATGTGGTCCACATACATCACTTCGTTGTTCATATAAAAATACTATGTAGAAGTATTCCTTTATTGATTTTCCATAACTATTCCTCATACCTCTTTTTATGGTCTGTGAACTGTTCTTCATGGTCCACACAATCTTTTTTCAGAAAAACATTCCTTTTCCAATAACCAAACTTCTATTTTTTAGGCCCAAAAATTTGGCAACCCTGGGAAAATACACCACTTTAAAACACCTTGTTCAATAAACAACAACTATACTGATTCAAAGTCATCATTTGTTTGTTTGAAAAATACAATGACACCCAAAAAAACTAAAATGAATACTTTAGTTATTTTTAAATTTTAAATATGTTTAAATGAATAATGTGTGAAACATTTTTTGTCTAACTAGTCTCCTAATAGTACAAAACTATGGGTTTTGAGATTGTGAGATTATTTTTGATATATAGTCATTAAATTATTTAAATAATGTCAAATATATTCATATTTATCTTAGGTGTTATAAAATCACAAGTACTACAAATTTACAAGACCAATATTCTTATGAATCAGAAAGTACTATGTTTAATGAGATTTTTGAATTTTAATGTAACCACATGGAAGTATTATGAAATTATGGAAAAATCTATTACATGTTGATAAAAATTTTATGCATTACAAGAGGAATAAGAAATACATTAATAGTCTTAAAAAATCTTCCAATGTTCTTGAAAATGGGAATAAATGTATTATGAAGTGATGAAACAATTTCCAATGGGTTGAATCAAAGAGTTACAAATTCATTGAAGTCTTATGAGATACCAAAAAAGTCAAAAAAAAAGATGTGAATTCATATGCAATACCCTTTGGACAATGATTTTCTAGGTCCATATTCATATAGGTTAGATGAGAATTCATACAAACTCATGGGGAAATATTACTAGATGCACATAGTCTTACAAAGTCCTCAACCCTTTATAATTTTCATACTTAGACTTATAACCCATAAAAAAATAAATTTTTTGATCATATTTAGAAAATTTATTTTAGAATTAAAGTAAATAATTAAAATCAAAATTAAAATTCTTTAAAAATTTAGACATAGAGTCCAAAAAATCAATTTATGTATTCCCAATTATTCATAAGGTTAAATAAAACAACTAGGAACCATGATTTAAATATAGTTTTAATTTTAACTTAAAATTCACATTATCTTAGGATTTTCACCAATAATTTTTATTTTACAAAACAATAATGTTCAAAATAATATAAAAAATATAAAAAAAATTTCAAAACCTATATCTTGATTACTCCCCAAAACATAAAACATAACTTCTCCTAAAAATCAAAAGTGTTCCACTTCCTCTTAAGGAAATTTTTTAGTTCTTGGATTTTAAATAGAATGTAAATTAGTGAAGTTATGATTTTAAAAAGTGGTACCATTCTAAATACCTCTCCCAAAATCCCCATATTCCAAATTAATTCTTCATACTTAAGGAAACATTATATATTACATTTAAATATATCATTATAACCTTATTCATCCATGTTAAAAATTCACTAAATCTGTTCATCACATCTCTGAATTATAACTTATTTAATTTTCCCAATAATGTTTTTAAAAATAACATATTATATAAGTGATTATAAGTCATGATCTAAACCATCGGTCAGAAATAGTAATCCCCTAGAACTAATTTTAATAGTTAGGACATAGAAGAAATTTTTGAGCAATCAAATTTCAGGTCACTCTAACTATTATTTGATGGATAACTCATGACAACGTTTTCTTTATTATGTTTGGTATACCTCTAGATCAATTTATATCATCTTATTAAAATCTATTTTATATGATATATTAAAATCGAATTTATCATGGCTACCTAAGGTTATAATAAATCATAATGGATATGTTACCAAAATTAAAGTTCCAATGTTTAGTTTCCTTAGGTTATCAATTTGTTTCCACTTTTTTCTTTCTGATTTAACTACCTACCTTGTTTCAAGGAAAAATACTTCTATGGTTCCCACTATTAAAAGATTATTTATTCTTTTAGTGAAGGATAAAAATTTTAAAAATAGTTTTTAAATATATTTTATTTTAAAATTCACAACCATAAAAAAATATAAAAACTTATTTACATCATAACTACTTTATCCTCTCTACCACACTCATCATAGACAAAAATTACACTAAATTCGAATATAAAATTGTCAAGGAATATATTATTTTTAAAAATTAGTGTATAGAAAAGTGTATATTAAAATGAAAACCGAACAATACTTATTAAAATTTAGTAGGTAGGTGTTTGGAATCCATTATTTATTATCTGTAAAATTGAGCATGAAATTAATTCACACACTATCAATTTAATTTAAAGGGTTAAGGGGATTAAATTCCTATGATCTATTCAACCAAAAATAGAAAGGTTGTAGTTACTATAAAGAGTCTAATCCATTTGCAACAATGATTACTGGGAACTATTTTCATCATATAATATTACTATAACACTCTATCTATAATTTATATTTATTTTCACTAAATGATTCCATAATAGATAAAGATATAATTTTCATTATATAACAGGTAATTATTATTCTATTCTTCCCCTATCTCATCTAGTCCCATAATTTGATTATTTATTCATTATACATCATTAATAAATTCTAAATTTACCTTCTTCATATCCCAGTATTTTTATGTATTCAAACGTGAATAGGGAAACAATTCCCACAAAGAGTTATGTATGAGGACATACCAAGAGAGTTTTGAATGTAGTTCTTCATGACTTATGTGAATTCTATATATTTTTGTTCTAGTCATTTTTTATGGGATAGAATATATTTTCTATATTTATCTTTATTTATTTATTTGAAACACGTACATTCCCAATTTTATATTGGTGATAGGATATAGAGGCCCTAAGTTATACCCTATATATGTTTATTACTGCTTCCATACCCTGATAAATTTTTTTCTCGGATCATTAATGATTTATTGAGGAATTATAAACCTACAAAAGATATATGAACTTAGAAATAAAATAACCAATCAAGAATAAATTTTTTTAGTGTTTTGGGCCAAAACACACATATAAAACTTGTCTAATACTAATAAAACCGAGTTTAATGAAAAAGAAATAGGAAATGATCCCATGAAATATATACCCTATATGTCAAATATTTGACAAAAAATAAATGCAGTTTGTGGGAATTTTCTTCTTTTCTGCAATTACGTAAGAAAATTTCTCTTAATAAATTATTTGAATCTTTCTAAAAAGGAGGAAAAATAAAACCAAAATCCAATACATTTCTTCTTGTACACTATGGTATAAAATTACCTCTACAAGAAAGGGTATGACAAAATAAAAGCACATAAATCACCTATTACTTAGGTACACATCTAATAATCCCTTGATCACTACCAATATTTTCTAAATAAGGATCCTCCAAAACATAATATCATGATTTAGATTTTATCCTACTAGTTTTATGCATATAAATGAAGCTATTTACCTTTGAAGTTACCAAATAGATTATCATGTCAGCATACTAGGGATATTTTCTTAACTTTAAACAACTACTCACCTGAGAGAAAATAATGAATAACTTTTTATGTCAGTGTTTTTGTACCAAAAAAGAAATATACATTGAGAGTGTGGGGGTTTGGGGGTATCAGGCTACTGAAAATTAGATCGCATTCTTCTTAGTCACGATCTTGTTCCATATTTTGGATGAACACTTATTTACCTCCCACACAATTAATTTTTGAGATTATAAAGTAGAAAATCGACAGAATATTAATTTGGTTCACCCAATGGGACTAATACAAGGAGCAAGAAATCGAAAACCTACCAGCGTAAGTCTAAAACTAATCACACCACATTATATTTGATTACAAAATAATGTTTCCACAATAACCCCCTAGATTAACAATCTATATAAAAAAATGATAAATAACTAATATTCATCACAAATATCTTTTCATAGATCAATCTATGATAATATTCGGTTTTATAAAATATGAATGAGTAAAAACACCTTGAATGGGGTGTCACTTATACACATGTATGATGAACTTATAGTGAGGTAGAACTCCTAAAATCATGTACTTTATTTGATTCCTTGTTTTTCTAGAGTATTTCACTAAAACATTTATCCACAACATTTTTATGATATTCATATCTCGATCTGAATTCATATAGAGTCCCTCTTCACTAGAACTACTGGGTGTAGTATTTAATAATTCCCACAACCAATATAATTGATTAATGGGTTTTTTTCAAATATCCTTAATCTCTTTTTGTGATATCATTCCAGTTCTTATAAACAATTTAAGGGGGAGATTTAGTGATATTATTCCCCTTATATCTTAATCCAATACTTTCATTTCAAATTATAGTTTAATTGACTAGGGTCTCTAAAAACAGAAAGAACATGGTGTATGCTATGCTTTCATGGTTTGGTGATCAACTTCTATGTATTAAACATGACATGGATATATTATTTATGGAAGAGACTTTATAAAATATATGCTATTTTAGTATGGTATACTTTCTAAGAGAGTGGTATGATTCAATACTAAAATCCACTTTTTTCTAAAAAAATTATTCCATATAATTCTCCCACACATAATATGTAGAACATAATACAATATCATCATTCAAATAGGCTATGATATGGCATAATACCTTATGATTCAATATCATATAGATTTAAAAAACCCACATTCACTGTATAATAAATTTACACTCCACACTGCATATTTTTTCTATGGTGTAGACATATCTAATTTCAATATATCTATGGTTTAGAACATATTCTACAATGAAAGTACCTGAAAAAAACATATGAAAATGATAGTTGAAAAGTTATATATTAAAAATGGTCTTTCATACCATGATTCATGTATATATGTCTTTGAGCATGGCCAAGAACCTCTATGGTGACTGGCTACTTGGATAGCCCTAGCCTATAGACAGCCACTTTTATATTTTATATGAAATATTTATATAAAATTAAGGGTTAAAAAATTAACATTATGAAGTTCCCATAAACTATACATGATTATAAATTTTTGGAACATCTATATGACCTGCAACATGGAAACCCTAAAAATTAAATATTGAAAAATACACACAATCCATTCCATAGCATAGCCTGAGATGTTATCACCTAGTTTCTATCACTTAGAAAAATATCTCTACAACTACTTCAATCATTCTTCAACCTCATATATTACTTTTCAGATGTAATTCCCTTGCAATTATCATTAAGCACAATACCTTAAAAAATTAACTTTTTCCAAAAATCCCTCCATTTGGGTTTGTTGAAAATTTTAAGGTAGGTTTAAAACAAATTTTCTTGTAAGTTGTTTATCAAACATATCCCACTATTTAATCTCTTTGCCTTCAAGGCGTGTAATACTAATTCACTAATCACAAACTATTATACACTGTAAGAATAAATTGTAAGAAAATATCAGTGTGACAAATAAGAGTTGATTTAGAATATGAGAACCTCCATGATCTTTAAACTTATTGTACTACAATATGAATTCCCATAACTAAAACCAAGAACCCCTAATATATCCTATATTAACTCTCCCATTTTATAAATAGTTATCCAATTTTTTAAATCGAAAATAATACTCACGAATATCTAGTTCAACATATTTTCCACTTAAAACATTAACATCTTCTCCCCCTTTATCAGCAAATAAAATAGGGTAACCTTGTAAGTTCAAATAAGAGAATTAGAAATTAAATAAATGAATTCAAGAGAGAAATCACACCTTTCTCTAAAAAAATTACCATGGGGTGTCAAGATTTTAGCTTCCAAACATATAATTATGAGTATTTGGTTAGTGTACATGAGTTAATTGATGCCTTCTAAAATTCATCTTGGTTATTACCTTAGTATTGATATCAGCCATTTTATCTTTAGTAGACACATACTCCAATATCAAAAACTATTTTTCAACATTATTATTTATGAAAAGATATTTAATTTTAATTTTCTTAGTCCTCTAATGATGGAAAATATTTTTTCTATGTATTATAATACACGTGTTGTCACACTTAATATGAATTATTGGTTCCACTTCAATGTGAAGATCCTTAACCAATTGTTTAATTCATATTAATTGTGTATAATTTTGAGAAACTATTATATATTCAGCATACTCCATGCTCAAAGCGATGAAGTGATTCTTATTGATCAATCAAGAAATTATTGATCTTCTAGAATATACATCACTTGATGAAGAATATTTTAATCTATAAACTAATACTTCCTAATATATAACAATAATTATAATGAGTTGATGCTCTAATTTATTATAATAAAATAGACTAGATCTTAATATATGATTGATATATAAATAATTATTCACACAATTTTAAAATTAATTTATTTATAAAAATGATAATATGTATCTTGAAATAGGAAATTCTAACATCCAATTGAGTGGAAATCAATCAAATAGAACTACCAATGATTTTCTCATAGAGTTTCATAATGGAATCCTTGCATTTTCATCATTTTAATACTTTATCCAGGTGGATTAAATAGTTTTCATTGGCCTTGAGTCATCCATTTGGAATCATAGGGGAAATTCCATGGAATATTTCTTTTGGGAAATAAATTTTCCACCATCTTATTAAATTACTCGAAAGACAAAGAAAACTAACAATTCACCAATTAAAGAGATCTCAAATTAAAACATCATAAATCCTAAAAACTAATTTCATTTTGTGTCATCTAAAACACTAAATACAATTTCATTAAAATATATATGAATAATAAAAAAATTTCATTCTTGATCAATAGGTTCTGATCAACCTATCATTTAGGAAATACTATCTTGTTTTGGTAATGGTAAACTATGAGTACCAGAGACTTATTATTTCTTATGTGATACATGGGATTATTTTACTAGTACACTTTATTTTAATTTTTTAAATCATAAAACAATCCAAATATTAATTTTTTTACATCCTCCTCAAAAATAATTTGAATATTGTGAATTTTACATTAATCTTATAAACTTATAAATCCCATTGTCAAAGACATATATTTTAATAATTTAATTAATTATTATCTAGATGCGTGAGAAAATATCTCATCTACATGAATGACATCAATATAGGAATATAATTTTCATATAAGCCATGCCATTTTACTTATAGACATGTCATATTAATTAACTTTATTTTTGAAAACCCATTTTGTTTAGATAATATTCTTGTCCTTTAGTTTAGAAAAACTTTCCATGTTTTATTGTTTTCAATTTTGTCAAGATCTTCATGCATGGTATTGAGTCAATGATCATATTTATAATCTTTTTCAATGGGATAATAATCAACATGAGATAAATAAAATGATTTATACTAACTTTTCATCCTTATAGTTTGAATATGGTCTATCGAGACACCAATGATATTATTGTCACTTATTTTTTCTCTACTAGATTGCTTTTTAGAATATGTGATTATTGTTATATTTCATTCAACTTTAGTGTCTTAATTTGAGTATTGTATAAACCCTTTAGGTTCACTTGAACCGTTGACTACCTAATCACATTCCACATAAAAATGATTAAAATGATTTCTTCTCAACTATTTATGAGGTCTTCTCACTTGTTTTCCAAAAATTATCATTTTATATCCCTGTTATGCCTTGTATTTAAAATACCATCTCAATAATTTCATTATAAAACTTATAGGATTTTATTTTGGGTAAATATCCAAGAAACCCCCCTTCATTACTCTAAGTTAAAAACATCATATTCTTTTCTTTATTAATAATGAAACATATATCCATGAACACTAATAAGAACTTAGTCGTTGTATTATTAACAAAATCGATTTTTATAAGGATTTTATTCATTTGAAAAAAAGAACTTAATTGAGATATACACTAAGGTGTATACTATATATTTGAAATATGTCTCTCAAAAGTTATTCTTAATAAGTATAGTTAGATCTAGATTTTTTATTATTAAATTCTTTATTTCAATGGATCCCTTTTCATGAAGTGTCCTCACCATTAATACATGATGATAAATTCCATGTTTTTGATGATATTATTACATTGTATTTTTGGTAAAGATAATACAATTATTAGTAAAGGTATTATAAATTTTTATCCCCAACATCTTTTTGGTTAACCAATGATATTATACAATGTATTTGAATTCCTAATTTTTTTGAGAACAATATTATCCCTGTAAATCTAGTATAATCATCAATTAACAAAAAAAATTTCCTTTTAACATCTAAAAATTTAGGTATGAGATTACCCTACACATCTATGTTACTATCTTGCTTTACATTGATGATATTTATTTCTGTAACTTATAGGTCTTATGAAAAATATTTCCATTTTGATATGAATCACATGTGTGAATTCAAAAACATTTGAGGTTGGGAATATCTCAAAAACCATTATTATTAATAGTTTCTAACAAAATAATTGCTTGAATTGATTATACAATTCTTCCATAACCTATTTTTATATTCTCTGTAAATAATTCATCAAACATTACCACTAATGAGATAAATATTCCCCTTAGTTTGTCAACTATGTATATTAACCAAATCATATATTGACTTAATATAACCCACATTCTTTCATAATTCAACCCCATGTACTTAGTCACACAAGTGTCTAACACTAATAGGATTATCACTATGACCTTAAACTGAAAGAACATATACTCTTATAATATCCTTCTCACAAACTATAGAATTACCAGAGCTAAAAATGTTGAGTACCTCATCATTTCAAAAAACAACAACTCTATATTTATCATATTTTATTATTATAACAAATAATTTATTTAAATTCATATTATATTTTAATCCACTATCCAAAATCAGTGTTCAAGATGTATACTTTTCCTTCAATGAAATTTTATTCATGCCTACTTTATCAGTTATTATTTTCATCACCCATTACTATTAGACCCCATCTTTTTATAATTGATGAGTTTTTTAAAATTTATTTTCATAGATTCCACCTAATATTACATTGATGAAAATATGTTTTGAGTTTTCAGATTATTTGAATAAGTATCTATCTACCGTATTGCACCTTATTGAGTCTCCTTTAGAAACCATGATGCATAATAAATTTCATTATTCTTAAAACCTCTAGACTAAAATATTTTTTCATAAAATCCAATGAAAATTTAGAAATTATGATTTCATATTATATTTATTCTCAATATATTAAATATATTCATCCCATAGAACAAACATATTGTGTTTTTCCCAACATTCCATAGCATTAACACATATTTTTTAGTTTCTTATTTTTATATTTTTCTATATCTATACTGGTGTTTTAGTTATGTATATTCACCACTTCTTTTATAGTGTTGATTCCTGAGGATAAGAATCAACCATGAATGTTTTTTTGAGTAAGCTCTAAAAAATGTTCCTTTTCATTGGAAATTATATGTGATATCACAGATATGGTTCACTTCTAACTAATTTAAACCAATTAGACAAATGACCTTTGACACTCCCCCTTATATTCCGAAGGCTACCAACAATCATATAGGGTCTATAAAGGTACAATTTAGAGACTATACCCTCATGATCAGAGTGGAAAAAAATAATTGGACAAGAAGGAGATCAATAGAATAATGGGTAATAATAGAAAAAACATTCAAAAAAGAATAAATAACAAAGGTCAAAGGCAATAACATAAGTAATAAATTAATCTACATCCACTGATATATAAAAATATTCCATGTCTATATTCTACAAAAATGGGATAAATCACAAAGGTTATAGATCAGTATAAATATACAACATCCTGTACAAAAATGAATAAAATATCATGTGATATCTTTGATAGAATCATGAACTTGGTCATTTTCTCTCATACTTCATCCTAGTATAGAAAAATCAAGCATCTATAGCAGTATGTATATCCTTGACCCTACATTCAACCATGAATTTTTTCTGAGTACCAGTTAGTGACTGAAATAGGGTATGATATGTACTCATTAGGCCACTGAAAAGTGTATAACGCTATCCAGTTTGTGATCATACAATTTAATAGTGTGCATGTAGAATAATAATGGTGGAAAATGAAATAAAAAAACCCATGTTGTTATGGATCTCCAAGGGCTCACTCATCCAATGCTACCTACTTTGAACTATGATGATATATCTATTAATGATTATGCTAATGATTAAAATTTTATAATAGGAGTGGCAAATTAGGATTATATCCATGGTTACCCATGTTAACCATATTCTTATAAGTGATTAATATGTCCCATGACATTTCAAGGGTTAGATAAGGAATTTGACATGGACATCATGTTTCAAAAGTACCGACTCAATCCAAGTATGTTATTTGACTTAGAAGATACGAAATATGTTTAATTAATTAAAATCCAGAGCCCATCCAAGGGATTCATCATAGGAAACCTCGGTATCACTCCAGGTGTACTATAAATCCATCACCCTACAAGTTCATCCATGTATTTCTTCATTGAACCTGAGTATTACCTAAGGCATGGTATAATGACATTTTCCTTTGATCTTATCCTTCAAAATCTACATAAGGAATCCGTTTATCACTCATAAAATATTATAAAACACTCCCTATGAGTCCATCCTTGGAGTTTCATATAAAGAACCCATGTGTCACTGATAGAAAAAGATAATTACTCTAATAATTTTATTTCATTTTATTTTATTGATGAACTCATCTATGATGTTTTGAGTTAGAAACCATACATCACTCTTATCATGACACATTGAATTTTCATGGATCAAAGTCTAACCATACCATTTATAATATTTTTAATTCAATTGTATATTCATTACATTGGTTAAATCTTGCATGATTGAGAAGGAAAATGTTCTAGGGATGTGTCACACTAATCCCTCTTACATTTAGTTCAATTCATGTTCTAATACATTAATTATAACATCCCAAATACAAGGGATATGTTAAAAATATAATGAGGTGATTTGATTTCATAATAAATATTTAATCATTCAATCAATATTAACAACACACCCATGGGTAGTTCTATTTTAGGTTCTCAACCTACAATGATTCTATCTTTCATTATGGGTCATATGGGTCAAGGTAATTGCATTTATTATAGGAAAAACTCTTTTTTATAAGAGGTATGCACAAATCCCATCATGTGACACAACAATGTAATGTATAAATCATCATAAATTCATGTAAAATCATTAGTACACCTTCCCTTGATAGATAGTATTATCATAATCCATTATCAGCCTTTTACTCAACCTATAATGGGAGAAATCAAAGAAAAAAACTAACAACCTGAAAACACAACATATCATCTTGCATGAATTTATCATTACACATGGTGAGGTTAGTGAATAAAGGAAGAAATAATTGCTGAGGTATTACTAGTACACTTCAAACATGGAAAATAGTGGGAGAGTGAGATACTGAATGGAAAAGGTATCTCAAATCCTACCTTAGAGGATGAGGAGGAGCTCAAGTAGCTGATGAATGTGTTTTTGAAGAATGGGAAAATTAAAGGGAGGAGGAAAATGAAAATAATTAAAGGGTAAACAAAACTTTCACACATTTTTAAGGGGAACATGGTTTGGTTTTGTGACTTTCTAAAATATATAGGCTTACTGCCACAGAGGCACTAACAATGCGAGATAGGTATATAGTTTTGAAAAACCTTGCATAGCTTGTGTGTCCCCTTTAGAACACACCAACACCAAATCACAAAGCATTGCATCCTTCCTTGAACTATTTTAAAAATAGATCTCCAACATATGATGGCCAAGTGGTTGAGCTGCATGGTTACTACTAACCACACACTAATTATGAACCTCATACAATTTTTATAAAATCCAGAGCTATAGGATCAAAATAAGTCATGGATTATCTTGGAACCTTCCTTAAACATTTAATCACTTTCATATAGAAAAAATAAATTAATTACATGGAAATTTAATGTATCCATACCTCAAATGAAAATATGGGACCTTAAAACCTCCCCTCATAAGAACAACTAGTCCTTCTAATGGTGGTAAAAATACTTATAAGTATAGTTCTATCCACTGAGAATGTATGTCTGACTCTCACTCTTAGGTTAACTTATATACATGTATATGATGCAATAAAACCCATACTAGAGGAAATAAAATTCCTAAAATTTTTTTATGCTTCGATCAATAATATGAATAAGACAATACTTAATGGAATAATCAATATTAAACTCAACCTTCTCATCATAAAGGAAAAGAGAAGGATCTGATAGATAATGGTGAATCTTTGAAACTTAGAAGACATTATACATGGCTCGATAAATATGAGGTTACTATATCAGATAGGGTATTATCTCAAATCTATCTAGTATGTCAAAAAGAGAAAAACTAGGTTTTAACATCCTTTATTTTCAGATTCATCCCATCCCCAGTCTAGGTGAAATACACAAGAATACTCAATCTCCCACCTCAAACTCCAGAGGATAAATATGATGATCAATATAAGGCTTATTATAAGGTTGATCAATATCTACATTCATTCTAATATGTTTTACCTACTCTGATGTGTCTTGAATTTTCGAGGTCCCAATTGTGATGCTTCTCCTTCAAAATATAGGATGATTTCTCAATGCATGTGCTTTAATAGTTGTATCATATGCTTAGACTTCCGTCAATCTATTGGTGATATTATGTACTCCGAAGTACCTATGAGCCCATTCCCCTCTATTATTTCTATTAGAACTGTTACAGAACCGATGATATACATTTTAATACCTTGACACCAATAACAGGGACATAAGTCAAGGTATATCTCCATGATATTAGGATGTACTTCCTAAGAATACGTGTCAAATTTTCACATAATTTTCTCTCTGATGTCTACAGACACCCAAACACACCCAAGAATGCATAAGATCACATACCCATTAATAACCTAATCAGGTGTTGGGTCCTCACCTAAATGACTTTTCTGTACGACAAATCCTTGTGGATATGAAATATACTTCATCTTCACTTAGTCTATAAGTGAAAAGGCCACAACTGAGGATACTATAATAGGATATACTTCATGATATTTAATATCTTGATGTATCTTAGAAAATTTGAAAATTAAATGTTATTCACTACAGGCCTTCCAAATTTTTTATTTTTTTCTCTATATTAGATAACTAATAATATAATTACACCTTCATAAAATATAGAATAGATCAAAGTTAAAGGAATCTAGGTATTCAACACACCTTATTGATATGAGGCTCAATTAATATTGTGGGAATATGTATTTAAGGATTTCTTGATCCTTAAACACCACAAAATCCTCTCCCAACATTTAATGCCTCCAAATTAATCAAGGAATAGGTCAAAAATATCAACTCGAGATCATATGTCAGGTAATTACACTAATAATATAACAACTGGAGAGCCCTATATTCCAAAACACGATCTCCTTACTTCAAAATGGCTCCTAGCCTAATACATATCAAAATACACCTTGTAGCCTCTATCAGGATCAGGTAAAACCTAGATCACTGATGAAGTCAAAATTCCATTCCAATCCTAAAAGGATTTCTCACAGTCTTATGACCATTGCAATTTCACACTCTTATTTTTTATTCGCACAAGAGGTGTTGAAAGGAACAAGAAATCCTAAATATATAGTATGAAATGTCTATCTAGCTCTAAGAAACTACCTATATCAAAGATGATCTATGTATGATCCTAGTAAACCATGACTCTCACCTTATCTAAGTCCATGGATACTTTTGATTATGATATGATGTGGTCTATAAAGTAAACCTTGTAGATCCAAAAGTTGTATTTTGGGAGCTTAACATACATCTGGATCTCTATAAGTGTACTCAAAATGATATAAAGATATTTGGAATGTTTTTGATGAGTATATGAGTAAACCATGATATCATCCATTTAGACTACCATAAATGAATCCAAATAAAAGTAAAAAAACTAATTCATTCGAGACATGAAAATGGAAGGTGCATTCGTGAGACCAAATGACATGAAACAAATACTTGTACAATCCAATTCTACCACAGAACACAATCCATGGGATATATGATAGTCTACCTCATATCTAATGAAATACCAACCTCAAGTTAATATTTGAGAAAACTATATCTCCCCAGAGATAGTCAAAGTGGGAATCTATATGATGTAAAGATAACAGTTCTTCATGATAATTTGAATCTATTTACTAAAATAAAAAATAAGGGTGTGATTGACTTTCTTGGAAAAACTTACTAGTGAACAACAAGGTGATGAAATGGGTCATATAGAACCCTTAGATTTCAAGTCCTATAGATTCCTCTTATTCTCCTACAACTAAATAAAATCCATCCATAAAGGAGGTATATATATTTGTTCTAATCCTAAAACAAGTTCAATAGTAAACTGTACCTCTCTCTCTCTCTCTCTCCAAAGGTAACCCAAAAATCCATTAGAGAAAACATCTCTGTAATGATTCACTAAATGAGTGAGATCTATACAACATGTTTCCTGGTCATCCTAAAAGAGACTATAAATCTAGGTTTTTACACCACCTAGACCACCATGATCTGGCCCATCTCTAATTTTTTATACATTCCATTTACCCTTATTAATATAGACACTTCCCTCTAGTGATGTAAATGGTATCATCTACTGATAAAGATCCACAATGATGTGATAATGAAATAACTGGTCTATCTTGTGAATTAATTTAAATCCTTTTATATCAAGGACTAATATGTCCTATATAATATGATAACCTCCAACCTTATGTGGATATACCTTAAACCTTCATACACTCTCTAATAGAATTCCCAATACGGTATCATGTGTTGTCCACCAGTATAAATAATGAATTGTGAGTCTAATATTTTCCATAATTTCCATAAATATAATATAGTAGAAATATCGTAGTCAAATAAAATAGAAACAAATATAGAAGATAGTAAAATCATACCATTGAATATAAGAGGAGCAGAAATAAACTCCTGAGGTATTGAATATTATTCATTTATTTGGACTAAATTGTGGACATGAGATATATCCGGACTACCCTGGGCAAGCCCACTCTATTGGGACTATGTGTATGGTGTGTGGCTCCCTCATCTGTGACCACCACTTCAGGTAGAATGATCATTAAAACTCCATATCCTATTCTAATGTTGATCTACTGACCCCAATCCAAAATATAGAGTTGGTGAATATCCTATCTCACAGGCTGCTGAAGTAAAAGTGGTAAAAAAAGTTTTGAAGATGACCCATCATTCTATAAGATCCACACTCAACTAGGTCCTTGATACCCTGGGTCTTCTGTGTATTGTCCTACCACACCGATTACATTCCACCAAGTTACCTGATAACACACTATAAATAATCCTTCCATTAGATAACTCCAAAATGGTTTTCCTACTACCAATGAAAGCACTACCTAGTCTATATGATGAGGTATAATAGAACCCACCTTTAGCCTCTCCTAGATAACACTTGGTAATTACTCCCGGATTCACTATTCTATATACAACGGTTAACTGAAAAAAATTAACCGTTGAATAGATGTCATATCTAAGTCTATCCTCAAATAACCTCCCTCTGAACAACTCATCGTCTAGAAGAGTCAATGTGAAGTGATAAAGCTCTATAAAATGAGTGTAGTAGTCCATTACAAACAATGTTCCCTATTCTAGGTGTATAAACTATATGGGTTTTGAACCCTCAACATAAAGAGATAAAAATAATCATATAATAAAATCTAGAAATCACACAAAACCATATTAATATGATGATATTCCTAGGCAATAACAAATCATCATCACTTAGAAGAATAATGAAGAATATATGTGGTGAGATTAACTCTCTTTTCAGAAGGTGTATATAGATATGTGAATATAGACAATATGAACTCTATCCATGAATCAACAACTAGAGGAATAGAATCCCATGAAAATATAGGTGGATTCTCCTACAAAAAATTAGTCGTTAACACTTCCATAGAAGGGGAAGGTCATGATACTCCCCATATGGTCTGAATGAGCCCTAAAACATCATCTCAAAATTGAGGATCTACTCCCATACCAGGAATAGTGGGACATGGTAAAATTGGCACTCCATGAGGTATGATAGGTGGACCATTGCCTACCTCCTCTAGAGCGTGGTCATCACCAGATTCCTAGTGAACAAATCGAGGCCTTAATGGTGGAATATCTCTACAAATTCCAAGATCACACACCGAAATAGGATTTGCTAACCGTAAAATTAATAGATAATGAGTAATATAGGTACATGAATTTTTTGTTTAAAGATCAACACCTTTATGACTTCTCCTAAATCTAGGACTTGGTGATTTGGAAAATCATAAAAGAGCACAAGAGATACTTCCAACTACCCATTACAATGGTTAGGTTAAAGGAAAGTTATATGTTATATATTAAAGGTTTTGGTATACTTAGTTTCTATTTTAGGTTATAGATGAAACCACCATTTAAGTTGCAATTGGAATACCCATTTAATGGTAACCATGTAATTTTGCGTATTTACACTTTTTTGTTTCTATATAAATAAATATATATTTGAATCTTGTTCTACCTAGAAGTGTTACCATTCCCATGTTATAACGTCCTACACTTTATAATTTATAGGTGGCATGTCTATTAAATATGACCAGTACTTTATAATGGTTTAATTATTTGGATTTGTATTCTCAATTTATATATGCACACACACTTTTAAATTTATAATTTGAATCCATTTTATTGAAACCACTAATGTTTATACCAATAGAACAAATGGTCTATGAATCAATATACTATAATTAGTCAAGTAATGTTCCACTATCAAGATTTATGGGAAAACCCATTTAGGTTGATGTAGACACATTAATGATCCAACTTTTTATCCTTTCCTACGAGAAAGATTAAAACAAATAAAATATAACAATTAATTCACTAAAACATTATGTAGGAAGTTCACATGGTAAAAATTGACATGATATGGAATATTCATGACATGAAAATTCATAGGTGCCTAATATGATGCATGAAAAAATTCCTCTCTTCCAAACTATATAAGGGTAAAAAGGAAATCCTTGTTAAAAATAATACTGCTACAAATCAAGTGAATCACCAAATGGTGAAATAAATAAAAATGTATTAGGAATAATACTGAATAGAAATTCCCTCCCAGGTGATCTGTATTTTCCGTATATTTGGGTATGATACTCTGAGATAGTGTCTAAATACCAAAATCTGATACATTCTCAATCTAAAATCTTCTAGAAAGAAATAGTACAATAATAGAAAAAAAATTCTGATACCACCTTGTGATGTCCTAGACCTAGTTCACTTATAGATTACCAAACTTAGTTAGCCGCAAGGCCTCAAGATCAACTACATATATTATAGAGTATGCCGACTAGTAGTGAAGGTTTATAATGGTATGGTGGGGAGACTATACCCTCACGAATAGATTGAAACACAATGATATAAAATGTTAGAGAAATAAATGGATCAGTATAATAATTGGAAACAAAAAAATCACAAATAATTGAATAAATAAATAAGGACATAATAAATAGAAAAAAAACAAAAAGATCCCCATCAAAAATCCTGTACAAATTTTTTTTTTCATGTCTATACGATTATCAAATGGAAAAAACACATGGTATATAGAGCAACATGCATATAAAAAATTCAATATAAAAATGAAAAAAACGTAAAAAGATATCTCAAATATAACTATGAGGATATAATTAGATATCTTCTCCAATGATAAATCCTAGTACAAAAAATCAAGAATCCAATGTAGGACACTTTCCTTTGTCCTTACATGCATCCATGACGTTTTTCTGGGTACTAATGAGTAGCATTAACTATGTGTGAGATATACTCAGTAATCCACCAACAATAATGTCTAATACCATCCAATCTATGACTATGCATTTTAACAATGTCTAGGTATAATAATGTAGTAATTAAAAAAATATAGACACCCATCTTTGTTTGAGTCACCCATGGATCACCCATCTAATTCTACTTACTTCATCCTAGGTCGATACGTCTCTAAAATCTAATTCATATGATTCAATTTGAATAATAGGCTTGGGACTTGAGGCTCATAGGAAAGTAAACCCCTATTGATCATATTCATATAAGGTATGAAAAGTCCCCTAAAAATTAAGGGTTAGATAAGGAACAAAACATGACAATCATGTGTGAAAATTGTTGACCTAATCCAATTATGTTTTTGGAACTAGAATACACTCCATTTTTTGATTAATTAACAGCATCAACCCATACTAGGTGTTCCCCATAGAAAAGCTAGGAATATATACATGTTTACTATGATCCCATTGCACTATAATAATATCCATGGAATTCCTCATGGGAAATTAGATATTTCTCAAGGTATGGTGTAATAGAAATACCTCCGATCCTGTCCTTGGTATTCCCTACAATGATTCAAAGTGTCACTCATGGAACAATATAACTCACTTACCTTGGAGTCTTACCTTTTCATTCTGTATATAAAACCCATGTCTCACTCATGGAAAAATATAATTCCAATTTCATATCATATTAATTTAATAAGATTATTGATCCCATCCATGGTGTTATGAGTCAAAACCCCTATATCACTCTTGAAATTTCACACTAAACAGTCATGGATCAAAATCTACCCATACCATTTATCATTTTTTAATTCAACCGGTCATTTCCTAAAAAGATACAACACTAGAATGAATAATAAGGAACACGTCCTATGTATGTGGGCTCACCACACCCTCTAGAATTTAGTTCAATTCATGTTTTAATACATTAATGTTAACATACCAAATACTAGGGGAAATAATAACACATTAGAAGTTGATTCGATTGGTAAGAATTATTTAATTGTTTAACCAATTTTGACAACACACTCATAGGGTGGTTCTATTTGATTGAGGTGTTGTGTGTGAATGAGATAATATGAGGGAGGAGGATACTTAAAATACGGAAATGGTAAAATAGAATTTACACCCATTTTTAGAGGGGAACAAGGATTGGGCACACTTTTTTTTAAAACATGAATCTAACTGTGCAGGGTCATTGTTCAAGTGGCACTACTATGCAGGCTAGGATCATTGTTTTGAAAAACCATGCACAACCAGTGTCCCCTCTACAGCACATCTAAAATAATTTTGATGTCCATGAGGCCTCCATTGAACAGTTCTTTAAACCATGTTCCCCTATATATGATCTGAATTGTTGATCTAGATGGTTACTATTAACTATGCACTACCCATACAAAATGTAACGTTTCTCTAAAAACAAAACCCCCAAGATCTGAATGATTCCCAAATACTCCCAGACCCTTCAATAAAATTTAATGACTTTTATGTAGATAAAAAATATTTACACTAAAATTTAAATGATCCATATATCATATGAAAATATAGAATATTACATGCTTCATTCAAGTTAAAGACACATCATCTTCAATTGAGTCCCTAGAAGCATACTTAAATAATTTAGAAGTTTATTCTGTTGAACTCCCTGATGGATAGGTGAGAATAAAGTGTCTTTCTTGATCATTACTTTTCTACCCCCAAATATTAATTTATAATTTTATTTCTTAAATTATATTGAAGACTTATTTAACTATATTAGTTATTACATCCGATCTTGTTCTTCAATTTTGAGCTTATCATAAGCCTCTTTAGTCGGTTTTCTAGAATTTTAAGATCATATTTTTTGAATTTATAATTCTAATTATGAATTTTATTTTCCTATTGTTGCATATACTACATAGAGTCATGAAAGAATCCATTTTATTTATTTTTTTTATCTCTCTAGATGAAAATTTCTTGAATGTCTATATTTAGCTTAGCTTCAAGATCATTTCTCCAATCAATTCTAGTTTCCTCTTTATCACTTTCATTAACCTATATCATTTATACAATAACCCCCATGAATTATTTTATGAGATATATATAGTCCTTTACCTATTAAGTATTAGTTTTTTCTTTACTATCATCCTAGTTAGAGATTAAATTCCAATTCTAGAAGAATATTAACCGTTGTATTTTCTCACCCTTCACCTATTTTGATTATTTCCAAGGAGGAAATTCATCTACATCCTTAATTTAGTACTTATTGGGGAATATAGCTTCAAGGTTACTAATTTTATCCCCATTTAAAACAAGAAAGTGGAATATTATCTTTAAATTTTCATTATCCTATTTTTAGATTATAGGAAAGAAATGTTAGCAACTATTCATATTTTTCTTCTTTGGGATCCTCAAATATAGAGAGTTTGTTTATTGTAGTGAGTGAAACTTCATCGGAGTTATCATTTTACATATATTAATTATCTTAATTCCATATCTCATATGTGTCTATAATACTATGTAAGGTATCCCACTTTTCCTCCTTTGTATCAATATATTCAACCATCAATACAATTTCATTGAAACAGAAAGGTATTCCTCTCAGGATCATATCAACAAGATTTTCATATTTTATATCATCAATAAGACCTCACATGTCCTCCAAAAGTTTATTTAGTACATCAAATAACAAATCAACTATGTCACTCAGACTAATTCTCAAATATTATGTTTTATTCCATAATACTTGCATGTTTTTTTATTTAACTTTTAAATCTTCTTTGTAAACATTTTGACATAAGAGTTTTCATAACATTACCATGATATAGATAGAGATAACCAAATCCCCATATAATGTAATTGTTTCCATGGAATTTATATCCATACCATTGTGATATATGTTTTTAATAATCCCCACCTTACATACTATCTAGGATACCATTCATAACAATTGTGAGATTTGAAATTCTGAATGAATCAAAGTAATTTGGAATTTTGTTTTTCAATAACTAAACATTATTATCTTAAAAATGGGTATGAATTTCTTATTGGAAAATAATGAAATACATTCAAGAGTGAAAATGAGTCACCGAGAAAACATTTTATTTGCTACCACTTGGTAGTCTGATTCAAGGAATGTACTCATAGTTAGAGGTGGTGGGGGATTAATCATGGTAATATAAATTATAAAAAACATAGTCTTGATCATGATACCATTCCAAATTTCATAGGAACAAATATATATTTCACTAAAAATTTCTATTAGTAGAATATATTAGTAAATACACATAGTAAATTTTACTGGGACCATCTAAACAAGGATAATCCATGGAGTATTCAGTTAATAGTGTTCCAATGCACACGTGACTGGAAGTGCACTGATTTATATGTGAATATAAAAGGGTGCATCTATAATGAACCTCATAATTAACTAAAAAACTCACTTTTCTTATATACATATCATTTCTAATTACTCATTATTTAATGACATTATTATTCAAGAAATGTAAATAGCAAATTACTCCAAGAATAGTGTGCGAGTGATGTATAGTTCTAATAAATTTTTGTTGGGCTATATCTCCTGGAATCTTCTCATTTCATTATTACCTTTACATTTCTAGAATTATTTTATACAAAATGTTTTATCATATTACTTTATTATGATACAAAAATGTATTTCCCAATTATTATAGAGTCACTCTTTTGCAGAACTACTGTATGCTATTTTTTTGAATTCCCATAACCACCATTTTTTAGAAAAAGGGATGGGTTCAAATATACATTCTTTATAATATTTAGTTCATATTAGGAGTCAAAAATATTTAAAATATTACTTTGGACCCATTAATAATTTTAAAATCCAAGCGATAACTACCCTTTAAAACTCCAATGACACTTAACATCATTTGGTCATCTCTGCAACATGGCATGTCATACTACATTGTGTGTCGAAAAAATTCCTCATGAATTATATCATATACACTCTGTCGTGTGCTAAACATCCTTGTGTTGTGACCTGTATCAACTATTTTCCAACATAGAATATTTACTTTGGTGTAATCTTATTTATATATGAGCCACTTTCTACACTAAGAATCAAATACATTAAAGTAGACCTGCCCATTGGGTCACCGTGGAACCATGCGTGATACTTTTCTCCTTGGTTACATCATATGTTTTGGTCATTCCACCTAATAACGTACATGAATTTACAACCTTATATGGGGATTTCTTTGATCTTGGTTGGCTCCAACTACAGTGGCTATATATACAAATGGCCCTAAATTACGGGAGACTAATTTTTATTTTATATGAACTCCTTCTATAGTTTGAATAAACATACTATGGAATGAATGATAAAGGAACAACCCGTATATAGTTTCCACAAATGTTACATGATTAGACCTTTATAACACATTTTTATCTACTTTTGTGTGGAAACCTACAAAATAATATACTGATAACTCCACCAAACACATTACATGGTGCTGAGTGAGATACCGTGACATGTTTTATTTTCTTTAAATAGATTTATCTAGAAATAATTGAAACATTTTTTTACCATTATTCATTAATTTATAAACCTCATTATCATGTAATTTTCAATAAACACAATCCACACAACAATAAAAATGGATTTTTTAGAACAATGATTGTACCTCAATAGTGTGGAAATTTGATCTTGTGGTTTGCAACTATATTATGACATCGTATCTTGTCCTTGATGACCAAGTTGAATTCTTAGTCGCAATATTCACCTTACCAATCATGGATATTTCTCATATTAAATGATCAAATAGTTAATGGATGCATGATCATATCAAATGATCGTAGTTCTTCCTAACATATCATGATCCAAACCAGGAAACCCCATAACTAGGCACAAGAGCTGACCCATGTCAAGGATGGAAGGAAATTTTCATTCCCATAGGCTAGAAACTAGTGTTTGGTTATGAATAAATAAACCTTGGGATTGTTTCCTTGCAAAAGAAACATCCTTCCAATCTAAGACACAAACTAAAAATGACCATTCGATAAATTAGAAATTCATTCTCCAAGAATAGTATAAGAAAAAAAATTCATAAAAACCCATAAATTAATGATAACTAAAAATATAAAAGTGGAATCATAACCCATAGTATAATAATTTTTTTCTAAAATGATAATGAAAAAGATGCACCACATATATAAAAGGATGAATAAGGATATGATGGATGATAAGTATGTGATATAATATATTCACAAAAGCTGAACTGAATACAAAAATGGTTTCCCATATTTATTTGACATGTGGTCCAGTATCCCTCCATGTCTCTATAAACAACCCAATATACACTGGTAAGTGTACACACAACCTCTATGTAGTTCCTTTCCATTACCGAATCTATCAAAACATGGTCTTCATACACCTATTATGAGTACATAGGGTGTGAGAAACACTATCCTAGATATATGTCACCATGTTTACCATGTATAATCATTTCTTGATGAGAAAATAATTAACATTTGAATTAAAATATATGAAAAAAACATTTATATTTTATATGTAGGAAAGAATGTAATAAGATCAAAGAATTTATATATTGAAAAAATTTCCATTGAGAAGGTATATTTCATAACCATGAACCATGGGATCACTTGGAGTCATATATGTTTATGAGAACTCTAGGTCCTCATATAAAATTGTGATCTAATGGTAAATCAATGTATATAAAAAAATAACCAAGGAGGTAAATCTTTGTCCTAGAAGTTTGGTATTTATTATCCAATGACACCACATACAACCAATCTATAAGGAGTACCTTCCCTATTTTAGTGGAATGGTTTCAGTCATCTAGGAAACGATGACATTTATAAATGTACAATATACTTATTAATGTGGCATAATCAGAAAGCGATATGTAACACTCATCCACACCCCTTAGATACCTATATTATCATGTTCTAGTTCCAATTAAAACATATAACATCCATTTTAAAATGATTATGATTAATATTCCAAAATCTAATTCCATTTACCTAATTCATAGTATGATTTGGAAACAATTTCATTTCTCAAATCAAGAAAGGAATTTTTAAAACTACCATGATGTATATAATAAAACATAAATACTATCACATCAGGACATTAATTAATTAAATCACAATATATAAAACCTATCAACTATTACCATCTCATAGAAAAGATCGTGACATCAAACCACCTACCTTTAACCCATAAAAACACACATCCTATGAGGAAATCCCACTCAGGATGTAATGAGTGATCCTAGAGTGAAAAATAAAACCACAAAATATAATACCAAGATATATGAATCAACCATAAATAACCCTATATCACCTTGACCTTTAGTAAGGGATAGAATCAAGAAACATGGGAGGAAACATCAAAAGAAAGTAATATGAGACACTTACAAGAGTTATTATTGAATAATAAAAAAATACTTTATGAAATTAATACCCATGATAAAGGGGAGAGACTTTGTGCAAGAGAATGTGGTTATTGAAAAAAGGGGTAGAAAAATTTGCATGACAGGATTGAATTCAAAGGAATGAATCTTGGAAATTTAAATTTTTTAATTTTCAAGTAAAATAGAATGATTTTGGAATATAGGTTTCCTAATCATTTAATAAATTTTTGGGTTGCCACTGCCTCAACGAGGGATATTTATCGTTGTCATAAATGTTTTGGGAAATCATGAGAAATACGTCCTACAAGGATGTAGATCATGTTTCATATCTTCCTCATGCACTTCCCTAACATTGAATAAATAATAAAAAGTTTATTTTATCAAAAAATTCATGATTTCATAGGTAAACCACCTAAATAATAGGGAATGATAAATAATGACAATAAATATGCAATCCATACATAAATGTGATTTAATGATTTTGAAAATGATCCCCATGATATCTCTTTACTTCTTATGAAAGTCAAACAAATTCTTGACTGATAAACAAATAATTCAATTTAAACCTAATATTATCTTCCCACTCCAATCTATTTTAATAACCTTTTATATATAGCCAAAAGTCATAGAATAAATTATTGTATTCTCTCAAGTACCTTATCTTGAGAGTGAATAATTCAAATAGGTTGATCAGTATATGTATCATCCATTTCCAAAATTTTTTATTCCCAATTAGCCACATTGGATGGATCATCTTGGAATATATTTAATTTATAAACTTGAAACACATTGTGAATTTCCATTAACTGAGGATGAAATTCCATCCTGTAATAAAAATTCATAACCCATCTAGTGATCTTAAAAGGAACAACATATCTTAGAGAGATTATTCAAATTTTTCCAAACCTATAGTGACCCAGACAATGTGATATTCTCAAAATCACATTTACACCTAATTAAAATTCCAATGGGTGGTAATGATGGTCATAAACATATTTATGATGACTATGACCTATAAAAATACACTATTAAACAATCTGGATATTCACAGTTGTCTCCTAGATAGGGCTAGGTTATACCAAATAGGTCTCACTAACCTCTATACAATATAAAAAAGAAATAAATGGCTAAACATAGAGATCTTTGAATAGGTCCATCCATATTGTTACATGGTCACTTTTATTAATAGAAAATCTAACCAACCAGATATATGTTGGAACCAAGGGTTTTCTTTACTAGAAATAGAGTATGGCTTGAGTTTGTTTTCAATCCTCACATGTAAGAATAGAGAGTTTGAAAGGAATGTATATTACATTACAAGTGAAGGTGAAAAGATGTGGAGAAATGTGGATGGTAATTGTGATCTCCACGATTACGAAAATTAGATAATCTTGAAGGCTTGAAGGTTTTGATGAAAAGCACCCTGATTAAAACTTTCATCGCGAATGGTGAATTTCCCTGGATATTCACTATAGGAGGATCACCATGAAGATGTTTTTGAAAGATCCGAAAAATATGATAAGCGGTGTTGGAGCATTGTGAATGGCCGATCCAAAAAATATGAGGCTACCCCCACTTTATTTTTAATGATTTTTTCAAGGAAAATCCATAAATACTCTGATTTTGTGAATCTAAGGGAGCTCTATGAATCTAGCCTTCTATGAGAGCTTGAGAATCATGAAAATACTTTTTAGTCCTGACTGATGCCAATGCTTATGTGAAAATGGAACTTCATGTTGATTGGGTATTTTATGTTGATTCAATGAGCTTCACGAAGGATGTTTTTTCCATAAAGGCAGTGGACTTTGAAAAGGTAGTTTTTTTCCACAAAGTCAGTGAGCTTCACAAAGGTAGTAAGCTTCATGAAAGAGCATCATGAATGGAAGTTTTGAATACCCGTTTTCAATGAAAAGAGATTTCAAATTGCATTAAATTAGGTCTTCGATGAATTTAGAATCTCATTCTAGATAGAGACAAAGACATTAATGCCAACTCATTAATGTGACCTTCATGTTGATAAACTGTGTTAGAATTATCAGAAAGAAGTGAGTTAGGGGAGTTGGCAGAAGTGTCTTGAGTGATGCAGTGTTCTATCCCTATAACATTATAAATACATTGTGCCTGGAATAGAGTCACTTTTTAAAAATCTATCTTTCCACATATAGTTAAGATTAGTCGATTTAGGTATGACCCACACACTTTCATCATATAATCCTTGGACTATCCATTTTTGGTGAACCATGTATAATTGATATGTTCTCTAATTGCATGTGAATGTTTTTTTGTTTTACTTCTCAAACAGGTTGGTTTACCTACTTCTTACCAATGTGGGAACAAGATCTATCTCTTTAGATGATAACATTGACACCATTATTCACCCCACTTATCTTAGGGTGCTCCGAGATTCAACAATATTCATATCACATGAACTTCTAATGTTTGGAATGAATGCCCAAAGAAAATCATCCATATTTTTATCCACCAATTCTATTTAGCAATCCATATAGGGAAGCTATGTTGTTCACAAAATTACCTAACATACCATCACCTATTAGATTCCTTTATAGATTTATAATGTAAAATGAGAATATCAGTTTGATATGATATTAAATGGAACATTTCCATGTCTAATAACTTCTTGAACATATGACATGCAAAGATCCTCCATTTTTTTATATCTTCGATTGGTATGAAGTTGGTGGATTTGGATTACTTATTCCTCACTACCCAAATACATTTATACCACTGACTAATATGAGGTAGTCTGATAATGAAGTCTACATTCAACTCATCCCACTTACAGGTACGAATAGTGAGAGGAAAACGCAATCCAGAGGGTATTTAGTGTTTATCCTTTACTGATGATTTGTGTAACATCAAGAGATTATGTTATTTATGTCTTTATTTATACCTAGGAACTAGTGTCATTACTTCATGGTATAATATTTCTTTGTGGCATAAAGGAGAACAATCTACTGAGTCTAATTACATTATTCCATTACCTTCTTCCCCACTTGGGAATGAACCAAGATTTTATTCCTAAAATAAAGGGAAACTTTTGGAGATATAGACCACTCACTGGTTCTCTTCCCACCATATATATTTCCTCTAATATACTTACTGTAATGATGTATAATCTTATCAATATAATTTACCTTATTATAATTAAGTCATGAAACACATACATCACATAGAGAAAAACAAAAAAAAAATTAAAAATAACGAATAAAACATTAGTAAAAAAATAAACCAATTGAAATACCAAATATTATATTAGGATAATAAATAGATATTATGATAATGAGAATTGGAAAAAATTTTCCTGATCAATTCACTAAAATGACCACACTCACAAAAAATGTTGTAGAAATAAAAAATAATTAAATAATATTAATTTTAATGATAAAAATATATATAATAATGTGACAAAATAGTAGTGAATAAACAATTATGTAAACAAAAAGTATTTATATAAATTAAGGAATCTATATGTATGGAATAGTAACCTGACCATTGGAATAGTAATCTAATTATTAGGAATAGTAATATTGTATTTAGAATAGTAACCTCAACTATGAAATTATAAATAAAATATAAGTATATTATAAATTAAAATATGATATATTTATATTAAGGTCTAAGCAATTTTTTTTTAAAAAATGTTAAATTCGGTGTTGGTATTTTTATGAAATTTAAATTTTTATTTACAATTTTATAATTAATGTAACGATTTAAAAGAAACATTATATTCTTAAAATATATTCGTAAATTAATATTTTTTGTACTATAATTATAATATAATTTTATGTTACCTTAATTAATCTTTCAAAGGGTCATAATAATGATTATAATATTAAAATATGTATTTTTTGAATAAATGATGATTTTAATTAAAAATTAAATTTCTCATATTTAGAAAATTATTTTCATAAAATGAATTCTATTTTTAAAGTCAACAATTCAAACATCTAGGTATATTTTTTGGGGTTTTCCTAAAATAATTTAAATTTTGGTGAATAGTGGAAATCTTTAAATTATGAAATTTTTCAATATAAGTCAAATAAATGAATTTTTGAGTCATCTATAATGTATGAATGATTTAAGAACCCATTATCTCAACCCGTACTCTATTAATAACATTATTTACTAATAGGAATCCACACTACTAATAGTTTTGGTCCAAAATAATAAAATAATGAACATTATAATAAAAAAACCACCTCCTCATATAAATACCACCTCTCACCACCCTTCTCGTAACACCTTATATATCTTTTATCTTGGAAATATTCTTCCCAATTCCCTCCTCAGGCCTCTTACCCATGTCTGATATATTTTGTTCTTAGGAAAAGACCAATTCCCTGTTCAATAAGGAGGTTCTCAAGGAGACGACATTAATGAGGTAAAATCCTCCAACGTTCTATAATTTTTTTCATGTTCTAGAACTATTTTATAGACATAATATTATATAAAATGAACCTAGTTCCTGAGTGTTGGAAAACCAACCAAAATGAACTTAACATTTATCATTCTTGTTTTATCCAATGAATCATCCTAATTATAGAAGAAATGATATATTGGACCATTTAAAATTATCCATGTATATTAATACCATATAATTTCACTACAAGATATTTTTACCTTTTAAAAGGACTAACATAATTATATAAAAGTAAACCAACCATGAAACCATTGAAAAAAAATCCCAAAACGATGGAATTGAACTTTATAAATCATTTAAATGACCATAAATTAAATTAATAAAATAATATTAAATAGAATAAATGTAGAATATATTTTTAATTAAGTGATTTATCAATAAACCTCTATTATCCAAGACATTAAGTGAAAGTGTGTAATGCATTCTAACATAATGTAAGGGATATTTGTGAACCACCATTCTTCGTTTGGGTTATGATTCCTCTCTCTTTAACCTAATTTATATCTTAATTTCTCTCATCCTACATTCTACAAATATGTTCCACAAATGACTGTGTATCTCAATTCACCATTCTTTGATAGAGAAATGCATGTTTTAAATGGTTCCCATCTCAAATACGCTTTATAAGAAAGTAAAATAAAACCAAAATTCTACATTTCTTACCTATTTTTATGTACAGACAATAAAATATTTTAATCCACTAATAATTTCTTAAAATCAATAATTTTATCCTAAAAATAAAATTTAGTTCATTTGTTGTTTTATAAAAAATCACTCACAATTTCCTCTTTAAATACTCATTAATATTCTCTTTTAAACCACACTAATGTGGATCATTTAAAAAGTTTCCTAAACTTTATTTTTCATATATTTATTTTAATTGAACATCATTATTCATGATATATTATTATTATTTACTTTATGATTATATAGAAATTATTAAATAAATTATTTAATGGATATCATTTTGATACACTCTATGGTCATTCCTTATGACATGATTAGAAAACCCAGTTATTTCCAAGTGTAACCCTTATTATTATTCATTATGTGGGAATTATTTAAGTGGAACACATATACATCAACCTGTTATGATGGGTGATTTCAGAAAATGTTCCAATTAATTGGGTAATATTTTTTCTCATGAGACATCATGTGTGGGATTATGGAGTAAACCTAATATATTATGTTAATTTTTACGCCCTGTGATATAGTCTGTATTATTAGCCATGAATCATGTTTTTGACATGATAGATGTTGCTACCACATTCCAATATTTCCATGATCTTGTAATTCCATGTTCTATATGTTATGCTTCCATATGTTTATTAATGAGTTATTCCTTTTATTTTTCTATTTTATGCCTTCCAATTCATGTTTTATGCTTTATTCCCATGTTTTTTCCTTACTGAGATTTTTAGACCATCCCTTTATCTATGAACTCCTTATGTTATCCTTTATAGTTATAGGAGTTCAATGGAAGTTAGGGTTTTATTATAGAGATTAATAAAATGATGTTTAATTTTGGTATCATGTTTTTTAATTATGTACCTTTTGTTCCAAATAAATTATACTTTTCAATCCATTGTTTATATTTCATGGATAATAATTCTAACAATTGTTTAATATTATTTGTAAAATTCTCATGTTTCTATAATTGGTATCCGAGCACATTCTGGTCATTTTTGGGGATTAGGACTAGAAAACATTAGTAAGAACCATTGGGATATTTCTATCAAAATGGATAACATATGTTGAAACTCTGTGAATCATAAGTTAGGATATAGTTTTCAGTTATATGTTATTTCTTATATGTTCAAATTTTTTTTATATGACTATTCGCTAAGTATTCATTCCACCTATATTTTATTTCTTTTTCTTAGTAATTGGTGGGAAATATGAGAACCCATTCCAAAAATAAATGTGATAGGAGATGTTATGAGTTTAATAATGATATTCCAAAACTGATTTGAATTGGATCGTAGAACTTCCTGAAAATACTTCTTATACTAGCTCATGTTATGAATAAAAACTTGAATCATATGAAACCCCATACTTCTCCTAAGAAAGTAATAGTCTTGATCGAATCCTTTATAAAAAAATTCCTCCTATATTTAGTGTATCTTATGATCCTCTCATCATAGAACAATGGATTTATTCTATTGATAAAATATTCTATATATTTCAATGATCGGAAGTAGAGAAAGTCATGATAGAAGACTACCGCTTTGATTGGGAATCTGGTCATTGATGGACACTGATAAAAAAAGGCTAAATATAAAATTGATTCCATTAACTGGGAAGTAATAAATAAAATATTCTTCAATAAATATTTTCCCAATTCTATCCATCTTAAGTTGGAGAGGGAGTTGCTCTGACTAAAGAAAAATTAAGATGAACCTGTCATGGAATACGAGGAAAACCATACAAGGCTTGAATGATAAAACAATAAATTTTCATGAACACTAAATGTAAGGTTGATCTATTAATTAGAATATTATATTCAAGCCAATTAAAATCCATAGTGATCTGAGACTTTGAAATTTATGAGGAGATTATCCAATTTGATCTTATGGTTGAATTGTAGATAAGAGACTCTTAGTGGTGTGTTGGGATTACGGATAAAAGTAAGGAAAAATATATTAATATGAGAGGATCAGTAGATAAATTCCATGAAGGAAAAAAAATATAACATCCCACATATCAATGGCATAGGAATAAGTATCTCAAGAACTTTCTAAAGGGAACAAAGATATTATTCAAATGTGAAAGTGCAGGGAATTAAGATAAAGTTTTCAAAAGGGACATGAAGAAGCCCAACAATGTCGAAGAATAATGGGAGATTCATATAAAACCTCCAACCATGGTTTAGTATTTCCACTTCAATTAATATTGGAATTATGTGATCTAATTCCCTAAGCTATGGGGTTTTTGAGGCAATCTAGATCTATATCCTCCAAGGAAACATGGGAGGGCATATCATATAACCTTTTCTAAGGTGGAGTTTGAAAATGATGTGGTGAGTTGATTAATGGTTATTAATTAAATAATAAAGAACATACTATTTGATTAAAATTATATTAATTATTTTATATATTTCATATTTAGTAGAACTGTCAAAACACCACCTCAAAATAAGAAGGTTGAGTTATATTTGAGAACAAAGAATGTGGAAATTACTGTATCTAAAGTATATAACTCCTCAATTAATTTTTTTGGAATGAACCACCCATAAAATTTTATATTACATAATATGGTTGGGGTTTATTATATATTAGGAATGCATTTACTATCATTATAAAAATAGAACATCAACTATTTGGAATGGGAGATCACTCTTCACATCTCAAGGAATGCCCCAATTTTGTTCAAGTGTAACGAGGATGGTTAATATCCTTTAGAATTATCATCTTAATTTTGGATATTATAGCCTTATGAAAGATCATATCTAGATCAAATTCTTAAGAAAAAGGATATGATCTTGCTCGAAGGAATTCCTATTCTGATCTTATACGTAGAAATTTTCTTATATCAATGCCTACTTACAGAATTACCTCCATTGAGCTAGAGGAACTAGAGAAATAGTTACAAGAGAATCTGAATGAAATTTATATTCTAGATTGGATCACCATAGGTTGATCTGGTCCTCTTCAACTAGAATATTGATATATCATGTTCCTTGATATTTATTATTGTGAGCATAAAAAATCACTATAAGAAACTTATATTTTCTAACACAAATAAATGAATTGTTCAATCAGTTATAAGGGCTCGATAATTTCTCTATGTTAGATCACCTGTCGAGAGATCACAAATTTATGGTTAAGAATAAAGATATTCCAAATACTGACTTTCAAATGAGGTATGAAAACAATGAGTTCACATTGATGAACTTATAACACACTAATTCTCCAGAAATTTTCATGGACTTAATGAATATAGTATTTTGATATTATATCGAAAACATTTTGGTGGTATTTATGGATGATATTATGATATAATCAATTGTAAAGGAGGTTTATGGGGAGAATTCCAATACATTTATGAAGACTTTGAGAAGGGATAAAGATATGAAAATAATTGAAAATGTGAGTTATAGAAGGAGGAAGCATCAATCTTGAGGAATGACATCACCAGAAAAAGAATATATGCAAACCCCTCTAAGAACAAGGAAATTGAGGAGTGTCCCTAAACAACATCTATAATAGAGATCTGTATTTTTCATTGTCTATATGGATATTATTGAAAATTTATGAAGAACTTCACATGATTTTAAAAACCACTAAAAAAGATGAATCAGATGAGAGTGATGTTTTTCTAGACCAGTGAATGTAAAAAATACCTCAAAGAGTAGAAAAGGAGGCTAATCATTGCACCAATACTCACACTACTGACAAGTGGAAAAGTCTTTGTGATATTCATTGATTCATAAAATAAGGGATTAGGTTATGTACTTGGAAAAACTGATAAATAAATTTTAAATGCCTTATGGTAGATGAAATTTCATGAAAAAAACAACCCCACACATGATCTAGAGATGGCGACTGTGATATTAAAATTTAAAATCTGGTGGCATTATATCTATAATGTGAAGTGTGAGATATGTACTGATGATAAGATCCTCAAACATATATTCACACATAAGGTCCGTAATATGCACCACTGAAGATTGTTTGATCTCATAAAATATTATAAAAAATTATTCCACAATCATCAAGGTAAAGAAAATATGGTTTCCGATGATATAAGGAGAAAGGATCCTATAACTTTATTCATGATGAGAATTGAGTAGGATATTATATTATTAAACTTGAAAAGGATGAATATGGGAATCATAAAGGAGGGTACATCATCTTTCTTCTCAAAAATGATTCCTCAACCATACCTTTTATAAAATATAATATATGATCAAAGAGATGATGTGGAAATTTAGAAGAATTTGGATTCTACAAATAATGGGGAATCCTTATAATTAAAAACTGATGATGGAGAAGTCTTAATATTTGGTTCATGACTATGCCTGCCATCAAATCCTGAGATAATGAAATAGATTTGAATGATTCACATAGCTAGATCTTCTCTCTTCACACATAGAGAACATATATTTATCAAGATCCCAAAGAGCACTATTGGTGGGACAATATGAAGAAGCAGATTACTGAATATATATCGATGTGTTTGGTATGTCAGCTAGTGGAGGCTAAAAGGTAAAATTATATAGGGATGATGAAACCATTAGCCATACCAACATGAAAATGGGAAAACATCAATATAAACATTATCACTATAATTCTAAATACATCTAGAGAAAATTATGCTATATGGATCATTGTGTATTTTCATAGAAATACTTCTCACTTTATTATGATTTGAGAGGAATTATCTCTCGACTAACACACACAAATATACATAAGAGAAGTGGTGAGGATATATAATGTAATATTATAAATTATATATGATTGTAATCTATTATTTACCCCTAGATTTTGTAAAAGTATCCAACAAAATCAAAATAATACGTTGAAATTTATTGTGGCTTATCACCCCTAATTTTATGTCCAATATAATCCAAATCTCTAGATACATCAAGACATATTGATAACATGATCAATAGACTTGAAAGGAATATGGTAGTAGAATCTTACATTTCTTGAGTTATCTTAGAAAAAATATTTTCCACTCAAGAATTTAAGTGGATCCATATAAACCACTTTATTGGAGAAGATGTAGAAACATTTCATTCTAGGATGATGTTGGTGTGTATAAGTTGCTAAGACATGAAATAGTGATGGAAATGGAAGAAAATGGGAAGAATATCTAGATGAATATATGAACTTCCTAGAGTTATCACAAGAGGCAAGAAAATAATAATTGATGATACATAGATTTTGAGTTTGGATAAATTATATTACTCTACATATCTTCATGGAAGAGGTCCATGAGGTTTGGGAAGAAAGAAAGGATAAGTCTGAGGTACATTGATCCCTTCGAGATTCTTATTCATGTCGAAGCTATGGTCTATCAATTGGAACTTACTCCAACAATGTATTAAGAACATGATGTATTCCACTTATCCCTCTTGAGGAATTACATACCATATACATCATGTGTATTAAATTCAAAGGTGGTACAACTAAAAAATGCACTCTCTTATGAGGAGTAACTGGTGAAGATCTTAAACCACAGAGATAAAAATATATGCACCAAGAATACGCACCTGTTCAGAATAATATCGAGGAGCCATAAATATGAAGAGGTGATATGGGAATTGAGGGAATATATGAATCAAAAGTTCACCCTCATGTTTTCACCCTAGTATGTAACATATAATATAAAGGGAGAAATTTTAGAAGAGTGGAAGAATTTAAATAACCATAATTTTATCAATGAAATATTCCTTCTTATTATTATATCATAAAACACATACATCACATAGAGAACCCAAAAAAATTATTATCTAAAATTAATTATGATACACTAGTCATCAAATAAACTAATTATAATTCCAAATGTTATAGTAGGATAACAAAAAAAGATAATTAGAATGGGAAAATTTGGATATGCTCGATCTACTAGAATGACCACAATCATTAACAATGTTATAGAAATAAAAGATAATAAAATAATATTAATTTTGGAGATTAAATTATATATAACACTAATATAAAATATAAGTGAATAAATAATGAATAAAATTAGATTTTTTTATAGAAATTGAGGAACCTATACAGATGGAATAGTAACCTAACTGTTGGAACAATTATCTGACTATTATAAATAGTAATCTTTCCATTATAATAGTAAACTAACCAATGAAATTATTTATTAAATTTATTAATCCTATAATTTCAAACATAATATATTTATATAAAGGTGTGATTAAATAATTTTTTTAAATCATAAATTATGTGATTGTATTTTTCTGAATCATAAATACTTACTTATAATTATATAAAAAACATAATTATTTAAATTCAAATATCCTTTCCTAAAATAGATTCATAAATAATTAATTTTTTATTATAATTATAGGAAACATTTATGAGACCATAATTAACCTTTTAGAGGGACATAAAATTAATTATAATATTAAAATCGGTATTTTTTGAATAATCGATTATTTTATATAAGAATTAAATTTCCCATATTTATAATTTTTTATATAAAATGAATTCTATTTTTAAAATATAAATATAAAAAAGGGTTAGCGTGAATTTTAATATGTTTCCAAAATAGTTGGTTTTTTGTGAATTGTGAAATGCTGTAATTTAATACATTTAGCATTATAAAAAAAATATATGAATATTTGAGTCTTGGATAAAGTAATCATGATCAAAGCACCTGTTATCTCAATCCCACCTTCACTAATTACAATATTTTATCATAAGAATAAATACTATTGATAGTTCTGAGCTAAAATCCTAAATTGGGGAATATAATAATAAAAAACACCACTCTCACCCCTTATAAATACCGCCCTCACCACCAATTATCCTCAAAAATTATAAAATTTTTATATTTTCAATATCATTCTCAATAAAATTACCAAGATTCATCCCATTATCTAAGGACTACTGATCTAAAAAAATACCAATTCTCTGTTCTTTATGGAGGCTTCCAAGGATAAGACATTCAAGACGTAAAAACATTTATATTTCTAATTTAAACTCTATATTTATTCTAACTCACCCTCACCCCCACACCCAAAGTGACATTATAAGTCCATTATCATATATATATATATATATAATAATATTATTTAATAGAATATAAATAATAAAATCCATTATGTCCTCCTTTTATTATAAAAATGAAAACATTGTCTGTGGTATGTTGGTTCACCGCCTTCGTGGACGATGATTTTAGTTTTCCACTACCACATTCAATGCTAGTCATAAAACTATTATTATTGTTAAAAGAGACATTAATATGTATATTATAACTTTATTAATATTTTGGAACTATTTTATTGACATAATATTAAATTAAATGAAACTAGTTTGTGTGGTCAAAAAACCACCAAAATTAACTATACATTTATCATTCATGTTTTTATCAAATTAATCATTGTCATAAAAAAATAAAAACAAATTATATAGGGAACCATTTAAAATTTTGTAAGTAAATTAATACCATATAATTTAAATTCTATATTTTTACCCAATTTGAAAAGAACATCCATAATTTTTAAAAAGTAAACCGACAATGAAACCATGAAAACAAGTGCTCCTAGAACTATGGAATTTAACTTTATAAATCATCAAAATGACCGTAAACTAACTTAATAAAATTATAATAATTGAAATAAATTTATAATATTTTCTTAATTAAGTAATTAATGAATCTAAACTGATTATGCAATATATTATGTTCAAGTGAAGAAAACTTTAGGCATAAGGTAAGTGGTCTCTCCGAACCTCTATTCCTAATTTGGGTTATGATTTCTCTCTCTTTTCCCCAACCAATTTGTTTTTTATTCTCTAACTAAATTCTGTTTAGATTTTTACACATTTTTATATAGCTTAATTAATATTTATTTGATGGTAAATTCTTATTTTAAAAGTTTTCCTTCGCAATTTATCTCGATATTCAATACCAGTTAAAGTGAAATTCTCCATTTCATAACCATTTTCAAGTACACTCCATAAAAAATTTTAATCCCCCAATAATTCTTCCAAATATCTCATTTTACCTTAAAAAATATTTTCTAGTTTTTGGTTTTATAGAAAACATTATGACCATGTCTTCTTTATAGACTCTCTAATATTTTCCATTAAACCATAATAACAGGGATTATTAATAAAGATTCATAACCACTAATTTTCATTTATTCACTTCATTTAAACATAATTATTTTTGATATATTGTTATTTTTTTTATTTAGGAATGTTTATAAATTATTTAGTTCTAACTTTCTGAGATACAATTTTGATACACCCTTTGGTTATTCCTTATGACATGATTATGAAACCCAATTATTTTCATGGTTATCCCTTGTGATTATTCTTTAATTTTGATTTATTTATTATAAAATCATATGCGTGAAATGTTTATGATTATTGTGACTAGATATCACTCAAATTCATTGGCTAATTGTTTGTCTCATGATACTTTATGTATTGGAATATGGAGTAAACCTAATCTCTTATAAGAGTTTTTCCATCATGTGAAATAGTCTTGGATGTTATCCATGAATCATTATTTTTCCATGTAACATGTTTCAACAAAATGAAATTATTTCCATTATCACGTGATTCCAGGTTCTATATGTTATGATTTCATATGTTTATTCATCATCTATGTCTTTTATGTTATTATTTTACGCCTTTTATCTCATGTGTTATGCTTTATTCCCATGTTTATTCCCTTATTGGTCTTTTAAGCCCATCATTTTTTATATATTACCTAGGTTATCCTATGTAGTTATAGAAGCTCAAAGGGAGTAAGAAGTTCATTATAGTTAATCATAAAATTATGTTCTATTTTAGATTCAAGTTTTCTAATTATGTAACTAGTCTTCCAATGACACTAGACTTTTTGATGCTTTGTTTGTATTTAATAGAGAATAATTCTTAAAATATTGTTATAATGTGTGTAAAAGTCTTTGTTCTCTCTACAAAATAGTAATATCCTCTAATTCAATGAAATTATAAGCTTAATGAGAGAAGTATTCACCTCAATATTAATAAAAAAATACCCTTTCTCCTCTTCAGACTTTAGGGGCAACTCTACTTGGAGATGTATAGGCTTCATCTCCACACTGGATTGATTCACAGAGTAATATGGAAGATTTTAATGTAATATAAAATAGTATTTCATATACCTAATGTATAATAAATGCTAAAATCAAATTTCTGGAGATGTTCAACCCAACGCCTCTGCCTAAGGTTTAGATCACTATATGAGAAAATGTATCCAAATATTATATGGTTTTAGAACACTATGAAATTTTCACCCATAATGTAGTTTCTACAACATTTGAGAACCTAAATAAAATTTTCAATATATGGATCATGGATATGATAATTCCTCTCATGTGACTGAAGTGATCAAGATCCTTATGCTACCACATGATCACACTGCATCATAACACAACAAAATCCCATTTTTGAGGAATAGAAATAAACCACAAGACTGTGACCCAACATAGAAAGAATCAATATAGGTGATGAGGACAAAATTTTCATTATCTATTTTAATGTGTCTGTATATTTCAAACTATACAGAAATATCATCCCCTTCTGGTTGAGCACTATAAAAGGTGTTTCTTACATGGAGAAATTCATAATAAACCATGAGTAACAATTCTCTAACCACAAACATCATTGATTTGTATATAGATTCCACACTTACCAAGATATATGGACCTATAACATATCATGATCCATCAATATTCTTTGTTTGGACACTACATACCCAAAAATGATCAATTCCAAAATCCAGAAATGAAACTTGGATGGTTTATCATAGGTCCCGTTTTGCTCGAAGGTTCCCTTAAAAATCCCCAAAATATGGCCATGGTGATACTAAGTCCTTGAATATATGAATATATAATCCATAAAAACAATAAAAAGAAATCATGGTATTAGTGGAATATCCACCTATTCAATGCCATAAAAATTATAGGAGTATTCATCCAACAAAAAGGAATCATTAGTCACTCAAAGTGACTATACGATCTTTTAAATTCCATCCCCACAAAATCATATTCCTAAACCCCCAATTTAAGAAAACTTCAGTAGATATTGACTTTTTAGATGTACCGAAACATGTTAAATAGGAAAAACATCAATATGGTGTAAAAGAATTTTATTATTGATGGTTTCATGATCTAGATTATGATAATCATCACACAAGTGGAGGGAACCTTTAAAATTATTTCAAAAAAATATCTAGAGTGGCCCAAATGGATAATGTTTGGTGGATAAAACCATTCGATCAATGTCAAGACCCGTCCTCGGGGCCCGTTCCGTGACTACCCCAAGCTCGCCTTCCATAGGCCAGGGGCTGGCGACTAGCAGCAAGGCGTAAATCCCGGTAAAGGGAAGGCATTGCCTTTGTAAAGTAAACAAGCACCACAGAGTAAGAAAGCAGAAAAAGTAAACACTAAGTAAAAACTGGTACAACAGTAAGTGCGGAAAGTAAGTGGGCTAGAATACAAACCCAAACTGAAAGTAAAGTACAACTCAAAAAGCGGAAAACAACAACTGAAAAGAAAAGTCGCAACGTTGAGCCGTCCTCTGGAAGTCCCACCTGAAGGGTGGGTATAGAAAGCCTCCACTGCTCCTCGGGTCTAGCCGACCGCTCCGAGTACGTCCCGCCCAGTGGTCCACCTCCAGGTACCGTCCTGCTCCGCAAGCCTCCACCACAATAAGCGTTGTCCGTCGTCTGCAACCAACACAATGTAGTGCGGGCATAGCCCGTGAAGGGGTGAGTATAAGCTACTCAGTAGGGACCCCGAGACCCCCGAAGGTCTCCCGAAACCCAAAATGGATAAACCACAAAGGAAATATACAATCACGAAGTAACATCAGACATGACTTAGGTATATGCCCATATATATGCCTAAGTCATCAATTCTCGCTCAGCTCCAACATCCGAGCTCAAGTACAACCCAGTCCACATATGAAAGAAAAACATAAATCCACACCGGATAGCACAACACAATCCACAAAGGAAAGTAGAACATGATTCAGCTCACACAGGTATACTTCTTCGAATGACGATAGAGATGATCACTGATCCATCTAAGTCGTCGGAGCCACAAAGGATCAAAAGGTACTAAGCCCCGCAATGACCCACACAGGATCGGACCCACACATGATCGATAGGTAAAACCCCCCCGCAAAGACCCACACAGGATCGGGCCCACACATGACCTGTTGGTGCCGGCCCACACAGGACCGCTGAGCGCTAACCCACATAGGATTGGACCCACATAGGATCAGTAGCACTGACCCACAAAGGATCGCTGAGTGTTGTAGTCGTCGTCGTCGAATCCACTGAGGATCTCTGCACAGTCGTCGTCGTCGTCACAGTAGCAGTCGCAGCCAGCTCTAGGGTTCCCGCACACAGCAAGCTCGTTCGGGAGGGTCCGCTCCACGAGCCGAGAGGCTGATACATCAACTGACACCTAGTCCAGAGTTGATTTATCCAAAAGTTCCGTATCGTCAACAGGAACTCAACGTCGCAGACGGCGCTTCAATCAGACGTCCGGTCTAAGAGTTATTGGCTTTTTCGTCCCAGGGGCCCGGTTGGTTTTTAAGGCAAAACCAACCCAACTCTACTCCACCTGCGTCCAAACCTCAGTCGGAGTAAGCCAAAAGATCCGTCTCACTTAGAGGAATTCAACAAAGTCGACGACACATCAATCGGACGTCCGAAGCTCAAGATATGAGTGTTTCCGCTCCGAGGGCCCGGTTGGTTTCGTGTATGAACCAACCCGACCGAACAAAAAGCATTCCAAAACCTTGAGTGCGATATACCGAAACGAACGTCTCGATCCAAGGATCGCATCGCCGCTGATGGAACGTCGTTCGGAGGTCCGTAGCTCATGTTATGAGAAAAAAGGACCGAAAAGGTCCGAAAACGGGGGGTCTGGGCCCGGACCGACCCGGCCCAACCCCCCTTGGGTCAGCCCGAACCGGGTCAACCCAACCCGGGTCTCGGTCTGACCCGGTTTGGCGTGACCCGGCCCAGCCTGGGGTCGACCCGGCCGGCGGGTCGGCTCGGCCCGGCTCTGCTCGGCCGAGCGGCCGAGTAAAGGAAGCCGTGGGGGGCGTGTTTCCCCCATGTGAAACGAAGCCACAGCCCTGCGTGGGGCTGCTCGGTGTCCCCGGACGCGGCCGGGATGCCGCGTCCCTGCCTTCGGTTCCGCGCGGCCGCGGAACCGCCTCCCGCTGCCGCGGCTTCAGCCGCACCGGCGACCCGCGCCGCCGGTGGAGTCTGCGGGCCACCGGAGCTGCTCCAGTGGTCCGATTCCACTTCCGTCTGCGTCGTAGCTCCTCCCGGGTCCCGTTCTTCACTGCGGAATCAAAAACTCGTTTCTGGGGCCCGGTTTGTCATCATCCGCCATTCCGCACATCAACGAAGAAATGCGGAGGGTTGTCGGGCCGTGTTTGTTTAGATCGCACCCTTCACGTTAGGTGATAACAATCGGGAAATAATGATCAACACATGAAAACATAACAAGATACAATTTTAATAAATTAAAAGTGCACTTTGATCTCGAGATCTTTGTTTTAGAAGGAAACAACTACGGGAATAAAATATTATTTTCAAAAAAAAAATCCCCACCTCTCCGTAGTCGTCGAGCATGCGTTCTTCACGGAATTGTCGTCGCGGAAGAAGAGGATCATTGCGTCGCAGAAGGGCGTCGCGTCGTCGCGGTATATGGCTTTGCGTCGATGATCTCCGAGGGGTAAAGAAAACACACAGATTTAATTTACACAAATTAAATCCATGTCAAGTATAAAATCCACAAAGGAATTTATAAGATTCATAAACTCCTACCTCAAACGGATGTTCCAAGATTTGTCGCAGAAGAAGGAACGTCGTAGTAGAACGTTGGAGGAGAAGAATTGTTGGCGTCGCGGAACACAGCGTTGCGTCGTCGAACTCTGAGGGTTTGGCGTTCTTCGTCGCCTTTCGTCGAAGGTCAGTGTTCTTCGCGTTCTTCGCGTTTTTTCGCGTTCTTCACGAAGGAGGATGAATGAATTAAGGTTTCTGTCAAATCCTCTCAACGAGCAACACACAAGAAGAAAAATGTTGTTCTTATTTTATTAACATACCAACAAATGAAAAAAAGATAAGTAACGAATGAAATTAATTCATTGAATTAATTTCAACGAAACTAACCGCCCAATTAAAAGGAGCGTTTAATAGATTAAGAAACGCCCCAGTTGACTTTCAATTAATAGGGGTTTTCACGGGTGAGTTACTTAGTGGAAAAGAAACGGCAGGGCTCGTGTGGGCCCCACCTCACAAATATCCTACGAAGAGGGTAGGATATTTTTGGGTTCCACCCTAACCACTTCAACTCAGCTTAAGCAGCTTAAATTGGCTTTTATGTTGCTTTAAGTGAAATAAAATAAAGTTTGTCGCACCACTTTATTTTATTTCTTTACTTAACCCCAAAATTTAAAAACCACACCCGAGAAAACGCAACTCCAGAAGAGGCGTTTCTAAGAAAATACCAGTGGTTCGATTTCATCAATGCCCTCAGAATTCGATTCCAAGCACTCATTCAAAAGTTAGAAAAACCCGCTCATTCGTTCACTGAACGTACCTGAGCCAAACTTCGGAAAATGATTCCGGGAACACCGGGCCTCGGAATCACGTTCCGTCAGAAACTGCGTTCTTGTAAAATTCCAAAGAAAATTAAGAAAAAAAGTTCCTTGAAATTTACGGGTCTTTACATCACTCCCACCTTAGGGATTTACGTCCATGTAAAGATACATCATAAACTAGGGAAAAAAAGTGGGTACTGAGCACGCATCTGAGCCTCCCGCTCCCAAGTGCTCTCCTGGAGGTTCCCGTGCTGCCATCTGATGCACACTATAGGAATCGACTGTCCACGTAGGACCCGCTCCTGTCGATCCTCGATCTCCACCGGGACCTCCACAAAAGTCACCCCATCATCAACGTCTAGCTCCCCATGGTCAATGATATGTGTCGGGTCGTGCACGTATCTCCTCAGCTGAGATACGTGGAAGATGTCGTGCACCCGGTGCAACTGATGTGGTAGAGCCAGGCGATAAGCCACCTCGCCGATCTTGCTGAGGACCTGGAATGGTCCGATGAAGCGTGGAGACAACTTTCCGCCTCGTCCAAATCTCCATAATCCACGTCGAGGTGAGACACGCAAGAAGACGTGGTCGCCATCCTCGAACTCTAGTGGCCTCCGCCTCCTGTCATCATAAGACTTCTGCCGGCTCTGAGCTATCCTCATCTACTCCTGGATGACCTGGACCTTCTCTATCATGGCCCGGACCATCTTTGGTCCCACAAGTGCTGACTCCCCAGGGTCTGTCCAGCACAAAGGAGATTTGAAAGGTCTGCCATACAACGCCTAGTATGGTGCCATCCTAATGGTTGAGTGGTAGATTTTGTGGTACGTGAACTCCACCAAGGGTATGTGGTCCTCCCAGCTGTGACCAAAGTCGAGGACGCATGCACGGAGCATGTCCTTGAGGGTCTGAATGGTCCTCTCTGTCTGACCATCCGTCTGAGGGTGAAAGGCAGTGCTCAGACGAAGCTGCGTTCTGAACGCCTCCTGCAACCCCTTCCAAAGCCGGGAAGTAAAGCGAGCATCTCTATCGGAGACGATAGATGATGGCACACCGTGAAGCTGTACAATCTCTTGAACGTAGAGATGCCCCGAGCTCTCCACTGAGCCCTACTTTATTATGGGTAAGAAGTGATCCGACTTGGTGAGTCGATCGACAATCACCCAGATGGAGTCGTGACCTCTGGAAGTGCGTGGAAGTCCAGTCACAAAGTCCATATATATCCGTCCCACTTTCACTCCGGGACCTCCAAGTGTTGTACCAAGCCTGCTGGTACCGGATGCTATGCCTTCACCTGATGGCAGGTGAGGCATCGTGAAACGAACTCTGCCACAACCTTTTTCATGCCTGGCCACTAGTGTTGTCGTCTGAGATCCTGGTACATCTTCGCCACTCCAGGATGTACCACTAAGGGAGAAGTGTGAAACTCTCTCAGCACTTCCTCCCGTAAAGAGACTGGTACCAAGGTACGTCCTCTGAAAATGATGTCATGCTCTACTCCAATGAAGAAGCCATCAGGTGCCTGTCCTGAGGATAACTGTGCATGCCGCATCTCACAGTCGGCGTCCCCACACTGTGCCTCTCTGACCCACTGCAGTAGTGGAGGAGTGACTGTGAGAGAATGAAGGAAGGCTGCTCCATCTCTATCCACGAAGGATATCTGCAAAGCGGCTAGCTGCTCTGTCGCCTCCTCGAGTAGCTGAATGCCCGTCCTCCTGCTGAGAGCATCGGCTACCACGTTCCCCTTCCTAGGAGTATAGACTATATCAAAGTCATAGTCCTAGAGGAACTTGAGCCATCGCCACTGTCTCAGGTTCAGGTCCTTCTGCGAGAAGATGTACCTGAGACTCTGATGGTCAGAAAAGACTGTAAAGCGCTCTCCCATTAGATAGTGTCGCCATGTCTTTAGGGTGAAGACCACTGCTGCTAACTCCAGGTCATGGGTAGCGTAGTTCTGCTCATGAGGCCTCAACTGAAGTGATCCATAGGCGATCATCGCCCGCTCCCACATCAGGACACATCTGATTCTGGTCCCTGATGCATCGTAGTAGACTACGTACCCTACTCCCTTCTCAGGCAACCTCAAGATTGGTGCGCTGGTCAATCTCTGTCTCAACTTCTAGAAGCTCTACTGACATCTATCTGACCATACAAAGGGTTTCCCCTTCTTCGTCAAAGCTGAGAGTGGTTCCTAAACTCTGGTGATGTCCGGCACAAATCTCCGTTAGTATCCAGCTAGTCCCAAGAAACTCCACACCTTCGTCACGCTCTTGGGTGGCTCCCAAGCTAGCACTGCCTCAATCTTCGTGGGATCCACCGCAACTCCCGCCTCATAAATGACATGTCCCAAGAAGTGGACCTCACGTATCCAGAACTGACACTTCGATAGCTTTCCATAAATCTGGTGCTCTCAGAGTGTGTCTAGTACAACCCATAAGTTGTAGGCGTTCTCCTCCTCAGTCATCAAGTATATCAAAATGTCGTCGATGAAGACTATGACAAATCGATTGAGGTATGGCTGAAATATCCTGTTCATGAGGCCCATGAACACTACTGGAGCATTGGTTACGCCGAATGGCATAACCAAGAATTCATAGTGGCTATATCGACATCTGAAGGCCGTCTTCTGCACGTCCTCGTCTCGAACTTTGAGCTAATGATAGCCTGACCTGAGGTCTATCTTCGAGAACCACCGTGATCCCTTGAGATGATCGAAGAGGTAATCAATCCTCGGTAGCGGATACTTATTCCTCACTGTCACCTGGTTCAGGCGACGATAGTCGACACACAGTCGTAAGCTCCTGTCCGCCTTCTTGGCAAACAAAATCGGGGAAGCCCAGGGTGAAACACTGGGTCGGATGAATCCCCTGCCCTGCAATTCCTCCAACTGTACCCGTAGCTCTTGAAGCTCAGCGGGGTCCATCTGATATTCTGGAGTCGATATCGGGGCTGTCCCGGGGTACATGTCAATATAAAAGTCTACCTCCCTATGGGGAGGTAGCCCTGGAACATCGTCGGGAAAGACGTCCGCGTATTGATCCACCACTGTAGGAAAACTAGGACTCCGCACGTCAACTGCTCCTAGGATGAGGCTAGCCAACTGATGGGTGATGGGCTGTACTCTCCTCTGCGGAAGTCCATCCTGTGCTACGAAGGCTCCCTTCTCGTCGGTGAAGGTGAACCTGCTCCTATCGGTGCGTACACATCACACCTTGCGCCTAATACAGTCAATCTGTGCATGTACTGTAGATAACCAATCCATGCCCAAGTTGACATCTTAAGTCCTCGACGCCGCTACAAGAAGATCCCAGCCGAAGATCTCACCTCCTAGAGTAAGCTCACACTGCTAGCACCAGTGCGTAATCGTCGAGTCTTCTCCCGTAGGAGTCTCTAGCCGTAAGGATCGAGCCAACGACTCTGTCGGAATCTCCGAGCTCTGAACAAGGGCAGCAGCTATGAAAGAGTGACTCGCTCTTGTGTCTATAATAACTACATAAAGGGAGGAATAGATACAGATCGAACCTTGAATCATCTCGGGCGCACCGTGGTTGTAGGCCTCTGCTGCCTGGAGCTGTGCCTATCTCTGCCCGCCAGCTCCTTGTGGTTGGGGTGGACCTCCTGGTGGTGGTGGTGGTAGAGCCTCAAAGAGTCTCCCACCACCTCTTACTTGGCCAGCTCCTCTGCCTCGTCTGCCTCTTCCCTGCGGACCGCCACGGTCGACCCTCTGCCTCTGCATGGGTGGCCCCTCAACTGTCTACTGCTCCTCGACACGATGGGTCGGGCAGTCACGAGCCATGTGACCCTGTCCGCCACAAGTGTAGCACTGCCTGCCTCTCGAAAGACTAGATCCATGCTGTGTGCCCCGCACTGTTGAGCCAGTGTCCTGAGGTCTTCTGAATGAGGGTCTGGTCTGCCTGGACCCCTGAGTCATCTGTCGACTACCTGCTGCAGAAGACTCTGCTACGTGCCGCCCCGCAGTAGGTCTCGCCGCTGGAGGAGTCTTAGCAAGAAAGCTCTCGATAAAAAGGGCTTGCTCCAGCACTCCTGCCTAAGTCGGAATGATGAGGGAGATCAGTGATGCCCTGATCTCATATCTCAAACCCTGCTCAAAGGTCCGGGCCCGGAAGAATGGGTCCCGTACCATGTCGGTCGAGTAGCACGAGAGATCGGTGAATCTCGCCGAGTACTGGGCGACTGTCAAGTTTCCCTTCCGCAACTGAAGAAGGTCCTGGATGCGCACTACATAGAGGTTGGCTGGGATGAACTCTGAGCAGAAGAGGCTCTCAAAGTCTGTCCAGATGAGAGATGCCTTATCGTGCACCTGGAGCATCAAGCTCCACCATCGTCCCGCTGCTGCGTGTAGTAGGCTCGCTGTGAGGATCACCATGAGGTCTGCTGGTGTCCTCACTATCCTGAAAACTCGTACAACTGCCTCCAGCCAGTCCTCGGCTGCCTGGGGGTCTGTCTCCCCGTGGAACCTGGGTGGTCGCTGGTGCTGGAACTCATGCAGTGCACTAAGGCGACGTGCATCGTCAGCGGCTGTGGCTAGAAGCATCGGTGGCTCGGTGGGTAGAGGTACTGCTAGTGCCTCTGCTGTCAAAGGGCCCTGTACCGAGGCCTCATCGCTCGGCGGGCTGTCGTCACGTACAAATCTCGGAACCCTAGATGGCTTTTGTCATCGGGCCATCCTGAAAGGAAACAGGTGTGCCATGGTCAGAACAGTATACCTGGTGAGCTGATACAAAGTAATCACAAAGAAAACTTGAAACACACATGCAATCAATGTTTTCGTGCATTAATTCGGAAATCAGAAGTCAGGGTTCTGGTGTACGGATACGTCGGCCACCGCACCAACACTGGGCTCCCTGGACTGATAACCACACTCAATACGCTTAACACTATTGCTTCACATAGAAGAAAGATCAGAGTCTGCGGTAGGACCAAACTCCTCTAATACCAATTTGTCACGACCCGTCCTCGGGGCCCATGTCGTGACTACCCCAAGCCCGCCTTCCATAGGCCAGGGGCGGGCGAGTAGCACCAAGGCGTAAATCCCGGTAAATGGAGGGCATTGCCTTTGTAAAGTAAACAAGCACCACAGAGTAAGCAAGCGGAAAAAGTAAACACTAAGTAAAAACTGGTACAACAGTAAGTGCAAAAAGTAAGTGAGTCAGAATACAAACCCAAACTGAAAGTAAAGTACAACTCAAAAAGGGTAAAACAACAACTGAAAAGAAAAGCCGCAACGTCGAGCCGTCCTTTGGAAGTCCCACCTGAAGGGTGGGTATAGAAAGCCTCCACTGTTCCTCGGGTCCAGCAGACCGATCCGAGTACGTCCCGCCCAGTGGTCCACCTCCAGGTATCGTCCTGCTCCGCAAGCCTCCACCACGATCAGCGCTATTCGTCGTCTGCAACCAACACAATGTAGTGCAGGCATAGCCCGTGTAGTGGTGAGTATAAGATACTCAGTAGAGACCCTGAGACCCTCGAAGGTCTCCCAAAACCCACAAAGGACAAACCACAAAGGAAATATACAATCACGAAGTAACATCCGACACGACTTAGGTATATGCCCCTACATATGCCTAAGTCATCAATTCTAACTTGGCTCCATCATCCGAGCTCAAGTACAACCCAGTCCACACAGGAAAGAAAAACGTAAATCCACACAGGATAGCACAACACAATCCACAAAGGAAAGTAGAATAGGATTCATCTCACACATGTATACATCTTCGAATGACGATAGAGATGATCACTGATCCATCTAAGTCGCCATACCCACAAAGGATAAAAAGGTACTAACCCCCGCAATGACCCACACAGGATCGGACCCACACATGATCGATAGGTAACTAACCCCCGCAAAGACCCACACAGGATCGGGCCCACATAGGACCTGTAGGCGCTGGACCACACAGGATCGTTGAGCGCTGACCCACACAGGATCGGACACACACAGGATCGGTAGCACTGACCCACAAAGGATCGTTGAGTGCTGTAGTCATCGCCGTCGAATCCACAGAGGATCTCTGCACAGTTGTCGTCGTCACAGTAGCAGTCGCAGCCAGCTCTAGGGTTCCCTCACAAAGCAAGCTCGTTCAGGAGGGTCCGCTCCACGAGCCGAGAGGCTGATACATCAACTGACACCTAGTCCAGAGTTGATGTATCCAAAAGTTCCGTATCGTCAACATGAACTCAACATCGCAGACGACACGTCAATCGGACGCCCGGTCTGAGAGTTATCTGTTTTTTCGTCCCAGGGTCCCGGTTGGTTTTTAAGGCAAAACCAGCCCAACCATACTCCACCTACGTCCAAACCTCGGGCAAAGTAAGCCAAAAGATCCGTCTCACTTAGAGGAATTCAACAATGTCGACGGCAAGTCAATTGGACGTCCGAAGCTCAAGATATGAGCGTTTCCGCTCCGAGGGCCCAGTGAGTTTCGTGTACGAACCAACCTGGCCGAACACAAAGTATTCCGAAACCTTGAGTGCGATATACCGAAACGACCATCTCGATCCAAGGATCGCATCGTACCTGACAGCGCGTCCTTCGGTGGTCCGTAGCTCAGGTCATGAGCAAAAGACCAAAAAGGTCCGGAAACAGGGGGTCTGGGCCCAGACCGACCCGACCCAACCCCCCCTGGGGTCGGCCCGAACCGGGTCGACCCGACCCGGGTCCGAGTCCGACACATTTTGGCGCGACCCGGCCCTACCAGGGCGGCCTGGCCCGGCCTGGGCACGACCCGGCCGGCAGGTCGGCTCCACCCAGCTCAGCTTGGCCGAGCGGTCGAGCAAAGGAAGCCGCGGGGGGCATGTTGCCCTCGTGTGAAACGAAGCCGCAGACCCACGTGGCGCCGCTCGCTATCACCGGATGCGGCCGGGCCGCCGCGTCCCTGCCTTCAGTTCCGCACGGCCGCGGAACCACCTCCCGCCGCCGCGGCTTCAGCCGCGCCTGCGGCCCGCGCCGCCGGTGGAGTCTGCGGGCCACCAGAGTCGCTCCGGTGGTCCGATTCCACTTCTGTCTGCACCGTAGCTCCTCCCGGGTCCCGTTCTTCACTGCAGAATCATAAAATCATTTTTGCGTCCCGCTTTGTCGTCGTCCTCCATTCCACACATCAACGAAGAAATGCGGAGGGTTGTCGGGCTGTGTTTGTTTGGCCTGTACCCTCCGCGTTCGGTGATAACAATCGGAAAATAATGATCAACACATGAAAACATAACAAGATACAATTTTAATAAATTAAAATTGCACTTTGATCCCGTGCTCTTTGTTTTATAAGGAAACAACTATGGGAATAAAAAATTATTTTCAAATAAAAAATCCCCACCTCGCCGTAGTTGTCGAGCATGCGTTCTTCGCGGAATTGAACATCACGGAAGAAGAGGATCGTCGCGTCGCGTCGTCGCGGTATACGGCGTTGCATAGACAATCTCGAGGGGTAAAGAAAACACACGAATTTAATTTACACAAATTAAATCCATGTCAAGTATAAAATCCACAAAGGAATTTATAAGATTCGTAAACACCTACCTCAAACGGATGTTCGAAAATTTGTCACAGAAGAAGGAACGTCGCAGAAGAACATCGCAAGAGAAGAATCTTTGGCGTCGCGGAACACGACGTCGCGTCGTCGAACTCCGAGGGTTCTGCGTTCTTCATCAGCTTTCGTCGAAGGTCGGCGTTCTTCGTGTTCTTCGCGTTCTTCGCAAAGGAGGATGAAGGACATAAGGTTTCTGTCAAATCCTCTCAACGAGCAACACACAAGAAGAAAAATGTTGTTCTTATTTTATTAACATGCCAACAAACGAAAAAAAGATAAGTAATGAACGAAATTAACTCATAGAATTAATTTCAACGAAACTAACCGTCCAATTAAATGGAGCATTTAATAGATTAAGAAACGCCCCATTTGACTTTCAATTAATAGGGGTTTTCGCGGGTGAGTTACTTAGCGGAAAAGAAACGGTGGGGATCGTGCGGACCCCACCTCACAAGTATCCTACCAAGAGGGTAGGATATTTTTGGGTTCCACCCTAACCACTTCAACTCAGCTTAAGCAGCATAAAGTGGCTTTTAAGCGGCTTTAAGTGAAATAAAATAAAGTTTGTCGCACCACTTTATTTTATTTCTTAACTTAACCCCAAAATTTAAAAACCACGCCTGAGAAAACGCAACTCTGGAAGAGGAATTTCTAAGCAAATATCGGCACTGCGATTTCATCGGTGCCCTTGGAATTCGATTCCGAGCACTGGTTCAAAATTTAGAAAAACCCGCTCGTTCGTTCACTGAATGTACCCGAGCCAAACTTTGGAAAATGATTACGGGCACACCGGGCCTCGGAATCACGTGTCATCAGAAAGTGTGTTCTTGTAAAATTCCAGAGAAAATTAAGAAAAAAATTTCCTTGAAATTTACGGGTCTTTACAATCAATGGTCATCAAGATAAATATTTAAATATATCAATTATGTAGGTTTTATGTGATAATTTTTTTTGAAAATTTTATGAGTTCCCTGCACCAAGTCAATAGAAAACCCGACTTCCCATTCTAGGGGTAAGACCGATAAATCATCTTAGAAAACCTCTGGGAACTACCCTATGAAATGAATATTTTTTGTTATAATAATTTATTTATCCAACTCATCCAATATATAATCTCTATGATATGATAGGATACCCACTTTAGAAAGGGGTAGTCCTTCCCAACCAAAATGTGGGCCCTAATACACCTAAAATTTATATGGACTCCAATCGAGAGAAGTTATTGTCACCCTTCTTTGGTAGAAATCCACACAATCATTATGGAAACAATCATTCAATAATGATAACAAGATTAATAGAATCCATCTCAGGGATAATATAGTTTCATGAAAGATCCACTTTTTATATAGAAACAAAACAATATGGACATTAAATGTCATTCTAATTCTTCTGAAGTGGTGTCGAGATTTCCAAAACATATGGAATGACCTCTGAGGGATGTTTCAACAAAAACATAACACAATCTAATATAAATTAGTGACAATCACTAGAAGAAGAAAAAAGTAATTACCATATATGATGCAATATTTATGATACCTTTCATGGTCATTTTTCATATCTCATAAACCATGAGGGCTTTCCCCACCGTATACATATACAAAATATTAATTTGAGTTTGATCCCTACCACTTGCCTAGGGTTATTACATTAGTTCAATCTAACCATACAATGTTCTGATCTAACCTTTATACCCTTAATATTGTTCTCCAACTACCATGGAGGTAATTCACTGAATTTATATCCCTTGGGTGTTGTGGAGTCTACATTATTTTTGGGGAGAGTTATTAGCCATATAAAACATTTTAATACGGAACCAAAACATTCATAATTAGAAATACTATAGGGAAACCTTCCAGGAAGGACCTGTGTGGCTTACCTTTCCAAACATATTATAAAAAAGAGACAACCCACCTAAAACTAATACCGGTTCCTGGAACTACTGCTACCCACCATTATATGATCATTATGCATCTCATCTTCTCAAAGGGACTATTGCTGCTCCCACAAAATAAAGGTGGCACACCATTTATTCCTAATATCGCTTCTTAATCCAACTAGACCATCAAAACTCAATTATAAACATCAAAATATATTGATAAATTCAAGATAATTACATGATATCATATGTTAGATAGAATACTAATTTCAATCATTCAGGCCTTTAGTACCTCATTCTATACCCACTATTGCTAATGTGGATGTGCTCAAAAAACATGTTTACATTGTCTATAACAATTCAATAACCATATCGGAGAGTAATAAATACCAAATACTTTTCCAAATCCATCACTTCATTGTAAAAATATTAGATAAAAACAGTATTAAAGTACATAGATTATAATTTCTAAGGATTAACTTCTTAAATGAGTGACTCAAACCACCTATGACGAGGGATATCAACTATAAAATCATTGAAATTCACCTTAAAGTAAGATTTAGTCTTAAGGAACTCGAAATTCCCCTCTTCCTTTTCCATCCAATCTTTATCTTCCTAGTGATCCTTTTTTCTTGGAAGGAATGATTATCATGCTTGAAGAAATATTGATATCAATCGTTCTTAGGACTTGGATTAGCTTCCCTTGATGGAGTGGTCTTGGAACCCATTCCTTGGGATATAACCCAAATAACCCAAACAACATCATAACTAATATTCTTATCAAACAATGGTTTTTCTAAATGAAAATTTTTCCACAACACCATATGAAGGATTCACTTGTCACTTTTAAAGGGAAATTATTCTATGTAAAATCCATAAAAGTCAAAAACCCTTCTAAAAAAATATTAAACCTTCAATCCGTATCATTAAAATTTATAAAATGACAAATTAAAACATTAATTTGGTAAATATAATGACCTAAAACCTTCTATGAAGCTAGCCATCCATACAATGTCTGTGGCCTGTGAACCTTACCAAAATAGAAAGGGTAAAAAAAACCATAGTAATGAAAACCACATTTAGAAATATCCTATAATTAATGAAGGGAGTTTACTATGTGTGTTGGATATAAACCCCTTCGTGCATAATACCTGAGATATAAGGACCCTATCTCTGATTCAACATGACTTTCTATGTAACAAAAATCCAATATTGCTGGCTATGATAGTATTTTTCACAAAATAACTTGGTAATCAACAAAACTAGGCACCAATGATAGCACATAGAAAGGAACAAATTGTATTATTAACACATGTGGATAGGAAACTTATTCTTTGAAATTAATAAACACACCTTAAGAATATTTTCTCCCAAAATAAACATTATAAGGGTCTGAGCCATGAATCTGACTTTACCATTCTATAACATAGAAATTAATGATCTATGAATTGTATAACCCACATAAAATTTATGAACAAACTATAACATAAAGATAACTTATAATTTATAGTAGTAACAATAAACCATAAAATAATAAACTTTCAAAATCTATCAAAAAAGAGAATCAAAAAGGAAAACAAAAAAACAAAAGGCTAAAAAGGGATGGGATGAATGTTTAGTAGGTAATAACATATATTCCAAAAATATGAACCAAAATAATTTTTTTACCCATATCCATGTGAGATATGGATCAAGATCCCCTTATTTCATTATTTAAATCCCTATTTCTACTATTAAGAGTACCCATAGTCTCCAAACAGAGACTTTACCTTGCCTTAATATGTCAAAATAAGGTCAACATACACCATTTGGCTATATTTTGGTTGTGAGAAACAATACCCCAATAAGATCAAACTAATTGTTCCATGAAAAACCCTTATTATATAAATATAATAATGTTAGGTTAAAATAATCTATAGAAAAGCAACTATTTATTTTTTAGAGGTATGAAAGCCAGTAAGAGGCACAAACAATTTTTTAATGAAGAATAATACCATAGAGAAGTAATGTTTCATAAACATGAACCATAGAATAACCTTATGAAACTAGAAGTACTGTGTCCCCTATCCCATGAAACTACATCTGACCAACTAATTAGAACTAAATGTATTGTCCTAGTGGTGTGGTATCTCCCATCCATGAATCCAAGACCACAATCCAAGTATAATTAATTTAGAAATGTGGTGCTATCCAAAATGGATAATTAACAATATTCTTACACCCACATACACTCATGTTCATATGTTCTATTTACATTTCAAATATACCATTTCTATTTGAAATGACACCCCATCAATGTACCACAAGGATATCCCCTTTACGCAATTCAAAGTATACAGTAGAAATAATTTTATATATTGAATCAAGACAATTTTTATTATGAAATGAGGTATATAATAAATAATAAATTGTATAATAATATTGATTTTGTTAATTAAAATATCCTTGATAAAACATTACAATACTGATTTTATTATAGAATAAGATCTTAAAATGAAACCACCAACCTTCAAACAATCTAAACAGTACTCTTTCATAAAAAGATAAATTAAGGTGTCAAGTGGTAAAAAATAGAGGGAAAGGAAAAATATAAACATCACAACAAAATCCATATTAGTTATCCAACAAGAACCATAGGTCACCATCACCTTTCATAAGAGAGAACATAAAAATTAAAGGGAGGAAACATTAAGAGAAATAAAGAGGATTAGCTTACATGATTTATTCTTAAATGATTCAACCAAAATCCCTTAATTAATGGAGGCCAGGGATGAATGGGAGAGGGTTAATGTAAGGGAAGGAGGAACCTAGGTTGTGGGTTGGGAAACATTATGGTAATTAGATTTATTTTAATGATGGGAAACATTTTAATTTTTTTTTATTTTCCAGTTAGATGATATAGTTTGGACATACAATTTTATAAACTATGTTGTAATCGTGTGGGTCACCACTACCCCAACTAGGGTGTGACAAGGTTATTTAACATGTTTTGGTAAAACATGTGGAAACTATGTGAAATTCCCCTTCCGTGATTGCTGATTATGTTGTACTATTTCCTAACGATTTCCCCTAACCATATGATTTCCATGAAACATCTTAGTTTTTCCCAGATTTTTAGATTTAAATGCTAAAAAATATAATAAAGAAATATTAAAAAATAAATACCATAAATAATATATCTATTCCTAAAAACTCTTTCAAGGATGTGAAACAAAATTCGTGAACAATATTTTTACAATGCGGTAAAACTAGGAGAACTCTTCTATGTTGTTTTATAGTTAAACCAAACCGTGTCCTAACACTGTGAAGTATATGATATCAGGTGGGATTGTCCAATATTCTCTTTATACATCACTAATCACAGTTATTGATTGAATTATTTACCCAACACTTCAATGGGTAAATCCCATGTTGGTGAATTGGTTACATGTGTTGTGGTTAGGCCCGCTTTGATTCTCTTGAAATATTTATTGAATTATTGATCTAATAGAAAATTACTATCCTTATCAAGAAATTTATTTAAGTAAAATTAGTATGATTAAAATCTATAATAAACCTTTTGTTAAATCAATCATGTCCTATAAATTATCTATTATCCATTACTAATGTTGGGGTTGGTAGTGTCAAAATTATGACAATGTTAACCTCATCTATTTAAATTCATTAGAAACTATGTGGCCTGGAGGATCATATTTATACACTACTAAATAATATTTTTAAAGATTTTAAACCAACTTATTTTCAATTAATCTCTTGAAATATATTTCTATTTTATCAATGAAAATTTCAAAAAATGTCCCATATAGAGTAAAGACATAAAAAATTACTCATCCAATTTTTCAATCTGATCTATAAATATTCTTAACATAAATTAGTGGAATTTTCAAGGAAAATGTTATAATTTAAAATGAATCTATAGGTATTCAATGATTCTAAAGGTATCAGTGAATGTTATTTTTTTTCTAGGTTTATAGTGCTACATATAACTAAAAATGACCAAATATACCATCATGGATGCAATAATTTCTCTTCCAAAATAGTCTTTTTAACATTTTATATAAAAAAGGGATGGGGAAATGGTTTTTTGGGAACATGGTTGGTTGTTTGTAGACAATACATACCATCTGGATATTTTGAATCTAAGTGGGTACTAGCTCATTAGTCTCATTTTATATTGTTATTATTGTAGTTTTTTGGTATTATATAAATGGAAATCTACCAATGAGAGTATGAAATAAGAAATTTGACTCCAAATCATAATAATATATCAAATTTTTTTTATAAATTCAATTAAGGTCTAATTGAGCTTTCTTTGGGGCTATCTTGAATATTGTGATTCATTTTCAAGAAGTATCTTAGACCCATTAATTATAGGAATAATCATAGTGATATACCCATAAATTTTATACATATAGTTTAATTTATAGTTCAGGTTGGTGTTCTAGGGAGGGTTGTAACTCAGTGTTTCATATTCTTGAAACTTTTGTAAGAAAAGAAGAATTAGAAATATTAGATTTTATGAAATCACCAATGTATTATTTATTTATATGCTCAAACTGATCACTAAATAGATCTGATTATACATTAAATTAATTTTGAAAAAAATTAAATTATCCCATTTTTTTTATTCTAGGACCCATATTAATTTCATTATTAAAGAAAACATATCAGTTTCTCCTAAAAATAATTTTGAATTTTAGAATGACATAGTGTAGAAATAAATATATTATATTGAGAGTATTTCATTGATTCCAAAATACTAAAATCAAATATTTCTTCTCCAAAATCCACTGATAGTTTTCCTTAGGTATGATTTATTATGTTCTCATAACTCAAAAAAATATAATGGCTAATATTATAGGGGAATGAGTTGTAACATTTTTATTATATGACATGGTTGCAGAAATCAATAGGGAATAATAATCCTTTCACTCTTTCCATAATGTCATAAAAAACTCTTACAAGTTATACAATAGCCCAATTGGATAGTTATAAAACTACCCTTAGTTGATTGAGTTTCCCAATATCCATATAGGAATTAAATTATTAATTAATAAAATTAATTCAAAATTATAAATCACATAATGCATTAGAATTATTATCCTCTCCTATAGTGCATGGTATAGTAAAAGTTCCTGAGTCTTGACATTTTCTAGGTCTTTGTTTGTTAATTTGAGTGAAACTTTTATTTATAGAATATTAATTAACATATTGTCTTTTTATTGGTACATATATCATGATAAAATTATCATACCATGGATTTTTTTTGATATCATCCAAAAATGGTATGATGAACACCAATATCATGAATGTTTACAACATCTCTTGTTGTGGGTAATATTTACTAGTCCTCTTGGGTAATTAATTCTTGATGGGAATAGAGGTTGATTTTGAGGAAAATATACTATACTATATTTTACCTTATCCCTTTTCATTTGATGTATCTCTGTAGGAATCTTTAATTATTTCTCCAAAAGGGATGGGTTTTCTTGTTTCTCAAGGTTTCTATTTCAAAATATGGCTTCCAGTTGGGGTTATTCAACATTATTCACTTCAACAACTCTTCTTAAAGATATAGAACATAAATTTACATTAGTGATAGGAATTTTTTGAACAAGGATCCTACCTGGTCTTTGATTTACTAATTTATTGAATTAGAAATAATATGTTTACACTAAACATTCAACTCCTTTAGTTATGACCCCTAAGGGGTGAGAGTTTATTTTTTTTACATTGAGACCCCACTATCTACCTCAATAGATCTTTAATTATAGGTTTTGGATATATACTTTATATTGGTGTCTTATAAAGGGTCGTGAGTTGTCCTTCTAGACAAGTGGTGGATGGTAAAACTATTGAAAAGTATACTAGAAGGTTGGATTTTGAGGATATGGGCTTCTGGATCCATACTAAATTGTTGACTAAAATCTTTAATTATTTGTTTATTATTGGTTTCATGGAAATTATTCAATGAAAATTGTTTCAAAAGACATGTTAGTTATTTAACATAAATTTCAAGTATATGAGTGTTACAAAAATTTACCTCAAGTTCTCCACTAGTAGGGGACCTTGTAGTAAATTCTTAAGAGTTATGTGAGTTCTCCTCTTTTAGTTCTCTGGATTCCACTTGGAATTTATCTATAAGTGATCCTCTTGAAGAAGCATCCAAAATATTCATATTATTTTCTATAGTTCTATGTTAAAGGAACACTGAGAAATGTTGATCTTCAAATGGTTGATGTTAGTTGGATGATATTAGGATCTCAGATATTTTCCAATACTCATACAAGGTTTCAATATTTTCTTGGTTTATTCCATATATTTACTTTATCAACTAGATAGTTTTAGAAGAGTGGAATAATACCAAGTGGTAGGTTGTCATGTATTCTTCTGAGATAGTGAATTCTCTTGGATACTGATTTCACATTTATTTCATAGTTAATCTTTAATGTGATAAAAAGAAAACATTATATCTGATCTGGGATTATTGGACTTCCATGAGGATAAAGTTGCTTTATACATTACCAAATTTTCCTATATAATTATTATGTTTATCTTAAGTGTGAATATATATCTCTAATTGTTCAGTGATTCTTATATTTTTAACTATATCTAGTAAATTCCTTCATCATTTTGAAAAAAACCATAGATATGGCCAAAGATACACCTGACCATGTATTAAAAACAATCTGAATAAAAAAATAAAACCAAAATAAAAAACAATACACTGCCCTTCCTTCGTATAAATGGTGCAAGGCTTGTTTAGAAATATCATTAGACTCAGAATAAATAAGATTTTGAACCCATGTTAATTGTAGTAAATACTGGGATTCATGTTGTCTCTATAGAGGATGGAGTTTTTAATGACTATTTTTTTTTTGTGGGTTCTATTTGTGTGTTAGAGAATGAAAATTAAAAGGATGATTGAATGAAATTTTAAAAAAACTAGTCTAAATTTTGATATTCCCATAACTCACCAATTAAATAATCAGTCATTCAGATATAATATTATTCTCTCTCACAAACTAACAAGGACCACAACCATTCTACCTCTATTAGGATTTTTGGTTTGAACAGGGTTCTAAAAATATCACTATACTTTTTATTCCCACATATCATTGTAAGAAAATAATTTAATTACACATTGACTAACCCAATTCCCCTGATCATATTGGGAATTTTAAAAATCTATGGAGACTATGTGTGAAACCCACTAAAATAAAGGTAAATAGTTAAAATAATAAAATAGAGCCTACACCATACTATCAAAATATAACAATAATTTCAAGAAAGATTATAAATAAGTCAATTGATGAATTTTTAATATAATTAATCAATAGATTACGGTAGAATCATCCTAGATTGATCACTATGGATCTTTTGTTCCATCACTAATGAGGCATAACAGAAATTAAAAGAAGAAAAATAAACTTTAGTATTTATAACTGTATCTCTCTCTCTCTCTCGATTGACTAGATACAAGTACATATATTCTTCAATGTGAGTCCCCTCTCCTTTTGTGGATGTGTTAGAGTTATTGGGGTGCTTCATGCCCTTTATTAGCTTTATCTCCCACATGGTAGACACGATCTTACTCTTTTCCATGATTTAGTAGATAAACATTAGAATCCATTTATAATTCTGTGTCAAGATCCGTTTCCTTTAAAAATTTACTTATATAATGAATAAGAGATGATATTATATAGATGGGTTCATGTTTATTATTTTAACATAACAATTACTTCCCAATATATTATTACCCTTCATTGATTTTTTAGATGCTATAAAAAAATAATCTTGAGAAAAATTCTACCCAATTTCTTCAAACATGGGGAATGGAAATTTATTTTAGGTCATTACCAATTTATTATGGGGATTTCAGATTTTAAAATTTATTCTCCATATTTTGAAAAGTACCAAATTCATATTCAATGAGGATGTATTATAAGATGAATTAGAACTCTTATGAAATCTCAAAGACAAAAGTGTTATGAAGCAGAAACTCTAAAGGATTTTAGGAAATATAATGTCCTACGTGGACACTAAAAAGTCATATTAAATGATTAAGTAATGTCATAAAAGATAATAAAAATTCATACACATTGGAATAATATTTTGGGATTCATGAAAAGAATTATAAACTCTTATAAATCTTTTATGAAATAGAGAACTAATTCTTATAATGTTCTGAAAATAGTCTTTTGGGATGAATTGAATTCTAAAGACAATTAAAGAATTATGAAATTGTAATGAGCCATTTTGATGTAATGATTGTTTTAGGATGGTGATTCCTTGTGATAAGGAATTAGTTGGATGTCCTGGAGAAATATATTATGAAATAACATCGATATATCATTACACACAAACATTTTTCATGGCGATTAAAGGATCACTTCAGGCTAGTCAAGAATGAGTGTAGTATGATGTATGATATTTATTGATTTTTGGTTTATTTAATTTTTAATATAGTGGTATACTTATTGGTATTATTTATGGATTCAATTTAATATTCTTACAGAGTCCATACACACACCCTACATGGTCCCTTCTAGATGCATTTAGAATATAAAAATATTTATAGAAGTAAATGTATAGATTCAATGTTTAGAACATAGTAAATGTAGGAGTAAAAATAGTGTATGAGTTGGTTGAACTAATTTATAGAAAGTCTATGCTGTTTTAGGGTATTATGATGGTGGATATCTTGATTAATTTTACACTAGAACATGTATAATTTTTGTAAGGGTAGTCGATTGGATTTTATATGACAGCATGGAATAGTAAATATTTACTAAATTATCTATTTGTATACATTGTATGTTTATATATTATAATTAACCTTTTTCCACTTCATTGTGTTGATATTATTGTTATTATTAAATTCAAAGGGTATTGTCATTCAATTATCATCCCATAGACCGTTACTACTAGTCAATAACTATGGGAATATGGGGAGTCACATATAAGTTTCCATGACCCTCTCGTGTGGTTATTATGGTGCGATCTAGGTTATATAATTACATGTCTAATTATGTACTCGATATGAATGGTTATGTTAATGACTTAGTGATATGGAAGGTTTACCTAAAGTCATATTTTGATAATGAAATTCATTCAATGATTATAATTGGAACGGTTTTATAAATGTGAATGAGTTCAATAAAATATTACCATATTTCTTCAATGTATAGAGAACTCATGAATAGGGAATGTGATATTTTTTTGTATTTTTTATTGGTATTTTCAGTTGGTAAAATTTCAAAAAACAATAATAAATTTTAGTTGGGAAGTAAATATTTCTTTTCATTAAGTATTTAGAGATTTTTTTTTAAAATAGAAGAGATTTTAAGGAATAAAGGAGAATATTCTCATTATATGGAATCATTGAAAACACATAAGTGGGTTTTTATATAGAGACTCTATATTGGAAAATTATTTTTTCTTAAAAGTTTTATAAGTATATAGGATATGAAAGGATCGATTTTAATTGATGAATCGTGTATTTTTTATTAAGAATATGTAGTAAAGTGATGAGAGTTTAATGTGTTGAAATATTTTAACCTAAAATGGATTTTAATAAAAGATTTTATTTTAATCTTATTTATCTTATATGATAGGACAAGTTATTTATTATCAATGGGTTTTCATGAACAATACAAAATTATTTTTTAATACCAATGGTTAATTATTTATCATATTCTATAAAATGTTTTAGAATAAGATTAGGTTAAAATTATTTTTTTATCCTCGATCAAAGAGTTTTTCTAATATATATTTTTAAAATGTTAGTGAATTGGCACTCCATAATAAATAAGTTGAATATTTTAGAGAATAAAGTATCATTTTCAAAATTTTATACCAAAAGCATATAATACCACATATTTTATGTATAAAATAATTTATTTTTTATATATTTCCACTTAAAAAGTTTTATTTCTTAAATGAAAGAGTTTTAATAGTATAATGATATTAGGGAGAGAATATAGTTCCTAAGAGGATAGTGGGAGTATGGTTAAACATAGATAATTTCAAATATTAACTAATAAAAAATTATACTAGTCAAAACTAAAGTTAATTTAAATTAATTTTTTAAAAGTGTTTAGGGTATATTAGTAATGTAAAATTTAATGATTTACATTTTGTCCCTATAAGGAAGTCAATGTCACATTATATTCAAAAAGGAGTTTTGGGGGTGTTGGTAATGGAAATTAATGTAAATTATTAAAATATGTTACCAAATATTCTCATAGGAAATTCTTAATTAAAATTTTACAAGAATAAAAGTGATGGAAAGATTAAAATAGGTATAAATAAAAAAAAGGTTATTAACATCGGAAAATTTGATTTGTGATATAATAGAGTTTGAATACAATGTTTATAGAGTTGAACAGTAGAAATATGATTTCTATGACTCACCCTTATGAAAAATATTTTTCTTAATATTTTTCACTCATGTAAAGTGTTTAACATAATGGATTTATCAAATAGTTACTTTGATATGAGGTAGTAATGACATGGATATATAATGAGTTTAAAAAAACCCAAAAAGTTTAGTAAACAAAAGGCATCACTGGTGCTCTATCACAAGTGATATAATTAGATGGGTGATTCTTTATAGTGTTTTGAGTATTCTTTATAGTGCTTAAACATATAAAATGTATCATTTTATACAAAATGAAAGTCTCTATATTATCATTATTTTATGTAGGATTCATGTATTGAATGAAGTGTACTGGTAATTAACCTATAAATTATTTTCATTTATAAATTACTACATGATTTTAATAATGGATAATTTTTGGTTGTGATTAAAGGTTATGGTAATTAAGGGTTGGACTTTAAAAATAGATATGAAATATTCTCATGAGTAACAATTTGAGTTTTTTGTGCTTGATGAAATAACAAGTATGCCACATGCAGTTTCATACAATATATATTTAGTATTTCAGGGATTAATGTTTCGTATTTAATCCTTATACTTTACGATGAAAATATAAATAGTATCAGAACAATTATAATTTGGTACAATTATTATTAAATCCTTGAGGATTATATAATCTAGAGGTAGTTAGGTATTTTTTTATCTAATCGTCAGTTGAGGATTTAACATGAAGGTATTGATGCTCTTATTTGATTAGAATGAAATTTGGGACCTTGATTGAGATATACTGAGGAAATATATGTCCATAGATAGTGAAGTTACATGTTATGTGGTTATCTACTTGGATGAGGGACATCAAAAGTGATAATATACTTAGATGAATGACATGTGATGTATTCATTGTCACGGTGAGTCTATAATATAATAATTGAGAATATATGAAAAGACTATATGGGATTGATATACATTATGCCCAATAGTCTCTTAATTTCATGGAAAGAATGATTGCATGAATTTTTATACTTGTATATGATAGAGTTGGTGCACCCTGATATAGAGATACAGGTGTATGACAAAAATCATGTCAGATAACTTGATAAGTTGAGTTGAATTGATTCTTTGTTTGATTCCTCTTTTTTTTTTAAATTTTCATATTCTAGAATTTATAATTATTTTCAATGATTTATAGGCTCATGGTGTCACACTTTATCATTATATGAATGCGTATCACGTTTATACAAATTTTAGAGTAACTTTAAATGGGTTTTAGAGGATATCGAGAATGGAATATGGATATATTTTTATTAATTATTACTTATGATGTAACATGTAGAGGGGATGTTTGATAAATTATATAAATATGACTTTTAAATGATTTAAAAAATTATTTTTTGATATGATATCACAAGTTGTTATATATTATGTGACATAATGTGAACGTGATGTAAACCTATATGGATTTATTGAAAGTGTGATATTAATGGAAATGTAAACTAAATGAATCACCACAATGTGGTGGTTTAGACAACATCTTTTTCTAACATTGGATACACCATGATGAGGTGAGTGTCACCACACTATAGTGATTTTCATACTCCATCTTCCAATCTACCTATCATAATTTATTTCACTACATGCCAAATATGATGCATGAGTACCTCCTATTTCCCCTCAAAGACAAGAGTTTGAAACAACGATATATAAAATCCCATGAAAATTAACCTAAATTAAATAACTCAAAAGTAACGATGAAAACCAGAAAAGAAATACAATATTCAATGGTAATATTTACTTAATTTTATATTGGTGATGGTAGGACACAAACCATGAAATCATTCCCTAGTTCAAACACATTCCTAGACCACTTGTCTACCACACCCCAAATAAAAAACCACATTGGAATAACCAACCATTAAAAGCACAAAGTGATACCCCTTTGGTACCACCCTACTAAGGTACTACCATATAACACCCAAGTTATGATTCAACTTTTGTAATGAACATCCACTCAAAACCATAGACACTTAACAATCCTGGGATTAACGATGTGACATTATACTAAAGCATGAATCCTTACATGCTAAATTATTCTAATTACTAGTGACGGTCTACTAAATTAGAGTATGGATACATTACCCTCTGATAATAATAATAATAATAATAATAATAATAATAAAAAATAGTTTAATTTTTATAAAAAAATGAAAATGAAATGACAAAATAAATATATTGACAATTTGATAAATATTTATAACATTGTGATATTCATAAAAAACACCCATGATCACCCATGGGCCGATCACATATGAACATGTAAAAAATTACTATAAATAACAAATATCCCCACACTAAAGAACAACTGGACCAAAAAATAAATTATTAAATCATCTCATTCAAAATTTACACTCCTAAATCCACATGTTTATAATTTTTGAAACATTTCCCTTTACTCTTCTACGAACAAAAAAATCGATAGGCATCTCAAAGATATAGTGTAATGTTTGATTATGAACTATGTTGGAAAATTATAATAGACTCATTATCTTATGTTCATAAATATAAAAGTTTATGAAAAACAAAAACTAACCATATATCAAAAACTGAATCCCATTGTTCCCAATAGGCACAAGTGAGCCATTACCTGCATCAACCAATGGAAGAGTAGAATGATTCATCAATATTATGTGAAATCGTAAGATCCCTTGGCCTTACAAAGAATCATTTATGACCTAGAATTAAACTCCAAAAATAACTACATAACTATCAAAATTCATCCCAGCACCCCAAGGGCATATCCATAATCCATGTCATAGGTCCCACAGTCTTCCTAACACGTAAGCACTACTGGATCAACAATAAAACAATCCCAAGGAATAATTATATCCCCCCTTTACTAATCCTCACCCAATGATCCAATCATAAATAGTGAGCCTCATCCCCCATCTGGTGGTCTAACTTACCACCAACCATGGTCTTATATGGTGAGAACCTCCTCTATATCAATAGTAAACATCATATTCTATGATACCTAATATATAAAGTAATCCACCCAAAACAAGTAATTAACAATACCTCGTGGTCTTTATTCTTTGTACACATGACCCCAATGGCACCATAATACACCCATGATGAGTGGAATCTCCAACACACTAGGAAAAAACTTTTAAAAACCTCCATTTCCACCAAAAAACCACACATAACTACCTTGGTAATAGTCAATACCATTCCATATATCCAAGAAAATGATTCCCCTCACTTCAGTTAATAATCATAACCCAATAACACATGGGCCACCCCTATCATATTCCAGTGAAAACATCTCAATAAATTCATCATGAAACAAATATCTGTAAATAGTTCCATAATTTACAACCATTTATAGGATCACATATCACACATTCTCTTCCACACCATGATAAACTGCACTATTTCACTAAAAATAATGCACATCGATATTACCTTGCAATAATTTAAACTATTAGAAGTGTATAATTGGTATTATAGAGGCATAAAAAATATTAACATTTCCCTAAATCACATAAAAAATTCATAATTGAGAAATAATCTAATAACCAAAAACCTTGAGGTATTATGTCTCCACTCATTATGAATATCCAGTTGGTTTAGATTTAATCATAATTCTTAAAAACTGATTAGAAAAACCTTGAAATTTTGGGTTTTTTCTAGGGATGTATAAATAAAAAGAATTATAAAAATTACTGAAATGAGAATGGTAAATGATACAAATAGTTCACTCATTATTCATATGGAAGACAATTCTAATTGGAAATAAAGGATATGTACCATATAGAAGAAGAAAAAAGGGTTCTTGGATGATATTTATTTGCTATTTATAGGTTATGTGAATCCCTAAATCCCCTTAAAATATGTTTTCAGTCATTTATTTCATATCAGGAGGGTTCTGGAAACATTTTTCATCTGATCCATCCTTACTCAAATGAGTAAGGATAAACGATCGTTACTCAAACTAGTAAGGATAAGATGAGTCTTACTCACCATATTAAGGATTCTTGAAACACTGTTTATTTGAGATGATACTTACTAAAATGAATAAGGATTATTTATCCTTACTAAAAAAAGAATAATTTGAAAAACTATTCATCCTAATTAATCCTTACAGAAAAAAAGAAATGATAAAATGATCCTTACTTTGTCAATTAAAGATACAATGACCATTACTCAAAATAAATTAAAACTCTTTAATATATCAAAAATCATAAAAAATTTATTTTCAATATTATGAACATTTCCAAACCATTAGTTCAATTAAAATTCATACTAAAACAAATAAAATTTTTTTTTATAAAAATTAAACCAACACATCTAGGAAAAATCCCACAGTTCCTTAAACAACCAATACTTGCACTTCTAATCCCACTATCAGTTCCCAACACATTTTCCATGCCATGATCCTATTTGATTGTAAATTCTAAATTCTTGAGTCATTATAAGCTTCCCACTTTATGATAGCTCATCCATGACTATCATATTACTCTCTAACATATTTTTGTCAATACCTAAGTATCGTGATCTATAAATTTTCATGGCACAAAGATGATATCAAACACATCCCTATCATAAAAAATACCCCAAATACCATAATTATCAAAAATAATAAACTAAACCATTTTTTGGAACTCCCCACCATATGAATCAAAAACAGGTCTCATATTGATCAAATTAACGGACAAAATAATGAAATCACATCCATCCATCACACACACAAAAAAATTAACTATCCACATGGATACTAGCCACTATATTTTTTCACACCACATCATTTCGATGCCCACCACTTATCCAACATCATACCCGACAACTGTAATATCCCACATCAAACCCGATTAAAATTTTAATTCCTAACACCAATGAATCCAAAATTTTCAATTAATATTATATAATTATGAAATGAAACCTAATTTTCACCCAATGATAACCTAAATTCAACATCTCACCAAATTCCCACATAAATATAGATGTGAACTCAAACCCTATTTATCAAACACCAAAAAAGATAGTCAGATATTAACTAGGTAATGGTTAAAATATTTTTCATTTACAAAGCTCATGAAATAGTTTTCAATACAATAAAATCATCCTAACAAGAACACGACATACCTTTGGATATCACTGAATATTTGACCTACTATGATTTTATTAAATTATCTAGATATAGATGGTCTGAAGCTTGATTTATTGACATCTGTCCCCCTAAGGAGATATACTCCCCACCAACCACTTCACTCACCACTAAGTGTCTCACAAAAGACCTTGTATTGTGGGTTAATTTGAGTCCTAACTACTAGATTTTATTACAACTATCATTCTTACCTAAGATCCCAATGTTTGACCCGATCCATGACGTCAAGTTATTCATAATGTCTTTTAGTAAGAACACTCATGAAGCCCCATTTGGCCACATGTCTGTCATTCCTTAAGTGGATAATTGAAATTATCCCTAACTTTTCCTACCCACCCATACTATAAACACCTTTTCAATGATCCACTCTATTATTGAATCATTCCACCTATTTTATGACTACCCTATAGAGTCTCCTCATTAACCCAGTTCTAAATACATAGAGATCAACTACATGTCTCCCCCAACCAAAATATCCATCTCGGTATAGTCCCACCCATCAATTCCCAATAATATATCAATGATAAATTTTATAAATCTCTTCATGAGGTAGTCCTAAATTTTTTCACCTACACCATGCTAACATTTAAATTTACAACCTACAATATCATCTTTCCCTAAAATCAGATAAAACCACAAGAAGTATTTAAACCTCATCACCTAACCCTTAAAAAATGGCCCCTATAATTTTATATATAACTGATGTATATTCTAAAAACAAGTGAACCTATTCCTATGAAAACTATACCATACTCATCTCAGCTCTTAGAGCTCCCCAATACATTCCTTAAACATATCAAACTATGATGTCCCTTATATGGTCATCTATACACTACCAAAACTCCTCAAGAATCATTTTATAACTACCCAACATAAACACAAAAACAACAAAATATTACTAAAGAAAAATATAGCAGCATATATATATAAAATAAGTAAGTTTTTAATAGGCATCATGATACACTCGCCCTCGGACTTCCATATCATACCCAAGTCACACATAATTTGGACTTTTGATCCACCTTACCTACCTGTGTAAGGGTCTATCACTAAATCCATGATACCCACATAATCTATAAACACTAATGACATTATGATTCACATACATGATTTGGAGGATTAAAATGCCACTAATAATCTATATAGTAAAAAAACATAATGGTTGTTTCTTAATGTTTAAGGAAACAAACCATTTTTCATTTGTAGAACCACTACCCATTCATAGGATATCAGAGTATAATTCAACCAAGATGCTATAAATAAAGAGGATATTTAGATGTTTTTTGATACATTAAATAGATAAACACTATATTTTTATTCCTTGTTTTAGGAAACAATCATATAAAATATAAAAATTCCATGTGATCCCCATATACCAATTATGATGCACACAACTTATTTCCCCTCGGGGAAATGAGTAAAAAAAAGAAATCAAAGTAGTCAAATTAAAATTAACACAGATGAAATAACTTGTCTATAACCATTTATAACATATCAGTAATCCCATTTTCTATGGTAACGTGGAGTTCATCTTAAATAGGTGTAGGCTATAGACACAACATGAAATCCACCCCAAATTTTAACACATTCACACACCTATAGTATTATGTAGCCCAAATAAAAAACAAAATTTTAATAATATTTTTTATTACCAATAAATGATAATAATTTTCTGCCACCGCACTCTAGTGCTACGTTGTAAAAATCAAGCTCTGACACCACTTTGTAATATCCCACGACCATGGTTTCCAACAACTCGATATTTCATAGAACAATGGTGCACAAGTGGACCTTAGGTGTACCTACCCATATTCCAAAGGATGTTGATTAATGGTGAGGTTCTGTTGGGTGATAATGGGGAGAATATACCTTATAATAATAATAAATATCAAAGTGGAAGAAATTTTAATCACTTAAAACCATAAGATAATATAAATATAAGATCATTTTAATAAGTATTTATCATTCCATGATAGTCATACAAAAAAACCAAGATCACCCATGTTATGATCACATATAAACATGTGGAAATTTAAAAAACCACAATCCTAGTATCAATGAACCACAAGATCAATCTTCCAAATCATTAATTAGCTCATTCAACTTATTTCCTCACAACACTAGTAGGTTCAGGACATTGAACATTTTTCCCTTTCCTATACTAAGAACCTCAAATTCTATATGCATATTAGAGAGAATATACGTGGTGTGTGTTTGAATCCATCAGGCCACCACTAGAAATGTTCCTAGATTACATCCATATACATACCTGTGTGTGTGAAAAAACAAATAAACATTATGAAATTATATATCAAACAATCCACTCCCCCTTATTCTCAATAGCCACAAGTGAGCCTTTACCTACCACGATATGTGTAAAAGTGGAATGATACATCCATGTTATATTATACCATAATATTTTTCAACATAAAAATAATCATTTATCACAAGGTGAAACATGCCAACCATAAACTTATAACCATGAGGAGTCCTCCCAATTACCCAAATGCACAACCACATGGCATTTCACAAGTCCCATGGACTTACACATGTATTATCATTATTGTCTTAAAACCCAATAATCATAAGGTATAAAGATACGCATCCAACCATAATCATATACAAATAGACCATATATAAGAAAAAATCTTTATCCCCCTTAAAATGGTATCAACTACCACCAAATATAACCTTATATAGTGAGAACATCCTCTATATGAATGGTAAACACCATACCAAATTGTTTCTAATATACATATCCCACTACCCACAATGAGTGTTCAAAACCACCTCATTGTTCCTATCTTGTGTGAACACAACCCCAATGGTCCCATCGACCACCCACTAAGGGTGACATCACCATCATCCTAGGAAACAACTATAGTGAATCCCCATTTCCACCTATGAACAATGTCTCTCGACCATGGAATTGGTCAACACTAACCTATTTTTCCTAGATAAACACATCATGTCACTTACAGTGACCAAAATAACCCATAGACACAATGCGATGCCCCTAACCCACACTCTTGTATCTAGTACAATAAACACATACTTTAAATACAGGCTTTGATACCAACTATACACAACAATCCCATGATTACTTGACTTAAAGTAAATATTTCATTACAAACATCCCCAACAAATTTTAGGTTTACGTATTTAATGTATTAATATAAATCATAAACTAATGAAACCCATGTATTCATCATCTATTGGACATTTTTTAATATATAAGAAAATTATAAATCAATAATAGGCCTTTAAAATCATTAAAAAGTTATCCCCATAAGCTATCATTCTAGGAATATCATTTCTCATACTTTTCATCATAACCAAGAGAAATGGAAACATAAGAAGGGGTGAGGTCAAACACTAAGTTATGTAAACCATAAAAATGTGGTAATCATGAAATAAATATTGAATAGATATTATGGAACGTAATAAATTTTATCTTAAAGCCAACTATATCCATGGTAATAAATTAAAACTTGGAAAATAGTAATTACTGATCACATACTAATGGAATGCATAATGTGGGACACCAAAATCATGTTCTCATGAATTAATTCCATGACAATATACAAATATTGTGAGTGGTATACATAAAAACCTAAGATATTTTTTCTAATGATATATTCCAATGCATTTAGGGGATATACAATTTTGGCCATCACCTATCACTTGTTTTAGCCTAGGGCATTATCTATTAGAGAAATAGAACATTTCATACCATTTCCAAAGGAACCTCAGACTAAATATAAACATGGATATACATATAATGAAAGAATATGGAATTTAAATACATAATAAACCTATGTTGGTAGTAAATAATAATCAAGAATATCAATAATTTTACACATATCAATAAAAGTTATGACCTGATCATAACCCATCTAGAGAAAGAATGTGGATGCAAAAATAATATATATTCATTTTTCCAAAACTCATTCATAATGAAATAATGGTATACATAGTGCCAATAATTTTTCCCCTGGGGGGGGGGGTGGCGTCATGGCCAGAAGACCATGGAACAAATTTATAGAAATAAATAAAAGATTACATGAGTCTAAAGTACGGAATCATATTCCAATACTTCTTATGAAGAGAAAGCAAATCAGTAGGGAGATCATCAAGCTAGGTAATTTCATGATTTACTCACTTATTAGAAATACCATCCACCACCGTATTCACTTCACGATAAATATGAGTTATAATGTAGTTGATGTATTGATGCAAGTGGGTGCAGTCAATCCAATGAGTAGTAATCAGCCAAGCAAGGTGTGTTACACCATTCCAAATTTCCTACACAATGGTGGTCGAATCACATTCAATATAGAGATTGTTACAACCATGGATCCTTTCAAAAGAAACAACATGTATCATGCCCATCATTTCAGACTCCAGAGAATATACAAAGTCGCATGATCCAAGAAAACATCCAAGGATCTGGCCCTGATGATTTCTGAAGATAGCTCCACAACCAGCGAGACCTAGATTTCCTTTGGATCCACAATCCACATTATGTTTAATCCAACCAGGTAAGGAGGCATGGAAAAAAACATTAATGGTGTGGATCTATTGACCAAATTTTCTATCAATCCAAAGTTGTCATAGAATTTTGAATTCATTCATAGTGTTATTGCAATGACCATTTTGCATCAAACCTACTTCACGAATGGAAAGAAGGATTTTCATCCAAAATGCATTATGAATGAGTGAGTGATTGTTATGAATAAATACATTTCTATCATACCAGATCACATGATTAATCTCAACAACCACATAACCAAAGAGGTTCTTAATTTGGTGAGAATTTTCAATTTTAGAACATCTCTTTAGTTGAGTGTTGATAGAGTCAAGAATCAACCATCTACAGTTAAGGATGTCAAAAATATTTTTCCAAAGAACAAAACCAGTAACACAGAAAATGAATATATGGTTAGAGTCTTCTCTATGTTAATTGCACTATCTGCATTTAGAGCAAAGTTGAATACCAAACGATTGAAGGCATCTATCTGGCAAAACTCTATTGTGAGCAAGTTTCCAAATAAGAGTGAATCTTGACGGTTTTATCCAAGGTTTGTCAAAAAGATTTATCGAACCAAAATAACTTTAAGAGTTTAAAAAAATGACTATAGAATTGTTTTAATTAAGAATACCGTTGTGTGTAGGTTCCCAAATTAAAAAGTCATCAGTGTTTGGGAAGGTGTAATTATTGATTACTTGGATAAGGGCTTTAGTTAGATGATCATTGTGATAATTTATCATATCTTTAACTAAGTAATTAGCGCTCTAAAGTATTTTCTCAGGATGAATCATAGAAATTAAGGGGTGTGAGTCCAGTTATCCAACAATAAATTATTAGAGGATTCCCTGGTAACCATCAGTATGGAATTGTTCATAATGCTAGAAAATTTTATGTTGGAGAAATGAGGACAAGATAGAAGATCATATATAAGTGAAAGTAATAACCCTTTTTATTTTTTTCAAAAACACCATTTTTAAAACTCACATTGTAATAAGAGTAAAGAAACATTAACCTATATCAAAACAAAATTTTAACAAATTGGTCTATAAAATAACATATAATAAAATATTTGGATGGGAGAACCTATTCATGGAAAATAAATGTTCATGATGATCATTATAAGACAAAAAAAAATTGAGTTATAATAACCCTTATGGGGAATATACTCCATGAAGCATAAATGTTCTGAAAACAGGTTCAGGTGGAATAAATATAAAAATTGTTATAATACCACATAACAAAATGAAATATTTTAATGTACCAATCTTATATGAAGTTATTCTATTTGAACTATCATAATTAAATGGATGGAAATTGAGTTTAAAAAACTTTAACTTACGGGTTAACACTTGTGTAAAAATCCATTTTGAATAAAAGAAATTGATTTTGATTAGTATATCCCTTGAATTACATATAAATTAAGAATATTAAATTTATGGTATAATAAACCCATAAGTCACCATACAAGGAATCAAGGGGTATAACAAGAAACAAGTCTCAATGAATAATAATTAAGACCGAGAAAACCTCAGTTGCAAAAGTAATAGTTTAGTCAAAACACTTGGAAAGTAAAAGAATATAATTAGACATGAAATAGAATTATTAAAATATAATTGATGATATTAAATATCAAATAAGTATTACATAGTCTATATACTTAAAATTGGTAGTAAAGTACAAAATATGTCTCAAACAAATAAATTTGAGATGAAAACATTTATATCAATATTTATTCATTCTACACTAGAACCAAAAAACTGAATTATTAAATTATTTTCATCAAATATGTATCCTAGAATAATAGTAATAAATATAACTATGTATACTTATCATTTATATTAATTATATATATAAATATTAATTATGTTTCACTTTTTTTTAACACTGAGTGTAAATAATCATTATCACTTCAAACTAGTTTAATAAATATTTTGATGTGAAAAATTATTTATAAAAAGTTCATCACTAGAATATAATTAATGGAATAATAATTTATTTTCTATGATATTTATAATTGGTATAATTTCATTACATGTTAGTTTTGGTTATAAACTATGAAGATGAAATCAGTAATGATAATGTTTTGACTATTCTTGATCAACGAAATGTGTTTTCTTAATTAATGATATAAATGTTGATATAAAAATTTCAAAACTATAATAAAAAAATTATTTTTAGGTTTATATATTATTATACTATTAAATAATTTCTCATAATTATTCATGATAAAAAATTCAAAATATTGTTCATGTAGATGGTTAAAATGACTAAAACATGAACGAACCTTGATTAATGGATGATTATGAGGTGGTTTAGTAATAATATAATTATAATAAATGAATAATGTTTATGATTTTCTTTATTTTGAAATATTATAATTGTAAATAATTATAAAGAGAATATAATTTAAATTAAATTATTATGTATAATGAATATATCATTAACCTGTTAGTTCTCTCATTTTAAATTATTGAATTAATGATAGTAGTGTTTTGATAATATTATTAATTGGTTTTAAAATATTTCATAATATAACATTTTGGATAAAATTAAATTCTTATTTTTCCTTTAATCCCATCCTCATAACTCACCATTTAAGGTAGTTATGAACAAAAATCAATCCTTTTGTGGAGGTTGTAGTATGCATGTACGCATGTACGATATTTAATTTTCCTATAAAGGGAGGGATGGGTAATATGGTTTACTATTTAAGAATAATAAAAATTGCCAAAATATTATAATTATTAATTAAATAAAACTTTAATATCATCCTTTTATGTTTGTAAAAAAACCTAAATGCTTTGTGTTATGAAAATAGTAGACCTCACAATGCACGAATGAGTATATCTTTTTTCTTAATAGAAAAGCAAGAATGTGATTTATGATTATTCTTAAAGAATAATATCATTAATTATACATCCAAAACCAATTAAATGAATACTCAATTTAAAATTATAATAGGAAAAGAATAACTGAATATAAAGAAGTTATGTATAAATAAATACTCACATTGGGCACCAAAATATTTCTTTGGAAGATCTCTTCGAAATGGATAACATAGTATTATCTCTTACGAATAGAATCTCAATAGAGTGAAAGAGTATTACAAGGGATGAAAAAATTATCATGTTTTAGGAGAATTACTTTATTATTTCCTTGATGGGGTGGTGAGAGGACCTTCTATAAGTTGTGGGAATTGAGATTTTAAAAATATGTCAACTTAATTTAAATGGAGCACATAATGAACAAGTCATTTTGATATATAATTAAGAAGTAATTGAGTGAGGAATTTATATGGTCTATTAAAAAGTAATCCACTTAATTATATACCTAATTTTATCATGATGTAATCCCTTTATTCCTTGAATTTTTACTCTTACCATTTTAGCTTTCACCATGGTAACTAGTTTATAAATAAGTTGAATTAATATTTATGACTTAAAATAATGTGGTAAATATTAGATAATTTGGACCTAATAATTATAATTTCAAATAAATTTAATTTTATTCAATTTATAATAGTAATAAAAATTCATAGTAAAATAATAGAATGTAATGTGTTAATTTTTTTTGAGAAAATATTAGTTATGCTCTAAAATACTAGAGAAGTTTTTCTAAATTAAAAATAACATTTTCAAAATTATAAATTCACTTATAAAATAAATATTTGGTATTAATATTTTTATTGAATTTAGAATCCATATTTATATACTAATAATTTCATAAAATTGATGTTATTTTAAAAACCAATATTTTTCATTATTCACATAAAATTAAATCTTTTTAGAAAGATCTATAAAATTTAACATAAAAAATAATTTTTTAATTTAAATTTTATTTTTTATAAATTAATCTTATAAATAATAAAAGTGAGATATAATGAAAAACTATTTTTATAGTAAAATTATTATTTATGTTATTAACAATTTTTAAACATATTTTATATTTTTTAGTAATTAATTTATCAATAAAAAATTATTCTCATAAAATATATTTTATCATAAGTGATAATATGTTTTTTTAAATATAAATGTATATATCATTGAAAAAAAATATTTAATAAAACACATATGTAAGTATAAAATGATTTTATTAGTAATTTTATATATTCCAATTAAATTTAATTTACAATATATATACACATTATTTTCCTTATATAGATATTTCATAAATGGTTTATTCCTATTCATTCCTTCTTATTTATTGTCTAGGTTTTATAGTCACACACTATATATATATCGAAATATATTTGGGATTCATTTTAGTTCGGTGTTTTGTGTAGAGAAAGCAATCAAGAACATTTTTCCCATTTAATGGAAGTCACATATTATGATATTAGAGTGTTACAATCTGCCCATTATATAAATTTTGTCTTCATAATTTTACTCAAAATAACATATCAATTTCTATTGGGGATTCATAATTAACCGTACACCACAAGATGATCATAAGTTTATTTAGGTTACATATTGAGATTTATCTATATGAACAAATTTATATATTATTTATAAAGGATGATAATCCATTTATACTTTCATAGAGAATACTACTATGGTGACAATATCAACAATACTAAGGAATTAATTCCCTAAAACCACAAAAATTATTTATATGATAATCATACCACTTGGGTTATTTATATATAACTCAATATATATTTCTTAGTGAAAACTGACATGAAATCGGAAACTAGAAAATCTATATTGAAAACTCAATTTACGATACATTAATAGATGGATCATAGAATTTTTCATTGTTCAAATGGTTGTTGGTTACTTTTTTCATATTTTGACATTATATTTGGACAATGAGTCATGTAATTCCAAACTCTTTTGTAATTGAAGTAACCAATCTTTATAGTTTCCCACTTTACCCTACACTTATAAGTCTGATGACCTTAATATTCACATTTTTATCATTTACCGACCCCCTTAAGGAAATTCTCCCTATGTTTTATCCCAAAATTTTTACATGTATAAAATTTAATCTTTTTTACTTCATCAACTTCATAAATTGATCTATCATGAGAATACATATTTATCTTCTTTAGTGTATTTGGGACTTCCACAATTCTCACATTGGTAATCAAACATCATGATAACTAGTTTGGAATATTCACAATGTTACTTACTCAATATTCTATTTTGATGGGTTGTTCATTAAGGTAACATCTGTATTTTCCTTCCCACTAATTATTAACTTGGTTCATTTAGGCTTCATCCAATACTAAAACCAAATTATATAACATGAGTTATGATCATTATAAGATAATTATTATAAATTACAATAGAAAAATTTAACCTCCTAATGTCTCACATTATAACACTATCTTATTATATATATATTACAACTAAACTTGTACAAGAATTGGCTTGACCTATATCACCCTCTATTTAAGTTATATCTTTAATTTTTCAGCCTAGGTTACATTGAGTTTGGTTCTCTCATAGTTCTTAACCTAATACTATAAATAGAGATCCAAAATTACCTTAATCGTTCTTAAAATATATTTCACATAAAAATTATTCTAACCTTTTCTCTCAAAAATCTAACTTATCCCTTATATGGGAAAAACAATTTCACTTAATATGCCCCTTAACATATGAATATTTACATTTAAATATATTTTATCCATTCTCACCTTCCTTTTAGGTTATCTAACCGAAATAAATTCAAACCACTCATAATGGTTCATAAATATAATTTGAATGATAAACGAATATCCCCAAAAAACTATCAAGCCAATTGTGTAGGCTTAGGCCTATTCTCAACACACTAATGTAAAAATTGTGTCAATTCTTGATAATAATTTTGGGGGTGATTACCCTAGAATAATTTGTTCCATATCAGAATCTACATTATATTATATTAACAAGGAAATAATTTCTAGTAAAACCACAAATTCAATATTTTATGTAATGTTTTTTGGAGTCAATATATACAATGTTTTATTCCAATGATTTTCAATAAAGTTTTCTCATCTTAATAACAATTAAAAGGGCATTGTTACAACAATGTGAAATCATATACCATAACAAATGGTTATCTTTTCCTTTAAAAATGTATTCAATCTCAAAAAATATACCCATAAATTATCATACATAAACATTTAAATCTCTAAATGTATCTAATACATTCCATTGATACCAACTGTGCTCCTCAAACCCACACTCCTAGATTTTTCTCCATAAATAAACACATTACAAAATGGGTTTGATACCAATTATATATTATTATACAATAATTACAAGACTTAAAGGTCATATTTTATTACATAAATTACAGAGACCATTTAGGTTTAGATATTTAGAGAAATTAGAAAAATCATAAATTAAAAAATCCCATGTTTTTATCGACCAATGGGTAATTTTTTAATATATAAAAAATACTTAATCACTAGTAAGCCTTCAATATATCCCACAAATAATCGACACAAGATATCTTATTAGGCATATCATGTGTAATACATTTATTTATAGCATAGGGAAATGGAAATATAATAAGGGGTGATCTTCAAAGCTCTGTGAGGGAAAATATAAAATTGATGTAATCATGTATTAAACATAGAATAAATAATATGGAAGGAATAAATATAAAAAATTAAGCCATAATTTAATAAAACTGAAATATTTTTATATCCATGATGATAAATGAAAACATGATAATAATAAATGTTGATCTCATACAGATGGAATATATAATTTTAGACAACAAAACATGTTGTTAAGGCCTTATTACAAGACACTATAATGATATGGGGGATTTATACACTAAATATCAACATATTTGTTCTCATGATACATGTTGATGTATCTTGGGACTATATAATTTTTGATCCCACCTTAAATATGTTTAAATCCAATACATTCACCATAACGGTCAATAATACATTTTCTAAAATTTCCCAAGGAACCTATGGTATAATAAAAACATTTGTATCCAAATAATGAAAAAAAATTAATCTAAATAAATAATAAACATATTTTATAACTCAATATTAATAAAAAATTTTATTACAAACTCCTATGTCAACAAAAGGGATAACATTATCATAACATATCCAAATAAAGAAGGTGGATTATCAAATAATACATAGTCAACTTACAATTAATCATCTATAATGAAATAATGATATACCAAACTCCAATAATTTTTACTATATCAATAAAATAGATAACATGGATATAAATAATCTAGAGGGATTATAGAGGGTTTAAAAAGAATGTAACCCTGATTTAATAAATGAATCATAGAAGGGTGTTTACTTAAAGGAAAAACATTGTTTAAAACAATGCTTCAGAAAAATCCAAAAAATAGTGATCAAGAATAAAATTATTTAATAACACGAGTAAAATCCCCCAAATGATAAATATATATAAGAGGATAAATCATGAAACAAAAAAAACATCTTTGTAAATCAATTTCAAAATGAAAAAAGAGATGGAAGAAAAAACCCTAAAAGATCTTTTAGATAACATTTTTAACAATTTTATATAATAAAAATTTTCATGAAACCTACTAAGGTATTTTTTTAAAATGTTACATGACTGATTTTGAAAACATTTATTTTAAAAATAATCTCTAGTAAAAGATACTTGAAATTAAATAATATTTATGTAGGAGAAACAAAGAGAGGATTAAAAAACATAACAAAGTAAAATAAAAAATCATTTTCATTATTTAAAAATTCCTTCATTCAAAAATCACATTGTAAGAAGAGTAAAAACAATTCATTTAATATTATTTTTTAAAAAAAGGTTTATAAAATAATATATAATAGAATATTAATGTGTGTGAACCAAGGCATGGAAAAGAACATTTCAACATGAACATTATAACGACAATGATTGAAATTTGAGATATCAATATCCCTTATGGGAAACATACTCAGTGAGACATAAAATTTTTTAAATAGGGTTTATATTATAAAAATATGAACACTGAGAAAATATCACATATTAAAATAAAAGGGTATAATTTTACCATGTTATATAATATAAGTTCATGTGAATGATCATAACTTAATGGGTGGAAAATGCATTTCCAAAAAATGTTATGAGTTGGGTAACACATAAATCAAAATAAATTTTTTAGAAAATAAATAGATTTTACATAGATAGTTCTATGAATTAAAAGGAATTAATGTATATTTTATTAATCGAAAAGAAAATAAATTAATCACTATAGAATGGAAATGTGGTCCATAACATGTTACATGTCTCAAAGAACTAAAATTGAGACCATGATATCCCTTGCAACTTGAGTAACATTTTAATCAAAATCAATTAAAAAGAGGTATTATAACTGAACTAAAAATAAGATAGTGAAAACAGAATTTATGATGTTATATTTAAAATATTATATATATACACTACATAAATGAAATTATGTGTATAATGACCAACATGACTCAAAAAGAGGAATTCCAGATGAAATGCCTTACAACAACACTTATTCATTATGAACTTTCTCCAAACATCTTGAATAATTAAATAATGTTCAATAAAAAATACCCAATAACCATAATCCTATCTATAGCCATTAATAGTATGCATTTTCAATCACTCATTACATATAAATATTTTTTAGTTTTACCTATTTTAAACACTCGATGTAAGTAATATTTATCTCAGTGAACTAGATTCATAAAAATAGTTCTGATATTAATTCTTGTTATAATGTTCATCATTATAGTAATAAAATAGATGTTTTATGATATTTATAAATGGAATAATTTAATTCCATGGATTTTTTTTCATAAACCATGAAGATGAAATAAATGATGATGATGTTTTATTTATTCTTAATGAATGAAGTATGTTTTCATAATTAATGAATAAAATTATGATATAAACTTACTAGAACATAAATACAATATTTACATATTTATACCATATTATTCCAGTAAATAATTTCTTATATTCATTCATGATAAAAATGCACAGTATTTTTCAAATGGGTTGTTAAAATGACCCGAACATGTATCTACCATGATTAATGGATGATTATTAGGTGGTTTACTTGTAATATATTTATAGAATAAGAATAATGATATTATTTATAGATTTTTAATGTGATATATCATAATTTTGTATAATTATGAAGAGAATATAGTTTATATAAAATTATTCCTTATAAAGAGGAGATGATTTTTCTCTTTGTTCCCTTATTTTAAACGATTCAATTAACTATAATTATTTATAGATCATATTGTAAACCGGTTCTCCAATTACACATACTATAACCTCATTGCATAATGAACATCATATTTATCCTTTATTCCTATCCTCATGACTATCATTTAAGGCGGTGATGCATATAAGTCAATCAGTCCATAGAGGTGGTAGTCCACACGTATGCAAGAATGATGATTTTATTTTTATAGAATGGATGGAAGGAATAAAATTATTTATAGTTTTATAAACATTTAAATGATATAAATATCATAATGTATTAAATTATCATTTTATAATATCCCTATAATGTAGTGAAGGAAAATAAAACATGTTGAATCTTAGAAGAGGTAGTCCACAAAACACATGTATGGTCGTATCATTTTCCCTATTGTTGAAGGAAAAAAGTGATTAATGATTATTAACATATAATAATAACATTTAATATAGAACCAATACTGATTTTGACACATCGTTATTTGAAAATTATAATTTGAAAAGTAAAATATAATAAAAAAATTAATTAAAAATGATTACATAGGTTGAGAACTTTCATATTTTCTTAGAAGATCCGTAAAAAATAAATGTCATTGATTAATCTATTGACACCAGACACTTAATAGAGTAAAAAAGAATTCAAAGGTATGGATAAAGAGAATATTTTCAGGAGTAAACTAAATTTTAGGTGTTCCTTTAAGGGGTGGAATGAGACACCTTTTATAAGTGGAGAGAATAGTATTTTTAGGATCATTTCCACTAAATTTAATGTGAAACATGTTAGACATATCACGTGGCTCTAAAATTTAAAAAATATTGAATAGGATAAGATATAAGTTCAATAAACACTCAATACACTCAATTATTAACATGTTTTTCTCAAGTTCCAAATCATCCACCCCATTAATTATTAGTTTTACCATTTTAGGTTTTACAAGTATTTCTAGTTTTTACCTAATGTAACATTATGAATAAAAATAAAGTGGTAGTTACTAGTTAATTCAGACCCACTTATTATTAATTTTAAATCCTTTTCAATTTATTCATTTTATAGAAGTGGTAAAATTTTATCGGAAAATAAAAATGTATCATGAATCAAAAATAAATATTTTTAGAGAAGTCCCAAAAATCAATCTTATGATAATATTACAATGATTAATACTATAATAATGTTAATTTTTTCAAATTGAAATTCTATGTTTTATAAATTTAACATTTTGATGAAAAGGTGAAATATAAATAAAAACTATTTTTATATAAAAATAGAATTTACAAGAATATTGACAATTTCCATTCATATTTACCATTATTTAATAATTAATTTAGTTTTAACCAATTACTAATATCAAATATATTTTATCATTTAAAATAGATTTTTATTGGAATAAGAATTAATATTTCAAATAAATACATTATTTCAAAAAACACATTTCAATGTAATTAATAATCCTAATATAATTTTAGCTATACCAAAATAATTTCATTCATATTAAATTTTCAATATATTTTTTTTCTATAAATATTTCATTAAGGGGTTAATTCTATTTATTACCACTAATTAAATGGATAGGTTTTAAAATTCATACATAATATGTAAATTCTCATCAAAATATATTATTTTTTGTTTTGTTGTAGTGTTTCCAATAGATCTAGATATAAATAACATTTATCTAGTTTAAATGATGTAAAATATTAAGATCATGAGTGGTTACAAATAGGGAATTACTAAAATGTTTACATGGTACTATCTCATCTATCACATCATGAAAACAATTTTCAGAGCCATCATAATCAAGCCTAATCATAAACTAAATCACATAACGCACCATCCATTCCATACTAGGATTAACCAAAATATTTCACACACCAAACTATCCTCCAGTATCTCCTTGGAACAACAAAAAACTCTATGTAGTTCATAGTTTGTCTTACCCAGACCACCACACACACATTTATTTAACATTAATAACTAACATAATAAATTTTTGGAATAATCTAGGAACCACATAGTTAGAGTTATTAGTTCTCCACTCATTAGGAATATTCAACTAGCCCATATTCAATCTAATGATAAATAAAAATATGAAAATCCCTAAAATGTGCGGTTTTAAGTTAGGTAGGACAATATAATAAGAAACCTAAAAATTAATCACATACATATGGTTAACCATACCCATTAACCCCCCTTTTTAATACAAAACAAGTGTTTGAGAAGAAACATATGAGATCTCCCTCGGAGAAGAATCAATAAATGAGCGGCCTACTTGGATGATTTTTGGTTATTGTTTGTAGGTCATGTGAATGTAAAGATTCCCTAAAAAATAGTAAGAAAAAAATAAGTAAAGATAAATGAACCTTATAAAATAGGTAATGATAAATGAAGCTTATAAAAATGAGTAAGGATAAAATGAACCTTACTCACAACAGTAAGGATGTTTGAAACACTAGTCATTCGAGCCAACATTACTCACATGAGTAAGGATAAATGATCCGTACTCAAATGAGTGAGGATAAATGATCCTAACTCAAACCAGTAAGGAGAAAAGAACCCTTACAAAATATAGTAATGACTATACAAAAACTCTCCATGCAACATGATCCTTTCTCAAATGAGTAAGGATAAAAAAACCTTACTAAAAATGGAAGAATTGGGGAACAATATTCATCTGAATTGATCCTTACTCAAAATATTCAGTAAAAAATTATCCTTAATAAATAAAGTACCGAAAAAATTATAAAACACTAAAAAAAACATTTTATGAAAATTAAACCCTTCAGTATGTTTCAACTTCTAAGGCTCATTCCTCATCCTATACTGAATCTCCCAATGCCTCAATTAGGTTTTAACACACTTGTTCAAGCCATGAACTTCCTAAATATCAATTATAAATACCAAAGACCTTGTGACCTCCACACCATATGATAACTCATCCTTGAGATATATAAAACTATTGTCTTCCAAATATTTTCAACACCTAATCATATTTCACTATACATTCGCACAACCTATTTATGACATCAAACACATCCATCTAATGGATAATATATTTATCATTTACTCACCTTGTGTAATTGTATTTATCATATAGAAAAAAAATCCATCATCACATGATCATGATGTACATTTTATAGTCATCATATATGAGAACTAATTCACATATTAAAAATAACCTATATATAGCTAGCATGATGTTGATCATTTTTATTCATCTTCTCCATATAGAGCTAAAATTCTCACTGAACACTATACCCAAAACTGAATTCTCAAACTTTACTACACCCTATTTATGTATTTATAGTCTAACTACCGACTCTTGATCCCACAATTGGTCCGACCTCACATACTTAAGTCTACCATGATCCATGAGTCTTAGATATCCATGTGTTCTTTTGAAGAAACCTATATAGATTATCCATCTAACACAATCCAAAAACACCTTCATTTGTTGATCAAATGGAGCAAAAACATGTATCACCTTACCATATTAGAAATTCATTACTAATGATCCAGTCCATGGTGTCACCAATAGAAATATTCTATGTATTTTTTATCGTGTCTCCTCAGGATCACACTTCTAGCTACGTAGAGCTCCAATGACTATCTTTTAGGACCCAAATATTCAGTTTACTATGTTCCCATTAATAATGTTTTTCTCAATAATATATTTCCAACTAACTACTTCTGTGAACACAGTTTACTCAATGTTGGTTACATGTACACCAATAGAATGATGTTTTATGAAATATAATCTCAAATTTTACTCATATCAGTTCAAAATAAAAGTAGAATATTAACCTCACTACATAATCCCTAACAAAAGTACATATTTGTACATGGATCCATAACTGATATATCCTATAATATGTAGTTTAATAATTTCTAAGTGAAGTATACAATACTGATCTCAACTCTTATATATCCTTGATCTATGATTTAGACATATTAGACTAATCTCGCCATATGTTTCTAATCCTTCAACTAGCCAAACTACTTAAGCCTCCCCATATGAATTTCCTACGTCAACACTGCCATAATAAACTCGTACTTAATAAAAATTTAACACTTTATTCTTTAGAAATAGGAAAATCTATAGTAGATAGAATTAACCACTCAACCTTACACCTCTCTACCACATTCACATCACTTATCATATACAAATTGAACCCCTCTCCTACCCATATCTGGGATAGTCACCACATCCATCATACATGAATAGGACCTATACCCTAATTGCAATAAAGTTTACATACCTAAGATAGTTGCGTATAATCCCACGAATAATCTATTAGGGAAAACTCTATATAGGATGTTAATGATAATTTAAATAACTAAAACCCTTTTCAATTCAAGAACCACTACCATATATAGGGATATTTTAGTATAATTACACCAATATAATATATAGGAAAACAATCTTGAGCCTATTTTGACTCTTTAAATAAAAAATAATTCTATTTTATTCCATGTTACAAACATCAATCATGAGAAACAAACATGTTTTATGTGTTCCCTATATTTATAATATGATTAATATGTACTTCCTCTTTCCCCACAATGATAAGTGTGAAAATTAAAATTTAATTACCTAAATTATAAATTAATCCAAATCATATAACTCAATTATAACCACAAAATGGAAAAAAATACCATTTTACTTATATACTCGGACGGTATCTCTTGAATGTGTTGGCTAAACACATGACTTAACATCCATCCCAATTTCCAACACATTCCTAGACCTAACATCTACCAAAAACTAAATCAAAAACTTTATAATGAATAACTTTAATAATACATTATGATAACGCTCTGGAACCACACTACTCTGGAACCACGTTCTTTCACCAAAGCATTGAAACCACTTTTTTATGCTCTATCACCATAGACCACAACTAGTTGAACGTTCCCAGACTTGAAGTACACCATTTGAACTTAGGAACACCTCCAAATATTCCAAATGAAAACCACTATCATTAATGATTTATTAGGGAATAATTGGGGGGAATATACCCTCTAATTTAAAAAATAAAAATAATAATAACAATAACACAATGGAATAAATCTTACAAAATTGAAAGAACGAGGTAAAATTGACATACGATCAATTTAGTAAATATTTATAATTCCATAATAGTATAAAAAACCAAATGTGGTTGTGGGATGATAACATATTTAAATGTGAAAAATGGAAAAAACCTCATTTTTAAAATTTAGGAACCACCAAATCTATATACAAAACATGACATTAAGTTTTTCACCATCTGTACTCCCAACACCACTAGATTTCAGATGTCGAAGTATCTCTCCTATCAGTACCATGAACTCTAAAGTATGTAGGCTTCCTAGAGGGTTTGTGTAGGGTGAAGGCATGAAATAAATAGTCCACCACTAATAGTGACCCTAGATTAAATCCATACATATACAAATGTATATGAAAATTAAAATGAATATCAACCAACCACATATCAAATATATTACTCCCCTTATTCTCAAAATCAATTAAAAATACTTTAACTACCTAAAAAAGTGATAGAGTGGAATGATAAATCTATAATATGTCATGTAAGAACATCCCTTAACCCTCAAACCAATAATTTATCCAATGGATTTACAGACCAATTGTAACAATTGAGAATCTACTGTAATATGTAAATATCATATCCTGAACTATTGCACAAATTCAACCTTTAAAGAATCTTTATCTAATAATTTATTTAAAGGTTAAATATTATAATTTTAAATATACTAAAAACCATCAAATTATAAATTAATCATATCAAAATTATCTTAGTAGAAATATTTGAGATTCTTTTGAAAATGTCAATTTTTTGTATAAAATTATGTTTTTCACGAAACTTATAATTTTCTTGACATTATCTTTACATGAAAATGAACTAGATGTTTAGAATCACTTTGGGAAATAAAATATTATTTTATGATATAAATTTTTTTATTTTTAAAAAATCATCGAACATAGAAAAACATTATAATTTTTTGAACTAATTAAAATGTTTGTTTAATATAAAAATTGGTATTTGGAATTTTCATTAAATCATATATCTTAAAGGGATTCTCAGTTTTTTTTTGACATAAAATAATTATATTTTTTTAATATTATAATAAAAAAATTATATCATTAAAAATCATTATCCATGTCAATTTTTTCATATATATTAATTTAATACTTAAAAACCTAATTTCTAAAAAAACCTTTTTAACATGATAAAGTGTATTTATTTTAAAATTAATATTTCAAACCTTTAAAAACATTATTTTATAAAATTATATTTAAAATTATAAATATATATACCTTATTAGTTAAAATTTTCAATCTTAATCTTTATCATTAAAATCAATTACTAAAGTTATAAACTCATTACCATGGTATGAAAAAATTGTGGTAAAATAATAAATGTTAAATGAAAAAATCATAAATCACTCATATTTGTCTAAAAATATAATTTTTGAGGTTATTTTATTCCAAAAATAATTTTAATCTATTATTTTTTCCATATTGTTTCCTTTTACACAAGAATAGTGAATTTACAATATTGAAAATCCAAGGGTTACTCATGAAACAACACATACCATATATTATAAAAAGGGACAGTTGAAACACATCATAATGTAACATATAATTCCAATAACTCCTGTATACCCTGTCATTTTGATATACCTACACAACACTTTATGTAACATAACACCTAAGCCACTCAATGTTATTATAAAACATTCAAATTCATGGATACTTCAAAGGAACAATAAAGTCCCTAATATTTGTATTATCATCTACATATTTTTATTATTAAATATATTTAAATTTTTTATATACACACTAATATAATGATAATATTATAATTAATATACTATAGAATCAGTATAATAATGTTATTATCATTATTTATTCATATACCCTATCTATTTAAAAAATAAAACCATTGTTCGTATATTGTGAAGACCACCTTCTCCATGAGGTAACATGCTTATTTTGACTGAACCGCCTTACAATGATGAATATAAGTATGATATTAAAGTATAATTATTATATTATAGTATAATTATGCTTCTAGTTTGATAAATTGAATAAAATTTTAATAATGTTATAAATAAAAAATCATTGTTTGTTTAATTGTTTAAAATAAGCATACTTAGAGGATAATCATTTATTCAATTCAGGTAATGTTTCTTATGCATTATATCTTCTCATAATAACTTATAATTATTATATTTAACAATAATATATATTAAATATGATCATTATACTCTTTTTATAATGATATTATGAATAAATCTTCTCGTAATTATCAACTAATCATGATAGGTTCATGTTTGGGTTGGATTAACCACTTACTTGAAAAATACTATACATTTATTTCATATATGACTAATAGAACATATTTATTTGTTTAATATGATATAAATTTGCAAATAATTATTTTTAGGTGATATTCTCTAAATATCTAATTAATTAATTAAGGAAACACCCTATGTTCATCCAAAATCGCCAAATCATTCTTATTATCAACTAAAAATTAAATGATAATATTTAAAAAGATATTAAACGGGATTTGAAACATAAAATATTGATATAATTAATCTATAATAGTAAATTAAATGATCTATAAATAATAAAATTTGGAATAATAATAGTTATAAAAAATGTTATTATGAAACTCATAAAAATCATCAAAACTATAAACATTGATATGGAAAATCAAAAGAAATCATTTAGAGAATGACTATTTATAAAGAGTATAGAAGAAAATGAATATGATTAAGGTTTTTAATTATGTTATTAATATATATATATGATTTTTATATAGTATATTTAATGTTGTTTGAGGAAGCGAGGATTAGAGATAAGGGGTTTCCATCTCAAATTCATCTCATTACGACTAGTTTTCTTTAATATTCACCTAATTTCATTTATGTAGCGCATATAATACATATTTATGATATTATATCAAAAAAAAATTTTAATCATGTTTGTTATGATAGTTTTGAAGAGCTATTTTTTCAAGAGTTTATTACTGAATATCAACACAATCCACAAGTGATATTTTTCTATCTCAATTATCATTCTGAGGGAATGAGGTTATAATCATGGCCTATTTTATTTTGAGTGGTGAATAAATTTACATGGAATAATTTTTCTATGATACTCATGAAATTTAATGTTTTTACAAGTTCTTATTATTATTAATATCTCATATTATTTTGATTCAAATGTTACATTCTCCATTTTGGAAGAATCATCCAATGTTTTGGTAAAGTAATGCTACGTGTAATCTCTTTGAAAATACATCCCTATCTGGAAAATGGAATGTGGATATGGATATGACATAGATGAACATGGGGTAATCACCCAAAGAGTGTTGGATGAGCATTGAATCAATCATCACCTGGATTTAGGATGGTGGTCCTATGTCTGCACACCTTTCAAGACATTCTTAAAGGATATGACTTGGAATATTCAATCCCTATTAATGAATCATGGTAAAGTATTTTTCTTAATTATAACAAGCCCACCTATGAATGAAATATTTTTAATCAAATTCATATCTTCCAATGTGAACCTAGAACAATTTAAGTACCCTATCCACTCTACTAATTTTGTAATGGTAAATAATGTTACTTCATTGATACCCTATGACTTCCATTTTTATTAAGGTATATTATCCTATAATGTAACATTATTATATTTAATGTGGAAATATTTGATATTCATGTTTCTAATTATATGGATAACCATTTTTTTATCTATATGTTCCCAAAGGAATGGTATGAAAGGTCTTGATGACTCTTATAGTGAATACATTGGACTTAAACAAGTGATAGCTGGTACCCCACATTATATATATCCTTAATACATCGTCTGGACTCATGTCACATAATATTTTGGGTTTTTGTGTAATCCTCTTCTCATAATAGAATAATGTCTTTACATAGGTCTCGATGAAATGTAATGGGTCATGGGATAAGTCCTTGAAAGTATATTTTTATTATCTATATGTATTTATTGAATAAGTATGTGATCAAGTATTATTTTTTCCAAGTTTTTATATATTTTTAGGGAAATTGAATTCCCTTATATACAGTTCAATTTAAATTTATGTTGTTAATTTATTCATTCTATATCACTTATTCCATGTTTATGTTATGTAAGATCCCACTGTTTGTTACTACTTACTAAGCATCCAAGATCACCCTTTTGTGTTTTTCCATTCCTAGGAAACCCAGAGGAGGAATACCTGTAAATTTTTGGGATATAATGGAATAGATAATTTTGTTATTAGAATATGTTCATATGGTATCTTATAATTTTTTGGAGTCATGTATGTATCTTATCTTTCAAGACTAGTAAACTATTCAATCTTTTAAGAATGTTTTTACTTTTTACTAATAATGTAATATCACTACCAGGTATAGGTTTCTAGATTCTCTTATGTTATAGTTGGTATCAAAGAAAATTTAATAGGAAACTTAAAGATTAGATTTTGATTATCCAAGACAATTCTCATTATTTCTTGGGAACACTCTAGAAAATATTATAGGAATTGTATTTTACAACCCAATATCATGAGATTGTTATTCTTATCCCATTTTAGAGGGATTTTTTCTAACATGGGTAATGGGAAATATATAAACACCCCTAGTTAATTTAGGTATTTATCCCTTAAGAAATTCAATGATGTTGTATTTGAATATAATAAAATTATAACCATATTATGATAGTTGACCCAGGATATGAGGAATAATATTTACCACAAAGAGTAACCTGTTGATTTGTACTATGGTTTACCCATGTTGAAAAACATGATATGAAAATAGTCTCTAGAATTAAATACAAATACTATTCCATTGGTAGTTGATAAATGTCTCAAGTACCTATATAATATATTTTATTATTTGAGAAATATTGATAAAGAATAAGTCATCATGGTGGTCTATCATTTGAAAATACATGTCAAAAAATGGTCATCATTTAATCATAATACTATTTTTTATGGTCAAGAGAGATCTGTGGTGTCATGACCTGACCCAACGGGGCTCGAGCCGTGACTCCCCAAGTCCACCTCCAATAGGCCAGGGGATGACGACCAGCTCCGAGTAGGCTATCACACACATGGGAGGCATTAGCCTAAGGTACCTGTACACACGCACCCACAAACTCCTCCACGCAACAGTGCATAGATATAAAAACTGAAAAGTAAATGCATGCATAAAATATATCCCAAACCAAAGTGCAACAGAAAAAGTACAAAGGGAAAAATAGGGCCCACCAAAGAAAACTACAAAGCACATCCAACCTGCTCTGAAGAAGGGGAACACTGCCACAAACAACCACTGGAAAGATCCCTCGGCACACCTCCGGTAGACACCCCGGTCAAATCGATCACTAAGCTCCGCCTCCTCTGGGTCCTCCTGGGACTCCGTTAAAAGGCCTGTGGTCTGCAAAAGACACAAATGTGTGCAGGAAAATCCCGTACAGGGGTGAGTATAAACATACTCAGTAGGCACCCCAAAACCCAAAACCAAAGAGAGAAACCAAAAGGCATCAGTCCGCTCATCCCAGCCAGAGGGAACCCAGATGAGAGAGAAACTCCATCTCGTGACCATCCTCGGCTAAACACAACTAGTCAGCTCAGCTCAGTTGTATGCCCATATATACACCTTGAACAATCCAGATATACACAGCTCACGCCACAAAGCCACAAGAGGTACCGACCTCATCACTAGCAACTGTCTCCAACTAGGAGAGTACACCACACGAACACTGTCATACCAGATGACACTCATCCGAGAGATACACTCCATCGGGTCCCAAGCAAACATATCAGGCGCTCACCCGAGAGACCACGCTCATCGGATAACATCACTGAGGAAACATCGCTGAAACAACATAACCACCAAACTCCTCGGATAGGAGATCACCGCCAGGGTCCGCTAGGGGATACCAAGACCCACTCCGGTATACATAGATCACAGATAGGGGATCACTCCCATGGTTCACTGGGGGATACCACGACCCGATCTGGCATACGTAGTTCTCGCAGATAGGGGATCACACCCAGGATCCGCTGGGGGATACCACAACCCGATCTGGCACTCGACAGAAGCTTCACACTCAGATAGAGGATCATCGTCCATATAAAGATGGTCACGACGATACCGGAACCCTATCTGGTATAACTCGCGATGTAGGGGATCGAACAGACGATGTCGCAACCCTACCGAAACCATGCACTGAGTAGGGGATCACATAACCAACAATACTGCAACCCTACCGACACCAAGCGCTGAGTAGGGGATCGTATAACCAACGGTACCGCAACCCTACTATAAACATCATGCTGAGTAGGGGATCGTAAAACCGACGATGCCACAACCCTACTGTGCATGACCCATCGCGTAGGGGATCATATTCCCGATGATGCCACAAACCATATGGGGCTAACCTGCTAGATAGGGGATCACTGCCCATGAATAAGCGGTCAAAACGATACCAAGAACCCGATCTAGGGTAATGATTCTAGAGGATCCGCTCTGGGCTCACCGGAGGGATGCCACAACTCTAACAGTTCAAACATCCCATCGAGAGGATCACAAACCCATACCAATGTTGTGATGCCACACGAACCCTCGTAGGAACGAACCAAGGGAGAACCCTCAACCACTGCTGGTCTAAACGTCGCTAACCCGAGCGACCCGCCACAACGCCACACTACGCACATCGTAGGGCAAAACCGAGGCCACCATCGCGTTCCACGCAGAAAAACATGCAGGATAGGTTGTTTACTCACCTGAAACGGAGCACCGGTGAAAAGGGCACTATTCACCATAGCTAGCTCGTGCGGGGCCCACACAACGATCCCGAAACCCATCGAGCGGATCACACCACAACGATCCCCTCAGAAAAACAAGTGGAATTGACTACTCGCTCGTCCGAAACGAACACATGGTGAAAAAGGCACTATTCACCGAAGGCCAGCTCGGGTGGGGCCCACACCTGGATTCCGAAACTCATCGAATGGAGCGCACCATTGTGATCCTCTCGGAAAAACACACAGGATCGACTATTCATCTGCCAAAATCGGACTCCTGGTGCAAAAGCTGCGTTTCTCCGCAAACGCCAAAACCCGGCCTCGTGGAGCCCACACCCCTTTCATAGTCCCAACACCTGGAAACCATCTGAAAAAGTCTTTCGTACCATCAGGGTCTCAACGCCACTGATGGCACGTCAATAGGACGCTCCTGGTAGAAATTACAACGGCCCAAAGTCGTAAAATAATAAAATAATATTATTTGATACGACGTTTCTAACTCCCGGGCCACGATCCCGAACCCTTAAACCCTGAAAGTGAGTTTAAAAGGTCTGCCTCGACGCAAGGAGCGCATCGCCGCAAACGGCTTGCAAATCGGAGTTACGATTTGCGAGTTACGGGGGTTTAAAGTACCCCCGGAAAATCCTGGCCGGACCACTGCCAGCCTCGCCGGAAACCACCGCGACGCCGCCGGATTCCGCCGCGCCGTCGCCAGATTCCGCCATGGCCACCGCCCGTCGTCGCCGGAAAACCGGGTTTTCACCGGAAAACATTTGGGAGCCACCGGGAGCACCCCGGTGCTCCAAATTCAGATCCGAAACATGTTTTGGAAAGCTCGGGACTCGAACTATACAACCCTTACGAAAATTTGAAGGAAAAAAACATAAAAATTGGATCCGGGATTATAAAACTCAAACCGCCTACCTCGTGGGCGAAACACCAACGTTCTGCCTTAGATCCGCGCTCCAGATCTTCCGTTGGGCGCTCCTGGAATGTCTGCCATCAAATTTCGAGCTCGTGGGTGCTTCTTTTGCTCGATTCGGCGGAGCGGCGGCGAGGAACGGTGAAAAACGTCTAGAGGAACGATAATGGGGGGGGGGGGGGGCTGATATTTATATCAGCCGCCCGCCGACGCCAAACCCGCCTCGGACCCGACGCCCGATGCGAACAAAAGTAAGGTCACCCCTAGGGTAAACACGCCATTCTAAATGCAATGGAGGACTCATATTTTCCATCCGAGACTCCGTTCAGAAGTTATTCGAGCCGACACTCGCACACTAACTTCGCTACTTATTTACGAAAACGCCCCTGGTGGTGTTTCTCACCGCATGCCCCCGCCCGCAACGTTTACACCTCAACTAGGGTAAACGGCACGTTCAGGATGCAACCGTACCCTCAGATTCCCGCTCTGAGCTACCGTTTAGGAGATATCACACCCCTGCCAAGTGCATAGTATAAAAAAAACTTAATATTTTTATAAAATTAATTCCGGGCACACTGGGCCCCAGAATCGCACGCCGTCTTTGCGCCTAGTTCTGGAATTATTCCTAGAAATATTCCAAAGTCTAACATGGCCAAAAACCCGAGTCGCTACATCCTCCCCCCTTAGAACTTTTTTTCCCCGAAAAGCCCTAAGTACAAGGAATGCGATCAGACTCTCAACTCGGTCTCACACACCAGCGTGCTCACCAACAAACACCAATTCCCTAACGTATAAGTCAGAGGGACTCATCCACCACACCTCAATACTATCCGCTTTGGGTGGCACTGACTCGCCCACACGGTTTTAATCGCATCACAAAAACGCGTCTCTGTGGGGGAAGGATCCCTCTTCCTCACGCATTCGAAGCATGCGGAACAACTCCCACACAGGGTCTTACCAACCCCTTGAACAAAACTCGAGCAAGAAATAAAAAGAAAGAGTACCGCTAAACAGTGTCTGACAAACTACTGCAGTAAGTAGAAAAGACACAAGGCATACCTCTATCCATCTGCGGTGCCTCTGGGTCGACTGCCTCCAGGGCATGAAACAATCTTCTCCCTCGGCCACCAGCTACCTGAGCTTGGCGTGGACCACTTGGGGGTTGGGGTGGTGGCAACTGGTACTTCCTACCACCGCCTCCTGCTGCACCAGCTCCGCCGGCACGTCCACCGCCCTGCGGAACTCCTTACTCGAGACACTTCCTCTGCTAAGGCGGTCCATCGACCGACTCCCTCTCAGCAGCATGTCGGGTAGGAAAATCTCTAGAAAGATGTCCCCGACCATCGCAAGCGTAACACCGCCTCTCTTGCGGCTGACCAAAACTGGCCTGCGAGCCCTGAGCCTCAGATCCTCCATTCTGGGGTTGCCTCCTGAAATGTCGACCACGTCCTGACCCCTGAGTCTGTTGTCGGCTACCCGAAACTGATCCGACTGACGAAGTCTCATCTCTCAAGTGCCCAACACTAACAGGGGGAATCTGCTCAGCCAGAAAACTCTCCACCACCAATGCTCACTCCAGCACTCTAGCATAGGTGGGCAGGCACAAGGAAACCACACCTTCTCGGATGTCCCTGCGTAAGCCCTGCTCCAAGGTTCGAGCCCTAAAGAACGAGTCTCGATCCATATCCAGGGAGTAGAAGGACAAGTCTGTAAACCTCGCTGAGTACTCCAACACAGTCATGCTCTCCTGTCGAAGCTGTAGAAGCTCTTGGATTCGCACTGACCTCAGCATCACCGGATAGAACTCCTCCCTGAAGAGCCGCTCAAACTCTGCCCACGTGAGCGTCTCCTCGTCATGGGATTGCGTCACCAAACTCCACCATCGCCTGGCAGAACCATGCAGAAGGATCGCCGCTAGGACCACCATCTGATATGGAGGTGTCCTCACTAGGCGGAATACTCGGGTGACTGCCTCAAGCCAGTCATCAGCTGCCTGGGGGTCTGGATCACCCCAGAACCTCAGAGGTCGCTGTCTCTGGAACTCGTACAGCGCACTCAGCCTGGGCGCAACCTCGTCCTGCACTGCCGACACAATTAGCTGCTCGACAGGTGGTGGCTCAACTGGCAGACCACCTGGAGGTGCAACCGCAAAACTTGCACCCTGCTCCACAACCTCTACATCGATCGGGTCGTCAGCACAATCCTGCTGTGGAACCCTCACTGGCTATCATCGTGGAGGCATCATGAAATACATTCCAGACACACCACAGTCAAAGAGTATATCTGGAGAGCTGACTCATGAAGGACAAGGAAATCCCAAAAACCCAGTCCTATATGATGCATGTACCATTATGTTCCCGCGACCAGTGTACGAATGTCCCGAGTTGAAAGGAAGGTTATCAAAGTCCTGGTGTATGGATACGTTGGCCGCCGCACCAACACTGGAGTCCCTGGCATGAAATTCGAACTCGAAACATCATAACACTGCCGCTATGCAACCCAAACCAAACTCACAGCTAGACCAGCTACGATCTGAGATCCCAAAGGTGGAACCTCCTCTGATACCACTCTGTCACGACCCGACCCAACGGGTCTCGAGCCGTGACTCCCCAAGCCTGCCTCCAATAGGCCAGGGGATGTCGACCGGTGCCGAGTAGGCTATCACACACATGGGAGGCATTAGCCTAAGGTACCTGTACAAACGCACCCACAAACACCTCCATGAAATAGTGCATAGATATAGAAACTGAAAAGTAAATGCATGCATACAATCTATCCCAAACCAAAGTGCAAAAACAAAAGTACAAATGGAAAAACAGGGCCCAGCAAAGAAAACTGTAACAGCCCAAGCTTTTATAAAAAAATATTCTTTTTAATTTTATTAAAGTCTTGTGTTGTACGCTACACCAAAAGGAGCTTGCACAACACGCATCCTTGACTTGCCTTGCATTACACGCAATCACGACCTTCCTCGATAGCGTGTGTAATACGCAATACCGAGTTTCACTAAACAACGATATGCTATTAAAATATTATTAAAACTAGCCGTTATGAATAGTAATAACCACTTTTTAAAACTCTGTAAATCTTATTTTTCAAAATGAACTTCATTTTTGTATTCGGAGTATCGAATTTAGCCTAAGGTGAAATTTTGGTACTTTTCGGATAACTTTCATATTCTGATGAATAGTGAAAATTACTAAATTATAATTAAAAACAACTTTTTTAATCGAAATAATTAATAGTGATAAATTATTAATTTGAGTGGTTTTAAAGTATATTTAGAATATATTTTTACAATTTAATACAATGTTGGTCATTGGATGTAATTTCACATTTAAACCAGACATAATCAAGTGTCAATCTTTTGATAGATATTGTTTCTTAAAAACACGCTATTTGTTTTAACAGCGGGATTTAATTATAAAATTAATTAATGCAAATTCTATGATATGAATTTGGTAAAATAGACTTCATTTTTGAATTCGGAATATGAAATATAGCTTAGGATGAAATTTTGGCATTGTTCTGAAAAACATCAATTTTTGATGAATAGTGAAACTACTAAGTGGTAGTTAAAAAAATTAATTTCTTCATAAATCTTAATTTTACCGCTTCTGTGAATGGAATTTCAAAAATCCGAGAGACACGGTTGATGTCAGTAAGTAAAACGTGGTTCAATGAGATGAAAATAATTTTTGGTGAATACTAACTTTTTATTTTTTTTTTACCACGGTTAATAGTAAATAGGGTAACTAAGGGTAAATATGATATTACTATTACCCTAACACATGTCCTAATTCTATTGGATAAGTGTAATTAGACCAAAAACAACCTTATGAATATAATATGACCATTTAGGTCCACTTGGATTAGATTATGACATTTAATATTATATTATTTAATGAATAGTTAAAATAGTTAAAATCAAAGTTTAATAAGTAAATCATTTTTAATATGGGGCTATACATAAGATAAATTCGATTGTAAATATTCATTAGAAATCTAAAACTCTTTCCTACATGATGGTATTTTATTTGTAATTTTTAGACATCAAATAATATAATTTATTTATGACACAAAGATGATGCAGTAATTATCTTATTAATGAAATATTGACATAATTGATAAGATAAATACCAAAATAAATGTAATTTAAGACTTTTTCTGAATTCCACTAATTTTATAGGTTACTATGATATATTAATGTTGATTTAATAAACTTGGCTCGAACATATAATTCTGTTATGACTTTCACAAAAATCATATATGAAATAGTGTCAAAATTGACACAAAATAGTTTTTAAATCAAATATTATATTATTAATTGTTATTGTATTCCTAAAAATCTAAGGTTCGGCCAAATTACTTAGATAAGGATATATATATTAATAATAAACAATTTGGGGTTCGTGTGGCATGTTATAGTAAGTGTATTAACCATATAGTGAAAGAAAACAAAAAGACACGGTAAAAGATAAATTAATTAACTTAGAGTTAAATCTAATTGATAAGGTTAAAATAATACCCTAAACTTGTATAAATCCTATTGGTTGATAGGATTTCGACCCATACCCACTTTAGCTTCGAAATAAGACCCTTTGGAACCATTATAAACCGATTTTGACTTTAATATAAAATAATATTTTGAGATATTCCTAAGGTGCCCCTCTCCTCCCTTATAAAAGAGCACCTCCTCCCCCTCCTCCTCACACCAAATTGAGCACTCAAGCTCGGCCAACCCCTGCCATTTTCTCCTCTCCACTTCCCTAGAATAATCCTAGAGGTCCTGGTCTTCTTCAAAGACCAATCTTAGTTCCCTTAGTGGAGGATTCAAAGAGGCGTTCCAAAGAAGAGGTAATATCCATTACCGATCTTTTCAATTTCTTTCTTCTTCCACTTCTTCTTCTTAGGTTGTTTCATTATTAAGTAATAACATCAGTATAAATAATATACTGATATGTTATTATAAGTATGAAACAACCCTATTTCACAATCTATCCATCCTACGGAAAAAGAAATCACTACGCGTGCGTACGTACGGAATACCGTCTCCACGCCGTGGTGTAATCTATTTTCCACCACCACCTTACATGGATGGGTATAATGGTGTAAAGAATAACTATACATAGTTATTACAACATCATATTGATTCTTATATATTGTATAATCCACTCCGATTCAATTCAATATTTATGAAAATGATATCATCGCTCGTGCGTACGTACGGACTACCGTCTCAACGACGCGATGAGATTCATTCTCTATGTTAACCATTTAAGAATGATTATAAAGTATATATAAGAAATAATAATGAAAAATATTACATTATAAAGCTACTGGATTTATGTATATATATATATGTATGTCATCTACTTACTTCCATTCAAGACAATAAGGAAAGGAAAACAACGTTCATGCGTACGTACGGACTACCGTCTCCATGAACGGTGTTTTTCATTTCATTTATCTATCTATTATATATATATATATACTGAATATATATGATATATAAATCATATTTTATATTCTGGAAGTAAGTAAATCATGATATAAGTAATAATAATGTCATGAATAACAAGTCAAAACACCTACGATAAATGAAACGATTTTACCCAAAACGCTTCTTTAACATGGAATTTACAAAATAACGGGTAATATAATGTCATAAGTGAACCATATATGATATCATAACAATGAATATGATTCTGTAATAAGTCAATGACATTATTTAAATCATTATACAGGAGGTTGAGACACATACGAAGCAAATCAGACCTAAGGTAAGGGAAATATCACAATCTCATTTTTATCCGAGATTGTTTATTCGTAAGTATTTACTGGGGTGTATTTTATCATCCACATCCATGTTTCATCAATATGTAATATTATTTCCATCCACCTACAATTTTTTAAATCCATTTTTACCCTTCGGTGAGTTTTTAGTAAAGAATATGAAAGGAATCTTTTGTCGCTTTTTTCGTACGAGGTGATTTTTTTGACTTTTCCGACAAAAGTACGAAGAATGTTTTTTTTAACGTATACGGCATGAATGGATTTTTAAAACATTATTTCCAAGAATCTTACTTTACAAGTTTTCAAGTTTATTTTTAATCAACTACTTTTAATTTAAAGTTTTATGACATGTTAAGAAAGGAAAAATGTTTTTAAAGAAGAAAAGATATTTTCCTCAAGAATTCATTTCAAGTGTTTTTTTATTTTTCCATCTAAGATGACGTTATTTGATATGTATGTTTCAAGTAAAATGTCTCTATGATTTAAATGGTTTCAGTTTTCTTATGATGAAATGATATCAATTGTTTATGGATTATAATTTCATGATGTTTAAGAATCCCATTTTATTACATGGGTTATGAAATGATGTATGATTTATGATTTTGTGGCACACATAAGAATGGTATCATTATGAGATGGGTGGGACCTATATATCCCTCCAATGCATTGGGTAATGATTTTATATCTCATGAGATAGACATGGCTGGAATGGTAGGTTATACCGGTTCAGTGAAACAGGACTGAAACGAGGGTTACTCGATTCAGAAAGGGACTTTTTCCACTAAGATAGTCTTGGCAATGAGTCTTGACTAACAAGAAATGATTCTCTATGATTATGTGTGAATGCCACAAAGTTTCATGTTTTATGTTATGATTATTGTGATTTCATTTCACTACTATGATTTATCCCATGTTATGAAATTATGCTCTCTTTTGCAGGTTAAGATTTCCAAAAGTTATGTTCTTATGAATATGATGTGATTGATTTTTCTTTTGTTTACACTTACTGAGCATTTGAGCTCACCCTTTTATGTTTTCTTTTCCCCAGGATATAAAGAAAGGTTCTAGGTAAAAAAAAGGGGAAGATCTTTATGGGAGATATTGAAGATCTTTCACCACGATTAGAAGATTACGTTCCGAGTTTCCAAAGACACTAAACTATTACGATCCTTGTGTGTGTGTTTTGTTATGTACCAAGTATTCCGCAAAAGTAATGTAATGTCCATGTACGTCAAGCTTCGGGTCTCTAGAGTTGGTATCAGAGGAAAGGTTTAGTCAACCTTTGGAAACTAGGATGCGAAAACGTTAGTGAGATCCCTAGAGATATTTCTAAGGTATGTCTAGGGATGTCCCTAGGGATAAGTATACGTATAGGTTATAGTACTAGAATTACTCTAACGATCATAGAATTAAACCTAAGATGTTAGATATTGAAGTTACTCCCCCTTTATTATGTTGATTTCCCTAGCATGATTTTTTCTTCTCACACTATTCTTTTTGGGTTTTAGACGATGGCTGGAACCCTAAAGAACCGTGTTGATCAATGCAATGGAAAATGCAATGATTGCCCTCCTGAACAAACAAATGTTATGGGAGATGGAGTGCAAAATCTTATTGCTATACTTACACAAGCTATGAATCATTCTGGACTTCCAAATGAGCAGAGAAGGGAACAATATTCTATTGAGTCCTTCATGAGGCAATGTCCACCTTCTTTCAGTGGGACTTCCGATCCACTTGTTGCTGAACAATGGATCAGTACCACTGAAAAGATATTTTCAGTCCTTCAATGTTCTGAACATGATAAAGTCATCTTAGCAGTATATCGTTTGGAAGGTGAAGCTGATCAATGGTGGAATCTTATCAAGAATACGAGGCCAAGAGATGAAATTGAGTCCATGGAATGGGACGAGTTCAAGAACTTGTTTTTCAGTAAGTACTTCCCTCGTATTCTTCGAACAAAGATGGAAAAGGAGTTTATTGAGGTGAAGCAGAAGGATGATGAATCTGTTGGTATATACGAAGCGAATTTTACAAGACTTGCAAGGTATGCATCTGGCATTATCATCCAACCTGAAAGTAAAGTTGATCGATTTTTCAGTGGCTTAAAACCAAGTCTTCGAAGGGCATTAGCTATAAGAGACTTCAGTAGCTATGAAGAAATTGTGCGTTGTGCTATCAAGGTAGAAATGGAAGTTGGTGTCACATATCCATCTCATGGGTTTGAAAAGAAACGAAAGATGGAGTTCAAGGAGAAAACTCAGAATAATGGTGAAAAGAAGATGAATGTTTCCTTATGCACAAAGTGTGGAAAGAAGCATGGTGGAGATTTTCTTAAAGGGACTAGAAAATGTTTTAAGTGTGGAAAAGAAGGTCATCGAGCAGCTGAGTGTCGATGTAATGGAAAATGGGATTCTAATGAAGTGAATAAAGCAAACACTGCAGAGAACGTACAACCAACACTTCAATGCTTCAAGTGCAAAGAAATGGGGCATTATGCTAATAAATGCCCTAATCCAAGGGTTAGTGATGATCGACATGAGCAACCGCTTAAGGCAAAGGACAAAGGGAAGTCACATGCGATCACTATTGGCAATGTTGAATATGACAACGATGTGGTGGAATGATTAAGTGTTTATGTAATGGGATTCCAAAATAATGTTGTATCTTGGAATATTGGAATATTTATGTATTAGTCAAATGTGGTATTCAAAGTGATTGAGATATTATGCGCATAATGAAGGGAAAACGAGAAAATGAAATGTTTAACAGTATTCATGATCTCATGATTGATATAAGGACTAAGTTTGAGTATATAGAATTTTTAGGATTTTGGTATGTGAAAAGTGTTAACTTTTAACTGCATTCATGTTTTCACTGAGGTATTCAAGAGAATAAACGATTAAGGACTTTGAATGTTTGGAATGTGACCAACAAAACATATCTTATGATATATGGGGATCGATGATGGTGTTAAATCTCTGGTAATCATTTTCACTATATTATGAGAGTCGACTGCAGTATTATGGATAAGCCTACAAGATTGGAATGAATTATGTTGGACATAAGTTAGTATTGTTTGTTTTTTTCGATATTATTGATGGGATGTTATATAGTTTTGGAAAAAGGACAACCTGCAGGACGGGTGACATCCCATCGCTTCAGACAAGGCAGTGGGAATCGAACCCACAACTGAAGTGCGACTGGCCTTTATCGCCTACCACTGGCCTACAGGAAGTCCCTGTTTAGTAGAAACTAGTTTTATTATATTAAGCAGTATGATATATGATGTATAAGTCCATTTTAGGAACCATATATGATTAATCTCACTATAGATCGACTTATGCATATAATTTTTGCTAACCTTTTGTTTGAGACAGATGGAATGACCCGTCATTCTATGATCTGCTAACACTTCATGAATAACAAATTCAACTTCATTTATTTAAGAGATGAAGTGGAAATTGTTCAAGGCATGAACAACAGTGAGATTGTACCAAAATAAAGTAAGTATTTATTCTAATTCAATTTTTCAACTTTAGGGAAATGATCTTGAAAACCAAAAATGTTGTCCTAGTGATCTTATACCTGATGAATCAGATGGTAACTTATATCATCACAAATCTATGGATTTGTGATTACTGGATTTTCCATAGCCATGTTCTCTACCACTCTCCATCAGAACATGATGGTTAGATTTCTCTTCCATATCCATATTTTCACCTATGTGGAAACCCAATGATTAGTTTATTTGGGTAACCGTTACGTTTCATACTTTTGTTTTTAAAGATTGGTTTTGATATTCCTTTTTACGATGTGGGTTTCTATTAAAGAAACTTTCGAATAGTAAACCATTTATAACCCCGACGAATTTCGAGGGCGAAATTCATTTTAAGGGGGGTAGAATGTAACAACCCAAGATTTTATAAAAAAATATTCTTTTTAATTTTATTAAAGTCTTGTGTTGTACGCTACACCAAAAGGAGCTTGCACAACACGCATCCTTGACTTGCCTTGAATTACACGCAATCACGACCTTCCTCGATAGCGTGTGTAATACGCAATACCGAGTTTCACTAAACAATGATATGCTATTAAAATATTATTAAAACTAGCCGTTATGAATAGTAATAACCACTTTTTAAAACTCTGTAAATCTTATTTTTCAAAATGAACTTCATTTTTGGATTCGGAGTATCGAATTTAGCCTAAGGTGAAATTTTGGTACTTTTCGGATAACTTTCATATTCTGATGAATAGTGAAAATTACTAAATTATAATTAAAAACAACTATTTTAATCGAAATAATTAATAGTGATAAATTATTAATTTGAGTGGTTTTAAAGTATATTTAGAATATATTTTTACAATTTAATACAATGTTGGTCATTGGATGTAATTTCACATTTAAACCAGACATAATCAAGTGTCAATCTTTTGATAGATATTGTTTCTTAAAAACACGCTATTTGTTTTAACAGTGGGATTTAATTATAAAATTAATTAATGCAAATTCTATGATATGAATTTGGTAAAATAGACTTCATTTTTTAATTCGGAATATGAAATATAGCTTAGGATAAAATTTTGGCATTGTTCTGAAAAACATCAATTTTTGATGAATAGTGAAACTACTAAGTGGTAGTTAAAAAAATTAAATTCTTCATAAATCTTAATTTTACCGCTTCTGTGAATGGAATTTCAAAAATCCGAGAGACACGGTTGATGTCAGTAAGTAAAATGTGGTTCAATGAGATGAAAATAATTTTTGGTGAATAGTAACTTTTTATTTTTTTTACCACGGTTAATAGTAAATAGGGTAACTAAGGGTAAATATGATATTACTATTACCCTACCACATGTCCTAATTCTATTGGATAAGTGTAATTCGACCAAAAACAACCTTATGAATATAATATGACCATTTAGGTCCACTTGGATTAGATTATGACATTTAATATTATATTATTTAATGAATAGTTAAAATAGTTAAAATCAAAGTTTAATAAGTAAATCATTTTTAATATGGGGTTATACATAAGATAAATTCGATTGCAAATATTCATTAGAAAGCTAAAACGATTTCCTACATGATGGTATTTTATTTGTAATTTTTAGACATCAAATAATATAATTTATTTATGACACAAAGATGATGCAGTAATTATCTTATTAATGAAATATTGACATAATTGATAAGATAAATACCAAAATAAATGTAATTTAAGACTTTTTATGAATTCCTCTAATTTTATAGCTTACTATGATATATTAATGTTGATTTAATCAACTTGGCTCGAACATATAATTCTGTTATGACTTTCACAAAAATCATATATCAAATAGTGTCAAAATTGACACAAAATAGTTTTTAAATCAAATATTATATTATTAATTGTTATTGTATTCCTAAAAATCTATGGTTCGGCCACATTACTTAGATAAGGATATATATATTAATAATAAACAATTTGGGGTTCGTTTGGCATGTTATAGTAAGTGTATTAACCATATAGTGAAAGAAAACAAAAAGACACGGTAAAAGTTAAATTAATTAACTTAGAGTTAAATCTAATTGATAAGGTTAAAATAATACCCTAAACTTGTCTAAATCTTATTGGTTGATAGGATTACGACCCATACCCACTTTAGCTTCGAAATAAGACCCTTTGGAACCATTATAAACCGATTTTGACTTTAATATAAAATAATATTTTGAGATATTCCTAAGGTGCCCCTCTCCTCCATTATAAAAGAGCACCTCCTCCCCCTCCTCCTCACACCAAATTGAGCACTCAAGCTCGGCCAAACCCTGCCATTTTCTCCTCTCCACTTCCCTAGAATAATCCTAGAGGTCCTGGTCTTCTTCAAAGACCAATCTTAGTTCCCTTAGTGGAGGATTCAAAGAGGCGTTCCAAAGAAGAGGTAATATCCATTACCGATCTTTTCAATTTCTTTCTTCTTCCACTTCTTCTTCTTAGGTTGTTTCATTATTAATTAATAACATCAGTATCACTAATATACTGATATGTTATTATAAGTATGAAACAACCCTATTTCACCATCTATCCATCCTACGGAAAAAGAAATCACTGCACGTGCGTACGTACGGAATACCGTCTCCACGCCGTGGTGTAATCTATTTTCCACCACCACCTTACATGGATGGGTATAATGGTGTAAAGAATAACTATACATAGTTATTACAACATCATATAGATTCTTATATATTGTATAATCCACTCCGATTCAATTCAATATTTATGAAAATGATATCATCGCTCGTGCGTACGTACGGACTACCGTCTCCACGACGCGATGAGATTCATTCTCCATGTTAACCATTTAAGAATGATTATAAAGTATATATAAGAAATAATAATGAAAAATATTACATTATAAAGCTACTATATTTATGTATATATATATGTATGTCATCTACTTACTTCCATTCAAGATAATAAGGAAAGGAAAACAACGTTCATGCGTACGTACGGACTACCGTCTCCATGAACGGTGTTTTTCATTTCATTTATCTATCTATTATATATATATATATACTGAATATATATGATATATAAATCATATTTTATATTCTGGAAGTAAGTAAATCATGATATAAGTAATAATAATGTCATGAACAACAAGTCAAAACACCTACGATAAATGAAACGATTTTACCCAAAACGCTTCTTTAACATGGAATTTACAAAAGAACGGGTAATATAATGTCATAAGTGAACCATATATGATATCATAACAATGAATATGATTCTGTAATAAGTCAATGACATTATTTAAATCATTATACAGGAGGTTCGGACACATACGAAGCAAATCAGACCTAAGGTAAGGGAAATATCACAATCTCATTTTTATCCGAGATTGTTTATTCGTAAGTATTTACTGGGGTGTATTTTATCATCCACATCCATGTTTCATCAATATGTAATATTATTTCCATCCACCTACAATTGTTTAAATCCATTTTTACCCTTCGGTGAGTTTTTAGTAAAGAATATGAAAGGAATCTTTTGTCGCTTTTTTCGTACGAGGTGATTTTTTTGACTTTTCCGACAAAAGTACGAAGAATGTTTTTTTTAACGTATACGACATGAATGGATTTTTAAAACATTATTTCCAAGAATCTTACTTTACAAGTTTTCATGTTTATTTTTAATCAACTTCTTTTAATTTAAAGTTTTATGACATGTTAAGAAAGGAAAAATGTTTTTAAAGAAGAAAGGATATTTTCCTCAAGAATTCATTTCAAGTGTTTTTTTTATTTTTCCATCTAAGATGACGTTATTTGATATGTATGTTTCAAGTAAAATGTCTCTATGATTTAAATGGTTTCAGTTTTCTTATGATGAAATGATATCAATTGTTTATGTATTATGATGGCATGATGTTTAAGAATCCCATTTTATTACATGAGTTATGAAATGATGTATGATTTATGATTTTGTGGCACACATAAGAATGGTATCATTATGAGATAGGTGGGACCTATATCTCCCTCCAATGCATTGGGTAATGATTTTATATCTCATGAGATAGACATGGCTGGAATGGTAGGTTATACCGGTTCAGTGAAACAGGACTGAAATGAGGGTTACTCGATTCAGAAAGGGACTTTGTCCACTAAGATAGTCTTGGCAATGAGTCTTGACTAAAAAGAAATGATTCTCTATGATTATGTGTGAATGCCACAAAGTTTCATGTTTTATGTTATGATTATTGTGATTTCATTTCACTACTATGATTTATCCCATGTTATGAAATTATGCTCTCTTTTGCAGGTTAAGATTTCCAAAAGTTATGTTCTTATGAATATGATGTGATTGATTTTTCTTTTGTTTACCCTTACTGAGCATTTGAGCTCACCCTTTTATGTTTTCTTTTCCCCAGGATATAAAGAAAGGTTCTAGGTAAAAAAAAAGGGGAAGATCTTTATGGGAGATATTGAAGATCTTTCACCACGATTAGAAGATTACGTTCCGAGTTTCCAAAGACACTAAACTATTACGATCCTTGTGTGTGTGTTTTGTTATGTACCAAGTATTCCGCAAAAGTAATGTAATGTCCATGTACGTCAAGATTAGGGTCTCTACAAAAACTACAAAGCACGTCCAACCTGCTCTGAAGAAGGGGAAAACTACCACAAACACCCGCTGGAAATATCCATCGACACAGCTCCGGTAGACACCCAGGTCAACTCGCTCACTAAGCTCTGCCTGCTCCGGGTCCTCCTGGGACTCCGTAAAAAGGCCTGTGGTATGCACAAGACACAAACATGTGCGGGTAATGCCCATGCAGGGGTGTGTATAAACATACTCAGTAGGCACCCCGAAACCCAAAACCAAAGAGAGCAACCGAAAGGCATCAGTCCGCTCATCCCAGCCAGAGGGAACCCAGATGAGAGAGAAACTCCATCTCGTGACCATCCTCGGCTAAACGCAACTAGTCAGCTCAGCTCAGGTGTATGCCCATACATACACCTTGAAAAATCCAGATATACACAGCTCATGCCACAAAGACACAAGAGGTACCGACCTCATCACCAGCAACTGCCCCCAACCAGGAGAGTACACCACACGAACACTGTCATACCAGATGACACTCATTCGAGAGATACACTCCATCGGGTCCCAAACAAACATCTCAGATGCTCACTCGAGAGACCACTCTCATCGGATAACATCACTGAGGAAACATCGCTGAAAGAACATAAACACCAAACTCCTCGGATAGGGGATCACAGCTAGGGTCCGCTAGGGGATACCAAGACCCACTCCTGTATATGTAGCTCACAGATAGGGGATCACTCCCATGGTCCGCTGGGGGATACCACGGCCCGATCTGGAATACGTAGTTCTCGCAGATAGGGGATCACACCCAGGATCCGCTGGGGGATACCACAACCCGATCTGGCGCTTGACAGAAGATTCACACTCAGATAGAGGATCATCATCCATATAAATATGGTCACGACGATACCGGAACCCTATCTGGTATAACTCGCGATGTAGGGGATCGAACCGACGATGCCGCAACCCAACTGAAACCACACGCTGAGTAGGGGATCTCATAACCAACAATACGGCAACCCTACCGACACCAAGCGCTGAGTAGGGGATCGTATAACCAACGATACCGCAACCCTACTATAAACATCATACTGAGTAGGGGATCGTAAACCCGACGATGCCACAACCCTACTGTGCACGACCCACCGCGTAGGGGATCATATTCCCGATGATGCCACAAACCCTACGGGGCTAACCTGGTAGATAGGGGATCGCCGCCCATGAATAAGCGGTAACAGTGATATCAAGAACCCGATCTAGGGTAAAGATGCTAGAGGATCTGCTCTGGGCCCACCGGAGGGATGCCACAACTCTAACAGTTCAAATATCCCATCGAGAGGATCAGGAACCCATATGAAGGTTGTGATGCCACACAAACCCTCGTAGGAACAAACCAAGGGAGAACCCTCAACCACTGCTGGTCCAAACGTCGCTATCCTGAGCGACCCGCCACAACACCACACTACGCACCTCCTAGGCCTAAACCGAGGCCACCATCGCGTTCCACGTGGAAAAACACGCAGGATAGGTTGTTTACTCACCCAAAACAGAGCAACGGTGAAAAGGGCACTATTCACTATAGCTAGCTCATGCAGGGCCCACACAACGATCCCGAATCCCATCGAGCGGATCACACCATGACAATCCCCTTGGAAAAACAAGTGGAATCGACTACTCGCTCGTCCGAAACGGACACCCGGTGAAAAAGACACTATTCAACGAAGGCCAGCTCGGGTGGGGCCCAGGCCTGGATTCCGAAACTCATCGAATGGATTGCACCATTGTGATCCTCTCGAAAAAACACACAGGATCGACTATTCATCCGCCAAAATCGGACTCCTGGTGCAAAAGCTGTGTTTCTCTGCAAATGCCATAACCCGGCCTCCTAGGGCCCACACCCCTTTCACAGTCCCAACACCTGGAAACCATCTCAAAAAGTCCGTCGTACCATCAGGGTCTCAACGCCACTGACGACACGTCAATCGGACGCTCCGGGTAGAAATTATAGTGGCCCGAAGTTGTAAAATAATAAAATAATATTATTTTATACGACGTTTCTTACTCCCGGGCCATGATCCCAAACCCTTAAACACTCAAAGTGAGTTCGCAGGGTCCGTCTCGACGCAAGGAGCGCGTTGCCGCAAACGGCTTGCAAATCAGAGTTACGGTTTGAGAGTTACGGGGGTTTAAAGAACCCCCGAAAAATCCTGGCCAGACCACCGCCAGCCTCGCCGGAAACCACCGCGTCGCCGACGCCGCCACCGGAAACCGCTGCAGCGCCGCCGCGCCATAGCCAGATTCTGCCATGGCCGCAGCGCGTCTTCACCGGAAAGCCGGGTTGTCACCGTAAAACATCCGTGAGCCACCGGAAGCACCCCGGTGCTCCAAATTCAGATCCGAAACATGTTTTGGAAAGCTCGGGACCCGAACTATACAACCCTTATGAAAATTTGAAGGAAAACAACACAAAAATGGGATCCGGGATTGTAAAACTCAAACCGCCTACCTCGCAGGCGAAACGACGACCTTCTGCCTTAGATCTGCGCTCCAGAGCTTCCGCTGCGCGCTCCTGGAACGTCCGCCGTCGAATTTCGAGCTCGTGGGTGCTTCGTTTGCTCGATTCGGCAAAGTGGTGGCGAAGACCGGCGAAGAACGTCGAGAGGAATGATAGGGGGGGCTGATATTTATATCAGCCGCCCACCGGCGTCAAACCCGCCTTGGACCCGACGCCCGATGCAAATAAAAGTAAGGTCACCCTTAGGGTAAACGCGCCGTTCTGAATGCAATGGCGGACTCAAATTTTCCATTCGAGACTCCGTCCAGAAGTTATTCGAGCCGACGCTTGCACACTAACATTGCTACTTATTTATGAAAATGCCCCTGGTGGCGTTTCTCACCGCAGGCCCGCGCCCACAACGTTTACACCTCACATAGGGTAAACGGCATGTTCCGGACTCCACCGTGCCCTCAGATTCCCGCTCTGAGCTACTGTTTAGGAGATATCACAACCCCGCCAAGTGCATAGTATAAAAAACATAATATTTTTATAAAATTAATTCTGGGTACACCGGGCCTCGAAATCAAACGCCGTCTTCGCGCCTAGCTCTGGAATTAGTCCTAAAAATATTCCAAAGTTTGACATGGCCAAAAACCCGAGTCGCTACATGCGGATATGAATTTTATCATAATTATAGAAGATATACAATTCATATTAAACTTAATTTATGATTTTCAAGAATAATTACCTTGTTATCAACCTAATCATATAGATAAATTCTATATTAATCTCATTACTGATGAAAGAAATCAATATAAAACTCTCTATATAATGTTGCCTATGGATATGGGGGAGTTAAAGAAGTAACTGAAGGAGTTGAGTGATAAGTGATTTATATTCCCTAGTCTTTCAACAGGGGAGCCCCTATTTTATTAAAGAAAAAATAATGATAGGTTTATGAGTCTGTGAATTGTTTAGTGTGAGATCAATTCCATTAGTAAAAAGAATAAATATCATTTTACCCACATTAATATCATATTTTATAAAATATAAGGATCCCAATACTTTTCAAAGATCGATATTCTATTTCGTTATCAGAAAATAAATTTTAATAAGTGTGGTATAACAAATATTGAATTTAGATCAAGGTATGGACATTTTGAGTTTATGTTAGGGGATTTAAGACAGATCAATGCTCCCTTTTTCTTTATAGTGTAGATAAATAGAGTGGTTAAAGAGTATCTTGATAAATTTATAGCGGTATTCATTATTGATATCCTGATATATGATAATAGACATGAAGAGAATGATATTCATTCACAAATAATTTTGGAGACCCTAAAACTAATGGAATTATATCTGAAGTATTGTATGTATGAATTTTGGATTGATGGAGTTTCTTTTCATTCCCATTTTATATATAAGGATGGGATGTCAATTGACCTATAAAATACAAAGTAAGTCAAATAATGACGAAAAATGAAAACCATAACTGTGACATGATATTACTAGGCTTTGAAGGTTACTATTGAGGGTTTGTTCCAGATTTCACATAGTTTACCAACCTATTAACCAAGTTAACACATAAAGGGTTTAATTGAAATGATAAAGGGAATTTATGTATAATCTATAAGAGATAATTATTATCAAATTAATGAACTATTATTTACCCTAACCTCAGTAAAGGATGAATAAGTAATTTCACAAGACAAATTGAAGAAAGGACTTGGAAGTGTCCTTATGGATAATGATATAGTGATTGACTATGTGTCAAGAAATTGAAAAGACATGAATAAAATTATGAAACTCATGAACTTGATCTAAAATATTAAATATTTTCTTTGAAAATATTAATATTACACCACTATGATGAAATATGAATCATATATATAGTCCATAACATCTTGATGTATATCTTATCTCAAAAAGAGATAATCACGAAGAAATGATGATGGAAGGAATAGATCAAGAGCTATGACTGCTTAATACACTACCATATTGGGGAGGAAAAAAAGTTGGATGATGCATTAATTAGGATATACCAATAAGTTAAGACCATTATTACAATTAACAAGTATCTAATATATAATGATCTAGTGAAGTTGGATATGGTGATTTCTCAGAAAGATGAACCATCAATACTTTTCCAATAAATTTATAAAGCATCCCTACCAGAAAGGATATATAAGTCCATGTAAATAAATAAAAAAGGAACATTAAATTATTGAGTGATGAGAAATTGAAAGGATTCATCTATTTTGAAGGTGTAATGAAGATTTGGAAGTCATTATCTGTTTTGTAATACTAGAATTAAGGAAATAACTATTAGATGAAGCACATACCTTATATTTCTCCATAAAACATGGTTTTATAGAGGTGTATATGGATTTAGGATAACATTTATAGTGGTATGGTATGGAGAAAGAAATTGTATACTATTTTTCTAAATAATTAGTATGCTAATAGGTAAAAAATGAAAGACAACATCCTAATGGAGTAATGCAACCTCTACCATTACCTTTATTGAAATGGGAAAATGCTATAATGAATTCTATCACAAGACTCCCAAATAATATTAGGAAGAACAATTGTATACGGGTCATCATTGACCATCATACCAAGAAAGATAATTTCCTAGTGACAAGAAAAGATATACCACTCGAACATCTTGACCATCTCTGTATAAATGAAATTGTAAGGTTTTATGAGGAACATGCATCCATTATATCAGACCGTGGCACTCAGTTTACATCAAAAAATTTGAAGAGTATTCAAAGGGATATTAACACATAGATACATTCAAGATCTAAATATAATCTATATATTTATGGGAGGTTTGAAAGATCTTTCATGAATTTGGATGACATGAATAGAGAATGGTCACATGACATCCAAGGTATGTGGGATTAGTATAAAACTTCGATATATTTTTTATACAATAACGGTTTCCATTCGAGTATCTAGATATCACCATACAATGATTTGTATTGTAAGAGGTGTAGTACTACGACCTTTTAGAAGGAATTTTGAGAAATAAATCTACATTGACCAAAGTTTGTGGAGGAGATGAAGTTTAATGTATTAAGAATTCAATATCAAATTATTGTCGTCAAAATTATATAGAAGATCTATGTTGATATTATGATCAAAGACATGGAATTTAATGTTGGGGATCTGTTACTATTGAAGGTTTCACCATATAAAATACTTTTAATGTTTTGTAGAAAGATAATTTTAAGACCTAGGTAAATTGTCCCTTTTGAAATGATAGAATGAACTAGGGATGAACTTACTGATTGGATACATTGTCCATCATTTATAAAGTACATGATGTCTTCCATGTTATATTATAGTGAAAATGCATATTGGATCCAATAAATGTGCTCACATCCAACAAAATATATTTAGATCGTTATTTGTCTTATAATGAAGTGATTTTACAAATTCTTAACATGAGAGAGAAAGTATTTTGGAATAAAAAAATTCATTTGGGGAAAGTACATTAAAGAAATCACAAAATAGAAAAGGAAACCTTGGAGCTAGATGAATATAAAAATAAGGACTATCCACTTCAATTAAATAGATCATTTATTCCATAATTTCATTGATGAATGTATTTAGGGTGGGGGTATAATGTAACACCCCAGACTCAACTGTAGCAGTTAAATATCATGTCACAAACTATTGAAAAAATGCATTCTTTAAAGAGACATTAATCATGAATTTTTTTTCAATGTTAAATTTCAGAATTATAAATTGACCAAAATAAGACAATTTTGGAATTCATTATATCAAAATTATCATAGTCTTAGTTTTTATAATTTTTTGAAAATTTTATTTTTTTGAAAAAACTTTTTGTTTTCAAGAAACTTATAATTTATATGACATTACCATTATATAAGAACAAAATTTAATTTTAGAAACTCTTTTAGGTAATGAAATATTAATTTATGGAATGTAATTATACATTTTAAAATATTTTTCAAAATTAAAACAAATAGAAAATACTTCTAGAACTAATTAACATGTTTCCTTAATATTAAAAATGTTTTCATTATTTTCATTATATGAATTATTTTAATGTAATATTTTTCATTTTATAAAAATAAAATAATAATATACTTTATTTATTTTATTATAAATCAATTTATTCCATTAATATTAACATATAATATTATTTTAACTTATATATAAATTAAATGGTGAAAAAAGTAATTTCTTTTAAAACTATTTTGACACAATTAAGTGTATTTTAAAATTAACTTTTGAAACCAGTAGAAAATGTTTTTGATAAAATTATATTTAAATTTTAAATTATATTTATCAAATAATTTAATAATTTCAATCGTAATGTTTTTCATCAAAATTAATTACTAGGGGTAGAAAATAATTACTGAGGTAAAAGTAAATTAGGGTAAAAGTTAATAGTTAACAATAGAAACCACTAAATCACTCAAAAAAATTACCAAATTTGTTTTTTAGGTGTGTATCGACCCAAAATAATTTTCCTATAATGTTTTTCCGATTTTCCCCATTTACAATAGAATAGTGACCTTACATTTTTTAAAGATATATGGGTTGCTCCCAAATTTTTTCCTTCCCATCACTTATAAAGAGGGACACTTCCAACCCTTCTTGCTACAAAACATACATCAAAATACTATATGAAAATATAAAATTTTAATTTGTCTATAACCCTATCCTAATAATATAATATAATATTAACTCATATTTATCAAAATCCCATAAAATTCAAGGGGAATTCCAAGGAAAAATCTTGTCCCCAATGTGAGTATTAACAAATACATACTTTTATTATTTATTATATTCATTAAAATTTATTATTTCCACAAAAATATAATTATATTATCATATTTATTATAATTTAATGTTATTATATTAGGGCCATTATTATTATTTATTCATATACCACTTCCATGAAGAAAAGAAAACTTTTTTTCATGCATCATGTGGACTACGACCTCCCAGACATTACTTGTTTTGTTTTCCTTCACCACCTTACATGGTTGGATATGGGGATGGTATTTAATGACACATATAATTTTTATTATTTCATTAACTTTGGTATAAAAAAATTAAAGAACCTATTCATGACACAACTAACAAACAATCATCGTTAGTTAAATCATTTAAAATAAGAATAATAAGATGATTATGTTGTATTCAAATTGTGTAATGATTTCACATACATTAATTATTAATATCATTAATTATAAATACAATATATAAAAATAATAAACAATAAAAAATATATTATATATTTTTAAAATGATATTACATCTAAACCATATCATAATCATCCATTAATCATGGTAGGTTAATTTATGGGTCGTTTTAACAACTTAGTTGAAAGATAGTATAAATTAACGTTAAAGATGATTATAATTACTTATTTATTATCATAACTTGATATAAATGTGTAAATAAATATTATTTTTGGTTATGGATATAATATACGAATATATAACTCATCAATTATGGGAACACCCTTGTTCATCAAAAATCAAAGAAGCATGCTTATTATTGACATAATCTTCAATAATAATAACTAAAAAACACATGAATGTGATTTGAAATAATATAAATTATTATAAATCATAACTATATATAAATTTAATGATAAATATTTAACAAACATTGGAATAATAATGAATATGAACACCACTATTTTGAAGCTCATACAAACGATGCAAACTATAAACATCAATGTGGAAATTTTGATGAATTTTTATAGAGAATTACTACTTATGAAAAATATATGTGAAAATGGATTGAGTATGGTTTTTAATTAATTTATTAATATAGTTATGTATATGATATTGAGGATAAACTATGTTGTTAAAAATTAATGGAAAAAGGTATGTTTTTTCAATCTCAAATTCCACTCATCGAGACATGTTTTGTAATATTCACCTAATTTCATTGATAACGTGGGTATATATCCTATTGAGATATTATAAAATGAAATAGTTTTATTCATGGTATTTTAAGAAACTTTATAATCCCTACACTTAAGTAGGTTTTGATTTAATTAATTCTTGAGCAATAAGTGTGGGTTTTCAATCTCAGTTCAATTTGTTAGGGACTCATGTAATAATTTTAACCATATTGGTCATGAATAAAAATTGAATTAAATTTCAATTATTTTAACATCCATCAACTTATTTTTATTCAGGACTGACACTTACCTTGAGATAAAAATCATCACAAGCTTTGGTAAAGTAAAAGTGTATACTATTTTATTAAAAATATATCCCTATCTAGATATTGGAATGTGGATGTGATTTTTCCACATATTCACCAATGGGTAATAAACCTGAAAAGGGTTGGTTGAGAATTTAATCAATCATCACCTTCATTCATGATGAGTGGGACTAATACTTTACACCTGATGAGACACTCCCTAGGGATATAATTTGGAATATTCACACACTCTTAATGAACCATCATGAAGTATTATTCATATCATTTACTCGGTTTCGTTCTAATGCAATTTATTGAATCCAATTACTATATTCCATGGAAAACTAAACACATTTCTTGAACTATATACACTATAATACTTTGATAAGGGTACATACTATTACCATGATTACAACCCATCATTCCAAATATTTTTATAGGATGTTCTCCTCAACAACTTTATAATTATATTGAATAGTTAAGTATTTGATTTTAAATTTTCACACTATAAAGGTAGAACATTTTTTTAGTAAGAGGTTCAATGGGGAATGATATATAAGGACTTGGTGACACTTATGGAGAATTCATTAGAATTAAAAAAAATTACAGTTAGGGAAAACATTATTTATCCCCTTAATGAATTGATAGGTCTCATAAGGAAAAATACATTAGGTTTTGGTCTAAAACCCTTCCAATAATAGGATAAGATCTTAATAGCATCCTCAATGATAAATGAAGTGTCTTAGAATAAGGCCATTACAATCTTCTTTTGATGTCCACCATTATATACTCAATCTGTACGAGATCAATAATTATTCTTATCCATGTTTTATTTTTTTCCAAAGAGGTAGAAATCTATCATTTTTAGTTAATTATGTATTCATGTTGTTCATTTATTAGTTCTTCATAAATTATTACATGTTTATGTTATGTATGATTTCATTGTATGTTACTTCTTACTAATAATCTGAGGTCACCCATATTTGTTTTACTATCCCCAAGTAACATATGGGAGTGATATGTGTAGATTCCGAGGATATTAAAGAAGGGATAATAATTTTTTTACAATATTTTTACATTTTATCTTATATTTTCAAGTGTAATGTATTAAAGTATCTGTTCATACATGACTACAAAAATATTTCATCCCTAAGAAACAATTTAACATTTAAAAAATAATGCAACATAACTAGGTGCTATGTGTTTCTTGATTCTTGGATGTTACACTATCCATAACCGCATAGCCATATTTAGTCATCCCAACACCAAAAAGGAATTTTCAAAATCCATGCCACAAGTCTCAAGTACATTGACAGAATTTACCTATATTACATCTATAACGCAAAAATATTAATACACGACATTAATCAACCTTCCATAAATCTATCCAAACAACTAGGAGATAAATGGTGACCGTCATCCCCCAAATGGGGGTATCAACTACCAAACACCATGGTATTCTACAATAAACACCTCCTCCATACTCATGGTTAACACTCTCCCATATGAAACATTATCTAAAGATCTGTCTACATATAATGAGGGTTAAACTCCACTTTATTGGGAATATCATATAGGAACACACTCTCAATGACCCCATTGACCACCCATGTTTAGTAGAACAAAAAACATCCTAATACACACCTATAAAAAATCCCTTCAACACTAGGGAACCAAATCTCCAAACTACGATAATTTTAAACACCATCGAATTTATCCAGACGAACCACATCACATAATTTTTGATGATCAAAATCACCAACCAATGCATGTTTCCGGTCAATATATTTCCATGGAAACAATTTAGGTACTACGTTAGGAAGAAATTTATATAATTTGTCTCATCTTTCCCAACCATCCATAAATTCACATATCACACGTTACCTATTATACCATGATCAACTACACTATTTAACACACAATAATTCCCTTGGACATCACCTAAGAATAATAAAAACTAGACAGAATTCATATATAGTATTACCAAAACCAACCCACATAAGACCATTTACCAAACATCACATAATAGAAGTTCAATTTTGGAATAAGCTAAGAACCACCATCCAAGAGTTATTAGGTATCAAATCATTAATAATCTTTGTTCAATTCAAATTCAATAAAAATATTTTACAAACTATGAAAAGATCATAGAAATTATGGTTTTTCATTGAAGGATGAATAAATTGTGATAAATATAAACATCAGTCACGTACAAATACTTTTTTTACTCGTAATTCCTCGATACTTATGATGGAGAAAAATTATTATACAGAATGGAAGAGATATACATTATATAAGAAGCAAAAAATGAGAGTGGTGGTTTTATGATTTTAGTTTGATGTATATAGGTCGTCAAAACTCACAAATCACTTTAAAGATGATACTTTAAAAAATATTTAGTATTTGGAAGGATCTAGAAAAACTAGTCATCCAACCAATTCTTACTCAAATGAGAAAGGATAAATGATACATACATAAATTAAAAATGATAAAATTACCCATACTACCAATAGTATGGATTCTATAAAACTATTAAACTGTGATATTATTACCCCAATGAGTAATGATAAATGATCTTTACTCAGGAATTGGTTAGGATAAATGATAATTACTCAAAATAATAATTATATGATGAACTATACTCACCAAAAGAGGGATTATAGAAACATTGTTCGGTCAATATTTTCCTTACTCAATTTAGAATGGACAAATGATCCTTACAAAAAAGTAATGAATTTATAGACATTATTTATCCAAATTGATCCTTACTCAAAAAAGTAAGGATAAAGTGATCCTTACTAAATATAGTAAGGATAAAATTATCCATATCTAAAAACTAGTTTTACTACCTAAACACCAGAATAATTAAAATTTCATTTTATGCCTTTTAGACTTTATAAAACTCTTAAATTACCGAAAATTTATAGTAAAACACATGAAATAAAACATTTAAAAAATTAAACACCCGATCCAAGTCCAACTCGCATGGTCCATTCCTCAACTCATAATGACACTACCAATGCCTCCATCAGGTTCCAACACACTTGGTCAATCCAAGAATTGATCTAAATCTCTATTCCAATTAATGTGGGCCTTACAGATTACATTAATTAAGAGTTAGTAAATTTAAATGGTATTATATAGAGAAAAATATAACATTTTAAAATCTATAATATACTTTGGTTCATTTTTATCCTTGATAATTTCCTTTAGTATAACTAAATTAGCAATGATTAAAAAAAAACATGAAATTAGAAAGCATTGATATTCATCCTTAATGAAAATTTATAGAATGAGAAATGTGATTTATGAAGTTAAAATTGAAGGAATTAATAGAAGGTAATTTGGATAATATTTTCATTGTCTAGTCATTATAATAGGCGTATATAACTATTGGTCATTATACCAGTATGCATGTTTCCTATTTTAAATTATCTATATATAGTTGATATACAAATTTTTTATATTATAATACATATATATTTTCTTAATAAATATCCTTTTATAAAACAGATAATTTATTTTGAAATACAATTCAGGGATAACAATTCATTTGTAAAAATACCATTCATTACATAGAGACTATTTTTTGAATTGCATGTTGTTATTGAAATTTTTACTTTCAATGTATGATATCAATAAATTTTATTCATATAGTAAATGGAATTACTAAAAAAATTTATTAATGAAAACCATAAAATAATTTATGGATAATAATTTAATAATTCATAGATAAAAAAGTTTTTTATAAGAATATCATTTTTAAAGATTTTATAAAGTAAAATATTTGAAGTTTTGTGTTTAATAAAAAGTATTGTTTATGAAAATAAGAAAATGAATGAACATTCATTAACTGATTATTAATTATGAATAAAATCATTTAATTTTAAACAAATAAATTTTTTAATGAATTGTGTTTATGTTTCTTAAATTTTAAATTAAATTAATCAACATTAAAGAATGATTTTAATAAAAAATTTTGATACTATATACGATTAATTATCATTCACCCAATTTTATTATCATTTATATAATAAGATTAAAATTTGATTTACGTTCAAATGCACAATTTGGTTGAAAACAGTTTTTCTCAGTTTATGAGTTTTATATTGAAATTAATTTTCATCACATTTATAAATTTAATATTATAAAATTTGATTCATTTTTTGAATCATATTTCTCAACTTAATTTATAATTATAAATTTATTTTTTTCACAAAAGAAATTTACTAAGGAAAATTTTGGTTACCACGGTAATGATTAAAGGATTACTCTCAAAGAATGTTATTATAAGTATTGGGTAATTTTTATCTAAAGAAACTAAATTAAAGTCTTTTAAATGATTAAAATAATTTAACGATATAAATATGTATTAATATATATGTTATCATTCTTTTAATATATAATTGATATGAAATTTTAATAGGAACACTTAATATTTTAAAAATATATTTTTAATCACAATAGTATATATATATTATATATTTTAATTTTAGGATTATTTTCATTAAATATAAAAGTTTAATTATATTAAATTTATTTAAAATTTATAAGAATTATTTTTAAATTTTTTAAGATGGATCATCTTATATTTTTATTGAAAAAATATTCACGATCATAAATAAGTAAACAAGTTAACAAAGGGTAAAAAATGGTAATATATCATGGCATGATGTTTATTAAATAAATACGAAACTTATAAATTTTATAATAACTTTTCATGGAGGGAAATTCAAACCCACAAGTCTCACCAAACTTTCTATATCAAACTAACCTTACTTCCTTGTGATTCCATCCACACCCTTAACTAAACCTATGTATCTGAGGAATTGTCCCTCATTTTCACATACAAAATAAGATCACTTACACCCACTACAAAATAATATATTCCACAAAATTAATCATTAATATGTATCCATTATTCATTTACTAGATCACTTATCAATTTTTGAGATCCCCTAGTGATAATACAGTCTCTTAAGTCTTCCATTTCTAAGAGGCCCACTATGGGAGAATGGAACCCTCAATGTGGGCATGATTAATTATCTAAAATGTTCTTTCCTGTATTATCCATCTATATCTCCTTAAAAAACATTAATCATAATAATAAAACCAAAAAAATATAATTACACTTATATATAATTATATTATAATAAAATAATCATTTTTATAGTCATACTCACCCATAGATTATATGATGTTCTTGTTGGCGCTAGTTTGACCACCTACTTGATTGAAGCTATAAAGATCTATCAAGGATGACTAGGGAAACTTAATTAATAGGAATATACAAATTGAAAAGTAGAATTATTTTATGAATATGATTTTATATGTATTACATAATAAATTAATTCTCTATAAATTGTAACTCGTTGTTATATTCAATATCCCCGAAACCTGTTCATCGTAAGATCAATTTTAAAAAACCATAACCATGATTTAGATTAATATAATGTGTGAGTAAATAATTAAATGAAAATATTGTTCTAATATCTATAATAATATAATAATTTTGAACTTGGTATAAATAAATGAGAACCAATATCATTATCATAAAACTTATACGAAACCATAAAAATTACTAACATTTGAGGAAGATAAAACCATAACTAACAAATATTTTTTGTGAAAATAATTATAAATAAATAGAATAAATGGTAAAATACATGAATAATGTTATTAAATAAGTTATTAATATGGTCTTTTTTATTAAATAGGAAGTTATAGTGTGGCCAACCATATAGTAATCCAAGGACATGATTACCAACACAATTTCCCTTCATTAAGGAATGTTTTCATGTTAATCACTCGTTATACTTTTTTATGGTTTATATAGTACTAAATTTTATTCTATTTTCATTATTAGCGTTTATTTTGTGGAATCTAAAATTATTTTTGAATCTATTCTTCTTATTATTTTGATTCATTTAATACCAACCTCATAGGGGTTTTTGTTAACTCAACTCACATTCATTGAGTTGTAATCTTTATTCTTGAATAGGATTCTTTATTTTTTTAATTCTTACACACTCATATTTTTTTTTCCACAATTTTATAGAATTTAAATTTTCACATAAAATTATAATTCTTGTATTTATTTCATTCTTTATAAAAAATTAATCTTATTAAGAATAATTCACATCCTTTCTAATAAATATTTCTCCTCCACATCCATATCATTTCGTTACAAAAATAAATAAATTTCATAATTTGAATATTAATGGATTCTTATCTCCTATATTATTTATATTTATTTTTATATTTTATCAAAAGGATGTTTTATTATCATTTTCATACATATGTGTTTTTTCCCAAAAATTAATAAAAACCATAAGAGAAGAATTTCATTTCATATTCATAAATATTGTATCTCACACTTCCTATTTATTAACCTGGACTGTATTCCTTTTAAAGCGTCCATTATTGGCGACTCTTTAAAAATAATTCTTTAAACAATTAATCATATCATCTTAACAAAAATAATTCTTGAATGTTAATCATAACTTCATATTATTATAAAAATGTAAAAAATATTTTTTGAATTTGATTTTATGATTTTTCTACTATTTTCCTCTCTAGATATATAACTTTTGGGTCATGTACATGATCACTTTCTAAATTATCTTATGATATACATCTTTTGAGTGATTTAATTTTAGTAACAACATATCTACTCTTGATTTCAATTTATATGATATTGTACGAATCCCATTTTATTTCCATGGTATTTTCAATATATGATGAATGGTTTACTAAATGTAGAACACATACATATGTTATATCATTATGTGATGGGTGGTTTATTATATATCTAAGAATTGTATAGGTGATGTTTTATACATAATTATATAATAATGTTCTTCATGGGCATGGTTGTGATTATCTATTCTCACAACCTATTGTGTGGATATGATTTATGTTAGCTCTGTTTAGAACATTATGTATAGACATGATTGGGGTTAGCTATATTCACAGGTTTGTGCATGGACTTGATTACAGTTATATATTTTCACAATGTTATCTATGGACATGATTTTGGTAATATGGGTTCACAATTATATGATTTACTATGCTTATAATGATATAGTATTTTTATGTTATGCCAAATTATTATGTTATGATTCCTTAATTTGATTATTATTTCATGATCTTTGGTATGGTAAATGTTTTATGTTTTCATAAAGATTAGTTTATGATCCTATGATATAATTACATGATATATGCTTTTATATTATTACATATGATTATCTATTATGATTCCATTGAACTTTTAATAATATACATCTAAAATCTTTATGCTAATGATATAACCCTTTATGATTCAAAAATATGCTTCCCCCAGAGATCACTTTAGTTCAATGCTTCTTTTGTCTCCCTTATCCCATGAAATTATATATCAAATTATGTATAGAAGGAATATTTATGTCGATGTAATTTTTTGAGATATTGAACCAAGAATTTTTAAAAATATCATAATGTAGCTATTACCTAAAGACAATTAATATTTGGGTTTTGGTATTTTGAGTTTATTAATGATATTTAATGAATAATTAAAAAAATTCATAAAATATATGCATGTTTAGTTTCAGTTGTCTCTGTTGGTATTAGAGTGAGGTTTATACAATTGTTGTGTTTTAATACTAGAAACGATTAGTGAAAACCATAGGGATAATAATGCATAAATTGAAGCATCCTAAAATATAGAGTGTTTTTTCATTGGAAAAAAATCCCTATATAGATAAAACATGTTTTTAAATGATCTCAATTATATTAACCAAGGTTTAATAACCTTAAAAAAGATTGGTGGGGTATTATCCCTTTCTTTATTTGGTTCAAAATAAATAGGTATAACTACACACCTAGTTTGAACCTCATAGGAGATATGCTTTGGTTAATCCACATGAGATTTGAAACCCATTATGAAGTCTATTGATACACTTTTATGGTATTTTTATAGAACATAATAATAAATGGGCTATGAATAACATAGAACCTCGAAATTAGTATGTCACGGTCATTTTTGATACATTCCGTATATGTAAATAGTTCTCCATTTTATATTTATATTGAAAAATGTTTTTTATCTATGAAATTCCATTATTTTAGTAAATTGGTAAAAATAGGAAGATCCAAGTTAAAAATTGGTATGAAGGATAATGCGGTGGTTATCCAACTAAGAAACCGTACATGATAGTATTTAGATTGAAATATATTATCGTTATTCATAATCATAATTCTTGAGTTATGATTAAAAACAAGAACATATTTGAATTTTAAAAAAATAAAATAAGAGAAAAGTAGAGTTTTAGAGATTTTTATATAAATAACATTGTGGAAAGATGATTCAACATTGTGAGGTCCTAGACCTGGGTGAAACTCATAGGTTGCCTGAGTCCAGTTTTCCCCACGGACTCAAGCGCTCCCGAATATAGCCTAGAGGATAACCTCTAAAAATGAGGGACTATGTTGTAACCGTGGGGAGACTATATTCTCATTATCATAGTAGATCATATAATATTTTATATATATATATATATATTTGAAATAGAGGAAGAATATGTAAACAGATAGAACATCAGAAAAAGTCACAATAAACACAGGACCAGTTACCCACCGTAGTAGGAGAAATATAGAAATTAATAAAAACATAAGAAACTATTAATAATATTGAAAGCTAAATTGAATCATATAAAAATAGATAATAATTTATGAAATGTCTCTATAAATTAAGAAAACATGGATACGTGGCCCTAACAATTACATTTTATAAAAGAGAAAGAAAAAAAACCAAAGCAAGAAGCTTCCCTTTATCAACACCTATATACATGTAAATTTCTTGGGTACCCATGGAGTCCCTGATAGGGTTTGATATAATTCTCAGTAAGCCACCACCAATTATTTTTATGTCATATAGTATTTTTAATAAAAACATAAACAATTTGTATATATTAAAATTAAATAAAATGTATCAATGTAAATACCACAATACTAGCTTCATCCAAAACATGTAATTCCAATGAACACATGATCATTTAATTAATTAAAATAATTTTTATGAAATGTTATGTTATAGGATTCAATGTAAGACCCTGTAATCCTATAATGATGATAATAATAGAGGATCTAAGGTAATAACCAATGAATATTGGATGATGATAGTAATGAAGAGGATCCATGTTAATAACTAAGACAGCCTTGACCATATGGGTCGAGATAAGTCAGTAAAAACATCATGCTAGGATATAAGGGGTCCACATGAAATCCAAGGGGTATTGAAGAAGGAAATATATTGTAATATGGTTCATTATCATGTCCAAGGATCTCTTCCATGTTAAAATGAGAGAAGAAATGGCTAGGACCAATGGGTGTATCCATGGCGCCACATGTATGAAGACGTCATGCTGGATCCAAGGAGTGTATCCAAGGAATTATAATATATAAATGATAATATAGTTATTTTAACACCCCGAGATATCATATTAAGATACTTTTTATAATGTATTTTAATAACCTGCGCTACATGCAACATTGAGTTCGAGCGCACCACGATTTACCAAACTAGTAGTTCAATAAATGGATATGAATATTTTTAACCATGTTATGAATTTAATATAATCCATATAATTTTAATATCCATATTATGTGATTTTTAGACATAATATAGGAACAGATTCAATTTTTCAGATAGAAGAATTATTTTAAAAAAAATGAAATTTTACTGCCTTTTAATGGAGAATATTTTTTAAATACAATATTTGACAATTTTATATAATAAATTTGACAAAATATACTTATTCATTAGAAGAGGGACAAAAAAAATTAATTTGGATAAATTTTTGGTTGTTTTCTGATAACATTCATATTTTGATGAATAGTGAAAAATTCTAAATTTAATTGAAAACAACCTTTTAAATAAAAATAATTTATAGTGTTAAATTATACAATTTAATGGGTTTTATGTATAATAAGATTATATTTTTATCATTTAATCCAATTTTGACCATTGGACGTAATTTTATATTTAAATTTGATATAAACACATATCAATCTTTTGAAAGTATTTACTTATCAAAAACTAGGTTTCTAGTTTTGATAATGGAAATATTTTATTAAATTAATTAAGAAAACTTATTTGTTTTGATTATTTGGTAAAATAAACATCATTTTTGAATTGGGAATATCCAAATTTGCTCTCGGTGGATTTTTGGTATTTTTCAAAAACTTTCTATTTTTTATGAAGAGTGAAAAACACTAAGTTATTGTTTAAATCCAACCTTTTATTTAAAAAATTATTTTAAAATTAAAATTATTTTAAATTAAAAATATATACATAATACCTACATTTTTCCAATTTAATTCAATGAAGTCATTTTATAATAAGATTAGAAATATAAAATTTTATTGAACTGTTTTCCATCTTTTACTCATATTATAGGAACATTTGAAAATTTGCATAAAAATAATTTTACCGCTTATATGAATTGTATTTAAAAACTCTGAGAGAAATGGTTGACATAAGTATGTAAAATTTGGTTTAATAGGATGAAAATAATTTTTTAAAGAGTATCTTTTGAATTTTATTTACCACGGTTAAAAGTAAGTAGGGTAATTAAAGGTATAATGGATATTATAATTAGACTAATACATGTCCTAATTATATTGGAAAAGTTTATTTCAACCAAAATCAACCTTAGGAATAAAGTATGATCCTTTGGATCCTTTTGGATTAGATCTGGACAATTATTATTAGTTTATTTAAAGAAGAGTTAAAAGTGATAAATTCAACTTTTAATAATTAAAACATTTTTAATATAGGGATATAAAAAATATAATTTCAACAATAAATATTAATTATAAATATAAAAATATTTTCCACATAATGGTATTTTATTTGAAAATTTTATACATTAAATAATTTAAATTAATTTATGATGCAATGATGATGCAGTTATTACCTTATTAATGAATGATTAAAATAATCGATATTATAAATATCAAAATAAATGTAAATTGTGACTTTTTATGAATTCCATGAATTGATATGTTAATATGACATGTTATTATTTATTTAATTTATTTTTATGAAGTAATAATGTTTTATTGACTTTCACAAAGACTATATACTAAATAGTGTCAAAATTGGCATAAATGAGTATTTAAAACAAATACTATATTATTAAGTGATATAATATTCTTAAAAATAAATTTTTATGACAAAGTACTTATATAATGATATATAGGTCATTAATGAACGACTTTAGGTTCTCTTGGAATTTTATAGTATGTTTATTAACCATGTAAAATTAAAATACACAAGACATGGTAAAAGTTAAACTATTTAACTAAGAATTAAATCTAAAAGATAAATGTATATGGGGACCTAAACATGTCTAAAACATATTTTTGAGATTATTTATACCCATAACCTCCATATCCTAGAAAAAAAATCTATTTTTAGCCATTATAAACCAAAAATGTTTTTATAATAAAATAATATTTCATGCCTTTCCTAAAGTGAGCCTCACCTATCTTATAAATCTCTACATTCCATTTTATCAAATTAACACATAAAAATCCATTTGTCTCGGCCATATTCAACTCCAATATCCCCCCAACTACCCTAACATCAACCTAGAGGCCTTAATTTGATCAGAAAGTGAATATATGGATCTTTTTTTATCAAATTAAAAGGAAGCACCTGAAGAAGAGGGAAAACTTTCACCACCTCATTCAAAGTTATTTTCTTATTTTAATTATTCATTCATTATTATTTCCAGTATAATATAATAAATCCAGTAAATTCTATATAATTTGATGTAATTATAAATATGGCACAACCATATTCATTATTCTATCGATCCTAAAAATTAAAAAGTCATCATACAAGCGTTTGTATGGCTTACAATCTCCACATCGTGTTATATTTTGTTATTAAACACTTCATTATTTGGATGGATATAAAAATGAGTATAATTGATTTAAATAATAAATATAACATGTTAATAATTATTTATATATGATACACCATCCAATTATGTGCGATTTCACCATCAATAGAATGACATTGTCGCTCGTGCATACTTACAGATTACCGTCTCCATGAACGCGATGAGATTAATTTCACATCATTTCCATTTAAGAATAATTTTCATTATATGTTTTAAAATAATTTTTTAAAGCTTAATATCATTCTGGATATGAATAAAATAAATCCTATCTATAGAAAACATGACTTACGTAACAAAATATATAAAGGAAAATGAATCAGTTAACACCCGAAACAATAATACGACGAAACATATTATTAACAATGAAATATTATAAGATCATATATGATATAAAATTTATGTATGTGGTTATTGTATAATTTAATAACAATTATTTAGCTATCATACATGAGGTTAACGTACCCTCTACTAAGGAAAATTATAAGGTAAGGGGTTTTTATTTCACTTCTTATTCCCATGAGATTCATGCTATATTGAATCTATTTCCATTTTTGTGGTGTATGTACTGCCCATAATTTTATTCTTTTTGTTATATACTTTAATATATGGGTATTTACATCTTCATTTTATGATCAATATTTCATGGGTTGTATGTTTCAAATGTTCCTAAATCGGCAAGAGAATTTCTAATTTCGATTTCCACTCATTGGGTTTTATGAAAACTTCATTGATTATTTTACTCCATGATTATGTGTGAAATAACTGTTTATTTATTTATCTAGTAATTTACACTCCACATTTTGTAGATATAACTTTTATACACATAATCACTCTATTGATAAATTCTCATGTCAATGATATAAACTTGATAAGAGTAAACTTAACCAGATTTCCATTATATTGACTATATTTATATTTTTCACACATAATTATTTCATTGATTCATCCTTTTCCCAAGGATACAATCTTTCTAATGGATTTCATCTCAATTTACTTTCCACTGGGAATTCTTTTTTGTTATGCACCAATTCACTTTTATATAGTGTACATACTATAATTTAACATAGAATATCATAAATCCTTTTATTATCATGAAATTATAAGGTTTTGATGACCTCAATTAGTTTTATTCATGACCCTCTCATTTTTTAGGAACTTTAAGTCAAATATCATTTTAAATGTTTTAAATATTAAATCTTATAAGTCATTGTCATTAATGTCCTTGTTTTAAAAATGGTTTTAACGATTTATTTATATAGATATGAATTTTTTAAAATTAAAATTTCTTTTAAAAGTTTCAAAGTGGTATGTGACACTTTGATTCAAAAATCTCTATTAAATGGCTTATTGAAAAATAGTGAGACTTTTAAATGTATTAAAAAAGGGTATTCATCTCAAATAGGTTTACTGTTTATTTTAATCTATGTCAATATCCTCAATTATTATTGATTGATGTTGATTTATTATAATAAAATCTTATATATTGTTTTGACTGAGTTATTTTTAACTTTGGATGTTCTATTTTTATACAATTCATGGTTTGTGGTTAAAAAATTGACATTTTGTATGCGTGTTTTAATATAAATATTTAGATAATGTTTCAACCTTTTCATATGAGGAATTCATTGTACCTAGTAAGTGATGGGTGGAGCCCGCTATAGCTCCTCGATACATCAGTAGGTCTCATGAGACAAACTTTTTTCTTGGCACAAGGCCTTGAAAATATCATTATCTTTGGTCTTGGCACATGGCCTTGACTATGTGGTTATGATGTATGATAATATGCATTCCATCATTATGAAATTATCTATTGGTATGAAATATTATTATTCAACTAGTAGAATATCCATGTGAATAAGTAAATGGAAATATTTTATTTGTCTTTGCCGTATTATGCTGAATTTTATTTTTAAAAGGCTTGTGTTTTAGTCTTATACATTGCCTTAAATGTTTATTCTTATTTATGATAGTTTCTTCTATATTGTTATCCCTACTGAGCATCTGAAATCCCCCCTTTCTTATGTTTTCTTTTTCCCAGGATTTGAAGAATTACATTATGATTAACATGCAGGGATATGCCAAAGGATATGACTGTGTTCAAAGGGGACATAATGTTATTTTCATTATTTCATGATGTAATGTAAAACATATATATGTATCTAGTACTTCTAAGGTTACTAAACTAATTGGTCTATCTAGACTTTATCTCATTAGATAAATCCAATGTTATGAAATAATGCACCAAATCTGGGTAACTAGGGTCAGGGGCGTTACAGTAATCCCATGATTTCATTCAGATAATCCACAAGTAAACAAGGACTATCATCCTTGGTGGGTATCAAACATGGAAATTAACATCCTTGGATCTGAATGGTGTCCACATGTGCTCAAGGCATTTCATCGGGAGTCTAAGGGTAAATCAAGTCCAACCAATCATATAAATTTAAACAAGTCCATATGCAATAAGAACCCTATACTGGATTTATTTAATAAATTAGGCCTAGTAATAATCATTCTATTTAATAAGTTAATTTGGATCATTCCATTCCTATAATTAGAATGAAAACACATAATAAGTACATGAAACCATTTATCATATAAATTAATTAATTTTTTTGGGTTCACTCTTCTACCTTCCGTTATCATGGAATGTGGTGTTATAGACATTCAACTATGTCATTGAATTTATAAACATTTAATAGTTTTTTTCCATTTCCATTTATTAGGCCTAACAAGGAAAATAATGAAATAAAACCAATTCCCCTTATATAATTCAAGGTCATGTGAAATATAAATTATAGTTTCCTTTTAATAATTCATAATTAAATTTATAACACCTTTCCTAGGGGTATCAAGTGGTATCTCACGTAAATGGTGGAACATATACTAATAACAGGGTATGAAAGCAGTAACTATAGGAAAATCCCTACTTGGTGTATTCTATGTTGAGGTCATAACAACCAATTATAGATAACATATATTAAAGTAGAACTATCATATGATCATAATGGTTATAAGTATAATAAATTAATTAAATAGTAACCAACTAATGAAATCAATGTTCACACAATGATGATAGTTTTAAAAATGTGAGACTTAAGGTAATAGTCATTGACCACCTACCTTATACCCATATCACTCTCCTAATCTAGTAGTAGCCCTTATTTTTCCTTATATTAGAAGAAAATTAAATGATGGATCAAAAACTAGAATATAGGGCATAACAGGCTGTATCAAGATAACATTTTCAAAAGGAATACAAATGAATAATCAAGAAAATTTATTGAGACAATTACTTGTACACTTCCATGATGAATGACATATATGAAATTGGAGTCCATTTCATGATGTCATCAAATAACATAGGTCTTGTCTTCCTTGGGGGTTCTGATATGAATGAGGAAGTTGGTGAATTATTCGGTCAAAAAATATAGTCCCTTTCTTTATATTAAAAAAACTAACTCTAGAATTTACATGTTTTTTGAATACTTTACATGTAATGTTCCAGATCCTTCCCACTAGTAAAACCATTTACATGATGTGAAATGTCTTGGATATAAAAATATATGTAATGTAATTGACATTCTGCGTAACTTCTACCCATTGTTTCCTTCTTATAGAAAACAAACAAACATTACACAACCTAGATTTAGGGTAAACGATTAATATTACAAGAAAAAAACCAAAATTAAAAAGGTTCCATACTAGAATGAAAAATTAGGTTCTTTCATTTATCCCCCCATAAAGAATCTTTTCCTCATGTTCACCACTCAATGGTGTCAAAACACTTTCTGAGAACAAATTCCACCCTTGGTCATATACTTCGGCCTCCCTCTCCTGAGTTTCCTCTTGTACATGATGGTACTTGCATAGAACCCATACTAAAGGGATGGACCAGCCCCAAAGGTCTTTCATGCTCCGGTCGTATAGGATAATCCATTAACTAAGAATATATAATGACCCATACTTTACATACATTATTATTACTTCAGAAATGAAGCACACTTATTACAACATATAACAAAACCAAGAAAGGACCATATAGGTATAGTGTCTTTAGAAACTGGGAAACATAAACAACTGGTTTATAAAGAATCTACTTTGCCTCCCATTTATTTCATCATATCTAGAGTCTCTTTTGGCATATTCTACTTAATAACTTTCTTCCTGACCTAGGGAAATAAAACATACAAAAGGGTGAGCTCAAATGCTCAGTAAGGGTAAACAAAAGAAATATCAATCACATCATGTACATAAGCGCATAACTTTTGGAAATCTTAACCTACAAAAGAGATCATAGTTTCATAACATGGGATAAATAATAGTAGTGAAATGTAATCCCAGTAATCATAACTTAAAACATGAAACTTTGTGGCATACACACATAATCATAGAGAATCATTTCTTGTTAGTCAAGACTCATTGCCAAGACTATCTTAGTGGACAAAGTCCATTTCTGAACCGAGTTCATTCCTCGTTTCAGTCCTGTTTCACTAAACCGGTATAACCTACCATTCCAGCCATATCTATCTCATGAGATATAAAATCTTTACCCAATGCATTGGAAGGAGATATAGGTCCCACCCATCTCATAATTAAACCATTCTGATGTGTGCCACAAAAATCATAAATCATACATCATTGCATAACCCATGTAATAAAAATGGAATTCCTAAACATCATGACATCATAAAACAATTCATATAAGATAAATGAATTCATAAAAATAATTCCATCACAACATAATCAAATCCATGTAATGATAGGGATAGAATCAGAACCCTATATTATCTTAGATGGAAAATAATTTTGATAAAACACTTGAACTCCATACTTGAGGAAAATATCCTTTCTAATTAAAAAACACTTTTCATTTATTAACATGTCATTAAATTATATCTAAAAGAAGTTGATTAAAAATAAACTTGAAAAATTGTAAAGGAAGACTCTTGGAAATAATGTTTTAAAAATCCATTCATGCCGTATAAGTTTAAAAAAACATTCTTCTCGTACTTTTGTCGGAAAAGTCAAAAAGTACCTCGTACGAAAAACGACAAAAGATTCCTTTCATATCTTTTACTAAAAACTCACCGAAAGGTAAAATTGGATTTAAACAATTTTAGGTGGATGTAAATAATATTACATATTGAGGGAACATGGATGTGGATGATAAAATACACCACAGTAAGTACCAAAGTATAAACAATCTCGGATAAAAATGAGATTGTGATATTTTTCCTTACCTTAGGTCCGATATGATTTGTACATGTCCGACCCTCCTGTATAATTATTTAAATAATGTTATTGACTTATTATAGAATCATACATATTTTTATGATATCATATTTAGTCATATTCTTATCTTCTTAGTAGTAATATTTCATTGCTACATGTTATTCGGGTGTTTATAACTTTTTGTTCTTATGCGTGTTTTGTCAAATAAATTCTTATTCTTATATTTAGGTTATAGAAACCTCATTTACAGAATGGTATTAGTGTAATATATATCATATTAATTCATTCAATTCATTTATATAATCATTATGAAACGAAGATCATGTAGAACGAGTCGCATCACATCGTGGAGACGGTATTCCGTACGTACGCACGAGTGATGATATCGTTCCTATGATCGCGAAATTGTATTGGAGTGTATGTATACTATTTCAGAATCAGTATCAATTTATAATAGTCATATATAGTCATTATTTACACCATTATACCCATCCAAGTAAGGTGGTGGTGGAAAATTGATTACACCACGGCGTGGAGACGGTATTTCGTACGTACGCACGCACGATGATTTCTTTTTCTGTAGGACAGATAGATGGTGAAATAGGGTTGTTTCATACTTATAATAACATATCAGTATATGAGTGATACCGATGTTATTACTTCATAATGAAACAACTAAATAAGAAGAATTGGAAGAAGAAATAAAGATGAAAGAATCGGTAACAGATATTACCTCTTCTTTGAAGTGCTTCTTTGAGACCTTCTTTTAGGGCACTAAAATTGGTCTTTGAAGAATACCAGGACCTCTAGGATGTCTTTAGGGTAGTGGAGATGAGGAATTGGCAGGGGTTGGCCGAACATGAAGGCTCAAAGTGGTGTGACGAAGAGGGGGATGAGTTCCCTTTTATAAGGGAGGAGAGGGACTCCTTTGGAAAAACTAAAAATATTATTTTATTATAAAGTCAAGTTTGGTTTTAAATAGCTCCAAATTGATTTATTTAAAAGCTAAGGTGGGGATGGGTCGAAATCCTCTCATCCAAAGACATGTTTAGGTTCCTATTTTAACCTTATCATTTAGATTTAACATTAAGTTAAATAATTTTACTTTTACCGTGTCTTCTTGTGGTCTTATACTATAAGGTTAATAAACTTGCTATAAGCAGCCAAACAAACCCCAAGTTGTTTATTATTAATATATATAACCTTATATAAGTCATTTTTTCGGACCTTATATTTTTAGGAATAAAATAACAATTACTAAAATAATATTTGTTTTAAAAACTATTTTATGTCAATTTTCACACTATTTAGTAATTACTTTTTGTGAAAATCATAACAGAATGATTAGTTTGAAAAAAAGTAAATTAAATCCATACTAACATGTCATGTTAATCTATAAAATTATTGGAATTCATAAAAAGTCTCAAATTACATTTATTTTGGTGTTTATAACATTAATCATGTCAATATTTAATTAATAAGATAATTACTGCATCATCTTTGTGTCATAAATAAATTAAATTATTTAATGTCTAAAAATTACAAATAAAATACTATTATGTAGGAAATAGTTTTATATTTCTAATGAATATTAATATTCGATTTTATCTTATGTATAACCCCATATTAAAAATGATTTACTTATTAAACTTTGATTTAAACTATTTTAACCCTTCTTTAAATAAATTAATAATAAATGTTCTAATCTAATCCAAGTGGGCCTAAATGGTCATATTTTATTCCTAAGGTTGTTTTTTGTCTAATTAAACTTGTCCAATAGAATTAGGACTTGTGATAGGGTAATAATAATATCATTTTTACCCTTAATTACCCTATTTACTTTTAACCGTGGTTAAAAAAAGTACAAAGTTACTATTCACCAAAAAATTATTTTCATCTCATTGAACCACATTTTACTTACTGACATCAACCATTTCTCTCGAATTTTTGAAATTCCACTCACAGAAGCGGTAAAATTAAGTTTTATGAAAAATTCAGTTTTTTTAACTACCACTTAGTGGCTTCACTATTCATCAAAAATTGAAAGATTTCAGAAAAATACCAAAATTTCACCCTAGGCTAATTTAGATATTTCAAATCCAAAAATGAAGTCCATTTTGAAAAATAAAATTTATAAAATTTCAAAATGTGGTTATTACTATTCATAAAGGCTAGTTTTAATAATATTTTATTAGCATATCATTGTTTAGTGAAACTTGGTATTGCGTACGACGCAAGCTATCGAGGAAGGTTGCGATTCCGTGTAAAGCAAGCAAAGCAAGTGTTGTGTGTAGAAAAATATTCCTTTCATGATTTATATAAAAGTCTCGGGTGTTACATTCTACCCCCCTTAAAATGAATTTCTCCCTCGAAATTCGTCACTTTGTAACAAACAGATGAGGATACCTCTCCCTCATCATATCCTCAAGCTCCCATGTAGCTTCTTCTAATTGGTGGTTCCTCCATAAAACTTTCACCAATCAAGTGGTCTTGTTTCGTAGGACTTTTTCGCTATGATCCAAAATCTCTATCGGTTGTTCTTCATAAGAAAGATCTTGCTCCAGCAGTACAACTTCTGAGCTGAGTACATGTGAAGGATCAGGTATGTACTTTCTCAGGAGAGATACATGGAACACATCGTGAACTTAAGAGAGATTTGGTGGAAGCACCAATCGGTAAGCTACCTTCCCAACACGATCCAGTATTTCCAAAGGACTGATATATCTAGGGCTCAACATACCCTTCTTTCTAAATCTCATGACCCTCTTCCAGGGAGATATTCGTAAGAACACTTTATCACCCACTTCAAACTCTAGGTCTTTTCTTCAGTTGTCGACATAACTTTTCTGTCGACTCTGAGATGTTATTATGTGTTGTTGAATAGATCTGACCTTTTGTGCTATTTCATCAACGAGATCAGGTCCTAATACCTTTCTTTCCCCAACTTCATCCCAACAAGTTGGAGTCCTGCATTTCTTTCCATAGAGAGATTCATAAGGAGCCATGTGAATACTGGAATGAAAGCTATTATTATAAGAAAATTCCACAAAAGGTAGGTGTTGATCCCAACCACCTTTGAAATCCATAGAGAAATCTCTCAACATATCTTCAAGAGTTTGAATTGTTCTCTTAGACTGGCCGTCTGTCTGAGGATGATAAGCAGTGCTGAAACTTAACTCTATATCCAAAGTATGCTGAAGACTTCGCCAGAACTTCGAGGTAAATCTCGAATCCCGATCAGATATAATAGAAAGTGGTACTCCATGAAATCTTACGACTTCCTTTACATATATCCTGGCAAGATGATCCAGAGAGAAATCCTCTCTAATAGAAATGAAGTGTGCAGACTTTGTAAGACGATCAACTATGACCCAGATAGCATTATTGCCTTTGGATGTTTTAGGAAGTCCTGTGACAAAGTTCATAGTGATGTTTTCCCATTTCCATTCAGGTATGGGTAATGGTTGTAACATCCCCTTAGACTTCTGTCTCTCAGCTTTAACTTGTTGACAAACCAAGCATCGAGAGACATATTCAGCAACATCTCTTTTCATGCCATCCCACCAGAAGTACTCTTTCAGGTCCCTATACATCTTCGTGGTTCCAAGGATGAATAGAGAATGAAGAACTATGAGCCTCATCCAGGAGCTCCATCATTAATTTGGGGATGGGAGGAACACAAACCCGATTCCTGAACTTTATTATCCCATCATAATCAAGGTTGAATTCAGGAACATTTCTCACCTTCTTTTGTAACTCGACATCTTTTTTCTGTGCCTCTTTAATCTTCACATGTATAGATGGTTGAACATTCATTTGAGAAATATACGATTTTCCCCTTTCATTATAATTCCAAGATCCATCCATGGTAAATCCATAAATATTGGATCTTTTTTGATCCTCATCATGGATAAACTAGCATGGTCTTGTCGACTTAATGCATCTTCCACCTTGTTTGCTTTCCTAGGGTGGTAATGGATTGAGCAGTCGTAATCCTTAATCAGCTCCAACCATCTTCTTTGGCGCATATTCATCTCCTTTAGTGTTAAAATATACTTTAAACTTTTATAATCAGTATAAATATCACACCTTTCACCATAAAGGTAATGCCTCCAAATCATTAATGCAAAGATTACTGCAGCTAACTACAAATCATGAGTTGGGTAATTTTGCTCATGTATTTTCAACTATCCTGAGGCATAATCTATCACCATATCATTTTGCATAAGAACACACCCCAAACCCTTCTTGGATGCATCACTGTAGATCACAAACCTTTCTCCACTACAAGGCAGTGTGAGCACAGGTGCACTGGATACCCTTCTTTTCAACTCCTTGAAATTCTCTTCACATTCCTCCGTCCAAACAAACATAACTCCTTTCCGAGTCAAATTGGTGAGTGGATTAGATAATCGTGAAAAATCTTTCACAAAACATCAATAATATCCAGCCAAACCAAGAAAAATTCAGATCTCGGTTACTGTTGTTGGTCTCGACCATCTTTCGATAACCACTGTTTTTGTTGGATCCACAGATATCCCCTCTTTCGAGATTATGTGACCCAGAAATGCAACTTTTTGAAGCCAAAATTCACACTTGGTAAATTTGGCATAAAGCTTATCCTTTCTCAGGGTCTTAAATATAATTCTCAAGTGATATTCATGTTCTTCCTTGCTCTTTGAATAGACAAGAATATCATCTATAAAGACTACCACAAACTAATCAAGATAATCCTTAAAGACTATATTCATTAGATCCATGAAGATAGCAGGGGAATTAGTAAGACCAAATGGCATCACTATAAATTCATAGTGTCCATACCTTGTACGGAAACCCGTTTTTGGTATATCCTCCCTTTTGACCCATAATTGATGATACCCTGAACGAAGATCAATCTTGGAGAAGTATTGAGCTCCGCTTAGTTGGTCAAATAGGTCATCAATGCGTGGGAGAGGATATTTTTTCTTGATAGTGATCTTTTTAAGTTCTCTATAATCAATGCAGAGTCTCATTGATCCATCTTTCTTCTTAACAAATAGAACAGGTGCTCCCCAAGGTGACGCACTAGGGCGTATGAACCCCTTATCAAGATTCTCTTGGAGTTGCTTCTTTAATTCCTGCAACTCAATTGGGGCCATTCTATAAGGTGTCTTTGAAATAGGCAAAGCACCCGGTACGAGTTCTATTGAAAACTCAACTTCAGGATTTGGTGGAAGACCTGGTAATTCCTCCGGAAAGACATCATCAAACTCCCGTACAATGGGCATATTCTTAATCGTGAGTTTCTCACCAACCATTTGAGATAAATAACCTTCATTTAGTGGAATCAATACCCATAAAATGGAAGGAATTTCCACTGGAAGGTTATGTTAATCCTTGCATCGATAGACGATCATAGATTGATCTGAAATATGAAATGTGACTTCCCTTTTTTTCCAATTGATTTGAGCTCCATGTAGTGAAAGCCAATCCATGCCAAGAATCACATCAAATTCCACTATAGGAAGGATCACAAGATTTGCAGGAAGCACTTTCACACAAACTTCAATCAGAGAAGAATTATAAACTTTTGATGCGACTGTTGTGCCATTAGGGGTTGTCATAGCTAACTCAACATCTAATTGTTGAGGTAATATGGTGATACCCTTAGAAAATTCTTCAGAAATAAAGGAGTGGGTGGATCCAGAATCAAATAAAACATTTGCTACTTTAGAGTGGATGGTAAGTGTACCTTTCACCACATTGTTATCGTACTCCACATCGCTGATAGAAATTGCATGTGACTTTCCTTTGTCTTTAGCCTTAAGAGTTTGTTGATGTCGACCATCATCATCAACCCTTGGATTAGAGAATTTATTGGCATAATGTCTCATCTCCTTGCACTTGAAACCTTGAAGTGTAGTAGGTTCGTTCTGTGTATCCCTTCCTTTGTTTGCATCATTAGACATCTTCTTCCCATTATCGCGGCATTCAAATGCTTGATGACCTTCCTTTCCACATTTGAAACATTTACTTGTCCCTTTAAGACAACTCCCTCCATGTTTCTTTCCACACTTTGAGCATAAGGGAAAGCTCATCTTCTTTTCAGTGTGCTCTTTAGATTTTCCTTTGAATTCCATTTTCCTCTTCTTATCAAACCCATATGACTGATGGGTTACTCCAATCTCCATCTCAACTTTGAGAGCACATCGAACGATTTCCTCGTAGCAATTGAAGTCCGTTACGGATAAGGCCCTTCGAAGACTTGGTTTTAAGCCACTAAAGAATCGATCGATCTTACTCTCAGGTTGGATAATAATACCAGAAGCATACCTTGCAAGCCTTGTAAAATTTGCTTCATAGGTACCAACAGATTCATCATCCTTTTTCTTCAGTTCAAGAAACACTTTCTCCATCTTTGTTCGGAGAATACGAGGGAAGTACTTATTGAAAAATAAGTTCTTGAACTCATCCCTTTCCATGGACTCAATTTCATCCCTTTTCCTCGTATTCTTAATAAGATTCCACCATTGATCATCATCACCTTCCAAACGATACACTGCTAAGATGACTTTATCATGCTCAGAACATTAAAGAACTGAAAATATATTTCTTGTAGTACTAATCCATTGTTCATCAACTAATGGATCAGTAGACCCGCTGAATCAAGGTGGACATGTCACATGAAGGATTCAACAGAATGTTGCTCCTTACTTTGCTCGTTTGGAAGTCCTGCATGATTCATAGCTTGAGAAAGTTGTGTGAGCATGGCTACAAGATTTTTCATTCCAGCTCCCATAACGTTTGGTTGCTCAGGGGGACAATCATTGCATTTCCCGTCGCATTCCGCATTAACCCGGTTCCTTTGGGTTCTAGCCATTGACTAAAACCAAGAAGAATAGTGTGAGAAACACTAATTATAATAGGAAAACCACATAATAAAGAATAAAATTTCACACTTAAGGTCTTATCCTAGGTTATTCATGGCCATTTATAAAACACTAAGATTGTGTTCTATGCTTAGACTTATCCTTAGGGTTCTTACTAAGGCTTTCACATCCTAATTTCCAAAGGTTGACTATACCTTTCCTCTGATACCAACTATAATGACCCATAATTTAAATACATTGTTATTACTTCATAATTGAATCACACTTATTACAACATATAACAAAACCAAGAGAGGACCGTATAGGTATAGTGACTTTAGAAACTGGGAAACATAAACAACTGGTTCATAAAGCATCTACTTTGCCTCCCATTTATTTCATCATATCTAGAGTCCCTTTTTGGCATATTCTATTTAATAACCTTCTTCCTGACCTGGGGAAATAAAACATAAAAAAGGGTGAGCTCAAATGCTCACTATGGGTAAACAAAAGAAATATCAATCACATCATGTACATAAGCACATAACTTTTGGAAATCTTAACCTGCAAAAGAGATCATAGTTTCATAACATGGGATAAATAATAGTAGTGAAATGTAATCCCAATAATCATAACATAAAACATGAAACTTTGTGGAATACACACATAATCATAGAGAATCATTTCTTGTTAGTCAAGACTCATTGCCAAGACTATCTTAGAGGACAAAGTCCATTTCTGAACCGAGTTCATTCCTCGTTTCAGTCCTGTTTCACTGAACTGGTATAACCCACCATTCCAGCCATTTCTATCTCATGAGATATAAAATCTTTACCCAATGCATTGGAGGGAGATATAGGTCCCACCCATCTCATAATGAAACCATTCTTATGTGTGCCACAAAAATCATAAATCAAACATCATTGCATAACCCATTTAATAAAAATGGAATTCTTAAACATCGTGACATCATAAAACAATTCATATAAGATAAATGAATTCATAAAAATAATTCCATCACAACATAATCAAATCAATGTAATGATAGGGATAGAATCAGAACCCTATATTATCTTAGATGGAAAATAATTTTGATAAAACACTTGAACTCCATTCTTGAGGAAAATATCCTTTCTACTTCAAAAACACTTTTCATTTCTTAACATGTCATAAAATTATAACTAAAAGAAGTTGATTAAATATAAACTTTAAAACTTGTAAAGGAAGACTCTTGTAAATAATGTTTTAAAAATCCATTCATGCCGTATAAGTTAAAAAAAACATTTTCTCATACTGTTGTCGGAAAAGTCAAAAAGTACCTCGTACAAAAAACGACAAAATATTCCTTTCATATCTTTTACTAAAAACTCACCGAAGGGTAAAATTGGATTTAAATAATTGTAGGTGGATGTAAATAATATTACATATTGAGGGAACATGGATGTGGATGATAAAATACACCCCAGTAAATACCAATGTATAAACAATCTCGGATAAAAATGAGATTGTGATATTTTTCCTTACCTTAGGTCCGATATGCATTGTACGTGTCCGAACCTCCTGTATAATAATTTAAATAAAGTTATTGACTTATTCCAGAATTATACATTTTTTTATGATATCATATATGGTCATATTCTTAGCTTCTTAGTAGTAATATTTCATTGCTACTTGTTATTCGGGTGTTTATAACTTTTTGTTCTTATGCGTGTTTTGTAGAATAAATTCTTATTGTTCTCTTTAGGTTATAGATAACTCATTTACAGAATGGTATTAGTGTAATATATATCATATTCATTCATTCAATTTATTTATATATTCATTATGAAATGGAGATCATGTAGAACGAGTCACATTACATCGTGGAGAAGGTATTCCGTACGTACGCACGAGTGATGATATCATTCCTATGATCGCAGAATTGTATTGGAGTGTATGTATACTATTTCAGAATCCGTATCACTTTATAATATTCATATATAGTCATTATTTACACCATTATACCCATCCAAGTAAGGTGGTGGTAGAAAATAGATTACACCACGGCGTGGAGACGGTATTCTGTACGTACGCACGCACGGTGAATTCTTTTTCCGTAGGATGGATAGATGGTGAAATAGGGTTGTTTCATAATTATAATAACATATCAGTATATTAGTGATACTGATTTTATTACTTCATAATTAAACAACTAAATAAGGAGAAGTGGAAGAAGAAATAATGATGAAAGAATCAGTAACGGATATTACCTCTTCTTTGAAGTGCTTCTTTGGGACCTTCTTTTAGGGCACTAAAAGTTGTCTTTGAAGAATACCAGGACCTCTAGGATGTCTCTAGGGAAGTTTAGAGGAGTAATTGGTAGGGTTTGGCCGAGCTTGAAGGCTCAAAGTGGTGTGAGGAAGAGGTGGAGGAGGTGCCCTTTTATAAGGGAGGAGAGGAGCTCCTTTGAAAAAACTAAATATATTATTTTATTATAAAGTCAAGTTCGGTTTTAAATAGCTCCAAATAAATTTATTTCGAAGATAAGGTGGGGATAGGTCGCAATCCTCTAATCCAATAGAATTTAGACAAGTTTAGGTTCCTATTTTAACCCTATCATTTAGATTTAACATTAAGTTATATAATTTTACTTTTACCGTGTCTTCTTGTGTTCTTATACTATGTGGTTAATAAACATCCTATAAGCATCCAAAAGAACCCCAAGTTGTTTATTATTAATATATATAACCTTATCTAAGTCATTTGGCCGAAAAATTGATTTTTAGGAATAAAATAACAATTACTAATATAATATTATTTTTAAAAACTATTTTATGTCAATTTTGACACTATTTAGTAATTAATTTTTGTGAAAATCATAAAATAATGATTAGTTCGAAAGAAGTTAATTAACTTCATAATAACATGTCATATTAAACTATAGAATTCGTGTAATTCATAAAAAGTCTCAAATTACATTTATTTTGGTGTTTATAAAATCAATTATGTCAGTATTTAATTAATAAGATAATTACTGCATCAACTTTGTGTCATAAATAAATTAAATTATTTAATGTCTAAAAATAACAAATAAAGCAACCATTATGTAGGAAATCCTTTTAGCTTTCTAATGAATATTTATAGTCGAATTTATCTTATGTATAACCCCATATTAAAAATGATTTACTTATTAAACTTTGATTTTAACTATTTTAACCCTTCTTTAAAGAAATTAATAATAAATGTCCTAATCTAATCCAAGTGGGCCTAAATGGTCATATTTTCTTCCTAAGGTTGTTTTTTGTCGAATTAAACTTGTCCAATAGAATTAGGAAATGTGTTAGGGTAATAATAATATCATTTTTACCCTTAATTACCCTATTTACTTTTAACCGTGGTAAAAAAAGTACAAAGGTACTATTCACCAAAAAATTATTTTCATCTCATTGAACCACATTTTACTTACTAACATCAACCGTGTCTCTTAGATTTTTGAAATTCCACTCACAGAAGCGGTGAAATTATGTTTTATGAAAAATTCAGATTATTTAACTACCACTTAGTGGTTTCACTATTCATCAAAAATTGAAAGTTTTCAGAAAAATACCAAAATTTCACCCTAGGCTAATTACGATATTCCAAATCCAAAAATGAAGTCCATTTTGAAAAATAAAATTTATAAAATTTCAAAAAGTGGTTATTACTATTCATAACAGCTAGTTTTAATAATATTTTATTAGCATATCATTGTTTAGTGAAACTCGGTATTGCGTACGACACAAGCTATCGAGGAAGGTTGCGATTTCGTGTAAAGCAAGGGAAGCAAGTGTTGTGTGTAGAAAAATATTCCTTCGATGATTTATATAAAAGTCTCGGGTGTTACAGAATATGTATCAACCATAACCTCTTCGAGATCAAAATTATAATATGGGTCCCCATGATAATGGTGAATCTATAAAATGTGGGAGAAATTATCTTGACAATATACCTATATGTGAATAGAAATTGATAGGCTATAGGACCGACTCTCTATAGAATATCAAACAGCCGTGCAAAATGAAGATGAAAATTCCCTGGCCTCTATATATGTCTATAACCATTTTATGGGTGATACATGTCTGAAAATACAAACCCTAACCTCAAACTCAAATTTTTTTCAATAGCGGCCAATATAATATTTCGATCTAGACTGAGTAGTTGACATTCACATCATGATTAATTGAACATGCTTCAAATTCCCCTAAATGAGGCTAGTACGCAGTAGAACTACCTCACATTCTTCTAACTCTCTTAGGGATGAAAGGAATGAACAATCTTACAAGGCCTCATAGGTATCCATCTGAATCATATCCAAAAAGATATTATTATAGGATAATTCGATGAGGGGGTTTTGAGTCTCCCAAGAACCACCAAAATCAATGATGCATGCTTAGAGAAAGTCCTATAACACCTATATCATCCATTCAGACTAGACATCAGTTTGAAGGTGAATGGATATTCACAGGAGCACCAGTGTACCCATTTCCTTCTATAACCCCTTCAATAACCTCGATGTGAAACAAGTGTCCATGTATGAAACGAGAGTATAAGGGACCCCATTTAGTTGTATGATCTCATGGATGTGCAATCTTCCCAGCTCATCAACTAAAAATTTCTCCAATATAGAAAGGTAGTGGGCTTTCTATTTCAATCGATCCATGACTATAAAATATACATTTCTACCTCAAGTTAACCTCTATAATAGAACTAAAAAATCCATTAAAACATCTATCCATATCAATTACTCGAGTAAAAGAATGCAGACATTCCCATGTATATGTGTGGGACTCTCATGTAAGTTCATCTATCATTTCTATAAAAATGCCGACATTCTGAAGTATATGTTGGATGTTGTCATCATCAATAGAATAATATATAGGTGGGTCCTCTATTGAAATAATATCTCAAGGAACCAATCCCCAGGATCTGAAAATTTCATACTCTTCGAACTATAAAAGACGGAAGAGGTAACTACCAACGATGATAGATAATACTAGTTTTTACAATTGTGAAACTCCATATGCGGCTTAGAAAAGAGGTCCATAAATTTTCATTCACCATTTATTTCCTTCATAGCCTATGCCTGATTTTTAAAACGTAGCACATCCACTACCACATTTCTTTTTTAAGTGTATATGCAAGCTCAAAATCAAATGATTGTATATATTAGACCTGCCTTCACTTTCTTAGACTCTATACATGATGTGTAAAGATATATTTGAAGTTCTATTGGTTTTCGTACACCATAATGTGCTCACCCATTTGATGTTGTCTCTAGTAACGTAAGGCATAGACAATAGCTACAAGTTCAAGGTCATGTCTTGGGTAGTTTCTCTCAAGGTTCCACAACTACTAAGATCCATACACAATGACTTTATCATCATGCATCATCACCACTCCTAGCCCAATTCTAAACGTATCATAGAACACTATATAGCATAATAAGTCTCATTGGTTATCATAATTTATATCGAAACATGCCTTCCTTCTGGATCTTGAATAGTTATCTCACATTCATCCTACCACATAAACATAACACCCTTATTAGTGAAAATATTAACTGGTTATTAAAGGAATGAAAATTACTATATGAGACACCTATAATATCCAAGCATCCCCAAGAAACTCCATGTACGAAACACATTGTTGTAAACCTCTTAGCAAGCCACAACACTCACCTTCTATGGGTCAAAATATATTCTTGATTTTGAGATAATATAACCCAAGCAGTAAAATTTTTAAATCTAGATTTGTAAAATGGAAATATTTGCAATAATATGATTCTTTCCCAGTGTATTTATAACGATATCATGATATTGAGAATGATTTCTACAAGACTAATAATACACCAAGATGGCATCAATAAATACCATGACAAAGGAATCCAGATAGGGATTGAAAAACTTTTTCACTGAGGCCATAAAAATATCAAGCATGTGTGTAAGACCGAATAACATAATGAAATACACATATAGACCATAAATAATAGGAATATCTATACGATGTATGTTTGAATTCTAGAGTAGAACCTACTGATAGACCAATCTCATGTTGATCTTCATGAAAATCCAACCTCCTTAGAGATGGTCAAAGAGAACATCCATTTGAGTAAGTGGACATTGGTTCTTAACCATAAGTAGGTTCAACAATTAGTAATACATGTATAATGGAAATTTACCATCCACCTTTTTGGTGAAAATCACAAGTGAAACTCAAGAGGAAGTACTTGGTTTTATAAAGTCATTCGATTCCAGATCATCCAACTATCACTTGAGCTCCAGGATTTCAGTAGATGTCATCTTATATGGTGAAATAGACACTGGGAATAATTTAGGAATAATATAGAATGTGAATTGTACCTATATCTGATGAAGTAAGTTAGAAATAATCATCAATAAAGATACCCATGAAAGAATCCACAATAGGAGGGAAATATGTTTGAGGAATTCCCTTCTCTTCCAAAAAAGACTATGAATTTGGGGAGATTCTCCACATAGTCCATGAATATTTAGTATATCTCTACTATCTAGGACATCCCAATCACCATTGGGGAGGTAAATACAACCATATAGTGATGTAAATGACACTATAAAATGATAGTAGTCTATAAAATCATGATATGGGACCAACGAATCCATACTAAGAATGACATCAAATCTCGACATATCAAGAACATGGAGGCCCCAGATGAAGGGAATATTTTCAACCTCATAGGGATATTCACTACATTGGAATATTCATTATTCCTATACAGTAAACAGTGTATCTAGGACCATCACACCATAGTAAAACTAAATTTCAATCCTGAGACTTTTATCTTATGATAAAGAGATAAAGAGTGTGAAGAACCTATATCAAATTATGCTGATGAAATTGAGGAGGATACAAGAATAATTCACCATCTAATCAATGGTATTGCACTCTGTTCCTCAGGTATTGGCAGTAAGGCATGCAACTGGATAGAACTTTGGCACTGTTCTATAACTTGACTAACCTAGGTTTGACTACTATACTGGTAATAATTATTATAATTCTAGCTACCATGGCCACGACCTTCTCCTCAGTGAGTCTTACAGGTGCTCAACCAACTTCGCACTTGACATGGCATAAAAGATCCTACCCTTAAAGGTAGAGCTGGAGAACAATCTCTTCTATTTTAAGTAGATATAGTCCCAAAATAATCTCCAAATATTCTCTTTTCGGTTGGAAAATAATCAATATATAGGTTTTATATCACATTGATGATTATGATTCCCCTTGCATCCCAATTTATTGATACATCAAAGCATCCGATACGAATAATTTGACCACCACATATCTAATGAGTGACCCTGAGGGACCTCTTAAAGCTATCTAAATAACTAATACCATACCGTCTCCCTGACCATTGTTCCTAGTACAATATCATTCCATTAGGGTTTTCCAAGTGATAAGAGCCTAAATTAAAATATCAAAAATGTTAGGTATGAAAAATTCATTCACCAGTATATGGGTGGCATACTAGAGCCCATCCTTGAAACTTCTAGCATGTGATAGTTCATAACTCTTTGGATGTGGTTAAAATAATAATAACTCACTAAAATGTATAGAATAATCTATGACCATTATATCAAATGACTCTAGATGCATGAAATATCTACATTGGTAAACTCTAAACAACTATTGAATGAAATGACCATAGAAGCCAATATGAAAATCAATCTATACCATGCCCTGATGAAGACCAACCTATTTAATCAGAACTGAACATTTCTTGACTGAATCATCTAGATCATAGCTGGAAATCTTGACCATCAACTATGGAGGCATATCTAAATGCTCAAAGATAGATAGAGTGGCCTCCTTCCAAGTATCAATATACTTTGGACCACTATGCCCTGAAAAGTTAGGAGGATGTTGCTACTAAAACTCAAGTATCAGATTAGCCATCATTAGTGTAGGTCATAGAGTACCCTTCAATAATTGCATTAGATATAGGAAAATATCTTTAAGATGAGTGACAATGCCCAGATAAGGTAAAAACGGTGTTTTCTTAAGAGGAACTCATAGTGTTAAAGCTAGAAGCTTAGGGACCACCATATAATGAGTGTGGTCATCAAAACCCTATTGGCACATGACATGTGTAAATTATGGTGGAATAATATAAAAATTCAAAAAACATGTCTCATATCATTATTGGAGAACATATAGAATCTCTAATAGAATGAGATCACAAGAATATAAGCTCACAACCCAAGGTACTACCCCAACTAGCTTCTTAGGGGGAAAAGGTATCTGTATGTTTTCAGGTTTAATTGTTTTGAGTTTCTAATAGTTTAAGGTTAAAATATACCTTTCCACTTAATTTACTAGAAAAAATTTATTTATAAGTCTGCTTTAACTTTTTATGTTTTTATTTTATTAAATACATGGTTAAATTTAAAATAGATCACCATTACTAGTGAATAAGGGTCCATAATCCTTATAACTGAGAGTGAAACCCTTTTATTTTAATAAACCCGACATATATTCGATCTCAGAATGAAACATGTAATATAAATGGCATGAATCGGTGAAATACCAATTCCATTCCATGAGAACCCACAAACCTCAAGAATTGAACCTGAAAATCACTCAATCAAATATAAAATTTTAGACCAAGAATGGATATAACTTCTATATCTCACTCAGAAATCATAGGAATCACATGCAATTAATGTAGTGAAATTCACATATATGGCATAATATATAGATGAACATTGAATTATAGGTGCTTATAATGATGCATGTGATGATGATAATTTTCCCCATCTAACGAGGAGAAGGATAAATTGATTTTCTCCAATATAATAATAATAATAATAACCACCACATAGCATGTGAATAACCAAATAGTGAATGGATATCAATAACAATAACCAAAATATAGAGCATCATACCTTATTTTGAGAAACCCAGTATTTACCCCCAACATGGGCTAGTAATGACCAATAATGACATAAAACCAAGTTATAAATCATTCATAATATACTATATATTCTCAAAAAATAGAAACTCAATAAAATAATCCTATAAAACCAGTTTGTGACATCCTGGGCATGGGTACCACTTAGAGGTACCCCAAGCCTAGTTCGATATAAGGCCTCAAGAATGCCTCCTCACATGCGATCAGTAGGTTACTAAATGGGAGGTCCTAGTGTGTGTCTGTTGGGAAAATATTACCTCATTACTACAATGGAGAACAATAGATATAATATAAACATTTAAAATTTTATAATCATATGCAAACATGTGGAATAATGGGAATAGAGACTATAAAAACATGACAAGTAACCTTTCATAGAGGATATAGTATAGAAATGAATATCAATTGAAGAAAATGTAAATAATCCTCAAATATGAAATAAATTATATAAAAATCATGATTATTTATTTCATGTTTCTATAATGTTGGAAAACATCAAAACTTGTCGGCAGATAATACATGTTATACAAAATAATCAAAATTAATCCAAAACAATATCCATGATCTAGAGTGATGAATCAATCAATTTTTATTAATATCAATCTTAAAGTATGAAAAAAAGATCATGGGTCCAAAGTAGGATGCTTCCCCTTGTCAACACCTACACACATGTAATTTTCCCTAGTTAAAATGGTTTCCCAGATAGTGTGTTAGATATATCTTAATAGGCCAACATCAATGAACTCTATTTCTTCAATTTTGTGTAATATAATCTGAAATACTGTGTAGTTATATATATAATTAAATACAATACATTAATGTATATACCCCGATACCTACTTCTGCCTAAACTGGTAATTTATTTGAATGAGAGAACATTTAATAAATTATATTCCAGTTTATAAGAATAGATTTAAGAGGATCCAATGTATGACTAGGTAATCCTATAATAATAAAAACAATAAAAGTGGATCCAAGGTAATAAAAATGGAATCATTGATGATGACAACAATGATGAGGATCCATGGTAATAAAAAAGGCATCATTAATCTCAGGGGTCGATCCAACTCAGTAAAAACTAGAATCCTAGCTATAATGGGTCTACATGTAATCCAAGGGTAATCACCCACGGAATTACATATAATATGGTCTTAACCAAGTCCAAGGACTTATCTAATGTAAAATAGGATAAGCAATGACTAGGCCCAATGGATGTATCCATGGAACCAGCTATCCAAAGTTGTCATTCTGGATCCAAGGAGTGTATCCAAGGTATCCTTGTACTTGGATGATAATAGTGGTATCATATAGAATCATACTGGGCATCGAAAATTAGATAAGGAATACTTTCCAGGGTGGAATCAACCTTGGCAATAGACATCCTCGAATTCGAATGGTGTCCAAAAATTCACAAGGAATTATCTTAGGAATCCATGATTGGATCAAGTCATAAAACTCTTATAAATGATAAAATGTTTTCTATATGTCATTATAAATGAAAGGGTTTTACAAACATTCAAGACAATAATTTAATTTATAATCATTTAAAAGCTTTCATTTTTTTAATTTTCCTTTATTATATGAAAATTAAAATATGGAAAATAAATTAATCCCACTAATATAAGTCAAGGAAAAGTGATATTTAAAGAATATTTTCATTATAATAGTTCATAATATATTTTATAATAGTTACCTTAGGTTGGTCGTGTGGAATACCACCCAAAAACTGGCATAGATACAAATAACATGCCCTAAAATGATTGACTATGGAAAAATATCTACGTAGGGAGGTAAATGTTGAGGTCATAACATCCAATGATGGAAAAAATATACAGAACCTGATCTATAATATGAGAATAATGTTTATAAGAAAGTAATATAAATTAAATAGTCAACATCCTATGAAATCGTTGTGCACACAATGACGCGAATTTATAAAATGGTGAGACTTGTGGGATGAGTCATATACCACATACCATATACCCACTTTACTATCCTAATCTAGTATCATCCCTTAGTTTAGACCCAATTTTATGAAAAATAAAGAACATATCAATAGCCTAAAAATAGCTCATAAAACCCATCATCAAAATAACATCATTGAGAGGAAGAAAAATGACGAACTAATCCAATGGATTGAGTAACTTATCAACACGCTTCTAACATGATAAAGGGATTTTCATTAGAGTCCATACCATGATGATATCCAAGAACCTATGTCTTGTTTTCCTTTGGGGATATTATCTGAAAGAGGGTGGATGTGAGGTCTTCATTAAAAATATAGTGTCCATACCTCTATTTTAAAATAGTAAATGTGGCATTTACACAGCGTGTTAATGCATTACATGTTGGATAATTTTTAGGATCCATCCCTTAGAACACCCTTGAAACAGTGTGAAAGGTCCTGTCCAGACAATAACATGTCGTGTAGTTGACCTACAACTTTCCCTCAACCCCATATTTCCTTTTTCTTGAAAACAAACCAACCGACCCATGACCAAGAATTATGGTCTAAAAAATAACTTTATGAGAAAAATGATAGAAAAGTTTAAGGTTCCATTCCAGAAGTAAAATTGGGTTCTTAGAAACTTCTTATGTGTCAACAATGTGGGAACATGAACCTTGAGAAATAAAAGTAACATTGAATTCATTAAGTGTGGAAAAGGAATTCATTGATCTGTAATCTTCATAGGAATTGTTTTTTATTAACATGATTGAGGTAAATAATGTTCTTTCTAATATAAAAATTAAAATTTAATTTTTTAAATTTGGGGAGTTTTTAAAACTTCAAAATTAATTCCTTAATTACCAGGATAAGGAGGATAATATACATCAACATCATTCAAGGCAAAGGAAATATTAAAAATCATATGAAATAAATATTATTAAAGTGGGCCATGATTTTGTATTGATTTAAGGAACACTTATTCTAAAATATTTATATAAAATTGTCATATTTGATTATGGGCCATCCTATTATTTTATATCAGGTATGTTTTGTAAGAAATTTAATTCAAAACCTCAAACATTAGATATAAAATTATTGGTTAGAACACCAGGTGGTTCAATGAATGCCTCAATGGTATACAAATCTTTACAAATCAATTTTTTTGGGAAGATACGTTAAGAAAATACAGTATTTATTCCCTTAGTATAACTGTTTTGTGATATTGGATATGGATTGACACTCCCTACATATAGATAGTATAAATATTCAACAGAATTAAATCTCAATTCATACCCCAAATTATCCCATTATCCAGTATCAATGTAATTATTACTATGAATTAACTTTAGAGAAAAATTCATTAATATTTGTCCTAAAACACAATCATGGGGGGTGGGGGGGGGGTTTGTTCACCTTTTTGGGAAGAAACTCAAATTTGGTAAATTAAAATTATGAGGAAATAGATTAATTTCATATTATTACCTAAGATAGAGTGCATAATATTATTTTGTCAGTTTTATCTATGTTTTGGTTGCCCATAAATATTTTCACTGGTGCGTAATAATTTGGATTTCGAGGTTTTAATTTATTTTTTGATAGAAGGAAACACTCAAGGATTTAGGTCCCACTTTTCTTCATTAAATTATATCTCTATAATTCAAAAGTATTTTTTTCTATTCATTCAATGAAATTTAAATTGATTAAGAAATGAGTCATATAAGATATGAATCATACTGAAAAACAATATTAATTCATAGTGTGATATTACCACAAAGGTACATGAATCCTTGTATTATATACCATGGGTAATTACATACATTAAAAGTGAATAAATTAAGATGGTGAAATAAATATAAAATAATAATATCTTCAAAATAAGGAGATCCTTTGGATCATGTTCACCCTTGAGAATTACTATTATTATATGTGAACATAAAATTATTAAAAACATAATTAAAAGAGAATTTAGTATGAAAATTATTTAATAAAACATTATGTAATGATAAGTGTGCTTTGTGAATTTTAAATTTAATGACTTTATATGTGGTAATGGGGGAAGTATAGACCTTATAAAAAGGTGTATATAACTAGTTAGTGTAATACTATTAAATAAGTTTTTAGTTTGATAATAATGGTTGATAGTAAATATCACAAAAGTTTATCTAAAGATAAAATATGTACATTTTCACTATAAATAACCCAATATAAATTAACCAATTGTTTTTAATATAATTTTTTGAAACTAATTCATTTGTGAAAATACAATTGATTATAATGAATATAATTTTATGAATGGAATATTTTTTTAAAATTTATTACATTTAATGAATGTTATCAATTAAATATATTCTATAAATTATATGAATTAACTGTAAAAAAATTAATAACATTTAATAAATAGTCAAAGAGAAATATAAAATAATAATTTAATAATTCATGGAAAATATAAATTTTGTGTGAAAAAATTTGTAGTAATATTTTTTAGAATTTCTAATATTTGAGGTGCTAATTTTATAAAAATTTATTTATTATATACATAATAAAATTAATAAGCATTCTTGAATTGATTTTTAATGAAATATAAAATAACATAATATCCAAAGAGAAGCTTTTCAAATAATTTTTTCATGATTTAAATTATTTTACTTAAATTTAAATGTTCAATATTAAATAATGATATAAATTTATTTTATTGAACAAACATAAAATAAATTCATATAAATCCAATATTTATTAATATAATATTAATAAGTACAACTTTATTTTATTCTTAAAAACATATCTTGTTTAAAAATAGGTTTCCCACATTATGCATTTTATATTGAAAATAAAATTTACCCCATTTATAAATAGAATATATTAAAATTTATTTTATATTTGATATAAAATTTTCAAATTAGGTAATAAGTATAATTTTATTTTTATACGCAAAAATAATTTACTGAGCTGAAAGTTAATTAACAAGTTAAATGTTATTGGATTATTTTCAGCAATTTTTTGGAAATTTTTTGGTCATTATATGTAAATAAAATAAATTGATATATTCTGAATGGTGACTTTAATTTAATTTTTTGATATATAACAAGATATAATAATACTCAATTAAATAAGAATTGATATGAAATTCATTTAAGTAAAATTTAAAATTAAAAAAAAATTTATAAAAAAATATATTTTCTATATAATATATATTTAAATTTAAATATTAATTTTATTGTATTTAGAATATATATAAAATATAATCGATTTGAAAACATTGAATAATCACATTGAAATTTGGTAATTAGGGTCATATTATATTTTTAATGGAAAAATAATTACCGTGCTAAATAATCAAACAAGTTAACCAGGTTTAATAATAGGTAATCTACCATGGATCCAATTTTATTAAACCAAAATGAAACTTCTTTATTCATGGAGTCCTTTTTAGGTGTCTAATTAATGACCACATTTATCACTATCAATTATTTACCTAACTCACATAACTTCTATGTGAATCTATCCTTACCCTTCTCATAACCTAAGTTTCTAAGGGATTATCCCTCATTTTCAAATGTAAAAGAAGATCAAATAAACTCATTCCGACACAGAATATTCCTTAGAATACCTATTAAATACCAATTCATATTCCCTATTATAGATCCTTATTTCATGTTCTGTATCCCTCGGTCAAAAAAAGGTGTCTCAAGTCCTCAGTTTCAAAGAGGCCCTCTAAGAGAAGAATCAAGACCTCAACATGAGTATTATTCAGTCCCCAACATATTCTTCCCCATATATTTCATACACATATCCTGAAATCATATTAATAACCTTTATAAAACCAAAATAATATAATTATACTAATGTAATAAATATATTATTATTAAAATATCACATTCATAGTGATACTCACCAAAATATTATAACATATTTTTATTTGGGAATGTTTAACCACCTGCTTGAATGACTCTAAAATTTAAACCATTTATCACTATAAAAGTTTAATTAATGATAATATATCATATAAAATGTAAAATTATTTTACAACTACGTTTTTATAGGGGTATCATAAAAAATTATTGATATATCTAATGTTAATCAATGTTATCACCAAATTACTAGAAGCAAGTTCATCATGAATTCAATTTTTACAAATGATACCCATTCATTCCATCTTCTAGATGTGGAACTATATAAATAATTAAAACACAATAAATATAATATATTTGATAATATATGAATTATCAATTTAGTATAATTAAATAATCACCATCACCCCCATTACAAACATATCAAAAACCAAATATTACTAACATCCGATGATGAATATAAAATAATACTAACTAACATGAATATAGTATATAATTGTAAATTAATATGATAGAAGTTAAAATATATGAATAATAATCATAAATAATTGATTAGGATTTTTATCTTTATTACATAGGATGTTAGAACGCATCTGAACAAGCATGAATCAAAGGTAATGTTTTTCATCTTAATTTCCAATCATTGGTCCATATTTTAATTTATGGACCAATTATACTTTGATATAGGGTATATAAGGAAAAATTGGATTCTATCTATTATAATTACTAAAATCTCTAAATGATATATAAATATATTTCCATGATTCCCATTTAATATTTTTTGGATTCATTTAATACCATAGCTGTAAAGAGTTCTCTTAAATGAAATACATTTTATTGAGTCATAAACAATATTCTGGAACATAATGCTTTTTTATTTGGCTTATTACCCTCAAATAATTTTTTATATTTTTCTACAACCCAATTTCCTAAATAATTTTAATTTTCACATTAATGTATTCTTATTTTTTGGATTTCTTTCTTCATAAAAAATAACACTTTTTAGAACAATTCCAATTCTTTATAATGAATACTTATCTTCCATATATACATTTTTTCTTTCCAAAAATGAATCCATTTATTGGTTTTAAAAAAAAATCCATTTTACCTTATTTACTATTTATTTTTCTCTTTATATTTCTTCAAAATGATGTTAAATGACATTTCCATCAAAGTAAATTTTTTTCAAAAAACATAAAAATGATTAAAAAGAAATCTCATTTAACTTTTTTTAACTTTATATCATCCACTTAAAATTTCAAAAAATAACATTTATTTCATTAAAAATGTTTCATTAATAGGTAATTTTAAAAAATAATGTTAAAAAAAATCTTATCGTTACCTTATCAAAAAGTATATTTTGAATGTGATTCATAACATCACATTTTTTCTATTGTTGTATGAAATCTCTTTTTATTATTACAATTAAATTTTTCTTCTATTAATATATCTACTTTAGAAATCTTCATGATCACTCATTAAGTGATATTTTTATATACATGTTTTTGAAGTCTAGACTATGGAATCAACTGATCTACTCTTTATGTCATTATAAAAAACTTTTTAAAAACCATTTTCATTCCATTAGTTATTTTTGATATAATGATTGATTGAATTCATGAGGTACACATACATCTGAGATATCAATAATTTTCTGGTTGGGGTCATATATAGTCCATGAATACATTTTTAATATTTTATTTCTCCTAAGATAATAATATTATGCATAGTTATGATTGTGGTTATCTATGACCCCAACTTTATGCATCAATATGATTTTATGTAGCTATGTTTAGAACCTTAGGATTAGAAATGATCTAAATTTACTATATTCAGAACAATATGCATATCTGTGATTATAATTAGCTGAGTTAACAGTATTATAATTTACCCTCCTTATTTTTATGAAACTTTTTTATATTATTCCACCTTACTAGATTATGTTTCCGTGATTTTGATCACTGTAACTTGATTTTAATCCATGTTAAATTTATTGTTATTTAGTTATGGTCTTTTTATGAATTCATGATCTCTTTCCATGATCTATGATTTTATATCATTTATTATGATTATATATGATGGTTTTCCACTTTTAATCATATATTTATCTAACATAAATTTTTATGATCTAACCATTTATGAATGATTAATAAGTTTTACCCTACTGATAATTTGATATCCCCATTATTTTGTTCCCTATTTCCCAAAAAATAATATGTAGTATAATTTTAAATGGATTTATTATGTAGGGATATTTGAAGGGATATGTTGAAATAAAGATGTTTGATAAGTTTTTTATCTGGCTAGTCTCCAAATATTCTCTACCTTTATGTTCTAGGATTGTGAGAATATTTCTGATATATAGTCGATAAATAATCTAAGGGATGCAAAAAATTTGTATGTTTAGTTTCTATTTTCTAGAATCAAAAGTATTATAAATTTAATAGAGAAATAGTCCTATTAAGTGGTATGTAAAAAGGTTTTATGTGATTTTAGAATTATTATGTTACCACTGGGAGGTCTTATGAAATATTGATGAAATGCATTACATATCTATAAAAATTCATACCCATTGTAAGAGTCATATGAGATCCTTGAAGAGTCTTGTAAAATCTTCTTATGGTTATACAAAATTCTATTAAAATTCTTATGAAGTGATGAAACAATGTCTTATTGGTTGAATAAAAGTGTTATGATCAAATTTAAGACATATGAGATACCAAAAAAGTCTTGCAAAATGGATGTGAAGTCATATACACTACCCTTTTGACATATTTTGACTAAATCCAATGTCTTACTAGGTTGATATAAAGTTAGGAAAAATCTAGGGGAATTATTACCTAATGAAAACAATCTTATAAAATCCTCAACCATTTTATATTTTTGGACTTATACTTGTAACCCATAAAAGATAAACTACTTATAGTCTTTTTATATAATATTTGGAATTGAACTAAAAAATAAAAAAAAAATTCCCAAAAAAAATTAAATACTGTCCTAAAAATTAATGTATGTCTTCAGTGGAGAGTAGTACAATTAGCTAGACTTTATTTATTAATCACTCAAAAATAGTTATTATGATCCGATTTCGATGACACGTTACGAGGTTCATTTGAAGATACTATTTCAATCATTTCTTATTGGTATGAAAAAGTTGAGGTAGAATTTGTGGGGCCCATTTGGTTTAGGAGGACTTTGGAGAGATAATGTGATCGTGAAAAGGTTGATTACCACTTAGAAAATATAGACATATTATGATGATGGTAGGAGGAGACTCTTCATGGTCATTGTGAAAGATTTGTTTTTGTGAGTGACTCCTTAGTTGCGGAGGAGATGTCAAAATAAAAAGGGCAAGTAAACACCAAGTTTTTGGAGCCTTTGAGATTACTAAGTGGATATGGGAAATGATGTATCATCTAGACCACCCTACTCTCTATCGAGGAATGAATGACGTGTTCCATTTTTCATAGATTCAGAGGTACACAATCGATTTCACAAGATTTATTAATTGAATGGAAATTGTGATGAAGACATATTCATCTTACAATGATTTTCCAATAAGTGCATAAATCAATGTTAGAAGGTGTTTCAAAGAATGACTGTAACAGTAGTCAATATTCAGTGGCAGCCGGAATGAATAAATGATGAGATTTGGGAGCCTGAGTATGATATTCAAGATTAGTGATCTATTTTTTTTGAGAAAAACAACAAGAGATATTTTTTTTAAGGACGATAAGTTTATAAAAGGTTAGAATTGTAATATTCTGAATTTTACGAAGACAATAAAACCCTTTAATCGATAAATTATATGTTTCTTATGTTAAAAGATGACTTATAAGTGAAAATTAATTAATAAATTTGTGAAAGGCCTTACATAAGGTTAAAAGAGTAGTTAAAAATTTATAATATTTTATTGAATATTTTAGGAGTCTAATGTTAAGTTGGTGTGAGATTACGAGGCCCATAAATCCTATTTGAAGATAAAATAAAATTATTAAATATATTATATCATAATCATTTTGTTCAAAATGATTGAATATCTCCAAAATGTTGCATCTTATGAGATATAATAGACCACTGTTAGGTTTGAGGCATTGTATTTACCCTAGGTGTGGTATAAAAATTTTAAGCCTCCGATGTTTGGATGCCTCACTTAAGAATATATTTATTTAATAATATTTATTATACTATTTCTAAAAATAATTCCATAATTTCCAAACGGTGTGTCGTATAGTAAATATGAGACCACTGTTAGGTTTTAAATGTGGTTTTTACCATAGGAAGGGTATATAATTTCAATACGTCAGATGTTTGGAAGTCTCTTTAGCAAATAAAACCATATTTATAATTTATTAATTAATTTATCCATTTTTTAAATATTAGATAACTAATATCTCCAAAAATTTCCATCATATGATAAATCTACGACCATATTTGGGTATAGAATACAAGTTTTACCTAAGATATTGCATAATGTTTTTGCACAACAATAATTTAGTGTTATATAATTTTTTCTATTAATTTGTTTAACTTAATAGAAAAAATTGTTTAATAATGCTTCATCTTATTTCTCAACTGGTTAAGATTTCATTGAAGGTCATCATAAAATTCAAAAACACAAATTCCTCAGTTTTTTGACCCATTTAAATTTGAAATTCCTTATTGAGGAAGAATTAATGACTCTACCATCATTTTATGGATAAAACAGTGATAAAAATAAGGATTGTAACTTAAGGTATAAATTATTGTGATTTTTTGGGCTTTTAAAATAAATAAAATCGCATTAGTTTCAGATTAGAAGATCATAAAGAGTAAGGGGGACACTAGATCTACCGTGATGGTGATAGGTGGAGATGGTGGATGACATTCAAATCCATTAGCATGGTTTGGTCTCATTCTTCCATTCTACACGGGGGATGCACAACACATTTTGGATTGTTTTTATAATTAAGTCTTTTTATTTATTTTCTTTCTTCATTTCATAAATTGAAATAAATAATGGTGGAATTTAAATAAAGGATAAAACCTAAATTTTCAAGGATAATCCATATATTTTAAAATGATAATTCATAAACAGATTATGAATTATCAATAGATAATTTATATAAATATAAGAATGAAATTATTAAGATTATTATAATGATAATCACACCAAATTTTCAAGGGGAAAATTCTCAAAATTTTCCAATGATAATTTCTTGAATTGTTAGAGTAGAATTATAAATTAATAATATAAAATTATTATATGACAATTTATAAGAGACTATTATAGGTTGATTTTCATTGGATAATTAATTACAAAAAATAATAATCAACTAAATTGTAAAATGATAAATTCAGATAAAATTATCAGAATATAATTACATGGGATAATTTATAATAAATTTTTGAAAATTTAATATAAAAGGATAAATTTTATTTAATTATCAAAAGATAATTATAAGGTATGATTTAAAATAATTATTAAAAGATAATTATAAAGGATAATTCATATAAACTATCGAAAGATAATTAAAAATTATAATTTAGGATAAAATAAGAGAATATAATTACAAAATGATACAATTTAATTAAATTATCGTATATGAGTTGTATGGGATAATTTATAATAAATTATCAAAATTTAAGTATAAAGGATAAATTATAATAAATTATAGAAAGATAATTATTAGTGGTAATTTATAATAAATTATCAAAATATAATTATAAATGATAATTTATAAAAAATTGTCAAAAGATAGTTATTCTAGAGGAAAATCTAACAAGTTCAAGCTTTGACTAAAATGATAATTCGAAAATTATACCGGAGATAAAATATCATCGGTTGTGATATTTTAATGATAATTTTGAAATTATAAAAGAGATATAAAGTGTCATAACATGTGATATTTTATTTTATTTGGATATAAAATAGTTGTTTTTTATTATTGGGAACATTGATGAACGTCGAGTGTATGATAAAATGAAAGAACCCAAATCACCTCTTCCTTAGGTAAATATCTCATAATCACTTGATCTCAACCAATTCATCAAAAATAAGAATCCCCCTAACATAATATGTTGATTTTGATTTTATCATAATTGTTTTATTCTTAAAAAATATTATGGTTACCTTTGATGTGACCAAATACCTTATAATTTCGGCATACTAGGGGATATTTTTGACATTATACAATTACAATCTAGGGAGAGAATGATTTAGGGATTAATTTGTGAATATATGTTCTTCCAAATCAAGGAATGTTCCTTGAGAGTGGAAAGGGGTATTCAGCTCTTGAAAATTACAACACTTTTTTTCTTGATCAGGATTTTGTTCCCTTGTTTAGACAGATAGTATGTCTCCTCCTCACCATTTATTGTGTTATAATAAAGTATTAAAGGGAAACCAATATTTTGTTTTTGCGTCCACCCAAATTGGAAAAATCTGAGGATCATGAAATAAATAGCATACCGATGCACCTATGAAACTAAGTGCTCCACAATACATGTTATTACAAAATAATGTGGCTGCACAAACCCAATTGATTTAAAATCTACATAAAACATAATAATAACTTACTACTATTCATCACATATGGCTTCTCATAGATAAATATATGATAATATACATTTTTATAAAATATAATTTTGAATGTACACCTAGTATGGGGTGTCACTTCAACACTGGTATGATGAAATTATAGCGAGGTAGCACTCCTAAAATCATCACCTTTATTTTTTACCTTCATATTTATAGAGTTATTCACTAAAAACCATTATTCTAATAATTTTCTATGATACTTATATCTCTCTATAAATTCCCAACGAGTCTCTATTCTCTATAATTACTATGTGTGGTTTTAAAGATGTCATGAAACGTTCCCCGGGGCTCATGTTATGACTACCTGAAGACCACCTCCCACATTCCAGGGGATTGAGGCTAGCATTGAGTAGGAATTTCAAAAAAACTGGGAGAAAATTGCCTATGTACTTATAAACACACACACAACTCAATGCCAAAAATGCTGGAGGTGAATACTGTATGTAAACAAACACAAGGTTCGACAGTAGAAAACTGAAGGTAAACGAGGCCAAAATACAAGCCCATATGAAACAAAAACGTTAAAGTACAAGATTCTAGAACTCCTCTAAAGAAAAACCTATAGAAGGGTAGGTATATTAAAATATGTCTGATGTCGCAGAATCACATCTCTCCTATCTGGTCACTCTAAGAACCACATGGCCCTAATCCACCAAGTAATCCTTAAAAGCTTCAGTCAAATAGACAAGAAATGATATGTATAGGTGAATCTTGTATAGGTGTGTGTAAAAAAATACCGAGTAAGGTCCCCAAACTAAAAAGGTATACGACAATGTTATACACAAAAACTACTCCCAAAATGGTACACAAAGTGTAACCTCTATGAAGTATAGTCAAGTGAGTCACTAGAGTTAGCTCACATTGGTATAACCTAAAGTAGAGAAATAAAGACTATCATTAGTAATGATGAACATCTTGTACTACTGAGGGAATCATCCCTGATGAGTTAATATGGCTTGTTGGGCTACCCAGGTATGCTCGGCACTGAGGTATATTGGGCCACTGAGTTCCGATCATCACTATGATCTATAAGGGCACTAAGGTATTCTCATCTTTTGGGCCACTTAGGGCCACTCGTTTGTTGGGCCACTGAGGTCTTATTTTTACTAAGGTCTGTTGGGCCATTGAGGTTTTGTCATTTTTCAGGACACTATAGTCCACTATTCTATTGGTCCACTGAGGTCTGCTCATCTACTGGGCCATTGATGTCTTCTCGTCTGCTGGTCCACTGAGGTTTGGTCATCACTAAGGTTACCTAAGCCACTGAGGTCCACTAGTCTGCTGGGTAATTGAGGTCTTCTCACCACTAATTTATGCTAGGCCACTAAGGTCTACTCATATGATGTGCCACTGAGGTCTTCTCATCACTTCCTTCTCATCACAACCAAATATAGAAATCCCCCTCATTGCAATTTTGATTATAGGAGAATCTGACCCTAAATCAATTGGATGTATTTGAACTTCTACAAAAACTCATATGGAGTATATCAAAAGGATCATATATTCACAAGGTACCCAACACCACAAATGGATTGGCAATCAGACTCACATTTTGGATGTTATGCATGTATTACTAAAAAGGGGCTTATTGGGTTCATGCTCGGTCAGACCCAATTTGACTAACTTGACATGACCCAGTCAGATCTGGTCCATCCCAGTGTTGTCAGGACCATTGGGCCAAGGGTCCAGCCCACTGGTCCACCCCACAGACTGTTCCCTTTCTTACCAGCCTGACCTACACTGGGGGTCGGTTTCTACCCAGTCAGGCCGCCCAGTGGCCTAATCCCCCCTCTAGCCCAGCCCGCATTGGCAGTCTGGTTTGGTCCACCCCAGATGCATCATGCTTCGCGTCCACTCCATGTCATGAATCCAACAAAGCCGTCCACATCCTCGCATGCGGTCTGCTGAACATGTGTCGCCGCACCACCGCGGCCTGTCCTGGTCATAACCTACTGTCATCTTCCATTGTGTTGCAACGAGACTCCTCTACTACCATAGTTCACTGCCGCCACATTCCATCACCGCATGCCGCTTTCCAGTAGCCCTGATCAACCACCCGCGGTGGTTGCCTTGGGTTCCACCCCCACAGGCCTTCGAGCTGACGCCCTCTATCACTGCTGTGATCCTCCTATCGTTGAGCTTGTTTTAATGACGTGGATATCCCTCTGCCACCGCCGAACCCCATGTCAGAGATTGTTTGCTTGACACCACTATCTCCCTCAACCTCATGACCAAGTTGATCCACAATAGTAGTCCTTACTAGACCACAGTTTCCATCATGTCACAAATAATTGAAGAAAATGGTGTAGTAAAAGAACAGAAAAGAAACATACGAAGGACAGACCATAAACATTGTTCATGTTCGTGTGAGTTTTCCATGTTAGGAGTTTTGATAGAGAAATGAAAATATCAATTGAATCCAACTCCCTTAATTTCTCACTAGTCCAATCCCATACCTAAGGTCATGCGATCGATCCGTGCAAAAAAAATTTAACGTGTTTATCCACATTCTTTTCTCAAACCAACGAATAGGGAAGAAATGAATTCCCTTAGAATTAAACCACTACCTAGAATCAGATCTCTCATCAATGAAAAATGGAGTCACTCCAATCACATTCAACAATTCTTGATCCTCTAATATCATTGATGATGATATCATTTGGAGGGGCATGAAGGAATGTGAGGTGATTCGTCTTTTTCACCATTCACATCTTGCAAACACCTCTCCTCCAAAGCTAAATAGAAAATAAAGAATCATGATAATGATCCCATATCTCTGTTAAAAAATTAAATGGTGTCATTTCTTTTCAATGTTTCTATTACACTGAGTCACTATATTATTACGATGTTTCATTTATGAAATGAAACATTGTTTCTGTTATGAATGAGTTGCAACGTCGTTTCATTTAAGAAATGAAATAGATAGATTGTCATTGCATTGTAGTGTAATGTTTCAAGAGAAAATAAAATTTCTTATGTTTATTATATTTTTCTTTAAAATACCAAAAAATTAACTTTTACCCTATATCAGCAATAGACGAGGTTAGTCCCCACATAATGAAATCACAACATATTGAGATCAACTGTACTATCTGATTTCCAATACAAGTAACTATTTATGAGTTATAAGGATTTGAATGTAAAATAATCATTATTTTTTATTTTAATTATGTTGACATCCTATAAAAACATTCCACAGTTGGCCTATTCAGACCCATTTTAGGATATGTCAAAGGAAATAATGCCCTCAGGAACACAATGGTAATCAAATATTTTCAATCGGAGTCACCTTTCATGAGTTATAAGGATTTGAAAAAATTATTATTATTTTATTTACGGTTATTACATTTTTATGTTTTGTCATTGGAGGCCCTCACTGACTAAACTTATGTCACACCAAGGTTAAAACCGCTATCCTGAATGCAATGATTCCATTATATTTCTGATTTGGGAACCCATTTAATAGTAAATAAAGTTTTTCAAGAAATATGATACCACACGATATTAAAAAAATTGATATTTAGATGGACCATTTCAGACACACCATGCCTTAGAATCGCATGTTGTATCAGCTTCTAGTTTTGAAATTTTACCAGAAAATATCAAAAAATAAAACTAGAAAAAATAAGTAATTTCAAATTACCCACCTTAAGTCTTTACGTCCCCAAAATCCCCACCAAGGGATTCCAAAACGAAAGTGGGTATGAGCACAAACTTAATCCTCTCACTACCACATGCTCTTTGGGAGGTTCCTATGATTCCACCAAACAAACACCAGAGGAATCGATCACCCAAATACTTTTCTCTCATATTGATCCTAGATCTCCATCAAAAACAATAAAAAATTCCTCCATCATCCACATCCAGTCCTCCCTAGTTAATTCCATGTGATGGGTCGAGTACATATCTCCTTAGCTGGGATACGTGGAAGACGTCGAGCACCCACTCTAACTATGGAGGTAGATCCTTGAGGTATACCCCCACACCCACACTACACTATAAGAAAGAAGGTTTGATGAACCTTGAAGATAACATGCCACCCTCTCCAAATAGTTGTATCCCACGTTGAGGAGAGACCCGAAGAAACACATGGTCTTCCTCCTAAAAACCCGGGGTTCTCCATTGCCTATCAGGATTGGGATTCTGAAAGATATGTGTAGTCTTCATCCACTAATGTATGACCTATATCATCTCTTCAGTCGCCTAAAACTACTCTGGGCCCATGAGAACTAATTCTCCATGGTCAGTCCAGCAAAATTGTGACCTACATGGTTTCCCATACAAGGTCTAGAATGGTGTCGTAACGATGGTAGAGTGGTATCTTTTTTTATATGAAAACTTCACTAGAGGTAGGTGATCTCACGAAATACGGCCAAAATTGAGAATGTAAGAACATAACATGTCCTCTAAGACCAGAATGGTCCAGTCCATCTTGCAATCTATCAGCAGGTGGAAAGCTATGCTCAAGCACTACTAAGTACCAAATGCCATATAAAACCCATTTCACAATCAGGATGGAAAGTGTGCCCCATGATCTGAGACTATCATTGATGGGACTCTATGGAGTTGAACTATCCCTTGCTCATATAGGTATCCTACGCACTCTACGATACTCCATTCTCAAAAATCAAATAAGTGACTAACACAGTGATTTGGTCAATGATAACCTAATCATACTGTATCCCATAGACATACATGATAAACCATTCATGAAGTCCATTGATATTCTTTCTCACTTCCTTATTGGCACTACAATGAACTAAAGAGAAACCCCTTCCAAGTATTGGCTATTAACATCGTGTGTTGAAAAACCAATAAATTGATTAAACAAGATCTCAACATTTATGTCAATAGGTAAGCCCAACTTCAAACTATTCTATCATATATGGTGTCTTCCTTGACACCCACATGCATATACTGATACATCTCATCACTCTAGGTGTACACTACTTCTAATAAGCATCCTTCAAAAATAATGAAAATCTCCCCATTTTTTGAATATCCATCAAGGGTATTCCTTATGGACAACTGACCACTTAAGTACATATAGTCGGTATCATCGAGTTATGTCTCCCTGACTCACTTTAAGAGTGGAGGTGAAACAAACACTGATTGAAGGTAAGATTCATCATCACAATACATGAAGGATAATTTTAATGAGGACAAATACTCTATTTACTCATTTAGAAACTATGAACTAGGTCTCTAGAGGAGAGCATCCACTACCACATCACCCTTACTTGGAGTACAGACAACTTCTAAGTCATAGTCCTTGAGTAACCCCAGCCATCATATCTTTCTCAAGTTCAAATTCTAATAATAGAAGATATACATGATTATATTGTGGTTATAGTAGATTATAATCCATTATACCATTATTTATTGTCACCACATATTCAATTCGAAGACTACCATTTCTTACTCACATATTTCTGGTCATGTGGTTTCAATTGAAGTGAACCAGAGGAAATCATTGCTTGCCTCTACATTAGGACACAACCATGTCTAGTCCCTGATGCGTCACATAACACTACGTAATCAACACTCTCCACTGGGAAACTCAAGTTCAAGGCACTCTTTGAACTCTATCAAAACAAATAAAAAGCCTACGATCATATTTCTATCCATGAAAAATGTTGCCTCTTTAAATTAATCAATGTTTTCATTATCAATTTGGTAGTGGGTACTCGTTCTCCATGGGAACTTGGTAAAAGTACTGGTAAATCACACATATCCTCGAATTATGGGTCCTATTAAGAATTTCTTACGAAAGTCCCCACCTACCCCTCGGCTCATGAATCTCTAAAAAAGCTATACAATATATTGATGTTGATATTAGTGCCATTTTTGAGGTGAAGAATGATGCAGAATTCCATATCCTTATAGGGAGGTGATCCTAGAAACATCATCTAGAAAGACTTCCCTGAACTCCACTACTACAGCTGGGATCTGAAAACTCAAAACATCCATTGCCACATGGGTAAGGCTGGCCAACTGAATCGTGATCGGTTTCACCCTCCTATGCATAAGATTATCCTATGATGTCTGGGGTTCCTTTTACTCAGAATAAAGAAAACCCCATTCCAACACTATGGATATACTACATCCTTTTTCCAAATATAATCAATCTAAGCATGAACTCTGTATGACCAGTCCATGCCTAAACTAACATAGTAATGCCTCAACACTTCCACCAAGAGGTTATAACAAAAAATATTTCCTCAAGGGTATGACCACACCATCTGTACAAGTGTGATTATCAAGTTTCCTCCCTTGGTATCCCCTGACGTAAGGGTCAAGTCAACGGTTTAACCAGAAACTCTATGTATTGAACTTGATTTTTGATATAAAGGAATTATCACCTCCTTTGTCTATAAGTACTACATCTAAGAGTAGAAACAGACCGTACCTCAAATAAATCTCAGAGCCCTTGGATCATATGCCTTGAACGCATGTAGCTACCCCTTCTCCTTCCCTCTAGCTCACTGAGCCTGGTGTAGACCATACCGGGGTGGTGGTTGTAACATGTCAAAATGTATACCACCTCTTGGTGATCCTCTAGCTCCTCTGACACATCTTCGCCAATCAGATCAATATTTCTTGTCATTTTCTCTGCCCTGGTGGCCCATAGCCAGTTTCACTGTCAGCATGACAGGATGGAAAATATCTAGCGAGATTTATCCCATATTTTGAAAATCATTACCTATTTCTAGGCCAAATGGACTCATCCTATGAGCACTAATATTTAGATCCCCTATCATGGGATGCCTTCTTGGAATGTCTCACATTGCCTAGTCTCTAAGATGGATGTTAGCTTCATGCTTTCCCACTGCCATTATCCACTGGATGTATATGCACAACCAAAGTAATTTCAACCACAAGGGTTCTTTAGAAACCTATCATAAGTGGGAATGAATAGATGAATATGGTTGGATCATATATCCCTAAAAAACCCTCACTCGATGGTCTGAGCCCTGGATCCCTAGTCGTATCGTATATCTCGAGTACCTAGAAAGGTCGGTAAGCCTTCATGAATAATCAACTATCGACATGTCATCATGAAAAAGTTTCAGAATATCTTGTGCATGTATATCCATTATATTTTATGGTGAATTCCCCTTCTCCTATAATGGTTCTCCAGCTCTATCCATGCAAGAGTCACCTCTTCGTAAGATCAGGTAATTTAAACACCGCTATCTCCCTACTAAGACATGTAGAAGGCTCCTTGCTAGGAATGCTATCTGATCAAATGGTGTCCTGACTAGATGAATAACATGGTTACAACATCATGATAGTCCTTATCCACCCATGAGTTGGGATCACCTCAGAACTTTTGGGGTCTCTATCACTGACACTCATGAAGTGTGCTCAGCCCACACATCTCAACTGCTAGTACTATGAGTAACATCTGCTACTCCAATGGTGGGGGTATAGATAGTAATCCACCTTACGGTTCTATATCTAGTATGAACACCTATACCCATTTCATCACCCCACATATCATCATTGAGATCACACTCTGGAATCAGGGATCGTTGTCTATGTGGAAGCATCTTGAATCAAAACAATATATACCATGATCAATATAGTATACCTGGTGATCTAACATAAGAAAGTCATGGAAAAAACTACCCATTCCTATAATATTCATGTACCATAATTTTTCCTTGAAACTAGTGTTTTCATGCGTTGAGTTGAAATGCCAAATTCAGGGTGCTAATGTATGGATATATAGGACACCACACAAATTATGGATTTCCTATCCTAAGAGACAAACTCAACACACTTTACAATGTTTCCCCAAACCAAACTCACAGACTCTAGGTTCTTAAGGTAGAACAGACCCCCTTTAATACCAATCTATCACGAACTGGCTCTCGGGGCTCATTCTGTAACATACCCAAGACCACCTCACAAAGGCCAAGGGCTAGCGACTATCACTTAGAAGGAATTCCTCTAACAAATGGGAGGCATTTTCCTATGTACCTGCACCCACGTACACAACTCAAAGACACATATTCTTGAAGGTTAATACACTAAGTAAAAAAAACACAAGGCACAATAGTATATATTAAAAGTAAATATTTCCAGAATATAAGTCCATATGAAACATAAGTTTAAAAGTACAAATCTTTAGAACTCCACAAAAATCCTACCTGTAGGGTATGTATAGAAACAATTGTATCAAGTCTTAGAAGCACATCTCGTATGTCTGGTCACTATAAGTACCACCAAACCTCGGTCCACCAAGGACTCTATAAATAAATAAATCATCTGTAGGAGACACGATATGTGCCGGAATAGCGTGTGCAAGGGTGAGTAAAACAATACATAGTAGGGAACCCTACCCAAAAAGGTATACCAAAAAGAAATAAAAAAGTAGACTACCAAAGAGGTACACGAAATGTTACCTCTTATATGTACCATCAAGAGAGTCACTAGAGTCAACTCACACATGTATAACATAAATTATATAAAGCAGGAATATTAGTCGTAATGTTGAAAATCTTTTACTACTGTGAGAATCTTCCCTGATGAGTCTCTATTTCCAGCTGGGCCACTTAGGTCCACTTTTCACTATGTTTTGCTGGTCCACTATGATTAGATCATAATAGAGGTCTCCTCGTCCTCTAAGGTATGTATGTATTTTGGTCCACTAAGGTCCACTCATGTATTGGGGAACTGAGGTCCGCTCTTTTGATGGGCCATAGTGGTCTGCTCATTACTATGGTCTACTAGCCCATTGAGGACCACTCATCTATTGGGACACTCTGACCACTAAGGTTTGTTGGGCCACTATGTTCTGCTCATCTGGTGGGCCATTGAGGTCCACTCTTCTGCTGGGCCACTGAGGTCCACCCATCACTAATGTCTACTGGTACACTAAAGTATGCTCATTTTGAGTCCAATGTGGTCCCCTCGTCTGATGGGTTACTATGGTCTAATCATCTAATGGGCCACTGAGGTCTTCTCGTATAATTGGACACTAAGGTCCTCTTGTCAGTTCCATCTCATCACATCTAACCACAAGATTCCCACTCATAGCATGATTGAATCTAAGTGAAAATACTCCTCAACCCGTCAATTGTATTTCAACATCCACTAAAACTTACATAGATTAATTCAAAAAGTCTATCTCATCACGAGGGTTCCAAGACCCCAAATGGATTGTCAATTAGATACCTGATATGTATATTATTCCTGTTTGGCTAAAAAGGGGCCAGTTGTGTAAGGGGAAGATCCGACCTCATCGGACTGACCCAACCCGGCCCTACCCAGTTTGGCCATCCTGACCTGACCCGATCGGTTCTGGACTGATCCAGTCAAGGCAGCCCCAAGGGCTATGCTCATTAGGTCGAGGGTGCAGCCCATCGGGACCCCCAGTTTCCCAGTCACTTTCTACAGGCTCGATCCGCATTGGTGGGCTAGTTTCCACCCAGTGTCCTTCTCCCACATATTTCCTTTCCCGTGATGGAGAGCCATTTTGGTCCACCCAGGTGTTGGCACTCACTACATATGATATTCTTCATGTGGTTGGCAACACCGGCTACCTCCCCACACGCTGTTTACTGACCGCGTGTCGTAGCAGCGCCATAGCCTACCCCAACCGTAAACAGCTGGTGCCTCTAGAGTCTCTTCTATGAGCCTCCCCTACTACCATAGTGGTTTACCGCCATATTCCACTGTCACTAACTACATGCTGGTGGCCCTGGTCCACCACTCGTGGAGATGTCATGGGTTTTACCACCGCCGCCCTTTGAGCCGGCAGACTTGGTCGCCACTACAACCCTCTTATCCATGACCCTATGAAACCACTCAGGCTCTCCAACCACCACTTTTCACTCCCATGAAAATGGCCATTTACCTAGCGCCTCCAACTCCCTTGGCCTCATTCCTGGGTTGATCTACCATTGTGGTCTGTCTTGGAACGCAATTGTCATCACATCACAAAGAACGAAAGTGAAGGCTGGTGTAGAAGAACACAATAGGAACACTTGAATGTTGGAACACAACATTTTATCATGTTAGCATGATTCATCCTTTTTAAGAGTTCTGATGATGAAAATAATACATCATATGAATCCAGCTACCGTAAATTCCCGTAAGTCAAATCCCATCTCGTAAAACATGAGATCGATCCGTGGTCAACCTATTCATGGGTAGATCTGTGTTCGTCGCACAAACAAAAGAACATGGATGAAATAAATTCACTTATAATTAAGTCCATACCAAGATTTGGATCACTCATTGATGAAGAATAGAGTCTCTCCATAGTCGTTCATCAATTCTCATTCTGAAACTCTCATGGATGACGAGATCCTTCAATGAGGGAGGAAGGTAATCAGGTGATTCGTAATTCATGACAATTCTCTACTTCCCAAAGCCAGTACTCTAGAGCCTCAGAGTAAATCCAAGAGTATGCCAATGATCTAGTATTATATTTAAACAATTATATAGAGTAAACTCATTTCATCATTTCTATTATGCTGAGTTGTCACATTATTACGCTGTTTCATTTTTGTAATGTAACCGCATTTCTGTTGCTCTTGAGTTATAGTGTCATTACTCAGTTTTGATTATGAAATGAAATACCTAGATCAATGTTGTGTTACAGTAGAATGTTTTTTGATAAAATAATATTTATTAAGTTTAATTTATCTTTCTTTAAAAATCCCAAAAATTAACTTTTACTCACGAACCGCACCGGTCAAGGTTAGGCACCACATAAGGAAATCACACTCTCACGAGCTCGAAGGTACTCTCAGATTTTCAATCTGAGTTACTGTTTATGATTTATAAGGATTTGAAAATAATAATTTTTATTTAATTATTTTTTTACAGTCACGTCCCGAAAAATGAATTCCATAGTTGGCTCGCACCAGCCAATGTTAGGCTCTACCTAAGGAATTCATGCCCTCATGAGCTCAACGGTGGTTTTATAATTTCATTTAATTTCACCATTCATGAGTTATAAGGATTTGAAAAACAAAATAATTTTATTTAATAATTTTATTTATGGTTGTTCCATTTTCTAGTTTTGTCACTGGCGACCCATGACAACTAAACATAATTTGTCCATGGGGTAAAACTGCAACCCACAAAACAACAATACCCTCAGATTTCTGATGCAAGAACCCATTTAAAAGATATTCCACTTTTTTCTATAAAACGTCTCCCACGTTCTATTTAACAACATAACATTTTTTGACGGACCATTCCGAGCACACTGGGACTCAGAATCACACACAGTCTAAACGCCTGGTCTTACAATTTTCCTATAAAATTTCTAATAATAAAACTGGTAAAATCTGAGTCATTACAAAACAATTCCCACAACCAACCTCATTAATGAAAGCACTTCATTAAAATATCCTTAATCACTTTTTATGAAAACTTTCTAGGTGTTATACATAATCTAAAGTGGTGATTTAGTTCTATTAATCAACTAACAAATTAATCCATTATTTCCATTTCAAATCAAAGTTGAATATCCCTAGGTTTATTGAAACTAATTGACCATGGTGTAGTATATGCTTCCATGGTGTGGTCATGAACATCTATATATTCTCCATGAAATGGATTTATTATCTATCTAAATTTCTTGATAAAATATATTACATTGTGGCATAGTATAGTTTCTAATAAAGTAGTCAAAGTCAACAATAAAATTCAGTTTCTTATCATAAATAATTTTTAATTAATTATCCAAAAACTCATTGTGTAGTACTTAATACCATATCAACATTTCAATAGGTTATTATATGGCCTACTAATATATTATTAAAGTTCCCATGGATTTAGAAAACATACTTTCATTTACTATAATAAAAATTTACACTCCACACTACATCTGTTTTTTATGGAGTGGAACAAATTACAAATTGAAATTACTAAAAAACTCTAATGACATTGAAAGTTGAAGGGTCATATATTAAACATGGCCTATCGTACTATGCTTTGGGCCACAAGAAATATTAAAATAATTCATCTTTTACACTCTATGACTTGATCACATTCCCTGTGGCATGTCCCACATGGTCCATTTTAAAATATCAAAAATTTACATGGAAATGATCTCCTTTATATAGAAAGTAACTCTATCCACTATAAATAATATTATTCAGATCCAACATGCTTGATAGGTAACTATGACCACCCGCATAGTGCTTTTATATATGGTTCCATCATTATCTATGGTGTTGAAACCTACTCGCCATCACATACAAAAAACCGTTTCCGGTGAAGTGTTTGATCTTGGATAAATACCTCTATAGCGAGGGGCTAGTTTGATATCCATAACCTAGGGATTTCAGCCTTTTTATCTTACATGAAATATTTTTATTTCATGAAAGATATAATAATTAACTTTAAGATGTTTCCATCAACCATACATGATTAAAAATTTATGGCTAGGCCTGATGCATCACATCATGGAAACCCTAAAAATGAAATAGATAGAACACTATGGAATCCCTTCCATAAAATATCCTAAGATTTTATCCTATAGTATTTATCTCTTAAGCATATTTCACTCCAACTACATAAATCCTTATTCAACCTAGTTAATTACTTATAAAATTTCAATCACATGCATTTATGAAGAAACACATACCCTAACAAACTAAATGGATTTTCCCCAAAATCCCTAAATTTGGGATTCTTGAAAATTCAAAGGTATGTTTGGCACATTTTTTCATGTAAAATTTTTAACCAATCCTATCCCACTATTTAATCCCCTCACAACTAATGATTGTATTACAATTTAAAAATTAACTGACTATTGTCCCATGTGAGAAAATATGATTGTGACTAATAATTGTTGATTGAGAATATCCTCATGAACACATCCATGAAATTTTAACATTTTATACCAAAACATGAATTTCCACAACAACATACAAAAACCCCATGATATACCCTTCTGGAACTATCCCTTTATATGAACAATGATAAACATTTTTTAATAGAAAATTACACTCATGAAAATATATTTAACCATTTTTACCCTTACAATATTTACATATTCTCCCCCTTTATCAACAAACCAAAATTGAACTTCCTTTAATGTTCAAAAAGTAGAGTTACAAATTAAATCATTAAATTTAAAATAGAAATCCTACCATTATCTAAACAAAAATTCCCATGGGGGAGTGGGAATTTTATCTTCAAAACATATAATGAGATGTATTTCTTTAGTTGACATGAGATAAATGATTATTTTTGAAATTATTCATTTGTATTTCCTTATTATTGATATTAACTGTTGGTTCTTGAGTGGACACATACTCCAATATCAAAATATATTTTTCAACCTTCTCCTTTATGAAATGATATTTTATTTTAATGTTATTAGTACTAAAATTATGGACACAATTGTTATTATGTTTTATTTTATTCATATTTTCAGACATCATAAGAATATGAGGTTCCTATTCAAGGTAAAAATCCTTAATAAATTACTTCATTCATAATAATTGGGTATAATCTTGATTAGTGGTTATATGTTTATTTTCATCCCTGATCAACAAGTTGAAATATTTTTTCTTGATTAATACAGATATGAATGATCTTTTATGATAGAAATAACAATCAATTGTATATTTTCTACCATCCACCAAACCTTCCTAATCTATAACAATAAATCTCATGAGTTGGCACTATGATTTAATATAATAAAAATCCCAATTCCTATATTATTATTGATATATAAAGAATTATTATCACTATTTTCATATAACATTATTTATAAAAATAATGATGATATGTATCGTGTCAAGTTTAAAATTTAATGTCCAATTTATTGGAAATTAAGAACAAACATCTACCAATGGTTTTCTTATAAAGTCTCACAATGGAATCATTTCATTTCTCTTATTTTGATAATTTATCTAGGATAGTGTTGGAGTTTTCATTTTCCTTGAGTCATTAATTTTGAATCATATGATAAATTCCTTGGAATATTTATTTTTTGAAAAAAAAACTCCCATAATCTCATTGAATAACCCAAAAAAGAAAAATAATAATTCACCTATTAGAGACAGCTCCGATTAACACCACAAATTTCCTAAAACCTTTTTGCATTATATATCATCCAAACCACTATATATAATGTCATAAACATATATAATCAAAACCATAAACTCTCCTTCTTGATATAAAGGTTGTGCTCAACCTATTCATAATGAAATATTATATTCTTTAGGTACTGTTATAGTTATGATTAACAACACCTTAGTGATTTTTTAAGGTGATATAATGCCTTACTCAACCAGTATGATTTATATTCGTTTTTAGTGAGAAAACAATCTTGCTATTCAATGTTTAACTCCTTCTATAAAATAAATTGAATAATATTTATTTAAAATTCATCTTATTCAATTTGAATAATTTTTTCAAAACCATATATATAGATATTATAATTATATATTTTCTGCCTATGTGAAAAAATTTCAAATCTATATCAATTCCATTGATCATGGAAAAGAAATTTCATACAATCCTTTCCTTTTTCCATATCAAATTTCCATATTAATTAATTTTATTTTTTAAAACCTTGTGGGTGTAGATAATATTCTTTTCCTTTGGCATAGAACAACTTCCTGAGTTTTATTATTTCCAATTTAGTCAAGCTCTTAATGTATGGACTTGAATCAACGATCCTCATTAAAACATTTTCAATGGGTTTAGATTCTACATAAGATAAATATGATTATTTTTTATATATTTTCCATCCTTATAGTTTAAAAAAGGGCCATTCAACCACTAAAAATATTACTTTAATAGATTTGTGGTCTATTAGATTTCTTGTTATGAGATGCAATTGCTGTTATATTTCATTCATCTTTAGAGTCTTCATTTGAGTATTGTATACACCCTTGAGGTCATCCTAAACCTCTAACTTCCACATCACATTCCTAAATAAGTTTGGACTATTTTCAAAAAATTATTCTCACCTATTTTTGATTAATTATCAATTATTTTCAAAAAATGATCATTATTATCACAATTATGTATCGGATTTAAAATATATTCTCAAGATCATTACAGAAATTATAGGATTTTATTTTGGGTAAATATCCAAGGAAAATTCATTCATCCCCATGAGATTAAAACATCACACTATTTTATTTATTAATAATTAAACATTTCACCCTAAACACCAAAAATTACTTGATTATAGGATTCTTAAGATTATAGGTTTTTAGTGAGTATTTTTTTCATTAGGATCCAAAAGGTCCTTAATTGTGATATATAGTAAGGTTTGTACCTCTTATTTTCCAATGTGTCTCTCAATGGTTATTACCAATATGGGTCTTTTTATCCATATAATTTATTATATTATTCCTCTATTAAATGAAACTATTTTCATGAATATTCCACACCATCAGTACTTGATGAAAAATTCATTTTTTTCTAGATATTATTCCACTAGTTTTTTTGTTAAATTTCAAACCATTATTAGTAAAGGGATTATAAATTTACAACCCCATAATATTTTTCATTAACCTATGTTATCATATAATGAATTTGAATACCTAAAATATTTTTGATATCATGATTTTCCAATAAATCCTACTATAGTTTCAATAAAAAACAAAAATTACAATTTATCGTCAAAAAAGATAAGTGTCAAATTACATCAAACAACCAAATTTAGTAGCATAAATAACCTTGATGATATTACTTTCAAAGGATTTTAGGCTTTATAAAAAATATTTCCCATTTCATATGAATCATTTGTGTGGTTTCCCTCACATGGGAGGTTAGGAATTTAATAAAAACCATTTTTCTAAACCATGATTAATTTTTTTCTTAATTGGATAATAAAGTAGTTCCATAACTTATTTTCATATTCTTGGTAAAATATTCCCCATCCTTTAACAATAATAAAGTAAATATTCCAATCTTTCATTCAACCTTGTAGAATAACCGAACAATATATTGACATAACAATAGAAATATTCTTTCCAGATTATACCACATGTACTAATTCACACAAGTGGATAACACTAAGAATAATATCACTATGACCATCAACCAAATGAAATTTTGTACTTGTAAAATCCTTCTCACTAGATTTAGCCTTCTCAGAGCTAACAATTGTTAGTCCCTCGTCATTTCCAAATCAAAAAAATATATCTTTATCATATTTTGTTCCTATAATGTGTTTCCTATTTTTATTTTCATGATATGTTCATCCACTTTAATAAATAAGTTTTATAGAGTTATACTTTTAACTTAATGTAATTTTAGCCATGTCGACCTTCTCATTTATTCCTTCATTAGGATATGACTATTATTCCACCTTTTTAATACTTGATGAACTTTCTATCTTCTAGTATCTGGGAATCCAACTCATATTAACTAACTAAAAACATTTTTTTAGTTTTCATAGTGTTTTACTATGTTTTAACTAATTTATTCTACCTTCATGGGAATCATTTGGAAACCATGATGAATAATAAATTTATTTGGATCTCAAAACATTCACACTAAAAGAAGAACCCATAAAAAACTTTTGAAAATATTGAAATTTTTATTTTCTTATTTTTGCTATACATAATCCTGGAAATATATTTTTTCAATTAGACACCCTTATTAATTTTTTACCAATATACCAAAATAATTACAACTGATTTTTGGTTTCTTATTTTTATATTTTTCTTTATCTATATTGGACATTGAGTTATGTGAAGATCCCACCTTCTCTGTGGTGTTAATTCTCGAGGTAAGTATCAAACATTGATGTTTTTTTTATGAAAAATCTCTATAAAGAATATCCATTTTCTTTTGAAATTCTACATGACATCGTGGAACTCGTTAAATCCTAATTAATGGAAACCATTTAAGAAAATGACCACAAGCATGAATCAATTTATTCTAGAGGCTTCCAAACATATTCACAGGCCTATGATTGTATGATGGGGAGAATATACCCTCCTGATCAGAGTGGAACATAGTGGTACAAAATGATTGATCTAGAAGAAGATCAATATAATAATGAGTAATATTAGGAAAATATTTGGAGAATAATATATAACCTTTTCTATCAGTATCAAAACTAATAAAAAATCCACATCCATTAACATGTGAAAAAGGATGACATGTATGTATTCTCTACAAATGGAAAAAATTATATAGGATACCGAGCAGTAGGAATATTCAAAATTCTATTAAAAAATGAAAAAATTATCCAATTATATATCTAATAGAATCATTATCACAATATTCATCTTCCATAATAAATTCTAGTATATAAAAATAAAGCATCCATTATAGGCCACTTTACTGTGTCCCTAACTTTATCCCTGAATATTGTTTGAGTACCAGTCCGCCACACAAATAGGGATAGATATGTACTCAGTAGGCCACCAAAAATGGTGATTAATGCTATCATGTCTGTGAACATACAATGAAAGAGTGATTAATTATAATATAAACTATAGTAAAAGAAATATAAAAACCCATGTTGGTTGGGATATCCCACAGATCACTCATCCAATTATACCTATTTCTTCCAACGTCGGGATGTCTATGAATGATGATGCATATGATTCAATTTGTATAATATTTTCAGGAACTGAGGTGTATATCTAAGGTGACTCCAGTTGATCATATTCATATAAGTGATGATTAAGTACAATGAAATTTAAAGGATTTGATAAGGAATTGAACATGCTCAACATTTTTGTGAAGAATTAACCAAATCCAAGTATGTACACTGAATTGGAAGACATACCATTTAATTAATTAATTTACATCCCAATCCCATCATATGCATTCTTTATAGTGAACCCAGGTATCACTCTAGGTGTAATATGAACCCATCACCCTATAAGCTCATCCATGGATTTCTTCAATGATATCAATTATCACCCAATCACATGGTATAATGGAGTTTTCCATTAAATAAACACAAAATTAATAAAAATAATTAATCCACCCATCAATGTTAGATAATACTCTCATCACCTATTATTAGCATTTAGTTCAGGCTAGAATGGGATAAATCAGAGAAACTAATAAACACACCAAAAATTGGACTTATTAGATCTTATGGATTAATAATCACACATTTTGAGGTATGTGAAGAAATGATTCACTAAGAAAATTAGTGATTACTTGTTCACTTCAAACATGAAAAAAGATAGGAGAATCAGATGAAAATTAGAGGTGGTAGCTCAAAGCCTACCTTGGAGAAAGAGGAGGACCTCTAGTAGCTAACAACGGTGTTATGCGTGAATGGGAAAAGAAATGTTAGGAGGAAATTTAAAATAAGGAAATGGAAAAATAGATTTTTCACTAGTTTTAAAAGGGAACATGGTTTGGTTGTACAAATTTTTTTACCATAGAGGCTCACTACCAAAGAGTCAATAACCATGCGGGATAGGCACATGGTTTTGACAAACCGTGTGTAGCTCTTGAGGATTGTCTTCAACACACCTTCACCAATTCACATAGCCATGAAAACTCCCTCACTATGTTCACAAATAGTTCTCCCCTGTATGTGGGTCACATGCTTGAGGTGCATGGTTACTACTAGCTGCACACCAACTATGAACCTCAGACTATTTTTCGGAAATCCATTGCTTCAGGTTTCTTAGGAGTCCTGGATTCTCCAGAAACCTTAATTAATCATTAATGATCTTTTATATATAAAAAATAAAATATTTACCGTTAAATTTAAAGGATTCATACCTCAAAATGAAATCCATGACCATAAACCCTCCCATCTATAGAACAACTTATCCTTGAGATTTCTTTTTTATGGTTGTAAATTATCATCTGAGAAAAGTTATACCCACTGGGAATATATGTTGGACTCTCACTACAATATTTCTCCCTATACATGTCACGACCCAACCCTACTAGTCTTGAGCCGCAACTACCCCAAGCCCACCACCATAGGCCTGGGGCTGGCGACAAGCGCCGAAGTCGTAACAATCTCGGGGAGGCCTTTGCCTAAGTACCTATACACACACACAACCCACTCAATGCAGAAGTGCAGAGTAAAAGGGAATCCAAAGGAAAAACAACTATAACCCAACCACAGTCATGAAACAACCTCTAAATAGGAAAAGTGAAGTGCTGAGAAGTACTAAAAGATACTGAATAGAAAAAGGGTCAAAATACACACCCAACTAGAAAGGTTCCATAACCTAGAAACAGGTAAACGAAAGTAAACAACTGGTGAGTATCTCTATTGAAAGACCTACTATGACCACCGAATGCAGCCCAAGCTCTTGTGTCTTCTATGTTCCTCTGTAGTCTCGATCGACCTGTCTGTCGTCTGCAAGGGAACAACAAGTGCGGGAAAAGCCCAAGATGGGGTGAGTATAAGGATACTTAGTAGGATGCCCCAAAAGCTATAGGGAGCAACTAAGGTGGTTCGAAATGTTAAACGGTTGACAGAACAAGGTAAGAGTACAATAGAGAGTGTGCATCTACACCTATAAAAATAAAGGAAGTAAACTTTTCACAACCAAGAGGAGCTATACACGGATAGCACGTGGCATACCCCGCCTGTCTTCGCCCCTCTTAGAAGGATAGTAACTGGACACAAGGAGTGGGAACATAATTAGGGTGTATATATATATTCTCAACAAGAAACCCGAACGAGTGTGTAAAGGGATCTCCATCTCCAAGATCAGCCCAAAATACGTCGCCAACGGTTCCAAGGGTAGCCATCACTGATGCCCAACAGTTTCATAGGTCAAAGATACCTCATCGCTAAACCGTACCACCAGAAGTCCCAATCCAGTAATCATAGAGAAAAGCCATGAAATAGCCTCATCGAAAGGGACAGAGTTTGAAATATGTAATTTGTTACCCACTTCCCATCCCAGCTAGAGGGTAAACCCCAAAAGGTCATCAGGTGACCCACTGCCCAACCCTACTGGAGGGTAAACTCTAAAAGATCGTCAGGTGACCCACTGTCTAGCCCTGGTGGAGATTAAACCGTAAAGTCAATGGGTAACCCACTGCGCAGCCCCACTAGAGGTTAAACCCTATGGTTAAAGTGTAACCCACTACCCATCCATGCTAGAGGGTAAATCCAGAACTGATCTGATAACTCTGCGCTGCCCGCGTCATCACTGGGTGTCACTAACATCACGACCATGTGTTGGGTTAGAGTGCGTCAAAGAAACCTCCAGCCAATGTCCTTTCATGTTTCCACATTTAATGAGATCTATAAAGAGGCTCTGCGAGCCCAAACCAATTACACTGTTGTAATCCTCATGGAAAATCACGCGAGATAGACTACTTAATCCCTGAAAACAGACTCCCGACAAAAACGTTACTCAACACTTCTTTACACCTAGACGACATCTCATTGAGCCCACACCATGGTGGAGAAAGAGGTCGGGTGAACTACACCATTGCGATTCTCCCGAAAACACGCCAAAATGACTACTCATTCACCCTGAACAGATGTCTGATGAAAATGTCGAAAACACTGCTTACAGCTTAAAGGATGGCCCTGGGGCCTATGCCTCAACTACGACTTCAATGCTTGAAACCACCCTGTACAACTTTTTCTAGACTCCAGGGTCAGAATACCGCTAATGGCACCTTAAAAAGACTCTGGGTGTGTTTTCACAATCCAAAAGAATAAACCTGGGGTAGTACTTAACGAGCGTGGCTCGCCACCGAGCCCCCGTCTTGAGAATTAAAATTTTCTCAGACCATATGAAAAGATTCTTCTCGAGCCGAGGATTGTACTGCCGCAGATGACACGCAAAACGAACACCCTTAGTTAAATTTATGGGTGTTTAAAGTCAAGGGGAATAACCCCCAGTCCACTCTGTACTGACATTCCCTCATGGCCGGTCATTGTCTAGCGCAGAGACCCGCCAAAGGAGGGTCTCGGTCTCTGCACGGGTTCCCGCGCCATGACCCCGCCCCGTTGCGCCCCACACTGGAGATCTTTCCCTCCACCACCGCCAGGGACACCCCATGCCACCTGGGTCTGCTGCGCCACCTGGGTATGCCACCATGATTTCATCCTAGAAACCACCGCCGCCATTGGGAACCAGCCGGACCACCGCGCCGACCACCGGACCGCCCTTGGATCGCCGAAAAAAAGGAAAATGGCCATAAAACTTCTTAGGGCCACCCCAAACACACCGAGACTCGAAAATTAGATCCGAAAAGATAGTTGGGAAGATAAAATCAAGAACTACGCAACAATGGGGTTTGCTTGATGATCAAACAACATTTCTATGAAAATAACTTCATTTGAAGGGGTTGTGGGAATTAAAATTGAAAATTCACGAGCCTAACTCGCTGGGCATAGCCCGACACTTCACCAATGGTCCACCAGAGCCACCACCCACCTTGGAGAGGGGGAGGGAGGCTTGAAAGAGGTTCTTCCTTGTTGGGAAGAACTTTTCCAAGGGGAAGAACAAGGGGGAGAAGAGGGTGGGGGTGGTGTGTTTAAATAGAAAACACTTAAATCCCCAGCCCATAGGTCTCATACACAAACATTCAGCGGGGTCGGGGTTAATCCAATCCTTGGGTAAAATCCATCTTATGAGCGCAACGACAGTCCTAGAATTTTAATCTACACCTCCATTCTTAAGTTACAGAGTACACGTCCGGGACCGCCAAATTACGAAAATGCATCTGGTGGTGTTTTCCACAGAAGGGTCGTGCCCCATGATTGTTACACCCCTCCTAGGGTAAACGGCACGTTCCGGACACAAATGTGACCTTATTTTTCATTTACTAGTCATTCTGTTTATTTGGTGTTTCCAGTGTGAATGCATTAAAATTTAATTCTGGCCGCATCGGGGCTTAGAATCACATGTTGTCTGAATACCCTACTCTGGAATAACATTAAGAAAATTTCAAAGTCTTACAGGCTCAAAACCCAGATTCTTACAATACATGGAAGTGATTCCATGAAACCCATACTATAAAAACTAACATTCATCAGATCACCATCATTCTCTAACAAATAATAGAAGTATGATACTTCTCAAATGAAGCATCAATATTAAAATCGACCTCATCAAGAAGAAGTATAAGATATGGATCTGATAGATAACAGTGTTTCTATGAAACATGGATGACATCATTAAAGGCCCAATAACTATGGGGTAACTACAACTAAGAGAATATAGTCCAGAATATATCTAGTTTATAAAAAGTACAAAAAAACTAGGTTCCAACTTCCCTAGTTTATAGACCCGTCGTTTCCCCATTCTAGGTGAAATTAGCAAGTAGACTTGATTTCATACCTAAAACTCTATTAGTCAGTGATAAAGATTAACATAATAATTATTCTAGGATAGATAATATTCTTTATAATATGATGTATCCACTCAAATGTGTCTTGAATGATTTGAGGTCCTAGTAGTGCTACCCCTCCTTCCTTAAACCAACACATGGGTGAATGGAAGATCATTCCATATAGGGTAAAATAATGATCCATCTATATTGTTTCCCCAAATATATTATTATATTAAAATCTGGAATGTGGTATGTGTTTATCCTTATAACCTGCACAATATAGCATGACCTCTAACACCTGAACCATATACATTGACTCCAATTAATATGTTGGTGATAGTCTTTACTCAGAAGTACTTATGACCTATGTTCCCTCTGTTACCTCTACCAAAACTGTGAAAAACCCTATAATCTCCCATTTCATCCTCATCTACCTATACCTGGGATATAATTGATGATACATCTTCATAATATTGGGACTTATATCCCAGTAATAAACATGAAATTCTCACCTCAATTCCTCCCGAATGTTTATAAGAACCCACACACACCCATGAATGAAAAACAATGCACTACCATTACTAAGGTAATTGGGTGATGGGTACTGACTTGAAAAACTCCCCCATATGACCAATCCATAAGGATTTAAAAGCAACCACATCTTCACTCTATCTAGAATTTTGGATACCACAACTAAGGATTCTATAATAGGATGTCCCTATTGATCACGAACCTCTAGATGTATCTTAGAAAACAATAAAATCAACTACTATTCATTTTGGACCTCCCAAAATATATATGTATGAGTTTTTTACATCAAAGCATAAATAATGGAATTAACCCTCCCCAACATATAAAAAATCTCAATGTTGAAGGAATCTAGGTATTCAAAGAACCTTATCGATTTGATGTTCAAGTAACACTATGTGAATATGTATTTAAGGGTTTTGTCATCCTTTAACACAAAAAAAATCTCTCTAATTAAGTAATCTGTGAAAACATGCAAGGGATAGACCGCAACCACCCACTAGAGATCATACATAAGTTAATTCTAAAAATAATATCACAATCAAAGAGAATAATATGCCACTACTTGGTCACATTGAGTCAAATTGGATCCCATATTAATATCTAGCACATCATAATATACCATATAGCCTCTCCCTAGATTAGGTAAAATCAATATTAGTGATGAAATAAAAATTCCTTTCATATACTAAAATTATTTATCATACACTTATGACCTTAATAATTTCACACAATTCATTCTCAATCCCATAAGAGGTGCTACAAGCAATGAGAAATATTGAATAAAGAATCTATTATATCTTGATGGATCGAATTAACTCCATATATCAATGGTATTTTTGAGACAATTTAAAGAAACCAAAACTCTCACCTTCTCTATGTCCATGGATACTCCAAATTATGATATGATGTGACATAGAAAGTGAACCTAGAATATCCAAAAGTATAATTTTGTGATGTTAGCTTAAAATTTTCTCTCTCTCAGTGTACTAAAAGATATATCAATACATTTGGAATGTTTTTTTGAGTATATGAGAACACCATGTTGTTAACAATGAAGACTACCACAAATGAATCTAGATATGGATAGAGAACCCAATTCATCAGAGTCATGAAAATAAATAGTACATTCATGAGACCAATCATAATGAAAAAATACAAGTAAAATATGTATATACTATGAAATACTATACATGGGATTTATGATAGTTAAACTCATACCTGATGGAATCCCAAACTCAGTTTAATAACTGTAAAAACTCAAAATACTTGGATCTAGTTGAAGAGGTCATCTATATGAGGTACAGATAATAGTTCTTCACGATAGGATGATTCAATTTCTAGAAATAAAAAAAACCTAAGTGTATGTTTCAATTTCTTGGAAAACATCATAGGTGAAACACAAGGTGAAGTACAGGGGCATATAAAACCCTTAGCTTCCGATTCTCCTAGTTACCTCCTAAGGTCCTACAACTTTTTTGTCTCCATACTATAAGGAGGAATGGATACTAAGGAAAATCCTAAATCTAGTTCAATGGTAATCTATACCTCTCACATAGGTTAAAGCCAACAAAATACAACTGGGAATACATCCATGAAATGATACTCTATTGAGGATATTTCTCTATCATGTTTACTTGTCATCCAAAAAGCTACTTGAAATATAGATTGTCACTCTACCTAGATGACGATTCTATGGTCCCTCTCTACTTACCTATAAATTCCATTCACCCTCATGAATATAGCTAGTACCATCTGGGGACATAAGTGAAACCATATGATAATAAGGTTCAACAATGGTTTGATAAGAAACTAATTAGTCTATCTTGAGAATGATTTCAAATCCTTTCATCGTGAAGATGAATAGGTCCGAAATTAAATGATAACCTCACAGCTCAATGGGGTATCCATTGGACTAGAATACACACATTAATAGAATGAGAAATGGAGTATCAACTATCATTACCCAAAATAAATAACTATTCTGAGTATTCAATGTATCAATGTGTAGGTAGAATAATAATGGGTGTAAATGAAATACAAACACCCTTGTCAGTATAGGTCTCCCATGGGTAACCCACCAAATTCTACTAAAATTAGCATATATTTATATGTATTGGGAATCTCATTATTATGACTCAATTTATATAATTGGTATAGGACCCAAGGTTAATGGTAAATCAAACCCAGTTTATCATATTCATATTAGGTACGAATAAGTTCCATGACATTGAAGGGTCACATATAGAAATGAACCAGTCCATCATGTGTGTAAAATATTGACCTAATCTAGGTATGTTCTTTGAATTGGAATACACCCCCAATTCTATAATTAATTTACATCCTGAGCTAATCCTAGGTGTTTTTCATAGAGAACCCAATAATTTCTTTATTTTTACTATGAACACATTACCCTGTAATCTTATCCATTTAATTCCTCGTGGGAACCCAGCCATTTTCCAGGGAATGGTAAGATAAAATGTTCCCCTTATATTATCCTTGTAATTCCATATAATGAATCCTTTTGTCACTCATGGAATAATATAACTCACATCCCTTTGATTATTCCATTTTTATTCTGTATAAGGGATCCATGTGTTAATCATGTAATAAAATACTAATATATTAATTTAATTTTCATTTGATAAGATCGTCGTGTACATAAAAGGAGTTATGATTTGAAACCCATGTATCAATCTTAGAATGTATCACTAAAATTTCATAGATCACAATCTACCCATACCATTTACAATTTATTTAATTCAATTGGTCTTTTCCATAAATGGACTAACTCTATTATAGGTGAGAAGAAACAAGGCCTATGAATATGGGATCACCACACCCTCTTGAATTTAGTAAAATTCTAATTTCATTGCAATTATTATAACAACCCATATTTAGGAAGAAATAATAACACCTCATAAGTTTTTTCGATTTGATAAGAAAAATTTAATCATTTAACCAATATCAACAACACACTCATGGCCTAGTTATATTTGAGGGGGGGTTTTATATGTGAATGGTAGAAGAATACAGAGGAGGAATTCTTAAAGAAGGGAATGGTAAAATGGAATCTTCACCAATTTGTAATGGGGAACATGGTTTGAACACACCATTTCAAAACTATACAGCTAAATATACATGCTCATTGGCTAAGTGGAACAAACCATGTAGGCAAGGCACATGGTTTTGATAAACCATGAAAAACCATTGTAGCCGCTCTACAACACACCTAAAATAATTTTTACATCCATGTGGAATCCCTTTCATGGTTTATCAAACTATGTTCCCCTATACATGGGATATAGTTGATCCATATGGTTAACACTAATTGTATTCCAATTATGTGCCTCATAAAATTTTAATAAAAACTGGAACTCTAAGATCTAAATGATCTTTTGACACTCCCAAACCCTTCTATAAATATTATAAAAATTAATATAGATGAAAAAATATATACGAGAAAATTTAATTTATCTATACCTAATATGAAAATACATTATATTACATGTTGCACTTATGGTAAAGCTACAATATCTTCAATTGAGTCTTTAGAAGATTTATTAACATATTTAAATGATAGTACACTTGAAGTCCGTAATGGAAAGGTGATAATATTATTTATTTCCTGATAATCACCTTATGCCACCAAATCTGAGAGTTTCCTTTAATTTATTTAATTCTCTTGAATATATATTTATCATTATTAGTTATTATAGAAAATACCTAAGATTTTGCTTCTATTTTCAGCATAATATCATCCTCTTTAGTCATATTTCTAGAATTTCAATATTATAGTTTTTATATTTATACTTTCCATTAGGACTTTTATTTTTTTTGCTTTATATAAATTTTTATCTAATATTTACCTCTAGATTTTGGAAAAGTGTCCAAAATTCTCTAAATACAAATTTGAATGATAGTGTGTCTTATCACCCCCAAACTATTGTCCAATCAAAGCCTACTATTTTGACACTTGAAGAAATGTTGAGAGAATGCTCAATGAAATTCAAAGGGGGGTGGGATCAATATCTTTCACTAGTCAAGTTCTCTTACTACATTCGTTTTCCCTCAATAATCTAAAAGGTTCCCTAAGAATCGCATTATGGGAGAATATTTAGAATTTTTTTGTTAGGATGTCATTGGTGAACGTATGATATTGGGAATTGAAATATTTGAGGAAATAGAGGAGAATGTCATGATAATTGAGTGGCATATCTAGGCTTCCCAAAGTTGAGAATAACTATGCAGAAAATCATCTACAATACAAAGAGTTTGAGGTTGGATACATGGTATTCCTTTACATATATATATGGAAGTGGGTCATGTGGTTTGGGAAGAAAAGAAAGATAAGTCCTAGGTATATTTTCTTCTTCAATATTTTTAATCATTTTGGTGGTATGACCTATTAACTAAAACATCCACCAACCATGTATGAAGTACATGATGCATAATAATTATCCCTATTTAGAATTTATATAACCAATACATCATGTGTAACGAAATCATATGGAATATAACTAGGAAAAAATCTATCTGATGAGGAGAAGCCTATAAAGACCTTAGACCATATAGATATAGTTATACACATAAAGAATTTTCAACTGGTCAAAGTACCATGAAGGAAACATAAATAAAACTAGGTGATATGGGAGTAAGTAAAATTTATTAGGGATAAGTACCCTCACCTATTTTCTCTTTAGCATGTAAAATAAAATTTCAAGGGATAATTTTTAGAATGGAGGAAGAATGTAATGACCAAAAATTTTATCAATGGAATTTCACTTCTTATAATTATTTCATCGAATCCATAGTTCATATAGAGAACCCAATAAAATATTATTCTCACAAATGTTTCATGATATATTAGTCTATAAATAATCCAAAAAAATTACAAATATTATAATTGGATAATTAATAGAAAATAAGATAATAAGTATTAGAAAATTTGGATATGCTTGATCCACTTGAATGACCACACTCAAGATAAATGTTATAGAAATAAAGAATAATAAAATAATAAACATTTTAAATATTAATATATATATAACCTTGATAGAAAATATAAGTGATTAAGGAATGAATAAAATAAGAAGAATTTATAGAAATTATGGAACCTATATCGATGGAATAGTAACCTGACTGTACGAATAGTAATCTAACTACTAGGAATAGTAATCTGGCCATAAGAAAAGTAACCTCAACAATGAAAGTATAAATAAAACTTAGGAATATTATAATGAAAATATGATATATTTATGTTGAGGTATAAGTAAGTATATTTTTTTAAAAAGGTAAATTAAGTGTTGTTATTTTAGTGAAACTTAAATGTTTCTTCACAATCATATAATTAACATAATTATTTAAAAGAAATATTATTTTCCAAAAATATATTTATAAATTAATATTTTGTATTATTTTAATTATAATATTATTTACTGAGACCTTAGTTAATTTTTCACAGGGTCATAAAATCAATTTTAATATTAAAATCGGTATTTTTTTGAATAAATGATGATTTTAATTTAAAATTAAATTTCTTATATTTAGAAAATTATTTTCACAAAACAGAATCCATTTTGGAAGTATAAAAATTGTAAAATTTTCTGGGGGAATTTTTTCAATTAATCAGAAATATTCGAATTTTCTATGAATAGTGAAGTAGAGAAATTTATGGAATTTTAAATCATAAGACAAATACATGAACATTTGAGTCAGTGATGATATAATTAGGAATAAATTACCCATCATATCAAACCATCCATTAGAAATTATGGTATGTAGTCATAATAATCAACATTGTTGACAGTTTTGAGCTAAAATTATTAACTAATGAATATAATAATAAAAAACACCCCTCTCCCTCTATAAATATGTCCCCTCACCACCCCTTATCCTCACTCCTTAAATGAATTTTAGATTTTTAATATTATACCAGATTACCTTTCCAAGACTCTTCCCCATGTCCAAGAGATTATAGATTAAAAAATACCAATTTCTAGTGCCTAAGGAAGTTCCTAATGAGATGATAATCATGAGGAAAAATCATTGAAATTTCTCTTTTAAATTCATTAATTATTCTAACTTATCGTAACAACATTATCCAAATTGAGATGGTAAATATATTATAAAATATATTCATGAATTTTATTTTTATAATGGAATAACCATAATCAAGTCACTTCTCTCCTCCTTTTATTCTAGAAATGAAAATATAATTTGTGGTATGTCTGTTCACCACATTTATGGACGACGAGTTTTATTTTCTATTACATAATTCAAGGATAGTCATAAAACCCTTATTATTATTAAAATATACTTTAAAATTTATATTATAACTTTTTTCATCTTCTATAACTATTTTACGTACATAATATTAAATAAAACGAAACTATTTTTCATGATCGAAAAAACCACCAAAATAAACTAAACATTTATAACGGATGATTTATCAAATGAATAATCCCAAAAACAAAAAATATATGATATATTGGAAACTTGAAACATCTATAATTATATTAATACTATATAATTTCATTTCTGGATCATTTTTTCCATTTGACAAGATCATCCATAATTATACCCAATTAAACTGACCATGAATCCAAGAATACAAACACTACTAAAACATTGGAATTGAACATTAAGAATCATTAAAATGGATAAACCCATAAAATTATAATAAATATAATACATGTATAATATATTTTCAATTATGTAATTAATTAATCTAATGTGATAATCTAATAAATAAATTTCATGTGCAGAACGCATTCAGGAATATGGTAAGTGATCTCTCCGAACCTCCATTCTTCCATTGAGTTATGCTTTATCTCTATTAAGACCAACAAATTTACTATTTTCCCTCCTCCTAAGATCTATTTATATGTTCTATACATATTTATATATCTCAATTAATCTCTCTTTTACAGAAAAATTCATATTTTAAATGGTTTTCTTATTAATTCATCTCAATAAGAAAGATTGTTTAAAGTGAAATTATCAGTTTCTTAAATATTTTTTAGTACACTCCATAAACAATTTTAATCCACTACTATTTTCCTAAAATATATCCATTTATCATGGAAATTTTTTTTATCTAATTTATTATTTTATATACACAATTATTACATAGTCCTCATTATATACTCAATAATATTTTCCCATAAACCACACTAATGTGGCTCACAACTGACGTATGAGTGAATGGGTGGGAAAGGAATGTTGTATCACTTATGGAGATAATTCTTATTAATAAATGGGGGTTTAAACCACATCAACCTACCTACCCTCTAATCCTTATTTTTTCCACCGTTCTACATTGCTTGTTCTTCTTCACATTCATTTTTCGGGTTTTGGTGTACTCTCTCTTCTGAATCGGAATCAATTCTGCATTCTCAAAAACATAGAATCATTACATAGAGTGTTCATAGACATCTATGCTGTAGAATTTTCATTGGTTCATAAATGAGAAATGGTGGTTCGACCTAGGACCAATTCATGGTGTTGGCTGACGGCGAGGGTTCAAGAGAGCTTCGACGGTCAGCGAAAAAGTGTTCGGAGTGTTGCATCCTCACACATCCATTTGGTTTCATTGGAGTTAGAATGAGGAAAGAGAGTCATTTTTATTTCCATGTCTAGTATATAGACATAGATTACTGATACCAGAATTCCTTTTGGTAATGATGTCCTCTCCCCCAAAGTTCACTTCACATTTCCCTATAGGATTTCTCCACAGTGCCAATTGTTTCCTTTTTTGTTTCTTGCAGAGTTATAAATTTTCCTAGTTTCCACTTCTAATTTGTCATGATCCATAATTCATAATGATAATTTGGTCAATTTTTAGGGATTTAATGAGTTTTAAGAATAGGTTGGTGTCTTTGGTGAAGTGTAAACAATTAAAGATCCCATTTGGTTGGTTTTATCATCCATAATGGCTCAGAGGTACCATGGTTCCTCTTTCTAGAGCTTTATCAATGAATCCATCACTATAATTCGTCCTTCTATTAAGGACTTTATATTTATTTTCTTATATCTTGTTGTGTCTGATGTGATTTGTGTGGTCGTGTTTTTCTGGTAGGTTGTGTTCAGGATGGAATGGCCTGAGGTGGTTTGTTGTTGGTCTGGCTCTTGAACGCAATGGTGAATCCCCTTGTAAACTCAATATATTCTTTTGTTCTAATTTTTAGGTTATCACATAACCAAAAATTTATTTTATTTTGAATATAAAAAAATGTTTTGTTGGGTGTCTCCTTTTTAAAGCACTAAATTTTTTTTTCATGTATTTACTTTCTTTGAATATCATTATTCATTATATATTCTTATTTTCTATCTTTTGGAATATATTGAAATTATTTAATTCCTTCTTTCATGGATAAACTTTCTAGAAATCATTTGGTTGTTCCTTAGGATAAGAGTACAAAACCCAATTCTTTTCACGGGAAACCCTTCCAATTATTCCTTATGTTTGATTTATTTATACAGAATACATATGCATGTAAATGTTATAATGGGTGTTTCAAAATAACACTCCAATTAATTGGGAAATGATTGGTGTCATGAGAATTCATGTATGTGATTATGTAGAAAATCTAATCTATTATGTGACTTGGTCCACCATGTGATATATTCTTGGAAGTTATCCATGACTTATGTGTCTATCATATTATATGTTTCTACAAAATTCTAATATTTACATGTTCATGTTATTCCATATTCTATAGGTTATGATTATTTATTTTGATTCATGACCAATTTCTTTTAGGTCAATATTTTATACCTTATAACTCATGTGTTATGATTTATTCTCATATTTATTCCCTTAGTAGTATTTTTAGATAATATCTTATGTCTATGTATTCCCAAGGATATCCTATGTAGTTATAGGAGATCAAAGGGAGTTTGGTGATCATTATAGAGATTAATAAAAATATGTTTTATTATAGTTTAATTTCTTATAATTTTGTACCCATTCATCAAATTAAACTAGACTTTTTTATCCTTGGTTTTTATTTCTTGTAAAATAACAGTTAAAATATTTTAATAATATGTGTAAATGTGGATGATTTTTTTACTCAAAATCAATATCACATACATACTATAAAAAACGACATATTAAGGAGAGTAGTATTCAGAAAAAAATTTATAATTATATACAATTTTTCTTATTTGAACTTTAGGGGTAACTCAGTTAGGAGATCTATGAGTTTCATATATACATTGGATAATTTCAGAGACTAATATGGAAACTTCTAAAGGAATACAAAATATTATTTTATGTACCTTAAGTATAACAAAAATCAAAATAAAATTTATGGAGATATTTGATGTAATGCCCCTGCCTCAGGATTAGATCCCTATATGAGAAAATGCAAAAACAATATTTTATTTTTGGGGAAAATGAAGAAATTATTACCACTAATGTAGTGTCTCACACATTTTATCATGAGAATAAATTTTTACAACTCTAGATCATTGATATGAAAATTTCCCTAATTTGTTTAATGTTGTTGAGATCCATAACCTACCATAAGATAAAATTTCCACATAACTTACCCTTGTACCATTCCACATGAATCAAAATAAGCCACATTACTATAAAGAAACTCAGAAATAATCAATAAAGGGGATTATTCCAAAATTTTCTTTATCTCTTTGAATGGGGATTTCTATTCTAAACTCTACAAAAATATCACCACATTGTCGGAAATTGCCATCAAAGGAGATGATAACATGAATAAATTCTTAATAAAATCCTAGTATTCATTCACTAACCATGAAAATAATTGAATTTTAAAAATATTCATCTCTTTTTAAAATATATTGACATATAGCATTTCAATATCCACTGATATTCCCTGATTGGACACAACATACCCAAGAAACTACTATTCCCAAATTCATAAATTATCTTTGGAAAGTTTTACATTGGGCCAATTGTCCTAGAAGGTTCCCAAAACTATCCTCAATTTATATACATTGTCCTTATCCTTCATTAAATATACTAATAGGTAATCCTTATAAACCATAAAACATGAACCTTGGTATCGGTGCAATATCCCACTAATCAGTTCCATAAAGACAATTGAAGTATCAATCAACCAAAAAGGAATCACTAGGAACTAAAAAGTGACAATACCTACATTGATATTCAATTCTGGGAACATCAAATTCCTACACCCTGACATTATGATACACTGAGTAGATAATTAATTTTGAGAAAAACCTCAACCCCTTAAGTTCTTAAAAATGTCCCCAATATGGTGTAAAGGATAGTTATTCTTCATGGTTTATTAATTTATCTTCTGATAATTTACACAAAATTAAGGATACCATTCAAATTATTTGAAAAAAGAGATGGAATGACTAAAAATGATATATTTGAATGGATAAAACACTTTAATTCAAGGTTATAATGAAAAATATTTAACTATTTTAGTTTTATAGTATCTTTATTATTAGAAGTTTAAAAAATTGGACGATTTCCCTGCACTAAAACAATAGGAAACATGAATTCCCATTCTAGGGGTAAGACTAAAAATTCATATAGGTAATCCTTTAGGAACTCCCCTGCGATACAATGATTTTTTGTTCTGAGATTTATTTTATCCAACACTATAAAGATAGATTCAATCCAAAATGATATAATACACCCTTCTTGAATGGTTAGTCCTTCCCCACTGAATTGTGTGTTCCAATACACTATAAATTGATATAGTCACCCATCAGGATAAGTGAAAGTCACCCGTCAATGACATCAATCCACAAGAGGATTAAAAAATCCATCAAGTCCATCATGATAATATGATTAAAATAATCCATCTACCGGGCAATAATGTTCCCGGAAAGACCCACATATGAGATATAAAAAATACAAGATGGATATTATATGCATTTCTCCTTCTTTTTAAGGGTTTTCAAGATTTCAATGACATATTAAATGCAATTAGAGGTATCATTCAATAATTAAACAACTGAATTTATGATAAATTAGAGAGAAGAGCTAGTATAACATATAATAATTACAATAGATGATTAAATGTGTGTGATACCTCTCATGGCCATTTTCGCAACATCAAAGTACATGAGTCTTGCTCCACTGCATGCGACACCTCATTCCTAGATTGATTCAGAGGCCTAAAAAATCCTAGGTTTCATCCCTTAGATAAATATAACCATAAAATTATCTGATCCAACCTCCTTACCTGTAAGATTTTTATACTACCACCATATAGGTAAATGAATTAATTGTGGATCCCTTCGGTTTAGTGGTGTCTACATCATTTTGTAGAGAGAAATTAGTCTTATAAAACATTTTTAGGTGGAATGAAAACCTTCTTGATTAGAAATACTTAAAGGAAACATTCCATAATGGAATTGTGTTCCCTAACCTTCTACATAGATAACAAAAATGAGATACCCCTCCGGAAAAAATGATCACAAAACACTAAGATAGGTTCCTAGAACTACCACTACCCACACTTCTCAGATCACATTTATACTTCTTCTCGGAAGGACTATTATTTCACCCACCAGATAAATTCGGCACCCCTTTTATTCCTGACATCCATTATTGATCCAACTATACCATCAAAACTCGATCAACAACCTCAAAAAATATAATAAAAATGAAGAGAATGACTTGAAAAAATTTTTTATGATAGAAGACTAATTTCAAGCATTCATTACTTCAATACCTCATTTGATAAAAACTCATGTGGAAATATAAATACTCAAAAACATTGATTGTATAATCTATATTTATCTTATCACCATATTATAGAGTAGTAGGGACCTGAGAGCTATCTAGAGACATCACTTATTTTATAAAAATATTGGTAAAACCATATTAAAATTATTTTATTATAGGTTCTATAAATTATTTTCTTAAATGAGTTTTCACACCACCTAGGAGTAGGGAATTCAATTATAAATGCATAATACTTCACCTTAATGGAAGATTCAGTTTGAAGGAATGTGAAATTCATCTATGTTGTTTCCAAAAATTATTTATATCCTTGGGATGTTATTTTTCTTAGAAAGAGGTATTATTATTTTTGAAGAAACCTCGATATCAATTCTTCTTGAATCATCTTACTTTACTAGAGTGGGTAGGAAACCCATTCCATGGTCTATAACCTATCAAAAAATTCGTAACTAATATTATTATCAACCTATGTTTTTTCTCAATATAAATTTTCCACAACACTATCTGAAGAATTCAAAAGTTACTTTGGTAGGGGAATGATTCTATGTCAAAAAAATCCAAGAAAACAACCATTAAAAATCTAAAATATATCATAAATCCATATCGTTAACATTCATTGAATTCAAAAGTAAACCGTAAACTATGTATATATAAAAAACTATAACAATATATGAATATATTCATGTGTAAAATGTCCTTGGATCGTGATACTTTCCAAAATAGAAGGGTAAAAATTATATAGAAATCAGAACCATATTTACCAACATCCCTCGGTGACTCAAGTGAGGAAACTAAGGGCGTTGTATAGAATCCACTTCACACATCTTACTATAGGTATTAAAACCCTTGTCTCTGACCTAACCTAACTTCCCATGTTACAAAAATACTAGATTAATTGCTTCGGTAATTTTTTTTAACAAAACTACCTAGGTGACCCCTGAATTGGGAACTAAAGAAATCCCATGGAAAGGATGGATGGGGTATTATTGATACATGTGTAAAGGAAACTAATTCTTGGGAATCAAGAAGCATACCTTAAGAATAGTTTTTCATAAAATAAAAATTATATGGTTATGATCCATATATCCAACATTACCTTTCTACTAAATATAAAGTCATTTTCTAAGAATATATAATCCACTAAAAATTCAGGAACAACCCAAATAATAGTAATAACCCAAAATTCATTGGAGGAACAATAGACCATAACATAATTAACATTCAAAATTTATCCAAGAATAGAAAAAAATAACACCAAATATATTAATGGATTAGAAGGATTGTATGAATCTTTAGTAGATGATATAATATTTTCCCAAAATATGAAGAAAAAATAAATAATTTCATACCCATATCAATGTGAGATGTGGATCAATCTCCCACTATATCATTATTCAGATCCCAAGATACGATATTAAGAGTACCTGTCGTCTGCATAGAGTGCCTTTAAATTACCATAATATGTCAAAACAAGGTATAAAAACACACTTTTGGTGTATATAAGGTGTGAGAAACAACATCCCAATAATATCCCACAAATTTTTTGTATAAAATGTGTTGGATAAAAAAATATGTTACTTTAAAATAAACAATTTAAAAGTAAACATTTATTTTTTTAGAGTTAGGAAAGATAGTAACAAGATCAAAAAATTATTAATAGAGAATAATCCCATAAGTAAGTTACAATTCATATACATGAACCATAGTAGAACCCTTAGTCACAAGTATTATTGTGTATCCCACCCCAAGACACTACATCTAATCAACTTATATGAAGTACATGCCTTTTACTAGAGGAGTGGTATCTCCCATCCCTGAAACCATGACCATAATCAAACAAACATTAATTTAGTAATGTGGTGAATAAAAAATTGATTAGTAACATGAATCTTACACCCTTAAATACCAAGGTTCGAATGTTCTAGTTCCATTACAAATAAATCGTGTCCATATAAAATGGATTCCCATAAATCTACCACAATGAAATTACCTTTATCCCATTCAATGTATACATTAGAAATCATATTATATATTAAATAAAGATGTAATTTTTTATGAAATAATTTATATAATAAATCATTTATAGTATCATAATATAAATTTAATTAATTAAAATAAATTTATAACACATTATAATCAAGATTTTATTATAAAACAAGATCTTATCTTGAAACCCCAAACCTTTAACAACTCTAAATGCTTCTTCTTCACTGGAAAACAACTGAGGATGTCAAGTTTCAACCTAGAGAGGGATGGAAATATTTAAACATAAAATAAAATCCATTATAATTATCTAACAAGAACCATTAGTCATGTTGACCTGTGGGAAGATAGAAAATAACGATTAATGTGGGGAAACATTATGATGAATGAATAGAATTATATTACAGAAGATATTCTTAAATGATTCACCAAAAATACCTTATGAAATTGAGATCCATGTTGAATGTGATAAAGTTAGTGTAAGGGAAGGAGGAACCTAGGTCAAGGGGTGGGACCGATTATGGTGATAGGATTTAATTCCATAGTGGGGAACATGGTCATTAATATTTTTTTTTATTTTTTGGTTAGACTATACAGTTTGTATCCATGATTTTAAAAACCCAGTAGTAATCATGTGTGTCAGCACTACCACACCTATGGGGCAGAATAATTTTACAACATTTCTTGGGAAACCTAGTGCAAGACTTATGAAATTCCCTTTCTATGTTTGTAGATGATGTTCTGTAGTTTCCATACCATTTCCCCTAACCTTAATCGAACCATGAAACAACCCACTGTTTTGATTAAATGAATATTTACATGTAAAACCATCCTATAAGTACATTTTTAAAAATTAATCCATTAAATAATAGATATTTACCTGAAATTTATTTCATGTATGTGACAAAAAAAATTCAACAAAAAATTTCCAATATATTAAAAATATGAAAACACATTTTATATTGTTTTATTGATGAATTGAGATTTTTATCATGTATTTGAATAAAATGATATCACATGTGAGTGTCTATAGATAATTGGATACATGACTAATCGAACATAATGGTTGTAGGATTCACAAAATAAATCAAATGGTAAACCCAAATATGGTGTACTGATTACATGGGTTGTGGTTATGATCTCTTTGAGTGTATTGAAATATTTCTGGAATGAATTGTCATGTAATTTTTAAACTATTTGAGAATGATATTAAAGGAGAATTAATATTGATTAAAATATTTATAAAACATCAATAAAATCTCCATGGCCTATAAATTAGCTATTACCCTTCAAAAAAGTTGGGAGAGGTAGTGTTGAAATTATGCCAACCATAACATTGTCTATTTTTTAATTATAATTTATATCACCTACAACATTATCTTTATCCACTATGAAATTACCCTTTTAACATTTAAAACCATGTTAGTTTCAATGAAACCATGAAAACATTTTCTACATTTTCAAGAAAAATTTCAAAAAATGTCCGAAAGAGAGTAAGGAATTTAAAAATAATTAATCAAAATTTTCAATATGATCTACAAAGATTCTTACCATTGTAATATTATAATGTACCTAAGGAATTTCAAAATCCATAATGTATCCTTAAGTATGAAAACATACTAAAGGTGTAGGTGAATTCAGTTTTGTTTTAGTCATTCACAACTATAGTGACCTTAAAATTAACCAAAACGCATCAAAGAAGCAATAATTTATCTTAACAAATAGTATTCTTAATATTTTATATAAAATATGGCTTGGGAAGTGGTATTCTTGGAATATGGTTGAATAGTTTTTATCTAATATAGACCATCTGGATATTTCGAGTCATAGTTGGTACTTTCTTATTATTCTCATTTTACACAATGATTATTCTAGTTTTTCTGAATTTTCTAAATCAAACTCTCCCACTAGGAGTATTAAATAGGGTATATGATTCAAAATGATAAAATATTTAAAATATTTTTTTATAATTTCAATTAATGTTATATTGATCTTTATTTGGGTATATCTTAAATTTTTTGGTTCATTTTCATAAAGTATATGAAACACAAAGATTATGGGGACAGTCCTAGTGATATTCCAGTAGACCATCCTATAGCCCAGAAATTTTATTTTAAGAGGTTTAATAACAAATTATATTGATTAATTTCAAAATTATTGTAAATTATGTCATGTGATTTTTCATTTTCCTCAAAAAAAACATATTTCAAATTTGATGCATGTATTTTTTTTATAATTCCAGTTAGTTTTCTAAGGATTTTTTTGACTAATTGTTTCTTATTTTGGAATAATATTTACGAAAATAAGAATTATAAATATTATATCATATAAAATAAAAAATTATAATTCATATAGATCCTGAAATAAGTCATTAAAAATATCTTTTTACATATAAAATTCATTTTGAAAATCTTAATTACCCTAATGATTTGGTGATTCCCGGAATCCTCTTAGTTTTATTATTTCGTATAAAATTTCAATATAATCAACAAAATAATTAGGTATTTTAGAATGAGATAATGTAAAAAAATTATTTTATTGAGTGTATTTCATTGAATCCAAAATTCAAAAATTAACAAATACTTCCCTAAAATCCATCTAAAGTGTTCTTTTATGAAACATTGCTATGTTCTTAGTACTTTTAAAAATATTTAATTCCTAATATGATAGGGGAAGGAGTTGTAACTCTATTTAATTATATGCGCTGGATGTAGAGATCTATATGGAATAATAATTTTGTCATTCTTTTCAAAAATTCCTCAAAAACTCATACATGTTATACAGTGTCTTGGTTTGATAGTTGTACAATATCCCTATATATCTTGAGTATTACAATATCTATATAATAATAAAAAAATATGTCATAAAATTAGTCTAATATTCTAAATCACTTAATGCATTGGAGAAATTATGATCCTCTTAATGAGTATGTGATAATAAAATTACTAGCGTATTCATATTTTCTAGGTAGTTGTGGGGTAATTTTAGTGAAAAGTTTTATTATAGAATTTTCATTACCTTACAGGTTTTTTCCGAATACCCATCCACATGGGAAATTTTTCATACCATGGAATCTTTTTGATGACATCTATAAAAGTGATGATGAATCCTAATTTCATGAATGTGTCCAAAATATCTTTTTATGGGGACTCTTTACTATTCATTATTGGTGGTTCATTCTTGATAACAATGGATGTTATTTTGAAAAAAATTATTAAGTGTATGTTTTACCTTATCCTTGTTCATTAGATGTATCTCTTGAGGCATATCTAGTTATTTTTCCACAAGGGATGCATTTTCTTATTCCATAAGGTTTCCATTTACAAATGTTTCTTTCTGTTATGCTTATTTAATATTATTCACTTACAAAACACTTCTTAAAAATATATAATTTTCATTCCCTTTTAGTGTTGGTATTTGATTAGCCATGGAGCTTACCAGATCCTTGGTTAAAAGAATTATTCAAAGAAAAAATTATATGTCTAAACTGACGATTCACCTCCTTTATTTCTAACCCATAAGTGGTGAGAGTTGATAGTATTTTACATTGGGACTCCAGTATCTACCTCAATAGGTCATTAATTGAGGGTTTTTGGTTCTATCATTTAGATTGGTATCTTATATAGGGTTGTGATTTTTTCTTCTAATATGGGGTGGTTAGTAAAAGGGTTGAAAACTATACTGTAAAGGTGGATTTTGAGGCTATGGGCTTCTAGATCCATACTAAATTATTGAGAAATCTTTTAATTCATAGTTTTTAGGTGTGTTCATAAACCTTATTCAATGATTACTGTTTCATAAGAAATGTTAGTTATTAAATTTCAATTTCAGGTATATTATTGTTGGAACACATTGCCACATGTTATCCTCTAATAGTGAAACTTGCACTAAATTCTTGAGAGTTCTATGAGATTCTCACTATCAGTTCTCTGGATTCATCTTGGGATTGTTCTATATGTAATCTCTTATGAAAAGAATCCATAATATTCCCACAATTTTCTTGATAACCATAGTAAAAAAACACAAATAAGTGATGATGTTCAAATTATTGATGTGGGTAGGATGATATTAGGCTCTCGAATCTTTCCAAAAAATCATATAGGGTTCATTTATTTACTTGATTGATTGCATATATTTACATTCTCATCTATGTACTTTTACAAGAAAAAAATAGTATGAGGAGTAATTCCATTTTATATTCATCATAGTTGGTGAATTCTCTTGGTTACCTATTTCAAATACATTTTATAGTTAATCATATAAGGGAGAAGGGGAAAACATTCAAACTAATCTGAGCTTCTATGACTCCCATGGGTTTGAAGTTGCTTTATATTGTACCGGATTCATTTCGATTTCGATTAGGGTCCTCTACTTTTAGGCCCTGAAACATAGGTCATAATTTGATTATTCCAATTCTTATTATAAATCATTGTATTTTATTGGTTGTAAAACTTATTATCCTCATTATTAGGATTGGGAGAATATAATTATCCTAGAAACATGGTCAATTGGACTATATTCACATTCATGCTCTCATTCCCTCTAGTGGATCTATTAGAAGAAAAAGATGATGTAGAGTTTTTCAATGAGATAGTGATAAACCCGCAATCCACTTTTTTATTGATTCATATATTTTTGAAAACACAAAGTAAAATCCATCATATTTTATATAGAAGGAAAAGAGTTGATCAGAGTTACACATGGTTATGTATCAAAAACATTTTGATTAAAATAATCAAAAAAATAAAACAACATCCCTCTTCCTAACCAAGTATACTTGGTTGATGTAGCAAATATCACAGGCCTCAATATAAATGAATATTTGAACCCATGATAAAGGAATTGAATCATTGGAGTCGTGTTTCCTCTATAGAGGAGGGAGTATCTAATGTCAATATCATTTTTGGGTTCTATTTGTGTGATTGAGAATAAAAATTAAATGGTTATTTGAATTAAATGATAAAATCACTATCCTAAACATGGATTTTCCCCTCACTCACCTATTAAATCATCATTCATTTAGCTTGAATATATTTCACACTCATTAAATAAATAAGACATCAAACATTCTCCATCCATTATGATTTTGGTTTGAATAGGGCTGTGAAAATATCACTGTATTCCTTAGTCCCACACATCCTTGTAAAAAAATATTTCCAATTACACATGGATTAACAAGAATCCCTCCATCATATTGGAAATGTGAAAACTTTAGGGGGCCTATGTATTTAACCCAATAAAAGAGAGAGAAATAGTGAAAAAAATAAAATAGATAATACATCAAACTATTTAATGATAACAATAATTTCTAGATCGATAAAAAATAATATAAATAGTCATGAATAATATAATTCATTAATATTGGGGGTTGGAATTAGAATGGATTTACCACTATGGATCCAATGTGCCATCACAAATGAGGGATAACCAAAATTAAAAGAATAATAATAAACCCTAGTATCTATAACATATTCTCTTTCTCTCTCTCTCTCTCTCAGCGAACTAGATATAAATCTCTCTATTCCTCATAGCGAGTCTGCTATAATTTTATAAAACTATTATAGTAATTTGGGTGTTTCATTCATATTAAAAGATTTCTATCCAACATGAGATTCATAGTATTACTCTTCTTACTTGATTGAGTAGTGTACCATTAGAATACAATTATAATTTACTGTTGAGATATATTTCCTTATAAAATAACACATTTCCCAGATGTGGGTTTCGTTTTTCTAGATGGGTTCATCTTTAATATTCTTACTTCATAATTCCCTCCTACAATATTTTTATTTTTTATTTTATTCTATTCTCTATGAAAAGAATCTTGAGAGAATATCTACCAGATTTTGGTAGACACAAGGAATGAAAATTTATTTTAGGTCACACACATATTATTATGGGGATTTTAGATGTTTAAATTCCCTCTCCATATTATTAAAAATAAAAAGTGATATGATCTAAAGAAGGGTTATGAGATGATTAAAATATCTTATGGACTCACTGGGAAAAAACTGTTATGAAGAATATACTCAAAAGAATTACTGGACTAAGAAAGTCATATGTGGCCACTGGAAATTCTTATAAATCAATGAATTAAATTCATAAATTCGAAGGAATGTCCTTACACATTTAATTAGTCTTATGGGATCCATGAAATGTCTGATGAACTATTCTATATGCCTTATGAAATAGAAAATAATGTATTATAATGTGATGAAAAAATTATTATGCATTGAATCAAAGGTTATGAATAAATTATAGCCTTATTACATTCCCAAAAATTATTACTAATATATTTAATTACTATTATTATTCCCCTTTAAAAAATTAATACTTTGTCCAATGTCTTATGGTTTGGCCAAAAAGAATTTAAAAAATTACGGAATTTTTTATACATTTAAATGATTATTACAAAATCCTCACCCCATTATCATTTTCATCCAGAAAAATGTATCCTATAAAAAAAACATGTTATTGTTTTTTTTTCAAATTGATATTATAATAAAAAAAATAAAACAAAATAATAATTAAAATTATATTAAATATTTAATCTCAGAATATAAAAAATAATATATGGATTCCCAATTATTTATAATGATAAATAAACCATAATAAATAATGTTATATATTTATATATAATTTTAATAACAGATTTATGTTATCTTGATATTTTATCCCATTATTTCAATTTTAATGAAATTGATGGTGATCTCTTATAAGAAAATGAAAAAATGAAAATATTGTGGCTTAATTATTAGTTCTCAGCTATTTCCTGAGTTATAAATGTGTTATCCATGAGTCATAAATTGGTGGGGGTAGGATAATATATGTGTTATTGAGAGTAAAACCACATGGGGTTTCTACTATTCATAGTAGAAACCAATGGGTAGTCTCATATGTGAAATATTGGATATAATTTGGTACGACATGCTTCCCAAATTTTGATGGATTTGGCCAGAAGTTATTGATTCTTTGTGATGTAAAGTGATAAATCTTTACTTGTGATGCTTGATATGTTTTTATAGGAATTTGTTAGTTATAACTCATGTATCTATAGTTGACTATGATCACTATATATGAGGCGATGAGTTCACTAGGATGATGACGGTATTGTTGAAAATTGCCTTGGGTGGTGATGGAGGTTTTCCAATGGTGGGACTGTTGACGCTCCTTTCGTCACAGAATCTAAAGATTGGAAAAGGTAATATCCGAGCTCAATGTGATTTCAAACTTTGAAGAAAACATCAAAAATCGAAAAAGGCATGAACACAGGATCAAAAGCAAATGCACCGCGCAAGTTTTATCACTGTCGCGTAAGTGCACTTGCGCGACACCCTTGGTCGCGCAGGTGACTTGCGCGACCTAAGTGGTAACCGCCCGGGGTCTTCTTTTGCCTATAAATAGACCCTGTGGGCCCCCCATTCTGGAGGATGTTTTTCCAGAAACTCGGATTGAAGCTCCCGACGCCCAAGTCTCTTCTCAAAGCTTCCGGAACACTTCTAAGGTAATTTTTTACCTAGAACGGAAGATCTAAAGAGAAGAAGGAAGGCCTAAGTGTTGAAACTTATCAAACACTTGCGCGCCGACTTATTTCCTTCAATATAACTTGCGCGCCCCTTTTCTGGAAGAACCTCAAGAGGATTCTAAAGGGATTAAAAAGAAGTCGCTCAAGTATTTCAATTCCGATTGATAATCGCGCAAGTACCCCTCATGTCGCGCAAGTATACTTGCGCGGCCAATACTTGCGCGCCGCCGCAATACTTGCGCGCCTTTCAAGACTTGCGCGCCCCTACTTTTTTGGGTGCCCATCTTGCCCATGTCACCCCTCTTAAGCCATCACACCTTTCCTTTTCAAGATTCAGTCTTCAAGACACTCTTCAAAGCCATTTATGGCATGATTTCTTGATTTGACTTTCTTATCTGAAAGGAATTCTGTGGAATATCTCTCAAAACTTAGTGATTTAAATATCCTTATGTCACTAAATATGGAGAGTTCATTCATTCAACCTCATCCTATAAGATGAGAGAATCCTTAACCGGGGTCTCCTTTTTAGGAATAATCCCCAGTTATAAGTCCTTTAATCTGGGCATCTTCCTCAGGAGTAAGCCCCAAATTCTTAAAGTTCCCAAACTTGGGCATCTTCCTCAAGAGTAAGCCCCAAAACTTAATTCCTTAACTTGGGCATCCTCCTTAGGAGTAAGCCCCAATCCCAATCTCACAACATGGGCATCCTCTTCAGAAGTAAGCCCCAAACCAAGTCCCCTAACCTCGGCTTCCTTCTCAAGAATAAGTCCCAGTCATAAATCTTGGGCATCCTTCTTAGGAGTAAGCCCCAATCCATAATCCTTAACCTGGGATTCCTTTTCAGGAATAAGTCCCAGTCATAAACCTTGGGCATCCTCCTTAGGAGTAAGCCCCAAGTTTCTTAAATTTCTCTTAACCAGTCCTAATTTACCCTTGATTTGGGTTTCCTTTTCAGGAGTAAAACCCAATCATAAGTCCCCTCCTAACTTGGGAATCCTCCTTAAGAGTAAGCCCCAAGATTAGAGTATTCAAATCTCCATAAAGCACATATACCTTTATGGACCCTGTTCCTGGATTTTCCCCCTAAAAGTAAATCCTAAACCTTCATCTATCTGGGAAGTCATACATACCTAAGCCCCAAACAATTTCTTATGATTGCATCTTTCATGGAACAATTGTCTAATTTTTACCGATACCTCTTGTTTCTCACACCGAGCATGACTCACGTGAGATTAGAGTGTAAAAGTAATTATGACATTCTTCTTTGATCCATCAATCATAAACATCATACTCCATTACTCGAACTACGTGGGTTCTGATTCCTTTTCCAAAACAAAGGATACGTAGGTAGCCCATTTATGGGTTCGATCCCAACTTTTAAATAACCTCTGTCCTTCTGAATGACGATAAACTTCAAGTGCCCCACTGAGTGGCATTAAAACCAGCCTGGTCATCATAATGACCAAGAGACTTTTATATAAATGTTTTGAAGGATACCATTGACCAAGAATCTCTAAACAGATATAGATGATTCTCTATTGATGAAGAACCTCGAATACATATAAAAGATTCTCTAAATTTCTTGCATATTTAATCATTGATTGTTAAAATTTAAGGAAAGCTCATTTTATACTTGGTAATATAATAAGGTTTCACGAACATAACTTAAATCTATAAAGAGAGTCCCGGAGTAGACAATAATTCCCCTCAAAAAGGTGTGATGAGTCCGACCTCCCATCCTCTCGACCAATGCAAATTCCTAAGCCTCATTAGTCCACAAGATAATGAGCGCCTGCCTTTGGAAAGTAGGTCCAAACGGATGTGGAATCATTGGATGTTTCCGGTTCTACGAACAAACCCGTTAGAAACCGATCGGAACGTTTGAATCTCCCGTCCAGGAGGTCATCCCCGGAATCCGTGCGAAACAAAAATGGTGAACCCGACGTGAAACCTTAACCAAGTTAAATGATGTTTTTCTTATTTGTTAGGCCCCTTGGTCCAACAAATCAATCATTGACATGTGCTCATCCAAAAGATGCAGTGGCCAGATTCATCTTGATTATGTATGTTATATGGAACATGCACTCTTTTCTCAAGATCTTCTGCAAAATGGCTTTCCTTAAATTCACCCCAATGAATACTGCTGCTGTGAACACCTCTACTGTGAGGTCTGCTGCTGTGAAAACCAATGCTGCTACTCCTGGTGAAACGTCATCCGCTCTTAGGATGACATCACCAACTCAGCGTCTTCAACACTGGGTTTCTAATGCACTGGTTAAGGAGTACCGTCGCAACGGTACTATCCCAACTCTGGAGGCCACTCGTCAAGCCCTCCAAGTTAATAAATCTACCTGGTCGTCCGGACAACGGCGGATAGCGATCAAGAAGCAGGTGGTGCTGACTACCATCTCCAACCGTTTCGGGTCGTTATCCCCGAAACGCAATTTCCATTCACTCCCTTACTCTGAGGAAGTGAATGAGCAGGTCCTGCAGGGCCTTAATTCAAAAAAACAGGAGTCCTTCTCGAGGGATCCCATCAACAATCGCCGCCAGACTCGTGCGGTAGTGCGCCCTTAACATGATGAGGGTACCGACTCCAGGCATTCAGCTCAGGTTCCTCGAACCCGAGCAGGCATGATGAACCGCCAGAGACGGAATCCGGTAAACAATGGGCAGGTTGTCATCCCTTCCATCTCCGGAGAAGTCCACCAACCTAACTTGGTGGCAAATAACGAGCAGGCACACACACCTGCCCGTTTTAATTCCGCTGTCCAGCAGACTCATCTGGCAGCATCAAGCCGATCCCGCCAGGCAATTCCGGCGGAGTACCATAGGCAGGAACATACACCTGCTTATACATCACAAGTTAGTCAGCAGGCTCGTCTGACTACATATGATGGATCTCGTCAACCGCGTTTGGCAAAGTGTAATCAGCAGGCACATACACCTGCTAATACTAATCAAGCCTACCAACAGTCTCGTTTGGTAGCGCACGGAGAAGTCAGTCGGAAAGTCCCGACGACAAACAGGAGGCAGACTCAACTCTCTACCTCCACACTTGAGTACTGTCAGGATTCACTGACAGGAAAAGGAGGACAGGAGCAGGCACATACACCTACTCCAAGCCCGGAATGGACGTATATCCCCGTTCCGGCGGCTGAAGTCACCAAACATATTTTGTCAATGGTGAAGGAGCAGAAGAAAATTCCTGCTCATATTCTGGATGCTTGCCAGGATATCATAACAGCTTCAGCATCATCACAGGGACAGACACATAAATCTATCCCTAGCAGTGGAGTGACACATCAACGATTCACTCCGGAACAGACACACACATCTGTTCCAGTCCAAGAGGGTTATGGGGCATACTCCCCCATATCATATGGACAAGCAAGTCAGGCACATACACCTGATTTGAGTGGAGATCGTCAGCCTAACCTGACCATCTTTCCTGATCAGGCACATACACCTGCTCAGAGCAATCACTTTCGTCATCAAGTGGTTTCTAAAGCGAGTAAGAAGGCATCTAAGAAAAAGATCCACCCAGCACAGTCAGGAGATCAAAGGCCAATCTGTAACCAAGCCTTGCTCGATGCTGGAGTTCTTGAAGCCCTCAGACATTTATCTTTCGGAATTCAAGATTCTACTCCCTCAGTTCCCAATAACGGGAACATTAATTCTGAAGGTCTTCAACAGACACTTCCTCATGAAGACTTGCTTCATGAAATTTCGGTCAATCTCGAAGTTTTTTCTTCAGATGAGAGCCACAAGAACCCTCTGTGTGGTCATAAGACCAAGGAGCAAGAGATTTCATCTTTTACTGTAACCCATCATGACGGTCCTCCTCATGGTGATGAACTTCGCTGCAAAAGTCCTCTCCGCAGTAGTGATTCACGTTGTCTCGAAAATTCTTCAGAAGGCAATGTAGTGACGAGAAAGCCCTCCTATCTCGAGGCACATGCAAACGTAAAACCAGTCATGTCTAAAGCTTTACTATCGGCAGGTGAAACTCTTTCTCCATCAGAAGATAGCTTGGGGTCCAGGTTATTCTCTGAACCATCCCTGGGTCATTCATCTTCCAGCATGAATAGTGATATCTCTACCAATCTTGGTGAATCCGATGAAGCAACAAGGAAACACCAACTCTGGTCCAAACAGGTAGAAGAATCTTCATTCAATGATAAAGAGGAAATGCTGAACATGAGGAAAAAACTGGCAAAAGGTGAAGTACCAGTCATGTTTTGGCCTTTGGCTGACTCCCAGTACGACATTCAAAAGATGTTGACGGATGATGGAATCCATGATATTCGTCTCAACATATAGAAAACTCTTTGTCAATTAAAGAAGAAGGTATTATCTTACGATGAATATGAAAATCATCTTAAGATAATAAAAGGGTTACAACGTCAGATTGATTTGGAATCTCTATCAGTCTCTCGGTATCTGAAGGCTGAAAAGAAACAAGGAACCCTTCAACGTTCATGCCTTGGCACACTAAGAAAATTGTGTCAGTTAATTGCCAATGCTCCATCTGATGTTCATATCAGAGGATGGGGTGTTCACGGAGCACTACATTTCACAGTGCTTTCCGGTCAGCAAAGCCCGCCGAAAATGGTCTCATGCAATGTTATTTCCCATGGCCGGCCACAGTCAATGGGCTTTGTTCATAATCAAAAGATTGCTAAAGAACATGCTTCAACTAGTTCCTCTCAAAATAAAGTATATAGAGAACAAGTTGTTGAATTGCTCCTACATCAAGCAGGAGAGAATATTGCACAAGCCTCTCGTCTGGAGAAAACACGTCATCAAATGACAGAAGTTTCGGAAATCATCCAACGATCTGTTGAACCAGGTGATAAAAGTGGATACAGGTTAATGCATCCAGAAAATTTCCGAACTAAGATTCGCAAGATCAAGAGAGATTTTAAGAAGATCTCAGACATAGCATGTCAAGAGACACCCCAGCTTTCCAGACTGGGGACTTCTCTAACCCAACCCTCAGAGTCAACAAATGGGATTCGAGGAGTTGAGCGGAAGCAGCAGGAACACCCCCAGTCCACCGGACTGGGGACTTTTTCAAATCCTCAATACCTCCTTCAGAGAAAGTCAATATTCTCTCGATTAGGGAATAATCCTCAAGAGGAACGAAGAGACAAGCTATCAGGAGATTCTCTCCAAGTGACGGTTTTCCAAGAAGTTCCTGAGGGATCATGTCAACGAAATTCCATGTCTCATCATGGACATGGAAGAAGGCAATATCACAGAAATGCTGCTAGAAAGGATTCCATGAAATATGCATCCATTAATGTCATCAATGTCGTTGCTGCTGATTCACCAGATGAGGCTCAATCAGAGGGATCAGACGAAGAGGTTCCTGCTCAAGAAGTTGCGCACACGGACCTAAATGAAGAAGGTGTGCGTACACGTAATCAAAGGCTTACCCAAAATCTGGGTATTCCTTCAAATAACCCACATCCCCCTCTCCGAAAAGGATCCAATAAGGGGAAAGGAAAGAATCAGGTTACTTATCACCCTTCCTCTGAAGGAGGTCAATCGCTCTCATTAGAGCAAAGGTTTGCACAACAGGAGGAAGAAATGAAAGAATTAAGAAGGTTGAATGCAGAACTACTTCAGAGTAGTCTTCTTCTTAAGAATGCTGCAGTCCGACAGCCAAAGGAATTTGTTGTAACTACTGAGATGGATCAGGAATATCCTCCTTTATCAGCACACCCCCAGAGGTCTAATCCTACGGGTCAAACGCAACAACAGTTGGCAGCACTACCATCAGTTGCAATACCAACCACCACGTCTGTCCATGCTCCATTCATTGCACCTACCCAAAACCAAGTTCAACCTGATGTTTCTCAAAAGTTAATAACTACTATTGAGTCATTAACAGCTCGGTTAGAAACTATGGAAGGGAAACGGGCGCAAGTTCAACCTGAAAAGAAAGTTTACCCTGAATGGGTAGATTCAATTTCTCCTCCATCCAGTTTTGGAAACCCTATTTTCCCTAATTCAATGGATCAGGCAACCCTGAACAACATTTGACGCATTACATGTCTTGTTGTGATCCTATGATGGGAACTCCAGAGCAGCATGAAGCAGTGAAACTCAGATGCTTCGTGCGAACCTTGCAAGGACCAGATTTTGTCTGGTATACAAGCTTGCAATCCCGATCAGTCATCGGATGGGAGGATCTTCGTCAAAAATTTCTTCTTCAGTTTATCTCAACTTTTCCAAAAATGACAGTTTTCGATCTTACAAACTGCATGCAAAGGGAGAATGAAAGAGTCTCTGATTTCATTGCTCGTTGGAAGGGATTAACGTATTCCTTGAGTTTAGCACTCCCTCAGGAGGAATTGTGGCCAATCTGTGTGGCAAATTTGCGTGACGAATTATGCACGCCATTGATCCCTGTGAAATACCCAGGAGGGTTTCGAGACCTTACTTCAATCGCTCAACAAATTGAAGATTCCCTTATACAGGCTAAGGTTAAATCTCGTGTAATTCCATCAGCTCCAGGAAGAAGAATGGGTAAAGCAGAAACTGCTACAGTTATGCTTAAACAAGCACCTGTACCTATATCTACTTCAAAACCTTCATCTTCTCGAAGGACGCCACCTCCTGAACGCCAACAACAAAGGCTGTTTCGTCCAAATGATCAAAAAGATCAACGGCGAAAACAATTTGAGGATATGAAGAGTAAAACATACTCTTTCTGAAGTGAGCAAGTTCCTGGTTACTTCATTTCAGCTATGGAAAATAATTTCGTTCAATTAACAGTACCCAAGAGGCCAAAAAAGGAAGGAGATGAAGACCATCCCAATTATTGTCCCTTTCATCAAATGTTGGGACATCCCATCCAGGAGTGTTTTGTATTTAAAGACCTCCTGCAAAAGATGGTCAATTTGGGACAGGTCAAATTGAAGGGTTCTTCAGCTCATATAGCGTGTATTACCACTACAGATCCAGAGGAAGGAGGCGAGTGGCAGGAAGTTAAAAGCAAAACTGCGAAAAAATATGATGATTGGATGGTCAGAAAGACAATCAATCGGACCCATTCCATTTTGCGAACACAATTGAAGAAGCCAATTGTGTCTCCTACAAAAGCTGCAGTAAAGCCTCAATCAAAAGACAAATCCTCAAAAGGGAAGCGCAATTCAAAGAAGAAAGAGGAATCAGAAGAAGATGAATATGTATCAAAGCCTAAATTGTCTTTGACTCTAGCAGATTTCATGCCATCTACTTCAAAGCAACGGGCACCGCCCCATCAAACGGCACAGCCTAAACAGGCTAACCAGGAAGAGTCTTTATCAGACGAAGAGTTAATCTTTGGTTCTGTTAATATGATTCAATTAACAGATCCATATTCCAGTCTTGATGAGCCTGAATTCCCTGTATCAAATAAGGGAATCCGAAGAGGTTCTAGAAGTTCAGGATATAGGGGAAGACGCGGATCTTTCCGAAGCCACTACTCTAATTCTGCCCCTGCTAGCACTGTATACGCAGCAGAAACTCGTGGTAGAGCCCTTCAGCGAGCTCAAAAAGAACAAGAATGTTCTTCTGCCAATGGCCAACTCAGTTTTGGCACAGTTATTTTGGAAGACAGATTAAAGGTTCCATCCTATTTATCTCGGAAAGTAAATGGATCTAATCAGTCTAATCTTCCAAAACCAAGGATGTTGCCAACTTTAATACAAGATGCATCATCTTCCAAAGCATCTGCTTCCAAGGTACCTGCTAAACCGAATATTCCTATTGGGAAACACAGACCTCTAGATCAAAAGTATGATATATTGAAACACTTGGCCCAAGTACCAGCCAAGTTATCAATTTTGGATGCTTTGAATCTATCAAAAGATCTTCAGGAAGAACTTATCGAAGCTTTGTCAAGTCCTCAGGAGTTTGAAGCTGAAATTGCTGTAGCTGAAATCTATCACATAGAGAATAATCCAGCAGAATGCCATGCAGTGATAGCTTTTACTGATAAAGATGAAGATGATGTTGTGCATGGGCACATAAAACCTTTATACTTATCTGGAAAAGTCAATGGTGTAGATGTTCGAAGAGCTTTCATTGACAATGGTTCAGGAGTCAACCTCATTCCCATTCGTACACATCGTCGATTGGGCCTCACGGAATCTGATTTATCTCCTTCTACCATGATGTTACAAGGATATGATAAAAATGAACAAGAACCACTGGGAGAAGTTACACTCAGAACTCAGTTTGGAGATCTTGTTTCCAATTCGGATTTCATGATTGTTGATCAAGACTCAGTTTTCAATATCTTGCTTGGAAGACCCTGGCTACATCAGCATGCAGCTATTCCGTCATCATACCATCAATGTCTCAAATACTGTTTTGATGGTCAAGTTGGAACATTGTATGGTGATAAGGCCCCATTCAAGACATGTGAGTCTCAATACATTGAGGCAGAATTTTATCACATGAAGGGAAGAGAAAAATCTACAATGAAGGAAATTACCAAAGTTAATGCTCCATATGGTTTGGAAAAAATTCCAATAAATCCATTTTCAAATGTGAGTACATATTATGTGTTACCTATCAGTCAAATTGACAAAATAGGCCCAAATCAAAATACTCTTATGGAAAGACCCATAATGTCAATTACGGCAATCGAGCCAGACAACATGGGAGAAATTGGTAACTTACCAAGCAACGATGAAAGCATAAGTGGTGACGTTTTCATTTAATCCAATGAAATCCAACAAGTCTATACTTCGCTAATCAGGCCAGAAGAAGTTATAGCAACACCAGAGGTGAATAATGATGTCGATTCTCGATCCATCATCTCCTCTTTGATTCCCAATGAAGACCCTTTATCATCAATAGGGTCGGAAATGGAAGCTTCTTCTTCAAAATGTGAAAATTTTGACATTTCTTATGATCATGAGAATTTCGTTTTTCATATACTTCGCAATTAGAAACGGAAGAAATAACACATGATGAAGAGGAAGAGGAAGATCTTAGAGATGCTCCTCCAGCATTTGAAGAGGGTATCTCTACCACTGTGGATGAACTCAGAGAAGTAAATCTGGGTACAGAGAAAGATCCACGCCCCACTTTAATTATTGCGGCCATGACCCTTGAAGAGCAAGATATGTATATTTCATTTCTAAAGAAAAATAAAGATATTTTTGCTTAGAATTATACAGAAATTCCTGGGCTTGATCCTGATGTTGCTACTCATCATTTGGGTTTAACAAAAGAACATAGAGGATTCAAGCAAGCCGTGAGAAGAACACACCCAACCTATGCTTCCAAAATTGAGGCTGAAGTGGATAAGCTTATCAAAGATAACTTCGTCAGAGAAGTTCAATATCCCAAGTGGTTGGCTAATATTGTCCCTGTAAAGAAGAAGAACGGACAAATTAGGGTTGGCATTGATTTCAGAGATCTGAATCGGTATTGTCCTAAAGATGATTTCCCAGTTCCGATTACAGAACTCTTAATTGATGCGACGACTGGATATGAAGTACTTTCTTTCATGGATGGATATTCTGGATATAATCAGATCCGAATGGCCCCAGAAGATGAGGAATATATAGCCTTCAGAGCTCCTCAAGGTGTGTTTTGTTACCGGGTGATGCCCTTTGGTTTAAAGAATGCAGGTGCAACATATCAACGTGACATGCATCGTATCTTCAAATCTCTTTTAGGGAAGTTTGTTGAATGCTATGTAGATGATTTGGTGGTTAAATCCAAACAACTTTCTAATCACTTGGATGATTTGGAAGTCATATTCGACAAACTTCGACAACATAATTTGATGATGAACCCCTTAAAATGTGCTTTTGGGGTAACCTCAGGAAAATTCCTCGGCTTTGTTGTACGCCATCGTGGTATTGAAGTCGATCCTGAAAAGACCAAATCAATCCTTGGTATGTCACTTCCTCAGAATTTGAAAGAATTAAGAGGAATTCAAGGACACTTAGCCTATATTCGGCGTTTCATCGCCAATTTGGCAGGAAAAAGTTTACCCTTTACCAGATTATTGAAGAAAGGAGTCACTTACCAGTTGAATGAAGAATGTCAAGAAGCATTTGATGTCCTCAAGAAATACCTCTTGAGTCCACCAGTACTCATGCCACCTGTTGAGGGTAGACCTCTTATCCTCTATGTGACAGCTTTAGAGCGATCATTGGGTGCCTTTCTCGCTCAAAAGAATGATGCTGGGAATGAAAATAGTCTCTACTATCTCAGTAGAACTATGCTTGAAGCAGAAACCCGGTATTCAAGTATTGAAAAGTGCTTCCTAGCATTAATCTTTGCAGTTCAGAAACTGAGACACTACCTGCAACATCATGAGGTCCAATTGGTATCTCGAAATAATCCGCTCAAATTCATCCTCAGTCGTCCAATGCTTACAGGACGTCTGGCAAGGTGGGTGGTTATTCTACAGCAGTTCGACATTCAGTATGTGTCTCAAAAGGCAATTAAGGGCCAAGCTCTGGCTGATTTCCTGGCTGAACATCCTTCAGTAGAAGACACATATTCAGATATCGAACTCCCTGATGAGGATGTTTTCTCTATTCAAGAGAGTCCTCAAACATGGGAAATGTATTTTGATGGTGCTTCTAGAAGTCCAACAGGAAAGAAAATGGAAAATCCTAAATTCAACAAAGTTGGTTTAGGAATTGTGCTCATTTCTCCAAATAAGGCAGTGTTACCTTATTCCTTTTTGTTGTGGGAAGGTGGTACCAATAATGAAGATGAATACCAAGCTCTCATTACAGGCTTGGAGTTAGCGCTTCAAGCACAAGTCAATCGCTTAAAGGTGAAAGGTGATTCAGACCTGGTAATCAAACAGGTCAATGGGGATTATGCCATCAGAAAAGAAGAATTAATCCCTTTGTATGATTACGTCAGAGAGTTAATGTCGGAATTACCTTCAGAACCGACATTTTCTTATGTCCCAAGATCACAAAATGCTCAAGCTGATGCACTGTCTAATATAGCTACAGCTTTAGCAGATCCAAATCGGGACGAGACAACCATCAATATTTCCCACCGTCGTGCAATTTCACCTTATGTTCAAGTCAGAACAGAGGAAATTAATGAAATTAGTCCCATTCCTGAATCGTATGGTCATACTACATGATGGATGTCACCTATTAGGGAATACCTTCAAAATGGAACACTTCCACCTGATAGAGCCGAGAAAGATCAAATTCGGCAATGTGTGGTCAATTTTACTCTTTATGATAGCCCAAACCACCTCGAGAAAATTCTCTACAAACGTGGTTTTGATGGAGTTCTATTCAGATGCATTGTTGGTGAAGAGACAATGGATGTCATAAAAGAAGTGCATGCAGGAGTCTGTGGTGCCCACCAGTCTGGACATAGACTGTCTGATCAAATTCGAAGGCTTGGATACTTTTGGCCTTCAATGATACAAGATTGTGTTAATTTCACAAAGAAGTGTCATTCATGCCAAGTATATGCCAACTTCATTCTTCAACCTCCAGAGTTGCTTCATACAGCTAAACACTCGTGGCCATTTTCCACATGGGGAATGGATGTGGTGGGACCTTACCCTTCAGCTACGGCCAAGCAGTTTAAGTACATTCTTACTGCTACTGATTTCTTTTCCAAATGGGCAGAGGCAGTACCTCTCAAAGAAGTCAGTTCTAAATGCATTGTTAGCTTCATCAAGTCTAACATCATTACTAGATTTGGTGTCCCTCATACCATATTGACGGACAACGGCACCAACTTCTATTCTTCTGAGGTAAAGAAATTGTATCAAGAATACAACATTAAGTCCAACCATTCATCTCGATATCATGCAGCGGCTAATGGCCAGATAGAAGCCTTCAACAAGTCTCTTTCAAATATACTGCAAAAGATGGTGGATAAAGATAAGAGGTCATGGCCTGATAAACTCTTTCATGCTTTATGGGCTTATCGGACTACCACTCGCAATGCGACGCGGTCAACTCCATATTCATTGGTATATGGAACAGAAGCAGTCGTACCAATTGAAGTTCAATTTCCCTCACTCAGAATAGCCATTTGTGATCAGTTATCTACAGATGAGCAATCCCAAAAGCGGTTGAATGAATTGGAACAGTTAGATGAGAAAAGATTGTGCACTTTGCACAACTTGGAAATCTATCAGAATCGAATAGCACGAGCTTTTAACAAAAAAGTTTGTCTTCGTTCATTCATTCAGGGAGAATTGGTATTGGTTCTCAGAGAACCAATGATACCAGGAAAGAAGCCTCCCAAGCTTGAACCAAAATGGGAAGGACCTTATTCAATACATAAGGCCTACTCCAATGGAGCGTATTCTCTAATCTCAATGGATGGAGACCACATCACGACTCCAACCAATGCCAGATTTCTGAAGAAATATTTTGTATAAACACAAAATATGGTCCCCAGAACCAAGACTTACAATTGGTTGATACAGCAATGGTCCGGTATGTCCTTAAACTGCAACTATGTCCCACACGACATTAAACAGTATTATGTCCTATCTACATGACATTAAACTGTATAGAAGTTCCTTATATTGTCCGAGATGACATTAAACTATATTTTTGTCCTAGCAACATGACATTAAACTGTGTGGAACATTCATCGTCCAGCATGACGTTAAACTGTGTCAGTTCCCTTATCGTCCAACATGACGTTAAACTATCACATTGGTTACTAATATGTCCTACATGAAACTAAACTGTATATGTCCGAGATGACACTAAACTATATTTTGTCTGAGATGACATTAAACTATATTGTGTCCTAGCAACATGACATTAAACTGTGTGGCACTTCCAACGTCCAGCATGACGATAAACTGTAAAAAAGTCCCCAGAACTGATATCCTCATATTGGTTCACCTTAGTCCTAGCTACATGACTTTAAACTGTATAGCACCAGTCCGTCCTTGCTACATGACGTTAAACTATACAGCAATGGTCCAGTATGACTTTAAACTGCAACTTCGTCCCACATGACATTAAACTTTGAAAAAGTTCCCTAAACCGTCCAGCACGACCTTAAACTGCATCATCCCTGGTCCATGTATATGACCATAAACTATTTGAAAATCCCTTATGTCCAGCAAGACGTTAAACTGTGACGTCCTAAACTACATGACGCTAAACTGTATAAAAGTCCCTCACGTACAGAAAGATGTTAAACTATATAATCATCAAAGGTCCAGCATGACATTAAACTGCACCATCCACGGTCCATGCATATGACCTTAAACTATTCACACTTTCGTCCAACATGACATAAATGATGTGTTATTCTGTCCTTACGGCATGACATTAAACTGCACAGTCACCCTTTCGTCCAATATGACTTTAAACTGTATTGTCCCCATCGTCCTAACTACATGACGCTAAACTGTACAGAAAATCCTTGATAGGTCCTACATGACATTAAACTGTATTTTGTCCCTGCTACATGACACTAAACTGTGCAGCACCAATAGTCCTAACTGCAAGACTTTAAACTGCATAGTCCCTTTTTTTTATGTCCTACATGACATTAAACTGTGCATCGTTAAGGTTGTTATTACCTCTTGTTTCTCACACCGAGTATGACTCACGTGAGCTTAGAGTGAACATCAACCATAACACTCCCTTTGGTCTGCTAACCATGTGTAAGTCCCAACAACATTTTAATTAGATCGTTGTCCCTAAGAACAACTTGATCATTAATTAATTCTTTAATTGAACTACACAGACTTTGATCCTTGCCCTCCAGGCTGGGTAAGTAGGCAACCTCCCAGGGTTCAAGCCCAAAAAAAATCTCTTCACATCGGTTCACCACCATCTCATATGATGTTGATTCGTGAAACCACCCCTGGAATCAATATCTTTACATTGATTCATTTTCATCCTTGTTATATGACGTTAAACTATACAACACTTTTGTCCGGTACGACAATAAACTACGATATTCTTTGATTTCCTCTTTTGAGAGAGAACTATTATTGACATTTATTTTTCAATCATGTTTCATTTCAAAAAGACTACTTACATACATGGTAATGCCTAAACTTTTTATCTCAGGTTAAACCATCATTGCACTAAAGTCCCCTTTCACCCTTCACATGTACGAACCATATTTGTACAAAGGGTGGTTCTAGAACTACGTGGACTTGATTCCCATCCTTATGGGATACGTAGGAACATTCGAGTGTCCCTCGAATCCAGTCCCAAGTCTTTTGGGCCTAACCCCAAATTTCAATTTCAGTCCCTTGGCTGAAAAGTCCTCATGAAAACACACACTGTGTATTCATTATTATGGTCTGAATTCTATGACCCTAAACTAAGATCACTCATACTTTCGTCCTGCGCAACGTTAAACTGCATTTCAAGAACTACGTATGGCTTGATTCTCATTCTTATGAGAAACGTAGTGAAGTCCAAGTTTCAATTCAGGACCCAGCCACAACATGATTATGGTTATCATTGACCTATGTATCTCTATATACATTGGTCAATACCCATATTTATGTGTTATAATCCTAACCTTAAATATTTTCAGATCATCATAACCCTTTTCATGACTTCTAATCACAAAAATGTCAAACTTCTGAGGATTCTTTTGCCTGACTATGCAACACGTGCCCATAGGTGGCCTTGCATAAACAGTCCACATAACAGACTTGTCAGCGAAAGATGCTATTTATTTGACCATGCAGCCAATGCCCATAGGTGGCCCTGCATATTTCAACCCCCTAACGGGTTTTGTTAAATAATAGTAACTTCATTCTTGAGAAGAATGCCTCTTTTGTCCTTATTTGTCTTAAACGACTGTATGTAGGGATCCGCAAAAAATATCCATCCTTAACATATTTGTCTCGTATCCTTTTTCATGATCTGAAAGTATTCAAGTCTATGGTTTATTCTTCTTCCCTACTTTTGGGTCAGACCTTCGTAGGAGTGATGTTCATCCAGTTCTTCGATATTCTTGTTCGGAAATATCTTCTCCATATTCAAGTACCTCTTTCCATACAACAAACTCTATACTTTAGAAAATTTTAATCTCCATAAACTTTCACTGGCTTTTAGCACTAGGAAAGTAAATTTCTGGGAGTTCTTTTGCCTGATTATGCAGCACGTGCCCATAGGTGGCCTTGCATAAACAGTCCACATAACAGACTTGTCAGCCGAAAGATACTATTTATTTGACCATGCAGCCAATGCCCATAGGTGGCCCTGCATATTTCAACCCCCAAACGGGTTTTGTTAAATAATAGTAACTTCATTCTTGGAAACTACTTCTTCTAATGCCTTTTAGCTCTTTTTCATATCATTCCTCAGATTCAAACATTCTTAAGCCATAGTTTACATATTTTCTCTCATACTTGAGTATGGTAATTTGTTTTCAGATAAATTGTCAAGGAATTGAATCAATTTTAATCCATTTTGGTCAAAGCTATTTCGAACTTAAACATTAGCCCCTTTATGTCCGGCGTGCATGACATTAAAATGCCCACACAAAAGACAAAGGAACTCTGAATAAAAGTCAAGTTCCAGCTCACTAAATATACATTTTTTTGTATGATTTAGGTAATATTGAGCAGTTAAAAGGTTCGAAGTTTGTAGGATTATTTATAATAATCCTAGTAAAAAAATCAAACTATTCTTACTAGGCCCATTGGCTTAAGTAAATTTGAAGCAGCTAATGAAAGAATGCAGGTACAAATGATTGAAGACGAAAGTGTTTTTCATTGATACACAAGAGTTAGAAGGACATCCACAGATTGGAGTCTCTTCTCTTTTTCAAGAATTACAAGAGGCTTTCAACATAACACTTCATTTGATTTACGGCATCCCGAGCTTCATCAGCAACCACCTGGAATTCATTCATTCAACTGGATACAAAAAGAGATGTAGTGATACCAGCTCTTCTTGAAAAAATTTGACTCTGTTTCTGTCCAAGAGACTTGGAAGATGGATACATGGATTTGAGAATGGAGCATTGGAAGTAAAGAGCCATTTGGAGAGAGTACTCTTTTCAGATATTGCTCTAATACCATGTTTGTCTTCTCTCCACCAACCGGTAGTGGAAAACATTTCAGCCCATGGGTTTGCCATTTTCATATCTGCAGGGAAATGGTATGGAAGGAGAATTTGAAAGTTCACACCATTGTTGTTGCTCTTAATGCACAGCATAACCGAAATGAAGGAGTAGCAGCGCAGCTGCATTTCAGATGTATAGTTGTTTGCATTTTGAACATTGACTCCTTGCAAGTGACCATGACCACATAGAGACAAGTAGATGCTCTGTGGGAAGTTAAGATGATATTTCTTCAAATACTTAGCCAAATCTGGGAAAGTGCTATCGCAGATATCATAGTAATCATGGACAATGATGTCCATCATATCATCAATCCGCTTGCTAGCCAGTTCATCAGCCGTTCCAATTCCCTTGGGAACCACTGAATCTGCACAAAAGATGAATAAACTAACTCTTAAATAGGTTTATTTTTTCATAAATTTTGTGATGAAATTTGAAAAATGGCTAAGGCGTGAAGTCGTGCAAGTCTAAACAAAGGCGCGCAAGTATTCACGTGCCGAGCTAGTTTTTGCCACGCAAGTATAAACCGCGCAAGTACGAATACCTTTACAGGAGCGCGACATCAAGGAAAACAGAGCAGACTTGCGCGGCTTCGATGACCTGCGCGGCGAGAGATCGAGAAGGTATGAAGTCCGGAAATCCGGATACTTGTACGGAGGTGAGGCCGTGTATTTATAGGCTCGGAGGCCTATCTGCGCGTCGTACCCAGAACGCTTAGGGCCTGCGCGACGCAAACTTGCGCGCCGCCCTTTGCACACGGAAGACTTGTGCGCCACCCTTTTCCTTTGGAGGAATTCGATTTCCTCAGAGTCAAATCCTCATTTCTCTCCAAATCCAACTTTGAGGGGGGACTTTTGTTGATGCTCCTTTCGTCACAGAATCTAAAGATTGGAAAAGGGAATATCCGAGCTCAAAGTGATTTCAACCTTTGATGAAAACATCAAAAATAAACAAAGGCATGAACACAGGATCAAAATCAAATTCACCGCGCATGTTTTATCACTGTCGCGTACGTTCACTTGCGCGACACCCTTGGTCGCGTAGGTGACTTGCGCGACCTAAGTGGTAACCGCCCGGTAACCGCCCGGGGTCTTCTTTTGCCTATAAATAGACCCTGTGTGCCCCCCATTCAGGAGGATCTTTTTCCAGAAACTCGGATTGAAGCTCCCGAAGCCCAAGTCTCTTCTCAATGCTTCCGGAACACTTCTAAGGTAATTTTTTTACCTAGAACGGAAGATCTAAAGAGAAGAAGGAAGGCCTAAGTGTTGAAACTTATCAAACACTTGCGCGCCGACTTATTTCCTTCAATATAACTTGCGCGCCCCTTTTCTGGAAGAACCTAAAGAGGATTCTAAAGGGATTAAAAAGAAGTCGCTCAAGTATTTCAATTCCAATTGATAATCGCGCAAGTAACCCTCATGTCGTGCAAGTATACTTGCGCAACCAATACTTGCGCGCCACCGCAATACTTGCGCACCTTTCAAGACTTGCGCGCCCCTACTTTTTTGGGTGCCCATCTTGACCATGTCACCCCTCTTAAGCCATCACACCTTTGATTTTCAAGATTCAGTCTTCAAGACACTCTTCAAATCCATTTATGGCATGATTTCTTGATTTGACTTTCTTATCTGAAAGGAATTCTGTGGAATATCTCTCAAAACTTAGTGATTTAAATATCCTTATGTCACTAAATATGGAGAGTTCATTCATTCAACCTCATCCTTTAAGATGAGAGAATCCTTAACCTGGGTCTCCTTTTTAGGAATAATCCCCAGTTATAAGTCCTTTAATCTGGGCATCTTCCTCAGGAGTAAGCCCCAAATTCTTAAAGTTCCCAAACTTGGGCATCTTCCTCAGGAGTAAGCCCCAAACCTTAATTCCTTAACTTGGGAATCCTTCTTAGGAGTAAGCCCCAATCCCAATCTCACAACATGGGCATCCTCTTCAGGAGTAAGCCCCAAACCAAGTCCCCTAACCTGGGCTTTCTTCTCAGGAATAAGTCCCAGTCATAAATCTTGGGCATCCTTCTTTGGAGTAAGCCCCAAGCCTTAATCCTTAACCTGGGATTCCTTTTCTGGAATAAGTCCCAGTCATAAACCTTGGGCATCCTCCTTAGGAGTAAGCCCCAAGTTTCTTAAATTTCTCTTAACCAGTCCTAATTTACCCTTGATTTGGGTTTCCTTTTCAGGAGTAAAACCCAATCATAAGTCCCCTCCTAACTTGGGAATCCTCTTTAAGAGTAAGCCCCAAGATTAGAGTATTCAAATCTCCGTAAAGCACATATACCTTTATGGACCCTGTTCCTGGATTTTCTCCCAAAAAGTAAATCCTAAACCTTCATCTATCTGGGATGTCATACATACCTAAGCCCCAAACAATTTCTTATGATTGCATCTTTCATGGCACAATTGTCTAATTTTTACCGATACCTCTTGTTTCTCACACCGAGCATGACTCACGTGAGCTTAGAGTGTAAAAGTAATTATGAAATTCTTCTTTGATCCATCAATAATAAACATCATACTCCATTACTCGAACTACTTGGGTTCTGATTCCTTTTCCAAAACAAAGGATACGTAGGTAGCCCATTTATGGGTTCGATCCCAACTTTGAAATAACCTATGTCCTTCTGAATGACGATAAACTTCAAGTGCCCCACTGAGTGGCTTTAAAACCAGCCTGGTCATCATAATGACCAAGGGACTTTTATATAAATGTTTTGAAGGATACCATTGTCCAAGAATCTCTAAACAGATATAGATGATTCTCTATTGATGAAGAACCTCGAATACATATAAAAGATTCTCTAAATTTCTTGCATATTTAATCATTGATTGTTAAAATTTAAGGAAAGCTCATTTTATACTTGGTAATATAATAAGGTTTTACGAACATAACTTAAATCTATAAAGAGAGTCCCGGAGTAGACAATAATTCCCCTCAAAAAGGTGTGATGAGTCCAACCTCCCATCCTCTCGACCAATGAAAATTCCTAAGCCTCATTAGTCCACAAGCTAATGAGCGCCTGACTTTGGAAAGTAGGTCCAAATGGATGTGGAATCATTGGATGTTTCCGGTTCTACGAACAAACCCGTTAGAAACCGATCGGAACGTTTGAGTCTCCAATCCAGGAGGTCATCCCCAGAATCCATGCGAAACAGGGACCATGGTTATTTATGATGTCATTCACAATGGGGGGATGATGCCTTTTGGGTTGTGTGCACATAGTATAAGGCCCATGAGGTGGTTTGGTGGAATCGATGTGGGTGGAACCCTTTTTAGAAAAATCATTATAGGGGGTAGTGATGTACACCATTACAAAGGAGGGGTGAACCATATAAGACTCCAATTAGTGGTGTGTAAGAGCACATGAAGGGAGATAATGACCAGTATAAACATTGGGACTATTTAGTTTGATTTTTGTAAAAGTTGAGGGCATTAATGTCTTGTTTTTTCCCTGATTTTTTATCTAATGGATGATAAAGAATTTGAATGTTTATGGGTCTTATGAATTGAATTGGGAATGACCCATTGGGATGCAATGACTTTTTTATGATGGATATCCCTTGTGGTATGGAAATATATTAAAGGTTAAGGGCACTCTAGAAGGACATATCATAGATAGATAATTACACTCCAACACTTGCTAAGGCAGTTAAAGGCTCACTAGGGGCTATCCAAGATTGTGTGGAGTAGGTTATGTGATATATTCTATGTTATTGTTTATCCCATTTTTTATATAGTGTTATAGTTGTGGATATTATACTGGGATTCCATTTAGAGTGTCCAAGAGAGTTCATAGTCAAACCCTACATGGTCCCTTCTTGATGCATGTAAAATTTAAGTATATTTATTGACATATCTATAAAGATATTATTTCAAGAACATAGTAATGTCGGGAGTGAAGATAGTGTATGAGTTGGGTGACCTAGTTTGTAGACAGATCATTGTGGTTCCTTGGAACCGAGATGGTGGATATTATGATTACTATTATACTAGAACAAATGTGATTATCTTAATGGTGGTCAATTGGAATTTATATGACTGATATGGAATGGTAAATGTTTATTAAAGAATATATTTGTATATATTGACTTTTTATATACTATTATTAACATGGTTCATCTTCATTGTGTTTATATTATTATTAATATTATTTTCAAAGGGTATTGTCTCCCAATTATTATAACATCATGACCTGACTAACCACTAAGACGGTGGCCAGAACGGTGGATCACATGGCCTCAAGCGCATCTCACTGGATGCTAGAGGCTGTCGACTAGCATCGAGGGCCTAAAGTGTGCCTGTGGGGATACCATTACTTCATAGATCAGAATATGTACAATTATTAACAATATATTAGATAAAGGAAGCATAATAAGAAAAGGCAACAATAAAAACAATAATAATTAATTGACAAAGTAGTGGAAGAGAATAATGAATTGTTTAATAAAAGTGGCCAATAGTAGATTATATAATAGATGAATTCATTTCATGGTGGTAAAACATAACTAAAAGATGTAAATTATCAACATTCCAAGAATAAACAAAAGTCACAAAAACCCCAAGGTGATCTCCGCGAGAATCCTATGCTCTATCTCAGTCCTTTTCACCTAATTTATAGGTACAAAAAATAATAAGAAATTAATCAAGGTCTTTAGTCCTACAAACAAGAAAGGTCTACTCTTGTACCTGAAGGTAATGGCAGCCCGAGTAGGGTGCGAGATATAAATCTCTGTTGGCCATCACCACTAGTGTCTAACTGAATCTAGAAAATAAAATATAAATTATGAAGTGTACCATATAAAATAAATAACGAGTGATAACAAGTTAGTAACAACAATTTGGTATGGGGTCCTAAATAGAAACCCTTCCCATACCATCTACATCATCCAAGTTCAGAATATAGAAGAAGGTACCAATGCAAGAATAATTTGTGTACTAGTGAAAAAAGTAACAAGGAATATCATGGAGGTGCACCCCCAAGATCGTGCTTAGGATTGGTGTTTAATTCCCATGTCATCACATAAGTATGCTAAAAATAAAGAGAGACAAGTCACAATTTCCTGTTCTAGTTTTAATTGAAAAGGCATGTATAATGCAAGAAATTCAAAAACAATTAACCATTCAATGAAATTTAATCAAATATAGAGTTGGAGTCTAAGCCTGAACTAAAGGTATCACTATGGTACATATTTCAATTTTCCAGTACCACTGATCCCGTCCATGAATATATTCTCAAAGACAAAGTATCTCCCAAGACATGGGGACTCTATGTCTATCCTATGTTTCTCAATAGAGGACCAAGTATCACCCAAGGCACAGAGTAACCATATTTCCAATGGGTCCATCCATAGTTTCTCCCCTAGGGAACTGGTATCACTCAGGAGTATATGAAGCCACCATGGAAGCCGTACCCTACAAGCTAAAGCATCATCCCTGGAACATCATGGTATATCCACCTGAGAATGGTAGTTCATCCATGAATCCTTAGGGAACCCATGTTCTCACCCAACCTGCATCAAGTAAAGAAAAATGGCCAAAACAAATTTCAAGGAAAACTATAATACTTATATAACATGGAAAGCATATACATAAATCATGTTAATTAAACAAGCACCATGAGCCACAAGCTATTTTGGCCATCAAGTAAAAAAATACAATCCATCAATACGGAATAAGTAATTTAGCACAAAATTAATCACATTAAAATTACATGAAAATGTTATCATCTTAATATCTCAAGAGAACAAGCATACAATGCTGTTCAATCTACTAAAACATGGCATAAAAATTAGGCACCATCATTAGAAATAGAATATAAAAAAAGCACATGGAATCCAGATTATTTGAACCAGTAGTTATAAATGACATCAAATGATACAATAAATCAATATTGTTAAATCACAGAATTCAATTCAGACCAATACATTAAATTTATTACATAATGCATAAGGAAAAACGGAAATCTATGGTTTTTATTATAAGACATTGACATTTCTTATGAAGCAATCATTTATCAAATTTATCCATTCTGTCATAAATCATACTCAATTAAATATTAAATATAAATTAATTTCAAGACTTCACTGAGTTAAGAAAAATATAAGAAAAATACAATGTGTAATAAATTAATGCATTCTTTAAATTGAAGGGAAAAAATAATAGGACCCTACCTTAAAAGCAGAACCAAATTAACATTACCCACTTGATATATTTATCAGAGACAACCCGTAATTGCATCACACACACACATATAATAATAATATATATATACATATACCCCTTAACCCTATGCACATATTCCCCATTCCATGAGGGAATGCGTACATAGAAGATACATATATATTATATAAATAAAATCACTAGTATACATGTTTTAACACCTTCAATTTTTTCCAAAACCCACTGATATAAATACAAGGACCATAAGAACAGTGTAGAAAGGTTATAGACACATTAGTTAAATTATTAATAGCCATCAAACAAATTAATACCCTCAAATAAAGGGTGTCCACCAATTAGTGGGTTGAGAACCTTACCCCAACAATGATGAAGAGAAAAATCACACTATCCACGCCGCCTTCAGTAGTGAATGCTAGAATACGAAGAACAGAGTCTTGATTGATGCTTCACATACCCTACCACTAGAAGAAACCCAAAAAATTATGATTATCCCAAGACTAGGGTTTTTCTAAACTCAAATCAGTTGACGGGAAATGATAAACTGGACAAGGAGAGGAAGGTGAAGGGATCTAGGGACCATACCTCGAAAAATAAATTAAAAGTATGAAGGGGTCTGGTGAAATCCATGATCAGAGGGGGAGACACATATAGGGGTTCACCTGCATATGGGGTCCATCCAAAAGCTATCGCGTCGCCTAGAGAGGAGGACTCATGGTGGGAGGCCGCATGGAAAGAGGTCTAGCCATGGAGGTTGTCACACTACATAGAATCGCGACCATGGATGGAACACTGCATCAGGTTGTGCACAATGAACGGGAGACCCAGGGGGTCACATGATGCACATATTAGGGGAGGAGGAAAACACTTAGGTTTTATAAAAAATTCCCTAAAATGAAATAAAAAGAAAAGGATAAATAATTATATTATATTTATTATGAATAATAATTTTAATAAATTTATATATATTATTATTAATATTATTTATACAAATATTTATTTTTATTACTTCCATTTAATTGACATTTAATTTGTTTTACATTTCAACATTAATTTAATTAATTTATTTTTTAGAAAAAACATGCATGACAGAGCCAACTCTTGAAAAAAAAGTTTTGATAGTTAGTTTTTATAAAAAGCTCACCCAGATAACATAACAATTAAATTTCTTCACTTTTTCAATCAGTAAAAAATGAGGGACATTAAAACCTTCCCACCTTAAAAATTCACTTTCCCAAGAATCCTTTGGGATCAACATAAACACCCCTTAATCTACAAGGTTCATGAATACTAGCACAAATAGCCGTGTTTCATCTCCAAACACCCAACACACCTTCCAGAATTAATTAGGAAAGTGGCACATAAGCCATTAAAATATGATTCAATGATCCTTTTATAAATAAAACACTGAGAATGTACATATCAAAGCCCATTTAGATAGATACATGACCATTTAATTGTGTAATTAAACATCTAGTCAAGTTACGTCCCACCAAATACTTTATAGTTAGAATGGAAAAAATCCATGTTACAACACCCTACACCATAAGAATTTCATATAAGAGATACACTTATGCATTCTAGGGACACTTCTCACATGATTTGAATAATGAATAAAGTTGTCGATTCCCATTGACCTTAAGGTCCAAGATAAGACATACATTCATGAAACGAAATGGCTAATAGAAATTGCATCTTTCTCCGCTTGATGATATGCCCAAATATGGTATTTCATAGACAATTAAATCATGAAAAAATATAGTCAATCCACTGAGGATGACTATTTTGGATATGCTCGTCTTAGATGGATATCATTTTACAAACTGAATTGTGATGTCTTTTTCAAAGGTATCTCACATTTACCATGGACATGTCCCCCGAAGTCGATTCCTAACTTCCAGTGACATTCCTTGATTTAATCATCTCCGAGTCCAATAAAAAGTCCAAGTTTAACATATATTTTCATGATAGGATTGAAAATAAACTAATGCAAGGTATTCAATATTCCATTTTTATTATTGAGATGTTTATTCAAGGAAAAGAGTCCCACATTAGAACATTGATCGATCCTAGTGCGGCATCGACCTAGTGGTCAAGTTAGATAAAATAACCATTGTATAAGAGTTTGTCTTAGGAATTCCTACATGAAAATCCAATGGTCACTCAATACTAACCAAGCCTCAATAATAAACACACATTAGCATGCAACACTAAAAAAACCATCACAAAAATTCCCAAAATATTTTAATGATTTAGGATAGAGAACGACTGACACTCTCTTAGTGTACCAAGATGATGTAATGATAGGTGGAATTCTCAATGCTAAGAATGTTATGCTATAAGGATTGAATAGTTTACATTTAACTCAATCAAACAGGAAAGAATAACATTCGAACCATAACTTATCAACTCACATTGAAAGAAACTCAGCTTTACCTACTGATGCACCATCATTAACCGATCACCACCCCTTTACCACCCGAGAAATCCTATGATCATTCAAAATTAACCACCATAGTCCACCCATGAACAATGTAATTACAAAAAGGAGTAATAGAACTCCAACCACACCAACATCATGTTTTCGAGCAAGCATTGACATGATTTAATGTTCACAAGTCTCATCGAATTTAAGTCTGCCAGATCATTCTCTAGGGGTCATCTTGGGTTATGTTACTTCTACCTGGAAGGACACATATTTAACTGAATCGACTATATAGTCCCCACCAAAGGATTTTACTAATCATAAAAATGAAACATAGATTAGCCACTCAAAATCATGTTAGGTCAGAACCTCCATAAATGAAAACTTTTAAACAATTGGCAGGAAAACCAAACCAAACTAACTAGTATGTAAAAAATCCTAATTCTTTAGAATGAACCCCAATATTTGGGATGAATCTGATTCCTTTATTAAAAAATTCACTCCACTATGTATATGTTTTGAAACATATTTAAAAGCACAAGGATTAATGACTAATCTGAACGCATCTAGTTCATAACATCATTAAGAACTCGACCAGAACCACGTACTTGAGCACATACTTCGCTGAGGTGATAAAGAAGAAAAATGACATTAAACATGAATGAATACATAACAATTCATCCATCACTATGGAGAAGAGATGGTATAATGACAATTAAAGCAGATGAACATGATTGGGAATGTTTGAATTGCTAAAAATGAGCATTACGTAATTCTTAATCCCGAAACCCAAATCAAGGATATAATGATCACCCATCCGAACAAGTGTGTAATTTTAGTTCAGGGGTATGAATATAGATAAAAACATGGAAAAGACACCCAAGAGGTAGAAAAATCCTGGAATTAGCAAGCCTTTTATGTTCTTAGGGTTCTACCTATGACTTGTTATCCCATTAAAAAGAAAACGTGTCGACCCTAAAACCAGGTCACACTAGAAGAAGTTACTGGGAAAAAAGTTTGATCATCTGAGGCATTGCTAAAAGAATGATCCCCAATAGAAAAATATTATGCTTCAATCCCTAGGAAATTAAAAGAAACTTTGTATACTGTTCCACAATGGGTCTTAAATAGAGCACACAACTTAGGATTTCATTTCAAATCCATTTTTTTGTCTAAAACCATTTCATAATATAACATGAACAAGTTCAAATGTCCAGTCATGTGGGTGGTCATATTCCAATCCATAAAGAGCCCATACACTTTACAAGTGGAATTTGGATCCTATTTAATTTAAACCAATAAATTTTAGAAAAATTATCCAATTACATACCATACAATCTTGCATGTCACTACAATAATATAACAAGGAAAACATGATTTAATCACAAAATCATGTCATTTTAATCATATATAGATGCTATTAATCACACAATCAAGTTACAAGGAAAACATGCTAGTAAACAAGAATCATGGAAACAAGCTATCATTCTAAATATATAAAAGAAACATGGAATCTAAACATGGATGATAATTAAATTTAAATCATGAAATGAAATTTAATACAACCAATAATATCATCAGGAAACCTAAAATGAAACTATGTGGAATGGAACTAGGAATGGAATGTAAATTACTATGTGGAAAATATGATACATGCCATGTTTATACCTCAACGAACTAGGAAAAGTGTAAATTTCCATAAATTCCATAAATAATAATTAGTGGAAATTACACAAATCCCTCAAGGTGACATCCTATCAATAGTAATATCTGAAAGCATGAATATCAATTCCCAACCATGGACACCTGGTCATTTACCATATGTGGGGCGATCAGTCCTAGGCATGATTATCAACCAAGTACTGAAACATTCTTAGTCTCTTGTCTACCAACCCACAATATTAAGACATATTGTCTCTAATACCACCTTGAAACATCCTAACCCGGCTCACCTCTATGATGGTGTCCAGACTAGTGGGTCATATGACATGAAGTGCCTCTCCCAGAATGCTCGAGGTTACTGACTAACAGTGAGGGTATATAGTGTGTCTGTTGGGAGACCATTCCCTCATAGACTAGAGTATTCACATTAATTAAAAAAATATTAGATAGATGAAGTATAAAATGAAAAGATAGTAAGAGAAATAGTAATAATTAATTTAAAAATCAGCAGAAGATGATAATAAACAATTTAATTAAAGTAACCAATACCAGATTATAAAACAGATGAATGAATGTAATGGTGGTGACACATAACTAAATGTAGTAGACAATAAAACATGCGTAGAATTAAAAAAGACACCAAACACTCTAGGATATTTCCCTGAGAATCCTGAGCACCAGCTAAATCCTTTTCTTCTAACTTCATGGTACAAAGAGAAAATCATAAGCAATCAATCTTGGTCCACTATTTTGCAAACAATAAAGGTATACTCAAGTACCCTTGTGGAATGGCTGTCTGAGTAGGGTGTGAGATATAAATCTCAGTAGTTCAGAACCACTGATGTATGACCAATTCTAGACAATTCAATATAAATTAAGAAGTGTGCCATATAAAATTAATGGTTAATGATAATAAGATAGTAATAGAAACATTGTTTGGGATCCCAAATAGAAACCCTTTCCATACTCTATGATGTGGTATAAGCCATAATATAGAAAAAGGTACATATGCATGGATAATACATGTTCCAGTTCAAAAATTAACAAGGAAAATCAAATAGTTTCACCCCAAGCTTGTGATTAGGCATGGGGTCTCATTTCCAGGTCATCACATAAGTATTCTAACAACCAAGAGAGAAAAGTCAAAAGTGGAAGCTCTAATATAAATAGAAGAAGCAAATATAGCCCGAGAAATCTAACCAAGTCATCTATTTAATGAAATTCTACCCAATATAGAGTTGTATTCTATGCCCAACCCGAATGGATTTCTATTGTACATCATTCAATTTATCCAGTACCACTGAGACCATCCATGGTAATTGTAGGAAATACCATGTGATGCTCGAGGAATGGTGCATCTGAGTCCATATCAGGTAACTCACTAGAGGAATGAATATCACACAAGGAATTACATTCTTGGTTGCTTCCATAGGGATTTGATACCACTCAATAGTATATTATACCATTCATGAATCCCTTGTTCGACTAACCAATGGATCACCCTCGGCATGTTGTGGTATAACCACCCGAGGACAAGAGTTCATCCGTGAGTCCATAATACGAAACCATTATTCTCACCCAAGCCACATCAAGTGAACCATAATGGGCCAAAAATTTCAAGTAAAACCTAAATACATATATCGAGTGGGCTAATAAGAATGGATAAATTTTCTAATGTGAGGAAGTTCAAGTGATTTAGAAACCATACCTTGAATTATAAATGAAAAAAATGATGGGATTCGGTGAAATAAGTGATCGAAGTGGAATTTGTGGATAGGGTGTCACATGCATATGGCTTTCAGTTGAGAGCTGTCACATCGCATAGGGAGGAGGTCTCCCGTAGGGAGGTCATATGGAGGGAGGTCTGGACATGGAGGGAATCACATTGTAGAGGGTCCCGACCAAGGGTGATGTGCTATAAGAGGTCGCACATGTTGACGTGGAGAGCCAGGGGATCACACAATGTGTATAAGTGGGAGAATAAAACCCTTAGTTTTTCTAAAAAACATAAAATAAAATAAAAATAAAATGATATATAATAATAATAATATTATTTTTATTTTTATTTTTACTAATACACATTTTTATTATTATTTTACCATTTAATTGACATTTAATTTATTTTACATTTCAATATTAATTTAATTTATTTAATTTATTCATATAAAACACCCATCAAATAGCCAACTTTCAAAATGAAAAATTTTCAATGCTCGATTTTTATAAACCGCGTAACCATCTAATAGAAATACTAAATTATTTCACTCTTTCATCAGGTTTAAAATGTGGGGAATTACAATTATCACCCCATAGACCATTGATACTAGTCAATAGATTTGGGAATATGGGGAAGCATGTCTGAGGTGATTCAACCCTCTGGTTAGGTTATTGTGGAGAAATCCATGTAGGGGAATAACATGTCCACCCACGTAATTGATATGATTGGGTTTGTAAATGGCTTAGTTAGATTAATAGTTACTTAAAGACCTATTTTGGTAATGAAATTCATTATGTGAATATAATTTCAAGGGTTCTCTAAATTTGAATGAGTTCAATGAATGATTACCCTATTTTTATTGTATTGAGAATGGATTATTTGGGAATATAATTTTTATATTCTGGTTATGTTTTGATAGTTTAAGTGGGTAAAAGTCAAACAACTAGAAGAAAAGTTAGTCCGGAAGTCCATAAATTTGTATTTGAGATTTCAGAGAATGTTTTTGAAACCAAATGTATTTTAAATGAATAATGGAAACTATTTCCATTAGTTCGAATCATTCAAAAAACAAAAGGGGGTTTTGGGAAAGAGACTACATATCGGACATTGATTTTTTTTAATGTTATTTCTATATATGAGTTCAAAAACAATTTTTTAATTGATGAGTCTTGTAGTTTGTATTCAGATAATAATGAAAAGTGATATTGAATCATGGGGTTGAATAAAAAGATATATTTTAACCATATTTGGATGGTAATAATGGATGTTTATTTTAATATTATTTATATAATATGATAAGAAAAGTTAATTTTTAAAAATTAGTTGTTATGAATAGTGTGATATTATTATTTAATATATGTGGTTTATTAATCCTCATATTGTACAAAATGTTTGAGAAAAATATAATGATAAAATGTTTTTTTATCCAAAATCAAAGTGTTTATATGACATATTTATCAAAATATAATAGAATTGTAATTCCTCTATATATAAGTTTTATATTTTAATGAATAAAGCATCATTTTACAAATTTTACACTCAACACATTGAAGACAAAAAATGTTATGGAAAAATAGTTTATTTTTTATATATTAACTCAAAAGAAAATAACTTTTATTTCATAAAATAAATGAGTTATTTTTATCATATCCTAACATTCTGGATAGAATATTGTTCCGAAGAGGATAAAGAGAGTGTTGTTAGACTTATATAAGTGAAACAGTTAACAAATAATATATTACACTAGTTGAAACTAATGTTATTGTCACCTAATATATTAAATTTTTTTAGGGTATATCATTAATGAAAACTATAATGATTTACATTTAGTTAGTGTAATGATGTTAAAGTCACTTTATATTCAAATAAGAGTTTAGGGTGTGTTTATAGAGGATATTAATGTATTATGTTCAAATCTTTTACCAAATGTTCTCAAAGTAAATTTTAAGCTGAAAATCTCCATTAATAATGATGATGATGAGCTAATTAATAGTTATAAAATAGAAGAAAGATGTTATTAACATCATATAATTTGATGTTGTTAAGTAAAATAGTTTTAATACTATGTTAAAATATTTTAACACTATGAATATGATTCATATGTCTTTAAATTACAAAAAATAGATTTATTCATATATTTTACTCACTAAAATAGTTTTGTAGAATGGATTTATCAAATGGTTACATAGAAATGTAGTTGGAATTAATTATATTTGTAAGGAGTTGAACAAAATCCAAAATTCTTAGTAAAAAAGGCATCATTTTTGTTCTATCATATGTGATATTATTAGATATCTGAATATGTATAGTTTTTTTAAATATTTTTTATAGAGTTATAAAAAATAATAAGTATCATTATATACAAAAGTAATGTCTCCACTTTATCATTATTTTATGATGGCTTCATGTATTGAATAAAGTGTAATGTAATTAACCACTCAAAGTATGAATTGGAGTAATCCATATTTGATGTTAATAATGGATAATTATAGGTTGGGTTGAAAGGATAATGTAATTATGGGTTGGATTTGAAAGAGAGTTATAAAATGTTTCCATGAGGCACAATATGAGTTTTTTTTCAACTGATAGTCCACCAAGATTTCCACATGGGGTTTCAATCACAGTGTATTAGTATTATTGAAATTCATGTTTCATATTTAATCCATATACTTGAGGTTCGTAATACAGATATAATTATAAGATTTATACTTTTTTACAATTATTATGAAATCCTTGAGGATTAGATAATCAAGATGTGTTTATGTATATTTCTAATCATTTCATTAGTTGATGATTAAACATGAAGGTATTGATCCTCTCATTTAATCAGTATGGAATCTAGGAAAATGATTGAGACATATTGATGAAATAAATTTTAACATTTAGACAAGTTACATGTGTTGTGGTTATTTACTTAGATGAGGGGAATATAAAGTGATAATCTGTTGAGATGAATGAAATGTGATATATTCATCAACCTAGAATATTTTTAATTGGGTAATTGACTGACTAAAAAATATATTCTATTTGATTATCAAATCACTTTTAAATAAATGTGTGAAACCACCATGTCCAACAAAATCACTTTTAAAAATATTTCTACCATTATCTCTCACACAATTATAATTAAAAATTAAGTTTCTATAAGACCATTGATTATGTGGGATCCTTCCAAATAATATAGAGATTTTTAAATATCATAGAAACCTTAATATGGAGAAATATATTTGTTTACACTAAATGATCTTGATCAAATTCATATTTGAAACATGTAAAATTCATATAGTCAAGGAAAAAGGTATATATTATTCCATTTCCTATATACTGTAAATGTGAAGATATATTCTAAGTTATTAAGTTTTTTGTTTTATTATTCCATTATGTTTTATATATTAGATATCCATTTGAAACAATTCATAAAAATATGGGATGACTTATTTACCTATTAATAATTAGATAACCAGTGATGCAATCATAAAATCATTATCCAGACCATTCAATCAATTAATTAATAATTTTAATATAAACAACATTTATTTCACCCTTATTTATCTTTTCAATATGCTGAGATCAATGTAGAAAACCCCTGAATTGTTTATCCTATCCTGTGAATAAATAAGGGAATCACTAAATTATTATGAATTAGAAAAAAGATTGAGAAGTTACAATATTTAATATTATTATAGAAAACATTGAAAGATAAAATTTTAAAAGAAGGAAAATGATTATTTTACAAAAATAGATGCATTGGATGATTAATTGTTCTCAACACTTAAAAATACATAAGAATCAATGTTGTGTTAGTTCTACCATAGTCGGAATTTATTTTTAGTTATAAATTTTTTAACTCTATTTCATCGGTATAATATACTAGATGTGCATCCCATTTTGTGTTAACGATAATGCATTAAAGAATATATGAGGTTAATTAAGGGAGATGTATGACCACATGTTTGGAATGGATTTTTATTTTTTATATAATCATTAAAAATAGAAAATCTAATTCTTCATAATGGTTTATCATTATTAATACAATAGTATTATTATATACTTTTTATTTTTATTTTTTCATCCTACCTTGATAGGGTTGTATTTTAAATTGAAATATAGGAAAACATTTTTCTACTTATATGAATGAAATTTTAAATTATTCTATTATCATGTTTAATAGATATTATCCATTGGTTCTCAAAAATTCTATCTATACTAGAAATAATAAGATGGTTAAAATTAATAATTATTATCCCTATTATATTTATCATTGTCTTTTAGGTTATAAAAATTATAATCACATGTAATGAATCCATAATGTTGTATTATTAAATTATAATGATAATAAATTAATAGATACATATGAATCATTTTTATTTTTTAAAATGAAGAAATTAACTTTTAAGTGTAAAGGGAAAATAAATAATGATATATTAGATTTCATATGTGTGGATATATGTGGTATTATATGTAATGTTACTCAAGGTCGATTAATTGATTTTTAAATAAATTTATTGATATCTTTAATAGGTACTAGTATATGTGTATTATGAAAAGATTGTATAAATCCTTTGAAATGTTAAAAGTGATAAAATATAAAGTATAAAATAAATATTGTAAATTTATTAGTGAACTTCAATATAATTAATATGGAGAGAATTTGATTAAATTTTTTTATAACTTTCTATGAAATCATGATATAATATCAAAAGTCCAACCACTCAACAAACTATAGTAAAATATCTTTTTATTAAAGGGGAATTATAACTTTTTCAGACATGGTCCAGTTAATGATATTTTATGTAAAGATTATTATTATCTTTTGGGATTATTCTACAGGTTGTACAGCACTTATAGAAAATCAGGTTCTATCAAAGGCTATTCATAGGATACTATATGAGATATTGAAAGGGAAATGATCAAATTTTTCATTCATGAGGATTTTTGTGGATATTATATAAAATTAGTGAGATATGGATTTCTATTTGTCGTTGAATTTGATTTAATTTCTATATAATATGATCCTACATCTCACTTAGTGGGTTTCATGAGTTCAAACTTAGATAAATAGTTAAAATTAATGGAATATGAAATGGTATCCATGTACACTAATTACATTTGTAACATGGTAGACCCAGCTGATTAGGAAAAATACATTGGACGAAAAATATGTATTTTATAAGAATGATAACAGGTATGTTAAAGTGTCTATCTAAAAATCTCACATGGTAGATATAGGTTAAAAATATCATATTATTTTTTATTAATTGAATTTTTATCTGATTACTATAATCAAATCTCTTTGGATTCGTTAAGCCATATAAATATATTAAGATGAGAAGATAAGTCAAATATATGTGAAAATAAAACTTTATTATTAAAATTTATTTTATGGTGAATATATTGTGGTATTTGGTTCCCTATAGGAAATTAATTTGTATTATATATTTATTTTACATTTATGGACATTAATATTAATATATAACTTATCAAATATTGATTATTATTCTATATGAATGTAATGTAATAATTTACTAGAGTATCTGTCACATTGAAAATGTTATAAAAAATCCATATAATGATGAGAACCTTGGAATTATATGATGATATTTCATAAACTACTTGTCAAATGGTTGTAGAACCTCATATGTTGGGATACTAATGATGTAGACTATGTGGTTTGTGTACTAGTAAGTGAATAAAACTTCATATACTGAATATTTCACTTGATGTTCTTTATGTTTTGAGATTATAAAGATAGACACACCTATAAGAAATCCACATGTGTTATTTAATAGTAATATTTTTTAAAATGTGTAATCATCCTCATGATTTAATATCATTATAAATACTTTTCCTAACTCAAACACATTGATATATTTCCATAAACTATGATGAAATATGTTCCTTATGATGTTGGTTATGCTGGGTATGTGACAAATGATATGTTATTAGTGAATAATTATTGTAATCATCTTTCTATTTTTGTTTTTATGGAATTTAATATCATAAACCATTCACTAGAATTAATTATCAAAAACAAAAAAAAATTGGCCCTGATGTATAGATGGGTTGATTTTATTCACTAAAAGAATGATTTATCAAGAATATAGGTTGATGACATGAGTATGAAAACTTTTTGATGAGTTATATAGATAAGGGGATTATATTACACAATTATAATACATATGTGGGTGTAGACATCATAATATCAACGTCTTCCTCTTTCTTCTCTCTTCGCGTACCTAGATGATGATATTGGACATTAGGTGAACGATCATAATTACAATGAGGAATAATCATATAGTGTTACACCCTTAGTGTTTATATTGATCTCAGTAATGTTCTATTTGAATTAAATTATTAGAATAAATATTTTTCTCCAAAACCAAGGAATGATATTTACTTATAATTTATTACTCAATTATATTAAGTCAATATTTGAGGTCACAATACTATGAATATTATAAATAATTATATATTTACAAAATAAATATATTTTTCAAGCTTTTGAAAATGTGGAGTAAGTCGAGGCCAAAATTCTAGTTTGGATAGGAATTATATATTAAATATCATTTAAAGAAACATTGATTTTTTATTTTAAAAATCATATATATTTTATTCATCAGTTCAACACATGTGTAGTAAATAATAAAAATAGATAAATAAATTATTTAGAGTTTGGATTTTCTTGAGATGAATAAAATAATAGTGGGCATATTTTATATTAATTATTATCTAACCTAGCTCTATAAATAAGCTGTTTTATAATTTCCTATTATTAGATGTTGTTTGGAATAAGATCTCTCTATATAGATTCTATCAAACCAAGAGATAAAATAATTTATAACATTCCTAAGAACAATGATAAAACTTCTAACTTCATCCTCTTCACAAGAATAAGGATAAAAAAGTTAATCATTCAACCATGAATAATTGTGTTTCTATCAAAGTACGTAATGCAAGATGATCAGTAGCACTATGCTAGAGCACTGAATTTGATCGTTTCTTTTTGAAGATCAAATAAGAATGATCCGATTAATGATAAATGAACTATATCCTTATATAATCATGAATTAGTTGAATTATAACACAAAAATTGACAGTATGGTTAATATGTTATTCAAATAATGTTCTCAGTACTGAGGTAAATCATGCTTTTAAATTAATTATAAATTTAACATGAAAGGTCATATTTCCATGTTTTATATTTTTCAATTTTAATAAAATATATTCACTAGTCTGGATATTTATCATCATTTAAATTTATGATTATTATTTAATAAAAAATATATTTTAGGTTTCCCTAACCCAAAATGGTGATTCTATTCCACCCAAAACAAATATACATGATATAACAAGAAGATTCTGATGATCCAAGAAATATTTACAACTTCTATAAGCTGTAAAAATCAATTAATGGGTTGACACATTATTTTTAATATCATAATAATATTTTTGATGAATCTATCAAGGATTCTGACTTTATCATTAATGAGGATGTACCTTATGTGTACAATCAATTTAGTGGGAGTACTATTTTATTTCTAGTGTTGTATGTGGACGCCATAATTTTCATCAATATTAGAATCCCAATGTTACTATTAGTACAAAATTGATTGATATATTTATTATAAATAATTTATCATGGTGGAGAAATGTACATAATAGGTATTATGATATATTTAAGTATATATAAATTAATGGGTGAACTTGATCAAGACACATACATTTGTATTGTGTTTAGAAAATTATCATGTAAAACAAAAAAATGGTGTTTTACCAACATTACCTAGAATAATATTTCAAATTCAAACAATCCATTAACTATTTATAAATAAGGATTCATGAGTATGATTCAACATGCATCAGTAGTTGGATCAATCATGTATTCTTGTTTTGTACTCAACATAATGTATCTTATACATTTAGTATGATGAGTTGATACCAAGAAAATCCCAGTGAATATCATCTGAAACCCATAAAGAACATCCTTAATTAATTGAGAATATATAAGGATGCATTGGTAGTATTTTATGGCTAGGAATATACATATTTAGACAATCACACCAATTATTGTTTACAAATTAACAAAGATGACATAAAATGCCAGTCATGATTTTTATTTTACCTAAATTATGGAAATATAAGATATAAAAGCTCAATGTTGTTAATATATATATTTAAAAGTAATAGAATCTAAATATATCACAAAACAAATATTAGGATAATAATTTGATCAAATAAATAATTTATAACTAAAATTATAATTTCTTTAAGAATCATTAAATTAATTTAACTTTATTTCTAAAATAGTGGTGTGGTTTCACATGCTAAATAGCATAAGTCACACCAGAGGGTCAAAAATATTATTCACTAACTTCTTATAATATGTGATATTATTGATAATGGTGGTATTAATATGTTTTTAGTTCCTATAATTCATAATAATTGGGTTTCCCTAAAAAATTAACTTCTACAACTAATGAATTAAAGGCACTCTATATATCTTGGTATTAGATACACTGGCTATTGTATTTTTTAAAAGTTTGAGATTATTAGTGTGTATTACTTAATGTTAATGAAGTTGTTTTAGTTTATTGATATTTTGTATCAGGTAATGTATATTAATATTATATTTAACCATTTATTCAATTTTCGACATATATCATGATAAATTATATGAAAACTACATCCTAGAATATATGTTTTAATATGTTATCACTTATTTATTAGAATTGAACATGGTTTTAATGATATATTAGTACTATTAGTATTTATTTTATATTCATATAACTTATTACCCCTTAAATATAATTTGGAAAAAGTTTATTTAGAATGAATCGATTAAAGTTTACCCCATATATGTGTCTTTGGTGTCACATAGTTGAACCGGGATATGAATCCTTCAACATGAAGTTATAAAACTAGTTCGATAATTATTAGTTTTTATAAATTTCAAATTTAATAATGTTATTTTATAATTCTTATAAATAGAAGGTAATTGTGTTTGAAACTGAAAAAAGGTACTTGATTAATCATGTGAGGATGTGTTTGTGCATATGATTGTTTTTACATCATAGTCGTCAATCGAGTTTTCAGTAACTAAGTGCATAAGATTTTTGATATAATTAAAAATGGTGTAAAAATATAATATTTTAACATATTAATAATTTAGAAATAGAGATAACATATACATGATTTAAATTTCCAACGTCTTGTTCCTAATCCCGATGTTAATGGAAAAAGAAATTTTTGAATGAGCGTGCAATGGATTACATCACACCAAAATTTTTTATAATAAATATAGATATTATGTGTTACTAGATACCAATATTATTTTGTAATTATTAATTTGATTTTTGATTATTTATATAATTACAAAGGGACCTTGGTGTCCCACATAATTTAAGGAAAATTGGGGTTTTTGGAAAAATTTGACTTGTTCATGTGTAAAAATAGGTATGTTTATAATAAAAAAAGAAGATTTTTGTTTTGTGCATTTGAAATATTTTATTAAATAATTATTATTTAAATTAAAAATTAATGTGTTGTTATAATATAAATTAGGATTTATTTTTATTATCAATACATAAATAAGTGGAAATAATCAAGCTAAAATTGAATTTAGTTTTGGGCATGAAGTAATAAGCATCAATGGCCCATTACATAATGTAAATACATTTTAATACCTAATGATGCCATTTAAGAACCCACTTTTCTTCATTTAACCCATATATTGTCTTATTAATGAATTATAAACGGAGTTTTGAAATATAAACCACTTTTGGGGGAAATTTAATACTCCAACCTTCCTTTATATTATATTTATTATGCCATTTTAGGTTTTCTAAGGGATTAAATTCCCTGGTGACTATTGAATTCTCACATTTTTATAAATATTGATGGGGAAGGGTGTAGTATTCATTGTATTGAGACAAGGTAAAGGTTGTTCTTAGTGTAATAAAGTATTCCTCATTTTAAAAAGATCTCACCTTTCTCCTCACCTAAGAGAGTATCTAGTTTTGTGCATCCAATAGGTTGTGTAGAATATTTATATTTAACTCTTACATTATTCACCTTAAAAGAAGAACTGAATTTGGTTAGATAATAATAGGACCCAACAATGACATTGGTGATTACTTTTATTGGTTTTTATCTAAAGATACTTGATGTTTTCAATTCCGGTTCGATTAGAATATTTCAATCATTTTACAAAAGTTATTTTTGTTGAATTATATATGAATTTTTAATTTAATTTTTATGATCAAAAATAGGTTTTACGAATCATTATTATTATTTTGATTATAAATATCATTACTAAAACCTAGCATATAAAATCTCACCTACTTTGTGAAGAAAATAATACCACCACCATAAAAATCACAACTAAAACATAAATAAAATGTGTATGTTTGAAATATTAATATATAAATTTTTTAAAATGTATTATATGAATTTTTTTTTTAAAATTTGTTATTAATTATTTTAAAAAATATATTTTATATAATTCACAACATTTTTTAACAAATATAAATTATTAATTGAATTATATGGGGTGATTAGTCTAATTCGATGGGTACGATGAAGTGATTTAAAAAATCAAATTGTTAAAATAATAATTGATATTTTCATTTACGTTGTTCTACATAAAATATAACATGTCCAAAATGGAAAATCTTTAATAATGTCTAGGGGTAATATATTAAATATAAGCTTTATAAGAAATTATTTTAGTTAAATGAATATTATATGACCATTAATAGTAGATAAAATAGTTTTTAGGAATGTAATGTAATAATTAAAATAATAATTTAATTTTTATATATAGCATTCATTACAAGAAACCATTAATCTATTTGTATTTATTTAATAATTAACTTTCACATAACATGATATAAATGTTCATAATAGTTAAAAAAATTGGAATTTGATATCTCAAAATTATTTTTTTATTGAAATTAGTGTTTTTTGGGAACAATCAAATTTTTTATTGAATATTAATATATGACATATTACTAGTGTATTTATATACATTTATAATTTTTTAAGCCTTATATATAATGAAATTTATCATGTGTGGTATTAAAAAAATATTTTTAAGGAAAATTATTTAAAATGGATTTAAAAATAATTACCCTTACAATTATTTCAAAAAACAGCATGGAGAACTATAATAATTTTTGTTTTAACATTGTCTTAAAACACTTATTATATAAAATCACTTACATCATAATGTATATTTTGATGAAGTCATAATAAATAAACAAAAAATTATTTTAAAAATTTTCTATTTATCATTATCTGGGTTATCATCGATATGATATATATATATATATATATTTAAAAATTATACAAATAATAAAAACATATGTTTTTCCAATAAAAATAATAAAAATACAATAATAAAAAATCATAAAATAATGTATTTTAAAACTATATATATATTTAAGATAAAATATCAATCACAGATACATGATAGAGAAATATATTTTAATTAACTATTATGAAAAAAAATAAAGAAAAACATAATTCACAAACCAAACATTTTATTTTTACAAAATAATAATCAAAATTATAAGAATTATCCCCACTTAATACTTATATATCCCAAATTGAATTTATATTTTCAATAAAATACAAAATTCGAGGCATGAATAATTTTTACATTAACATTATAGTAACAACTATAGAAATATGTAAAATCTGTTAGGTTTATCTGATAATAAAACAATTAATAACTCATTAAATATATAAATTTAATTATCAAAATCTTTTAGAGAAAAATAAATATTATCATAGAGATTAAGATAATAAATTCATGTCTAGTAACTTATTGTTGGTTGTTACCTTTCTATATTAATATAAAATACATGATATCACATCCCACATGATCAAATAGTATAGTATTATTTTGGGACATGATATATACATGATTCTCACTTTATCATTTAAAACAAAAAAATAAAATTCCATTGAGAACATTACTATTTCTTATAGTATATCATATAAATCATTCAATATTCACTTCATGGTACCTTCGGGAAAGGAAAAACTAATAAAGGGTGAGATCAATTTCTTATTATGAAAAAACGTACAATGAAAGCTTTCATATAATTCAAAAGAAACAAATAATATGTATGAGATATATAATTGTAAAATATTCCATATAATGAATATTGTGAAAGTATAATATATCCATGAATGATATATTAATGTAAATAACCACATGGATTGTAATAACTTGTCAAATAATGATATAATGCATAATATCAGACATCCTAAACTTTATATCAACTCCCCAAGCTAATACATCATACATAAATAGGTAATACATACAAAAGATAACCATGCTTGTTTTTATAATGAGACCCATTAATGCATCGATGGAATCTCGGTATCAAGAACTAACCATTCACTAAAAAATTCTAATGAATTAATCATTTGAAATTAATGAATAAAAGTAAAGTACATAATCTATATAAATATTCCAATTGACAATCTATCATACAAAATATCAATATATTCCCAATAAAATAAGTAAACTAACATGATCATAATCCATATAGGTATATAAAGAGTACAATATTATTATATTATATCTATATTTAATGATAATAGTATTAAAATTATTTTTAACTGGATGAAAAACACCCTCATTGATACATTTTAATGTCTCTTTGAAAATACGATGAAATATGGCATTATTTTGAAAACATTTTGAATCAAATAATTCCAATAATGATGGGAGGATAATATTATTTGAATGATATTAGAGTCACTTAGAATAATTATATTAATTAAAAATTACTATAATAGTTTTAAAAGGTGATCATGTAGTAAACATTAAAATAAACATTCTTTTCCAACTTTTATAAAAAGATAAAAATGGCTTGTACGGAAAATGATTAGAGGATAACCATAAATCATTTATAATAATTATTAAAAATATTATAACATTTATAAATAATATTATATTGGATATGAACTTATATAAAATTATTTAATGAACATGGAAATGGATGGGAAAGATTCCTGATCCAAATAGAAGATATAAAGGTGACTTTTCATAAAATCAATTTCACAATAATTGTGAGTAATAATGAGTTGAATATGAATGGAAAATATAAAAACCCTAGAAATAAAAAAATAATAATAAAATATATGGGATTTAATATATAAATATGAAATAATTCGTAGAATAGAAACATAAAGATAAAAAATAATGAAGAAGGATGAGATTGTTAAATAAACCCTTAAATCTGATTCCACATGGAATGATATTATATAATATCCAATTTAATTAATTTATAATTATTATAAATATAAATTAGAAACAAATATTGACTAAAATTAATAGATACTATTAGTTTATAATTTATTGTTACACATTTGTTAACAAATCATTTTAAAAAAAGAATATTTCAGTGTAACTATTCAATTTTCCATAAATGTATTGGTTTAACAGTTTTAATCCTTGAATCTTGGTCACATTTTTGTCATATAAATAATATTAAAATATTTATAATTTTCATGATTAAACACTAAACATAATTTTATATCAATCCATTAAAAATGGTACAGATAAATTAATTACATCATTTCACGGAGATGGTATCCTGTACATACGCACTAGTGATATTTTCATTTTTATGGATATAAAGTAAATAAAATATAATATGGTTTTCATTTAATGAATAATAATAATCATTTAAATATAATATTTATTTATTTAATTTATCCTTATGACTATCCATGTATTGTAGAAATTATTAAAAATCACATCGCTTCATGGAGGGGGTAATCTATACATATGGTTAAGCGACATAATAATGTTCCAATAGAATAACAGGTAATATGGTAGATACTATAATATATTTATATAATAATATTTAAGTCATAAATATCATTTATTCACCTTAAACCCATCATTATAACCATCCATTGAAAGTGGTGATAATAAAGACATTGTTTTGTGGAGATGAAACTCAACACGAATGAATAAATGATATTTTCATTTCTTATAGGATACTAAAGGTGATGGAAATGGTGTAACGAAAACAAAATATCATTTAATTATTTTAGATTCACTGATTTTATTATAAATTTATAGTCATGACAGGCTTGTATGATGTGTAAGAAGAAATAAACATTAAATAACTATGTTACAAGTTATACCTGTACATTTGAAAACCTATAGTACCCCCGGTTTTGTGTAAGTAACCCTTTCCTTATGCTTTTTATGTTTATAATGTATATGGCTGATGTTTGGGAGATTATTAAGACATTTTGGATTTATTTTAGGACATTTCTAATGGTTCACTATTGGTGAACATTTTGGAAAACCCCTACAACAATTGTAGGAAATCATTAATAGTAAGATAGGGGAAAACAGAGGGTTCACAGGTGGCAGTCGATTTTCCCAAATTGTGCATCCACTTAAGAGAAACAATGCTCTTTTTAAAAAGTGGCTTGTTGTCTTTGAGGGATTGGATTATGCATGGTTGGCGCATAGTTTGGTAACCCTACAAGTCAACCATGTGGGGTTTTCCTTAAGGTAGAGGCAAGAGAACGATTAACCCAAGGTTTAACACACAATATGACTAAACCACACGAGGGTCTAAATTTAGATCCTTAAATTATTGATATAACTTTTTCTTGCATCTATGTGTCTTCTTTTTTACTTATATGTGGCACTCATATGGGATTTTGGTCTCTCAATGGTTGTAAAACCACTCCCAAGTGAATTTTAAGCAATATAGATCTATGTTATGGTGTGTTGAATCTCGAATTTTGTTGAAAGGTTTTATTCTTCGTTGTTCTTGTGGTGTTTTCGTGGATCTACTTCTTCATTCAACTAATTTTCTTAGATCCTGATATGGGTATATCTATGATTCTGGATGCATTATAAGTTTATATTCGGGTTTTTTTATGATAGAGAATGAGATCCAAGGTGGGTTCGTGGAGACTCGACCCAATTTGGTGACCTTTTCCGTTCCATTTATCATTTCCACAAAACCTATTGAGGTAAGAGGGTTCACTCACGACACCTATAATTAGAATTTATTGGGTTAGTTTCTAACTGGTTTAATTTCTTGATTTTTAGTTTGAAATTTTGGTGCAAATATTGATATAAATCTCCTTTAGTGATTTTTTTATGTTTTTGGTAAAATTAAGGAATTAAAGTAATAGGTTGTGCAAAGTGATTTGGATCCTTGATTTTAAAATGTTGATTTTCAAATATTGATTTTATATATTATTGAAATGGATTGTTGGAAAAATTGGTTTAAATAAAATGGTTGTTTTATTGAAATAGAATTTTCATGTCAATATTGGCATTGTTTTGGGTATACTTGTTGTGTGTGTTAATATTGTATTGAGGTGGCTTGGAAAAGATATAACTGTGTGCTAGGTGATAGTGGTGTAATGGTACGTGGGAAATAATTACCTTATAAGGACTTTGTATGTTAATGAGAGACTGCTCATGAGTATAGAACTATCTAATGATGCCTGCTAGGATAGATATGTGGAATGTAATAGTAATGACAATTGGAACTAGTGAAATAGTTGTAAAACGTTGTTTGTTTTTTTTGAAAAGTAGCATTTTTTGGAAATCATGTTGATATGTACCTTGTTTATATTTAGTTATGATTTTTTATATATTGTTTTATATAAATTATGCTAACTTTTTTGTCCTTATGGCATGAGTTGGGATTTCATTGGGGAAAGCCTACTGAATTTTAGTACGCACCCCTGATTTAGAACATTGTTTTCTTTACAGATTTCATCTAATGGGATACGGGAAAATGTAATTTATCACACATATTTAGCACTACCTCATAGTAATTAGGATGGTTGGTGAAATTTGAGCATGGATCTTGTGAATCATTAGAGTTGTTATTTTATTTGAGTTTTGTTGGTCTTGCAATATTCCACTATTTACTTTGACATTGTAGTATTTTACTGCGGTACTTGGAATTTTCATGATATTGATAAATAAAATGTTGAGTTGTCCTTCATTTTTATCATACATCATACTGTGGAATTTTTTGTATGGATTGTATGTTTAGTTGTTTATTCTGAAAGGGAAAATCATCCCCCCCCATACTCAGTGATACCCTTTAGAATTTATATTCATCCTTTGGAATCATGGGGATTCCCCATAAATCCATGTAAAATTTCATGACACACTCAAGATAATGATAAGGGGCGGTATGTTACGTGTGGTACCAACTTGTTCATTTACTTATGGACCACGAAGAACTCATTTTTTTAGTCTTAGAGTTGAATTTCATTCCTGTCTATTCATTGAGTTGAAATATTTGAATGGATTATGATATTTAGGACTCGAAATGTAGATCATAAAAATACACATCAAACTATTTTATTGTGAACTTCAAGTTTTTAGGGAGTTAAGTACATAAGTGTTTTTGAGAAACTTATAGGATTTTGAAATATCATTGTCATAGGTCTAGACAATGAGATGATAATGGTATTCATTAGAGGAATGAATTTACAATAGGATTGTATATTTCATTTTTAGTAATGATATAGTTCTTGGTATAACATGATGATTTTAGAAAAAAGTTGAGTGTTTTTAAACTGTATGATTTTCAAAAAAGAATGATTATGATATTTTGAAAGTATATTTATTTTAAAAATAAATAATAAAATTTTCGAAAATGATTGAACGTGGAAAATGATGATTTTGGAGAGAAATGTTGTGATAGTTTATGTGATAGAATTTGAAATGAAAGGTTTTAGTTTCTATAGAGTGGGGCATTCAGTGTATTTTATTTTTATAGAACATTGAACCTAGTAGGTGACATAGAAACCTATCAGAATAGGTTATGAAGAAATTTCATGAACCAAATACATAGGTGAACCAACAACTAGTTTTGAGTATTTCCCAAGCATTTCAAGTGGTAGAAACAATGAACTAGATGTATGTTCCTATACATGTGGATCATTCCTTCTTGTTCCAAAAGCAGAATACACCCATCTTCCAGGGTAATGATGAACCAGATAGAGAAGATATTTGTCTGAATATAATGAATCATATCTATAATTTCATCTAAACTCTATCAGATCTAAAATTAAAGCTGGTGACGTATATTCTCTCTGATCTTCGATTCTAGTGGTGGGATCCATTGGTGCATGGTAAAGTGGATCAAGGCCTTAGTATGGAGGTCTTGATAAATTTTTCTATAAAAAATTATTTCATCACACATTCAAGATTTAGAGAATGACAAAATTATTTATTCTAAATTGGAAAAACATTTCTCTCATTGATTCTACTGCTAAATTCATGAATTTAGTTTTCTTTTCACCCGAGGTTGATACTAGAGCATCCATAAAGGAACAAAAATTTTAGTAGAGACTAAAGAAGAAGATTCACTCAAATATTTTCATACTCTATGCTACAGATTATACAGAGATATTGAGTAAAGATACAATCGATGAACATGACATATTAAGAGAAATGAGAGGAGGAAGTATGTTGGTACATATGGTAAATGGTCAGTACTCCAATGCTATGAAAAAGAATAAGAGTGATACTATACTCCATGGTGGGAATGGGAATAAAGATAAAATGGCTAGATCATTGAATCTTTCTCTAAGACCCACAAAAAGAGAGGGATGTTTACAATGTGGTTCACATGACAACATAAATCAAGATTGCACATCACCATCAATAGAATTTCATAATTGTAAAAAGAGAGGGAATCATCATCGCTATTACTACAGTACTTTAAGTTCAGGTTCTCAAGAAAATTCTAAGGTTTCACAGGTGTTTTATACTTTTACAAGGAGAGGGTAGCAGAATCAAACTCATCATTATAACAGATCTTATCATGGTGATTATATGGATACCGACACTCCTCACCATGAGAAATCTCAGCAAAGAAACAAATAATAGAGTGAAACATAAAATAAATTACATAGAGCTGAGAAAGTGATTGTGGATGATCATCATGGACCATATATAGTGAGAGGTACGATTCTTTGGAATTATAACTTCATTTAAGTGTTGTTTGATATTGGTTCAACACATTCTTTCATTTATTCTCATGCTATTTATTTTCTATGATTAAAACTGGAGATGATTCCTTATGTGATAAAACATCAAACTCCTCTTGGTGAAAGATACTTTTGAGCCTTTCGATGTAGAGAATGTTCTATAAATATTAATAGATCCGAGCTAAAAATGTATTTATATGCACGTGACATTGATTTCTATTATGTAATCCTAGATATATATTGGATGATAATCTTTAAGGCTCACATTGAAAATTATATAAGAACAACAAGTTTCTCTATATAGGATAGTGTCAAACATCTCTTCAGTGGATAATTTTGTGAAAATGTAGGTGCAATAGATTTATTGGCACTAGTATTGGGAAAGATCTCTTACCATTTGGTGGAATTGACTTTTTCCTTAATGGAAAAGATAAAGAGTAACAATTTTCAATCAGTCATGATCCAATTTCTAGATATTTTCCCAAAATATACCGAGGTTACCACCGATAATGGGATTGGAGTTTTTGAGCGAGATAACATCGTTTGTATGCCAAATTTTTAAAGTGTGATTTTTGGAGTTAAGAGGTTGAGTTTTTTGGACATGTGATATCTAAAAGATGTGTATCAATGGACCTAAAAAATATAGAGTCTGTAATCTATTATAAACCATAGAAGAATGTCTTTGAGATATGAAGTTTTATAGGTATCATTGGTTATTAATGACTATTTTTCATGACTTATTATGATTAAAAACCACTATGAAAGATTTGAAAAATAAGAACTTTCTTTTCCAATAGAACGAGTAAATATATAAATATTTTAAATATATGAAAGTATTCTTTCCATCCACACCTATCATGATATTTCCAAAATTAGGGCAAGGGTACTTAGTGTATTGTGATGCTTCTAGATAAGGGTTGGAGTGTGTTAACATGCAAGGAGACTAAATTTTTTATTACGGCCCAAGGTAGTTGAGGGTTTAGGAGAGGAACTACCCAAAAAATGATTTGGAGTTAGATGCAGTAATACATGCTTTGATGACATGGTGACATTATCTATTTGGTAAAAACTTTACTTTGTTCAGGGATAAAAAGAGCATAAAACATATTTTATCACAATGATATTTGAATATGAGTTAAAGAGGATAGATGGAGTATATCTAAATTTTCAAATTTGACATGATGTATACACCAGGTAATAGCAATTTAGTGGCTGATGAATTATGTATAAATTCATATGATCAGTTGGAAAAAGATACCTCAGATGAGTGGCAGTTGATGTCCATCTTATCTGACATGTGTGGAATGTGAAGACTAAGGTGATGTTGTGAATTTTCTTGTTAGTTTCACCTATTCTAGATTTGGAAAAGATATTTAAAGAGGCACATAAGTATGATTTTGAGGGTTTTGTGATGTGTTTACTCTCAATGGTGGGGAGAACTATAAGGGATTAAATCTGTATGGGAGTTCATTGCTATGGTTGATAAATCAGATGGTTGTACCTATGGATTCTCAAGAACTACTCCTTCATACAACCATTAAAAATGGGTTGTTTAACCGGGAATATAGAAGATGCATAAGGCATAGAAAGCGCATTTTTGGTGGTTTGGAACAAAATAGAAGATTTATGAGTTCTTTTCAATATTATTGAATTGTTAACATGTTAGGGAAGAACATCAATTACGAGAAGGTATGTTTCCATTTTTACCTATTCTAGTGTGGAAATGGGAGAATTTAGATTTGAATTTTGTTAGTATCCTCCCAAGAATAGTTCAATAACACGATTCCATATGTGTTATTGTTGATCAGATCACAATTTCAGGCCATTTAATACCTATTCATGAAACTTGTACAACATAGGATCTATTAATAATATATATCCATGAAGTAGTAATAAGGAATGTAATTCAAATTTCTATAGTGTTAGACAAATATCCAAGGTTATATATTGTTCTTATAAACTCTTATGGAAATACCATGGATATTAGTTGACTATGATTACAACGTATCATTCTCAGATGGATGAACATTCTCAATAGATGATACAAATATTGGAAGACATATTGTAGTCTTGTAAAAAAGCTTTTTTTGGCTCTTGGGAAGAACAAGTGCCATTGGTGGAGTTCTTTTATATCAATAGTTATCAGGCCTCGATAAATATGGATCATTCCGATGTATTTCATGTGAGTTCTTGTCATTATATAATTTGTTGGGTGGAAATAGGTGAGACGTTACTAGTTGGACAAATAATTTTCCAAGAAACAATAGAGAATATTATGTTGTTTAGGAAACAAATGGAAACATCTCGAAGTCATCAGAAATAATATGTTGATCATCATCGGTGGGACTCGTCATCCACGGGGAGGGATCATGTGTTCTCAAGGACATATCCATGTCTTCGAAGACATTATTTTTTGAATTAGGTAATTTTATATCCTTGATACATATGCCCATTTTAGACATAATAATGGGTTGGAGAGGTGGAATATCAGGTAGAATTTCCCCTAATGTTCATTGTAGTGTATAATGTGTTACATGTACCATAGTTGGAAAAGTATCATTATGATCCTTAAAATGCGATCCAATGAGATCATGTTGAACTAGAGTTGGATGCTTTATTGGAACATATCCCGATGCAGATTGTGGATAGTTAAGAGATTGTTTGGTGTGGAAAAAGTACCAGTATAGTGAGGGTTTTGTGGAAACTTGATTAGATTCAGGAAGAGACTTAGGAACACAAGAAGTAAATAAATGAGAAATGGATAGAAATATTTCAGAGAAATTATGTATTTCTACATTCCGGGGATACAATGACCAATGGGGGGGAGAATGTACCACCCGTGGTTTTTGGTAAGTTGACATTTCTTTATTATTTTTAGGTATATCATGCATATAGGTGAGTTTTGGGAGAGCTTAGTGAATTTGGGGTTCTTTTGGTAGATTTTATATAGGAAAATGGTTAGTGTATGGTTTTGAAAAACTATGAAACACTTATAGAAAATAATAAATAGTAAGTCATGGGAAAAGGAATGGTGCATGGACAACACATGGTTTTCCCAAAAAGCAGGTTCACATAAGAGAAATCATGCGATTTTTAAAAGTGGCTTTGGTTTATTTGATGAAGTGGATTATACACATTTAGTGCATAGTTTAGTAACCATGTGATCCGACCATGTGTAGTTTTCCTAAAGCAAGAGGCAGGAGCATGGTTAGCGAATGAATTATCTAACAGTGTGACTAAACCATGTGTGGGTAAAAATTTAGATCTTTTAATTCTAGATCTAATTAATTTTTTCTTCGAAGTGACTTATTTTAAATCTTATATAGGCCATACTCTGTATTCTTGTCTCTCAATAATTTGAGAAACTCTCCCTTGAAAATTATATGCTATATGGAGCAATATCTTAGTGTGTTGAAGCTCGATTCATATAGTAATTCTTCGTTCTTCATCATTTTGAGGTGTTTTATTAGATATTTTCTTCTTTCCTATCATCATCACATATCTAGGACCATTGTGTGTAGTTATAAGGATTTAGAAATCATATAAGTTTATATTTTGGGTTTTTATGATAAGGGAAGAAAATTAATATGGGTTCATGTAGATTTAACCCGGTTTTCTGATGTTTTTTTGGCCGTTTATCATTTATTCCAAAATTCTTGAGGTATGTTACTTCACTCTCGACTCCACATACTATAATGGATTGGATTTGTTTCATATGGGTTTAATTTACTGATTTTTTTTTGTGAAATTGTGGTCCAAAACATGATATAAATCCTCTTTAGTGATGATTTATGGTTTTTGGTAAAATTGTTGAATCATAGAAATGGGTTGTGCAATGTGATTTGGTTCCTTTATTATAAAATTTTAATTTTAAAATATTTTTTGATGTATTTTTTAAATGGATAGGAAGAAAATGGTTTTCAATAAAATCTTTCTTTTATTAAAATGTATTTTTAATGTTGGTATTATCATGGTTTTAGGCTTACTTGGTGTGTGTGTTCATATTACATTTACACCGTTTGGTTGGAATATAACCTTCTACTCGGTGAAAAAGGTGTAATGGAACATGGGATATATCTAAATTTGGATGACCTGGTAGATCGATGATAGAACTCTCAAGAATATGGAACTATCATAATTATGAATGCATGGTTGTATATGTTGAGCAATGTATTGTTTTCAAACAATTCAAAATAATGTTTTTTAAAGGGGGAGATTATTTTAAATAATACTCTGTCTCTTTATGATGATTTTGATGCTCACAAATACCCTTAATTATTTACTAATTATTTCGTTGAGTATTTTGCAGGAATTTATTTTATTTATTTATTTCATACAACGAGATTTCATACTTCATTTATTCCGAGATCAATTTTAACGTGTTCTGGAATCACTGTAGCGCTAGATCAATTTTAGCGTGTTCTGGAATCACTGTAGCGCGAGATCAATTTTAGCGCGTACTGGAATCACTGTTCATACCCTACGTTGATGAACGTAACGTATGGATGAAAAGTTTACCTTTTATGTTATTTTGAAACGTATGGTTAATGAACCTTACGTTGTTGAAAAGTATTGAAGAAGAACATTACGTTTGGAAGGAACCTTACGTTTTCGTTGTTGGACAAGTATGGAAGAGAAACCGTACGTTAGTTTTCAGTGTTGAGTTTGTTTCTCAAAAGTATGGATCATCAACCTTACTTTTATAATCAACCGTACGTTCTTTGGAGAGTTGAAGCAAGACAAAGTATGGATGATCAACCCTACGTTTGAATGCTGAAGAGAAAGTATGTATGTTCAACCTTACGTTTGTGAACCTTACGTTTGTGAACCTTACGTTTGTGAACCCTACGTTTGGAGCCACGTCATCAACCCTACGTTTGGCGTCGGGATATTTTTGACAGACGATGTTTCCTTTTGCATTGGTCAAACAAGCGGTTTATTAGGCGGATTTCGAGCCGATTCTTAAGTACGACTTTGACTGAATCAAAGACGATTTACAACGGATTAATGATTGATTTAAACGGAGCTTTTTGTGCCGATTCTTCAGGAGAGTTACAACGGCTCTGTTATTTCATTTAATATCGCGAATCTAAAGGAGATTTTTATGGATCTATTTATGCGGAAGAATTTCTCAGATTTGAATATATATGTTCTATCTTGGAAACTTCGGATTTTATATATATACACAGAAAAGTGTGTGAAAGATATAGATTGATCTTTTAACGAGCAAGAAACAGAGACTGTGAAAAGGCGTTCTTTTCTGGTGATCGAGAAGAAGTGTAAAACCTTTATTACCGAAGGAAGATCTTGATAGCAGATTCACGTGTTCTACATCGACTATCTGTTGTGAATCTACTGCTGCTGATGTTGTGATGTTTCTGGTAATATCTATTGCAACTGGATCGACTCAGAACTGTTTTGATTACAGATCTTTATTTTCTAAAGACAACGATCTATCTACTGTCAATTGCTTTCTTTTGCAATTGTGAAGAACAACTGGAGAAGTGTTTTCTTTATCGAAACCCTTTTTTATTTTTGAGTGATCAGCTTCTCGTTCTAAGCTGTGTGGGTTCGTGTTTGAACCAGGAAGGCTGTGTTTTCCTGAATCTTGTAAAGGTGTCAACTGCCTGTACTCAGTTGTGAACAGGTCTGTGGAAACGAGGACCAGATAGTGAAAATCGCCAAGCTCGTGGATTTGAGCGTTGGTGGAGTGGACTAGGGGCCTTCTGTTCCCCGAACCACTATACATCCGTGTGTTCATGCTTTTACTTTTTCCGCTGCATATTTAATCGTGCAAAAGCATAGTGGACAGAATTTGTCTAAATTGAAGAGATTGTAATAATTTTGAAAAGACACAATTCACCCCCCCTCTTGTGTGTAATCCATAGATTCAGATCCAACAATTGGTATCAGAGGAGGAGCTTCTTATTTTTAAAGTCTTATCAAGCTAGAAGTATTTAAAGATTATACATAGTGTATCATGGCTGATATGAGAGAGGGAATGTCAATGGTCAGAGCACCTTACTTTAATGGAGATAATTATGGCTGCTGGAAATCACGTATGATTATTTATCTGAAAAATCTTGGTTATAAAGTCTATTCAAAGATTCTGACTCCCTATGAAATTTCTGAAAATCCCGATACATGGAGTGCTGCTACAGAGGCTGAGTATGACATAAATTCAAAAGCTATGAATGCAATCATCTGTGGTCTAGGACCAGATGAATTTAACAGAGTATCTCAATGCCCGACTGCATATGAAATGTGGCAAACAATAGCTGTTGCTTATGAAGGAACATATAATGTAAGACATATGAGATATGCAACTGCTAAGTTAAAATTCGATACTTTCAGAATGATTGAAGGAGAGAGCATCACTCAGATGAATGGAAGATTGACAGAAATTGTCAATAATATAACAGCTCTAGGAGAACCAATCAAGCAGGTTGATCAAGCGTTGAAGGTACTGAGAGTACTTCCTACTCGATGGAATGGAATCTCTGCAGCAATCAGACAATCAACTTCTGTTAAAGATCTAACTATGAGAGAACTGATTGGTACATTGATGATGTACGAAGCTGAAATGCAAGATGAGGTAAATGAGCATAAAGTCTACATAAAAAGGGAAAATACTGCTTTGAAAGTGACTTCTCAACAAAAGGATAGAAAGATGAAGAACAGAGAGGTAAGTGCTAAATCAGAAAGCTCTGATTCTTCAAATTCGGATGAAGAACTGGCTCAGCTAGCCAGAAAATTCAGAAAGTTCTATAGTAAGAAGAAAGACTTCAAGAAATACTTCAAAAAGGATAGCAAGGATGTGAGATGTTATGAATGCAAAAAGATGGGACATATCAGACCGGATTGCCCAAAATTGAAAGATGCAAAGAAGAAGAAATTCTTCAAAAGAGATGATTATGAGCAGAAAGACAAGAAAGCTATGAAAGCTACTTGGAGTGTTTCTGAAGACTCAAGTAATTCTTCTAAATCAAGCTCAGAGAAGGAGGAAGCCAAATTAAAAGCAAATATGTGTTTCATGGCTGAAACTGATGAGGTAGCAGGTCACCAAAGAAAGAAAGAAATATGGTATATGGACAGTGGCTGCTCAAGACACATGAGTGGAACTTCAGCTAATTTCTCTTCTCTTACTCGAAAAGAAGGAGGACTTGTCACCTTTGGTGACAATGCCAAAGGAAAGATTATTGGTATTGGAACCGTTGGAGATCCAGAGACAGTCTCAATCAACAAAGTACTTTATGTACAAGGGTTAAAACACAATCTGATAAGTATCTCTCTACTCTGTGATGATGGATACACTGTTGATTTTACTAACAATAGTTGTACTGTTTCTAAAGATAAACTGTTTAAGTTTAGAGCACCCAGAACTAATAATGTTTATACTTTGGATTTGTATTCCTTGTGTAAACAACAAGTAAACTGCTTAACTTCTAATATAAGTGAATCCTGGATCTAGCATAGAAGACTTGGTCATTGCAATATATATTCTTTACATAACTTATCTAAGAAACATCTAGTTTCTGATTTGTCTAGTCTCAAATTTGAAAATGACAGATTCTGTGATGCATGTCAGCTTGGCAAGCAACACAAATCATCATTCAAATCTGTTAATAAAGTTGCTACAACTAAGCCTCTAGAACTTATCCATATGGATTTGTTTGGACCTTCAAGAGTAGCAAGTTTAGCTGGTAAATTGTATGTTTATGTATTAGTTGATGATTATTCTAGATTTACTTGGATTTTCTTTTTGAAATTTAAAAGTGAAACTTTTAGTTTATTTGAAGGTTTTTGTAAATCTATTCAAAATGAAAAAGGTTTTAATATAATCTCATTGAGAAGTGATCATGGTGGAGAATTTGAGAACCAGGAATTTAATTCCTTTTGCTCAAACATGGGTATTAAACACACCTTCTCTGCTCCAAGAACACCTCAACAAAATGGGATTGTAGAAAGAAGAAATAGAACTATTCAAGAAATGGCTAGAACTATGTTAAATGAATATAGCCTACCTATATATTTCTGGGCAGAAGCTGTTAATACAGCTTGTTATATAATGAATAGAATTTTAATAAGAACTATTTTGAAAAAGACACCCTATGAACTATGGAATAATAGAAAACCTAAAGTAAATTACTTTAAAGTTTTTGGATGCAAGGTTTACATCTTGAATACCAAAGATAATCTTGGTAAATTTGATCCAAAATCTGATAAAGGTATTTTCTTAGGATATTCTGCAACCTCCAAAGCTTATAGAGTCTATAATAAAAAGTCAAGGATTGTTGAAGAATCAGTTCATGTGAAATTTGATGAATCTGATCCTTTTGAGAAAAGGATAGAACAAATAGATGAACCTGATTCTAATGAAAACATGAGACCTGAGAATTTAAAGAATGATTTTGAAAATGATATAAAAGAAATTCAGTCCAGTTCAAAAGAACATGATACTGAAGAACCTTTGAATGTAATGCCTAGACAGTCTAGAACCTTAAAGAATCACCCTTTAGAATCTGTGATAGGTGACTTAGAGACTGGTATTCAAACAAGAAGAAACTTTGGAAACATAGTTGAATTCTCTGCTTTCCTATCCCAACAAGAACCTAAGACCATAGAAGAAGCCTTAGATGATGAGAGCTGGGTAATAGCAATGCAGGATGAATTGAACCAGTTCAAGAGAAATAAGGTTTGGGAATTAGTTGAAAGACCACATGATTATCCAGTAATAGGAACTAAATGGGTCTTTAGGAATAAACAGGATGATCAAGGGATAATAACTAGAAATAAAGCAAGATTAATAGCTAAAGGATATAATCAAGAAGAAGGAATAGATTATGATGAGACCTTTGCACCTGTAGCCAGGTTAGAAGCCATTAGAATTCTTTTAGCCTATGCATCTTATATGAATTTTATATTATTTCAGATGGATGTTAAATCTGCCTTTTTAAATGGTTATTTAATGGAGGAAGTTTATGTTGAGCAACCTCCTGGTTTTGAAAATTCTCAAAAACCAGATTCTGTTTTCAAACTTACTAAAGCTCTTTATGGCCTTAAACAAGCACCTAGAGCTTGGTATGAAAGACTAAGTTCTTTTCTTTTGAAAAATGATTTTACTGTTGGACTAGCAGATCCAACACTCTTTAAGAAAACTGTGAAAAATATTGTTTTGTTGGTTCAAATTTATGTTGATGATGTAATTTTTGGATCGACCAATAAAATTCTTTGTCATGAATTTTCAGAATTAATGCAAAAAGAATTTGAAATGAGTATGATGGGAGAATTAAATTTCTTTTTGGGTCTTCAAATATTTCAAAAAGATTTTGGAAATGTTTTAAATCAATGCAAATACATTACTGATTTACTTAAGAAATTTGGACTTGAAAACAGCAAGACATTTACAACTCCTATGTGTACTAATATAAAACATGATTTGGATGAAACTGGAAAATCAGTGGACAACAAGTTATATAGAGGTATGATTGGTAGTTTGTTATATCTTACTGCTAGTAGACCAGATATAATGTATTCAGTATGTCTTTGTGCTCGATTTCAATCAAATCCCAAAGAATCCCATTTAACTGCTGTTAAAAGAATTTTTAGATATTTAAAAGGTACTATTTATCAATCTCTGCTTTATCTAAAAACCTCTGATTTTAATTTAATTTCATATTCAGATGCTGACTTTGGAAGCTGTAGATTAGATAGGAAGAGTACTTCAGGAACATGTCACTTTTTAGGAAAGTCTTTAATATCATGGTCTAGTAAGAAACAACACTCAGTTTCCCTATCAACAGCTGAGGCATAATATGTGTCTGCAGGTAGTTGCTGTGCACAGGTGTTGTGGATGAAAAACACTCTTATGGACTTTGGATTAAATTTCAATAATACACCTATTTTATGTGATAATACTAGTGCAATTAATATTTCAAAAAAATCCTATTAGTCATTCTAGAACTAAGCACATTGATATAAGACATCACTTTTTAAGAGATCATGTGTTTAAAAAGGATATATTTTTAGAATTTGTAAATACAGAAAATCAATTAGCAGATATTTTTACTAAACCACTTCCCATGGCAAGGTTTGAATTTATTAAGGGGGAGTTAGGTTTATTTAATTTTAAATAGTTTTTTTTAAATCTTATTCTGTTTTCGAATTCTGCTTAATTTTTGTTTCCCGCTATAAAGTAATTTTATTTTGTTTTAAATAAAAGTAATGATTAGTGATTACACGGGAATCAAGGCTGTCAGAACCGTTTCACCTTCTAAATTGTTTCACCTTTTTCGGAAACCCTTTCGAAAACCTAGAACCGCACATCTGCTCCAAAACCCTTTTCTGAATCTTCAAACCCTAAACTTACGAACCTTCAGAAATCATTGTTGAAATGGCAAAGACTAAGCGTCCAGATGAAGCTGAGAGCAGTGCTGCAAAGAAACCTAAAGTAGTTGGTCGGAAAATACTGCAAGGTAAAGTCATCGATTTAGAATGGCTGTTTGAAACTAATTTACTGTTGAAGCAAGCGTTGTCGTTTCAAAGCCTTGAGCAAGCATTTAATAGTGAAAATTCTGAGTTTCTATATGAGGCAGAAATGAGATATTTCTTTAGAACTGTTCAGTTTAGCCTTGGAGATACGGAGGATAGTTTATTGGCTCAAATAGAGGATAAGGATTTTTCCATATCATCTGTAGAGATAAGTCAAATTCTTAACTGCCCTCATGAAGGAGTTTTTCATTTCGATTTACGGAATATTGGAGATTCTGTACATAAGTCTGAAGACATTATGTCTTTTCTGTTTGGAACCAGAGTGATAAAGAAAATGTTTATTAAAGATTTGGAGCCCGATCATAAAATCTTGGTAAATTTTGTTCAGACTGGTTTAGCACCAAGGATGGCTGAGATGGAGAAAATCCTATACCCTGACATGTACATAATGTATCTTCTGATGTGTGATATTAAGTTTAATTTTCCTCGGTTTATGATAAGATATTTGAATTACTGCTATCAAAGTGAAGCAAGAATGACCTTTTCTCTTATGGAAGGTTCATTTCTTTGTTTTTGTTTAAAAGAGGAATGATCAGATTGGTAGATGCTGGGGTGAAATGTCACCACAGTAATGTTTTTAATGCTGGAACTTTGAGGAAAGTAGGATACTTTTGGAGCACAATTAAAGGAAAACTCTTACCTGTTGGAGCTGAGGAAGACTCGGAGAGTGCTCAGGCTCAACCGGCTAAGTCCAAGGAGGGACAAGCAGAATCAAGGGTTAGTACAGTGGCAAGGAGAATTCGTTTTGAGATGGAGGAAGTTGAGGAAGAGAGAAGTCAAGAAGGACTTCAATCTAGAAGGAAGAGGTCAATTGATGATGAAATTATCTCTCCTGCCTTGAAATCCTCTGAACCGGTAATTTATTATTCATTTGTGAGAGAAGCTGTTGTGGAGCAGACTGCACCGATAGAGGAACCAGCAGCTCAACCAGAAATCCAAAAAGAACCTCAATCTGCTGCTGTGGCTGTTGAAAATGTAATACAACAAGAACAACCTATGGAGGCAGTGCCTGGTGAAGAAGTGGCCCGACCTCAAGATTTACATGAAAATATTGTTCTTGACCAATCAGTAGAAGTCAGAGAGACTATTGTTCGTGATGAACATACTTCTGAAGCTAATACAGAAGTACTTCAGGAAGATTTTTCAGTGGAAGAGTTTCAGGCTTCAAAAGCTAGTTCAGTGGATCAACCTTGTCAGGACAAGGACAAAGAACAGTCAGATGCAGATTCTTTACCACTTGCCCTGCCTCATCAACCTATTTTTGGACATGAGAATAGAGCACAGGGTGCCCCTGATTTGAGAAAAGAAGAAGTTGTTGAGCTGTACAAGCGTATCTCTCAGTTAGAATCTGAGAATGTTAGTCTCAGAAATTCTCTGAACTTAGAGCAGTTGAAGTTTCAGAAGCTGAAAGAATGTACTGTTTCAAGACAGGAAGTAGATTTGTTTAAGACTGATATGTTGCATGCTGTTGATCAGTTAAAATCAGAGATGGTAAAGAAAGATGATATGTCTGAGTTGAAGATTTACATGGAGAATAAATTTGAGTATGTTGCAAACAGTGCTGTGAGTGGATCAGGCTCTTCACCTGATTTGATTCGGAGATTTCAAGCAATTACAGGAGCACTAAGCAATATGAGTGACAGATTACACGATCTTCAGTGTAATAGTGCCCCTTTGTCAGTTTTGCTAGATAATCAGAAATTTTTAGTGGATCAGTTGACATCTGGAGAGCAACCGATTAGGATTCTTTTGAATCAGTTATCAGAAAAGCTGGCTCTTTTTGTTGAAAAAGAAGAAAGAATGCATGAGTTTTTCAGAGTTAATTTGATTGAAGATATTCATATGACTCCAGAGAACAGAGATCTTATCATCAAGTTAGGAGATGGGATGATGAAGAGGCTCAGAGAACAGTTTACAGAGATCAAGACCGTGATTCAAAGGAGATAGACACTTTTTTTCCCTGTCTTATCCATGAACCTTGATTCCTCTGTATATCACAATCGTTTATATATATAACAGCTTGTGAATGAAAATTCTTTTCTTACTTCTTTTTTGTTTTGTTGTTTATTGATTTATGACTAAGTTAGCTAGTATAACAAATTCACTTATTCATACACAGTTAATTATAGCATTTACTTATAGTTCAGTGCAATATTGAATGTGTTCAAATCCGTAATTTTTCATTCTTTTTGATATCACAAAAGGGGGAGAATTTGGATAAACACAACATTTAAATTCATTTGTTTCCTATGAAGGAATTTGGATATATATACGACATTTATCTTTTATCTTTTTTTTTAGCTGAAAATTTATTTTTATGGGGGAGAAATTTTATTATAGTTAAATATTGTTTTAATCCTTTCAGAATTCTAAAATTTTATAAAACTAATTTTTCAATAAAGATTGCAATTAAATTAGTTCTATTATTTTATGGGTTTTGTGATCATCAAAAGGGGGAGATTGTTGAGCAATGTATTGTTTTCAAACAATTCAAAATAATGTTTTTTAAAGGGGGAGATTATTTTAAATAATACTTTGTCTCTTTATGATGATTTTGATGCTCACAAATACCCTTAATTATTTACTAATTATTTCGTTGAGTATTTTGCAGGAATTTATTTTATTTATTTATTTCATACAACGAGATTTCATACTTCATTTATTCCGAGATCAATTTTAGCGTGTTCTGGAATCACTGTAGCGCAAGATCAATTTTAGCGTGTTCTGGAATCACTGTAGCGCGAGATCAATTTTAGCACGTACTGGAATCACTGTTCATACCCTACGTTGATGAACGTAACGTATGGATGAAAAGTTTACCTTTTATGTTATTTTGAAACGTATGGTTAATGAACCTTACGTTGTTGAAAAGTATTGAAGAAGAACATTACGTTTGGAAGGAACCTTACGTTTTCGTTGTTGGACAAGTATGGAAGAGAAACCGTACGTTAGTTTTCAGTTTTGAGTTTGTTTCTCAAAAGTATGGATCATCAACCTTACTTTTATAATCAACCGTACGTTCTTTGGAGAGTTGAAGCAAGACAAAGTATGGATGATAAACCCTACGTTTGAATGCTGAAGAGAAAGTATGTATGTTCAACCTTACGTTTGTGAACCTTACGTTTGTGAACCTTACGTTTGTGAACCCTACGTTTGGAGCCACGTCATCAACCCTACGTTTGGCGTTGGGATATTTTTGACAGACGATGTTTCCTTTTTCATTGGTCAAACAAGCGGTTTATTAGGCGGATTTCGAGCCGATTCTTAAGTACGACTTTGACTGAATCAAAGACGATTTACAACGGATTAATGATTGATTTAAACGGAGCTTTTTGTGCCGATTCTTCAGGGGAGTTACAACGGCTCTGTTATTTCATTTAATATCGCGAATCTAAAGGAGATTTTTATGGATCTATTTATGCGGAAGAATTTCTCAGATTTGAATATATATGTTCTATCTTGGAAACTTCGGATTTTATATATATACACAGAAAAGTGTGTGAATGATATAGATTGATCTTTTAACGAGCAAGAAACAGAGACTGTGAAAAGGCGTTCTTTTCTGGTGATCGAGAAGAAGTGTAAAACCTTTATTACCGAAGGAAGATCTTGATAGCAGATTCACGTGTTCTACATCGACTATCTGTTGTGAATCTACTGCTGCTGCAGTTGTGAAGTTTCTGGTAATATCTATTGCAACTGGATCGACTCAGAACTGTTTTGATTACAGATCTTTATTTTCTGAAGACAACGATCTATCTACTGTCAATTGCTTTCTGTTGCAATTGTGAAGAACAACTGGAGAAGTGTTTTCTTTATCGAAACCCTTTTTTATTTTTGAGTGATCAGCTTCTCGTTCTAAGCTGTGTGGGTTCGTGTTTGAACCAGGAAGGCTGTGTTTGCCTGAATCTTGTAAAGGTGTCAACTGCCTGTACTCAGTTGTGAACAGGTCTGTGGAAACGAGGACCGGATAGTGAAAATCGCCAAGCTCGTGGATTTGAGCGTTGGTGGAGTGGACTAGGGGCCTTCTGTTCCCCGAACCACTATACATCTGTGTGTTCATGCTTTTACTTTTTCCGCTGCATATTTAATCGTGCAAAAGCATAGTGGACATAATTTGTCTAAATTGAAGAGATTGTAATAGTTTTGAAAAGACACAATTCACCCCCCCCCCTCTTGTGTGTAATCCGTAGATTCAGATCCAACAGTATAGGTGAAATGGAATGGTTATTCCAAATAGAAATTGTGAAATTATAGTATATCATTGTTTGGATTCTTTCATTGAAAATTTATTTTTTTCAAAAACTAGTGGATATGGAATAAAATTGTATTTAGTTATAAAATTTTTTACAAATTTTTTATATAAATTTTTTATATAAATATTGGCTAACATTTCTATCAAAGTGGCGTGAGATGGGTAGTCATTGGGGAGAACCTATTGAGTTTTAGTAATCACCCAGCTTTGGAACATCCTTGATTTTGTAGATTTCATCTACTAGGACATGGTAAAAGGTAAAGTTTCATACATATTTATCACTATCATATGATACTTGGGCTCATTGGAGCTTTGGAGTTTTAGTTGACATTGTGTTTTGTTGGTCTTCTAGACCTCCACTATTTACATTATAATTGTTGTCTTCCACTTTGGTACTTGGATTTAACATGACGTTGATAAATGAAATATTGATTTTCCCTCATTTTTATCATACATAATATAGTGTATTTTTTTGGATTGGATTATTTTGTTAGTTTTTTATTATTAAAGGGAAAATCATCCCCCATATGTGCTGAAAACCTTTAAAATTTATTTCAAAACTTTTGCATCTTGGGGATGTCACTTAAGGCCAAGAAACATCTCACCTACATCTAAATCCAATGTAAGGAGAAGGATGTTAAAACAAATCTTTTTGGTTACACCTTAATCTATCTAGGTTGGTTTTGTGGTGACACTGAATCTTCTAGGATGTGTTGTGAAATGTTATAGAGGGATTTGGATAGATATTGTTTGGGACAAAGTGATAAAGTAGTGTGGAGAAGTGCAAAGAGAGGGTGACATTTTATAAGTTAGGAGAGTGTAACACCAGTATTTATATATAAATAATAAATATTATAAGTGTCTTATCTTAGTCAAGTGGAACATAAATTTTTATTTCCAAAGATAATTTTATAATGGTAAAAATAGTTTCCTCAAATAAGAATAAATATTAGATTCTGCGAACTCATCAAAATAATTGAACCTTAATTTATTCATTTTATCCCACTACCGTGGTCGAAAGATTTTTGCCAAAGATACTATTCATAATGAAAAAATATTCCCCATTAATAATTCCTTAAATAATACTTATAGATATGAAATCTATTTTTAAATAATAAATTTTAAAAGATGTATTCAATTATTTTTGGTATTATTTTGCCAAACGTATTTAAAATGAATTTAGATAAAATGATTTTTAGTATAAAATTAACTTATCCAAAAGAAATATATAATATTCCTTCAAAATTAAATTAATTATATTATATTAAATAAATGTTATTTTAAGTTACTTCTAAAAAAATACTAAATATATGATACATTTATGATACTTGAATCCACAAAAAAATATGATAGTCTTAAAAAATTGACATTTCCACAATTCACTAAAAATATTCTATTTCTAAAAATATGAAAAATTCAATATCTCCAAATTATTACATGAATAAGTAAAAAAATAAATTAATTTTGTCATATTAAAATTATATAACTATAAAATATATATTTTAAATGGAAATACCATATATAAATAAAACCCTTTTTATATAAAATAAATTTTTTAGAAATTAATTATTATTAATACTATTTCATATAAATTTAAATTTAATTAAGTTTTACTAAAATATTTCAGAAAATTTAATATTAAAGACTATCATAATCAAATTTTGAAATTGGTCAATTTAATATATTAAGACAACATTCCTTATATTTTAAACATAGTTGTTTGAAAGAATATGAGTTTTTAGCATAGAAAAATTTCAGTCATATCATATTAATTATTATTTTTATAATAATTAAATTTCATCAATAAAAACTATATTGTAAGAAAAAAATAATTACTATCATTCAGTTTACAAAATTTCTATTTTAATATGTCGTGACTATTTTAGTTCAGTGTATCTTATTTTTTTTTACGATATTGATCATAGTATTATTTAATGAATACTAGGGTGTTATATTACCACCTTAAATAAATTTCATATATGAAATTTTAATTAGTTATAACCAAAAATATTGTATAATGATTATTAATTGCTATTGAACTACTTAGAATCCAAGTATTTTTCATTAAATATTTCTATAATTATTTATGTATAAATATAATAGTAAAAAATTTTAATAGGTTTTAAAATATATACCCTGATAACTCGGCGATATTTTAGATATAAAACAAAACATAATTATCTTCCACATTCTTGATTTGAGTAAATATTTTACCATAATGATTCAAAATATGGAAATATATACTTACTTGAGTTCTTCCCAATGAATATGTTAACTTTTTCCATTTGATTAAGTGTTTCAATACGAATTTGTTTAATAATTATTCTTAAGATAAATGACTATGAGGAACTACTCATGCATGATGTATTCTAATATACCATTAATAGATCAATGTATATATAAAATAATAGAAAGTAATTCCACCCATCAAACACAAATATTATAAAAACAATATTAGATAAAAATCAATATGAATAAACCATTAAATGATTAAGTAATATATCAATTCCTAAAATATAAATATTAACACTCAAAGAATATATATAATACATTTGTGATGCCCCGAACCTAGTTACCCAGGGTCGATGCGTTATTACATTAAATTGGCATGAATACAAGGAATCAAGTCCCGAAGGAAGAATTATTTTAGTAGCCGTGGAAGTACTAGATACGTAAATGAGTTTTGCATTACATTATAAAAATAAAAAAACAAAAATATTGTGTATCCTTTGAACGCAATCATTTCCCTTAGCTTACCCCTGTAATTCTATCATAATATACATCTTCGCTTCCTGGTAAAAATAAAATATACAAAGGGGTGAGCTAGTATGCTCAGTAAGGGTAAATAATATAGCGGAAACTATAAAATTTTAAGGCAAGATGTTTAATAAAAACCAAATCCTTTTAAACATAAAAATCACCATAATTTGGAAACTATAAATCAAAAGAACTCCATCTACATATTCTCATGGATATTCTACTAGTCAAATAATCACATGTTATAACTAATTTCATAACTAGGTAGTGCATAATGCCATATATAATAACCACGGGGTCAAAGCCTCATGCCAAGACTACAAATAAACATTTTTTCAAGGCCTTGTGCTAAAAAATAGTTTTTCTCATGTGACCAACCAATGCATCAAGAATAAATAGTAGGCTTCAACTTTTACTTACTATGTCCAATTCATTCCTCATGTGAAAAGGTTGAAACATAACATAAACATTCATATTAAAACTAGCATTGGAAATGTTAATACTTTAACCATAAACCATGAATGGTATAAAAATAACACATCCATAGCCAAACATATCACAAAACCTTCAATAAAATATAGAAGATTGTATCAAAATAAATCAACATCAAACAATTATAAAATCAATAAAATGATGTTGATATAGATGAAATCAATACTATTTGAGAGAAATATCTTTTCTATTTTGAAATCATTTAAAAGTCACATAATTATAAAGGAAAACATTTATTTTGAACCACTTTATATAATCTTGTAATTTATTCTTCAAATGTTTTATAATGGATGAAAATAGCTGCACCCTTCTTATACGTTAAAAAAACATTCTTACCTTAATTTGTTGAAAAGGTCAAGAGGTACCTTGTTTGGGAAATGTTGGAAGGATAGATTTCAAAAAATTATATTAAAGTCAAACAAGTGTATAAATTACTTTAAACAATATTTTAGGAATTAGTAAAAATGTTTTGAAATTAATTTTTATGAAACACAAATATGGATGATAAATATGCCCCAGTAGGTACTCACATATATATAACCTTGGATAATGAAGAGATTATCAAATTAAACCTTACCTTGTACTTTCGTTTACTCCGGCGTACGTTTAACCTAATGTATAATGACCATATCATGTAATTAAATTATAAAAAACAATATTAATATTTATTATACCATACATGATTCATTTATGACTTCATACTACCCATTAAAGATAATTTCCAAGATAAACTATCATTTTGGGTAATAATCGCTTTGTTTATCGTACGTGTTTAAATTTGTTATTGTTGATCGTAACACTAAGATCTTGATTTCCATACTTCAAAAATATAAAAAATTATTTATATATCATATATATTCAGAATATAAATATTTATAATATATATATATATATTAAATGGATACACCATTCATGGAGACGGTAGTATGTACGTAGGCATGGACATTTTTTCTGTTCTCTTATCCCATTGAATGGAAGTTAGTGTTTGAGATATATGTAAATAAACACACACACACATGAAGACACACAAACACACACACACACACACACATATATATATTTAAATTATCATTATTATTTCATATATTACATACTTATTAATAATATATATTTTTATAATCATTGTTTAATGGGGAATATGGAAATAAAACTCATCGTGTTGTAGAGATAGTAAGCCATACGTACGCAAGAGAAACAATATAATTTCATTAATGGTAAAATATTATGAAATTAGATTGTATATTAATTATAAAGAAACATTAACATGTTATATTTTTTATTTACATCTATTATACCTATTATTATACCCAACCATATAATGAAGTTTTGAATAACAAACTACACCACGACGTGGAGACAGTATGTCGTACGTAAACACGTAGGCTGATTTTGTCATTCATAGGATGGATATAATAATGAATATGGTTGTACCATATTCATAATAAAATAATAGTATGTAGAAGGTACCATAGTTATTAATTTGGTATGGAAAAAGAAAAAAAGAAGAAGTGGAAAAAGAAAAGAACTTTGAAATAGGTGGTGAAATTATTACCTCTTCTTCAGGTTCTTCTTTTTGATTGGAACAAAAGGGATCCTTAAGATGGAATTACGACCAATAGAAGTCCTATTGGTTTATGTTAGGGTAGTTTGGAGGGTATTTGAGCAGGGTTTGGCTGAGACAAATGACTATGGTGGTGAGATTTTGAGAGAAGGGGATGTACCATTTTAAAAGAGTGGTGAGGGTCATTTTAGGAAAATCTTGAAATATAATTTTATTCTATAATCATATTCGGTTTATAATGGATCTAAAATGATTTATTTCAAGTATACGGTGTTTATTGGTCTCAAAACCCTCAACAAATAGGTTTTAGATAGGTTTAGGTCACCATATTAACCTTATTGTTTATATTTAACTCTTTGTTTAATAGTTTGACTTTTACCATGTATTCATGTATTATTATAATAAATGGTCAATAAAATTAATATTAAAATGAAATATAACCCCAAGTGGTTTATTATTAATATTTCAAACCTTATATAATTACTTAGGTCAAACTCTATATTTTTAGGAATATTATATCCTTTAATAATATTTTATCTGTTTTAAATACTCATTTTGTCCATTTTGACACTATTTAGTATTTGGGTTTTCTAAAATTCATAACAACTATATCACGTGGGAAAAAATTTATTTAATCAATTATAACAAGTCATATTAATCTAAAAAGTTCTTTTATGATATTAAATTCTTGATTTACTTTTATATTAATATTTATAATATCAATTATTTTGATCTCTCAACAATAAGGTAATTACTGCATCAACATTGTGTCATAAATAAATTTACTTTTTTAATGTATAAGAATTATAAATAAAATAGCATTATGTATGAAGTAATTTTAGATTCATAACGAATAGTTATAGTCGAATTTGTATTGTGTATAAGCGTATATTAAAACTAGTTTAGTTATTAAACTTTGAAACTAACTCATTGAACTCTTATTTAAATAAAATAATAATAAATGTCCTAATCTAATCCAAGTGGACAAAAAGGATCATATTTTATTTCAAAGGTTTCTATTGGTTTAAATACCCTTATAAAATTTAATTTGGACTTGTTTTAGGGTAATTATAATATCATTTGTTTCATAAATTACCCTATTTACTTTTAATTGTGGTAAATAAAAGTCAAAGTTACTATTCACAAAAAATTATTGTCATCTTATTGAACCACATGTTAAATATTGATGTCAACTGTGTCTCTTGGATTTTTATGTTAAATTCAAAAAATTACTAAAATTATGTTTTGTGAAAATTTTCCAATATGCCTAGAAGGTTGGTAAAAGACGTTAAGAAGTTCAATAAAATGTTATACATCTAATTTTATTATAAAATGACTAAAATAAATTACAATGAAATTATATAGGTATTATGTATATATTTTTAATCATAATAAATTAATATAATTAAAATAAATATTCAAATAAAACAGTTGGTTTTAAACAATAATGTAGTGTTTTTCACTATTCATCAAAAATTGAATGTTCTCAAAAAAACACAAAAAATCCCCAAAAGAAAATTTTGATATTCAGAATTAAGAAATGAATTCTTTTTTACCAAATTAAAAACATAGAAGTTTAATTATTTAATTTCAAATTATTTCTCCTTGTCAAATCCAAGAGTTTTAAAAAATTAAAAACTATCAAAAGATTGACTTGTGTTTTGGTAAAATTTAAATGTGAAATTACTTATAATAACCTACATTTTATTAGTTGATAAAACATAATATAATTATAATACCAAACCATTTAAATTTATAATTAATCACTATAAATTATTTTTATTAAAAAAGTTTTTTTCAGATAAAATTTAGTATTTTTCACTATTCACCAAATTATGAAAGTTATCAGAAAAACCCTTAAAAATTAATGAAACGAAAATTTTTATGTCTCTATTATAAAGAAGATGCTTATTTTGTCCAATTTAATATATAAATGTGTCAAATATTGGATTTAAAAAGGGTTTAAAATCAAACGGTGGTAAAATTTCTTTTTATGATAAATATATCCTTTATCTGAAAATTGATCATATTATTACATTATGTCTAAGAAACACATAATATAGATGTTAAAATTATATAGAGTTTATAAATTTAAAAAAGAAGTTAACACTATTCATAACCGCCTTTTGAATGGCTAGTTTGGTTAGTCGTGGTGCGCTCGAACTCATTGTTGCGTGTCACACACGTTATTCAATAACTTTGAAGAGATAACATACTATGAAATATTGAGGTGTTACATTCTAACCACCTTCAATAAATTGCATCCTTAAAATTTGAAATTGTTCGTATAAAATAAATGGTTAGAAATAGAAAATACCTTTGTGGAAAACCCACATCGAAAATAGGGTTAATAAAATTTAGTCTTAATAAGAGGGAAAGGGAAATGTAAAAGTCACCACCAAATGATGGTCTCTAATAGGAGAAAATTGGTGTCAATTATAATTAGATTAAAAACATAAAATATATATAGGGAGTGATTGAGGTCATCGATCACTAACAAGTGAATGGAAAATTGAGGGCCTCAAAGCCATAAATCTATGATGATTTAAAATATCTATAGTTCAACAAAACATAAGGTATTTGGATAAATAAATTTCGTTTTTATGATCCTTTTCATATATTTTAAGAATTAATTTCCTTATATAACAAGAATAATATAGAATATTTGATAAGTATAGTTCCACCCTTTAACTAATTTCTACCACAAACTCATCTTTAACTCCAAAAGATAATAAATCTCAAAAATATTCTATTTATTCTCATTGTATAGGGTAAAACAATGAAGTTATAATTCATCTGTTAGATCATTCAAAAAACTAAATTCTACAAACCATGACATCATTTTGTCTAGTGGTTGGGGATGCACGATTTTCACCCTTCAGTATCGGGTTCAAGTCTCACTATCTTGTCAAACATGATGGGTTGTCACCCGACCTTCATCTTGTACTATTTATAGAAATAAATCCAAAAATAAATTTAATAAATGTTTTAACCATAAACCATAGTATCCAATGTCTATCATAATCCATTCCAACCTTTATGATTATCCAAAATACCTATGTCTAAACTAATTGTCCAAAAAGTTATAAGGAATAATAACATTACATAATGATGATCTATGTCTTCCACATTATAACATGTGAGTACCTTCATCATGTATTATATTAGAACATGGTAAAAACCATAATTACCATTAAATTTTTTTTATTACATTCATTCTCCCTTATTACTTATATAATACTATATATATTCATTATATATATTAAAATTTAATACTCTAACAATGATGAAGTAAACAAACCATTAATCAGTTCCAAGGTAGTCAAGAATATCAAATATAATTTATCCCAATCAACCATATCTTATTCCAAAATTACTACCTTAGTACCATGACAATGTTAAGGTTTATATTTCCTTCAACCATGTATTTTACAAAATGTTTAACTTGAAACTGTGTCACTTTACTTGGTACCATAAAATATCAATTCCTTAATGAAAACATACTGCAGTTCAATCCTTATATAATTTATATTTCTTATAACTTGTACTTCATTAAAATAATACTCAAATTTCACAATTATTTGATAACCAAATGAGAACACTTATCATTCCTTTTTTATCCGTAGTAGTATCATAACTTGATTGTTATCCAATAATAGAATTTGGGGTATACTCTGATTATTGGGAAATTGATTCACATAGTGTCCCAACTCCTTGGAGATAAAGCATTGTATATTTGAATCCCTTTAAGTCATGTACTTAGTGTCATTTCTCTCAACACTTATAACACACTCTCATTCCCATTAAAAATTTAACAAGGTGATTCTTTGCATAGTTATCACATATTGAAAAACCCTTCTTTCCCCTCTCCCCTATATCCATCTTTCTCTCGACCATCCTTTTCATCTCTTCCTTCCCATTAAATACATAGGACTCAGAGAATTCATGACTTATCTTAGTAACACATGATACTATTTATTCATATGTTGAGAATCCATGGGAGAACATTTACCCCTTAAATGTTTTATTTATACCATGAAATATATAAAACATCTTAGTCTTTTGATCATGAATATTATTCGAGTTCTAATTTACTTCTAGTGGGAACCATTTCTAAACAATGGCATACACAAGGATAGTTTATGAATCACAATGCATAATTCCAAACTAGTAAAATACTTAACGTAAATTGAAAAGTTTATGCATATAATCTATAATAATAATAAAAAAGTTTTCTTTGAGGAAGTATTTACTATTAAATCCATCATAATGGTTTGTAAAGAAAATGTGAATTATCATAATCATATACCTTGGGAGTGTCGTAACCAAGAGTGCAACAAGGCCCACTATCGTGTACCAAGATATCCCGAGTCAAGCCCCAAACTACTGCTCAATGTTTTTGCTCCTATGTACATCTGTGCCAGAGCCGCCTCTACCTGCTTGTATCCAGATAGGTATTTTTTGCTTATAAAATTAACAAAATACCTATATAATCAATATTCCAGAAACATCTCCTATACTAATCCTCAAAGTTTATCATAGGGTAATGTTCTCTAATCATAGATTTTCTAAATCTTGTTTCCAAGGTTTTTACTAATATTTCCTTGATACTAAATATTTTCCATAACCCTAGTTACCCAGAGTTAGTGTATTATTGAAAAACATTGGCATGATTACAATGAATCAATCCATGAATGATTGATTAGTTTAGTAGCCTTGGAAGTACTATATACATATATTAGTTTTAAATTAAATTATAAAATGAATAAAACAACAATATTGTGTATCCTTTTCACACACTCATATACCTTAGCTTATCCCTGCAAGTCAGTCATAATATACTTCATTGTATCTGGGGAAAAATAAAACATAGAAAGGGGTGATCTCAACTGTTAAGTAAGGTTAAATAATATTGTGGAAACTATAAACATTTAAGGAAATATTTGTAATAAAAACAAAATCCTTTTAAACATAAACATCATCATAATATGGAAAATATAAAACAAAATAATTCAATTTACTTATTCACATGGATACTCTACTAGTCGAACAATCACATATAATAACTAATTTCATAACCATGGATTGCATAATATTGGACATCATAACCACATAGTCAAGGCCTTGTTGAAAGACTACAAATAAAGATTCTGTCAAGGCCTTGGGTCAAGACACAAGTTTGTCTCATGAGACATATTGATGCATCGAGGAGCTCTATTAGGCTCCACCCGTCACATACTATGTCAAATTCATTCTTCATTTGAAATGTATGAAACATAATAGAAAAATTCATATTAAAACTAGCATACGAAATGTTAATACTTTAACCATAAATCATGAATGGTATAAAAATTTCACATCCACAGTCAAACATTTCTTAAAACCTTAAATACAATATGGAAGATTTTATCATAACAAATCAACTTCAAACAATTGTAAAATCCATCAAAGAATGTTGACATAGATGAAATCAAAACTATTTGAAAGAACCATCTCTTTCTATTTAGAAATCAATTAAAAGTCACATAATTATAAAAGAAAAAAATTATTTTGAATGCCTTATTATAATATTGTAAGGTATTCTTCAAATATTTTATAATGGTAGAAAATAGTCACACTCACTGTATACATTAAAAAACATTCTTGCATTAATTTTTCAAAAAGCCCATATAGTACCTTGTTTGGAAAACGATGGAAAGATTCATTTCAAAACATATTATAAAAGTCTAACAGGGGTATTAATGACTTTAACCTATATTCTAGGAAATAGTAAAAATGTATTGAAATTCATTTTTATTAAACACTGATGTTGATGATAAAGAGGTCCCAATACATACTCACGTATAAACAACCACATATAATGAATAGATTGTAGAATTAACCCTTACCTTGTACATTCCTTTAGTTGAGGGTATATTTATCCTCCTATATAATGACTATAGTATGTTATTACATTATACCAAAACCATATTCATATTTATTATATAATATATGATTCATTTATGTCTTTATACAGCCCATTAATAATAATATAAATGATAAAGTAACATTTTTGGTGATAATCACTTTCTTTATCGTATTTTTTTAACTTTTTATTCTTGATCGTAACACTTAGATCGTGATTTACATAATTCATGAATATAAAACATGATATATATATATATATATATCATACATATTCATAATATAAATATGTATAATAGATATATATATGAAATGGAAACACCATTCATGGAGACGGTAGTCCGTACGTATGCGTGGACATTGTTTCCGTTTTCTTATCATATTGAATAGAAGTATGTGATTGATATATATGTAAATACATACATACATACATAGATACATACATACATACATACACACAATAAAACACACACACAGACACACATATTTCCATTTTCATTATTTGGTCATATATTACATGCCTTTTAATAATATATATATATATATATATATATATTATTCATTGTTTAATGGTTAATGTGGTAATGAAACTCTTCGCCTCCTGGAGACGGTAAGTCGTATGTGCACACGAGAAAAAATATCATTTTATTAATGATAGAATAGAATGTAATTGGATGGTTTATTAATTATACATAAATATTAACATGTTATATTTATTATTTTCATCAATTATACTCATTATTATACCCATCCAAAGAATGAAGTGTTGATTATCTGACTACACCACAACATGAAGATGGTATGCCGTACGTACACACGTATGGTTACTTTTGCATTCATAGGATAGATAGAATAATGAATATGGTTGAACCATATTTATAATAACATTATATCACAAAGAAGGTAATTGGAGTTATTACTTTGGTACAGAAATAACAAAGAAAGAGGAAGTGGAAGAAGAAAATAATATTGAAAGAGGTGGTGAAATTATTACCTCTTCATTGTGTTCTTAATTTTTAATTTAAACAATAATGATCTTTAGGTCAGATTTATTATCCAAGTAAGTCCTCTAAGGTGATTTTATGGGGTTTTGGAGGATATTTGAGTCGGTTTGTTTCCAGCCAAATTGATTTGGAGGTGTGATTTTGAGAAAATGGGAAGTACATTTTTATAAGAGAGGTGGGGGTCACTTTAGGAGAAGCATGAAATATTATTTTATTATACAATCATATTCGGTTTATAATGGATCCAAAAAGACTTATTTCGATGATAAGGTAGTTATGGGTCGAAATCCATTCAACCAATAGGTTTTAGATAGGGTTAGGTCACCATATTAACCTTATCTTTTAGATCTAACTCTTAGTTAAATAGTTTAACTTTTACCATGTATTCTTATATTGTTATAATAAATTGTTAACAAACATACTATAAAAAGTAAAGAGAACCCCAAGTGGTCATTATTGATATATATAACCATATCTATGTCCTTTTCCCTATCCTTAGATTTTTACGAATATTATATCAATTAATTATGTAGTATTTGTTTTAAAAAATGCATTTATTTCAATTTTCACACTATTTAGTATTTGGTTATTTGAAAGTACTACCAACAATATACCTTAGAAAAAAAATTATTTAATCAACCCTAACATGTCATATTATCACAAAAAATTCAGTGACTACATCAAAAGTCTGAATTTACAATTATATTAATATTTATGATATCAATTAGTTTAATCTTCCAATAATAAGATAAATACAATTTCATCATTGTGTCATAAATAAATATAATTATTTAATTTCTAAAAATTATACATATAATAAAATAATAAAAGAAATATTTTTTTCTTTATAATGAACATTTATAGTATAATTTATATTATGTATAATCCTATATTAAAAATGGATTAGTTAATAATAATTGAATTTAACACTTCTAACTCTTCTTTAAATAACATAATAATAAATGTCCTAATCTAATACAAGTGGACCAAAAGGATCATATTTTATTCCTAAAGTTTATTTTGGTTCAAATACCCTTATGCAATAGAATGAGGACTTGTGTTAGTTTAATTATAATATCATTTTGACCTTTAATTACCCCATTTACTTTTAATCGTGGAAAATAACAGTCAAAAGTAACTATTCACCAAAAATTATTTTCATATTACTGAACCACATTTTACTTAATTATTTCAACCATTCATCCTATATTTTTGAAATTCAATTCAAATAATTAGTAAAATTATGTTTAAGCCAAATTTTCAAATGTGCCTTGAAGGTGTGTAAAAGACGTTAAAAAGTTCAATAAAATTTTATACATCTAAATTATTATAAAATGACTCCAAAGAATCAAAATAAACATATAGTAATTATGTATATATTTTGACTTAAAACAAATTTAAATAAAATATATAATTATTTAAATAAAATGTATGTTTTAAACAACAATGTAGTGTTTTTACTATTCATAAAAAAATTGAACATTTTTCAAAAAATACCATAATATCACCCTAATATAATTTTGATATTATAAACTAAAAAATGTATTCTATTTAAAAAAATTTAAAATATATAATTTTATTTATTTAATTTAAAATTAATCCCCCTTGATTAACCAAAAAGCTGGTTTTTAAACAGTTAAAACTGTCAAATGATTAATATGTATTTATGTAAAATTTAAATGTGAAATTACTTATAATGAACTAAACTTTATTAAATGATAAATATATATATCTAATTATAATTCCAAACCATTGAAATTTATAATTTAACGCTATAAATTATTTTGATTAAAAAAATTCAGTTAAAATTTAGTATTTTTCACTATTTACCAAAATATGAATGTTATCAGAAAAACACCAAAAAGTTACCAAAACTAAATTTTTATATCCATTTTTTTAAAGAAGAAGTTTATTTTTTAAAATTGAATATATATAAGTGTCAAATATTGGATTTAAAAAGTGTTCTCCATTAAAAAACTGTAAAATGGAATTTTCTAAAAAATAATTACTTTATCTGAAAAATTGAATTTGTTCTTATATTATGCCTAAGAAAAACATCATATGGAATTTTAAATTATATGGAGTATATAAAATTCCAAATGCAGTAAATACTATTTGTAACTGATTTTTGAATGACTAGTTTCATAAGTCGTCGTGTGCTCGAGCTCGGTGTTGCGTGTAGCACAATTTATTGAATTACTTTGAAGTGATAACGTACAATGAAATCTTGGTGTGTTAAAAGATTAACCCTTACATTAATTATAAAAAATACCACTAGTTTAAAATATAATATTTTATTATTCATATACTAATTCTATAATTATTAAAATTTAATAAGCCCAATAAAGAAGGACTATGTGAAATTCAAACATATATATAAAAACTATTATTGAAACTAGTAAATAACTATTCATATTTATAAATATATTCTAATTATAATAATATTATTATTTGCTATTTTAATTGAGAAATACTTAGTTAAAGTATCAAGGGATGAATTTAGATTCAAAAAAAAATATAAAAGAAGGCATTGATCTGAAAAAATAAGAATTTTATGATCAATGTACATATTACTATAACTAAATGGTCTTTGAATTTTACAACAGTAATTTTAGATTGTTGTACTTACTATATAAACCACATGTGAGGTCAAATTTCATGATGATTGGGGAATTGGTTTAAATAGTTCTCAATTTCATTAAATTTAAAAACACTAGACATTGGGTATTTTATTCTTTCCCTTAAATTCACAAGAAAAATGGCCCATAAATATTCACTTATAAAACACGCCCATTCCCTTTTAGAAAGTACCATGATGATTCATTTCCATAATTATCACATATTAGAATTTTTATCAATCCTTTATTTTCTTTCTCGTCATTTCATTTTCCTTAATGTTCAACCATCGTATTTTTCTCTTTATTTCATTTGTAAATATAATACTTGGAGAACTATTTAGAAATCATTATGGTACTTAATTATATATCATCACATGATGTGATCTTTTGAGAGAGTAGTTCCCTTATGAGGTTCATCATAAGCTTGTTAATGAAATGTTCAATATTACTTTTTATATTAGATATATCTTCCATAACATACCTTTATAATCTTGTAAATTTTTCCTCATGCTCAAAAACATTTTACTCTTTATTTTATCAGATTTTATGTTATTTTACCTCTATATTAGCTGGTTTCTCTTAGGGATTATATTTCTCATAGATTATAATATTAATATTTTTCCATTCAATTCCCTCTATCATATAATCCTACTTTTTATTTTTAATCACTGAACACAATTAGTCAAGATATACCATTAAATAAAAAACTACCACATTAAATTTCACCCTTTTATTACATAAAAATCCAAAAGAATCTCTTCAAGGGTCTTGATACAGTGTTTGATATCAATGGAATAGTAGTTCAATTAATTGATAGAGGTTTATTCCATATAATATAGTAAAACATTATTTATTTATAATGTGATGTAATTTAATTTTTTCCATAATAGAATGTATTTAAGTCATAACAAAAGTCAATTTCAATAACATTGTCATAATATACTTATATCCAACATTGGCCCTGTTAACATGGTCTAGATAAAAATCCACATGTGGATCACAGATTTTGATGGATTTTCTATTCCTGAAACTTGATTCTATCTCAAAATAATATAATTCAATTAACTACCAAATATAATAATGAATTTTAAATTGTAGTTCATAATTATAAATCTTGTCTAACAATTAACATAATTTTATAATTTATATATAGATAAACAAAGAATTATAAGATTAGTGTTTTTAGGAATATCTTAAAATAATATTTTTTTTCAAGTAATTCTAAATGGTTCAAAAAGAATATGTGAATAAACCAAATAATTTCCCCCAAGAGTGTTAAATGATGTATGTAGTTAGGCCCACATGTTGTGCACTGAGTAGTGATTGATCCAACCAACCATTTTTAGGGATATTACCGCTAGGTGAATTAATGCTTGACCCACTATCCACTTGTTTGTATTTAAATAGGGATTTCATTTCAAGGAAATCTCATTTTATAAGTTATAAAAATTTTAGTATTTTTTAAATAATTAGTCTTATACCAAGAGTCTATTGAAGCATTTTGTTTTTCAATCAATGTTTATCTAAATATAGTTTCCAAGGGCCCTACTAAAAGTTTTTCGATTCAAACTATGAAAATCTCAAATCCAGTAATCGATTGTTGGTAGTTACATTACTAAATTGACAGAAAATAAAATTTATATAATCCCATGAGATCAAATATTTTATTATTATTGGGAGACTATATATATACTTGATCCTTACATTATATTTAAAAATATGAAAAAAACATAAAATTCATGTGAAGAAATTATTATTTATTGGATTATATCAATAAAATCTTTCAATGTTAAGTTATTAGTACATGGGGTAATAAAAAGAATAAAAAAGGATGTGCTATTATGCCTAGTAAGGGAGAATATAAGGTACAAGCTATTATTGAATAAATATGGATTAAATAATACAATAGAGGTATAAAATAATCAAATATTCTATATCACTAATATCAAAAAAGGGTAATATATTTATATACATCACATATAAAAAATAATCAAATTGATAGTAATAAATAGTATTATAATGGTAGGATTCATAATGCTGGACATCATAATCTTTTTTTCAAGGCCTCATGCCAAGCCATCATACCCTAATATAAAAGGAATATTCGAAATACTGAAGATAGTTTTTCTAATGAGACCCAAAGTTACATTTTTGGATATATAATATCAATACCCAATTTTTATCTTTCTAATTCAAAAACATTTATTATTTGAAAAAGGTTAATATTAATTTAATACATAATCCATGAAGGGATTCTTATTGATAAACGACCATACAAGATGTTCATATTTTCCATAGTCAATAAACAGAGAAACATGATCATAAGATATATATAAGAATAATGTGGATGACACCATTAATTTACATCACCAAATAATCATAAGAATCATAAAATAATGTTAACATAGATGAAAAATTGATTTATAAATACATTATAATGTTTCATTAAAGAACAAGAAGAAATATCCTTTTCATTTGAAATTTTTTTAAAACTAAAAACACATAGAATAATTGGAATGTGAATATATTTCAGAAAATATAGAAACATAGAGGGAGATAATTATTAATGACTATAACAACATGAAAAGGAGATAAAGTTGTAAATGTATAAATTTTTTTCCCCACTTGAGTAAAAAGGTAAAAAATGACTAGAATGAGAAAAAGGAATATTCTATTATTTATTTTACAAATAAATAAAAAATAGTATTCAAATACCTTTATCAGTAATATTTAATTTTATAAGATATGTAATAAAAAATTTAAGAACACATGCATGGAAGAGAAAGGTTCTTAACCTAAATATAAGGAATAATTTGATTTTTTATAAAAAAATATTTCTAAATCATTATGAATAACAAAGAGAGTAAACTAGAAGGAAAATATTAAACTAAAAAATATTAAAATATGACAAGAAAATTTATGTAGTTTAAGAGATAAATTTCATAAATACTTTTAATGGAAACTTAAACATAAATAATACCAAATAAGAATAAGGTTTTGAAATGAACCCATTACTCATACATTTTATTGGTTGGAAACACTCTAATATAAGATTTAATAAAATTAAAATTATTATTAAAATATATATAAATAATATTTGTTTATATTTTACTATATACTATTCATTTATAATATATTCTAAATGATTTATTAATAATTAAATATTTAAAATCAAAACATGAGTGTCACATTTTTTATTTTCCACCCATGTTTTGGATTGATGGTTTCAATAATTGAAAAATAGTTTATTTTTTAATGATATCAACAATATTAAATTTTCATACTTATAATGTTAATAATTTAAAAATATATATATAACCATTTATTAAAAACCTTAATGAAAAAATATATACATAGTTTTATTAGGACCGTAGTCCGTAAGAATAAATGGGATATATTTTAATTTTTATAAAAGATAAATGAAAATAATATAGATAATTGTTTATATTTAAATAATAATAATAATATAAATATTAAACAATTTCTACAAATTAATCATTATTTCCATCCATTTAGAGTTGAAAAGAACAAACAAATCACATCGATTCATAGAGTTGGTAGTCCACATATGCCCAGGAAATATGTTATCATTTTCTAATGGATGAAAGGGTTAGAAGGTAGATAAAATATTATCCAAAAAAATTAAAATTATTTCATAAATATAAAAAATACACCCTAAACACATCTTCATAACCATCTATGAATAGTGGTGATGAAAAATAAAAGGCTTATCTTCCTGGAAACTATTGTCCGCATGTACGGATGGGAAATGTTTTTATTTCCCATATAATGGAAATGGGGATGGAAAAGGGTGTACCATATACATAATGACACTTAATTATATTTGATACCAAAATTTTATTATATGAACAAGTAAATGATTTTTTTAACGAGGTATAATATGAAATATTCATGAAAGATCTTAGTTAAGAGTTATACATCTTATTTCGAAAACCATGTTTGAATTACACATTATGCCTTCTAGGTTGGTATTTTGGTAAGAAAAAAATCTCGAAAAAATGATATTACTGATGTGGAGAGATTTAGTTTTATACCATTTGACATAATGTTCTCAAGCTTGGTGTGCATATGAGGAGGTTGGGTACCATATTATAAGTAAGGGGAGTTGCAAACTTGTAAATATTCTTAACTTTTAAACATTATTAGTGTCTTACTCATGTCATCTGTCACTAAAAAAAGATATATTTAGAATTTAAGGGGATAAGTGTTGAAATAACATCATCCGTTAATAATAAATATGCAATATTTTTTGCATATCACAAAGGTTTAACCTTAATTAACATGTTTTACCCATTTACCATGGTGACAAAATTTTACCAAGGTTACTATTCATAAGGACTAAAAAGGAAATTCACATTATTAAAAATTTTATGAAATAAAGACTCTAAATAAAAAATCTATTTTTAATATTATATTTTATTAATTGGCATCAATTAATTTCAATAAATACAATTTAAATTAGTTTAAAAAAATACATTTATCATTAATTGAACTTATAAAAAAATTATATTTATTCATATTGAATTAATTATGATTTTTAATCATAGTAAAATTATATTAATTTAAATAAAAATTCTAAAATACCACTTTTAAATTAAAATATTTTTAAAAATTAAATGAATGTTTTGAAAGATTCAACTTTTTCAGTATTCACCAAAAATTATATTATTCCCAAAAATGATAAAAACACAGAATAAGCTAATATTGAATGGTTTAATTCTATAATATAGTTGATTTGGTCAAAAGTAAACTCAAAAATTCAAAAACTAATATTTTAATTGAAAAAAAACCAGATATTGAAAACATGTTTTTATAGAAAAATGACACTTTTAAATGTTTGGTTTTCTTAATATTATTTCATATATATTTATTTTAAATTATTTATTAATATAATAGTTCCCATGTTTTAATGATACATATTGCCATAAATTTTTTAGAAGGTAAAAATATAATTTATGAAGATAAAATATATATTCCATTAATGAGAGTTCTTGGAAAAAATATCCCTTTTAACTTTGAATAATATTAACTAAATATTTTTAATTTTTTATTTCATAATCATTAAATTTAAAAAATCAAAAAATTAATTAAATTTATGTATCTTAATTGATTAGTATGTTTTTATTTAAAAATAATTAATTTTATTAGGTGATAATGAATTTTAGTTTTATGTTGTGTGTAATGTATGCTATTAAACATAGAATAGTTATGAAGGATAATCACATACTGAAATATCATAGTATTAAAATTCTGAAACAAAGCTTCCATTAAGTCATAGGGTTTGAGTTAAATTTTATAATTTTTTACACCTTCTTAAATACCAATTCATATTAATCTTTAAGAAAATTACTCTCACTGTATATGTGAGTCAAATTATGTTAGGATTGTTAAAGAGGTGTCAACTAATAAGTTAATGGGTGAACTATCATTTAATGTTTTTATTAAATTTTTTATATTTTTATATATCCCTCCATATTTACGACTACATATTTCTTATTATAACAACCCAGCCCAACCCAACCCAACCAAACCCAACCGGAATATTAAAAATAAACCTTGAATGGAAGTGGAACATTACTTATCCTTTGGACATATTCTATGAATCTCATAGGATAAATAATAATCTATCAACATCAAACATATGCAGTGGGAAACAATTTATCTAAAAACCACGAATGAATTTGTTTTTAATTGTGATGTATAAAAAGCATATTAATTTAAATTTATAAAAATAATATAACACTAATAAAAATATATCTGAATAAACACAAAATACCTTATGAAAATAAAAAAAATACAGTTGATGATATATCAAATATCAATATCAAATTTTCTAACATTATTAATTTTTACCATAAAATAATGAAGTACTCTAAATATCATTAATCTCAAGGAAAACATCATATACATGTGTGAGAAGATTCACATTAATGTGATAAGTATTGTAAATTCAAAGGATTTTTCAGATAACATCTCATGAAGATAATTTTTCAGAAAAAATTAGATAACATGTGTTTTATAAAAAATCTCATCCTAATGAAAATTAATTTAGTGAAATCCACAAAAATCCATTAACATCCACATAATAAGGTTTAAAAAAATAATAACTTAATATGAAATAATACAAAAAACACAAAACATAAATTCCCATTCCAATCCTTATATACCAAAACTAATAAAACCATAAGGACTGTCCATTATGGAAAACCTTACTTTCCTTTTATCCCCATTACAAATCCCTTTTTATGCTTCATTTGGATTGTGACAGTTGGCTATAAAGAATCCTGCCTACCTCTTTATACCCAAGATGATGAGGACTAGAAACGAGGGACTAATCCATGATTTAGGGAGACTAATCCATTCATATTAGTAACCATAAATATAAAAAATACCAGGTGTTGTAATAATAAACAAATGAATGAAAATAAGAACAGTGGTAAGAAACCCATATAAATATCATCAAATGATGTAAAAGGGACACGTAAAGAATTTTATATGATGAAATTAATTCGTATACAAGGAATGAATAATAAATACAGTATGACAAGATCATTTCATCCTTATCATAATTTTGCAGATATATGGGAGAGGATTCTCTTTTGAAAATAAATAATTATAATAAAAGAAAATATACAATCATGTTGTGTTATCATGTGCTAAACAGGCCACCTTGAACCATAACCACACCTAAGGTGATAAAAAATGAAGAAAAATGTGAAATTTTATTCCAGGAACACAAAAATAGTATCCAAAATATATTCTAATGGGTAATGTAGATACCTATTCTATCACATGATTTGAAACCTCCAATTAGATAAAGTTCATATTGTTTTGTATCATGTCTACTGATTTTTACTTAAACTGTTTAGGGATGGAATATTAATATGTAATCTATCAGATAATCCAAATCATTATATTTGGGTATGTTTGGATTGATAAAAATCCTAAATCAATAATTAAGGAAGTACTTTGAAGAATTCATCATAATATACAGCCTCACATTTGAGGCACACCAACATCCTCCTCAGAGATAATATATAGACCCTACCTTAAACATTACATCATATTGATATTTTATTTAATAATTAAATTTCATTAATTCCAAAGGATATTTATGGTTTAATTTATATATGATTATTTTATAACTCTTACAAAATATATCTATATATTAACATTTTTAAATTGTACTGAGTATCTATTTTCCAATAAAAACATTATTTTGAAAATTTAAAATATTGTTTCACTAAAGTATTTTTTTCTTCTATAATATTGAATCCCCATATAAGAATATAAGTCATTTATATAGTTTTTATTAATAGTATGGACCTATAAAATACTTTTCAAAATTTAAGATGATAAAAGAACACTCAAAAAGGACATAAAAAGAGAGAAAGTGACTTGTTAGTTCGCTGATACTTATGAAAAAATAGTTTTTTCAAAAAAAATATTTTTGGATTAAAATAATCAATTTTCTGCTCCAAAAATAACATTATCTACCAAATTATTTCACAAAAATGTTATAGGAAATATAAAAGTAAAATTAAAACTCCCAAATATTCCTTTTCAATCATGAAAAATATATTAAGAATTTATCAAAAATAACTACACATTTCTCCCATCCTAAGTAACATATAACATTCATTAATCATAATACCATTATCTTACCTTGTGAAATCATACGATTTCAATAAAAACCCATTAAAAATAAAAAAATACCTTTTAGGTAACTTGGTATAGCTTTGTCATATCATTATTATAATCTCTCTGGAAATTAGAATAACTAATATGGATGAATTTAAATATAATTCTTACCTAGTGGATTGGATGATTGTCATAGACCCAACCATTTGTCATTTGTAACGAAACCAACCATCCTATTTTATAATATTACCACCCATACCTAGTTTATTACATAAACACTCATCATCATAAAAAATCTCTAGGAACCGTAGCTTATAATTAAGCGAAAATCCTTGAATTTGTAACATTTCAGTCCTAAAAATATTCTTCTCACCCATAAGAAAATATATTTAGAAATTAAAATTTCCATTCTATTAAAAACAGATTTCGAAAATAATAAGAATAAAGGAAATGAATTTTTTTACTTTAAAAAATACATGACATCTTCCAAGGGAATATTAACATCATATAATTGTTATGGTAGTGGGAACCACCATTAAAACCGTATATATTGAAATCAAACATTAATATTTTTCATTTCCTTTCAAAATGGTTTGTATAAAATATGTAAAAATATTACTTTTGAAGAATAATTAAATGTGATATAAGTTGGAAATTATAATTTAATAATATCCATATAAATATATATACATAATATTTACTACAATATGAAAATGGAAGAAAAATTCTTATAAAAAAAATTCATAAACATTTACAACAAGGGTATTAATGTAAATTCTCTCTTACCATGAGTTTGAATCATCACATATATTATTTATCTTATTAATAATAAAATTATGTTAATTATTTACTTTAATAATAACCATTTTCATGTTTATTATTAAATTGATTTTATCTATAACAATGTTATATTTAATAACTTGATCAATTAAGATCTTGTGGGATATTTTCAAGATATTAGACCTATATGTTCAAGATGATTTTGGTAAGTAAAAAATGGTCAAATATGTAACTATAAAATTATATAAAGATTATTAATGATGAAATAATTATAATTTCTATGCATCAATCTCACTTTTTAAAAAAATCATTAAATATTGACATGAAAAATGAATTACCTTACAAAAATAGACATGGTATGTCGTACATACACCAGAGTAACATCTCCATTTTTTTGAAGATAATTATATAAATGTAGTTAATATAACAATTGAATTATATAAATTTAATTATTTCATAAATAAAATATTTTATCTTTAAATATACCTATACATACAATCTATGTGATGGGGGGATGAAAGAAGAATCACATCGCTACATGTAGGTGGTAATCCACTAATTCCCACGATCAATGTTTTTATTTTTCAATGTATTGAAATGCAAAAAAAATATTCGGATTTTATATTATAATAATGATTATGAATTAATTAATATAGTATATAAACATTAAATTCTTCATTATAACCAGACCTTAGATTCATTAATGGAAAACCTATTATGTTGGTTCTTGTGGCCGTAGTCTGCCATAAACACGAGCAACATTCGAATTTTCTATTTCTTGGAAGATGATATTGATAAAGGCTATAATGTTAACATAAAAATATATATATATATATATTTTTTATTTAAGATCATTTATTAATATTTAAATATGTTTTTAGATGATATGAATGGGAGAGAAGAAGAAACAAAATAATAAGATTCGATAAAAACCTATACCTCCTATTTAGAAAATATCATTTTATTGAAAACATAATCAATTAAGGATGATTTTATTCTAAAACTAAGTCCTCTATAACATGGGAAAGGAAGTTGTAAAGTTATTTGGGTGGGTATTTTCTGAATTAAATGTATATTTATGTTTATATAGATTTGGAGAGGGGGTTCCATTTTATAACGTGGGTAGGGGAATCATTATAATTTCCCAAAGTATTAATTTAATATCAATTAATCATCATGGTAAAATATATAAAATTTGACATAATTAGAGTGTGATATGAAAATGAGTTGATTTAATATTAGAAAAAAATGGAAAAATTTTGGTGATGTTTACAACCATATCTATTTTATTTTAACCTTCTATTAACCCTTTTGACGATTAACATGATAAAAATGTTTTGTTATACATTTTAGTCAAAATTGTCACTATTAAAGAATAATAGTTCCATAAATGGACCATGGATGTTATTTTAATCCACACACAAATATATATATATATTTGAAGATTATTTTATTTTTAGGACTTTTAGATCACTTAATAAAATATTAATTCTTATAAAATATCAATAATCTTATTTTTTGATCTGTTCATTTAATTTGACATTGAAATCAACATGATTACAAAGTAATTGAAATATAATCCTTTTAAAATTTCTTAACATGTTATATTTTTTTCAAAAAAAAAATATAATAAATAATAAATAATTCAAAATATATTACATTAAATATTTTTGGATTCTTATATTTTATTTTTCAATTATTAAAATAAATGATGTTTTGGAATTATGTAAGCTTTTAATATAATTATTTCTTCCCCAAAAATTAGAAAGAAATTAAAATAAAAAATAATTCATATTTTAAAGAACCATTTTGAACTGAACATAACTTGTTATATCCTTGTCACAAATTATTTTAGACATCAAAAACAAGAAAATAAGAATTTTGGCATTTTCTATTATATAAATTTTATAAATTTCAAAATCGAAGAAATATGGCACCAAGTTTACATATTTTAAAAATATGGATGATCTTAAATCTCAACTCATAATATAAAAGGAGTTAATTTTCTAGGGTTATTTTAAGTCTTTATTAATGTTTTTAACCTTAATTACCTGAATTACTTTTACTATGACACTAATAATTTATAATAGTTGCAATTCAAAACAGAAATAATAAAAGTGACCCATTTATAAAATTTGGAACTTCAAATTCCAAATACAAAATTAAACATCCATGATTCAATTTTTAAATGTGGATGAAATTAATTTTATATTAAAACAAAAAGATAAAATCAAAATAGTTTTTTTGGGAAATGAATTTTTTAGAAGAATTTTTTATACCAAATCCAAAAAATTTATTCAAATAAAAACTACTTGGATTATTAATATTACAATACAAAAAATATTTCCTTCAAAACATTTTCAAAATATCTATATTTCTAAATTATTGAATGAGAAATTTAGTTTTTCATAAAAACTAGTATCTTAATGATTCAAGGGAAATTCAAATTTTATGAAATATAATAAAACATTATTCTATGATAATTTTTATATATTTATTTAAAAATATAATACCATTTTTATCAAATAATTTTTTTTAATGTTCTGGAAATTATTTATAATATTATATCACTAAAATTCACAAAAACCATTTATGATGAAAATTAATTTTAACGTATAAGAAAACTTTTCTAGAAATTAAGTGATTATTTATATAAAATTAATCCATAAAATTTTATTTGTTTGGACATATATATATATTTCATAATTTATTTAAAAATATTATTAACCAATAATTCATCTAATTGGTTATAATAATCATATATAAATAATAAAATTTCATGGTTCGTTTAATCATAGTGTTGCATATCTTGTATGATATCAAACATAGCCCTTCATTTAAAATTGTTGGATATTACATTGTCCATCATATAATAAATAGAAACCCTACAATTTTAAATTGAGATTGGTAATAAAACTTTATACATTATAAAATAAAATTCTTGAAATCCCATATCTTAAGAAGGTTTAATAAAATATCCTCATGAAAAGAGAGAAAGGGATGAACAATGTTTTTCTAGAATAACAAATACTAGGTTTCCAAACTGTAGAAAAATAGTGGCGAGTGAAAATATGAATATATATGAAATAGTAATGTCCAAAATAATGATGCAATGTGATACAAATCATTGATCATAAGAATTATATAGATCTTGAGAAAGTCAATAACCACAAAACCATAAACCATTGTGCAGTGAAAATGACTATCCACTCATAAAAAATTAATTTAAAAGGATAATGTTTATTTTCAAGATGAGTTTCCAAATTTTTAGGAATTCCATTACCATGCAGACCAATAACATAAGGTAATATTATTATTTTACATGTAGAATATATTAATTTATTTAATTTCAACCAAAATAACATCTTTTTATCTTAATGATGCGTATTGTAGAGGAATTTATTTAATCCATGATGCAATGAAATCGATATCTAATATATCACATAATTACAAAATGGAAAAAATATATTTCTTCTAAATTTAGACATTAATAAAAAAAATTACAATGAATGATATTCTCCAAAATGAATAAAACATCCTAAGAATGAATAATAAATAAATTTAAAAAATTATACATTAGTAACCAAAGCTCAAACTAAGCCATTCTATAAATAACTATACATAAAATTCAACAAAAGATTCTTGAATAATATTTAAATTAAAAGATTAGAATTATTTAATGACATATTATTTCAAGAAAAATTTATCATTTATCTCCAAATAAAATCAATCATTCCTGAATTATAATTCACAAAACGTGTATTCCATGGAAATATAATTTCAAAATTATGGTAATATTTTCCATAATGTCCTGAATCACATTAATGGAGTGTTAAAATCAAATATTCTTCCAAAATATAATTCTTCCATTCATACTAAAATAAAATCAAATAAAATTATATTTACCTTAATCATTTAATGTTCCCAAAAAAGCATGGGATATTATTAGAAAATAACATTATTCACAGAATCCAAAAATCACATACTAATCACATGAATTTCTATGGGATAAAACATATGTTCAGAAAATTAAATTAATCTTTTTTCAATTAATTTACTTTATTTCATTCTAATAAGGAAATTATGACGACTTTATGTATGAGTTTCTCCCTTGTTTCCTTTCTATTGCGGGTTTAAGCCTCATATCCATGCCAAATGTGACGATTTATAACATGGCATGCGAGTTTTCCTTTTTCAAAAACATTATGAATATAATTATTATAAATTTTCAAGTAATATTATTGACATCCACAAAAATAACCTTAATTATTTAAGATCATATAAACCCTAAAAGATATTATTACTGTAACACCCCAGGTAAATAAAGAGTATGACATTTTAACATTTATCAATATTTTTGAATAAAATATTAATATAACTTTAAAGGGGACGCTATGCTCGATGGCCTACCCAACACACAACAACGAGTTTCTTGGGAATCTTACGTAGCACTATAATAATAAAATAATATTATTTTAAATTGTAGTTAACGCCTAGCTATTGTGATGGAAGAAATGAATAAAACAAACTACAAAATGATTATATATGTTTGTCAAATATTTTTACTTTTTACAATAAATGTTAGATGATTAAAAATGAGAATGAATCCATTTTGAAGCGTAAACATTCTAATATTCTTTAAAAGGTCGATTAACCACCTTTTGATGGCGAACCTCTTTTAAATCCACATTTTGACAATTTTATGTGTTATACTTGACAAAATAAAATTCTTCTTTAGAATTGGGACATCAAAATTTACTTTGTGTAAATGTTTTGTATTTTTTCGAAAAAGTTCAATTTTTAATGAATAGTGAAAATGTTGTATTTTAATTCAAAACCTCTTTTTAATCTAATTTATTTATATGACTAGATTATCGTTTGAATTGGTTTTATTGTGAAATTAGAAATATATTTTTACCATTTAATCCAATAGTGTTTGTTGGAATTAATTTCACTTTGAAATCGGACTTAAACTACTGTCAATCTTTTGATACATTTTGTTTCATAAAAACACGCTATTTGTTTTGACATCGGGAATTAATTATTAAATTAATTAATGTAATTTATATGTTAGGAATTTTTTAAAATAGACATCATTTTTGAATTAGTAATATCAAATACAGCTTAGGGTGAATTTTTTGTAATTTTCAGAAAAACTTCAATTTTTGATGAATAGTGAAACCACTATGTGGTACTTATAAAAACTGATTTTCCGTTTAAATGAAATTTTTCCACCTTTGTGTTTTGAATTTAAAAAATCCAACATACATGGTTTCCATTAAGAAGTAAAATTTGGTTCAATGGGATTAAAATAATTTTTTGGTGAATAGTAACTTATTAAGTTTCTAATCGCGATTAGAGGTAATTAGTGTAGTTTAAGGTAAAAATAATGTTTTAATAATATGAAATGACCTAGAAACATGTCCGACCCTCATTGGATGAGTCATGGACGACCCATAAAATCCATGGGTCAACTTGGGGACCCCATGGAGCCACTATGGTTGGAAAATGACATAAATACCTTTTTATTTAATGTTAAAGTAAAAAGGACACAAGCATGAGATGTTTTACCTAAACAATTGTTACATGGGGTTATACAATTCCGATTTTTGACTATAAATATTCATTAGAAATATAAAATGATTTCCTACATCATGATAGTTTTTTTATAATTTTTAGACATTAAATATATTAAATTATTTATGACATTATGATGATGCAGCGATTTCCTCATTAATAAAGGATTTAAATAAAATGGAAAGATAATGTAAAATCTAAGACCTAAACATGTCCAAAACCTATTGTATGGGTGGATTTAGAACCCTTATCACCTTATCCTAGAAACACATCAATGTGGAACCATTAAAATCCGAAACTCATTCTAAAATAAAGTAACATTTCTTTACTTTCCATGAGTACCCCTCATCTCCTCTTATAAAAGGCCCCCACCTCTACCTCTTTACCCACACTTCCAAAGACTTTGGCTCAGCCAACCCCTGCCAATTTTGTATCTCCACATCCCTCTATAACTCCTTGAATCATCACTTTGGGCAGAAGTCTTCCTAAGTATGCCTTTGAGCTCAAACCAAAGGGAGTTACCCGATTTTAAGGTAATGTCTTCACTTGAGTCCTTTTGTTTTATTTTTCTTCTCCACCCCCCTAAACTCTTTTTATTAATTTCTTTTGTAACAAATCCAGTATATTTAATATACTAGGATATTTGTATAAGATGGATTAGAGGTACACTAACACACACCTACATCTAATGGTTAAAGAACATACGGTTTCTGTGGATGGCGAATTTCTGCCTCACGAAACGATGACGGTTCAACACTCATATATCACTTTCATAGGTGGCCATTAAGATGTCACTATATTTATATATTATATATAATATGTTTATGTTTTACTTAAGCTTCTGTATTTTTCATTTATGTCATATCTTTATGGTTTACATTATGGGTAAGCGCGATATCTTCATTTAAGGAAGTGCGGACTACCGCCCCCTCAAAGTGATTTGATTCGTTAATACCATATGTGGGACGTATAAAGGATGGATGTATGATACTATATATGATATTATACTGGAATTATACCATACTTTTATATCATTATTATTCCATTCCATAAAATACGAAATAGAAATGAAAGTAGCGTTCATGCGTACGTACGGCTTACCGTCTCCATGAACGGTGCATTTCATTTATTACCTCTAAATGATTATGTAATATTATAAATGAATGTATATAATGGATATATATGAAATATATGGAATATAAATCATGAATATCATTATTGAGATAATGGATATTTGACTATGTGAACAACGTGTAAATATAAGAAGTCCACTTTTGACTCAAGTACCAATGATCAACAAAACGACCATTATTAACTTAAATAATTACATAATGTTCATAACATGGTAATAAGTGATATAAAAGGAATAATGAACTTGAAAAATGTTTTTAAGCAAGTAGAAATTAACTCAAGTTTATTATTCAGGAATATAAAGAAACAAACAAGACAAGTCGGACTTGAGGTAAGGGATCCTACTCCTCTCTTTCTTTTTAAGTACACTCTTTTATGTCATTCCTTTTAAGCTCATATTTCTTATGATCAGGATGTTCTTTTATATTACTACTACTGTAATTTTTATGTTCATATTATGAGAGACCCAATTCTCTCTCATCAATCCATTTTAGAAGTTTTAAGTGGCGCCGTTAGGCTGTCAAGTTTTCGTAAGGGATTTTTCATCTCACTTTTATTCTCGTGAGATTTATGCTACATTTTCCACAATTTCCATTGAGTGGTGTATGTACTGCCCATTATTTTACTCATTGTGTGATATACTTTCATTTAGGAGTATTTACATCAATGTTGTATTGTCCTTCTTTCACGGGGTGCATGTCTTGAACGATACCCATGTCGGCAAGGGAACCTTTCACCCTCCTCTTTTTAAAAGACTTATTTTGTTATGTCTTTTAATTCACATACTATTATGTTGGGATATGTTCTTCTATAAACTTATTGATTTAAATTTTATGTCCATATAATGAGATCCCCTTTTTATCTCTCATCAACTCATTTTCTAAATTTTGTAGTGACGCCGTTAGGCTGTCAAATTTTTGCAAGGGAACTTCTTAACCCAAATTTGATTCTTTGGGATAAACTTGTACTCCATGAATATATCGTTCTATGAAGATGTGTGAATAAACTCTGATTTTTTTACACTTAATATCCACTTATATTTGGTGTATTCATTTGTCACACATAATTATGTAATTGATTTATCCTTAAACCACGGATACTGTCTTTGTAGGGGACTTCGTCTCAATCTCCATTCATTGAGACATATATTTTTTATACACAACCTTCTTTTATACTGGGTATAAACCCCTTTGACATTTACTTTTATCCAAAAAGGAATCTTTTTTATATAAAGCGTGTTACTAAACGAAAAAAGGGAATGTTTTTGTCGTACGTATGCGGTGACAACGACTTCTCCGCCGCCGTGACCATTATTTGAGTTTCGGCTTCCTCTACAAGTCATACCTTCTTTTTAAAAGAAAAATAAAAACCATGTTTTACATTTCATTTATTTTTGTATTGAAAATGGTTTTAATAATGTTTTTATATCAATGTGATGTATTGATATCTTGTGATTGAAAGGTGGAAATGTTATGTTTCCTTTATGCATGTTTTATGTGATACGATTATGTTATGGTTCTTGGGAATTATTTTGAAGACGGGTTGTTCTGTGATAAACTAAGGGCGGGTGAGCCCGATATAGCTCTCTAATGCATTGGGTAATGCGAAGGAGTGAAACATTAAGGTTTCTCTAAAGATATTTAGGGAATATACTATGGTGGGTATTCCAAACGTAACCAAGATGGTTACTCCCTATGTAAGAATGTTATGAATGACTCAATTTAACTTTATGTCTTATGATTTCTATGATTTATTCATGATTTGATGAGGTATGCTAAAGTGCTTATGTTTTATGAGTAAAGTATGATTTCATTGATTCTAATGTGTACATGTACTCATGTTTCCTTTCCATATATTTTTATATCCCTTACTGAGCTTTTTATGCTCATCCCAAGTTTTTGAAATGTCTTTCACGGGTCAAGGGAAAGATACATGATATGATGATAGTGTCAAGGAAGTGTCAAGAAAGAATCCTTTTTCTATTTTAAATATGTTTCCGTTGATGGGAAAAAATGAATACTATCTTTTATGTAACAACATTGTTTAAATGTGGAATCTAATGCAAATTTATGATCTAATTCTCTAAAACACTAAACCTAAAAAGATCATCAATGTGTAATCTTGTATTAACTCAAGATTAAGTAAGGTTTAAGGCTGGGGCCTTATAGTTGGTATCAAAGGTCGGTTTAGATAACTTTAAAGGTTAGGGTATTCTCTAAGCATAAGTGACATTACCATAATGGATAGGATTTTAGAAAGAGTCATAGTTTTAGATAAAGTGAATGAGTAAGTATATCTTAGTTTTTATCTTCCTCATTAGTAAATGATGGTTTTGTTGATATACTCACACTGAGATTTCTGTTTTTAGTGAATGGATGGATCTAGCAGGCACTAAAGTGACAATAGGTTTGAAAGAAACTGTGGTGGTTCTCTGATTAAGAGACTGGATGAAATGGGGGATTCAATAAGGAAACTCGTGGTTGTTCTAAACCAACTATCAAGGAGTCATGATCAACCATTTGAACCTTGGTAAGTTCGGTAATGTATCATGTAAAAGATGACCAATCGATGTGGAAGTTCAGGTAATAATTATTAAGGTAACCATTAGGGTTTATATGATCCTTACTTTTGAGGTAATTATGGATTATTATATGTTATGATGGAAAGTAAAAGGCATGAGATAAAATTGAGGTTAAATTATGTTAGGGTTATTTTTGAAGATTTTATCCCTTTTTGGGGAATGATTTGAAAATTATATAGTTTGTAAAAAGGACAACACACAGACCGTGTGACAACCCATCGTGTCGGACAAAGCTGCGGGAATCGAACCCACAACCAAAGTGCAACTGGTATTTATCGCCTACCACTGGACTACGTGAAGTCCCTGGTCAGTATGACTTATTCATTTTAGTTAGGTGACTTTATAAATTAAGATTAAGTTGATTTTGAGTTATTTATGAAAATGATTAACCTATAATGGAGGATATGTGATTTGGTTAATTACTTTTCAATACGAGACTTTAGGAGAAACTGATGTTATTTTGGAGATAAACGTTAAGATTTAACTTGGAAGACTATGTGACTAAATCCATCAAATATTTGGGTTTCAATATTAGTTTGGTTTACTTTGATGAATTTTATGGAAAAATTGTTTATCGAATGGTCTTCGTTGAACTTTGGGTTTTTTTGGACAAATTTTGGAGATTAAGAATAGATTTTCTTTTTATAAAGGGTTATCATTTTCCGGATTATCTGATCTTGTTCTATCAATTTTGGTTTTTGTATGGTTCTAACGACATTGGAAATATATATTTCTCTTTTATGGATTTGGTGATTCTCTAGAAGTTGATTATAGTACACTTAATGAGAATAATTCTTCCTAAATACTCGTCTTTGGAGAAAATATGAGTTTGATTGAGGAATCTAGTAAAAGTTGAAAGCCTACATGACAAGTAAGTATGTTTCATTATGATTTAGTTTAAGCTCTAAAAAAATTCCTCAAATGAAAAGTAACTTAAAACAAAAATGTTTTCTGTTAATTTTTCCTACTGGGTAATGGAATACCTTTTAACCCGTCACAAGTTTGTGATTTTCTTATGGTTAAATTTCTCCTAGACATGTTTACTATCACTCTCCAACAGAACATGACTCTTTGTTTTCTCCTCTATATCCATATTTTCATACTTGGAATCCTAGTATGGGTTAACTCGGGTGACCATTGTACTTATCTTTCTTTATTTTAAAATGATTGTTTTACTGACTCTTGTTCCGATGTGGGATTTTCAATGAAGTTTCCAAGCCCAATTTTAAAATTGCAAGGATGCAATTCCCAAAAGGGGGAAGGATGTAACACCCCAGGTAAATAAAGAGTATGATATTTTCACATTTATCCATATTTGTGAGTAAAATATTAATATAACTTTAAAGGGGACGCTATGCTCGATGGCCTACCCAACACGCAACAACGAGTTTCTTGGGAATCTGACGTCGCACTCTAATAATAAAATAATATTATTTTAAATGGTAGTTAATGCCTAGATGTTGTGATGGCGGGAATGAATAGAACTAACTACAAAATGTTTATATTTGTTTGTCAAATATTTTTACTTTTTACAATAAATTCTAGAGGATTAAAAATGCGAATGAATCCAATTTGAAGCGTAAACTTTCTAATATTCTTTAAAAGGTCGATTAATCGCCTTTTGATGGCGAACCTCTTTTAAATCCACATTTTGACAATTTTTTGTGTTATATTTGACAAAATAAAATTCTTCTATAGAATCGGGCCATCCAAAATTACTTTGTGTAAATTTTTGGTATTTTTTCGAAAAAGTTCAATTTTTAATGAATAGTGAAAAATGTTGTATTTTAATTCAAAACCTCTTTTTAATCTAATTTATTTATATTATTAGATTATATTTTTAATTGGTTTTAAAGATAAATTATAATATATTTTTACCATTTAATCCAATAGTGTTTTTTGGAATTAATTTCACTTTGAAATCGGACTTAAACTAGTGTTAATCTTTTGATACATTTTGTTTCATAAAAACATGCTATTTGTTTTGACAGCAGGAATTAATTATTAAATTAATTAATGTAACTTATATTTTATGAATTTTTTAAAATAGACATCATTTTTGAATTAGTAATATCAAATATATCTTAGAGTGAAGTTTTTGTAATTTTCAGAAAAACTTCAATTTTTGATGAATAGTGAAACCACTATGTGGTACATATAAAAAATGATTTTCCGTATAAATGAAATTTTGCCACCTTTGTGTTTTGAATTTCAAAAATCAGACATACATGATTGTCATTAAGAAGTAAAATTTGGTTCAATGGGATTAAAATAATATTTTGGTGAATAGTAACTTATTAAGTTTCTAATCGCGATTAGAGGTAATTAGTGTAGTTTAAGGTAAAAATAATGTTTTAATAATATGAAATGACCTAGACACATGTCCTACCCTCATTGGATGAGTCATGACCGACCAAGAAAATCCATGGGTCAACTTGGGGACCCCATGGAGCCACTTTGGTTGGAAAATGACATAAATACCTTTTTATTTAATGTTAAAGTAAAAATGACACAAACATGAAATGTTTTACTAAAACAATTGTTAAATGGGGTTATACAATTCATATTTTTGACTATAAATAATAATTAGAAAGATAACAATATTTCCTACATCCTGATAGTTTTTTTATAATTTTTAGACATTAAATATATTAAATTATTTATGACATCATGATGATGCCACGATTACCTCATTAATAAAGGATTTAAATAAAATGGAAAGATAATGTAAAATCTAAGTCCTACACATGTACAAAACCTATTAGAAGGGTGGATTTAGAACACTTATCACCTTATCCTCGAAACACCTCAATGTGGAACCATTAAAATCCGAAAATCATTCTAAAATAAAGTAACATTTATTTACTTTCCAAGAGTGCCCCTCCTCTCCTCTTATAAAATCCCCCCACCTCTACCTCTTTACCCACACATCCAAAGCCTTTGGCTCAGCCACCCCTGCTCATTTTCTATCTCCATATCCCTATCTAACTCTTTGAATCCTCACTTTTGGAAGAAGTCATCCAATGTAAGCCTTTGATCTCAAACCAAATGGAGTTACCCGATTTTAAGGTAATGTCTTCACTTGAGTCCTTTTGTTTTATTTTGCATCTCCAACCCCCTAAACTCTTTTTATTCATTTCTTTTGTAACCACTCCAGTATCTTCAATATAGTAGTATGTTGTTATAAGAAGTATTCTAGCTACACTTACACAAATCAACATCTAATGGTTAAAGAACATACGGTTTTCGTGGATGGTGAATTTCTGCCTCCCGAAACGATGATTGTTCAACACTCATATATCACCTTCAAAGGTGGCCATTAAGATGTCACTATATTTATATATTATATATAATATTTTTATGTTTTACATAAGTTTCTATATTTTTCATTTATGGCATATCTTTTTGTTTTCCATTATGGGTAAACGCGATATCTTCATTTAAGGAAGTGCGGACTACCGCCCCCTCAAAGTGATTTAATTCGTTAATACAATATGTGGGACATATAAAGGATGGAGTTATGATACTATAAATGATATTATACTGGAATTATAACATACCTTTATATAATTATTATTACATTCCATAAAATATGAAATAGAAATGAAAGTAGCGTTTATGCGTACGTACGGCTTACTGTCTCCATGAACGGTGCATTTCATTTATTACCTCTAAATGATTGTGTAATATTATAAATGCATGTATATAATGGATATATATGAAATATATGGAATCTAAATCATGAATATAATTATTGAGATAATGGATATTTGACTACGTGAACAACATGTAAATATAAGAAGTCCACTTTTGACTCGAGTACCAATGATCAACTAAACGACCATTATTAACTTAAATAATTACAGAATGTTAATAAAATGGTAATAAGTGATATAAAAGGAATAATGAACTTGAAAAAGGTTCTTAAGAAAGTAGAAATTAACTGAAGTTTATTATTCATGAATATAATGAAACGAAAAAGACAAGTCAGACTTGAGGTAAGGGATCCCACTCCTCTCTTTCTTTTTAAGTACACTCTTTTATGTCATTCCTTTTAAGCTCATCTTTCTTGTGATCGGTATGTTCTTATATATTACTAATACTGTAATTTTTATTTTCATATGATAAGAGACCCTATTCTCTATCATTAATCTATTTTGGAAGTTTTAAGTGGCGTCTTTAGGCTGCCGAGTTTTCGTAAGGGAATTTTCAACTCACTTTTATTCCTGTGATATTTATGCTAAATTTGCGACAATTTCCTTTGAGTGGTGTATGTACTGCCCATTATTTTACTCATTGTGTAATATAATTTCATTTATGAGTATTTACATAAATGTTTTGTTGTACTTCTTTCACGGGGTGCATGTCTTGAAAGATACCCATGTCGGTAAGGGAACCTTTCACCCTCCTCTTTTTAAAAGACTTCTTTTGTTATGTTTTTTAATTCACATACTTTTATGTTGGGATATGTTCTTATATATCCTTATTGATTTAAATTTTATGTCCATATGATGAGATACCCTTTTTATCTCTCATCAACTCATTTTCTAAATTTTGTAGTGACGTCGTTAGGCTGTCAAATTTTTGCAAGGGAACTTCTTATCCCAAATTTGATTCTTTGGGATAAACTTGTACTCCATGAATATGACGTTTTATTAAGATGTGTGAATAACCTCTGATTGTTTTACACTTAATATCCACTTATATTTTGTGTATTCATTTTGTCACACATAATTATGTAATTGATTTATCCTTAAACCAAGGATACCGTCTTTGTAGGGGACTTCGTCTCAATCTCCATTCATTGAGACATATTTTTTTTATACACAACCTTATTTTATACGGTGTATAAAATCATTTGACTTTTACGTTTATCCAAAAAGGAATCTTTTTTATATGAAGCATTTTACTAAATGAAAAAAGGGAATTTTTTTGTCATACATATGCGGCGACAATGACTTCTCCGCTGCTGTGACCATTATTTGCGTTTCGGCTTCCTCTACAAGCCATACCTTCTTTTCAAAAGAAAAATAAATACCATGTTTTATATTTCATTTATTTTGGTATTGAAAATGGTTTTCATAATGTTTTTATATCAATGTGTTGTATTGATATCTTGTGATTGAAAGGTGGAAATGTTATGTTTCCTTTATGCATGTTTTATGTGATACGATTATGTTATGGTTCTTGGGCATTATTATGAAGACGGGTGGTTCCGTGATAAACTAAGGGCAGGTGAGCCTGATATAGCTCTCCAATGAATTGGGTAACGCGAAGGAGTGAAACATTAAGGTTTCTCCAAAGAGATTTAGGGAATATATGGTGGTGGGTATTCCAAACGTAACCAAGAGGGTTACTCCCTACATAAATATGTTATGAATGCCTCAAGTTACCTTTATGTAATATGATTTCTATGATTTATTCATGATTTGATGAGGTATGTTAAAGTGGTTATGTTTTATGAGTAAAATATGATTTCATTGATTCTTATGTGTACATGTACTCATGTTTCCTTTCCATATATTTTTATATCCCTTACTGGGCTTTTTATGCTCATCCCATGTTTTTGAAATGTTTGTCACAGGTCAAGGGAAAGATACATGATATGATAATTGTGTCAAGGAAGTGTCAAGAAAGAATCCATGTTTTATTTTAAATATGTATCTGTTGATGGGAAAAAATGAATACTATCTTTTATGTAACCACATTGTTTAATTGTGGAATGTAATGCAAGTATATGATCTAATTCTCTAAAACTCTAAGCATGAAAAGATCCTCAATGTGTAATCTTGTATTAACTCAAGATTATGTAAGCTTTAAGGCTGGGGCCTTATAATTACCTTTAAAATTATGTTCAAAAAATGTAAAAAATATTATTCCTAAAAAAACTTTTTCACATGTTAACTTTAAGGAATACCTATACCTTAAACATGTTTCAAAAATAAAAAAACATCTCATGAAGTAATAACATAACATAAAACATAAAAAGTGTATTATTTATTTTAATATTTTGATCATCCATAAATCTACCACTACATCATAACTATTGTGTCCTATATATAGACACCATAATAATTAAATTTTATTAATAATCCATTAACAATTATTTTCCTTCTTATTCCTTAATAATTTATTCATAGAAACCAAAAAATAAGTCGCACCCTAAGAGTCAATGTAATGTATTAGTTTTTTTCATATAATACATTAAAATTTATCATTTTTATGTCCCTGGATAGTATGAACATAAATAAAATATTATTGTTTTAAAATGATAAATATGTCATTAATAACATATATAAACATTTATTCCATTATTATAACTAGTCATGTTATATGGTTATGGAAAACAAATTAGATCAATTTCTGGAGTTAATAGTTCACACGTATGCAAGAGTGACTAATTCCAATCCCATTTGATGGAAGTGGTGATAGATTTAGGTGATGATATTAATATAATAAAATATACGTTTTTTGAGTACATTGGAGTTATTATATAATCATGTTTGGAGGAGATTTTAAAGAAGTTTAAGAATAAATAAAAGTGAAATTGTTAGAGAAAACAATACCTCTTATTTAGTTGTTCGCCATTGAAGAACACATTAACACCTCAAATTAGTGTATTATACCAAATATAAAGCCTCATGAATATTGTGAGGGATTCGAGGACGTTTTTTGAGCATATATTGTGAGATTAAAAAGGATTTGGATGTGTGAGCATTAGATAAGAGTGGGTTCCTTTTTATCGAAGAGGGAAGGGGTAGCCATGAAAACTCATAAAATATTAAATTAATATAAATTAAATTCCCGTTCTAAATAATACCAAACTCATTTATCTAGAATGTAATATTTTATTGGGTTGAATAACCCTCATCTAACTAAAATTATACATGTTTTGATTATTTTTTTATCTTTATTTTTTTCTTTTTTAACCCTTATTTTACTCTTTTTAATCTTACCATGATGTCATGTTATTTACACACTGGGGGTTATTAAAATTACCCTAAAGTGTAAAAAGACACAAAAATATTCTATTTATGAAATATTATGACTTATCATAACATTTTGGTTGAGACATAGATTTTTAATAATTTTATAACAGCTAATAAAATATTTTATATTTTAAGTTATGAATAATATCGATTTTGAAACTATTCATACTTGACTTTTTAAAAAACCACAAAAACTTGATTAATTAAAAAAGATTACCTTAAACTGATAATTAAATGTTATATTCATCCAAATAATTTTTGTATTATATCAAATATTTAAAATTATATTTATATTAAATTTATTATAATTCTTTTATTTTATTCTTCCTTTAAAAAATCTTTTATTTTATAATCATTGGGTCATAATTAAATTAAATTATATTACTCTTAAAAATTATAAATAAATTAAAATGATATAGGTAATATTTTTAAATTTAAATGTAATATTTATAGTCTGATATATCACTTATATATACAAATATTAAAATTTTTTGGTAATAAGAGTCAGGTTTATGATTATTTTTCCTTTACATTAAATTAAAAGTTATTAATATCATAATCACACCCATGTGGCTTTAAAAGGAAAAATTTTAATCCCAAGGTTTGTATTTATCAGAAATAGCTCATCCAATAATATTAGGACAAGTGTTAGGGTATATTTATATTATTATAATATAATTTTAACCCTTATTTACCTTATTTACCCTTTAACCATAGTAAGTAAAATACTAAAGTTATTATTCAATATAAATTATTTTTATTCTATTAAAACATATTTTTCATAGTAAATAAAATAATTTATATTATTTATTTAAAATAGAATTAAAATAATTGGAGAATTTATATTTAAAAATCAATCCCCTTGTTAGAATAATAAAATGGGGTTTTAAGAAGTAAAACCATAAAAATATTGACAACTGTTTATATAAAATGTCAATATAGAAATTATTTAAATTAATAAGAATTGGATTATATGATAAAAATATATTCTAAATATACTTTAAAACCAATTATAGTAATAATATATCAATACAAATAAATTAGACGAAAAAGAATTTTTGCATTAAAAACATTATTTTTCACTATTCATTTAAATAATAATTTAATCCAAAAAATATCTTAATTCCAAAAAAAATAATTTTAATTATCCTATTTCAAAGAAGAAGTTTATTTTTTCAAAAAGAAAATATAAAATTTAGAAAAAATATAATTAAAACAATTCTCCCTCAAAAGGCGGTAAAACTACATTTTTAGAAAAATAATCATTTTATCCATAAAATTGAATTTGTATTAATATAATATCTACAAATAATATAATATGAATTTTAAACAATATATTACATATATATTTAAATAATAAAATCCAAAAAGGTTTATTTTATTACTTTATAACCTCACTTATTTTTCATTTATATATTTTTTTAGAAAAATAAATCCTTTATATTCAATTGGTTATATTTAATTTCCATTTTAATATGGTAACCAATAAATCATTATATAAACATGTGTAAACCATAATTTAATAAATTAGATAATCCATTTAATTACCATAATTATAATGGATATGTGATAACTATCACATTAAAAAATTAATATTAAGTTGTTCATTTAAGCTAAATGTGGTGTACCATGTATCCTATTGAGCATAGTGATTCATTTTAAAAAAGTGAGATGTTAAATTTTCCCCCTTTGGAAAATTGAGTTCTAAGAATTTGAATATGGGGGTTGGTAAATAAGGTGTGAATTTTCAAGATACCTTTATTGCAATCCCACTTTATAAAAATGATTAACAAAGCTTCAACATTAAAAGAAAGAAAAGATGTTATGAAGTGAACCTAAATAACATATTCTAGGATTCCATGTAGGAAAACATGTATATGGAAGACAAAATATCTATCAAGGTCTGATGGGGAGTGATGGAAAAAAATATCAGGAGAAAATAAACAATAAAAAATCCTAAAAATTTGATTGGTTAAAACTTATTTGATTTTGTGGTAGGAAAATTAAACAAAAAATATTTTTTATTTTATTATCCTTTTGACAAAGTTGAATAATTATTCTACTAAATTGAATAATAACATAAAGAAATATACTTACTTGAATAGTAGAGTTTCATCCAATAATCTAATTCTTCAAAAAACTTATCTTTTTTCTCTAAATGATGAATATTTAAGAACAATTCTTCACACCCAAAGCACTATAATAAAAATATTAAAAATCACATAAACCACAGTAGATGATCTATATATTTAACCTATCTTTATTAACCAAAAACAAAATAATTAGTACAAAATCATATAATTCCCCCAAAAAAATAATCATTTACAAGGAGAATGACTACTTTTAATTTCCAAAATTCAACAGAAATACCCATGTTTTACATAGATCATTCAATAAAAAATGTCCTAAGAATACTCTAAATAATCCAAACTTATATTGAAACCCAAAATTTAGAAGGATTTGATCACATATCCTTCTAGGACATGTTTTAACATTTATCTTCAAATATCATAAACCACTCATAATGTTTTATTCCAAAAAGTAATTTCATAATCACATATTCTCACAAATAGGTTAATAATTTCCATAAACAACCCAAACCACTATAAGTACAAAATAAATTCATATATTATTACAAAACATAGTCAAAATACCATTTTATTAAATATACATTAATCATATAATATTCCCATAAATATTAAACGTATTCCAAAATAACATTTATCAATTAATCCCAAAATCATTTTTCTATACCAAGGACATCCATTTCATAAAATTAAAGTTCCCAAAATCATCTAATTCTTATTATATAAAACATTTGAACTAAGATGAAACTTCATACTAACCTGGTACATCATTTAGGCTAGTGGTTGGTGATGCACCCTTGTCTCCCTTCAATTGTATGTTCGATTCCTGCTGCCTTGCATGACATGATAATTTTTCCCCCATCATGTAGGTTTTACATTTTCTAAAACTATACCATTCTTATAAAATACTACTAATATGTGATAAAATCCTAAAAAATAACCATAAATTTTTTAACCCTAAATGTTATCTTATACCTCCCATTTTCATACCAACTAATAATGACCTCAACATCTCAATTCATGAAGTCTCATATATATTGACTTATTTTTTCACCTCCAAATAAATTAATAAAACTATTACCAAAAGAATGAACATCAAACGTTGATCATGGAATCCCAATAGTTTCATTATAATTTTGATCACGTAGATAGAGGGTCTATGAATTACAATAATGATTTAGAGATTCTTCACAATCACTTGCTTCCTTTTTCCAAATACACCTTGTATAACATGGGTGGTATGGGTGTTCATAATTTTTTTTGAAAGTAATCATGGATGAAATATAATTCAAAAAAATATGTTAAAACATTATTTTAATGGACCATTAAAACCATGTCTGAGTTGAAATATTAAATAAATGGTTCTTTTAAAATACCATAAGTACATACTAAAAACAATATTTTAATAGAAAATATTATTTTTTTTGTGAATGGGTATCCTTCTCTAGAAGCTTTTTCAAAATATTAATATGCATCACAATCTTGTGATAAGGTAAAATATTTAAAAATTCCTTAATAATATTTACCTTTTTATAAAATATTAGAATATTTAGAATATAATATTTTTTAAAAAATGGCCCATGAAATATTATTTTATAGATTTATAGTGGGGATGTTTGACATCTCAAACAACTACTTGAAAGTGAGTTTTATGTTAAAAAAATCTTGAAAATCATATGTATATGACATTGAAATAACTATTTAAAAAACTTCACCAAGAATATATAAGAATATTGTTTCAGATCCCTCTTCTTCCATTTTTAACTGAATTTCCATTATTTGAAAAAGTTATAGAACATAGATTTAACGAAAATAATAGACATATAATGTTACCATATGTTTAACCAAAACTCCTAATCCTTAATGTTGACAACAATGACCTCTGATACCAACTATATATCACTAGTCTTAAACATTATAAAATCCTGAGTTAAATCAAGAATTCACATTGTCGTTCTTTTTAGGTTAAGAGTTTAAGAGAATTAGGCTATAACATTTACACAACAACTGAAATATTATAAAGTTGACACTTCTACTCACTATCCATTTTACTCAAAGTAAATCATTTTTAGATAAAACATGATTTCTTTTTCTAGATAACATTCATCTTGAATTATTACATTCTTTTTCCCATACTTATACCTTGTGATAAACAATTCAAAAACTAGGGATGAGCACAAAAATCTCACTAAGGGAATAAAAAATACGAAAAGAAAATGTTATTACTTGAATACTTATAAAATCGTAAAATAATATTTTTTCACCCATATAACATAATTTCTTTAACATACATCATGAAATAATAGTATTTACAAAAATATAATATAAATCACAAATCATAAAGGTAACTTGTGGCATCCATATCACAATTACATTGTATCTTTCCCAATAAAAAACATACTAACCTTCATGGTTAAGTTTAGAAAATCCATCACAATATATACCATAAATATATTAGGAGAAACATTATTGATTTACTTCTTCTTCATACGTAATTAATTCAACAACTATCATGGGCCAAATCGACCTCATTTTATCATTGATCCAACCACATACATAATCAACCCCAAGGAACTATTACATAATCAAAACACATAAAACACGAATAAAGGAAAAATACAATTTCCACATTGAAATCACAAGATTTCATTTCAAGATATTAAAATAATAAATCCATTTATAAAAAAAGTTAATAAAAAAAATTTAAATGTGATATAGTATTTATTTTTCTTCAAAACGTTACGGCTTTTAGAGGACGCCAAATACCAAATAATGGCCACATCGCCAGAATGGTATTTGTCACCAAATATCTTATGAAAAAATTCCTTTTGACATTTAGTAAAATAATTCATAAAAAAATATATTTTTTAAGATTTTTAAGGAAATTAAAAGACAATGGGTTGAATATAAACTGTATACAAGAATGTGTTGTATATTATTATAATATTACTCAATGATAGGATATTGCGATGAAGTCCCATACCTTAAGTCCAAATCATCACGTAAAATTGTTATATTCAAGAATAATAAAATTTAGTTAATTTATAATTGAATTATAACCTTTTTAAACATTATTATTTCTTTTATATCACTTATTACCTTGTTATAAAAATTATATGGTTATTTAAATTCATATTAGGCATTTTGTTGATATTATGTACTTGATTCGAAAATTAACTTCTCTTCATGTCAACTGTACTTGTGGTTATATGTACATCATCTACAGAATAATATTAATTACACAATAGTAGCTTTAATATATCAATTATAATTTTTAAATAATTCCAATAATTTATTGTATGGAAAATGAACAATGTTATAATCATAGAGGCGGTATGCCGTATGTACACATGAGTAACATTTCCACTTTTCATTGATCATTATGGAAAATAAGATAATTATTGTTTTATCTTTCCATAATGGTCATAATATTATAATAAAATAATAATAATTTTAATATATATATCGTAAAAGTTATTTGGTGAATAAAAATGATTCATGTCACTTCGTAGAGGTGATGGTTCACACGTACACACAAAAGGCGTTACTGTAATTTTGTGCATGGAAAGAAAGAACATAACAAAAATATAATTCTTTTTCAATGATACAGATTTCATTATTATCATATATAAACATTTTATCCATCATTATAGCCAGTCATGATAGGCGATTATGGAAAATTAATTATATCAGCTCGTGGAGATGGTAATTCAAACGTATACATGAATGATTAAGTACATACCAATTTGATGGAAGTGGAGAAGGATTTAGGTGATGATATTCAAATAATAACATATCAGTATATTCATGTTATTTGATTTATTATCTCATCAAGGTCCGAGGAGAGTTGAAGGATGTGTAAGAAGAAAGAAAATAGAAATACTCAAAGAAAATGATACCTCTTATTCAGTTGATCACCCATAAAGAACAACTTAAAACCTAATATAAGGGTGTTCTACCTAGTATAAGGCCCAAATAACGAGGGGAGGGATTCTAGGAATATTTTTGGGCCGAGTTTAGATGATCCAAAAGGATTTGATAGTGAGACTATAAGAGAAGAATGGGTACCATTTTATAGGAAATGGGAGGGGCACCTTTGGAATCTCTCAAAATATCAAATTAATATAAATTCAAATTAGGTTTCAAATTGTATAATACTATTTTATTTAGAAGATACTATATGTTTGGATCTATTAACCATCATACAGTTAAAATTAGATATGTTTTGAATATTTTTAATCCTTATTGTATTTGGATTAACCATTATTTTACTCTTTTTCATATTACTGTGATATAATGTTATTTAGTTTTTGTGCGTTAATTTATGTTCTATAACATGTAAAAATAGAAAAAAAATGACATTTATGAAATATTAGGGATTATACTAACAATTGTTTCAAATATTATGATTTTATTAAATTTATATCATTTAATAAACTGTTTTAAATTTTAAGTTATGAATTATGTCAATTTAGACACTATTAATACTTGACTTTTTAAAATAAATTCGTAATAAATTTATTACTACAAAAAAAATACATTAAATGAATAATAAAATGTCACTGTCATCCATAAAATTCATGTATGGAATAAAATATTTTAAAATTATATTTATTTTAATTATGTTAATATTATTTGTTTGATTCTTTCTTTAAAAAATCTATTATTCCATCATCATTGTGTCATAATTAAATTTACATATAGTTCCTAAATATTATAAATAAATTACCATCATATATTTAATAATTTTATCTTTATATGGAATTTTTATAGTGTATGATATCACTTATATAACCCTATATTAAAAGTAATTTAGTAATAAGAGTCATGTTTATGATGATTGTTCCTTTACTTTAAATAAATAGTTATAAATGTCATAATCATACTCACATGGCTTAAAAAGGAGAAATTTTATTCCCAAGGGTTTTCATGGTCTGAAATATCTCATTAAATATTATTAGGACAGTGTTAGTGTATTTTTACATTATAATAATAATATTTTTACCATTATTTACCAGATTTATTCTTCGTGATAAATAAAATTCTGAAGTTACTATTAACCAAAAATTATTTTGATCATATTAAACCAAATCAATCAGAATAATTACTATCATATATGTTATTTTTTGAAAATTAAATTTAAAAATTATTCTTGCTGTCAGAATGAAGAAAAATAGTTTTTTAAAAAGAAAAAAACCTTCGAAAGATTAACATCTGTTTATATCAAATTTCAATGTGAAATTACATCTAATGAACAAAATTGGATTAAATGATAAAAAATATACATTTAATAAAATTAAAGTGATAATCTATCAATACAAATAAAATAGAAAAAAGGTTATTTTTAATTAAAATGCAGTATTTTTCACTATTCATTAAAATCTCAATTTTACCAGAAAAATACCAAAATTTCAACCAAAGTAAATTAGTATTTTCTAGTTCTAATGAAGAAGTTTATTTTTTCAAATAGAATATATTAAAATTTTAAAAACTATATTTAAAATGTGGTCTCCATCAAATGGTGGTAAAACTATATTTTTAGAAAAATACTCTTTTTATCCATAAAATTGAATTTGTTCTTATTTAATTTCTATACAATATTTAATATGAATTTTAAGAAATATATTACAAATATATAAATATATATATCATTATTAAAATCCATTAGGTGCAATTGTTTTTATAAACACTCAAATTTTTCATTTTAATAGTTTTTTAGAAAAAACCTCCTTTATATTAAATTTCTTTTAATTTATTTTTATTTAATTTTGTAACCAAAAAAATAAATATATAAATATTTATAAACCATATTTTCATAATTTAGTTAATCATTTTCATTCCCACTATTGTAATGGCTATGTGATAACTCTCCTATTAAATAATAATAATAATTTGTTTATTTATGATAAATGGGTTGTATCATATGTGCTATCAAACATAGTGATTCCTTTAAAAACTCAAGATGTTAAAATTGTTGAGTCAAGACTGTAAGATTTACACAAGTGGAGACATGATCTTTTTTGATGTCATAAATTTTGTTGAAATTTATCACAAGAAAAAAAATGTTAATTAATATATTTTTGATGCAGTGACCTATCCATATTATATTTAAAAAAAATTATATCCAATTTTTATAGATATCAATATAAACTTTAGAATTGAGTAAAAAACATGGAGGATTGTTGTCTATGATAGGATCATATATCATCGATTAGAGTACCCCATGGATCTACAATGATAACATAATATGTGGATCTTATCAGTGACTAAAAATGTGTATTCTTATCTATAATTGAGTAAAAACATGTGGTAGGGTGGTTTATTTTTGTAGATTGATCTATATTTTTTTTATCCCATATTGAACACGGATCAATCAACCAATTGATTGATTTGAAGGTCAATCATTTTGTGGTTATGGGATTAATTTTTGAGATTTTGGTATTTGACATTGTTGATTATTATTTGGACATTTCATTCATCATTGTAATATAACTAGATAAATGGAATCCCAAAAAATGGCCACCGTTCATTCATCTTTGATGTTTTTATGGATCTATCCCCCGTTTATTCTCATTTTTCTAACATTAAAATTGATTAACCCACTATTCGATGGATACCTAGTATTGAATAATTTGATAAATACATTTCATTAAAATAGATTTATTCCATTGGCATAAATTTTGATTGTGGATGCAATGGGAGATGGATGATAATAGGGGATGAATAGAGGTATATTAGTCGGGATTGGAGTCACATTGTTTCCTCAGTTCGGTGCACAAATATGGTGGTGTTTCTTGGTAAATTTGGATGGCCATAATTAAATATTTGGTGAATATTATATTTGGATAGATGATATTTTATATCCCCTTATAGATTTGTGGAACTAATCACATGTGATAGTATAAAGGATGAATCCAAATAAATCTCTCTATATTCTGGAAATTATGCACTACATGTCATGTAATGGAAGAACACATGTAATGTGCGGGGCCATCGTTTTGGTGTTAGGGTTTTTCATTAAATTAAATATCACAAATCATGTGACATGTGTCACAAAAAATGTGAACCTTCAATAGAGGCTAGGAGTGTATAAAAGAGGATACAAGGGCACTGGAACAACCAATTCCACATTCACATTGTTGCACCCCTAGTGACTGGTAAGTAACTCTTTCATTATGCTATTTATGTATATAAATTATATGGGTGTAGTTTGTGAGATTTTTTAAAATGTTTTGAATGTTATGTGGACTTTTCTATAGCTTCATTGTTGGTTCATTGTTTGATAAAATAGTGAAACAGTTGCAAGAAACCATACACAGCATGATAGGGGAAAGAGTGGAGTCACACGGGTGGTGCATGGTTTTTAAAAACCATGTTTCCATTTAAGAGAAATTGTGGGATTTAAAAAATTGATTTTTCTTCTATCAAGTTAGAGGCTTCGGCATTATTAGCACATAATTTGGTAACCATGCGATCCAACCATGCGATTATTTTGTTAAGGTAGAGGCAGGAGCATGATTATTGAATCGTTTATCTAACCGTGCTAATAAACTGAGAACATGTCAAAATTTAGATCTTTCAATTGTAGATATAACAAATTTTTTCATCTAAGAGTATCATTTTTCCTTCAATGTGTAGTAACTCAGTATTTTCATCTCTCAAACATTGGATAACCTCTCCCATGTGATATGGAAGTTACCCAGAGCTATCACATGGTTTTTTGAAACATGATTCTTATGGTAAGGCATAATTTTTCATCTATCTTGATTTATTTTCTAAAAACCACTTCACCATTCCACTAATTTTCATAGATATACAACCATTGCGGGTATATATAAGGGTTTGGATACCATATATGTTTATATTTGTGTTTTTGTTTGATAGGGGAAGAGATAAAATGCATGTTTATACAGATTCGACCTGATTTTGAGATGTTTTTCATGTTGTTTATCATTTATGCCCAATCGCTTCAGGTAGGTGGATTCAGCCTTAACCCCTCTTGCAAGAAATAATTGTCTTAGTTTCAAATTGCATTAATTTCTTGATTTTTATTGTCAAAAGGTAGTTCAAATCATGAGATAAATTCTCTTAAGTGATTAATTATGGTTTTGGTAAAAATGTGGAATCATAGTACATGGATGTGAAAAGTTATTTGGTTCCATGATTTTAAAATTTTGATCTTAAAATATATATTTTTATGGAGTTTTGAAATTGATTATTGTAAAATTGGGTTTCAAGAAAAATTTTGTTTTATTGAAATGGATTTGGCATGTTTTTATTTTCATGGTTTTGGGAATTATTTTTATGTGTGTTCGTATTGAATTTAGGAGGCTTGGTTGTAATAAGACATTATGCTCAATGCCAAAGGTATAGTGGGTCATGGGATATAATTACCTAGTGATTACATATTATCTCAATGAGATACCCTTCATGAGTATGAAACTATTATAATGATGCATTCATGGTTGGATATTTGGAATGGGCTGGTTAGAGCTAATGGAACTTGTAAAATGGTTGAAATGAATTGTTTGGTTGGTTTCATTGAAAAAAAATTTTATGGAAAAATTTATTATATGATACTTTTTTATATTTAGTTATAAACTATTTAATATTTTTTTTATTTAAAATGTTTTATATAAATTTTTTTAGATTTTCTATCCTAGTTTCTTTAGTTAGAAAGTCATCATGGAATACCTACTAATTTTTAATACTCACCCATGCTTTGGAACATTGACGATTTTTAATGTGTAATCTACTAGGTCATGGAAAATGGTAATTTATCATGGATATTTATCACTAACTCGTGATACTTGGGTTTTTTTGGTGAAGTTGGAGCATGGATCTTGTGGACCATTGGAGTTGTAGTGGTATTTGAGTTATGATGGTCCGGTTGAATTAAGTTATTTACATTGACATTATATTATTCTATTTTGGTACACGAACATAGCATGATTTTGTTAAATGAAATTTTGAGTTTTCATTATTTACTATGAAGAACCATATAGTGGTTTTTTTGGGTTTTCATTTCCTGGTAAATTGTTCATTCTTAAAAGGAAAATTGTCCACAATATGTATTGAAACCCTTTAGCATTTTTTTCAAGCCATTGGAATCTTAGGGATGTCATTAAGGACCATTAACTTCTGACCACTCTCCCAATAAAATGAGAAGGGTTGGGATGATACAAGTTCTGTTAGCTTGGTCATTTCCTTGTGGAATAAGTATTCATCAGTTTTTTCAGTCATAGAGTTGAATGCCATTCTTGTCTATTCCTTGAGTTGGGATCACAGAAATGTGTTGGATTTTTGGGGCATTAATTATAGAGAATGAAAAGGTGTATCTAACCTTTTTATGCTGATCTTTGTGTTACGAGGGAGTTAGGTACATAAGTGTGTTGAGGACAAATATGGGATTTTAAATTCTTATTATTTTGGGGTTATCCAAGGAGACGATAATGGAATGAATTGGTGTAATGAACTTTAACGTATATTACATATTTAGTTTTGAGTAGTGATATATGATTTGGTAAAACATTTTGATTTTTTAAAAATGATGAATTTTTTTTCAAATGGATGATTTTAGAAAATTGTGTGATTTTGTTATTTTCAAAAAAGTTTGATTTTTAAAATTAAAATGAAATTTTTTAAAAATGGTTAAATGTGGAGAAGGGTGATTTTGGAATGAAATGTTTTGATAGTTAATGTTTCAGAATTAGAAATTCAAAGAATTTAGTTACTATAGAGTTAGGATTATGGTGTTTTTTCTCATTTAGAAAATGGATCCTAGTAGGCATCGTAGAAATAAACTAGCTGAGGACAAGAAAAATGTGGTTGCACATGAGACACATCTGAACCAAAAACTAGTTCAGAGTGTTGTACACAAATTTCAGGATGAGGAAATAGTGAATCAGAGGGACGAACCAAGATAAGTGGATCATTCCTTCTAGTTGTAGAAGTAGAATCCAAACATCTTCTAGGTTGAATCTAAACCCGATAGGGTAGAGTTGGGCTGACGAGTACGAATTGTGTCTTTGATTTCATTGGCACACAAGTAGTGCTAAAATTCAATATGGCATTATATATGCTCAAAAATGCTTCACACATGTGTTGGGATATAGTGGTGTATGCTATAGTGAATCAAGGCATTGGTTAGGAGTATTTTGAAGAAATGTTCAACAAAAAATTTTATACTAACACTTTGAAGATTTAAACAACTATAGGCTTCTTCATCTTAAAGTAGTAAAAAAATTCATCCACAGATTATGGAGATAATATCCCAAATTTTTTATATTTTGCACCTGATGTTGCTTCTACAACGCCCTTAAATGCATACATCTTTGAATTGGGACTAAGGTAGGAGATTTTCTAAAATATTTCCATGCTCTGTATTACGAAATGTAGAGAGATGGGGAATAGAGTGATAACGGATGAACGAGACATCTCATATGGTATGAACGGAGGGTGTATGTTCATACATACATGAAATGGTGGTAACACTAATCATGGGAAAACATAGAGGAGGAACACATACATCCATGGAGGGAATGAGAATCAGAATCAAACGGTTGGATTATTTAAATATTTCTCTAAGGCCCATGAATAGTGTGGGATGTTTCTAATGTGGTTCACTTGAACACATAATGTGAGACAGAACAACACCACTAAGAGAATTCTTGAATTAAGACAAGATGGGTCATCATTAGTGCTATTGTGACATTGATCCTAGGTTAGGTTCTCAAGAAAATTCTCAGGTATAATAAGAGTTATATGATTAGATGGGGAGAGGAAATTGGAATGAAACTCATCAGTAGAATAGAGATATCCATAGTGATTCATGGAATAACCTGAATCCTCAACAAGGGAAGTCTCATCCCGGAAAAAAAGAACATAGTGAAACGATGAAGAAATTATATGTAGATGAGTATGTGATGGTGAATGATCTTGTTGGACCATCTATGGTGATATTTACAATTCTTTTTAATTATACACTTATGAAGGTGTTGTTTGATACTGGTACATCAAATTCAATCATTTATTCTCAAACTAGGGATTTTATATGTTTAAAGGTGGAGATGATTACTTCTATGATAAAACATCAAAATACCCTTGGTCAAAGAGAATGTCTAGAATTTCTATATAGATCTGGTTCTATAACAGTTAATAGAGATGAGATAATATGGGATTTATCTATACTAGATATTTATGTCTATGGTGTAATACATGTTTTGGATTGGTTGACAATGTTAAATGGTAACATTTACTGTTACAGTCGAGCAATTAGTGTCATGAATGAGGATTCCAACAAGTATCTCATCAGAAGAGAAAGTAGTCAAAAAAATTGTGAAATGGTATTTTTGTCACCAACAGTGGTAATGATCTCTTACTAGTAGGTGGAGTTGACCTTTTCCACTATAGAAGAGACTGAGATTAACATTTTTCTAGCAGTTTTAAACTAATTTCATGAACTTTTCAAAAAACTTATCAGGGTTACCACTGACAAGTAAAGTGTATTTTATGTTTCAGATACCATCATTTTATTCTAAAATATCATGTTTTGTTTTTGGATACAAGAGGTATGCATTCTTGGACATGTGATTTCTAAAAGAGGAGTTTTAGTGTATCTATAGAAAATAGAGATTGTATATATTAGCAATAGATGAAGAATGTATTTGAGAAATAAAGTTTTCTTAGCCTCACTAGTTATTACAGACACTTTATTCATGACATATCAGGATTAGCATCACTGATGATAGATTTCAAAATGAGGAATATTAAATTCTATTGGAAGGAGGATTGAATGAAACTTTTTCAAGAGTGTAATATTCACAATACATCAGCACCAATCATAATATTTCCAGAATCGTGATACAGGTAATTAGTGTATTGTGACACATCAGGATCTAGGTTGTGGTGTGTTCTCATGCAAGAAGACCATATTGTTTCTTACATCTCATGGCCGTTTAGGATTCTTGAGAATAACAACCCAAAACACGATTTGGAGTTAGTTGTATATGTCAATTATTTAAAGATGTGGTGACATTATCTCTTTGGGGAGAAACATATTTTGTTGACATATTATAAGAGCTCAAAAATATTTTCCAAAATAGGTTTTGAATATGAGGAATTGTTGATGACTAACATATCTCAAAATGTTCTAATTTGAGTTGATGTATACCAACGTTGTAGGAAATTTGATTGTCGAAGCATTAAGCAGAGAGTTATATAGCCAGTTGGAAAAAGACGCTTCTAATAAGTGGCAGTTGATGTCAGTCCTAGAAGACATGCATATGGAATGCAAAAAAAATGTGATTTTATTATCATTTTAAGTGGTTCTTAATTTCATAAATATGGTTAACGTGTGACAAAAATCTGATTTTTAGTGTATTGCAATGAGTAAAAAACTCAATGGTGGGGAGACCATTGATGGATAAAATATGGATGGGTTTTCACTATTATGGTTTATAAATAAAGTTATTGTACCTATGGATTCTCAGGAAAAAATCCTTAATGCAAAAAAAAATTAAAATTTCATTGTTCATCTTACAATAAATAAGATATATATGGTGTTGAAAGCACATTTTAGGTTTTTTGGTTTGAAATTATAGTGGTTGAGTTTTTTCAAGATGATTAACTTGTCATCATGTTAATGAAGAACATCAACAAGCCATATGGATGTTACAAAATTTACCAATTATAGTGTGGAAATTGGAGTAGATTTCGAAGGATTTTGTTATCGGACTCCTAATAATGGTTTAGAAACACAACAACATTTGGGTGATTATGGATCAGCTGATGAATTCCACCTATTTCATTCATAATCAAGAAACTCATACAGGGGAGGATATATCCAAAAACTAAATTAGATAAGTTGTAATGAAGCATGGAAAACCAATTTCGACATTGTTAGAAAATGTTATGAGTTTTACATCTCGTTTATGGAAATCCATAAAAAATTCCTTTGGAACTCAGTTTCCTATGAGTATGGGTTGTCATCCTCAGATGGAAGACCAATTTGAATGGAGGATAATTTTTTTGGAAATAATACTATAAGCTTCTGTAATGGATTATTTTGGTTCATGGGTAGAACATGTTCCATTTGTGGAGTTCTCTTATAACAACTACTATCATGACTTAATATATATGGCTCTTTTCAAATCCTTATATGGGTGTCCATAAAATTCGTCAGTTTCTTGATGGTAAACTGGTGATACTTCACTTGTTGGGAAAATCATTTTCCAAGAATCAATGGGGAGGTTCCAGTTGATCATGAAATGGATGGAATTAGTGAAAATTCATAAAAAATCATATTTGGATCATCCTCAATGGCTATTGTTGTACACGGTGAGTGAGAATGTGTTCTTGATGATCTATCCAGGGCCTATACATAGTCACCTTGGTAAACCAGGCATGTTATCTCATTAATACATAGGATATTTTGAGATACTGGAACACGTTGGAGTGGTATCATATCAGCTTGTATTTTCCCCATAGTTTAGTGAAGTGCATAATGAATTCCATGGATCTCTGTAGAAAAAGTTTTATCTTGATCCTGACCATGTGATCTTATAGGATCACATTGAACTAGATTCAGGTGTTTAATTAGTACATATCCATGTGAGGATATTGGGTAGGCAAGAAATTTTTTTTGTGGAAAATAAATGGTCTACTGTCGGTTTCTTAGAAACATGGTAATATTAAGAAGATACTTTGGAACATGATAAGGAAATTAAATAGAAAGGTCTAAAACTCTTTTATATCGACGAAGGTTTTCTACTTTCTAGGGATTCAAATACCAACAGTGGGGATAATGTATGACACATTTATTCTGGTAAGTAACCCCTTATTTATTCATTTTTAGGTGTATAATTTATATGGTTGAATTTTGAGAGATTTTGGAGAAACATTGGAATATTTTTATAGAATTTATACTATAGATATGTTTGTTCACAGTTTTGGAAAACTATGTAACACTTTCCACAAACTGTGCACAATAATACATGGGAAAAAGGAAAGGCACCAAGGCGGCACACCATTTACCCAAACCATGCATCCTCTCAGGACAAACCATACACATTGTTAAAGTGTATTTTCTCTATTTTAAGTAGTGGCGAAGGAATAATGGATGCACAATTTGGTAACCTTGTGAGATAGTTTTGTGCGGTTTTCTTTAAGGCAGTTGAAGGAGAAGAGTTAGCTCTTGATTTATCTACCTATACCCCTAAACCACGTGTGGGTCAATACACAGATCCCTAAATTGTGTATATAACATGTATTTATCTATTTGTCAATTTTTTATTCATTTGTATCCATAACATTGGATTTTGGTCTCTCAAAGGTTGAATAACCTATAAAATGTGAATTAGAACAATCCAGAGCTATTCTTTGGTGCGTTGACGCTCGATTCTTATGTCAAGGCTTCATTCTTTGTCATTATTGATGGATTTTCTTACATCTACTTCACCATTCCTCCCTTTTTCTTAGATATACATCCAATGTGCGTATATATATTGTTTCGGATTCCATATATGTTTATATTTGGGTTTTTTATGATAGGGGAAGATATATAATGTAGTTTTGTTTATATTCAACACAGTTTTATGATGTTGTTAATGCTGTTTTTTATTTATACTAAAACTATTGGGGTATGAGTGTTCCCTCTTGACAAGTATTTCTAGTATTGATTGGATTAGATTCCAATAGGATTAATTTTATGATTTATATTGTGATATTTTGGTGGAAAAAATTATATAAATCTTATTTAGTGATGACTTATGGTTTTTTCGAAAAATGTTTCAATCTTAGTAATTGGTTGTGAAAAGTGATTTTTTTCCTTGATTCTATAATGTTGATTTTAAAATATATTTTTTTCAGGATTTTTGAAATGCCTTGTAGGAAAAATTGGCTTCAATAAAATTGAAGTTTTATTGAAATAGACTTGGGATACTTGTTGTGTGTGTTCATACTACATTTACAAGGCATGGTTGGAATATGATCTTGTGCTCGATGTGAAAGGTTTAACAGAACATTGGATATAATTAACTTGTGATGACATTGTAGAATGATGAGATATAACTCATAAGTATGGAATTTTCCTAATGATGCATGAAAGGTTGGATATGTGGAATGAAATGGTTATGCCCAATAGAACCTATTAAATGGTTGTAAGTCATTGTTTTGTTTCATTGAATAAAATATGGATTTTTTTGGAAAACGTGTGGATATGTTACTTGTTTATATTTAGTTATGAACTATTTTCGAAATAGTTTTATATAAATTATTTTATATAAATGTTGATAACTTTTTCTATCCTGGTGGTGTGAGTTGGGAAATCATCGAGGAAAACCTACTGGGTTTTAATACTCAACCTTACTTTGGTAATTTGGTTATTTTGACGATTTCATATACTAGAAAATGGGAAAAGTTAATTTATAACACATATGTTGCAATACCTCATGATAGTTTGACTAGTTGGAAATGTTGGAGCACATAGCATATGACGATTTGTGGTTGAAGTTATAATTGAGTTTTAATCTCCTTGTGTTGTTCACTATTTACTTATACATTGTAGTCTTCCATTATGATATGAAGAATTTTCATGATTTTGATAAATGAAAATTTGAGTTTTCTTTCATTATTATCATAAACCATATAGTGTTTTTTTGGTTTGGATTGTTTTTAGTTGCTTATTATTAAAGGTAAAATCATCCCCCATATTTATTGAAACCTTTTAGTATTTATTTCGAGCTTTTCACATATTGGGGATACTGCATGAGCCGAAGTAGTATCTAAATGGTATCTCAATCCAATGATATGTGGCGGCATTTTGCAAACCTGTTCTATGGAAATGCTTGATTTAGTGTTGAGATAAGGCCATGTATGTGGAAACATCTAGTGGTACATGAACATGACCAACTATATGGAAAAAACCTAGGGAATAAATGAATGGAATAAAGAACTTGGGTAGAACCAAGACCAGAAATATATGGAGTATACTTATAGTAAATTATATATAATTTTACATTTGAGGACTGAGGCTCTTTCTCTCTTTAGTATGGGTCATTTTCCTTAGGATTTATTATATTAATCCATAACTATAATGGTATAGTTTTGCATTACACCTTGGATGAAGGATTATAATTATCTCAAGAAAATTTACCTCAGATAGAGTTATAGTTGTCCCCAATTCCCCGGTGTGGGATACTCTATCATCTATTTCACTAGGTGGGGTTTTAAAAATTAGTTTGACAAACTCTAAACCTGTATTGATCCCCAACTTGGTGAGTTAATCAATATTTTTTGTCAGTATACCCCATGTATCTGGGTGTGACACCTCATTTATGTATCAATCAATTTGGACATTCTATGCATACTTTATTATGATGTGACCTGATATGAATGAACTTTTGGATGGAAACCATCAATTATATTAGACTTGTGGAGTGTGTTCTCTTAGGTGTGTGTTTCTATAGAATCTCAAACAGACTCTTATGCTAAATATGTGGTTATGAACATACACTGAGTCTTAGTTTCTACCATGAGTTTAACTGGATGTTTTATTACATTTTCCATATTCTTATTAACATATCCCTATGATGATCATACTATATTTTTTATGCTTTGTGGTTAGTGATTTTGGGGTATATTTCCAGGTATTTGTATACTGACCCGTCCATAGGATCTGTCCACATATGTCATGTATCATGCAGTAGACTGACATTTTGAGGGGTTCATTGGTGAAATAGGAGAAAAACAATAAGATAGTATGAATTTTATAATTAAATTACCGTCATAAAAAACATTAATGAAAATAAGTTAACACAAATCAATTACAATCTATATAGAATTGTATATTTATAACACAAGTAAATATATAACAATACCACCAAATCCCAAAAAAAATCAATTCCCACACCCATCATTACATCATAAACCTATCCAAACCTTAAAACCACAAGGAACGTACAATAAGTAAAATCATACATTCCTTTTCTCACCATTTCAACTCCCTTTCATGTTTTATTAGGATTGAGACAATTCACCCAAAGAACTCATGCCAAAATCCTTATATACAAGAGGCCATCTACTAAAAACAAGGGCCTAAGCCATGCATTAAGGTGACTATTCCTTCAATATTAGTAACCATCAATAGAAAATAGTGGATAGGGTTACAACGAATAAAAATTATATAAAAGATGAATGGTGGTAAGAAAACCATATAAATACCATCACATGATATAAAAACGAGACATGTTATATGTACAACTAATAAATATTGGATACCCATAGTTCATAATAAATATACCTGATAAAAATATATTAATAGATACAACTACAAAATTATCCCAATATGTCCAAATATCACTTCAATTCTTGACTAGCACTACATTCTCAACATCACGACACGAGTCCCTTTACCTCAGCAAGATAACTAAAAATGAATTATATATAAACACAAATATTCTCCTCCAAGGAAAGAAATGTAATCCTATTAGAATATGATCAATTAATCATTATATTTTTTTGAATATATATGAGATTTAATTCGAAAATATTATATAAATAAGTTTAATCATTGAAAATATACACTCATGTTTCATCATCATGTTCTAACCAGGTCTCCATGAACCTTAACCACACATAAAGAGATCAATATCGAATGAAGTATGTAAAATAATTTACCAATAATGCAACATTATTATCCAAAAAACAATATATGTGGGAATAAAAAAAACCTAAACTCTCACATGAGAGGAATTCTTAGATAATGGTCCTATAGTTTTTTTTTCGAGACCAATAATCAACACAGAACCTATTTGAATATCTAATCGTAATATCTAATATCCCAAATAAGCCAAACCATCCAATTTTGTTATGGTTACATGGATATAACTCCTACATAAACCATCAATGAAGTATTTTGTGTAATAAATCATAATATCAAACCTCCCCTCTAAGCCAGACCAACATCCTCCACAGAGATAATGTGAGGACCCTTCCTTAAACAATACATAATCATCATTATTTAGTGAAGAATTTAATTTTTTACATTCATAATGAATTTTGAAAATTTATGTTATAAAGAAATAGGTTATAACTCTTACATAATAGGCCCATATATTAAAAATTACAAATTTTACATAATAGACATTTTTCTAAAAAAATAGTATGCATTATATTTGAAATCATGTTTTATTCGAACATGTTTCATTCTATAATATTGAATCCCAATATTAGAATAGTAGAGACATTTCAAAAGTTCTTACTACTACATAGAACCTATAAAAAACATTTGAATATTTTGCATGAGAAAAAAAAGATAGCATTGGCATTAAAAATAAAGAAAGAAACCCATTAGTTTATCAATAGTTATGAAAATTAAAAATTTTAAAATAATATTTTGGATAAAAATAAATAATATCCAACTAATGAAATAATATCCTCTACCAAAATAATTTTGTAAAAAAATTTCATAAAAAATATTAATGAAAAAATGAAAAACCTAAAAGAAAATTATCAATCATGAAAAACATATGAAATTGTTTTCCAAACTATTTATACATTTCACCCATATGAAGTAACATATACATTTCTACACACATAATCTCATTTTCAAGGCTTGAAAAATCATGCGATTTTGATAGAGACCCCATATAAATAATATATAAAACATTCCGGTATCTTTGGAAATCATTTCCATATCATACATAAAATAAATTTTCTAATTTTAATAAAAATATAGTTTACTTTCAATATAATTATTACCCAATTCATTGTATAACTATTAAAGACCCATATATCCTTGTTTTATAAGATAAAAAAACCTCAATAGTTTATAATATAACCACCCAAACATGGTTTATAACCAAACCAAACATCATCATTATCAATCCCCAATAACCATAACATAATATTAACACCTAAAAGATATCAATTGTTAACAACAAACTCCTAAAAATATTCTTTTAACCTATAAAAATAAATTTTCATATATTAAAATTTCAATTACATATAAAACCCTTTTTGAATATAATGAGAATAAAGGAAAAGTGTGGGTTTTATTTGAATAACACATGATATACTATAATGTAATTATTGACGCTCCTTTCCGTCAAAGAGTCCAACGAATGGCAGCGGGGAATACCTTAAGTACAAATAGGGTCACCCTTTGAAAAAAATCAACAAAATAGACAAAGGAATGGACCAGGAGCTCATTTGGATTGAGGAATGCATGTCACTTGTGTGCCGCCTATGGGCCACGGAAGTCACTTGCGTGCCCTATGTTATTTTTCTCTCAAGGTGCACAGTGGCCTATAAATAGCCCCTATGGACCCCCCCATTTAGAGGACAGATTTTCAAAAACTCAGATTCACACTCCAGTCGCCCAATTATTTAACTCAACTCTTCCAAAAGCTTCAAAGTTAACTTTTTACCTAGAATGGAAGACATGAATGAGTAGGATAAGGCCTATGTGTTTAGAATTCATCAACACTTGCGCACCTAAGTGTCTAGACCTACTTAAAAGTGTAAACACTTACGTGCCACCCTAACCATTGGGTGAAACTTGCACACCTCCCTTTTGGAAACATCTTAGGATATTACTAAAGGATTGAGTTAAGTCTCACCTATGTATTACCCTACAGATTCTTAGTCTCTTAGGTGAACCCATGCCGTGCAAGTACACTTGCGCGGCCGTGACATGCGCGCCAAATGATTTGTGTGACTCACACTTGCGCGCTAACTTCATTTTCAGGCCTCTCTCCTATTCACCTCTCCTCTTCATGATATTATCCCTCTAACCCCATTTCATGGCCATTTATGGCATGGTTCCTTTGTAGGGTTCCTTATCTAAATGTAATTCTATGAAAAAATCTCCCAAAACCCAGTGACTTACAAGCTTTATGTTACCACAGTTAGAGGTTTCTTCTATATAACCTCATCCTTTAAGATGAGAATATCTTTTGATTTAGGGATTCCTCTTTTGGAGTAAGCCCCAAGTTCCCTTGGTTTGGGCCTCCTTCTCAGGAGTAAGCCCCAGTTATAATATCCTTTAATTTGGGCCTCCTTCTCCGGAGTAAGCCCCAAGTTAAAAGTCCCCTTAACCTAGGCCTCCTTCTCAGTAGTAAGTCATAGTCATAGTTTCCTTTAACTTGGGACTCCTTCTCAAGAGTAAGCCCTTGTAATAATTTCCTTTAACTTGGGCCTCCTTTTCAAGAGTAAACCCCAGCCATAGTTTCCCTTAACATTGGCCATCCTCCTCAGAAGTAAGCCCCAATCATAAGTCATTTTTAATTTGGGTCTCCTTCTCAGGAGTACGCCACGGGTTAAAACTCTAAATCTCCATAAAGTACAAATACATGTATGGACCCTACCCTAGGCTTCTTTCCTAAAGAAAGTCATGGTCTTCATCTACATGCGCAGTCATTCATACATAAGCCCCACATCATTTCCCATGACTGCATCTTTAATGGAACCATTGTCAAGTTTACTAATACCTCTTGTTTCTCACACCGAGCATGACTCATGTAAGCTTAGAGTGTAAAAGTAATCACGATATCTCTTTTTGGGCCATTAACCGTGCATAAGCACCATATATCTTCACCCGAAATATGTGGAATTTGATCTCTAATATAAAATTAGAGTATGTAGGAATCATTTCTAAGGTTCAAACCCATCATTCATTAATTATTTTTCGTCCCATATGACATTAAGATATATCCTTCCTATAGAACTACATGGGTTCTAACTCCTTTTTAGTGAGGATATGTAGGTAGCCAATCTAAGAGAACGATCCCATCGATGAAATAATCCCTGTCTTTCTGAATGACAATAAACTTCAAGTGCCCTACTGAGTGGATTTAAAACCAGTATGGTCATCATAATGACCAAGAGATTTCTATATAATATATTTAAGGATACCATTGACTAAGAGTCTCTAATAAATACGGATGATTCTATATCGATGAAGAACCTCAAATACATATAAAAGATTCCGTAAATCCCACAAATATCAATCATTGATTTGAAAATTTAATGGACAACTCATTTTCATTCCTGGTGAATTAATAAGGATTGGTGAACATTAATTAAATCTATAAGAGAGTCCCGGAGTAGGAAATAATTCCCCCAAAAGGGGTGATGAGGCTGACCTCCCATCCTCTCAACCATTGAAAATACTTAAGCATCATTGGTCCACAAAAAATGAGAAACTACCTTTGGAAAGTAAGTCCAAATGGATATAGAATCATTGAGTGTTTCTGGTTCTACGAATAAACCCGTTAGAAACCGATTGGAATGTTTGAACCTTAAAAAAACAAGGTCATCCCCATTTCTGTATGAAAAGACAATGGTGAACCCCACCTAAATCCTTAAAAAAGTTAAATAATGTTTTACTTATATGTTAGGCCCTTATTAAACTCAATATGAGGGCCAAAAAAGAAATCAATAACATATGTGCTCATCCAAAAGATGTAGTCTGTCCAAACTTATCTTGATTATGTCTGCTATATCAAACATGAACTATTTTCCAAGATCTGTCTACAACACAAAATGCCTTCTCTAAAGTTCACACCTGCGAATGCCTTGATCGCTACTCATGTTGGATCCTCGTCGCTCTGAAAATGATATCACCTACTTAGCATCTTCAACACTTGTTCTCAAATTCATTGGTGAGGGAATACCATCAACACAGTACCATCCCAACTCTGGAGGTCACTCGAAATGCCCTCCAAGTAAACAACTAACCCTAGTTATCCGAACAGCGATGACCAGTGGTCAAGAAGCAAGTGGTTCCAACCACCATATTCAACCGTTTCAGGGACTTTATCCCCAGAACACAACAAATTGTCCCTCACATACTATAGGGAGGTGGATCAAGAGGTCACTCAAGTCCTCAGTTCAAGAGGACAAGAGTTCTTCTTGATAAATCCCACCAACAATCGCCGTCAGACACATGCAATAGTGCACCCTCAATATTATTAGGGTGTCACCTCTAGGTGTTCGGATCAGGTTCCTCAGACTCGAGCATGCAAGACGAACAATCAGAGGGTAAATTTGGATAATAGGGAGAAAGTTATTACCTATTACCTCTCCAGAGAAGTCCATCAATCTAACTTGATTGAAAAAAATGAGCGGGCATATACACCCATCTGTCCCGATTTCACTGCCCAATAGAATCGTCTGGCAGTAACACACTAATCCCGCAAAGAAATTCTGGCAGAGTACTATAAGTAGGAACATAAAACTATTTATAAATCATCATTAAGTCAGTAGGCTTGTCTGACTACATCCAAAGAATCTCGCCAATCAAATGTGGTTACCACCTGTAAACATGCACATACACATGCTTACACTCATCAATTCTTCCAGTAGTCTCGTCTACCAGTATTGAAGGAAGTTCATCATTCATATTCGATGGAGACGAATCAGTAGTCACATACACCTGTGATTCATCAAGCTAATCAATAGTCTCGTTTGGTAGCACTTAGAGATGTCAATTGGAATGCTCCAATGAAAAACTGTATGCAGACACAACTTTCGGCCCCCACACATGATTACTATCAGAGTTCACTTACATGAAAAGGAGGAAAGGAGCATGAAAACACATCTACTCCAAACACGGAATGGATGTATATTCCTATTCTGGAAGCTAAAGTCACCAAGAACATTCTGAAAATGGTGAAATAACAGAAGCAAATCCCTACCCATATTCTGGATACCTGTCCAAATATTATAACAAATTCAGTTACATCATAGGGAAACAAACATAAATATATCCCTATCGGTGGAATGAATCATCAACATGTCACCTCGGAGTAGATACAAACCTCTGTTCCAGTTCAGGAGGGTCATAGGGCATACTCCCCCATGTCATTTGGACAATCAAGTCGGGCACATACACCTAATTTAAATAGATATAGTCAGCTTAACCTGACCATTTCACCTGAGAAGGAACATACACCTTCCCATATTAACCACTTTCATCAAAACTTTGTTTCCAAAGTGAGTAAGATGGTGTCCAATAAAAAGACTCACCCAACACAGTTGAAAAAGAAAGAGCCAATCTGCAATAAGGCCTTGCTCAATGTTGGGGTTCTTGAAGCCCTCAGACAATTATCTGTTGCATATTAAGATTCTACTCTCTCATTAATAAATTCTAGAAGTAACAAAAATAATTTCAAATGTCTTCATCAGACACTTCCTCATGAAGGCTTGCTTCATGATAATTCTGTCAATATCAAAGCATCATCTTCATATGAGAGCCACGATAACCCTCTGCATGGCCAGAAGACCAAGGGTAAAAGTTTTCATCATTTGTTGTAACCCACCATGGTGGTCCTCCCCATAATGAAGAATTTAGTTGTGAAAGTCCTCTCAGCAGTAGTAATTCTCATTGCCTAGAAAATTCTTCAATGGACAATGCAGTAATTAGAAATCCCTCTTATCTTGAGGCACTTGCAAATGAGAATCCAGTCATGTCTGATTCCTTACTGCTAGCAGATGAAATAATTTCTCAATCAGAAGATACCTAGAGGTTTAGGTCATTCTCCAAACAACCCCTGGGTCCTTCATCTTCTAATTTGAAAAATGAATTCTCTACCAATCCTACTGAATCTAATGAAGCAACAAAAAAGTACCATCTTCGGTCCAATCATGTTGAAGAATCTTCATCAAATGACAAAGAGGAAGTGCTGAATATGAGAAAACAATTGGCGAATGGTGAAATACCAGTCATGTTTTGGCTTTTGGCTGAATCTCAGTTTGATATTCCAGAAATTTTGATAGAATATTTTATTCACGATATTTGTCTTAATATATGAAAAACAATTTGTAACTTAAAAGAGAAAATAATATTTTATGATGAATTTCAATATCATGATAAGGTAATAGAAGGGTTACAATGCCAAATTGACTTGGAATCTCTCTCAGTTTCCCGATATCAAAAGGGTGAAAAGCAGCAGACATCCCTTCATCCTTCATGCCTTATCACATTAAAAAGGATGCACCAGTTAATTACCAATTCCCATTCTGGTATTCATATCAGGGGATGGGGTGTTCGTGGAGAATTGCATTTCATTGAGCTCTCCAGTCAAAAAAGCCCACCAAAAGTGGTCTCATGAAATTATATTGCCCGTGGCTGGCCACAACTAACTGGTTTTGTGTGTAATCAAAGGCTTGCTCAAGAATAGGGCTCAAATAGTTCTTCCCAATGTTAGGAATATAATGAATAAGTTTAAAATTACTCTTTCATTAAGGAAATGAAAATATCAAACATGCTTCTCATTTAGAGCATGCACATAATCAGGTGAAAAAAGTGTTATAAATAATCCAACAGTCATCTAAGCTAGGAGATTTGAGTGGATGTCGGATGATGTATTCGACCAATTTTCAGACTAAAATCCGCAAAATCAGGAGAGATTTTAAGAATGTTTCAGATGCAGCTGCTCAAGAGCCATCTCTGCTTGCCGGGAATGGGACTCTTTCAATCCAATCCTTAGGATCAAAAAATGTGATTTGAGGAGTGGACTAGGGAAAATAAGAATAGTCACAGTCTATCAGACTGGGGACTTTTCCAAATTCTCAATCTCTTCCTCAGTGAAAGTCAGTCTTCTCTCGATTAGGGAAGAAGCCATTAGAGGAACATAGAGGCTAATTATCAGGAAATTCCCTCCAAATTACGGTACATCAAGAAGTTCTTGAGGTATTAACCAAACAAATTTTAATGTCTCATACAGGAATGAAAAAAGATAGTATTGCAGAAGCGCTGACAGAAGGACTACAATGCGTTATGCATCGATAAATGTCATCAATGTCATTGTCACTAATCCCCCAGAACAGGAGGCTCACTCAGAGGGATCAGATGAAGAAGTTCATGTTCAAGAGGCTCTACACATAGAAACAGATGAAGGAGGTGTGCGTACCAGAAGCCAGAGGGTTTCCCAGAGGCAATAAATTCCTTTAGGTATTACCATTCCATATTCCAAAAAGGCACATTCCAAGGAAAAGGGTAAAAGTCAGTTTACATCCCACCCTACCTCTAGAGAAGGCCAGTCACTCTCATTAGAGGAAAGTTTTGCACAACAAGATAATGAAATGAAGGTGTTACAGAGGCTAAATGCAGAACTACTTCAAGGTTGACTTTCTCCTAATCATGATAGAGTTAATCAATCATGGGAATTTGTTGTATCAATTGGGATGGATCAAGAATATTCCCCTTTACAAGTACAATATCACAGGTCCAATCCTATGGGTCATGTGCGATAACAACCGGAATTACTACCATCAGTGGATCTAATGGTCACCACGCCCGTTCAAACTCTAGTTATCTCACCTGCTTAGGTCCAATCTCAACCAAATGTTTCTCAAAAATTAATGACTACCAATGATTCATTGACATCTCAGTTGAAAGCTATGGAAGGAAAACATGCACAAGTTCAACCGAAAAAGAGAGCTTACCCTAAATGGGTGGATTCAATTCATCCCCCATAAAAATTTTCAAATACCACATTCCCAATTTTTAATGGTTCAGAATATCAAGTACAACACTTTTCACATTTTATTTCACATTGTGGTACTATGATGGGAACTCCTCAACAACAAGAAGTAGTTAAGCTCAAGTCTTTTTTGTATTCATTACGAGGACCTTCTTTTGTCTGGTATACATGTTTGCAATATCGGTCAATTACCAGGTGGGAAGGTCTCCATCAAAGGTTCCTTCTTAAATTTATCTCAACATTACCAAAGAGGACAATTTTTTTCGTACTAATTGTAAACAATGGGAAAATGAACGAGTTTCAAATTTCATTGCTCGCTGGAAGGGAGTAACATATTCCTTAATTTTAGCTCTCCCTCAAGAAGAGCTGCTGCCAATCTATGTGGAAAATTTACGTGATGAATTACGTAGAACATTTATCCCTGTGAAATACACATTAGGGATTCAAGACCTTACTTTAGTCGCTCAACAGATAGAATATTATCTTGTAATGAATAAAGATAAAACTCATGTAATTCCATAAGTTCGAGGAAGGAGTATAGGGAATACAGAGACTTCTATAGTTACACTTAAACAAGAACCTATACCTACTTCCACTTCAAAACCTTCATCATATCAAAGGGCTCCACCTCATGAGCATCAACAACAAAGGTCGAATCGTCAAGATGATCCAAGAGATCAAAGGCATAAATAGTTTGAGGATTTAAAGAACAATTTTTATTCTTTCAAGAATGAACAAGTTCATGGTTACTTCTTCTTGGATTTGGAGAACAATCTAGTTTAGTTACCAAGGCCCAAAAGGTAGAACAAGGAAGGAGATGAAGATATCCCCAACTATTTTCCTTTTTATTAGATGTTGGGGCATCCAATTCAGGAGTTTTTTGCCTTCAAAGACCTCATGCAAAAGATGGTGGACTCTGGACAAATAAAACCTAAAGGTTATTCAGTCCAGGAAGCATGTGTTACTACTACTGATCCAGAGGACGAAGGCGAGTGGCACGAAGTTAAAAGTAAAAAATGTGCAGAAATATGATGATTGGATGGTCAGGAAAATGATCATCCTAACTCATGCCATTTTACGAACACAATTTAATCAACCAATGCATCTTCTGATATTTCTGCCACATAAAACCCCCTTCATCAGAAGGAAAATCCTCAAAGAAGTGGCATAATTTGAATAAATAAGAGATGTTAGAAGAAGACGAGCTCTTGTAAAAGCCTAAATTGCCTTTGACTCTGACAGATTTTATGCCATTTTCTTCAAAATCATGGGCACTGCCCCACCAAACGGCCCATCCTGAACTGGTTCATCAGGCTAAATCTTCATCAGATGAATAATTGATCTTTGGTTTTGTTAACATGATTTATTTAATGTATATCTATTCCAATAAAATTTTTGATCATGAGGATCCTAAGTTCCATGTATCTAACAGAGGTGTTAGAGGAAGAGACAGAGGTCTAGGATACAGAGGAAGACATGGATATTCAGGAAGTCACTATTTCAATCATACCCCTTCTAGAACTGTATTTGTGGCAGAAACTCATGTAAAATTCATTTAGTGGGCTCAATAAGATCAAGAAAGGTCTTCCACACATGGAAGATTCGGTCCGGACACAATTATTTCGGAGGACCGATTAGAGGTTACACCTTCTTCCTCTCAAAAAATATATATACATAGTCAGTCTAATCTACCAAATCCAGGATTGTTTCCAATTCCTACCCTGAAACAGGATGCATCTACTGCCAAAGCATCAACTTCCAAGGCACCTGCAAAACCACATTTTCATGATGGGAAACATAGACCTTTGGACCAAATGTATTATGTCTTGAAACATTTGTCCCAAGTACCAGCCAATTTATCAATTATGGATTCCTTGAATCTATTAATGGATCTTCAGGAGGCGCTTATTGATGCTTTATCAAGTCCTCAAAAATTTGAAACTGAAATTTCTGCAGCTGAGGTCTACCATATATAGATTGATCATGCATAATTCCATGCAGTGATATATTTTACAGAGGAAGATGAAGATGATGTTGTACATTGGAAAATTAGACCTTTGTATCTATCTGGAAAAGTGAATGATATAGACATCCTATGAGATTTCATTGATAATGGCTCAAGAGTCAATCTCATTTCTATTCGTACAATTCATCGATTTGGCCTCACCGAATCTGTTTTATATCCTTCTACTTTGATTTTTCAACGATATGATAAGAATTAACAAGAACATATGGCTGAAATTACACTTATAATTCAGTGGGGAAACCTTGTGTCTAATTTATATTTCATGGTTGTTTGTCAAGACACAACCTTCAACATTTTTCTTGGATGACCTTGGCTACATCAACATGCGACTGTACCTTGGTCATACAATCAATATCTCAAATATTGTTTCAATGGTCAAATTGGGACATTTTATGGTGACAAGGCCCCATTCAAAACGACTGAATCTAAGTAAATTGAGGCATAATTTTATCACATGGAGGGAAAGGAAAAATCCACAGCAAAAAAGGTCACCAAAATTAATGCTCCAAATGGTTTAAAAAAGATTCCAGCTCATTCATACATGTGACTACATATTATGTGTTTCCTATCAGTCAAATTGACAAGATAGACCTAAATCCAAACACTCTTATGGAAAATTCCATAATGTCAATTACGGCTACCAAGCCAGACATCATGGGAGAAATTGTTGATTCACCAAGAAGTGATGAAAGCATAAATGGAGATGTCTTTATTTCATCCACTAAAATACAAAAATTCTATACCTCATCAACCAAGCCAGAAGAAGTTATAGCAATATCAGTGGAAAACAATAACATTGATTCTCAATCCATCAACTCTTATCTATCACCCCAGGAAGACCCTTCATCATCAATAGTGTCAGAAATGGCAACCTCTATTCAAGATGTTCAAATTTTAACTTCTCCTCTAAGCATGGAAATTCTGATTTGTGATCTACTATGCAAGGAGAAACAGAAGAAGTAAAAAATATTAAAGAAGAAGAGAAAGATCTCAGGGATTCTTCTCCATCATTTTAAGAGGGCATCTCTACCACTATGGATGATCTCAGAGAAATAAATCTGGGTAAAAAAGAAGATCCACGCCCCACTTTAATTAGTGCATCCATGACTCTTGAAGAGAAATAAATGTATACTACATTTCAAAAGAAAATCGAGATGTATTTTATTGGAATTATACAAAAATTCAAGGCCTTTATCCCAATGTGGCCACTCATTATTTGGGTTTTCAAAAAGATCATTGAGGATTCAAGCAAGTAACAAGAAGAACACACCCAACTTAGGCCTCTAAAATTGAAGCTGAAGTTGATAATCTTATCACGGATAACTTCATTATAGATGTTCAATATCCCAAATGGGTGGCTAATATTGTCCATATGGAAAAGAATAATGGAAAAATTAGAGTTTTCATTGACTTCAAAGAACTTAATCAGCATTGTTCCAAGGATTATTTTCCAGTTCTAATCACAGAACACTTAATTGATGTAACATCTATCTACGAAGCTTTTTCTTTCATGGATGGTTACTCTGCGTACAATCAAATACGAATGGCCCCAGAAGATGAGGATTCTACAACCTTCATAGCTCATCATGGTGTGTTTTTCTATCTCGTAATGCCCTTTGTCCTGAAGAGTGCAGGTGCAACATATCAACCTGCCATGCACCATATCATCAAACCCTTTTTAGGGATTGAATGTTTTGTGGATGATTTTGTGGTTAAATCATAACAAATTTTTTATCACTTGACCAATCGTGATATCATATTTAACAAACTTAAACAACACAATTTGAAGATGAACCTGTTGGAATTTTCTTTCAGGGAAACCTCAAGAAAAGTTTCTCGGCTTTGTTGTACGCCATCGGGGTATAAAAGTTGATCCTAAGAAGAACAAATCTATCCTTGACATGTCACCTCATAGAAATTTGAAGGAATTAAGAGGAATTCAAGGAAACATGGCCTATATTCCGCATTTCATCCCCAATTTGGAGGGAAAGTTTTTACCCTTCACCAGATTAATGAAGAATGGAGTCACCAAATAGTGGACTAAATAATGTCAAGATACATTTGATAACCTCAAGAAATATCTATTGAGTACACCAGTATTAATGCCAATTTTTTAAGGAAGACCATTTATTCTCTTTGTGATAGATTTAGAGTGATCATTGAGTACCTTCCATTCCCAAAAGAATGATGCATTGAATGAAAATATCCATTATTATCTTAGTTAGACTATGCTTGAGGAAGAAACTCGATATTCATGTACTAAAAAGTGCTACCTAGCCTTAATCATTGTATTTCAGAAATTTAGACACTACCTGTAACATCATGTGGTCCAATTGGTATCTAATAATAACCCACTCAAATTTATCCTTAGTCTTCCAATGCTTACACGACGTCTGGAATGGTGGACAATTATTTTACAGGAGTTTGATATCCAGTATGTGTCTCAAAAGGCAATAAATGGACAAGCTCTGGCAGATTTCCTTGCTGAACACGCATCTGTAGAAGATACATATTTAAATATTGAACTTCCTGATGAGGAAGTATTTACTATTAAAGATAAACCTCAAAATGGGAAATGTACTTTGATGGTGCTTCCATAACTCCAACAGGGAAGAAAATGGAAGATCCTAAATTCAACAAAGTTGGTTTAGGAATCGTACCTATTTCCCCAGAAAAAGAAGTGATACCCTTTTTCTTCTTATTGTTGTAAGTACAAACAATGAATCAGAATATAAAGCTCTCATCACAGGCTTAGAATTGGGATTTAGGAACAGGTGAATCACTTGAAAGTAAAAGGTGATTAATATTTTGTAATCAAACAAATCAATGGGGATTATTCCATCAGAAAGGAAGAGTCAATACCTTTGTCTGATTACGTCAAAAAGTTAATGGCAGAATTTCCTTCATAACCGACATTTTTTTATGTCCTTCAATCACAAAATTCCCATGCTGATGCACTGGTAATGTAGCCACAACCCTGGCAGATCCAAATCGGGACAAAACAATCATCAGTATTGCCCACAGTCGTATAGTTTCACATTTTGTTCAAATCAGAACAGAGGAAATAAATGAAATCAGTCCCATTTCTGAACCATATGGTTATACTACAGGATGGATGAAACCTATTTGGGGATACCTTCAAAATGGAATACACCGACCTGATAAATCCAGGAAAGAACAAGTCCAAGGATGTGTGGTCAATTTTACTCATTATGATTGCCCATATCACCAAAAAAATTTCTACAAGCGAGGTTTTGATTGAATTCTCTTCAGATATATTGAAGGTGAAGAGACAATGGATATCATGAATGAAGTACATGTAGGAGTTTTTGGTGCCCACTAGTCTGGACATAGACTTTCTGGTCAAATTTGAAGGCTTGGATACTTTTGGCCTTCAATGATGCAAGATTGTGTGGATTTCAATAAGAAGTTTCATTCTTGCCACCAATGTTCCAACTCCATTCATCAACCTCCGTAGTTGCTTCATATGGCTAAATACTCCTTGCCATTTGCTACACGGGGAGTGAATGTAGTAGGACTTTATCCTCTGGCTACAGCTAAGCAGTTTAACTATATTCTTACTTCTACTGACTTCATTTCCAAATGGGTAGAGGCAATACATCTCAAGGAAGACAGTGCTAAATGTATTGATAGCTTTGTCAAATCCAACATCATTACTAGATTTGGTGTTCCTCATACCATATTTATGGATAATGGCACCAATTATTGTTCATCTGAGGTAAGAAAATTGTATCATGAATACAATATCAGATCTAACCATTCATCTCGGTATCATGTAGTGACCAATTGTCAAGTAGAGGTTTTCAATAAGTATCTTTCAAACATACTTAAAAATATGTTGGATAAAGATAAGAAGTCATGGATTGATAAAATGTTTCATGCTCTATGGGCTTCACGGAATACCACCCACACTACTACATGATCAACTCCATATTCATTGGTATATGGAATGGAAGCAGTCTTGCCTATTGAAGTCCAATTACCTTCTCTTAGAGTCTTCATTTGTGATCAGTTATCTACAGATGAACAATCTCAAAAGCGATTGGATGAATTAGAATGACAAGATGAAAAAATATCGTCACACTTCACCATTCAGAAGTCTATCAGAATCGAATTGCATGATCTTTCAATAAAAAAATTTCATCTTCGTTCATTCTTTCAAGGAGAATTGGCATTGGTCCTCAGAACCCCAATGATACCGGGAAAGAAGCCTCCAAATCCTGAGCCAAAGTGGGAAGGACATTATTGAATTCATAGGGTCTACTCTAATGGAGTTTATTCATTAATCTCAATGGATGAAGAACTCATTACAACTCCAAATAATGCATGATTTTTGAAGAAGTATTTTGTGTAACACAAATACACCCATTGTCCTTGCTGTAGGATATTAAACTGCATAGCTGCCTCTATCGTCCAACATGATGTTAAAATGTGTCCTCCTTTCATCCAACATGATGTTAAATTGTTCATCGTCTATGCTACAAGACATTAAACTACCATGCACCCCATGTTTGTGACACATGACATTAAAATGTTATCACTGAATGTGCAATCGTGTTTTAAACTCCATTAACATGCATGCCTCGGGAAGCTAACCATGGATAATCCCCACACCATCCTTCATGTTCACATCATTCATGACACAATCGTGAGGTCTGCTTATTCTTCTTCTTTATCACACCAAACATGACTCGCGTGAGCTTAGAGTAAGCTTTGACCATGAAATCTTCTCTGGAACGCTAACCACACTTTTGTCCCAACATCATCCTTGGGTCGTTATCCTCAAGTTCGACCCGATTTCCGAATCCATATCAATTTAACTATGTAGACTGTGATCCATTCCTCATAGGTTGGTTATGTAGGAAACCTCCTGTGGTTGAAGCCCGAAACCACTTTGTTCACATCGATTCACCTCCATCCCATACGATGTTGATCCATGAAGCCCCTGTCAACTGTCTTATTTATATAGGTTCACTTTCTTCCTACATGACGTTAAACTATGTGCATCCCATCGTCCTAGCTATATGACATTAAAATATATAGTCCCCCATTTTCCTTACTGCAAGACATTAAACTTCATAGCACTGGTCCATGCATATGACCTTAAATTATTAGGACTTTGGTCCTCTATGACAATAAAATACAATAATCCCTGATACCCTCACACGAGAGGAATCATCATTGACATGGTCTCCAACCATGTCATGTTTCAAGAACTATGTGTTGCTTGATTCTCCTCCTTATGAGATACATAGTGACACCCAAGTCTTTAATCTCCGTCCCATCCATAATTGCAATAACGTCCTATTTACCCCTCATATGTATGAACCAAATCTGTAAAAAGGGTATTTCAAGAACTACGTGCATCTTGATTCCCATACTCATTGGATATGTAGGAATTCTAGAGAATTCCTCGAGTCCAGCCTCGAGCCTATGGTCTTAACCCCAAACTCCGCTTTCGGTCCCTTGGATAAAAAGTCCCCCTGGGAGCACATAGTGTGATATGGAACACCCTGGTCTTTATTCACACCAGGTTTATAACAAATGCACAATGTGTCTCCCTCACGATGGTCCAAGATCTATGACCCTAAACTAAGATATTCCATGATCTCGTCCTACATGACGTTAAACTGTATTTCAAGAACTACGTGTGGCTTGAATCTCATCCTAATGAGATACATAGTGACATCCAGAATCCCAATTCAGGACCCAGCTGCAACATTATACAAATAATATTCATAATCTCCATAACCCCTTTCTCGACTTCTGGTCACATAATATCAGATACCAGAGAGATATTTTTCCTGACTATGCAGCACATGCCCTTAGGTGGCCTTGCATAAGTTGTCTACATAATAGAAATGTCTTCCCAAAAGATGATACTATTGGACTATGTAGCTTATTCCCTAGTTGGCCCTACATAATTCAACCATCATAATAGGATTTTCAAGTAGTGGTAAGTTCATTCTTAGGAGAAACCTCTTTTTCCTCTATTGGACTTAACGATGGTATGTATGGATCTGAAATAAAACTGACATCCTTAACATATTTGTTCCATACTCTTTTTTCATGATCTGAAAGTATTATGTAGTATAATTTTTCTATATTTGGTTTTAGTCACATGTTATAAAACAATAGATACCTTTTTTCCTTTATTTGGTTCAGACCTTCGCAGAAGTCACATTCCTTTAATTCTTTGACAATTTTTTTGGAAATAATCTATCCATATTCAAGTACCTTTCTTCATAAAGCAGACTCTATGCTTTGAAAAATTTGGATCCCCCTAATACTTTCTTAAAATTTTAGGAATAGAAATTTAAATTTATGAGTGTTCTTTTTACCGACTATTCAACATGTTCCCTTAAGTGGCCCTGCAAAAGTTGTCTACATAACGGACCTATCAGCCAAAAGAAGCTACGATTTGACTATGCAGCTTATGCCCCAGTTGGCCTTGCATAATTCATCCCCAATAATGGGTTTATAACGTAGTGGTAACTTCATTATTAGAAAGAACTTCCTCTAAGGCCTTTTAGCTCTCTTCCCATGTAATTCCTTTGATTTAAAATTTCCCAATTAGTAGTTTACAATCTCCCCCCTCCATGCTTGAATATGGTAATATCTTTCAAAACAAATTATCAAGATTTGAGTCAATATCATCCACTCGGTCAAAGCTATTAGACCTTAAATATTAGCCTTTTGATATTCCAACATGCATGAATTTAAACAGACAATAACAGAAGGCATGGTAATCATTAAATTGGGAACCTATAAAGGGTACTCTAAACAAAAGTCGAGTCCCAACTCGCTAAACATACATTTTGAATGATTTAGGAAATATTGAGAAATTAAAAGATAATATTTGTGTTTTTGTTTATATAACCCTAGTAAAAATCGAACTATGTTTACTAGGCACATTGGTTTAGGTAAAAATAAGAGCAATTATCAAGAAAATGATGGTACAGATGATTGAAGATGAATTTTTTTTCATTGATGAAGAAGATTAGAAGAACATCCACAGACTGAAGTCTCTTCTCTTTTTTTTCAAAAATTATAGAAGACTTTCAACATGATTTATCATCTTTTTCACTACATCTCGAGCTTCATCAACACCCACTTGAAGTTCATTTACATGACCATCTTCACTCTCTTTAGCTAGAGAAAGTGCTTATTTGGAATCTTTTATGGCTTTTATTCCATCATCTAGGACTTCTTCCAATGAATTATGAAGCTAATCAAGCTCCCCAGTAACAACATCTAGCTCTTGCTGAAGGTGAAACTGATGGAAAATCTACCCCTTCATGTTTTTCTTCAGCTCCTTCAGCTTTGTAGCATGAAAATCCTCAGCTCAGAACACTACAGACTGAAATTCACTGATATTGATTAGAAATCTAGCTCTGATCAGGTCTTGATGACACCTTTTCTCTTGCTTCCTCCTTCAAATGACTTGTTTCACTACGATATGGATTTATTGATATCCAAAACTGACAAATCCCAACATGATGAATCGAGATGAATCTCTTGAAATTTTAGAAGGCAGCTCTTCAAGAGGCACATCAGATATTATCTTCTATATATTTTTCCATGCATTGCGACGTGAGAATTGGAGCGCCTTTTTCACCTTTGGGTCTGATTCAACATCACTATCACATGAAGCATCTTAGTCTGGGATTAATGCACATAAGAAAGTTCCCTGTTATGGTCCTTCCCTGACTCTGTTACTTCTCCTTCTGCTACTGTTTGGGCTGAGGCTGAGGCTTCATATCCAGATTTATCCATTGAAGTTGACAGCCATGTTTGGTCAATTGAAAGTATGGTTAGTTTCAAAAGTCAGTAAAAGTTGATTGATATTATTGCTGGTTAAGTAAGCCACAGATATTATCATCTTTTACCAAACAATAGATCTGTAACTTTTGAAGACTCCTCCCCATCTTCCCTAGCTTCTACAGGATTTTCAATATGTGTTTCAGGAGGATCAACCATGTTAAGTTCCACTTAAACCATCGTTTCTACAAAAATAAGGTTGAAATCAATGTCTACAACCCTTTCAAGTGTTGTTGGTTCAACAGTTTCTATAGATGGAACTATACATTTTTTAACCAAACATTGTTAAAAGTATAATGATGAGATGATTAACAGTGAAAATTATGAAACTCACGTCTTCTTGATTCTACAACCAGATCTCCAAAATACTTTAAATCACATGGTAATTTATTATGTTCTAAAATTTCATCAAAAGACATGCCATGATTCATCATTTTATCCAATGATGTCCTAGATCCCAGGTTAGTCTCACTACTGGGAGAACTCAGCATGTCTTCTTCATGACTTTCATCTAGCAATCTCCAACCCCAGATAGCTTCTTCACAAAAAGTTGTGGGGTCAGTTGTGGTGGTTGCATAATGTTATGGTGTATGTTTTGAACCTAAAACATCACAGAATGGAATTCATTTTTTAACTCATTTGAGGTTCTATGATGTATTGTTAATTTAAAAGAAGTCTTTTCACTCCTGGCATCAGAAACATGAGTTGTGTTGGGAACAGACACCGGGTCATCTGCTCTCAGTATTTCTTCAGGAATAGCTATTTGAGAAGGAACTTTCAGCCATTATGCAACACCCTTCGTTGTAATCTGAGGATGGTCAGTCCTTTCCCTTAAAGGGGAAACTGAATAAGCCTCTGCAATCCCAAGAAGTTTGACCACGTTCTCATAATTTAAGATTCATGTCTACTAGAAAGACTTACCACTACTGATAAAGAGGTTGATTGTGGTCTTCTTTCTTCAATTCCATTGATTTTAGGCCTTTTGGGTGGACTGGAATCATCATCTTTGAAAACAGGTATTGGAGACAATAACACCCTTTCTAACTCTTCATCCATGACTTGCTGGCCTATAAATACTTCGCCCGGCTCACAAGGAGATTTAGTGGCTCCAAGAGCAGTGCCACCAGGGCTATACCGTGACGAAGGGATTTCAGTGGTTCTTTTATTTACATGCTGTGGGATGAAGAAGATTATTTCCTTAAATAAAAAATCTTTTACTAAATTCAAATTGAAATGCAAATAGAAATTTGGGAAAAAAGAAAACTTACAACTTCAGGAGCCATGTAGTCATTCCACTCTTCATCTAATGAAGGACCAATCCCCTCAGTGGTACCATGGTACATTATTTCCTTCACCCACTTGGTAACTGGAGTTGACTCATCAGTGGAAAATTTTAGCATTTCCAGCTCTTTGATTTAAGCCCTCACTTCATTAGTGTTGTCCTCAAAACGGATGTCAGAGGAAGCCTAGAGATTCCTCAGTCCAGGGATATGCAACCCTTTCCATAAGTCCATCTATGTGGTTTCATCATCAAAATATAAACTCTGCCATGTTCGAACATCCTTTGGTGGAAAATATTCAGAATGTGCACCAGATGGTCGCAAGGAGGGTCCTACAATCTGGGACTTCAACTTCATCTGAGCTACTACAATCATATATAAAGGATAAGATAATGAAACTAGTTTCTCTTTAAAATAAGGGAAACTAAATTTCCTCAATAATATAACTCACCATGAGGCAATGAAGTAGCTCTCTTGACTCTGGAAGGCGGATTATATCTGGAACGAGGCCTCTTTGAAGCATTTCAAGCATCATCATCCCCATCCTGGGTATTTGGTGAATCAATTCTGGGCAAGGAACCCGGTGAATCAGCTCTGGGTTTGGAATAATAAACTTCCAAATGAAAAGATTATTTCCTAATGGTTCTCTTCTTTGTCCCCGCCTAAGGGAACGGCTGATTTAGTACCACTTCAGGGTATGATGCTACCCAACTCTCAGCATACCATGTAGTCAATCGACTTGCTACTCCAACAGCTGGAAGATCAAATACTGCCCCCAGTCATCTCCATAGATTTCAGCAACCATAGTTAATGATCTACCATCAGATGCTGCTCTAACATGACATCCACAAAAGGGGATATAGTAATTTGCTGCAAACATTTTAATTGACATGAGAATATGTATAGAGCACATGCCTCACATATAATTTCTCCATCAATCCTTGTGGCTAGTGTACCATCTCTACATGCTGTAATATATGCCATTACCTCCAGGATGGCTATTCTATCATAAAAAAATATCCATGTTGGATGATTTACAAAAATAAAGAAGTGAAACTCCTTGAAATTTCTCAGCCTTATTTTGATATCATAAGAGTTGAGGGATAAGGGAGAAATTCTAGAAAATGCCTGAACAGACGGCCAGAAAGAACTTCCTGGAATCTATACCCAAATATTTACAACATGTGTCCTAAAGCGGGTGGTGATCCATCCCCATAAAACTTGGAGTGGTCCTACTATTCTTAGAGAACACTTACCCCTATACACATTAAGTAAGCTCCTACAAATATTTTCCAAAACTAGTGTGGCCAACCCAACCATCTTCCTTTTAGCCAGCTTGGATTCAAAGACAAAGGTCCCCGGCCTCACACTTCTTTCGAATCCCAAACTGGTAGAAGTTAAACACTGAGCCACAGGGCCAAAAAGCCTGCCAGATGGGTCTTCGCTGAAATTTTCTGGTTCACTTCATACCCCCACCTATCAAACTCTCCTACTTCCAAACCTGGCCAAAATGTGCCCAGTGCACCCCTCTTTACTGATCTAGGGAAACTAGTCGGACGAGTCTATGAAGGTCCATCCTCTTTATTTTTAATCAAAAACATGCCCATCCATTCCTCTGGATGGATATATTTTTTGTAATGGGTTTTTGTGGTGGTGGTATTCTTATTCTTGTAGAAACTTTTCATTATCTCTTGAGCCAAATACATAATTCTCTCTGAATAATTCCAGGTCACCTTGGGGGGGATGAATTCATCATACATATATCCCAAAATTGGAGCCCCTGGTATCTTTTAGACATCCCACAAACTGATACTTACTTCTCCATGAGTCAAATGGAAGGAATTCATTTCAGAGCTCCAACGGTTGATTAACTCAAGCACGAAACTGTCATTCATGTAGACATATGTCTGGCCAGCCCAAATAGCATCATATATTGCAGCTCCCTTTAGATCACTTAAAAACACTGCACAGTTTTGTCGCACCCAATATGCCCACATCCATGTTAGCTTCACACCTCCTCCAGGACAGAAATCACAACTCTTCTTCCAACCCTTAGATTGGTCCATCTTAGAATTTTGGAAAATAAAGGGATAGCAATGCGGATGCAGCTTAGGCGTGTGAGGATTCAGATCTGGAGAACATGGGATATGATGCATTATGTATGCCTTCTAAACTGTCCCGACATTGGAATATGATCCTACAACTGATACATTTTCCAAAGAGATATTGGTGTAGGTCTGAAACCAGGAATGAGGGATATCATTCATTGCCTTTGGAACAATGACTCCTTGCAGATGACCATGGCCATACAAAGGCATGTAAATGATCTATGGGAAATTGGTATGATATTTCTTCAAGTACATATCCAAATACAGGAGAGTGATGTCGCGGATAACATAATAATCATGGCTGATGATGTTCATCATGTCTTCTCTTGCTGGCCAGCTCATCAGCTGATCCAATTCATCTGGGAGCCATTGAATCTGCACAACGATCAAACAATAAAAATTTAAGTATATTTGTTTTATAAAATTTTGATGAAGGAAATAAAAAAATGTCAAATGGATTAAGGCGCGTATGTACCAAACTTGGCATGAAATTCAAACCAGTCACACAGGGTTTTCCGCCCTAGTCATGGCACGCAAGTCAAATACATTCTGCAGAAGCGCGAGAAAGATCCAGAAAAGTGATTCGCCGAAGACCGAATCACCTGCACGATGAGAGCTCAAGTTTCTAGAAGCTGAGTGAGTTCACACGGGTGTGAAAATATATATATATAGGTGATCTAGAACACCTAAACTCCATACTTGTGCAATCCAATAGCTACGCGCCGAACATGCGTTCCACATACCCTTGATTTCACAGGATTTACCTTATAGCCCGATCCCCTTTCCATTTTGGATCCAACTCTTCAGGGGGACTTTTTTTGATACTCCATTCCTTCATAGAGTCCAAAAAATGGAAACTAGGAATACCTTATGCACAAAGAGGGTCACCCTTTGAAGAAAATGAAAACAATTTCCCAAGGAATGGGCCAAAAGCTCATTTGGATTGAGGTGCGCAAGTCACTTGTGCGCCACACAAGTCACTTACGCTCCACCTATGGGTCGTGAAAGTCACTTGTGTGACCTATTTTATTTTTCACCCAAGGTGAATGGTGGCCTATAAATTGCCCCTTTAGTTCCCCCATTTGGAGGACAGATTTTCTGAAACTCAGATTCAAGCTCTGGTCTCCCAAGCCTTCAACTCAAATCTTCTGAAAGCTTCTAAGGTATCTTTTTACCTAGAATAGAATCCTTGAAGGAGTAGGATAAGTCCTTAGTGTTAATAATTCATCAACACTTTCACACCCAAGTGTCTATACCTCCTTAAAAGTGGAAACACTTGTGTGTCACCTGACCCTTTCGTTGAAACTTGCACACCGCCCTTTTGGAAACATCTTTGGATATTACTAAAGGCTTGAGTTAAGTCTTGCCCAAGTATTACCCTACAGATTATTCATCACCTAGGTGAACCCATGCCACGCATGTACACTTTCATGGCCAAGACTGGCACGCCAAATGATTTGTGTGACCTACACTTTCATGCTAACTTCATTTGTGTGCCTCTCTCCCATTCACCTCTCCTCTTCAAGATATTAGCCCTCGAACCCCTTTTCAAATCCATTTATGGAATGGTTCCTTTATTGGATTACTTATCTGAAAGGAATTCAATGGGAACCTCTCCCAAATCCTCGTGAATTAAAAGCTTTATGTCTCCATGGCTAGGGGTTTCCTCTATATAACCTCATCCTTTAAGATGAGAAGATCTTTTGATTTAGGGCATCATCTTTAGGAGTAAGCCCCAAGTTACTTTGGTTTGGGCTTCCTTCACAGGAGTAATCCCCACTCATAATTTCCTTTAATTTGGGCCTCCTTCTCAGGATTAATCCCCATGTTACATGTCCCCTTAACCTGGGCCTTCTTCTCAGCTGTAAGCCCCAATCATAGTTTCTTTTAACATTGGGAATTCTCCTCAGGAGTAAAGCCCAAATCATAAGTCCCTTTTAATTTGGGCCTCCTCCTTAGAATTAAGCCCTGGTTTAAAACCCCAAATCTCTATAAAGTACAAATACCTTTATGGACCCTGCTCATGGGCTTCATTCCTGAAGTATGTCCTGGTCTTCATCTACTTGGGCAGTCATTCATACGTAAGCCCCACATCATTTTTCATGACTGCATCTTTCGTGGCACCATTGTCAAGTTTACTAATACCTCTTGTTTCTCACACCGAGAATGAATCACATGAGATTAAAGTGTAAAAGTAATAACAACATCTCTTTTTGGGCCATTAACCATGCATATGCCCCACATTTCTTCACCCGAACTATGTGGAATTTGATCTCTGCCTTAAAAGTAGAGTATGTAGGAGGCCTTTCTAAGGTTCAAACCCATCTTTCATTAATTATTTTCCATCCCATATGACATTAAATTATAACCTTCTTATCAAACTACGTGGGTTATGACTCCATTTTAATGAGGATATGTAGGTAGGCCATCTTCGGGTATGATCCCTACTCTGAAATAAACCCTGTATTTCAGAATGACAATAAACTTCAAGTTCCCTACAAAGTGGCTTTAAAACTAGTATGGTCATCATAATGACCAAGAGATTTCTATTTAATATATTGAAGGATACCATTGAATAGGAATCTAAAATACATATGGATGATTATTTATCGATGAATTATCTCAAATACATATAAAAGATTCTCTAAATCCCATACATATCAATCATCGATTTCCAAATCTAATTGAAAAATAATTTTCATGCTTGGTGAATTAATATGTATTCGTGAACATAACTTAAATCTATAAGAGAGTCCCGGAGTAGGAAATAATTCCACCTAAAAAGGTGTGATGAGCCTTACCTCTCATCCTCTCAACCAATACAAATTCTTTATCCTCATCGGTCCACAACTAATGAGAACCTACCTTTGGAATGTAGGTCCAAATGGATATAGAATCATTGGGTGTTTCCGACTCTATGAATAAACCCAATAGAAACTGATTATAAATCTTTAACCTTATCCAAACAAGGTCATCCCCATTTCTAGAAGAAATATTAATTCAATAATAAAATTACAGTTATGGCATCAAGAGAACCCCTCAACATCATATGTGTTAAAAAAACACTAGTTTTTGTTATTTTTTTTCAAAATGTTTTGTATAGAATAAAAAATAATATTAATTTTAAAATCTAATTCAATGTGATATAATATGGTATCTAGAATTCAATAATATCCATTTAAATAAAACTATTCCATAATTTTAAAAATATTGTCAAGGATGAGAAATATTTATAAATAAATTTCTAAAAAAACCATTAAAAATAGGCTTCTAAATAAAAGAACCCCTTACCAGAAGTATCCTTAATCACAAATGTTCTTTATCTTCCTTAATAATATAATTATTTTTAATTATTAACTTGGTAAAAAACCTTTTTCATATTTATTATTATTTAATTTCATTTATTACCATCTTATATCTAATCACATGATTAATTAAGATCACGTTGAAAGTCTTGATGATATTGGACTCATATGTCCTAAATGACTTCAATAAGTTAACAATGTTAAAAAAGGTCATTATAAAATTATCAAAATAATAATAATAATGAAATAATTAATATTTTTATACATGAATTACACAAAAACAAACAAAAAATTATTATTATTATAAATTAACTACCATACAATAATTGGGATTATATTCCATAAGTATGCATGAGTAATATTTTCATTTTTCAATGATAATTATTGAAAGATAATTAATATTATATTATTATTATATAATTTTTATTATTTATTAAATAGAATTTTTATTTATTAAATATACATATATATACCATATTTTTGTTGAGGATATGAAACAAAATAACAGTTCAGTATGGAGGTGATAATCCATGCATTCACACATACTTTGTTATGATTTTCAATCGATTTGATGGTACAAAAAAGGTCAAAATATTACATTTTTATAGTTATTGTTATTTCATTAATATAATATATAGATATTAAATCCATCATTATAATGAGTCATGTGTCGTTTTTATGAAATACAAATTGGGTTAGTTTACGAGGCAGTAGACTACCGTACATAAGGGCGACTTTTTATTTTCCATTTTATCTAAGAGGAGATGTATATAGGTTATAACATTAAAATAAAAAATATTATTGTATTTAATATTTTATATTATTTTAAAAACTTTGAAGAATATTTTAATGAGTTATAAAAAGAAATATAATTATAACATTCTATAAAAATTAAAACCTCTTCTTCAAAAAATCTAATTGTTTTGACAACGTGACCCCTCATAGCATGGTTTTACTCCCATAAGAAGACCTATATAACGTGGGTAAAGATTTAATATTGGTATTTAAGTATGGATTGAATGAATTAAGTGGACCTTGATGACTCTATAAAATGGGAGAGGGGTTCCCTTTTACAATGACTAAGGGGAATTATTGGAATTCTATGAAGTATTAATTTAATAAAAATTAATTTTCAAGGTAAATTGATAAAAAATAATATTATTAGTGAATAAGATTATAATTTGTTGAATTAATTTCATAATATAAACATTTGAAAGCTTTTGGTGATGTTTTCACCCTTCTCTGTTTAGTTTTATCAATTTGCTAACCCTTTTGATGATTTCCATGACATAAATGTTTTTTATACATCAGAGGTGATGATAATGACTATTAAAAAAATATCATAAATGGAACATGGTTTTTATTAAATCCAAAATATCAATAATTTTCTAAATTATTTGATTTTTAAAAATTTACAATCATTTAATAAAATATTATTTATTATAAAATTTCAATAATGTGATTTTTGGAACTATTCATTTAATTTGACATTGAAAAAAACATGATAAAAAAATTCTAAAATAATCCTACGAAAAAACCCAAATATGTAAAATTTATCTAAAAATTTAGGGAATAGAATAATTCATTCAAATTTTATTACTTTTAATAAATTTAGAGTAATTTATTTTATTTTCCTAAAAAAATGTTGTGTTGGCATCGCGTAAGTATTTGAGGTAATTAATATTTCACAAAAAATTAGAAATAAATTACCATGATAAAAAATGATTTATATTTTAAAGAATAATTTAAAACTAAAAATAATTTATGTAATCCCAAACCCAAAATATCAAAGAAATTAAAATTAAGAGAGTGACATTTTTGACATTATCGATTACTTAAATATTGTACACGTCAAAATTAATGAAATACTGAAAGAAGTTTCCATATTTGTAAAACAATTTATGTTAAAGGTAAAAATAGACTCATAAAATAAGAAAAAAATAAATTATTAGGGTCAATTTAAGTACTTATCATATTATTTGTTACCTTAACTACGCTATTTAACATTACCATGACAATACTTGTCTATTACGATTACTATTCATTATGACAAAAAAATAAAAGAGACCAATTGTAACGCCCCAACCACAGCTACCCAGAGTCGGTGCATTACTTCGTAACACTGTAACGCCCCGACCCCAGGTACCCAGAGTCGGTGCATTACTTCGTAACATTGGAATGATCAAAAAATATCAAGTCTCGAAATACCGATTAGTTTAGTAGCCTTGGAAACACTAGATACATTCATAAACGTTACATTACATCATAAAGTGAAAAACTACAATAAAAAAAGTCTCCATAGTCCACACTCATATCCTCTTCTGACTATCCCTGCATGTCATTCATAAAATACTTCTTCACATCCTGGAAAATATTAAAACATTGAAAGGGGTGAGCTCAAATGCTCAGTAAGGATAACAATATTGCAGAAGCTTTCATAAATAAACATTAACTTTTAAGGCAATGTATAACTAAAACAAAAGCCTTTTAAACATGAACTTCAACATAATATAGCAAAAGTAAAATGAGATAATGCCATTTACTTATTCACATGGATATTCTACTAGTCGAATAATCACATGCAATATCAATAACCACTTTCATAATGAGGGAATGTATAATGCCAGACATTCTGAAACATTTTGTCAAGGCCTCGGCCAAGACGTCTAAAATGATTAAGGCCTCGGCCAAAACCATAAATCAAATTGGGAAAGGGCCTCGGCCAATTCCAAGTCTAGTTGTCTCATGAGACCTACCGATGCATCGAGGAGCTATAGCGGGCTCCACCCGTCACTTATTAAGTCCAATACATTCCTCATATGAATAGGTTTAAACATATCATAAACCATAACACAATCGTATCACATAAAACATGCATAAAGGAAACATAAAATTTCCACATTTCAATCACAAGATATCAATACAACACATTTATATAATAAAAACGGTTTCAAAACCATTTTCAATACCAAAATAAAAGAAAGTTAAAACGTTGTATTTATTTTTCATTAAAAAAAGTGATGGCTTGTAGAGGAAGCCGAAACTCAAATAATGGTCACGGCGGCGGAGAAGTCGTTGTCGCCACATATGAATGGAAAGAAAAACATTCCCTTTTTTTCGTTTAGTAAAACTATTCATATAAAAAAAGATTCCTTTTGAATCAACGTAAAAGTCAAAGGGGTTTATACACAATAAAAAAAAGTTGTGTATAAAACAAAATATGTCTCAATGAAAGGAGATTGAGACAAAGTCCTTAAAAAGATCATTTTTAAAATAAAATAGATCTATTATGTGTATTCACTATAAGTACACATAAATAAAGTACAAATACAAAATAGGACATAATAATATCATGACATAATTTGAAAGTAGGAGATTAACCCAAAGAATGGAAATTGGGTTAAGAAGTTCCCTTACCTCATGTCCGACTTGACTCAACCATTCTTTAACCTCCTGAATAATAAACTAGAGTTAATATATACCTTATTAAGAACCATTTTCAATTTCATTATCCTTTTTATATCACTTATTACAATGTTATGAACATTATGAAATTATTTAAGTTAATAACGGTCATTTTGTCGATCTTTGGTACTTGAGTCAAAAATAAACTTCTTATAATTACAAGTTGTTCATGTGGTGATGTATCCATTATATCCAGAACTATATTCATGATATAGATATCATATATCTCTTATAAATCCAGTATATAAATGCATTTATAATATTACATAACATTTAGAGGTAAGAAATGAAATGCACCGTTCATGGAGACGGTAAGCCGTACGTACGCATGAACGCTACTTTCGTTTATATTTTCTATTTAATGGAATGAAGTTATAATTATATAAAGGTATAATATAATTCCAGTATAATATAATGTATAATACCATTTAGTCCATCCTTTATAAATCCCACATATGGTATTAACGATTCAAATCACTTTGAGGGGGTGGTAGTCCGCACTTCCTAAAATGAAATTATCGCGTTTACCCATAATGGAAATCATAAAGTATGACAAAAATGAGAAATACAGAAAGATAAGGAATACATAAACATAATATATATATCATATATGAAAATAGTGTCATCAAAATGGCCACCATTATAGGTGTTAAAAGAATTTGAACAATCATTGTTTTGTGAGGCAGAAATTCGCCATCCACAGAAACAGTATGTTTTTTAACCATTAGATGTAGGTGTGTGTAACTGTAGCTAGAATCCTTCTTATAACTAAATACTAGTATATTTATGATACTGGTGTTGTTACAAAAGAAAAGAATAAAAAGAGTTTAGGGGGTTGGAGAAGCAAAATAAAACAAAAGAACATAAGAGAAAACACTACCTTTAAAATGGGTAACACTCTTTGATTTGAGGAAAAGGCTTCCTTGGGAAGAGTTCTGCCCAAAGTGAGGCTTCTAGGAGTAAGATGGAGAAGTTGGGAGAGTATTTGGGAAGAGGTTGGCCGAGTCAAATGGCTTGAAAGTGTGAATGAGGTGGTAGAGGTGGGGGCCTTTTATAAGTGGAGAGGAGGGGCACTTTTGGAAAGTAATAAAATGATACTTTATTAAACAATGCTTTTCGGATTCTAAAGGTCCCACACTTATATAATTAGAGGCTAAGGTGATAAGGTTTCTAAATCTACTAATCCAATAGTATTTGGACAAGTGTAAGCCTTGGATTTTACATTATCTTCTCATTTTATTTAAATCGCTAAATAATGAGGTCATCGCTGCATCATCATGATGTCAAAAATAATTTAATTTATTTAATGTCTAAAAATTATAAAAAATACTATGATGTATTAAATCTTTTTATCTTTCCAATTAATATTTATAGTAAAAAATATGACTTGTATAACCCCATGTAAAAATTGTTTTAGTAAAACATTTTATGTTTGTGTCATTTTTTACTTTAACATTAAATAAAAGGTATTTAGGTCATTTTCCAACTAAAGTGGCTCCATGGGGTCCCCAAGTTGTCCCATGGAATGTCTTGGTCGGCCATGGAACATACAATGAGGATAGGACATGTGTCAAGCTCATCTCATATTATTAAAACATTATTTTTACCTTAAACTACTCTAATTACCTCTAATCGCGATTAAGAACTTAAAAGTTGCTATTCACCAAAAAATTATTTTAATCTCATTGAACCACATTTTACTTCTTAATGACAACCATGTATGTCGGATTTTTGAAAATAAAATCACAGAAGTGGTAATATTTCATTTAAATGATAAATCAGTTATTTAACTTCCACTTAGTGGTTTCACTATTCATCAAAAATTGAAGTTTTTCAGAACAATGCCAAAATTTCACCCTAAGCTATAATTGATATTCCGAATTCAAAAATGATGTCTATTTGACAAAATTCCAAACATATAAGTTGCATTAATTAATTTTATAATCAATTCCCGCTGTCACAACAAATAGCGTGTTTTTAAGAAACAATTTATATCAAAAGATTGGCAATTGTTTATGTCCAATTTCAATGTTAAATTAATTCTAATGACCACCATTGGATAAAATGGTAAAAATATATTCTAATTATACTTTAAAAACACTAAATAGAATAATTTATCACAATAAATTATTTTGACTAAAAAATTTGTTTTAAGTATTTATCACTATTCATAAAAAATTGGAAGTTCTCGGAAAGTTACAAAAAATTAAACATAGGATAATTTCGATATTACGAATACAAAAATGAAGTCCATTTTGAAATATAAAATTTCTATAATTTTAAAAGGTGGTTATTACTAATCATAACGGCTACTTTGATTAGTCGCGGTGTATTATAACTCGAACTTGCGTACCATGCAAGCTATTGCGTTATTAAATGAGAAGTGTATCATGGAAGCTCGGGGTGTTACATTCTCCCCTCCTTCAATAAATTGCGTCTTCGGAATTTGAAATTTTTCTTTGAAAATAAAAGGTTGAAAATAGAAAACACCTTTGTGGAAAACCCAATCGGAAATAAGGTTAATAAAATTTAGCCTTAATAAGAGGGAAATGGAAATAAGAAAGTCACCACCAAATTATGATCTCGATAAGGAGAACATTGGTGGAAATTGGAGACATATAATTGGAGGAAAAAACGTAAATATTAGTAGGGAGTGATTGAGGTCATCAATCAGAATCAATTGTCAAATTGAGGGCCTCAAAACCTTCAATCTATGTTGATTTAAAATATCATCAGTTCAACAAGACATAAGGTATTAGGGTAACGCATTTTTTTGTTTTAATATCCCTTTACTAAAGTTTAAGAATTAATTTATTCATTGAATAACAGATAGGTATATATATATTTTTGCTTGACAATTAGAGTTTCAACCTTCACCTCACCTTTCACTCAAAAAGATAATAGAACCCAAAGATATTATACTTATCCTAATTGTATAAGGTTCCAAATGTTAACACATACAATTTAGATTAGTAAAATTATTTTGTAATAACCAAGGACATCCTGTAGGCTAGTGGTAGGAAATAAAGGCCTGTCGCACTATGGTTGTGGGTTTGATTCCTGCAGCTTTGTCCGACATGTTAGGTTATGCCCCACCCTACAGGTTGTCCTTTTCCTAAAACTATAGTATTATAATATTCCAAAAATAATCTTCAGAAATGTTTTAACCATAAACAATACTATCCAAATATCAACTTAATCCACTCCAACCTTTATAGTTATCCAAAATACCTCTGTCCAGACTTTCTCTAAAAGGTCTCTTAATTCCAAAATCAATTTATCAGATTCCCCAAACAAAGTTAAGTTTCTCTTATTGTCACATACTAAAAATAAAATTACCTTCATCATATTAAAACCTTACTGAAACAAAAAGTACTGCAGTACAATCCTTATATATATATCACATTATTCTAATAACCAGAATATAATCCATGAGTCCAAAAGCACCAGTACATTAATTATTCCGCTTCAACTGTAGTCACAACATAAGATTGTCCTTAATCCCTTGGCCTTTTTTGAGGTAAGTTTCCCTGATGCTCAGGACATTCATTTGAATAATGACCCATTTCTCTACAATTATAGCATTCAACATTGATAGCCTCTTTTTTTCCCTGACAATCACGAGCCTGGTGACCTTTTTCTCCACATTTGTAACAAACTCCCATTCCTTTTAGGCAAGTACCAGGGTGATTCTTCCAACAATTATCACATAATGGAAAATACTTCTTTCCCTTTTTCCCTTTATCTGTCTCTTGTTCCACCGTTCTCTTCTTCTCTTGCTTTACTTTATTGTCATAAGACTTAGAGAATTCCTTTTCTGTCTTGATAGAACACGATACAATATCTTCGTATGACGAGAAGGTTTGTGAGACTAATGCTCGACGGAGAAATGGTTTTAACCCATCAAATAAACGGTCAATCTTACTTCTTGGGTTACGTATATAATCTGCAGCATGTCTCGCTAACCTTGTAAAGTTGGCCTCATACTTTGCGACATTCTCATCCTCCTTTTGTCTCAGACTCAAAAACTATCTTTCCATATCTGCTCGATGGTCATGTGGAAATTATTTTTCTAAGAAAAGATCTTTGAACTCTCTCCATTCCATATTTGATACTTCTTCATCTTCCTTTGTGTTTTGAATCAATGACCACCATTGATCGGCATCTCCTGTGAGGCGGTAAACTGCCATGATAACCTTCTCCCTTTCGCTACTCCCCAAGGCGTGGAATATTTTCTCTAAGGAGTTTATCCATTGCTCTGCTACTAACGGATTTGTACCCCCATTAAATGTTGGTGGTTGTTGCCTCATGAAGCGGTCAATCATTGATCCTCCACGTTGCGGATTAGGGTGCTCCATATGAGTAAGGTTATTATTCATAACCTGAGTGAGTTGTCCCAGTATTGTAATAAGTTGATCAGCACCAGTTGTATCTCCAGATCCACAATAATTATCTTGAGTAGGAGGGAAATCCCTACACGGAGTGCGTTCATTGATACGGTTTCCATTCCATCCACTAGGCGCCATTTCTATACAATGGCATAAACTAGATTAGTTTATGAATCAAAATACATAATTCCATACTTATAAAATACTTGACATAAATTGAACTATTTATGGATATAATCCATAAAAATGTTTTCTTTGAGGAAGTATATATTCATAACCCTTCATAGTGGTTTGTAAAGAAAATGAGAATTATCCTAGGCATATCCCCCGGGAGTGTCGTAACCAAGAGTACAACAAGGCCCGTTGTCGTGCACCAGTTCCCATTCGAGTCTATCTCAAAGCGGTGTTTTCAGGTTTTACCCCTAGGTACATCTGTGCCAGAGCCGCCTCTACCTGCTCGTATCCAGACAGGGATGTATTGCTCGGAAAACTCACAAAATCGTTACAACAACAAAATTCTAGGAAGTTCTTCTATACTAATCCCCAAAGTCTATCTTTGGGCTATGTGCTCTAATCAGAGTTTATCTAAATCTATCTTCCAAGGTTAGTACTAAACTTCCTCTAATACCAACTGTAACGCACCGACCCCAGCTACCCAGAGTCGGTGCATTACTTCGTAACATTGGCATGATCACAAAAGATCAAGTCTCGAAAGACCGATTAGTTTAGTAGCCTTGGAAACACTAGATACATTCATAAACGTTACATTACATCATAAAGTGAAAAACTACAATAAAAAAAGTCTCCATAGTCCACACTCATATCCTCTTCTGACTATCCCTACAGGTCATTCATAAAATACTTCTTCACATCCAGGAAAATATTAAAACATTGAAAGGGGTGAGCAAAAATGCTCAGTAAGGATAAAAATATTGACGAAGCTTTCATAAATAAACATTAACTTTCAAGGCAATGTATTACTAAAACAAAAGCCTTTTAAACATGAACTTCAACATAATATGGCAAAAGTAAAATGAGATAATTCCATTTACTTATTCAAATGGATATTATACTGGTCGAATAATCACATGCAATATCAATAACCACTTTCATAATGAGGGAATGTATAATGCCAGACATTCTGAAACATTTTGTCAAGGCCTCGGCCAAGACGTCTAAAATGATTAAGGCCTTAGCCAAAACCATAAATCAAATTGGGAAAGGGCCTCGGCCAATTCCACGTCTAGTTGTCTCATGAGACCTACCGATGCATCGAGGATCTATAGCGGGCTCCACCGGTCACTTATTAAGTCCAATACATTCCTCATATGAATAGGTTAAAACATATCATAAACCATAACACAATCGTATAACATAAAACATGCATAAAGGAAACATAACATTTCCACATTTCAATCACAAGATATCAATACAACACATTGATATAATAAAAACGCTTTCAAAACCATTTTCAATACCAAAATAAAAGAAAGTTAAAACTTTGTATTTATTTTTCATTAAAAAAAGTGATGGCTTGTAGAGGAAGCCCAAACTCAAATAATGGTCACGGCGGTGGAGAAGTCATTGTCGCCGCATATGTATGGAAAGAAAAACATTCCCTTTTTGTCGTTTAGTAAAACGCTTCGTATAAAAAAATATTCCTTTTGAATAAACGTAAAAGTCAAAGGGGTTTATACACCGTATAAAAGAAAGTTGTGTATAAAACCAAATATGCCTCAATTAAAGGAGATTGAGACAAAGTCCTTAAAAAGATAATTTTTAATATAAAATAGATCTATTATGTGTATTCACTATAAGTACACATAAAGAAAGTACAAATACAAGATAGGACATAATAATATCATGACATAATTTGAAAGTAGAAGATTAACCCAAAGAATGGAAATTGGGTTAAGAAGTTCCCTTACCTCGTGTCCGACTTGACTCAACCGTTCTTTAACCTCATGAATAATAAACTAGAGTTAATATATACCTTATTAATAACCATTTTAAATTTCATTATCCTTTTTATATCACTGATTACAATGTTATGAACATTATGAAATTATTTAAGTTAATAACTATCATTTTGTCGATCTTTGGTACTTGAGTCAAAAATAAACTTCTTATAATTACAAGTTGTTCATGTGGTGATGTATCCATTATATCCAGAACTATATTCATGATATAGATATCATATATCTCTTATAAATCCAGTATATAAATTCATTTATAATATTACATAACATTTAGAGGTAAGAAATGAAATGCACAGTTCATGGAGACGGTAAGCCGTACGTACGCATGAACGCTACTTTCATTTATAGTTTGTATTTTATGGAATGAAGTTATAATTATATAAAGGTATAATATAATTCCAGTATAATATAATGTATAATAATATTTAGTCCATCCTTTATACATCCCACATATGGTATTAACGATTCAAATCACTTTGAGGGGGCGGTAGTCCGCACTTCCTAAAATGAAATTATCGCGTTTACCCATAATGGAAATCATAAAGTATGACATAAATGAGAAATACAGAAGGATAAGGAAAACATAAACATAATATATATTTCATATATGAAAATAGTGTCATCAAAATGGCCACCATTATAGGTGTTAAAAGAATTTGAACAATCATCGTTTCGTGAGGCAGAAATTCGCCATCCACAGAAACAGTATGTTCATTAACCATTAGATGTAGGTGTGTGTAAGTGTAGCTAGAATAATTCTTATAAAAACATACTAGTATATTGAGGATTCTGGTGTTGTTACAAAAGAAATGAATAAAAAGAGTTTAGGGGGTTAGAGAAGAAAAATAAAACAAAAGAACATAAGAGAAAACACTACCTTTAAAACGGGTAACACTCTTTGATTTGAGGCAAAGGCTTCCTTGGGAAGAGTTCTGCCCAAATTGAGGCTTCTAAGAGTAATAGGGGGAAGTTGGGAGAGTATTTGGGCAGAGGGTGGCCGAGCCAAATGGCTTGAAAGTGTGAATGAGGTGGTAGAGGTGGGGGCCTTTTATAAGTGGAGAGGAGGGTCACTTTTCGAACGTAATAAAATGTTACTTTATTAAACAATGCTTTTCGGATTCTAAATGTCCCACACTTATATAATTCAAGGATAAGGTGATAAGGGTTCTAAATATACTCATCCAATAGTATTTGGACTAGTTTAAGCCTTGGATTTTATATTATCTTCTCATTTTATTTAAATCATTAAATAATGAGGTCACCGCTGAATCATCATGATGTCATAAATAATTTAATTTTTTTAATGTCTAAAAATTATAAAAAAACTACTATGATGTAGGAAATCGTTTTAGATTTCCAATGAATATTTATAGTCAAAAATATGACTTGTATAACCCTATGTAAAAATTGTTTTAGTAAAACAGTTTATGTTTGTGTCATTTTTTACTTTAACATTAAATAAAAGGTATTTATGTCATTTTCAAACTAAAGTGGCTCCATGGGGTCCCCAAGTTGTCCCATGGATTTTCTTGGTCGTCCATGGAACATCCAATGAGGATAGGACATGTGTCATGCTCATCTCATATTATTAAAACATTATTTTTACCTTAAACTACACTAATTACCTCTAACCGCGATTAAGAACTTAACAGTTACTATTCAACAAAAAATTATTTTAATCTCATTGAACCACATTTTACTTCTTAATGACAACCATGTATGTCGGATTTTTGAAAATCAAATCACAGATGTGGTAATATTTCATTTAAATGAAAAATCAGTTATTTAACTTCCACTTAGTGGTTTCACTATTCATCAAAAATTGAAGTTTTTCATAATAATGCCAAAATTTCACCCTAAGCTATAATTGATATTCCGAATTCAAAAATGATGTCTATTTTACAAAATTCCAAACATATAAGTTTCATTAATTAATTTTATAATCAATTCCCGCTGTCACAACAAATAGCGTGTTTTTAAGAAACAATTTATATCAAAAGATTGGCAATTGTTTATGTCCAATTTCAATGTTAAATTAATTCTAATGACCACCATTGGATAAAATGGTAAAAATATATTCTAATTATACTTTAAAACCACTAAATAATATAATTTATCACAATAAATTATTTTGATTAAAAAAGTTGTTTTAAGTATTTATCACTATTAATAAAAAATTGGAAGTTCTCAAAAAGTTACAAAAAATTAAACTTAGGATAATTTCGATATTACGAATACAAAAATGAAGTCCATTTTGAAATATAAAATTTCTATAATTTTAAAAAGTGGTTATTACTATTCATAACGGCTACTTTGATTAGTCGCGGTGTGTTAGAACTCGAACTTGCGTACCATGCAAGCTATTGCATTATTAAATGAGAAGCATATCATGGAAGCTCGGGGTGTTACACCAATTTTAATAAATTGGAATTCCAAAATTCAAAAATGAAATTATTATTTCATGATTCAATTTATATATGTCAAATAAGTAAATTAAATGTTAGAATATAAAATGAAAAAATAGTATTTTTATGAAAGTGGCAAATTATGTATAAAAAAGTTTTATAATAAATTCAAATAAAACATTGATTCCAATAAACACAATTGGATTATTTATTTTACAATATAAATAATTTTACCTTCATTTTTAAAATATATCATTATTAATTTAGGAAACAAAAATCCAGTTTTCAATAAAAGTTACAATATTTACTATTTATTAGAATGTCTGTATTTTAAGAGAAATCTAAAAATTACACTCCATTATAATTTTTATTTTTCTATTTTAAAATTATATAATATTTATAAAAAAAATTACAATTTTTCTGAAATTAATTATCATATTTTCTAAAAAAATCCTTAAAAACCATTATGAAGGGAATAATTTTGAAGAACAAAGCAATTTTACTCTAAATTGAGTGCATTTTTTTTAAAAATTAATCAATAAACATTTATTGATTAGGAAATCTATATATATTTTATAATGTATTTAATAATATTCATAACCACGAATTCAATTTCTAGGTTATGATAGTCATATATAAGTTATTATATTTTTTATTTCAGTTAAAATCAGTGTTGAATGTCTTGTATGATATCGAATATAGTCTTTGATTAAAAATATTTGGACATTATATTCTCCCACATAAAATTAATATCTCCCTTGAAATTTGAACACGATATATCTAATCAAATATAATAAATTTTAAAATATGATTCTCAAAATATCATATTGTAAATTGGGTTAATAAAAGATACTCTTGAAAATAGAGTCATAGAGGTAATAAGGTAATCTAGAATAATAAATTGATTTTTTACAAATGTGAGAAAATAGTGGGAAGTGAAATTAAAGTTATAAAGGAAAATGTAATGCCCAAAATATTGATATAAAGTGACAGAGAACTTTGATCACAAAAATTTTAATGGTCATGAGAATGTTAATGACCACAAAACCATAGACTAATGTAGTGTGAAAAAAACCATCAATTCATACAAAATGAAGGTAATAGGATATATTTTTTGTTTCTAGACCCTTTAAGGATGTTGAGTAATTACATTACCAAAAAAACTATTAACATAATGAAATTTAATTATGACACATTTAAAATTTCATCCTTTAAAGAATTTCCACCTCAATCGCTTATTTTATCCAAATAATGGGTATTGTTGGAGAATATTGGTTTATTCATGAATCACTAAAATCAATTTTAAATGGATCAAATAATTACACCAAAGGATAAAAATATATTCTTCCTATAATTATACATTAACCATAATAAAAATGGATAGCACAAGGTAATATATTTCCCAAAATTAACAAAACATAATATGAAAAAACAATACATAAATATATAAAATTAAACAGGAGTACCAAAAGATCAAACTAAGTCATTATATTAATAAACATCATTGAAAATAAAAAGTTTATTCTTGATTAAAATTACAACACAATTATTAAATTGATTTTATCACATATTCTTAAAATATAAAATTATCATTTTTCATGAAATAACATCAATCACACAAAAATTATTATAAGAAAAAAAATTGATTCCACAGTTATAAAATCTCTAGGATATACTAATCATTTCCATTAATTATGGAAATCACATTAAAGGGAAAATAAAATAATATATTCTTCCCAAATATAATTAATCTTTTTGCCCTCAAATAAAATCTTATAAGATATTATTTACCTTATTCAAGTAATGTTCCACAAAAATATAGTGAACTTTATCAGAAATAATATTATTCACTTAATCAAAATACACATTCCAATATCAAGAAAATATATATGAAAAAAGTTTTGTTCCCAAAATAAACATAATAATTATTATAAATTCATTTATTTAATTTCATACTAACTAGGATATTATGTAGGTCAAATGTAGGTATTTCAACCTTTTTTCCTTTCTGTTGTGGGTTCACAACCCTTGGACATGTTAGATGTAACAGGTTACCACGTGGCCTATGAGGTTTCCTTTTAATAAAAGTATATTGATATAATTCTTATCAAATTAATTTAAATATTATAATGAACCTAAAAATTAAACATAATCTTGAATGAAAATACAAATCCTAAAAATTATCATTACGTTTAATCTTAATTTTAGAAAATTAAAAGAACATTCTACTTAAAATAACTTTGTCACATGCTAAAATTAATGGATAAATATACATTAATAATCCATCAAAACTCAATCAATGTATCTTTAAGTAATCCAATAACAAAAAAAATCCAGGAAGTATTACTTATTTTATAATTATGAGCATAATGAAATCTTCCAGTACATCATAACTCATGAACCACTACATGTAGACACCTAAATAATTCAATATTATTCAAAATACATTAACTATGATTTTCCATATTATTCATTAATACTTCATTCCTAGAAACCAAAATATGAATAATTTCATATGATTCAATGTAATGCCTATTATTTTTCAATGTAAATCATTAAAATTTATATGGTAATATTTTTGGAGCCATGTGCTGAGACAATGTGAGATTATTAAGCATGGAAATCAAAGGAATAATACTTTATTTTATTGAATACATTAATTCTATGAGAGAAGAATTATTTTGAAAAAGTGGAATAACTCTTAACTAGTGTCTCATATTAGAAATATGATACCATATTCGAGCCCAAAATATAGTCTTTACATTAGGCACTAAATAATCATTATTAGCATTAGGTTATTTCTAACAAGTCACCACTGGAAAAATAATAAAATAGGTACATTAAAATAATTAATATTTTTTTATGTATTGAAATAAAAAGAATTGTCTAAACATTATTTTATCTAATTCTCAAGGATAATGAAATAATATTCAGAATATAAAGGATAACTTGGATGATAATTGGGAATTATATGATCATAGATATTCGATCGGTGTGCTACAAGGATCGTCAATGATAACGTAGCTATGTGGATCTCACCAAAAACAATGACATAGGGTTTTCATCATCAGTGACTAAAACAATTGAGGTTGGGTGGTTATTTTTAGTATATTTATCTCTATTTTAACATCCCATAATGAATGTGGATCTATCAAATAGTAGATTGATTCAAGGGTTAATTGTTCTGAGGGTATGGGTTTACTTTCAGGGATTTGGGTATTTTAGAATGTTATTTATTATATGGATTATTAATTCATCATTTTAAATTAAATGGATCAATGTAAATCTAAAAATATTCCATGGTATATTCCTCTTTGATGTTTTTATGGATTTCTCCACCATTTATTCAAACTTTCAATATGGAGAAATTTCTTTGGTCAGCTGCTTAATGAATACCCAATATTAGATCATTGCACAACTATTTTTGGCCCAATGGAACAATACCAAGGGTATTGGTTATTAATGAGGCTGTGATTGGTGATTAATGATAACAAAGGATTAGTATAGGTAAATTCCACCAAATTGTAGTTCCATTATTTATGAAAATTGGTGCACAATGATTGTGGCATTTCCTGATTGATTCATATGGTCATAATTCAATATTAAGTGAAACATATACGTAGAATGAAGATATATGAGATCCCCATCAAGATTGGTGGTGGGAATCATGAGTCAAAGTTTTGGTGTGGAATCCATGTGAATACCCCTAGATTCTTGAAGTTTCTATACTGCACAGTGTGTTATTGATGAACAAAAGCCATGTGTGGAGACATGCATAAGGTGGTAGGTTTACACATGAAATTAATTATCACACATCATGTGATATATTTCACACACAATTTGAACCTCCCATAGTTTCTTTATATGTTTCAAAGAGGATAAAGTCAACATGCACAACCATGTACACAAACACATGTAGAGTAAAGATGTACCTTTTCGTATTCAAATATGTCCATGTACATGGGCACAACCAGTGGTACTTGGAAAAAACCAAGTACATGGGCATAAACAAATTTACACAGGCATGGGATAAATAAAAATGGTTGACCTAGAGCCCAAAAATACATGTTGATCACATCATGTACATGCCATGTAATTTTACTTGGAAGGTATGGGGCCCTTATTCTCTTCAGTGTGGATCATTTTCCAAGGGGTTTATTCCATCGATCCATATCTGTGATGGTGTAGTTTCACTTTATGTCTTGGATGAAGGATTATGACCCACTCTAAGGAGATTGTCTCAGATAGAGTTCTAGATGTCACCCATTCTCCTAGGTGGGATCCTCTATATTTTATTCCATTAGTTTTGTTTTGAGAAACATAGTGAACAACTATACAGGGGTATCGATCCGCTACTTAGTGATTTAATTTATATTGGGATTTTGGTATACCCTATGGCCCTTAGTGTGACAACTCATATTTATATCAATATATTATGACTTAAATAGGATACCACCTTATGGTGAGACCCCACAAGCATCACATATTGGATTGAAAACAGTAGTTGTATTAGACTTATGGAGTGAGTTATCCTTGGTGTGTGTTTATTTGGACTCTCAAACAAAATCTTATGTAGATTATAATGTTGTGAACATATCACGTGGCTTAGTGCCTATGATGAGTATAACCGAATGATTTATTATATCGCTCATATTGTTATTAACAAATACATATGATGTTCTTAATATCATATTTATGCTTTATGCTTAGTGATTTTGATGTGTTCTACTGGGTATTGTTATACTCGCCACAAGATACGATCTGCCTGCAAATTTCATGTCTTATATAGAAGATTAATATTTTTATGCGTTTATTGGTTAAATTGGATAAAAAAATTATATATTGGGCTAGAAATACCATTTTACATACCCTGAGTTATGTTTGACTGTATTCCCCTCTTTATATTAATTCTGACTTATATATAGTTTTGGTTGTATTTTATTTGGAAATTTACACTTTCAAATATTATTCATAATACACTTAATCTGGTAATTATATGTGTGCATACTTTTGGAACCAGATTTATTTTTTAGTTTCGTATTGTGTGATATTGGAGATATTTTTGTATGTACAAGTACATGGTTCTAATGCCTCCCATGTGATTATTATGCCTACTGAGTGTTGGGCACCAACCCCATCCCTATTGGTGGAAATATTGGTGTAGTCACCCTCAACCTATTTTCATCCAAGAGGGATATTATGGTGTAGATCAAGAAAGAGTTATATCATAGGAGTTCCTTATTATGAACATAATTTGGTGATTTGTTGGGGTTTTATAGAAATAGAGTTATTTGTTTGGAGTTTAGATTTTAGGTCATAGAATCTTCTGTTAATTTAGAGTCTAATGTATCCATACAACTAGACTCTAACTACCATATTTAAAGTTGGTACATATCGAAATTGATTTTAGGGAAAACATCGGTACATGAATCATATAGTAATGTTTTATGTTTCTATGTACTTCTTGATTAATCTCCCCAAATATATTCATTCACCAAGGTATATATTTTTTATTTCAGGATGCCTCTATGATAATTTATATCAAGGATTCATTAGTAAGATTATGAGTATGATTCCCTTAGTTATCTAGAGTGATTAAAGAACATTTTATAGAGGTAGTTCTTCTAGGTGGGATTCCCACCATATCTGTGCAAATTAAGATGATGATGGTACTGGTAGAAGTAGTGGATGAGGCGTGCATGCTAAGAAAGATTCAAAGATTTTAGAGACATTTGAAGTTCTCAGGACAAATGGACTTATAAGTAGAAGAGTATTGGCTTTAGGTAGTTACATGAGTCTTTCATCTCATCAAGACTCCTATAGAATATATAGTGGTCCATTTGGGGTGCCTTCTTTATTGGTCCATAGGATGTTGATGAATCCTTGTGGTCTAATCATATGATGAGGTGATATTTCGTAGATTGACTTTAAGAATCTCTTTAGAGAGTATTACTCTCTAGATATGATGTGAGTAATATTCACCCATCATATTTTATAGATATATCAGTGTAGCATGACAATGTTGGAGTATTCATTGAGGTTTACCAACCTTTCCGGATTTCTAATGTATATAGTTTGGGATCCATTTTTTTGGGTGCATATCTATGAGTTACATATATGTAGATATATTTAGGAAAATGTGAAACCTATATGCATTCTATCCATTACTCTGTTTTTAGATGATACTTTAGTGATATAGATATTTTAGGCCATGAAAACACTAGTAATGGGTTCCAGTAGTAGGCACTAAGTGGTTTAAAAATGGTAGCTAGTTGTTGATGGAAAATGGTGAGAAGCTTACGTTCAATGATTATAAGGAGGTAATATAAGGATATGGGGTCTATGGTCCAGACATATCAGGATGGTTATAGTTATCCTATGCAGGGGTAGTTCTATTCTTGTAATGGTTTAATACATCTGGAATGGGATTTTCTAAACTTCTTTGTGGTGTAAAAGAAGACAGTGGAAGGGTTATTGACACAGAGGCATCAGACGGAGTAGACCGATCCACAATGCTTTGGATGTGGTATAAGATTTGGTAGAGTAGGTGATGGTGGAAAATATTTTGACTTGTTTCTACAACAACACCTAGATGTCCCCACCAGGATCAGGGAGCTAAGGGATATGGAAAATGGTAGCTGCAGATCTATGTGGCCTAATTTGAAGAGTCTCTAGGAATAGTTAGATGTAGTATCTATGTATTTTGTAATATAGATAAAGATTTTATATAAATAGGCATGAGCCACAATTTTTTTAATACATATATTATTTGAGACCCAGATGTTCCGGTTGAGCCTTTGACTCGAACCTTGCATTTGGAGAATCCTACGAGAGTTGACTATGTGATATAGTATAAACCAAATACAATTACATAGAAAACCCAATTCAAACATTTTAAATGAATAATATATGAAATAATATGTATTTCTAGAAGTTAAGGAACTTATAAAGATAAAATATTAACATGACCATAGGAATAGTAATATGACCCTTATTAATAGTAAACTAGACAAAATGAATAGTAACCTCACCCAATAAAGCATAAATAAAACATATTCATATTATATATTAATTTATGATATAATTATATCATAATATAAATAATTAAATGTTGTAAAAATTTATTAATTATGTTTTGACCTTTTTGCAAATCATAAATATTTAATTACAATTTTTTAATTATTTCAGAAATTAAGAAAATTTAATTTCATTAAATTTAATCATAAATTAATATCTTTATGACTTATTATTTTTAGGTAATTTTTCAAGACCTTAAGAAAATTTTCAAAGTGTCATAAAATTAGTTATAATTTTAAAATATGTATTTTATGAGTAAATAGTAATTTTAATTAAATATTAAATTTCTCATATTTAGAAAAATTATTTTTAAAAAATGGAGTTCATTTTTTAATTATACACAGTTAAATATTGTGGGGTTGATTTTTTGGGATTTTTCTAAAATACTTGAATTTTTGGTGAATAGTAAAATATTATACTTTACAATAAAAGAAAAATAATTGAATTATGACATCATTAAGCTGATGTATAGCTGATGGTTGACCTAAATCTAAAACACTATGGTATTAATTTAATATATTTTGTAAAAATTACTAATCTATTAATTGTCTTGAGCTAAAATATTAAACTAATCCACAAAATAAAGAGAAAACCCCATCTTCTCCACTATAAATACCACAACTCACCCCCTCTTCTCCTCACCCCTATCATGATTTGATCCTTGTCCAAGATATACCAAATAATATTTCCAAGATTCTCCCCCATTTCAAAGAGATATTGGTCTCATTATAAGACAAAAAATGTTTCCCTAAGGAGGCTCTAAAGGAGGATAAATCTGACATGTAAAATCCAGTTCATTTTTTATTTCAATTTTATTTCAATTTATTTTTTTCCTATAATATCCTCACATTACTTCATCTAAGAGGGATAAAAACTATATTTCTTTATATATAAAGGAATTTTATAAATATTATGGATAAATTTTCATCAATTCTCTTCTCCTCTCTCTGTTGGTCTAATAATGGAAATGTCCTCTGTGGGGTGTTGTTTAATCACATTCAAGGATGATGAGTTCCCCTTTTTCATCAACACCATTAGGGATCATCATAAAACCATTACAATCGTGTAAACGTATTTTAAAGTGAATTTCATAAAAAAATTTATGTTTTTGGAACTTTAATATAAACATAATACTAAATGATAAAATAAAATGAGTTCGTGATGATCGAAAAACCGCCATATTACTCTAAGAAATTATCTCTAATGTATTGTCTAATTATTTATCCTCATATAATATAAAAAAATTACATTCATTACCATATAAACTTCAGGATTAAATTTAATGAACTATAATTACATTTATGGAAAATATATACCCATTTGACATGAACTTTCATACTCATATTCAAATGAACCATTCAGGAAAACCAAGAAAAACAAACAATCTCCAAAGATGATGTTTCACTCTATAACACATCTAAAAGCCCGTAAATGTACATAATAATAAGATAATTAATAAAATATGTTTATTAAATGTTATTTATTTTTTAATAAATGATTCTAAATTTATTGTATATGATATTATAATAAAAGATGATATCATACATAATGTACAGGGAATTCACAAACGCAACTCTATTTCATTGGGTTTCACTCTTTCGTCCCATTTTTAGTATATATATTAAATTATTGTCCACTAAATATAATTTATTCGTCATTATATTATCATTCCTATGATATAAATGTTACCATTCTTATTTTATGAAAAATTCATTGATTTTCATTCAAAAGAACTCTTTTTTGAAAAACACACCTTTTACGCCTCTTGAGATTGTTTCTTCCTCACCCAAGAATGATGATTATTTTAACCAAAGATGTTATTTAATATTTATTTTGGGAAACAAAAAGTATATTTATTAATGTGTTCTTTATGAAATTTAATACATTCATTTCCATGTGTTATGTTATGTTCAAGACTGATACACGTTCTATATGGCTTGCATGATAATGTAAATGTTATGATATGGTGGGTTCAACTAGAATTTTAGAGCATAGTTTAAATGTTATCAAGTGACAGGTGGTCTTGGAATTATATAGCACTCAAATTAATTGAGTAATTTTATTTATCTCTTGATAAAAGTAAAATATATGTTAAGATGATTATGGAATTGTTCACAACTATGTGCGGTAGTTAACCACTAAGACAAGAAGTTTTATTTTTATGCATTTCAACATTTCATGCCATTATATAATGTTTCCTCTCATGATTATGATGATGATGTTATACAAACCCCATATTATATGTTATTATATATTCTCTTAACCTAATTTTTCTCACCCCCTTCTTTGATGTATATCATCAGGTGGTTACATGTACTATGGAGAAGATGAGGGAAATTAAGAAGCTAGAGAAAATAAAATTAAATAAATGTTTATATTTTATTTGTTAAATATTGTGAAGGGCCCTAATTTTTTGAGGAATCCAATCCTTTGTATCCTGGGTGTTATAACTCTTTTATATTGTGTATCTTTAAAATAATGAAATATTCATGTAAGAAAATTATTGTTGTTATAGTTCATGCATAACATGATTTTATTTTGTGAAGGATGAAGGGTGTGTGTATTGAATAGATGAGGTGACAATTCCAAGGTAACAAGGATACTCTAGTAGAGTGGATATACTCATTAAAAGTATGGTTCTTCTGATTACTCACTAGTTTTCTCGAATAACTATTGGAGTAGTGGATGAAATGGGAAATTCATTTCCTTCTATGGTGGTTGTGTATGAGCATATCTTTTTGGAGGACTTTCGAGGATAGCATTGTAGGTGAGATATAGTCTTATAAATTTACATATTCACAGGGATATCCCCAAAAAATGTTCCTTAATATCATATAGATACTGTAGAACATCATGATCTGAGGGTGTAGTCAAAGGACTTGAAGAGGATGGGATTTGTTAGACCTAGTGTTTCACAATGGGAAGCCCCATTATTGTTTTCCAAGAAGGTGGGTGAGACTTGGATGTTATTCATTGATTAATAGAGCCTGAATCAAGTGATCATAAAGAATAAAAACTTTCTACCAAGGATTTATGGACTCTTCAATTAGTTTAGAGGGATGTGATGATTCTCAAAGATTATCCTTAGATCAATCTATCACCAGAAATGAGTAAAAGATTAGGATATAACAAAGATTCCATTCATGGGAATCTATGCTCACAATGAGTACCTTTTGATCCCTTTGACATAATGAAAACCCATACGATGCTTATGGGACTCATGAATTATGTATTTAATAGTTTCATATACTATATTTTTGTAGTATTCTTCAAGTATATCCAAGTGTACTAAGTGTATGAGGAGGATCACACGAGACACTTTGGATGGTCCTAGATATACTCTGAGAGAAACAACTTTATAGGAAGCTCTCAAAGTGACATATCATGATTCAAAAGGTCTATATTTAGGGAAATGTAATCTCTATAGGGGGAGAATCAGTGGATTCTTGCATGGCTGGGATAGTGTTAGAATGGGATCCATCAAGGATAGTGATGGGGGTTCAAGGATTCATTGGGTTGTCTAGATACTATAGGATATTCACTCCCATTTCATCTATCATATTATCACATTTGACTTCTTTTACTAGGTAGGGGAATAATTTTGTTTCTTTGGAAATTTGATAGATATATTTTCATATGTTTAGGTAGAGGTTTATGAGTACCCCTATTTTCAGTTTTCCAAATGTGGGTGTCAACTATGTAGTGTTCCACGATGCATCTATGATCTGACATGGTTGTGTTAAGATTTAGTGAAAATAGGTGATTTCCAATGTGTATATGTAGTTGATACCACACAACCAGAACTATGTGAAACATGATTTCCTATTTTTAGTAAATGTCATCACACTAAATATGTACTGACACTGCCTCATGGGTAAATTGTTTATCAAATTTTCTGACGATAAGATTTTTTAATACTTATTCTCTCAGAATGATCATAACATGAGATATAGGGGTTGGATAGTGTTCCTCAAGGATTATATCTTTAATATTGTTTATACCCATTTAAGGGGAATATAGTAACATATGATCTTATAAGGATATATTTTTCTTCATTTTTGACCAAATATTCAGAGTAGTTGGCGCCATGTTATTTTTACTTTGTGAAAGAGTTCGATAAATTTTATCTTAATTTAATGGTTATTTACCATAAATTTCTACCACATGTTATAGAGGCCTAACATAGAGATACTGACTATGAGACTATGAGTAATCATATACCCCCATGACATTCACTTGGTGATTTTTATGATGGTGGGGGAGTATTTTATTATTTATCAATGGACAGACGATGGATCCTATGAAATTTTCAGAGGAGGTGATAAGGGAGTCTCATACATACCCTTTCAGGGTATATCATGGAATGGTAATGACAAAAAAGGCATTAAATGTCAGTTTTGGAGGCCAATCGAAATGAATTCAGTAAATGATTTAGTCTCTTGATGCCTCACTTATCATCTGGTGAAGGATGAGAATCATGTTCTAGCAGATTTTGTTCATTCCCATGATGTTCTATAGTGGAATTGGTATTGTATATCTATGGAATATTTTATGGGGGTACCTCATATATCTATAAGACATAATGACATATGGGTGATCATATATCAAATCACTATGTTGTCATACTTCTTAGCTATATGAGGGTAGAGTTTACAAAAAGATTGTGATGCCTCTACATACAAGGGATAGTTAGACCTGACCAAGTTCCCTTGATGATTGTTTTAGAACAAGATTATACTTATGATCTTGAATATAGATAGGAATGAAGGAAAACCTTGTGAATTAGTTATTTCTAATCATGATTTTTAACCTTTATACTGATGATCACACATAGTGGTTAATTCATGTATTGGAGGAGATGTAGTGATCTTGCATGTTGTACTTTTTCCATTATTGGGATGGTCACCTACCCTTGGTGGAGTTCATATAATACAACAAATACCATTCCGCCATCATTATGGAACTGTTCTAGTCATTTTATGGGACACCCTTCAGGTTACCACTATATTGGACTAACCAAGGAGAGAATATTCTCAGGGGCCCATAGTTGGTGCAACCTATGATATAGTAGGTTCAAATCATCCAGGAATGTAGGAAGACAACACAAAATAATTATTCTTATAAGGACTGATGATAGAGGAATTTTGAGACTGATTATGGAGACTAGGTGTTATTTGAGTAATTACCTTGATGAAGATTATATTGATTGGGATGATGTGGAAGGCTATCATAGAAATTATTTTTCCCTTTCTATATAATTTGTAGAGTTAGTGAGGTGGAAGACTTCCTGAATCTTCCTCTATTGTAATAATTTGTGCATGAAGTCTTTAACATGTCTCAGTTGGGGTAGTATATTCCTGGCCCATTACATGTTATTGACTTGGGAGATAAGACATATAGGACTCTGTTACCTCTGTAGTGTTCTGAGTGGAGATTGAGTATTATAAGGTGTATATCTTCCATGGGTGAGCAATTAATTTTGTGCATTTTTGGTGGCATCATGGTAATATTTAAGAGATCACCAAGGAGAAAAGACCAAGATACAATCTTAGTGCCCACCATTATGAGTATTCATTTTTATTTTTGAATATGAAAATCCATAAGTTGAACAGAATATATTGTCTTTGTTTTTTCCATGTAGATATTTGTAATATATCTAGTAATATTTTTAAAGGCAGATGATGAGACAATGTGAGATTTTGAGTCATGAATAGTCGTGATCTAAGATTTTAAAATTATAAAATATATTAATATCGCATATTAATAGTAATAATCAAATGTCTGATAAATATGTAATGGATTCTCATATTAGAAATTTGAGACCACTGTTGAGTCCAGATTGTGTGTATTACTCTACATGTGACCTAATCCTTATCGACCTTGAGTGTCTACTAAACATTCATCATGAAAAAAAATATTAAATAAACTAAATTTAATATTTTTTTTATTGATATAGAGACCTAAAAAGTCTATTAAATTCTATCATATCCAATTCACAAAGATTTCCATGTAACCCTAATAATTAAGAGGAGATCTTGGAAAAGTGTTGGTGGTGACAGGATCACAGATCCTTAATTGGAATAATGCAATGATTTAAAATGCTAATGTTTCTTTTGGACCACACCAATGAATATGATATAGGAACATTCTTCACCATTTAATGATCCTGAGTCTAGGGATTACAATTGATTTATGAGGATTTATTTCTCCTCTATTATCCTATAATAAACATGGATCAATAAAAAAATAGATTGAATCCTGGGTCAATTGTTTTTCACTAATTGGTTTATTTCAGGGGATTTCCTGACCTAAAATTGTTTATTATTATTTATATTATTAATTCATCATTTTAATTGAAATTGATCAAGGAAAAACCAAAAAACTTCTGAGTCTAGTAATGCTTTTATGTTTTTTTGGGATTTATCCCCCATTTATTCTAACAATTTTTGTGTGAAATTTAATTGGATCGTGGTTTGACGAATACCTTTTATTCAATCATTTCAGGACAATTATTTTGAATAACAGATGGTATATCTTATGACCGGGGATATTATAAATTCATGATGATATAAGATGATGAACATCGGTAGATCACACTAGATTAGAGGTCATTTGTTTCCACAATCTGGTGGAAAATCAGAAATGTGTGATAGTGTTGTTTCCCAATTGATTCACGTAGTTAGAATTAGATCTTCAAGGATGAAATGACTTGACTATATGAGGTTTATAACACCTGATGAGATTGGTGGTGATAATCATGAGAGGATGTATTCTTGGATGAATCCATGTGATGACCCCCCTGATTCTGTAAATTTTAACACTACATGGTGTGTAATGTATTAACAAACAGTATGTGTGTGTCTCTGAATGTTTCACTAGGGTTCCATAGGAAATTAAATATCACAAAGCATGTGATATGTATTATACATTTTGTTACCCTATCCATGTAGCAAGACATATATTGTGTAGGATACATGGGAATTAGAATGGCCAAGTAAACAAGAATGGGTAAAGTATACATGTAAGACAAGGTAGTCATACATGAAAAAAAATATGCACATGACTGGTGGTAATTAAACATGACCATGTACACGTAAATGACCCAGGGTATATATGAATTGGCTAGAGTACACTGGTAGACCCAATATAGTAAATAGATACCTTTTACTACTAGTACAAGCTATTTACTTTTCAATGGGAGTCCTTGGGCCCATGTTCTCTTCAATGTGGATCAATTTCATTAGAATGTGTTCCCTCCACCAATATTTATAAGGTAATAGTTTGTAATTACATATTCGACTGAGGATTTTGATTCTATATATGGTATATTTCTGATATAGAGTTCACTATGTTCTACATGGATTTGGGTTTGATCTTGTATCATCTTTTCCGTTAGTTGTATTTTTATAATTTTCATGACTAGATGTTCACATGAATTAATCCCTTACATGGAAGGTTAATCTATATTGGGTTTCTGTTATACCCCATGGGAATGCATGTGATCCCACAACTATTTATCGAACACTTATAACTTTCAACACATACTTTCTTGTGGATAGAAATGGTGAGCATGAAATCTCAGATACAGTCCATCAGTGCTCTCAAATGTGCATAGTGAGTAATTCCAGGTGAGTTTTTCTATGGTATCATTAGTAGACTCATAAACATGAAATAAGGTTATGACCTTACATTTATACATGGTGAAAACCATGAATATAACAAAATATTTTACAGTATTTATCATATTATGATAGATATATCTCTATTATGAGATAAATATCATCATGAAACATTATGCTTAGTGACTCTGAGGTGTCATATTGGGTATTTTTATACTCACCCCTACATGCACACCACTCAGTTATGTCTTGCCTTATATAGACAACTGAATTTTTAATGGGGTTCTCAATGGACCATGAGTAAACATTTTTAAGAATGGGCTAGACTGTCTGTGGTTTATATCAGGTGTCATGTTTGACTATAGTGACCTCTTTCTTGTAGTTTGGACATCTTTATAGTTTTTTCGTGGGCTTTTATTTGGACTTTTATGATTCAAATTTTACTTCATCATTCTATGATTATGGTATTCTGATGTATGAAATAATTTTGTATTAGTTTTATTTTTCATGTAAAAAAAGTATGGTATTGTATATGTGTGTGTGCCTATAATACCTTGGGATAAGTCCTCCTATGTGAGTGTTATGATGACTTAGCAATAGTCCCTAACGCGTGGCTTATTGATGGTGGGAAAGGGGTAGTCATTGCTGCCTTATCTTCAGCAAGGAAGGCCCCTGTGGGTTAGGTCATGACATTACACAATACCAAAACATAAAAAAAGATATAATATATACCATTTATATTTCATCTGTTGTTTCTTAGACTTCAAGTGTTATGTAATTAATCATTTTTTACTTTTATTTGTATAGTGGTACTAATCTTGTTCATGTTATTTCCACCAAGGAAAAGGATTTGAATATTTCAATTTCTCCCAACAATTAAACCATTCAATTACTACATTGGAAAGATATTTATTTCTATTTATGTTATTAACTAAAATAATTTTTTTATATAGAATATTATTACTTTATTCCCTCTACCACATATAAAATATATTCATACTATTTAACGAAATTTTAATGGTGTGTCTTCCCACATAATTGACACATATGCTAGGGATTTTTTTTAACATTATGATATTTATTAGATGAACATCCATATATATTTATTTCTCTCTAATTTTAGGTGTTAGGAAACTCATCTCGTTTAATGTTGTTAATCATAACTGCAAATATCTGTTAGAGAATAAACATATGTGTTTTCACATAATCTCGAATCCCAATTGGTATCTCAATTTTACAACCACTGCATTATACTTTAAATACATTTTTAATTTAATTATTGTTTGATTTATCCATTTAATAGAACCAAAATATTTGTGTCATTATATCAATAAATTCGTAATAAATGATTTTACGAGTAAAATAAAAACTAAGATGTCTTTATCAATGTTATCCTAAACTCTTTTGATTTATATAAAATAACTGTAATTCTATGTAACATACTACCCATTGTAGTTAAATAGTTCTTTTCACTTTTCTCAAATAATATTATATATTTTGATTTTTTAAATTGCTTTACTCTGATGCCAACATTAATGACCAGACATTAAACTCTACATAATCTTGAGTTTTTGGTCATTAAATCATGTGATTTCTCACCTATGGATATTTATAGATTATAGTTTTGGAGAAATAGTTCATAACTACTACATAACAAACCCATATTTTATAAAGTGAAAATTCCATTCAATATCATTTTTCAACAAAAATAGGATACATAAAATTTCAGTTTATGTTTCATGAGAAACATTTTATTATTTAATATTAAATCTTGATCGTAGAATGTTATTCCATTATATAGTTCTTAATCATCACTAGGTGCTGTGAAATACAATTATGAAAATTACAATGAGCTCAAAAATCTCATTTTGGACATAAATATGAAGAAAGAAACACATTAGTTCAAGAATAACTATAATCATTATCCTAATTCATTATAAACATTATCATCAAAATAAAAATTTTCATATTAAAGAAATAACCATACTTATAAAAATATTTCCATATAACATTTAATAATAAATCATATGGTAAAATGAAACTTATAAAAAGTTTTTTTCTTATAATGATAAACATGTGAAAATGTTTTAAAAAAATAATTATACATTTTAACCTTACAAGGTTGTGTTTAGATTATTCTAAACATAAACTCATTATATTACCTTAAGAAATAATAATATTTATATAAAAACCAATAGAAATAATATATAAGTCAGGTATGTATCTTGGAAAAATATTTTTATATCACTCCCACAATCACTCTTAAAATTGGAATAACCCATATGGTTGACTTCGAACAAAATTCTTACCTAACATAATTAAGGTCTATCAAGGACCTACCCATAACTGATTTATAACATATACACCCATCCTTGGTTTATAATGGAACCAAACTTAGATGGGTTATAAAATAACCAAATTTCATACAGAATAACCCCTATGAACCATACAATAATCACAATTCTTAAAAGATTTTAATTTTAAAAATTACTCCGATAAAAGAATTCTTTGTACTCAAAATAGAATATTTATAGACACTGAAATATATATTCAAATCAAAAACCATTTTTTAAATCCTTTTTCATTGAGGAAATCATGATATTTTTTTAATGGAATCCAAACATAAAATAACAGTTATGGTGGTAGTAAAAGTTGTTGACACCATATATATTTAAATAGAACATTATTTTTTCATGTTGTGAAAACATTTTGTATAAAATACATAATAATTTCTTCTTGAAAAGTAGTTAAAATTGATATGAAATAGAATTTATAATTAATTTATATCTGTAAAAATACATCAATAGAACATGTTTATTAACATATACATGGATGATAAATCTTTTGAAAATAAATGTTGAAAACATTTAAAATGATGTTTTAAAAGTACATTGTCCCTTACCTTGAGCCCGAATCATAACGTGTGTTCATTATCATTATGAATTATGGTTTTTATTAATTATTTTAATTATTAAGAACCTATTTAATTCTAATTAATCATTTTATTTTATTTATTCTTATGTTATATTTAATTACTTAATCAATTATGTTCTAGTTGGATTGCTAACCATATTTAGCTCAAATTTACAAAATGACATTGTAAAGTTCACTATGGTTAGATAGTTCATTATTAAATCATATATTGAAAAATATCAATGATATATTTATAATTTTAGTACATAAAATATAATTTAAAAACCAAAGATGAAATATAATATTGAAATGTTAACTACGCTATAGTCATGGAGATGATTGGTTGTACAAAAGTGTGAGTCTCATTTTCCATTATTAATGATAATGATGGAAAGAAGGTAATTATTATTTTTCATTAAATAATGATAATTGTTTCATAAATTATATATTATGTCTTTATATATTGTCATATATACGATCTAGATGCTGTGGTGGTGAAAACGAACCAGATCAATTCGTGGTGGTGGTAATCCACACGTGTACACACATGCACTAATATCTTTTTTCAATGGATGAAATGGTAAGAAACAATATGATAAATTATTTTTATTTAATTTTTATTATATTACTATAATCATATATTATCTTTACACCCATCACTATAACCATCATTGATACATATTTATGGAAAATATATTACGTGGGTTCATAAGGGAGTGGTTTTCCTTACACACGAATGATGATTTCCTTTACCATTTGATGGAAGTGAAGATGGATATAGACTATTCAATCAACCTTACTAGATATTAGTATATTTAAGATACTAGTAATATTATTTTAACTTTTTGGAAGAATATTTTAAGGTGGTATAATATCGTATAAAAGTAAAACATTCCACAAAAAGCTATAACTCTTATTCAGTTGAAATCCTTTTCTTTAAAACATAAACCCTATAAGGTCATATTCATTACCAGACTAAGAAAAATATAATGCTTGTAAATATTTTATAATGGTATTGGTTAGGTATTTTTAGAACTAAATGGAATGTTATGTTTTTCTCTAAGAGGAGAAGGGGTTCCCTTTTATTAGTTGGGGAGGAGAATTGTTGGAATTTCTACAAGTAGTAAATTAATATAAATTAATTTACGTGTTAAAATGTAACCAAATTACTATAATTACAATATAATAATATTATTTTTTGATATACTATTATCTAATAAAAAATTTAATTTTTAGGTGATGTTTCACCGTTATATGTTTGTTTTAACCCTCTATCAACCCTATTTACAATTACTATGATAATAATGTTTTTACCCATTACAGGCCAGGATAGTTATTGTAATATTTATATTTTACCATAAATGGAAAATCTTTGATATTTTACACCATATACCATTAAACTCATCTATTATAGGGGTTTTATAAATTTTAAATTACAAAATAATATATCATTACTATAAAATATCATTAATATCAATTTTAGAACTATTCATTTAATTTGTATTTGAAGACAACATCACGATGAAGGAATTAGAATATAATATTTTCAAAAATCCCTAAAATGTAATATATTTTTTGGAATAAAATAATTAATTCAAATTATATTACTTATTTTTTTCAATCATTTATTTTAGTTTTTTATTAATTAAATAAATGATATGTTGTCATTGTGTAAGAATTTAAGATAATTATTTAATATCTAAATGATATAAATAAATTTCCATGATAAATAAATAATTAATTTTTTATGAATCCATTTAGAACTAAATAGTAATTTCTTTTTCCCCAATAATTTTTTTATATATAATAAAAGCAAGAAAGTGATATTTTTGACATTATGTTTTTCATAAATATTATACATGTTAAAATCGATGAAATATAGAACCACCTTGAAAATTTTTACAAAATTGGATGGAAATGGCTGAAGTCCACAAATGAAATAAAATAAAATAAATTATTAGTGTCATTTGAATTCCTTATAATACTTTTTAACCAAAATTACCCGATTTACACATTTTGTGGTTATAATTATTTACTATAGTTAATATAATGAATGAACAAAAAAATGTGTCACATTTAATAAATTTATACTTTTTTATTAAAAACATTGAATCCATATCTAAATATTATATTTCTATACTTTTTAGAAATTAGTTTAACATGAAACACAAAATGCAGTGAAAAACTATTTTTTTAGAAAAATTACTTTTAGGTATTACATTGATATTATGCCAAATTAAACAATAAAATTACAAAAAATAAAATTAATTTGGAAATTTATAATGTAATAGAACTAATTTTACATTGAATAATTTTAAAAAATTAAACATTATAAATAATTGAATAAAAAGATGAGTTCTCAATAAAAATACGTATTTTCAAAATTCATTGGAAAATCAATATTTTTAGAAAAGTCCCAAAATTTCACTGTAATATTATATAGATATTATAATACAAATAATTATTTACTTTTTATAGAGTAAAATTTATATATGAATGGTTATTAATTATAATATTCTCTAAAAAACCAATAAAAACATTTTTAATGAAAACACATTTTTGAAGAATAAAATTGCATTACTAGAAATTTAGTGCTTATTAAAATAGAATTAATATGAAAAATAAATAAATTATTTCCATTTTTATATCATTATTCAGTTAATATTATTTATACTTTCTAATTTTATTGGCGCTTTATAATGGTCATATTTAAATAATAATATTTTGTTGTTCGTTTGAACTTGGTTTTCCATAACTTGTATGTTGTAAAGTATAATATTTATTTTAAAATATGAAGATATTGTAGATAAGTTATTATTGATACATAATAAAAGTCATCACATATAATTTGAATGAAAGTCATGAAGGACATACGTCATCCCGCTAGGTTCACATTTACTCTAAGTAATTTTCCCCATTATAGCATTCATGGGAAATAACTATGTCCGCCTCTTAATTATTCACAAGAAAACTACACATAATATCCATTCTCACTCACTAAAAAATTAAAATTATCATTCATTCTTTATCAATACTCTTTTTCCAATCCACAAATATGTCAAAATACTGACTGAGACCAAATGACTCACATTAAATCTAACAAACCCAAGCAAACATCCCTACTGAAATCCATTCTATTCCTCATGGTTTAAATTACCCCAATATGTTTTATCTATAACTAACCTCTAAGGAGTTAAATATATTAATTATGGCTCACTTGGACACTTTGATTCCCACGTAATAATTGTGTCTAGTAAATTCATGATGCCACATTTATGATAGAACATATTACAAGATATAAATGATCTAAAATGGAAAGGAATTACTACCTCAATATTTAGAGAGAACACTCACTAGTCCACATCACTATATTCAATCCATAAAAATCCCTAAATAAATCAATAAACCATTATAAAGTTGTTTTTAAAATCAATTTTGGTGAAATAATGAGATGAATAATAGTATAGGCCACCATAGATGGTAGACATACCAATAGAGGGGTCTCAAGATGAATAACACGTAAAAAGTAGAACAAAATATGTGGGGGAGAATTGGAAAATAAGGATTTGGCCAAAAAATCATGTCTCATTGAACGGTTTTTGAGGAGAAGGATATGATGGATAAAAAGGGTTTAAGGGGGAAATTATAGTGCTACCCTCTGAATAATGTTCCATGGGAGGTTGTTGTGGAGTGACCATAATGGTCCTTACACAACGTACCCACAAATATTATTGGTATAACATGATCATCCACAATACAATTAAATGGAACTAAGAATTCTAGAGGGTCTGATGTCTGAGATATATCTATCATGGTGTGTCTTATGGATCATGGTGAAACCACCCCAACTAAGGGGGAAATAGTCTTTTTAGTCAAAAATTGTCATGTGACTTGTGTCTGATGACACAATGGTTTACTATACAACTTCTTCATAGCATAACCCTTACAATTACACCATCAACCATCATAGATATTGTAAATTGTGTAAAAACACCCATCCCCATGACAAGACTACCATCTTATTTTAGAATAAAAAAACAATCTAATCTAAATCCATAGTCCATAAACCTAATTCACTTATAAAACTAATAATATTTAAAAATCATTATGTTAAATATTATTTAATATAATTTAAATAAAACTCACCTAGAAATTGGATTCATTAAAAATCCCCCATTAAAACTCTATTTATTGTTCTAAAACATCTAACTCACATTCCTAGGTCACCTCTTATATATGAATGTACTTCTAAAACACATGAACAAGAGGTACCAACTTCTTTCATAAGACCTTCATTATTCATTCGATCATACACAATAAATACTCTTAAGATAATATATCCTCACTTAACTCAATATATTTACTTTAAATTATTTTCATTGGGTATGGAATTAACATCCAATGATATGAAACATGAAACACATCATGCATAAATCAACATTGTTGTTGAATTGAAAACAAAAAACTCATATACATTATTTGTTTCAAAATATAAAATACATTGATGAATGTTGGTGGAAGTTTCCATATTTCATCATACTCTAACACCCAAACAAATATGATACCTAAAAAAATACCTAATCACCCATGGTGAACTTCAAGGGCTATTTATTATGGTTATTATATGAGCACAATGTATTATGAGAAGTAAAAAACTACCTCTTAATCAAGTCCACCTAATTTTTGGTCTCCTACAACATGACCAATTTATGAATGACTCAATTTAACTTTATGTCTTATGATTTCTATGATTTATTCATTATTTGATGAGGTATGTTAAAGTGATTATGTTTTATGAGTAAAGTATGATTTCATTGATTCTTATGTGTACATGTACTCATGTTTCCTTTCCATATATTTTTATATCCCTTACTGAGCTTTTTATGCTAATCCCAAGTTTTTGAAATGTCTTTCACGGGTCAAGGGAGAGATACATGATATGATGATAGTGTCAAGGAAGTGTCAAGAAAGAATCCATGTTTTATTTTAAATATGTTTCCGTTAATGGGAAAAATGAATACTATCTTTTATGTAACCACATTGTTTAAATGTGGAATGTAATGCAAGTTTATGATCTAATTCTCTAAAACTCTAAACCTGAAAAGATCCTCAATGTGTAATCTTGTATTAACTCAAGATTAAGTAAGGTTTAAGGCTGGGGCCTTATAGTTGGTATCAAAGTTCGGTTTAGATAAATTTAGAGGTTAGGGTATTCTCTAAGCATAAGTGACATTACCATAATGGTTAGGATTTTAGAAAGAGTCCTAGTTTTAGATAAAGTGAATGAGTAAGTATATCTTAGTTTTTATCTTCCTCATTAGTAAATGATGGTTTTGTTGATATACTCACACTGAGATTTCTGTTTTTAGTGAATGGATGGATCTAGCAGGCACTAAAGTGACAATAGGTTTGAAAGAAACTGTGGTGGTTCTCTGATTAAGAGACTGGATGAAATGGGGGATTCAATAAGGAAACTCGTGGTTGTTCTAAACCAACTATCAAGGAGTAATGATCAACCATTTGAAACTTGGTACGTTTTGTAATGTATCATGTAAAATATGACCAATAGATGTGGAAGTTCAGGTAATAATTATTAAGGTAACCATTAGGGTTTATATGATCATTACTTTTGAGGTAATTATGGGTTATTATATGTTGTGTCGGACAAAGCTGCGGGAATCGAACCCACAACCAAAGTGCAACTGGTATTTATCGCCTACCACTAGACTACGTGAAGTCCCTGGTCATTATGGCTTATTATTTTTAGTTAGGTGACTTTATAAATTAAGATTAAGTTGATTTTGAGTTATTTATGAAAATGATTAACCTATAATGGAGGATATGTGATTAGGTTAATTACTTTTCAATACGAGACTTTAGGAGCAACTGATGTTATTTTGGAGATAAATGTTAAGATTAAACTTGGAAGACTATGTGACTAAATCCTTCAAATATTTGGGTTTCAATCTTAGTTTGGTTTACTTTGATGAATTTTATGGAAAAATTGTTTATCGAATGGTCTTCGTTGAACTTTGGGTTTTTTTGGACAAATTTTGGAGATTAAGAATAGATTTTCTTTTTATAAAGGGTTATCCTTTTCCGGATAATCTGATCTTGTTCTAACAATTTTGGTTTTGGTATGGTTCTAAATACATTGGAAATATATATTTCTCTTTTATGGATTTGGTGATTCTTTAGAAGTTGATTATAGTACACTTAATGAGAACAAGTCTTCCTAAATACTCGTCTTTGGAGAAAATATGAGTTTGATTGAGGAATCTAGTAAAAGTTGAAAGTCTACATGACAAGTAAGTATGTTTCATTTTGATTTAGTTTAACCTCAAAAATAAATTCCTCAAATGAAAAGTAACATAAAACAAAAATGTTGTCTGTTAATTTTTCCTACTGGGTAATCGAATACCTTTTAACCCGTCACAAGTTTGTGATTTTCTTATGGTTAAATTTTTCCTAGACATGTTTACTATCACTCTCCAATAGAACATGACTATTTGTTTTCTCCTCCATATCCATGTTTTCACACTTGGAATCCTAGTATGGGTTAACTCAGGTGACCATTGTACATAACTTTCTTTATTTTAAAATGATTGTTTTACTGACTCTTGTTCCGATGTGGGATTTTCAATGAAGTTTCCAAGCCCAATTTTAATATTGCGAGGATGCAATTCCCAAAAGGGGGAAGGATGTAACACCCCAAGTAAATAAAGAGTATGATATTTTCACATTTATCCATATTTGTGAATAAAATATTAATATAACTTTAAAGGGGACGCTATGCTCGATTGCCTACCCAACACGCAACAACGAGTTTCTTGGGAATCTTACGTCGCACTCTAATAATAAAATAATATTATTTTAAATGGTAGTTAATGCCTAGATGTTGTGATGGAGGGAATGAATAGAACTAACTACAAAATGTTTATATATGTTTGTCAAATATTTTTACTTTTTACAATAAATGTTAGAGGATTAAAAATGCGAATGAATCCAATTTGAAGCGTAAACTTTCTAATATTCTTTAAAAGGTCGATTAACCGCCTTTTGATGAAGAACCTCTTTTAAATCCACATTTTGACAATTTTATGTGTTATATTTGACAAAATAAAATTCTTCTATAGAATCGGGCCATCAAAATTTACTTTGTGTAAATTTTTGGTATTTTTCCGAAAAAGTTCAATTTTTAATGAATAGTGAAAAATGTTGTATTTTAATTCAAAAGCACTTTTTAATCTAAATTATTTATATGATTAGATTATATTTTTAATTGGTTTTAAAGTTAAATTATAATATATTGTTACCATTTAATCCAATAGATTTTGTTGAAATTAATTTCACTTTGAAATCGGACTTAAACTAGTGTCAATCTTTTGATACATTTTGTTTCATAAAAACATGCTATTTGTTTTGATAGCGGGAATTAATTATTAAATTAATTAATGTAAATTATATTTTATGAATTTTTTAAAATAGACATCATTTTTTAATTAGTAATATAAAATATATCTTAGGGTGAATTTTTGGTAATTTTTAGAAAAACTTCAATTTTTGATGAATAGTGAAACCACTATGTGGTACTTATAAAAAATGATTTTCCGTTTAAATGAAATTTCTCCACCTTTGTGTTTTGAATTTTAAAAATCAGACATAAATGTTTGTCATTAAGAATTTTAATTTGGTTCAATGGGATTTAAATAATTTTTTGGTGAATAGTAACTTATTAAGTTTCTAATCGCGATTAGAGGTAATTAGTGTAGTTTAAGGTAAAAATAATGTTTTAATAATATGAAATGACCTAGACACATGTCCTACCCTCATTGCATGAGTCATGACCGACCAAGAAAATCCATGGGTCATCTTGGGGACCCCATGGAGCCACTTGGGTTGGAAAATGACGTAAATACCTTTTTATTTAATGTTAAAGTAAAAATGACACAAACATGAGATGTTTTAATAAAACAATTGTTAAATGGGGTTATACAATTCAGATTTTTGACTATAAATATTAATTAGAAAGATAAAAATATTTCCTACATCCTTATAGTTTTTTTTTTATTTTTAGACATTAAATATATTAAATTATTTATGACATCATGATGATGCCACGATTACCTCATTAATAAAGGATTTAAATAAAATGGAAAGATAATGTAAAATCTAAGTCCTACACATGTAAAAAACCTATTGTATGGGTGGATTTAGAACACTTATCACCTTATCCTAGAAACACATCAATGTGGAACCATTAAAATACGAAACTAAATCTAAAATAAAGTATCATTTATTTACATTCCAAGAGTGCCCCTCCTCTCCTCTTATAAAAGCCCCCCACCTCTACCTCTTTACCCACACTTCCAAAGCCTTTGGCTCAGCCAACCCCTGCTCATTTTGTATCTCCACATCCCTCTCTAACTCTTTGAATCCTCACTTTTGGATGAATTCATCCAAAGTAAGCCTTTGATCTCAAACCAAAGGGAGTTACCCGATTTTAAGGTAATGTCTTCACTTGAGTCCTTTTGTTTTATTTTGCTTCTCCATCCCCCTAAACTCTTTTTATTCATTTCTTTTGTAACCACTCCAGTATCTGCAATACACTAGTATGTTGTTATAAGAATGATTCTAGCTACACTTACATACACCAACATCTAATGGTTAAAGAACATACCGTTTCCGTGGATGGCGAATTTCTGCCTCACGGAACGATGATTGTTCAACACTCATACATCACCTTCAAAGGTGGCCATTAAGATGTCACTATATTTATATATTATATATAATATTTTTATGTTTTACATAAGTTTCTGTATTTTTCATTTATGGCATACCTTTATGTTTTCCATTATGGGTAAACGCGATATCTTCATTTAAGGAAGTGAGGACTACCGCCCCCTCAAAGTGATTTAATTCGTTAATACCATATGTGGGACGTATAAAGGATGGATTTATGATAATATATATGATATTATACTGGAATTATAACATACCTTTATATAATTATTATTCCATTCCATAAAATATGAAATAGAAATGAAAGTAGCGTTCATGCGTACGTACGGCTTACTGTCTCCAAGAACGGTGCATTTCATTTGTTACCTCTAAATGATTATGTAATATTATAAATGAATGTATATAATGGATATATATGAAATATATGGAATCTAAATCATGAATATCATTATTGAGATAATGGATATTTGACTACGTGAACAACCTGTAAATATAAGAAGTCCACTTTTGACTCAAGTACCAATGATCAACTAAACGACCATTATTAACTTAAATAATTACATAATGTTAATAACATGGTAATAAGTTATATAAAAGGAATAATGAACTTGAAAGAGGTTCTTAAGCAAGTATAAATTAACTCAAGTATATTATTCAGGAATATAATGAAATGAAAAAGACAAGTCAGACTTGAGGTAAGGGATCCTACTCCTCTCTTTCTTTTTAAGTACACTCTTTTATGTCATTCCTTTTAAGCTCATCTTTCTTGTGATCGGGATGTTATTATATATTACTACTACTGTAATAGTTATTTTCATATGATGAGAGACCCTATTCTCTCTCATCAAACTATTTTGGAAGTTTTAAGTGGCGCCGTTAGGCTGCCGAGTTTTCGTAAAGGATTTTTCAACTCACTTTTATTCCTGTGATATTTATGCTAAATTTGAGACAATTTCCTTTGAGTGGTGTATGTTCTGCCCATTATTTTACTCATTGTGTAATATAATTTCATTTATGAGTATTTACATCAATGTTTTGTTGTCCTTCTTTCACAGGGTGCATGTCTTGAAAGATACCCATGTCGGTAAGGGAACCTTTCACCCTCCTCTTTTTAAAAGACTTCTTTTGTTATGTTTTTTAATTGACATACTATTATGTTGGGATATGTTATTCTATATCCTTATTGATTTAAATTTTATGTCCATATGATGAGATACCCTTTTTATCTCTCATCAACTCATTTTCTGAATTTTGTAGTGATGTCATTAGGCTGTCAAATTTTTGCAGGGGAACTTCTTAACCCAAATTTGATTTTTTGGGATAAACTTGTACTCCATGAATATGTCGTTCTATGAAGATGTGTGAATAACCTCTGATTGTTTTACACTTAATATCCACTTATATTTTTTGTATTCATTTTGTCACACATAATTATGTAATTGATTTATCCTTAAACCAAGGATACCGTCTTTGTAGAGGACTTCGTCTCAATCTCCATTCATTGAGACATATTTTGTTTTATACACAACCTTCTTTTATACGGTGTATAAACCCATTTTACTTTTACGTTTATCCAAAAAAGAAATATTTTTTATATGAAGCATTTTACTAAATTAAAAAAGGGATTTTTTTTGTCATGTGTATGGGGCGACAATGACTTCTCCGCCGCTGTGACCATTATTTGCATTTCGGCTTCCTCTACAAGCCATACCTTCTTTTTAAAAGAAAAATAAATACCATGTTTTACATTTCATTTATTTTGGTATTGAAAATGGTTTTCATAATTTTTTTATATCAATGTGTTGTATTGATATCTTGTGATGGAAAGGTGGAAATGTTATGTTTCCTTTATGCATGTTTTATGTGATACGATTATGTTATGGTTCTTGGGAATTATTAAGAAGACGGGTGGTTCCGTGATAAACTAAGGGCAGGTGAGCCTGATATAGATCTACAATGCATTGGGTAACGCGAAGGAGTGAAACATTAAGGTTTCATCAAAGAGATTTAGGGAATATATGGTGGTGGGTATTCCAAACGTAACCAAGAGGGTTACTCCCTACGTAAGAATGTTATGAATGCCTCAAGTTACCTTTATGTCATATGATTTCTATGATTTATTCATGATTTGATGAGGTATGTTAATGTGATTATGTTTTATGAGTAAAGTATAATTTCATTGATTCTTATGTGTACATGTACTCATGTTTCCTTTCCATATATTTTTATATCCCTTACTGAGATTTTTATGCTCATCCCATGTTTTTGAAATGTTTGTCACAGGTCAAGGGAAAGATACATGATATGATGATTGTGTCAAGGGAGTGTCAAGAAAGAATCCATGTTTTATTTTAAATATGTATCTGTTGATGGGAAAAAATTAATACTATCTTTTATGTAACCACAATGTTTAAATGTGGAGTGTAATGAAAGTGTATGATCTAATTCTCTAAAACTCTAAACATGAAAAGATCCTCAATGTGTAATCTTGTATTAACTCAAGATTAAGTAAGGTTTAAGGCTGGGGCCTTATAATTACCTTTAAAATTATGTTCAAGAAATGTAAAAAATATTATTCCTAAAAAAACGTTTTCACATGTTAACTTTAAGGAATACCTATACCTTAAACATGTTTCAAAAATAGAAAAACATCTCATGAAGTACTAACATAACATAAAACATAAAAAGTGTATTATTTATTTTAATATTTTGATCATCCATAAATCTACCACTACATCATAACTATTGTGTCCAATATATAGACACCATAATAATTAAATTTTATTAATAATCCATTAACAATTATTTTCCTTCTTATTCCTTAATAATTTATTCATAGAAACCAAAAAATAAGTCGCACCCTAAGAGTCAATGTAATGTATTAGTTTTTTTCATATAATACATTAAAATTTATCTATTAACATATTCAAAGCTTGATGTTGATAAGATGTGAAATTATTAGGTCTGAGACACCCAAAACATATATTGGATAAATATTAATATATGAATAAAACGAGGACACAATTATCTTGAAAAAGTGGAATAACACTTAAATGGAGTCTCAAATTAGAAATATGATACCATTTTGATAAATCCCAAGCCATTAACATTACATAGTCTTGATTTAAATCGAGAATTCACATTGAGGATATTTTTAGGTTTAGAGATTTAGTCAATTAGGCCATAACTGTTACATAAAAAATAAAATATTACAAAGAAGACTCTTCTACTAATTATTCATTTTTCACCAAGGAATCCATTTTAATATAAAGAACAATATTTTTTGGATAAAATTAATATTGACTTATTTCTTTCTTTCACTCATCCTTATACTTTGTGAAAAAAATTTCAAAAACTAGGCATGAGGAAAAATATCTATGTAAGGGAATATACAATAATGACAGAAAATGTTATTCCATGAATACATTTAAACCCATGAAATTATAATTTTCATCCATATAACATATGATCATTGAAATAACTCATGATATCATAGGATTCCTAAAAAACACATAGAAATAATAAATTATATAGTTATCATATGGAGTCCATATCACAGATACATTGTAGATTTCATAACAAAATGAGGAGTAACGTTCACTGTTACGTTTGGACTACCCATCATAGTATATTACCTAAATATATTATGATAGACCTTACCATTTTACTTTTTCTTACTACCCAATTCATTGGAGAGTTATCACATGCTCACCCACCTTTGGATTATCACTAATGAAACTGTATACATAAACAATGTATAGGAACCATAATATAATCATAACATATAAAACAAGAATAAAGGAAAAATAGAATATCTACTTTGTGATCCAAATATATAATTTCATGATATTTAAATAATCAATACCTTCTAAAAACCATTTTCATTACCAAAAAACATGGAAAGGGATTATGTTATTTATTTTTGTTTAAAACATTATGACTTGTAGAGGAATCCAAATACCAAATAACGGTCACAAAGACAAAATGGTTGTTGTCGCGAAATATGATAAAAAACCTCCCATTTTTCATTTAGTAAAAAAATTCATTTTAAAAAAATATCTTTTTTAAAATATTTGAATGAAAGTAAATGTCAATGGGGTTGAATATTAACTGTATAAAATAGTGTGGTGTATATTATCAAAACATGCCTTAATGAAAGGAGGTGGTTATGAAGTCCCTTAACATGAGTCAAACTAGTTATGTACAATATTAATATTCCTGAATAATAAACATTTGTTAATTTATAAGTTCCTGAGAAATATTTTAAATTTATTTGTTCCTTTTATATAATTTATTATAATGTTTTGAAAAGTACATAATTATTTATGTTCACGTTAGATGTTTTGTCGATATTTGGTACTTTAGTCGAAAAAGAACATGGATTGATGTCAATAGTCCAGGTAGTCAAAAGTGCATCATACATAGAATAATATTATTTACATAACAATCACTTTAATATTAAAATTTTAATTTCAAAATAAAACCAATCATTTATGTTATGAACAATTAACAACGTTATAATCATTGAGATGATAGGCTGTATGTACGCCAGAGTAACGTTTCCAACTATCATTGATCATTGTCGAAATCAAGTAATGATTATATTATCATTGTATAATTATCATTATATTATTAACATAATAATAATAATTTATAAATACTTATATATTTCATATAAGTGATGTGGTGAATAAAAATGGTTCATATCGCTTTGTGGAGGTGATAGTTTACACGTACGCATGAATGACGTTATCATTTTTATGTCCCTGGATAGTATGAACATAAATAAAATATTATTGTTTTAAAATGATAAATATGTCATTAATAACATATATAAAAATGTATTCCATTATTATAACTAGTCATGTTATATGGTTATGGAAAACAAATTAGATCAATTCGTGGAGTTAATAGTTCACACGTATGCAAGAGTGACTAATTCCAATCCCATTTGATGGAAGTGGTGATAGATTTAGGTGATGATATTAATATAATAAAATATAAGTTTATTGAGTACATTGGAGTTATTATATAATCATGTTTGGAGGAGATTTTAAGAAGTTTAAGAATAAATAAAAGTGAAATTGTTAAAGAAAACAATACCTCTTATTTAGTTGTTCACCATTGAAGAACACATTAACACCTCTAATTAGGGTATTATACCAAATATAAATCCTCATGAATATTGTGAGGGATTCGAGGACGTATTTTGAGCATATATTGTGAGATTAAAAAGTATTTGGATGTGTGAGAATTAGATAAGAGTGGGTTCCTTTTTATCGAAGAGGGAAGGGGTAGCCATGAAAACTCATAAAATATTAAATTAATATAAATTAAATTCTAGTTCCAAATAATACCAAACTCATTTATCTAGAATGTCATATTTTATTGGGTTGAATAACCCTCATCTAACTAAAATTATACATGTTTTGAATATTTTTTAATCTTTATTTTATTCTTTTTTAACCCTTATTTTACTCTTTTTAATCTTACCATGATGTCATGTTATTTACACACTGGGGGTTATTAAAATTACCCTAAAGTGTAAAAAGACACAAAAATATTCTATTTATGAAATATTATGACTTATCATAACATTTTGGTTGAGGCATAGATTTTTAATAATTTTATAACAGTTAATAAAATATTTTATATTTTAAGTTATGAATTATATCGATTTTGACACTATTCATACTTCACTTTTTAAAAAAACACAAAAAATTGATTAATTAAAAAAGAATACCTTAAACTGATACTTAAATGTTATATTCATCCAAACAATTTGTGTATTATATCAAATATTTAAAATTATATTTATATTATATTTATTATAATTCTTTTATTTTATTCTTCCGTTAAAAAATCTTTTATTTTATAATCATTAGGTTATAATTAAATTAAATTATATAACTCTTAAAAATTATAAATAAATTAAAATGATATAGGAAATATTTTTAAATTTAAATGTAATATTTATAGTTGGATATATCACTTATATATACAAATATTAAAATTGTTTTGGTAATAAGAGTCAGGTTTATGATTATTTTTCCTTTACATTAAATTAAAAGTTATTAATATCATAATCACACCCATGTGGATTTAAAAGGAAAAATTTTAATCCCAAGGTTTGTATTTATCATAAATAGCTCATCCAATAATATTAGGACAAGTTTTAGGGTATGTTTATATTATCATAATATAATTTTAACCCTTATTTACCTTATTTACCCTTTAACCATAGTAAGTAAAATACTAAAGTTACTATTCAATATAAATTATTTTTATTCTATTAAAATATATTTTTCATAGTAATTAAAATAATGTATATTATTTATTTAAAATAGAACTAAAATAATTGGAGAATTTATATTTAAAAATCAATCCCCTTGTTAGAATAAAAAAATGGGGTTTTAAGAAGTAAAACCATCAAAAGATTGACAACTGTTTATATAAAATGTCAATATAGAAATTATTTAAATTAATAAGAATTGGTTTATATGATAAAAATATATTCTAAATATACTTTAAAACCAATTCTACTAATAATATATCAATATAAATAAATTAGACGAAAAAGAATTTTTGCATTAAACACATTATTTTTCACTATTCATTTAAATAATAATTTAATCCAAAAAATATCATAATTCCAAACAAAGTAATTTTAATTATCCTATTTCAAATAAGAAGTTTATTTTTTCAAATAGAAAATATAAAAGTGAGAAAGACTATATTTAAAACAATTTTCCCTCAAAAGGCGGTAAAACTACATTTTTAGAAAAATACTCATTTTATCCATAAAATTGAATTTGTTTTAATATAATATCTACAAATAATATAATATGAATTTTAAACAATATATTACATATATATTTAAATAATAAAATCCAAAAAGGTTTATTTTATTACTTTATAACCTCACTTATTTTTCATTTATATATTTTTTTATAAAAATAAATCCTTTATATTCAATTGGTTATATTTAATTTCCATTTTAATATGGTAACCAATAAATCATTATATAAACATGTGTAAACCACAATTTAATAAATTAGATAATCCATTTAATTACCATAATTATAATGGATATGTGATAACTATCACATTAAAAAAATAATATTAAGTTGTTCATTTAAGCTAAATGTGGTGTACCATGTATCCTATTGAGCATAGTGATTCATTTTAAAAACGTGAGATGTTACATTTTCCCCCTTTGGAAAATTGAGTTCTAAGAATTTGAATATGGGGGTTGGTAAATAAGGTATGAATTTTCAAGATACCTTTATTGCAATCCCACATTATAAAAATGATTAACAAAGCTTCAACATTAAAAGAAAGAAAAGATGGTATGAAGTGAACCTAAAAAAACATATTCTAGGATTCCATGTAGGAAAACATGTATATGGAAGACAAAATATCTATCAAGGTCTGATGGCGAGTTATGGAAAAAAATATCAGGAGAAAATAAACAATAAAAAATCCTAAAATTTTGATTGGTTAAAACTTCTTTGATTTTGTGGTAGGAAAAGTAAACAAAAAATATTTTTTATTTTAATATCCTTTTGATAAAGTTGAATAATTATTCTACTACATTGAATAATAACATAAAGAAATATACTTACTTGAATGGTAGAGTTTCATCCAATATTCTAATTCTTCAAAAAACTTATCTTTTTCTCTAAATGATGAATATTTAAGAACAATTCTTCACACCCAAGCACTATAATAAACATATTAAAAATCACATAAACCACAGTTGATGATCTATATATTTAACCTATCTTTATTAACCAAAACCAAAATAGTTATTACAAAATCATATAATTCCCCAAAAAAATAATCATTTACAAGGAGAATGACTACTTTTAATTTCCTAAATGCAACAGATATACCCAAGTTTTACATAGATCATTCAATTAAAAATTTCATTAAGAATCCTCTAAATAATCCCAACTTATATTGAAACCCAAAATTTAGAAGGATTTGATCACATATCCTTCTAGGACATGTTTTAACATTTATCTTCAAATATCATAAACTACTCATAATGTTTTATTCCAAAAAGTAATTTCATAATCACATATTCCCACAAATAGGTTAATAATTTCCATAAACAACCCAAACCACTATAAGTACAAAATAAATTCATATATTATTACAAAACATAGTCAAAATACCATTTTATTAAATATAAATTAATCATATAATATTCCCATAAATATTGAACGTATTCCAAAATAACATTTATCAATTCATCCCAAAATCATTTTTCTATACCAAGGACATCCATTTCATAAAATGAAAGTTCCCAAAATCATCTAATTCTTATTATATAAAACATTTGAACTAAGATGAAAATTCATACTAACCCGGTACATCATTTAGGCTAGTGGTTGGTGATGCACCCTTGTCTCCCTTCAATTGTATGTTCGATTCCTGCTGCCTTGCATGACATGATAATTTTTCACCCATCATGTAGGTTTTACTTTTTCTAAAACTATACCATTCTTATAAAATAATACTAATATGTGATAAAATCCTAAAAAATAACCATAAATTTTTTAACCCTAAATTTTATCTTATACCTCCCATTTTCATCCCAACTAATAATGACCTCAACATCTCAATTCATGAAGTCTCATATATATTGACTTATTTTTTCACCTCCAAATAAATTAATAAAACTATAACCAAAAGAAAGAACATAAAACGTTTATCATGGGATCCCAATAGTTTCATTATAATTTTGATCACGTAGATAGAGGGTCTATGAATTACAATAATGATTTAGAGATTCTTCACAATCACTTGCTTCCTTTTTCCAAATACACCTTGTATAACATGGGTGGTATCAGGGTTCATAATTTTTTTTGAAAGTAATCATGGATGAAATATAATTCAAAAAAATATGTTAAAACATTATTTTAATGGACCATTAAAACCATGTCTGAGTTGAAATATTAAATAAATGGTTCTTTTAAAATACCATAAGTACATTCTAAAAACAATATTTTAATAGAAAATATAAATTTTTTGTGAAAGGGTATCCTTCTGTAGAAGCTTTTTCAAAATATTAATATGCATCATAATCTTGTGATAAGGTAAAATATTTAAAAATTACTTGATAATATTTACCTTTTTATAAAATATTAGAATATTTAGAATATAATATTTTTTTAAAAATGGCCCCTGATATATTATTTTATTGATTTATAGTGGGGATGTTTGACATCTCAAACAACTACTTGAAAGTGAGTTTTATGTTAAAAAAATCTTGAAAATCATATGTATATGACATTGCAATAACTATTTCAATAAATTCAATAATAATATATAAGAATATTGTTTTAGATCCCCCTTCTTCCATTTTTAACTGAATTTCCTTTATTTGAAAAAGTTATAGAACATAGATTTAACGAAAATAATAGACATATAATGTTACCATATGTTTAACCAAAACTCCTAATCCTTAATGTTGACTACAATGACCTCTGATACCAACTATATATCACTAGTCTTAAACATTATAAAATCCTGAGTTAAATCAAGAATTCACATTGGGGTTCTTTTCAGGTTAAGAGTTTAAGAGAATTAGGCTATAACATTTACACAACAACTGAAATATTATAAAGTTGACACTTCTACTCACAATCCATTTTACTCAAAGTAAATCATTTTAAGATAAAACATGATTTCTTTTTCTGGATAACATTCATCATGAATTATTACATTCTTTTTCCCATCCTTATACCTTGTGATAAACAATTCAAAAACTAGGGATGAGCACAAAAATTTCACTAAGGGAATAAAAAATAAGAAAAGAAAATGTTATTACTTGAATACTTATAAACTCGTAAAATAATATTTTTTCACCCATATAACATAATTTCTATAACATACATCATGAAATAATAGTATTTCTAAAAATATCATATAAATCACAAATCATAAAGGCAACTTGTGGCATCCATATCACAATTACATTGAATCTTTCTCAATAAAAAACATAGTAACCTTCATGGTTAAGTTTAGAAAATCCATCACAATATATACCATAAATATATTAGGAGAAACATTATTGATTTACTTTTTCTTCATACGTAATTAATTCAGCAACTATCATGGGCCAAATCGACCTCATTTTATCATTGAGCCAACCACATACATAATCAACCCCAAGGAACTATTACATAATCAAAACACATAAAACACCAATAAAGGAAAAATACAATTTCCACATTGAAATCACAAGATTTCATTTCAATATATTAAAATAATAAATCCATTTATAAAAAAAATTCAATAAAAAAATAAATTTAAATGTGATATAGTATTTATTTTTCTTCAAAATGTTACGGCTTTTAGAGGATGCCAAATACCAAATAGTGGCCACATCTCCAGAATGGTATTTGTCACCAAATATGTTACGAAAAAATTCCTTTTGACATTTAGTAAAATGATTCATAAAAAAATATATTTTTTATGATTTTTAAGGAAATTAAAAGACAATGGGTTGAATATAAACTGTATACAAGAATGTGTTTTATATTATTATAATATTACTCAATGATAGGATATTGAGATGAAGTCTCATACCTTAAGTCCAAATCATCACGTAAAATAGTTATATTCAAGAATAATAAAATTTAGTTAATTTATAATTGAATTATAACATTTTTAAACATTATTATTTCTTTTATATAACTTATTACCTTGTTATAAAAATTATATGGTTATTTAAATTCATATTAGGCATTTTGTTGATATTATGTACTTGAGTCGAAAATTAACTTCTCTTCATGTCAACTCTACTTGTGGTTATATGTACATCATCTACAGAATAATATTAATTACACAATAGTATCTTTAATATATCAATTATAATTTTTAAATAATTCTAATAATTTATTGTATGGAAAATGAACAATGTTATAATCATAGAGGCGGTATGCCGTATGTACACATGAGTAACATTTCCACTTTTCATTGATCATTATGGAAAATAAGATAATTATTGTTTTATCTTTCCTTAATGGTCATAATATTATAATAATATAATAATAATTTTAATATATATATCGTAAAAGTTATTTGGTGAATAAAAATGATTCATATCACTTCGTAGAGGTGATGGTTCACACGTACACACAAAAGGCGTTATTGTAATTTTGTGCATGGAAAGAAAGAACATAACTAAAATATAATTCTTTTTCAATGATACAGATTTCATTATTATCATATATAAACATTTTATCCATCATTATAGCCAGTCATGATAGGAGATTATGGAAAATTAATTATATCAGCTCGTGGAGATGGTAATTCAAACGTATACATGAATGATTAAGTACATACCAATTTGATGGTAGTGGAGAAGGATTTAGGTGATGATATTTAAATAATAACATATCAGTATATTCATGTTATTTGATTTATTATCTCATCAAGGTCCGAGGAGAGTTGAAGGATGTGGAAGAAGAAATAAAATAGAAATACTCAAAGAAAATGATACCTCTTATTCAGTTGATCACCCGTAAAGAACAACTTAAAACCTAATATATGGGTGTTTTACCTAATATAAGGCCCAAATAACGAGGGGAGGGATTCTAGGAATATTTTTGGGCCAAGTTTAGATGATACAAAAGGATTTGATAGTGTGACTATAAGAGATGAATGGATACCATTTTATAGGAAATGAGAGGGGCACCTTTGGAATCTCTCAAAATATCAAATTAATATAAATTCAAATTAGGTTTCAAATTGTGTAATACTATTTTATTTAGAAGATACTATAAGTTTTGATCTATTAACCATCATACAATGAAAATTAGATAAGTTTTGAATATTTTTTAATCCTTATTGTTTTTGGATTAACCATTATTTTACTCTTTTTCATATTACTGTGGTATAATGTTATTTAGTTTTTGTGCATTAATTTATGTTCTATAACATGTAAAAATAGAAAAAAATGACATTTATGAAATATTAGGGATTATACTAACCATTTTTTCAAATATTATGATTTTATTAAATTTATATCATTTAATAAACTGTTTTAAATTTTAAGTTATGAATTATGTCAATTTTGACACTATTAATACTTGACTTTTTAAAATAAATTCGTAATAAATTTATTACTACAAAAACAATATATTAAATGAATAATAAAATGTCACTGTCATCCATAAAATTCATGTATGGAATAAAATATTTTAAAATTATATTTATTTTAATTATGTTAATATTATTTATTTGATTCTTTCTTTAAAAAATCTATTATTCCATCATCATTGTGTCATAATTAAATTTACATATAGTTCCTAAATATTATAAATAAATTACCATTATATATTTAATAATTCTATCTTTATATGGAATTTTTATAGTCTATGATATCACTTATATAACCCTATATTAAAAGTATTTTAGTAATAAGAGTCATGTTTATGATGATTGTTCCTTTAATTTAAATAAATAGTTATAAACATCATAATCATACTCACATGGCTTAAAAAGGAGAAATTTTATTCCCAAGGGTTTTCATGGTCTGAAATATCTCATTAAATATTATTAGGACAGTGTTAGTGTATTTTTACATTATAATAATAATATTTTTACCATTATTTACCAGATTTATTCTTCGTGATAAATAAAATTCTGAAGTTACTATTAACCAAAAATTATTTTGATCATTTTAAACCAAATCAATCAGAATAATTACTATCATATATGTTATTTTTTGAAAATTAAATTTAAAAATTATTCTTGCTTTCAGAATGAAGAAAAATAGTTTTTTAAAAAGAAAAAAACCTTCGAAAGATTAACATGTGTTTATATCAAATTTCAATGTGAAATTACATCTAATGAAAAAAATTGGATTAAATGATAAAAAAATATACATTTAATAAAATTAAAGTGATAATCTATCAATACAAATAAAATAGAAAAAAGGTTATTTTTAATTAAAATGTAGTATTTTTCACTATTCATTAAAATCTCAATTTTACCAGAAAAATACCAAAATTTCAACCAAAGTAAATTAGTATTTTCTAGTTCTAATTAATAAGTTTATTTTTTCAAAGAGAATATATTAAAATTTTAAAAACTATTTTTAAAATGTGGTCTCCATCAAATGGTGGTAAAACTATATTTTTAGAAAAATACTCTTTTTATCTATAAAATTGAATTTGTTCTTATTTAATTTCTATAAAATATTTAATATGAATTTTAAGCATTATATTACAAATATATAAATATATATATCATTATTAAAATCCAATAGGTGCAATTGTTTTTATAAACTCTCAAATTTTTCATTTTAATAGTTTTTTATAAAAAACCTCCTTTATATTAAATTTCTTTTAATTAATTTTTATTTAATTTGGTAACCAAAAAAATAAATATATAAATATTTATAAACCATATTTTCATAATTTAGTTAATCATTTTCATTCCCACCATTCTAATGGGTATGTGATAACTCTCCTATTAAATAATAATATTAATTTGTTTATTTATGATAAATGGGTTGTATCATATGTGTTATAAAACATAGTGATTCCTTTAAAAACTCAGGATGTTAAAATTGTTGAGTAAAGACTGTAGGATTTACACAAGTGGAGACATGATCTTTTTTGATGTCATAAATTTTATTAAAATTCATCACAAGAAAAAAAAATAAAAAAAAAATATTGTTAATTAATATATTTTTGATGCAGTGACCTATCCATATTATATTTAAAAAAAATTATATCCAATTTTTATATATATCAATATAAACTTTATAATTGAGTAAAAAACATGGAGGATTGTTGTCTATGATAGGATCATATATCATCGATCAGAGTACCCCATGGATCTCCAATGATAACACAACATGTGGATCTTATAAATGACTAAAAATATGTATTCTTATCTATAATTGAGTAAAAACATGTGGTAGGGTGGTTGATATTTGTAGATTGATCTATATTTTTTATCCCATATTGAACACGGATCAATCAACCAATTGATTGATTTGAAGATCAATCATTTTGTGGTTATGGGTTTAATTGTTGAGATTTTGGTATTTGACATTGTTGATTATTATTTGGAAATTTCATTCATCATTGTAATATAACTAGATAAATGGAATCCCAAAAAATGGCCACCGTTCATTCATATTTGATGTTTTTATGGATCTATCCCCCGTTTATTCTCATTTTTCTAACAGTAAAATTGATTAACCCACTATTTGATGGATACCTAGTATTGAATCATTCGACAAATACTTTTCATTAAAATATATTTATTCCATTGGCATAAATTTTTATTGTGGATGCAATGGGAGATAGATGATAATAGGGGATGAATAGAGGTATATTAGTCGGGATTGGAGTCACATTGTTTCCTCAGTTCGGTGCACGACTATGGTGGTGTTTCTCGGTCAATTTGGATGGCCATAATTAAATATTTGGTGAATATTATATTTGGATAGATTATATTTTATATCCCCTTCTAGATTTGTGGAACTAATCACATGTGATAGTATAAAGGAGGAATGCAAATAAATATCTCTATATTCTGGAAATTATGCACTACATGTCATGTAATGGAAGAACACATTTAATGTGTGGGGCCATTGTTTTGGTGTTAGGGTTTTTCATTAAATTAAATATCACAAATCATGTGACATGTGTCACACAAAATGTGACCCTTCAATATAGGCTAGGAGTGTATAAAAGAGGATACAAGGGCACTGGCACAACCAATTACACATTGACATTGTCGCACCCCTAGTGACTGGTAAGTAACTCTTTCATTATGCTATTTATGTATATAAATTATATGGGTGTAGTTTGTGAGATTTTTTAAAATGTTTTGAATGTTATTTGGACTTTTCAATAGCTTCATTGTTGGTTCATTGTTTGATAAAACAGTGAAACAGTTGCAAGAAACCATACACAACATGATAGGGGAAAGAGTGGAGTCACACGGGTGGTGCATGGTTTTTACAAACCATGTTTCTATTTAAGAGAAAATGTGGGATTTAAAAAATTGATTTTTTTTCTATCAAGTTAGAGGCTTCGGCATTATTAGCACATAATTTGGTAACCATGCGATCCAACCATGAGATTTTTTCGTTAAGGTAGAGGCAGGAGCATGATTGTTGCATCGTTTATCTAACCGTGCTAATAAACTGAGAACATGTCAAAATTTAGATCTTTCAATTGTAGATATAACAAATTTTTTCATCTAAGAGTATCATTTTTCCTTCTATGTGTAGTAACTCAGTATTTTCATCTCTCAAACATTGGATAACCTCTCCCATGTGATATGGAAGTTACCCAGAGCTATCACATGGTTTTTTGAAACTCGTTTCTTATGGTAAGGGATAATTTTTCATCTATCTTGATTTATTTTCTAAAAACCACTTCACCATTCCACTAATTTTCATAGATATACAACCATTGTGGGTATATATAAGGGTTTGGATACCATATATGTTTATATTTGGGTTTTTGTTTGATAGGGGAAGAGATAAAATGCATGTTTATACAGATTCGACCTGATTTTGAGATGTTTTTCATGTTGTTTATCATTTATGCCCAATCGCTTCAGGTAGGTGGATTCACCCTTAACCCATCTTGTAAGAAATCATTGTCTTAGTTTCAAATTGCATTAATTTCATGATTTTTATTGTCAAAAGGTAGTTCAAATCATGATATAAATTCTCTTAAGTGATTAATTATGGTTTTTGGTAAAAATGTGGAATCATAGTACATGGATGTGAAAAGTTATTTGGTTCTATGATTTTAAAATTTTGATCTTAAAATATACATTTTTATGGAGTTTTGAAATTTATTATTGTAAAATTGGGTTTCAAGAAAAATTTTGTTTTATTGAAATGGATTTGGCATGTTTTTATTTTCATGGTTTTGGGAATTATTTTTTTATGTGTGTTCGTATTGAATTTAGGAGGCTTGTTTGTAATAAGACATTGTGCTCAATGCCAAAGGTATAGTGGGTCATGGGATATAATTACCTATTGATTACATATTATCTCAATGAGATACCCGTCATGAGTATGAAACTATTATAATGATGCATTCGTGGTTGGATATATGGAATGGGCTGGTTAGAGCTAATGGAACTTGTAAAATGGTTGAAATGAATTGTTTGGTTGGTTTCATTGAAAATTATTTTTTATGGAAAAATTTATTATATGATAATTTTTTATATTTAGTTATAAACTATTTAATATTTTTTTTATATAAAATGTTTTATATAAATGTTTTAGATTTTCTATCCTAGTTTCTTTAGTTAGAATGTCATCATGGAATACCTACTAATTTTTAATACTCACCCATGCTTTGGAACATTGATGATTTTTAATGTGTAATCTACTAGGTCATGGGAAATGGTAAATTATCAGGGATATTTATCACTAACTCGTGATACTTGGGTTTTTTTGGTGAAGTTGGAGCATGGATCTTGTGGACCATTGGAGTTGTAGTGGTATTTGAGTTATGATGGTCCGATTGAATTAAGTTGTTTACATTGACATTATATTATTCTATTATGGTACACGAACATAGCATGATTTTGTTAAATGAAATTTTGAGTTTTCATTATTTACTATGAAGAACCATATAGTGGTTTTTTTGGGTTTGCATTTCCTGGTTAATTGTTCATTCTTAAAGGGAAAATTTTCCACAATATGTATTGAAACCCTTTAGAATTTTTTTCAAGCCATTGGAATCTTAGGGATGTCATTAAGGACCATTAACTTCTGAACACTCTCCCAATAAAATGAGAAGGGTTGGGATGATACAAGTTCTGTTAGCTTGGTCATTTCCTTGTGGAATAAGTATTCATCAGTTTTTTCAGTCATAGAGTTGAATGTCATTCTTGTCTATTCCTTGAGTTGGGATCACAGAAATGTGTTGGATTTTTGGGACATTAATTATAGTGAATGAAAAGATGTATCTAACCTTTTATGCTGATCTTTGTGTTACGAGGGAGTTAGGTACATAAGTGTGTTGGGGAAAAATATGGGATTTTAAATTCTTATTATTTTGGGTTTATCCAAGGAGACGATAATGGAATGAATTGGTGTAATGAAATTTAACAAGTATTACATATTTAGTTTTGAGTAGTGATATATGATTTGGTAAAACATTTTGATTTTTTAAAAATGATGAATTTTTTTTCAAATGGATGATTTTAGAAAATTGTGTGATTTTGTTATTTTCAAAAAAGTTTGATTTTTAAAATTAAAATGAAATTTTTAAAAAATGGATAAATGTAGAGAAGGGTGATTTTGGAATGAAATGTTTTGATAGTTAATGTGTCAGAATTAGAAATTCAAAGAATTTAGTTACTATAGAGTTAGGATTATGATGTTTTTTTCTCATTTAGAAAATGGATCCTAGTAGGCATCGTAGAAATAAACTAACTGAGGATAAGAAAAATGTGGTTGCACATGAGACACATATGAACCAAAAACTAGTTCAGAGTGTTGTACAAACATTTCAGGATGAGGAAATAGTGAATCAGAGGGACGAACCAAGATAAGTGGATCATTCCTTTCAGTTGTAGAAGTAGAATCCAAACATCTTCTGGGTTGAATCTAAACCCGATAGGGTAGAGTTGGGCTGACCAGTACGAATTGTGTCTTTGATTTCATTGTCACACTAGTAGTTCTAAAATTCAATATGGCATTATATATGCTCAAAGATGCTTCACACATGTGTTGGGATATAGTGGTGTATGCTATAGTGAATCAAGGCATTGGTTAGGAGTATTTTGAAGAAATGTTCAACAAACAATTTTATACTAACACTTTGAAGATTTAAAGAACTATAGGCTTCTTCATCTTAAAGTAGTAAAAAAATTCATCCACAGATTATGGAGATAATATCCCAAATTTTTTATATTTTGCACCTGATGTTGCTGCTACAACGCCCTTAAATGCATACATCTTTGAATTGGGACTAAGGCAAGAGATTTTCTAAAATATTTCCATGCTCTGTATTACGAAATGTAGAGAGATGGGGAATAGAGTGATAACGGATGAACGAGACATATCATATGGTATGAACGGAGGGTGTATGTTCATACATACATGAAATGGTGGTAACACTAATCATGGGAAAACATAGAGGAGGAACACATACATCCAAGGTGGGAATGAGAATCAGAATCAAACGGTTGGATTATTTAAATATTTCTCTAAGGCCCATGAATAGTGTGGGATGTTTCTAATGTGGTTCACTTGAACACATAATGTGAGGCAGAACAACACCACTACGAGAATTCTTGAATTAAGACAAGATGGGTCATCATTAGTGCTATTGTGACATTGATCCTAGGTTAGGTTCTCAAGACACTTCTCAGGTATAATAAGAGTTATATGATTAGATGGGGAGAGGAAATTGGAATGAAACTCATCAGTAGAATAGAGATATCCACAGTGATTCATGGAATAACATGAATCCTCAACAAGGGAAGTCTCATCCCAGAAAAAAAGAACATTGTGAAACGATGAAGAAATGATATGTAGATGAGTATGTGATGGTGAATGATCTTGTTGGACCATCTATGGTGAGATTTAAAATTATTTTTAATTATACACTTATGAAGGTGTTGTTTGATACTGGTACATCAAATTCCATCATTTATTCTCAAACTAGGGATTTTATATGTTTAAAGGTGGAGATGATTACTTCTATGATAAAACATCAAAATACACTTGGTCAAAGAGAATGTCTAGAATTTCTATATAGATCTGGTTCTATAACAGTTAATAGAGATGAGATAATATGGGATTTATCTATACTAGATATTTATGTCTATGATGTAATACATGTTTTGGATTGGTTGACAATGTTAAATGGTAACATTTACTGTTACAGTCGAGCAATTAGTGTCATTAATGAGGATGCCAAGAAGTATCTCATCATAAGAGAAAGTAGTCAAAAAGAATGTGAAATGGTATTTTTGTCACCAACAGTGGTAATGATCTCTTACTAGTAGGTGGAGTTGACCTTTTCCACTATAGAAGAGACCGAGAGTAACATTTTTCTAGCAGTTTTGAACTAATTTCATGAACTGTTTAAAAAACTTATCAGGGTTACCACTAACAATTAAAGTGTATTTTATGTTTTAGATACCATCATTTTATTCTAAAATATCATGTTTTGTTTTTGGATACAAGAGGTATGCATTCTTGGACATGTTATTTCTAAAAGAGGAGTTTTAGTGTATCTATAGAAAATAGAGATTGTATATATTAGCAATAGGTGAAGAATGTATCTGAGAAATGAAGTTTTCTTAGCCTCACTAGTTATTACAGACACTTTATTCATGATATATCAGGATTAGCATCACCGATGATAGATTTCAAAATGATGAATATTAAATTCTATTGGAAGGAGGATTGAATGAAACTTTTTCAAGAGTTTAATATTCCCAATACATCAGCACCAATCATAATATTTCCATAATCATGATACAGGTAATTAGTGTATTGTGATACATTAGGATCTAGGTTGTGGTGTGTTTTCATGCAAGAAGACCATATTGTTTCTTACAGCTCAAGGCCGCTTCGGATTCTTGAGAATAACAACCCAAAACACGATTTGGAGTTAGTTGTATATGTCCATGCTTTAAAGATGTGGTGACATTATCTCTTTGGGGAGAAATATATTTTGTTGACAGATTATAAGAGCTCAAAAATATTTTCCAAAATAGGTTTTGAATATGAGGAATTTTTGACGACTAACATATCTCAAAATGTTCTAATTTGAGTTGATGTATACCGACGTTGTAGGAAATTTGATTGTTAAAGCATTAAGCAGAGAGTTCTATAGTCAGTTGGAAAAAGACGCTACTAATGAGTGGCAGTTGATGTCAGTCCTAGAAGACATGCATATGGAATGCAAAAAAATGTGATTTTATTATCATTTTAAGTGGTTCTTAATTTCATAAAGATGGTTAACGTGTGACAAAAATCGGATTTTTAGTGTATTGCAATGAGTAAAAAACTCAATGGTGGGGAGACCATTGATGGATGAAATATGGATGGGTTTTCACTATTGTGGTTTATAAATAAAGTTATTGTACCTATGGATTCTCAGGAAAAAATCCTTAATGCATACAAAAATTAAAATTTCATTGTTTATCTTACAATAAATAAGATATATAAGGTTTTGAAAGCACATTTTTGGTTTTTCAGTTTGAAATTATAGTGGTTGAGTTTTTTCAAGATGATTAACTCGTCATCATGTTAATGATGAACATCAACATGCCATATGAATGTTACAAAATTTACCTATTATAGTATGGAAATTGGAGTAGATTTCTAAGGATTTTGTTATCGGCCTCCTAATAATGGTTTAGAAACACAAAAACATTTGGGTGATTATGGATCAGCTGATGAATTCCACCTATTTCATTCATACACAAGAAACTCATACAGGGGAGGATATATCCAAAAACTAAATCAGATAAGTTGTAATGAAGCATGGAAAACCAATTTCTACATTTTTAGAAAATGCTATGAGTTTTACATCTCGTTTCTGGAAATCCATAAATAATTCCTTTGGAACTCAGTTTCCTATGAGTATGGACTGTCATCCTCAGATGGAAGACCAATTTGAATGGAGGATAAAAATGTTGGAAATGATACAATAAGATTCTGTAATGTATTTTCGTGGTTCATGGGTAGAACATGTTCCATTTGTAGAGTTCTCTTATAACAACTACTATCATGCCTTAATATATATGGCTCCTTTCAAATCATTGTATGGGTGTCCATAAAATTCATCAGTTTCTTGATGGTTAACTGGTGATACTTCACTTGTTGGGAAAATCATTTTCCAAGAATCAATGGGGAGGTTCTTGTTGATCATGAAATGGATGGAAATAGTGAAAATTCATAAAAAATCATATTTGGATCATCCTCAATGGCTATTGTTGTACACGGTGAGTGAGAATGTGTTCTTGATGATCTATCCAGGGCCTATACATAGTCACCTTGGTAAACCAGGCATGTTATCTCATTAATACATAGGATATTTTGAGATACTGGAACACGTTGGGGAGGTATCATATCAGCTTGTATTTACCCCATTGTTTAGTGAAGTGCATAATGAGTTCCATGGATCTCTGTAGAAAAAGTTTTAGCTTGATCCTGACCATGTGATCTTATACGATCACATTGAACTAGATTCAGGTGTTTAATTAGTACATATCCAAGTGAGGATTGTGGGTAGGCAAGAAATTTTTTTTTGTGGAAAATAAATGGTCTACTGTTAGTTTCTTAGAAACATGGTAATATTAAGAAGATACTTTGGAACATGATAAGGAAATTAAATAGAAAGGTCTGAAACACTTTTATATCAACGAAGGTTTTCTACTTTCTAGGGATTCAAATACCATCAGTGGGGAGAATGTATGACACATTTATTCTGGTAAGTAACCCCTTCTTTATTCATTTTTAGGTGTATAATTTATATGGTTGAATTTTGAGAGATTTTGGAGAAAAATTGGAATATTTTTATAGAATTTATACTATTGATATGTTTGTTCACAGTTTTGGAAAACTATGTAACACTTTCCACAAACTGTGCACAATAATACATGGGAAAAAGGAAAGGCACCAAGGTGGCACACAATTTACCCAAACCATGCATCCTCTCAGGAAAAACCATACACATTGTTAAAGTGGATTTTCTCTCTTTTAAGTAGTGGCTAAGGAATAATGGATGCACAATTTGGTAACCTTGTGAGATAGTTTTGTGCGGTTTTCTTTAAGGCAGTGGAAGGAGAAGATTTAGCTCATGATTTATCTACCCGTACCCCTAAACCACGTGTGGGTCAATACACAGATCCCTAAAATGTAGTAATAACATGTATTTATCTATTTGTCAATTTTTTCTTCATATGTATCCATAACTTTGGATTTTGGTCTCTCAAAGGTTGAATAACCTATACAATGTGAATTAGAACAATCCAAGGCTATTCTTTGGTGCGTTGCCGCTCTATTCTTATGTCAAGGCTTCATTCTTTGTCATTATTGATGGATTTTCTTACATCCACTTCACCATTCCTCCCTTTTACTTAGATATACATCCAATGTACGTATATATATTGTTTCGGATTCCATATATGTTTAGATTTGGGTTTTTTATGATAGGGGAAGATATATAATGTAGTTTTGTTTATATTCAACACAATTTTATGATGCTGTTAATGCTGTTTTTTATTTATACTAAAACTATTGGGGTATGAGTGTTCCCTCTTGACAAGTATTTCTAGTATTGATTGGATTAGATTCCAATACGTTTAATTTTATGATTTATATTGTGATATTTTGGTGGAAAAAATGATATAAATCTTATTTAGTGATGACTTATGGTTTTTTTGAAAAATGTTTCAATCTTAGTAATTGGTTGTGCAAAGTGATTTTTTTCCTTGATTTTATAATGTTGATTTTAAAATATTTATTTTTCGTGATTTTTGAAATGCCTTATGGGAAAAATGGGTTTCAATAAAATTGATGTTTTATTGAAATAGACTTCGGATACTTGTTGTGTGTGTTCATACTACATTTACAAGGCATGGTTGGAATATAATCTTGTGCTCGATGTGAAAGGTTTAATAGAATATTGGATATAATTAACTTGTGATGACATTGTAGAATGATGAGATATAACTCATAAGTATGGAATTTTCCTAATGATGCATGCAAGGTTGGATATGTGGAATGAAATGGTTATGCCCAATAGAACCTATGAAATGGTTGTAAGTCATTGTTTTGTTGCATTGAATAAAAAATGGAATTTTTTAGAAAACGTGTGGATATGTTACTTGTTTATATTTAGTTATAAACTATTTTCGAAATAGTTTTATATAAATTATTTTATATAAATGTTGATAACTTTTTCTATTCGGGTGGTGTGAGTTGGGAAATCATCAAGGAAAACCTACTGGGTTTTAATACTCAACCTTACTTTGGTAATTTGGTTATTTTGACGATTTCATATACTAGAAAATGGGAAAAGTTAATGTATAACACATATGTTTCAATACCTCATGATAGTTTTACTAGTTGGAAATGTTGGAGCACATAGCATATGACGATTTGTGGTTGAAGTTATAATTGAGTTTTACTCTCCTTGTGTTGTTCACTATTTACTTATACATTATAGTCTTCCATTATGATATAAAGAATTTTCATGATTTTGATAAATGAAAATTTGAGTTTTCTTTCATTATTATCATAAACCATATAGTGTTTTTTTGGTTTGGATTGTTTTTTAGTTGCTTATTCGTAAAGGTAAAATCATCCCCCATATTTATTGAAACCTTTTAGTATTTATTTCGAGCTTTTCACATATTGGGGATGCTGCATGAGCCCAAGTAGTATCTAAATGGTATCTCAATCCAATGATAAGTGGCGGAATTTTGCAAACTTGTTCTCTGGAAATGCATGATTTAGTGTTGAGATAAGGCCATGTATGTGGAAACATCTAGTGGTACATGAACATGACCAACTATATGGGAGAAACCTGGGGAATAAATGAATGGAATAAAGAACATGGGTAGAACCAAGACCAGAAATATATGGAGTATACTTATAGTAAATTCTATATAATTTTACATTTGAGGACTGAGGCTCTTTCTCTCTTTAGTATGGGTCATTTTCCTTAGGATTTATTATATTAATCCATAACTATAATGGTATAGTTTTTCATTACACCTTGGATGAAGGATTATAATTATCTCTAGAAAATTTACCTCAGATAGAGTTATAGTTGTCCCCAATTCCCCGGTGTGGGATACTCTATCATCCATTTCACTAGGTGGGGTTTTAAAAATTAGTTTGACAAACTCTAAACCTGTATTGATGCCCAACTTGGTGAGTTAATCAAATTTTTTTGTTAGTATACCCCATGTATCTGGGTGTGACACCTCATTTATGTATCAATCAATTTGGACTTCCTATGCATACTTCATTATGATGTGACCTGATATGCATGAACTTTTGGATGGAAACCATCAATTATATTAGACTTGTGGAGTGTGTTCTCTTAGGTGTGTGTTTCTATAAAATCTCAAACAGACTCTTATGCTAAATATGTGGTTATGAACATACACTAAGTCTTAGTTTCTACAATGAGTTTAACTGGATGTTTTATTATATTTTCCATATTCTTATTAACATATCCCTATGATGATCATAATATATTTTTTATGCTTTGTGGTTAGTGATTTTGGGGTATATTTCCATGTATTTTTATACTGACCCCTCCATAGGATCTGTCCACATATGTCATGTATCATGCAGTAGACTGACCTTTTGAGGGGGTCATTAGTGAAATAGGAGAAAAACAATAAGATAGTATGAATTTTATAATTAAATTACCGTTATAAAAAACATTAATGAAAATAAGTTAACACAAATCAATTACAATCTATATAAAATGGTATATTTATAACACAAGAAAATATATAACAATACCACCAAGTCCCAAAAAAAAATCAATTCCTACACCCATCATTACGTCATAAACCTATCCAAACCTTAAAACCACAAGGAACGTACAATAAGTAAAATCATACATTCCTTTTCTCACCATTTCAACTCCCTTTCATGTTTTATTAGGATTGAGACAATTCACCCAAAGAACTCATGCCAAAATCCTTATACACAAGAGGCCATCTACTAAAAACAAGGGCCTAAGCCGTGCATTAAGGTGACTATTCCTTCAATATTAGTAACCGTCAACAGAAAATAGTGGATAGGGTTACAACGAATAAAAATTATATAAAAGAGGAATGGTGGTAAGAAAACCATATAAATACCATCACATGGTATAAAAACGAGACATGTTATATGTACAACTAATAAATATTGGATCCCCATATTTCATAATAAATATACGTGATAAAAATATATTAATAGATACAACTAAAAAATTATCCCAATATGTCCAAATATCTCTTCAATTCTAGACAAGCACTACATTCTCAACATCACGACACGAGTCCCTTTACCTCAGCAAGATAACTAAAAATGAATTATATACAAACACAAATATTCCCCTCCAAGGAAAGAAATGTAATCCTATTAGAATATGATCAATTAATCATTATATTTTTTTGAATATATATGAGAGTGGATTCAAAAATATTATATAAATAAGTTTAATCATTGAAAATATACACTAGTGTTTCATCATCATGTTCTAACCAGGTCTCCATGAACCTTAACCACACATAAAGAGATCAATATCGAATGAAGTATGTAAAATCATTTAACAATAATGCAACATTATCATCCAAAAAACAATATATGTGGGAATAAAAAAAACCTAAACTCTCACATGAGAGTAATTCTTAGATAATGGTCCTATAGTTTTTTTTCGAGACCGATAATCAACACAGAACATATTTGAATATGTAATCGTAATATCTAATATCCCAAATAAGCCAAACCATCCAATTTTGGTATAGTTCCATGGATATAACTCCTACATAAACCATCAACGATGTATTTTGTGTAATAAATCATAATATCAAACCTCCCCTCTGAGCCAGACCAACATCCTCCACAGAGATAATGTGAGGACCCTTCCTTAAACATTACATAATCATCATTATTTAGTGAAGAATTAAATTTATTACATTCATAATGAATTTTGAAAATTTATGTTATAAAGAAATATGTTATAACTCTTACATAATAGGCCCATATATTAAAAATTACAAATTCTACATAATAGACATTTTTCTAAAAAATAGTATGCATTATATTTGAAATCATGTTTTATTCGAACATGTATCATTCTATAATATTGAATCCCAATATTAGAATAGTAGACATTTCAAAAGTTCTTACTACTACATAGAACCTATAAAAAACATTTGAATATTTTGGATGAGAAAAAAAAAGATAGCATTGGCATTAAAAATAAAGAAAGAAACCCATTAGTTTATCAATAGTTATGAAAATTAAAAATTTTAAAATAATTTTTTGGATCAAAATAAATAATATCCAACTAATGAAATAATATCCTCTACCAAAATAATTTTGTAAAAAAAATTCATAAAAAATATTAATGAAAAAATGAAAAACCGAAAGGAAAATTATCAATCATGAAAAACATATGAAATTGTTTTCCAAACTATTTATACATTTCACCCATATGAAGTAACATATACATTTCTACAAACATAATCTCATTTGCAAGGCTTGAAAAATCATGCGATTTTGATAAATACCCCTTATAAATAATAGATAAAACATTCTGGTATCTTTGGAAATCATTTCCATATCATACATAAAATAAATTTTCTAATTTTAATAAAAATATAGTTTACTTTCAATATAATTATTACCCAATTCATTGTATAACTATTAAAGATCCATATATCCTTGTTTTATAAGATAAAAAGTCCTCAATAGTTTATAATATAACCACCCAAACATGGTTTATAACCACACCGAACATCATCATTATCAATCCCCAATAACCATAACATAATATTAACACCTAAAAGATATCAATTATTAACAACAAACTCCTAAAAATATTCTTTTAACCTATAAAAATAAATTTCCAAATATTAAAATTTCAATTACTTATAAAACCCTTTTTGAATATAATGAGAATAAAGGAAAAGTTTGGGTTTTATTTGAATAAAACATGATATCCTATAATGTAATTATTGACGCTCCTTTCCGTCAAAGAGTCCAACGAATGGCAGCGGGGAATACCTTAAGTACAAATAGGGTCACCCTTTGAAGAAAATCAACAAAATTGACAAAGGCATGGACCAGGAGCTCATTTGGATTGAGGAATGCATGTCACTTGTGTGCCGCCTATGGGCCACGCAAGTCACTTGCGTGCCCTATGTTATTTTTATCTCAAGGTGCACAGTGGCCTATAAATAGCCCCTATGGACCCCCCATTTGGAGGACAGATTTTCAAAAACTCAGATTCACACTCCCGTCGCCCAATTATTTAACTCAACTCTTCCAAAAGATTCAAAGGTAACTTTTTACCTAGAATGGAAGACATGAAGGAGTAGGATAAGGCCTATGTGTTTAGAATTCATCAACACTTGCGCACCTAAGTGTCTAGACCTACTTTAAAGTGTAAACACATACGTGCCACCCTAACCATTGGGTGAAACTTGCACACCTCCCTTTTGGAAACATCTTAGGATATTACTAAAGGATTGAGTTAAGTCTCACCTAAGTATTACCCTACAGATTCTTAGTCTCTTAGGTGAACACATGCCCTGCAAGTACACTTGCGCGGCCAAGACATGCGCGCCAAATGATTTGTGTGACTCACACTTGCGCGCTAACTTCATTTTCAGGCCTCTCTCATGTTCACCTCTCCTCTTCATGATATTATCCCTCGAACCCCATTTCAAGGCCATTTATGGCATGGTTCCTTTGTAGAGTTCCTTATCTAAAAGTAATTCTATGAAAAACTCTCCCAAAACCTAGTGACTTACAAGCTTTATGTCACCACAGTTAGAGGTTTCTTCTATATAACCTCATCCTTTAAGATGAGAATATCTTTGGATTTAGGGATTCCTCTTTTGGAGTAAGCCCCAAGTTCCCTTGGTTTGGGCCTCCTTCTCAGGAGTAAGCCCCAGTTATAATATCCTTTAATTTGGGCCTCCTTCTCAGGAGTAAGCCCCAAGTTACAAGTCCCCTTAACCTAGGCCTCCTTCTCAGGAGTAAGTCCTAGTCCTAGTTTCCCTTAACATGGGACTCCTTCTCAGGAGTAATCCCTAGTCATAATTTCCTTTAACTTGGGCCTCCTTCTCAAGAGTAAACCCCAGCCATAGTTTCCCTTAACATTGGCCATCCTCCTCAGAAGTAAGCCCCAATCATAAGTCATTTTTAATTTGGGTCTCCTTCTCAGGAGTACGCCATGGGTTAAAACTCTAAATCTCCATAAAGTAAAAATACATGTATGGACCCTACCCTAGGCTTCTTTCCTAATGAAAGTCATGGTCTTCATCTACATGGGAAGTCATTCATATATAAGCCCCACAATCATTTCCCATGACTGCATCTTTAATGGAACCATTGGCAAGTTTACTAATACCTCTTGTTTCTCACACCGAGCATGACTCATGTGAGCTTAGAGTGTAAAAGTAATCACGATATCTCTTTTTGGGCCATTAACCATGCATAAGCCCCATATATCTTCACCCAAACTATGTGGAATTTGATCTCTAACATAAAAGTAGAGTATGTAGGAATCATTTCTAAGGTTCAAACCCATCATTCATTAATTATTTTCCGTCCCATATGACATTAAGATATATCCTTCCTATAGAACTACATGGGTTCTAACTCCTTTTTAGTGAGGATACGTAGGTAGCCAATCTAAGAGTACGATCCCATCTATGAAATAATCCATGTCTTTCTGAATGACAATAAACTTCAAGTGCCCTACGGAGAGGATTTAAAACCAGTATGGTCATCATAATGACCAAGATATTTCTATATAATATATTTAAGGATACCATTGACTAAGAGTCTCTAATACATATGGGTGATTCTATATCGATGAAGAACCTCAAATACATATAAAAGATTCTCTAAATCCCACAAATATCAATCATTGATTTGCAAATTTAATGGACAACTCATATTCATGCCTGGTGAATTAATAAGGATTGGTGAACATTAATTAAATCTATAAGAGAGTCCCGGAGTAGGAAATAATTCCCCCAAAAAGGGGTGATGAGCCTGACCTCCCATCCTCTCAACCAATGAAAATACTTAAGCCTCATTGGTCCACAACAAATGAGAAACTACCTTTGTAAAGTAAGTCCAATTGGATATAGAATCATTGAGTGTTTCTGGTTCTACGAATAAACCCGTTAGAAACCGATTGGAATGTTTGAACCTTAAAAAAAGAAGGTCATCCCCATTTCTGTAAGAAAAAACAATGGTGAACCCAACCTAAATCCTTAAACAAGTTAAATGATGTTTTACTTATATGTTAGGCCCTTATTAAACTCAATATGAGGGCCAAAAAAGCAATCAATTACATATGTGCTCATCCAAAAGATGTAGTCTGGCCAAACTTATCTTGATTATGTCTGCTATATCAAACATGAACTATTTTCCAAGATCTGTCTGCAACACAAAATGCCTCCTCTAAAGTTCACACCTGTGAATGCCTTGATCGCTACTCCTGTTGGATCCTCGTCGCTCTGAAAATGATATCACCTATTTAGCATCTTCAACACTTGCTCTCAAATTCATTGGTGAGGGAATACCATCAACACAGTACCATCCCAACTCTAGAGGCCGCTCGAAATGCCCTCCAAGTAAACAACTCACCCTAGTTATCCGAACAGCGATGACTAGTGGTCAAGAAGCAAGTTGTTCCAACCACCATCTTCAACCGTTTTAGGGACTTTATCCCCAGAACACAACAAATAGTCCCTCCCATACTATAGGGAGGTGGATCAAGAGGTCACTCAAGGCCTCATTTCAGGAGGACAATAGTTCTTCTTGATGAATCCCACCAACAATCGCCACTAGACACATGCAATAGTGCACCCTCAATTTTATGATGGTATCACCTCTAGGTGTTCGGATCAGGTTGCTCAGACTCGAGCACGCAAGACGAACAATCAGAGGATAAATTTGGATAATAGGGAGCATGTTATTACCAATTCCCTCTCCAGAGAAGTCCATCAATCTAACGTGATGGAAAACAATGAGCGGGCATATACACCCATCTGTCCCGATTTCACTGCCCAATAGAATCTTCTGGCAGTAACACACTAATCCCGCAAAGAAATTCTGGAAGAGTACTATAAGTAGGAACATAAAAATATTTATAAATCATTATCAAGTCAGTAGGCTCGTCTGACTACATCCAAAGAATCTCGCTAATCAAATGTGGTGACCACCTGTAAACATGCACATACACATGCTTACACTCATCAATTCTTCCAGCAGTCTCGTCTACCAGTATTGAAGGAAGTTCATCATTCATATTCGATGGAGACCAATCAGTAGTCACATACACCTGTGATTCATCAAGCTAACCAATAGTCTCGTTTGGTAGCACTCAGAGATGTCAATTGGAATGCTCCAACGAAAAACAGGATGTAGACACAACTTTCGGCCCCCACACATGATTACTATCAGAGTTCACTTACAGGAAAAGGAGGAAAGGAGCAGAAAAACACACCTACTCCAAACACGGAATGGATGTATATTCTTATTCTAGCAGCTGAAGTCACCAAGCTCTTTCTGAAAATGGTAAAAGAAGAGAAGCAAATCCCTACCCATATTCTGGATACCTGTCCAAATATTATAACAACTTCAGTGACATCACAGGGAAACAAACATAAATCTATCCCTATCGGTGGAATGACTCATCAACATGTCACCTCGGAGTAGATACACACCTTTGTTCCAGTTAAAGAGGGTCATAGGGCATACTCCCCCATGTCATTTGGACAATCAAGCCGGGCACATACACCTAATTTAAATGGAGATAGTCAGATTAACCTAACCATTTCTCCTGAGAAGGAACATACACCTTCCCATAATAACCACTTTCATCAAAAATTTGTTTCCAAAGTGAGTAAGATGGTGTCCAATAAAAAGACTCACCCAACACAGTTGAAAAAGAAAGAGCCAATCTGCAATAAGGCCTTGCTCAATGTTGGGGTTCTTGAAGCCCTCAGACAATTATCTGTTTCATATTATGATTCTACTCTCTCATTAATAAATTCTAGAAGTAACAAAAATAATTCCAAATGTCTTCATCAGACACTTCCTCATGAAGGCTTGCTTCATGATAATTCTGTCAATCTCAAAGCATCATCTTCATATGAGAGCCACGATAACCCTCTGCATGGACAAAATACCAAGGGTAAAAGTTTTCATCTTTTGTTGTAACCCACCATGGTGGTCCTCCCCATAATGAAGAATTTAGTTATGAAAGTCCTCTCATCAATAGTAATTCTCATTGCCTAGAAAATTCTTCAATGGACAATGCAGTAACGAGAAATCCCTCTTATCTTGAGGCACTTGCAAATGCGAATCCAGTCATGTCTGAAGCCTTACTGCTAGAAGATGAAATACTTTTTCAATTAGAAGATACCTAGAGGTTTAGGTCATTCTACAAACAACCCATGGGTCCTTCATCTTCAAATTTGAAAAATGAATTCTCTACCAATCCTGCTGAATCTAATGAAGCAACAAAAAAGTACCATCTTCGGTCCAATCAGGTTGAAGAATCTTCATCAAATGACAAAGAGGAAGTGCTGAATATGATAAAACAATTGGCGAATGGTGAAATACCAGTCATGTTTTGGCTTTTGGCTGAATCTCAGTTTGATATTCCAGAAATGTTGATAGAATATTTTATTCACGATATTTGTCTTAATATATGAAAAACAATTTGTAACTTCAAAGATAAAATAATATTTTATGATGAATTTCAAAATCATGATAAGGTAATAGAAGGGTTACAATGCCAAATTGACTTGGAATCTCTCTCAGTTTCCCGATATCAAAAGGGTGAAAAGCAGCAGACAACCCTTCATCCTTCATGCCTTATCTCATTAAAAAGGATGCACCAGTTAATTACCAATGCCCCATCTGGTATTCATATCAGGGGATGGGGTGTTCATGGAGAATTGCATTTCATTGAGCTCTCTAGTCAAAAAATCCCACCAAAAGTGGTCTCATGAAATGTTATTGCCCGTGGATGGCCACAAATAACTGGTTTTGTGTGTAATCAACGGCTTTCTCAAGAATAGGGCTCAAATAGTTCTTCCCAATGTTATGAATATAAAGAATAAGTTTTAAAATTACACTTTCATTAAGGAAATGAAAATATCAAACATTCTTCTCATTTAGAGCATGCACATAATCAGGTGACAAAAGTGTTATAAATAATCCAACAGTCATCTGACCTAGGAGATTTGAGTGGATGTCGGATGATGTATTCGACCAATTTTCAGACTAAAATCCGCAAAATCAGGAGAGATTTTAAGAATGTTTCAGATGCAGCTGCTCAAGAGCCAACTCTGCTTACCGGGCATGGGACTCTTTCAATCCAATACTTAGGATCAAAAAATGTGATTTGAGGAGTGGATTAGGGAAAATAAGAATAGTCCCAGTCCATCAGACTGGGGACTTTTCCAAATTCTCAATCTCTTCCTCAGTGAAAGTCAGTCTTCTTTCGATTAGGGAAGAAGCCATTAGAGGAACTTAGAGGAACATTATCAGGAAATTCCCTCCAAATTACGGTACATCAAGAAGTTCTTGAGGTATTAACCAAACAAATTTTAATGTCTCATACAGGAATGAAAAAAGATAGTATTGCAGAAGCGCTGATAGAAGGACTGCAATGCGTTATGCATCGATAAATGTCATCAATGTCATTGTCACTAATCCCCGAGAACATGAGGCTCACTCAGAGGGATCAGATGAAGAATTTCATGTTCAAGAGGCTCTACACATAGAAACAAATGAAGGAGGTGTGCGTACCAGAAGCCAGAGGGTTTCCCAGAGGCAAGACATTCCTTTAGGTATTACCCTTCCATATTCCAAAAAGGCACATTCCAAGGAAAAGCGTAAAAGTTAGGTTACATCCCACCCTACCTCTAGAGATGGCCAGTCACTCTCATTAGAGGAAATTTTTGCACAACAAGATAATGAAATGAAGGTGTTACGGAGGTTAAATGCAGAACTACTTCAAGGTTGACTTTCTCCTAATCATGATAGAGCTAATCAATCATGGGAATTTGTTGTATCAATTGGGATGGATCAAGAATATTCCCCTTTAAAAGTACAGTATCACAGGTCCAATCCTATGGGTCATGTGCGATAACAACTGGAATTACTACCATTAGTGGATCTACTGGTCACCACGCCCGTTCAAACTCTAGTTATCTCACCTTCTTAGGTCCAATCTCAACTAGATGTTTCTAAAAAATTAATTACTACCAATGGTTCATTGACATCTCAGTTGGAAGCTATAGAAGGAAAACATGCACAAGTTCAACCGAAAAAGAGAGCTTACCCTAAATTGGTGGATTCAATTCATCCCCCATAAAAATTTTCACATACCACATTCCCAATTTTTAATGGTTCAGAAGATCAAGAACAACACTTTTCACATTTTATTTCACATTGTGATCCTATGATGGGAACTCCTCAACAAAAAGAAGAAGTTAAGCTCAAGTCTTTTTTGTAGTCATTACAAGGACCTGCTTTTGTCTGGTATACATGTTTGCAATCTCGGTCAATTACCAGGTGGGAAGATCTCCATCAAAGGTTCCTTCTTAAATTTATCTCAACATTACCAAAGAGGACAATTTTTTATCATACTAATTGTAAACAAAGGGAAAATGAAAGTGTTTCAAATTTCATTTCTCGCTGGAATGGATTAACATATTCCTTAATTTTAGCACTCCCTCAAGAAGAGCTGCTGCCAATCTATGTGGAAAATCTACGTGATGAATTACATACAACGTTGATCCCTGTGAAATACACATTAGGGATTCAAGACCTTACTTTAGTCGCTCAACAGATATAATATTATCTTATAATGAATAAAGCTAAAACTCATGTAATTCCACAAGTTCGGGGAAGTAGTATAGGGAATACAGAGACTTCTATAGTTACACTTGAACAAGAACCTATACCTACTTCCACTTCAAAACCTTCATCATATCAAAGGGCTCCACCTCATGAGCGTCAAAAAAAGGCCGAATCGTCAAGATGATCCAAGAGATCAAAGGCATAAATAGTTTGAGGATTTAAAGAACAATTTTTATTCTTTCAAGAATGAAAAAGTTCATGGTTACTTCTTCTTGGATTTGGAAAACAATCTGGTTTAGTTACCAAGTCTTAAAAGGTAGAACACGGAATGATATGAAGATATCCCCAACTATTTCCCTTTTTATTAGATGTTGGGGAATCCAATTCAGGAGTGTTTTTCCTTCGAAGACCTCATGCAAAAGATGGCGGACTCTGGACAAATAAAACCGAAAGGTTATTCAGTCCAGGAAGCATGTGTTACTACTACTGATCTAGAGGACGAAGGCGAGTGGCACGAAGTTAAAAGTAAAAAATGTGCAGAAATATGATGATTGGATGGTCAGGAAAATGATCATCCTAACTAATGCCATTTTACGAACACAATTTAATCAACCAATGCATCTTCTGGTATTTCTGCCACATAAAACCCCCTTCATCAGAAGGAAAATCCTCAGAGAAGTGGCATAATTTGAATAAATAAGAGATGTTAGAAGAAGACGAGCTCTTGTAAAAGCCTAAGTTGCCTTTGACTCTGACAGATTTTATGCCATTTTCTTCAAAAGCATGGGCACTGCCCCACCAAACAGCCCATCCTGAACTGGTTCATCAGGCTGAATCTTCATCTGATGAATAATTGATCTTTGGTTTTGATAACATGATTTATTTAATGTATATCTATTCCAATAAAAGTTTTGATCATGAGGATCCTAAGTTCCATGTATCTAACAGAGGTGTTAGAGGAAGAGACAGAGGTCTAGGATACAGAGGAAGACATGGATATTCAGGAAGTCACTATTTCAATCATACCCCTTCTAGAATTGTATTTGTGGCAGAAACTCATTGAAAATTCATTTATTGGGCTCAATAAGATCATGAAAGGTCTTCCACACATGGAAGATTTGGTCCAGACACAATTATTTCGGAGGACCGATTAGAGGTTACAACTTCTTCCTCTCAAAAAATAGATAGACATAGTCTGTCTAATCTACCAAATCCAGGATTGTTTCCAATTCCTACCCTGATACAGGATGCATCTACTGCCAAAGCATCAACTTCCAAGGCACCTGCAAAACCACATTTTCATGATGGGAAACATAGACATTTGGACCAAAAGTTTTATGTCTTGAAACATTTGTCCCAAGTACCAGCCAATTTATCAATTATGGATTCCTTGAATCTATTAATAGATATTCAGGAGGCGCTTATTGATGCTTTTTCAAGTCCTCAAAAATTTGAAACTGAAATTTCTGCAGCTGAGGTCTACCATATATAGAATGATCATGCATAATTCCATGCAGTGGTATATATTACAGAGGAAGATGAAGATGATGTTGGACATTGGAAAATTAGACCTTTGTATCTATCTCGAAAAGTCAATGATATAGACATCCTATGAGATTTAATTGATAATGGATCAAGAGTCAATCTCATTTCTATTCATACAATTCATCGATTTGGCCTCACCGAATCTGATTTATATCCTTCTACTTTGATTTTTCAAGGATATGATAAGAATGAACAAGAACATATGGCTGAAATTACACTTATAATTTAGTGGGGAAACCTTGTGTCTAATTTAGATTTCATGGTTGTTTGTCAAGACACAACCTTCAACATTTTTCTTGGAAGACCTTGGCTACATCAACATGCGACCGTACCTTGGTCATACAATCAATATCTCAAATATTGTTTCAATGGTCAAATTGTGACATTTTATGGTGACAAGGCCCCATTCAAAACGACTGAATCTAAGTAAATTGAGGCATAATTTTATCACATGGAGGGAAAGGAAAAATCCACAGCAAAAAAGGTCACCAAAATTAATGATCCAAATGGTTTGAAAAAGATTCAAGCTCATTCATACATGTGACTACAGATTATGTGTTTCCTATCAGTCAAATTGACAAGATAGACCTAAATCCAAACACTCTTATGGAAAATTCAATGATGTCAATTACGGCTACCAAGCCAGACATCATGGGAGAAATTGTTGATTCACCAAGAAGTGCTGAAAGCATAAATGGAGATGTCTTTATTTCATCCACTAAAATACAAAAATTCTATACTTCATCAACCAAACCAGAAGAAGTTATAGCAATATTAGTGGAAAACAATAACGTCGATTCTCAGTCCATCAACTCTTATATATCACCCCAGGAAGACCCTTCATCATCAATATGGGCAGAAATGGAATCCTCTATTCAAGATGTTCAAATTTTAACTTCTCCTCTGAGCATGGAAATTCTGATTTGTCACCTACTATGAAAGGAGAAACAGAAGAAGTAAAAAATATTAAAGAAGAAGAGAAATATCTCAGGGATGCTTCTCCATCATTTTAAGAGGGTATCTCTACCACTATGGATGATCTCAGAGAAATAAATCTGCGTAAAAAAGAAGATCCACGCCCCACATTAATTAGTGCATCCATGACTCTTGAAGAGAAATAAATGTATACTACATTTCTAAAGAAAATCGAGAAGTATTTTATTGGAATTATACAGAAATTCAAGGTCTTTATCCCAATGTGGCCACTCATTATTTGGGTTTTCAAAAAGAACTTTGAGGATTCAAGCAAGTAACAAGAAGAACACACCCATCTTAGGCCTCTAAAATTGAAGCTGAAGTTGATAATCTTATCACGGCTAACATCATTATAGATGTTCAATATCCCAAATGGATGGCTAATATTGTCCATATGGAAAAGAATAATGGAAAAATTAGAGTTTTCATTGACTTCAAAGAACTTAATCGGCATTGTTCTAAGGATTATTTTCCAGTTCTAATCACAGAACACTTAATTGATGTAACAGCTATCTACGAAGCTTTTTCTTTCATGGATGGTTACTCTGCGTACAATCAAATACGAATGGCCCCAGAAGATGAGGATTCTACAACCTTCAGAGCTCATCATGGTGTGTTTTTCTATCAGGTAATGCCCTTTGGCCTGAAGAGTGCAGGTGCAACATATCAACCTGCCATGCACCATATCATCAAACCCTTTTTAGGGATTGAATGTTATGTGGATGATTTTGTGGTTAAATCATAACAAATTTTTTATCACTTGACCAATCTGGATAACAAATTTAACAAACTTAAACAACACAATTTGAAGATGAACCTGTTGAAATTTTCTTTTAGGGAAACCTCAAGAAACGTTTCTCGGCTTTGTTGTACGCCATTAGGGTATAAAAGTTGAACCTAAGAAGAAAAAATCGATCCTTGACATGTCACCTCATAGAAATTTGAAGGATGTAAGAGGAATTCGAGGAAACATGGCCTATATTCCGCATTTCATCCCCAATTTGGAGGGAAAGTTTTTACCCTTCACCATATTAATGAAGAATGGAGTCACCTACTAGTGGACTAAATAATGTCAAGATACATTTGATAACCTCAACAAATATATCTTGAGTACACCAGTATTAATGCCAATTTTTTAAGGAAGACCATTTATTCTATTTGTGATAGATTTAGAGTGATCATTGAGTGCCTTCCATGCCCAAAATAATGATGCATTGAATGAAAATATCCTTTATTATCTTAGTTAGACTATGCTTGAGGAAGAAACTTGATATTCATGTACTAAAAAGTGCTACCTAGCCTTAATCATTGTATTTCAGAAATTTAGACACTACCTGTAACATCATGTGGTCAAATTGGTATCTAATAATAACCCACTCAAATTTATCCTTAGTCTTCCAATGCTTACACGACGTCTGGAATGGTGGAAAATTATTTTACAGGAGTTTGATATCCAGTATGTGTCTCAAAAGGCAATAAATGGACAAGCTCTGGCAGATTTTCTTACTAAACACGCATCTGTAGAAGATACATATTTAAATATTGAACTTCCTAATGAGGAAGTCTTCTCTATTCAAGATAAACCTAAAAAATGGGAAATGTACTATGATGGTGCTTCCATAACTCCAAAAGGGAAGAAAATGGAAGATCCTAAATTCAACAAAGATGGTTTAGGAATCGTACCTATTTCCCCAGAAAAGGAAGTGATACCCTTTTTCTTCTTATTGTTGTAAGGAAGTACAAACAATGAAGCACAATATAAAGCTCTCATCACAGGCTTAGAATTGGGCTTTAGGAACAGGTGAATCACTTGAAAGTAAAAGGTGATTAATATTTTGTAATCAAACAAATCAATGGGGATTATTCCATCAGAAAGGAAGAGTCAATACCTTTGTCTGATTACGTCAAAAAGTTAATGGCGGGATTTCCTTCAGAACCGACATTTTTTTATGTCCTTCGATCACAAAATTTCCATGATGATGCACTGGCTAATGTTGCCACATCCCTGGAAGATCCAAATCGGGACAAAACAATCATCAGTATTGCCCACAGTCGTATAGTTTCACATTTTTTTCAAATCAGAACAGAGGAAATCAATGAAATCAGTCCCATTTCTGAACCATATGGTCATACTGCATGATGGATGACACCTATTAGGGGATACCTTCAAAATGGAATACACCCACCTGATAAAGCCAGGAAAGAACAAGTCTGAGGACGTGTGGTCAATTTTACTCCTTATGATAGCCCATATCACCAAAAAAAATTCTAAAAGAGAGGTTTTGATTGAATTCTCTTCAGATATATTGAAGGTGAAGAGACAATGGATATCATGAATGAAGTACATGTAGGAGTTTTTGGTGCCCACTAGTCTGGACATAGACTTTTTGGTCAAATTTGAAGGCTTGGATACTTTTGGCCTTCAATGATGCAAGATTGTGTGGATTTCAATAAGAAGTTTCATTCTTGCCACCAATGTTCCAACTCCATTCATCAACCTCTGTAGTTGATTCATATGGCTAAATACTCCTGGCCATTTGCTACATGGGGAGTGAATGTAGTATGACCTTATCCTCTGGCTACAGCTAAGCAGTTTAACTATATTCTTACTTCTACTGACTTCATTTCCAAATGGGCAGAGGCAATACATCTCAAGGAAGACAGTGATAAATTTATTGTTAGCTTTGTCAAATCCAACATCATTACTAGATTTGGTGTTCCTCATACCATATTGATGGATAATGGCACCAAATACTGTTCATCCGGATAAGAAAATTGTATCATGAATACAATATCAGATCTAACCATTCATCTCGGTATCATGTACTGACCAATTGTCAATTAGAGGTTTTCAATAAGTATCTTTCAAACATACTTAAAAATATGGTGGATAAAGATAAGAAGTCATGGATTGATAAAATGTTTCATGCTCTATGGGCTTCACGGAATACCACCCACACTACTACATGATCAACTCCATATTCATTGGTATATGGAATGGAAGCAGTCTTGCCTATTGAAGTCCAATTACCTTCTCTTAGAGTCTTCATTTGTGATCAATTATCTACAGATGAACAATCTCAAAAGAGATTGGATGAATTAGAATGACAAGATGAAAAAATATCGTCACACTTCACCATTCAGAAGTCTATCAGAATCGAATTGCATGGTCTTTCAATAAAAAAATTTCATCTTCGTTCATTCATTCAAGGAGAATTGGCATTGGTCCTCAGAACCCCAATGATACCAGGAAAGAAGCCTCCAAATCCTGAGCCAAAGTGGGAAGGACATTATTGAATGCATAGGGTCTACTCCAATGGAGCCTATTCATTAATCTCAATGGATGAAGAACTCATTACAACTCCAACAAATGCAAGATTTTTGAAGAAGTATTTTGTGTACCACAAATACACCCATTGTCCTTGCTGTAGGACATTAAACTGCATAGCTGCCTCTATCGTCCAACATGATGTTAAAATGTGTCCTCATTTCATCCAACATGATGTTAAATTGTTCATCGTCCAAGCTACAAGACATTAAACTACCATGCACCCCATGTTTGTGACACATGACATTAAAATGTTATCACTGAATGCACAATTGTGTTTTAAACTCCATTGACATGCATGCCTCGAGAAGCTGGCCATGGATAATCCCCACACCATCCTTCATGTTCACATCATTCATGACACAATCGTGAGGTCTGCTTATTCTTCTTCTTTCTCACACCAATCATGACTCGTGTGAGCTTAGAGTAAGCTTTGACCCTGAAATCTTCTCTAGACCGCTATCCACACTTTTGTTCCAACATCATCCTTGGGTCGTTATCCTCAAGTTCGACCCAATTTCCGAATCCATATCAATTGAACTATGTAGACTGTGATCCATGCCTCATAGGTTGGGTATGTAGGAAACCTCCTGAGGTTGAAGCCCGAAACCACTTTTTTCACATCGATTCACCTCTATCCCATACGATGTTTATCGGTGAAGCCCTTGTCAACTGTCTTCTTCATAAAGGTTCTCTTTCATCCTACATGACGTTAAACTATGTGCATCCCATCGTCCTATCTATATGACATTAAAATATATAGTCCCCCATTTTCCTTACTGCAAGACATTAAACTTCATATCACTGGTCCATGCATATGACCTTAAATTATTTGGACTTTGGTCCTCTATGTCAATAAAATACAATAATCCCTGATACCCTCACTCGAGAGGAATCATCATTGACATGGTCTCCAACCATGTCATGTTTCAAGAACTATGTGTTGCTTGATTCTCATCCTTATGAGATAAATAGTGACACCCAAGTCTTTAATCTTCGTTCCATCCATAATTGCAATAACGTCCTATTTACCCCTCATATGTATGAACCAAATCTGTAAAAAGGGTATTTCAAGAACTACGTGCATCTTGATTCCCATACTCATTGGATATGTAGGAATGCTAGAGAATTCCTCGAGTCCAGCCTCGAGCCTATGGTCTTAACCCCAAACTCCGCTTTCGGTCCCTTGGATAAAATGTCCCCCTAGGAGCACATTGTGTGATATGGAACACCCTGGTCTTTATTCACACCAGGTTTATAACAAATTCACGATGTGTCTCCCTCACTATGGTTCAAGATCTATGACCCTAAACTAAGATATTCCATGCTCTCGTCCTACATGACGTTAAACTGTATTTCAAGAACTACCTGTGGCTTGATTCTCATCCTAATGAGATACATAGTGACATCCAGAATCCCAATTCAGGACCGAGCTGCAAAATTATACAAATAATATTCATAATCTCCATAACCCCTTTCTTGAATTCTGGTCGCATAATATCTGATAATAGAGAGATATTTTTCCTGACTATGCAGCACATTCCCCTAGGTGGCCTTGCATAAGTTTTCTACATAAAAGAAATGTCTGCCCAAAAGATAATACTATTGGACTATGTAGCTTATTCCCTAGTTGGCCCTACATAGTTCAACCTTAATAATAGGTTTGTCAAGTAGTGGTAAGTTCATTATTAGGAGAAACCTCTTTTGTCTCTATTGGACTTAACGATGGTTTGTATGGATCTGAAATAAAACTGACAACCTTAACATATTTGTTCCATACTCTTTTTTCAGGATCTGAAAGTATTATGTAGTATAATTTTTCTATATTTGGTTTTTGTCACATGTTATAAAACAATAGATACCTTTTTTCCTTTATTTGCGTCAGACCTTCGCAGAAGTCACATTCCTTTAATTCTTGGACAATTTTTTTGGAAATAATCTATCCATATTCAAGTACCTTTCTCCATAAAGCAGACTCTATGCTTTGAAAAATTTGGATCCCCCTAATACTTTCTTAAAATTTTAGGAATAGAAATTTAAATTTATGAGTGTTCTTTTTACCGACTATGCAGCATGTTCCCTTAGGTGGCCCTGCAAAAGTTTTCTACATAACGGACCTATCAGCCAAAAAATGCTACTATTTGACTATGCAGCTTATGCCCGAGTTGGCCTTGCATAATTCATCCCCCATAATGGGTTTATAAAGTAGTGGTAACTTCATTATTAGAAAGAACTTCCTCTAAGGCCTTTTATCTCTCTTCCCATGTAATTCCTCAGATTAAAAATTTCCCAATTAGTAGTTTACAATTTTCCCCCTCCATGCTTGAATATGGTAATATCTTTCAAAACAAATTATCAAGATTTGATTCAATATCATCCACTCGGTCAAAGCTATTAGACCTTAAATATTAGCCTTTTTATATTCCAACATGCATGAATTTAAACTGACAATAATAGAAGGCATGGTAATCATTAAATTGGGAACCTATAAAGGGTACTCTAAACAAAAGTCGAGTCCCAACTCGCTAAACAAACATTTTGTATGATTTAGGAAATATTGAGAAATTAAAAGATAATATTTGTGTTGTTGTTTATATAACCCTAGTAAAAAACTAACTATGTTTACTAGGCACATTGGCTTAGGTAAAAATAAGAGAAATTATCAAGAAAATGAAGGTACAGATGATTGAAGATGAAATTTTTTTCATTGATGATGAAGATTAGAAGAACATCCACAGACTGAAGTCTCTTCTCTTTTTTTTCAAAAATTATAGAAGACATTCAACATTATTTCTCATCTGTTTCACTACATCTCAAGCTTCATCAGCACCCACTTGAAGTTCATTTACATGACCATCTTCACTCTCTTTAGCAAGAGAAAGTGCTTATTTGGAATCTTTTATGGCTTTTATTCCATCATCTAGGACTTCTTCCAATGAAATATGAAGCTAGTCAAGCTCCCCAGTAACAACATCTAGCTCTTGCTGAAGGTGAAACTGATGGAAAATCTTCCCCTTCATGTTTTTCATAAGCTCCTTTAGCTTTGTAGCATGATAATCCTCAGTTCAGAACACTGCAGAGAGAAATTCACTGATATTGATTAGAAATCTATCTCTGATCAGGTCTTGATGACACCTTTTCTCTTTCTACCTCCTTCAAATGACTTGTTTCACTACGATATGGATTTATTGATATCCAAAACTGCCAAATCCCAGAATGATGAATCGAGACGAATCTCTTGAAATTTTAGAAGGCAGCTCTTCAAGAGGCACCTCAGATATTATCTTCTATATATTTTTCCATGCATTGCGACGTGAGAATTGGAGCGCCTTTTTCACCTTTGGTTCTGATTCAACATCACTATCACATGGAGCATCTTAATCTGGGATTAATGCACTTAAGAATGTTCCCTGTTATGGTCCTTCCCTGACTCTGTTACTTCTCCTTCTGCTACTGTTTGGGCTGAGGCTGAGGCTTCATCTCCAGATCTATCCATTGAAGTTGACAGCCCTGTTTGGTCAATTGAAATAATGGTTAGTTTCAAAAGTCAGTAAAAGTTGATTGATATTCTTGTTGGTTAAGTAAGACACAGATATTATCATCTTTTTCCAAACAATAGATCTGCAACTTGTGAAGACTCCTGCCCATCTTCCCTAGCTTCTACAGGATTTTCAATATGTGTTTTAGGAGGATCAACCATGTTAAGTTCCACTTAAACCATCGTTTCTACAAAAATAGGGTTGAAATCAATGTATACAACCCTTTCAAGTGTTGTTGGTTCAACAGTTTCTATAGATGGAACTATACATTTTTTAACCAAACATTGTTAAAATTATAATGATGAGAAGATTAACAGTGAAAATTATGAAACACACATCTTCTTGATTCTACAACCAGATCTCCAAAATATTTTAAATCACATGGTAATTTAATATGTTCTAAAATTTCTTCAAAAGACATGCCAAGATTCATCATTTTATCCAATGATGTCCTAGATCCCAGGTTAGTCTCACTACTGGGAGAACTCACCATGTCTTCTTCACGACTTTCATCTAGCAATCTCCAACCCCATATAGCTTCTTCACAAAAAGTTGTGGGGTCAGCTGTGGTGGTTGCCTAATGTTATGGTGTATGTGTTGAACCTAAAACATCATAGAATGGAATTCATTTTTTGACTCATTTGAGGTTCTATGATGTATTGTTAATTTAAAAGAAGTCTTTTCACTCCTAGCATCAGAAACATGAGTTGTGTTGGGAACAGACACCAGGTCATCTGCTCTCAGTATTTCTTCAGGAATAGCTATTTTAGAAGGAACTTGCAGCCATTATGCAACACCCTTCGTTGTACTCTGAGGATGGTCAGTTCTTTCCCTTAAAGGGTAAACTGAATAAGCCTCTGCAATCCCAAGAAGTTTTACCACTTTTTCAAAATTTAAGATTCATGACTACCAGAAAGACTTACCACGACTGATAAAGAGGTTGATTGTGGTCTTCTTTCTTCAATGCCTTTGATTTTAGGCCTTTTGGGTGGACTGGAATCATCATCTTTGAAAACAAGTATCGGAGACAATAACACCCTTTCTAACTCTTCATCCATGACTTGCTGGCCTATAGATACTTCGCCCGGCTCACAAGGAGATTTAGTGGCTCCAAGAGCAGTGCCACCAGGGCTATACCGTGACGAAGGGATTTCAGTGGTTCTTTTATTTACATGCTGCGGGATGAAAGTGATTTTTTCCTTAAATAAAAAATCTTTTACTAAATTTAAATTGCAATGCAAATAGAAATTTGGGAAAAAAGAAAACTTACATCTTTAGGAGCCATGTAGTCATGCCACTCTTCATCTAATGAAGGACCAATCCCCTCAGTGGTACCATGGTACATTATTTCCTTCACCCACTTGGTAACTGGAGCTAACCCATCAGTGGAAAATTTTAGCATTTCTAGCTCTTTGATGTAAGCCCAAACTTCATTAGTGTTGTCCTCAAAACGGATGTCAGAGGAAGCCTAGATATTCCTCAGTCTAGGGATATGAAACCCTTTCCTTAAGTCCATCTAGGTGGTTTCATCATCAAAATATAAACTCTGCCATGTCCGAACATCCTTTGGTGGTAATTATTTAGAATGTGCACCAGACGGTCGCACGGAGGGTCCTACAATCTGGGACTTCAACTTCATCTGAGCTACTACAATCATATATAAAGGATAAGATAATGAAACTAGTTTCTCTTTAAAATAAGGTCGACTAAATTTCCTCAATAATATAACTCACCATGAGTCAATGAAGTAGCTCTCTTGACTCTGGAAGGCGGATTATATCTGGAACGAGGCCTCTTTGATGCATTTCAAGCATCATCATCCCCATCTGGGGTATTTGGCGAATCAGTTCTGGGAGAGGAACCCGGTGAATTAGCTCTGGGTTTGGAATAATCAACTTCCAAATGAAAAGATTCTTTCCAAATGGTTCTCTTCTTTGTCCCCGCCTAAGGGAACAGCTGATTTCGTACCACTTCAGGGTATGATGCTACCCAGCTCTCAACATACCATGTAGTCAATCGACTTGCTGCTCCAACAGCTGGAATATCAAATACTGCCCCCAGTCATCTCTATAGATTTCAGCAACCATAGTTAACGAGCAACCATCAGATTCTTCTCTAACATGACATCCACAAGAGGGGATATAGTAATTTGCTGCAAACATTTTAATTGACATGAGAATATGTATAGAGCATAAGCCTCACATATAATTTCTCCGTCAATCTTTGTGGCTAGTGTACCATCTCTACATGCTGTAATATATGCTATTACCTCAAGGATGGCTGTTCTATCATAAAAATATATCCCTGTTGGATGATTTACAAAAATAAAGAAGTGAAACTCCTTGAAATTTCTCAGCCTTATTCTGATATCATAAGAGTTGAGGGATAAGGGAGAAATTCTAGAAAATGCCTGAACAGACGGCCAGAAAGAACTTCCTGGAATCTATACACAAATTTTTACAACATGTGTCCTAAAGTGGGTGGAGATCCATCCCCATAAAACTTGGAGTGGTCCCACTATTCTTAGAGAAGACTTACCCCTATACACATTAAGTAATCTCCTACAAATATTTTCCAAAACTAGTGTGGCCAACCCAACCATCTTCCTTTTAGCCAGCTTGGATTCAACAACAAAGGTCCCCGGCCTCACAGCTTCTTTCGAATCCCAAACTGGTAGAAGTTAAACACTGTGCCACAAGGCCAAAAAGCCTGCCAGATGGGTCTTCGCTGAAATTTTCTGGTTCACTTCATAACCCCACCTATCAAACTCTCCTACTTCCAAACCTAGCCAAAATGTGCCCAGTGCACCCCTCTTTACTGATCTAGGGAAACTAGTAGGACGAGTCTATGAAGGTCTATCCTCTTCATTTTTAATCAGAAACATGCCCATCCCTTCCTCTGGATGGATATCTTTTTTGTAATGGGTTTTTGTGGTGGTGGTATTCTTATGCTTGTAGAAACTTTTCATTATATCTTGAGCCAAATACATAATTCTCTCAGAATAATTCCAAGTCACCTTGGGGGGGGGGATGAATTCATCATACATATATCCCAAAATTGGAGCCCCTGATATCTTGTAGACATCCCACAAACTGATACTTACTTCTCCATGAGTCAAATGGAATGAATTCATTTCATAGCTCCAACAGTTGATTAACTCAAGCATGAAACTGTCATTCATATAGACATATGTCTGCCCAGCCCAAATAGCATCATATATTGCAGCTCCCTTTAGATCATTTAAAAACACTGCACAGTTTTGTCGCACCCAATATGCCCAGATCCAAGTTAGCTTCACACCTCCTCCAGGACAAAAATCACAACTCTTCTTCCATCCCTTAGATTGGTCCATCTTAGAATTTTGGAAAATAGAGGGATAGCAATGCGGATGTAGCTTAGGCGTGTGAGGATTCAGATCTGGAGAACATGGGATATAATGCATTATGTACGCCTTCTACACTGTCCCGACATTGGCATATGATCCTACAACTGATACATTTGCCAAAGAGATATTGGTGTAGGTATGAAACCAGGAATGAGGGATATCATTCGTTTCCTTTGGAATAATGACTCCTTGTAGATGACCATGGCCATACAAAGGCATGTAAATGCTCTATGGGAAATTTGTATGATATTTCTTCAAGTACTTATCCAAATCCAGGAGAGTGATGTCGCAGATAACATAATAATCATGGCCGATGATGTTCATCATGTCTTCTCTTGCTGGCCAGCTCATCAGCAGATCCAATTCTTCTGGGATCCATTGAATCTGCACAACGATCAAACAATAAAAATTTAAGTATATTTGTTTTATAAAATTTTGATGATGGAAATAAAAAAATGGCAAATGGATTAAGGTGCGTATGTACCAAACTTGGCACGAAAGTCAAACCAGTCGCACAGGTTTTTCCGCCCTAGTCATGGCACGCAAGTCCAATACATTTTGCAGAAGCGCGAGAAAAATCCAGAAAAGTGATTCGCCGAAGACCGAATCACCTGCACGATGAGAGCTCAAGTTTCTAGAAGCTGAGTGAGTTCACACGGGTGTGAACATATATATATATATATAGGTGATCTATAACACCTACACTCCATACTTGTGCACTCCAGTAGCTGCGTGCCGAACATGCGTGCCACATACCCTTGATTTCACAGGATTTACCTTAGTGCCAGATCCCCTTTGCATTTTGGATCCAACTCTTCAGGGGGACTTTTTTTGACACTCCATTCCTTCATAGAGTCCAAAAAATGTAAACGAGGAATACCTTATGCACAAAGAGGGTCACCCTTTGAAGAAAATGAAAACAATTGACCAAGGAATGGGCCAAAAGCTCATTTGGATTGAGGTGCGCAAGTAACTTGTGCGCCGCACAAGTCACTTACGCTCCACCTATGGGTCGTGAAAGTCACTTGTGTGACCTATTTTATTTTTCACCCAAGGTGAATGGTTGCCTATAAATAGCCCCTTTAGTTCCCCCATTTGGAGGACAGATTTTCTGAAACTCAGATTCAAGCTCTGGTCACCCAATCCTTCAACTCAACTCTTCTGAAAGCTTCTAAGGTATCTTTTTACCTAGAATAGAATCCTTGAAGGAGTAGGATAAGTCCTTAGTGTTAATAATTCATCAACACTTGAACGCCCTAGTGTCTATAACTCCTTAAACGTGGAAACACTTGTGTGTCGCCCGACCCTTTCGTTGAAACTTGCACACCGCCCTTTTGGAAACATCTTTGGATATTACTAAAGGCTTGAGTTAAGTCTTGACCAAGTATTACCCTACAGATTATTCATCACCTAGGTGAACCCATGCCGCGCATTTACACTTTCATGGCCAAGACTGGCACACCAAATGATTTGTGTGACCTACACTTGCATGCCAACTTCATTTGTGTGCCTCTCTCCCATTCACCTCTCCTCTTCAAGATATTAGTCCTCGAACCCCTTTTCAAATCCATTTATGGAATGGTTCCTTTATTGGATTACTTATCTGAAAGGAATTCAATGAGAACCTCTCCCAAATCCTCATGATTTAAAAGATTTATGTCTCCATGGTTAGAGGTTTCCTCTATATAACCTCATCCTTTAAGATGAGAAGATCTTTTGATTTAGGGCATCATCTTTAGGAGTAAGCCCCAAGTTACTTTGGTTTGGGCCTCCTTCTCAGGAGTAATCCCCACTCATAATTTCCTTTAATTTGGGCCTCCTTCTCAGGATTAATTCCCAAGTTACAGGTCCCCTTAACCTGGGCCTTCTTCTCAGTTGTAAGCCCCAATCATAATTTCTTTTAACATTGGGAATTCTCCTCAGGAGTAAAGCCCAAATCATAAGTCCCTTTTAATTTGGGCCTCCTCCTTAGAAGTAAGCCCTGGTTTAAAACCCCAAATCTCAATAATGTACAAATACCTTTATGGACCCTGCTCCTGGGCTTCTTTCCTGAAGTAAGTCATGGTCTTCATCTACTTGGGCAGTCATTCATATGTAAGCCCGACATCATTTCTCATGACTGCATCTTTCGTGGCACCATTGTCAAGTTTACTAATACCTCTTGTTTCTCACACCGAGAATGAATCACATGATATTAAAGTGTAAAAGTAATAACAATATCTCTTTTTGGGCCATTAACCATGCATATGCCCCACATTTCTTCACCCGAACTATGTGGACTTTGATCTCGGCCTTAAAAATAGAGTATGTAGGAGGCCTTTCTAAGGTTCAAACCCATCTTTCATTAATTATTTTCCATCCCATATGACATTAAATTATATCCTTCTTATCAAACTACGTGGGTTCTGAATCCGTTTTAATGAGGATATGTAGGTAGGACATCTACGGGTTTGATCCCTACTCTGAAATAAACCCTGTATTTCATAATGACAATAAACTTCAAGTTCCCTACAAAGTGGCTTTAAATCTAGTATGGTCATCATAATGACCAAGAGATTTCTATTTAATATATTGAAGGATACCATTGAATATGAATCTAAAATACATACTGATGATTATTTATCGATGAATAATCTCAAATACATATAAAAGATTCTCTAAATCCCATACATATCAATCATCAATTTCCAAATCTAATGGAAAAATAATTTTCATGCTTGGTGAATTAATATGTATTCGTGAACATAACTTAAATCTATAAGAGTGTCCCGGAGTTGGCAATAATTCCACCTAAAAAGGTTTGATGAACCTTACCTCTCATCCTCTCAACCAATGAAAATTCTTAATCCTCATCGGTCCACGACTAATGAGAACCTACCTTTGGAATGTAGGTCCAAATGGATATAGAATCATTGGGTGTTTCCGACTCTATGAATAAACCAAAAAGAAACTGATTATAAATAATTATCCTTAGCCAAATAAGGTCATCCCCATTTCTAGAAGAAATATTAATTCAATAATAAAATTACAGTTATGGCATCAAGAGAACCCCTCAACATCATATGTGTTAAAAAACACTAGTTTTTTATTTTTTTCAAAATGTTTTGTATAGAATAAAAAATAAAATTAATTTTAAAATCTAATTCAAAGTGTTATAATTTGGTATCTAGAATTCAATAATATCCATTTAAATAAAACTATTCCATAATTTTAAAAATATTGTCAGGGATGAGAAATATTTATAAATAAATTCTAAAAAAACTATTAAAAATAGTCTTCTAAATAAAAGAACCCCTTACCAGAAGTATCCCTAATCACAAATGTTCTTTATCTTCCTTAATAATATAATTATTTTTAATTATTAACTTGTTAAAAAACCTTTTTCCATATTGATTATTATTTAATTTCATTTATTACCATCTTATATCTAATCACATGATTAATTAAGATCACGTTGAAAGTCGTGATGATATTGGACTCATATGTCCTAAATGACTTCAATAAGTTAACAATGTCAAAAAAGGTCATTATAAAATTATCAAAATAATAATAATAATGAAATAATTAATATTTTTATACATGAATTACACAAACAAAAAAAAATTATGATTATTAAAAAATAACTACCATACAATAATTGGGATTATATTCCATAAGTATGCATGAGTAATATTTTCATTTTTCAATGATAATTATTGAAAGATAATTAATATTATAATATTATTATATAATTTTTATTATTTATTAAATAGAATATTTATTTATTAAATATACATATATATAGCATATTTTTGTTGAGGATATGAAACAAAATAACAGTTCAGTATGGAGGTGGTAATCCATGCATTCACACATACTTTGTTATGATTTTCAATGGATTTGATGGTACAAAAAAGGTAAAAATTTTACATTTTTATAGTTATTGTTATTTCATTAATATAATATATAGAAATTAAATCCATCATTATAACGATTCATGTGTCATTTTTATGAAATACAAATTGGGTTAGTTTACGAGGCAGTAGACTACCGTACATAAGAGCGACTGTTTATTTTTCCATTTTATCTAAGAGGAGATGTATATAGGTTATAACATTAACATAAAAAATATTATTGTATTTAATATTTTATATTATTTTAAAAACTTAGAAGAATATTTTAATGAGTTATAAAATGAAATATAATTATAACATTCTATACAAATTAAAACCTCTTCTTCAAAAATTCTAATTGTTTTGACAACGTGACCCCTCAAAGCATGGTTTTACTCCCACAAGAAGACCTATATAATGTGGGTAAAGATTTAATATTGGTATTTAAGTATGGATTGAATGAATTAAGTGGACCTTGATGACTCTATAAAATGGGAGAGTGGTTCCCTTTTACAATTACTGAGGGGAATTATTGGAATTCTATGAAGTATTAATTTAATAAAAATTAATTTTCAAGGTAAATTGATAAAAAATAATATTATTAGTGAATAAGATTATAATTTGTTGAATTAATTTCATAATATAAACATTTGATAGCTTTTGGTGATGTTTTCACCCTTCTCTGTTTAGTTTTATCAATTTTCTAACCCTTTTGATGATTGCCATGACATAAATGTTTTTTATACATCAGAGGTGATGATAATGACTATTAAAAAAATTATCATAATTAGACCATGGTTTTTATTAAATCCAAAATATCAATAATTTTCTAAATTATTTGATTTTTAAAAATTTACAATCATTCAATAAAATATTATTTATTATAAAATTTCAATAATGTGATTTTTGGAACTATTCATTTAATTTGACATTGAAAAAAACATGATAAAAAAAATTCCAAAATAATCCTACGAAAAAACCCAAATATGTAAAAATTATCTAAAAATTCAGGGAATAGAATAATTCATTCAAATTTTATTACTTTTAATAAATTTAGAGTAATTAATTTTATTTTCCTAAAAAAATGTTGTGTTGGCATCGCGTAAGTATTTGAGGTAATTAAAATTTCACAGAAAATTAGAAATAAATTACCATGATAAAAAATGATTTATATTTTAAAGAATAATTTAAAACTAAAAATAATTTATGTAATCCCAAACACAAAATATCAAAGAAATTAAAATTAAGAGAGTGAGATTTTTGACATTATCGATTACTTAAATATTGTACACGTGCAAATTAATGAAATACTGAAAGAAGTTTCCATATTTGTAAAACAATTTATGTAAAAGGTAAAAATAGACTCATAAAATAAGAAAAAAATAAATTATTAGGGTCATTTTAAGTACTTATCATATTATTTGTTACCTTAACTACACTATTTAACATTACCATGACAATACTTGTCTATTACGATTACTATTCATTATGACAAAAAAATAAAGGAGACCAATTTTAAAAAATTGGAATTCCAAAATTCAAAAATGAAATTATTATTTCATGATTCAATTTATATATGTCAAATAAGTAAATTAAATGTTAGAATATAAAATGAAAAAATAGTATTTTTATGAAAGTGGAAAATTAAGTATAAAAAAGTTTTATAATAAATTCAACTAAAACATTGATTCCAATAAACACAATTGGATTATTTATTTTACAATATAAATAATTTTACCTTCATTTTTAAAATATATCATTATTAATTTAGGAAACAAAAATCCAGTTTTCAATAAAAATTACAATATTTACTATTTATTAGAATGTCTGTATTTTAAGAGAAATCTAAAAATAACACTCCATTATAATTTTTATTTTTCTATTTTAAAATTATATAATATTTATAAAAACAAATTCACAATGTTTCTTAAATTAATTATCATATTTTCTAAAAAAAATCCTTAAAAACCATTATGAAGGGAATAATTTTGAAGAACAAAGCAATTTTACTCTAAATTGAGTGCATATTTTTTAAAACTTAATCAATAAACATTTATTGATTAGGAAATCTATATATATTTTATAATGTATTTAATAATATTCATAACCACGAATTCAATTTCTAGGTTATGATAGTCATATATAAGTTATTATATTTTTTATTTCAGTTAAAATCAGTGTTGAATGTCTTGTATGATATCGAATATAGTCTTTGATTGAAAATATTTGGACATTATATTCTCCCACATAAAATTAATATCTCCCTTGAAATTTGAACATGATATATCTAATAAAATATAATAAATTTTAAAATATGATTCTCAAAATCTCATATTGTAAATTGGGTTAATAAAAGATACTCTTGAAAAGAGAGTCATAGAGGTAATAATGTAATCTAGAATAATAAATTGATTGTTTCCAAATAGGAGAAAATAGTGGGAAGTGAAATTAAAGTTATAAAGGAAAATGTAATGCCCAAAATATTGATATAGAGTGACAGAGAAATTTGATCACAAAAATTTTAATGTTCATGAGAATGTTAATGACCACAAAACCATAGACTAATGTAGTGTGAAAAAAACCATCAATTCAAAAAAAATGAAGGTAATAGGATATATTTTTTGTTTCTAGACCCTTTAAGGACGTTGAGTAATTACATTACCAAAAAAACTATTAACATAATGTAATTTAATTATGATACATTTAAAATTTCATCCTTTAAAGAATTTCCACCTCAATCGCATTATTTTATCCAAATAATGGGTATTGTTGGAGAATATTGGTTTATTCATGAATCACTAAAATTGATTTTAAATAGATGAAATAATTACACTAAAGGATAAAAATATATTCTTCCTATAATTATACATTAACCATAAAAAAATGGATAGCACAAGGTAAAATAATTCCCAAAATTAATAAAAAATAATATGAAAAAAACAATACATAAATATATAAAATTAAACAGGAGTACCAAAAGATCAAACTAAGTCATTATATTAATAAACATCATTGAAAATAAAAAGTTTATTCTTGATTAAAATTAAAACACAATTATTAAATTGATTTTATCACATATTCTTAAAATATAAAATTATCATTTTTCATGAAATAACATCAATCACAGAAACATTATTATAAGAAAAAAAATTTATTCCACAATTAAAAAATCTCTAGGATGTACTAATCATTTCCATAAATTATGGAAATCACATTAAAGGAAAAATAAAATAATATATTCTTCCCAAATATAATTAATCTTTTTGCACTCAAATAAAATCTTATAGATTTTATTTACCTTATTCAAGTAATGTTCCACAAAAATATAGTGATCTTTATCAGAAAAAATATTATTCACTTAATCAAAATACACATTCCAATATCAAGAAAATATATATGATAAAAGTTTTGTTCCCAAAATAAATATAATAATTATTATAAATTCATTTATTTAATTTCATACTAACTACGATATTATGTAGGTCAAATGTAGGTATTTCAACCTTTTTTCCTTTCTGTTGTGGGTTCACAACCCTTGGACATGTTAGATGTAACAGGTTACCACGTGGCCTATGAGGTTTCCTTTTAATAAAAGTATATTGATATAAATCTTATCAAATTAATTTAAATATTATAAAGATCCTAAAAATTAAACATAATCTTGAATGAAAATACAAATCCTAAAGGTTATCATTACGTTTAATCTTAATTTTAGAAAATTAAAAGAACATTCTACTTAAAATAACTTTGTCACATGCTAAAATTAATGGATAAATATACATTAATAATCCATCAAAACTCAATCAATGTATCTTTAAGTATTCCAATAACAAAAAAAATCCAGGAAGTATTACTTATTTTATAATTATGAGCATAATGAAATCTTCCATTACATCATAACTCATGAACCCCTACATGTAGACACCTAAATAATTCAATATTATTCAAAATACATTAACTATGATTTTCCATATTACTCATTAATACTTCATTCCTAGAAACCAAAATATGAATAATTTCATACGATTCAATGTAATGCCTAAGATTTTTCAATGTACATCATTAAAATTTATATGGTAATATTTTTGGAGCCATGTGCTGAGACAATGTGAGATTATTAGGCATGGAAATCAAAGGAATAATACTTTATTTTATTGAATACATTAATTCTATGAGAGAACAATTATTTTGAAAAAGTGGAATAACTCTTAACTAGTGTCTCATATTAGAAATATGATACCATATTCGATCCCAAAATATAGTCTTTACATTAGGCACTAAATAATCATTATTAGCATTAGGTTATTTCTAACAAGTCACCACTGGAAAAATAATAAAATAGGTACATTAAAAAAATTAATATATTTTTTTATGTATTGAACTAAAAAGAATTGTCTAAACATTATTTTATCTAATTCTCAAGGATAATGACATAATATTCAGAATATAAAGGATAACTTGGATGATAATTGGGAATTATATGATCATAGATATTCGATCGGTGTGCTACAAGGATCGTCAATGATAATGTAGCTATGTGGATCTCACCAAAAACAATGACATAGGGTTTTCATCATCAGTGACTAAAACAATTGAGGTTGGGTGGTTATTTTTTGTATATTTATCTCTATTTTAATATCCCACAATGAATGTGTATCTATCGAATAGTAGATTGATTCAAGGGTTAATTGTTCTGAGGGTATGGGTTTACTTTCAGGGATTGGGGTATTTTACAATGTTATTTATTATATAGATTATTAATTCATCATTTTAAATTAAATGGATCAATGTAAATCTAAAAATATTCCATGGTATATTCCTCTTTGATGTTTTTATGGATTTCTCCACCATTTATTCAAACTTTCAATAGGGTGAAATTTCTTTGGTCAACTACTTAATGAATACCCAATATTAGATCGTTGCACAACTATTTTTGGCCCAATGGAACAATACCAAGGGTATTGGTTATTAATGAGGCTGTGATTGGTGATTAATGATAACAAAGGATTAGTATAGGTAAATACCACCAAATTGTAGTTCCATTATTTATGAAAATTGGTGCACAATGACTGTGGCGTTTTCTGATTGATTCATATGGTCATAATTCAATATTAAGTGAAACATATACATAGAATGAAGATATATGAGATCCCCATCAAGATTGGTGGTGGGAATCATGAGTCGAAGTATTGGTGTGGAATCCATGTGAATACCCCTAGATTCTTGAAGTTTCTATATTGCACAGTGTGTTATTGATGAAAAAAAGCCATGTGTGGAGACATGCATAAGGTGGTAGGTTTACCCATGAAATTAATTATCACACATCATGTGATATATTTCACACACAATTTGAACCTCCCATAGTTTCTTTATATGTTTCAAAGAGGATAAAGTCAACATGCACAACCATGTACACAAACACATGTAGAGTAAAGATGTACCTCTTCGTATTCAAATATGTCCATGTACATGGGCACAACCAGTGGTACTTAGAAAAAACCAAGTACATGGGCATAAACCAATTTACACAGGCATGGGATAAATAAAAAAGGTAGACCTAGAGCCCAAAAATACATGTTGATCACATCATGTACATGCCATGTAATTTTACTTGGAAGGTATGGGGCCCTTATTCTCTTCAGTGTGGAACATTTTCCAAGGGGTTTATTCCATCGATCCATCTATGTGATTGTGTAGTTTCACTTTATGTCTTGGATGAAGGATTATGACCCACTCTAAGGAGATTATCTCAGATAGAGTTCTAGATGTCACCCATTCTCCTAGGTGGGATCCTCTATATTTTATTCCCTTAGTTTTGTTTTGAGAAACATAGTGAACAACTATACATGGGTATCAATCCACTACTTAGTGATTTAATATATATTGGGATTTTGGTATACCCTATGGCCCTTTGTGTGACAACTAATATTTATATCAATATATTATGACTTAAATAGGATACCACCTTATGGTGAGACCCCACAAGCATAACATATTGTATTGAAAACATTAGTTGTATTAGACTTGTGGAGTGAGTTATCCTTGGTGTGTGTTTATTATATCGCTCATATTGTTATTAACAAATACATATGATGTTCTTAATATCATATTTATGCTTTATGCTTAGTAATTTTGATGTGTTCTACTGGGTATTGTTATACTCGCCCCAAGATACGATCTGCCTGCAAATTTCATGTCTTATATAGAAGATTAATATTTTTATGCATTTATTGGTTAAATTGGATAAAAAATTATATATTGGGCTAGAAATACCATTTTACATGTCGTGAGTTATGTTTGACTGTATTCCCCTCTTTATATTAATTTTTACTTATATATAGTTTTGGTTGTATTTTATTTGGAAATTTACACTTTCAAATATTATTCACAATACACTTAATCTGGTAATTATATGTGTGCATGCTTTTGGAACCAGATGTATTTTTTAGTTTCGTATTGTGTGATATTGGAGATATTTTTGTATGTACAAGTACATGGTTCTAATGCCTCCCATGTGATTATTATTCCTACTGAGTGTTGGTCACCAACCCCATCCCTATTGGTGGAAATATTGGGGTAGTCACCCTCAACCTATTGTCATCCAGGAGGGTTAATATGGTGTAGATCAGGAAAGAGTTATATCATAGGAGTTCCTTATTATGAACGTAATTTGGTGATTTGTTGGGGTTTTATAGAAATAGTGTTATTTGTTTGGAGTTTAGATTTTAGGTCATAGAATCTTCTGTTAATGCAGAGTCTAATGTATCCATACAAGTAGACTCTAACTACTATCTTTAAAGTTGGTACATATTGAAATTGATTTCAGGGAAAACACCGGTACATGAATCATATAGTAATGTTTTATGTTTCTATGTACTTCTTGATTAATCTCCCCAAATATATTCATTCACCACGGTATATATTTTTAATTTCAGGATGCCTCTATGATAATTTATATCAAGGATTCATTAGTAAGATTATGAGTATGATTCCCTTAGTTATCTAGAGTGGTTAAAGGACATTTTATAGAGGTAGTTATTCTAGGTGGGATTCCCACCATATCTGTGCAAATTGAGATGATGATGGTACCGGTAGAAGTAGTGGATGAGGCGTGCATGCTAAGAAAGATTCAATGGTTTTAGAGACATTTGAAGTTCTCAGGCCAAATAGACTTATAAGTAGAAGAGTATTGGCTTTAGGTAGTTACATGAGTCTTTCATCTCATCAAGACACCTATAGAATATATAGTGGTCCATTTGGGGTGCCTTCTTTATTGGTCCATAGGATGTTGATGAATCCTTGTGGTCTAATCAGATGATGAGGTGATATTTCGTAGATTGACTTTAAGAAACTCTTTAGAGAGTATTACTCTCTAGATATGATGTGAGTAATATTCACCCATAATATTTTATAGATATATTAGTGTAGCATGACAATGTTGGAGTATTCATTGAGGTTTACCAACCTTTCAGGATTGCTAATGTATATAGTTTTGGATCCATTATTTTGGGTGCATATCTATGAGTTACGTCTATGTAGATATATTTAGGAAAATGTGAAACCTATATGCATTCAATCCATTACTCTGTTGTTAGATGATAATTTAGTGATATATATAGTTTAGGCCATGAAAACACCAGTAATGGGTTCCAGTAGTAGGCACTAAGTGGTTTAAAAATGGTAGCTAGTTGTGGATGGAAAATTGTGAGAATCTTATGTTCAATGATTATAAGGAGGTAATATAAGGATATGGGGTCTATGGTCCAGACATATCAGGATGTGTAAAGTCATCCTATGGAGGGGTTGTTCTATTCTTGTAATGGTTTAAGACATCTGGAATGGGATTTTCTAAACTTTTTTGTGGTGTAAAAGAAGACAGTGGAAGGGCTATTGACACAGAGGCATCAGACGGAGTAGACCGGTCCACAGTGCTTTGGATGTGGTATAAGATTTGGTAGAGTAGGTGATGGTGGAAAATATTTTGACTTGTTTCTACAACAACACCTAGATGGTCCCCACCAGGATCAGGGAGCTAGGGGATATGGAAAATGGTAGCTGCAGATCTATGTGGCCTAATTTGAAGAGTCTCGAGGTATAGTTAGATGTAGTATCTATGTTTTTTGTAATATAGATAAAGATTTTATAGAAATAGGGATGAGCCACAATTTTTTTAATAGATATATTATTTGAGACCCAGATGTTCCGGTTGAGCCATTGACTCGAACCTTGCATTTGCAGAATCCTACGAGAGTTGACTATGTGATATAGTATAAACCAAATAAAATTACATTGAAAACCCAATTCAAACGTTTTAAATGAACAATATATGAAATAATATGTATTTCTAGAAGTTAAGGAACTTATAAAGATGAAATATTAACATGAACATAGGAATAGTAATATGACCCTTATTAATAGTAAACTAGACAAAATGAATAGTAACCTCACCCAATAAAGCATAAATAAAACTTATTCATATTATATATTAATTTATGATATAATTATATCATAATATAAATAATTAAATGTTTTAAAAATTATTAATTAAGTGTTGACATTTGTGCAAATCATAAATATTTAATTACAATTTTTTAATTATTTAAGAAATTAAGAAAATTTAATTTCATTAAATTTAATCATAAATTAATATCTTTATGACTTATTATTTTTAGGTAATTTTTCAAGACCTTAAGATAATTTTCAAAGTGTCAGAAAATTAGTTATAATTTTAAAATATGTATTTTATGAGTAAATAGTAATTTTAATTAAATATTAAATTTCTCATATTTAGAAAAATTATTTTTAAAAAATGGAGGTCATTTTTTAATTATACACATTTAAATATTGTGGGGTTGATTTTTTGGGATTTTTCTAAAATACTTGAATTTTTGGTGAATAGTAAAATATTATAATTTATAATAAAAGAAAAATAATTGAATTATGAAATCATTAAGCTGATGTATGGCTGATGGTTGACCTAAATCTAAAAAACTATGGTATTAATTTAATATATTTTGTAAAAATTCATAATCTATTAATTGTCTTGAGCTAAAATATTAAACTAATCCACAAAATAAAGAGAAAACCCCATCTTCTCCACTATAAATACCACAACTCACCCCCTCTTCTCCTCGCCCCTATCATGATTTGATCCTTGTCCAAGATACACCAAATAATATTTCCAAGATTCTCCCCCATTTCAAATAGATATAGGTCTCATTATAAGACAAAAACTGTTTCCCTAAGGAGGCTCTAAAGGAGGATAAATCTGACATGTAAAATCCAGTTCATTTTTTATTTCAATTTTATTTCAATTTATTTTTTTCCTATAATATCCTCACATTACTTCATCTAAGAGGGATAAAAACTATATTTTTTTATATATAAAGGAATTTTATAAATATTATGGATAAATTTTCATCAAATCTCTTCTCCTCTCTCTATTGGTCTAATAATGGAAATGTCCTCTGTGGGGTGTTGTTTAATCACATTCAAGGATGATGAGTTCCCCATTTTCATCAACACCATTAGGGATCATCATAAAACCATTACAATGGTGTAAACGTATTTTAAAGTGAATTTCATAAACATTTTTATGTTTTTGGAACTTTAATATAAACATAATACTAAATGATAAAATAAAATGAGTTCGTGATGATCGAAAAACCGCCATATTACTCTAAGCGATTATCTCTAATGTATTGTCTTATTATTTATCCTCATATAATATAAAAAAATTTCATTCATTACCATATAAACTTCAGGATTAAATTTAATGAACTATAATTACATTTATGGAAAATATATACCCATTTGACATGAACTTTCAACCTCATATTCAAATGAACCATTCAGGAAAACCAAGAAAAACAAACAATCTCCAAAGATGATGTTGCACTCTATAACACATCTAAAAGCCCGTAAATGTACATAATAATAAGATAATTAATAAAATATGTTTATTAAATGTTATTTATTTTTTAATAAATGAATCTAAATTTATTGTATATGATATTATAATAAAAGATGATATCATATATAATGTATGTGGAATTCTCAAACACAACTCTATTTCATTGGGTTTCACTCGTTCGTCCCATTTTTAGTATATATATTAATTTATTGTCCACTAAATATAATTTATTCGTCATTATATTATCATTCCTATAATATAAATGTTACCATTCTTATTTTATGAAAAATTCATTGATTTTCATTCAAAAGAACTCTTTTTTGAAAAACACACCTTTTACGCCTCTTGAGACTGTTTCATCCTCACCCAAGAATGATGATTATTTTAACCAAAGATGTTATTTAATATTTCTTTTGGGAAACACATAGTATATTTATTAATGTGTTCTTTATGAAATTTAACACATTCCTTTCCATGTGTTATGTTATGTTCAAGATTGATACATGTTCTATGTGGCTTGCATGATAATGTAAATGTTATGATATGATGGGTTCAACTAGAATTTTAGAGCATCGTTTAAATGTTATCAAGTTACATGTGGTCTTGGAATTATATAGCACTCAAATTCATTGAGTAATTTTATTTATCTCTTGATAAAAGTAAAATATATGTGAAGATGATTATGGAATTGTTCACAACTATGTGCGGTAGTTAACCACTAAGACAAGAAGTTTTATTTTTATGCATTTCAACATTTCATGCCATTATATAAATTTTCCTCTCATGATTATGATGATGATGTTATACAAACCCTATCATATATGTTATTATATATTCTCTTAACCTAATTTTTCTCACCCCCTTCTTTGATGTATATCATCAGGTGAATACATGTACTATGGAGAAGATGAGGGAAATTAAGAAGCTAGAGAAAATAAAATTAAATAAATGTTTATATTTTATTTGTTAAATATTGTGAAGGGCCCTAATTTTCTGAGGAATCAAATCCTTTGTATCCTGGGTGCTATAACTCTTTTATATTGTTTATCTTTAAAATAATGTAATATTCATGTAAGAAAATTATTTTTGTTATCGTTCATGCATAACATGATTTTATTTTGTGAAGGATGAAGGGTGTGTGTATAGAATAGATGAGGTGACAATTCCAAGGTAACAAGGATACTATAGTAGAGTGGATATACTCATTAAAAGTATGGTTCTGCTGATTACTCAGTAGTTTTCTCGAATAACTATTGGAGTAGTGGATACAATGGGAAATTCGTTTCCTTCTATGGTGGTTGTGTATGAGCATATATTTTAGGATGACTTTTGAGGCTAGAATTGTAGGTAAGAGATAGTCTTATAAATTTACATATGCACAGGGATATCCCCAAAAAATGTTCCTTAATATCATATAGATACTGTAGAACATCATGACCTGAGGGTGTAGTCAGAGGACTTGAAGAGGATGGGATTTGTTAGACCCAGTGTTTCACAATAGGAAGCCCCATTATTGTTTTCCAAGAAGGTGGGTGAGACTTGGATGTTATTCATTGATTAATAGAGCCTGAATCAAGTGATCATAAAGAATAAAAACTTTCTACCAAGGATTTATGGACTCTTCAATTAGTTTAGAGGGATGTGATGATTCTCAAAGATTAACCTTAGATCAATCTATCACCAGAAATGAGTACAAGATTAGGATATAACAAAGATTCCATTCAGAGGAATCTATGCTCACTATGAGTACCTTTTGATCCCTTTGACATAATGAAAACCCATACGATGCTTATGGGACTCATGAATTATGTATTTAATAGTTTCATATACTATATTGTTGTAGTATTCTTCGATTATATCCAAGTGTACTAAGTGTATGAGGAGGATCACACGAGACACTTTGGATGGTCCTAGATATACTCTGTGAGAAACAGCTTTATAGGAAGCTCTCAAAGTGCCATTTCATGATTCAAAAGGTCTATATTCAGGGAAATGTAGTCTCTATAGGGGGAGAATCAGTGGATTCATGCATGGCTGGGATAGTGTTAGAATGGGATCCATCAAGGAGAGTGATGGTGGTTCAAGGATTCATTGGTTTGGCTAGATACTATAGGATATTCATTCCCATTTCATCTATCATATCATCACATTTGACTACTTTTACTATGTAGGGGAATAATTTTGTTTCTTTGGAAATTTGATAGATATATTTTCATATGTTTAGGTAGAGGTTTATGAGTACCCCCATTTTCAGTTTTCCAAATGTGGGTGTCAACTATGTAGTGTTCCATGACGCATCTATGATCTGACATGGTTGTGTTAAGATTTAGTGAAAAGAGGTGATTTCCAATGCGTATATGTAGTTGATACCACACAACCAGAACTATGTGAAACATGATTTCCTATTTTTAGTAAATGTCATCACTCTAAATATGTACTGACACTGCCTCATGGGTAAGTTGTTTATCAAATTTTCTGACGATAAGAGTTTTTAATAATTATTCTATAAGAATGATCATAACATGAGATAGAGGGGTTGGATAGTGTTCCTAAAGGATTATATCTTTAATATTGTTTATACCCATTTGAGGGGAATATAGTAACATATGATCTTATAAGGATATATTTTTCTTCATTTTTGACCAAATATTCAGAGTAGTTGGCACCATGTTATTTTTACTCTGTGAAAGCGTTCGATAAATTTTATCTTAATTTAATGGTTATTTACAATAAATTTCTACCACATGTTATAGAGGCCTAACATAGAGATACTGACTATGAGACTATGAGTAATCATATACCCCCATGCCATTCACTTGATGATTTTTATGATGGTGGGGGAGTATTTTATTATTTATCAATGGACGGACCATGGATCCTATGACATTTTCAGAGGAGGTGATAAGGGAGTCTCATACATACCCTTTTAGGGTATATCTTGGAATGGTAATGACATAAAAAGGAATTAAATGTCAGTTTTGGAGGCCAATCGAAATGAATTCAGTAAATGATTTAGTCTCTTAATGCTTCACTTATCATCTGGTGAAGGATGAGAATCATGTTCTAGAAGATTTTGTTCATTCCCATGATGTTCTATAGTGGAATTGGTATTGTATATCTATGGAATATTTTATGGGGTTACCTCATATATCTATAAGACATAATGACATATGGGTGATCATATATCAAATCACTATGTTGGCATACTTCTTAGCTATATGAGGGTAGAGTTTACAAAAAGATTGTGATGCCTCTACATACAAGGGATAGTTAGACCTGACCAAGTTCCCTTGATGATTGTTTTAGAACAAGATTATACTTATGATCTTGAATATAGATAGGAATGAAGGAAAAGCTTGTGAATTAGTTATTTCCAATCATGATGTTTAACCTTTATACTGATGATCACACATAGTGGTTAATTCATGTATTGGAGGACATGTAGTGATCTTGCATGTTTTACTTTTTCCATTATTGGGATGGTCACCTACCCTTGGTGGAGTTCATATAATTCAACAAATACCATTCCACCATCATTGTGGAACTGTTCTAGTCATTTTATGGGAGACCCTTCAGGTTACCACTATATTGGACTAACCAAGGAGAGAATATGCTCAGGGGCCCATAGTTGGTGCAACCTATGATATAGTAGGTTCAAATCATCCAGGAATGTAGGAAGACAACACAAAATAATTATTCTTATAAGGACTGATGATAGAGTAATTTTGAGACTGAGTATGGAGACTAGGTGTTATTTGAGTTATTACATTGATGAAGATTATATTGATTGGGATGATGTGGAAGGCTATCATAGAAATTATTTTTCCCTTTCTATATAATTTGTAGAGTTAGTGAGGTGGAATACTTCCTGAATCTTCCTCTATAGTAATAATTTGTGCATGAAGTCTTTAACATGTCTCAGTTGGGGTAGTATATTCCTAGCCCATTACATGTTATTGACTTGGGAGATAAGACATATAGGACTCTGTTACCTCTGTAGAGTTCTGAGTGGAGATTGAGTATTATAAGGTGTATATCTTCCATGGGTGAGAAATTAATTTTGTGCATTTTTTGGTGGCATCATGGTAATATTTAAGAGATCACCAAGGAGAAAAGACCAAGATACGAGCTTAGTGCCCACCATTATGAGTATTCATTTTTATTTTTCAATATGAAAATCCATAAGTTAAAGAGAATATACTGTCTTTGTTTTTTCCATGTAGATATTTGTAATATATCTAGTAGTATTTTTAAAGGCAGATGATGAGAAAATGTGAGATTTTGAGTCATAAATAGTCGTGATCTAATATTTTAAAATTATCAAATATATTAATATCGCACATTAATAGTAATAATCAAATGTCTAATAAATATTTAAGGGATTCTAATATCAGAAATTTGAGACCACTATTGAGTCCAGATTGTGTGTATTACTCTACATGTGACCTAATCCTTATCGACCTTGAGTGTCTACTAAACATTCATCATGAAAAAAAAATATTAAATAAACTAAATTTAATATTTTTTTTATTGATTTAGAGACCTAAAAAGTCTATTAAAATCTATCATATCCAATTCACAAGGATTTCCATGCAACCCTAATAATTAAGAGGAGATCTTTGGAAAGTGTTGGTGGTGACAGGATCACAGATCTTTAATTGGAATAATGCAATGATTTCAAATGCTAATGTTTCTTTTGGACCACACCAATGAATATGATATAGGAAAATTCTTCACCATTTAATGATCCTGAGTCTAGGGATTACAATTGATTTATGAGGATTTATTTCTCCTCTATTATCCTATAATAAACATTGATCAATAAACAAATAGATTGAATCCTGGGTCAATTGTTTTTCACTAAATGGTTTATTTCAGTGGATTTCCTGACCTAAAATTGTTTATTATTATTTATATTATTAATTCGTCATTTTAATTGAAATTGATCAAGGAAAAACCAAAAAACGAATGAGTCTAGTAATGATTTTATGTTTTTTTGGGATTTATCCCCCATTTATTCTAACAATTTTTGTGTGAAATTTAATTGGATCGTGGTTTGACGAATACCGTTTATTCAATCATTTCAGGAAAATTATTTTGAATAAAAGATGGTATATCTTATGACCGGGGATATTATAAATTCATGATGATATAAGATGATGAACATCGGTAGATCACACTAGATTAGAGGTCATTTGATTCCTCAATCTGGTGGAAAATCAGAAATGTGTGATAGTGTTGTTTCCCAATCGATTCACGTAGTTAGAATTAGATCTTCAAAGATGAAATGACTTGACTATATGAGGTCTATAACACCTGATGAGATTGGTGGTGAGAATCATGAGAGGATGTAGTCTTGGATGAATCCATGTGATGACCCCCCTGATTCTGTAAATTTTAACACTACACGGTGTGTAATGTATTAACAAACAGTATGTGTGTGTCTATGAATGTTTCACTAGGGTTCCATAGGAAATTAAATATCACAAAGCATGTGATATGTATTACACATTTTGTTACCCTATCTATGTAGCAGGACATATATTGTGTAGGATACATGGGAATGAGAATGGACAAGTAAACAAGAATGGGTAAAGTACACATGTAAGAAAAGGTATTCATACATGAAAAAAATATGGACATGACTGGTGGTAATTATATTCATTGGCTAGAGTACACTGGTAGACCCAATATAGTAAATAGATACCTTTTACTACTAGTACAATCTATTTACTTTTCAATGGGAGGCATGGGGCCCATGTTCTCTTCAATGTGGATCAATTTCATTAGAATGTGTTCCCTCCACCAATATTTATAAGGTAATAGTTTGTAATTACATATTCGACTGAGGATTTTGATTCTATATATGGTATATTTCTGATATAGAGTTCACTATGTTCTGCATGGATTTGGGTTTGATCTTGTATCATCTTTTCCGTTAGTTGTATTTTTAAAATTTTCATGACTATATGTACACATGAATTAATCCCTTACATGGAAGGTTAATCTATATTGGGTTTCTGTTATACCCCATGGGAATGCATGTGATCCCACAACTATTTATCGAACACTTATAACTTTCAACACATACTTTCTTGTGGATAGAAATGGTGAGCATGAAATCTCAGATACAGGCCATCAGAGCTCTCAGATGTGCATAGTGAGTAATTCCAGGTGAGTTTTTCGATGGTATCATTAGTAGACTCATAAACATGAAATAAGGTTGTGACCTTACATTGATACATGGTGAAAACCATGAATATAACAAAATATTTTACAGTATTTATCATATTATGATAGATATATCTATATTATGAGATAAATATCATCATGAAACATTATGCTTAGTGACTCTGAGGTGTCATATTGGGTATTTTTTTACTCACCCCTACATGCACACTACTCAGTTATGTCTTGCCTTATATAGAAAACTGAATTTTTAATGGGGTTCTCAATGGACCATGTGTAAACATTTTTAAGAATGGGCTAGACTCTCTGTGGTTTATATCAGGTGTCATGTTTGACTATAGTTACCTCTTTCTTGTAGTTTGGACATCTTTATAGTTTTTCGTGGGCTTTTATTTGGACTTTTATGATTCAAATTTTACTTCATCATTCTATGATTATGGTATTCTGATATATGAAATAATTTTGTATTAGTTTTATTTTTCATGTCAACAAAGTATGGTATTGTATATGTGTGTGTGCCTATAATACATTGGGATAAGTCCTCCTATGTTAGTGTTATGATGACTTAGCAATAGTCCCTAACGCGTGGCTTATTGATGGTGGGAAAGGGGTAGTCATTGCTGCCTTATCTCCAGCAAGGAAGGCCCCTGTGGGTTAGGTCATGACATTAAACAATACCAAAACATAATAAAAGATATAATATATACCTATTATATTTCATCTGTTGTTTCTTAGACTTCAAGTGTGATGTAATTAATCATTTTTTACTTTTATTTGTATAGTGTTACTAATTTTGTTCATTTTATTTCCACCAAGGACAAGGATTTGAATATTTCAATTTCTCCCAACAATTAAACCATTCAATTACTACATTGGAAAGAGATTTATTTCTATTTATGTTATTATCTAAAATAATTTTTTTATATAGAAGATTATTACTTTATTCCCTCTACCACATATAAAATATATTCATACTATTTAACGAAATTTTCATGGTGTGTCTTCCCACATAATTGACACATATGCCAGGGATTTTTTTAACATTATGATATTTATTAGATGAACATCCATATATATTTATTTCTCTCTAATTTTAGGTGTTAGGAAACTCATCTCGTTTAATGTTGTTAATCATAACTGCAAATAGCTGGTAGAGAACAACCATATGTGTTTTCACATCATCTCGAATCCCAATTGGTATCTCAATTTTACAACCACTGAATTATACTTTAAATCCATTTTTAATTTAATTATTGTTTGATCTATCCATTTAATAGATCCAAAATATTTGTGTCATTATATCAATAAAATCGTAATAAATGATTTTACGAGTAAAATAAAAACTAAGATATCTTTATCAATGTTACCCTAAAATATTTTGATTTATATAAAATAACTTTAATTCTATGTAACATACTAACCATTGTAGTTAAATAGGTCTTTTCACTTTTCTCAAATAACATTATATATTTTGATTTTTTAAATTGCTTTACTTTGATGCCAATATTAATGACCAGACATTAAACTCTACATAATCTTGAGTTTTTGGTCATTAAATCATGTGATTTCTCACCTATGGATATTTATAGATTATAGTTTTGGAGAAATAGTTCATAACTACTACATAACAAACCCATATTTTATAAAGTGAAAATTCCATTCAATATCATTTTTCAACAAAAATAGGATAGATAAAATTTCAGTTTATGTTTCATGAGAAACATTTTATTATTTAATAATAAATCTTGATCGTAGAATGTTATTCCATTATACAGTTCATAATCATCACTAGGTGTTGTGAAATATAATTTTGAAAATTAAAATGAGCTCAAAAATCTCATTTTGGGACATAAATATGAAGAAAGAAACACATTAGTTCAAGAATAACTATAAACATTATCCTAATTCATAATAAACATTAACATCAAAATAAAAATTTTCATATTAAAGAAATAACCTTACTTATAAAAATATTTCCATATAACATTTAATAATAAATCATATGGTAAAATGAAACTTATAAAAAGTTTTTTTCTTATAACGATAAACATGTGAAAATGTTTTAAAAAAATAATTATACATTTTAACCTTACAAGGTTGTGTTTACATTACGCTAAACATAAACTCATTATATTACCTTAAGAAATAATAATATTTATATAAAAACCAATAGAAAAAATATATAAGTCAGGTATGTATGTTGGGAAAATATTTTTATATCACTCCCACAATCACTCTTAAAATTGGAATAACCCATATGGTTGACTTCGAACAAAATTCTTACCTAATATAATTGAGGTCTATCAAGGACCTACCCGTAACTGATTTATAACATATACACCCATCCTTGGTTTATAATGGAACCAAACTTAGATGGGTTATAAAATAACCAAATTTCATACAGAATAACCCCTATGAACCATACAATAATCTCAATTCTTAAAAGATTTTAATTTTAAAAATTACCCCGATAAAAGAATTCTTTGTACTCAAAATAGAATATTTATAAACACTGAAATATATATTCAAATTGAAAACCATTTTTTAAATCCTTTTTCATTGAGGAAATCATGATATTTTTTTAATGGAATCCAAACATAAAATAGTTGTTATGGTGGTAGTAAAAGTTGTTGACACCATATATATTTAAATAGAACATTATTTTGTCATGTTGTGAAAACATTTTGTATAAAATACATAATAATTTATTCCTGAAAAGTAGTTAAAATTGATATGAAATAGAATTTATAATTAATTTATATCTGTAAAAATACATCAATAGAACATGTTTATTAACATATACATGGATGATAAATCTTTTGAAAATAAATGTTGAAAACATTTAAAATGATGTTTTAAAAGTACATTGTCCCTTACCTTGAGCCCGAATCATAACGTGTGTTCATTATCATTATGAATTATGGTTTTTATTAATTATTTTAATTATTAAGAACCTATTTAATTTTAATTAATCATTTTATTTTATTTATTATTATGTTATATTTAATTACTTAATCAATTATGTTCTAGTTGGATTGCTAACCATATTTAGCTCAAATTTACAAAATGACATTGTAAAGTTCACTATGGTTAGATAGTTCATTATTAAATCATATATTGAAAAATATCCATGATATATTTATACTTTTAGTACATAAAATATAATTTAAAAACCAATGATGAAATATAATATTGAAATGTTAACTACGCTATAGTCATGGAGATGATTGGTTGTACAAAAGTGTGAGTCTCATTTTCCATTATTAATGATAATGATGGAAAGAAGGTAATTATTATTTTTCATTAAATAATGATAATTGTTTCATAAATTATATATTAAGTCTTTATATATTGTCATATATACCATCTAGATGCTGTGGTGGTGAAAACGAACCAGATCAATTCGTGGTGGTGGTAATCCACACGTGTACACACATGCACTAATATCTTTTATCAATGGATGAAATGGTAAGAAAAAATATGATAAATTATTTTTATTTAATTATTATTATATTATTATAATCATATATTATCTTTACATCCATCACTATAACCATCCTTGATACATATTTATGGAAAACATATTATGTGGGTTCATAAGGGAGTGGTTTTCCTTACACACAAATGATGATTTCCTTTACCATTTGATGGAAGTGAAGATGGATATAGACTATTCAATCAACCTTACTAGATATTAGTATATTTATGAAACTAGTGATATTATTTTAACTTTTTGGAAGAATATTTTAAAGTGGTATAATATCGTATAAAAGTAAAACATTCCATAAAAAGCTATAACTCTTATTCAGTTGAAATCCTTTTCTTTAAAACATGAACCCTATAAGGTCATATTCACTACCAGACTAAGAAAAATATAATTCTTGTAGATATTTTATAATGGTATTGGTTAGGTATTTTCAGAACTAAATGGAATGTTATGTTTTTCTCTAAGAGGAGAAGGGGTTCCCTTTTATTAGTTGGGGAGGATAATTGTTGGAATTTCTACAAATAGTAAATTAATATAAATTAATTTTCGTGTTAAAATGTAACCAAATTACTATAATTACAATATAATAATATTATTTTTTGATATACTATTATCTAATAAAAAATTTACTTTTTAGGTGATGTTTCACCGTTATATGTTTGTTTTAACCCTCTATCAACCCTATTTTCAATTACTGTGATAATAATGTTTTTACCCATTACAGGCCAGGATAGTTATTGTAATATTTAAATTTTACCATAAATGGAAAATCTTTGATATTTTACACCATATACCATTAAACTCATCTATTATAGGGGTTTTATAAATTTTAAATTACAAAATAATATATCATTACTATAAAATATCATTAATATCAATTTTTGAACTATTCATTTAATTTGTATTTGAAGACAACATCACGATGAAGGAATTAGAATATAATATTTTCAAAAATCCCTAAAATGTAATATATTTTTTGGAATAAAATAATTAATTCAAATTATATTACTTATTTTTTTCAATCATTTATTTTAGTTTTTTATTAATTAAATAAATGATATGTTGTTATTGTGTAAGAATTTAAGATAATTATTTAATATCTAAATGATATAAATAAATTTACATGATAAATAAATAATTAATTTTTTATGAATCCATTTATAACTAAATAGTAATTTCTTTTTCCCCAATAATTTTTTTATATATAATAAAAGCAAGAAAGTGATATTTCTGACATTATGTTTTTCAAAAATATTCTACATGTTAAAATTAATGAAATATAAAATCACCTTGAAATTTTTTACAAAACTGGATGGAAATGGCTGAAGTCCACTCATGCAATAAAATAAAATAAATTATTAGTGTCATTTGAATTTTTTATAATACTTTTTAACCATAATTACCCGATTTACACATTTTGTGGTCATAATTATTTACTACGGTTAATATAATGAATGAACAAAAAAATGTGTCACATATAATAAATTTATACTTTTTGATTAAAAACATTGAATCCATATCTAAATGTTATATTTCTATACTTTTTAGAAATTAGTTTAACATGAAACACAAAATGCAGCGAAAAACTGTTTTTTTAGAAAAATTACTTTTAAGTATTACATTGATATTATGCCAAATTAAACAATAAAATTTAAAAAAATAAAATTAATTTGGCAATTTATAATGTAATAGAACTAATTTTACATTGAATAATTTTAAAAAATTGAACATTATAAATAATTGAATAAAAAGATGAGTTCTCAATAAAAATATGTATTTTAAAAATTCATTGGAAAATAAATATTTTTAGAAAAGTCCCAAAATTTCACTCTAATATAATATAGATATTATAATACAAATAATTATTTACTTTTTATAGAGTAAAATTTATATATGAATGGTTATTAATTATAATATTCTCTAAATAACCAATAAAAACATTTTTAATGAAAACACATTTTTGAAGAATAAAATTGCATTACTAGAAATTTAGTGCTTATTAAAATAGAATTAATATTAAAAATAAATACATTATTTCATTTTTTATATCATTATTCAAATAATATTATTTATACTTTCTAATTTTATTGGCGCTTTATAATGGTCATATTTAAATAATAATATTTTGTTGTTCGTTTGAACTTGGTTTTTCATAACTTGTATGTTGTAAAGTATAATATTTATTTTAAAATATGAAGATATTTTAGATAAGTTATTATTGATTCATAATAAAAGTCATCACATATAATTTGAATGAAAGTCATGAAGGACATACGTCATCCCTCTAGGTTCACATTTACTCTAAGTAGTTTTCCCCATTATAGCATTCATGGGAAATAACTATGTTCGCCTATTAATTATTCACAAGAAAACTACACATAATATTCATTATCACTCACTAACAAATTAAAATTATCATTCATTCTTTATCAATACTCTTTTTCCAATCCACAAATATGTCAAAATACTGACTGAGACCAAATGACTCACATTAAATCTAACCAACCCAAGCAAACATCCCTACTGAAATCCATTCTATTCCTCATGGTTTAAATTACCCCAATATGTTTTATCTATAACTAACCTCTAAGGAGTTAAATATATTAATTATGGGTCACTTGGACACGTTGATTCCCACATAATAATAGTGTCTAGTAAATTCATGATGCCACATTTATGATAGAACATATTACAAGATATAAATGATATAAAATGGCAAGGAATTACTTCCTCAATATTTAGAGAGAACACTCACTAGTCCAGATCACTATATTCAATCCATAAAAATCCCTAAATAAATCAATAAACCATTATAAAGTTGTTTTTAAAATCAATTTTGGTGAAATAATGAGATGAATAATAGTATAGGCCACCATAGATGGTAGATATACCAATAGAGGGGTCTCAAGATGAATAACACGTAAAAAGTAGAACAAAATATGTGGGGAGAATTGGAAAATAAGGATTTGGCCAAAAAATCATGTCTCATTGAACGGTTTTTGAGGAGAAGGATATGAGGGATAAAAAGGGTTTAAGGGGGAAATTATAGTGCTACCCTCCGAATAATGTTCCATGGGAGGTTGTTGTGGAGTGACCATAATGGTCCTTACACAACGTACCCACAAATATTATTGGTATAACATGATCATCCACAATACAATTAAATGGAACTAAGAATTCTAGAGGATCTGATATCTGAGATATATCTATCATGGTGTGTCTTATGGATCATGGTGAAACCACCCCAACTAAGGGGGAAATAGTCTTTTTAGTCAAAAATTGTCATGTGACTTGTGTCTGATGACACAATAGTTTACTCTACAACTTCTTCATAGCATAACCCTTGCAATTACACCATCAACCATCATGGATATTGTAAATTGTGTGAAAACACCCATCCCCATGACAAGACTACCATATTATTTAAGAATAAAAAAACAATCTAATCTAAATCCATAGTCCCTAAACCTAATTCACTTATAAAACTAATAATATTAAAAAATCATCATGTTATATATTATTTAATATAATTTAAATAAAACAAACCTCGAAATTGGATTCATTAAAAAATCCCCCATAAAAACTCTATTTATTGTTCTAAAACATCTAACTCACATTCCTAGGTCACCTCTTATATATGCATGTACTTCTAAAACACATGAACAAGAGGTACCATCTTCTTTCATAAGACCTTCATTATTCATTCGATCATACACAATAAATACTCTTAAGATAATGTATCCTCACTTAACTCAACATATTTACTTTAAATTATTTTCATTGGGTATGGAATTAACATCCAATGATATGAAACATGAAACACATCATGCATAAATCAACATTGTTGTTGATTTGAAAAAAAAAATTCATATACATTATTTGTTTCAAAATATAAAATACATTGATGAATGTTGGTGGAAGTTTCCATATTTCATCATACTCTAACACCCAAACAAAAATGATACCCAAAAAAATACCTAATCACCCATGGTGAACTTCAAGGGCCATTTATTATGGTTATTATATGAGCACAATGTATTATGAGAAGTAAAAAAACTAACTCTTAATCAAGTCCACCTAATTGTTGGTCTCCTACAACATGAACAATTTAATAATTACTAACTCTCTTGACCCTAAGAAATATAAGGGTGAGTGACATAACCTACCATATAATGCTTCATAAGCCCCCTATAAATTCAATCTTTAAATATATTGTTATATAAAAAATAATCTATATAATTATGGTCATCCAAAATCTCGGAAAATCAAAAATGTATTCCTTGGCCATATCCACAAATATCTAGATCTACCTCTCAAATTTACCTTCCATATGTGAGTGAGACAATGTACTCATCTTAAACTAAGACCCTATCGAATTCTACTGGAACCAATAAAAGATCAACATGAATTCTTAATCCTAGTAAAATATAGTATTTTTGTGGTTTCCCCACATATTCATACTACCTCCCATATATACGTAATTCAAAACTCACCCTTGAATTGAGTGTATTGTATTAGTATGAAATGAACAACCTTTTCAAATATTCAACTACCTCACATAATACATCATGATCATTTAGGGTTTTGGGAAGTCAAGGAAAAATGCCTATGGTCACCTCATTCTACTTTCATACTGGTACTAGAAGTGGTTGAAGTATCTAAATTGTGTCTCTATGTTCCAAGCTTATCTTCTCATAAGTAAGGAAATAAGAATAAAACCATATGATATAATTACACCAAAAAAACCACTAGAAATAATATATAATATCAATGTATATCATTCTAAAACCTATGTGATACATGAAAAATATTTCATAAGAGTCTCTCATTAACTTATCCATCATGGAAGTAGATACCACCACCCTTCTATAGACACAGAATTACCCATTCACATCAAGAGAGAATCTTGATGATGGATCATCACCCATAATATGTTTCCTTACAAAAATACAATATTACTTATTCTTATAGATATAATTTAAACAGAATTCCAAAGTGGTTGTATTTAAAAAGGGTATAATTTCACACCCTTTCATTTCAATGACATATAAACCCAAAACACAATAAATAATCTCATCTACGTACGCTACTCAAATGATACCTAAACACCATACTCTTGTGTTTTCTTATTAATCGAATTTTACGCATTGTTCCCCATTACAGGGTACTAGACTATCTCGATGAAAAATGTATATATAATAGCAATAAAAAACATTTTTTTATATTCAAGTACAATTGTGAGAGTATGTACATCATGAATGTATTGTCCGTATAGGTGGAAAATAAATCCCTCATGTTATAATATTTTCAACATGTTAATTTTTTAATAAAAAAACTATCTTCAAGTTAAGGGTGAGGATGTTCTACATGTGGGGTCATAGCTGGTGATACACTTAAGTAGTTGAAGGATTTGGGCATAGTAGAAACTTTATGATGGGTGGTGCCCAAATTTTTTTCCATATTTGATGATCAATCTGAGATATATGGGATGATGAATGTCATGACCAACAGAATTGATCAATAAAGTAAACAAGGGATATAACACTAGAACCGAGAGAAAGGATATTAGCAAATATTGTTTGTAATTAATTTTACTATATATATAATTACCTCTAAGAAATTCCTTATTTGTTAATTAATCCTATGATAGATATTTGAAGCACCATCACTACTTCATGGAAACTAAGTGTATATCTCTTCATGTGGTGATCTTCATATGTTCGAGAAATCTCTAGACATCAATAAAAGAGTCTCCTGGTGAAACCATAGATAATACTTTCACTTACATCACCCCCTTTGATTTCTATGAGAATTGCTTCCAAATCATTATCCTTGATCAGGTGGAGGAGGATCTCTCTCCATTTGTTGGAGCATTCTAAGAGAAGGGAACCCGATAGGCTTGAGTGTGTTCTCTAATATTATTGGGTACAACTGAACTGGATCTCTTGATAAAATAACATAATTGGGTTTTTATATTACTTGGGTTAAAATAAAATAATTGAAAAAACTGTCCATAATTAATTATTTAATCTTATCAAAACCATATGAAAATAATAATAATATTATCATATCATGACATGTTCTTAACATGAAAATTAAAATTTAATATTGTTTAAATAAATAATATTCATTATTTATGATTTCTGACTAGACCATTAAACCCAGTTCTAAATTCCCTCATAATATTTATCGGGCCTTGATTAATTACAATTTTGTAATAAATAAATATCACTGCATTATTCAACAATATATAAATAAATATTACATTCACTAAATATTAAATATATATTTATTAAATATATCACTCAAAATATATTCTCTTGAATAACTAGTGATGGAATAAATGAGATAAATAAATCATGAATAATAAGTAAACCACATGCGAGAATAATATTTATTGAAATTGTTAAATAATAAATAATAAATTATTTTTTCAATCAGCTTCTAGATGTACTTAGTTTGTGACTATCATGGCATCTTTCTCAACGAAATTAAGAAAATTAACCTAATGTACTAGGTTAGAATTTAGAAAGAAGCCAAGACGCACATTTAGATTGATTTTAATGCCACAATGAAATGTAATCTCCAAATAATTCACACCATGTAATATAATTCCTTTATCATTATATCGCTATTTAAGCGGGTTTCAAGCCAGTTCCATCTAACTATATGCTTTTTTGTTTTATCTCTTTATTTTAAACTCTATAAATATAACATTGCAATTATAACCCAATGGATGTAGATTCATTTAGGCTATATCATTTCCATCAAAGGGCCTAAGATATTGACATCTATTAAAGAACATAAGGGATAAATCCTTTCTCATATTATTCATCAATCAAACTTTACTCATGAAACACCCAAAATTTCCTACCTTGATTTGAAAATCTATCATCATGGTTTTAATTAATACAACAATGTACATGAATTATAATACTCATTAATAACAAACTTAATTTCAATGGGAAAAAAACATCCACATATAGGAACATCCAATGACACATATAAATGTGGATTCCCTATTTTCAGGTCACATTATTATAATATCATGTTGGATATTACCATGGGTGCAAACCCTAAGAATTTACCTCAATGACCTAAGAACCTCCGCCATTTATAGCTGATAAATGTTTCCCCTAAAATGACATCAAGAGGCTACAATATATATTCAATAAATGTGTCATAACACTTCCATGTTCACATCATACGGGGAACTGCTATGTCCATTTAGTGTGAAAGCTACTATTAGGACATTATATCATAATATACCATGTAGACGAAAAATATTGATGTGATAATTATTTTATAAATATTAAAAATCCATTAATATACATTATCTAAATGTACAAAGATGTTTTTTCTAGAGAACTAACTCCAATAAACACCCACTTTTTCTATGGGTAACTACTAACAACCTTTAGTCCATTAGAAATCATATGATACTCAGGATTCTACTAAGATAAACATTTAATCAATGTTCGTTCAATGTCCTCTTCCATGGGAACACTTCTCATGAAAATATCACCATTAGATAAAAAACCATAATGAGGTGATACAATAGATATTTTTTGAGATGCATTTCTAATGTATTATCACAATAAAATGGGATAGGGTCTTTACGGATAGTTACCACATCAAGATATGGGACAATGTTAATAATCTAAATGGCTTCCTTGGTAGCATCAAAAGATAATATATACTCAGAATCCACTATGGATTTTGCAGAATCATATATCTTTAAACTCTTCCAGCACACAACTCTTCTGTTAACACATATAACATATCATCATTAAAATGTCATATCATTTTGATATTTATGAAAAATGACATCTATATACCCTCTAATGACTAGATCGTTGTCTCTTCCATACACTAGGAATATATCTATAATTCATCTTAGATACTTATTGATAGCCAGAAATACAGTCCATTACTATTATTCGGGATCTTATTGATATCTTCCTACCAAGAATAATGAATAGGCAACAATAAGTCTAGTTAAAAACATGGAATAAATGATAGATCCTATATTAGAAGAGTATGATATCTTACACATTATATATTTCTCATGTTATGTCTGAGGACACATTTTATGTAGAAAGATATAAACCATTTGATAGTAGATCCAATCCACTATTATATTCATCCAATAAAAATCTATTTACAACATGTTCAATATATGTACGTTGACATGGTACAAGAAGCATCATGGATATATCATGAATGATCTACATCCCAAGAATGTAGGCTGATTCACCTAAGTCTTTCATGGTGAAACACTTGTTTAACCAGACCTTAACAAAATGTAAGACTATAATGTCATTTCAATCAACTAAAATGTCACCAACAGATACTACTAGGTGAACAAAAACACTCTCACTAATCCTCTTGTAAACACATGGCTGACAGTCATTCATAATGAAACTTAATTCATTTATGGATTCATCGAATCCAGTGTTCCATGACCTGGATTCTCGATTCAATCCATAAATGGTTATCTGTAACTTACCAATCCATTTTTCATCACATGGAGTCAAAAACCCTTTTGGATATCTCATATATAATCTTCCAAAAGGTTCCCATTAAGGAATGACGTTTTGGTATCCATCTGCCAAATCTCATAGTCATGTTATGCTGCTATGGATAGTATAATTTTGATGGATTTAAACATGGAAACTAGAAAAAATATTTCATCATAGTAAATTCCTTTATTTTTTTAATCCCTTATTCACTAGAAATGATTTATTAGTATTTATAATTCCTTCAATTTATAGTTTCCTCCAGAATACCCATTTATAACCTACAGTTTTAACAACAACCTGTGCAATGACTATAATGAAAACATGGTTATGATAAATGGAATCAATTTCAAAATTCATGGATTCTTTCCATATTTCAGCGTTTGATCTCACTACTTCCTCCTTTTAGGGAAGAAGTTTATCATTTTCAACCAATAATGGTTCATCATCCTTAGTGACTATAAGAACATATCTCTCTGGTTATTTTACATCTCTCGAGCTCTTATTATGTACATGTGTTTCAAGTACTAATTCTTCCACAGGGACATATGGAACCTTTTCTAAAACCAACTCTAGTATATCATGATCATCAAATTCCTTGAAGTAAACCTCTATCCAAACTATACCTTTTAAGTATATGCTCCATCTAATTAAATAGGTCTTGTCTGATGAGAATCACTTTCTTGTCCGAGGGGTTTTATAGATAATCTCCTTTTATTTCCTTGGGATACCCTAAAAAGATACATTTAATTTTTAAAGGTGATAGTTTGTTTCATGATAATTCCTTAATAAATTCCTCACATCCCATTATGTGTTTATTGAAAGGCACTTTTGTGGTCTCCCTCAAATGAAGTGTCATTTTTTGGGTACTTGGATGCAGCAAAGTGGCTAACCAAGGACATCTATCAAAAAGAAAGTAAATTAAAACAACTTCATAAAAGTATTCTAAAAATAAAATAAAAGATATTAAAAAAACATCTCTGAAATGATGAGGGTTTTAACCATTTATAATATAATTATAAGTACGTTGGAATATGATTTCATTTTTTTAAAATGAAACATCCTTAATAAAATACTACAAGAAGGCGTTTTTTAGAAAATATTTTTCAAAGGCTTAATCAATCTAAATATACATATTCACTTACATAGGGAACAGTGTAATTTAAATTTCAATCCACTTAATTATGATAAATTAATTTTTTAGTCTTTGTACCCTATACGAAATAACATTACCACCATGATGATAAAAGTTAAACCCTAGGCCTGCTTTAGAACATGCAATCATAGCACCCTACATTGTTTTCCATTGTTAGACTACATTATGGTTAGTGGTAAATCAGGGAATAAATCCATTCTAGAAATAATGATGAACTAATTTTTTGGGTTATATTTGGACTCTAAAAATTTATCCCATTTGGTTTGGTTTTACTGATTTTGTTTGTGCCCTCACAATTTAGACATATCTCATCCTTATGTGTTTTTGTGTCAATTATTCAATTGGTTTATTAGATTAATATAATAATAAAAAATATTTCATGGAATATATTTTTTGAATTATAGTTTCTTAATTATAAAAAATATATAAATGAATAATGTAAGAGGTCGATTGATTACTACAAGGAACTACTCATCCATGAGCGGCATAGTCATCATAGAAATGAATTTTATTTGAAACGATTTATATAGGGTATAACCAAATATTGTTTCAACACATTGATTTTGATACCAAATATGACAATTAAGATAAGAATATATTTGAACAAAACATAAGAAAAAAATAATTAAAAGAGTAAAAATGAAGTTTATATGAAAACAAAAGCATTACAACATGAGAAGGATATTAAGGATTTGATAAAGGGGTCCTTGATTCAAGATATCTCCCTATGAGTATAGAGAGTTCAACAACATCCAAGGTGATGAGAATAATCCTCTGGAAATCCAAATTGGAAGCATGTGACTCCTTGGTATAACTTGTAAATGAGGTCCCAAAGGTGTTAATTTATATCTAAAATGGGTAGTGGTTTTGGCACCCAGATTTCAAGATACAAATTGTGTCCCAGTTTTGGGTTTTTAATAGACTTATCTATCCAAAGACAAAAGAGAAAAATTATGCAACAAAATTTTGAATATATCTATGTCAACTTTGGTGTCAAATGTAGTATTACTTCGTGAGATATAGACAGAAATATAAAACCAAATCATTGATTTTTTTTTCAGATTATTTCCCTTGGACATTTTGGTTCAGTTTTCCACCTTAATGGGGGAATTGGGCTTCTGTGTCTTGAGATGAGTTGTAGACCAATATGTTTTAGAGAGGTCCAAGAAATGGCCGCTGATTTTATGTCACGTATTGTGTGAAATGTGAACAATAGTGGATGTATGTCCTTGAGATTCCATGCAGTTTTTCCCATTTTTCTTCTCGATCATCCCCAACCCTCCAAATCACCTCCTCCTATAATGAAATCACCAAAACAAGATTAATTTCTCTTTTTAATAGTGATACATATTTAATAATTTAATAAAATGAAGTGTTCAATTGTGGATAATTTTTATAATTTTTAATACAAAACATGCTTAAAATAGTGATGTTGGGGTGAAATAAAGAACTGAATTATGATGTGATCACAACCCAACACTTACCCTTTTGTACTCATGGGAAAAAACTCATATCATGTTTTATAAAAAAATTGTGACAATAAGAAAAAATATATCATGCCTTCTCACACAACCATTTTTTCGAGTTCTAAATTTATATCATTCATTACATTTAAAATTCATTTGTCCTACCTTGCATAGAGAACACTTACCTCACTTTCATTTTCTCTTATCACACAAATGTCAATTTTTCAGCAATGAATTTCTCATCGAAACTCAAACAAGGTTCACCATAGGGTTGATAAATTCCTACATCCCCACCAAATGTGAGTCAAGAAAATATTTTTATCATGTAGAATTTTCAAGGTTTTATTGTGGCTTCCAGTTGTTATGATTTAGATGTGTAAACTTCTGAAGCTCAATGAGAGGGATTGATTCTTTTTTAAGAAAAAATATATTATTATAATTTTTACACAAGTATGGTCTCCTCCATACTCCACTTAGTATCTATTAATATCCATAATCATAATAACTCAGGGAAAATTTAATCCATTATTCATTTCAACAAAAAATATGTCAATATTCTCAAACTTAGTTTTTTGTCAAAGCACCAGAGAGGCACAAATTTCCTTTCTTTATTTGAACCTCTAGAAAGGCACAACATCTTTTATCATGAAATATCTAGATATGTACAGCTTTCAACAGAATTATTTTTTCCACTACAAAGACATCTCTTCAAAATTTAATTTTCCACACAATATTTCACAAGATGTGGCAGTACAACACAAGGCAACCTCCAATGCACTTATGTTCAACTAGATTATGAAATTTCACTTCAAGAGAAGGTTGGATTGATAAAATGGGTTTGTAATGTGGCTAACCTAAAAACTGTTAATGGATTATAAGGGATAAAGGGATTAAATGTTCAAGTTAGAACATTATTAAAATTATTATTAGAAAAGGGGGCTTTAAAACGTCAGAAATACCTCTATCATTTAAAACACAAGTACCTCAAACCCTAATGTTTTGAAATGAATAAATCAAATTATTTTTAAATCATGTATGTTTTGGTTCTCTCAATAATTGATTTAAATTTAATGAATATGAAAAACAAGGATCATAAGCCTCATAGTAAAGTGATTTCAAATATAAAGATAGTGAGATGTGGTATGAGATTCAAAATTCAGTAACTTTTTCTGAAATTCCTAATGAGTTGAACTTGAAACAAAGACTTTTTTAGCATTCATCTAATCTCATTTTAATGGGAAAAATTGTTCCACTTATTAATATGGATTTCAAAATGGAGATAAGAATCATTTCTTCTAATTTTTTTTGGAAACACACAGAAATTTTAAAAAAACATTTTTTTTGAATGATTAAAAAGCAATTGAAATTATTAAACTAAAAGGTTCCCTCCCCCACACTTAAAATATTGAATTGTCCATAATATGAACCCATGAGATGATATTTTTGCATTAAATACATAATTTTAAATAGGAAAAATAATATAAATTTCAATGGTTAGGAAAAACCTGATATTTTCATGTGATGATGGGGTCATGCAGTGTGTTGAAATCCACTAAATGAGTAGAAATTCCATCATTGTATTACTTCAAACAATGAACATTGACTATAAATCTTATTCTTGTGTCAACCGGGGTGATATCTACTATACCATTAGGAAAAAAAATGAGATACCCTATAATGACCTACCCATCTTGAATACAACTTACAGAACATCAGATTTAGTTGCAAACTGTATAGTAAGAATTTAACTCCGACATGAAACTCCCAGGGTTGGATAATTCTATCATTGAGCTGTTTTTGATCATTCCATGTAGATCCTTGAGTTCTCATATGATGAAAATTGAATATACTCACTCTCTTGAATTTGTAACTTCCTATGGATTCCAGATCCGGCTAGATTCACGTTTCATTTCATGTTTTCCAAACATGCCCGATGATTAACATCCACAGAGAAATAACAAGATATTAGAAAAAATCCAAAATAGTGACATACTTATGGGTTTCTTGAATACTATCCTATAAACCCATAACACATCATCCAGGTTATTTCGCCAATCCTTCCTATTCGGTAATATAGTTTTTTTCCAAAATTTGATTCTATTCCCGATTTTAAAACTCATCTCAGCCATTTGTCTGGTTGTGGTACGAAGTTGATGTTTTTTGTGTCACCCCAAACATCTGAAGGAGGGAAGCCAAAATTTGGTTATAGAAGTGTTTCCCCTGATCACTAATGATATCCTTTGGTGCACCAAACCTGCAAAAAAAACTGTGTCTCGACATAATCCACTACAACATGAGAATAATCATTCCTTGTGGCCTTAGACACCACCCATTAACTCACATAATCAACAAAAACCAAAATATATAAAAAAAAAATGAACTTGAAAAAGGAACCATAAAATCAATTCCACTAACCTCAAAAATCTTAGAGAGTTGTGTGGGTTGTTAGGGAATCTCATGTCTCCTTATAAAATTTGCATTGTGTTGGTAGCGTGAGCATGACTTTCCAAACACACGAGTATCAGGGAATAAGATATGGGAATATAATGGGATGTATAATACTTTCCAAGATAAATTTTTTGGTCCATAGTCCCCACAACAATCAAGTGTATGTCAAAAAATGTAAACTAGACTCAAACTCATTATCATGAACACACATTCAATTAACATAGTCACTACACATGTTACATAGTTTGGGATGATCCCACACATAAAATCAAGACTCAATCATTAATTTTTGGACATGATGTTTTGTTAAATTTTTAGTGATTTCACAGGTGAAAAGAAAATTAACTAGATCTATATACCAAGGATGTGTACATGGGATGGAATGAAGATGATCATCCGGAAAAGTGTCCTCAATTGGTACCTGGTCCAAGGTTCCAGCCTCATGTGTATGAGTTATACTTATCATCTTGTCTACCACAAAGTTTTCTAACCCGTTCATATCATTTATCTCATTATAAAATTCTCGAAGAAGGATCACCCACAGAATAAGCTAGGGAATTGTATTTAGCTTCTTCAAAAGGTACCTCAGTGTTGTATGGTAAGAAAAAACAACTAATTTAGATCCCATTAAATATGAATAGAATTTATCGAAAGTAAATATGATGAAAAGAAACTTTTTTTATGTGGTTTAATAGTTTGACTGGGCTTAATTAAATTTCCATGATGGATAGGAAATCCCATGTGAGTGACCCTCCTCCCTCGAAGATAAGACAGCTCTAACCGCGAAGTTGGAGGCGTCACACAAAAGCTCGAATGGACTCTCTCACCATGGGGGTTGTATAATTTGTGGATTGGTCAGACACATTATCTAATCAAAGGACTTCCTAAAATAATCATCAAACACAAAATCAAAATCCTTTTGAAGTAATCACGACATATGAAGAGGAATGTTAATAAAATATTTGATGTAGTACAGATAAAATCATGCATGAACTAGGAAATATCAAACCTCACATTAATGTGAGGGATAGGGTAAGAATGAAATAATATCAACACTAGATTTATCATGTTCTATCCCATGTTTTGACAATACAATACCTAAGACAATTCCATTCTCTACCATAAAATGACACTTTTCAATGTTTAAGACTAGAATCTTCTCAATTCAACGATTCAACCTCTTTCTGAAAATAGAGACGCAATCATCAAATGAAGATCAATATATTGTAAAATCATCCATAAATAACTCCTGGAAGGTTATATGAAAATTAGAAAAAATAATTTCCATGCATCTCTGGAAGGTACTTGGGGCATTGAAATGTCTTAATGGAATCCTTCGGTAGGACAATATATTGAATGGACAGGGGAATGTTGTCTTCCCATGATCTACCGGAGTTATAGGAACCTAAAAATATCTAGAAAACCCATCTAAGAGACAATTGTGTGTTTTCCCAGAAGGTCCCTCAAGCATTTGATCAATAAATGGGAAGGGGAAATCATCCTCGAGGGTGGATTTATTTAGTTTCCTATAATCAATACGCACACACCCACTCTTTTAAACCCTCACTAGAATTAACTCACCATTCTCATTTATAACTATAGTTAATCTACTTTTATTATGCTAAACCTGAATAGGACATACCCTCTAGGAATCTAAAATGGTATAGATTATACATTCCTTAAGAAAAAATTCAACATCCTTTTTGACAACCTCAAAATTTATTGGAATCAGTCTACTTTTTGGATACCAAACCTGATTATCCCCATCCAACAAAAAACTCATATGCAAGAAAATGGAGCAGCTAATACAATATAGGTCAGCCAAGGTCCACCTGGTTTCCTTAATGTTGTCCTTAAAATATTCAAAAAAATTCTTTATGATCAAAAGAAATATTATTAGCAATTTTAACATGAAACCTCTCACCACTTAACAAGTATGAGTATTTGAGACTTGGTAGAAATGGAATGAGCTCAAATGAAGGGGGTGATGTATGGATGTATACTTTTAAGGAACTAAAATATGTTCAAAAATATTATTAGTATCATAACATCATCCAAATCATATGATAATTCATCAAATCCATCAGAATATTTAAAATACAAGTCATAATCAGAGTGAAAATAATCAAAATAAGAATATGAATCAATTTCAAAATAAAATAAAAGAGAGTTTTGTGCATTGGAAATAGGTGTTGAAGTTCTCATAGACATCCAATTATAACCAAAACTCATAATCTCTCTAATCATAGGACAATCATATTTTTTGGGGTGTAAAGTTGGTTGTTCAAAATTAGGGATAACAAAAGATAAATGGTCCTATTAGGGTTACTTTATAAAGTCAATGACATTAAATATCACGACTTTATCACCAAATTCCATGGAATGTTTACCCTAAATAACATTTATAATTTTTTTTCCATTTTTATGAAGGTCCTACTTCAGATAATGGGAGAACATGAACTTAACTGATCATCCTCCATGTTAAGCTCATTGAAATCTCATGGAAAGATCATATCTCTTTCTTGAACAAGTACCAACATAAGGTATAACACTATATATGTTGTATTTATATTCTCCAGTTACACCACTATTATCATTGGATTCAACTCACCATCCTATAGATATGTGAATATAGTGTGAGACTTTAAATTTATGGAAGTAGCTAAATCACAAAAAAGCATCAGAAAAATGTAACTACCTTATGGTGGATGTGATGGTGAATGTCCAAGGATCATTTATATAACACCCCAAGCTTCCATGGTATGCTTCTATTTGAATAATATAGTAGCGTGTGTTGTACGCAACTTTGAGTTCTAACACACACCACGACCCATCAAAGTAGCTGTTATGAATAGCAATACGTACTTTTTAAATTGTTTGAAATTTTATCTCTCAAAATGGACTTCAATTTTGGATTCGGAGTATCGAATTTAGCCTAAGGTGAAATTTTGGTACTTTTTGGAAAACTTTAATATTTTGATGAATAGTGAAAATTACTAAATTTTAATTAAAAACAACTTTTTTAATCAAAAGAATTATTAGTGATAAATTATGAATTTGAGTGGTTTGAAAGTATATTTAGAATATATTTTTTCCATTTAATACAATTTTGGTCATTGTACATAATTTCATAATTAAACCGGACATAAACAAGTATCAATCTTTTGATAGTTATTATATTTTAAAAACACGCTTTTGGTTTTGACAACGGGAATTAATTTTAAATTAATTTCTTCCACTTTTGTGTTTTGAATTTGGAAAAATGGATTCCATATTTGGAATCAGGATGTTCAAATTTTGTAAATAGGTAACTTTTATTTTTATACATTTTGAATAATTACTTTGGTAAATATTTTATTTACCATGGTTAAAGGGTAAATCTGGTAAATAAGGGTTAACAAATAATATTATAATAATACTAAATTACCCTAAAACGTGTCCTATCCTTATTGGTCGATACATTTCCGACCATGGGCATATTTGGGTCGATTTATGGACCCCATGGAGCCACTTGTAAGTGATAATGACACTTTATATTAATGAAGTTAAAATAAATACAAAAATGACAAAAGCATATATATTTTAGAAAACCAATTTTTACATAGGGTTATATATGTTGGAATTTCGACCATGACTATTAATTAGAAAGCTAAAAATCTTTCCTACATAATGTTATTTTATTTATAATTTTTAGACATTAAATAATTGAATTTATTTATGACACAATGATGATGCAGTAATTACCATAATAGTGAAAAATTAAAATAATTGATATTATAAATACCAAAATAAATATAATTTGAGACTTTAAATAAATTACACTAATTTTATAGGATACTATGACATATTAGAATTGATTTAATTAACATTATTCGACATAATCAGTCTGTTATGATTTTTAAAAAAGTCAATTATTGAATAGTTTCAAAATTGACATAAAAGAGTTTTTAAAACAAATATTATATTATTAATTGATATTAAATTTCTCAAAATATAAGGTTCGTCCAAGAGACTTATATCATGATATTTGTATCATTAATGGACCCCTTTGGGGGTATCTTGGATGTATATTGTATGTTTATTAACTATATAATATAAAAATACAAAGTGACATGGTAAGTGTCAAACTAATTAACCAAGTGTTAAAACAAAAAGATAAGGTAAATATAATGAACCAAACCTGTCTAAATTCTATTGGTTGAGTATTTTTCGACCCATACCCACCTTAACCTTTAAATAATCCACTTTGGAGCCATTATAAGCTGAATATTAATTTATTATAAAATAATATTTCTAGCTTTTCCAATGGTACCCCTCACCCCTCTTATAAAAGGACACTCACCCTTCTCATTAATTCACACCATAAAAGCCTTTTGGTTCGCCCAAACCATGCCCCAATACTCTCTCAACTTCCCTATATTCATCCTAGAGGCCTTCCTTTATTTATAAATTCAACCTAATGATCCCTTTTGATCAAATCAAAAGGAAGAGTCCGAAGAAGAGGTAATGATTTCACCACCCTTTTTCAAGTTCCTTTCTTCTTCGACTTCTTCTTTCTTTGTTATTACCATTCTAAAATAATGAATCCAGTGTCTCCTATATACTGTAATATTATTATAAATATGGTACAACCATATTCAGTATTCTATCCATCCTTTGAATGACATTTCACCATACGTGCGTACGTACGACTTATCGTCTCCACGTCGTGGTGTAATTGTTATTCAATATATTATTATTTGAATGGATATAATAATGATTTGTAATTCATTTAAATAATAAATATAACATGATAATGATTCTGTATATATGATATACCATCCAATTATATATTATTTTAATATCAAAAGAATGATATTTTTGCTCTTGCATACGGATTACCGTCTCCACGACACGATGAGATTCATTTCCAAGTTCACCATTCATCGATGATTATAAAAATATATATGAAAATAAGTATGTAATATATTACATAATAATTCTACTGGATATATATATATATATATAATGATTTATGTACTTACATATATCTTATTCACTTACTTCCGTTCAATACTATATGAAAACAGAAACAACGTTTATGCATACGTACGGACTACCGTCTCCATAAATGGTGTTTTCTATTTCATATATATGTATATTATACATATTTATATTCTAAATATATTTGATATATTTATCATGTTTTATATTCTGGAAGTATTTAAATAATGATCTAAGTGATACAACCAAGAGTGACAAGTTAAAACACGTACGATAAAGAAAGTGATTATTACGCGAAATGTTAACTTAACTTGGAAATTATTATTAAATTGGTAATATAAAGTCATAAATGAATCATGTATGATATCATAAATATTAATATGGTTCTGGTATAATTTAATAACATACTAAGATCATCGTACAGGAGGTTAAACTTACCCTCGACTAAAGGAAAGTGCAAGGTAATGGGTTTTCATCTCACTCCTTATTCCAGTGAGATTCATGCCATATTGCCACCATTACCTTTTGTGTGGTGTATGTACTACCCATAATTATATTATTTGTGTAATACACTTTAATTTATGTGTATTTACATATTCATTTTATGATACCTCTTTCATGGGTTGTATGTTTCGTAAGTTACCAAATTGGTAAGGGTTTATTTCGCAATCTCTTCATTATCTAAGGTTGTATATACGTAATAATCTACTGGGATATCATTATCATCCACATCCATGGTTCTTAAAAATGTATTTCAAAACATTTTTAATATTTACAAGAATATGGGTTAAAGACATTTATACACTTTTTTGACATTTTATAAGAGGATTATAAAGGAATCTTTCTGTCATTTTCCAAACAAGGTCCTTTTTAACCTTTTTGACAAAAATAAGGTAAGAATGTCTTTTTTTTAACTTATATGGAGGGTGTGGTTATTCTATGCCGTTATTACACCTTTGAATCTTCCTTCACAAGCTTATAAATATATTTTCAAAATAAAGTTTTTCTCTATAATTATGCGACTTTTAAATGATTTAAAAAAAAGAGATATTTCTCTCAAATAGTATTGATTTCATCTATGTCAACATCCTTTGATAAATTTGAAACTTGTTTCAAGTTGATTTATTATGTAACAAATCATCCATATTGTATTTAATTTTTTGTGATATTTTTGACTATGTATGAGTTATATTTATTCGATTAATGGTTTATGATTAAAGTTTTGACATTTTGTATGTCAGTTTTAATACGAATGTTTATGTTATATTTCATCCTCTTCTTAAGATGAATGTGTTGGATTAGTGTGTTCTGGGTTGGGGACCGGTAAACGTAAGCCCTCCGGGTTGGTGTCTGGTTATTAGAGGCACTCCGGGTTGGTGTCCGGTTATTAGAGGCACTCCGGGTTGGTGTCCGGTTATTAGAGGCACTCCGGGTTGGTGTCCAGTTATTAGAGGCACTCCGGGTTGGTGTCTGGTTATTAGAGGCATTATTTCATTTTATTTATGCCATATTATGCTTAATTTCAAGTTTAAAAGGCTTTTGTTTTAGTTTTGTACATTGCCTTAAATGTTTATGCATATTTTTGAAAGTTTCCACTGTATTGCTTACCCTTACTGAGCATTTGAGCTCACCCCTTTCTATGTTTTATTTTCCCCAGGATTCCAAGAAGTATAATGTGATTGATATGCAAGGTTAAGACAAAGGAAAAATGGTGTTCATAAATATTATTTATGTTGTTTTGTACGTCATAAAGTTCAAATGTAATATTCATGTATGTGATCTATTTTTCCAAGACTGCTAAACTGATCAGTCCTTCGGGACTTAATTCTTTGTAATCATGCTAATGTATTAAAATAATGCACTAACTCTGGGTAACTGGGGTCGGTGCGTTACAGTTGGTATCAGAAGATGTTTAGCAATAACCTTGGAAACTAGATTTAGATAAACTCTAATTAGAGCACATATCCCTAAGATAGACTTTGAGGATTAGTATAGAAGAACTTCCTAGAATTTTGGTATTGTAGAGATTTTGTGAGTTTTCCGAGAAATACATCTCTTTCTGGATACGAGCAGGTAGAGGCGGCTCTGGCACAGATGTACCTAGGGGTAAAACCAGAAAACACCGCTTTGAGCTAGAATCGAATGGGAACTGGTGCACGACAACGGGCCTTGTTGCACTCTTGGTTACGTCACTCCCGGGGGATATGATTAGGATAATTCTTATTTTATTTACAAACCATTATGAAGGGCTTATGAGTATATACATACTCAAAGAAAACATTTTTATGATTATGGATTATATCGATAAACTGTTTAATTTGTGTTAGGTATTTTATATGTTTGGTAATTATTCATTGCAATTCATAAACTGAACTAGTTTATGCTATTGTACAGAAATGGAGCCCATTAGAAGGAATGTGAACTCCCATATTATGTATGATGAAAAGAGTAAGAAGGATCATATCTATTGTGGTCCTAAGCCAGAATTTAGAAGCGAAATAGTTTCCCACGTATTATCATCATATGAAGAAATAGTATCATGTGTTGATAAGATGAGTAAAGAATTCTCGGAGTCTTATGGCTTTGAAGGGAAACAAGAGAAGAAAAGGATGGAAGAGAGAAAGATGGATAAAGGGAAGAGGGAAAAGAAGAATTTTCCTATATGTGATAACTGTGGGAAGAAAAACCCTGGAACTTTCCTGAAAGGAATGGGAGTTTGTTATAAGTGTGGAGGAAAAGGGCACAAAGTATGTCACTGGAAGGGTAATAAAATGGTTTCAAATGTACAATGCTTCATTTGCAAGGAGTTTGGACACTACGTGAACCAATGTCTCAGTAATCAGACTATGCCGCAAATGATGCTATTGGATAATAATCAAGTTATCATACTACCACAGATAAATAGGAATGACAAGTGTTCTTATATTGTTATTATAGAATTATTTCATTTAAGTATTGTATCAATGATGTTCTATAAATAAATAAGGATTGTACTCTAGTACTATTTACATAAGGATTTGAGATTTTATGGTACTAAGAAAAGTGACTGTATAGCGAGTTAATTTTTTTTTGGAAATTACATGGTTGAAGGAATGATAAACCTTAATATGGTCCTAATATTGAGGTAGTTATTTTGGAATAAGAGATATTTGATTTTGGTCATTCAGGATGTTGCGGTGTTGTAAAAGAATACATGAGGAAGGCGTTCACATGTTATTACCTGGAAAAAAGTATCCTCATTATGTTTAACTTCCTTGTAAATTTTGGACTGTGAGTTTGGATAATAGTATTTTGGATAAGTCTAATGGTTGTAATGGATAAGGTTTGAAAGGTTATTTTTTTGGATTTTTATAAAAGGACAACAGGCAGACCGTGTGACGACCCGTTGTGTCGGACAAAACTGCGGGAATCGAACCCACAACCATAGTGAAATTGGGATTTATTGCCTACCATTGTGCTACATGATGTTCCTGGATGGTATAATGTAGTTTCTTTACATAAAGGGTCTGATATGTGAAATATAAATTCATTATATTTGGAACCCTATACGATTAGGATAAATAGAGTATTTTTGAGTTGTATTATGTTTTGGGGTGAAAGATGAGTTTGTGGTAGAAATTTATTAATGTGTAAAACTCTAACTATAAAGTAAGTATATCTCTTTATGATCTTATCCAATCTCATAAATAAACTCCTCAACATTAAAAAAGGAACTTAGAACAAAAATTCTGTCCTAGATGGTACCTTAGATCATCACTAATTTATGGCTTTGGGATTGTTGTCCTTTTCATAGCCATGTTCTCTACCACTCTCCATCAGATAATTGATGGTTAGATTTCTCTTCCATATCCATATTTTCCTACATGGAACCCTAGTATGTGTTATTTTCAGTCATCTTCATACTTTCCACTCTTTATTTTAAATATAGGCATCATTAATACATTTTTCGATGCGGGATTTCAACACAGATATTTTGAAATGTCAAAAATGTGTTATCCTAATACCTTATGTTTTGTTGAACCGATTGTATTTTAAACCATCATAGATTAATGAATTTAAGGACCTCAATTTTAACCTTGTTTGTGATTGATGACCTCAATCACTACATATAAATATTTACATTTTTCCTCCAGTTATATGTCTATAATTTCCACCAATTTTTTCCTAATCGAGATCATAATTTTGTGGTGACCCTTTCATTTCTCTTTTCATCTTGTTAAGACTAAAATTTTATTAACCAAATTTCCGATGTGGGTTTTTTCCACAAAGATACTTTCTATTTTCAACCTTTATTTTAAAAGATAAATATAAAATTGTGAGGACTAAATTTGTTGAAGGAGTGAAGAATGTAACACCCCGAGCTTCCATGGTACACTTCTCTTTGAATAATACAGTAGCGTGTGTTGTACCCAACTTCGAGTTCTAACACACATCACGACCAATCAAAGTAGCCATTATGAATCGTAATACCTACTTTTAAAATTATAGAAATTTTCTCTCTCAAAATGGACTTCATTTTTGGATTCGGAGTATCGAATTTAGCCTAAGGTGAAATTTTGGTACTTTTTGGTTAACTTTAATATTTGGATGAATAGTGAAAATTACTAAATTTTAATTAAAAACAACTTTTCTAATCAAAATAATTATTAGTGATAAATTATGAATTTGAGTGGTTTTAAAGTATATTTATAATATATTTTTATCATTTAATACAATGTTGGTCATTGTACATAATTTCACAATTAAACCGGACATAAACAAGTATCAATCTTTTGATAGTTATTATATCTTAAAAACACGCCTTTGGTTTTGACAACGGGAATTAATTTCAAATTAATTTCTGCCACTTATGTGTTTTGAATTTGGAAAAAATTGATTCCATATTTGCAATCAGGATGTTCAAATTGTGTAAATAGGTAACTTTTATTTTTAGTCATTTTTAATAATTACTTCGGTAAATATTTTATTTACCATGGTTAAAGGGTAAATCTGGTAAATAAGGGTTAACAAATAATATTATAATAATACTAAATTACCCTAAAATGTGTCCTAACATTATTGGTTGATACATGTCCGACCATGGGCATCTTTGGGTCGATTTATGGACCCCATGGAGCCACTTGTAAGTGATAATGACACTTTATATTAATGAAGTTAAAATAAATACAAAAAGGACATAAGCATATATCTTTTAGAAAAACAATTTTTACATAGGGTTATATATGTTGGCATTTCAACCATGAATATTCATTAAAAAGATAAAACGATTTCCTGCATAATGGTATTTTATTTATAATTTTTAGACATTAAATAATTTAATTTATATATGACACAATGATGATGCAGTAATTACCATAATAGTGAAAAATTAAAATAATTAATATTATAAATACCCAAATCAATATAATTTGAGACTTTTAATGAATTAAAATTATTTTCTAGGATACTATGACATATTAGGATTGATTTAATCAACGTTTTTCTAAGTAATCATTCTGTTATGATTTTTACAAAAGTAAATTATTGAATAGTGTCAAAATTGACATAAAAGAGTTTTTAAAACAAATATTATATTATTGATTGATATTAAATTCCTAAAAATCTAAGGTTGGTCCAAGATACTTATCATAATATTTGTATCATTAATGGACCACTTGGGGGTCTCTGAGATGTATATTGTATGTTTATTAACTATATAATATAAAAAACATAGTGACATGGTAAGTGTCAAACTAATTAACTAAGTGTTAAAACTAAATGATAAGGTTAATATATTGACCCAAACCGGTCTAAATTCTATTGGTTGAGTAGTTTTCGACCCATCCCCACCTTAAACATTAAATAATCTACTTTAGTGCCATTATAAACCTAATATTAATTTATTATAGAATAATATTTCTAACTTTTCCAAAGGTGCCTCTCACCCCCTTACAAACGGACACTCACCCTTCTCATTAATTCACACCTTAAAAGCATTTTGGTTCACCCAAACCCTACCCAAATACTCTCTCAACTTCCCTAACTTCATCCTAGAGGCCTTCCTTTAGTTATAAAGCCATTTTATGGATCCCTTTTGATCAAATCAAAAGGAAGAGCCCAAAGAAGAGGTAATGATTTCACCACCCTTTTTCAAGTTCCTTTCTTCTTCCACTTATTCATTCTTTGTTATTACCATTCTAAAATAATAAATCCACTATCTCCTATATACTGTAATATTATTATAAATATGGTACAACCATATTCAGTATTCTATCCATCCTTTGAATGACATGTCACCATACGTGCGTACGTACGGCTTACCGTCTCCATGTCGTGGTGTAATTGTTATTCAATATATTATTATTTGGATGGATATAATAATGATGTGTAATTCATGTAAATAATAAATATAAAATGATAAAGATTCTGTATATATATGATATACCGTCCAATTATATATTATTTTAATATCAAAAGAATGATATTTTCGCTCGTGCGTACGGATTATCGTCTCCACGACGTGATTAGATTCATTTCCTAGTTCACCATTAATCGACGATTATAAAAATATATATTACTAATAAGTATGTAATATATGACATAATAATGCTAATGGAGATATATATATATATATATATATATAAGGATTTATTTACTTACATATATCTTATTCACTTACTTCCGTTCAATACTATATGAAAACAGAAACATCGTTTATGCGTACGTACGGACTACCGTCTCCATAAACGGTGTTTTCCATTTCATATATATGTCTATTATACATATTTATATTCTAAATATATATGATATATTTATCATGTTTTATATTCTGTAATTATTTAAATCATGATCTAAGTGATACAACCAAGAGTGACAAGTTAAAACACGTAAGATAAAGAAAGCGATTGTTACCCAAAATGTTAACTTAACATGGAAATTATTATTAAATGGGTAATATAAAGTCATAAATGAATCATGTATGATATCATAAATATTAATATGGTTCTGGTATAATTTAATAAAATACTACGATCTTTGTACAGGAGGTTAAACGTACCCTCGACTAAAGAAAAGTGCAAGGTAAGGGGTTTTCATCTCACTCCTTATTCCCATGAGATTCATGCCATATTGCCACCATAACCTTTTGTGTGGTGTATGTACAACCCATAATTATATTATTTGTGTAATACACTTTAATTTATGTGTATTTACATATTCATTTTATGATACCTCTTTCATGGGTTGTATGGTTCGTAAGTTACCAAAGTGGTAAGGGTTTATTTCGCAATCTCTTCATTATCCGAGGTTGTATATATGTAATAATCTACTGGGATATCTTTATCATCCACATTCATGTTTCTTAAAATTGTATTTCAAAACATTTTTACTATTCACAATAATATGGGTTAAAGACATTTATACCCTTGTTTGACTTTTTATAAGAGGTTTATAAAGGAATATTTCCTCGGTTTTCAAAACAAGGTCCTTTTTAACCTTTTTGACTAAATTTAGGTAAGAATGTCTTTTTTTAACTTATACGGAGGGTGCGGTTATTCTCCCCGTTATTACACCTTTGAAGCTTCCTTCACAAGCTTGTAAATATATTTTCAAAATAAATGTTTTCTTTATAATTATGCGACTTTTAAATGATTTCAAAAAAGAGATATTTACCTCAAATAGTATTGATTTCATCTATGTCAACGTCCTTTGATAAATTTTAAACTTGTTTCAAGTTGATTTATTATGATACAAATCATCCATATTGTATTTAAGGTTTTGTGATATTTTTGACTATGGATGAGTTATATTTATGCCATTATTGGTTTATGATTAAATTTTTGACATTTTGTATGTTAGTTTTAATACGAATGTTTATGTTCTATTTCATCCTCTTCTTAAGATGAATGTGTTGGACTAGTATGTTATGGGTTGGGGACCGGTAAAAGTAAGCCCTCCGGGTTGGTGTCCGGTTATTAGAGGCACTCCGGGTTGGTGTCTGGTTATTAGAGGCACTCTGGGTTGGTGTCCGGTTATTAGAGGCACTCTAGGATGATGTCCGGTTATTAGAGGCACTCCGGGTTAGTGTCCGATTATTAGAGGCACTCCAGGTTGGTGTCCGGTTATTAGAGGCACTCCAGGATGGAGTGCAGTTACAGAGGCTCTCCGGGTTGGGTTCTAGTTACAGTTATCCCTTAGGTCTTGGCACGAGGCCTCGACACAAAAATTAATGTTCGGCATCAAGAATTCCATCATTATGAAAGTGGTTAGTGATATTTCATGTGATTATTCGATTAGTAGAATATCCATGTGAATAAGTAAATGGAATTATTTAATTTTATTTCAGCCATATTATGCTGAATTACAAGGTTAAAAGGATTTTGTTTTAGTTTTATACATTGCCTTAAATGTTTATGCTTATTTTTGAAAGTTTCCGCTGTATTGCTTACCCTTACTGAGCATTTGAGCTCACCACTTTCTATGTTTTATTTTTCCCAGGATTCCAAGAAGTGTAATGTGATTGATATGCAGGGTTAAGCAAAGGGAATAATGGCGTTCATAAATATTATTTATGTTGTTTTGTACGTCATAAAGTGCAAAGGTAACATTCATATTTGTGATATATTTTTCCAAGACTGCTAAACTGATCGGTCCTTCGGGACTTGATTCCATGTAATCATGCCAATGTATTAAAATAATGCACCGTCTCTGGGTAACTGGGGACATGGCATTAAATTTAACATTGTTTGCTTTGCTTGAGTTGGTGTAAAGATTTATGACACATTTCTTCCTAGATTGATCCTCTCATTTCCCTGGTTCCAACTTCGATTGGTACAAATATATTTTAAAAATACGGTATAGCTTGGGATTTTTATTATGGCTTCAAGCAAAAGGATTTTGATCTCAAAATGCTTCAATGTATCCAAATATAGTTTCCTAATTTCCTATTACTCTATCTTCTTGGTATGTAGAGCTATGTTTTGAAATGGAAGGGGTTTATGTGGAACACCATCAATCTTTTTCTTACCTTTGTCTTTCTCCATGGGCTTCTCATCAATGGTTCTGGAATGGGACATCTTCAGAGTTATGGTGAATTCCTGTTGAATGGTCGGTGTAGAAGTGTTAGTTTTTTACTTCCTGCTTCTCAATGTGATGGCACTAACATTCCCAATGGGATTTAGAGTAGGTTGGGAAGGAATATTTCTCGAGATCTTGTTTACCAGTTCATTGAGTGTAATAGAAAGATGGCTCATTTGTGTTTCAAACTCTATCAACACTGAAACATGACTCTTGAGCTCATTATGTTGATTAAGAACATTTTCTTCCAAATATCATCAGTATTAGAATATACCTTGGGTTGAGATTTCCCTGGTTTTTTACTATTTGATGTTGGGGATTCAAATATCATTTGGGGGTATTACAAGCCCTATTGATAAGGCAGAGGCTGCTGAAAATTTTGTTGAATAGGGGGCCATTATTATTTTCTATAGCTATACTACATGTATGATTGATCATTATACCCTTGTTGGTATGTTGGTGCAATGTAATCATACTTGTTATGGGGATGTGGTTGTTGTTGCTTCAGATATGGTCTCCTAGGAAATACGGCAGCACAATCCTCAATCTCTTATAATTGGGGGCAATAGTTAGTTGGGGTGGGTCTATTTTAGTGCATATTCCACAATCCCTCAAAGGATTGGGTTGGGATGTCTTTTGATCCAAAGCAATATTCCTCTCCATAGTGGTCAATTATTCAAACTTATTATCAATAAAATGATTTTCAAGAGTGTAAGGAATTTCCTGATGTACTCCTCTAACATGTGGTCTACCTAGATCACCAAATATTTTGGAGTTTTATGGAATGTTTCCAATAAATGCACAAGTTTATACTAGTTTTTTGTCCACTAATGTTCCTATAGCTGCAGAATCCACTATGATACTCTCCGTAGGTGTGATTCATTCATAGAAGTTCTATATGAGGAGTGGTTAACAGATTTTGTGATGTGGAAAACTTTCACACAACTTCTGGAATCACTCATAGTAATCATTCGTTACCTGCCCTTATGGTTTCTTGATACTTAAGATCTCCTACTGACTATAAGTGGTCCTTTATTCTGGATGAAATCTCTATAAGAAAAGCTGTTTCAAATCATCCCAACAAGTTACATCTTTAGGTTTTAAATAATACATCCAACCCTTTTAATCTTTATCAAGTGAAAATGGAAATTCTATTAGTTTTATTTTATATTTAGAGACATTTCTGGATTTATAGGTTGAACAAACCACATTAAATTCTTTTAAAATTTTGTCCGGATCCTCACAAGATAATCCATGAAAATTTGGATTATGGTGAATTAATCCAGATTCCATATCAATTTCTGATTCATGATTTGGGTATTCAATACAATTTGGTTGATAGTTAATATCTGGTGCAACCAACATTCGAAGGGTTATATTAAGTTTTTTGTTATTTTTTCATCCATTGGTTCTTGTTTTAGGTTCGAATTCGAGTTTATTTCAATTTTAATGTTACTAGAATGGAAAAATTCTCCAACTGGATGAATGTTGAAACATCTAGAAAACTGAGAATGCATGATTCATGATTTAAGGATGCATTCAATATAAGGGTCAAGATCTAAAAGTTACTAAGGATTAGGTCATTCCATAAATAAAATAGAAATAAAAATAAGTAAAGTGAACCATAATAAAAATATAATAAGTTTGAGTTAATGGTCCGATAAAAGGAAAAGAAGATAAAAAATTTAAATCTTAAGAAATGGGAAAGAAAAAAGATAGAGGATAAGAAAATAATAAAATAAATAATAAAACAAATAGCTCTAAGTGGTTGAATAAAATACTTTCCTCTCTAAAAATTTCTCCAATTTTAAAGTCTCTATAATTGTCTCTTTCAAATGAAGTGTGATTGTTTTGGTACTTGGGTGTAGCAGAGTGGCTGACCAAGGTCGTCTCTCAAAGGAGTAAGTAAATTAAAATAAATTATTAAAGTTATTCTAAAAATAAAATAAAAGAGAATAAAAAAATCTAAAACATGATTAAGGTTTTATTACCATTTATAATAGAATAATAATTATGTTGGATGAAGATTTATGTTTTTTTGTTTTTGAAATGAAACTTGATTAATAAAACCCAACAACATGATGTTTTTTGGAAAATATTTTTAGGAGGTATAGTCGATCTAACGCTACCACTTCACTTACTTATTGATAAATATCAATTAAATTAAAATAAACTGAATTATTATCCTTTAATTTTTATTTTTCTCACCCTATAATAATTTTCATTACTGTCATGATGAAAAGAGTTAAACCCTAGTTCAGCTTCAGAACATGAAATTGCAGCACCCTGATTGGATAGTCATTCTAAGAGTAGATTATGGTCAGTGTTAAATTTTGGCATAAATATATTATACAAATAAGGATTAATTTATTTTAGGTATTATATTTTAACTCTACACATTTATCACTTTTGGTTTGGTTTTACCGATTATGTTTGCGCACCAACAATTTACACAAATCTCAACATTGTGTGTTTTTGTGACAATTGTTCAATTGATTTTTTGGATTCATATAATTTCAAAACTCAATTCATTGATCATATTATATGAATTATTTTAGCTTAATTATTCAAAATAAATAAATTAAGAAGGTAATAGGATGATGGATTGCTAAAAATAACTACTCTTCTATGGGTGGCGTAGTCTTCGTAGAAACAAATTTTATTTTCAATGATTTAGAAAGGGTATAAAAAGATTTTTTTATGAACTATGACTTGTAGAACCAATATAATGATTAATAGAAGAAGATAATTGAACAGAAACTAAAAATAGATAAGAAATAAAATATTATCGAAGATGTTTATTATGGAAACATGAACATTACAACATGAGAAAGTGAGGACGGCTTCCATGAAGGGATGTTTGGTTAAAGATCTCTACATATGAGTATAGATAGTCACATAACCACCAAGGTGATTACAATACTCATATATAAATTTATATTGGAATAACTACACTCCTTTATTGAACTTCCAAATAATGTTTCCAAGGATTCAATTTACAGCAAAAAATGGAAGTTGTTATGGGAACCCATATTTCGATATACCAATTGTGTCTCAGTTTTGGGTTGGTAAATTGACTTCTATCAAATTATACAAAAGAGAAAAGTTGTTTTCCATCATCCTGACTATATCCATGTAAAATTTGGCTTTATTGGCTAATTACAGTGTGAGATATGGCCTAAATATAGAACCACATCTTTGAATTTGTGGAGATTCTGTCCCCCGGACAGATTTGTTCAGATGGCCATATTAATGGATGAATTGGGATTTGGTTTTTTGATATGAGTTGTATACCATTATTTTTTGGAGATTACCACATATTTTATTCACATTTTAATGCATATAGTTTTCTAAATGTGAAAAATTATGGACATATGTCTTTGAGATTCCATTCAATTGGGATAATATTCCATCTTCATCATCCCCAACCCTCTAAATCACATCTACCTTCAACAAAATCACCAACAGAAGAATAATTTACCTTTTTAAAAGAGATATATATTTAATAATTTAATCAAATAGTATGTTTAATTTGGGATGATATTTTTAATCTTTAACAGAAAAAAAGTTTAAAATAGTGATGCAATGGTGAAATAAATTAGTGAATTGTGATGAGATCATGTATACAAAAAACTAGTTGTCTTTACATTTCATAGATCAAACAGAATTCCATTATCAAAATTATTTGGTACTCATTTTAACATGTGGTCCAAATTTTTTAATGCATATCCCCAAAAGTATAATGGAATATATAATTGACTCATCATTTACCTTATCACATCCATAAGGTACATTTATACCTTTCACTAACACCATTCCACTGTGGTGTATAAGTTGGAGTGAGTTGAGATAGAATCCTAAACACCCACAAAATTTTAATGAACACATGGTTAAGATATCCATTACCTCTATTTTAGCAAATATTCTTTATCTTCTTACCATGTTTATTTTTTTACTTCATTCATTAATTCCAAGAATTTCTCAAATGAATTAGACATATACATCTTCAATTAAATATATCCATATATACTCAAGTCATTAGTAAAAGTTATGATGTATATATATCCAACTCAAAGTTATATTATAAATGGTCCACACACATTAGTATCTTCCAATCCTAGAATCTATACGACCTTTTTACCCTATCCAAAAATGGTGGTTTGATTATTTTCCATTTTAAACAAGACAGACGTTTATCAAGAGGATTTACCTCCAAAAATTCTAATTGAAAAAATTCATATATATTTTCCAAACGAATCCCATTTACATGTCCATGATGTTTATTCCATAACGAGGTGTAATTTGGACCCTGTGAAAATTATTTATTATCTATTTCAAAAACTAGTTTTTCTTAATTTAATAGATAAATAGCATTATTTAAATGTTCCATTACATAAAAAGTGTTATCCTTGTAAAAGAGAAAACTTTTATATCCAAATTTGAAAATAAACCTATCTGTATTGAGGAATGATTCATAAAAAAATGTTATTAGTAATTGTTGGTGCATAATAACAATCATTTGAAATCAAAATCTTTCTTGTTGGAAATGAATGGTGGCAGTCACCAATGGATATGACATCCAACCTCACTCCATTGGCATCTATCAGATCCACCTATTCATTGGTAACTATTCAAACAGTACATGGTTTTTACATTTGGATTAATATGTGATGACCAAAATATTTATCTAATAAAAAATGTATATATATTTAAATATTAAACTAGATTAAAAAATCATCTTCAGCTTCACCTTACTTTTGGGTGTTTTTCCTCTTCTAGTGGCCTTACATGACACATTAAAAACTCAGAATCTCATTTTCCTTTCCCAGCCTCTAGATCATCTACTTGTTGGTAGGATAGTGCTCGAGATCTTTAGTGTGTTTATAAGTCTTTCTCTCCCTTTACTTTCTATTCCTTTCTTTATTCCCCACAAGGATAGCTGGTTTTCCACACCCCATGTCCTTATGCACTTAGAGAATTAATGTTAGATGTTCTAGTAGACTCTTCTCACAGGTAATCATATTCTAATTAATAATAAAGATGCATAAGGTTTTGGGATGTGATGAAAGTTTGATATCTGTAATTAATGGATCTTTGAATTTAATCCCTATGAATTCCATGAAATCAATAATGTTGATAAGCATGACACATGAGACCTAGCTGGAACAGACACTCCATGATTATTTCTAAACAATGAATTATAGATATTGTACCTCTCTTTCCTCGCCATCTCTTAATAGAGATCTTGAAAGAGGGATGTCATTATATAGGAATATATATCCTCATTTTTGATCAAAATATCATGGGACGTGGATGATCGAATAATGCACTGGACATCTATAAAATCATTCAAATGATTTTCAGAGAGATATTTCACTTCATCACATGCCTAATTTCCATGTGGAACTGGTAAAGGTTCTTCTATCGCATACAATATCCTTCCATAGTGAAGGATGAAACATATGATCCTTTTCTGATCTTTGAAATTTATGCAGTTGATAAGATTTTTCTTCTCATATATAGATCTCGATGACATGTTTGATTCCATTTTATTTTTGTTTCTACAAAATAAGATGAGTAGAATTTATGTACATTATCTGATAAATTTAGGCAGATAAATAAATTTTATATTTATTAGTCTCCTAGTATTTTAGGGGAACACAATAACCCTCACCATTGGATTCAAATCATCCAGTTTATTGGACATTCTATTGGAATATTTCCATATTTCTCTTCTGATAACCCCAAATTTGGTTTGTCAAGCTACATGAATGGTATTATGTAGTCATTTCAAATTCCAACTACATTAACCCACAATTCCTTGATTCATTTATGGGGCCCAAAATCCTAATGTCTATCATTAAAATTTCCTCAACCATTTATTCTCTATAACACAATGTAGTGTGTTTACAGCCAACCCTTGATGTCATCTTAGTTAAGTCAACCCCAAACCTCTTGTTAGAATTCTCTGATAATTGAAAGCAACCTGACTTTTCCTGTTCAACTAGCTTGAAATATGGTTTTATTCTAAACAATTTAATGGAATGATATATTAAATTAATTGTTTATTATAGTATTTTAACCTTTTATGAGTAATTTTAAAATATTTATCTTTACCATACACCTGTAATATTATGTGGGATTACTAATGTGATTAACCATATCTTAGATAATATTAATTCATTAGCTTATTTATTTTAGCTACATATTCCATACATGATAATTCATTAAATATGTGATCATGAAAAACATCCATAATGAAATATCAATGAAATGTTAAAAAAATTAAAATAAAGGTTATTATCATGCGCTTAAACAAATGGTTAGTTTTTCTAGCGGTTTATAAACTAACCATTGACCTAGGGGATAAACACCTTGAACCAAATGAGTTACATGTTTATAGATTTCCTCTAATCCATCATTGTATCTCACCTCTATTTTATTCTCCTTGGATCATAACATGAACTTCGTCCACCAGCATGGGAGCTCCATCCATTACATGTGCCTTTTACTCACACGTAATTCAAGGGGAAATGAGGTTCACAAAAAAAGAAACCATGGGCTTATATGACCTAAAAAATATGAGGAGGTAAGGCATGAAAGCCATAAATTTAATTTAATAATAAATTAAATGAAACCAATCCTGTATTATAGGTCTTGTCTAGATCATGATCATCCACTTTCATGCAACAAATTATGCATGTAATAAAACTAGATTTCAATTATTAATTATTTTTATTTATGGTAAATATTTCTTGAATTGATTAATTATTATCTTTTATTAATCCATAATTATATCATAATCAATTATCTTAAATTCTTTTAGATTATCACCCGTTATAATTTTAAACAATTTAAATAAATTCATTTTAAAATAACCTTCTACACAATCATACATTGGTGGTAACACGGTGAATACCCTTCCAAATATACCCAACATGTATTATCCACATATAAAATTTATTCTCTATGATATTTTCTATTTATGGCTTATTACATACCATTATGGAATGTAGTATAAACATAACGATTACATTAATTACATGGTTTATCTTTATTGGGTCTTGATTTCATCCACATAGAGAAACAACTGTTATACAACTCATACATGATATGCAGGTCTTGAACATTACAAACATATTAATTAAATAGTTATATATATGAATATTAAAACCCATCACCCAGTGTGTTCTATCAACATAGTGACAACATTCAAGAAAATGACTCAAGGATTACATAATATAAAAAACTTATCACTGAAAAATTGGTTAAAGTACATGGAATGAAGATCTGATAACTATGGTGTGTACATCACTCACCATCTATTCAAGAAACATACCGAGGGACTTAGATTGTTGTGTGTTCCTTATAAAATTGTGTGTGCATATCATGTCCAATGGGACACACTCCATGTGACCTCTAAGTTACACGGTCACCAGTCGGGTTGGTCATTTATGGAATACACAACACTTTTGTGACTCAAAGGTACTGCATTCCATGTACATGGGCTACACAGTGTGTAGTCTGGATGACCATGCCCCAATAAATTCAGGTCAACATGTAGGGCATTAAGTTGTGTAAAACATGAAATAATCAATATTTAACCATGAACTGATTTATGAATCAATTCTAATGGGTTGAACGTGAGTACATGGTGTGTAACACTTGTTACATAGTGTTTTTATAGTGTTCTCTATCCAGAAACCTTAGAACCTCCATATGAGTTCCATGATTTTATTATAAATATAAAAATTATATATCTAGATTGTATCTATGAGATACAAATGCGGAAGAAATAGATCTTGAAATTATAATTAAAATAATCATTAAACAAGAATTGAAAAACTAAACTAAAAATTTTTATATAAAAAATTATTTTTAAATAATTACGAACAATTATATTCCTTCTTTGATATCACTTGAAGGATCCAAGCGCAGTCGAAGTGTTGCAATGGGCAGTGCCCATCTTTTCTGTATCCATAATCGATGATCAATATGAGATCTATAGGATGATAAACACCAGTATCATTGGAAATTATTAAAATAAATAGAGAAGGGATATAATCCTAGAATTGAGGGAGAGGAGATCAACACATATGGGTTATAATTAATTTAATTAGATAAAGAATTACCTTTAAAGAACACTTTATTAATTGATGAATTTGGGGACATGTATAAGGTGAACCATAATTGTGTTGTAGAAACCAAGTGTATATTTCCTCTCTAAGAGATCCACATGTGTTCCAAAAATCATCAGACATCTCCAAAGGAGTCTCCATGTGAAAGCATAAAATATCCTTGTGGTTGAGTCATTGGCCTTTGATCACCTTGAGAATATCTTTCAAATAATTCTCCTTGATCTATTAAAGGGGAATTTATCTACATTCATGGGAGTGTTCATGGAGAAGGGATCACTTTAGGCCTGAAGTGATTTACCCAAATTCGTTTTTCTCTACTAAATTGGCTCTCCTGAGAAAATAATATAATTGGGTATTTATATTGTTAGGGTTAAAAACATACTTTCACATGTGACCTTAATTATTTATATAAACCTACCAAAACCCAATTTCAAATAATAATAATAATTTTATCATTTATATACATGTGATAAACATTAAAATTAATATGAAATATTTTTTAATTAATTAATATTAAAAATTTATTTTTTCTCACAAGACCATTATACTTGGTCTGACATTCATCCACAATTTTTTTGGGAATTATATAATGTTTACTTATTTAATAATTAAATATAACAACACTATTCAAAAATAAATAAATAAATATTACATTCACTAAAAATAAAATACATATTTATTAAATATTATTCTCACAATATATTATATCGATTAACCAATGGAGGAATAAATGTGATCAAGAAAACATGATTACTTTTGAAACCACATACAGGAATAATATTTATTCAACTTGTTAAATAATAAATAATAATATATTATTTAACTGAGATTATAGATACACATAGTGTGTAACCCTATAGGCATCCTTTTCATTTTTATTAGGTGAAATAGCCTAAAGACAAACCTTAGTGTCTAGAATCACACCAAAGAAATCATTGAGACAAAAGTTATTTTTGTAATGACATGTTACCTCATATGAATTATTATCATGTAATATCATCATTTTATCACAATATCTCCAATCGAGTATGTTTTCATCCTTGTGCTATAAACCTATATGCTCTATATCATTTATGTTAACTTTATGGAAATAAAACTTTCTATTATAACACCATCTAAATGAATTTATTTACGATATATCATTTGAATCAATGGGCCGAAGATATTATCCTCTTTTAATGAATAGAATGGATAAATCCTTTTTCACATTATTAATTAATGGAACAACTCTCATGCATCATCCAACTTATTCTACCTCCTCATGAACATCATTCGACAGGGTTTTCATAAATAAATCAGTGTACCTGACTTATAATAATAATTAATAATAATCTTAAAGTGTAAGTACTAATATACACATTGGAATATAGGAACATCCAATAAAAAAAATGTTGATTTCCTGCTAGTGGGTCACATTCTCATAATATCCTACTCGAATTTTCCAAGGGCATACACCATGAGAAGGTTCCTCAAATTACTATGAGTTTCCACCACTGATATTTTATATTATTTTAGTATCTCAAATTATATCAACTATCTATATAACATATATTCAATAATAGTGTTATATTACATCAATTTTCTCATAATAGCATGGAACTGTCCTGACCTTTTAGTGTGATAACGTCTCTTATGTCATTATCCCATACTATGTTATGTAGAAGAATAATCATGGTGTGATAATAAGTTTATTAATATTTAAAAACCTTGAATATAAGTTATCATAAACTACAATGAAGTTGGTTATAGGGAATGAACTCTAATAGTGACCACTCGATGACCTTTTATAGTATTAGATCCTCAATCAACTCCATAGGCACTGTAATACATGGTATCACTATTACCTATGTTAGATAAATTTGAATTAGAGTTGGTATCCACCTCACATTTAACCCTGAAGATGAATCTTCACATTTATTAATCCACTCAAATCTCCCCACAATCATTAACATCACTTTTTTGTTCACTTCCATGTTAGAGAAATCCAGAATGAAATGCCTATAGTACCCATTAAGGTTTTGAAAACTCTTAATCTCAAACAAATTCATGGGATGTTACCAATTCATAAATTCCTCCACCTTCTCTATACCAATATATATATCCACATACAAAACAAACTTTCTAAGGGAAAGCATATAATAAATCCATAATTTTGACTTAGAGTACTCAAAATAAAGATGAAGTGCTTAAAGTATACTTAATCCAATATCAATGTGCTTCACAAGTAACTCTTGGGTATGCATGTACAACAAAATTTCATGTCTAAGAACAATAAAAAATGAGTCTAGGATTGGATGAAAAATCGGACTCTTGAGAACTATTAACACATTTAGAACATTCTATAAAACATCAAATTTGGTATATCCTCCATCCTGAACCATAATTGATTGTAGTACAATTATAAGTCAATCTTGAAGAACCATCTATCTCTCGTGAATTTATTAAAGAGATCACCCATATGAGTAAAAAACAACTAATTTTTTCATGAAATGATTCATATAATGGAAATCCACACTATTCCTTATACAATAATCCACCTTCTGGGTGAATGAATCTGAATAACCTGTAGGAGTTGTACTCGGGTGAATAGAACCCTCTTGCCTCAAGATAATTGAGCTACACTTTGATCCATCCCAATCTAGCTAATTTAATTTAGTGAGAAGGTATCAATATAGTCTTTAATCATGATAACATGTCAATGATAAAAAATATCTCCAATTCATGAAGAAATACTAAGAAATAATCAGGAAATACATCCTAAAAATGGTCCACTAATGGGAACAAAAATGGTAAATCATCATTTGATCTACTATTAGGATTACACCACCGACCGCACTATAAATAACCCCATATAACTGAGGTATGTTCCTACAAAAGCTACCCTTAAATCTCATTCAACCATGAAAATATTTTCCTTCCCTTTATGGTAAATAAATTATACATATCTCTTAAGGTAGTATATGTAATTACAGATGGGTATTAGTAAGTCTTTCCCAATTAAAACATTACATAATTATATATTTATTATGAGGAAATTTTACAAGAGTTCATATCCCCCAAATAGTATAAAAAATTCATGGACTTTATAATTATGATATAATCTATTTCTTGGAGATGTGTTTTGTGCCAACATCCATGGTAAAGAATTTACTGCTAACCCTAACCCAGATACCTTATAAGGTTCCCCCTCATTTGGGATCTAGGTTTGGGGACTTCCTACCAGGTATCATTGGAATTATCGAGGCCGACACCATGTCACCTTTTGAGAAATAGTGAAGGTGTACTTTCTTGCTGAAAGCTCTCGATAACTTTTTTTGATACTTCCCCAAATTTTGTAGGGCACAAAGCATATTCTCGTCATGTGCTTCAATTTCTGCCATAATGATTTTTGGTACTCTGTCTGGTGTCTACTAATAATAGAATTTTGTGTGTAATGAGGGTAACTAAATCTCAATGGGAAGGACTTACCGTATTTTTCACACTAGTGAAGATGGAGTCACCTGAGTGGAATTTAGTTTTATTGCCCAAAAATCCCAGAGAGAATTGGATCATTTTTTCCAGACAACTCTTATTTTTCTAACCAACCATATTATACAAAAAATTAGAGAGGGTTTGGGTGAATGCCTAAATAATACCATTTTATTGGGAATGATAGTGAGAGTTATTATTATAAAAGATGTTGTACTTGGTGTAATATGTTTTCAGCTCCGCTACTTGGAAGTTTTTTTCATTATTTGTGAGGAATTTGTGGGGGAATCTGAATTATTAGATGATATTGGAGATCACAAACTCAATGATTGAACATACCCTGAATTCCTTAAGCAGAACTTCCTCTTCCCATTTGGAAAAGAAATTATTAGTGGTGAAGATGAACCTGTATTGGTGATATATTATAGGAGGATATGGTCCCATGACATGAAGCCCCAAGACCACAAAGGACCAAGAGTACAAGGTAGTGTGGAGAGGTTTTGGTAGATGATTCATGAAATTATCATGGATTTGGCATGCATGGAACCTCTTGAAAAACATTATATAGTCAAAGATCATGGTGGGAAAAAAATGTTCCAATATCTATATCTGATGAGAGAGTTTCATCTCCAACTGATGAGCCCCAATTGAACCTGAATGAACGTCCTACATGACTTGAGAAATTTTACATCTCAGAATGAAACAGTGGAGAATCCCTTCAAACCTGCATCTATAAGAGTCTTGATCAAGACTGGGACCACTCTAGAGGGTGAACTACACTACGAGTATTTGAATCCACTCACATTCTACTGGGCCTATTGGGACATTACCGTGAAGGAGATAATCAATCGAGGGAGTCATCAAGTTAGTGGTCCCTTCCAACACCACGATTGGGGGACCTGGAGGTCCTGATGTAGAGCACCAATGGTAAGGTGGCTTAACTATGGGCTATCATCATTGTATGGAGTGACATGAGTGATTAATCTATAATGTTCTACATGTAAAATAAAGTAATACATTATGGTCTATGAAAGTTTTGTGTCAAAGATGGGTAGGGCATCGGAATGACGATTCTATGAATGATAGACATGAGTAACTTCTGGAAAAAAAGGGAACAAATACATCCACTGGTGGGTACCCTCTAAAAGTGGTATGAGCTCTAGCTTTCAGAAAATGTAGTCAACTTTTATATTCTTAATGAATAGTTTGGATTCCCTTTCACCTATAATTGGGGAACATCAATCTCGATGGGTAGCTCAAGACAAGTGGTAAAAGCCTAGAACTCTACCTCGTTGTTGGTATATCCTTCTGACAACAGTAATGAATAGAGTAGGACAACTTTTGAGGGTGTGATGAGGATTATACCTGGACCTACTCAATTGATTTTTGGATCACTGATCCTTGTACCAGTGGGGATTTGTGAATCACCATCAAAGTTCATTTTTGACATGGAATGTCTTCATATAATGACAGGATTTCCACATATAGAAAATACAAATCTAGGGATTGATCTGTGGAAGCTGAATGGGCAGCAAGGAAGTCTACCAACCATGAACCCTTGATACAATTTTGGTGGAAAAACATGATTTAAAACTATTGGAGGATCACTTCCCATCAAGCAAGACATCATGTCAACATGGGGTATTTTAGAATATACATCATAGAATCCACTAGGGAGTCTATCTTTATCTCATGGTTCTGAAAGTAATGTCTCAATTTATGCACTAAAAATACTAATTTGAGGAATCACTTCTCGATATAGGAGTATGTGGTCTCCATATTGAGGTGGATGAAGCTGAAATATTATAAACCATTCTCTATTCCCTCACTGTTCTTCTTAGTGAGATGGGTGCCAAAAGATCTTTCCAAAGTGGTCCCATAAGTGACCAGTGACATTCTAGGGATGGGAGGAATTAGAACTAGAGGTCACAAATGGTAATACATGGTTTCCTCAAAAGTGGTCTGACACTACTCATCCCACTAATAATAAACTCCTTTCTTTATGAGCCAGGAAAATGGCTTACACATACTCACCGAGCATGAGATGAATATGAGTATGTATCCTAAGTGACTTTGAAAGCCTAGGAGAACTTGAATGCTGCTCAGAGGATACATCTAATAGATGGACATGATATTTTCTAGATCAATCTCAATTCCTATTTATAGACAAATAATCCAAGAAACAATCTGAAGGTGACCACATAAGATAATTTTAAGGGTTGGATATTCAGATGCTGGGAATGGAGGAAGATGAAAAATTTATCAAGATCTTTGATATAGTCCTAATTTTGGAATAATTTGACCACCATATCTTCCACGTAACATTCCACCAATGTCTCAAGGATCATATTGAATATGTGGTTCATGATACTTTTATAGGTGGAAGCAGAATGTTTTAGAACAAAAGGCATTACCTGGTAGAAATATTTTCTTTGTGGTTACCTGAAGGTGGTAAAATCTTCATCCTCAAGGTCCATTTACATTTGATTATATCCGGGATACCCATCCACGAAAGAGAGATCATGGAATCCAGTTGTGGAGTCGATCAATAGCTCTACCAGTGTAAGGGGAAAATAATCCTTCTAAAAGTGATGGTTGAGATCCAGGAAGTCAATGTGGACTTTGATCTATCTGTTCTCATTCCCGATAGGCATGATGTTAGCCAACCATTTGAGGTACTAGAACTCCTTGATGAACTTGGATTTAATGAGCTTGTCAACATCAGCCTCAACCATATCACCATGAGAATGGTTCAGGTTTCTTGGAGTTTTTTTTGAACCCGTGAGGATTTTATGGTAGACCGATATGGTGGGAAGAGACCTGTGGATATAATCCTAGAATATCATAATATCTCCAAGTGAATAAATCACTAGGATGCTTCATGAAATACATGTATCTCTATTGGTATTATATAGGCATAAATATGCTGATCAACATTGGTTTTAGATCCATCTCTTTATCGAGGGCCACCTGTACCAATTCATCGACTGTGGTGGAGACACCCTCTTCAAACACAAGAGCAGAATATTCGAAATCCTCTTCATTACCGATGGGGAGAGGATCATTAGTAGTAGGTAATTTCTCTAAGTTGACAGATCTTTATGGGACACTAATGTCATCTTGGGTAGTAGTGGGCATGTCATCAAGAGACTCATGCACTATAGAAACCTTAGCGATGAAAGATGTCGACCTAATCCCATCTGACTTTCGACCCAAGGGGCCACGATTTATGGTATTAAAGAATAGTGGTGCACCGAATTCTATCGGTTTATCCCAACTCTGTATAATAATCAAGTATAACGTATTGTCCTTACCATGGGATGGACATAGCGATACCTTATAAGAGTTGGGGTCTCTAGGATCACTTGATCCTGATTTGGGTAGGAATATGAAGTGATCTCCCAATGTCCATTAGACTTGTGAACACTCTTCCTCTAGTTCCATAAACAACAAAATATTTCCCCACGTTTGGGGTCGTGGCCTCCAATCAGTGAATTGAAAAAACATAGGCATCATCCATGATTTTTGATGGGTCAGTCACAGTCATAGTTTGTTCAACCTCGTTAGCCTGAATCTTATTTTCCTTGATCTTTTAATAGTCAACTTCCAAGTAGCGAAATTCACATGAGGAAAAGGGGGAAACATCAATTTTGAGTACACCAACTCAAACATTAAGGGATTTCTTAAGGAATTTATGACATAAATAAGGGACAACCACATGCAGGTGAAGCCATGGACTTCCCATAAACATATAGTAAGTGGTGTCTTTTGAGACAACCATGAAATCGGTGCTGGAGACCAGGCCATTGAACTAGGTCATTAGGAGGATCTTTCAAACAAGTTTCTATTCCTTCCTATTATAACCTTGAATTTTTAAGTAAGATGGACTCGGATCAATTTCAGAAAACCCTATCAAGGGGAGTATTCATGTTTTTATATGGTTGATCACAGAGTTTGTGCCGATAAGACAACATCAAACCTCCACACCGTTGAAATGGTCAGTGATGTTTAGTGGTTGGATGTTCTATTATATGGGAGAACCTTCATATTATATATAGTAAGAGACAATGGAGTGACATTCCGCATGCTATACTACCTCTACATGGAAAGATTCTGCAGCTACTACCTTCATCTCAAACAAGAGTTGGATTTTTAAAGCCTCAATAAGGGCTTCATGCATATCTACTGACAGGAGAAGAGCCTCTAGGAAAGAGAGATTCAAAATAATTTTGGAATGATTATTGATAATAACATACATCCATTCTAGGTGTGAACAACTACTGACAAAGAGTTCGTTCTATAGATGGAGGCATGATGGGACATGCTGGTTGAACTAGTGGATTCTGATTGGTGTTGGGACTATCTGGAAACACACTAGTAAACTACTTGGAGAGACTACCAGCTGAGGGATAGGATACTAAGGTTTATACATAATAGAATGTGGTTGATCGTAACACAATTGTTGTGGTTACACCTAATAGAGTTGTACACAGGGAGGTGGAGACAGATTTTGAGGAAACGAGATGAAAAGTCTTCACTTGCTAAGCTCTACGATGGGAATGATTTCTGGTTTCAGTGGCATGCATAGATTTTCTGGAATCATTTACCAATGCATTTTGGGTACTCACATATCCATGGCTCTGTCGATGGTGGCGTCATATGTGGAATTTGGACGGATCCATCCAGTGTTCGTCATCGTTGGGAACCATGCTGGGGTTTAACGACAACAATGTGATTAATGAAACGTTCCCTTGATCACCACTAGAATAATCATCCATCCGTAGGTCAATTTTGTGGGTAATTTATATCTCTCGGGGCATGAAATCACTAAGAGTATTGGATGATGATGGATTTAGTGAGGTAATATTCTCTCCCTTGAGTCCTTGAGGTTTTCCCTTATGGAAAGTAGAAGGCTGATATGTTGACATAGAAGTAATGACTTCAGGTTACATGGCCACTTTTAAAGGCTTATGTTGGATCAAACATGCATGGATAATAAAATGATAATGGTTAACTACCTTGCGATCTATACAATCATCATATTTTGGAGAGTCGCGATTAGGAACCTACTTCCATTCCACTTCTTTTTCACTATTTTTGTCTGGATTTATAACGTTACTAGAAAATGGGGTTTTGGAGGCCCCTTACATAGGTGATCGCCATTGGAATTCACAAGGATTCTATAAAAAATTACTTCATCTTCCCCCTCCACCTCCCCTTGATCCTAAACCCTACCCCCTATAGCTCGTCCCCTCTCTTGCCTCACCTCGTCCGCCTCCAGCTCCCCCACACCACCTCCCATCCCTTGCTGCACCGGCAAGGCTACACCACCGATGCCACACTACCTTCATCTATAGTCCCCACCGATGATGCCACCCATCTCCTCCCATTCCGCGCCACCCATCCCATGCCTCGCTGCCCCAATGCCACCTCAGTGCCTCCTCCTCCGGCTCCCCGCCACTGTCGGCACACGTCACCTCCCTCCCCGCACAGCCTCTGACCCTAGCTCCCCTCTACTACCCTCCTCTCTCTCACATCACCACCTATGGATCTCCTTGGTTCCAAATTTGTTATGCTATCAGATATGCCCTAATTTTCATTTTAAGTTTTTAGTTTTGAGAAATTTAATTTTTTTTTCATGAATGAATATTATATGAATGTTCTGTTTGACTAGAAAGTGTGGAAATGGAATTTCATGTGTATACAGGTTTGTGTGCATGAAAAATTATTTAACAATATGCGTTGACAGTGTGTGTGAGAAGAAATCACACATTACTTGAGGTTGGAAATTACATACAATGTAGTTTCTATGTATATGTTGATTGGATTGATATTATGTTGTTTTTTATTTGATTTATACCATTCTTGAGTTTATCACATTTCTGTCTGTGTGTGTGTATCCCAAGAGAATAATTTTGAGATTTGACCACATGTGTGTTCTTGAATATCCCCTAAGACCCATTATCACAACATAATCTCTTATACCATTGCACATGTCTTGAGGAAAAATTATTTGTTTCCTAGTACTTTCATATTCCCACCATGTATGGGAATCTCGATGCTTGTGAGGACTCCATAGTCTGGGATACAAAGGAAAGGCCTTGATGATAGGGTCTAGGATACAGATGTATAATTGGAATGGAATTTAGAGTGATGGATCAATATTTTTTTCACAGTATTTTTATTTTCCACACTTTTATTGACCTAACACTCTGGGATTTTTGGGTTTTTACTATATGACTTGAGATACCTACACGGATTATGATTTTTCATTATTTATTGACTCTAGTATGTTATAGTTTATCATTTTCCTTATAGATACCAAGGGTATACTTTCTATAAAGATGAAATTCAGACCACTACTACTAGTAAAAAAACATCTTTCATAAAAGGATACCTTCTTGAGGCCATGCGGAACACTATCTTGGACCTTCTGATCCAGCATGTGGCATCACATTCATTGCACCACATATTGTCTATTGATATCATATGTGAAGATAGATTGGTATTTTTTGTTCTGGAATTGAATAAATTTGATATTATCATTGATATGGATTAATTATTTTTACATAAATTAGAGATTGATTTCTATATTTGATGGTTAATCTTTACTGCCTCTGATGGCATAAAGGCATATTGAATCCAAGAGGCAGTGGGAAATTATTTTTATAAAGATACATTTTCTCTGATTTTGAGAATATTATTCATCACTAATTGATTTGGGGCACATTGATACAAATTATCATTGTTGATTTATTGGTAGGTTTTAAATTAATCTCTATGGTTGATAGTTCAATATTGGTATTGGATGATGTTTTTCATGTACCACAAACGCATGCAGGTTACACAATTCCATTCCTGAAAAATGCTTAACTATATGGAATTATAGACAAAATTAATTCTCAATATAGTTTCATGAATGTAAAATCAACATTAGATTTACGATACCAACAGAGTGGCAATGACATGGGATTTCACTTCCCTTCCATTATCTATTATCATGTTTATTATTCAGAGATATAAATTTTTTATTTTATCAATGGTCCACATGCAATAGGCTAGTCTTTATTTTAAATATATTTGATATGAAAAATGCATGTAATATGAAGTCTTGAGAGATTGTTTGTTATACAGATATTATTATGGATAAGAGTTGGATTGATCTTCCAAAATCAAACATATAAAAAATATGTCAAGGGAATTATGTAGTTTATTGAGTTCACTGGAATATTTCAAAGTGACTATTTTAGTTGTCCATGTAGAAAATGTGCAAACAGATATCAATTCACACATGATACTGTGAGGTAGAACCTATTATGGAATGAATTTATGAAAAATTAAAAGTTTTGAACTCATCATGGGGAAGAATATATAAATTGTCAAAATACAGATGCAATATCGATGGATGTTGATGCGAAGATGACTGATCCAATGAAAGAAATGATTACTGAAATTGTACGTGAGTTGGCTCCTGAATGCATTGACATTCATAATGTTGAGACCAGTGAGATAAATATATGCTCTGGTGCAGATTGTGATTCGAGGTGGTTTTATGAAGTAATTGATGATACAAAAACATAATTATATCCTTGGGGTATTGCTTACAATAAATTTCCATTTATCGTGGAGTCATTGCACTTGAAGACTTTGAATCAGTGGTGACACGCATCATTTGACATGATCTTGGTGTTATTGAAAAAGGTTTTTCTTATTGACACTATGATTCTTATGTCATATTTCCACGATCGTAAGTATACAATGAACATAGATTTTACATATGAGACAATATATACAAGTGAAAACAACTGTATGTTGTTTAAAAAATAAACTTCCCATTTAGATATTTTTATGGTGGGTGGCGCTTCTAGGTGGAATGAGAAAAGTGGAAATCAGACTCATCAAAATCAGACTACAAAACATGGAAAACCAATTGCCATAAAGAAAATTAATTACTTTCACCTAAATAAGAGGATGGAAATATTTTTTATGTCAACTATGTTTCTAATTTAGTGAGATGGAATGCAGAAATTAATCAGGAAAGTGATATGTTAACCCACCTGGAAGACTCTCGTGCATGGAAGGATTTCGATTAGAGACAACCCAAATTTTCTAAAGAAGTTCATAATGTCTGATTGGGGTTGGTAGCAGATGGTTTCAATCCATTAAAGTCTATGGTTGGTATAACTCATTGCACATGACCCGTGGTGTTTTCCCATATAATCTTCATATGTGTCTTTGTGTGAAGCAAGAATTGATATTACTTTCCACTCTTATTCATGGACCTAGAGGTCCTGTGGATAAGATTGATGTTTACCTTCATCCATTGATTGATGAGTTGAATAAATTTTTGGGTGATGGTGTGATGAATTATGCTTCTGAATTGAATGATATGTTCAAAATGCAACCCGATTTATTTTGGACCATCAACTACTTTTCGTCTTATACAAATTTATCATACTGGAGTATGAAAGTGTAATTTTATTGCCCTTGTTGCAATAAAAGTAAAAAATTAGTATAGCTTAAACATTCCAGAAAAGGCCATACATGGGCCACAGATGTCCCCCCCCCCCCACCACAGGTTTAGAAAGGAAATAGTGACATTTTATGGTTCTAGAGAGTTTATTCCAGAACCAAAGATCATGACAGGAGTAAAAATTTCATCGCATATTGAGAAAGAAAACAACCTCACGATATATGAATTTCCGGATTTGGTGGCTCATCCATTACCGAATATTCGTGGTGTGGGTAAACAACGCAATCACAAGTGGAAAAAGAAAATTATTTTTCACAGTCTCTCTTATTGGAAAACTAACATTCTATAGAATAATTTGGATGTCAATCACATTGAAGAAATATGTTTGTGATAATATATTGTAGACCATTTTAGGTGTCAGTGGAAAATAAAAGTACCATGTTAATGCATATCTTGATTTGGAAGAAATGGTTTTAAGGAAATAGTTTCATTTATAGTTAGATGACGTAAATAAGGCATTTATGCTTTCTGCATATTATACAATGACTACGTAGTAGAAAGAGACACTTCTTTCTATTTTGATGATACTTAAGGTGTATGATGGTTAATCTTCTAATATTTAAATGTGTGTGAATACGATGAGAAATACATTGTATGGGTTGAAATGTCTTGAAAATAACATAATAATTTCATAGGTTATTCCAATCACAATTTGTGATGATTTATCCCCCACTATTGTTCAATCGTTGATTCAGATGAGAATTTGTTTAGAAATCTTTGTTTAAGAAATCAATGAAGGAGTGATTTAAAAAGATTTCAAGACCAAATTGTACTTAGGATTTTTCAATTTGAGAAATTGTTTCCCCCATCATTTTTCTATATAATAGATCACTTGAAAGTTCACCTTACTGATGAAGTAATGGCTATTGGTCCAGTGAAATTCAGGTGGATGTATCCTATTGAGTGGTATCTGATTACATTGTAATGAATTGAACGCAACAGAGCTCATCTGAAGGAATCAATATACATTGGTTATTTTATGGATGAGTGTAGTACATTTTGTAAAGAATATCTTATGGATGTTGAAAAAAATTTAGATAAGCCATCTCAGAGTCATGATGGTATAGTTGGACAAGGAAATATATTAGATATGGACAACATCGAGTGGATACAAGTGAATTGATATGTCTTTTTCAATACTCCATCAGTTTCACCATTAATGTAGTAAGTGTATATTCACTTTTATTGTTTAACTTTTACATGTTTTGTTTGCATAAGTTGATAATTTAAACTTCACAGTATCATTAGTAGGAAACACATTAATGATATAAAAGAAGAGATGTCTCGTGCGACTGAGTATTAAATTTAACTATTTCATTATACCTCATTTTATGACTGGTTCAAAGTTTTGGTACGTATAAATTGATTTTCATTATGTGTGATGTATTATACAAATTTCATTATTCTGAAATAATTATTGAATTCAGTGAATTATGTAGGTTTATAACCTAAGGGAGTTAGGTGACCCTAGGAAAACTGAAGAATTTATCCAACTAGTAGAGGGTCGATCAATAACGGCTCGTCGATATTAAGCTATAGATGATAATAACTTTCTATTTCACATTAAAGATGTTTAAAACAAACAAGAAACACAAAAAATTGCCATTGGTTGTCCATTCGTTGATTCTGGTTATTACTACGGTCAATTGATAGACATCATTAAAGTTATATATGCAAACAGGTGGAAGTACATATTGTTAAATTGTAATTGGTTTGATCTAATGTGGGGATGTAAATTCAATAAATATAAATTTATATTGGTAAATTTTAACAATATATTATTTAGAAATGAAATTTTTTGATAATGATCCTTTCATTTTGATATCACAAGGGGAACAAGTATTTTTCTTTACTTTTCCTTCGAATCCTAGTTGATATGTTGTTGTTAAAATTTCCTGATGATGATTGTTTTTATTTGAACAAGATAAACCTGAGAATGTTACCTTTGTTTCCCAACAGCTTGATCAATATAATATAGTTCAACATGAAGAAGATATTTATTGGGTTAGAGCAGTCGTTGAATGAGAAGCGATCGAATTTCATGTTCAATAAAAGGTATAATTATCTTCCCGCTCTTTAGTTTAAAGGCATTTTTTAATTGTTTAAAACTGTATAAAAATAATATGTTACTTAAGTATTTTTATTTATTATTATTCAGAATTAATACCTCCACCTGGATAGCCCCCACCCCAAGCCGCTCCCCCTCCATCTGGACAACCCCTCTATCCCCATACAACCCCCACTCCCAACCCCCGAACCCCTAGACATTCCCCCTCCCCCTCTTGGACATCCCACCCCCCAAAAATCCACATGGATAGCATACCCCCAAGACAACCCACCCCCCTCCCCCTCCTGGAAAACCCAAATACCCCGAACATCCCCTCACACCCACATTGAGTAAGTGATCCTTTTCTATCTTCTTTTCAATTAATCATAACAAAATAGTTGCTCTATGTCTTCATATCCAATGATCATGTGTTTTGGGTTCTTATAGATCCAATTTCTGATATTATTCCAGGGGATGATCCTTTGAATGGATATGGTGTTGCTAGTTTGTTTTCATAGAGGTTTTTCATGAGATACCCTTTCTTAAATTCACTTTCATTATGGGATGTGATTCTAAGAAATGAGAATAAAGGTTGGGGAAACTATTATAAACCATATGTTTGTTCCTTTTTGATCACATCCCTTGCAGGCATGTGTGAAACAAATTCTGTTATCTGGTTCCATCTCTAGAATTCATTAGATGAACTAAATTTCATTGGTTTAATAATTTTTTTCTAGATGAAATTGAAAATGTTTATTACTTTGAGTAAAAGCATTTTTTAAATAAGGTGATTTCTACCTAGTTCTGGGTAATGGAAAAAGGTGGTATTTTCAAAGTAATGAAATGTTTTGTGACCTTGTGGATTTGATTTTAAGGTCCCCCTCTCCCTTTCTATAACATTTCAATCCTTATTATAATTTTTAATCAGATTCATAATTTTACATGGGATGATGATGATTATACTTTGAGCTTGAAAGATCCATATTTCACACACATATGCGTTGATATATAGATATAATATTTCCATACCAATCACATGTGGTTGATGTCCAACAATAAGGGTTCTAGATGGGGATCCAGTATTATTTCAAGCTTTTATGTGGGTTTTTTAACTTTAGGGTCACTGGATGAAATAATTTCAGTAAGCCAATAGGTATTTTTTTTCATGTAATATCTAATTTTTAATGATCCTCACGAGACCATGTTAGGCGAGGTTGATGGCCAAGGAGAGAGGGGGTTGTCTCTGGTAGTTACATCGATATAAGGGTCCCTAGAGAGCCCCACCCAGCCCATCCCCTGGACAACCCACCCCACTCTCCTCGGACACCCCCACCCCCACCTAAACACCCCCTCCACCTGAAAAACACCACAGCCCCTACTCCAAACCCCCATTGAACAACCCCCCTCTCAGATATCCCACCCCCCAAACTCCTCTCAGACAACCCCCTACCCACCCCTTGGACAACCCCACCCCACTCCACCTAGACAGCCCCACCCCTATCGGAACAACACCTCTACCTGGAACCTCCCCACTCCCAAAACCCCCCCTAGAAAGACCCCCAACCTACAAAAACCCCTCCACCTACATAGCCCACCCAAAACACCACTCCCACCCCCACCCGACCCTACACAACCCCTCCCCCAGACACCCCCCATATTAGAATGCCCACACCCCCAAAAGTCACCCCAAATTACCCCACACCCCCAAAAATTAGACAATCCCACCCCACTCTCCCTAGACATCCAACCCCTAATGGAATATCCCCTCCACCTAATCATTAGACCCACCCCCACTCACCACTCCCTTTGGACAGCCCCCTTGGAGAGCCCCCCCCCCCCACCTGCACAACCCCTCCACCAAGACAGCCCTCACCCCACCCCTCCTGCATAGTCCCCCCTAGACATCCCCCCCTCACGGACAACCCACCCCCCAAAACTCCCCACAGACAACCCCACCACCCCATCCCTAGGAAAACCCCAACCGTACGTGCACTTCCCCTCCAACTAGACACCCCTTGGACATCCCACCCCCCAAATCTCTCATTGAACAACCCCTCCCCCTCCCACCCACTAGATATCCCCACCCCACTCCCCCCAGACATCCCCACCCCTATCTGCACAACCCCACCACCTAGAACCCCCCCCCCCTGACAGCCCATGCCCCAATACTCCCCCCGGACACCCCTCCCACCCCCAGCCTATGGACATATCCACCACACTAGCCCTGGATGTCCCCACCCCCACTGGAACATCCCCTCCACTTGGACACCCCCTTCCAAACATTACACCCCCAAAAGAAAACCCCATACATCCCTTGGATATCCCCACTCACCCCAACCCCTCCCACTCCTAACCCCGCTTTGGACAACACCCACACCCCCAGATAACCCACCCCCCAAAACTCCCCCCGGGCAGTCCCTCCACCACCTGCACAGCCCCTCAACCTAGACATCCCCCCACCCCCACTACCAACTCCCCCTAGAAGACCCCCATCCCAGATATCCTACACCCAATCACTTCTCATTAAAATAACCCTCTAAATGCAATCCTTTTTTGTATATAATTTTATTTCTATTCTGTTAACATTGTGATTTTTTAAAATCCATTTACAACTAATTATTCTCTTAATTTTTCTTTTATTAACACTATACATGTTTTATTTTTTTAAAAAACAATCCAATTTATCTTTTTGACACTGGTTATGGTTCCCATACTATTGTTTTCTATGACTACAGGTATGTCAGGGGAACATGAAACACATTCCCATCATCTATCTGAGCCATCTATATCATAGGGTAAAGGTATGTTTGAATGTAATTTTAATTATTTTGTTAATTAATTGCTATATATATATGCACATCTGTAAAATTATGTACAATATTTTTTCAATGGGATCGGACTTGACCGCTTCTTTTTCTCGCAAGTTAGCCCCTGGTCATGGCATTTCATAAAGGAACTCTGACACGACCTTTGATGTTTCATTTGATGATAGATTTAATTTTATGGGACGAACAACCCCAACATTTTTCCATTAGATTGGTCATATCATATGTGACCCACATCAATTTCCATTGACCACATGTTACTAGGCTTCTATCAATTAGGATAGAGTAGATCAGATATTCTAGAAAGTTCAGGTAAGAAGACTATTTTAGTTTATTTCCTATGTTTAAAAACAATTATCATGTGTGATTTTTTTTTCATAAGTAGAATAATCTAAAAGTGTTCCACGATGAGTTTTAGTCGGTGTGTATGGGAATATGTTTTATTATTTGGAATGATTTTGATGGAAAAAATCTTGAGGGAGCACTGGCTACCAAATGTTGGTGCCCCACACATTCTATAAAACACATCGAGTGGTATTATCCCATCTTAGTGGCGTGACATAGTTTCATATTGGTCTACAAAGGCCATTGTGATTAGTATATTTATTTTGATATATATATTTTCAATAATTTGTGACATTATAATTATTTAAAATTTTAAATAATGGATTGTAGGAACATGTCAACTGGCCATTCATAGAATCGTGCATTGTAGGGACCACCTCATAGGCTCGGGACTCATCACGTGTCTCAGATCCGGCTTGATGTATTTATTATTAATTTTTTAATTTATTATTTATTATAGATTCTTGTTATATTTTTATATTTTATTGATATAAATTTATGGAAGGAATGTGGACAAACTAATAAATGATGGCGTGGATGAGAAATCATGATTGAAATGATCTAGAGGTTGCAGCTCTTATAGTAAGAGCTTGTACACATTACCAATACATACATGAATGTGTATGTAAACATATATATGTATATGTATTTAAATATTTCATTGGCATAATTGGAAGCCATGATAGAACAGCTGCCAGAGGACCATAGACAACTTCTCATGTGAATGGATGAGATATTCCATTGCATTATTGGTCGTGACAGGCATGGATATAGTTTGACCTATGGAATGGGGATTCCTCGTTCTATAGTATCATGAGTTGAGGTTGTCAGTCCGACTGTTGCTCGGATGAAACACTAGCTATCAGATTTTGAGGCATAGTTTTATGATTTTGAGAAGGTAATTGTGAAATTGATCACTGAGGTTAGAACAATGTAGGAATACATGAATCTGGTTGATGGTGCATGGGATCATACGCACATGTTTATAATGAATTTATTTATTTACATTCAATTATTCTTGTTATTAAAATTATTATAATTTTTATTTTTTGTAGGCCCATATCACACCATATAGAGGTAGCAGGTATCACAATTCATGACATATAATATTCATGAGGTGTGATTATTTTAAATTTATTATATAATTAATCTTATATATTTATTTAGACATTAATTGTAGAATTTTTTATGGTTAGAAATATTTATGCTTTAAAAAACTCCAATGTTTTTTACTTTTAAGAGTATGGTTCAAAATTGGATACTTTACTGTGATTGATTATTTATTAGAACCCCCATTAAAAGATACTAATTAGGCTTGGTGGTGGGGGGGCTATCTGAGGGTTGGTGGGGATTTCCATGGGGTTGTTTGGGGGGGGGGGGTGGATCCTCGGGTTAAATGTGTGTGTTTGGGGGGGGGGATGTTTTGGGTGGGGGTGTCTGAGGGTGGGGGGGGGTGTCCCGGGTTGGGGGTTGTCTGGGTTGAGTGGGGGGATGGATGCTGTTAGGGGGTGGGGGGCTATCCAGGAAGATTTTTGTTGGGGGAGAGGGGGGGGGGGTTTCCACGGTGAGTGTGTGTGCAAGGGGGGATATCTAGGGGGTTTTGGGTTGGGGTGCGGGGGGGGGGGGGTGGGTGGGTTGTCCGGGTAGGGAGGTTTGGGGGGAGATTGTTTGGGGGGGGGGGATTTCCGGGGCTAGGGATGGAGGGTATATCTCGGGTGAGTGTGGGGAGGGGCAATTCAAGGTGTGGAGGAGGTGGGTGGAGGAGGCAGTTCAAGGTGATGGTTGTCTGGGGGGTGCTGCTCGGGGAAAATTTGGGGGGGGGGTGTCTCGGGGGGGGGGGGGGGGAGTGTGGGGGGGCTTAGGGGTTTGAGAAGTGGATGTCCAAGGGGTCTATTAAATACTAAACTTTGCATTGTATAGTTCAATTTCAAGAAGACTCAGCAAAATGGATGTCCAAAAATCTTTTCAATCCACCTCATCACATACGAACAACAGTGTAGCTCTCTATTTGAGTAGAGTACTGAGTCTAATCGCCTAATTTAAAAACTGGCCTAATGACAAAATTGGACTTATGAACAAATGGATAAATAGAGACTTGGACAATTTTACAAATTCTTAAATGTCCAAATGCCCTAATGGCCTAATGACCTAATGGATTAACGCCCTAACACCCTAAAGCCCCAATGCCCTATTGATGTAACAACATATGGACAATTGGTCAAATGGACTACTGCCCTAATTACCTAATGTCATAATTAACTAATGTTGTATTTGACTAATGGAATTTTAACCTATGGGAATAATGACAAAATATCCTAATGACATATTAAACAGTTGTACTGGTGGACAATTGGATAAATAGATACTTGGCCAATTGGCCAAATTAATAAATTCCAAAATTTCCAAACACTTTAACAGCTTAACGGCCGAACGCCCTAATGGCCAAATGCCCTAATGGCCCAACACCCTAGAGTCCAAACAACCTGACTCTCTAACACCCTACCACAGTAACTGCCTAACATGCCAATGACCCAAGGACCCATCAACGTCCCAACAAGCCAATGACAGCTGAACAATAGACCAATGATTGGCCAATGGCCCTACGGCCGAACAATAGCCCAATGAACAAACAATGGCCCGACGGCCTAACAACTGCCCAACATCCTAACAACTACCCATTGGCCTAACAGTGGCCGAACGACCCAACAACGACCCAATGGCCTAGCAATGTCCCAATGAACTAACAACGACCCAATGTCCCAACGACCTAATGAACTATTTTCCAAATGAATTATTTTTTAAATTACCAAATGTCCAATTGTCTTAATAACCTATTAGGTTATTGACATAATGTCATATTATCTTATTTTCCTAATGACCAAATTTCCTACTGGAATATTAGTGTATTAGTCTAATGGCCCATTTGATAAATGGAGATGGGACAATTTGCCAAATTCCCAAATGGCCTAATGGCCAAACGGCCCAATTTGATTGTTATATATACATTCTAACTGGATAAATATTTCCATTTTGAATTTTCGTAGTTTATTTGTTTATTTTTAATCTTATTGTAGGTTTATGGAATCAGAATATTAGAATGGATTGGAGCTGTTTAGATCACTGGATATGAAGAAGTATGTTTTTTAGTTATTTTTTTGAGGATCCTGGTGTTTTAGCTATTTCCAATTGAATTTGTTTCCTGATTTAAACAATGTTTCTGCAGTTTTTGTTCTGGTTGAGAAGCAACAATGTTATTTATTTTATAAAAATTAAAAAGTTAGTGACCACCATTGGAGGTCCCTATAGGCCATTTTTTAGTTTATATATAGTGACTGACATTGGTTTCCTCTATTTCTCGACCCAATAGCTACCGCTATTGGGCGGAGGGTAAGGTCACCTACAGAGACCACTATTGGAGGTCTCATTTTCCCTACAGCAACATGGCTAATGTGATCTCCATTGGAGGACTCAAAGTGGTCTCCCAAAACCAATAGCGACTTCCATTGGCAGTCTCTATTGGTCTCATTTTTAGTAGTTTGGAAACACATGCAACCGGTGTTGGGGATTGACACAACTTGATTATGGTGTTATCAATATGGTCTTGAATCCATTCATTAAACACATATCACTGTTTGAGGATCTGCCTAAGGATTCAGTGATAAGTATGGTAATTGGGATGATGAGTGAGATCCATGTATTTGGGCCTCCTATATTCTAGAAACCATATGATTCCTTAGTCTAAGGTCGTTTCATAATAAATAGATACCAGAGCCTCATTAAATTAGTAGGTATTATTCCTTCTATCTAGGATGTGGGATCTAGGATCCTGGCCCTGATTCGAGGTTCGAGGAACCTATCAAGGAGGTGCACCCTAATTATCTCACATAGGTTATGGTGGGGCATTATGTAGAGGACCTATCGATTATGAGATGGGAGCTGCTGGGTAGGAGGCTATGCTTGAGGTGGTGGACCTCATTGATGATGTGAAGGTGGTTCCACTGGTAATAACTCCCGCTACATAAGGGCTCTATTTGTGCCGCCGAGGAAGGCTCGACCTTAGAGGCTGTTCTCAGGAGGACAACCAGAGGCAATGGACGTGCCAGTTTGGCTTGCTACAAGGCTTCCACTAGACGCTGGGCTTTGTTAGAGAAATACTTAAATCCCATAGGGTTTTTCTGAGTGATTAGAGAGGGGACCAATTTACTTATTTCATTCCCCATACACATTGTTAGCAGTTTTTTCCTATGTCAGAGGCATATTAATGAATTACATGAGGCCTTTACACCTGGAAACAATGTTCTCGACTCGTTCATCAGGCCTCTACTAGCACTTGAAGAGGTCAAAAATACTCTTCTTCTGGGTGGTGGGACTAAACCAGTAATGAATGTGGCTATGAAATTCTTCCCAACCAGCTGTTGACATAATGGGTAACTTGATGTACTATAACAATGAGGTCCCTTCTAGAATCTGTATGAAACATCGGAGTTTGGCGGCCTCCAGCTACATTTGATTTCCCAACATAGGGCCACATCATGAAATGATGTGGGCCAGATGATGTAGTGGGTTTCCTATCCCATTAATTGGAGAGAGAGTGGTATTTCCAAAACCCCGGGGTGCTGGCATATCTTCCTCCCATTCTAGATATGTATTTTCATCAGAAAGGATCACAACTTGTCGAGATTATAGGAACTCAAGGAGGTCAATGAGAGTGTCCATTGGATAATCTTAGTGGGGATTCTTATCTTGAAGTGCATATCTTATAAACATTGTGTTGGAATATTCTTCAATGTCATATGAAAGCCTAGTGGCTCATGGAGTGGCTTGTGGGGTGACTTGTGGGACTGTTAGTGGAACGACCTATGGAGAGGCTGGGGGAACCTGATCTGGGTCCCGATTAAGGTTATCATGCTACTTGGTTGGATTTGGTGATGTATATCACACCCTATTTCCATAATATCCAGACTCTACCCTATCTATTTGGAAATGATGGTCAAGGTCATCCAGAGGAGACTCACCTAGGGGAGGCTCTACCTCCCCTAATGCCCTGGTTGAGTATTACCGTGATCTGGATTCAGTTTTTCTGCACTTTCAATGATAAGGTCATCAACCATGTTTTTATGTTATGTGATTTGTTGAAACAACGCATCCCTTTCTGGGTCATCGTCCTTCATTTTCACTAAGGAAGAAAGGTCATATGGTCTGACAGTCTCATCGTTCTCTTTACCCTTATTTGGGTCCCGACTGAAGGACAATGACTCATAAGGTTCCCAAAGTCTTGATAAATCGCTTAACTAGAATGTAACCATTCCCATAGAATCCAACAAGTGTGGAACCACACTGGTGGGTAATTTTCCTACAATGTGTCCTACCACAGTATCTTCCTCGAATAAGTCAGCCATGTTATCTATGATTTTATCTGAAGGAATATACTCAATATAACCTGGCATGTGTAGATGGAGTCAAATGGGACTAAAATAAAGGGTATCATACTGCCTCCAACCACAGATCTGGATGTGGGGGAAGACTCCATAATAATTCCATAGACCCCTAAAAGATCTGGACAAATTGTTGCTCGAGGGACTGATGGCGACCTAGCGACTCAGATAGCTGAGCCATGGGGAGCACAACCATGTTGACCATGTGACATTACTGGATGATGTCGTAAAAGTTCTCCTGGATCATGGGGTAATCCACCCATCGATTACAGTGACATAAGTGTGTTGCCCAAAGGGATTGGAGAAAGCACATGAACTCCTCCTATGAAAGAGATTACAGAGTATTGAATTTCGTGATTGAAACTAGCCAAAACAACTCTAAGAACTAGTCTGCTGCAATGATGTCCCATAAGAACCTAAGCTCATACTTGAGATACGGCCCCTGTTTTCTCCACTCATCAACTGGGGGTCGTTGAGGGACCGGTAATGGTGCCAGAGTAGACCATTTCATTGGTAGTGTTGTCGATGGAGAGTACGGTGCACGATCTAACAAGATGTTGCATCTTGAGCTAGTTTCTGAAGAATGCAACAACTTCACAACCACATATCAATAAAGATAGAATAATATCCACTACCTCCCGCATTGGGGTTTTAGTTTTCAACTATGGTTCAGGTTGTTTCTCATAGTTTATTAGTCCCCAGAATTACTCTTTTTGATCTCTAATTAAGGTAGGAAATAATTCTGTTGATGATAGGGAGGATTTCACAACCAGACTTTAGAAAGGGGACAAATTTTCCTCCTACTTTATGTATATTAGGAGGGACAAAGGGATCCGACAGACCTATCATTCTGGAAGGATTAGACTTATAATCTCTAATTATGCCCCAACCCACGACACAAAGGATCGAGGTGAAGGTTCCATTAAAAAATTGCAGTTGGCCTCAGAATCTGAATAGAAAATGTGTATAATCATGGTTTGGAACTTTCAAGGATTCTTTCTCTAGTAGCAGTAAACCACCGTCCTGGCATGGGATGGTTCATTAGGACAGAGTAGGTTTTGGACACAGGGAGATCCTATGAGCAGATTGGTTCTAGAGTGGGGAGAACCTCTTCCCAAATTGAATGGGATAAGAAGAGGGACTTCGTATTGTCTATTTATGATGCTTGGAGGATCTCCAATATGATGAGATGGGGTGCGAGGGGCACTTGGACAAATTTCTATGGGAACACAGGGGGGACCTCCATGTTTTATTATGATGGAATTGGGAAGACCTCCATTGGAGTTGGTAAACATATTGGGAGGACCCCCATGGTGGGTGTCCGTAGTGTGGGGAGGACCTTCACATAGGCCGACCCTGATATTAGTTGTACAAAGGAGGCCTTCATACGGGTTATACTAGACATTGATAAGGGCCTCTGTGTTCCTTGTTGACAATGTGGGGAGGGACTTCGCTTTGGTGATGGCTAGAATGGGGAGGGCCTCCGTCAGAATAGACAAGCACATGGGGATGCCCTCAATACGGTTGAGTGACTAGGAAAGAGAGACCCGCATGTTGATGACCTAGTTGGTGGGGGAAATTTTTATACATGAGACTAGGAGGACGGGGATGTCCTTCATACTAAGTGTCGAGGAAACAGGGAGGGCCTCCACTAGAGTTGATGATAGTGGAATGGGGAGAACCTCTATAATGAATGGTCGAGTGAGGTGGACCTCAAATATTTCTACTAATAGTATATATAGGACCTAAATAATGAATTAAATCATCATGGGTTAGCCTACGATGATTGTTTCTTGCCCCATAACTGGGATGTTCCCCAGTAAAATGATGAAAATGGGTTGATAGCTTGTGCCAGTAGTGGCTCCGGACATTGATGTCGAGGAAGTTTGTGGACCCTGGCAGGCGTACACCTAAGCTTGGACCTGATGTTGATGTTGGGTCAATTGAAAAAGATACATCTGTGTTGGGTAATGGACCTCCTACTCTTTGGTCAATAGGATCAGCTGGCGACGCTGATGTGGCCGGGTGGGATCCCTCCTCGATATCTCCCTAGAATAAGTCCTACTCAAGTGGACCTATACATCCCTTTCTACAGCATCATAAGGAATTGAGTCATATGACCAGTATGGGGATATTCTCCCAAAGATCATGATGGTTAGAGTGGGTAGGAGTGGCTCCCTATGCGCCCCTTTGGGCAATATCACTAACGGGGCATAGTGGCCTCCATGTCTTAGTGGTACATGAATCACATCAGGATGACCCCTTCATGTTAGTATCGGTGAGTATGAGTATCAATAAAACTTCTCTGTATGAATTTAGATGGTGATAGGGGGCTTTAGTGCCTAGTAGTAGAGGGATTGGGAGCCATAACCAAGGAGAAGAAGCTGTAGGGAATTGCAGCATTCATACTGCCCCTTCCCTTGAATTTGTGGGAGGGAGGTACTCGGTTTCCCATATCTGGATCTTGAGTCCTACAATGTAGGATAATTAAATCATTAGAACAAACAATATGAAAGTGATACTCGATTCCCCAGTGACATTCAGTCATCCATTGTTGGATAGAAATATCCACACTTACAACATCGCATACCGGGAGGCCCAACAATCAACTTTACCAAAATTGGTTAATTTCTAGGAAAGCACGCTATTTTATTTGTGGGACTAGGTGATAGATAACTAGATCTGATGACACAATAATCCACTAATGTATCTAATGCTACTAATTTCTATATTGGGGAGAAGGATTCATGTCGGGTTCACTATTTCTATTTCTGAAGCTTTCGTCGGGGCTTGGGTTGTCATGTCATGACATGTAGGTATTGTCTTACACTAGCACGTTCTAAAGGAGGGCGACATATATCACTTATTCAGAGACATTTTTGCCTTGATAAAAATTTGATAATGGTATTTCAGTCTCTCCTTTAATGGATTTATTCTATGAAATCATCGCCTTGTCCGGTTTTCCCTTAAATATTTTGGATTGTGTTCGTGAATCTCATCCTTGGTGGCATATTTTCATAGATGTCAGTTAATTACACTACTTCTTACAAGAAATTAAAATGGTTCAAGTCCGATAAGAAACCTCCATTTAGAGGTGTCGTCACGTTGTAAATCTCTCTCATGTTTGGATATTGAAGCACCGGTACACATGAATTTATTTCCCTTAGGATGAGGCTTCTCGAGGGTCCAATGAATATGTAATCCCATATCAAGTGTAGAGAATTATATTCCATAATCTTGTCCATGAGATTTTCCTCATCTTCCAATGTTTACTATGGGGTATTCCATGAGTTTAATGTCTAGACTAGAAATATCAGACTGATCAGAACACTGATGCGAGTGGATTAGATGGGTGGATCAAAACATCCAATGAATATAGATCTGAGGGTGATTGGGTCACTATAAAGGGGGAAACCAAGGTTTACCATTGTATAATATTGGAACACATGTTATATTACTACATACAATATATATAGGACAAGGATCAGAACCCAAATTGTTCGAGGGGGTGAATCAGGGAATCTGGGTGTACACAATAAACGACATCCCGAAAACATGATGGGGATTATGCATGGTTAGATGCCTATTTCTAGATGGGAACTCTTGGTTGGAAGGTTATAGTTTGTGTAGCGCTTAAAAGTTGTAAGTTTCTCGGTTTAATTACATGATCTTACCAATATGTGGCGTCCCAGGTAAGAGGCAAGAAGGATGATGGAGGGTTAAATTCTATGGATAGTGAATGAGATGGAACCATCATGAAGATTAAATTGATGTTGGTATTGAGACTTAGGTAAGCTTTATATGTATCCTCATGGTAGGAATCCAAGTCCATAATGTTTGGTGGGGGCGATGGGAGAACTAAGGAGGTGGACTGTGAGAATGGACGCATGGATGGAACCAAAAAGATGTAGAACCCCAGAATTTAGTCATTTCTTTCTGGAAACACAATTGATCAAGGGAGAGAATAGGATGGTACATGGGAAAAAACCTTGAACCGTATGGAGGCTTCCAACATATCCCCATGGTGGGGAATTAAAGTCCCCATAGTTCAGGATGGGAATAATTATCAGGGTGTACAAAAAGGACAACAACACAGATGAATAATGGGGCTTTTGGGTTGTTAGTGGCCCATCACAAGGGGGACATTTTTGGTTGGAGGAGTATGAATTAAGTATGGGGCTTGCACATGGATAGATGCCTGATGACTGGTCTGACATAACGAAGTGATGAACCACGGATGTGGGTACCAATACAAGGGACACCAATGCTTACCAGTTCTTGGGTTTAACCTCAGGGAGGTTTCCTTTGTACCCTGCCTAGGAGAGAGCGATACAAACCAAAATAGTTCATAAGAATAAAGTTTAACATCATATAGGATGAGGGTGAACTGATGTGAAGTGGTCGGGACTGATGGTTTATGGGCATTAACCTCATGTAGGATTCCTATGTACCTTTAAATGAATGGTAAAAGATCAAATTTATCATGGTTCAGTGGGATAGGGAATGGAGATTACACAAAATGGTGGTCCATGGATGGGGTCATGGTCAATGATTACTCTAATCCCATGTAAGTCAAGTTCTATGTGGGAAAAAAATTGGAGATAAATACCTGATGATCACATCAGAAATAATGTATTTTTGAAGAGTAGTGTAGGACTTACATGTGGTCAGCGGCCCAGAGAGATAGAGGTTGGGTCTTAGTCTAGGATGAAGGCCCGATGGAGATAATGCCAAATGGGAGAGGGACGATGTATCTGGAGTCCCCATTTCCCAACTCTACCCGAGTATTTTCCCTCTGAATTGGCATGGAATTGCTAGGGGGCTACCTTAATTAAGAAAGGCTAGGGGATTAAACAGCTATGGATTACCTTCCCTGTGGATAGATATCCTTCCATGCAGGGATGAATTCATTACATGGGAAGAATATCTCACTACTGTGGAGATGAGTGGGTGTAGAAAATGTCTGAGGTAGGGCACCCCATGTATATTGCATATGGAAATTCTATAGTTTAACATCATGTGTTGGGGATGATGATACTTGGTAGTTTAATTCCATACAACTCGGATGATTGTGATTCACTCATCACCCCCAGGACATAAATAACTGGTGCACTTTAACCCTTAGTGAATGGAATGCTCTGACAATCCCGTAGTGAGATGGGTTTATGGAGTGATCTATCAAGGTAATCACCTTAGCATGGTTATGTGAAGAAGCAATAGCGGTTAGCGTGCCTATGAAATGAAGTTTGAGGAAAAGCAAAGAAACATGAAGTACCACCCAAGGGACCTTGAAACCACTTCACACAATCCTGGAAGGCCATATGGAAAAGGGGTTTCTAAAGAAAAAGTCCTTGGTAAGAGGGGAATTACAAAGCTGAAGGGGTTGTAGAGCACAGTGCCTCATAGAGCTCAGGGCATTGAAAATATCTTGGACTCGTAAAGCCTAAGGGCCCATAGAGGACATGGATTTGAAAAGCACAAGGCTTCACATCGAACAAAGGGTCATCGACGGTATGATTTTTGAAAGATTTGGACCTCAAAAAGTATAACATCTCAACCTCAATTTGGAGTACACGTGTTATTGGAGGGTGCTTCGTGAAGATTGGGTTCTTCACGAAGTCCTCAGTACTGAAGGGGGTCTCCATCCTTGGAGATGGACTATAAGCTCCATGAATTGGCATACCATTTTGAATAATGTGTATATTTGATAAAATGTAAATGGATTAGTAAATGCTCAAGTACCTTGGGTAATTTTTTTTTCTAATGGTTCACAGAGGAATGGGTTCTTTGAGATTTGGGAGCTTTAAATGAGAATGGTCTAGGTGTCGATCCATTTAGAGTGAGGGGAGCATGATATTTAATGGTGAATGTGGGGAGTGATTCTCTAAGGGAATGCCTAAAATATACTTATGATTTTCCATTGGAGTCAGATTGTGTCAGGTTCTTTTTAATTGTATAGTCAACGTCATCCCCATAGCGGAATAGTGGCTTCCTTGATTCCCACTACAGCGCTCGCAGAGTCTTCTGTCAATTTCCAAGGAGTCTCATAGGTGATCATCTTCCCTCCACGGCTCGAAGACATCCATAAATTTCATCATTACCACAGAGTATACATTCTCTTTCCTCTATATCAGTCATTGAGGAGGCCTCCTCATTGTGCTGGTCGTGGTGCTGAAGGGCTTCACACTGGCCGTAGTGCTAAATGTATTCATGAAGGTTCTTCACAAAGAAGCACCTTTGGGATTTGTTGTATTCATTTCATATTTTACCGCACACAAATTTTGGTGCCCAAACACACCAAGGAACTTTATGGATTTAAGCATTCCCTAGTATTATATCAAATAACCCACACTCAATGATCGTATTCTAAAAACCATAACATTACATTTCTAGCATTGGTGTTGATATTTGTGACCCAAATTTTTCAAATAAACATGAAAAGTTAGACATTTAAACATAGATCATGTATAAATTTTAGTACCCATTAGTTTTAGTGTTTTATAAGGTTAGGGTAAAGTCATATAAAAAAAACTCATATCAAATTCGACTCACTAGTAATCAAAAAAAAATCTCCAATTAAACACTTTTTTCTTATTTCAAAATTTTTCATAAACATCATCCTTGTGAAATCCATTATAGATGTAAATATTTCAATAACACTATTTAAAACCTTGGGAAATGGAAGCATAATATTGGTGAGATCAAATTCACAGAAAGGCCAACCTTTAGAATAAACTATTTAATGAAATCAATAAGCGTAGAAGTGTGTAATGGTATGATCTAATAATAAACGTGAAATAGAATATAATAAAGGGAGTCATACACATAAATATATGAATAACCAAATATGAAAACATTGGAGAGTCAAGAGTCAATAGAAGTAAAAATCATGAGCCTTGTGATATAATTTTCAATTTTGATAAACATTATAAAATAATAACAACAAATTAGAACTATATTTGGAAACTTTGATCATAAATTTTATATGACAATTTAAAAAACATTCAATTGGAATAAGCATACTTCTAAAATACATCTTTTTCAGTACCTAATGTATCAGCGACCTATAATGTGGATCACCCTTCATATAATCTATATCATTCTCACCTATATTTCGTGAGCTGTAATGGAGATCAACCTTTATATAAGCTATATAGAGCTCACCTGTGATCTATAATGGGGATAAACCCTTTGTATAAGATGTATCATGCCGACCTATGTCAAATATTTCCCACGTACCATTAATAAAACACAGTCATCAAAAATATCAACAAAAATATGACAAACCCATCAGAAAGAAATTGGATTCATAACAATCTCAATGGAACATGATTAACCAAAGAAAATAAATGGGTTTAATAAAAAACTATTTGAACCATATTAACCCATGGAAATGAAATTGGTTCAACAATGACCCTTGGAATCATGATTAACCAATGGAAAATAATTGGGTTCTATAGAAACTCCTCAAGATATGCTTAGACATTGGAAAAGAAAATGTTTCCATAAAATTATATTGAAATATTTATAATACCACAATAAAATAACGAGGATGTAATTATAAATATTATCCCCTGTAGTAGATAAATAATAATAAGGTATATTTATTTTGATGAATTGAAATAATTTAAAATATCAATAAAATAATCTTGTGGAAAACAATCTTTAAATATCCCAAGGCATCCCATACCACGTTAAAATATTTGAAGCATTAAATCCATGGATGGAATCAAAATAAATAAAACATATAATAATATGAAAATAAGGATATTACTAATATAACATTTTATAGTGGTATTATATACACCTTATAAAATAATATAGGTTTATAACATAACAAACATCATAGAGGAAGAAATTATGACAATAATCAATCACTGCTTTGGTAACATTGAAACGATAAACACCGTGAAATAAAAATTATTTAACTAAAATTTTCAAATACCATGAAGATAAAATATTTTGTTTTATAATATATCAAAAATTTCATTACAAAAGACACACAAAAGAAGTATGTTGTTAAAATAGCATTTGCCTCACAGAAGTAAAAGTGAGATAAGAATCCCTTAATACTTGAGTAATTTTTGAATCGTAAGATATATGAATAAATAACATAAATTGAAAAAATTTATATAATGAATTAAATTAAAATCATGATAAAAAAAATCACTTTTTATTAGATACACCATATTAAAGTACCTAGGTTCAATAATAGATAAGTCTCAAAAGAATGTGAATTGAGATGATGCACATTACCACTATGGGAACATAATTATAAGAAACTAAAAAAGATATAATTATAAAACTAAATATTTAATTACAGTGAAGATAATAGAGTTCATGATGTAATATATATAATAAGGTGAAGTATGTACACCCCACCAAATATTTAAGTGGTGATAATGACATTTATCTTAGAGATATAAAATGTGAGATGAAAACCTCTTACATTGAGTCTGATGTTCATGGTTGTTCCCTATATTAATGTATATAAACATAAGTTAATAATCCACATTACTTAAATAATTATAAATTTTTTATTACTTTTATTTTAATTACAAACATGTTATATATAATTACATTCAAATAATTATTATGTTGGATGTTTTGACCATATATGGCTTATATATCCAAACTAAAATTTATTGGTAAACTATGGTCAATGAAATCATTATATAAACTTATCAAGAATAATAATATTTCAATAATTATTATATTTATAAAAATATTATAATTTTAAAACCAATCATGAATAACAGTTATGAAAATTTAACCAACATTACAATCATTGAGACATTAGGTCACAAGTACACATGATTAACATTCCTACTTTTTAATAATTGTTATGGATATAAGGTAAGTAAAATAAATATTTTTATAATGATGATTGTATCATAAATACCAAATAATCAATTAATATAAACTTATATATTTATTTATTTTGATGTAAACGTAATCGCATTCCATCGAGGCGGCGGTAGTCCACATGTCCACGAATGACTGTATCACCCATTCAGTGTGTAGAAGATTAATATAGAAAATTATTTATTATATTTTAAGAAATTAAATTATGTGATGAATATCATATATATATATATATATATATTATGTATATAATTTTTTAACTAATCAAATCCTTAATAAATTCAAATTAATTCATGAATGTATCACATCCCTTCACCAAGGTGGCCATCCAAACGTCTACAAACGATGTTATCGTATTTAAAAAAATGGAAAGAATGAATGTATGTGTTATATAAAAATTTTTGAAATATAAATAAAACATAAATTTAATAAATATAATATAATAATATGGTGTAAATCATATTTCCCAACAATGATAGGTGGTAATGGAAAAATGAATGACATCAGTTCGTGAGGTAGTAGTTCACTCTACACGAATGGTAATTTCATTTAATGGAAGTTTCTTTAGGTTTAGGTAAAACCCTTATCATAGTTTTTTTGTACTTTCAGGATAATTATGATTGATATAATCATTTAATAATACAAAATTAATGGTTGGAAATATAATGAAAACATAAATATATGTTGAAGAGTGTTACCACATTTCTGGGTATGTCCTTTTGGTTTTCACAAAAGGGAATACTTGAATAGATTTATTCCAAAATTTAGAATTATATGTTTAGAGGAGGTATATTGAGAGATTATTTGGGAATTTTTTGTAATAGACAAAGGGCTTGATAGATGTGAGGAAATGGGGAGGTTGAGTTCATTTTTTAGTGTATGGGGAGTATCATTCTTGTTAATATAAATTGCTAAACACTATTGGGAGGTATCCATTACATCATATGTTTTAAAGAAATAAAATAATATTTTTATGATTAATAATTTTCAATAAAACTAACACCATATATAAATGAAAACATATTTGTTATTTGTTCCATAGTATCTAGGTTTCCTTATTTTTTTTATTTTGGTTTTTCATTTTGGTAGCCAGTTTTTTAACTTATGATATCCATCCATTAATACATAATTATGGAAATACATAGTATAATATTAAAACACATTGATCCTAAAAAAGGTATCTAATTTATAAAAAAAATATTTTATGTGTTGGAAATGATTTTTAATAGAAACACAAGTAACACACAAAAACAATGTTTTAACCATAACTATACTAACAAATTCATTACTATTTATTGTTCAACATGTTCATTATAAATGATTTATTATCCCATTATTTGACCATATTTTATAATTATTAAAAAATAAAAATTACATGGTAGGAGATAATTTTTTTGTAATTTTGAATCATTTATTAAAATATAATTTTTTATTTAATTATTGATTAAATAATCCATGCCATAGAAAATTTCCAGAAGTTAATATAATTTTATCAAATATATTAATTAAATATAAATTATAATGGTAAAAATAACTCATTTATCTTAAAAAAATATTTTTAAACAAATATTTGTAGCTTATTTTCTTCTCCAAAGCAGTATATGTTTTAAAGGAATGGAATGTTCCTTTTTGTATTTTTTCTACAATTAGCATAATATATATTTCACTATCATGGAATAGTATCCAAAATAACTCATAAAAATCTTGGATAAGGTGGTGAGGGTTAGAATATGTCTAGAAAATGTGTTTTAGACAAGCATTAAGTTGTTTATACATGCTATATTCTATGTTTAATCCTTAGGTAAACTTATTTTTACCTTAATTAGTGCACTAAATTTTAATTACTTTCACAATTATTTTTTATGATAAAATAAAATACATCTTATTAGATCAAAAATTTAATAAATATTAAAAATATGTATATTATTATTTCAAAATACAATTTACAAAAGTGGCTAAAAATAATTTAAATTTATTCTCACAGATGTTGCAAGATTGTGGAGTTTTAAAAAAGAAGGATCAAAAGTTCAAAATGTTTTTATATAAAATTTTATTTTTAAAATTAATATATTAAAATAAATTTTATTGATTTATTTATAATTGATCTAATTATACTTTGAAAACCAATTTAAAATGAAATTTTACTACATAAATAAATTAGATGAAGACGAAGTTTTCAATTAGATTGTATTGTTTTTAACTATTCATCAAAAAATTAATCTTCATAGAAAATAATTGAATACTTTCCCAATGTATGTTTTTATATTCTAATAAAAAATTACTTTTATTTTCTGATATACAAAATATAAATGTTGAAATAATTATATTTAATATAGGTTCTCCATTAAAAGGTAGTATACCGACTTTTTAAGAACCAAATATAGTTTATATGCGTAAAACTAGATTCCATTCGTTTCTTATGCCTATAAAATCTATTGGATGAATGTTACCAAAATAAACATGTGTAACTATAATATATTTATTATTTTTCACTACATAAATACTATTTCCAAATGATAACTCCTATATTATTTTTTAATATAAATAGTTTATAATTGTCTCGTATGACTCGAACATTCATGTAACAAAATTTATCAATGAATATCAAGGTTATATGAAACTCAAGATAAAAATTGTGTTCCATATAAGGAAATATAAACTATAAATTTCATTTAAGTTCATCAATCAATTAATTTAAATAAACTTAAAATAACAGTTATTTTATAAAATATTTTCATGTTGCATTCTACTTCTTCAAATAGTATTTAACCCATGAAATTCATCATGTTTATCAAATGGTATAGATTTATATAATTCTTTAATAAAAAAAACAAAATTTAAAAAGGCCTAACAATAAATACTCTTAAAAATGAAATTGGGAAACATAAATGTTAGTTGAGGTATCCATAAGAAGGTTTCCACCAAGGGGAATTATATGTGGGAATGAAAGAAAATTGTAAATAATTATAGAGAGTGGTTGTGGTCACTGATCATAAACATGATAATGATCAATGTAATGTTAAGGGACTCAATAACATAAAATTTTTATAATATAAAAGGACATCATTTTATTATAATTAAAGTTACGTGGATAATACTTTTGTTTCAATATCCATTTCATAGAGTTAAATATCGGTCTTACCATCTATACCAAGAGAAAAAGAACAAGTTAATATACATACATGATGACTAAATTTTCACCCTTTCAAAATTTAAAACAAAATACCAGTTTTTATCTAATATAAGAGTATTAAAGATGGTTTTTTACTCTTGAAGAACTAAAATCATATATTAAATATCACATATCCATAAAATGGATAGTTATGTTATTCCACCTATTTTTAAACATTATCTAATAACAAAATGGTTATCACACAGTGATATTATTCAAAAAATTAGAAAACCATAAAATGATAAAGTAATCTTAAACATTAAATGATAATGACCAAATTTGAAACAAAATAATCGAATGAATAAATATCCTAGAAATTTGTAAAACATTTCATGACTTAGTTTGACAACCAAATATTAAATGGATTTTACTATATATTCTTCCATGGTAAGTCAACCACTATTCCAAAAACAAAAAATCCCATGTGCCTCCAAAAACAACATAATCTGAAAAACTTCTATCCTAAACAATGAAATTTTGAAGGCCAGTAGTCATGCAAAAAACTGTTATTGTCCTTAAGTAATGGGTTTAAGCCCATCTGCCTAGCATGATGCGACATGTTTTCACCCTACATATGGATTATCCCGCATTTTTTTATTAATCTTGAAAAATAAATCCTCCCTAAAACAATTTTTTTATCCCAATGATTAAAAATACCTCAATCCAAAAAAAGAATCTTCAATAATTTCAATAATAAAATCAATATTTTTACTACTAAAACCCTTTAATGAGGTGTATATGACTTTTAACTCATTTTAAACCTTAATATTATAGTCCTATGACGGTATACATAACTCTTAACATTACCACATCCAAAACATCATATTCTTCAATGTTATCTAAAATTACCAATAATACCAACAATAATTACCCAGTACCCAAACTCCCATATCCTATGTTGAAATCCCTAACATTAAATTTATAACAATCAGGAAGATAATTGTTACCCAAATATTTCACATTAACTATAAAAAATAAAAATGAAAACAAGGATCTTGTACAAAATTTACTGAATATTAGTTTTATAGTTCTACATAATTAGGAAAATATATTACATAAACAAATCATATCTACCTATAATCTAAATCCATGAAAAGAATATTTCTTCTATATAATTTATATTTTATTATTTAAAAATTTTCCATCAAAATCAACCTTATCAAATATTTTTTATAAATAAATTTTTCTAAATCATTATATAAAATATGTGGAAAAGAAAATATAATAATTGCGACATCAAACTCTTAGTAAGGATGATCATAATGTTTAACCATTACATTTCATAAAGGAGAATAAAAATGCTTAAGGATATGATGACACAATAAATTTAAGTGAGTGAATTATATATTAACTCATACACATCAATACGTAAATCATCAAATATGAAAACATGGTATAGTAAAAAGTTAATGGAAATAATAATCTTCAGCCATGTGATAACAATTTCAATTTTGGGAGACATTATAAACTCATTATAGGAAATTAAACATCCTTTTATTAACATGGATCTTCACATTCATAAAATCCATTAACAACAATTTGAAACCAATTCAAATTTTAATAATGATACTTTTAAATTTTAATTGGAATAATCATACGTCTGATTTTCAACATTACCATTACCCAATACATCAAAAATCTATAATGGGGATCAAACTTCATATATTCTATATCAAGATAACCTATTTTATGTGATCTATAATGGTTCTCAACCCTTCATATAATCTATACGATCCTCAACCATTAAATATTATGGGGATCAACCCTTATTTAAATTTGTATCTAGAAAACCCATTTCATGTATTGTTCAAGTTCTATAAATAAAACAAGTTCATCAAAATAATCCTAAAAAAATGATAAAACCATGGAAGAGAAATGTGTTCCATAATAATATCATTGTAATATGATTAACCACAGAAAATAAATGGGTTTAACAAAAAATACTTTGATCATGATTTACCAATGGAAAATAAATGGGTTTAATAAAAATCTCATTGAAACATGATTCACCCATGGAAATGTATTGGGTTCCAAATAATATCTGTGAAACATGGTTAGACAATTGAATTGAAAATAAGTTTATAATACACTCATAGAAAAATCATAATCCATCAATAAAATAATTAGGATGGTATCAAAATAAATTTTCCTCAGTTGAGGATAAATTAATACTAGGTATATTAATGTTGATTAATGGAAATAACATTAAAAAATCATTAAAATATTTTGAGGGAAATAATATTTTGACATTACAAATAATCCCATACCACATTGAAACATATGAATCATTAAATACATGAAAGGAATAATATAAAAATAAACCTTCTCATATCATGAAAATAAAGAGATTCGTGATATTACATGTCAAATATGAATTATATAAACCTTATAAAATATGAAAGGTGTATAACACAATAAACCTCAGAAAAGGAAAAGAGTGAAAATAATCCATTACCACTTTGGTAAATTTGAAATCATAAAACACGTGAAAGAATAATCATTAAATAAAACATTTTAAATACCACAAAGATAAAATAATTCCTAAATTAATTTCTCATAAATGGCGGTAGAAACACTACAAAAAATAATTGTTTAGTGATGATGGCTTATGAATCAAGAATGTAAAAGTGAGACAAGAATCCCTAACTACTTGGGTAACATTTGAATCAAGTGATAAATAAAAAAATAACAAAAATTGACTCATTAAATATAATTAAATAAATAAAACGCATTGTATAGAACATCATATGTAAGTAGATGCACCATATAAAAGTAAATAAGTGTATAGTAAAAATTACGTTTATGTAAAATATAAATTAAGATGGAACCCCTTAACAAATGTGGTAACATATGAATCATAAAACCCAAAATTAATAATCATTAAATGAAAAATGTCAATATAACTAGTATAAAATATTTAGTGATATAATATATAAAAAGTTTCATTAGACACAACAAAAAAAGTAAGTGGTTATTATGAAATTTATCTCACAGATGTAAAAATGATATGAAAATCCCTTACCACGAATTTAAATTTCCATACTTATTAAATATCATCCTGAATAATAAAATTTTATTAATTATATAATTACATAATATCCTTTTCAATATTCATTATAACTTTTATTTCACTTATAAACAACCGATATAAAATATCATAATCAATAATTTTTAAATCAAATGTTTTGATTGTAATCAACTTATGTCTCGAAAAAAACATTGAAAGGTCCACTATGGTCAATGTGGTAATTATATAAACATATAATGAAGAATTATAATGAAATAATTATCATATTTATAAAAAATAAATTTTAAAACTAGTCATGAATTATGGTTTTGAAAACTAAAACATCATTATGATCATAGATATGGTAGGTCGTACATAAAAATGAGTAAAACTCTCAATTTTCAATGATTATTATTAAAAAAGGTAAATAAAAATTATATTTATAGAATTATAATTATATAATCAAAAGAAACAGTTAATCATATATAATTATATATAATTATTGTGATGTAAAAAGAATCACATAGCATCGAGGATGCGGTAGTCCACATATCCATGAACGATGTTATCACTTTTTCAGTGTGAGGAAGGTTAATAAAAAAATATAATATTTAAATAAAGGTTATTATTTCATGAAAATAATATATATTATATTTATTTTTCATATGTTTAATTAAACCCATCCTTATAAAATTCCACCTAATTCTTGAACGTATACAATCACATTGAGGATGCGGAAGTCCACACATCCATAAACGATGTGATAATATATACAAAAAATAGAAAGCATGGATATATGTGTTATATAATTTTTTTAAATTATTAAGAAAACATAAATATAATATATATTATATAAAATATGATTTTACATAATTATTCCCAACCATGATAGTCTGTTAAGGAAAAATGAATGACATCATTTTGTAAGGCATTAGTTCACTATAAAAAAACAGAAATTTCCTTACCCATTTTATGGAAGTGTGTGTAGCTGTAGGTAGAACCCTTAACATAAATAATCTCATTATATTTTTTATTTTAATATTATTATATGATCATGGAATAATAAAAATTAAATTGGTTGAGGAATAAATAAAAATAAATAGATGTTGAAGAATGTTACCTCTTTTCAGGTAACTCTTTTTGGTTTTCACCAAAGGGTTTCCTTGGTTGGATTTATTCCCAATATAAGGCTTATAGTTTGAGAGGAGGTATTTTGGTATCTTATTCAAGCATGGTTTGGATTATACAAATGTCTTGATAGGTATTTGGACGTATGGGGGATGAGTGAATTTTTCTAGTGGAGGGGGTGTGGCATTCTTGTAAATATATAAAGGTAAACAATATTGGGTGGCCTCCCTTACAAAACGAGCTTCTAAAATTAAATTTTTTTATTAATCGGTAATTATGGTATATCCATACGCACAAAAAATAAAACTAAAATCATTTTTATTATTATTTACATTATCATTATGTTTCCATATTTTCTTCATTTTGATTTACCATTCAGTTATCCAGTTTTTTAAACTATGTATTTCATTAATTAATACTAAATTAGGGTGAAAAATATTATAAAATTCACAAAAAAATTAAATATTAAATACAAAATATTAAATAAAAAATATATTATTTGGAAATTAGTTTTAACTGAAATGCTTGTAACGCACTAAAACGTTTCCTTAACCATAACTGCACAGGCAATGTTTTTATGATTGATAGGTAAATATGTTCATTAAAAAAGAATTAATGATTAATTAATGGAATATATTTAAAATCTATTAAAATATACAATTAAATTGGTAGATAATATGTTTTATAGTAATTTTAAATCATTTAATGAAATATAATTTATTTTATTTAATTATTAATGAAATAATCCATGAATTGGTGTTTCTTAAGTAGTTAATGTAATTATATCATATATAAAAATAAAATGTGAATAATTGGGATAAAAATAAATAATTTATATTCTATAATAATATTTATAACCTAACCTATCTAAAATCCTCCCTACTCCAATTATTTATATGTGTTAAAGGAATGGAAGGTTCTTTTATTGTCTTTTTCCACACATAACTTATTATTTTGGTCACAATCATGGAATACAATCATAGTAAGTCTTAAATATTAATACTATGGTGGTGAGGTTAAATATATTTCTATTTAATGGGGCTTGTACATGTTTTGGGTCATTTATACATATTTTATTCTATGTTAAATCATTAAGTAATCTTGTTTTTACCTCAATAAATATAATTAATTTTAATTACCATCATTAATAATTTTGGCCAAAAAATGATGTTGATATTAATAGAAAAAAAACATTAATACAAATTAAAACTATGTATATACATTTTTTCAAAATCATTTCACATAATTGGCTAATATTAATTTAAAATTATTCTCACAGACAGTACAATGCAGTGGGTTTTTAAAGAGAAACGGTCAAAAGTTTGAAAATTATTTATATCTAATATTAATGTGAGTGTAAATAAATTTTCCTAAATTGAATTTATTGAGGAAAAATTTAACAATATATAATTGAAAAATTATTTTAAAAGTATATTTTCTATATATATATATATTAGAAGAAAAAATTGTTTTCTATTAAAATTTAATGTTCATCAGATTTCAAAAAAAAAAAGATTCTTCTCAAAATAAAATATCAAAAATTCACCCAAATAAAATTTTATATTCCCATTAAGAAAATGATGTTTCATTTTTCATATAAGAAATAATGTAACACCCCGACCCCAGTTTCCCAGAGTCGGTGCATTAATTACATAACATTGGCATGATCACAAGAAAGATCAAATCTCGAAAGACCGATTGGTTTAGTTGCCTTGGAAACACTAGATATATACATAAGTTGTACATTACATCATCAAAATAAAAAGGAACTACTACAAAAACATATTTTCTCCATAGTCCACACTATTAACCCCTCATAATATCCCTGCAAGTCATTCATAATTTACTTCTTCACATCCTGGGAAAATAAAACATAGAAAAGGGGTGAGCTCAAATGCCCAGTAAGGATAACAATATAGCGGAAACTTTCATAAATAAGAATAAACATTTAAGGTAATGTATAACTAAAACAAAATCCTTTTAAACTTTAACTTCAACATAGTATGGAATAAATAAAATGAATTAATGCCATTTACTTATTCACATGGATATTCTACTAATCGAATAATCACATGCAATATCAATAACCACTTTCATAATGATGGAATGCATAATGCCAGACTATCATAACCACATAGCCAAGGCCTCATGCGAAGACTACAAATAATATTTTGCCAAGGCCTTGTGCCAAGACACTAGTTTGTCTCATGTGACCTACCGATGCATCGAGGAGCTATAGCGGGCTCCACCCGTCACATATTAAGTCCAATGCATTCCCATATGAAAAGGTTTAAACATAACATAAACATTCGTATTAAAACTAGCATACCAAATGTCAATACTTTCATCATAAACCATTAATGGTATATAAAAAATAGCACATCCACAGTAAAACAAATCACAAAACCTTCAATATAATATAGAAGTTTTGTATCATAACAAATCAACTTTAAATAAGTGTAAAATCCATCAAAGGATGTTGACATAGATGAAATCAAAATTCATTTTAAAGAAATATCTCTTTTTATTTTGAAATCATTTAAGATCCATATAATATAAAACATATTATTTGAAAATACTCTTATAATCTTGTAAGGGAAGCTTTGACGATTTTATAACGGCGGAAAATAACCGCACCCGCCGTATAAGTTAAAAAAATGTTCTTATCTTAATTTTGTCGAAAAGGTTAAAAAGCACCTTGTTTGGAAAACGACGGAAAGATTCCCTTATAAACCTCTTATAAAAATTTAAACAATGGTATAAATGACTTTAACCCATATTCTTTTAAATATTAAAAATGTTTTGAAATACATTTTAAAGAAACATGGATGTGGATGATAACGAGATCCCAGTAAATTATTACGTATAAACAACCTCGGATAATGAAGAGATTGTGAAATAACCCTTACCAATTTGGTAACTTATGAAACATACAACCCATGAAAGAGGTATCATACAATGAATATGTAAATACACATAAATTAGAGTGTATTACACAAAGAATATAATTATGGGCAGTACATACACCACACAAAAGGTGATGGTGGCAATATGGCATGAATCTCACGGGAATAAGGATTGAGATGAAAACCCCTTACCTTTTACTTTTCCTTGGTTGGGGTAGGTTAACCTCCTGTATAATGGTGAAATAATTGTTATTAAATTATAAAATAATCATATACATTACTATGATATCATATATGATCTTTTAATATTGATTTGATAATAATATCTTAGTATTATCGTTGTTTCAGGTGTGAACTTACTTGTTTTCTTTTGTATGTTTTGTTATGTAAGACATGTTTGTAAAGGATAGGTTGTATATTATTCATATCCAGAATTATATCAAGTCTTTAAACATCATTTTTAAATCATCAAATGATAATTATACTTCAATGGATACGATGGAGAATGAATCTCATCGCGTTCATGGAGACGGTAGTCCGTACGTACGCACGAGCGACAATATCATTCTTTTGATATTAAAATAATATATAAATGGATGGTATATCATATATACAGAATCATTAACATGTTATATTTATTATTTACATGTGTTACATATCATTATTATACCCATCCAAATAATAATATATTGAATAACAATTACACCACGACGTGGAGACGGTAAGCCGTACGTACGCACGTATGGTGACATGTTATTCAAAGGGTGGATAGAATACTGAATATGGTTGTACCATATTTATAATAACATCACAGTATATAAATGATACTGGAGTTATTATTTTAGAATGGTAACAACAAAGGAAGAAGAAGTGGAAGAAGAAAGGAACTTGAAAAGGGGTGGTGAAAACATTACCTCTTCTTCGGGTTCTTCTTTTTGATTTGATCAAAAGGGCTCCTTAGGTTGGCTTTCTGATCAAACTAAGTCCTCTAGGTTGTAGTGAGGGAAGTTGGGAGAGTATTTGGGCAGGGTTTGGATGATCCAAGTGTCTTGAGAGGTGTGAGGAATGAGTAGAAGTGGTCTCCTTTTATAAGGGAGAGGAGGGGCTCTTTAGGAAAGAGTGAAAGTATTACTTTATAATATAAATATATTCGGTTTATAATGGTTCAAAAATCATTGAGGTCGAAGATAAGATGACTCGTTTTCTAAATAATATCAACCAATAAGAATTGGACAGGTTTTAAAAAATATTTTAATCATTATAATCTTATTTATTTAAATGATTTATTAATGAGGTAAACATTGCATCATTATTGTGTCATTAATAATTTAAATTATTTGATGTCTAAAAATTATAAATAAAATATCATTATGTAGGAAATCGTTTTAGATTTTAAATTAATATTTATAATCGAAAATCCAACATGTATAACCCTATGTAAAAATTGTTCTTCTAAAAGATGTAAGCTTATGCCATTTTTATTTTTATTTTAACTTTATTAATACAATGTGTCCCTACCACATAAAAGTGGCTCCAAGGGGTCCCCAAATCGACCCAAGGATGCCCATGGTCGGGTATTGGTCCACCAATAAGGTTAGGACACGTTTTAGGGTATTTGTTTTATTATAATATTATTTTTTAACCCTTATTTACCGGATTTACCCTTTAACCATGGTAAATAAAATATTTACCGCAGTAATTATTCAAAATGTCTAAAAATAATAGTTACCTATTTAAACAATTTGGACATCATGATTCCAAATATGGAATCCATTTTTCTAAATTCAAAACACAGAAGTGGTAGAAATTAATTTAAAATTAATTCCCGCTGTCAAAAGAAAAAGCGTGTTTTTAAGAGATAATAACTATCAAAAGATTGACACTTGTTTATGTTCGGTTTAATTGTAAAATTATGTCCAATGACCAACATTATATTAAATGGTAAAAATAAATTCTAAATATACTTTAAAACCACTCAAATTCATAATTTATCACTATTAATTATTTAGATTAAAAAAGTTGTTTTTAATTAAAATTTAGTAATTTTTACTATTCATCAAAATATGAAAGTTATCTGAAAAGTACCAAAATTTCACCTTAGGCTAAATTAGATACTCCGAATCCAAAAATGAAGTCCATTTTGAGAGATAAAATTTCTAAAATTTTAAAAGGTAGGCATTACTATTCATAACGGCTAGTTTGATTGGTTGTGGTGTGTTAGAACTCGAAGTTGCGTACAACACACGCTACTGTATTATTCAAAGGAAGGCGTACCGTGGAAGCTTGGGATGTTTCATTTTAAATTTCTTGATGTCCCCATTTAGTAAAAAAGTTTAAAATATTATATTTAAAAAGGATTCACTATTAAAAGTTGATAAAAGTGCAATACTGAAAATGAATTTGTTCTTGCATTATGTCTAAGAAACTCATAATATGGATTCTAAAATTATAAGGATTATATAAAGTTTAAAATTTAGTTAATACTATTCATAACCTATTTTGAATGGCTTTTTTTTGGTAAGTCATGGTGTAATTGAACTCGGTGTTGCGTGTAGTGCAGGTTATTGAATTATTTTGAAGAAATAACACACTATGAAATCTTGGGGTGTTACATTCTCCCCTCCTTCAATAAATTGCGTCCTCGCAATTTGAAATTGTTCGTCGAAAATAAAAGGTTGAAAATAGAAAATATATTTGTGGGAAAACCCACATCGGAAATTGGGTTACTAAAATTTAGTCTTAATATGAGGAAAAGAGAAATGAAAGGGTCACCACCAAATTATGATCTCGATTAGGAGAACATTGGTGGCAATTAGAGACATATAATTGGAGGAAAACGTAAATATTTATAGGTAGTGATTGAGGTCATCAATCACAAACAAGTATAAAATTGAGGTCTTTAAACTCATCAATCTATGATGATTTGAAGTACCATCAGTTCAACAAAATATAGGGTATTGGGATAACACATTTTTGACGTTTCAAAATATCTTAGTTGAAATCCCACATCGAAAAATGAATTAATGAGGCCTCTATTTAAAATAAAGAGTGGAAAGTATGAAGATAACCGAAAATAACACATACTAGGGTTCCATGTAGGAAAATATGGATATGGAAGAGAAATCTAACCATCAATTATCTGATGGAGAGTGGTAGAGAACATGGCTATGAAAAGGCCAACAATCCCAAAGCCATAAATTAGTGATGATTTAAGGTACCATCTAGGACAACATTTTTGTTCTAAGTTCCTTTTAATAATGTTTAGGAATTTATTTATGAGATTGGATAAGATCATAAGGAGATATACTTACATTATAATTAGAGTTTTATCCATTAATAAATTTCTACCACAAACTCATCTTTAACTCTAAAAGATAATAGAACATAAAAAAAATTTCTATTTATACTATTCGTACAGGGTTCCAAAATAAATGAATATATAATTCATCTACCAGATCTTTTAAAAAAACTACATTATTTAATCCAGGACATCTCGTGGGCCAGTGGTAGGTGATACACCCTTGTCGCCCTTCGGTTGCGGGTTCATGTCTCGCAGGCTTGCCGGACGCGACCGGTTGCCGCCCGACCTCCGGGTTGTCCTTTTATGGCAATCCAAAATAATCCAAATTAGAACTATCCAAAATACTTCTATCTAAACTCACAGTCCAACATTTATAAAGAAGGTAAGCATAATTTAGATCCTTTTTACCCCGTAATAGCATATGAATACCTTCATCATGTATTCTTTTAATACACTGAAACATCCTGAATTACCATATTCCTTATTGATTACATTCATGATCCCTTATTCCATATAGAATGCTGGATATACATCATTAATCCAAAAATGTTTTAAACCCCAACAATGATGGAATATACAAATCATTAATCAGTTCCAAGGTAGTCAAGAATATCCAATATAATTTATCCAAAACAATCATGTATTATTCCAAAATCACTACCTCGGTATCAGAACTATATTATGGTTTATCATTCTCTCAACCATATATTTTCCAAAAATTTATCCTACTATTGAGTCACTTTTCTTTGTTCCACTCAATCTCAAGTCCTTAATGAAATAGTACTGCAGTACAATCCTTATATACTCCATAATTATTATAACAAGTACATTGTTGATACAACACTCAATTGACATAATCAACATAAGAACTCTAATCATTCCTCTTCATCTTTGGTAGTATCATAACATGATTATTATCCAATAACATCATTTGCGGCATAGTCTGATGATTGGGACATAGGTTCGCGTAGTGTCCAAACTCCTTGCAAATGAAGCATTGTACATTTGAAACCATTTCCTTACCCTTGCAGTCACGTAATTTGTGCCCTTTTCCTCCACACTTAGAACAAACTCCCATTCCTTTCAGGAAAGTTCCATGGTGTTTCTTTCCACAGTTACCACATATGGGAAAATTATTCTTTTCCCTCTTCCCTTTATCCATCTTTCTCTCTTCCATCCTTTTCTTCCCTTGCTTCCCTTCAAAGCCATAGGACTCAGTAAACTCTTTACTTATCTTATCAACACATGATATTATTTCTTCATATGATGATAATACATGGGAGACTATTTCTCTTATAAATTCTAGCTTAAGACCCTGAAAGATATGATCCTTCCTTCTCTTTGAATCATGTGCATTTCTGGAGTTCTCATTCCTTCTACTGGGCGCCATTTCTAAACAATGGCATAAACTAGATCAGTTTATGAATCAAAATACATAATCCCATACTTATAAAACACTTAACATAAATTGAACTATTTATGGATATAATCCATAATCATAAAAATGTCTCCTTTGAGGATTTATATACTCATAAACCCTTCATAAAGGTTTGTAAAGAAAATGAGAATTATCCTAAGCATATCCCCCGGGAGTGTCGTATCAAAGAGTGCAGCAAGGCCCGTTGTCGTGCACCAGTTCCCGTTCGAGTTTAGCTCAAAGCGGTGTTTTCGGGTTTTACCCCTAGGTACATCTGTGCCAGAGCCGCCTCTACCTGCTCGTATCCAGACATGGATGTATTGCTCGGACAACTCACAAAATCTCTACAATACCAAAATTCTAGGAAGTTCTTCTATACTAATCCTCAAAGTTCATCTTAGGTCTACGTGCTCTAATCAGAGTTTATCTAAATCTAGCTTCTAAGGTTTTTACTAAACTTCCTCTAATACCAACTGTAACGCCCCGACCCCAGTTACCCAGAGTCGGTGCATTAATTACATAACATTGGCATGATCACAAGAAAGATCAAATCTCGAAAGACCGATTGGTTTAGTAGCCTTGGAAACACTAGATATATTCATATGTTGTACATTACATCATCAAAATAAAAAGGAACTACTACAACAACATATTGTCTCCATAGTCCACACTATTAACACCTCATAATATCCCTGCAAGTCATTCATAATTTACTTCTTCACATCCTGGGAAAATAAAACATAGAAAAGGGGTGAGCTCAAATGCACAGTAAGGATAACAATATAGCGGAAACTTTCATAAACAAGAATAAACATTTAAGGAAATCTATAACTAAAACAAAAGCCTTTTAAACTTTAACTTCAACATAGTATGGCATAAATAAAATGAAATAATTCCATTTACTTATTCACATGGATATTCTACTAATCGAATAATCACATGCAATATCAATAACCACTTTCATAATGATGGAATGCATAATGCCGGACTATCATAACCACATAGCCAAGGCCTCGTGCCAAGACTACAAATAAGATTTTGCCAAGGCCTTGTGCCAAGACACTAGTTTGTCTCATTAGACCTACTGATGCATCGAGGAGCTATAGCAGGCTCCACCCGTCACATATTAAGTCCAATGCATTCCCATATGAAAAGGTTTAAACATAACATAAACATTCGTATTAAAACTAGCATATGAAATGTCAATACTTTCATCATAAACCATGAATGGTATATAAAAAATAGCACATCCACAGTCAAACATATCACAAAACCTTCAATATAATATAGAAGTTTTGTATCATAACAAATAAACTTTAAATAAGTGTAATATCCATCAAAGGATGTTGACATAGATGAAATCAAAATTCATTTTAAAGAAATATCTCTTTTTATTTTGAAATAATTTAAGATCCATATAAAATAAAACATTTTATTTGAAAACACTCTTATAAGCTTGTAAGGGAAGCTTTGACGATTTTATAACGGCGGAAAATAACCGCACCCGCCGTATAAGTTAAAAAAAACGTTCTTATCTTAATTTTGTCGAAAAGGTTAAAAAGAACCTTGTTTGGAAAACGACGGAACGATTCCCTAATAAGCCTCTTATAAAAAGTCAAACAAGGGTATAAATGACTTTAACCCATATTCTTTTAAATATTAAAAATGTTTTGAAATACATTTTGAAGAAACATGGATGTGGATGATAACGAGATCCCAGTAAATTATTACGTATAAACAACCTCGGATAATGAAGAGATTGTGAAATAACCCTTACCAATTTGGTAACTTATGAAACATAAAACCCATGAAAGAGGTATCATACAATGAATATGTAAATACACATAAATTAGAGTGTATTACACAAAGAATATAATTATGGGCAGTACATACACCACACAAAAGGTGATGGTGGCAATATGGCATGAACCTCACGGGAATAAGAGGTGAGATGAAAACCCCTTACCTTGTACTTTTCCTTGGTTGGGGTAGGTTAACCTCCTGTATAATGGTGAAATAATTTTTATTAAATTATAAAATAATCATATACATTATTATGATATCATATATGATCTTTTAATATTGATTTGATAATAATATCTTAGTATTATCGTTGTTTCGGGTGTGACCTTACTTGTTTTCTTTTGTATGTTTTGTTATGTAAGACATGTTTGTAAAGGATAGGTTGTATATTATTCATATCCAGAATGATATCAAGTCTTTAAAAATCATTTTTAAATCATCAAATGATAATTATACTTGAATGGATACGATGGAGAATGAATCTCATCGCGTTCGTGGAGACGGTAGTCCGTACGTACGCACGAGTGACAATATCATTCTTTTGATATTAAAATAATATATAAATGGATGGTATATCATATATACAGAATCATTAACATGTTATATTTATTATTTACATGAGTCAGATATCATTATTATACCCATCCAAATAATAATATATTGAATAACAATTACACCACGACGTGGAGACGGTAAGCCGTACGTACGCACGTATGGTGACATGTTATTAAAAGGGTGGATAGAATACTGAATATGGTTGTACCATATTTATAATAACATCACAGTATATAAATGATACTGGAGTTATTATTTTAGAATGGTAACAACAAAGGAAGAAGAAGTGGAAGAAGAAAGGAACTTGAAAAGGGGTGGTGAAAACATTACCTCTTCTTCGGGTTCTTCCTTTTGATTTGATCAAAAGGGCTCCTTAGGATGGATTTCTGATCAAAATAAGGCCTCTAGGTTGTAGTGAGGGAAGTTGGGAGAGTATTTGGGCAGGTTTTGGACGATCCAAGTGGCTTGAGAGGTGTGAGGAATGAGTAGAAGTGGTCTCCTTTTATAAGGGAGAGGAGAGGCTCTTTAGGAAAGAGTGAAAGTATTACTTTATAATATAATTATATTCGGTTTATAATGGTCCAAAAATCATTGAGGTCGAAGATAAGATGAATCATTTTCTAAATAACATCAACCAATAATAATTGGACAGGTTTTAGATAATAGTTTAATCATTATAATCTTATTTATTTAAATGATTTATTAATGAGGTAAACATTGAATCATTATTGTGTCATTAATAATTTAAATTATTTGATGTCTAAAAATTATAAATAAAATATAATTATTTAGGAAATCTTTTTATCTTTCTAATGAATATTTATAATCGAAAATCCAACATGTATAACCCTATGTAAAAATTGTTCGTCTAAAAGATGTAAGCTTATGCCATTTTTATTTTTATTTTAACTGTATTAATATAATGTGTCCCTACCACATACAAGTGGCTCCAAGGGGTCCCCAAATCGACCCAAGGATGCCCATTGTCCGGTATTTGTCCACCAATAAGGTTAGGACACGTTTTAGGGTAATGTTTTATTATTATAATATTATTTTTTAACCCTTATTTACCGGATTTACCCTTTAACCATGGTAAATAAAATATTTACCGTAGTAATTATTCAAAATGTCTAAAAATAAAAGTTACCTATTTACACAATTTGGACATCCTGATTCCAAATATGGAATCCATTTTTCTAAATTCAAAACACAGAAGTGGCAGAAATTAATTTAAAATTAATTCCCGTTGTCAAAACAAAAAGCGTGTTTTTAAGAGATAATAACTATCAAAAGATTGACACTTGTTTATGTTCGGTTTAATTGTAAAATTATGTCCAATGACCAACATTATATTAAATGGTAAAAATATATTCTAAATATACTTTAAAACCACTCAAATTCATAATTTATCACTATTAATTATTTTGATTAAAAAAGTTGTTTTTAATTATAATTTAGTAATTTTTACTATTCATCAAAATATGAAAGTTATCCGAAAAGTACCAAAATTTCACCTTAGGTAAAATTAGATACCCCGAATCCAAAAATGAAGTCCATTTTGAGAGGTAAAATTTCTAAAATTTTAAAAGGTAGGTATTACTATTCATAACGGCTAGTTTGATTGATTGTGGTGTGTTAGAACTCGAAGTTGCGTACAACACACGCTATTGTATTATTCAAAGGAAGGCATACCGTGGAAGCTTGGGATGTTTCATTTTAAATTTCTTGATGTCCCCATTTAGTCAAAAAGTTTAAAATATTGTATTTAAAAAGGTTTCACTATTAAAAGTTGATAAAATGCAATACTGAAAATGAATCTGTTCTTGCATTATGTCTAAGAAACTCATAATATGGATTCTTAAATTATAAGGATTATATAAAGTTTAAAATTTAGTTAATACTATTCATAATCTCTTTTGAATGGATTTTTTTTGGTAAGTCATGGTGTAATTGAACTCGGTGTTGCGTGTAGTGCAAGTTATTGAATTATTTTGAAGAAATAACACACTATGAAATCTTGGGGTGTTACAAATAAAAAAACATCCAAAATTTTATTTTAAAATTGTTTCTCTATTAAAATGTGGAAAACCATGATTTTGGAAAAAATACGATTTTTAAGCGTAAATATAGATTATATTTATTTCTAATGCCAGTAAAATATTTTGGATGAATTTTAAAAAAATATATTAACATTTATAGAGATAATATATATATTATAATTCACACTAACCAATATAATTTCATTGATATAACTTGTAACTAAAATAATTATAAAAAGAGTATATTATTGTTTGGTAGGACTCGACCTTGTGTGTAACATAACCTATCGAAGAAAATTTATGTAACATGAAATGAAAGATAATTTTTCCCATATAACTAAATATAAACAATTTTTTATGTATCTCAATATATCATATAATTTAATTAAATTTTAATGAATGGATATTTCATTAATTATAGGAATGTAACACAAATATCTAGGTATGATAGGTTAAATAGATTTTCATTACAGAACTTTTTAGTTAAGGGAGTTGGGATTTCTAAATTTTTTATAAAATATGACAATTTTGTAATTATCATGAATAAAATATATTTTGATGACATTATATTTGGTTCAACTCAAAAATATTAAATAGATTATTTTGTGGATCATATGAAGTTTGAGTTTGAAATGTGTATATTGGGTGTGTTAACATATTTTCTTTGATCTCAAATTTCCCAAAACCTAGAAGGTACTTCATTATATCAACATAATTATATAAATATTTAAATATCTCATTTGGGTATGAAAAAAATAAATGTATTAGTAATCCCACTAGTACCTCTAATACTTTTAGATTTTGATTAGGGTAGGAAACCATTTGATAAGAAAACATTTAGAGGTACGATTGAAATCCTACATTATATACCTTCTAGTTATCCAGATTTAAGGATTTTATTATTACTATGTGATAAATATCAATACAATCTAAAAAATCCAATCATTAACAATTAAAATTAGTGTTTCAGTTTCATATGGGAACTATTGATTTCAGCATATTCTATTTCTCCAATAATCTTTTTGGAACTAATTTCTTTTTGGATGTAGACTAAGGTTCTTGTAGAATTAATGGAAAAAGAACATCTAGAACATATCATTTATTAAGAGATTATTTTGTTTCAAGGTTAGGTATTAATCAACACTTAGTAAAACTGTAAAACAACTAACCCAATTTTCTTACATAACTTATTACATCAATTTAATGAAAAAAAACATAAAATCCTGACCCAACCAGGATATACATCAACGAAAGGGGTGAGGGAAAATCCCAGTAAGAGGATAAATAAGAACAAGAATCAATATAACATGAGTTGAACACAATAATTATTATATAATTATCATCATAATCAAAAGATAAAGCATTATATAATGGAATAGAATGTGACAATCCATAAAAATGAAACATCATGTCTTAGTGGTCAACTACCACACACAGTTGTTAAAAAAGAATCATGTTCACACACATTTCTCCTCATATCGTGAGATTATTCACTTTCACCAATGAATTATTGATCTATATAATTTATTTAGTACCCATCACATTATAACATCGAAATTATTCTATATAATTCTGGTTTCACCCATCACATTATAACATTTACATTATCTTGCATGCCGTATAGAACGAATATCATTCTTGCAAATAAAATATGTCCTAGAATCCAAATGGTTTTCATAAAGAATAAATTCATCAATAAAAATTGAATAATCCAAAATAATAATGGAGTATAACACTTCGAATAATAATAAACTACATTGAGTGAATAAGAAACAAAATCAAGAGAAATAAAACATGTTTTTTAAAAGGAAGAGTTATTTTGGAAAAATATTTTATTTTTCCATAAAAATATATATTAAGTATGTATATCTATAAAATAAATGGGAAGATAAGTAAATTTTATTTATACCACATTAATAGATCATCCATACTAAAAATTTATTGAGATAGGGAAACCCCAAAGGAATAGAGTTGGGTTCGAGAATTCCCCATAGCTTGTGTCTGAATGCTCTTTTATCATTAATATTATAGATAATAAAATTAAATTAACTAATTGAAAAATATATAAATATCTTATTATTAATTTTTTCATTATAGTCTAATTATTTTAATTTATGTGATTTTCGATTATTTCTATAGTTTAATTTCATTGTTTTGGAGTGTTAATTTTCTTGGTTTTCATGATCGGTTTACTTGAATATGAGTATAGAAGTTTATATAGAATGAGTATAATTATATGTAATTGAAAATATATTTTATTAATGAAAATAAATAGGCTAAAATGGTCATATATATAATTTTTTAAAATTTAATAAGGATGAATTATTAGATAAATTGTTAATGATAATAATTTTGGTTAATTTTTACAGTTTTCGATCATAATGAACTCAATTTGATTTGTCATTTTGTATTATGAATAAATATTAGACAAAAAGCATTAAAAGGAATATAAAATATGTTTTTATGTATGTGAAACCGATTATAGTAGTGTCATTAGTATTAATCATGATGCTAACGTAAAAGGAAAATGCATCGTCCATGATGTGGGTAAATTGAAACATCATGGGTGTTGATTTCATTTTTAGAAAAAATGAGAGATAGAAAAGAGTTTGATGATAGGTATATCATTAAAATGATAATACGAAATTATATAAATAATAATTGCATTATAATGAACATTTTGATAGGGTAGGTGAAGAGATAATATGAAAAGAAAAAAATTAAAACAAACCAAAAGTAAAAGGAAGAAGATTATACCTCTTAAATATATATTCCTTGAGAATCTCCTTAGGTAATTTTTTTTGTTCTTTTGATGAGACCAATGGATAATAAATTTTTTTTGGGGACATGGGAAGATAACTGAGTAGTATTTGGACATATATAAATTCATGAGAGGTGTGAGAAGAATTAGAGGTGAGGGGTGGTCTCTTTAGTGGGGGAGGTGGGTGTTATCTCATTATTTTATTCATTAGATTAATATTTTTCAACAATAAAATCGAGTTTTATGATTACATTAATAAATAAAGTTAATATATATGTATAATTTTATATTATGCCTCTAACATAATCAATGACTCATGTAGTAGTGTATTAAACAAATAATGTATATATACCACAAATTACTGTATTTTACCATTATAAAAAATCAAGTATTTCAAAAAAATAAAAATCAAAACCTTACTATTTTTTAATGTTCAAAATTAAAAAACACATCAATTATATGAAAACAATTTTATAAATATAAGAAATTTCGTTTTAATTAAATTTATCAATAACTTGAAAATACAGATTTTAAAATTTAAACTAATTTTATAACACTTTGAAAAAGTAATTAAGGTGTCATAAAATTACGTTGTAATAATAATAAAAGAAATATTAATTTGTGAATGAATTTTATGAAAATAATATTCTTTAAAAATTATTAAATTTTTTATAAAATTTTAATTCTGTTTTATTACTTACAAAAATACAGATAATTAATTTATCATTTTGAGAACATTTTTTTACTTATAGCGTGAAATAATGATATCATATTTTCATTCATAAGATACCAAAATTTTATTTATTATTTCATAGGTTATGTTAATATTCGATTGGATGAACTAGTTTTTTTAAGGGTCACGTGACTATTACAAATATCATGTCACAATGCTATTGGTATATGTTCCTTAATTTTTGAAAAGGCCTTTTATTTAATTCTTTTTTTATTTATAGTGTTTTTATTGTGTTGTCTGTGAGATTTTATGTGATTTATACTATCTAAAATAATTATAAAGATGGTGAAATTCCATTTATAATAGTATGGGTCATTATATTCATCCACCCATTTGTAATTTATCCATTAAAATTTCATTTTACATAAACAGGTAAGGGTACTTCTCCTTCATCGCCACCACACATTCCCAAGTAACTTATTAAAAATTATAGTTTGTAAAAAAACCATTAAAAGGTGGGTTGTATTGTTTTATATAGCCTTATATCTGAAGTCCAAAATCATTACCGGATGCACCTTATAAGAGAGTTCATTTTCCAGTTGTACCGCTTCTGAGATCAGTACATGTGAGTGGTTTGGTGTGTAATTTATCATTAAGGATACATGAAGCACATCCTGAACTAGATACCAATTTGGTGGATGTTCAAGATGATATGCCACTTCTTCTATGCAAACGAGGATCTCAAAGGGGCCAATACACCTTGGTTTTAGGTTCCCTTTCTTTCCAAACCACATGACCCTCTTCCATTGCGATGTTTGAAGGAAGACACTAATTATAATTATGAACTCAAAGACCCTTAGATGGTTGTCAAAATTCCAACATAGATAATATTTTATATATTTCTAGATATATTGAACCATCTGTAATTTCTATTTCATACATCGGGTCTATGTAGCTTTGGTTTCCCAACTTCATCAAAATAGGTTGGGGTTCTATGTTGATTTCTATACAGAGCTTCATATAGATCTATCTGAACACTTATGTGGAAGTTTTTGTTATGTGAGAACTCAATAAATGTGATATGCTTCTCCCATCAACCTATAAATTTTATTTAGCATTATCTTAGCATGTCCTTGAGTGTCTAAATAGAACTTTCAGATTGACCATCAGTTTAGTGGTGATAGTCCATACTGAAATTCTATTTAGTACACAAAACATGTTTAAGATTCCTCCAGAATTTAGATATGAATATGTTAGAGTAGGTTCAATAGAACCAACTTATTTTTAAATTATGATAAAAAATTATTATTTTTTTTATTATTAATAAAATAATTATCACATGATGATTGTTCTTCTGCGTGACATAGTATGTGATAATTTCTTAAGAGTAGCTATCACACTAAAAGGCCTTTATAGTTCTCTGCTATGATGAGAACCGAAAAGGGAAATGAATCTATTATGGAATATATATTCTATACCAAAATTATATCATTTTTGGAAAACAAATGATATAGGCCATTGAGTTAAAAGTCTCATAGTACATTGAGGAAACTTCAGATCGTGTACACCCATGGTAATATTTAGTAGGATAATATGAGAACGGGACCTACTAGTAGGAAATCCACATTTATACATGTAATTTGATGTTCCTATCTTCAAATGTGTCTATTGTCCATTATACTTTAATACTATTATTAATGAATTTTATGAGTCATTTAATTTTTTGTATTGACGTAAACTATGAAGATAGATATTTTCGGTGGGGTAGGATATGTTGGGTGTGTCACGAGTAATATTGATTAATGAATAATTACAAAAAGGATTTAACACTTTGGTTCATAAAAAAATGTAAATATCTCAGGCACATTGATTGAAATGATATATCATAAATAAATCAATGGCCATAGTGTTCTAATAGTCATGTTCTATTTCTAGAAAGTCCATGAGAAAGACATGAAACATATAGGTAGATTCCACTTGCATTCAACCTACTCGATTAGAGATATTTGGATAAATGAATTATATAACATGGTAAGCATTCAGAGGATATAACATATCATTACAGCCTTAAAATCTATCTATATGGGTGCCTTGGAATGTTTCTAGATGCTTACATTGGACATTAGGCTGCTTCGCCTAATGCTATTGAGAAAGAGGGAAAGAGGGTCACACAAAATGTGTATCCAAAATATTATTTAAATAATATATTATTATTTGTTATTTAACAAGTTGAATAAATATTATTCACACATGTGGTTTCATAATTATTCATCTTTTCATGATCACATTTATTATGTCACTAGTTATCAGAGAGAATATATTTTGAGAGTAATATTTAATAAATATGTATTTTCAATTTCATGAATATAATATTTATTTAATTTTTTGTAAATAATATAGTGATATTTATTTACTAAATGAATAGACACTAATCTATGCATGATCAAAAATTTTGAGGAACTACAAACATATTTTTGGGGTCTGATGAGAAATATTAAAAATTTCATATTATTTAATTAAATAATATTAAATATTAGTTTGAATGTAAATCAAATTATGAGAAATGATAGTATTATTATTTTTATTCGACATTTAAGTTTTCTAGGATCAAAAACACAATTCAGGTAACTTGTGAGATTATATTATTAAAACCCCTGGAAATAAATACACAATAATATTATTTTCTCTTAAGAGACAATTCAGTTGTTCACAATGATTTTTTTAAAATGATCTCAAGCCTTGAGATCTCCCTTTTATAGGAATGGTCCCAAGAAAAAAGATAAAACCTCTTCCACTAGATCAAGTATAAGTATTTCGAAGTGATTCTCTAGGAGATCAAGGAAGGATGATACCAGTGTAATGATCTTCCGTTCCAGATCCCGGATACTCCATCGGTGATCTCTGGATATTCTTGAAACACATGCGTATCAAAAAAAAGAAAATCTATACTTAGTTTCTATAATGAAATAACAGTTCACCACATATTTGACTCCTCATTCATCAATGAATAAATAATTACCTATAGGTAATTATTTATCTGGTTAATTAACTATAAATAATATTTGTTTAACTCCTCTCTCATGGTTCTAGCATTCTATCATGTATCTATTTCATTGATTAAATTCCATTGATCACTCTGTTCATCAACCCCATATATCTCGAATTGATAATCAATTCTGAAAAAAACAAATTAGGAGAACTGCCCATCACAACACATCTACTACACGATTCAGGTATTTGATGAATCCATAAAACCTTAATAACTCTAGAGGATGGATCTGCACTCTCCCATAGAGCAGCAACCTTAGGGTTTCAACACTAGTTGCATCCCCAACCAAGTGTCGGCTTTGAACCGACATCGGCTTCACCCACCGGAGGCCTCTCTTCATCGGTTTTTGCATCACACCTCCAGCTTGTTCCCACAATTTTCAACGGTCTTCTATTTTCCTTTACCTTCATTTATTTGTGCTCTTCTCCCTCGTCGTGAAGATCAGTTCTCGCAAGAGGCCCTATTATTATCCTTGGTCTGCCAACTTTTGGATATCCAGTGGGGTTCGAGGCGCTCTCGGTGAGACCATTTTCCAGGGTCTAACGGGCGGCGGTCATCTTGCAGTGGAATAGATTCTCATATATACCACCACATCAGCCCTTTGATCTGGACAACATTGAGTCTTTTGGTGGTGGCGCTTCTTCGAGCTACGTCTTCGGAGTTCTCTGCGCGACGATGAAGGATTCTGAGTGGGCTCGGTCCTTTGAGCAGTTATTTCTAATGTATTTCTGGTTGGATGATGAATCTGATTTACAGGGGTTCAGTTTCTTCATACTTGCTGAGATACCATGGTTACTACTTGCTCGGGATGTGATCCTACTTCTTCTTTTGGGTGACTTTTCTTCCAATAATGGTTTTGGTTTGGATGAGTATTCGATGCTGAATCTTGTTTTAATGATGTTTGGATTGGTTTTTTTGCTGTAATTATTTGTGTTTCTCTTGGTTTGTTCTACTTGATGCTTTGGAACTGAAGGCTGGATGAGATATATTTCTGGTATGAATTGGTGTGTTTCACTACATCACCTGAGGTTTTGTTTCCCAAATTGGTTTTTGGTGGATTTCCGAGCGTTTTATTCTTCCTCGCTGCATTTGGCAGGCATTGCTGCATCTTGTAGTTTGATGTCGGGTCGGAGACCTCAAAAGAGGGATGGGTGTGTTATCACTCATCATCGGCCATTTGTCTTATTGGATAGATGGGAACTTTGTTGGATCTTCTACACTGTGTTTCTGTATCGTTTTGTCTTGCATCATGTTGATAGTGCTGTGTTTTTTTGCATGCACTGTCAGGTGGGCGGCTCGAAAGAGAGATAGGTGTGCTAGAACCTATCATCCGGTCTTCCATCTGCATCTCGGTGTGGATTGGGAGATTTCTCTGCCGTGTTGTGTTCCCAACACGGCACAATTTCTCTATGGGGGGGGGGGGGTCAAGACATCTCCTTCAACGGATCTCACCTTGCATGGTGTGACAGAGGGGTGATGAGGTTCATTCCAATGCTTGTTTTTTTTCTGATTCATTTTTGTCTTCAATGAATTATGTAATCATTTAGGCTTAACTTTATGGGCATCTGTTCCCTTGTCATGTAATGGGTTTCCTCTTCCCCTAGTCCATTTAAGAGGTTGTTTCTTTCTTGTTCAATAAAGAAGGCCTGCCCCTCAACGTTTTATAAAAAAACAACACATCTAGTACACACAGAACCCACAAGTCATATATTTGTGAGAACATAATTGTTAATATTTATTTAAAATCATTAGTGATTTATGAATTTATGAATTTAGTTTTTCAGTTCATGTCTAAAATTTATTTTAACATGAATTGAGGGATCTGTTTGTTTATCCATTGACTCTCACAGATCTAACAAAGTTGTTTAATTTTATGAATATAAAATATAGGAAGCCACTCGGAGGTGCCAATGTCTTTATCCAAAAAACACTATACTACACTCTATGTATCCCGAGTTACACATCGTGTAGTCAAATTAAATGCATTAGAATTGATTTGGAAATTAGTTTCCCGTAATGAATTTATTATTTCATTAATTACAAAACATAATACACTACCTATTGAGCTGAATTTAATTGTGCATGTTTAGCTGGATGAGATGATATTTAGAACACGTACGCAGTGTGTAGACACTTTGAGTCATATATGGGCCATGTATCCTATACATGGCCTACCTGATTGGTGACTATGTAACATGGAATGTGGCCCATTGGTCACGTCATGTACTCCAAATTTTTCATGGTATGAGTTACACACCGAGTCCCTAGGCGTGTACCTCAGATAAGTGGTAAAATATTTACATGTGTTCTAGATTGGATCTACACTACATTTACTTATAACAGTCATGTAGATTTAAAATTGATTTATTATAGTATTTAAACTTTGAGACATGTTTTTTCGTGTTCTCATTTATTTAATAGTACATTCCATGTAATGGGTTTTGATATATATATATTAATGATTAATTAATATCCACATACATTTTAGATATTCATGTCATGTATGAGTCGTATTACATTTTTTACGTAATGTGCATTAAGGCATAACACGTGACTAAAAAATCATGTAATTATTTTAATAAGTAAATTGATTGTACATATCAGGAAATTATGTGATAAGTCCTTTATACCATATGTATCAAGAGTAAAACAAGTAAACAAGTATAATTCAAGTTGGGTAGAATTGTAAAAGTATTCACTTTGTTTCCTCCAAGGTATAGGTTATGTACACAATTGATTTTAGAAGAAATTATTTTATTATTTAAAAATTATATATGATGTTAATATCAAGGAAATTTAGATAAGGATTATGTTAAAAGTATTGATTAATTATTTATATTAATTAATCAATTAAAGTGAAGTTTATCATAAATTATAATGGTTACGAACTGAATATTGGTTTTATTAAATGTGTGATTATTTTCATGGATGTTGATGTTATTGAACATGAACTGACATTTTATATGTGACTAGATTCATTTTATTTGTCATTAAATAAATTATTTTTCATGCATGGATTCACTCCTCTTAATATGTAGGGACTGCATGCCCATGGTTTATTTTATGTCAAAACCTTTTTCCCTTGAGCTGTTTGTGAGTAAAATAAATAAGTAAGGGAAGGAGTTACCAAGAATGTGGAGGCAGTTCATATTAGGAGTTGTTGTGTAACCAATCCATGTGAGATACAAAGATTCACAGGTGGAATGAAGTAAACACAACCCGCACTTGGTTCAAGGTGCTTCTCCCACAGGTAAAAGGATAGTTTATCAACTACAAGATCAAATAATCATTAGTATAATCTTATGACCATAACCGTTATTTTATTTTGGTTAATTTACATGGTTATTTCTTTATAGATGATTCTTTAGGATCAAATAATTAATGAATTAACAAGCATGCAAGATGAAACTAAAATAAATTGGATTATATGTAAATATTATCTAAGACATGGTTAATCAATTATGTAATTCTGCTTAATGTTGAAAAAATATAATAAATATAATAATTGTAAATTTACACATAAAAGAATACTATCCATAAATAAAATATTAAGTTGTTATATCCCTCCATTACTTCAAATAGAATGGCGCTATAGTTAAAAGTTCATCATAGCCAATGTTGGCATGCCTTCAATTATTTATGAATTATAACTTCTGGTTCTCGGATTACTATAAATAGTTTATATCAAGGGATTACTAGAAAAAGTAGGACATTGTGTAATTGAGAGTAAATGTTTGAGGATATCCAATTAATGGATTTCTGGATTTTCGAACCTACTCAACGGATCAAGGAATTGTTAGTTAATGAAGTTGGTATATCAAATAACTACCTAAAACAACTCATGTTTCTTGAACAACCCAATTTGAGGCAATGATAATGAGAATATAGATCCATGCCACAATAATATCTAGAAAATATGATATTTTGAAGGCAATGATGGTGGCTATTGGGTTTCGATAAAATATTTAGAGACTGATAAATATAATATTGATTTATTTGTTTAAATTTTATCTAATATTGTATAAAATCACTTTTCATATTATTTTTATAATAAGTATTAAAAATTAGATCAAACATATCACTGATATTTATACATGATAAGGTAAAACTTCTCACCAACAAAAAATTCAGAGAATAGAAAAGGAGTTTATGTGTCATCCTTTTTCATGAAATGAAATTTTATGTTATGGATGAGCCTATTCTAGTTGAACCATGCAATGAGGAAAGTGATGAATAATTTTCTCTATATGATAAATATCTAAATTATTCTACAAATATTTGTTCTTCATGATGTCATCTATGTCCAATATTGTTTTTAAAAAACATGAGGATATGAATGCCTATACCATGAGACCTTCAGTCTATCTATCAACAACAGGAAAGAAAAGCGAGGTATGATATTTCCAAATATTTTCTCACAACTAATATTTGATCATCTATACCATCTAGTTCTCTTGTAGTTATTGTCATTGGCAGCAGTGAATGCCTAAATAACTTAGGTATTTAATTCCTAGATGAGTATTATACAATCACATACATTCATGAACACCCAATACCTTCTCAAACATTATAGTTTATTTAAATTTGTTAAATAGTGAGAAGAGTCTACCAAAACATATTTCTTTAATTATCCAAGTGAATAAGGGCATGTCTTGTGACACAACCATAGTCATTATGGTGAATATTAATAGTAAGGACAAGGAAAATTTTCCCGAGGCTTATAAATTGTCTAAATCACATAATCACCATCCTACAAAGAAGAAAAAGATCTATAGGTATATAAAGGAAAAAGTGGAAGTATGTTTTTCATGTGGTATTCGAGGATAGTCCAAGAGGAACTACACCCAAAAGAAAAGGGAAGGTTAATGTTCATTCATTATATAGTTCAATCTTCCCATTTCTTCACATTGGGTATTAGATGTAGTTTGTGTTGTTCATATCTTTATGTATCAAACAAGTAGAATTTGTGAGATTGATAAAGGAGAGGTGGATCTGTGAGATACAAATAGCGTGTGGATGGACACTCTAGTCATTGATGAATTCTGCATTCCATTGACAATGGTGGATGATTTTGGTTTTAAAACATTATTATTTGGTACATACAATTATGAAGAACATAATTTTTATTTCATTCCTAGATAAATATGGGTTTATTTTTATATTTGGTAATAAAATTAGGTCACTTTTATAAGGACAATGCTGGTTATGGTATGGCACAATTAAATAGTTTTTTATGCATTAAATTATAAAAACCAATTGTTGGAAATCGATAATGAATAATATTCACATGACACATATAACACCCAGATATGGAATCACCGTCTTGGTCATGAAAATGAGAATCATTAGACAAAGCACCCCCAAGATGGTTTCTTAGTCTCTTATGAGATAAAAATATTTGAACAATTTCGTGCTTTTTTGGAAGGGAGAATTACCAAAACAATGTTTTTGGGCTTGGTGAAAGGGCAACAGAGCTTCTAGGATTGGTACAAAATGATGTGTGTGGACCATTTCATGTAGAATCTATTGGTGGATATTCTTAACTCGTAACATTTACTAATGATTTGAGTTGATATGGATGTATCTACTTGATTAGGTATTAGTCTGAGTCCTTTGAAAATTTCAAGGACCTTAACAATTGTGTAGATAATCAACATTGTAAAATGATAAAGAATCATAAATCAATGAGATTTTGGGATTTTATATCAACTCACTATAACTTATACACCATAGTGGATTGGTGTTAGTGAATGGAGGAATCATACATTGTTTTACATGGTAAGGTCAATGATAAGTCTTGCAGATCTTCCATTATCCTCTGGGGGGAAATTCATTAAGAACTGTAGCGTAAACATTATAACGAGTACCAATTAAAGAAAAAAATGGAATTCCATTTGATATATAGAGTGAAAAGAAACACATTTTTTTTCATACCCATGTACGGGGAAGTGAGGTGTTTCTTATGTCTTTCTCAGGATCCAAACTATCACCCTAGGGAATGAACTATATCTTTATAAGGTTTACCCAAGGGAAAAAGGATAACACCTATAAAGCACCACAAAATAAAATGACTATCTCTGGAAAATCGGTCTTTCCTGAGAGGGATAACATCCAAAAAAAGGGATATTGGGAGACATATTTTCTTCAATAAAGATGAAGCTCAAGATACAAAAGTGTATGTACAAGAATAGGTTCCGTATGTCCTCATGGAAGAAGTATTTCTTGAAACATAAGTATTTTGTAGGATCTTAAGAGAGGTAAGAGAACCAGAAAGCTATGGGTTTATAGTAATCAGGGATGGTGACTCATAATTTGTTGATGATAACGAACCTCTATACTATATACAAGATGTAGGGATATCATTCGAAGTAAGATGGCTAGAATTTAGGAATTTTGAGATGGATTCCGTGAATGAAAATAATGTTTGGGTTCTGGTTGCTGTGCCAGTTGATGAAAATCCTATTGGATGCAAATGGGGTTTCAAAAGAAATTTTACATTTATGGTAAACTAATACATATAATGTAAGGCTAGTGGATAAAGGGTTTAAAAAATGTAATGGAATTTACAATGATGAATCATTTTTCCCAGTTTCCATGTATAAATCCATCATAATTTACTAGCCATAACATCATATCATGACATTGAGATTTAGAATATTAATATAAAAATTGAATTCCTTAATAATAATATTCATAAATATTCCTATATGACACAAATAGATGATTTTGTGACTCCATGTGACGCCAATTTTTTTTTTCAAGTTATAGAGATCAATTTAAGGACGGAAGCATGTTTCTAGGTTCTGGAACATTTGATTCATTGAATCCATAAAATAAGTTTTTTTCATTATGATTGAATGTGGACTTGTATTTATATGATGTTTAGTGGAAATATGTTCTTTATTCTAGTAGTATATGTTGATGACCTATTAATTATTGGAAATGACATAGAGTCTTATATCTGTTGATGATTGGTTAAAAAAGTGTTTCATCATGAAGGACATAGGTGATGCATCCAATTTTCTAGTGATTAAGATCATTCACGATTGATCCAAGTGGCTACATGGAATACGTCAAGGTACATATGTTGACAACATACTAAAGAGATTTATTATGTAACAATCTGATATAGGATTGGTTTCACTATGACATGGTTTATATCTTTCTAGGAAAACAAGTCCCGAGTCAAAACATGAGAAAGATATACTGACTAAGATCCCATATACATATGTGGTAAGATCAATCATGTATTCCATGTTTTGTAATCGACTTGAGGTTTTCTATGCATTGATCATGGTAGGAATATGTAATGAATATTGAGGAGAATAACATTAGACTACAGTTACTGCTTTCTTTAAGTATTTGAAAATAACTGAGGATACGTTCCTTGTGTATGGAGGAGACGAGGAGCTGGTCATCAATGTTTATATTGCTGATAGTTTTAAAACAGATCAAAATGATCTCAAGTCACAATCAGGATATGTTTTCTATCTCATTAGAGGAGATTTGAGTTGGAAGAGTTCAAATAAGTCAGTTTTCATTGATTCTACAGTGATTTTCATTTATATAGTGACTTATAATGTACCCAAGAAGTTATTCGAATTCAGAAAATTTTATGAATGCTTCGTGTGGTACCTTGTACTAAATAACTGACCACACATTATTCGAATGATATTTTAGTAGTGGATCTTAAAAAGGATATGTGGTCACACCAATGGACAAATCACATACTATGGATTTATCACCTCTTGATGGATTTTATCCTAGGGATGAATTTGCAGGGAGTATAGTACCCATGAAATAGAATGGGGAAGAACCCTTGAATATTGTCCTATCCCAACAAATGTATGAATATCATGTGAGAGCAATAAGAATGAAGGTTTTGTGCAGTTGTCTTTAGTGAAAGTGGGATCCTGTTGGATATGGTTACCTAAAAAACCCAATTTACTTTATCAGAAACATGGGTTCTATTTTTTGAATAATAATAATGATCTTATCACAACATGATTTAAATTCTATGTTACAAAGTTTATGATAATGTCTTAAGAGTAACTATCACACTAAAAGGCCATAGTAGTTCCCCAAAATGATGAGAACCCATAATTTCTATGACACTATTTTCGAATATAGGTTCTATAGCTAGATGATATAATTTTATGGACACAAATGATATAGACTATCAAAGAAGGAGACTCAGTGGACATTGAGGCACCTTCTCATGGTGTACACCATTGGTAATATCTAGTAGGATGTTATTATAATAGGACCCGTGAGTAGGAAATATATAATTATATGTATCCTTCTATGTTCCAATATGCGGATATGTGTATTGGTCCTTATAAAATAATATTATTGTAAAATAATACTATGAGTCATTTAATTTGATGTATTTTTGAAAATAAAGATGACATATGTTCACGATGAGGTAGGATAAATTGGGTATGTCATGATTAATATTGAATTAATAAATAATTTTTAAAAATATTTATCCCTTCAATTATTTAACATAAATTAATATCTCATGCTCATTTATGGAAATGAAATAACATAAAAAAGTCCATGGCCATGGTGTTTTAATAGGAAAATTCTATTTTTGGAATGAAAAATAAAGGGTCATGAAACTCATTGGATAATGTCTCTAGTATGAAACATGATCAATTATAGATTTAGTGAAAAATGGATTATATGACAAGATAAGATTTCGTATGAGGTAACATGTGATTATGGCATTATATTCATTCTATACTGGTTCCTTGGTGTGTTTCTATATGTTACCCTTGAACTTTAGGTTGCTTCACATTTTTCTATTGAGAAATGGGCCTAAAGGGTCACACACTATGTATATTTAAATTCTCAATTAAATAATATTTTTTCTTTATTATTTAACAAGTTGAATAAATATTATTCTTTCCCATTGTTTAATAATTCTTCATTTTTTCTTGATCACATTTACTTCGTCACTAGTTATTTGATAGAATATATTATGGGAGGAATATTTAATAAATATTTCTTTTCTTTTTAGTTAATATAATATTTGTTTATTTATTGAAGAGTAATGAAGTGGTTTTTATTTAATAAATAAATATACATTATTCAAGGCCAAAAAAATATTGTTGAGGAATAGTGGACCCAGTTTAATAGAATGGTGAGAAATAAATTTTTTTGAAAATTATTTAATAAAATAATAATAAATTTTAATTCACAAGTTATGGGAATTTTTAAAATTATATTATTATTATTATTTTACATGGGGTCTTTCCAGGATTAAATATGTAATTAAGGGAACTTGGTAATGTCTATTATATTAAACCTATAAATATAACTAACCAGTTATATTATTTTCTCATAAGACCCAATTCAGTTTTTCACTACTACATTTTGTAGAATCCACTCATGCCTAGAGAGAACCCTTATCAAAGAACACTCCCAATAATGGAGAACAATCCTCCTACACTGGGTTAAGGAGAATGGTTCAGAAGAGATTCATGAGACCACCAAAGGTGGACGACGCAAGCGCACGGATCTTATGTGCTAGTTCCCCGAGACTTCGTTGGATTTGTTTGATGATTTGTGGAACATGTGTAGATCCTCAATAGAGGAAATATATATTTCATTTCTAAAACACAATGATGGTGCACCACATGTCTTTCTTCGGATTCATAAACAAAGAATGAATTCCTTATATGAAATTCATTATCTAATTAAATTAATTTTAAAAAATATGTTATATATATATATATCACTTGATTTTGGCATTTTATCCCTTGCCTATTTCATTGATTAAATTCAATTGATAACGATGTGCATTATTGAATATATCTCAATCTGATCATTTATTATGGGAAAATTAAATTTGGGCACTACCCATTGCAATGCTTTCACTTCACCCGAAACCTACCGAATCATGGATCTTGATCAGATACAATTGAGAGTGGAACGACATGTAGTCTCACCACTTGCATCACATATATCTGAGCGATTTGTTCAAGTGAGAGATCTTTCCATATAATGATGAAATGGGAATTCATGGTGACTTGTTCCACTACAAAATATATCGCATTGTTTCATTAGGATATCTTCGGGAGAGTAGTAACAAATTCCATAGTGACATTCTTCCCCTTCCATATGGGTATAAGAAATGACTGCATCATCCATTTGGACATCAATCACTCTACTTTAACTTGATGAAATATCAAGCACCTTGATATATCCTCCAAATTATCCTTCTTCATATTGTCACACCATATATTTTCAAAGAGATTGTGATACATCATTGTGATAATGGGGTGGATAGATAAATATGAGCTATTTTCATTATCCAATAGCTACTTCTTTATCTCAGGAGATGAATGAACACAATGACTTATTCCAAACCAAATCAGAACGTCATCATCGATATGTAACTCTAATAGCTCCCATTCCAATACTATATTCACCTTATTTTGAAGCTATAGATCATCCTTTTGCGACTCTATGATCTTCTCTTAGATAGATATTTTGGAAATAATTTTGGAAATGTAAGATTTATTCCCATATATTTGGATTACAAAATCCATACATTGAATATTCAAGAAGATGGGGAATTTCTCAATATGAATCATGGAGAGTTTAAAAGATACTTTTCCGCTAATAGCTTCAACTACCTTGTTATTGTTCCCATGATGATAGTGAATAGAGTAATAATAGTCCTTGATCAGCTCTATCCATCTCCTATGAAGCAATTTGGTCTCATTTTGTGTGAATATATATGTTTGGATCTTATGATTAGTATATATGTTACAATTTTCACCATAATGATAGTTCATTAAAAACCACAACAATAATATCCAAATCATACATCCAGTAGTTCTATTCATGGTTCTTCAACCATCCTAAGTTATAGTCTGTGACATTCTCTTTTTTAGGGAGTACACACCCCATTCAATTCAAGGAATAATCACAATATATCAAAAAAACTCTTCTTTTGGGTAATTTGAGTGGAGGTGCAATGATTAGCCTTCCCTTTCGCTTCTTGAATATTTCTTCATAGTCTTGCATACAAACGTACATTAACCATTTCCTTGTTAACTTAGTTAATAGTTTACCAAATTAGGACAAATTTGTCACAAAAAATTGATAGTACTATGCTAGGACAATAAAAATATGTATATCCATGAAACTATAGAGGTTGGAACATTCCTTAACTACCTTTATCTTGGAAAGGGTCCAAATATATTCCCTAACTTGTGGTCCCATGTCCCAAGAATGTGACTTGTATCATCCATAAGTCAGGCTTTCTAAACGTGGTGTACAACTTATCGTTCCTTAATATTCCCAGCAAAATCCTTATATGTTCTTCATATTTATCCATGTTCTTGGATTACATTATGATAACCTTGATTAACACTACCAAAAATTTGTCGAGTGAATTTGTAAATATTCGATTCATAAAATCCCTAAAGATTTTACAGGCATTACTAATTATGAAGGGAATCACCAGAAACTCATAGTGCACATACCTTGCATAGAAGGCAGTCTTAAAAATATATTCATTCTTCAACCTTTGTTAATGATATCTAAAATGAATATCTACCATTGATAAGAATTGAGTTGTTTATATTTGAGACAATAAGTCATCAATCATTTTAAGATGATAAATTTTCTTTATGGTGGTCTTGTTTTACTCCAAGTAGTCAATATAAAACCACATTTATCCATCTTTTTTCATTAAAAATAGCACTAGAAAACCCCAAGTTGATGAATTGGTTTGTATATACCCTATGTCCTAATGATCTTTAAACTAAATCTTTAATTTCTCGCATTCAATCGGGACAATCCTGAAGGCGTATTTTGAGATAAGAGTACCTCCTAGTATGAGTTATATTGAGAACACTACCTCATGATCTTGTGGAACTCTGGGGAACTCTTTGGGAAATACATCATCTGATTCTCTCATAATGGGAATTTTTCCTTGGTTGGTAGCTTCCTTTGACTCTACCACTTATGAAAGGTATGCTTCTTTATAGGGAATAAACACCTACACTGTTGACGTATTTTACAAAGTAGATTCATGATATTCCATTAATTTCTATAGGATCCAGGGATGGTTGAGAATATGAAAACATATATTATTTTATAGAAACATGATGTGTAATCAATATAAAAAGATCCAATCCATCCTCGGTATTGTAACAACCCAAACTTTTATTAATTAAAAGTCCACTTGATCTAATTTAAAGTCTTATTAAGTAAAATGGTTATCTAAAACATATGCGCTTCCTTGGATTTATGGTTTTGAATTTTAAAATACCGTTATGTATTGCTACCATTGTGAATATTTCCATTGTTAAGTGATCACATCATTAGTATAAATATAAGGATTTAACAAATCCAATTTAATCAGAAAAAGGAAGTGATGGACTCATTCAGTAGAATTTCTCCATATGAATCCCATTTTTCAGAGATTGTAAAGGAGGTAGCGTCACTAGGCTCTGCTCTTGACTCGGCCCAATTCCAAGCTTTAACATGTTAAATTTGAACATAATATCCTATAGGAGAAGTGAAAGTTAATAGAGATTTCCACAAGAGTGATGTTTTTTGAGCCACCTCAAGAGTCTATCACTATCACACACCTTGCCATTAGGTCTTACGCGGGTGTGATAAGGGGTTATGTAACAAGACCGTAGCACTATGACTATGTGAATTACTTTTTTTATAAAATGAGGAATATACATTCATTTTATTATTCTTACTTTTTAAATGGTTTTTAAAGAATGAATAATATTTTTTTAATATTAAATTAATAAATATATTTTTATTAATTAATGGATTTTTGAATTAAATATTATATAGATAAAATATTATTACTAAATTACATTTTATTAAATATTAATCATCTTATAATTTGTATACAATTGTAATTTTTATTATGTTTTGAAAGCTATTTTTGTCAAAACCCTTGAATTTTCAATAAACTCAGTATTTTTAAAATTAAATATTCACATATTTAGAAAATTATTTAGATAGAATGAATATTGTTTTTCAATTTAGGATATCCAAATTATCAAATGGTGAATTTTCCATAATTTCTGACATGGTTGAATTTTTGGGTAAAAATTAAATACTGTTTAAATATATTATGTGTTTAATTACATGATAACAACCCAATCATGATGTAATAAAATAATAACCTGGTAAATGCAGTAAGAGGTAAAAACCCTTGACCATTTATTAAACAATAGAAAAATTATAGTAATGCATGAAAAAAGATGCAGACGAATATCTGTCCCGCATCCAGACACCAGTTCTAGAAGAAATAAGATAATTAAATATCATAGTAGTCATATCATTCACCAAATTCAGAGTAAGGTGATTTCTCTACAGTAGCTGATTCCCACTATGAATTCATTTCTCATTGCTTCAATAAGTTGAGACACTTCACTATGAGGTTTAACTACTCCAATGATAAATCCTCCTTACTAGATTGTACATGACATTTTCTAGAAGTAGAGGGCTCCTCTTTCCCTCTTTGAGGAATACCTTGTTGTCACTAGCTTTTTTAGGTACGAATAATATTTCATTGATTTTCTTCTCAGTGGTGCAATCCAAATTCCATCACTTTCTAAGATCATGTTTCGCCCGCCTTGAAAAATGTCACTGTAAGAACATCTGACAATGCCTCTATTTTCTTTGTCACTATCAGAACAACTACTACATTTTCCATTGATTTCCATAGATGAAGATTTATTGACATTGTCATCCTTCCTCACTGGAAAAATCTCTGCCAGACTTTTTCTTATATAAGATGGCTTATTATGGTCAATATTTGCAATAAATTTATGACTCTCCACATTTCCACGAACATCACGTGACTCGGTCTCAATTTCATTCATGTCATCCACTACATTATTGTTGGGATCAATCTTCTTATCATTATCCTATTAAGATCCCTCGATCATAAGAGGAACAACCTCATATATCAATCATGGAAATTGATTGACTATCATGGTATTTTCATTCACCTCCCTATTTTCACAAGTCACACTTCCCAATGGATTCTCATGACTATGACCCAGCTACAATTGAGAACACATGTCATCATTCTTCATTGGAGTAATCTTCCCATGACCTAGATCACTATCCAGCCTATCAGATGCTAGCTTCAATGTCTATTTAGAGGAAGCATGAATATCCTTCCCTCCATAACCACTCGTTGGATCCTTTATTGGGTCACCCTATCGAATCTACTGCACCACCACAGCAACCGAAGGTTCTTCAACCACTACATCACTAGTATTCTCCCCTCCCACACAGAAACTATAATTGATACCTCCACCATTAAATGTATCATCCCAGGATCATCATGTCAATCATTATTCTTCATCTCCATCACTAGTGGTATTTAACTCATCTTTCCATTGTAGAAAACCAACTCCGTGTGACCAAAGAGGAAGCATGTTGAGTAGTACTGCATCCAGTTATCCAACCCAGCCTCTTTTTTCCAACGAAACTCTTTACCATTAGTGATCCGAAAGCAGTTCACTAGAGACCTTGAAACACCGACCTCTACGCAAATCCATAGTCAAATTGGATGGCACATGGCCTTATTTGGAAGATCAAAATAGAAGTAATTCCCTTCTATATTATTTATTGCACACATAATTAAAGGGTTATGAAAGGAAAGGGGTAATCCAAGAAAGCTTACAGAGGACACCATAATTTAAGGGTCATGCCTTATGTGAAAATCCATGATCTAGTGGAAAAGATAGAAGGAGAAAACATTACATCGTCGAGGTTCCCAAGACCAGGAAGCAATGAAATCCTCTTCTAATTCAATCCAAATCATGAAGTTTTTCTTGTCAAGAAAACGAATTTTTGAGTGTATCAGCATATTTGACGCTTTCGTGAAGAACTAATAAAAAATTTCATTCGATGGCCAATTGATCTGGAAGCAGACCACTATGGTGAGTCGGCACATATCTTTGGTTCTATTGAGCTTCATCGGAAGCAGAGGCAATTGAGGCACCTTGCGAAAAAGATCTGGACCCTTAGGAGATAGCTGGATTCATAGAAAAGGAGGAGGGCCAATGAGAGATTATGGGAATGACCTAACCTTCTCAGTCGAATTAGGACGCAAGGCTCCCCCTCCAATCAGGATAGGGGAGCAAACTTCTGCGATATGAGGTCTAGGGAATCCGTGCAAGAGAGAAGTAGGAGCATCCCTCTCTAAATTGAGTAAAATAATATAAAATGGATATTCTTCCAATATATGTTTTACCTTTTTTATAATGTGATTTTTGAAATATTTTGATTTATTTTACAGTGCATTTGTGGAACCTCACAGACATATAAAACATCTTAACATTTTTAAATGATTTCTTTGAGAGTGTGACTCACCTCGACATAATAAATTATTATATTTTAATAATTTGCGATATTTTCCATATTAAATAATGTTTTCAACTCTAATTTGGAAAGAACAATGGGCTAAACACATCGTATGGTTTGTGGTTTTGATTAGTTTAATATGTTTTTTTCAAAACCAAAATAATAATGAATTCCCTATTTTTACCTATATAACCCCTCCCAAGATCCCTCTTCTCTTCACTCAAAACACTTGTAGAACATCACTAATTTCACCTCCCATCTCTATAATCCTCCGAAGGTGCCACAATCTCTCTATAACATCTTAAAGCCCATCCCAAGCCTCTGGTATCAAATATCCAATTAAGGGATTTCATCCTTTCTCTTTTATTTCCATATTTCGTTATGTTGTTATTACCTCATATTTTCAATTAAAAATGTTGGGGTATGATTTTTAACCCCCCAAACGTCCCTAGTTATGTTTGAATGTTGATATAGGTCATTCTATCTCATTAATCCCTCCCATGTACACCAGTTACCATGCCTAAATTCATGAGATTTATTCCATTTCTCCTCTTTCTTCATGTTTTTTTATGTTACACCTTATATTTCCAAATTCCATCTGTTAGAACATGTATCTATATGAACACATACTTTAAATTTCACATAAATATGATTAGATAACCCTTTCATTCTCAAAAACCATTTCTATGTATTTTTATGTCACGTCATTGCGCTGCCGAAATTGCACCACGATTTTCCAAGCCAAAATCATTGTGTAGTTAATACCATACTAATATCTCTATCAAGGGCATTCCCCTTTATGGGAATATAAATATTAAATGGTACTTACATGTAGGTATTAAACATTATTTATTTGTGGAATAACTTATGATTTTTAATGATTCCATGTTATATTATATGTATGGCACACATATGCATGAAATGAAATGATTATAAAGGGTGCGCCCTGATAATGCTCCAATGCATTTGGTTATGAATAATATCATGATACACCTTGTGAAATGAGGGGTTAATCTTGATAATTAAAGTAATATAAGGTTTTCCTCATTCAAATTCATGTACAATGAGGGTTACTCATACTATTTGGGCAACGATCTTTGGCTCATGTAAATATCATGTCAAATATTCTTCCCACATCTACATGTTATGATAATCATTCCATATCATCCATTTCTATTCATGTTTATATTATTCTAAATTTATATTCATATTGGCAAAAATTTATTTTATTCTTCTTTTTATACCATGTTTACTCTCTTACTAGGCTTTATAGCTCACCATTTTCTTATGTATGTCCTTATGTTATCTCATTAAATGCTATGTACGATGGAATGTTGTGGTGATGTAAATAATGTTTTTAATGAATATGTTTTATTTAATGTTCTATGTTGTTATGTAATGTTCCTAATTTCTCAAGACACTATACCCCTAGATCCACATAGTTGTCTTAAGTGAATGATTATGTAAGAAATCACATTTAAGTGTGTAATAAAGGGCATGGTTTTTTATCAAAGGATCGGTTCGGTAATTATTTGGATTAGGATTAAGAAAACCACAGTGAAAGTATTAGGGATAACACTATGTATAATAAAGACATCAAAAAATCATACTGAGTATAGAGTAAGTGGATTATTAATAAAATATGTCCATTTCTAGATATGAACAAGTAGAGGTGGCTCTGGAATATATGTATCTTGAGGTAAATCACTAAAACACCACTTTGAGCAACACTCAAACATGAACTAGTGCACGAAAATGGGCCTTGTTTCACTATTTTTTATGATAATCTTTGGGAATATTATTTGGTAAATTTATAATCATAGTATGAACCATTATTAATGGGGAAAAATGCCCGTAAGAATATATGTTGTGAAATAGATCTCGGATAACATAAATTGAAGCCTCTAAATTCATAACTTATTGAAATAGATTTATTTTATATGCTACCCATTTTTGTCATTGTATTTCCCATTATGTGTTACCCCTAACATTCCTTTTTTTGTACAATAACCAGTAATTAAAAGACTTGAGTAAACAATCGATGCGAGGATCAATGTGATGACTTTTCTAATGAGATGCCCAATCCGATGGGAGTGGGAATTACAAAATTTGTCACACTAATCTCTTAGTTAACTAATGTTTTGAATATAATAATGGGTCAATGTTATTTTTCAATCCCCTATATAAAATTATCAAGACATAATCAAGAGCATATTGTAAAAAAGGCCACCTCCTTTTAATGGATAATCTGATCTCTCTATCACAGAAAAATGAATCAACTCCATTGAAGATATCATCTCCATAATTCAATATTATGAACAAGAAAATGTTATTATACCTACTTATTGAATGGAGGGTAATGATTGTCAATGGTAGAAATTGATCAACAATATGAAGCCTGAGGAATATATCAAGGAATTGGAATGAAAGGATATCTAGAAAATGTTTTCTGATAAATATTTTACTCACAACCTATGACATAACATGGAAAGGGACTTACATGTACTCAAGAAAAAACAAGAAGAATCCATTAGAGCATATGAGCAAAACATCACATGGCTTGCATGATATTCCATTGGCTTTATTGTTACCCCATAATACAAGGTTTAATGCTCCTTTAGTGGGCTGAAACCTCGCCTATAAAAAGCCCTAGATATCAATTATTTCGATAGCTATGAGGATATTGTTCATTGTGCCCTCAAATTCAAAATAGAGATCGGTAAATCTTAGGGGTATCATGGGGATAAGAAGTGGATGTTGCACATTAATTATAGTGGTCTTATTCATAAATCAAATCGTGATAATAAATTACAGTATCCCACTTACCAATAGTGTAGAAATATGAACCCTTGAAGTTTCTTGAAGGGGAGGAATAAAATTTTTTGTTGTGGAAGAGAAAGGAACTTGGCCATTAACTACAAAAAACAAAAATCCATTTTTGTGACAGGGGAGAGGAACACTCTATTCAACCCTCAATGAATTTTTCATTGCTTCAACATCAATGATCTAGGGCTCTTTGAAAACCATTTCCCTAAGACAATGGTTAATAGACAAAACTAATAACCTCCAAGGCATCAAGGGTGAGCTCTTTCCATCACTACCGCCAAAGTGAACCCCGAAATCAAAGTGGTGACAGTTACACTAGTTATTTAATCAAAAATAGAAAATTTAATTTTTTATTCTTGTTCTACGCATTCATTTATATACCTAAAGTATATTAGAACAATCCCAACACCACAAAAAATAATGTAAGTAAAGATGTTGGTGAGAATGGGAAATGGGGAAATCATTGAATCTCATTGATATAACTATCCCCTGTCACAAATTGTGGACTGGACATCCCAGAAAACCACTTCATACTCTCTATGGTGGAATTTTATTCAATTTATGGCATGGATTGACATTTCTTATATAGATCCAACATAAATTGCTATTAGAGGGAAATAACTCTCTATAAGGTGAATATAACCTCAATTCTGTACAAGTTGAATGAGGTGGATGAATCTTATTTAGAACCATAATCTCAAGAGGGAATATTACTTCCATATCAGAATTCATATCATGCTAAAATTATTGAGACTAAGGAAGAAACCATCATTGGAGACATGCCTATTGTGAGGGAATTCACGGAAGTGTTTTCCGAGGAATTTCCTGGCCTTCTTCATAGAAGATATATTGAATTCTTGATTGATATTATATCTGAGGCACAACCCATATTCAAGACATTGTATTGAATGGATGTTGTGGAACTTAAAGAGATAAATAATAAACTATTTTAGAATCTGGATATAGTTTTTATATGCCCAAGTGGTTAACCACGGGGTGCACCAGTCCTCTTTGTCACGAATAAGGATTGGTCAATGCACCTTTGTATTGAGTATCGTGAGCTCAAATAAATAAAGATAAGGACCAAGTATCCTCTTCCATGAATTTTTGACATGTTTGATCAACTACCTGGTGCCCAATACTTCTCCAAGGTGGATATTTAGTCAGGATATTACCGTGTAAGGGTGAAAAAGGAGGATACCCCCAAGAATTCTTTTCGTACAAGGAATGAGAACTATGAATTCATAGTAATGCCTTTAGGACTCACTAATTATATATAAATGTTCATTGAATTGATTAATAGAGTCCATAGAAATTACCTCGAATATTTTTTGGTAGTTTTTATAGACTATATTCTAATATACTCTAAAACCAAGGAGGAGAATGATGTGAAACTAAGAACTGTATTAGAGACCTTACAAAAGGAGAATAATTATAAAATGTTTTTATATTGTGTTTTCTAGTTCAATTAAGTCTCATTCTTGGGCCATATCATAACAATCAATGGGATATATGTGGAGCCCTCTAAGACAAATGCAATTGAGGGATGGACGAGGCCAATATTTGTGATATATATCTGTAGCTTCTTTTGATAATCTGGATAATACTTCCGATCTGTGATAAACTTATCATGATTTTCAAACCCTCTTACTTAGATAACTCATATGTTATTAAAGTTTTCTTTCAATGATTAATATGAAGATTACTTCTAGGATTTGAAAAAGAGTAATATAACTGTGCATGTGCTCACACTACTCACATGTAGAGAACATTTTGTGGTATTCAGTGATGCTTTGAAAGAAGGGATTGGGGGCTGTGTTAATGGAAAATGAAAAATTCCTTTCATATTCATCAAGGAAATTAAATGTTCATGAGAAAACATATCCAACACATGATCTTGAGTTTTATGTAGTAATATTTTGTTTAATAATTTGGTGACATTACCTCTTTGGGGAGAAGTGTGAAATATATATGGATCAAAAAATCCTCAAGTATATATTCACACAAAAAGATCTTAATATTCACCAACAAAGATGGGTAGAGCTGATCAGAGACTATGGCTACTCAATCTACTACTACCATGGGAAAGAGAACAATATGGAAGACGCTCTATGTATAAATGACCCAGCGATTCTATCAATGATGAGAATATAAAAATATCCAATCATCCTTGATTTGATGAATATGGACATGGAATTCTTAAACAAGGGACCATAATCAATACTTTCACAAATGATTTATCAACCATCTCTTTTGGAATGGTAATGGGATACTTAAATGTATGTTGTGGAAATGTAGAAGATAGTGGAAACTATCAAAAAAGGTAAATCCTTAGAGTTCAATGTCAATGAAGAAGGAATTGTGAGATTTGGATCGAGAATATGTGTTGCATAAAATACTAAGTTAAAAAATGAACTTTTAGATGATGCACATTGTTCGAATATATCCTTTCACCCAGGAACCACAAAGATGTATCGAGATATCCGAGAGATTTATTGGTGGTATAACCTATAGAAGGATATCGCTGGTTATACATAAATATTCTATGTATGTTAGCATGTGAAGCATAATAGGCATAAGTCTAAGAGGAAGATGAAAACAATACCCATAAAAGCATAGAAATGAGAGAAAATCACCATGGACATTGTTACTAGACTTCCGAAGACATCCAACAGAAACAATGATATCTGGGTTGTTTTGGATTGTCTTACAATGACTTCACACTTCATTATAATTCGGGAAAATTTATCAATTTATAAAATAACACATATGTTTATCTTAGATGATGTATGGATTCATGGAATACCAATATCTATTGAATCTGATCGAGATCCAAGATTCACCACTATGTTCTGGAAGAGTCTCCAACTTGCTTTGAATGCTGAGCTAAACATCAGCACGACTTGTCATTCTCAAACTAATGGTCAATATGTGTGGAAAATACAAACAATTGAGTACGAGTTGAGAGCATTCTCAAGGGACCTAAAAGAAGGATGAGATCAACATATTCCTCTAGTTGGGTACTCTTACAAGAATAGCTTCCACTCCAGCATCAAAAAGACTCCTTATGAAGCCCTTTATGGGAAGTGGTCCAAAATGCCAACCATTTGGGATGATGTTGGGGAGAAAAAACCCCTATGTCCAGAAATGGTTGATGAAATGGTGGAGGAGTATAAGACCATATAGAAGCACATTAAAGCTGCTCAGAGTTTGAAAAAGAACTATGCTGACAATATTCGATGAGACCTAGATTATGATGTCGGAGGCATTGTATTCCTATAAATATCACCATGGATGAGAGTTACTATATATTGGAATAAGGGAAATCTTATTCTAAAGTAAATTTGTCCTTTTGAGATCCATGATCACATTAGAGTAGTGGCCTATCAATTAGCACTCCCATCGAACCTATCTCAAGTATATGACCTATTCCACGTATCACTCTTGAGGAATTACATACTTGACCCATTGTATGTACTCAATCCAGAGGTAGTACTATTGGTGAACGACCTCTCATACGAAGATAATCTGGTGAACATATTCAGTCATATGGAATATGTTCTACAAAATAATACAATTTAACTCGTCAAGGTGTTTTGGAGAGACCATAATTTTGAAGAAAAAATGTGGGAATCAGAGAAGTGATGAAGCATAGTTACCCTTATATTATTAGTGTGGGAAAATAACATTACATGGGAGAAATTTCTTAAAGGATGAATATTGTAACGACCCAATCTTTTATTAATGAAAAATCCTTCAGATTAAACACAAGGTATTATTTTTTAAAATGGGTATATAAAAAATATGCACTTACTTGGTTTTATGGTTTTGGATTTTAAAATACCATTAATAATTTTTACCATTTCTAACATAGTGATTGAATAGTGATCACTTGATTAGTAAAAATATAGGGCTTTAACGAATCCAATTTACTCAGAGAAAGGAAGTGATGACCTCATCCAGTATAATTACTCCATATGAAGCCCATTTGTCAGTTCTTAGATAAGAGGTAGCATTACTGAGATTCAATGCTGACCGTGCCCATGCTGAGCTTTAACACGTTAAGATTGAATTAAATATTTTACATGAGAAGTGCAAGGTAATAGAGATTACCACATGAGCGATATTATCCAAGCTTCCCGAAGTGTCTGTCACCATCACACACCTTACCCTTAAGACTTATGAGGGTGTTTTTAGGGGTTATATAACAAGACACTAGAACTATGATTATGTGAATTGTTTTTTTAAAATAATGAATATGCATTCATTTTATTATTTTCACTTTTTAAATTGGTTTTAAAAGACAAATAGTATTTTTAGTTAATATTCTATTTAGAAATTTTTTTTGATGAATTGATGTATTTTTTAATTAAATAATATTTTATTAAAATATTGTTACCTAATTAAATTTTAATAAATATTAATTATCTTATAATTTTTATACAATTTTAATTTTTATTAAGGTTTGAAAGCTATTTTTTTCAAAACCCATAAATTTTTAATAAATGACAGTTTCTATTTTAAAAGTAAAAATTCACATATTTAGAAAATTATTTATATAAAATGAATATTATATTTGGATTCAAGACATCAGAAATATCTAATCGTGAATTTTTCAATGTTTTCTGAGACATTTGAATTTTTGGCTAAAAAATTAAAACCGTTTAAATATATAATGTGCTTTATTACATGATAATGACCCAATATTGATGTAATAATATAATATAAAAGGGATATTCTTCCAATATATATTTTTAGATTTTCTATAATGTTATTTTATATATTTTGAATTATTTTTCAATGCATTAGTGGATCCTCCAAGGCTTACAAAACGTTTAATCATTTTAAAATTGTTTCCTTGAGAGTGTGACTAACCTCCACATAAGAAAGCCTAATATTTTAATAATTTCGGCCATTAGGGTTATAAAATAATTTTTTCCAATCCAAATTGGAAAAAATAATGGGACCAAACCAAGGAATGGTTTACGGTTTTGATTATTTTAATGTGTAGTGTCCAAAACCTAAATAATAGAGAATTTCATCACTTTTATTATATAAACCAACACAAGATTTCACTTATCTTCACCCAAAACCCTTGGAAGACGTCCCTACTCTGCCGCCCTATCTCTATAATATTCCAAAGGCACCCCAACTTCCCAATAATCCTCTATGAATCCCCTTCCAATCTTTTGGAATCACACTTCCATGTAAGGGATTTCATCATTTATCATCTTTTTCAATGTTTCGTTATATTGTTATTCCCTTTAATTTTCAATTAAAAATGTTTGGGTGTGATTTATCACCTCCCCCACAATTTCATCCTTATGTATGAATTGTGAGAGATGTGTTTCTCTCTCATTAATCCCTCCCATGTACACCTGTTACCACGCTGAAATTTATGTGAGTTATTCCATTTCTCCTCTTTCATCAATTTTCATTATTATGTTACACATTCTATTTTCACATTCCATATGTTTGGAACTGTATATATATTAACCCCTTATATTAAATTTCATGTAAACATGATTAGATACCTTTTTTCAATCATCATCCATTTTTGTGAATTTTTATGTCAGGTCATTAAGCTTCCAAAATTGCATGGCGGTTTTCCAAGAAAAAATCATTGTATAGTGAATACCATACCCATGTCTCTATCAAGGGTATTCATCTTTCTGCATATAGACATATTTAATGGTACTTAAAAGAAGTTATTAAACAATCCTTAATCGTGGTCTAACTTATGATGGTAAATGATTCCATGTTATATGATCTATGTGGAACACTTATGCATGAAATGAAATGTTTATAATTAGTGTGCCTGGATAGTTCTCTAATGCATTGGGTAAATAATTGTATCATGATAATCCACATTCAATTATGGTTTAATAATTGTAACTAAAATTTATTGAGGGTTTACTCATGCTCCATGTGAAATGAGACTTGGATCGTGCTAATATCAAGTTAAATGTTGTTACCACATCCCCAAGTTGTGATAATAATGCCATATCATTACTTTATGTTAATGTCTCTATTATGTTTCATTGATATTCTTATTCCCTAACATGTATTGTATTATGTCTGTTATTCCATGTTTTCTCCATTACTAGGCTTTATAGATCACCATTTTCTTATATATGTCCTCAAGTTATCCAATGCAATGTTATGTACGAAGGAATGTTGTGGTCATGTAAAATAATTATTCAATAAAGATATTTTATTTTATGTTATAAGTTGTTATGTAATATTCCTAATCTCCTAAGATAGTTGAACTCTCATTCCTCAGAGTTTTCATAACTTCAAGATTATGTAACAAGTCATGTTTTTGTGTATAATAACGAGAAGGGTTGTTATAGGTAGTGTAAAATTCCCCCATGGGATGTATCACATGATTTTATTTAAGAATATTCCCACATTACCCATCACGATAATTTTTCAACACTTGGGATTCAATGATCTCACAACAATGTGTTTTTATGGATATCTATACTTAAAGGTTTCACAGATTCGATTCAATAGTTCAAGAAAACAAGTAAGATAAAAAGGAATGTGTAGAACCATAATCAAATAATACTTCTTCCATGATATATTGTATATGAAGTGTAACTTTTGTTACCAAAAGAGCCTAATCGTATTTGGCGAGGACAGTAAATGTTCATCTAAGAAACCTGAGTTCAAGACTAGGTGGATAAATATTTTCGGTTACTGCAACATTGCTATAAGAGGTACCATTTGGAACTGTAGAAACTGGAATTATTCATACATTTAGGCTTTCAATCGACCAGTTTGGTCACTAGATATATCATGTACTTCGATCCATCTATAGGCTTCTGGCCAATAAGGGTTTTGTGCCACCTCAAGGCCTTTGAAACACTAAAAGGATTTGGGGACACCTCAAGGATTTCGGTCCACCTAATATTTTTCTAAATGTACTAGGAAGTCTTTCTAAGAAGCATACTCCAAATGTGGATTTAGAGTAGGATTATTCACCATATTAGAAGATAATGGATGTGGAAGAACAAGCGGTTACATAGTTTCAATAAGAAACATACTATGCATGCATGGGAAGCCAAAAAAATATTCATGTGAATATTGAGAGCTCATATCATGATGCAGATGCTGGGGAGGAGAAATTACATGCACTAATAGTCTGGATATATCCACTAAGACCTTCGAGTCAAGTAATATCTAAAAGGCCTATGGACCTTGTAAGGGTTCTCCATAATACCTTGAATGGGGGGTTATAAAAAATCAATAAAAAAGAAGGCCTTTGGGTCATTTGGGACGGTAACTTGTATGACATCATTTTCTTTATCCTCTTCAGCTATACTGATGGAATTAGATTTCCCTTGCTACATTTTCTTTAGTGGTTGATGATGTTTATTACCCTCAAGGACTCAAGGATTTGTGCAGTAGCTTGCATAGTTATCTTACACCATACAATTGTAGAATTGGACCATGAGTGGTGCTCTCCTTTCTTCCATTGTATCAATCATATTATTTTTGTCTCTTCAAAATTCATGAGCTTGGTGGCCTTCTCTCCCACACTTATACCATTTACCTATACCTTTGAGGAAGTTCCCATGATGCTTCTTTCAACATTTGTGACATTTTAGGGGTTAAGATATCATCCCTCCTTTGTAATGAGAACCTATAGATTGTAACACCATTTTTCATTTAATATCACCATAGCCAGGGGAAAATTCTCCAAAATACATTTCTACTTTTACAACACATCAGAAAAAAATTCACAGCGCCCAATGTCTATAATTATTGGATCATTTAGAAGGTTTGTTTTTAAATCCCTAACAAAACCATAAATTTCATAATCATTGTTGATAATAAAACTCAAATCAAACCTTACAATCCATTTGAAAATTTCTTCATATGTCATGATAGATTCTTTTTCCTTTTCCATCAGCTCTATGAATTCCCTATCTATATTTGTACGAAGATTTTGAGGTAAATAATTGTTAAGATCAATTTTTTTAATTTCTTCCCACTCCATATGACAATTTAATCCTCTTTCTTTGTATTCTTAATGAATCCACACCATTCGTCAGACTGCCCATCTAGATGATTAATGGATAGAGTCACCTTCACTATATCAGAATGTTGAAGCACAAAATAGAAATTCTCCATATTGTTGACCCATTGTTATATGACCAGTGGATCAGAAGATCCACTAATTGATGAAGTTATTTCCCACATAAAGGAATGAATACCCACATTCTCCCTCTTAGATTAAAGAGAATGTTCAACATTGTTCAGGTTCTTTTTCCTAGCCCGAGACAGCTGGGTAAGCATCACCATGAAGTATTGAACTCCACCTCCCAAGTCATTGGGGATGTCATTCGGGAAACCACTGAATTTTCCCTTTCACAGGTTTTTTAAATGCTTTCTCTTGGTTCCCACTATTTTATAAAATATAATTGGTTGGAATAAAACAAAATCCAATAAGTCATTAATAATTTATTCCTTTGTGAAATTAACTCTAATGGAATATCTTGTGGGATCACCATGTTTAAATTTTTATTAAAATAATTCTAATTAGGATCTTTAATTTTTGTACTGTCATATTTATTATTGTTACTAAGGATCATTAATCTATATTCCCAAATAAACTAAATAATTTGCTGATACTAACAATAGCGTACATACTTATTTTTACATAACTCATTACATCATTTTAAATAAAAACAAAATAAAATCATTACATAACCAGAATCCAAAGGTTTATTTCCATGGGAAAATTAGGACAATAAATTACTTTTAAATAACAAAAAATCTACAATTTTTAATTATTTCATCTATATCTTCTTATTGGACCTCATTTTATCCATAGTATAAGTAATCACTAGAGGATAAACATTAAAGAAATGGTTGAGAAAAATCCCAGTAAGAGGATAGATAAGTACGTTAATCAATATAACATGGGGTGAGCATGATCATCATCATGAAATTATCATCATAATCATTAGAGGAATCATTATATTAATTAATGGAATGTATAAATTAAATTAAAAAACATTGCACTGTAGTGGTAAACTACCACATATAGTTGGGAACAAAGATAACATCATTTCCATGCATATTTCACATTATCTAATTAGATCCTTCTCAATACCCAATACATTGGATAATTTTATAATTTTGGACCCACCTGTTACATCTAAACATTTATATTGATCTGTATAATACTGGGTGTAACCATCACATCAAATCATTTACATTATCATGAATGCCACAAATATCGTATATTAATCTAGGAAAAAATAATCCAAAGAATGGAAATGGGTTTCATAAATAATACATTCAAGGATAAAAATAATAGTTAAAAAAATAAAAAGTTAACTAAATTCTTGGTATAATAAGCATCCATCTTTAGTGATGAAGAAAAAATAAATAGAAATAATACATATGTTTTTAGAAGGATGATTTTTTTGGAAAAGTAGTTTCGTTTGTCATAAAATCAGTTTGGAAGAACATTGACATGAACTATCATTGAAGTCGGTAAAATTTTAAAATTTATAGTATTACTAACTATTATATATGTATAAAGCAGGGTCCAATCCACAGGGAAGGAAAATTTTCCCACTAATCTTCTAAAAACATTGAAAAACTCCCATGTTGTTAGTAGTGGAGATATTTTTATATTTTTCACTTTTTTGATAATAAAAATAAGAAATGAAGTGACAAAATATCGAAAACATATTTTTAAACTAGATAGAGGCTAGAGACAGTAGAAAACATGGAATAACAGAGATATAGGACACTGATAAAAAAACAATCTATTAAAATTCTCGGGGAGTATTCTACATTCTACTAGTTTTAAAAGTGTTTCAATTCACTTATAGGTTTTTGAGGAGTACCAATATAAAGAGTAGAACTCACCTCCCTTTCCAGGAGTTAAGTCACACAATCAAACCAATTTAAGAGTTCTCCACTCCAAGATTAATCAACTACGAACTATTTGAAAATTAATAGCAAGACAAACTCACTATAGGTCTTGATGTCATTTGAATCTATTATCATGTGAAAAGTGTTTCCATAACCATTCTCACCAAATGAATATGGAATTTTGAAATTAATCTTTGCTGGAATAGTGAAATTAAATAAATTTAGTATCGATCTTTCTGATCAATAATAAATATATTAAAAAGATGAAGTGAAAAATAACTTTTAAAGGTAACTAGTGGAACTTAAATTTAACCCCGAACTAGAAACTTATCAAAAAATAATCTCTAATATAAATTATAAAACAATTCAATTATAAAAGTGAATAATTTAATGAAAATAGTGGAAGGAAACTCCATCTGGTAACATTAATTGCTGCTCATAGACCTCGGATCTCCAAGGAATGGTTCTCCAAGAGATACTCCAGAATTTCACCCAAGGTTCTGCACTACATCTGAGTGAATTATAGAATCTCTAATGAATGTCTCCCTATCTGCTGGTTGTTCATTCTTAAGTAGTCACCGTCTTCAACTGCTTGTCACTGAATATCTTCCACTGACTTTGAAATCCCTTCACAAATACACTGCACAATGTGCGCATTTTTCGCGATAGGCATGTCCTGTTAGTTTTCCCCACATAAATAACTCTGGATGAGTTAGTTTTATAAACTTGGACTTATTTTTGACATTGGCATGAACCTTTAAAAGAAATATAAAAATAGAATAGTGAATGAGTAGACAACAACAGTTAAATTACTTTAGTCTCTTTAGCTGGATAATTTACTTATTTAATCTAAAAATTAATTTAATGATTTTTAATTATTATTATTATTTAATTAAGTAATTAACTTAATATATTTATTAATGTTAACTTTAGATATGAAAAAAGGTCTATAAATTAAATTAATTTACTTCATGAAAATTTAAATTTGTTAGAATTTAATTCATAAAAAATATCATAAAAAACAATGTTTCTATTTATGATTTATTATTATTATTAATTTTAATTATACATATTATTCTTATTATTATTATTTTGAAAAGTAGGATTATTTCCATTTAATTAGAATAGTTTGTACTGATTTAATTATTATTAAAATTTATTTAATTGATAAATTTTATTATTAAATCAATATGAAATTAATTTTGGAGTTTATTTAATTTAGTTAAATATAATTAAGTTTATTTGGAATAGTAATTCTATTTAATTTTTTATCTTATGTCTATTATAAAATTTGATTAATTGAAAACGTTACTATAAAAATATAAAAGTAAAATTATTTAGTAAAAATTGATTAAATAATTAATAATTCATTAAAAATTAAGTAAAAAGATGTTTCAAAACAATGTAAAAATAGAGCCTCATCAAACATATATCCATAAATAAAAATGGAAGGATAGAGAAATGATATTTAAGTAACATTAATGGAACATCCATACTGAAAATGGTGTGAAATAGGGAAAACAAAAAGGATGAGTGTTGGGTTTCATAATTCTCCTTACCTTACATCTAAACACTCTCTTCACTTTAATATAAAGGATAACCAAATTAAATTCATTAATTAAAAATTCCTAAACCTTTTATAAATGAATTTTATTCATTTTAGTTTTATTAAGTTCATTTTTGTAATTTTTTGAAGAGGTATATTGTTTAATTTCTTTGTTTTGAGTGTTCATTTTCTTATATTGCAAGATATGATTACTTAAATATGAATATGGGAGATTATGTAGAATGGGTATAATTATAAATAATTGAAAATATATTTTATTAGTGATCATAAATTGTTATTAATGGTTATATATATCATTTGGTTAAATGGAACCAGGATTAATCATTAGATAAATAGTTAATGTTAATCATTTGGGTTAATTTAGGTGGTTTTTAATCACAAAAAACTCAATTTGTTTTATCATTTATTACTGTAAAAAAATTTAAGTTCAAGAACATAAAAAGGGTTAAAAAATATATTTTAAAATATTTACCAATAATTATAGTGGTTTTATGAACATAATTGAAAGAGAAAGAGGAAAATAAAATTCATTTTCTCGATAAAATTAAAACAAAAAAGAAACATGATTTTACATTATAAATATCTTCTCCTTTAGAACCACATTAAAGAAAAGAATAATGTAATTTAATGGGACCAATAAATCCTATAAATGGGGGATAGTATTGGTAATATAATACTATTTAATTTTTACAGGTCTCTACACTTGAGAGATGTTAGGATAAGAGGTGGTGAGGGGTGGTATTTATAGTTAAGCGGATAGGTGTTTTATCATTATTTTATTCATTATATTATTATTGTTTCATAAGACAAGATATATTAATGATTACACAACTAAATACAGTAATTAGAGATGTAAAATTATATTTTATTGTTTTTGAATCAACCTTTACTAATGGAATAGTTTTTTCCTTATAACCATAAATTATTTTATTTAACAATTCTCTAAAAATCCATGTATTGTAGAAAAATAAAAAACCTTCAACCTATCCATTTTTAGACATGTCAAATTTAATAATGTAATAAATTTTGTTAATATATATATATATATCTAAATATGAGAAAATAATTTTTTAATTAATATATTCATTTACTTGTAATATACAATATTTAAAATAAAACTGATTTTTTAACACTTTTAAAAGGTAATTAAGATCACATAAAATTATCCTATATTTGTAATTAAAGAAAAACCTAATTTATGAATAAATTCTCTGAATTATATATCCTTTTTTAAAAAACAAGATGTTTTTTCTTGCCTATATAATGGTTGGACTCACCATTTCCCACATCGATTTTTAGATATTTCATTGTTATCTATCGCCACTCCTTAATTTTATCAGTCTGATTGGTTTGGAATCTATCTAGTTAACGGTATAAGTTTATTATATTGGCTAGAAAATATTATTATGCATAATGGTATGTTTTCAAAGAACATATCATAGAAATAAATTGGTTCAATAAAAAATATTCTCCACTAAAAAACATCATTTTCTTCCAATGATGGGAGGGATATTGTGTACTGAAACCTAATAATGATTTTAAATTATATTATCCTGAAATAAAGATAGAGATTTATTCCCATGTTATTTTTTTAAAAAAATTGACACAAAACCAGTTAATTTTTCTTTGACTTGTATGAAATGTAGAGGTTATTTTAAAATAGTTTCCAATTGGTTTGGAGTGCTCACTAAAGGTAAATCCTTCATACACTCTCACAAATCACCTGATATTCGAGGATACTTTGAAAGAAATAACGAAAGAAAAAGATTATTTTTTCCAGGTTACAAGAAATCAAGTAAACTATAAAATATATAACAAGAAGGCAAAGTATAATATATTTTGTTTTATGGGTATTTAATAACCATGATTGGTGATAGGGACACCCTTAAGGTATCATACATTTTGGTCTTGGATTACATTATCAATATATGATAAATAAACCTTTTAAATATTGTTTTAATTATTTTAGAATACCTTAATAATTCCACAATGAATTGTAATATTATTACATTTCCTTATTTCATCAAAAAATATCTTTTGAATGTTATGAAACTTTTCAATGATAAAGACCACACATACTCGATGTGAGAGAAATATCTCATATAGGTGAAGATAAAATATAAATAATGAAACTAGTATTTGATTAAAATATAATAATGTATGTATATTAGGTTGAAGGTGTTGTTTCCAAAGATAAATCATCCAAGAATGTTGAGAATGAAAAGAAGAAAAAAATGAATATTTATCCCCACCGGTGATTTTTTTAAAAGAAGGTAAAATATGATCATTTTAAAACAATGAAAAATTATTTGGCTCAAAATAATCAAGGAGATTCGGTGTTTGTGATGGATTATTTTGAATAATTATCTTTAAAAATTGATATTTTAGATCAATAGAAATTCCTTGATATGAAAAAGTAATAGAATAATAATCTTGATGAATCAAGAGTTGTAAAATTCTAGATAAAGGGTGTAGAAAAGTCCATGGAAAATAAAATTCTTATAAATTATCATATGAATCAATTTCTTCTTGTTGTTGAACTTATTTTTGATGAAATATCATTTTAACAAATAGTTGTTCATTTAATTTATTGTAAGGGAAAAAAATAATTGAACAATTGATAGAATCAACATCATAAAATTTATTTATCTCTGAAATAGTGGGAATAAGAATTCTAAAAACTGAATGTTAATTAGAAAATGATCATGAATCATTTGAAGAAGATGAAGATGGAGTAGAGGAATAAAATAAGAATATGTATATGAAGAAAAGGAATCAGAAGAATACAATTATGATGGTGAAGATAAAATAGAAATCGATGAAGAAACTATTGAAATAAAAATTTAAGAATCATCAAAATATCATTTTATTTTTCTTTTGTAAATAAATAAGCTAACTTAGAATGACCTCTAGTTCCAAATTTAACCTTAGAGAAAGAATATACCGCATCTGGTTATAAATAAATGTTATACTCAGAGTAATTTGAAGAGAATGATTGATATTATAAAAAAATGTACATAAAAAATCTGAATCAAATGAGAATTAAAAAATATCTATTGTTTAAATAATATGATTGTCTCAATGAAATGAATAATCAATGATGAAGAAGAACTTGATCCCAATTAGTTAAGAATAAAACATCCCAAACAATCATCAGAATCATTGGACTCAATGGAATTCATTGATAAAAAGTATTTGATTTCATTTTCGAATATTTGAGAAGGTTAGAATATGCCATACCATATTTTCGTAATCTTGAGGAAAGATTCAAGTTGATTCAATATTCATTGAATGAACAAATTATTTTTCATAAAATTTTAAATATAATTAGCTTTTCGAATATAAGAAGCGTAGGAGAATTTCAAGAAAGGTCTCAGGCTCAGATAATATTGTTCAACTATATGTTAATATGGTCTAATCATGTTTTGTGGTAGATCATGGATAATGATGATCAATTTATTGATATGATATCTATTTTTTTATAAAACACATAATTTTTTTAAAAATTTATATTCTGATGTTTTGGATTAAGTGAAGATCGTGGAATATTTATAAGATTATTCTAATAATCATACTAAGGAGATAAATGTTTTGAAAGTGATTGTTCATGATTTTGATTTATAAAATAACAGGCTGAGATCATGTGGAAATGAATTGATCATTATGATGGATGAGAATAAAGATTTTTGTGAGGAGGTTAAAATTTTAAATTCTCATTTCAAGAAGAAAGCTATAACGAAAGAATGAATAAAAAATCATGAGAAGGATCTAGAGGAGTTAAAAATACGGTGTTTTTTAAATACTAATGAAGAAATAATGAATATATATTTTTCGGAGTCTTGATGTATTTTTCCAACCATTTAATGCTATTTAAAATTGAATGAATTTTCATCCAAGAAATTATGTTTGAAAGTCAACCAGTAATTTTTGGTGTATTTTAATTGTATTATTATATGTATGATTAATTAGTTCAAAATTTATTGTTTCTTAATTTATTTTTCAAATATTTCAAGAAACTGTGTTTACATTCCCATTGTTTTTGTAAATAAAAATCTGGATATTGTTTTATAGATTTATATGGGGGGATTAATTCTTTAATGAGATAATATATGTCTAAGGAAAATATTTCTAGAAGGATTATTGTTTTGGGGAATAAGTGTTGTTAATTTTTTAAGCATTTGATAAAGGTGGAGTAACTATCTTTAAGGGATATGTATGAAAACTCTAAATCTTATTATTAAAGAGATATAAATTCTCTGGGAGTATCTTTTAAAATTTATTAATATGTAAAAGGGTTTTATGTATTTAAAGTTAGTTTTTTATATATTTTGTTTGTTTTATGGTCTCCAAAAAGGGGATATTATTAAGTTATAAGTTTTACTTCTTACATTTCCATTATTTTAGTTTTGGAAATAAAAAACACCTACCTAAAACTATGTTAACTTAATTTTATATTTCATGTATTTTTTGGTAGGTTTTTGTAGAAAATGTTACCTTAAACCATATTTATAAATTATTTTAATATATTAAAATTTTAAATTTATCATTATACAAAATGATCCATTAAATATAGAATGAGATCAATTCACTGGACTAACCTTTATTTCAGCCAGTGGTTAGTTTTTTGTCTTTTATGTCATAATAATAAATTTTAAAACCATAGAAAATATATTAGTTCTGATACATCAGACGAAACCTAATAAGGTTTATCTTATTTAAAAATCATACATAATTCTCTTATACTATCCAAAGTATATAATAATAATATATAGTATTTATTTTTATCATATAGAATACAATTTACCATTGTAATGGTGGATAAAAAATGACATTTATAATTTAGTTACAAATGATCATTCAATTGAAATCTATTCAATGTTGTTGCATCAAAATAAAATATATAACTGATTGTTGATTTCCAATAAATATTTTTTTATTTGAATATTTCAAAGATGATAAATTTTATAAGAAATGTATTTTAAATATTTTATAGTATGAACTTCATGTCCATATTATTTTTAATACATTTGAGATTTTTCATTCTAAGTAATCCTTGTCTGGGTTGTTACCATTAGAATATTTTATTTAGTATTTTTACCCCAATAGTTTTAATGATCGAGGAATTATATGGATATGAATATGGTTAATTTGATTCATAAAATAGAGGGATTATAGGGATAAGATGATAGACGTTGATCATCATATCGAGGGATTCCAAGTATAGGAAGATAGATATTGTATATATCATTTTATCAATGTATTTACATACAAGGTAGGACAAAACATTATTGGATGTATTAAACTATGGATTATTTTAGTATGGGTTTATGTATACATTTAATCTTGAGGTTAAAGGAGTGAATTATTTTAAAATATCTTTTAATTCATTATTACTTTCACTAGCTATTATATTATTTGTTATTATATGTGTATATTATACTAAGAATATTATGTTATAACTATTATTTTACAAATCGCCCTTATAGTTTTTTTAATTAGTGTATCTATCATAAAAACTAAAACACAATCTGATATAATTTGAAAATCTGTGACTCTGATTATTTTACTATAATCATTTGATTATACTGAGTCTTATCTTTTTAGATAAATATGAATATTTTTTGTATTTAGTTTAATTTTTTCTTGAAAAAATTCTGCATACATTGAAATAGTAACCACATTAGTGACTCCTTTGATCTTACAATAAGACTTGAGTAATATCCTTACATCAACATCTAAATTATATCAATATTACTATCAACATTAGGAACTTCAAAAAAATGTATAATAAATTATTCATACTAACATCTAAAATATATTATAATATATAATATTGTTCTATTTTATTGAAAATAAATAACTACCAAAATTAATTGACCAAAAATACTATTCTTATATGGATTGAGATCAACAATCACCCCTTTGTATTTATTTTAAATACCTCTAGATTTCATTATTAATGAATATGTCAATTAGTTGAACTTTACTTCCCCTAAAATTTTCCAAACATTTTTATCCTCCTTTGGTTGTTTCAAAATTTCATTTAATTCTATCTTCACCTTATTGATAAGAAATAAAATGTTCATCGGAAAAGGGTATCATATAATTCATATGAAATTTTTCGGCCATCATTTTACTCTATGTATAAGTGATATATGATTATTTTAGAATAAAATAGTACATGATTTAGACAAAAAAAAAATTCTCTTATACAAAGTGATCATGATTCATCGTGGATTGAGAACACATAATCTTCTCTTCAATGTATTTTTTTATTTATTCCAAGTTCAAGATATTAAATGAGAAATGAATAATTTGTAAGATATTTCATCCTAATACTCTCCCACTCAATTCCAAAAAATATTAAAAATTTCTAGTACCATAAATTGGATAACTTCTGTTTCATCACTTCTCATAATTTCAATAATTTCTTAATTAAATTCCACAACCAATGTGATAGATTTATTAATTTTTGGCAATTTTTGAGTGATTAAGAAAATTTCACCTGTCCAATAAAACGATATTTGGGAAATTTATAGAATAATCATATTTTTGTGAGAAAAAAATTAAGGTAGCTTCATCAATATTCTTCAAATGTTTCCCACAAAAGGATATTTTCTGTAACTCCCTGTCCCCAGTTAACTAGAGTCGGTTCATTATTACATAACATTGGCATGATCACAAAAGATAAATTCCCGAAAGACCGATTAGGTTAGTATACACGGAAGTACTAGATACATTCATATGGTTTACATTACATAATAAAATAAAAAACTACAACAAAAATGTTTCCATAGACCACACTAATAACTGTTCAGTCACAAAATACCTCTTCTAATACTAGGAAAATAAAACATAGAAATGGGTGAGCTCAGATGCTCGGTAAGGATAAAAATATAGTAGAAAATTTCATTAATAAGCATAAACATTCAAGGAAATGTATAAGACTAAAACAAAAGACATTTAAACTTGAACTTCATCACAATATGGATAATATAAAATCAATTAATTCCATTTACATACTCACATGGATTTTCTCCTAGTCAAACAATCAAATGAAATACCAATATCCACTTTCATAATGATGGAATGAAAAATCCCATACTTTCCCTACTAAATAGTCAAGGCCTTGAGCCCAGACTACAAATAAGATTTTGTCAAGTCCTTATGCCAAGACACTAGTTTGTCTCATTAGTCCTACTGATGCATCGAGGAGCTATAGTGGGCTCTACCCATCACATATTAAGTCCAATGCATTCCTCATATGAAAAGGATTAAACATAACATAAACATTCGTAATAAAACTAGCATACGAAATGTCAATAATTTATCTATAAACCATGAATCGTATAAAAATAAAAAATACACAATAAAACATATATCAAAAACTTCAATACCATATGGTTGTTTCGTATCATAATTAATCAACATCAAATAAGCTTAAAATCCATCAAAAGATGTTGACATAGATGAAATCAAACCCTTTTTACAGAAATATATCTTTCTATTTTGAAATCAATTAAAATTCATGCAATTATAAAAGAAAACATTTATTTTTGGAAATATTCTTATAATATTTAAATGGAAGCTTCAATGATTTTCTAACGGAAGAAAATAGTTTCGCCAGTCGTATAAGTTAAAAAACATTCTTATCTTAATTTTGTCGAAATGGTTATAAAGGACCTTGTTTGGAAAATGATGGAAAGATTCCTTTATAAACATCTTATAAAAGTAAAACAAGGGTATAAATGAATTTAACCCATAGTACAATAAATATTAATAATGTTTTGAAATACATTTTTAGGAAACATGGATGTGGATGATAAAGATTCCCCAGTATATAATTACATATACATAACCTCGGATAATGAAGAGATTGTAGAACTAACCATAGCCTTCAACTTTTACTTGATCGAGGGTAGGTTAACCTCTTTTATAATGGAGAAATAATTGTTATTAAATTACACAAGAATCATATATATTAATTTGATATCATATATGATATTTTAACATTGCTTTGTTAATAATATCTCGGTATTATCGTCGTTTCAGGTGTTAACAGATTCATTTTCCATTATATTCTTTGTTATGTGAGTCATATTTGATATGGATGGTATGAATTTATTCATATCCAGACTTATATTAAGTATTTATAAATTATTTTTAATCATTAAATTAAAATTAGTCATGATTGGATACGATGGGGAATGAATCTCATCATGTTCGTGGAGACGGTAATCCGTTTGTATGCACGAGTGAAAATATCATTCTTTTGATATTATGATTATATTTAATTGGATTATATATCATATATACATAATAATTATCACATTATATCTATTATTCACATCAATTACACATCATTATTATACCCATCCAAATAATAATGTATTGAATAACAATTACACTATGACGTGGAGATGGTAAGCCGTACGCACGCACGTATGGTGACATGTCATTCAAAGGATGGATAGAATAATGAATCTGGTTGTAAAATATTTATAATAACATCACATTATATTGAATATACTAGAGTTAATATTTTATAATGGAAACAACAATGAAAAAGGAAGTGGAAGAAGAAAGGAACTTGAAAGAGATGATGAAATATTTACCTCTTCTTCATTTTCATTATTTTTATTTGATCAAAATGGATATTTAAGGTGGATTTATGACTAATGGAAGGCATCTAGGATGATGGAATGATAGTTTAGAGGGTATTTGGGCAGGGTTTGGCTGATCCAAATGGCTTTGAAGGTATGAATTAGAATGAAGGGGGAGTTCCCTATTATAAGAGGGTTGAGAGGCACCTTAGGAAAAGCTAGAAATATGATTTTATAATAAAATAATTTTCAGTTTATAATGGCTCCAAAATAGATTATGTAAAGACTAAGGCGTGGATGGGTCTAAAACCACTCGTCCAATATGTTTTAGACAGGTTTGGGTCACTATATTAACTTTATCCTTTTGATTTAACTCTTAATTAAACAGTTTGACATTTACCATTTCTCTTTGTATTTTTATATTATATAGTTAAAAAGCATAATATATACATCCAATAAAACCCCAAGTGGTTCATTAATGATACAACTATAATTATATAATTCTTTTGTCCGAACCTTAGATTTTTAGGAATAGAATATAAATTCATAATATAATATTTTTTTAAGAACTCTTCTACATCAATTTTGACATTATTTTGTATTGTGTTTTTTCTAAATTTATAAGAGAATTATTACTTTTCAAAAAATTCTTCTAGCCAACCCTAATATGTCATTTTAACCTATAATATTAGTGGGTTTCCTAAAAAGATTAAAATTACATTTATTTGGATATTTATAATATCAATTATTTGAATATTTCATTAATACGGTAATTACTGCATCATCAATGTGTCATAAATAAATTTTACTTTTTGATGTATAAAAATTATAAATAAAATTCCATTATGTATTAATTCTCTTTATATTTCTAATTAATATTTATAGTCGAATATTTTTTATGTGTATCCCTATATTAAAAATGTTTTAGTTATTAATATTTGATTTTAACTCTTTTAAATCTTCTTTGAATTAAATAATAATAAATGTCCTAATCTAATCCATGTGGACATAAAGGGTCATCTGTTATTCCCCAGGTTGTTTTTGGTCAAATTAAACTTGCCTAATTTAATTATTTCACATTTTAGTGTAATAATAATATCATTTTTACCTTTAATTACCCCATTTACTTTTAATCATCGTAAATAAAAGTAAAAAGATATTAATCACCAAAAACTATTTTCATCTTATTGAACCACATTTTACAAAATTATATCTACCATGTCTCTAGGATTTTATAAATTATACTCACATAAGAGGTAAAATTATGTTTTATGTTAATTTGCAAATTCTTCTCGGAGGTGGGTAAAAGATGGTGACCAGTTCAATAAAATTTTTATATATCTAAAATTATTATAAACTGACTCCAATGAATTAAATTGAACATATATAGGTATTATTTATATTTTTTAACCTAAAATAAATTTAAATAAAATAAATAAGTATTTAAATAAAAATTTGGTTTTAAACTATAAGTCAGTGTCTTTCACTATTCATGAAAAATTGAATTTTTTCAGAAAAATATCAAAAATTCACCATAGGATAATTTGGATATTTGGAATCCAAAAATGAATCCCATTTTTAATGATAAAATTTATAAAATTTTAAAAAGTTAGTGTTACTATTCATAACAGCTAGTTTGATTGGTTGTGGTGTGTTAAAACTCGATGGTGCATACAACACATGCTAATCTATTATTCAAAGAGAAGCATATCGTGGAAGATGGGGGTGTTACATTCTCCCCTCCTTCAAATAATTTCTTTCTTGAAATTTCTATAATATTATTGCATAAAAATTCTCAGGTGGTTCTTCGTCATAAGTTCCTCGAGTTCCCACATTGCCTCTTCTATCTTATGGTTCCTCCGTAGAACTTTTACGAGATGAGCCATCTATTTTCCCATCACTTGTTATCCTGTTTCAAGAACCTACACAGGCTCATCGCAATAAGACATATCGGGTTCCGTTTCTAATTCTATATAGGTGAGTGCATGCGTTGGGTCAGGCATGTATTTTCTCAATAGTGATATGTGGAATACATCATAAACTTTGAAGAGACTCGGTAACATTGCCAATCGGTAAGCTACATCCCCAATTCGTTCTAGAATTTCGAGAGGTCCGAGGTACCTGGGACTCAATTTAACTTTTTACCGAAACGTACAACACCCTTCCATTGATATACCTTTCATAAAACGTAAACTCCTACCTAAAATTCCAAATCCATCCTTAGGTTATCAGCATAGCTCTTTTTATTATATTGATATGTATTGATATGGGTTTGGATTATATTCACCTTTTCCATCGTTTCCTCCAGAAGTTTTGGGCCTACGAGTTTTCTTTCACCAACATTATCCCAACAGGTTTGTGTGCGAAATCTCTTTCCATATAACGCTTCATATGTTGTCATCTGAATACTTGAATGGAAGCTATTGTAATAAGAAAATTCTACCAAAGTTAAATATTGATCCCACATACCTTGAATGTCAATTGAGTAAGATCTCAACATGTCTTCTAAGATTTGAATAGTCCATTCTGATTGTCCATCAGTTTGGCGGTGGTAGGCAGGGCTCAAACGAAGTTCAGTATCCATGGATTTCTAAAGACGTTTCCAGAATCTTGATGTAAAATGTGGATCATGATCATAAACAATCGATAATGGTACTCCATGAAGTTTTAAAACTTCATTAATATATAGTCTTGTTAATCGTTATAGTGGTAAATCTTCTCTTATAGCATGAAAATGTGATGACTTGGTAAGACGATCAACAATGACCCATATTACATCGTTCATTCTAGGAGTCTTTGGTATTCCCATGACAAAGTCCATCATAATATTATCCCATTTCAACTCTGATAAGGGATAAGGTTTCATGACTCCTCTAGGCTGTTTCTTTCCAGCTTTCACTTATTGAAAAACCATACATCTTTACAAAAAATCTGAAATCTCCCTCTTCATGTTGTCCCACAACAAATGTTCCTTCAAATAACTATACATCTTAGGGCTACCAGGGTTTATAGAGAAATTGAAACTATGACCATCATCCTATAATTCCCTTTTTCGATCAGGTATATCAGGAAGACAAAGTCTCTTCCCAAATTTCAAAATTCCATTTTCATACACAAAGTCACTCAATCTCTCATAATTCATAGCTTTAATCTTCTTTTGAAACTCTTCATCCCCAGTCTGAGAACTATTTATCTTTTCCAGTAATGATGGTTTAGAAACCATTTGAATAGGTATTGATATTTCCCCTTCCACGGTGATTCCCATATCCATCTTTACTAGATCCATGTATATAACATCCTTTTCAACTCTAATCTTGTTCAAAACTCCATGATCCTTTCAACTCAAAGCATCTTCCGACTTATTTACCTTCCTTGGGTGGTAGTGTATCATGGAATCATAATCCTTGAGTAGTTCAATTCATCACCTTTTCCTCACGTTGAGTTCTTTTTGTGAGAAAATATACTTCAAACTCTTGTGATCGGTATATATCTCACATTTTTTACCATAGAGATAGTCAATCCAAATCATAAAAGTAATGATTACATCTGCTAACATAAGATCATGAGTAGGATAGTTCTTCTCATGAATTTTTTTCTGTCGTGATTCATAGGCAATAACCCTATCATTTTTCCAAAGGACACAACCAAGTCCTTTTTTGAAGCATCACTATAAATAACAAACCCATCATTCCCTGATGGTAGAGTCAAGATATGAGCATTGAATAATCTTCTCTTCAGTTATTCAAAACCTTCATCACATTCTTTTATCCAAACAAATTTCACCCCCTTTTGTGTGAGCTTTGTTAATTGGTTAGCCAACTGGGAAATATTCTCGAAGAAATGTCTATAATAACCTGCTAAAACCAATAAAACCGCGTACCTCAGTTATACTCGTTGGTTCTAGACATTATTGGATTTCCTTGGTATCAGAATGATCAATATATATTTCATCCATGGAGACAATATGGCCATGAAATGAAATCTCGAGATGCCAGAATTCAAAGTTGCTAAACATCCCATACAATTCATGTCTTTTAAGAGACTTCAAGATAATGTACATGTGATATTAATGATCTTAGTAGCTTTTGGAGTATAAAAATATATCATCAATAATAATCAATATATTCCTTGAAAACTCTATTCATTAGATCCATGAAAAAAGAGGGTTCATTAGTCATTCCAAAAGACATTACTATAAACTCGTAATGCTCGTACCTGGTTCAAAATGTTGTTTTTAGAATGTCTTATTTCTTGACACACAACTGATGATATCTAGATCGAAGTTAAATCTTTGAAAATTATTGATCTCCATGTAGTTGGTCGAATATATCATCAATTTGAGGTAGGGAATACTTGTTCATTATTGTTATAACATTGATCTACCTGTAGTCAATGCACAACCTCATAGATCCATCTTTCATCTTGAAAAAAAGGACAGGGGCTCCCCATGGAGAAAAATTAGGGCGAATAAATTCTTTATGAATCAATTCCTCTAGTTGTTTCTTTAGTTATACTAATTCCACTATGTAAATTCTATAAGGGGTCTTCGATATGGACCTTGAACCACGAATTTAATCAAAGGAAAACTCAATTTCTCATTCTGGAGGATGTCCATGTAAATCTTCCAGACACACATCATCATATTCTTTCACAATAGGTATATCCTCTATTTTAACATTACATTCCTTGCCCAAAGTTATTTTATTCTCTTCTTCCCCAATAATTGAATTTAGTTGAGCTATTGGGGGTGGATCTTGACAAGAATCAGTCGATGACGATTCTGATCTAAAGATAAGGTGTTCTTTATCATCATCATCAAAAATTGTAACCACATTCATCTTAAAATAAATCTTCACATCATGGCCCGAAAGCCAATCCATGCCGAGGATTATATCAAATTTAATCATGGGTATGACGGTGAGATTAGCATATAAAGAAAATTTATATGCTCTTATGGGAACTAATTCACAAAACATTGTTGTGATGATACTTGCCTTAGGATTTTTGACTGACAACTCCCTTGTTAAATAAAATTGGAAATATCTAATTTTCATAGCAAACTGGGAAGATATGAAACAATGTGATGATACAGAATCAAATAAATCATTTTCCAAACTTGAAGAAACCATTAAATTACCTACCACCACGTCTTTCGGAGCACTACCTCAACAAATAGTGATATCATAAGCTTGGCCTTGATCCCTTGGCATTTTCTGAGGTATGTTCCCCCGACTCATAGGACATTCATTTTAATAATTCCCCCTTTCTCTACAATTGTATAATTCAACATCGACAACCTCTTTATTCCCCTTGCAATCACGAGCTTGGTGGCCTTTTTCACCACACTTGTAACAAAATACCATTCCCTTCAGCAAAGTACCAGGGTGTTTCTTCCCACATTTACTATAGGATGGATATTAAACTTTTCCCTTTTCCCCTTATTTCTATTTCCAGAGTGTTCAGCAGATCTCTTCTTCTCTTTCGTTTCATTAATGTAGTAGGACATAGAGACTTCTTTTTCTATCTTGATATCCCGTGAGACAATATCTTCGGATGACAAGAAAGATTGTGATACTAATACTGAACGGTGAAACCGTTTTAACCTATCAAAGAAATGGTCAATAGTACTTATTGGGTTATGTTTATAATCTACAGCATGCCTCGCTATCCTTGTATAGTTAGCTTCACACTTTGAGACATTCTCATCCTCTTTTTGCCTCAGACTTAGAAATTTTCTTTCCATATCCGCTCAATGGTCATGGGAAAATTATTTTTCTAAGAAAATTTATTTAAACACCCTCCATTCCATATTTGTTTCTTCCTCATATTCCTTTGTGTTTTGAATCAATGACCACCATTCATCAGCAACACCAGTGAGGCGGTAAACTACTATAACAACGTTTTCCCTTTCGCTACTCCACAAGGCGTGGAATATTTTCTATAAGGAATTTATTCATTGATCAAACACTAATGGATTTGTACTACCATTGAATGTTTGCAGTTGTTGCCTAATTAAGTGGTCTAACATTGATCCTCCATGTTGTGGGTCAGGGTGCTCTATAAAGGTAATGTTATTTTTCATAACCCGAGTGAGTTGTCTCAGTATAGTGATAAGTTGATCAGCACCAGTTGTATCACTATATCCACTATAATTATCTTGAGTAGGATGTAAATCCCTACAGGGAGTGAGTCCATTGATACAGTTTCCATTCCATCCACTAGCCACCATTTCTTAACAATGGAATACACTAGATTATTTTAGGAATTGAAATACATAATTCCAAACTTGTACAACACTTAACATAAATTGAACAGTTTATGGATATAATCCATAATCATAAAGATTATTTCTTTAAGGAAGTATATACTCACAAACCCTTCATAATGGTTTGTAATTAAAATGAGAATTATCCTAAGCATATATCCCGGGAGGGTCATAACCAAGAGTGCAGTAGGGCTCATTGACGGGCACCAGTTCCCGTTCGAGTCTATCTCAAAGTGGGGTTTTTCGGTTTTACTCTTAGGTACATCTATGCCAGATCCGCCTCTACCTGCTTGTATTCAAATAGGGTTGTATTTCTTGGAAAACACACAAAATCCCTACAATACCAAAATTCTAGGAATTTTTTCTATACTAATCCTTAATTTCTATCGTATGTTAATGTGCTCTAATCGGAGTTTATCTAAATCTAGATTCCAAGGTTTGTACTAAACCTCCTCTGATACCACCTATAACGCCCCGACCCCAGTTACTCAGCGTTGGTGCATTATTACATAACATTTCCATGATCAGGAAAGATCATGTCTCGAAAGACCAATTAGTTTAGTAGCCTTGGAAGTAATAGATACATTCATAAGGTTTACAATACATCATAAAATGAAAAAATACAACAACAATGTTTTCCTAGACAATACTCATATCTAGTTAGTCATAAAATACTTCTTCGCATCCTTGGAAAATAAAACATAGAAAGGGATGAGCTCAGATGCTCAGTAAGGATAATAATATAGTAGAAAATTTTATAAATAAGTATAAACATTTAATAAAATTTATAATACTAAAACAAAATCCTTCTAAACTTGAACATTATCATAATATGCAAAAGACAAAATCAAATAATTCCATTTACTTACTCACATAGATATTCTACAAGTTGAATATTCACATGCAATATAAATAGCCACTTCCATAATGATGGAATGCATAATTCTAGACTATCATAACTACATAGTCTAGGACTTTTCCCGATACTACAAATAATATTTTTTCAATGCCTTGTGCCAAGAAACTATATTGTCTCATTGGACACACTGTTGCATCGAGAAGATATAGCGGGCCCCACCTATCACATACTAAGTCCAATGCATTCCTCATATGAAACGGTTTAAACGTAACATAAACATTCATATTGAAACTAGCATACGAAATGTCAATAATTTATCCACAAAACATGAATGGTATAAAAATAACACATCCACAACCAAACATATCCAAAAACATTCAATACAATATGGATGTTTCATATCAAAATAAATCAACTTCAAATAAGCTTAAAATCCATCAAAGTATGATAACATAGATGAAATCAAAACATTTTTAGATAAATACCTCTTTCTACATTGAAATCATTTAAAAGTCATGTAATTATAAAAGAAAATATTTATTTTTGGAAATATTCTTATATGCTTGTAAGGGAATATTCGACAATGTTATAATGGCATAAAATATCCACACCTGCCGTATATGTTAGGAAAAACATTCTAACCTTAATTTTGTCAAAAAGGTTATAAAGGACCTTGTTTGAAAAATGAAACAATGATTCCTTTATAAACATCTTATAAAAGTCAAAAAGTGTATAAATTACTTCAAACCATAGTATAGTAAATAGTAAGAATGTTTTGAAATGCATTTTTAAAAAACATGGATGTGGACGATAAAGAGGTACCAGTAGATTATTATGTATAAATAACCTCAGATAATGAAGAGATTGAAGAATTAACCCTTACCTTGCAATTTTCCTTGATCGAGGGTAGGTTAACCTCTTTTATAATGGTTAAATAATTGTTATTAAATTATACAAGAATCATATACATTAATAAGATATCATATATGTTCTTTTAGCATTGCTTTATTACTAATATCTTAGTATTATCGTCGTTTCGGGTGTTAATAGATTTTCTTTAATTTATATTATTTGTAATGTGAGTCATATTTGTTATGGATGGGATGTATCTTATTCATATCAAGAATGATATTAAGTGTTTGAACATTATTTTAAATCATCAAATGAAAATTAATCATGAATGAATATGATGGGGAATGAATCTCATCGTGTTCATGGAGAAGGTAATCCGTACGTACGAACGAGCGACAATATCATTCTATTGATATCAAAATAATATATAATTGGATTGTATATAATATATACAGAATCCTTATCATGTTATATTTATTATCTAAAACATTTACACATCATTATTATACCCATCAAAATAATAATGTATTGAATAACAATTACACCACAACGTGGAGACGGTAAGTCATACGTATGCACGTATGGTGACATTTCATTCAAAGGTTGGATATATTAATGAATTTGGTTGTACCATATTTATAATAACGTCAAAGTATATAAAAGATACTGTATTTATTATTTTAGAATGGAAACAATAAAGAAAAGTATGTGAAAGAAGAAATGAACTTGAAAGAGGTGATGAAATATTTACCTCTTCTTTGAGTTCTTCCCATTGATTTGATCAAAAGGGCTCCATATGTTGGATTTCTGACTAACAAAAGGCATCTAGAATGAAGTTAGGATAGATGATAGGTTATTTGGGCTGGGTTTTGCGATGCCAAATTTCTTGGAAGGAGTGAATTAGTGAGAAGAGGGAGTTCCCTTTTATAAGAAGGGTGAGGGGTACCTTAGGAAAAGCTATAAGTATTATTTTATAATAAAATCCAATTTAGTTTATAATGTCTCAAAAATGGATTATTTAAAGGATAAGGTGGTTAAGGGTTGAAAACCACTAAAAAAATAGGTTTTAGATAGGATTGGGTCACTATATTAACTTTATCTTCTAGATTTAAGACTTATTTAAATAGTTTGACATTTACCATGTCTCGTTTTATTTTTATATTATATGGTTAAAAACATAATATATACTTCCATGATAACCCCAAGTGGTTCATTAATGATACACCTATAATTATATAATTATTTTTTCTAAGACTTATATTTTAGGAATTGGATATCATTTAATAATATAATATTTTTTTTAAAAACACTTTTTTGTCAATTTTGACACTATTTGGTATTTTGTTTTTTCTAAATTTATAACAGCATTAATATTTCGAAATGAATTTATCTAAACAACCCTAAAATTTCATATTAACCTTGAAAATTATATTGATTTATAAAAAGTCTCAAATTACATTTATTTGGATATTTATAATATCAATTATTTTAATATTTCATTAATACTGTAATTACAGCGTCATCGTTGTTTCATAAATAAATTTAATTTAATAATATCTAAAAATTATAAAAAAAATTCCATTATGTATGAAATATTTATATCTTTCTAATTATTATTTATAGTAGAATTTATCTTATGTATAACCCTATATTAAAAATGTTTTAGTTATTAAACATTTATTTTCACTCTTTTAACTCTTCTTTGAATTATATAATAAAAAATGTCCTAGTCTAGTAAAATTGGACCTAAAGGGTTATATTTTATTCTTATAAAGTTGTTTTAGGTCTAATTAAACTTATATTATAGATTTATGACATGTGTTATGGTAATAATAATATCATTTTTACCCATAATTACCCTATTTACTTTTAACCGTGGTAAATAAATGTAAAACGTTAGTATTCACCAAAAAAAAATTTCATCTTATTGAACCACATTTTACTTACTGATATCAAGAGTGTCTCTTGAATATGAGAATTTACACTCACAGAAGCGGTAAAATTAAGTTTTATGTGAATTTGAAAATTCTCCTAGGAGGTTGGTAAAAGACGCTGAAAAGTTCAATAAAATTTTTATATATCTAAAATTATTATAAATTGACTCCAATTAATTGCATTGATCTTATATAGGTATTATTTATCTATTTTGACCAAAAATATTTTTATATAAAATAAATAATTATTTAAATAAAAAGTCGGTTTTAAACTATAACTTAGTGTTTTTCACTATTTATTAAAAATTGAATGTTTTCCGAAAAATACAAAAAAAGTCATCCTTGGATAATTTAGATATTAAAAATCCAAAAATGAAGTCCATTTTGAATGATAAAATTTATATAATTGCAAAAGGTGGGTATTATTATTCATAACGGCTAGTTTTATTGGTTGTGGGGTTTTAAAACTCGATGTTGCGTACAACACATGCTAATATATTATTCACATAGAAGCGTACCGTGGAAGCTTGGGATGTTACATTATCCATAAAAACTTCATAAGGACTAATGTATTTGGATATGTTTCTTAATAAAATTATTATTGGAAAGAAAAATGATGGATATTATCTGATGTGGATACCCAACCATGAAAATGTCTATATCATCACAAAATTTGACCATTTTATAAGAATTTTTATTGGCTCTCCTTAGAAAAGATTCAAGGATGTCAGCATTCATAAAATATTTATTCATGGTTGAAATTTATTTTTTACTCTCAGGTTCTCCCCTTGAGGTTATACATCACCATAAATTCCATGTTTTGGTAGAGATAATATAAAAAATGTTTTAGAGAAGAAGGTGGTTCTTTATTGATTGGTTAATGAAAATAGAAATTTTGATATTATTTTTTCATGCATTTTCCCAATTTCCTCCACTTTTCAAACAAGCATATATGACCTTAAAATCATATCGGGGATGCATGAATCTTATCAATTTTACAATTTATTCTTGTAGAAAAATTTATCCTCTCAAGATCTATAAAAGAATCTGTATCACGTGGTAAATCTTTCATTTTAGGTATGAAGTTTTATTTCGATAGAATAATTATATAATTAGATTCAACGTGTTCCCATATTTTTTTCAACTGGCCAAAATAACTTCATCACCTTTATGTGGATTTTTGGGCTTTCCTTTTGTGCTAGCCTAAAATTTTTAATCGTCATTATAACATAATATTTTTAATTAATGTGGAAATATAACTAACATATTGTTAGGGACTTTAAGTGTTTGTCTGCTTTTTCTAAATGGATTATTCTGAGATCCATAATTCTTATTGTATTTTTTATATGCATAAATCTTCTTAAAAGTCATTTATTTTCAGACCAATGTCTTCCTGCTTTTCATTATTGAAAATTAATTCGAACAATTGTTTTTCACAATATTTATCCACTTTATTATCAATATTTACTATTCTCTATTTAATCACTTCTATAGTCTTACATTCCTATCAGTTTTTTTGTATGAGTTGTGGTGAGAATATAAAAATTTGTTTCCATTACTTTTTCTAACATCAAATGTGTTTTCATAATTCCCAAAACAGTTAGAATTTTTTAAATTTTTATTACTCTAGGAATATTGCTTATTTAACATTGGAATACTCTGCCTTTCGATGTGATTCCATTATTATTTTAAATTGATTGGATAATATCAACTATTTAATCACCAATGGAAATATATTTTGCAACAACATCATTTGACAAAAAACCCATGACTTTCTTAGATTTTACTTTTCAAATCCTTGGATCTTCTTCGTAACTTATTAGACTATTCTTATTGAATGAGCTTCCAAAAATGATTTACTATCCACATGAGTGATGGTTTATAACGCATCAAAAATTCGGTGTAATTTTTATAATTATATGGAACTATTCTGAGACAGTGAAATTTAAAGACACATGATTCTAGGGACTGGAGAGCCAGGAACAATATTTTGAACATTTTTAAGGTATATTAATAAAATGTGCGAGCATGACTTTCTATCTTCTGAATCGGTGCTCAGATCGAAAATATGAGGGAAATATTTTATTCCGAATGCGATAATTTTCCTAAAAAAAATTAACTTCGGCCTAAAATGGCTGATAAGAGAAGTTATTTTTTGGAATTTTTTAGAAAAATACTAAAATTATTTTAAAAAATTATTTCATTTCTTTCTCACCATTTTGTGATTGACAGCGATGTTGTGGTACAACTATGAGGCAGTGACGAGGCGCATTAATGGAGGACCAATAATGGATTGTTGAAACCACGATGCAATTACATTAATTTATCATTAAATATGACTCATTAAATGTGTCTAATTTAAAAATAATTTTTCATGGGTGCAGCATAGTTGCATTTCTTTCATTAAATAATCCAACGTGTAGTGTTTTGGAATTAAACATGGAGGATTATTTGATGAAACTCTAGAGAATATCCACCCCAATGAAGAATGACAAACACTGGTAGATCTTTATCATCTTCCACACACCTTGAAGAACGGAGCTAGAAGTGATAACGTCAACACCAAGGAATCCCAAGGACAAGTGCTTCATCATTGAACATCAACATGGTAGGGGTTGTTTGTTTTTAAAGTTCCCCCAATCTTCTTTCAAACCAACAAACATGGATTAACCCACAAAGAGGTTAATCTACAGACCGTGCAATCTTCTGGGATGGTGAATTTTTGGGGGATTCATTATCTTGGATTGAATTATCATTGTTGTTAGAATTAAAATCCCATAACCTCCCTTGTTTGTGAACATCAAATAGGGATGGTGCGGCCCGACACAAACAAAGCATGAGCCCCTTCATCATGGGTGTTATTCATGGTCAAACACTTGAATCAATGGTATGATAGATTTGTGTCCTTCATGGTAGAGATAAAGTTCCTCGGAGAATGATGTCCCCAGAGGCATGAACAATGAACAACCAGTGCTGACCTACTATTCTGCAGAAGAGTCTTCTGGCCCGCCACGACGATGTGCCGGAGGAAGGGTTGCGACTGACCAGGGGAGCGACGCGGCTAACCACACCCCCCAGAAGGGATATCGGAAGGAGGTGGTGTATGAAGTCCCTCGACCACATTATAGGGATGCGGACACGGAAGTTTGCTCCATCTCGTGTGACAGGACTTGGTTGCTCTATCGCGAAAGAGGCGGCAGCCCGCGGTGACCCACATGGTGATAGTAGCAGATGGGATGCGACATCCAGCCATGTCTAGTGAGGCAAATTAGGTGGGGATTGAACCGCCCAGTGGGATAGACCCACACTGCGGGCCGAACCAACACTTAGTTGGATGAACCCTCATCAGAAATTTGGACCCTCACCCATCGGGCCGATCCGTACAAGTTCGGGTCGCCAGGCGACCCAGCGGGCTGGACCCTTGGCCAAATCAGACCAGGTCCAGTGAGGGCCATTGGCCCGACCAGACCAGACCGACCAATACCCAAAATAGGTTTGGGTGATTTGACCAATCTTAATCAAGGATATTTTGGAGTCTAATACCTGGTTGGTTGGGTTGGTCCAACCATGTTTGACCGGGGCCCATCGAAACCGGCCCCTTGTTAATAAAACTCCTTTATCTAGAAAACTGCATGCTTGATTGAGGAGCCCTTTACGACGTTGGGATCCTCTCAACAAGCCAGATCTATTGGAACATTTTATGGTGACTATCAAGGATGTTGAGATTTTAAAAAGGGCTTGAGGAGTGGTTATCCTTGCCGTTCTACGTATGGAACCCTGTAGTTGGCTGAGTCCTGAGGACTACTGACTTTCGATTCTGTATGACTCCACCATGGAATAGTGGTAAGAACATCTCTATGACTTTGTAAGACAATGGTACTCACTAGGGATGTGTACCTAAGAAGTACACAGTTAGTGGGAAGCACTTATTCGTGGCTCGGCCGACCCACTGTACTTGTTAGAGGAGGAGTTCTCCAGCAACTGGGGTTTTCAAAGATGTGACTAATGATTATACTATTACAACCCATGAATATACCTGGTTGGAGTTGTCTAGTGTTTCATTCTTTAATTTGAAGAAATGATGTGTGGTATTTACTATTTTATTTTTGGTCCCTATTGAGTACTGTGTTACTCACCCCTGCACGAGCATCTCCTGCACGTGTTATGTATCATGGAGACGACTGACATTTTGAAATGGGTTTTCAGAGATATAGGAATGATGGACTCTAAGATAGTGGAAATGGTGGCCTAGGACCATGTGGGTCCCAGAAGGACCGAACAGACTGTATAGACTACTTTGGCATCATGTGGCTCCAGTACTCTCACGATCAGGTGGGGGTTTTTGAAGATGGCCATCAGAGTTTCCTTTATTAACATGATGTTTTCAGATCTTTGGGGGGGTTTTAATATACCCCACTTAATTTCAGTTGTACTTGTACTCAACCTTGTTTTAGTGGTACTTGTTTTCCGTTTAGTGTGTTGGGATGTGTTTGGGTGTGTGAAAATGTACAGTTTCTCAATAAAATACATCCCCCTTAGAGTTTTATGCCTTTAGTGCTAGTCGCCTGCCCTTGGCCTTTGGGAGGTGGGCTTGGGGTAGTCATGGAATGGGCCATGGGGGATGAGTCGTGACACAATGGTATCCAATAGAGTTTAGTGCTACCATAAATACTGGGAGTCTGTTGTTTTGTTTCGGTCCGACGATGTTAAGTACTACGAGTTCGACATTCAGATTCAGGGAGTCCAGTGTTGGTACAGTGGCTGATTTATCAATACACCAGGAAGTTGAAATCCTGTTTTCAGATCAATACATGTAAACATTGGTTGTATAAGTGTCTCCTTTAGTTATTTTTAATAATAGTGTGTCAACCAGGTATAACCTTATAACCTTGGTATATCTTGACCTATCTTAGGATGCCTCTATGTGGACGACTTGTCAGGATCCCAATTCGAGGTATTGAGGATAACCCACCTAGCGACAAGACATCCATTCAGGGACCAGTTCAAGAGATGGCCCCATGGGTGGTGCACCAGTGCTACCACCACTTGATGGTCAGAATCTACTTCTAGAAGCTCCGGAAGAGGACATTTGTAGGCTCATTTTCCTATATTAGTTTCATATACAGATACCTCCTAGGTTCGGGGAGAGATAGATCATCCGGTTTTTTAAGACTAGCTTAAGGCAATGACGCAGGTCATTTGCTTGGTGAGGAAATCTACTGACCTGATGGCGATGATGGAATAGAGCCTTCTGTAGGGATCAGTAGGGAGATGTTGGATCTTAAACACCAAGACGCATGATGAGGCGACCGTCATCTGGGATGACATCGAGTAGATTTTCTGAAAGGAGTTTTTTTCCTGTGATCTTGTTCTATGTGTGAATTTAAAAGTTGCTTCACATACAATAGGGAAGCATGATAGTGGTTGTGTATGTAGCAAGGTTCAACGATATTTATCACATCTCCAAGGACATGGTATGTGACCCTTTATTCTGGGCTATAGCATTTGAGAAGGGAATTGGGTAGAAGATCAGGGCATCAATTTTGTCTCTTATTATCCCTTCCTAGGTAGGGGTGCTAGAGTGAGCCCTTCGTATGGAGAGATTCATAGAGGATCATCCACCAAAAGATATAGCTTCCATCAGATCCCATTTGGCAGAGCCTTCGGCAGACATTAGACATCTGGAATGGGGGACCAAGTAGTCCATTTCTTTCGATGGATGACCCTAGAACTTAGGGTCAGTGGTACGAGGATCCAAACTAGAGGGAGTCAGTCGGGAACCATAATTTTCTACTCAATAGGTGGGTAGGGACACATGGATCATGATTGCCTAACCCACCATATAGATGACCCTCAGACGATCAAGGGGCTGCTAAGACAGTGGAAATGGTTCAAGCGAGGAGGTTCCTAGGGTGGTAGACGTGGTAGGGGAGTAAGCCAAGAATCCATATATGGGTGGAGATTAGGGATGTTACTGCCACCACACCCAGTTGGTCCACCCCGACCTCAGGGAGCGGGTTGACATGGTCAAACACCTCTTCAGGTAGCAAAGTCTTATGACCACAATGTTCTAGAGATGATTTGTGGTACAATATGTGTCTTCTCCACCATCGCTGCAGTACTTATAGAAAAATTTTCTAGTAATTATTTCATTTCCACCACTCTCGTTCAGAGTTAAGAGATTTCAGTTGAGCCATTGGCTAGATCTTTACAACTAGAGACTCATACGGGAGGGATTCGATGATTACATACTGGTTCTGGTAGTGTGAGTTTACTATTGGAGGCATGAGCTTCATCTGAGATCTCCAAGTAGTGACATCGAGTCCATTTGAATTCTTCTTGGGTATGGAATGGTTATCCACATTCCATGCTTAGATATACTATTTTATGTGTACAGTGTGGTGTTTCCATAGAGACGGGATCGAGTTTTCCCTCACCAGGGAGAGGAAACCCCTTGTAGAGCTGGACAGACTCTCTCGGAGGAGGGTTCATCCGATCACTCACCAGTTAGATAGACTCACACTTGGTGCAGTGGAGTTGAGGAGTCCAAGAATCCCTTTAGTGGTGGATGAGTATGAGGATGTTTTTCCTAAGGATGTTCCTGGACTACTTCCTCGCGGGGTTGTAGACTACTGCATCGACCTGTACCTCTAGATGACACCTAAATCCACACCGGCATATAGGTTGGATCACACAAAGCATTATGAGCTGAGGGTACAACTAGGGGACTTACAAGAAAATGGGTTCATAAGGAACAATGTTTCACTATGGGAAGAACTGGTGATTTTTTCCAAGAAGTAAGAAGGGGTTTTGAGGTAATGCATGGACTTCTAGATCCTGAACTAAGAGATCATGAAGAAAAAGTATCCAATTACGATAATCAATGACATCTTTGATTCCTCTAGTGTGTGTCTAATGGTAGTATGTGAGACTTCAGGAGAGCACATGGGAGCGGGAGGCCTAGATTCGTGCTCAATACCCTCATTGTTTTTTTGTTTTGTCTATCGGGGATGTAAATCCCTAAGTTGGGAAGAATGTACCATCTCGGAATTTTTGTGTATTTTTATAACTATATGGAATTACTTTGAGAATGATAAATTCAAGGCAAGTGATTCTGAGGCCTGGAGACCCCAGAACAAAATTTTAAACTTTTTTAGGGTATAATTAGAAAACGTGCGAGCAGGATTTTCTATCATTTGAACCCGTGATCAGATCAAAAATACAAGAGAACCATTGAATTCAAAACGCTAGTATTCACCTATAAATTTCTTAAATTCAGATGATAAGGGCTGACCAGAAATGTTATTTTTCTGAATATTCGTAAAAAATAATTAAATTATTTAATGAAATTATTTTATTTCATTCTCACCATTGGGTGGCGGACGACGACGTTATGGTGAAGCGATGATGCGATGATGAGGCACATTAATGGAGGACCAATAATGGCTCATTGAAACGGTGATAGTATTACCTTAATGGCTCATTAAATATGACTCATTAAATGAGGTTAATTTATTGTGTATTATTAATGGGTGCAACATCACTGCTATTTTTTCATTAAATAATACAACATGTAGAGTTTGGGAATTAAAAATTGAGGATTTTAAGACAAAAATCCAGTGAATATCCTCCCCAATGAAGAACGATGAATGCTGACAGAACTTTTTCATCTTTGTCACACCACAAATAACAGAGCCAGAAGTGACGACGTCGATGCCTTGGACTCTTTAGGATGAATACATCGGCAACGATCGTCAATGTGGTAGGGGTTGTTTGATTTTAATGTTTACCAGTTCTTATATAAAAATGAATAACGCAGATTGACCCATGAATAAGTTAATCGTTGGACCATGCTTCTTTGTGGGAGTGTGAATTCATTGGAATTTCTTTATTCGGGATTGAATTATCATTGTTGTTTGAATTAAAATCCCCAGACCTTCATTGTTTATAAACATCTTACATAGAGGGCATGGGCCAACACAAACAAGGTATGAGACCCTCTTTTGTGGGTGCTCTTCATGTCATAACTCTAAAATTGAAAAAAAATATTTTTTAAAACTTTGTGTTGGAGAGAACATCCCTTGAAGAATGCAGGTGCATGCGGCGCAAAGAACGGACCACCAGTGTAGACCATGTGGTCCCCAAAAGAGTCATCTAGTGTGCCGGTGTCGGCGGCGGCACCGGTGACTGTAGGTGGATGCGGCTCTAGGGGGGGGGGGGCGACCCAACAACATTCCATAGAAAGGGTCATGACCACCCTAGCCCATAGTGCAGTGGAATAAGCTGCAAGATGGTGGTGGTAGACGCAGCTACTCGATCACAACATAGGACTTTGGACGGGGCACCATGCCACGTCCCGTGTGACAGGCCACAGTCGCTCAACCGCTATAGAGGAGGAACCCTATGGTGACCCTTAGAGTGATGGCATCCAGTGGGATGTTGTATCCGGATGCATCTAGCTCAGGAGTCCGGGAGGGCTGCGAATTGCCCAATAGGACAGATTCGTAACGCGAGCCGGTCCGACGACTCCCAGGGCTAGATCCTTACCAGCAGGCCAAACCAACACATAGCGAGCCGATCGCACACCGAATGGCTAGACCCACACCCACACGGCTAGCCCAGACTTGACCGGGTCGTCAGGCGACCCGAGGGACTGACCCTCAACCAAATAGGGTCATTTCGAGTGAGGTCAATTCTTTGGACAAGTCCAGACTAACCCAGACCCGAACCGGGTTAGGTTGAGCTAGTTGATCATAAACTGGGGTATGTGGGACTAATGGGCCGGGTTGGTCAGGTAGGTCTGACCGGGTCGGACTAGGCCCTGTCACCACTGACCCTCGGGTAACTAAAACACACTTATCATGCAAACTACATGTCTGATTGATGACCCATGTGAGGCATTGGGACCCTGTCGATATGGAGGTTCATTTGGAACACATTATGGTGACTTTCATGGATGTTGAGATGTGATTATGTTCTTAAGGAGTGGTTCTCTTAGTCACACTATGTAGAAAACCATGTGGTTGGATAAGACCTGAGGACTACTGACTTTCAACTATGTATGACTCGGTCATGGACCAGTGGGAATCACTTCAATATGAATTATTATACCCATGGTTAGAATAAATTCCCTTTTTCATTTTTAGGCCCATGATACGTGATGAGGAGGAGTACCTCAGTTGGAAACAACTTTTGGGAAGCACTTCATTATGACTTTCCAGTCCCATGGTACATAATGGGGAGGTTTACCTAAGCATTCCAAGGATAGTGGGATGCACTTCTTCATGACATGAAATTCCCACTGTACTCGTTAGAGGAGGATTTCTCTAGCAGTAGAGGCATTCACAAATGTGACTGATGATGCTACTATTACTACCCTAGAATATACTTAGTGTGAGTTGCCTTGTGTTTTGTGCTTTTACTTTGAGGGATTGTTGTGTGGTATTTAATTCTTGTTTTGGGGTCCCTACTGAGTACTGTGGTTCTCACACATGCATGAGGTTCACCCACACGTGTTGTGTCTGGTGCAGATGATCGATTTTTCGACAAGGGTGCTCAGGGATACAGGACTAATAGATGCTATGATGGTAGACTTGGTGGATTAGGAATAGGCATATCCGAGTAGGATCAGGAAGATAAGAAACACTAATTAGGCTTCCAGTAGCTTCACTACTTTCACGATTAGGTGGGATTTTCTGTGGATGGACATCATAGTTTCTTTTTTGTACATGTTGATTAGAGTTATTTTTTGGTTTGTATTCTAGCCCACATACTTTTAGTTGAACTTCCACTCAACCTTGTTTTAGTGGTACATGATTTCTCCTTTCAGTGTGTTGGGATTTGGATGTGTGTGCGCATGCATACAGGTACTTAGTAAAATGCCTCCCCCATGTAGGTTGAGGCCTTCCGTGCTAGCCACCGACCCCTTACATTCAAGAGGTGGGCATGGGTTTGTCAGAGCAGGGGCCTCGGGGGATGGGTCATGACATGTTTGTAGTATTCTCATAACTTTTCTACATCCTTACTTGTATATATATCTAGTTTAAAAATATTCAATTTTCATAAAAATAGGTTTATAGACAAAATTACTGGAAGGTATATATGGTACCACACTCTTAAAATCCTCATGAGATAGTTCTTTGAAATATTTAATGATATTTTTATCACAATTTAGAGTTACTTTTATCATTGAATCTTATAATGGACATTGAGTAGAAGAACTATCCATTTGTTTCTACTATGATGTGTCAATATAAATCCTCTAAATACTATTAAATTTAAATTCAAATTATAGAAATTTCAAATTGATGATATTTTTCTGATCATCAATAATAACCACCTTTTCTTCAAAAACATTCTCAACTTTTTCCAGTTTCAAATTTTTCATCATAAATATGTTTTCTAAAAAATATTCAAGTTATTTAACTCCCATGTATTTTTCATTTAGTTGAAAATTCATAAAATTAGTGCTACTTGAAGACTTTTCTTCAATATAATGTATCATTTCTTGAAGTACCATTTTGAATATATCTTTTCCATCAAATTTTTTGAACCAATTGTTATAAAATTTTGTGGAATTAATTTCATGCCTCAACATTCATTCCTGAATGTTTCAAGATTCTTTATATATATTTATACATTAAATAATTATTCCTTTTAAATATGTATACATTTAATTGTCATTTTCAACAAGTTGAGTGATCCCTTCATGTATATATTGAAAAACTCTATAAACAAGGGATGTTATTTCTTTCAGAACACAATGTAGAATATAATTTAATAAATTAACTTATATATCTTGTGATTTTATATATTGATCATTATCACTAACTATATTAGGGTTTCCTCTTGAGGATAATTTTTATGTTATTTTTTACATAACACTGGATCACATAACATTATATATTCACACGTGGTAGGAATGTTATCATTCACCTTAGTGGAATCTTAGTTCACCTATTAATTAATTTCTATGCCTTTTACATCTTCATTATTTTCAAGGAATAGATAAAATAATACTTCCTCTTATTAATATAACTGGGATAAAATATTCTATTTCATATAATCTTTCATTATCTTATTCATTTTGGTCATGTTATAAAAATAATTCTTCTCTAATAAAATTGAATCTTCATGAAAAACTACACTTCATTGTTAAAATAGTAATGAATCTCAAATAATTATAGGAGAATAGTTGTAGTACATATAACCAAATAGAGGTTTACCAATGATCTAATAATAACATAGATGAAAACTCTGGGATATGGTTTACATTGAGGGGATGGGGTGATTCAATGTTTTGAAATGTTTCTCCTCTTATAACTTTTAATACATTGAAATATTTTATGTATTTGGATCATGATTATCTTATTATTTTTTTCCTTATCAAATGTAGGTATATTAAAGAAAGAAAATATGGAACAAGATATTCTATTAGGGTTCACTACTCAATAATAGTATCTAGTCATTTTTGTTTATATTGTCATCTGAAAAACTAATTGTCCACTATAATTATATTTCATGTATAGTGGTTTGGCTAGAAAACAATATTTATACATGTTTTAGTGACTACACTATTGAAGGTGTTGGGAAACCATTATATTCCCTATACAAGATAAAATAGTGTCCCACATCATTTAACATCGTTGTTACTTTTTGTTTTCATTTTAGATGGTTTCCAACTTATTTAACTGGTATGTGACATTACAAAAGATGTCCACATATTGAGACTTATGATTAATGACACAATACTAATTTTATATGTACATCACTATTTGTATTATTGAAATAACATATTCATCACATTAATATCCATAATTTCATATAAATGTTTATCTTATTTCCACTTCTTCCTCTATCAATAAATTTTCTTTCCGGTTTCTTTAGCTAATTCTATCTGTCTGATGTGCTCATATAACGAGGATTGATAGAACAATATTATTGGTTTATGATGTAAACTAAAAGTTACACATTCTTTATTCTATCTCTCTATTTCATCTAATAATATATATATGATAATTTCATTTTGAATGTTTATCTATTATATTCTGATAATTGGCTCAATATTCATACCCTTTGACCGTATAATTTTGTATATTATAATTTGTTTTTGGGGAATATTTGTTCATTTGTTTCCTCTGATCACATAACTTCTGATGAATATGATAATCTTATTCTTCTTCTAGATCAATGTTTTTTATTCGATGGATAAATCCCTATTTGAACTGTTTCATTTAGAATTCCACTCAATATCAACATTTCTTCTTTTGGGGAATTAGTTTGGTCTGGTGCTTTGACTCCTTCCTTCACCACTTACTTTCTAGGGTTCTCCTTTGTTGAAACCTCAACCCTGGTTAGAATTGATTTCATGATTCTTTGATGGATATCCGTTAATATGATAAATCTTCTTTTGTTTTGTTCCTTCAAACTTGAATTGTTTTTCAAATAAATATGAGCTCTATAGAGTTTCACCCATTTATATAGGTTTACATCCATGGGAATTGATATATAATTTACCACCCAACAAAATTTTTTATTTTGAACATCCCACACAATTTTATTTCTAAATAATTATTATTAAACATTCTAAATAAATCATGATATTAAAAATCTTCCTATACATCATAAATCATTATATTAGGATTTATCCATGATTCCTTGACTCTAATAGAATTAAAAACATACTTCTTGATTATTGTAACTGTGAATGTTCATCTAAGAATCACCAAAATTTAAAAATCTATGAGAAAACCATAATTATTTTTAAATAATAACAAGTTAAAATAACTTTATCTACAAAAATGTTTATTAAAAATGTTTATCTATAATGTTAATCAAAAATTTCACATTGTTTTCAAAAAATGTTCATCTAAAATTTTCATCTAAAATGATCATCTGAAATATTAAACAAAAATTTCATAATGTTTTTTAAATTTTTAATCCCAAAATGTTCATTCATAATATATATATATTTTTAAAAGGTTGAGGCCAAAGTCTCATTTTATTATTTAAAGAAACGACCTCTTTAGACTTGGTATACGGAGACCCATTACAAAGCCAAAAGGACCAAGGCCACGTGTCTTGAATACAAGGCTTGAAAGCCCATTTTTATTGTCCCAAAGGGCCCCTCAGTGAATAGTACTTCTACAGTACCAAGCCTACTACAGTATCTGTTACAGTACCACTTTCGCTATAGTGTCATCTCCACTATAGTTCTTCCACTGCTTTAGTAATGCTACAGCACCCTGTTACATTGCTGCTATAGTACCCAGAAATTAGTCACTCCCCGGATTTGAACTTGGGTCTTTTGGATGCCAAGCAGGAGCCTGTACCACTAGGGTATAGGTTCGTTGGCTCATTCATAACATTAATCCATAAAGTTATCCCAAAGTTTTCACTTTTCATTCCTAAAAATGTTCTTCCAAAATATTTCATCTAAATGATTTTTGGAAATGTTTTAATGATATATTTAAATTTTTATTATTAAAATGGTCATCCAAAATAATCCTCGAATTTTCATTCGTTAGGATAATTATTTTATCTTACTGACTCGAAAAATATCAATCTCGAAATTTATATGACCACATATTCCAAACATTCTAAAGATCATACACATTATAATTTCTAGAAACTTGATAAATTTTGGAGACTTTATAATGTTTTTAAACATCATAATATGCTTAAAAATCATAATTTTTGTCAACAATTTTTATCCAACATAAACCTATATAATATATTATTCATTTAATAATTAACAAAAAATTATTATATAGAACATTTCACACTTGAAACAATTTATCCCCCTTTGATGAAAATTCTTATATCATGATATCTATGTAACTCACGATGGTTGAAATGAGTAGAATAGTAAAGCATCACTGTATTTTATTTTCACCGCCTTATATGCTCAGTAAACATCAGTTTAGAATCTTCTTAAGGAAACTCTATCCAATTAGCCTTCATAAAATTCTTTTGGGAAAATTATTACGAAATGTCCATCTATAATTTTTCACTTTCTTTATCAATGATTATCTGAGCATTCTAAAATTCTTAATGAATGCTTGTTTGAAATTTTTCTTATTTTTAAGGAACTTTTTTCCTATATTATTCACTTGTTATGGTTTTTTTTCAAATATTTTTAACATTACTAAAAAAACACGATCCATTCATAATTAATTTCTTAATAAATGTATTTCCAATATTTTTTAATTTTGCTAAAATTTCATACAATATTTTAAAATTATTTAAGAATGGTCCATCAAATATCATTCAATTTCATCTATTAAAATTTTCAATCATATTAAAGAAAATTATTATCTATGCATTACCAATATTGTAATGTTAACAAATAACATGGTTCTCCATAATCATAGTACTTGTTTTGGACATGAAGAATATCTCCCCAATCATAATATGTCAAAACACAAAGTTTTCAAAATACTCCCTTAAGATAATAAAACTTGTGTATCATACTCAATTGAAAATCCAAGATGTGTTAACATAGTTATAGAGCTTGGTAAATTAATCGTAATATACAAAATCTTATTCTTTCAAAGATATTAAGCCTAATGAAATTGAAAAAATCATTATTTTTCATTAATAGTCATTATCTACAGAAATCCCAGGACAATAAATATTACTCATAAATGGAGTGTATTCAACACATATATCATTAATTATGGAAAATATTTATGATTATGTACTATTTGAAATCATATATATCTTCCATGTCCATTTTTTCCACATTCTTATAGTATAACCATCCATGAAATATGGATTTATTTTTCCAATACTGAAAATTTGAGCCCATCCCTTCTGTTTTACATATTTATATATGAAATTTAAAACATGAATAAGTCTTGTAAGAAGTAATATGTGGAGAATTTTGTTATTTAATATTGAATAAATAACGTGTATTGATATATATTTGTATCTAATCTCAAAATACATAGAACCTTTAGGTATTTTGTGTGTATTTTAATATTTATTTTATATGTAAAATGATAAATGTGTTTTTTTGGTCCATCTCTGTTAGTATCATTATAAGTGTATAATATCTTCATTTTTTGTACAAGATCTAGAAGTGATGTTATGTGGAACATCATTTTGTATCAAAATGTGGTTTTATTATTTTCTGGGTTCATGCTATTGGTATTAAGAGGTTAATTTTTTTCAAAAATCAAGTTAAATTGATTTTTTTTAATTGATCTATTTATAAAATTATTTCACTAAAAGTGTTAATTGATGAAATGTAGGAGTTATAGGATTAGACATATTATGACTGAAATTTCATATTCATATGATGATTTAATTTATTTTATATGAAATTATTATGATTCCCAAGATACATTTATATTTTTTTATTTGGTTTGAAACTTGATCATCAAAATGATGTTAAAAAGGTACATATATGAAAGTCGCTAAGTCTTATTACCAAATAGGGTGGAAAATATTGCGCAAATGGTCAAATAAAATGAAAATATAAATATATACATATTATTATGGAAAAAGGTGTTCTTTTTCTTCCCCTATACATTTAGGTAGACATCTAATGAAAAATTTGACTGAATAAATCCATATATATAGTTTCATAAGATGATGGAATTTTCATTCGATGGCTACAATTTCTCAATTATAGGAGAATATAACATTAAAAATATATTTTTATATTTTATTTCCTTGAGATAATTTTTTATTTTTATAATGAATTGAAAAATTATTATGAAAGTTATCATATAATAAAAGAATCAAATTTTCCAAATTTTATTCACTAATAATTGAATATTACATGAGAAGTATGTGAAACCATGTATTATATACCATGGATTATCACATTAAATGTATTATTAAAAAAATAAAAAATGCATATATATAAATGGAAAAATACTAATATCATTACAACTTAGAAAACCCCTGGATCATCATTTCCCTGGAGAATCATTTTTAGTGAAAATAAAACAATTTTTAGAAACAACATCATGAATAGGGAACAAATTTATCAAAACAATAATTAAAAAATGATGGAATGAGAAATATTATTCTTTATGAAGGAATTGAATGAATATATAAAATTTAAATGAGAAAATCCAGATTTTATTTTACTGTTATAAAAGGGTAAATAATTATTCGAAATAATACCAATGAAAATATTACTAGATTTTTATTTTTTGTATATAGTTAATATACATAAATTTTTTTATGTTAAATAATATCCATTTTTGAAAAAAAAATTATTTCATGTAAAAAACAATTCTTAATAGAAAGGGAATATAATAATTCACATTGGTTAATATAATTGACGTAAAATAAACCTTGTTTAGGAATTAATTTTTTTGTAAATTTTACAACTTTTAAAGAATGATATCAACATTTTATTTTTTAGTTTTTCTAGTCTAAACAAAACAAATATGATTTAATTTTTTTATTGTATGTCATAGTTTTTTATATAAAATTTAAATTTATCAAAATTGGAGTCTAAAATCCATATATAGAGGTGCTTCACCATTAAAATTTATACTTTTATGTTTTTTTAAAAGGATGGGGCTGAAGCCTCATTTATTATTAAATCAAAGCAAAGACCTCTTTAACGAGGTTGAGGGAGACCTCTTTAACTGGGTTGAGGGAGACCCATTACATAGCCTGAAGACCCATTACAAATGTTATCATTTTTTATCATTCAACCATTCAGGGATGTTATCAAAGGGATAAAATATTCCATAACATGAAATGTACAACATGAAATGATATAGAGAACCTATTTATACTGAAATTCATGTTACCCTGGAGTTATTTTTATAATGTGTTGTAAAACACTTCTTGGGGCATTATGGTCTCATAATCATGAGTTTAAGGGATTACTATATAATGTCATTAATTAGTAGTGAGACTCAAAACTAAGACTGAATTTATCATATTATGTTTGATTGTTTTTTAAATATGTTACAAGTTTTGTTTATTTTTATCTTTGGAAATATTTTATTTGTAATTTTATTAATGAGTGATGACTAATTGGTGTAGAGTTTTTTCATTAGGGAAAAAGAACTAGTTTTATATCATAAGAACACACTAGAGGAGTGCATAATGAATGTGATTCTAGCAGAAACAAATGTTAACCTAAAACTCATTCAATGATTTTTTAGAAATTTCTAGTCATTTAAAATGGAAATAGAAATGATAAACCCAAAATATAAGATAATTTAGTTCAATTTCAGAAACAAATCAACTAACTATTTAGGGTGATTCGAAACCTGATATTTTATAGGCATGGATTAAAAAAAGGCATCATTTTTTTATTTTCATTGAACCCTAAATGACATTAATCTAATATTTGGAGTCTACATCTTGGAGGATCATTCGTTCCAAAGGTGGGATTGTTCTTTTCAGGCTAAATTCAACTAAGGACTTACATGGGAGGGAATTGAAGAATTATTCAACAAATAATAATACGTACATAACCTCAAGATGACTGGAGTGAAAATTTTATTTAGTATCATGGAATAAATTCAATTCGTAAAACATATATTATACTATGTTTATGACCATAGATTATTTTTCACTTGAAGTAGCTGCTATGTTATATCAGATCATGGACATTGATTAGAAATTCTGCAAATGAGAACTGTGCTTTGTATAAATGATTATATATGGAGATGGATAATAGTGTAACAATTGTGAAATATGATATTAATGGTAATAATAAATGGTAATGAACTTTTTTTAAATGGGAATACGTGGAAACTCTATTAAAAAAACATGTAGATAATGGAAACATGCATATAATGTGATCAGGCATCAAAAAAGAAAATCGTTGGATCAATTAAATTTTTTTCCATCCACAAGCGGAATTATTATATGTTTCTAATGGAGTTTATTAAATTATTAGATAAGAGGTCACAAGAATCCACTTGGTGAATGTCACACTAGTAATAATATAGGATATCATCAATATTATTTATGTAATTATAAAAAGATAGTTTTTAGAAAAACATCTCACAATTTCAATAAATATTATACTTGGATATGATAAACAATTCTAATATGTTTTCCTTATTTGAACTAATAATACTAGGTTGATTAGAGGAACACATAGACTACTTAGATGATGAAAACATAACCCAGATAGAAGGAAAAAGTCAGAGAGTGTATATAGTTATATGGTTCTGAGTATATCAACATATAGGTTCTATCTAGACATTCAATTATATGAGCTACTTTTCTTGTTAAGTTGAATTTTGGGGAATTAAATTTTGATATTTATGCATAAAACACTTTTATTGGGTCACATATCATTAATCATATTGGATTACATATCAAGATGATACAATATGTGGTGAGTATCTAGACACCTCTTGGTTAATTAGAGTGAAGGGGATTTAAAATGTGTATCTTGTTCTTAACCATCATTGGAGATCATTTTATGGAGTAATTTTCTATTAAATAAAATGATATATTTTTCTTTATCCATAGAATGGATTTTTTTAGTTTTTTCTAATATGTATCTCAATTTTTATGATTGAAAATAAAAGTGCATATGCATCTCTTTATAGGAGACTCAGATAAGAAGGATTTAAATATAAGACCATTAGTATAAATGTATTGTATTATTTATTATCAATTAGAATCTATTACTTTAGGGAAAAATTATATAATTGTATCTTGAAATTTACCTACCATTTCTGATTGGTATATGTACAGTTTTCATCAGAAAATCACTGATTTTTTACCTGAAATGGATGTAGAATTTTTTATTGATCATTATTCAATGATTAATAAAATCTTAATTATGTTACATATAATTTAACCATAAATTTTAAGTGATATTAAATTATAAATATTGGAATTGGAATGTTAAAGGATCATAAGATTGGGAACATCATCATTGGATTCTCTAGTTCTCTTTATCAATAATGAATATGGTTTATTATGACCTTGGGTTGACTATTATAAAGTAAATCATGTTATGGTAAAGAATCAATACACCATTACATAAATTTATGATCTCTTAGATAAATTAAATGAGGCTCATTGGTTCTCGAGAATTTATCAATGGACCAACTATTAGTAATATCGTGTTAGAAAAGAGGATATTCAAAGGATAACCATGAATAGTTTTCATGTTCATTATGAATATCTAGTAATTCCATCTGTCTAAAAAGAGTATTGGTTTTCATGTAATTAATGAATCATTAATTTTCACAGTACCTACACTCTTTTATTGTGGTATTTTTGGATTAAATTTTGATGTTTTTTTGAATTTATAATGACAATATGATGAATCCTTAGATATTATGTTGATCCACTTATGAGACAAACGGTCATATGAAAAATTCACTAAATGATATTTCTAGATAAAATAAGTTACATTACAAGGAAATTAAATTCCTAATAATGTCATATCCCTATATGTTGAATATATAGAAGCAATAGTCTCTTAGAAACTCATGAATAATATATTGGGAATATACATATTTGTTGTCTTATATGATTTTTATCATCTATTTATTCAATAAATCACATGTATCACATATCTATTGATAGTTCTCATGAGAAAGGGAACTGCATTACATTTGATTGGAAATTTAAGAAATATTTTTCAAATCATAATGCCATGATAATTTCCACACCAATTACTATCATTATAGAAAATGGGAATGGTTATGAGCATTATTGTGATGTGTTAGGGTTTGGTTTGGGGTGTATTATCATATAGAAAAATAATGTGATAGCCTATGGATTACGATAACTATGAATTCCTGAATATAATTATTTGACCCATTATATTAATTTTTTAGGGAGGTACATTATATAAAAACATTGAACCATTAACTCATTAGATATAATTTCATTGTTTTCACCGAACAAAATATCATAAAATAAATCTTCTCTAAAATGGGACCTAAACCTAAGAAAATAATAATTGATTTAATAAAAACACATTTTCTTCTATGAATTAGTTTATACACTAGGAAAGGAAAATTCTATGGCTGATGCTTTAATCATAAAACCATATAATCAATTAGCCAGAGAAGATCCTGACTAGTTTTGATTTATTAGTATAATTTTATATATTCATTTGGATTAAACTTACAATAATGACTATTTACATAACCTTGGGTGACTCTCAAACCCAATTTACTAGAGAAAGATGTCGATGCTGAAACATTAGATCATGAATACATAAATAACACATGAAATAGTAATTTGGGGACACTATTTAAAGATGGAAACAATATTGGTACACAATATCTATTTTTCATAATGAAAATATTATTCCGGCATCATTCAAAAATAACTTTTTTCTTTTTATTACTATAATAAAGTGTTGATCAATTCAAGATTATAAAATTTGACATGACTATTGTTTTTTAACACTTTCCATGGGGGAACTTATACCATTGGATGATCCTCCGGGTGTGTGATTGTGTCACTGACAGATGGATGTGTTGTACCCCACATACCCACTTTCCAAAGGTAGGAAAAATCCATAGCTTTTATATAGATTTTTTCTCCTTGATTGAAATAGGATAATGGGATTTCACTTCCTCATTCTATTGATTCCCCCATAGAATTTGTAACATAGGCGGAGTCACCATTATACATTTGAGCCATAGTTTTGGAAACTCATTCCCTGTGACATATCATTGTGGTTGCAGGATAATTACTATACTTATGTTTGAAAAAAACAAGGGGTCTTGGAAGGGCGGTAAACTTCAGATAGATGAGTAGTCGTGTTGAGAAATAGTGACATGTTTGAATGATAGAACACTTTAACACCTATATTCACCCACATAAAAGGATTATTAAGGTCTTAGAACCAGAGGAATCATGTGGTGATCATAAGGTATCTTATTCAAGAAGTATTCAATTCAAGGGATTCCTTTGGAATACCATGTTTATCATAGGGTAGGTTATACGTTTAACACCTTATAGAGGAGAGAAAATATTTATCATAATGCCTCATTAAGACAGATTAGATAGGTCGATCTCAATAAGGGGGGATGCAGATGTTTTACCTAATTAATGGATCAGAACACCCAATGAGAGAAGACCTGGGTTGGAATGTACCCAAAAGGGATGTCTTAAAACCATGAAGGATGATATGGACACCATTTAGAGTAGATCTGGTAGGTGGACCACAATAAGGGGGAAACCAAGGGTTACCATTGGATTCGATTGAACCAATTAGAGGCATCATATGTACCAAGTTTAGAAGATATGGATCTCAACCAATGTATTTTGATGGGGTGTTGGTGAAGGACATACACATGGCTGACTTCCCTTAATACGAGGATCACGTAGGGATGGATGAATATTTTATGCATGGGGGTTATAACTAGTTTGATTCTTGGGTTCTAAAAAGTGTAACGATATGGTGAATGGGTCTTGTAGATTGATACTACCCAGATGGATGAAATTACCTCACTTTTATAAGGGTAAGGTGATGGATGAAATGTTGATGAGGAATGGAGGTAATTGATGGAGTGTGAAGGTTGATGGTCTTGAACCTCATGGAGGATTCTAACATCCCTAATTAGATGATGATCATCATATTCTATATAGTTCAAAGGGGGTGTCAGGGATTACACGTGGTTATCTACCTAAGGGGGAACCAAAAGGAAATATGACTTCTATATTTGGACATTAAGCACCAAAGAGATGAATAATTGAGGGGAAGAATAGGATTAGAATGGGTGATGGGCTTGAACCTCAGGGAGGATTCCTACATTCCCTTTTTTAAAGATAAAGATCAAATTACACATAGTTCAGAGGAGGTTTTGGTGTTTAAACATGGTAATATTTCTAGGAAATGCTAGAGATTATTAATGGGAGGTTACCAAATGGATTGAGATTGGGGATACACAAGGAGGAAGCCTTTATAGAAATAGGGAATGTGGTTTTATGTCAATATCATACTAGGACATTACAGCCTAGGAAAAAATAAGAATGGATGATGGATGAAAAGGGTGACGGTGGACGGATCATAACATCTTCGGGAGGTGGATATATGGGGATATTTTCCATAAATGTAATATTTTTCATCATGAGGGTACATCCATAGGAGTGATCACCTATGTTTACAATTGGTATGTATTGATCCTCAAAGAGGATTTCTATATACCTTTTTCCGATGATAGGGATTAGAACACACATAGTTTGAACATGATGGGAATGAGTATAAATAAATGAGGGATGCCTAAATTAAGGGTTTCATGGTCACTAATAACCTCTAAGACGAGGTTAGTCATCCTTGGTGTTAGATACAAGAATAATCAACAGACCAAACGATCGCATCACAAATGATCCATCAATGATTGATGGGGTCATTCATGCACATTGGAGTAACCCAAATCATATCTAATTCCATATGAGGAGGATCTCACTCTCATAGAGATGAGTGGGAATATATTATTCCCAAAGAGAGACACCTCATGTTCATTGAATGAGGTGATACTATAGTTTAATATTTTGTGATGAGGAGGATGGGGTTGGAAGTATTATGTCCCACATCTCAGATAGGGGGGAGGGACTTTCTCATTACCCCTTAGACTTATATAACATGGACCAATCACCCCGTGAGGAAGGATTGGTTGAAAAAATCCTCGATGGAGTTATTGTGGATAATTGGGTGTTAGTGGGGTTCATGTTAACATAGATGTACTAAAATTAAATTCCATTGTAGTTCATATGATGAAAAGAAAGAGGCTCGGAAACACACCATGGAAAACCACACGAGGGACCATGAATTCACTATGTACAGGTCTGGAGGTCCACATGGAAGAGGTTCTTGCAAATAATTAATCCTCAAAGAGAAAGGCTTCATGATTTCATGATGGTTCATAGAGAACCAAATATCTTTGAATAAAACGATTCATGAAGCATGGGTACACTACCTTAACATTAATTCCTGGATTGGTGGAAAATTTATTCATAAAGGATGAATGGTCTATGAAGCCTCAAGTAACCCTAAGGGTCTCTTTATTCTGTAAAAGGCATTTCCCTTCAATAAAGGAACCCCTACCTTAGGTAGGGAAAAATAGGTACAAGGGAAAGGGTGGATACTAATGCTAATGTAACATGGGATAACCATTTCCCATTATTTTTTGTTAATTTATAGCTTCATGTAATGGGATCTCAAAATATAGAAGGACGGGTTAGCCATCTATTTTGGGTGGGGTGAGTTAGATATTTATAGGAAATGGGGGCTTTCGATGGTTGGAGTCATGCTATGAAACAAATCAATGTTTTTTGAATGTCGTAAACTCCAAAAGACTCACAGAGCCATCAATAAACTACCTTATCATGGTCACCTAAGGCATGCCAATCATAGGAGTTCCATTAGTTCTTTATGCCTTTGCAGTGTTGTGGGGATTCACATGGGAGCTTCATGAAGAATCCCTTTTTAATGATGTGTGGGGCTGTTGAGATTGAATTTCATCTCGAATGGTTGTGGCCTTCCTTAATTCATACAGGGAATGAATTTTGTCACCAAACAACCCACATAGAAGGGGAGTCAGTTGGATGGGGTGTCATATTCTAAAGGTGAATCACTGAACACTCATAGATCACGAAGCTAGCTCGTGATGAAGGGCTCACGATCTGTGGATGGACATAGTCACCGTGGAGATCAATTGGAAATCATGAATCCTTATCAACTGAATTCATGTAAATACCATGTGAGATGCATCTTATCTATACCTAGATCTCTATTAACAATAAAGTTTCTCTCTTTGTGTGAATCTTTTCACCAAAAATGCACCATTGCTAACTCGGACTTAAGAAAATGAGCCTCATCCCAGTTGGTGAGGACAGTTAAGTATGTCTAGGTGACCTGAGATCAAATCCAAGAAGAGGCATAATTTCTGGGGAACTGTAGCAGGCACTGTAGTAGGTACTGTAGTAGGGACTATAGTGGAACTGTGCAGTACTGTAAAAGCTACTATAGAAGGACTTTATAAGGAACTGTTTAGAACTGTAGCATCCAAGAATTTTCCCCCGTTTGTGCCTTCAGGCCAGCAATTTTGTCCCCGTGTCATTTAAGGCCTTCAGGCCACCCAATCCTTCGGGCCAATAAAGCCTTTGGGCACCTCAAGGACATCGGGCCACCATAAGTACAGATGAAAACCAGACAACCTATAAGGAACAAGCTCTAATAGGATGATGAGCAAGGATATTTCACCAAATAAGAAGCTACATGGATTGCAAGAACAAAATGGTATGGAACCTTCCATCGGGACTCGCTTGTACATGCCTGGTATTGCCTAGCTGAATAGCCATGTGAAGGTGGAGAGCTGATTCACAATGAAGATGCTGGGGAGGAGTAGTTCCATGTAGTTAGTCTGGGTGGTATTTAATGTTTGAATCATAAGGGCAATGAATTCCTCTAAAGCCTACAGGTCACGTAATACATTCACCTATGGGCCTTGTAAGGGTTCCACCTCACCCCTTGAAAGTTGAATTATCAAAAATCAATAAAATAGTGAAGGCCTTCGAGCCATTGGATGGATAGAACTGGGAATTTTGTCCATTTCTTCAGGGATGCTACATAAATTTTTTTTTAATTCTGATCTGTCACTACATTGTCACTTGAGCATAGTTTAGTGTGGTTCTGTGATCTCGTGCTCCATGAATGATCTCAATGATTTGTTTATTCAAGAATTTATGGAAAATTTTACTATTTCCTAGATATGAAACTACCTAAGAAGCCGCATAGGAGGTTCTTGCAGATGATACCATCAGAGTTGAAACGAATAACCACATCATGACCAAGGATTAATTTCGGAGTCACTCTGAGCATGAATAATTCATAGAAATATTGTTTGAAGCGCGTAAGGACTACCTCATGTGAAATAGGTTGTCTTTATATGGCTTCTATCTAAGAGAAAATGTTTTTATCCCACCAAAAAGTAGATATGAACTCACTTTTTGGTTCAAATCCACACTAGGGGTAGTACCAATGGCATAGTGCTACCAATGGTCATGTCTAGAAGGATCAATCCCCTATAACAATGGGTGGTCTCTACAACCATACCCATTATGTTGATAGGAAGGTGCTGATGGATGAGGTATCTCCACTATAATAAATGATAATAATCATGGAGGACCTATGAAATGCATAGAATTTGTGGACCAAGGATTGGGACATGCGCTATGTTGAAATATTTATAGAAAACTGGGCATGGTCCTACTGGGGATTTGTGTCCTATATAGATATTTGGGCATAGATGAGTTGGGTAGGCCTCTAGGAAGAAGCATGGGATTCCTAGTTCCATGTTTACAAACCTGAGGATATCATGCATGAGCATCTAAGAAAATGGTTTGTAGATTGAAAAACTTTAAATTTTCATCACAGAGAAGTCATCATTATCCTCTAGGACTTCCTTAACATTTTTTCAGATCCCCATCATGGGGGAATTAATAAATAATTCCTCATTACATTGGATGTATGGGGGAATTATGATTAGATGCCACGACTCCAAAAGGTGAAACTGGATTTGGATCTAGGAATAGAAAAATATAACCATGTGATAAGGTATGTTCATTTCATGTAGTGGTTCGACTATTTCCTAAACATTATGAAGGAGGGGCCTTCTAAGGGAGAAGGTGTACCAATGAAATGACCAAAATGGCCTCATACCAATCTATGTAGGGCCCAATGTGTCACGGAAAAATCATACTAGCAGACCCTGGAGGATAACCTGTGGTGACTGTTGGGATAGAATATCAAGACAATGGCTAAATGAGTTGTTTGGTTGGCCAGATTCATTTCTTGATATGTTTGATGGTTACTACTGGTAATATATGTGCACATGGGGGCATAGAAAATAAATTTTATAATGTAAGAAATTCTATAAATGGGGAAACATATCAATATTTGGGTCCCCATGCTCGTGAAGCTACATAAGGTGACTTATCATGTCAGTGAGGGGAAGAGGCTGTTGCACATGTGTGGGCCACTCCACATACAATACAGCTAAGTGGTTGCATAATGGGAGGTTACAGTTACAAAAATAATATCTATCCTCCTCATATTAACTTCAAGATAGTGATTATAAACATCTCTTGAAGTTTTCCAATTTAGTTGGGTCTGGCAGATGTGATGAACATGGACATTCATCAGGAAAATTCCCCTTTCACTTATTCCCTCTATTGATGGGGGTGATAAATGATGATTTTATGGGAACAATAGAGGAGAAGTCATATCATCTATCCTTCCGAGGTAGATTTATATTGGAGAGTGTGGAATGTGAAACCATATACAAACCATACAACCCTCAATATTTCTTGAGGTAGTTTCGGTGTCTACAGAAACTAACTCGTAATGTTGTTTTTTGGAGTATGATATGAATATCATCCATGAGTGATAGGTAAAATAATGATCATGTTCTCATGAGAGTATAGAATTTTTTTTAATGAACTACCTCCCCCACTACTTCATATGGGATAGTTTATGATTTTTTGAATATCTTAAAGGATTCCTCTAAGAGATATAATCTAAAGAAGTAGACAATTTGATCCTACGAGGTTGTGGTACCTCCACCTCAGGGACAATTCTGAATTGTATCAATATGGATTCATATGGACAGAGTTGGTGCTCATCATGATGACAGATCTACAATAGTGATGATGATGATTTGTGGATCCTCACCAACCTAAGATAGAGGAAGAAGAGAAAACACACAAGGTCTAATTCTCCCAACTGATCAAACTCATGTGGAAGGGGATCCCTCAAGGGGGTTCCAAAACATGTCTACCCAGGCTCCCATGAAATGGTCACATTGGGTGGATATTCCCGACGATGTCATAATTCATGAGGCTTGGGAGGCTTTGGATACCTGCAGATAGTTCAATGCAACCTGCATGTTGTGGGATCATATGAAAATGCTTCAAATTAATACGGTCGATATCATCTATCTTATTGGAGGATTTCTCACGTCTCAGGTATAGAGGTGCAATAGATAATGCAATTAGGGGGCCCAGGTCATTCTCAAGGAATTATACATACAATGACTGATCATGTGTGGGTTCAACTAGACGTGGCCACTCCCTCAAATACGTTGGAATCTAGGATTGAGGAGTTAAATCCCTTTCTGGATGAATCATATAGATCGTAGAGGGAAGATTCTAATGAAGGAATCCCCTTAGAGGAAACTGAAGTTGTATACTTGAATGATACATCAATGAAGAAAGGAAAGGTAACGGTATTGGTGGATAGTCTCTTGGAGGAATTCACTAATGACATTGAAGTAAGATTTATCTCACTCCCCTATTCAATAAATTTTCACTTAGTTTATATAGAATCATCAGCTAAAATTTATTACTTAAATGCTAATCTTGCACAAGAAACCCCCACTCATTAGGATTGAGGTGTTGTAGTAGGTTCAAAGGAAAATGCCTCAGGACCTCTATCTATTGAGAAAGTAGTTATCAGGATAAGAAGTGATATGTAGGACAGGGTGGACTCAATTGAATATTCATATCCATCAACCATATACGGGGGTATTTTCCCTTGTTTCCAAATAATTACAACTTGACAACTCGATATTCCTTCATTCGACTTCCATAAGTTCCCTTACTTGCATAACAATATCTGATCTTTAATGGTTCGGTTCACATACATATTACTTATATGAACAGTGTTACGACTAGAAAGAAATTTTTTTGGACATGATTAATGGACATAGAATTCCATTCCTAATGGGGGTTCAATTCCATTCCATGTTGGTCACTCGTGCTGAACAGGTCAAATACTTTGGTAGTTCAACATGCAGAGTATCCCTTTTTCTTATATAAAAAATCTCATCAAGCTAGAATCAAGTTATTATGATGAACCTCATGATATAGATCCAATGAAACCTGATATTATGGTAGTATAGAATCTCGTTCCTAATTTCATGGCCACATTTCAAGATTGAGATCCTGTTGAACCAGAGGAGTTGGATGAGTCTAATTTTGATGTGTTCATGGATAGTTGGGAAACCCAAAACAAGGAGTGGATTATGATCAAGATCAATATCAATAAAACAAAAAAATATCAAATGATAAGTTGAATGTTATCACCTCGCATCTAGATCTATAGACTAACTATAGAAGGGGGGACGTCTATGGTCTACACATACTGATCTGAGACTATCGAGTCAAGAAGATGATGGATAGTTGTCAAAATTTGGATAGTGCATTGATTAAGGATATTTTTTTCAACATTGGGAAGATTTATGGGGATGAATATGATATCCAACATCTTATAGAGAAGATGAATGCACATTCATTCTCTACTTCCACCCAATCAGAACAGGTTTCACGATTGAGGTTACAGCTGATCGAAGCCCATGAGTGCCTTAGACATGTATCTCATAAAGGGGTTAACCTTTAGGATCGGTGTTAATAGGTACTAACTATGTCTAAAGAGATCCATCTATAAGTAAATGAAGAGAAAATGGAGTTCAAGTGGAAACAATAGATTATAGAGCCCACAATCCAAAGGGTGGTCGAGCTGAAGCGCTCCATTAAGGGGGAAGATCCATAGGGGATGTGTTTTTTAAATATCATGAACGTTCTTATATTATTTAATTTAAATTTTTTTCACGGAAAAATTATATATTGTTTTATTTAGAACACTTTATTCATTCACTTTTCACAAGAGTGTAGAAAAATCATACAATAATCAGGGTCTACTATTGTTGATAAAACACTATTGTTCAGGGTAAGAGAGACTATGAATGGATTACATAATTCTCAGAATAGAGAATTTTATTCCCCCAACATGTCCAGCACCAAGAATGGGATAACACCCTTGGTGTTTTAGTAAATACTAACAAATTATAATGAAATTCATGATTCACAATGCCCAAAATTCAGAACACATGGAATTTGGAATGCCAACATATGATAACTGCTAACTGTTCTCACAAAACAATGTTCATAGTGCTAGCGTAAAGTGTTGACAAACAAACAAGGCTTGACCAATGACCATTCCAAAACATCAAACATAACTAAAATTGTAACCTAATTCCTTCTAAAACATTAGCCCATGATGGTAGGTGAGCCAAAGTAGTATAGCCCTGTAATTAGGGGGTCCCTTTAGACATGACAGAGGATGTGGATCCAAATGAGGGGGTTATCCCAGAGTTGGTTTGGGTGATTTAATGTTACAAATGATTAAAAGACTCTTGAAATTATTCCACCATGACATAAATCATTTTGGGGTATGTTCATTGGTCTGAAAAGAGATCAAAGTCATATTCCCTGAAGGTCCTATTTGGTGATGGCCTAGGGTGACTTGTAGTTTTATGTCATGCTAATGAGGATGATGAACATGTAATTTACTATCATATACCTTGGACAACAAACAATACAGTTTAACATCATGTGTTCATGATGTGTCCCCCAATTTAACGTCATGGGATGTGTATTTTTCACTTAGTATATGTACATTGATTTTGGACTGAGGAAAATAGTTAAATGTCGGCTCCTTGTACTTTATGATATCCATTCCTAAACCAATTGTTTAAAAAGGGGAAAACCCTAATGTGTATGATCCATAAAATGATTTCATACTACACAAATATTAAGAAAAAATTTGAAATAAAGGCACATGTGATACGAAAATGTGTGAAATTGCAACGATGATCCTAGATTAGGGTCAAAGAGATTGGACCAGGGAAAACTATTTAAAGTAATGTTGCTTAGAATAATAGAAAATGTTTATTAATGGGAAATATATGAAATAATTAGGAGATGAAACCCAATTTGAATGATTCCAAGGAAGATCATGCATTGCATACACACCATATGACAAACTAGATGAGGTCTGAGGTTATAGTGCATGGACTATAACTTAGTCCATAGTTCATGAAAGGATAAAGAAACTATGGCTAGGACAAAAGAAATAATTTATGGGTATCGATATGTATCTTATGAGGAAGGGAATCATGCCACATGTAGTTCATAAACATTGAGTGGAAGTAGATCAACACCAATGAGGAAAAACCTCTCCCGCAAGGTTGCTTCAGCATCCCACAACTATCATGTGAAATCCTTAAAGTTCTCATTATAAGGTTGTTTTTCAAGGACATGTATTGCAGAAATGAGTTCATAGTTTATGGTCATAGTTTTCATACCATACATGAGTCTCAAATGGTTTTATATTTCGTGGTGTCCTGATAGACCTAATGTGAATAAGGTCCAAAGTGGTCCACACAACATAACATATCCTAGAAGTGTCCTCCACATAGTTTAATGTTATGGTGCCAATAATTGTGTTTCTAGTTTAACTACATAGATCTCATACCATTGGGGAATCACTCTATGGGGGAATATGTGTAATGAGGTTGAATAATGAACCTGACAGAAATGATGAAAAAGAGGCTTACCCGCACAACAAATGCATTCCATCAGTAGTTGACATATAGTTTAAAGTCGATTTTCTTCGACCATGATTGCAGTTTACTATCATGGAGTTTTGACCTAACTGACCCTACATAAAAGAAGGTAAATACTATAGTTGGTCCCATAGGAAAAGTTCCTGGGCATCTCTACATATACCATAAGTATGGGAATCAAGCCACAAGAATCTCTAAACAATCCATGTAGTTTAATGTCATGTGGTAATTATGAAGATGAACTAATGAGAAGAGGGAAAATACTATGGTTTTGACATAGAATAGAAAATTGAGCATCAATATCTATCTCATACGAATGAAAATCTAGCCATAAAATGTTTTTGGAGATACATAGAGTTTAAAGTCATGCAGTTAGGATAGAGGTGAGGGGTTCCTAAAATGTAATGTGCATGTTGTAGTTGCAATAAAATTCTTTGAATGCTAATCATGTAAGTCCCTGTCGCATCACACACTCCCATGGGAAGACCTATTCATAGTTTAATGTTATGATTCATGGACATGGTTTTCTAGTTTATCATCATATGACACAGAAATAAAATGAGATTTATAATCAGAAAATGTTTGTTGAATGGAAAAATATCCAAATGTGAATGAGGAAAAATATGGTTCATGTCACTTAACTCTCCCAAATGAAAACTCATAACAAGTGGATAAAAGGACTGTAATCCTGTGGTTGGCCTCGAAGAAAAAAATTCATTTAATCGCATATCATGAGGATGGGAATCATGACACACTTAATTCAGAAGAATCCATTCTATTTAAAGACTTGCGATCAGGACAGAGTAAAACCTACGTGAAGAGGGGAAATTCAATGGTTGGTCCCTTTATTAACAAATTTGGCATCATGACATATCACATAAAGATGATAATGAAATGAAACATAGTTCATGGACATCTGTATAGTTGAATGTCGTGTGGTGGGGACATATGTGAGAGGTTCATTAAAAGGAATGGGCATGGTGTGGCTACCATAACCCAACATGAATGTGGATGCAGGTGGTCCATGTCACAAAATAGTCACCCAAGGAATACATATTCATATTTTAAAGTAAAAATTAATAGAATTAGGCACCTAATATATGTTGTATGGAAAGAAATAACTCATCATGTATGAGGACCAAATAATTCCACATCATACCACACTCGCAGAGAAAAACTATAGCTAATAGGCCAAAAGGTCTATAATCCAATGGTTGGTCCAAAAGACTGGATGTTTTAGAGTCACTACATATCACATGAGTATTCAAATCGAGCCACACATATTTATTAGTGATGGAATAGTAGATGACTAATGCTGGGGGAACTATCCTCTCATGCGAGAACATCAATGCTACGTACTATAACATCATGAAACTAAGAGGAGCAAGAAGATATCTGTAACGACCCAAAGTTTCATTAATGTAAATCCCTCTTGATCTAATAAAATTTATATTTATGTTTATATAAGATTTCAACTTCCTTGGTTTTTTGTTAAGAATTTTTACCGTTGCTAATATAGTCGTTGAACGGTGATCACATGATTAGTATAAATATAGGACATTAACAAATCCAATTTACTCAGACAAACGAAGTGATGGCCTCATCCAGTAGAATTGCCCCATACGAAGCCCATTTGTCGGAGCTCGAAAAAGAGTTGGCATCTTTGAGATTCGATCTTGACCAAGCCCAATCTGAGCTTCACCATGTCAATCTCAAATGTGACCATCTATGGGAAAAGTGGAAGTTGATTGAAATTACCACTCGAGCGATGTTATCCGAGCCACCCCAAGAGTCTGTCACCATCGCACACCTTACCCTTAGGTCTTATGTGGCTGTTTTAAGGGGTTATGTAACAAATATGTATTACTATGTTCATGTACATTATTTTAGTATATAATAATGAATATAAATTCTAGTCATTTTTGATACATTGTAAATAGTTTTTAAAGTACAAATGGTGTTTTTAGTTATTATTTAATTAATAAATCTATTTTATTAAATTAATTGATTTCTGAATTAAATAATATTTTAATAAAATATTATTATTATTATTATTATTTATTAAATATAAATGTTCTTATAATTTATGAATGCAATTAAAAGTTTTATTAATTTTTGAAAGCCATTTCTGACAAAACCCGTGAATTTTCAATAAATGTTGGTTATTATTTTAAAAGTGAAAATTAACATATTTAGAAAATTATTTAGATAAAATAAATGTTATTTCTGGAATCAGGATGTCGAAATTATCCAACGGTGAATATTTCATAATTTTCCGAGACAGTCAAATTTTTGGTTAAAAATTAAATACCGTTTAAATATATAATGTGTTTTATGACATCATAATGACCCAATAGTGATGTAATAAAATACTATAATCATTTTTTCGGCCAATATATGTTTTAACATTAAAATAATGTGATTTTGGGTTTGTTTTAATTACTTTTCAAAGCATTAATGGACCCCTCAAGACTTATTCAACACCTTGCGTTTTTAAATTAATTTCCATGGGAGTGTGACTCACCTCCACACAAGCAAACCTAATATTTTAAGAAGTTCAGACTTTGGCCTTATAAAATATTTTTTTCCTCTTCCCTTTGATAAAAAAACAAGGGGCAAAACCATGGAATGGTTTGTGGTTTGGATTAATTTAATGTTAGAAGACCCAAACCTAAATAATAAAGAATTCCCTCACCTTTCCTATATAAACTCACCCATGATCCCACTTCCTCCCCACTAAAATCCTTTGGAGTTCGTCCAACCTATGCCTGAATCTCTCTATAATCCTCCCAAGGTTCCCCAAGCTCCAAATAAGCCTCTCACAAGCCTCTCTCTAGCCTTTGGAAGCACACTTCCAAGCAAGGTTTTTTTCTTCCTTTCTCATTTTTGTCAATTTGCTTTAAGTTGTATTTCCCATTTAATTTAAATTATGAATGTTTAGGTATGGTTTCACACCTCCCCCATACTTCCCTCTTATTGTTTGAATGATGGGAGACCCCTTTATCTCTCATTAAATGCCTCCCATATACACCCGTTACTATGCCGAAATTCCGAAAGGAACTTCTCTCTCTTCTTTTACATTCAAGAAATAATTTTGTATCATGAATATAAATTCCATTACAATTGTTGGGACATGTATCCATATGACCTACTTACTTTCCATTACATGTAAATATGATGAGGAACCCCTTTCTCTCTAATCAACAATTTTTTATGAATTCTTATGTCACGCCGTTACGCTGCCGAAATCGCACCGATTTTCTAAGCCAATGCTATTGTGTAGTGAATACCATGCCCATTTCTCCATCAAGGGTATTCACCTTTATTCACCATTACTTATTGATTAAAAATTTTCATGTATTAATTCCACATTACTTTATCATTGAATAATTGATTATGTTTTATGATTCCATATTTTATGATCCATGTGGCACACTAATGCATGAAATGAAATTTTTAAGAAGGGTGCGCCCTTATAGAGCTCCAATGCATTGGGTAAAGTATAGTATCATGATACATCATGTGAAATGAGTGTTGAATCGTGCTAATTCAAGTTCAACGAGGGTTTACTCATGCTTCATGTGAAATGAGTATTTACTCATGCTCTATGTGCAATGAGCCTTGGATCATGCTAATTCCATGTTAAGTGTTGTTGCCACATTTCCATGTTATGATTATCATGCTTTATCATGCCTTTAGGCTCATGTTTCTTTTATGATCTATGGATATTCTTATTGTCTAACATGTTTTGTACTCCTCGTGTTATTTAATGTGTACTTCCTTACTGGGATTTATAGGTCACCCTTTTCTTATGCATGTCCTCAGGTTATCCCATGCAATGCTAAGTATAAGGGAATGTAGTGGTAATGTAAAGGAAGTTTTCAATAAAGATTTTGTATTTCATGTTTTATGTTTTTATGTAATGATCCTAATCCCCAAAGACACTAAACCTCCAGATCTTCTTTGTTGTATCAAGTGAAGTTTTATGTAATAAATCATGTTTATGTTTGTAATAAAAGCAGGGTGGTCATAGTTGGTATTAGATGATAGGTTTAGTTATTTTTGGGATTAGGAAGCCCTAGTAAAGCCTTAGATACAAGACTAAGTATAATTAAAACATCCCTAAGTTTTGGTAAGTACTGAGTAAGTGGATTATGAAAAAAATGCATCCATGTCTTTATACGAGTAGGTAGAGGCGGCTCTGGCACATTTGTATCCTAGGGGTAAAACCTGAAAACACCGCTTTGAGCTAGACTTGAATGGGAACTGGTGCATGACAACGGGCCTTAATGCACTCTTGTTTATGACACTCCCAGGGGATATGTTTTGATAAATTCAAAATCTTAGTATGAACCCTTGTTAAGGGAATTAAAAAAAATTCCCCTATGAATATATGTTAGAAAGTAGATCATGAAAATACTAGATTGAAGCCTATAGAATCATGAGTTAAGGAAATAAATGTTTATTTATAAGTAATCAAATTTTGTCTTTGGATTACGCTTTATGTGTTACCCCTAAAATTCCTTTTTTTTCATCCAAAGGCCGGTAATATGAGGACTCGAGCTAACAACCGTTGTGAAGATCGGTGTGATGACTATACTAATGAGGTGCCCAATCCAATGGTAGAGGTAATCGCAGACTTTTTCAGGATTATCTCTCAGCTAACTCAAGTTTTGAATAGAAACAAGGGTCAAGAAGAATGTTTAACCCCCCCTAAGAAAGAACAAGTCACTATCGAGAGCTTCATGAGACAAAGGACTCCTACTTTTAGTGGATCATCTGATCCCACCATCGCTAAACAATGGATCAACTCCATTGAAAATATCTTCTACATCCTTCAATGTTCTGAACAAGAGAAGGTTCTCCTTGATGCTTATCGTATAGAGGGTGAAGCTGATCAATGGTGGACGTTGATAAAAAATACGAAGCCGGAGGAGGATATCAAGGCATTGGAATGGAAGGCTTTCTGGAAGATGTTTTTCGATAAATATTTTCCGTGCACCCTCTGTCTTAAGATGGAGAGGGACTTCCTTTCCCTTAAGAAAAAAGATGAATAATCTGTTGGAGCATATGAGGCAAACTTCACAAAGCATGCACGATACGCTTCCAGCTTTGTCATTACCCTCGAATGCAAAGTTGACCGCTTCTTTGGTGGGTTGTAGCCTAGCCTGTGGAAAGCATTAGCGATCCCTGACTTCGACATCTATGAAGAGATTTTCCGATGGGCCCTCAAGGTCGAAATGGAGATCGGGGAATCATAGGGGTATAATGGGGACAAGAATCGTAAGGTGGACTTCAATGCTGGTGGTCCAATGGATAAATCCAATGGTGCTAAGAAGATCTAGCATCCCACTTGCCAAAAGTTCGGAATGAAGCACCCTAGAAATTGACTTAAGGGGAAGAGAAAATGTTTTAGGTGTGGAAGAGAATGGAACCTAGTTGTTAACTGTCGGCAAGAAAGACCCGTGGCTGCAAAAAAGGAGACGAACGCTCTGTTCGAACCTCAACGCGTTGTTCAATGCTACAAATTCAAAGAACCGGGTCATTTTGAAATCAGTGCCCTAATCCAAGGGTTTTAGGAGGCGACCAACAACCTCCAAGGTAGTAAGGAAGAGCTTTATCCATCACTTCTGCCGAAGTGAACCCTGACAACGAAGTGGTGTAGGTACGCTAGTTATTCATTCAAGAATAGAGAACGTACTTTTTGATTCAGGTTCTATGCAATCTTTTATATCTCGAAGGTTTAGTAGAACAATCTCAGCCCTACCACAAATCATGGAAGTGAAGATTTCGGTGAGTACGGAAAATGGGGAAATCATTTCATCCCATGAATATAAGTCCTCCCAGGTTATAATATGTGGATTTAATTTCCCGGCAAACCTCGTCATACTCCCTCTGGTGGAATTTGATGAAATTCTTGGCATGGATTGGGTTTCCTTATATAGAGCCAATATAAATTGTCGGGAGAGGGAAATCACACTCCATATGGAGAATCGACCCCCGATTCTTTACAAGTGTCAGGAGGAAGATGAATCTCCTTTAGCTCTATCATCTAAAGCTTGGATATTACTACCTTATGAGAACGCGTATCTGGATCAGATGATTGAGTCCATGGAAGAAACTATCCTTGAAGAAATGCCTATTGTGAGGGAATTAGCTGAAGTGTTTCCCGAGGAACTGCCTGGTCTTCCTCCTAGAAGAGATGTTGAGTTCTCAATTAAACTTATACCTGGAGCACTACCAATATCAAAGTCTCCATATAGAATGGATGTTGTAGATCTTGAAGAGATGAAGAAACAACTACAGGTGAATCTGGATAAAGGGTTTACACGCCCAAGTGCTTCACCATGGGGTGCACCAGTCCTCTTCGTCAAGAAGAAGGATGGGTCAATGCGGCTTTGCATCGATTATCGTGAACTTAACAAAATCACGTTAAAGAACAAGTATCATCTCCCATGAATTGATGAATTATTTGATCAGCTGCGTGGAGCACAATACTTCTCCAAGGTGGACTTGCGGTCAGGATATTATCAAGTAAGGGTGAAGAAGGAAGATGTCACCAAGACTACTTTTTGTAAAAGATACGAGTACTATGAATTCATAGTAATGCCTATCGGTCTCACCAATGCTCCAGAAATCTTCATGGACTTGATGAATAGAGTCTTTAGAGACTACCTTGACAAATTTGTGGTAGTCGTTATAGATGATATTCTAATATACTCCAAAACCAAGTAGGATCATGTGGAGAATTTAAAAACTGTACTAGAGACTTTGTGCAAGGAGAGGCTCTATGAAAAGTACAACAAGTTTGAGTTCTGGTTGAAGGAGGTCTCATTCATGGGACATATCATCACAAGCAATGGGATATCTGTGGACCCCTCCAAAACGGGTGCAATTGAGGGATGGCCGAGGCCAACATCGGTAACGGATATCCGTAGCTTCTTTAGGTTAGCTGGATATTATCGACGATTTGTGAGAAATTTCTCACAATTGTCCAACCCTCATACCAAGCTAAATCAGAAGGGAGTAATGTTTTCTTGGAGTGATGAATGCGAAAAAATATTCAAGGAGTTGAAAAGGAGGCTTATCACTATGCCCGTGCTCACTGTACCCACAAGTGGGGAACTTTTTGTGGTATTCAGTGATGCATCGAAGAAGGGCTTAGGTTGTGTGATGATTCAGAATGATAAAGTGATATCCTATGCCTCAAGGTAGTTGAAAATCCATGAGCGAAACTATCCAACACATGATCTAGATTTGGTGGCTGTGATCTTTGCCTTGACAATCTGGCAGCATTATCTCTATGGAGAGAAATGTGAGATATATACTGACCACAAGAGTCTTAAAAATATATTCACACAGAAAGAGCATAATATGTGCCAGAGAAGATGGATAGATCTCATCAAGGATTATGACTGTTCAATACATTACCACCTTGGGAAAGCGAACAAGGTGGTAGATGCCCTAAGTAGAAAGGACCCAGCGATCCTGTCAATGATGAGAATTGAGAAGGATCCAATATTCTTAGACATGATGAAGATGAAAATGGTAATCATAGAGAAGGGAACATCATAAATCCTTTCGCAAATGATTAATCAACCGTCTATTTTGGAAAGGTTAAAGGATGCTCAAAAGGATGATGTGGGAATTCAAGAAAAAGTGGAAGCTATCAAAAAGGGGGAATCCTCGGAGTTTATTGTTAATGAAGAAGGAATTGTGCAGTTTGGGAAAATGATATGTGTTCCATCAAATACAGAGTAGAAGAAGGAACTTTTGGATTATGCACATAGTTCAAATTTCTCTATTCACCCAGGTAGCACAAATATGTATCGAGATCTCCGAGAAAACGCCTGGTGGGATAATATGAAGAAGGAGATTGCTGAATATACATCAAAGTGTCTGGTGTGTCAGCAAGTGAAGGCAGAGAGGCAGAAGTCTAAGGGGATGATGCAACCATTTCCCATTATAGAATGGAAATGTGAGAACATCACCATGTATTTTGTCACCGGACGTCCATGGACATCCAAAGGCAACAATGCAATCTGGGTTGTTGTGGATCATCTTACAAAGACTGCAAACATCATTTCTATTTAGGAGGATTTCTCTTTGGATCAACTGGAAAGATATGAATCAGGTAAGTGGTAAGGTTTCATGGAGTAACACTATCTATTGTGTCTGTCCGAGATCCAAGATTCACCTCTAAGTTTTGCAAGAGTCTTCAACATGCTCGGAATACTGAACTGAACTTTAGTACGACCTATCACCCTCAAACTGATGGCCAATACGAGCGGACTATCCAAACACTTGAGGATATGTTGAGAGCGTGCTCAATGGACTTTAAAGGAGGATGGGATCAACATCTTCCTCTGTTTGAGTTATCTTATAACAATAGTTTCCATTCAAGCATCCAAATGGTACCATATGAAGCCCTGTATGGGAAAAGGTTCCGAACACCGACATGATGGGATGAGGTCAATGAACGTAAGCTGCTTGGACCAGAAATGGTCGAAGAACTGGTGGAGAAGGTGAAAACCATTCAGCAGCATATCAAGGCAGCCCAGAGTCGACAGAAGAGTTATGCAGATAATTTTCAATGAGACCTTGAGTTTAAAGTTTGAGACATGGTGTTTCTACACATATCTCTATGGATGAAGGTCATGAGGTTTGTAAGGAAAGGAAAGTTAAGTCCAAGGTACATCGGCCCCTTCAAGATTCTTGATCGTATCAGGGTTTTGGCCATCGACTAGCACTTCCACCTGCCATGGCCAAAGTACATGATGTCTTTCATGTATCCCTCTTAAGGAAGTACATACCAGACCCTTCACGTGTACTCTCTTCCGAGGTGGTACAATTGGAAGATGATCTTTTTTATGAGGAGAAACCAGTGAAGATCTTAGATCGTAGAGAAAAAGTTCTATGAAATAAGACAATGCCCCACATCAAGGTGTTGTGGAGAAACTAAAAGTTTTAAGAAGCAACTTGGGAATCAGAGGAAATTATGAAGCTGAGTTACCCACATCTGTTTTAGTGTGGGGAAATAAAAATTCCGAGTGCGAAATTTCTTAAGGGAGGAATACTATAACGACCCAAAGTTTCATTAATGGAAATACCTCTTGATCTAATTAAATGTCTCTTTATGTTTATATAAAATGTCAACTTCCTTGGTTTTATTTTATGAATTTTGACAATTTCTAATATATCCGTTGAACAGTGATCACATGATTTGTATATATACAGGACTTTAACAAATCCAATTTACTCAGACAAAGGAAGTGATGGCCTCATCCAGTAGAATTGCCCCATACGAAGCCCATTTGTCAGAGCTCCGAAAAGAGGTGGCATCATTGGTCTTTGCTCTTGAACAATACCAAGGTGAGCTTCACAATTTTAATCTCGAACATGACCATCTATGGGAAAATTGGAAGTTTATTGAAATTACCGCTCGAGCGATGTTATCCGAGCCACCCAAAGAGTCTGTCACCATCGCACACCTTACCCTTAGGTCTTATGTGGCTGTTTTAAGGGGTTATGTAATAAATAATTATTACTATGTTCGTGTACATTATTTTAGTATATAATAATGAATATAACTTCAAGTCATTTTTGATACATTGTAAATAGTTTTTAAAGTACAAATGGTGTTTTTAGTTATTATTTAATTAAGAAATCTATTTTATTAAATTAATGTATTTTTGAATTAAATAATATTTTAATAATATATTATTATTATTAAATTAATTTTTATTAAATATAAATTATCTTATAATTTTATGAATCCAATTAAATTTTTATTAAGGTTTGAAATCCATTTCTGTAAAAACCTGTGAATTTTCGATAAATGTTAGTTTTTATTTTAAAAGTAAAAATTAACATATTTAGAAAATTATTTAGATAAAATAAATGTTCTTTCTGGAATCAGGACGTCAAAATTATCCAATGGTGAATTTTTCATAATTTTCTGAGATAGTCAAATTTTTGGGTAAAAATTAAATACCGTTTAAATATATAATGTGTTTTATGACATCATAATGACCCAATAGTTATGTAATAAAATACTATAATCTTTTTCTTCGGCCAATATATGTTCTAACATTAAAATAATGAAATTTTGGGTTTTTTAACTTACTTTTAAAGCATTAATGGACCCCTCAAGACTTATTCAACACCTTTCCCTTTTAAATTAATTTCCATGAGAGTGTGACTCACCTCCAAATAAGCAACCCTAATATTTTAAGAAGTTAGTACTTTGGACATATAAAATATTTTTTCCCTCTTCCCTTTGCTAATAAACCATGGGAAAAAACCAAGGTATGGTTTGTGTTTTGGATTAATTTAATGTGAGGGGACCCAAACATAAATGACAAAGAATTCCCTCACCTTTCCTATATAAACCCACCCAAGCTCCCACTTCCTCCTCACTCAAAGACTTTGGAGTTCGTCCAACCTCTTCCCAAATCTCTCTATAATCCTACCAAGGTTCCCCAAGCACTCAAGATTCCTCTCACAGGCCTCCTCTAGCCTTTGGAAGCACACTTCCAAGTAAGGGTTTTTTCCTTCCTTTCTCATTTTTGTCAATTTTCTTTAAGTTGTATTGCCCTTTTAATTTCAATTATGAATGTTGGGGTATGGTTTCAAACCTCCCCCATACTTACCTATTATTGTTTTAATGATGGGAGACCCCTTTCTCTCTCATTAAATGCCTCCCATATACAGCTGTTACTATGCCGAAATTCCGAAAGGAACTTCTCTCTCTTCTTTTACATTCAAGCAATAATTTTGTATCATGAATCTAAATTCCATTAAAATTGTTGGGACATGTATCCATATGACCTCATTCCTGTCCATTAAATGTAAATATTATGAGTAAACCCTTTCTCTCTCATCTACCATTTTTTATGAATTCTTATGTCATGACGTTACGCTACCGAAATCGCACCAATTTTCTAAGCCAATGCCATTGTGTAGTGAATACCATGCCCATTTCTCCATCAAGGGTATTCACCTTTTTTCAACATTACTTATTGATTAAAAAGTTTCCTGTATTAATTCCACATTAATTTATTTTTTAATAAAGGATTATGTTTTATGAATCCATGTTCTATGATCCATGTGGCATACTTATGCATGAAATGAAATGTTTAAGAAGGGTGAACCCTTATAGCGCTCCAATGCATTGGGTAAAGTATAGTATCATGATACATCATGTGCAATGAGTTTTGACTCATGCTAATTCATGTTAAATGAGGTTTTACTTGTGCTTCATGTGCAACGAGGATTTACTCATGCTCTATGTGCAATGAGCCTTGGCTCATGCTAATTCCATGTTAAGTGTTGTTGCCAAATTTCCATGTTATGATTATCATGCTTTATCATGCCTTTATGGTCATTTTTCTATTATTCTCTATTGATATGCCTATTGTATAAGATATTATGTACTCCTCTTGTTAATCCATGTGTAATCCCTTACTGGGCTTTATAGCTCACCCTTTTTTTATGCATGTCCTCAGGTTATCCCATGCAATGATAAGTATGAGGGAATGTAGTGGTCATGTAAAGGATGTTTTCAATAAAGATGTCGTATTTCATGTTTTAAGTTTTTATGTAATGATCCTAAGCCCCAAAGACACTAAAACAATCGATATTCTTTGTTATATCAAGTGAATTTTTATTTATTAAATCAAGTTTAAGTTTGTAATAAAAGCAGGGTTGTCATAATATCTCAACAAGAAAAGATATACAAGAACCTAAGGAACAACCAAACATGAATGAGGCCGAGGAGGCAGATGCCACACCACATGATCTTGAGGAGACTTACATGTAGTTTAGAGTCATGAGGTTAAAACAAGGAGGCCTAGTGGAAATATGTTGCATGGTATCACCCAATATGAATGTGGCCAAGGACACCCAATTCAGTGAAACATATCCATGAGAAGAACTCACCCACAATTTAAATTCATAAGGATTGGTATCTTCAGGGGGGGGTTTGATAAAGAAAATATGCATAGAATTGTGGGGAACATACTATTTTAATGAGGGGGAGTAGGCACATGTCTCAAAACACATATTCAAGGAAAAACCTGACATATATTATTGTCATAATGATTAGACTATATGGTAATTAGTTTACGGTCATAGAATTAAGAATAGTGGAAAGTGGTTATCTATATTGGATATTTGTTGTGTGGATGAGTTATAAAAACTAATGTGAATGATGATCAAAGATACCAAATTTCACACAACACATTCCCTTTAAAACCATGAAGAAGATCCAAGTTGATGGTCATACATTTTGGACCATAGGGAATTCTTGTTTAAAGTCAAAGAGTTTGAACCAATGAGGTTGTGAATATCTTCTACATGGGTACAAAGCCTAGTAAGACTCATAAGAACATGTGAGACATTTTGGTGTGGGAAATATGGAGTGGTGTTAGTCATTATCAATCACATGTAGAATAATAGAACAAGGGTGAGGAAATTTAGGTCAGAGAATGTCCCGATGATTATAATATTCCCACTAAACATGTATAGATGCTCGAAGAGGGAAAAAAATGGGTTAGTGTTCCACTATACCATAGGGAGGTGAGATGAATTACAAATTATTCTTTCGAAGTCCAAATTATTAAAGGGGAAATGAAGGGAAGAACCACTATTAACCACGTTCACAACACAATATCCTCCAATTCACCGGTAAAGGATGGGGCAAACAAAGAAAGAATTGTTTTTTGGATAAATTTTAAATATAGGTTATAATATTTGTTTTCATAGATCCATGGGGTGTTGGCCCAAGATTGGAGGTGTGCTGAAACAATATGAGACCATCACCCTTTGGGGGTCTGTCTGGATGAAAATGATGGGGGAAATATGAACCTGGAATGGCTTGAAGTATAGAGAAGGTTCGTCAAAATGTTTATGTGGATCTCAAAACTTTAAGCCTCATTACCTCATATATCATATCATGTCAGTGGAATGACCAAAGTGAACTAATGATAAAATACCCTGGTATCACAGATAGTTTAAGGTCATATTTCTTGGAACAATAGATCTTTGTTTATGGTCATAATTTTTGGACCATAGGAGTAGAGCTTAACATCTTGTTCCCAAGAAATATCCATGCTGTTTAACATCATTGTTTCATAGATCCTTGAATGGTGTATTATTGTTTTAAGAATCACTATTTCTAAGTGGTTTCCATTAGATTTATTCATGTAATCAAAAACATCCAAGAGTTCTTTATCAAAATGGTACATGCTTTCCAAAGGTAGGCATTCATTACTTTTGAACTTTATGATACTTAGGAATGTACATTGGTTGAGAGGATGGTAGGTTTAACTCATCACACCCTTTTGGTGGGACTTATTATCTACTCTGTGACTCTCTTTGTAAATTTAATATATTTACATGAATCCTTATTAATTCACCAAGCCTAACATAAGTTTCCCTTGTAATTTACAATCACTTATTAACATGTGTAAAATTTAGAATCATCCGTATGTATTCAAGGTTCTTCATTAATAAAGATATCAGTATGTATTCGAGGTTCTCCATCAATGGTATCATTTGACATTCTATTTTAAGATTCTTTTAATCATCATTATGATGATTATAGTTTTTTAGATACTCAGTGGGGCACTCTAGAATTTATTGCCATTCATAGAGATGAAGGATTGTTTTTATATTGGAACCGTACCAATGAATTGGGTTTCCTATGTATCTTTGTGGATGAAATCAGAAACATCCTATTTTGGTGCTGCTTAATGGGACACATCATAACTTTTAATTTCATGTGATAGGTAACTAACCATAAATTATAATATCATGTGGTATGGAAATATAAGAGAAATGTTCTTATTCAAAGTGTGGTGTGGTAATTATGATTGAAACATCCTAATGAACATGGAAACGATATGAGTTTCCAAGTTAGATTAGACCCCATTGGGAATATGGCCCAAGGAGAATGGGGTTGATTTGAAATGTTTGTTTTTAACCTCATAGAGGCTTCCTACATATCCCATGTGGATGGGAATAAAATCCCACATAGTTTGATAAATATCAAAGGACAGTATAGTTATTTGAGAGAAATGAGTTTTGGATTACTTCCTGAAAAGGACTCCTGGATGATTTAGGGGTTTAATTTGGGGCTTATTCATATGGAGGAAGCCTAGATTAAGGGAATTAGGGTTGGATTCATAAAGAGGATGTCTAGTGAGCTCGGGCCTTGAGAAGCCTTCCTACGTGTCCCAATATTAGTGGGAATCTGAGTTCTCAGAGTTCATTCAATCATGTGTGTTTGTGCACAAGATATAATCATCACAAATATATAAACCCACGTGAGTGATGCTCGGTGTGAGAAACAAGAGGATGTGAATGATTCAACAATAAAACATTAACTTTTCCTCCTTCGCTGGTGGAAGAGGGCACACCTATGGCGGAGAGATTGGAAGAGGCCTGAGTTGACCTGAGTAGTGGGTGAGGCAATGAACCTTCCCACAATTCAATTTACATTAAATAAGGGTTTAATGAATGGAAGCAGATATTAAGGTTAGGGGATTACACCAGGATGGATTCTCATGGTGACACAGCTCAATTGGAGAGGGAATGGGTAACAAGAGTCCATGTTCCCATTTATCCTCAGGTCTTTGGCACCGAAGAAGAGAGGAGGAGAAATGATTCTACCTCCTTGCAAAAAATCTTTGGGCTTACACCAAGATGGGTCCCCTAAAATTGAGCCTGGTAGGAGATGTAGACTTCTCCTATGATTGATTGGAAAATAATTTTTGAAGCGTACCTTCCCTACCAATGACTAGAGGAACTAGGTCTTTGAGAATAGAGTGGCTTGAACCCAAACCCTCCTCCAAATAGGGAACTTCCCAACACTGTTCCTGGGAGAAAGTTTCATGAGACTATGGATATAAAAACCCAAATACACTCTATTAACTCAAACTCCTTTCTAAAACAAATGTGGGAAACCCATGACTTTGGATATACAAACCCAAATTAGAGGCACACTAATGTGCCCTTACAAAATTTAGATAAGACATTAGGTTTTAGTAGAGGCTTTAACATAGTCCCTTTCAAATAAGGGAATCATAGAAAAAGATACCCTAACATGAATGGAATTAAAGAGGGAACTTGATTTGGTATGTATTCTTTATACCAAGCTATACCACGAAGGTTTCTCATGTAAGTGTGTCATATAGGTACCCCACATTAATGTACCGCGCAGCTGTACCATGTAGGTATGCCGCGCAGTTATGCCGCGTAGTTGTGGCATGCAGACATGTCATGCAGGTGTTTATGATGACGGAAGAATTTATGTTACATAGGAGAACCAAACCTATGTAAAAATTGTGAAAAGACATTCAACACATGTGTATACCATTTTATTTTCTATTCTCTCATACTTTATAGAGATACATGTGGGAATTTGAGATATTTGGATAAATAGCTACGTAATGGGAGCTTCTGGGACTATTTTAAATTTTCCAGTCCTTGAAATAGGCAGCCCAAGGGTCCTATTTATAGGCATGGATGTGCCTAGTCGACAGAAGGTTGTCCATAGAGATCTCCACATAGCTTCTCCAGGAAGCTCTAGCATGTAGGGGTGACAAAATTATTCTGTCGTGCTACTATGTCTAGCAGCTTTGCTGCGTAGCCTTTTGAAGGATTTGGATTTCCTTTTAATTCTTAGAACCTTGAATTGGGAATTTTGAATATCTATGTCTATCTTTATTGGATTTTTGTATTATTAATAGCTGTCATCAAAACACCCCCTCCTCAATATTGGATCTAACTTGAAAGCAGGTTGATTCCTAAGGTAAAATAGCAAGGAAAGGACTATTGGTTAATTTCTAGACATCATAGGTTTTCCACGGAGCTATATAACGTAGGTACGCCGCATATTGTTTTCATGTAGGTAGGTCGTGCAGGTTCACTGCTGGCTATAAACAGGTTCTATCCTTTGCATTTTTCTTCACTCATGCCTCCAAATCTTTCAGATCCCATTGCGTATCCTTTATCATCTAGTCTTTATTCATTTTTCTCTCATGTAGTCTCCTTGAACGTTTTTCAAGGTAAAACCACATTAGCGAAGGATCTATATGGAAGGACATTGTTGAAGGAGTTGTCTGAGGATCATTGTTGATGGACCTATGTGACAGACGTCGTAGAAGGACCTACGCAAATAGTTTCCTTTTCCAAATATCTTTGATTTACTTTTACATTAAGATGAATTTTAATTAAGAATCTAATCCTAATAAGGTAATTTGGGTAATTCTTTTTCCTGAAAATGTCTCATTTGATAACCGCTATTGAAGAAGCTAGAGCTCATCAAAATAAAATGATGAAGATCGTCGGACCAGACTATTATGACATCGTTGAAAGTACTCTTCCTGGGCTATGGAAGAGTTTAATCTTGTATCTACGTGAATATCCACAAACTACTTACATACCCCTATTTGGGTAGGGGATTTTACAAGATTTCATTGTTCCATCTGAGAAGAAGTATTTTCCAAAGAAATACTTTCTTCAATACTCCAACTATAAATGCATGAATATTAGTTCAAGGGGGGGGGGTTCCAGTACATGAAGGAACTATCCATATTCGTTTCATCCTATATCACAATGGTGGTACACCGGATATGATGGATCATGTTATAGATCCATAGCCACACTACTAGGATTTAATATTTTAGGCATCTCAGATAGATCAGCCTAATGGTTTGAAGGAAGACTGGGATCTTCTTTTTGGAGGAGGTGTGAATCCTAAATTGATGTCGGAATTTTGGGTCCGCAGGACATGTGCAGAATTTCAGAAAGAGTTATCAGATGTTCATATCTATGAAGCTGTCTGGGTAGGGAAAACCAACCTTCATAAAAATGATTTCATTCCTAAATTACTGGGCCGAAGGAATCCACAAATGAATTCCTTCCATTTGATACTTGTTGAAGTTGTTATTAGTCTCTAGGACAACTAGTAAGGGAAATGTATGATGAGTTTATTACAGCAACCTCAATATGGGGTAATGTTACCAAAACAATACCATTGTCTCATGAACTATTCCAAAAATAAAAAGAAATTACCAAAAAACAAGAAAGATATTTATTCTAGGGTGTGGATAGAAGCCTTTTTAGAACCAAAAATAGTGAAAGGTCCAAACTATGGACATACTACTATTTTTCCTTCTGTAGATAAGTAGGGTAGTACATGCACATATTGGACTACAGTATAGAGAGGTGACTATAATCAATGGGGATATAAATTAATGTCTGATATTGATGCAAAGATATTCTTAGCTTCCTTCCTTACCATGTGGATTAGAAATTACTTGATTCCAGTTCATGAGTCCGGAGGAGGTGTACGGCCTGGTACATTTGTTATCATGGATAAATTAGAAAAGGGTTAGTATATTGGTATAGAAACTCCTGTATTGGTAAGAATTTACCTTTATATGAAGTATCTATATAATGGGAAGGCTCCGTTTAGAATTTCAAGGTTGTTTAAAGTGTTGTGGGGATGGATTGTAACACACTTTTCTTCATACATAGGGTTGAATTCAATTAGAATCCCCAATGTTCGATTCACCCCATTTTTAAAGAAATTTTCTGGTTGTCAGCCTCAAAATTTGAGACTGGATATTGTGCCAAAGGCATTGAATGTCTCAAGATAATTTATCTTTTTTCATTTTGGTAACCCACCAACCGGAATATTTATTAATGATGGTAAAGAAAAGAATTATGAGATGAGTTCATATATGATGGAATTCGGGGATAGTGTATTATTGACATGAATTTATGGTGAAATTATCTTTGAGGTTTACGTCCCTTATCCGTTTCCTCGTCAGTTTATATGTCTTCAACAATCAAACACTTTTCCACATACATATGTTATACACGAGAAAACCCCAATGGTAGTGAGACAGTTATGGATTCTAACAGTTTTAGAGCCATCCAAATTGTTGATTATGTTACCTCCATCAGATGCATCAATTGTATTGGAAGCAGGATATTATAAATCTTGGGCTATTTCATATCCTTAAGGGGATTTGCTGAAAGGAATACATCGAGTGACAGCTAAAACAAATGTTGCATGTGGTAATCGTGGTATGAATTATATGGCCAGATATGATGCCGATGTTTCAGAGGATTTAGAGCCCTCAACATCTTGGAAAGTAGTATACCAGGAATCCCAGAGATAGAGAAGGAATACCTCTAATTCCAAGGTGATCTATTCGCTGCCATGAAACCGAGGTTAGTATTCCATCTGTTGAAATCTCTGTAGAAGAAAGGAGGCCTGAAAATTGTCACAAATTAGAAGGTGTTGAATCTCTTCCAAAATCAACCGTACTAAGATGAAATTATGTGAAAACATCATCCATTCATCATTGGGAGAGTGTGACCCGTGATATTAGAGATACATGGGAATTCCTCTAGCATGGAATTTGAATACAAGATGTTGGTGACATTAAGGTACCATCTGATTGAAATGAGGATAAAAACCAAGCGGATGTACAAGAGTATATTACAGAGATGATGGCTTTTATATATGAAACCGATGAAAAAAATCCAATCCTCTAAATGCGTATCTCATCTGATGGACTTAGGAGTATACAAATGGGTAATTATTTACCCTGAGGAAGAGTGGGATATTTATGTTAATACTGAGAATGTATTTTTCTTTTATTTTGTCTCAAATATGCTTTACAATTAATCATAATTAATCATGATGAAAGTTTATTTGTGCTGCTTGAATGTAGGGAAAGAAAATCTAGAACAGTCTTGAATCACCAAAGTATGGTCATGCAGGCTCCCCCATTAATGCAATGAATGATCCTGTCAGGTCTCTAAAACGATCTCCTGGAGTGATAATTATGACTAGGGTAATGGAGACAGATAATCCTCATCCATTACCACATGTTTCTCTTGCCAAGAGGAGTGTTTTGACTTCACCCCATGATTTTGAAAAGAAACATAAGAGAGTAATGAGATTGATCCGAAGTATTCACCAATGGGTTTAGTATTTATACCATCCTTAGGGAATATAATTTTCTCAATACACTATTTTAATCACATTTATCCTTTTCCATGATTTGGGTCTATCTCTTCTCTCAAGGGAATAATAGTTGATTCTTCTATACTAGAGAAGGAAACCACTTGATATACCTAAATTCATGTTGATGAATCTTCTATATTAGTAGATAAATCCTCAAATGATTCATCTATACCTATTCCCAGAACCACTGTGAGATAGAAAAGTCATGGTAAGATCAAATACATTTCACTTGAATAGTAAAATAATTTCTAATATTCTTCTTTTCAATATATTTCAGATCAGTTTTCTTTTCTAATGGGTCCTAAAATAACCAATGATGATATTATAATTGCATCAGATGAAAGGAATGAAGACGCTGGACAACCTGACATAAATACTGGTGTTATCCAAAATTTTCTAGATCTGATGATGTTGCTGCAATTGAAGAGCCAATGGAACAGAATGTTAGTGGAACAATTTTGGGCATCAACCAACATTTTTTGGATAACTTAAATGGTGATGATACTATAACATTCTAAGCTGCATAAACTGATATGACGTAATCCCTTAATCAAAATATTGATATTATAGGATCCATAAAGGAGTTTGAGAATTTTAATGAGAAATTTCAAGGACGTAAGTCCTTATTCTTGCATTTTACATACACAATTTTTCCTTTTCAGCTGATTCGTTACATCAATGTTTACCTTCTGTAGCTTTATCTACAGAAAATATTAGAAAGGATCATCAGAAACAAGGAATTCTACTCTATCGTTCTTCTGTTGGAGCTGAAAAATACTTATAGAGGAACCTATATCAAAAAATATCTAGAGCCTTAAATTATGATAACTAGGGAAACCTAGAAGAGATCCCCTTCTCAAGAAACATATACAAAACATGTTGATGATGAGAATACCGGGGGATGAATCCAATGAAATAGCTGACTTATTATTAGGTACATATCATCTGTTTTGTTGGATCATACTCAATTATTTCCATTTTCTAAAACTAAAAATGACCATGATTTATCATTTAGGGTTATCAGCTTCCACATTAAGATCATGAGGTGAAATTTCCATGTTATCTTAGACATGAAATGATTGAAAATATTCTACTGTTCTGAGAGAAGTAGAACACAGAACCTCCTTAAGTTATTTGTTTCCAGAGTACATTTTACCTCATGGTAGTGACTATGATTCAGACATAGACATGCAATATATTCCTAGTATTACATGTAATAATAGATGGTGAAATATCTAAAGAATAATTTCTGAGAAGCCTTTATATGAACTTTCGTCCCATTTCTCAAAACTCCCAGCATTATTTTTTGTATTGGGATATGGTGGTTTTAATTATTGAACAGTCTATGATGCAATGAATGATACCATTCGAATATGGGAGAAGGAGCATATGCTGCGACAATATTTTGAAAATACTAAACCAGTCATCAAGGTTGAGTGCTTCTAAGTTGCAGTAGATGAGGTAAAGGCCGACAATAACAAGAAATCGATCGAAATAAGCCAAAAAATCAAAGAATTCATGAACGGGTCATTATATCATTAATTATAATTGGATTATGTTCATAAAAAACATGATCAATTGAGCAAGACATTGGGTGAAACCCAATTATAGGGGATAACTTCCATTTCAACCGCTAAGGAAGCACTTCTTCGGGCCAAGGAGGATGGAGTTGATCAACTATCTCAACATCAACAGGCAGCTAATAGGGCTTATGAAGCTATTCAACAAATGGAGAGTCATGTTTATAGATTATTTTGATGCATGATAGAGAGGATTTATTCTGTGGATGTCCGTTTGATTCCAGAAAAATTACTGGGATTTCTTGTCTCCAAACATACGTGTCTTCATTCATGTTTTCCATGATTGCAACATTAAAGGTAATGATGATGCTTACTTATTTTTTTAAACATCAAACCATCATGTAATACAATCACAATTATGATGATATTAATGGGGGTTCTCAGAATTTAATTATTAAACAAAGGGGCCTAATGATCATATATTTATTTTTGCTGGGGTTATATGGAGTATCCCACAAACTTCATATCTTTTGAATTTTTTTATTTCTCAATATTACCTGAACCATAAAAAATGTATGTTTAGTGAGCTGGGACTCATCTTTTTTCCATATTTTCTTCTTAGGGTTCTCAATGTAGTGAGTATCACCTTTCTTAGCAATTGAGAGTCATGAATGTTGGACTATAAAGTGATAGTGTATAAGGTCAAACATATTTTATGATAAATTTTGAAATTAGATCCAAAATAAGACTCGGTGTCTAATACTGCTTTAATATTCATTAAAATATTTCAAAGGGGAATATTGAGACATGATTTTTATGGTCACCTAATTTTAATTTTTTATCAACATAAGTTGAGTGTCCTCCAAGAATGATGTTACTATTATTTGAAAAACTCGTTATGGGAGTTTTGTTATGCAAGGCCAACTAGTGAATATACTGCATAGCCAAATAGTGACTTCTTTTGACTGATAGGCCTGTTATGTAGGAAAATTATGCAATGCCACCAAAGGGACGTACTATATAGTCATGAAAAAGAGCTCATAGGAATTGAACATTTTATTGCTGATAGAGAATAGAAAAATAATTGGGTGACTCAAGACCAAAATGGGTTGTTTTTCAGGGAAAACAATTTTAAGAATGAAAGGGATTTTTTTATGCTGACATATGTCATGAATAAGAAAACCAATTATATACGAATTTTTTTTAGAAAGAATGGTTGAAATTTACATAAAGGAGAATTTATGATATAAAACTGTTTAGTTTTAAGTCATGTAGTGAGGAAATTGTACTAGGTAGTTTTATGTCTTGTAGTGATGACATTATATAGTGAAATTTTAAGTCTTTCACTGAGGAAATTCTACAATGCAGTTTGATGTCATATAGTGAGATTATTGTTTGGATTTAATTTAAGATCTTTATCTTTGACCAAAGGTATATGACACTCCCAACTTCATGATAACTATTTTGGAAATTTTTTACCATATTCATGTATGGAAGGAAAAATTGGAAACTATGATGTGGGAATTGCAAGACCTGAATAATGATATGAAAAAATGGATAAAGGCTTTTGGGGATGTCTTTTCCTAGAATAAAGTTACCATTTATTTGAAAACCCTATTATGGGGGTTGTATTATGAAGGGCCAACTTGGGCATATGCTGCATAGCCAAATATTGGAATCTTTTGACTGACAGGACCATTATGTAGGAAACTTATGCAAGGCCACCAATGGGTAGGTGTTGCATAGTCAAGAAAAAGAGATTTCAGAAGTATGCAATTTTACTAATGCTAAAAGCCAAAAAAAGATTATGGAGATTCATATTTTTCGAATCACAATGTTTTATTTATGGATAAACGTACCTAAATATAGAGAGGGTATATCCAACCACGATTTTCAATGAAACATAGGAATAGGAATTTTACGAAGGTCTAACCCAAAAGTAAGAGTTGTGGTGTCTGTAGTTTTAGGTCATACAACTAGGACAAGAAATGGAAACAATATATGATATGTGGACATGTGATTCGAAATATATTTTATATAGCTTTGAACACATGGAGAGGGAAATGTGTAAACCATAGTCTTGAAGACGTCCAGATCAGGAGAAAGATAATGGGACAAATATACCTGAATGACTGTTTTAAAATATAGATTCTTGTATATTGTCATTAAAGTTTGAAGGGGACATAAATACTATAACCAAGAACCAAATTACAATTTTTTGACAAACATATAATTTGGGTTTTGTTATGTAGGGCCAACTGGGGAATATACTGCATAGCCAAATAGTGGAATCTTTGGACTAACATGCCCATTATGTAGGCAATGTATGCAAGGCCACCTAAGGGCATGTACTGTATAGTCAAGCAAAATAGTTCTCATCTAATAGAAATAATGTATCTAGCAATGATAAGAATGATTATGAAGATCTGGAAAATAGTCAAGATTTAGAGTGTGAAATATAGAAGGTGGTTGTGCTCAATGTACATATAAAATATTTGAATCAATATTTTCCATGAATATGACGTCCTTTACATATGTGTAACTCATATGTAAATTGCAGTCTTTATTTTTTTCATTTGAATTGAAATTATATTGTGCAGTTTAATGTCATGTAGTGAGGACATTAAATAGTTCAGTTTTAAGAAATGCATTGATGACATTCATAACCCCATAAGAAATTGAAACACATTATTTATATAAATAATCTTATTACCCAATTCATATTCCCATGTTAGCTATGCTCGGTGTGAGAAAAAATGAGAAATAAGGGATAATTCTACAACACAAAGGTGACACAAGTGAAAAATATGGGTGTTACACTTCCATGCACATTAACATCATGTAGTAAGGAAAAATATGAACTGATGTGAAAAGAAATACTTATTGTAGCGGCAGTAATGGATAAACCCCAAGTTTCATTATGTGTCTTGTTGGGGGAAAGAATCAAGCCATACACATTTCATTAAACATTCCCTAAGCCGGTTTATTTATTATATAAGGAATAAGGTGGGTTTTTTATATATTGTTGTTGGGCCCAAGATTGACTATCCAGGCATCTCTACGTATCTCATATAAAATATTATCAATCTGTTCATAGTTATTTAAAAAATAACTTCCCACACCAATCAAATTTGATATGGGAAATAGGGACTTTAACACATTCTAGAAGAATGATTAAATTTAACAAACAAGATAGATTGAAAATAAAATTATGTATCTTAAAATAGAACTATGTAAAGATCTAATTCTTACACAGGAGAAGAAAAAAGGAAATATAATTTTTTTGATTGCTGATGGGCCCATGATTGGAGATCCATGTGTCTATACGTATCTCATATAGATAAGAATCAATCCATATGTACTTCTTTGAGTGTGGTCCCCATGAATATTTGATGCAGAGATGGAGAAGGGAGGGACTCATATGCCACTAAGGAGTAGAAATGATATACATGATTCTTGTTTATGGAAGCTCTTAATGTCAACTAGAGAATCCATTAGCCAAATGATTTAATATCGTGTAACAAGGGAAAATGATGTCATGTAGTTTAACGTCGTGGGATAAGGTTGAAGAAGTTACACATTGTAAAGTAATGTAGAATGGACGTTTATGGTTGTTACACTATTTAACATCATGCCTCATGGACATTGTACTATGAATTTTTATGTCTTTACATAAGGGATTTGAGGGATGTGAATTTTTTATTCCTTTAGTGAGGACATTGGGGGCTATGCAGTTTTCAGTCCTGTAATGTTGAAAAATGAGTGCTACTACACAATCTATTTCTTTAATAATCCCACATTGGTTGGAGTTATAATGATCTCTCTAACCATTGAGATTAAGGAATAATCTCCATTTGAGTAGACCGTATGTATAAAAAATGTTCCTTCCTACTTTAGATTAATATTTGGAGGTTTCTTTCCTTAATTCATTAGGGTCCTAGGGAACAATACAAATTCTCTTTGAATAAATGAATGGAGGAGAACTTTTTTGTCCAAAGTCCTCACTATTCTATTCTAATATACATCTAAATTATGAAATTATGGAATCTTTTCTCATCTAATAGTTCACTCTCATTAAACCATTTATGAGTCATCTCGTCTATAGACAACTGGTTACAAATTTCAACTCTAATTGAAGTGAATTATTTTTAAATTATCAAGACTAATTATGTCATGTATACTAATGAATAAGGAGTTGTCGGGGTTGCTGTACAGGTTGTAGTCCGATCAGCCCATGATGCATGAAAAATTTTATAAGGCCATGATTTATTATCTTTACCCACCATTTTACGGTGTATAATTGATAGGGCCTTATTAAACGCCTCTATCTGTCCATTGGCCACTACATGATAGCTAGATGAATGGTTGGATTTGATATTTTGTTTCTCATATAATTTTTTTACCTTTGTAGAAAAAATGGTTCCACAATCTGTCAAAATAGTATGATGGACACTGAATTTGGTGATGATTTTAGTTTTGATGAAACTAACAATGTTTTTGTCCTTGAATTCTTTGAGATTTATTGCCTCAGCCCATTTGGAGAAGAAGTCAATTGCAGTAAGGATACACATGAATGACTTAGCTGTGGCTGGAGGATCAGGTCCTACTATATCCATTCCCCCTGTGGCAAATGGTCAAGAGTATTTAGCTGTATGTAGTAGCTCTGAGGATAGATGAGTGAAGTTGTCCTGCACATGGAAGGGATGATATTTATTAGTGAAATATTCACAATCCTACATCATTGAAGGCCAAAAGTATCCAATCCGTCATATATAATTAGAGAGTTTGTTCCTAGAATGATTGGAACCACAAGCTCTTGAATGCACTTCTTTCATGACTGTTGCAGTCTCTTCTCTATCAATACATATGAAGATAATTCCATCAAAGCCTCATTTATAAATGATCTTCTAGTGGACTGGACTATCATAAAGATTAAAATTGGTCGTACATTGTCGAATATGTGTTTTTCATCCCTATCTGGTGGAATTATTCCATCTTGAAGATATTCCATTATGGGTGTTCTCCATTCCATGTCCTGGACAAATTGCTCTTAAATATGGCTAATATCATTAATTTCATCCATTCTAGGTTGAATGAATGATGACACCACATGACGAAGGTCTATGGTAATGATTTTATCACCCCGATTTTTATCATCCAGGGCTATCACCGGATTAGCCCGTGCATCAACTAGGGAATTTTTTGATCACGGGATATAAGATAATATCGTATTTGAGGAAAATTCATCCATTAACCCTCTATCATAATTACACAAAGGGATTAATTCTTCATTTCTATTAGAATATTACCCATTGGTTTTTTTATTACTAATTATGAATCACCTTTATCATTTAAGTGATTCACTTTCACCTGAGGTGCCAATTCCAAACATGCGATGAGAGCTTAATATTCTACCTCATTGTTGGTACCACATAATGAAAATAAGAATAATTAAGGCAACACTACCTTTTCTAGGTAAATAAGGAAAATTCCTACCCCAATATTATTTAGTTTAGGGTTTTCCATTCTCTTCCCTATTTGACATCTAGAAGCACTATCAAAGTACATATCCCATGTTTGGGAATAAGCAAGAATAGAGAAGTCCTCTTCATCTAGAAGATTTGTATTCAATGATGTATCTTCCATAAATGGATGTTCAACAAGGAATTCACCTAGATATTGGCCTCTTATTTCATTCTAAGGCACAAATTGGATATCAAATTATTGCAGAATAATCGCCCACCGTGCCAGACGTCCTATAAGCATAGAATGAATGAAGATATATTTGAGTGGGTTACTATAAGATACCAATTGGATATCATGATTTTCTAGGTAATGACTCAATTTTTGAACTATAAATATTAATTTCATGGAGCACATTTAAATACTTAAATATCGAGTTTCCTAATCATTCATAGTTTGAATGAGATTATAAAGGCTGTTTTTATTCACAATATCACCCTTTTGGGCAAGGAAGCACCCAGGGATCACTCTAAAGATGTCACATAGTGAATAAGTGGTCTTTATTAAATAAGTGTAATTAATATGAGTGCGCTAAAAAGATATTTCTTGAGGTTATAAAATGCTTCTTGGACGTCTTCATTGCATTGATTGGTGACTCCCTTATTCATTAATTTTGTGAATGTAAAACAAGTGCCTTCCAAATTGGAGATAAAGCATTGAATGTAGGCCATGGGTCCTTGGAATCCTATTTATTATTCCAAATTTTGGGGAGGTTACATACCAATGATTTATTTTGATTACACAAGATCAACTTCAATACCACGATGGCGTACAACGAAGCCATGGGACATTCATGAGGTTATCCCACTAGCACATTTCAAGGGGTTTATCTTCAAACTATGTTGCTGAAGATTGTTGAAAGTAATATCTAGATCATCCAAGTGATTGGAATGTTGTCTAGATTTGACCACCAAATCATTCACATGTCATTCAACAAATTTCTATAAGAAGGGTTTGATGATATGGTGCTTGGCACATTGACATGTTGGACATGCATTCTTTAAGCCAAAGGGAATTACACTATAGAAAAACACACCTTGAGGGGATCTGAAGGCTGAGGATAATTTATCCCAAAGGGCGATAGGGATTCGATTATATGAAGATTATACATACATGAAGGAAATAGCTTCATATCCAGCTCATGAATCATTTAAAAACTCTGTAATCGAAAATAGAAAATCATATTTTGGATAATTCCGGTTAAGATATCTGAAATCATTGAAAAATCTAATTTCCCATTCTTCTTTGTCACTGGGAAAATATTTTCCAACCATTTTGGTTATTTAACATCCCTGACAATGTTATCCTTTATAAGATTACCAAGTACAACTTTAATTTTAGAGGCATGAGTTGGGTGTGTTATTCTTGCTGCTTTCTTAAATTAGGGATGTTATTCTAGAAAACCCAAATGATGAGTGGCTACATTATAATTGTGACCAAGAATATCTGTATAATTGAAAGAAAATATATCTCGATGTTTCATTTGAAATGATGTATACACCTCTTCATCTTCAGAGGTCACTGATGCACTAATTAGATTGTGGTGTGGATTTTCTTCTATACCCAGATTTATTTCTTTGAGGTCATCCATAGTGGTAGAGACACCTTTCCCAAATAATGGAGAAGCATCCTTGATATATTACTATTCCTTTTCATTACATGTTATCTCATATATTTCTACTTTCATAGTATATGATGAGAAAAAACATCCATAGTTAGGGGTCGAGTCAGTGTTTGAACATCATGAAGAAGAGGCCACTATACCTGAACCTACTGATGATGAAAGGGATTCATATGGTAATAAATTGGAGATTATGGATTGGGAATCAACATATTTTTCTTCCACATTAATTTATATGAATTCTTCTACTATGATTGGAAATGTATAGTCTTGTTGTAGTTTAGAAAACGACATGAAGACATCTCCATTTAAGCTTCCATCACTACTTGGTAAATCAAAAATTTCTCGCATGTTTTTTGGTTCACTTTCCACAATCATCATTTTGGAAGTCACTAGATGAGTGCTTAGATTTGGTTTTACCCATTTAATTTGATTGATGGGTAGCTCATAATTTGTACTCACATATATGAATGGATTTGCAGGAATATTTTCCAACCCATTTAGAGAATTAACACTGGTTATCTCCATTGTCAAAGATCATATTCCTTTTGTTTGATAAAACTATTTCTTCAATGTATTGAGATTCACACATTTAGAAGAGAGCCTTTTCACCACACAACGTCATTATTTGACCATTGAAATAATATTTAAGACATTGGTGGTATGAAAAATGTATGACCTCATGTTCATGATGCCAAGGCCTTCCCAGAAGAATGTTGAAGGTTGTGTCATGACGAACAACCATGAAATCTGAATTAGACACAAGATATCCAAATTGAGTTTTGAGTGTAATCTCACCCAAAGGTTCTTTCTCATTCTTGTAATATCCATGAAACATTAAAGTGAAATGGGATTAGTCATATTCAGCCATGCCCAATCGATAGAGTGTATAAATAGGAATGAGGTTGAATCCAGAGCCATTATTAATGAAGGCTCATGGGACGTCTATGTGATTGTCCTTTTCAGATAAATACAAGGGTCTGATATGTCCACATATAACATCATCTTCATCTTCATCTATAAAAGATATGGTTTTATGATATTATACAGGATCATTATCAATATGATAAACCTCATCATTAGAAACTACGTTTTCAAACTCTTGAGGTCTTGAAAAAGCCTCATTAAGTTCTTCTCAAAGATCTTTTGACAGATTCAATGCATCAAAAATCAATAACTTGGTCGGTACATGGGCCAGTTGTTTCAAAACATCATTCTTTTGATCCAGAGATCTGTGTTTTCAAGCATAAAAATGCGGTTTTGAAGGTGTCCTAGAAGTTGATTCTTCTAATTTAGATGTACCTAGTGTCAGAGATAAAGATAAAAATACTCCTTGCTTGGGTAAATTAGACTGGCTAGGTCTATCTACATACTGAGAGGAAGATGGTTTGACTTACAATCAGTCCTCCAAAATAATCATATCAGAACCAAACTTGTCTTGCAAGGAAGAAACTCTCTGTTCTAGTTGAGCCTGCTGAAGGCCTCTTCCTTGATTTTCTGCCACATATATGGTTCGACCAGGTGTAGAGTTAAAATGGTGTTTTCTAGAATTCCCATGTATTCCCATGTATCCTCGACCTTGGACACTTCCTCTGGTTCTCTAATTAGGTACAAGGAACGTAGGCTCATTATAATCAGAATCATCATTGGAAAAAAGATTTGTTAAGGGAATAACATTGACAGAACCAATGTTCGATTCTGCATCTGATGAGGCCTTTTCCTGATAGGTTTGTTTTTGTTGTGATATTTGGTGGGGTAGTGTATGTTATTTTGAAGAAATTTTCATGAAATATTCGAGGGTCATGGAAATAAATGTCCATGACATGACCTCATCTTCTTCTCACATCTCTTTTTCCTTCTGATCACCTCTCTTCATTGAGAATTTACCATTTGATGATGGTGATTTCACTATGGAAGGAGTGGATGAAGACACAATTTGTTGTTTCAACAGTGTTCATAAAATGGCATGAGTTCGGTTGATCATTTTCCTAATAATCCAATCATCATATTTCTATACATTTTTACTTTTGACTTCCTCCCATTTGCCTTCTTCCTCTAGATCAATAGCAGTAACACAACCTACATAAGCTGGAGAACTTTTTAGTTTCACATCTCCAGAGTCTACCATTTTTAGGAAGAGGTCCATGAAAGCAAAATAGTCAGGAATTGGATGCCCCAACATATGGTGAAATGGAAAATAATTTATAAGATATTAATATCTTTATTTATTTGGTTTCTTTGTCCATGTAAACTGAACCAAATTATTTTCTAGAGCTGAGATGTTGTAATCTTGAACTTGTTCATTCTCGAATGAATAAAAATTTCTTTTTAAAATTTCAAACTATTTCAGCCTTTGATCTATTTGATAATCTTGATGAGGTGGTCATTTCATCTAACACTCTAGTGGTGGATCCCTTCAATATGATGATGGTTTTGATGTAGATGTAGGTACATGTGCTTGCTTTAGTGTAACAGTAGCTACCTCTACATTCGTTGTTCTCCTTCCTAGAGTATATGGAATTACACGAGTTTTATCCTTGGATTCAATAATATAATCCTATATCTATTGGGAAATTAAAATAAGGTCTCTAAACCTTCAACCTTCATGAGTATTTCACATGGATAAGTGGTGTGCATAACTCATCCCATAGATTTTACACACAAATTGTCAATAACTCTTCTTTAGGAAGTGCTAGACTTAATGAATATGTTAATCCTTTCCATCATGCAATGAAATATGAAACTCATTCATTCTCCCTATGTTTATTATTTTTAAGATAAAAACGTGTCTTCTCAGTTTCATTGAATTAAATTGAAGAAGGTATTTCTGATGGAGATCATCCAATCCATTAATTGATCGAGATTGTAAACTTGTTTTCCATGAAAAATCTTTACCTTGTAGTGGCTGCACAAAACACCAAAGATTTACTGCTTCTTATTGTTGAGGAGTTCCCATAATGGGATCAAAATGAGAAAAAAATGTGTTAAGTGTTGTTACAGATCTCTCGAACAATTAATTATTGGAAATTTTGTATTCACAATTTTTGGTGGGGGAGGAATAAGATCTACCCATTTAGGGTAAGCATTCTTTTCTTGATGAACTGGTGCACATTATTCCTCTATAGCATCCAATAGAGTCGGTATTGCCTCAATTGTCTTCATAATATTTTGGGGAATATTTGGATGAGCTTGATCCTATGTAGGTACAACAACTAGAGCTTGAGCTGGTGCATTGACTAGCAATCCAACTGGTGGGGGTGCAAGTATTTTCCTTGGGTAACCCATGAGAACATGCTCATCAGCATGAGTTTGATCATGCCTTGGTTGTGTAACCAAAAGATGGAATTCATTATCTACATCAGTAGTAACTAAAAATCTTCTTTGATGAGGAGATCCTACAGTATTTTCATGTTGAGGACCTTCTGGGGAAGTACATTTAGTATAAATACTGCTTCAATGTAACTCTGTATTGAGTCTTTTTAACTCCTTCATTTCATATTCATGTTTTGAAAATCTCTCTTCAAGTGAAGGATATTGAACTTCTATAGTGGAAAACTGAGATTCAATTGGACTTTTACCTTTCCCCATATTAGATTCCTTTTTGAGGGGTGGGAGTTGGTTATTTTAATGCATACCTAGATTCTGGGTAAGCCTCTAATTTTAGGTACCGACAACATCTTTATTTGCCTTACTGTGTACCGTATTATGGATAAGGACCTCATCTTCTAATTCCCCTTAAATAGACTCATTTTCATGGGCATCATCTTTAATGGTTTTAATTACATTTATTGAAGAATAATTCATTGATGGGATTCTATCAGCATATCTGTGAGATCATCTACCTTTGTATCTTCCATGAGACATTGTTCCCTTGTATGATGAATTCATGGGAACTGTTTGGTGGAACGTAACCCAAAGGGAATCCTTAGATAGTTCAGTTGTTTTCTTTCTTTTTGGATTCTTCCCTAATAGGCAGAAAACTGAACTCCACTGAGGAGAGGATTGTAGATGGGAATAGTCCCCCAGCCCTATAGGCTGGGGCTGTTCCTGTTCTTCTTCTTCTTCAAACTTCTGAACTTTGTTTGATGAATTTTAATGTTGGACTAACTGAGTCCCTAGCCATGAAATATGGGGTGATTCATGAATTGATATGACAGAAATTTGTGCAACAACACTTCTAATATTTCGAATTTTGGTTCGGACATTAGCTGGGTGTAACATCCGACAACCACTCAAACCACCTGTTTTAGAGGATCACTGTGCTCTTTTAGGCATTTTTATTTTTTGACGAATGACATCCTCTAAGTAGTATTTTTGCTTAATATTCTCCTATGCTTGATGTAAAAGTAACTCAAAAACCTCTTTTCATTGGTCCAAACATTGATGATATTTGGTTGAGGCCTATTCTTGAGCATACATTGGATTGCATACAAAATCTGTTGATTGTTGCCGACCATTGGAAATAAATTGCATGGGAAAAATTTTTGGGACTTTGTTGATTCTGGAGTGCAGTGAAATGTAATGCTCCATGTTCACCCCAACCTTTGATAAGAACAACATATGTGGAATCAAAAATTAAATGGTGTAGCCTCTTTAGAGAATTGAGGCATGCACACTAAAGGGTTCTCTTCTGTTTTTAGCCTTTTAATATCAGGAAACTGATAGAGATGCCTTTTCCATTTGTAATTACAATCCTTCTATTACCTTAAAATTATTTTGATGTTAATTATATGGTAATACATTGGTTTTAAAATTATGAAGAGTCTTCCATAATTTGAGGTAGATATCATGAATACAGTCTTTTGCCATCAATTTTGAAATGTTATACTGAGAATTTTCCAATGGGCAGAACATGACTGGTATTTCTCATTTAGCCAATTGTTTCATCTTGTTTAACATATCTTTATCATTTTTACTACAGGTTTCTCCACTTGGTCTGACCAATGTGGATGCTCTGTATTAGAAGACAAAATACCCAAGGGAGTTTTCGAGAATGAAAATTCTCGTAACATGTCTTCTAGTTGATAAAGTGTTTCAACAGTCAATGACAAGGAATCAAACATGACTGTCCTTGTGTTTTCAAGTGCCTCGAGATAGGAGAGATTTCTCATCGCTACATTATCAATTATAGAATTATATTGAAAATGTGAAATACTACTATGGGGAGGACATTCGCAGTAAATGCCATCGTGGGAAGGATCACCATGGTGGATTCCGGCAAGGGATGAATCATCTTGATCCTTGGTTTTCTTTCAACACATAGGGTTGTTGTGGCTCTCATCAAAAAATAGGAATTTCGGATTTACTGAATTTTCATGAAGAATGTCTTCATGATGATATATCCCATGAGGAACAAAATAATTACTACTACCACTCCCATAATTTGGTAAGGAGTGAATAAGATCTTGAACTGCAATAGATAAACATCTGAGGCCATCAAGAACTCCAGCATTAAGAGAATTCAAATCTCATTTTGACTCTTTATTTTCCAACAGTATTTGGCAAGATGACTTCTTGGATGTTCTCTTATACATAGTTGGGGAGACTTGTTGGGAAATGTTGTTTTCATGGGCAGGAGTATGTGTCTGCCTTAGATTGGTTTCCGAAAAAGATCGATTACCTCTAATTAGAATGGTTGTGTGTTCTTGATCTTGTTGTCTGTATGATATGGGGGAATATTCCCCATGACCCTCCTGGACTAGAACATAGATGTGTATCTACTTTGGGATGGCATGCTGATGTGTCACCCCATGTGTGTCGACATATTTATGTGTATGTTCCACTGGTACTACTGATGTATTTGTTATAATATTCTAGTATGCTTCCACAACATGTGAAACGATATTCATATGACCTTTCACCATGGATATGATATGTTTGGTGACATCAATTGCCAGAAAGGGGATATACATCCATTATTTATATATATTAGGTGTATATGCCTACTCTTGTCCTCCTTCTCCTGTCAATTGGTCTTGAGAGTACTCATGCATGAGGGCAGAGTGTCGGGTCAAACCTAGATTTTTTGTCAGAGATTTCCGACTGACTTCTCCAAGTGCTGCCAAATGAGACTGTTGGCAAGCCTGATGAACACTGGCAGGTGTGTGTGCCACCTGGATATTTTCTATCAAGTACGGTTCATGGACTTCCTTAAATACTAGTAGGAGAGACTACTAGAAGAATTGGTGATTGTATGCAGGTGTATGTTCCTCTTCACCATTTTCCACTACATTGGATTAGTGCGATTCTTTAAATGAAGTCAGAAAAGCCTACTGAATGGATGAAACTTTTTATGTAGTTGTATGTGCCTATTCACAGAACTCCACTGGTTTTATCTAGTGGGATTGGTGGGTTTCTACCTGATGAGTCTGTTGGAAAACAAAATTAGGACAAATGAGTATATATTCCCACTCATTGTTCACCATCACGTTAGGTTGATGAACTTCTCCGGAGGGGGAAGAGGTAAGAACCTTCTCCCTGTTGATCTGAAATTTTCCTCAGTAGCTTTTCTTGTGTGCCCAGGTCTGAGAGACCTGGTCCGAACATCCATAGGCAACACCCCCATTATGTTGGGGGTTCACTAGGACGCAATTCTGCTAGCGATAATTCTTGGTGGGAGTCCACTTGAAGCATCCTTTCTTTCCTTAAATGAGGACCCGAGTGAACTCTTATTATAACTCCCTGTATTATGAGAGGTACGGTTTATTGTGTTCTAGGGATAAGGACCCAAAACTTTAGAAAATAGTGGTTTTTACCATCTTCTTCTAGATCATTGGTCGTCATTGGCCTGACAATCGATTATTATTATTGATCTAGTGGGCCTCTTGGGCTGCCTCTAATATCAGGATTGTACAGTTCTGATGATACTCTTTTACAAATATGTTGGATACCTAGTGATGAAGACACTGTGTGGGTGATAACATTCTCATCATGGATTAAGATCCATCTTGAGTAATGGTCGGGAGGTTCACAGATGTCATCTTGTATAAATCCATTTTGGACTGAAGGGAGTTCTGAAAAAAAAAACATGAAAACAAAAATAAACTCCATTAAAGAAACAACTTTTAGATAGATACATGTGTGATTGATTCCTTTTTCTGTCCTTCCTTTATCAATTGATAGGGGCCTAATAGGTGGGTAAAAATATTAACTTGGTTATGGATTCATGTTGGTTTCATCATTTTTGTTTCATTTTTTCTTGAAACATGTATTCTAGTTTTAAAAATAAATATTTCTATGAGGTTTCCATTTGATTTATTCTGGGAACCGGAAACTTCCAACATTTCTTTATCCAATGGGAACCTTCTTTCCAAAGGCAGGCATTTTTTAAGTTTGAACATTACAATACATAGGAATGTACATTGGTCGAGATGATGGGAGGTCAGACTCATCACACCCTCTTTGGGGGAATTATTGTCTACCCTATGTCTCTCTTTTAAAATTTAATATATTATCATGAATCCTTATTAATGTACCTATCATTACATATGTTTCCCTTGGAATTTACAATCACTTATTAACATGTGTAAAATTTATAATCATCTATATGTATTCAAGGTTATTCATTACTAGAGATATCTGTATTTATTCGATGTTCTCCATCAATGGTATCCTATGATATACTATTTCATGATTCATGTAATCATTATTATGATGATACTAGTTTTTAAGACACTCATTGGGGAACTCTGTAATTTATTGTCATCTAGGGAGATGAATTCTTGTTCTGATATTGCGATCGTACCCATGAAATGGGTTACCTATGTGTCCTTGGGAATGGAATCAGAACCCTCCTAGTTCAACACCTCTTAATGGGACACATGATACCATTTAAGGTCATGTGATAAGGACCCAACCATACAGTTTAATACCATGTGGTAAGGGAATCTAAGCGAAAGGTTCTTTGTCTACATTTGGTGTAGTCCTTATGCAAAAAACAACTCAATTAACATGAAAGGATATGGGTTCCCAGGTTAGATTAGACCCTATGAAGAATATTTCCCAAGGAGAACATGATTGATTTGAAATGTAGGGTCTGAACCTCATGGAGGATTCCAACATATCCCATGAGGTTGGGAATTAAATCCCAAGTAATTCGATAAATCTCAAAGTAGAGTATAGTCCTTTGAGAGAAATGAGTTTGGGCTTACATCCTAAAAAGGATTCTGTGATGATTTAGGGGGTCAATTTGGCACTTATTATTAATGAGGATTCCCAGATTAATGGAATTAGGGTTGGATTCATAAAGAGGTTGTCTAGTGAGCTCGGGCCCTTAGAAGGCTTCCTACGTATCCAAATTATGGTTGGAATTTTAGTTCTCATAGTTCATTCAATCATGAGTGTTTGATCACATTTTGTAATCATCAAGAATCTATAATCCCACATGAGTCATGATTAGTTTGAGAAACAGGATGATGTGAATGATTCAACAATCACACAAGCACATTTCCTACTCCACTGGTGGAAGAGGGTGCACCTATGGCGGTGAGAGTGGAAGGGGCCTGAGTTGACCCGAGAATAGGTTGAGGCAACAAACCTTCCCACTATTAACATTATATTATACAAGGGTCCAATGAAAGGAAGAAGGGACGAAGGTTAAGTGTCTACACCAAGATGGATTTTCATGGTGACAAAGCTCAATGGGATAGGGAAAGGGTAACAAGAGTCATAGTGCACATCTCTCCACTGATCTTTGGAACATAAGAAGTGAAGAGGATAAATTATGCTACCTTCTTCCAGAAATGATAGGGGCTTATACCAATTTGGATCCCCAAATACTGATCCTAGTAGGGGAGGGAGACTTCACCTATTCTTTAGTGGAAAATAATGTGTGAACCATACCTTCCCTACCAGAGACATGATGTTTCAGGTCATCTCTTTTAGAAGGGAGAGGCCAAGACCCAAACCCTCCTCCAATCCTGGAACATCTCAACACCATTCCTCGGAGAATGGTCCTTGTGTATGTGGATATAAAATCCCAAAAACACACTATGAATCCTAACTCCCTTATAAAGAAAATGTAGGAATCCACGGATTGTGGATATATAAACCCAAATTGGAGACATGCTAATATGCCTTTCCCAAAGTTTTGATAAGTCAGGAGGTTTTGGTGGAGGATTCAACTTAGTCCCTTTCAAATAAGGGAACCAGAAAAATAGATACCAATCCATTAATGGATTTAAAGAGGGTACTTTAGTGGTTATGTTAGCTTTATACCAAGACCTGCCGTGTAGGTGCCTCGCACAAGGGTGTCGCATTGGTACCCCGTGTTGATGTTCGTCACAGGTATGCCATGCAGGTGTCGCAAGAAGTTATGCCATGTAGGTGTGTATGGTTACTGGAGAATGTATTTCACATAGGAGAACTAAAAATATGTAAAAATTGAGAACAGTCTTTCAAAACAACATTATCCCACTTAATTATCTCTTCTCTTGTACTTCAGAGAGCAACCTGAGACAATTTGAGGGATCATGGTGAAATAGCTATGCAAGGAGCTTCTAGTAATCTTTATCATTTTTAAGTCCATGAAATTGGGAGCCCTAGGGTCCTATTTATAGGCATGTATGGGCCTGGTCAATGGAATTTGGTCCACATAGATCCTCCGCGCAGCCTCTTCGTGCACCTCTATCGCGTAGGGGTGTAGAAATTATTCTTCCACGCAACTTTTTCGCACAGCTTTTCCATGTAGCCCATTGGACGATTTGGTATTTCATTGAATTATTCAAATGTTGCCTTTGGGTTTTGGAATCCCTAGAGCTATCTTCATAGTCCTTTTTTATTTTTATGTGGACAAAACAATCATGAACTGAGAAAGATATGTTATGCTGTTTGTTATCAAGCAATAACGAAATTCGGGAGACAAAGGAATTCCAGTGAAAAATTGTTTAGTATATAAAATAGAATGATGTGAATGAGGACCCAAGAGAACCATGCTACACCATAAAATCCCAAAGGGATATTCCAGCCTAGATGCCAAAATTATTTCGATCCTATGGCTGGGCCAATATAAAAAATATTTGGGCATTACTACATATCCCATAAGTATAAGAATCAATCCACATATAACTCCTGTAAATGGAATGGTAGATGACCATTCTGGGTCAATGATAACATTCAATGGTGGTGGTGGATTTTATAGAGGGATGGATGGAATGTACCTACTGAGCACTATGTAAGCCCTACGACCTTGTTTCGTGGAATGTATGGACTAGATTGGAGCACTAAATTTAGCATTATGGTGTCTTTATTGAACTCAATTTCCCCTTTTATGGCATTGGTTGGGGACATTTAGAAGAATTTAATTATATTCTTATTCAGTAGAGACCTTGTAGGGATACACCAATTTTATAGTATTTACAGACACTCACTCTGGATTATAATAATATGAGTCTTCCATTATTGTATAAACCGAAGCTGAGATTCCCATTTTCGGAGGCATGAAGTTACTGAGAGTATAGAACGGATTCATCGTTCGTGGGGGACTTTTATTTCCCTTATGTCATCGATGAATACCCTTATGAGGTTTTCAGGGATGATAGGTGGATACAAAAGTAGTAGATAAATCCTTGAACACATACAACTCCATGATATTTTGTCCTATAAATATATGTTAGGAAACGTTATCAGAGAAATTAGAGATTTTGGACTTTTGAGTCATTCTGCATTAGGGGACACATAGGACTCACTTATCCAGAGCATTGTTGAAAAAATAATCATCATTTTCCTCTAGTAAGGAATATATCTAGTTTCTTCGGTCTGGAGGATGAACCTTTGAAGCTAGATTCTAGTGAGAAGTATATATTAGATGAGAATCCAGAACAACATTCTCTCATCTGGGTGGTTGTTCTTACTAAGGATGTGCATTGCGATTTTAATGGTTATAGGGAAGATCTTGTTGAGATTTTTGTCCTTGAAAGGGTATCTCCTAGATAGGTTCTACTAAAAATAACTCTAGTAGTTGTGGGACCCTACCTTCTCTGTGTGGAAAATATCTGTCTTGTAGGATCATCTTTCAAGGGATGGATGCAGCAATGGGAAGTCCTTCTGCTCTTGTTTTAAGGTGTCCTCTAGGCATTGAACATTTTCAACGAAATTATAGAATCATCTTGGGATGTTTTGAGTGATTATAATGTGGTCCAATTCATCATTTACATTCCTGATGATCTTTGTCAACATATTATTTTGAGTATGCAGATTGTCATATAAGTATGTAAGGCCTTTACACCTAGAAATAATGTCTGTAAAGTGCTCGTCTGGTAATTTCCTTGACATGAAGTTGGTGAGAAAAAAACCAACACATGGTGGAGGTATATTTGTAGATAAACTGATCACAGAGTTTTTTCAAGTAAGTTTTGGACTCAGTGGGAAACTGGATTTAATATAAAAACACATGTGCTTCAAATGTGTGAATGAAAAATCAGTGTTTTACTACTCCCTTCTCCTCTATGGTTCCCAACACAAGTCTTCATATTGAAATAAATTGTTTTAGATGTTGTAGTGGGTCTTCCATTTTATTGAATGAGGAAAAGTTGTATTTCTGATGTTTCGGGGTTCTTTCATGTCGTCCACCCACACTGGATATGGTGTTCCATAATTTTGGATCACCTCCTATCGCATTTAAAATGCTTCAATCCAAGTATTATGGGAAATTATCTAGTCATATTTATGGGGGTTCTTATCATGAATAGGATTCTTGACCACCAGGGCATTCACATGATCATCCACATGATAGGCAGGTTTGACATCTTACAAAATGATCTACTAAGTGGTAGATGGAGTGGATTGTGGAACAGTTTGATTTGGATCTCGAGGTTCATTCTCATACTGCATTGGTTGATTTGATGATGCATATCATGATATCTTACGATAGGCTCTAGATACTAATCTATTTGGATGTGTGAGATCACCTTTTTGAAGTAGGGAAAATTAGAAAATAAGGGTCTACTTGTACCCCGATTGAGCCAGTGGAGGAGGTGTATAGTCCTATTGAGAATCACCATAATATGGACGTATCTCAACAAGAAGGCCATTAATGATTCAGCGTTGATCTACAATCTGCTATCATAGAGAGATAGTGGAAGGATAATCATCTAAAATCTATGAGAAATAATGTTGATATGAATGATTCAGTGATCATTTACCCTTTTTGAGATTCTATCTAATAGGAAACAATGTAGAGGGTTCTTCTAGTCAGAGATTCTACCTTCGAAGGCAAGTGATAATAACTGGTGGTTCTATAAGATGTTGTGATACCCTAGTAGGATGATCCTCTTCATCAACCTTTACACCGATCTCCCCAACCTTGGGTAGTGTGACCTTGGTCATATTCACCATGACAACACCTGGAGTGTCCAAGATGTCTCCAAGTGAATCTGGCTTTCGCTTGATGTGATTGAAGTAGAGAGCAGCATACATCCCAAAACCATAGACCTTAACATGTTTGGATGCCTCATTAATCATTTAGTAGAGTGATGTGAATCATTGTAAGAATTAGTGTTGAAGTATTTGGTGGTAACCATCTGATATATGGTGTTTTTCCACTATAAGTGTAACTATATCAACCTCACGACATTTCTAGATGAAGTCATCAGAGTGTTCTTCACTCTTTGGGCAGTCCAACCAATGGTTTTGGTGACATGAATGTATAACCTAGATGATAGTGTGGATGAACAAAACATATTTCTCACAGAGAGACTCCAAAATGATGAGGTTTATAACCGCATTTGGCCAAAAATATTCCAGAAACTAGTCAATGGTGAGAGTGTCATACAATCCTCGCTTTTCAGGAGAGGGACAATGCTCTTAGCTAACACACTCTCTAATTGGTGCTAGTTGAGAAGCTAGAAATGGTACAAATTATGGTTGGTTAAGTGATGGACTAGAAAATGGAAATATAACTGCACAAATTGTCTGATCAATGCACACTAGATCATATCTCATTGATGGTGCCGACCACATCATCACATCCATGTTGGTCGTGGTATTGACCGCTACTTCATTCGAATGGGAAGTGCCTATCATCTATGGTTACACTGGTAACTAGTGGACTATCAAATACCATAAATACCCTCTATGATATCATGTAGAGGTTTATCATGAAACTATTGATTATAGATATGTCTAAACCATGAGACATTTGATGGAAGTAAATTCTTTCTCAACCTTTACATATTTATGAATGGATTTGAGGAATGAGTTAATCTCACTTTTTTGGATGACAATCTTCACCCGCCAATCTCTTTCCCCAAACTCGAATGAAAAATAATGGTGAAATGTATACATCGTTAAGTACAATTGGGATTTATAATCAAATATGAGAATAATATTCACAAGAATGTGGCACTTCCCAGAGTTATTCCATCGACAACGATGATTCGACCATCTTCCAATGGGCATTTTGTTAGGGTCGCAAAATTTTTTAGCATTAGGTGGACCTTAATGTTTCTAATTGATAATAAAGTGGGATGGACCTCCACATTAATGAGTTGTGGTGTGAGGGGAACCTGGTAATATATCAAATGGGATATGGGGAGTGCCTCTATACTGGCGGATGGATGATTGGGGATGACTTCCTCTTTTAGCTTTCAGGATACGGGGAGGACCACTATATCAGTTGTCCCTGAAGTAGCGATGATCTCTCCATTAAATTTTATTGGCACAATGAGGACTCTTTTATGGATCTTTGTTTACACAGAATGTAGGACCTTTTCTATTCCCTTTGGGAACATTTGGTGGAGCTCCATATTAATTTTTGGTTAAGTGAGGAGGACCTCCACGTTGATGGCTCAAGGTGTGAGGAGGACCTTCACACTGATCGAGATAAACATGGGTAGGACCTCTATGTTGAACAATGATAAAACATGGGCTACCTCCATAATTTTCATGGGTGGAGTGGGTAGGACCTCTAAATTGGTTGTTGTTGGAGTTAGGAGGACCTCTACTGGAGATGGAGATGATTTGTGAGGGTCTTCACATCACTGGTTGGTGACACAGGGAGGACCTTAATATCAAAAAACATATGAAAAATGTGGAACAGAACACTAAATTTTGACACGGTGGGGAAGGACTCCACCTTAGATAATTTTTGTAACATGGGGTGGACATCCTTTTTGGGTGTGAGAGAAACAAATATATCCACTATAGATAGCAACTACATGGAGAGTGCCTTTGGGATGAGTCTCATCATCAAGGTCTAGCATGTAATGGCTTACTTGGATGCTGGCGGATGAGAGAGGGAACCCAAAATTACTAGAAATATGATCTATACCAATGGTTTTGGGAAACCATTGGTATTGTTCACTAATTTGGACCTATACCAATGGTTTCTCCAAACCATTGGTATAGGTCCCAAAATCAAAGAACCTATACCAATGGTTCTCAAAACTGTTGGTATCAGTCTATACCAACGGTTTTGAGAACCGTTGGTATAGGTACATGTATTTTTAATGGAATATTCTTACATAGGACATTAAATAAATCAAAATTTAAAATAAATATGATAATACATATATATATTTATGAAATTATGTTCAAAAAAGTAGGTTAGTTTAGTGGTTAGGTCATTCAATCACAAACGAGAGATGTTGGGTTCAAAACTAAAAGAATGTTTATTTTTTGAATAACATATACCAATGGACTAATGGAACCATTGGTATTGATTTTCATATTAACTATACCAACGGTTTTCACAAAATCATTGGTATAGACCTATCCCCCCAACATACGTGGCAACGGTTCTCCAAACTGTTGGTATAGGCTATACCAACGGATTGGATGCCTGTACCAACTATTCTAAACCATTGGTATAGGGTATTTTCCCAGTAGTGAAACTCATGAGAGTTGAGGGAGCTATCCCAATGATGTATTAAGGAGTCCTTTCTATTAGGTTGTTGGGATTTGTAAGAGTATGTCAGGGGTAGAAATATCCATAAGAGCTGTTGAATATGATTCCCATTGATGAGACTCTTTCTAAGCATGGAACTGATGTTGGCGTTAGGTGAGTTGGACTAGGGTTATCAAGGTATAGGGAATGATCCACCTATCCCTCGTTTTGAAGAACTAGTTGCTCGATGTTTTGACATGGCATGGGGGAGACGACCTTAATGGATCCTAGGAGGTAGTCATCGTCATGATGACATAGGTATCCCAAGACTCCATGGAATTTGGGAGCGTGTCAAAGGACTAATTATAAGGACCCAACGTTAAGCATTACATAATCTTGAATTAAATGAATAATTCACATTGAGGATATTTTCAAGTTTATAGTTTTCGATAATTAGGCCATAACTATTACATTACATCTCAAAAATTAAAAGGAAGAAACTTCTACTCAGTTTCCATTATTTCTATAAAAAACTGTAGAATACAAGAGTCATGTCTAGTTCCATGTTCTAGACAGCATGAAATTTCCTTAATCCCATCCTTGACCCCATTCCACTTTATATCCTATGGAAAACATTTCGAAAACTTGGGATGAGCATAAAAAGCTTAGCAAGTGATACACAAAAAGGAAAACCATTAGTTTTTCAAAACAACAAGTAAACCATGAATACTTTATCATAAGTAATAAATTTCACCTTTATGAAGTAGTAAATATTATTCACTTAATAAAAGATCATTTATTACACTTTTTTAACCAAAATATTACTATAAAACCCGTATAAAGAACACAGAACATATAAAGGTAACTTAAGACATAAACATACTTAAATATAATAACGACACGATTGACTTTCACACATATCACTAAATGGAATGGTCATACGACTGAATTCCATACCCAATGCATTGGAGGTCATAACGTAACCACCTGTCATAGATTATCACGGCACCACCCTTCATTTCATTTATCATGTAACCACCCATCAAATGTAAAAGTACCATTATAAAATCACAACACATAAAATATTTAAAATATAAACATTTCACTAATAACATTTAATTTGCAATCACAAGAAGTAATTTCATGATATGGAAATAATCAATCCATTTTAAAAACTATTTTCAATACCAAAACAGCCATAAATGGAATAAGGGATTTCGTTTTCATTTTAGAAAACATTAAGTCTTATAGAGAAAGCCAAATAATGATTACGATGACAGAGATGTCATTGCCACCGAAAAGGTTAAAAACATTCCATTTTTCATTCAGTAAAATGATTTATAGAAAAAATATTCCCTTTTAATGAATGTTAATGTCAAAGGGTTTTATTGGACAACCTATAAAAGAAGAAGGTATATATTTTTGAAATATGCCTAAATAAAAGGAGATTGAGATGAAGTCCCTTACAAAAATAATTTTGTTAAAAAAGTAAATCAATTATATTTATTTATTATAAGTATAAATACATAATGTATAAATACAAGATAATACATAAATAGTTATTTATTATATAATCATATCACAACATAATTTAAAATTATATGATTAACCCAATGAATAGAAATTGGGATAAGAAGTTCCATTACATTGTGTATGACTTGACCTATTTGTTCTTTAATTTCCTGATTAATAAACTAAAGTCAATTATTACGTGACTATGAATCTTTTCCGAGTTCATTATTCCTTTTATATCACTAATTACCATGTTATAAATATTATGTAATCATTTAAGTTAATAAGGTTCATTTTGTCAATATTCGGTACTTGAGTCAAAAATGGACTCCTTATAATTACAAGTGGTTCACATGGTCAAAAGTTCATTATATCCAGAATGCAATTCATGATTTAGATATCATATATATCATATATATCGAGTATATACATGTATTTATAATAGTACATAAAATTTGGACGTATGAAATGAAATGCCCTATTCCTGGAGACGGTAAGTCGGACGTAGGCATTAATGATACTTTCATATCTATTTCTTATTTTAATGGAATTAAAACATAATGATAAAGAGGTATATTTTAATTCCAATATAATATCATATATAATATCATTAACTCTATCCTTTATATGTCCCACGTATGGCATGAACGAGTCATATCACTTTGAGGGGGCGGTAATCCGCACTTACTCAAATGAAATTATTGTGTTTACCCATAATGGAAACTATAAAGGTATGATATAAAATGAAGATAAAGTATCATAAAGACAAAATAAATATATTATATATCATATATAAATATAGTGTCATATTATTGGAAACCATGAGAGTTTGTAGGAGATAATCGAACAATCATCGTTTCGCGAGGTATTAGATTGCCATCCACATAAACAATATATTTTTCACCCATTAGATGAAGGTGTGTGTATGTGTAGTAAAAATACTTCTCATAAAAGAATCCTAGTATATTTTGGATACTGTTTTTGTTATAAAATAAAGGAATAAAAATATTAAGGTGTTGGAAAAGTAAAATAAAATAAATGATGTTAAGAGGAATCATTACCTTTAATATGGTTAACTACCTTTGGTTTGAACCAAAAGGAAATCTTGATGTGCCTTATGCCTAAGGTAAGGATTATAGGAGTAGGAGAGGGATATATAAAGATTATTTGGTCAGGTATTGGATGATCCAAGGGGCTTGAGAGGTGTGAGGAATTGGTTAGAGGTGAGGTCTTTTTATAAGGGGGAGGGGCTCTTTAAGAAAGTGTGAAAATATTATTTTATAATATTATGATATTCGCTTTCTAATTGTCCAAAACTAATTAAAGAAGAATATAATATGACTCATGGTCAAAATAATGTAATCCAATAAGAATTTCACAGGTTTTGGATATTTTTTAATTTTTATAATATTATTTATTTAAATCTTTTTTTATGAGGTAAATACTGCATCATAATTGTGTCATAAATAATTTAAATTATTTGATATCTAAAAATAATAAAAAAATAACATGATGGAGGAAATCATTTTATATTTCCAATACATATTTATAGTATAAAGGATAATTTATATGACCTAGTTTAAAAATTAATTTACTAAAAGATATTTTTTGTTGTCATTTTTTCCTTTTCTTTAAGTTAATTAATCTAAAGTGTCATTATCACTCCCAAGTGACTCCATGGGGTACCAAAATCGACCCAATGATGCCCAGGGTATTCAATGACTGAAAAAATAAGTTTAGGATAAGTTTTATGGTAATTTTGTATTATTATAATATTTGTTTATCTTGAATTACCCGATTTACCTTTAACTGTGGTAAATAAAAGTCAAAAGTTAATATTCTCCAAAATTTATTTTTATCTTATCGAACCTAATTTATATACTAATAACAACCATGTATGTTTTATTTTCGAAATTTAATCCACAGAAGTGGTAAAATTGCATTAAAATGAAAATTTCTGATTTTAACTACTACTTAGTGGTTTAAATATTCATCAAAAAATGACGTTTTAATAAAAACTACCAAAAAATCAGCCTAATCTGTATTTGATATTCAGAATTAAAAATTGATGTCTATTTTACTAAATTCAAAACATAAAATTTTGATTAATTAATTTAAAATTAATTCCTGTTGTCAAAATAAATAACGTGTTTTTAAGAAATAATAACTACTATCAAAAGATCGACACTAGTTTATGTCCAATTTCAAAGTGAAATTAAATCCAATGACCAAAATTGGATTAATTGGTAAAAATATAATTTAATTACACTATAAAACCGATTAAGAATATAATTTATCTATATAATAAAATTATATTAAAATGCATTTTGAATAAAAATAAAATATTAATCACTTTTCATAAAAAAATGAACTTTACCAGAAAAATACCAAAAAATATACCCAAATTTAATTTTGATGTCCTGAATCTATAGAGAAATTTTATTTTGAAAAATATATCATATAAAAGTTACCAAAATTATATTTATAGAGGGATCTCCAATAAAAGGTGGCAAATCGACCTTTTAAAGTAATTTATGCTTAAAATTAGATTCATTCACATTTTAAGCCTCTAACATTTATTGGATAAATGTAAATGCATTTAAAAAACTTTTAAAATCATATTTTAGTTAATTTTCCCTATTCCCACTAATACAACTCCTAATAGTTAACTACCATTTAAAATAATAATATTATATTATTAGTGTGCAACATAAGATTTCAATGAAACTCGTTGTTGTGTATTGCGTATGCCATCAAACATTGAAACCCCATTAAAGTAAAATTAATATTTAATTCACAAAATATTAATTAAAAAGAGAATGTATTATTTCATTATTTACTCATGATGTTACATCCGTACCCCCTTTTGGAAATTGCGTCCTCACAATTTTATTCCCTTATCAAATAAGTGGGGAATGTATCCCTCATAGCCTTTTCAGATTCCCCTGTTGCCTTTTCAACCATGTGGTTTTTCCACAAAACCTTTACCTGATGAATTACCTTATGCGGCAACACTTTCTCTCTACTGTCAAGAATCTGGGATGGTTGTTCTTCATAATATATATTCTCTTCCAATTGAACTACCTCTAGACTCAAAACATGAGTTGGATCTGGCATATTCTTTCATAACATTGAAACAATAAAATCATTTGGAAAGACATGATCACCTACCTCGAAAAAAGACCATTCCTCTGATTATCCGCATAACGTTTATGTCTACTCCGAGCTGGTCTCATGTTCTTCTAAATCAACTGAAATTTTCCTACAATCACTTCTACCAATTCTTTTCCAATCTTATTCCTTTCACCTACTTCATCCCAAAATGCTGGAGTTCAACAATTCTTTCCATATAAGGCCCCAGATGGATCCATCTGTATACTGGAAAGAAAAACGTTATTATAGGAAAATTCAACCAATGAAATATGTTGGTCCCAACAACCCTGGTAATCCAGTGAACAAGCACGTTGCATATCCTCTAGAGTCTGAATTGTTCATTCTGACTTCCTCTCTGATTGCAGATGAAAAGTTGTACTAAAATTTAATTCAGTACCCAATGACTTCTGATGGCCTTTCCAAAAGTTAGAAGTAAACCTGGGATCACGATCAGATACAATGGAGAGGGGAACTCCATGAAACCTGACTATCTATTTAACATATAACCGAGAAAGATTATCTAGAGACAAAGTATCACGAATTGGAAATAAATGAGAAGATTTAGTCAACCGATAAACAATAACCCAGATTGCATTATTACCTTGAGATGTCTTTGGTAATCCCACAACGAAGTCGATGGATATATTTTCTCATTTCCACTCTTGATCCAATAAAGTATTAAGAATCCCCTTTGGTAACTATCACACTGCTTTAACATGCTGACAAGTCAAACACTTCACAGTAAAATCAGCAATATCTCTTTTCATTCCATCCGACAATTAACACTCATGAAGATCTCTGTACATCTTAGTACCACCTAGATGAACTGAAAACAAAGAAAAATGAGCTTTACATAACAAATCATTCTTCAAATAGGAATCACAAGGCACACATAATCACTTCCCAAACCTCAAAACACAATCATTATCAACATTAAAATTAGACAACATACCCTTCTAAAAAAACTCTACCTTTTTCTTTAACTCACTATCTTCTTTCTATTATTGCTTTATTCTATCTGATAGATATGGTTTGACTGAAACTTGAAACAAAAAAAAATGAATTTCTTGCACCAACAACTCCTATTCCAATGTTTATAAAATCAAAAACCAAAGGATCTTGCCCCAAATGTAGCATCGTTAATGAAGCATTACTTTTTCAACTCAATGCATCATCCTTATTATTTTCATTTCCTTGATGATAACAAGTCATGCAATCACAATCCTTGATTAACTCCACCATCTCCTCTGTCTCATGTTCAATTCGTTTTTAGTGAATATATACTTCAAACAATTGTGGTCAGTATATATTTCAAATTTCACTCCATACAAATGATGCCTCCAAATTTTTAAAGAAAAAACAATAGAAACTAATTTCAAATCATGTGTAGGGTAATTTAACTCATTAGGATTCAAATGATGTGAATCGTAATAAATTACTTAATCATTCTTCATAAGGACACATCCAAGTCATTTTATTGAAGCATGACTGTAAATAACTAACTCATCATTTCTAGAAGGCAGTGCCAAAACTGGTGTATTCACCAATTTTCATTTCAATTCCTAAAAACAATCATCACATTATTTAGTCCAAATGAACATAACACCTTTTTGAGTTAACTTAGTCAGTGGGCTAGATAACCGTGAAACTTTATCAACAATCCTCCTGTAATAACATTCCAAACCAAGAAAACTAAGAATATCAGTTATATTTGTGGGTCTTGGATATTCTTTAACAAAATTTGTTTCAGCAGGGTCAACAGTTATTCCATTTTTTGAAACAATGTGACCAAGGAAAGAAATTTGTTGTAACCAAAACATGAAGCTTCGAGGGGTAGCGGAAGCGCGTGGGTGGATGTGCCCACTTGGATTTGTTTCATTAGCAATGATCAATCCGGGATCAATACGATGATAAATGCCAGTCTCCACTGATCGAATCACAGAAAAAGAAAAAGAAGATGGTTTGTCCCTGAACCACAAACAAGGATCGTTACAGGTTGATTATAATTAATTTAATTAATTATAAAGAAATACCTTTTGGGTGTTCTTTCTTCGTTGATGTTCTTGATCACGTTGTCGATGTGATCCGTCGTTGCGTCGCAGAAGCCAAGTGTAGACTCCCTCTAGTGGTGATCCACACGTGTACCTCGTATCTTTGTACATCGCCAAAGGATTATCCGAGTGCTAGCATGGAGAAGGCTTTGCTTGCATTGTCCACCTTAGATTGACATGATCTGATGGAAGAGGATCTCTCTTGATCTTGAGAGCATTCTTGGAGGAAGAGGTTCTTTCGGCCTTGAAATAATTCTCCAGAGATGTTGTGCACTACGATTCTCTTGTGTAGGAAAAGAGTTTGGGTTGTAAGGATATTTATAATTGAGTTTTAGGTTGTAGAGTTATGATAATAAATAAATGTGTTACACGTTTAATTTATTTTCATTAATTCTTATTGAAAACCCCCATGTCGAATAATTAATTCCTCGACATGCGCTCACACTTATTATAATAAATATCATTTAATAAAACAATATTATATCCTCAAAATCCCGACTAGAAAAACTACACGGCATGTACTTGTTTTGCATTGAAAAGTACACAGCATGTACATTAAATGTACAAGGCGTGTATATCGTGTTTTCAGTTATTCATTTCCTTTCCAAAATAAAGCTACACGGCGTGTACATTTAATAATACACGGCGTGTACTTGTTTTATTTTATTTTTCCTCCATAATTTAAAACAACATAGGCTTCCATTAATAATTATTAAACCACGTACGGGAATAATCTTTATTCAACTTGAGATACTTTGATACACTTAGTGTTTGACCCTCTAGGCCTCTTTCTCGTTGACATTAGGCGGGCTTGCCTAAAGTCCAAGATTACTATCTAGCAACGGGTCAAGGCACCCAAGAGAAAGAAGTTGATGCCGCATTGACGTATCACCTCATACGAACGCTTATCGTTTAATTTAATCCCTTTGTCTCAATATCTCATCAAGTAGGCTTCATGGAAATTTCATAATCCTATATGCTCGATCTGTCATTCTTTGACTACCTGAAATAAACTTGTCGTTCACACCATAGCCATGGAATTTAATGCTACAGTTCTATTTCAATCAAAGGGCCGAGATATCAACATCCATAAATGGAAGGGACAAATCCATCCTCGACTTATCCATTAACAAAATGTCACTCATGATGCACCCAACGTACCCTACATCCCGCAAACTATCTGCGTGACGGTTTTCGTCAGTAAATCTAAGTGTGCGAGTCATGACATGAGTTAATGATATTCTTACAGTCTAAGGATCATTACACACGCTCGTAGATAGAAATATCTGATGAAACCAAGACATGCGGAATTACTACTGGAGGGTCTGTTCTCATAATCTCCCATCTTGGAGATTACCAAGTGCAAACTCCATGAGAGAGAGTCTCTTCTTCTTACGAGTACTCGCACATGACGTTCTGTATACTATGTGTCCTATCATAGTATGTCATCCAACCGCAGAACATTATTTAAGAATATTGTTATAGCATTTCAAGGTTCTCATCATAGCGGGGATCTGCTATGACCTTATTAATGCAACAAATATTCCAGGACATTATCATATTATAGTCATGCAGAACAATGAACAATATATAATAAGTGAACATTCATGTAATCCAAGTACAAAACAGTTGGTTCTGAGGACACCAACCCTTACAAACTCCCACTTGGACTAGAGACAACAGCCTACGAACTTTAGTCCGCTAGACCTCACATGATTATCATGTTTCTACTGAGTCAAGGCATTAGTCAATGGGTCCTCCACGTTGTCTTCTGTGGAAATACTGCTCACTAGAACCTCTCTGAGAAAAATACCTCAAGAGATTATACTTCTAAAGTATGTTCTCTGTCCGCTGATGTTACCTTGGTTCTTTTGCAAGTTCCGCCGTTTCAGTATTATCACAATAGAGTGTGATAGGATCTTTACTGCTCGGTAAAACATCCAGCTCTTGGACGAATCTTCACATCCATACTACTTTTTTGGTGCCTTAGATGCTGCGATATACCCGGACTCTGCTGTAGAATCTACCACCACACTTTTTTTTGAGCTCTTCCAGCTCACTGCACCTCCATTAAAACTGAAGATGTATCCTATCTGCGAATTTATTTCATCTTGATCAGTCTGGAAACTAGCATCTACATGTCCTCTGATGACTAGTTCCTCATTTCCTCCATAAACTAGGAACATATCCTTAGTATGCCTCAGATACTTAAGGATAGTCTTGACTGCCATCCAATGGCGGTCTCCTGTATCAGCTTGATATCTTCCTACCGCACTTAATGCGTAAGCAACATCTAGCCAAGTACATAGAATATCATACATTACTGACCCAGTCGCATATGCGTAAGGGATCCTTGCCATTCTCTTTCATTCCTCAGGTGTCTGAGGACACATTTTCATGGAAATATGAATGCCATGTGACACTGGTAACAATACCCTCTTGGATTGTTTCATACTGAATCTCTTTAGTATCTTGTCAATGTATGTACTTTGAATCAGGCCCAGAATTCTCTTGGATCTATCACGATGGATCTTGATCCTAAGAATATATGTCGCCTCGCCCAAGTCTTTCATGGAGAAGTATTTATGAAACCATGCCTTAACTGACTGCAAGACATGTACTTTGTTTCCAATTAGTAATATGTCATCAACATATACTATTAGGAAAATGACTGCACTCCCACTAAACCTCTTGTAGACATAAGGCTCACATTCGTTCTTAACAATGCCAAATCCCTTTAAAGCTTCATCAAAACGAATGTTCCATGATCTTGATGCTTGCTTTAATGAATTAATGGATTTCTGCAACATGCATACCTTGTTGGCATCCATTGGAGTCACAAACCCTTCAGGTTGTGTCATGTAGACATCTTCCTGGAGGTTCTCATTAAGGAAAGCTGCTTTGACATCCATTTACCAAATTTCATAGTCATGTTAAGCAACAATGGCCAATAGGATTCTGATGGATTTCGGCATCGCAACAGGTGAAAAGGTTTCATCATAGTCAATTCCTTTACGCTGTATAAAACCTTTTGCAACCAGTCGTTCCTTGTAGGTGCTAACTTTCCCTTCCATGTCCAGTTTCTTCTTGAATAACAATTTATTACCAATAGGATTTACATCAACTAGAGGATCTACCAAAATCCAGACTTGGTTTTGGTACATGAAATCCATTTCAGAATTCATGGCTTCTTGCCACTTGGCAACGTCTGTGCCTTCAACTGCTTCCTTGTATGTAAGAGGATCATTATTGTCAACCAATAACGAGTCACTATCCTCAGTGGAAAGAAAACCATATCATTCTAGTTCTCTCACCTCTCTTGTGCTCCTACACAGTTCTTGTGTCTCTGGAATAGATTGTTATTCCACGGGGCTTTGTGGAATCTGTTCTTGTCCCAACTCATGTATATCTTGAGCCTCGACTTCATTGAAGTCTATCTCACTCCCACTATCTCTTTCAGAGATATGCTCCCTCTTAAGGAATATGGCGTATATTTCCACTGTAACCTTTTTGTCTGAGGGGTTTTATAGGTAATATCTCGTTGTCTCCTTAGGTTATCCTATAAAGATACACTTTGTGCCTCGGGGCGTGAGTTTGTTACCTGAAGAGTCCTTAACAAATGCTTTGCTACCCCACACTTGTATATTCAATAACATGGCTTTGTGTCCACTCCATAACTTGTATGGAATACCATTTATCGATTTATTTGTTACTTGGTTTAGTGTGTGCGCTGCGGTTTGTAATGCATATCCCCAAAAGGATAATGGAAGACTCGCATGACTCATCATTGATCTCACCATGTCCAACAGGGTGTGGTTCCTCCTTTCACGTACACCATTCCACTACGATGTGTAAGGAGGAGTGAGTTGAGATAGAATCCCAAACTCCCGTAAGAAATCAATGAAGTCCTGATTAAGATATTCTCCTCCTCTGTTTGAGAAGAGTTTCGTAATCATCTTACCATGCTGGTTCTCAACTTCATTATTGTATTTTTTGAACCGATCAAAAGAATCTGACTTATACCTCATTAAATAGATATATCCATATCTACTAAAATCATCAGTAAAAGTTATGAAGTATGAGAACCCACCCCTTCCTTCAACTGGAAATGGTCCACACACATCTATAAGAACTAATTCTAGAAGCTCTTTATCTCTTTCACCTTTCCCACTAAATGGGGCTTTGGTCATTTTGCCTTGTAGACATGCATGACATACACCATGTTTTTTTAGTTCAAAAGAATCTAAATACCTATCTTTATATAATTGTGTCAAACGTTTCTCATTGACATGACCTAGCCGGTGATGCCAAAGTTGGGTGTGGTATGAGTCATGTTAATTAACATTTTTATATATTTCCATTACTTGGTTTGTGTAGTATGACACATAAAAGCCGTTATATAAATGTGCCCTACCAAAAAAATGCTATCTTTATAAAAATAGCAACATCCACTTCCAAACATGAAGATGAATCTATCAGTATCTAATCTGGATACTAAAATAATGTTTTTGGTTATAGAGGGTACATAATAACATCCATTAAAAACCAAGACCATCCTCGTAGGCAATGGGAGGTGTTAGTTCCCGAAATCTACAGCAGCAAGTCTCGCTGCATTGGCTGCTCGTAGATCTACCTCTCCTCGATCAATCTTCCTGAATCTACTTGGTTCCAGTATTTGGATACAGATGTGAGCACCACAAGCAGTATCTAATACCCAATTAGTAGAAATAGATAGATTTCATTTGATAACAAACGCACCTGAAGCTTCCCCTTTCTTCCTTGGAAGGGTGCAGTTTTTCTTCTGGTGGCCCTTCTTGCCACATGCAAAACAAACAGCATCCTATTCCTTTGCCTCCCCTTTGATATTCTTTTTCTTAGAAGGCCTTTAAGAAGCTTTGGGCTTAAAGATCTTCATCTTCCCTTTCCTTTTATTCACCATGAGGATAGAAGGATTTTCACGCTTCATGTCAGTGTCCACTTGGTGAATGAGGATGAGAAGATCAGACATAGACTTCTCAATGTTGTTCATATTGAAGTTCACAACAAAGTTTGAGAAGATCTAGGGGAGTGATGCAAGAATGAGGTTGGTACCCAGTTTTTTGGGGAGTTTAAACCCTAGAACCTCCAAGAGCTCAATGTAGGCAATGAGCTTGACTTCATGAGGCCTGACTGGGGAACCCTCTCCAAGCTTGCTCTGAAATAGTGCCTTGGAGATATCAAACCTTTCCTGTCTTTCTCTATCCTAGTATAGACCACAGAGGTGCTCGAGAATGCTATAGGCGTCCATGTCTTCATGAGACTTCATGAGCTCACTAGACATAGATGATAGCATCAAACATTGAACGTCGAGATCATCGTTCAAATGTTGACCATATACCAGGAAATCTTCATCACTCGCCCCTGGTGTAGGAGAATCAGGAAGTGAGGACTCTAGCATGTAAAGCTTTCGTTCAAGGCATACGATAACCCAAAGGTGCCTAAATCATTCATGAAAGTTACTGCCGATGAGGATATTGTCTTTATACAGTATTGATCGTAGAGAAAATTTGGTTGATGAGTTTGTCATCTTGATTCTACAATTTAAAAGAGAAGATTTATTAGTAATTTTTTGATTACAATTTATGAGAAATAATGATTGAATTAATTAATTCTCCCACAATTTTATCAAGTCCCAATGGCCCTCACCATTGAACTCGGAATGTCCAGTTACATTGACATTCTAGTGGCAAGGATCCATATTTCCCTTCGCATAACCCCAACAAGGGTTGGTCAAGCTATTTGAAGGTATTTTGGTAGGCAGGTCTTTGCCAACTGTGAGCTTACAGTTCCTCGATCTGTTGAGTGGACTCACCAATCATGAAATCCTGACTTGGATTTCCTCAACTCTTGCATCCAATATTACACCAAGTCTAGCAAGGGCAACTTATCTTGATGTAATATGGTTAAGTCAACCCGAAACCTTTCATAAGGGAATCCTTTATAAAAGTAAGTTTCCCAACAAGGGTTGGTCAAACACATAGTTTTATTGAGTCTTTCCCTTAATCAGGTAACGGAAGGCTTGGTCTGACATAATATGGTATTGAGGGAATTTATTCCTTTATGCGTAGTTTTTCATTATCACATGCTTGTTAATATTAAGTGATGCTGGCTTATGTGATTAACCATGTTCTGATAATGTTTACGCATAGTCTGGATTTTATTTTATTCCATCTTTACATGCTTGTTCATTTTTTTAATTATGTGATCGCGACAACACATAGATAATAAATAAACCATGCAATCAGATAGAAATAAAATAAGATGGCATGATCATGATCTTCTATTGGTTAGCTTATCTAGTAGTTTTGATATGATAACCCTGACCTAGGAAAAACACCTTGAACCAGTTGGTTCATGTTTTTCAGCTCCCACCTATCCAACTTTGTATCTTCTTGCGTCAGTTTTGCCTCGACTTCGGGATTTGAACCATCTCCTCTAGCATGGGAGATCCATCATTACATGGGTTTACATTAAAGAAACGATGGGCACGCAGGCCCTATATTTTATTGGAAGAAGGATCGTAGGCCAACAAATTTAAATTAAATAAATTTAAATGAAACAATACACATACAAAGGGTCTTTGGTCTAGCTCATGATCATCCACAACATGCAAAGACATTTAGGAATATTTAGACATCAAATTCTTTTAATTGTTCTCTTATTTAAGATAAGACGCTCTCGAATTAAATTAATTATGATCTTATAATTAATCAATTATTTATCTTAAATTCCATTCTGAATTTCCTTGAGATTCTTCTCATCTATATTCCTTGTATGGGTCTTTGTACATTGGAGGAAACCTGGTGAAATTCCATTTCTGGAAAGTACACGACGTGTAGTTTATAATTACACGGCGTGTATTTTTATTTTCAACCTTTATCCAAAGTACATGCTGGTGATTTGGCGTGTTTTCTCTACTTTGTAATTTTTCGAGTACACGGCATGTAGATGAATCCAACACGGCCTGTACTTCCTTGTCACGCGGTAACTGGCCTGGTGATCCCGTGTACGCGGTACGCGGCTTATCTTTGTACACGGTTTCACTTGGGCCGGAACGGACTACACGGCGTGTTGCTCCAACATACACGCCCTGTATTCCGGTTTCCACGAGCTGTTCAATTCTGGTCAACACGGCATGATTAAAACTTAGGCATAATCAATTCACACGGCGTGGTTTGGAAGACCAGTGCCGGTTCGTTGAACCTAAGTACACGGCGTGTAGTTTTAAGTATACGCCGTGTAATCCCATGTTGTACAGACAGAAAGAGAGGCTCCTCTGGATGAGTACATCATTTTTATTTTAATCAAAATTAAAATTAACAGTTCATTTCTATGATATGAATCGAGAAACGAAGGAGGAAGAATAGAACTCATTTATTTAGATTAATAGAATGATATATTTCGAATTGAATCAAATATAAATGCGTAAATTATCAACGAAAATTAAAAAACTATAATCAATGTTGTAACCTCGCTTTGATACCATTTGAAGGTTCTGGGCGCAGTGGAAGCGCATGGGTGGATGTGCCCACATGGCTTTTTTTCATTAGTAATGATCAATCCGGGATCAATACAATGATAAACTCTGGTCTCCACGGATCGAATCACAGAAAAAGACAAAGAAGATGGTTTTTCCCGGAACCACAAACAAGGATCGTTATAGGTTGATTATAATTAATTTAATTAATTATAAAAAAAATACCTTTTGGGTGTTCTTTCTTCGTTGATGTTAATGATCATGTTGACGATGTGATCCATCGTTGCGTCGCAGAATCCAAGTGTAGACTCCCTCTAGTGGTGATCCACACGTGTACCTCGTATCTCTGGACGTCGCCAAAGGATTCTCCGGCTGCTAGCGTGGAGAAGCCTTTTCTTGCATTGTCCGCCTTAGATTGTCTTGATCCGATGGAAAAGGATTTCTCTCGGTCTTGAGAGCGTTCTTGGAGGAAGAGGTTCTTTCTTCCTTGAAAGAATTCTCCAGAGATATTGTGCACAACGATTCTCTTGTGTAGGAAAATTGTTTTGGTTGTAAGGATATTTATAATCTAGTTTGAGGATGTAGAGTTATGACAATAAATAAACGCGCTACGTGTTTAATTTATTTCATTAACTCTTATTGAAAACCCCCATGTCGAATAATTAATTCCTTGACATGCGCTCACGCTGATTATTATAAATATCATTTAATAAAACGATATTATATTCTCAAAATCCCGACTGGAAAAACTACACAGCATGTAATAATAAATACATTGCGTGTACTTGTTTTTTATTGAAAACTACACGGCGTGTACATTAAATGTACACGACGTGTATATATTTTTTTCATTTATTCATTTCCTTTCCAAAATAAAACTACATGGCGTGTGCATTTAATAATACATGGCAATGGCATGTACTTGTTTTATTTTATTTTTCCTCCATCATTATAAACAACTTAGGATTCCTTGAATAATTATTAAACCACATACGGGAATAATCTTTATTCAACTTGAGATACATGGATACACTTACTGTGTGACCCTCTAGGCCTCTTTCTCATTGGCATTAGGCGGGCTTTTCTAAAGTCGAAGATTACTGTCTAGTAACGGGTCAAGGAACCCAAGAGAAAGAAGTTGACGCTGCATTGACGTATCACCTCATACGAACACTTACTATGAAATTTAATCCATTTTTCTCAATATCTCATAAAGCATGCTTCATGGTAGTGTCATAAACCTATATGCTCGATCTATCGTTCTTTAACTACCTGAAATCAACTCGTCATTCACACCATAGCCATGGAATTTCATGCGACAGTTCTATTTCAATCAAAGGGCCGAGATATCAACTTCAATAAATGGAAGGGACAAATCCTTCCTCAACTTATCCATTAACAAAATGTCACTTGTGATGCACCCAACGTACCCTACTTCTCGCCAACTGTCTGTGTGACGGTTTTCGTCAGTAAATCTAAGTGCGTGAGTCATGACATGAGTTAATGATAATCTTCTAGTCTAAGGACCATTACACATGCTCGTAGATAGCAATATCCGATGACACCAACACATGTGGAATTACTACTGGAGAGTATGTTCTCATAATCTCCCATCTTAGAGATTACCAAGTACGAACTCCATCAGAGAGAGTCTCGTCTTCTTATGAGTACTTGAACATGATGGTATGTATACTATGTGTCCTATCATAGTATGTCATCCAACTGCAGAACTTTATTTAAGAATATTGTTATAGCATTTCAAGGTTCTCATTATAGCGGGTATCTGCTATGACCTTATTAATGCAAAAAAATATTCTAGGACATTATTATATTATTGTCATGCAGAACAATGAACAATATATAATAAGTGAACATTCATGTAATCAAAGTACAAAACAGTTGGTTCTGAGGAAACCAACCCTTACAAAACTCACACTTGCTGAATTTCCCAGATAGTTTCTTTTCTTTTATGGTTTTCAAGAAAACCCTTAAATGACTTCTATGTTCCTATTTTCTTTCAGAAGAAACCAAAATATCATTAATGAACACAACCACAATCTTATCCAAGAACTCATGGAAATTTTTTATAAGATCCATGAATACAATAGGTGCATTGGTTAAACCAAAAGGCATAACTAAAAATTCATAATGGCCATATCTAGTAAAAATTGTTGTCTTCTGAATGTCTAATTCCATTACTTTAAACTGATGGTACCCCGACCTCAAACCAATATTCGAAAAATACTGAGCTCCCTGTAGCTGGTCAAACAAATCATCTATAGGAGGCAAAGGATACTTGTTCTTAATAGTGATGTTATTCAATGCTCTATAATCAATTCAAAGTCTCATTGAACCATCTTTCATTTTTAAATATAATACAGAAGCACCCCATGGATATGTTCTAGGTCGAATGTAACCATTATCTAATAACTCAAAAAATTTCTTCTTTAAAAATAAAAGTTAATTTGATCCATTTGATAAGGGGGTTTTGAAATTGGATTAGCATCAAGAACTAATTCCACAAGAAAATTCAACTTCTCGATCAGGAATAATACTAGGAAACTCATCAGGATGAACATCAAGATATTCATTTATCACTGGCACATTATTTATCTTAATAGTTCCTTTTTTTCAAAAATATGTGAAGGGTAACCTTCATTTCCATCGTTCACTAGATCCTCAACTTCCTGATATGTTATCAAATTAAAGGGTTCATTCTAGAACACAAACTGAAAATCTTTCTGAAAAGTAACCTATTTAGCTTTGCAATCAATCTTAGAATGATAAACAGAAAGGCAATACATGCCCAAAATAACATCAAACTCTACTAGAGGTAAAACAATATGTTTGGTAGGTAGATTCTTCCCGCACACAATGACCATAAGGTTCTTATAATTTATTTTTGTTTCAATATTTACTCCAGGAGTTTTTACCATTTGTTTAATACTCATATCATGAAATGTAATTCCCAATTTAATAGAAAAAATCATAGAAATTAACAAATGTGTAGATATCAAATCAAACAACACATTGGCTTAATATGATAAAAAAACAGTGTACCCTGATACTACTTCATTTGATGGCCCAACATCTGCTGAAGTAGTTCCAAAGGACTTCACCACCTCTTTCTTCTTGTAGCTTGGTTTCTTTCCTTTATTTGAGTTATTCGTTGGACACTAATTTTTATCATGAACCATTTAATTTCACGTAAAACATCATACCGATGGATTTTTAGTGCTTGCTTGATCATCTTCCTTACAGTTACGAGCAATATGACCAGACTTACCACACCGGAAGAACTTCCTAGACATTGATAAACATTCTAGAGGATGATTTTTACCGCACTTCTCACAAGATGGAAATTTAGTTTTCTTACCTTCGGGCTTCTTTGATGTATTCTTTCCCTTTTCCTACCAACTGGACCTTTTATTCTATATTTTTTTAAAGAACACATGATCATCGACAAACTCTATTTCCACCTTCTCTGAACATCAAATAAGGTTTTCATAAATTTTGAAATCAGGAGGGGATAATATTATTTGATATCGCGGCTTTATTCCTAAGTAAAATCAATTTATCTTAATATCAAGATCTCGGATGAAATTTGATGCATACCTTGCCAGTCGGGTGCATTTTGCTTCATAAAAAGCCACTAATTCATCCTCATGCCTCTATTATAGGAATTGTTTTTCCATCCAAAGAAGAACCACTTCAGGAAAATATTTCTCAAGAAACATAACTTTGAATTTTTCCCAATCAAGAGCATTGATCTCCTCCGTATCCCTGATATGTTTCACCATCGACCACCACTGATCAACTTCACCTTCAAAACGGTAAACAACAAGACTAACCTTTTGATGTTCTGAACAAGCCATGACATCAAAATTTTTCTCCAATGATTTAATCCACCCTTATGCTAGAACATGGTCAGATGATCCTCTGAATGATGGGTGATATTTCATCATGAAATTCTCCACTACTGACATGTTCCTATGTGGTTGATCTGGCTGATCTCATGACTGGATACCACCACCATTTATATCCTGAGTAAACTATGCCATCACTACGACAAACTATTCAGTTCTGATTCCGGAAATCTCAGGTTGATGATTTGGAAGTCTGTTTTCCTCCAGATGTTGTCCCAATATAGCCACCCTGTTTCCTCTATAGAAAACCACTCTGAAAATAGAAATAGATTAGGCGGAGCAACATGGTAATCTGAAAATCCTATATCATTTCAATATTATAATAGAATAATTTATTGATATTAATTTTACAATACCCTATCTCATAAAATTGTCTAAAACGACATCTAATACCAACTATAAGGTCCCGACCTTAAACATTACATAATCTTGAATTAAATGAATAGTTCACATTAAAGATCTTTTCATGTTTAGAGTTTTAGAGAAGTAGTCCATAACAATTACATGGAATCTCAAAAATTAAAATGTGGAAACTTCTACTCAGTTTCCATTTTTTCATAAAATAAATACTCTTGAAAATACGAGTCATGTCTAGTTCCATGTTTTAGACAGCATGAAATTTCCTTGATCCCATCCTTCACCCTATTCCACCTTCTGTCCTGTGAAAAACATTTCAAAAACTTCGGATGAGCATAAAAATCTCAGTAAGGGATACACAAAGAAGTAAAACTGTTAGATTTTCAAATCAACAAGTAAACCATGAATACTCTATCATAAGTAATACATTTCACCTTTATGAAGTAGTAAATACTCTTCACTGAATAAAATATCATTTCATGCCCTTTTGTAACCAAAAGATGACAATAAAACCCATATAAGGAACAAATAACATATAAAGGTTACATGGGACATAAACATGCTTACATGGAATAACCATATGGTCGACTTCCACACATATCACTAAATGGAATAGCCATACGGATGACTTCCATACACAATGCATTGGAGGTTATAACATAACCACCCGTCCTGGATTATCACGAAACCACTCATCATTTGGTTTAGCATGTAACCAGCCATCAAATGTCCAACTACCATTATAAAATCATACAATATAAAATATATCAAATATAATCATTTCACAAATAACATTTAATTTTCAATCACAAGAAAAAATTTCAAGATATTGAAATAATCAATCCTTTCAAATACCATTATCCATACCAAAACACCCAAAAACATAATATGAGATTTTCTTTTCATCTTAGAAAACATTAAGGCTTATAGAGGAATCCAAATAAAAATTATTGAGGCGGAGAGGTCATTATCATAGAAAACATTAAAAACATTAAAATTTTAATTTACTAAAATGCTTCGTAGAAAAAATATTCCCTTTGAATGAAATTCAATGTAAAATTGTTTTTTTATACACCAAGTAAAAGAAAAAGGTATATATTATTGAAATACGCTTCAATGAAAGGAGATTGAGACGAAGTCCCTTAAAAATGATTTTGTAAAAAAATAGTTCAATTATGTGTATTTACGATAAGTACACATACATAACATATAAATACAATATAGTACAAAAACGTTATTTCTTACATAATCATAGCACAAAATAATTTAAAATTATAAGATTTATCCAACGAATGAAAATTGGGTTAAGAAGTTCCCTTAACTCATGTTTGACTTGACCCGTTCATTCTTTAATTTCCTAAATAATAAATTAATTTATTTATAATTTCTTGGGTTCATTTTTCAAGTTCATTATTCCTTTTATATCAACTTATTAAAATGTTATAAACATTATGTAATCATTTAAGTTAATAATGTTAGATTTGTTGATATTTGGTACTTGGTACTTGAGTCAAAATGGACTTCTTATAATTATAGCTGGTACACATGGTCAAAATTTCATTATATCTAGAATTATATTCATGATTTAGATATCATATCAATCATATATATTTAGTATATACATGTATTTATAATAGTACATTACCTTTGGATGTAAGAAATGAAATGCACCGTTCAAGGAGACGGTAAGCCGTACGTACGCATGAACTCTACTTTCATTTTTATTTTTTGTTTTAATGGAATTAAAAAACTAATGAAACATAGGTATATTATAAATCCAGTATAATATCATATATAATGTCATTAAATATATCCTTTATACATCCAATGTTTGGCATGAATGTGTCATATCACTTTGTGGGGGCGGTAGTCCGCACATCCTCAAATGAAATTATCGTGTTTACCCACAATGGAAACCATAAAGGTATGATATAAAAGAAAAATACATAAGCATAAAGAAAATATAAACATAATATATATCATATATAAATATTGTGTCATCTTAATGGTCACCATGAGAGGCGGTAGGAGATAATTGAACAATCACCGTTTAGTGAGGCGTTAGTTTTCCATCCACAGAAACAATATGTTCTTCACCCATTAGACGGAGGTGTGTGTAATTTTAGTTCCAATATTTCTCATAAAAATATCCTTGTATATTGAGGATAATAATGTTAATATAAAAGAATATAATAATAAGATTTTAGGGGTCGGAGAGGTAAAATTAAAGAAAATAAGTTTAGAGGAATCATTACCTTTAATTTGGGTAACACCATTTGTTTTAAACCAAAATGACTTATTTAAGTTCCTTATGATTAGGTTAAGGCTTATGGGGGGAGGATAAGGATATTGATAGCTTATTTGGCTAGGTGTTGGATGAGCAAAGGTTCTTTAGAGTTGTGAGTAATTGGATAGAAGTGAGGGCTTTTTATAAGGGGGATGAGGGGCTCTTTAGGAAAATGTGAAAATATTATTTTATTATATAATGATATTTAATTTATAAAGGTAAAAAACTAATTAAAGTCCACGATAAGATGCCTCATGATTGAAATAAAATAATCCAAAAAAATTAGATAGGTTTTGGATATTGTTTTAATATTTTTAATCTTATATATTTAATTCTTTTATTAAGGAGGTAAATACTTCATCATTATTATGTCATAAATTATTTTATTTATTTGATTCCTAAAAATTATAAAACAAATACCATGATTTGGGAAATAGTTTTATCTTTCAAATGGATATTGATAGTTGAAACAATAATTTATATAACCCCTTTTAAAAATTAATTTACTAAAAGATATTTGTTTTTGTCATTTTTGCCTTTACATTAAGTTAATTAATCTACATTATCATTATAACTCCCATGTGGCTCCCTGAAGTCCACAAATTGACCCAAAGATTCCCATGGTCGTAAATGACTCAACCAATAAGGTTATGACATGTGTTAAGGTAATTTTTTATTATTATAACATTCTTTTTAATTTGAATTACACTATTTACCTTTAACCGTGGTATATAAAAGTCAAAACGTACTATTCACCAAACATTATTTTCATCTTAATGAACAAATTTTACTTACTAATAACAACCATGTATTTCTGTTTTTTGAAATTTAATCCACTAAAGCGGTAAAATTTAATTTAAATAAAAATTTCAGTTTTTAACTACTACTTTGTGGTTTCACTATTCATCAAAAATTGAAGTTTTTCAGAAAACTACCAAAAATTCAGCCTAAGATATATTTGATATTCCGAATTAAAAAATGATACCTATTTTACCAAATTAAAAACATAGAAATTTCACTAATTAATTTAAAATTAATTCCCTATTGTCAAAATAAATACCATATTTTTAAGAAACAATAACTATCAAAGACTACTGGAAATAATGGCATTTGCGACGGGGCATTTGCGTCGGGATCCCATCGCTAATAGGCTTTTACGATGGGGGCCCGTCGCAAATAGCTCGTTGCAGAAAATGGCATCGCAACAACAATTATTTGCGACGGGCCCATCGCTAAAGGTATTATTTGCGTCGACGATCCTTCTCGTCACAAATATTAGTCTGTATATTTGTAAAAACTTTTTAAAATAGTAATTGCGACGGGGCCGTCGCAATTACTATTTTTTAAAAAAAAATTAAAAAAAATTAAAAAATTATTTTAATGAATATAATAATAATACTATTTGCGACGGGCATAGTATCCCATCGCAAATACTATAAAAAAATATAAAAATATTAATAAATTATTTTAATTAATATACTAATAATCCAATTATAATTCAAAAATAAAAAAATATTAATAAATTATTTTAATTAGTATAATAATAGAATTATAATTCACAAATAAAAATAATAAATTATTAATAAATTATTTTAATTAATATAATAATAATAGAATTATAATTCAAAAATAAAAAATAATAAAATATTATTAAATGAATTTAATTAATATAATAATAGAATTATAATTCACAAATAAAAATAATAAATTTTTAATAAATTTTTTTAATTAATATAATAATAAGAGAATTATAATTCAAAAATAAAAAAATAATAGAATATTAATAAATGATTTTAATTAATATAATAATATTATAATTATAATTCATAAATAAATAAAATATTAATAAGTTATTTCAATTAATATAAAATTAATAGAATTATTGTACATTAAAAAATTAAAATAATTAAAATATTACAAAAAAATATAATTAAATTATAATATTATAAAATTTTAATATATATATAATTTAATATTATAAAATATAACTAATATTATTATTTTATATTAATATTGTTATTTCAAAATATAGTATTATTAATATTTTGTAATGAGATAGAATCTACGAATAGAAAAAAAATTCATATTTTTATTTAACAAACTTTATAACATAAAAACAAACTCTAATCTGAAGGAGGGGGGAGGGGGAGGGGTGGATCTGTAGATGCTGGTGGAGGAAACTCCATCCCTAAAGCATGAGTGAGTCAACGCATGTACTCCATCTGCTCCTGCTGTAGCTGCTGCCACCGACTCATCTGCTCCTCGTACAGCTGCTGCTAGCGTCGACGCTCCTCCTCATGCTGCTGCTGCTGCTGACACATCTGCTCCTGCTCCTGTCGGAGACTCTCTATCAGTGCAGTCAGAGATTGCAACTGATCCTCATACTGTGTAGAAGAAGAAGATGCACGAGCTCCTCTTGAGCTGGACCCCGACATCGCAGCACTGCCATTATAATCTCCGGGAGTCAGTCGAGAGATGATACCAACTACCCAGCCCTTCTCGAAGGCATACTGGCTGGACTGCATCCATGCCGCCTCATCAAACTGATGGCCAGTGGTCTGATCTGATGACTCGTCCTGACTCTCAGGCCGGGTCTGTGACGCTGCGGCCTCATATGACTCCTGTAGTTGCAATTTAAAATTAAAATTGTGAATATATTATATGCAGTTAATTTTTAAACTTGAAAAGAAATAATACTGACCACGATGTGATGCTGACGATCACCTCTGAGCTCCCCAGTAGCAGGATCACTATACATCCTCCAATATACGTTGTACTCCGTAATATCGGGGTGCTCGACTGCCTATAAGAATAAAAAATAAACTGTTAATATTTATAGTTATATAAAATATTTATAAATAATGTGCGTACCAGATGCTGTCTATGAGTACTGAAAGTACGACTCCCAGCTCGATGAGTCACCTCCTGTCTCCCACGATTCTGCCTCCCCACCGATGATCTCCTCTGAAAGGCATCACTCAACCAGTGCGCACATAATCCATCCCATACATGGGATGAAATGTACTCTGGTCGGTGAGCTCTACATGACTCGTCAAAATCTGACACTCCTGCTTTCTTCGTGGCAGCTTTTCTTAAATTGTGCTAAAACTGACTAAAGCGATCACGTATGGCCACCTCCCATGCCTCGTGGATGGCATCACGCATGGTATCCTCGATCGGATACCATAAACCTTACAAATAAATCAAAATATGAAGTTAGAAATGAAATAATTTTCAAAATAAAAATTATTTATTTACGTACGTACCAACCAATGGCCGAACATGGCCTGCTGCACATCAATGGGAATCTGTTCCCATGTGGTCCAAGGTTGAGAGAAATAGTTGCACAAAATAGCGCTACCCTATCCTACTGCAATATGCAGAAAACTGTAAAAATAATAAACATTTATTATGTGAATAGATTAATGAAATCATAGTCAAATCCACAGGTTATCACACCTCAATGTGCATGGATCAAACCTAAGACGTGGACTTCGCTCGGGGATGGGGTCAGGAATCATCAATCGTGCAAGACCGCGCCCCCTCCACTTACTCCCTGGAGCACCTACAGGCTGAGGGTCATCTGCCAGCAACTCATCCACATCGAAAGTCAAGTCAGCATCTACCAACTCACGAAATGTGTCATCGTCCATCTGAAACATAAAATGTTAATGTTGTTAGAAAATAATTGATAATTACTATTATATATACATATATATTAGTTATGATTGTATATAACTACCATGGAATTCTATCAGTGTTCATCTTCATCATCATCTTCATATATGTCAATGTCATCTTCATATTCCTTCTCAACATCATCGATATCCATTCAAGTTCCAGTTGCTTCATCTCTTACCATTTCAAATTCATATGTGACATCATTAACATCATCGTCATCACCGAATCTTAAATTTGGGGTATCGTCATCGATACTCATGTCTCTATGTAAAAAAGATTGATTTTGAGTACTCTCTTGAAAAACTTCAATTATTTGCACATCAGTGAAAGCACATTCACTTTGACTAAACTGATTGTCTCGAATTTTGATTTTTATTATACTCCACCAATCAATCAAGTCTCTTCATGTAGCACAGTACTTTCTGTAATAAACTTGATGTGCCTTTTGAGCCAATAAGAATGGTTCATTTCCTGCGAGAACACTTTTACATTTAATATCGATGATTCCATGAGTCGGATGAACACACATGCCTCCCTCTGTATCCAACCACCTACATTTGAACATGGTTATGTAATGTTGTCCAAGATAATAGAGTTCAATGATTTAATCAAGTATGCAATAAAAGTCAACTTCACTTTCTCGATGATGAGATCCTCTCATGCTAACTCCACTGTTCATTGTTTTTTTGATTCCCCATATTCAGGTGTGTGAAATCAAAATCCATTCACCACATATGCATTATAAGTTTTATCAAGTTTGGAAGGTGGGTTACTCAATATACACAGCTGTTTGTCAATTTTATCAGCATGTCGAGACACCTGAAAATTTGTGATATAATTATCAATATAGTAAACTATACATTGAATGAGTTGGTAAAAGATAAAGAATTTATGTTACCAATTTTTGAATCCACTAAGAGAAATATTTCTGTCAGCGTTCTTCGAGAGCAGCTGCTGTAATTTGTGGAATTTTTTTTCGTGATATGATTATCATACAACCTATAAAAAACAAAGTTATTTACTGTAACTTAAATGATAGAATAAGTGATATAAACACTTACAGTACAACTGATGTCATCTCTTCACAGTTGACCAGAACATACGTATGAGCTCTATGATGTTTATCATCCGAAAGCTAGCGTTCATAAACTCCACCAAAACCAAGCTCTGGTTGGTTGAAAACAGATAATTGATTATCTATTTCATCAATATTCCTCTCGTTCCATCCCATTCGGTAGTATTTTGAAGGATACTCAGATTCAAAATAATGAGAGCAGAAAAAAGAAATTTCCTCTTCCAAATAAGCTTCTGTAATAGATCCTTGAACAGATGCTTTGTTACGTACTTTTCTTTTCAATCATTGCATGCATCTTTCAAATGGGTACATCCATCGAAACTATACTAGGAGCTCCACATTTGGCTTTATATGGAAAATTTAACATCAAATGTTCTATTGAGTCGATGAAAGACGGCGGAAATATTTTTTCCAGTTTACATATAATTACAACAACATCTCCTTCACATTTGCATTGAGCATCATAATCTGCTGTAACCGAACAAATTTCCCAAAAAAAATGAGACATGTCTGTTATGGAATCCCAAATCACAGAATTCAATAGACCTATTAATCCAATGGGTAGAAGTCTTTCTATTATAACATGACAATCATGACTTTTTAATCCAGTAATATGACCATTCTTTACACATCTACCCAAATTGGAAGCACAACCATCTAGAAGTCTGAAATCTGCAATCCATTGACAAAATAATAAACGGTTTTATTTAGACAGTGTATAAGCTGCTTTTGGTTTCAGTAACCTTTCTGTTCTGACATTCTCAAACAGTTCAAGTTCTGGATGCCTGCAAATTTGGGCAAGATATAAACGTACATTTACATTGTCTTTTCTCTTTCCTGGCATATCCAAAACTATAAGAAACAAATTATCAAAGCAATTTTTCTCAATATCCATGACATCCAACATGTGGCGGACCAACAAATCTGACCAATATAGAAAATCCCAATATATGCTATGTTTAATCCAATTGTGTTCTTTCCAAAAACCATAAATTTTCTGTTGGTTTATTGTGGGACCAAAAGTGATGGGAGGTAATGAAAATACAACTGATTTTAACTCCGAACATGATAGCATTTTTGGAGGTCCATCCCTTTCAACTGTTCCTTTTCTGAAATGAGATCTATTTCTTCAAAAAGGATGATCAGCTGGAAGAAATCTGCAATGACAGTCAATATAACAAGGTTTCTTTCCATGAATGAGCATAAATGCTTTGTTCTCTCCCATATAGTAAGGGCATGATTTCTGACCATTTGTACTCCAGCCAGATAACATCCCATAAGCCGGGATGTCAATAATTGTCCACATCAATGCTGCTCTCAATATGAAATTCTGTTTCGTAGCAACATCATATGAACTAACACCAGTACTCCACAATAAACTTAATTCATCAATCAATGGTTTCAAATAAACATCAATATTCTTCTTCGGATGTCCTGGAATTAGTAAAGTCAAAAAGATATATGGCTCCTTGATCAACATCCATGGAGGTAAATTGTACAGAGTTAAAAAAACAGGCCAACATGAATATTGACTACCATAAGATCCGAACGGATAGAAACCATCAGTGGAAAGGCCCAGTCGAACATTTCTAGCTTCTAAAGCAAAGGTTGGATGCACTCTATCAAAATGTTTCCATGAATCACCATCGGCTGAATGGTTCAAGCTTTTATCGGTTGAAATATTAGCTTTATGCCATGACATCATTTTCGCTGTATTCTTAGACATGAATAAATGATGAAGTTTGGATGTAAGCGGAATATATCTCAACTGTTTTACAGGAATCAAACCAGACTTCCCATGTTTCCTTTCTTTATATCTCTGTTGCCCACATGTGGGACAACTATCCAACGACTCATTTTCCCCAGAATATAAAATGCTGTCATTTGAACATGCCTGAATCTTCTGATAAGTATGTCCCAAATTTCGAACCAGCCTCTTACTCTCATATTAATTTATAGGCAAAACATTTCCTTTGGGTAACAGTGTTTTAAGCAAAGAAAATATCTGGTCAAAATAGGTGTTTGACATTCCTTTATCTGATTTGATAGCCATAAATTTTGCAACTGCTTCTAATTTTCTCATCTTGCAGCCAGGATATAATACATCCTCAGCAGACCTCAACAACTCATAAAATTCAGACGGTGCCAACTCAGGATTTGATGCTATATTAGCCGGTGTTTCTGTATATTGAACAGATGAACCTGCAACATCATGTACTAAATATTGAATCCAGGATGGATTCGGAATAAAGTTGGTATCACCTACTCTGGAACTGTGTTCACCGTGCTGATACCAAAAAACATAATCTGGTTGAAAACCAAAACGCAAGAGATGTCCCCCCACTTTTTCAAACGTTTCAAACGTTCTCAATGCACATTTTCTACAATGGCATTTTAGTTTTCCTTTTGAAACAAATTCTGGATTTGATGCTGCAAATGATAAAAAAGTCTCCACACCCTCTCTATATACTGGATTTAAACCAGAACCGTTTGGATTTCTACGTTGATTTATCCATATGCGGTCATCTAATAATGACTCTTCACGACCTCGTTGTTCCATATTTTTCTATAAAATATAATAGCACTACTGGTTTTGAATAATTTGTTAGAAAAAACACTCAAGCAAGGATAATTATAGAGTTTACATCAGACACGACTGACGCAAACTTTTTATTGAGATAGACCAAAAAATTGACCCTTTAAGGATGGAATATGTTGAGAATAAAGAAAAACCTGTTACAAATATTGATAATTTTAATAATATATAAATTTTTTATTATTTTAATAATACTAATATTATTTTTTCATAAATATTAATTATATAATAATAAAATTATTACATTATTAGTATATTTTATTAATAATATTAAAATAATATAATTTTCTATATTATATACAATTCTCCTTTCATCCGTGTGTTTAACATTCTGTCTCCACATGTAATATTTGCATTAACTTTCACCTCTCCATTGGTGAGTAGGTTGATAATTTTGAAAAAGAATGCAAATATTACATGTGGCGACAGAAAACACACAGATTAAAAGAGAATTGTATATAATATAGAAAATTATATTATTTTAATATTAATAATAAAATATACTAATAATTTAATAACGTTATTATTCCTAATTATTGGTAATTATTCCTAATTATTGGTAATTATTCCTAATTATTGGTAATTATTACTAATTATTTTTAATTATTCCTAATTATTGGTAATTATTCTTAATTATTGGTAAATATTGGTAAACATTGGTAAATATTGGTAAATATTGGTAAATATTGGTAAATATTGGTAAATATTCGTAAATATTGGTAAAAATGTGTAAATATTGGTAAATATTGGTAAATATTGGTAATTATTGGTAATTATTACTAACTATTGGTAATTATTAGTAATTATTGGTTATTATTCTTAATTATTGGTAATTATTACCAATTATTGGTAATTATTCCTAATTATTAATAATTATTGTTAATTATTGGTAATTATTGTTAATTATTGGTAAGTATTCATAATTATTGGTAATTATTGCTAATTATTGGTAATTATTGGTAATTATTCGTAATTATTCCTAATTATTGGTAATTATTCCTAATTATTGGTAATTATTCCTAGTTATTCGTAATTATTCCTAATTATGGGTAATTATTCCTAATTATTGGTAATTATTCCTTATTATTGGTAACTATTCATAATTATTCCTAATTATTAGTAAATATTCCTAATTATTTGTAAATATTCCTAATTATTGGTAAATATTGACAAGTATTGGGAATTATTGGTAAATATTGACACTATTGGAAATTATTGGTAATTATTATTAATTATTACTAATTATTACTAATTATTCCTAATTATTGGTAATTATTCCTAATTATTACGAATTACTACTAATTATTGGTAATTATTACTAATTAATGGTAATTTTTCCTAATTAATACTAATTATTGGTAATTATTGGTAATTATTGGTAATTATTACTAATGATTGGTAATTATTGGAAATTAATACTAATTATTGGTAATTATTACTAATTATTACTAATTATTACTAATTATTACTAGTTATTAATAATTATGGTAATTATTGGTAATTATTGGTAATTATTAGTAATTATTACTAGTTATTGGTAATTATTTGTAATTATTACTCATTTTTTGTAATTATTACTAATTATTACTAATTATTACTAATTATTACTAATTATTATTAATTATTTGTAATTATTGGTAATTGTTAGTAATTATTAATAATTATTGGTAATTTTTACTAATTATTACTAATTATTACTAATTATTACTAATTATTACTAATTATTACTAATTATTAATAATTATTGGTAACTATTGGTAATTATTAGTAATTATTAGTAATTATTGGTAATTATTACTAATTATTGGTAATTATTACTAATTACTGGTAATTATTGGTAATTATTGGTAATTATTACCAATTATTAGTAATTATTCGTAATTATTGGTAATTATTACTAATTAATGGTAATTATTGGTAATTATTTCTAATTAATGCTAATTATTGGTAATTATTTCGAATTATTACTAATTATTGGTAATTATTACGAAATATTTGTAATTATTACTAATTATTGATAATTATTACTAATTATTACTAATTATTGGTAATTATTGGTAATTATTGGTAATTATTACTAATTATTACAAATTATTGGTAATTATTACTAATTATTACCAATTATTGGTAATTATTAGTAATTATTACTAATTATTGGTAATTATTGGTAATTATTTCTAATTATTACTAATTATTGGTAATTATTACTAATTATTGGTAATTATTACTAATTATTAGTAATTATTTGTAATTATTGGTAATTATTACTAATTATTGGTACTTATTGGTAATTATTTCTAATTATTACTAATTGTTGGTAATCATTACTAATTATTAGTAATTATTGGTTATTATCGGTAATTATTACTAATTATTACTATTTATTGGTAATTATTACTAATTATTGGTAATTATTACTAATTATTGGTAATTATTGGTAATTATTGGTAATTATTATTATTTATTACTAATTATTGGTAATTATTACTAATTATTACTAATTATTGGTAATTATTATTAATTATTAATAATTATTAGTAATTATTGGTAATTATTTCTAACTATTACTAATTATTGTTAATTATTACTAATTATTTCTAATTATTTGTAATTAGTGATAATTATTACCAATTATTACTAATTATTGGTAATTATTGGAAATTATTACTAATTATATATAATTATTGGTAATTATTAGTAATTATTGGTAATTATTGGTAATTATTACTAATTATTGGTAATTATTACAAATTATTGGTAATTATTACTAATTATTGCTAATTATTACTAATTATTGGTAATTATTACTAATTATTGCTAATTATTGGTAATTATTACTAATTATTACTTATTATTGGTAATTATTGGTAATTATTACTAATTATTCCTAATTATGGTAATTATTACTAATTATTACTATTTATTACTATTTATTACTATTTATTACTAATTATTGGTAATTATTACTAATTATTCGAAATTATTACTAATTATTGTTAATTATTGGTAATTATTGGTAATTATTACTAATTATTGGTAATCATTACGAATTATTACCAATATTTGTTAATTATGGGTAATTATTGGTAATTATTACTAATTATTGGTAATTATTTCTAATTAATGGCAATTATTCCTAATTATTGGTAATTATTCCTAATTATTTGTAATTATTCCTAATTATTGGTAATTATTCCTAATTATTGGTATTTATTCCTAATTATTTGTAATTATTCTTAATTAGTGGTAATTATTCTTAATTATTGGTAAATATTGACAATTATTTGCAATTATTGGTAAATATTGGTAATTATTTGAAAAAATATTGGCAAATATTGGCAATTATTGAATATTGGGAATTATTATTAAATTTTACTAATTATTAGTAATTATTACTAATTATTGGTAATTATTATAAATTATTACTAATTAATGTTAACTATTTCTAATTATTATTAATTAATTCAAATTAATTTTAATTTGTCATAATTACTGCAAATTAATTGTAATTATAGCTAACTATTTTAAATTAATTAGTGTTTAATTGTCTCTAATTACTATTAATTATTAATACTTATTCATAATTAGTTCTAATTAGAAATCAGAAAAAAAAATTCAAAAAATTTAAACTAAATATATATAATAAATAAAATAAATATTAAATTAAAATTCAGATAAAAACCTTAAACTTGATGTCAGTGTCGAGCCGTTGTAATTGTAGAACACTACCAACTGAATCCTCGAAGTCGGAAAAAAAAATTTTACAACTAAAAATCGTAAAAGATTCAGAGTGGAAAAATTAGAATGGTTGAGAGTTGAGAGTGAGAAAATTGTAATGGTTGGCAGTATTTATAGGTTAAATTAATTGCGGCATGATTTTTTGCGATGGAAATCCCGTCGCAAATAACGATATTTGCGACGGGACACATCGCAAATAACCCTGGCCGCATTTAATTATGGGCGGCATTAAAACGATTATTTGCGACGGGCCCCGTCGCAAATAACCCATGCTGCCGGGGTATTTGCGACAGGATTGCAGGCACGTCGCAAATAGTCTTTAACCGCCACCGGTTACTTGCGACGGGGATAGAACCCCGTCCCAAATAACCCTGACCGCATTTAATTATGGGCGGCATTAAAACGGTTATTTGCGATGGGTCTCGTCGCAAATAGTCTTTAACCGCCGCCAGTTGTTTGTGACGAGGTTCTATCCCCGTCGCAAATAAACTTCGCGCGGTTTGGCGCGCATTTCCTGCCAAACTATTTGCGTCGGGTAAAAAAACTCGTCGCAAATAACAGATTATTTGCGACGGGAATAGTTGCCCATCGCAAATACTCCTTTGCGAAAGGTATTTGCGACGTGAATAATTCCCGTCGCAAATACCCCGTCGCTATTAACCATTTTTCCCATATTGAAAAGATCGACACTTGTTTACGTCCAATTTCAAAGTGAAACTAATTTTAATGAACATTGGATTAATTGGTAAAAATAAAATCTAAAAACACTTTAAAACCAATTAAAAATATAATATAACCATATAAATAAATTAGATAAAAAATCACTTTTGAATAAAAATACAGTGTTTTGGCTATTAAAATGAAAATGTACTTTACCAGAAAAATTCCAAAAATTTACCCAAAGTAAATTTTGATGTCCCGAATCTAAATAATAATTTTATTTTTCCAAATAGAACATATAAAAGTTACCAAAACTATATTTAGAGAGGGTTTTACATTAAAAGGTGGTAAATCGACCTTTTAAAGGAAATTATGCTTAAAATTGGATTCATTCACATTTTAATCCTCTAATTTTTTTTGATAAATGTAATTACATTTAACAAACATGTATAATCATATTGTAGCCAGTTTTTCTCATTCATTCTAATACGACAACTAGGAGTTAACTACCTTTTAAAATAATAATAATATATTATTACTATGCAAAGCAATATTTCAAAGAAACCCGCTGTTGCATATCAGGTAACCCATCGAACATAGAAATCTCTTTAAAGTATAAATAATATTTAATTCACAAAATATTAATAAAAAAGAGAATGTATTATTTATTTATTTACACGGGATGTTACACTAATCATGTGAGAGTCTCTTAGAGTGGTTCATTTTTTGATGTGGGGTGTAGAGGCTCCCTATATGGCCCTTGTGGGGGGCATGGACTGTGAGGTGAAAAATCCACTAGGTTACAGGGATCTATATCTCTTATGAAAATAGATCCATCTTGCTCATACCATCATTTGAGGGTCACCATAACCCGCATCTAAATGATCTCAAAGAGTGAGATGGGGTGTGGGTCCCTAGAAGATGATGCAGTCGTGGTTGTTGTGGCTAAGGTGGGGCCCCATGGGACTGGTGTAGCAACATTTATCCTCCCCCCACTTTGGCAGGTATTGTGTGAGAGGTATCTTGTTGCATGGGTCCTATAAAGTAGGATGATCTAGATTATATTATGGATCAAAGAAAATAAATGTTCAATGACCCCAACATTGTTCAATATTTAATGGTTGGAAAGAAAGATCCATGTAGGCAATGTCCCGAATGGGATGCACTACATTCAACTATCACAACTGATGGTTGGTTCCACGTAGGGACAACTGTTTCCATAGAGGTCCCTAGTGCCGAATATCTCTATCTGGTACCATGCCAATCTATTGAACTGATGACTTGAACACTACTAGTCCCCACATTTGGGAGAAGTAATTCATGTTGTGTTCACCATTTCTATTTCAATGGATTTCTTTTGAGGCACACCCGCCTTCACATTCTCTTCCTGGGGCGTGATCATGTCACTAGATTTCATATGCATTGTACCCCACATTCCCCTTTTCCATAATGGGAAATAATTCATCACTTTCTCGATAATGTTTTCTTAATGATAAAAAATGTATGATGGGATGTTGATTCATCCTACCATGGATTTCTATTTGGAATTCATCTCCATTCCCTATTCTCCCTTATAGAACTAGATCATAGTTCATGAAATTCATTCTTAGTGCAATCATTCTGTGGAAACCAGTTAATTATGCTACATATGTATGGAAATTCCAAGGGATATCAGTAGGGAAATGACGTCCGGTTTGGAGAGTAGTCATGTTGGGCATCAGTGGATATTATAGATGCTAAAAAAGTGTAGCACTATCATGGTTCCTCATAATATGTATTTTCAAGGGAATCAAACATTAGGAATCTTATAGAGATCACAAGGTATATTATGCTAGAGGCATGTCTTCAATGGTTCCATCATGCGGCCCATGTTTATCACAAGGTAGGCCATGGGTTTGAAATATTTTGGGTATGGTAAGAGATTGATCAGAACATTTAATGAAGTTGGATTAGAGACGTAGATCCCAAGATGGGATAACCTAGAATTTTTTACAGATGGATGGATTAAAATACCCAATGAGAGTGGATCTATGGTGGAATGCCTGATAAAGGGAATGTTTCACACCATGAAGGCTGATATAGGAACAATTAATAGAAGATTAGGGAGGTTCACCCCAATGAGGGGGACACTAAGGATTACCATTTTCGGGGATTGATCCTCGTGGAGGCCTTCTATATAATGTATTTATAAAATATGGATCAAAACCCATCTAATTAGAATGGACGATGGTGTGGGGTTTACACATTATCATCTACCCTTCCCAAGAGGATCACTCATGATTGAATGAATATGTGATGTGTGGGGCTAAGGAATAGTTTGATTCCCAGCCGTTTCTAAGATAAATGATTGGCGAATGGGGATTACACATAGTGAGCCTATAAGGATGGAATGATCTCCCCAAGATACATGTGAGGTGGTAGATGCAATGTTTTGGTTGAATGGAGGGAATGGATGGAGTTTGAATGATTTTGGGATTAAACGTCATGGAGGCTTTCTATATACCATATTAAGAATACATGGATCAAATTCCATGTAGTTGAGAGGGTTCATTAGGGCATAGACATATTAATCTTTTATGGGAAACATAAATTGAATATTACTTCCACATTAGCGCATGATCCTTGCAAGACATGTAGACTCGATGAGAATAATTTTTTTAGAATGGTTGATCGGTTTGAAACATAGAGAGACCTCCTAAAAACACTATTTTAAAAGACAAGGGTAAATGTCCGTATAGTTTAGAGGAGGTATTAGAGAATACAAATGGTAAGATACCTTGGAAATCATAGGGATTATACATGGGTTCATCCCCATTGGATGGAGATTGGGGCTACCCGAGTAGGAAGCCTCGATGAAAATGGGGAATGTGGTTGAATGTCAATATATTTCTAGGAAGTGGCCACCTAAGGTAAAATCATGATAGATGATGGATGAAATGGGTGATGTTGTATGGATCAGAAAAACCCATGGTGGTGGATCCTATGAAAGGTGTCCCATAATGGGGAGATTTCACATCATGTGGGTACATTCCTAGGATAGATCAAATGAGTTTACCATTAGTCAAGATTAAACCTAATGGATTCATTGTACATACCCTATTTAGAAGACATGGATAAAAACACATATAGTTAGGAAATGAGGGGAATGGTAATTACTATTGGAGGGATGCCCATAATAAGGGTTTTGTGGTATCTACTGACCACTAAGACCATATGTGTCTTGCTTGCTTTGAAAAATAAGAGGAAGTAGTAGACTAGACAGTCACGGTGTGAAAGATGTGTCCAAAAGTGATTGTGCGGGGCTTACATATTAGAGACACCCAGATAATATCTCAATACATGTGAGGAAGATGTCACTCCCATGGAGATGAGTGGTCAAAGAGAATACCAGAAATGAGACACCCCATTTTCAGAGAACATTGGGAGTCTACAGTTTAATGTCATGTGTTGAAGATGATGGGCCTGACAGTTTTACATCATATAGATCAGATGGGGAGAACATTATCCTTAACCCTTGGACATATATAACCGGAACCCAACAACCATTGGGGTTGGTAAGGCACCAATAATTGTGAAACGAAATAGTTTGGAGGAGTGGATGATAGAAGAGACAATGTTATCATGAATATACTAATAATTAATGTCCATTAGCGTCCATATACTAAAACGTTGTTAGGAAACTCAATATGGTACACCACATGAGGGACCAAGAAATAACAATGTTCAATCCTAGAGGGCCACATGGAAGATGATCTCATGAAGTAGGGAGCCTTACTGAGAGAGGATTAGTTATGATCTTATTCTTTTCATAGAACCAGAGTTCTACGAAGTAATGGGATTTTAGAAGCATGTAGACCCTTCATTTCCATAGAGTCCAGTCTCATTGGAAGATTTCTTACTGATGGATTAATGTTCTGCCATGTGTTGAATTTCAAAAATGGTATCCTTCCTATGTGAAAGGAAAGATCCTTCCGGAAATTCATCACTAACTATGGTAGGGGTAAAAATGAATAAGGGAAAGGGGGTATCACAATTCTCAAGTACCATGGGTGATCCATTTTCCCACCAATTTCTGGTATATAGGAGATTCATTAAATAGGATCAAGAATGTTGAATTGTTTGGGTAGTCATCCCTTTGATGTGATGTTTGTTGGATATTTTTTAGGAAATGGGGTCTCGCGATACACAGAGTCACGCCTCTAAGGAATGCAGGGATTTCTGAAAGATGGTGACTCTGTCAGACACACAGAGCCCTCTTTCAATGACCTTAGCAAACTCGTGGAGGGCATCAAACTTGTGTGAGTTCCATCAGCCTTTTCACCTTCATATTGGGGATGGGATTCATGTTAGAGCTACACACGGTATCCCTTTTTGATGCTATTTGGGTATATGGAGCTTCAATTTCATCCAAAATAGTTATGTCATTCTTCAATTCATCCAATACATGAATTATGTTGACAATAATTATGAGGCCCCAATTTGTTTTGGCATGTATGAAACATAATGGGGTTCATTAGGTGGTGAAATTCATAACCTATAAAAATATCATGTTTGAGTATCTATGTCTTGGTGTAATGTTGAAAAATATAAAAATAACCGTATGGAAATGGAAGAATATAAATAGTGTATTTTAAGGGTTTACCTCATACTATTTAGAATCATGATTTGATATGGTGGTTTTGACTTACTCATAATGTTAACTCACTTTATTTGGATTCGTGAATTCAATACTATAGTCAACTTTGGAAATATTTACAATAAATAAGTGGTGAAATTTCATGTAAAAATAGTTTCATTTATCACTAACCAATATCATCATTTTACCAATTATATTTGGATATCACCTGATTAATATTTGTGTACCTAATTGACTATGAACATGGTATTTCATCATCAAATAGATTTTAAATACCAAAGAACAATTCCAAAACTAGAAGACATGATTGAGCTTGTGTTATTGAATTCGATGTCCTATAGGAGTATTATTTACCCTTAGTTTAGATTTCATATAATAAAAATTATCATGCCATAATAAAGATGGCACCATTCATGTTATTTTATGGTCTTCCTTGTCTCTCTAAATTTTGTTTGATAAATACTCGAGAATCCTCACATATGGAAAATATCCTTGTTCTTGAAATAAAATAGTAATTTCAAATGTTCAGGAAACACATATTACTGTCTAAATATACTCATAAAACTTATATGTATAATGAGTATTAACTTTTATCCCTTACTGTGGAATATTATGTGAACATGTATGTCTATCTGAGAATATAACATCATTATTTTAGTATGTAATGAAATTTTTATCCTATATATTATTCCTTTTGAGATAATTAGACAAATATATGATCTTTCTGATCAATTTTATTTACCAAAAAAATATTAGTTTTGTTCATAATCACATTCATGTATATGAAATAATTAAATTCCACCCCAATTATAGCCATGTTATTTAATGGAATCATTTTTCGATTGAAATAGATTCTATATTTAGCCATTTTCCAATTCACATATTACATAGAAAATAATTTTTTTGATTGAAAAATTTATTCAATTGGTTAAATTATTTTGGAAGCATGGTGATGTTCAATATAAATCATGTCAATCTGTGAAATAGATTCTATACTAATTTCAAGAAATATTCTAATGCTAGAAGAATTACAATATTTATAGGGATGGAAAGAATAATTGTGGGAAGTGTGACAACACGATTGGTTTTAAATAGATATCCCTTTTTGTATGTATTTTGAGAGGATATAGAATTTTTTTTGTTTTCTAGGTTTTTATGGATGGTTATGGATTTTTTTAGATGTGGTTTTAAGGGTACATGTTTTAAAGCCTGGTTGGGGGAACTCTGAAATATCTCCATGATGTCATGAAAGAGAATATGTATTATTCTAAAAGGTGTGCACTCGATTATTGAATTTTACAAACCATGTGGATTTTGGTAGAGACTTTGGGAATGAAAAAGGATTTAAAATACCTTTAGAACAATGTTTGTTATAATTTGTGAACCAACCCTATGAGAACAGGGTTAGGAGATAGTGGTTGACATAATAACCAAAACCTTATGTCTTAACAGTGATATATGCAATAATTATTCCAAAAAGCATATCATAAAATTATTTTAACAACCAAAACCATTCATTTAAACGTAGTAATTTCAATTTCATTTTTAGGTATAATAAAAACTTACTGAGGTACAAATTGAATTACTTGGGTAAAGGTAAAATACGGAAAACGGGATAGATTACGGGGAAAAGAACAAAAAATATCACAAAAATTTATCTCTAAGTGTATTTAAAATGAAATTATTGTCCTATTCTATTCCACTATCAATTATCTTTCTTCTTAGTATCCTCTTTAATTGTCAAATTACCTTCTTTATTCAATAAGGAATGATTATTTGTGAAAAGGACACTCATGATCACCTATAAACGGGCCCATATTCCACCAACCTCATAGAAACAAGTTTTTTTTGATTACACATAAATATCTTCCAAAATTCACCCCCAAAAAATAATTGTGAATGATTTATTTCCTCTATTTATAATATGATGTAACAAAAACTTCATTCCCGATAGGATCACTAAGAGAATTTTGGAGTCTCCAATGCAAGTGGTACCCCCTCCCAAATCATTTTTATTTATATTTTTCATATGAATATTCTTAAATATAATTATTCAATTTCATTACATGATTTTGAATCATTATTATTGTATAATGGTTATATTATTACTATAAAACAACATGTTCTTATTCACTAATTCATTATAATATGTTTTTATAGTGGTATGTTCTATGACACCGATTACTGAGGCTATAATAGTTATATCGTTAATGAAAGAGAAAACATAATTACTGGTAGTATAATACACTAATTAGTAATTTTATTTATTCATAAATATTTAATCGTAATATATATATATAACATTATTCATTAAAAGACAATTATTTTCATTGATTTTGAATTCCCAAAATTGAAATTCTTTCCACTATTTACAAACAATCAATACAACATCAGTAACGATACATGATAATAATGTTTCTATATTGAATCTTAAATAAAACATTATACCACCACATAAATGTAGATTATTGGTTCCAATGGTTTTATGAAGATAATTTTGTAGGATAAGATAGTAAACAACAAAATTTTATCTACTTATTCTTTATAAATTATGATAATGGTTGGGACGTGATGGTTTTGAAAAAACAATTATAAAGAATCCAAAAAGATTATCTCAGAATTAAATAATTTTTTGTTTTGAAAGAAAATTAAACTCAGATAAAAAAGGGGAGTGAATCTAAAATTCTAGAATAATAGTCGTGGACTTGAATTTTTCTTTAGACAGATCAATTCATCCTTGTTTATTAAGATTTTCTAATTATAGTTATCAACTCATACCCAAAAGAACATTCAATGACCATCTGAATCTACCTAAAAACCATACTAAGATTTTAGTTTTAGTATTTATTATCTCATTAAATTGAATGAGAATGAAAAATTTATTTAGGAAGTTGAATTTAATAAGAACAATTACAGAAAAAGGAAATGTTGAAACCATGGATATTCTTTTCTAAAAATGGAGTATGATTTGGGTTTTTTGTCAAACCTCTTTTTCTTGATCAAGGGATTTTCATCTCAAGTTATATTATGGTACATGCTGAAGATGGTGTTTATGGTTGCACAAGTTTCATGTGTTTTCCAAATTTATGGTCCTCACAATTGGGATTTTGTTTCTAAAAAAGGAAGATTTTACAAAAAGGCATTATGTGGAATGTGATTTTCTAAAATAGTTCAGAGATCTTGAAATATGGTATGCAGAATGGAGAACCATTAAACACATATCAGGAACGGTTCGTGGAGTGGAAAACAATATAAGAAACACGTTGGAAGAATGGTTCATAAAGAGAAAGAGTTTGTAGGAAGGTCTAATATTCATGGAAAGGGAAATGGTTTATAGGATAACATGTCATTCATGAAAACGATACATAGTTATGATAATTCTCGAAGGGTGTTGTTTGTGGAAATGAGGTAGTGATTTGTACTGCTATATATGGAGAATGGAGGTATGTGGACCATATTGGGAATATGGTTCATGGGAGATGCAAGGGACACAGTAAAGGTGGATCCAAACCACAAAATTGGTAAATCTATTTTTAAAGGATTATGTGGATCTATTTTAAAATATAAGGAGAACTAATTGATTAATTATAAAAATATGAAGATTAAAAAATCATGGAGTAATTTCATGAATTTTAGAGTGTTTTTGGGATGAAAACCTCAAGAAAGTGTTCTTAATTAGAATTTCAGAGGAATTTGGTGAAGTGTAAAGTGGTATACGGGAAGAAAAGTTCACTTATGAGAAGGTTTTATGAAGAGGAAGAACTCAATCTGTTGTGCTCTTGCAGTATACAGAGAAGAATATTATGTGGAAGGAAGGTGGTTCGTGGAGTAGAAACAATATGTAGAGGTAGAGATAGTTCATGGAGTAGGGATAGTTCATAGAGGAGCAGTGCTTCATGAAGCAGAAGCATTATGATGTGGAGCCCAGTACACAAAGGAAGGACCCAATACGTGGAGGAAGTAGAATAGTATCTGGAGGAAATGTTTGTGAACTAATAGTGTTTGGAAGGGTGAATGACATATACGGGTGATAACGAGACTTCAACAGAGCATATATCTGTAGTTGAACATGCATGATTGAATGATAATCCATTAAAGAAATCTTCATGTTGATAAATTGAGTTTATAATCTTTCGAACAAAATGAGCATAGGGAAGTAATCCAAAGTGATCTGAGGGATGAAATTCTCTATTTCTAAAACATTATAAAGGGAGTGTTCTTGGCATAATGTGGTTGTACTATCATTTTGTACTCCCCAACTAGTGAATATTGGTGGACATTGCTATGACTAAAATCCTATTAGAATATTATCCTTATATGTTGCCTTTAGTGGTGAAACAAGTCAATTTTTATGTATTCTCTTTACATGGGATTGCTTTTTTCACTTTCTCACCATATAGGATTACAAGTATCCTAAAAATATGGGAACAAGATCCATCATTTTTGAAGAAATAGATTACACCATAATTTATCTAACCCATCTCAGAGTGTTATGAGGTCCTTCAAAAAAGACCCCACTAAAGAATTTTATATAGAAGAGACAATAATATTATTTCATTAAGATACTCACAATACAAAACAATTTATTATTTAATCAATTCAAGTGAGAAAATTTAATTCTCTTATTTTGGAAAAAAATTATAGATAAATATGTAAACATAAAGTAAAATAAAAATATATATAAGGGATAAGTCGTTATATGTTCACAATTCACAACCACTAGGGGAGTTTAGCCAATAATTGTTAAAAATACCCATTCCCTTTCTACTTCCCTCAAATAAGAAAATTAAGGAAAAATACTACAGACCGTAACACTAAACATTATCATTCCACTATACACTATATTTCATCATTTTGGTTTTTCGGATTTTTAAACTGCCTTATAATTCATGGAAAATCATTTTAAATGATTTTCAGTCATCAAGTGGAATATGTGGATACAACATGGACATTAAACACATTTCTAAATTCACTCAAGGTAGAAGTAGTAAACAATTTCTTCCGATCATGTATGAGTTAGTATCATTAAATTACCATGTGTATCAAGCCTTTAATTCTCATTTAAATCATCCCATTAACATTTTATATTCATATCAAAATAAAAATGAATCCATGTAGTTCGAATAAAATACAATAGTTCAAAAATACAAAGATCTTGATTTTTTTAATGTTTTAGAAATTCATCCTAAAATAATTTTAGTATGAAAGGTTGAATTCGTTTAATACTACATAAATTTCATATAACATTATCTATTAAAAATAAATTATAGTCATATGTAATCCCATTTTTATGCTACACAAAATACCTATAAGTATTATAGTATAAATAGTTTTGGATTAGTCTTATAGAATAAGTGATTTAATGAATTCAAAATCATATGATCCTAATAGAAATGTCATATGGCTGAGAAAATTCATATGAATAATCTATATATTTCATAAAAATCATCTACATTCAAATAAAATAAAATTGTTAAAACTAGGAAAATTCATAATTAATAGGCAAAGACTTATTAAAATTTCTTACAATCTTACAATCGAGTAAGAATACGTATGAAAAAATAACCTCATTTGGGACCATCATAACTCATATGATGTAGATAAAGTAATATGAATCCATAAATAGTCAAAAATATTTCCTGGAGGATTTAAAAAATTAATTTTTCCTAAAAACACATATGAACACAAGAAATGACTAATTAATTAATGAAATTTTAAAAAACACATAGAATCCAAGAATTATGTAATTCATATAGTAGTTCCATAAATGAATTTATTACATGTCTCATTAGGTAAGAGAATATTTACAAACTAAACATATAATACCTTATGATCCAAGAATGAGGAAATTGATCTTTTTGTTTTAAAATAACCTCAACGCACATCATTAAATGCCATATCTGAAACAAATAAAAAATATAGTAGAAAATAATTCTCATAAGGTATTAAAATATGAATATGTTTTTGATGTTGTTCCATTAGAATATTATCAAGCAATTGTTGAATAATATACCTTTTAAAACCCATGTAGTTAGTTGATTATTTGGTATCATCCTAGAGAAATTTTCATTGGTGGTGTATATCAACCTATTAGGACAAACGTTCTTTGAGAAATGTAATTGAATATCTAGAATTTTGATCCCAATATGACCCTAATAATTCCAATGAGAATTTAGGTTATTAGGATTAGATAAAAAATGTAGGATGAACTCAATGATCATGAATGGAACAAAGTGTATAAAATAGTCGAACATCAAAAAGAAACATTTAAAATAGTCAAAAATGGGGTTTTTATAATAAATATGATGAAAATAGAATAATAGTAAAAAAATTATGTAGAATTACTGCTAAGGTTATAATAAAAAATAAGGAATAAACTATGATAAAAGCTATGTTATGATAGTAAGAAATAAAACAATTCGAGTACTTCTAGAATTTTCCATACTCTTTAATTTCAATCTATTCTAAATAGATAAGAAGTATTATTTTATTAATGGATATGTTCATGAGGAATTTTATGTAGAACAACACCATTTTTTGAAAAAAATAATATAGATAACGTGTTTTTAATCTTACCAAGGTGTATGGACATAAACAATCCCTTAGAGAATGTTATGATAGGTTAGATGGATTTTTGTTTCAAAAAATATTTGTTTATAGATCTCATGATCAATCATATTTTATTAAATAATTAATTAAAATAATTACGATTGTATTAATATATATTGATGACCTTCTATTTGGATCAACTCAAAAATCATGAATAGATCCCTTTGAATATATAATGAAGTCTGAGATTGAAATGATCATAATGAGTGATTTAAAATATTTATTTGTTTTTAAATTTTTTAAAAAATGAGAAGGAACATGTATATTTTAACATATGAATATAAAAGTTTACATAAGAAATATGGGTATTAAAACACTAAAAGTATTAGTAATACCATTAGTACCTCCAATAATTTAGATCTCGATGATGTGGGGAAGCCATATGACCTGAAACATATTAGGGGATGATTGAAACCTTAATTTACTTAATTAATTGTCTCCCAAATTTATGCTTTTCAGGATTTCTGTGTGCTAGATATCAAGACAATCCAAAATAATCTTATCTTGAATAAGCAAATTTTTTATTTATCTTAAGAGAAATATAGACTTGTTATTGTTCTATTTTTCTAGAAAGGTATTTGAAGTATTTTTTTCTAGTTGATGACTTTTGTGGTTCTAGAATTAATTGAAAATGTGTCAGAGTTGGCATCCTAGAACCAACTGGTTGTACTTTGATTACATAGATATTTAATGTATTTTAATATTAAACATCTTATTACATATTGTTAATTGTTCTTCATGAATTTTATATAATAATTTCCAAGAGTATATGCTGCATTGATAAGGTCGGGGCAGTTCCTTGCTATTATGGAAACCTTGAAATCATATAACAATATTCTTAAATATAGTTCCATAGTTGGATGACATACTATTATGGGACACATTGCATGCTGATCGTTGGGTGAGAGTACTCGTAAGCTGATGAGACTTCCTCTCATGATGTTGGGACAGGGTAATCTCCAAGTCATGAGATTATGAGAACAGACCTGCCAGTAGGAATTCCAATTGTTTTTGTGTCATTAGATATTTCTATCTGCAAGCACGATTAATGATCCTTAACTTTAAAATAACAAATAATACGTGTCATGACTCGTTAACTTTGATTTACTGATGAAAACTGTCACGTAGATAGTTGACATGAATTTGGGTACGTTGGGTGTGTCATGAGTGACATGATATTAAGGGATATGTCAAGGTATGATTTGTCCCTTCCATTTATGGAACTTGATATCTCATCCCTTTGGTTGAACTAGAACTGTCACACAAAATTCCATAGCCATGGTGTAATGACGTGTTTATTTCATGTTGTCAAAGAATTACGTATCAAGTATAAAGGTTGATGACACTATTCTTAAACCTTCATGATGAGATACTGAGAGAAATGTATTATATTATATAGTGAGCATTCTAATATGGATTTCATTGTGGTAACTTTATGTTTATTCACTTTGGTTCTGCGACCCGTTTCAAGACAGTACTCTCAGACATTATGAAATCCCACCTAATGCCAACGAGAATGAAACTTAGAGGGTTACTGACTTTGTTTTTTTATGGTATCAGTTAAATTGTTTTTTAATTTAATTAATGAAATAAATATTATTCCAAGGACCGTGGAATAATTTTATTCATGTTAATATGATCACATAAATTAATTTAAATATATTTATTTATATTATTTAACATTTAATTAATATATATTTATGAGTTTGTAAATAAAATATTAATTAAAGAGAATGCATTATATATTTATTTATTGGATTATTAAATAAATGGAAGTAGAGTTTAAGCAGACCAATGTCGGTCCTGTAGAAAAATAATTATTTGCAATATGGTGAATAGTTATTAGTTGGCACAAGTTAATATAATAATGATGCTGCTATTATTTTGTGACATAGAATTTATTCATAATTCTATTTTGCATAAGTTGGCACACCATAAATTATGATGTGGTGTTATTATTATGAGCATGGGTTTTTTCTATGTTCATGAATGTATTTAATTTCTGGTATCTAATTAAATATTTTAACTGAGGATTCATTCATATAAATAGAAAAGTATGTCTATTGTGTCATTGCTAACACACCACACACTTTGTGAATTGAGAATTGTTGAGGGAAAAAATTTCACTCTTGAATCCCCTTCCCACCCCTCTCAAGAACGAGATATGTTCTTTAAGGTCGAAGAACAAGTGATCAATAACGACCGCCACATGACACTCGCTTCACTGTGCTAGCACCCAGAGAACATGTGGTCTTGATCAGAGGCCATCGGAACACATGTGGATCACCGTTAAGTAGATTCTAGTTTGGATCCTCACAAGTGCAATGAGATAATATAGAAGGTTCATCCAGAATGATCAACATATTCAATGAAGAAAAAAATGAAGATCCTGGTATTCTTTTATACATGAAATTAATTAAATTAATTATAAACATAATGGGAAAGGTCCTCTCTAAAGGTTTCATGCCTCTATTTTCTTTATCAAAATCTTTGATTCTATTCCATGGAGACTGGAATTCATCGTCGTATTGATCTCAGAATAATCATTGATCATGGTAAAAATTGAAGTTCAGTGTCACCCCAACCACACTTCTGCAATGCTTGTAACTTTCAAGTGGTATCAAAGCAGTTACATCATAATTTATAAGGATTTAAATATTTTTCAGATGAATTATGAATTTACTATTTACTTCATTCAATTTGAGGTAATCATTATGAATATCAAAATATCAAGACCTTTTCCTCCTCTTTTGTTTCTTATTCACCTTAAATAAACTATTTTTTCTTTTAATTGTGCTTAAAGTAAACCAAGGATCTCATCCAGAGGTGCTAATGTTTCCAGAACGTACAACAGAAGAACACATGACATGTATTCTCCAGTACACGCTGTGTGGATAAGGTTAAATACATTAGGTCTGGGCTACCAAACCAAACCATGTCATTGTAGTTTGTGTATGTCTGAATGAATCTGTGTGGGGACCAGGAATAGGTGGCACACAATTTCCAGATTATAATTCATGTTTTCCACTAGACATGATGAGTAGTCCCATCGGGTTAAGGTTGTAATGTGTACCCCATACACAGATTTCTCTGCTGGATACTACGTAATTGAGAACTACATGGTGTGTGGCCTACTGGACATGCTGTGTAGTCCATTGATTTCCGAAGTACCCTCACATGATTTTACCCTGCATGTGTACTGCAGATGGAGGGTGAAAAATAGTACACATTGTGTAGTTGGAACTACATTTCTTGTACTCATCCAACTTACACCGATTTATTAAAATTTATTATTATATTATACAAACCCTTGATACGTGCACCATTGCGTGGGGATAAAGTTGAAGAACAACACGTGATAGTTGTTATATGTATACATAGTTAATTTAACATTAGTGTAATGTTCGTTTTTACTCATTGGGTAATTATGAATTGGAATTACCGGGTTTCCTCCAAGGTACATGTTACAGACAAAGATAAGTTTATATGAATTTTTTTTATAAATTATGAATGGGGAGAATCTCAAAGAAATTTAGAAAGGGGTTTAATAAAAAATAATTGATTAATTAATTATGATAATTAATTGATTTGAGCATTTTTTCATAAAAAATAATGATTAAATAATTTAATTCTACTTTTATTTATGCATAAATATCATTTCACGTATGGATTATCATGAGATAAACCAAGAACTTTGTATGTGGATAATTTTTTTAATTTATTTATTTATGTTAAATTTTATGCCCAGTGATCTTTCTCATCATTAATATATAGATCCTACGTGCCCAAGGTTTCTTTAATGTAAAAACAATTTTTATCTCTCACCGGCATGTGAGTTAAAAAAGGCATATATAATGGATGGATCTCCCAAACTAGTAGAGGCAGTTCTAGCTGAAGCCGAGACAAAAAAAATCCCAGGAGATACCGAGGTGGAAAGGTTGAAAACTGTAAAAACAAACCCAAAATGTTCAATATCTTTCTCCCCTAGGTCAGGGTTAGTTTATCAACCTCTAGATAAGCTAACCATTAGAATAGATCATGATCATTCCCTTTATTTTATTTCTATCAGTTTCATTGTTTATCATTAAAGACGTGTTGTCATGGTAACATAAAAAATGAATTAAACAAACATGCAAGATAAAACTAAAATAAACCAGACTAATGCATAAATATTTTCCAGAAATGGTTAACCACTCATGTAAGTTCCACATAATATTAATAATCATGTGATAATGATAATAATAAATTCACGCATAAAAGATAAAAAATTATCACATTAAATATTAAGTCAGACAAAGCATTTTATTACATGATTAATGTAAAAACACAATAAAATTATGTGTTTGACCAACCCTTGTTGGGAAACATACTTTTACATAGGAAGCCCTTATGAATGGTTTCAGGTTGAATTAACTATATTACATCAAGTGGAGTAGACCATTCAAGACTTGGTGTAATATTGGAGGAAAGAGTGGATGAAATAAAAGAGTAATGTTTTCAGGATTGGGTAGTCCACTCAATAGATCAAGGAGCTGAAAACTCGTAGTTGGAAATGACCTTCCTTCCAAAATACCTTCTAATTGCTTGACCAAACCTTTTGGTGGTTATTCAAAGGGAAATATGGATCCTGGCCACTATACTTTCAAGGCAACTAGAAATTCTGAGTTCAATGGCGAGGGCCATTGTGTCTTGATGAAATAGTATGAGACTTAATAAAAATTTGTATTTTCTTATAAAATATAATCAAGAAAGTACTAATGATCTTATATTTATTTATAGAATAAAAATGACAAGCTTTTCAACCAAACTATCCCTATGATCAATTATAGATAATAACCACATCCTCACCAACAGTGACATCCATGAATGGTTTATACGCCTTCGGGTAATCCTATGCCATGAATGGAAGTCTAATGTATTGGAGTTGATATTACCTGATCTATCTGCCAAAGAGGTGAGTGATGAGAATTTATTGGAATATGAAAATCATATGAATGAAATGGTTAACATTCAATGTTTGATGCTATTATCAATGTCTTGTGAGATCATGAAGTCTCACAAAAACATGGATGCTTATAGCATGCTCGAGCACGTCTGTGGTATTTACCAAGAGGGATAAAGACATTAAAGGATTGAGATCTCTAAGGCTCTCTTTCAATGTATGCTAGGATATGGTTCTCCCGTTGGTCCTCATGTAGTAAATCTCATTGGCCATATTGAGAGCCTGGAGGGTCTAGGTTTTAAACACCATGAATAGTTGTGTACCGATCTCATTCTTGCATCACATCCTTAGAGCTTATCTAACTTTATTGTCAATTTCAATATGAACAACATTTACAAGTATCTATCTGATCTTATTACCCTGATTCACCAAGTGGACAATGATATGAATCATGAAAAGCCTTATTTCCATTTAGGGAATAAGTGGAAAGGGAAGGTTAAGAGCTTTAAACCTAAATCGTCTTCATGTCCTTCCATGAAAAGGAATATCAATGGAGAGGAAAAGGAATATGAGGCAGTTTGTTTCACATGTGGCATGTATAGCCACTAGAAGAAGAACTACACCTAACCTAAGAATAAAGGTGTTGCTTTAGGTGAATTTGTTATCAAATGAAATCTATATGTTTCAAAAAATTGGGTATTAGATAAAGATTGTGGTTCTCACATATGTATCCAAATACAGGAACCATGTAGATCCCGAAAGATTGACCGAGGGGAGGTTAATCTATGAGCAGTCCACAGATCCAGACATGATGCGGTAGCTATCAGGGACTAACACATCATGTTTCCAATTGGGATGATGTTGATGTTAAAGGGTTGTTATTACGTGACTTCTGTAACTAAAAACATTATTTTTGTGTCCAGATTAGATATAGATGAATTTGTTTTCACGTTTGGAAATGAATGTGACTTATTTTACAAAGATAGCATTTGTTTATGTAAGGATCATTTATACAATGGTCTGTATGTGTTGGATAACAAAAATCATGTAATGGAAATTGATAACAAAGATACTTTGCAAGACTCATACCACAACAAACATTGGCATCACCAGCTAGTTCATGTAATTGAGAAATTCGTAAAAATGTTACATTGGGATGGATATTTAGTTTCTTTCAATCTAAAATCACTTGGTTTATGTCATGCATGTTTACAAGGCAAAATGGCTAAATCCCCATTTAATGGGAAAGGTGAAAGGGTTAAATAACTTCCTGAATGGTTCATACCGATGTGTGTGGACCATTTATTTTTGAAACATGGGGAGGGTACTCATACATCATAACATTTACAAATGATTTTAGTAGATATGGATATATCAACTTAATGTGGTATAAGTCAGATTTTTTGACAAGTTCAATGGATACAAGAATGAAGTTGAAAACCAGCTTTGTTAGAAGATTAAGAAACTCTGCTTAGATCAAGGTGGGGAATATATTAATACAGACTTCATTGATTACTTATAGGAGTCTGTGATCCTATCCCAACTCACTCCTCCAAACACACCCCAGTGGAATGGTGTGAGTGAAAGGAGGAACTACACCCAATTGGACATGGTGACATCAATGATGAGTCATGGGAGTCTTCCATTATCCTTTTGGGGATATGCGTTACAAAAAACATCACAAATACTAAATATATTACCAACTAAATCGATAAGTTGTGTTCCATGAAAGTTCTAGAGTGGAAGAAAATACATGTTATCAAATTTACATGTTTCTGGTAAGGAGGTTTTTTAAGGCCTCCTCAGGTAAAGAACTCACTCCCTAAGTCAAAAAGTGTACCATTATAGGATTCCCCAAGGAAACCAGGGGATATTACCTATAAAACCCCTCAAAAAAAGGTTATAGTTGCAAGACATTCCATATTACATGAAAGGGAGCACATCTCCAAAGGAGATAGTTGGAGCGGGAAAGACTTCAATGATGTTGAGGCTCAAGGTATACAAGAGTTGGTATAATAATAGAATCCACAAAGATCTTTGGAAGTAGAATATGTTCTAGAGACACAAGTACTATATGGGAGTAAAAGAGAGGTTAGAGAACCAGAACGATATGTTTTTCTAGTAAAAAAGGATGGTGACTCATTATTAGTTGATAATAATGATCCTATAACATACATGGAAGAAGTATGTGGAACAGAAGTTTTCTCGAGGCAAGAAGACATGAATTTTTAAATGGATTCCATGTTTCAAAAACACGTCTGCATTTTTGTAGATCCCCCAGTTTATGTATAGTATGTGGGTTGAAAATTGGTATTTAGGAAGAAAATGGACCTTGATGGATAGGTCAGTACCTATAAGGAATGACTTGTTGCAAAAGGCTTTAAACAACATCATGTAATTGACTACGATGAAACTTTTTCATGAGTTTCAATGCTGAAATCCGTCATAATTATACATTCCATTGCGGCTTTACATGACTATGAGATATAGAAAATTTATTTCAAAACTTCTTTCCTTAATGGGAACCTTCAGAAATATGTCTACATGACACAACCTTAAGGGTTTGTGACTCTAAAAGATGTAAATAAGGTATGAAAGTTGCATAAATCCAATAAATAATTAAAGAAATAATCTTGTTCATGCAATATTCGTTTTGATGAAGCCATAATAGAATTTGGTTTTATCAAGAATGAATGTTAACCTTGTGTCTACAAAATGTTTAGTGGGAGTGTAGTCATTTTCTAATATAATATGTTGATGACATATTACTTATTGGAAAGGAGATACCAATATTACTGTCTGTTTAGGAATGGTAGAATCAATGCTTCTCCATGAAGGGAATGGGTGAGGAATCATATATTCATGGGATCAGGATTAATCGTGATATATCCAAGAAATTGTTGGGTCTAATTCAAAGTACATACATTGATAAGATACTAAAGTGATTCATTATGGAAAAATCCAGGAGGGGATTGTTTCCAACATCACATGGAAATCATATTTCCAAGAAAATGTGTCCTCAAACACATGGGGAAAGAATAATAATGGAAAAAACCTCCATATACCTCAGTTATTGGGTCAGTAATGTATTCCAGGATATGTACTGAGATTGATGTCAGCCATGAATTAAATGTGGTAGTAAGATATCAACCTGAACCAGGTGACCACCATTGGATGGAAGTCAAGACTATCCTAAAGTATTTGAGGTGTACTAAGGATATGTTCCAGGTTTATGGAAGAGAAGAGGAACTATTTATCAGAGGATATGATGATTCTAGATTCTAGACTGCTCAAGATGACATATATTCTCAAACAGGACACAACTTCACTTTGAATGGAGGTGCAGTGAGTTAGAAGAGCTCAAAGTCGAGTGTGGACATAGATTATACAGTAGATTCTGAGTATATCATATCATCTGAGGTAGCTAAAGAAAATATTTGGATGTGAATATTCATTCCAGTTTGGGATGTGATACCTAGAAGTAAAGATCCCATCACACTGTAATGTGATAATACTCCAGTGTTGGATCTCATAAAAGAGCTAAGGTCACATAAGTGGATAAAGCACATATTTCAAAGAGGTAAAGTTCCAGTAAGCAGTATTTCTATAGAAGACAGCATGGTGGAACCATTTACTAATGACTTGACATAGTAGAAACATGATCACCATGTGAGGTCTAGAGGACTGAAAGTCATAGGCCATTGGCTCTAGTCTATGTGGGAGTTTATAAGAGTTGGTTTCCTATAACCAACTACTTATCCTTTAATTTCATAGATAATTAATGTATTTAAATATTAAATATATTATTACATATTGTTCAATTTTCTACATGACAATGATGTAATATTTTCCTAGAGTATTTGTTTCATTAACAAGACTGTGGATGTACGCTGTTATGATGATAACCATTAAATACTATAATAATATTCCTAAATAAAGCTCTACGGTATGATGACATGCAATTATGGGACACCTAGTATGTAGAATGTTGGGTGAGAGTACTCGTAAGCGTATAAAAATTTTTCTCATGATGTTCAAACTTGATAATCTCCAAGACATGAGATATTTGAGAACATACCCACTAGTAGGAATTCCGTATGTTTTAGTGTCATAATATATTTCTATCTACGAACATGTCTAATGATCCTTAGACTTTAACATTATCATTAATACAAGTCACGACTCACACACTTTGATATTCTAACAAAAACCGTGACACAGACAGCTGGTAGGATGTATGGTTTTTTGGGTGCGTCAGGAGTGACATGATATTAATAGATAAGCCAAGGAAGGATTTTTTATCTTCCATTTATGGAAGTGGATATCTCAACCCTTTAATTGAAGTAGAACCGTCATACAAAAATTCCACGTCCATGGTTTAATGATGAGATTTTTTTTCAAGTATTCAAAGAATGATGTATCAAATATACAGATTGATGACATGATCTTGAAACCTGATTGATTAGATATTGAGAAAAATGTATTATATTACACATTGAGCATTCTTATATTGATTTCATTGTTTCGAAATTAAGTTTTTTTCTTGGGTCCTTCAAACCATTACTAGACAGTACTATTGGACTTTAGGCATGCCCACCTAATGCGAATGACAAATAATCCATGACGGTGACACACTATGTTTTTTTGTGGTCTTCATTAAATTATATTTCAATTTAATTAATTAAATATATATTATTCTCAAGATCGTGAAATACTTTTATTCATGATAAAAATATCACATAAATTAAATAAATTATTTTTATTAATTTTATTGAACATCTATTAAATATTTATTTACTTGATTATAAATAAAATATTTATTTAAGAGAATAATTTATTTATTTATTTATTTATTAGGGTGTTCAATAAATGGAAGTGGAGTTCGAGAGGAAAAATGACGGTTCAGTAGTAAAATAATTATTTGAATGATGTTAAATAAATATCAGTTGTCACAATATAAAATAATAATGACGTTGCAATTATTTTGTGATGCGGAATTTCTTTTTCATAATTCAATTTTTCACATTTCGGAGCACCATAAATAATGACACAATATTATTATTATGGGAATGGGTTTTCTCTAATTTCATGAATGTATTTAATTTATATTATGAAATTAAATCTTGTAACTAGAGTTCCATGCATATAAATAGGAAAGTACGTCTATTATGCCATTCTGAACACACCGCATGCTTGGTGAATTGAGAATTGTTGAGATAAACAATTTCTCTGCTGAATCCTCTTCCCACCCCACTAATGAATGAGAGACGTTCTTCATGTATGGAGAATAAGATATCAGAAATGACCCTCAGAAGACACTCTCTTTGCCGTTCTAGCACCCGGAGAACGAGTGGTGTCAATCTGATGCCATCAGAGCACGTGTGGATCACTACTAGAGGGATTCTAGTTGGGATCCACACAAGCGCAATAAGACAATCTAGATGGGTCATTACGAATGATCAACATCATCTATAAAAAAAATATTGAAGATCAAGGTATTCGTTTATTTATGGAATTAATTAAATTAATTATAAACATGACGTACAAAATCCTCTCCAAATGTTTTAACCCCCATATTTATTTATCTAAATCTTTGATTCTATTCTGTGGGGACTGGAATTCATCATCATATTGATCCTGTAGTAATCATTGATCCTAGTAAAAATTAATGATGGTTGTCACCTCAACCATGCTTCTGCATATCCGAGAACCTTCAAAATATACATTCAGAACGTGCCATTTCATAGGAGAAAATTTACTTTCTTAGTAATTTAAGTAAAAACACCTAGTTTAACATTCCACAGTTGAACAAAATTATGTAGTAGTTGAATGTTTTTTAAAATTAATTGTTATGGATGTAACACACAATGATAGATTATGTCATGAGTTTTACAGAAACTCAAATACATCGTGATAAAACTAGTCTCACATCATTATCATAAAACACTACTTGTCACTCATCTTCAAAATACAGAGATATAAGAAATAATTTTCTTTAGGATCACACACATACCAAATATAAAATCTTAAAATTCATTATAATGCAAGAAACACTTGTTGATATTTTTACTAACCCTCTCATTTATGACATATTCTGAAACATTATACAAATGATAGGAATGATCAATGCTAAATTCATATCCCTATCTATTACTTATTTACCAATATCATTACATTAATATCATCATTTTCATAGGGTGATTACATATGTTTTATTCTTTATAAAATATTTTAATTTTATTATTATTTTTTTTAAAATAATTTTTTATATCATAATATATTTTTCACACAGAAATACTATTTCGAAAATTTTGGAATAAATAATTATTATAAAAGATTCATACTAAAAATTTTATTTTCGGACAAGATTTTATCAATATTAATATAATTTCATTTTAAAACTATATTGATGATTTTGTTTTATAATATAATCATATTATATTTTTTTCTAGACTATCTTGAATAGTTTTAATAAAACAATATGATGAACATTTACCTAATACCAATTAAACATTCTACTCTAAAAGGTACCCTTCTATATTTATCTATTTTTCAATTAATTCTATTTGTTAGTTTAAAATTTTGGCTTTTAATTATTATTTTATATTCATTACTTTTATTTTTTATAGAAATATTTTTTTTAAATCAAAATAAATATAAAACCAATAAATGTTCCTAAAAACATTAGAGTTCAAATTAATATTTAAAATTTTCTTTGATTAATGATTGATCATCACATAATTTAAGGATTAATTTTATCCATCTATAGTCTATTGGAATATAGATCCATATTTAACCATATATCTATAAAGGTATGACACCTCCTATCCAACATCATTTTCTCATGATTCCCTCACTAATTCTCGTCAGTCCTAAAATTTTTTAGTCTTGTTGTTTTTGAATTCATCTGGTTATTTATTTCAAACTCATTATAGTAAAAAATATGGAATATTATTCCCAGTAGAATGTTTTTTGAAAACGTTACATTGAAATAAGGTGGTTTTGAAAGTATAATTTAACTCTCAAATTCATCTTAAATTTGGATGGATCGGAGGAAATTTTAGTACATAAACCAAATAAACAATTTGACTGATATTTTAATGAAATAATGAGGGAGTTTTATTCATCTATTGGGTATGTTAGATTAGATTATAAGGTAAAATTTTCTTATTATATTTTTGGGAAGAAATATTATCTTAATTTTAAGTGTTGTATATTTGGTTAGAGTTATTACTAAATAAGAATACTTTTTACCCTCTAAAAAATTACCTAATATTCCAGTTTCTTTTAAATGAATGATTTTTTAAAATTTATTAGTTCCGTATTATGATAAAATACCTAAATTATCACATTTAACCCCAGACAATAGAGTTGTAGAATTTTAGATCTTGGGATATTTAATACACAGGAAGGGTGTTAGGAATTCCACAAATGTATCAGAATTTTTTTTCATGGATTACATAGTATATTTGAGACAAATAATCCTTAAAAACTATATTATTTTTTTATATGACCTAAATAATTCCTCAATCAAGCCTAATATTATTATGTTTCCTTCCTTCATCAACAAATCTCTTGAGGATGTTATGAAACATCTTAACGTTAAGAACCAAACATACCCAATGCAAGAGAAAATATCATTTTTCGATAATGATTTGATTTCAATAATTAAGATAGTATTTGACTCAATGAAAATAATCTTTTAGATAAATTTTAAGGACCATTTTCCAAACCGAAATCATAAAATAATGTTTAAGGTGAAAGAAGTAATGAAAGAAAGATTAATCCCCTGTGAAGAAACTAAATAAAAATTTTATATAATTGACGATCAATATAAAAAGTTAATGGAGTATAAAAATTTACAGAAAACAGAAGACTCTGATTTTCATATTAAAGCGGATAAATAGTTATCTTTGAAAATTAATATCAATGATATTTATAAAGAATAATAAATTAAAAAGAAAAAAATGAAGAAGATTGATGAATTTAGAGTTGTTGAATGTTTGATAAAGGGTGTAGTGAAGCCCTATAAAAATTAAATTCACATAGGTTCTCACACCAATAATGTTATTTATGATTATAAACATGATTTTCAAGAAACAATAGTAATATCATTAGTTGTTCCTTTATTTTATGGAAAGGGAAAAATATATAAATAATTAACAACACCAGTACTATAAAAAGAATAAATTTCATAAATTGTTGCAAAGGGAATTCTTCAAACCACACATCAATATGAAAATGTTATAGAGGAAGCATGTGAAGTTTAAGGTGGAGTATAAGAAAAAGTAGAGGAATAATAGGTAGAATAATAAGAATAAGAATAATATGTCAATGGGAAAACAAACATTTATGAAGATTCAAAAGAAAAAAAATCATCAGAATCATAAAAATCATTTTTACATTCATAGGAAGATAATGATGGTGATTTTGAAGGGCCATATGTGAAAAAAGTATTCTCAAATAATGAATTTCCACTATCAGATAATAAATAAAATTTATCCCCAATGATGTTGAAGAGAAAGATAAAAATTATTAGAAACTTTTTTCAAAAAAAGCTATATTAGATGAGAATATAAATATTTTTAATGTATCAGATGATGATATTTTCTTCAAAAAAGGAAAAGATTAAGTTGAGGAAAAACCAGAAGCCAATTTATCAAGACCCAAACCTTCCAAACATTTATTGGAGTCATATTACTCATTATAAAATATTTTAAAAAAATGATTTGATTTCAATTTTTTATCTTTGATAAGGTTGTAAGATACCATTATATATTTTCAATATCTTGGTTCAAGATGAAAATTGATTTGAAGTAGTTTAAATGAAAAATTAGAGACTCTAATTTTTTTTTAAAAAATATGTTCTTCGAATTGAAGTAATTATAAAAACCTTTGAAATTTTTTCTTGGATTTAGAATATATCATAAAATCAGATTGTAACATAGTCTAATCATGTTTATTGTGATATTATAGAAAATGATGATAAATAACTAGATGTAAATAATATTTTTCAAAAACTATAGAATCTTTCATCATGTAATCTTTTAATGTTTCAGATTTAGTGATATTCATTGATTATTTTATAGATTATACTAATGATCATACTAATGAGATAAATTATTTAATGTAAAATGTTTATAATATAGATTTTGAAAATAGCTAGCTTATATTCCATAAAAATTAATTTAACATTATGAGGTATGATAATAATGTTTTTTTGAGGAGGTTAACATTCTGGAGACTCATGTTCATAAGAAACAAGTGATGGAATAAGAGTTCAAAATTTTTATTAAGGATCATGTGGAGTTGGAAACTGTAAATATTTTTGTGAAGTAACTAATGATGAAATATTAAAAATATTTTTCATCTTGAACACTCAATGTTTTTTCAAACATTTGGATGGTTTTTATAATTGAATGAAATTTCATCCAATAATTTACTTTTAATGTCTTCCAAAAATTTTGGATTTAATTTTTTTATATTATTTTATTGAGGATTAGTTAGATTATATTTTATTGTTTCATATATTATTTTTTCAATATATGTGATGAAAATATTGTTACATTCCCATTATTTATGTAAACCATAATGGGTAGAAGAACTGAAAGATTTATATAGGGGGTGTAATTTTTGCAGGGAGAAGTTAGGATTAATGGAGATATTTCTAAAAGAATATGTGTTTTTGGGGAGAAGTATTGATATTTTTTATGTATTTCATAAAGGATGAGTAACTATCATAAGGGGATAAATATGTATACTCTCAATTGTATCATAATTTATTTATAAAATTAGGGGGTGTTAAGAAGTATCTATTTAAATTTATTAACAGGAAAAATGGTTCTAATTATTTTATGTTTTCTTCATTTATGATTTTTGGTTTGTGATTTCAAAAAATGGGGATATTGTTGAGTCAAAATTTTTACATCCTACATCTCCTTTCATATAGTTTTGAAAAACAAATCACATAATTTGAACAATATTTATAAAATTTTATATTTCACTAGTGTTTTATGATGTTTTTTAGAAAACATTACATTATAACTCATATATAAATGTCTCTAATATATTAAAAATATGTACTTATCATTATTCAATATTATCCATTTTATTAATAATGAGTTTGATTCATTGGACTGAACATTATTTGGACCAGTGGTTAGGTTTTTGTGATCTCTATCATATTGAATAAATCTATAAACATCAGTCTGATACTAGTACTATTATATTAGAATAAACATTATAAGATTTATTGTATTGGGAAATGATAATGAAGTAAATCATACTATCATATGTTTTTAATCAAAATATATAGAATTTATTTTTATCATAAGGAATAAAATTTACCATTGTAATAGTGGTAAAGAAAATGACGTCAGACATTTAGTTAGAAATGTACTTTAATGTGAATGATATTTGAGGACATTTTAGCTAAATAAAAAATTTGAACATTGGGTTATTTAATATAAATAGCTAGTCATTTGAAGATTTGGATACTGATACTTTTTATAACTCATGTATTTTAATGATTTCATAGCATGAACTTCTTCTCACTCACATTCTTCATAATAATTTTGACAGTGGTAATTCTAAGGAATCCTTATCAAGATTGTTTCATTAAGAACATTTGAATTGTATTTTTTGGATCATCGTAATGATCATGAGCTTTTGAGGATATGAAGATAGTGAATCTGATCCATTGCATCAGGGGATTTCAGGGCCCTAAATATAGAATATGATCATCATATTAGTGGATTCCAATGATAGTAAGATATATATTATACCAAAGATCAAATAAATTGTTTTCCTTGTATGGAAATACATACCTCTACAGAAGGAATAAAATTATAGATTCCTTTATTTATGGTTTTTGACTACCTTTACTCATAAGAAAAATGGATTTAATTCTCCTAATATATCTGGTATGTCATTATTACTTTTACTAGTTATTTTATTTCTTGTTTTTACTATTATTTATTACATTATTTCTAATACTATATAAATTTTTGTTTAAAAATAATTATCATCATTTGTTTTTTGGTATATCTATGGTAACAACTAAAATAAAATATGATATAATCTGAAGATATTTGACTTCAATTATTATACTCTGATCTTCAAATGATACTAAGTCTAATCTTTTTACATAAAAAGGATTTTAGTTTTCTATTTATTTTAAAAAATTTAGACTACACATCACCCCTATTTTAATAGTAACTATCTTACTCACACTTTTTATACAAAAATATGACCGTATTTACATACATACTTCCACATACACACTATATCAACATATTATTATGAATGGGAATATCCATTCAATATCCAACAACTTATTCTTTCTAATATTTTCAACATATTGAAATCAACAAAAATTTTCAATTTCATTGAAAATACTTAACTACCAATCATTCATTGAAAATAAAATATAAATCAGACATGGAGTGGTCGCAATAATCCTTTTTTTTATTTTTTGGCTACATATTCAATGTTCTTTTTAATCAATATTTCAATAATTATAAATTTCCCTCACATTTAATTTTCAAAGCATTTCTCTAACAAATTTTTTATTGCAACCATTTTGTTCAATTTATCAATTCCTTACTGACAATACATAAAACGTTCATGGGAAAAAATAATCATATAATTCTTATGAATCGTTTCCTCTATCATCTTACTCTTAGTCTACATGATGTATGAATGTTTTATAAAACAAGAGTATTTGATTTATCCAACAAATGTTTCCATGACCAACATACCATTATAACACGTTGAATGATAATTTTTAATCTTATATTCAATGGATTTAAATTCTTATTATATTAGAAAGATATGAAATGGGAAATAAATATTTTGAAATAAAGATCAACTAGAAACACACAAACTCACTTCAACAATACAATTAAAAACACTCATGTGTAATAAGAAATATACGTTGAATTTGGGCACTTCTCATACTTATAATATTGGTATTTAATTGATTAATTAAATTTCTCCCACATTATAATAAATTTACTAATTTAGTTTACATTGTTGTGTGATTAAGAATAGTGAAACTTTCATGTAAAATTATCTTGGTAAAATTTAAAAAATAATCATATTTTTATAATATATAATTATATAAGCTTCATCATTATTCATAAAATGTCTCCCCTCAAATAGACTTTACAAAAAATCAAAATAATGTAGAATCCATTTGGTTGATAAACATAAAAAAATTAATATTGACAATGTATCATGATGGATCGTTCCTTATGTGGATATCTATCCAATAGAATTTACAAATCTTAACCAAGTATGATCCTTTTATATGGATTCTCAAAGGATATCCTTAGGAACCATATTTCGAAGGAACATTCATTAAGAGATGTTATACAAGGTTAATATAAACTTTCTTTGTCACATGTTCTCCCCCAGAGATTATACAACACCTTAAAATTCACTCTTTTGATAGTGACAATTTTATACACAAAGGCTAAGAGAATAAGTGGGATCTTTCTTGCTTTGTTAAAAAAACATGAAGGTTGGGATTATCTTTCTCAACCTAGTATCCTTATTTCCTCCATTAATTAAACCTTAATATCACAGCTTCAAAGAAAATTGAGTCTATTTGGATCTTATCAAAATTTAAATTTATTTTTGTTGTAACATTGTCTTCTCTAGAGATTTAAAATAATTCGTATCACCTAGTGAAATAGTTATTTTCTGTATGAACTTTAATTTTGATAGATTTATTGTAGAAATATTCTTAATAGTGTTCTTAGATTTTTTTCACCTCTCCTAATGTCCTTCTCCATATTCATGTTGAATTTTGGGTTTTCCTTTTTGGCTAGCCTTGGCTAGTTCATCTTCATTATTCCCTAATTTTCAAAAGAATATGTACAGATAGATAACATAATATAATATACATTGGCAGTTTCTTTGGATTTTCAAAATGGTTTTTTCTATGATCAATACTTTTTTACATCCATTTTTTGATGGATCACTATTCTTCAACTTCTTGTAGTTTTAAAACAAGTTCTTCTCTCTTTTATAAAATGAAAAATTCTAGTGAGAATTTATTTTTTCATTTTTATTCTCCTTTCTACTCATGGGTTATTATTATTTATTCAAAAAAAGGTCCATTTTTTGTTGTCAATTTTTGTTTCCAGTTGACATGAGAATATACAAATTTTATACACTTTTTTTCTAACATCATAGGTATTTTCAAAATTTTCAAAAAATGTTATATGTTTTTATATTTTTCTTACTCTATGAATGTCGATTATTTAACTTTATCATACCACCTTGTGATGTTCTTCCATTTTAATTTTTCATTTATAATTTTGAACCAATTTTCCATTTCATAATGCCCAAATCTGTTACAACACCACCATTTTACCCAAAAAAATCTAGACTTTCATAGATTTTATGTATGTATTTTTTGGGATTATTCACAACCTATTGAACATTTCCCCTTAAACCCGCTTCAATAAACTTTTTGTTAGCCACATTAGTTAATGTGGTATTATTATCTTCACTTTTGGTCATCCAAACATGTATATATTTTGTTCATAAACCAACAATTTTCATAAATATGATTTTAGAAACATAATTACATGAAAGAATATATAGTACATATTTCATTAGAACCACATGGTATAGATCCTAAAAACAATTCATTATATTCTAATCACATGTTGGAAGTCTTTTGACCATAGAATCATGTAGTGAACATTGAGTAAATTAACTAACAAATTCTTTCTTCTATGAAGTATCAATATGTTTCTTCCAAATTTTTGTCAATTTCACTTCCAATTATATAAGCTTCATATTGATGGGTTTTTTATGGTCTTTAATCATAATCAAATTCACATCACATAATTTACCCAAAATTTCCAATTCCATGTGTTGAATATATATTTTATTTTTTGTAAAAAATTGTCATGTACCTTAATTCTCATGGATTTTATTTTTAGTAGAAAACTCTTGAAAACAATGAAAATTTTCGACATTTAATAAAATAAAATTTCTTTTCATGGGGAGAAGTTTAAATCTATCACTCTATTAAAATTATTTGAACCAATTATTTTCTAATTTGGAGGACTTGATTTCAATCTATAGAATTATTTCTCCAACAGCTCCATCTTATTTATAGAGATTTATATATTCAATAACATTTCATTGTAAATTCTTATACATGTATTTTTCATTTTCATATTGGTAGGTGATCTATTCATGTATACATTGGAAACATCACATATAAGGGAGACTATTTCGTTTGGAACACAATGTTTAATATCTCTTAATCAATTAACTTAAATTTGCTGAGTTTTTATAGATTGATCATCATTACTAATTATATTAAAATTTTCCTTGTAAGGATAATTTTAATATTAATTTTTTTCATAACTTTACATCAATTAAAAATATATAATCACTTATGGTAGGAATTTTATCACTCCATATAGTGTAAACAGGGTTCACCTGTTCTTACAATTAAAAATCTAAATTTATCTTAACTGATTACAAGGTATAAATAAACTAATAATTAATATTTTTAATAATATATGTATAAAATATTGTACTTTATTTTCTTCTTAGATCTCATGTTAATCCTTATCATGGTAGAAATTGAATTCTTCTCAGTGATAAAAATTACTTCAAGGAAAAATAATCATCAACGTTAAAATTGGAATGAAACTAAAATCCTAAAAAGTGTTTACCTATACTATCGAGAATCTAGTAGAGGTTAACCAATACTTTAATAACAATTTAAAGGATGAATCCAGAGTAGGTTATGGTTATAGTGGAAGAATGTGATGGGTAGTTCCAAATATTGAATTTTTCCATAATCGACAATCACTCCGAGATCTATAAGAATATAAACACCATGATCCATAGAATTGAATCAATGAAATAGATAGTGGGTAATTACAGTATAACCAGAGAGAGGATCCTCACATTGTTTTTATAATTAATTTAATTTAATAAATAATTACATTTAAGGAATTGTTTCTTTATTTATGAATCCAAGGGAAGATCTATTGTCCACCATTGTTTCATTGTAGAAACCAATTTTTAGTATCCCAAATTTCAAGTAAGAAACCCATTCCTTATGTCTTCGAAATATGTAATGTATATGGGTTATAATAAAGACAGTTTTTAGAACTATTGTAATATTTTTATGTATGTTTTATAGGTGAAGGGTTGGTTCATGGTTTTGGAAAACTCTGAAACACTTGTAGGAAACCATGCATAGTGATATTGGTACTAAAGGGCAGTCACATGAGAAGCACACCATTTCTCCAAACATTTTATAAGAATATGATAAATTGTAAAACTATAGATATTGATCTTGGGAATAGTTACCCCATATTTTGGAAACCATTCTTGGTAACCGTGTGAGGTTCAAACCTTGTGGTATTGGATAGAGTACGGTTAGTGCACAACATTCTTAACCATATTACTAAACCAGGCAATGTTAAAAAACTATATTCAAAAAAACGTGGTTCTAGTTAGGACTTGTGGTTTAATTCAATGATTTTCATCAAGTTGGACCTAACTCGGTATTTTCCTGGTAAATGGTTGGAGATCCTCTCCCCATCGAATTGGAAGTAATCTAGAGCCATTTCATGGTATATTGGAGCTTCATTCTCAATGCAAATATTCATTCATTGTCATTATTAATTTTTTTCATATATAATATTATATATCTACCTCAGTTTCATTTATCTACATTCTATGTGGTTAGATCTAGATTATTTTATTCCAAATATGATTATATTTTTCTTCTTTTATTATTGGGGAAAATATCTATTGTGGGTTTTTGGAGGAATATCCCATTTTTTGGCATTATTAGTGTTGTTTCTCATTTGTTTTTCATTTTTGATATATCTATCAAGGTAGGTTCCTTCACAATTTACTTTTATATTTGGAACATGAAGTCTTAGTTTCAAATTTGTTAAATTGATATATTGTCATTGTGAAATTTATTTTTATAAGAATGATAGAATACTTCTTTTGTGATCATTTATTTTTTGTTACATAATTGTGGAATTGTTGTGCATATATTTTGATAAATGATGTTTAGACGATGGTTATAATATAGTTTTTGGAATCGATTTATGAAAAAGTGATTTTAAATAAAAATGGTGTATTATTGAATTATGTTTTTAATTTAAATGGTTTGGGAACATAAATGGTTTTGGAATTTAATAGGTTTTGGTATGAGTTTTGGGTATACATGGGGTGTGTGTGCATATTACAATATGAGGTTTGGTTGAAATATGACATTATGATCGATGAAAAAGGTTTAATGGAACATGGGATTTAATTACCTTGTGAAAACATTGTATAATGATGAGTAATCACTCATGCGTATGGAGCTTCCATAATGAATTATGCATTTGTAGATGTGTGGATATGTGGATATGTTGATTGGAATAGGATATTCCAAAGGGAAAATTATGAAATTAGTTGAGAACATTGTTTTTTTCATGGAACTTGTGATGTATTTTAGAAAAAAATACTATAGAAATGTTTATATTTATTTATAAAATATTTTTAGAAACTGATTTATATAAATTTTTATTTTAATGTGCTAACATGTTATATCCTAGTGGAATGAGTAGAAAATTCGCTAGGGAAATCTACTGATTTTTAGTACTCACCAATTTTTTGTATCATTAGTGCCATTTCAGATTTCATTTATTATGATATAGGAAAAGGTAAAATATAACACATATTTTGTACTACTTTGTGATATATGGGATTTTTGGTGCAGTTGGATCATAAATATTGTGGAGCTCTAGAGATATAGTTTTGTAGAGCCTCGATTGTTTAGTTGTCTTCCACTGTTTACATTGATATTATGTCCTTACATTGTGGTACTTTATTTTAGTTTATCTAATAAATGTAATGTTGAATTTTATTTCATTTTTATTGTGCATCACATAGTGTTTCGTTTGGTTATGGATAGTTTGGTTGGTTGTTTTTTCCTTAATGGAGAAATCATCCCCCACATGTATTGAATCCCTTGGACATTTAGTTCAATATTTTGGAATATTGGGGATATCGCATGAGGACATGAAGAAATCCCACCTCAACACAAGCCAATGAGGATGGTAGGGACGTTAATGTTGTATCAGTTTTTCATTACTTCGACATCATTTTTTGGTCTTGTAGTTTTCATTCATTCATGTCTATTTCTTGAGTTTGGATCACTGAAAGGAATAGGATTATTGGAACATTAAATGTAGAGCATAAAAATATATAGCTGATATTTTTATGGGAAATTTATTTTACTAGGAATATGGGACTATATGTGATTTTGATACACTTATAGGTCTTAAAAACACATTGTCAGGGGTTTATCCAATTAGACGATCATGACTTGCATTAGATGAATGACTAACCACTATTATTCCATATCTTATCTTGAGTAATGATAAAATATTTGATGATGTTCTTTATTTTTGAAAAATGGGAATGTTGTTTTAAAATGATATATTTTAAAAAATAGCATGATTTGGGTATTTTAAAAATGGTTTGATTTTAATATTAAGAATATATTGTCTCAAAAATGGTTGAACATGGAAAATGGTTAATCATGAGAAGCATTATTGTGATATTGTGATATGGTAGAATTTAAAATTAGTTAAGCCTTTAGCTAATAGAGATTGAGACTTATGGATTATGTTGTTTTTTTAAAAAATTGCTCAAAGTAGACATCATAGAAACCAACCTAATGAAGTTGCAGAGAATGTGGTTGCAGCTGAGCCATATGTGAACCCACAATTGGTTTTATGTATAGTCTGGTCATTCCGAGATATGGACGATGAGAATGGGAGGGGTGATCTAAGGAAAGTGGATAATTCAATGCAATTATAGATATATAACCCACCCATATGTTGTGGTCACTCTGAACTAGAAAACCTAGAGTTGTGGATGACTAGGATGAATCATATCTTTAATTTCATTGGCACACCAGCTGAGTTGAATTTAAAACTTGTAGTGTATATACTGAAGGATCTTCCATTCTAGTGGATGGATTTTTCTGATCATGCTAATTGGATCAAGGAAATAGTTGTGAGGATTTTAAATAATTTTTTAACATATAATTATATCCTCATACTTTCGGAATTTATTAAACTATAGATTTATTCATCTTTAATTAAGAATATATTTCCTGTATAGAGTATTCTAGTAAATTCAGGAATTTAGTGTGTATGGCACCTAAGGTTGCTTTTGGTGCTTCCTTGAAGGAACACATTTTATTGTTGGGGTTGAGATATTATATTAACGTGAAGATTGGTATAATTTATATTACAGGCTATACAGAGATATCCAATAGAGAGATAGTAGATAAATGGGACATCTCAAGAGCTATGTGCTGAGGAAGTATGTTCATACCCAAGGGAATTACTGGGAACTATAATTTTGGGGAGACGAGGAAGAGGGACACCATTTTCCTAGGTGAGAGTATGAATTATAATCAAATATATGGATTATTGAATCTTCCATCATGACCCAAGAATAAGGTTGGATATATCCAATGTAGTTCCTTTTACCACATGATGCGAGAGCATATGAAACAAAAAAGAGTATTCCATTGTTTACAAAAGATGGGTTACTTTAGTGAAATTATCAGAGTTCTCTAATTTCAGGTTCTCAAGACACTTATAAGGTTTCATAAACGTCATACACTTCAATGGGGTGAGGGAAGCAGAATAAAAGTCATTGGGAAAAAAGGGCTAACTATATTGATTCTTGGAATTCTATGACTTCTCATGCAGTGAAATCTCTATATGGAAACTATTATAAAATTTAAGTAATTAAGTAATTATATGGAGAATTATAGGTTATTGTGGATGATTAGTATACATAATATATGTTTCAAGGAATTATTCTTTTTCTACCCTTTTGAATTTATTATTTGATACGGGTTCTTCTTAGTCCTTTATTTCTTTTTCTGTTGTGTATTTATTATGTTTAAAAGTCAAGGTAATTCCTTCTATGATAAAACATAAAACATATCATGGTTAGGGTGATTTACAAGTCTTTATGTGTAGATCAAGTTCTATAATTTTTGATATAACTAAAATGATATAGGATTTTCCTATGCTTGATATAGATGATGTATACATAATCCTAGGCATGGATTCGTTAACAATGTTTAAGGCTCAAAATAAATTTTATACCTGAGGATTTAGTATTATAACTAATGATGGAGTGGAGCATCTGTTTTCAAGAGACCAGAATGTAAAGGTTGGTGAAAAGATTTTTTTGGGGAACTAGAAGTTGGAACAATCTTCTACCAGTTGGGAGCATTGTCTTTCGTATTGATGGATGAGATCAAAATGAATGTTTTTCAAGTCATGGTAGATTAGTTTCTAGATGTGTTTCCTGAAAATTTTTAGGGTTTCCACACATAAGGGAAGTGGAGTTTATTCTTGATCTTCTTCAATTGAAATTTACTTTTTCCCTTATGTATTATTGGATTGAAAAAACATAGTTGAGGGAATAGAAATTTAGTTAGAATACCCAGAATGAAAAGGGTTTATTCGGCCTAGTACATCTCTATGGTTAACACCGGTCTTGTTTGTGAAAAGGATGAAAAATGTGTAAGGTCTTATGTAGAAATTCATATGAATAACCAATTTAAGAAAAAGTAATCATAATCCACTACAATTAATTGATGATATGTCCAACCAGTTATTGGGTGCTAAATGTTTCTCTAATAATGAATTGCGATCATGATTTAACTAATTGCGTGTTAGGAAGGAGGATATTCTGAAGACAACATTCAAAGTATAAGTGACCATTCTTTATATGTTGTAATGACTTTGAGTCTTAAGAATTTACCTGAGGAATTCATGGAATTAATGAATTGAATATTTCAGTGATATCATGATTATTTTGTTGTGTTTTCTTGTGGAAGAAATATTAGTGTTTTCAAGGAGAAGGGATGAGTGTGATAAACACCTGGAGATAGTGTTGGGAATATTAAGATATCATATTTTTTATGAAAAAAAAATCAATGTGAGACTTTTAGATACAAGGGGTTAATTTTTTTTCTATATAATCAATGGAAGGAGTGTTTTAATGGACCAAGAGAATATGGAGGCTGTGTTTTCCAAGAAACTACTGAAGAACATCATTGAGATACAAGGTATTCTGGAATTGACCGACTATCATTGATTCCTTATTCATGAATTCACACAACTATCATTACATGTGACATCATTGATAAACAATAATGTTCTATTAAAATATAAGAACTATTTCTAGAAGTCTTTTAAAGAACATAAGATTTACCTTAAATGAGCAGTAATATTGATTTTGTCTGAATCAATACAAGGGTGCGTGATGTATTTTGTTTCTTCAAAATATGGGGTAGGATGTTTTCTCATGAATAATAATCACGTTGTTGTTTATGGATCAAGTTAGTTGTGAGTCCCTGAGGATAAATACCCAAAATGTGATTGGGAGTTTACTTTCATCATCCATGCTTTGAAACATGGAATTATTATCTCTTTGGGGACAAATTTACTATTTTCATGGATCATAAGAGCTTGAAACATATTTTCTCACAATATGATTTGAACTTATTACAATGAATATGGATGGAGTCTCTCCAAATTTTTGACATTAACGTAATGCATACAGTAGTTAATGGAAATAAGATGGCATATGCATTACGTAGAAATTCTTATCCTCAGTTGGAAGAAGAGGCTTTAGATCCAGGGAAGTTGATGCCTATGATAGCCGACATAAACATGGATCATCAATGTTGAGGTGAAATCGATGTTTTATTTCCATTATCAATGGTTATAAATTTGGTAAATATGGTTAAATATACACACACATCTTATGTTTAATGTATTCCATGAGTTCAAAACTCAATCGTTGGGAGATCATTTAGAGCTGGATACTGGATGGGAGTTCGGGGTTGTGTTTCAAGAATTGGATGGACATACCTATGGATTTTGATTGTTAACATCTCCAGGCATACCACCATTCTAGATTTTCTATCCATCCTAGAATAAATAATATTTATAAGACATTTAATTAAATGTTTTTGTGGGTTGGAATGAAGATGATGGTAGTTGAGTTTGTTTTAGAATTTTTAACTTCTTGGAATGTTAAGGATGAACATTATATACCAGTATGTATGTTGATATCTTTACCTATTTCTATTTGGAAGTGGGAGAAAATAGATATGGGTTCTGTAAATATTATTTCAATAATGTATCGAAATCATGATTCCTTAAGGGGGATTGTGGATCGGCTCATAAATATTGCTCACTTCATACCTATTAATGAATCTCATATCTGGGGGACTTTTCTATAATCTATATCAATGAAGTGGTAATGAGGAATGATGGACCTGTTATTATTTTTTCAGACAGAGATCTGAGGTTCATGCTCCATTTCTTGAAATCCTTATAGTAATCCCTTAGTACAAAATTAACTATGATTACAGTGCATCATCCTCAGATGGATGGACAATCCACGAAGATCATAAAAACATTGGATGACTTGTTGTGGGCTTGTTTAATGGATTTCAGTGGCTCATGGGAAGAGAACATTTTGTTAGTGGAGTTATCAAATAACACCACATGTCTGGACTCAATAAAATTGTCTTGTTTGATGCATTTTATGGGCTTCCTTGTGACTTATCCATTTTTTTCGGTGGAAATAGGTGATACATCACTAGTTGGGCCATTCCCTGTTCAAGAAACTATGGAGAAGATTTAGTTGATTATGAAACAGATTGAGACAGCTCCTAGTCCCTAAAAATCCTATGTGGATCATCACCAAAGGCCTTTTTCATTCACTTTGAGTGATCATTTATTCTTCCGGACATCACCAAGGCCAGTATATAATCATTATTGAAAGAAGGGCATGCTATTTTTTAGATACATAGGCGCTTTTTAGAAAAATGAATGTTTTGGTGGGTGGAATAACAGTTGGAATTAGAACCATGGTTCAATTTAGTACATACTATTTTTTATATATCTCAATTAAAAAAGCATATTCTGGATCCTTACCATGTGATTCGATTGGATCACGTTTAACTAGAGTTAGATTCCACATTGGTGTATATCCTGGTGCAGATTCTGGATTGGAAAGAGAAATTATTTCTTGGTTAAAGGAATAGTCCAGTGTGGGTTTTGTGGAAACATGGTTATATTTAGGAAGAGAATTGGGAATAGGAGAAATAAATGAATGAGTAATGGAATTAAATATTTTATATAGAGGATGGTTTTCATGATTTTTAGGATGGAAAGGCCAATGGTAGGGAAAATATAGTACCTTGAGATTCAATTTAGTATCCATTTATTTATGATTATAATGTATATAATGTATATGTGTATAGATAGGGAGAGTCTAAAGATCTATTGGAATGTTTTTGAGGGACTTTATACAGCTTCACGGTTGGTGCACATTTTGGGAAAACCATACAATTATTACAGAAAACCCTTCATAGTGAGACAAGGGATAATAGGAAGGTGCATGGGTAGTGCCCAGTTTGGCTAAATGGGGCCGAAGCCTCTGAGAAACCATGAAACTAGAGAGAGTGAGTTTTTTAATGGCTGGCACATGGTTTTGATATCATGAAAGCCAAATGTGTGAGGTTTAACCCTTGAGGTAGTTCCTATCACACTGTTAATTCATGGTTTTCCAAACCATGCCACTAAACCACGAGCGATTAATAACTAGATCTTAAACAAGTGGATCATGTTTGGTCATGTGTTTTAATGCATTTTTTCCCCATCGTATGACTAACTTACCATTTTACCTGCCTAATATTATGAGATCCTCTCCCAAATTATTTGGAAGGGATTCGTAGCCATTCAATGGTATGTGGAAGCTCAATTCTTGTGGCAAGTCTTTGTTCTTGGTTGTTCATGATGGTTTTTAATATATTCTGTTCTCTCTATAACTATTTTAGATTCTTATATATTTATCAAATATAGTTAGATCCATGAGAGTGGATTCCGAATTTTAATATATTTGTCTTGGTTAATGATATGGGTAGTGATCTAGGGATGGTTCATGTATATTTGTCTTAGTTTTGTAGGTATTCATTATTCCTCTCCTTGTCCGTTTATGATTTTCATCCAATTTATCTAAGTAGTTGGATACACTAATGAATCCTCTTTTTATAACATGAATTATTTGGAACAAATTGATTAAATTTATTGAATTTTATTGTGAAATTTGTTGAACAAATCAGTTAGAAACCTTATTTAGTGATGGTATAAGGAGTGTTGTGGAATTGTCAGTTTTTTGTGAAATGCATTAATAAATTATTTTTATTTAATGATTTTAAATACATTTCTCGGATCAATTTATTAAAAATGGGTTTTTCAATAAAAAGGATGTTTTATTGAAATAGTTTTTAAATTTAAATGGTTTTGGCATTGAAATGGTTTTGGAATGAGTTTTGGGAAAACTAGGTGTGTGTGTGTTCATTTACATTACAAGGATTGGTTTAAATATGTCCTTGTTCTTGGTGCCAAAGCTATAATAGCACATGAGATTTAATTTACTTATGATTACATGGAAGATCAATGAGAAACTGATCATGAGTATGGAACATTGAAAAATAATCATTGATGTGTAGATGTGTGGATATATTGATATCTGTATTGGAATAACACATGACAAAGGGAAATTTATGAAATGATTTGAGAATAGTGTTTGGTAGTTTTACTAGTAACATGTTATAGGTTTTGTGAATTTTTTTACTATGGTAAATATTTATATTTAATTATAATCAATTTTTTGAAGTTTTTTAATATAAATTATTTTATATAAATGTGCTGACAAGTTTTGTCCAAGTAGCGGGAGTAGGGAAGTCACTGGGGGATGATTATAAATTTTTTACACACCCCTACTTTTTCACTTTGTTGATTTTTTAGATGTTGTTTATTGAGATATGGGATAAGGTGAGGTATGAAACAAATTTAGTACTACTTCATGATAATTTGTTTTTTTAGTGGAGTTGGTGTATGGAGCATGTGGAGATTTAGAGTTATAGTTGTCTGGGGAATTCATGGTTTAGTAGTCTTTTTATAATTACATTGATATTGGGATCTTACATTGCAGTACTTGGTTTTATTTGATATGATAAATGAAATTTTGAGTTCCCTTTCATTGTTACCCTACATCATATAGTGGTTTTTTCGGTTATGTCTTGTTTGGTTAGTTGTTTTAATTCTTAAAGAGAAATTTTCCCATATATGTATTGAATCCGTTCAACAAATATTTCCATCCTTTGGTATCATGGGGGGTGTCCCTTAATAACTAGTAAAATATCACCCTAAATAAGACAATGAGGAGGGGAGTGATGTTACACAAGTGTATATTTACTCTAGTGGTGATCCGCACATGTTCCAAAAATATCTTGACATCACTGAAGGAATATTTGTGTGATAACATGTCATATCCTTATGCTTTCTTCGTCTACCTTTGACCTCTTCAATAACCACTTCCAAATCATTCAACTTGATACAGTGGAGGAGGATTACTCTCTATTCATGTGATAATTCTTAGTGACAGGAGCTCTCTAGGATTGTGTGGATTCTCTAAATCAATTGTGCCTAACCATGAAAAATGAATTAGATCTATCAACAATGATAGGGTTAAAATAAAATAATTTCTCAATATCCCTTAATTATTTTATAAATCCTTGGAAAACCCCAAGTCAAATAATAATAATAATATTATTATTTCTCGACATGTGATTAATATTAGAATTAAAAGAAAATATTTTTTTATTATGTAATAGTTCACATTGATTATTAATCACCAGATGATTAAACTAGGTCTACCATTCAAACACTATATTTATCACGCATTTAATAATGACTATTTGTTTATTAAATAAATATCAATTCATTATTATCCTATAAATAAATAAACATTATGTTTACTGAATAAAAAATAAATATTGATTAATTATTCCAATCCCATTATATTCTCGTAGTTTGGTGAGATAATATATGATATCAACCATGCATGATTAATTATTAATCCGCATTAGGAAATAATATTTATTCATTTTGTTGTATAATAATTAATATATATATAATTTAATTGAGATTAGGGACACTTTTAATGTGTGACCCTCTAGTCCACCTTTTGAGTGGGATTACATGAAGCAACGCAAAGTCCTAGGATAGAATATAGAAACATGATAAGGTTCCCATATATAAATAAGTTAATTTCCCAATGGCGTGTTACCACATACAGATGCATAAAATAAAATATAATAACTTTATCACAATATCTCAAGTCAATAAGTTTCATGTTGGTCTCGTCATCCTATGTGATCGATGTATCTTTCATTTAATTTCCAAAAATATAACTTTCTTAAGGAATACCATGGTCGTGGATTTATGTGTGCTATATCATTAACATCAAATGGCTTGAGATATTCACTTCCATTATAGAATAGAAGAGACAAATACTTTCTCACATTTTTCATTAATCCAATATTAATAGTGATGCACCCAACATATCCTACCTCGCCACAAGCATATGTCCTCTAGGTTTTCATGATTGAATCAAAGTATGTGAAAAATAATATTCATTAATAACATTATTAAATTCTAAAGATCAATATACATGTCTGTAGATAGGAATATCCAATGATACCTGTAAATGTGGATTTCTTAATAGTGGATCCATTTCTCATAATACCCTTTTTGATATTATCAAAGGTGTACACAATGAGAAGTTACATCAAAGTACTATGAGTCTCCACCCATGATATCCTGAATAACATGTGTCCCTTAAATGATATCATCCTTCTATAAAACATATATTTAATAATTTCATTGCAGGACAATAAGATTCTCATCGTTGCTGGGAACTACTCCAACCTTTCAGTGCGACAAATACTATAGGGACATTATCACATAATATGTTACAAGAAATAAAATTATTGATGTGATAAGTAGTTTATTAATTTTCAAAACCATGAATATAGGTTATCATAAATTTCATAGAAATTTTTTCTAGGTAACCAACTCCAACAGACTCCCACTTTCACTAGAGCCAACTGTTAACAATCTTCAGTACACTAGCCCTCACATGACTCTCATGCTTTTAATGAGACTGGACTTTAGACAAGGGGTCTACTAGATTATCTTATCTGGGAACACTTCTCATAGTAACTTCACCCCTTGGATATAAATCCCATAAGATATGACACTTATAGATTATATGCTTTGTGTATTATTGAGACCTTGGTTCTTTTTCAAAATCCACCACTAAAGTATTATCATAACACTACGTGATAGGGTATTTAATTATAGATAACACATCATGATTATATACAATGTTACACATCGAAATAGATTCATTCGGTGCATCATAACTCATTATATACTCAGACTTCACTATAGAATCAGCAATAAATGGATTCATTGAACTCTTCCATCTCAAGGATCCTCCATTCAGATAGAAAACATATCCTGATTGTGATGTTTTATTATTCTGGTTTATCTTAAAACTAGAATTAGTATTACATATTATGGTCATCTTATCATCTTTTCTATATACTAGGTACATATCTTTAGTTATTATAAAATACATAAGGGTATCCTTAAAAGTAGTCAAATATTGTTCCCTTAGATCTTCTTGATATCTTCCTACCTTGCTCATTTCATAGTAAACATCATGCCTAGAAAATAACATGACATATTTGATTGATCCAACTGAAAAATAATATAGGATCGTATTTATTCATTCTTTCTCAGGTGGTGTTAGAGGGCACATTTTTTTTATAAAGATGAAATCCATGTGTCACTGCAACCAATTCCCTCATGGATTGTTGCATACTAAATATATTTAGTATCTGGTCAATATATGTACTCTGAATTAGTCCATGAAACCTATTATATCAAACATGAATGATTTTGATCCCATGAATGTAGGCTACTTCACCTATGTCCACTATGAAGAAACACTTTTTTAAAAGTCCTTAATGGATTTTAAGACTCATATTTTGTTTACAATAAGTAATATGTCTTTAAAAAAATACTAATGGGACAATAATCTTATACCCACTATACCTATTGTAAACACATGATTGACATTTGGTCTTAATGAAACTATATTCATTCATGGATTCATAAAGTCAAATGTTCCATGACCAAGATGTTTCCCCCAATATATAAATGTATCTATTCAATTTTAAAATCATTTTGGAATCACACGAAGTCACAAAACTATCACGATTCATCATATAGTTATATTCCTAAAGGATGCTATTAAGGAATTAATTTTTGATGTCCATATTCCAAATATCATACTTAGTGTATGTTAGTATGAAATGCAGAATTCTAATGGATTTACAAATGTAAAGTGGTGAAAAGGATTCATCGTAGCCAATCTCTTCATACTATTTGAACCCTTTATACACTACCATTCATTTATAGGTTTTTATTTTACCTTACATGTAACGATTATTTTCTAAAACTCATTTATATCCAATGGAATTTACATCATCTAGATCATTGACCTGATCCCAAGCGTGGTACTAACACATGGTATAAATTTTAGAATTCATGGCTTCTTTCCATCTCATAGATTCTGAGATTTATACTACATCTTGGTAGGGGATATGTTAATCATTATTAACCAATAATGAGTCACCATACATAATGAATAGAAAAAAATATCTCTCTATTTCTCTTACCTCTCTTACACTCCTATATAGTACCTATGTTTCAAGAACATCGTATTACACAATGTATTTTGAAATCTATTCTTATACCAACTCTTGTGTATCTTGAGCATCAACATCATAAAAAAGTCTTTCTACCACTATCTTTTTATAATATGTTCTCCCTCTCAAGAATGTTGGTTAGTCTGGAGACAACCAAATTCATGTATGATGGGTTTAATATGTAGTATCCCTTTTTGTACAAGTGATAACCTATAAGGATACACTTTACAACCCTGGGTACTAGTTTGTTTCTTGAGAAGGCCACAATAATTTTTTCACAACCCCCTAAACATGTATATGGAAAAACGAGTTTCTTTCCACTCTTAACTTGATGAGAATTACATTTTTTCATTATTTGGTACATGGTTTAATTAGTATACCACAATTTTTAATGCATATCCCCAAATGGATAATAAAAGATTGGAATGACTCATCATCGACCATACCATGTCTGAAAAGGTATCGTTCCACATTTCACTAACACCACTCCACTATGGTCTGTAAGGTGGTTTGGGTTGAGAATGATTCGGAAACTCTTGTAGAATTTTTCTGAACACTTTGATAAGATATTCACCACCTCAATCAGATCGAATATTCATTATATTCTTACCATGTTTATTCTATACTCCATTCTTGAATTCCATTAATTTCTCAAATGAATTAGACTATACCTCATCATATAGATATAGCCATATCTACACATGTCATCAATAAAATTTTCAAAGTTAGAATACCCACAACTTTATTCTATTAGAAATTTTCCACACACAAAAGTTTGAACCAATCGTAGAAGCTCGGTGTCCCTTTCACCCTTTAAAAAAATGGTGGTTTGGTTATTTTACATGTAAAAAAGCATTACATATTTATGTGGTTTAGCTCAGAATAGTTTAAATAACAATATTGATGGAGATTTTTCAAGCCCTTAACATTTACATGAACAAGAATGTGATGCCATAATTGGGTGTTACATGAGTCATGTGAACATGATTCATTATCAATTTCATACACTTGGTTTTCATAATTTAATACATAAAGACTATTATTTAAATGTTCCATATGATAACACATGTTTTCTTTGTAAAAGAATCCCCTTTTATTTCCAAATTTAAAAATTAACCCATATGTTCATATCCATGATATAGAAATTATGTTCCTGGTAACCATTGGTTTATAACAAAAACCCTTTAAAACCGAAATCAATTTTTTGGCTAATAAAAGGTCGTAGTCACCAATGTCTAGGGAGCTTATCCTCTCACAATTTTCATCTCTTAGATCCACCACCCCTAACAAAATATTTTGGAATCTACCTGGTCCCAACATTTGGATATATATGTGAGTAACAAAATCCATATGTAATACCCAATGTGTAGATATGGAATGATTTCACTCGATAATGAATGAAACTTTATCTTCCCCTTAATTCTTGGTATAGGTTATCTTCCATTTTATTGAGTGGACACATGAAAAATATACTTCCTCCTTTTCCTTTCCTTGAATATGGATCTTCCCCTTCATGGAAGGATGGTGAATTAGAGATTTAGTCTATTTATAGGTAATTTTTTCCTTTTCCTTCTTCTTCATTTTCTTAGTCATCATTAGGACTGAATTTTTATGTCACCCATTTCTCTATCCACTTGAAGTATCATTGTATGAAGTTACAAAAGCCACTTCTAATTATTACCTATATCATAATTAATAGACAAACTAGAGAAGGTTTTGTGAAGTGATGAATGTATGAGATCTATACACAACTCACCTGAGAATTTAATTCCCAAGATGTCTAAGTGTTAAATGTAAGAAATAATCTCTACTACGTGAGGCCCAACTAGTACCGACTCTCCAAGATTAGTTGTGAAGAATTTATTTTAGTTCTCATACCTATATTTTCTCGCCTTTTCTTGATAAAGATCTTGATGTTTAGACATCATGATATATGCATCCTTGTCCTCAGTATTCTTTAAAATATCAGTAGACATGGATGATAACATGAAGCATTGAATATCTACAACATTATTCAGATGCTTCTCATAAAGAGATAGCACTTTATCCCTTTCTTCATTACTTGGCGCTTCTGGAAACGGTTCTTGTAGCACATACAGTTCACTTTCATATTGAAGGATGACTTATATGCTCCTTTTCCATTCATGGATGTATTTTCTAGTGAGAAGAATATATTTCTCATGTATGGATCACAATGATATTTTTGAAGTAATTTTAATGTTGTTGCTAGAAATTAAATTAACATAAATAGAGTAATGTACCTAATAAAATTTTGAAAAATAAGTGAATAAATATTTATAAGTATCCCACCATTTTATCAAAATGTAATATCCCTGAATATTTGAATCAAAATATCTGGTTTCTTGGATATTCTAGTGTCATGGATATATATTCTACTTCTCATAACCCCTAATTCAGTTGGTTATTAAATTTGAATGTTTTTAGGTAGGAATTCCAAATGTTAACTACATTGATTCACAATTCCTTGAAATGTCTTGTGGACTCCCCATTCCTATAATCATTAATTTATATTTCCTCAACGATTTTCCCCCAGTTACAAAATTTCATTCATCAGAAGTCAAGATATGATGTGAACTAAGTTATGGAAACCCAAATAATTCATGTTATAATTCTTTATTAACTAAAAAACCCCAAATTTGGATGGTCATGCACTTTGAACAATGTTTGGATTTTAACTGAGGTAGTGGAAGGATATACTTAGTTAATATATATATATATACTTATGATGAATTCTACCTATTATGCATAGATTTTAAATAATTATCTTTATCACATGATTTTTAATATTATGTGGATTTTTTGAATTGATTAGCCATGTATTAGATAATATTTATGTGTAAGACAATTTATTTTAGTTTTATCTTTCATGCTCATTAATTTAACTAATTAATGTGATTGTAAAAAATCATACATAATGAAATAACCATGAAAATGAAAATAAAATTAAATAATAAAGAAGCATGATCATGATCTTGTTACAATGGTTAGTTTATCTAGAATTTGTTATACTGACAAATCACATTAGAAAAAACACCTTGAATGAATTACAGTTCATGTTAATGATTCCTACCTTTCCACCAATGTATCTACTTGGACGGGTTTCACCTTAGCTCCAAACTTAATCCAACTCCACTATCTATCAATCACCATCTATTAAATAACATTTTATTCACTTGAAAGTGAGGGGAAAATGGTTTTCATAAATGAAACCATTAGCATACAGGACCTATATATTAAAAGGAGAGAAGGCACACCAGCCAAAAATTTAAATTAAATAACGAATTAAAAGGAAACAAATATCATCACATGGTATGATCTATACTCAAGATCATCAACAAACATGAAATGAATTACATATTTAATAAAACTATCATTCAATTATTTATCGTTCTAATTTAATATAAAACATTCTGGAATTTATTAATTATTATTTTTAGTTAATAAATTATTTTATCATAATTCTCTTACGAATTTCATTAATATTATCATCGATTATAATTTTAAACATATAAAATAAATTCATTTAAATTTAAATTTGTACGTAATTGTACATTGGAGGAAATATGAAGAATATTCATACAAATATACCCAACATTTATTATACTCATATTTATTTTTTTCGTAATGACATATAACATAATTACCTTATCATGTAACTTAATGATGGGTTGTATCAACTTAATGATTACAAAAATTACATGTTTTTTGTATAACCTGTAATGCATTAATGCATGTAGAGTAACAACTGAAATAAAACTCATACATGATATGTAGATCTGAAAAATTATGTAGGTATTAACTATCCATTTATATATAAAAGTATTAAAACCCATCACATGGTGAGTCCTATCAACTTAATGACCACATGCAATAACATGACTCAAGGCTTACATAATTTAATAAATATATTTCAAATTTTAGTAACTTGGTATATGAACATGGCCTGTTCATCTGAGCTATATGTTGTGGATATCACTTACCTATCTACCCAATGTACCCACCTATGGATTTTTCATTTAAACCATAGCTCAAAAAATAAAGTACACAGCATGTCCAAAGGGATATATTCCATATGATCACCAAGTTACTTGGTCACCGGTATGGTAGGATTTATATTAAAATACATGTCACAAAAATGAATGAAAACATGCCTTATATATGGGCTACATGGCGTATAATCTTGATAACTATGCATAGTTAGCTTCCGATCAACATTTGGTGTAGTAAAAGCATGTAATTAATCTATATTACCTTGAATTTATTTCTAAATAAATTATAATGAATTGAATATGACTACACAACATGTAAATTTGGATACAAAGTGTATAGTCCTATGTTATCTGGACAGAAACCTTGGAACCTCTAGATGACTTCCTCAATTTTATTTTAATCATAAAATTAGTCATTTACTTAGATCTCAGATAAATGAATAAGGAATAAGTATATCTCCCAATTCAGATTGAAATAATGATTATACATGAACTGTAAAAAAAGCATAAATCACACAAGATCATTAAATAAATTTAAAAAATTATGTGACCACTCTAATACCACTTATAAGTTCTAGGTGCTTTGAATGCATGCAATGGGTGGTTCCAATCTTTGTTTTTTCTGTAATCGATGATTAGTCTGTGATCTCTGCAATGATAAATGCAATTATCTAAATCATTGAGTAAAATAAATAGAAAATGATCATTAGACTAAAACAATAGATAGGATCATCCCACATTCTTTAAAATTAATTTAATTAAATAATTAATTAATTTTATGTAATTTTTTCTTCATTGATGAATTTGGTGAAAGAAATGTAGTCTTCCATAATTTAATAGTATAAAACAAGTTTACATTCCATGTGGTAGTGATCCATATGTGATCCAAAAATCTCAAGATGTCCTAAAACAAATATTCGGGTGCTAGAACATGAGATCCTATCACTTGTGTTGTCTTCCTTGGATAACATCAATAACTATTTCCAATGCATTCTCCTAGATCCAGTGGAGGAGGATTAAAATTTGTCTTTGGAGCATTCTTGGAGATGGGAGATCACTAGGCATGAGAGGACTCTCTAAATCGATTGTGCACAACGATGAAAAAATAATTGTCACTATCGATAAAATATTATAATTCGGTATCAATATTTCTAGGGTTAAATAAAATAATTTTATAAGTGCCATTAATTATTTATTAAATCCTAACAAAACCCCAATACAAGTAATAATAATATTATTATTATTCAAGGAAAATCACTTGACTTGAACATTAATATTCAATATTATTTAATTAAATAATATTTATTCTTTATTATTTATAAAAGGACAATGAATCTCGATTTTCCATTCTTCTGCAATATATATTCGGCCTTAGATAATTCTTATTTATTAATTATTGAAATCTCACATCATTATTCACATATAAGTAAATAAATATTATATTATCTAAATAGAACATAAGTATTTATTAAATATTCGAGTCACATTATATTCTCTCGAATAACTAAGTGAGAATATATGCATTTAAGGATACATAAATAATTATTAACCCACATCGCTGAATTATATTTATTCCCCGTTTTTGAATAATAAATAATATATTATTTAACTGAGATTCTGGATACATTTAGTTTTTGACCCTCTAGGCCTCGTTTTCTGGGGCATTATGTGAAGCAGCCTAAAGCTCAAGGTTAGAATTTATATAAATTCCAGGACTCCTATAGAAAAATATGGTCATGATGCAACACCACGTTACAACTTACAAATTCTTACTATGTATTATAATTTATTTATATAAATTTCTCAAAACAAGTAGGTTTAAGTCATGTTCTATCAACCTATGTGCTCGATCTGTTTTTCTTTCAATGTATGGATATTAAACATGCCTATAAACACAATGGCCATGGATCTATTTAAGAAACATTATTTCCATCAAAGTGACTAAGACAATTACTTTTGTCAAAGAACAGAAGGTATAAATCATTTCTCACATTATTCATTAATGCAATTTTACTCGGGAAACACCCAATATATCATACCTCTCCAAGAAAATATTAATGCATTTTTTTCATAAATTCATGAAAGTACATGACTTATAATATTCATTAATAATAATCTTGATGTCTTATTGTCTAAGTATCAACACACAAAACCATTAATATGAATATCCATTGATATATATAAATTTGGATTTCCTACTGGTTGGTTCCATTCTCATAATATCATAAAAGATACTACCACAAGCGTACACCATGAGAAGGTTACTCAAATTCCTATGTGTCTCCTCCAATAATAGACTGTATCATATGTGTTCCAAAAATAATATCATCTGACTGTAGAAAATATTTTTAAGAATAGTGTAATAGAAAGTTTTTATTCTAATCATAGAAGGGAACTACTGTGACATTTTAGTGTGACAACTACTATAGAGATATTATCACATACTATGATACGCATAAGATAAATCATGAGGTTATAAGTATTTTATTAACATCCAAAACCATTAATAAATATAGAAATAAACAACACATAAATTTGTTCTAGAGAAGCAACTCCAACATCTAGGAAATGGTTCATAGGGATTGGGGGGTTGAATTAGTGTAATGAAATATTTAATCTTTTATAAATTTTTTTCCAATAACCAAATTGACAAATCTAGATCAAACTAATATTACTTTTAAATTCCTTATCATATGTAGGTAAATTAACGAAATAAAATTTGAAACATTATATTCTTCTAGGGTTCTCTAATCAGTAATAACAACTGGTCCTTTGTTTGTATATTGTCATCTAATATAAATATTATTTACAATAATAATATTATATGTCTAGTTTCTTGGATAGAAATCAATACTTAACCATGTCCGAGTTCCTATACTATTGAGAGGGTAATGAAACAATAATCCTACCTATACTAGTTAAAACATTATCCCACGTCATTTCTCCTTTCTCATTCATTATACCTCCTTTGAATATAGTTTCAATATTATTTTAAATTTTTGTGACAATATATAAATCTTTAACATGTTGAGACTTCAAATGAATGTTACAATGATACTTGGTACTTCCTCGAAATAACTTTTTATTCTCTTTCATATCCATAAGAATATAAAAACATTATCTTATTTCATCTTCATCCTTCATCCAAAAAACTGCATCTAATTTCTCTGTAAATTCATATCCCTCCAATGGGTTCGAAGGGTGAGGTTTGAAGGAACATTATTTTTATTCTCTCTAGTAAAATGGAATAAAAACATACATTCATCTTTCATCATTTTTTACTTTCTCTATATTAATCTTTCAACTAATACTCTCTATGAAATGATTTCATCCATAATGTTCATATGATATATTCTAATAATTGATAAAAATTTCATACCCTTTGATCATCTGATCCCACATATTATAAAATCTTTTTTGTTGATTCCCTTTTAGACAGTTTCCAATTATCACAAAACTTTATGATCATTATCAGATTCTTCTTATTCTTCATATTAATCCAATAAATATCACGGTTGGGAATATAATTTTTTAAACTCTTTCCTGTATATGTTTATACTATAATATAATTTATTCCTCTTATAGTATAGTTTCATCTAGTTCTCCAACTCCTTCTATTAACCCATACCTTGTCTGGTTATTATTTATGAAAACTTAAACTAGATTAGAATCCCTGCCATGAATCTTGGTTGGATATTCCTTAAAATGAAATATCATCAATAATTTAGTACATTCACATGTCTATAACATTAAATACTATAGAAAACCTCCTCTACATTACATTACTCTTTTTTTTAGGAAATTATACACACCTCCCTAATTATATCAAAATAACAAACCTATTTCATGATTATTTGAACATTGAAAGCTCATATCAAAATTCCCACAAATAAATTATTTATGAAAAATTCATAAACTATTTTTAATAATAAAATCTTCACAAATCATCATTTGGTAAAATTTTTATTCAAATTGTTTATCTGAGATTTTTTTTCAAAAATGATCATCTAAAATGTTCATTTGAAATGATAACTCGGAATGTTAATGTAATATTTTCATCAAAAATTTTCGCTTTTTTCACCCAAAAATGCTAATTCACAATATTCATTCTTAATGATGTTTTAAAATGTCCACATCTTCAATCAAAATGGTTTTTCAAAATGATCACCTGAAAAAGTTTTTGAAATTTTAACATTGTTAATAGAAAAGTATTCATCTAAAATATTCATCCAATTCTCATTATTTAGGAAAGTTAAACTATCTTATAGACTACAGAAATAATGATAAAAAACATCAACAAAAACATACTTCAATCTTCGTAATATTTATAAATTTTAAGGCGACAAATAATTCAATATTCATGATCATTTAAAACATAATAAGTCTCATAAAATTCATAAACATTGTAAGCCACTTTACTAAATCATACCTATATATAATATTTTTCATCCATTAAATTCCCCAAAACATTATTATCTAGAACTTCATGCATTTGAAAAATATTTTACCCCATTCTTGAAAATTCTTATATCATGAGATCGTTGTAACTCATAATGTTTGAAATTAGTGGAATAGTAATGCATCACCATATATTGTTTTTACCATATTATATTTTTGGAAACCTACTACTAAGAATATTATTAAATAAAATTTATCATATTTAACATCAAATACTTCTTAGAGAAAAATTTTGAAGGAATGTTCATTTGACATTTTTCACTTTCTTAAAAAATGGTCATTTGAACATTTTATATTTCTTAATGATTTTTTATTTTCTATATTTCATATTTATAATGAAATTTCTTCCAATATTTCTCACATTATGATGGTAAATTCATCCAATATTTTTTACTTTATTAATAAAATTTCTTTGAATTTGTTTAACTGTCATAAGAAATGTATGTCTAAACATCCTTTGTATTATATAAAAATTTAATTCGATCCAATTCACTTATTTATGAAAATTGCATCCGATCTTTTTCAATTTTATCAGTTTTCCCTTAAAACAACTTATTGACCAACATTCCAGAAACATAACCAATAGTGTAATAGTTATAAAAAACATGGTTCTCTAGAATAATTGTAATTTTATATTAAATGAAAAATAAATCAGTAGTCATCATAATTAAAAAACTCTAATACTAGAAACTTAATTTCATAATATAATAAGACATGGGTAACTTTTAAACTACAATATCCAAACTAGGTCATGTATGTTATCAATCATGGGAACCTAAACCAAATATCCAACATCATATTTGTTCTATTATCTTTTAAATATTGGTTTTGATGACCACGTTCTATTTAATTGTTAATAATTAACTACCAACATCCATTGACTAAATATAACTCTGAAACAGAGTGTGATCTATACTTATATCTTTTATTATGGAATGTTTTTATTTGTCCATAATCATTAAAATCAAATATATCTTCCATGCTCATTTTTATCACATAATTATTTTCTAGTCATCCATGAGTAGATGATTTATTTTCCCCATATAAATAATTTTATCCAAGTTAATATGATTAAACATTTATCTATGAAATATCATGGATCAATTTGTCTTAGAAGAAGTCACATGATGAGAATATTGTATACGATATTGTTGGAATAATTTCAATTAAAACATATATGATGGAAATATCAAAACACAATAAACATTAGAAACATTTTTTGTATTTTAATATTTATTTCACATGTTGAATGATGAAATTGTTTTCAGTCCATCTCAGTTGGTATTAATTTCAGTGTATAAATTTTTCATTCTTATGTTGGAAATAAAAGTGAAGGTATGGGATATTCAGTTTGAATGAGAATATGGAACAATAATTTTTTTGGTTTTAGGTTATTTATATTAAGTGGATGAAAGTTATATAAACCATGGGTAGATTGAAAGGATTAAATATTGATCCAATTATAACATAGTTTCTCAAAAGGTTTTATAGGTTGAAATATAGGTGTAATTAGATTAGACATATTATGAATTATATTTCATATTATACTGATGGATTAATTTTATTTTCTAGGATATTATCATAATACTCCATAGCTTTTTTTAGTATTTGGTTTGAAATTGGATCATGAAAAGGTTGTTGTTAAAGCTACATCTATGGAAATAACTACGTCCTATTACCAATTAAGGTGGAAGATTTGGAAAACAATGTCTAAGACTAATGAAAATATAGACAAAAACCAATGATGAGTACAAAATGAGTTTCTTAGTCCCATCCAAGGCAATAAATTATACATCCAATTATAAATTATATCTCCAAAAATCATTAGTTCCAAAAATTAACAATCTAAGGATAAAACTTCTCAATGGGGAGAGAACACAAAATTCCAAAGTTAAATATATATTTTATTTACCTGTGTAAGTTATTATATTTTTTTAATTAATTTAAACATGATTGTGACATAAATCATAAAATAATTGAGTCAAATTAACAAAAATTTATTAACTCATAATGGAACATTACAAAAATGTACAAAATAACATGCATTAGTACCATAGATAATTACATTAAATGGAATATTACTTCCTATAAAAATCAATAAACTAAAATGTGAAAAAATATTAATATTAATAATAGGAAATACCCCATATTATCTTCACCCTTGATAATCATTATTAATGAATATAAAAATGTAATAAGAAAATGCATTATGAATTGATTTTTTTTAAAAAAATAACAAAAAATAATGGAATGGGAAATGTGATTTGTGATGTTAGAATGTAATGAATTTTTAAAATATAAATGGGGTAAAATTCATTGTATTTTATAATTATCAATGGGAAGATAATCAGTGGTAATAGTACTAATTAAAATGTTTCTAGTTTGTAATTATCTATATGTAGTTAATATACATGATGTTTTTAGATGTTAAAAAAAATATTTTTTTATTATAAATAATTTATGTGAATTAAAAAAATATTCCCTAATAAAATTATCAAATACTAATTCACTTTTTAAAATATCATTGATTCAAAAGAATCATTTTTATGAATTATTTATTTTTGGTTATATGTATTACTTTTGAAGAATGATATTGAGAGATTATAATGTAAATATTCTTCTATATACAATTTTTTAGTTTAAAAAATTATTTTTATAATAAATTATATTTTTTTTATCTAAAATATAAAATTAACTTATTTTTATTATAAAAAAGAAGGCGTGATGTACTTCAATATTTAATAATGTATTTTGATGTTACAAATGTTATCAGTTTTGTAAATTCTCCTATTTTGTGATGTTGGAAAGGTGATATAAAATTTCATAACATGAAATGTAAAATATATAAATATTTAGAGAACCTATTTATACCAAACATAAAGTTGTCAGGGTTCATTAGGAATAAATATTATTCTAAAACCCTTCTACGTGTATTATGTTATTATCATTATGAGTAGATGCACAGAGTGTAGAATATCATTAATTAATAATGAGAAATCCAACTAAAAATGAATTTGTCATATTAGGTTTGATGGTTTTCTGAAATTTTTTACAATTATTTATTCTTTTTTTATGATCTGAAATATTCTATGACATCAGTTGATTAACAAGTGACATCAAGGTGGTGTCTTGTTTTGCCTTTTGGGAAATTACACCAGTACGACGGCATAAGACCCAACCGAATGAGGCCATAATGAATGTGGTTCCACCTGAATCATTGGAGAAACTGCATATTATTTAGTGAAAATGTATGATTTTTAAGTCATTGAAAATGGAAATTGAAATGATGAACCAAAACTAGAGGATATGGTTTTTCAAATTCAGAAAAACAAACATTCAATAATTAATGAAGATTAAAAACCTGAAATGGTAGAGGCATGGATTAATATAATTAATTAGATTCAAGATTTCTTTTTAAACCAATCTGATTTGATGGATATTTTTGAAGTATACATACTAGAGGGTCCTTATTTGTTATGATGGGAATTAGATTTTCAAGAGAATTTAATCAAGGACTTACATGAGAGGGATTCCGAGAATTTTTTTGAAAATAATACTACATAGGTAACTTCATGATTAAAATAGAGATAAATTTATTTAGTATCAATAATGAATATCAATTGGTGTAAATATATTCTGTAATGTTTATGATCATAGTTTATTATCTCTAGAAGTAGCTGATATGGCATATTAGATCTTGCAATATGATTACAGATTCATTCACAGAGAATGATGTTATGTTTTACTAATTATATAGAGAAGGTTAATAGTTTAACAATTGTTAAAAATGATATTAATCATAATCATAAATGGGGAAGAATATTTCTCTATACGGGAATGGGTGTGAACTCTAATACATGGAACATAAATAAGATGGATAGTTACTTATAATATGATGTCCAATCAAAAAATTAATTCAATGGATTAGTTACCATTCCCCCAATCCCATGTTGAATATTTATATATTTCCACTGGTGTTCATTAAATTTAAAAATATGACACCATACATAAATAAACTATATCATGTTACAAAAAAAGTGGGATGTAATATCTTTAATATTATTTCAGTGATTTTAAAATTTTAGTTTATGGAAATAGATATTATATAGGCCAAAAATATTATTATTGTATATGGGAAACACATCAATAATATTCGGCTGTATAGGACCTTGAAAACATATGTAATTATAAAAACACCCAAACTACATAAAAGATTCAACCACATCATGGAAATCATGAAAAGGGGGGGAGAGAGTATAGTTATATGGTCTCAATTATATAATCTTTGAGGATCTATCTGGCCATGCATTTGTAAAATGTACCATTCTTATTAACTGTAATTTTTTGAATTTTATTTTTTATATTTATGAATACCACTCTTGTTATATTTCATGTATCATTAATCAAATTGGATTACATATCAAGATGTTACCACTTGTGATGAGTATCTGGACACCTTTTGGGAAACATGGGTGAAGGGGGTTTTATATATGTAGCTATTTCATAACAATTTAGGGAGTTCAATTTATTTTGGTAAATTCCATTATAGTTAAGGACATCATTATCATAATCCTTAGAATTGATTTTTCAATTACATTCATGGTGCTTCTCAATTTTTATCCATGAAAATCAATGTTCTAATTTCTTGAGGGAATGGATAAATTCTTTAAAGGTGACTAAAGTAAGAAGTAATGAAATAATGACCATTTAGAATCAACAGATTGGAGTATTTAGTATCAAATACAAGTTTTCACATTGGGGAATAATGATACAATTTTATGTATAAAATTTCATACCATTTTGAATTGATATATATATTTTTTCCAAAAAATATCTTTGATATTCCACCTAAAAGGGATGTGTATTCATTGATTTATCTTATTTCGAGGAAAAATAATATTCTAATTATATTATATAGAATTAAAACTATAAAATTATGTGAATAGAAATTCTAATTGGAGTTTTTTGAATATAAAAGTGTCATAATACTGATTAAATCATCATGGGATACTCAATTTATCTTTATCTAGAAGAAATATTGTTCATTAAGATCCTATTTTTATGATCCTAAATGAAATCAAGATAATATAGAGAATATATATATATATATATATATATGTATTTATCAATAAATTGATGATATATTAGTTCAATTGATAGGATACCAATGGGTTTTGAGAATATATCTACGTTTCAACTATAACTGAATTTGAGTTTGGAAGGAGGATATTCTAATGATAAAATTGAAGAGTTGTTATAGTCATCTTATTTTTCTAGTAAATCCCAATGGTATAAATAATGTGCCATCATTTTTCATGGAATTAAATAATTGTGTATCTTAATGACATCTAGAAACATTAATTTTGGGATTCGGGGATGACATTTTGAAGTTTTATTAAACTCAAAAATACCATATGAATATAATTTAGATATTTTCTAGTTCCTTTTATGAGAGTAACAATTATATGAAAAATTATTTAAATATAATATCTAGAGAAAATAAATTAATTTCATTAGAATATAAATTTATGTAAATGCAATTTCCATGAATTTTTAAATTTTAGAAGTTATTCTCTCTTGGAATCCCCTCGTGACTGTATTAAAAATATATAGATATTTTCAATGCATTTCTCTTGGGATCATCATCTGAGAATGTTTCAGTCTTCATTGATTGACACATTGTGATCCACATTCCCTCTTTCCAAATGAAGTTGACATTTTTCACTTTACAACAATGTATTATCCATGATTGAAATGGGATGATGGGATGTCAGTTTCTCCTTCCACGTATTCCTCCTCAGAAATCATCGCCTAGTCTGTGTCTCCCTTATAGATTAAATACATTGTTTGTGAACCACATTCCTAGTTCCATCTCTTCATGGATTCTAGTTAATTACACAAATTCTTTATAGACATTCCAAAGGGTCTTTCGAGGTCCGAAACAATCATTTAGGTAGGTAGTCACATTGTCTATATGTGGCATGTTTGGAAGCTAGATCATTAGAGCACCTATATTGTTTATCGTAAGAGGGATTATCATGTGCATGGATCTTGTGGCATATTATGGTGATCAGAAGGTATATTATTCTCGGTGAATTCAAATTTTGGTTTTAATTGTCTTACCATGTTTGACACATGGTATGTTGTGAGTTTAACATCTTGCCGAGACAGATTTGACTAATCAAAACATCCCATTGAGATGGATTATATAGGTGAATCCCAAGTAAGGATAACATAATCTTGTCTATTGGATGGGTGTATCAAAATTCTGGGTAATATATGACTTGAGGTGGTGCGTCTAACAAAGGTAAGGTTTTATACTGTAAAAAGATGATATGGAAGTATTAAAAGGAGGATCGAAAAAGTGTTATCCAGAAAGGGGGACACCATAGTTTATCATTTTCTAGGTTTGAACCTCATAAAGGATTACCATTAACCCTATGTAGAATAATTCTATCAAAAAACATGTAGTTTTAATGGGTGAGGTCAGCTAATTGTGGCGTACATAGGGAAAAACGACCCAGAGACATGCTAGTGGCTTACACATGCTTATCATCCCTTCACAAGATGATCACACTTTTTTGGAGGAATATGAATGTGTGGGGCATATTCATGGTTAGATTCCATGGTGATGCTATAAGAAGTGAGGTAGTGGATGAAATGATCTCATTAAGATGTGGTGGCCCAAACAATAATCATGATGGAAATGGAGGAAATGATTATGAAAATAATAGATCATGGGAAGTAACGTGCATAAACAATAAATAGATTTTCTATATATCATTGTTTCTAGGAATCAAAGTCCACATGGTTCCAAATGTGGGGATGTGTGACACCTAAGTATGAATCCCATGATAATGGAATCATGGATAGGGACCTGAAGGAAAAAAAGTAACATATAGGTTGAAGCATGACCCTCTTAATGAACTAGTGTAGATGTCAGGATTGAAATGGATAATGGGATTGAAACTCAGAGATAATTCTAATGTACCCTAGTGGATGGGTATCAAAGTCATAATAGTTCATGAATTGGTAATAGAATCAAGGTGTATTCTTGGATAGTGACTTTAATACATACAGAATCTTACACAGGGTTAGCAACCCATTCTAAGTGGATCACTATTGGTTAGATGAATTGGGTGTGTGCATGAGTTTTTCCTGGTCAACTGCTTGGGTGGATGGATTAGCACACCTTAGGTGGTGTTTCCAAAGGATGTGTCCCAAATAAGATAAATGTCACATCATGAGTGTATATAACTAGGAGGGAGAACCCCCGTTTACAATTTGTTGGGTTTGTCCCTCTAAGAGGCTTCGTATGCACTCGATAGGGATCAAAATCGGCATAGTTCAGTGAATTCAATTTAACATCATGATGGACAAATGAGATGGTGTGAAATAGCCGAAGGGCATGTATTGTGAGTAGTTATGGTCCTGAAGCTAAGGGAAGATTCTTAAATACCCTATTTAAAAAAGTAAGGATCAAAGTCCTTATATTTTGGTAATTATAGGTCCATGGGGCTTACGCATGGATACTGGACCAAAAGGTGTTGGGGATTATAGATGACTTGAATCCCATATGGGATTTCACTGTCAATGTGGAAATAAAATCCCATGTTATTCATTCTTGGTGTGAGAATCAAGAGGTACTAGTAGACTCAGTGATCGTGTTTGGTAAGGTGTGTCCATTATGACGGTGTGGGGCTTACGCATGGATAGCTTCCCAATAAGGATATAGTACCATGAGAGGAGGATTTCATTCCCTTCCCGTGGGGAGAAGGAATATCTCACTCCCATGGAGACTAATGTTCATGGTGATTGTTTGAGATGGAACACCCCATGAGAAATTTATGTGGGGAGACTACAATATAAGTTCATGTGATGTGGAAAATGGTGTTTAGCAGTTTAACGTACTACATCTCGGATAGAGAGTATTAACTCCGCACCCCTTATACATACATGACCAATGAACACCCACACAATGGGGAGGGATGGCCTCAACAAGGCATGACATGAATTGTGTGGATGAGTGGTCACTCATAGAGTCTACATTAGCATGGATATTCTAAAAATCATGTTCCAATATTTTACCTCTGCCTACAATCAAGCGGTAGGACAATGCAAGAAGGGACACCTCATGGGAAACCATGAATATAAATTTCACAAACCCAGAGGGATGTGTGGGAAAGGGGTTTGGGATGCGTGAGGTCTTACTAAAAGGGGATTCATGAAGATTTTCTGCTTCACAGAGGAATGGTGCCTCCTAAAGGAAAGGTTATTCATTAAAGAAGGGTGATACATGAAGGAATGGTGATTCATAAAGGTAGAGTCTTCAGGGTGTGTGGCCATGCATTCAAAAAACTCATATTATTATAAGAGTGATCTGTGAAGGCTTAATGCTTCACAGAGGATCGAGAAATCTAAAGGGGATCCCTCATTTGTTAATGAAAAATTACTTCATGAGGGGAATACCTACAAGTAGGGTCTATGATGAACAATGGAAATCAAATTTTGTGATTCTGCAGTACCTTGGGCGATCAATTTTTCCATCAGGATCACAATGCTCAATAGCTTCACAATGTGGGATCTCAATAGTAAAGAGGTCATAGTGTAAATCATTATGAGGGGATTCAAGACATATATTTATATTAAATAGAGGTTAGTTGTGATCATGGGGATCACTGTGAAGGAAAATTGATGCCACGGAGAGGCATGGATCTATAAGACTCGGGTCAGACTCGTAAACTGAGCATTAACCTGCTGCGCGATCATAGAGGCAATGTGCTCCATGGAGAATACTGTGAGGAAAATGGACACTGATATGTATTTGAGCTCTATCATACTTGATGAGAATCGTGAAGGTACCATAAAAATCCATTTCATTCACAGTGTAAATCGATCTGTGTAGAAGTTCCTCATGAAACATAATTCATTGAGGCATTTTGAGGATTCCTGAGGCCATTTGGATCTGGAGAAACATTGAACTATCCAGGACATTGTTCATGTATCTAGTAGCAGGATTTTTGACACCAATAAGTCCCCCTATAATGGGGGACAATAAGAATGGAGGATTATATTCTTTATGAAATCATGAAAAAACATGTTGGATTTAAACTGGGGATCAGGATTCATGAAGGGTGTACCCCACCATAAAGAACCAGCGGGCGAAGGTTGCTGGGAAATTTGTGGGAGGGTCACCATGAAACTATGGTTAGAAATTTCCTATAAAATGGGCATGAGGGGGAAATTTTACAAACAATATCTCTATGATGGATTGATGAAAATATATCTTTTTGTGAAGTTATCCTCCCCATGAATGCGATTTCACGAACCGGGTTTCATGGTCCCCTATACTTCGAATTATTTAGATAAAGATGGTCATCATGAAACACTGATAATTTCAAATTCCATCCAATGGAATTGTTTCTATGTGAACTGCAACTTATCAATAGAGATTTGTGACCAATTATCAAGACTGGCCTCTATGAAAAAATTCAGAAAATTATATAATTCTTGGACAATGGATTCTATGAAATCATCTCAAGAGGTTATCATGTATTTCACAAAGAGAGAAGAAATTTCTAACAATAACCTGATGGGGGAGTATGTTTGAAGCCACTTTGACAATAAATCATTAATAGGGATGCTATATAATGCTCAAAGGGACACCATGATGTGAAATAGGATTCCATTGTATGGATTTGGAATGCAATATGATGACATAATTCCATAGGATAGTAGAGATGAGATGGTCTACTGGTTCAAGGGAACACCTGGACAATATCAGTGGTACCGATCTACTAAATTCCCTATCAGGACGAACCATACCCCTGTCACATAACACTTCCTTTACCACCATATCAACAACATCGATGGAAATGTGATGGAGAAATAGTAATATCCACTACCATATAAAACAATAACCATGGTACCGAATGAGAACATAGAGAATGGGTGGGAAAATAGTTTGGATCTACACAATAGTGGATGCTTCATAGAAGAGTAGGCCTATGCTCACTGGGCTTGCACTTCTTTCTAAGAATTCGAAATCATTCTGTGGTGAGTAACCATATACAAAGCAGCCTAGGACTCCCAATTTTATGTCTCTCAGCCAACAGAAATCCTACTGGAGCTACTAAGCTAGTGGTCACTTGAGACAAACCAATTCAATCTGCATCATGCAGATGTTTGAATTATACTATGTGACCCCCATAAAATCCCAGGAATCCTGATTCTTGGTGACATGTACGATGAGTTCCCCCCGATTGAGAATTCATGTGATGATGGAGAATATATGTCACCTATGGTGAATTCATTTTAGAATCTAGTGCAAGTCTCGAATAGTGACTAGAAGAAAACCACAGATTTCCACTTCAAGAAATGGATTTACTACATATTGAAAAATCCAGTGCATAAACTACCAATGAGACACCAAACCTATCCAATGTGGTCATAATGAGGCATGAGTTGATCCTAATTGTGGATATTGGAGGATATTCATTGAAAACAATGGAGATATAATATTCAGGATGGCCAGTATCCAATAGTAAAGTTTTCTGAATCCATCATAGTATAATAAGTAGATGGATGCTATGAGTGAGATATTCACACATGGGGGGTGAAAATGACCACATTTATTATGGAAGCGGTTTTAGAAAGTTGAAAATTAATCAACCTAGTGATCCCAGTGTGTGAGAATTTATACAAGTTACTTCGACATGTCATCCATGGTAAGAGGACATTTCTCATGTGGAATCCATTTCATTTCTTATGCAATAGGGTTATAGCCCAAATGGAAAGTTATAAATACCTCAAATCCATCAATCCTCATGGTCCAATATTTCAACATCAAATTATGATCATTTTTGGGAGTGTTCCACTCAAAAAATGGTGCAATGTAAGTGTAATTAATGGTGGGGTGAGAAAAATATTTTATTTTACACCCATTCTTCTTAAAAATGGGGCATTAATTGACAATTGCACAAACACCATAGAAAAGTGTTCGTATCTATTATCCTTTCATGGGGGAGTGATGGAGGTATGGGTGGACTGTGAAATAATTTGTAAATGATATAACACACATCATTGTTCAAGGAAGTTCAAATGTATGAAGAGGATAAATCCAAGGGTGTACATAAAAGTGAGTCATGATGACCATCCATGCGTGATGAAGTAGTTTCGGCTAGTGTTCACGTGGGAAGTGAGGAAAATGTGGAATGAGATACTACCACCCACCATTTCATTCTTTCTAATTAAAATGTATGCATAGATATGGGTATTATTTTTTCTGAGTGAGATACTAAATAAGCCAACAATGTGCGGTAAAGAAATGATCCAAACACCTCAAAGTCAAAGTCAAGTGTTATGAGGGGGACATCATGAGTTAGCTGCTGATGTGTATGACGATGAAAAAGAAACAAGTGAAATGGAACCAGACTAAAAACCAACGCCATCTATAGGTGATGAAAGGGAGGTAGAAGTGCCAGACCTAGTTTCACTAGATGAGAGGACTCGAGAGAGAGGGGAATCATCGATGGGGTTTCACAAGGTGCCTCCTTAGGATCATAGGAATAAATATCACTAGGTTTCACTATCTCATGTTTTTTCCTATCCATAGGGTTGGAAAGATTGGGACAGTTGCATATATATCCTCAACATCCACGATGTGTGGGATTACAAGAATAGGTATAAGATGGACATGGGAGGAATCATCCCTTAAAAAGGAGGCTTCACTATATCCAAGGCTATGGGGAGAAATTCTGTGATATAATTAGAGGAACTGGTGTACTTCTGAGGCACTGCACATCCAATGACAAATTAGGTGTTGGTGATACTTGGTGTGACTTCCCCCTAATGTTTTTTAGAGAATATGGAAGAATTCTTCCTCCTTCTTAACATTTCGTCTAGATCTTGGGGGGAATAGTTCATTGATGAGAACATTCAAAATGATGAAAAATAAATAGGTTCCCAGGAAGGATCTCCAGAAGAAGGTGAAATCAAATACTCAGAGGACACTTCTCTAGGTGGATTCGATGCAACTCTTGAGGTATGCTATGATTCATCCCCATATTCAATAATTACTCTATATCTTCATCTTGGATTCTCATCTATGATATATTTTTGAAGGAGGATTTTTTGAAAAGATCCCATACAGAGATGGATGAAGGTGTGGCAATGGGTATGGAGGACCATGTACTAGGTACCATATTAAACAAATTAGTTGCTATAGAGTCCATCAATGATAGGGGTAATGGTGGTATCATCATAATCCTTGAATCCAAGCATATATATTGGGGGCCACATCTTGGAATACCTGTGATAATAGGATGTAGGCAAGATCATGAATATCTATATCTTGAAAACTTTTTTTTTTGAGGCCATGAGGATCCATAAATGTTATTTTCACAATCAAAATCACTGAAATGACCCTATATGAATAGTTCTCATAGTGGCTATCATTTTTTAGATATGAATGGTTGGAGGACCCATGGACCCACTCCTAAGAAGGATATAGGTCCATGTTGAGCCATGTATCCTTGATTTCGTGACATGGTTCTTGATGAGTGAGAAATTATTATCACATGTTATGCCACTACGGGGGAAGAACCTAGAGCTAGGAAGGCTTTCATCTCCAAGATAGAATCAAATGATAAAAATAATCCAGATGACATGGATCGCAAATAATTGGACAAGATTCAAGAACAAGAACCTACTACTGAAGTTCTATATGCTTTCCCAGAATACAAACATGCTGATCCTATTTAGGTGGATGAATCTGACTATGATGTAGTGGAGTAAAGTTAGAAAAACATGACATCATGCATGGAATCTGATCAAAAAATTTATTGACAATGCTCTATAATCTGAGTGGAAACGTTTAGTGGGGTCAAGTCATCATTAGTGGTTCAATATATGAATTAAATGGGCGTATGTACATGAATAGATATACTTATTCAGGTCTATCTTTCTGAATGAATATGGGAGAGAGACCACCGCTTTGATGTTTCCTAGCATTATATGAAGTCTGTCAACACTCTAAAATTATAAGAGGCTAAATAAGAGATCCATCTTGTTGAATAATATATTAATGAGTTTTCATCCATCACCAAAAAAATATCATAAGTCATCTCACAATTATCGTACAGGTTAGAAGAATCCATAGAGATGTTAAGGCAAGCATCTCATGAAGTGGTAACATATGAGCTGACCGGTACAAAATAAAGATCGATGATGATGATTTGTTTTGCCAATGAGGAAGAGTGGGATCTTAGATGAAAATAAAAACACATTGAGGAAATATTTCAAATGGTGGAGGAGCTGAGCCACTCATTTTAATAGACCAATCCATCAGTTTTGTGTTTTCCAGATCTCACAATACATATTTTTTGCTTTCTTGTTTACTTTGAATTTCATATACATTTCATTCATATGTTTAATTCATGAAACACCATAATATCCATGAAATAAATGAAGATCAGTCACTAAGATCATGTGGTTCATGCCTATTGTGAGAAATAAGGGGTAACCACACAATGGTTAATATAGTTTGAGAGTAATGGATAATCATAGAGTGATCACGATCTGCAATTACTGAATGAACAACTAGGGAATTCAGGCTAAATGAGATTGTGGCTAGAGAACAAGGATCTCAATGTATCCAAATGTCCTATCCCAAAGTTCTCTAGTGCATGAGTGGGAAAACGTCAAGGGTGTTGGAATCAATCCAAACAATGGAGAATGAAAATGAATGAATCACATGCCATGAATTCAGAATCATAAAGAGTGTGTCAGGATGATAGAGGATAATTGCTGACTATATTTGAAATGGAGAATCCAAATTGTGTTGTCCTAATATTCAAATGAACAAACGAGGGCTAACCATTGACCATATTCAAATAGATAGGACCTAACTCAAAGGGTCGTCCAAAGTCATCCAGGACATTATCCTAGAATGGTTGGTGATACAATGTGACATGAGACCATTCCATCGGGGGGTCCCTTTAGATGAAAGAAGAGAATAATTATCCAAATAAGGGTTACATGAAACATGAAGTGAAGTTATGGAATTTTTTAATGTAATCTGATACTCTAAAAATTAGGCCACTATGACAAAAGTCACATTGATGAAGGAATACTGGTCTGAACAAAGATTAAGCCTGGTTCGAGAGGGAAACCTCTCTAGTGAGTCTTAATATGACTTGTAGTTTTATGTTATTCAAATAAAGATAGAGGACAAGTAGTTTGACATTATAAATTGTAAATGATACATGTTATTATTTAGCATTATATGATCTAGGACCAGTTTACATTATAATTTCATGTGGTAATGACATTGCACCCAGTTTAAGATCATGCTAGTTGGACCCTAGTAATGTTTGTTATTGTGTAATAATGTGATATAGAGGGAACAAATCTGGAATGAATGAGCGGAAGATTCTTTTGTATCACAAGACACAAATAAATTGATGGAGTGCATACACAAGCGATAAAGCCAAAATAATCCATCATAGAGAGGCTTTTAGTTTAAGGTCATATAGTTTGGAACATTGAAAAAAGATTGAATTTATGTTTCATAGAATTTGAAAATATATATCCCTAGAATATTTAGGTGGTTGTAGGAAATAATCATAATGTTAACGAGCCAAAAAGTATTGTATACTACACAATTATTAGGAAGAAGATAAAAAATACACACATGTGACTTGGAAAAAGCCTAATGCCACAACAATGACTTTAGTTTAAGGTCTAATTTTTTGGGCCACGAACGAATATCACAATGGATTTACATTATTAAGAATCCTAAATAACATGACGTAATATGAGGACCAAATAAGATAAGCTACAAAATATAGCCTAGACAAGAATAAAATTTTCCAGCTCTTAGTTTAGGGTTACAGAAAGCGGACCATGATCAAGGACAAGGGGATGAATATATGATGTATTTCATGGATGTGACCAAGGACAAGGTGTGTTGGTGTCACTACGTATCTTGTAATGATAGAAATCTAGATGCATGTAGTTCTTGAAGATCCTTGCAGTTTAGAATCTTGCATTGAGGATGATTATAGAAAAAGGTGAAATAATATTGTGGCTGGACCCAATATCACTGATTGGTATGTCACTACATATCCCATATGGGTGGGAATTAATCCACCCATAGTTCTTGATGATCCATTTTGTTTGATATAATGTTGTATGAATGGATACTATGTTCAAAGAGATATGTAGGTGGTGTGGATTCTAGTAACCCGATGTGAATGAGGATAAAAGAGATCATCACCACCCCAATATGCTCCCAAAAAACCATAGAGAACCTCTTAGTTTAAGAGTTCATAGTGTTTGGACTATAGAGAGTGTTTGGACTATAGAGGGATCATCTAGCTATTCCAAAAGGATCCATACAACAAATTTCACTCCTAAGAAGAACTACGCAAAGGATATAAGTGTACAGTCATAGAGTTATGACCATGGAGGAAAAAAAGAAATGTATAGTGTGGCTTCATGATCTTCCCAACATGAATGAAGATCATAGATCGACAACATACAGAAAACATTTTTAAGAAAATCATGGAGATTTTTTTAGTTTAGGGTCCTAGAGTTTGGGTTGTAGGGTGTTCAATTACCCTATATGTTGGTACATCCTCCCAAGACCCGTAAGACTATGTGAGAAGTGATCGGTGTGGGAAAGAAGGAGGGATATTCGAATTTCCACATAATAATTAGGGAAAAAATGGAAAAGCAATGCAAGGAGGGAAAATATAAATCATACTAGCAGCCCCACTCAATGTGTTTAGGTGTATGGAGGGACAACACTAGGGGAGTTAGAGATCCATGAAAACATTAGAGGGTGAAAAGATGTGAGTCACATCAGCTGATATCTAGAACACGGTAGGGGTGGAATGATGATGGAGGATAACTAATGACTATTTTAATAATGTGATACCAGACATGGGGACAAAAAAATGAGAGTTGACCACTAACCATATTAAAAATTTGAAATTCGGCTTATGATGCCATCCAAAGCCATTCAGGGCAATGGCCGAGAATGGTACATGAGACAAAGTGGCAAGAGACCATTTAGTCATGGGGTCCCTTAAGACAATAAGAATGATAGAGAACCATAAAAAGGGACATGTGAAGCTTGGAAATGGATCAAATAATTTCATTCATGGAATCCAACAGTACAAGTCGCATACTGCCGCATAGTAAAACATGTAACTGTGGAACACCCGTGGGTGGGATCTGGTCTGGATTAGGATCTAGAGTGGGGGTGAGTAAAGAAGGAAAATAATTCACAAGATAAAGGTACAAAATTTTGAGAATATTAAATGGTCATGTTTCATGGACCGTGATCTCTTAGTTTAAGGTCGTATTGTTTTGACCGTACGGTCCTTATTTTAACATCTTATGCATAGGATGTATTGAGAGAGTTTAATCAAATTTGGTAAGGATGTATGAGAGATACACCCTCAAGAGGATGTGTAGTGTAGCACATAAATATATGTGAATTAATATCAAATAGATCCACACTATCCCACACATTTACCAAGAGAAACCTGGGATTGGGGTCGAAAAAGGTGGTAACCCTGTGACTAGGCCCAAGATGAGATTTTTAGGCATCGCTGCATATCCAGAAAGGGAAATAATCAAGCCACATGTAGTTTTGTAACATTCAAAGACATATAAATAGTGAAATAATGGGGGGGGGGGTTATTATCTCAAATGATAATTCCATGGTTGTCACACTGTTTTTTATCATATGATTAAGACACAGATAATAGTTTACTATCATAGAAGTTGGACCATTAAAGAAGTATATGTGTAATGTGGAACCATGATGAAACACAATAGTAATTATGATCAAAGATATCCACAAAATACTATACAATCCAATATAATACTAATCCCAAAGTTCCAAAGGGATAAACTCATGATTATGTGGTTGCACCCAGGACCAAATGTCTGGGCGTCACTATATATCCCAGGAGGATGAGAATCAACCCATACGTTGTTCTAGAAATGTGGCAAGGATTCTTTTCAATGAAAAAGGGTTAATGTATCCTCTAGAAGAGTCATTATGGGGAATTATATGAAGTTTATTTTCATACAACAAGGTAATAAAATTTTTTAGTTTAGGGTCATGGATCTCATATTACAGTGTTTGCCTTATGAAATGGAAATATACTGTCGGGTACCATAGAGATAACCGATCTGAATGAGGATAAAAATATCCTAAAATGTCCCAAAAATTTCTAAATGAAACCATACATATCATTAACATCATATAGGATGAAGACAAATGGAAAAGAAAGAAGGATTTATGTTGGTTGGCGCAAAGGTGAAGTGTCTGGGTGTCGCTAAGTATCATGTAAAAGCATGAATCATGCCAAACATAGTTCATGGAAATATATGTAGTCTGACTTCATGTGGTGATGTCAAGGACAACATTTTCATGTGAAACGGACAAATAGAAACAACGCAAGGGATATTTGTATGACACAAAAGACAAAACCCGACACAAATGATGACTAAATAAAGCACATATTCATACCATATATTCTTAATAAGGGGACCCTGGAAAATGGAAAAAAGTGTCATTGCTCCTACGGATGGGAAAAAGAAGAAATGTTCAAGTGTTTATATGTATTGAAAAATGGAAGGAATCAAGACACATGTCGTTATAGAAGTTCTATGTAGTTTAACATCAAGCTGTAAAAATGAAGCCACAATTTAATGTCATTCAGTAAAAATTAGATGTTTATCATCGACTAGGACAAAGTAGATCTTGGATTAAGGTCATTGATCTCAGGTCATTCAAGATCATATTTTATTGTCATAGATTTTATATCATAGGGGTCATTTAATTCCCTAAATGACAGAGCATTTTAGCATCTTACAGGTCTAAAATAGCTGCTCGGGAGAAGTATAGATTGAAAAACACGCATTGGTTGGAAGATAAATTTTCTCACCATCCATGGGGATCAAGGAATATAAACCATTGGGATATACCTTATAGATTAAATAAGGACATTCTCATTTGGCCTCCATTTTTAGTGGTTTCCTTCCTGGTATCATTAACATTCTCGGACCCAATATCAGATCAACCTGAGTGAAGGAGTAGACATGAAGTATCTTGTTGAATACTCTGGTTATATTAATCAGCAACGTATCTAGATTCTAAAAGGCCTTAATAATGTTTTCATCGAGAACTTATAGTATTTGAACATGGAAATTGTCTTTTATTATGATGACTTATGATCACAAATAGCTATATGAATCGATGAAAAATAAATCTCAATGTAGATGACTACTTGTGTTCTATATACCAGGGAATGTGGGGTAACCTTGGTGGAATTACGAGTCATTTTCTAATAATAACATAGTGATATGGGGATATTTTCTAACAAAATTCTCTTCTTCTGAACCACCTTCAGTTGAAAAATGATATATTGGGTCTTATATAATACCTCAATCTTCCAATTTTCCTAACCATGGTAGCGAGAAGTTTGATTTTATTGCAAACAATATTATGTTTACAATTTATTCTGCTCAGATGCCTTGAATTTGATGTTGATGTTTGTGGGATAGTGTGAGACAAACTATATTGATGAATGATGTTGGAGCTCACGAATTTATCAATAAAATAAGCATTGACTTCTCTGGGTGGGATCAAATACACTCAGTTGAAGAAAAACACCCATTGTGGTTATAATAAACAGATAATGGAGGGATATTGTTGGTGGATAGCATCCCATGACATCGAGTCACCATACCACCAGAGGAAAGAAATACATAGTACTATGGAGGGGCTATGGAGTTCGATGATGAAAATTGGCATGGATTAGACATGTGTGGAACCTCTTCAAAAACCTGATATAGTCATAGACCATGGAGGGCCTGAAGTATCCCAACCTGAAAATATGGGTGGAATTCTCCATTCCTTCACACCCCAAGATGGAATTCAAAAATAACCAAGGGAATATCTTCTCAATTAATTAAACAGAGAAGGATTACATCAAATCCATGCCTATGGAGTGTTTTCTCTAGGCTAATACCGCTCTGGTTGGTGAACTGAACTGTGCGATGGTAGATTCTCTCAGGATATTCTTTCTCCAAAGGGAGGAAACAATACTAGATATTCTCAAATAAATAGTTTTCAAATTACAGGTTCCATAATTTTGAGGGATTCAAGAGGACCCCATGTAGAAGCACTGGTGGTTAGATGATTTACCGAATAGGTTGCATCACTATCTGAAAAAACTATATTGATAACCCTTTATGCACCACATGAATGAATAGATCTTACCAGTTAGGCTCTATGAGTGAACTAGATAGAACATCTAGGGCATAATCTTGACTATTACACAACCGAGGAACAATATTCACCTCTGGTTGAGAGGGGAACATGGCTGATAGTTGGAGAGCATTCTTGTACAATGGAACAAGCTCTGACATACATACCATGTAACCAATGTTGATATTCTTGATGACTAACTCAGAGTCCTCCTTAACATACAAGTGGGGAAAATCAATATCAAGATCTAACTTAAGACCAATGATTAGATAATGATACTCTGCATCATTACTGGTGAAACCATTTGACATAAAAAATGAATAGGTAATCACTACGTGTGTAGGAATGGTGATGGAAATCACCAGTCCAACTCTATTGACACTGGGACCATTTTTCATTCTACTGGTCAGATTCTAAGAGCCACGATCGATGTGTATCTACCAAAACTGTAACACCCCAAGATTCCATGGTACGTTTCCATTTGAATAATGCAATGGCGTGCATTGTATGCAACTTTGAGATTCTAATACACCACAACCTCAAACAAGCCGTTATGAATAGTAATACCAACTTTTTGAAATTTTATAAATTCTATATCTCAAAATGGACTTCATTTTTGGATTAGGAATATCTAAATTAGCCTAGGGTGAAATTTTTGGTACTTTTCGGATAACTTTCAAATTTTTATGAATAGTGAAAATTACTAAATTTTAATTAAAAACAACATTTTTAATCAAAATAATTAATATTGATAAATTATGAATTTTAGTGGTTTTAAAGTATATTTAGAATATACTTTTACCATTTAATACAATATTGGTCATTGGAAATATTTTCATAATTAAACCGAACATAAACAAGTATCAATCTTTTGATACCTACTATATCTTAAAAACACGCTTTTTGTTTTGACAGCGGGAATTAATTTTAAATTAATTTCTTCCACTTCTATGTTTTGAATTTGGAAAAATGGATTCCATATTTGGAATCAGGATTTTAAAACTGTTTAAATAGGTAAATTTTATTTTTAGATCTTTTTAATAATTATTTCGGTAAATATTTTATTTACCATGGTTAAAGGGTAAATCTGGTAAATAAAAGTTAAAAAATAATATTATAATAATACTAAATTACCCTAAAACGTGTCCTAACCTTATTTTTGGATACATGTCCGACCATGGGCATCTTTGGGTCGATTTTGGGACACCATGGAGCCACTTGTAGGTGATAGGGACACTTTATTTTAATTAAGTTAAAATAAATACAAAAATGACATAAGCATATATCTTTTAGAAAAAAATTTTTACATAGGGGTATATATGTTGGAGTTTCGACTATAAATATTAATTAGAAAGATAAAAGTATTTCCTATATAATGGTATTTTATTTATAATTTTTAGACATTAAATAATTAATTTATTTATGACACAATGATGATGTAGTAATTACCATAATAGTGAAAAATTAAAATAATTGATATTATAAATACCCAAATAAATATAATTTGAGACTTTTCATGAATTATAATAATTTTCTAGGATAATATGACATATTAGGACTGAATTAATAAACATTTTTCGAAGTAATAATTCTGTTATGAGTTTTTCAAAGGTCAATTATTGAATAGTGTCAAAATTGACATAAAAGAGTTTTTAAAGCAAATATTATATTATTAATTTATATTAAATTTCTAAAAATCTAATGTTAGTCCAAGAGACTTATATCATGATAGTTGTATCATTAATGGACCACTTGGGGGTCTCTAATATGTATATAGTATGTTTATTAGACATATAATATAAAAATACAAAGAGACATTGTAAAAGTGAAACTAATTAACTAAGAGTTAATACTTAATGATAAGGTTAATATAGTTACCCAACCCTGTCTAAATTCTATTGGTTGAGTGGTTTTAGACCCATCCCCAACTTAACATTTAAATAATCTACTTTGGATCCATTAGAAACAGAATATGAATTTATTATAAAATAATATTTCTAGCTTTTCCAAAGGTGCCCCTCACCCCTCTTATAAAAGGGAACTCCCTCTTATCATTAATTCACACCTTAAAAGCCTTTTGGCTCGGCCAAACTCTACCAAAATACTCTCTCAACTTCACTCACTTAATCCTAGAGGAATTCCTTTATTCATAAATCCAACCTAAGAGCCATTTTGATCAAATCAAAAGGAAGAACCCGAAGAAGAGGTAATGATTTCACCACCCTTTTCCATGTTCCTTTCTTCTTCCACTTATTCCTTCTTTATTATTACCATTATAAAATAATAATTCCAGTATATTATAAATAATGTGATGTTATTATAAATATGATACAACCATATTCAGTATTCTATCCATCCTTTGAATAACATGTCACCATACGTGCGTACGTACGGATTACCGTCTCCACATCATGGTGTAGTTGTCATTCAATAAATTATTATTTGGATGGGTATAATAATGATGTGTAATTCATGTAAATAATAAATATAAATTATAATTATTCTGTATATATGGTTTACCATCCAATTATATATTATTTTAACATCAAAGGAATGATATTGTCGCTCGTGCGTACGTACGGACTACCGTCTCCATGAACACGATGAGATTCATTCTCCATAGTATCCATTCAAGTATAATTATCATTTTATTATTTAAAAATAATGTTTAAGAACTTTCTATCATTCTGGATATGAATAAGATACAACCTATCCATTACAAACATGGCTTACGTAACAAAACATATAAAAGAAAACGAGTAAGTTAACACCCGAAACAATGATAATACTAAGATATTATTAACAAATCAATGTTAAAAGATCATATATGATTTCATATTAATGTAAATGAATCTTTTATAATTCAAAAAAAATTATTTCACCATTATACAGGAGGTTAATCTACCATCGACCAAGGAAGAACTACAATGTAATGGGTTTCTTATCTCACTTTTAATTCTGTGAGAATTCCATTGTTCACCACTTATTTATTGCATGTGGTGTGTGTACTACCCATGATTGTATTCATTGTGTAATATGAATTAATTTATGGATATTTACATCATCATATTATTATCCTTCTTTCATCGGTGTATGTTTCATAAGTTACCAAATCAATAATGGAATTTGAAATTTCAATTTCCATTTATTCGTATTTACGCAAACTTCATTGATTATTTTACTCCGAGATTATGTGTGGAATCACTATTCATTTGCTTATGTCATTATTTCCACTCCCCTTTTCTATGGATATACATTTTATACACATAATCAGTCCATTGATAATTTCTCAAGTCATCGATCTGAATTTGATACGAGTAATTTTAACTCATTCTCCATTTGTTGAGTTAAACATCCAATTCATTGGTGTTGTTTTTACAAGATTATGTGTGAATGTCCTTTGATTGTTTTACACTGAATATCCAATCATATTTAGTGTATTTATATTTTTCACACAAACTATGTCATTGATTTATCCTTAACCTAAGGATATGGGCTTTATAAGAGATTTCATCTCAATTTACATTCCATTGAGACTTTTTTATTGTTATACACCAAACCACTTTTATGTGGTGTATATAATGTACTTTGAAATAGTATATCATGAATACCTTTATTATAATTATATTTCAAAGTTTTTATTACCTCAATTATTTGTATTCAAGTGTCTCTCTTTTGGTTAGAAACTCTAACTAAAATACCATTTTTTAAATGTTTTAATGACTTATTCTTCTAAATCTTTCTCATTAATGTCCGTGTTTTAAAAACGATTTTAAGTATTTATTTATATGGAAATTAATGTTTTAAAATTAAAACTCCTTTTAAAAGTTTCACAGTGGTATGGGACACTTTGATTCAAAAATCTATTTTTAAATGGCTTCTTGACAAATAGTGTGACTTTTAAATGGTTTCAAGAAAAAGGGGGATATTTCTCTCAAATAGTTTTTATGATTATTTTCATCGTTGCCAATATCCTTCATTATTTTTTATTAAGGTTAATATGATACAATACAATCTTCCATATTGTATGGAATTAGTTATGTTTGACTGTGGATGTTCTATTTTTATACCATTCATGGTTTGGGGTTAAAGTATTGACATTTCATATGATATTTTTAATACGAATGATTATGTTATTTTTAAACATGTTCATATGAGGAATGCATTGGACATAGTATGTGACGGGTGGAGCCCGCTATAGCTCTTCGATGCATCGGTAGGTCTCATGAGACAAACTAGTGTCTTGGAACAAGGCCTTGGCAAAAACATATTTGTAGTCTTGGCACGAGGCATTGGCTATGTGGTTATGATCGTCTAGAATTATGCATTCCATCATTATGAAAGTGGTTATTGATACTGCATGTGATTATTCGATTAGTAGAATATCCATATGAATAAGTAAATGACATTATTTCATTTTATTTTTTCCATACTGTGTTGAAGTTCAAGTTTAAAAGGCTTTTATTTTAGTTATACATTTCCTTGAATGTTTATTTTTATTTATGAAAGATTCCTCTATATTGTTATCCTTACTAGGCATTTGAGCTCACCCCTTTTCTATGTTTTATTTTTCCTAGGATGTGAAGAAGTAATTTATGAATGACCTGCAGGGATATTATGAGGGGTTAAGAGTGTGGATTATGGAGACTATATTTTTGTAGTTTTCATTTTATGATGTAATGTAAAACTTTATAAATATATCTAGTGTTTCCAAGGCTACTAAACTAATCAGTCTTTCGAGATTTGATCTTTCATGTGACCATTCCAATGTTATGTAATAATGAACCGACTCTAGGTAACTAGGGTCGGGGCATTACAGTTTGTATCAGAGGATGTTTAGTACAAACCATGAAGCTAGATTTACATAAACTCTGATTCGATCACATAGACCTAAGATGAACTTTGAAGATTAGTATAGAATAACTTTCTAAAATTTTGGTATTGTAGAGATTTTGTGAGTTTTCCGAGTAATACATCCCCATCTGGATACGAGCAGGTAGAGGCGGCTCTGGCACAGATGTACCTAGGGGTAAAAACCATAAACACCGCTTTGAGCTATACTCGAACAGGAACTGGTGCACAACAACGGTCCTTGCTGTACTCATGGTTACGACACTCCCAGGGGATATGCTTAGGATAATTTACATTTTCTTTAAAAACCGATTTGAAGTATTATATATTAGATGAGAGTAAATGACCTTGGTTAATCCTAATGTGTTTTAAATTGAGAATACGGTGACATGTTAATCTCTAAATGATTTTATGATTACTGTTACTCACACAATAATTTCTGGTTTTAGTCAATGGCTAGATTCCAAGGAAGTCATAGTGACTTTGAGAATGATGTACAAAGTGGGAACGGTGGTGGCAATGAGCAACAAAATGGAATTTTGATAGGCGTAAAAGATATCGTCTTTATGCCAAAAAATTTTTCCAAAAATATGGTCAATAATATATATATATTAACCAGTTCTCAGACTCAACAAAGAAGAGAAAGGTGATGAATGATAAGAGCTCCAGTAGTGGAGACCATGGAGAAAGAAATCCTCAATTTCCATCATGCAGGAAATGTGGAAGGAGACACCTAGGAAAGTGTCTCAATGGGACAAAGAAGTGATTTACGTGCGGGAAGGAAGGACATAAAGTGAAGAATTGCTAAAGAAAAATGAAGAGTACTATGTAAGAAGATATAAATAATCCCAAGAATCCATTTACTGTCATTTGCCGTAAATTTAGGGGACCTGGCCATTACCTGAGTGAATGCCCTATTCTATAGGTTATTTTCTTGGTCAAAGAAGAAGCTATGTGGAAATAAATGGTTTGAGAAATGTTTAAAAAGTATTAGTTCTCCTTGTTGATGGGTTTACTTTGGAATAATTTTCTCTTGTATTTTTAACCCTTTAGTTTTCCATGTGAGAATGATATTTGAGGAAGAATTATATTTTCTCTTGTGGATATAGTTATAAATAACCATTTGGTTTTATATGATTGTTGGGTTTGAGGCAATTATAAGTTATTATAATTTTGGATAAAAATGCAAGGTATGAGATAAGATTTGTGGTTAAATTATGTTATGGTTATTTTGGAGGAATTTATCTCATTTTGGTAATGTTATAAAATATAGTTTTTGAAAAAGGACAACACGCAGACCGTGTGACAACCCATCGCATCAGACAAAGCTGTGGGAATCAAACCCACAACCAAAGAGCGATTGAGATTTATCACCTACCATTGGACTACATGAAGTCCCTGGTTAGTGTGAATATTATTTTTAGTTAAATGATATTTTTGATCAATAATAATTTGATTTGGGATCTTGTGTCTTAATAAATGAATACCCTTAGTATAGGAAAATAATTTGGTGATTAAGTGATAAATGTTATTTTGGAATATGTTTTCTTTGTTGAGAACACTATATGCCCAAGGAAAATAGAATATTATGTGATTTCATTTGAGGAGTAATGGTGTATTTTTATCTCTGTTATTGTTGTGGATTTATAGTGATTTGGGTTATTTATGGAAATGATTAGGTTAATTACTTTTATGTATGTGACTATAAGAGTAATTAATGTCATTTGGAGATACAATTTAATGTGGAAGAATACATTCTTATAAGTTTTGGGTTTCAATATTAGTTTGGATTATTTTGAAGGATTTTAAGTACAATTGATTATTTATTTAACTTTGGGGTATTGATGGTTTAATTTTAGAAATTAAGATTAGTTTTTTCTCTAATGGAATATCCATTTGGGGGATCATCAGATATTATACTAACCATTTGGTTTTGATTAATCCTTAACGAAAAGTTAAATATATAGTTTATCCTATGTGGATCATGTATTTCTATAGATGTTTATTCTAGCTCTTCCATTGTGACCAAGTATTCTTGAATACTCATTTTTCAAAAAAAAAATGAGTTAGTGGTAAAAAGTTATTAAAGAATGAAACTCTACTTAAAAAGTAAGTGTATCTCTTTATGTTCTTAGTCAATATCCTAAATTAATTCCTTGTCCTTATGTAATGTAACTTAAAACAAAATTTTTTTGTCCGTTTGCTTTTCCTACTGGGAGACTACGGGCTGTTTGTCCCAATACAAGTTTATAATTTTCTTATTGTTAACTTTCTCCTGAACATGTTTTCTATCCCACTCCATCAAAACTAAACACTTAGTTTATCATCCATATCCATGTTTTCCTACATGTAATCCTAGTATGGGTTATCTTGGGTGACCTTTATACCTCTCTTCCTTTCTTTTAAAGTGATAGTTTTATTAAATCTTTTTCCTATGTGGGACATTCCATTATATTTTCAAGCCCAATTTTAAAAAATTTCCAGGACTCAATTTATTGAAGTAGGGGATAATTTTAACACCCCAAGATTCCATGATACATTTCCCTATGAACAATGAAATGGCGTTCATTGTACGCCACTTTGAGATTCTATCACACCACAACCAATAAAACTAGCTGTTATGAATAGTAATACCTACTTTTTGAAATTTTATAAATTCTATCTCTCAAAATGAACTTCATTTTTGGATTCGAAATATCGAAATTAGCCTAGGGTGAAATTTTGGTACTTTTTGGATAAATTTCATATTTTGATGAGTAGTGAAAATTACTAAATTTTAATTAAAAACAACTTTTTTAATCGAAATAATTAATATTGATAAATTATGAATTTGAGTGTTTTTAAAATATATTTAGAATATATTTTTACCATTTAATAAAATTTTGGTCATTGGACATAATTTCACAATTAAACCGGACATAAACAAGTATCAATCTTTTGATAGTTATTATATCTTAAAAACAAACTTTTTGTTTTGACAGCGGGAATTAATTTTAAATTAATTTCTGCCAATTCTGAGTTTTGAATTTGGAAAAATCGATTCCATATTTGGAATAAGGATTCCCAATTTTTTTAAATAGGTAACTTTTATTTTTAGTCCTTTTGAATAATTACTTCGGTAAATATTTTATTTACCTTGGTTAAAGGGTAAATATGGTCAATAAGGGTTATAAAATAATATTATAATAATACTAAATTACCCTAAAACGTGTCCTAACCTTATTGGGGGATACAGGTCCGACCATGGGCATCTTTGGGTCGATTTTGGGACCCCATGGAACCACTTGTATGTGATAGGGGCACTTTATTTTAATTAAGATAAAATAAATACAAAAATGACATAAGCATATATCTTTTAGAAAAACAATTTTTAAATAGGGGTATATATGTTGGATTTTTGACTATAAATATTCATTAGAAATCTAAATGGATTTCTTACATAATGGTATTTTATTTATGATTTTTAAACATTAAATAATGTAATTTATTTATGAAACAATGATGATGCAGTAATTACCATAATAGTGAAAAATTAAAATAATTGATATTATCAATACCCAAATAAATATAATATGAGACTTTAAATGAATTAAACTAATTTTATAGGATAATATGACATATTATTATTGATTTAATTAACTTTTTTTGAATTAATCATTCTATTATGAGTTTTAAAAAAGACAATTATTCAATAGTGTCAAAATTGACATAAAAGGGTTTTTAAAACAAATATTATATTATTAATTGATATTAAATTCCTAAAAATCTACAGATCGTCCAAGAGACTTATATCATGAAAGGTGTATCATTATTGTACCATTTTGGGGTCTCTTTTTTGTATATAGTAATTTTATTAACCATATAATATAAAAATACAAAGAGACATTGTAAAAGTGAAACTAATTAACTAAGAGTTAATACTTAATGATAAGGTTAATATAGCAACCCAAACCTGTATAAATTATATTGGTTGAGTGGTTTTCGACCCATCCCCACTTTAAAATTTAAATAATCCACTTTTTAGACATTAGAAACTGAATATGAATTTATTATAAAATAATATTTCTAGCTTTTCCAAAGGTGCCCCTCACCCCTCTTATAAAAGGGAACTCCCACTTCTCATTAATTCACTCCTTAAAAGCCTTTTGGATAGGCCAAAATCTACCCAAATACTCTATCAACCTCCCTCACTTAATCATAGAGGCCTTCCTTTAGTCAAAAAGCCAACCTAAGAGCCCTTTTGATCAAATCAAAAGGAAGAACCCGAAGAAGAGGTAATGATTTCACCACCCTTTTCCAAGTTCCTTTCTTCTTCCACTTATTCCTTCGTTGTTATTACCATTATAAAATAATAATTCCAGTATATTATATATACTTTGAGGTTATTATAAATATGGTACAACCATATTCATTATTCTATCCATCCTTTGAATAACATGTCACCATACGTGCGTACGTACGGCTTACCGTCTCCATGTTGTGGTGTAGTTGTCATTCAATAAATTATTATTTAGAAGGGTATATTAATGATGTGTAATTCATGTAAATAATAATTATAACATGATTATTATTCTGTCTATATGGTATAACTTCCAATTATATATTACTTTAACATCAAAAGTATGATATTGTCGCTCGTTCGTACGTACGGACTACCGTCACCACGAACACGATGAGATTCATTCTCCATAGTATCCATTAAAGTATAATTATCATTTGATTATTTAAAAATAATGTTTAAGGACTTGATATAATTCTGTATATGAATAATATACAACCCATCCATGACAAACATGGCTTACTTAACAAAACATATAAAAGAAAATGAGTATGTTTACACCCAAAACAACGATAATACTAAGATATTATTAACAAATCAATGTTAAAAGATCATATATAATATCATTTTAATGTAAATGATTCTTGTATAATTGAATAAAAATTATTTCACCATTATACAGGAGGTTAACCTATCGTCGACCAAGGAAAAAGTACAAAGTAAGGGGTTTCTTATCTCACTTTTAATTTCGTGAGAATTCCATTGTTCACCACTTATTTATTGCATGTGGTGTCTGTACTGCCCATGATTGTATTCATTGTGTAATATACTTTAATTTATGGATATTTACATAATCATTGTATTATCCTTCATTCATGGGTGTATGTTTCGTAAGTTACCAAATCAATAAGTGAATTTGAAATTTAAATTTCCATTTATTCGGCTTTATGAAAACTTCATTGATTATTTTACTCCGAGATTATGTGTGGAATCAATATTCATTTTCTTATGTCATAATTTCCACTCCCCTTTTCTCTGGATATACTTTTGATACACATAATCAGTCCATTGATAATTTCTCTAGTCATTGATATGAATTTGATAAGAATAATTTTAACTCATTCTCTATTTGTTGAGTTAAACATCCAATTCATTGGTGTTGTTTTTACAATATTATGTGTGAATGTCCTTTGATTGTTTTACACTGAATATCCAATAATATTTAGTGTATTTATATTTTTCACACATAACTATGTCATTGATTTATCCTTAACCTAAAGATACAGCCTTTATAAGAGATTTCATCTCAATTTACATTCCATTGAGACTTTTTTATTGTTATACAGCAAATCACTTTTATGTGGTGTATATAATGTACTTTGACATAGTATATCATGAATCCATTTATCCACATGATATTACAAAGTTCTTATTAACTCAATTATTTGTATTCAAGTGTCTCTCTTTTGGTTATAAACTCTAACTAAAATTTCATTTTTTTTAAATGTTTTAAAGACTTATTCTTCTAAATCTCACTCATTAATGTCCATGTTTTAAAAATGGTTTTAAGGATTTATTTATATGGACATTAAAGTTTTAAAATTAAAACTCCTTTTAAAAGTTTCAAAGTGGTATGGGACACTTTGATTCAAAAATCTATTTTTAAATGGCTTCTTGAAAAATAGTGTGACTTTTAAATGATTTCAAGAAAAAGGGGGATATTTCTCTCAAATAGTTTTGATGATTATTTTCATCTATGTCAATATCCTTCATTATTCTCGATTGATGTTAATATGATACAATACAGTCTTCCATATTTTATCAAATGAGTTATGTTTGACTGTAGATGTCCTATTTTTATACCATTCATGGTTTGTGGTAAAGTATTGACATTTCGTATGCTAGTTTTAATACGAATGTTTATGTTATTTTTAAGCATGTTCTTACGAGGAATGAATTAGACTTAGTAAGTGATGGGTGGAGGCCACTATAGCTCCTCGATGCATCGGTAGGTCTCATGAGACGAACTATAGTCTTGGCACAAGTCCTTGGCAAAATCTTATTTGTAGTCATGGCACGAGGCCTTGGATATGTGGTTATGATAGTCTGGAATTATGCATTCCATCATTATGAAAGTGGTTATTGATATTGCATGTGATTATTCGATTAGTAGAATATCCATGTGAATAAGTAAATGAGATTATTTCATTTTATTTTTTCCATACTATGTTGAAGTTCAAGTTTAGAAGGATTTTGTTTTAGTTATACATTGCCATGAATGTGTATTCTTATTTATGAAAGTTTCCACTATATTGTTATCCTTAATGGGAATTTGAGCACACCCTTTTCTATGTTTTATTTTTCCCAGGATGTGAAGAAGTAATTTATAAATGACCTACAGGGATAGTATGAGGGGATAAGAGTGTGAATTATGGAGACTATATTGTTGTAGTTTTCATTTTATGATGTAATGTAAAAGTTTATGAATATATCTACTGTTTTCAAGTCTACTAAACGAATCGTTCTTTCAATATTTAATATTTCTTGTGATCATGCTAATGTTATGTAATAATGCACCGACTCTGGGTAACTGGGGTCAGGGCGTTACAAAAACTGCACAACCTGCTCGAATAAAAGGATTGCCTCATCGAGAAAATAATGATCTAGGGACTGATATATGGGGGATAGATGAGTGTCCAAGAAAAATGCCATTTCATGATCCTTGATGTCCATCTTTCGAATAAATGTATTGTCTAAGTAAAAATTTATCAACATCCAGTACATTATCCTACCAATCATCATTAAGAGGTTTAGAATTTACATGAGCATATCAACATGGTAATCCGACCTCATTTCATGATGTTGAAGATATTGCTACAACATCTTCACTCCAAAGACAAGTGTGAATAACCTTGTCTCTACTAGAGAGTATCTTGAATCCAAGTCGAGGAGAATATGGTTCAGATATAACCAACTATTTTCAAACACTTACTTGTTATTTTTAGTGAGAAGGGTTCCTAGGGATCATTTCAAGGTGGTCCCATAAAGGACCAGTAACTTTCCAAAGACTAGTGGAATCACAACCGGACGTTGTAGCATATATATCTTAATCATCTAAAAACTGGGTTGACACACTTCATTCCACTGATAGAAGGCAACTTTCTTCAGGATCCTAGAAAAAGGATTACACTTTTCGGATATATTCACAATCAATCGTCAAACGTAAGCTATGTGGTGTTGAAATCCTATGAGGTCTCAGAGGTTTCTCGTGGGAGTATATGGATAATAGCTCTGATCATATCTATGTTGATTTAGATGCCTCTTTATATAACAAAGAATCCAAGGAACCACCTAGAGTTCACAAAGAAAAGGACATTTCAAGGGGTCCAACATCAACAATCGAGAGCAGAGGAAGCTGAAAATTTTCTCTAGATCTATGATATGGTCTGGAACTTGCAGGAATTTCCTACCAAATCATCTACATAGAATTCCAATATCACCCAATGAATCAGTTGGAATATATGGTGCATAGATATTTGATAGTTAGATTCTGTTTTCATTAGGCCAAAAGGCAACATGTGGTTGCAAAAAGTACAGTGTGGTGCTCTGAATGTAGTTTAAATTTAATATTTGGGGTCTATTTGAATTTGATTATACCTAGAATACCTATCCATGAAGGATAGATCTTGGAACCCAACAATGGAATAAATAAGTAGTTCAGTCCCTAGAAGTGGAAAATCCTCCTTTGGATAGTGGATGATAGGGTCATTCATGTTGATAGAGACTCTGATGTAGCCATTCTTCATTATTATAAGTACAATATTAACCAATAATCAGAGGATCTAAACATCATTGATGAAGATGGATTTCATCAGCTAAGCAACTTTGGCACCAGTTGTTGAACCGTGATATGGGTGCATCTTCATGGGAAGTTATTTGAACTCGTGATGACTCTACATGATACTAAGATGATGTATGGAGGCCTAAGGGTCCATCCCTATCATCTATTTATAACTCAAGGTGAATACATTAACATGCTTCTTCATAAATTATATATAATGTTGTTGTTCATCTAGAGGCATGGCTTCAATTATCATAGTCAACATTGGGTCTGTCTTAGTACCAAGGCTCACTTGTGTTAACCCATGAATGGATGTAGATAAAACCTCTAAAAATGTTAGAGGATCATATTCTAAATCCTATTAATCATCTTAGTTGAGAGGATCATCAGAAGGGTCAATTCATCTGTGTTGACTGAACCAAGAGGAATGTTGGTGCCATCTTGAGTGGTAGTGGAGTCTTTATCAAGGGAGTCATGTACAATCTAAATAATAGATACAAAGTCTCTAAAACCAATTATATGATTCCTACTACTGAGGGGATCACACTAGAAAATGTAAATGATGTGGTGGAAGCTTAGTCTGTGTCAACTTATCCTGGATTGGCAGAATAAGTAGGTATGGTGTATTGTTGTAGCCATTGGGTGAACATCCAGATACTATACAGGGGTCAGAGGTTCTAGAATCAGTCTTTAGATAGACCTATTCAAGAGTAAGAGGTAATATTTTTATGATACTCATATATGGGAATGATTCTTCCCATTATCAAATAAATAATGAAGGAATGTCCCTTGTTTAGAAGGGTAGCCTCCAACTAGTGAATGGGGAGTATAAAGGGGTCATAAAAATTCATCGAGTGGTCAGCCACGGTAGTAGTGTTCTCAAAATCATTGGTATGAAATAATTGTCCTTGTTCATATAATTTTAGGAATAAAATAGAGAGATTCATAAGAAGAAAAAGGACATTCCTAAACTTGGATCACTCCCACTCGACTATTGAGAGAGTACTTTAGGCATTGATATTGTGAGGAGGGAAATAGTGCATGGAGATAGAGAAAGGGTCTACATATAAGTGTGTTGTATAAAGTATCTCATGAGACAAACTTGAATTCCTTTTTTTCTATTGAACCATTGAACTAGCCCTTCAGGTGGATCTGGCCACATAGTACCCACAATAATTTTTCATAACCCTGGATATCCAGTTCAGAGGGACTCAAACCATCTTCAGTCAGTCCCAACTAGTGTATAATCATAGTTAGGATGAGATTTATACCAGAACCTATGTTGAAAAGATAATAGATGACTTCCAAAATAATAAGTTGGTCTGTGATGTATATAGGATGATATTACCTATCATAGTGGAAAATTAATCTTACCATGAGAATGAATTTATGTCCTAAAACTCTAATCTATCTATTATATCAATATGGAAGGATTTTGTGGCTTCTACATCTATCATGAATTAAAGGGTCTATTCAAGGACTCTGCGATAGTATCTCAATGTTCTTCAGATTGGTAGGGATCCTCGAGAATCAAAATATTTGGAGAAATATTTTCTAGATGATTTAGAACATCTTATTTCTATGCTATGAACACACTTTTTCTAAGAGGAGGTTATATTTCACAAGTAGTATGACATGTTTTGCTGGTGGAACCTGCGGATTCTAGCTAGTACTAAGAATATTCGGTTGTTCACTGGTTGAACCATGAAAAATAATCACCAGATGACTATCAGAAAACTGAATTGTGGAACCCGAATGATCATAGTGAAATCATGGAGTATTTACCAAGTCATGTAGCACATACAATAGTGGCTGTGAATCTAAAAATATGGGATGAAAGTAGATATGTGTATTTTGGGCTCTTCACTGCTTGTAATGGCTAGTCTCAGTACCGTGTATGGATTTTGTTAAAGATATATCATGATAATTCCAACAATTCACATGGCTATGGACTCATCCACAATGACGTCGACCAACAACATTAGGTGTAACTGCATGATTATAATTGTCATTGGGAATTACTTGAGGGTTCACCAACTTGGTCCTATTAATAAAGGCATACTGCTGCTCATCATCTAAGAAATCATGGAATACTGGTCCCATTCATGGGGAAATCACCATCTCTAGATGAAATATGTCACCAAGTGTATGAGAGGGTTTCATCACTTTTAGATAATTTTTATTCCCTTATTCCATAGCCACCATCACTTATGAGAAGTATAAGGATGAGATACATATGCATTAGTGATAGTTAGAGAAGACACAACTGTCTCTAGTGGATCTAGTTGATTAAAATGGGCACAGATAATACCATGGGTTTGATTAACTACCCTTCAATCTAACCAACCATCATACATATAAGAACTATGGATGGAGTCTTGTTTCCATATCTCTTAATTATCATTATTAGTATTTGCAGAAACAAAAACCACCTATGTCGGGTTAGGTCCAAATCTAAGGCCATTATTGTGACCCTAGTACTAAATCCAGTACTTGATGATGTAGCACTACATAATAATGTGTCCATGGATCCATTGATAATGGAAGTAGTTGGGGAGATCAATGAGATCACCCACTTCAAGTTTCCTGCATTTTAGAAACACCATAATCCTAGGGTCAAAGGCACTTTCCCAATTACTAAGAACCCGATCCACATGAAATGAGATGGTTAGTTTTCTCCTATCATGAAAGGGATCTCTAAGAGCCTATCTTTATCGATGGGTTGGAGGATGGAGGTGGGTTAGAGCCTAATTGTTCGGCATCGGTAGTGGTTGTGGAACAATACACGGTAACATATTCCAGTTCTGAGATGGGCGATATTGAACCTAAGGATAACCCTAACGATATTTACCTCTATGAGGATGCCTTGAGCCTCTACCAGTAACAACTCTAGTTGTCTTGGTTCCTCTATCTGTGCGATGGTAGACTTTTTTTCTTTTTCTATTATTCTCATAGGATCTAGAGGATGTATTAGAGGATCATACAGGTCCTACATGAAATATTACTTGAGGAACAAAGACTTATAAAAAAATTATTTAATTCAACCATTGAAATCCCATGTGATGTGAGACGGAACCAGTTCAGTCATGATGTTCCCCATGCACATTGTAAGAAACTACTCTAGTTTCAGCGACCTATCAAGTTAATATTTTAGGCTATTTCATCTAGTGAAAAGGTCTTGCACATGATCATCTAGCCATTTTTCTTACTTGAAGTGGTTAAAAATACTTTTCTTGCAAGTGGTGAAGCAGAAATGATAGGGAAAAGTTTTATGAAGATCTTCCCAGCCAGTGATCTACCCAATGGGTAGTAGATTATACTAGAAAAAATAGGCCCTTCTAATGTCTACTCAGAAAATATGAGTTTGGTGACCTCGTTAGGCTCTTGAGTCTCAAACATGGTTCTGAACCTCGATATAAAGTCGGTCAGATGCTGTAGCCAGTCTACCATCATATTGAAGTGGGAGAAATTAGGATTAATGAAATATGGTGGTGCCTCCATGTAATCCACCCTTGTCATATACAAGTTATAATCTTGTGAGATCTACACTTATCATTTTTTCTAAGGATCTATGTTGAGCAGTGATAGTTTCAATTTTATATTTCTTGTGGGGATTTAATTTCTAGCATAGGATTCCTGACCATAAGGGTGTTGTTGGATTGATCAACCTGACTTACGAGTTTGGTGAATTGGGGAGCGGGTGGTGGAATGAACTTGAAGAGGCCTATTGAGAGGATTGATCTGGATCTAGATGAATTTTATCATACTGCTTGGCCAGATCCAGTGACAAATATCATGGCCATTTACTATATAATTTGGAATCAACCCTGTCTTCATGCATGGGATTATCCAGATCTATTGGAGGTAGCTGGACAGAAAGGGACCATGGATATCCCTATTAACCTTATATCATTTACAAAATAGGGATGGTATTGTGAAAAATATATCCATATCCCATACATACATATGAATACCACTCAAAAAGGATCTCATCAATGAACATATTGTGGTCTGCTAACTACTGGAGAAAGGTGGATGTGGAGGGGTCAATCTTCATCTCTAGTACAACATTGGTCGGGTTAGATGGGTTTGAAGGCCTAATTGAATCATTACATTTATTGGAATTTCTATCAATGATAAAAGGTGTAGAAGGGTCTCCAAGGGTGAAAATATGTCTCAGAATGTGAGTCACCGTACCCATGCGAGTGTCAACATATTTCCGCACTGTGAAAGAGGGAATATCATCTTCATCTGAACCAATTTTATCATCCTTCCATTTGAGTATACTGATCTTATCCATATTTATTGTGACTATTCTTAGAGACATATATTTTATATCAATAGATATTTTAGTATGCAAAATTATAGGACTAAAGTGGAGAGCATCATTCTATCCCTAACCTCATATTTACACATGAGGTGGCACTTCCCCAATAACAAAGAGTAGTACTACAAAACTCTAAACACATCCTTGTTGAATGGTATAATGGTAGTCAGATGATGTATGATGTTGAACCACTAAATGTGATGGCATATAATACATACATAATTGTTGGCCAATATCATTGATATGCTCTTGGATATGTGGATAAACCACCAGATGAAGGTAGAGGAGGAAATGAATCACCCATAGGATCTGTCAGAAGCATAAAACCACACACTCAGTGAGGGACTCCAAACTGGAAAAGTCAGTAGTGATGATCCATCCAAAAATATCTTGTAAATTATTAGAGGAATGGATGTTTCACAATATCATTCATTCAAAAGCGGGATCTGGCTCCTTGTTTCCCCATTCATGGATCAGAGATGGATGAGGAAGTAGAAATGGAAATGATGCAGAATATTGCAGTGGAATATAGGTCGGTAGGGGCTTTGGAAGGTGAGCTGACTGGACTATTCTTACAAATTCATCTCATAGAGATGATACCAACCAAATTTTCATGTCCCAATATGTTGGGGTGTTGACAACCACATCATGTTCGAGGGCGGTAGTAGGTGGTTACAGCTTTAGAAGGTTCCCATCATCTACCATGACCCATAATGAATCTCTATGATATGTAGAGAAAAAACATTGTGTTGAAAAGGATGATTTCATGGAAAGACCCTAAAAGGGAGCCAAATCTCTCTCCTCCTACATATACCTATGATGGAATTTCTGGATTTTATTCGAATAACCATTCTGTATGTAAAAGCTAATAAGATGGAATCTTACCCAACCTCTGATGTAGATGACTAGGGGGAACGATCCATCAACTTATCCCATTCAGCTTTTTATTTAGTGAATTTATGAGATTCAATATGACCTGGTGCTTCCCTGAGTTGTTTTTTGGATGTGATGATTGTACCTTCCTTACATGGATGGTTCTTCTAGGTACATAAATTCTATAGAATGAGGAGGACCATTGTGCTACAAGATTATTGAGTGATGAGGACCTCTTCTTGGACTGCATTGAGAGTGAGGAGAAACTTTTCCCTGAAAATATGTTGTGTGAGGAGAACCAAGACATATGCTGAACGGGATATGGGGTGGACCTTCATACCATTCACTATACTTGAGGGGAGGAAATCTGCAATGATGAGTGTTAGGGCAAGGAGGACCTCCACAAGATAAAGTGAGGACATGGGGAGTACCTCCAAGTTGATCACCTGATGCATGAGGAGGGCCTTCATACTAGATGGAATGGATAACATGGAGAGGAAATTCAAAAAATAATCATGAGTAAAGAGGGGAGGACCTCTTCTTGAATAGATGATAGAGTAAGGAAGACCCCCACTTGGGCCAGATATAGTATGGGTAGGACCTCCATTCGGGCAGGATATGGTATGTGTTTGACCTGCATATTGGTTGGTGAAAAAGAATGATGGGCCGTCACATTGGTCAATGCTGTTATGGGGAGGACCTCCACTGAAGCTGGTAATTATGTGAGAAGGAAATATTCAGGGGTTTGGGCCCGATTCTAGCATCTGGTTTTCTGGACCTGGGCTGTCAGAGTAGTGATAAAAAAACATTTTCTTTATCCTCGGGGACTAGATAGTGGCATTTATGAGCCCTCAAGGGATCCCATCCCATCATCTCTCTGGATGTTTTTATAGCCGGGATGACACAGACATCCCTTACCTCATCAGTATAGGGGAACCGGTCATTCAATCATTCTGAGAAGAGAATTTTGAAATAGTTTGATGTAGTTGTGGGGTTTAGTTACTCAATTCATGGTCCTTGGGGGGAAGAAGTTATGATGAGTCACATAAACCAAAAGATAATGGAAATCCATGTCCCTCATGGAAATGACCCTTCCTACTCATTCTGATGAAGAAGAGTGTTAATAACCATTATCTGGATGATCTATGAGGGTGATATGAGACATGGTTTCATAGTAGATATAGAGGTGTACGAATTTGTATTAGTGGTGGAGTTGTGTAGTATTTCCAAATTAGTATTACTTATGCCCCTACACCGATGGGTGTGGGGGATTGGTTTCTTATGACTGGTGTAATGAAAAGTATAAGGATTCAAATATCATTATAGATGCAGGGAATGCACTGCCTTGTTCCCTAAAGACATCCAATATTCTATCAGAGGAGATAAATCCATGTTGATGATGCCAAAAACCATACAGTCCAATGACCAAATACACCAAATTATGGTGAGTTTAACACCAAGGACAGTATTTTCATGGAAGGACCTGACATAGAATGGATAGATCATGTATACTTATCTTATAAGGTCTCAAATTATACAAATACCAAATTGAGGAGAATTTTTCACATCTGAATAACCAAATCTATTTATGAAACCTTCCTTCATGGCGTGATTCCTGAGAATATTTCACACTTCATTGACAAATTAATTATTCCCTATATTCCGGATTTCCAAAGGATTGTGGCATTTTTCACTTCCTATTATTGTATGCTCCTTGATCGATATGTGATGATGGTATGTTAGTTCCTCCTTCCATATATTCCCCCTCAGAATTTGTTTCCTAGTCCTAGTGTCCCATATAGAATAAATATGTTGTTCAAGAACCTCATTTGTAGTTATATCTCTTCATGGAATTCAATTAATTTCACTAATTCAATTAGAGAAGTAGTTTTATTAGGAATCAGTGGCATGTATGGATGATGGAACATTGGAACACTTGTATTCAACCACTTAAGAGGTATTTTTAATGTAATAGAACCGTAGGAATATTTTGGATATAATAATGAATCTTATTGTTCAGGAATTTTATCCGAGTTTTTCCTTAGCATCCCATGTTTAACACATGGTATGGTGTGGGTTTACCATCATAGAGATATAAATAAGACTGATCAAAAAATCCCATAGAGATATATCAGTGAGGCGGATCCCTATGATTGATCACCTGAGAAGATTTATTGGATGGGTGAATAAAAATTCCCAATATGAATAGAAACATGGTTGAGTATATCAATAATGAAGGATTCATACCATGAAGGCTAATCTATACACCAGAGAGGGTGGATTCTAGAAGTGTTTCCCTAAAAGGGAGGAACCAATGCTTACAATTAACTAGAATTGAACCTCAAAATGGATTTCTAAATACTATTTGAAAAATATATGAAAAAACCCTATGTAGTTCAAATAGGTGGAGGTAGAAAATCGAGTCATGCATAGTGGAATGCCACACAAAGACATGTTAAGAGATTACACATGGCTTGTGGCCATTCAAAAGAGGATCAATATTGGTAAGATGAATATGAATGTGTGAGTCTTATGAATGGTTATACTCTCAAGTTCTAATAGAAGTAGTGATGGAGTGGATAGAATGATCTCATTGGGATGTGGTGGCCCTGGTAAGAATCATGATGGAAAAAGAAGAAGTGATGGTGAAATAAATGCAGATTGGAATGTGGTGGTCATGAGAATTAGAGAGGATTCCTAAGTATACCAATGGATGGTAATCAAAATTACAAATATTTAAGTAAGGAAGTGGTGGGACACCTAAGGAGGCGGCACTTGAGAATGGATGCATGGATAAGGACCTGAAGGAAAAAGAACATCTAGGTTAGGGAATTACCCACCCACGACATAATGAACAAGGGTAGAGATCAATGGAAATTGATGATGGGATTGAACAACAAAGAGGATTCCTATATATCATTGTGGATGGGACTCAATGTCCAGGTAGTCTAGAAATGGGGAATATAATTGAGGTGTACGCATGGAAATCGACCTGAAGACCTGAGGGGGTTATGTGTGGTTAGCTGACTATTGCAAGATTATCTCTCTTGTATGGATGGATTTGGGTGTTTGTTGGGATTATGCATGGGTATCCACCCTTGTGGATGATCTGAACAACTCAAGGGATGGATCTATAGGATGTGTCCTAAAAAGTGAAAATTTCACCTTAAGAGGGTACATCCAAAAGTGGTAGCACAATATTTTACCAATTTTTTGGGTTTGGAATGTGAAAAGGATTCCTACGTACCCAAAATAGATCAAAACCCATGATGTTTGGAGCATTATATTTAAAATCATTTGTGATGAATGAGACAATGTAGAATAGCTAGAGGGGATGGATTTCAAGGAGTGAGTGGATTGAAACATAGAGAGACTTCCTACATACCCTATTTAGAAAGAAAGAATCACAGTCCAAATAGTTTGGTAGTGAGTGGGGTATGGGGATTATGCATGGATAGTGGACCAAAAATGTATCGAGGATTACACATGGCTAGTGGCCCAAAGAGGATATAATGTTCACTGTTACAGTCTTAGACTATATGAGTCATACTCTGTGTGAGAAAAAAGAGGTGCCAGTAGACCTGAAAATCATGTATTGAAAGGTGAGGCCATGAGGAAGGGGTGGGGATTATGCATGGACAGATGGGCAGGAAGGTTCCATTACTATAAGAGGTGGATGTCATTCAATGACAGTGGGGTGAAGGAAGATCCCACTATTGTAGAGACTAGTAGGCATGGAGAATGTCTCGGACAGAACACTAGATGTTCATTGCACATGGGGAGACTACATGTTAATGTCGTGTGCTAAGGATGATGGTTCATGATAGTTCAAAGTTCTATAGCTGGGATGGACAGGATTCACTCCTCACCCTTTGGGCATACATGAGTAATTACCTACCACACTAGGGGATGGAAAGGAACCAACATGTCCCGACATAAAGGGTGTAAATGAATGGTCACTCATGGGGACCATATTAGCCTATCCATGCCAAAAATAATTATCCATTACAGTACCTAGTCCAAAAAACCAAGAGGGTGGAAAAATCAATAGGGGACTCCAAACAAGGAAGCATGAAATCACATAGTACAAACCTAGAGGTTTGGGCAGGAAACAGGTTCGCGAAGCAAGATGCCTCACCATATAGGGCTTCATGATTCTCTATTACTTCACAAATAAAGGTTGATTCAAATTGGAAGTGTGCTTAATGAAGTAAGGTTTTTTACAAAGGAAGAGTCTTCATTAGGATTAGTTTTACCATAGAAAAGATCTTATTATTAGAAGAGTTCTCTGTGAAGTCATAATGCTTCACATAACATCAAGCAACTCGAATGGGATACCAAATTCACGAAAAATGATTTATTTCACGGATGGAATCACTACAAGTATGGTCCAGGGTAAAAAAATGAAAAGAATTGTATATGATGCTCAAGTACCTTTAGTGGGTGATTTTTCTCTCAAGCTCGTGATGCTATGGAGCTTCACGAACTAGGATATTGGAAGTAGAATGGTTTGAGTGGTAACAGTTACGAGGGGATGTGAGCTAGCATTATATAGGCAATAACGGTTCTCATTTCTCACAGGGCTCACCGTGAAGGAAATTTGATGCCATAGAGTGGTATGGATCCATCATAATTTATCGTAATCTCAAAGGAAGCATCATCCATATGCATGATCAGTGAGGAAATGTGTTAATTGAAGAATGTTGTGAAGAAAAGAGATACTATGATGAGGTTGGGCCTATCGCAATCAATCATACTCACAAAGGTACCATCAACCTTCTTCATAGTCATGGTGGAAAGGGTTTTCATGGAAGAGATTATCTAAATAGTATCCATTTATGAATTTTGAGGAATTATATGGACATTTGGGTCTGTATAAGTTTCGAATCGGTCGTGAATTTGTTCGTGCATCCACAAGAAATGATTGTCAGAAACAAAAATATATTTCTAGGCATATAATATTTCTATCATCACATTATTTTAGACTTCACATGTTTAAAATCCCCAATGATAGAAATCATTATAAATTACACACCACTAAATTATTGTAATTTTTTTAGAAATATTTTCTATAGAATAATTCCATGATTATGTCCACCATAATTTGTATCAATATAGAAGAAGGGGAAATTTATATAGATTATCGTGATGTTGCTGGAATAGGTTTGGGATTTTTTCTTGTTTAGGATGATCAAATAGTAACTTAAGCATTTAAAATTTTTGTGAATTCAAGAATAGAATTATTTGACCCATGATATAGAATTTTCTTTGGTAGTTCATTATTTTAAAACATGGAACCGTTACCAGGTTATAGATAATTTCCCTTTTTTCAAAGACAAAAAAATCATGAAACACATCTTATCTCAACTAGGTCTTAAAAAAAGAAAAATATAATGTATATAATAACTCCACATGTTCAACATCAGCATGGTTTATACACTTAGAAAGATAAATTCTATAGATGATGTTATAAGATTAAAAATATATAATAAATTATTTAGATAATATAATGATTTGTAGTGATTAATGATTGTAATTGTAGATATATATTTGGATCACAATGAACAAAATGATGTTTTCATCATATTTTTAGTGTCTCTCATATTTGATATGACATTTTCAGACTAAATCATTAGTTTATATCACATAATTCTAAATCTTGTAACAATAATATAATCCAATTTGGAAATATTAACATTCATAAAGTGGTATAATCTCAAGGAAAACTACTTTCGATAATATTTTATCAGGATCCTCATTTGACCTCTTAAATTTCGAGACAACCTCAAGAAGATTTAGCTGCCCAACTGACAATGAGCTAGGTGTTCCTTACTTAAATAGATGGGTAGATGAACAAATGATTTAAAAACTGGGAGACTTAATCTGATCTTGTATCATATAAATCAATTGATCATAGGAGGATTACATACCCTTAGTGAAGATTTCATATGACTATATTTATTAAGTGAATTTAAAGATGGATTAATTCGTGTTATTTCCATGTTTTTATTTTCTCTCTACATATTCTTAGGTAGGGACTAGAGAAACATCACTTTTGGGACATAACATTAAACATGAAATAAGATAAAATATTCTAATATTTATGAAATACTTGTTTTTATCCCAAATATCTTATAAATATCATATGGATATTCATTATTGACCATTATCCTTCACTATAGTGGATTATGTGTTCTTGAATGTATATCTAGGAATAGGTTATCATCAATATGGTATGTAAGGAATGTTGTATCCTTAAAATATTATACATTTTTAGGTACTTAAAATATTGATGGTTCTTCTTATAGATTATATTTACCACCATAGATTAGTTTGTATTATAATTTATTTCATGTATGTCAGCTAAGTAAATTCTATCCCAATATTATTGTTTTGACTTAAAGGTATCATTTTTATCTTGAAACATGCTTTATATTTAGTCTTGTGTAAACCCATGTATTGGAAAGATAATGTAAATTATTTTGATGAAAAATTATTTCATTTGTCAAATTATGTTGAAAAATGGTGTTGTTTATGTGAAAACATGGATACTTGAGAAATGGATTCTAGAAAAATTACCAGAAATTTTACAATGCAATAGAAATCTCTAGATTTATACAGATGAAAATATTCATGGTGGGGAGATTGTAACAAGAATGTTTTTTTAATACTTCCACCTTTCCAAGTGTATTTTGATTTTAGATAAATGTTTTCTTGTGTTCCAGAAGTTTATTAATGGTTATGGATTCTGGAAGTGGCTGTAAAGATAAAACTTTAATAACAATTGGGTAAATAGTGAATCACCTCCAGGAAACCAAGAAATGGAATATGGTAATTTTTGGAAGTGTACAATTGTTGCAGGATTTTCCCAAAACATGTGGGAATCGATAGTGGTCGTGGGAAAAGAAGAGGAAAATTATGTTTTCCTCATAAGTTTTCAATAATTATGAACCAACCATGTAAGAGGGTGGGGGAGGGTTATGAGATAGTGGAAGGAATAGGGTCAGTGCACAATTTCCCAATCCTTTTATTGTAATTATGAGATGTGCATTAAATACTCTAAAAATAATATCTGAACTTGATTACGACATCCAAAAACATAATTTTTACGTAATATGTTCAATTTAATTTTGAGTCATAAAATCATGTTTCTGAGGTATAAATTTTGATACCTAGATAAAGGTAAAATGTGGTAAAAGGAATTAATTTAGGGTAAAAGTCTTAAAATATCATTAAAACATTATCTCTAGTTTTTTTATCTGATAATTATTTCCATCTCCTTCCACTATCCATTATTTTTTCAATTAGGATCCTATTTCCTTGGGAAATTACATTCACTAATAAATAAAGAATAAGTATTTGTGGAAATGAAAATCATGATCACCAATAAAAGGCCCATATTTTACACATGGCATTGATCCGACATTATTTTGTTTACCCATAAATATCTTCTCAAAATATTTCCCTAAAAACAATATCACATGTTTTGTTACGTCTTTTCATTATCGAAAGTCCCAAATACTTATTTTTTAAGAGGGAGTTTAAGAGAAGATTGGTGTCTAAAACGAAAGAGTTGTCCTCTCCATAATTATTTTCTTTATATTTTTCATACAACTCTTAGTTAATATAAATTATCAATTAAATTACATAATTTAGGTTGATTATTATTTTATAATGCAGATATTATTGAGATACAAAACATATTATTTATCATTCATTCTTTTTTACATGTTCTTATTTGTGTGGGTTTTATGGCATACCTGAGTGATGCTAAAATGAGTATGTTATTAACGTATATGAGAAATAAATTACAAGTAATATATTATAATAAGAATTATTTTATTATAATTATCGATTTGTAAAATATATTAGAGTATTCATTAACAAAGTCAATTAGTTTTTCCAATCATAATTCAGAAAAATGATATTTTAACCCTATATAAAACAATAAATATATCTTTCATAAAATTAATTTATAATATCATTTTTGTATTTAAACCATAATAAATTTTTATATCCCCAAATAAATGTAGTGTAGTCGGTCCCATAGGTTTCTCGTGATATTTTTGTAGGATAAGTTAGTAAATATTCAAATTGATTTATAATATTTTTAAAAATTGGAATAAAAGGGAGGATTTGATGTTTTTGAAAAAAATTAAAAGGAAACAAAAAATAATACTATGAAAAAATAATTTATTTTTAAATAAAATAAAATAAAATATAAAATGAGTGTGATATTCATATTTGTATGTAGTAGTCCAGTAAAATTATTAAACATTAGAAATATCCCTTCCTCATGGTTTATAAATATTATCTAAGAGGAATTATTAATTATTACTGAAATACATTTTGTGTGAACATATGAATTTATAAAAATACCATACCAAGATCACAGTTCTCTTATTGATGCTCCAATGAAATTTAGTCAACTTCAACAAGGCCTAAAAGATGTTGAATATAATTGGACATGATATAGATAATGTCTTTAACTCACCAATTTTTTTAATATTATTACTAATCAATTTAATTTCATAAATTTACTTACAATTTAGAATAATTTATAAGAAAATGAATTCATGTGAGAAAAATAAATTCTTCAATTATTGAAAAAATTTCCAGATAAATACATAAACATATAATTAAATACAAGGAATCAGAAGGAAAAATCCTCCACTCTCCCTAGAATATAATTTCTAGGGGAATTTTGTCATGAATTAGTCAAAAAACCCGTTCTCATTATTCTTCCCTCAAATAAAGAATATTAATAAGAAATCCTTCTGCCCCTAACACCCAACAAGATCATTCCACCACACACTATATTTATTTGTTTTGGTTATTTTTTACTATACACTCTCATGAAATGGTGGTTATACTATTTGAAATGGTTTTATGACTTCAAGTGGAATCTTGGGATCCTTCATGCACATGGAAAACATTTCATAGTTGAATAAAGGATGAATTAAAAAAATTATTCCTCCTTTATAATTGTTAGTATCATATAATTACCATGTGTACCATGCCTTTAATTATCCATTGAATCATCTAATGTGAAAAAAATATTCATCATGTTTTCAAAATGAATCCACTAGGGTTGAACAATGCACAACTATTCAAAAACACCTAGTTCATTTTTTAAAATGTTTTGAAAAATCATACTAAAAAATATTATGTTTTGATGTATGAATTTATTTCATAATACATAATTTTTATATAATATTTGTTCTTTTACAAAATTAATGTCATACAAAATCATGTTTTTAATCCATAAAAAATACCAATAAGTCTTTGAGATTCAATGTTTTTTGGATAATTATTATAGAATAAATGACATACAAATTTCAATGTCATATAATCCTAATAATAAAGTCATATGACTAATTTAATTTATGCGCAGTGTCCATATAAGTCTCAAAAACCATTTACGGTCATATTAATTAACCATTAAATTTTTTTATCAAAACATAAATTAATATGGGATCATCAAAACCCAGAAATTGGGGAAAAGTTAATACAAATCAATACATAGAAAAAAAAGTTCTAGGAAATTTCAAAAATTTACTTTTCCATAAAAAACAATTGAACACATAAAATGACCAATTATTTCATGAAATAATTAAAAACATACAAATCCCATGAATGGATCTATTTTTATAACAATTTCAAATATATCCTTCAAAAAAGAAAAAATTTCATTTATAAAAATGGTTGTTCATTATTCATTGGAATACACATGAGATGTTATAAAAAAATATCATATCTATAAATTCCCCAAAATTAATATTTGGACTCTTAGATATTTATTCATGAAAATAATTTCAATTTAAATTTAAATAAATACATACAAAAAAATTAATTAATTAAATCACTAAAGTGTCAAAGTTTCTCTTTCCTCTTAAAAATAAATTATCCAAAATTATCCAATAATATATTTAATTTCATTAACACTACATTTTCTCCCATGGATACAAAACACATACCTCATTTAATTTTTACCTCAACAAAAAAAATATATTTTTAACATGGATTTTTTCATACAAAAATATTAAAGGGTTTCCATAAGATTGATAAATACATAAATCTCAAGAAAAAATAGAGTCATAAATTTTTTTTATCCTAAGGTATTTACATAGATGTTCAAAGGTTTAAGGGTTATTAGGGTCAATATGTGATATATTCCTTGGTAGGCTGATAAGGTTTTTCTCCCTTTATAGAAAAAACTCGTGACATAGTTTATAATCATGAATGGTTTAAAACATACTCATCCTAGAACATATTCGAAAAAAGTAAAATTGAAATATTTTGGGATAATAAATATATTTATCATGTCACTAATAGCATCAAATTTTATTTTCTCTACTAATATGTTATTATATAATTTTTATGTTCTTTTTTCAGAATTGAAACTGGGGAATGATTCGATGTTTTTATAGTAGCCAGATTATTTAAAATTTCAAATATTTAATGTGACACCCCATACCTTTTATTGAATGATTATAATTTTATAATATATCTAAAAACAAAATTAGTTTTTTAACAGTAACTACAACAAAAAAATATATTTTTTCAATAATAAATTCATTTTAAAAAATATACTTCAAAACAATTTCCCAAGTGTGCTTTTTCAGATATGGAATGACCTTCTTAATATTTTATTATTATTTCGATAGTATCACAAATTATTAATAAAATTATTGGATATTATTTATCAACAAGTATGTTTAACTTGATTAAACAATTTCACTTTTGGGGAAAGTCGGTTAAGGACTTTAGGGTTGTATTGTGGTTTCATAACGAGATTTTAATAAATAAGAAAGTAATGTGGAATATAAAATATAATGGTAGTCCTAATTAAAAATGATATTTTAAAAAATTTTACTATAATTTCAATGAATTTATTTTATAAATTTCATCAAATGTGATTAAAACTATAAAATATTGAAAAAAATAAATTAAAATTGGGTTAAACTGAATATTGATTCCATTAACTAATGAAATAAGAATATTTTGAATAATATGTCAAAATTTGATCTAACGGACTCACATAAATGTGATTTAAAATTTAATTAGTCAATTGTGTATTGAAATTAAAAAAATTAAATGGTGTTTTGATGAAATTATTAAAATTATACAGTAGAATTTTTTTTAACATTCATTTTGTTTCTATTTATTATCTTAAATAATATTATTTTTTGGAATGGTGTTCAAGAATTTAAAACAGATTTAATTTGAGATAAAAAATTTCCCAAAAATTTAGTAAAATGAAAAATAAACACACAAAAATGAAGGGAAACAAAAACATTAAAATGATAACAAAAAATAAAAAATTGAAAATAAAATACACAAAATCTAAATCATCGAAAATGATATTCCGCCAACCTCAATTATTTTTTGTTATGTCATAATTTTGAAAAAAATTATATTAGAAATGAAAATTATAAATCATGAAATTGATGTAATGAAAGTAGAAAGAAATAACATGACATGATGTTTAGCTTTACGTAGCCTCTTGAAGGTTCGCATCCTCTCATAAAATTTCCTGAATATATTCTATAAATTGTTTCAATAAAGTAAAATTTATTGTTAATGGTGATTCTTTAACATATTATCTAATATTGATATAACTAAATGGAAAATTAAGAGTAAAAAATGTCTTGACAAGTTGTAAAATATTTACCTGAAAAAACATCTTCATACTAGATTTAAATAACAACAGCTTATCTCTCTCATTGAATTATTTTTAACATAAATTATATCATGGAAATAATTTTTTCCATATATAAATCCTATTGTTTTTTTGGATATCCTACATAGATAATATTAATTATTTAATACTAAACTCTAATTTTTATATCTTTAGTTCACTTTTAAAAATATGATAAATTTATCTATTTATAAAAGCATCTATTCCATTTTTAATAATAGGATGTAGAATTCTAATAACAGGATCCTTATATGCTAAAAATATATTCTATAGTCCTATTATAGAAGTCTGTTCCTTAAATAGTGATTATAAAATTGGGTAAAAAATTTATAGAAACTTTATTTTATTTTATAAAATTTTCAAATCATTTTCAATTATAACCTCTAATGGGAATATATTCTACACACATTGACATATTATGAAAAACAAGAAATATGTAAATATATACCAAAGAGTTTGTAAATGGTTTAATGAAATAAATAAGAAATACATAAAATACATAAAAAAAGGGGTTATTGAGTAATTTCATTCATTTAGGAAATGTTACCTTAGAAAAGGAAAATTTTACATCTTTTAAATAATTCAAAAGAACCTATAAAAATGGTGGGAAAATATAAACAAAAACTAATAACATTTCTAGTTGTTTGATGATATCCAAGTTTCCATCCACAACTCATTATTTGAAAATAAATTTCAGATAGATTGGAATTAAAAATTTGGAAATTAATCACCTTGTGAATTGGTCACAACCAAAACGAAATAACAATGAATTATACCAATTGAAATTATTTTAAATACTCAAAAAATTATTAATTTATAGATAATATTTTTTTGGAACATTATTAGATTATATATAATTTAATATAATATAATTTGATGGTCTCACAACTTTAAGAGAATTTTATTCCTCTCATGTAATTTTTAATTCAGCAGGTGGAACAGTATGATGTTTTTACCTAAAACTATGGCTAATATATCCAAATGGTCAGCCATTATTTTTTAACATCCATTATTATCCTTTATTTCAATATCACATTCATGTAACAATAATATCCATATCAGAACCCATATATTTTAATACATTTCATCAATAAATATTATAACGAGACTTGTTAAGTGAGAATAATTACATTACATTCATTAAAGTAACATATAAAATTATATAAAGAGAAGTAAATGCCAAAATTATCTTTCTCAATTATTTTCTAAAAGTTTTGGTATTAATCTAACATCATATATACATAAAACCATCTTGATATTTCCTTTCCAACTTCGGACTCATAACTATTCCAAATAAAAAATTAGAGGAAGGACTCATTAGTAGAAAGGTAAAATCCTATTTTAGAGTGGGGTAATAATATTTCTTATTTTAGTAATTCAATGGAATATTTATTAATTTTATCAAAGGAAAAGTAGGAATATTTGTTATTAAATTATGATAAAGGTAAGCCTTTTTGGGGAATCATTTTATTAATCTCTTGTATAAAAACATGTATAATTAAATAACACATATATTTCACTATTTTGGGAAGGTAAGGGAACAAATTATGTCATCCCTAGATATTTGAACTTGAATTCCATACTGAGACACACACGTCGAAGTTAAATTTTCTTCTCTTACTTGAAATATTATTTTTCATACTTATAAATAATATATTTACGAAATAATGTTTTAAGAACAACCCTAAAAACCATAAAAATATAATACAATATATACCATAAACTGTTAAGTATTGAATAAAAAATCCATAAAAAATTCTTTAATTTTAGAAATAATGGAAATTATAAATATTTTAGAATTTTATAGTGAATAATAGAAACCAAAAGGTATCCATTTATTAGAAACATTCATAAAGGACATGTGAAAGTGGTTTACATTAATATTGTGATTCAATGTCAATTTGAAAAAAAAAATAGATAAAAAATATTATGGATTTGTTTAGAAAAAATATCAAGAACCTGATATTGAATTTGAATTGGAAAGTGTATTTTTTCTAGTTACTAGACTGGGTTTTCTATTATCAATTACATGATGTATTTTTTATATTTCTAATTTGAATAATCTCATTAAATACATTATTTAGTGTATTTATGCCAATATTTTTTTGACGAAATTTCTTGTCACTCAACCATTAGATACCAAAGATGTAAATAATCATTAAGGTAAAAAAAGGGTGATTATTGTAATTTAAGTCGTTGAAATTATTGGTTTTAGTCCTCTTTGAAATTGTCTCATTAGTCTAGATTTATCCTAAAATAAAACCTAAGATTGAATATTTAAGGGTTGATTCCTTTTAAATATGATAAAACCCATCAAAGTTATTACTTCTATGTTTCAAGGGTTCTTAAACATTTGTTCTCTTTCATTTTTTCAAATTCGAGAGAAATTATTATTGGGAATTTTTCATTCTCAACTAAAAAAAGTATATTTTATGTTATATACATTCATTTTCAACACTAACAAGGTGTTATTTATTATTATTTATTATAGATGTATTTTTATAACTTTAAAATATCTATTTCAGATCAAAATTCAATAAAAAAATACGAATATTATATATCAAAGATGAAGATAATAGGTAGTACTATTGTTTTTTATAGGTGTTATTTTATATAATGTTTATATATTTTAATGAAAATATGAAATCGATATTATCTATTGTAGTTTTATCAATTTTAAAACAATCCACAATTTTATTTCATGAAAATGTGTCACTATTATCATGGCCAAAACATGACAATTTAATTATTTTTTCAATGATTATTAGTTCCAATAAAAAATTTAGTTTAATAAGAATATTATATTGACATGATTTAGCCTTAATAGGTTCAAAATTCTCATTAGTGATTTCAAATATATAATGTTCATATTATAACAAACAATAAAAATATTCATTATGTTCCAAATTTATAATAGTTTCATTATAATCAATCATAATATTGAAAAAATATCTTAGTATTCAAATAATTTGGTTAAATAATCATACTCACTTCATATGAATAATTTTTTATTTCATTTAAATATATTTCTTCAATAATATAGGGTACATTTTCATAAAATAATTAGTGGTCCATTATTTTTTTAATCAGGAAGTAAAGAACTAGAAAATCAATCAACAAAATTATCTAGTGTGGTTGAAATATCAATACTTGTATATTTTATGGACTGAAAAATGATAACATCAACAACCTATTTTTAAATATTTATTCAAAATATTCCTCTATGAATATTTATCATGTCCACAATTATTCCCAAAAATAGTCTCCCATGAATGATATGTGCATGATTTTAAAACCAATTATCTTCCATAACTACAAAATAATACTCAACTAAATAATCATGCATTTTACATTAATAAAAAACCCTTGAATAACTCTTGTAGGAAAGGTTTTTTTTTTCATTTGGACAATTGAATTATGATCCATGTATGTATATTATCTCATTCCAGTTGGGATGGATAAACATTGTGAGGCATAAAATTTATGTAATCTTCTAAATATTTCCTGGAAACATTGATTTAATACTCCCATATGTGGTAAGTAATGGATAGAGTTCCATGATATTTACATTTTATGTGGAAAATCATATTAAATCATGGAATAAACGGTCTTCGATATATATTTACATACTCTCATTATTAGAACATACCATTGTCAAAAAAAATTCATTTAAATATTTTATATGTCTTTGAATTGGATTCACATTAAATAGAAAATTGATATTTAATTAATCATTATAAAAAGTCTCCAAAACTGCTTTATCCCACAAATTTTTAACACATATATTCACTTTTAGTATAATAAAAGGGTAATAAAGTGGTGGATTATACTATTTTTTTACTATTTAGAGAACATCATTGAGAAACATAATTTCTTAAAATTATTTTCTAATCATTATTAGTTATTTTAATAATATATTTTTCAAATTTTATTTAGTTTTCGTTCTAAAATAATTTAGAAATTTTAATTGGTTCAAAAAATATATATTATATATAATAGGATATAAAATAGGATAATAAGTTTTGATATTCTCTTACATAGTTTTTTTCTTTTGACTTTGGTTTGGAATAACTAGATTGGGGATTATCTAGATTAGCTACACTACTACTTTCTATAGAACCCACATGTTCTTTTCATTTTTCATCAGTATTTTCTTGATATTATAATGGTAGACAACCACATATTGGACTTTTTAATTCTACCTAAAATAAAAAAAATATCCACTTTTCCATCAAGGTATCCATCCTGATTTTTTGGTTTAATATTTTCTACAAGGTTATTTTGTGTTAGGTTGTAAATTCATCCTATAAGGATAATTGCAATACCAAATCTTGTATCTAGATTGATAAACACTTTAATCCACATAGAATGATCTCTTTGGTAGTTCCTGGAATCTAAATTTTCCTGTATATTGATTATTTCATCCTTTGTTAAAAATGAGGTTGTCTCGAAAAGATATTTTTGGTCTTATTGGAAGTATCATCATTAGAAAATACTTTAAAATTTCTAGAAGGATATTTCATTTGTTGAAAATTTCCAATAAAATGTTCATTATATGAATAAATTCCACTATAAAAATTTAATTTAAATCACTTTTCAGGTTTGGATTTGTGTTGTGGAGTGTTTTCAATATCAATGTTAAGACCATAATTATAAGATCACTTATTTTATACATATCATGTTATTTTCCAAATATGGAGTGGAAAATTATTGAGCAGATTTGACATGATAAATGAATTTTTTTTTCTAAACATTTTATAATTTTGGGACCTCTTTTATAAATAGACATAGAAAAATTAATGTATTACCAAATAAATCCCCCACTAGCAGCATCAATGACAATACTATTCGTAAGATATAATTCCTCATAAAAATATTGAATCATAAGTAAAATAGAATCAACATTTTATTTAACAAAAAATGTTTTAATGTTATTTACATAGAAACTAATGTCAATATACATTTTAACATTAGATCTTTTATATTTTTCTACATTTCCTCTTTTATGAAATTTAATGTCTACTCATCAATAACTGACATTCAACAAACCACATCATGGATAATTTTATAATTATTTTTTCAAATAAATAGTGTAAGAAACATGTAAAACCAATATTCTTGTTTATAGATCATTTATTTGAAATTAATTTACTTTTGATAAAGCAAAAATTAATCTTCAAATGAAAATATATATCCATAGGAAGTTGTATTAGTTAATTACAATCACCCATGTCCATAAATATTGATTCGTAAGTCAGTTTTTTAATCAATACCAGTTAGATAAATTACTATTAAATACAATAGGCCCATTTATATAAGAGGTCTTCATTTTTTATGTTATTTATTAAAAATTATATAATTCATAATATTTTAATTTTTGGAAATTAATATTTTATTTTGAAGATGTTAAATACGACGTATAAAAAAAATTTAATGCCTAGTTATTTATAAATAGTTCTTATATTTATTTATAATTCTATAATTTTATAATGTTGAATTTTTACATTAGTAATGTATAAAATGGTATTTTAAATTGTTTATAAGAATAACCTATACTAATAGTTAGATTTTACAATTCATGGACATATGTTTTTCATTTTTCTTTAGTGAACCTTCAATTTTTATGTTCCAACTTAAATGTTTTTAAAATGTATGGAAAAGATTTTAAATTAACATCTATATCTTTTTTAAGCCATTTAAATAAATTTCTGATCAATTTATCTTTGATATGTATTAGCCTTTAGTTGTTTCTTCATTAAAAATACCACCATTATAATTATCATTATGCTCTCATTATTTAATTATTTAATTATTGTTTTTCTTCATTATTATTTATTTAATAAATAATTTTCTTTTGATGAAGAACAATTCTTCCCATTTAGGCAAGAAGATAAAAAGTCTACCTGAAATTTACAAGTCGATGTTTAAAAAACTTTACCAACACCAATTATTTATTCTATACAAGTTCTTCACTCAAAATATAATAAATATCCATAAGAAGTAATACTATTTGAATGGTGTTGACACAAGTAAGGAAATTTAGTCAAATAATTATGTTTATTTTTTATATTATCATGTCTCACATGATTTTTGATCAGATTTTATGTAAAGAGTGGTGGGATAAATATTCCATGAAATGATGAACAAAAAACATAATAAAAAACTGAAATTATAATTAAATAATAAAGAGATAAATGGAAAATGTTATAGTTGAAAATTTTAATTTGAGTTAATATTTATAGTATGAAATTAATAATGAGTGTTAAATTATTAATCATGATTACGCAAGTATACAAATATATTATTAATGATACAGTTGAAAAATTAAAATAGAAAATAATCAAAATTGATATGGAGTTCAACTAATTCACAATATGTGACCATATCTATTTGTTACCTCAAATAAAGATGTCTATTGAATAAATCCTTCAATATCCACAATGATTAAGAAACACATCCACCAAAATTGTTTCTTGTGATCACTCTATTAACCTACATTATTATCTACGTAATCCATCCGATAATCCATATTCAAAATTTAAACCATTTGAAAATATTGATTGATGAGAGAGGGGTATGATTTTGGAAAACCCATAATTAGAGTATCAAAAATGTATTTTATGGATGATGAAAAATGGAGATAATACATTTGAAAATATGGGTAGAGAGCCTTTAGATAATAATAACATAGATGTATGTTGAGAAAAATTTGAATTATAAATATTTTCCACTTACTGATCTTTGGGAGAACATAATTTGTAATAATGACAGCAAAGTTACCATTCAAGGATTAGGGGGAGTCTTTTATTACCTCAAGAATATCGATAATGTTTTGTACTTATTTCAATGTATTGAATTCATATAGTAAAATCATAATTTATTTTATTACCACATAGAACATATCTATGTTGGAGTTATAACAACACCATCATGTACATGGTATCCTCCACGGGATAGCCGATCACCGACTTAGAGTCAAGAGATATTGGAGAAGTCTAATTTGTGAGTTGATACCGGACAAGGGTAGGCAATTTTCCTTCATAAAGAAATCCAAATTTCTAGTAGAGCCACTTATTAGATGGTGTTCTTCCACTGGGGATCCATTGGTACTTCAGAACTCTATGGATACTGATACGATGATAATAAGTAATTTTTTCACGTAACCATATAGCCGGTGTATCCTTCACACTATCTACTTCAAAAAAATCGACCCATAATTTATATCAATACATTTTATGGATCTTCTATGATTCTTCCAATAAATTAAGAATAAATAGTGATATATCTAAGGGTTTATCAGTTCTACATGGACTCATGAAGATGCATTGAATTTACCCACATTGAAATCTATAAAATATTAAAACTCCATTAAAAGAAAATTTCATAATTACGGGTGATTGTTTTTGATCATTATAAAACCATGAGATATAGTGGTATAAAAATATATCACTTTATTATGATAAAAAAATTAACTCTAAAAGATTTATTAAATAACAATCTAGAGAAAATTTGTTTCATTATTTTTTTCTAAATTCAATGAAAATGTAATTTCACATGACTATGAGGTAGGACACAAGATATAGAATAGATATATAACAATATCATCATTTAAACATATCAATAATGATATTAACAACAATAATGGTATTTTTGAAATCTCTTCCCCCTTTGAATTCTTTTTATAGAAAATTTCTCCCCTTTTTGGATTAATCTTTTTAGAAATTTTCACCCCCTTAGTTTTTAAGAAAGTTATATTATATAGTGACTATATAAATGTGAATAATATTAAAAAATAATAATTAGAAGAGGAAGAACATATATAATAGATAAAAATATTTGTAAAAGATCAAATATTTTTTAAATAAATCATTAATTTTAAAAACAATTTAAATAATTTAACCATTATAGGGAGAGAGGGAAAGTAAAAGAAGAAAAATCATCCAAGTAATAAACTAGAATATAAAAGAATTTATAAATACACTTCTTAATTTCCATATTTCTCTAAATAATATAATAATTATATAGAGATATAATAATGTTTAAAGCGGAAAAGAATAAGAAGAAGAGACAAAGAGGAAAATATAATTTTAAAAGATATAATATGAAAAAGAAAAAGAACATAAAACATTTATATTACAGTTCAATGTCATCATATTTTCTCAAGAATTTAGTTTTAAAACATTATTTATTTATCCCATAAAGACTTTTAATGAATAAAATCTATTTTAAAGTTAAATAATAACTTTAAAATTTCATTTAATTGATGGTCATCAATTACAAATGTAGAATAAAATGTAAAGAGGAAATTATTGAATTTCATTACTTATAATTAATTTTGAGTGATAATAAATCATTGGTTTATAAAAATTACTTATATATATATATTTATATACATATATACATTAATGTAATTTTTTAAAGAAGAATTTTAGAAATCTATTTGAAAAATTAACATAACAAATGTTATTCACAAAATATTAATATTATTAAATCTACACATAATTTTAAAAATATAATTTGGAAATTTGAAAATCATTAATTATTTAATTTTGGAAAAAAGATATTATATTATGGAAATTTCATAATTAAAGGGATAAGGCTCCAAACGAAATTATTACAAATGATAGACAGATATTTAATAACTAAGATAAATGAAAAGAATAATATAAGGAATTCAATTAAATATAAAACATAGAGATTTTTTAAAAAAAATATGAAAATTATCTCTAGATAGCTATATATCAAATAAATAAAGTTTCAAGTAAACTATTATTAATTCAAATTTAATGTATTTGAAATTATTAATGACTGAAGGTTTAATAAAAATATAATTTAGTTAGTATTCCATTTGGAAAAACATATAATATGATATCAGCTTTCTGTATGCGATCTCCTATTAAAATAGAGATAATTTTAAATGTGTTTGGTACAAGAATGATGGATAATATCTTTAATTAAATTATTGGCCTTTATGTTATCTTCATTTACTAGGACATGGTAAAATGGTTGCAAAAATTCCATGATATTTTTTAACCCATTAAATTTGAGCGGAACAAATCATAATGGATATGTATTCCACTTCAACTATAGAAAGAGAAATAAAATTATTCTTCCTACTACTCCATGAGTTGAGATATTTTACTAGTATATTAATATATAAACTATTACGTTTCCTAGATTTTTTATCTCCTAAAATAATCATTATAAATGAAATTATACGCCAAATAGGTTTCTTTTGGATAAAACATACTCATATTTTAAGAAATTTTTAATTAAAAAACCCATTTAACAAATATAAAATTAGATTATTTAGGAATCGATTGAAAATATAAATAAGGGTAAAAATAGAATATTATATCATGTCTATTCATAGAAACTTAATGTAAACTTATAATAATACATCTATAAATACTTTCTTCAACCATTCAAATGGTTTCACGAAACATTAACCTACAAATCGAACCCATGGATGTGAAATTTTCATTATTATGATCCATTTTGTACCATTTTATTATTTAATTAGACTATTTTAATTAGTTTAAAAAGATTACCTAATTTCCTTGAGATATTTGAAAACCGAGGAAGAATTTTTGTTAACCCATAATGCTCATCTCAAATAAATTAATCACTAAATATGATAATAGAAAACTGATTTTTTTATTGGTGGACCTGAAAATCAAAACATTAATAGAAATCTAAATTAGAAATAAACCATTTATATTTTATAAAATTATCTTTGAATTTTAGATTAACATTTTAAAACAATTTCAAATATTATAATTAGAAATATGTTCATATCAATCACTAGGAGTTTATTTTAAATAATAATAAAAAAATTTGTTAGAAAATGGAATTGGGAAAATTATTAATTTTTAAACCATTTAAATTTTCACATTTTTAAAAAAAAATTAAATAATTTAGAAACATTATTTTTCATCCATTTTAATGATTGTGAAATTATATCATGATGAAAATTCTATAAATATAATTATTGATCCTAACCGTGAGATCGGTGAAACTTTTTCACCACATTCAATATTTTTTGTTAGGATTTAACTTTTTACAACTACACAAGACTTTTTCCTTATAATATTATCATATTATTTTAATTGAAATTAGAAAATAAATATAGGGAAAAAAATATATTGTTATTAAGTTATTCTATGAGAGTCCCTACATTAGTTTTACTGAATTGATTATGTTCCTATTGTAATGAATGTAACAATTTTTAATCATTAACAGCATAATTAATGATGTGATGGTCATGGTATGATACACTGCCTTGGTTTTCCACATTATTTTAGAATGATATATGAGTTTGAGTTCCCTCTTGTAAATATTCGATGATTTTTTCAAGGGTATGGTCTTTAGATATTTTTTAAACCATATTATATAAATTTCAATGGGATGTTAATTATTCATTATCTTTTCTATTTAGAAAACGATCATTTAATATTAAATTTTATAAACAATTTTAGAAATTTGTATTGGAAAATTTTCATTAAAAAATGGGTTCATTATTAAACCATTTTTTCCTTTTATTAAAAGAAACATATTATTTTCAATATTTGTGGTACCCAATATAGATTACGTCATCTAATTTAAAATTTAATATTATATGAATTTAAATGGTGTTAGATATAATATATTTATACCAATGACATTGAGAAATACAACCATATGTTTTTATTTATTTATTCATAGTTTATAAGGTGATTTATTAAGAACCGACCGATGATAATTCTATTAATTACATAAAATGAATTATTCATGGCCTTAGCCGAAAATTATTTTGACGAGAAAATTAATTGAAAATTATTTATGATATTTCATAAATTATTCAATTTAACCACTGTAATTCACCATTTTTGATGGGTTTGTGGAGATAAAAAATAATTTTAAAGCATTCTAGATATCATGTGTAAATAAATTTATTTCCATCAAATTCTTCTCCATGATCACTATGAATTTTAATAATTTAAAAAACTTTTTCAAGTTAAACACTTTTAGAAAACCTAAGGAATGATTTTATAGATTCATTTCTAGGAGTTAAGATATTATCCTATATGAATATTTTAAAGACAATAACAACTAGAGGAGCACATGATTTACCTCCAATATGTTTAATTTTATTAGGACAAAAACATTCATGAAAAAATAGTTCGATGGATTTGGAAGATCAAATTCAAAAATTATATTTAAAATAGGTTTTAGATTTCACAATATATTGACCTTCTTTACAAACCATGTCACAATTGAAAATAAATTGGGGAATACTTCTTAATAGTTGATTACAATTGAGTTTTGATTGGTAATGTTTGCTACACTGACTGTGGTGTCTACAAAAAATACCTGGTTCAATCACTTATGCATTCAAACATTTGAATTTTTGGATAAGAATAGATTTTATATTTATTTCTTAAATGTTTTGAGATATATAATTTTTAAATAACAATTTTTATTTAAAATAGAAAATATTGAAAATAAATTTTTTGAAAGATTTTTTAAAACATCTACCACACAATTAAATAATTCATAGAAAATTTTAGATCAATAAATTTATAAATAATATATTTTCAATTAAATTTTAGTTATAATTTTTTTTATCTTCCACAATTTTCATACTCATATAGTTGTTATTAAATATTATGTGGCCTCCTTCAAGTTTAAAAATTTTATTGAATATAAATTGTTAACCTCGTATTTGTCTTCATAAAACCCCATCTATTAACAATAATGTTTCATGGGCATTTCCAAGGATTCACATTTTCTAAAATATTAAACAATTAAAGGCTTTAATACCCCTACAAACATTTTTCTACTTAAGATAGAATATAATTATTTCGAAATTCTATTTTATTTGTGGTTTTTTTGTTATATTGGAAGAAATAATAATTTACATTGTTCGTCCTTATCTTTAATTTTTTAAATAACATTCATAGATTAAAATACCAAAACTTTTATAATAATTAAATAACTTATGTTCTGTCACACCATTAAAATTTAGTTTTGATTGCTTTTTTGTTGTTCTAGCTTGATGAGATTAATGAAAAATAACCTTGTATTTTTTTTGGTTTTAACTACCACGTATTTTTTATTTTTCCTCTCCATAAGATAATTTAAAAAAAGGTTTGAGGTTTTGACAGTCAATTTGAGTATATCAATAGATGGTTATTTTTTTATTTAATTAGATATGTATTACATTTCATTAAAGATAATACCCTTTTATTTTTCGAAATTATATTTTTTAGAAACCAGGTGATTATATTTGTTATAGATATATATATATATCAATAGAAGAATGTTATCCCATAAATTTTCATGTTTTTCTCAAGGTAATTTTATATCTTTGCAATCTATGTGACTTAAGGATAAAAAAAGAATAAGAGGATGAATAATTCGGTGGGGGAAGAAGATGAGGTGGAATTGGGAAGAGGTGCATTATCCTCAATATCTTCATCAACATGTGACATAAGGAAATATTGTCTTGGGTCACTATATGTGGATATTGATGTTTAATACCTGGAATCATCACATTTTATCCAAGGTGTGACATTGAAATCATTTTTACCTACTTTATTTTAATTTATATTCTCATTATCGATTGGATTATAATTTTTAAGTTACATTTATTTTTTACACATATAAGACATCACTTTATATTCATTCTTTTCATTTTCTATTTTGTATTTCTTGTGTGAGTTCAACTCATTGTGGAAATTTTTAATGATCAAATAAATTAGATCATGTTCAAGTACCTAACATACATATTTTTCAACATTGGTAGATTTAATGGAAATTGTTTTCTTGACACTATTTCTTACATTATCTGCCTTCTTTGCCTTCTATTCCAATGTTATTTAATATGTCAATGTTGAGCTTATAAGTTCTTCAACTTATATACCCCCACATATTTATATTTTGCAATGGATGTGACATTAGGTTCTATGGTGCATGTAAAAATACATAACATTTTATTTACTATAGTTTCTGTAGATAATTTATCATCGAGGTGGTTTCTACCATTTCAAATGTCAGTAAGTCTTGTAAAAACACTTGTAGTTGATTCATTAGAATTCACACTAAATCTTTCAGAATCGTGGAGGTTCATATATAATAAATTTCCCCATTCATTAATTTTTATCTCACATGTTATGTATTATAACAACAATATCTCATAATAACTTTTCAATATTAACATTTATTGAATTAGATTCCATCAAAAACATAGTGAATGTAACTAATACATTGGTTTTGGAATTAAAAATTTATAACAGCATTGGGATTATACATTTTATCATCCTCATTATAGGAAAAATACTAATTAATTAAAAATGTCAATACGTGATAATATATACAGTAAATAAAATTTTACAACAAATACACTGAATAAAAATTGTTAGTTCCAAAAAATTTAAGTTCATGAGAATTAGAATTTGATTGCATAACAAATGATAGCTTCCAAATTAGTTAAATATTAAAAAAACAATTTTGGATAAACCCAATTTTATAAATGGAGATATTTTTAAAATATTATAAAACTCAATTGATAACAATAAAGGGTTGGAGGTTATGGGAGAAGTAGGTGAGGGTTTTGAATTTTACTTTTTAGTTATAATAAAAGGATAATTTGAAACAAAAATTTAAAGAAACAATATAGTGATAAATAAAATATGAAATTCTTTAATAAGTTTATTTTTTTAATAAATTTAATTCCAAATTAATTAAATCATAGAAACATTTGAATATGAATTATGGTGGCATGGGATTCAAGGTTTTATTGTTCAGTTTAGCAAATTTAATAGAGGGAAAATAAATATTATGTTCAGCTAAACAATGTTTTGTACCCCATAATCTACACCCATCAACTCAATAGGATTATTTAATAAATCCATTTTTAATAATGGTTACAAAGAAACCTATCCCTCAAAATTGTGACTAGTGATAGACCTCTTTCTCATCATCGGAAACCACATAACCCATCCCATAATTTTTCAAGGGTGTGAAGCATTAGAGAATGGTGGTTGAGGAGAGAAGGGGTTTTTTTGTTATAATCTCATTACATGAATCTCAAATATCATTTTTACAAATGATGTTTAATGGAGGAGGATATATTTTAGAGGTTATAATTACAATTTTGAGAGAATTATTACTTCTCAGGGTCTAGAGAGAATTTGGAATCAATATATTCATCATTAATTGTTATTTGAGTGCATGTATTTGGGATCTATTGTCTAAGGTGAGTCCTAAAAAAGATATGATAGTCAATTTATGTCATCTAAAAGGACAAGTAACATTTTATAATTCAATGGGTTCATTTAAGTGAGAAAATATGATTAAATATTATTTTATGTCCGTATAAAATGTATCCTCAGTGGGCTTATCTTTATAGAACCAGGTACCAAGAAGCCTCTAATTTACAGTTTGTAGCATACTTAGATACAAATTATTCTTATGAAACTCCACTAGAAAGCAACTATTTGCAAGCTATTTGGATGGTGTGCTTCAGGTATAAATCCACTTCTTTGGATGTGTCACTAGCCTCTTCAAGCTCGTCCACTAGGTTTCCAATGTTGTTTCTATACACCAAGGATGCCATTATGATGGAACCATGTAGACATTACATTGAACTAGGTTTATAGTTAAACCTATACACTGTATAATTTTTATAAATCCACTTTCTCTTCATCTCACTCCCTTATAACGATCTTTCAATTTACATCCAAGTACTGAAATCATGAATAGTGATATATGTAATCCTTTTTAAAGGCTTCAAGGATGCAAGAAGATTCCATAAATCTCACCACATTGAAATTAATTAAAATGTTTAAAATCATGTAAATACAATATTTTAAAGATAGGTGAGTGTTTTTAATTAGGAATACAACGTGAGAGAGAATGATATTTAATAGTGTTTTCTTTTAACTATGTAATTTTATTAGATTTATTAAATTATAAATATTTAGATGACCATAACCATTTATCCATAAATATTTTTTATCTGAAATACTAGTAAATTCATTACCTATTAGATAAACTATGCTCTCATCAATATTAATATGTATCAAATATCGATTATGAAGATAAAAACAATATAATTATAATTCAATGTCGGTTATCAAAATAATCAACATTGAAAGTATATAAATTATGATTATGGATTCAGTTATTTGAATAACCAAAATTTGATGTATCATAAATAAAAAAGTTAACATTAGGTTATAATATAAAACTTAAAAAATGTACTCAGTATATATTTCACATTTATATAGGATTACAAATCAATGTTAAAAAGAAAGAAATGTATTTTTCTACTAGTGGTAGATCATTTTTTACACACACACACACACAGATATATATATATATATATTAAAATGTTGGGGTCGAAGCCACATTTTCTATTAATAGTGGTAGTTCATTGATTCTATGGTGGTTAAACTTAATCACAATTTCATAAATCCATCCTAGGATTCTTGAAATATTTCACCATGAGGTGTTTTATACCATGTAATTCCTTTTTTATACAAGTAGTCTTAGATGTATAAAATATTTTATTCAAGAAAATGATATTTTAAGTCATTCAATTATTTATCCAAGGTTAAAAGTGAATTGAAAAATAATTATTTGTAACTACATCCAAAAGTAAATGTAAAATCATAATGTTTAATTTGATCTTTATTTACATCTATAAGCATCATGTAAACATATATGTAACTGAATTCAAAAATTTATTTATATGGATCCTATATTGGGATTCCATTTAATCTTATAAGTTTATGAACGAATTCAGATATAATTTCATAACCAGCAAGTGCATCAGGGTACTTTATAGGATTTCATTAATTGTTTTCATAAAATAAAGTAAAATATATAAGTGTTCAGTTGTATTGTATTGTTATTTCTATTTAAAAATATTAAATATTAGTGTGTTTGTGGTGTATTTACTATTAAAGGTATTTTAAATTCTAATATTTTCATGTCTAAATTTAAAATTCATTCAATATTAGTTTATAATGGAAAAAAAATTTAAAACCCATGTAGATACAACATATATAAAATTACTTCATGAACCTCTCATGAAATGAGGTCTATTATAAATTAGTATTTTATCATGAAACATTAATTGAAATATTTATTCCTCATGAAATAATGTGTAGTGGTTTATATGGTGGTCTAATAAGGTTAATGTAGAATATTTCTGTGAGCATTCATTTTGTTTACTAGTTTTTAAAATATAATAATAATTGATTATTATTTAGGGATTTTTTTTAAAAATATATATAATAGTGAAATAATAATATTGTATTTTGAAAGGAAAGAAATTCAGACTAAAAGGGAGAATGGAATTATAATTCTAAATTACAAGGCATGTACTAGTTTTGAACACCATGTGCATTCCTTACTCTATGTATATAAAGATTATATAATTGGACTAGACACTACCCTCCCAAAAACCTCTTGGTAAACATTTTGATTACCGTGATAACTAAATGGTTGCCTCATATGGGTGTCGACCCCTATTGAATGTACCTAAACTACTCCAAGAACACTAAAGAAGATAAATTTTATTGGACCAACTACGATCATAAGAAGATACATGTTATACAATATCAAATAGTTATTGTTTACATTTTAATTTTATAATTTAATCCAAAATATAAAATAGGTTAAAGGAAGATAAATTCAAGATAGAAATTTTGTCTCCTTCAATTATACAAAATTATAGTAAGAAAAATAAATAGTGAAATATTAATAATAAAACGGGAAATATTCTAATGTATAAATTAAACATAATATCTTATTTATTTTATCCATGAATAGTTAAATTATCTCAGATTATCCTTTTTCATCACTTGAATACAATAGATTTATTAAAAATATTACCTCCCACTAAACATAACATGATCAATCAACTATGCAATATATGTTTGCAGTTTGGTTCTTGACCAACTTATACTTCATTTAAATGTAAGGAATCATATTTCAAATGATATTTAGTCTTCATGTATCTTAAAAGGAATATTAATTCACATGAAACACTTTTATTGATCACCAGAAACCAGTAGCCGTAGTTAATTTCATCAACTTTTAAATGAGTTTAATATATTTAATTAGCTTTTGAACATATATTTAAATTCTCCATGGAATCCTATCATGAGTATGGACTCCTTATATAATTTTTAAAATTAATTCATGCGGTTTGGATAGGGTTCCCCCATAAAAAATATCCAATTTACTAAATATTTAAATGTTTTATAGAGTAAAAAAATAGTTCCACTGTATGACTTTATTTCATAATAACTCATTTTTTATGTTTTTAAAAGTCATAGAATAAATAAAATTAATATATAATTGGTTTTTTACGTCACATAGAATATCTGGTAGTCATATTATATCCAATTAATGTTTAAAAATATAATGTAATAAAATTCTTGAAAACATCACAGTCCAATGATCCAGCCAAAAACTCAACATGTTAGAAAAATTCATATGTAGTTCCTGGAGAATTAATAAAAATTCTCTTGTGTTATATAGAACTAAATTAATATAATAAAATAGAGTTATATGAAAAGTGAGAAGACATAAATAAATTTCATGAATTTTTTAGGTTCTAATAGATGTTGTATAAATACACAATGTCATTCAAGATCATCTTAAAGCATATGATTGATTGAACTTCTTATGAAGCCAGACATATCTAAAATTCATTCTCATACATGTTTGAAAATTTATTTTCCAAAAACAATTGATCACATGGAATGATTAATTAATTAATGAAAAAATTAATAAAACATGAAAACATTGAATTGATATATTTTTAAAATTATTTCCCAAATATCATTGAAAGAAAATTATAAAATTTTATTCAAATGGAAAAAATGTTTGGGAATTATTTTCTAAATTTAAAATGGAAATTTATGAAAATGTCCTTTGGATCTAGAATATTGGGCATTAAATAATATAAAACCCACAATTAGGATAGTTAGGAACACATAAGATTGAAAAAGTATCAAAACTAATATACTAAAGATAGTACATAATGCATTAGTAAACTAACAAATGAATATTAATTTTATCAAAGAATAATAAATAAATTCATAATTATAAAATTTAAATGAATTGTATCAAGAAAAATAATTATATATAGGGTTATGATATATATGAATATTAAATAGAAATTTATTATAAAAACATTTAATGCGTTTAACTAACCTAGAATCTAAGGTTAATGTTTTATTGACAAAAGATTCATTTAATTAGGATATAAAATTTCTTCATTAGATATTATCATCTAATTATTTAATATTATACTATTAATTTATTTCATATTATACTTTCTATATTATCTATGTAAATTATATTTCCTTATAAAAATATTCTTATTTGATCTATCTATTGGATCATAAAAATACTACGTTGCTAAATACATTTCTCATCATTCAAATTGGGTATTTCTCTTCCATGTACATATTCTTTCTAATCATATTTATTTTCATTTCTTATTTTCAAATAAAAATTTGTATTTTTTCACAGAATTATGATATATCAATAAATCTATAAAAAACAAATTTTTTATTTCTTTCATCGAACTGAGTTTCATGAATGGTTCCTAAAATGATTTAAAATGTATGTACTTCCACTGAAATATATTTTCTATCTTCTATACCGCATTTATTTCTAAAATAATTATTTATTTTCAAGGAATTATTTTTTTATTCTTTTTTATGTTTAAATATTAATTTACACTCATTTTGGGAAAAAACCAATGAACCTGACTAAAATTTATTAATTTTGTAATAATATTAGAAACGTTTTTTGAAATTTATATTGATTATTTCTTTTCAATTTTACTCCCTACCATTAAAACACCAATCTTATATGTTATTTTATATCATTAAATACCATATAATATATCTTATGAAATAATTAATTTTGGAAGAATAAATTTTTGGTTTCCATCATTCAAATTCATGATTTAATTTAATTTGATTCTATTTGTAAATGTAATGTCACCCATTTTAATTCCATTTATTTCCCATGATAATATATTTGATTTATTTATTATAGAACATATATTTATAGGTTTCCATTAAATTATTGATGTGTCTAATATATCCCTTAATTATTTTGGATGAAGCATTATATCATTTATGATAATGATGTTATGTGTTGAAGTGATTATTGTTAGATGTCTTCAAAGAATTATGTGTTGAAATGATTACAGTTATCCATGTTCTAAAAATTTTCAATGGAAATGATAACACTTGGCTATATTCATAACATTATTTGTACGAATTTAATTGATTTTATTTGATAAAAAAATCATCTTATATATTATTTTGTATAGTGATGTTCCCAATGTTAATGTCTCCTTTGATTATATTTGTACCACATTCATTTTTTATTGCCTACGGATCGTGATTATTGTTTAATATTTCCCAATTATAATTCCATGTTATACTTTCTGTGATAATGATGATCCTTTTAAGGTTATCTATCCTTTTAACATTCATTATGAATAAAATCACATGGTTCCATGTTCTTATTAATTTTGTATTTATTGGAGGATAATGTTTTACTACATGATTATGGTCTTATCGTATAGGAATTATTGATATTTTTTCCCTTCCAAGTCATTCAAGTTCAGTCCTTATCATGTCTTCCAACTACCCTTGGAAATATAATACATGTATATGTCTAGGATGATGTAATGAGTGTAAAATATTGTGAGAGTAGTTTAATCAATAATTTCCATCAAAAAATATATTTTTAAAATAAAAAATGAAACTAAACCTTTGTGACTTATGTAATCACCCATTTAAAAAAAATATAAAACTATATTTCATAGTATATGTGATACCCAACACATTACCCTGAAAATATTGATTATTTAAATATGATCATTTTAAACAATATATTAAATTTTTTATATGAGTAGGATTAAATATGTTTAGATATATACATATATATATATATATATTAAATATAATTTTAAATTCATTGTAAAAAAACTAGTTTTTTGTTACATCTTTTTGTTCTTCAAAATAAGTTTTCTTAAAAAATGATTTTTATTTATTTTTCTGGATGTAATTTTATATTTATTTTCTAGAAAATTATTAAAATAAATATGAAAAAATGAACTCAATTTTTTAAAAAATATTTTCAAAATTAACATAGGGTGAAATTTTGTTATTTTTCAGAAAATATAGGTTATCATTGAATAGTGAAAAATAGGTTTTTTTCATAAAATTTTCATTTCATTTGATAAATTATTTAATTTGAAATCATAATTATTATTTTAATTTTAATCCATGGTAACATAAGTATTATATAATTATATTTAATTCAATTATTTAAATTCAAATCATTTTTATACCTGATTTTAGTGTAAGATTATTTTTAAGATTACTGTTGAATTTTTCAGAAAAAAATTATAAAATGAATAAAATATCACTATTTTAATTAATTGAATTAAATCCTAAAAATAAATTATAAAAATTACATTTATAGATTATATATATATATCTTTATGAGTTTAAATTCAAATAATATATATGACAATTTATATTGTTAATGTAAAATCATATTTTCCATAGAAAATTTATATTTCGAAAAATCGATGTTCAAAATTATTGTGGGGTTTGTATAAAATTATATTAGTCCTATTATATGAATTTTTTTTGCTAAATTTTATCCTTTATTATGAATAATCATAATTAATGTTTGGAAAACATTTCAACCGATTTTTTGTTAATTATGAATAGAAAAGGTAGTAAATACTTATTACCATGGAAAATAGAAAATATGTTAATTAAGGGTAAACCTAATATAATTAGTAATTCAAACAATATAAAACAAATATTAATATTTCAATTTCATTCTAATTATGACTATATTTATTCCTTATTTTCTTACCTTATAAATATTAAGTAATTAGTTTGACCAAAATTATATTTTATATAAAATAAAAGACAAATTGTATTTTAATTAGTATTCATTTTAAATTATGATGTTTATTTTGCTGAATTAATGGATTTTTTAAAATAAATATTAATTTAATAAAATATTATTACTAAATAAATTTTATTAAATTTTAATTATCATATAATTTATTTGGAGTAGAAGGCAATGTTTATAATGGTTTAAAAACTATTATTGTCAAAACCCCATTATTTCTCAATAAATATCAATTATTATTTTAAGAGTGAAAATAAAAATATTTAGAAAATTATTTTTATAAAAATATTATTATTTTTTAATCATATCATTAAATTTTTCCAATGGTTATTTTTTCATAATTTTCCAAGACATGTCCAATTTTTGGGTAAAAATTATATGAAGTATAAATATACAGTTTTTATTATGAAATCATAACAATAAAAGTTATTTTATAAATACTAAAAAGGGTATAAAGATCCATTTCTACAATTTACATTTAAATAAATTTGATTTTATGTTTATTATATTAATTTTATAAAGCCTTTGTGAATCCTCCAAATCTATTAATATGTTTTATGGTTTCAAATTCACTTCTTTAAATGTACGACTCACTTCCAAATAAGAATAGTTATTATTTAATTATGTTCATCTCATTATGTTATAAAATAATAAAAACCACTCTGATTTAGTAGAATTCTTGGGAATAAACCAAGGTATATTTTTTGGTTTTTGTTATTTTACTATATAGAGTCCAAATCCTTTGTTTGATAAATGATAAATAATTCCCCTCTGATTTCTTATAATGACCCACCACATATCTCATTAATATTCCATTAAAATAGTTGGAGGAAATCATTAATCATCCCTTCCATCTATATATTCCTTAAATGGTTCCCCCAATCTCTCAATAACTCCCTTCAAATTATTAGGTGTCACACTCTCAAGGTGAGGGATCCTCACCTTCTCTTCTTTATTCAAGTTTCATTTTTTATATTATGTCTTAAATTCCAAATTTATAATTTTAGGGTATGTATTTACATATACCTATTAATACCTATTTTATATCCAAATTATTAGACAACCCTTTTCTTGTCATCATCCCATTTGATAAATATTAAATTGATGTGGTTATGCTGCTGAAATTTCACTGAGATTCTCTATGGAAAAACAAATGTATAGTGAATACTATACACATTTCCTATAAAGGGTGTTCAAATTTATACATTTATATATTATTGAAATGAGTCATATATGTATTTATTAAAAACATTAATTTGGAATAAAATATGATGATTAATGAATTCATGTTGTATGATCTATGTGGAAAACATTTGCATGTTAATAAAATAAAAGTGACGAGTGTTCCCAGGATCATATAGCACTCCAATTCATTGGGTAGTATTTAATCTCACGAGTCAAAGAATTGGAACAAGTATTGAACCTTATTCATTTATGGGACTCCTTCCATAATGTTTTCATGGAAATTATCCTTGGCCTATGTTTATGACGTCATGTTTTATGTTATTGTCACATTTCCCATATCTTTTTTTTTGATTATCATGCTCTATCATGTATTATTGTTCCTGTTTATGGTTCCTAATTTTCAATTCCCCATTGATATACCTATTTTTTAACACCTATTAATCTCTTAATGTTATTACATGGATATACCTTTATTATCCTTTATATCTCACCACATTCTTTTGTATATCCGAAGGTTATGCCATGAATTTTTAAGTGTGAGCATGTGAAAGATGTTTTCAATAAAGACATCATTTTTCCTATTTTAAATTTTTACTAATGGTACCTATATCCCAAAGATACTAGACTTCTAAATAATTAGTTTTTTATTAAATGTAAACTTATATTATAAATAATGAAATAAAAAGAATTGTTGGTATTGTTGGTATCAATGGAAAAGATTTGTTCAATTTGGGTTTATGATTTGAACACACCAGGGAAATCCTTATTGATAAGACTATGTATTAGAAATAATCCATTTATTTTTTTAAGTATAGAGTAGGTGGTGTATCAAGAAAATAAATCCATGTCTCGACAGTGTAAGTGGATTTGGATTTGGAATTGTTGTGCATATGGGTAATACCTGAAACAAATGTGTTGAGCTAGACCCAATCGGGAATTGGTGAAAGAAAAAGGGTGTTGATGGATGATATGTTTTACTATCCAATGAAATATTATTTTGTAGATTCATCATCTCATTAAAAACCATTATTATGGAATAATAATACCCATAATGATATATATTCCAAAATATATCATGGATAAAAAATATTGAATCCTTGAAACTCATAATTTAAGGACATACATATAATTTATATGTTATCACTTTATGGTCATTATATTTTATTATATGAATTTAATAGTATAGAATGAATCATCCATATTTATGCCTTTATTCAAGTCAATGTATGTAAATAGTGAGAAATGAGTTCATGATTAAATTTTGAAGTCACAATTTATTAATGGGGGGAATAATGTTACAACCCTAGTTTTTTAAACACAATTCTATGTTCGATAGCATATGTGATACATAACATCAAATCTAGAAAAAATACGGATTATTTTAATGTGATATATTAAAGAATTTAATTTAAGGTTTATACCTGTGTATGATTTACTAAATTATTATATATATATATGTCCTAAATATATTGGTAAATTCTTCATAAATAATCTATTAATTTTTGGTAATATAATTTTGTTCTTAATAATATATTATCTTTATAAATAGGTTTATTTATTTTTATGAAAATATTATAGTAATTTAATAGATAATATATAAATTTTTTGTGAAAACATAAAAACAATTATTTTGAAATAATCATAATTAAAATAACTTAGGTTGAAAATAAATGATTTTTTTAAAATAAATATACATTTTAGTGAATATTAAAAAACCGTTTTATGTAAAATTATTATATATTTTGATAAAATAATTAATATAAAATTAAAATTATTCTATTAGTTTTATTTCCATATATCAAGTATTATTTAGGTATATTTAATTAATCTAATTAAATTTAAATCATCTTTATACCATATTTTTGTGCGAATTTACTTTTAGGATTAAAAGCATATTTTTCTGAAAACTATTATAAAATGAATAATATATCTCCATATTAATTTATTAACATTATCGCTAATTAGAAATTATCTATGTGGAATTTTTTTATTTTATAAACATATCTATTTATAATGTGAAATTTTTATAATTAAGAATACTAGTCACCGAGTTGAAGTGAAATCATATTTCCCTTGAAAAAATGAATTTTATGAAAATCCACTTTACATTATGGTTTCAAATTTTATATTATATTTAAATATTACACATTTGTGAATTAAAATTTATAAGATTGTTTCCATATTTTCAATAATCATAATTTTTATAATATAATATGGTGAACATAATATTTTGACAATAATAATAGTAAATGTAGTAAATATTAATTAGTACTATAAATAAAAAATATGTTCTGTATGGTAAAAATATTGTAAAAAACAATATGAATATTGTAAAAATAATATCTATATTTAAATTTCAGTAAAATTATGATTATATTTACCACACATTTATTTTAATTTATAAATGATTTTGTAATTAGTTTTATAAACATTTATTTTTTATACAATAAAACATAAATCATATTTGAATTTCAATTAAAATTTTATGTTTAAGAATAAATAATGCTTTTTAAATAATATAAAAAATCATTACTGTTATGTAATTTTAAGTAAATATAATTGATCATATAATTTTTAATGTCAAAGTTAATTATTATAATTATTTAAAAACAATTAATATAAAAAACAAATTATCTAACAATTAAGGTTAGTTATTATTTTAAATGTTATAATTTTCGTATTTAGAAAATAATTTTGAAAAAAAATGATTTACTATTTTTGTATCATAACATAGAAAATATCTAATGGCGAATTTTTCTTAATAGTTCAAGACAGAAAAAATTTCGGTTTAAAAGTAAATAGCGTTTAAATATACAATTTTTATTATCAAATTATAATGACCAATGGTAATTTAATAAATACAATAGAGGGTATAAAAGACCAAAAATATTTTTCAAATTTATATTATTTTTAACTTATGGATATTTGATGAATTTAATAAATCCTTTGTGAATCCTCCAAAAGAATTAACATATTATAACAATTTAAAATCATTTATTTAATAATATGACTAGCATCCACATCAGAAATGTTATTACTTAATTATTATTGGACCCCTTCCATATAAAATAATTTAATTTACTCTAATTTGGAATAATCCAATTTAAAAAACAATGGGATGGATTGGGATATTGGTTATTTTATTATATAGAGTCCAAAACCACTGTTTTTTGAAAAACTAATGAATTCCACACTCATTTACTATATGAAACCACAAAATATCAGATTTATATTCACTATTTATCCTTGGATCACTTATATACTATTCAATAAAATCTCTAGATTCCTCCCATGGTTCCTTATGATTTCAAAAATCCAATTCCAAGCATTTGGAGTCACATTCTTAATGTATGGTATCCCTACATTCTTTTCATTATTCACGATTATTAATTATCTTATGCCATATATTTAAATTTAATAATGTTGGTATGTGTCTGTATATGTCCCCATTACATCCCATTTTATGTAGAAATGAAAAGATACTAATTTCTCTCTGATCATCCCATTTTATGAATTCTAATGTGACGTCGTTATACTTTTGAAATTACACCATTGTTTTCTATGAAAAAATAATTGTGTAGTGAATACCATACACATTTAATATCAGGTGTGTTCACCTTTATAAACATATAATTAATTGAGATGGGGAATAAATATTTTTATCCCAAATTCTATGATCTTGGAATATTATATGATGATTAATGACTCTATGTTCTATAATCTACGTGGTATACATCAGCTTAATAATGAAATTAATGTGATCGGTCTGCCTAGAAATTTATAGCACTCCAACGTTATGGATAATGTTTAGTACCATGAGATGTATTGTTGGGATAGGGATTGAGCTAGATTTTTTTGGGTACATTTTCCATCATGGTCTCTTGGAAGTTAGCCATGATGTAGTTTTATGATGCAGTTCATTAATTTATTACCACATTTCTCATATTTCCCTTTATTATTATAATGTTTTATCATGTATTATTTCTCATTTTTATGATTCATACCATTTTGTTCCCCATTTAAAATCCCATTTTCCAAAATTTATTATAATATTCATTTAATTTCAGGTTCATTCCCTTAATGGCCTTTATTACTCACAACTTTCTTATGTATGTCCCCAGGTTATTCCATGCACTTTTTAGTGTGAGAATGTTAAGGATGTTTTCAATAATGATGATATTTTATTATTTTAAATTTTTATGTGTTTTACCTAATTATAAAATAAACTATAATTCATGGTCTTCTATGTTGTATTAAGTGTAACATTATGCAATAATCATTAAATAATGTGTAATAATGTCTATGGTAGTTATATCATGTGAGTTTTTACTAATATTGAGATGGTATTTAAAAATATTTATATGTTTTTTGATTATGTCACTTCCATAATGGTAATGTTAATAATGAATGTGTTTTAGAACATGATTTGAGAGTGTGGGTGAAGGGTACTTCACGGTGAAGATTGATAGAGATACTAGTCTATAGTAAAGTGTTTATAAATAGAGGAGGTGAAAATTGATAGAGATACTAGTCTATATGTATCATTATATATGAAATTGTTTTCTGGAAAACATCACGGGGTGATGGAAATGAAAAATTTATAATTCATGGTTTGAAGAGGATTTTGTGCTATATATTATATTTATGGGACGGTAAAATATGAATTGTTTTATTATAATGTCTCATATATGATTTTTGTACAATTTTATGATTTTTTGCTCAAAATTAATAAGGAGACAAGACATAGTCAAATGTCTTGATTTATGGAGGATTTGTGGTGCATAATCTGGCTGATATAAATAAGTAACGCTGATTTTTATATAGTTTAAAAATTTATTTGGAATTTGGTTTTATATTATATATGGATAATTTGAAACATTATATAAAATATGTATTTGTAGTGTACTACTGAAAAGTAGTCAGATTTTACGTACAAAGACAAAATTTTTATGTCATTTGATAAAAAATATTAGAATCCACTCAAATCAGCCAAATTTTCTCTAAAGATAGACTAAAGGGATTCATGGGATAAATATTTGTGGATACTAATCATCTATTTAAATATTTTTTCTGTGATTTTTTTTATCAAATATTTAATCAGTAATAAGTAAAATCATTTTTCTATCTCTTAAGAAATCTTGGATAAATATTTTGTACCTCATTTTCTTTTAGGTGATATATAAATATTGAATTATGATACTATCATTCCTAGGGGTTGTATAATAAATGTAACAATTCAATGAAAATTTAATGTGAAAATCAAATCATTATATGATAAGGACATGAAAAATCACACCCCTTATTTTTATGATAGTAACGATTCATCACGATCAAGTACTTATAAGAGGTATTATTGATGTGATTTTATCGTTATTATTATTGGGTGTGTGATTACATATGAAGAAAATTCTTTTCATTGAAACAGTATTTCTTAAATTATAATAAAATTTGTTTTGTCAAATAAGAAAATAAATAGTAATTTTATGTTAGTTTTTTTATATTTCTAATTTTTGTTATTTAGGATATGTCTTTGAAGGTGACATTGAGAATATATTTTGTGTTTTTCATATTATAACTCACCTTAATTGTTTTGATATTTAATGTTTTTTTTATGAAAAAAAATCTAAAAAATGATTTTCAATATTGATTTTGTTTTAAAAAAATGGCCTAAAAGACCGTGTTTCAAATATATATATTCTTAAAATTTTGTGCATGATCATTTTTCACTTTAATATTTTCAAAAAGACAAGAAATCAATATTTTTTAGTAAATATTATTTCATATTCTAAAACAATACACAATTGTGTTAAAAGATCAATGAGAACAAATATTATTCGATATGATAAAATAAATATTTTACAATTATAGTGATTATAGAAATAAATATCATTACAATTTATTATAATAATACTTAACAATGATTTATTGTAATGCTGATTAATCCACTTTTATAAAATATAATATTCATAATCAAAAAATATCACAAAAAATTGGAAGAATCCTCAAAAATAAAATCAAATATTTGAATTAATTTATAATATTTTTGAAATATGTTTCAATATAATTTTCATTATAGGAATGATATGATCACGAATCTAAATATTAAGCATAAACGTAATTATAGACTCAAAATTAATCACTGTTGTTTTAATGTGGTCTAATTAAGGATGGTTCGATACATTAAAAAATGAATAATTACCTAGTATATCAATTGAGAAAAAATAATAATAAAAAAAACAATGGAATACAAATATAAATATCAAGATAAAATCACTGAAATAAGAATCATTAGGAATGTGATGATGATAAAAATAGTTGAATTGGTGGAAGGAAATTTATTGAAATAAATTATAATGAAATGAATACATGTGGTGTGCGAAAACATATAAATGACCTTGAAAATGAATAATCAAGATCATATAGCTTTGGTGGTAATTGAAAATTTTGAATGAGAGTTGTAAAAAAATTTAATTATCAATTGGTCATATATTAAATTTTATCTTTATATTTATTTTTCAAATAATATATTTTAATAATTAAATTTTAACATCTATTTTCGTAAAAATCATGTTAAAATTTAGTTTTTTCTTGTCAGTTTTATGATAAAAAAAATTAATTTTTCCGCACTAACTATCATAAAACAAACATGAATGAATCTTTTTTAATATCGGTTATCCTAAAATATAACTTAAATATTTACTTTTTCATATCATTTTTATGACAATGAACATTTGAACTAGATTTTCTTATTTTTTATCATAAAACCTACATGAACACCCAACCATATTGTTTTTAATTATGGATTTTTTAAAAGTCATTAAAATTCAGATGTAAAATATTTTTTTAAAGTGTCTCTATAATATGGAAATAGAAGATGTTAATGAGGATTTATTGATTTAATATTTCATTATATATTAAATTATTCAAGTGTTTTCTCATTTATAGGTAATTTTTATGTAATTTTATATGAATTATGTGATGATAAAAAATTAGAGGGTATTTTGATGTTGTATTATGAGAATAGTAAATATATAAAATATTTCTCAAATATAATCAGATGTTGTATTCCAATGATATTGATTACTCTAACTATGATAATTGATGATGAAACATATTAATCCAATGTGAATTTGGAGAGGTTTTATTAATGATTTAAAGATTTTAATATGATATTAGGGTGTGGTTTTGATATTCATCAGAGTTGACTGCTACATAGGGATATTGAGATAGAGATAGGATGTTGAGACAAAATTCTTGTTTTCATCATATATCTTCCATCATAGTATATGTAAACCTTTTTGAAATTTTTATATACCTTTGAGGTTCTTCACTAATATATTGTGATTATTTAGTTGAAATTCATGCATAGTGTGGAAAAATATATGTGTGATTATGTTTTGGTAATAGAGAGATCAATATAGGATATTTATTTTTTAGTCTATCATTATATATTAATTTATTTTAGTGATTATTTATAGTTTATTCTCCATCTTCTATATAACCACCAGTGGAGTTGGATTTTTACATCATAAATCCATGTTGTATTAGGAACAATGAAAAACTCAACAACTGTAACACCCCAAGATTTCATAGTATGTTATATTTTCAACGTAATTCAATAACTTTCACTACAGGAAACATTGAGTTCAAGCGCATCATGACTTACCAAACTAGCCGTTCAAAAGTTGTTATTTATAGTATTAACTGAATTTTTAACATTATATAATCCTTATAATTTTAGAATCGATATTATGAGTTTCTTAGACATAATGTAGAACAAATACATTTTTTCAAATAAAAGAAGTATTTTTCAAAAAATGCAATTTTATTGCCTTTTAATGGAGAACCCTTGTTAAATCCAATATTTTATACTGTTATATATTCAATTTGAAAAAAAAACTTCATCATTAGAATTAGGATATAGGAATTTAGTTTCAATAAATTATTGGGGTTTTTTCTGATAACTTTCATATTTGGGTGAATAGTGAAAAATAATATATTTTTGCTGAAAACAAATTTTTTAATCAAAATAATTGATAGTGTTCAACTATACATATTAACGGTTTGGAAGTATAATTGGATTATATTTTTACCATTTAATCCAATGTTGGTCATTGGATGTAATTTCACATTGAAATTGGACATAAACAAGTGTCAATCTTTTGATAGTTATTGTTTCTTAAAAACACGCTTTTTGTTTGATAGTGGGAATTAGTTTTAAATTAATAAATGCACCTTATATGTTTTTAATTTGGTAAAATTGACTTAATTATTGATTTCAGAATATCTAAATTAGAATAGGGTGAATTTTTGCTATTTTTTTAAAAACTTTTAATTTTTGATGAATAGTTAAAAACACTAAGTTATAGTTTAAAACCGAATTTTTATTTAAATTTATTTTAGGTCAAAATAGATACATAATACCTATATATCTTCAATTTAATCCATTGGAATCAGTTTATAATAATTTTTTATATATAAAAATTTTATTGAACTTTTATACCGTCTTTTACCCACCTCCTAGAATAATTTGTAAATTCACATAAACTTAATTTTACCTCTTCTGTGAGTTGAATTTCGATAATCCGAGAGACGCGGTTAATATCAAGGAGTAAAATTTGGTTAAATATGATGAAAATAATTTTTGGTGAATATTAACTTTTTACATTTATTTACCACAGTTAAAAGTAAATAGGGTAATTAAGGGTAAAAATGATATTATTATTACAGTAACACACGTCCTAATTCTATTTTACAAGTGTATTTCGACCAAAAACAACATTAGGAATAAGATATTACCATTTAGGTCCACATGGATTATATTAGGACATTTATTATTATATAATTTAAAGAAGAGTTAAAAGTGTTAAATTCAACGTTTATTAACTAAACCATTTTTCATATAGGGTTATACATAAGATAAATTCGACTATAAATATTCCTTATAAATATAAACATATTTCATATATTATAGTATTTTATTTATAATTTTTAGACATTAAATAAGTAAATTTATTTATGACACAATGATGATGAAGTAATTACCTTATTAATGAAAGAATCAAATAAATTGTATTATAAATATTAAAATAAATATAATTTATGCATTTTTATTAAATAAAATAATTTAATAAGTGATCACGACATTTTAGCTCTGATTTAATGTATCTTGTTCGAATTAATAAAGTTGTGATGACTTAAAAAAAACAAAATACAAAATAGTGTCAAAATTGGCATAAATTAATATTGAAAACAAATATTACATGATTAATTGATATTATATTCCTAAAAATATAATGATATTCCAAAAGAATTATATCATGATAGGTGTATCATTAATGGACCACTTTGGGGTTTCTTTTAAGTTTATAGTCTGTTTGTTAACCATATAATATAAAAATACAAAGAGACATGGTAAATGTCAAATGTAACACCCCAAGCTTCTACGGTACGTTTCCCTTTGAATAATGCGATAGCGTGTGTTGTACGCAACCTCGAGTTCTAACACACACCACAACTAATTAAACTAGCCGTTGTAAATAGTAATACCTACTTTTTGAAATCATATATATTTTATATTTCAAAATGGACTTCATTTTTGGATTCGGAATATCGAAATTATCCTAGGGTGAAATTTTGGTACATTTCGGATAACTTTCATATTTTGATGAATAGTGAAAATTTCTAAATTTTAATTAAAAACAACTTTTTTAATCAAAATAATTAATAGTGATAAATTGTGATTTTGAGTGGTTTTAAAGTATATTTAGAATATATTTTTACCATTTAATATAATGTTGGTCATTGGACATAATTTTACAATTAAACCGAACATAAACAAGTGTCAATCTTTTGGTAGTTATTATCTCTTAAAAACACGCTTTTTGTTTTGACAGCGGGAATTAATTTTAAATTAATTTCTGCCACTTCTGTGTTTTGAATTTAGAAATATGGATTCCATATTTGGAATCAGGATGTTCAAATTGTGTAAATAGGTAACTTTTATTTTTAGACATTTTGAATAATTACTGCGGTAAATATTTTATTTACCATGGTTAAGGGTAAATCCGGTAAATAAGGGTTAAAAAAATAATATTATAATAATACTAAATTACCCTAAAAACGTGTCTTAACCCTATTGGTTGATAGATGGTCGACCATGGGCATCTTTGTGTCAATTTTGGGACCCCATGGATCCACTTGTAAGTGATAATGACACTTTATTTTAATTTAGTTAAAATGAATACAAAAATGACACAAGCATATATCTTTTAGAACAACAATTTTTACATAGGGTTATATATGTTGGCTTTTAGATTATAAATATTCATTAGAAAGCTAACACGATTTCCTACATAATGATATTTTATTTATAATTTTTAGACATTAAATAATTTATTTTATTTATGACACAATGATGATGCAGTAATTACTATAATAGTGAAACATTAACAAATGGATATTATAAATACCCAAATAAATATAATATGAAACTTTTAATGAATTAAACTAATTTTCTAGGCTAATATGATATATTAGGATTGATTTAATGGACTTTGTTTGAAGTAATCAATCTGTTATGAGTTTTACAAAAATCAACTATTGAATAGTGTCAAAATTGACATAAAAGAGTTCTTAAAACAAATATTATATTATTAATTGATATTAAATTCCTAAAAATCTAAGGTTCGGCCAAGAGACTTATATTATGATAGGTTAATCATTAATGGACCACTTGGGGGTCGCTTGGATGTATATAGTAAGTTTATTAACCATATTATATAAAAATACAAAGAGACATTGTAAAAGTGAAACTAATTAACTTAGAGTTAATACTTAAAGATAAGGTTAATATAAGTACCCAAACCTGTCTAAATTCTATTGGTTGAGTGGTTTTCGACCTATCCCCACCTTAACCTTTGAATAGTCAACTTTGGAGCCATTAGAAACCGAATATGAATTTATTATAAATTAATATTTCTAGCTTTTCCAAAGGTGCCCCTCACCCCTCTTATAAAAGGGCACTCCTCCTTCTCATTTCTTCACACCTTCAAAGCCTTTTGGTTCGGCCAAACTCTGACAAAATACTCTCCCAACATCCCTCAATACAACCTAGAGGCCTTAGTTTGATCAGAAAGCCAACCTAAGGAGCCCTTTTGATCAAACCAAAAAGGAAGAACCCGAAGAAGAGGTAATGATTTCACCACCCTTTTCTAAGTTCATTTCTTCTTCCACTTCTTCTTCCTTTGTTCTTACCATTCTAAAATAATAACTCCAGTATCTCACATATACTGTGATGTTATTATAAGTATGGTACAACCATATTCAGTATTCTATCCACCCTTTGAATAACATGTCACCATACGTGCGTACGTACGGCTTACCGTCTCCACATTGTGGTGTAATTGTTATTAAATATAATATTATTTGGATGGATATAATAATGATGTGTAACTCATGTAAATAATAAATATAACTTGTTAATGATTCTGTATATATGATATACCATTCATTTATATATTATTTTAATATCAAAAGAATGATATTGTCGCTCGTGCGTACGTACGGACTACCGTCTCCACGAACGCGATAAGATTCATTCTCCATCGTATCCATTCAAGTATAATTATCATTTGATAATTTAAAAATGATGTTTAAGGAATTGATATCATTCTGTATTTGAATAATATACAACCTATCCTTTACAAACATGTCTTACGTAACAAAACATATAAACGAAAACGAGTAAGTTAACACCCGAAACAACGATAATACTAAGATATTATTAACAAAGCAATGTTAAAAGATCATATATGATATCATATGAATGCATATGATTCTTGTATAATTTAATAACAATTATTTCACCATTATACAGGAGGTTAACCTACCCCAACCAAGGAAAAGTACAAGGTAAGGGATTTTCTTATCTCACATTCAATTCCATGAGATTTCCATTGTTCGCCACTAAATTATTGAAAGTGGTGTATTGTTTACTTCCATTTGATATATATTATCATGATTCTCTTTATATTAATGTTATTCTGTAAATCATTTGGTGGTTATTAACTTTTGGCCATACAACTCAGTTGATTAACGTGGTAAGGGGTTTTCATCTCAATCCTTATTCCCGTGAGATTCATGCCATATTTCCACCATCACCTTTTGGGTGGTGTATGTACTGCCCATAATTATATTCTTTGTGTAATACACTCTAATTTATGTGTATTTACATATTCATAGTATGATACCTCTTTCATGGGTTGTATGTTTCATAAGTTACCAAATTGGTAAGGGTTATTTCACAATCTCTTCATTATCCGAGGTTGTATTATACGTAATAATCTACTGGGATCTCTTTATCATCCACATCCATGTTTCTTTGAAATGTATTTCAAAACATTTTTACTATTTACAAGAATATGGGTTAAAGTCATTTATACCCTTGTTTGACTTTTTATAAGAGGTTTATAAAGGAATCTTTCCGTCGTTTTCAAAACAAGGTCCTTTTTAACCTTTTCGACTGAATTGGGGTAAGAATGTTTTTTTTAACTTATACGGCGGGTGCGGTTATTTTCCGCTGTTATAAAATTGTCGAAGCTTTCCATACAAGCTTATAAGAATATTTTCAAAGAAAATGTTTTATTTTATATGGATCTTAAATGATTTCAAAATAAAAGGAGATACTTCTTTAAAAAGAATTTTGATTTCATCTATGTCAACATCCTTTGATGGATTTTAAGATTATTTGAAGTTGATTTATTATGATACAAAACTTCTATATTGTATTGAAGGTTTTGTGATATGTTTGACTGTGGATGTGCTATTTTTATACCATTCATAGTTTATTGTGAAAGTATTGACATTTCGTATGCTAGTTTTAATACGAATGTTTATGTTATGTTTAAACCTTTTCATATGGGAATGCATTGGACTTAATAAGTGACGGGTGGAGCCCGCTATAGCTCCTCGATGCATCGGTAGGTCTCATGAGACAAACTAGTGTCTTGGCACAAGGCCTTGACAAAATCTTATTTGTAGTCTTGGCACGAGGCCTTGGCTATGTGGTTATGATAGTCTGGCATTATGCATTCCAACATTATGAAAGTGGTTATTGATATTGCATGTGATTATTCAATTAGTAGAATATCCATGTGAACAAGTAAATGGAATTATTTCATTTTACTTTTGCCATACTATGTTGAAGTTCAAGTTTAAAAGGCTTTTGTTTTATTAATTCATTGCCTTAAATGTTTACGCTTATTTTGAATGTTCCGCTATATTGTTATCCTTACTGGGCATTTGAGCTCACCCCTTTTCTATGTTTTATTTTTCCCAGGTGGTGAAGAAGTAAATTATGATTGACTTGCAGGGATTTTATGAGGGGTTAATAGTGTGGATTGTGGACCATTATGTTGTTGTATTAGTTTTTCATTTTATGATGTAATGTAAAACTTATGATTATATCTAGTGTTTCCAAGGCTACTAAACTAATCGGTCTTTCGAGATTTGATCTTTCTTGTGATCATGCCAATGTTACGAAGTAATGCACCGACTCTGGGTAGCTGGGGTCGGGGCGTTACAGTTGGTATCAGAGGAAGTTTAGTACAAACCTTGGAAGCTAGATTTAGATAAACTCTGATTAGAGCACGTAGACCTAAGATGAACTTTGAGGATTAGTATAGAAGAACTTCTTAAAATTTTGGTATTGTAGAGATTTTGTGAGTTTTCCGAGCAATACATCCCTGTCTGGATACGAGCAGGTAGAGGCGGCTCTGGCACAGATGTACCTAGGGGTAAAACCCGAAAACACCGCTTTGAGCTAGACTCGAACGGGAACTGGTGCACGACAACGGGCCTTGCTGCACTCTTGGTTACGACACTCCCGGGGGATATGCTTAGGATAACTCTCATTTTCTTTACAAATCATTATGAAGGGTTTATGAGTATATACTTCCTCAAAGAAAACATTTTTATGATTATGGATTATATCCATAAATAGTTCAATTTATGTTAAGTGTTTTATAAGTATGGGAATATGTATTTTGATTCATAAACTGATCTAGTTTATGCCATTGTTTAGAAATGGCGCCTAGTGGAATAAATGGAAACCGTATCAATGCACGCACTCCATGTAGGGATTGCCCTCCTGCTCAAGATAATTATAGTGGGGCTGGTGATGCAACTGGTGCCGATCAGCTAATCACCATACTGGGACAACTTACTCAGGTAATGAATAATAACCTTACCCGTATGGAGCACCCTGATCCGCAGCGTGGAGGATCAATGTTAGATCGATTCATGAGGCAACAACCACCAACGTTCAATGGGAGTACAAATCCCTTAGTAGCTGAGCAATGGATATTTTCCCTAGAGAAAATATTTCAGGCTTTGGGGAGCAGTGAAAGGGAAAAAGTTATCATGGCAGTTTACCGCCTCACTGGAGATGCTGATCAATGGTGGTCATTGATTCAAAATACGAAGGATGATGATGAAGTATCAAATATGGAATGGAGGGAGTTCAAAGATCTGTTTTTAGAAAAATACTTTCCTCGCGACCATCGAGCAGATATGGAAAGGCAATTTCTGAGTCTGAGACAAAAGGAGGATGATAATGTCACAAAGTATGAGGCTAACTTTACAAGATTAGCGAGGTATGCTGGAGATTATATTCGCAACCCAAGAAGTAAGATTGATCGTTTCTTTGATGGGTTAAAACCATTTCTCCGTCAAGCATTAGTCTCACAATCCTTTTCGTCGTACGAAGACATTGTCTCATGTGCTATCAAGACCGAAAAAGAATTCTCTAAGTCTTATGACTTTAAAGCGAAGCAAGAGAAGAAGAGACCTGCTGATCAATCTGGGAATGGAAATAAGGGGAAGAAGGGAAAGGTTGAATATCCATCTTGTGGTAAATGCGGGAAGAAACATCCTGGTACTTGCTTGAAGGGAATGGGAGTCTGTTACAAGTGTGGTGAAAAAGGCCACCAAGCTCATGATTGCAAGGGGAAGAAGGAAGCTACCAACGTTCAGTGCTACAATTGCAGGGAGATGGGGCATTATGCAAATGCATGTCCTAAGCGTCAGGAGAACTTACCTCAGAAAGGGCCAAGGGATCAAGGCCAGGCTTATGCTATCACTACTGCTGAGGTAGAAGCTCCGAAAGACGTGGTGGCAGGTAATTTAATGGTTTCCTCAAGTTTAGAAAATGCATTATTTGATTCTGGATCATCGCATTGTTTCATATCTTCCCAGTTTGCTAAGAAAATTAGATATTTCCAATTTGATTTAATAAGGGAGTTGTCAGTTAAAACTCCTAAGGGAAGTATCGTTGCAACAAAGTTTTGTGAATCAGTCCCCATTAGAGCGCATAAATTTTCTTTATCTGCTGATTTCATCGTCATACCTATGATTGAGTTTGATATAATCCTCGGTATGGACTGGCTTTCGGACTATGATGCGAAGATTTATTGTAAGAAGAAAGAGGTTACGATTCTTGATGATAATGATAAGGAGCACCTTATTTTTAGAGCAGAATCGTCACCACCTAATTCTTATTTAGATCCACCCCCTGTAGCTCAACTTAATTCAATTATCGGGGAGGAAGAGAATGAAATAACTGTCGGTGAGGAAAGGAATGTTCAAATAGAGGATGTACCTATTGTGAAAGAATTTGTAGATGTATTTCCGGAAGATTTACCTGGACATCCTCCAGAACGAGAAGTTGAGTTTTCTATTGATTTGATTCCTGGATCAAGGCCTATATCGAAGACCCCTTATAGAATGGACACTGTAGAGCTAGTCGAACTAAAGAAACAACTAGAGGAATTGAGTAATAAAGGATTTATTCGCCCTAGTGTTTCTCCATGGGGAGCCCCTGTTGTTTTTGTTAAAAAGAAAGATGGATCTATGAGGTTATGTATCGACTACAGGGAGATCACTGCTATAACGATAAAGAACAAGTATCCCCTACCTCGTATTGATGATTTATTTGACCAACTGCATGGAGCTCAATACTTTTCAAAGATTGACCTTCGATCTGGATACCATAAGTTGTGTGTGAAGAAGGAAGACATTCCGAAAACAGCATTTCGAACCAGGTACGGGCATTACGAGTTTACTGTAATGCCGTTTGGATTGACTAATGCACCCTCTGTATTCATGGATCTAATGAATAGAGTTTTCAAGGAGTATCTCGATGAATTTGTGGTGGTATTTATTGATGATATCTTGGTATACTCCAAAACCTACGAAGATCATGAAAATCACTTGCGCATTATCTTGAAGACTCTGAGGAGGCATGAATTATATGGAAAGTTTAGAAAGTGTGAATTCTGGCTTCAGGAGATTTCTTTTCTTGGCCATATTGTCTCAAAAGATGGAATCTCTGTTGATCCTTCTAAGACCAAGGCAATCCAAGAATGGCCAGCACCTACGAGTATAACTGAGGTACGTAGTTTTATTGGCTTGGCAGGTTATTATCGACGTTTCGTCCAGAATTTTGCCCGATTGGCTAACCCATTAACGAAGCTCACACGTAAAGGGGTTAAATTTGTTTGGACAAAAGAGTGTGAAGAATGTTTCGAAGAACTGAATAGAAGATTAGTCAATGCTCCTATATTGACTCTACCATCGGGGAATGATGTGTTCGTTATTTATAGTGATGCATCAAAGAAAGGACTTGGCTGTGTCCTTATGCAGAATGATAGAGTTATTGCCTATGCATCACGACAGTTGAAAATTCATGAACAAAACTATCCTACTCATGATCTCGAGTTAGCAGCAGTGATCTTTGCTTTGAAAATATGGAGGAACTACCTCTATGGTGAAAAATGTGAGATTTATACTGATCACAAGAGTTTGAAGTATATTTTCTCACAAAAAGAACTCAACATGAGGCAAAGGAGATGGCTTGAATTACTCAAGGATTATGATTGTACGATACACTACCACCCGGGGAAAGCAAACAAAGTAGCAGATGCTTTGAGAAGAAAAGACCATGGAGTTTTGAACATGATGAGAATTGAAAGGGATTCAATTTTCATGGATCTAGAGAAGATGGACATGGGAATAACCAGGGAAGGTGAAACATCAATGCTTTTTCAAATGGTTGCCAAACCATCTTTACTAGAAAGGATTAAGAGTTCCCAGACCGATGATGAAGAATTTCAGAAGAAGATTAAAGCTGTGAATGATGGGAGATTGAGAGACATTGTGTATGAAGATGGAATTTTGAAATTCGGGAAGAGACTTTGTGTTCCCAATATACCTGATCTAAAAAGGGAATTGCTGGATGACGCTCATAGTTCCAATTTCTCTATACACCCTGGGAGCACCAAAATGTATAGAGATTTGAAGGAACATTTTTGGTGGGACAACATGAAGAGGGAGATTGCTGATTTTGTGTCAAGATGTATGGTTTGTCAACAAGTGAAAGCTGGAAGGCAACAGCCTGGAGGAGTCATGCAACCTCTTCCCATACCGGAGTGGAAATGGGACAATATTACAATGGACTTTGTCATGGGGCTACCAAAGACTCCTAGAAGGAACGATGAAATATGGGTTATTGTTGATCGTCTTACCAAGTCAGCATATTTTCTTGCTATAAGAGAAGATCTACCCCTGGAACATCTAGCAAGACTATATATTAATGAAGTTGTGAGACTTCATGGAGTACCCCTATCGATTGTTTCTGATCGTGATCCCCGTTTTACTTCAAGATTTTGGAAAAGTCTTCAGAAATCCCTGGATACTGAACTTCATTTGAGCACTGCTTACCACCCTCAGACAGACGGACAATCAGAACGGACTATTCAGACCTTAGAAGACATGTTGAGATCTTGCTCACTTGATTTTCAGGGTATGTGGGATCAATATTTACCACTAGTAGAATTTTCCTATAACAATAGCTTCCATTCGAGTATTCAGATGGCACCATATGAAGCGCTATACGGAAAGAGATGTCGTACACCAACCTGTTGGGATGACGTTGGTGAAAGAAAACTTGTAGGCCCAGAACTGGTGGAGGAAACGGTGGAAAAGGTGAAGGTAATCCAAAATCACATTAAAGCAGCTCAAAGTAGGCAGAAGAGCTATGCCGATAATCGAAGGAAGGATTTGGAAATTCAAGTCGGTGATCATGTTTTCCTGAAGGTATCTCCGTGGAAGGGAGTCATACGTTTTGGTAAGAAAGGTAAATTGAGTCCCAGGTATATCGGACCTTTCGAAATTCTAGAACGAATTGGGGCTGTAGCTTACCGATTGGCAATGCCGCCAAGTCTCTCCAAAGTTCACGATGTGTTCCACGTATCTCTGTTGAGGAAATACATGCCTGACCCAACGCATGTACTCACCTATGAAGATTTAGAACTGGAACCCGATCTGTCTTATTGCGAAGAGCCCATCAAGATTCTTGATACGAGAGAACAAGTGCTGAGAAACCGGATGACGCGTCTGGTAAAAGTTTTGTGGAGGAATCATAAGATGGAAGAGGCAACGTGGGAACCCGAGGAACTTATGATGAAGAACCACCCGAGTCTTTTTATGCAGTAATACCCTAGAAATTGCGAGGACGCAATTATTTGAAGGAGGGGATAATGTAACACCCCAATCTTCTACGGTACGTTTCCCTTTGAATAATGAGATAGCGTGTGTTGTACGCAACCTCGAGTTCTAACACACACCACAACTAATTAAACTAGCCGTTGTAAATAGTAATACCTACTTTTTGAAATCATATATATTTTATATTTCAAAATGGACTTCATTTTTGGATTCGGAATATCGAAATTATCCAAGGGTGAAATTTTGGTACATTTCGGATAACTTTCATATTTTGATGAATAGTGAAAATTTCTAAATTTTAATTAAAAACAACTTTTTTAATCAAAATAATTAATAGTGATAAATTGTGATTTTGAGTGGTTTTAAAGTATATTTAGAATATATTTTTACCATTTAATATAATGTTGGTCATTGGACATAATTTTACAATTAAACCGAACATAAACAAGTGTCAATCATTTGGTAGTTATTATCTCTTAAAAACACGCTTTTTGTTTTGACAGCGGGAATTAATTTTAAATTAATTTCTGCCACTTATGTGTTTTGAATTTAGAAAAATGGATTCCATATTTGGAATCAGGATGTTCAAATTGTGTAAATAGGTAACTTTTATTTTTAGACATTTTGAATAATTACTGCGGTAAATATTTTATTTACCATGGTTAAGGGTAAATCCGGTAAATAAGGGTTAAAATAATAATATTATAATAATACTAAATTACCCTAAAAACGTGTCTTAACCCTATTGGTTGATAGATGGTCGACCATGGGCATCTTTGTGTCAATTTGGGGACCCCATGGATCCACTTGTAAGTGATAATGACACTTTATTTTAATTTAGTTAAAATGAATACAAAAATGACACAAGCATATATCTTTTAGAAAAACAATTTTTACATAGGGTTATATATGTTGGATTTTAGATTATAAATATTCATTAGAAAGCTAAAAAGATTTACTACATAATTATATTTTATTTATAATTTTTAGACATTAAATAATTTATTTTATTTATGACACAATGATGATGCAGTAATTACTATAATAGTGAAAAATTAAAAAATTGATATTATAAATACCCAAATAAATATAATATGAAACTTTTAATGAATTAAACTAATTTTCTAGGCTAATATGATATATTAGGATTGATTTAATGGACTTTGGTCGAAGTAATTAATCTGTTATGAGTTTCACAAAAATCAACTATTGAATAGTGTCAAAATTGACATAAAAGAGTTCTTAAAACAAATATTATATTATTAATTGATATTAAATTCCTAAAAATCTAAGGTTCGGCCAAGAGACTTATATTATGATAGGTTAATCATTAATGGACCACTTGGGGGTCGTTTGGATGTATATAGTAAGTTTATTAACCATATTATATAAAAATACAAAGAGACATTGTAAAAGTGAAACTAATTAACTTAGAGTTAATACTTAATGATAAGGTTAATATAAGTACCCAAACCTGTCTAAATTCTATTGGTTGAGTGGTTTTCGACCTATCCCCACCTTAAACTTTGAATAGTCAACTTTGGAGCCATTAGAAACCGAATATGAATTTATTATAAATTAATATTTCTAGCTTTTCCAAAGGTGCCCCTCACCCCTCTTATAAAAGGGCACTCCTCCTTCTCATTTCTTCACACCTTCAAAGCCTTTTGGTTCGGCCAAACTCTGCCCAAATACTCTCCCAACATCCCTCACTACAACCTAGAGGCCTTAGTTTGATCAGAAAGCGAACCTAAGGATCCCTTTTGATCAAATCAAAAAGGAAGAACCCGAAGAAGAGGTAATGATTTCACCACCCTTTTCTAAGTTCATTTCTTCTTCCACTTCTTCTTCCTTTGTTCTTACCATTATAAAATAATAACTCCAGTATCTCACATATACTGTGATGTTATTATAAGTATGGTACAACCATATTCAGTTTTCTATCCACCCTTTGAATAACATGTCACCATACGTGCGTACGTACGGCTTACCGTCTCCACGTCGTGGTGTAATTGTTATTAAATATAATATTATTTGGATGGGTATAATAATGATGTGTAACTCATGTAAATAATAAATATAACATGTTAATGATTCTGTATATATGATATACCATTCATTTATATATTATTTTAATATCAAAAGAATGATATTGTCGCTCGTGCGTACGTACGGACTACCGTCTCCACGAACGTGATGAGATTCATTCTCCATCGTATCCATTCAAGTATAATTATCATTTGATGATTTAAAAATGATGTTTAAGGAATTGATATCATTATGTATTTGAATAATATACAACCTATCCTTTACAAACATGTCTTACGTAACAAAACATATAAACGAAAACGAGTAAGTTAACACCCGAAACAACGATAATACTAAGATATTATTAACAAAGCAATGTTAAAAGATCATATATGATATCATATGAATGCATATGATTCTTGTATAATTTAATAACAATTATTTCACCATTATATAGGAGATTAACCTACCCCAACCAAGTAAAAGTACAAGGTAAGGGATTTTCTTATCTCACATTCAATTCCATGAGATTTCCATTGTTCGCCACTAAATTATTGAAAGTGGTGTATTGTGTACTTCCATTTGATATATATTATCATGATTCTCTTTATATTCATGTTATTCTGTAAATCATTTGTTGGTTACTAACTTTTGGCCATACAACTCAGTTGATTAACGTGGTAAGGGGTTTTCATCTCACTCCTTATTCCCGTGAGATTCATGCCATATTTCCACCATCACCTTTTGGGTGGTGTATGTACTGCCCATAATTATATTCTTTGTGTAATACACTCTAATTTATGTGTATTTACATATTCATTGTATGATACCTCTTTCATGGGTTGTATGTTTCATAAGTTACCAAATTGGTAGGGGTTATTTCACAATCTCTTCATTATCCGAGGTTGTATTATACGTAATAATCTACTGGGATCTCTTTATCATCCACATCCATGTTTCTTTGAAATGTATTTCAAAACATTTTTACTATTTACAAGAATATGGGTTAAAGTCATTTATACCCTTGTTTGACTTTTTATAAGAGGTTTATAAAGGAATCTTTCCGTCGTTTTCAAAACAAGGTCCTTTTTAACCTTTTCGACTGAATTGAGGTAAGAATGTTTTTTTTAACTTATACGGCGGGTGCGGTTGTTTTCCGCCGTTATAAAATCGTCGAAGCATTCCATACAAGCTTATAAGAATATTTTCAAAGAAAATGTTTTATTTTATATGGATCTTAAATGATTTCAAAATAAAAGGAGATACTTCTTTAAAAATAATTTTGATTTCATCTATGTCAACATCCTTTGATGGATTTTAAGATTATTTGAAGTTGATTTATTATGATACAAAACTTCTATATTGTATTGAAGGTTTTGTGATATGTTTGACTGTGGATGTGCTATTTTTATACCATTCATAGTTTATTGTGAAAGTATTGACATTTTGTATGCTAGTTTTAATACGAATGTTTATGTTATGTTTAAACCTTTTCATATGGGAATGCATTGGACTTAATAAGTGACGGGTGGAGCCCGCTATAGCTCCTCGATGCATCGGTAGGTCTCATGAGACAAACTATTGTCTTGGAAAAATGCCTTGACAAAATCTTATTTGTAGTCTTGGCACGAGGCCTTGGATATGTGCTTATGATAGTCTGGAATTATGCATTCCAACATTATGAAAGTGGTTATTGATATTGCATGTGATTATTCAATTAGTAGAATATCCATGTGAACAAGTAAATGGCATTATTTCATTTTACTTTTGCCATACTATGTTGAAGTTCAAGTTTAAAAGGCTTTTGTTTTAGTAATTCATTGCCTTAAATGTTTACGCTTATTTTGAATGTTCCGCTATATTGTTATCCTTACTGGGCATTTGAGCTCACCCCTTTTCTATGTTTTATTTTTCCCAGGTGGTGAAGAAGTAAATTATGATTGACTTGCAGGGATTTTATGAGGGGTTAATAGTGTGGATTGTGGACCATTATGTTGTTGTATTAGTTTTTCATTTTATGATGTAATGTAAAACTTATGATTATATCTAGTGTTTCCAAGGCTACTAAACTAATCGGTCTTTCGAGATTTGATCTTTCTTGTGATCATGCCAATGTTACGAAGTAATGCACCGACTCTGGGTAGCTGGGGTCGGGGCGTTACATCAAACCAATTAGCTAAGGGTTAAAACTAAAAGCTAAGGTTAATAAAGTGATCCAAACATGTCCAAAACCTATTGGTTAAGTGGATTTCGACCCATCCCCACCTTATAATTTGAATAATTTACTTTTGAGCCATTAGAAACCTAATTGAAATTTATTATAAATTAATACTTTTAGTTTTTCCTAAGGAGCCCCTCCTCCCCCTTATAAAAGGACACCATTCTAACCCATTCTTCATACCTTCAAAGCCTTTTGGTTCGGCCAAAACCTACCCCAATATTTTCTAAACTATCCGAACTTCATTCTAGAGGCCTTATTTTGATCAGAAAACCAACATAAGGAGCCCTTTTGACAAAATTAAAAGGAAGAACCCGAACTAGAGGTAATGTTTTCACCACCCTCTTTAAAGTTCCTTTCTTCTTCAACTTCTTATTTCATTGTTATTTCCATTCTAAAATAATAAATCCAGTATCTTCTATATACTATGATATTATTATAAATATTGTAAAACCATATTCAGAATTATATCCATCCTTTGAATGACATGTCACCATACGTGCATACGTACGGCTTACCATCTCCACGTCGTGGTGTAATTGTTATTCAAAACATTATTATTTGGATGGGTATGATAATGAAGTGTAATTCATGTAAATAATAAATATAACATGATAATGATTCTGTATATATGATTAACCATCCAATTATATATTATTTTAATATCAAGATAATGATATTGTCTCTCGTGCGTACGTACGGATTACCATCTCCACGACGTGATGAGATTAATTTCCAAGTCCATCATTAATCAACGATTATAAAAATATATTACTAATAAGTATGTAATATATGAAATAATAATGCTAATGGAGATATATATATTTATATATATATTAATGTATTTATGTTCATACATATATCTTATTCACTTAGTTCCCTTCAATACGATATGAAAATAGAAACAATGTTTATGCATACGTACGGACTACCGTCTCCACAAACGGTGTTTTACATTTCATATATATGTATCTTATACATATTTATATTATAAATATAAATGATATATAAATCATGTTTTATATTATTTAATTATTTAAATCATTATCTATGTGATATAATCAATAGTAACAAGTTAAAACATGTTCGATAAAGAAAGAGATTATAACCCGAAATATTAATATAACATGCAAATTATTGTTAAATGGGTAGTATAAAGTCATAAATGAATAATGTATGATATCATAAATATTAATATGGTTCAGGTATAATTTAATACCATACTACGACCTGCATGCATGAGGTTAAACACACCCTCGACTAAAAGAAAGTGCAAGGTAAGGGATTTTCTTATCTAACTTTCAATTCCGTGAGATTTCCATTATTCACCACTAATTTATTGAATGTGGTGTATTGTGTACTTAAATTTGATATATATTATCATGATTCACTTTATATTCATGTTATTCTGTGAATCATTTGGTGGTTATTAACAATTGGTCATACGACTCAGTTGATTACAACGTGGTAAGGGGTTTTCATCTCACTCTTTATTCACGTGAGATTCATGCCATACTGCCACTATTACATTTTGTGTGGTGTTTGTACTACCCATAATTGTATTAATTGAGTAATAAACTTTAATTTATGTGTATTTACATATTCATTGTATGATACCTCTTTCATGGGGTGTATGTTTCGTAAGCTACCATATTAGTAAGGGTTAATTCCTCAATCTCATTATTATCCGAGATTGTTTATGTGTAAGTATTTACTGGGAAATTTTTATCATCCACGTCCATTTTTCATAAAAATGATTTCAAAATTAATATTTTAAAGATTTGTGAAAGGTAATATTTATCAAGATCAGAATTTTAAATCTTTTAAGGATTTATCCTTATAAATATTTTTAATTAATTTCCATGTTTTCAAAATGATTTTAAGGATTTATTTATATGGACATGAATGTTTTGAAATATTATTTATTTTCAAAAGTTTCAAAGTGGTATGGGACACTTTTCTTCAAAAGTCTCTTTTAAATTACTTCCTTTATAAATTTGTGACTTTTAAATGATTTTAGTAAAAGTATATTTCTCTCAAAAAGTTTTACTCATCATTTTCAACTATGTCAGCATCCTTTACATGATATTAGTTTTGATTGAGGTTGATTTATTATAATACAATATTCCGTATTTTATTGATTGAGTTATGATATGTTTGACTGTGGATGTTCTATTTTTATACCATTCATGGTTTATGGTTAAATTATTGACATTTCTAATGCTAGTTCTAATACGAATGTTTATCTTATGTTTCAACATTTTCATATGAAGAATTTATTGAACATAGTAAGTGACGGGTGGAGCCCTCTATAGCTCCTTGATGTATCGGTAGGTCTCATGACACAACTAGACGTGGAATTGGTTGAGTCCCTTTCCTAATTTGATATATGGTTTTGGCCGGGGCCTTAATCATTTTTAGAAATCATGGCCGAGTCGTTGAAAAAATGTTTTAGAATGTACGACATTATTCATTCTATCATTATGAAAATAATATTGATGGTTCATGTGGTCATTCGACTAGTAGAATACCAATGAATATGTTTTATTATGGTATTATTTACTCTTCTCATATTCTTTCCATAAAATTATTCATGTTTATTATTGTTAAAGGAATTGGTTTCAATTATTCACCAAGCTTAATATTTATGTTATCTTCTATTGTATTTCTTACCCTTACTATGCGTTTGATCTCACCCCTTTATATGTTTTATTTTTCCCAGGATATTAAGAAATTCATTTTGATTGATATGAATGGTTAAACTAAGGGAATAATAGAGTTTATAAAGGATTACTTATGTTTTTTTTTCTTATAAAGTGTAATGTAACATTCATTTATGTAATCTATTTTACAAGACTGCTAAACTGATTGGTCCTTCGAGACTTGATTCCTTGTAATCATGCCAATGTATAAAATTAATGTATCGACTCTCGGTAACTGCGGTTGGGCATTACAACAACCATATTGTATTAGATGTATTTAAATGAAGCTTAATTTTTACATATATGGAATTTTATATTCTCTCTTATTGACTTTGTATTCACCCTTACAAAAGATTAATCTTGTTGAAATATCTACTCAAAGGATAATGTATTCTCATGGATGTTAAATTTTACTAGATGAAAATTTGTTGGGAAATGAGATTAATATTTATTATTAATATTATTATTATTATTCATTTGGTGATTAGTTTACACATATGATATTATTATTGATTTTGGGAGAATGTATTTATGGTGAGATTGGATTTTTTTACCCCTTATAATAAGCCTTCACTTTAATACATATTAATACTTTATTTATTATATAAAATTAGACATGATAAATCAGAAAATATATATATATGTATAGTGTATTTTGGAATTAGGTAAAACCAAAAAATATTTAACATTGGATATAAAAACATTATCAAAAACCTCCGTAACATGTTTTATTGAAAACATTTTTAACATGCTCAAAATAATCATTCAATCATAAAACTGCATGGGGAAACCTAGGGACATATATAAGAAAGGGATGATATATAAATACCAGTAAGAGAATAAAAATTTCATAATTGATACCTGTTAGACAACAAGAATATCAATGTGGAATAAAATTAACATGAATAATAAGCATTATGTAGTATGACAAACCTAACAAGGGAAATTTAACAACCACATAAAACATTGAATCATAAAAATAGGTCAAGGCTAATACTATAATAATTCACAGTTTTAAAATTCCATAAAGTAATAAGTTTCACCATTGACCCAACATAACATATCATGATAATAAGCATTATCCAATGCATTTGGGTACTATCTCAGTGCACCCATTATAATATTTTCATTCTCATGCTTAATTGTGCCACATAGATCCTACATTATGGATTTATTAAAATAATAATTTATTACATAACAAATTATGAATAATAAACTAATGTATGTCAAAAATAAATATGTATATGTGCATAAAGTAGAATACCTTTTATGGAATAATGGGTATGGTATCCTCTACACAATTGTTTTGATATGGAAAATCGTGGTGAAATTTGGTAGCATAACGATGTTACTTAAGAATTATTAAAAATACTTGATTTGAGAGAAAGTGTCCTATCATTATTTGGACAACGTATGGTTACTTTTAGGTATATGGAGAATAATATTCCAACAATATAAATTTAAAAATATAAGGCATATGTTAAAGAAGAATCATAAATATAGACAAGAATCCCCATGAAATTTAGGCATTGAAATGGGTGTACATAAAGGATCATGTATGGATTAATGGGAATGAATGGGAGATATAATCATTTATAAATAATATGGAAATATCGGGGAATTTTTCATATCATATCCCATCATATGAAAATGAAAATTAAAAGACATAACATAATAGGTGTGCTTGATAAAAGAGGAGAGTGTAAGATTCCTTACATATTTTTTGCATTTTAACTACATAGGTAAAGATAAATATAAGAGATATTAAAATATTTATCATTTATATAACATAAATTTTATAATAGTGGATTTTTATATAAAATTTCATAATAAAAAATTTCTTATTATGAAATAAATTCTAAAGGAGGTGCATGAATTGAAATAAATAAAGGAGGGTGAGGATCACTTACGAAATTTTGGTATTGTAATGACTTTGGTAAGGGTATAAATTATGGAGTATAAATGATAAATCATGAAAATAAAATAAAATAAATATTATTTTAATTATTCTAAATTAATGAAAATAAATCTATTCTAAATTACAATAAATAATTTGAAATAATTTTATTTAATTTAAAATTAGAATAGTAAAGTCACTTACTTAAGATTGTGACTCCAAAATCTTGGAAAGCGATTTATTTTAGTTTGGGGTATCCTTTGAAGAAATCTAGAGAGGATAGGTAAAAGAAATATAAAAGGTTTTAGTGATGTGAAATGGAATATTTTTTGGTATTATATAGGAAAATGATTAATTTCATTATTATTTTGGTTCTGGATTATAAATAAGGAAATATGAAAAACCATAAACCATACAACGATTTTTTTCCATTGTTTCTACCAAAGGGGATTTTTTTTATTATTTTGAAACTCCTTAGTCTGAATATATTAAAATATTACATTTGGTGAAGTGGAGGTTATTCAAACTTTTATTGAAATTATTTTAAAATCTTAAAATATATTATTAGTCTTGGATGATTCATAATTTATTTACAAAATAAATTAAATATACAGAAAATAAAATTATTATAAATTTGGAACATATATTTGGTAATTTATCCCATTTATATTATTTATGACATCACTTTTGGTAAATGTTTATGTCATGAAACACAACATATATTTATACGGTATATAAATTTAACCTAAAAATTTGAATTTCGTAAAACCTTATTAAAAATTCTCCATGGAACTAATTTTATATCCTAATAAAAAAACAAAAATTCATTTACCATTAATAATTTAATCAATAATTTAATTTTTTCTTATAAAATAAAACCCTTCTTATATTGAAAATGGTGTTTTTTACAATAACATTTTTTAAACCCTTATAAAATATTTTGAATTTGTAAAAATAATATTCTCATTTATAATGATAAAAATATTTAATAAAAGTATTTATAAAAAAGTATTATATAAATTCTAAAAAATACATTAATTCATCAATGTACACTTCTTTGTTTAATATTAATAATAACCAAAATTACTATCTGTATTTTATTCAGTTAAATTAAAAATCATTTATAATGTAAAAATAATAGGATGAAAATATATTAATTATTATATAAAAATAATATATATACTCAAATTACTAGGGTACTATAACATATCCCATTAATACACTATAAAATCCCCTAAAGTTACCATGTTTGATGATGAGACATTCATGGGGTGGTTCAATGAACATGTTTTGGGCAATGATCTAGATGAGATTAAACTTCTCCTGTAAATGTTTTTTCACATTCAAAAGATGTTTAATCACATATCGGACTTGGTTTATATAAAATTCCATAACTTTTATCACCCTTAAAAGCTTTGATAAATGGGATTCAAAGGGTACGATCCTACTGGTTGATTATATCACTTCATTTATCTCTGAGAATTGGATTTGTTAAAACCCAATATTTATACAAATCGGGTTATCAATGTTCAATGACTATATTATCCAATGTAATGATTCATAATGGTCAAATAAGTCTAATTGTGTCTAATAAATGAAAATAAGTTCATGTGTTTTTTATAACCACATTAGTTAATAGTTAATTGAAATAAATTGAAAGGGAAATTTTATTTATAATAGTTTTGATCATTATAATCTCCCCCATTCAGAATTTTTACCCTTGAAATTATACTTTCACACAGTTAAAAAATGATGGTATCTCTTCCTCATCATCTCCTCTGGTTCCCCTGTTTATTCTTCAAATTTTGGGTTTCTACATAACCCTTTTTCTAGGGAATTGTTCTATTTCGTAGAAATGTTTCTCTAAAATCTATGATCATCAATAGATTCTCCTCATAAGAAATTTCTTTACCCAATGGTAACACATTTATATTTACTACATGTGATGGGTCTAGTGTGAACTTTTTCTTGATAGACACAAGGAATACCTCATGTACTTGAGTTAGGTTCAGTGGGAGTATTAGTCGATAGGCCACCACTCCGATGCGATCAAGTAACTCAAAATGTCTAATGAACATTACTGTAAGATTTTTTGTCTTCAAAAATCACATAACATTCTTCAATGGAGCTATGTTTAGGAATATCATGTCTCCGATGTCAATTTCTATGTCTCTACGAAGATTTTAAGCATTCCACTTCTGTTAACTCTGAGCAAGTTTGACGCGATGGTGAATGGTATTAAAAATTTCCACAATTTTTTCAACCATTTTAGTGACTTGTGGTTTTTCTTCCCCTTCTTGATCCCAATGTGCAGCTGTTCTACACCTCTTCCCGTAATGAGGTTTATTGGCAGCCATTTGGATTCTTGAGTAGAAACTATTATTGTTAGAGAACTCCAACAGATGATTTAGATCATCCCATCCTTATCTGATGTTAATTATTCATTCACTCAACACGTACACATGTGTTTGGATTTACAACATAGATTGGCCATTAATTTTAGAGTGATAAGTATTACTAGTGTTCATCATAGTTTTTAGATCACGCTAGATACGTTTCCAAAACATATAGGTAAATCTTAGATCTCGATCATAAAAAATTGAGGGTGGTACTATAGGCAGCCTCACAACATTTTTGACGTATATCCATACAATTTGATCTAATGAAAAAACCTCTCAAATCTCAATGAATTGTTCAATATTGAAAAGATGATCCAAACCAACCCCGATAGAATTGTATCATTTTGATGTATTTACATGTTTTCTACAAATTTACTTAGGGATTAATTCCAATTTTTATGTCACCATGGGTAATTATTGCACCATCCTCTTAGATGTCTTCATTTTGACCATCATTTGATGAAATTACAAGAACATTGATCTATATTCAGTGATCTCCTACTTCATGTTGACCCACAAATATCACTCTCGGAGATCGTGATACATCTATGTGTTTCCTGGGTGAATGGAAAAAGACATACTATGTGAATTATTCAATCTTTCTTTATTTAACATAATATTTTATGTAACATGTAATTTTGGACCAAATCAGAAAATTTCTTCTTCATTAACATAAAAAACTAATTATTTTTGTCTTCTTATAGATTCCCCTTTTTTATAAATGTTGACATCAACTTTTTGATAATCCTTCAACACTTATATAAGAGATGTTTGAGAAATGATTTGTTAAAGGATTTACAACGTTCCTTCCTTTATGATTCCCTTCTCCATCATTTCCAAATCTAAGAAGATCAGATCCCTCTCAATTCCAATCGATGTTAAAATTGATGGATATTTCTTTAATATAGAATATTACAATTTTTTCTCTTTCTCGGTATAGTAATAAATAGAGCATTAATTATCCAGTATAATCTCTTACCATAATTGTTGGATCATTTTGTTCTCTATCATTGTAAATATAAATTTTAATCTTTTCTGATCATATTTCACACTTCAATGAAAATAGATATTTCCAACATATTTTCAAAGTGAAGATCACAGTAGCCAAGTCACGATCATATGTTGGGTAGTTAGGTTCCGGGACATTCAAAATCCATAAAGAATAGTCTATATTTTTCATATTTCATTAACACATAACACGATAACTTCTTCTAAGCATCGCTGAACACCATATAATTTTCTCCACTTATGGGTAGTGTGAGCACATGGGAAATGACTAGAATCCTTTTGAACTCTTTTAATCATTATTCACATTCATAATTCCAATAGAATGGGAATATATTATTATGATATATTGGTAATATGGTTCGATAATCATGATAAATTTCCCATAAATTAGTAATAACATGCAGTTAACCAAAGGAATCAACAAATATATGTAAAAAAATATGGCCTCAACTATCTTTAAATTTCTTTTCAAACCTAAAAAATGAGATATTTTCATTGTTCAAACACTGGAAATGGGGCCCAAAACTGTAGCCATAAGGTACAACCACAGTTTTTCCAAACCATAGTCGCTATAGTTCTGATAGTAGGGTCTGACCTAGGGCTACAGTTTTCACTGAAGCAATAGGTGGCCTATTGCCATAGTTTCGAAATCCCTGTCCATAGGTGTCTCCATTTTCAAACATGGTAGTGGACCTATTTCTACAATTTTAACCATTTCTATAGCACTATATAACCTTGGGAATAGTGTAAATATAATTAGAACCTAGCCGGATTCGATCCCTACACCTTCACATGATGTTTCAGCACCCTATCCACTACAACAACAAGTCCTTTGTGTGTGTGTATATATAATATATTCTATATATTATTAAAACCCATGGAAATATCTTGAAAAAAATGGAAATATTTCTTCCTTACATTTTTTTGCAGGAAATATCTTCTCCCACACAAGGGTGGGAGACCTACAGCCACGGTTTTCAAAATCATGGCAATAGCCCGTAAAAAATGGCCTATAGCCATTGTTTTCAAAAACGTGGTTATAGATCACATAACTGTGGCTACAGGTGTCAGCTATAGACATGGTTTTGAAAACCATGTCTATAGACAATAAATAAATGACCAATATCCACAGTTTAAAAAACATAGATACATGCCACATAACTATGGTCATAGCCACCTATAGCCATAGTTTTAAAACTATTGAAATTGGTTCTTGGTAGTTTGCTTTTTCTCTAGTTCGGTTTGTCATTGAAGGGTCCATATATATCCCAATTATTGTAATGATATTACTTGAGAATGTGACTAACTTCAAAAAGAACTGACAATTTCTCTATTTTGTATAAAGCTTCCCCTTTCGTAAGGTATTTACTATAGTGTTAAAATGTTCTACATTCTCCCCACTACTTTTAGAGTATAATAGAATATCATATATAAATAGTATCAAAAAAATTCAAGGTAATCTATAAAGATTCTATTCATAAAATCCATAAAGAGTTTTGTGGAATTACTAAGTCTGAATGGAATTACTATGAACTCATTGTTCCAATACATTGTACAAAATGAGGTCTTCAGATATCTTCCTTCATCACCTTTGAAAAAAGAAAAAATGAAGATCCACCTTAGAGATATATTGTATTCCACTTACCTGATCAAAAAATTCATCAAACCATGGTAGGGTATACTTTTTCATTATCGTGATATTGTTCAGCTCTAAATAATCACTCAAATGGTGCAGTGACCCATCATTATTCTAGACAAAGAAGTCTAGTGAAACTAATGGGGAAGCACTTTTTCATATGAACCCTTTATCCAGATTCTGATTTAGTTTTTTCTTTATCTTATCATGATCCACACCAACCATCCTATATGGAGTTTTAAAAATCACAAATTCTCCAAGTATATGTTCAATTGAAAATTAAACCTCTCGAGTAGGAGGAACACCAAGAAATTACTTGGGAACACATCATTGTATTCCCTCATAATAGATATGTCTTTGAGAATGATCCTTTCCATTGATTTGATCATTTGAGAAAGATACGATTTCTCATAGGGTAACAATATCCAGGTTTGATATGATGCTTTTATTGAATATTCATCATCCACTTTGAACTTGTACATAATTGGGGGTCTATTCTACATACAAAGACTGATTTTGTTATAGTAGAAATTTATGTAGATTTTATACAGGGAAATCCATTCCATATATAGAATATCATCAAATTTTAGGAAAGGGAGTATGACTAGGTTATCTAATAATTTTAGACCATAAATGTTGGTAGGTTAAGAGTTATGTACTAGGGAAACATTAATTTCACTATTTTCATTTTCACCAATATATCCAATTTCATGTATTTTGGTGGTGTTTTTATTGTTATAGTACAATATCGTGAGATGAAAGAATGAATAGAATTATGGATGATAACCCTAACTTTATCCTTTTTATTCTAGTTCTACATTATCGAATAAATACTTACGGAAGTGTATTTTTAAAATATTAAACACATATAGAAAAATCCAATGATAATAAAGGGATATCTTATAATTAAACTTATTTTCTAAAACTATGAATTTATAGGCTTCACTTTATGTCATCCATAATCTATTTACAAACATATATTATTTTTGAATTTTTTTAATTCCATTAATAATGGTTCATAATGAAAATATAAATTTACCAAAGCCTATCCATAGAGTTTCAAACTCGGTATGTATAAAGTCATGTTGTCGTATACCAGGTTACCCCGAGTCTGGCCCGAAACACCTTGTTAGAGTATTTACTCCTTATTACATATGTTCATGTAACATGACAACTTGTAGTCTATAGATAGGGATGTATTTTCTCAAAAAACCACTTACTCTATACTTTCCAAAATTTAGGATTGTTTTCATATAATTATTCTTATCCCTATGTATTCCTCTAGAGTTCTATAATCATAAACCCACAAATAATTTAATTTTTCTGATAGACCAACAATAACAACCCTGATATTTAATAAATATTCATATATAATTGATTACATAAAATCATACATAATTAAACAGAAAATATTTATAAGTGTACTGTATTAGGGAAATTGGTACAAAACATGTCATTTTGAACATGGGATAGAACAACATTATTAAAACTTCCTTAATATGCATTATTTAAAACAGATTTGACATGATCAAAATATTCATTCTCACATAAAACTATATGGGATAACTAGGGGACATACATAAAAAGGTGACACGACAAAAATCCTAGTTAGGTAATAAAAATGGCATAAGTGATACAAGATAGACAATAGGAATAATAGTGAAGGATAAATGGTACATGAATAATAGGACATGATATAGCTTGATAATCATAGCCTGGGGAATAGTGAAACATCTTAAAATAATTAATCATAAAAACAGTTCAAGGCTAGATTGCAATGACTTCCTGGTGGAAAATGTCCCATAATGGAATCTGGTACACCATTGTCCCAAAATGATGTATTAAGAAACTAAACATTACCCAATTCATTGTTGCGGTGTCTGGTTGCAACCAGTATAATAATTTCATTGTCATGCTTATGGGAATAACATAGATCATAGGTCATTGATTCATTCATCATCATAATTTATTACATGGTTATGTAATGAATAATGAATACATGTAAGTACCCAATAAATAAGATTACATGAATAAGTTGAATACCCTCAAAAGAATATTGGGTATATTATCCATTATACAATTTTTTGGACTTGGAAAAACCTGGTAAAATTTCGGCATCATAACAACATTAGATACGAATTCATAAGAAAATTTGTAGAGAGGTAAAAGGGTGCCTCATTATATGAAAATAAAATGGGATGTTTTTTGAATATGTAAAATATTATCCCAACATTATAAATTTGGAAATATAAGTCATTAGGTAATGAAGAAACAAGAATACAAGAAATAATCCTTTTAACTTTTTTGTCTTGGTAATGGTTGAACATAAAGGATCATGGAAGGATTAATGATATTTAATGTAATATATAATTATTTATACATAAAATGGAATTTAAGAGGAATATTTAATATCACATCCCATCATAATGAAATTAAAATTATAAGAACTAACATAAAATGAGAGCTTAATAAAAGATGAGAGTGGGAGATTCCATAGAATATTTCGGCATAGTAATAGCTTAGATAAAGGTCACAAATAAGCGAGAATAAATTTATTTCATTAAAATAACATAAATTGGTTAGTAGGGAATTTTTATAAATAAATAATTTCATAAAAAATTTCAATTAAGAAGACACATTCTAAAGGAGGATCTTGGATTAAGATGATGATATGAAGGTGAGGAACCATTATAGAAATTTTTCATATTAATGACTAAGTTAATTCTTCAAATGAGAAAGGATAAATGATAAAATGATAACATATCTCCCAATTCATTGAACGGTAATGATTATAAATTAATGAATATATAACCATTTTAAATTTCAAGAACGAATTTCAAAGAATTATTTTGAATTTGAAAGTGGAAGAGGAAGGTCCCTTAATTGAGTGTGTAAATTAAAATGATTGTGAGGGGTTAATTGAGAGATTTGGTGAATAATAAGATGAAAATATAGAGTTTAGACAATATTATTGATGTTTTAAAATGATTTTTAGAGAAGATAACTATTAGGACCAATAGGGGCCTATATACCCTGAGAGGGGGGTGAATCAGGGTATGGATATTCTTTTTCAAAGTTCTTTCTGCCCCACTGGATCATGACCTCTTTGTTACAAGGGTCACTTTGTTTGCACTTGTGTGGTTACTGTGATCACTTGTCTCCTTTAACTGATGATGATGCTTTGAATGCAATGCAGGGAAGTAAGCAGGAAGACAAAGAGATTTTTACTTGGTTCACCACTAAGGGCTACGTCCAAGGAGAATACGCTGGAAAGTTGCCGGTTCGTACCAAATTCCCCTAGACTTCACTAGAAGTGGATTACAATGTTCGGGCTAGATCACTGCTATACCCAGGCTCACTGCCTATACAAAGTTTAGGGTCAGCTCACTGCTTTCCCAAGGGTCACTCCATGTTTCTCTCTCTCTGGCTCACTGCCAGTGGAGAGGATCACCTTCTTCCTCTTCCTAAGCTCACTGCTCTGGAAAGGAATCCACTCACAGTTTATAGACCTATAGGTCTCTTCATTTGCATGAATGAATGCATCTTCCTCTGTGTGTAGATGCTCTGTTGAAGTACAACTTTCACCCGTAGATGAATATCTCATTGCACCGAAGGTATCGGGCAACGTACCAGCTTCCATGCAGTCCGAGAAGCACCGCTGGAACAAAACCTTACTTGGCGCGCATGTCAATCTCGGTGCTCAAGTATCGGCGCGCAAGTCACAACGGGCGCACAAGTCCTCCTTAGACACTTGCGCGACTCAAGCTTCCTCAACTCCAAACTTGCGCGACTCTCTTCCATTTATGCCCAAACCAATATTGGCGCACAACTTCCAACCGGCGCGCAACTTCTAACACCGGCGCACAACTTCAACTTCTAGCGTGCAAATTCACCTGCGCGACCCACACTCACCACTTGCGCGACCACCACACCTGAGCGACGGGAGCTCTGATTTCTCAAACTGTTGAACTCCGTTGAAGAATGAGGAGGGGTGGTCCAGTAATTATAGGCAATTTGACCACCCTGCGTGACGGCGCGCAATTCACCTGCGCGGCCCAGTTTCAGCGCGCAAGTCTTCTATCATTTTGGAAACTTGCACGACAAACTCCCAAACTTGCGCGAACCTAATTCCTTTGCCATATTTTGATCTTCTGGTCTTGAAAAACATATGGCACGCAAGTTTCCAATTCTCCAAGTCCTCGGCACGCAAGTCTCTTTGCCAAAAACACTTTTCTTCATTTGCCTATTTTCAGGCCCAAAAATTTGGCAAACACTGGAAAACGGTGCCACCTTATATCTATTCTTTTCTATCGCCTCCAGATCATCCATTCCTTTTATCGACGTTCTTGAATAAAGAATAGATCATTGAACTCAGCTCTTGAACTTGACATTCCACCATGAAATACTCTTTGTCAACAAATTTGTATGTCATTGTTTTTCTTTGTCAACAATAACTACTCAGATGTCTAATTTTTCAACAAACACAATCAGATCAAAAATGATTCAATGATACCTTAAGGGATTTTTTCCCAACAATCTCCCCCTTTGGGTTTGTTGACAACTCATCCAAAACAATGATACGTCGTTGATTCTTCAGCCTCTATTCGCCTCATTGCGATTCTGATAGCGACCAAGGATTTACTCAACACATACTCTAAGCCCACATGAGCAATGCTCAGCGTGAGAAACAAGAGTAAATGAAAAGTTCATCAATGAATCACTTTATCTCTGACATCCACTGTTGACACCAAACTGATACCAATTTGTACTAAACTGATACCAGTTGTTGATGGATTTTTTGGAAGACCAGTGTTTGGTTTGGAAATAGTCTTACCACTTTCCAACACCACTCTTCTACTTTTATCATGATCCTCAGCTGTCGTGATATCTATTCATTGATCGATCACTTCTAGCATCATCAGATTTAATACACTCCCCCTTTCTCATTGCTCCCCCTTTATGGCTGCTCCACCTGTCAGATTCTCCCCGTATCAATTATGATTTATCAAATCTCTGCACTGTCTCCCCCTAGAACAATCACTATCTTCTCCCCCTTTGTCAATGAACCCAAAGGACACTCCTTTGTAGTCTGTAACATAGTAGAGAACACATATCAGCATATTAGGGGAAAACACATCATACCTCGGGGAGAGGGGGGGTGTCCCACATCCACACTATTTCAAGTGCGGGGGAATCGACTGAACTCCCTGAGCCAGTCTATGCCTCTCAAAAGCTTTCTTGGGTAAGGGCTTTGTCAGAATGTCTGCAACCTGTAGCTCTGTAGGCACATACACCAACTTCACGATCCCCTGCTCAACCTTCTCCTTGATTAAATGATACTTAATCTCAATGTGCTTTGTCCTTGAATGATGGACGGTATTTTTGCTCAGATTTATAGCACTTGAGTTGTCATACTGGATTCCAATAGGAGACTTCACTTCAGCTCCCATATCTTCAAGCTGCTGCTTCATCCACAATAACTGTGTGCATGCTTGAGTGGACGCAATATACTCAGCTTCTGCAGTGCTCAATGAAATGAAATCTTGCTTCTTGCCTAGCCAAGAAATACACAATCCACCAAGATAGAATGCACCACCTGACGTTGATTTTCTATCATCTATTGAACCGGCCCAATCTGCATCAGTATATCCCAATAATTCCAACTGATATTTTCCATTATATATCAAGCCAAAGTCCACTATGCTATTGATATACCATGGTATTATTTTCACTGTAAGCATGTGGCTTTATTTGGGATTTCTTTGATATCTCGCATCAGAACCTTATTAGCATATTTTGATTGAGAGATGAATGTTCCATTCCTTCTCTGTGTCACACTGTGTTTCATCAGATCCGCTAAATTTTATGTCTTCTTCGTAGAACAGCCTCATTGATTACTCATTATCTGGGAGTCTCCTTTGCACATCAGTCATGCTTTGTTCCAAATCATCGTGCCATATTCATTCATCTTGTCTTAATAGACCCATTTTGTCCTGATGAAGTTTTTATCATCTGGCATCGAAACAATCTCCCAAGTCTGATTCTTCTCAATTCTGATCTATCTCTTCATTCAGGGTACGATCCCAGTTTTAATCTTCAGCTGCATCAGCAAAGCATTTCGGCTCAACCTGAGATATAAAAGATGTTTGCTGCAGTGATTCCATTCTCCTTGTCTGATCTAGAGCTAACTAATCACCAATGATATTATGCATGTCAATTTCATCTCAACTCTTTGACTGTAGTACAGATGAGGATTTTTCATTTCTAAATCAGCATTAGTCAATTATGCTTCCCCTTTTGTTGCTTTCTTCCTCAACACTTTCATCAGGAAGTTGTTCACTGAATCATTTTTCAGGGGATTCATTTCTTTCAGCTACTTTTCTCAGATTTTTGTTGAGATGTCTTTGATTTTCTCATGCAGCTTCTTGGTATCCTGAAAACGGTCAGCTGATACCATATTGTTAGAGAAAATAGATAAGCATGAAATGCATTGTTATTGCTGCTTCTCCCTGTGTTTCTTTCTTCCCTCAGTAGGAAACACCTGAGCCGAGTCATCCAATTATTGCATTGATGGATCTTGAATCTGATTTGGATATAGAATGCTCCCCCTGTATTACACAACACTTCTGTCTGTTAGGCCCAATGGTAGAGAACCATAACCATTCTTCTCCATATGCAAAATTTATACTAATCTGGCACTCAGCATCGATACATTAACCAAATCTCTAAGCATACTTAGTTGGAAATCAGTGTAGGAAACAAGAGATAAAGCTAATAACAAAATCACTTCCAATTGTGCTCTGTTCCTCCCTTTCTTCTTCAACTATTGTACCTAATTTGAGCCAATTAAAACGCTGGAGCACATCACTTCTCAACTTTTCTTCTTTAGATGCGACTTCCCCTTGGATCGTATCTCCTTAGAACCTGAAACACATGAATCATAATATCATTTTTATACATAGGGAGAGGGGGTTTCTTTTGGACTCCTCAAGATGAGGATTGTGGTTGATCCTGATGGGTCAACCCTTTGATTCTTTGTTGTAGAGAATCACACTCTTTCCTTGCTTCTTCTAGTTGCCTTTCCAACTTCAACTGCTCTGGCCATTTGACTAAGCATTCTTTACCCATATTCGGAGCCTTTCCCTGATATGTATATTCGACAGACATAGCCTCTTTCACCATTTGGGGTTTAAACCCACTAGTACACATTTCTATCTTTGATGTTCCACCAAAATTCCATTTCCCTTGATTCTTTCTCTGGGTAAGAATCTCTCCACTTGCCATCTTCCCCTGCTTCTTCAACCATTGCAAGGATCTTGCTCTTTCATTCACTTCTCGCTGAGAAGCACAAAATGCAGATTTTTCAATGCATTCATTGTTCGTCATTCTCTTATAATATGTCTCAGTCACCACACTCTTTTTCACTGGTGGTGAGTCCTCTATTGAACGTCCATTCTTCTTACTCATAGCTGTAGCATTTCCTCCCTTTTTCTTCCATATTTATTCATGTTCATTCTTAGAGGGTGGTTGTGAGTGTGACTGAGGAGGTGACTGATACTTTTCTTGTTCAGCTCCATGTGATTCCCCTGAGGCTCTACGCCTATTTTCCAATTTAACACTTTGTCTTCTAGTGTACGATTTCTCATTAGACAGCATTGGAGTGAGGAATCTCCTTTGACGTTCCTTTTCCTTCCCTGCCTTCTTCTTGCTGCAATGTCTTGCAACTGCCCAAAATCAGAACATATGAAACATCTTCCATCAAAGACATACCTCATTTCGTCACTTCTCTGCTGAGATGTTGATGCAACTTGAGATCCTCTTTTGATATTAGGCTCATGAGCTTCCTTAAACATACTCATTGTGTGTCCCTTTCTTCCACAGAAATAGCATCTGATGAATGTTTTCCTTGGAGAGACTCTCCTCTCTGATTTCTCCTGATGCTTCCTATTCTTCTTGGATTTATTACAATTTTTATTTTCACATCCTGAAATATGTTCCAGAGCCTCTGAACAGAAGCTTGATGTGTGGCCATGAATCCCACAGAAATAACACATGTCACCAAAACGTTTTGTAACTTTCCTCTTAGGCCTACCTCCAGCACCTATAGGATTTCTTTCACATCTGGAACTATTTGCAGCTCTCTTTCTATCATGAACGGATGGGGATTCATCAAACCCAATACTAGTTGTTCCCAAACTATATGGTCTTTGAGCTGAGAAAATTTGTCCCTACCTCTTTTTAGAAATAGAAAATTTTCTTTTCATTTCATCATCACCAGTCGAAGGATACCAATTTTTAGGACCAATAGGGGCCTATATACCCAGAGAGGGGGGGGGGGGGGCGGGGTTGAATCAGGGTATGGATACTCTTTTTCAAAGTTATTTATACCCCACTAGATCTTGACCTCTTTGTTACAAGGGTCACTTTGTTTGCACTTGTGTGGTTACTATGGTCACTTGTCTCCCTTAGCTGATGATGATGCTTTGAATGCAATACAGGGAAGTAAGCAGGCAGACACAGAGATTTTCACTTGGTTCACCGCTAAGGTCTACGTCTAAGGAGCATACGTCGACAAGTTGCCGGTTCGTACCAAATTCCACTAGACTTCACTAGATGTGGATTACAATGTTCAGGCTAGATCACTTCTATGACCAGGCTCACTGCCTATACAAAGTTTAGGGTCAGCTCACTGCTTTCCCAAGGGTCACTCCCTATTTCTCTCTCTCTCTGGCTCACTGCCGGTGGAGAGGATCACCTTCTTCCTATTCCTAAGCTCACTGCTCTTGGAAGGAATCCACTCACAGTTTATAGACCTGTAGGTCTCTTCATTTTCATGAATGAATGCATCTTCTTCTGTGTGTATATGCTCTGTTGAAGTACAACTTTCACCCGTAGATGAATATCTCTTTGCACAGAAGGTATCGGCCAACGTACCAGCTTCCACGCAGTCCGAGAAGCACCGCTGGAACAAAACCTTACTTGGCGTGCAAGTCAATCTCGGTGCTCAAGTATCGGCGCGCAAGTCACAATGGGCGCGCAAGTCCTCCTCAGACACTTGCGCGACTCAAGCTTCCTCAACTCCAAACATGCGCGACTCTCTTCCTTTTTCGCTCAAACCAATATTGGCACGCAACTGCTAACCAGTGCACAACTTCTAACACCGGCGCACAACTTCTACTTCTGGCGCGCAAATTCACATGCGCGACCCACACTCACCACTTGCGCGACCACCACACCTGCGCGACGGGAGATCTGATTTCTCAAAGTGTTGAACTCCGTTGAAGAATGAGGAGGGGTGGTCCAGTATTTATAGGCAATTTGACCACCTTGCGCGATGGTGCGCAAGTCACCTGTGCGACCCAGTTTCGGCACGCAAGTCTTCTGTCCTTTTGGACACTTGCGCGACCAACTCCCAAACATGCGCGAACCTACTTCCTTTTCCATATTTTGATCTTCTAATCTTCTGTTCTTTTCTACTGCCTCCAGATCATCCATTCCTTTTATCGACGTTCTTGAATCAAACATGGATCATTGAACTCATCTCTTGAACTCGACATTCCACCATGAAATACTCTTTGCCAACAAATTTGTATGTCATTGTTTTTCTTTGTCAACAATCACTACTCAGATGTCCACTATGTCAACAAACACAATCAGCTAAAAAATGCTTCAATGATACCTTGAGGGATTTTTGCCAAACAATAACTGGGAGACTGGACGGGTTTATAAGGGAAAAGTGGTATATTTCATTATTATTTTAATTTTCGCTTCTACATAATAATTTATAAAATACTAGAAGCCATAACATGGTATTTCCCATGAAATAGTTCATGGAGAAGTGGTTTTTAATATTTTATAATTAAATGGTCAAAACCAATTAAAATAGTTCACTTTTCAATGGGGAGGTGAGTCACACTCTTAATGAAATGATTTTGAAATCTTAAAATGTAGTAAATGTCATGGATGATTAATAATGGATTTAAAAAAACAAAATAAACAAAAATACCTATTAAATTAAATGAAAATAATATATTTGGTCATGGATCCCATTCGTATTACTTATTACGACACTTTTGGGTTATTATGATGTCATAAAACCAAAATTATATTTACACTGTATTATATTTTTACTTGAAAATTAGACTATATCAAACAATTATGAATGATTCACTATTGGATAATTTTAGTATCCTGATTCCAATAATATATTCATTTTATCTAAATAATATTATAAATATGTTAGGTTTTACATTTAAAATAAAAACTTCTTTTTATTGAAAATAGCGGGGGTGTTTTTGACAAAAACATTTTTTGATCCATTATAAAAATTACATTTGACTTCATAAAAATTTTATAATCATTAATATTTATTAAAATTTATTTATTAATAATGTTTTAAGAGTTTATTATGTATTTCAAAAGTCCATTAATTCATCAAAAATACATTTCTTAATTATATTTGAATATTAATCTATATTATTATTTGTTTTTTATTGAATAAAAATAGAAATAATTAATAAAGTGTCAATAGTTTGATAAAATAATAATAATTAGTATATATAAAATAATATCCATACTTATATTTGTAGGGTCTTGTTACAATTCTATTTAATACACCAGAAAACACTCTAAGGGTAAGTTGTGTGATTGTGGGACTTTCATAGGGTGGTTCGGTAGACATGGTTTGGGCTGTGATTTAAATGATCTTAAACTTCCCATGTAAATATTTTTTCTCATTAGTGAGTTTTTGGACCTCATATTGGGATTGATCATGGGATGAGTCTAGAAATGCTATCTCCATTTTAATATCCAATAGCTGGGCTTCATCAGATATTATCCTACCGTTTGAGGTTAGCACTTCATTTTTTTGTCACAATTGGATTTGTTAAAAACTTATATTTTTGATAATCTTGTGATAAATTTTCAATGGAAATATTATTAAAATTAATGATTCTTGATGTTCAAATAATTTCAATTGGATATATTTGAAAAATAAGTCCATGTATTTTCTATAGCCATATTACATTATAATAAATTTAATTAAATCAGATTGGAATTTTTTTTATAACAGTTAGGGTCATTAAAATCTTCAAACCTCAAGAAATTTCTTCCTCAATAGTTTCTTTTACCACACTAAAATTGATGATGGAAACTATTCTTCATTACCTCATCCATATCATGTGTAGTTTGTTAAAATTATGGGTTTCTCCAGAACCCTTTGAACAGGGTCATTTTCATGTTCTTCATATCATTTTTTCAATGGTATATGATCTTAACAAGATGCTACACATAAGAAACATCATTCTCAAATATTAAAACATTTCGATTGAGTACATGTGACGGGTATGGTATGTATTTTCATAAGTGAGCTACATAGAATACATCATGTACCTGAGATACGTTCAGTGCGGGTGCTAGTTGATAGGCCACCACTCTGATTCGATCAAGGATCTCAAAATTTCATATGTACCAGGGAATAAGCATTCCCTTATTTAGGAGTCTTATCAATTTCTTCCATGATGATATATATAGGAATTCCACATCACCAACATCAAACTCTAGGTCATGTTTATGATTTTCTATATAACTCTTCAATCGACTATGAGAAACTTCAATTTGCAATAGAATGTTTTAAAAATTTTCCACCAATTCTTCTACAATTTGAAGACCTAGTAATTTGTTTACCCCAGAATCATCCCAACATGCATGTTTTTATCACCCCATTTGATAAAGGTATTAATAGAGAAAAATTTGGATACTTTAGTGGAAACCGTTGTTCTAGGATAACTCTACCAGTGGATGATTTTGGTCTAATTCTCCATTGAAGTATACTGAGCATGCTCTGAAAATTTCCTCAAGTGTTTGGATAGTCTAATTATATTGGCCACCATTTAGAGGGTGATATGTTTTACTAAATTATAACTCAGTGTTTGGAGAAATATGAAAATTTTTCCGAAGAAAAGGTGAATATTAGATCGTCATCGAACTTAATTAGTAGTGGCACTCCTTGCAGCCTCACCACTATCCTTTTTATATGCGTTCAAGTTGATCTAGTGGTAAATTATCTCAAATAATAATAATTTGTGTATTATTTGTAAGATAACTCAGAACAACCTAGATAGAATCTTTTATGTTGGGTGTCTTTGGATGTTTGGGGATAAATTACATGGTGATGTTTTTCAACTTCCATGATGGTATAGGTAATGGTTTCCACGTCACCTTATAATTCTTCTTTTCAACTATCATTTGCAGACATAATATGAAATTTGATGTATATTCAATGATATTCTCATTCGAGTTGTCTCACCAGTAGTTCTCTTCGAGGTCATGATACATAATTTTTTTTCTTTGGAGAATAGATAAAGTTAAACTATTTGAATCATCCAATAGTTCATTCATTTAATTTTGAATTTAGGGAACACATAGTCGTGACCAAGATCTCCAAATTTGTTATCCATTATCATTAAACACTGAGGATTTTCCTTTTCATATAGTTTCCACTTTCTTCTAAATTCCAATATCATCTTTTTTAGAATACTTTATACATTCTAGAAGATATGGTCAATAAATCATTTTTGAGAGGATTTATGATATTTTTTCCTTAGGATTACCATGTCCAACATTTATGAATCTAAGAAGATCTGATCCCTCTCAATTTGCATCAATGATAAAAAAATTCGACACTTTCTACATAAAAAATCTTCCACTTTATTTTCTTTCCCAAGATAATATGGAATTGAGATGTCATAGTCATTGACCCGATCTATCCAATTTCATTGTTTTATATTCATCTCGTTCTGTGTGAATATTTATTTGATACTTTTCAGATCCATTTATATTTCAAACATCACCCAATTAGATAATGCATCCATATTTTTTATGTTAAGATCACTACATCCAACTCCAGATCATGCGTTGGGTATTCTGGTTCTTGAAATTTCAACTTCATTAAATAATATGCTTTGACCTTTTCATTTTTCATTAACACATAGACCAAAATCTTTTTCAAAGTGTATCTAAAAACCACAATCTGTTATCCACTTGGGGGTAGTGTTAGCATAGGGTAAGTGATAAGTCTCATTTTCAAATGATTGAATATTTATTTATAATCAAAATTTTAAGAAAACATGTCTCCCTTCTGAGTTAGCAAGGTTTCAGGGTTCGATAATAGCATGAAATTTGACACAAATTGGATATAATACCCACCTAACACATGAAAACTATGGATATATTTCACAGATGTTGGACTCATCCATACATAATTTTCTATTGTCATTGAAGTATCTACAGATATCCTATTTTTATGATTATATGACCAAATAGTGAGACTTCCATCAATAATAATTTAAAATATTTGTACTTGGAATAATGTGACACCTTTTATACATTTTTATGTATAGTGTTTAAGGGCTCCCCATGCCCCAGCATAATCATAGAGTATATAAAAATATCATCTATAAAGGCTAATTTTTTTTCAAGGTAATCCCTAATGAATATATTCATCAAATCCATTAATGATGTTACAACATTAGTGAGTCCGAATGGCATCATGATGAACTCATAATGCACGTACCATGTATGAAAAGTGGCATTGGGGATAACTTCTGTTTTCAACCTTACATGATAATATCCTTTCCAAAGATCCACATTGGAAGGTGTTGTGCTTTACATATCTTATCAAACAAGTCATCAATTCAATGTAGAGGATAATTGTTTTTCATTGTGATATTTTTTTTCTCATGATAATCATGTATAATGTCCATCAACCCATCCTTCTTCTTGAATAATATTACTAGTTCACCCCATGGTGAAGCAGTTTGGTATAGGAACTATTTATCCAGATTATAATATATTTTTTCCTTTAGCGTCTCATGTTCCACAATAACCATCATATATGGAGTCTTGGATATTGACAACACCTGAGATATAAGGATGATTAAAAATTAAACCAATTGTATATGAGGAAGACCAATAAATTCCTCAGCCTGGGTATCTTTTTTTCTAAATCACTAACTACCCCATTCAGAGGGTAAGAAACTCAGGTTGATTATTGATTTTGACGATTCATCAGTCACTTCAACCAATTTATTGGTAATTCATGGAATAGAGAAAATAGTTTCAAACAACTCCCAGTTCAAATATCAACTATCAAGACATAAGTGGAGAGAAGAAATAAAATTAAATAATGATATACATGACCCAATAATGGAGACAATAAAATAAATTACTCAAATATAATCTCCATTCAATTAAATCACATATAAATATGGTGATTACCCCCCTTATTTAAGTCATGAGGAGTGAATAAAAATAAAAATACACCCAATAGATAAAAGAATCATCATGTTTGGATTAAACTCTAGTAGTATGACCTTATTTTCTTTAAGGGACGATGGTACATATCTAGAAAGAAGAAACTCTAAATCTAATTTTTTTGTAAACAATAATCTACTAGTTTTATGATATTTTATTCATATATCCTTTATAATACATTATATTATCCTCAGATATTCTCTCTGAATCCCCTGAAAATTGTTTTGAAAAACTAAATGTTATAATAGATATCTCATTTGGGATTCAGACTTTAAATATCATTTTGGGATTAAATTTTTCAAACTATACCTAATATCACAACATAACCTCATTCCATTGGCCATTTGAAGTGCCCGGATCAGTGTGATCACTGAGAGGGGGAGGGGTGAATCAGTGATCCTTTAAAACTTTTTACTGATTGACTCTTTATCAATTAAACCTCTATGGCTTGTTAAGGCCTTGATCCACTCTTCTTGTATCTCTCAGCATTTCCTCGAGTGATGCAGTAAATGTAAAGGCACAGGACACAAATATTTACAAGGTTCAGCTCCAAAGGCCTACATCCTGGCCATGTTGGTTAAACGCCCCAACATGGTTTCTACACTACAATTCGGTTAGTAATTACATTGGTTGATACAGAGTCACACTGTATCTCTCCTTAGTCCCACAGGAGGTTCTTTATAATGCATCCCACAGTGTTACCAGAATCCCACTGGCCTGCTTCAGCTTCAACCAAAGACTTCTCCACCCTGAGTCTCACAGGGGGTCTTCTCTTGGCTCCTCAAGTCACACAAGTAGCTCTTCTTCTTTTGAAGCTCTTCAAGAGTCTTCAACAACCTTGGATAAGGTCTTCTGACCTTGCTCACTTCTTCTGATCACTGGTGGTTACTAGGACTTCTCTTCTTTGCTCAGGCTTTATCTCCTTCTTCTAAGAGTGACCCGGCCACTGTCTTCAAGAATCTTGATTGGAAAATATGTTCCTACACTGAGTATGCCCACTCAATATTCTTGGTCTTCTCAACTACTGAAAACTCAGATAAATGATGTCTTTAACTTCAGTATGGCTTCAGTCTCTCTTCAATTCAACTTCATGCATTGAGTTCATGGAATCTCTGAATCTTCATGCACTGAATGCATGGCTTCTCAATCTCCATGCATGACTTGCATGGAATCTCAAATATTTTCAAGAACCTTTGTTCTTGGACTGCTCAAATGCACACTCACTGATTCATTATTTACGTGTGTAGGTTCATGCATGAATACATGCACTCCTCTTTTCTTCTTGGTGTGATAAACCCTTAAAGGGTGTAATCTCTTTTAGCACACACAACTTCTTCTTTGAGTCACAATCTTATTCTTTCTCACACACACCAAATTGTGTGTTGTTCTTTAGTGTGAATTTCTCCTTCTTTCTTTATTCTCAAGGTGTTCACCCACTTCTTCACTTATTCATACATGCATGGATATGCATGTATCTTCTTCATTCACTTGGGCACACACAAGAGGTATGACCTCCTTCACCTACGCATATTCAAGGATATGGCCTTCTTTTTTCTTTGCACACACATTGTTCTTTTATTCTTCTTCAAAGAGTGCACACTCCACTTGTCCACACACTAAGGTAATGGCCTCATAAATTGTTTCTCACACACACAACGTTCTTATGTTTTCATGCACATTAACTCCACCATTAAAGCACACTCCTTTTTCAAGTAAATCACACACTATCCGAATGAGTATGTGGATATTATATGTGTGAGGGTTTCTTCTCAAGGGCTATCAATGACTCAACATCATGCTTGTGTTCCTCTTTGTGACAACGCAAGGCCTCGGGTTCTCCTTCTTTGTGCAAACCAAGAGTGCACAATCCTCATTCTTCGTGCAAACCAGTGAGAACTGGTCTTCTACGCATGAAGAGTGCTTGGGTGCAATAGGCGTGCAGGGTGCGGCCTTCTTCTACCGCACAAGGTGCGGCAACTTCTTCTACTGCGCAAGTGGCGCGGTAGCTTCCTCCTACCATGCAAGTTAGCGGGTAGAGAAGGTGCGCAAGTGTGTGTGGCTCAGCTTATTCCTACCACACAAAGGGAGCACATTGGCTTCCTTCTGCCGCGTGAGTTTGCTGGCACAGAGGGTGCACAGGGTGCGGCCACTTGCTACCACGCAAGTATGCGGGCAGTGGGTGCATAAGTTAGGCTTCATCCCAGTCGCGTAGGGGAGTGCACAGGGAGGCCTCCTCCTTACTTCTTTCGCACAGGGGTTGCGCAAAAGGAACTCTCGGAGCCTCGGGTGGCTCCGGACAGCTCTGCCGCGCAAGTGGTGCACGAAGATTTTCTTCCCGTTGCTCAAAGCTTCACGGATCTTCTCTCAGACGATCAGCAAGCATCTTCTCGGTTTGGGCATCTCCTTTTATAGGCAAAGAGTTCGATCGAAGCCACGTGGATCAAATCTTTGAAGACCCGAGATCTGCGACATTTTGAGATCTTCAAACATGGATGAGATATCCCAGAAATCTCGATTATTTCCTTTTTTTTCTTTTTTCAACCATGGGATCTTTCGTTATTGGTGTGAGAATCATGTGCATTCATTTACAAATGCATGTGAAGCCTTTCCTTGTACATTGAACGGTCAGTGAACCCTCAGCAACATCATTTGCCTCGGGCTAATTCTAATTTCATTAGTTCGTTGCATGCATGCAACTTTTAATGCATGCATGTATTCAGTTCATCAAAACGATCATCATGGAGGCTTCATGTTCTTCGGAGGTGGCCGGGAGATCCATCTCCCTCACTCGGGTGCCTCTGGTTCGTGGGAGGCGTCGCGTGGTATCTTCATCTGGCGGGAGGTTGAGGACGACTCCTACACCATTGGATCCGTGTTTAATGAATGCAGATGGCTAGGATTATATTGTGGCGCCGCAGATGGATCGTGCGGCTTAGATAGGACGCGAGATCAGATGGACGGCGCAGATTAGATCCATGTTTTTAGAACTCATCCCACATCAAATCGCGCCACGAGTTTTGCGCGGTTTAACAAACATGCTCCGCCACTACCATCCCAGAATACTCCTCTCATCCCTCTGGTGCCGCCCTGCACCGGTTCTCTGCGGGCGCGCTCTAGTGCCCACTTTGCTCCTCCAGGCGTGCTCTAGTGCCCACTATGCCTCTTCACGGGTGCACCCTTGGCACCCAAGCTGCACGGGTTCATCACCGTGTGGCACACGTGGGTTTACACACGGCCCGCACCATGCCTTGGGGAGGCCTTGGCCTTGAGGACTACCCTTGAGCGCGGTTGACCCTCGGGTCCCGCAAGTGCATGAGGTGAGGGACCTCAGCTGGCCTCCTTGGTTGGCCTATTTTTTGTTAAAGTACATAGTTGGTACTTTTTATAGAAGTAAAGAAACCAAGTACAAAATTTCCAAACCATACTTCTTCTCCTCTTCATCTCCATAAGAAATCCATATATCTTATTGACAACATCACCATAACTATCACTTCCTTTTTCATTCACATATTGACACTCCTTTTCATCCATTCAATCCTTGACACCTTATTGACAACAAATGAAACACAGTGCACAACAATCACCCCCTTTGTATTTGTTGTCAATATCACTAGATCACATATGAATGGTTCAATATGTGTTCCAAGCTTCTGTACCCCTTATTGGAAACCAAATGAAAAGATGTGGTGTGGTTCTATTCAAAATATTTCTTCCTCCCTTTGAATAGAATCTTCTTGAAAATTACCAAGAGAGGGATGATGTCACATGTTCACTTTAGCAAAGAGCCTTTAGAAAATCAACTCTAAGTATACTTGGGAAAACCCAGTGTAGATAACCAGAGTGATGTAACCATGGAATTCAATGCTGTCCACAATTCACTATACATGTGAGATCATGCTTAGGCTTCAAGGGGTTGAAATATTTCAGATACATCAATGAATTGATAAATCCTGCACATACTTCACCAAACTCATTAGAAAGTTCAAGTGCAAAGATAAAGATCCCCCCTTTCTTCCATTTTTATTCAATCAATTACTCACCCTTAATTGACATGTTAAATACAATTAGGAAACAAAGAATGAAAGTTTGATCGGAATACCATTATTCTTAACAAGATGATATGCATCTCAAAAGACCATCTTCTACAGATTGGCTCCCCCTCAAGGGGTGCACTCCATTCTGTCCATACCATTCTCAATTTGAGAATGATCATCATCTTCAATCCCCTGAAATGTAAGCACATGTTTATAATAGTGATTAGAGAATAAGATGGAACCTCCTTTGTTCATCAGTTTGAACAACATGGTTGAGAAGATTCTCTCAAACGAGATGTTCCCCTTTCTCCATTCTTTAAACTTGCACATTTGATATTCAATGATGTTTGTGCTGGTGTGGATCTTAACACCTCTTCAACTTCTTTGTGTCTGACTCCTCTCTTTATAAGTGCCTTCTGAGCACTAGAATCTCCTGGTGCAATCTTCATTCTGATGAAGAATTATTTTTGAGCTGGATTGAGTGTCATTCATTTATTACTGATATGACCAGCTTTATTGCACCTCACACACAGAACTTCATCATCATGTGAAATCTTTTGGTTTTCATTTTTACTAGCTTTGGCATGTTTATTTTCTTCCTTTATCATTCATTCCAAATCTTCTGGCCAGATCATTAATATGTCATTTGAAAATGAGGCTTCAGATTTGGATGTTACACATGGTTCCTTTGATGCTTTTATGTTACCTTTATTAGGCAACTTATTTTCAATCAATCCCTTCTTCTTCTAGATTGATTGTCCTGTTTAGTGCGGTTTTCTTCTATTTAGTTCCATGGCTTGTTTACAAAGATCCATGGTATAACCTGTCTTTCCACAGTAGAAGCATTTTCTCTTGGTGGTCCTTCTGGATGCATCAACCTTCTTGGATTTGATATCCAAGGACTTCTCTTTCTTTTTCAAGATCTTAATGGGAGAATTTTCAACTTTCTTCTACTGGCTTCCCAAGGATACTTCTTCATTCTTAGCTAGGTTCTGTGATCTTCTCTTCTTTTCAAGTTTGAAAACATTTGGATATTGGTATGTATCATTCTTGTGACCACTTTTTCATTCATCCCATATGTTATCAAACATTCCCAATTTTTTGGCCGTAAATAGATGTTTCTGGACCTCTGGCTGTTGCTTCTTCTTCTCTGGCTTTCTCCCCCTTGTCATGGGCTTCCTTTGTTCTTTTTCATTTAGAGGATTGTACCAAAAATCCATTTCAAAATGTCCATACCTGTTGCAACACCAACATTGACCCACAAATCGTGTCTTCTTGAGTTCTTCTGATTGTTGAGTATTTCCCTTGAATTGTTGTGTTTTTTCAGGAGAGCTCTTTTTCGTCATCTTCTTCATCCATACTTGTTTAGAGTTATTCTTCCATCATGCACTTTTTGTGGAAACACATTAGGAATCATTAGTAAAAGATGGTATGAATCGTACCTTTTTCTTATAAGATTTTTCCCTTTCATTAGAGGATGTCCTCCTTTTGGAATCATCCTTCCCAATGCACACTTGAGTGGCAACATTTCATCTTTTAGCTGATTGGGAGGCTTTAGTTTTGGGTGATTGAGGATTTTTCAATATCACCACTAGCTCTAAGAATTTCATGTTGAGAGAGTTATTCTCATCCTCAACAAATCTTATCCTTCCTTACCAATTCCCTTTAAGTTGTTTCATCTGGTCTTCATGCACCTCCTTCATTTCTTGCAATGAATTTTCATGCTCCTTTACCCTTTTTACATTGTCTTCAAGTTGATCATTTTTGAAAACCATTGAAACTCTATGCCTCTTTTACAGTGCGTGGAAAACTTCTTTAAACACTATCTCAAATAATTCTTTCTCACAAATCCTTCTTTGTAGATCTTCACTGACATCATCAATTCGGTCATTGAAATGGGAAATGGTTTCATCTTTAGCCTTCACTATCTTTGTTAGAGTATTGGTTATGCCAACCCTTCTTGCCAATTGATCTTCCATAGAATTGGCTTCTTCTTCTAGCTGTAATTTTTCTTCTTGAAGATCATGGATACTTATAGAAATACACATTGCCACTTCCATGGGGATTGTCTTTTGAAGACATTTGAGTGCATTTAGAAGATCATTGATAGTTCCATCATCATCACAGCTAGAGAAGGCTTCATCAGAAGAGTGATAAAAGGAATTGTCATCTGTTGTGACTTTCACATTACCTTCAGTGGAATGTGTTTCTCCATTAGTAGCAACCTTCTTCTTCATCTTCTTGACCTGTTTCTTCTTTCTATTTATCTGAGTCTTGGCATATATCTTCATTTTTGGGTGTTCTCTCATTTCCTCAAATCTGCACATTATAAAGACTCCCTTGGATCTTTTAGAGGCAACCTCCCACTGTTACCAATTGAAGTGCCCAGATCAGTGTGATCACTGGGAGGGGGAGTGGGTGAATCAGTGATCCTTTAAAAAAATTTACTAATTGATTCTTTATCAATTAAACCTCTATGGCTTGTTAAGGCCTCGATCCACTCTTCTTGTATCTCTCATCCTTTCCTCGAGTGATGCAGTAAATGTAAAGGCACATGACACAAGGATTTACAAGGTTAGGCTCCAATGGCCTACGTCCTTGCCATGTTGGTTAAACTCCCCAACATGGTTTCTCCACTATAATTCGGTTAGTAATTACAATGGTCGATACAGAGTCACACTATATCTCTCCTGAGTCCCACAGGAGGTTCTTTATACTGCATCCCACAGTGTTACCAGAGTCCCACTGGCCTGCTTCATCTTCAACCAAAGACTTCTCCACCCTGAGTCTCACAGGGGGTCTTCTCCTGGCTCCTCGAGTCACACAAGTATCTCTTCTTCTTTTGAAGCTCTTCAAGAGTCTTCCATAGCCGTGGATAAGGTATGCTGACCTTGCTCACTTCTTCTGATCACTGGTGGTGACTAGGACTTCTCTTCTTTGCTCTAGATTTATCTCCTACTTCTAAGAATGACCCGGTCACTATCTTCAAGAATCTTGATTGGAAAATATGTTCCTACACTAAGTATTCCCACTCAATCTTCTTGGTCTTCTCAACTACTGAAAACTCGGATAAATGGTGTCTTTAAATTCAGTCTGGCTTCAGTCTCTCTTCAATTCAACTTCATGCACTGAGTGCATGGAATCTTTATATCTTCATGCACTAATTGCATGGCTTCTAAATCTTCATGCATGACTTGAATGGAATCTCAAATATCTTCATGAACCTTTGTTCTTGGATTTCTCAAATGCACACACACTGATTCTTTATTTACGTGTGCATGTGCATGCATGAATACATGAACTCCCATTTTCTTCTTAGTGTGATAAACCCTTAAAGGGTGTAATCTCTTTTAGCACCCACACCTTCTTCTTCGAGTCACACTCTTATTCTTTCTCACACACACCAAATTGTGTGTTGTTATTTAGTGTGAATTTCTCCTTCTCCCTTTATTCTCAAGGTGTTCACCCACTTCTTCACTTATTCATATATGCATGGATATGCATGTATCTTCTACATTCACCAGGGCACACACAAGAGGTATGGCCTCCTTCACTTATGCATATTCAAGGCTACGGCCTTCTTGTTTCTTTGCACACACATTTTTCCTTTCTTCTTCATCAATGTGTGTGCACTCCACTTGTGCACACACTAAGGTAATGGGCTCTTAAATTTTTTCCCACACACACAACTTTCTTATGTTTTCATGCACATTAACTCCACCATGAAAGCACACTCCTTCTTCAAGTAAATCACACACAATATGAATGAGTATGTGGATATTATATGTGTGAGGGGTTCTTCTCAACGGTTATCAAGGCCATGGCCTCATGCTTGTCTTCCTCTTTGTGACAACGCAAGGCCTCAGGTTCTCCTTCTTTGTGCAAAACAAGAGTGCAAAATCCTCCTTCTTCGTGCAAACCTAGGAGCACAGGTCTTCTACGCACCAAGAATTCTTGGGTGCAATAGGCGCGCAAGGTGTGGCCTTCTTCTACCGCACAAGGTGCGGCAACTTCTTCTACCGCGCAAGTGGCGCGGTAGCTTCCTCCTGCCGCGTAGGTTAGCGGGTAGAGAAGGCACGCAAGTGTGCGTGGCTCACCTTATTCCTACTGCACAATGTGAGCACAGTGGCTTCCTCCAACCGCGTGAGTTCGTGGGCACAGAGGGTGCACAGGGTGCGGCCACTTGCTACCGCGCAAGTATGCGGGCAGCGGGCGTGCAAGTTCGGCATCTTCCCAGTCGCGTAGGGGAGTGCACAGGGAGGCCTCTTAATTACTTCATTCGCATAGGGGATGCACAAAACGAACTCTCGGAGCCTCGGGTGGCTCCAGACTACTCTGTTGCGCAAGTGGTGCGCGAAGCATTTCTTCGCGTTGCTCAAAGCTTCGCGGAACATCTCTCAAACGATCAGCAAACAACTTCTCGGTTTGGGCTTCTCCTTTTATAGGCAGAGAGTTCGATCGAAGCCATGAGGATCAAATCATTGAAGACCCGAGATCTGTGGCATTTTTAGATCTTTAAACGCGGATGAGATAACCTTGAAATCTCGGTTATTTCCTTTTTTTCTTTTTCATCAACATGATCTTTCATTATTGGTGTGCGAATCACGTGCATGCATTTACTAATGCATGTGAAGCCTTTCCTTGTACATTGAACGAGCAGTGCACCCTCAGAAACTTTGTTTGCCTCGGGCTAATTCGAATTTCTTCATTTTGTTGCATGTATGCAACTTTTAATGCATGCATGTATTTGGTTCGTCAAAATGATCATCATGGAGGATTCATGTTCTTTGGAGGTGGCCAGGAGCTCCATCTCCCTCGCTCTGGTGCCTCTGGTTTGTGGGAGGCGTCGCCAGTTAGCTTTAGCTGGCGGGAGGATGAGGACGACTCCAGCACCGTTGGATCCGTGTTTAATGAACGCGGACGGCCAGGATTATATCGTGGCTCTGTGGAAGGATTGTGCGGCTTAGATCAGATGCGAGATCAGATGGACGGTGCAGATTAGATCCGTGTTTTTAAAACTCATCCCACATCGAATCGCGCTGTGATTTTTGAGCGGTTTAACAAACATTCTCTGCCTCTACCTTCCCAGAATACTCCTCTCCCCCCTCCGGTGCCACCCCCGCAACGGTTCTCTGCTGGCGGGCTCTAGCGACCACTTTGCTCCTCCGGGCGCGCTCTAGCGCCCACTCTGCCTCTTCACGGGCATTCCCTTGGTACCCACGCTACACGGGTTCATCACCGTGTGGCACCCGTGGGCTTACACACGGACCCCACCATGCCTTGTGGAGGCCTTGGCCTTGAGGATATCCCTTGAGCGCGGTTGACCCTCGGGTCCCGCAAGTTCTTGAGGTGAGGGTCCTCGGCTGGCCTCCTTCGTTAGCTTATTTTTTGTTAAAGTACATAGATGGTACTTTATATAGAAGCAAAGTAACCAAGTACAAAAATGCCAAACCATACTTCTTCTCCTCTTCATCTTCTTAAGAACTCCATATAACATATTGAAAACATTACCATCACTATCACTTCCTTTTTCATTCACATATTGACACTCCTTGTCATCCATTAAATCCTTGACACCTTATTGACAACAAATTCAACACAGTGCACAACACCATTTCACCAGTTTATTATTATATATCTTTATTCATCCCTTCGTAACCATGTATCTACAAAAATAGGTACACCATTACTTAGATTTTTTTATTTATTTACTTGAACTCCATGACATTATATCCTATGGAATAGTAATTTTTTTTTCATTTCATCCCAAAAATAAAATACACCAAATTCAATAAGTAATTAAAATTTTTGGTTTAAAATTTAAATCTACTAGTAATCCAAAGAAACTCAATATAATTTGTTTATCATTAAATATTAGGGATTATAAATTAGATATCACATGTAATTAAATATAGGTTTTATTTATTTATTTTCAATTTCCATAATATTTTATGAAATGTTTCTAGAATTAATATAACCATGGTATAAAATATAGACTAGGTGGTGTTTTAATTTTTATTTCATAATTTTAAAATCCATGTTTTACATATGTAATCACACATTGAGCTTTAGAATCACCATTTTAATCTTCATCATCATTTATCCTTTACAGTTTCAGGATTGAGTATTTGTCATCATGAATGGAATCATTTATAATTGTAAGGTGTTTCCTTGAGATACATTGGTGATACGTAGAGGTTTAAACATATTATCTTTAGTAAAGGATATCAAATCAAGCCAAAACCTAGAATCATTGATTGATCCTAGTGGTAGTAGTAGATGCTGATGGCTGACATAGGCTTGTGAGTGGTGGTGTGTTCATTATGAGGTATGATATATTATAACGGGCTAAAACTCACCTATATTTATAAGTGAAAATAGAGCCTCTAAATTATGAATCTATCATAGAATTGTTCAGGGTCAGGTAATTACTAATTTCTAGTTTTACTTCATCATAGTATAAATGATGTCTCATGGGTTCCAATGATCAGCTATGGCCTTATGTACACCAAATACCTAATAAAATAATCTTATATATTTTTCATTGGATCCTTATGTACACACATCCCATGTGTCCTATTAGACCCTATATATTATACTACATCAATTCTTCTAGCACTCCCAGTGTGATTGGATATTTTACTATTTGGTGGGCCTCTTGGGTTTCCATCAGGTTGAGGGGTTGCCTTGCCAGAACCACTTATTCGTGATTTTTTTAAAATTCTTATGCTAAATTTGATCCCTCCTGAAATTGTAAAATTTATTACCCAAATTAAAAAAAACATTAAAAATTTATAAAAAAATAAATAATTTTTATTTTCTTTTGGAAAAAATATTTTGAAATATAATTTCCCCAGATATAATTATAACATGTTTTATTTTGAAAAATTAATTAATGATATTCATCCATTATTGAAAATGAATATCAAAAAAATTATGCATGAAATGTTCTCACAAATACCCCACACTAAGACTCATACATTCCCACAATGACAAAATCAAAACATATTTACATAGGAACAACACCCAACCATGATTCAAATTCTAATAGAAATGTATCTATGTGATTCAATGTAGAGTTAAATTTTAATTCATCATAAATAAAACAATAGAAATGATTATTTTAAAAAGGAATAGGTCACAATATATTTTAATTTTTCACTTTTATACATACCAAATATCTCTTTTCTACCATTCATGTCATTCAATTCAATTTTAATGTGCATGGAATTTTAAATATAACTCACTTGAATTGTTTTCTATCATCTATCAATGTAAAAAGTTAAATGAGTTTCTCCCATAATTAAAATTCAAGTAACATAAAATATACTTGAATAACATCATTATTATAAACTTTTAAAATAAAGAAATAATAATAAATCATGATGAATGTTAATTAGGTATACAATTATTCTAAGGATTTTGGTTTTTAGTTTTTATGTGAAACAATTTAAAGATGAAAAGTGAAAATTCCTCTTTATTACCTTCAATGATAATTAATAGTTATGTATAATGAAATTATCCACATAAAAATACCACCCCACATCCCATAACTCAATATTGGATCACAAATATGAAAATATGTATAATGGATTACACACCATGTAGTTTTATTATATATTTATTGAGTGGTAAAGTTAGGATAAATATCATATCCACTATTAATAAACAACTCATCATTTTCATTGGTCAAAATAGTGATTTGAGAACCCCAAAATATAGACTATTATTGTTGAAATTTATCAATAATTTTTTCATCGTTAATAGGTTTAATCATTGAAAAATTATTATGGAAAAAATCAAAAGCCTCCTAAATACTAAAATAATCACCTAACATTTATGCTCATTAGGAAAATCATCACTTTTGCATCACAAACAACAAATCATTGTACATATTTAAATAAATATCGTGAAAAATTTTAACTCTAAGGTAAAAAATGAAATGATTTTCCCAAAATATGGACCATTCATATAAGGTTTAATATTGGATCCTTGAGGGATTAAAGAAAGATATATTTAATGGTGGGTCCATGAATAAAGGGAATAATTTTTTTCCTCATTCATATTAAATTTAAATATTTAAAATAATTGTTATGGAAACATGTAAATAATGTTAGAGAAGAAAATATTCTTGAATTTATCTCAAGAAACATACTAAATATGGAATGGAAAAATTATTCTTTTATAATCTCTTGGTAATTGGAACATATTATATGGACAAAGAATCATTTAAATACAAACTCATAACTATAGAATTAACATGAACTATAGAATTTCCTAGTAAAATTTAAGGACATGGCCTTAAGAATTAATAATCTTGAATTAAATTAATAATTCACATTAAGAATATTTTTAGGTTTAGAGTTATATATAATTAGGCTATAAATAATACATTACATCTCAAAAATTAGAAGATAGAGACTTCTACTTAGTTTCTATTATTTTCATAAAATAAATTCTCATGAAAAAAAGAGTCATGTCTAGTCCCATGTTTTAGACAACATGACTTGTCCTTGATCCCATCCTCGAACCTATTCATCTTTACGTCCTATGAAAAATCATTTCAAAACGTGGGATGAGCATAAAATTATAAGTAAGGCCTAAAAAACAAAGAAATAAAACATTAGTTCATAATTACCCACATAACATAAGGTCATTAACATACCTAATGAAATCATAAGATTAATAAATAACAAATAGAAATTATAAATCCTAAAGGTAATTTGTTGAATCCATATCATACTGATATTTTAGTTATCATAGCTACGTAGGGAGTTGCATTTGGAATACCCATCAAAATATATTCCCTAAATCTCTTAGGAGAAACATTCACGTTTACATCTGTCACATTTACCAGTGCATTGGAGAGATATATAAGGCTCACCCACCCTAGGTTTATCATATAACCACCCATATACGTAACAATTCCCATGAACCAAAACATTTTCATAACACATAAAACAAACATAAAAGAAAGGAAACATTTCAACATTTCAATCACGATATTTCATTTAAATATTTTTTTTTCATAAAACCATTTTCAAAACCATTTTCAATACTAATATACGTAAAAAGATTAAATGTTATTTACATTAATTTTAAAAACAAAATGGCTTGTTAAGGAAGCCTAATATCAAATAATACTCGTGGTGGTGGAAAGGTCGTTGTCACTACATACATTAAAAGGAAACATTCTTTTTTGTCATTTAGTAAAACGCTTCATAGAAAAGGCTTCCCTATGAATTAAATGAAATATAAAAGGAGTTTATACTGCATATAAAAGAAATTAATGTATTAAAAAAAGTATGCCTCAATGAATGTAGAATGAGATGAAGTCTCTTGCCTCATGTCTGACTTGACCCGTTCCTTACTTAATCTCCAGAATAATAAACTGAAGTTAATTTATACATGATTTAGATCATTTTTCAAGTTTATTATTTCTTTAATATCACTTATTACCATCATATAAACAATATTGTATCATTTATGTTAATAACGGTCGATTTGTTGATATTTGGTACATGAGTAAAAAATGGACTTCTTATAATTACATGTTTTTTACATTGTAAAAAGATATTATATCCAGAATGATATTCATGGTTTATTTATCATATATATCATATATATCCAGTATATACATGTTTTTATAATTGTACATAACTTTTGAAGGTAAGAAATGAGATGCACCATTCATGGAGACGGTAAGCCGTACGTACGCATGAACACTAATTTCATTCCTATTTCTTATTTTAATGGAATTAAAACTTAATGATACATAGGTATAATATAATTCAAGTATAATATCATATATAATATCATTAAATCCATTATTTATGCATCCCACATAAGGCATTAGCGTGTCATATCACTTTGAGGGGGCAGTAGTCCGCACTTCCTCGTATTAAATTATCGCGTTTACCCATAATGGAAACCATAAAGGTATAAAATAAATGAAAAATAAAAAATCAAAAAGAAAAAATAAACATAATATATATCATATATAAATATGTTTCCATATTAATGGCCACCAAGAGAGGTGGTAGGAGAAAATTGAACAATCATTGTTTCATTATGCATTAGTTTTCCATCAACAGAAACAGTATGTTCTTTACCCATTATATGGAGGTATGTGAAAGTGTAGTTCGAATACTTCTCATAAAAACAACCTAGTATATTGAGTATATTGGGGTTGTTATAAAATAATAATAAAAAGTGTTTATGGGGTTGGATAAGGAAAATAAAACAATAGAACATTAGAGAAACTGTTACCTTTAAATCAGGTAACTCCCTTTGGATTGAACCAAAAGATCTTCTTGAAGTTCCTTCTACCTATTTTAAGGCTTATAGGAGGAACATGGAGATATTGAGAGATTATTTGGGCAGGTTTATAATGAGACAAGGGGCTTGAGAGGTATCAATAATGGGTTAGGGGTGATGGCTTTTTATAAAGGGGATGAGGGACACTTTAGGAATGTGTGGAAATATTATTTTATTATATAATGATTTTTAGTTTATAAAGGTATACAACTTATGAAAGTCAAAGACAAGTTGACTCATGGTCGAAATGAAATCATCCAGTAATAATTGGATAGTTTTTAGATATTATTTTAGTCTTTATAATCTTATTTATTTTAATCATTTATTAATGAGGTAAACACTACATTATTATTGTGTCATAAATAATTTTATTTATTTTATGTATATAAATTATAGAAAGAAAACTCTATGATATCGAAAATCCTTTTTGATTTCCATTGAATATTTATAGTGGAAAATATAAATTATATAACCACATGTAAAAATTAATTTACTAAAAGATATTTGTTTATATCATTTTTGTCATTACTTTTAATTATTTAAAATAAATTGTCATTATCACTCTTAAGTGGCTCCATGGGCTACCAAATTCAACCACAGGATTCCCACGGTTGGATATGTATCAACCAATAGTATTAGGCCACATGTTATGCCAATTTTATATTATTATTATAGTAATATGTGTTTACCCTTATTTACCAAATTTACCCTTTATCAATGGTAAATAAAATATTTACTGAAGTAATTATTCATAATGTATAAAAATAAATGTTACCTATTTACACAATTTAGACCTACTGATTTTTAATGTTGAATCAATTTTTCTAAATTCAAAACACACAAGTGGCATAAATTAATTTAAAATTTATTCCCGCGGTCAAAATAAAAAGCGTGTTTTTTATGAAATAATAACTATCAAAAGATTCACAGTTGTTAATGTCCAATTTCAAAGTCAAATTACATCCAATGTTGTAAATTTGATTAAATTGTAAAAATATAATCTATTTACACATTAAAACCAATTAAAAATATAATCTTACTATATAAATAAATTATATTAAAAGGCGATTTTGAATTAAAATATTGTATTTTCTACTATTCATCTAAAATTGAATTTTATCAGAAAAATAATAATATTTTACCCAAAATTAATTTTGATGTCCCAATTCTCAATAAGCATTTTATTATTTCAAAAAGAACATATAAAAGTGACCAACACAATATTTAAAGAGGGTTCACCATCAAAAGTCATTAAATCAACATTTTAAAGTAAATTATGATTACTATTAGATTCATTCAAATTTTAAGCCTCTAACTTTTATTGGATTAAAGTAAAAACATTTAAAAAACATGTATAACCATATTGTAGTTAGTTCTATCCATTCCAACCAATACAAAGTTGAGGCATTAACAACATTTAAAATAATATTATTATATTATTAGTGTGCAATGTAAGATTTAAATGAAACTCATTGTTGCGTATCGGGTACGCCATCGAGCATATCATCCCATTTAAAGTAAAATTAATATTTAATTCACAAATATGTATAATTATGAAAATTTATTATTTCTTTTTTTTACCTAGGAGGTTACATCCTTCCCCCCTTTGGAAATTGTGTCATTGAAATTTTTACTCACTCATCTAATAAGTGGGGGGTATTTATCCCTCATAGAATTTTCAATTTCTCATGTTTCCACTTCAACCATATGGGTTTTCGACAAAAAAAATTCATGGTGAATCACCATATTATTCAACACTTCTCTCTACGGTCAAGAATCTGGACTAGATGTTTCTCATAAGATAGATTCTATTCCAACTGTGCTACCTCTGGCCTTAAAACATTAGATGGATCTGGCATATAATTTCTCAACATTGAAACAGGAAAAAAATTGTGTACCTGGGATAAACATGGAGGTAAATCCACTATGTATGCAACTAATCCAACATTCTCCATTATTTCATAAGGTCCAATGAAACTTGGACTCAATATTCTTTTCTTACCAAAACGCATCACACTTTTCCATGGACAAACTTTGAGAAAGACATGGTCACCTACCTCAAAAGAAAGATCCTTCCTCCGATTTTCTCCATGACTTTAATACCTACTCTGAGCTATTCTCATGTGCCTCTAAATCAAAATAAACTTTTTCTGCCATCTCTTCTAGAAATTCTTGTCCCATTAACATCCTTTCACCTACTTCAACCCAGAAAGATGGAGTTCGACACCGCTTCTTATTTAAATCCTCAAATGGAGCCATCTGTATATTAGAATGAAAATTGTTATTATTATAAAATTTAACCAAAGAAGGTTGTTGGTCCCAACATCCCTGGTAATCCATCAGGAAAGCACTTAACATATCCTCCAAGGTCTGAATTGTTCGTTCTGACTACCCATCTGACTGTGGATGAATATTTTTACTAAAATTTAATTCATTACCCAATGACTTCTGAAGGCCTTTCCAAAAGTTATAAGTAAACCTGAGATCACAGTCAAATACTATGGAGAGTGGAGCACCATAGAACCTAACTATTCCTTCAACATACAACTGTGAAAGGTGATTTAAGGGAACATTATATCGAATAAGGAAGAAATGATTATAGTTAGTCAATCGATCAACAATAACCCAGATGACATTATTACCTCAAGATGTCATCAATAATCTTACAACGAAGTAGATTGATATATTTCCCATTTCCACTCTAGAACCAATAAAGTCTGAAGCATCACTTTTAGTAACTCTTGATCTTATTTAACCTACTATCAAGTCAAACACTTCATAGTAAAATTAGCAACATGTATTTTCATTCTATCCCACTAGTAATACTCTTGAATTTCTCTGTACAACTTAGTACTGTAAGGATGAACTGAAAATGGAGAACTATGAGCTTCAAATAACATCTAATTCCTCAACTCTGAATCACAAGGAACACATATTCTCTTCCCAAAAATCAAAACACAAGGATTATCAATGTTTATTTCTGGAAACATTCCCTCCGGAACCAACACTACCTTTTTTGGTAACTCATTGTCTTCCTTCAGCGCTTGCGTAATTCTGTCTGATAATGAAGATTTTATTGATACCCAAAACAAAATAGAATAATTTCCTACACCAAAAACTTCTATGAAAAAGTTCATCAAATCAAAAACCAAAGTATCTCTTTCCAAACGTAGCATGGTTAATAAAGCATTACTTTTTGGACTCAAAGCATCATCCCCTTTATTGTCCTATCCTGGATGATAATGAATCTTTCAATCAAAATTGTTGATTAATTCCAGCAATATCCACTATTACATGTTCAATAATTTCTGAGTAAATATATATATCAAACTATTATGGTCAATATATATTTCAAATTTTTCTCTGTTTAAATGATGCCTCAAAATTTTTAAAGAACAAACAATAGCAGATAATTCTAAATCATTTGTAGGGTAATTTAACTCATGAGATTTCAACTGACGTGAAGCATAATAAACTACCTGATTATTTTTCATAAGTTCAAATCCAAGTCCTTTCAACGAAGCATCACTGTAAATAACAAACTCACCATTTCTATAAGGTAGTTCCAAAACTGGAGCATTCACCAATTTTCCTTTCAATTCCTGAAAACTATCATCAAATATATTTTGTCCAAATGAACATAACACCTGTTTGAGTTAACATTGTAATTGGACTAGATAACAGTGCAAAATTTTTAACAAACCTCCTATAATAACCTACCAATCCAATAAAACTACAAATATTAGTTATAATTGAGGGTCTTTGCCATTCATCAACAACTTTTGTTTAATTCGGATTAATAATTATGCCATTTTTCAAAAAAATGTGACCAAGGAAAGAAATTTGTTGTAACCAAAACTCACACGTGCTGAATTTTCCAAATAGAGACTTTTCCTTTTATGGTTTGAAAGATAACCCTTAAATGACTTTCATGTTCTTATTTAATTTTATAATAAACCAAAATATCATCAATGAACCCAACCACAATCTTATCCATGAACTAACAGAAAATTTTATTCATAATATCCATGAATATAACAGGTGCATATGTTAAACCAAAGGCATAACTATGAATTCATAATGGACATATCTAAAAAACACGGTCTTTGGACTGTATGCTTCCTTTAATTTCAACTGATGATACCCCGACCTCAAATCAATCTTTGATAAATACTGAGCTCCTTGGAGATGATCAATAAAATCATCGATATGAGGCAAAGGATACATGTTCTTAACAGTGATGTTATTCAATGCTCTATAATCAATGCAATGTCTCATTGAACCATATTTTTTTCATAAAAAAGAAATGAGAACCCCATGGTGAAATGGTATGTTTAATGAAACCTTTATCTAATAACTCCTGAAATTGCTTTTTTATCTCTAAAAGTTCAATTTGAGCCACTAGATAAGGGGGCTTTGAAAATGGATTAGCATTAGGAACTAAGTCAACAGTAAATTCAACTTCCCAATTTAGTATAATACCATGAAACTCATCAAGAAAAACATTAACTTACTCATTTACCATTGGAACATCATTAATCTAAACAGTTCATTGGTTTTCAGCAATATATGTAAGGTTACATTCATTTCCATCCTTTACTAGTTTCTCAGCTTCCTGATATGTTATCAAAAGTAAGGGTTCATTATTTTACACAAACTGAAAATATTTCTGAAAAGAAACATCTTTAGCTCTACAGTCAATCTTTTCATGATAAACATAAATCCACTCCATTCCCAAAATAATATCAAACTCTACTATAGGATAAACAATAAGGTTTGTAGGTATATTCTTTCTATACATAAGGAAATGAAGGTCCGTATAATTTCTTTTTGTTTCATCATTTTTTTCAGTTGTTTTTCCCTTAAATTCAATATTAATATCTTGATATGGAATTCCCAATTTACTAGAAAAATTATCAGAAATTAATGAATTTGAATACCACAAATCAAACAACACATTGGAATAATCTAAACAAAAAAACAGTGTACCTGATACTACTTCATTTGATGGCCCAACATCAGCTGTAGTAGTTTCAAAGGACATCACTACTCTTTTCTCATTGTAGTCAAGTCACTATCCCTCAGTTGAGTTCTTCCTTGGACACAAATTTTCATAATGTCCCATTTCATTTCCCTTAAAACATTTTACTGATTTTTAATCCGATTTTGTCTTACCATTACCCTGCTATTTTTCAGTGCAATTACGATCCTTATGTCCCATTTTACCAAATCGGTGGCACTTAGCAAATTCAAAATACATTCCCCAGTATGCTTTTTACCACAATTTTCAAAAACTCTAATCTAAAGTTTCTTACCATCAGAATTATTTGAAGAGTTCATTCCTTTCTCCTACCACCATGACCTCTTATACTATTGTTTTTCAAAGAACAAATGACCATCAGAAAACTCCATTTACACCTTTTACACACATCGAAAACATTTTTCATAAATTTTGAACTCATGATAAGATAAATCCCTTCAATAAATTGGCTTTAATCCTGAGTAAAATGGTGTATTTTACTATCAATATCTCACATCAAATTTGAAGCATATCATTCCAGTCAAGTGAATGTTTCTTCATAAGCAGCCATTGAGTCAAACTATAACATGAATTTGTGAATTTGTTTTTCTATCCTAAGATGATCCACCTTAAGAAAATATTTCTCAATAATAATACTTTTGAATTCATCCCAATAAATAGAATCAATATCCTTAATATCCCTTATATTTTTCACCACTCACCACCAATGATCAGCTACAGCTTCAAAACGGTAAATAGTGAGACTAACCTTTTGATGTTCTAAACACCCCATGACATAAAAAACATTCTCCAGTACTTTAATCCACCCTTCATCTAGCACAGGGTCATAAGATCCTCTAAATTATGGGGGATGTTGCCTCTATAAATGCTCTTCTACTGAAATGTTCCTCTATGGTTGATATGGAAGATCTCATGCATCGATACCACCACCATTTATAGCTATATTCGACTATGCCATCACTGCAACAAACTATTCAGTTCTGATTCCAACCATATCCGGTTGCTGATTTGGAAGGTTTTCTTCCTCTTGATGTCATCTCAACATATCTGACATGTTTCCTCTACGGAAAACCATTCTAAACACAGAAATATCTTAGGCGAAGCAACATGGTAATCTGTAAATGCTATATCACTACAATATTACCATAAATTAATTTATGGACATTAATTTACCAATATCCTCACTTATAAAGTTATCTAAACCATCCTATGATATAATGTTAAGGACCTAGCCTTAAGAATTACATAATCTTGATTTAAATGAATAATTCACATTGAGGATCTTTTCAGGTTTAGATTTTTAAGGAATTAGGCAATAAATATTACAATAAATATCAAAAATTACATGGTAGACACTTCTACTCAGTTTCCATTTTATTTTATAAAATAAACACTCTTGAAAAAAAGAGTCATGTCTATTCTTACTTAAGTCCTCTGGAAAAAACATTTCAAAACATGGGATGAGAATAAAATGCTCGGTAAGGGTTGTAAATCAAAGAAAGAAATATTTAGTTAATCATTAAATACATATCATATTCTCTTTAAAATACCTCATGAAATCATAAGATTTATGAATAAAACATAGAAACCATAAATCCTAATGGTAACTTGTGGCATCCATATCATACATGCATTATAACTATCACATCTACGTAGGGAGTTAAGTTGGAATACCTGTCACACTATATTCCCTAAATCTGTTAGGATAATCATTAATGTTTACCTCCATCACATTACCCAATGCATTGGAGATCTATCTTAGGCCCACCCACCCTAGGTTTATCATATAACCACTCGTATATGTATCAATGCCCAATAACCAAATCATATTTGTAACACATAAAATAAACATAAATGAAAGATAACATTTAAAAATTTAAATAACCATATATCATTTAAATATATTTAAATAATCAATCCACTATCAATACCATTTTCAATACCAATATACGTAGAATGAGTAAATAGTATTTATTTTCATTTTAAAAATATTTTGTCTTGATATGGATGTCAAAGATCAAATAATACTCGTGGTGGCGAAAAGGTCATTGTCCCCACTTACGTTTAAAAGAAACATTCTATTTTTTCATTTAGTTAAACGCTGCGTAGAAAAATATTCCCTTTAAATAAAATGAAAATTCAAAGGATTTTATACAGAGAATAAAATAAAGTCATGCATTAAGACAAAGTATACCTCAATGAAAAGAGATTGAGATGAAGTCCCTCACCTCATGTCCAACATGACCTATTCATTCTTTAATCTCCTGAACAATAAACTATAGTTAATTTCTACTTGCTTAACATCCTTTCTCATGTTTATTATTTCTTTTATATCACTTATTACCATTTTATAAACATTATAAAATCATTTAAGTTAATAACGTCCATTTTGTAGATATTTGTTACTTGAGTCAAAAATGGACTTCTTATAATTACAAGTTGTTCATGTGGTCAAATGTTATTATATCCATAATGATATTCATGATTCAGTTATTATATATATCATATATATCCCATATAATCATGTATTTAAAATAGTACAAAACATCATGAGGTAAAAAATGAAATGCACCGTTCATGAAGACTATAAGCCGTATGTACGCATGAAAGCTACATTCATTTATTTTTCTTATTTTAATAGAATTACAATATAATGATACATAGTTATATTATAATTCCATTATAATATCATATATAATATCATTAATGTTATCCTTTATAATTCTCATATAAGGCATTAATGAGTCATATCACTTTGAGGGGGCGGTAGTCCGCACTTCCTCTAATTAAATTATCGTGTTTACCCATAATGAAATCCTAAAGGTATTTTATAAATGATAAATATAAAATCATAAAGAAAAAATAAACATAATATATATCATATATAAATACACATCCATAATAATGGCCACTATGAGAGGCGGTAGGATATAATTGAACAATCATCATTTTGTGAGGCATTTATAACGTACCTGTCTTTTCATACCTTACAATTACATCATTTTAATGATAAAAACATAATATTATTACACATATAGGATCTAAAGGTTTATTGTCTTGGGAAAACTAAGACCATACATAATAATTACAACATCAAGCATAAACATTTATATAATTTCTTCTCCTGTAGCTTCTTAATTGAACTTGTCCTCTCCTTAGAACATGTTTCCACCTGAGGATATACATAAAAATGGGTGATCTAAAAGCCTAGTAAGAGGATATATAATAAGAATATAGCATCGGGTGAGAATAATCATGAAATAAGCAAAAGATCATGAACATGAGAGGAGTATAAATAAAAGACTTGAAATGTGGCAATGCGTAAAAATGAAACATCATGTCGTTGTGGTTAACTAACACACATACTTGTGAATCAAGCTATCATCTTTTTCACACTTTATCTCACATATATTCATTATATTCTCAATTTACCCAATTCATTAGAGTGCTATATGATTCCGGGTTCACCCGTCACATTCAAACATTCATATTGCGCTATATAATTTCGGGCACACCCGTCACATAGTAACATTATCATTATCATGCTTGCCAAATGGAACGTATACCAAAAGTGAAAATAACTTTCCCATGGAAATTAATGGGTTACATATCATAAGAAAACATTCATAAACATTGGGTTCCCAAAATTAAGAGGAAAAAAATACATGTTACAAGGACCATTCACTTTGAGTGAGAAGTAAAAGGTGTGTTCTAAAAATACAAGCTCTTTTGGAAAACTTTTTGTTTGATATAAATACTAGGTAAAAAAATTTATATCCCAGAAAAAGAATGACAATTATGAAGAATTTATCTTTAAGGATTAACCATATCAAAAAAGTATTAAAAGAGGGATAACTTTAAGGATGAAAGTTGGGTTCAAGAATTTCCACTTACCTGGTATCTAAATGATTTATTCCCTTTAATGTCTGGTAAAATGAAATTATATTCATTAATTAGAAATCTAAAACCCCGTGTACATTAATATGGTTCATTATGGTTTTGTTAGGTGATTTTATGTTCTTTTGGATGAGTTATATATTTTAAAAAACATTTTTTGGGAATGTTTTTTAATGGTTTTCTTGAGTGGTTCACTTGTATTCCTAAATTGATGTTTGGGTAGGACATGGGTAAACATCCAGAACTGATATTACATGTTATTAATGATATTAAAAGAGTTTTAATGATCTAATAATGAATCATATTATATCCACGTGGATGAATCATTAGATAAGAATTAACTGATGATTGTTTGGGTTAATTTGGGAGGTTTTTCGATCACAATGAACTTGTTTTAATTTATAAATTAGTAATATGGGCATAAGTTATTTATAGAACATTAAATATGAAATAATACGTAAAAAATTTTCTTGTTTAACCATAAAAATGGTTTCCTGACCAGATCTGAATTTATAAATGGAAGAAGAAAGCATGTCGTTCTTCAAGGTGATAAATTAACACCTCACAAAGAACATTCTCTTTAATAAAATAAAAGGAAGAGGGAAAATGGTTTGGATGATATAATATCCCATTATCATCATGACATTACATTATTTGTATAGTACTAGAGTTACAATTAAATTTGGATGAAGATAGGCGGGGAGAGATCAAGAAATGAACTTGAAATTGAAAGGGGGTTAAAAGAGAAGAGGGGGAGAGGTTAGGGAAGATTTTTGGGCAGAGATTAGAGAAGTCTTGGAGCTTGAGAGGTGTGAGGAAATGAGGGTGTGAAGGGTTGTATTTATAGTGGAGTGTAGATGGGATTCCTTAATATAAAATTTATTAGTTTATTAATTTCCCCTAAGAGAAGGAATAGTGAGTCTTCAATGAATAATAATTGTAATGCTATCATGTGATCCCGAACCAAGTGGGCTTACATCAGCATAACATCACACATGACTCTATAATTAGCTTATTTAGCTTATTTTTCTACATTACGGTATTTCACTATTCAAAAAGAAATTCATGTATCTCAGAAAAATACTAAAAATTCACCTCAACAATTTTTTGACGGGTTGAATCCAAAAATGAAGTCCATTTATCAAAAATACTTTTCTAAATTTGAATAATTTAAAATTTAATTAAAATCATGGTTTATTAGTAAAAACAGTTTTAAAAAATTCATTTACTTATTCTAAAATATAGGTACATCATACTATCACTTGAATACTATTTTTATACTAACACATGATAGGTTAATATTCATTAGGGTATATCACTATTCATAATGGTATGTTACTATCAATAAGGGTAGGTTACTGTTCACAAGAAATTATTTTTGTTTTATTAAACTCAAAAATCATCTTGAACACAACCGTGTATATCAGATTTTAAAAATTCCAAACACAGAAGTGACAAACATATGATTAATGGTCACTAAGAACATAGTAGTTCATTATGTTGTGTTTTCATGTAATTTTATAACATAATTATAAAAAGGGAATATCCATTGAAAAACATTGGGTCGTTACATTCTTCCCCCCTTAAGAAATTTCGCCCCTGTATCTTCACTTTACACAAATAGGTGAGGGTACTTCTCCTTCAATTCCTCTTCTGGTTCCCAAGTTGCTTCCTCAAACTTATGGTTCCTCCACAAAACATTAACAAGATGAGATTCCTTGTTACATAGAACAATATCTCTCTGATCCATAAAATCTACTGGTTGTTCCTCATAAGAGATATCACATTTTGGTTGTACCACTGCTATGTTTAGTACATGTGAGGGGTCTGGTATGTAATTTTTCAGTTGTGATACGTGAAACAAAACATGAACTTGAGCCATATTCGGTGGAAGTGCAAGTTGATAGGCCAAGGCTCCTATACTGTCAAGGATCTCAAATGGGACAATGTACCTTGGTATTAGTTTCACTTTATTCCCAAATTTCATGACTCTTTTCAATGGTTATATTCGAAGGATGACTTTATCTCTAACGTCGAAATCCAATTCCCTAGGACGGTTGTCAGCATAGCTCTTTTGCCAACTCTGAGCACCTTTGATGTGTTTCTGGGTGACTTGAACCTTTTCTGTCGTCTCTTGAACAAGATCATGACCAAGTAGTTTTCTTTCTCCAACTTCATCCCAACAGGTTAGAGTTCTACATTGATTTCCATACGGATCTTCATATGGAGCCATCTGAATACTCGAGTGGAAGCTATTGTTGTATGAGAACTCAACCAATGGGAGATGTTGATCCCAACCACCTTTGAATTCAAGAGAGCAGGCTATCATCATATCTTCAAGTGTCTGAATAGTTCTTTTAGACTGTCCATCAGTTTGGGGGTGATAGGTCATGTTGAAATTTAATTTAGTACTCAAAGCATGTTGAAGGATCCTCCAAAATTTAGAAGTGAGCTTTGGATCATTGTCAGAGACAATTGATATTGGAACACTGTGCAGTCTCACCACTTCCTTCACATATATCTTTGCATGTTGTTCAAATGAGAGATCTTCCCGAATATAGATAAAATGGACAGTCTTGGTGAGTCGTCCAATCACAACCCATATTGCATCATTTCCCTTCGATATCTTTGGGATACCCATGAGAAAGTACATTGTAACATTTTCCCATTTCCACATGGGTATAGAAAATTGTTGCATCATACCTTTGGACTTTTTTCTCTCATCTTTAACTTTATGACATACCAAGCACCTTGATATATATTCTACAATCTTCTTCTTGATGTTATCCCACCAGATGTGTTCTCAGAGATCACGGTACATCATGGTTCTCCCAGGATGGATAGAGAAAGATGATCTATGTGCATTTTCCAAAATATGCTTCTTTATACAGGCTGATGAAGGCACACAAACCCACATTTCAAACCAAATCACCCCATCATTGTCGATGTAGAACTCTTGAAGCTTTCCATCCTTTACTGCATTCACCTAATTTTGTATCACCACATCATCCCTTTGGGCTTCCTTAGTCTTCTGTTGGATGGATGGTTGTGCAATCATTTGGGAAAGGTAGGATGTATACCATGCCCTTATGATTTCAAAATACATCCATTTCATATTTAAGAAGATAGTGTCTTCCTCAATCTGTAACATGGCTAGAGTAGCAGTTTCTTTTCTACACAGTGCATCGACTACCTTGTTCGCCTTTCCAGGATGACAGTAAATAGAGCAATCATAATCCTTGATTATCTCTAACCATCTCCTTTGATGCATTTTGAACTCCTTTGGTGTGAATATATACTTTACGCTCTTGTGGTCGGTGTATATGTCACACGTCTCACCATAATGGTAGTGCTACCATATTTTCAAGGAAAAAATCATGTCTGTCAGCTCTAGATCATGTGTCTGGTATTTCTTCTCATGGATATTCAACTACCGTAAGGCGTAGGGTATCACATTATCATTTTTCAGGAGTACACAACATAAGCCTTTATTTGAAGAATCACTATATATCACAAAATTGTCTCCACTTTTCGATAGTGTGAGTATTGGTGCAATGATCAGCCTTATCTTAAGCTCCTTGAAGCTTCCCTCACATTCTTCCATCCAGAAATACTTTACCCCTTTCCTTGTTAACTTAGTTAGCTGGATTGACAATTGTGAGAATTTTCTCACAAAACGTCGGTAGTACTCTGCTAATCCAAGAAAACTATGGATTTCTGTGACACTAGAGGGCCTGGGCCATTCCTCAATCGCATTTTTTTCAATGATCCACATAAATTCCATCACTTTTGATCACATGTCCCATGAATGTGACTTTATTCATAAAAAAGTAACACTTGCAGAACATGGTGTAAAACTTTTCCATTCTTAATGTCACTAACAGAAGTCTTAGATGCTCTTCATGTTCCTCATTTCTCTCAGAGTAGATGAGAATATCATCGATAAAAACTACCACAAATTTGTCTAGGTAATGTATAAAGACTATATTCATCAAATTCATGAAGATTTCAAGGGCATTAGTAAGTCTGAAGGGCATCACCAAAAACTCATAGTGCCCAACCCTTAAATGGAAGGCAGTCTTTTGAATATCTTCCTTATTCACTATTACCTAATGATATCCAGAACGAAGATCCACTTTTGAGAAGTTTTTAGATCCTATTATGTGGTCTAACAAGTCAACAATCCTTGGGAGAGGATACTTATTCTTTATGGTGATCTTGTTTAGTTCCCGATAATCGATACACAGCTGCATTGTTCCATCCTTCTTCTTCTTCACAAAGACCACTGGTGCACCCCAAGGTTATGCAGTAGGGCGTATGAACCCTTTGTCCATATTTTGTTGCAGATTATTCTTTAACTCCTCCAATTTGATAGGAGCCATCCTATAAGGACAATTCGAGATAAGAGTAGCTCCATGAATGAGTTCAATTGAGAACTCTACCTCCTGATCCAGGGGAATTCTGGGTAACTCTTCGGGAAATACATCACCATATTCCCTCACGATGGTCATTTCCTCAAGGATGGCACTTTCCTTCAACTCAACCATTAGGGTGAGGTATGCTTCTTCAAAGGGAATCAACACCCACACTATTGAAGGGTTTCTCAAAAGTGATTCATCATCTTCCTTGAATTTTTAGAGAATCATGGGATGGTTTGGAATATTAAAAGATATTTCCTTTTCTCGATAGTTGATAAGTTCTCTATATAAAAAGATCCAATCCATTCCCATTATAGCTTCAAATCCCACCAAGGTAAGTATTACGAGATATTTTTGAAGAATCTTCCCACAAACGCCAACAGGAGAAGAGTAAAACACTTGGGTTGCAATGCTTTAACCACTTGTTGTTTTTACAGTTATCTCTACTTCATGGTTTTGGGGCTTCTATTCTATAGTTCTAGCAACCATGCAAGATATAACAGAATGCGTAGAACCATAATCAATTAAAATTTTTTCCATTATAAAGTGAATAAGAAGTGTACCATGTATGAATTCATTATCTTGCTCCACTTTTATATTAGTGATGGCATAAGCCTTCCCTTGTTCCATTGGCATTAGTGGTTACTGATGTTGATTACCCTCAAAAAATTGAGGTTTAGTGCACTGACTTGCATAGTTCCCCAGCTTCCTACATTTGTAGAATTTAACCATGAGTGGTTATCTCCTTTATTCAGCTACAGTCTAAATATTTTTCATGTCTTTTCGACAATATTGAGAATGGTGTCCTTCTTTCCCACACTTAAAGCATTTCCCCGTCCCTTCTAGGAAGTTCCCATGGTGCAACTTTCCACATTTTTGTCATGTGGGTTGTTTAATTCTTTTCTCACCTTTATCGTTAGATAATATATCTTGAAACTCCATCTTTCATTTCTTGTCACCATATCCATGGGACCATTCTCCATACTCCATCTGCACTTTGAGAGCACATCGAACAACTTCTTCATAACTCCCAAAGTCTTGAATTGCAAGAGGATTTATAATATGTGGTTTTAATCCACTAAAGAATCTATCAATTTCTCTATCATTGTTGATAAAAAAACCAGAAGCTTACCTTGCTTGCCTTGTGAAATTCTCTTCATAGGTTGTGACATATACTCATTATTTTTGATTGAGCTCTATGAATTCTCGCTCCATATTTTTGTGAAGATTTAGTGGGAAATACTTATTAAGAAACATTATCTTAAAGTCTTCCCATTCCATCACTTCAATTTCCTCACATTGCATGGTGTTCTTAATAAAATTCCACCATTGATCGGCCACTCCATCTAGATGATAAACAGCTAGAGTGACCTTCTCTATCTCAAAATAGTGAAGCAGAGAAATGATCTTCTCCATGGAGTTGATCCAATGTTCCACATCTAGTGGATCGTAAGATCCATTAAACGTCGGTGGTCATTGCCGCATAAAACATTAGATAGAAAGTTTATCCCTCTTTGATAAAGCAGAATGTTCCCCAATATTATGTTTATTGCTCATAACATGAGATAATTGGGTAAGCATCACCATGAAGTATTGAACTCCACCTCCCAAATCATTGGGGGTGTCGTTCGAGCAATCATTGTATTGGCCCTTGCACGAGTTGTTGGCCTGATTTGTTCAGGTTCCCACCATTTTCTAAAATAGAAAAGGTTTGAAAAAAACATAAGTAAACAATTCATGGATAAGTTATTCGTTTAAACAATTTATACCAAAAACATAACATATGGGATCCCTATGTAAATATTCTAGGGTGAATTTTTGTACTTAGTCTCTTGCTATAGGTTTTCACGAGGGTTCACTAATCCAAATTCCCAAATTAACTAATCCTTTCCTCTAATACCAAATATAACATCACTAACTTTTATAACATTACTATTACATCATTTTAAAGATAAAAAACATAATAGTATTACACAAAAAGGATCCAAAGGTTTAGTGTCTTGGGAAAACTAGGACCGTACATAACAATTACAACATCAAGCATACACATTTATATAATTTCTTCTTCTCTAGTTTCTTATTGGCACCTGTCATCTCCTGAGTACATGTAGCCTCCCAAGGATATACATAAAAACGGGTCAAAAAAATCCCAGTAATAAGATAGATAATAAGAATATATAATGGGGTTAGCATAATCATGACATAGGAAAAAGATCATGAACATGAGAGGAGCATAAATAAAAGACTTTAAATGTGGAAATGCATAAAAATGAAACATCATATGTTAGTGGTTAACTACAACAAATAATTGTTAAACAAGCTAGAATCTAGTTCACACATAATTTCACATTTACTCATGAGATTAATCACTTTACCCAATTCATTGGAGCATTGTATAATTCCATGTGCACCTATCACATTCAAACATTCATATTGTGCTATATAATTCCGGGCGCACCTATCACATCATAACATTATAATTATCATGATTTCCACATGAAACATATATCAAAATTGAACATAACTAACCCATGGAAAGGAATGGGTTACATATCATAAGAACAAATTCATGGACTTTGGGTTCCCAAAAGAAAGATGGAATAACATCCATGTTACAAGGACTGTCCACTTTGAGTGAGAAGTAAAAGGTGTGTTCTTAAAAAAGAGTTCTTTTAGAAAACATTTTGTTTGACAAAAATACCAGGTAAAAACATGTATATCCCAGAAAAGGGAATTCAATTATGAAAAAATGATTTTAAGGAGTAACAATTTCAAAAATTGAGTGAAAGAGGGAGAACCCAAAGGATGAAAGTTGGGTTCGAGAATTTCCCCTTACCTTGTATTTGAATGATTCCTTATCTTTAATGTCCTATATAACGACATTATATTCATTAATTAGAAATCAAGAACCTTTTGTACATTAATATTGTTCATTATGGTTTTATTAATGGATTTTATGTGCCTTTGGATGAGTTATAGAGTTTTAAATACATTGTTGGGGAATATTTGTTTTTATGGCTTTCTTGGGTAGTTCACTTGTATTCTTAAATTGATGTTCGGGTAGAACATGGGTAAAAATTCAGAACTGATATAACTTGTTATTAATGATATTACAGGAATTTTAATGATCTTATAATGAATAATATTATATCCATGTTAATGAATCATTAAATAAGAATTAAATCGTGATTGTTTGTGTTAATTTGGGATGTTTTTCAATCAAAACAAACATGTTTTAATTTATCACTGAGTAATATGGACATAAGTTATTTATAGAACATTAAATATGAAATAATACATAAAATATATTCTTGTCCAAACATAAAAATTGTTTCTTGACCAGATCTGAAGGTAGAAATGGAAGAAGAAATCATGTCGTTCTTGAAGGTGATAAATTAACACCTCACAAACAACGTTCTCTTTAATAAAATAAAAGGAAGAGGGAAAGGGGATTGGATGATATAATATCCCATTATAATCATAAAATTACAGTAAATGTATAATACTGGAGTTACAATACCATTTTATTGATGATATGTGGGGAGAGAACAAGAAATCAAGTTGAAATTGAAAGGGAATTAAAGGATAAGAGGGGGAGAAATTACCTCTTGAATACTCCTCTTGAGTCCCCCATAAGGGCATAGTATTGGTCTATTGATGAGACCCAAAACTCTTGGACATGGGAGATGGGATAGAGAAGATTGTTTTGGCAGATTTTAGAGAAGTCTTGGAGCTTGAGAGATGTGAGGAAATGAGGGTGTTAAAGGTTGTATTTATAGTAGAGGGGAGAGGGGTTTCCTTAATATAAAATTCATTAGTTAATTAATTTCCCCTATGACAAGGAATAGTGAGTCTACAATGACCAATAATAGTTGTTTTATCATGTGATCCTAAAACAAGTGGACTTACATCAGTAGAACATCACACAAGACTCTATAATTAGCTTATTTAGCTTATTTTGTAAATTATGGTATTTCACTATTCAACAAAAATACAAGTATCATAGAAAAATACCAAAAATTCACCCCAACCATTTTCTATGTGTAGAAAACAAAAATGAAGTACCTTTTTCAAAATTAATTTTCTAAATATGAATAATTTAATATTTAATTAAAATCATTGTTTATTACTAAAAAACAATTTTAAAACATTCATTTATTTATTCGAAAATATAGGTACATAATATTTTCACTTGAATAATATTTTTAAACTATCATAGGTAATGTTACTATTAATTACGGTATATCACTATTCGTAAGGGTATTTTACTATTCATAAGGGTAGGTTACTATTCACCTAAATAAGTTTTTTATTAGACTCCAAAAATTATCTTGAACAGAACTGTGTATGTCGTATTTTAAAAATTCCAAAAATAGATGTGTAAAACTTATGTTTAAAGGTAAATTAGAACTTATTAGTTCATTATGTTGTGTTTTAATGTGATTTTATAACATTATTATAAGAAGGGAATTTCCATTCAAAAATTTTGGGCCATTACTGCTTTAGTTTTCCATCCACAGAAATAGGTAGTTCTTTATCCATTAGATGTAGGTGTGTGAAAGTATAGTTCGAATCCATATCATAACAACATCCTAGTATATTAAAGATACTGGTGATTCTATATAATAAACGAATAAAATTAATTAATGGGGATGGAGAAGGAAAATAAAACAAAAGAACATAAGATAAGACATTACCTTTTTTTCCATCCTATGTTAAAATTTGTATTTTCAATCACTTTTAAGGGAAAAGTGAGAACCCTCACACCTTACCTGATTTATCACCAAAGGTCACAATTAATTTTTTAAAGAAAAGTTTAATCTGATTTGAGCCAATATCTCTAAACAATATCCATGGAATAGACTTTATCTGGATGTCATAATCATCCTTTATAACTCCTTCATAGAGAAACATTTATTTCGGGTAACTCCCTTTGGTTGGAACCAAAAGCACTTAGTGAAGTTCCTTATGTCTGTGTTAAGGATTCAAGGTGGAAGAGAGGGACCTTAAGAGCTTATTTGGGTATGGTTTCGATGAGCCATGGGGCTCGAGAGTTGTGATGAATGGGTTAGAGTTGAGGGCTATTTATAAAGGGGAGGAGGGGCTATTTAGGAAAGTGTGGAAATCTTATTTTAGTATATAATGGTTTTCGGTTAATAAAGGTCCAAAAATTATTAAAGTCAAATATAATATGACTCATGGTTGAACTATAAAGAATACAATAATAATTGGAAAGGCTATAGATATTATTTTAATTTTTATAATATTATTTATTTAAATCATTTATTAATGAGGTAAACACTATATTATTATTGTGTTATAAATAATTTTATTTTTATGATTTCTATAAATTATAAAAAAATACCATGATATAGGAAATCATTTTATCAATCTAATGAATACATATAGTCTATAAGATAACTTATATAACTCTTTGAAAAAATTATGTTACTAAATGATATTTGTCTATATCATTTTTATCTTTAGATTAAAATAATTAAAATAAAGGTTCATTATCACTCTTAAGTGGCTCCATGGGTTCCCAAATTAGACCCAAGGATGTCATGGTCATATATGTATCAACCAATATGATTAGGAAACATGTTATTGTAATTTTATATTATTATTATAGTAATACTTGTTTACCCTTATTTACTAGATTTACCCGTTAACCATGGAAAATAAAATATTTACTAATGTAAATATTCATAATGTCTAAAATTAAAAGTTATTTAAAAAATTTGGACCTACGGATTACAAATATGGAATAAATTTTTTTAAATTCAAAACAAATAAGTGGAAGAAACTAATTAAAAATCTATTCCCACTTCTAAAACAAAAAGTGTGTGTTTTATGAAATAATAACCATCAAAAGATCGACACTTGTTAATATCAAATTTGATAGTCAAATTACATAAAAAGAACCAAATTGGATTAAATTATAAAAATATAATCTAACTACACTATACAACCAATCAAAAAGATAAACTCACCATATAAATATATTATATTAAAAGACAGTTTTGAATTAAAATATTGTATTTTCTACTATTCATCAAAAAATTAATTTGATCAGAAAAATACCATAATTTTACCCAAAGTGAATATTGATGTCCCAATTCTGAATAAGAATTTTATTTTGTGAAAAGGAACATATAAAAGTTACCAAAAGTATATATAAATAGGGTTTTTCATCAAAAGGAAGTAAATCATCCTTTTAAAATAAATAATTGTTAAAATTAGATTAATTCACATTTTAAGCCTCTAAATTTTATTGGATAAATGTAAAATAATTTAACAAACATGTATAATCATATTTTAGTTAGTTCTATTCAGTCCTTCCAATACACCGTCCAGGCTTTAACTAATTTATAAATTATATTATTATATAATTATTGTACAACGTATGATTTCAAGGAAACCCATTGTTGTGTATCGGGAACGCCATCGAGCATATCAACCACTTTAAAGTAAAATTATTATTTTATTAAAAAATAATAATATGTATGAAAATTTTTTATTTCTTTATTTACTTGGGATTTTACATAAAATGAAATTAAGAAAAAAATCATTAATAAATAACAATATGTTCATCAAATTAATGATTTTTCAATTCTATTTCCCATTCCATGAATTATTGATTCAATAACCCATATTTTAATTTATCCTTATTCAAAATGATAAAAATTTATTTAAATTATGGGTAGGTATTGTTTTCAATAACTATATGGTCAAAAGGTGAGACACCCTAAATGAGGGATATAGAAATTTTAAATTAACACCTAATTATTTTTGAAAACAATAGAGTAAAAATGAACTAAATTTTGAAAATACATCATTTATACTTTAATACCTTTAATTTTCTTCTTGATTGGTATAAATTGTCTCTTATTAACTTATGAATTCACTCATGGACATGAAAAGAAAAACATACATAATGAATATACATACCCACAATTCAATAATCATAAAATAATTATTTGAGAGAGAATCTAGTATCCTAAACATATAAAATCATAAAAAACACAAGTTACATCCACACAGATAAATTATGAAGTCCAGTATGATTGTTTTTCATATTTTATCTAATGTTATTTTGTATTGGGATGTGATTACTTGTTCCGAATCTAAAAATGTTCTCAATTGAGATCTATCCAAATATCTGGGTTCTCATTATTCCTTTCAAGAAAATTCAGTCTTCCATGAGGTTAAGACTTTTCACCCTCCATTGGTCCAATCCAAAAATTCTTGGTTATACTGGAGAAACGAAAATCCAATTCATTATCCATCCCACAAGGTTGACAATTATCAAAAAGTTTGTTTTCCGGTATTCCTCTATCATATGTTCCCTTAGAACTCTATTTTATTCCATTAATTTTATTTTTCCCTTATTTTTATTGATATATTTCATAAGTTAAATGATGTTTATCATAAATTAATTTAGAATCTATGGCTTAATTTAATACTTTCCTCATCTATCTATTCATATTTTACATCATAATTCTTCATTACCTATTGGATATTGAACATTTCTTTCATGTCTCTATCCATTAAACCCAACATCTGATATTGGACATAAAAAATGCTCTCCACATAGATATAAATGGTATTATAAAAATTATTGTTTTCATGTTCTTATCCATTTCCATCATAATGAAATCCTTAGAGATGTAGAAATTTTAAATATATAACATCATTAAAAAAATCCTGATGGAATTCAATACATTATACCTTTTAACTGGATAATAAATCAAGGGGACTTTATCTATTCCAATAAAAAACTCCAATCTTTATGGAATAAAATGAAGTTCACACTCAATAATAGATCAAAATTTTTTCCCCAAATTATATGGACCAAAATTTATCCAAAATAAAATTAATACCTAAGAATTTTTTTTCTTTGGTATACTCATTGACAACATCAATGAGATTTCATTGAATTGTGTTTTTATTCATAAATCCCCATGTAAATACTAATTCAGTAATTAGTATTTAATTATTTTAACATATATCATAATATTCTCTAAAGATTTATTGAATGTAATTTTATATAAATATTCTTAATCATGTTAACATACTTACCTCAATTTCATCCAATATCAATTACCTCAATCTCTCATTTATTGGTATCTTTAGTTCTTATGGTGGTTGTGCTTCCTTTAGTTTTCCATTCTCCATTCATTTTTTAGAATTCTTACTCCTTTCATTAATTTCTTTCTCAATATTAACTTACTCATATAGCAGTTTTATATTCTCTTTAACATTTAACTCCTATGATTCCCACTTTATTGGGATATACTCATTATTTATCAACATTGATTAAATTAATTTGTTCTCAATTATACTCTCATTAGTTTATAATTTAGTTTATTACAAATTTAATCTACAAGAAATAGTAGATATATTGATTCATCATTTGTTATTTATATTATTGTTAGAGTTCCATTTTTACATCCTTTTTCATGATCAAGAGGGTTTCCAATGAATCTTACAATGGATAATTTTATTTGTGAGTGAGGGACCTTGGGGTTCTTATTGTTCAAATCCCTATGGACTAGATTGGAATCTAATAACTTACTGTTGTTGCGTCCTCCACCTTCTAAATTTATTTTGTATATTAAAATATAAATAATTTATACCCTTCATATGAATAAATTATGGTTTTTAAAGGGATATCATGGTATAATTTTTTTTTCAAGGCGTCCATTTTGAACACCATCCATCCATTGTCATCTACAATGTGGATTCCCCATTTTTTTCTTAATCAATTTATTGTTGAAATTTATTACCTATCAAATCATCTAGATGTTTCTGGATCACGTTAAATGGATATTTTAAAATTGATCCTCATATACAAAATTCAACAGATATTAAATTACCAAAAAATAAATCATTATATAATATTTTTATTAGCATCCACATATCTATAACATGGTGGGTGAACATTCTAATATTTTATATGAACATATTGTAGTCATTGTATAATTTTTCACCTATTAATTGACTAAATTTAATAGTATTTACATGTATATCCATTAATTTAGATTTATGAATGAATTTTTTTAAAACATTATTACAAAATCCGTGCATGTGGTGATAGAATGAAAGGGTATACTTTTGTTTCCCACTAGGTATTTTAATTTATGCATCAATCTAGATAGTATTAATACTTCCTCATAACCTATAACATTATTTGATTGTAATGTTTCACATAGATAAAGAAATATAAATTTGTATGTATTAGAATTTTCTTGTATTATCTCAAAAATTTAATTAGATTTGATATAATTTAATGATCTATATATTTTCATCAAAGTGATTTGCAGTGAATAGATGTAGGTAAATACATAATAGAAATTTAAAACATGAGGGTAAAAAATATTCCATTAGTGTTCATTGCTCTATATCCCTCGATTGGACACCAAATTAGTTTTTAACAACATTCAGCCATATATTCTTCTTTGAGTTTTTGTTTGATTTCAGATTATCTTCCAAACATCATTAAAATATACCATATTTTCATTTTTAATTCTCTTAGGTGATGATTATGAGTGGCTCCATGTTTTTTCATAAATAATAACACGATAAAATCAAGTGTAAAATATATTATTGAAATATAATAAACATAAAAATTCTATACTATTATAAAAATTCATAGAAATAGTTCTTGAAAATGAGACAAAAATTTGATTAGTGCATAAGGGGTGTCATTAGTTTAAATGATATTTAAAAATTTATAGATTTATTAAAAACTAAAAGTAACATAAAAATCTATTTAAATAAATGTAGTATTTTATATGTACATTTTTAACCTATAAATATAGTTATTAATTTTTTATAAATTATAATAATGAAAATAAAATATGGTAAGAGTTTGAATATCTAATGGGTATGATGTGCCATGTTTAAAGATTTTAGGATTATGTGTTAGTGGAATAAAAAATTATATTAATTATGTATGTTGTTTCCAATTTTCAATCTAGATATTTGGTTAACTCATTCATTCATATGTTCAGCTACTGTAGGTCAAAATTGATTTAGATGATATGATACGATTTTTAATGATAGTCATTCAAACCCATGTTCTGGTAATTCATTAATTATATTGACTAATGTGTATTTAAAAACACATCAAAATTCAAATATCACTTTTTGAGACATAGGATTATTAATGAAATAGAATTATACAATGAAATACATAAACCAAAAATGAATTTAAAATAAAAAAATAAATTCCACAAACAAAATCCCTTAACAATTAAATCTATATTTAAAATGAAGAGTTCCACATCATGTTGGTCATTAGGATATAATAAAATTGAAAAGAATCCTAAGGGAGTAATTTAGTAGTCGGTTGTGCTGCATTATCCATAATTAGTACCTTCATTCCTTTTAAAGATAATCAATCAATCCCTAGTACCGCCATTCCTTTATCATTATTTTATGAGAAAAATTTATTTTAGATGATCAATAAATATTTAGGATATTTCCTATGAGTTTATCATATGTTATACTATGATATCCAATGTGAATCCTTTAAATACTTTGTAAAAATATTATATGATATAATAGATCTCTCCTTTTGGTTGGAGGATTTGAATATCTCATAAAGATATATATTTCTAAACTATTCCTGATTCTAATCCATATCCATGTTACATTGTACATTTTGAAAACTATGCCTTGTATATCATAACTATTAACATGATATTCATGCATCCATGAATATAGCTATGATAAAAATGTTTATTTTCAGCCTGGATTATTTTTATAGTGATCAGAAACACTATATCTAGTTTCTAGGACATTTGAAGTTTCTTTTTTAGTGTTTCATAAATTTTTTAAGAAAATAGGCTTATGTTTTAATGGTGTGTTGAATGGGGGTTAAAAATGAATTTTTTAAATTGTGTGTAGTAGTGTTGCACTAGTTGGTCAAGGTTATGCTATCAGCTAGCTAGTACCATGAGACAAAACACAAAATCTTCCAAAAGGACCATTGGCTAGTTAGTGAATCTCATCGACTAGCTAGTGGGAGAATTCCAAATGTGTGTGGATCCTTGTAGTCATTTAGATACCTTATGATGGATATTGGGTATCCATTAAGGTCATGAATACTAATTTTGTGGATCATTAATGATGTTTAAAAAGCCTAATGTTTAGGTAATTAATTCCATGTCTAACTCTTTGGACCCTAAAACCATTTAGAGGCTATAGAATGATATTTTTGAGGAATTGAACTTCATAAAATTTTACAGACCAAAAAAAAGTTATTTTATATTTTATTTTATTGTAGTCTTTCATGTTCTCAATTTCCCAAAATTCATTTCACTATTAATGGAGAGATTAACAATTTTTCATCTGAGGAGAGTAATGCACCAAATCAAAAAGGGTGTGTTCCTTATCGACATCAGCCAAATAACTAATGAAATTATTATTCTATATTATTGTGACTCATTATCTCTCCTCTATTGATCTTATTCATCAGACCCATTTGGATTCACTTATTATATTTCCCTCTCTAAATTTCTATATTTGTTGAAAACTTCAAGTGAAATTGTAGTCTGTGAATTCGAGATAGATTGAAATTAAGTAATTCATTTATCCCATTATCACTCTAAATATCTGTTTTTTTGTTATCTAATCAAAACACAGGATTTTATTTCATTTTATTCCATTAAAATAAAGGGTTTTATGGTTTTTGGATTCAATTAAAACCAATGGTATTTGGTTTATCAGTTCCTATTCAAACAAATGGATTAGTAATATCGAACTTCCTGATCATTACTATGGGTAAGACATGTAGGGGTACCATTCAGTACTATTTACAACATTATTTACTAAATATCCAATGACATTTTAATTTAAATAAATTAATTTATACTATTATTTCATTTAATTTCAATGGTATAAATTTTTGTATGATATACTTTGATATCATTTCTTTGTTGTGTTACATTATTTAATTTTTTATTAAATTGAATTTTATAATCTACTTTATTTTAGAAAAGTAATTTCACCCACCTCTTTCCATATTTAGCTAACCAACAACTGGTATATAATTATTTTATTGAGTTTAAATCAGTAATTATTCATTCATTAAATAATTATTATTTAAAAAAACATTAATCAATTTCATATCATGATCCAATAATTTTTTCTGATTCTTATTCACATGAATATTTTTCGATGGATTTTATTATTCATATCAGAAATTTTACATTTTTTTATTATAATATTTGGATAACTTCTTTTGAAATATTAATTCATTGTTTTACACCTATAATTGATCCATAGGTTATATAGACCCCATCACATCGTATCATTTCATTTTTATGGAAAGGCTATGAATTTTTTACATTATGGACTTGATGCAATGATTTTAATCATGTTTCATATTTTAAAATAGCTTGTCAAATATGGAATTAATTCAAATTAAAAAAATGGAATAAATAATTTAATGGAAAATTTATTGGTTAGGTGTCAACATGATATATAATGTTTATCTATTCATGAAAATAAAATTATTACTGGTTTTTTACTCATTTCACTGATATTTTAAATGGTATAAAATATCTCAATTATGACTTTACCATAGAAAATTTCATTAATAAAATCATGTGGGTTATATAGAGATCACTATATACCAAATTTATAAAAATTCATGAGGCCAACGATATTAAAAATATTCAAATATTTGAACTCATCAGGACTATATGGACTTATGAAATGTTGATGATACACTATGAAGTGAACAATGTAATGAAATCCAAGAAATCCAAGAATAAAACAATGTCAATGATATGAAAGGTGATTATTATTCTAAAATATACACTAATGATGCATGAGAACAAGGTTTTGTTTTCATATTGATACAATTCACCTATATAAAAACAAATCATCCTGACGTACCAAAAATCATGTTCTTATTAATGTTTTGAATGTGACATATTATTTGTGAATCAAAAAAGGTAATATAGGATTTTTATAACACAATGTAAAAAATTTGATGAAATATAATAATAAAGTTTAAAATTATTCAAAGACTAATCTTGGAGTGATTCATAATAATAAAGTGATTAATGTAAAAAATATATCATGGAAAATATTGAGGAAGATAATGAGGTTAGTACTCCAATATCTCAATATCTTTCCCACTCGCATTATAGTTCTTCTTCTAATTATTATTCTTGTCCTTTAAAAACCCTAAAATATCAGGATATTAAAAATTCTTCTGATGAACATGGATGAGGTGAAATTTATATTTATTTTAATTGAAAAAGAAATAATGATAAATAGTAACAAGTTTTAAATTAAAAATATCATATATTCAAAGAAAGTTTTTTTATCATTTAAATTTAAAAATCCAACCTGATGTTAATGTTTTCGAAATATAAATCACAGATCAAAGAAGATATATTTATATGTTCAACCAAGGTGAAAAATCATAATATGTTCCATTGTTGAAAATTTAAAAAACATTGTTTTGGTTTTTGAAATAATAATTAATCTTTTTAAAACCCACATATTTTCTAAATGGTGTTTCATAAAATAAATCCATCATATATTTGTGAAAATATTGGAATGTAATGTATGAATGTGATTTAAAAAATCATTATATAAAAGACCTAAAATGATCTATATTTATTATAAACATCTTAAAAAATCATAGCATGATTGGGATTATAAATCCATAGTATCATATTCTTAGCGACCTAAATTTGATTCAATTTTAAAATCATCATGTGTTTACATTTTCAGTCCCTCAGTAAACCAAATGTCAACAACTTTTAATATCTTGTTGGTATTTTCAACATTTATTTGATTGATATATCATATGGTGTCCATAAAATAATAGAATGATCTAAATAAAAAAAGGTTTTTTATAATAATAAATAAGGGTGATTAAATAAGAATAAAATTAATGGATGTATTTATTTTCATATTATTTTTTTATTTGTAGGGTGTTTTTTTAATGATATTATATCATTCAACTATATTTTTCTAAGCATGTTCTATGGTTTTATCATATACTAAATCTTGTTCTTTATTGAATAATTCTTCTTAAAATCATGTTTTATTGTTTTCACATCATGTTATATTTCCCCTTTAACTATTTTCAAATAGTTTCCTAATTTATTGAATATATTTTTACATGGTAAAAAAATTATCATTTCAAATTTTAACTTATAGAAAAGAGTTTATTTCATGTCTCAATATGGTTCCGTCTTTCTATTACACATGAGAATCAATTTTACTATCCAATAGATTCTTGACATTAATAATTTTATCTCTTGCTATTTGATATCAAGATAGGTCATTTTACACACACCTTATTAAAGGGGAAGTCAGTCTTTTGCAATGATTTTTAGGAAATTAATTTATATTTTCTTTTCATATATCACTAAAAAATCATGAATTGTAAGTTATATTTTTATAATCTGAAAGGGCGTAAGTTTTTTATAGAGGTAATAGATAAAAGAATATTAATTTTAAATAATTTTTCGTTAAGGGTGAAACTAGTTTTTAAATATATCACAATGGGGATATATGATTTCATGTATTAATTCTCACCCAATTATTTTAATCTTTTCCATCATCATTATCTTGTTTTTATATCTTTTGTTTCTGATCAACATAAAGGGGTATATTGTGGAATCGATTAGATTATTTTTTATTTGATCGTAATGAATTAATTTTTTGAGTACTATCAATGTTTTGTTTTGTGTTTTTACTATGTTTATTGTATATTATAATGTTGGAAAAGTATATGGATTAAAGTGTCTTGAATATTTGTTGAAATATAATTTTTCAAAGCAAGAGTAGCAGTTCTTCAACAGAATACTAGCATAATGATATCAGTTATTTTGTGGAATGAGATTGAACCAATAGAGTTCCACAATTCCCACAAGCTAGGTAATAGATTTCAATGGCCAATCTATTGGGGTAGATCTAATGGGTTACACTCTATTTTTTCCACGAACTACATGGTGATGGATTCTAGGTATCTGGTGATGTCAACACTTATAGTATGGGTTTTCATTAATAGTTTTTAGTGTAGGTCTCTAATTCAATAGATCGAACCATTGGACTATAACACCAAATTTAGGATAGAAATGGAGACATCAAGAGGCGTAGATATTCCTGGTGTTATAGTTCACAACAATCCAAATTCTCTCCAATTTTCCGCATCTTTACAATTTCTCATGATCTTATAGTTTTAAAAATTCATTCAATATCCAATAAGAGATTTGACCATATTCATATGAGGAGATTAAGGAACCAAATCAAAAATGTGTTTTTATTCAATGAATTCATCCAAATCACCAATGAAATTATTTTTCTATATTTTTTTGTTCTTTATATATTTTCATATTTTGATTATTTTCAAAACCACTTGGATATTTTTTTTCAGAAAATTATCTCTTCATTTTTATAATGATATAATTATTCAAGAGGGATAAATTCTCTAGGAATTATAAAAGGATTTCAATTAAGAAATTTATGTGTTCCCTTTTCAATTTATTTTATTGATTCATAGTTATCATTTCAAACTAAGGGATTGAGTTTCCCTCTGTTTTGTTAAAATAAAGTGTTTTTTAAGTTCGTAATTGCTATTAAAACCCCATGTTTTTAATATATAGGTACTTATTTAAACCAAGTGGTATATTTTACCCATTTAACTCATCATTATCCAATATTAATCACGCTATTATCTCGCCATTATCCCCACCATTCTCTATAGAGCAGCTATGTAGGGGGTTTATTATCTAAAATCATAATTTTCTATTGGTAATCCCATCCCGATTAATAGACTCTCTATTTTAATATTCTTTATCATTCAACCTTAGTAGTACCGAGATCAAGATTCCATCATTATTTATTGATTTTTTAATCATTGTACAGAATACTTTGGTGCTCTAATAGATATCTATGATAGTTTATACATCTCAATCTTAGCTTATGTTATGGGATGGTTCCCATCATTGAAAAACATTTATGTTCTAGGGGGTACTAGAGACTATCAATTTCATACATGATATGGGGAGTAATGTTGCGTTTTTTATAAGGTAGAATACACTAACACTTGCTAATAAATTAATACTTTTTATAAATTAGGAAGAGTGTATCTGAATTATACATCCCAAATCAAATTTTTTATCATATAGGAACTAATTAATAAACTATTTCACTTCATCCTAGTTGAAATGAAGACTTCGGGGCCCCAATGATCACCTGAGGCCGCACATGACATCGTTCAAGTTAGAGTTAAATAGAATCTATTGCTCCTTGCATGTTCATGAGTACACATGGTATTCAATATATAATCCCTCTAATATAATATTTTTATTCTGGGATGTCTCTCCCAATATACATGGATGAATCCAACTTATGGGGGCCATGTGAAGTTCCCTCTTTTTTAGGGTTAGCCATACTATGACCCATTTAGATAAGAAAATCCAAAAATCCATATACTAAATTCCATTCCTCAAGAACATATAAAAAATTATCGAGTAACAATACATTGATAATAAAAATATGAAAAGAGTTTTTTTTTCTTTTACTATATAAATTTTAAAATATTTTTTACCCAAAATATAATTAAAAAAATACTTTTTGGGAAAATTATTAAATTAAAAAAAACATAATGAAATTAAATACTAAAATAATTAATGACATGTCCTTATCATTCAACTAGAAAAAATGTGTGGGGATGGACCATAACATGATTCAATATAAAAACATATATTACTATAATATATCTATACTCAAGAAAAAAATCCATAGAAGCTATATAACAAATAACATTTTTATCAATCAAAGAGTAGCGATCAACATTAGGTTAAGGTAAAACATATACATCATAGTTTGAATATACTCAATACTACACATGATAATGAACTCAAAAATTAATATTTTCATGGAATCATAAATGTTAGAAAGTATATAAAAAATTAATCTAAACAACCTTACTAGGGATCAATATCAACTCTATTGATGATAAACCTCTATTATAGGAAGATATAGCCATTCTAATTGATTTGAGATAATTTTTATACTAAATATTTTACCTATAGTTTAAAATGAAATTAAAAAAATAATGATATATGTTGGTGGAAATAAATCATATCTTTAAATGCACTATGGTATCACAACCATACAAAAAATCAAATTATCTCTATAAATCAATAACATGGTATAAAATCTAGAGTCTCACCCTCTCACTTTCATTACATCTCCTCTGAAAAATATTAATTTCATTGGGGTCTTTATCATCTATTACCTCCCAAAATATATGTCTCCTTAAAACAAGGATTTTAAATTAGGATGATACCTTCTTGATATGTTGAAACTAATACAGTGGACCATGTTTTTCTCAATGATAACCTAGATGAGAAAGAATATCAGTGGAGGTAGAAAGTAACTACTACAAAATAAGGTATTATAAATTCTAAAAGAAAACTTTATCAGTGTTGATAATTGAGGTGCTATTAAAAGGGAATCCCTTAAATTAGCACTAAAAAAGTGCTGATAAAGTCCACCTTTATCAATTATACAATAATAATTTATTAATGTGATATTTTATAAGTAATAAAAAAGAAATGATAAAAATACAAAAAAATTAAACAAAATTAAAAAAATTTGAAATCGAAGGGTAGTCGCACCACCTTTTAACAGTTTCTTACCCATTTCAACATTAGTAGTAATCCCCACCTACAGACACTCACACCGCCACATTAATAGTGGTAGCCCCTACACCCACCCGTACACCCCTTGCTCTCCTAGGATTCAAACCTAAGACCTCTCTCTTACGCGCCTACAACTTTATCACTCATCCATCTTGTTTTTTATCTATTTATTTATAAATCTATATTTATATTTATATTTATTTGATTATTAATGAAAATATATATTAATAGATACATTTATTTAGTTATATTAATATATATATAGTTATATTAATATATATATATATATTCTGAATATTTATCATTATTTTAATTTATATGTATAATATTAGTATTAAATACATTAATAAAATATGTTTTTTTTTCTTTTATATGTAGATAAATAAATTTATGCATATATAGAACTCAAACACACACACAGATATATATATATATACACATCATGTATATGTGTATATGTAAGTATAATTATACCAAATTATATATATTTACATATATTATATATTAATATGCAAATTAATATTTTAGAATATATCGAAAGTATATATCAGTTAGTTAATAAAAACATACACTAATATATATAGACACACACACACACAAAATATATTGATATATAAATATTCATTTATTTTAATTTTAAAATAAATGGATATTATTTTTTATTTGGATAAGATATATATATTGAGAAAAATATTTTATATATAAATATGTTTAAATAATTATTTCTAAAATTATATTTTTATGGTTGAATATATTAGAAATATGTATATATTATTATATATTTGATTATAATTAAAAGAAAATTTAAAAAAATTATAAAATATTAAATCCATAATATCAATATTAAATTAATTCCTGGTATTAAATTCAGTCCCCACTAAAAAAGTGCAAGAGGATCCATTTAAACGAGGTTGAAATCCCATCGACCGTTAAAACATTTGGGTATGTTGACAAAAACATAGTTTTAGAGGCCTTCTTGACATTTATTTCCTCTAAAAAAGCTACATAGGTTCATCATATATAATAAATTTGTAGAACTAATCCTATTATTTTATTTGGTATGTGGTTGAGCTCAAATGGACACCCGGATCAAAAGATACGGTCTTTCAAAGACTGATTTTTGTTTTCAAGTTTTTTTAATTTTCAGTGAAATTAATTTTTTATTTAATAAATATTACTCAATTATAATTAAAAAATTATTAATTAAATATTGTTTTAAATTATTTTATAATAAATATTTATTAAATATATTATATATTAAATTTAAATTTCTATTTATACTTATCTAAATAATTTTTAAAAATTATATTTTATATTTGAATCAATAAAAATATATTTTTATACTTATGAATTAATATTTTATTCTTTGTGACTTATTTAGGAAATATACCCTTTATCTGTGCTAGAAAAAAGCATTGATAAAGATCCCTATGTATCTAAACTACTAAAAAAGCACAAATAAAGGCGAGACCTTTATCGCTTTTAAACAAAGTGCTGTTAAAGGGAGACATCATTAAACCCTATTTTTTGGCTATGAGGGCTGTGAGGTAGGCTTTGTTGATGGTAAATATTCACTAAAAGTATCAATAAACATGGTTCCACAAATATGGGTCAAAACATGTTATCCACCAAGATTGTTTAGCAGGAATGGGAAAAAATCATGAATAAAATACCTAGAGAAACCATATTATATGAAATGAACTTGTGTTATATGTAATCATCAAGATAAAAATGATCAATGTATAAGAATGAAATTATATTAATACTTAGATAATTCATAAAATGGAGATACAAGAGGCCAAAGTCCAAAAAAATGGCCTATCAAGGAATCCCAAAAGGGAATAATGGATTTTACCTAAAAAATTATTATGCTGAAAGAATAAGGCTAAACAAAAAAATATAGAAAAATAAATGAGAATTTGATATTAAATACATTATTTTAATATACCCAAATAATAATTATTTTTCATAAAATTCAAATAAGGGTATATTATTAAAAATAAAATTGAAATATAAATTCACAATTCTCTAACTTGGAGATTTTTAAAAACAAAATTAAAAAAATTCTTGAGGTACTTTTTTATATTATAATATCTTACCAAAAAATAAAATTACAAAATATATGACATTCTGTTAGGTCCACTATGTTAGATACCCTGAGAGGGGGGGGGTTAATCAGGGTATGAAAGATTAAAGCAACTGCCCCTATTGATGTTGTCTCATTGTTAATAAAGACTCTCTTCTCTACCTTTCCGAGAGGACAGTATAAACAAAAACTAAAGAATCCATAGGACAGAGAGATTATTACTTGGTCCACCATCACTAGGCTACATCTGAGAAGCACACACCAGCAATGTGTCGATGTACCAAATCCACTAAAAGAACACTGCTTTTTACAAATTTCAAGATATATCACTTCTAATCCCAGTCTCACTTCCTTTATAATGATTAGGGTCAGCTCACTACTTTCTCAAGGGTCACTCCATGTTTCCCTCTCTCTGGATCACTGCTAGTGGAGAGGATCACCTTCTTCCACTTCCTTTTCTCACTGCTCTAGAAAGGATCCACTCACAGTTTATAGGCCTGTAAGTCTCTTCATTATCAAAAATGAATACTGTAGAGACCCAATCTTGAAAAACATGGACATTACATTACTTTTTTAGAATACCTAATACATGACAAAAATAGACACCAAAATATCGTAAAAGATTAGTGACTTTGGAAACTCGGAATATTATCTTCTAATATTGGTGAAAGATCTTCAATATCTCCCATAAAGATCTTCCATTTTCTTCTTACATAAACCCTTTATTTATACCCTGGGGAAAAGATAACATATAAAGGGCCACCTCAAATTCTCAGTAAGGGTAAGAATGAATAAATAAAACGAACCATATACATTTGAACTTCAAAACATGAACATAAAGTTTACACATCAAAATCATCAGTTGTGAAATAAATCTTGGTAGTACGTACGGAATAGGTCATAAAAACATCAATCATGATAAAATATAATGGAAATAAAATATTTAATTGTGGAAAAACATTAAACAGTTGATATTATTTCCATAGTAGCAAAGTCATTGCTACCAAGACCATCTTAGTGAACAAAGTCTCTTTCGGAATCGAGTTCACTCCTCATTCTAGTCGTGTGTCACTGAACCAGACTAACATACCATTCCAGCCATGTCTATCTCATGAGATATAAATCTTTACCCAATTAATTGGAGGGATATATATGTCCCACTCATCTCCTAATTAAATCATTCTTACTTGTGCCACAAAATAAACATAAATCATTCATCATAACCCAATGAATAAAATGTGTTTCATAAACATCATCCCATCATAACGTAATCCATATAAAACAAATGGATATCTTTTCAACATAAAAAGAATCAAACCATGTATATAATATAGAAATTATACTTGAAACATAATCATACTAAATAATTTCATCTTAGACGGAAAATAGTTTTGACAAAACACTTGAAATGAATTGTTGAAGAAAATATCCTTTCTTCTTTAAAATCATTTTCTTTTCACAGAATACCCTTCAATTTTTAAAGAAAACAATTTTGTTGAAAATAATCATGAAATATTTTAGAGGATTCTTAATCAAAATTAGTAGTTATGAAACCGTAAAAATCCATTCTTGCGGTATAAGTTAAAAAAATTCTCCTCGTACTTTTGCCGGAAAAGTAAAAAAGTTTTTCGTATGGTAAACAAAAGAAGTATTCCTTCCATAACACAATGTAAAAGACAAATATGGGTAAACATGAATTTAAACATACAATTTTGATTATTAAACACTTAATGAAAATCATTTTAATGAACATGGATGAAACATATAACCCCAGTAAATACTTACGTATAAGCGATCTCGGATAAAAATGAGATTTGCAAAATTATCCCTTACCTTATGTCCGATATGAATCGAACGTATCTGATCCTCCTGTATAATGATATAAATAATATCATTGACTTGTGACAGAATCATATTCATTGTTATTATATCATATATGGTTCACATATGACTTTATATTACCCGTTCTTTTGTAAATTCCATGTTAAAGCAGCGTTTTGGGTAAAATCGTTTTATTTATCATACGTGTTTGGACTTGTTTTTATTGATATTATTATTACTTATATAATTATTTACTTACTTATAGAATGTATATAATGATTTATATATCATATATACTCTATATATATAAATAATAAATAGATAAAACAAATGAAATACACCGTTCATGGAGACGGTAGGTCGTACGTACGCATGAACGATGTTTTCCTTCCAGATTGACTTGAATGGAAGTAAGTAGATGTAATATATATATATATATACATAAATCCAGTAGGTTTATAATTTCATATATTTCATTATTTTTCATTATATATAATTTATAATCATTCTTGAATGGTTAACATGGATAATAAATCTCATCGCGTCGTGGAGACGGTAATCCGTACGTACCCACGAGCGATGATATCATTCCCATAATTATTGAATTGAATCGGAGTGGATTATATAATGTCTCAGAATCATTATGATATTAAAATAACTATATATAGTTATTCTTCACAGCATTATATCCATCCGAGTAAGGTGGTGGTGGAAAAAAAATTACACAACTGCGTGGAGACGGTAATCCGTACGTACGCATGCACGAGGATTTCATTTTCATTAGGATGGATAAGAGGTGAAATGGGGTGGTTTTATATTTATAATTAAATATCCATATATTATTGATACTGATTTTATTACATTATAATGAATCAACTAAAGAATAATATGTGGAATAAGAAAGAAAACATGAAAGAATCGGTAGAGGAGGTTACCCCTTTTTCGATGCACCTCTTTTAAGAATCCTTTTAGGCACTAGATATAGTCTTTTGAGGAGACCAGAACCACTATAATGTTTCTAGGGAAGTTTATAAGGGAACTGGGAAAGGGTTTTCAGAGCATGAAGGCTCAAAATTGTGTAAAGAGAAGAGGGAGGAGGTGCCCTTTTAAAAGGGAGGAGAGGGGCACTATAGAAAAAACATAAAATATTATTTTATAATAAAGTCATATTTGGTTAATAATGGCTCCAAAGTGACTTATTTCGAAGATAAAGTGGTTATGGGTCTAAATAATTTCAACCAATAGGTTTTTGAAAAGTTTAGGGTACTATTTTTACTTTATCATTTAGATTTAACTCTAAGTTAAATAATTTAACTTTTACCGTGTTTTCTTGTTTTCTTACACTATAATGTTAATAAACATACTATAACAAGCCAAAAGTACCCCAACTGGTTTATTATTAATATATATAACCTTATATAAGTCATTTGACTGAGCCTTAGATTTTTTGGAAGATAATAACAATTGATAATTTAATATTTGTTTTAATAACTATTTTATGTCATTTTTGACACTATTTGGTAATTTATTTTTGTGAAAATAATAAATGCATGATTAGTTCTAAAAAGGATAGCTAGAGCAATCCTAAAATATCATATTAACCTAAAAAATTAGTGTAATTTATAAAAAGTATCAAATTACATTTATTTGTGTATCTATAAAATTAATTATGTTAATATTTCATTAATAAGGTAATTACTCCATTATCATTGTGTCATAACTAAATTAAATTATTTAATGTCTAAAATTTATAAATAAAATACCATTATATAGTAAATCGTTTTATATTTATGATGAAAATTTATAGTCCAATTTATCTTATGTACAATCTAATATTAAAAAAAGTTTAGTTATTAAACTTTGATTTTAACCCTTTTAACTCTTCTTCAAATATAATAATAATAAGTGTCCAAATCTAATCCAAGTGGACATAAAGGGTAATATTTTATTCCTAAGGTTTTTTTGGCCTAATTAAACTTATCCAATTGAATTAGGACATGTTTTAGTGTAGTAATAATATCATTTTTACCCTTAATTACCCAATTTACTTTTAACCGTGGAAAATAAAAGTAAAAAGTTACTATTCACCAAAAATTATTTTTATCTTATTGAACCACAATTTTACTCCTTCATATTAACCATGTATCTTGGATTTTTGAAATTCCACTCACAGAAGCAGTAAAATTAACTTTTTTGTAAATTTTCAAATTCTCCAAGGAGGTGGGTAAAAGACGGTGAAAAGTTTGATAAACTTTTTATATATCTATAATTATTATAAATTGACTCCAATTAATTACATTGAAAATATATAGGTATAATTAATAAATTGTGACCTAAAATAAATTTAAATAAAATAAATAATTATTTAAATTAAAAGTCGGTTTTTAAATAGTAACCCAGGGTTTTCACTATTCATCAAAAATTGAATGTTTTTAGAAAAATACCAAAAATTCACTGTAGGCTAATTATGATATTACAAATCATAAAATGAAGTCTATTTTGAAATATAAAATTTATAAAATTTCAAAATGTGGTTATTACTATTCATAACGGCTAGTTCGTAATAATATTATAATAATATCTCGTTTAATGAAACTCGGTATTGCGTAAACACATGCTATCATGGAAGGTTTCTATGGCATGTAACACAAGCCTAGAAAAGTGTTTGCGTATTCTGTAAGCTAATATGGTGTTAAATATAGTGCAATCTAATCTTGGTGTAACGTACAATAGAAGACATCTAATAAATTAAAAGGAATATATCTCCTAAAATCTCGGGGTGTTACATTCCACCCCCCTTAAAAGGAATCTTGCCCTCGAAATTCACCGATGTTAAAAATAATTTATTACTTTAAAGTTTCATTCATAGAAACCCACATCATAAAAAGGAATACTAAATCATCATTTTAAAAAGGAGCGTTAGAAACATAATGGATACCCAAAGTATCTCATCACTAGGTTTCCATATATGATAATATAGGTTATAATATGGATATGGAAGATAAATCTAACCATCATGTTTAGATGAAGAGTGGTCGAGAACATGGGTATGAAATGCCAACAATCATAAAGCCATAAAATTTTTATGATCTAAGGTAGCGTCTGATTCATCAGATATGAGGGCACTGTGACAACATTTTTGGTTTTCAAGATCATTTCACTAATGCTGAAAAAGATTTTAATTAAACTAAATTCTTACATGATTTTTGTACAATCTTACTGTTGTTTGTGACTTGAACAGTTTACACATCATATTTTAAAGAAATGATGTTTAATTTTTCTTTCATGAAGTATTAGTATATCATGTGATAGAATGATAGGTCATTCCATCTATCTCAAACATAAGGTTAGCAAAAGTTATAAGTCCATCATATGGAGAGATTCATCGTATATGGTTCCAAAAATGGACTTATACTTTATCTATCATAACACTTAATAAAATAAAACTACTTTCTACTAATGAGGGACTTCTTGTAGGATAGTGGTAGGTGATAAAGGCATGTCACACTTCGGTTGTGGGTTTGATTCCCACATCCTTGTCTGACGCGATGGGTTGTCGCTCATCCTACGGGTTGTCCTTTTTCTAAAACTATACTATTATAACATAACAAAAGTTCTAGTCTTAAACAATACTATCTGATTTTTAACTTAATATATTCCAATCTTTAGGTTTATCCAAAATACTTCTGTCTAATCTCATAGTATAAATAAAACTATTACTAGAAAGGGAATCTACCAAGCATTGAATACAATCATTTATCACCGATATATCATAAGATATATATATATATATATTGTTGGTCACATTCCAAACATTTGAATTCCTTAATCATGTATTCTATTGAAACATGAGTACCCATTGAACCTTAGTGAAAACATGAATTTTGTCAAAAGTTAACTCTTTCCACATACCAAAATTCCTAAATTCTGTATACTCAAACCATGATATCACCTTTTCCTTATACCAGTCATGAGCTCATTAATACTATCAAACATCTCCTTATCTCCTTATCCTTTAATTATTCACATATAATATACCTTCAAAAAATACTTTAATAACCCTTCATGGTTACCTGTACCATTCATCATAAACTTTCAAAAACTCAAGGAAAGACAACAGTGTAACAATCCTTATATTTTTTTTATTCCATAGTACCATAAATTAATCCTGATAAACTTACAATCCTTCAACTTCCTTCTTAAACCACTGACTGAGCTTCATCATTTCATTCATCTCATATATCATTTGTATTCTCTTCATCATCATCCATCTAAATACTACCCATATGACCATGCTGATTCTCTTCATGAGATTTTCCCTTAGGGCATTGGTTTGCATAATGCCCGTACATTCCACATTTAAAAAATTTAACCATTTTTTATGTCTTAGCAATACCATTTTCCTTGTCCTTATTGTTAATTGAACTTTTTCCTTTACAATTAATGGCTTTGGGTCATTATTTTCCACAACCAAAGAATCTTCCATCTCCTTTGAAACATTCTCCCTGATGCCTCTTCCCACATGATTTATAAGATGGAAATTGAACTTTCTTTCCTATATGATCATCATGAAACTCTATCTTTATCTTATTATTTGATTCATGAAACTTACCAAAGTTGAGATTATTTATCATATTATGAGATTTCTGATTAGGCATAATAACGATATGTGGACTTTCAGATCCAATTTCATTTGGTTTCTAATGAATAATATCATTCCATTTTCCATCATATCCTCCATTATCGTGAATCTTCCTATTTCTAGCCATTTTATAAAACCTAAAAAGAATAGTGTGACAGGAAAAAATCATAATCAAGGGGGAGTACCTTCAATACCTAACATCTTAGGTTTAATTCTAATATCATTTCCCTAATTCTAGGACTATAACCTATACTAATACTTAACCTTAGGGACATCCCTAGGAATACCTTAGAAATATCTCTTGGGATCTCACTAAAGTTTCCGCATCCTAGTTTCCATAGGTTAACTAAACCTCCCTCTGATACCAACTATATAGACCCGTACATAACGTACATAGACATTATATAACTTTTTCGGTATACCTAATATATAACAAAAAGAGACATCAATGGATCTTAATAGTTTAGTGTCTTTGGAAACTCGGAATATAATCTTCTAATCTTGGTGAAAGATCATCAACATCTCCCATAAAGATCATCCCTTTTTTTTCTTCCCAAAAACCTTTCTTTATAAACTGGGGAAAATAAAACATGTAAAGGGTGAGCTCAAATTCTCATTAAGGTTAAGCATGGAGAAAATAAAATAAACTATAAACATTTGATCATCAGAACATGAACATAAAGTTTACACATCAAAATCTTGAGTTCTGAAATAAATCTTGGAATTACATAAGGCATAGGTCATAAAGGAACATCAATCATGATAAAATATCATGGGAAAAAAACATTTAATTGTGGAAAACCATTAAGCACATGATATGATTTCCATAGTATCCATGTCATTTCTACTAAGACCATCTTAGTGGACAAAGTCCCTTTATGAATCGAGTTCACTCCTCGTTGCAGTCCTGCATCACTGAACCAGATTAACATTCCAATCCGTCCATGTCTATATCATGAGATATTAATCTTTACCTAATTCATTGTAGGGATATATTGGTCCCACCCATATCATAATGAAATCAATGTTACTTGTTCCACAAAATAAACATAAATCATTCATCATAACCGAAAGATTAAAATGGGTTTCATAAACATCATCCCATCATAACAAATTCCATATAAAACAAATGAATATAATTTCATCATAAAAAGAATCAAACCATGTAGATAATAGATAAATTATACTTGAAACATAATAATACTAAATAATTCCATCTTATATGAAAAATATTTTTGACGAAACACTTGAAATGAATTCTTGAAAAAAAATATACTTTCTTCATTAAAATCATTTTCTTTTCTGAAAATGAAATTAAATTTTTAATGAAAAGAATTCTTTTGAAAATAATAATGAAATATTGTAGAGTAATCTGAATTAAAATTAGCCATTATGAAACTATAAAAATTCATTCATGTAATATAAGTTAAAAAGACATTCTCCTCGTACTTTTTCTGGAAAATTGAAAAAGTCCCCCGTATGGTAAACAAAAGAAATATTCCTTCCATAACACAATGTAAAACTCAAAGAGGGGTAAAAATGACTTTAAAAAAACATTTAAGAATATTAAACACTTTATGAAAAAAAAAATTATGGACATGGATGAAAAATATAATCCCAGTAAATACTTACGTATAAGCAATCTAGGATAAAAATGTGATTTTAAAAATTATCCCTTACCTTAGGTCCGATATGCTTCGTACGTATCCGAACCTCATGTATAATGATTTAAATAATGTAATTGACATATTAAAGAATAATATTAATTGTTATTATATCATATATGGTTCACTTATGACTTTATATTACCCATTCTTTTGTAAATTCCATGTTAATGCAGCGTTTTGGGTAAAATCGTTTTATTTATCGTACGTGTTTGGACATGTTGTTCTTGATATTATTATTACTTATATAATTATTTACTTACTTCCATAATGTAAATAATTATTTATATATCATATATATTCATTATATATATATATATATAATATATAGATAAATGAAATGAAATACACCGTTCATGGAGACGGTAGGCCGTACGTACGCATAAACGATGTTTTCTTTTCCTTATTGACTTGAATGGAATTATGTAGATGACATATATATATATACATAAATATAATAGCTTTATCATGACATATATTTCATTATTATTCATTATATATAATTTATAATCATTTTTGAATGGTTAACATGGAGAATTAATCTCATCGCGTCGTGGACATGGTAATCCGTACATAAGCACGAGTGATGAAATCATTCCCCTAATTATTGAATTGAATTGTAGTGGATGATAAATATATCATAATCAGTATTATTTGATAATAAATATATATAGTTATTCTTTGCAGCATTATACAAATCCAAGTAAGGTGGTGTTGGAAAAACAGATTACACCACGGCGTGGAGACGGTGTTTCGTACGTACGCACGAGCGGTGATTTCATTTTCCATAGGATGGATATAAGGTTAAATGGGGTTGTATAATATTTATAATAACATATCCGTATATTATTTATACTTATGTTATTATTTTATAATGAAACAACTAAATAAGAATAAGTTGAAGAAGAAATAAAACTTGGAAGAATCGGTAGAAGAGATTACCTCTTCTTCGACGCACCTCTTCTAAAATTCCTCTTAAGGCACTAGAGTTGTTCTTTTCAGGACACCATAACATCTATAATGTTTCTAGGGATGTTTATAAGGGAAATGGTCAGGTTTTTACCTAGCTTGGAGGCTCAAAGTTGTGTAAATAGAAGAGGGAGGAGGTGACCTTTTATAAGGGATGAGAGGGGTACTTTAGGAAAAACGTAAAATATTATTTTATAATAAAGTCATAATAAGTTTATAATGGCTCCAAAGTGACTTATTTAGAATCTAAAGTGTGTATGGGTCTCAATACATTCAACCAATAGGTTTTAGAAAAGTTTAGGTTACTATTTTAACCTTATCATTTAGATTTAACTCTAAGTCAAATAATTTAACTTTTACCGTGTCTTCTTGTTTTTTTACACTATATGGTTAATAAACATACAATAACAAGACAAACGAACCTAAAGTGGTTCATTATTAATATATAAAACCTTATATAAATCATTTTACCTAACCTTATATTTTTATGAAGAGAATAATAATTAATAATATAATATTTATTTTAAAATCTATTTTATGTCATTTTTGACACTATTTGGTAATTGATTTTTTTAAAAATCATAAAATCATGATTAGTTATAAAGAAGTTAATTAATGAAATAATAACATGTCATATTAACCAAAAAAATTATTTTAATTTATAAAATGTCTCAAATTACATTTATTTGGGTATTTATAACAACAATTATGTTAATATTTCATTAATAAGGTAATTACGGTATCATCATTGTGTCATAAATAATTAAATTATTTAATGTCTATAAAATTATATATAAAATCCCATTATGTATGAAATATTTTTATCTTTATAATGAATATTTATAGTACAATTTATCTTTTGTATAACCCTATATTAAAAATGCTTTAGTTATTAAACATTGATTTTAACTCTTTTAACTCTTCTTTAATTAAAATAATAATATGTGTCCTAATCTAAACCAAGTGTACATAAAGGGTAATATTTTATTCCTGATGTTATTTTTTGTCGAATTACACTTATCCAATAGAATTAGGACATGTTTTAGGGTATAATAATAATATCATTTTTACCCTTAATTACCCTATTTACTTTTAACCGTGGTAAATAAAAGTAAAAATTTACTATTCATCAAAAGTTATTTTTTTCTTATTGAACCACATTTTACTCCTTAATATTAACCATGTCTCTCAGATATTCAAAATTTAACTCATAGAAGCGGTAAAATTATATTTTATGTAAAGTTTCAAATTTTCCTAGGAGGTGGGTAAAAGATAGTGAAAAGTTCAAAAAAAAATTATATATCTAAATTTATAATAAAATGACTCCAATGAAGTACATTGAACTTATATAAGTATAATGTATCAATTTTTACCTAAAATAAATTTAAATAAAATAAATTATTAATTAATTAAATATTCGGTTTTTAAATAGTAACCCAGTGTTTTCACAACTCATCAAAAATTGAACATTTGTATAAAAATACTAAAAATTCACCACAGGCTAATTTCAATATTAAAAATCCAAAAATGAAGTCCATTTTGATAGATAAAATTTATAAAATATCAAAATGTGGGTATTACTATTCATAACGGCGAGTTCATAATAATATTATAATAATATCTCGTTTAGGGAAACTCGGTATTGCGTACAACATAGTCTATCGAGGAGGGTTGATCTGGCGTGTAACACAAGACTAGAATAGTGTTTGCGTATACGGTAAGCTAATATGGTTATGCATATAGCGTAAGATAATCTTGGTGTAGCATACAATAGAAGACATCAAATATATTAAAAATAATATATCTCAAAAAATCATGGGGTGTTACAAATACATCCTCAGTTGTATGTATATGCTCTGTTGAAATCCAACTTTCACCCGTAGATAAATCTCACTTTGCACCAAAGGTATCACGAAATCTTATAGCATTCACGCAACCCTAAAATGTCTGTCGTGCTTCAACCATACCTGGCACCCTTCTCCAAGACGGCGCGGAAGTTCAAACTGGCATGCAAGTTCACCTCAACCACTTGTGCAACACTCCCTTCTTCAACTCAAAACTTGCGCGACTCACACCCTTTTATGCCCAAACCAATTTTGGCATGCAACCATAAACTATCACACTTTTCACCACTTGGCGCACATGTGTCACCAAACCACTTGCGTGATGCCCCCTTCTTCAACTCCAAACATGGGATACTACATCTTTTCTCACCCAAACCACTTTGGGTGTGCAATTATCAACTGGCGTGCAACATCTAAATATATTTATACTTGCGCGATCACACCAAAACTTTCACGACCACTAAACCTGTGTGACGAGAGCTCTAATTTTCTCTAAGTGTTGAACTGACACCAAATTTGGATGTTTCGACCTCTATTTATAGGCATTTGGACACCATGGCGCCGGTGTGCATGTCCCCTCTTGGCGTGCAAGTCTAGCCGCCCTAGTCTCTGCCGCACAAGTCACTTGCATGACCAAACCCTAAACTTGAGCGACCCTTTCTCCCATTGACATATTTTTATATTCTGATCTTGAAAAACATATGGCATTCAAGATTCCAAGCCTCCAAGACACCGGCTCTCAAGTTCCTTATCCAAAATCACTTTTCTCCATTTGTCGATTTTGAGAACCAAATATTTGGCAAACACAGGAAAATGGCGCCACCCTGCATATACTTTTTATGAACCTCCTCCAGATCGACCATTCATTTGTCGATGTTCTTGAATCAATCATGGATCATTAACAACATCCATTGAACTCGACATGCCACAATGAAATACCCTTTGTGAACAAATTTGTACGTTTTGGTTTGCTTTGTTAACATACACAACACAGAGGCCCACTTTTTCAACAAACCCAATCACCTCAAAAATGCTTCAATGATACCTTGAGGGAATTTTTCCCAACAATCTCCCCCTTTGGGTTTGTTGAAAAATCTTCCATAAAAAGATACATCATTAATTCTTCATCCACCATTTGCCTATTGCGATTCTGATAACGATCAAGGATTTACTCAACAAATACTCTAAGCCCAAATGAGCAATGTTGAGCGTGAGAAACAAGAGTAAATGGAAATTTCATCAATGAATCACTTCAAATTTGACACCCAATGTTGACCCCAAACTGAACACAATTTTTGAAAATATTCTTACTGCATTGCAACACCACTCTTCTGATTTTTTCACAATCCTCAGCTTTCATGGTATCTATTCATTGATCGACCACTTCTAGAATAATCAGATTTGATACTCCTTATATCTGGCTGCTCCACCTGTCATCTTATCCCCGTATCTATCATGATTTATCAAATAGCCACATTCTCTCCCTCTTGAACAATTAACTCCCCCTTGAACATTCACTATTTTCTCCCCCTTTGTCAACGATCCCAAAGGTTACTCTTCTGTAGTCTGTAACAGAGTAATGAACACATATCAGCACATTAGGGAAAAACACGTCATACCTATGGGAGATGGGGGTTCCACATCCACACTCTTTTAAGTGCGGGGAGTCGACGTAACTCCAAGAGCCAGTCGATTCCTTTCAATTATTTCCTTGGGTAAGGCTTTTGTTAGAATATCTGCAACCTATAGCTTTTTAGGAACATACTCCAACATCACACGCCCCTGCACCACCTTCTCCTTGATTAAATGATATTTGATCTCAATGTGCTTTTTCCTTGAGTGATGAAATGGATTTTTTCTATGATTGATAAAACTTGAGTTATCACACTGGATTTCAATCAGAGAATTCATTTCAAATCCCATATCATCAAGCTGCAACCTCATCCACAATAATTGTGTGCATTCTTGAGTTGAAGCTATATACACATCTTCCGTGGTGCTCAATGAAATGAAATATTTCCTCTTTCTTAGCCAAGAAATACACAATCTACCAAGATATAATGCACCACTTCAAGTTTATTTTCTATCATCTGCTGAACCAGCCCAGTCTGCATCAGTATATCCCAAGAACTCTATCTGAGACTTGTCATTATATGTCAACCGGAAGTCCATTGTGCCCTTGATATTCCAAAGGATTATTTTTACCGTTAGCATGCTGCTTTCCTAGGGATTAATCTAATATCTCACTGCTTGGAATGTGGTTAAAACAATGTCAGGACTTGTTAATACTGCTTCTTTCCAAAAACTTCTCTGATATGTCTTTTTCTATAAGCATTTTTATGGTGATGTTGTTGATGATCTGATTTCTCCTTTCAACCACTCCATTCTGTTGGGGAGTTATTACCGAAAAAACATGATGCCTTATCCCATGTTTCTCGAGATACTCTTCCACCTGACTATTTGTGAATTTCATAACATCGTTTGTACGAAACTTTAGAATTTTCTATCCAAGCATCCTTTCAGATTCCCTTCCGTAATGTTTTATGCAGCTGAACACATCGGACTTATGGAAAATAAAAAAATACCCATGCCATTATTATATAGTAATCAATGAAAAGAACGTAATACATATTCCCTTCAATGGATCTTGGTGAAATAGGTCCACAGACATTAGTATGAACCAATTCAAGCACTCTTGTCGACTTCTTTTCCTTCACTTTGTACATCTTTCTGATGATCATCCCTTGTTGACAGGCGTCTCACGTATGTGTAAGATCACATGATTGCTTAGGGAATTATCTTTCTACTTCACACATTACCATATCTTCTAGCGATGGTTGGAAAAGATGACCAAGTACTTTATGCAACAACTTTTTTTCTTCCTCTCTAGTTAGAAAACACATATCTTCTTCTCCACTTACCAGGTAGGGATTTTCCTTTTCTCTTTTTCCCTATAGAAAAACTGCTCTATACCTTCCTTTTACAATACACATATTCTTAGTAAACCTTATAGAATGTCCTGAGACACATAGTTGAATAACGCTGGGCAAATTGTGACTGAGGCCTTCTACTATTAAGACATCAACACATCTCATCTCTTTGCCTCCAAACATGGCCTTTCCTGAGCCAATAATCTTTATGCATTCATCATTTCCATACTTGACAAATCCTTTTTTATCATATATTTTTCCTGTAACAAGATATTTATTACCTGTCGTGTGAGATGTGCAACCACTATCAAGGATCCATACACCAGAGCGATCTGATGCTTTAAGGGAACTTTCTATCACCACAGTCTTCTCATAATTCGTCAGTTTGTTCCATATTTTTTCCTTCACACTTGTCATGGATTGAGACTTTTGTTCTTTATCATTTTCTGATGGAAAAGCATCATCTTTAAAAGCTATAAATTTATTCAGCATTTCTAACTCACCTGTTGGTTTAGTGATCTGCTACTTGTGAAAATTTTGTTTCGGATTTGGTACATTCATATGTATGGTCGATGTGTAGTACGTATCCATGTTCCCAAATCATCCGCACCAAAAACAGTGTCCATAAAAATATGCTTTGGAAAACCATTCTCTATTTGGCTGCCACCTTTGTTCTTGTTCCCTTCGATATCTCTTGGCTATAAAACCCACATACTGTGAATGTCACATCTTTCCACAACAATAACACCCATTATAAGGTGAATTCCTTCATGTTACTTCCACACTATGAGTTTCCCCTTGGGATATTGGAATATTCTGATTCTTCTTTGTGTCCAAATCAACCCTCAACCTCGATATGGTGCTTGCGGTCTGACTTCAATTTTCACAGATTTTTGTTTCTGATGAAGCCCTGAATCAGCCTGAACATCTGATCTCCATTTCTGCTTCATTCCTTCTAAACTACTAGGCCCCTATTTCATCTTTTCAGTCGTTTAAATGACCTTCTTACCCAGGAATTTGGTAGGAATCGAATGTTTTTTCTGGTCTTTAACTTTTCTCTCCAGACAATCAACTTCCTCTTCAAGCTCTTTGATACGCTTGATGTCATATTTATTTATTGTTGTCAAGCTATCGATATCCCGTTTTTGTTCTTCAATCTTGAATTTATACTCACTAAATGATTCTGAGTTCTCTGGTGTTGATTACTTGAGTTTCACAATTTCTTCCATCAACTCATACTTCTATTATTCCTGTAGTTGCATATAGAGTTTGGCATCATGAACAACATAGTTAGCTTTCTTTGTTTTGGCTCTGTAAACATCTATCTCTTAAAGATATACCTCTTACTCAGCTTGCATATCTCTTCATCCTTCAACTTCTTCTTCATGATCACCTTTGTATTCATTCTTCTCCTAACAACTACCAACAACTACAACCATATCATTTTCTCCTCGATCTTTGGAGTTCTCTATCTCCTCAACCTCCTCGGCTACAGACTCATCTGAACTGTCACATTCTTTTGAAAAGATATTTTTCTTCTTAAAGAAATTTCTCTTGAACTATTTCTTGCCTTTCCCATAGGCTGATGAATTTTTCATAGGAACTTCCACTTCATCGACGTCAATATCTTCTTGGATCTTTTTGGGAAGATGACCAACCATTCCATATCAAAAACATGCCAGTACATGTTTACCTTTAAAATTACCTTTTCCTCATTGTAGATTAGAGGAGAGGAATGAAATCACCTCATCGGTCTCTTCTTCTTCTTGAGAATCTTCAATGGTGAGCTTCTTCATGGCCTTGAATGCCTCTTATTTACATTTCCCCATTTCCACAGCCTCATTATCATCATTTCTCATTTAATATGCAACCAAGATACTGTGAAGACTATCTAATGTTAGCTCCATTGGATCTTTATCTTCCAGTACTGGAAGCCTCAGATTGAACCGAGGTGGAAGTTTCCTCAAGATGCGCTTTATGATCATTATGTCTTCAATGACTTCTCCCAGACCTATCATATCTTCCACGACAACATTTACCCTGTCAAAGAATCCATCAACAGACTCATTCGGGTTCATTTTCTTAAATTCATAATTATTTGATAGAACTTGTAGCTTTGCCTCTCTGACCTTTGTATCTCCTTCATATATATTTAAAAGATTTTCCCACATGTAATTTGATGTTTTACATGACATATCCTTTGTATAGATATCATTGGATATGGTTCCCCCTAAGGCATTTATGCCCTTGGCGTCAGAATCCAATTCTCTTAGGTCGGCTTCTGATAAAGCCTCACTGTTGATGTCAGCTATTATACCATGCATTGTTACTGTGAACACATCCATTCCCAATGATTAGATGTAGCGTTGCATTTGATTCTTACATAGATAAAAATTGATCTCGTCGAAGATCGGAATCCCTTTATGATTAGTGGCATCCATTTGATAGAGAATTATATATATTATTATTTCCCTCTGATACCAATTGTTAGGTCCACTAGGTTAGATACCCTGAGAGGGGGGGGGGGGGTGAATCAGGGTATGACAGATCAAAACAACTTCCCCTATTAAACTTTTATCGCTGTTAAGCAAGACTCTCTGCTCTCTCATTCCTGCAACACAATATAAACAAAAACTAAAGCTTGCACAGGACACAACGATTTTTAGTTGGTTAAACCTCACTGGGCTACGTCCAAGGAGAAGACACTGGTGATGTGTCGATGTACCAAATCCACTGAAAGCACACTGCTGTTTAAAAAGTTCACGATAGATCACTTCTAATCCCAGGCTCACTACCTTTACAATGTTTAGGGTTAGCTCACTGCTTTCCAAAGGGTCACTCCCTGTTTCTCTCTCTCTATGGCTCACTGACGATGGAGATGATCACCTTCTTCCTCTTCCTTTTCTCACTACTCAAGAAAGGATCCACTCATAGTTTATAGACTTTTAGGTCTCTTCATTATCACAAATTAATATATCCTTACTTTTATATAGATTCTATGTTGAATTCCAACACTCACCTGTAGATAAATCTCACTTTGCACCGAAGGTATCGGGAAATCTTCTAGCTTTCACGCAGCCCAAAAATGACTGTCGTGCTTCAACCATACATAGCGCCCTTCTCCAAGATGGTGTGAAAGTCTCGGAATTCATCTTCAAACTAGCATGCAAGTTCACCTAGACAACTTCGCGACACTCCCTTATTCAACTCCAAACTTGCACGAATCTCACCCTTTTATGCCCAAAACAATTTTGGCGCGCAACCATCAACTGTCGCACTTCTTCAAAACCTATCACGCAAGTGTCACCAAACCACTTGCGTGTGGCCCTATTCTTCAACTCCAATATTGGGTGACTCACAAAGTTTCTCACCCAAACCACTTTGGGTGCACAATTATCAACTGGCACACAACTTTTGAATGTCTTTATACATGTGTGACCACACTACCACTTGCACGACCACTACACATGTGCGACGAGAGATCTGATTTTCTCCAAGTGTTTAACTAACACCAAATGTGGAGTTGTCGACCTCTATATATACGAATTTGGACACCCTGAGCACCAGCACAAAAGTCTCCTCTCAGTGCGCATGTCCATCCACCCTTGTCTCTGCCGTTCAAGTCACTTGCACGACCAAACCCAAAAATTGAGCACCCCTTTTTCCTTATCCATATTTTGATGTTCTAATCATGAAATGAATATGGTGAGAATGTTTCCAAGCCTCCAAGACAGTAGTAAACAAGTCCCTTTTCCAAAATCACTTTTCTCAATTTGTCAATTTTGAGGTCCAAAAATTTGGCAAGCACTGGAAAACGGCTCCACCTTTTATTTTCTCTTTTTGAGCCGCCTCCAGATCGACCATTCCATTGTCAAAATTCTTGAATCAATCATGGATAATTAACAAAATCCCTTGAAATCAATATTCCACCATGAAATATATTTTTTCAACAATTTTGTACATCATGGTTTGGTTTTTCAACAAACACAACACAGAGGCCCACATGGTCAACAATCACAATCACCTCAAAAATGATTCAATGATATCTTGAAGGATTTTTTCACAACACATTCATACACCACTTAACTTCATGAAATCAATCATGAAATCATTATAACTAAAAAGTTTATACATTAAAAAATTTAGTAGCCTCATTCACATTATAAACTGTATCACCCTTAAAATATTCATCATAATAAAACAAGCATTCATAACAAATCTAATGATACTAAGAAGGATTATAATTGAAAATAATTTTAATATAAATAATAAATAAAACTAACATTATCTTAATTGAGTTTCCAGATAATCCACCACCATCAAGGTATCTTATATCATCCAACTAATGCATTATAAATAGTAACAAATAAGAGTAATATGAACCTTTTTAACCACAAAAGAAAATATTTAAATTATATTCCAATAGAATATAAAAATGTAATTAATTGTTTCCAATGAAATTATTATTATAAATATAAATACACATAGAAAGTAAAAAATAAAAAGGTCTCAATAATAAATAATTTTATAACTAAATTAAAAATATAGATCCAAACCTCTTTCATTTCCAAAACTAAGCGTGGTCACATTGCTTGAACATGAAAAAATGCACGATGTACTCCAAAGTATAGAACGATTGTTTCCCAAAATATAGGGTCCAAAATATCCACATATGGAGATGACATCCAAACCAAATATTGAAGGAGTGGTTCAATTTATAGCTAGGTACCAAGTAATTTACCAAATTACATAATATGATGTAGTGCGAAACATATGGGAGTGTAGAGGAAAATATGGTGTTTATAATATTTTACCAAATTGAAAAAAATATATTAAATTTTCACCCCCATTTATTTTGGACCATTATTTCTATTTAAGAGAGATGGAATAGTTTAGACTTTAACCAGTATTCAAAATCAAATTGATTTTCTTGTAAGCATGTAAAATAATGAACAATGTAATTTTCCAATGTCTATCGTCTCCATTGAATATTACATATCACTATGAAATGAGTGCCCGACCATATATTCTCCATTAATAATATTATTAGTTAGTATAGGTGGTTCAATATAAAAACTGAAATACACTTTATAACATATTATACATGTTTGTGTTCACTATATTATATAAGTGGTCAAGAACCACATATTAAATGTTCATCATATTACACCAAATCCATGCATTTTTTAATGACTTCCACATTTTAGTAGATCACCATGATCCCATATGATTTCAAATCATTCCCAAAATTCAATATTCTCCATAAAGTATAGATTCATTGATTGACCGAATATTGTATTCCAGAAAGCATGAGACTTGATATCTTCCATTATCCATGCTCTCATTTTTTCTTCAGAAACATATTTTTTGGATTCTTATAACTCAATATCAATGTATATTATTATCCAATAATCTGTCACTATAATTTATTTTAATACATCCATACTTGGTAATCATCATCTTATTTTTCTAAAATATCTACAACATTGAGTATCACATGAACTCATATGTGAAGCAACTCCTTCTAATTTTATTCCACAATATGTATACAATGCTTATATATTATAATAGGATAAGTTAATCCTTTTCTATGAGATGAATATAGGTTCTACTAACACATTCCCCTATCCTCCTCATCTTATACGTCTCAAGTGATATATTTCTTTAAGACAACTCACTATTCTCAACAGGCTTGTCTACATTTTATGGACACACTCTCCCTCACATTATCTTAAGTTCATTTTCAAATTCCCATAAATTTAAATACACTAAAATATATCTTTTAATAAAAACATATTTTATTTCATCATCCCTATTCCACTATAAATTTTTCCATGATTTTATGTGGGTTTGTCCCATGTTTTTCTCATCTTCTTTCCCCAATAAATATTATAGGAGTACCCTTTCATTTTTATTTTATTATTTTTTTTAATCCTAAATAAATAATTATTTTAGGTGTTACATCATGATATAGTCTTCATATCTTCTATATATAACCCCAGGAATCCATTTTTGATCACACTCCATTAATGAATAAAAATATAAAATAGTAACTAGAATATGGGACAACCTCAAACAATATAATTTTGTCTATGTATTTAAAGAATATCCTTAATCACTACTAGAAATTATTTATCTCAAAATGATGATATCAAAACTGTGGTTTTGATATTTTTTGGAATTTATTTTTCAACCACCGGTAGGTTATTTTTATATAAAATAAATTCATGATCCATCCTAAGGGAACATTAAAGAGCTAAGGGGAAAAGGACATATGATATTAGGGGTTTGTGGGAAATCCACTAATCTAGAAAAAATTGACTTTCATGAAAATTTTGACACAAAAATACCATTTTATGTTCCCCAAAAATATATCCCTACGTTTTGATTGACACTTTAGTGTAAAAATTTGGAATGGTGCATGCAACTATAACATTTTCGTTCAATATTTTTTCATAAAAAATGAGTCGATGAAACACTCCGTTAAGAATCCGTCCACTGATGGAAATTTCATGAAAATTGGACACCCATTTTGTAGAACATTGGAGTGGTTGTGCATATGAAAAAACGTATTTTTTATAAACTAATCATCACCCTCGACCCCCAATTTTTGTATTAAACGTCTATAAATTGAAAAATTGGAACTTAATCGTGCATCCTAATCATTAACACTATTTTAAAACATAAAACCTCCATGGATCCACAGGGGTAGATAACTTATGTGAATGACCCCATATGGGCCCAATGTGTATTTAATATTTTTTGATATTTACTCACCCAACTGCCCCAAAAGTATGGGAGGGTCCACACAAGATGAGTTCCCTTCATGTAACCTCATTCTTCATGTATCTCCAAAATTCTTTGTGCACATATGCCTCAAATATTCACATGTTATCACTAAAAATGATCACATGAATCATGTAACTATATGCGTACTTGAAAATACATATCTTCATGAAAAAACCTATTGTTCCTAGACCCATTGAATCCTTCTTAAAAACATAGTTTAACAATAGTTGAGTGCTCAAGTGCAACATATTTACTCCAAATGGTTTTACCAGAACCCTGATCATCTACGAAAGTGGTGTCATCAACTATCATGTCATCCTCCAATTCAATAATATTGGAATTCATATCATTATTTCATCTTACACTTGAAAGTATTTACCCTTACATTAGGAGCCCCATTTTCCACATCACCATAGTAAGGTTTACACCATTCTCCAACCATAATTTCCTTTTCACTGAACATGTATCCCTCAAAGGTTATGTCATTAGGTGAAAATTCCCACATTTCCTTATTAGTAGAGGGACTGTGTTATCTTCCTCCACTACCTAGAAATGGTTTCCCACAGTATATACCCCTTATACATTTGAACTACATGACATAATACTACATTAACTAATGTACTAGTCATATGATGTTATACTAGCTGACAAGGTTCTCTAAATAGGATGTAAAAATCTAGTCTTACCCTATTTGAATAATAGAAGATCACCCATGTGTGGTTATCCTGGGTAAAACTTCTATACACCATCATGTGTTGATATATATGCAAATGGTGTCCCACATGTGTAATCCCCACACTGTCCCTTTTTTCACTCATATCGTGACACAAAAATTATTACTGCAAGATGATAAAATTCATTGACCCATCATATCACATTAATGTAAAATGTTAAATTTTACTAAATAAATTTTTATATTTTTCATTAAATGATTTTTGTGGGGTACATTCCTAATTTCCAATCATTTCGTATACGGGATACTGTGGGTTCCAAAATGCTACCCAATTTCACAAACAACATTTTTAGGAAAACTGACATGACCATATGATTCAATAGACCACTCCGAAAATAATAAGGGAAGTGCATGCATGTTCTATTAACTGTGAGTAATATCAGAATCCATGTGAAATATCCTAATGTTTTATATTCATTATGATTTATTTTTTCTTCTCTCAAGTCCACTAAGACAATGAAGGCATCTATGAAAAAATCTAAAGAGACATGTTAAATAAATAATTGTTGAGTATAGGAACCCAATCAATGAGAAATCCCATTATATGAAAAATACAATGTCCACCTATTGACATTCATGGATGTTCTCAACAAAAAATGAAAATTTTCCGACAAGTCCTCTTCTATGACTATAGCCTTGCACGCCAACCACCTATGATTTCTATAACAATTATACTCTCACCACCATATTAGGTGTGAGTCTCTAAAATATGAAGTTTCTATCTTCAATTTATAAGTAAAATATTACATGATATTTTAAAACAACAGAGCACTCATGGTAGAGACTCTTACATGATAGGTACCGTACTATTCAACGATTTACTAGGTATTGAGAAACTTAATCCCCACATAATGTCATTTATCTGAAGTCAGGTGTGCATAATGGCTACTCATATATGAAACCATAGCCTTGTGTGAAAACCCTAATCATATGTATACCAAATTTTTGAAACTATATCATTTATAATTTTGTTAGAGCTCCATGCCTATGATATATTTACAACCAACACTCATTCCCTGCACAAACTTCTTGTGTGCACCCCTCCATGGTTGTGAAAAATAATGTTATGGTCCCACACATTATAAAAACCCTTACTTTTCACACACTAACAGTATGTAAATTTTTTAAAACATTTGATATATTATACACTCACACACCCACTGACCATATTAGTTCAGTGCAATTGAAAAATTAGAAAAACAATTCTAAATCATTAAAATATCATCAATTTTTTCCACAAATATTTTTCCCATTAGTGATAATACTTAAAAAAATACTTCATAATCTAGGGAAAATAGAAATATGAAATGGTTTATCTTAAATTTTTTCTAATAGAAAATAAAAAAATGACATAAGAATATCATTAAAATAATGTAATGAGAATATGATTTTGATCATTATAAGATCATGCCCTTCATATCAGTGATCATTAACATGAATCATGGGATATTGATTTGAATTTCATATGATATGAATCATAATGAAATCAATGTCAAAATCCATGAAATCATAAAAAGGAAAAAGAAATTATTATTTTGGTAGATAGATAATCATATAATATAATTACCTAAAATTAATGATGAAATTTTAAAATATAACAAAGAAATTCATACAGGCTAAACCTGTTTAACATGACCTACCACCATCCCTAGTCACAATATCATCTTTATAAGGGATCATGTTTCCCCATATTCCTATAGTGTATAAGGATTACCCATATTTCCATAGTGAATTGGGGTTTTCTATCTTCTCACAGTAGATCGGGGTTCCCCATCTTCTGAATTGGATCTGGCCTATCAACTTTATTCCCATTATTATCTCATGAGTTATAAATATTTCCCCAATTCATTGGAGGGATATATAGGTCTCACCAGTCACATAATGTATTATATACATATATTTTCCACAGGAACATGAATCATTCATCATATTAAAAACCTATGGGATGAAATGGGTTTCATAAACATAAATTAATCATAAAAGAACCCATTAAAAAAATATGTTTCATAAATATCATTCCATAATATATATAAAACAGTTTTAGAAAGGTCAATAATAGTACCATTGAATCCTATCAATTTTAATCCATAAGTGACTTGAAATAACATTATATTTTATGGAAAATAATTTTTAGATAACACTTGAAAACAATTCTTGAAAAAGTACCCTCATTGCTTTGAAAACAATTTCTTTTCTTTACATGACATTAAATTTTAAAATAAAACATTCTGTTTTTAAATAAAACTGTAATATTTTGAGGGAATAATAAATAATATAAGGTGTAAATAAATATTAAAAATGAATTAATTCGACATAAGTTAAATGAAAACATTCATCGCGTACTTTTTCCTAAAATTCACAAAGTACCTCTTTTGGGAAGTGGAAAAGTTTCCTTTCAAACCATGAATTAAAATTAAAAATGGATAAAAAGGTTCTAAAATATATAGGACAATATTAAAAAAAATATTCAGAACATTTTTAGATTTCCTGGTCATGGATGATAAATATTACCCAATGGAGACTTAAAAAACCATCCAAAATATTTATGAGATTGTGAAATAAATACTCATTGTTTTATAATTAGTTGAATTATATTATTCATGAAAGAAATAAAATATTATGGATAAAAAAATATTATAATATTATTTATAAGAATCCAAAATTACATTCATGGTATTTATGTACACCATCTATAAAAATCAAATAGTTTATAAGGCACCTGTCTCATAGAAATAAAATTTAGACTTGAAATCCCCTTACCTTATGTTTGATTTACTTCAAACATATATGAAAATTAAAAATAATAAATAAATTATAATTATAATTTTTTTTAGAATCTTATTAATAAATATAATTCCCTTTATGACTAACTTATGACTTTAAATTACCCTTTTATTAAAAAGTTTATGTTTATGTTTTGTTTCAGGTAATAACATCTTTGTTTCTCAGACATGTTTTCACGTTTTATTCTTAGTTATCATACATAGATCTATATTTTATTATATTCAAATTCAAAAGAGAGATAAAAATATAATATATATATATATATTAAAAATTTATTTATTTTTATCTATAAAATATATAAATAGAAAAATAAATACATCGTTCATGGAGACGACCAGTCATATGTATGCATGCATGTTGCTTTAATTTTATTTTCATAATAAAAGAATGAAAATTATGTTATATATTATTATTACAGAATCATTTACATGTCTTATGTATCATATATATTCATAAAATTCATTCTTATTACAACCCATGTGAAATAATGACGAAAAATGAATCACATCACATGGTGGAGATGGTAAGACATAATATATACAAGCAACATTATCATTTTCCAAACTATTAGGTAGTGAAAGTATTGATATGATATTATCATTAAATTAGTATAATAATGTCATAAATATAATATATTTCATGAAAAACAAATTTTCGATCATAATTCATACCATGATAGGTGGTAAATAAAAAACAAACATCAATCATTTCTCTAGGTGGTAGTTATCTTTACACATGAATGGTAAGTTTGTTACAAATTATATAAATGTGTGTGAATGTGTAGGTTTAGTAATTACTATAATAAACTTTATTTATATTTAGGATACATATTTTGTTTATATAGACATGAAAGAAAAATAATTTAAGGGGTTTAAAGAAGAAATAAAACAAAAATGTTCGTTGATGAGCATTACCACTTATTAGGGTATCTCATTTTGATCTTCAAAAAAGGGCATGATTAAGTGTATTAAACAAAAATAAAGTCCAATAATATGAATGGAAGTGTTTTGGGAGGATTATTGGTAATATTATTGGGGAACCGAAGGGAATTAAAGTTGTGAGTAAAATATAAAGATAGGTTCCCTTTTATAAGAGAGGGATGGAACACTTCTGGAAACTCCAAATAAATGTTACATTATAAGAATTGAAAACTAAATAAAATACCTGAAAGGTTAATATATTGTAATATAGGATGAGATAATATTTTAATCCCATAATCCAATAAATTTTAGACATTTTTTATGTAATTTTAATCATTATCTTTTTGGTTAACACTTAACAAATCTATTGTTTTTATCTATGGTATCGATGTTTTTAATATTAAGTAAATTTAATTTTTATATATAACGTTTCAATTGGAACTTAAATGTTTAGTGTATAATTATTACAAAAATATATCATACAATTTTCCAGATTTAATATTTTAATGAATGTTAAATAATTTGAATTGTTTTCCTAAAATATCAAAGGTGTTAATTTAGACACTAATCATAACTATAACTGTTTGAACATATATATAGAAATATAACATAAAAACACCTAAAAACACATAACAAGTCATATTCCACCATAAAATTCCTTTATCACATTTATTATGTAAGATTATAATTATTTTAATATTTATAATATCATTTAGTTGATCGTTTCATTAATTGTGTAATTACTGCATCCTCATTTTGTAAATATTTATGATAATTATTCATTCACTAAAAATTGAAGTAAAACTATATAATATATATAAATATTTTATATTTCCAAATAATATATATATATATATATTCATGTATATTGTTAATTATCATCATATAAGAAATATTATACATATGAAGAATAAGAGTGTAATATTTTGCCACTCTATTTGAGTTTAAACAATACTTATGTCATTTTACTGTGCACAATTCCACTACATTATTCAATTTAGATACTGATGTATTATAGTTTTTATTTATCTTGATAAAATATCTCTTAGACTAGTGTTAGGGTAGTTTCTAATTTTTATTAAATTATTATTACACGTAATTACATTATTTACCCTTAACTGTGGTATTAAAAATTACTAAAGATACTGTTGTTATTGTGTTAAAATTAAAGGGTCCAATTTACAAAATTGGGACTTTATATATCAAAATATTGAATCCATTTTTCTAATTAATATAAAATAATTTGATAAAACCAATTTACAATTAATCCGATTGACAGAATAAAGAAACAAAATTTAATGTAAATACATCAAAATGATTGACATGTTTTAAAATCCAAATTCAATGTGAAATTAATCGAAATTACATATATTATATTTAATGATAAAAAATTATCTAATAATAATTTTATTTTAATAATATATATAATTAATCATTATGAATTACATTGATGAAAATGTAGTTTTCAATTAAAATTATATATTTTCACAATTCATCAAAACACGAAACATATCAAGAAATTACAATATTACACCATGAGTGAATTTTTATATCAATATTTTAATAAAGAATTTTAAAACTCATATAAAATTTATAAATGTTTCAGAAAACTTATTTAAAATGGGTTCACTATTATAAAACAGTAAAATTGACCTTCTGAAAAATATTGGGATTTATGCATAAAATTTTCTTTGTTCTTATATTATGCCTATAAATATATTGGATGATTATAAAAAATATTTAATTTGATATATAATGTATATATTTCATTAATTACATTCACTAATTCTAATTAATTTAATTTAATAAGGAAAAATGACTAAAAAACTACTTAATTTAAAATCAGTTGGTGTAAATTTTCATTTCTAATTAATTAGTAACTAATGAATTGATATTATAAACCATATATTTCTATAATTCAGTTAATAATATTATTAACGACCAATTTAATATGTTATTATGTTATATATTATTATTATAACAATATATTATTGTTTAGTAAAACTTTGTCTTGTGTTTAATGAAATCTATTGAAGGAACATTACATTTTGTGTAACATATGCCATGAATAATGTTTCATATACCTTAAAATAATCCGTTGTGGCATGTATAACATGATTATCATTATGTTGTAAAAAAACAAGAAAAATATAGTGTTTCTAATATAACGGGAACTATATTAAATATTTTATGAAATGATGAACATAGAAATGATTAAATTAATTCTAAAAATATATTTCACATATATTCTAGTTGTTACATTATACCCCATTAAATTAATATTTTCCCTCAAAATTCTTCTTGGTTTATAAAGGATTATTAATTGAAATTTTCTTTTATTGAAATTGAAATCTTAAAAATTAATAGTAATTTATCGTTTTAAAAAATGAATATTGAAAACATAATCATTTCCCATAGTAACTCATCACTGGGTTTTTATATGTAGAACATAGGTAGAAATTGAAAACATGGACATGGAAGATAAGTCAAAATATCATGTTCTGGGGGAGATTTTTAGAGAACTTTTTTAAGAGAAAGTTATCAACCCAGCATCCATAAATTTATGATTTTCTAAGAAAAAATTCAATTCAATTGAAAAATGGTATTAGTATTACCTTTTAAGTTTCAATATCCTACCACTATTTTAGAGGAATTTTCCTGAGAAGATATAATTACTTGATTCAGTAAAGTATCACACTTTTTCATGCCCAACATATTTCAACAAAAAACTTTATGGTGAATTTTTCATTTTATAAGCACTAAAAGATCATAAGATTCATGATAATCCATCTTATATGTCATCAGTTATAACCAAAAAAATGGTGTTGTCATATGTTATCTAAAATGAATAAATTCTTATGTGTTGAGATAATAGTTTAATATCAAATATATCATCTAAATTTTAACTTGAAATTTATATCAACACTTAACCTTATAAACCTTATGAAATATAAAAATCCAAAACATAATAAATATGGTTATTAAATCATCTTAACATTGATCTAATATCTAAAAAATGTAGCTCTTAGTGGTCACATTCCAAACATGTGAATACATATATTGTGTATTCTATTGAAACATGGTAACAATATGAATTACCATACTTCATCATAGAAAACACACATGTTTTATTTTTTGAAATATTATATGATATATTCCATTAATACAAAAATGCTTTAAAATCCATCCATGATATAAAAAGCATCTTTTAAAAAACCCTTTATCAGTTCCATGGTAAATAATACCATCCAATTCACTTATTGAGGTCCAAAATGCCTCTTATCCAAACATCACTATCATAACATTGGGAACACATTAAGAGTTATCATTCCATTAATATTTTGTTTTTGATGAATATAACCTATACATTAAATAAATTTTATTTTCCATGATAACTATTTGACATATAGTTAAAAATCATTATATCAATAAAAATACTGATCACTCATCATATAATTCACTATTAAAAATTCTATAATTTAGATATGTAAATACATCAATCCTTACACATTAATTATTGGAATGGAATAAGATGTTTGTTAGTTTAGATGTAAATTATTAGGCCTGGACATTGATTTTTGTATTTTATTTGAATTTCTAGAGGAGACATTGAAATCAATGAAAATTCTTCATTATATAACCCTTTTTACTATATATATAACATCTTATATTCCATTTATGGTATTTAATAATTTTATTCTTCCCTACATTATTACATGTAAGAGATAGAATATTCATTCCTCTATGTTCCTTAATAAGATAGTATTTAGAAAAGTAAAACTTTGATTAATTCAATGTGTTTGGAATATCACCAAATATAACATTGTTAATAATATATTTGGATAGTTATATCATCATAATCAATATATATTTCTCTCTAGTGATCAACCCAATTTACAGCTCATTAAAAAATTGCTCATTACCCTCAACGCTAACCCTTTTCCTTATGGTTTCCTCCATTGACAAAAAACCAAAATCATAATGTGAGGACAATTATCACGGTGAAAAACCATATAATAATGAAAAATTTGTTATAGAATGTATAAATTATTACTCCATCAATAATTTATGATACTATAGGTTTATCATATATTATGCATAGATTTTTTTAAATACATTACGATGGTTCATAAAGAGTATGTTAATATCCAAAACTTATCCCATGGGAGTGTCAAACCAGGATTGTAGACATGCTCATTTTTATGTACCAGTTTATGATTGAGTCAGGCCCGATATACCTGTTCAGAGTAACTACCCCTAGGTACATATATTCTAGAGCCACATCCACTTGTAGATTATGGATAGTGAAGTAATTCTTGGAAGAAATTAAATTTGTCCTTTACCAAAATTCTAGGACAACTTAGAATACATTTCCTCATCCCAAGACTTATCCTTAGAGTTATATGTATACATATCTATAGAAACAGGACAAGTTATTTCAATTATGTTTTCTTATCCTAATTTCTGATGGTTTATTAAAACATATTTTTGCTACCAACTATAATAGCCTTGAATTTTCATAGATTCACCTTATGTAACTTTTTTGAGACATTTCATACATTATACAATAACACTCCCAACGACTGTATTAATTTAGTGCCTTTGAAAACCTGGAACAAAAGTCATATAACTCAGTGAAATTTCTTCAACGGTTCTCAAAAATATATCCCCCTAGTAATTCTACTTAAATACAATTCTTAATAGCCCAGGGAAGATAAATATAAGAGATTGTTGAGATAAAATTCTTAGTAAGGGTAAATAAATGAAGTTCATAAGAATATCATGAACATAAGGGTATCAGAATGTGATTATGATCTATAGAAGATCATACCTTATATATCAAAGAACATAAAAATTAATCATGGAATAATGATTTGCTGTTCATAAGATATGAATCATAATTAAATCAAGATAATAATCCATAAAATCACAACATATAAATAATATAAATAATTTTTTCTATATATTTAAAGATGTATTATCGTTCTCTATAATTCAAGATAGATTGAAAATATGTAATAGGCCACTTCCTGGGGACTAAAACTATAAGGCGGGACACACCACAATCCCCAGTTACAGTACATTCCTTATAGGGGATCATGTTTCCCAATTATCTCATTGCGGATTAGGTTTCACAATCTTCCCATAGTGGATCATGATTCCCCATCTTCCCATAGTGGATCAGTTTTCCACATTTCTTATATTGGATCAAGCCCTCCATCTTGATTCCCATCATTATCTCGTGAGATATAAGTCTTCAACCAATGCATTGGAGGTAGATATAAGTCCCAAAAATAACATAATGAAAACCATACATATGTGTTTCATAATAACACAAATAATTCATCATATTAGAACCCATGGAATGAAATGAGTTTTATAAACATCTTTTCATAATAAAATAAACATTGTAAAATAAATTGGTTTCATAAATGTCATTCCATAATAAATATAAACCATTATTAGAATGAACAATAATTGTATCATTAACACATATCCTCATTAAATCATATGCAACATCAAAATAACATTATCCTAGATGAAAATTAATTTTGAGGGATCACATGAAAAAAAATCTTAGGAATAGTTTTTCTTTGAAAACGATTTCTTTTATTGAATTGATGCAAAATTTTAAAGGAAAAAATTTCATTGAAAATAATATTTTCATATTCAAAGTACAATATTTAAATAAATAAGGCATCATGAAAAAAAAAATTAATTCATGACATATAAGTAAAATAAATAATTCTTCTCAGATATTTTCTTGAAAATTCGCAATGTTCCCTATTCAGAAAATGACAAAAGATTCCTTCTGAATCATGTTGTAAAAGTAAAAAATGATTAAAAAAATTTAAACATCCATTAAAGAATATTGAAATTGTTTTTTGATTTTTTTATTAGAAAACATGGACATGGATGATAAATATTCCCCATTGGAGACATAAAATGAAACATTCCCAAATATAAAGAAATTGTAAAATAAATATGCATCACTTTATATATAGTAGAATAATATGCCCCAGGAATTAAATAAAATTATAATTAAATAAAAATATCATAATATTATGGATAAGACTCCTAAAATACATCAATTGGAATTATATAAACCATGTATAAGAAACAAATAGTGTTAAAGTCAAGAGTCCCCTAGAAATATAAGTGATACTAGAAATCCTCGAACCTTAGGTCTGATTTCATTTATACCTATAAAAACCTCCTATATAATAAATAAAATTTTTCTATAAATCTACTATAAAACCGTATTAATATATATAATACCATATATGACTTATGGGTTTATATTACCCTCTTATTAATGATTCTACATTTATGTTATGTTTTTTGTAATAACAGCTTTGTTTCTCGTAAATGTTTTTCCTTTGTTATTATCTGTTTTCCTAAATATATCATGGTTTCATTGTCTCTAGAATTGTAAAAATGATAAAAATATCATATATATTCATTATACGTTGATTTATGGTCATCAATAAAATATAAAAATAAAAAATGAAATGAATCATTCCTGGTGACAATAGGTCATACATAAACATGAACGCTACATTAATTTTTGTACATTTTAAAACATAGAAAATAATATGACATTTTAAAATTAAATAATAATTTTAATGTTATATAAATATTATATATGCATAAATTTCATCCTAATAACCACCCATGTGAAGTAATGGTTAAAAGAAATCACATCGAATCGTGAATATGATGATCTATAATTACACACAAGCAATATTATAATTTCCAAAAATATTAGGTGGTTAATATTTTAAAATTATATTATCATTATCGAATAATAATAATGTTATAAAAATCATTAATATTATTAAAAATATTGTTTCCATCATAATTTCCACCATGATAGGTGGTAATGAAAAAACCAATAATCATTGTTTCGCAAGGTGGTAGTTTGTCGTACACATGATTGATAAGTTTATAATATTTAGAAGGAAGTGTGATAAATTTTAGGTTGAAACAATAAGATAAAAACATATTAGTATATGCCGAAAATTTATGTTATTTTATAATCATTAAATAAAAATAATTGAGGGGTCAGGGAAGAAATAAAAAAACATTCATATATTAACATTACCTTTTCATTTGGAATCATAATTTGATTTGAAAAAAAGGACATAAATGGATGGATTTAAACCCAAATGAAGGCATGTAGAATAAATTTAAATATGATGGTATGATACTTGGGTAGATATTGGATGATCCACATGGCTTTAGAGGTGTTGATAAAAGATAAGGATAGGTTCCTTTTTTACAAGAGAGGGGAGGGAACTTTTAAAAACACCAAAAATATTATTTTATAATAAATGAAAACTCAATCCGAATTACTTCAATAGATAATATATTACAAAGATGATATATGTATGTAACATTATAATCCAATATATTTTTTAAGGGGTTTTATGTAATTTTAAACCTTATCTTTTTTATTATACCTTAGTAAAATTATTTTTAATTTAAATAATCCAGATAAGGTTTTTAATATTTATAGGGTGTAATTTTTACATATAAAAGGTCAATTATCCCATAAATGGAAATTTTAAGATTTTTTAGACCATATATAAACCCCATTTAGTTATTTAATGTTTTATATGATTATAAAAAATTTAATAAAATATTATTTTCATAAAATATCATATGTGTCAATTTTGAAACTATTAGTTTCTCTAATATTAAGATAATAAATATAGAAAGATAATTTCAAAACAACTCACTTAACACACACATATCATGTAGTATTCCCCTAGAAAATTTTTTATCACTTTAATTAATTCAGATAATAATAATTTTAATATTTATAATATCATTTAATTTATTATTTCATTAATTGAGTAATTAATACATCATCATTACGTAATTGTTTATATTATTTATTTCGTTACTAATAATTAAATTTACAATTAAATGATTTAGATAATAATTTTATATTTTTAATGAATATATATATTTTATCATAATATCAATTCATCCCCATAATGAAAATATTGTATATATATACATTAAAAGTAAGAGTTTGGCATTGTGTCACTCTCATTGAGTTTAATCTTACATATTTCATTTTAATGGAAAAGTCTCCATTACATTATCAAAAAAATATAACTACATGTTAAGGGTAGAATTAAATTAATAAAATATAATTTGTGCAAGTTTTAGGGTAGTTTCATAAATTTTATTGTATTATATTTACCCTTAATTACTAGATTTACCCTTCACTATGTATTAAATATTCTAGAAGTTATTATTCATATTGTTCAAAAATAAAATAGAAAAATTTACTATATTTTTACCATCTAATTACAAATGTTTAAACCATTTTTTAAAATTCAAAACACATAATTTGATTAAATTAATTTAAAACAAATCCAATTGATGAAATGAGAAAATGAGTTCTTTAAGTAAAGATTACCAAATGATTTACCTATTTTTATTTTAAAATTCAACGTGAAATTGATTGCAATGACCTAAATTGGATCAAATGATAATGATTTACTCCAATTATACTTTACAACCAATCAATTCTATAATTTAACACTTTCAATTAATTTGATCAAAAATAAATTTTCAATTAAAATTCAGTATTTTTCATTAGTCCTCAAAACATGATACTTATTAGAAAAATAATAAAAATTAATCCAAAATAAAGTATGATAATCATATGTTATTGAATAATTATATTCTTATATATAAAAATTATATGTTTCAAAAATTGGATTTAATATTGGTTCATCATTAAAAGGTTGTAAAATAATCTTATTTAAAAATATTTTTTTATGCACAAAATTCACTTTATTCTTATCTTCTACCTATAAAATCAAATGGATGAAATTAAAATGTATTCTATTGAATATATAACATATATATTTCATTAATATCATAAATTTATTGTTATTTATTTAATTACAAAAGATAAAATGACAAAAAAAAAATTCCTTTATAAGAAATCAGTATATATATTCATTTCTAATTAACTGGTAACCATTGTATTTATATTGTTAAAATTATATTTTCATATGATAGTAAATAATATTTAGAACTAAAAATTTAACTTTTATGTTATATCTTATTATAATAAATAATAATATTTTAATAATATTCTATTTTTCTATAATACCCAGTATTCCGTGTAATGTAAGAAAATGATAGAACATGACATTTTCCGTAACAAAAGCCAAGGGTAGTGTTGTGTTTACCACAAGATAAGCCGATATTACTAAAATATTTCAAAACATCTTAATGTGTTACACACATTATGTCCCTTATGCCTCTAGTGCATGTGTTTCCATACATTACTATTCACAGTATGGTTATTGTACACCATATTTCTTCTCATCATAGGTACTATAACATGGACCTCACGATTGGGAACATCTCTAATCATTATAACCTAGAAGATTCAAATCCATTCCCTTCCTGTAGGTGCTTCAGATTTGGTCATGCAATCCAATTGGATAGGGTGTGAGTCCCTACACATCCATGCTTCATGACATGAAACCTCATAGTCCCAACATCAATGACACATGGTGATAAATTGTGGTTGTACTCTGAGAAAATATATCATGAAACTACATGTATTAGAGGAATATGATGGTATCCACACAACCATCCCACATATAGAATGATATCCTCCCACAGTTACTAGGATCCTCATATGGGAAGCTTTTACAGCTAAGCCCCACACAATCTATCATTGAAACTTCATTTTTGACACTATTGTTGGGTCTACTACTTCATATTCTATCTCACAAAAATAAATAATCAAATATTATTATAAGATAATGGTCTGAATTTTATCCTCTCAATCACCACTATAGGCCTTCTATATTGATATAATCCCCACCTCCACGCAGATGGGAATCCACCGAAGTGTAATCCCCAATAACCATATTCATTATATTGGATGAATTCATGTGTTAGACCCAATCACATGCTTGTTTGGGCCTCATATATAGGTATAAGACCCATCTAATTTGGAACTACAAGGTCTTTGATTCCCAAATAATTGGGATATGTTGGGATAAACACTATGATCAAAACCCAAAATATGTATCAATATTTATTTTTACTGGTCATATCCCCAGTAAAGTCATAACCCTCATATGGGAGACAACATCTCCTCAAGAACCCTTGAGTTACTCAATGGATATTCCTCACACCAAATATAACCAAGATCAGTCCTCCTATTAAGGGAATATTTCACATGTCAGCACCACACCTCCCCTCATTGATCTCCTTTAATTACAAGATCATCCATTCTACTTGAATTCAAATAGGATGGACTAGTCCTATCGCATGACTATAAACTAAAAAATCAAACTATGTGGGTTTCGATTCCTAACACATAGACATGGAATGTTTGAAACCTTTATGAGGTGTATTCCCAACCATTGGTAATCATAGTTCTTCTTTCCTATGAATGTATTACCCTGATCTCCCACAAGGGTTGTTCTGATCAACCTTCATGGGATTTATTCTTCACTTTATACGAAACAAACCTAGATCAACCACCATGAGGCATTATAATATATTAAATAGTAATACATTTCGATTCACCCTTTTAGGGATATACAATTGAGGTATTCCCTCTTATGGATGTACCTCCCTGATCTTCCCCAAGGGGTGTTCTAATAAACCATCATGGTGTGAAATCTCCCCTTTATGGGATAAAATTATTAGATCTGGCTCTATAGTTTGTTCTAATACTTTTATAGACCAACCATTTAGTTAAAACCACATATGGATGTACCTCCTAGATCTACAGAAATTGGTGTACTAATCAAACTTTATAATGTGACATATTTCTTTTATGGGACAAACCTCCTCGATTTACCTCTATAGGGAGTCCTAATCAATACATTAATAAATTTTTAGGTTTTAAATATCTTCTAATATGGATACACCCTCTTAATCATACACTATGAGTTGTTTTCATCAATCAAATCAGTCTAAAAAATTAGTGAAAAATGTTATCCCATATAAAAACATTGTGAAAAAATTGGACGCTCGAGGTGAATGCCTTGGAAGAGATATGTCATTAGTGTTAAGTATCTTTTGATTGAGATGGTATTCTTTAGAGTTTCGTGCCTAAGATTACTCCAAAATATTTCCTCCAAAGGTGAATAATTAAGTGACCAATGGACTCAGTATCCAAATATAACAGTGACTCTCAATTTTACTCCACTTCTTACTTATGTTTTTACCCTATCCGGACAAAACTAGAATTTCCATATAGAAGAAGTGTAATTAACCAGCATACACAAACAAAGGGTATTGGGAATGAGTTCTATAAACATTTCATAACTCTATGAGAGTGACCCATACAATTGGAAAAGTTACAAGTAGAATCCATGGAATAGGGAACCTATATCCCATAATCTTAGTTCGATCAAGGAGTATACATCATAATTGGATGTGATGAAGGTCAACCACCATTAGAAATAGGCAATAAAATAAAATAAGAATAATAGTTCACATTAACAAGTAGGTACCTGATGAAATAATTAGAAATAGTCACTTACTAGAGGATCAATTTTAATCCCCCTCACCTCCATCATCAAATCTTTAATCCTTCATGATTAAATTTGGAATCACCAAAGTGTGTTCATTTCCCCTAGGGTCACACCCACCACCCTAAATTATCCCCCAAAATGCTAAATATCTGACCATTCTATCTCCATAAATATTTAAAAATATGAATGAAATTCCAGCAAAAGATGTTAAATCTATTATGAACCTATCTCAACAAGATGATAAATCTATAACTAATATATTTCCACTAAATGTTAAATGTATGATCAAACTTTTCCTATAAGATGATATGCCTGTTAAAAAACTGACCAAAAAAAACAAAATCATCTGACTAGCCTATCGTAGAAATATGTTAAATATATGACCAGACTATCCCAAAAATAATTTTAAAATATGGCCAACCTATCCCCATGAGATGTTAAACATGTTATCAACATATCGCCTTAATAATATAATCCTATGAACCAAACTAGTTGCCTCAGAATCATTACCTCGTATGTAGAATATGACATTTTCAGGGCCACAATCCAGAGAAAAATTATATACCTAGTGAATGATACTCAGTGGCCGACATGGGATGCCTTGGTTCAACCACATGAGATTCCTTGCATATTTGCTAACCTAAAATATGTAAGAGGAAGATTTTATAGGTTCCCAACACACCCAATATCAACTAATGTATAGTTGTTTCCAATGTAACCATCAAACTTTTTTGTATCTAGATTCCCTATCATGAAAGGATTGGTGCAATTAACTGATGTCTACCATGAAATAGTGTCTATAACGAGATTCAAAACAAGACTTAAATCTATGAGGGAGACTTAGGATTGGCAATGAGCTCCATAGATGAATATATGGAAGGAGGATATGATATCTAATCGTCACATTTCAATCATGGAGCTAGCCCCACCATCATTGGTGGTGGAGGATGCTTATCTAGGGTGAGTAATAATGTGGGGAACATAAATCCATGCCTAGAGAAGTTGAAACCAATCTATTGAACTAAACTAGTTCAGGAGAGGAATGCAAGGAAAATTTGCATCATCACACCAGATGCATGACCCCAGTTACATGTATCATAAAAAAATAGTTAACCTGATGTTAACATATTATTCTTCAATGATGGGTGTATTCGAGAATTATCATATTTAGACATTCAACAACATTCCTCAAAAAATATTTGGGCCCAAAGATGAAAACAATCAATGACAAATGGAGTAAAATGAATGATTTTAGACATCCCCAATATGATACATCATCAATGTTGATTCATTCTCTTAATTTGAATGAATGTATAATAGTGATAACATTGGTCATCACATTGAAAATACATGTTCTAATAATTGAAATAATTTACAATAGACGACTTGAGATGTAGAAAATGATCGATGAACCTATACCAATATGTTTGTTGTAGTATAATGAGTGGTGAAAAAATCCCCCATTTTTATTCTACCACAATGGTAACCACCACTTTTACAGCTTCCATCCACCCTCATCTCATTTCACACACCAAAATCATCTAATAGAGGGCCATAAAAACTTGGGTTAATCATTATAAATCGGAAGTGTTCATTTTATTAATGGATATGGCCCATTTATTACTTGAATACTTTTTATCTCCATCGTCATCACCACCCCATAGGGGAACATAGGGGGTAGAGCCTCCTCGGTATTATAAAAAACTATTTTGAGAGACTATCCCAATGGAATATTAATGGCTTACTCCCCTCTTCCATGGAGGTATGGGATTTCTAGGTCATTACCATAACTACCATCACCCATGGTCTCCTCAAGAGAACTCACACAGGGATATGATGATAATGAAAATCTGATCACTAAAACAATATAAAGGATGAACCTATTCATACTCTTCTAGATTTGGTCTAGAAAGCCATGTTTCAATGCTGAAGGAAAATGAAAAAACCCTTTCTGATAGAATTCCACGCTACCACATATCTAGTGTTCCCATCCACTGATAGCTCACCTCATCCCACCGCCAAAACTACTATGTGAAGGATCTATTTCACCCAATTGTGATTGATATTCTAGGCACTCACCAAGAATGTTGGGAGGACTCTCCTCTTCATATCTTTCACCATAAATCCTCATGGTCCACGAAATTGTGATGACTTGCACTATGGAGGTCCTCTCCACAATACCATTAAATGATTTCGAGGTCCTCCTTGTGCAGAGGACTATATTCACCCTAATGATATGTCCTACATCATGTGGAATAAGAAGCATCATGGGTTTCATACCCATGGAACTGGATATAGAGAACATAGAAAAAATAACCATGACCTGATGGGAGGAGAGTAGAATAATTAATGTGCTGCTTGAGGTAAGAATGATAGAATATTCATCTCACCATTGTCCTCTCATACCCTAATGTGATGAAAAACATAACACAAGAATCTCTACCCAAACCATCAGAAATGGTGGAAGAAGCCCATATACCGAGGCTAAATATCATTGATGATAATTTCTATAAGGTACCTAGATCCATTAGTAGGTATATACAAATGGAATATGTTCTATCCGTTTTTTGGGGACTTATAGTACAACAACCACTGTCATCACCATATTACCTCTTTTGAACCCCCCCCCCCAACATGATTGTCAGAGAGACATTGTGGCATTGATAAACATACATAGATTATGGGTATAAATATATTGATACCCAAATGGATGATGTCTTTCCGTATTAATAAGAGTCTTAAATACCCAATATTATAGGGATATGGTCATAAAGGTTCCCCTCATTTTGGAAGACTCTCCAATTTTATAGGGATGATTAGAACTTACAGTGACGATTCTAATAGAGGTTCAACCGAATAGTAGGTTGAAATCACTATCAACCAAAATCATCTTGTCAATGTATATTAGAGGCTATACAATTCAGAAACTAGATGCTAGTTGTTTTATGAGCATGATGAAAAGTTACGAGAGATCATGGACACCAAATAGCTATCGATTATTTTTTGGACACCTACAACCATAAATTACACCATGTCAAACTTTCTCAATGAGGAACAATATTAATTAATTGCTAAAATATATATTATATATCCAATTAGTTACATTATCACTAGTAGGTTTATCTAGGGATCCCATAGAATCTTGAGGCCATCCATCAGTAGTGTCTAAATTTTTGAAGTAACTGCACTCCCAATGGCTGAGGGCCTTGATTCATATGGATAATAGCAAAATTTCCAACTAAACTACATCAATATAATAAAAATTCATCAATTAATAGTGAATGGGAAATTTTACTATTATAATATCAGTTGATAGGGGTAGTATGATTCCCTCCACTTCAGTTCCCTTCCCAGTAATCAATTGGATCCTCAGACCCACCAACCCACTGATTGTAAAACTCCTCAAAAGGTTACCACCAAAAACATCATCATGGTAAATACCATGAATTATCACAAAAAACTATATTAAATCATAGGTAACGAAGGATCAAAAACCACACTAAGGTGTCACACAATATAAATATTATATGTTGATGTGCTTCCATAACTGTCAGTAGAGGCATAAGTTTGGTCTAGAGATCCCCTAAAGTGGTTTTGATGCCCTCCTGTAAGTATCTTGAAAAAGGGAAATGGGTATCCAATTAAATTTCCCTAATAGAGGATATTACATGAACTTTTTTCGATACCATTTTGGGCCCTTTTCTCAAGTATATTTTTGAAAAAAATAGGCTCACTACTGAGCACATAACCTAACAAAATCCTAGATGGGACATTGTTAGAAGGGCACATGTCCCTCCTTCAACCACAAATTCATTAATTCTGGGATTATAACCCAAGGATGAGATATTATACCCTTAAAATCCTATTACGATTGAGGATGGTGGCATTGGAAGTCGCTTGGCTAGGACCTACTTATCCTTCCTGAATAATGAAAATTTCATTTTTTGACAATGATCTCTATTCCTCATGGTCTACTAGACCAGCCAGGGCTCTAGTAGTTACCATAAATCAATATAATTATATGATATATTCCCTCATTACTCTCCTTGATTATCGATAAGCATATAAGGTCCCAATTCCGGGAAGATATACCCAGCATGGGTAGACCAGATCAGGACAACTCCATAATTAAGAAACCATAGATTCACCCCGTTCAATAGTAAGGGTGACCCACTACAACATCTTTCCCAATTATCATTATTTTTTGGCCCAATTATAGAGAATTTATAATAAATGAGGCTTCTAAACTCTGATTTTGATTCCAAAAATTGGATGGGATGACCTTGGATTGCTATAACAAGGTAGTAGAAACATCAATTTCTGATTGGGATTATCATTATAGGTAGTTCCAATTAAATTTGAGCTCTACCATGAATAATTTATGAATCCAAATCCACTATAAAATCAATATGTTATTCATTTATTGAGTTTCCAACAACATAAACTAATAAAAAGGCATGGGTACTCCATTGATATGCTACTTTTACAGGATCACAGGTAATGATGTGTGTGTAGAATTTCAAGGTGGAGCTATTCTCAACCCAAATTTTCGTGAATTATCAAGGAATATTATGAGAGTTTTATAATAGTTTTCAAGGATTTGATGAATCCATGTAGTAATCCATGTAATGGATTTACCCATTAACTCATCTAACTGTTTTGAAAAGGACCATGAGGGTTGATACCACCAATGTTGTTCAGACTAAGGAAGAAAAATTGTTCCAACATCAGGTACCCCTACCAGAAAGGAATTATCAACTATGACCTCATCAACTAAATCCTTTTTAGGGGAAACCCTACCATGAAATAATTATCTGAACAAACTATTAGGGCCAAGAACCAAGGATCAGCTTTTTACTGTAGTTGAAAGAGACCTAGCCCTTGGGATAAGCGTAAGTACAATGATTATTCACCTATTCCTTGGAAAGTAACATCCATGGATTCCAAAACAAAAATGGATTTTCTAATATGACCTCATTGATCATGAAAACCATTTACCATAACCCATGATCCCTAGTTATAAAACCAAGTAGTGTTTTCTTTTCAATTATTAGAATACGGACTAGGTAGATCATGGACTAGTCACATTGGGTGATTTATTATAATAGATAGTACATGTATTTTTTGACCAAAATAACCAAGATTAAAACATTAAAGAATGAAAAAATTCTCTAGGATAGGGTTTGCATATGTAAAATGACTTCTTGGATCATAGGATTGTTGATCATTAACATGGTATAATCATGACTTCTTGAGATGCCCCTCACCCCTTACAATCATAGTGTCTATTTTGGTCACCACATTGATATCCCATCCTTCAAATTATAAAAGAAATATTCCACGATGATTCTAGGGAAATAAGAGTTCTTCCACTAGTAATAAATCCATCTTGCACTCTTGGTGATTTTATGTCTCTTCAATTGGGGGAAATCCCTTTAAGTTTTGAATTTTTATAATATTCCAATGAATAAATGAAATAATATTACCTTATGGATGTTATTAGGATATTATACCATTGCATCATAGTGAGAGATGAGGAAAACCACACATTACCCTCTAGAACCTGATTCATCAAATTTGATGAAGGTATAGAAATCATGGAAACAGGAAAGACATATACTCTAATAAACCAGAAGTGGCAGTTTGTGCCACTAAGACTATGCAACAAGCCATGCAGGGGGATTCATAGTCACAACATTCTTTGTCCACTCTATTAAGGTAATCCCCATTTCAAAATGTATTTTTGATCACGTGGCTCAATCCCATCAGCATCATTTATATATATACCTAGATGAGGCTCGACTTTAGTCATATATCCCTTAGTATAATCCTTTGTGTAAGTAGAATAACATTACTAGTACAATCCCAACAATAACACCCCAATTGAGGACAACCATTCTTCCCTTAATAAAGAGTGGCCATATGAATGTTTTTTATACCATTTTACTAGAAATATGATGTGTATATAGACCATACTAATATACCAAGGATATTTTGGATCCTTAATGCACTACTCCTAATAAAAAAACATAACTAGGACCACATTGAGACATTGAATAGACCTATCTATATCAAGACTGATGTAGCTACTGATGAGGACTAACATAGAGATTATGTTGAGATGGAATAAATAAAAACCATAATTTCCATATCCATGGAATATGATTGTTCCACTATACAAGGTATATTCATATTTTTTATATCATATAAATGTTCAATGGCGTGGAAATCATATACTACTTGTTGGATACTAAATCCATAATCAATTTTATCATGACCCGAATGCTCCAATATTTAGTGATTACACAATCTAATTGGACTCCCAACAACTAGAAAATTCATGGGTTTAAAAATAGTGAGAAGAAACGGTGTGAAAATATTTTTATAAAGACACAATTTGGATTCCTAGTAAAAAGAATTTATTATATGGATGTATCTCAATATATTGAAAGTAATGTCCTATTGGAAAGGTATTGGATGAATCGTCTTATGGAGGTTGCCTCTTCATACCATCAATAACTTAAATACTTTCTCAATGGTTTATTGAGGGTACTCTAAGGTGACACTTCTACCTCTAACTTTTTTAATACCCTATTCCTAGAATATGAGTACTTATAAAGGGTGAAAAAATAACATCATGATAATACGGTCAAGTATATCAACTCCCCCAATGACATGATAGTGAATTTTTGGATATTAGGGTTGTTTTAATAGATTGATTCATTCTTTCAATCCATTTTTTGAATCCCACAACCCTCGTCCATGGAATCTTATTTTCATTCTAAAAAGGATGGAGAGAAATCATATTACTATGAAATCAAATAAGAGACATGAACAAAATGTTCTTGGAAGACTTGTGCCTACAAAATAAAGAGGGATCATACCTACACACAGTCACCAAAAAACATCACCATATTTTTCAGAAGGTAGGTTTTGACTCATTGGATGTCTTCTCAATATCATTGTTTCTACATCATAGGAGGGTCATGTGGTCAAAAATCATGTGGGGTTGGCTCATAACCATTTGTCTCTATGGTATCTATGGATCAAGAATCCCATGGTTAGAGTTCCACCAACACTAGTGGAAATTATTGATCCATATATAAAAAAGAGTTTCCTCCTCCATCTCAGCTCCATGTTTTGAATAATGGAGAGGGTCTAGAGGACACCCTTGGATAATTAGATAAGGTTGTCTCCACTATGATCAATGATATGACCTAGGTAAATTTCATCATAATGGAATTATCATGGTTGATATTAATAATTGTAGTCCAATCCCTAAAAAAGAAGTAGTAGTCTGAGGATTTCATGAAATAGTATATTGAAATTTTTCACATTTGTATAGAAGAACACAGTAGGACCTTATCCCTATATTTCTATTTGTATCCTTGGTTTCCAAAAAAGCCCGTATGGGTTCAAATCACCTCCTAGGAAGGTGTACACATTCCATGGTATTGTACCTCTCGTACCCCTCGTGGTTTAATTTTCATGATCACAATCACTTTTCTTTTTATCTAATCCTCTTTCAAGTGTTTTTGGATGATAGGAATCATTTCAGGTTACCAAGGAATTGGGCCAAGCAAGATGAAGCCAATAAAGGAGCAAAGTGCACTGTTTTCATGTGCACCGGCCAACTGGTGGCATGACACCGGCCAGCCGATGGACCATTGATAGAAAGGCTCTCCACTGTCCAGAGCACCAGCCAACCGGTGGCCTCAGCACCGGCCAGCCGGTAGAGCCCAGACCGAGAGTCCAGCCACTGCCTCCACACCGGCCAATCGGTGGCCTCAGCACCGGCCAGCCGGTGGCACCCAGCCAGCACAGTGGTTGCTACTGCCTCAGCACCGGCCAACCGGTGGCCTCAGCACCGGCCAGTCGGTGGAGCCTGAGCCCGAAGGCCTCTCCTTTTTGCACACATCGGCCAACCGGTGGATCTGTATCGGCCAGCCGGTGGAGCCAGTCAAACTAGTCATTGGGCTTTTGACCAGCCTGTCCACTTGGCCTCCAACGGCTCCGAAGGCCTCTCCAACGGCTCCGAAGCCTCCCTAAGTCCATTTGAGGGTTCCCCCTCTATAAATAAAGGACTAGGAAGCCCCGGAAATATAAGAAAGCCATACGGAAGCCAACGGACACATTTTTGATCATTTGGCGAACCTCCGACGGATTCTTCCAAGGGAACCCCACTTGCTCCGACCAACTTCCATATACAAGGAGCACCTCCAAAGAAGCTTGGGAGCGCCCTTCATCAGCTCCATCAATCCATTGGCGCCCAAGACTTCCCCAATATGGTTTTTCATTGTTTATCATTTTTGAGCATCAATTTGGGTTTGTGCCTACAAACCCCATCTCTTTCTCAGCTCCCTTTCTTTGGGTTCTCACACCACCTTCAAGGTGTGAAGAGGTTAGTCAAGCCTTCCCTTTAAAAGACTTGAGACATAGGTGAGCTATCCTTCACCTGTAAGAAGGCTAGTGGGTTCTTGCTCAACCATTGAAAGCAAGTGGGTTCTTGCATAACCACTAAAAGCAAGCTGTAATAGGTTATAGACTACCTGTAAAGTCTAGTGGGTTTCTTGATAAAACCATTGAAAAGAAAGTGGTAGAATCTCTCAACGGTTGAGTTGGGAGCGGAGACGTAGTCCGGGTTTTAGGCCGAACTCCGTTATCAATTTTGTGTCTTGCCTCTTTTTTTTCCGCTGCACTTTCAACTTTGATTTTTAATTTGTTAATCATTTTTTAAAAGGCAATTCACCCCCCTCTTGCCATCACTTCCTTTCTTTCTCCGCCTAACAATTGGTATCAGAGGGAGGTTTGAGTAATACCCTAACCGGTTTCAAATTTAAGATCCATTAGGATGGCCTCAACCTCTTTCGCCCCCGAAGGCTTTTCTTTGGGTCGTGCTCCATTTTTTGATGGAACCGACTACACTTATTGGAAAACCTGCATGACCACATTTCTTAAAAGCATTTGTTATCCTATTTTTAAAATTGTCATGCATGGTTATTCTTTATCTACTCCCAATGAATCCAAATGGACCCCCGAAGACATTGCAAATTTTGAGCTTGATGGCAAAGCCATGAATGCTCTTCATTGTGGACTAGACCGTAATGAATTTAATCGTATTTCTACTTGCTCATCTTCTCATGATATTTGGAATCTTTTAGAAGTAACCCATGAAGGTACTAAAGGCGATGACAAGCCCGATTGCCCATCCCGCAAGAAAAAGGCCAAGAAAAAGGAGAAGAAGAAGGCTTTCAAATCCACATGGAGTGATAGCTCCACATCCTCCTCCTCCTCCTCAAGCGACAACGGTAACAAATGCCTAATGGCATTTCATGAGGTAACCTCTTCCGACTCCTCATCCTCTTGTTCTTAAAATTCAAATTCTTTAAATCATTTATCTTATGAAGATCTCCAACATGCTAGAGATCAATTGGAGGAAGGTTTTCACGAACTTTCTTCCAAATTTGTTTCTTTAAAAAAGAATTTCAAAAAACTCTCTTCCGAAAAAGAACAACTTCTCAAAGAGAAGGAAGAGATGTCCCTCAAAATCCAAAATCTTCCCGATGTTGATTCCATGGAATCAACCATCAAAGATTTAAGGGAATCCCTTGCCATGTTCACCCAAGGTGAACAAAATTTGAACAATTTTCTAGGTTCCCAACGTGTATCTAGGACCACCCAAGGGCTTGGCTATTCCAAGAAAGCTTCCTCTTCCCATGCACCTACTATTTTTGTAAGGGGGAGCTCCCAATTTAAATTTTGTAATTATTGTAAAAAACCCGGGCACTTAATCTATGAGTGCGATTGCAAAAATGCCCGGTATGGTAGGCCCGAAACTTTTTTCTTAAATGATGAATTTTTTAGGAGAAGACCCGCAACTAGACAAGTATGGATTGAAAAATCCCTTCTAGCGAGTCTCTCCGGGCCAAAATTTGTCTCGGTTTCAAAAACCTCTCTCTGGTGATTTGTTGTTTTTATTTAGGGGGAGTAAGGATCGTTTAAGCCCTTTTGATTTCAATTTTCGACTCAAACTTTCATTTTCCACAATTGGTATCAAAATTTTCAATTCAATTTTTCACTCAAAACTTTCAATTCAAACTTTCAATTTCAAATTAAGCCCTTTTTACTTCAATTTCAAATTTTTGATTCAAAAACTTTCAATTCAAATTTCAAAAATTTCAATTGGTTTAAAATATTTTCCTCAATCAAGTTTTATGCCCCGTGCTATTTTGATAATCACAAAGGGGGAGAAATTCATGGTTGATTGGGTGAGAAATCCTTTAAAGAATGCTTTTCATTTCAGTATTTTACATTGTTTGTTTTGGTGATTGTGATCATAAAAATAGGGGGAGATTGTTGTACCACTCGTACCCCTCGTGGTTTAATTTTCATGATCACAATCACTTTTCTTTTTATCTGATCATCTTTCAAGTGTTTTTGGATGATAGGAATCATTTCAGGTTACCATGGAATTGGGCCAAGCAAGCTGAAGCCAAGAAAGGAGCAAAGTGCACTGTTTTCATGTGCACCGGCCAACCGGTGGCATGACACCGGCCAGCCGATGGACCATTGACAGAAAGGCTCTCCACTGTCCAGAGCACCGGCCAACCGGTGGCCTCAGCACCGGCCAGCCGGTGGAGCCTGAGCCCGAAGGCCTCTCCTTTTTGCACACATCGGCCAACCGGTGGATCTGTACCGGCCAGCCGGTGGAGCCAGTCAAACTAGCCGTTGGGCTTTTGACCAGCCTGTCCACTTGGCCTCCAACGGCTCCGAAGGCCTCTCCAACGGCTCCGAAGCCTCCCTAAGTCCATTTGAGGGTTCCCCCTCTATAAATAAAGGACTAGGAAGCCCCGAAAATATAAGAAAGCCATACAGAAGGCAACAGACACATTTTTGATCATTTGGAGAACCTCCGGCGGATTCTTCCAAGGGAACCCCACTTGCTCCGACCAACTTCCATATCCAAGGAGCACCTCCAAAGAAGCTTGGGAGCGCCCTTCATCAGCTCCATCAATCCATTGGTGCCCAAGACTTCCCCAATACGGTTTTTCATTGCTTTATCATTTCTGAGCATCAATTTGGGTTTGTTCCTACAAACCCCATCTCTTTCTCATCTCCCTTTCTTTGGGTTCTCACACCACCTTCAAGGTGTGAAGAGGTTAGTAAAGCCTTCCCTTTAAAAGGCTTGAGACATAGGTGAGCTAGCCTTCACCTGTAAGAAGGCTAGTGGGTTCTTGCTCAACCATTGAAAGCAAGTGGGTTCTTGCATAACCACTAAAAGCAAGCTGTAATAGGTTCTAGACTACCTGTAAAGTCTAGTGGGTTTCTTGCTAAAACCATTGAAAAGCAAGTGGTAGAATCTCTCAACGGTTGAGTTGGGAGCGGAGACGTAGTCCAGGTTTTAGGCCGAACTCCGTTATCAATTTTGTGTCTTGCCTCTTTTATTTCCGCTGCACTTTCAACTTTGATTTTTAATTTTTTAATCATTTTTTAAAAGGCAATTCACCCCCCTCTTGCCATCACTTCCTTTCTTTCTCCGCCTAACAATTGGTATCAGAGGGAGTTTTGAGTAATACCCTAACCGGTTTCAAATTTAAGATCCATTGTGATGGCCTCAACCTCTTTCGCCCCCGAAGGCTTTTCTTTGGGTCGTGCTCCATTTTTTGATGGAACCGACTACACTTATTGGAAAACCCGCATGACCACATTTCTTAAAAGCATTTGTTATCCTATTTTTAAAATTGTCATGCATGGTTATTCTTTATCTACTCCTGATGAATCCAAATGGACCCCCGAAGACATTGCAAATTTTGAGCTTGATGGCAAATCCATGAATGATCTTCATTGTGGACTAGACCGTAATGAATTTAATCGTATTTCTACTTGCTCATCTCCTCATGATATTTGGAATCTTTTAGAAGTATCCCATGAAGGTACTAAAGGCGATGACAAGCCCGATTTCCCATCCCGCAAGAAAAAGGCCAAGAAAAAGGAGAAGAAGAAGGCTTTCAAAGCCACATGGAGTGATAGCTCCACATCCTCCTCCTCCTCCTCAAGCGACAACGGTAACAAATGCCTAATGGCATTTCATGAGGTAACCTCTTCCGACTCCTCATCCTCCTGTTCTTCAAATTCAAATTCTTTAAATCATTTATCTTATGAAGATCTCCAACACGCTAGAGATCAATTGGAGGAAGGTTTTCATGAACTTTCTTCCAAATTTGTTTCTTTAAAAAAGAATTTCAAAAAACTCTCTTCCGAAAAAGAAGAACTTCTCAAAGAGAAGGAAGAATGTCCCTCAAAATCCAAAATCTTCCCGATGTTGATTCCATGGAATCAACCATCAAAGATTTAAGGGAATACCTTGCCATGTTCACCCAAGGTGAACAAAATTTGAACAATTTTCTAGGTTCCCAACGTGTATCTAGGACCACCCAAGGGCTTGGCTATTCCAAGCAAGCTTCCTCTTCCCATGCACCTACTATTTTTGTAATGGGGAGCTCCCAATTTAAATTTTGTAATTATTGTAAAAAACCCGGGCACTTAATCTATGAGTGCGATTGCAAAAATGCCCGGTATGGTAGGCCCAAATCTTTTTTCTTAAATGATGAATTTTTTAGGAGAAGACCCGCAACTAGACAAGTATGGATTGAAAAATCCCTTCTAGCGAGTCTCTCCGGGCCAAAATTTGTCTCGGTTTCAAAAACCTCTCTCTGGTGATTTGTTGTTTTTATTTAGGGGGTGTTAGGATCATTTAAGCCCTTCTGATTTCAATTTTCGACTCAAACTTTCTCTTTTCCACAATTGGTATCAAAATTTTCAATTCAATTTTTCACTCAAAACTTTCAATTCAAACATTCAATTTCAAATTAAGCCCTTTTTACTTCAATTTCAAATTTTTGATTCAAAAACTTTCAATTCAAATTTCAAAAATTTCAATTGGTTTAAAATCTTTCCCTCAATCAAGTTTTATGCCCCGTGCTATTTTGATAATCACAAAGGGGGAGAAATTCTTGGTTGATTGGGGGAGAAATCCTTTAAAGCATGCTTTTCATTTCAGTATTTTACATTGTTTGTTTTGGTGATTGTGATCATCAAAATAGGGGGGGATTGTTGTACCTCTCGTACCCCTCGTGGTTTAATTTTCATGATCACAATCACTTTTCTTTTTATATAATCCTCTTTCAAGTGTTTTTGGATGATAGGAATCATTTCAGGTTACCATGGAATTGGGCCAAGCAAGCTGAAGCCAAGAAAGGAGCAAAGTGCACTGTTTTCATGTGCACCGGCCAACCGGTGGCATGACACCGGCCCGCCGATGGACCATTGACAGAAAGGCTCTCCACTGTCCAGAGCACCGGCCAACCGGTGGCCTCAGCACCGGCCAGCCGGTAGAGCCCAGACCGAGAGTCCAGCCACTGCCTCCACACCGGCCAACCGGTGGCCTCAGCACCGGCCAGCCGGTGGAGCCTGAGCCCGAAGGCCTCTCCTTTTTGCACACACCGGCCAACCGGTGGATCTGTACCGGCCAGCCGGTGGAGCCAGTCAAACTAGTCGTTGGGCTTTTGACCAGCCTGTCCACTTGGCCTCCAACGACTCCGAAGGCCTCTCCAACGGCTCCGAAGCCTCCCTAAGGCCATTTGAGGGTTCCCCCTCTATAAATAAAGGACTAGGAAGCCCCGGAAATATAAGAAAGCCATACGGAAGCCAATGGACACATTTTTGATCATTTGGCGAACCTCCGGCGGATTCTTCCAAGGGAACCCCACTTGCTCCAACCAACTTCCATATCCAAGGAGCACCTCCAAAGAAGCTTGGGAGCGCCCTTCATCAGCTCCATCAATCCATTGGCGCCCAAGACTTCCCCAATACGGTTTTTCATTGCTTTATCATTTTTGAGCATCAATTTGGGTTTGTGCCTACAAACCCCATCTCTTTCTCATCTCCCTTTCTTTGGGTTCTCACACCACCTTCACGGTGTGAAGAGGTTAGTCAAGCCTTCCCTTTAAAAGGCTTGAGACATAGGTGAGCTAGCCTTCACCTGTAAGAAGGCTAGTGGGTTCTTGCTCAACCATTGAAAGCAAGTGGGTTCTTGCATAACCACTAAAAGCAAGCTGTAATAGGTTCTAGACTACCTGTAATGTCTAGTGGGTTTCTTGATAAAACCATTGAAAAGCAAGCGGTAGAATCTCTCAACGGTTGAGTTGGGAGCGGAGACGTAGGCCGGGTTTTAGGCCGAACTCCGTTATCAATTTTGTGTCTTGCCTCTTTTATTTCCGATGCACTTTCAACTTTGATTTTTAATTTGTTAATCATTTTTTAAAAGGAAATTTACCCCCCCTCTTGCCATCACTTCCTTTCTTTCTCCGCCCAACACATGGTTCCATGGTTGAGGCTGGAGATAACAAACTAATAAAATTTTCCTTTTTCATGGAGGTGTAGTACCCCTTGTGGGGGGACATAAATTTCCTTGTCATAATGACCAAGGGGATGATCATATTCTCCATTGATTTTTGGGACCTTAGTCTCCGCTTAGAAAAAGGATTGTTTTCCCTTTGATGATGGTTCTATTGATGGACGTGATGATTGGTTTCATGTACCTTTTCATTATAGATGGGTACATTGGGTATAACAAGATCTACATGTATGTTGATGTTCTTTTCTATCATATAGTCTAAATGAATGAAAAGGGAAACACCTTAACACAAATTGATTCATCCTTTGAAGAAATATCAAAAATTAACAAAGGCATTAACAAGGACTTGCTTCAGCATGGGCCGCACAAGTTCCAAGAGGGTCACGTGGGGCACCTGCGTGCCACATATTGGGCGCGTAGGTGACGTGCACGCCCTATTTGATTTTTTCTCAAGGTCTTCAGTAGCCTATAAATACCCCTTATGGGCCCCCCATTTCGAGAAATAAAAATCCAGAAACTTAGATTTGAGCTCTAGGCACCCTAGTCTCTTCTCAAAGCCTTGAGAACACTTATAAGGTAATTTTTTTTACCTAGAACGGAAGATCTAAAGAGGGGGAACAAGGCCTATGTTTTGAAATTCATCAACACCTGCGCGCCTATGTGTCTAACCCTTCAGGGAATTGAAGTCACTTGCATGCCACCTTATCCCTTCAACAGAACTTGCACGCCACTCATTTTAATGTTTTAGGGATAATACTAAAGGCTTGAGCAAAGCTTCTCCCATGTATTACCCTATGGGTTGATCGTCACGCAAGTACACATGTGCCGCGTAGGTATACCTGCGCGCCCAGGACCTGTGCCCCCAAACAGGACATGCGCATCCAAATAGGTTATGCGTGCCTACATTCTTTTGGGTACCCCTTCTGTCCGTTCATCCCTTTTCATCAAATACACCTATCCTCTTCATGATTTATCCTTCATAATCCTCTTTAAATCCATTTATGGCATTATTATTTGGTTGGATTCCTTATCTGAAATGAATTCTGTTGAAAATCTTTCAAAACAAAGTGATTTACATATCTTCATGTCGCTAAGGTGAGAGATTTCATTCATTCAACCTCATCCTTTAAAGATGAGAAGATCTTTAACATGGGCCTCCTTTTCAGGAGTAAGCCCCAGTCATAATTCCCCTAACCTGGGCCTCTTTTTCAGGAGTAATCCCCAGTCATAATTTACTAACCATGGCCTCCTTTTCAAGAGTAATCCCCAGTCCAAGTTCCCAAATATGGGAATCCCCCTTAAACGTAAGCCTCAAATCCCAACTTCCCTTAACCCGGGCCTCCTTCTCAGGAGTAATCCCCAGTTCTCAAGTCCCTTTAACATGGGACTCCTTCTCAAGAATAATCCCCAGTAAGAATTTCTCTTAACCATTCTTAACTTCCTTTGATTTCTTCTTCCTTCTCAGGAATAAAACCCAATCACAAGTCCCCTCCTAATTTGGGAATCCTCTTATGGAGTAAGCCCCATGTTAGAGTATCCAAATCTCCATAAAGCACATATAACTTTATGGAAATTGTTCATGGGATTCTTCTCTAATGTAAGACCTGATATTTATCTATTTGGGCAATCATACATACATAAGCCCCATATCATTTCTTGTGACCATATATTTCATGGCACAAATTGTCAGGTTTACTGATACCACTTTTTTCTCATAACGAGCATGACTCACGTGAGCATTGAGTGTAAAAGTAACCACGACACATCTCTTTGGGTCATTAATAATACGTAAGACCCACAATTCCCAACTGAACTATGTGGAATTTGATCTGTTCCCTAAAAGTGGAGTACGTAGGAAGCCTTTAGGAGGTTCAATCCCATCACCCATTAATTCTCATCCATCCCATATGACATTAAACTATATCTTAATTCCCGAACTACATGGTTTCTGATTCCTTTTCTAACAAGGATACGTAGGTAGCCCATCTGCGGGTATGATCCCAACTCTGAAATACTCTATGTCCTTCTGAACGACAATAAACTTCAGGTGCCCCGCTGAGTGGCTTAAAAACAATTATAGTTATCATAATGACCAAGATATCATTATATACTATGTTGAAGGTTACCGTTGACTAAGAATCTCTAACAAATACAGATGATTCTCTATTTATGAAGAACCTCAAATACATATAAAAGATTCTCTAAATCTAATAAATATTAATCATTGATTGTATGATCTTAAAGAAATGTCATTTTCATACTTGGTAGGGTAATAAGTATTCACTAACATAACTTAAATCTATAAAGTGTGTCCCAGAGTAAATAATAATTCCCCCAAAAAATGTGTGATGAGTCCGACCTCCCATCCTCTCGACCAATGAAATTTCTTAAGCCCCATCGGTCCACAACTAATGAGCACCTACCTTTGGAAAGTATGTCCAAATTGATATAGAATCCTTGGATGTTTCCGGTTCTACGAACAAACCCGTTAGAAACCGATTGGAATGTTTGAACCTTAAGAAAACAAGGTCATCCTCTTTCCCAGATGAAACAAATAATGGTGAACCCGACGTGAATCCTTAACCATGTTAAAATGATGTTTTACTTATGTGCTAGGCCCCTATTTAAACTCAATGAGTGGGACAAAAAACAATCAATAACATATGTGCTCATTCAAAATATGTAGTGGCTGAACTTATCATGATTATGTCTATTATATCAAACAGGCACTCTTTTCCAAGATATTATGTGTTACATAAATGGCTTCGCTTAAGTTCACACCTGTGAATGCCTCCGCTGTGAATACCTCTACTGGTACACCTGCTGGATGGTCGTCCGTTCTGAGGATGACATCACCTACTCAGCATCTTCAACACTGGGTATCAAATGCATTGGTTAAGGAATACCATCTACACAGTACCATTCTGACTCTGGAGGCTGCTCAACAAGCTCTTCAAGTCAATAATTCACCCTGGTTGTCTGGACTGCGATGACAAGCGATCAAGAATCAGGTGGTGCCAACCACCGTTTCCGACCGTTTCAGTTCATTATCCCCAAAACACAATCACCAGTCCCTCCCATATTATGAGGAGGTGAATGATAAGGTCACTCAAGGCCTTAATTCAAGGAGATATGAGTCTTTCTCGAGGGATCCCACCAACAATCACTACCAGACTCATGCGGCAGTGCGCCATTAACATGATGAGGGTGTCATCTCCAGGTGTTCGGACCAGGTTCCTCGAACCCAAGAAGGCAAGACGAACCAATAGAGGAAACAACCGGTCAATAGTGAGCAGGTTCCTTTCTCTTCCATTTCCGAAGAAGTCCTCCAACCTAACTTGGTGGAAAGCAACGAGCAGGCACACACACCCGTCTGTTTTAATTCTGCTATCCAGCAGACTCATCTGGTAGCAACACACAATTCCTCCCCAGGAAATTCCAGCGGAGTACTATAGACACAGACATACACCTATTTATAAATCATCATCTAGTCATCATGCTCATCTGACTGCATATAATGAATCCCGCCAACCGAATGTGTTGACAACTGGTAAACATGCACATAAACCTACTTATACTCATGAATCCTGCCAACAGCCTCATCTACTAGTATTGAAGGAAGTTCGTGAACCACGTTCAGTGGAGTGCAATCAGCAGGCTCATACACTTTCTAGTATTGATCAATCCTACCAACAGTCTTGTTTTGTAGCACTCGGAGAAGTAATTTCGAAAGCCCCGACGACAAAATTAGAGCAGACTCAACTCTCCACCCCTACACATAAGTACTCTCAGAACTCACTAATAGGAAAAGGAGTATATAAGTAGAAACAAGCACCTAATCCAAGTATGAAATGGACATATATTTCCATTCTGGCAGCTGAAGTCCCCAAGCACATTCTGACAATGGTGGAAGAGCAGAAGCAAATCCATGCTCATATTCTGGATGCCTGCCAGGATATTATAACTGCTTCAACATCATTACAGGGAACGAAATGAAAATCTATCCCTACTAGTGGAGTGAAATGTAACACCCCAATATTCCATGGTATGAATCTCTTTGAATAATACATCAGCGTGTTTTGTACGTGTCTTCGAGATTCAAACACACCCTGACCAATCAAAGAAGCCGTTATGAATAGTAATACCCAATTTTTGAAATATTATAAAATTTTCCTCTCAAAATAGACTTCATTTTTGGATTCGGAATATCGAAATTAGCCTACTTTGAAATTTTGGTACTTTTCAAATAACTTTTATATTTTAATGAATAGTGAAAATTACTAAATTTTAATTTAAAACAACTTTTTTAATCGAAATAATTAATAGTGATAAATTATGAATTTGAGTAGTTTTAAATTATATTTAGAATATATTTTTTCAATTTAATACAATTTTGTTAATTGGGCATAATTTCACAATTAAACCGTACATAAACAAGTGTCAATCTTCAGATTGTTATTACCTCTTAAAAACATGCTTTTTGTTTTAACAATGGGAATTAATTTTAAATTAATTTCTGCCACTTATGTATTTTGAATTTGGAAAAATGGATTCCATATTTTGAATAAGTATTTAAAAATTGTGTAAATAGGTCACATTTATTTTTAGGAATTTTGAATAATTACTTCGGTAAATATTTTATTTACCATGGTAAAAAGGTAAATCCGGAAATAAGGGTAAAAAATAATATTATAATAATAATAAATTACACTAAAATGTGTCCTAACCTTATTGGATGATACATGTACGACCATGGGCATCTTTGTGTCAATTTTGAGACCCCATGGAGCCACTTGTAGGTGATAAGGACACTTTATATTAATTAAGTTAAAGTAAATACAAAAATGACATAAGCATATATCTTTTAGAAAAACAATTACATAGGGTTTTATATGTTATAGTTTATACTATAAATATTCAATATAAATCTAAATGTATTTCCTATATAATGATATTTTGTTTATAATTTTTATACATTTAATAATAAAATATATTTATGACACAATAATGATGTAATATTTTCCTTATTAATGAAAGAATCAAATAATTAGTATTATAAAAGATTAAATAAATATAATTTGAATGTTTTGATGCCATACAAACATTTTACTGGTTTATATTACATGTTTTTATTTATTAAATAATTTTTTTTCGAATTCATAAATTTGTTAAGACTATCAAAAATCAATTATTGAATAGTGTCAAAATTGACATAAATGAGTTTTTAACAACAATATTATATTATTAATTGATATTCTATTTCTAAAAATCTAAGGCTCTTCCAAATGACTTATATCATGATAGGTGTATCATTAATGGACCACTTTGGGGTCTCTTGGATGTATATAGTATGTTTATTAACTATATAATATAAAAATACAAAGTGACATGGTAAATGTCAAAAAAATTTACTCAGAGTTAAAACTAAAAGATATGGTTAATATAATGACCCAAACCAGTCTAAAATCTATTGTTTGAGAGGATTTAGACTCGTACACACATTATACTTTTAATAATCAACTTTGGAGCCATTAGAAACAGAATATGAATTTATTATAAATTAATACTTTATGTTTTTTCAAAAGAGCCCCTCCTCCCCCTTATTAAAGGACACCACTTCTAACCAATTATTCACACCTTCAAAGCCTTTTGGTTCAGCCAAAACTTGCCCAATTATTCTCTCAACTTCTATAAATTAAAACTAGAGGCCTTATTCTGATCATATTTCCATCTTAAAGATCCCTTTTAATCAAATCAAAAGGAAGAACCCGAAGAAGAGGTAATGTTTTCACCACCCTTTTTCAAGTTCCTTTCTTCTTCAACTTCATCTTTCTTTATTATTTCCATTAAAATACAGTTAATCTAGTATTTTATATATACTTTGATGTTATTATAAATACTGTACAACCATATTCAGTATTCTATCCACCCTTTGAATGACATGTCACCATACGTGCGTACATACGGCCTACCATCTCCACGTCGTGGGGTAATTGTTATTCAATACATTATTATTTGGGTGGGTATAATAATGATGTTTAATTAATATAAATAATAAATATAACATGACAATGATTCTGTATATATGATATACTGTACAATTATATGTTATTTTAATATCAAAAAAATGATATTCTCGCTCGCGCGTATGTACGGACTACCCTATCCACGAATGCGATGAGATTAACTACCCATTGTATCCATTCAAGTATAATTCTGATTTTATGATTAAAAATAATGTTTAATGACTTTATATAATTATGGGTATTAATAAGATACAACCTATCCATAAAAAACACGGCTTATGTAACCAAACATATAAAAGAAAACGAGTAAGTTAACACCCGAAACGACGATAATACTAAGATATTATTAACAAAGCAATGTTAAAATATCATATATGATATCATATTAATGTACATGATTCTTGTATAATTTAATAACAATAATATCACCATTATACAGGAGGTTAAACTACCCTCGACAAAGGAAAAGTACATGGTATGGGATTTTCATCTCACTCATTATTCCCATGAGATTCACGCCATATTGCCACTATTACCTTTTCTGTGGTGTATGTACTACCCATAATTGTATTATTTTTATAATACACTTTAATTTATGTGTATTTACATATTAATTGTATGATATCTCTTTCATGGGGTGTATGTTTCCTATGTTACCAAATTGGTAAGGGTTAATTGCTCAATCTCATTATTATCCGAGATTGTTTATTTGTAAGTATTTAATGTGACATTTTTATCATCAGTGTCCATTTTCATAAAAATGATTTCAAGATGAATATTTTAAGGATTTGTGAAAGGTAATATTTATCAATATCATAATATTAATTTTTTTAAAGATTTATCCTCCTAAATATTTTTAATTAATGTCCATATTTTCCAAATGATTTTATGGATTTATTTACATATACATGAATGTTTTGAAATGATAATTATTTTCAAAAGCTTCAATGTGGTATGGGAAACTTTGATTCAAATATCTATTTTAAATTACTTCCTTTATAAATTTGTGACTTTTAAATGATTTTACAAAAAGGATCTTTCTCTCAAAAAAAATTTACTCATCATTTTCAACTATGTCAGCATCCATTACTGGATATTATTTTTGACTGAGGTTGATTTATTATGATACAAAACTTCCATATTGTATTGAAGGTTTTGTCATATTTCTGACTATGGATGTGTTATTTTTATACCATTAATGGTTTACGGTTAATGTATTGACATTTCGTATCCTAGTTCTTATAAGAATGTTTATGTTATGTTTCATCACTTTCATATAAGGAATGTGTTGGACATAAAGTGGTGGGTGGATCCCGCTATAGCTCCTCAATGAATCGGTAGGTCTCATGAGACAACTAGACGTGGAATTGGCCGAGGACTTTTCCCAATTTTTGATTTATGGTTCTGGTCGAGGACTTAATCATTTTAGACGTCTTGTCCGAGGCCTTGACAACATGTTTTAGAATGTCTTCCATTATACATCCCCTCATTATGTAAATAATATTGATAGTTCATGTGATCATTCGACTAGTGTAATACCCATGATTATTTTTTATTATGGAATTATTTACTCAACTCATATTCTTTCCATATAAGTATTCATTTTTGTTATTGGTAAAGGCATGTGGTTTCAATTATTCACCATGCTTAACATTTATGTCATTTTCCGCTGTATTTCTTACCCTTACTAAGGGTTTGAGATCACCCCTTTCTATGTTTTATTTTCCCCGGATTCCAAGAAGTGTATTATGATTGACCTGCAGGGTTAAGCTAAAGGGAATAATGGAATTCTCAAAGAACTATTTACGCTGTCTTTTATGTTTTAATTTGTAATATAATGTTAATATATATAATCAATTTTCCAAGACTTCTAAACCGATCGGTCATTAGGGACTTGATTCTGTGTAATCATTCCGATTTTATGTAATAATGCACCGACTCTAGGTAACTAGGGTTGGGGTGTTACATGACATATCAACAGTTCACTCCGGAATAGACACAAATCTCTGTTCCAGTCAAAGGGGGTTGTGGGGTATACTCCCCCATGTCATAAGGACAACCATGTTAGGCAAATACACCTGATTTGAGTGGAGATAATATGCCTAACCAGACTATTTCTCCTGAGCAGGCACATAAACCTACCCATAATAACCAATTTTATCAAAAAGTGGTTCCCAAAGTGAGTAAGAAAGCGTCTAAGAAAAAGACACGTCCCACACAGTCAAGAAATCAAGAGCCAATCTGTAATAAGGCATTTCTCGATGCTGGAGTTATTGATGCACTTAGACAATTATCTATTGAAAGTCAAGATTCTACTCTCTCATTTCGCAATAGTGGGGACATTAATTCCGAAAGTCTTAATCAGACACTTCCTCATGAAGGCTTGCTTCATGATAGTTCAGTCGATCTCGAAGTATCATCTTCAGATGAGAGCCACAAGAACCCTCTGTGTGGCTAGAAGACCAAGGAGAAAAATGTTTCATCATTTGTTATAACCCACCATTGTGGAACTCCCCATGATGATGAATTTAGTTGTGAAATTCCTCTCCCCAGTATTAATTCACATTGCTTGGAAAATTCTCCAATGGACAATGTAGTAACGAGAAAGCCCTCTTATCTTGAGGCACATGAAAATGTGAAACCCATCATTTCTGATGCTTTACCAATAGCATGTGAAATAAATTATCAACCAGAATAAATCACGGGGTGTAGGTCATTCTCCAAACCAACCCTAAGTCATGCATCTTTTAATTTGGTAAATTAATTCTCTACCAATATTTTTGAATATTATGAAGTAACAATGAAGAACCAGCTACGGTCTAATCAGGTAGAATAATATTCATTAAATGATAAAGAGATAGTGTTGAATATGAGAAAACAACTGGTGAAAGGTGAAGTACCAGTCATGTTTTAGCCTTTGGCAGACTCTCAGTATGACATTCTAGAAATGTTGACGGAAGATTGTATTCACGATATTTGTCTCAACAAGTGGAAAACTCATTGTCAATTGAAAAAGAAAATATTATATTATGAATAATATTTAAATCATGCCATGATTAAAGAAGGGTTACAACACCAAATCGACTTGGCATCTTTCTCAGTTTCTCGATATCCGAAGGCTGAAAAGCAGTAGAGGGACCTTCAGTGTTCATGCCTTGGCTCACTAAGAAGGTTGCGCCAATTAACTACCAATGCCCAATCTGGTATTCATATCAGGGGATGGGGTGTTCCTGGAGCACTATATTTCACTATACTCTCTAGTCAAAAAAGCCCACAGAAATAGGTCTCATACAATGTTATTTCCCTCAGCCGACCACATCCAATTGGTTTTGTTTGTAATCAAAGGCTTTCTCAAGAACAAGCCTCAACTAGTTATTCTTAGAATCGGGAATACAGAGAACAAGTTGTCAAATTACTTTTGCATTAGGAAAATGAGAACATCGAAAATGCTTCTCATTTAGAGCATGCACATAATCATGTGAAAGAAGTGTCAGAAATCATCCAACGATCATTTGAACCAGGTGATTTGAGTTGATGTAGGTTAATGTGTCCATCGAATTTCCAGACTAAAGCCCACAAGATCAGAAGTGATTTTAAGAAAGTATCATATGTAGCAGCTCAAAAACCACTCCATCTTGATAGACTAGGGACTCCTTTAGCCTAACCCTCGAAATCATCAAATAGGATTTGATGAGTTGAACAGGAACATCCCCAGTCCACTATACTGGGGACTTTTTCAAATCCTAAATCTCTTCCTCAGAGAAAGTCAGTCTTCTCTCTATTAGGGAAGAATCCCCAAGAGGAATGATGAGATGAATTATCATGAGATTCCCTCCAAATTATGGTTTGTCAAGAAGTTCCTAAGGGATCAACTCAACAGAAGGTAGTGTCTCATTAGGGACATGGAAGAAGAAAATATTGCCGAAATTCTGATAAAAGAGATGCAATGTGTTATGCATCAATAAATGTAATAAATTCCATTGTTACTGGTCCTCCAGAACATGAGGCTAATTCAGAAGTATCATATGAGGAAATTCCTGCTCAAAAAGTTGTACACACAGACACAAATGAAGAAGGTGTGCATACAAGAAATCAAAGGCTTACCCAGAATCTGTGTATTCTATCGAAAAACCAACTCCCCCTCTTCAAAAGGCATCCAACAAGGGGAAATGGAAGAATCAGGATACATACCCTTCCTCTGGAGAAGGACAGTCACTCTCACTATAGAAAATATTCGCACAACAAGAGGCGAAAATGACGAAATTAAAGAGGTTGAATGCAGAACAACTTTAAAGTATTCTTCCTCCTAAGTGTGCTGGAGTCGGTCAGTCAAGGTAATTTTTTGCGGCTACTGAGATGGATCAAGAATATCCTACTTTAACAGTACACCCTCACAGGTCTAATCCTATGGGTTATAAGCTACAACAACCAGTAATACTACCATCAGTGGCAGTCCCGTTCGCCACACCTATCCAAGCTCCAGTTATTCCACCTGCACAAGTCCAAGCACAACCATATGTTTCTCAAAAATTAATGACTATCATTGAGTCATTAACAGATCAGTTGGAAGCTATGGAAGGAAAGCGTGCACCGGTTCAACCAGAAAAGAGAGCATACCCTGAATGGGATGATGCAACTCCTCCCCCATCAAATTTTTCATGTACCACATTCCCAATATTTAATGGTTCAGGAGACCCAGTGAAACACATAACACATTTTGTTTCTCGTTGTGATCCTATGATGGGACCCCTCAGCAATAAGAAGTAGTTAAGCTCAGGGGTTTTGTATAGTCATTACAAGGGCCTAATTTTCTCTGCTATACAACCTTGCAATCCAGGTCAATTACCGGATAGAAGGATCTCCTTCAGCGATTCCTTCTTCAATTCAGCTCAACTATTCCAAAGACAATAGTTTTTTATCATACAAATTGTAAGAAAAGGAAGAATGAAAGAGTTTTATATTTCATTGCTCGCTGGAGGGGATTAACATACTCCCTTTTCTTAGTACTCTCTTAAGAAGAATTATTGCCAATCTGGGTGGAAAATTTTCATGATGAATTACGAACAACGTTGATCACTGTGAAATACACACGAGGGTTTTAAGACCTTACTTCAATCACTCAACAGATTAAAGAATCTTTTATAAAGACTATTGATAAAGCTCCTATAATTCCATCAGCTCCAGGAATGGGAATGGGTAAAGTAAGGACTACTACAGTTACACTTAATCAATCACTTGTACCTGCTTCTACTTCAAAATCGTCATCTTATCGAAGGGCTCCAGCTCCTGAGCATCACAAACAGAGGCCATTTTGTCAAGATGATCAAAAAGATCAAAGACAAAAACAATTTGAGGATCTGAAGAAAAAATATTATTCTTTCTGAAATGAACAAGTTCTTGGTTACTTCATTTCGGCTTTGGAAAAATAATTGGGTTCAGTTTCCAAGGCCCAAAAGTCCGAACAAGGAAGGAGATGAATACCATCCCAACTATTTCCCATTTAATCAGATGTTGGGTCATCTCATTCAAGAGTGTTTTGTCTTCAAATACATTCTTCAAAAGAAGAAGGACTCGGGATAAGTCAAATTCAAAGGTTCTTCAGCTCAGGTAGCATGTTTTACTGCTACAAATGCAGAGGAAAAAAGGCGAGTGGAAAGAAGTCAAAAAAATACATAGAAATATGATTATTAGATGGTCAGGAAAAAGATCAACTAAACTCGTGACATTTTGCGAATGCAATTGATGAAACCAATTATGTCTTCTGCTATGAATTCCACAGCAAAACCCTTTTCATCAGAGGGAAAATCCTCAATGAAATGATAGAATTCAATGAAAGAGGAACAACCAGAAGAAGATGAAATCGTGTCAAAGCCCAAGTTATCTTTGACTCTATAATATTTTATGCCATCTACTTCAATGTCACGGGCACCGCCCCGCCAAATAGCACATCCTAAATGGGAAAATCAACCAGAATCTTCATCAGATGAAGAGTTGATCTTCGGTTCTGTTAATATGATTAATTTAATGGATCCTTATTCCAATCATAGCTTCGATCGCGATGAGCCTGAATTCCCTGTATAAAACAGAGGGATTAGAGGGAGTTCCAGAGGTCTGGGATATAGAGGAAGATGTGGATATCCCAGAAACAACTATTCCAATTTTACCCTTGCTAGAACAGTATATGCAGCATAAAATCATGGTAGATCCATTCAGTTGGCTCAACCAGAATAAGCAAATTCTTCCACACAAGGCAAATTCAGTCCTGGTATGGTTATTCTATATGATCGGTTAGAGGTTACACCTTCTTCCTTTCAGCAAGTAAATAGACCTATTCAGTCTAATCTTCTAAAGCTAGGAGTATTTCCAACTCCTACCCCGATAAAAGATGCATCTACTTCCAAAGCATCAACTTATAAGGCACCTGCGAAACCACATGTTCTTGTAGGGAAACACAGACCCTTGGATAAAAAATATTATGTCGTGAAAGATTTGGACCAAGTACCAGCCAAGTTATAAATTCTGGATGCCTTGAATCTATCCAAGGATCTTCGAGAGGCACTCATTGAAGATTTTTCAAGTCCTTAGGAATTTGCAACTAAAATTGATGTGGCTGAAGTCTACCATGTAGATAATAATCCTGTAGAATTCCAAGAAGTGATATTTTTTACATATTAATATTTGGATTATGTTGTTCATGGAAATATTAGACCTTTGTTTTTATCTGGAAATTTCAATGGTGTGGACATCTGAAGAGCTTTCATTGATAATTGTTCATGATTCAACCTCATCCCCATTCACACACTTTGTCGATTGGGCCTCAAAGAATATTATTTATCTCATTCTACTCTGATGATGCAAGGATATGATAAAAATGAAAAAGAACCATTGGGCAAGATTACACTCAGAACTCAGATTGGAGACCGTGTATCCAATTCAAGTTTCATGGTTGTTGATCATGATACAACATTCAATGTTTTTCTTGGAAGACCTTGGCTACATCAACATGTTGTTATCCCTTCATCATACCATCAATGTCTCAAATATTGTTTCAATGGCCAAATTGGGACATTGTATGGTGATAAGGCCCCATTCAAAACATGTGAGTCTCTATAAATTGAGGGAGAATTCAATAACGTGGAGGGTAAGGAGAAATCCACAATAAGGAAGGTTACCAACGTTAATGCTCCATATGGTTTGGAAAATATTTCATTAAACCCATTCAAAAATGTGAGTACAGATTATGTGTTCTGTGTTAGAAAAATTGATAGGATAGAACTGAATCCAAATACTCTTATGGAATCATCCATAATGTCAATTATAGAAATCAAGCCACGCAGCATGGGAGAAAGTGGTGAGTCACCAAGCAATGATGAAAGCTCAAATAAAGATTTCATCATTTCATCCTCTGAAATACAGCAAGTATATACTTTACCAACCAGGCCAGAAGAAGTTTTAGCAACATCAGAGGTGAACGATCATGTCGATTCTCAATTCATCATATCCTCTTTATTACCCAAGGAAGACCCTTCTTCATCAATAGGGTCAGAAATGGAATCCTCTTCTTCAAGATGATCAAATTTTAACATCTCTCCTAATCATGGAAATTCAACTTCATCATCTACTATTCATGTAGAAGTAGAAGAGATAACATGTGTTGAAGAAGAAGAGGAATATCTTATGGATGCTCCTCATGAATTTGAAGAGGGTTCTCCACTACTGTGGATGAACTCAGAGAAATAAATCTGGGTACAAAAGAAGATCCACACCCCACTTTAATTAGTGCGGCTATGACTGTTGAATAAGAGGAAATTTAAATTTTATTTTTGAATCAAAATCGAGATATATTTTCTTGGAATTATACAAAAATTACAGGGCTTGATCCTGATGTTGCTACTCATCGTTTGGGTTTTCCAGAAGAACATCGAGGATTTAAGCAAAACGCAAGAAGAACACACCCATCTTATGCTTCTAAAAATTGAATCTGATGTGGATAAGATTATCAAATATTACTTTATCAGAGAAGTTCAATATCCCAAATGGTTGGCTAATATTGTCCCTATGAAAAAGAATAATGGATAAATTAGAGTTTGCATTGATTTTAGAGATCTTAATTGGCATTTACCTAATGATGATTTTCCAGTTATGATTATAGAACTCTTGATTGATGAAACAGCTGGCTATGAAGCACTTTCATTTATGGATGGATATTCTGGATATAATAAAATCTAAATGGCTTTATAAGATGAAGAATATACAGCTTTCAGAGCCCCTCAGGGTATGTTTTTCTATTGGGTAATGCCCTTTGGCTTGAAGAATGCAGGCGCAACATATCAACATGACATGCACCGTATCTTCAAACCCATTATAGGAAAATTTGTTGAATTTTATGTGGACAATTTGGTGGTTAAATCCAAAAAACATTCTAATCACTTGGCTGATTTGGAAATCATATTCCACAAACTTCAACAACATAATTTGAAGATGAACCCTTTGAAATGTGATTTTGGGGAAACATCAGGAAAATTTATCATCTATTTTGTATGCCATCGTGGTATCTAGGTTTATCCTAAGAAGAAAAAGTCAATCCTTGGTATGTCACCTCCTCAAAATTTGAAATAATTGAGTGGAATTCACGGAAACATAGCGTATATTTGGCGTTTCATCGCCAATCTGGCAGTCAAAATATTACCCTTCACCAAATTGATGAAGAAGGGAGTCACCTACCAGTGGACTGAAGAATGTCCAGAAACATTTTATATTCTCAATAAATATCTCTTGAGTCCACCAGTATTAATGCCACCTATTGAAGGAAGACCACTTATCCTCTATGTGACAACTTTAGAGCGATCATTGGGTGCCTTCCATGCCCAGAAAAATGATGTTGGGAATGAAAACAACCTTTTCTATCTCAGTCGGACTATGCTTAAAGAAGAAACCCGATATTCAAGTATTGAAAAGTGATGCCTGGTGTTAATATTTCTAGTTCAAAAGTTAAGACACTATGTGAAACATCATGAGGTCCAATTGGTATCTTGCAATAACCCACTCAAATTCATCCTTAGTCGTCCAATGCTTACAGGACTTCTCGAAAGGTGGGCAGTTATTATTGCAACAATTTGAAATCCAGTATGTGTATCAAAAGGCAATAAGGGGCCAAGCTCTAGCTGATTTACTTTTTGAACACCCTTTATCATAAGATACATCTTCAGATATTGAACTTCCTGATGAGGAAGTCTTCTATATTCAAGATAATATTTAAACATGGGAATTTTAATTTGATGGTTCCTCTAGAATTCCAACAGGTAAGAAAATGGAAGATCCTAAATTCAACAGTGTTGGGTCAGGAATTGTACTTATTTCCCCGTAAAAAGCAGTGCTACCCTATTCCATCTTATTGAGGTAAGGCGGTACAAATAATGATGCAGAATATCAAGCTCTCATCACAGGATTGGAGTTGGCTCTTCAGGCACAAGTGAATCACTTAAAGGAGAAAGGTGATTTAGACCTGGTAATCAAACAAGTCAATGGGGATTATGCGATTAGAAAAGAAGACCTAATCCCTTTGTATGATTATGTTAGAGTATTAATGGCGTAATTTCCTTCGGAACCGAAATTTCTTATGTCCCACGATCACAAAATACTCAAGATGATGCATTGGATAATATATCCACAGCTCTGGCAGATCCAAATCAGGATGAGACAATCATAATTATTGCCCACCGTTGTACAATTTCACCTTATGTTCAAACAAAAACAGAGAAAATAAATGAAATTAGTCCTATTTCAGAACCATATGGTCATACTACATGATGGATGACACCTATCAGGTAATACTTTCAAAATGGAACACATCCACATGATAGAGCTGAGAAAGAACAAATATGGTGACATGTGGTGAAATTTACTCTTTATGATTTCCCAGATCACCTAGAGAAAATTCTCTACAAAAGAGGTTTTGATGGAATTCTCTTCCGATGCATTGACGGTGAAGAGACAATGGCTATCATGAAAGAAGTGCATGCAGGGGTATGTGGTTCCCACCAGTCTGGACATAGACTATCTGATCAAATTCGAAGGCTTGGATACTTTTGGCCTTCAATGATACAATATTTTGTTGATTTCACAAAGAAGTGTCATTATTGCAAAGTACATGACAACTTCATTCATCAACCCCCAGAGTTTCTTCATACAACCAAATACTCGTGGCCATTTTCCACATGGGTAATGTATGTAGTAGGACCTTATCCTTCAGCTACATCCAAGCAGTTTAAGTGCATTCTTACTACTACTGACATCGTTTCCAAATGGGCGGGGGAAATACCACTCAAAGTGGTTAGTTCTAAAACCATTGTTAGATTCATCAAGTCTAACATCATTGCCAAATTTGGTGTCCCTCATACCATATTGACGGACAATGGCACCAATTTCTGTTCATCCAAGGTAAGGATGTTTTATCAAGAATACAACCTCAAATCCAACCATTCCTCTCGGTATCATGCAGTGGCCATTGGACAAATAAAATCCTTCAACAAGATTCTTTCAAACATACTACAAAATATGGTGGATGAAGATAATAAATCATAGCCTGATAAACTCTTTCATGCTTTATGTGCTTATCAGACCACCAGCCGCACTTCAACGTGGTCAACTCCATATTCATTAGTATATGGAATAGAAGAAGTCTTGCCCATTTAGGTTCAATTACCCTCACTCAGGGTATCCAATTGTGATCAGTCATCTACATATAAAGAATTTCAAAAGTCAATGGATGAGTTGGAACGATTAGATGAGAAACGATTGTGCACCCTGCACCACTTAAAAGTCTATCAGAATCGAATAGCACGAGATTTCAACAAAACAGTTTTTCTTTGTTAAATCATTCAGGGAGAATAGGTATTGGTTCTCAGAACTCCAATGATACCAGGAAAGAAACCTCCCACGCTTGAGCCAATGTGGGAAGGACCTTACTCAATACATAAGGTCTACTCCAATGGGGCCTATTCTTTGATCTCAATGGATGGAGAACTCATTATGAATTCATCCAATGCCAGATTTCTAAATAATTATTTTTTGAAATATAAATACATCTCCAGTCCATGCATATGACCTTAATCTGTTCACATCATTGACCATCATGATGTTAAACTATGTTGTCCTTGCTGCAAGACTTCAAACTGCATAGTCCCTTACATCCAACATGACATTAAACTATGAAATCCTAGATACATGACGCTAAACTATATAAAAGTATGTTACTTCCATCAAGACATTAAACTTCATAATCTTTGGTCCATGCATACGACCTTATACTATTCACACCATCGTCCAACATGACGTTAAACTGTGCCATCCTCCAACATGACGTTAAACTGTGAAAAAGTCCCTAATATGTCCAACATGATGATAAACTTTGTCCTCTTTTGTCCTTACTTCCTGAAATTAAACTACATAGTCCCCCTTTCTTCCAACATGATGTTAAACTGTATTGTCCCCATCGTCTTAGCTACAGGACGCTAAACTATACAACACCCTTATTCTCCAACATGACGCAAAACTGTGTTCACGTCCCACATGACATTAAACTGTGTATGTATATTTGTCCTACATGACGTCAAACTGCACTACCCATTCGTCCTACATGATGTAAAACTGAACAAAGTCCCTTAATATGTCCAACATGAAGTTAAAATGTATTTTTTCCCTACTACATGACACTAAACTGTGTAGCACCAATAGTCCTCATTGCAAGACTTTAAACTGCATAGTCTCTTCGTCCAAAACAATGTTAAACTATGCATCGTTAAGGTTGTTACTACCTATTGTTTATCCCACCGAGTATGACTCACGTGAGATTAGAGTAAAATTCAGCCATAACACTCTCTCTGGGCCGCTAACCATGTGTAAGTCTCGACACCATTTTTAGGTCATTGTCCTCAAGAACAACTTGATCACCAATTCATTCTTTAATTGAACTACGTGGACTTTGATCCTTGCCTTCTAGGCTGGGTACGTAGGAAACCTCCTGAGGTTCAATCCCAAGACCAATCTCTCTACATCGGTTCACCTTCGTTTCATATGATGTTGATTCGTGAAACATCCCCCAGAACCAATATTTTTTACATTGCTTCACCATCGTCCTTGGTATATGATGTTAAACTATTCGCACTTTTGACCTGCATGACAATAAACTAAAATATTATTTGACACCATCACCTGAGAGGGAATCATTATTTACATTGATCTCCAATCATGTTATATTCTAAAGACTACGTGCATACATGGAAATTCCAAAACCTTTTATCTTGCGTCAAACCATCATTGCACTAAAGTCCCCTATCACCCTTCACTTCTACAAACCAAATATGTACTATGGGTATTTCAAGAACTACATGTGGCTTGATTCCCATCATTATGGTTTATTTAAGAATGTTCGAGCATCCCTCGAATATAGCCCCAAGCCTTTTGGCCTAAACCAAAATTCCACTTTCAGTCCCTTGGCAGAAAAGACCCCCTGTGAAAACATGAATGTGGTATGAACACCCTAGTCTTCATTCACATCTTGTTTATAAAATACACAATGCGTATTTCTTATTATGGTCCGAGATATATGACCCTAAACTAAGATCTCCTGTACTCTCATCCCACATGATGTTAAAATGTATTTCAAGAACTACTTTTGGATTGATTCCCATCATTATGGGATACATAGTGAAGTCCAACACCTTAATCTAGGACCCTACCACAACATGATTATGGTTAGCATTGGTCTGTGTATTTCCTTCATGTGTTGGACAATACTCATTTTTCATGTGTCATACTCCTAATATTAAATACTTACAGATCTCCATAACCCTTTTCTTGACTACTAGTCACAGAATGTCTAATACCGAGAGTTATTTTTCCTAACTATGCAGCACGTGCCCTTAGGAGACCTTTCATTAATAGTCAACATAATAGAAATGTTAGCCAAAAGATACTATTATTTGACTATGTAGAAAATTCCATTTGGTGTCCCTACATAATTCAACCCCTAATGGGTTTGTTAAAAAGTGGTAACTTCATTATTGGGAGAAAAAACTCATTTTGTCCTTATTGGTCTTAATAATAATATGTAGAGATCCGCAAAAATATCCATACTTAACATATTTATCCCATACTCTTTTTTATGATCTGAAAGTATTCAAGTCTATGGTTTATATTTCCTTTCCCTACATTTGGGTCAGACCTTCACAGGACTGACATTCATCCAATTCTTGGATAATCTTGATTGGAAATATCATCTCCATATTCAAGTACCTCTTTCCATATAGCAGACTATGTGCTTTGAAAAAATTGAATCTCTATAAAAATTAACTTGCTTTTTAGCAATAGAAAAGTAAAATTCTTGAGACTTATTTTACCTAAATATGTAGCACATACTCTTAGGCAGCCTTGCATAAGTTGTCTACATAACGGACCTATCATCCAAAAGACGCTATTATTTGACTATGCATCGAATGACCTTAAGTGGACATTCATAATTCAAACCCTTAACGGGTTTATTAAATAGTGGTAACTTCATTCTTGGGAAATACTTCTTCTAATTCCTTTTATCCCTTTTTCGTATCATTCCTCAGATTCAAAATTTTTTAAGTCATAGATTACATGTTTTACACCATACTTGAGTGTGGTAATATGTTTTAAGATAAATTATCAAGGAATTGAGTCAACTTTAATACATTTGGTCAAAGATATTTCTACCTTAAACATTATCCTTTTTATGTCTGATGTGCATGACTTTAAACTGCCCACAAAAGACATGGGTACTCTAAAAAAAATCATGTCCTAGCTCACTAAACATACACTTTGTACGATTTAGGTAATATTGAGCAACTAAAAAGATTCAAAGTTTGTAGGGTTATTTTTTATAATCCTAGAAAAAATCAAACTATCATTACTAGTCTCATTGGCTTAGGTAAAATTTAAATCATGTATCAAAAGAAGGCATGCACAAGTGATTGAAGAAGAAAATGCTTTTCATTTGATGCCCAAGAGTTAGAAGGATATCCACAGATTGGATTCTCTTATCTTTTCCTAGAATTAAAAGATGATATCGACGTAACTCTTCATTTCATTTAAGGCATCCCGAGATTCATCGGCATCTACTTGAAGCTCATGCACTCGACCAGATTCACTCTTTTCATCTTGATGGAGTGATTTATTGGCATCTGCAATGGCTTTCATACAATTCATTTAAACTCCTTCTAGTGAATTATTAAGCATGTCAAGTTCCCCAATAAGAGCATCTAACTATTTCTGAAGGTGCATCTATTGGACAACTTTCTCCTTGATTTTATGCTTCCGCTCCTCCAACTTGGCTGCATGATCAGCCTCAGCTAGGACACTACAGCCTCAAATTCACTGATATTGGCTAATATCCTTACTCTGGTCAGGTCTTGACGGTACCTCTGCTGCTTCTCCCTTCTTAAAATGACATGTTTCACCGTGGAATGGGTCTATTGATATCCAAAAGTGCCAAGTCCCAACATGACGAACATGGATGACAGTCGTGGGATATTTGAAAACATCTCTTCAAGTGGCACTTTAGATATGATCATCTATATGTTCTGACATGCCTTGTGTCGTGAAAATTGGAGTGCCTTTTGTACTTCCGGGTCCGACTCAGCATCACTGTCACAGGGGTGAATATAATCTTGGATTAATGCACTTAGAGAAGTGCCATGTTCTGCTCCTTCCCCCCTGACCCTTGTTATTCCACTTTCTATTCCCGTTGGGGTGGAGGATGAGGCTTCACCTCAAAATCTAGCAACTAAATTGATGGCTATACATATTCAATTGAATGTTTTTGGTTAGTTTCAATGGATGACAAAAGTTGATTAAGTTGTATTGAAAATTAAGTACTACCACAAATATTGTTATCCCTTACCCAATGAAAAATCAGTAACATGAGAAGGATCCTCCCCGTCTTTCCTAGCTTCAAGAGGATTTTCAGGATGAATTTCAGGAAGCTCTTCCGGGTTTAGATCCACTTGAGTTAATGTCTCTATAATAGTAGGGTTTTTTGTACCCCCTTTAGGCGTTGGCAGTTCGGCAACTTCTTCATAAAGAACTACACATTTGAACCAATCATGGACAGAGATGTAATAAGATGTTATTTTAACTAGGTGAAGGATAACACTCACGTCTAAAATCCTCTAAATTACATGGTAATTTAACTTGATCTAAATTATCTTCAAAATATGTGCCAAGATTCATCATTTCATCTAATGATATCTCGAATTCCTGGTTAGTCTCACCAGTGAGAGCATTCAATGTATCTACTTGGTGACCCACATCCTGTAGCCTCTGACCCTAGACATCTTCTTTAGTTAAAATTGCGGCATCAATTACACCGGACACCAAATGCTCTAATATAGGGGTTGAACTTAATGTATCATATAATGGAAGTCAGTTGATGTTTCATTCAACATTTTACGAAGCATTGTTAATTTACCAGAAGCAGGTTATTCTCTTCTTGATGTTGTAGTAGGAGTGGTTCTGGGAACAAATGATGGTTCCTCTTCAGGAGCAGCCAAACCAGCATGAACTTGTGATTGTTCACTAGCACCCTCCATTTTTCTTAGAGGACGGTCAGTCCTATCCCTCAGAGGGGAAATTGAAGAAGCCCCTAAAATCCCAAGAATTATAAGCAATATTTTCATGGTTTAAAACTGATGACTATTCGAAGGACTTACCACTACTGATGAAATGTTTAGCTCAGGATTTCCTCCTTCAATGATTTTGATTCTTTGGATTTTTGGGAGTATTGACATCATCCTCTCCAAATACAAGTATTGGAGAGTGGAAAGACCTTTCTAAATCATCATCCATTGCATGCTGGCTTGGATATATCTCACCTGACTCATGAGGAGATTCATTATCCCTAATGGATGTACCACCCGAGTTATACCGTGGTGATGGAACCTCAGTAGTTCCTTTCTTGGCATGTTGCAGGATGAGGAAAATAATTTCCTTGAATAAAAAATCTTTGACTGAAATCATGTTGCAAAGAAAATACAGAAAGAAACTTACATCTTCAGGAGCCACGTAATCGGGCCACTCCTCATCTCAGGAAGCCCCAATCCCCTCAGTGGTGCCACAATCTATCATTTCGTTCACCCGATTGGTGATAGGAATTGAATCGGTGATAGCATATATGATCATCTCCAGCTCTCCGACGTTATCTCGCACTTCATAGGGATTATCCTCTAAACAGATATCAGTAGAAGCCTGAAAATTCCTTATTCCAAGGATGTGTATCCCTTCACATAAATCCATCCCGGAGGTTTCCGTATTGCAATATAAACTCTGCCATGTCTGGACAACCTATGGTCTTAAATATTCAGCATGTGTACCAGAAGGCTATGAGGAGGGTCCTACAATATTATAATTTTTCTTCTTACCAGCTCCAGCAACTGCAGATAAAAGATAAGAAAATAAGACTTGTTGATTTATAAAGTAAAGGTGATTAAATTTCACCGATTAAGTTACTCACTAGGAGTTGATGAAGTTGGTCTCTTGATTCTGACAGGAGGATTATATCTGGAATGAGGCCGAATTGCCGCATGTTGTGCCACATCATCCCCATCTTGGGAATCTGACGAGTAATCCCTATATGAGGAACCTGGTGAATCAGCTCCAGGTGGGGAACCATCACCTTCTCGATAAAGGGTTTCTTTCTCTACAGTTATTTTTTTCCCACCTGATAAAACGAATGATTCAACACCCCTTCAGGGTATAATGTTATCCAGTTCATGATATACCATGTAGTCAATTTACTCACCACCTTGTCAACTAGTAGATCAAACACTTCCCCAATCTTCTCCACAGATGTCAGCAACCATAGTCGTCGGGCAACCATCGGATACTTCTCTGACATGACATGCACAGGAGGGGACACGACAGTCTGCTGCAGAGACTTGAATTGGCGTGCAAATATGTATGGAGCATAGGCCTCACATATAATATCTACATTAATCCTAGTGGCCAATACACCAACACTACAAGCCAGCATATACGATCTCTATTCCATATCGGCAATTCCATCATCAAAAAACCGCACAGTTGATGGTTTTCCATAAGGAATGAAATTTAATTCCTTAAACATGCTCAGTTTCACCATCATATCATAGAGGTTAAGGGATAATGGAGAAACTCTATAAAATGCTTGCACTGATGGCCTGAAGGAACTTCCAAGAACCTATACTCCGTTCTGTACATTATATGTCTTGAAATGAGTGGCGATCCATCCCCACAAAATGTGGAATGGTCCCACTATTCTCAACGTAGAATTACCCATAAAGACATAGAGTATGAACCTGTGAATCTTCGCCAAAATGGGGGTGTCCAACCCAACCATTTTCTTGTCATCAAACATAGCTTCCACAACGAAGGTCCTTGGCCCAACGCCTCTCAACAAATCCCTGACTGGCAGAAGATAAACATTGAGCCACAAGGCAAAGAAGCCCACCAGAAAAGTCTTTTTTTTGTATTACCTTATTTACTTCATATACGCACTTCTCAAATTCTCCTACTTCCAGGGTCATCCAGAATGTGCCTAGAGCACCCCTATTCACTATACTGGGGCAGGTAGTAGGACGAGAACAAGTGGCCCCTTTCTCCTTCGAATCCTTCTCCTCCTTCTTGGTAAGAAACATATTCATCCACTGATATATATGAATATCCTTTCTAGAATGACTTAGGGATGTCTTTGAACTATTGATATTGTGGAAAATTTTCAATAATTTCAATGACAATGCCGGAGACTTCTCTTAATAATTCCATGTCACCTTGGGGGGGATGAGTTCATCATAATTATCGCCCAGAATTGGATCCATTGAGATCTTGTAGATGTCCAACAAACTAATGCCTACTTCTCCAGGATTCAGATGGAAAGAATTGGTTTTTGGGCTCTAGAGGCTGATTAGATCCGGCACAGACTCATCATTCCTATAGACATATGTCTTCCCAGCCTAGACGACTTTATATATCGTAGGTCCTTTCAGATCCTCGACAAACTCTTCATAGGTTTGTCGCACCCAGTATGCCCATATCCATGTTGGCTTCACACCTCCTTCAGGATGGAAGTCCCAACTCTCCTATCAGCCTTTGGACTGATTCATCTAAGGATTTTGGAAGATTGAAGGATAAAAATATGGTTGCAGCTCAGGATTTTCAGGTTTCAGATCTAGTGCACAAGGGATATGATGCATCATATAGGCCTTATCCACTGTTCCTGTATTTACAAATGCTCCTCCACTTGAGATATTTGCTAAAGAAAAATTGGTGTAATTCTGAAACCAATAATGTCGGAGATAGTTCTTTGCCTCTGTAATATTGACGTCTTACAGATGACCATGCCCATACAGAGGCAAGTGGATGCTCTGTGGAAAGTCACGATGATACTTATTCAAGTACTTGGCCAAATCTGGAAGGGTTCTGTCGTAGATATCATAGAAATCATGGCTAACAATTTTCATCATATCATCAATTCGCTTACTGGCTAGTTCATCAGCAGTTCTGATTCTCCTAGGAGCCATTGAATCTGCACAAAGGTCAAATAATTAACTATTAAATGAGTTGATTTTTCATAAAATTTGTGACAATAAGTGAAAAAATGGATATGTAATTAAGGCACTCATGTCCAATTTTGGTTCACAAGTGTAGTTGTGTCGTGCATGTTTTTTTGGAACATGGGTATCACTGCGTAATTCCAAATACCTCTATAGAAGCATGATGCATGGAACTAGCAGAAAACAAGACACTTGCACGACAAAGGAAACTTGCACGGCGAGAGCGGGAATCTTTGAAACCGATTGCTTTTCGCGAGGAATGGCCACATATTTAAAGTCAAGGCTGCACCCTTGCGTGTCGAAGCCTGCACAGCTCGCACCTGCGTGGTGCCATCTACATGCTCAACACATGCGCGCCACAATTCCTTGGTTTTTCTTCTTTACCTCAGAGTCACATCCTCCTTTATTTTGCATCCAACTCTGAGGGGGTACTTTTGTTGATTCTCCTTTCCTTCATAGAGTCTAACTGAATGAAGAGGGACATACCTTAACACAATGTGATTCATCCTTTGAAGAAATATCAAAAATTTACAAAGGCGTGAACAAGGACTTGCTTAAGCATGGGCCGCGCAAGTTCCAAGAGGGTTGTGCAGGGCACCTGCGCGCCACATATTGGGTGCATAGGTGACGTGCGCACCCTATTTGATTTTCTCCCAAGGTCTTCAGTAGCCTATAAATACCCCTTGTGGCCCCCCCATTTCGAGAAATAAAAATCCAGAAACTCAGATTTGAGCTCTCTGCACCCAAGTCTCTTCTCAAAGCCTTACGAACACTTATAAGCTAATTTATTACCTAGAACGAAAGATCTAAAGAGTTGGAACAAGGCATAAGTGTTGAAATTCATCAACACATGCGCGCCTAAGTGTCTAACCCTTAAGGGAATTGAAGACACTTGCACGCCGCCTTATCCCTTCAACAGAACTTGCACACCACTCATTTAAAAGTCTTTAGGGATAATAATAAGGGCTTAAGCCATGCCTCACCCAAGTATTACCCTATGGGTTGACCGTAACGCAAGTACACATGTTTTGCGCAGGTATGCCTATGTGACCAGGACTGGCGCGCCCAAATAGGACCTGCATGCCCAAATAAGACCAATGTCCCTACCTTCTTTTGGGTTCCGCTCCTGTCCATTCATCTATTTTCATCAAATACACCTCTCCTCTTAATGATTTATCCTTCATAATCCTTTTCAAGGCCATTTATGGCATGATTTCTCAGTTGGCTTCCTAATCTAATAGGAATTTTGTGGAACATCTTTCAAAACCTAGTGATTTACATATCTTCATGTCGCTAAGGTGAGATATTTCATTCATTCAACATCCTCCTTTAATGATGAGATGTTCTTTAACATAGGCCTCCTTTTCAAGAGTATTCCCCAGTCATAATTACCTTAACCTGGGCCACTTTTTCATAAGTAAGCCCCAGTCATAATTTCCTATCCTGGGCCTCCTTTTCAAGAGTAAGCCCCAGTCCAGGTTCCCAAATATGGGCATCCTCTTTAGGTGTATGCCCCAAATCCCAAATTTCCTTAACCTGGGCCTCATTTTCAAGAGTAAGCCCCAGTTCTCTAGTCCCATTTAACCTTGGCCTCCTTCTCAGGAATAGGTCCCAGACATAATTTTTCTTAACTAGTCTTTACATCATTTGATTTGGGATTACTTCTCAGGAATAAAACCCAATCACAAGCCCCCTCCTAATTTGGGCATCCTCTTATGGAGTAAGCCCCAATTTAGAGTATCCAAATATCCATAAATCACATATACCTTTATGGACCTTGTTCCTGGGATTCTACTCTAAAGTAAGTCCTGATCTTTATCTATTTGGGAAATAAGACATACATAATCCTCATACTGTTCCTTGTGACTGCATCTTTCGTCGCACAATAGGTTTACTGTTACCTCTTTTTTATCACACTGAGCATGAATCACGTGATCTTAGAGTGTAAAAGTAACGACGATACATCTCTTTGGGTCATTAATTATACACAATCCACACAATTCCCAACTGAAATACGTGGACTTTGATCTCTACCTTAAAAGTGGAGTACTTCGGAAGCCTTTCTGTGGCTCAAGACCATCACCCATTAATTCACATCCATCCCATATGAAGTTAAAATATATCTTAATTCCCAAACTATGTGGGTTCTGATTCCATTTCTAAAAAGGTTATGTAGGTAGCCCATCTACAGGTACGATCCCAACTCTAAAATACTTTATGTCCTTCTGAATGACAATAAACTTCAAGTGCCCTGCTGAGTGGCTTTAAAACCAGTATGGTTATCATAATGACTAAGAGATCTTTATATAATGTGTCGAACAATACCATTTACTAAGAATCTATAACAAATACAGATGATTCTCTATCGATTAAGTACCTCAAATACATATAAAATATTTTCTAAATCTCTTTCATATTAATCATTTATTGTCAGATCTTAAGGAAAGATCATTTTCATACATGGTAGTGTAATAAGTATTCACAAACATAAATTAAATCTATATAGATAGTCTCGTAGTTTAAAATAATTCCCCGCAAAAAGGTGTGATGGGTCTAACCTCCCATCCTTGTAACTCCCCGACCCCATTTACCCAGTGTCGGTGCATTATTACATAACTTTGGCATGATCCCAAGGAATCAAGTCTCGAAGGACTGATCAGTTTTGCATCCTTGGAAAATAGAGTACATACATGAATGTGACATTAAACTTTATAACATACAAAAAAATATAAATAATCCTTTATGAATTCCATTATTCCCTTGGCTTAACCTTGAATATCAATCACAATACACTTCTTGGAATCCTGGGAAAAAATAAGACATAGAAAGGGGTGAGATCAGATGCTCAGTAAAGATACCAATATAGCAGAAACTTTAATAAATAATCATAAACATTTACGGAAATGTATAACTAAAACAAAAGCCTTTTAAACTTAAACTCCAATATAATATGGAATAAATAAAATAATTCCATTTACATATTCATGTGGATATTCTACTAGTCGAATAATTTCATGCAATATCACTAACCACTTTTATAATGATGGAATGCATAATGCCAGAGTATCATAACCACATAGCCAAGGCCTCATGCCAAGACTACAAATTAGATTTTGTCCAGGCCTCATGCCAAGACACTAGTTTGTATCATGAGACCTACCGATGCATCGAGGAGATATAGCGGGCTCCACCCCTCACATATGAAGTCCAATTCATTCCTTATATGAATAGGTTTAAACATAACTTAAACATTTGGATTAAAACAAGCATACTAAATGTCAATACTTTCTCCATAAACCATGAATGGTATAAAAATAACACATCCACAGTCAAACATATCACAAATCCTTCAACACAATATGTAAGATTTGAATTAGGATAAATCAAGTTCAAAACAAGTTTAAAATCCATTAATGAATTTTGACATAGATGAAAATGATTTGTAAAACTCTTTGAGAGAAATACCCCTTTCTCATGAAAACATTTAAAAGTCACACAATTTAGAAAATATGTCATTTTAATAATTTTTTGAATCAATGTGTCCCATACCACTTTGAAAGTTTTGAAATGAATTATCATTTTAAAAACATTCATGCCCATATAAATAAATCCATAAAAACCATTTTTAATACATGGAAATTAAAGAGAAAGATTTAGAAGAATATATATTTATAACATTTGAAACGATGTTTTAGTAAAAAGTCCCTAAAAATAATTCCATTGAAAAATCGTTCATAAAACATGGACATGGATAATAAATATGTCCCAGTAGATACTTAAGTAAAAACAACATCGGATAACAAAGAGATTGTGAAATAAACCCTTACTAATTTGGTAAATTACGAAACATACAACCCATGAAAGAGGTATCATACAATGAATATGTAAATACACATAAATTAAAGTGTATTACACAAATAATACAATTATAGGCAGTACTTACACCACACAAAAGGTAATAGTGGCAATGTGGCATGAATCTCATAGAAATAAGGAGTGAGATGAAAAACCCTTGCCTTGTACTTTTCCTTGATAGTGTGTATGTTAACTTCATATATAATATTTTACTCATTGTTATTAAATTATAAAATAATAATATTCATAAATATGATATCATATATGATTTTTTAATATTTCTTTGTTAATAATATTTTAACATTATCGTTGTTTCAGGTGATAATTGATTCGTTTACCATTATAAGCTCCATTACGTCATCCGTGTTTGTTTTTGATAGGTTGTATCTTATTCATATACAGAATGATATAAAGTCCTTAAATATTACTTTTAAACATCAAACTTTAATTAGTCTTTAATGGATATTATGGGGAAATGAATCTCACCGCGTTCATGGAGACGGTAATCCCTACGTACGCAAGAACGCTACTTCCATTTCATTTTTCATTTTAAAAGGAATAAAAACCAAATGATAAATAGGTATATTGTTATTACAGTATAATATAATATCTTATATATGTTACATGAGTTCATTAACACCATCCTTTATACATTCCATGTATGGTATGAACAAGTCATATCACTTTGAGGGGGCGGTAGTCCGCACTTCCTTAAATGAGATTATCGTGTATATATATACAACATGAAAAGAATAATAATATGATATAAAATGGAATTAAATAAGATTATATATAAAATAGATATCATTAATATCATATTTAATTCGAGTACCATCATAATGGCCACCATGAGAGGTGATAGGAGATAATTGAACAATCATCTCTTCGTGAGGCGTTTGGTTTCCATCCAGAGAAACATTATGTTCTTCACCGATTAGATGGGGGTGTGTGTAAGTGTAGTTCGAATACTTCTAATAACAATATCCTAGTAAATTTAGGATACTGGTTTTGTTACAAAATAAAATAATAAGAAGTGTTTAGGGGTTGGAGAAGTAAAATTATCGAAAAGAAGCTAAGAGAAATCATTACCTTTATTTTGGGTAACTCCCTTTGGTTTGAACCAAAAAGGATTCTTGAAGCATCTTCTGCCTATGGTACAGATTCTAAGTGGAGGATAGGGATTTAGGGAGCTTAATTGGGCAGAGTTTGGATGATCCAAAAGGCTTTAGAGGAGCGAGGAATTGGTTAGAAGTGGTGTCCTTTTATAAGGGGGATGAGGGGCTCTTTAGGAAAAACACAAATTATTATTTTGTAATAAATTCATATTTGGTTTCTAATGGCTCCAAAGTGTATCATTAAAATACTATGCTGGGTATGGGTCGAAATAATTTCAACGAATAGATTTTTGACAGGTTTGGGTCCTTATATTGACCTTATCTTTTAGTTTTAACTCTTTGTTAATTAGTTTGACAATTACCATGTCACTTTGTATTTTTATATTATATAGTTAGCATACTAACTATATACCTCCAAGAGACCCCCTAGTGGTCCATTAATGATATACATATCATGATAAAAGTATTTTTGTCAAACCGTATATTTTTAGAAATTTAATATCAATTAATAATATAATATATATTTTAAAAACTCTTTTATGTCAATTTTAACACTATTTGGTATTTGATTTTTGTGAAAATCATAACGGCATGATTACTTCAAAAAAAGTTAATTAAATAAATTCAAAAATGTCATATTATCCTATAAAATTCGTGGAATTCCTTAAAAGTCTCAAATTATATTTATTTGGGTATTTATCATATCAATTAATTTAATATTTCACTACTATGGTAATTACTGCATCATCATTGTGTCATAAATAAATTAAATTATTTAATGTCTAAATATGATAAATAAAATACGACTATGTAAGAAATCGTTTTATATTTCTAATGAATATTTATAGTCAAAAATATAACATATATAATGGTATTTAAAAATTGTTTTTCTAAACGATATAGGCTTATGTCATTTTTGTATTTACTTTAACTTAATTAATATAAAGTGTCATTATCACATTAGAGTGGATCCATGGGGTCCCAAAATCGACCCAAAGATTCCCATGGTTGGAAATTTATCATAAAATAGGGTTAAGAAACTTTTTAGGGTAATTTATTTTTTTTATAATATTATTTGTTTACCTTTATTTACCAGATTTACCCTTTAACCATGGTAAATAAAATATTTACCGAAATAATTATTTAAAATGTCTAAAAATAAAAGTTACCTTTTTACACAATTTTTACATCATGATTCCAAATATTGATTCCATTTTTCCAAATTCAAAACACATAAGTGGCAGAAATTAATTTTAAATTAATTCCCGCTGTCAAAACAAAAACTGTTTTTTTAAGAGATAATAACTATCCAAATATTGACACATGTTTATGTCCGGTTTAAATGTGAAATTATGTACAATGAACAACATTTCATACAATGGTAAAAATATATTATAAATATACTATAAAACCACTCAAATTCATAATTTATCACTATTATTTATTTTAATTTAAAAATATGTTTTTAATAAAAATTTAGTAATTTTCAGTATTGATCAAAATATAAAAGTTATCCGAAAAGTACCAAAATTTCATCCTAGGATAATTTAGATATTACGAATCCAAAAATGAAGTCCATTTTGAATGATTAAATGTATAAAATTTCAAAAAGTAGGTATTACTATTCATAAAGGCTAGTTTGATTGGTTGTGGTGTGTGTTTGAACTCGAAGTTGCGTACAACACACGCTACTGTATTATTCAAACACAGGTGTACCGAGGAAGCCTAGGGTGTTACATTGTAAATTTTTGATGTCCCCATTCTACATAATGAATTTATTTATTCAAATTGAATATATAAATGTTTTAAAATATTGGATTTAAAAAGGTTTCACCATTGAAAGTCGGTAAAAGTTCATTTTTGAAAAATACTTCTTTTATCTGGAAAAAATGAATTTGTTCTTAAATTATGTCTACGAAACTCATAATATGGATTCTAAAATTATAAGGATTATATAAAGTTCAAAATTTAGTTAATACTATTCATAACCTCTTTTGGACGGCTATTTTGGTAATTCATGGTGCGCTTGAACTCAGTGTTGTGTGTAGTGCAAGTTATTGAATTATTTTGAAGAAATAACGCACTATGAAATCTTGGGGTGTTACAATCCTCTCGACCAATGAAAATTCCTAAGCCTCATATGTCCACAACTAATGAGCACCTACCTTTGGAATGTAGGTCCAACTGTATATAGAATCAGTTGATGTTTCCGGTTCTATGAACAAACCCATTAGAAACCGATTGGAATGTTGGAACCTTAGCAAACAAAGTCATCCTCATTTCTAGAGGAAATAATGTCCCTTCAGGATTCGGAAGCCACCACTTTTTGTTAACCCATTGGAACCATATTCCACAAAGTGATACCTTTTAACTTGAATAACATTTTTGTTAATTACCATCATGAAATGGACTATATGTTTAAACAACTACTTAGGAAATTAATGGAGTGATATGTGGATGATATGGTGGTTAATTATCACCGGTGTCATAATCATATCAAGGATATTGAGAAAGTGTTCGAATTCATCAACTCTCACCATCGAATGATGAACCCCTTAAACTGAGCATTTATAGTTACATTTGGAAATTTTCTCAACTTCATTGTTAGATAAAATATAATCAGGGTTGATTTAGATAAGATCAATGTTTTCCATCTATTCCCCATTTATTTAATCTCTGATAGATACATGTACACCAAGGGAACATTACCTATATCAGCCAATTCATTGTGAATCCCACGGGGAAGTGTACTCCCATATGAAGGATCATGTAGAAAGGTACTGGATATTAGGGAGATAAAGAATTCCAAACTGGAATTGAGGACATCAAATAGTTTTTTTTGTATTCACTAGTCTATATTGCACCTATCCTATAGAATACATTGCACTTCTATGTGACCACCCTAGAATAGTCCCTTTGTGACCTTCATTATCAAAATAATAGTGTGGTTACAGAAAGAAACCATTAATATCTCAGTCACATGCTCCCTGACATGAAGACCGTATATACAATCATTAAGAAGAGTTTACTAAACCTAATATTTACTTTTCATAATTTTTTATACTACTTTCAAAAATATTAGATTTTGCCGGTATCCCACTTCGACCTGATGAAGAAAATTATTGAAATTCCCAGGATGATTGGATGATTCAAACATTAGGTAGTAATTCTTTTGTAGTTTGACATCAGTTTTATCGCCCAAAAAGCTATCAAATGCCATGTATTACAATATTTCAAAGATTTGAATCTATTATATATGGATGTGCCTATAGATTTTGACTTCCCAAAAAATTCCATCATTTATATGAACCGGGATTCACCAAGTTAGTAAAATCAGTATAATTTCCTCTCATAGATGAAACAACTGAAGGTTAAACAACACAAAAATTACAATGTGAATGTATGGTATTATATTCACAACTTCTATATAGACCATCTTTCCAAACTAATTCATATTGATGGTTGGAAAAACTAAAAAAATTACGGAGTACCGAGATTATATCACTAGGCTCGAGTTTTCCCTTGAAAATGATGTCTCCCACTTGTATTAGAAGTGAGACTTTGAGGTAGTCACCAAGATAAAAAAATGTTTACCATGTCATTATACAATAATAGATTCTTCCCCTATGTGAAAATAAATTTGTATTTATTTCCATGTTCCCTTCCCGATTATAGTTGTCTCATGTTCCATAGTCACATAATCGCTGAGATGGTGAATTGATGGATTGACCACATCTCTTATAAATCCTGAAAAAAATGAATCAATCATTAATTTGGAACATAAAAGGGTCTTCACTCCCATCGATTATAATGGTAAAGAATATAGGGTAATTCATTTTGTGGTTGAATGTTCTTCCTTAGGGTCATGAAATGAACCAATGGTCAATGAAACGACTGAATGAAAGACTATATTCATTGGGAGTTTCCAACATGGAATTTTTCCACCAAACCTAGCTGAGTGTGAGAGAATCTATTATTGTGATATGTTGTTAAACCTACGGTTGGACCATGGCCTTGATAAAAACCTCTAAAAGTGAAAATTTTATGGGATACTCCTCAATAGTATCAAAGTTTATAACATATGGAAAGTCTTGAAAGTAGTCTAAACTACTTAATATATGGACCATCATGTGGGATTAAATAATTCCCACCAAATCAATAGATTGGGTTATTTCTAGACCATCATGGTTTGTGATTTAATTAAAATCACCAATAGGTTCCATGAATGAAATATCCATTCCAAATTAAGGCATAAACCACCAGATCATGTCTATTACACCATGTACTATTGGTCCATTACCTTATGAGGATTTGAAGTTGAGTGACCCTACCCACACGTGATAACTCATTAGTGAAGGTGTATTCTATAGTTCGCATACTTATTATATAAATGGGTAGAGACAATCCCCTTCAAAGAGGTCAATATCCAAATTGAAATCAAGTTTTTAAATTCTCACATCATCCATTTATTTCAACTTCCTTACATCATTTTAATAGATAAGGAAAAAAAGTATTAGTTTTTCATCTAAAGAATTTGTAAACATAAATACATCATATAGACCAACCATACATCCCTATACAAAGAATAGGTGAATATATTGACTTATTAATTAAAAAAACACTCTCAAAAAATATTATATATGATTTTAAGACATAATTATAATAGTTAACACAATAATTACAAAACTTCCTTTTGGGCCTATCAGATGATGCTCAAAATTATACACAATTGACTATATACTTCATGGTGTATGGGTTAGAAGTAGTTCTTCCTATATATTATTAGTTTACATTACTCTAGATGAACAATTTGTTATCAATGAACAGTAGATATAAATTAAAAGGTTAATTTGGGTGAGTTTCAATTTATTTAGGAAAATAGACTCAATAAATGGAAAAACATGGAAATGAATTAGAATCGGGTGGTCTGAGACCCCATCAAATAGGTCTTCCTCGACTACATTCATTAAGGGAATATGATATAGGATCTTAAAACACTGATAATACCTGGAATAAATTACCACAATATGGTTCCAAATGAGATGAACATTTCATTATTCATATGGTCTACTATGGTTCATACTGACTTATTGGCATAAGAGGGTAGTGCATCAATCCTGTCACCAAATCCAGGTTCCTCGAGTGATAATTCAGAAGAATTAATATTCCATTCGGTATGAATATAAAATAAAAATAAAAATTTCTAAATCATGTAATGCTAGACAATGAAAAACAATTCATCGAATATGATGTTAAACTATAGCTTTACCCAACGTAATAAAAATAGGATTCATGATATGAAAAATAATGGATGTTTAATGTCCGAGTGGCATGACATTAAAATAAAAATCCAAACATACTAGTCTTATGATAATAAAAAATAGGACAACTCACTAAAAATATGATGTTAAACTATATCCTTACACTATGTAATAAACAAAGGATTCCTCATATCAATAATACTGGATTTCACATGTCTGATAAGTGAAACTTTAAATTTTAATGTCCTATATTTTCATAACATGGTATTAAACTGTAGCTTTACTCTACTTAATAAACACAAGATTCCTAATATGATAAATTTTAAAAGATTCATAACCAATAAACCCATTACATGAAAATGAAATAATTTAATTGCATTATCCACCGCTAGAGAGGAAACAACCCTTTCAGAAGTTTTCTTTAATCATGATATGTTCTAGAACTATGTGTAGATTGATTATCAGTTCCATGGGATAAGTAGTGACACGTAGACATATTTTATTTAGTCCTAGCTACAAATGAAACTGTTTAGAGGGAGATCATATTTTCCATAATTAAGACCTTTGGTCTATGCACACATTGCATAAATTTTGTTTTGGTTAGTTAGAAACTCCACCAAAACTATAATTCTTAGTCCAAGTCATGTGAAAAGAAATTGTACGACATAATCCATACATCATAATGTTAAATTAAATTATATTTTAGGAGATAGAAATAGGATTCCTCCTATAATAAAAAATTATTATTTATTAATAAAGAATTATATTCATCATGTTTCATTCCTGATATAACCCCCAAAATCACACCATATCCATTATCATTTGATTTAAACACCAATCATATCCCTTTTCCCACAACTGGGTTATGAATCCCCCATATCTATCCCTAAAAATCCCAAGTGGTCCTCAGGGTAATTTTATGAAGGCATATATAGAAACCTAGGATACTCATAAATGGATATTTTATCTTTTTAGAGGAACATTGATAAATTATAAAAAACATACATGAGGACCATAATAGTTTAATTCCTTTGGAAATATGGAAAATTATATTATCAATTCATAAAATATTATCACAATCTCCCATAAATATCTTCTCTCTTATTAGAACTCTTAGGTACACCCTATAATAACAGTTAATCATATCCTATGGAAGGAATCATAAGAGAGGGTGATATCATATACTATGGAATTTTAAACATATGATATATCAAACGATGGTCATATGAAATCATAATATAAACATAAGGTTATGTGATAATGTATGAATCTAACAAATATTATAACCAGCATTTCATAGTTTATAATCATAAGGAATAAATCATAGTAGTTCATAAGATATGAATCATTAGGAAATCAATGATATTGTATCATGATATCATTCCATTTAAATAAGACATATAATTATGTAAAACTTATAAGCAGAGAAAATCATTTTCTTAGTTTTAAAGGATCTCTTAAAAAAATTCATAGAACTCCATGGAAGGATTAAAATCCAGATCGGGACACCCCATCATCCACACTATCTTACCATTCTTCATAGTGGAATGAGGTTTCTCCCCAAACCTTCATGGTAGTAAGGTTTACACCCTTGTCCCTCAATGTAGACAAAGTACATTACTAAACCGAGTTCACTGCTCATTTCAGTACATTCAATCTCTAGAGACATAAATCATTACCCAATATATAAGAGGGGTATATAGGACCCAAACATCATGGGTTATAAAAAAACCACCATCCATGGTTATAGAATAACCAATATACTTGGTTATAATATAACCACCATCACATAATGAAAATCAAACATATATGTACACCAAGATCAGAAAACATTCATCATATCGAACCCATGAAATGTATTTTTCTTCATAAAACATTTATTATAACATAATATTTTGAAAATAAATAGTATTCATTATCATTTAATAATTTTTTAAATCATTATAGTTAAAAACTAAGTAGGTTTCACAATCATTCCATCATTTCATCAAATCAGAACCTATGGTAAAAGAAGAAGATTTTATAACAATATTTTAATTTTAAAACATAAACCATTTTGAGAATGAATATGCATGGTATCTTTAGAACATATCGACAATAATTCATAATTAAAATCAAAATATTTCATCTAATATGGAATATTATTTTGATATAAAAATCACATTGAACATTTATGAAGGAAAATATCATATATTTGAAAAACAAACTTTTTAAAATATAACACATTATGGAAATATTTTTTTTTTGAAAATATCAATGAAATAATATATAGAAATATTAATAAATAATTTAAATCATATTTTTTGTAAAATTTCATTTTCACAAGAAAATAATTTTTAAAACATTTTTTATAAGATATTTATAAAACATGGTCTAGGATGAAAAAAGGTTTTTTGGTTGGTAAGTTGATTTTTCATAAAAATATAATTTTAAACTATTAAGCACATAAAGTGAGGAAAAATAAGGTAAAACTTATATTTTTAATAAATAACATGATGAGTATAAAATTCATGAGTTTATAGAGAGATAAAACATAAATATTCATCATTGAAATAATAAAAAAACTATCATGATAAATGATGAAATTTTTACATAAAAAGCATGCCACATTGGTATCAGTGAATCAAAATCCTGATGGAAAAAATTAAATGAAAGACAAAATAAAATCAAAATAAGTATATTCAACACATGACATGTAAAATAGTTAATATAAACAATTCATTTAAGAAGTTATTTTGAATACATAACATATGTCCCAAATAAGGTAAATTGTGACAAAAAATAACATATCGATTTATCAACTTTTAAACATAAACACCATGAAATTTAGAAAATAAAATTGATATTTAAATACAAAAATAATTTTACTAAAAATATCATAAAATATACGCATGGTAATTATATACACTACATAAAAGAAACATGATTCGAATATGTAATGTGACTCATAGAAAAATAAATGTCAGATGGAAATCCCTTGTCACAAGTCTTGAATAATTTCTTACATTTTGAGACCTCTTTTATAATAAATACAATTTTATTATATATATATTACCAAACCAAATTTATGTATGTCATACCATATATAATTTACATATGTATTTTTTTCAATATTATTAATTTTCCCCTATTAGACTCATGTTTTAGGTAATAAGAACAATTGTTTTATAAATATTAGTTGATTTGTTATTTTTGGTCTTCCTTAATTGATCGTGGAATAATTATATACTGAATAATAATAATAATTGAATAGTAATATGATTTATACATCAATTATTAATTTATATATTATCATGATACACAGTTTTGGTAAATGAAGTAATTTTCAACTATGGAGATGGTATTTCATATATAATAATGAGTAGTGATTCCATTTTTAAATGATAATTATGTAAAGGGGTTAAGTAATAATTATCCATAAATAATGAAAATTATATCAAAAAAAGATATTTTTCCCCTCAGGTAAGCTTATACATATCATCTATTTGGTGTGGTTATGAAAAGCTAGTAACATCGCTTCATGAAGGTGGTAGTCAACACCTACACGAAAGACGTTATCATCTTTTAGTGAGTAAAAATTTAAAAAATAAAATGATATATTATTAATTCAGAATGATAAATATTTCATTAATAACACAATTTTATCATGAGTTTCACATATATCAATCCTTTTTTCATCTATGTAATGAATTAATGAAAACAAATTTCACCGCATCGTATAGAGATTGTATGCTTTACAATAAATAGACATTATCATTTTCCATACGATATAAAATATAAAACATTATTTATGAAATATTGGATTGAGGTATAAGTATGTTATAAATATAATATATATACTTTATATCCATCATCAACCACAATCATGGGAGGTGGTAATGGAAAAAATAATGGCATTGGTTCGTGAGGCTGTAGTACACCGTACACAGTAATTATGATTTATCAGCCCATTTGATGGAAGTGTAGATGGTGGTAGGGGTATGGGGAAAGAATAATTACATTTAAGTATATCTAATAAACTAAAGTCAATATATCATCATGGTTAAAAAATAATTGAATGAGGGGGAAAAATCAATAAAATAATAATGTTAATTGAAGAATGTTACCTGTTCATTTTGTGTCTTCTTTAGGTTCACACAAAACCCATCCTACTATAAATTTATCCCTAAAATAAGGAATCTAAAATTAACTAATGGAATTTGGTATGTGATTTTTTGAGCGGTTTGTAGATCCAAATATCATGAGTTCTGTGAAGAAGCGAGGATGGTGAGTTCCCTTTTATTATAGAGGATGAGTGACATTTTTTGTAAATACCTAAATGTATTTAGTATTGTGAGGTCATGATTACCTCATGTTCCACCAATATTGATAGAGGAAGATATTAATGGATTATATGTTTGCGACACACCTCCAGTAACTAGTAAAACCTATGAAAACCCAGCTCATGTACCCTGGTAACCTCATAAATGAGACAAAACTGATATGGCCTAAAGGGCATTCTCGATCCCTATAGGTTCATGACTAGAAACCAGAATGATACAAAATGAATGTGGGAAAAAAAATTTCCATAAAAATTGAGGAATAAATATAATAAATACGTACGCATACAAAATAATCTCGGCATAGAAATGTGTACCCGAAGTCAAATGGGTATAAATAATGCAATATACTATATAAAATTCCTTAAAAATTGGTTATATTACCCAAATCTCAATGAATAATATTCTCCAATTCCATAGAATCACCTCCATGTGGTGGTTTATCCCATATCGAACCTAGAAGGAGAAAACCTACATACACCTAATGTCACTGGTATAGTATCAACTAAAATCTGAGTATGGTGTAACAAGTTATTCCATAATAGATTAAAACATTTAATTACGCAATTAAATCGCTTCTAATTTTCAAATAAATAGTTTTGGAGTTTCGAGATCATATTTAAACCAATCATTATTTACATTTCCAATAATACAAAAACAACGCACTAGTTGATTAAATAAAAACTTCTACATATATAATTTTATATAAACATAAAAGGCATGTAAAATAGTTTACCAAAAATTGTATACATTTAAACCTCATATAAAAACAAGAGAGATACATGGTCATCTTCTATGAGGTACAATAATTATACATTATTGGATCCTCACAAATCCATGTGATAGTAACTACAATGAGTACAAAAATCCCTTTGAACTGGAGAGATATGACTCATATATTCATTACTGATGTATAATATTTGTTGAACAATGTTTTGGTAGTGTTTTAAAATGTCAATCCAGTGTTAGGGGATTCCCATTCTAGTGTGTCTGTCCCAAACAACTCATTAACTACATAGGCTTGCATGTGCTCTAGAACTAATCAAAGATGAGAGATTTATTTTATGTATCCTTAATATAAAATTTATTTCCATCATCCCATTTGAGAAATTTAATTTCTATATTGAAAAAAACATTTTTTAAATACAAAAACACATTTCTCTAAAGTAAAACCCCATGGTTTCTATAAAAACCAATTTGAGACATTTTCACTAAATAAGAATTTGAAATATTTTTTACATTAAATTTCAAAAATCATCTTCAATAATTTAAATACAAAACATCAAATAAATAATTTCATTAATTATCACAATTTTTATTCAACAATTTAAATCTAAACAACTTTCCATTAATTTCACAATCAAAACCAAATTCAATGGAATTGGGGGTTTTCCAAATTTCATCCCAAAATTGAATTTCTAAAAAACCTAATTCAATATAATTGTGTTTTTAATATATAAATTTAAATATATTTCATTTATACTAGTTATTGAATTTAAATCAACAATTTTATTAGAATCAAGAAATTAAGAGAAAAAAAATGTGCATTACTATTAAACCAAATTCCTGGGGAACATGAGATCTCGAGCCTCCAAACCACAATCATACCTTTTAAATGAAGAATTATAAAAGTAGAATATTATGAACCAAGAATCAAACATAGTTTTATGATTCAAAATAGCATGGATTATTTCCTTTAACCAACATTGTGATCTACAAAATCCTAGTTATAAAAGTGGATAGAGTGGTAGATAGAGAATGAGAAGAGGAAACCTACAAAGAAATGATCAAAACTCTATATTCAATATTTTATCCTATTATGGGAGGGTGTAGAGAGGATAAGAACTTATCTAGGGAGATATCCTGGATGATTAAAACATTGGGGGTTATAATATGCCAATCTAGGACCATAAAAAGGTATTCATGTGTTTGAAAATAAATTTTAGTACTAATTAATATTGTACGCACAATTATCGTGGTAGAGCTGCAGGGTTAGAACAAACTGTGTGCCTTATCCATATAACCCTTTTAATGGGCCATATAGTTTTTCCCATATGGGATCACAGTTTAAAAAAACCATGTGCCAAATCTTAAAAATCGCACTACCTAGGATGGCACGGTTTTCCTTGAGAGGTTGCACAGTTTGGGAAAACCATGCTCCAACACTCCAGTAGAAAATATACATCAAAATAGTTAAAAATATAACCTGAAACAACCTGGAATGAAACCCCTCATAGAAAATGTATATATAGGTGGATTAGGATACTTGAAAATAGTAACTAGAAGTTACAACCTCCACACCATAGAAACATTCTATCCCAGGAAGGAATACTCAGAATCATCCATGACCAAAAGATGTGGCCACTTCTCTCTCATCAGTGACACCCTCTCCCATGCATCATGATTATCATAAACAGGCTTCCATAACACTAAATCCAATGCAATCATCCTCCCATTAAGTACATTGGTTTCAGAATCAACTATCCAAATTGGTTCTTTAGTAACAGATAAATCAGGTCCAACCACATGATCATTCCATTTTAGAACATGAGATAGATCAGTTAGATACATTCATAGTTAAGATATATGGAACCCATTATGTATTGATGTTAGCTATTAAGGATGTGATAATCGATAAGAAGATATTCACACTATCTCAACAACCTCAAATGTCCCGCAAAAAAAGAGCAAGTTCCACCTACCTTGCAAACCATTGATGACCTAAACTAGGTGAAAATATCATGAACACCTGGTCACCAACTAAGATATCATACTTCTTGTGATAGAGATCCCCAAAATACTTATATCATCTTTGTTACATCAATATCCTCTTATGAATCAATAAAATCTTTCATTCCATCTTCACCCATCTTAGGAACTTTCACCAATATCTAGGAAACACTATTGATATTTTAAATTCCAGCAATAAAAGTCCTCAATGGTTTAATTATAATAATTAATGAGCATCATTTGTTATAGGAAAACACAAATAGCCCCAAATGATCATCCCATGGTCCAACAAATTTTAGAATACAGTTCTAGAGAATATCCTAAAAAATATATATTTCCCTTTTTATCTGTCCATCCAATTGTGGATAATAAAATGTAATCAAATATATGTGAGACCGTAGTGCCTTTTAAGGACCTCTAAAAAATTTATAAATGAACTAAGGACCCCTATTCAAGACTATAACAAATGGAACCTTGTGAAAATGAATAATTTCATTCACATTTGATTTCCCAACTCCTCAACATTGGTTGTATCACAAACAGGTAAAAAGTGAGATGATCTAGTCAGGTGATCAATCAAAACCCATATAAAATATTTATTCTATGGGAACATGAAATACCAGAAATAAAGTCCATAGATATCTCATTCAAAATCCATTTATGCACAGGATTTGGTTGAAGCAATCCTAAAGGTTTCTAGTTCTCGGCCTTAAACCATTTTCATGTATAGAAATTAGATGAATATTTAGTATTCCTTATCTCATACCTGGAAAAAATAATTAATGAAACATTTCATTAAACATCTTCATGGTTATTTGTTGAACATGCGATAGGGAATTATTGAAATCCCTCCATAGTATCATTTCATACCACTGAAAAACAACAATGTGATTATGGTAGAAAAGAATTCCCTCTTTGGAGAAATACCACTTAGCCACGGTCTAGCCACCATAGAAAATGGATCTAATTATACAGAACTCATCATCAAGATACTATTCCTAAATAATTACCTTGAGAATAGTGTATTTAAATAGAAAAATTGAAAAATAAACATAATCCTTTAGTTTCTAGGCTATAATATACAACAATGAAAATAGATCCATCAAGTTCCACTCTTCTAAAGATTTGGTTCGACATTTATTTCTCAAGGCATCAACATTTACATTAACTTTCCATGGGGTATAAACAATTTCAATGTCGAATGGTTGTTTTTATTCCATACAATTTCTTTTGAGAACATTCAAATCATTTTTAGAGAATAGATAACTCAATATCTAGTGGTCTAAATACACGGAAAACCAATCTCTATAATGGTAATGCTTCTAAATTTTAAGAGCATGCATCACAAATTCATGTTCAAGGTAATGGGGTGGATAATTATTCTTTTATATCCTATGTTGATGAGATCTATATGAAATTACATGATCACTTTTCATAATAATGCAGCCCAAACCTAGACCCGATGTAGTAAAGAAAACCACTTAGAACTGCCTAGGCTCTGGAAGATTAACACTAGAGTTGTAGAAAAAATATGTTTCACCTCCACAAAATATCACTGTATTTTCTAATTCAAAAAATATTAATACCTTATGAGTTAGATAAGTCATCGTAGAAGCCAACAATGATAATTCCTTAAAGAAACCACAATAATATCTAGATATACCGAAGAAGCTACGAATATATAAAACACTTCATTGCTTACCCTTTGTCATAAAAACCATTAAATTTTCAATATCAACAAAAATAACATGTTATGACACCACATGTCACAGTAAATTCACTTCCGGAATCCATGAATCACATTTCTAAAGCATGGAATAATTTAAGTGATTTGTTAAAAATTCCATGACTGATCTTAGATGATGGACATGATTCTCCTTGGGCACTGAGTAAACAAGGGTTTCATCCACAAATACTATCATAATAGTATCATGATATTCAAGGGAAACCCTTTTCATTAAATATATAAAGACTATAAGAGAATTGGCTGAACCAAATGGAATAAAATGGTACTCAAAAGGGTCATAAAAAATCTAAAAGGAGGTTTCCAAAAAGTAAGACAATATTATCGTCAACTGATGGTTTCTAAAACAAGGATCAATAATTGAGAACCACCACGCCACTTTTAATTGATCATATAAATCATAAATCCATGGAATTGGATACTTGTTCTTTACCATAAATATTTTGAGTACTCGGTAATCAACATAGTAGATAAGTGAACCATCATATTTCATTGAAAAGGGAACTGGTTCCACCTAAGGTGACAACATCGGCATATAAATCATTCAACTAGAAGATGGTCTAATTGAGTCTTCCGCTCTTTTAAATTAGGTGGTACTATGTGTTAAAAATGGAGAGATAATTTTTTAGTACCATTCACTAATATGACAAAAAATATACCTTCATTACTAGTGGAAAACAAAACAATTATAAATTAAAAACATCATGGGAATCGGTGAAAACTTGCAGGAGATCACCACTCAAATGTCCATTCCCTAGATATAAATAAAATACACATTTCACATTCTATATCCCCATAAAATAATATCACGCTTAATATAGTGACCCATACTTTAAATACATGGTTAATACATCAAAATTGAATCATACGTTTTACAACATATAACAAAACCATGAAAGGACTGTATAGGTATAGTGTCTTTAGAAACTGGGAAACATAAACAACTGGTTCATAAAGCATCTACATTGTCTCCCATTTATTTCATCATATCTATAGATCCTTTTTGTAAAATCTTACTTAATATCCTTCTTCCTGAACTGGGGAACGAAAACATACAAAAGGGTGATCTCAAATGCTCAGTAAGGGTAAATAAAATAAATATCAATCACATCAAATTCATAAGAACATAACATTTTGGAAATCATACCCTGGAAAAGAGATCATAATTTCATGACATTGGATAAATCATGGTTGTGAAATGTAATCCCAATAATCATAACATAAAACATGAAACTTTGTGTCATACACACATAATCAAAGAGAATCATTTCTTATTAGTCAAGACTCATTTCCAAGACTATCTTAGTGGACAAAGTCCATTTTTGAACCGAGTTCACTCCTCATTTCAGTTCTGTTTCACTGAACCGGTTTAACCTGCCGTTCTAGCCATGTATATCTCATGAGATATAAAATCTTTACCCAATGAATTGGAGGGAGATATAGGTCCCACCAATCTCATAATGAAACCATTCTTATGTGTGCCACAAAATCATAAACCATACATCATAGCATAACCCATGTAATAAAAATGGGAATCTTAAACATCGTGACATTATAAAACAATTCATATAAGATAAAGGAATTCATAAAAATATTTCCATCAGAACATAATCAAATCAATTTAATAATTGGGCTATAAATAGAACCCTATATTATCTTATATGGAAAATAATTTTGATAAAACACTTGAACTCCATTCTTGAGGAAAATATCCTTTCTACTTCAAAAACATTTTTCCTTTCTTAACATGTCATAAAATTTTAAACTAAAATATGTTGATTAAAAATAAACATGAAACCTTGTAAAATAATATTCTTGTAAATAATGTTTTAAAAATCCATTCATGCCGTATAAGTTAAAAAAACATTCTTCTCATACTTTTTTCTGAAAGTCAAAAAGTACCTTGTACGAAAAACAACAAAAGATTCCTTTCATATCTTTTAATAAAAACTCACAGAAGGGTAAAATTAGATTTAAAAAATTGTTGGAGGATATAAATAATATTACATATTGAGGAAACATTGATGTGGATGATAAATATTCCCCAGTAAATTCTGAAGTATAAACAATCTCGGATAAAAATTCAAATTGCGAGATTGTCCCTTACTATAGGTCCGATTTGCTTCATAAGTGTTCAAAACTCCGGTATAATGATTTAAATAATGTTATTGACTTATTCTAGAATCATAATTATTGTTATTATATCATATATGGTCATATTCTTAGCTTATTATTAGTAATATTTCATTACTACTTGTTATTCCGGTGTTTATTACTTTTTGTTCTTATGCGTGTTTTGTCGAATAAATTATTATTATTCTCTTTAGGTTATAGATACCTCATATATAGAATGGTATTAGTATACTATATATCATATTTATTCATTCAATTAATTTATATAATCATTGTGCAATTAAGATCATGTAGAACGAATCGTATCACATCGTGGAGACGGTATTCTGTACGTACGCACGAGCGATGATATCATTCCCATCATCGTTGAATTGTATTAGAGTGTATGTATAATATTTCAAAATCAATACCAATTGAAAATAATCATGTATAGTTATTTATTTGCACTATTATACCCATCCAAGTAAGGTGGTGATGGAAAATAGATTACACCACGGCATGGAGACGGTATTCCGTACGTATGCACGCGCGGTGATTTCGTTTTCCATAGGATGGATAGATGGTGAAATAGGTTTGTTTCATACATATAATAAAATATCAGTATATGAGTGATACTGATGTTATTAATTCATAATGAATCAAATAAATAAGAAGAAGAATAGGAAGATGAAATAAAGTTGAAAGAATCAGTAACGGACATTACCTCTTCTTTGAAGCGCCTCTTTGAGACCTCCTCTTAGGGCACTAAAATTGGTCTTTCAAGAAGACCAGGACCTCTAGGATGTTTCTAGGGAAGTGGGGAAGTTAAATAGGAAGTGATTGACCGATCATGAAGGCTCAAATTGGTGTGAGGAGGAGAGGGATGAGGTTCCCTTTTATAAGGGAGGAGAGGGGATCCTTTGGAAATATAAGAAATGTTAGTTTATATTAAATCCCAACCCCATGTAAAAACATCCAAAATGACTCATATAAGAGGATTAGATTATATAGGGTTGTAATCGCATCAAACATTAAAATGTAGACATGTTACGAATTTATTTTAAACATTATCAACTTGATTTATCCTTATTTATCAATTTAATTTTATTTGTGGTAATAATATTCTAAATTTAAAATTATTATAAATAATTACATATGTGTTGTTAATTTTCCATAATTTGACACTTTATGACATTTGAAACCATATAAATTTTAATTTATAATTTTTAAATATTCCTGTGATTTTTAAACAATTTTATAATATGTTATTTTTATAAAATAACAATAGTGTCAATTTTGACACTATTCATTTATATGAATTTAAATAACATATATACAGAAGATATATTCGAAATAAAAGTTTTAATAGATCCATAAAATGTCATATGTATCTAGAAAATTAGTGGAGCACATTAAATTGTTCATATAAAATTTATTTTAATACATTTAAATCCATTTATTTTATATTTTAATTAATAAAATAATTTCAACATCACTATTGTGTCATAATTAATGATAATTATTTAATACCTAAAAATTATAAATAAATTTAGATGATGTATATCATTGTATTAGATTTCTGGAGACTATTAATGTTCGTTGTTTTATTAATTTTATCACTAAATTATAATTATTATACTTATAAGATTTAAGAAAGTGACATGTTGTCACATTCTTTGGTTTTAATAATAATTAAATTATTTTCCTGGAAAAAAGTCCATTAAATAAATCTAATCTGACCCTTATGTGATATGGGTCGCCTTTTATTCATCCAATAGGATTTTGGAAGTTGTTAGGGTAATTTTATAATCTTATATTTACCCTTAATTACCCGATTTACCGTTAATTATGGTAAATAAAATTTACCGTAGTTACTATTCATAATGCCAAAAAAAAGTAGCCTATTAACATAATTTGGACCCACTGATTCCAAATATGGAATCCATTTTTCAAAATTCAAAACACATAAGTTGCAGTAATTAATTTAAAATAAATCATGTTGTTAAGAAAATGGGTTTTAGAAGATAAAACATTGCCAAAGATTGAAATGTTTTTACCGATGAATTAAATGTGAGATTAATGCTAATGACATACATTATTTTAAATGGTAAAAATATATTGTATTTATACTCTAAAACCATTCAATATTATAGTTTAACAATATAAATTATTTCAATGGAAAAAGTTGTTTTTAATTAAAAATTAGCATATTTTTAATATTCATCAAAATATGAAAGTTATCAGAAAAATATCAAAAATTTATCCAAAGTAAATTTTTATATCCTGATTCAAAAGAATAATTTTATTTTGTCAAATATAACTTATAATCATGTCAAAAACTAGATTTAATGTGGGTGCTCCATCAAAAGGCGGCAAAACTACATTTTTTGAAAAATATTTATTTTACCCGAAAAATTTATTTTGTTCTCTTACCATATTCTAGAAAATGTGTAAGATGAATAATAATGTTATAAAATTCAAAATGTAGTTAATACTATTCATAACGGCTAGTCCATAATAATATATCGGTGTTTAGTGAATCCCGGTATTGCGTACTACATACGCTATCGAGGAAGGTCGTGATTGCGTGTAATGCAAGCAAAGTCCATATTGTGTGTTGTGAAAGATTCCTTTAGTGTTGCGTATAACATAAGACATAAAAAATATATTTCTCATAAAATATCAGGGTGTTACATTCTACCCTCCTTAAAATGAATATCGTTATCGAAATTCGTCACTTCATTACAAACATATGAGGATACCTCTCTCTCATCACATCCTCAAGTTCCCATGTAGATTCTTCTAATTGGTGGTTCCTCCATAAAACTTTCACCAAGCGAGTGGTCTTGTTCTGTAGGACTTTTTCGCTACGATCCAGAATCTCTATCGGTTGTTCTTCATAAGAAAGATCATGCTCCAGCGGTACAACTTCTGAGCTGAGTACATGTGAAGGATCAGGTATGTTCTTTATCAGGAGAGATACATGGAAGACATCGTGAACTTGAGAGAGATTCGGTGGAAGTGCCAATTGGTAAGCTACCTTCCCAACACGATCCTGAATTTCAAAAGGATCGATATATCTAGGGCTCAACTTTCCCTTCTTTCCAAATCTCATGACCCTCTTCCAGGGAGATATTCGTAAGAACACTTTATCACCCACTTCAAACTGTAGGTCTTTTCTTCGGTTTTCGGCATAACTGTTTTGTCGATTCTGAGCTGCTCTTATGTGTTGTTGAATAGATTTGACATTTTCTACCATTTCATCAAGAAGATCAGGTCCTAATAGCTTTCTTTCCCCAACTTTATCCTAGCAAGTTGGAGTCTTGCATTTCTTTTCATAGAGAGCTTCATAAGGAGCCATCTGAATACTGGAGTGAAAGCTATTATTATAAGAAAATTCAACCAAAGGTAGGTGTTGATCCCAACCACCTTTGAAATCTATAGAGAAATCTCTGAACATATCTTCTAGAGTTTTAATTGTCGTCTCAGACTGACCATCTGTCTGAGGATAATAAGCAGTGCTGAAACTCAACTCTATATCCAGAGTATGCTACAGAATTCGCCAAAACTTAGTGGTAAACCTCGGATCCCGATCAGATATAATGGAAAGTGGTACTCGATGCAATCTTACCACTTCCTTTACATAAATCCTGGCAAGCTGATCTAGAGAGAAATCCTCTCTAATAGTAATGAAGTGTGAAGACTTTGTAATATGATCAACTATGACCCAGATAGCATTATAGCATTTGGATGTCTTAGGAAGTCCAGTGACAATGTCCATAGTGATGTTTTCCCATTTCCATTCTGGTATGGGTAATGATTTTAACATCCCGTTAGACTTCTGTCTCTCAGCTTTAAAATGCTGACAAACCAAGCATCGAGAGACATATTCAGCAACATCTCTTTTCATGCCATCCCACCAGAAGTACTCATTCAGGTCCCTATACATCTTCATGCTTCCAGGATGAATAGAGAATGAAGAACTATGAGCCTCATCCAGCAGCTCCTTCTTTAATTCGGCGATGGGAGGAACACAAACCCGATTCCTGAACTTTATTATCCCATCACAATCAAGGTTGAATTCAAGAACATTTCTCACCTTCTTTTGTAACTCGACATCTTCTTTATGTGCATCTTTAATCTTCAAATGTATAGATGGTTGAACATTCATTTGAGAAAGATAAGATTTTTCCCCTTCCATTAAAATTCCAAGATTCATCCTTTGTAAATCCATAAATATTGGATCTTTTGTGATCCTCATCATAGATAAGCTAGCATGGTCTTGTCGACTTAATGCGTCTGCTACCTTGTTTGCTTTCCCATGGTGGTAATGAATTGAGTAGTAGTAATCCTTAATCAGATCCAACTATCTTCTTTGACGCATATTCATCTCTTTTTGTGTGACAATATACTTTAAACATTTATGATTAGTATAAATATCCCAGATTTCACCATAAAGGAAATGCCTCCAAATATTTAATGTAAAGATTACCGCAGCTAACTCAAAATCATGAGTTGGGTAATGTTTCTCATGGATTTTCAACTGTTGTGAGGCATAAGCTATCACCATATCATTTTTCATGATAACACACACCATTCCCTTCTTGGATGCATAACTACAGATCACAAACCTTTCTCCACTGCAAGGTAGTGTGAGCACAGGTGCACTGACTAACCTTCTTTTTAGCTCTTTGAAACTCTCTTCACATTCCTCCATCCAAACAAACTTAACTCCTTTTCGAGTCAACTTGGTGAGTGGGTTAGATAACCTTGAAAAATCTTTCACAAAACTTCGGCAATATCCAGCCAAACCAAGAAATATTCGGATCTCAGTTACTATTGTTGGCCTCGACCATCTTTCGATAACCTCTGTTTTTGCTGGATCTACAGATATCCCCTCTTTTGAGATTATGTGACTCAAAAATGCAACTTTTCAAAGCCAAAATTCACACGTGGTAAATTTGTCATAAAGCTTCTCCTTTCATAGGGCCTTCAATATAATTCTCCAGTGATCTTAATGTTATTCCTTGATCATTGAATTGACAAGAATATAATCTACAAGGACTATCACAAACGGATCAAGATAGTCTCTAAAGACTCTATTCATCAGATCCATTAAGATATCAGGGGTATTTGTAAGACCAAATGGAATCACTATAAATTCATAGTGTCCATACCTTGTACGGATTGAAGATCAATCATGGAAAAGTATTTATCTCCATGTAGTTGGTCAAATATGTCATCAATGCGTGGGAGAGGATATTTGTTTTTGATAGTGATCTTGTTATGTTCTCGATAATCAATGCAGGGTCTCATTTATCCATATTTCTTCTTAATAAATAGAACAGGTGCTCCCCAAGGTGATGCACTAGGGCATATGAATCCTTTATCAAGATTCTCTTGGAGTTTCTTCTTCAATTCCTTAAACTCAATTGGGGCCATTCTATAAGGTGTCTTTGAAATAGGCAAAGCACCCAGAACGAGTTCTATTGAAAACTCAACTTCACAATTTGGTGGAAGACCTAGAAATTGCTCCGGAAAGACATCATTAAATTACCGTACAATGGGAATATTATCAATTGTGAGTTTCTCTCCAACCATTTGAGATAAATAACCTTCATTTATAAAAATCAAGACCCATAAGATAGAATAAATTTCCGCTGGATGGTTATGTTCATCCATGCATTGATAGACGATCAAAGATTGATCTGGAATATGAAATGTGACTTCCCTTCTTTGGAAATTGATATGAGCTCTATAAAAAGAAATCCAATCCATTCCAAGAATCACATAAAGTTCCACTATAGGAAGGATCACAAGATTTCTAGGAAGCACTTTCCCACAAACTTCAATCAGAGAAGAATTGTAAACTTTTTATGCGACTGTTGTGCCATTAAGAGTTTTCACAGCCAACTCAAAATCTAATTGTTGAGGTAATATGGCGATACCCTTAGAAAATTATTCAAAAATAAAAGAGGGGGTGGATCCAGAATCAAATAAAACATTTTCTACTTTAGAGTGGATGGTAAGTGTACCTCTCACCACTTCGTTGTCGTACTCCACATCGCCGATAGTAATTTCATTTGACTTTCCTTTGTCTTTGGCCTTAAGAGTTTATTGACGTCGATCATAATAATCAACCCTTGGATTTGGGCATTGATTGGAATAATGCCCCATCTCCTTGCACATGAAACATTGAGGTGTACTAGGTTCATTCTGTGTATCCCTTATTTTGTTTGCATCATTAGACATCTTCTTCCCATTATTTCGACATTCAATTGCCCGATGACCTTCTTTTCCACACTTATAACATTTGCTTGTCCCCTTAAGAAAGTGTCCTCCACATTTCATTCCACACATTGAGCATAAGGGAAACCTCATCTTCTTTTCAGTGTGGTCTTTATATTTTCCTTTGAATTCCATTTTCCACTTCTTATCAATCCCATGTGACTGATGGGTTACACCAATCTCCATCTTAACCTTGAGAGCACATCGAACAATTTCCTCGTAGCTATTGAAGTCCCGTATGGCTAATGCCCTTTGAGGACTTGGTTTTAAGCCACTAAAGAATCGATCGATCTTACTCTCAAGTTGGATAATAATTCTGGAAGCGTACCTTGCAAGTCTTGTAAAATTTCCTTCGTAGGTACCAATGGATTCATCATCCTTTTTCTTCAGTTCAAGAAACTCCTTCTCCATCTTGGTTCGAAGAATACGAGGGAAATACTTATTGAAAAATAAGTTCTTGAACTTGTCCCATTCCATGGACTCAATTTCATCCCTTTGCCTCGTATTCTTAATAAGATTCCACCATTTATCAACATGACCTTCCAAACGAAACACTGCTAAGATGACTTTATCATGTTCAAAACATTGAAGAATTGAAAATATCTTTTCAGTGGTACTGATCCATTGTTCATCCACTAATGGATCAGAAGACCCGCTGAATGAAGGTGGATGCTGCTTTATGAAGGATTCAACAGAATGTTGCTCATTTCTTTGCTCATTTGGAAGTCCTGCATGATTCATAGCTTGAGAAAGTTGTGTGAGCATGGCTACAATATTTTTCATTCTAGCTCCCATAATTTTTGGTTGCTTAGGGGGACAGTCATTGCATTGCCCGTCGCATTCCGCATTCACACGGTTCCTTCGAGTTCCAGCCATTGACTAGTGTGAGAAACACTAATTATAATAGGAAAACCACATAATCAAGAACAAAATTTCACACTTAAGGTCTTATCATTGGTTGTTCATGGACATTTCTAAAACACTAAGATTGGCTTCTATGCTTAGACATATCTTTAGGTTTCTTATTAAGGCTTTCACATCCTAGTTTCCAAAGGATGACTATAACATTCCTCTGATAGTAACTATAGCGACCCATACTTTATATACTCGATTAATACATAAAAATTTAGACATACATATTACAACATATAAAAAAACCATGAAAGGACCATATAGGTATAGTGTATTTAGAAACAGGGAAACATAAACAACTAGTTCATAAACCATCTACAATGTCTCCCATTTATTTCATCATATCTATAGTCACTTTTTGGCATATCTTACTTAATAACCATCTTCCTGACCTAGGGAAATAAAACATAAAAAAGGGTGAGCTCAAATGCTCAGTAAGGGTAAACAAAATAAATATCAATCACATCAAATTCATAAGAACATAACATTTTGGAAATCTTACCCTGCAAAAGAGATCATAAATTCATAACATGGGACAAATCATGGTAGTGAAATGTAATCCCAATAATAATAACTTAAAACATGAAACATTGTGGCATACACAAATAATAATATATATTCATTTCTTATTAGTCAATACTCATTTCCAAGACTACCTTAGTGGGAAAAGTCCATTTCTTAACCGAGTTCACTCCTCGTTTCAGTCCTATTTCACTGAACCGATTTAACCTGCCATTCCAACCATGTCTATCTCCTGAGATATAAAATTTTTACCCAATTAATTGGAGAGAGATACAGGTCCCATCCATCTCATAATGAAACCATTCTTATCTGTGCCACAAAATCATAAACCATACATCATAGCCTAACCCATGTAATAAAAATGGGAATCTTAAACATCATCACATCATAAAACAATTCATATAAGATAAACGAATTCATAAAAATATTTCCATCACAACATTATCAAATCAATGTAATAATAGGGATAGAAACATAACCCTATATTATCTTATATGGAAAATAATTTTGATAAAACACTTGAACTCCATTCTTGAGAAAAATATCCTTTCTACTTCAAAAACATTTTTCCTTTCTTAACATGTCATACAATTTTAAACTAAAATAAGTTGATTAAAGATAAACCTGAAAACCATTAAAGTAAGATTATTGGAAATAATGTTTTAAAAATACATTCATTCTGTATAAGTTAAAAAAACATTCTTCTCGTACTTTTGTCGGAAATTCAAAAAGTACCTCATACGAAAAATGACAAAAGATTCCTTTAATATATTTTAGTAAAAACACACTGAAGGGTAAAATTGGATTTAAACAATTGTAGGAGGATATAAATAATATTAAATATTGAGGAAACGTGGATGTGGATGATAAATATTCACCAGTAAATTCTGAAGTATAAACAATCTCGGATACAAATTGTGATTGCAAGATTGTCCCTTACCTTAGGTCTGATTTTCTTAGTAAGTGTCTGAACCTCCTGTATAATGATTTAAATAATTTTATTGACTTATTACAGAATCATAATTATTGTTATGATATCAAATATGGTCATATTATTATCTTTTCATTAGTAATATTTCATTACTATTTGTTATTTGGGTGTTTATTACTTTTTGTTCTTATGCGTGTTTTGTCGAATAACTTCTTATTCTTCTCTTTAGGTTACAGATACCTCATTCCCAGAATGGTATTAGGGTACTATATATCATATTTGTTCATTCAATTCATTTATATAATCATTATTAAATTAATATCATTTAGAACGAATCGCATCACATCGTGGAGATGGTATTCCGTACATACGCACGAGTGATGATATCATTCCCATGATCGTGGAATTGTATTGGAGTGTATGTATACTATTTCAGAATCAATACCACTTTACAATAATAACATATAGTTATTTATTTGCACCATTATACCCATCCAAGTAAGGTGGTGATGGAAAATAGATTACACCATGGCGTAAAGACTGTATTCCGTACGTACGCACGCGCGGTGATTTCGTTTTCCGTTGGATGGATAGATGGTGAAATAGGGTTGTTTCATACTTATAATAACATATCAGTATATTAGTGATACTGATGTTATTAATTCATAATGAAACAACTAAATAAGAAGAAGTGGAAGAAGAAATAAAGTTTAAAAAATCGGTAACGGACATTACCTCTTCTTAGAAGCGCCTCTTTGAGACCTCCTCTTAGGGCACTACAATTGGACTTTGAAAAAGACCAGGACCTCTAGGATGTTTCTAGGGAGGTGGGGAAGTGAACTGGGTATGTATTGGCTGATACTGAAGGCTCAAATTGGTGTGAGGAGGGGAGGGATGAGGTGCCCTTTTATAAGGGAGGAGAGGGGCGCCTTTGGAAATATAATATATATTAGTTTATATTAAATCCCAACCCCACTTAAAAACATCCAAAAAGACTCATATCCAAAGAGTAGATGAGATAGGGTTGTAATATAATTAAAAAATAATATTTAGACATGTTAGGAATTTATTTTAAACATTATCAACTTGATTTATCCTTATTTATCAATTAAAATTTATTTGTGGTAATAATATTCTAAATTTTAAATTATTATAAATAATTACATATGTGTTATGATGTTTCCATACTTTGAAAATTTATGAACTTGTAGACCATATAAATTTTAATTTATAATTTTTTAATATTTTTTTTTATTTTTAAACAATTTTATAATATTTTATTTTTATAAAATAACAATAGTGTCGATTTTGACATTGTTCATTTATTTGAATTTAAATAAAATTTATAGAGAAGATATGTTCTAACTAAAAGCATTAATATATCCATAAACGTTCATATGAATCTTGAATATTAGTGTAGAACATTAAATAGTTCATATAATATTTATTTTAATACTTTTAAAACCATTTATTTGATATTTTAATTAATAAAATAATTTCAACATCACTATTGTGTCATAATAAATGATAATTATTTAATCCCTAAAAATTCTAAATAAATTCTTATGATTTAGATCATTGTATTAGATTTTTGGAGACTATTCATGTTCGAATTGGTATTAAGTTTATCACTAAATTAAAATTATTATACTTATAAGATTTAAGAAAGTGACATGTTGTCACATTCTTTGATTTGAATAATAATTACATTATTTTCAGGGAAAAAAGTCCATTAAATGAATCTAATCCGACTCTTATGTGATATGGGTAGACTTGTAGTCATCCAATAGGATTTTTTCAGGTGTTAGGGTAATTTTATAAACTTATATTTACCCTTAATTACCCGATTTACCTTTAACTAGGGTAAATAAAATTTACCATAGTTACCATTCATAATGCCCAAAAAATAAAAAGTAGCCTATTAACATAATTTGGACCCACTGATTCCAAATATGGAATCAATTTTTCAAAATTCAAAACACATAAGTTTCAGTAATTAATTTAAAATAAATATTGTTGTTATGAAAACGGGTTTTAGAAGTTTGGACATTGCCAAAGATTGAAATGTTTTACATATGAATTCAATGTGAAATTAATTCTAATGACATACATTATATTAAATGGTAAAAATATATTATATTTATACTTTAAAAACATTCAATATTATAATTTAACCATATAAATTATCTCAATGGAAAAAGTTGTTTTTACTTAAAAAATAGCGTATTTTTACTATTCATCAAAATATGAAAGTTATCAGAAAAATATCAAAAATTTATCCAAAGTAAATTTTTATATCCTGATTCAAAATAAGAATTTTTTATGTCAAATTGAAATTATAAAGGTGTCAAAAACTAGATTTAATGTGGGTACGCCATCAAAAGGCGGCAAAACGACATTTTTTAAAATACTTATTTTACCCGAAAAATTTATTTTGTTCTCTTACTATATTCTAGAAAATGTGTAAGATGAATAATAATGTTATAAAATTCAAAATGTAGTTAATACTATTCATAACAGCTATTCCATAAAAATGTATCGTTGTTTAGTGAAACCCGGTACTGTGTACTACACACGCTATCGAGGAAGGTCGCGATTGCGTGTAATGCAAGCCAAGTCTGTATTGTGTGTTGTGAAAGATTCCTTTGGTGATGCGTATAACATAAGACATAAAAAATTCTCATAAAATATCAGGGTGTTACACTTAACATGAAATTAGGTCCTATTATCTTAAGAAGACACAATAAAAACCATTGGGTGTAGTAAAGGAGACCTGTCAAAGATAAAAATATACATAGGATTAGTTATAAATGATCCAATCCATTCTGAAAATGATTTCAAGTTGTTTCATGTAAGAAAATGATGTCTCCATGAAATCTCGGCATCTAACAGAGAGAAAACACAACTGGGTCTCTAGGGACCCTAATCTCTCTTAATACCAATGCTTTTTGTAATATCAATGACATATGATAAAAGATCTATATGAATATTTAGAAAATTAACAATACATGTTGAAATAAACCAATGAGGTGAACCAATATAAAAAATGTTGTCAATAATGATGAACCAATAGTTTTTTTACCTCTCACAATCATTGCACACATATCCACTTCCTCTGGAGACTCTTCCACTGAATGAAAAATATTCTTTCTAAATTCCTATGGATAGAACCCTTTTATCCATGAAGAATATGATTTCCCTATAGTTTTAAGAGGTTTATGATTTGATGGTGAAACTCTATAGAGTAGAATAACCATTGATGAATTTATGTAAGTTACTTGATCATCCACAAGAACTACATACCTTCGGTACCTCTTTTAAAACCCTCTTAGATTTCCTAATATTTTTACACTAATTGAAAATAATTGGGCCGCTACCAGGTTTTGCAAGAGGTCTTGAATGACCCAAAATTCAATAATCACCATGACATCCATCACAATTCCTTATTCCCATAGATCAATTTTCACTTTGACAAGGAGATAAAGAAACACCTAACAACTGTGGCTCACCATACATGTCCATTTCAGCCATCTCTGCTCTATCCAACCTATCAACATTAGAAGGCATATACATTAAGAAAAATTGAGAATATATATCAAATCAAATTTATATCGTGAACCTTAAATAATTAATCGTATTATTCAATAATTTCACAATTTCTAACTTTTACTAGCTCTGTAAAACAGTTCTCATAATCTATCACAACCCTATCAGCCATATCATGTTTTAAAAAATCTACATCCTTAGCCAACAACATCGACCATAGATTCATCTAGTTTGTGAAAGGAACATTAATGTTTTTCCACACTAATAATTCAAGTTTTCTGTCCATCACCATTGTTTCCCACCATCTAATTATTGGTCACTCACTCAAAAAGGATGAACACTTGACCATGATTTTATTTGGAATATCCAATAATCCAAAAAAACATTCCATCAAGGTAAACCATTCCTAAACTCCATGATGATCATTCGATCTTTTGAATGCTTCTGTATTCTATCAAAGAATTACTGATAATCATTTTAGATATCATCATTTTGAGTTTCCATAGATGCGGCCTAAATAGGAACCTATGGTGGTGGCTATCCAAGACAACAGATAATATGCACAATCACCTCAACCAGATTCATGTACAAAAGATTTTTTTGACACTGAATTTCAATTCCAACATCCTCCTTGATTCAATTCTCACATGTTCTAAGAACCATGATTCTACAAAACATCAAAAAACTTCATAGAAGACATCATATGGACACTCAAACATAGAAATGGGGGAAATTATTCCATAATGATAGAATAATATTATTTGGATCTCAATATTATTCAGATAACAATTACTGAATGGACTATAACTAATCCTCAGGATGCCTTTCTAAAACCACCCATGGTGACTTAAGGTTTGTTTCATTAATACATATCCAAGACCTCAGTCATGAATACATCTTATTTTCCTACAATATTACACAAATCATTGATGAATTCATGGTATGAAGATAAACCTAGAGCTCTGATACAACTTTTTCACGAGTCAGCTTCTGTATCCTGATAACATGATAACTGATCTGGAACCTACATGGCCCGAAGGGTATTCTCGTTCCCCATGGGTTGGTGACTATAACATAACATCAAACTAAATGAGGTGGGAATTAATTTTCCAAAAACATTGAAGACGAAATAAAATAAATCAGTATGCGTATAATATAAAATCTTCAATGAGTAGTGTACCTAAAGTCAAACAGGTATAAATACCCAAAATAATGAAAAAAAACATAAAATAGAAATATGATAAATAAACCAAATCTCAACATACATAACTTTGTAAGTCCATAGAAAAATATATATATAACCACCTCTAAGTTTTTCATTACCCCTACTAAATCATTGAATGATAAAATCTAAAAACACCTGAAGGCATGGGTAGGGTGAGATCTAAAAGTCTAGTATGGTCCTACCAAAGATTCTATAATAGTTTCCATCACTTAATTATCCAAACAAATAGCATTACATTATCAAATAAATAGGTTTTTAATTTCAATTCAATATTTAAACAAATCATGACATTCCTTTAAAATGATGGAGATACATTAAACAATTGTATTAAATAAAACAATTCATATAAAATAATATTTCTAAATTCATAATTCATGTAAAAGTATATAAAAACATTGGAATATATTTATATCTCATTTATAAAGAAATGAGAAACATGATCATATACCAAGAGGTACGATAGTTATAGGTTATGGTATCCACAAACATTCATGTGATAATTATTGTAATGTGTACACATGATACTCAAAACTGAAAAGTGATGACTAATCTCTGTCCTAATAAAAAATTATGTATTCTAAAACTATTTTTTTGGTTTTAAAAATTAAATCAATTTCATAGGAATTCCAATTCTTGCATGTTTTTCATAAATCCCACAAAAACTACCTATAATATCCTATTATCTAGTATAAATAAATTATTGGAAATATATTTTAAGAAACTATAAAATACAAATAAATCTCTTTCTACCATTTCTAAAAAATGATAAATTTCTATTTAAAACCCAATATGAGGATTTAATCAAAACATGTGTTTTCCACGATAAAAGCCAAAGGGTTATATAAAAACCATTTTAATATATTTTTCCCAAATTTTAATTTGAAATTAATTAAAAATTCAATTTCCAAATTCATCTTCTATAATTAAATTAAAAAAATTGATTAAAAAAAATTCAATAAATTTCATAATTTAAATTCAACGATTTAAATCTCCATAATTTTCCATAAATTTAAAATTCACTACCTAATTCAATGGAATTTAGTGTTTTCCAAATTTTATGCCCAAATTAAATTTCCAAAAACCATAAGTCAATGGTATTTCAATTTTAATCAATAAACTTTATGAAATTTCATTTATAATATTAATTTAATTTAAATGAATAATTAAGATAATTGAATCTAATAAACGAAGAAAAGAAATTTTTTTAAGATTAAAAATATTGTGGAATATATCCAACAACCAATATAGTGATCTAAAAATCCTTTGTAGGAAAGAAGAGAGGGTGGGAGACTGATAATGAGAAGAGAAAACCTACAAGGAGAAGATCAGATGTTTTTTTACCTAAATTCCATTCACTACTGAGAGGCTGTTGAAGGGACAAGAACTGATATTGGGGGCTATCCTAGAAGTACAAAATGTTGGTGGTCTAAATAGTTCCACCAGGCACCATAAAAGAAGTATTTGGGTGTTTTAAAATTAACTTTTGTAATAATTAATCATGTACGTATGGATAGATGGGGAGAGCCGCACGGTTCGAACATACCATGTTCCATAGTAGTACACCCCCTTAAATGGTTTGCGTAGTTTCATATAAGTGGGAAAATATTTTTAATAACCATGCAGAAAACAAGAAAAACTCCAATTCTATGGTTTTGATGATTTTTCTTTGGAGGTTTCATGGTTTGGGAAAACAGTGCGGCAACCGTTGATTATCACAGAACATTCAATAGATTTATATTTTTTCTCAAAAAAACATCAAACCAAACCCAACCAAAGCATGGATAAATGATGGAGTTTAGCAATACCTAAAAATTTCTATAGGATTATAAAAAAACATTTTTTAAATATTGTTTTCCTTAACTCATATGTTTCCATATTTTTACCATTTTGGGGGTTTTCACGATTGTAACTATTCATTTTAACAAGGTTAATTTTTCCTTCAAGACTAAAATAAAATGTATAATTTTTCAGATACTTTTAGACCAATGATTATGAATATGAAATAAAATCCATAAAAAAATAAATTTTATTTAATTTTTATCTTTTGTTTATAACTATTGAGGATTACATGAATAAACCAATTTTAATGTTATTCGTGATCACATTGTTTTACTATTTATAATTAAATATATGCATTATAAAACAAAAATTGATAAATACATGGTAAATAGAATATATTTATCAAAATATATAAAACACAAGGAAATAGATATATTTTATAGTAATTCATATCTAATTAATAAATTAAATTTTAGAATAAAATAACCTTAATGTCAATTTGGATATTTTTCTTTTAATTTGAACATAAAAATATCAAAATTAATTATTTAATTCACATAAAATATTCTAAAACATGAGTAACATGACATATATGTCTAAAAATAAATCATAGAAAATAATTCATTCAATTTAACTATGTTTTTATATTTTTATTACTATTTATTTAAATAATTATTAACTAAATAATTATTGTGTCATCATTTCTTAAGAATCGTATGTAATTAATTAATCTCAATGACATTAAAATAAATAATGATGATTTTAAAACTCAGTAAAATTTTATAATAATATTTATGACTATGAGTCTATTTTCCCCATCATAAATTTGGATTGATATATAAAAGCAAGAATGAATCCATTTGGGTCTTTTCATTACATAACATCTTATACATGGAAATTCCATTGAAAACTGTACCTATAAATCAGAAACATATATCCTATGGTGATAATGGAATAAATATATCCATCCAATGGGTTTTAGAAATACTTTTAAGAAAATATAATCATTAACTTGTCAAATTAAACCCCGAAAAGGTTTTTTTACGTTAATCGCGGTATGTAATTTTGTATGGATTTCAATAATCATTTTGGTCAAAATTTATGTTGAAAATATTAAATAATATAAATTAGTATGATCCCATAATTGGAATCAAATTTTCCACATTAAATTCATATAATTGGAATAATGTTATTTATAATTATTCCCATATTTTTGATGATGTTGAAGGATTTAAAAGAGTAAATGATTAAATGTTTAAAATTTTTATATACAGACCCAACCTTAAAATATTCCATGTTCATGAGTTTTAAACAATAACCTATATTATTTATCATTATGGATCTTTTACTTTTTATAGTTTTATAGATTTGGTACATAATAAATTCCAAACATTCCACATTTATATAGAGTGGAAACCATACAAACAGTATCTATTTCTTCCAAAATATAAAACATTTTAAACCAATATGATTTCTTTGACTAGAATTCATTACATTTAACTTGACCTCCCTATTTATCTTAAAAATCCTTATAACCTACTAAAATAAATTAAAAACATGGTACGAGATCAAAAATATCTATAAGGGACATATATAAAATGAAAATAAAATAGTAGTCCATGCATACTTTTAATCATTTTCAAAAAGACATACATCTCACCTATATATACGTACATTGTGAAACATGATAATTAAATGATATTTTCAAAAATAAAAAATTAAATAAATAGTACCATAATGGTATCTTTGGGGATTACTTACTTATATTGTAATCTTCATGGATACCTAGTGATTTGTAACCCTCACTGCTACCTTATAATGTGACCCTCACAATAATATTATTTTGTAACAATTGTAGCTAGACATGGAGAAACCATAAGAAAAATCTCCAACTTACACATACCCAATGAATTGGAGTGATATACAGCTCCCAAAATTTATCCTAAATAATTCCCAATAACCGTTACATAATCATCAAACACAAATAATAGTATGAAAACATTCACATTGAATTGTGTAATACTAGAAGAATAAAAGTGGATTTTATAAGAAAAGTCACATAAAAATAACATATAATTGTTATGTGAATCAATATAACGAATGGAATATGTGTATAAACTGTATATACACATAATATAACATAATAAAAAAAATCAGAAATCAAATGATCATAAAACCACACAATTAATGAAGTAGAAGGTAAACTCAAAGAATAAAAATTGGGTTAGGAATTCCAATACCTAGGGTTAAGAATTCCCATGTCTAACCTCAGGTATAATTTGTAAAAGGGTGTTATTAGTATTTTACATAATATTTTTTTGTTCATAAAACCTTATATGATCATTTAATAACATGATTTCACCCATTTATCATTAGTGTTTTGTTCCATTCATTGTTTTATGTGTGGTCTTTACATGATTTCCATGGCTGGTTTGTATTTGATATTATTTTCATATAGAAATGATATTATATAAGTGGAATGAAATGGTATTCATATGTGTCAAGAATATATAATCATACAATAAATAATTTTTTATCATATATGATGATGAATCATTAGATAACACATTAATGGTATTTGTTTAGATCATTTTTGGTCATTCCTCGATAATCATGAAATTGTTTCATGATATAAATTAATGTTATGAATTGAAGTTCAATAAATAAAATAAAATAATATTCATAAAACAAATTAAATTCTTCTTCAACCCTTAAAGTATTTTTACAAATAGTTTTTATGTATGTAATGAAAATTGCAAACACTTCATCCACGATTATGGTATTTAATGATCACAAATTGTGTCTTTATAAGGGAATGAGTTTATGAAGTATGTTGATGAATTTCTCCCATAAATATGATAACATTCAGAATATAAAATATTATGGAGCTTTAATTACTCTTGGATAAGGGGTTTATAATAGAGTAAATGAATAAAAAAGGAATTGAAAAGAAAACACAAGAATAATAAATGGGATTTTACCTCTTGATATCATATCTTGTAGACCATCCTTAAGGCCTTTGGTTTTAGCCTTTTTTTGAAACTAAAAGGTCTTGGATGTGGGGATGAGCCTTGGTAAGATTATTTGGTAGATCTTTGAAAATTCTCAAGGCCTAATATGTGTGAGAGGAAGAAAGGGTGAGAGTGGTATTTATAGTGGAGGAGAGGTGGGGTTTTACATTATTTTAATCATTAGTTTAATATTTTCAATCAAGAGTATTAATACTCATGATTAATGTGACCCAAAATTGTAATAAGTTTATGTGAGTTCGAACAAAGTGTTCTTAAAATGGCCTTGCACCACCTATTATGTAGTCAAACAAGTAGTTCGAATTTATCGTATTTTACTATTCATCAAAAAATCACGAATTTTAAAAAGATCCCAAAAATTCACCAGAACCATTTTTTGATGTGTAGATATTAAAAATGAACTCCATTTTTTGAAAATAATTTTCAAAATATGATTAAATAAATTTTTAAATAATATCATTCTCTATTATAAAATTGAAAAATTTGAAACCATAAATGATTTTTTTTCACCTTGAAAAATTAATCAAGATGTCATTATTTTAAATCCTTTAGAAAAGAAATACTAAAATTTACTATTCATTATGGTAATAATACTATTCATATTAGTATTCCTAATGTTATGTTAAATTTCACCAAAAATCAAGTTGGTTCCATTAGGCTCTAAATAACTTACAGATCAAAATCGCTGATGTCTGTTGTTTATAATTCAAAACATAGAAGCACAAAAATTATGTTTTAATGAAAACATTATAAATATATTTTTAAAAAATGTTTTTTCATTGATTCTCAGTATTTAATTCATTTCATTTATTTGTAAAACCAATGGGTGTTACGTTCTCCCTACCTTCTTTAAATTGTATATTTGTTAATTTTTTTCATTTATTTACATATTAAAAAAGTGAGGATACCTTTCCATCCTAGAATTTTTAGACTCCCATGTTCCTTCTTCGACCATGTGTTTTATCCAAAAAAAACTTTTCCTATTGAAGTAACTTACTCCAAAAAACTTATTCCATTAAACAAACTATTTAAATAGGTTTTTCTACACAAGAAATGTTTTCTTCCAATTGAACAACTTATGGACTGAAGACCAGTGATGAATCTGGCACATTCATTATCAACAACATAACATGAAAAAAATTATTTACCTGAGATAAAAAAAGAGTAAAATCTACTCAGTAGGCGACTGACCCAACTTTCTATACGATGTCATAAGGTCCAATGAACTATGTACATAGCTTTACTTTCATACCAAAACGCATAAAACATTTCCATGATGAGAATTTAAAAAAATGATCACCTACCTCAAAACAATTTTTCTCCATCTCTTATATATATAACTTTTCTTCCTCCTCTATTCTGTCTTCATGTGTTTCTAGATCAACTTCACTTTCTTAGTTACTTCCTCTACTAATTTTGGTCCTATAAACATCCTTTCCTCAACTTCATCCAAAAATGTTAGGGGTCAACAGCTCTTCCCATACAATACCTAAAAAGCATCCATCTGAGTATTGGAATGAAAAATTTTATTAAAAGAAAACTCGTATAAATAAATAAAAATATCCCAAAATCCCTGTTAGTCCATTGAAGAAGCTCGTAGCATTTTGTCTAATTTTGGAATCGATAATTCTGACTACCCAACCGATTAAGGATGAAAAGAAGTACTGAAATTTAATTCTATGTCCAATGAATTCTGAAGGCCCTGCAAAAATTTATAAGTGAACCTAGGATCCCGGTCCATTATAATGGACATTAGTACTCCATGTAACTTGAAAATAAATTTGAGATAATGTCATGATAGTATATCCAAAGATATAGTATCTATAATATGTAGAAAATGTGTTGATTTAGTTAGTTGGTCAAAAATACTTGGATTTCATTTTTACCTTGAGAAGACTTTGGTAGTCCCACAATGAAGTCAATGGATATATTTTTCCATTTCCACTATGGAACTGGTAATGGTTGTTTCATCTCATTCAGTAACTGTCACTCTAATTTAATCTACTGACATTTCAAGCATTTCATAGTAAATTCTGTAAAATCTCTTTTCATTCTAACTCACTAGTAATACATTAGAAGGTAGTTGTACATCTTATTACTACATTAAGGAACTAAAAATAGAGAACAGTGAGCTCCACCCAATAAATCAATCTTCAAATGGGAATCATACGGTAGACACAATATTTTTCCCAATCTCATAACGTAATCTATATTACGGTTAAATTCTTGAAAGATACCATTTTTAACCAATTCTACCTTTTTCTATAGCTCACGGTATTCCTTCTAAGCTTCTATAATTATTTTTGATAATTTTGACTACATTGAAAGTTGACATAAAACCAATGTTTTCTTGCACCAACAACTTCTATGCCAATATTCTACAAATCAATAATCAAGGGATCATATTCCAAAGGTATCATGGTTAATGATGCGTGGTCCTTTTGACTCAAGGCATATTCCACATTGTTTTCTATTCCTAGATGGTAATTAGTCATGAAATCTTAATTTTTTTCAATTATATCCATCTTATATACCTCATGTTTAATTCATTTATATTGAATATATATCTCATATTTTTTTGGTCAGTGTATATTTAACATTTTCCTTTGTATAAATGATTCCTAAAAATTTTCAAAGAATAAACCTTAGCTGCCAATTCCAAATCCTGTTTGGTATAATTTAACTCATGAGGTTTAGTTGTCTTAAAGCATAAGAAATTACCTAATCATTCTTCATGATAACACAAACAATTCCCTTCAATGAATCATCACCATATATGAAATACTCACCATATTGGGTAGGCAAGGACAAAACTAGAGTATTCACCAATATATTCTTTAGTTCATGAAAACAAACATCACATTCTTCTGTCCAAAAAAATTTAACCCATTTTCTTGTTAACTTATTCAGCTTGCTATATAGTCATGCAATTGTTTTAACAACCCATTTTTAATAACATTATATTCCATGAAAACTATGAATCTATGTAACATTTATAGCTATTTTCCATTAATAAAACACTTTTTTCTTGGAAAGATAAACTATTATTCCATCCTTATATAAAATTTTCCCATGTAATTAAATATTTTTCAACAAAAAAACAAAGTTGATGAGTTTTTCATACAGTTTATTTTCCATTATGGTTTTCAAAAAAACACTTATATTTTTAATGCTCCTTTTTAAAATTATAAAATACCTTAATATCGAACCCATCCACAAACTTATCCTAGAACTCATTTAATATTTCATTCATAAAATCCATGAACACATAAGGTTAATTAGATAACCCAAATGACATAAAAACAAATTTGTAATGCCCATATCTAGTACAAAAAGATTTTTCTAGGATGACGTCCTTCTTCACCATTAGTTTACGGTATCCGGATCTCAATTCATTCTTGGAAAAGTACTGAGCTCCCGGGATATGATAAAAATATCATCATTATGAGGAAAATGATACTTGTTTCTAATTATGATATTATTCAAAGCTATATAATCCATGAAAAGTCTTATTGAACCATATTTTATTATAATCAACAAAACTGGACCACCCCTTATTTATGTTCTATGATGAATAATTCATTTATCAAGACAATCCTACAAATGATTTTTTGACTCAGAAAGTTCCACTTTATCCATTCTATATGGGCGTTTTAATATTGTTTTGCATCATGAACTAATAAAATTGTGAATTAGAATACCTGATCATGTATGAAACCAGGTAAATCGTCATAAAAAAACATAAATGAATTCATTTAACATTGGCACATTATTATTCAGAACTGTTCCCTTGTTTTCAACAATATGATCAAGACAACATTCATTTCCATCTTTCAACAGTTTATCCACTTCCATATTTTTTATCAATTTTATGATTTTTCACTTGTATACAAGCCAAAACTCCTTTTGAAAAACATCTTCTTTATCTCTATAGGTAATCTTATCAAGATAAACAAAAACCAATCCATTAGCATATTAAACTAAAACTCTAATAAGGTATAAACAACATGGTTTGTAAGGAATTTATTTCCATAGATAACAACAGTAATATTCTTAAAATTACTCATTTCCAAAACATTTCCCCCATGGGGTTTTGATAATTTGTTATTTCCTCATTTGTTGAGGTGATATTTCTAATGTACAAGAAAATTACACTTAAATAATAGAATGTGTAGACTCGGTATCAAAAATTACTTTAGAAGAATCCGAGTAAAAAATAAAGCACCGGATGAATCTTTATTGTATGGCCTAATATCTGCTGACATTGTTGTAAATGTGTGACATCCTAATCCAAAATCCCCTGAATGGTGCCCCGAGCTTGTTGGCCATATTCCCTCAAGAATGCATCACAGTACACCAAAGGGTGCGACTTGCAACGAGGGTCTGGTAAGTCATTCATGGGGAGACTATACCCTCCTTTATTATTATAACACACCCACTAATGAAAATAACAATAAAAGTGGGGAACCATATAAATAACTAGAAAAAGTCCATGTCATATGATAACCAAAACATGAAGATATAATACTCAACATAAAGGTAAAGCATTCTATAACAATTCAAATGTCAAGTGTCTATAATGAAACATAATGAAAAAACCCAAAGACTCTACAACGAGTCCAGAACCATTTCAAGTTCCCTCTCCCATGATTTAATCCCTAACATCAACTAATCCTAAGCCATTTCCTTTTCCCAGTCCGGCAATAACAAAGCCTACTCGGGTGCCAATGAGGCGGCCTAAATTGGGTGTGAGTATAACTCAGTAGGCCATGACCAACAATATCGAAAACGAATCCAATCAAATGAAATTGCATGCAGTTTTTATGAAGTAATATAAACAATGAATTGTTTAAATAGTTATTATAATTTCATTTAATATTTAATCATTACATTAGGCCAATTTCACTTCATGTTTCGAATGGGAATCATCATTCATTATCATTAATTATTTGCTGTAGGTCATCTGGCCTAGAACCCCAAATGCCAATTTATTCATCATTCATTATTACCAATCATTTGGTGTAGGTTGTCATTCCTAACACCCTAAAATCTCATTAAGTGTAGTTTGTCATTACTAGAACTCGTTTTTTCATTCTTTGTAGGTGGTCATGCCTAACACCCCATAATCTCAATCTTGGATAACTATTGGAGAAGGGCACTATGTCCATGTCCCAACTTCTAATTGGTCAAGAATTCCATATCTAGCACAAAAAATATCTCATTTATTTACCCATTTTTTAATACACAATAATTTTCTACATCATTCAATTACTAATCCAATTATTAGTTAAACATTTAAAATGCGATTTTTTATCTCAACAATTAACAAAGAACATAACCAATTAATTAATTCGTCAATTAATTAATCAATCCACACCATTCTCATTCCATAACTAATTCTTCCTAATTAAATGTTCATATAAAATATCAACATTTCATAATTAATTCTCATAATAAATTATCATTGATCACATCAGGGAATAGAATTAATTCACTTGGTTAATTATCATTTGTCAATGCCATGGCAGATAATTAATCCTTACAATATATTATCTTATATCGCCAACATCAATATTTTATAATTAATTCACCCCAATTAATTAAATTATCACAATCGGGTCAATATCTTAAAATCAATATTTCAACCCCTAATAAATCTTCAAATCAAATTCAATTTCGGAAACCCCCTTTGTTTGTTGCAAGATTTAATTATTAATGAATTACTAAGGAAAACTCAACTCAATTCCGCATTCTTAATTACTATAATTTATGAAATAAATTTTAAATGGAATCTAGAAATCATAAACTAATATTCATATGTCATAAATCATGACTATGGGATTTCTATTTAGACCACATACCACGTTTTATTGTTGGAAGTTAGCCCAACAAAAATCCCAAAAACAGAGCGGCACAACTTCGTCGATCAAATTCCGAATCTAAATCCCTAAACCAAAATTAAGATCAAAAGAAAAAAAGTTCATAAAAAACAAGATATAGATCAACAATATGAGATATAGATCTCAACTCATGGGTTTATATCCAAGAAAATAGGGAAGATATTCCATGAAATGATTTCGAAAATATAAGATAAAGAACAATAGAATCATTGGGTTGAAATCCACTTAACAGGATGAGAGAAGATATTCAATCTAGGATTTCAATGTTGCTGAAAAGTGTTTGGATCCAATTTGAATCTATCTAGGATGCTTTGGAAACAACTAAAATTCATCAATCCCATGCCAAGGTCAAATTAGAAATGTCTCTAGGGTTTATGTGGGTTTATAACCAATTTTTGGAATAAACTAGGTTGGTGAACAGTTTCACCTAAGAGTCTTCACGGTTAGGCCAAACTGTTCACCAACTATGTGGTCTTCCACTTCCCTCACAGCTCGGTGGTTCACAGTTAGGAAAACCATGCACCAACCATGCCGACTTACACTATTCACATGGTTAGCTTTCGCACAGTTTTTCCAAACCCTTGGAAAACCCTGCACAGCCCCTGTCTTCCCTAGTTTCATACAAACATCTCCCAAACAAACCTCGGTTATACCCCAACATAAAGGTACATAAATAACCACATAAAGTACCTGAAGACACTCTTGAGATTGGTCTAGAAATGGGAGGGATCTTAAAATCTCCCCACCTTATAACATCCCGTCCCCGAGCAACACTCCCAAACTCTCCTAAGATTTCGGGCCAAAAATATTGGGCCATTAAGCCCACATGTTTTCTTCTCGTTCATATGTATCCACTCCAAAATTTACATGTTTCCATAGCACATGAAAAAATGGAACGTTCATTCCTTGTAACACATTCTTAATGTGACCTAGCACACGTATCATACTCTCCCCCAAGGTCACATCTATTTCGAGATCAACCTCTTCCACATTAATCACATGAGAAGGTTCGTGGTGAAACCATTGTCGTTTTGACAAAAGTAAAACATCATTCATATTACTACATTTTTTTGGAAGTGCTAATCAGAATTCCACCAGCCCGATTCTCTTCAGCACCTCAAACGGTGCTACAAACCTGGGAACCAACTTGCCCTGCCTCTGTATTCTATGGTGACCCAATCAAGGTGACACTAGAAGAAAAACATGATTACCCTCGGTAATCTCTTGGGGTCATATCTTTCTATCAGTGTACAATTTCTCCCTACATTGAGATGTATCGATACATTTTCAAATAAAATTTACTTTCTCTTATGTATCTTGAAAGAGACTAGGTGCCAACAGTTCTGACTCACTGGCCTCTAACCAACATATAGATGATCTACAAGGTCTACCAATAAGATACTCATATGGTACCATCTTTATAGTTTCCTGATAACTATTTTTATATAAAAACACCACAAAATCCAAGTGCTTCTCCCATGAACCACCAATGTCAAGCACACATTCTCACAACATGTCCTCTAACACCTAAATGGTACACTCAAACTGCACATCTGTTTGTGGGTGGAAGGTCATACATAATAGAATTTGTATACCAAGAATCTTCTATAAGACCTACTAGAATCATGATGTAATGAGAAAATCACGATCTAAAATGATTGTCCGTGGCACCCAATGAAAACGAACTATCCCTTTTATATACAGTTCTTCCAACTGTTCTATTATAAATTTTTCCTTTATTGGAAGGAAGTGTGATACCTTTTTTAGTAGATCTATAACATCCCAAATTGCATCATTCTTTCTAAGAGTAAATAGATGTCCTACCAAAAAATCCAAATTCACATCATACCACTTCCAATCCTAAATAGGTAATAGCTCCAATAGGCCCCCAGATCATTGATTCTCTTACTTCACTTATTGATAGGTGAAACTTCTTGTTGTGATTCCTACAATCTATTTTTTTATGCTCAGCCCCCAAAAATTGTCGGTGCATGTCATGGTACATTTTTTTCAACCATGGATGTTCCACCCACCTTGAAGAAAAATATTCTCCCATGAGTTCCTCTCACATACCTATTGGCACAACAACTCGATTTTCTCACATAGATGATCTCATCCTCATATATTATCAAGTATATTGGTGTCTTCTCAACTTCATGTGTTTCCTCAAGGCTATACATTCCATATCCTTGTATTTCATATCCATGATTCGTTGTAAGAGTTTAGACTCCACTTCTTCAAAAACCAGAGTGAACCTCCCCTGACTCTTCTGAACTACAACATGCATTTTTACCAAAAAAGGTATCATCTTAAACCCTTTACACAACTCATGTACCAACTAAGTCTGAGTTTTCATGCACAAGGCATCATCCACATTATTCCCCCTTCTTGGTGTATAAGCCAATTTGTACTCAATGGAATACATCTACTATACTCATCTTTTCTACCAGCATTTCTAATCATGTTGTGACAATATATACATCAAGATTTAATTATCGGTAAAAACTATAAACTTTTCACCGAAACGATCGTTTCTCCAACACTTAAGAACATAAACTGTTGCTGACAACTCAAGGTCATGCATTGAGTAATTCTGTTCATGTTTCCACAATTACAGAGAAACGTAAGTGATGACTCAATCACATTGAATCAACATAACTCTGAGTCAGATCTGAGAAGTGTTACAATAAACTGTGTACACCTCACCTGACTCACATAATATCAAAATCGGTACCGATTTCAAAGGCTTCTTCAAATACTAGAAATCATTCATGCAATTTTCTGTCAAATCAAACATTATCCATTTCTTTTTCAAACCTTCAAACAGTGCTACAGAATGAGAAAAGTCTAGGATGAACCCCTTGTAATAACCAAGTAATCATAAAAATTCTCGAATATCAATAACATTAATTGGATGCTCCAAATAAAACACTAAGTGCACTCTTTTTGGGTTCACTACCATACCTTATTTTGAGATGATGTGACCCAAAAAGTGTACCATGCCAATCAAAAACTAACATTTATATAGCTTGGCATATAGTTGATTCTCTCTCATTATACCTGAGATAATGTCAAGATGTTTTGAATGATTTTCGTGAGTTATAGGGTAAAACATGACGTCATCCACAAACACCACCATGAACTGATATAAGTATGGAAGAAAGATCCTATTCATCAAGGATATAAGAACTGCTGGAGATTTTTTAAACCCAAAATACATTATAAAAAACTCATAAAGACTATACCTTTACCTGAAAGAAGTTCATGGTATATCAGAAATCTGAACTCTCGCTTGATTATACCCTGATCTCAGATTTATCATTGAAAACATGAAATCCCACTTCAGTTGATCAAATATATCATCGATGCACATAAAAGGATATCCATTCTTCGTAGTCATTTTATTCATCTTCTGGTAATCGACACACAAGAATAAACTCTTATCGGCCATCTTTGCAGAGAAACCTGATGATCCCCAAGGCGACATACTAAGATGGATAAACTGTTTATCCTACAACTCCTCCAACCATGTTTTGAGCTCTGGAAGATCAGTTGGTTCCATTTTATAAGGTGGAATCGATATCGGGTCATCCGTCGACATGAGCTTAGTAGTGAATTACACGTCTCTCTCAGGTGGAAATCATTAAAAGTATTTAGGAAATTCATCCTTAAAAAATTTACTACTAGTGGAAGGAACTCATTCCTACCACTACCATTATCCAACAAACAACTAGGAACTTGGGCTATGAGAACTCCTATAAGCTATGTAATTGGCTCTGCTAAACCTGCATAGATATTCCATTTTCCACGAAAAACATATTGGTTAACCTCAGGATATAAAAATGTTACTCTCCTACGATAATAATCTATGTGGGCTCGGTCTGCGACTAACCAGTCCATACCCATAATTAGGTTAAAGCCTCTTATATCAAGGACATATATATACCAAAGGAAACAATACACTCTAATCTATAGAAAACATCCCATACATATAAAAATATCCCTAGACCGTGTTCCAAATGGTGTATCAATATTTATGACCCTCTTACAGACTCCACCTCTAGGATCAAGCCATTAACATGACATGAAGATATAAAACAATGAGAGGTGTCATTATCAAACAAGGTAGTTGAAAATGTAGAAGAAACTAGAATACAAACCCTCACTATATATGGACCAGTATCGTTCTCCACAAATGTAGGTTTCACTGCATGTAACTGTGCCTACCTTCATCCCTATGGTGTCATCTGACTCCCTTAAGTAGAAAAACTCTTCTAATACGGGTGCTCATACCCAGAAGCACCATGTCCACTCCCTCTATCACCAATTTCAGTAGAAATCCAACTGCATGACCAATATGGTGTAGAATACCCCCTTCCCACTCTTTAACTCTGAGCAGCTACTCTATCTTCTCCATCCTGCTATTTCTTCCTGCAAAACTTTTGTAGGTGTCCCATATGGAATCAAAACCGACACTTCACTAGTAGTAGAGAAAAATGGGTAAAATAGTGTCAATGGCTACCACATTGGTGGAAATTAATATGATTAAGATGGTTGAAACTATACCTATTGACTATCCCCTTGGTTTCCACTACCTTGACTAATATTCTTATGAAGACACTGCCTAGTTTTTGAAGGTACATACACGAATCATCCAACTACATGTCCATTACTGGTGGTTTCATTCCGGGTCCCCTAAAAATGAGAGATTGATTAACCAATTTTTAGAATTTCTTCAGCATAAAGATATTCACCTGGGACATAATTTCACACATAACTCAATCCTGAAATAATTTTTCTGAATAAGCTGCATCTACCACCGAATTAGGAGAAAAACAAAGTAAATATGTGAAACACCCAGTGTATTTAATTATGGACATGCTTCCTTTGTTCAGATGCATAAACTCTAAAGCCTTCTCTTGTCTCAGCGTGTCTGGATGGAAGTTCTCTAAGAAATTCTCTAGAACTTCCTTCCATAACATCTCATTAGTCTATCGAGATCATACCTAAATGACCCTCCAGGGATTTGATAACCCCTGTAGCATATAAGCATCCAAATTGACCCTCCTCCTAGATGGCGTCTCCTAATTGTCAAATATCATCTCTATTTACTCAATCCAAAATTCATCTCTCTCAATCCCACCATCTCCAATTAAAGTGGGAGGGTGTTTCTTCAAAAATTCACTTGTTAACTCCAACATGAATTTTCGAATCTACCCTCGGTCTCTCTCCATGAATTGAATGAAATGAGAAATGTTCTATTGGAATTGGTCTCCTTCCACCTCATCTGGCACCAATGGTGCCTTAAGATCCCTGTCTGGATGTTCGTTTTAGGCTATACACCTTGGTCCCTCCCTCAAAAAGCATCCTAGATTCATATCTCTACAAACCCAAACACCCATATGAGGTATCATAAAACATACATAAAAAATTTAGGTAAGGGAAGAAACTAACACAACAAGTTTAAACATGTACTTTCCCCATTTTTCACTATACACAGTCAACAAAAAGGCATTCTCACTACCCTTAACCATCTTAATCCAAGTTCATGGTTAAGAAGGGTACATTCAATCTCATTAAGTAATCCAACAATTAATTAATCACATTATCTCAATTTAATTAATTCCGAAATTAATTAACTAATAATACAAATTTAATCTACCAAATATCTCATTAGATACCCATTTATTCTAATTTTTCATCATTATTTCAATCTCGCTTCATGGAGAAATAGTTTAAGTTCAACAACATACACATAACCTATTTTCCCTTGAGTACCTTGAATAGTGCATGTCAAAAAACCCCTGAGAACCTATATGATACATGAAAACTCTACGATCATGATTCTTTAGGCCAGAAATTAAAATTCTAATATTTTCAAAACAAATATCACATCTCACCAGAATTGCATCACCAATGTTTAAATATTATCCAACTGTATCAAAAAACAGAAATCAAAATAATCCCACCCTGAGTAATAGAATTTTTACATGTAAATGGATTTTCAACTCCAATGGATTATATAATTAATAGTCATAGACTCTTATTCGTCTTTTTTTTAGATTTACCAAAAAATTAATTCAATAGAATAAGAATGAAATGAAAATTCATCTGATATAACATTGTGACGTCCCAACTCGAGTGGCACTGAACAGTTCCACGAGCTAGTTGTCCACATGCCCTCAAGCGCGCCTCCCCATATGCCAGAGGGTTACGACAAGTAGTGGGGTTTGGTAAGCTAGTATTTGGGTGAATATTCCCTCTTTTATCCAAATGACACACTAACAAAAGAAAATAACAATAACAAAGTGCAGAAGCATATAAATAAAAAGAAAAAACCCATATAATATGATAACTGAAACATGAAGATTCAATAATCAACAGAAAGTAAATACATGCTATGACAATACAAATTTCAAGTGTTTAAAATACATCTAAACATAATGACACAAAGACTCGACAGTGGGCCCCGAACAATGTCTGGATCCCTCTCCCATGCTCCAATACCAAACAACAACCTATCAATGGTCCTTCCCCTTTTTTTATCCTACAAAAACAATGTATTCTCAGGTGCCATTCAAGCGGAAAAAATAGTGTGTGAGTACCACTCAGTATGCCACCATCAACAGTGTCTAAAACGAGTCTAGTTAAAAGATAGTGCATGCAGTTTTATGATATAATAAATGCAATGCATAATTTAAACAGTTATCACATTGTCATTTAAACCTTAATAGTCTTATTAGGTCAATTTTACATCATGTATTCCATTTAAATCACCATTCATTCTCATTAATCATTTGGTGGAGGTCGTCATGCTTTGTACCCCAAATCCTAGTTGAATCATCATTCATTATTATCATTAATTTGTTGTAGGTTGTCATTCCTAACACCCCAAATTTTTGTTAAGTGTAGGTCTCCATTAATGAATCATCTTTTATCATTCATTGTAGTTCATCATTCCTATCATCCCATAATCTCAAGATTTGATACCTATTGTGGAGGAATGGGATTTCCAAGTCCCAACTTGTAATTGGTCTAGAACACCATGTCTATCAACGCAAAAATATAAACCATTTATTCATTATTTAATTAATAATAATTTCCACATCATTACATTACTAATAAAATATTAGTTCCTCATTTCAAAGGTCATTATTTAAATCTAAAATTAACTAGGAAAATAACCCATTAATTAATTTCTCAATTAATAAAATAATTCACCCCATTCTCATTCCATAATTAATTCTTCAAAATTAATTATCCATATCAAATATCAACATATTATAATTATTTCTAATAATTAATTATCTTTGATAACATTGTGGAACATATTTAAATATCTCAATTAATTATCTTTTGTCAACACCATGGCCTATAATTAATTCTCACAATTAATTATCTTATACAAAAAACATCAATATTTCCTAATAAATTCCCCCCAATTAATTATCTTATCACTATTTGTTCAATATCTCCAAAAAAATATTTCAACCCATTAACAGTATTCAAAATAATATCAAATTGGGAAACCCCCTTTGTTTGTTCCATAATTCAATTATCAATGAATCACCAAGGAAAACACAATTAAATTCCACTTTCCTAATTACTTAAATTTAAAAAATCATTTATCAAGGGAATCAAGAAATCATAAACTCACATTAACATATCATAAATCATTAATATAGGAGTTTTATTTAAACTAACTACAATATTTTTATGATAAAAGTTAGCCCAACAGATATCCCCCAAATAAAAGTTGCAAAACGTTGTCGATCAAGTTCCAAATCTCAAAACCTAAACCAAAATTAAGATCAAAAGCAATCAATATCTTGTAAATATAGATCAAATATATAATCCTTGATCTATATCTCAACTCATGGGTTTAGATCCAGAAAGAGAGGAATATATTCCCTAAAAAGATCAAGAAATTTTTAGAAAAAAATATGAGAAACATCGGGATGAAATCCACTTACTGGGAGGAAAATAGATATTCAATGCGGTGTTTCAATCTTGAAGAACAGTGTTTGGATCACCATGGAATATATCTAGGAGACTTTGAAAAAACATTTAATTCATCAATCCTGAGCCGAGGTCTAATTAGAGTGGTTTTGCAGGGTTGGATGGTTTTAAAACCAATTTTTGGAATAAACTATGCCACACACATAGTTTCACCTGGGAGTCTGAATGGTTAAGCTAAACCATGCACCAACCATGCGGTGTTACAAAATTTTCACCACATGATGGTGCACGGTTAGGAAAACCCTGTGATAAACACGCCGACCTCCACTGTCTGCATGGTTAGATTGTGCATGGTTAGTTCAAACTATGCGCAAACTGTTCACAACCGCTATCAACCATAGATTCTTACAAACTTCACACAAACACACCCCATGTCATACCCCAAACCAAACGGTACTAAAGTAAAAAAATATTTTCCATGAAAACATGCCTAGGATTTTTTTAGAAAAGGTTGAGATCTTACAAAATGATATCACTACCTTTTTCTGCTTATATTCTGGTTTCTTTGCATCATTCATATCTTTCATTGGGCAGGAATTTGAAAAATTCCCCATCTCACCACATTTAAAACTCCTAATAGTTTCTATATTAGAATTTTTAATATGATAATTTTCGTTAGAATTTCATGAAATATTCCAAAACTTAAAACATCAAATACACTTCCCATTTTTGGTAAGTCATTCCCCAGGGTGCTTTTTGCCGCACTTTTCACAAACTGTAAATTAAAATTTCATTCCATCAAATTTCATTGATTGATTCATATACATCTATTTCCATATAGACCTATTTTTATTTTTATTGTCAAAGTGAACATGATAATCAGAAACCTCTGTTTCTACCATCTCAAGATATCAAACAAGTTTCTAATAACTTTTAATTTCACGGGAGGCCAATGCCCTTCAATACCTTGGCTTCAATCCTGAGTAAAAATGGATGAATTTTCTATCAAGATCCAGAATAATATTGGGATCTTACCTCAATAGTCGAGTGAGGTTTTATTCGTACAAAACCACTGAATATTTTGACTTTTGTTTGAATTAATGGAATTTCTTCTACATCTTTTGTTACACAACCTTAAGAAAATATTTTTTAAAGAAAATACATTAAATTAATAACACTCTAAGTTACCAGTCATCTCTAGATCCATGATATTCTTGATCATTGACCACCGCAGATCAGCTTCACAGTCAAAATGATAAATAAAAAGACATAACCCTTGATTATATGAACTTCCTATAACATCGAATATCTTTTCAAGGGATTTAATCCATCCATCAGCTACTACTAGTTTTTTAGATCCACTGAATGTAGGAGGGTGATGCCTCATAAAATGTTCTAATATCAGCATTTACATTTGTGGTACCTCTAGTTGTTCTCTTTCATTGATTCCAGTGCTATTTATTTCCAATTTTAGCTAATCCATTACTATCACTAACTGCTCGGTTTCAATCCCTATCATTCCATGCTACAGATTTGGAAGGATATTGTTCTTTTAGTGCCTCTCCACTTTATCTTACCTTCTTATTCTATAGAAACCCATTATAAATAAACATATCCTAGTCAAATAACAACGGTAATATTTAAATGATTTATCAATTTAAATTTACCGTAGAGTAAAAATCATTTATTATATTTTATTAACATCTTCATAACCCCTAATGTTTTATAAACCATCTGATGATACAAACTATAAGGACCCAGCCTCAAAATTTTACATATTCCTAATATTTCAACAAGTCAGACATTCTTATAAATTGAGGATCTTCTCGAGTTTTGATTTTTATGGAATTTTGATATAATACATACACACCATTACACATTTATACAGAGTGGACACCACAAAAAAGTATCTATTTTTTCTAATATATAAAATTTTTCAAATAATATATTATATTAAAACAAATAACATATTAAGGGACATATATAAGATAGAAAGAAAACATTAATCCATGAATACATGTAAACATTTTCACAAAGACAAACTACTCACCCATATATACTTACTTTGTGAAACTTGTAATTTACATGAGATTTTAACAACACATAAGGAACATAAATTGGAATATAAAGTTATTTAGGTGAACTAATTAATTATCATGTAACCCTCATAGCTACATCATGATTTTTAACCCTTATGGAAACCTTACAATGTAACCCTCGCTGCTACCTCAGAGTATAACAATCACAGCTATACATGGAGTAACCATACCGCCATCCTACAACTCACACATACCCAACGAATTAAAGGAAGATATTGGTACAAAACCTAATAATTAACAATTCCGAAGAACTAAAATATTATAATCAAACTAGAAAACTTGTATAAAAACAGTCACATTTAATTATATAAAACTATAAGTTTAAAAGATGATTTCATAAGAAAAGTCACTAACAAATAAATATAATTGATATGAGAATCAATGGAATTAATGTAATATGCGTATTAATTGTAAACAAAGGTAATGAAATATAATAAAAAAAATAATCACAATAAGGATCTTAAAACCCCACAGTTAGTGAAGTAGAAGGTTATCCCAATGAGTGGAAATTAGGTTAAGAATTCCCTTACCTTGGGTTTGTCTTACATAAAACATGTTTAAACCACATGTATAATTGTTAGAAGAGTGTTATTATTATTTTAAAGAAATATTATCATGTCTGTAACACATTATTTTATCATTTCGTAACATCATTTCACCCTTTAATTATTATTATTTAGTTCCTTTCTTTTTTTTAGGTGTGTTCTTTACATGATTTCTATGACTGGTTTGTATTTGATTTTCTTATTGAATGGAAATTAAATTCTAGAAGTGGGATGAAATGGTATTAATATATTTCCATAATATAGAATGTTACTATAAATCCTTTTGTTATCATATATAATTATGTTTCATTAGATAAAATAGTATTGATATTTGTTTGTATCATTTTTTTCGGTTCCTAAATAATCATGAACTTGTTTCATTATATAAATCAATGTTATGAATATACGTTCATTCTAAAAATAAGAGGTTTCATAATAGACATTACATTCTCTTTCAACCCTCAAAATGGATTTACAAATAGTTTTGAAGTAAGTAATGGAAAATTCAAACACATCGTCCATCATTTTGGTAAACGGCACATCATGAATGGTGTCATTATAAAAGGGGGAGGTGATGAAGTAAGTTAATGAATTTTTCCATAATCATGATAACATACATAATATATAACATAATTTGGATTTAATTCATCTTGGATTAGTGGAACTGGATATTTTATAAAAAAATGAAAATGAATTGAAAAGAAACCACAATAATATGAAGGATGATTTTCACCTCTTCATCTATTCTCCTTGAGATCCTCCTTAAAGCCTTTGGTTTTACCCTTTTGGTGATACTAGTATGTCATGGACATGGGGAACATCCTCGAGAAGCGGATTTTTCATAACATATACAAAGATCGAGTCATGAGATGTGTGAGAGGAAGAGGGTTGTGAGGGTGGTATTTATAGTGGTGGATAAAAGGTGTTTTACATTTTTAAATCATTAGTTTAATATCTTCTCAAGACTATGAATATTCTTGATTCTTGTGACCCGGACTAGTAATATGTTTTTTTTGAGTTCAAACAGTGTGTGGTTTCATCCTGATTGATTCACCTATGATGTAGTAAAAAAAGTATTTAGCATTTAATGAAATTTATCATATTTTACTTTTCATAAAATATTCATGATTTTTAAAAATATCCCAAATATTCATCCTAATAATTTTTTGATGTGTATAATTCAATAATAGACTCCATTTTTTTAATGCATGTTTCCAAATATGAATAATTTAATTTTTAAATAAAATCATACTTTATTCCAAAATTATTGATTTTAAAACTATAAGACATTTTTTAACACTGTGAAAAATTATTCAAGTGTCATTATATAAAATCCTTAATAAGAAAAAATAATCATAATAATATTTTCATTTTATTAGGATCATATTACATTTGATATTACTATTGAAAATTTTATGTTGCTATTCACCCAAAATCTAGTTAGTTCCATCATACTCCATATGATTTACTGATCACTATCATAGATGTCCGTTTTTCAAAACAAAAAACATGGAAGTTGAAATTTTTTGTTTTAATAGATACGTTATAAAAATATCCTTCAGAAAATGTTTTGTTTTAGAGAGTCATTTTTTTCATGCATTTCATTTATTTGTAAAACCTAGGGATGTTATAATGTATATATATAATTTCTATAAGAAAACAATTATAATGACTTAAATTGGATTAATATAATTATAACTGATATCATTTTAATTTAATTTCATCTTAAAATATAATTTACATTATAATAACAATTTAAATGAAAAAGCAGTTCTCAATTAATATTTAGTATTTTTCACTATTAACACAAAAAACTTTTCAGAAAAATCCAAAAATTCAACCTTAAGGTAATTTTGAAATTATGATTTCAAAATTACTTTTAAATAGTAAAATAAAATTTATAAAATTGAAAAAAAACCATTATAATATAATTTTAAATAATCCGTTAAAACAAATTTTTAGAAAAAAATAGTTTTAGGAATAAAATTTGATTTCTTATTATCAATTTTCAACGAAACACATAATATAAAAATTATAATTAATAAATATTATAATAATTACATTAAATTGGTTTATAATATGAATTTTTGTTTTTTTATTGATGTAAAAAATTTATATAAAAATAGTTTTTTAGAGAAACATTTCCTTTATATTCAAAAGGTTTTTATTTTCATTTATAATTAATTGGATAATAATGAACTAATTTTATATACATGTCAAAATCAAAATATAATAAATTTTATAATACTATTTTGACATTTTATTCCAATGTATAGGTTATAAATCTTACAATAAATAATAATACATCAATATTATGGTATGTTTCGTTTGAACTCAGTGTTGCATGTAATGTATGATTCACTTTGTGATTAATGTAACCCAAGATAATATATGTGTTGTGAATAAAAATTAATATCATGGATATTAAATTAATTATGAAAATAATATTTACAAAAATATTAGGTTGTCACAGTTTACCCACTTTAAAATAAATTCTTCCATTGAAATCCTTCTAAGTCAGCAATTGTTTAACATTTGAAAATTACTTCACTAAATCCCATATCGTAAATATGAATTATAAAACATCAGTTAAAATGGAATTTTGGGAAACATAATGTTTACCTAAAGTAACTATGAAAAATTCCATATATTATAAGGTATGTGGGAATTGAATAGTGGAACATGGAAAAAATAATAAATAATTATTGATCTTGATAGCGATCACTAATCACAAGAAACTGGGTGATCCAGAGAAAGATAAAGGCCATAAAACATTAAACCAAAGAGGTGTGGAAAAGTTCATTAATATCATTCAAAATAATGATAACAAGGGTCCATTTTATTAAAATATCCTTTTCCTAACTATTGGTAATTTTTGTGGGAAACAATATTTATATGATTTCATTCCAATTCATATGCCCAATATCACCCACAAGTTATACCTTCATCAATTTTTAATTTATCACATATACCATATAATGAATATCCAAAATATATATTATAATCCTTTAAGCACTAAAATTCACATATAATAGATCTTTTGATCCATAATAGAATGATAAATCAATACATTGATCTCTAGTTATTGGATAAATATTATTTTTTTCATAATTTATGCATAAATATTAAAATTATGAAATGAAAAATAAATCTTCAAAACCATATCAATAATTAAAATTAAAATATTCCGTTACATTTTACCTTATAACTCTTCCAAAAATAAAACATTATAAAGAAGGTATCTAAATTTTTCAAAATAAACTTAACATAAATTACCAAAATATCAAGAAGTATCTCTCAAATGTTACATACCAAACACGTGAATACATTTATCATGATTTCTCTTAAAATAATGAAATAACATGAATTTCAAGTAAACCTTATTTAAAACATAAATATTTTTTTTATATTCATTAATCAAAAAATTATTAAATATTTTATATATATCCAATAGTGATGTAAACTCCATTAATGATGAAATAAACCATTTTTTTCATGAAAATCAGTAATCTGTTACATAGTAATCAATACCTATCAAATTTAATTTATTCATATCAATGCTCTAATTATCCCAACATAATTATATGAAATCATTAATATATTAAGGGATATATTTCCCTTAATCATTTTTTCCAGAAATATCATGTTTCTATGAAATCAATTTGTTTTGTCATTTTTATCATTCGACATATTATTGAAAATAATTAATGAAACAATTTTACCCCACAATCCTTATATATTTCATAATTTGTGAATCCCAATATGTAAATACTTTAACATCCCAAATCATTCAAAACCCATTGAATATGATTCATTATCTAATTCCTTAATTATTCTTTCCTTTCATATGTTCTCAGATGTCTCTTCATCATCCACAATAAAACCATTACTCATAGAAATTTACTGATTCTTTCAATATATTTTCACTTATGAGATCAATATTTATAATTACCATACATTCCACCTTTAAAATATTCATCTTTTGATAATACTGTATGGAGACCAATATTCCCATCCATTAGGTTAACGGAAGATATCATTTTTCCTATAAATTTTATACCTCTTGTACTTCTTTTGGAAACTCAATACATCTTCCATTTGCTCCGAGTCATTTAATCATGTACCTCTTCCCAAATTCATAAAATATAGGAAACAAACTCTTTATTCCACTGCAGTCTCCACTACTAGAACTCTTAGTGAACATTATCATTTTATTCATCGGTGAGTCTGATAAATGGTTGTAGTGCACATTTATTCATGATTCATGTTATTTGATTAGTCATATTCATAATATCATTTAATCTAATAATCTTTACATTTTCCCACATATCATGAAATTATCTATCACATTCTATATTAACCACGTTCCTTCTAGTTCCTTCTATTGAGTAAAACAGAAAATAATAATGTAACAAATAATAATCATATTGGAGAACCAATTGATCATCAAAAATTTGTTACATAATTTCTTGATCATGTAACATTTTTTTAAATATATGAAATATTAGACTTAACCTATATTATTCATTGATATCGTCTATTTAAATACATCACTATGGTTTATAAATACATTGATATTTTCAATTCAATATCCCTCAAGACTATCAAACTAGGTTTGTAGTAAGGCCAATTTGCATGCACCAGGTAATGGTCGAGTATAGCTCAATGTCCCATTTTCATAGTTATTACCCCTAAGAAGCACTATTCTAGAGCCACATACACATTTAGTATCCACAATAAGGATTTCATTCATGGAAACAAGTTTCACTATTTTATACCACAATTCAAAGAAAATTTCCTATAATTGGACGCATCTTTAGATGTATGCTTAGAGATATCACAAGGCATATACTTAAAATTTCTCTAGTGATATCCCTACAGTTTTCTCATCCTATTATTTAATGGTTAACCTGAATTTTTTTCTGATACCAAATATAGTAACATTGTCTTAGCATCATTGTATTTACTTCTTTTTCTATAATTATTCATTACATTACACAAACATATGCTTGAGGACTGCAATATTTTAGTTCCTTTGCAAATATGGAACTTAATCTACATAACTCATGAAAGATCCTCAAAGTATCCCATAAATACAGTCTTACCTAATTCTCCTCTTAGGAACGACATTACTAATCCTCAATAAAAAACCTAATAATGAAAAAATAAGAATTCATGATCTCAGATTCTTTATAATGGTAAACATATTAGATATCAATATATGATCATATAAAAGATTAAGAAAAGAATAATAATATGTAATCATGAACATAACTTATAATGTTCATACCCATCTTTTCATGGATCATAAAAATACAAAATAAATCATGGTAGTTCCTTAGAAATTAATCACTATGAAATCAAATTACATGATTCATGGGATCATAACGTTGGAAGAATGCATATAATTGTGGCATACACATATTCATTGAAAATAATTTTCTTATTTTCTAAGGATCATTATAAAAAATTATCAAGGAACTGCATGGGAAGATACACATCCTATATAGTACAAAACCCCCTCAAATTGGAATTAATTTCTTAATAGTGGAATCAGTTCTCTATCTAAACCATCATAGTAGTTTATGTCCACTTTCAAGACCATCATAGCGAACGAAGTCCCCTACTAAACCACTTTCAATCCAAATTCAGGGCATGTTTGTATCCGGAGTTATTAATCATAACCAATGTATTGGAGATAAATATTTGTCCAAATCATATCTTTTTATAATGTATCCACCTTCCTTGTTTATAATTTATTCACATTACATTATTATAATGTAACCACGATCTCATAATGAAAATCATACATATGTGTAGAAAAAGATAATAAATCATTCAATGTAGCCAAACCCATGAAATGGAATATGTTTAATGAAAATTTCATCAAAAAATAACTTTTATAAATTAAGAAGATTCACAATTATTTCCTGATTTCATCAAATCCTGACCTGGGTAAAAATAATCAGGTTTCATAATTATTTCATAATTTTATCAGTGTATAACCCATGGAAGAAGAACCGAGTTTTATAAAAATCATTACCCTATAAAACTAAACCATGTAGAAGAAGAATAAAAATGGTATCATTAGATCATATCCATTCTAAATCATAAGTTACATCATAGGATTTTATTAAAGTTTTGTTTTGTTAAATAACAATCACATTGACAATTTCTTAAGGAAAATTACAATTACATGAAAAAACTTTTTAAAACATAAAAAATTCTGAAAAAAATATTTCATATAAAATTATATTGTAAGAATATAATATATTATTTAAAAAATTATTAAACATTTTTAAAATCACTTTTAGAAAAAATGTTTTATGAAAAAAACTCTCTGTGAAGTTTATTTTTCTAAAAAGGATTATATTAATATCATGTGTTTGTCAAGAGGGTAAAATTAAAGGAATAAATTAATTTTAATAAAATTACCAAATAAGAAGAAAATTTATAATTATTTGTATGAATATATTATAATAATTAATCATTAGAATCATAATTATAGACAATCCTTTTAAACTATGAGATTGTTTTGTAAAACTCTTACCACATTGGAGACATTGAACTGTAAGCCCTGTGAAAGAATGGAATTAAATGAAACATAAAACAACATGAAAAATATATATTAATTATATATAATGTTAACAAAAAATTATAAACACCTTATAGGTTAAGAGAAGTTTATTACATAACTTATGTCACAACAAAGGAAAATTTTGATAAACATCCCTTATTGATGTATCCACATTTTAATTGTTTACACTAAGAAAGGGAGATAATAAAATAGATATGTAAATCACCAAAAATTTATGGAATATAATATTAAAATATATGAATGGTATGTATATACACCAAATAAAAAAACACATGGTGAATATAGAATCTCTATCATAGAAAAATTAATGTGATAGACAAATCCATTACCATAAGTCACAACTTGCTTCAAACATGTTCAAACATAATTTTTAAAAAATATTTGATTATTATAAATAAATTAAAAAAACATATATATATATATATAAATATATCATAACACATAGTATTTCCTTGTTCTATTTTATTAAGTTTTTATTAACCATTTCTTGTAAGAGTCATGTTCTCGGTAATAACTACTTTCTTTTTCATATATGTTTTCATTTGTTATTTTAGGATCTCATGATTTTATAAATGTCAAATTATATTCAAAATTATAATCATGAAATAATTATTATATATTTGCATAAATATTATTTTTAATAGTAATCATGAATTATTGTTTTGTGAAGTCAAGTGTTTTGTAATCGTGGAGACGTTAGGTTGTACATACACATGAGTAAATATTCATTTTTTTATAAATCATGAGGGAAATAATGTAAGTAAAATATTATTGTTAAATAATTATATAATATAATTAATACCATATTTTATTATTTAAATATAATTATACATATTCTTCATTAGCTGTGGTGAGAAAAAGAGAGTCACATCGCTTCGTGAAGGAGGTAGTCTACACATACATGAATGATGTTATCAACATTCAGTGAGTTAGAAGGTAATAATGAATTTCATATATTATAATTAATACTTATAAATATTTCATTAATATCATAATTATATAATGTTTATCACATATATCAATCCTTATTATTTTCTATGTAATGTGTAACTGAAAACGAATCACATCACTTTTCGAGGTGGTAGTCAGCCGTACACCCAATATATATTATCATATCCCAAAATAAAGGAAAAGTTAAACCATATAAATTATATAATAAATTAATACTTATAACTATGTTATTATATAATATAATATTTTTATATCCATATGAAAACCAAACCAAGATATGTGGTAATGGAAATAAATAATGAAATTGGTTCATGGGGCAGTTGTCTACCGTACACAAGAATAATGATTTCTTAACCCGTTGGAAGGGAGTAGAGAAGGTTATAATTATATATCATAAAATAAAAAAAAAATATTATATGAAATATATTGAGGTTATTATATAATAATTTTTTAAAATAATTTAAGGAGGAGGATAAAATATAATATAAAAACACTCATTGAATAATATTATCTCTTCATCAGGTATCTTCTTTAGGTTTTCACCAAATCCTTATAATGATGGAATAATGGACATTATAGGGCTTATATGATATTATATGATAATTTGGTTAGTGATTCTGTCTTGTTTTCGTCTAGCCAATTTTTTTGAGATTTTTGAATAAGTGGGGGGAGTGAGTGACCTTTAATTGTTAAGGAAGAGTGGCATATTTGTAAACACCAAAAATTATTCACTACTTGTAGGTAAATCATAAATAATGTTCCTATAAAATTGATAATTAAATTGGTTTAGGGACACAGTGGTCTATACACACATCCAAAAAAATGTAAAATAATGTTTTATCCATATTTTCTTTTGGCTTCTACATTTCCTTATTTTTACCATTTCGTTTTTCTCAGTATGGTCACAAGTATTTTTATCCAAGGTAATTGATTTGTTACCACTAAAATAAAAAATTAATTTATATATAATTTGGACCTAATTATAATAAAAATTATATCTATACTATAAAAAATACTATTTATTTTGAAAATTAATTTTATCAACAACGCAGATTAGTTGCAAAAAAACATAGTTTTTACCATAACAATTCTAACATAGTTTTTACTATTTAGAATTGAATATATTCATTACCAAATAAAAATTGGTCTATGAATGGAACAATTTTGATATTTATTAACATTTAAAAATTACTTTAATGAAGATATAATTTTTAGTAATTTTATATAATTTAAAAAAATATCCTTTATTCAAAATTGAAATTACGTTCAATTTTCACACTATTTGTTTACTTTCAATTTAGAAATATAATGAAAATGATTAAATAAGAATATATTATTCCCACAAATTTGAAAAATGATTTATGAGTATAAAAAATTATTTGAAGACAACAATTCATTCAATTTATTTCAATTTTAATATTTTCAATATCATTTCATGTAATTATTTATTTAAAATGTATCATCTATGTTAGAGTTAATTATGAATTTAAATAAATAAATATGCCTCAAAAAATAAAAATAAATCCAGATAAAAAAATTTATATTTAAAAATAACATTAATAACTAAGCATATATTGTGTTTTCCAGAGGAAAAAACTCAATAGCTATTAAATTCTCGGATAATTTCTTTTGTGTCATTTTAATTACTTAGCTTATTATAAAGGTAACCTTCGTGGAATATTTCCCCAAAAATTCAATAGATACTAACATGATTATGGTCAATATATGGCTATATAACGAGTTTTTGAAATGTTTTAAGGCCACGTTATCCCTTATCTTATTATATTAACCTTGAAAAATCTATTTTTACTTTTACCATGGTAAATAAATTTTCTTAATTTTCAGAGTTCATTTTGGTTAAAAATTAAGTCTAAATTATTATATATTATAAATTACATTTATTATTAACATAAAATCCATTTTCCAAATTCCATTCACAAAAGTGAGAATCATAATTAAAAAGTATCCCTGTAGACGATATTAGAATTCTTTTTTTAATGAAAATATTCAAATATTTAATATGTTTTTAGATAAAATATATATATAAATGACTCAAATTAACTAAATTTTAATAATATATGTATAATTTACCTAATCTTACTTTATAATAAGTATAAAAAATTATTTTTCTTTATAAAAAATTTAAATGAAAAATACATTTTTAATTAAAATTTAGTATTTATCAAAATTCATCAAAATAGAAACATTTCAATGAAATTTAAAAAATATACCTTATTATAATTTTGACATGATTATTTATGAACATAATTTTTTTTTTAATTTTTTTTCTAAAATTGGTAAAAAAAATTGAATTTAATATAAGTCTAGAAAGGAAACATTACTTATTTTTAGAAAAAAACGTTTTCAACATAATGGTTAGTTAACTATTAATTCATGTTAAATAAAAAATGAATATTAAAATTATATAGAATAAATAATATATAAATTTTATTAAATTAATTCACAATATATGGTTTTCTAAATTTATTGATTTTAAATACACTTGTTCATATAAAAATTATTTTTGGTAAAAATATTTCCATTATATTCAAAATGTTTTTATTTTCATTTCAAATTAATTAGTCCCCAAATAATTTGTTATACACACAGGAGTAAACCATGATTTCGTGTTCTACATAATCTTATTCATTTTAGTCCTTCCTATTCCTAGGTGATAACTATTACAAAAAAATAATTATTCTTCAATGGTATGCTATGTTAAGTTTAATCTCGGTGTTGTGCGTAATGAAAGTTAGACTTACTGTTGCGTGAAACAAATGATAATCTCTTTGTTGTGAATAATGAAATATATCAAGACCAATAAATTAATTTTTTTTAAAATAGATCACAAAATATCATGGTGTTATATTATAACCCCCCGTCATACCCTAGGCATATCCACAAGTCATGATTACCTCATGACCGAATATGAGGACGAGATAGTGGGTGAACATAGTGAACAATCTATTGATATGAACCTATTAATCTAAAAAACCCACATGGGGGTGAAAATTTTGATCGTATAACTTGATCCACCAGTGGTTCAGGATGAGCTCATGACCAGGCATGAGGAAGAAATAATTGGTATTTTAATGTGCAATCCCCACAAACAACATTATTGTAGATGAAATTAAATAATGGGATACCCAATGTGATAAAAACATGTTTTTATATGAGATGACCATGATATTCCTTATACAATAATCATGAGATGATATTCCTTTTACTCAAGAAGATTTTATAATGACCAAGGATTTTAATAGATATATATTATAATTTATTAGTTGAATATTTAATACATTATAAAACTACCCACTCAAGTACCACAATGGTTTGGTTTATATGGAGACTATATAAGAAAAAACTTATTTCCAAAAAAAGATTTTAAACATCTCCCACAAATATCATCCATTTTAATACTATTCATAGAAAACCCCTACATAAAACCTTTATCCATAACTCATGGAATGAAGACATAAGAAAATGTGATTTCATAAGATCCTTAAGTGTATAACATGTAGATTCCAATCGATAATAATATGTAGTAAGAAGATAAGAATAATTGTATGATATCATGAGTAAATCTTAAAATGTTCATACCCATTATATCATGAATAGTAAAAATTATTCATGGCATAAAACACTATAATTTCAAAATACATGAATTATAAGAGTGAGAGGTCATCATAAATGAATCATGGACTATGATTTCATGTCAAAAAAGAGCATAAAACTCATAATTAAAGAAACACTTTAATATTTAATGGTTAAATACAAATACTATCAAGTCATAATAGACAAAGAATGAACACATGTTTCATATAATAGATCGAGAACATCAACATGTTCCCCATAAATTATCAATCACCTCAACTTTCTTCACACACTAGATCAAGCACATTGAAATTTTTCCAATAATTGTCTTATGAAATTTAATATTTTACCAAATACATTAAAGGGATATATAATTCATGCACAACCCATAATATAATGAAATTCATACATATGTGTGATATAAAATCATTAATCATTCATAGTATAGTTAGATGATAACTTTGGAAAATAAATCATGATTCATAAAAATTAAATCAATCCATCCTAGAATAAAACAAAGAAAATAAATGGGCTTCATAAAAATATCTTCATCAAAATCATAAAAAACATTGATAAATAATTAATATGGTACAGCTGCATCATATCCCCTATAGAAAAATATTAACCACAATTATTGTTATCATTTACGTATAGACATTCCATAATAAATTCACTAATAAATTATTGATAAAAATATTCATTCCCATTCTAATGTAAACTTGTTATGGATAAAAATTCTTAAAATATTTTAAAAATATTTTTCTTTTGAAAATAAACTTCTATACATATAAAGGAAGCTTCCAATAATTGAGTATTCCCGATAATAGGAAATTATATTCACAACATCTAATTTGAAATATATCATTACATTAACATTGTTTTAAAAATGTCAAAAGGACATCATTTGGATAAAGACAAGAAGATTCATTTAATTTTAAGAAAATGGTAAAAAAGGGTAAAATTGAATTTAAGGAAAAAAAAGCAGCATTGAAACCATTCTTTTAATAATTTTTTGAAAACATGGACATTAAAGATAACAAATTATTTACTGATTAAAAGAAAAAATTATGATTTTCCTGAAGATAATTCTTTTTATATCATTAGTTATTAAGGAGAATAAAACTGATGAAAAATATTTATATATAGAAATATGTATATGATATGAAATATTTATGTGATTGTAGAGTGGTATATTAATAAATTTCATCCTTAGAAGCATCATAAATAACAATCCTCATAATAAATAACATTGTAACACAAATCCCTTACCTCTTTGGTAAATAATGAAAAAAATTCTTATGAAAGATGTAACCATATATAGATATAGAAATTCCAATAAATTTAAAATTCCACATCATAAATGATATTAATGGGATGTATATATACAATATTAAAGTAATACGTGGGGAATAAGTCTTATAGATTATATAAATAAAAGTAAAAAGAAAATCCATTATACAATGTATTGACATTATTCATATATGTTAAAAGAAACTATAAAGTACAAATATATTTATTATACATATATATCACACAATATATTATTTACTTATAACATTATTCCATCAATTTATTAATATTTCTCTATTAAAATCATTGTTTCAAGTGATATGTGCTTTATTTTTATTATATATTTTGGTTTATTAATTTTCATCCTTGTTTATTGATTATTTCTTCATAAAATCCATAATGATATTCTTGATATAATTGTCACATATATATATATATATAATATATTAATATTTAAAGTCATTCATAAATATAGAGATAGATAAATAAATTACATCATTTATGAAAATGGTTGGTTGTAAATACTCATGGACACAGTTTCCATCCATGTGAAAATAAATTTAAATACATAACACATCACTTCTTTTAGGGGTTAGTACACACTTACACATATGTAACGTAATCATTTATCAAGGCATTGGAATCTAAGAATGAATGTATGGTATTATAATTTTATAATCTAAGAAGAGTAATTGTGTATAAAATTTAATATATATATATACACTTTAAATAAATCATTATATTCTTATTGATGTGGTTATCATCTAAAAAGAATTCCATCTATGCATGAGGTCGTAATCCAACATACATATGATCGATAGTTTCAATTTACAATAATTGCAGTAAATATAGAGATAGGATATTATATTAACATAATATCATGTTTTTATTTTTTTAATTTATTGATTTTATTATTTAATAATGTTTTAATAATATTAAAAAGAGGTGGCTAAAAAATAAAATAAAAAAAAAATGGTTAAGAATGATACCACGTCATTAAACAGTCTCTTTTGTTTTGTAGATAAAGCTATTTTGAAGGTTTTCCTAATCCAAAAATCACATAGAATATGGGATGGTTTTTATATATTTTTTGGGTATAAAATGGTTTAACTAAAAGGATATTGAAATTTGCAGTATAGAGGTGATGAGGAGATATTTACTTTTATATGTGGGTGTAGATGACCCACTTGGAAACCATTTGAATAATACAAAAAAATGAATACTAGATTATATAGTTATTCCCCAAAAAATCATAAAATTTACCATATATTATGAGGTTAAAATATATCATGAAAATTGTACTTATACAATATTAATTGGAAAAAACCCTTATCTTTTGTTTTAACCCATGATAAAATAGTTTTAACAATAACTAAGGTAATTAATTATTTTGATTTTTACAATTAATTATGGAAAAAAAAGATCACATTATCAAATTATTATTATTATTCTTATTCATAATATTGAATCAATTTTACCAAATTCAAATCATATATGATGAAGAATTTAAATTAAAGACAAACTCATAAGTGAGATTAAAATGTTTTTTTCCAATAAATACATTTTCTTTAGTATTAACAGTTTTTATCATTATTTTTGACATGAAACTAAATTGAATGAAATATAGTATATTATTAATAATATAAATTTTCTTTATATTATTTTAAAAAAAATTAAAAAAATGATTCATGTTAAATGATTGAAACTAAAATTCAATATTTAAATATTCATATTTCATACTATTCATCAAATAAATTTTAATTTTTTAAAAAAATATTTAAAATTCAATATAGAATATTTTTCAATGTTTGATATAAAATATTGTGTATTTTTTTATTTTATGTTTATAGAAGTTTAAAAAATTAATTTTAAAATAAATGTGGAAAACATGAAGAAAATATTTTTTAGAAAATTTCTATTCTCAGTATGAAACCATATATATTATAATACAATGACTAGAGAAAATATTAGTATAAGTATATAATTTTTTTAAATATATATTAGATTAAATTTACTAACATCGTTCACCTATATTGGTTAATTTATTGTAATAATGCCAAAATACGTTGGACATATAGACACAGTTTAAAAAAATATTTCTTTTACTTTAATTTAATATACAATGTATTTTTTATAGACATTTAATAAATATATTTTTCATAATTATGTTTTTTGTTTATACCCACTAATATTTTAGATAGGTTATAAAGATGAAATTAAATAATAATATTTTAATAGCATTACACGGTACGTCTAAACTTGGTGATGCATGTAACACAAGATTTATAAGAAGTTAAATTTATTTGAATAAAATATTTTATGAAATCTCAATGTGTTTTTCGAACTTCCTTAAAATAATTTTCTCTATTGATATTATTTTACACAAATAAAATTAATGGTGGATACTTCTACCACATCATATCCTCATGTTTCCTTGTAGTTTCCTCAAATTTTTGGTCTCACCAAAAGACTTTGGCCATTCGAGTGGGATTATTTTATAGAACAGGTCTCTATGATCCAAAATCTCCTTTAGTTATTCCCAAAAATTAATTATCCTTATTTATTGGTCTGACCTCTGCTTTTAGTACTTGTAAAGAGTCATGTATGTACCTCATACGGAGAAATACTTAGAATCTATTGTGAACATGAGAGATATTCAGTTTGTGTTCCAAGAAAAAAAAAGTAGATACCATATCATGAATACTGAAATGAAAAAATGTACCTTGGGATCAAATCTCAATTCTTTCCAAATATTAAAACATTATTGTATGGAGAAATTTTTACTAAAACATTCTTAAAATTTTAAATTCCAGATCACATTAAATATTGTCAGCATAATGTTTTTTTATTTTTTTCTACCCCTATGGGATTCAGAATGGATTAAACCATAACATACATTTCACCATCCTTCTTAGGTCCCAATAGAATATTTTTCTAAATTCATAATATCATTTTGGATTTCTATACTTCTTTCAATAAAGGGCATTATAATTTTTCATTTTAGTTTTCTAGTGAATGTTATTGCTGTAGGAAAACTTCACTATAGGAAAGTCATGATCCAAACCATATTTGAATACCATGTGACAATATCTCAACATATCCTCCAATGATTGTATTGATTTCTCAACTATCCATCCATATGATGTTGATAATATGTTCTAAAACAAACTATCATGTCGAGATCCTACTGGAGACTTCACAAAAACTTCTAGGTAAACCTCGCACCCCAATCAGCTAAAAAAATATATGGTACTACATTTAACCTAACTGGACATTAATAAATATTCAGAAAAATGATCAGGATAGAAGCATTCTCTTATATATATTATTTGTGTTGATTTCTTAAGGATGTTGTATCTTACCAAAAGATAATTATAGACTATATATTTTTTGGGGATTGTAGTAAAAAATCCCAAATGAGGTTTTCCCATTTCCATTATTGTATATGTAATGACTTTAATATCCCCTTAGACTTTTTTCCCTAAAACAATACATTATTAAATACCAATTACCTTGAAAACTCTCTATAATATCTATATTTATTTTTTCCCACCACAAACACTATTTAAAATATATATACATATTTATACTTTTAGGATGAATAAGGAATGAAAAATTATGAGAATCCTCTAACTCCTCCTCCCTGAAAACAAATATAGGAACACATATATAGTACTTAAACCTTATCATAAACTCAAAATATATTTTTCTCTAAGGAAAATATCACATATTAATATTCATTTCTATGTCTAACTTATGGTCCTCTTCAATTTTCACATGGATATATGGTTAATCACGCATTTGAGATGATATGATTTCCACCCTACCATAAAATGTTCTAGATCCATCCTTTTCCAATCAATAATTATTGGGCCATTTGTGATCCTTGTCATATATATTCTCGTATTATCCTATTTAATTAATTAATTATCCGCAAGGATCACATTCATAGGGTGGTAATGTATTCAGTAGTCATAATCATTAATCATTTCCAACCATATTCTCTAGAAAACATTCATATCCTCCCATGTGAATATATACTTTAAACATTTATGACAACTATAAATATAAAAATTTTCTCTCTAAAGATAACTCTACTATATAATTAAGGAAAAAATTACCCTAGCTAAATCCAAATCATTATTTGGGGAATTTATTCTCATGATATTTTAATTTATATGATTCATAAGCAATAACCAAATCATTTTTCATGATAAAACACCCAATTCCCTTTATTAGTGAATTAGTTCATCTTAAAAACCCTTATCCACTATATGGTAAGTTTAGAAGAGGTTCACTGACTAACTATAATTTGAGATACATGAAATTTTATTTCCATTCATTTTTTCAAAGGAACACAGATCCCTTCTGAGTTAGGATAGAGTTTGACTAAATATTTGAGAGAAATTACAAAAAATAGATTGATAATATCCTTCCAAACCAAGAAAAATTGTGATCTTAGTCATATTCTTTGATCTAAGAAATACATTTAATTACAAAAATATTTGATGGATCCACTAATATTTCCAATATTTTGATTATATGAAAAAAATTAACCTTTTAATCCAAAATTAACCCTTGGTAAGTATTTATTACATCTTATCATTCCAAATGTTCTTCAGTAAACAATCTCCATCCCCTTGATTTATGAATATTTTAAAATATCATCTATAATGACCACCACCAACTGATCAATGAAATATATAGTCACACTATTCATTGAATCCATGAAGATATGGGGTATTATTAAGTCTAAATGTAGGAAATATATATTCAGAGTGTCTAGAAATTAAATTAAATGACACCTTTGGTATATCCACATTATTGAACCGTTTTGATAACATCTAGAATAATGAACAATCTGGGAAAAGTATTTTTATCCATGCATTTGATCAAAAAAGTCATCAATACAGGTTTTATGATATGTGTTATTGATTTTGTTTTTTTATTTCCCAATAATTGATGAAGAGATACATCATTTCATATATATTCATAAAAAATAATATTTTCACACCCAAGGTCACACAATATGATATATAAATACATTAAAATATTCACCTATAATTTTTACATCAATTCATGTAATTCAATATGGGACATTCTATAGAGAGTATTTATAATAAATTAATCACTAGATATGATTTCTATTGAGGACTAAATTTCACGATTCATTGAAAGACTACGAAACACATCTAAAATTTCATAAAAAACTACCTCAAAATAGTCAAATATTTGATGTTGATTTTCTTAAAAATCATCTGAGATAATCATAATTTTGGAATAGGAATCAAGACCCACAAAATGGATGAAATTTATATTGGAAGTCTGTATTCATAATCACACTGATAAATGAGCTTTAGTTCATTTGGAATACAAAATTATGTATCCTTCCAGCATAATTTAAAATGGGATCCTAATATTGAAATCTAATCTATTCCCAAAATTAAATCAAATTCAACTAAAAGGTGAATCAAATGATATATAGGAATCACCTTCCCAAAAAAATCTATAAGAGTGGAACTATAAACAATAGACATGACCATCATACCAATATGAGTTTTCAACACTTACTCAACACATATTTAATTATCTAACCATTCCATACCCTTTAAAAATTCCATCATTATATATGATTGGGTATATATAGAATTAGGTAAGGTATTTATTTCTCTATTGGGGATAATAGATGTACCTTTTACCACATCATTTTTGATATGCAAATTGTCTATTATAATCAGAAGAGATGTATCTACTTCATTGATATATAGTGGTTTATAACAATAGTAATCATTATAATTCTTTTTATTAATTCATTGGATTATTTAATATCTATATTATCTTTAATTAATTTATTAGAGCCTTGGGGTGCATTGGTGGGAATCTACTTCTCTTCTATTTTCATAACAATACTAGTCATATTCTTTTGACATTTTGGGGATATATGACCTACACTTCTACATTTATATCACCTCTTAGTTCAATTAAAGAAGTAAACTAGATATTTTTCCCATATTTACAGCATGTAGATGTCTAGTATTTCTTTACACCATGTGATTTATTAGAGTTTTCTAGAGGCTTGATGTTCGATTTCTTATCACAACTATGGGAATATTTAAAATCTCTAATTTCCATTTCTTCCTTGAGTGAAAATTGTATGTTTCATTCCTATAAACTAAATTCACTTGTAGTCAACACTTTTTGGATAATGAGGCTTAAGCCACCAAATAGTTTATCAAATATAAATTTAGGTCGGATGATGATACCCTATACATACCTTGTAGGACTTGTTAAATTTCTCATAAATGTACCAATGGTTTCATCATTATTTTTCATCAACTTACATAATTTTTCCTACAATTTTTATAAATAATACGTGGAAATTACTTATTTAAAAATAATATCTTAAAAACAATCAACTCCATGGTGTTAATGTTTTCTTATTTCCTCTTATTGTATTTATGATTCTTGTATATATCCGGTCATCATTAAAAATTATTGATCACTAAATTGATATTTTAATGCTCTAAACACTAAATAATATAATATATATTTTCAATAGCACTGATTGATTTATAAGAAACAAATTGATTTGAAGAACACTAAAAACGGTAGATTTTTTTGGAAGGACTCTTGATATGATTTTTCTCTTATTAAATCATTTGAAAATTCATCATGATTCAAAACATGATAAATTATCATGAACATAGAAATAACACTATTTATTATACCTGATATAGAATATAGAGGTTTATGGGGACACGCATTGAGTTTTACATAACATTAATTATTATCACGATGTTTTGTAGTTCTATCCATTGTCCAATATCAAAAATAAAAGTAAGAGAAAAAAAAATTCTTTTGGAAAACCAAATAATCATGTGATATTTATAGGATGTATTAATATTAAAACATTATTTTTAAAACATGAAACCTTATGTTTGACCTGGAACATTCATGGTCATCATCTATTCAAATACCTCACGATGCTTCATAATGAGTTTGTGAATTTTTAAAACATACCACTAACATGTTTCAAATCAGGTGTAAAATAATAAATGGTGTTGTGCACTAGGTGATGTTAAGGTCTAAAACCAATGCACATTTTAGAGTGATTACCTCTAGTTTCAACTATTCCAAATTTACATCAACTTATAGTATCTAGAAATGGTTTTTTTGTAACGTACATAATATCTTTCTTACCAAATAATTTGAATTTCATCCAATACTTAAACTTATTCCTATATTTTTATCTAACATTTCTATCTCTAATATCCAAATATTGAATATACCTGACCTCCGATACAAAATATAATGGTCTAATAATTTCATACAATATTATTACACTTTATTGGATGACTAGAAAATAATTTACCAAAATAACAAATAGATGATCATAAACTGACATTATCCTTATAGAATAGAGAATTGTTTTCTTATTTTATGAAACATATTCAACATATCCCGCAAGTATCCTCCAATTAAAAACTATGAATATGAATAACCCATTGAAAAAATTTATCTTAACAAAGAGAAAGGAAACATATGAAATAGTGAATTCCGATGCTCAGAAATGGTAAACATCAGAGACATCAATCAATGACAATATAAAATAATAAAATAACAATAATGCCTTGAGATCCTGAATATAAGTTATAAACTTCATAAACAACCTATCATAGATGGTAAACATGATTTAGGGATTAAAACATAATAATTTTATATGAAAATAATCATAAGAGTAAGAAATAATCAAAAATAAATCATGAACCGTATGTTCGTGTCAAATATGTGGGGAAAAAAATAGATCCCCCATTTTCAGTGTCAGTCATCTAAAAAATGATAAAAAAAACTACATGTTCCTTGATTACAATTTCCAAGGGATACATAGTGTTTCCTAGACCCCTTAACTATAGCCCAACAATAAATAACGTTATTGATTGAAATCTTACTTGAAATAATTTGGTCTCCAAACCACTATTCATGTTATCTTTTAAAATGAATGGATAAATGAAATTCCCACTATGTAAAATGGGCATAGGTATGTTACAGTAAACTAAAACAACCTTAATTCCATAAGTAATGACATTAAAATATATAAAAACAACCATGTGACCATTTTATCGGTGTTGAGTAACCATGGAAATCTCGTTACATCTAGATTTAAACTCTCTAATGCCACTTGAATCATCTTTGATTACCCCCGTTTGGTTACAAATCCATAACATTCAAATAATAATACATTTTTCATTGTATTATAACCATAAAATATGTTTAATTATCCACCCATGGCCCCCAATCATTATTTTGTTTTCCTTACCTCGGGTCTTGAGGTGAACTAATTCCCTCTCCAGTCATCGAATCGTCACTCTAGAGGACATCATCATTCTACAATTGGCCTCCCACGAAACCGCATTCCCTAACTATATGTGGCATAATCTTCTGTTTACTAAATTATATAGAAATTACTACATCCCCTATCCTAGGATTGATTGTAGATCTTCTCTCCACCCGTACTTTATTTAGGAACTCCTTTCCCAAAGAAAGGCATTATAGTCTACCCACATATTGAGGTTTTGTGACTCTTAAGAAGACATTGTTTAGGCATTAAAACCATAAATCATGATAAAACAAGTGTCTTATAAGGCCCAATTTCCCCTCCATTCATGTAATTTTTATAATTCTCTCGCAAAAACATAAGATTCATAAAACATTTAAAACTATATGACCATAATATAAAAACTTTGGTCCATGAATAATGACATTAAACTCTGTGAAATCATCCTGGAATAATCCCCCTATATATTTACCCATACAGTTTTACTAGTATTACACAAAAATTCTATATAAAATAGGAATATATATTTTTTAGTTCAGAAACCTATAGGTGAATTCTGGACAAAATTTGAACATTCCCCATCAATGTTTCCCCCGTGATCATGGAAAAATAAGAGGATATGAGTCGAAGTGTTACCCAGCTAGTAGGACTCATCACTGCTCCCTATAAAATATTGGTTGTAATCGCTGGACCAACTTGTTGAGGAAATCATCAGGACCAACCCATATCACCTCCCATATTTCATGTCGACTCTGAAGTATGGTTTACAAGAAGAAAATAAACATTCCTTCCATCCTCATTACATGACTTAATGATATGAAATATTTTTAGACCCTCACCTAAGAATACCTTTTTAACAAATTTTTTCCATCCACCTATAGCACTATTTGAGTTCCACAAATGTAACATGGAAACTTTCATAATGATCCCATTTGAATGAGATTTTAGATGTTTCTCAAAATGATATACAAAACCAATGAGCCAAATACATGGTGGTGTAATCCTAACGGTGTTGAACTCCATATAAAAATATTTATATTTCTTATCATAGTTTTAGATTTCCTATATTTTGATCCCCATAATTTTTCCAATCATATTAATCCCCCTAACATTGATGGTGCATAGACAAACAGGATCACCACCCTTTATTGGAAAATACAATGAAATATTGTTGTTGAAAATTTTAATGTCCCCATGTTTAAATCATGGTCAGTGATCCACCCTCATTTTTAATTCCTAATTCATAGTAGTATGATAGTGGAACTTACATTCCAAACATGGTGAGTAGTCATCCCCTATCATCCTATCACTCCTCCATATGTTCTTAGTCTTAGACATCTCAATTCAAATCCACAACCATCCCCATTGTTCATATAAAATCCAATTCCGATAGTTTTATTATAATAATTCACTTGAACAAGTTGATAGGAAAGATAAATATTTAGTGACCCACTCTCTAACCAAGTATTCCATACTCAGTGACATCCCAGTGGTCCATGGATGAATCTGTATTATACCCTTTATTCCATGACTAGTGATATCATATTAATTAAAAGTACACTATTTTTCACATGTTTCTCATACCAATCATGGATCACATGGTCTTTTATAAATATTGTCAATTGTCTTTTTAATATGATTGATTTGGTAATAAATATAACACAAACTACCACTGATACTTCTTAATAAATGTGTGACAATGAGAATGGTCATACAAAGGCAAGATCGTCTCTTTTATAGATAGATAATAAATAGATGTTATCCCAATGTTTTTTCCTCAAAGATCTAGTTCTATATATTAGATAACCATGATCAAGTAGCATTTAGGGACTTATACCACATAGACACCTCTACTTGTTTCTCTATGTATATATGGAAAACCTCATTTTCCTAGATCAATAGCTAATTTTTCACAACATGGAATTTGACCTTCAGATATTCCGACATAGCTACCTCTACCTCATCCATTTAATACTATACAATTAGCTACCAGATGATCTCCAATTATGATATGGTTAAAAATCATGGATTGTTTCCTACTCATCCAACTAATAGTCTTAATGTTCTGCAACCTTGAGGGCCTTAGTACCATTTGAATTCTACTTATAATATGGATAATCAATCTTCTGATGTAATAACATCACTCCATTGATAAGATAGTCATATGGTATAGCATGGAGAGCCAAAGAATAAACTCATCATGTCCCTTGATTCAGTAGAAAATGGAGGAGGGACCCCATCCAACCCACTAGGTATGCATTTGAGTTGTTGGTGATAAAATTCTTCATGATTGTCCACAACCTATTATAGGAAATATGATTCAATTTGATGAATTCAGACCCACAATATATTATGTCCTCATATGGTATATACTCATTCTAAAATAATTTTATGAGAACTATGAAAGAATAGTCCTCACCTAGGATCCTATAAAATTGGATGGGATCAATGTTGAGTGGAGAGACATCTTCATTCAACTCTTCACTGATGGAATCCCCCTATCCATTATTAATCCACACATCCCTCAAAACCACATCCAAATATAAAATGGTGAGATTTTCTTCACCACTATTATCTCACCATGAATGGATGAATACTTATGGGATAGTTAAATTACCTGAGCAAGCATCCAAGCTCCATTTTCTACACAAGGTTAATGAGATCAACGTTTTTTTCGATAAAAATTTCATGTGAAGTAAATAATGTTTTTATATCCTATAGAATATAAAATTTTGAATATATCTTGATTAAAACAGAGGTATTTAATGGTATAAGTACTTGAGGGGAATCCATTTATGGGTCCTCAAAAGAAAAATCCATTGCTGGAGACCCTTCTATGTTGGATGACACCTCAACATCTACCATCATACCACTTTTAAATGAATGGATCAAAGCTATATTTTTTAATCAAATATGTTAATATGTTGACGTAAGACTACTAATAAAGACATTGAGAGAATAAGGGTAAATTTAATTTTATTTCATACCCTATGGAGTCATGGGGATCTCAATGTTAAGCCACCTCTAGATAATATTCCTACCAGAAAAGGAACCTCTAGTAGGATTCTAGGTTGAGGCTACTCATAGATGATTGTGAGAACTAGATGCTCAGAAACATGACATGTAACCTATTCCAAAGTTGTCTCTCCCATTTGGGAATAAGGAACAGACTTGGAGGTGGGATCCATGGTACCCATTGATGAATTTTTGTCACCCTAAAAAAGGCCTCTTGAAAAAAATCAAATGATTCCGAAATGAATCAACATCTTACAATATATGGGAAAAATTAAAAAATGATGATTTACGTAGTTGAGATTATGATCAAAAAAACCTCACAGAATAGTAGATCAGTCAAGACAACATCACTAGAAGTGGCATCCTGACTGTTTAGTGATCTTTCCTACTCTTCTTTGGAGCTTCAATACCCCCCTCAATTGGAGCACCATGACTTGACATACGAATTTGACCCCTCCAGGGAATATGTCTATGTAAATTATGTTTCCTCAAGCCTCACGCAAATAAAACATACACCCAAATTTGATTAAAATATCCCTTCCCACACCCACATGAGATGAAATTCTTATCTTCTAGATATAAAATCCAATCCGTGGATCTCACTCAATATTTTATCCTTATGAGCTTGAACATTGGAAAATCTATTCCCTCAGGGGTAAGCCTCCACCATAATTGTAACCCCATAATGGAAATCTTAAATATCCTAATGCTACCCATAACCATGTGAAGGTGGAATCATTGGGAGGATATGTTAGACATCATATTTTCTTTATTGGGTACTCACTATAGTATCTCCTCACAGTACATGATCTCTCTACCCACTCATGGAGAAGCTTTTGAGGTATCCCCACCCTCTGAGAGGGTGGAGGCACATCGGAACCCTAAGCTATGATAACATGGTAGAGTGAATGGCACAAACTAGTTTTCTACGGGGTAATGGAATTTCAGAAACACTTACTCTTTAAAATTTTCCATGATCCAAATGTAGAAAATCGAATGGATAATATATATATCATAGAATCTACCCCCCATCATTATGTCCAAATATGTTGTAGTTTTTATACAATATGGTAATTTCCATGTTTACATAGTTCCATGATTCTAGGATTTTTTTCATCACAAATTTCCATGGCCAAAAACACATGTGGGAGATATGGACCAAAATAATCCATCCACATAAGAAAGTATCGAGAAATATTTTGTATTGAACATCTCGTTACCTATCCTTCATTCTATAACCACATTTATGGTAGTGACCCTCCTCCAGTATCATACTCTCTAATCATGACCTCATCATGTTTCATGTTCATGCACATTATTTTATCCACCCATGAATATTATCAATTGGAAAATTCAAGATCATGAACAACCATGTCTTCAATAGGTTGTATTTATATAAATGAGGTTGTTTCCCTAATTCCATGGTTTTCCAGTCTTATAGGAAATACACTATAATTTGCATCTACTACTTATTTACCCATGCTTTGGGTTATGAGAGACATTCATGATACCGAAATAATATCACAAGAATCTCATTTATATGGAAAATATCACAGATAATAATTTCCAACTCCCCATGATGGAGGCATAATGTTTTCATGTCTAGTGGCCACCTACTGAGAAGCTCTAGAAACAACTCTGGATGGCGATAAAAATTTGGCTAGGATGTCCATAATACATTATATATCCCAATATTATGATGCTCATACCATTAATATTCATAATTGAATCATACATATTATAAAATTCCCACTCATTTGTGAAGTTCCTTGAAGCTCACATATCCCAGACATCATACTAGTTCGTATAGTTATTTTAGATGTTAGCCACAATGATTCTAATATAGAGGGTGAGAAATTATTCATCCATTAGATTTTCCCCTATAAATTCCCCTTTTCTTCAAATCAATGTGTATATATAAGTATCTTTACAATCTCTGACTAGGTGTCTTGTTATAGTAACATTACATTAGTTGAAATGTCCATGATGTGAAAGCCAATACATTGGTATGTTAACACCCATGGTTGGGATAATATCACCATCTAAAAACAGAAAATTATAGTGTTTCAGTGTATTTTGTTGCATATACCACATATGGGATTCCCTTAATAGTCCTAATAGATTACATTTCTTTATAATTAATCTACTACCTTAAGGAATATTAGTATTACTTACTGTTTCTGCCATCCATGTAGCATTAGTGGAAAAATAGAAACTTGATCTCATGGGATAAACATTTCCATGTTGTTTTGATGTTTTATATAGGTTTTATTATTAAAACTGACCAACATTCAAGGAAATTGGGTATTGATAAACAAATGTTTTCCAGTTCGAAAAAAATTATGGCATGTGTTTTCAAAATTTTGGTCATAATATTGTTTTTTGAACATCATGACTAAAAACTGAAGTGTTTGTCAAAAAAGAATTTTTTTACTTATGAGAGTCAAAATATATTCTGATAAAGAGATATTACCATACAAGGTACTCCCTATCATGTTTATAAAAATGTTACTCCTCCTATTTTCATTCTTATGAGACTGGTTTCCATGACCAAATTAAATAATTTCGTGAAAACGAAGAAACTCTCCCCACAAATAATCATCTTCTATGATATATGACCATTCGGTTCCATGTTAGCCCCAATTATGATTGATGGGGATTTTAGGCTCTATTTATTTTTAAAACCAATTAAACCATGGTTTGCATAAAATAATTTCATAAACTTTCCCAAGGAACCATTACAGATATAATGGACTGAGAATGTGCATCATTTTGTGTTTCTGAGTAATCCTCTATTCTCGAACACAATTGACTTGAATTAAAAAATGATACTGAAAGAAACTATTGTTCAACCCTCAATGAAACCCCTAAGTATCTATGGATCTGGAAAAATTAATCATTTTTCAGTCTTATCATCTATGGAATTAGTGTGAAATCTTTTTCGAAAAAATTCATCGATGAACCAATGGATTACGTGACCACCCACATATAGAAAATGTATGAAAGGAACACAACCAATTTGTGTGACACAGATGGTTTTGTGGTCTCAAAGCTTCCCCATTTGGCTATAAAGAGAGAATCACACCCATTCCAGGTATGTACATCAATATGTTAAAGAATTTTATGATCTTGAAACCTTATCATTAGTGACATTTCTCAACTATAGTACTCCATGGATTCCTAGAGGTAGATAAAAATTGTGTTTGACCACACAAGAGACCAAAAATATATTGGATCATGTTTTATATTTCCTCACATTATACATTTTAATTTATAGGGGGTGTCTACAAGATTATTCCCCTTTTATAAACCCCATGATTTGAAAAACTCTAGAATTTTCATTAACCTATGCCCCCAATATAAATGAAATGTCATTGTGCAAGAGCATTTGGCTCAAAAAAATATACTTTTTAAGGAAACTATGGAGTTTCAAATCACTATCTATGGGTCATTAACTGATTTTATTTTTCCCCAAACACATTTTTGCATAATGTTAGCTCCCATATAACCCATACATACTATAACAGGATTCAGTTTTACCACAGACACTTGTGCAACTGGTATCTTCAACACTTATATCTTTCCTTTTTTCCTAAATCATGGATTGAATAGTTCTATCACATATTGATTCGATGAATAGGAAAAAAAATTCGACACCTATTTTCAAATACATTATGGTAGTGTTCACACCATCCACCACCAATAGGTGCCTGTGTAGAGAACTCGTAGGCCCCAATGGTTTCATAATCACATGAAACAACCTAGATTATCCTATTTTTAGATCATGGGGCTAATACTATGATCCTTCCTAGAAATTATCTTCCTTGGTGCTAGCCTCTCATATGTCTAATTTGTTTGATATAAAATTTCATATACTAATTTCTTAGTCATATGACAATAAACAGTATGACAATATCATCAATACATGACATTAATTAATTGAAAATCATTTCATGATGAATATAGGATTCCACATGTATGAACATCACAGAATAGTTTCTCTTACACCCTAATGGGTTGACACACCAACAAAAAGTAGACCACATGAAAAATATCCACATCCTCTCTTCTTGTTTCACATTTCATGAAGAAGTGTCTTTACCACATTATGATAAACTGCATAGACCATTAAAATCACACAACCATAAACATTGAAATAAAACAACCAGGGTTATGATCCCTTTATACTATCATGGTTTTTAGTATGACTCCATGAGGTTGAATCATGAAAAACATGGGACACCTCTCTATAGTTGAATCATGATCCCCAAATACCACCACCATCAAATATGTATGACTTACCCCCAAGAAGACTATAAACCAAAACTATGACCATATCCACATGGGACACACTCAACGTCACGATCATTTTTCATCATTAAATTAAATATATGACCAACATGTCTCCACATTACATTAAAAATGTGACCAAACATTCTATAAAAGATGTTCCATTAAAGAAAATATGATCTCCAAAAAAATGCTAATACTCTAACTCTAATGTTTTTATATGACATTATACCTAAGACCAACTTTACAAACAAGATGTTAATACATTGAAAAACTATTTTTGAAAAAATGATAAAAAAATGACTAACATTTGACAAGAATACATTAGATCAATTACCCACTTGTCACCATAATATTTAAAACTTGGGACCAACCAATCATCAAAAGTCCTTAAAATTACAATTGACCAAACTAGAAATGATTTTAAACCTATGACCAACCTATCACCAAATAATATTAAAGATGTGATACCGAATTTAAAAATTGGAATCTATATCTCATATAGTGAATATGATATTTTGGCATCCATGATCCATAGAAAACATACACCCCTAGTGAAAATTATCACGTTACTATCTTCGGATTCCATGGTTTTCACACATGAGATTCCTATGAAAAGAGATTCCTTAAAAATGGAATCGGAATACATTACATGTTCCCAACATTCCCAACATCTATAGATGTACAAATATATAAAAAATACCCATTAACTTTGACTGAAGGTATCTTCCCATTCATGTCAATAGTAATTTAATTAAACAACCTCCACCTCAATATGGTGTTGGGAATGAGATTTATGAATACAACATAATTCTACGAGGGATACCTAGACAATGAATCATTATACCAGGAGAAATCTATGAATGGGAGAACCACTACCCCAAAATTAAATTTCAATTAAGGATCCCACATAACAAACATTAATGGTTGAGGACACCTTCTTTTAGAAGGTGGGAATGTGGGGCAACCAACTAGCCACTTGGGAGAAGGTGAAAACATCCTTTGGATTAGACATATTTTATGAGACGAAAGGAATGAAAATTCATATTTTCAAACCTAATACATGACCCCAAAATCAATCATTAAAAAATAATTACTAATCTTTTGAAGTCCAAAACTATCATTTTCATTGTTCTACTTCAAGATATATTTTTCTAAACGTTTTTTATCTATAGTCTATTTAAAATCATATATTTTATTATCAGCTTGAACTTCCTATTCTCAAATTTATTACCATATTTCTTATTATTTAATCTTGAATGATAAATAATTTATTCATATTTTAATTCATGATGTTTAATACTGACATCATCACATAAAGTTTTCACTTTGACCATCCGTAATGACTTTTAAATATCCTATATTAAATACTACATTTTAGTGACATTTGATCCTATTAATCTACTTTTAATTAAATATTCTTCACTATTACCATTAATCATTTATAAAAATAGATTCATGATGGTTTTAAAATTAATGAACATAATTCAAATAATCAAAACTTATTTATTCTAATGAAACATTAATAAAAAAAGTTATATTTTCATTATGTAGATTTATTAATATTTTCAAAAGCATTCATCCTTATCTTGATGAATCTGTCCCCATGGTAAATAAAAATAATCCATATGAAGTATGTTGATCATTATTATAAACACATGAATTATATTTATATTATAATCCCATTAAAAGATTCATTGTAGAGTCAAAAATGACTATTGTACAGACTAAGGATGATACTTATGTGGAAAACAATGAAGCTTACACAACTTCAAATTATAATTATGAAGATGAATAATCCTTATAAATTCTAGTGGATCATCTTTATAAAGACACATAATGATCTTTATTAACTCATTCCCATTTTAAATTTTAAATATGAATAGTATATGATCCTTACAAACAAAAAAATGATATTTTTTTGTTGAAAAAGATGATTACACAAGAATAAAATATTTTATATGGACCTTATGGTTTATGAGCATTAATCCCCCACCATAGAAATATTAGTTTCCTTAAATAACAATATATTTTACATAATTAACTCTAGGTCTTATCAAATATTTAAAAATGATTCAGAATATATTGAAATAAATGTTGGAATTACTGAAATAATTCCAAACTCATTTAGAAAAATTTAAATTCACATTGTAGCACATAAATAAAAAAATAGGTACTCAAATAATATTAATAGAAATATTATTATAATTTTAACCAAATACATTCAATCCCTATTCAATGGGATATTTTGTAGTAAATATAGATTCAATATTTCCTGATAATCTTGGATGGTTTCACCACCATTATCCACGTCCTTCTAAACCTTTGAACAACATTTAAATCATTTAATCCACATCTGTACAAATTATCATGTAAAAAAATCAATAGATATATTCTCAGACCACCATTTTAATATGTTCTAGGTAGTATTATAATAATAAATAATTGCCTTTAAATTTGTATTCTATTAACAATATAAAATTTATTATTGGGATACTAACTTGATTCTTTGTTATTATCTTTTCAAGGACATTTATTCTTTCTCTAGGTCATTAATCAAATACAAGGGTACCTCATACATGTTATATAGGAGTATAATCACTATATATTCCATAATCCATTGAATTTTCAAAAATTTTAGGTTCATATAAAAATAAAATAAAAGACAATAAATAAAATCTCATATTTACAAATTCAATGGGGTACTTCAGTCTCCCACATTGTATTTTTTTCCAAAATAAAATTTTCTTCAAAAGTTAAGGGACATATTGTACCCATTATTTATAATAAATTAAATGTTTAATATAAGGTCTTCTTCCTATTATAAAGATTCCATGAATATAATGTGACATAATGCACATTTAGATAATTCTCCCCCTTCACTTCAATAATTTTAAGAGGATTAAACATCTCTCATTTTGTTATTTTTATTTCAATGTTCTATAAATCCATGAGATTACATAAATATAAGGAATGGTATTACAAGGTAAAACTCTCCCCCATTACTCCTCCAATTTTGTGAAAAATTTCTTCTCACCCTTTATTTAGATTCCTTGAATATAAAATAAGTTATTATGAGGTACAATTATTTACCGACTATACTCCTCTAATTTGAAGAAAAATATATTCTACCCTATTTTTTTCTTATTTCTATGATCATTGATTTTTAGAGATTTTTTCAATGTAATTTATAGGGTGTTTTAAAATATTACTCTTTACCAATGTTTTACAAACCAATAAACTCTAAAACCAATTGGGTGAACTGGATGTCGAAAAAAATTAATCAATTTTAAAAATAATGTTGTTCATATTTTAACACTAGGTGATTCCAACTAATACCTTACTTATTAAGGTATTATCAAACATTTGTTCATGAAATATTATGAAAATGATATAAACATCATAAAACAAATAAAAACATTAAATTATAATATATATATTTCTCCCATTTTTGTTGAAAAATAATTACCATTTGATAAAATAATGAAACATAATAAAAAATGTATATGAATGTGAGAATCAATACTTATCATTAGTTTTTTTATTGGGAACAAATTATATATTTAACATAAAGATATATGTAACACCCGAGACTTTTATGTTATATAAATCATCAAAGGAATCTTTTTCTACACAACACTTTCTTGGCTTGCTTTACACGCAATCGCGACCTTCCTCGATAGCTTGCGTCGTACGCAATACCGAGTTTCACTAAACAACAATATGCTATTAAAACTAGCCGTTATGAATAGTAATAACCAATTTTTAAAATTTTATAAAATTTATTTTTCAAAATGGACTTCATTTTTGGACTCAGAATATCGAAATTAGCCTAGGGTGAAATTTTGGTATTTTTCTGAAAACTTTCAATTTTTGATGAATAGTGAAACCACTAAGTGGTAGGTTAAAAACTGAATTTTGCATAAAACTTAATTTTACCGCTTCTGTGAATGGAATTTCAAAAATCCGACAGACACGGTTGATATCAGTAAGTAAAATGTGGTTCAATGAGATAAAAATAATTTTTTGGTGAATAATAACTTTTTACTTTTTTTACCGCGGTTAATAGTAAATAGGGTAACTAAGGGTAAATATGATATTAATATTACCCTAACACATTTCCTATTTCTATTGTACAAGTGTAATTCGACCAAAAACAAACTTAGGAAAAACATATGACCATTTAGGCCCACATGGATTAGATTAGGACATTTATTATTAATTTATTTAAAGAAGGGTTAAATTAGTTAAAATCAAAGTTTAATAAGTAAATCATTTTTAATATGGGGTTATAAATAAGATAAAGTCGATTATAAATATTCATTAGAAATCTAAAAATACTTCCTACATAATGGTATTTTATTTTTAATTTTTAGACATTAAATAATTTAATTTATTTATGACACAATGATGATGCAGTAATTATCTTATTAATGAAATATTGACATAATTGATGTTATAAACACCAAAATAAATGTAATTTGAGACTTTTTATGAATTCCACTAATTTTCTAGGTTACTATGATATATTAGTGTTGATTTAATCAAGTTGGTTCGAACATATAATTCTGTTATGACTTCCAAAAAACTCATATATCAAATAGTGTCAAAATTGACACAAAATAGTTTTTAAATAAAATATTATATTATTAATTGTTATTTTATTCCTAAAAATCTAAGGTTCGGACAAATAACTTAGATAAGGATATATATATTAATAATAAACAATTTGGGGTTCGTTTGGCATGTTATAGTAAGTGTATTAACCATATAGTGAAAGAAAAAAAAAAGACACGGTAAAAGTTAAATTAATTAACATAGAGTTAAATCTAATTGATAAGGTTAAAATAATACCCTAAACTTGTCTAAATCCTATTGGTTTATAGTATTTCTACCCATCCCCACTTTAGCTTCGAAATAAGACCCTTTGGAACCATTATAAACCGATTTTGACTTTAATATAAAATAATATTTTGAGATATTCCTAAGGTGCCCCTCTCCTCCCTTATAAAAGGGCACCTCCTCCCCCTCCTCCTCACACCAATTTGAGAACTCAAGCTCGGGAAACCCCTGCCATTTTCTCCTCTCCACTTCCCTAGAATAATCCTAGAGGTCCTGGTATTCTTCAAAGACCAATCTTAGTTCCCTAAGTGGAGGATTCAAAGAGGCGTTCCAAAGAAGAGGTAATATCCATTACCGATCTTTTCAATTTCTTTCTTCTTCAACTTCTTCTTCTTTAGTTGTTTCATGATAAAGTAATAACATCAGTATTACTTACATACTGATATGTTATTATAAATGTGAAACAACCCTAATTCACCTTCTATCCATCCTACGGAAAAATGAAATCACCGCGCGTGCGTACGTACGGAATACCGTCCCCACGCCGTGGTGTAATCTATTTTCCACCATCACTTTAGAAGGATGGGTATAATGGTGTAATGAGTAACTATTTATGATTATTATAAAGTAATATTGATACTGAAATAATATATATATACTCCAATACAGTTCCACGATCATAGGAACGATATCATCACTCGTGCGTACGTACAGAATACCGTCTCCACGATGTGATGCGACTCGTTCTACATGATCATCATTACATAGTAATTATATAAATTGAATGAATAAATATGATATATGTTACACTAATACCATTCTGGATATAAGGTATCTATAACCTTAAAAGATGAATAAGAATGTATTAGGCAAAACACGCATAAGAACAAAAGGCAATAAAGACCTGAGTAACAAGTAACAATGAAATATTACAATCAAGAAGCTAAGAATATGACCACATATGATATCATATCAATATTTATGATTCTGGAATAAGTCAATAACATTATTTAAACCATTATACAGGAGCTTTGGACATGTACAAAGTAAATTGGACCTAAGGTAATGGAAATATCACAATCTCACTTTTATCCGAGATTGTTTTTACTTTGGTAATTACTGGGGTGTATTTTATTATCCACATCAATGTTCCCTCAATGTGTAATATTATTTCTATCCTTATACAATAGTTTATATCCAATTTTACCCTTCGGTACATTTTTTGTAAAATATATGAAAGGAATCTTTTGTCGTTTTTCGTACGAGGTACTTTTTGACTTTTCCGAAAAAAGTACGAAAAATGTTTTTTTAACTTATACGGCATGAATGGATTTTTAAAACATTATTTCCAAGAAACTTACTTTACAAGTTTTCAAGTTTATTTTTAATCAACTTCTTTTATTTTAATGTCGTATGACATGTTATGAAAGGAAAAATGTTTTTGAAGTAGAAATGATATTTTCCTCAAGAATGGAGTTGAAGTATTTTATCAAAATTATTTTCCATCTAAGATAATAAAAGGGTTCTGTTTTTATCCCTATTATTACATAGGTTTGATTATGTTGTGATGGAAATATTTTTATGAATTCCTTTATCTTATATGAATTGTTTTATGATGTCATGTTGTTTAAGAATCCCATTTTTATTACATGGGTTACGCTATGATGTATGGTTTATGATTATGTGGCACACATAAGAAAGGATTCATTATAAGATGGGTGGGACCTATATCTCCCTCAAATGCATTGGGTAAAGATTTTATATCTCATGAGATAGACATGGCTGGAACGGTAGGTTATACCGGTTCAGTGAAACAGGACTAGAACGAGGGTGACTCGGTTCAGAAAGGGACTTTGTCTAATAAGATAGTCATGGAAATGAGTCATGACTAACAAGAAATGATTTTCCATGATTATGTGTGCATACCACAAAGTTTCAAGTTTTATGTTATGATTATGGGGATCTCATTTTCACTTCTATGATTTATTCCATGTTAAGATATTATGATCTCTTTTGCAGGTTTTGATTTTCAAAAAGATATGATATGATTTTTATTTCCTTTATTTGCCCTTGCTGAGCATTTGAGCTCACCCTTTTATGTTTTCTTTTCCCCAGGTCAGGAAGATGGATATTAAGTAGAATATGCTAAAAGGGACCCTAGATATGATGAAATAAATGGGAGACACTGTAGAAGATTTATTAACCAGTTGATTATGTTTCCCAGTTTCTAAAGACACTATACCTATACGGTCCTTTGTGGTTTTGTCATATGTTGTAATAAGTGTGCTTCAATTTTGAAGTATTAACAATGTATGTAAAGTATGGGTCGTTATAGTTGGTATCAGAGGAAAGGTATAGTCAACCTTTGGAAACTAGGAAGTGAAAGCCTTAGTAAGAACCCTAAGGATAAGTCTAAGAATAGAACACAATCTTAGTGTTTTAGAAATGGCCATGAATAACCAAGGATAAGACCTTAAGCATGAAAATTTTATTCTTGAATTATGTGGTTTTCCTATTATAATTAGTGTTCCTCACACTATTCTTCTTGGTTTTGGTCAATGGCTGGAACCCGAAGGAACCGTGTTAATGCGGAATGCGATGGGCAATGCAATGATTGTCCCCCTGAGCAACCAAACGATATGGGAGCTGGAATGCAAAATCTTGTAGCCATGCTCACAGAACATTCTCAAGATATGAATCATGCAGGACTTCCAAACAAGCAAAGGAAGGAGCAACATTCTGTTGAATCCTTCATGAGGCAGCGTCCAACTTCTTTCAGTGGGTCTACTGATCCATTAGTTGCTGAACAATGGATTAGTACTACTGAAAAGATATTTTTAGTTCTTCAATGTTCTGAACATGATAAAGTCATCCTAGCAGTGTATCGTTTGGAAGGAGATGCTGATCAATGGTGGAATCTTATTAAGAATACGAGGCAAAGGGATGAAATTGAGTCTATGGAATGGGACGAGTTCAAGAACTTATTTTTCAATAAGTACTTCCCTCGTATTCTCCGAACAAAGATGGAGAAAGAGTTCCTTGAACTGAAGCAAAGGGATGATGAATCTGTTGGTAACTATGAAGCAAATTTTACAAGACTTGCAAGGTACGCTTCTGGTATTATTATGCAACCTGAGAGTATGATCGATCGATTCTTTAGTGGCTTAAAACCAAGTCTTCGAAGGGCGTTAGCCATAAGGGACTTCAATAGCTATGAGGAAATCGTTCGATGTGCTCTCAAAGTCGAGATGGAGATTGGAGTAACCCATCAGTCACATGGGTTTAATAAGAAGAGTAAGATGGAATTCAAAGAAAAATCTAAAGAGCACACGGAAAAGAAGATGAGCTTTTCCTTATGCTCAATGTGTGGAAAGAAACATGGAGGGAGTTGTCTTAAAGGGACAAGTAAATGTTTTAAATGTGGAAAGGAAGGTCATCGGGCATTTGAATGCCGTGATAATGGGATGAAGATGTCTAATGACGCAAACAAAGGAAGGGATACACAGAATGAACCTACTACACTTCAATGTTTCAAGTGAAAGGAGATGGGGCATTATGCCAATCAATGCCCAAATCCAAGGGTTGATGATGATGGTCGACGTCAACAAAATCTTAAGGCTAAAGACAAATGAAAGTCACATGCAATTTCTATCAGCGATGTGGAGTACGATAACGAAGTGGTGAAAGGTACACTTACCGTCCACTCTAAAGTAGCAAATGTTTTATTTGATTCTGGATCCACCCACTCTTTTATTTCTAAAGAATTTTCTAAGGGTATCACTGTATTACATCAACAATTAGATGTTGAGTTAGCTGTGACAACACCTAATGGCACAACAGTCGCATCAAAAGTTTATAATTCTTCTCCGATCGAAGTTTGTGGGAAAGTGCTTCCTGCAAATCTTGTGATCCTTCCTTTAGTGGAGTTTGATGTGATTCTTGGCATGGATTGGCTTTCTCTACATGGATCTCATATCAATTTCCAAAGAAGGGAAGTCACATTTCATATTCCAGATCAATCTACGATCGTATACCAATGCAAGGATGAACATAACCTTCCAGTGGAAATTTCTTCCATCTTATGGGTATTGATTCCACTAAATGAAGGTTATTTATCTCAAATGGTTGGTGAGAAACTCACGATTAATAATATTCCCATTGTACGGGAGTTTGATGATGTATTTCCGGAGGAATTATCGGGTCTTCCACCAAATCGTGAAGTTGAGTTTTCAATAGAACTTGTACCGGGTGCTTTGCCTATTTCAAAGACACCTTATAGAATGGCCCCAATTGAGTTGCAGGAATTGAAGAAGCAACTCCAAGAGAATCTTGATAAGGGATTCATACGCCCTAGTGCGTCACCTTGGGGAGCACCTGTTCTATTTGTTAAGAAGAAAGGTGGATCAATGAGTCTCTGCATTGATTATCGAGAACTTAACAAGATCACTATCAAGAACAAATATCCTCTCCCACGCATTGATGACTTATTTGACCAACTACGCGGAACAGTAACTGAGATTCGACAAGACCATGCTAGTTTATCCATGATGAGGATCACAAAATATCCAATATTTATGGATTTACAAAGGATGAATCTTGGAATTATAATGGAAGGGGAAAAATCTTATCTTTCTCAAATGAATGTTCAACCATCTATACATGTGAAGATTAAAGAGGCACAGAAAGAAGATGTCGAGTTACAAAAGAAGGTGAGAAATGTTCCTGAATTCAACCTTGATTGTGATGGGATAATAAAGTTCAGGAATCGTGTTTGTGTTCCTTCCATCCCTGAATTAAAGAAGGAGCTGCTGGATGAGGCTCATAGTTCTTCATTCTCTATTCATCCTGGAAGCACGAAGATGTATAGGGACCTGAAAGAGTACTTCTGGTGGGATGGCATGAAAAGTGATGTTGCTGAATATGTCTCTCGATGCTTGGTTTGTCAACAAGTTAAAGCTGAGAGACAGAAGTATAAGGGGATGTTACAACCATTACCCATACCCGAATGGAAATGGGGAAACATCACTATGGACTTTGTCACAGGACTTCCTAAAACATCCAAAGGCAATAATGCTATCTGGGTCATAGTTGATCGTCTTACAAAGTCTGCACACTTCGTTCCTATTAGAGAGGATTTCTCTCTAGATCAGCTTGCCAGGATATATGTAAAGGAAGTGGTAAGATTGCATGGAGTACCACTTTCTATTATATCTGATCGGGATCCGAGATTTACCTCGAAGTTCTGGCGAAGTCTTTAGCATACTCTGGATACAGAGTTGAGTTTCAGCACTGCTTATCATCCCCAGACAGACGGTCAGTCTGAGAGAACAATTCAAACCCTAGAAGATATGTTGAGAGCTTTCTCTATGGATTTCAAAGTTGGTTGGGATCAACACCTACCTTTGGTGGAATTTTCTTATAATAATAGCTTTCACGCCAGTATTCAGATGGCTCCTTATGAAGCTCTCTATGGAAAGAAATGCAGGACTCCAACTTACTGGGATGAAGTTGGGGAAAGAAAGCTATTAGGACCGGATCTCATTGATGAAATGGCAGAAAAGGTCAGATCTATTCAAAAACACATAAGAGCAGCTCAGAGTTGACAGAAAAGTTATGCCAACAACTGAAGAAAAGACCTAGAGTTTGAAGTGGGTGATAAAGTGTTCTTACGAATATCTCCATGGAAAAGGGTTATGAGATTTGGAAAGAAGGGGAAGTTGAGCCCTAGATATATCGGTCCTTTAGAAATACTAGATCGTTTTGGGAAGGTAGCTTACCGATTGGCGCTTCCACCGAATCTCTCTCAAGTTCATGATGTGTTCCATGTATCTCTTCTGAGAAAGTACATACCAGATCCTTCACATGTACTCAGCTCAGAAGTTGTACCGCTGGAGAAAGATCTTTCTTATGAAGAATAGCTGATAGAGATTCTGGATCATAGCAAAAAAGTCCTACGAAATAAGACCACTCGATTGGTGAAAGTTTTATGGAGGAACCACCAACTTGAAGAAGCTACATGGGAGCTTGAGGATATGATGAGGGAGAAGTATCCTCATCTGTTTATTACAAAGTGATGAATTTCGAGGGCGAAATTCATTTTAAGGGGGGTAGAATGTGACACCCGAGACTTTTATGTTATATAAATCATCAAAGGAATCTTTTTCTACACAACACTTGCTTGGCTTGCTTTACACGCAATCGCGACCTTCCTCGATAGCTTGCGTCGTACGCAATACCGAGTTTCACTAAACAACAATATGCTATTAAAACTAGCCGTTATGAATAGTAATAACCACTTTTTGAAATTTTATAAATTTTATTTTTCAAAATGGACTTCATTTTTGGACTCAGAATATCGAAATTAGCCTAGGGTGAAATTTTGGTATTTTTCTGAAAACTTTCAATTTTTGATGAATAGTGAAACCACTAAGTGGTAGGTTAAAAACTGAATTTTGCATAAAACTTAATTTTACCGCTTCTGTGAATGGAATTTCAAAAATCCGACAGACACGGTTGATATCAGTAAGTAAAATTTGGTTCAATGAGATAAAAATAATTTTTTGGTGAATAGTAACTTTTTACTTTTTTTACCGCGGTTAATAGTAAATTGGGTAACTAAGGGTAAATATGATATTAATATTACCCTAACACATGTCCTAATTATATTGGACAAGTGAAATTCGACCAAAAACAAACTTAGGAATAAACTATGACCATTTAGGCCCACTTGGATTAGATTAGGACATTTATTATTAATTTATTTAAAGAAGGGTTAAAATAGTTAAAATCAAAGTTTAATAAGTAAACCATTTTTAATATGGGGTTATACATAAGATAAATTCAACTATAAATATTCATTAGAAAGATAAAAAGGTTTCCTACATAATGGTATTTTATTTGTAATTTTTAGACATTAAATAATTTAATTTATTTATGACACAATGATGATGCAGTAATTATCTTATTAATGAAATATTGACGTAATTGATGTTATAAACACCAAAATAAATGAAATTTGAGACTTTTTATGAATTCCACTAATTTTCTAGGTTACTATGATATATTATTGTTTATTTAATCAACTTGGTTCGAACATATAATTCTGTTATGACTTTCAAAAAAATCATATATCAAATAGTGTCAAAATTGACACAAAATAGTTTTTAAATCAAATATTATATTATTAATTGTTATTTTATTCCTAAAAATCTAAGGTTCGGCCAAAGAACTTATATAAGGATATATATATTAATAATAAACAATTTGGGATTCGTTTGGCATGTTATAGTAAGTGTATTAACCATATAGTGAAAGAAAACAAAAAGACACGGTAAAAGTTAAATTAATTAACTTAGAGTTAAATCTAATTGATAAGGTTAAAATAATACCCTAAAATTGTCTAAATCCTATTGGTTGATAGTATTTAGACCCATCCCAACTTTAGCTTCAAAATAAGACCCTTTGGAACCATTATAAACCGATTTTGACTTTAATATAAAATAATATTTTGAGATATTCCTAAGGTGCCCCTCTCCTCCCTTATAAAAGGGCGCCTCCTCCCCTTCCTCCTCACACCAATTTGAGCACTCAAGCTCGGCCAAACCCTGCCATTTTCTCCTCTCCACTTCCCTAGAATAATCCTAGAGGTCCTGGTCATCTTCAAAGACCAATCTTAGTTCCCTAAGTGGAGGATTCAAAGAGGCGTTCCAAAGAAGAGGTAATATCCATTACCGATCTTTTCAATTTCTTTCTTCTTCAACTTCTTCTTCTTTAGTTGTTTCATGATAAAGTAATAACATCAGTATTACTTACATACTGATATGTTATTATAAATATGAAACAACCCTAATTCACCTTCTATCCATCCTACGGAAAAATAAAATCACCGCGCATGCGTACGTACGGAATACCGTCTCCACGCCGTGGTGTAATCTATTTTCCACCATCACTTTACAGGGATGGTTATAATGGTGTAATGAGTAACTATTTATGATTATTATCAAGTAATATTGATACTGAAATAATATATATATACTCCAATACAGTTCCACGATCATAGGAACGATATCATCACCCGTGCGTACGTACGGAATACCGTCTCCACGATGTGATGCGGCTCGTTCTACATGATCATCATTACATAGTAATTATATAAATTGAATGAATAAATATGATATATGTTACACTAATACCATTCTGGATATAAGGTATCTATAACCTTAAAAGAATAATAATAATGTATTCGGCAAAACACGCATAAGAACAAAAGGCAATAAAGACCCGAGTAACAAGTAACAATGAAATATTACTATCAAGAAGCTAAGAATATGACCATATATGATATCATATCAATATGTATGATTCTGGAATAAGTCAATTACATTATTTAAACCATTATACAGGAGCTTCGGACACGTACAAAGCAATTTGGACCTAAGGTAAGGGAAATATCACAATCTCACTTTTATCCGAGATTGTTTTTACTTTGGTAATTACTGGGGTGTATTTTATTATCCACATCAATGTTCCCTCAATGTGAAATATTATTTCCATCCTTCTACAATAGTTTATATCCAATTTTACCCTTCGGTACGGTTTTTGTAAAAGATATGAAAGGAATCTTTTGTCGTTTTTCGTACGAGGTACTTTTTGACTTTTCCGAAAAAAGTACGAAAAATGTTTTTTTAACTTATACGGCATGAATGGATTTTTAAAACATTATTTCCAAGAAACTTACTTTACAAGTTTTCAAGTTTATTTTTAGTCAACTTCTTTTATTTTAAAGTCGTATGACATGTTATGAAAGGAAAAATGTTTTTGAAGTAGAAAGGATATTTTCCTCAAGAATGGAGTTTAAGTATTTTATCAAAATTATTTTCCATCTAAGATAATAAAAGGGTTCTGTTTTTATCCCTATTATTACATAGGTTTGATTATGTTGTGATGGAAATATTTTTATGAATTCCTTTATCTTATATGAATTGTTTTATGATGTCATGTTGTTTAAGAATCCCATTTTTATTACATGGGTTACACTATGATGTATGGTTTATGATTATGTGGCACACATAAGAAAGGATTCATTATAAGATGGGTGGGACCTATATCTCCCTCCAATGCATTGGGTAAAGATTTTATATCTCATGAGATAGACATGGCTGGAACGGTAGGTTATACCGGTTCAGTGAAACAGGACTGGAACGAGGGTAACTCGGTTCAGAAAGGGACTTTGTCCAATAAGATAGTCTTGGCAATGAGTCATGACTAACAAGAAATGATTTTCCATGATTATGTGTTCATGCCACAAAGTTTCAAGTTTTATGTTATGATTATGGGGATCTCATTTTCACTTCTATGATTTATTCCATGTTAAGATATTATGATCTCTTTTGCAGGTTTTTATTTTCAAAAAGATATGATATGATTTTTATTTCCTTTATTTGCCCTTGCTGAGCATTTGAGCTCACCCTTTTATGTTTTCTTTTCCCCAGGTCAGGAAGATGGATATTAAGTAGAATATGCTAAAAGGGACCCTATATATGATGAAATAAATGGGAGACACTGTAGAAGATTAATGAACCAGTTGTTTATGTTTCTCAGTTTCTAAAGACACTATACCTATACGGTCCTTTGTGGTTTTGTCATATGTTGTAATAAGTGTGCTTCAATTTTGAAGTATTAACAATGTATGTAAAGTATGGGTCGTTATAATATAGATCTTATGATGAACTCACTTTCTTATCTCCCCATCATGGTATTCTGTAAAATTATCTTCCTCAAGGTGATTCCTTACTTAGTAAATAATATCCATGAAATATTATATCAAATTAAATATATGATACCAATTGTGAATTTACATTTAATTTTTATCAATTACACTCCAAGATACCAATTTAAATATTTTTCCATGTTATATTTCTATTTGTAGACATACTTACACTAAGAAAATTCAATCAATTCATTTCATTTATGATTAACCTTCAAATAACTCTTTGAAAATTCACTACCACAAAAATATGAGAATACTTTTTGTCATTATTATCAAATTAATAAGAGAAAAATCATTGATAAATGTTTCCCATATAAAATATTGTTTTCAGAATTAAAGAACCTAGATATCTTTAATATGTATTTTATTTATTTTTCTTGATGTGATAAGTTGTTCAAGGAATGAGTTTCATTTAATTTTTTATATTTCCTATTTTCTAGAATTACTATCATCAATTTAGATGATTGAGTATTTTCATTCCTTTTAGATTGAACCATCTTTCTAACCTCCTATAACTAGACTAGAGATATCATTAAGAACTCCTTTGGAGATGTTTAGTTTTTTGAAATTGTTTTCAAACACTATCTACCATAGTATACACCATGTAAACTTTATATTTCCTCTCAAAGAATAGTTTTCATACTCGAGACATTCATGAAACCTTCAATGTTTATTCTACTTATTTTCACCTTCCATTTGTATGTATACCACCCCTGGATAATGAAATATATTGGATTCATGAATGGAACTATTTGATGGTGTGTCAGTTAATCCTTCCATGGATCCCTCCTAAGAGCTCATCACCTAGTCCATCTCTCCCATGTATATTTGAGAAATGGTCTTGAATCCCATTACAATTTCCATATTGATGTGGGAATTAGTAAATTATGTTTCTTGATATTGTGATAGGGTAGCTACATACAACTAGACATGATGGTGGTATTTAACATTTACTGACATTGCTGGAAGTTTACTTTGTTAAAAATATATAAAAGTATTCCACTTGTATATTGTTGGGAATAATATTAATAACAAATATTATCATTGGGGTAAAATAAATTCAATATATTCTATAGATAAAAATGTGTTAGGGTCATAAAATATAGATATATTTTAGCCATGAAAATGTCATGATCATCATATTAGGATACTTTAATTCATATAACTAGTGGGGACCTCTTGTTTTGATGGTGAGAAGTAAGAAGTGTCCCCTAAGGGTGGGGGGATAATAACACATTGGTGGGGTCACCTCCTAGGGGGAAGATTCAAACATTTTTGAAATATTTGAGATGTAGTGATTGAACCATGTAATGGAATCCTATAAACCATATTAAAAGAAAGGGATAAAAATACATGTAGTCCAATGTCAGTCTATTGTCATGTCATGAGAACATTCCATGCAGTTTAACAAAGGGAATTAGTGATTCTTGTATCTCATAAGAAGAAGTAATAAGATTTGGTGTGGGGATTATATATGAAAGCTTCCAATAAAGGCTGAGGACCATTTCATTATAATCACATGATGAATCCAATGTTTTGACATATAATGTGCAATAGTTTCATGTCATATGATGAGCATGTTTTTCACAGTTTAACAGCTCGAGACTCGAATGTTAGTCTATGAATTTTATTGTCACATTTCTTGTACATTGAATGGATTACAATAGGAGTTACCCAGGTGAAACCCAAGTGATTCTTGGAGAATTGATGTTGTTATTGGGGATTTTTCATGTATATTTCTGAGTAGTGTTCGGAGTAGAAATGGTGTGACTATAGTTTATTCATTTTAATATTTATAGGTACCGTTGGGGTGAATTATTGGTGTTAGTTAGTGTTATTAAATTTTATTTCCATTTTGTCTCTAATTTCATCAATGGTTTTATTATCACATGCATTTGGAAGCTTCCTTGGATCTTTTTGGAGCATCGATGTTGTGATAGGGTATTACATATAGAATTTTCTCGACTATTTCATTGGGATAATATGGTTATATTTGGGTATACTCATGGAATATATCTAAGAGATATTGAGGAGAAACAATGGTGTAGTTGGGGTTTACATGTGAATGCTTACCAGGTGCTTCTGATAAGAAGTGGTTGTGTGATTAGGGCTTAGGCATAGAAGCTTCCAAGAGGATAGGGGTATCATATTAGGCTTATCAGCTAAGGTATATCATCTCCCCATTTGAGGAATTATATTTTTATTATTTATAGAATACCATTTTATTTTCATATGGAAAGGCCTTATTTTAATGTCTGGTGTATGGAATTTTTGTTTTAGGTTTACTCATGTTTCATCCATATCTTTATTCCTCATGTCAGTTGATGAGGGAATATCAACGTGATTATGGGTTGAAATATGTGATTGGGGGTTACATTTGAGGTGGATGTTTATGTGGAATACTTGGGATCATGAGGGATATATATCTGGCATACACATAAGTGATACCATTTATTTCCTCTACGTGTCCGGTTATGAAGGCCTCTTCATCTACTAATGTGCCAGGCAATGTGATTGGGTCTTACATCTAAGGTGGAAGTGCATTTTTACTTCATGGTGATTGTCAGATTATTATTATAGGATTCATATTATTCTTCAAAAATAAGGATTTAATTAATTTTCACATGAGACATCATATGATTCTCACATATGGAAAAATAATATATAACATCATGTAGTGAGGAAAAGTAGGAAAAAATATTCCTAAGAATATATTCTAGGTTACATATGTTAAGGAGTGTGTTTATGGTTCAACCTTGAATATGTGTCATGTGAGGAGATTTTAGGATTATGTGAAGCGTATTTCAACTATAGGTATCAATGGAATTTCAAAGGTGGATCTCAACTCAGGAAGAAATAAATAGACTAGAAGTAATAACTCAACTAAAATTGATTCAGGGATTCTTTCAGAGTATAATGTCTCATTGTAATATCCAGGATGTGAGGTTGGGGTGAATATGTTGCAATATAGAAATTTAGTAACCTATCCTAAATAGTTTGTGGGGTGACATTCCATTTTTTGGTGGTCAGTAATAGTAGAAAATATAGGAGGCTTGAGGAATGGTGTCAAAGAATGCAGATTTCTCATGTTTCTAAACTTTCATCAATGTGTGTTTAGTGAATGTAGTGATACAAATTGACAAGGGAAATAATTTTTAATGAATCTTCAGAGCTTAATAAAAAATTTTCTTTAAAGAATCATGTCTATATTAGGAAAAAACATTTCTCCATGGTCGAAGTCTTCATGAAACATCATCAATAAATCACCCTTAAATGGAATAACTCGTGTGAGGGAATTCACAAAAGTCCATTCCATGGGGGAAATGAATTATATGTACTCAAAATATTCATCAGAGTTTCTTTAATTAAGGGAATGATGCATGAGAATGGAGTTTCCCCCACCCCAACAAATTTTTTACATAAGGGGGGTATTTATAGTTTTCAGGGTCATCACAAGTTACATTTCATGTATTATTAATTTTTTTTGGAATGTTTGAGTTTTTTGAAAGATTATTTTCATCATGATAGATTTATTTTCAATGTGATATTTTTTTTAATGATTACTTCCTTCCTGAGAGATGAGTTTAACATCAACATTCCATCAATTCATTAAACTTTTTGTGTTTTTTAAATTATTTACATTGTTCCCAAATTACCACTACTAACTGTTACCAAACGTCTATATTCAAATAAACCAAATATTGATCTATAAGTAATTTTTAGATCCACAAATAGTCAAATAAAAGCTCTAGTAAAGAAATATTTCCAATAGTTGTGGTCTTTATCTTTAATTACATTTCATAATAATTTATCAGTGATAATGTACTATTATTTAGACTCTTTCCTTGTAGTAGCAACCTTGATACAATATGTCACAGTTTCTTTCCCATTCGATTTCATTTTATTTTATTATTTAGATAAACATTCCATGTGCTTTATTTTTATGTTTCATAAATTATTTCATATTACACACACCACTTCAAATAATGTTTTGAGTATTTTTTGGGAATCCACTCCTGAAATTTGTATCCATTTTTTTTATTCCACAAAAAATAAATTTTTTTATCCAATTCACCAATTTACTCTCTCTATGATTCCATATATATCACATTAAATTTGATATCCATGTCCATTATAAGGTATTCATTGGTGTGGAATTTTTTACCACAATATACATACAAAATATTTGGTTTAACATCCCTCTAATAAATCATTATGTTAATGGATTTATTGATAGAAATCTTCTTGATAACACCTTTATTGACTTATTTACTCTCCAAGGAAGACCAACTATCATTTCATTGTTTCTTATACTATTCAAGTTTTCCCCTTTGGTCAATGTTGGAGTGGGGATTTGAAGGTATATACAATCCATATTCATAAAAGTATACTTTTTTTAAAAAAACTAACAAATATTAATCTAATTTTCAAATTATTTTTTAAATGTAAATACTACGTGATCAAAGAAATTTGATTTTGACTTATAGGTCTGATTGTGATGTAAACACATCTCCCAGATCTTTTTTAATTTTATAATTCCAATTTACTAACATGTTGTGCTATCAATCAGTGGCCATTTTTCAAAACCATGAATAACACCAACATCATCATATAGACCACACAATTTTACTTGTACATATATTATAGATAGATTTTTATATATTCTATTTTTTATGGAAATACCATTTTTTAGGATCTATTTATAATGATGATTTTATTAGGATTCCTAACTTTATCCTTTTTGATGTGATGAATTCTTTGTTATTTTTTCATCCCAAATAGTCCAATATTTTGATTTTACTTCCTTCATTGTACATGTAAATATAATTAGTGCCCCTGAATTAACATGATAATGAGATATTCTAGAAAAAGATTATTATATAATGATATATAGAGGATACCAAGTGATTTATTCTACCATTTTGAGTATTTTATAAATAAAATTGTTTTCTATTATTTTCTCAAAGAATTTATCATCACTTGATGTTGGGAAGATCTTGGTTTTCACACTTTTGGATATATTTTAAATTTCCAACTTAAGGAATATAAAGGTGAATATATTATTATAAGATTTAACAAAAAAAATATATCTTTACACTATTTCTTATTATTTAATTTATTATCATCGATAAACACTATTATTTATTTTATTTTGATATATATAACCTTTACTCATTTGTATTTAATTTACAATGAAGAATACTTGACACCTATGGAAGCATTATGTGATTATTTAAATATTTTATAAATTCATCTTTAGTCAGTTGGTGATTTTATTGAAAATATATTACATGATTATGTGTATATTTGACTACTTTAATGTTATTGTTACACTATAATAACATTTTTTCTATGGAATTTATCATTTTGTTTTCTTTTTAAAATAAATTATCCCTTGTCATCATTGATTCCTTGAATAAACTAAAAAATATTTATGAAAAAATAAATATTAACTTGATTCAAGTAATCCATAAAAATATAATAGTGGTTTTCTACTGATTAACTAGATTAATCCCCTTCACATTCAAAATTAGATATTTTAAATGGTTGATGTTTTTCATATTTTCCACCAAATGTAATATAAATTTAAATACCATAATATATTTGTGTTATATAATTAATATGTAATCCATTTATTAGCTTTTCCTCCATCTTATATTTATATTTTAGAGTCTAGTAGGAATATTCCAAGACAATTTTGTATAAATATAAACAGTATTCCATATAGGAGGAACTTCTAAAGACCCTTAAAATATAAACTCAAATATTTCAATTAAACCCCACACATATTTAAATATATTATTCCAATAAATTAGATAATATTATATAATTACAATTGAAATGACATGAATGATCTAATATAGATACCATGGGGGAATAAATCAACTGATTTCAATATTTTAATAAACTCATACTTTTCTTTCATACTTTTAGTACCTTTTTCCAAAAACCCATACTACAAGTTAAGATATGTATAATTTTATACACTATAAAATATATATAAAAACTACATGAAATCAAATCTATAAGGAAATATGAAACATGGGGGACATTACATGTTTCGCCACTCAAAGGAATTATACTCCTTACCATGATTAGGGTGTCTGATAATATATTCATCATATATAATATTATAAACAATCACAATTCACTTATTAAAATGATATACCAAACACATTATTTGAAAAAAGTGTATGATTAATATATTTTTAATGTGAAAATTAATTACATATTTTATATTATTCTACATATATTTTCCATGGTCAATTTTTAATGATTTCAAATTTTGAAGAGACCATTAGGATTTCATAGGATTTCACGAAATATATCACATCTCAACCACTTCCTAAAACATAAAATATATAATTTCCATAAAATTGTTTTCATTAGTGAATTCAACTAAATATATACATAGAACCTTTTCCCAATTCTTCTTAAAAAATCTCAATGGGATTTATCTCAATAATTATCAAAGGAAATAAATAAAAATAATTATTTGGTACTAGTTCATATTAGAATAACTTTCTCACAATTCATATTAATATTTTTATAAAACTTACACAAAGTTGAGTGTTGTATAAAATGGTATGTGAACCAAATTATTCAACTTCTTATTATTTTAATATCTAATTCATGAATAAAAAGATGGTGTGTCTCCTTTAATAAATGTTAAATTATTTTTCTTATTTAAGAGTACTACACATTCTATCAATACATTTTATAATATTCCCTAGAAACAACATATTGGTGGATATATTAATTTATAATAGATTAATATTGTCGAAAATATTTCATTCCATTTCTATATTTATTTTCCCTCAATTTCCCTTGCAGTCATTTTAATATGTATTAAAATGTGAGTATCTTATAAGATGTCATGTAGGAAAGATGAAATGATCATTTTCATTCCCCATCATCCTTCTTATTATTTCCTCATTTTTTTTAATTGTCTTGACCCATTATGTTATCAAATGCATGGATCTAGAACAATTATAAGTGTATCATTCTATTTTTATATATATTAAAATTTTAAATATGTCTGATCTTTTCATGAATATATTCTAGTATTATAAATACCTTATCAATTATTTTTGTTATAATAGTGATATCAATTTAATAATATTATGTATTTATTTCAGTATGGGACTCCTACGTACTAAATGAGTGTGTCTATGTATTTTCTAGACAACCATCATCAAAGATAGATCGCCATTATATTATCATGATGATATAATAAAATGGGTTTACGATAACTAATACATTAAACAAAAAATATTTATATTTATATTTCAAAATTTTGGAAGGTTTTATTAATTTATTAGATATATAAATTCGCATCCTTCCATATTAACATTATCCATGCATTATCTGCATAACGATCAACTCTCTCATATATTTGTATTGAATCGTAATTAATTTTGTTATATTACAACCAAGAAACTATATGTCAAAAATTTCATATAACGTTTTTGATCTCCAATGTAGATTTTCAAATTTCATAATTTGGAAAAAAAATATAAGGATAATTTCTCATCTTCATCTTTCCCTTATTAAATGTTCTTAATCTCAAACTTGAATAACTAATAGACCTTTTTATTATTGTTTAAAACCAGAATGTACAACTTTATCTTAATATGAAATTATTTCATATTAATAAATATAATCCTATAATATTATTTATCTCATTTAACATATTTACCTATAATTTCTTATCTATTTATACTTATACAATGAAATGATGATTACAGTCCAAGAAAATTACCCTTATAAAGTCACTTAATCATCCATATAAAAAATTAAATGATCAATATGTTTTCATGCCATTAAAATATACTATCCAAATATTAAAAATTGACACTTAAAAAATCATGGATTATTATTACATAGAGATAAATGATTCTTTTAGAACACGTAATTATCCTAATGATTTCTATTTGATAATCCTTTCAAATAGAAAACATTGTCATTACAGACCCATTCCATTAAAAATTTTCAAACTGATGTTCAATATAATCGTTATTCACAAACATAATGATGTTTATTAACTCGACAATGATAATTGTGTGTCAATAAAATCATTTTAACACAGTTATAGTCTTTGAAACATTCATCCACCACATGTGAAAATTGGGTTTCATTAAATGATATCAAATTGTATTAAATTAATATTACGGATTCCCAAGCAGTAAAATTTTCTCAGAGAAAACTTCTAATAAATATGGTATTTATTAGAAAAATATAATCTAACTTTAAAACATATAAGGTACTTTAAAATATATAAATTTCCCATTTTTTGTATTTCAATAACAATTATTTACTTCTAATTCTTGTTTTTACTGAATTCATTCCATCACTTATCTAAGAGATATTTATCACTAAATCATGCAAAAATATTTATTAATTAACCATTGATGGTTTCTACGTAGTTATTGAGATTTTTTCAAACCATTTTATCACATTTATATGTTTTTAACTATAGCTTTAAAATAAGTCCAATATAATTGTTATGTATCCATCTTTTTTAAATGTTATTTTAAAATATTTTTTTATAGTAATATGACCTTATGACATTCCTTTTAAATTAGTATCAAATGAAAAATAATAAATTTTAATGAAGGTTTTCTCAAATTGATTACCTATATATTCATTGAATGACCTCAGTAATCCATTCATGTTCAGTGGATGAATTCTCCCAACATGTACAATAATAACATTTCTTTGCATCAAAATTAAATTATCAAACTCTTGAGAATATATTGAATTTTTTTAAATTCACATATCCACGACTCGATTAGGGAACTTCATTAATATATATCCTCAAGGACCATTGGAACATTTTATAACCATTAGAAACATTAGTGATCTTGTGATAATAATTTAGTAAACTAATAAATCTCTTTCGGTAAAGTTAATCTAATGAAATATAGTTACTATTATATATCATTTTGGATATATTAGTAGAACATTTATGATAAAAGTTCATCACTAATATTATATCTATTATCCAGGAATCCAAGGATATAAACTCCCTAAAACTCACTTATATTTTATGATATATTTCATTTTAAATAAATACAATCTCTTTAAAAGCTTACAATAAATTAAAACTAGAGTCTAAATTAATCATAATATAGTATAATTTCATTATATAAAAATTATTACATTATAGGTTTTAATATTAATAAATAAATTAATAAAAGAATATGATTTAAACATGTATAAAATAAATTCACTAGTTATAATTCTATTAGAAATAAAAAATATCCATCTGAATGTAAAAGAAATATGTTTTTGGTTAAAATTTTTTATATGAGTAATTAGTTTTTATATTAATAAATTACATTAATAAATATTGGAGAGTTATTTTATAAAAATTTTAAATTATATATGGATTGAAAAGATGTATGAATCATGTGATGCTTTTTATGAATGGGATAATAAAAAATATATCATTATGCTTAAAAATTATATATTTCCTAAAATATTTTTCATAATTTTGTTTGAACTTATTTGAAAATTAATTGTTAACTCCGCTATATATTGTTTTTGAAAAAATGATCTCAATTTTTGAAACCAACTTTTAAAAAATATCAAATAATTGATTTTTGATAATTTCATAGAATGCTTTTATTTTGAATTACTATTTAAATTTACATAGTGTTTTTATGAGTTTTCTTTTTCACATAAATCATTTAAAAAAGTAAAAAATTGTATTAAAATATTAAGAAAATGTTAATTTTGTAAATTACATTATTATTAATCCAATTTTAGACATTTGAGACAATTTAATGTAAAATTTTGATATATAAACATATAATACCGAAGATTAATATTTCATTGTGAACCCACTTTTCATCTCGTTTCTATGTTCCATTTCAAAATAAAATTATCCCACTATTTTGACTTTTATTATATAAAATGGTCACTATATTTATAAAAACCATAACTAATATTATCTAATGAGGTTAATATTTGTTTTCTCCAAATTAATTTTTAAAAATTGAAAAAAATTATTGCCATTATTAATTTGAATACATTCTAATTGAGGGATAATATATAAATATATGCGTAACAATGATATAAAAACTTTCATAAACCTCATTGGTTGAATATATATATTTATTATATTACCTTATAATATTATCTCTTTTGGATCCATTTTATTCCATACGTGATTTGACATTTTGTTTAATTTTTATGATTTACAAGTGTTCCACTCATCTTAATTTTAAAAAATAACCACCGCCCCTCACTTCATTAAACCACAAAAGCCCATTTTCTGGCTTAAGACCTACCAAAACATCTCACCAAAATCATTATTTGTAATATATAACTACTGGTCCTCAAAATATTCTAACTCAATGATTCTTAATAAGAGATCTAAAAGAGGTTTTTCTAAGAAGAGGTAATTTTCCTCACTAAGATCAATTTTTATTTAATTTATCATTTAACACAATAAATTTTTTATAAGTAATTATATATACAAAAAAACTATCTTCCATAAAATTAGATTTTTTTTCAATTAACTTAATAACATGTATATATATCCTCATCCCTCAAAAGTGACAAACCATCAATTGTGTGTGTGCAAAACTACCACCTCACGAACCAATGTAATTTGTTTTCCATCACATCATATAATTATTAGATATAATGATTTATTTAATTTATATTTATTATATTATTAAAATAATTATAATAATGTAATTTTAATACCACATATAACTTATTACCTTCAAATTATTTTAGAAAATGATTACATCGCTCTCACGTATGCCTGTACTACTATCTCCACGAAGAGTGGTTAGTTATTTTTCTTTTATTATTTAAATTTATGGAAATAATGATGTATATAATGAATATATTGTCGATATAATATGTAATAATGAAAATATAATGGTAAATTAATATTTACTTTTTGTTCAATCCATTAATTGAAAATTGCAAAAAATCATGCTTATGTAAGTCTTACCATCTCATTAAATGTAATAATTCATTTTTATACCTCTATATTTTTTGGATGTGTATAAATAAATATAAATAAATATATAAACATATATAATTAATATATGAGTTATTTATTTCATGATTAAAATTCTAGAGAGTATTGGACCATGATCAATGTAAATGTAATGCATATTCGAAACCAACACTCTCATTAAAATATAAATATTTAATACATAGAAAATGATTATTTTAATAATGAATTATTAATAAATGGTGGGTGATATATTATATGTTTATAATTTATGAAATTTTATGTTCTTAAATTATTTTGATAAATAATTATAAAAACAGAAAAATAATTTTATAGGGAATTTGTTTTCTTTCGAAGCGTGTGGAAATTGAGGTAAGGGATCTTCATCACACATTTAGTTTTTTCAAAAACATGCCATATTCAAAACTTTATCTTTTATGTGGGGTAAAAAATTAATATCAATGTAATTTATTATGCAACTAATAATAATTATTGGGCTATAAATATTAATTTATTTTTTTTCTTTATTTGTGTTATTATTTTAACATTACTAATGTGGTAAGTGTTTTTTGTTATAGTCTCACTATTTATCTGGATTTTTTATGTTTATGTTTTTTATGATAAAGTATTATTATATATCTCTCAAGAAACTCATGAAATTATTATTACTATTTGTAATTATTGAGATTACATTTTTTACTATCATCTCAGTCATTTGGAGAACTTAATGTACTGAATAAATATTTTAACGAATATTCACATTATTTGCCTATCCAATCAAAAATCCATTCTCTTAAATGACCATGTTTTGTAAAAATTATTTCAAGAGAATTTTTTCTATTGTAAAATTATTTTGAAAAGCCATTTTCCTCTGTTTTTTATAAAATATATTGAAATAATTATTCTTTTATTTTTTAAAATGAGGAACTCATGACCTTTTACCAAAAAACATGTACGTAAAAATTGTTATAACATTTAGAAAATGAACAAAATTTTCCAATTCCACGACCACTGAATTCTTTGATAAATCATTTACAAGTCTAATATGTTATTTTAAAATAAAATTCATCCATAAATATTTTGAAATATTTATATCTAAAATATGTTATTTTAAAATGGAAAGATTATTTACCTTAATAAATGCTCTTTGGGATGTTTTAAAGGTGTTATTCATCTCTGATGAAATACTTTATTGTTACTTAAGTTTTACAAGTGATATAGTCCCACGATAGAATAATAATTATTTAACTAGATATTTAGTTATTATGATTATGAGATATTTATGAAACACATTTCATTTACATTGGTATTATTATGACGAGTTGATGAAATATTTATAAAACTAATTTCCATTACACAGTTATTCTCTAAGAAATTGTTTACGAAATTAGATTATTTTTTATCCATTATGATATGATAAATGAATTATTATCCTGTGGCACACATATATATGGTAATTATTATGTGATAGGTGGGTATGTGATTATATTTCCATCCAATGCATTGGGAAATGATGAACAAATCATTATGTAAACAATACTATAAGGGGTATTTCACATAATTCAGTAAGGTGATCTATCTATAATTAATGCATTGGATGTTAACATTGATTGCTATGATTGGGAGGGAATTTAACAAAATACACTATGATGGTCTTAGTAATAATCCTTGGAAAATAAACATGTAATTTTACATGCTTAAGTGTGTGCTATAAACTCATGTATTATTCATATTTTATATTCATATAGATTATGTTCATCGATTCCCTTATCATTCATGTCTTATGATCTTCACAAGTTTATTCCACGAATCTGGATTATATTCTATGATATATAGGGTGTTTCTATAAACTATTATGATTATATTCTCATACCCTTATGCTCATATTATTTATATATGATAAAGGATATCTCCCTAATTTACTATTACATTGAATTTCCAATCACATATTCATTTGATTCTTTTCCCCAGGTCATGAAGAAAGGTATTATGTATGATATGTATTAGAAGTTCAGTAGTTATGAAGAAATTAGTTTGAGATAATTTAGTTCACATATGAACCAATTTTATATGTACAGATGATTCCAAATATTATAGAGTAATATTATTATGTTTTGTATTATTATATTTTACAACAAAAATTTATATAAAATATGTAATTTCTGTATATCAAAATTGTTTGGTTCTATAGTTGGTATCAAATAATGGGTTTGTTAACCATTAAAAACTATGATATGAAAACATTACTAAGAACCCTTAGTATAATACTAGTTAATGGAGAACATCCTATTTTATATTGTATAAAATAGCATGGTTTTCCTTAAAAACTATCATTGTATACATAATAAAAGTGGATATTGTTTATATATAGATTAATCTAGGGGAAATAACCCTAAAAAGAGTTGTTCATATATATATAATACCCCCATTAACATGCACAGTGAGTGTGTCATTACAACACACCTAGTTTGAAACACCTCGGGCTAATACTGGGCAATTTCACAATTTCATTATGAACTATTAAAAATGAATTAAATATATGATGACCATGAGTTATATCGGTTAAAACTGACTAAAAATTTATATTTTGATTATCAAAAAACTTTTGAGGGTAATGAGAGAAACCAAACGATCCAACGTTACATGTAAATAAAATCATAAGAATTCAAACCTGAATCAATTCTGTAGAATCTTACCCTCCGTAAGGATAAATTTTTCCAACAAAATGGTTTCTACTTTTTCTAAATTTCTGGTACTCGAAGGAAGTATGTTAATATAGAATCTAATAAATAATGAAATTACTTTTTTCCTGAGAACCCAAATGTTATGTGAGATGAAATAAAAAAATTCATTGATATTATTATAAAAAAACCATAATTATGAATCATTTTGAAATTAAAAATTAAAAAATAGGGGAAATGTTATATTGCTTCCCTCTTGAGAGAACATCCATGTTCCTTTAGTGGGTCCACTAATCCACAAGCATTGAGAAGTGGATCATCACCAATGAGATGATATTTATCACTCCACAATGTTTAGAACATAAAACATTTTTTTTTCGTTTTCTATAATTTGGAATGAAATGAGGAATGATTGTGGAATCATATCTAGAATAAGAGGGAATACGTCAAAATTGAGTCTATATGTTGGGATGAGATTAAAACCTTATTTTTTAATATGTACTTTAATAGTATATTATTTTATTAAAATTTTGAAGTAATTATGTATCCTAAATCTGATGTGTGATGAATTCATGGGTAAAAATCTTGAAACGTTTTTGAGACATTGTCACGACCTGTCCTCGGGGACCGTGCCGTGACTACCCTAAGCCCGTCTTCCGTAGGCTAGGGGCTGGCGACTAGAACCAAGGCGTAAATCCAAAAAAACAGGGAACGCATTGCCTTTGTAAAGTAAAAAACCACCACAGAGTAAGCAAGCGGAAAGAGTAAACATTGTAACAAGCTGTGCTGAATGTAAAAGGGGCTGGAAATACAAGCCCAACTGTAAAGTACAACTGAAAGGGGAAAACAGCAACTGAAATGAAAAGCCGCAGCGTCGAGCCTTCCTCTGGAAGTCCCACCTAAAGGCTGAGCACAGATAGCCTCCACAGCTCCTCGGTCCAGCCGTCCACTCCGAGTACGTCCCACCTAGTGGTCCACCTCCAGGTACCGTCCTGCTCCGCAAGCCTCCACCACGATTCCACTGTGTTGTCCGTCATCTGCAACCAACACAATGAAGTGTGGGCATAGCCCATGAAGGGGTGAGTATAAGCTACTCAGTAGGGACCCCGAGACCCCCAAAGGTCTCCCTAAATCCACAAAGGATAAACCACAAGGAAAGATACAATCACGAAGTAACAACAGACACTGCTTAGGTATATTCCCATACATATACCTAAGTCATCAATTCCTGTTCGGCTCCAACATCCGAGACCAAGCACAACCCAGTCCACACAGGAAAGAAAAACGTATACTCACACAGAAAAGCACAACACAATCCACGAAAGAGAGCAAAAGTAATCCACATAGGAAAGTAAACAGTAAATCTACACAGGATAGTTCAACACAATCCTCAAAGGAGAGTAAACAGTAAATCCACATAGGATAGTTCAACACAATCCACAAAGGAGAGTAAACAGTAACTCCACACAGGATAGTTCAACACAATCTACAAAGGAGAGTAAACAGTAAGTCCACACAGGATAGTTCAACACAATCCACAAAGGAGAGTAACACAGGATTCATCTCACATAGGTATACTTTGTCGAAAAGGAGAAAGGGATGATCAGATATAGATACTGAATCATCTAATCTGGGACCAACTGAGGATTCAAGACCAGCTGTCTTCATTGATTCATCTATGTTGGGACCCACATAGGATACAAGACCAGCACTGAATCATCTAGCTGGGAACCACATAGGATACAAGACCAGCACAGCTGAGACCCACATAGGATACAAGACCAGCACTCTTCATTGATTCATCTATGCTGGGACTCACATAGGATACAAGACCAGCACAGCTGGGACCCACATAGGATAAAAGACCAGCACAGCTGGGACCCACATAGGATACAAGACCAGCACTCTTCATTGATTCATCTATGCTGGGACCCACATAGGATACAAGACCAGCACGGAATCATCTAAGTTGGGATCCAGATAGGATACAAGACCAGCACAGCTGGGACCCACATAGGATACAAGACCGGAACTCTTCATTGTTGCAGTCCACCGAGGATCTCTGCACAGTCGTCGTCGTCGAAGTCGCATACAGCACTAGGGTTACCGCACACAGCAATCTCGTTCGGGAGGGTCCGCTCCACGAGCCGAGAGGCTGATACATCAACTGACACAAGGTCCAGAGTTGATGAATCCAAAAGTTCTGTATCGTCAACAGGAACTCAACGTCGTAGACGGCGCGTCAATCGGACGCCCGGTCTGAGAGTTATTGGCTTTTCCGTCCCAGGGGCCCGGTTGGTTTCAAAGGCAAAACCAACCCGACCATACTCCACCTGTGTCTGAACCTTGGGCGGAGTATGCCAAAAGATCCGTCTCACTTATAGAAACTCAATGAAGTTGACGACATGTCAATCGGACGTTCGAAGCTCAAGATATGAGCGTTTCCACCCCGAGGGCCTGATTGGTTTCATGTACGAACCAACCCGGAAGAACCCAATGTATTCCGAAATCTTGAGTGCGATAGACCGAAACGACCATCTCGATCCAAGGATCGTGTTCCCACAGACGGCGCATCAATCGGAGGCACGTAGCTCAAGTTACGGGAAAAAGACCGAAAAGGTCCGGAAACGGGGGATCTGGGCCCGGGCCGACCCGGCCCAACCCCCCCAGGGTCTGCCGAACCGGGTCGACCCGACCCGGTTCGGACCCGGTCCGACCCGGCCAGGGCGCGGACCGTCCCGGCTCGGCTCGGCCGCGTGGCCGAGAAACGCGGGGCGCTGCCCCCGCGGGACAACACCGCGGCCCCCGCAGGGGGCCGCCCTGGTCAACGGACGCGGCGAAACCGCGTCCTGTGTGCGCCGGACCCGCGCGGCCGCTGGTCCGCTGGAGCCGCCGCCGCCGGTCCGCTGGAGCCACCGCCGCTGCGGCTTCAGCCCGGCGGCCCTGTTTGGCGCCGTGCCGGGGCGCTGCCAGTGGCTTCCGCGGGCCACCAGAGTTCCTCTGGTGGTCCGATTTCCTTCCCGCCTGCGCCAAAGCTCCTCCCGGGTCCCGTTCTTCACTGCGGAAACATCAAATCGCATCTGCGGCACGTTCCATCATCGCCCGCCAAATCCGAACATCATCGAAGAACCGAGGAGGGTTTTCGGGCCGTGTTTGTTTGGGCTGCACCCTCCGCGTCAGATGATAACAGTCGGGAGGAATATTCAAAACATAGAAAACATATCAAATACAATTTTAATAAATTAAAATTTTTCTTATGAAACTGGGATCTTTGTTTTGAACGGAAACATCCACGGAGTAAAAACATTGCCAACAAAACCCCTACCTTGTCAAGTCATCACACACGCGTTTTTTGCGGAATTGACCATCGCGGAACAAGTGGAGCGTCGCGTCGCGGAAGGGCGTCACGTCGTTGCGGAAGGGGGTCGCGTCGACGATCTCCGAGGATCATGAAACAACATATTTAATTAATAATAATTAAATATGTGATGTTGTTATAACCCACAAAGAGATTTAAAAGAAGCGCAACCCCCCAACCTTGTCGTTGTCGATCGAAGGTTGTCACGGGGTTAGATTGTCGTGGAAGAACGCCGCGGAAGAAGAACAGTCGGTGTCGCGGTACTTGGCATTGCGTTGTCAATCTCTGAGGGCTCGGCATTCTTCGTCACCCTTCGTCGAAGGCCGGCGTTTTTCGTGTTCTTCGCGTTCTTCGTGATGAAGGATGAAGAACTTGAGGTTTGTCAAATCCTCTCAACGAACAACACTTAAGGAGAAAAAACGTTGGTCTTATTTTAATAACATGCCAACAAATAAAAAAGAGATAAGTAATGACCCATTAATTCATAGAATTAATTCAACGAATAAAACCGCCCAATTAAATGGTTCGTTAAGAATTTAAGAAAACGGGTCAGTTGACTTTCATAAAAACGGGTTTTTACGGGTGCGTTACTTAGGGGAAAAGAAACGGTGGGGCTCGTACGGGCCCCACCTCACAAATTTCTTATACATCTTATTTTTCTGATAAGAAAATCAAGATATAATTCAATGAAAACTATTGAAACCCCATGGAGAAAAAAAGATGAGATATTTACCCGCCTCAATTTTTAATAGGAAAAATGTGGGATATTGTATTATGGGGACTACAAAATATTTTTTTATGTGTTAATGAATGCAATCGAGTGGATAAGTGAATAAGTGATGTGAATAAGTTAGCTATGTTTTTTAATATCAAATGTTTTGAATATAGAGAAACATCCAAAGAATACTCTACCCACACATTAGTGTTTAAAATTCATGTTTTATAGGAACCATGATAACTATTTCTCAAATATGAAGGTTAATTATGATGAATGATTTTAGTAACCTCTTATGTTGATGGATATTGGGAAATCTCAGGTAATTACAATTTATGAAGTGGGGTACAATAATGATGATGTGAAAGGTACACTTATAATACATTCTACAACTTTTAAAGAATTTTTTAACTATGGATATACCAAATATTATTTATCTAATGAGTTTGATATTGACATAAAAACTATGACCCAACAATTATATGATGAATATACAGTGAAAACCCTAATTCTGTGATGATAACATGTTATTTCTACGATTCTAAATTGGTTGAATATTATAGAAATGTGATCTAAATAAATATTTTTTTCTTCCCCTAGTAAAATTTGACATTATCTTATGAATTGCTCAGATTTCTATAAATAAATCCTAGATCAATTAAAAGATATGTACAGTAATGTTTGATATTTCGATCCAACCTCTCATCATTTATCAATATGATGATTAATATGAACATCTCATGAAAATAAAACCCATTGTATACATCTTTATTCTTATTATAGTGCCATGTTTATCTTGAATAGTTAGAGAAAACTCAGCATCAAAGAAATTTCAATTATTTAAGAGTTCATTGAAATATTTATAGAATTGATTTATTGACTTCTTATAAATTGTGAAGTTTATTTCTCAATAATAATCATAAATTATGCTTCACCTATTTCAACTACTAGATAATGAATTTCCCAAATTCATTTATAAGAATTTATAGAAGAAATACAAGGATAATATTAAAAAAGATATTTATTCAGGAACGTGTGTAACCTTGGGGTTTAATAGTTTTATGTAAACAAGTAAAATGGATAAATGTGAATCTATATTTATTATTGCGGACATAATAAGATCTATATCAAGAACATGTATCCCCGACAACATATTGATGAATAATTTAAATGGATGTGTAAAGATAAATAATTTTCCATGATTGAGATTTGTTTTGGATATCATCAATTGTCGTCTAAGAATGAGGATGTGTCCAATACCACAATCTATAGAAGGTATAGAATTTATGAATATATAATTATTCTATTCCATCTTGATAATTAATTTATTATCTTCATGTATTTAAACAATTGAGTCTTTATAGACTATATGTTTTGGTTTTGGGTAGTATTTATAGATTATATTGATAATATTCAATGAGTAAGGAACATCATGGACATCACATGAGGATTTTACTAAACATCATAAAAAAGGAGAAACTATATATTAATTTTAATAAGTGTCAATTTTGTTTTTACATGGTTTTACATTTATTTCATATTATAAAATGAGATGGAATATTATTGGATCAATCACATACAAAATTTATTTAACATTGGCCAAATCCAACCTATATGATAGAGAGAAATAGTTTTCATTATTTAGTTGGATGTTATCAGTTCATTTTGGATAACATTTCATGAATATTTCCACTAACAAAATTTCCTTAGAAGGGATCCATGTTCCTTGGGACTTATGGATGTAATGAAAATTTCTAGTAGTTAAGGAGATCATTAGTCAGCACACCTGTATATACATTTCCCTACATTACTGAAGGGTTTTGGATTTTTAGTGATGAATAAATAAAAATAATGGGATTTTTTCTCATTTATAATGATATGGTGATATATTACGAATCCTAAAAATTGAAGGTTCATGATAAAAATTTCCAAACTCAAGATTTGGAGTTAACCTTGGTAATTTTTACATTGAACATATGCAGGAATTTTCATTATGATGAAATATTTGATATATATATATATATATATAATCTTCACTAAATTTCAATGTATATATTTATTAAAAAGAGTAGTATATGATCTAGAGAATATGGTAATAGATGAATAAATATTATGGCATATCAATAAATCACCACCATAGGAAAACACATCAGGTGGCTATAGTAATGATTCAAATGTATCATGCTAACTTATATATGAGCAGGATCACAAAAGATAATATAAATATGGGTATAAAAAATAAAGGATATATTAATTTTTAATTATGGGTGAATATATTATCTAATTAAAATGTGTGTTCAATCATTTATCTATGAAAAGATTGAGGAGATTTAAAAGGAAAATGTATAGGTGAAAATGCTGATGATAAATGTTTTGGAGTTTAAATTTCATTTTCATTGAATGATTATGTACATAAATAGTGTATGTATTCATAACATAGATTATTTGATGAAAGAGATATTGGAAGAGGCTCATACTTTATCATTATCTCTTCTTCATTGAATTATAATGATTTATACTGATCTAAAATAGTATTTCCTATGGGATATGATAAAGAGTGATATTTCTGAATATGTATATTGTTTTTTGGTAGGTCAAAAAGGTATGTTTTGGAGATATAAGTTTTAGTGTATTCTATAAACATTACCCATAGTATAATGAAAATGAGCAAAAATCACAACATATTTCATAATCAGAATCCATAAAACATCTGAGGGTTGTAATGTAATTTGTTTCATACTCAACCTATGTATGACGTTAGCACAATTAATTAACATCACAGAAGAAATAATTTTGATAAACATGAGAGAATATAAATAAATGAATTGGTATGGTCGTGTGGGGTACCACATTACCTTTTTATGGATGGGATATATGGTTTAACTCATAATTATGTCAAATAATTCTATAGACTTTTGATACATAGTTAATTTTTAGAACATCAATTCAGCTAAAATATAACACCATTCTTTAGTTGAGTTTTCATATAAAAAATCAACCACTCAAGAATTAAAATAAATATTTCTAAAAAAAATATTGAAATAAGAGCATAATTCTGATGATATATGATGAACATGATGAAATAAACATACTGGGACATGATATAACTTAGAAAATGGTAGGTAAAGTCAATGCCTTTCAATATATTGTTAAGGATTCCTAGGGTAAATGGAAATTACATTCTAAAATATTCCAGCATAATATTGAATTTCAATTTAGTGATAAGGTATTTTTTATGAATTTATTCATGGAATAATTTTATGATATTTTGAAATAAGGGAAAGATAGTTCCTAGGTATATTTTTGCTTTTTATATTCTCGATTGAGTAGGGATGGTAGGTTATTGGATGGCACATCCAACAATCATTTCATAAGTTCCACGAGTTTTCCTTGTATCTATCTGGGGAATATAAATACTATTTCCATAAAATTTATAGAACTAATAAGTTTTACCAATAGGGAATGATATTTCCTTTGAGGAAAGAAAATTATAAATCTTGTATCATTGATATAATATTCTATGAAACCTAAATACTCACATTGTTAAAGTTATCTAGAGGAATTAAAAATTTAAAGATGTTATGTCAAAACCCAATGATGTGATGAGGTTGAGATATAATCCTTTTTTGTATCATATTAAACTAATTTATAAGTGATTATATATTTTAGGGTGGTTATAAAAGAACACTGTTAGATTTTATGATATAATCCATTCTAAACAAATATTATCTCTTTGATATATTGGGATACACACAACCCCGAGTCTAAATGAACCATAATATAATACACTATTATAAACCAGAACTTCAATAAGTGGATATGAATCAAAATAAATTAATTATCAACATTATATTGAAAAAAATATAATAAATTACTTAATAATCAATAGAATTTAAATGAAGACAAAAATCATTTGAATGTAAAAGGATTTTTTTTAAAACATTTTTTATGTAGATAATATGTTTTATTATTAGTAATTTTAACAAATAATTATTGGTGGAAGATTTCAATACAATTTATACATGATATTTTTTTTCATATTTTATATAATTCACGGAATATTTTTTCAAGACAAGGCATAAAAATAAATCAACTATTAAGCATAAAAAATATATTTTTCTAAAAATAGTGTTCATCGTGGTTTGCACACATCTATTAAAAATTGTTTTCTCAAATTTTACAATTTGTTTTTGACAAATTAATATTATTTTGTTCATTTAACATATTAAAATTTTATATAATTTGTCTTTTTTAGTTTTTTAAAAAGATTAATTTTTTAAGGAATAGTGAAATATAATAGTTTTTATTAAATGTCGTCCATTAATTTAAAGTATATAAATGGTTTTTAAAAAAATTGAACCTAAAAGTAAAATTATTTAAAAAAACCTATATAAAATTTCAATTTATGTAATTGGAAATAATTTTATGTTGATTTTTCTTATGAAAACATTTTATACATAGGAAATATTTTTCATTGGAAAACCACATTTCATTGCATTTTGTGAGTTAAATTTAAAATTTTAAAATTTTCACCTCTATGATTTGTATTTATAAAATGAATTAAATATTTGGAATAAAAATAATTAATATTTTATAATAATCCCAACATAATTTATTTTCATAATGAAAAATAAAATTTTTTAAAAAAAAATCCAGAGTTAAAGTTAATTCAGTTTTAGTCGGGGGATAAATCTATAAATATATTGTACGAAATTACCCAAAAAAATTATTAAACCCCATTTAATGATTTTATTTCATCATAAAAAATTTCACCTTTGTATATGAGATAATTTTGTTCCATTTTACAAAGATATTGTGTTCAAATTATTTTCAAACATTAAAAAATTTCAATTGTTCCACTCACCTAAATTATAAAAGGGCACATCCTACCCTATATTATTCACACATAATAAACCATATATCTCAAAAAAATATTGTAAAAATCCCTTTTCAAAATCCTTATCCTCATCTAGAGTGTGTTTTATTCCAAAAATTTCAACAATGGGGACCTTAATAAGTTATCCAATGGAATGTTTTTCTAAGAGAAGTTATTATATTAACCATGTTCTTTGTTTTTTTCTACTTATATTTCCAATATAAATTATATATTAATAATTCCAATTTTTTAGAACCAATATATAATATATAAATTTATGTTAATATTTTAGCGGAGTTACCAATTTCCATCCCATATTCCATCAAATGGGAAACAAAACCCTTGATCATAAGTACATTGGACTACCACCAGACTAACCAAGGTAGTTAACTTTCCATAAATGCCTCCAACAGATGGATACCATATGGGATTTAATGTATATGTATATATAATATTTATGAAATTATTATAATTTAGATTTTTTTATATTACAAAAACATTATTACCGTCAAATTGGTTTGAAAATAATAATGTCACTTGTGCGTACATGCAGACTACTGCCACTGTGAAGTGATGTGATTTTTTTTCATTTAATCATTAAATGCGTTGTAATAATGAATGTTTTAGTGAATATATATATTTAATATATTATATATTTATTTTTTATTAAGGTTTAAGTAATACTCACGTATTATTTGATCCATCTGTTAAAATTTATAAACAACATTGATCTATACATATGCCTTACCACCATCATGAACAATGTAATTCATTTTTTTAACTATATTATTTGTGGATAAATATATATATATATAATGAATATATGTTTATTATTTTAATATTATTATTAACATTATTAATAATATGGAACAATTACCCATTCACAAGGACTAGAACTATCAAAACTGAAGCTCTCCTGGAAACTCAAATAGATAACACCTGTAAAATGTTTAATTTAATATGTAAATAATAATGAATTGATGTTGAAGTAATATAATTTTATAATTTATGATATTTTAATTATTTTAATTATTATTTTATAAAATTATATTAAATTAAAATTTATTATAGTAGATGTTACAGTTCGTCTGAAGCATAACAAAGTCAATATAATGGATTTTCTTCTCACTTTTCCTTTTATTATGGACATGTCGTATTGATCACTTTATTATTTTGTGTGGTTTATATAATGAACATGAGTGTATTATATTATAATTATCATGAAAATTATATAAATATAAATATCCATCTATGGAAATCTCTATATGGGGTTTTTTATTTTAATGTTACCGAACTGGTATGGGTTTTAAGTTACAATATCATTGGTTTTTTACATTGTCTATGATTTTTTCTATGATGAAGAAACATTACTCTTTTACTCTTAATAAACTCCATAAATTTAGCATCCATTTTGTGTTTCTAGATAATATATATTTTCCATTATGATTCCTTATTTTAATTACACAATATAATGAGTTAATAATTTTAAGGCAACTGAATTTATTTTCCTCTTTCGTAAAAACATCTGTCTATTATATGTCCAAGTTTTAGAAAAATGTTTTCAATAGTGATTTTACTATTACCAAATGAAATTTTACATTGATATTTACCATTATTTACATTTCTAATTATTTTTAAATGTGTATTCATGTCATTTTTAGAACATGGTCATTTTGAATTTTTCTAAAAATATAAAAGGGGTGTTTTTTAATGTATAAACTGTGAATTGAATTTTTTTTCACCACAACATCTTATTTAATTAATGAATCCCTTAAAAATTTAAAAAAATTTCTTAAAGATAAAAATTTTTCAAATTTTTTTTGAAAATTTAAAAATTTTAAATAAGTGATTTCAAAGTTAAACAGTTATTTTGCTTATGAAATTTTCCTAATTAAAATTTCATTTTTCCTATGTGATGAAATATTTTGATGTAAATTATGTTTTACTGAGGATATGATCCAATTATACAATCTGTATTATATTTTTTCAATCATTCATAACTATTACAGTGACAGATTTATGAATTTAATTTCTTATTGATGTTTTATTTTGTTACTAATTGATGAAATGATTATGAATCTCCTTTCATTTATCTAGTTTATCCTTTGATGAAATTTTAAGAAACCAACTTCATTTTTAAGAATTATTTTATGATTATTATTTTATGATTTTTTGCAACAAATATTTATGTATTTTAGTTTGTGATAGCTTTTCTATAATTTTATTCCATTAAAATTCCTTGATTAATGATGGATATCTAATGAGATAAATAGGAATCGAATAGGCCATGAACCCGGATCATTTATCGGATCATTCCACTATGATAGTCTTGGGATAGAACCTTGAATGTGATGATGGTTTGGGGAATGAACCCAATTCAATAAGACAGTCTCCATAGTAAGCCTTCACTTATCAGGAAATGGTTTTCTTAAGTTAGTTATATTCCATAAACTCATTTATTATGATTATATAATACACTCATGGAATATGTTACTTTATTCCATTATGAATAATTTCGTATGATATTCCATGATTTATGTAATGGATCATGATTATGATCAGTGATATGCTAGGTATGATTTTCATATATTATACTCATATTCATATACGCTTTAGATCATGTTCTGAATAAGAGATCATTGATATCTCTTTTGTTTACCATTTCTGATCATTTAATCTAACACTTTCTATTGTTTATTTTCCCCATGATATGTTGAATGGTATTACGTATGACATGTTTAAGTATTGATTTAGTTTTGAAAAACATTTTTGAAGAATATGTAGTTATCTTAGAAAACAGTTATTTTATGCAGCAATGATTTCAATGATATTAGACCTATACCATTATTTCATGGATAACTATGTTAGGTAATTTATATTTATCAAAAATTTATAATATCTATGTTTGAAAATAGTGGGTCTCTATTTTCCCAACTAGTCATCTCATATCCATTGATATCATATGATAATGGTCCATCTAAGTGGAAATTGGGTGAAAACAATTTTTAGAGAATAAAAATAAAATTGTAAATAAAAAAATAGAAAATAAAGAGAATTATACACCTAGAAAAACCTTTTTAGTACCCACCATAATACTAACTACCTCTCTTACTGATCTAACCTAAAACCGGCCATTATTTCTCTAGAAAACATGACATAAATAAACATCACCAAGATCAACCTATGGTAACATCTAAGGAAATAAATATAAATAATTCAATTATATTGTTTACTTTAGGTATAGTTGAAATATTATAATAATAACCACTGATACCATGTAACATAAATGAAAAAAAATACATAAAATAATATTGAATAGAATTCCATTAATAAATAATTTGATTTGAGAATTTTTTATTTTTGATATTTTTTCAACAAAACATTAATATCAAATAGAATTTAATTCCATTTGTTTGGGTTATTTCACACTTCTCCTCAAATTTGTCTTAATTCGGTGAAAACAAAGGTTATTGGGTTTATCATTGATTCATGAATAATAAAAATTCAATTAATACTTATTATATCAATACTTATTACTTAATACTAATATATATATTATAATCCTATATTAACATTAAATACCCATGATTGAGAATTTATTAGAAATGAAAAAAAAATAATTATCATATAATAAAATTTTATTATGATATAATCATGCATGAAAATAAGTATTTAAAATATTTTTTTCAATAGTCTATACAAATAAAATACATTCCACTCTAGTTTAATATTGGATAATTTAAAAATATTAAATTCATGATATACGCAACCTAGATAAAAATATTTTCTTAGTATAATATGAACCATAATCAAATTAGAAATGAAATATAAATATAATTCTTTTTTCTCAATGAAAAATAAAATGGGTTTTCTATACATATTTCAATCTAAAAAATCAGTATATCAGTCGATAAGAATAAAATATAATTGATGGTCTAGTATGAAAGGTAATTGAAACATGTAATGAAAATTAGGATTATAGAAATAATAATTGTACCAACATGTATATGGAAGTATAATTGTAGGAATTATTATCCAAAATGAAAAATATTTCAAGAGATATAGTCTCTATTAAACAAAAATAAAATAATCTATCCAAAGAATAAAATTTCTTATTGGTCAAAGACATGTAGTCAGCAAAAAGTGAATGATATTACACGTAAGTTCAATAGTGTATAAATTGAAACATTCACATAGTGAACCACTGAAAATATAGTATGTATTTTGAATAAAGTAACCAACAATGAAAATGAAAACCTAATTTAGTAACCCTTATATGAACGTGATAACACCTCTCTTGATGAAGAAAATCATGACTTGTTCTTGTAGTTATAATCATAGATTTGGAGTCATTATTATCCTCTTCTTCCATATATCATGTATTCATACCATTATCTAGACATTTAATAGAGTTTCAATTAGATTTATATCTTCTCTTTAGATGTGATTGGGGTTACAACTATTAATGATCTTGAACTGGAACCATAAAAAGCAATAGGGGATGAAAATTATGCTCGGTCCCACTATTTTATTCTCTTGTGAAATGAAGAAATTTTTTCTTAGATAATATTCTATAATTTATCCATCAATTAATACTATAATATTAACAAGGTTGATTCTTATATGGAATAGATAGTGTCACACTAAATCCTATACATCATGAAAAGACAACAGTTAGGTTGTGTAATAATAATAGAGATTGGTTTGGTGGTTGTGGGTAAAAGTGCATAGAACATGAACATTAAAAAACCCATCTAGAAATTAGGTGAATTAATTACTAGAATTGACATATAGACTACTATAATCAGTTACAAGGTTTGAGGATTGAATCATATCTAAAATAAATGGAGAAAAATATTAAGAGAAACATTAGGGAAACATTTAGGTTGTAAAATCAATATGGATAATGCCTATAAAATAAATTGATAGATGAAACAAATATGGTTTGAATCTATATAAACAATTAATATTTTCTCAAATAATTGACCCATTACTGAGGCCCACACCTGAATAGGGGAACATAGTAGAATAAATATAAATCACAACCATTTATCCCTAAAAATAATAATAATGATATTATACAATTAAATCCAAAATATAAAAATTTCCAAAATTAAAACTAATTTATAGAAAAGTAAATCATGGAATTTTATTAACTATAACAATAAATTAAAATATTACACTATATATTTTAGAAAAAATATTTTTTGTGTTACAATAAATAAAACAAATGGAAATATATACTTAAAATATTATATATGAAAATGGTACAAACTATACAGAGTGAGTTAAAAGTAGGAATAAATGAGGAAATATTATAATTTTAATAAATATATCTACATTCCCAGTCCTATGTTTTTCAAGGTTCATGATCCCAATTACCTCTAAATTTATTTTTAAATTATCTCTTCTCATCCTAAACTCATTTCTCTAGTCCACAAAAATTTTCGAATAATAATTTTATTGTGTAATTAAATACTTTAATGAAATTATCATCTAAATACCATCATATGTCTAGTATATCTCCAATTATGGATATGTAATTTTAAAGAGGTGGTTATTTGTATAAATATGAACCAATACATATATAGTTTAATCTTTTCAAAGACCATTAAGGCCACTCATTGTATTGACAGACGTGAAAATTTAGAATCAAATTTGGAAAACTGGAGAGTTATTTAAGGAATTTTTTTATACCCACAATTCATATGTGTTAAATATTTCCAATTCTATATTGGTTTGTCTATCATAAAATTGTTAAGTAACCATCAAAAATCATTTTAACGTGGCACAAATTTATAATTATATATTAATTTTTATACATTTACATATGGGATCACTAATATCCATTTAAATTTCACGGATTTAATTCGTTTACTTTTTTAAACTCACTACATATTATGAATGACCAATATTCCATTATATTGATGGGTATTTATCGAGATAATGATATAATTATACTAATATTAAAAACCATAAATGAATTTTTACTTCGATTCCACACTGATAGAAAAGTGAAAGTTAATATTTTTTTTGAAAATTAAGACATGTAAAAATTAATTTCTAATAATTTAAAATTATTTTACGTATTTCTAAACCATATTTTTTATAATGTGTGGCATTATAATGTATAATTGAGAAATATTGTAACATACCAAGTAAGTAATGAATAATAGATATTTTTATCTATGTCTATTAGTGAGTTAGATAGTGTTTTAGAGGCTTAAAATGAGAATAAATCCAATCTTAACCATGAAATACACTAATATTTTTAAAAGTTTGTTTTACTGCCTTTTGATGGCAAAAAAAATTTAAATATATCTTTTGAAAATTTTATAAGCTATTTTTGTCAAAATAAACTTATTCTTGATGATTGGGACATCAAAATTAACTTTCTGTGAATTTTTTGTATTTTTCTGATAAAGTTCATTTTTTTAATGAATAGTGAAAAATGTTGTATTTTAATTCAAACCCTCTTTTTAATATAATTTATTTATATGATTAGATTATATTTTGAATTGGTTTTAAAGTTAAATTAGAATATATTTTTACCATTTAATCCAATAGTGGTCATTGGAATTAATTTCACTTTGAAATTGGACTTAAACTGGTGTCAATCTTTTGATACTTATTATTTCATTAAAACACACTATTTTTCATGACAGTGGGAATTAATTATTAAATTAATTAATGCAACTTATATGTTTTCAATTTTTTAAAATAGACATCATTTTTGAATTCAGAATATCAAATATAGCTTAGGGTGAAGTTTTGGTATTTTTCTGAAAAACTTCAATTTTTGATGAATAGTGAAACCACTAAGTGGTAGTTAATGAAACTGATTTTTTGTTTAAATGAAACTTTGCCACTTCTGTGATTTGATTTTCAAAAATCTGACATACATGGTTGTCATTAAGAGGTAAAATGTGGTTCAATGAGATTAAAATAATTTTTTGGTGAATAGAAACTTTTATGTTCTTAATCGCGATTAGAGGTAATTAGTGTAGTTTAAGGTAAAAATAATGTTTTAATAATATGATCTTAGCTTGAAACATGTACTAACCTTATTATATGTGTCATGGCCGACCAAGAAAATCCATTGGTCAACTTGGGGACCCCATGGAGCCACTTTGGTTGGGAAATGACATAAGTAACTTTTTATTTAATGTTAAAATTAAAATGACACAAACATGAGTTGTTTTACTAAAAAAAATTAAATGGGGTTATACAAGTCAGAATTTTGACTATAAATATTCATTAGAAATCTATAAAGATTTCCTAAATCATGATAGTTTTTTTATAATTTTTAGACATTAAATAAATTAAATTATTTTTGACATCATGATGATTCAACGATTACCTCATTAATAAAAGATTTAAATAAAATGAAAAGATAATGTAAAATATATAACCTACAAATGTCCAAAACCTATTTGATTGGTGGATTTCAAACCCATATCACCTAACCCTCGAATTAGATTATTGTGGGACCTTTTTAATACGAAACACATTTTAAAATAAAGTAACATTTCTTTACTTTCCAAGAGTGCCCCTCATATCCTCTTATAAAAGGCTACCACCTCTACCTCCTTACCCACACTTACAAAGCCTTTGGCTCAGCCAACCCCTGAAAATTTTGTCTCTCCACTTCCCTCTATTACTCCTAGAAGCCTCACTTTGGGCAGAAGTCTTCCCAAGGAAGCCTTTGAGCTCAAACCAAAGGGAGTTACCCGATTTTAAGGTTATGTCTTCACTTGTGTTCTTTTGTTTTATTTTTCTTCTCCAACACCCTAAACTCATTTTATTCATTTATTTTGTAACAAAAACAGTATCTACCATATACTAGGATGATGTTATAAGAATTATTCGAGCTACACTTACACACACCAACATCTAATGGTTAAAGAACATATTTTTTCTATGGATGGTGAATTTCTGCCTCCCGAAACGATGATTGTTCAACATTATTTTAACACCTTAAAAGGTGGCCATTAAGATGATACTATATTTATATATGATATATAATATTTTTATGTTTTCCTTAAGCTTCTTTATTCTTCATTTTGGGAATACCTTTATGGTTTCCATTATGGGTAAACACGATATCTTCATTTAAGGAAGTGCGGACTACCGCCCCCTCAAAGTGATTTGATTCGTTAATACCATATGTGGGAAGTATAAAGGATGGACTTATGATATTATATATGATATTAAACTGCAATTATAATATACATTTATATCATTATGATTCCATTTCATAAAATATGAAATAGAAATGGAAGCGGCGTTCATGCGTACGTACTTCTTAACGTCTCCATGAACGGTGCATTTCATTTCTTACCTCTAAATGTTATGTAATATTATAAATTCATGAAAGTACTGGATATATATGATATATATGATATCTACATCATGAATACCATTCTAGATATAATGGATTCATGAACAAATTGTAACTATAAAGAGTTTATTGTTGACTCAAGTACCAATGATCGTTAAAACGACTATTATTAACTTAAATAATTACATATTGTTCATGACATGGAAATAAGTGATATAAAAGGATTAATGAACTTGAAAAAGGTTCTTAAATAAGTATAAATTAACTCAACTTTATTATTCAGGAGATTAAGGAACGACTGTGTCATGTCGGACCCGAGGCATATTTTTTTTATACACAACCTTTTTTTATACGGTGTATAAACCCCTTTGACTATTATGTTTATTCAAAAGAAATATTTTTTATACGAAGAATTTATTAAACGACAAAAGGGAATGTTTTTGTCGTACGTATGCGGCGACAATGACTTCTCCGCCGCCGTGACCATTATTTGAGTTTTGGCTTCCTCTACAAGCCATGCCTTTTTTTTAAAAGAAAAATAAATACTATGGTTTACTTTTCTTTTATTTTGGTATTGAAAATAGTTTTCATAATGTTTTTATATCAATGTGTTGTACTGATATCTTGTGATTGAAAGATGGAAATGTTATGTTTCATTTATGCATGTTTTATGTGATACGATTGTGTTGAGGTTCTTGGGCATTATTATGAAGATGGGTGGTTCTGTGATAAACTAAGGGCGGGTGACCCGATATAGCTCTCCAATGCATTGGGTAACGCGAAGGAGTGAAACGTTAAGGTTTATCCGAAGAGATTTAGAGAATATACTATGATGGGTATTCCAAACGTAACCAAGAGGGTTACTCGCTACGTAAGAATGTCATGAATGCCTCAAGTTACCTTTATGTCTAATGATTTCTATGATTTATTCATGATTTGATGAGGTATGTTAAAGTGCCTATGTTTTATGGGTAAAGTATGATTTCATTCTTGTGTATATATGAACTCATGTTTCCTTTCCATATTTTTTTAACCCTTACTGAGCTTTTTATGATCATCCTAGGTTTTGCGAAATGTTTTTCACAGGACAAGGGAAAGGTACATGATATGATGATAGCGTCAATGAAGTGACAAGGAAGAATCCATGTTTTATTTTAAATATGTTTCTTTTGATGGGAAAAATGAATACTATCTTTTATGTAACCACTTTTCTTAAATGTGGAATGTAATACATGTTTTATGATCTAATTCTCTAAAACTCTAAAACTGAGAAGATCCTCAAGGTGTATTCTTGAAATACCTCAAGATTAAGTTCTGCTTAAGGTCGGGGCCTTATAGTTGGTATCAAATGTCAGTTTAGATAACTTTAGGAGTTATAATTCTATTAAATGATTATACAATTTTTTTGAAATTATATAGCATTTGATGATTACCATTTTGCGTCATCTAAGACATGTTTGTTCAAAATGTTTTTCCATTGAGGAAACATGGAAGCAATTCTAGGAAGGCATATATAAGGAAATAACCTTCCGAATTAGCATCCTGATATGGTCAGAATTGGAACTGAACAGTTTGTTGCAGTAATGGAATAGTTAACTCAAGCGATAAATGGTGGTGGTATCCATGCAAGAGATCAGCCAGATCAACTGCAGAGGAACATGTCAGTGGTGGAACATTTCATGAGGCAACATCCCCCATCATTCAGAGGATCATATGACCCTGTGTTATCTGAAGGGTGGATTAAATCATTGGATATGATTTCCGATGTCATGGGGTGTTCAGACAATCAGAAGGTTATTCTTGAAATTTACCATTTGGAGGGTGAGGCAGATCAGTGGTGGTCGATGGTTAAAAATATTAGGGACGTTGAGGAGATTGATGCTCTTGACTGGGATGAATTCAAAGGTATGTTTCTTGAGAAGTATTTTCCTAAGGTTGTTCGACTTAGGATGGAAAACTAATTCTTGGAATTGAGGAAAGAGGAAGACTCAGTGGCTTCCTATGAAGAGAGGTTCACTCGATTGGCAAGGTATGCTCCAAATTTTATCTGAGATCTTGATAATAAAATCAATCGTTTTTACTCAGGATTAAAACAAAAATATCTAAGGGCATTAGCTTCTCGTGAGTTTAAAAGTTATGAAAAGCTTGTTCGATGTGCTGAGAAGGTGGAAATGGAGTTTTCCAATGATCATGTGTTCTATAACAACCAGCAGAAGAAGAGACTGAGGCGGCAGGGGAAAGGGAAGAATTCTTCAAAAAAGTCTGATGGTAAGAAAAATAAGTTTCCAGTTTGTAATAAATGTGTTAAAAGGCATGCTAGGGAATGTCTTCTGAATTCTGGAATGCTCTACCGATGTGGTAATATGAGACATAAGGCTCGTTATTTCACTGAAATGATCAAGGTGATGGTAAGTCCAAATTTTATTTACAGATAGTGAAATGTTTTAAGTGCAATGAGATGGGTCACTATTGAAACGAGTGTCCGACAAAGAGCATGAGTGATGGGAAGCAGTTAGACTACAAGCAGAAAGGGGTGGCGAAATCCTTTGCAACTACATCAGCAGATTTCAGGCCATCAAATGAAGTTGTATTAGGTACATTGTTTGTTTTTTCAGATTATTCCAGTGTGTTGTTTGATTCGGGGTCCACACATTCCTCCATCTCTGAAACCTTTTCTAGTAAAATGGGAATACCATCTCAAGAAATGACTCCTGAACTTGTGGTAAAAACACCTGGGGTAATTGTTGAGGCAAAAATAATTTATAAGAATCTTCCTATCCTTATCTGTGGAAAGAACCTACCTGCAAACCTTATTGTTCTACCTCTAGTAGAGTTTGATGTTATCCTGGGTATGGATTGGCTCTCTATTTACCATGCTAAATTGACTATAGAGCTAAAGAAGTTTCTTTTCAGAAAGACTTTCAGTTTCTGTACCAGAATGAACCCTTACTGTTGATAACTTATCAAGAGGCCGAGAAACATTTAAAAGATGGAAATGAATGTTACCTTGCACATATTGTTGAAAACAAGGGAACTATTCAGATTATTGATGTGCCAGAGGTAAATGAGTATCCTAATGTTTTTCCTGATGAGTTTCATGGAATAACACCAGATCGGGAAGTTGAATTTACTGTTGACTTAGTTCCTGATGCTAAGAAAATTTCAAAACCCCCCTTATCAAATGGCTCAAATTGATCTTTTAGAGTTGAAGGAGAAATTGCAAGATTTATTAGAGAAAGGTTTCATTTGACCTAGCACATCACCATGGGGTGCTCCTATTTTATTTGTTAAAAATAAATATGGTTCTATGAGACTTTTCATTAATTATAGAGCCTTGAATAACATCACTATTAATAAAAAATATCCTTTGCCTCATATCGATGATTTGTTTGATCAGCTCTTGGGAGCTCAGTTTTTTTCAAAGATTGACCTGAGATCGGGGTACCATTAGCTGATGGTAAAGGAATCATATGTTCCGAAGACTGCTTTTCATACAAGATATGGCCATTATAAATGTGTAGTAATGCCATTTGGGCTAACCAATGCACGTGCTGTATTCATGGACTTAATGAATAGAATTTTCCATGAGTTCTTGGATAAGTTTGTGGTGGTTTTCATTAATGATATTTTGGTGTTTTCTAAAAGTAAAGAGGAGCATGAAAGACATTTAAGGGTTATTTTTCAAACATTAAAAGAAAAGAAATTGTATGGGAAATTCAGCAAGTGTGAGTTTTGGTTGCAACAAATTTTTTTCCTTGGTCACATTGTTTCTAAAGATTTGATAACCGTTGATCCTGCAAAAACAAAGGTTGTTGATGAATGGACAATACACACAAATGTAACTGATATTCGTAGTTTACTTGGTTTGGCATGATATTACCGAAAGATTGTTAGAAATTTTTCATGGTTATCTAGTCCAATGACTAAGCTAACTTGGAAGGGTGTTAAGTTTATCTGGAAAAAAGAATGTGATGATTGTTTTCAGGAATTGAAAAGATGATTGGTGAATGCTCCAGTTTTGGCACTACCTACCATGAATGGGGAGTTTGTTATCTACAGTGATGCTTCATTGAAAGGACTTGGTTGTGTCCTAATGCAGAATGATCAGGTAATTGCTTATGCTTCACGATAGTTGAAAACTCATGATGTAAATTACCCTACACATGATTTAGAATTACCTGCTGTTGTTTTCGCTTTAAAATTTTGGAGGCATCATTTGTATGGAGTAAAGTTTGAAATATATACCGATCATAAAATTTTAAAGTATATATTCACTCAGAATGATTTGAAAATGAGACAGAGGAGATGCCTTGAATTAATCAAGGATTATGATTGTACAATTCATTACCATCTGGGAAAAGCAAATAAAGTGGTTGATGCTTGGAGTCGAAAAAGTAATGATTCATTAGCAATATTGCATTTGGAACATGATCCTTTGGTTAAGGATTTGATGAAATTTGGCATAGTAGATGTTGGTGCAGGATGTTCTTCTATTTTGTTTCAGGTATAAGTGAAATCTTCTCTATCAGACAGAATCAAGCATACACAGAAGCAGGACAGTGAGTTGCAGAAAAAGGTAGAGCTGGTTCAGAAAGGTAAGTTGCATGAATTCAACATTGATAATGATTGCGTTTTGATATTTGGGAAGAGATTGTGTGTGCCTTGTGATTCAAAGTTTAAGGGAGAGTTGTTATGTGAAGCTCATAGTTCTCCATTTTCAGTTCATTATGGTAGTACTAAGATGTACAGAGATCTGTGGGAGTATTACTGGTGGGATGGAATGAAAAGAGATATTGCTTATTTTACTGTGAAGTGTTTGACATGTCAATAGGTTAAATTAGAGCGACAGTTACCGAAAGGGATGCTTCAGCCTTTACCAGTGCCAGAGTGGAAATGGGAGAATATATCCATGGACTTCGTTGTGGGATTGCCGAAGACCCCTCGAGGTAATAATGCAATCTGGGTTATTATTGATCGCTTGACTAAATCTGCTCATTTTCATGCTATATGAGATACATTTTCCCTAGATCAAATTTACCATTTGTATATTAAAAAGATTGTTAGGTTACATGGAGTTCCCTTCTCAATTGCATCTGACCGTGATCTCAGGTTCACTTCTAACTTTTGGAAAGGCCTTCAGAAGTCATTGGGTACTGAATTAAATTTTAGTGCAACTTTTCATCCTCAATCATATGGGCAGTCAGAATGACCAATTTAGACATTGGTGGATATGCTACATTCTTGCTCTATGGATTATCAGGGAATTTGTGACCAACATCATTCTTTGGTTAAATTTTCATATAATAAGAGTTTTCATTCCAGTATACAAATGGCACCATTTGAGCAGTTATATGGGAAGCAGTGTCGAACTCCAGCTTTTTAGGATAAAGTGGGTGAAAGAAAGCTGATTGGACCAGAATTGGTAGAAGAGTTGGCAGAAAAAGTTCAGCTGATACAGAAACACATGAGAACAGCTCAGAGTAGGCAGAAGAGTTATGCGTACAATAGGAGGAAGGATCTATCTTTTGAGGTAGGTGATCATGTTTTTCTCAAAGTCTCTTCATAGAAAAGTGTGATGTGATTTGGTAAGAAAGGAAAGTTGAGTCCAAGGTTCATTGGACCATATGAAATTCTAGAGAGAGTTGGATAAGTTTCATACCGGGTGGATTTACCTCCGATTTTATCTCAGGTACACAATGTTTTTCATGTTTCGATGCTGAGAAAGTACATGCTAGATCCATCTCACGTTTTCAGTCCAGAGGTAGTTCAGTTGGAAGAGAACCTATCTTTTGAGGAACAACCAGTCCAGATTCTTGACCACTGAGAGAAATTGTTACGGAATAAGGTGATTAATCAGGTAAAGGTTTTTTGGAAAAACCACATGATGGAAGAGGCAACATGGGAATCTGAAAATGCAATGAGGGATAAGTACCCCCATTTATTCGATAAGTAAATAAATTGTGGGGACGCAATTTTCTAAAGGGGGGAAGGATGTAACATTACAAGTAAGTAATGAATAATATATATTTTTATCTATGTCTATTAGTGAATTAGATAGTGTTTTATAGGCATAAAATGAGAATAAATCCAATCTTAAGAATGCAATACACTAATATTTTTAATGATGGTTTTACTGAATTTTGATGACAACCCATTTTTAAATCTATATTTGGACAATTTTATAAGTTATTTTTGTCAAAATAAACTTATTCTTTATGATTGGGACATCAAAAATTTACTTTGCGTGATTTTTTTGTATTTTTTCGATAAAGTTCATTTTTTTAATGAATAGTGAAAAATGTTGTATTTTAATTCAAACTCTCTTTTTAATCTAATTTATTTATATGATTAGATTATATTTTTAATTGGTTTTAAAGTGCAATTAGAATATATTTTTACCATTTAATCCAATAGTGGTTGTTGGAATTAATTTCACTTTGAAATTGGACTTAAACTGGTGTCAATCTTTTGATACTTATTGTTTCATAAAAACACACTATTTTTCATGACAGTGGGAATTAATTATTAAATTAATTAATTCAATTTATATGTTTTTAATTTTCTAAAATAGAAATCATTTTTTAATTCAGAATATCAAATATAGCTTAGGGTGAAGTTTTGGTATTTTTCTGAAAAACTTCAATTTTTGATGAATAGTGAAACCACTAAGTAGTAGTTAAAGAAACTGATTTTTTGTTTAAATGAAACATTTCCACTTCGGTGATTTTATTTTCAAAAATCCGACATACATGGTTGTCATTAAGAAGTAAAATGTGGTTCAATGAGATTAAAATAATTTTTTTGGTGAATAGTAACGTTTAAGTTCTTAATCACGATTAGAGGTAATTAGTGTAGTTTAAGGTAAAAATAATTTTTTAATAATATGAGATGAGCTTGAAACATGTCCTACCCCTATTGGATGTGTCATGGCCGACCACGAAAATCCATGGGTCAACTTGGGGACCCCATGAAGCCACTTTGGTTGGGAAATGACATAAAAAACTTTTCATTTAATGTTAAAATTAAAATGACCCAAACATGAGTTGTTTTACTAAAACAATTTTTAAATGGGGTTATACAAGTAAGATGTTTGACTATAAATATTCATTAGAAAGATAAAAAGATTTACTAAATCATGAGAGTTTTTTTATAATTTTTAGACATTAAATAAATTAAATTATTTATGACATCATGATGATACAACGATTACCTCAATAATAAAAGATTTAAATAAAATGAAAAGATAATGTAACATATATGACCTACACATGTCCAAAACCTATTGGATGGGTGGATTTAAAACCCTTATCAGTTTACCCTCGAATTATATCATTGTGGGACCTTTTGAATCCGAAACGCATTTTAAAATAAAGTAACATTTCGTTACTTTCCAAGAGTGCCCCTCCTCTCCTCTTATAAAAGGCCCCCACATCTACCTCCTTACCCACACTTCCAAAGCCTTTGTCTCAGCCAACCCCTTCCCATTTTGTCTCTCCACTTACCTCTATTACTCCTTGAAACTTCACTTTGGGCAGAAGTCTTCCCAAGAAAGCCTTTGAGCTCAAACCAAAGGGAGTTACCCAATTTTAAGGTAATGTATTCACTTCTGTTCTTTTGTTTTATTTTGCTTCTCCAACCCCCTAAAGTATTTTTATTCATTTATTTTGTAACAACACCAGTATCTTACATATACTAGGATGTTTTTATAATAATTATTATAGCTACACTTACACACACCTACATATAATGGTTAAAGAACATACTGTTTCCATGGATGGCGAATTTCTGCCTCCCAAAACGATGATTGTTCAACATTATTTTGACACCTTCAAAGGTGGACATTAAGATGAAACTATATTTATATATGATATATAATATGTTTATGTTTTCCTTAAGCTTCTGTATTTTTCATTTTGGGCATACCTTTATTGTTTCCATTATGGGTAAACACGATATCATCATTTAAAGAAGTGCGGACTACCGCCCCCTCAAAGTGATTGAATTCGTTAATACCATATGTGGGACGTATAAAGGATGGAGTTATGATATTATATATGATATTACACTGGAATTATAATATACCTTTATATCATTATTATACCATTTCATAAAATATGATGTAGAAATGGAAGCAGCGTTCATGCGTACGTACGACTTACCGTCTCTATGAACGGTACATTTCATTTCTCACCTCTAAATGTTATGTAATATTATAAATTCATGAATTTACTGGATATATATGATATATATGATATCTAAATCATTAATACCATTCTAGATATAATGGATAAACGAACAACTTGTAATTATAAAGGGTTTATTTTTGACTCAAGTACCAATGATCGTTAAAACGACCCTTATTAACTTAAATAATTACATAGTGTTCATGACATGGAAATAAGTGATATATAAGGAATAATGAATTTGAAAAAGGTTCTTAACCAAGTAGAAATTAACTCAAGTTTATTATTCAGGAGATTAAAGAACGACCGAGTCAAGTCGGACCCGAGGTATGGGACTTCGTCCCAATCTCCTTTCATTGAGGCATATTTTGTTTTATACACAACCTTCTTTTATACGGTGTATAAACCCCTTTGACTTTTACGTTTATTCAAAATAATATTTTTTATACGGAGTGTTTACTAAACGACAAAAGGGAATGTTTTTGTCATATGTATACGGTGACAACGACTTCTCCGCCTCCGTGACCATTATTTGAGTTTCGGCTTCCTCTACAAGCCATACCTTTTTTAAAAGAAAAATAAATACCATGTTTTACTTTTCTTTTCTTTTGTTATTGAAAATGGATTTCATAATGTTTTTATATCAATGTTTTGTACTGATATCTTGTGATTGAAAGATGGAAATGTTATGTTTCCTTTATGCATCTTTTATGTGATACGATTATGTTGAGCTTCTTGGGAATTATTATGAAGATGGGTGGTTCCGTGATAAACTAAGGGAGGGTGAGCCCGATATATCTCTCCAATGCATTGGGTAACGCGAAGGAGTGAAACATTAAGGCTTCTCCGAAGATATTTAGGGAATATACTGTGATGGGTATTCCAAACGTAACCAAGAGGGTTACTCCCTGCGTAAGAATGTTATGAATGCCTCAAGTTACCTTTATGTCTTATGATTTCTATGATTTATTCATGATTTGATGAGGTTTGTTAAAGTGCCTATGATTTATGGGTAATGTATGATTTCATTCTTATGTATATATGAACTCATGTTTCCTTTCCATATTTTTTAACCCTTACTAAGCTTTTTATTCTCATCCCAAGTTTTGTCAAATGTTTTTCATAGGACAAGGGAAAGGTACATGATATGATGATAGTGTCAAGAAGTGTCATGGAAAAATCCATGTTTTATTTGAAATATATTTCCATTGATGGGAAAAATGAATACTATATTTTATGTAACAACTTTGCTTAAATGTGGAATGTAATACAAGTTTTATGATCTAATTCTCTTAAACTCTAAACCTGAAAAGATCCTCAAGGTGTATTCTTGAAAAATCTCAAGATTAAGTAATGTTTAAGGCTGGGGCCTTATAAATACTGAGACAATATAATCCCTCAATGTGTCTAGATGTCTCATAAGATGATAAGATTGGGATTGAAAAGTTTCTTTACCCCATAAATTTAATGGGTTTTTATAAGATATAGATTATATATATAGGATGTATAAAATTATGAGGTAAATCATTTTATCATCATGATTTAATACATGTGTAGTGATTTTGATATGTTAACCCTTACTAATCATTTGAGCTCACCCATTTCTCATAGTATCCAATTTCCCTTAGAGATCAATATTATATATGATCAATGCTCATCCCATAATAAATGGATATTAGTTTTTATTTAAGATATAGGTAGTATCCTAAACAATATATATAATTTAATTATTTAATTTTTAATTATAAAAAATATCAAATGAATATTTCTAAATAATAAATCCTTTTTAATTATTTTAGTAAATAAATTTTCGAGTAATAATGTACAATGAATGTTGAGTGATGAGATTTAGAGTAACATACTACCCCAAATACCTAATTGTAAAATCTTCAGACAAGGTGACCATATAGTCTCAAGCATATTTCATTATCCATAGAGGTTGTAAAATAGTGCAAAAGAATAAAAAAAAATCATTTTGTAATTATTTTACCTCAACAAAAATAGACAAAATTATATATATGAAATAAAATTGATTAGATACAAAAAAAATATAATTGAAAAATAGCCATATATATGAACCTGAAAAAATTAAAAGTTACAACATAAAATACATTAACCTTGTATTGGTTAATAACCCCATCGATGCGTGGGAAAATAGTAGCATATTTCCCCATTATTGAACCTCTTAAAATCTATCTTTGATGAATATTGATAAAATTTAAATATCGGTATCATGACATAAAATATCTATATCCAGAATAAGGTATGCATATATGAATGATTAAAACATCACATATTAGTATTTCCCAAATCCGCTACCATATATTCTGATATTGTTTCTACCTAAGAAAATGTATACACTTCTACAATAAAATTTTTAAAATAAAGAAAATGAAATTATTTTAAATCATTTCTTATAATTCAAAAAAAATTAACAAAACTACTCAATTTATTATTTTTCCAAAAAATATATCTTTTTTTTACACTCTTGTCGTTATAAAAAATAATTAAGTATATAAATTATAAGGAATCATGTGAAATGTTTATTATTAATTAAATATATATATAACATTTAATCATAACTTCACTGACCACATGTTATCCTTGATCTAGTTGTTTTCGTTAACGACCTCCCTATCCAGGTTATACAATAAAACTCCCCATTTATGTATATTCTTAAAAATTAATTTTATTACCAAAGCACTTATCTATTAATTTGAATTTTAAGTCATTACTCATATACAAGACTCATTTCTTTCTATAAAACATGATTTTTCCAAAAATATTTTTCCATAAAAATCCCTAGAGACCACATTTGATAAATCACACAAAACATAAGATCAAAATATATTTTCCAAAAATCAATATATTTTTTAACATATCATGGTTTTAAAATAATTTTTTTATAAAGATATATCCATATGGTTTCAAAAATATAAATCTATAAAGTCCATCAAGAAGAATTTCAATTTTTTAAAAAAAGTATCTAATTTATTAAATCAATTTTAAATAGAAAATTATTTGATAAATATCTCATCAAGATTAAAAATTTTGAAATTCAATAAAAGATCACATATATTGATCATAGTCACTATCATATGGAAGATAATATAACTACCATTGATGATAAAATATATAATTACAATATGTCTATTATTATCAATACTTCCCTTTCTCAAATTCATTGAATCATATCACCAAATATTCACATTAATTATTAATAATATAATTCCAATACAAATAATCTTTTCCTATAAGTATTTAATAATATTTTAAAAAAATTAGATATTTCAATAATTAATGGATATTAAGATTCACTAATCATGGTTCTATATTTGATTAATTTATTAATAATAAAAATCTATCAAAATATGATGAAGAAACCCAAACTCCCTGAAAATGATAAATAATCACAGTCAACCACATTTTGTGGAAGTTATAGGGTCTTAATTAGTGTCACAAACAATTTTTTTTTTGAAAATAACAAGAAACATTTCCCATCCAACATGAATAATCAGAAAATTTTCTAACCCTACATGATATTTCTCAACCCTATAAAACTCAACTCATGGATGGATTTCTTAGTTATTCTAACCACATGTTACACCATGAATTTAATTATTCCCCAAAAACACACTAATATGTCAATGATCATATTTTTTAATTGTGTTCCATGTTTTTATTCAGCCAAAATGAATACTCAAACATTAAATTTTATTTTAGGATTTTTTGAAACTCAAGGGAAAAAATATATATCGATTCTAGTTAGTAAAAATTCCCCCCAATGTAGAAAATTTCATCCATAATATTCAATATTCTTGATTAACTCATCCCATTACTATGGTATACATTTCATTGTCTCTAAATACCCAATTTGAATTGTTCCATGTGACCACAACACTCTAATAATAATAAATTTCACAAAAAACATATTCTATTTCCTCTCAATTATTCATAATAAAAATTATATAGTGGATGTATCCATATCTAATCCAATAATATAACAATTTTAAATTTGAGAAGTATAAATTTATAACTTTATTAATTTATAATCATAGAATACATAATTAAATAAAACATAATTAGTAAGAAACTCAAAAATATACTTCATTTGTATAGTATATTCATTAATATAAAATGTTAAAACAATTGAAGAATAAATATTTCCATTCTTTTATATTTTTTAATGTCCAATATCGGTAGAAAAGTAGAAAAAATCCATATCTCCATTAGAAAAAATTAGGTTACTTTCTAGATGATCAAATTAATAATTCATCAGTCATCAATATTTCATCAAAATATACTGGATAATATGAACATGAGAAACTATCTATTTCACTTGACTAGTTCTTAAGGGATACTTATAATTTATTTTCCTAATATAATGTTAATTATCATTCTATTCATTACAATTCCCCAAACGGTGTGATTTGAATTTCAATTTTATTTGAAGTGCAAATAATTTCTCCAAAGGAACACGATCATTCAAAATCATTCAAAAAATTTAAAATCATGTCATTTGAATTATGTATGGTCTATTACAATTGTATGTATATATAAGGATGAAAAATAGTACTAATCCTAAACCGAGTACCTAAAATGTTCTAAAATCTTCTTTGAAATACCAATGTATACTATAAATCTCTATCTAATATTATATATGTATAAAATACATAAATCTTCACCAATCCCTTCACACAAAACATTCCACATTTTAAAAAATATATATATTCTTATTGGGTAGTTAGTGATCCTTGTTTATAAGATTTAATTAAAAAAATTAATAGTTTTAGGATTATATGGTGACTTTGGTAATCCAAATAAAAATCCCATTGATATTTTTCTTCTTTTCAAGTCTAAATGTGATATTTTTCAAAACATATATGTTTTAGTTATATTTAGAACTCAACTATTGATAAAAATTGGATTAAGAAATAAAAAATTTATTTATTTCATCATTATATCCCACTAGAGATGTTATTTAATAACATTATACATATTCCTTACAGTATAATTTACTTTTAAATTAGAATTATAAATAATAATGTCATATGATGTATCTATGGTATATTACAATAATATGTCTATATAAGGATGAAAAATGGTACTAAACCTAAATAGAGTACCTAAAGAGTTCTGAAATATGACTTAAAATCCCAATGTATACCACATTTCTCTATTTAATATGATATATGAATAAAATAAATAAATCATCACATATCCCTTCCCAAAAAACATGCATCATTTTTCTAAAAAAATATATCCCAGTTGGGAATTAGAGATCTTTTTTATAAGATTACATTAAAATAAATTATTAGTTTTAGAATTATATGGGGACTTTGGTAATTCAAAAAAAAAGTACACTGATATTTTTCTTATTTTCAAGACAAAAAGTGATAATTCTTCAAAAGTTACATGTGTTAGTTATTTTTATATCTCAACTATTGAAAAAATTGGATTATGAAAAAAACACTTTTTTTAATTCATCAATATATCCCACCATAATTTTTTTAAATATAATTATACATATTCCTTGCAGTAGTATTTATTTTTAAATTAGATTTATGAAATGATCTCATAACAACAACATTTTTGAAAAAGGTAATAACCATTTTATTCATGGAATACATTTTTAATTAAGCGTTGAGTTTCAACCCATCAATGGAATATCAACCATTTAATGTGTCACTAATATTTTTATACTCTAGATTATATAATTTTCCATAATTAAAATGTTCCTTAAGTGTTTAATTAAAATCAATATATGATAAAACCTTGTGGTCTCCCTTACTCTTTGAATCCTAATGAAAATATTCTTGAATTATCAACATTTACCGTTTTCTTATTTAACTAATTTAATATTTATTCTTAGAGAATTGGGTAAAATATTCCTATTTGTTGGTATAAAATAAAACTAAAATTTAATGATTTCAATGTACCCCGCCCATCATTATTAACTTAGGTTTATATATATTTTGGGGAAAATATACATTAGATTTTGATGATCTATATAAAAAGTGTGAAAATAAATAGATAGGTAGTTCATTGATAACTTCATGAAATTAAAATTTAACTCTAATTTGTGAATGTGTTTTTTTATGATGTGTTTATAACAACAGAAAACTATATTGTAACACCATTATATTATATAATATCTCTCTCTTCAAATAAATTTATTATTTTTGATAACATGTGTTCGACACAACCATGATTCTCAATGAACCATATTATATTATACTGTTTTGACATTGACTTTAAATTATTAGAGTAAATATAAATAGTCAATGTTGGAATATTATGTATAGTTATTTTTGATAAAGCATATATATTAAAAACTATGTACTCAATATTTATTAAAGTATTAATATTCTTTAAAAAATCAGTTTTTCCAATAAAAAGGGGTTTTTACTATTTTCATGTAAATAATATAAATAAAAGTTACACTTTAAAAACATTTGTTTGAAGAAAAAAAATTATTTTTGATTAATCATCCAGAAATTATATATGGCTGATTTTTTGAGAATATTATAAAAATGGGTATTTTTCAATCAATAGGTGAATGTACTAATTTTTCATTGAGTCATTTTTTTCATTTAATGTATTCAAAAACATCCAGATTTACTATAAAAGGATTTTGAGGAATCATTAGTTCATTTAAAATATTAATAATATAATTATATTCCATCAAATCAATTTTATGTTGTATTGTGATATAAATTATTTTTATACATTAGAAACCAAATTATAAAAAACCTTATTTTCATTGTGTTTTTTGGGTTAATTTTAAAATAATTTTCAAAAAATTCCATTAAATTAAATAAAATGGATAAACTATTTATAATGATCTAGTAAATATTTTTTATTGATTACACATTCATTTTTCTTATAGTGAATTATTAAAAATGTAAAAAATATTAACTACAATTAGGGTTAATATGGTTATGTCATTGTTTATGAATAATAGATAAGGGTATATCATTATATTAAACATATAATAATCCTATAATTTTTACATATTTTGGCATAATAAAATCAAAAATTCATATTTCTAGATAGTTTGACGAATTTTTTATTTTAATTACTTTATAATATTATAATATTTTATGAAATTCCATATTTTTTCCTTACCAAAATTTACAAGTACACCCATAAAAATTATTCTTTAAACCAATTTGATACATCTAGCTCCACCAAACCCTACCCTGGTAACTTCTCAGCTTCTCAATCAATGAATTATAGGTCGGGGTCTTCATAAATGGCCATTCCAAGGGTCCTTAAAAATGATCAAATGGAGGATTATAAGGGATATTATTTCTCAAGACTCTTACACATAATATTTCATGACATCTACCATAAATATCTACTCACAAATCACCATGATAATAAAAGACATTTTTCATTAGAAGACTAGGATAAAAATATATCGAAGTGAGACTAAAAGTAAAACTTTTTATTTCAGTCTCCATAATGAGTTCCTAAATCCTTTTAATATCATAAACTACATGAGACAACATATGGAATATATATACAAAAGGGGTGAACTAAAAAGGAGTGTAACTGGATACACATAATAAAGAATAATAACATGCGATTCAAATTTATAGTATGACATAATATAAGGGAAGGAACTTGAGTAATCACATTGAAACATAAGTAAATTATATTTATATCATAAGATCATGAAATTCATGGAAACATTGAAGAAACGTAAAAAATCACATAATACTAAGTCTTGTTTAACTACTAATACCCCGTCATGTGGTGAGAAAAGACCCATAATGGAATAGAATCACTTCACAATGTCTTACTTGACATATCAGTAGGCAAAAACACTACCCAACTGATTAAAGTTCTATCTTGATGCACTAATCAAAAAATATTTATGATCTATGTGTTATACATAAAGTTAAGAAATCACAATAAATTTTATTTGAATTACTAATGGAATGAAAATGTGTTGAATAAAATTTAATCATATCTTATTCCAATGAACCTTTATAATGAATTAATTTTAGAAGTATCGCCAAGGAATGTATTACCCCATCAAATGAAGGGTGAATAAAATTGGTAAATATATAAGATAAATATAAACATATTTTATGATAAAAAAACACCAACAATTGTTTTTTATTATGAGAATACAAAACTAATCGATGATAATAACCCTTCCCTTTGAGTTACTTCAAAACTTGTCATTGTAGATAGAAACTGATTCTAGGAGATCACAATGGATAATTCTTGAGGAAAATATCCATGCCATTTGAAAATTAATATTTAAAATCTAAATAATTATCTATAATTAAATATTTTTTTATAAATAATAATTTAACTTTAAATATGAATCTTTAAAATAGTTGGTTTTTACGATGGAATAAGAGTTCTATTACTACCGAATATGTTTAAAAAAGGATTCCTGTAACATTTTTTGAAAGAAAATTCAAAATTAAATCATTTAGAAAATTATAGGAATATTAATACTAATTGTTTTTGTTAAAAATACAATAATTTAAAAAAATGGATCTAAAAAATCATATTAAAACATTTCTAAAAATAGTTTTGCAAAAACCTGGGTTAAGAAGAAGAATATTTTTTTATTGAAGAGAGAAATGAGTTCTGATATTATTAAATATATTTTATTAATCGATTTAAGTTAAAATGAGAATAAAATTATATTATTACGTGAAAATTTGATTAATAAATATATTACATGAAAATTTATATGTTTTATTATTCAATGATAAAATAATTTCCTAAAATGGAAATTCTAGCATAAGAAATCAAGATTAAAATTATATTGAAACATAAAACCTTACTGTTTTAGTTTCTTTTTATCCCTAAGATACCATTAATTATGTTTATTGGTTAAAAACTCATAAGTTAGTAAGGTTAGATGATATATTATGTAATGGGAAATTATATAATCTATTTAAAAAAATATCTCTATAAAGTAATATGTGTCTCAAAGAAGGAAGTTTGGGATTAAACCCATAATAGTCTGTATCATTGAAGTGAGATTAAATCAATGGAGTGGTTATGTGTAAAAAACATTTATCCTCAAAAAAAGTAAAATTAATACAAAAAATAAATAAAAACATTAATCATAATCTTGTAATAATATTTTTATTGATGTAGATATTTAACACAAAGAATAAAAATTGAGATAAGAATCACCATACTTCACTCATCCATAGATTTGAGATCTATTTAATATCATGTATAGTGGTTTAAAAACATTTATTAACTTATACCATAATAATTATAATAATTATAATGTTATATATGACTCATTTTATAACATCACATCATATGTTCATTCAAAATAGTTCACAATCACTACTTTATTGTGGTGGTAATTGTATTGTCTTGTAAAGATTTTAATGTAAATAAAATTACATATCTCAAACAATGGATAATATTCAATAATTATAATAATTATATTAATGTTATTAATATATTTTTTCAATAGATGAATTTAAAGAACCATTATTTATTTTTTTTCACATGGAGAATGAATCACATTTCATCGTAGAGATGATATGACGTATGATTTTTCCAATGACGTTATCATTTACTTTACAAGTGAAAGGGTATGGAAGTCAATTTTATATTAATTTTGTCAAATAATTATCATTTCATATATATATATATATATTTCACATATATTAACTAAATTTATCCTTTATTACCTTCCATGTAATGTGTTAGTGAAACTTTAATCGCATGGCCTCATGAGGTGGTTGTTCACCATACAGATGAAAGATATTATAATTTATTCAATAAATTGTATCATAATAATTTTTATGATATATTTATTTTCTATAATAATTACTATTTCTAGAATATCATTTTTCAAATTTAATTCAATCATTATTACCCTCCATGTAAAGAATTAGTTATAAAATAAATAACATCACTTTATTAGAAAGTCATCTATTGTACACCCGAGAGACATTATTATATACTCTATAGAAATAAGTGAGATAAGGTATATGAATTTTTTTTAATTCAACAAGTATAATTATATTATAAATATAATATATAAACATTAAATTATCCGTTATATATAGTCATGAGGAGTGGTGGTGTATGTAAAATTATATCAGTTCGTGAGGTGGTAGTCTGCCATATAGACGATCAACTGTTTCATTTTACAATTGAGAGACAAGAAGGTGGTTTAGGTAATTAATTTAAAATTTAAATATCTTAGTATATGTAAAAAACTAAGGTTATTCTATCATAAATGTTTAATATTATTTAATATTAGTGGAATACGAAAGAAAATTAAAGTTCTGTCTAATTATATTACCTCTTCATCAGAAAACATGTTTAGGTTTGTGTAACGGCCCATTCAAGGTTCAAATTATAATAAAAAATGTAATATAAGATGAGGAGATGTCGTTGGGGTTTGGATCAGTCGTAATAATCCCATAATTCTACATGAAAAATGGGTGTTCAAAACCCATTGGGTGTAGGGTTTATAGCAGCACTGTAGCACTATTGTAGCAGCCGTTATACTGTTGCAATGGTGGCACTCTAGCGGTGGCAGGGGAACTATAGCGGCAGCAGGGGCACTTTAGAAGTGGTGGTATTGTACAGTACTATAGTAGCGTTGGTACAATAGCAGTATTATTCCCATAATGGGCCTTGGGAAAAAAATTTGGGCCTACGCGCTATGTAATGGGCTAAATTTCAACTGGGCCTTCAGGCAATGTAATTTGTCTCCATATACCCAGTTAAAGAGGTCTTTTCTTTGCATTAATAAGAAAAATGAGGCTTTGGTCCAAACATTTTAAAAAAAAGATGAGGGATGTAATTAATGATATTATTTTGTCACATATTTACTGAACCAGAGAGTAATGGAAGTGTGAATAGGAGAGGAGAGTGATTGTCCATCTATAATTAGGGGATATGTCACACTTGGTAATTTTGAAAAGAAATAATTCCACCCACATTATCTCAAGAAACGTTTTTAAAAATAGTTCATATGATAAAGTAAGAAAACATATTGTAAACATTATACCATAATATAGGAATTAAACAAATTTTAGGTGATTTTTAACCATTACCGTTTATGTTTAACCCTCAGAAATACAATTTTTATCACAATAAAAATAAATAATTTCCTCTATTTTAACTATTTATTATAGTCAAAATTTATGTTTACGTTATATAAAAATATAAATTGTAGCAATTCAAAATATGGAATTAATTTTAAACTATTCAAATCAAATAAGTGGCAGATGTTCATTTGAAATTAAACCCACACTAGTGTTAAAAAAACGATTTCCCAAAGAAATGCATTAAAAATGATAAAACGTTTTCATATCAAAATTCAATATGAAATTGATTGAAATAAAATTATTTGGATTAATAAATAAATAATTTGAAAACATTTATTTATAAAACAACGTCAAAATAAAATGGAGCTTTTAAATGTTTTAAATTAAAAGAATGTTTTCAATAAAAATATATATTTTTTATTATTGTTTAAAAATAAGTATTTTCAGAAAAAAATACTAAATATTCACTTTATGACAATTTTGAAAAGAATATTTCAAAAAGTATGATTTTTTTAATTTAAACATAAAATTGTTTTAAAATTAAACTCTTAATTATGTTCAAAATTCTTAACCTGGCTTCCTTTTAGAAAAACAATGTTTCACCAAAAAAACTAATTTTTATTTTAAATGATAAATATATTACCTTCAATTAATAGAAAAAAATTAAATTTATTTTATACTTTTTTAAAGCATATAATTTAAATAATTTATTTATAATATTTATACTAGACAATTTAACAGCTAGGTTATTATGGTTCATTTGGATTCAGGGTTCATGTTCCAAAAGATATCTAAGAGATTTAATTTAATTTAAATGAAATAATTGTTAATGTATTGGGTAGTTACATTCAATAATAATATTGGTGTTTCATGACATAAATACTATCTAACATGATGTTCCTATTTTAAAATCTTATGGTGAGACATTCTAACCCCCTGAAATAAATTTCATCTTCAAAATTAAATCATGATCTCAAAAATAAAAGTTTCATGAATTTAATTTGATGAAAATACCACATCATGAAATGTTTTAAAATAAATTTCTCTTATATTTTGGGAATATTAAAAGTGAAATTAATCACATAATTATGTTTCTATATTGGATAAAATTGGTGCCAATCAAGGATATTAATATTTAGGAAAATTGTAATTAATTTTAGAGAGTGAAAGTAATTTTTGATCTCGAGAAAGTGAATGATCAATGGATTGTTAAATACCATAAAATATGAATATTTATTATATTTTTTTCATTATATATAAATGAAATATAAGATCATTTTTATTTCAAAATCATTTTTCAAAATATGAGGAGTTCCTTTAAAATCCAACAATATATATATATATATATAATTGATTGATATCATCATATTTTAGTTGTAAACTTTCCTCCCTTGGATGTCATTTGATAAATCTAAACATCATCTTTGAATCCATGAAATGAAAATAAAATAAGAATTTTTTATAACTAAAGAAGAAAAAAATAGGTATTATGGGATTATAATATCTATTAAATAATTAAAATTTATAACTCCTATATTTATTAAAACTGAAATATTTTAGTAAATAATATGATAACATCAAAAATGAATATTAATATATTAATCTCTAAAATTAACAATGAATCCAATGGTTTAACATAGAAAATTCCTTAAATAATTGAACATCTATCCTAAATAACTTGAATAACCTCAAAATTAATTTTTTAACCTCAATGTTTATATAATACCCTATCATCTTATATCTTGAAAACATAATATCATTATTACAAAATAATCCATTATTTATCTAAAAAGGTTATTTGTGTTTTACTCAATAAAACATCTCAAGAATCATCATTAGTCACCAAAAAATTGAGTGACTTGATCCCCTTATATGTTTCCAAAAATTTAATTAATATATAACCCCAATACCATATATGTAGAAACAATTTCATACTAAATATTACATCACATTGGATAGTAGTATCCACCACAACATTATCACCATTCGGTTGTGGGTTTAATCCTCAAGGCCTTACCAGATGTGATGTGTTGTCACTCATATTATATTTTATCGTTTATATAAAATAATTTATGAACATATGTGATGATAATTTTCATAATTATACATGATAATATAAAATTTTGAAAAATAATATGACCTTATTCGAAATAAAATTTGTCATTATATCACTTTTTTCCCCATTGGTTCTCTATATAACTCTTTCTTTTAAACAAAATCTACTAATTACCTCAAAATAATGCACATCCCCGTGACTATATTTTCCTAAATTATATGTTTTTTATAGTGTATATCTATACTAGTCAATCACTTAACATTTTAATTATTACCATTCATCATATGAGAGAATCGTTTTAAAGAAAAACTATTGTATAATAGTACTCACAAGTTTCTTGATTCTTGTAACCATATTACAATTGTTAAAAATACCACATCTTGAATTTTGAGTTCAAACACCTAATTAGGATAAAAAATTATGTATTAGTATCTTATTAACCAAAATCGTCATTTTAATTGGAATTTTTTTACATTTATTACCCTATTTTTAAAAAATAAATAACCTTCAAGTTACATTAAATTAATTTTCATTTATCATTTTCCATCACTTTTTACATTTAAAAAATAGATTATTGTTATCTATTTTTATCTTTAACACTTTAAATTCCATGAAATTTCATGATTTTATTCTTTGATATATTTGTAATGTAAAATATGTTAAAGTTATTTATCATAATTCATGACATATCATTTGGAATGATCATAAGATGTCTAACTACCATTCCAATTAGGTTTGGAATCCCATTAGGGAAATGAATACATTTCCCATGACTTTAGTTTCGAAGATTCATTATCATATTCTCCACTATTAATGAAAAATATTAAAATATAAAAATATGGTAATGAATTAACATACCAAAGAAAAAATCATATTACTAAAATAAATAAAATATAAATTACTAGTATTTGGGACATATGAACCTCTATGTTGAAGTCCATGTTATCCATTGTAATGACTAATTCCAGATTTTCTAACCTAAAATTCTTTCAATTTCTTCATAAAAGATCATAAAAAAATTATTAACTTATAAATTATATCCTCTGGGAGTGTCAAAATTGGTGCACATTAAGGCTCGTTCTCATGTACCAGGTAACCCTAATGTGAATCCTTGTATTCCTATTTTGATGTAATTAACCATATATAAAACAATTACAAAACCATTTACACTTGTAGTATCCAATAAGGGATGTAATTGATCATAAAATACTTAATTAATTGTTGGCCAATAATTCATATTTTTTTATACATTTTTGTTTCCTTGATATTATACACAGGATTCTTAATAATTTATTGTAATCCTAGAATTAAAGGGTATCCTAAAACATTCCAATCTTACAAAATATAATGATCTATGACTCTGAAAAGTATTGGTAAATGATTTCAAAACCTATAATATCTGTTAATAAAATATAATGATTCTAAAGGCCAGTTATATTATGAAGACTAGGTTCATAATAAATCAAATAGAGACTAAAAATATATTTTTTATTTGAACCTGCATAATTAAATATTAAATCCTTTTGAGATTCCAATCTTCATTGGATGACCTAGGGAATACATAGATAAAATAGTTGAAGTAAAAATCCTTGTAATGGAATAAACGTGATAAGGAATCATAACATCTTAATCAATGATATAACATGATTTCATAAAAATTATGTCACAAGAGTAATCACATGTAAATAGAACATAAATATAATGGTATAAAAATATCATGGCCTCAAATAAAATTTTTATGTTACATAAAACATGACATAAAAATAATTCAATATTATCTTTTAAGACAACATTACATGGAGGACAGAGTCCCGTAATGGATTAGTTTTACTCCATAATCTCATATTTTATGTATTATGAGACTAAAACATTACCCAATTCTTTTGAGAAATATTTGGGTGATAACATCATAATGTGCTCTCGATTTATGTGATTTCATAATATTACATCATATCATGTTAAAAAAGGAACCTTCATGATAAAGGAAGATAGGAAATGATCATAATGTGTGTATTACACTATCAATGAGATGCAGAAAAAGCTTCGTATATATGTGGGAGAAATATATCTATATTTTATATGAACTCAATAGTATAAAAGGTTATTTTTTATTAAGAAAATAAATTAAATTGTTTTTAGGAAAATAACCTACTTCACTTTTAGTAACCTTAAATGATGTCATCTTAGATAGAAAATGATTTTGGAAGATCACATTGAAAATCTATTAATGAAAATATATGTTCAGTTTCAAAAAATGATCATTAAAATATAAATATTTATCAAACATTAATTTTTATGAAAAAAAAATTTAAAACATAAAAAAAAGCTTAAAAAATTTATTGCCCATGGAGGGTGAAGATTTCTATTCGTGATTAATATGTTGAAAAACCTAAAGATTCATTTGATATTATTGTAACAAATGTTGAAAAGATCATTGTTCGTAAATTGATAGGAATATTAATTTTAATTTTTTTAAAACTAATAAAGGGTAAAAATGAATTCAATCAATATTAGTAAAAAACATTTGAAACATTTTCTAGAAATCATATATTTGTAATAAGAAGTATTTTTGATTGATGATATAAATTAAGTGAGAATATCTTTAAAATAATTAAAAATAATTTTTATTACCAAAGATAAAAAATAGTTCTTTTAATTGAATACTTCTTGAATAACCTTATGAGAAGAAAATTAAAGGGGGGTTTAAATAATTCTAAAATAATTTCTATCAATGTATGTTCTGCATAGTAAATCACGATGAAATAGATATTGAAATATAAAAAGCATACAACATTCGTAAATTTTGAATCATAACACCATTTGAATGATGTAGATGAATTTTAACATAAAATATGATTAAGTTGGCGTGAATCATGATATAATATGTAAAAGAACGGGTAAATATAATTTAATTGAAATTATGTGCATAAAATTACATTTTTCTCACAGAATGAAGTTTGAGATAAAACTATTACAATTTTCACATCATTGAGTTGAGGGTTAAACAATATAGTGATTATGTGTAAACAATTTTTCTCCACATACGGAAATGTGGAAAATAATCATTAAAAAATAAGAGTACATTTCATACATATTCTTGGAATAATATATTCAATAAAATATACATATAACTCAATGAATGGAAATTGAGTTAAGAAACCCCTTACATAATGTTTTCTATTCTTTGAGTGATATTTTAACCTCTCATATAATGATATTAAATATTTTATAATATTCTACCATAATCATATTAATATTTATAATATCATATAATATCTGATCTCTTTTATAAAATTTTATCAGTTGTTCTTTAACAATATTGTATTATCATTATATGTTTTGGGTATTAATTGTCTTTTTATCTCATTCATGTTTTATCATGAGTGAACCAGATCATGAACATATGATAAATTTATATAATCTAAAAAATGGTAATATTTTTATAAATATATATTTTTTATATTTTTATTTATAATTATTATATAATTTTGAACATGGAAAATGACCACATAACTTCTTAGAGATTGTAGGTCCAATATATGCATGAGTGACATTATAATTCCATAAAAAAGAGAAAGTGTATTAATGTATATAGTGTATTAATTGTCAAAAATAAATATAATTTAATATATATCACATAATCTCATTAAATTTATCTTTTATTCCCTTCAATATATTTCATTAGTCCAAAAATGGTATCACATCATGATATTGTAGACTTCCAAACACACAAATGACATTATTATTTCTTCAATGGATGGTAAAGAAGAATTTATATGTTATATTTATTTTCCAAAATTAAATATATTTAATTAATAACATATATAAATTTTAAATTATTCCTTATTACCGTCCATGTGACGTATATGTGAAAAATGAATCATGCCATTTTGAGAGTTTGTTATCTGTTATACACACTAGTGATGTTGTTGTTTTCTCTTCTGAATAGATTATAACAAGGTATATAAGAAAATTAAATTAAATAAGTATAATTCTGTATTAAAGGTCATAAGAAAACATTACATTCATCATTATATCTATCCCTAAAATTTTTTATTGGAAAATAACTACATTAGTTCAGGAGGTGATATTCCACAATACAAATGATCAACTGTTTTTTCTTTAATTTAATATATGAGGATATCTTTTTAGTTAATTAGTTTTTAAAAAAAATATAGCATATTTAAGGTAATATTGTTATTATATCATCATTTAATACAATAATGTGAATATGGTTTAAGAAGTAATAATGTAAAACTATTGGATTAAATATAAGAAGAGTAGTATATTGGCAATCGTGGATGGAGATATTTAAGATATTTCAGGAAATAAGACTATTTTATATATAGTCTCTAGTGGCCCTAAAATAGTATAGTATTTACGAATTTATATTCAAAATAAATTTAATATTAATCTATTAATATGTAATATCAATGTAATAAAATTTGGGGTTAGTATAGTTGGTATAAAAGGAATGTTTAGACAATCATTAATGTTTAGAAAAAGATAACATTATTGAAAACCCACGGGATAATAATTTTCTATGATAAAATTATATTTTTTTATTATGAAAAATAATATTTGAGATTCTATAAATACATCCTTATTTGGATACATCAAGTAGAAATGGTTTTCGAATAGATGACTCTATAGATAATAAACCTAAAATTATTTGGTTGAGTATATATCAACCATTATTCTAGTGCCAAATTTCGTGTACCATTACCAGGAACCTAGTTAAGTACAATTGGGGGGATTATTCCACAACTAAACCAATTATTCCACAACTAAACCATTTATTTATTAAAAATTAATAAGTATTTGAATAAATGATGGTAATGAAAGGTCATTTATAAACCTAATGTTTTATATATTGAAAAGAAATTTTATGGATTTAGATATCCTATTAATTAATATTCATGATTATGTAGTTTCCAATTATGATTACTGCTACGTAGACTTTGATTTTTTTTTTTAGCTCAATGATAAAACGTTGAATATTCATTTTAATGTTGAATATGATGGAAAAACTTTTTATTCTGAGTATCAAAATAAGATGATGATTTTATTGGGATATATTTTTATTATTCCTAATCATTTTTCATGATATATGATAAATAATATACACCTTAACTAATTATTGGACTCACAAAATAATATAAGAATGTATTTCACTAATATATTGGGTGCTGTAAACTATTGAGGAATGATGGATAAATTTTTTTTGTGTCAATAACTTGGAGAGACATGCCTAAGAAATTGTATCAAACGAAAATGAAATTTTATTATGTGCAATATAAGGGTATAGAGAAAAAAAATTACAAAGTAAAAATGATGAGTTCAATGGAAGGAAATAAAATATGTCATATGGATCCATTTGTATTTTTTTATATTTGGGGAATCTCTGAATTGTTCAAGTAAATTATAAATTCTAAAAGATAAACTTTTACACTATACATAGGAACGTAACAAGGTGAAATTTTTAATAATTTCCCTTATGAAACTTTAAGTATAGTGGAATTTGTTATTATTTTGGGATGGATTTAATTTTTTATATAGATCCCATATCAATTTCTAAATAAGGGAAGAAATGTTTAATATTACGAAATAAACTATGATCATATTTTAATACAATGGTGAATTTTAAATTCAAATATAAATTTCATCCATTTTTTGGGTCATTATTCCTATTCTGATTGGGTATTTATCTTAGATGGATTAAGAGAGTCTTAAAATCATTGATATTATAATTGTATGGTCGTTTTTAGATTTCATTCTATAATAATTATCATTTCTTCTTTTGAAATGTAATGCTAGGATTTCAATATAACTAATACCTTTTGCCCCATGTATTTAAAAGGATTTTTATATAATTTACTTGATTTAGTTATATGAATTAAAGGATAAATTTGAAGAGAATCAGGAATAGTGATTCATTTGGACTTTTGCGTCATCAAGGGGTGGACCTATTCCTTTTTAAAGAATAAATATGGATCAATGTGAAAATTCATTGATTATTAAGGACTTATAATGATAATAATCGATCATAAGTATCCTTTGACACATATTGATGATTATTTTACCCATTATGAATAGGTTAATATTTTTTCCAAGATTTATCTAGAATATAGATAATATCAGTTAATTTTAAAATGTAAGGATATAACAAAGACAACCTTATATTATAGGTATTTTTGTTACTAATTTTAATTCATGACATTTATTCTTTCTAATTACACTATTATCTTCATGTATGTACTAATTAGAGTCAAAATATTTTATTTATCATTTTGTGGTAGGATATTTATTATATATTCTTATGTAGACGAACAACAAGGTAGAGCATAAAGATCTTTTAAGAATTGAATTTATGATCTTATGGACGGAAAAGTTATGAAAACAATTTTCCAATTGAAACTTCTGGTAACATAATGATTCATTTTTTCAGTCATATAAACTCATGAAATAGGGTATCACTAGATTAATCCAAGTATTAATTTACTTATCCTTGAACTATAGAAAAAATGGGCAAATAAAAAATTTATTCTTTATTTGACAATAAATTATAGAACATTTTGGATAATTTCTCATAAATTCTTAATCTACACATTACGTTAACTCAAAAAGGAGAAAAGATCATTTAGTTAGATGAATGGGAGGAAAATTTATAAGATCGTAAAAGAAGTCCAGTCAATTCACCCATTCCTATTTTGACTTAGAGAGGTGAAGTTTTTTTGATTTTAAATGATTCATTTATGAAGGAAATATGATAAATCCTTATATATATATATATATATATGATAATAGGTTTTGAATCAATAAAATATGATGTTTAATGAGAAAAATTTCCTAGCTAATGATTTGGATATGTCTATAGTAATTTTTTCATACGAGATATGGAGGCACTATCATTATGAATAATGGTGTGAAATATATACTAATAATAATGGATTAATGTACATATTCATTGATAATATGTTATATATAAACTAGATAATGTGGTTGGAGTTGATTAATGGTAATAAATTCATAATACATCACCACCATGTGAAATACAACAAGATACTCAATGCTTTGAGTCAAAAGGTTCGATCATGATTTTCTATGAGGAGGATTATAAAGCCTCAAATATATTATGAATTGAAAAGGATAGATCTATATATTTTAATTAAATGGGAGAAATGTTTTCTCGATCAAATTAGTGTTCATCCATATATCCATGTTATGATAATATAGTAAATGAAGGAAGATGTAGTGTTACAAAATATGGTCAGAAATTCCATTCAGTTCAACTTTGAATTTAATGGACTTATAATGTTCTGGAACTAAGTTTGGTGTATGCTTAAACTACATTTGATGAAGAATATATTGGATGAATCTTAAAGTTATTAATTCTCTATTACTCTTATATGTATAATGATGTATAGAGAAATAGACGAGTGTTTTTAGTTGGATAATATGAAATCAATATTTTTGAAAGTATATATCTTGGTAGTTTTGTGTTTTATAAATTTATGGATTAGGGATAGAATTTTAAGGTGATGTTACAACCATTATATATACTATAGTGGAAATCGGAAGAATTCACCTTATATCTCGTCACTGTCCTCCCGAAACATCCTAATGACATAATTTTAGTTGGATTTTAGTATTTTAAATTATGAAGAAAAAAAATTATTTCTTTAAAATATTAATTTAATTATTGGATTATTAGAACAAAAAATAATGAATTTTTATGGTTTAACTGAGTACAAAATTCTATTATATATAATCCAAATATGAATTCTACCTCAATTTTTAGGGGAATTATTTTGAAACATTACGATTAAAAAAATTCATCTTTTTTTCATAATTAGATACATATTTAGTATGAAGGTAACATTAAAACCCTGTAGAATATGTTTAGGTCTAGTTATGTTAATATTAATAGTGGTTGCGATCAACAGCTTTCTCTAGATGAGGTTTCTAAAAACATAATTATATACGAATTCAGGTGGAAGCTTATGAATCCAAATATAGAATAAATAGAATAAATCATATTTTTTAAAATAATATTGGTGAAATAAATATATTCCCACTTTTTTTAGGTAATGCAAGAGAATGATAGATTATTATTATCAAATCAATGAAACTCATAAGTGATAAAAAAATTATTCTATAAATCATTAGTGAAATATTGAATTTGATTATGTGATATGGTATTTAGATAAGTTTCTCTATGGAATAAGGTTATCATATTTAAAAATAATGGAATGTTAATATCTAGGTATATTGATCCCTTTTATATATTCTTGATCTAGTTGGGATAGTTGATTTTTGAATGGTACCTCCTCTAAACCTCTCTAAAGTTCATGATGTGATCGATGTATATCTCGTGAGGATATACATACCTAATCATTCACATATAGTTTAAATAATTTTTTTACTATTACAGAATGATCTTTCATATAAGTAACAACTACTAGTTATCATCGAATTTACAGATAATGCCCTATACTATAAGACTACTCACATAGTTAATGTTTATTGGCAGAATCCAAAATTCGACCAAGTTGCATGGGAACCTAAGGATATGGTGAATTAAAAATATTCTTAAATTTTCTTACTAATGTAACATAATTTAAAAGAATAAATTTATTATATGTGGTGTATAATTTAACTCCCCTTTATTTCATGTTATATTTCTCTTTAAACAAATTTATTTATTTTTTTAATAGATTACAATACATGAAACCCCAAGTGTAAATAAAAAATAATAGAATATGTCGTTATATAATATATATTAAATTTTCAATGGGAATATTTATAAACTCATTTTTTGAATTTTGAATACACTAATTAGATTATTTAAATATAATTATTAAAAGTATAGATAAATGTAATGTAATTATATTATTCAAGTGAATTTTTTTTCAAAAAAAAAATTGATTTTTTCAGTAAATTATATAATTATATTTTGCTATTATTAGAAATTTAATTTTAAAAAATAAACATAAAATTTGAAATCCACATCTTGATTTTAGATTTGAGTGAAATTTTTTGTGCTTTCTGGATGTAGTGTCATTTTAATTCAGAGTGGAAAATACTAATTTTTAAAAACCTATGTTTTGTATCAAGAATTTAAAACGATTAATTATTATTATTATTGATTTAAAAGTAAAATTAGATGATTTATGTAATTTAAAATCTTATTAAGTTCATTTTAATCTATTTTCATTTGGATTTTAGAGTCAAAAGTGTTTATAATTATTGAAATAATTTATCTGAATAACTGTTTTTCATCGTGATTTATCGGTTGATTTTAAATTAAATTATTTAACTTCTATGAATTTATTTTTATAAATTGTAGTCCGAATTTATAAGATTCTTTTCCAAACTTTTTAATTATTTCAAATTAATTTTTTTTAAAATTAAATAAAAAAATGGTAAAAAAATTACATCATTTTTATGATTAAAACAGATTTACCAGGGGATAAACCCCGACATAAATTTAAATTTCAATATAAACATCTCTAAATCCTATTTTATATATATATTTTAACCTCATATAATCCCTCCCTTGAATAAATATCTATTTGGATGTTTTTTTATAATAAAATTATAATATTTTAATCAATATGATATTTAGCTCAACAAACTCATTGGGACTTTCATTTCCATGAACTAGATATAAAGGACTTATTAAAATAACATTCCAAGGGTCATTAAGAAGGTATATAATGTAACCTAAAAAATAATAGGTAATCATATTACCTAACCTCTTTCTATTTATTTCTAATTAGACATCCTTGGAATCTATAGTATTTGTCATAAAAAATAACTTTAGTATCCTAAATATACTAAAAATTTATTATAATTAGTTAATAATCATTAATCACCTTTTCCATCAAATTGGATGTGCTTGTATCACTTGTGTGTGCGTGTGGACTACCTCCTCCACATAGCGATGCGATTTATTTTCCATCACCTACATTCATTGAATTTTATTATGATGGGTTTAATGTGTATATATGATATTTCTAACATAATTATTATGCTCAATTTCATAAATCATAGTTACCTTCTTTAGTTTCTATCCATTAGAAAATGATAAGGTCTATCGTGCATGTGTGTGGACTACCACTTCCATGAATCGATATGATTTTCTTTTCATTTATTATTTTCATGGATGGAAATGAGAACATATTTGATGGATATATATGTTATCCATAGTATTATTATGGTTTTGGAAGGATAACATAATATTTATATTAAATTCATAATCTTTTTATAAGTGTAAAAAATGTTCATGCGTATGTGTGAAATGTCATCTCATTGAATAATATTGATGATTTTACTATAACGACATTTTGTGGATATATATATATGAAATATATAATATCTATATCAGGATTCAAATTATCCAAATTTTAGAACAATGATCATAGTTTAAGGACTGGAATAGGTGAATTAAAATTCACATAAAAATAGTTCATACACAAAAATGATTATTTTTGTATGGAATTATTAACAACTTAGTGTCAAAATTGTATAAGTGTATCAAATTTGATATAATATATATATTAATAATAAATACAATTCTTATAAATTAGAATTTAATATACTTTTGGATGAAGTGATTATTATGGAAGTTGTACTTGAGGTAATAGATTTTCATCTCACTTATATTTATTTGAGACGCAATCCATATTCGCTAATTTTTTCTCTTATGTTGTGTATATAGTTCCATGAATTTCATTTATGATGATTCTAAAAAAAATTCATCCTAAATCCCATATATTTATTTCCATTCATTTGGTTTTTGTTTCTAAATTACCAATGTGTTATGGGTTTTATGTTACAATCTCATTCTTTATCATGATTGTTTATGATTATGCTTATGATGATGAAATTTAATGATCTATCTCACAATAATCCCAATAATTTTCATTTACCTAGGTTCTAAATTAAATTTTCAATTAATAATAAGATTCTAGTCTATCTATTAATAATAATAATTGAGAACATGTTATTACAAAAAATATATTATTTTTCTCTTTGGAAAGGAATGTTTTCCTTATATATCAATGATTTATATAAAATGTTTTTATATTATCATGTAAATTTATTATTTATTATTAACAATATTTTTTGGTTTATAAAAGTAATTCAATGGAATCATCATTTTGATTTATAAATGAGAATCTTATGAATTTTTGTCTAAAATGTTAATGCAATCACTGTTTTAATGTACAAGACATGAACATAATTTTATACCATCATGAACACACAATTCAATAGAGATTCATTTAATATTTTCTAAGGTATATTTCACAAATTTTATTAACTTATTATTAAATACTTTTTATATTTTAAATAATATAATCATAAATAAAAATCTAGTTTTTTAAAAAGCAATCCAAGTGATATATAAAAAATTCAGCTAAGATAACATTATTTTATGTTGCATATGAATAATTGGATATATTTCCCAATAACAAAATATTTTTTATTTATTTAGTTGAATTAGGTTTTTATGATGACAATTTTATGAAACCCATTTATTTTCTATGGTTAATACTTTGTCGAGTTTATGAAATTTATATGATACCCATTTATTATCACAATGTTATGATATATGATCATTAATTTTTGGCCTCATCGAACATGTATGAATGGATTGTGATTATGTTATATGTGGGACCTAAATTATATATCCTACCAATTTATTTTATAAATATTAATATTATATAATATAATAGAGATTTTAATATGGAGTAAACCCAATTCATTAAGAGTTTTTCCCTCTATGTGGGTCTTAAGAGTGAACCTTTACTAAGGATACGATGGAAAGGGAAGTGAACCCAATTTCATATAATTACATTAGAAGTGATCATGTACTGTGAAAATAATTGTTCAATGATTATGTATATGCCAAAAACTTATGTCTCATGAAAATGGTATACTCCCATGGATCATGTTCTTTAATTCCTTTATGATTTATAACATATTAACATAAAATATTTGTTTCATAGTTAAATATCATTATATATGGTACTTTCGGTATGGATGTTAAATTTTTATGATCATGTTATCATACACTTATGATCATGGTATGCTTTCTTTTCTTGGATATCACCCTTTTTTACAAATAATTTGACTATAGAATCCCATTTTTTTATGTTTACATTTTAATAGTTATGAAGAAAGGTATTAAGTGTGGTATATATAAGAAAATATCAATATGGTAAAATATTTGTGGGATATATAAAATATATCTTTGAAATATTTATATTTTCTTTCTAGTCCCCAAAAATACTAAATTTTTATGATCTTAATGTTTGAATTTGTAAAATATATTAAAAACTCATATATTAAGATTTAATATATATGTATAAAAACTTTGAGTCTAAAAGATTCATTACCTAAAACCCCTAGATATTTTATGAAATATGTTTCAAAGAAAATTAATTACTTTGATAGCTTGTGTTACATATAACACTGTCTTTAATCAAACTATGATATACTAATAAAATATTATCTTTTAATGTTTGAGTTATAAAAAATCCTTTAAATTGGAGGGTATAAGTAAGGTTAACTAAACTATAAAAACTATTTTTTAAAAAAATGATAAAATAAATTCCTTTTCTTTAATTTGATTAAAATAAAATAAAAAGACATTTGAATATAAAAGAAAAGTTTTTTTTAAAAAACTGTTTTATGCACACACAATGTTGTTATATTATTAAATTAAATTAATAACTATTGGTGAATGATTTTAATTAACATTAGAAATTATATATTCAATACATTTTTATAATCCATTTAATAACTTTATGGTCATGGTATAATACTAAATCATTTTTTATTCTAAAAGCTTTACTTTTGGAATAATGTAGTTTATTAGCATTTTACACATTATTTAAAAAAAATAAAATTATTTTAGAAAATTTTTTAAACATTTAATATAATTATTTCAATAAACATTTTTAAATTATATAATATTTCTTTTCTTATGTATTTTATTTTCAATGAATAATAAAAATATATATTTTATCTAAACATTATATTTTCATTAAATCATTTAAAAGGTTCCATTTTTTTAAATGGTAGAAAAATTAATATTATTTTTATTCTATTATATTTAATACAATTAATTTAAATTGAATCAATTTTATGGTAATATTTTATGTAAATACTTTTTATAAATATGAAAACATTTTCATTGTAAAATGTTTTTGCCATCATGTCAGTGAGATTAATTTTATTGTAAACACTACCACATCTATAAATTTAATTTGTTAAAATGGATTATATATTTATAATAATAATAATTAGCAAAATATAATTTTGTAATTTTTTTATATAATAATGATTAAAAAACAAATCAAATAATTATTGTAGTTAGGGTTGAAATTTTTTTACTAGGGGGTTAAGAAAATATAATGCTTATTTTGGTAGATGCATTGTCTAAATCATATTATATTGAAATATTTCGACATTTTTACATCACAAAATATATTATATGGTCATTTTTAAGCATTTTTCGTTGGAATTCCCTTCTCGTTTTTTATTCTCCTATGAAATTTTCATGTGGTTCTTAAGGGGAACCTCTCCCACACATATAAAAGAACAACTCCAATACCTTAATGTATATATTTTAATATAATGTTAGTTATTATAAACCATCATAAAACTGCTTCCCTAAATCACATTCCATATCCTAGGGGCCTTGGATTTATTAGGAATCCCTCCTTAGAAGGGCATTGTTTCTAACCTAAAGAGGTTCTCTAAAGAATATGCATTCTTCTTAACCGAAAACTTTTATTTAATTTATTATTGAACATTATTCAATTATTATTGAATGATTATAAAATAGTTAAAAAAATATATAAATCATATTTTAATATGATTTTATGTTAATTAAATGTTCCATATCTCTCTAATCATACATCAAAGGGCGAAAATTATTGATATTGTGTATGGAAGACCATAGCCTCTCGAAGCGATGTATTTATTTTTACTTCACTGTCTCTAAGATTAAATAAAATTATTAATTTAATGAATATATAATATATATAGTAAATATTCATACTTTTGAAATTTTAATATCACATCTATCTTCTAACATTCCAATCCATTGAATGAAATCACGTGACTACATACGTATTGAGTACCACCACCAAAAATCTATGTGATTTGGTTTTCATTTTATTTTAAAATATATATTTATAAGTTTTTATTTAATGAATATATATTATATATATTATATAAAAATTATTCATTAAATATGAATTAATATTTTTGTAACTTTCATTTTATCCATCGAGAAACGGAAACATCATTTATGCTTACATACTATCAACAGCCTCTATGAATGGTGTAATTAATTTATCAATTTAATCTTTTATAGATGAATATAAATATGTGTATAAATAATTTATATGATATTTATATCATTGTTAAAATTATGGATATTTTGGAACTATAATCAATGTATAAGGACCAAAAAAACTAAATTAAAACAAACATTAAAAGTGAATTAGTTATGAGTCGAAACTGTTATTTTAATATTTAATTGTAAATAAATGGGATGAGAAATGATATAAATGAATAATTTATGTTATGATATATACGATAATGGTTCTAAAATATATGTTTGTAATAATCCAAGAGTTTTATATAAAAGGAAAAAATGTGTACGATGAAAGTTGATACTTGAGGTAAGGATTTCCCCTTAATTTTATTTATGTGTGACACATGCCATATTCATCACTTATGTGGTGTATATAATTACAATGAACAAATTTGATGAGAATTTTTATGAAACATCTTTTGATTTATAGGTCAATATATTCTATAATTTTTCATATAGATTAGAATTCAGAATTTCTAAAAGTGGTAAGGAATTTATGTTATTATCTCATTATTTATCAATATTTTTTATTAATATTTCAATGATGGAATTTATTTTTATAAATATATATCTTATCATATTAATTATTATACTATGGTTTTTTTAGAATACCTGTTTTCCTTCCAATTTTCTATATTTATGTTCTAAAGAGAGTAAAAGAATGAATTCACAGAAAATAAATTTTATTTTTTTATTTGATAAAAAATAAATTCTCCTCCATGTACATAATTTAAAAAAAATATCATGAATTTTTTTACAACTATAAAATTATTTATTATTTAAATTGTTACCCTCTTTATTTTTTATAAAAAACATAAAGTAAATTTCTTATCATATTCCAAAAGAGTTGTTTTTTGACTTCTTTTAATATAATGTCCCAAAAATATTTTATTTAAATATGTAATAAATGAATGGGATTTACCACAATCATGAAAAATTAATTCATTAAATCATAAATTATATGTTTCAATTGATATTTTCAATGAAAACTCATTTTTACAATATTTTATGGATCTATAGTTTTATTTATGGTTTTTTCATTGTGGAATGGACTTTTCCCCAATAATTTTTAATTTTATTTTTATGGAATTTTTATTACTCACTAACAATAAAATTTGATGTTTCTTATGTTTTTATAGGTATATTATCAAAAAGGTACCATTTTTATTCTTCATATGGATGGTTTATGATTATAATGATGACTTATTTTGAAACTGATTTATTTTCCTAGGGTTATGATCTGATGGATTGATAAAATGTTTATGGCATCTGATTTCATTACATGGGTTATGATATGATGATATGATGATATTATGAATGTCTAATAGTTTCATGGAATACATATACATATAATCTATTTTCATTATGTGACATGTATTATCAAATTTATATATTCATCTAATGCTTTAGGAAAGGTAATATATATCATTAGAAAATTATGAGATGTAATTTGACGGGATTGACACAATACAATAAAAAACGTAGATGTGCTTGATCCATTGTGTGAAAGAAGATATGTTTCTTGATTTGATATTGGAAACATGTTTTTTTCTCTTATCCATTATTTTGTTTTGGTATCAGCAGTTAACCTTGAAATATGAAAAGGTTTATATACTTATGAATATATCACAGTTATATGACATGAAATCAAGGTTCATGATTGATTTAAAATGATTTCTTTATTTTCAAATAAATTTTTTTTATTGTATGTATCATGTTTATGGTCCATGAATAATTAGTTATAAATATTGTAAGTTACATATATGATCTCATAACATTAATATTATTTTGTAATTTCATTTCATAATCCATTCATATCTACCATGTTTAACGTTACTGAGCACCTGATCTCACACATTTTTATGATTAGATTCCCCATGTGTTAAAAAAAGGTTTTATTTATGATATGTCTATGAAGGGAATTAAAATAATAGATTATTATGGGATATGATAAGAAAAATTTCCTAAAATAATATGTTTGTGCACCCAACCCCAAAACATAATAAACTTTTATGTTCTTTGGGTGGGTATTTGTGTAATGTGATAAATATTTATATAAAAAAATTAACATTTTTGTGGGAAAATACTTTTTTTATATATTTGGTATCAGATCAATTTTTAGTTTATCATTGGATATTAGGGTTAGTAAACATTGGTGAAAACTACATGGATTATATTATGTATAGGATAACTTCTAAATGTTTTGGTAGGAAATAGAATATGTTATTTTATTTTAAATTCATCCCAATTAGGAAAATATTGGCGGATGTAGCTCTCACACAATTGCAGATAGGGGTAAAAAATATAAAATGGAACATTGGGATCTAACATTATCCTCTCATAGTAGATAAAAAAAATCCCTTCTACAGAACTGGTCTGAGACTCCTTGGGGATATTTTTTTGAAATTGACAAGCACTTTACGTGCCATCAAGAAAGATTTGAATAAATGGCTCACAATATTGAAATAGTTTAAAAATATGGTTTCATATGATAAAAATATAATTCATTATTTATAAATTTTATAAATTTTTCATGATTATTTGATTTACCACAAATGATATTATTTTTCATAAATTTATTTTTTTAGTCAATGGATGGAACCATAAGAAATAATGGATACAATGAATATAATTGAAAATTCCATGATTATATTTAAAAAAACAAATAATATGGGGGATCTAATTCATAATCATGTTTTTATAATCACAAAAAATTTAACATGTTATGAATCATTCCATAAATCTAAATGAGAAACGAACCGAACAATATTCAGTCAAGTACTTCGTGAGGTATTATTCACCTTCTTTTAGTAGATCTATTGATCCAGTAGTTGTGGGCGAATGCATCATCCCCATTGAAAATATATTTTCCATTTTCTAGTGTTCATATTAGGAAAATTTAGGTTGGAGTACCTATCATTTATAATGGGAATAAGATTAATGGTGGACACTTATTAAGAATACAATTCAACATAATGAAATTGACACCATGGATAAGGATTGGTTTATGAAACAATTCTTCAATATATACTATCCTTGTATTATTCATATGAAAATTGAAATGAAATTTCATGAGAAAAATTATAAGGATAATAAATCAATTGGATCCTAAGAATAAAATATAAAAGACTTGTATGGTACGCTTATGAAATTATCATTCAACATAAATGTAAGGTTGGCCAATTGTTTGGTGGCTTAAAACCAAATCTCCAAAGGGAAATATCTATCAGATAATTTAGTAACTATAAATAAGTCATTCAATTTAATCTCTTAGTATAAATGAAAATTATAGATTCCCATTATTCCATGGGTTTAATATGATTTGGATGATCGAGTATCGTAAAAATCAAATAAATCACACGGCGAAACCAAATTCCAGACATGTATATGCTAGGAATGTGGTATAAAGTATAAATATAACATATTGATTAGAATTTGGAGGCCATTTAAATTTAGAAGGGTGGGTCATAAAGCTTCATAAATTTAAAAAGTAAATGATTGGTATTGTTAAATGAAAAAATTAAAGGTATTATTCCAACCTCTTAAGTAATACTAAATTTTAAGTTGATTTTCAGAATTATGATACTCTTAATTAAACATAAAAAGGGAAATCATAAGTAATCTGGACTGTGGAAGTGAGTTGCAACAATTATGCAGTGAAAGGTACAAATATTATAGATTCTAAAGAATATAATGTCTTATTTGGTTCTAGCTTGACCAACTCAGTTAAATATATGTAATTTGAAATCATTACAAAATTTATTGCTCAAAAATTAGAAATTGAGTTATCAGTGAAAAATACTAATGGTTTGATGGTCTCATTTCAAGGATATACTTCATCTCTGGTAGAGGATTTCAGGAAATCGATTCCCTTAAATCTTATGATTATCCTAGTAGTTGATTTTTATGTGTCTATAAGAATGGATTATATTTATTTATATGGATATTATATCATTTAATATGGGATGGAAGTCACATTTTTTTAAAACGAACCCATGCTCATTTATTAGAGTGAGGATGAAAAAAAATAAAATTGAAATTTCATCAATTAAATGGGTGTTGATTGAACTTTAGAATTGGTATTTAGTAGATATGGTTATGGAGAAACTCATCATCAATGACATTCCAATTTGGTTGGTAGTATGTTGATATATTTATAAAAGAGTTTCCTTGTTTCCCACTTGATCATTAAGTTTTGTTCTCAATATAACTCATACATGGTGTTACACCTATTTCATAGAATCCTTGGAGAATGTATCCAATTAAGATATAGGAATTAAGGAAACAAATCATGGACATTATTTAAAAGGGATTTCTTCACATGTGCATTACCTTTGGGTTAGTCTATAATTTTAATTACAAAGAATGACTAATATATGAATCGTTGCGTGGTTAATTGATAATGGAAAAATTCCCAATCAAGAATAAGTTTCTGAAACACTTATTTATTAATTGTATGATCAAGTACACAGAGCTCAATACCTTTCTAAAAATAAATTTTATACATGTTATCATTAATTACGGTTCATTAAGAAGAAAATATTTAAGATGGTATTTTGTACAAGGTATGGTCATTCTAAATATATAGTTATTCAATTTTTTCCAACTAATGACACCTATATATTTCTATATTTACTGAATAGATTATTTTGTGATTACCTTTATCGTTACGGGGTAGTTGTTATTGAAAATATAGTTATATATTCAAAAAATCATATAAGAGCAAAAATATCACTTATAAAGGACCATTATGAATTAGAATATGTTTGAAAAATCAACCGAGTATAAATTTTTGATAAAAATGATTCATTTTTTAGACTTATTGTCTCATGAGAGGATGTATATATGGATACATAAAATACCAAAGTTATTGAACATTGGACCATAATGACCATTATGAATGAGATCTGAATTTTTCATGTTTTGAATGGATATTATTGATGGTTTCTGGAGAATATTATTTTTCTATAAAGTTTACTCGCTATGTTAAATTAGAAGGGTGAAAAGAAAATTTGAACTAATGAAAGTAAAGAATATTTCATGGAACTAAAGAGAAGGTTAGTCAACGCACTTCCATTTAAATTACCCGACTATGTAGAAGGTTTTTTAATGCATTATGATTCATCAAATAATGTAATGGGATTCATTATCATGCAAAATTATATGGTTATAACTAATATGTCAGGATAATTGAATATATTCAGAGCTAATTAAATATTATGATTTTCTAATATTTTTTCCACCCTAGGAATGTGAAAAAGGTTGAAAATTATTTTCTTTGAATGGATCATGCGTGATTATATTTGATTATTGTTACAAATGATCTAATATTTTTATAATTACAAAGTATGTATCTGAAAAACATGTTGGAATGTAACAAATATAATCTTTCTCACATGAGTGTTCAACTATATAGGAATTTGATGAATAATGTGGTACAAAAAAAAGATATAGAACTGTAGAAGAAGGTGATAACTATTCAAAATTTGATCCTTCTGTTTTAGAAAGTTTTTATAGAGTACATCATACTATACAAAACATGGAAGTGGTTCTAATAAAGAATGAATATAAAGACATTATTCATTAATTTATTCCATGAGACTGATGGTGAATCTGGTCCATAAAAATAACTAGTGTTTTATCCATTATATATAAATTTAATGTCTATCAAACTGACTAATGTCATATCTATAGTATTTAGAATAATTTTGGTCAATCGGACTGACTGATGAGCAGTTCATCAAATTGAAAAACAATTGTATAATTTATTATACTATCCAAATTAAATAATTAAATTAATTGGTATTATTTCTCCTAGATAGAATTAAATAAAACATTGTAATGGTTCTTAAGAAAATGACATCAGATGGAAAACCTTTTCTGAGATGTCCAATGAAGAAAATCAAATAGTATTGAAATGAACTCTGAGATTAATGTAAATACATACATTAGAGGGATTCCTAGAAATAAGTGTATATTTGAGGTGTTGGGAGTTGATTTCTTTTCAACTCAACACATCATTGATTTTTCTCTTCAAGAACATCTCGTTTATATGCTTTGTAATTTCATAATGTGATTTTCTAAAAAGATTCTGATTGAAGAAATTTTAAAACCTGTAGAACTATGTTTGGATTTTTTTAATTTTGATCATGTTTTTGATTAAGGGATTCTGGGGATATGGAGATAGGGGATTATGATCCACTCAAATGAGGTATTCTAGAAATATGAAAACAGAGCTGACACTGATCATTGTATCAAGGGATTCTATTGTTTTCGAATAAAAATCTATCCTGATATTTTCATCGAGAGATTTACTAGTAAAAAAGGTAGTTATTTTTAGTTAGGTTCAAAATTGTTGATATTTTCTAGATGTTTTAATTTTTTTTACATTTATATTCAATTTAATTTTTTGATAACATATAAACTAATTATATTATTATACTATTTTAGATACATATTGGAATATAAATTTTATCAGAAGATTTTTGGTTGTAATACAAATAATCTGATTATCAGATTATTAAAAAGTCTTATTTTTTTTACTAAAGAGGTTTTGGGTTTTTTTGTTGGTTTGAAATTTTCAACTAAAATTCAGCCCCACATATATTCATTATAAACACTTATGATCCAACAATTGGTATGAAAGTATTTTCTATAAGGTTTTTTGGTTTAATATTGGTACAATTAAGAATTTTAATACAACTAGACAACAAATATTTTATTTTAATTAATATGAATACTAAATAGAGAGAATGAAGAATTTTTTTTAATCACTAGATTAGATTATTTTTTAATGTTTACAAGAAATTATATTATTCCACAGAAAGAAGTTATAGGTTTTACTAATCATAAAATGTGAGAATATAAAGAAAATTTTAGATTAATAAATTTAATACCATGTCTAATGACTTAAAGTGTCTATAGTTAGATATATTCATGATACGTAGTAAATATTTTTCTAGAAGAAGTTATTGGTAACTCATTTTAGAAATTCATAATTCATTAATTTAAGAAGAGAAATGATTAGAGGTGATTTTCAATCAATTTATATTACTATTTAGAGAAATTATTGTTAAGAATAACCAACATTTTATAAATATTATTATTAATTTATAACCTCTTAATGAAAAGGAATTAATAGATGTAATCATAGTTAAAATATTATTTAAATAACTCTTGGTGAATTAGAATAAAATATAATTTCATTGGATAACACAAGAATTGTTACTAATCATACTCATGATGATATTATTTTAACCCCAATGCAATATGAGGGAATACTAAAAAAGGATGTAGAGAAAATATAAAAGAATAATGGAGGAGTTTCTTTTGTAAATACATATAAAATTATTATAAAATCAAAATATGTATATACTAATTTGATGTATTCTAAAAATAATAATGTTATTTTTAAATCATATAGTAATTCATCATAATAGACTGGAAATGTGATAGATAATATTCATAAATGGATGAATAAGATTACATGAAATAAATACTTTCAGTAGTGGTTAAACAAAAGTCACAAGGATATGAGTGATAACAAAGAATCTTATGAGGTGGAGTGAAATGAATGTAAGAAAGTGGTACATATCATATTATATTTTCATATGGTTAAATGGAAGGATAATGAAGAAAAGAATTATTATATGAATTTAAAGAATTATTATAATCATAAGATCTCAAAAAAAGTTAAATCTTAATATACAGGGATTACAAGTAGTGGAGTTATTTCTTTTGATTTTTTATCTGATAATGAATTCCTAGGACAAAAAACCAGAAGACTCTATGTGGACATAAGAATGAATAAAAACTTATTCATAGATATTATAACCATAGATTCTATTAAAAAATAATTACATAAATGATAATTATCTAGATAGAAACTAAAAATATAATTAAACATATTCTTATGAAAAATATTATTCTTATGATAAAAATAATAATTTAACATGTTTTGAAAATTTTTCACTATTTTCAAAATTAATTTAAAAATAAAATTGTATAATTTAATACACACTTTTAAATCATAGAGAAAAATATGTGAATCAATATTACAAAATATATACTTTAACAACTAACATATTATATCATTTTAAAGAACAATATAAATCTAATTTTTAAAAATATGATATTTACAATTATGTTTACAAATATGTTTTTCATAAAACTAGTTTACAATGTGTTATTTTAAAATATAGTTCAAATAAAAATTCAAATGAGGGTAAACTTTTTTTTATAATATATTTTCAAATCCATATTTTGAGAATGATTTTCTCTATGGTTACCAACGGAAAAGAAAATTTGGAAAAATATTATAATTATATTGTTCTACATTTATTTTATTTTGGAGTAGTTTTTAAAAATAGAAAACTTTTTTTAGTCATAACTATTTTTTCAAAAACTGCCCAATTTTTAGCATAATGTTAATGTGATAGAAAATGGAAGGAAGAATATTATTTAAAAATATTCAATATATTTGATTTAGTAATTTAAACTTTTAAAAAAAATTCTCAAAATAATAATATTTGAAAAATAAGGATTTCTAAACATTTCATTCCGATAATATCGAACCCAGAGAGATATGATTTCTAATGTACTAATTTTTTAGTATTCCAAAAAAAATAAGAACATATCAAAAATTATTTAGTACAATGATAGAGGTTTCTAGGTACATATTATTTAAAAACATATTTAAGAAGAATATAAATGTAAATGTTGGAAAATTAAATTTTAAAGATAATTATCCGGGTGAAATTATGAATATAGATAACATTTTTATACTTGTTAGAATTTTAATTTATAATGTTTCATTTATTTTTGGACTCAATCACAACCTTTTAAGAAAAATTAAATTATGTGACGAGGGTTATCTGTTTATCTTTTGGAAGGATAAATGAAACATTTATAGTTATAATTATGGCTTTATTCATTCATCCAATCTGCATGAGAATCTCTACACATTAAACCAAGAAATCATTAAGTTTCAATGTCTAACTTTCCAAATCTTAATGGAAGACCAGTATTGGTAGTGGCATAAAATATTATGTCATTGTTATCTTAGATATTTATCCAAGTTGTACATTAAATGACGAAATTATGATCAACTAGAAATTTTTGTAGATATTTATAATGTCTATAGTCATAGTCAATTTATAAATCAATAGAATTCATGTTTTAAATATGTTAGAGATGTATCAAATTTTGGTTTAATTTAGTTAGTTCACATGGAATTATTAGTTAATTATTACCATATATATTTGGGTCTATTTTCAATAAAATTGATACCTTTTTTGTATTAAAACTTTTCAATCTAGAGTTGTAAATGATAAAAATATCTCTTTGATAAATATACAAACTTATCATGGTATAGAATTTTTAAAAATTATTTTTTATTCTTTTCGTGGTAAAAACTATATTTTACATGGCCTTTCTGAATATAAAACTCCATAATAAAATAATATAAATGAATGAACAAATTGAATTATTTTGGATATTATTATAAATATGTTTTGTTAATACTTATTTTTTAAATTTTGTTGGGATGAAGAAGAATTTACTACCAAATATAATATAAATCAACATTTAAAAATACATTAAATTAATATAATTCTTTATGAGTTGTGGACTGGAAGAAGAAAACATTAGTACATCAATGTTTTTGGAATTAAAGTATTTTTTTTAATACTAATGACATCTTATTGAAATTTTCCTCAAAATAAAATAATAGAATATTCTTATGTTATTTTACAAATAGTAATGAATAATATATTTTTATAATAATACATGTACTGTTGAAGAAACAATAAATGTTATATTTTTTGAAGTTGAACTATTTGTTTTCAAACAACCATTATCTAAGTCTTCATATGTTATTTTTAAAACTAATTTTCAATATATTATAAATATTTATTCTTATGAGGGAATAAATAAATAATATTTTTATAAAATTATACCTCATGAATATTTTCAATACATTATTAAAGAAAAACTATTTTATTAATTAAATAAAGTAATTGTTTCAAAAGAATAATCTTAGTGATAGTATATTTGATCATCTAGATCAAAAACATATAACTAGAAGTTCATTGTGAAATGAAATTGTGCATTTTTCATTTTTATCTCATTTCAATGATAAAACCTCAGGTAAGGATTATAGTGATGAGGATTTGACAAGAGAAAAATAGGGAAAACTCAATGAATTTGAAAAAAATAAAATTTCTACATCGGTTGAAATAACTAAATATAATTCTATGATTCGAGTAGAATAGTTTTAAAAAATTGATATGAAAATGAAATAATGGTTTGAATTAAATAGTGAATTGTTTTTAAGGGATATAATCAACATGGGGGATTGTGTTATTAAGAAGCTTATTCTCTGGTAGTCGTAATTGAATCTAGTGGTGTAGTTATTATATATGAATCATTTTTAAATTTCAAAGTATTTAAAATAGTTGGTATTAGTGTATTACTTAATAGATATGTTTAACTGGGTGTTTATATAGAAAAACATCCTTCTTTTGAAAATAAAACATATCATGAACATGTTTCTAAACATACTATGTGACTTTATAGACATCAACATGATTATGGATCCTATTAGGATATATTATCTATATTTCTGTTACAAAAAAAATTAAGGGATATTTTGTTAAAAAAATTTATAAAATAAGTCAATACATATATTATTATTTTATTAATTTAGGTTTAAAAAATTATATTTGTTTCAACTCAAATTCTTTTATCATTTTCATTCGCATATCTTCTAAACTCTTGGCTGAAAATTATTATGATGAGTGAGTTTTCATATTTTCAATGTTTTCAATGATTATAAAAATTATAAAGAACTTTTATATCTAAAACCAAAACAAAAATTAATAGTACTCCTATTAAAACCTCAGCTAATTTAGATTTTTATGATGCTGCTAAAATAGTAGATCAAAAGATGTTTGAATTTATTATTGGGAGTTTACATTACTTAATAACTAATAATCTAGATTATTTTATTTCTCAATTCTAATGTTCATGATATTAAGAAAATTTCAAATTTCCCCATCATATATATATATATAATGAATTAATCATAATATTAAGAGAAATTTGGATTTAGGTTTATGTTTCTCTTCTAAAAATGATTTTGAATTAATTGTTTTGGATGTTGATATTGGTGGATGTAGAATGTATTGTAAAATTACTTTTGAAAAATTTAATTTCATAGTAGAGTCATTTGTTTCATTAGATTGAATGAAACAACACCCCATTGAACATTCTATCGCTGAATCTGAATATGGGACAACTAGAATTTGTTATTCTCATTTGATTAGGATGCAATACAAACACACTGACAATAGCATTATTTTTAATAAAACAAAACAAATTTTTGACAAAAAAAGTTTTATTTCAATAATAATAAATCCAAAACATCACTCACGATATAAGAACATATATATCAAAAAATAGTTTTTTCTAGATCACACACAAAATGGTTATATGATTTTAAAATTCATCAAAATGAGAGAAAAACATTATTACCTTTTTACTAAAACACATTGTTTTGGTATATAGTAATATGTTAAAAATAATCTAGCAATGTCCAATGTCAAAAAAGCATTTATTTCTACATCATATTTACCAATAGCATTAAATTCGTGAAATCCTCTTCAAAGAGGGGGTATATATGTTATATTTACTAAAATATTTTATTTTCTAAATGTTTTGATTCTAAAATTACTATTTTATATTATTTTTAGTTTTTAAATAAGTTCTGGCCTTCATATTGAAATTTTTCTTGGTCTCAAATTATTTTACAATGCTTCAGAATCAATCATTTTATTAACTTTTCTTTGCATTATGAAATATTTTCTAAATTTTTTTGAATCAAAATCTTGTTCAAAATATTTTTGAAGATTTCCCTTTAAATTTTTTATCATTTTAAATGTATTTTTTGAAAGCCTTTAAGAAGAGTTTACAAATACCAAAATTAAATTTTACTCTAAAATTATAATATTTTAGTTTTTTTATTATTCATTACATTAGTTTATATATGTTGTTTTATACATTCATTATGTTTTTTAAACTATCACTTAGTTATAAATTTTTATGTATATAAATTCAATCCATAAACTAGGCCAAGAAGTAGTATTCTTATAAAAAATTTAAGTGTTCAGAATATATATTTAAAATCATTCATTGATTAATCTCAATTATCATATCGGTGTATGAATTTCAATAACATCCATTAGATTTATTTAATACAAAGATTCTAACCCAATCCAATATATAAGTGGTAGGTCACCCTTTCCTCATGACAATGTTTAATAATTTATTGAAACCCTTTTCACATATTTTAGTGCTGAGTAAACAATTTAGTTATTTAATTGATCAAATTCATTAGATCGTGTTTTCATATCATATTATGTTGATGGCCTTAGAAGATGATTTCATTAAGAGAAAAGTTTTAATAGATATGATGATTGAGAAAACATGGGTTGAAATGAAAGATCCATTCCTTAATATAGCATTCAAATTTTAGTTTTGGGAAAGGATATGGATTGAGGAAGGTTATTTTTACTTTTGTTAACTGTTGATTTTTGGAGAATTTTATTCTTCAGTGTAATAAAATATAAAAGACGAAAATAAATCAATTGTTTTTAACCTTTTGTAAACTTTTTAAAACTAACTTATCAAATTGTTTTTAAGTTAGTTTAAGTCTCCTAGGAAGGCCAGGAATATCTTTTTCCACACAATCTTCCTGATAAATGTTGTTGTTTAAAGAATTAAAAGTATTAGGATTATTTATTAACTTCCTCAAAGAATGTAGGAAAATCATTAACCTCATTTTGGATGTGAGGGTCATAACATTTTGGATTCTGGGTTACTTGATGCTAAGAAAGTGTGGTAATAATATTATGAATGCTCTCAATACTTATATTTTTTACTTTCGTGTTAATATGAGGCCAATAAATCTTTTGATGTTTTTTTATCTATATTGAATTTATTAAAAGGGAATATATTATTTATGGATTTCTCATGTTCCCATGTTTTATGAAAAAAATGTGGTAGATTTTATAGAAGGTTTTTCGAATGAATAATCATCTGTATGTGTTGAGATAAAAGGATTAAATAATTTGTGAGGAAACAATAGCCATAATGGAATATGATTTTAATCCATATTTAATAAAATTTGTAGTTAAATCATTCTAGAATGTGTCTAATATTGATGCATTTAAATCAAATTAAATATTCAAGGAGAGTATGAAGGATGAATCCCCTCCTAAAAATTTCCAATATAAATAGACACAAGGATTCTGATCATGAATTTATAATACTGATATCCTATAATGACTATAAGAAACTAGGGTACCATTATTTAAATAATTATTAGAATGAAGAATTAGATTTGGAAATAGAAATATTCCAATATATTATATAATCTATGAAGAAGAATAAAAAATAGAAATGGATTGAAATGTAAGGATTATGTAAAATCTATATAATGGGGTAGAAAGAGAATAAAAAGATCGACCAATTTCAGTATTGTCTTTATTAGTTGTTCAACCTATTCCACATTATTATAGTCATCCAGTACTGGATTATAAATAGTTGAGATAATGATTGATCCTTAAATTTTTTAAAACAAGGGAAAAGGAACAGAGTTATAGGTGATTTTTAAATTGAAACCCAAGATCAAATTTCATTTCTGGAATAACATCTGAACATTTTTAAGAAGATAAGGGTAATGTGATAGAAATTAGATCAAAAGGTCATAAATAAAGTCTTAAGAAAAATGAGGTAGTGTTTGAAATATTTATATGAATAAGAATAAGAATAAGAATATGAATTAAAAATGGAGGGGGTTAGGAATGTTCATTACAATTATCATCTTCATAGACTTTGATATCCACTTAGTCTAAAAAACCCTATTCAAGAGGTTTCGATGAATTTTTGTTAATATGACCATAAAAAGAAGGATAATATCAACACTCACAAAAAAATATCAAACCTTTCCAAGGATGATAAATAAGTTCATATTGTAAATGTTTTAGAATAATTCAATGATTGAGTAAAAGGAAATTCCAATGCATGGAAATTTCACCCCCAAATTTGATACGCTTTCTCAGAGTCATCAAACTCATCGACCATAAATCACATAGAAGTATTGATTAGATTTTTTAAACTCTAAACTAGTTAACATAATAAATGTCATATCAAGATATTATTAAAGTTAAATTTAAACAATTTCCGAATAGTTTGAATGATATATCACAATAATTGATGTTATTGATAGAGTCATTGATTTGAAGTGAGGCTGAAATAAAATGTTTCAAAAAAATCAATGTGTCATAGAAAATAATTAATCAGCTAGTAATGTGGAAAATACCAATCAATGGTCACATAAAGGAACATGATGATCAGCATGTAGATGTAAATAATTACATCAAAATTTAATATTCATTTGAGAAGATATCTTTTTATTTCATGGATAGAATGTAGTTTTTTAAAAAATTAAAAGACATGATTGATTATAATAATATGGAAGTAAAAAATGAAATAATAAATTCATATTTAAAAATAAGATGATATTAGATTCTGATATTTCAATGAAAATTTCTTGAATATGAAGGATGGAAATATAAAAAAAAGTATTCTTGAAGAAGATATTTAAATCATGGGGATTGATAATTAGAAATACCTAGTAATATAAGAAATTATGGCAAGGTTTAAATCTTTAATAGCTGACACTGAGAAGGATCATAATTACATGAAGAAGTAAAAATAAATTTTCAAGAATATGTATGAGAAGGGATTATTTCTTATGAATAAATGATATATAACAAAATATTGAATGAAACCTAGTTTTAATTACTTATTATCGAAATATTTTTCTCTGATCGTTATCTAATTCAATATGGAGAATTTTCTGTATTATTATATTTTATTAATAGTTATTCAAATACAAAATTTTCATATTATGTTTTTATAACATTTCATGGTAATACATTACATTCTCTATCCATTTTAGAAATCACAATATGGGATAATATTTTTAAGGGATAGAATTTATCCAAGGAGTGAAGTAGTTCTAGAAGGGGAATTATTATAAATTGGAGAAAGCTATTTATAGATGAAAATATTATTGAGGGGGACAATAAAAATTTATAATATCTATATCCGATCTAGAATATTGAACCAAAATAATTCTTAAACCCTAGGAGAGCTAAGATAGCATAATAGAATATTATTTTTATTATTTTTCCTTCAACGTTATTAAACAAGAAATAGGTGGTATTGTTTTCAAATTTAATAGATTCTTATTTTTAGTGTTGCGTTTGGTTCTTTTTTAAAGGGGGGTGTTGTTGAGTTGCAAGTTAATCTTTTTAATTTTTCTTTTCCAAAATATAATCAATTCTATAAAATATATTTTTCTAAGTTGATATATCCTATGTTTTTGGAATTTTTTTTTGTAAAAAAATAATTTTCTACCAATCATAGAAATTATTCTAATAATAAAAAATATAAAATTTTTCTTCTTTAATCTAATCCATCGAATTGATGGTGTATCTCCTCCATTAGACTACTTGGTCTTATATCCAATGGATAGACTAGTGTTCTATATATTAGAATGACCAAATTCCTATCCATAAGAATAATAGTAATTATAAACTATCAGGATGAAAAAAAAATATTTTAGCATGTTAATAAAAAGATTTATAGTCTTTTGGACTGTCTATGTTTTATAACTACAATAATTGGAATTACTTTTATTAGGAAGAATTAATTACAAAAAAAGTTATGGTGATTATCACAAATAAATTAGATTAAATTATTTTACTATGATATCTAATGAATAATATATGTTACCGTCGCAACAAACTCTGAGATTCTCAGAAATATAGCAGTTTTAGGAGTATATATAAATATAAGTGCATTCAAATAGCTAAGAGTTGATGTATCTGTAACTCGAAAATTGTGATGTTTTTCTCATCATTAATATCTCCCTATCATTAATAATAATTTCATAGATATTTGTGTCCTAATGATTATGATTGAAGAATTTAAAAATAATCTATTTTGTCTTTTGCATTCATATTTTAAATCATTTTATAGATCATGGGATTTTGAGGATAGGAAGACATGTGATTTTGAATCATTAAATTGATGGAAACTATGTATTGAAAAACAAATATTACATTGATCCTCATATTGTGGGATTATTGGTTTTTTTAATACATTGCTATTATAGTATTAATGTTGATATCTCTTCTAGTATGAAATGAAATACCTTTACAATTATGTTGAAAGCTGTGGATATCCTAAGTCTAGTTTTTTGATATCTTTAATTATTATGTTTAAAGCATATAATTAAATTTTTTAAAATTATATGTCATTATTAAACTTTTATAATATTTTATTTTACATATTTCTACAATATTTACAATCTGTTTTGAATTTAAATTATAAAGTTGTTTTAACTAATATTTATAATAATTGTTTATCAAACTAACTATGATCCTGATATGAAAAACCTTTTTATCCAACAATTTTATGTTTTGATAAAAAACTATCATCATTGGATGATTTTTGATTGAGATATTATTAACTAAAGGGTTTTTTGGTTTTGGTTTTGTTTAAGAATTAAAAATATAATTCATCCCCCTCTTATATCTATTTTAAACCCTTATGACCAAACAAAATATGCAAGGGGAAGCTCATAGTTATTAATTATATAATAATTCTATAAGTAATTATTATGACATAAAATCATATTTATTGTTGGCTAATATGAAGAAATATATTTTATAGTTTGTATCTTGGTTATTCATAGCTCCAAATGTCATGGATAAGATGAAAATGTCTAAGGGGATGCTAATTTCATTACCCATACAAGAATGGCAATAAGAAAACATCACCAATGATTTTTTCATTGGAATCCCAAAAATGATAAAAGATTATAATTAAATTTGGTATGTAATAGACATCCTTAAGATTCTATAAAACTTAATTGATATAAGATAATACATTAATATTGATTATAATTATACAATATAAATTAAATAATAAATAAGGCTTCATGGAGTACCATATTCAATTTTATCTGATCTCGATCTGAGGTTTACGTTAGTGTTTTGTAGAACACTACAGTAGGATAAAGACATAATGTAATGTTTTAATATTTCTTATTATCATTATATGGATACTCAGCCTGAAAGAACCATCAATAACTTGGAAGATTTTTTGAGATCTTAATCTATGGATTTCAAAGGTGGTTGGGATCAACACCTTCATATCATAACAATTTCATATAATAATAGCATTCACTCAAGAATTTTGATATCTCCATATAATAAACTATACAGAATGAAGTGTCAAAGTACAATTTTATGAAATGATGTATGAGAACTAATGATATTAGTATAGGATCTAGAGAAATGTATTGAATAGAAAGATGAATCCATTAACAAGATAGAAGGGTCTAATATAGTTAATAGAAATGTTATGTTGAAAATTGATGGTGGTATATTGAGTATGAAGTTGGAGAGTTGGTGTTTCGATAAATTCCCCCTCAAGAAAAGTTTATGAGATAAAAAAATAAAGTAATATAATTCCTTAGAAATATTATCTCTATTAATATTATTGACAGAGTGGGGATGGTTTCATAGGCTTTGTAGTTCACACCGAATTCATATTAAGTTCACAATGTAGTCTTTGAATTTCCCATAAAAAATATATATAGCTCGTACATAATAGGTAATTGATGAAAAGACAATACCAATAGATAATCATCTTTCTTATATGGAATAATCATTGATGATTCTTGATCATTGAGAGAGTGTTGTAGGAATCAAGACTAGTGACCTAGTGAAACTTTTATGGTTAAACAACCAATTTTAGGATGTTAATTGAGAACCTGATGATGTGATGAGTCAAAAGTGTCATCAATTTTATAATACGATTAATTAAATTTAAAATGAAATGTTTCAATTTAAAGTGGTATAAATTGAAACAATGAGATTTTATGAAATACTATTTAAAATAAATTAAATTTCTTTAATAGATTTTTTTAACCTTTACACCATGTTTAAATGATCGGCATTGTAAATTTGGAAATATTATTTTTTAATTGGAAAATTATGAATGATTTGTAAAACTGGTATGTATGAATAGTTGTTACTAAATTATAAATTCTATATGGTTTATAAATGTATAGTAAATATACTACTTTTGAGTCAAATTAAAGTAAAAAATCATTGGGAAGAAAATTTATTTTTTCTAAATACTGTATTTATGCAAAAACTTTGGATTTCTCTTAATAAATTAAATTAATTAATATTTTTAAATTATTTTAATAAAATATATAAATTTTCTTTTCATTTTATCATTTATCAAAACTTTTTTTGGAATGGGATAATAATTTATCATTTTTTATGATAAAAATGTTTTTCTCTAATTAGTATATTTCTCACATTTTCCACTATTAATTTAATTTATTCCCACTTATATATATTTTTTTGAAAAAATATCATCATTTTTTAAAATAAAAAAGTATAATTAATATTAGTGTGATTTATTTTAATTTTAAAAAATGATTAATTATTTAATGAATAGTTATAAGACTGGTTTTTATTAAGATTTATATTTTTTATAAACCATTTACCAAATATCATTTTCTATAAAATTAATTTAAAGTAAAACTCTATAAATAATAATATTATTAATCCAATATCACTCCAATTAATCAATTTCTTGTAAAATTGTGACATATTTTGTGTTTTTACTTTTGAAAACTTTTTTATGGGAAACCTGTTTTTACATTGATTATAAGTGTTTAATTTTTAATTAATATATATAACTTATATGAATTAAATTTTTTAAAATGGATTCCATATTTAGAATAAGAGTTTTAAATATAATATAATTACACCCAATTTTTTTTTCATATTTAACATAAAAATAAAAAAAATTAATTAACATAGTTTAGGTTAAAATGTGTTTATCAGGGGTAGGGGGAGGGGGAGTTAAACTGAAAGGTAAGAGAATTCATGTCAAATAAACATTTAAAACCAAATTTTATTGAGATATTTAGACATTAAACATTCCATTTATTTAATATATGTCTATTTTAATGCAAATTTATTTGTAATTACTTTTCTATTTTGCATTCTTTTTAGAAATTTCTTTGTGGTTTCCAAAGGGGTCCTCTCCTCCACTTATAAAAGAAAATATCCACTCATCTCCACTCCAAAATTAAATATCCTTTTAGATTGGTAAATTCCTACAAAAAAATATACATACATTAGATAACACATTCATGAGTCCTCATGTCAGTTAGGACCCCCCCCCCCCCCGCCCAAGAAGGATTTGGTGTTAATCTACATAGGTTGTCCAAAATAAAAGTAATCATTCTTAATGAGGCATTTTGATTTTATTTTTTCTTCCACATAATTATAATATTATAAAAAAATTTGATATAATAAAATCAATATCTCCCATTTGTTTTCATTTTATCTATTTAAGGGAATAAACTATATCCATTTTAAATTTCATTAAATGGTTATCAAAACCATCGATCGTGTGTATTATGGACTATCGTCTCATGAACCCATGCAATTAATGTTTCATCACCAAATATCTTGAAGGAAAATAATTATGTATTTTAATTATATATATTATATTTATCATTCTGATATTATAATATCACATAAATCATCTTATATTCCAATCCTTTAAAAAATAATAAGGTCACATGTGCTTACATTTGGATTACCGCCTCCACGAAGTGTTTTGAGGTTGTTTTAATTTAATTTTCATATGGATGGTAATAATGAAATTTTTTATGAATATATGTAATTTTTGTGATATAAATTTTCTTTTGGAAATGTGAATTGTTATTTTTTTCTTTCATTTTAGCCAACAAACACTTGAGGAACATTCATGCATATGTACGGTCTACATTCTCCATGAATGTTGTAATTCATTTATAAATATACATTTATAGATGAATAAATATATATATAATTATTTTATATTTTATTTATATCATTCTTACCATTTTGGATATGATGCAAATATTATCAAAGTACATGGGCTAAAAAAACCAAACCAAAAGATACATGAAAAACAAAGTAGTTATCACCCAAAACAATGATTTTAACAAATAAGTGATAATAAAAGGATGGTAAAAGGGAATAAGTAAATAATATATGGTATGGAATGTCACGACCCATCCACCGGGGCTTGTATCGTGACCACCCCGAACCCACCATCCACAGGCCAGGGGCTGGCGACTAGAACCAAAGGCGAAACTCCCTAAAAACTGGGAAGGCATTACCTTTATAAAACGAAAAAACACACAACCAGAGAACAAGTGGAAGCAAGAACTAAGTAAAGCAGTATAACAAGCATGCTGAAAGTAAAAAGGGGCCATAAATACAATCCCAATAGAAAGGTACAGCTACAACTGAAAGAAAGTACAACTGAAAAGACAAAAAGCTAAATGGTGAAGCAGCTCATGGATCGTCCTCCGGGTAACTACCTGAAGGGTAGGTACAGACGTCCTCCTCCACACTCAATGTCTATAGGTCTGCTCCCTGTGCCATCACGCCGAGTGTCGACCTCCGGGTACCGTCCAGTCCTCGTATACTCTGCCTCGGTCAGCGCTGCCCGTCGTCTTCATCCAACACAACGAGGTACGGGCATAGCCCATGCAGGGGTTAGTATAACGATACTCAATAGGGACCTAGAGACCATAAAGGTCTAACTAAATCCAACAAGTATAAACCAAAAAGGATAATCTCAACAGATAACCTTTACATAGGTATATTCCCATACATATACCTAAGTTATCAAGGAACTCATCTCAATCATGAGGAAAACACAAAGGTCATTGACTCAGCTCAAACTAGGATTTTCATTATGGAAACCATAATTGCTGGAGAACTCCTCCTCTATCGAGTACAGTGGCCCTATCATGACTCCGAGGTGCTACTCACTAACCTTAGACTGCTGAGGTACTCCTCCTGTCGAGTATCGCAGGTCTGCTGCAAAACTGGGCGCTTCTCTGCTGTGGGTCAGCCGCTAAACCGGGCGCTCCCCCTAATAGTTGTCTGAGGTACTCCTTCTTTCGAGTACCGTAGGTTTGATTCCAAACCAGGCGCTCCATCTGCCATGGGTCTGCCGCCAAACTGGGCGCTCTGTCCACTGGGTTAGTCGAATCTCTCTAAGTCGAATTGGTTAAGCAGTCGTTAGGTCTATAGCTACTAGGTCTATGCACTCTGCCTGCTCGTCTCTGGTAGGATCCTCTCCATGAACTACTGGTCGATACTCTAAGTGTCCAGAAGTCTCACGTATAAGTATTACAAAGGACCGCCTCTTCATAGGGGTCTCAACGCAACAGACGGCGTGTCAATCAGACGCTCGGTTTGTGAGTTATTAGCCTTTTTGTCCTGGGGTCCCGGTTGGTTTCGTGTACGAACCAACCCAACTGTATCTCAAATGTACCCTTCACTCCCATTGGGTATACTCAAAGGGACCATTTCTCAATGATATTATCAGTGCCGGTTACAGTTCGTCAAACGGACTTCCGGTCTGAGAGTTATTGGCTTTTCCGTTCTAGGGGCCTAGTTGGGTTTTATGCTAAAACCAACCCGACCATACACCAACTGTGTCCAAACCTCAATTGGAATATTCCAAAATAACCTTCTCATCAAAAGGAATCCAACGTAGTTTCCGGCACATCAATCGGATGTCCGGTCTTTATGTTATAAGCGTTTCTACTCCGTGGGCCCGGTTGGTTTTGGGTTCGAACCAAACCGGGCGTACCCAAACATCGCCAAAACCTTGAGTGTAATACACTGAAGCCACCATCTCGATCTGAGGAATCCTACGCAATTGATGGTGTGTCAATTAGAGGTATGTATCTCACATTATGGGCAATTAACCGAAAACGGTCCAAAAGGGGGAGTTTGGGGCCGGCCCGACCCGGCCCAACCCACCATGGGCGGCCCGAACCGGGTCGAACCGGCCCTGGTCTAGGTCTGGCCCAGTTGGGTGCGGCCCATCCCGGCCGGCGCAGCCCAGCCCGGTCCACGTGATGCGGTGGCCTAGCCGCGTGGCTGGGTGGTGAAGCCCGCCTGGTCATGCAGAGTAGGCGGCGACGGTGCCCTGCGGGGCCAACACTAATTAAACAACGGGGAATTTTTACGCCCCTGTCTCCCATAATTGAAGCAGCATGTTCAATTTCCTCTCCACATAACCCACCGGGTTCCACCCTGGCGCACCCTCGCCTGCGGCCAGCTCATTCGGCCACCTCCTACCTAACCCTCATGGCCCAGCTGCGGCTTCCCCTTCCAGTGCGGCGCAACGGCGTCACACTCTCTCCGACTGCCATTGCCCACATGGATGTAGCCCCTCTACCGTGCGGCGAGACGATGCCGCGCTTTCTTCCGACCGTCGCGGCCCTCTCCATCTGGCACAGTGTGACGGCACCGCGCCCCTCTGGCATGGTCGTGGCCCGTGGTGGTCGTGGTCCCTTTCTTCGCATAGCTCTGGCAACCCGGTGACAATTTTACTACCAGATTATTCTACGGTTTCCTCTACCAGTGGTATCGTTGTGCCACCACCATTTTCATTCCAATAAAAAAAATTGGAGGGACCTTGGTCCGTGTTTGTTTGGGCCGCACCCTCTGCCATAGATGATAATATCGGCTAACAATGTACCACAACAAAAGATGATGTTCGAGGATTTAGATTAATCAATAACGACCCTACCTCAAAAATAGGTCACATGTCATCAAGCCGCAAAAGACGGACGTCACGGTAGTCGGGCTTCATAGAATAACGGTGTCGATTCCTTCAATATCGGAGTGCACCCAAAGATGAAGCGTCGTTGGCGACATCGCGTTCTCCGAATCGTAGAGCGTTCTTCTTCGATAAAGAATGTCATTCCTCGATTTCTCCAAAGGTTTCCCCACAAAATATTTTCTAAGGAAAATAATAAAATATATCTCTCACAACTTTGATGAAGTTCCATCAAAATAAAATTAATTCAAACTCACAAAATTAATTAATTAAGTGAATCACCAAATTAATTAACCATGGGTTGCCAAAATTAATTAGAGAGAGAAGAAGGTGAAGGGTTATTTTAAAATTCAAAAGTAAGGGGTTGTTCAATTAAATGAAGAGGAGTTAATGGGGAGGTTTAATGGGTGGTGAGGGGATTAGGCTCATGTGGGCCTCACCTCACAAATATCCTCTCATGGGAGGTTATGTGGGTGTGGGCCCCACCTCTAACTCTCCTTGGGAGTAAATTACCAACCTCCCTAAATAAAATTTGTATAAAACAAATTTTATTTATATTATTCTAAATCCCAAAATATTAACTCTCAACCCGTAGAAAACACAATTGCGGTAAAGGTCCCCTTAGGTGAATACTGGTGCTGCAAGTTCATCAGTGCCCTTGGATTTCAATTCCGAGCACCGTTTCAAAAGATATAAAAACATGCACGTACGTTTATTGAACGTACCAGAACAAAACTACAGAAATTGATTTCGGGCACATCGGGCCTCGGAATCAGGCACCGTCAGAAACTAAGGACTCGTAAAAAAATCCAAAGATTTAGGGAAAACAAATTTCTTTCAATTTCTAGGTCTTTACTTTACTCCCACCTCTGGGATTTACGTCCTTGTATATCTACAACACACACTATTGAAACAAAAGGTGGTATTGATTATGTATCTGAGCCTCCCGCTCCCATGTGCTCTCCCGGAGGTTCATGTACTACCATCAAATGTGCACAAGAGGAATCGACCATCCACGCAGGACTCTCTCTTATCGATCCTCAATCTCCACTAGAGCCTCCATGAATGTTTCCCCGTCATTGATGTGTATCTCCCCATGGTTGATGATGTGGAATAGGACATGAACGCATCTCCTCAGCTGATATACGTGGATGACATCGTGCACCCGGTACAACTAAGGTGGAAGTTCCAGGCATTAATACACCTCGCCTACTCTGTTAATGAAGTGGAGGAGTGACTGTAAGGTACTGAAGTTAGGCTGCCCCATCTCTATCCACAAAGGATATATTTAAGGCAACCAGCTGCTCTGTCACGTCTCCAAGCAGCGGAATACCAGTCCTCCTGCTGAGCACATCCACAACAACGTTTTACTTTCCAGGAGTATAGACTATCTCGAAGTCATATTCCTGGAGTAATTGAACACTCAAAACTCTTTCTTCCACGAAGGTAAGGCTGGCCGACTCAAGAGTGATCGGCCGCACCCACCTAATCATGAGTTTATCCTGTGCTTCCTGGGATTCCCTTTTCTCCGACAAAGGTTAAAACCCATCACAATGTTGTAGATAAACCACAACCTTTCGGCCTAATACACCAAATCTATGTATGAATTGTGATTGCCCAGTCCATACCGAAACTAACGTCATAAGGCCTCGATGCTACCACCATGAGGTTCCAACCGAAACTCTAACCTCAAGGGTTAGATCAAACTGTTGGCGTAAGGGTGATTGTTGAGTCTCCTCCCAAAGGTATCTCTTGATGTGTGAGTTAAGTCGGTGGTTTTAACCGAAAACTCTAGGTCAAGGACAAGATTTTTTGAAGGAAGGAATGATTGGTACCTATGTCTATTGATATGGTAGCTCGTAGTATACACTGATCGTACCTTGAATCATTCCTAGAGCCCTTGGGTCGCACTTCTTGAATGCATAAACCTATTCACATCCCCTACCCTCAAGCTCCCTGAGCCTAGTGGGGATAACAAAGACGGGTGGTTGTAACATGTCGAAATGTACACCACCCCATGCTCCTCTCCTAGCTCTACTTTCATGTCTGCTGCTCTGCAGATTCATCTATCCTTAACACTTCCTCTTAATGAAAAATTTTACATGCCCAAGTCTCTGAGACTTGTGCCAGTTCCCTACTTTCCCACTACTAACATTCTCTAGCTATATCCATTCAGCCAAAGAACATTCAACCAAAAAGGTTCTCTCTAGTACCCTGGCATAAGTAGGAATGCATAGAGGAAAATTGTTGGCTCGGATAACCCTATACACACCTAGCTTAGAGGTCCGAGCTCTAAAGCACTGATTGTATCAAATTCATCGAGTACCAGGAAAGGCCGGTATGCCTCGATAAATTCTTAGAAATTGTCATGTCATCCTGCCGAAGCTTTATATGCTCTAGAAAACTCTCATCCACCTTCTCAAGCTAGTCCTTAGCTTCCTGTGAGTCATGCTCACCTTGGAACCTGAGGGGTATCTGATGTTGAAACACGTGTAAGGCAGTAAGCATACATGTGTTATCTACCGGTACCGCATGTTGTATCAGCTGACCAACAGGTAGTGATATAGCTGACAGACTACCCGACGGTACTATCTCATGCATCGATCCACGTACCAAAGCCTCATCACTATGTGGACCAACCTCGTGGCCACTCACTAGGAAAAACTAGTAGCTAAGATCACCATCTGCTCTACTAGTGTCTAAACTAGGTGTATTACTCTAGAAATCGACACCACCCAGTCCATTGCTACCTAGGAATATGTCTCGCCTCGTAACCTCGGAGGCCTCTACTGCTGGAACTCCTGCAACACGCTCTGTCAGTGTGCACCGTCCACTAGTACGACTTGTGGAATCTGTTGTCCAATGGGTGGTGGTGCTGCTGGTACATCACCCGAATGTGTCATCATAGTAAGACGGCCCTGCACTAGAGCCTCATTGCTCGGTAGGCCATCGTCAGGTACTCTCTCGGAACTCCAACTAATTGTCCACGTGGAGTCATCCTGAACTGATGAGACATGGTCAAACAATTTAAACCTACTAAGATGACCTAGTTGAGCTAACTTAAAGAAATATTTTGAAAATAGACACGCAATAAGTGTTTTTGTGCATTGAGTCGGAAATCATTATTCAATTTTCTGTTGTATGGATACGTTGGCCACCACACCAACACTGGAATCCCTGAACTGAAAACCACACTCAGTACTCTTAACACTATTGGTTCACATAAAGAATGATTAGTGTTCTAAGTTTTGCAGTAGAACCGACTCCTCTGATACCAATTTGCCACAACCTGTCCCCCGGGGACCATATCAGGACTACCCCAAGCCCACCTTCCATAGGCCAGGGTCTGGAAACTAGCACCAAAGGCATAAATCCCTAAAAACTAGGAAGGAATTTCCTTTATAAAATGTAAACAGACACAACCAGAGAACAAACAGAAACAAGCACTATGTAAATCAGTATAACAAGCATGCTGAAAATACAAAGGGGCCAAAAATACAAGCCCAACAGAAAGGTACATATACAACTGAAAGAAAGTAAAACTGAAAAGAAAAACAACTGAATGGTGAAGCATCTCCTGCATCGTCCTCCAAGTTCCTACCTGAAGGGTAGGTATAGATGTCCTCCTCATCACTATGTGTCTATCGGTCCGCTCCATGTTTCGTCACACCGAGTGTCCACCTCCGGGTACCGTCCAGTCCTCGTACACTCTTCCTCGGTCAGCGCTGTCTGTCGTCTGCATCCAACACAATGAGGTGCGGGCATAGCCCATATAGGGGTGAGTATAACGATACTCAATAGGGACCCTGAGACCCTAATGGTCTCACTAAATCCAACAATTATAAACCAAAAATAAAGATATCAATAGATAACCTTTACTTAGGTATATTCCCATACATATACTTAATTTATCTAGTAACCCATATCAATCATGAGGAAAACACAAAGGTCATTGAATCATCTCAAACTAGGATTTTCATTATCGAAACCACAACTGATAGAGAACTCCTCCTTTGTCGAGTACATTGGTCATGTCATGACTATGAGGAACTACTAACTAACCTTAGACTGCTAAGGTACTCCTCATGTTGAGTACTGTGGGTCTACTGCCAAACCGAGCGCTCCTCCGCTGTGGGTCTGCCACCAAACTGGGTGCTCCCCCTAATAGCCTTTAGAGGTACTACTTCTATTTAGTACTGCGGGTCTACTGCCAAACCAGGAACTCCGTCCTCCGTGGGTTTGCCGCCATATTGGGTGCTCCATCCACTAGGCTAGTCGAATCACTCCGAGTCGAATCAGTTAAGCACTCATGAGGTCTACAACTACAAGGTCTCTGCACTCTGTATGGTCATCATCGAGAAGATCCTCTCCACAAGAAACTGGTTGATACTCCATGTGTCACGAAGTCTCATTTAGAAGTATCAAAAAGTACCGCCTCGTCATAGGTGTCTTAACGCAAAATATGGCACGTCAATCAGACGCACGGTCTGTGAATTATTAGCCTTTTGTCCAAGGAGGCCAGTTGTTTTTGTGTACGAACAACCTGACCATATTCAACTGTAACACGAACAACCATTGGTTATAATCAAAGGAACCATTTCTCAATGAGATTACCCACGCTACTGACGGTGCCTCAAACAGAAGTCCGGTCTAAGAGTTATTGGCTTTTCCGTTTGAGGGGCTCGTTTGGTTTTTATGCTAAAACCAACTTGATCGTACACCAACTGCATCCAAACCTCAAGTGGAATATTTCAAAAGAGCTGTATCATCAAAAGTAATCCAATGTAGTTGATGGAATGTCAATCGGACGTCTGGTCTTTATGTTATAAGTTTTCCGCTCCGAGGGCCCGGTTGCTTTCGGGTTCGATCCAACCCAGACGTACCCAAACATCACCAAAACCTTGAGTGTAATACACCGAAACGATCGACTCATTCCATGTAATCGTACACAACGGACGGTGCATCGATCGGAGGTCTGTAGCTCATGTTATGGGAAATTAACCGAAAACTATCGAAAAAGGGGGTCTGGCCCGGTCCGACCTGGCCCAAGCCACCCTAGGTCGGTCTGAACTAGGTCGAAAGGACTCAGGATCGGTTCCGGCCTGGATGGCGCGGCACGGCCCGCGGCTCGGCCCGGTCCGTGTGACGCGGTGGCCCAGCCGCATGGCTGGCGTGGTGAAGCCCGCCTGGTCACGCTAACCAGGCAGCGGTAGTGCCATGTGGGGCCCGCCCAAATGAAACAAAGTGGAGGTTTTACGCCTCCTATCTCCTGTAACAAATCTGGAAAGCGCCAGTTCCTCTCCATAGAACCCTCCAGGTTTCGCCTCGACGCACCCTCATCGGTGACCAGCTCAGCTGGCATCCTCCTGCATAACCGTCGCGGCCCATCCGCGGCTTCCCCTTCCTTCGCTGAGCGACAACGCCGTGCTATCTCTTACTACCGTGGCCCACATTGATGCGGCCCTTCTACCGCACGGCACTAAGACTCCACGATTTCTTCTGACCGCACCTGCCCTCTTGGTCATGGCCCTCTTCCTCTAGCACGGTGTGACGGCACCACGCCCCTCCGGCATGGTTGCGGCCCATGGTGGTCGTGTTCCCATTCTTCGCATAGCTCCGGCAACCCGGTGACAATTTCACTGCTGGATTCTTTTGCATTTTCCTCTACCGGTGGATCTGTTGAGCCACCGCTATCATCAATCCAATAAGAACCATTGGAGGGATGTCGGGCCGTGTCTTTTTGGCCCTCACCCTCCACGTTAGATGACAATATCGTCTAACAGTGTACCACAATAAAATATGAGGTTCGAGGATCTAAATTAATCATTAAAGACCCCTACCTCGAAAAGACGTCGCATGTCGTCGAGCTGTGGAAGATGGACATCGCGGTAGCCAGGCATTGCGGAAAACCGATGTTGATTCCATTGACGTCAGAGTGCACTCGATGAAGAAGTGTCATTGGCAACTTCGCGTTCTTCGAATCGTAGAGCGTTCTTCGTCAAGGGAGAAAGTCGTTCCTAGATTTCTCTAGAGGTTTCCCCACAAAATATTTTCTACGTAAAATATTAAAATAGATCTCTCCCATATTTAATGAAGTTCCATGAAAATCCAATAAATTCAAACTCAAAAAATTAATTTATTAAGTGAATCGCCTATTTAATTAACTACAGGTTGGAAAAATTAATTAGAGAGAAAAGAAGGTGAAGGGTAATTTTAAAATTCAAAAGTGAGGGGTTGTTCAATTAAATGAAGAGGAGTTAATGGGGAGGATTAAGGGGAGGTGAATGGATTAGGCTCGTGTGGGCCCCCCTCACAAATATCCTCTCATTAGAGGTTATGTAGGTGTGGGCCCCACCTCTAACTCCCCTTGGTAGGAAATAACCAACCTCCCTAAATAAAATTTGTCTACAACAAATTTGATTTATTTTATTCTAAATCCCCAAATATTAACTCTCAACCTGCATAAAATGCAATTGTGGTAAGGTCCCCTTAGGCGAATACCGGCACTACGAGTTCATCGGTACCCTCATATTTCAATTCTGAGCATCAGTTCAAAAGATAGAAAAACCTGCATGTATGTTTACTGAACGTACCCGAAATAAACATTAGAAATTGATTTTAGGCACACTGGTCCCCAGAATCAAGCGCCGTCAAAAACTGTGGACTCCTAAAAAAATCCATAGAATTAAGAGAAAAAATTCCTTGAATTTTCTGGGTCTTTACATGGAATATGTTAATCTGTTTCTAGAAATTTTTAATAATTGAACTATATTTATTTTACTTGTGGTTTATAATTTTATAATGAAATTATGGACATGATATAAGGTATTTTTCTCTCACTTTTATATATTTGAGACACATAAAATGTTCCCTACATATTTCTTTTATGTGGTGTATATACTCAAAACTATTTTCTTATATGGTTCTTTTTACTAATGTTAGTGGGATTTCAATATTAGTATCTTGTTCATTCATTCAAGGGTATTATTATTAAAAAGTTATCAATGTGGTAAGGGATTTGGGTTACAATTTCATTGTTTATCAGGATTATTTTTTATTACGCTTTTGATGATGAAATGTATTGTTCTAACTATCTATAATCTCATAAGGTTTATTATACAATTTTTATTTATGTAGAATAATTTTTTTCAATCCAATTTACTATGTTAGTAACTATAGATACGAATAATGTTTCTAAGGAAAATAGACTTTATTTCTCTCATTTATTGAAAATTTATTCACTTCTATGTACATGTTTTAGAAAAATTTATTAAATAATGTTTTTAAAAAAATTAAATGATTGATTAAAAAAATTGTGCTTTTTTAATTTTGAAAAAAAAATAAACTAAATCTTATTGTATTTTTTCAAATGATGTACTTGAGTAATTTTTTAAAAAATACGAAGAGAATGTTTTATTTCAAATTGAATAGCAGTAATAGAATTTCACACCATCATCACCACCTATTTATTTAACGTATCCTTTATAGTTTTATATGGATATTTTATATGAAAAATTATTTTCAAAATATTTTTATGAAATTTTAATATTAAAATTGTTATTTTTAGAGATGAAATTATATTTTCCACAGGAATGTTTTAATGATGTTTTATGGAATTTCTATTCCTCCATAACATACACCATTGGTGTAACTTTTGTTTTAATAGATATAATATATAATGGTACTATTATTATCATATCTCTATATGGTTTATTATTATGATAATTTTATTTTAAATAAGTTGTTTACATTACATGTGTTATTATATCATGGATTTAATAAATTTTTTTGAAATCCATTATCCTTACATAGGTTGTGATATAATGATATGATGAATTTTTAGTGATTACATTTCAAATATATTTATGTTTTACATAATGTTATTGGTGGACCCAAAAATATATATCCATTTAATGCATTTGATAAATTATTATATCAAATGAGATAGTTATGGAATAAATCAATATGCATGGTTTGCTAGGGAAAAAAGATATTGTGCTAGATCCATTATGGGAAATAATTCAGTGTACTTGATCCACTATGAGAAATATGGGTTAATTATTGATTGATTATAATTTTATGGAATCAATAGTTTTCTTTTCACATGAAATAATTTTTATACTTTTGACGGTTCTCCTCTTATAAGACATTAAATTCTGGTTTATGATTGATTTATGATGATTTCTATCTCTTATGAGTCATGAAATTTTAAATGATAATGTTTTATGACATAGAATCATGTTTATGGGCCATGTTAGTTTGTGTATGAACTTTTTAATTTATAATCATGAACGGATATCATTTTTCTTATATAAGATTTTTATTTTATCCTTCAAAACTGTCCACTTTTTTCCCTTAATGAGAATATGAGCTCACCCTTTCCTATATTTCCATTCCATGGATTACAAAACATGATATTATATAGTGTATGTCTATAAATTTTAGTAAAAAGAAATATCAATATGGGAGATGATTATATTTAATGAAATAATGAGATTGTGTATCGAGTATCGAAAGACACTAAACCTTTATGGTCTTTTGTGGGTATTTATATAATTTATTGAATATTAGTATGATATTATGTAATATTTATGTATGAAAAGCCTTGTTAGTTATTTTATAACTGCACATATATTCATATGTTCATGTATAAAACTATATCTCATCTTATCATAGTATAATAAATACTAATTCTTAAATTTATGTTTGGTTAAAATTAGATTTGAGACGAAAGTTGTATTCAGAAAAACTAAATCCTTCAAAAAACATTACCAAATCAAAAATCACATCCTTTTTGGTTTTTCAATTATTTTTTGTACTATTTTTTAGAAATAAAATAAAATTTTCTAGTAACACATATGCAACATTAAGAAACTATGTTCTAAAAATCATTATTGGGATATCCTCGTGAAATCACTGATGGTTATATACCATAAACAATTAAACTATATTACATCATATGAGTAAAAAATTACTAAAAGTGCAGTATAGATAAATTTTATTATATATAATTAATACATTATAATTTTTCAACTAATTTGTGGAAATTCATAAAAAATTAATTATTAGAAAATAATTTTTATTAATGAACATTATAATCAGAGCTAGAAACAATTAAGATGAAACAATATAATAGATCCTAAAGACAATTAATAATGAAAATATATAAAAAAACATAATAAAACAAACCAAAACCATTATAATATATATATATATATAATTTAACCATATGTTCCACAGAAGTATCTTATCCTATAATTCGTTTTCCATGACTTAACATATGATAAGGTCTATATTCCAAGACTTGGATTCCCTCGTTTAGAATGATTGTAAACACTATGTTGACTATCCTTAGTAAGCCATTACATAATTGATTTGAATAGCATATTTTTATCATACCTTCAAAGACCTTGATCCACTTGATAAGACAACACATACATTACAACAATATATCTAAAGTACATTACAATGATCTTCTCACAATAAATTCTGTAAGGAAAAAACTATCTAAAGGATATAAAAGAAGTGATCTCAGTAGAAATATGTTAAAATAAACCTCATTAGAACCTTTTTATGATTATAATATTCCTTTACTCATGGATATTGATCTATTTATTAGAAATTTCCAACATGTATATTTCATATTTATTAGGAGTATTTGTAAAAAAAATTGATAAAATCAAACTTCCCTTGATTAGTTTAGTGTAATATCATTTTGTCTGATGGTTTTTATTATTTCAAACCATTAAAACACTCAAATATTCCATAAAATAGAATTCAAATATTTTTCCAATAATATTTTAAACTTCATCTAGTGGGGAAATTATGTGTTTATCCAATCTATATGCCTTTCTCAATCTGATAATGTCTTTTTGATAGACTCATTAAAACTCCATCCAATAGAATTTATTGTATTCAATCGGATGGAATTTATAAACGTTGTTTCATAAATCTTATATACATGAATCTTAAGTACACTATAAATTCCACTCGTATATACCAAGTAAAAATCACTTCCTCATAGAAAAAATATTTTCTATCAAGTAAAACAATAAATTTACTATAAAACTATTTTACAGATTAAAAATTATATAAACATATAAACCACTCAATTGTGAATTATGATTTTTAAAAGTAAATATATAAGTATTTCTACTCAAAAATATTCCCCTTTTGAAAACAATGTTATATTTAACATGAATAAAAAATAGTGTAATTCTATAAAATAATTACTTGACATGTCTTTCAAAACATCTCAAATTTACTTATTATCTTCCAATTATTAGTCATCATTAATTTTCATTTTCTTAATTTTTCCCATTATACATCATTTTTATTTTTAAAATGTAATAATAAAAAGTGATAAACAAAATAATTTTACCAAAACATTATGGAAAAAATATTGGAGAATTATTATATCCCTGGAAAAATATTTTATTCATAAAAGAACATAAGAAAATACATCCATCCATGTAGATCCAAACAAAAAAAATTAGTTAAATAATTAAAAATCATTCAAGAGGTATATGAAATTTTAATCATTCTTGGTGATATTTTTAATAATCATCTTCATCTTCTTGAGGGCTTCCAATATGTTCTCTAATTATACTATAATTTATACACCTCTGTAACCTCTCCTTCCATTACCTTGATCTTATTAATCTAGTTATAATGCTTCATAACATACTACATTGTAATAGATTTAAAATAATTTATATATCTATTATAGTCCAAAACATTAACATTAATGATATCAATATAATTTTAAATATTTTTCATTCACTTTTTAATTCTATCAACATGTTCCATAATGAAATTTATAAAACCCATATTATGGTTTTGTCCACTTTATAATAATTTTTTACATTTTAAGATACACTATGGAATTACCATTGAAATATTTATTCTAGTATAATTATGGATGATGTTTTCCTAATGTTTTCTTGAATAGAATAAAATTTATAGGGGATCAAAATTCCTATTAATGTATTTATAGTGATATTTGATTCATTGAAATATTTCATTTTTGTTACTTCATTGAATAAATTAAATTTTATCCACATCCAGTTGAAATTAATATATAGTATTTAATTTTTATTAATGGTTAATGATTCTTCAAAATAAGGAAATGAAACTATTAGTTTTGTGGATTCTTCTATGTCATTATCCATTTATTGTGAAATTAAAAGTATATATAAAACCTCATCAGACTAAGTTTGTGATAAAGAATTTTAGTTTTTCCTGATCTCTTAATTATATATACATTCTTCTTTTGGATAATGTAAATAAACTTATTTTATTGATAAAAATTTGTTGTTTTTATTATTTGGGAAAGCATTTCCCCAATATCCATGAATTAATTGAATTCAAAAAAACATTTTTCATTCATATTTAATTTTATATTTCTATGTTCTCGAGAAGGTTATAAGATAAAATAATACATTAATGTAACGTTTTTTTATTTATCAATGTTTTCATTAACTTCCTCACTATCATAAAAACACCAACCTGGTCATCGAAAAAAATTTCATACTATTGTTCATTCTATTGGTCACCCCATTAACATCCATTTGAACTTGAGAATCGACTGTAGGATTTAATAATGATTCTTATTGATAAATTGATTGAATAATATTATGGAAAGGATCAATTGGTATAAGATCCTAATTCTTCGTCTATATTATAATTTGAAGGAACTATTTTTATATTTCTTTCATCATCCCCATTAACAAAATTTATTTCCTTAAGAAAATTCATATCATCTATTTCATTCCTTTCATTTATTACTTTTCTTCTTTCCATATTCTTGGAGATTATCATACAATTTCTCTACTAAACATTTCTCCTTAGATTTAAAGAGAACCAAAAATGGATCACCTTAGTTTTCTTAAAAAATTATTCATAAATATAAATAAGGATTCATCAGACATAGTCTTGGCCTTCTTTCTAATAAATCAAGATATATAAATAAAATCCTTAAAAATATTCATTTTCTCACAGACAATCTTCATGAGATAATCAAATTATTCAATGTAAACACCTTATGTTAATTATTAAGAAAATAAAAGAAAAAATACAAAATAAACATTGTCCTTTCTATTGTCTCGTCACTGAATTAATCGGTTTTATTATTGAATTATACGTGATTATTATTAATTTTTTTATTTTATGAATTTAATCAACACTTTACTAAAATATAATTGATATAAAATAATAATCATCTTAGTTGATATAGTATTAATATAATCCATGTTGTACAATAAGATCTTTATTATGTTAATCTTTCTCATGCCGTAATGAAAATCATGAATATAGGTATATTGAGAAATTAAGGTGTCCTTTTCACCACTTGTATGAATCAAAATGGTCTAAATAAATAAGGATTCAATACTTTTTTCTTCTCAATGGTGTGATAGGTTCTTTATGTTTTTATATAACAAAAATAAAGATGAATTTTATTGATCTTTCTGAAAATATCCAAATTTCTTTGTTAGCATATGAGTTAAAAACAAAGATTCTCCTCCCAATGCAATTCCATAAAACACAATAATATTTGTTATTTTAGATTATATGGGTATTATGTGAGAATGAATGATATATTTTTTCAAACTATATACCTTTTTAAAATCAAATTATTTATAAACAATATTATTCCAATCTATTATAATATGTTTTGGCATATTTTTATTCAATTGAAATAGTGGATGGTTCTAGTGAGTGTTATTTATTAAAATATTATAAAAACTAAATATTCTCATAAGTAATGGATGGTTCTATATGTTCTTTTCCTTTAAATTTTAAATACAAAAAGGTAAACAGGTAAAAACACTTTTATTTTAAAATCATTTCCAATATAATAGTACAATATAAGAATTAAAGTTCCATAAGATGATAGAAAAATATTTTCACTACTTTTAGATAAGATTATTAAATATTTTTACCCAACATCACACATAAGAATCAAATAATTATAAAACATGGCTAATTAGTTGTATAATATAGTAAACTACTAATCATTCTTCAAAAATGTTTTTTAGAAACTGGTTTCCTAGATTTATTATGATATAATGTTTTTTATGTTTCTATATAAGTAGTTATAGTTTATAATTTTCACAATCATATCATTTAAGAAAAATTATTATATAATTTTATTGAGATAAATATAATCATTCAGGTTTTTGTGAAATTTAAAACTTATTAATAATATTTCTTCTTTAATCATGAAAATTTAATAGTTAGAATTTAGAAGTTCCTCTACTGAATAAGAAAGATAATATGTATTTGAACCATATATAATATCACAAAAATAATTAAAAAATTTATGGTTTCCTTAATAAAATCATAATATAAGTTGTTGGATTAGAATCTAAATTATGAATATTGTTTTGACGAATAAATATGGAAATTCAATCATACTCGAATCATAAATATTATTTAAAACATAGTATTTTTAAAAATATGATCATGATATTTTCTATTTTCAGAACTATTGAGTTTCTCTACATAAACATACACATGTACATATAATTTAAGAAAACCAAGTTTCAAATTAATTTGATAAATTGAAAAACTTTTGAATACTTCATTGTATAGAAGTATAATCTTAGATTCATGTATAAGAAATATAGTGAATTTTTATTCATAATATATTCATTTTGATGATGTTCAACAATATAAACAATCATAAGCTTGTTTCATAGAATAATTCTATTTATATCTATTTTATTAGGAAAAAATAATTTTACACCAATTTATGCAAGATATTTTTGATGTTATAACAAAATAAATATGTGGTGTCATGACCCATCCTAGTAGGGACTGCATCGTTACTTCCCAAATCCCACCACTAATTGGTTCGAGAAAGGAAATTAGCACCGAGTATGGATATTCTAGAATGGGAGGCATTTTCTTAAGTAATTATACACACAAACAACTCTATGACCTAAATGCAGGAAAGTTGTGCATGCATAAACTAAGATACCAACCATAGTGTATAACAGTATACAACTAGAAAGCACATAAATCTAGAATAAAATCCCACAAAAAGAATGAGTCTATTAAAGTGAATTCACAAATTTCTGAGACTCATATACAAAATAAAATTATCTGAAGGGTTGGTGTAGGGAAACAGTCTAAAACCAATAGAGTACACATCATCTTCCCGATCACTCTAAGCACCACCTTTTCCTTGTTCACCTATAACTCATTCAAAGAGTCAATTTTCTCCACAAGACCTGACATGTGTGGGAAAATCCTAGGTTGGGGTGAGTAAAACAATAAACAATTGGACACCCCTAAACCACAAAATAATCCCACTAATAAATACATGAAGAACACCCTAAAGAAATAAATTATATACACCAAAAATAAATACCATATGTAAAGTGAAATCACACTTGTATAAGCTGATATAATGAAAATTTGGATTTTTAGATGTTGTCCCCAGAACACCCAAAATCAGTAACACACTTAGTGTTGATAACACTTGGAGGGTTGATAACACACGAAGTGTCGATAACACATATAGTGATGATAACCGAAGGAGTTCCAATAACCCATGCAGTGTCTATAATCCTCAGAGTTTTGATAATACACAGAGTGTCAATAAGTCATGCAACCCCCAAGTCACATAGTCACCAAGTCATATATTCACCAAATCATAGCCAGCCACTTCATTTCACTAAAATGGTACTTTTACAGGGCCAACCTACTCCTCAATCCATTAGGTCATTTTCCATCATCAATAAAAACTCACTTATATTATATATGAAGTATAGACTCATTTCAAGAGTCTTAATTCCCCAAATATCTTGTCAAACAGACACGGGATTGGAATGTTATAGCTATTTTATTGAAAAGGTTTGGACTAGGTCTGGTTGGGGTTTGATCCGACCCGTTAACTAGACTAAATACAATGGGATTGGGCCAAAGGGCACATCTTTCTACGCATGAACCATTGGGCCCAAATCAACTATTTTTCTTGGCTACATGGTCTAGCCCACGGGGCCGTAGGAGCGGCCTGGCTCCTCCATTCTAGCACGTGCTGCATGATGACTCTGTGAACCGACCATGGTTCGCACCGACCGTGCGCCACATGGATGCACATGGTGTTTCACCATAATCACATAGTTTACCCACCATCTACCTACCTCATGTACTCATTATGGTCATGGGGTCCATGTGGGCTGCCTACTGCAGACGTGGCCCATCCTCGCCATTTCCCCCAATCGTCGCCCATGACAGTGCTCCGACCAAGGGTTACCACAAGGTCCTTCAGGGACTGTTTCTTGCCACCACTTGGGGAGTTCCACCATCCATCCTTGTGCTTGGCATGGACCAGCCTCACTAGGCCATGTCCATCAATCGACATTAGCCACCCTGCTTTTGGCCCGCCTGGGATGACCGAGGGCACTACTATGGGCATCGTCATGTGCCACCTCCTAATGCCACCATAAGCCACTACCTCAGAAAATTTTCATCATTCCTTAATCTTCGTGACTCTGTAGTGTCCTCAGGTTTCCTATCCTTGGTTTTGTATTTTTTTTCCTTGAACCGGTGGTGAAACAATCATCCCCTCAAACAATCACGGAGAACACAAAGAGAACAATGAATTAGGGAAAAAAGAGAATCAAAAAACACCTTGAAGTATATATCTTGGCCTTTGTTCATGTCACCCTCAATCCATCCTTGTTAGAAGGATTTATGAATAATATTATGCATAATCATAATGATATATCACCTTTTATCTCAATAATCAAACCATCTAATAATGTTGAAAAAACGATTGATCGACATGTTTTTTAGTTAGTCTATGTTCATCAATGGATCAAAGAAGGGGAATAGAAATCACAAAGGTCAAACACCCTCCATGGACTTTTTATCCATATTTGATTAAGGATTAATCTCTATCATCATCATTATTCAATCCATCAATCTCAAATCGAAGATCTGATATTCAATACATTATCACTGATTTCTAATCTATTGGTGTTCAATGGAGAGAGATCCTTATCCTCTTGTCAAAGAATTATAATGTCATGATGATGACCCTAAATTCTATGAAAATGATCATTTAAAAAAATGAAACCCTTTTTTGGTCATAATAAAATAAAGTTATTCAATATTTTATTAATAATACATCCATAACTAACTTTTTCATTTGGCTTGCGCCAAATGATGCTAGAACCCTCCTATGGTAAAGTTGTTGTTCTGAATGCAACAGTGCCATCATATTTTTTAATCTAGGAAACCATTTAGTAGTTATTTATTTTTAAATAAAAAAAATACATAGATTTTATTAAAAACTGAAAAAAATCATCGACTTTTCCTGGGAACAACGGGCCTCAGAATGACATGTTGTCTCAGTGCCTAGCCTTGTAATTTTCTGAGTTAATTTATAAAAGTAAAACTGAAGAAACCCCAAGTCATTACATTCTCACCACCTTCGGTATTTATGTCACTGAAATCTAAAACATTGTCTAATCAACAATAAGGTGAGGATATTGATCATGAATTTGAGCCTCCCACTCTCATTTTCCCTGCTAAATATTATTGTGATTCCATTATATGTGCGTCAGAGGATTTGAACACCAATGAAGGATCTTGTCATCTAAATCATCGATCTCCATCCTGTGCTTTTCCAATGTCACCCAATCATCAATATTCAACTCTCCCTAGTTGATGAAGTGTGATCGATCAAGAACATACATCCTCAGCTATGACATGGGGAAGACATCATGCACACAATGCAACTGTGGGGGTAGATCTTGGTGGTACACCACCTCACAAACTTTAATTAGCATCTGAAAAAGACAAATATATCTCTGTGAGAACTTGCTTTACTGACCAATCCTTTGTAATCCCCGTCATTGTGAAACCTGAATGCACACATGATCTCCCTCCTCAGACTCAAAGGGACTCCATCTCTTTTCATCATATGAATTATTCTGTCTTTGTGTAGTCTCCATCAACTACTGAATGATCTTCACCATCTTAGTTGTAACTCAAACCAATTCTAGACCCATGAGTTCTGACTGTCCCTGGTCAGTCCAGCAAAGTGGTGACCTTCATGGTCGTCCATACAAGGCTTCTAATGGCTCCAGAACAATTCTGGAGTAGTAGTATCTTTTGTACGCAAACTCCACCAACGATTGGTGATCCTACCAACTACAGCCAAAGTCTAGGATTCAAGCACAAAGCATATCCTCTAGAACCTGAATGGTTCTCTTCATCTGGACATCTTTTTGGGGATCAAATTTCATTCCCAAGCGTAACTGAGTCCCAAAAACCTCCATCAATCCCTTCTATAACTTGGATATGAAACAAGCCTCATGATCGAAAATAATCGTTGATGGAAATCTATAAAGAAGCACTATCTCCTACCTCTTGATTCATCCCAATATCTCTCTTGAACTCTACTCACTGATTGTTAGGGAGTGGGACAAATTATCGATTTGGTCAAAGATCAGGGAATTTGTAACATTTCACTGGATGTGTATGGTAAAACTATCACAAATTCCATCGATATACTATCCCACATCCACTTTGGAACCTTAAGCGGTTGGGTCAAGCCAGCTAGAACATTGTTCTCAAACCTCACTTGCTGACATGTGAGGCATTGATAAATGGAATGGGATGCTTCCTTCCTTATCCCAATCTAATAGAACTAAAATCAGTGGTACTAGTACATATTCACCACACCTAGATGTACCACAAAATTCAATGTCTATAACTACCTTAGGAATTCCTCCTACAATTCCACTAGCATAACTGTACAACCTCAAAAACGAATGATTTACTCCCCACCTATTGAATATATATCTGGTTCTTCACATATAGAAATTCGAGTACGCCATGTCTCACTATCAGAATCCCCTAGCTATGCCTCTATGACTCACTGTAAGAGTTTATGGGTGGAAACCATCGAGAAAATGTATGTTTCACGATCTACATCCACAATGGATATATATATTGTAGCTAGCTACTCTAACACCACACTCTGCATCTGTAAGATGGATTTTCTATTGAGAGTGTTCTCCACTACGTTCACCTTCCTAAAATTACATACAATCTCAAAGTAATTGTCCTAGAGAAACTCTATCCATCACCTCTTCTTCATTATAAGATCCATATGAGGGAATACATACTTTATACACTTTTGGTCAGAGTACATGTTGAACTAATCACCCACTAGGTAGTGTTACCGCATCTTTAATGATAATATTACCTATGCTACCTCATGATCTTGGTTCCTATAGTTATTCTCATTCATTATCAACTTGATCGAACCATAGGAAATCACCCCATGGCCTTGCATCATGACACAACCTAGCCTGGTCTTTGATGAATCAAATAACACTACATACCCAATTCCCTGCTGAGGTAGTCTCAAAATAGGAGTTCTTCTCAACCTCTACCTCGTCTCATGAAAGCGCTTTTGGAACGTCTCTATCCACACAAAGGGATTCTCCATCCACATAAAAGTTGTTAGCTATGATGATACTCTTGAATATTCAAATATGAACCTCTGATAATACCCTTCCAATCCTAGGAATCTATGCCCCTTGGATACACATTGGTTAGATCCCAAGAAATCACCACCTCAATTTTCTCTAGACTCAATGTGACTCTAACCTCTGAAATGATGTGTACCATAATGTGGAACTCCTAAATGAAGAACTGAAACTTCAAGATCTTGCCCTAAATATTTTTCTCTCAATGTGTGTCTCAGACCAACCCCAATTGTATCATTTTCTACTTCTCATTTTCTTTGTACAGTAGAATTTCATCAATGACGACAACCATGAAATGATCTATGTACAGTTTGAAGATCTCATTCTTGGGTCCCTTGAACAATATTGGTTCATTCTTCACACAAAACAGCACCACTATGTACTTGTTGGGGTTCTACCAACATCCGAAGGATGTCTTTGGTACATCTTTATCCTGTAAAAGAAGATGATGATAGCTAGACCTGAGGTCAATATACAAGAACCACCTCTATCCCTTCAACTGATCTATGTAGTTGTAGATCCGCGGTAGTGGATTCTTATTCTTTATGTTCATCAAATTTAATAACTAAAAGTCCACACATAGCCTCAACATCTCATCTTCCTTCTTGGAGAACTAAAATAGGGCCACTCAGGGTCAAAGACTGGGCATCACGAAGCCCTTACTCTATAAGTCCTCAACATGTACCCTCAACTCACAAAGATTTGTGAGATCCATCTGCTATGTGGGTGTAGATATTGGTTTCATCCCATTGTACAGATCAATGTAGAATTAAACCTCTCTTTTGGGATTCAATTTTGGGGGTATCCTCAGGAAACATGTCCACATACTCTGCCTCTACCACAACAAACTGAGAAGTCTTATCATTTACTTTATTTAGGGTGAGATTATCCCACTAATGAGTAATTAGTTTCACCCTCCTATTAATAAGTCCATCATACACTAAATTCATTTCCATTTTACAAAAAAAAAGACAAAAATAGTACTATTACTATAGACACACCACACTCTACACCTAAAACAGTTAATATGAGTATATACTGTAGGTAACCGATCCATATAAAGAATCGTGTCTTAAGGCCCCGACACAACTAACAACATATCTCAACCCAAATTATCATCTCCAAGAGTAATTTCACATTATTGGTACTAATTTTGATCATCGAATTCCCTCCCTTATGAGTCTCTAAACGTAAGGTTCAAGTAAATGGTTCAAATATAATCTCAAAGTCTTAAAAAAGGGTCATGGAAAGAAAATAATGACTGAAACATGTGGATATAAAAATAAAATACTGTGTGGAAAATAAACTAATCATACCTATCATAATCCTTGCAGCATATGGGTAATAATCCTCTATCACCTGCAGCTATCCTTGTCCCTATCTACCACAACCCTGAGACCTTGGTGGACCAACTGGGGGTTGTGGTTGTAATATGTTTAATATTCGCCCATTTTCTACTGCTCAACATACTCATCAACCACATCCACTTCCCTACAGACTATAATGGTGGTTTCTCAATCATCTCTTGATCTACCATATGTCATGTCAGGAAATCTCAAGCTATATTTCCTAGAACACTACACAAGTAACACAAAATATCCTTTAGCTAACTTGCTCTTCCCTGGGAGCCCCCGTAGCTTATATACCATGTCTTGGGGTTGTCCCTTGGAGTGACTGACCTTCTTACGTCTCTAGGTCAGCTGTAGGATACCTACATTTGAATATTCAGTTACTTTGTTCCTACTGGTATATCCAACAGTGGAATTCTTCTCCGCCATAAATCACTCCACTCACAGATATTTCTCTATTACCCTATAATATGTAGAGATTATAAAGGATATAATGGATGCCCAAATCATCTGATGTATCCCCTTCTCGATGTTACAATCCTTAAAGAACAACTCTCTAAACAAATTTGTTGGGTATCAAGAATTATTATTAAACCTCATAGATTACTCCACCACATTCTTACAACCTTACGACATATGCATGAACTCTAGTATGTGAACTGAGTGTAATATATCAAGAAAGAAGTATTATCTGAATATTCACTCAATGTATAACCAAGACACAGTCACCTCATCATGGGTCCAGGTCACTAAGTTGTACCATCTCTCCATTGATCCCTAAAGAAGAATCGCAACTAGGAATACCATATGGTCGGCAGGTGTCCTCACAAGGCCGAAGAGACATTTAATTGACTCTGTCTAAACATTAGATGTATGGGGTTCAGGATCACCCATGAACATGGGAGGTAGCTTCCTCTGGAACCCATGCAATGCACTCAGCCTTCATGTATCCTCATCCAATAGCACTAGCACTAATTGCTACACAACGGGTGGTTGAATCACTAAGAAATCACCAAGAGGTGCTATCTCGGTTCCATGGAGTATCTCTGGTACAGGCTCCTACACCAAAACCTCATTTTCAGGTGGATCATCCTCATGATCATGAAATTGAATCTTGGTTGGCAGTCTATTGGGATGAATCATGAAAGATATCAAGGTGTTTAACTTTCAATATAGTATACCTAGTGAGGAGACTAAAAAATGGCATGATAACACTCCCAAATACTAAATTATGCATTTACCATTAATTCCCATGAAACTATTTTTTCTATTTAATGAGTTGAAAAGTAGGTTTCTAGAGTCTTAGTGTATGGATATGTTAGAAAGCACAATAACATCTGATTACCTAGCATGAAACCTAAACTTGAAGCACACAACACTATTTCCCTAAACCAACATTACAGAATCCCAGTCCTTAAGTATAACCAACTCAACTCTAATACCACTCTTTCACCACCCTCCCTAGAGGGGCCCGTGTCATGACTACCCCACGAAAACCTCTGATAGGCTTAGGGATAGAGACTAAAACCACTTAGGAATTTACAAAAATTGGAGGTATTTTTCTATATACCATTAAACATGCACACATCTCCATGCCCCAAATGATGGAATGTGAAAAAATTAAATATTTCATGCATACACTACAATACCATTCAAAAAGTATGAAATTAGAAAACTAGAATGTAAATAGGGCCAGAATAAAATCCCACAAAATGTATGAGTCTATAAATGTTAATAAACAAGTTCCTAAAAGTTATCCATAGAAACACTACATGAAGGGTAGGTTTAGGATAGTGTTCTAAAGCTGTAAGAGCACACCTCATCTTTCTGATCACCCTAAGACCCACCTAGTCCCGGTACACCTAGAGCTCCATCAAAGCATCGATCATCTTCACAATACACGACATGTTTGGGAAAATCCCACGAAGGGTTGAGTAAAACTATATTCAGTAAGGCAACCAAAAAATATAAATTTATATCATAACTAAATCAAAAAACTAAACCATGATGAAATAAACTAACTATATCACAAAAAAATAAATTTTAGTCATCTCCCATAGGTATTAATATATAGAACAAAAAGAATTATTATCTTACATATTGCACAGAACACCTAGTATCTGTAAAACACAGTGTGTCGATAACACACAGAATTTTGATAACAAATGGAGTTTCGATAACACACAGAGTGTTGATAACACATGAAGTGTCAGTAAAACATGGAGTTTTGAAAACTCATAGAGGTCGATAACACACGGATTGTCAAAAACCCATGGTGTGTGAAAAACACATTGAGTGTCGATAACACCCAAATTGTTGATAATTCATCCAACCACCATGTCACATAGTCACCAAGTCACATAGTAACCTAGTAACATAGTCACCAAGTCACAACCAACCACATGATTTCTTTCATAGCACGCGTGTCTCGAAAGAACCTATTACTCAATCCATTAGATTGCATGAAAACTTACACAACAACTCAATCAGGGTATATCAAAAGGACATTCTCGTTACAAGGGTCCCAACTGTGTAAACAACTCATCTAAAAAACATGGAATTTGAATGTTACTATTATTTTACTGAAAATTTCAAACCTGGGTCAGGTCTGGGTCAGATCCAACACGCCAGACCTGATCGGATAAATCCATTCGGTTGGACTGCTCAGTTTTGATCGGTTCTTCACAAGTAGTTCACCCTCAACCATGTACTACACAAATTCAAGTGAAAACACACCACATTTACATGGTTGAACCTCTATCCACCTTCCCATTGGCTTCAACATGGCTTCAGTGGGTCTGTGTCTTGCCTTCCACGGATACAGCCCATCCTTTCCGCATTCCGCTAGCATTACCTATAGCACCGCTCTGGCCATAGACTCCCATGTGGTCCCACATGGACATAATATTTTTTCCCATCACTATAATTCAATCATCTTTCCCTTGTTATCCTCCTATAATTTCCTAGGTGGGATGTGTCTTACCACCGCCATCGTTGGCCCCACTGGCAGGACGTATGGACTGACTGGAACTACTGTTATAAGAACTTCCATGTGTCATCTACCAATGCTTTTGTTTTCCATTACCTTGTCCAAATTGAAAAACACCTTTTACATCACTCTGTTTTCGTATTTTCAAGGTGTCAGATAAATTGTTTCAGGTTGTTGCAACACAAATCAGATGTGGAAAAATCATCTCCTTATACAATCAAAAAGAATACATAGAACGTAAAGAATGTAGGAAAAGTAGAAGAATAATAGAACCTGATGGATGGAGCATGGACTTTTTTCATGTCTATCTTGATTCATCCTTGTTAGAAGGAATAATGATGAATGGAATGGATAATCATAAAGATCTATCACATGTAAACCCCACAATTTAACCATCTCACAAGAAAGACCATACCACGGATAAACCTATTAATTTGATAATCTGCATTCATTTTTGGATCTGTGAAGGGAAAAGAAACTAAAAAGAGGTAAAACTCCCTAATTGGATTTTTTATTAGTCGTTGATGAAGGGATAATTGGTGTCGTCATTGTACATTGATCTTTTGACCTTCGATCATAGATCTGATATCTCTTTCGTCACTGATTCTCAATCTGTCGATGTTTGTTGGAGAGAGATACTTATATGCTTATTAGAGGAATTCTAGGGTTATGAAAGTGACCTTGAATTCCCTAGAAATTTTCATTTAAAAAATACCATTTTTTCATCGTAATAAAGAATTTTTAATATCATTATTTGTTACTGATGTGTCCAAAAACTGACATTTTTTTCTAGCCCAAGTCGGACGATGTTAGGACCTGCCTAAGGCAATGTTAAGGTTTTGAATGCAACAGTGCCTTCAAATTTATAATTTGGGTACCCATTTAGAATTTCATTAGTTTTAAATAAAAATTGTCCATACATTTTTTTAAATGGAACATTTTGGATTAACTTGTATCGTGTACACCGATCCTCGGAATTACACATTGTCTCAATGCCTGGTCAAAGAATTTTTCTAATTAATTTATAAAAATAAAACCAGAGAAAATATAAGTCATTACAAATTTTTCTTCTTAAATTCATTAATTTCAACCCATATTTTCCAAAACCAATATTAATCACATAAATCATTATCAGGTCATTTATTTTCAAAATGATATTAGAATGTATAAGGATTATAATTATTTTTTAATGAACTTCCTTTTATGACTGTTTAATCTACATCACATGTGATATTACCAATGCGATTAGTCTTTATGATTATTTAATTAGTTGGGTTTGTAAAACCATGTTTGTAAAAGAATAGTTTTTTCTTAAAATTATTATTTTTTGAATAAACAATACTTATTTGGGATATTCCATTAAACACAACAATGAGATTATATTGTTTTGTACGCTACATTGAGTTTTAACAAACTCTGATATAATATTAAAATTGTTATTTAAATTTGCTCATCATAACCTAGATGATAAACATAGTGATAGGAATGGAAATAAATAGTTTTTAAATACTATATATAATGGTTTTATATGTGTAAAAATAATTGATAAAAAAGTACATATTTATTATAAAATCATAATATATTTCAAAAATACAACTTTCATAAAAAATATTATAAATATATTTTTTTGTACTATAATAATATTTTTTCAGAAACCTCTATAAAATTCATTTTAATAAATAAAATTCATTTTTTCTAATAATATTATCAAAATAATATTAGGTTTGAATTTTTGGGTTTTTCAAAAAATAATAATTTCTCAGTGAATAGTTAATAATACTGATTCTTATCAAATACTTCAATTTTCATTTAATGAATTTATAAAGTTATCTTTTATCTTATAATAGTTTCAAAATTATAATTAATTCAATTATATATAACTTATTATAATTTATTTCATTGGAATAATTTTAATCATTAATTTTGATATAATTTTACTAACCTTTTGATCATTTGTTCTTTAGAAAAACCATGTTCTCGTCTCATATGAGGGTTTTATTTTAAATTGAATAGTTTCACTTATATTAATGTAATTTTTAAAAAGTTTTTCAAAATTCAGATTCAAAATAATTTATATTATCTAATATGGTATAATATTTTTATTATGGTAATGAATTGTTAAAAAAGAAAAAATTATTTACCTAGGTTAAGGTAAAAATTAGATTTTTTGGGGTCTAAAATGGTATGAGTTAAAAATGACCAAAAACATATAAAAACCAATTTTATGAGAGTTTTTTGACCTTATAAATTATAGTATCTATAATGGTCCATTTATGAGCCTTTGACATGTGAAAGAAATAGACACGACTTTTTCATTTCAAATAATTACATGTTTGGCACTCATATAATTTATAAAAGGCTGGAAACTCTCCACTCCACGTTTTGAATTTAAAAACATTTGGTTCCATTTTCTCTATTTCTTCAATCCAATACAAACCAAATAATCCAAATCAAAGTCGAAAAATGGTTATTATTCCCCATATTTGTCACTTGGCTACTCATCATCGATGTGTCTAAATCTGACATGTTTACATTTCCATTTTGGATTGATGGTTTTCCATCCATTCAGGTCCTCACATTCCATTCCACGCTCATTCGATGTTAATAAGCCATTATGAATCGAGGTTAGCATTGAAGCTTTGTATGGTCAGGCATCTGCCAGCATTGGGGGACTATCATTTTCATGTTAGAGTTCCACATCTCGTCTATAACCCAACCATCTTCTTGAGTACCATTTCCAACATGACCAGTGTGTTTTTTGATTACCTGACCTTAGAACACACCTCTGGTATTCTATACAATGGAGGGTTAATCCATAGATCAAGGACCTTCCATGATCGGCTCTATCATTTGAGCACCAAAATCATTAAATAATATTGAAAAAATGTCATCAACTATCGGATCCTAGTTATTATTACTCGACATATCAAAGAGGGGTTCCAAAACAAGAGTTTCTATAGAATTATTTTTATTTACCCCTTGAGAATATCAAGAATACACCTATCCCTTTTAGTCACTTCAAACAAAAATTGAGGTCTTATGTACATGTTCCAATCCATTTCCAATGCACAGTGCCTCTGGCCCAGAATCCATAATAGTCGATGCATGGAAATATTCACCTCCTCTAGGGTCCTCCTATAGTATTTCATCATGATATTCCTCCCTGAGATAGCTTAAATGAACCACTCATAGATTTTCAAAATTAACATCTTTCTCCCACAACATCAAAACTTTTCTGAAACAACCGTAATAGAACACAAAGGCTAGAAGCCCAAGATAACCACAAAAAATACGATAATTTTTCAAGGATTCATAAACAACCACCTACTTCCACTGAAATTATTCTCTTAATTGTAACCACACTAAATCCAACGGTTCCTTTAACACATCAACCTCAACACAGATATGGGGGAATTGGATGACTTGTAGCATCTGTTTGACTATCAGACCATAAGAATCACCCAACGATATTTCTAAGGACCTTCAAAATTGATGGGTTTTGAAATGGGAGTGGTAGTTCCAAGAAACATACCAAAATCACTGATTTTAGAGTGTCACTCTTCAAAGGGAAATTGAAAGACTATTATAAGAGATATAATAATCAACCATGAATTTACAGAGATCCTTAGACCATGTAGAAACCAAATCCTCCTAAGTGGTCATTATGTGTATTCTTTCAAGAATACCTACCATCATTTGTTCTTTTAAACTCTTTATGATATATAAAAATTGATCAAATTAATCAACTTAAGGTCAATGATGTTATAATTGTTCCACAAAATTGAGGTTGAAGAGATTGAAATAATTAAATAACTCTGATAGAGAGATTTGAAACTGGCGTAAACCAACATATAGATTAGGGACTTTTGGTCCAGGAGTGGTAACCAGAATCATTGGGAAAAATTCTAGGTTTGAGAAATGGGTGAAAGAGAACCAATTATTTGTGGAAGATAATAAGGTATAACCTCCCCCTCCAAAGAGTTGGAGGATCCTGGAGCACTACCACCAATACCTATAGTATCATTGGGAGGGAGGAGATCGGAGCTATTGGAGTGTAAAATGTTGGATTTGACCTCATACTTTCAGGGAGGGAAATTGAGAGCAGTGAGGGAGGAACACTTGAATTTGGTTCTATATTCTAAGGAGATAATTTTGGAGCTATTATAAAGAAATATTGACTTGGTGAAGCTTCATTGGTGATCACAGTTGGCTCGTAGTGGGTAGTAGATGGTGAGGCCATGGAAAAATCATGGGACATTCTTATGAACACTAAGGAAGACATGTTGGAGATGGTTTTAATTATTAATGAATATAATGAGGATTAAAAAAGGATAAATGGGAGAATAATTAAAGGTTAAAAAACATGGATTTGGGTGACTGGATCTATAAGAAACATTTAATTCTTCCTAGGGGATTCAATGATAAAATGATTACAGAGGAGGAGTTCATGAATGTATTAGACAAATTGGACTATCAATTAAAAAATATAATAAATGAATAAGAAGATAAAAATGTAACACATATTTATTAGAAATTATATATGTATTTCACATCTAATAGGTTTATCTTGGACTCTAATAAACTATTATGTGTAGGACAATTTTATGTATTGATTGAACATTAATGTTTCACAATTTTCCCATAAAAGTGTTTTATAATAAAAATTAACTTTAAGGTCAAAAACTATTTAGTTCATCCAATACCTGAAAAAATATATTACTTACATCCATCCACCTTTCCAATAATTTTTGGTTTGTCATAAGGCCTTCCTAGGAAGCGTTTTCTTGCAAACTAAAAGAAGTGGACTGAAAAATTTGTTGTAAAACAAATAGAGAATTTTATTTTTTTTATTCCTACAAATTATTATTAAAAAATTATAAAGTAATAATCCCTATATTTTAAATATAATTATTTTTTAAAAAAATTTCATTACCTACAACCATCTCCCCTTCCATTAACTGGGATAAAAAAATCATCATTCGTGTTTATGGTGGACTGTCGCCTTGGGAATATTTGTTTTTCATTTTCCATCATCAAATATCATGGTTGAATATAATTATTGACTATATTTTTATTTATTACATCTATTATATTATTATACATTTTAAATTATTATATCACTTATACCATTACACATTAAATTCTATGGGAAAATGATAACATCGCATGTGTGTAGGGAGGACTACCGCCTTGCAAAACAATGTGATTCATTAATGCTTTAAATGAAAGGTAATAACCATTTTATTAATATGAATATGGGATACATATGTCATAAAATTTATTATTAAATTGAAATTTATTTTTATCCTTCCTTTCTATCAATATATTATGAAAATTGAAATAGCCTTCAAGTGTATGTACGACAAGGTGACTCAATGAACAGTGTATTTCAATTTCAATCTATAAAACTTTTTTATTCCTCTAAAAATATATAAAATCAATAAAATAATATATTTATTTAATGGTTAATATTTTGATATTTATTAACGACGATAAATTTAATAGGACCAAATATATCAATTTAGAATAAACATGAAAATCAAAGTTGTTATTTCCATTGAACATGAGTTTAACATAGAGTTGTTAATAATTCTGAAATAAAATGTAATAAGAATATATAATGTGGAATTCTATATATAAGTATGGTTCATTAATTGATAAGAAAATAATATTATATTTATTATAAAGGGGTTTTTAACATGTAAAATGGAATTAGATATTTAAGGTAGGGGTTTTACATTCACTTTTATTTTATGTGAGATACGAGCTATATTAACCACATGTTTCTTATTTGTGATGTATATACTAACCTATAATATATTTTGTTATGATTATACAAAAACTAATGTGGATTTAAATTTCAATTTTATAATCTATCTTTCATGGGGTTTAATATTCAAAAGTTTCCAACACAGTAAAATATTATTCTCTCAATTTTCTGTATTTGAGATACATGTAATGTTATGAAAATATCTTCCTTTTTGAAGTGTATATACATCCCGCTTGACAACTAAAATCACGAATTTTTTTAATGTAATTATACTTTATATTTATTTAAATGTTACCCCTTAATAGTGTGTACAGTTCAATGCTACCAAAGTGGTAAATATTTAATGTTAACAACTCATAATTTATCGAGATTGTTTGCGATTATGTTTTCTATTATAGAATCATATGACCCATCTCTCTATAAAACCATGAATCCACTAATTATTTTATGAGGATATTTTTTTCCATACATTTCCCTCCCTTTATCTACCCAATAGTTCAATTTAATATTTTTCAGAAAAATCATCTTCGTTTCTCTCTTCGGTTGAAAATCCATTTTCTTCCAAAATCATGATTTCAAAAACTATTTTCGAAAATGTTTTTAAAATTATAAAAATGATTTATTAAAGAAGTATTTACATGTGTATGACATTTTAAAAAATTATTTTAATTGTAATTTCACATTTTTTCTAAAAATAAGTATTTTTGGGTTTCACAAAAAATGAGAATGGAATCATCATTTTAACATGTATTTTATGAACAGAACTCTACACCTGTGTGAATTTTATTGTACATTAATTTATAATAATTTTAATTTATTTCAGAATAAAATGATATTGATTTTTTTATGTTTCAAAAAGTTTTTTTAAAAGTAGAAATGATATTATCTTCAATAAATATTTTAAATTGTTGTTCAAAATCATTTTCTATCTACAATGACAATTGTTGAAATTACACATGTCTTTCTATGATGTGACCCATGGATAAAATTATTTTTATATACAAAAATATTTTATTTTTATGATGAAATGATTGATTTTGAAACTTTATTATCTTTCAGGTGTTATACGATTAATTTTTTTATTAAGCATGTTTCTTTTCATGGGTTCTTCTATGATGAAATGATGAAATCATTATTAAACCAAACTATTTCCCAAAGGTTATGATATAAAGAAATTTTTATCAAACTCATTTGATTTAATGGATTGTTAAATGTTGATTTTTTTATTATATTTTGGAATACATATGTTTGATTCTTATTGTGTCACCAGTGGAACCTATATATCCTTCTAATTCATTCGGTATGGACTTATATCTGATGAGATATATGAGGATAGAAAGTGGGTAAGCCTTGTTTAGTATGATACTTTGTCCACTATAATTTTCTAGGGTGTGAACCTGGACTACTGTGATGGTTTTTTGAATGAACACATTAAACAATCATAGCCATGGTAGTGATCCTTTAATACTCTAGAAATGATTTTCTTTTCTTTTGTGAATGCTACAATTCTATGTATTATGAAAATGTTAAGATTTGATGGATCATGTTCATTAACTTCATTATGATTCATGTCTTATCAACTAAAATCATTATCCAATGACTCTAGATTTTGGTCTTTTATATTAAGGGGATGGTTTTTATATGTTATTCTCAAGTTCTCATGCCCTTATGCTTATATCGGGATTATGTATCTCCCTTTTTTACCCATACCGGGCATGTTTTCTCACCATTTTTTTGGTTTCCTTTCCATAGTTAATGCTAAAATGTATTAAGTATGATATGAAAAAAAGTGTGATATTTATTAACAAAATAGTGGGAGATGATGTTGTTCACCTATGAAATTGTTCTTTTTTATTTCCATGTTTACATAGTCGCAGTACCATTATGACCATTATGTGTTTATTTTTATAATGTAAGAAATGATAATCTAAAAAAATATAATATATAAATATTAATATATTGTGTCACTATATCTTTCTTCAATAATATGTATGGCTACACCTAGGGCCATATCAATAAAATATATTTTTTAGTTTTTTTTCAATGAAAATAATTTTCAAACACCGGTAGAGAGCTAATTTTAAAAATATCATCTAAATATGGGGTTTTTGGTTGTTTGAAAACAAATATATAATTCTCATCAAATATAATATTAATCATTTTCTCAAAACTGTTTTCTGTTTTTTTATAACATGATATAACTTACTCATTTTTAAATCAAACCCAAAAAACTCCTTCATCAAATTTATAGTAAAGTTATGTAAATTAATTTAATTATTTTGAATCAAGACATCACATCCGAAAACTAAAATATAGGAATGTGTTTTATTTTTTGCGTTCCATAACTCAAAAGGTGTTTTATTAAGATAAATCTTGAGTAAAACATGATTTATAGTATAATTGGATGTACTACCTTATTCATCCTAAAAATGATTAGAAATTGAGTACTCATTTAACACGATTCAAGTAATCTCTTGATAAATTACATTTCTTCATTAAACTAAACCATTTTTATATGGTGTTTGTGGAGCATAATAGTAAGGTACAATGCCTATTTTATTAATAAATATTCATAATAAAAATTCTCAAATTCTAAACCATGATCAATATAAATTGTTTCTAGAACAAGATTTCCCTCATTTCTCACAAGTGTAACAATTTTTTTAAAACAAAAAAAATTAATTAAAACATGTTAAAACAAAAATAGACCCATATATATCTTTTTGATTCACCAACCAATAAATATACATATTATTTCTTTCTAATACTTCTAGTTGTTTAGAGTAAATAAATTCTTGAGAACTAACTATATATAATTAGATGTTGGAAATTCACTAATATATTTAATTATTGACATTTGATTCTTATCATATTAATAAGATAAAATAACATATAAGATTTATATCTAAGCTCTGATAGGTCTCTAAAAATTAATATATTTGAATGTATAGCTAAATTGTTTATAATACAATGCGAAAACCATATATATTATAACTAATAGAGATATTTAACTGTACATATTAAATGTGAATATTAAAGCGCTATATTTTTTAATTGTAAACATTCTAATTTCTACTAAAGATAAGAAACAATTTACATTATGAATTATGATCAATATATGTATCATTCTAGAAGTTGACAAGATAAAAGTTTTCTCATAATTGGATTTTACTACTGAGATTGTGGTAAGGTCCAATAATATTTAATAAATTTAATATTAAATCTTTTCTGAAGATGTTCAATAACACCTATAAAAATAATGTTTTCATTCATGATGCCTCTAAATGTAAAATTTCCACCTCTCATCTCAAATATCTTTTGGAAAAGAATATTTGTTTTGATCCATACTCTAAGAGAAATCACTATCTATGTACCAAATATTTTGGCTGTTTCAACTCAATATTAATCCTAGAAATAGAAACACTCATATTGTAGTACTTATAATATATATAGTATATAATTATTAACAAAAAGTCCACTGAAATTTCCTTCTTCAAAATTTTATTATATTAAAATATCATTAATTCTTTAGAGATATATTCTCTATGAAGTCCAAAATATTTTACATTATTAAAAGAAAATATATTTTTTCAAAGGAACACAAATATGAAATTATAAAAAAGGGTTCAGTGTTTGGTCAAAAAGTAAGAGATTGAAAAATTGGTTTTTTTAAGGTAAAACAAATTCCAAAATCATTTAAATGTGGTTTCAACTGTCTGTAAAGTTTATCAGAATTTTACAACGTTAAATTAAAATTTTGATTTATGTTTCTTCATAATAAGTACTTTAAAGTTTATTTTTATAACTTCATTAGAATATTCTTGAGTTAAACTAGAATTATCTATTTTGTTTAACATTAAAGCATGATTATAAATATGTAAAGAATATTTTGAAATTCTATAATGTTAGCTAAAATTTTCTACCATTTTACATTTATAGACATTCTATAATTTATTATAATATTTTTCTAGAAAATTTGAATATATAATTACTTCTTCCAAACTAAATAAATAATCTACATCATCAAATGTAATAATGTTTTCTTCTTTTGATGAATTGGTAATATATTCGTCAATAGATTAAGGATTGTCATCAGTTAATGTTATGTTTGTGAAGGATTCAATTGATACCTTTTCCATATAGCATTTTTTTATCATCCGAATAACAGCATAAAAAACCATAGTTTTTTTATCTACATTGATTTAAATATAATTAATTTTATTATAAATATCTCCTCAAATTACACTCATAGTTTCTGAAAATATGATAATTATTTTTTTACATTTTTTATATAGAACATTCATGAGTATTTATCCATTATTTTAAACACTAGAAATTATAGCCTATTATTTAGAGGATTCATTCACTCATAATAAATCAATTATTATGTGTCTTTATTATCATGTTTTTCCTTGATATATTTTCATATTTTTTCTGAAAATATATATTTTGAATAATTCTTTTCACACTCTCTAAATATTGAGTAGGCACATTCCCACTTTACTATAAGTATCAACATTAAAATCCAAACATATAATTTTTTCGGGATTTATAATATTTAAAAACTTTTTCTTATGATTTGAATTATAACAATATGTTAATGGAAATTTTACCCTAATATTTCCCTTTTCTATCTCAACATATCCTTTAATCTACTCTCACATTACATGAGTGTTTTGATTAAGTCAAGAAAACATGAATACATAAAATATTAAATATCATCAATTATTTTACATTTGAGTTACCACTGCCTACTAATTATATCAATCATATTTTATATTCACTTCTCATTTGTTTCAATCAATTTCATCCCAATTTTTCTATATATTCTTTTTTTCATAATAATTTCATGCATTTCAGCTACTAACTCACCATATAAAAACATAATAAACTAATATAATGTATTGAACCTTTATCTAAAGGTTTCAAAAATAATTTATCATAAAAAAAATAAACGTATAAATTATTCAACATATTCTTAGTCATTTCAAAAGATAAAATTTATATTATAAAGATTCCATATTTGGGATAACAACAAATAATATCATGCATGATAATTGAGATATTATTCTTCATTTACTTCTCTTATAAAATTAATTACATACTTATATAGAATCATATAACATCCTATTTTGATTAAAAGTTATCAGAAATAGAATTTATAAAAAATCTACTCATCCTATCTAACAACAATTTGTAATCAGAAGCATAAAATATTAGTTTCCTTCAGGGATTAACATTACCTAATGACCCAATAGACAAGTCTACTGTCATAAATGAAATAAACTATTTTATAAAGACTTAATTAATGATAAATAAATATATTTTTAATCTCCCATTTATATAATATATTATAGGAAATGAATATAAAATGTAAACATGTAGGGTTGGGGGATGAATTGTATATTACAAAATATAAAAGTAAAATATATAATTTTTCCATCCATTAAATTTAAATTTGTCAAACACAGCTTATTGAACAAACATTCATACCAATGTAATTTTTAATGATATTTAGAAATTGTTTATAAAAAACAATGTAATCATTTCTTAAACAATTCACAAAATAATATTAATAATTTAATTAACCAAGATTAAAAATTTATTAAATGTTATAAAAATATCATAATAAGTCTTATAAAAAAATTTCAGAAATGGTGTTAAAATTAAACATAAGTTTTATGGTTGTATTTATACCTAAATATATGTATCCATAAAATAGAAAATTACAAGGTTTGTTTTCATAGCCTTGGATTCCCTAAATCATAATTCTTGAAAAAAAAATGTTTTCACTAACCCTAGGAACCCTTGATAAAACTGATGGTACAAACTTCTGTCTCCCTAGGTTTTAGAGCCTACGATCCACTAACTCAGACCCAAAAAATTAAAACTTTAGATCTTATATTATTTATAAATATAAGTGTAAAAAACTATTCCTTATGAAAACATCTATAAATGCTACCAAGGAAGTATACTGGGTAACAACATATTACAAAAAATTCACCAGAAGCATTATATTATTAATGTATTAAAGTGTCTTCCAATTATGTAAGAGTCTATATTTATATATGTTTTCGAATATTGATGTTCCTTATTTATTAGCACTAGTTGATATCACATCAGGTGAATTGCTTCTCTACATGATTAGTTCAACATAACAATAGTCTTTTCGATGTTCATCATAATGTATCACCATTAAAATGACTAAATTTTTCATATAGAAGATGGAAAATCATTATCCTTTAACATTATTCATCCTAATCCAATTAGAATAGAAAGCATTAATTTTTTAGACATTATTTAATATATCTAATAAAGCCTATCTGGAAGGATAAAATAGAACCGTCCAATAGAATTTATTATGGTCTACCTATTGGAATTTGTAAATCATTCATCATGAAAACTGGTTGATGTCTATCTGACGTAAAATGTATATGTTTGTCTGATATATTAGTTATAGATTTCATTATGATAGAAATAATATTATACATCCTATAGAAATTTAAACCTACCTAAAAAATATCATTACATCCTAGGAAATTCAAATTTTATAAACATATAAAAAAATTTTGATTTTTTGATTTTTGATTTTAAATAGTAAATATATGAGGTCTTTTATATAAACAAACACATATAATGATATTCCTCTATTGCAAGGTATGGTATAATAATATCATAATTAATGAAATAAGATACCATGTCACCACCTAAAGTAAATAATATATGATGATTGGGAAGTATTATATTTCATGAATTATAATATATTATTTTTTTATCCTATTATTTATTAAATATTGAATCATAAGAATTATCATTCAATAATTTCCCAGGTTTTGTATCATAATTGCGAAAATTTGGTGTAATGAAATTCATCAGAGTATCAATAATTTATTCATGGTATAGATACAGAAATGACCAATGTATATCTATGTTGAAACATAATGTATGGGTGAATTCATAGAGTCTTGGAAAAACGCATGATTCCAATATAAATACATCAAAGGCCCTGAAATATGTGCGTGACATTCTATGTATTCTCTCTTAAAGTATTCTTCTTCTTTCTCTCTTTAAATTGATAGGCACTAGAATTCTCACATAATACATGAGGTCCTTAACAATTTGATGGGTTATTAATGTTAGTTTCTGATTACACAATTAATGATACATTTCACTAGGTACCTTTTAGAGATAGTCTTCATGTAACTGATGAATGAAAATGTATATTGATATCATTTGTGTAATTTATTTGTAGTGGTACATAATAGTTATTTGAGTAAAGATATCATTGTTCCTTTATTTTTCAGTCCATGCACCGACATGAGATTTAACACAAGGGTATAAATTACAAGTGACTTGTTTGGCTGTGCCTTTAGGTGTCGATACTATTTTGAGGCATCAGTTTTTAGGAGGCATAAGGTTCCAGGTTATGTGGTTGAGGTGGAAACTGAGGGTTTATGTTAAATCCCAGGTAAATAAAGAATATAACATTTTCATATTAATTAATATTTGTGAATTAAATATTAATTTTACTTTAGAGGGGATTATATGATCAATGGCGTACCCGATATGAAACATTGGGTTTCTTTGAAATCATACGTTGCCCACAATGTTGATTTATACTGAAAAATAATATAATATTATTATTATTTTATACAGTTTTTAACACATAGTTGTTGTATTGGTGGGAATAAAAATAACTTAATAACATATGATTATATATGTTTGTTAAATGTTTTTACATTTATCCAATAAAATTTAGAAACAAAAAATGTGAATGAATCTAATTTTAAGCATAAATACTCTAATATTCTTGAAAAGGTCGATTTACCACCTTTTGATGGTGAACCCTCTCTAAATATAGCTTTTTCACTTTTATATGTTATATTTGACAAAATAAAATTCTTCTATAAATTCATGATATCAAAATTTATGTTGGCTGATTTTTTGTATTTTTCTGATAAAATTAATTTTTTAATGAATAGTTAAAAATACAATATTTTAATTCAAAACCGCCTTTCAATAAAATTTATTTATATCGTTATATTATCTTTTTACTTAATTTTAAAGTGTAACTAGATTATATTTTTATCATTTAATCCAATTTTGGTCGTTTTATGTAATTTCACTTTGAAATTGGGCATAAACAAGTGTCAATCTGTTGATAGTTATTATTTCTTAAAAACACGCTTTTTGTTTTGACAACATGAATAAATTTTAAATTAATTAATGAAACTTCTATGTTATTAGTTTGTTAAAATATACTTAATTGTTGAATTTTTAATATTAAATATATCTCTGGATGAATTTTTTTGTATTTTTCTAAAACCGTCAATTGTTTATGAATAGTGAAAACATTGAGTGGTAGTTATAAAACCAACTCTTTCATTTAAATGAAATTTTACCGCCTATATGTATTGAATTTTGAAAATCCAACATACATTGTTTTTATCAGTATGTAAAATGTTTTTCAATATGGTGAAAATAGTTTTTTGGTGAATAGTAACTTTTGACTTTTATTTATGGTGGTTAAAGTTAAATAGGGAAATTCAAGTAAAAAATAATATTTTAATAATATTAGATTACCCAAACATGTGCTATATTCCAATTGGTTGATACTTTATGACCATGGGCATCCTTGGGACGATTTTGGTAACCCATTGAACCACTTAAGATTGATAATGACACTTTATATTAATTAATTTAATGTAAAGAAAAAAAATGACATAAACATATATCTTTTAGTAAATCAATTTTCACAAGGGGTTATATAAGTTTTCTATTTGACTATAATTATTCATTTGAAAGATAAAATTTTTTCATACATCATGGTATTTATTAATATTTTTTAGATATCATGTAAAGAAAATTATTAATGGCATAATATTGAAGCAGTGTTTACCTCATTACTGAATAATTTAAATAAATAAGATTATAAAAATTAACATAATATAAAAAACCTATCCAATTATTATTGGAGGATTATATTTTGTACAAGATTCATCTTATCTTTTACATTAATTAGTTTTTGACCTTTAGAAACAGAAAATCATTATATAATAAAATAATATTTTCAAACATACCTAAAAAGCCCCTCTTCCCCTTATAAAACTCCCTCGACTTTAACACACTACTCACACCTACCAAGCCCCTTTTCTCATACAAACTCCACCCAAATAATATATAAAGATCTCTATATTCCACCTATAAGCCTTACCTTAGGTAGAATGCTCTTCAAGAAATCATTTTGGTTCAAACCAAATGGAGTTACCTGATTTAAAGATAACGTCTTCTCTTAAGTTTTTGTGTTTTATTTTCCTTCACCAACCCCCTAAATTCTATTTATTTCTTTATTTTATAACATCACTAGTATCTTAAATATACTAGGGTTTTTTTATGATATGTATTTGAACAATAATTGCACACACATCTATCTAATGGGTCAAGACCATACTGTTTCTATGGAAAACGGACTACTGCCTCACGAAACGATGATTGTTCAATCTTCTCTTAACACCTCTTATAGTGGCCATTATGATGGAACTATATTTATATATAATTTATATTATTTTTATTTTTCTCTATTCTAATGTAATTTTTATTTACAGACACACCTTTTATATTTCCAATATTTTCAAACACGATAATTTCATTTGACGAAGTGCGGACTACCGCCCCCTCAAGGTGATATGATCCATTCATGACATACATGGAACATATAAAGGATGGAGTTAATGGAATAATGTAATATATATATATTATATGATATTATAATGTATTAATAATATACATATGTATCAATATGTTTTCATTCCATTAAATATGAAATATATTTGAAAGTAGCATTCATGCGTACGTACGGCTTACCGTCTCAATGAACGACGCATTTCAACTCTTATCTCCAAATTTCAGGTACTATTTTAAATATATATATATATATATACTAGATATATATGATATTTAAATCATGAATTTGATTCTGGAGATAATATACTTTTGACATCATGGACAATTTGTTATTATAACAAGTTCATTTTTGACTCAAGTACCAAATATAGACAAAACGACGATTATTAGCATAAATGACTTCATAATTTTTATAACATGGTAATAAGAGATATAAAAGGAATAATAAACTCTAAAATTTTATAAAGAAATTTGAAATTAAAATTAGTTTATTATTTATTAGATTAAAGAATGAACAGGTTAAGTCGGACAACGGGTAAGGGATTTTCATCTCACTTTTTATACCCGTGAGATTCAAGCTATATTTGCCACTATTTACTTTTGTGTGGTGTATTTACTTCTCCTGATTGTATTTTTTGTTTAATATAATTTAATTTATGGTTATTTACATCTTAATTGTATGATACTCTTTTCATGGGGTGTATGTTTCGTAATTTTCCAAATCTGTAAAGAAACCATTCACCCTCCTCTTTTTAAAAGACATATTTATGTTATATCTTTTAAATTTCCATTTTCATATATTGGGATACACTATTCTATATACTTATTGATTTAAATTTCTTTCCATTTGATTATACACCCTTTTCTCTCTCATCAATTTATTTTCTGAATTTTAATGTGACACAGTTATGCTGTAGAATTTCTGTAAGGGAACGTATTAACCCAATTTCAATTATTTGGGTTAAACATATACTTCTTGATTATGTCATGAAGAAAATATCTGTGAATGACCTGTGATTTTTTTACACTTAATATCCACATATATTGGGTGTATTTATATTTTTCACACATAATTATTTCATTGATTTATCCTTAATCTAATGGTACGATATTTTTAAGGGAATTTATGTCAATTTACATTCCATTGGGAGTAATTTGTTGTCATGAAACAATTTAATATTATATGGTGTATATACAGAACATTGAAATATTATATCATAAATATCTTTATTCATTTTATATTATATGTTTTATTTCATTTTATTCGTTAATTATGTGTATTCAAGTGCTTCATAGGTGTTACAAGCCACTTTAACCAAAACATTGTTTTAAAAGATTTAAATATTATTTCTTATAAATATTTATCATTAATTCCCATATCTTAAAAATGGTTTTAAGTATTTTCTTATATGTATATTAATGTTTTAAAATTAAAATTCTTTTAAAAGATTCAAATTGGTATGGGACACATGGATTCAAAAATCTCTTTTTTAAATATTTTAAATGGTTCTGAAAATGGTTTGATGAAGAATTTATTATCTCAATATCTTGAAATTATATAGTCTTATTGGAATGTGGTAATGTCATATTTCCTTTATGCTTGGTTTATGTTTAATAAATATGTTATGGTTCTTGGTCATTGTTTTCGTATACGTGTTGTTCCGTGATAAACATAGGGCGGGTGAGCCCGAGATAGCTCTCCAATCCGTTGTGTAACGTGAAATAGGTAAACGTGAATGTTTCTCAAAAGTGATTTAGGGAATATACAGTTATGGGTATTCTAATTTAGCTCCCTACGTATTTTTTATGGCTAAAATATAAGTATGATAGGGATGCCACAAGTTACCTTTATGATTTATGATTTCTATGTGTTACCCATAAATTTCATGATTTCAGGAGGGATGATAAAGAGATTATGTTATGTATGTATTGATGAACTAATGTTTCTTTCATTGTTTTATAATCCCTTACGGAACATTTAATTCGCACGCCATGTTTTGAAATTCTTTTCATGGGACTTAAATATGAATAGGGTCAAGGATGAGATCAAGGAAAATTCATTCTATCTAAAACATGGAACTAGACATGACTTATTTTTTCAAGAGCTTTTGTTTTATAAAAAATGGAAACTGAGTAGAACTGTGTACATTGTGATTTTTGAGATTTAATGTAATAGTTATGGCCGAATTTTCTAAAACACTAAACCTGAAAATATCCACAATTTGAATTATACATTTAATTCATGATTATGTAATATTTTAAGGGAGGGTCCTTATAGTTGGTATCAACGGTCGGTTTAGATGACATTAGAGGTTTAGGTGTTATTTAAGCATAACTGACATAAACATAATGGTTAGCATTTTGGAAAGAGTCATAGTTTTTAAATGAATCGAATGAGCTTAAGATAACATGAACAAGTATGTTTTAGTGCTTAACCTCCTCATATATACTAGCACTGAATTTTTTGGTTTTAATCAATGGCTAGATCTAGCAGACATGAAAGTAACAATGGATGTGATGAAAACTGTAATGGATTTCTGGATAAGAAACTCAATGAAATGTAAGCTGTAATGAGAATTCTAGTGGTTATTCTCAACCAACTATCTAGATTCATGATCGACCACGTGGACCTTGGATATTTTTATAATGCATCATATATGCTAGAAACAAATCCATACATAAGTTTCGGTGATAATTATAAAGGATAGTATATTCAACGACCAATGTGTCAAGGATGTGGAATGAAACACTTAGGAAAATGTTTCAAATGGATTGGAATATGCTATAGATGTGGAACTGAAGGTCATAAAGCAAGAACCTGCCATGGAAAAAGGAAGCGTCCATTTGACTCTAGAAAAGGTAAAGAAGATCTTTATGAAGGATCAATTGAATGTTTAAAATGTGGTGATCATGGTCATAATAAAAATAGATGTCCTTGAAGAAGGTTTGGGAATGTGATCAATAGGATCATACAAATATATGTTTACCAATTCCTAATTCCATTCCAATCGAAGATGAGGAAACTAACAATGTCCAATGAAAAGTACGAATTATTTCTTAGCAGATGATGTGATATTATTGAATCTTAGTATATGATTAATTATTTTGTTTATAGGAATGATGTACATTATAATATGTTGGAAAATAATGGATAATGGATCATAAATAATGTCGAATGAGTACAAATTCTACATATAATGGATTCCAGAGTTATAGTACATTTTGGAATGATGAAATGCTTAAAAGTATTAAGGATATTTTGATGATGGGATTTCATTGGAAGGATTTTCATATATGTGTACCCATGAAGTTTGATATGTGAAAATTTTATTCAAGAAATGGTTATCTTTTATTTTGTGCACATAATTGATTAGATTTGGGGTTCTTATAATCTTTGGTTTTTGGGTCAATTACAAGTAATTACTTTATTGGATGAAAATGCAAGGTATGAGAGAAACAATCTGGATAAAATATGTTATGGTAATTCTTAATGGATTTATCTAATTTTTGGGGAATTTTATAAAATTATATAGGTTTTGAAAAAGGAAAACACGTAGATCGTGTGACAACCCATCATGTCGGGCAAAGCTGCGGGAATCAAACCCATAAGCAAAGTGAGATTGGGATTTATCTATTACCTCTGGACTATGTGAAGTCCCTTGTTAGTATGACTTATTATCTTTATTTAAATGTTTTTATCGATCTCGAATAAGTCAATTTGGGATATAAAGTTTTATCAAATAGATATCCTTATTATAGGAAAATGATTTGCTAATTAAGTGATAAAGGTTATTTTGGATGATGTTTTCTCTTTTGTGAACACTATATGCTTAAGGGAAGAAAAATACAATGGGATTTCATTTTAGGAGTAATGGATGAAATATTATTTTGGAAAAATCTATGTTTTTATTGTGGACATAAGGTGATTTGGGTTATTTATGGAAATTATTAACCTATCATAGAGAATATGTGATTAGGTTAATTACACTTCAGTATGAGTCTTTAAGAGTAGTCAATGTTTTTGGAGATAATTTTATAATTTACTGTTTAATACTATGTGATTAAAGCCTTCAGAGTTTTTGGTTTCAATAATAATTTAGATTATTTTATGTAATTTTAAGGATAAAATTATATTGAATGGTATTTCTTGAAGTTTGGGTCATTTTTGTAAAATTTTTAATATTAACAGTTGTATTTCATTTTATAAAGGATTGTCCTTTGGGGATTATAAGATCATGTACTAACCATTTTTGGTTTTTGTTGATGTCTAAAGAGAGGGGAAATATATAGTTCATCTTTGAAGTTTATGTGATAATCTAGAAGTTGATTCTAACACTTCAGGTGTGACCAGATCATCTTCAGTACTTACTATTTGGAGAAAATATCTGTTTGTGGTAGAATTTTACAAAAGTATGGAATTATATATGACAATTATGTTTTTTTCTATATGATCTTAGTCTAGTTATTAATAAAATTATTCATCACTATGAAAATGATCTTGAAATAAAAATATTATAAGCTCTATTTTATCATCATACTTTTAACCAACCACAAATATATGGTATTGTTGTGGGTAACCTTCTGTAATCAAGTTCTCTATCACTATCTATTAATTTATGAGTGTTAGTTTCACTTCCATATCCATTTTTTCATGGAATTATAGTGTATGTTGTCTCGGGTGACCTTTTTACTTTTTTTCCTTTTTTTAAAAGTGATATAGTTATTTACTCTTTTTTTGATATGGGACTTTCAATGAAGTTTCCATGCTCAATTTTAAAATTGCGAGGAAGAAATTCCCAAAAGGGAGGAAGGATGTAACATCCCAAGTAAATAAAGAATTTAAAATTTTTATATCTATTAATATTTTTTTATTAAATATTAGTTTTTTTTAAATTGATTCTATGTCTGATAGAATACATGATACACAACAACGGGTTTCTTTGAAATCTTACGTTGTGCACAACGTTGAGTTATAATGAAAAATAATATAATATTATTATTATTTTAAAGGGTAGTTAACAAATAGCTGTTGTATTGGAGGGAATTAAAAGAACTAACTAAAATATCATTATACATGTTTTTAAATGTTTTTACATTTATCCAATAAACGTTAGAGTCTTAAAATGTGAATGAATCAAATATTAAGCCTAAATACTATAATATTCTTTAAAAGGTCGATTTACATCCTTTTGTTGGAGACCCCTCTTTAAATCTAGTTTTTGTAACTTTTATATGTTCTATTTTTCAAAATAAAATTCTTATTTAGAATCGAGATATCAAAATTTAATTTGGAAAATTTTTAGTATATTTCTGATAAAATTCATTTTTCAATGAATAGTGAAAATAATTTATTTTAATTCAATACTAACTTTTAATATAATTTATTTTTATGGATATATTATCTTTTTAATTGGTTTTAAAGTGTAATTATATTATATTTTTTGCATTAAATCCAATTTTGGTCATTGGAAGTAATTTCACATTGAAGTTGGGGATAAACAAGTGTTAATCTTTTGATAGTTATTTTTTCGTTAAAACAAGCTTTTTGTTTTGAGAAAGGAAATTAATTTTAAATTAATTAATGAAACATATTTTTTTTTATTTTTAAAAATTTACATCATTTTTGATGTTGGAATATCAAATAAAGATTAGGAGGAATTTTTGGTATTTTATTAAAAACATAAATTTTTTTATAAATAGTGAAAACACTGAGTGGTAGTTAAAAACTGAATTTTTCATTTAAATGAAATTTTACCAATTATATGAATTGAATTTAGAAAATCCAACATACATGGTTTTTATTAGTAAGTAAAATTTTGTTCAATATGATGAAAATATTTTCTTGGTGAGTAGTATATTTTAACTTTTATTTACCGTAGTTAAAGGTAATAAGGTAATTCAAGGTATAATTAATATAATAATACTATTAAATTACACTAAAATGTGTCCTAATCCTATTGGTTGATATAGTTACGACCATGGGCATCCTTGGGTCGATTTTGGGACCCCATGAATCCATTTAAGAGTGATAATGAAAATTTATATTAATTAATTTAAAGTAAAGACAAAAATGAAATAAACATATATCTTTTAGTAAATCAATTATTACATCAGGTTATATAAATTATCTATTAAACTATAAATATTAATTTTTAAGATAAAATTATTTCCAACATCATTGAAGTTTTTATAATTTTTAGACATCATATAAATAAAATTATTTATGACACAATAATGATGCACTGTTTTTATCCTTAATGAATGATTTTAATAAATAAGATTATTAAAATTAAATTAATATAAAAAACCTGTCCAATTCTTATTGGATTGTTTTACTTTAATAAAGAGTCATTTTATCTTCTTACATTAATATGTTTTGGACCTTTATATACTTAAAATCATTATGTTTTAAAATAATAGTTTCAAATATTCATAAAGAGCCCATCCACCCCCTTATAAAAAGCCCTACCCTCTAACCCATTACTCACACCTCTCAATCCACTTGGATCATCCAAACTATTCTCGAATAATATATCATTATCCCTATCTTCCACTTAGAAGGCTTACCTTAGGTAGAAGGAACATAATATAATTCTTTTGGTTCAAACCAAAGGGAGTTACCTCATTTAAAGGTAACGTCTTCTTTTATGTTTTTTTGTTTCATTTTGCTTCTCCAACAATATAAATTCTATTTATTTACTTATTTTATAAAAACAAAAATATCTTCAATATACTATGATTATGTAATGATAATGATTCAAACTACACTTACAATCACCTCCACCTAATGGGTAAAGAACATACTGATTCTGTGGACGGTGAACTACTCCCACACAAAACAAATATTATTCAATATTCTCCTACCACCTCTTATGGTGGCCATTATGATGGAACTTTATTTATGTAGGATATATATTATGTTTATGGTTTCTCAATTATTAGGTAATTTTTATTTACAAACATTCCTTTCTGCTTTCCAATATTCGTAGACGCGATTATTTCATTTGAGAAAGTACAGACTACTGCCTCCTCAAGGTGATATGATTCGTTCATGACATGAATGGAAGATATAAAGGATGGTGTTAATGAAATTATATAACATATATATAATATGATATTATAATGGAATTATAATATAACTATGTATCATTACGTTTTCATTCCATTAAATATTAAATAGAAATGAATGTAGTGTTCATGTGTACATACAGCTTACGGTCACCATGAACAGTGCATTTCATCTCTTATCTCATAATCTAATGTACTATTATAAATATATATATATATTATATATGATATTTAAATCAATAATATGATTCTAGAGATAATATAATTTTGACCACATGGACAATATGTTATTATAACAAGTTCATTTTTTGTCTCAAGTACCAAATATCAACAAAACAACAATTATTAACATAAATGATTGCATAATGTCCATAAAATCATAATAATTGATATAAATTGAATAATAAATTTGTTAAATGTTCTTAAGAAATTTTAAATTAACTTTATTTTATTAATTCATAGATTAAAGAACAAACGGGTCAAGTCGGGCATGAGGTAAGGGATTTTCATCTCACTTTTTATTACAGTGAGATTCATGCTATATTTGACACTATTTCTTTTTTGTGTAGTGTATGTAATTCGCATGATTGTATTATTTGTGTAATATAAATTTATTTATGGGTATTAACATTTTCATTGTATGATCCTCCTTTTATGGGGTGTATGTTTTGTAAGTTACCAAATTAGTAAGGGAACCTTTCACCTTCCTATATTTAAAAGAATTATTTTTCTTAAGTATTTTAAATTTCCATTTTCATTTGGGAGGATATGTTCTTATATATCTTTATTCTGGTAAATTATATGTCCAAGTGATGAGATACCCTTTTCTCTCTCATCAAAACATTTTCTGAATTTTAAAGTGACGTCATTAGGCTTTCAAATTTCTATAAGGGAACTACTTAACCAAATTTCAATTCCTTGGGTCAAATATATACTTATTGATTATTTTGTTATATAAATATGAGTGAATGACCACTTATATTTTTACACTTAATATCCTCATATTTTTGGTTCATTTATATTTTTCACACATAATTATGTCATCAATTTATCCTTAATCTAATGTTATAATCTTTGTAATGGATTTCGTCTCAATTTACATTCCATTGAGACTTATTTTGGGTCGTGCACCAATTCACTTTTATATGGTGTATATAATAACCATTTAAATACTATATCATGAATATATTTATTCTCATGATATCATGATATTTGTTTCATTTTATTCTTTCGTTATTTATAGTCAAGTTCTTCTCAAGTGTTACGAGACTCTTTAACCAAAACATCATTTTAAGAGCTTTAATGATTTATTCTTTGAAATATTTCTCATTAATTACCATGTTTTCAAAATGGTTTTAAGTATTTTATTTTATGGATATAACTGTTTTAAAATTAAAATTTCTTTAAGAGCATCAAAGTGGTATGGGACACTTTGATTCAAAAATATCTTTATTAAATGTTATAAATGGTTTTGAAAATGGTTTGATAAAGAATTTATTATATCAATATCTTAAAATGATATATTGTGATTGGAATGTGGGAATGTTATCTTCTTTTATGCTTGTTTTATGTGTTATGAATATGTTATGGTTCTTGGGAATTGTTTACGTATATTGATGGTTCTGTGATAAACATAGGGCAGGTGAGACTGAGATAGATCTTCAATGAATTGGGTAACATGATGAAGGTAAACGTGCATATTTCACCTAAGATATTTAGAGAATATACTGTGATGAGTATTCCAATGTAACTTCCAATGTATTTGTTATAGAAACAATTTATGTATGATATGGATGCCACAAGTTACCTTTATGATTTATGATTTCTATGTGTTATTCATAAATATTATGATTTCGTGAGGTATGATAATGTTCTTACGTTATGTATGTATTGATGAACTAATCTTTTCTTTATTCGTTTTATAACCATTACTGAGCTCTTTATGCCAATCCCATGTTTTGAAATTTTTATCACATGAAATATAGATGAATAGGGTCAAATATTAGATCAAGGAAAAGTCATAATGTATAAAACATGGAACTAGACCTGGCTCATTTTTTCAAGAGTTTTTATTTTATAAAAAAATGGAAACTGAGAATAGGTGTCTACTTTGTAATTTTTTATATGTAATGTAATATTTATGGCTAAATTCTCTAAAACTCTAAACCTGAGAACATCCTCAGTGTAAATTATTCATTTAATTAAAGATTATGTAATGTTTTAAGGTCAGGTCCTTATTGTTCACCTAAAATTTGGACATCATAGGTACTTGAAGCCATGGGCCAAAGACCTACTTGCTTATGAGATACTCGTGTTGAATGAAGCAGGTGACACTTTTTTTGGTTTTTGAGCACTAGAGAAGTTTCTTCATTTTATTTAAATTCATTTATATGATTATTTATTTTTCACATCACACATTCTTAAACACATATTATTTGTATGCAACATTTTATTTAAATTCATTTATCTGATTATTTATTTTTCACATCACACATTCTTAAAAACATATTATTTATATGCAGCATTGGGTTAATTCCTATAGATATTATTCTCACACCATGCACGAGTCCTTGAGGATGCATGTAGTCTTTATGAATTTATGTACAGGTAAAGGATCATCCTTAAGAGATGGATCTTATTAGCTATTTAAATGGATATTGGAATGACACATGAGGTCATGTGTAGTTGAAATTAATATTGTTTAGATTTTATTTCATTTTTAGAATACTTTTCTATTTGTAGTTAGCTACATTATTATCCATGGGATCCCTTTTTGTAAATTGTATTATACTACCTGCAATGAAGTATAATGTCTACTCTGTTAGAAATTGATACAAGAAATATTTTTGGATTTATTAAATATTTATTTATCTTCTCATGCATTTTTTATTTATTTCTTCATATATTTTATTGATATTGATTATGCTTCCACCAATGGAGAGTTTGGTTTAAGTCTTCTGATTCATTTCCATTTCGGTTGCATGTCATATTATTACATAGATCAGTATATTATATATTACCACAGGGTATAACCTCCCAAATATACTTTTTACACCCTATATTCTAATTTTCATCCTTTGGAATTAGGGGAGGTGAGTTTAAGGCCAGTGGCACCACGCCTGATAGCACTTTTCAGACGGTTAATCAGGTCAGGGATGTTAAAATTAATCTTACTTCATTTCTGATTCATTTATTTATATTTCCTCTAGGATATCAATTATCATAATTCACATAAGTAAATTATATAAAATTTTCAAAATTCAATGATATCATAGGTAGACCAATTTTCCCCTTCATTACTTTAACTGAACATTTCCTTTTTTCCTCAATAATTACATTCTTGTGTCCTTCATTTCCAAAATCAAAATAGTTTCCAGTTACACTTAGATATTCGCATGGGTGATTCCTCCCACATTCTTGATATATAGGATAACTAAATCTTATTTCCTTCATCGTAAACATTATAAAAACACTAAAATAAATCAATAATTCTCTTCTTTGGTGAGTCCAAGTGTTTGTTTAGGTGAACACTATTACTCATGTTAGTGATAATGTATTAGGTATAATCACAACATAATTCACTCTCATCGTCATCCCAATTGGATTCTCATTATATATTGTCCATCATCATAAAGAGTTAATGCATTTACTTCATGTTACATCCATTAATTAAAATCAGAAATCATATTGTGACAACTCTAATTGTTGTGGAGAACCACATAACCATGAAAAACTCACTTATAATAATTCTATATCCTGAAGAATAATTTTTAATATATGACACATTATTTTTCATATATGAATCATTAAGTTTATTATAGGTCATTAATAGTATTCATCTTCTTAAATCCATTATTATGGTTTGAAAAGAGACTTTGAGTTTCCCAACAATATCACCATAGGAGTGTCAAAACAGGTGTGTAACAAGCTCCATTGTCCTGCACTAGGTGATGATCATTTTCCGCTATAAAACCCATTTTTGGACTTTTTAACCCTATGTACCTATTTTATATAGCCACATCAACTTAAAATATCTGAAAGGTGATGTATTTTATTGGAATCCATGTACTCCATCATTTACTCAAATACCATGAACTTTTCAGGTAGTTTGACTCATCTGTAGACATATCCATAGAGACATACCTAGTCATATCCTTATAAATATTCATAGAGATATAAATAAAGTTTTGACAACATATTTTAAAAAGTTTAACAAATACTATCCTATGATACAAACTATAGAGACCCAGACATATCATATAATGATATTACATATTTTTTGATGAATATTTAGTATAATACCCAAACACATACAAGAGTATCAAAATAGATTAGTGTTATTGAATCCTAGATAAAAAATATTATTATTTCAAGAGAAATCTCAAACATAACAAATAATTATCTTACCATTTATTAATATTCATAAAATTTTACTTTTTAATTCTTTTCTTCGAACCTGGGGAATATATATATAAGGGTGATCATAGATGCTCGGTATGGGTAAAAAGGGGGCATACTATAGTAAACATGCCTTTTTGTACATTTCTATTACATCATTTTAATGATCATCAATATAATATTATTACACATAGAGGATAAAATGGTTTAGTTTCTTGGGAAAACTTGGACCATGCATTATAATTACAACATCAATCATATACATTTATTTAATTCCTTCTTCTCTAGCTTCTTATTGGCACTTGGCCTCTCCTTAGTATTTGTGGTCACCTTAGGATATAAATCAAAAGGAGTAAGATAAAATTTCAATAATAGTATAGATATGAACAATGTAAAAATTGGTGATCATAACCATAACATTGTCAAAGGATCATGATCTTGAGAGGAAACAGTAATAAGAGACTTAAAATGTGGCAATGTATAAAAAATGAAACATCGTTCTTAGTGGTTAACTACCACACATAGTTGGGAAAAAAGATATAATCTTGTTCACACATAATTTCACATTAGATAATTAGATTCAACACATTACCCAATTCATTTGAGTGCTGTATAATTCTGAGCGCACCCATCACATTCAAATAGTTATATTGTGCTATATAATTCCACGCTCACCCGTCACATCATAACATTATCATTATCATGAATTCCACATATAACATATATCAAAAATTATCATAAATAACCCATGAAACGCAATGGTTTTCATCTCATAAGAACACATTAATAATCATTAGGGTTCTAAAAGAAAGTGGGAATATCATACTTGATACAACAACCATCAACCTTGAGTGAGAAGAGAAAGCTGTGTTTTTGAACGAATAGTTCTTTTGGAAAACATTTATTAGACCTAAAATTATGTATAAAACATTTATATCACATAAAATATAAGATAATGAACAAAAAATTATTTTTAAGTAGTGACCATACCAAAAATGGAGTGAAATATGGAGAACCCAAAGAAAGAAAGTTGAGTTTGAGATTTTCCCCTAACCTTGTATCTGAATGCTTTATTTGCATTAATCACTTATATAACCACATTAGATTTATTAATTTACAATTTATGAACCTTTTATCAATTAATATAGTTCATTATGGTTTAATTACATTATTTTATGGGCCTTTGGATGAGTTATAGAGGTAAATAATCAATGTTTGGGAATGTTCATGTTTATGGTTTTCTTGAGTGGTTCACATGTATTCAGTAATGAATGTTAGTGTAGAACATGGATAAAAATACATAATAGATATTTAATGTTATTAATGATATTCCAAAAGTTTAAATGATCTTATAATTAATTATATTATATACCATGTGGATGAATAATTTGATGAGAATTAAATAATGATTGTTTGGGTTAATTTGGTTGTTTTTCAACCACAACAAAATTGTTTTCTTTAATCATTTAGTAATATGTATATAAGTTAGTTCCAGAACATTAAATAGAACATAATACATAAATAATATTTTGTTTCAAAAATAAATAAGGGTTCATCGCCAGATCTGAAGGTATAAATGGAAAAAAGAAAACATGTCGTTCATGAAGGTGATAGATTAACACCTCACGAACAATGTTTTCTTTTATAAAATAAAAGGAAGAGGAGACGGGGGTTGGATGATATAATATCCCATTAGTATCATCAAATTACAGTATATTTATAGTAATGTAGTGACCATACCATGTGGATGAAGATATTTTAGGAGATATTAAGAAATTGACATTAAATTGAATGGAAATTGAAGGAAAAGAGGGAGGGAAATTACCTCTTGAATGTTCCGCTTGAGATCCTCGTTAAGGGACCTATGCATGGTATTTTGATGGGACCAAAAGATATTTGACGAAGGGGTGGGACTAGGGAATAATTTTGGGTAGATTTTAGACAAGGACTGAAGCTTGATAGGTGAGAGGAAATGAGGGTGTGAAGGGTGGTATATATAGTGGAGGGGAGAGAGGATTTCTCAATATAAAATTATTAAATTTATTATTTCCCCACAAGACAAGGAATAGTGATTATTCAATGACCAATAATAATAATAATTTTATCATGTGAATATGAACCAATTTTTCTGCCATCAGTAGAACATCATGTATGAATTTAAAATTAGCTTATTTAGCTTATTTTGTAAATTTTTGTATTTCACCATTCATAAAAAATTCTTGTATTTTAGGAAAATACCAAAAAATCACCATCATCATTTTTAGACCAATAGAATCCAAACATTAATTACACTTTTCAAAATAAAATATTATAAGTATGATTAATTTAATTTTTAAATAAAATCATAATTTACTTGAAAAATAGTGTTTTGAAAATTAAAACTGATTTTATAATGCTATCAAAAATTACATTAGGTCTTATAAAATTATATTAAAACTATAAAAAATATTTTTTTTTAATTTATGAACTCATTTTAAGAATATACATTTTAATTTAAAATAATTAATTAATTATAATTAATTATTCATGACTTACAAAAATACCAATACTTTTACAATGGTCAAATTGTCACTTATAAGATGCCTAAATTTTATTTAGTTATTCAGGGGTATTGTTACTATTATTTTAGATGATTTACTATTCATAAGGGTCATATTAATATTTATAAGGGTAGGTTACTATTCATAAGGGTATTTTACTATTCACCAAAAATTAATTTTCTTTCTATCAGACTCCATATATCTAACTCATCACAACTGTGTATGTAAGATTTTTGAAATTAAAAACATAGAAGTGGAAAAAATAGGTTTAATGATCACATAGTATTTAGTATACTGATATGTAATTGTGATTCTTAATGGGATTATACAATAAGGATTAATTATAAGAAGGGAATTACATTGATAAAAGATTGTGCCTCTATATTCTTCCCCCCTTATGAAATTTCATCCTCAAAATTTGGTTTTACACAAACAGGTGAGTGTATTTCTCCTTCATCACCTCCTCCAGTTCCCAAGTAGTGTCTTCAAACTTATGTTTTCTCTAGAACACTTTAAAAAGGTGGGTTTTCTTTTTGGGTAAAACATTATCTTTATGATCCAGAATCATTATTGTCTACTCCTCATATGAGAGATAATCTTCTAGCTGTACCACATCTGAGTTCAGTACATGTGTGGGATATGATATGTACTTCCTTAAGAGTTATACCTGAAAACCATTGTGACCATGATCCATATTTGTTAGAAGTGAATGCTGATAGGCCATGCCTCTTATGCAGTCAAGGATCTAAAAGAGGACAATGTACCTTGGGATTAGCTTCCATTTCATTCCAAACTGCATGACTCTCTTCCATGGTGATATTCAAAGGAAGACTTTATCTCCAACGTCAAATTCCAAGTCTCTTCAATAGTTGTCAGTATAGATCTTTTAATATCTCTGGGCAACTTTGACACGTTTTTGGATGACTCAAACCTTCTCTGTCATCTCCTATACAATATCGAGTCCAAGTAGCATTCTTTCTCTAACTTCGTCCCAACAGGTTGGAGCCCTACATCACTTTCCATATAATGCTTCATACAGAACCATCATAATACTTGAGCGTAAGCTATAGTTTTATGATAACTAAACCAATGGGAGATGTTGATCTCATCCACCTTGGAATTATATAGAGCAGGCTCTTAGCATGTCTTCAAGAATCTGGATAGTTCTTTCAGATTAGCCCTCAGTTTGGTGATGATAGGTTATGCTAAAATTTAATTCAGTACTCAATTAAAGTTGAAGACATCTCAAAAATCTAGATTTTAACCTTGGATCATGATCAGAGATAATCAAGAGTGGAACTCCATGCATTCTCATCACATCAATCACATATATCTTTTCACATTGATCAAGTGAGAGGTCTTCTGGAAATGTGATAAAATGAGTAGTCTTGGTGAGTCGGTCAACCACAACCCATATCCCATTATTTACCTTCGACATATTTTGGAGACTCATGAACAATTCCATAGTAACATTATCTCATTTCCACAAGGGTATAGGAAATGGTTTCAATATCCCATTGGACTTTTGTCACTGTGCTTTTACATGAATACATACAAATCACCTTGATATATATTCCAAAATCTCTTTCTTCATGTTATCCCACCTGAAGTGTTCCCAGAGGACATGGTACATCATGGAATGCACTGGATGGATAGAGAATGTTGAGCTATGTGCACTGTCCAATAACGCCTTCTTTATCCCGGGTGATGAAGGCACCCAATGTCTTCTTCCAAACCGAATCACACCATCTTCGTTGATATGGAAATATTGCAGCTTCCCTTAAATTATTACATTCACCCTATTTTATATCTCCACATCATCCCTTTTTGATTCTATAATATTCTCTTGGATGGATGGTTGCACAGTCATTTGGGAAAGGTAGGATGTATCCCTTGCCCTTATGATTTCTAAATCAATCCTTTTCATATTAAAGAAGATATGTTCTTTCTCAATTAGAAACATGGATATATTATCAGATACCTTGTCCTCCTTTTGAGGAATATAGTTAATAGAGAAATCATAATCCTTGATTAGCTTTAACCATCTACTTTGATTCATGTTGAGATCCTTTTTTGTGAATATATACTTGAAGCTATTTTGGTCGGTGTATAGGTCACACTTCTCACCATAAAGGTAGTGCCACCAGATTTTAAAGGCAAATATCACAACTTCCGGCTCTAGATCATGTGTCGGGTAGTTATACTCGTGTATCTTCAAATTCTGTGAGACATAGGCTATCAACTTATCATTTTTCATGAGTACGCAACTAAATTATTTCTTTGAAGAAACACTCTATATCACAAAACGTTCTCCACTTTTTGGAAGTGTGAGTACAGGTGTAGTGAACATCTTTCTTTTTAGCTCCTTGAAGATTCCCCCAACTATAAAAATTTATCCACTTTCCTTGTTAACATATTTAGAGGGCTTGATAATCATGCGAAATTTCCCACAAAATGTCGTTAGTACCCAGATAATCCAAGAAAACTATTGATTTATGTGACACTATAGGCCTTGGTCAATCCTCAATGACCTTTGTTTTTGAAGGTTCAGGAGAAATTCTCCCACTTGTGATCACCTATCCCATAAACGTTACTTGCTTCATCCAAAAGTCACACTTTCTGAACATGGTGTACAACATCTCCATTATCATTGTCACTAACACATGTCTTATATGTTCTTCTTGTTCCTCCATTCTCTTGGAGTAGATTATAATATAATCAATAAAAACAACCACAAATTTTTCTAGGTAATGTTTAAAGTCTCTATTCGGATAATCCATGAAGATTTCATGGGAATTAGTAACTCCAAATGGGATCACCAGAAACATATAGTGACCATACCTTGTAGGGAAGGCAGTCTTCTAAATATCTTCCTTCTTAACCTTTAGAAGATGATATCCAGAACAAAGATCTACCTTTGAGAAGTATTGAGATCATCTTAACTGGTCGAACAAGTCATAAATCCTTGTAAGATGATACTTGTTTTTTATGGTAATATTGTTGAGTTCCCGATAATCGATACACATCTGCATTGTTCCATCCTTCTTTATAACAAAGATAACTGGCGCACCCCAAGGTGATGCACTAGGGCATATGAACCCTTTATGTAGACTATCTTCATCTGATTCTTTAACTCCTCCACTTTGTTAGGATTCATCCTATAAGGACCCCTTAATATAGACGTATCTTCGGGTATGAGTTCCATTGAGAACTCTACATCACAATCCATGGGAATTATGGGTAACACTTTGGGAAATACATCATTGTATTCACTCATGGTGGGCATTCTCACAAGGATAGTACAATAATATGACTAAACAGTTTGGGAGAGGTTGGATTCTTCATAAGGAATAAACACGCACACTATTTATGGGTTTTTCAAAGGTTATTGATGATCTTACTTTCACTTTTAGAGGAGCATTGGATGGTTTGCAATATGAAAATATATTTCCTTTTCCTAATAGATGATATTTTCTCTATATTAAGAGAGAAAATTCATTCCCATTATAGTGTTGAATTCCACCACGGAAATTGTTATATGATTTTCTAGAATAATATTCCCACATATTCCAATATGATAATAGTAAAACCATTGTGTTTCAATTATTGGACAACTTGGTGTTTTTATATATATCTCAACTACAAGGTTTGGGGATTTGATTCTATTGTTCCAGGAAACTTTCAAGCTGTAAAGGAATGCGTAGAAATAGAATAAAATAATAATTTTTTCATGCTTTAGTGAGTAATAATTTTACCTTTTACGACTTCATTATCTTTTTCCATAACTATAGTAGTGATGGCATAAGCCTTCCCTTTTTCATTTGGATTTAGTGGTCGTTGACGCTGATTACCCTCAAGAACTCGAGGTTTAGTGCACTAGCTTTCATAGTGCCCTCGCTCCCTATAGTTGTTTCATTGAACCATGGGTGGTCCTCTTTTTTATTACAACAAATTTTACTTCCTTTTCATGTTCTTTCCACACTCTTCATCATGGTTTCCTTCATTCCGACACTTTAAGAACATCCTTGTCCCTTTAAGGCAGTTACCATGGTTAAACTTTCCACATTTTTGGCATGTGGGTTGTTGAGTTTTCCTCCCACCATTGTCATTACATCAACCAGCTTGAAACTCCATATTTCATTTATTATCACCATTTCCATGGCGCCATTCTCCAGGCTCCATCTCCACTTTGAGAGTACATCGAACAAATTCTTCATAACTCCAAAGTCTCAAATTTCAAGATCCTTTCGAAGGTGTGGTTTTAATCTAGTATATAATCTACCAATTTGTCTCTCATTATTGATAACAAAACCTAAATCATACCTTGAAAGGCTTGTAAAATTCACTTCATATGTTGTGAGAGAATTTCCTTATTTGTTCTTGAGATCTATGTATTCCCTCTCCATATTCGTGTGAAGAGTGCATGGGAAATACTTATTAATAAGAATGATATTAAATTCTTCCCATTCTGTCTCTTCAATTTCCTCCTTCGGCATGGTTTTCTTAATCAATGCCCACCATTGATCGACCTCCCCATCTTGACCATAAATGGCTAGTGTCACCTTCCCTATATCAGAATACTAATGCAAAAAAATGATCATCTCCATGGAGTTTACCCACTGCTCTACAACTAGTGGATCGGTAGATCAACTAAACGCCTGTGGTCGTTGCCTCATAAAACACACAATAGCCAGTTTCTCCCTCTTTGGTGAGGGAGGAAGTTCTCCATTATTTATTTTATTGATCCTAACCTGATATAGATGGGTAAGAGTATCCATGATGTTTTAAACTTCACCTCCCAAATCATTGGGGATGTCATTCAGGCAGTCATTGCATTGTCCCTCGCATGAGTTATTGTCTATGTTTCTCCTAGTTCCAACTATGATCTAAAATTGAAAAGGTTATAACAAAAAATATGTCAAAATTTCAGGAATAAATTATTCATTTTTATGATTTATACTAAAATAATGACATATGGGATCCATATATAATGATTATTGTGTTCATATTTTTACTTAGTCTCATTATAGAGGTTTTCCCTACGGTTCACTAATTGTAACTCACATATTAACTAAACCTTTCCTCTAATACCAACTATAGAGACCCAACCATTTTTTACATTACTATTAAATCATTTTGAAGATAAAAAACATAATAGTATTACACATTTATGATCCAAAGGTTTATTGTATTTGTAAAACTAGGACCACACATAATAATTACAACATCAAGCATAAACATTTATTTAATTCCTTCTTCTCTAGCTTCTTATTGGCAGTTGACCTATGGTTAGTACATGTGGTCACCTGAGGTTATACAAAAAAAGGAATGATCTAAAATAATATTAATATGATAGATAATAACAATATAAAAATGGTTTATCATAACCATAACATAGGAAAAAGATCATGAACATGAGAGGAAGCATTAATAAGTGACCTGAAATGTGGAAATGCATAAAAAATGAAAAATCTTTTCTTAGTAGTAAACTCCCACACATACATGTGAAAAAATATAAAATATCCTTAGAACACCATTTCACATTAAATAATAAGATTAATCACTTTACCTAATGCATTGTAGAGCTGTATAATTCCAGGCGCACCTGTCACATTCAAACATTCATAATGCACTATATAATTCTGGGCTCTCCTATCACATCATAACATTATTATTATCATGCATACCACTTATAACATATATAAAAAATGAACATAGCTAACCCAAGGGAGAAAATGGATTTCATCTTGTAATAACACATTCATAAACTTTGTGATCCCAAAAGAAAGTGGAAATAACATACTTGATACAATAACCATCGACCTTGAGTGAGAAGTGAAAGGTGTGTTTTTGAAAGAAGAGTTATTTTTGAAAACATTTGTTTAACATAAACTTCAGTATAAAACATTTATATTATATAAAAGATAAGATAATTATGAAATAATTATTTTTAAAGAGTGACCATGCCAAAAATGGAGTGAATGATGGTGAACCTGAAAAAGAATGTTGGGTTTCAGATTTTCCCCTTGCCATGAATTTGAACGCTTTCTTTGGTTTAATGTCTGGTCTAACCAAAATAGATTCCATAATTGAAAATTAAAGAACCTATTGTACAATAATATGGTTCATTGTGGATCCATTATGATTTTATGGGCCTTTTGATGATTTAAGGAGTTAAAAACATTGTTTTGGAATGTTCATTTTTATGGTTTTCTTGAGTGGTTCACTAGTATTCATAAAAGAAAGTTCTTGTAGAACATGGATAAAAATCCATAACTAATATTTAATGGTATTAATAATATTAAATAAGTTTAAATTATTTTATAATGAATTATATTATATACCATGTGGATGAATCATTAGATAATAATTAAATAATGAATGTTTTTGTTAATTTGGTCGGTTTTTTGACCACAATGAACTTGTTTGGTTTAATCATTTAGAAATATGTACATAAGTTAGTTTAAGAACATTAAATAGGAAATAATATATAATAAATATTCTGTATCAACCATAAAAATGGTTTCATGACTAGATCTGAAGGTGTAAATTGAAAAAGAAGGCATGTCATTCTTGAAGGTGATAGATTAACACCTCATGAACAATGTTTTCTTTTATAAAATAATAGGAAGAGGAGAAGGGGGATAGATGATATAATATCCTTGTAGTGTCATTGAATTAAATTGTATTTATAATACTAGAGTTTCCATACCATGTGGATGAATATAGTTTTTGAAATATTATGAAATGAACATGTAATTGAAAGAAAATTAAAGGAAAAGAGGGAGGGAAATTGCCTCTAGAATCCTCTTCTTGAGATCCTCTGTAAGGGAGCTATTCTTGAACTTTTGATGAGACCAGAGGCTCTTGGACGTGGGGGAAGGGCTATGGAATATTTTTGTGGAGAGTTTACACGATTTTTTATGCTTGATAGGTGTGAGGATATGAGGGTGTGAAGGGTGGTATTTATAGTGGAGGGGAGAGGGGATTTCTCAATATAAAATTCATTAATTTATTATTTTCCCAGAAGGCAATGAATTTTATGTCTTCCATCACCAGTAATAGTAATTATATCATGTGAACCCGAACCAACTGGGGTTATATCATAATAACATCATTCATGGCCCTATAATTATCTTATTTAGCTTATTTTGTAAATTATGGTATTTCACTATTCATCAAGAATTCATGTTTTTTCAAAAAAATCCCAAATATTCACCAAACAAAATTTTGAACCTGTAGAATAAAAAACAATTTCCATTTTTCAAAAATAAGGTCTTAAATATGAATATTTTAAATCCAAAAAAAATAATTTACTTGAAAATTACAGTTTTTAAAAATAAAACTGATTTTAAAATGCTTTAAAAAATTACATAATGTATTAAAAAATTATCATAAAACTATAAGACATAGATTTTTTAATTTATGAACACATTTTAAGAAAATAATTTTTCTTCTAAATTAATTAATTATTATATTTAATTATTTGTGACTTACAAATATACCAATACTTTTACTATGGCCAAACTGTCACTTATATGATGCCTAAATTTTTTTTAATTATTCATGGGAAAGGTTACTATTATTTTTGATAATTTACTATTCATAAGGCACATATTACTATTCATAATGGTAGGTTACTATTCATTAGGGTAGGGTAAAATTCATAAAAAAATTATGTTTTCCCTATCAGACTCCAAACGTCTTACTGATCACATTCGTGTATATCATATTTTTTAAATTCAAAATATAGAAGTTGAAAAATCGTATTTAATGATCACATAGTATTTAGTATCATAATATTTCATTGTTCTTACTAATGTAATTATACTATAATGCATAATTATAATATGGGAATTCAATTGATTAAACTTTGGGTTGTTTCACATAAAAAGCATAAAATTAACAAAAGGGAATGAGAACATGGTCTTAACATCTGAAAACCATACCATACATATCAAATAACATAATCATGGGTCATAAAATAAAGATAATATTTTCATAACACACAAATCATAATAAAATCAAATATCGTAATCCATGAGAGTATAACATTAGTGTAATATATAGATATGTGTCACAAACATAAGCATAAAAAGCATAAATTCAATGATATCGATGAAAACATTCATAAGATATTATTTATTGGTTAAACTACCATGTACTTACTTTGGGGATACACTAACAACTCATGTACCATATTTTTTGGGACTGGTCAAACCACCCATGTACCCTCATTTTCAGGATTGTAGAACCACCCATGTACCCTCTAATCTTGTATAACATTATAATTACCCAATGCATTGAATGAATATATAGGTCCCACCTTTCTCGTAATGATAACCATATCTATGTATTCTAGATGATCAAAAACATTGAAAAATCATAACACATGAAATGAAATGGGTCTCAAAAACATTTAATCATATCATAACCTATGGAAAAGATATAGATTTTATAATCACTTCAACACTTCATCGTAGAATAACCCATGGAAACAATTGGGATTCATAATATTTTAATCGTGGTATAACCTCTGGAAATGAAATGATTCTCATAAACAAAAACTATTTAGAGAAATAAAATGATTGTATCAGTGAATCATATCAATAATAAAGAATAAGTAATATAGAATTATGTTGTCTAAGATAGAGAATTATTGTGAAAGATTATCTGAAACCTAATAGGAGAAAAAATAATTGGAAATTAAATTTTAAAATATAATATTGTAAAATATTTTGGAATTAATTTTCATTTAAAATAAATGTGAAACTAATAAAGGAAGCATTAAAAATAATTTATAATGTTTCCTTAGGAAAATATTTTTTACATGTTGAAAAATAAATTTCAAAACATAATTTTTTCTAGAAATATTCTTTATTGAAAATAACACTGAAATATTATAAAGTAATATTCAATTAAAATAATGATAATGATGGTGGAAGATTTTGTTCATTATGTACCCAATAAAATAGCTATTCCATTTTCATTTTCGGTAAGTGTCAAATGAGAATTGATTTTGATAAATACATGGAGTCCAACATCAAATAATTTTTAAAAAATAAATCATGTGTAAAAATACGTTTAATTATTAATTTATTTTGAAACATTTAAAGACATTTATGATTAGTTTTTGAAATCTTCGCTTTGGAATAAAACGGTTTTTGAACCAAAAAGTTGTTTTTTATTAAAACTTGTATTTTTAAACTTTTCAATATATAAGGAGATAAAAATGAAGTGGAAACATGAATTATCATGAAATTACAATGGTAGAATAACATTCATGATTTTCTTGAGAGATATATCATAATCATTCATTATTAGAATCATAATCATGTAAAATCTCGATAAATACAGATATTATAAAATAAAAACAAAACTACATTGGTATACGTTAAACATAAGAACCAAGAAAGAATAACATTAAAAGAAACTTATAATATCATAGGTATAAGTAAATTAATTATATTAAAGATAAAAGGGGCTATATATAATCTTTATAATTAATATAGGTGGGAAACATAAAAAATTCCTCAAACATAAAAATTCTGAAAACAAATTCCTTACTGCTTTAGTAATATTTTGAATCATAATTAGTAAAAAATAAAACATACTTAACCATTTAGTATAATTAATATAATTATATTTATGATATAACATGAAATTTTGGTAGTATATACATTATGAAAAATTAATGAGTGGAGAATTTTCATGTCTCACAGAAATAAAAGTGTTTCTAGAAATCAATTACCTAATATCTCGAATTCTTTTAAACATGTTTGTAAATAATATATAATAAATATAATTTTCTTATATTTACATTATAGAAACATTTTTATCTATTTAATATGATATATTATTTACTAATGTCCTTTTATTACCTATTTATTAACTATTATTTGTTAAAGTCACATTTTAAGAAATTACTCTATTGTTTTTCATGTATGTTTCCATTATTTATTTTAAATACTATTTATTTCATCTTTATTTAATCATATATAGAATGGTATGAGTGAAATAAATATCATATATATTAATTATATGTCTATTTATACTAATCTATGTTATTCAGTGATAGAAAATGCAATACACCATTAATGGAGACGGTAAGGAGTACATATGTATAATCATTGTTTCTCTTTACAGATTGATATAAATAAAGAAAAATAATATATTATTATTAAAAAATAATTTATATTTCATATATAAAAATTTTTATAATTAAAAATATCTTTATTTATTTCAATAGAAAGATTGAATTTATCACATCTTGTTGCGAGGTAGCAATATACCATACACATGAACGACATTATAATATTACCAAGAAATTGAAATCATGAATGTATATGTGAAATAATAATTATAACTATTTAATAATATAGTTAATATCATATATATATATATATATATAAATAATATAACTTTTTTTTCTTTAATAAGTGTTATAAAAAAAATAATGGCATCAATTCACTGGGTGGTAGTCCACTGTGCACATGAAAATTGATTTCACAGCACATTTAATAGAAGTATATATGGTTTTAGGTCATCCTATTAAAATAAAAAACATATCAACATATTTATGATAATGAATATTTTATATCAAAGTGTTATAATAATAATTTATGGAGATGGAGAAACAAATAAAACAGAAAGGCTCCTTGAGGAATGTGACCTATTCTTGCGGAATCATTCTTAGGTTCGCACCAAATGCCTTCTTTTGTTGGATTTACATGCAAAATAAGGATTCAAGGATAATAGTATAGATTTTTAGAAGTAATATGTGTTTGTTTAGGTCATTCCAAATGGATTGAGATATGAAAATAATATATGGTAGTGAGTTCCCTTTTATAATTGAGGAGGAGTTTCATTTTTTCAATACAAAAGTGTGTAATAATGGGGGGTCATTCTCACCTCATGTGGATCAAAAATTGATAAATAATTGAATTTATGAATAATATTTTCTAGAAACACCTCCACTAATAAATATCATATGATTTCAATATTTCATTCCTTTTTATTTATGTTTTACTCACATATTCCATTTAAATTTTCACTATGGTAACTATTTTTTAACCTACCAAATTTATCAGTTATTCTTAAAAGAAAAACAAATCTATAAGATAATATATATATATAGATATATAATCTAAATATTAATATAATTTATTTAATAAAATTTCTAGTTTTAAGGAAGAATAATTTTAACACAAACTCAAGTAACATGCAAAACCTCATTTTAACCTTAATCACGGTAACAAATTTCTTATTCTATTCACTAATAATTAATTTAAAAAACATTTTACCTTAATATATAATATAAATGGATATGATTTCAAATATAACTCCATTTATCCAAATTCATCTCTTATATGTGAAATTTTTTAATTTTATATTAATCTTGTAGAAATAATGAGAATGTGGGTTATCAAAGAGATAATTAACAAATTTTTGTAATGTTTATTTATAATTTGACAATATTAAAATGATTCAATTAATTAAATTCGATTAATTGAAAAATAATTTAACTCACTTTACTTTAAAAATAATTAAAAATAATAAATTTTTTAAACGATATGGTGTTTTTCAATTAGAATTCCGTATTTTTTCATTATTGATCAAAAAAATAATAATTATGAGAAAATTATCAAAAAATACACTCTAAGATAATATTTACATGATTTAAACACAAATAATTATTATTTTTAAACAATTCAAGTTCAGAATTATTTATAAATAGATCTGTATAAAAGGGTGACTAAACATATTTTTAGAAAAAAATACATTTTTAAGCACAAAATGGGATTTATTATTACTTATTATTTAAAAAATACATTAGATGAATGTTAGTCAGTTCATTGGTTATATAATATATTAATATCATCAAAATCATTCACTAAAAGTGGTGTTTTTAATTTATTGAGGTAAAACATGTAATTTTCCCTAAAACTAATAATTTAGAAAAATATTTCCTTTAATTTCAAGTAATTTTTATTTTCATTAAAAAGTAATTGATCGACAAATATTTCATTATATATGATGGTTTAAATAAAATATTTTCATAGTTTAGTTAATAATATTCATACTAACATTTCTAACAGGTATCCGAAAACTATAATTTTAAATAATAATATTTCAACACAAAGAAATGTTTCATTTAAACTCGGTGTTGTGTGTAACTACAGTTTATCCTAGTGCTAAATGTAAATCAAGATAGAATCATTGTTGTGTGTAATTAATGATAAAAATGGTTTTTAATTTAATTAATTTTATTTAAAATACATTATTCGTTTGAAAATTTATATATTTCACAAATTCATATTGTGTTATATTTCTTTTTTTTTTTGATACATGAGTAATGGGGAGTGCTGATATTATCCCCCTATTACTTCTCTTGTTCTCCCCTAAATATGTATCATTTGGAAGGGTTATAATATATGGATTCAATGAAAGGTTCATATCCTTATTTCTATTTAGTTCCCAAATATTATTTTGATTTTCTATTAACATAGTTAGTGTGTCAGAGAGATGATTCAAATAGAGTATGTTGAATTATTTCTTCTTGATGGATAATTATTGAAAGACAAGATGAGGATATAAAAATACAGTTTATTCTATATATTTTTTATTTTCTGATTTAAACTATATTTTATAATAATTAATTTAGTTTTATATATTATTTTGGATAGAATTGGATGTGGATTTGGGTATTTAAATTATAGATTTTTTTGGGAACACTTTTCGAGTGTATGTCATGAGGGTAACATTACATGATTGTTATGGTTTTAACACTATTATATCACAATTTGAATTTGGTGATGCATATTCCTATTTGGTGTTTTGAATTTTATAATTTGTTTTATAAATTGATTGGTGTTAATTAATGAGATAAGTTGTCATTGAATCAAACGAGGTCAATATGATCTTCATATTTGTATAGAAACCCTAATCGCAGTATCCAAGAGCTAGTATCTAATTTATTAAATTGGAATAAGATACATGGAATCACATCCTCAATGACCGAATAGTATTAGTAAATAAGATATATCCATTAAATTAAAATCGTAGTATGAAACATAAAATACCAAGATAATTTTCATTCTTAATGTCATTATTACTCTTATTGTATCCTTGTATATGAATCACTGAACACTTACACCTATCACATAAAGAATAAATAATAAGAAAGTGGAAATTTCTTATACTTAGTATGGGTAGGTTTATTATATAAGATATGAATAAAAATGTCATGATCATTATATTGTGGTAAATAACCAAGACATAGTCTAATTAATCAATTACTTGTGCATAATATGGAAACCATAATTGATGATCAATTAATTCCATATAATTAATAACATGAACATGACACAGAACCAGGGATATTCTAACTAGTTGATTAATAACATGGAATATCAGAAATTGATATCATAATGATGGAATCTATATTATTACAAATCTAAAACATACTATCATATCCTTTTTCCAAGACATCTAATATCATTAATTTTATATGAAAAGACACCTGTATAAATGGTTAATCCCTTGACCAAAATAAAATATTGTTTCTCTCATTATACCTACCAATGCAGTGAGTGGCTATAGGGGTCCATGTTGTTCACATATTATATCCAATTCATTCCCCAAATGAAATAAGTGAAACATAATCAACATAAACATGTGTAATTAAGAAATAATATACAAAATTTTAAAACATACCACATTGATTAAACATAATCATAAACAATCAATAAAAATTTACTAAATTGTAATAAAATGTTACATCCCCATTCAAAATGATTATGAACCACGCATGGAAATACTAATGATAGTATAAACAAATAATATCTTAACTGTATCGTAAAAAAATATAGGGTTGATGTTTTTTATTATTAAAAGTAGAATAAAAATATCCTTAAATCATTTTTTTGAAAATTAATGTTCTTATTTTAAAAAAAACTATTAAAAAATTTCCCAAAACTAATTCAAATATTATTTTTTAAAAAATTACATTCTAAAAATTTTATGATATGCATTTTAAAATTTATTGATCATTATGAAGAAAATTTTAATTCATGTCTTTCAAATTAAAACCAATGTTTCATTCACATATTTGGTAAATACCAAATGGGAATTCTTTTACAAATTACCATAACATTCATTTCATAACATTTTATTAAAAGAAAAAAATGGGTAAAATTGTATTTAATAAATTATTTATGACATGGTTAAAAACCTTTTTGCGAAACATAATTGAAAACATTTATTTTAATGAAAAACTAATACCCAAATGATGGGAGAAATAAAGATGTATTTTCATAAGAACAATTTATCAATGATTTATATTCCAAAGGGTGGAAAAATTGTAATAATATTTTAAATTTTTATTGAATAAATATGGGTTAATAAAATATATTTACTTTAAAAAATAATTATTTAATAATTCCTTCTAAGTATAATTGAAAAACAAAACTCGAATAAGTATGATATTATGAAAAAACAATTACCATTGTGGTAACTTATGTATAAAATTCCCCATGAATGAAATAAAATTAACTGAATAATTATATGACATGAAGATAAATGAAATCATGATATAACATAAAAGAATTTAATTATATAAACTAAATAAAATAAACAAGTGGTGAATATGGTGTATGTCCAATAGGGGAAAATGTGAGATGAGAAACCCATTCCTTGTGTCTGAATTGTCATGTGAATTCTTTATATTCATGAAGAGTAATCATATGTTAACTACTTACATTATAGTGAAACATTTCAAATTTATAATTCATATTTTTATATATTATTACTTTATTATATATGATTACTTAGTAAATTATGATAACATTTTATATTTTAAAAATATGTTTCTTACGTGCCAAAAAGGACTTCGGTATGCTAACTATGGTTAAAGAGGTATTTATTTAAAATATCCAAAAAATAGAAATCAAATAATAATAATATTTATATGTGAATTATAATTTTTAAATAAATAATTATATATATTTATACAAAATGAATAAAATTACAATCATAGAGATGGTGGGCCAAATGTACACATGAATAATGTTTCCATTTTTAAGAATTTATGTTATATATTTTCATTTCAAAATGAAAATAATATATCATATTACATATTATTTATTTTAACATAATTTTATATTTTATTAATGTGGTGTGGGGATGAAAACAGACTCTTAACACTTCATAGATATAGTAGGACACACATACACGAATGACGTTGTCATTATTCAATGTTAGAAGTGAAAGGATATATTTTATTTTCAGAATGGTAAATATGTTATTAATATCATAATTATTACATTTATATAACACATATTATTTAACATTATTATAATTAATTTGTTCCATTAGAGTGTGTGTTGTAGTTATGAATACTAATTTCTAAAAGGTTTATAATGGATTTGTTTATGGAACCGAAAACAACCTATAGTCCTATATCAAAATTGATATACTTCCCAAAGGAAGGAATTCATTAGGTTTTTTGACCGACGATACCTAAAACTCACATTGGTCGATAGGATGGGAGGTTGAGATCATCACACCCTTTTGGGGGAATTAATGCCTACTCTAGAACTGTATTATATATTCAAGAAAGGTTCATGAATCCTTTATTAATTCATAAGTATAAGGCTGGTTATCCCAATATTAGAAAATGATTATTAGCGTGTGTGGAATTAAAAATCATCTTTATGTATTCTAGGTTCTTCATTAATGGAGATATTTATGTGTACCTGGGGTTATGCATTAATGGAATTATCTTATATACTATGTATAGATTCTTGGGTCTCTATCTCTATAGTTTAGGTTTTTAAGCCACTTAGTGGGGAAATATTGAGTTGATGTCCATCCTGGTAAATCAATGTCACTCTAGAATTTAACATCATCTAATGAGATGTATATTTTTTCAATGTTGTTATTGAACCCATAGTTGTGGTACCTATGTATCCTCATGAAAGTAATCAGAAACCATATAGTTTGTTGTTGTTTAATGTGACACATCGTACCATTTAAGGTCGTGTGATAAGGACCCAATCGTGCAGTTTAGCCTCATGTTTCAAGTATATCTAGGAGAAAGGTATATATTAAATGATGGGTGTGGGACTTATGTCTAAAAATCCCAAGGAACCTTTAATTAATATGGGCATCCAAGTTGAATTAGACCCTACTAGAGACATGGACCAGAGATAAAAATATTGATTTGGAATGTTAGGTTTGAACCATAGGGAGGCTTCCTATGTATCTGAGTTGTGGTGGGCATCAAATCCCATATAGTATGGTAAGTCTCACATGGGAGTATCGTATGTTGAGAGAAATAGGTTGGGGCTTACTCTGGAAAAGTATTCCCATAGAATAGAGTCCATGAGAGATTTCATAACTCATGGATGTTTAGGGGTCTTAATTTGAGGCACTCTTTTAAAAAGGATGCTTGGATTAAGGGATTTAGGATTGGGGGTTACTCTTGAAGAGGATTTCTTAATTAAGGTAATTAGTATTGGGTATTACTCCTATGGAGGATTCCTTGATTTAGGGGGCATTATTTATCATTACATCGATAAGATTTTATAGATCTCGAGCCTTAAGAATCCATACAATGTATCCTATTTATGTTTTGAATTAGAGTTATCTAGTTCATTATTTCAAGTGGGTTGTATGAGTGTTGTGATCCTTACAAACCTCAATGTCCACATGAGGCATTCTAGATAAGAGAAAAAAGTGTATGTTATAGATTCAACCAACCACACATAATTTTCCACCTTCACTAGTGGAGGAGGTCGAGGCTATAGTGGAAGAGGCCATTGATAAGATGCAAGTTTTCGTTTATATGGAACTTCCATATCTTCAATATAAATTGATAATTGGTACAATGAAAATAATGAATGAAGGTGATGGATTTATAGAGGTTTCATACTAAAACATCTTACATGAAATTCTAGGGGATTACACCAAGATGGCTTCCCTCTAGTTGGTTCTAGATGAGGAGGGAGTCTTTTCCTTTGGAAAAGGGAAATAATAGTGTGATCCTTATCCTCCATACCATGAACCAGAGGCTTCTGGTATTAGAGATGATAAGGGGAGGAAAAATTCATATCCCCAAAATCTAAGATTTTGAACTCCTCAACATTTTCCCTATGGTTATAGTCCATGTGACTATATATATAAAAACATATAGACGTCCCAAGGATCTTGAACCTCTGGTAGAACAAGTGTAGGAAACCTATGGCCATAGAAATATGAACCCAAATGGGAGACAATCAAATGCTCCTTTCCCTATGTGTTTGTAAATGAGGAGTTCTTCATGGATGTTTCAAAATTATCCCTTTCAAAAAATGGATCCAGTGAAGGAGAAGCCCTTCCATGAATATATATGAAAGAGACTTCATGAAAGCCTCACATAGATTGAGAAGGTGGGGTGAACCGAGAAGGAGCATGTAAGTGGGTGCGGCACAAGTGGGTGGCATCAAAGTAGGCTTCAGTGAATAGGTTTCAGCTTAGGTGGAAAAAAACCAGGATGACTATACTTGGGAGAGGCTTGAATAAATCCTTTAAAGGTCTTCATAGGTATTCCTAGAAGTAAGGAACACAAATTATTTTTGGAGGATGGTAAATTCACAAAATAAATCTTATGTCAGGGGTTGGGAAAACTAGTCATGAAATATTTTTTTATTCATAACATTGAATGGACTTAAGACTCACTATCCCTCTTTGGCTCCCTCCCTTCAAGTGTTATGAAACTACCTTGGAGGTTTCTGAGGACTTGACCAAAGCGCTAGAGATACTGGAGTCGCAATCGGCCTTCAGGGAAATTAATCCATAAAAATTTAGGCTAATAGGGTATATTTATAGTAAAATATGAGACCCTAAACGAGGGTGTCTAGTTACGCAAGTGGGGGAAGGAAAGTACCTTTATGTTGTCGATGATTTGGTTTACCTTGGGCAAACCATTTTTTGAACCATTGAAAATATTGATATTTTCAATCAATTTTATCCTAATTTTTCTAAGTAATTTCCATTTTTAACTTTTACATCCATGTAATGAAATAATGTATAAAGAAAATCTCCCTCAAGAATGCATCCAAACCATAAAATAGTGTCTCGTCTGGATGTGGAAGGGGAAGAAAAAGGAAGATAGGTATTTCATGTTTCTGGGTTTAGACTATTGTGAAGTTATTTCATTCCATCTCATTGAATTTGTAGACTCCCTCATCTATATATAATCCCCACACATTAGTGGAAAAGTATCATGATTTTTAAATTCAAGCCTTAACTATGGAAGCCTTCGACACAAATACTTTTCTTTCATGTTTTCGTAAATTCTATACGTAATAGAGTTGTACACTGCATGTTGAGAGTCACACTTGAGCACCTTAATTCCTTTTCAAAATTCATTTTCCTTAAAAAAATTAAAATCAACCCATCATTAAATGTGTTTTACATTTACTTTCTTATTTAATGTCCCCTAATAGAATTGAAAGTGCTGATCAGATGTCTAGTTATAAAATTTATGTGATAATGAAGATTATATGGAATGATTACAATGGAGTCAGTGACACCACTCTTCCTAATATGGTAGGGTATCTGAATAAGAATAATCATGATTTTCTAAGTAGAGATTATCTCCCAATTTATAGTTATAACCAACTATGAGATGTTAACATACTAGATTCGAAGAACTATGTCATGATATCTGGGTTTCAATACCACAAGAACATCTCATCTGCCAACATTTCTATAGTGGACACATATTTTAATATAGGGATGGTAGTGAAGGCCTTTTGTATACATCACATCCATGAGACCCATATTTTAGAGTATATACACCCTAACTAAATCCACATTGTAATTAATCCATTTTTTAATATTCACAAATGGATCAATCAAAATTATAGATGAAAATTTGGGACATTCACATAATAGGGGGTGTTAAGACCGCATGCAAGTGGGCATACTGGGTTCACCAAACATGTACAGAGTTCAAAGAATATCTGAAAGGCACCATATTTTACGAGGCATTATGGGTAGGAAAAACCTATGTATATAGGAATGATGATTTTGTGCTAGAACAGTTGATCTTGTGGTGTCCACATATAAATTCATTCCATTTGACCAATGGAGAAGTGGATATCAATTTTTGGGGAATCCACTTGATCTTCAGGGCTCTGATCCTTGATGATATGTATGATGAATTCACCCCTACAACAATAACATGGAATTATGCTGATAGGATGCAATCTATGGCACCAGATTTACTAATGATAGGTAAACAAATCAAGATGGAAACTCCCCACACTAGGGGGGATATTCATCTAAATAAGTGGATGGAAATATTATTAATGAAGAAGATGGGTAAATTTATCACTTATATGTTTCTAATAAGTTATCCCAAGGAGGAAATGAGTGGTGCCCCTAAAATATTTGGATCAATACTAGGGAAAGTAGATTGGGAAACATGGGGGTATAAAGTCAACTCCTAAATTTCAGTGAGGACACACCTTGAGAGTTTCCTATCCATGTGGATCAGTTTCTATATATTTCATGTTTATGATTCTAAAGGTATTCTAAGTAATAGAGTATTTTTCATTGCAACTGGGATAAAAGATAAGAAAATGGTGGAATTGGAAACCCATATTATTAATAATATCCATAGCAGACTATTTCATATTCATAGGGGGGAAATGCTTCTTTTATAATAGTAGGACCATTATATGTTTTATGCGGATGGATCATGACTCATTTTATAACCTATGTTTTGAGGAGGGGGATCCAGATCCTTGGAAGTTCATTATGAACATTCATTTAGGATTTCTCTCATATTTCACCCTTATCATTAACACATCATGACATTTAAACAATGTTCAAAATGTTCAAGGAATTATATTTCATTCTTTATGGAAATCCACCTATGGGATATTTTATTTATTAAGGTACAGTAATCTTAGAGGTGAGGGTGTATATGCCAGCTTTTATGTATTGTGTACTAGAACAATGATTGTTAAAAAAATCATATGTGAGGCTTATACTCTTTACTGATTTTCATTCGAATTCAAATATTTTCAACTAAATATTGTATATCTTTTGTTTCATGATAGATTAGAACAACATCCAATGGTGGCTCGATAACTATGGTTATTGTCTACCATAGAGGATATATAGGTATTGTTTAATCTTCCTACATTTGATGCATAAAGAAGATTGACTATCTATTATGTTGAATCACTGATTTTACCATACCCTGAAGGATAGATTAACAATGATGTTACTTAGGTTGGAGTAAAGTGGTGTAGCAGGACATAACCTCCTCATTTAGAATGTGATTCATCTCATTCTGAGGATGAGTTAGCATATTCATAGGGTGAGGATGATGAGATTACTAGATCAAAAAATAGACCAAATGGAAGATATATTACACCAGCTAGATTTAAGAGGGATACATCATCATCACCATCTGAGACTATTCCTAGGTAGCCTAGTCGACACCACTATGAAGAGGATTAGGTTGCATTTTCTCATCTAGTATTTGTAACAAGAGGAATTGTGAAGCCCATCATGTATAACACAAAAAAAAAGTTTTTAATGCAGGTTGTAATGTATTTCGACTACATATGACAATAGGTAGTTCAATAACGGTAGAATAAATTTTGTGTTTTTGAAACTATGTATGAGCGTTTATGTGAGGGGTTTCATATTCAAGTAATTGGAGATTTCTGATCCTCATCTGATGTTCACTTTGAGAATAATCTAGGTGAAGTATGAATTTATATACATGAGAGAGAGATTATCATATATGCAACTGAAAATTCAATCCCCAACACAAAATGGGTGAAGTAATGGTAGATCATGGCATCGCTGAATGGATTGACAATTCATATTTTTGATGAATGGCATGATATTTTTGATCTAGGAGATGTAAGATTCCTTATTCTCATATTCTTTTCTTCTATAGCATTATATTTTTGTCAAAGAGTTAATTATTAAGGGAAACTCCATTTAAATTTTTAGATTACAATAGGAAATTCAGTGTAAAATCCATCTCCACAGTATAGCACTGGTGGTAATATCCTCAAAGTTTCTACATCACCCCTCATATTGTGAAAATTATCTCCATTCTAACAGTCCATAGAGGATGATATGGTAAGAGGCCTTCCAACCCCAATACCTATTCTTTTAGATAATGATTCTAGTCATCCATTGAATAAAATTAAGAAGTATTCACAGTAAAGAATGAAACATATGGATAAATACTTCATTAGTAGTGGTATTTCTTCGAGATATCATCAAATTTTACCAAATCCAAAGAAAGTACTTAATCTTCATGGAATTGTAGGAAAATATTTTTTTATTCCTACAAGTACGTTATAAATAACCCTTCAATAAATTAAGTGGGAACTTCTGACTAGGTATAGATCTTTACTAATGAAATGGATTCTTTGGTTGAAGAATAATCCATCCAAGAGATAACATTATCGCCTCCTAGAAACACTCTTATTGTGGTTGTAGGAAGATGAGAGGAATATTGTATGTTATAAATGCTTCATGAGAAGCTATATATCAATAAATAACATTCATATTAATAATATTTTAGGTTCATCACATGAATCATAAAATCCTACAATGATTGATGCGGGTCCAACGGCTATCACTAAAGAAGTTATTCGGGGTCCGAAATCATCATCGTAGGTTAATGAACCAAACACCCCCTGTGTTCCCATCGGTGATACTGACACAGGGCTTGATATTTCATTGGAATCTATTATAATTCCTATCATGTGTTTTGAAGAAGTACTGGATCATGTTAATATGCCCACTACTTTAGAAAAATATGGGTCACTATATGTAGAGCCAAATGGATGTGTGTCTTTATGTTCAGTCTAATAAATATGCTCATGAATTTATATTTAATAATGATGGGTTGAAATTTAAAAAATATATGTATAGAAACTACTACAATAAGTGTCCCAGATGAGAGGTTAAAAACACTACTAATCCATCTATTGAAGAGGATCCTACATAAGTTAACAGTAAAATATTGAACTTTCCTAATGTTCATCCAGTGGGTCTTGGATAGACCGAGATAAATATCCCTCACCAAGAGATTACAGCTCAAAATATTGAGGCCAGGAATTTTGAGGAAGAATCTTTTGAGGTTGTTTCTCTATTGTTGGTTAAGTATTAAAAACATTTGTGATTGTTACCCACTCGTGCTATTAATTTGAATATAATTATGATTTTGATTCATCATATAGGATTATCAGCTTCTATGGATTTTTCTAAGGGGGAAGATTCCACACCAGCTCAGCCAATATAAGGAAGCGAGGAATAAAATGTTAGGTATAATTCCCCAGCCTTAAACCTTACTTAATCTTGAGTTATTACAAGATTACACATTGAGGATCTTTTCAGGTTTAGAGTTTTAGAGAATTAGATCATAAAACATTCATTACATTCCACATAAAACAAAGTGGTTACATAAAAGATTGTATTCTTTTTTCCCATCAACGGAAAAAAATTTAAAATAAAACATGGATTATTTCTTGACACTTCCTTGACACTATCATGATATCATGTACCCTACCCTTGACCTGTGAAAAACATTTCAAAAACTTGGGATGAGTATAAATAGCTCAGTAAGGGATATAAAAATATGGGAAGGAAACATGAGTACATGTATACATAAGAATGAAATCATACTTTACCCATAAAACATAAGACCTTTAACATACCTCATAAAATCATGAATAAATTGTAGAAATCAAAACATATAAAGGTAACTTGAGGCATTCATAACATTCTTACGTAGGGAGTAACCCTCTTGGTTACGTTTGGAATACCCATCACAGTATATTCCCTAAATCTCTTTGGAGAAACCATAATGTTTAACCCCTTCACGTTATCCAATGCATTGGAGAGCTATATTGGGCTCACCCGCCCTTAGTTTATCACGGAACAACCCGTCTTCATAACAATTCCCAAGAACCATAACATAATTTTATCACATAAAACATGCATAAAGGAAACATAACATTTACACCTTTCAATAACAAGATATCAATACAATACATTGATATAAAAACATTGTGAAAACCATTTTCAATACAAAAATAAAAGTAAAACATGGTATTTATTTTTCTTTTAGAAAAAGGTATGGCTTGTAGAGGAAGCTGAAACTCAAATAATGGTCACGGCGGCGGATAAGTCGTTGTCGCAGCATACGTACGAAAAAAACATTCCCTTTTGTCATTTAGTAAATGCTTCGTATAAAAAATATTCCTTTTGAATAAACCTAAAAGTCAAAGGGGTTTATACACAGTATAAATGATGGTTGTGTATAAAATAAAATATTCCTCAATGAAAGGAGATTGATATGAAGTCCCATACAAATATGGTATCCTTGGATTAAGGATAAATCAATCACATAATTATGTGTGACAAAATAATACACCAAATATAAGTGGATATTAAGTGTAAAACAATCAGAGGTTATTCACTCATATTCATAGACCGACATATTCAAGGAGTATAATCATATCCCAAAGAATCAAAATTGGGTTAAAATGTTCCCTTGCAAAAATTTGACAGCCTAACGGTGTCACTACAAAATTCAGAAAATTAGTTGATGAGAGATAAAAAGCATATCTCGTCACTTGGACATAAAATTTAAATCACTAAGGATATAGAAGAATATATCCCAACATAATTTTATGTGAATTAAAAGACATAACAAAAGAAGTCTTTTAAAAAGAGGAGGGTGAAAGGTTCCCTTACCGACATGGGTTTCTTTCGAAACATACACCCCGTGAAAGAAGGACAATAAAACATTGATGTAAATACTCATAAATGAAAGTATATTACAAAATAAGTAAAATAATGGAGAGTGCATACACCACTCAAAAGTAAATATTGGCAAATGTAGCATGAATCTCACAGGAATAAAAGTGAGATGAAAAATCCCTTACGAAAACTCGGCAGCCTAACGGCGCCACTTAAAACTTAAAAAATGGATTGATGATATAAAATAGGGTCTCTCATCATATTAAAATAAATTTTAAAGAAATAGGAATATAAAATAACATCCCCCAACATAACAAAGAGGAGCTTAAAAGAAGTGACATAAAGGAGAGTACTTAAAAAGAAAGAGAAAGGTTAGATCTCTTACGAAAATTCGGCAGCCTAACGGCGCCACTCAAAGCTTCCAAAATGGATTGATGATAGAGAATAGGGTCTCTCATCATATGAACATAAAAATTACAGTATGATTAATATAAAATAACATCCCAATCACAAGAAATATGAGCTTAAAAGGAATGACATCAATGAGTGTACTTAAAAAGAAAGAGAGGAGTAGGATCCCTTACCTCGGGTCCGACTTGACTCGACCGTTCTTTAACGTCCTGAATAATAAACTTTAGTTAATTTATACCTTCTTAAGAACCTTTTTAAAGTTCATTATTCCTTTTATATCACTTATTTCCATGTTATAAACATTATGTAATCATTTAAGTTAATAATGTTTGTTTTGTCGATATTTGGTTCTTAAGTCGAAAGTGGACTTCTTACAATTACATGTTGTTTGTGAGGTCAAAGGTTCATCATATCCAGAATGATATTCATTATTTGGATATCATATATATCATATATATCCATAATATACATGTATTTATAATATTACATAATCATTTAGAGGTAAGAAATGAAATTCACTGTTCATGGAGATGGTAAGCCGTACGTACGCATGAACGCTACTTTCATTTCTATGTCATATTAATGGAATTAAAACTAAATGATAGGTATGTATATTTTAATTCCATAATTATATTCATCATTTATATGTAACAAAAATCATATATAATAACTTTAAATCCATCCTTTATACGTCCCACATATGGCATTAACGAATCAAGTCACTTTGAGGGGGCGGTAGTCCGCACTTCCTAAAATCAAATTATCGTGTTTACCCACAATGGAAACCATAAAGGTATGCCACAAAAGAAAAATATAGAAGCTTAATTAAAACATAAACATATTATATATCATATATAAATATAATTACATCTTAATTGGCACCTTTTAAGGTGTTATATGAGTGTTTAACAATCATCGTTTCGTGAGGTAGAAATTCTCCATCCACAGAAACAGTATGTTCTTTAACCATTTAATGTAGGTGTGTGTAAGTGTAGCTCAAATACTTCTTATAACAACATCCTAGTATATTGAAGATACTGGATTTGTTAAAAAAAATTAATAAAAAGAGTTTAGGGGGGTGGAGAAGCAAAATAAAACAAAAGGACTCAAGTGAAGACATTACCTTAAAATCGGGTAAATCCCTTTGGTTTGAGCTCAATGGCTTCCATGAGAAGCCTTCTGACCAAAGTGAGGCTTATAAGAGTTATAGAGGGATGTGTAGAGAGAAAATGGACAGGGTTTGTCTGAGCCAAAGGCTTTGGAAGTGTGGGTAAGGTGGTAGAGGTGGGGGCCTTTTATAAGAGGAGAGGAGGGGCACTCTTGGAAAGTAAAGAAAGGTTACTTTATTTGAAAATGAGTTTCGGATTTAAAAGGTCCCACATTGATATAATTCAAGGATAAGGTGATAAGGGTTCGAAATAAACCCATATTATAGGTTTTGGACATGTGTAGTTCTTAGATTTTACATTATCTTTCCATTTTATTTAAATCGTTAAATAATGATGTCATCGCTGCATCATCATGATGTCATAAATAATTTAATTTATTAAATGTCTAAAAATAATAAAAAAACTACTATGATTTAGGAAATCTTTTTATCTTTGCAATGACTATTTAAAGTCAAAAATATGACTTGTATGACCCCATTTAAAAATTGTTTTAGTGAAACATCTCATTCTTGTGACATTTTTATTTTAACATTAAATAAAAATTTATTTATGTCATTTTCCAACCAAAGTGGCTCCATGGGGTCCCCAAGTTGACCCATGGATTTTCTTGGTCGTCCATGACACATACAATGAGGGTAGGACATGTGTCTAGGTCATTTCACAATATTAAAACATTATTTTTACCTTAAATTACACTAATTACCTCTAATCGCGATTAAGAACATAAAAGTTACTATTCACCAAAAAAATTATTTTAATCCCATTGAACCACATTTTACTTCCTAATGACAACCATGTATGTCGGATTTTTGAAATTCAAAACACAGAGGTGGCAAAGTTTCATTTAATCGAAAAATCAGTTTCTTTAACTACCACTTAGTGGTTTCACAATTCATCAAAAATCGAAGTTTTTCAGAAAAATACAAAAAATTCAACCTAAGATATATTTGATATTTTGAATTCAAAAATTAAGTCAATTTTACAAAATTCAAAACATACAAATTGCATTAATTAATTTAATAATTAATTCCCGCTGTCAAAACAAATAGCGTGTTTTTAAGAAACAATAAGTATCAAAAGATTGACTCTAGTTTAAGTCCAATTTCAGGATGAAATTAATTCCAACGACCAATATTGGATTAAATGGTAAAAATATATTCTAATTGAACTTTAAAACCAATTAAAAAGATAACCTAATCATATAAATAAATTAGATTTAAAAGAGGTTTTGAATTAAAATACAACATTTTTCATTATTCCTTAAAAATGAACTTTATCGGAAAAATACCAAAAATTTACACAATGTAAATTTTGATGTCCCGATTCTAAAGAAGAATTTTATATTGTCATATATAACACATAAAATTTTCAAAAATTGGATTTATAAGAGGTTCTCCATTATAATGCGGTTAATCGACCTTTTAAAGAATATTAGAATGTTTATTCTTAAAAATTGGATTCATTAACATTTTTAATCCTCTTACATTTATTGTAAAAAGTAAAAATATTTGACAAACATATATAATCTTTTTTTAGTTAGTTCTGTTCATTCCCTCCATTATAACGGCTAGGCGTTAAATACCATTTAAGATAATATTATTTTATTATTAGAGTGCAACGTAAGATTTCAAAGGAACTCGTTGTTATGTATTGGGTAAGCCATCGAGCATAGCGTTCCATTTAAATTAATATTGACATTTTATTAAAAAATAGGGATAAATATAAAAATGTCATATTCATTATTTACCTGAGGTGTTACATCCTTCCCCCCTTTTGGGAATTGTGTCCTCGCAATTTTAAAATTGGGCGCGTAAACATCCTTGAAAGTCCCACATCAGAACAAGAGTCGGTAAAACAATCAATTTAAAATAAAGAAAGATAAGTACAAAGGTCACCCGAGTTAACCCATACTAGGATTCCAAGTATGAAAATATGGACATGAAGGAAAAAACAAAGGGTCATGTTCTGATGGAGAGTGATAGTAAACATGTCTAGGAGAAAGTTAACCATAAGAAAATCACAAACTTTTGATGGGTTAAACGGTATTCGATTCCCCAGTAGGAAAAGTCAATAGACAACACTTTTTTTTAAGTTACTCTTATTTGATGAATTTATTTTTGATCTTAAGGAAACATACTTACTTGTCATGTTGACTTTCAACTTTTATTAGATTTCTTACACAAACTCATATTTTTTCTAAAAGACGAGTATTTAGGAAGACTTGTTCACTATAATCAACTTCTAGAGAATCACCTAATCCACAAAAGAGAACTATATACTTCCCATGTCTTTAGACTTTAACCAAAACCAAAACCAAAATGGTTAGTAGAAGATTAGATAATCCAGAAATGGATAACCCTTTATAGAAATAAAATCTATTCTTAATCTCCAAAATTTGTTTAACAAAACCAAAAGTTCAATGAGGACCATTTGAAAAACAATTTTTCCATAAAATTCTTCAAAGTAAACCAAACTATGATTGAAACCAAAATATTTGAAGGATATAGTCACATAGTCTTCCAGGGTACAAATTAACTTTTATCTCCAAATAACATCAGTTGCTGTTAAATTCCCATATTGAATAGTAATTAACCTAATCACATATCCTCGATGATAGGATAATAATTTCCATAGATAACCCAAAATAAACTTACTCTTGATTCCTAAAATCATATAACTAAAAAGAATTAGTCAAACTAACCAGGGACTTCACGTAGTCCAGTGGTAGGCGATAAATACTAGTCGCACTTTGGTTGTGGGTTCGATTCCCGCAGCTTTGTCCGACGCGACGGGTTGTCACACGGTCGGCGTGTTGTCCTTTTTCCAAAACTATATAATTCGTAAAACATTCCCCAAAACTAGATAAAATCATTAAAAATGATCATAAAATATTTTAACCTCATGTTTATCTAATTCCTTTCATTTTCCATCATAACATATAATAACCCATAATTACCTCAAAAGTAAGGATCATATAAACTCTAATGGTTACCTTTATAATTATTACCTAAACTTCCACATCGATTGGTCATCTCGTACATGATGCATTACAGATCATACCAAGGTTCAGGTGGTTGATCATGAATCCTTGATAGTGGTTTTAGAACAACCATGAGTTTCCTCATTGAATCCCCCATTTTATCTAGTATCTAAATCAGAGAACCACCACAGTTTCCTTCAAACCTGTTGTCTCTTTGGTGCCTGCTAGATCCATACATTCAATAAAAATAGAAATGTCAGTGTGAGTATATCAAAAAAACCATCATGTACTAATGAGGAAGGTAAACACTAAGATATAATTACTCATTCATTTTATCTATAACTAGGACTCTTTCTGAAATCCTAACCATTATGGTAATGTCACTTGTGCTTAGATAATACCCTAACCTCTAAATTAATCTAAACAGACCATTGATACTAACTATAATTCCCCAGCCTTATACCTTACTTAATCTTGAGTTATTATAAGATTACAAAATGAGGATCTTTTTAGGTTTAGAGTTTTAGAGAATTAGATTATAAAACTTGCATTACATTCCACATTTAAACAAAGTGGTTACATAAAAGATAGTATTCATTTTTCCCATCAACGGAAACATATTTAAAATAAAACATTGATTCTTTCTTGACACTTCCTTGACACTATCATCATATCATGTACCCTTCCTTTGACCTGTGAAAAACATTTCAAAAACTTTTTATGAGCATAAAAAGATCAGTAAGGGATATAAAAATATAGAAAGGAAACATGAGTACATGTATACATAAGAATGATATCATAGTTTACCCATAAAACATAAGCACTTTAACATACCTAATAAAATCGTGAATAAATCATAGAAATCATAAGACATAAAGGTAACTTGAGGCTTTCATAACATTCTTACGTAGGTAGTAACCCTCTTGGTTGCGTTTGGAATACCCATCACAGTATACTCCCTAAATCTCTTTGGAGAAAACTTAACTTTTAACCCCTTCAAGTTACCCAATGCATTGGAGAGCTATATCGGGCTCACTCGCCCTTAGTTTATCACGGAACCACACGTCTTCATAACAATGCCCAAGAACCATAACATAATCTTATCACATAAAACATGCATAAAGGAAACATAACATTTCCACCATTCAATAACAAGATATCAATACAACACATTGATATAAAAACATTATGAAAACCATTTTCAATACCAAAAGAATATTAAAACATGGTATTTATTTTTCTTTTAAAATAGGTATGGCTTGTAGAGGAAGCTGAAACTCAAATAATGGTCACGACGGCGGAGAAGTCATTGTCATTGCATACGTACGACAAAAACATTCCCTTTTGTCATTTAGTAAACGCTTCATATAAAAAATATTCCTTTTGAATAAATTTAAAAGTCAAAGGGGTTTATACACCATATAAAATAAGGTTGTGTATAAAACAAAATATGCCTCAATGAAAGGAGATTGAGACGAAGTTCCATACAAAGACGGTATCCTTGGATTAAGGATAAATCAATTACATAATTATGTGTGACAAACTAATACACCAAATATAAGTGGATATTAAGTGTAAAAGAATCAGAGGTTATTCACATATATTCATAGAATGACATATTCAAGTAGTACAAGCTTATCTGAAAGAATCAAAATTGGGTTAAGAAGTTCCCTAGCAAAAATTTGACAGCCTAACGGTGTCACTACGAAATTCAGAAAATGAGTTGATGAGAGATAAAAAGGGTATCTCAACACTTGGACAAAAAATTTAAATCACAAATGATATAGAATAACATATCCCAACATAATGTTATGTGAATTAAAAGACATAACAAAATAAGTCTTTTAAAAAGAGGAGGGTGAAAGGTTACCTTACCGACATGGGTTTCATTTGAAACATACACCCCATGAAAGAAAGACAATAAAACATTGATGTGAATACTCATAAATGAAAGTATATTACACAATGAGTAAAATAATAGAGAGTATATACACCACTCAAAAGGAAATATTGGCAAATGTTGCATGAATCTCAAGGGGATAAAAGTGAGATGAAAAATCCCGTACGAATACTCGACAGCCTAACGGCGCCACTTAAAACATACAAAAATGGATTAATGAGATCAAATAGGGTCTCTCATCATATTCACATAATTTTTACAGCAAGAGTAATATAAAAGAACATCCCCAACATAACAAAGAGGAGATTAAAATAAGTGACATAAAGGAGAGTACTTATAATGAAAAAGAGAGGTTAGATCTCTTATGAAAATTCGGCAGCCTAACAGCGCCACTAAAAACATCCAAAATGGATTAATGATAGAGAATAGGCTCTATCATCATATGAAAATAGAAATTACAGTAAGAGTAATATAAAATAACATCCCAATCACAAGAAAAATGAGCTTAAAAGGAATGACATAAAAGAGTGTACTTAAAAAGAAAGAGAGGGGTAGGATCCCTTACCTCAGGTCCGACTTGACTCGATCATTATTTAACGTCCTAAATAATAAAATTGAGTTAATTTCTACTTGATTAAGAACCTTTTTAAAGTTCATTATTCCTTTTATATCACTTATTTCCATGTTATAAACATTTTGAAATCAGTTAAGTTAATAATGTTTGTTTTGTCGATATTTGGTTCTTAAGTCGAAAGTGGACTTCTTACAATTACTTGTTGTTCGTGTGGTCAAAGGCTCATTATATCCAGAATGATATTCATGATTTGGATATCATATATATCATATATATCCAGAATATAAATGTATTTATAATATTACAAAATCATTTAGAGGTATGAAATGAAATGCACCGTTCATGGAGATGGTAAGCCGTACGTACGCATGAACGCTACTTTCATTTCTATGTCATATTAATGGAATTAAAACTAAATGATAGGTATTTATATTTTAATTAAATAATTATATTAATCATTTATATGTAACATACATCATATATAATAACTTTAAATCCATCCTTTATACATCCCACATATGGCATTAACGAATCCAATCACTTTGAGGGGGTGGTAGTCCGCACTTCCTAAAATGAAATTATCGTGTTTACCCACAATGGAAACCATAAAGGTATGCCACAAAAGAAAAATACAGAATCTTAAGTAAAACATAAACATATTATATATCATAAATAAATATAGTGACATCTTATTGGCCACCTTTTAAGGTGTTATATGAGTGTTGAACAATTATCGTTCCGTGAGCCAGAAATTCGCCATCCACATAAACAATATCTTCTTTAACCATTTGATGTAGGTGTGTGTAATTGTAGCTTGAATTCTTCTTATAACAACATCTTAGTATATTGAATATTCTGGAGTTGTTACAAGAGAAATGAATAAAAAGAGTTTAGGGGGGTGGAGAAGAAAAATAAAACAAAAGGACTCAAGTGAAGACATTACCTTACAATCGGGTAACTCCCTTTGGTTTGAGCTCAAAGGCTTCCTTGGTAAGACTTCTGACCAAAGTGTGTCTTCTAAGAGTTAGAGAGGTATGTGGAGAGACAAAATGGGCAGGGTTTTTCTGAGACAAAGGCTTTGGAACTATGGGTAAGGAGGTAGAGGTGGGGGCCTTTTATAAGAAGAGAGGAGGGGCACTCTGGGAATGTAAAGAAATGTTACTTTATTTGAAAATAAGTTTCGGATTTAAAAGGTCCCACATTGATATAATTTGAGGATAAGGTTATAAGGGTTCTAAATCCACCCATAAAATAGGTTTTTGACATGTGTAGGTCTTATATTGTACATTCTATTTCCATTTTATTTAAATCGTTAAATAATGAGGTCATCGGTGCATCATCATGATGTCATAAATAATTTAATTTATTTAATGTCTAAAAATTATAAAAAAATACTATGATATAGGAACTCTTTGTAACTTTCCAATGAATATTTATAGACAAAAATATGACTTTTATAACCCCATTTAAAAATTGTTTTAGTGAAACATCTCATGCTTGTGACATTTTTATTTTAACTTTTATTAAAAAGTTATTTATGTCATTTTCCAACCAAAGTGGCTCCATGGGGTCCCCAAGTTGACACATGGATTTTAACGGTCGGCCATGACACATCCAATGAGGGTAGGACATGTGTCTAGGTCATTTCACATTATTAAAACATTATTTTTACCTTAAATTACACTAATTACCTCTTATCGCGATTAAGAACATAAAAGTTACTATTCACCAAAAAATTATTTTAATCCCATTGAACCACATTGTACTTCCTAATGACAACCATTTATGTCGGATTTTTGAAATTCAAGACAAAGAGGTGGAAAAGTTTCATTTAAATGAAAAATCAGTTTCTTTAACTACCACTTAGTGGTTTCACTATTCATCAAACATTGAAGTTTTTCAGAAAAATACCAAAAATTCACCCTAAGCTATATTTGATATTAAGAATTCAAAAATGAAGTCTATTTTAGAAAATTCAAACCATATATGTTTCATTAATTAATTTAATAATTAATTCCCGCTGTCAAAACAAATATCATGTTTTTAAGAAACAATAAGTATCAAAAGATTACCTCTAGTTTAAGTCCAATTTCAAGATGAAATTAATTCCAACAACCAATATAGGACTAAGTGGTAAAAATATATTCTAATTGAACTATAAAACCAATTCAAAAGATAATCTAATCATATAAATATTTTATATTAAAAAGAGGTTTTGAATTAAAATACAACATTTTTCACTGTTCATTAAAAAATGATCTTTATCGGAAAAATACCAAAGATTTACACAATGTAAATTTGGATGTCCCGATTCTAAAGAAGAATTTTATTTTGTCAAATATAACACATAAAATTGTCAAAAAGTGGATTTAAAAGAGGTTCGCCATCAAAAGAAGGTTAATCGACCTTTTAAAGAATATTAGAATGTTTATTCTTAAAAATTGGAATCATTCACATTTTTAATCCTCTAACATTTTTTGTAAAAAGTAAAAGAATTTGACAAACATATATAATCATTTTGTAGTTAGTTCTGTTCATTCCCTCCATTACAACGGCTAGGCATTAACTACCATTTAAGATAATATTATTTTATTATTAGAGTGCAAAGTAAGATTTCAATAGAACTCGTTGTTGTGTATTGGGGAAGCCGTCGAGCATAGAGTTGCCTTTAAATTTATATTGACATTTTATTCACAAATATGGATAAATATAAAAATGTCATATTCTTTATTTACCTAGGGTGTTACATTAGGGATGGAGCAAAATAAGGAAATTCAATTATTTTCATTATTCTTGAAGTAATTCCCTCTCTACTTATGTGATTCTAAAGAAGACCCAAACTTGAAGGGAGATCTTTGTATCACACGTCAGAAAGGATGGTGAGATATATAGAGGATAATATCTGATACACCCCTTGATGAACTTCCTTCATAAATATCATAAATTTCAATGTTATGTAGCATGTTGGGATCCAGTGGTTTTGATTACCATGTAATCTAAACTACAGTGAATGAATGAATTTGGACACGGGAGCAAGAGCACAGACGTTAGTAATATATAATAAAAGATAGAATTCTTGCTAAAATTGATGAAATTCTAGTATAATAATCTCAAGATGATTCTAATCATAACACAATGTTGGTAACATTTAATCGGTAGATCAATGGTAAGACTATTCAAATGTCACGTATTAAGAAAGAGTTGGATACTTATATGGAGGAACATAAAAAACTTCACTACTCATTAGGAGAAACCCAAAAAGAATCATCAAAATCCATTACAGATTCCTATGAAGTTCTTCTTTATTATGAGGAGACCTAGGCTGATCTGGTGACTATACTTCGATAGGCATTTGACAATGCTATGGAGGATGTTCAATAAATGTATGGTTACATCTACAGCCTCTTGTGACTTGTGAAAGAGAGAATCCATCCTGTGGATGTTTACCTAGGCTTTTTTCTCATAAATTAAAACAATTATTTTTCTAATAATTCATGTCTTTATCATTCTTTTTATTTTAATTATAATGTTGAAACTAGTTTTTAAATAATGACTTTTTACATGAGATGATAATAACTAAAATGACAGGGATGGGATGCACTCTAATTTTTTTAACTAATCTAATGGACCTAGTGAGCATTGTATTACTATTTCTAGGGTCATATAGATAACCCTACAAATTATATGTATTTTGTGTTATTACCCTAATTTTTCCTAAGACCAATATGGAGGGGACATAGTTGGGGAGACTAGTCTTTTTCTTAGGCTTCCTTTTTTATGGGTTTTGAACCAAACAATTTTTTATTATAACTTTTTATAACTCAATTTTTTCTAAACTGTATAGAGTGTAGGTATATTGAGATCACAATAGACTTTTATATAGATTACCTTTGTAGTTTTTCAACCTGGTGACTTCTAAGTCACTTTTTTGTTGGTCATTTAAAGTTATTCATGTCGGACTAATAAAGCTACCATTAAAAGTGAAATAGATTTAATCATTAATTTTGATATTATAACCCAAAAAGGCATGATAGGTGTTGAAGGACTCTATAATCCTTATATATTTCCAAGGTGAATCTTGAGTCATGATTTTTATAGTCACCAAATCTAAAACATGAAGTACAGAAATAGAGGAGGTCTCTTTCAAGAAAGAAGTTATCGATGTTTGAAAAACTCATTATGGGGGGCTTTATTATAAAGGAAAAAATAGAAAGTATTATACATATCAAAATTGTGGAATCTGTTGGATGATAAGAAAATTATGTGGGGAACATATGAAAGGAAAAATAGAACACGTACTACATAGTTAGGTAAATCATTTCTTAAGTATTTGGACATTATATTATTGATAGACAAAGGGGTTTATGATTTGAATGTCACCAGACCACAGTTTGTGGAATTTAAAAGGATAGATTTCAGTAAATAAAAGGGTATATATTTTCTAACATAAAACATGAATGAGAAACCAATTATATACAGATTGGGTTTGTTAAGGAGGATAAATTTTGTTAGAAAGGGGATTTTTGAATTTATGTTGTGTAGTTTCAAGTAATTCAGCAAATACATTATGTTGTTATGTTTCAATTTGTGAAGTGAGAACATTATGCTAAGAAGTTTCACATCATGTAGTAAGTATATTAGTGAACTTTTCAGTTTAATGTCAATCAACAATAACATTATGGGGGATGTGTAGTTTAATATCATGCAACGAGGAAATTGTATTGTGCAGGTTAAATTCATGAATCAAGGATATTAGGGGATTTGATTTAGGGCCTTTAGATTTGACCAAAGTATTTATGATTCTCTAATTCTTGGTAATATATCTAAAAATATGTATCTATTTTTTGGAATTGAAGGAGAAATTTGTACAGTGTGATTTGTGGATTCCCAATTCTGAAGAGTGATATGGGAAAAAGAGATAAATGGAATTAGAGGAGGTATCTTCCAAGAATGAAGTTGTCGTTATTTGAAAAACCCATTAAAGGGTGGTTTTATAGATATAAAACTAGGGAATATGCTTCATATCATAATTGTGGAATCCTTTGACTAGTAGGCCCCATATGTTGGTAAAATGATGCAAGGTCAGTTGGGGGCACGAACTCTACAGTCAGATAAAGAAACTCTCAAAAATTCTGATATTCTTTTGCTAAAAGCCATTGAAATTTTATGTGGACTTAAATATTCCTTAGCACAGAGTTTGATTTATTGAAAGAAGTTATTGAATAAATAAGAGGTACTTCCAGTCATAATTTCTAAATAACTCAAGGAAATAGGCTCTCTATGAAAGTCTAGCCCAATAGCTTCATGTATTATGCTTGTATTTTTAGTTCATATGAGTAGGAAAGGAATATTTAGAAAACAATGAATGTTATTATAGTCAAATGACCAGAGGTTATTCCAATATTCTATGAACAAATTAGATATTTAAAGTGTAATCCATGGTATTTTATATTTTCAGGTCAAGAGAAATGTTATAAGGAAAAATATGAAATGGAAGATATCTTTATACTATGGAATCTTGTATATCATCATCAAATCTTATTGGGATAGAAGAGGCTTCTCCAATGAATGAAGGTACATCCATTTGACCAACCCATTATGGGGGATGTATTATACTAGGCCAACTAGGGAATATGCAGCATAGCCAAATAGTGGAATCCTTTTGCTGATAGCCCAATTATGTAGACAAAATTATGCAAAGACAACTTGGGGTATAAGCTACGTAGTCAGGAAAAAGATCACTCAAATATCAGAAATTCTTCCACATAAAAATGAAGAAAGATTACAAGGATCTGATTATAATTAATATTAGGAGTATGAAATGTGAAAGGAGAAATTTTAAATGTAGAAGGGATGTATCTTCATTGATATCGTCCATGATTTTGTTGTTATATACATAGATCTTACTCATATGTTAAATGAGGAAATTTCATATTTTCTTGGTGGGATATCTCTGGATATGACCCAAATGAATGCTCTTTCATATAATTTTTTATTCGTATATGGGAAAGTAGAGTATTTTTATGTTGTGATATGATTGGGCCCAAGTTTGATGATCTGGACATCACTACATATCTCACAGGGGTGATAATAAATCCCCACATAGTTCTTAAATAAAGATCCCCCGCCATGATTGAATTAATTATTATTTGACAATGGAGGTTTCATTGAATATAGATTCATACATAAGATGATAACTCATATTAAATGTAGAGACTTGAATCTTGACATACATTGACATTACATTACTATTTCAGAATACTTAGTACATAACAAAAACACACACACAAGGACCGTAATAGTTTAGTGTCTTTGGAAACTCGGAATATAATCTTCTAATCATGGTGAAAGATCTTCAACATCTCCCATAAAGATCTTCTTTTTTTATACCTAAAACCTTTCTTTATATCCTAGAGAAAATAAACCATAAAAGTTTGAGCTCAAATGCTCAGAAAGGGTAAATAAAAGAAATATCAATCACATCATATTCATAAGAACATAACATTTTGGAAATCTTAACCTGCAAAAGAGATCATAATATCATAACATGGGATAAATCATAGTAGTGAAATGTAATCGCAATAATCATAACATAAAACATGAAACTTTGTGGAATACACACATAATCCTATAGAATCATTTCTTATTAGTCAAGACTCGTTGCCAAGACTATTTTAGTGGAAAAAGTCCATTTCTGAACCGAGTTCACTCCTCGTTTCAGCCCTATTTCACTGAACCGGTTTAACCTGTCGTTCCAGCCATGTCTATCTCATGAGATATAAAATCTTTACCCAATTCATTGGAGGGAGATATAGGTATCACCCATCTCTTAATGATACCATTCTTATGTGTGCCACAAAATCATAAACCATACATCATAGCATAACCCATGTAATAAAAATGGGAATCTTAAACATCGTGACATCATAAAACAACTCATATAAGATAATGGAATTCATAAAAATAACTCCATCACAACATAATAAAACCAATGTAATAATATGGATAGATACAGAACCCATTATTATCTTATATGAAAAATAATTTTGATAAAATTCTTGAACTCCATTCTTGAGGAAAATATCCTTTCTATTTCAAAAACACTTTTCATTTCTTAACATGTCATACAATTCTAAAAAAAATAAGTTGATTAAAAATAAACTTGAAACATGTAAAGGAAGCTTCTTGGAAATAATGTTTTCAAAATTCAGTCATTCTGTATAAGTTAAAAAAACATTCTTCGTGTACTTTTGTCAGAAAAGTAAAAAACATTACCTCGTACGAAAAATGACAAAAGATTTCTTTCATATGTTTTACTAAAAACTCACTGAATGGTAAAATTGGATTTAATAAATTGTAGTTGGATGGAAATAATATTACCTATTGAGGAAACATGTATGTGGATTATAAATTACACCCTAGTAAATACCGAAGTATAAACAATCTCGGATAAAAATGAGATTGTGATATTTTCCCTTACCTTAGGTCTGATTTTCTTCGTAAGTGCCCGAACCTCCTGTATAATGATTTAAATAATGTTATTTACTTATTCCATAGTCATAATCATTGTTATGATATCATATATGGTTCACTTATGACTTTATTTTACCCGTTCTTTTGTAAATTCCATGTTAAAGAGCGTTCTGGGTAAAATCGTTTCATTTGTCGTCCGTGTTTTGACTTGTAATTATTCATATGATTACATAGATCATGATTACATAATTCCAGAATATAAAACATGATTTATATATAATATCTATTCAGAATATATATATATAATAGATCAGTAAATGGAAATAAATACACCGTTCATGGAGATGGTAGACCGTACGTACGCATGAACGTTGTTTTCTTTTCCTTATTGAGCTGAATGGAATTAAGTAGATGACATACATATATATAAACATAAATCCAGTATAATAATTATGTCATATATTTCATGATTACTTATTATATATACTTTATAATCATTCATGAATGGTTAACGTGGAGAACGAATCTCATCGCGTTGTGGAGATAGTAGTCCGTACGTACGCACGAGCGATGATATCGTTCTCATGATCATGTAATTGTATTTGAGTGTATGTATACTATTTCATAATCAATATCACATTACAATAATCATATATAGTCATTATTTACACCATTATACCCATCCAAGTAAGGTGGTGGTGGAAAATAGATTACACCACGGCGTGGAGACGGTATTCTGTATGTACGCATGCGTGGTGATTTTGTTTTCTGTTGGATGGGTAGTTGGTGAAATAAGGTTTTTTCATACTTATAATAACATATCCGTATATGAGTGATACTGATTTTATTACTTCATAATGAAACAACCAAAGAAGAAGAAGTGGAAGAAGAAATAAAGATGAAAGAATCGGTAATGGACATTACCTCTTCTTTGAAGCGCCTCTTTGAGTCTTCTTCTTAGGGCACTAAAATTGGTCTTTGAAGAAGACCAGGACCTATAGGATGTTTCTAGGGAAGTGGAGAAGAGAATTTTGCAGGGGTTGGCCGAGCTTTAAAGCTCAATGTGGTGTGAGGAAGAGAGGGAGGAGGAGCCCTTTTATAAGGGAGGAGAGGGGCTCCTTTCGAAAAACTAAAAATATTATTTTATTATAAAGAAATATTCTGTTTTAAAAATCTCCAAATTGATTTATTTCGAAGCTAAGGTGGGGATGGGTCTATATAACCTCATCCAATAGAATTTAGACAATTTTAGGTTCCTATTTTAATCTTATAATTTAGATGTAACATTAAGTAAAATAATTTTACTTTTACTGTGTCTTCTTGTGTTCTTATACTATAATGTTAATAAACCTATTATAATCAGCCAAAAAAACCCCAAGTTGTTTATTATTAATATATATAACCTTATCTAAGTCATTTGGCCGAACCTTAGATTTTTAGGAATAAAATAACAACTAATAATATAATATTTGTTTTAAAAACTATTTTATGTCAATTTTGACACTATTTAGTAATTCATTTTTGTGAAAATCATAACAGAATTATTAGTTCGAAAAAAATTTATTAAATCAATACTAACATGTCATATTAACCTAGAAAATTAGTGGAATTCATAAAAAGTATAAAATTACATTTATTTGGGTATTTATAACATCAATTATGTCAATATTTCATTAATAAGATAATTACTGCATCATAATTGTGTCATAAATAAATTAACTTATTTAATGTCTAAAAATTAATAATAAAATACCATTATGTAGGAAATATTTTTATCTTTCTAATGAATATTTATAGTCAAATTTATCGTATCTATAACCCTATATTAAAAATGATTTTCTTATTAAACTTTGATTTTAACTATTTTAACCCTTCTTTAAATAAATTAATAATAAATGTCCTAATCTAATCCAAGTGGGGCTAAATGGTCATATTTTATTCCTAAGGTTGTTTTTGGTCGAATTACACTTATCCAATAGAATTAGGACATGTGTTAGGGTAATAATAAAATCATTTTTACCCTTAATTAACCTTTTTACTTTTAACCGTGGTAAAAAAAGTAAAAAGTTACTATTCACCAAAAATTATTTTCATATCATTGAACCACATTTTATTTACTGACATCAACCGTGTCTCTCTGATTTTTGATATTCCACTCACAGAAGCGGTAAAATTATGTTTTATGAAAAATTCATTTTTTTAACTACCACTTAGTGGTTTCACTATTAATCAAAAAATGAAAGTTTCCAGAAAAATACCAAAAATTAGGCCTAAGCTATATTTGATATTATGAATTAAAAAATGATTTCTATTTTACCAAATTCAAAACATATCAGTTTCATTAATTAATTTATAATTTAAATCCCGCCATCAAAACAAATAGCGTGTCTTTAAGAGATAATAACTATCAAAAGATTGACACTTGTTTATGTCTAGTTTAAATTTGAAATTACATCCAATGACCAACATTGTATTAAATTGTAAAAATATATTCTAAATATATTTTAAAACCAATCAAATTAATAATTTATCACTATTAATTATTTCAATTTAAAAAGTTGTTTTTAATTACAATTTAGTAATTTTCACTATTCATCAAAATATGAAAGTTATCCGAAAAGTCCCAAAATTTCTCTCTAAGCTAATTTCGATATTCCGAATCCAAAAATGAAGTCCATTTTGAAAACTAAAATTTTAAAAAGTGGTTATTACTATTCATAATGGCTAGTTTTAATAATATTTTAATAGTATATCGTTGTTTAGTGAAACTCGGTATTGCGCACTACACACGCCATCGAGGAAGGTCATGATTGCGTGTAATGCAAGGAAAGTCAAGGATGTGTGTTGTGAAAGATCCTTTTGGTGTAGCATACGCCACAAGACATTAATGAAATTAAAAAGAATATTTTTCATAAAATCTCGGGGTGTTACATTCTACCCCCCTTAAAACGAATTTCTCCCTTGAAATTCGTCGGGGTTATAAATGGTTTACTACTCGAAAGTTTGTTTAATAGAAACCCACATCGTAAAAAGGAATACCCAAACTTGGCTTTAAAAACTAATGTATGAAATGTAACAGTTACCCAAATTAACTCATCACTGGGCTTCCCCGTAGGAGAACATAGGTTAAAATATGGATATGGAAGAAAAATTTAACCATTAAGTTCTGATGGAGAGTGGTAGAGAACATGGCAATGAAATAGCCAACAATCACAAAGCCATAGATTTGCGATGATCTAAGGTACCATCTAACTTATCAGATATAAGGGCACTAGGATAACATTTTTTGTTATCAAGATCATTTCCCTAAAGTTAGTGAATTAAAAGAAATACTTACATGATTTTGGTACAATTTCACTGTTGTTCGTGCTTTGAAAAATTTTCACTTCATCCTTTAAAGAAATGAATTTGAATTTGTTATTCATGAAGTGTTAATAGATCATGTGATAGAATTATGGGTCATTCCATCTGTTTCAAACAAAAGGATAGAAAAAGTTATCAAATATACATAAGTCAATCTATGGTGAGGTTAATCATATACGATTCCAAAAATGAACTTATACTTCATATATCATACCGCGTAAAAAAATAAAACTAGTTTCTACTAACCCGAGACTTCTTGTAGGCCAGTGGTAGGTGATAAAGGCCAGTCGCACTTCGGTTGTGGGTTCGATTCCCACAGCCTTGCTGACGCGATGGGCTGTCGCCCGTCCGGAAGGTTGTTCTTTTTCTAAAGCTATATTACTATAACATCCCATCAGTAATATCGAAAAAAGTTTTATCTTAACTTATGTCCAACATAATCCATTCCAATCTTTTGTCTTATCTAAAATACTTCGGTCCAACCTCATAGTATAAAGAAAATGATTACTTGAAATGTCACATAACAATTACATGAATGCCATCATTTATCCCTCATATATCATAAGATATATCTTGTTTGTCAAATTACAAACATGTGAATACCTTAATCATGTATTCTCTTGAAGAATGAATACCCATTAATTGAACCATAGTGAAAACATGAATGCAGTCAAAAGTTAACTCTTTCCATATACCAAAATCCAAAAATTCTATATACTCAAACAATGATATAACCTTCTCCTTATATCAGTCATGAGCTTATGAATACTCTCAAACATTTAATTTTCTCCTTATCCCTTCATTATGCGCATATCATCTACATTCCAAAAATATCTGAATAACCTTTCATGGATACTGGTACCATTAATCATATACTTTCAAAACTCAAGGAAAGACAACAGCGTAACAATCCTTAGATGTCTCTTTATTCCATAGTACCATGAGATTACTTATATAACATTACACATGATAAACATTTAATCATTCCACTACATTCTTAAACCATTGACCGAGCTTCAACAATTCTTTCATCTCACATATCATTTGTAGTCTCTTCATCATCATCAACATAAATACTACCCATACGACCATACTGATTCTCTTCATGAGACTTTCCCTTAGGGAATTGGTATGCATAATTCCCGTACATTCCACATTTAAAACATTTAACCATTGTTGATTTCGTAGCAATACCATTATCCTCATCCATGGTGTTAACTGAACCTTTTCCTTTGCACTTACTGGCTTTGTGTCCTTCTTTTCCATGCCCAAAGCATCTTCCAGTTCCCTTGAAACAATCTCCCCGATGCCACTTCCCACATGATTTATATGAGGGAAATTGAACTTTCTTTCCTTTATGATCATCATGAAACTCCATCTTTCTCTTATTATCTGAGTCGGGAAACTTACCAAAGTTGAGATTATTGATCATATTATGAGATTTCTGATTAGGCATAATAATGATATTTGGACTTCCAAATCCTGTTTCATTTGGTTTCTCATGAAAAATATCATTCCATTGTCCGTTATATCCTCCATTATCATGAATCTTCCTGTTTCCAGCCATTTTCTAAAACCCAAAAAGAATAGTGTGAGGAAAAAATCATGCTAGGGAAAGCAACATAGTAAATGGGGAGTACCCTCAATATCTAACATCTTAGGTTAAATTCTAAGATCGTTACCATAGTTCTAGGACCATATCCTATACGTATACTTATCCTTAGGTACATCCTTAGACATACCTTAGAAATATCTCTAGGGATCTCACTAATGTTTTCGCATCCTAGTTTCCAAAGGTTGACTAAACCATTCCTCTGATACCAACTGTAGAGACCCGAATCTTGATGTACATTGACATTACATTACTTTTGCGGAATACTTAGTACATAACAAAAACACACACACAAGGATCGTAATAGTTTATTGTCTTTGGAAACTCGGAATATAATCTTCTAATCATGGTGAAAGATCTTCAACATCTCCCATAAAGATCTTACTTTTTTTATACCTAAAACCTTTCGTTATATCCTGGGGAAAATAAAAAATAAAAGGGTGAGCTTAAATGCTCAGTAAGGGTAAAAAAAAGAAATATCAATCACATCATATTCATAAGAACATAACATTTTGGAAATCTTAACCTGCAAAAGAGATCATAATATCTTAACATGGGATAAATCAGAGTAGTGAAATGTATTCCCAATAATCATAAACTAAAACATGAAACTTTGTGGAATACACACATAATCATAGAGAATCATTTCATATTAGTCAAGACTCGTTTCCAAGACTATCTTAGTGGACAAAGTCCATTTCTGAACCGAGTTCACTCCTCGTTTCAATCATGTTTCACTGAACCGGTTTAACCTACCGTTCCAGCCATGTCTATCTCATGAGATATAAAATCTCTACCCAAGGCATTGGAGGGAGATATAGGTCCCACCCATCTCATAATGATACCATTATTAGGTGTGCCACAAAATCATAAACCATACATCATACCATAACCCATGTAATAAAAATGAGAATCTTAAACATCGTGACATCATAAAACAACTCATATAAGATAAAGGAATTCATAAAAATAACTCCATCACAACATAATAAAATCAATTTAATAATTGGGATATAAACAGAACCCTTTATTATCTTATATGAAAAATAATTTTGATAAAACGCTTGAACTCCATTCTTGAGGAAAATATCCTTTCTATTTCAAAAACACTTTTCCTTTCTTAACATGTCATACAATTCTAAAATAAAATAAGTTTATTGAAAATAAACATGAAACATGTAAAGGAAGCTTCTTGGAAATAATTTTTTAAAAATCCATTCATTCCGTATAAGTTAAAAAAACATTCTTGTTGTACTTTTGTCGGAAAAGTAAAAAATATGTACCTCGTACGAAAAACGACAAAAGATTCCTTTCATATCTTTTACTAAAAACTCACTGAAGGGTAAAATTGGATTTAAACAATTGTAGGTGGATGGAAATAATATTACATATGAAGGAAACATGGATGTGGATGATAAAGTACACCCCAGTAAATACCAAAGTATGAACAATCTCGGATAAAAATGAGATTGTGATATTTTCCCTTACCTTAGGTCCGATTTGCTTCGTAAGTGTCCGAACCTCCTGTATAATAATTTAAATAATGTTATTGACTTATTCCAGAATCATACTAATTGTTATGATATCATATATGGTTCACTTATGTCTTTATTTTACCCGTTCTAGTGTAATTTCCATGTTAAAGAGCGTTTTGGGTAAAATCATTTCATTTGTCGTCCGTGTTTTGACTTGTAATTAATCATATGATTACATAGATCATGATTACTTAATTCCATAATATATAACATAATTTATATATAATATATATTCAGAATATATATATATATATATAATAGATCAGTAAATGGAAAGGAATACACCGTTCATGGAGGTGGTAGACCGTACGTACGCATGAACGCTGTTTTCTTTTCCTTATTGAGTTGAATGGAATTAAGTAGATGACATACATATATATACACATAAATATAGTATAATTATTATGTTATATATTTCATGATTAATTATTATATATACTTTATAATCATTCCTGAATGGTTAACGTGGAGAATGAATCTCATCGCGTCATGGAGACGGTAGTCCGTACGTACACCCGAGCGATGATATCATTCTCATGATCGTGTAATTGTATTGGAGTGTATATATACTATTTCAGAATCAATATCACTTTACAATAATCATATATAGTTATTATTTACACCATTATACCCATCCAAGTAAGGTTGTGGTGGCAAATAGATTACACCACGGCGTGGAGACGGTATTCCTTACGTACGCACGCACGGTGATTTCGTTTTCGGTAGGATGGGTAGATAGTGAAATAATGTTGTTTCATACATATAATAACATATCAGTATATTATTGATACTGTTTTTATTACTTGATAATGAAACAACCTAATAAGAAGAAGTGCAAGAAGAAATAAAGATTAAAGAATCGGTAACAGACATTACCTCTTCTTTAAAGCGCCTCTTTGAGTCTTCCTCTTAGGGCACTAAAATTTGTCTTTGAAGAAGACCAGGACCTCTAGGATGTTTCTACGGAAGTGGAGAAGAGAATTTGGCAGGGATTGTCCGAGCTTGAAGGCTCAAAGTGGTGTGAGGAAGAGAGGGAGGAGGTGCCCTTTTATAAGGGAGGAGAGGGGCTCCTTTGGAAAAACTAAAAATATTATTTTATTATAAAGACAAATTCGGTTTTAAATAGCTCAAATTGATTGATTTAGAATCTAAGGTGGGGATGGGTCTAAATCCTCTCATACAATAGAATTTAGACTAGTTTAGATTCCTATTTTAACCTTATCATTTAGATTTAACATTAATTAAAATAATTTTACTTTTACTATGTCTTCTTGTGTTCTTATACTATAAGGTTGATAAACCTACTATAAGCAGTAAAACGAACCCCAAGTTGTTTATTATTAATATATATAACCTTATCTAAGTCATTTTGCCAAACCTTAGATTTTTAGGAATAAAATAACATCTAATAAAATAATATTTGTTTTAAAAACAATTTTATGTCAATTTTGACACTATTTAGTAATTGATTTTTGTGAAAAGCATAACAGAATTATTAGTTCTAAAAAATTTAATTAAATAAATACTAACATATCATATTAACCTATAAAATTATTGGAATTCATAAAAAGTCTAAAATTACATTTATTTGGGTATTTATAAAATCTATTATGTCAATATTTCATTAATAAGATAATTACTGCATCATCTTTGTGTCATAAATAAATTACATTATTTAATGTCGAAAAATTACAAATAAATTACCATTATGTAGGAAATCTTTTTATATTTCGAATTAATATTTATAGTCGAATTTATCTTTTGTATAACTCTATATTAAAAATTATTTTCTTATTAAACTTTGATTTTAACTATTTTATCCATTCTTTAAATAAATTAATAATAAATGTCCTTATCTAATCCAAGTGGGCCTAAATGGTCATAGATTATTCCTAAGGTTGTTTTTTTTCGAATTACACTTATCCAATAGATTTAGGACATGTTTTAGGGTAATAATAATATCATTTTTACCCTTAATTACCCTATTTACTTTTAACCGTGGTAAAAAAAAGTAAAAAGTTACTATTCACCAAAAATTATCTTCATCTCATTGAACCACATTTTACTTATTGACATCAACCGTGTCTCTCGAATTTTTGAAATTCCACTCACAGAAGCGGTAAAATTAAGTTTTATGAAAAAATCATTTTTTTTACTACCACTTAGTGGTTTCACTATTCATCAAAAAATGAATGTTTCCAGAAAAATACCAAAAATTAGGCCTAAGTTATATTTGATGTTATGAATTCAAAAATGATGAGTATTTTATCAAATTCAAAACATATCAGTTGCATTAATTAATTTAAAAATTAAATCCCGTCGTCAAAACAAATAGCGTGTTTTTAAGAGATAATAATTATCAAAAGATAGACACTTGTTTATGTCTAGTTTAAATGTGAAATTAAATCCAATGACCAACATTGTATTAAATTGTAAAAATAAATTATAAATATTTTTTAAAACCACTCAAATTAATAATTTATCATTATTAATTATTTCAATTGAAAAAGTTGTTTTTAATTACAATTTAGTAATTTTCACTATTCATCAAAATATAAAAGTTATCCGAAAAGTACCAAAATTTCTCCCTAAGCTAATTTCGATATTCCAAATCCAAAAATGAAGTCCATTTTGAAAACTAAAATTTAAAAAAGTGGTTATTACTATTCATAATGGCTAGTTTTAATAATCTTTTAATATCATATCGTTGTTTAGTGAAACTCGGTATTGCGTACTACACACGCCATCGAGGAAAGTCGTGATTGCGTGTAATAAAAGGCAAGTCAAGGATGCGTGTTGTGAAAGATCCTTTTGGTGTAGCGTACGCCACATGACATTAATGAAATTATAAAGAATATTTTTCATAAAATCTCGGGGTGTTACATTAAATATCCTCACATATATCTGAATCATACAAGGTATTAAAGATGAATTATATGTAGCATGTTCCAGCTAGGCCTAACATTGAATGTGTGGACATTACTACATATCTCATATGGTTGAGAATTAAGCAACACATAGTTCTAGAAGAAGTTCCCCATGAAAGTTTTGTATGTACATAGGGAATGGGATATTTTAAATTTCATATGAACCTAGGGATATGGCCCAAGTCACACAACATATCTCAATAGTATGAGAATCAATTTACAAGTAGTTCTTGAAATTTTAAGCATTTTAATGTTATGTGTGATGGTCGTAGGTGAATGGAAGTGAAGTGATGAAAACATTGCGGTTGATACTAAGAATAAAATTAAAGGAATCAGAACATATCTCATATGGGAAGAATTAATCCTTACGTGGTCATAGAGAGGCTCCATGTGTATATCTGATTTATGCAGAAGACGTTATGTGGATTAATGAATAATCACATCTAGAACTTGTTTTTGAGATACAAGCGTCATTGTGTATCTTTTCGGGGGCAAGAATCAAGCAACACATAGTTCATGAAAGTCTTTCCCCACATTAACTAGACTCAGATATATGCAAATGGACTTTTGATAACATCCAAAATAATCATTGGGCCTAAATCATGAATTCTGGGTATCACTACGCATCTCATTGAAATTGGAATCATGGAATAAGTCTTGGAACGGTTCTCTATGCAGAGTTTTTTCATTCATACATAATCGGAAGGGGAATTTTCATTTTTTAAAACATGGTTAGACCTAGGATTGGAGATCCCAGTGTCACTACATATCTCATTGGAATGAGAATCAAGCCACGTGTTGTTCTTGAAGGTGCTCCTAGTTCATGTTTGATTCATACACACAATGGATGAAGGGAATTTTTAAACATTGTGGATGGAACCCAAGATCGCAATCATATGTGTAACTGTGTATATTATTTGGGTAAGAATCAAGCCACATATAGTTATTGAGGATGTTTCCCCTCACTAATTGAATGTTTATTTGAGAATATATGTTTTTAATACTTTCATGAATAATGGTAGGTCCAAAAATAAAAGATGGTATGAGAATCAAAACATATTTTCTAGAAGGGTTCCTAGTATTGAATGGGACCATATATAAGTAAAGGGGAAATGGTTTCTTTTATGGTTGTCGTTGGGCCCGAGATATAAAATCTGAGTATCATTATGTATCTCAATGGAATGAGAATCAATCCATGTGTAGTTCCTGAATATAGTTCCATGTGTGGGTCTCATCCAAATATTGGGATGAAATAGGGATCAGATGTCACCACGGAGTATGAATTACTTGAGTAAAACATATGAATGGATGTTGCTCGTCATTTAAGGGACCACAAGGAATGTAAAATAATTTTATATTATGGGATTTATTAACATCTAATGAGGAATACATGAACTATATAGTTCAATGTCATGTGGTAAAGACAAATGGTGTTTTTAATTTTCCGGTCCTGCAACTAGAACCTCATATCATTCTTGTTATCGTCTTGAGATAAAGATGATGATGCTACTTATTTTAACATCGTGTAAGATGGATGATGGTTGTAACATTTATTATTTTCATACAACTAGGATGAACATTTTTTTATTACAGAGATTACTTCATTATGATCCCTTCATTGGTTGGATTAGTAAGGAGTTCACCATCCAATGAAATTAAGGAACAAACTCCAAATAATTGACCTTATATATAAAATAAGGTCCTTCCCATAGTGGCTCAAGAATTATAGGTTCAATTCCTAGTATTATTGGATTCATAAGGACCAAAGGGAACTCTATATGGAAGAACGAATAAAGGCATACATTATTGATAAAGACCTGGGCTATTCGGTTCTGATAGACATCCAACTGATGCATCGTATCCTTATTTTTTTCCAGTGACTTCAACTCATCCAGATATTTCTAGGAATTATAATCAGATAATAATTGAACAAAAATGGTATATCAGATTGATGGTAACTAATTTTAAATGGGTAGAAATACTTATAACCTGCATACCATTGAGTATGGGGTTGACTGTGTGGAAGTACGAGAAGTAATTATGTATGCCCATAAGGAATGAAATAGATTATCAGTCCAATATTTCATTTCATTATCCACAATTTTATGGAGAATGTTGGGTAAGGTTTTATTGAAAGCCTCTATCTATCCATTTTCTAATACATTATAGAGGGATGAATTGTTGGATTTGAGATTGTATTCCTGATATAACTTCCATAACTAAATAGAATAGAAATTTGTGTCATTATCCATCAATATGGTTTGGGGAACAACAAATATAGTGATGATATTTGTTTTGAAAAAAATAAAAAAATAAATTTGGACCAATCTTATTTTAGAGGTATTTCATTATCCCATTTGGAGAACATATTGGTTGCTCTAAGGATGTACGTTAACTAATTATTCATAGGCGATGGGTAAGGTAATACTACATCTATTCCACTGGTAGAAAATGGCTAGGAGTATTTGGAAATATATAGAAAATTTTGTGGTTGATGGATGAAGTTGGAATTCACTATGTTGGGATGAAACTTCTTAGTTAAATATTTGGAATCAAGAATCATCAAAGGCTTGATGTTTTCAAGCCTTTGGATTTGATCAGAAAGCATGTACCCAAACTAGTGGGCACCATAGGTTGCTATATGTACTTATTTCATGACAACCATAGTTTTATCCCCATCAATGCATCTGATGATAATTCTATTGAAGCCTTTTCCAAATAGGATCTACTAGTGTTTTGTTCAATCGTAAGGAGTGAAATTATTTTCTCATCACAAAATACTCCCTCGTCTAACACTATTTGGTAGATGTACACCATTTTGGAGATATTACATGATTTGTGTCATCCATCTCATGGTAGGACAAAATGGTTCAGCAATGGGACTGACTTCATTGATTCCCTCTATTCTAATTTTTAAAAAAGGTGAAACCACATAATGATGAGAAATTATGAGGACTATTTCATCCCAGTTTAGATCTTCCATCGATATAGTTCATTCTCTAGTGCATCAGCATGGAAATTTTGTGACTGTGGGATATAGAATAATGTTAGTTATGAGGTAAATTCTTCCCTTAACCCTCATACATAATCACATAGGGGAATTTGATCATCTATTTTTATGAGTTAATCCCCTTTAATCTATTTAATTAACAATTAAGAATCACCCTTCACTTCTAGGTGGTTCACAAGTACTTGGAGGACTAATTCCAAACCTACAATGAGAGCATGATATTCTACCTCACTGTTGGTACACATTATGATAACAGAAAGGAGTATAGAAGCATTACCTTTTCTGGGGAGATAAGAACAATTACCATCCCAACATTGTTGAACTTAGGATCATCCATTCTCTACCCCAATGGACTTCTCCATGCACTATTAAAGTACATTTCCCATGTTTGGTGGATAAAATCAATAGAGAATATATCTTCATTAGTTATATCGCTATTCTATGATGTTTCCTCATCAAATGGAATCCCAATGATGATTTTTTCCAATGCTTGGTCTTTCAATAAATTTTAATGCATGAAATGTATATCAAACTTCTACATAATAACTACCCATTCTTCGAGACATCCTATCGACATAGGAAGACTGATGTTAAATTTGAGTGGGTTATTGAGAGAGAATAAGTGGACCTCATGATGTTGTATATAGTGCCTTATTTTCGGAACTATATAGAATAATTCTAGGAAACTCTTATCATTAACTGGATATCGAGTCTCTTCATCATTCATGGTTTTACTAAGATAGAAAAGGTTATTTTCATTACCAACATCCTTCTTTTGAGAAATAAAGGTGCTTAGTGATTATTCCAAGTCTATCATATAAAGAACGATCAGTTTCCTAGAACACGTGGCATCAATATAGGTGGCCTCAAGAGTTATTTCTAGAGGGTATGAAATGTCTCTTTAAATTCATTTTTTTGACTGATAAGTGACCCCCTTCTTCATCAATTTGGTGGAGGGATAGTACAAGAATTCCAGATTTTCTATGAATCACGAGATGTAGTTCAAGTGTTTATGATTTCCCCTTGACTCTTTCATGTTTCAAGGATGGTACATTCTAAGGATGGATTGATTCTTCTCAGGATCAACTTTTATGTCACAGTAACATACAAAAAATCAAAGAATTTTTCTGAGGTTACCTCAAAAGAACCTTTATAGGGGTTAATATTCCGATTATGTTGTATACGATTTCTAAATATGGAATTTAGGTCAATCAGATGATCAGAACATTGTATTTATTTTAGCACTAAATCATAAATGTATAATTCAACAAATGTCCCCAATAAGGGTTTGAAGATGTGATGCATTTCAGGCTGGTATGTAGAACCAGCATTTTTCAAGACAATGCAGAACACTTCATAAAAAAATATTCCTTAAGGGGATTGAATTTCTATAGATTCCTTATCCTCTAGGGCCATATAGATTTATTAATAACCATCGTAGCCATCCATGAATAAGATATCCTGGTATCTTGTCATTTCATTAATTAAGAGTTGTATGATCGGAACTGGGTTGTCATCTTCTGAACAATATTGGTTGATATCTATGAAATCAATGAAAACATTGATTTACCCACTCTTCATTTCAGTATTAAAATATTGGATAATAACTTTGGATATTTCACCCATAGGATGAAGTCAGATTTTATAATCATGTCCAATTCATCCTCAAATTTGAAGAAGTCGACTAGGTACATTCTTATTGCAACATGCTTGAATCCTCAATGATATTCTGGAAAACCAAATTGATATATGGAAAACTCTGGGTCAAGACCTAGAATTTATTTATAATTTCAATTAAACACGTACTAATGCTTCTTTATAAAGAATGTATACACCTATTTCTCTACGTAATTCATGGATACAATAATCATAGCGGGACGTAGATCTTCCTATATACCAAGATTTATTTCTTTGAGTTCATCCACAGTGATAGAGATTCCTTCCTCAAATGACGGGGGGAATCCCAGAGGTCATACTCTTATTCAAGTATTACTTAATCTTTCTATTATTAGAGGGTATTTTATAAAGAAATATGTTCAAGGCTATAGGATGATTCTGTGTTTGGATATCCCGAAGAGGAGGTAACCATATCTGGACCAACTGATGATGAATGGACTTTTTGAAGATCTAATGGGAATATGATGGGATAATAATCAGTATTCCAATACATTTCCATGAATTTTACAACTTCTTATGTCTTGACTGATGGAGGTACTTGTTGATGATCGATGGATGGAATAAAGACATCTCCATTTACGCTTTCATGTCTACTTAGTAAGTCAAAGATTCCTCATGCGTTGTCTAGTTCATTTTCCAAAATTGACATTATGGAATCCACATAATGATTGCTTATATGTGGTCCAACCCTTTCAATATGATTATTGGGAAGAACAAAATTATCATTGAAAATCTTTAATTGTTTATCTAGGATCTTTTTTATACCATTCGGAGAATTGATTCTGGTAAAATCATTTTACATTTACTATTTTATCCTGGTGTAAAATAATTTTTTATCAATTTAATGAGATTCCCATGTTTTAAAAGGATTCTTATTACTATGAAATGTCACAATTTTACCATTGAATTAATATTTGAGACATTGGTGGTACGATGAAGGAATGGATCCACACAGATGTAATGATGGTCTTCCATTAAGACCCTTGAAAGTTGTGTCTTTCTAGACAACCATGAACTCTAAATCGAATATGAGATCCCCAAATTATGTTCTGAATGTAATATAATTGTTTGTTTCTTACGCATTCTTTCCATAACCCAATATCATTCCAATGGAGGTAGAAAATGGGGATTCCGTGAGGACCAATTGGAGAAGTGTCAGAATGGGAATGGATTTGAATTCTAATCCATTATTAATGAATTCCCATCAGATGATATTGTCCTTAATCATTCCAGATATGTACAAGGGCAGAATGTTTCCTTGTACAACAACATCCTCATAGTCATCCATGAATTATATTACTACATGTCATTCTTCTTGATCATTCTCTATATGATACACCAATACATCAGAAACCTTGAATTCAAACTCTAGAGATCTTGACAAAGCCTTAATCAGTGATTCCCATATATCCTTTGATAATATTAGGGCATCCATGATTGATAAAATGTCTAGTAGATGGGTCAACTGATTCAAGACATTGTAATTTTAATCTCTAGGTCTATGTTTTCTAGCATGGAGATGGTCTTTTATAGGTGAATTGGAAGTTCATGTTCCTCATGTGGATGGACCATAATTTGTGGAAGAAGCGGGATGTATTTTTTCTCATGGTGGATTAGGTTATCTAGGTATTCCGACTCACTAAGGAGGTGGAGACATAGACTCTAATATTTCTTGAAATATTATCATGTCAGGGTAGAACCTATCATGTGTATGAGAATTCCCTGGTTTCAACCCATACCACTGGTGGGATCTCCCATGAGGTTTTACTACATAAAAGGTTTGATTAGGGTTTGGTTGGTGTAGTGGTCTCTATCATAACCATGTCTTCCCCTGTATCCTTGACCTTCATGATCACTTCCTCCTGTTCCCCAATCTAGTGTTGGGAGCTTGGGTTTAGAATCATAATCATTATTCCGATAAGGATAGGTTTAGAGAATAATGATAATGGAGCCGACGATCAAATCTTCATCTGATGATGATTCTTCCTAACAGGACGATTCAGGTTCTGCCTTCTAAAAGGCTGGTGCCCATGATTTTGAGACGGTCAGCATGAAATCCTCTATGGTTAAGGAAAACATTATCCCTATCAAAATTTCATCATGTTCTTTTTTCTACATATTTTTTGTCCTTATATATTTTATGAGTATTTTCATTCAGAGGACTGAACTTTAGAGGTAGACAGCTTTGCTATAATAGAAGTGGTAGGAGACACAACTTGTTGTTCCAACTATGTTCGTATAATCGAATGAGCTCGGTTGATTGTTTTTCTAACCATCAAATCATAAAATTTAAGAAAATTCATAATTTTTAATGCATTTCAATCACCTTATTCCTTTGGATCTATGTCATTAAAATATACTGCATGGGATTGTAAATTTTTAAGCTTTACTTTACCAGAATCTACAATATTTTATACCAGGTATTTAGAAGAAAAACACTCCTAGAAGTGGTTACCCAAAACTTGAGGGAAGGGGAAATAGATTAGAAGGAAATATTCTCATTCATTTTTTGTTTTATTTTTCCTTATCAACTAATATATGTATTTTTCCTAATGATGAGATGAAGTATTAGGGGGCTGGGGCTTTTAAAACAGAATAGACCTTATTTTTTAACTCCTCAAATTGACTCTTCCTTTGATATTTTTTATCATCTTGACAAGGAGGACATTGTTACTAACACTAAGGAGGTGGATCCCAATTACATGATGAGGTAGATGATGTAGGAGTGGGTACTGGAGATAGTTATTTGTAACTATTTAAGGTTTGTTATTTCCTTTTATTCTTCCCAATGCTGATGGGAATACTTAGTATTTGGCTCTATCTCCTCTAAAGAGTTTTCCACCTACTGAGAAATTGAGTGCTGGTCTCAGAACCCTCCTATGTATTTCAAAAATATTAATGGTGTTTTCAACTCATCATGATGATTTTCTACTCAAATGGGAAACATCTCTTCTTTAATGAGGGGTATATTCAAAGAGAATATTAATCCTTTCCATTAAGAAATGAAATCTGAAACACTTTCATTCTCCATTTTCATGATTTTTTTGAACTAGAAGACTATTTTATTATAAAACATTGACCTAGACTATATATGTAACTTCTGATAGAGATATTCCCATCCAGTGATTCATTGATAATGAAAACAAGTGTACCCTATAAAGGTCGGTCCATGCAATGATTGCATGAGGAATATGAGTTTTACTGATTCTTGTTTCTTAGGGGTCACCATCATAGGATCGTAATGAGAGATGATATATGTCGATTGATGCTCCATATCTCTTGAGGAAATGATGATTGGAGATGCGGGATTCCCAAATGTTTTTAGGGTAGTATTCGGAACTAATCATTTATGATAATCATTTTTTTCTTATTGAATTGGTGTGAAATGTCCCTCTATATCTTCCAATCATGTTGTTAAAAATGTAATGGTGTTAATAAGAATTAAGGAAACACTTGATTGAACTACGACCTGAATAGGTTTGAATTTCAGATCTATAACTTGTGTGGTGATTGGTAATACAACTGGTGGAGGCACCGCTATTATCTACTATGGGTAACCAATAGGGACAAGCCTATAGGGATGTTTCTGAACCTACTCTTTTTATAAATTCAATAGAGGTAATTCATTATATGTTGTTGTGGAATTCAAATACTGATGTTTTTGATATCCCATATTGAGTGGATGCTCCCTATTTTCTTCTGCTGTTGCGTAAAATCCTCTTTTCTAAAGAGCGCCAATAGGAAGTGTGGGTTAGGGGGTCTACCTGTTGAGCATATCTGGCATGAATTCTACCTCAAATTAACTTGTTATTTAGTCTTATCAACACCTTTATCATCTCCTCTTTTTGTGAAAATATTTCCTCATGTTAAATGGATTTACCTTCTCTAGGGGAAAGGTGGGACATGGTCTGACCTTTACCATTTCTCTTATTGGGTTCCTTTCAAAGAGGTGTAACTTAATTTTTATATAAGATACATAAATTTTTGATAAGCCTCTAATTTTGGGTATGTACACCTATTTTATTTTTTTCATTGATGACTTTATTATGAAGAAAAAAAATCATCTTATGACTCCCTAAATTGTATTCATTTTTTAGAGGATCTTTAAGCATGACATTAATGACATTCACTGATGCATAATGCATTGATAGAATTATATCGATATAATTTTGAGATCGCCTTATTTTATACCCCATAAGACATTATCCTCTTATTTTATGGTTCCTAGGGAACCATTTGAAAGATAGTAACCTAATGAAAATCCTCATATTGTTCATTTTTACATTCATTTTATGGCTTGTTCCGTAATCAAGAAAAAATTGACTTCTCCTGGGGAGGGGATTTTGAATGTGAAACCTGATATCTATATGGGATAGGGTTGTTCTTTTGTATCCTTATCAACACTTATGGTGATGTTTGTTGACTTAGACAATTTATTAAAAAAAATATCCCCATCCGTATGTGATGGGTTGAATTCTGAACATATGTGGTTGATAAAAGCATAACTTCTCTTCTGAATTTATGAATTTTGGTCTGAACATTGGCTATATGCATTATCTAGAACACACTTAAATAAACATCTTCATAATAACATTGTTCTATCTTCAAAATTTTCACAATCTAATTGATGGCGTCCTCTATGAGGGTGGATTTCTCAATGTTCTCATATACTTATTGAAAAAGTATCTCAATAGCTTGCTCTCTTTGGGCCTTTACTTTGATGGAAGTCAGTTGAGGATTCTTCTTACTGATAATCTCTTTGATCAAGAATATAATTCATTTTTTGTTGCTATCTTGGGTAAATAAAACTTAATAATACTACTTTAGGCCAGATTTTCTGGCATTGGAGCGTAGTGAAATTCAATGGTCCATGTTCTACCCATCCTCTAATAAGGACACTGGATGGGGTATCTACAATAAATTATCACAACTTCATTAATTCATTGAGGTATTCATGTTCGGGGTCTCCCTATTGCTTCCCAATTTTTGTATCTTTGGAATCCAACATATATACCAAGTAAATTTTTCAGTTAAAACCCTTCTATTACCATAACAGTCCTTTTATATTCATCAAAAAGTTACAAATTTTATTTTATATCATAAAGATTATTCCATATGTTGTGTCATATATCATGAATACAATCTTCTTACATCATTTCTAGAATGTTGTATTGATGGGTGTTCAATGTCCAGAGCATGAATAGTATTTCTCCCTTATCCTGTTTTTTTCTTATCTTCAACATATTCTCTTCATCCTTTTCAAGAGGATTATCTACATGATAATACTGTAGTGGGCCTTTTCCAACTGCATTATCAGAATCAGCAAGATTCGTAGAGAGTTACTCTATTTCATTAGAATATAAATATCCCCATCATGGTTCAGAGAATGATAGTTTACTTGGTTTGTCTAATGGTTGAAAAATAATTTCACCCACAAGTGACAAGGCATAATACATGAATGTGCTACTATTTTCATCTGTCTCTAGATAAGAGGGCTTTGTCATCACAACATTATCATTTAGATAATTATCTTATAAATGTGAATCGCTATTATATAGAGAACATTCGTTGTGAATTCCATCATGGGAAGGAATATCATGGTGGATTATATAATTAGGTAAAACCTCTTCCTCCTTCGTCTTCTAGCCACATGGAGGGTTGTCATAGAAATCATCAAGAGATAGGATCTCAAGATTGACTAAATTTTCAAGATGAAATACATCATAAAGAAGTGTCTGATGAGGACCAATAAAATTACTGCTAATAATCCCATTATTTGGTAATGGGAGAGTAGGATCTTGAGCTGCAATAGAAAAATGTTTGAGGGATTTCTAAACATCAGCAATGTGTGGACCAAAATCACAAACTGGCTCTTGGTGTTCCAACTGTGTTTGATAATAGTTCATTTTAGATGCCTTCTTACAAAAAGTTGGGGCCACTTCCTGGTATATTTGTTTTTCATGGATAGGCATATGTGCCTTCCTTAGAGTGGCTATCAGAATAGGACAATTATCATTTATTGGAATGGGTGTATGTGACTGATCTAATTTATCATAAGATATGGGGGAGTATGCACCATAACCCAACTAGATGGGATTAGATGTATGTATCTTTTCCAGGGTTACAGTTTGATGATCCACGCTTTTTTTGGGAGAGGGTTATGCTTTTATCCTTCAGGTATTGTTGTAACTATTTTGATGACATCTTGTCAAGTATTTAGAATATTAGAAGGAATTTATTTCAACCCTTTCACCATTTACAGGATGTTTCTAGTGATATTAGTGGATAGAAAAATAATATATGCCCATTAAATGTCTATAGTAGAGGTATGTACCTGCTCCAACCCTACCTTTCACATTATTGGATTCCAGTAGTACTCATGTTGGTGTGGAGAGTTGAGTCTCCCATCTACTTATTTTTGGGACTTTCCAACTGGATTCTTTGTGTTCTTCAAAACGAGGAAACTAGCAGGATTGATGGGTGTATGCAGGTGTATATTCCTATTTATGGTACTCCACTAGATTATAATGGAGGGATTCATTAGATTCCACTATATTAGTTTTCTTGTTATCTAATTGACTGTAAACATGTTTATATGTATTATCATTGTTTGGAACCAAGTTCTGTTGAAGGGATTATCTATATGGGAAAAGGTTATATTCTTTTCCATGTTATCCATTTTATTTCCCTCGTAGACCTTCTTTCATGACTAGGTATGAAGAACCTAGGCCGAACTGCTGAAGGACACACCCTCGCCGATTTGAGGGTTTACTACCACACATTGCTGGGGGTGACGATTGTTAGAAAGATCCCTTGGGAAGGAACCATGTGTATTTGTCTTGAGGTCATTGGTGGCCTCTTAGTCGACCTTCATGATATATGGACGGGATTGGTGATTGTGTTCTGGGAAAAATCTCTTCAAATGGTTAAAGTTGGTGGTTTGTACCATCTTCTTCTAGGCCGTCAAACATCATTTACTAGATGATCGATGATTATTCTTGATATGGAGGGCATGTAGGGTAGCCTCCAAGGTTGAATGGTACATTGTTTATGGTAATCTCAAACCAGTCTGTTAGATACCCATCTTTGAAGACACTGAGTCAGTTTTGGATTCCCTCATGTAGATGAGGATCTGGCATGAGCTATAACAGAGGTGTTCATAGGTGTAAACTAGAATGAAGTAATTTGGATTTTTAGTAGATCTAGAAAAAGATTACAAGTATATTTGAAATAAACCAACAATGAAATTTAGGGCCTCATTAGAGTGACCAAATTTCTAATGAATTTCCATGTCAATAATGGGTAACACTATCATCTTGGTTAAGGATTCACTTCAGGTTCACAATTTGTTTGATTCCCTCAGAATGTGTATTCTAGTTAAGAATCACTATTTTCAAACAGTTTCCAACAAATTTTTTTATGGAACAAAAAAACCAAATATATATTTATCCAAAGGGACCTGTATTCTTAAGGTATGAGTTAATTAGGTTGGCTAACCTATGATAGTTAATAACTCATATTAGTTGATAGGATGAGAGATCAGAATCATCACAACATTTTGGGTGGAATTATTTCCTACTATAAGACCCTCTTATAGATTAAAGATATATTCCTAATTACGTCATTAATTTCCAATTATGAGGTATTTCATCATATTATTAGAATCAATAATTAGAATTTTTGGAATTCAGAATCATCCATATGTATTTTATGATCTTCATCAATGGATATATCTGTATGTACCTCGTGTTCTACATTGATGGAATCCTTTTATATACCAATTATAGATTGTTTTGTATCTTTCAAGATGATATATGTTTTTAAGCCACTCAGTGGGGAACTCTAGAGTTTATGGTCATCCAGGTCGACTAAATTCACTCTGGAATTTATTGTCATCTAGGGAGATAGATGTTTTTCTTCGATATTGGGATCAAACCCATTGATGGGATATCTATCTATCCTCCTGAAATGAATTAGAACCCACATTTTTGGGGGGGTTTTAATGTGACACATCAACCCATTTAAGGTCATGTGATATGGAGATAACTGTATAATTTAACTCCATGTGGAAAAGACATATAGAAGAAAGGATTCTAGTTAAGGATTGGTGTGGGGATAATGTTAAATAAGCAAGAGGAACCTAGAACAATTGTGACCTTCCATGTCAATTATACCCTTCTAGGGATATGGACCAAAGAGAACTGTGTTAATTTAGAATTTTGGGTTTGAACCATAGGGTGGCTTCCAAGGTATCCACGTTATAGTGGGAATCAAATACAATATAGTTAGGCAACACCCGTATGGGATTATTCCCTGATGAAATAAATAGGTTGGGGCTTACCCATGTAGATTATTCCCTTTTAAAAGGGTCCATGATAGATTTATTAATGCATGAAGGATTATGGAGGGGATTATTTTGTGGCCTACTCCAATGAAGGATTCCCAAATTAAGTGAGTCAGGATTGGGGTTTACTCCTAAATAGGATTCCCTAATTAAGGTAATTTGGATTGTGGCATAATCCTAAATATGATGAATTTATTAAGGGGTATGATTTCTTATTTCATGGATGATATTTTATAGATCTCATGCTATAACAAGGATTACTACATATCCCAGTTATAGTGGGAATCAGTGTTCTTGTCATTTATTATTTCATGTTTTTTTTATGGGTGTTGTGATCATAACTTACATTTAAATCAACAAGTTTCATGCTCATTTTGAGAAATAATATTATTTTAAATATTAAAAATGACACACATAGTTTTCCTTCTTCTCTAGTGGAAGAGATAAAGTCTATGGAAGAAGAGGTCCTGGCTGTGGAGGAAGATATCATGGCTATGTTGTTTCTTTCTCTTCAATTTATATTGAACATAAGTCCAATGTAAGGAAGGAATGAAGGTGAAGGATATAGAGAGGGTAAATACTGTGACCTCATACATAAAAGTTTATGGTCTTACACTAGGATGGTTTCCCTCTTGTTGGTACTGAGAGATAAATGAGATTGTTCCTTTTGAAAAGGGAAAATCTAATGTGATCCTTATCCACCATACCAGGAACTGTAGGATCTGGGTCTTATAGATGAGAAGGGGAGGAGATATTCCTATCCTCAAAATCTAAGAAAGGTAACTCCTCAATATTTTCCTTAGGGTAAGGGTCCATGTGACCATATATATATAAATACCTAAAAACATACCAAGGATAAAGACCCTCTGGTAGGACAAGTGCAAGAAACCTCTAACCGTAGAAATACATTTCTAAATGGGAGACACACCTTTGTTTCATTCCCTATTGGTTTTTAAATCATGATGTCTTTTTGTAGGTTTGAATATGATCCCTTTTATTCAAGGGATAAGTTGATGGATAAGATCTTCAATTAATGGATTTGATGGAGGCATCATGAATGTATAACATAGGCTGAGAAGTTGAGTTGGACCAAGAAGGAGCGCCCGAGGTAGTGGTATGCAAGTGGGTCGTGTGAAGTTAGGCTTGTTTTAACTGGTTTCACCTTAGATGAGAACGACATGGATGACTACACATGGGTGAGACATTGCTAAATCCTTCAAGGGACTTCATATGTATTCCCATAATTGAGGAATGAAAACTCTTATTTGAGGATGGTCAATCCGCACTAGTCGTTTAATGTTAGGGGTTGGGTGAACTGGTTGTGCAAGTGTTGTTTATTTTTAACAATGAATGGACTTAAGTATCACTATCACTATTTTATTCCCTCCCTTTCGGTATTATGAAACGACCTTGGTATTTTTAGTTGACTAGAGTGAAGCACTTGGTTGAACATAATAGCAATCTGCCTTCCAGGAAATCCTTTAAGATAAATGAATCCCCTGAGTTTCTATTTATATAAAAATATGAGACCATTAACAAAGGTGTATGGTCGCTGATGTGTGGGGAACACAGGTACATGTGCGTCGTCTGTGATTTCTTCTACCATGGCCAAATAACTTTTTGAACCTTTGAAAATATTTATATTATCCATATATATTCTATTATATTTTCTATGGAATTTAACTTTTAAACTTATTCATCCATGTTACGAAATATAGTGTCAACACAACTTCCTTGTAATTAATTATTGAAAAATGAATCACAACGATTAACTATGTCGTAGTCCTTCATACACATGAGTGACGTTGTCATATCCCCAAAAAATGGAAAGTAAAAAATGTTACAATTTATATAGTGACTAAATAAGTATTATTATGTAATAAATATCATATATATATACATTATATCCATCATAATACCCAACCACGAGAGGGGGTAATGGAAAAACAAATGACATCGGTTCATGAGGTTATAGTCCACCATATACAAAAATGTTGATTTCATAACCAATTAAATAGATATGGGGGTTGGTTTAGGTCATTGAAATAAAATAGAAACATATTATTATATGTAAAATATTGATGTTATTATCTAGTAACTTTTAAATAATAATTTTTGTATGTGGAGGAAGAAATATTACAAATAACAAATTGTTAGTAATTTTTCCTCTTTTTAGGAAACCTACATAGAATTATAACTAATGACTTATTATAATGGATTTGTAACCAAAAAAATATTATAGTATGAGGGGATAGAGTTTTGGATTCTATTTTCACAACTATTGTTATATCCTATAGGGTTTTATGGTTTGAAGAATAGAGTATAGTGTGTTGCCTCTAATTGGTGATGTGAGTGGAACAATAATAATTTTTGAAAATAAAAAGTAATATTCATGTTTTTCAAATTTCAATAGGACTAAAATGGATTAGTATAGGTTATTATAGAAAAATGTAATAAAAATTGTCATACAATATATTTTTACTTGTATTTTGATCTTTTTAACCCTTATATTTTTAATTTAACAATAAGTAAATTCATTTTTACCCTAACCATATAAAATATAGTTTACATTTTTCACTTTTAATTATGCTAAAAAACTATGTTAAAAACATTAGATAATATAAATTATTATTATTATAAATATTTCATCCATTTATGAAAAATCCATTCATATATATGGAAAATGTTATTTACAAATTAATCCTAAGGATTTGAGTAGAAAGGGGGTTTTGATGAAAAACTAATCAAAAGTTTACAAATATTTTACATCAGAATTCAAAATAAAAATGTTTAAAATGACCTAAATGTGAATAATTGGTATATAATTCAACTATTTATACTTTAAGCAAAATTTATTATATAATTTATCGATATAAATATTGTAAACGAAAAGGATGCTTTCAATTATAATTCTTAATTTTCACTTTTCATTGAAAATTGAAAGATTTTAGGAGAATCCCCAAAAATTACCCCAAAATAATATTTTTATGATGAATAATAAAATATGAAATTATTTCAAATAAATATTCCAAAAAAGTTAAAAATTAATTATAAATTATGTGCTCAAAGCATGACTAAACTGCCTTTAAAAATAATGTTTTTACAAAACATTTTTTTATTTAAATTTTTTTTATTTTATCTTTAATAATTTTAATTCAATACATTTTATTTTATTCATCATTAAGAAATATAATATTAATAACTTAGTTATTAATATTTATAAAATCAAATTTTATATCTTGGTTATAATTTATGGTTTAAATGAAAATAATTTAACAGAGTATCTCGTTTCGTTCAAACCCATTGTTGTGTACATTTCAAGTTATCAAATAGATTTAATTTGACTAATAATAAATATATCATAATGTATTATGATTTTATATTCCATATATTATGGGTTAATTGGGTCATACACACTATCAAATATAATTTTTCATGTTTTAAATCCTTTAGGTCTTTCATTCTATACCCTTTAAAAAATTTCTCATCACAATTTAATGTTAATATTTGAAATCAAGGGTTTTTCATTTGAAAATACAACTTTTGAAATACCCAATTAATTGGACTGTTATTTCAATATCCATTTCCTAGAGGTGAGTAATTCCATTAAAATATATAATTTGAATAAACTTAAGTATACTTACTTTATGAATTTATATTTCATAGCCATAATTTCTATTTGGTTTTTCTTTGATCATTTTATGCTTCATTTTTTAATACACAAAAAATATCCATGATGAATTTTTTTATTCTTATTTTATTAAAATTAACTTTTAATGGATCATAAGATCCATTTATGAGTCAAAAATAATTCTATATATTTATAAATATTTTTATAAACAAATATACTTATCAAAAGTTATATCAATACATTAGAGGAATCTCTAATCCTCAAAAGTAACACCCCTGGTTCAACATTAATATTTATCCATAAAATCATTTCACTAAATACAATTTAATATTAACAAGGAAATCATGTAGGTTAGTGGTATGTTCTAAAACCTTATCACCCATTGATTTTGGGTTCATGTCCCACGTACTTCCCAGATGTGATGAGTTTTCACCCTGTATATGAGTTGTCATTTCTATAAAACCATATTAATATAAGTTACCAAATTGTAATAACTCATAATTATGTCACCCTTATAGAATAAATAAAACGTAAGGGTTTCAATATCATTATAAAAACATTATTATAATTAATATCTCATCATCATCACATATTATGTTTTATCGTCCCTCAATCAAGTGTTCTCCAAGAGGACCAACATCTCACAGAATCACTTTTCATGGTCATATGATTCGCTAATCATATGATATAAAATCATTTCAGAAATATTACTATAGTTCATTAATTAAAAAATACATGATTATTATAACTATATTTTCATTAATCAATTAATTTTAAAACATATTTATTGGATCCAAATAAAATATCACATTAATCATTATACTATGGTTGTATTAATAGAATAAGATTGACATTGATCCCTAAGATTCTTCAAAGGTGTATTTTCATTACTCTTAAGGAATATACATTTATATTGATATATCTCTTTAAAGTATAATAATTTGAATTTGTAAAATTATTTAATTTTCATAGGAACATGATCGTGCTGTCCTTTTCCGCATAGGTAAAGTAAAATCATTTTCTTTTTAATCAGGTACAAAAGTGTTATCTTCTGTAAGTATCAAATGTTGGAAAATCATTCATTCCCTTCTTCCTGTTATCCTTCTGTTAAACTATCATCATATTCTCCCCTTGAATCCCCTCACAGACATAATAGTTAGATAATTATTTCCCTATATTGATATATAATGAAACTATATCATAAAATCATTAGAAAGTTTGGAAGAGTAGACCCCTTCATTGGATTATTTTAAGACCACAAAGAAATGGAAAATAATACCCTTTGGATTTCTTATCTTGTCTACAATATGACTTAAAAACCTGGTATAATTAACATCATACTTATAATATTTTTCTTTTATAATTGTCTTAAACTCAAAAAAATTACTTTCATATTTCTTCATTTCTCATGAGGAAAATATCATTCCGAAAATAGTACCCAAAAATCATTTTATTCTATTTTTTGTATTTGTTCTTAATCATTAGTGTTTTAAATCAATACCCACCATTACTCTACATATCGTGAGAGAAGATAAACTACCATAATTATTTTTCATTTTACTACATCCCATAACTAGAAGTGTGTTCTCTAAGAAGATATAATTGACTATATAAAAGTTTATTTATATTACCATTGAACGACAGTGGTCATTAAAGCATGATGCATTATATTTTTGTTTCACTGCATGGTGGATCAATATGCAACTCTATAAATGAAATAATATTAATTATAACCCAATATAACTGCACCAATATGGTTATCATTTGATAGATTCTAGATCCATATCCATATATTCCTTTTTTATCTTGCATATGAGAAATCTTTACATGGGGTATAAAAATTGATATGGTTCACATTTTATCTATTAGGTTCAATTTAGGAACATTGTAATACACCAGATTAGGAGATAACATTATGAATCGTAATTTATAATGAAAAAGTAGGGAAACACATAATATAAATTGAAAAAAATATTCATAGATAATATCACAATCTTAAACATGGTTTCATTATGGGTATATTGTTTTGTCAAATACATAATAATGGTTTGTAAATAAAATGTGAATTATCATAATAATATTCATAGAGTGTGTTGAATAAGGTGCATAGTAAACCCCCTTTTCATTCACCATGTGATGATTTGGGAAATCCCAACAAACCCTTTTCCAACTTATTACCCCCATGAACATCTATTATAGAACCATGTCAAATTTTATCATCCAAACATAAATTTATTTTCATGGAAAATCCACCTATTCTCTTCCTTATAAAAACATTATGATGTTCTTCTAAACATACCACAAAATTACATCATAGGTTTTATATTCCCAAATCTATGTTTTTATAATTATAGTTCACATGGTTTCTACTAAACATCCTATGATACTAACTATAGTGACCCTGACCCCAGTATATTATAGAAATTGTATACATTATTAAATTATTATAAGATAAAAGTAATCACATATCAATGGTCATTGTATTTTAGTGTTCTTAGTAGAGTTGATAGTTAAAATTCAAAATTCATTTTAAAACAAAAATTAAAAAATCTTTTCTGTTGTGAATTCCATTATTCTTATTTGATTATCCTTCAATATCAATCACAAAACTAATCCTTACACCCTGGGGAAAATAACCATAAGAAAGGTGTGACAACTAATGCTCAAAAACTGAAAGCGTAAAGAATATGTTGTGATTTAATATGAAAAATAAGTATCGACAAGTAAATAACTGAAACACATTCCATTTAAACAATACCTTGAATGAAATATGGAAGGAATAATTGATGATCAAATAATTCTATATTATTATTAACATAATGAAGAAAGTTAACCATAGATATTCTACCTAATCAAATAATGACAAGGAATATCAATAACATAATCAATAATGATGGAATTATTAATGATGTACATATAAAAAAATTCTATCAGGAACCTATTCTAAGAAATCCAATACCATCAAGGCCTTGTTCCATGAAATCTAAAGAAATCGATAATGAATTAGCCAAAACCATTTCTAATTTGTCAAATGAGACCCAACGATGCATCATTTAGATATATAAGTCCTTAACCATCACTTAATAAGGAAAATTAATTCATCATACTAAAATGGTAAAATATATTAAAATATTTTTTATTGAAAATATAACATAAAAATATTTATACTTTCCCTAAATCAATAAACATAATCACAAACCATGTAGAGTAAAATGGTGAATGGTAATAAAATTTTACAACCACAAAAAAATTGATCATAAACCATTTAGATAAATTATAAGGATGGTATCAATACAATATTTCCATATTGTAACATAATTAAATTATATGGTTTTTGTAGATGATTAATAGAAACACCATGAAAATATCCTTAAAAACATGTTTGAGAAAAATAACCTCTCGTTTTAAGAAATATTTTTTTAAAGTAATAATTTCACAAGAAATTTTGAAAAAACTTTTAATTAAAAATAACCATTTAAAAATTTAGAATAAGTATTAAAACATTAATTTATAATGATGGGGGGAAATTTTTTTCATGTCATTCTAGTAAGAAAAAACATTCCTTCCACAATTTTGGTAATCAAATAGGGGCATTGTTTTGAAAAATACATGGAGATTTATTTAAAATTGTTTTGAATAAAAGTAAAAAATGGGTAAATTTTTTTCTAATAAAATATTTTTTTATTGGATAGAAACATTTTTGTAAAAATTTTTATAAAACAAGGGTTTTGATGATATATGATTTCCGATAGAAGAGAGAAATAATGTCTGATTTTCAAAAAAAATAATTTCCTCAATCATTTTAAGTAAAAAAGAGTAAGAAATGGTACTATTTAATGAAAAAATCTATGAATTACAAAAGTTCTGTAAAAAATATTGATTATAAGATATAAATATAAAATAAATCTCCCAAGTGATACTTAAACAAAATCAAACCCAAATAATTATGAGTTTCTGAAATAAACCCTTACCACTTTTGTAGAATTTGAATCATAAAATTCTATAAATAAATAAATGTATCTATAACATTAAATGTCATAATGAGGAGTTAATTCCTGATATAATATAGAAAATCGAAGAATTTAAACCACATAAAATAAATAAATTCCAAATATTTGGTAGGTCTTTTAGAAGTAAGAGTGAGATGAGAAACCCTCAACTTGAGGCAGACTCATCAAATACAATTTTATCTTCCCGGATAATAAAATTGTGTCAATTATTAAATTTAATAATCAGATTATTAAATTTAATTGTTATTATTTTTAACTGTATCACCATGTTATATATGATTAAAAAATAAATTATGTTTATATCATCTATTTGTATTATATTTTTCTTATGTATCAAAAATGACATTATTAGGTCGACTATGGTCAAAAAAGGCATTATTTAAAAATATTGAGAATAAAAATCATAAAATAACTATAATATTATGAAATAAAATATAATATTTGAAATTAATAATTATTTATGATTTTGAATATTGAACTATGATACAATCATTTAGATGGTAGGTCATACGTAGGCATGAGTAAAGTTTCCATTTTTTAATGATCATTGTGGGAAAAAGTTATGTAATATTTTATTTTTCCCAAATGATTATAATATAATATATAATATATAATGTCTAAATATATATATATATATATAATCCATGTTTTTTGGTTATAAAAAGAGATTCACTTTTCTTCGTAAAGCTAGTAGTTCACACCGACGTGAACACGTTTTCATTTTTTAGTGTAAGAATGAAAATGATGTATTATTTTTTTCATACTAATAAATATTTCTGTAATATAATAATTATTTCAATTATATAACATATATAAATGAAAATTATCCTTATTATTATCTATGTAAATCATTAGCAAAAAATGAAACAAATCACTTCGACATGTTGTAGTCCACTGTACAAGTGAGCGATGTTGTCATATCTCATAAAAATGGAAGGTAAAACGTTATATTATATATTGTGAATCCATATGTATAATATCTTCATAAGTATATAATATATACTTTATAACAGTCATCATACACAACCATGAGATGCGGTAATGGAAAAATGATTGACATTAGTTCATAATGGGGTAGTCCACCTTATACACTAATGATGATTTCAAAACCCATTTGATGGAAGTGGAGATGGATTACATCATTAACCTAAAATAAAATCATATAAATAAATTTAATATTATGAGTTTATTGTATTTTATTGTTTAATAATTATTTAATTATGTGGAGTAATAAATAAAACAAAAATAAACTGTTTGGAATTTAACCTCTACTCAAAAAACCTCTTTATGATGATATAATGTACCCCTATAATGGATTTAAGACTAAAATTGCTTCATTGATTATTTTATGGATGTGTGGAAGTTATTTTTATATGGATTGGATTAACCAAAATGGTTTGATGGTGTGAATAATAGAGGATATTGGGTGACCTTTTATTAGGGATGTGAGTGGCACACCTATTATTTTTAAAACCAAAAAAGATTAACATCAATATTTTAATTAAAAATGATCAAAATGGAGTGTTTTATGGACTTATAGATATTAATGTACAAATAAGTAAATTCCATATATTTTATACTAGTTTTTATTTCATTTTCCCATTTTATGCTTTGCATATCCCCCGATAAAACTATATTTACAATAACTGTAATAAATATATTTTACTAATAATCATTGTAAAAAACAATTTCACCTTATTAGATAATATATATTTTTATAATTCAAAATATATAATTCATTTTTCTAATTTTAATTCATATAATTATAAATTTTAATTTATTATTAATCTTGTTGACATAATGAGAATGTGTGTTTTTAATGGGAACATGTTCAAAACAATACAATGTTTTTATATCAAAATTTAACATTAAAATGATTATAATTAAAAAAATTTGATTAATTTATGTATAATTACCTTAAATTTACATTCAAAACAATTAAAAATATAATTTAAATTTATAGATAATTTTACCAAAAAGGTAGTTTTGATTTCAATATATTATTTTCACTATTCATTGTAAAATTAACCATTTAAAAGAATCCCCAAAAATCACTGTAGACGCCGGAAAAGTCCGTTGTTCCCAAACGAAGCTCCGGATGCGGAAAGCGAAGTGATATTTGGAGTCAGAGGCACGTTCCGGAGGGCCCGGAGTACTTGCGCGAAATTTCAGAGGCCCGCGCGCAAAGTTGAGTCGCGGCGCGCAATCCTCCCGGGATGCGCGCAATGCGCTGGGCCGGCGCGCTATTTTGCGCGCCCGCGGCCTGCGCGGCGCCCTTTGCGCGCTGGGTCCTGATTCCGCGCCCGCGAACCGAATTGCGCGCCCGAGACCGGATTCCGCGCCCGGGGTTGCCTATAAATATAAGGCGACCCCCGACGTTTTGAAGGTTGCCAGAATCCGAAGCGTCGCTCGTTCGCGCAATCCAACCCCTTCCGCGCGCAATGCCGATCTTCAGGTAACCTCCTTTCTTTCGCGCAATAGAGCCTTGGGGTCCGCCTTCGCGCGCAATCCCCTTGACTCATTTCCTTTGAATAAATTTCAACCCGAAGGCCTTTGCGCGCAAAAGAAGCCTCTTGCGCGCAATTGCCCCCGGGTGCGCGCAATCCGACCCGATTGCGCGCACCCCCCATTTTCAAAGTGGCCATTCGTTAGAGAATGAGCCGTTGCCCCCGCGCGCTATCCGAAGCCCGGTGCGCGCAATCCCAACCATCCGCGCGCGAAGCGCTGGCCCAATTGCGCTCCAGCCCGCCATTTTGCGCGCCGACCCGCGGTTTTGCGCGCAAAGCTCCTCTTTTGCGCGCAATCCGCCAGGGTCGCCTCCCTTGACCCCCCGAGGGTACCCGCCTGGGTGGCGCCCGATGATCCTCATCCTGGGTGCCCGCACCGTGCGTTGTCTTCCCGTGCGGCCCTCCAGGCTTGCGCGAAGTGACACGCACGTACGTCCAGCATGACGTTAAACTGCATATTCGTCCAGCATGACGTTAAACTGCATATACGTCCTGCACGACGTTAAACTATACCTCGTCCGAGCTACAAGACGTTAAACTGTTCAGCATACGTCCAAGCTGCACGACGCTAAACTGCCTAGCCTTCATCGTCCAAGCTACAAAGACGTTAAACTATACAGCATTCGTCCAGCATGACGTTAAACTGCATATTCGTCCCGCATGACGTTAAACTGCACGTATGTCCCGCATGACGTTAAACTGCACATCCGTCCAACATGACGTTAAACTGTACTACGTCCAAGCTGCACGACGCTAAACTGCCTAGCCCCCATCGTCCGCGCTGCAAGACGTTAAACTGCCAAGTGTTTCGTCCTCAACACACGACGTTAAACTGTACTTCGTCCGGCAAGACGTTAAACCGTCCGCCTCGTCCTCAACACACGACGTTAAACTGTACTTCGTCTGGCAAGACGCTAAACCGTCCGCATCATTCGATCCCGTGCCTCGCACGCAGGGTCTCCCCCGGTTTGGATGTGGCCCCCACCCGCTCGTCTCTGCAGGGATGTCGGGATTGTCCCCCCTTTTGGGACGATTTAATGGGAGCGGCTTTTCCCTACGGGGGCAGGGTATTACAAACCCCTAGTTTCTCGCGGGAGGCTGCACATGTGTATCTCTATTGCGCCTCCCCACTGCCGAAGCCAGTAGAGGGTGTGACGGGGATCGAGGTGTCTCCTACTTTCGGTCCAAGTCCCTTCCAACTGAGTTTTGCCGCATCCGGGCTGTCTCAAGTGCGTAAGTCCTGACAGAATGAACTACGTGGACTTTGATCCCTGTCTTCTATACAGGGTACGTATGAAGCCTACCTGAGGTTCAAGCCCGCCACCTGGTCGTCCCGGTCGTATTCACGTCGGTTCGTCCATCAGTGGACCCCTCCAGGGTTCACGCTTGCGTCGATTCACCTACGAATCCGCTCCTGTGGGAGACTGCCCGTGTGTATCTCCACGGTGCCTCCCCACAGCCCCCCTTTTTCCATTTCTCCTTTTATCCTCCAGCATGACGTGAAACTGTGATCCACCCGGCCGTTCCATCCCCCTCTGTGCGAGGTGGTTCGGTTCAATCCTCCGCCCGGCGGCCTCGATCTCTTCGTGAGTCGGCTTGCCGAGGTCCAGCATGACGTTAAACTGTATACCCGAACTACGTTGACTTTGATCCGTGCTAACGCGCGGTACGTAGGAAGCCCCTCCGGGGTCCAAGCTCTTCACTCCATCATCCATCCTGATCCTTACCCGGGCCGCCACATCCCGGTGGGGTCATGCCACTTCACTCCACTCCACGTTACTTGGGAAGCCGCCCATGTGCTGGCCCCAGCGTCGGAGGTTCCCCGCAAGGGGTTCTGTCATCTGATCCACTTTTCGTGTTGATCGGTCCGCTGTCGTCCCCGCTGGACGTTAAACTCGCGGCATACCCCGTGTTAAACATGGGAAGCTGAGGAAAACCTCAGGTGACACAGTTCCCCGCACCCAGTACGGGATGCCTCGGGCCATCATGCCTTCGAGAAGCCATATTAGGGACGGAAGACAGACGTGCAGAGCCGCAGTGTTACGACACGCCCCCAGCACCCAGAGCCACCCGGCCTTCTCACCGCAGGTTGCTGCCCCGCCCAGACTCCTTGGAGCGTCCGGGCGGAAGCAGCGTAATTAACCGGTGTCCATGAAGATATGGCGCCAGGAACGAGATTCACGAACATTCTTAAGTCTATGAGGGAGACCCGGATTAGGCGACGAGTTCCGAGGAGACGTCCAAGGAAGGAGGAGCCGACATCCCATCATCCCGGTTTCGATCAAGGAGCAGACGCCCCTGAATAAGGGACGAATGTCGCCCGCCCTTGGAAAGCGGGACTGCGGGACCACAAGCCGCGCGCCCATCCCCTCGGGTTGACGGGTGCACGCGCGAACGCGTCCTGGCGGAACAGCGTAACCCGACGCACATCCGCACCGAAACAGAAAAATGGTGAACCCGACGTGAATCTCTTCTCCTCGATACGAAGACCGATGGCTTTCCGAGGTGTTGGAAGACCGGCATGTTGCCCGGCCAAGCATTCAATCTTACCCGCCAGGGGCTGGGGAAGTGAAATCGGGCACTCCGTCTCGCAACGTCGAGGGCCTGGGTTCCCCCCACGGAAGGCGTCGTGGCGCTAATGGTTGGTTGACGATTCCTTTTTCCTGTCAGTGTTAATGGGTTCTTCTCCCTGCTTTCAGAAATCAGGTCGCCCGATCCAGTGCCCGATCGCCACCCGCCCACTGGCACAGGGATAGGGGAAACACCGACGCGGCTACTCCGCGCGGTCCTGCCCGTTCCACAGTCGTCCCAGCAGCCGCAATTGCGGGACGACCACGCCCTCTCTCCCCCTCGGAGGTCATCCAGAGAAGGGTGATCAACACCCTGGTGCGGAGATACGAGGAAGAGGGAGTCATCCCCACTAGGGAAATGGCTCGCCTAGACCTTGAGGAGGCTGCGCCTCGCCACCACCGCCGCCCCCGAGGGCCGCGCAGGGAGGCACCGCTGCCTACCTCAACGTCCAATCGCTTCGGGAGTTTATCCCCGGAGCACTCTGACAGTTCCCTTCCCTATGCGGATGAGGTGGAAGATGCCCGGGATCACCCTATCCGGGATTCGCTCCAGGGATCTACGGTAAGGACTCCCGCCAGGCCACGGCGACACCGCCGCCAGGCCTCTCCAGTCGAAGAGCGGGCTCTCCACCAGCCCGCGCCGCTCATCCCGACTCGTCTGTCTCGACGCCAACGTCGGGCACGAGCGGAAGAGGTTGCCCACCTTGGGGCTCTAGCGACAGCGGCCGCATTGGCCCAAGCCACTGCTGGCTCCAGTCGCCAGGCCTCTGTGCATCCTGAGCAGGGGAACTCCTATGCCCGACCTGGATCGAGGCCCCGACCGCCCCAAAGGCAGGTTGGGTCGACTCTCCCGGTTGCTGGCACTGGCAGTAGCCACCGCGGACCATCTCGCGGTAGCGCTATTCACCGGCAGGGTCTACTCTGCGTGGCCGATCCAGGAGGCATGGGTCATCCCACCTTCCAATCCCGACCCGGAGGCCTACCCGGAATCATCTCTCCCCGCGTCCCCTTTGATATCTGTCCCGGTGCCCCTTGCACCTTGGTTCCCAGTCCTCTTGGCCCCAGCACCAGTGCGGCCGGAGGACGCCAGGACAGAGATCAGCCCTGCCCCGAAGAACCACCCAGGGGCAGGAAGGCAAGGCGTCGACGCCGAGGGAAGAATGTTACGGAATTCTGGACAGAGATCTGACCGGTTTGCTTCTCTGACTCAGAGGCGGAGTACGATTCGGCGACAGAGCCCCTTCCCCAATCCCGCCAGTCAAGGGCAGGGGTAGGAAGGCGGCACGTCAGCCTCGTGCTCCCCGAGAGCGAGATCGATGTGATCCCCGCTTCTCTCCGAAGGTATATCCGGAGTAACGAGGGCCTGGTAGACCCCCAAGGATCAAGCTTGCGGTTGGTACCGGCCCCTCCGGAAGTGCCTTCCGCCTCGATCGGAGAAGCCGAAGACTTTTTCTGGGGACCGACGGTCGAACCACGATCTGGTGCGCCCTCGGCGAGCACCGATGCTACAGCAGGATGTTCGCTCGCCGGCCCGTCCTATCGTGATGTGGTAGCCAGGGCACCGCCACCCTCAGAGGGCGGCCCGGGATATGGAGGCCAATCGGCCTGCTCGCCGTATTCACCGCCGGCCAGCCCGTCAGCCCGGCGGCCCGCCTCGGCACCACTACCAGTTTCCCGTCCGTTCCCAGCCATTGAAGAGGACCAAGGAGATCTGGGTCCCGAGTTTGAGTCGTGGAGCTTCTGGACCGTCCTTGCAGAGGGCCACTTCCCTGAGAAGTTTTGGCCAGTCGCAGGACCGGGCTTTGATGCACCCGAATCGCTCACCCCGGATGAGTTCGAATGCTTCCGCCGAACTCTCCGGGAGACTCGCTCCTGTCTTAACTGCCTACAAATGCCATACCCCGGGAGTCAAGCGCACCTGGAGGATATTGGTGAGCAGTGCCGTCAAATTGACCTGGCCATGCTCCCCGCGGTTCGGCACCCCGGGTCATTTGGGCACCACGAGGCCCTCCAACAACGATGCGTCGAGTGTTTTCAAGCACTCCGCAAAGTTATCGAGGAAGCCACTCCCCACGTGTATATCCGTGGATGGGGGCAGTACGCTGCCCTACGCTTCAGTGTGATCTGCCGACAGCCCGATTCGCTGGGTGGCCCTGAGGGTATATCCCCAGGGACAGGAACGGTCAATATGGCTGACCTGTCGGGAGAGGGGAACGACTTGGAACTTCTCGACGGGGGCTTCCCCCCCGAAGACAAGCCGTCGTCAGATCCATCAGTGAGAGTTACTCGTCATCAGAGAAACCTCCTGGGGCTCCCCGCACCCACTGAAGCACTGACGTTGGGCCGAAACGTCAGCAAAGGAAAAGAGCACAGCGAGGCTATAAGGCCCGCCGACCCATCTGCCTCCATGCAGAGGGCAGAGGAGGATCCCGAGAAGGCTACGCTACGTCAGCAGCTCGCCGAACAGAAGAAGCTGGTTGACCAGCTCCTCGCCGAGCGCGCTGCAGAACGGCGGCCTGACTACGGTGATCCCAGGCCAGGACAGCAGGGACCGGAACAACCGCTCCTCGATGAGACTCTCCCGGGCAACCGTGATTACGCCGTGTTCGCCGACAGGAGAGAGGCCATTGCCTATGGCAAGAGGGCGCGGTATGTTTCGCCACACCCTCCCGAGCGGCGTGACTACCTGAGAGATCCCGCTCGGATTCCTCCCGCTGCCCCAAGGGCCGCTCCGCCCGCCATCCCATGAGCTGCCGAGTTCGACGACCCGGTCGACGACCCGATTGAAGGGCCATGCAATGCGCTCGTGGTTAGAGATCCTCGCCAGGACTGGAACCCATGTCCGGATGATCCGATGGCGGCACTCATTGCCCGCTTGGAAGCCTTGGAGACTCGGCAGGTGGAGATCCCACCGGACGGCAAGCCCAACCCAGCATGGGTGGATGACATGCCGGCGCCTCCGGGATTCGGGAATCCCACTTTCGCTCCCTTCAACGGAACTGGAGATCAGCCACAGCATTTAGCCCACTTCAACTCGAGGTGCGGGCCTATGTTGGGGACTCCGGCGCAGCAGGAGGCCGCTAAGCTTCGCTGCTTTGTTCAGACACTGGAAGGGCAAGCATTTGTCTGGTACAGCCAGCTCCCCGTCGGGTCGGTAACCAGCTGGGAGGACCTCCGTAGACAGTTCCTCTACCAGTTCAGTTCCACGACCCGGAAGACAAGTATCGCAGACCTCTTCAAGTGCAAGCAGAGGCCTGATGAGCGAGTCGCGGACTTCGTCGCCCGATGGAAGGGTCTCACGTATTCCCTTGACATGCCATTGACTCAGGAGCAATTGCTGACAATGTGCGTCGGGAACGTCAAGACCGAGCTGGTCCCTTCCCTGATCACTCAGAATTACCCCGGAGGGTTCAGGGACTTCTCAGACAAAGCTCAACGTCTTGAGGAAGCCCTGCAACAGGCCAGCCAGGCACACCCGCTGCCCCCTATGATTCCTGCAAGGAGAGTCAGTAGGGCTGAGCCCGCTGCTGTTGCCCAGATAGAGGCCCCCAGGCCGTTGGAGCTGCTGCCGGTGAGGCCAGCTCCACAGCCTCACAGGAATCCGCCTCCACGGGCTCAGTTCCCGGCCCAGCAGCGGCAGCCCCAGAACCGGCCGGCCCCTCCGCGTAATGTACCGCCGCAACCCAGGCGAGATAATCAGGGTCCACCTCCTCGGCCGGCCCCTCCAGCCCCTCGTCAAGACCATGCTCACAGGGGCCCGCGACACCTGACTTACTCATTTCATGAGGATCAGGTCCCCGGTTACTTCCGGAGCGCCCTGGAGCAGAGGATTGTGCGACTGCCTGAGTGTTGGAAGCCAGAGGAGGCACATCTTACGAATAACCCCCGCTACTGCCCCTACCATCGAGCCTTGGGGCACACCATCCAGCGGTGCTATGTGTTTAAGGACTGGCTCCAAGACCAGATTAACAACAATGTAATCAGGTTGGGCCCGGCTCCGGCACAAGTGGCGGGCGTATTCGTGGGATCAGATGACGATAGTGGCAACGAGGACGAATGGCAGCTGGTCTCCAACCGCGGACCCCAGAAGTACAATAACTGGATGGCCCGCAAGACGACCATTCGCGCCCATGGAATCATCCGTGCGCGCTTGAATCAGCCTGAGCCCCCAGAATCTGCGGGTGCTGCTTCGGCATCGTCGTCCCAGCCTGCCTCTTCCAAAAGGAGCAAACGGCGGCAGCGCAAGAAGGAAGAGTGTGCCCCGCCAGTTCCGCCACTATCCCGTACTCTCGGAGATTTCATGCCCCCGGAGATGGGGGTCCCTCCTCGGATCCGCCCGGTGATGGATGATTCGTCCGATGACGGTATTGGGTACGCTTCGGTTAACACCGTCGAGCTGGTAAATCCCTTTTCGGTTCCCGACGTTGAAGAACACCAGGTGGACCTCCCTAGTGTCCCCGGTCGTCGCCACCGTCGGAAGAACCGCAGCAACAGGAGTCGCCGGGGCACAGCCGTTGGTACCTCCAGCCAGGCCGTGCACGCCACTGAGACTAGGCAGCAGGCTCAAAACCGAGCTCAACGCGCGCAGCCCCCCCATCCGGGGATGACGGATTCGCCTCCGCCACTGTTTGTGGTGTGGGACCAGGAAGAACCGCCTCAGCCGCGTCGCGACCAGCTCCGCCCTGCCACGAGTCCATCCCGGCCTCCTGACCCCAGTACGGTGACCATTTCCCGGACTGCGACCAGTGAACAACGAGATGCGCCAAGTACCAGTCGGCCGCCGATCCAACCGGCAAGGCCCGTCATGCCACCAACCGCAGAGCAACCTCCTGCAACCAGGGGCTCGCGCTTGGCCAAAAAGTATGATGTCCTGAGGCACTTGGCCGACATCCCAGCAAGGCTCTCCATCCTTGAGGCTCTGCGCATGTCATCTGAGATGCGCGAGGCACTCGCTGAAGCCCTGAAAAGCCCCCTCCAGTTTGAGACAGAGGTTGCGGCTGCAGAGGCCTTTCACGCCGAAACGATCGAGGACGCCGAATGTGAGGCAGTTATCTCGTTCTCTGGTAAGGATGAAGACCCTCCTATACAGGGACACATTCGTCCGCTGTATGTCACTGGCCGGTTCAATGGCCTTGAAGTCCGGCGCTGTCTTGTCGACACGGGGTCCGGAATTAACCTGATTCCAACTCGGACGCTCCGGAAATTGGGGTTGTCTGAGGATGACTTGATTCCCTCCGACCTCAGGATCCAGGGGTACGACCGCACCGAGCAAACCCCGGTCGGCAAGATACGTTTGAAGACCCAGTTCGGTGATTTGGTTGCCAACACCGAATTCATGGTAGTCTCTCAGGACACTGCGTATAACGCATTGATGGGAAGGACATGGCTTCACCTTCACGCGGCGGTTCCCTCGTCATACCACCAATGCCTCAAATACTCCCTTAATGGTCGAGTAGGCGTGCTTCAAGGAGATGCCTCTCCTTTTGCCTCATGTGAAGCCCGCTATCTGGACGCGGACTATTACAAGAGCAAGGATAAGCAGATCCTGGCAGGTGAGGTTGAGCCTGTCGCTGTTGCAAGCGATCCCTGGGCAAGTCTGGATGACGCTTACGTCCTCCCGATTCACCGGTTGGACGTCGCCATGGTCTTGACGGTCCGCGAGTCTCCTGATGAGATGGCCGCGACCGCCCGCGCCAGCACCAGTGGCCCAACAGGATCTGGTAGCCCCAATGCAGTTGCCAACGCAGTCTCTCCCGTGGACGATCCCTCCCCGAGTGGAGAGGACGTGGAAGATGCACCCCCAGCCTTTGAGGAGGGCGTCCCCGCCACGGTCGATGAGTTAATACAGGTGAACCTTGGAACCGAGGCCGATCCAAGACCCACGTTGGTTAGTGCCGCCATGCCCTCTGAGGAGCGGCAGGAGTACGTGGACTTTCTCAGGCAGCACCGTGATGTGTTCGCTTGGGGCTATGACGAGATGCCGGGGCTAGATCCTCAGGTAGCCGTCCACCGCCTTGGTCTCCCGGCGAACCATCGCGGGTTCAAGCAGCCTCCCAGGAAGATGCACCCATCCCACGGTGCCATGGTTGAGGCCGAAGTTGACAAGCTTATCAAAGCCAACTTCGTGAGGGAAGTTCAATACCACAAATGGCTGGCCAACATTGTGCCGGTCAGGAAGAAGAACGGGCAGATTAGAGTCTGCATCGACTTCCGCGATCTCAACCGCCACTGTCCGAAGGATGATTTTCCCCATCCAGTGACAGAGCTGTTGATTGATGCCACGACAGGGTTCCAAGCCCTCTCCTTCATGGATGGATACTCCGGATACAACCAAATTCAGATGGCCCCTGAGGATGAGGAGTTCACTGCCTTCAGGGCCCCCCAAGGTACCTTTTGCTACCGGGTCATGCCCTTCGGCCTAAAGAATGCAGGTGCCACCTATCAACGGGCGATGCACCGCATATTCAAGCCAATCCTCGGCACGCTAGTGGAATGCTACGTCGACGACTTGGTTGTCAAATCGCGCCAGCGTCGGGACCATCTCAAAGATCTTGAGAAAGTGTTCAGCTTCCTCCGGTCTCGCTGCCTGAAGATGAACCCGTTGAAGTGTGCCTTTGGGGTCACCTCCGGAAAGTTCCTTGGATTTGTGGTAAGATACCGGGGTATTGAGATCGACCCAGAGAAAATCAGGGCGATTAGCCAGATGCCTCCCCCGGGTACCGTCCGGGAACTGCAAGGGTTCCAAGGCCACTTAGCCTATATACGCCGATTCATCGCGAATATGGCCGGCAAGTGTAAGCCCTTTTCTCGGCTTATGAAGAAAGGTGCCACCTATGTATGGGATAAAGAGTGTCAGACCGCTTTCGAGGAAATCAAGCAGTACCTGCTTCAACCTCCGGTCCGGATGCCGCCCGTATCCGGAAAGCCGCTGGTCCTTTATGTGACCACCCTGGAACGGTCCCTGGGTGCCCTTCTCGCCCAGAAGAACAACGAGGGAACAGAGAATAGCCTCTATTACCTCAGTCGCATGCTCCTCGATGCGGAAGTTAGGTATTCCCCCATCGAGAAGAGCTGCCTGGCGCTCGTATTTGCCGTACAGAAATTACGGCACTACTTGCAGCACCATGAGGTACAGTTGGTTTCTCGGGTAGACCCGTTGAAATATATCCTGAGCCGGCCTATGTTGACTGGCCGCCTAGCGCGGTGGGCTGTGATTCTCCAGCAGTTCGACATCAGGTATGTGTCTCAGAAGGCCATCAAAGGGAAAGCATTGGCAGACTTTCTGGCCGCTCACCCGACCTCCGCGGATCAGCCGCTGGATCTAGGCTTTCCTGATGAGGCCATTCTCTCGGTTGATCGAGCCGATCCATGCTGGCAGATGCACTTTGATGGTGCATCCCGGAGCCCCACCGGTAGAAGACTCGATAATCCTAAGCTCAACAGAGTGGGTTTGGGCATCGTCTTCATTACCCCGGAGCGATCCGTGCTGCCATACTCTTTCCTGTTGTCAGAGGGCTGTACCAACAATGAGGCGGAATACCATGCCCTCATCACCGGCCTCGAGTTGGCTCTCGAGATCGACGTGCCCCGTCTGTGCGTGAAAGGGGACTCCGAGCTGGTCGTTAAGCAGATCAATGGCGACTATGTTGTCAGGAAGCCGGAACTTGTGCCATTGTTGGAGTGCACCCTCCTTCTGATGGCCCGGTTCCCTTCTCGGCCGGAAATTGTCCATGTTCCCCGGTCGCAGAACGGTCGAGCAGATGCTTTGGCCAGCCTCGCTGCGTCACTTGCGGAGCCTGAACAGGACAACCTGATCGTCCGCGTGACGCGCCGCAGGCTCATCGCTCCCGTTATCCCGGAAGAAGATCGCGGCCCGTTGGTAAGTAACCTCACCACGGTTGCCCCCACGCCCGGAGCCCCGAGTACCCCAGATATGACAGTCGGATCAGCCCCTGATTGGAGGACGCCTTTGGTTGAGTACCTCCAACATGGCATTCTTCCATCGGATCGGGCCGAGCGCGAGCGAGTTCGACGCCGCGCATCACAGTTCGTCCTCCAGAGCAGTCCCGGTCTGGAGCAGATCCTCTACAAATGCGGATTTGATGGTATTCTCCTCCGTTGCCTTCAGGGAGTTGAGATCCCACGAGTCATGCAAGAGGTTCATGCTGGTTCGTGTGGCGCCCACCAGACTGGGCCGAAGCTGTCCCACCAGATTCGGAGGTTGGGATACTTCTGGCCCTCTATGATCCATGACTGCATCGAGTATGCCAGGAGGTTCCATGTGTGCCAGGTTCATGCGAACTTCATGCATCGGCCGCCGGAGCCTCTCCATACCACAAGGTATTCCTGGCCCTTTGCAGTCTGGGGACTGGACGTTGTGGGACCTTACCCGCCGGCGACAGCTCGCCAGTGCCGGTTCATTCTGACCGCCACGGACTTCTTCTCCAAATGGGCAGAAGCGATTCCGCTCAGAGAGGTCAAATCATGTTCGATCGCTGACTTCGTGACCTCCAACATCATCTATCGATTTGGAGTGCCTCACGCTATCCTCACGGATAACGGAACCAATTTCCGAGCAGCCGAGTTGAAGAAATTGTACGCCAAGTATAACATTCGCTCGAACCATACATCTCGCTATCACGCGCAGGCGAATGGACAGATCGAGGCGTTTAACAAAACCCTCTCTAACATTCTGCAAAAGATGGTTGGTCAGAACAAGAAGAGTTGGCCGGACAAGCTCCCCAACGCCCTCTGGGCTTATCGGACGACGACTCGCAATTCCACCCAGATGACCCCTTATTCCCTGGTGTATGGAGCTGAGGCCGTCCTGCCCATCGAGATCCAGTTGCCGTCCTTGCGCACTGTGGTCTACGACCAGCAAGCGCCGGACAGAGTCGCTGAAGCCCGTCTAGTCGAGTTGGAAGCACTGGATGAGAATAGACTTCGCGCTTTGCACAACTTGGAGAGGCATCAAAGCAGAATGGCTCGAGCTTTCAATAAGAAGGTTCGCCTCCGCTCCTTCCTGCAGGGTGATCTAGTGCTAGCCCTAAGAGCGCCAATGATCCCCGGAAGGAAGCCGCCCAAGTTGGAGCCCAAGTGGGAGGGACCTTTTGTTGTCCACAAGGTCTATCCCAATGGCGCGTACTCCCTAGCGACTATGGATGGTGAGCGTGTCACTCCTCCCACCAACGCTAGGTTCTTCAAGCAGTACTTTGTCTGAGTGTGCCTACGTCCTGCACGACGTTAAACTGCATTCGTCCAGGCTACAAGACGTTAAACTGTTCAGCATTCGTCCGCGCTGCAAGACGTTAAACTGCCAAGTGCTTCGTCCTGCATGACGCTAAACTGCACTATGTCCGAGCTACAAGACGTTAAACTGTTCAGCATTCGTCCTGCGTGACGTAAAACTGCCCCTCAAGAACTACGTGCGGCTTGATTCCCATCCTTATGGGATACGTAGGACCGCCTGAACCTTCATGTTTCAGGCCCAGCCCCATCTTTTGGGAATTTCCATCCCATCTCGGGCCCTTGGCCCAGTTGCCCCCAGGTGTGCGGCGTATGGTGTGAGCGCGGGGCTATGCCCTCATTCACGTCGGTTTGCTCGTCACGCTGTACGCCCCCCCACGTTTGGGGATGCCTTCTGCTCCCCCCTTCCTTTTTTCTCTCTTTTCGTCCTGCATGACGTTAAACTGCACTTCAAGAACTACGTGCGGCTTGATTCCCATCCTTATGGGATACGTAGGACCGCCTGGACGCTTGTGTCTCAGGTCCAGCCCCGTCTCTTGGTTGATCACGGGGATCTGCCCCCCTTCGGTTGCTCTCAGGGTGAGTCCTCCGACCCTTTCCGGAGATCTGTTAACATGCTTTGGGTGCTTCGGTCTATGACTCGTAGTGTCAGATTCAATCCCGACAAGTCCTGTGTTGCTTGTCAGGCCCCGCGCTTCCTCTTGTTCGAGCCTTCACTCAAAGGGATCCTCGTTAGCGGTTTGGGTACGATGCCTCAGTGCTCTCCCACCGCTCCGGGTCGATTTACCGGCGGGTCTTGGGCCGCAAATCGATATGAATCCTGCGATTGAGCGGTTGATGCTCGTTTGCTTGCCCCGTCTTAGGCTGACGCGATCGGATGTTGTGTTGCGAATGCGTCAGCAACATCCTTGATCGCCATGTCGGCTCTTTCAGGCTCTGAACATTGGTTGCGCAGTCCTCATCACACTCCGCCTTTGTGCGTTGTAGTGGAATCTCGACACTCTCTTCATACTGACCTCCAGTACACCTCAACACGTTAGGCAGACCAACCAAGGTAATGATGTCGTTCGAGGCTCCCATGATCTGAGCACCAAGGATATATGCGGATATCCTCCCTAAGGGCCATGCGTAGCTGGACCCTCGTCCCCATAAGGAGGAGGGAGTCGCCCGAACAATTGCGTTCTGGGCCCAGTATATCTAGAGGCTAGCATCTCTGCCCCTCGGGTGATGGACATACGCAGACCCTTATCCCAAGACTCTTCTTCTGGAATCGTGCGTGACCATAGGGCTGGGTATGTTCCCACCTCCGCCGTGTCCGCCGTACCGCGATAAGCGGGTTCCTCCATGGTCCGAACCACACGACCTTAAACTGTGTTGTCCGGTCCTACCACACGACCGTAAACTGTGATCGTCTTGGCCGCCCGACGAGAAACGGCACTGTATCGTGATGTCCTCCTCGGGGGACACTCATGTTGGGCGCTGGTTAATGACCACGCCATTCATCAATGCCTTCCATGGCTTGATTACTGTGGCGACGCCAGAGATTTCTCAATCACAGGCATGTCGCCGCACAAAGAAAAACCATTCATCTTTAAGGACAAACAAGGAATATCAAATGCCGCTCCTTCTGTGTGCGAGGGTCAGACCCGCACTCTTCCCCGCGCTGGTGCCCGATTGTGTTGCGCCGCGCTTCAAGAACTACGTGCGGCTTGATTCCCATCCTTATGGGATACGTAGGAACGCCCGGATGTTTGAAACTTCGGGTCCAGCCCCCCACCTCTTAGAGATTCCCCCTTCTCTGGGGAATCCGCCGCCTTCAGGTCACCCTCAAGGCGTGTTCCCCGACCCCTTGCCGTGGTCCACCGGTGTCAAGAGTACTCTGGTTTATTGCCAGGAGTGTCAGGTTCAGCTTGGTCAGGTTCCTTCCACTTTTCAGGCTTCGTGCTCCCTTTCATTCGGACCCATCGTCTACGCCCTGGGTGGAGCCCCCGTGAACGGTTCGGACACAATGCCTCAGTGCTCTCCCACCGACTCGGGCCGGTACCCCCAATGGCCTCGGGCAGTAAATCGATATGAATCCTGCGATTGAGCAGTCGATGCTCGTTTGCTGCCTCATTCCACCAACGGTTAGTGCGATATTGATGCTGCTTTTCCGCCACGGTCGGCAGTACCCCCATATCGTTACGCCGGTGCCCCCAGTCCTTGAGTGAATGGCCGCATGATTCACATTTTCCACCTCCCATTCTGACCAGGCGAAACCTCGACGCTCTTGACACTATCCCTCAGTGCATCTTCGCATATCCAGGGGATAGGACCACGATGTGGCATACTTTGAGCCCCTATGGTCCGAGCTCTAAGACCTTAAACTAAGATCTTCCCCTATGGTCCGAGCTCTAAGACCTTAAACTAAGATCTCCCCCCATGGTCCGAGCTCTAAGACCTTAAACTAAGATCTCCCCCCATGGTCAGAGCTCTAAGACCTTAAACTAAGATCTCCCCTTATGGTCCGAGCTCTAAGACCTTAAACTAAGATCTCTCCTTATGGTCCGAGCTCTAAGACCTTAAACTAAGATCCCCCCCTTATGGTCCGAGCTCTAAGACCTTAAACTAAGATCTAGCCCTTATGGTCCGAGCTCTAAGACCTTAAACTAAGATCTAGCCCTTATGGTCCGAGCTCTAAGACCTTAAACTAAGATCTACCCCTACGGTCCGAGCTCTACGACCCTAAACTAAGATCTCCCCAAATGGGGTCCTACGTCCTGCATGACGTTAAACTGCACTCTTAGAACTACGTGTGGCTTGATCTCCAGCCTGATGGAGTACGTAGGAACGCCCGGGCATTCCGACTCGGGTCCAGCCTCAGGGATCGTTAAGTCCAGCCCCTCCTCGTCGCCGGCCGTCTGGCTTGGCTTCTGGTAGAGTGGTGCAGTCGTGATATTCTCCCCGATTCAGCTCGGGATGCCCCATCGCAATGATGGGAAGCGACGGTTTCCTCGTCAAAGAGGTGCTGTCTGAGGATTGAGGTGATTCACGGCCAGATTAGTGCATCCTCCTAATACGCTTTCTCCACGGTGGCGCAATTTTGAGAGCGTTGGATTCTGTCCGAACAAACCGTCACTTCGCCCCACGCTTCGCATGCCCTGTTGATCTGGATTTTCCACCCTTGTGTCTGAAGGAACCCCAAAGCGGTATTCATGATGACATGTGATCCGCCTCCTGCAATATGAATGATGACCTTTTTCGGTCCGTCTATTGCAGTTGTTATGGTCGATCCACTGTCCGCCTACCGTATTGGGCATTTCCTGGAAGGCCGACCGTTGTGGGTGTCTGGATTCGGGACACGCGATTCACCCTTTCTCATTTCCCTATGTTCGGATAAAATCTCAACGCCCCTAGCGTTGTCCCGCTCGTGTGTTGGAACAAGTTGGGGGGATGATACATTGATTAGGCTTGAGGTCTCCTTTCCTAGGAATGACCTCCCTCTTTTCTCCAAAAACCCGGGCCCAATTATGGATGCCTGATGCTTGGTTAACACTCCCGCAAGACAACGAATTGTGGTTGAGCATGCTAAACCAAAAGATGCAGATAAATATATTGATTCATACAGATGGATCAAAGTAGCGGAAGCAAAAGTTTTGGGAATGGCAAAACAAAGCCCTTAGGGATTAGCGTGCTGAATGAGTCTTTCTAATGCCGCTACCCTTTGGCTGGTGGCCTCCAGAGCTGCTTCTCGCTCTCTGCGTGCCCTCTCTTCGTCGGCGGTCGCAGCGCGCAGTTCGTCGATTCTGGCCTGTGCACGCTCCCGCTCGACCTGAATTGTGACCATCTGTTGGCCCGCCTCCGTCAGCTGTACCTGAGCGTCAACCAGCTGGGCTGCTAGTTGCTCCACAAGCTCGGTACACGTTGCGACGAAGGCCTCCTTCTCTGTCGCCTGCCCTTCGAGGCGCCGGACTTCCTGCTCCGCCGCGAGGAGCGCCCGTGTGCTCTCCGACATGTCCCGACTTTGTGTGACGTCGGCACGCCGGCAGCTCTCGCGCATCTTTTCGGCCATGAAATCACGGACCGTTAGATGGAGGCGTTGAGCATCAGCTCCCCCGGCGCACAGAAAGCACAGCCAGGTTTGAAGTGATCCCATGCGCCCCAGCCACTCCGACGAGTCTCGCTTGAGGAAGCGCTGGATGCACTTCCACCCCCTACGGCGCATTATCCGGCTCTCCTCGACCGCCTCCGTGTCTGAGTCGTCCATCTCCTCGGGATCGGAAGGCCGGTAGGCAGGGAAGGCAGCCAGCAGGTCTGCTGCAGGGTCCGCCCCTGGGAGGTCCTCACGAGGGATAGGTTCCCCAACATCCGGGCGACCTTCTTCTCTCTCCCCAGCGGCGTTGACACCCTCGTCAGCCCCCAACCTCTCTCTGGTGGCAGCACCGCCGACGTCCGCAGCCCCTTGATCAGCAGTTGGTGGGGCCGGTTCGGTTTGGGAAGTCTGTTCCGGAGCAGGCGGCATGTCCACCACTGGTCCACTCGTAGATGGCCCGGGTTCGGCAACCCGATGAGCCTCCAGTGTTGAGATCACTGCGCAGGGCATGCCATGGTAAGTCACGGATCGTCAACGGCAAGCACCAGCAGTAGAGTAGGGAGACTTACGGGAGTTCGGAGCGTCATCTTCCGCTATCCCGGTCGCCGCAGGAACAGTTGCAGCAGGGGACCCCTTAGCGCTTGTCAGTTCGATAATGGGTGCCTGGCCCCCGCCTTGTCCTGCTGGCGCCTCTCCTACTCCTGTTGAGGACGCCTGACCGACATTCGTGTGCTCCTGAGAAGGATGGAGAAACGGGTTAGAAGCTGCATAAGAGAATGGATGAAGCAAGTTGAGTAGGGATAGAAGCAGACCTCGAGGAGCTCAGTGACATCAACGTTGTCAGAGCCGGCCACCTCGCCGCTCTCCCGTGGGCTCCCCCGATGGGACCTTCCCTCGGAGCCTTCATCCTCCCCCGTCTCCTCCTCCTCCTCGGAGTCGTTACTGTCATCTTCTTCCGGCGGCATCTGTTCCGGAGCGGGCTCGAGGCCGAGCATCACCTTCACCAGAAGGGATGGCTCCGCGCGCTGACCACGTTGGCGCGCGTACTCGTCCATGGCCGTCAGATACGCATACTGCCGGTTGAAGTCCACTCTGTCGGCAATCTGGAGGCGCCCGACCTCTGGCAGATAGATTCCTTCTCTGAGTATCTTTCGCCAGATGGCGTCGGTCCCCAGTGACTGCCGCAGAGTCATCCAGGCCGACCACAGCGCCGGGAAGACCGCATCATGGGAAGGTTCGAGCAGACGTCTCACCTTCTTCCCGGGCCGCTCGTCGACCACCGCACGTGCCCCCTCTCTGGGCGCTGAGGTCGTGGCGGCAGCTCGCGATGTGCCCGCCGCCGAAGTCCCTGCCCGCGCCGGCTCCGCTGTTTGGCGCGCCTCCGTTCTCCCCCGTGTGGCGGCGCCTTGCCTCCTTCCTTGACGCCCGGTCTCCGGACGGGTAACCTCGAGCCGCCGAACTAGCTTCCGTAAAACCCCTCGGGGTACGCGATGGCCCAGTGTTCGGCGTACTCGGTTGCCAAGCCTGCGTCAACTCCGGTAGGAGGGAGAGTGATGACGTCGCCAGAGCCGAAAGCGGCAAACATCAGCCACATCTGGCGAAGGACGCCAGGGTTCGTCTCCTCCCGGACAGCAGTGAATACCCTCTTCGGCATCCGTTGAAGGCACCCGAACTGCCTGGCGAACCGGGTCGGCACGTAAGGCTCGCAGATCACCTTCCCGTCGATCCGAGCCACGAGCACCCCGCCCCGCATGTTCAGGAAGTACTCATGCTGCTCCAACGGACCCTGCCCGTTGTCGATCATTTGGCCAACGGGAGTGGGGAACGGACTGAAGTTGAAATTGGCATGATTGCCAATCCGGATCCGCACGCCCTCCTCACTTAGGGTCATCGGAGCGACCCCCGCGATGTTCAGCAGGGAGGGTCGCAGGCCGTTGCCCAGAGGAATGATGGCGTTCGGAAACGTGTACCCACTGAGGTGAGCAGCCACCCAGCCGTGGAAGAACTGAAAGGGCCCACAGATCCTTCGTGGCGAACCCCCTCGTGAGATGCGTCCCAGGATGGCATACAGCCTCGCCAGCACTGGGACCCCGAGGTTGTATCTCTTGTTGGCGGCCATAGCGCCTGTCATCGCCAGTGTCGCCGGGCGAACGCCCATTCTCGCGTCCCGCACTGGCAGGAGCCACCCACTCCGAAAGGCGGCCAGGAACGCCGCGTACCGGACATTTGGGTCCCGGGCCTCGATGACGCGATACCCCCATGAGCGGTAGTCACCCGTCTCCAGGACCTGCCAGTACGACCCGTTCCGGCTCCTCTGAGCTGCGGTCGGGCACCGCTTCCCCCTGCCTGGCATCTTGATCGCCGGGTCATGCTCCAAGAACTGGCCGAACCACTCCTTGTAGGCTATGTCCTTCTGGAAGTCTTTGATCCCGAGCCGCTGCGTAGCCAGGTCAAGCAGATGCCAGGTCAGGATGGGAGTCCGTGACCTGTCCTCCCAGGTGTTCTTCGGTGGCAGGAACTCATCGTATTGGTAGCCCTCCAGCGGGATACCTCCGATGCAGTGGATGTCCCAGAGACCGATGCCGACCTCCCCATGGTGAAGATGGAAGGTGTTGGTATCCGGAGACCATCGGGTGAACAGCTCCGGCCCGAGCTCGGACTGCTGGTAGAAGTGGAACTGCGACGTCCACACCGCCTCGAACAGGCCGATGTACCGCAGCTCCTCTGCGAAGTGATCGCAAGTGTGGCGTACCCAGAACGCCCAGGCCCACTCACTGGTGAAGTTGCCCACAGACCGCAAGTCCCAGTCCTTCAGCCAGCCCTTGGTGTCGTCCGTGACGCTCTGGCGATATATGCTCGAGTAGAGGGCTGGAGAATTCTCCGCAGTAGGCTCACCCCCATCAATGGTTCGCGTCCTCAGGTTCAGGACATAGACATCCAAGTGTCTGGTCTCCCTGGTAGGATGCCCATTGTTGGTGATGTTATAGCGGAGAAGCTCGTCCTCCCGGGTCACCCAGGTCCGCGGCGCATCAATCTCGAACCCTAGCACCGGAACCTCATCTAGGATGCCGATGTTCCAGAGCGGCAGGTTGTCTGACAGGGGATATGTCTTCTGGGCCGGCGTTAGTAAGTCGAACAAGGATTGATTGTTGGAAACAATCTCCTTGGCTCCGTAAACCTCCTCGTTCGTCGCCATCTCAGCCCTGCGAGTGGCGGCATCCCCCTCATTTCCTCTGTGCGCGGCCATCTCAGAAGTTTCGGGAGTCGTGCGGGTTAAGGGATGAAGCGTGCGGGATCGGACGAGGCTGGTAGAGAAGTTTGAAGGCTGGCGCGCAATCCAAGTGGACGGCGCGCAATTGGGAAGACTGGCGCGCAAAGTTCCGGGTTTTCGCGCAAAAACAGGCGAAATCCGGATGGTTTTGCGCGCCGATCGGGCGAATTTCGCGACCGGAAGAGGCAATTTCGCGCACGAGAGCTTTGGAGCTTATCGCGCGGAAGGCCGGAGTATGGAACGCGGGACCCATGGCCCCTATTTATAGGCGAGGCCGGGTCCGCACTGCGCGGAAAGCGCTTTGCGCGACCGCAGCGGCGAATTTCGCGCCCGTCGCCCCTTTTTGCGCGCCTAAGTCCCGCGCAGCCCAGGATTTCGGCATTCCGGCGTCTCCCTCGGAACCCGATCGTTGCGACCTCTCGCCGATCAGATTCCGAGGGGGGGCTTTTGTAGACGCCGGAAAAGTCCGTTGTTCCCAAACGAAGCTCCGGATGCGGAAAGAGAAGTGATATTTGGAGTCAGAGGCACGTTCCGGAGGGCCCGGAGGACTTGCGCGAAATTTCAGAGGCCCGCGCGCAAAGTTGAGTCGTGGCGCACAATCCTCCCGGGATGCGCGCAATGCGCTGGGCCGGCGCGCTATTTTGCGCGCCCGCGGCCTGCGCGGCGCCCTTTGCGCGCTGGGTCCTGATTCCGCGCCCGCGAACCGAATTGCGCGCCCGAGACCGGATTCCGCGCCCGGGGTTGCCTATAAATATAAGGCGACCCCCGACGTTTTGAAGGTTGCCAGAATCCGAAGTGTCGCTCGTTCGCGCAATCCAACCCCTTCCGCGCCCAATGCCGATCTTCAGGTAACCTCCTTTCTTTCGCGCAATAGAGCCTTGGGGTCCGCCTTCGCGCGCAATCCCCTTGGCTCATTTCCTTTGAATAAATTTCAACCCGAAGGCCTTTGCGCGCAAAAGAAGCCTCTTGCGCGCAATTGCCCCCGGGTGCGCGCAATCCGACCCGATTGCGCGCACCCCCCATTTTCAAAGTGGCCATTCATTAGAGAATGAGCCGTTGCCCCCGCGCGCTATCCGAAGCCCGGTGCGCGCAATCCCAACCATCCGCGCGCGAAGCGCTGGCCCAATTGCGCGCCAGCCCGCCATTTTGCGCGCCGACCCGCGGTTTTGCGCGCAAAGCTCCTCTTTTGCGCGCAATCCGCCAGGGTCGCCTCCCTTGACCCCCCTAGGGTACCCGCCTGCGTGGCGCCCGATGATCCTCATCCTGGGTGCCCGCACCGTGCGTTGTCTTCCCGTGCGGCCCTCCAGGCTTGCGCGAAGTGACACGCACGTACGTCCAGCATGACGTTAAACTGCATATTCGTCCAGCATGACGTTAAACTGCATATACGTCCTGCACGACGTTAAACTGTACCTCGTCCGAGCTACAAGACGTTAAACTGTTCAGCATACGTCCAAGCTGCACGACGCTAAACTGCCTAGCCTTCATCATCCAAGCTACAAAGACGTTAAACTGTACAGCATTCGTCCAGCATGACGTTAAACTGCATATTCGTCCCGCATGACGTTAAACTGCACGTATGTCCCGCATGACGTTAAACTGCACATCCGTCCAACATGACGTTAAACTGTACTACGTCCAAGCTGCACGACGCTAAACTGCCTAGCCCCCATCGTCCGCGCTGCAAGACGTTAAACTGCCAAGTGTTTCGTCCTCAACACACGACGTTAAACTGTACTTCGTCCGGCAAGACGTTAAACCGTCCGCCTCGTCCTCAACACACGATGTTAAACTGTACTTCGTCTGGCAAGACGCTAAACCGTCCGCATCATTTGATCCTGTGCCTCGCACGCAGGGTCTCCCCCAGTTTGGATGTGGCCCCCACCCGCTCGTCTCTGCAGGGATGTCGGGATTGTCCCCCCTTTTGGGACGATTTAATGGGAGCGGCTTTTCCCTACGGGGGCAGGGTATTACAAACCCCTAGTTTCTCGCGGGAGGCTGCACATGTGTATCTCCATTGCGCCTCCCCACTGCCGAAGCCAGTAGAGGGTGTGACGGGGATCGAGGTGTCTCCTACTTTCGGTCCAAGTCCCTTCCAACTGAGTTTTGCCGCATCCGGGCTGTCTCAAGTGCGTAAGTCCTGACAGAATGAACTACGTGGACTTTGATCCATGTCTTCTATACAGGGTACGTAGGAAGCCTCCCTGAGGTTCAAGCCCGCCACCTGGTCGTCCCGGTCGTATTCACGTCGGTTCGTCCATCAGTGGACCCCTCCAGGGTTCACGCTTGCGTCGATTCACCTACGAATCCGCTCCTGTGGGAGACTGCCCGTGTGTATCTCCACGGTGCCTCCCCACAGCCCCCCTTTTTCCATTTCTCCTTTTATCGTCCAGCATGACGTGAAACTGTGATCCACCCGGCCGTTCCATCCCCCTCTGTGCGAGGTGGTTCGGTTCAATCCTCCGCCCGGCGGCCTCGATCTCTTCGTGAGTCGGCTTGCCGACGTCCAGCATGACGTTAAACTGTATACCCGAACTGCGTTGACTTTGATCCGTGCTAACGCGCAGTACGTAGGAAGCCCCTCCGGGGTCCAAGCTCTTCACTCCATCATCCATCCTGATCCTTACCCGGGCCGCCACATCCCGGTGGGGTCATGCCACTTCACTCCACTCCACGTTACTTGGGAAGCCGCCCATGTGCTGGCCCCAGCGTCGGAGGTTCCCCGCAAGGGGTTCTGTCATCTGATCCACTTTTCGTGTTGATCGGTCCGATGCCGTCCCCGCTGGACGTTAAACTCGCGACATACCCTGTGTTAAACATGGGAAGCTGAGGAAAACCTCAGGTGACACAGTTCCCCGCACCCATTACGGGATGCCTCAGGCCATCATGCCTTCGAGAAGCCCTATTAGGGACGGAAGACAGACGTGCAGAGCCGCAGTGTTACGACACGCCCCCAGCACCCAGAGCCACCCGGCCTTCTCACCGCAGGTTGCTGCCCCGCCCAGACTCCTTGGAGCGTCCGGGCGGAAGCAGCGTAATTAACCGGTGTCCATGAAGATATGGCGCCGGGAACGAGATTCACGAACATTCTTAAGTCTATGAGGGAGACCCGGATTAGGCGACGAGTTCCGAGGAGACGTCCAAGGAAGGAGGAGCCGACATCCCATCATCCCGGTTTCGATCAAGGAGCAGACGCCCCTGAATAAGGGACGAATGTCGCCCGCCCTTGGAAAGCGGGACTGCAGGACCACAAGCCGCGCGCCCATCCCCTCGGGTTGACGGGTGCACGCGCGAACACGTCCTGGCGGAACAGCGTAACCCGACGCACATCCGCACCGAAACAATCACCCTAAAATAATTTTTATATTTTTATTTAACAAATGAAGATTATTTTGTCAAATAAATTGAAACATCCATAATCCACTAAACTCGTTCTCCTAGTGGAGTCTCTACATGACCTCAATCATGCCTCCCCATATGCTATAGTTTGAAAAATAGTTGTGAGGGTCCAATAAGTTATGTGGGGAGACAATGCCCTCTTAAATATGGTAACCACAGTATTTAAGAATTCAAATAATAGAAACAAAATGTAAAATCCAATAAACTTGCATAAGAAAACATCTCCCAAAACTGGGTACAAACAATAAACAAATAATAACTATGTCATGTCATGGTACATTGCCATAGGATAATTTAACAAAAATAAAGATAATAGATGAATCCCCAAATTAGTCACAACTCCATGTATGGATCCCCATCCATGCATATCCAAACATCTAATCAACTCTCTTGCACTGGTCCTTTTCCCTTATTTTATACAACAACAATATAGACTACTTGGGTACCCAACAATGGCCCGAGAAGGGTGTGAGTACAACTCTGTAGGACACCACCAATTATTAATAAAAAAATATTGCCTAAAAATATATTTCATTCACGTATGAAATAACTTAAAAGTAAAAAATGGGAAAAATCAAGTTCCATTAGTTAACAATATTTACTTTAACCATTTCTATCTTTTATACTGATTCTATATTTTATTCCATATAATTACATAATATTTTTTAATCATGTGATTAATGGGTTAAGAATTTACATCATCTACAAAATTTTCCAAAGATGTCAGTAACAATTAGTTAGGGAATAAGTCATTCCCATATCTCACCACTGATAAAACACATGACAAAAACACATTATCCTCACATTTAAGCCTCAGTTCAGGTGGAATGAAACCATTATGAGAATAGATATTTGCACCCTTCTCTAACCCATGCATTGTGGGGTGGGTTTTAGAGCCATAATCTAACTCCAATCATGAGAATAAACCCCCCATTAAATATCCCAAACTAACAATCCATGTCCACATGATTATCCATCTAGGGGTACGTTATAACATTAGTCTAATCTTACCCGTTAGAGGAGCCTTATTTCTTTATCAAACATCAACATACAAGAACCATATTTATCCAATAAATATAATCAACCAAAATTCAAAACCATCGACATTTGAATTAATATTATTCCATAACCCATTAACACATTTACCATTTACATTACATGTCCAATTTATCTCATTCCCATTATTCTACATAACTGACTAAGCATATTTAGTATTTCCATACATTATCCCATTTATCATGAAAAGGATTTCCAATGTTTTATCTCATTTTTACCATTTCCAATCTCAAATGAAACTACCCACCTCTACATTCTATGTACAATTCGTAATCAATTCAACATGTTCACATTAATTCTATTTTCCCATTTAGAATATCTAATAATCTCTATCCATTATCCCATTGTCATATTCCTTAAATCATGATTCTTGACCCATTCTTTCATTCCCATTCACACGTCTTAACCTAACTATCCTATTTTTCATTCAAAATCATTAGACCACCAATCAATTACCCGTTTTCATTTCATTGATCATATAAAGCATTATCATGTATCCCAATAAACATTTATAAATATTCTATTTTAAAGTGAAATTAAGATATCAAAATGTTCATCATGGATTCATTTTATCCCAAATCAATTCCTTGTTTAACATCACCAATTTCATGGTTCGAGAAAGTCAGTGCACCCTATGGGTGTCCCTAAATCAGTCTAATAATCCTCAATGCATCCCATGGGAATCTTGATGGGTTTAATTAATCACTTGGAAACCCATGGTAACAAATATCACTAATGGTGCTAGAAGAACAACAACGAGAAAACATGTACACAATATCATATGTATAAATCTGCTTAAAAGATACTAGATATAACTTATAAACCACCTACATTAAATATAATGATGAATGAACTCTTAATCATAGCCTTATATATAGATTCATTAACCCTTTGAATCCCCAACCTATATTATAGCAAAATAAGAGGGTTTTTTGTATTCAGAAAAAGATGGGAGGAACTATAAACCCTAATTCGGAAAGTGGATGCAAGAGAATTATAAGACTAACTTGGTGATTTCATCCATAACCCATAATGATCTAAAGGGCCTGGAATCGAATAAGAACCTCTTCTGGGAAGATTTTTTTCAATTTCGTCTTCCACTAGTGTCTCAAGGTAAAACATGGTTGATTGAAATATAGTGGAGATTAAAAAATCCTCATATGGAAAAACTATTATTTTATCAAAATTTATGGGGAATATAGTTTACACATAGGGTTTTCCAAACCATGGGAAAACATTGTAGAAGTAAAATGCTATGTGAATGTGGGTCACACGGTTACCTAGGTATTTTTCATGGTTTGAAAAACTATGTTTCAACTATACTGAATACCATTGTCCAATGTTTCATGGATTGCCTTGGAAGGACTCACGTTTTACCTAACCATATGCCAATTGTGCATCTTGCAAAGGTTGGCCCAGTTTTCCTTACTTTCATTCACTAATAACCATAAGAACATCATGTCCCATCACACCCTGGTGAACATTTAAATGATGAATTATAATTACTTAAACCAAAATTTAAATAATGACATACCTCTTTAGAAATCAGGATCTTTCATCCTCCTCCACCTTATAATGGCTCGTCCTCAAGAAGCACTTCTTGAGCATCACAGATCATGCTGAGTAAAGTGATCGGCCTAAATGGCCCACCTTTCCATCCTCCCATTCCATGTTCCTCCTTGGACATTAACATGCCACCATGAACTTAGATAGATGGTTCACCATTACCACACAAAACCTTCTTATTGGGATACACAAGATAAACTAGATGCTCCTTAAGGATTCATTATCCGGAAACCATACAATATCCACTAGAATTCCATAGGGAATCTTTGGAAGCACTACAAAAAATGAATTACAAGGAAAGTTCTCACACAAAATCATACTATTTTGGAATATCTATTTGGAACCCCATTTTTATGATCCTCTTCACACTCAAGAACCAAATAACATGGAACCATTTTACTTTGTTTTTAATCTCTAAAGGTGACAAAAACATGGAATCACCTAAAGGTAACACATGATTGTCCCAACCACAATATTTGACTTATATCAATCAACAACTTGAGGCCCAACAGTCCCATTCCATATAAAATTCTGGTTGTTTTTTTCCTATCGACTGTTCAATGTTCCAGTGCTCTGGAAATTTGAATAGCATCACTCGGGTCGAATCCTCAGTAATGATACTTTTTAATAGTCCATTGTTTTTAGTTGATTTTAGTTTTTTTTGGGGGGGCTTGTTTTTAGATATTAAATGAAGTGATTTATGGTTGGTGTTTGATTTAACAATTTGATAAATATTGCGGTGAGTTCATCATTGGGTAGTTAAGCTAGTGATATCATTGATCCTTGATTTATATTTATTTAAATTATCAACCATGTCACCAGTTGACGTTGATTGGAATTCCAAAGTGTGAAGGCTTAAATACATGATTTAACATAATTTAGGGTTCTAATATTAATCATATCTTGTTTATGGTAGTGTATTTATGGTTTTAATATCCATTGTAAATCACTCATTAAACAAAACGAATCATTAATCCATGATATGTTAAGTCAAAATTACAAAATGTTAATTCAAATAACATTCATCAAGAAAAAGTTCTCAATCACTTAAAATGCCTAAATTAAAAATCACCACAATGAGAGAATTATTAAACTGTTAATATGATTATTAATTTGTTTTATTATATTTATGATGATTAATTATAAGAATAAGGAAAATGAAGGGATAATAATAGAATTGTGTGTCGAACTCACACAGACACGGACAATGATGATAATTAAAAACGGACATCCGATTGAATGAGGAAGAAAAATAAGGGAAGGGGTTTCAACATGATTTAAACTATTTTAAGAGAATTAATATTTAAGAACAGTGGATGGATTATTAAAAAACAATATGAAGAAGAAACATACATTAAAAGAGGACTGCAAAACAACACTTACAGGATTACAAATGAAGAAGAATACAAAAGTAAATGAAATCAAAGAGAGGAATGGTATATCAAGTGAAAACGTGAGTTTGAAATGTACTCCTAGGATTTTTGAAGTGCCTTGTTCAAGCCAATTGATCTTCCTCTTTTAAATTTTCAACCACATGCAAGGTGAAGGGGGTTGTATTTATAGCCCAAGGAGGTGGACTGTTAGCATTCCAAATATGCCCCTCCACTTGCATTGAGAATTTGTCCATCCAGAAAATAGAATAGTGACATATCCTCTTCTTAAAAGTTGTATATAATAAGGTTTTCTAACTACTCTTCAATGTTTGAGGAATGTAGACTTATGGTTCTAATGTTATGACAGCTTTTTTAAAACAATTTTAATCTGTCCATTTCAATCCATATATTTTAGAATGTTGAAATGTGAATGGGTTTGTAAATAGGATTATTCCATCAAATAAAATAAATTTATTCTAACATGTTGTCCAATTATATCCCAGATTTCACACTACCAGAGTCCATATTTATTTGATGTCTAGATCATGCACAATTTCATGAATAGTTTCATGATTTTTATTCCTGGCTAGAATAGTTGGATGGACTTCAAATCATAAGTTGGGCCCCTTTTTGTTGTATTTGGATAGTCCAATTTTTATCCAGGATTTATTTGGATAATCAAGATGATATGGTAATTTTTCATAAAATATGGGCTTCGGGATTTATCCAAGTAACTCAATCATCAAGGATGTTCCAATTTTTTCATAGATTCATTGGTCTTCTAGTTTGGATCATATGACCCTCAAAATGGATGATTTGGCCAAAGGTCCATTATAATGGAATCTTTTAATTTGAATAAGGAACCCTAAAAAACACAAATAATTAAATTTTGATATGTATGATAGGATTAATTATTAAAAAATTAATCCATATTTTGTTTGGATGAATTTAAATAGTGCTCTAAAATTATATTTAATATTTGAAAATTAATATTTCATACAAATTATTGAAATTTAATATAAAATCAGTAAAGGTAGAATATAAAAAGTTATGAATGTATTAATAACATCAACTCCCCCCCCCCCCACATATAGTTTTGTGCATGTCCTCATGTGAAACAAATATAAAAATCATTACAAAATCATTATCACTCGCCAAACAATATAATTGTTTCCCCAATGAGGGGAGTTTTAGATTGTTTCACTCTTCCATATTGAATTCCCCCACAAATTTTTATTGAAACAATGTTACAATAAAAATTTATTTTTCATTGTCACATTAATAAATGGAAAATGTGGACACTCAAAACTCACACCACCCAAGATGATAAAATTCATTAATGGAGGTTCACTCTTTCACGAAAAAAAAGGAAAATCATTGATTTTGAAAGATATCTCAGCTTCCATTCCCTATCCTAATTTGCATAAGAATCAAAAGGTATTTTTAGGGGGTTTTCTTGTGGGTATGTGACATTAGTAATTCAGTATTCAAAAGAGTAACACCAACATGGAAAAAGCAATGCACCAATTTTTTTAAATAAAACATGGAAATAAATGAAAAACCATATTTAATAGGGAACAATTATGTGAATAAAGACCCAAAATTGGATGAAAATTTCAATGGAATGATAAGGTGGAGAATTTACAAAACACAAAACTTCTCCCAATAAAATAAGAATATATAATAAAGGTGTTCATTTTTTCTTTTTTTCTTTATTTTCGAATTTTGTACATGAAAAGGATCTCACACTCATATCCCAACCCATAATTGATCTCCTTGTAACACAAATTGTAATATTTATAACAATATATAAGGTTTAGGAAGAGTGATGTTTTACCCACTCAAGACACGACCCATTATTTTTTTTGGTATTTTTTTATTTTATTTTATTTTATTTTTTTGAACAATAGTTAATAAATTATTAACAATATGTAATAAGCATACATTAATTCCCAAAAAACATTTAATTACAACCTCTTACCCATAATAAATTGGATTCTTACCCTCTAATATATGATAACATGTTGAAAATTAATAAACGGGAACCAAAAATGAAATCCATTTCCCCAAAACATAAATTTTAATAAATAAATCTTTTAAAATCCATGTATATATTGGGTGGGATAAGGTATTGGGCTTATAATGTGGATATCAAAGAAAATGCTTTCTTAGGCAATGAGGGGCTTTCAAAATTTGGAATAATTTAAGGTTAATGGGAAGATATTTAGTTATTGTGATTCTCATGAGGTTTAGAAAATGAATCTATCATTTTAATGCACACCAAAGTAAAAACTTCAGCTTGAAGGTCCACAAACACTAGACTCACAAATGGGGGTAAAAACACACATTTGGAAAATATGGCCATAGGTGGTGTCTTCATAAACGCAAATTTTTTCCTCATAGTTAGAGAAAATCATTTTCCAAATCAAAAATTGAGCATTCAAATTTTTTTAGTTTTGAAACACTATTATTTAATAAAATATATGAGGAAAACACTTGATTTTTGAGATGAAACCATGTCTTTTTACATAAGAAAATGATTATACAAAATTTCAAAATTTGAAGGTGGGCATTCATGACTCTTTCTCTTCTATATTTTTTAAGTTATTTTTATTATTGTTTTCTAGTTTTTTCGGTTTTTTTAGTTTTTTTATATAGACACACACACACAAAAGAGTAAATAAAAACTATTATGAGGAAATTTGTAACAAAAGAAAGGGAGAGGAAGAATTAGAAATAGGGAGATATAGGATGTGATAGAGATAGTGTTAAAGAGAAAAAGGTGCCCCGTGGTTTGGATTTTTTGGATTGTCATCTCAATATAGTGGTGGGTCTACTATGGATATTATAAAATTCAAGGTCATTCTCAAGATGTGTGTCCTAACATGGTGATTCTTTAACCTATGTCCATTTAAAGTGAATGTCCTTTTAGAAGAGGTGTCTTAGATTTGCACTACACCATGTGTGTAAACATGAGAAACAATAAGAGGATCGTCCCGACTAGAATTATTCTTACCAGGGTGAAGTAGAAATCAAGAGTTAAAGAGAATTTCATTTTCAAATTCATGGAATACCTTTCTAAAGATTTTTTATCATGTATTAACTTGGATTTTTCTTTGTAGAGATTAGAATTCTCATAATAATCAAGTTGATTCTCCTCCAGTTCATCCAATTGCAATAATCTTTCTTCACTAGATTTTCCAAAATCCAAATTATATGTTTTCAAATCTGAAAATGACTTATGTTGTATATCAGCTTTAAAATGACATTTTTTAACAAAAACTAGCCTAAATGAGACATCCCATTAGGTGATTTATAGTCAGTTCAGTAAGACCAAAGTGCTTCACCAACTATTTCATGCCAATCATTTCTGGTGGGCTTAAAAATTCTCTCAAGCACTCTTTTGAATTATCTATTAGAATGGTAAACCATGACATTTGTTTGAGGGTGATCTGAAGCTGATGTTTTATATAAAACCCCATTATTTTTCGAAAGTGATTCAATGGTTCTATCAAAAATGGGTTCATAAGTCACTTATCATGGCACGTGGTGTTCCAAATCAGTGGAAGATGTGTGTCTTTATGAACCTACAAAAAGTATATTAATCATCATTTCAAGTGGGTTTGACCTCTTCCAACATAGAACCATAATAAAATACAAGAATAATGTATGAGAATCCATTAGAAGGAGGGAATGGTACCATGAAATCGATGCACCAAACATTGAAGATTTCACAGAAAATGAAAGTCTTTTGGTAAATTTCATTTCTCTTGGAAATTGTGGCAAAATTTTGGCAAGTGGGAAATGACTCAAAGAACACATGTGATTCCATGAAGAGTGAAGGCCAGAAGAATATAGAGTCTAGGAACATTTGGGAGGTCCTTTGTGGTCTAAAGTGTCCACCTCCAGGAAGTGACTGATAGAATTATAAGATAGAATAATGTTCAACTTTATCAACACATCTCCAAATTACCATGTCTTTGTCAGTTTTCCAATGTTTTTTTCTTCCCAAAAATAGTATTTTGAATCACATTTCAACTCCGTTTTTTATTCTTTTAAAAATATTTTAGGAGAAACACCATAAACCAAGAAATTTTCAATTGGGGCATACCATGGTATTTTTGGAGAGAGTGGTGAAAGGTGCTCATTGGGGAATTTTAGATTAATTATTTTTGTATTAGAAGAATTATAAATTCTAATAAAGTGATCAGCCATAGGATTTTATTTTCCTGGTCTATCATTGATTTCATGTTCAATATCTTGGAGCATTAGGATCCCTCTAATTATCCTCAGTTTGGAATCGGTTTTCTTGAGTAAGAACATTATATTAGAATGGTCTGGGAAGATTATGATTTTGGCACCTATGAGAAATGGCTAAAATTTATCTAAGGACAAAAACAACTGCTAAAAGTACTTTTTTAGTGAAAATGTTGGGTGATTGAGTTTTATCCAATGTAATTAAGGTATAATAGATGACATGAGGAATCTTTTCTCCTCTTTGACCAAGAACATACCCAACAACTCTATCATAAAAATCACACATCAACTCAAAGGGTATGAACTAATTTTGGGGTTGGATTATTGGGGTAGATGTAAGAGCAGTTTTGATTTTAATGAAGGCCTCTTTAAAACCACATAAAAATTGAAAGTGACACAATTTTTTAGAAACCAAGTGAATGGGAGGGAAATCCTACTGAAGTTATGAATGAATCAACAATATAAACTAGTATGACTGGGTAATGAATGGATTTATTGAACAGAAGTGGGTTCAGGAAGTGATTGTCTCACTTAGATTTTTCTAGGATCATCTTAAATACCCTTTTTTTAAACTATCTTCCCTTGAACAATCTGGTTTTAAACCATTAAGTGAAATATTTAAAAATTTAACACAAGGATGCACTTGACACATTTATTAATTACTAGAGAGAGTAAATTCAAGCAAGATTCAAATGAATCACCATAAATGGTAAAGTCATCCATGGAGACTTCCATGAAATGATCAATGAATTAATAAAAAATACTCATCATACACCTTTGTATTGTTTTAGGTGCATTGAAAAGGCCAAAAGACATTCTCTTATTTTCATATGTTCCAAAGGGGCATGTGGATATTGTCTTCTCTTGGTCCTAAGGTGTGATTGGAATTTAAAAGTATATGTTGTATCCATCAAGAAAAAAATAGTGTGACTTTTTGACTAATAGTCATAGCATTTGATCAAGGAATGGAATGGGATAGTGATCTTTTCTTGTTTCAACATTCAATTTCCAACAGTCAATGTACACATGCTATTTGTTCTTCACTCTAGTCGTGACTAACTCCCCATGTTTATTTGTGGAAATAGTTATCCCACCCTTCTTAGGTTCAACATGAATTGGACTTACCCATTCACTATCAGAAATTGGGTAGATAATACTAGCTTGAAGAAACATGGTGATCTCTTCCCTAACTATATCAAGTATGAGTGGATTGTGTCTTCTTTCTGGTTGTATAATTGGTTTGGATGATTACAAAAGAAGTATGTGGTGCTTACAAAGACTAGGGTTTATTCTTGGTATGTCATGTAGGGTCCATCCTAAGGCCTTTCTGTTTTCCTCTAACACATGAACTAGTTTGGACTCCTCTGTTTCATTATGTGAAGTAGAGATAATGACATGATATGAGTGAACCTAGAAAAGGAATGCATATTTCAGGTGTTCAGGGAGAGCTTTAAAATAAATCTCATATTTCATTTGCAGGTCAGAAAACTCATGAATGGAGGAAGGGATTTATGTTGGTTTTGATTCATTTTTTTAATTCTTTCAATGGTGGAATAGTAGATATCAGAGATGATGTGGGACTCAGGAGAGTTTTTAAGATCCTCTAGATTGATGGAGTATATGAATGAGAGGTATACATCAACATCATGATTTATTACATGGATAATCATGGTTCATTTTTAACAAGATCCCCTCTCATTACAACATGATGAGCATGATGTAATGATGTTTAATTTAATCACATAAGTTTCCTCAAAAACATGTATTGAGAATGCCTAGTGATCCTCAGATGGGTATCGCATGGCTTGGAAAATTTTGAACTTGACCAGTTGGTCACCATATTCCATGGATAAGATGCATGAATGGACATCAATTTTGGATCTTTCTATCATTATGAATGGTCTTCCAATAATTAATGGATATCATGAATATTTTGTCTCACCTTCCATGTCAAGGATATAGAAATCAGCTTGGAAAATAGGATCATTCAGTGGAACAAGGAAATCCTTGATTATACACTCAGGACTAGAAGTGATTAGATTGGACAATTGAATGACAACATCCATTGTATGTAAGGGGCCTTGACCAAGGATATATAATATGGATTTGGGCATGACATTTATTGAGGCTCATAGGTCTATGAGTTTGTCATCGATGTGGGAACTTCTAATTTCTCATGGAATTGTAAAGGTCCCAGGATCTTCTCACTTTATGAGAATATACTGGTGGGTGCAATCATATTAGAAGGTCCTAAGTTTCCTCTTATGAGTGAACATCTCCTGAATAAATTAGCATACATATGGATTTGTTTTATGAAATCTAAGAGGGTATTGTTGAATTCAAAACATATAAACATGTCATGGATTTCATGATTTGGTTCAAAGGACTTATTTGGCTCTGAAATGGATTCAAAAAAAGGAATTGGGATCCAATGTTTAATAGAAGGAGGTGAGGGAATGGATTCATATTCCCATTCAAGATTCATTTTCATTTCATTTTCAAAGTCAACATTTAAAGGGGAGTTTGAGGACTTATCATGAGGCATATAAATTTTCTTTCCTGATCTAAGTGCAATTGCACTTACATTACCATTAGGGTGGGGTAATGTTTTAGATAGGATTTGTAAAGAATTTAATTTTTGTTGCTGGATCAGGTGGGATTTAGGTTGACCAATTTTGGTTTTAATGTTTTTATGGATGGAATAGGTGAAGGAGGAATGATCTTCCACTTCACTTTCCCATGGTTGTTTGGAAGTATTTTCTTGCCATAAATTAGGATTTATATGATTTTGGTTCTTTGGAAAGCAATTTTATTGTGTTGGGAATTGAGAAGGCTCACAAGGATAGTAGAATACAGGGGGAGGAAGTCTAGGATTGATCCTTTGAAGCTGATTAACAAAATGGTATGGTTTTTGTAAGTTACCACCACCTTGAACATATTGGAATTGGTTTGGGTTTTGATGATGGAATTGAGGGGTATGAGAAATGGAATTACCATACCTCAAGCCTTGGTAGAAGGTAGAAGAGAAGGGCTCAAAGTGGGGTTGTTTGAAGTTTATTACAAACTGACCTGATTATTTAGGGATGGGGTTCCGCTGAGCATATATTTCATTGTGTTATTTTATTTAAATTCCATATCTTACGCTACACGCAACACCGTGTTCGAGCACACCACGACTTACCAAACTAGCTATTCAAATGAAGTTATGAATAGTATTAACTGGATTTTGAATTTTATATACTCTATATAATTTTATCTTATGTATTCTGTGTTTCTTAGACATATTATAAGAACTAATTCAATTTTTCAGATAAAAATGTATTTTTCAAAAAAAAATCAATTTTACCACCTTTTAATGGTGAAACCTTTTTAAATCCAATATTTTACCCTTTTACTTATTCATTTTGACAAAATAATATTCTTCTTTAGAATTAGGGAAATCAACATTTAAATTGGATGAAATTTTGGTATTTTTCAAATAATATTCATTTTTTATGAATAGTGAGAAATAACGTATTTTAATTCAAAACTGCCTTTTAATCTAATTTATTTATATGGTTAGATTATATATTAAATTGGTTTTCAAGTGTAATTAGAAAATATTTTTACCCTTTAATCCATTTTGTTTCATTGGAATTAATTTTACATTGAAATTATACATAAACAAGTGTCAATCTTTTGATAGTTATTATTTCTTAAAAACCCGCTATATGTTTGGACAAAGGGAATTAATTTTAAATTAATTTATCCATTTTCTATATTTTTAATTTGGTAAAAGATACATCATTTTTGAATTCGGAATATCAAATATATCTTAGGCTGAATTTTTGATAATTTTCTAAAAAACCTAAATTTTTGATGAACAGTGAAACCACTAAGTAGTAGTTAAAAATCTGAATTATTCATTTAAATGAATTTTTACCACATATGTGAATTGAATTTTGAAAATATTAGATACATGGTTGTTATTATTAAGTAAAATTTGGTTCATTATGATGAAAATAAATTTTGTTGAATAATAACTTTTTACTTTTCTTTACCGCGGTTAAAGGTAAATAGGGTAATTCAAGGTAAAAATAATATTATAATAATACAAAATTAAATTAACACTTGTCCTAACCTTATTTTATGATTCATGGGAGACCACGGTCATCTTTGGGTCTATTTTGGGACCCCATAGGGCCACTTAAGAATGATAATGAAACTTTATTTTAATTAACATAAAGTAAAGACAAAAATGCCATTACAAAATATATTTTAGTATATAAATTTCTACATGGAGTTATATAAGTCAAAATTTCTACTATAAATAATCATTGAAAAGCTAAATATATTTCCTACATTATGGTAAAAAAATTATAATTTTTAGACATAAAATAAATTAAACTATTTATGACACAATAATGATATTGAATTTACCTTATTAAAAATGATTAAAAAAATATGATTATTATTATTCAAATAGTATCCAAAACATGTCCAATTATTATTGGATGATTTTATTTCGACCATGAATCATATCCTCTTATAATATAAGTAGTTTGGGACCTTTAGAAATTGAATATCACTATATAATAAAATAATATTTTCAAACTTTCCAAAAGAGACCATCCTCTCCCTTATAAAATGACACCACTTCTATCCCATTCCACACACCTGTCAATCCCCATGGCTCATCCAACCTCAGCCAAAATAATCTCCCTATATTCCTATATTCCTCATAGAATCCTTACCTTAGGAATAAGGCACTTCAAAGAGTCTTTTTGGTTCAAACAAAGGAAGTTCCCCAAATTAAAGGTAACACTTTCTATTAAATTATATTGTTTTATTTTAATTCTCCAACCCCCCTAAAAACATTTTATTACTTTTCTTTATAATAAAACCTATATCCACAATATACTTTTATATTGTTATGAAAATAATTCTAACTACACTTACACACACCTCCATCTAATGGGTGAAGAACATCCTATTTCTTTGGATGGAAAACTAACGCCTCACAAAACGATGATTGTTAGATTATCTCCTACCACCTCTCATGGTGACCATTAAGATGGAATATTATTTATATATGACATATATATATATTATGTTTATTTTTTATTTTTTATTCTATATTTTCCATTTATATCATTATTTTATGGTTTCCATTATGGGTAAAACGTGAATATTTCATTTGAGGAAGTGTGCACTACCACCACCTCAAAATGATTGGACTTGTTAATACCTTATGTGGGATGTATAAATGATGTAAATAATGATATTATATGTGATATTATATTGGAATTATAATATACCTATGTATCTTTATGTTTTAATTCCATTAAAATACCAAATAGAAATGAAATTAGTGTTCATGTGTACGTACAACTTACCGTCTCCAGGAAGAGTACATTTCATTTATTATCTCCAAATGTTATCTACTTTTATAAATAGATATATATACAGGATATATAAAATATATATGATATCTAAATCATGTATATAATTTGGGAGATAATATACTTTTGACCACGTGGAAAATTGTAATTATAACAAGTTCATTTTTTACTCAGGTTCCGAACATCGATAAAATATCCAATATGAACTCAAATAATTAACTAATTATTATAGAAATATAATAAGTGATATAAAATGAATAATAAACGTGAAAAATGTTCTTAATTAATTATAAATTAACTTGATTTTATTATTCAAGAAGAACAAGGAATATACAAGACAAGTCGGACTTGAGGTAAGGGGTTTCTTATCTCACTTTTAATTCCATGAGATTTCCATTGTTCACCACTTATTTATTCCATGTGGTGTATTGTGTACTAATATTTGATATATATTATCATGATTATCATTATTTTCATGGTATTATGTGATTCATCTATTGGTTATTAACTTTTTTTCATTCTAATCAATTGATTAGAAGAAAGTAAGTGTTTTTCATCTCACTTTTATTCCCTTGAGATTTATGCTATATTGGCCATTATTTCCTTTTGTGTGGAGTATGTAATTCACCTGATTATATTATTTTTTTAATATAATTTAATGTTTGGGTATTTAAATATTCATTGTATGATACTTCTTTCATGGGGTGTATGTTTCATAACTTAACAAATTGGTAATGGAATTTCAAATTTCAATTTCCACTCATTGGGCTTTACACATACTACATTGATTATTTTACTCCATCATTATGTGTGGAATCACTATTTATTATTTTTTTAGTAATTTACACTCCCATTTCTGTGGATATACTTTTGATACACATAATTACTCTAATGCTAAATTCCCAACTCATCGTTATGAACTTGATAAGAGTAATTTTAACTAAATATCCATTTATTGAGTTAAACATCCAATTCATTGGTGATGTTTTTACAAGAATATGTGTGATTTTCCTCTTTTTGTTTTACCACAAATATCCAACCATATTGAGTGTATTTATATTTATCACACTTAATTATTTCATAGATTTATCATTAACTTAAGGATAGTTTCTTTATAAGATATTTCATCTCAATTTACATTCTATTGAGACTTATTTTTTGTTAAACACCAATTCAATTTTATATGGTGTATATAATTTATTTGACATAGTATATCATGAATACCTTTATTCTTATGTTATTATAATTTTATTATTACCTCAATTATTTTTATTCAAGTTTCTCTCTTTTGGTTAAGAACTCTAACTAAAATATCATTTTAAATGTTTTAAAGATTTATTATTCAAAATCATTCTCATTAATGTATATGTTTTAAAAATGGTTTTAAGGATTTATTTATAAGGATATGAAAGATTTAAAATAAATAATACTTTAAAAAGTTTCAAAGTGGTATGGGACACTTTGATTCAAAAATCTATTTTAAACGTCTTCTTGACAAATAGTGTGACTTTTAAATGTTTTCAAGATAAATGGGGATTTTTCTCTCATATAGTTTTTATGGTTATTTTCATCTATGTAAATATCCTTCAGTATTCTCGATTGAGGTTAATCTGTTACAATAAAATCTTTCATATTGTATTGAATGAGTTATGTTTGATTGTGGATGTGCTATTTTTATACCATTCATTTTTTGTGGATAAAGTATTGAAATTTCGTATGCTAGTTTTAATATGAATGTTTATTTATGTTTACAACTTATCATATGAGGAATACATTGGACTTAGTCAGTGACGGGTGGATCCCGCTGTAGCTCTGTGATGAATCGGTAGGCCTGATAAGACAAACTACTGTCTTGGCATAAGGCCTTGACAAAATCTTATTTGTAATCTTGGCACAAGGCCTTGACTGTGTGGCTATAATGTCTGGAATTATGAATTCCATCATTATGAGATTAGATATTGATATTTCATGTGGTTATTCGACTAGTAGAATACCCATGACTATATTTTATTATGGAATTATTTACTCATCTCATATTCCTTTCATTATGTCTTCATGTTTATTAATTGTAAAGTAATGTGTTTTTAATTATTCACCATGTCTATTATTTATGTTATCTTCTACTGTAATGCTTACTCTTACTGATCATTTGATCTCACCCATTTTTTCAGGTTTCATTTTCCCAGGATATGAAGAAGTTAGTTATGAGTGACTTGCAGGAATAATCTTGGAATCATTTATTATTTAAATGGAATAAATTAGTGTTTTTTTCTTTCCATGTTGTAGTATTTAACTTATGAATGAATCTTGTTTCCAAGACTACTAAACTGATTAGTATTTCAGGACTTTGTTCCTTATAATCATGCCAATGTATTAAAATAATGCACCGGCTCCTAGATTCTATGGTCAGGGTATTACAGTTGGTATCAAGGGAAGTATAGTACAAACCTTGTAAACTATATTTTGATAAACTCTAATTAGAGCACATTACCCTAAGATATACATTGAGGATTAGTATAGAAGAAGATCCTAGAATCTTGGTAATATATGGATTTTTTGTATTTTCTAAGAAATAAATCCATGTCTAGATACAAGTAGGTAGAGTCGGTTCTGGCACAGATGTACCTAGGCATGACAACTCCGACAAAGAGTCTTGGGCTTGACCCGAGGTGTCCAGGTACATGACAATAGGCCTCACTTCACTCTTGGTTATGGCACTCCCAAGGGATATTCTTAGGATAATTTTCATTCTATTTACAAACTGATTTGACGGATTTTAATATAAGATGAGAATAAACAACCTTGGTTAAACCTAAGGTGTTTTAAATTTAAAATAAATTGTCATGATATTCTATAAATGATTTTATGACTATTATTACTCACACAATGCTTTCTCATTTTAGACAATAGCTAGATTCCATAGAAGTAATAGTAACTTTGAGCATCATGTACATGGTTTGAACGGTGGTGTAAATGAGCAAGAAAATGGAATGTTGAGAGACGTAAAAGATATTGTGTTCATGCTGAATCAGTTCTCAAAAAATATGATCAACAACATATATATTAACCAACTCTCGGACTCAACAAGGAAGAGAAAAGTGGTGAATGATAACAGTTCCATCAGTGAAGACCATGGAGAAAAGAAAGCTCATTTTCCATTATACAGAAAATGTGGAAAGATACACATAGGACTGTTTCTTAATCAAAGAAAGAAATGTTTTATGTGTGGGAAAGGAAATAAAGTAAATAATTTCCACGGAAAAATGAAGATATCTATGGAAGAAAATAAAAATGGTCCTAAGAATCCATTTATAGTAATTGACCGTAAATGTAGGGGACCAGTCCATTACACAAGTGAATGCCCTATTCTATAGGATATTCTCTTGGTCAAGGAATAAGCTATATTTATGTAAATGGATGGAGAATTGTTTAAAAATTATTAGTTCTATTTTTTAATGGGATTACTTTGGAATACTTTTCTCTTGTATTTGTAACCCTATAGTTTTTCATGTGAAAATGATATTTGTGGAATAATTATATTTTATCTAGCGAATATAGTTATAAATAACCATTTGGTTTTATATGATCATTGATTTTGAGGAAATTACATGTTATTAAATTTTGGAATGAAAATGCTAGGTATGAGATAACATTTGGGATAAACTGATGTTATAGTTATTTTGAGGAATCTATCTCATTTTTGGGAATATTATAAAATTATATAGTTTTCAAAAAAGGACAACATGTGGACCGTGTGACAACCCGTCATGTCGGATAATGTTTCGGGAATCGAACCCACAACCATAGTGCGATTTATATTTATCACCTACCACTGGACTACGTAAAGTCCCTAGTAAGTGTGACTAATTCTATTTAGTAAAATGATTGTGTTGATCAATAATAAGTTGATTTTAGATCTTATGTCTTATCAAATAGATATCCTTAGTATAGGAAAATGATTTAGTAATTAAGTAATAAATGATATATTTGAAGATGTTCGCTCTATTAGGAATACTATATGCCTGAGTAAAATAGAATATGATGGGATTTTATTTGACGAGTAAAGGTGATTTTTTACCTATGTTTTTATTTTGGATTTATAGTGATTTGGGTTATTTATTGAAATAATTAACCTATCATAGTGAATATGTGATTAGGATAATTAATTTTAAGTATTTGACTTTAAGAGTAGTCGATAATTTTTTGGAGAAAAACTTTAATGTGGAAAACTACGTAAGAAAATTCTTATGAGTTTTGGGTTGCAATTTTAGTTTGGATTATATTAAAATATTTTATGGAAAAATGTTTATTGAATGGTATTTATTGGACTTTGGGAATGGTTGGTTTAATTTTTTAAATTAATATTAGTATTTCTTCCTCTAAAGTATTATCCTTTTTGCGGATCATCTGATCTTTTACTAACCATTTTATTTTTGGTTAATCTCTACAGAAAAGGGAAATATATAGTTCATAAATTGTGAATTATGTGATCCTCTATAAGTTTATTCTAGCACTTCAGGTGTGACTAATTCATCTTTAATACTTATCTTTTAGAGTGAAAGGTGAGTTTGTGGTAAGAATTATATAAAGGATAAAACTCTAACTGTCAAGTATATTTTTCTTTTCTTATTCTATAAATAAATTAATTATTAAACTTTAGGGAAGGAATCTTAAAACCAAAAATGTGTTGTCCTAATGCTTTATGTTTTGTTGAACCGATGATATTTTAAATCTTCATAGACTGATGGATTTGAGGCCCTCAATTTTACACATGTTTGTGATTGATGTCTCAATGACTTCCTATATATATTTACATATTTCCTCCAATTATGTGTCTCTAATTATCACCAATGTTCTCCTAATTAAGATCATAATTTAGTGGTGACTCTTTCATCTCCTTTTCTCTCTTATTGAGACAAAATTTTATTAACCCAATTTCTGATGTGGGTTCTCCACAAAGGTATTATTCTATTTTTAACCTTTTATTTTAAAAGAAAAATTTAAAATTGAGAGGACGAAATTTATTTAAGGATATTAGAATGTATGACCCCAATATTTCATAGTAAGTTATTTTATTTTAATTCAATAGCTTGCGCTACATGCAACACTAAGTTCGAGCGCACCACGACTTACCAACCTAGCCGTTCAAAAGAAGTTATGAATAGTATTAAATATATTTTGAATTTCATATACCCCACATAATTTTATCTTATGTATTATTAGTTTCATAGATATATTATAAGAACAAATTCAATTTTTCATATAAAAAATTTATTTTTCAAAAAAAATCTATTTTACCACCTTTAAATGGAGAACCCTTTTTAAATAAAATATTTGAGCCTTTTACATATTAATTTTTAACAAATAAAATTATTCTTTATAATTTACACATAAAAATTTACTTTGGATGAAATTTTGGTATATTACTAATAATATTCACTTTTTTATGAATAGTGAGAAATAATGTATTTTAATTCAAAACTGCCTTTTAATCTAATTTATTAATATGGTTAGATTATATTTTAAATTGGTTTTTAAGTGTAATTAGATTATATTTTTACCCTATAATCCATGTTTGGTCACTATAAATAATTTCACTTTAAAATTATACATAAACAAGTGTCAATCTTCTGATAGTTATTGTTTCTTAGAAACACGCTATTTGTTTTGACAACGAGTAATAATTTTAAATTATTTTATCCAAATTCAATTTTTTTTAATTTGGTAAAATAAACATCATTTTTTAATTTGGAATATCAAATATTTCTTTGGCTGAATGTTTTGTATTTTTCTAAAAAACGTAAATTTTTTATGAATAGTGAAACAACTAAGTAGTAGTTAAAAATCCGACTTTTCCATTTAAATGAAATTTTACCACTTCTGTTAATTTAATTTCGAAAATCCGAGATGCATGGTTGTTATTAGTAAGTAAAATAGGGTTCAATAATATGAAAATAATTTTTGGTGAATAGTGACTTTAGACTTTTATTTAACGCGGTTAAAGGTAAATAGTGTATATCAATGTAAAAAGAATATTATAATAATACAAAATTACCTTAAAACTTGTCCTAAACTTATTGGATGAGTCATGGATGACCATTAACATCCTTGGGTCGGTTTTGGAACCCCATGGAGCCACATAGTAAGGATAATGACACTTTATTTTAATTTACTTAAAATAAAGACAAAAATCACATTAACAAATATCTTTTAGTATATCAATTTTTACATGGGGTTATATTAGTCATCGTTTCGACTATAAATAATCACTGGAAATCTAAAAATAATTCTTAAATTATGGTACTTTTTTATTATTTTTAGACAACAAAAAAAATAAATTATTTATGACACAATAATGGTGTAGTATTTACGTCATTTATAAATGATTTAAATAAATATGATTAATAATTTTAAAAAAATATCCAAAACCTTTCCAATGCATATTGGATGATTTTATTTAGACAATAAGTCATCTTATATTATACTTTAATTAGTTTTTGACCTTTAGAGATTTAATATCACTATATGATTATATAATATTTTCACACTTTCCTAAAGAGACCCTCCTCTCCCTTATAAAAGGAAACCACCTCTAACCCATTCCACACACCTCTAAAGTTCCTTGGATCATCCAAACACTGCCAAAATAATATCTCAAGATCCCCCTATTCTTCTTAGAAGCCTTACCTTATGCATAAGGCACTTCAAAAAGTCTTTTGGTTCAAACCAAAAGAAGTTACCCAAATTAAAGGTAACACTTTATCTTAAATTATTTTGTTTTATTTTACTTCTCCAACCCCTTGAAACACTTTTTATTAATTTCTTTTATAATAAAACCTGTATCCTAAATATACTATGATTTTTTTAGTAGAATGATTCTAACTACACTTACACACACCTCCATCTAATGAGTGAATAACATAATGTTTCTGTGGATGGAAAACTAACCCCTCATGAAACGATGATTGTTCTAATATCTCCTACCGCCTCTCATGGTGGACATTAAAATGGAACTTTATTTATATATGATATATATATTATGTTTATGTTTTCTTTATTCTCCTGTATTTTCCATTTATATTATTATTTTGTGGTTTCTATCATGGGTAAAATGCGATTATTTCATTTAAGGAAGTGCGGACTACCGCCCCCTCAAATTGATATGACTCGTTAATTCTATATGTGGGATGTATAAAGGATATAATTAATGATATTATATATGATATTATATAATAATTATAATATACATATGTATCATTATGATTTAATTCCATTAAAATACCAAATAGAAATGAAAGTAGCGTTCATGCATACGTACGGCTGCCGTCTCCCTAAACGGTACATTTCATTTCCTATCTCCAAATGTTATGTATTGTTATAAATATATATAAATACATATATATTGTATATATAAAATATATCTGATATCTAAATCGTTTATATCATTCTAGATATATTGTAATTTTGACCACATGGAAATATTGTAATTATAACAAGTTCATTTTTCACTCAAGTTCTGAACATCAAAAAAATATCCAATATGAACTCAAATTATTAACTAATTGTTATAGAACGGTAATAAGTGATATAAAAGGAATAATAAACATAAATAAATTTATTAATCAAGTTTAAATTAACTTAATTCTATTATTAAGGAATAACAAGGAACATACAAGACATGTCAGACTTGAGGTAAGGGGTTTCTTATCTCACTTTTAATTCTGTGAGATTTCTGTTGTTTGCCACCTTTTTTTTCATGTGGTGTATTTTTTACTTCCATTTTTTATATATTATCATTATTATATTTATATTAAGGGTATTGTGGTATTCATTTTGGGTTTATTAACTTTTTTTCATATGGTTCGATTGATTACAACGAAGTAAGGGTTTTTCATCTCACTTTTTTCCCTTGAGATTCATGTTATATTGTCCATTGTTTCCTTTTTTGTGGATTATATACTACCCCTGATTGTATTCTTTTTGTAATATAATTTAATTTATGGGTATTTACATCTTCATTTTATGATACTTCTTTCGTGGGGTGTATGTTTCATAAGATTCGAAATCGGTAGTGGAATTTCAAATTTCAATTTCCACTCATTGAGCTTTACGCATACTTCATTGATTATTTTACTCCATGATTATGTGTGGAATCACTATTTATTATTTGTGTCATAATTTCCACTCCCTTTTCTGTGGATATACTTTTGATACACATAATCACTCCGTTGATAAATTCTCATATTATCGATATGAGCTTGATAAGAGTAATTTTAACTCAATCTCCATTTATTGAGTTAAACATCCAATTCATTGGTGTTTTTTTAACAATAATATGTTTGAATGTACTATGATTTATTTACAATAAATTTACAATCATATTGAGTTTATTTATATTTTTCACAAATAATTTTGTATTTGATTTATCCTTAACATAAGGATATAGTCTTTATAAGAGATTTCATCTCAATTTACATTCCATTGAGACTTATTTGATGTTATACACCGTTTCAATTTTATATGGTCTAAATAATGCACTTTGACATATTATATCATGAATACCTTTTTTCTCAAGATATTAGAAAGTTTTTATTAACTCAATTATTTTTATTCAAGTGTCACTCTTTTGGTTAGGAACTCTAACTAAAATATCATTTTAAATGTTTTAGATATTTATTATTCTAAATCTTTCACATTAATGTCTATGTTTTAAAAATGGTTTTAAGGATTTATTTATATGTACATTAAAGTTTTAAATTTTAAATTCCTTTTAAATGTTTCAAATTGGTATGGGACACTTTGATTCAAAAATCTATTTTAAAAGGATTATTGAAAAATAGTGTGACTTTTAAATGTTTTCACTAAAAAGGAGGATATTTCACTAAAATAGTTTTGATGATTATTTTCATCCATGCCAATATCCTTCATTATTATTGATTTAGGTTAATATGTTACAATAAAATCTTCCATATTGTATTGAATGGGTTATGTTTGACTGTTTATGTGTTATTTTTATACCATTCATGGTTTGTGGATAATGTATTGACATTTCGTATTCTTATTTAAAAAATAATTTTTATGTTATGTTTCAAACTTTACATATGAAGAATTCATTGGACTTAGTTGGTGACGGTTGGAGCCCATTATAGCTCCTCAATTCATCGGTAGGTCTAATGAGACAAACTAGTATCTTGGCACAGGGTCTTGACAAAATCTTATTTGTAGTCTTGGAACATGGCCTTAACTATGTGGTTATGATGTCTGGGATTATGCATTCCAGCATTACGAGATTAGATATTTATATTTCATGTGGTTATTAGCCTAGTATAATACTCATGACTATGTTTTATTATGGAATTATTTACTCACCTCATATTCCTTCCATAAAGTGTGCATTTTTATTATTTGTAAAGTTATGTGTTTTAAATTATTCACCCTGCCAAATTTTTATGTTATCATCCACTGTATTTCTTACTCTTACTGAGTGTTTGAGCTCACCCTTTTCTCATGTTTCATTTTCCCAGGATATGAAGAAGGTCGTTATGAGTTACTTGCAGGAATAATCCTGGAAGCTTGGATGTATCAAATGGTATAAATTAGTGTTGTTTTTTTCAAGTTGTAGTATTCAACTAAACTGCCTTTAAAAATAATGTTTTTACAAAACATTTTTTTATTTAAATTTTTTTTATTTTATCTTTAATAATTTTAATTCAATACATTTTATTTTATTCATCATTAAGAAATATAATATTAATAACTTAGTTATTAATATTTATAAAATCCAATTTTATATCTTGGTTATAATTTATGGTTTAAATGAAAATAATTTAACAGAGTATCTCGTTTCGTTCAAACCCATTGTTGTGTACATTTCAAGTTATCAAATAGATTTAATTTGACTAATAATAAATATATCATAATGTATTATGATTTTATATTCCATATATTATGGGTTAATTGGGTCATACACACTATCAAATATAATTTTTCATGTTTTAAATCCTTTAGGTGTTTTATTCTATACCCCTTAAAAAAAATTTCTAATCACAATTTAATGTTAATATTTGAAATCAAGGGTTTTTCATTTGAAAATACAACTTTTGAAATACCCAATTAATTGGACTGTTATTTCAATATCCATTTCCTAGAGGTGAGTAATTCCATTAAAATATATAATTTGAATAAACTTAAGTATACTTACTTTATGAATTTATATTTCATAGCCATAATTTCTATTTGGTTTTTCTTTGATCATTTTATGCTTCATTTTTTAATACACAAAAAATATCCATGATGAATTTTTTTATTCTTATTTTATTAAAATTAACTTTTAATGGATCATAAGATCCATTTATGAGTCAAAAATAATTCTATATATTTATAAATATTTTTATAAACAAATATACTTATCAAAAGTTATATCAATACATTAGAGGAATCTCTAATCCTCAAAAGTAACACCCTTGGTTCAACATTAATATTTATCCATAAAATCATTTCACTAAATACAATTTAATATTAACAAGGAAATCATGTAGGTTAGTGGTATGTTCTAAAACCTTATCACCCATTGATTTTGGGTTCATGTCCCACGTACTTCAAAGATGTGATGAGTTTTCACCCTGTATATGAGTTGTCATTTCTATAAAACCATATTAATATAAGTTACCAAATTGTAATAACTCATAATTATGTCACCCTTATAGAATAAATAAAACGTAAGGGTTTCAATATCATTATAAAAACATTATTATAATTAATATCCCATCATCATCAAATATTATGTTTTATCATCCCTCAATCAAGTGTTCTCCAAGAGGACCAACATCTCACAGAATCACTTTTCATGGTCATATGATTCGCTAATCATATGCTATAAAATCATTTCAGAAATATTACTATAGTTAATTAATTAAAAAATACATGATTATTATAACTATATTTTCATTAATCAATTAATTTTAAAACATATTTATTGGATCCAAATAAAATATCACATTAATCATTATACTATGGTTGTATTAATAGAATAAGATTGACATTGACCCCTAAGATTCTTCAAAGGTGTATTTTCATGACTCTTAAGGAATGTACATTTATATTGATATATCTCTTTAAAGTAGAATAATTTGAATTTGTAAAATTATTTAATTTTCATAGGAACATGATCGTGCTGTCCTTTTCCACATAGGTAAAGTAAAATCATTTTCTTTTTAATCAGGTACAAAAGTGTTACCTTCTGTAAGTATCAAATGTTGGAAAATCATTCATTCCCTTCTTCCTGTTATCCTTCTGTTAAACTATCATCATATTCTCCCCTTGAATCCCCTCACAGACATAATAGTTAGATAATTATTTCCCTATATTGATATATAATGAAACTATATCATAAAATCATTAGAAAGTTTGGAAGAGTAGATCCCTTCATTGGATTATTTTAAGACCACAAAGAAATGGAAAATAATACCCTTTGGATTTCTTATCTTGTCTACAATATGACTTAAAAACCTGGTATAATTAACATCATACTTATAATATTTTTCTTTTATAATTGTCTTAAACTCAAAAAAATTACTTTCATAATTCTTCATTTCTCATGAGGAAAATATCATTCCAAAAATAGTACCCAAAAATCATTTTATTCTATTTTTTGTATTTGTTCTTAATCATTAGTGTTTTAAATCAATATCCACCATTACTCTACATATCGTGAGAGAAGATAAACTACCATAATTATTTTTCATTTTACTACATCCCAGAACTAGAAGTGTGTTCTCTAAGAACATATAATTGACTATCTAAAAGTTTATTTGTATTACCATTGAACGACAGTGGTCATTAAAGCATGATGCATTATATTTTTGTTTCACTGCATGGTGGATCAACATGCAACTCTATAAATGAAATAATATTAATTATAACCCAATATAACTACACCAATGTGGTTATCATTTGATAGATTCTAGATCCATATCCATATATTCCTTTATTATCTTGCATATGAGAAATCTTTACATGGGGTATAAAAATTGATATGGTTCACATTTTATCTCTTAGGTTCAATTTATGAACATTATAATACACCAGATTAGGAGATAACATTATGAATCGTAATTTATAATGAAAAAGTAGGGAAACACATAATATAAATTGAAAAAAATATTCATAGATAATATCACAATCTTAAACATGGTTTAATTATGGGTATATTGTTTTGTCAAATACATAATAATGGTTTGTAAATAAAATGTGAATTATCATAATAATATTCATAGAGTGTGTTGAATAAGGTGCATAGTAAATCCCCTTTTCATTCACCATGTGATGATTTGGGAAATCCCAACAAACCCTTTTCCAACTTATTACCCCCATGAACATCTATTATAGAACCATGTCAAATTTTATCATCCAAACATAAATTTAATTTCATGGATAATCCACCTAATCTCTTACTTATAAAAACATTATGATGTTCTTCTAAACATACCACAAAATTACATCATAGGTTTTATATTCCCAAATCTATGTTTTTATAATTATAGTTCACATGGTTTCTACTAAACATCCTATGATACTAACTATAGTGACCCTGACCCCAGTATATTATAGAAATTGTATACATTATTAAATTATTATAAGATAAAAGGAATCACATATCAATGGTCATTGTATTTTAGTGTTCTTAGTAGAGTTGATAGTTAAAATTCAAAATTCATTTTAAAACAAAAATTAAAAAATCTTTTCTGTTGTGAATTCTATTATTCTTATTTGATTATCCCTCAATATCAATCACAAAACTAATCCTTACACCCTGGGGAAAATAACCATAAGAAAGGTGTGACAACTGATGCTCAAAAACTGAAAGCGTAAAGAATATATTGTGAATTAATATGAAAAATAAGTATCGACAAGTAAATAACTGAAACACATTCCATTTAAACAATACCTTGAGTGAAATATGGAAGGAATAATTGATGATCAAATAATTCTATATTATTATTAACATAATGAAGAAAGTTAACCATAGATATTCTACCTAATCAAATAATGACAAGGAATATCAATAACATAATCAATAATGATGGAATTATTAATGATGTACATATAAAAAAATTCTATCAGGAACCTATTCTAAGAAATCCAATACCATCAAGGCCTTGTTCCATGAAATCTAAAGAAATCTATAAGGAATTAGCCAAAACCAATTCTAATTTGTCAAATGAGACCCAACGATGCATCATTTAGATATATAATTCCTTAACCATCACTTAATAAGGAAAATTAATTCATCATACTAAAATGGTAAAATATATTAAAATATTTTTTATTGAAAATATAACATAAAAATATTTATACTTTCCCTAAATCAATAAACATAATCACAAACCATGTAGAGTAAAATGGTGAATGGTAATAAAATTTTACAACCACAAAAAAAATTGATCATAAACCATTTAGATAAATTATAAGGATGGTATCAATACAATATTTCCATATTGTAACATAATTAAATTATATGGTTTTTGTAGATGATTAATAGAAACACCATGAAAATATCCTTAAAAACATGTTTGAGAAAAATAACCTCTCATTTTTAGAAATATTTTTTAAAAGTAATAATTTCACAAGAAATTTTGAAAAAACTTTAAATTAAAAATAACCATTTAAAAATTTAGAATAAGTATTAAAACATTAATTTATAATGATGGGGGAAAATTTTTTTCATGTCATTCTAGTAAGAAAAAACATTCCTTCCACAATGTTGGTAATCAAATAGGGGCATTGTTTTGAAAAATACATGGAGATTTATTTAAAATTGTTTTGAATAAAAGTAAAAAATGGGTAAATTTTTTTCTAATAAAATATTTTTTTATTGGATAGAAACATTTTTGTAAAAAAATTTATAAAACAAGGGTTTTGATGATATATAATTTCCGATAGAAGAGAGAAATAATGTCTGATTTTCAAAAAAAAATTCCTCAATCATTTTAAGTAAAAAAGAGTAAGAAATGGTACTATTTAATGAAAAAATCTATGAATTACAACAGTTCTGTAAAAAATATTGATTATAAGATATAAATATCAAATAAATCTTCCAAGTGATACTTAAACAAAATCAAACCCAAATAATTATGAGTTTCTGAAATAAACCCTTACCACTTTTGTAGAATTTGAATCATAAAATTCTATAAATAAATAAATGTATCTATAACATTAAATGTCATAATGAGGAGTTAATTCCTGATATAATATAGAAAATCGAAGAATTTAAACCACATAAAATAAATAAATTCCAAATATTTGGTAGGTCTTGTAGAAGTCAGAGTGAGATGAGAAACCCTCAACTTGAGGCAGACTCATCAAATACAATTTTATCTTCCTGGATAATAAAATTGTGTCAATTATTAAATTTATTAATCAGATTATTAAATTTAATTGTTATTATTTTTAACTGTATCACCATGTTATATATGATTAAAAAATAAATTATCTTTATATCATCTATTTGTATTATATTTTTCTAATGTATCAAAAATGACATTATTAGGTCGACTATGGTCAAAAAAGGCATTATTTATAAATATTGAGAATAATAATCATAAAATAACTATAATATTATGAAATAAAATATAATATTTTAAATTAATAATTCTTTATGATTTTGAATATTGAACTATGATACAATCATTTAGATGGTAGGTCATACGTAGGCATGAGTAACGTTTCCATTTTTTAATGATCATTGTGGGAAAAAGTTAAGTAATATTTTATTTTTCCCAAATGATTATAATATAATATATAATATATAATGTCTATATATATATATATATAATCCATGTTTTTTGGTTATAAAAAGAGATTCACTTTTCTTCGTAAAGCTAGTAGTTCACACCGACGTGAACACGTTTTCATTTTTTAGTGTAAGAATGAAAATGATGTATTATTTTTTTCATACTAATAAATATTTCTATAATATAATAATTATTTCAATTATATAACATATATAAATGAAAATTATCCTTATTATTATCTATGTAAATCATTATCAAAAAATGAAACAAATCACTTCGACATGTTGTAGTCCAATGTACAAGTGAGCGATGTTGTCATATCTCATAAAAATGGAAGGTAAAACGTTATATTATATATTGTGAATCCATATGTATAATATTTTCATAAGTATATAATATATACTTTATAACAGTCATCATACACAACCATGAGATGCGGTAATGGAAAAATGATTGACATTAGTTCATAATGGGGTAGTCCACTGTATACACTAATGATGATTTCAAAACCCATTTGATGGAAGTGGAGATGGATTACATCATTAACCTAAAATAAAATCATATAAATACATTTAATATTATGAGTTTATTATATTTTATTGTTTAATAATTATTTAATTATGTGTAGTAATAAATAAAACAAAAATAAATTGTTTGGAATTTAACCACTTCTCAAAAAACCTCTTTATGATGATATAATGTACCCCTATAATGGATTTAAGACTAAAATTGATTCATTGATTATTTTATGGATGTGTGGAATTTATTTTTATCTGGATTGGATTAACCAAATTGGTTTGATGGTGTGAATAATAGAGGATATTGGGTGACCTTTTATTAGGGATGTGAGTGGCACACCTATTATTTTTAAAACCAAAAAAGATTAACATCAATATTTTAATTAAAAATGATCAAAATGGAGTGTTTTATGTACTTATAGATATTAATGTACAAATAAGTAAATTCCATATATTTTATACTAGTTTTTATTTCATTTTCCCATTTTATGCTTTGCATATCCCCCGATAAAACTATATTTACAATAACTGTAATAAATATATTTTACTAATAATCATTGTAAAAAACAATTTCACCTTATTAGATAATATATATTTTTATAATTCAAAATATATAATTCATTTTTCTAATTTTAATTCATATAATTATAAATTTTAATTTATTATTAATCTTGTTGACATAATGAGAATGTGTGTTTTTAATGGGAACATGTTCAAAACAATACAATGTTTTTATATCAAAATTTAACATTAAAATGATTATAATTACAAAATTTTGATTAATTTATGTATAATTACCTTAAATTTACATTCAAAAAAATTAAAAATATAATTTAAATTTATAAATAATTTTACCAAAAAGGTAGTTTTGATTTCAATATATTATTTTCACTATTGATTGTGAAATTAACCATATAAAAGAATCACAAAAAATCACCCTAAAATAATTTTTATATTTTTATTTAACAAATGAAGATTATTTTGTCAAATAAATTGAAACATCCATAATCCACTAAACTCGTTCTCCTAGTGGAGTCTCTACATGACCTCAATCATGCCTCCCCATATGCTATAGTTTGAAAAATAGTTGTGAGGGTCCAATAAGTTATGTGGGGAGACAATGTCCTCTTAAACAGGGTAACCACAGTATTTAAGAATTCAAATAATAGAAACAAAATATAAAATCCAATAAACATGCATAAGAAAACATCTCCCAAAACTGGGTACAAACAATAAACAAATAATAACTATGTCATGTCATGGTACATTGCCATAGGAGAATTTAACAAAAATAAAGATAATAGATGAATCCCCAAATTAGTCACAACTCCATGTATGGATCCCCATCCATGCATATCCAAACATCTAATCAACTCTCTTGCACCGGTCCTTTTCCCTTATTTTATACAACAACAATATAGACTACCTGGGTACCCAACAATGGCCTGAGAAGGGTGTGAGTACAACTCTGTAGGACACCACCAATTATTAATAAAAAAAATATTGTCTAAAAAGATATTTCATTCACGTATGAAATAACTTAAAAGTAAAAAATGGGAAAATCAAGTTCCATTAGTTAACAATATTTACTTTATCCATTTCTATCTTTTATACTGATTCTATATTTTATGCCATATAATTACATAATATTTTTTAATCATGTGATTAATGTGTTAAGAATTTACATCATCTACAAAATTTTTCAAAGATGTCAGTAACAATTAGTTAGGTAATAAGTCATTCCCCTATCTCACCAGTAATAAAACACATGACAAAAACACATTATCCTCACATTTAAGCCTCAGTTCAGGTGGAATGAAACCATTATGAGAATAGATATTTGCACCCTTCTCTAACCCATGCATTGTGTGGTGGGTTTTAGAGCCATAATCTAACTCTAATCATGAGAATAAACCCCCCCCCCATTCAATATCCCAAACTAACAATCCATGTCCACATGATTATCCATCTAGGGGTATGTTATAACATTAGTCTAATCTTACCCGTTAGAGGAGCATTATTTCTTTATCAAACATCAACATACAAGAACCATATTTATCCAATAAATATAATCAACCAAAATTCAAAACCATCGACATTTGAATTAATATTATTCCATAACCCATTAACACATTTACCATTTACATTACATGTCCCATTTATCTCATTCCCATTATTCTACATAACTGACTAAGCATATTTAATATTTCCATACATTATCCCATTTATCATGAAAAGGATTTCCAATGTTTTAACTCATTTTTACCATTTCCAATCTCAAATGAAACTACCCACCTCTACATTCTATGTACAATTCGTAATCAATTCAACATGTTCACATTAATTCTATTTTCCCATTTAGAATATCTAATAATCTCTATCCATTATCCCATTGTCACATTCATTAAATCATGATTCTTGACCCATTATTTCATTCCCATTCACACGTCTTAACCTAACTATCCTATTTTTCATTCAAAATCATTAGACCACCAATCAATTAATCGTTTTCATTTCATTGATCATATAAAGCATTATCATGTATCCCAATAACCATTTATAAATATTCTATTTTAAAGTGAAATTAAGATATCAAAATGTTCATCATGGATTCATTTTATCCCAAATCAATTCCTTGTTTAACATCACCAATTTCATGGTTCGAGAAAGTCAGTGCATCCTATGGGTGTCCCTAAATCAGTCTAATAATCCTCAATGCATCCCATGGGAATCTTGATGGGTTTAATTAATCACTTAGACACCCATGGTACCAAATATCACTAATGGTGCTAGAAGAACAACAACGAGAAAACATTTAAACAATATCATATGTATAAATCTGCTTAAAAGATACTAGATATAACTTATAAACCACCTACATTAAATATAATGTTGAATGAACTCTTAATCATAGCCTTATATATAGATTCATTAACCCTTTGAATCCCCAACCTATATTATAGCAAAATAAGAGGGTTTTATGGATTCAGAAAAAGATGGGAGGAACTATAAACCCTAATTCGGAAAGTGGATGCAAGAGAATCATAAGACTAACTTGGTGATTTGATCCATAACCCATAATGATATAAAGGGCCTGGAATCGAATAAGAACCTCTTCTGGGAAGATTTTTTTTCAATTTCGTCTTCCACTAGTGTCTCAAGGTAAAACATGGTTGATTGAAATATAGTGGAGATTGAAAAATCCTCATATGGAAAAACTATTATTTTTTCAAAATTTATGGGGAATATAGTTTACACATAGGGGTTTCCAAACAATGGGAAAACATTGTAGAAGTCAAATTCTATGTGAATGTGGGTCACACGGTTACCTAGGTATTTTTCATGGTTTGAAAAACTATGTTTCAACTATACTGAATACCATTGTCCAATGTTTCATGGCTTCCCTTGGAAGGACTCACGTTTTACCTAACCATATGCCAACTGTGCATCTTGCAAAGGTTGGCCCAGTTTTCCTTCCTTTCATTCACTAATAACCATAAGAACCTCATGTCCCATCACACCCTGGTGAACATTTAAATGATGAATTATAATTACTTAAACCAAAATTTAAATAATGACATACCTCTTTAGAAATCAGGATCTTTCATCCTCCACCACCTTATAATGGCTCGTCCTCAAGAAGCACTTCTTGAGAATCACAGATCATCCTGAGTAAAGTGATCGGCCTAAATGGCCCACCTTTCCATCCTCCCATTCCAAGTTCCTCCTTGGACATTAACATGCCACCATGAACATAGATATAAGGTTCACCATTACCACACAAAACCTTCTTATTGGGATACACAAGATAAACTAGATGCTCCTTAAGGATTCATTATCCGGAAACCATACAATATCCACTAGAATTCCATAGGGAATCTGTGGAAGCACTACAAAAAATGAATTACAAGGAAAGTTCTCACACAACATCATACTATTTTGGAATAGCTAGTTGGAACCCCATTTTTATGATCCTCTTCACAATCAAGAACCAAATAACATGGAACCATTTTACTTTGTTTTTAATCTCTAATGGTGAAAAAAAAATGGAATCACCTAAAGGTAACACATGATCATCCCAACCACAATATTTGACTTATATCAATCAACAACTTGAGGCCCAACAGTCCCATTCCATATAAAATTCTGGTTGTTTTTTTCCTATCGACTGTTCAATGTTCCAGTGCTCTGTAAATTTGAATAGCATCACTCAGGTCGAATCCTCAGCGATGATACTTTTTAATAGTCCATTGTTTTTAGTTGATTTTAGTTTTTTTTGGGGGGGGATTGTTTTTAGATATTAAATGAAGTGATTTATGGTTGGTGTTTGATTTAACAATTTGATAAATATTGCGGTGAGTTCATCATTGCGTAGTTAAGCTAGTGATATCATTGATCCTTGATTTATATTTATTTAAATTATCAACCATGTCACAAGTTGACGTTGATTGGAATTCCAAAGTGTGAAGGCTTAAATACATGATTTAACATAACTTAGGGTTCTAATATTAATCATATCTTGTTTATGGTAGTGTATTTATGGTTTTAATATCCATTGGAAATCACTCATTAAACAAAACGAATCATTAATCCATGATATGTTAAGTCAAAATTACAAAATGTTAATTCAAATAATATTCATCGAGAAAAAGTTCTCAATCACTTAAAATGCCTAAATTAAAAATAAACACAATGAGAGAATTATTAATCTGTTAATATGATTATTAATTTGTTTTATTATATTTATGATGATTAATTATAAGAATAAGGAAAATGAAGGGATAATAATAGAATTGTGTGTCGAACTCACACAGACACGGACAATGATGAGAATTAAAAACGGACATCCGATTGAATGAGGAAGAAAAATAAGGGAAGGGGTTTCAACATGATTTAAACTATTTTAAGAGAATTAATATTTAAGAACAGTGGATGGATTATTAAAAAACAATATGAAGAAGAAACATACATTAAAAGAGGACTGCAAAAACAACACTTACAGGATTACAAATGAAGAAGAATACAAAAGTAAATGAAATCAAAGAGAGGAATGGTATATCAAGTGAAAATGTGAGTTTGAAATGTACTCCTAGGATTTTTGAAGTGCCTTGTTCAAGCCAATTGATCTTCCTCTTTTAAATTTTCAACCACGTGCAAGGTGAAGGGGGTTGTATTTATAGCCCAAGGAGGTGGACTGTTAGCATTCCAAATATGCCCCTCCACTTGCATTGAGAATTTGGCCATCCAGAAAATAGAATAGTGACATATCCTCTTCTTAAAAGTTGTATATAATAAGGTTTTCTAACTACTCTTCAATGTTTGAGGAATGTAGTCTTATGGTTCTAATGTTATGACAGCTTTTTTAAAACAATTTTAATCTGTCCATTTCAATCCATATATTTTAGAATGTTGAAATGTGAATGGGTTTGTAAATAGGATTATTCCATCAAATAAAATAAATTTATTCTAACATGTTGTCCAAATATATCCCAGATTTCACACTACCAAAGTCCAGCTTTATTTGATGTCTACATCATGCACAATTTCATGAATAGTTTCATGATTTTTATTCCTGGCTAGAATAGTTGGATGGACTTCAAATCATAAGTTGGGCCCCTTTTGTTGTATTTGGATTGTCCAATTTTTATCCAGGATTTCTTTGGATAATCAAGATGATATGGTAATTTTTCATAAAATATGGGCTTCGGGATTTATCCAAGTAACTCAATCATCAAGGATGTTCCAATTTGTTCATAGATTCATTGGGTCTTCTAGTTTGGATCATATGACCCTCAAAATGGATGATTTGGCCAAAGGTCCATTATAATGGAATCTTTTAATTTGAATAAGGAACACTAAAAAACACAAATAATTAAATTTTGATATGTATGATAGGATTAATTATTAAAAAATTAAGCCATATTTAGTTTGGATGAATTTAAATAGTTCTCTAAAATTATATTTAATATTTAAAAATTAATATTTCATACAAATTATTGAAGTTTAATATAAAATCAGTAAAGGTAGAATATAAAAAGTTATGAATGTATTAATAACATCAACTCCCCCCCCCACACATAGTTTTGTGAATGTCCTCATGTGAAACAAATATAAAAAACATTACAAAATCATTATCACTCGCCAAACTATATAATTGTTTCCCCAATGAGGGGAGTTTTAGATTGTTTCACTCTTCCATATTTAATTCCCCCACAAATTTTTATTGAAACAATGTTACAATAAAAATTTATTTTTCATTGTCACATTAATAAATGGAAAATGTGGACACTCAAAACTCACACCACCCAAGATGATAAAATTCATTAATGGAGGTTCACTCTTTCACGAAAAAAAAGGAAAATCATTGATTTTGAAAGATATCTCAGCTTCCATTCCCTATCCTAATGTGCATAAGAATCAAAAGGTATTTTTAGGGTGTTTTATTGTGGGTATGTGACATTAGTAATTCAGTATTCAAAAGAGTAACACCAACATGGAAAAATCAATGCACCAATTTTTTTAAATAAAACATGGAAATAAATGAAAAACCATATTTACAAGGGAACAATTATGTGAATAAAGACCCAAAATTGGATGAAAATTTGAATGGAATAATAAGGTGGAGAATTTACAAAACACAAAACTTCTCCCAATAAAATAAGAATATATAATAAAGGTGTTCATTTTTTCTTTTTTTCATTATTTTCGAATTTTGTACATGAAAAGGATCTCACACTCATATCCCAACCCATAATTGATCTCCTTGTAACACAAATTGTAATATTTATAACAAGATATAAGGTTTAGGAAGAGTGATGTTTTACCCACTCAAGACACGACCCATTCTTTTTTTGGTATTTTTTTATTTTATTTTATTTTATTTTTTTGAACACTTGTTAATAAATTATTAACAATATGTAATAAGCATACATTAATTCCCAAAACCCATTTAATTACAACCTCTTACCCATAATAAATTGGATTCTTTCCCTCTAATATATGATAACATGTTAAAAATTAACAAACGGGAACCAAAAATGAAATCCATTTCCACAAAACATAAATTTTAATAAATAAAACTTTGAAAATCCATGTAGATATTGGGTGGGATAAGGTATTGGGCTTGTAATGTGGATATCAAAGAAAATGCTTTCTTAGGAAATGAGGGGCTTTCAAAATTTGGAATAATTTAAGGTTAATGGGAAGATATTTAGTTATTGTGATTCTCATGAGGTTTAGAAAATGAATCTATCATTTTAATGCACACTAAAGTAAAAACTTCAGCTTGAAGGTCCACAAACACTAGACTCACAAATGGGGGTAAAAACACACATTTGGAAAATATGGCCATAGGTGGTGTCTTCATAAACGCAAATTTTGATCCTCATAGTTAGAGAAAATCATTTTCCAAATCAAAAATTGAGCATTCAAATTTTTTTAGTTTTGAAACACTATTATTTAATAAAATATATGAGGAAAACACTTGATTTTTGAGATGAAACCATGTCTTTTTACAAAACAAAATTATTATACAAAATTTCAAAATTTGAAGGTGGGCATTCATGACTCTTTCTCTTCCATATTTTTTAAGTTATTTTTATTATTGTTTTCTAGTTTTTTCGGTTTTTTTAGTTTTTTTATATAGACACACACACACAAAAGAGTAAATAAAAACTATTTTGAGGAAATTGGTAACAAAAGAAAGGGAGAGGAATAATTAGAAATAGGGAGATAGATGATGTGATAGAGATAGTGTTAAAGAGAAAAAGGTGCCCCGTGGTTTGGATTTTTTGGATTGTCATCTCAATATAGTGGTGGGTCTACTATGGATATTATAAAATTCAAGGTCATTCTTAGGATGTGTGTCCTACCATGGTGATTCTTTAACCTATGTCCATTAAAATTGAATGTCCTTTTAGAAGAGGTGTCTTAGATTTGCACTGCACCATGTGTGTAAACATGAGAAACAATAAGAGGATCGTCCCGACTAGAATTATTCTTACCAGGGTGAAGTAGAAATCAAGAGTTAAAGAGAATTTCATTTTCATCTTCATGGAATACCTTTCTGAAGATTTTTTATCATGTATTACCTTGGATTTTGCTTTGTAGAGATTAGAATTCTCATAATAATCAAGTTGATTCTCCTCCAGTTCATCCAATTGAAATAATCTTTATTCACTAGATTTTCCAAAATCCAAATTATATGTTTTCAAATCCGAAAATGACTTATGTTGTATATCAGATTTAAAATGACATTTTTTAACAAAAACTATCCTAAATGAGACATCCCATTAGGGATTTATAGTCAGTTCAGTAAGACCAAAGTGCTTCACCAACTATTTCATGCCAATCATTTCTGGTGGGCTTAAAAATTCTCTCAAGCACTCTTTTGAATTATCTATTAGAATGGTAAACCATGAAATTTGTTTGAGGGTGATCTGAAGCTGATGTTTTATATAAAACCCCATTATTTTTCGAAAGTGATTCAATGGTTCTATCAAAAATGGGTTCATAAGTCACTTATCATGGCACGTGGTGTTCCAAATCAGTGGAAGATGTGTGTCTTTATGAACCTACAAAAAGTATATTAATCATAATTTCAAGTGGGTTTGACCTCTTCCAACATAGAACCATAATAAAATACAAGAATAATGTATGAGAATCCATTAGAAGGAGGGAATGGTACCATGAAATCGATGCACCAAACATTGAAGATTTCACAGAAAATGAAAGTCTTTTGGTAAATTTCATTTCTCTTGGAAATTGTGGAAAAATTTTGGCAAGTGGGAAATGACTCAATGAACACATGTGATTCCTTGAAGAGTTAAGGCCAGAAGAATATAGAGTCTAGGAACATTTGGGAGGTCCTTTGTGGTCTAAAGTATCCACCTCCAGGAAGTGACTGATATAATTATAAGATAGAATAATGTTCAACTTTATCAACACATCTCCAAATTACCATGTCTTTGTCAGTTTTCCAATGTTTTTTTCCTCCCAAAAATAGTATTTTGAATCACATTTCAACTCCATTTTTTATTCTTTTAAAAATATTTTAGGAGAAACACCAGAAACCAAGAAATTTTCAATTGGGGCATACCATGGTATTTTTGGAGAGAGTGGTGAAAGGTGCTCATTGGGGAATTTTAGATTAATGATTTTTGTATTAGAAGAATTATAAATTCTAATCAAGTGATCAGCCATAGGATTTTATTTTCCTGGTCTATCATTGATTTCATGTTCAATATCTTGGAGCATTAGGATCCCTCTAATTATCCTCAGTTTGGAATCAGTTTTCTTGAGTAAGAACATTATAGTAGAATGGTCTGGGAAGATTATGATTTTGGCACCTATGAGAAATGGCTAAAATTTATCTAAGGACAAAAACAACTGCTAAAAGTACTTTTTTAGTGAAAATGTTGGGTGATTGAGTTTTATCCAATGTAATTAAGGTATAATAGATGACATGAGGAATCTTTTCTCCTCTTTGACCAAGAACATACCCAACAACTCTATCATAAAAATCACACATCAACTCAAAGGGTATGAACTAATTTGGGGGATGGATTATTGGGGTAGATGTAAGAGCAGTTTTGATTTCAATGAAGGCCTCTTCAAAACCACATAAAAATTGAATGTGACACAATTATTTAGAAACCAAGTGAATGGGAGGGAAATCCTACTGATGTTATGAATGAATCAACAATATAAACTAGTATGACTGGGTAATGAATGGATTTATTGAACAGAAGTGGGTTCAGGAAGTGATTGTCTCACTTAGATTTTTCTAGGATCATCTTAAATACCCTTTTTTGAAACTATCTTCCCTTGAACAATCTGGTTTTAAACCATTAAGTGAAATATTTAAAAATTTAACACAAGGATACACTTGACACATTTATTAATGACTAGAGAGAGTAAATTCAAGCAAGATTCAAATGAATCACCATAAATGGTAAAGTCATCCATGGAGACTTCCATGAAATGATCAATGAATTAATAAACAATACTCATCATACACCTTTGTATTGTTTTAGGTGCATTGAAAAGGCCAAAAGACATTCTCTTATTTTCATATGTTCCAAAGGGGCATGTGAATATTGTCTTCTCTTGGTCCTGAGGTGTGATTGGAATTTAAAAGTATATGTTGTATCCATCAAGAAAAAAATAGTGTGACTTTTTGACTAATAGTCATAGCATTTGATCAAGGAATGGAAGAGGATAGTGATCTTTTCTTGTTTCAACATTCAATTTCCAACAGTCGATGTACACACGCTATTTGTTCTTCACTCTAGTCATGACTAACTCCCCATGTTTATTTGTGGAAATAGTTATCCCACCCTTCTTAGGTTCAACATGAATTGGACTTACCCATTCACTATCAGAAATTGGGTAGATAATACTAGCTTGAAGAAACATGGTGATATCTTCCCTAACTATATCAAGTATGAGTGGATTGTGTCTTCTTTCTGGTTGTATAATTGGTTTGGATGATTACAAAAGAAGTATGTGGTGCTTACAAAGACCAGGGTTTATTCTTGGTACGTCATGTAGGGTCCATCCTAAGGTCTTTCTGTTTTCCTCTAACACTTGAACTAGTTTGGACTCCTTTGTTTCATTATGTAAACTAGAGATAATGACATGATATGAGTGAACCTAGAAAAGGAATTCATATTTCCGGTGTTCAGGGAGAGCTTTAAAATCAATCTCATATTTCATTTGCAGGTTAGAAAACTCATGAATGGAGGAAGGGATTTATGTTGGTTTTGATTCATTTTTTTAATTCTTTCAAAGGTGGAGTAGTAGATATCAGAGATGATGTGGGACTCAAGAGAGTTTTTAAGATCCTCTAGATTGATGGAGTATATGAATGAGAGGTATACATCAACATCACGATTTATTACATGGATAATCATGGTTCATTTTTAACAAGATCCCCTCTCATTACAACATGATGAACATGATGTAATGATGTTTAATTTAATCTCATAAGTTTCCTCAAAAACATGTATTGAGAATGCCTAGTGATCCTCAGATGGGTATCGCAAGGCTTGGAAAATTTTGAACTTGACCAGTTGGTCACCAGATTCCATGGATAAGATGCATGAATGGACATCAATTTTGGATCTTTCTATCATTATGAATGGTCTTCCAAGAATTAATGGATATCATGAATATTTTGTCTCACCTTCCATGTCAAGGATATAGAAATCAGCTTGGAAAATAGGATCATTCAGTGGAACAAGGGAATCCCTGATTATACACTCAGGACTAGAAGTGATTAGATTGGACAATTGAATGACAACATCCATTGTATGTAAGGGGCCTTGACCAAGGATATAGAATATGGATTTGGGCATGACATTTATTGAGGCTCCTAGGTCTATGAGTTTGACATCGATGTTGGAACTTCTAATTTCTCATGGAATTGTAAAGGTCCCAGGATCTTCTCACTTTATGAGAATATACTGGTCGGTGGAATCATATTAGAAGGTCCTAAGTTTCCTCTTATGAGTGAACATCTTCTGAATAAATTAGCATACATATGGATTTGTTTTATGAAATCTAAGAGGGTATTGTTGAATTACAAACATATAAACATGTCATGGATTTCATGATTTGGTTCAAAGGACTTATTTGGCTCTGAAATGGATTCAAAAAAAGGAATTGGGATCCAATTTTTAATAGAAGGAGGTGAGGGAATGGATTCATATTCCCATTCAAGATTCATTTTCATTTCATTTTCAAAGTCAACATTTAAAGGGGAGTTTGAGGACTTATCATGAGGCATATAAATTTTCTTTCCTGATCTAAGTGCAATTGCACTTACATTACCATTAGGATGGGGTAATGTTTTAGATATGATTTGGAAAGAATTTAATTTTTGTTGCTGGATCAGGTGGGATATAGGTTGACCAATTTTGGTTTTATTGTTTTTATGGATGGAATAGGTGAAGGAGGAATGATCTTCCACTTCACTTTCCCATGGTTGTTTGGAAGTATTGTCTTGCCATAAATTAGGATTTATATGATTTTGGTTCTTTGGAAAGCAATTTTATTGTGTTGGGAATTGAGAAGGCTCACAAGGATAGTAGAATACAGGGGGAGGAAGTCTAGGATTGATCCTTTGAAGCTGATTAACAAAATGGTATGGTTTTTGTAAGTTACCACCACCTTTAACATATTGGAATTGGTTTGGGTTTTGATGATGGAATTGAGGGGTATGAGAAATGGAATTACCATACCTCAAGCCTTGGTAGAAGGTAGAAGAGAAGGGCTCAAAGTGGGGTTGTTTGAAGTTTATTACAAACTGACCTGATTATTTAGGGATGGGGTTCCGCTGAGCATATATTTCATTGTGTTATTTTATTTAAATTCCATATCTTACGCTACACGCAACACCGAGTTCGAGCACACCACGACTTACCAAACTAGCTGTTCAAATGAAGTTATGAATAGTATTAACTGGATTTTGAATTTTATATACTCTATATATTTTTATCTTATGTATTATGTGTTTCTTAGACATATTATAAGAACTAATTCAATTTTTCAGATAAAAAATGTATTTTTCAAAAAAAATCAATTTTACCACCTTTTAATGGTGAAACCTTTTTAAATCCAATATTTGACCCTTTTACTTATTCATTCTGACAAAATAATATTCTTCTTTAGAATCAGGGACATCAACATTTAAATTGGATTAAATTTTGGTATTTTTCAAATAATATTCATTTTTTATGAATAGTGAGAAATAACGTATTTTAATTCAAAACTGCCTTTTAATATAATTTATTTATATGGTTAGATTATATATTAAATTGGTTTTCAAGTGTAATTAGAAAATATTTTTACCCTTTAATCCATTTTGTTTCATTGGAATTAATTTTACATTGAAATTATACATAAACAAGTATCAATCTTTTGATAGTTATTATTTCTTAAAAACACGATATATGTTTGGACAAAGGGAATTAATTTTAAATTAATTTATCCAACTTCTATATTTTTAATTTGGTAAAAGATACATAATTTTTGAATTCAGAATATCAAATATATCTTTGGCTGAATTTTTGATATTTTTCTGAAAAACCTCAATTTTTGATGAACAGTGAAACGACTAAGTAGTAGTTAAAAATCTGAACTATTCATTTAAATGAATTTTTACCACATATGTGAATTGAATTTTAAAAATATGAGATACATGGTTGTTATTATTAAGTAAAATTTGGTTCATTATGATGAAAATAAATTTTGTTGAATAATATCTTTTGACTTTTCTTTACCGCGGTTAAAGTTAAATAGGGTAATTCAAGGTAAAAAGAATATTATAATAATACAAAATTAAATTAACACTTGTCCTAACCTTATTTTATGAGTCATGGGAGACCACAGTCATCTTTGGGTCTATTTTGGGACCCCATAGGGCCACTTAAGAATGATAATGAAACTTTATTTTAATTAACATAAAGTAAAGATAAAAATGCCATTACAAAATATATTTTAGTATATAAATTTCTACATGGAGTTATATAAGTCAACATTTCTACTATAAATAATCATTGAAAAGCTAAATATATTTCCTACATTATGGTAAAAAAATTATAATTTTTAGACATAAAATAAATTAAACTATTTATGACACAATAATGATATTGAATTTACCTTATTAAAAATGATTAAAAAATATGATTATTTTTATTAAAATAGTATCCAAAACATGTCCAATTATTATTGGATGATTTTATTTCTACCATGAATCATATCCTCTTATAATATAAGTAGTTTGGGACCTTTAGAAATTGAATATCACTATATAATAAAATAATATTTTCAAACTTTCCTAAAGAGACCATCCTCTCCCTTATAAAATGACACCACTTCTATCCCATTCCACACACCTATCAATCCCCATGGCTCATCCATCCTCAGCCAAAATAATCTCCCAATATTCCTATATTACTCATAGAATCCTTACCTTAGGAATAAGGCACTTCAAAGAGTCGTTTTGGTTCAAACAAAGGAAGTTCCCCAAATTAAAGGTAACACTTTCTATTAAATTATATTGTTTTATTTTAATTCTCCAACCCCCCTAAAAACATTTTATTACTTTTCTTTATAATAAAACCTATATCCACAATATACTTGTATATTGTTATGAAAATAATTCTAACTACACTTACACACACCTCCATCTAATGGGTGAAGAACATCCTATTTCTTTGGATGGAAAACTAACGCCTCACAAAACGATGATTGTTCGATTATCTCCTACCACCTCTCATGGTGACCATTAAGATGGAATATTATTTATATATGACATATATATATTATGTTTATTTTTTTATTTATTATTCTATATTTTCCATTTATATCATTATTTTATGGTTTCCAAAATGGGTAAAACGTGAATATTTCATTTGAGGAAGTGTGCACTACCACCCCCTCAAAATGATTGGACTTGTTAATGCCTTATGTGGGATGTATAAATGATGTAAATAATGATATTATATGTGATATTATATTGGAATTATAATATACCTATGTATCTTTATGTTTTAATTCCATTAAAATACCAAATATAAATGAAATTAGTGTTCATGTGTACGTACAACTTACCGTCTCCAGGAAGAGTACATTTCATTTATTATCTCCAAATGTTATCTACTTTTATAAATAGATATATATAAATGATATATAAAATATATATGATATCTAAATCATGTATATCATTTGGGAGATAATGTACTTTTGACCACGTGGAAAATTGTAATTATAACAAGTTCATTTTTTACTCAGGTTCCGAACATCGATAAAATATCCAATATGAACTCAAATAATTAACTAATTATTATAGAAATATAATAAGTGATATAAAATGAATAATAAAATTAAAAAATTTTCTTAATGAATTATAAATTAACTTGAGTTTATTATTCAAGAAGAATAAGGAACATACAAGACAAGTCGGACTTGAGGTAAGGGGTTTCTTATCTCACTTTTAATTCAATGAGATTTCCATTGTTCACCACTTATTTATTCCATGTGGTGTATTGTGTACTACTATTTGATATATATTATCATGATTATCATTATTTTCATGGTATTATGTGATTCATCTATTGGTTATTAACTTTTTTTCATTCTAATCAATTGATTAGAAGAAAGTAAGTGTTTTTCATCTCACTTTTATTCCCTTGAGATTTATGCTATATTGGACACTATTTCCTTTTGTGTGGAGTATGTAATTCACCTGATTATATTATTTTTTTAATATAATTTAATGTTTGGGTATTTAAATATTCATTGTATGATACTTCTTTCATGGGGTGTATGTTTCATAACTTAACAAATTGGTAATGGAATTTCAAATTTCAATTTCCACTAATTGGGATTTACACATACTACATTGATTATTTTACTCCATCATTATGTGTGGAATCACTATTTATTATTTTTTTAGTAATTTCCACTCCCATTTCTGTGGATATACTTTTGATACACATAATTACTCCAATTATAAATTCCCAAGTCATCGTTATGAACTTGATAAGAGTAATTTTAACTCTATATCCATTTATTGAGTTAAACATCCAATTCATTGGTGATGTTTTTACAAGAATATGTGTGATTGTCCTCTTATTGTTTTACCATAAATATCCAGCCATATTGAGTGTATTTATATTTATCACACTTAATTATTTCATAGATTTATCATTAACTTAAGGATAGTGTCTTTATAAGATATTTCATCTCAATTTACATTCTATTGAGACTTATTTTTTGTTAAACACAAATTCAATTTTATATGGTGTATAAAATTTATTTGACATAGTATATCATGAATACCTTTATTCTTATGTTATTATAATTTTATTATTACCTCAATTATTTTTATTCAAGTTTCTCTCTTTTGGTTAAGAACTCTAACTAAAATATCATTTTAAATGTTTTAAAGATTTATTATTCAAAATCATTCTCATTAATGTATATGTTTTAAAAATGGTTTAAGGATTTATTTATAAGGATATGAAAGATTTAAAATAAAAAATACTTTAAAAAGTTTCAAAGTGGTATGGGACACTTTGATTCAAAAATCTATTTTAAACGTCTTCTTGACAAATAGTGTGACTTTTAAATGTTTTCAAGATAAATGGGGATTTTTCTCTCATATAGTTTTGATGGTTATTTTCATCTATGTAAATATCCTTCAGTATTCTCGATTGAGGTTAATCTGTTACAATAAAATCGTTCATATTGTATTGAATGAGTTATGTTTGATTGTGGATGTGCTATTTTTATACCATTCATTTTTTGTGGATAAAGTATTGAAATTTCGTATGCTAGTTTTAATACGAATGTTTATTTATGTTTACAACTTATCATATGAGGAATGCATTGGACTTAGTCAGTGATGGGTGGAGCCCGCTGTAGCTCTGTGATGAATCGGTAGGCCTGATAAGACAAACTATTGTCTTGGCACAAGGCCTTGACAAAATCTTATTTGTAATCTTGGCACAAGGCCTTGACTGTGTGGCTATAATGTCTGGAATTATGAATTCCATCATTATGTGATTAGATATTGATATTTCATGTGGTTATTCTACTAGTAGAATACCCATGACTATATTTTATTATGGAATTATTTACTCATCTCATATTCCTTTCACAATGTCTTCATGTTTATTAATTGTAAAGTAATGTGTTTTTAATTATTCAACATGTCTATTTTTTATGTTATCTTCTATTGTAATGCTTACTCTTACTGAGCATTTGAGCTCACCCATTTTTTCAGGTTTCATTTTCCCAGTATATGAAGAAGTTAGTTATGAGTGACTTGCAGGAATAATCTTGGAATCTTTGATGATTTAAATGGAATAAATTAGTGTTTTTTTCTTTCCATGTTGTAGTATTGAACTTATGAATGAATCTTGTTTCCAAGACTACTAAACTGATTAGTATTTCAGGAATTTGTTCCTTATAATCATGCCAATGTATTAAAATAATGCACCGGCTCCTAGATTCTATGGTCGGGGTATTACAGTTGGTATCAAGGGAAGTATAGTACAAACCTTGTAAACTATATTTTGATAAACTCTAATTAGAGCACATTACCCTAAGATATACATTGAGGATTACTATAGAAGAAGATCCTAGAATCTTGGTAATATATGGATTTTGTGTATTTTCTAAGAAATAAATCCATGTCTAGATACAAGTAGGTAGAGTCGGTTATGGCACAGATGTACCTAGGCATGAAAACTCCGACAAAGAGTCTTGGGCTTGACCCGAGGTGTCCAGGTACATGAAAATAGGCCTCACTTCACTCTTGGTTATGGAACTCCCGAGAGATATGCTTAGGATAATTTTCATCCTATTTACAAACTGATTTGACGGATTTTAATATAAGATGAGAATAAACAACCTTGGTTAAACCTAAGGTGTTTTAAATTTAAAATAACTTGTCATGATATTCTATAAATGATTTTATGACTATTATTACTCACACAATGCTTTCTCCTTTTAGACAATAGCTGGATTCCATAGAAGTAATAGTAACTTTGAGCATCATGTACATGGTTTGAACGGTGGTGTAAATGAGCAAGAAAATGGAATGTTGAGAGGCGTAAAAGATATTGTGTTCATGCTAAATCAGTTCTCAAAAAATATGATCAACAACATATATATTAACCAACTCTCGGAATCAACAAGGAAGAGAAAAGTGGTGAATGATAATAGTTCCATCAGTGAAGACCATGGAGAAAAGAAAGCTCATTTTCCATCATACAGAAAATGTGGAAAGATACACATAGGACTGTTTCTTAATGAAAGAAAGAAATGTTTTATGTGTGGGAAAGGAAATAAAGTAAAGAATTTCCACGGAAAAATTAAGATATCTATGGAAGAAAATAAAAATGGTCCTAAGAATCCATTTACAGTAATTGACCGTAAATGTAGGGGACCAGTCCATTACCCAAGTGAATGCCCTATTCTATAGGATATTCTCATGGTCAAGGAATAAGCTATATTGATGTAAATGGATGGAGAATTGTTTAAAAATTATTAGTTCTATTTTTTAATGGGATTACTTTGGAATACTTTTCTATTGTATTTGTAACCCTATAGTTTTTCATGTGAAAATGATATTTGTGGAATAATTATATTTTATCTAGAGAATATAGTTATAAATAACCATTTGGTTTTATATGATCATTGAGTTTGAGGAAATTACATGTTATTAAATTTTGGAATGAAAATGCTAGGTATGAGATAACATTTGGGATAAACTGATTTTATAGTTATTTTGAGGAATCTATCTCATTTTTGGGAATATTATAAAATTATATAGTTTTCAAAAAAGGACAACATGTGGACCGTGTGACAACCCGTCATGTCGGATAATGTTTCGGGAATCGAACCCACAACCATAGTGCGATTTATATTTATCACCTACCACTGGACAACGTGAAGTCCCTAGTAAGTGTGACTAATTCTATTTAGTAAAATGATTGTGTTGATCAATAATAAATTGATTTTAGATCTTATGTCTTATCAAATAGATATCCTTAGTATAGGAAAATGATTTAGTAATTAAGTAATAAATGTTATATTTGAAGATGTTCGCTCTATTAGAAATACTATATGCCTGAGTAAAATAGAATATGATGGGATTTTATTTGAAGAGTAAAGGTGATTTTTTACCTATGTTTTTATTTTGGATTTATAGTGATTTGGGTTATTTATTGAAATAATTAACCTATCATAGTGAATATGTGATTAGGATAATTAATTTTAAGTATGTGACATTAAGAGTAGTCGATAATTTTTTGGAGAAAAACTTTAATGTGGAAAACTACGTATGAAAATTCTTATGAGTTTTGGGTTTCAATATTAGTTTGGATTATATTAAAATATTTTATGGAAAATTGTTTATTGAATGGTATTTATTGGACTTTGGGAATGGTTGGTTTTATTTTTTTAATTAATATTAGTATTTCTTCCTCTAAAGTATTATCCTTTTTGCGGATCATCTGATCTTTTACTAACCATTTTATTTTTGTTTAATCTCTAAAGAAAAGGGAAATATATAGTTCATAAATTGTGGATTATGTGATCCTCTATAAGTTTATTCTAGCGCTTCAGGTGTGACTAATTCATCTTTAAAACTTATCTTTTAGAGTGAAAGGTGAGTTTGTGGTAAGAATTATATAAAGGATAAAACTATAACTGTCAAGTATATTTTTCTTTTCTTATTCTATAAATAAATTAATTATTAAACATTAGGGAAGGGATCTTAAAACCAAAAATGTGTTGTCCTAATGCTTTATGTTTTGTTGAACCGATGATATTTTAAATCATCATAGACTGATGGATTTGAGGCCCTCAATTTTACACATGTTTGTGATTGATGTCTCAATGACTTCCTATATATATTTACATATTTCTTCCAATTATGTGTCTCTAATTATCACCAATGTTCTCCTAATTAAGATCATAATTTAGTGGTGACTCTTTCATCTCCTTTTCTCTCTTATTGAGACAAAATTTTATTAACCCAATTTCCGATGTGGGTTCTCCACAAAGGTATTATTCTATTTTTAACCTTTTATTTTAAAAGAAAAATTTAAAATTGAGAGGACGCAATTTATTGAAGGATATTAGAATGTAAGACCCCAATATTTCATAGTAAGTTATTTTATTTTAATTCAATAGCTTGCGCTACATGCAACACTAAGTTCGAGCGCACCACGACTTACCAAACTAGCCGTTCAAAAGCAGTTATGAATAGTATTAAATATATTTCGAATTTCATATACCCCATATAATTTTATCTTATGTATTATGAGTTTCATAGATATATTATAAGAACAAATTAAATTTTTCATATAAAAAATTTATTTTTCAAAAAAAATCTATTTTACCACCTTTAAATGGAGAACCCTTTTTAAATACAATATTTGAGCCTTTTACATATTAATTTTTAACAAATAAAATTATTCTTTATAATTTACACATAAAAATTTACTTTGGATGAAATTTTGGTATATTACTAATAATATTCATTTTTTATGAATAGTGAGAAATAATGTATTTTAATTCAAAACTGCCTTTTAATCTAATTTATTAATATGGTTAGATTATATTTTAAATTGGTTTTTAAGTGTAATTAGATTATATTTTTACCCTATAATCCATGTTTGGTCACTATAAATACTTTCACTTTAAAATTATACATAAACAAGTGTCAATCTTTTGATAGTTATTGTTTCTTAGAAACACGCTATTTGTTTTGACAACGAGTAATAATTTTAAATTATTTTATCCAAATTCAATTTTTTTTAATTTGGTAAAATAAACATAATTTTTTAATTTGGAATATCAAATATTTCTTTGGATGAATTTTTTGTATCTTTCTAAAAAAGGTAAATTTTTTATGAATAGTGAAACAACTAAGTAGTAGTTAAAAATCCGACTTTTCCATTTAAATGAAATTTTACCACTTCTGTTAATTTAATTTCGAAAATCCGAGATGCATGGCTGTTATTAGTATGTAAAATAGGGTTCAATAAGATGAAAATAATTTTTGGTGAATAGTGAATTTAGACTTTTATTTAACGCGGTTAAAGGTAAATAGTGTATTTCAATGTAAAAAGAATATTATAATAATACAAAATTACCTTAAAACTTGTCCTAAACTTATTGGATGAGTCATGGCTGACCATTAACATCCTTGGGTCGGTTTTGGGACCCCATGGAGCCACATAGTAATGATAATGACACTTTATTTTAATTTACTTAAAATAAAGACAAAAATCACATTAACAAATATCTTTTAGTATATCAATTTTTACATGGGGTTATATTAGTCATCGTTTTGACTATAAATAATCACTGGAAAGCTAAAACTCTTTCCTAAATTATGGTAATTTTTTATTATTTTTAGACAACAAAAAAATTAAATTATTTATGACACAATAATGGTGTAGTATTTACGTCATTTATAAATGATTTAAATAAATATGATTAATAATTTTAAAAAAATATCTGAAACCTTTCCAATGCATATTGGATGATTTTATTTAGACAATGAGTCATCTTTTATTCTACTTTAATTAGTTTTGGACCTTTAGAAATTTAATATCACTATATAATTATATAATATTTTCACACTTTCCTAAAGAGACCCTCCTCTCCCTTATAAAAGGAAACCACTTCTAACCCATTCCACACACCTCTAAAGTTCCTTGGATCATCCAAACACTGCAAAAATAAAATCTCAAGATCCCCCTCTTCTTCTTAGAAGCATTACCTTATGCATAAGGCACTTAAAAAAGTCCTTTGGTTCAAACCAAAAGAAGTTACCCAAATTAAAGGTAACACTTTCTCTTAAATTATTTTGTTTTATTTTACTTCTCCATCCCCATGAAACACTTTTTATTAATTTCTTTTATAATAAAACCTGTATCCTAAATATACTATGATGTTTTTAGGAGAAGGATTCTAACTACACTTACACACACCTCCATCTAATGAGTGAAGAACATAATGTTTCTGTGGATGGAAAACTAACCCCTCATGAAACGATGATTGTTCTAATATCTCCTACCGCCTCTCATCGTGGACATTAAAATGGAACTTTATTTATATATGATATATATATTATGTTTATGTTTTCTTTATTCTCCTGTATTTTCCATTTATATTATTATTTTGTGGTTTCTATCATGGGTAAAATGCGATTATTTCATTTAAGGAAGTGCGGACTACCGCCCCCTCAAATTGATATGACTCGTTAATTCTATATGTGGGATGTATAAAGGATATAATTAATGATATTATATATGATATTATAAAATAATTATAATATACATATGTATCATTATGATTTAATTCCATTAAAATACCAAATAGAAATGAAAGTAGCGTTCATGCATACGTACGGCTGCCGTCTCCCTGAACGGTACATTTCATTTCCTATCTCCAAATGTTATGTACTGTTATAAATTGATATAAATACATATATATTGTATATATAAAATATATCTGATATCTAAATCGTTTATATCATTCTAGATATATTGTAATTTTGACCACATGGAAATATTGTTATTATAACAAGTTCATTTTTCACTCAAGTTCTGAACATCAAAAAAAATATCCAATATGAACTCAAATTATTAACTAATTGTTATAGCAAGGTAATAAGTGATATAAAAGGAATAATAAACACAAATAAATTTATTAATCAAGTTTAAATTAACTTAATTCTATTATTAAGGAATAACAAGGAACATACAAGACATGTCAGACTTGAGGTAAGGGGTTTCTTATCTCACTTTTAATTCTGTGAGATTTCTGTTGTTTGCCACCTATTTTTTTCATGTGGTGTATTTTTTACTTCCATTTTTTATATATTATCATTATTATATTGATATTCATGGTATTGTGGGATTCATTTGGTGTTTATTAACTTTTTTTCATATGACTCGATTGATTACAACGAAGTAAGGGTTTTTCATCTCACTTTTTTTCCCTTGAGATTCATGTTTTATTGTCCACTGTTTCCTTTTTTGTGGAGTATATACTACCCCTGATTGTATTATTTTTGTAATATAATTTAATTTATGGGTATTTACATCTTCATTTTATGATACTTCTTTCGTGGGGTGTATGTTTCATAAGATTCGAAATCGGTAGTGGAATTTCAAATTTCAATTTCCACTCATTGAGCTTTACGCATACTTCATTGATTATTTTACTCCATGATTATGTGTGGAATCACTATTTACTATTTGTGTCATAATTTCCACTCCCTTTTCTGTGGATATAATTTTGATACACATAATCACTCCGTTGATAAATTCTCATATTATCGATATGAGCTTGATAAGAGTAATTTTAACTCAATCTCCATTTATTGAGTTAAACATCCAATTCATTGGAGTTTTTTTTACAATAATATGTTTGAATGTACTATGATTTATTTACAATAAATTTACAATCATATTGAGTGTATTTATATTTTTCACAAATAATTTTGTATTTGATTTATCCTTAACATAAGGATATAGTCTTTATAAGAGATTTCATCTCAATTTACATTCCATTAAGACTTATTTGATGTTATACACCGTTTCAATTTTATATGGTCTAAATAATGCACTTTGACATATTATATCATGAATACCTTTTTTCTCATGATATTATAAAGTTTTTATTACCTCAATTATTTTTATTCAAGTGTCACTCTTTTGGTTAGGAACTCTAACTAAAATATCATTTTAAATGTTTTAGATATTTATTATTCTAAATCTTTCTCATTAATGTCTATGTTTTAAAAATGGTTTTAAGGATTTATTTATATGTACATTAAAGTTTTAAATTTTAAATTCCATTTAAATGTTTCAAATTGGTATGGGACACTTTGATTCAAAAATCTATTCTAAAAGGATTATTGAAAAATAGTGTGACTTTTAAATGTTTTCAATAAAAAGGAGGATATTTCACTAAAATAGTTTTGATGATTATTTTCATCCATGTAAATATCCTTCATTATTATTTATTGAGTTTAATATGTTACAATAAAATATTCCATATTGTATTGAATGAGTTATGTTTTACTGTTTATGTGTTATTTTTATACCATTCGTGGTTTGTGGATAATGTATTGGCATTTCGTGTTCTTGTTTAAAAAAGAATTTTTATGTTATGTTTCAAACTTTACATATGAAGAATTCATTGGACTTAGTTGGTGACGGTTGGATCCCATTATAGATCCTCAATTCATCGGTAGGTCTAATGAGACAAACTAGTATCTTGGAACAGGGTCTTGACAAAATCTTATTTGTAGTCTTGGAACAGGGCCTTAACTATGTGGTTATGATGTCTGGGATTATGCATTCCAGCATTACGAGATTAGATATTTATATTTCATGTGGTTATTAGCCTAGTATAATACTCATGACTATGTTTTATTATGGAATTATTTACTCACCTCATATTCCTTCCATAAAGTGTGCATGTTTATTATTTGTAAAGTTATGTGTTTTCAATTATTCACCCTGCCAAATTTTTATGTTATCTTCCACTGTATTTATTACTCTTACTGAGTGTTTGAGCTCACCCTTTTCTCATGTTTCATTTTCCCAGGATATGAAGAAGGTCGTTATGAGTTACTTGCAGGAATAATCCTGGAAGCTTGGATGTATCAAATGGTATAAATTAGTGTTGTTTTTTTCAAGTTGTAGTATTCAACTTATGTATGTATTTGGTTTCCAAGACTACTAAACTGATCGGTCCGTCGGGAAATTATTCCTTGTAATCATTCCAATGTATTAAAATAATGCACCGACTCTTGGATTCTGGGGTTAGGGCATTAAATGTTTTCATCCATTTATCGTATGAGATCACTTGCATCTATAGGAGTTTTATCAACAAGAGCATCGCCACTTGTGACATCAATGATCACTCTCTCCATAGCCAATGACCCCTCATAGATGTATTTGATCAAGATTTTGTCATGGATTTTGTGATTTGGGTAGGTTTCAAGAAGCTTTTGGAACCTCTCCAAGTACTCATGGAGTGATTAATTTGGGAATTTATGGATACCACTTATTTTCTTTCGGATGGTAGTAGTACAAGAAGCAAGAAAGAATTTCTCTAAGAAAATTCACTTCATTTCAATCCATGATTTTTTGGAACCAGGAGGTAGGTAGTAAATCCATGACTTTGTGGAGTTAGTTACGGAAAAATAGAATATGCGATGTTTGATTTGTTTCTCAAAAAGCCCTTGAGGCTTTAAGGTAGATCACACCACTTGGAACTCTATAAGATGAAAATGTGGACCCTCACCAGCTAGATCATGGAAATGAGGGAGAAGATGAATCAAACCTAATTTGAGTTCAAATTAAACCTCTATGTTTGGATATTGAATACTAAGGGGTTGTTAATTCATATCCAGGGCATTAAGTTCATTAAGTGTTTGTTCCCTAGTATTATCCATATATAATTCAATTAGTTGGAAAAGGACTGGTTCATGAATTATTTTATTATCCCAAATGTCCCTCCTAAGTTGGCGAAGTGTTCGCTCAATTTTAGGGTCAAACAAATCCAATGGATTGTTTGGGAGGCTATGTGGAATTCAAAAATATTTTTGAAGAAATAGTAAGATGGGTTTTTCATTCTGTTTTTTTTTTTATGATTTTTATGAGAAGTTGGGTTTTTCTTTTTTTTTGTACAATTTTTTTTTTGTTTTTTTTAGAATAGAAAAAACATGACAATTTAATGCACCATCCCTAGAAATGGCTTCATTTGAAATCCCGGATGATTGTCACCTATCAATCGTTCATGGTTTCGGTGATCTACTAATGTGAATAGAAACACTTGGGTTGAATCCTCGGTGACGAAACTTTTTAATAGTTGATTTTTTTAATTGATTTTATTTTTATTGAGGAGGTTTGTTTGTAGAGATTATATTAAGTGATTAAAGGTTAGTGTTTGATTTAAAAAATTTAAAATTATTTGGTTTAGTTCATAATTAGGTAGTAAATATTGTGATATCCTTGAGCCTTGATTTATATTTAATTCAATTAACACCAATGTCGTAGGTTGTGGTTGATTGGATTTTAGAAGTGTTAAAGCTTTAATCCAAGCCTTAATAGAACATAAGGATCTAATATTAATAATATATTGTTTATGGTACTGTATTTAGAGTTCCAATAATCCATGGAAACCACTCATTAAACAAAATAATTCATTAATACATGACATGTTAAGTCCAACATACACAATGTTAATTCAAAGAATATTCATTGAGAAAAAAAGTTCGCAATCACATAACATACCTAAATTGTAACTCACCCCAATGATAGATTTAATCAGCCATTAATATTACTAGGAATCAGGTTTATTATATTTATGATGATGAATTATAAAAATAAGGTAAATAAAGGAATAAGAAAATAATTGTGTGGCAAACACACACACAGAGACAATGATGAGAATTTAAAATGAACATTTGATTGAATGAGGAAGAAAAACTTGTGAAAGTGTTTCAACATGATTTAAAATATTTTAATGGAATTAATATTTAAGAAAAGTGGGTGTATGATTAAAATACAATATGAAGAAGAAACTTTCACTAATATATAATTACAAAAACAACACTTGTAGGATTACAAATGAAGAAGAACACAAAAGTAAATTAAGTCAAATAGAGGAGGAAGGGTCTCTCAAGAGGAAAATTGAATTTTTCATGTACTCCCAGGCTTTTGGAAGAGACTTGGGCATGAAAATTGATCCTAATATATTTTAATTTCCAACCAAATGCAATGAGAAGAGGTGGTTGTATTTATAGCCCAATGAGGTGGACCATTTTCATTCCAAATCATCCCCTCTATAGGCATCACCAATTGGACCATTCAGACAACTAAATATCGAGATATCTAATTATACAAAGTTATAGATAATAATGTTGGTTTACTACTCACAAATTCTCAAGGAATTTGAACTTATGGAGACAATGTTATGGTGGTTTGTTTAAACAATTTTAATTCTTCCATTTCAATCCATACTTTTTTGAAGTCCAAAATGTAAATGTGTTTATGAATAGGAATATTCCCTCCAATAAACATAATTTATCCTAAAATTTTATTCATAAATATCTTAACATTTAAACTACTAAACTCTAGCTTGATTGGATGATTAGATCATGAACAATGTCATGAATAGTGTCCAGATTTTAATTTCTAGCCATAATGGTGGGCTGGAATTCAAAGCATATGTTGGGCCTATTGTGGTTTTAGTTGGACCTTCCAATTTTTATCCATGATTTATATGGACAATTAAAAACATATGGCGGAGTTTCAAAAAATTAATTCTTCTATATTTATCCCCATAACTCAATCATCATGTCTAGTCCAGTCTCTTCACAAATTAATTGGGTCTTCTTGTGGGGATCACATGACCCTCAAAATGGATGATTTGGCCAAATTTCCCTTATAATGGAATGTTTTAATTTGAATAAGTAACCATAAAAACAATAATCATGAAATTTTTACAAGTATGTTGAGAATTATTATTAAATCATTAAAAAACATTGATTATGGATTAATTTAAATATTTCTCCAAAATTATATTTAATATTTAATAATTAATATTTCACAATAATTATGCACATTTCATATAAAATTAGTAAACATAGTATATAATATGTTATGAAAATATTAGTAACATCAACTCCCCACACATAGGGTTGTGCATGTCAGCATTTTCCACAAATATAAAAAACATTACAAAATCATTCTAACTTGCCACGAAATATAAAACAATTTCCCCTATCAGGGGAGGTTTAGATCATTTAACTCTTCCATATTGAATTCACCCAAAAAATTTTACAGAAACAATGTTCCAAAAAAATTAATTATTCATGATCAAATTTATAAATGTAAAATGTGGACACTCAAAACTCACACCTCTCTTGATGATAAAATTTGTTAATGGAGGTTCACTCTTTCAACAACCAAAAATGAAAATCATAGAGTTTGAAAGGGATATCAGCTTCTATTCCCTATCCTGAAGTGCACAAGAATCAAGAGGTCATGTTAAGGGGTTTTTCTGGGGCTGTGGGGTGGTAGGAATTCAATATTCAAAATAGTATAAAGAGGGGTAAAACCTCAACCTGGAAAAAATGCATATTATTTTTAAAATAAAACACAGAATAAAATGAAAACACATATTTACAATGTAAAAATTGTGTGAATAAAGAAACAAAATTGGATGAAAATTTGAATGTAATGAGGAGATTTAATATTTAAAAACAATCGAACTTCTCCAAATGACATAAAAATATATAATGCAAGTGTTCTTTTTTTCATTTTTTTTTCTAAAGTGGAAATTCAAAAATATCTCACACTCATATCCCATCCCATGATTGATCCCCTCACGACACTAATTCTAATAGTTATAAAAAGATCAAAGGTTGTGTAATATTAAATTTTGACACACCCAAGACACAACCCATTCATTTGTTGGTCTTATTTTATTTTTATGGTTTTATTTTTTTGTACACTTGTCAATAAAATTTGTAAAATATGTCAAAAGAATATATACATTCCCAAAACTAACCGAATGAAAACCTTTCCATGACACTAAAATGGATGATTTATCTCAAGAATATGATAAAATTTTGAAAATCAAAAAATGGACACCGAAAATGAAATCCATTCCCCCACAATTAAATTTCAATGAATAATTCATTGAAAATATATGTGGATATTGGGTGAGATAAGGTATTGGGATTATAATGTGGCTATCAAAGAAATGGTTTTCATAGGCTCAGATGATCTTTCAAAATTAGTATTAATGTAAGTGTTATTGGAGGTTATTTGGCAATTGTGCTTCCCATGAGGTTCAGAAAATGCCTCTATAATTTTAATGCACACCAAAGTAAAAAATTCAGATTGAAGGTCGACAAACTCAAGACATGAAAATGGGGCTAAAAACACATTTATGAAAGATGGCCATATTTTTTTTGACATGAAAACTAATTTTGTCCCTCATAGTTAGGTAAAATCATTTTCCAAATCAAAAATTGAGCATTCAAAATTTTTTGGTTTTGACACAATATTCTTTATCGAAATATAAGATGAAAACAAAAGATTTTTGTGATTAGACCATGTCATTTGACTACCCAAAATTGTTATACAAATTTTAAAAAGATGAAGGTGAGTAATCATGACTCCTGATTTTCCATATATTTTTAAGTTATTTTAATTATTGTTTTTCAGTTATTTTGGTTTTTTTTAGTTTTTTTATACGGACAAACCCGCACAAAAGAGTAAATAAAATATGTGATAAGGAAAGTGGTAAAAAACTTAAAGAGAATGGTATAAGAATAAATAGGGAGATATATGAATTGATAAAGAGAGAGTTAAAGGGAAAGAGGGGCCCCTTGGTTTCGATTGGGTGGGTTACCATGTCCATCTAGTGGTGGGTCACCTGTGGATCCGATGGAAGTTGAGGTGGTTCTTGGAATGTGTGTCCTATCATTGGGATGCTTCAGCTGATGTCCATTTACCATGAATTTCCTTTTGGAAGTGGGGTCTTGGACTTTATCTACACCAATTTGGTAAACATGAGAAACAATAAAAGGTTTGTCCCATTAAGAATTAAGATTACCTGGGTTATGAAAAAATCAAGAGTTGAATAGAAATACCATTTCACCTTCATGGAATATATTTATTAGGATGTTTGTATCATATATTACCTTGGATTTTTCTTTATTGGGATTATAATTCTCTAAAAATCAATTCGAAGATCATCCAGTTCATCCTATTGCAACAATCTTTCTTCACTAGATTTTCCAAAATCAAAATTACATATTTTCAATTCACAAAATAGATTTTGTTGGATTTCAAATGGAAAATGGCATGCTTTACCAAAAACTATCCTAAAAGGAGACATCATAAAATGTGTTTTATATGAATTTCAATAAGCATAAAGTGATTCACAATGACTTTCATAATTATAATTTATAGTGGGATTCAAAAATCTCTCAAGCACTATTTTGACTTCACTATTAGATAGTTTATCCATTAAATTTGTTTGAGGGTTATATTCGGTTGATGTTTTATATAAAACCCCTTTTTTTCAAAACAGATTCCTTGGTTCGATTACCAAAATGGGTTTCGAAGTCACTTATCAAGGCATGTGGTTTTTCGAATCGATGGAATATGTTTGTCTTTAAGAACTCACTAACAGTATGTGAATCATCCTTTCTAGTGGGTTTTTCCACGAACCAAAAATATACATAATCAAATAAAAGAAGAATGTATGAGAATCCATTGGAAGGGGGAATGTTCCCATGAAATTGATTCCATAAACATTAACGATTTCATAGAAAATTAAAGGCTTTTGGGGAATTTCATTTCTATTAGAAATTATGCCAAACTATTGGTAAGTGGGACATGACTGTGAGAAATCATGTGAGTCTGTGAAGAGTGAAGTATAGAAGAATCTAGAGTTTAGGACCATTCAGGAGGTCCATTATGGTCTAAAGGGGCCACCTCCAGGAAGTGAGTGGTAGAATTTTAAGATGGAAGAATGTTCATCTTTATCAACACATATCCTAAGTACCATGTCTGCCCTAGTTTTACAAAGATTATTTTATTCTCAAAAATAATATTCTGAATCACATTTCAACTTCATTTTTTGTTCTTTTGAAAACTTTTCTAGAAAAACACCATAAACCAATAAATTTACAATTGGGAATACCATGGTATTTTTTGAGTGAGATATTAAAGGTTCTTAGTGGGGAATTCATATCAATGATTTATGAATGATGAGAATAAAAAATCTACTCAGGTGATCAGCCACATGGTTTTATTTTACTGGTCTATCATAGATTTCATTGTCAAACTCTTGGAGAATTAAGATCCATCTTCTTAGCCTCGGTTTGGAATCACTTTCCTTGCTTAAGAACATTATAGAAGAATAATCTGTAATGATGATTAATTTTTGAACCTAGGAGAGATGACCAAAATTTATCTAAGGAAAAAAACCACTAAAATATCATTTTTTGTGATATTGAAGTGGGATTGAGTTTCTTCCAAATGATTTAGGGAATAATAGATGACATGAGAAATCTTTTCTCTTCATTGACCAAGAATATCCATAATGGTTCTATCAGAATCATCACACAACCAGTCAAAGGGTAAGGACAAATATGGGGTCAGATTATTGGGGTAGATGTAAGAGTAGTTTAGAGTTCAATGAAGGCTCTTTAGAAATCCTAAATGAAATGGAAAAAGACATCCTTTTGGGGAAACCATGTGAGTGGAAAGAAAAATATTCTGAAAATATGGATGAATAAATGATATAAACCATATTGACTGAGGAATGGACAGATGTGTCAAAAAAAATTAGGTTTAAGAAGTGATTGGATCACTTCAATTTTTTCAAGATCAACATCAAGACTATAATTTGAAACTATGTGCCCTAGAAGAATCCCATTTGGAACCGTGAAGTGACATTTTTCAAAATTTAACACAAGTTTACGATTGACATGCTTTTGAGGGACTGGATAGAGTGAATTCAAGCAAGATTCAAATGTCACTCTATAAATAGTAAAGTCATACATGAATACATCCATGAAGTTTTCACTGAATTCATTAAAGATACTCATCGTACAACTATTTTTTAATGCCCTGGCCCCAGTTACCTAGAGTCGGTGCATTATTACATAACATTGGTATGATCACAAAAGATCATGTCTCAAAATACCGATTAGTTTAATAGCATTGTATGTTCTAGATACATTCATAAAGTTTAAATTACATCATAAAATGAAAAACTATGACAACAATGTTTCCATAGACCACACTCATATCTGGTCAGTCATAAAATAATTCTTCACATCCTAGGAAAATAAAACATATAATGAAGTGAGCTCAAATGCTCAGTAAGGATAATAATATAGCGGAAACTTTCGTAAATATTCATAAACATTTAAGGCAATGTATAAGACTAAAACAAAATCCTTTTAAACTTCAACTTAAAAATAATATGGCAATGTTAAAATCAAATAATTCCATAAACTTACTCACATGGATATTCTAGTAGTCGAATAATCACATTAAATATCAATAGCCACATTCATAATGATAGAATGCATAATTCTAGACATTCATAACTACATAGTCAAAGACTTCTGCCAAGAATAAAAATAATATTTTTTCAAGGCCTTGTTCCAAGACACTAGTTTGTCTCATAATACCTACCAATGCATCGAGGAGCTATAGCGGGCTCCACCCGTCACATACTATTTCCAATGAATTCCTCATATGAAAATGTTTAAACAAAACATAAACATTCGTATTAAAACAAGAATAAAAAATGTCAATAATTTATCAATAAACCAAGAATGGTATAAAAATAACACATCCACATTCAAATATATCTCAAAACCTTCAATACAATATGGAAGTTTGGTATTATAATAAATCAACTTCAAATAAGCTTAAAATCCAATAAAGGATGTTGACATAGATGAAATCAATACCTTTTTTTAGAAATATAAATTTCTATTTAGAAATCATCTAAGAGTCACAAAATTTAAAAAGAAAACATTTATTTTGAAAATATTCTTATATGCATGTAAGGGATTCTTCGATGATGTTATAATGGAAAAAAAGAGCCGCACCTGCCGTTTAAGTTAAAAAAACATTCTTACCTTATTTTTGTCGAAAAGGTTATAAAGGACCTTATTTGGAAAACAACGGAAATATTACTTTATAAACATATTATAAAAGTCAAACAAGGGTATAAATTACTTTAACCAATAGTCTAGTAAATAGTATGAATGTTTTCAAATACATTTTTAAGAAACGTGGATGTGGATGATAAAGAGGTCCCAATAGATAATTACGTATAAACAACCTCGGATAATGAAGAGATTATAGAATAAACTCTTATCTTGCAAATTTCCATGATCAAGGGTAGGTTATCCTACGCTATAGTGGTTAATTAATTTTATTACGTTATACAAGAATCATATACATTAATATGATATCATATATGATGTTTTAACATTGCTTTGTTAATAATATCTTATTGTTGTTTCGGGTGTTAACGGATTCGTTTTCCTTTATATTATTTGTCATGTGAGTCATGTTTGATATGGATGGGATGTATCTTATTAATATCCAGAATGATATCAAGTCTTTAAACATTATTTTCAATCATCAAATTAAAATTATTCTTGATTGGATATGATGGGGAATGAATCTCAACGCGTTTGTGGAGATGGTAATCCGTACGTACGCACGAGCGACAATATCATTCTTTGGATATTAAAATAATAAATTATTGGATGGTATATAATATATAAAGCATCATTATAAAGTTATATTTATTATTTACATCAATTACACAACATTATTATACCCATCCAAATAATAATGTATTGAATAACAATTACACCACGATGTGGAGACGGTAAGCTGTACGTACGCACGTATGGTGACATGTCATTCAAAGGATGGATAGAATAATTAATTTAGTTGTACCATATTTATAATAACATCATAGTATATATAATATAATGGAGTTATTATTTTAGAATGGAAAAAACAATGAAAAAAGGAAGTGGAAGAAGAAAGGAACTTGAAAGAGGTGATGAAATATTTACCTCCTCTCCGGGTACTTCCTTTTGATTTGATAAAAAGGGCTCTTTAGCTTGGATTTATTACTAAATTAAGGCCTCTAGTATTAATGGAGGATAGTTTAGAGGGTATTTGAGAAGGGTTTGGCCGAGCCAAATGGCTTTTAAGGTGTGAATTAGAGAGAAAAGTGAGTGCGCATTTATAAGATGGGTGAGGGCCACATTAGGAAAATCTAGAAATGTTATTTTATTATAAAATCCTTTTCGGTTTATAATGGCTCAAAAATTGATTACATAATGGATAAGGTGGGTATGGGTATAAAAACACTCAACCAATAAGTTTTATACTGTTTTGGTTCACTATATTTACTTTATCCTTTAGATTTAACTCTTAATTAAATAGTTTGACATTTACCATGTCTCTTTGTATTTTTATATTATATGGTTAATAAACATTATATATACTTCAAAGAAAACCCCAAGTGGTTCATCTATGATACAACTATAATTATATAATTATTTTGGCCTAACCATAGATTTTTATGAAAATAATATCAATAAATGAAATAATATTTGTTTTAAAAACCCTTTTATGTCAATTTTGACACTATTTGGTTTTTGGTTTTTTATTATTTTATACCAGCATTATTGCATGGAACAAAATTAATCAAACCAGCCCTAATACTTTATATTGACCTATAAAATTATTTTAATTCATAAAAAGTCTCAAATTATATTTATTTGGATATTAATAATATCAATTATATTAATATTTCATTAATACTGTAATTACTGCATCATCATTGTTTCATAAATAAGTTTAATTATTTAATGTCTAAAAATTATAAATAAAATACCATTAAATAGGAGATAATTTTTTATTTCCAATTAATATTCATTATCGAATTTATCTTATTTATAACCCTATATTAAAAATGTTTCAGTTATTAGACTTTGATTTTAACTCTTTGAACTCTTCTTTGAATTAAATAATAATAAATGTCATATTCTAATCCAAGTGGATCTAAATGGTCATATTTTATTCCTAAAGTTGTTTTTAGTCTAATTAAACCTATCCAATAGAATTAGGACATGTTTTAGGGTAATAATAATATCATTTTTACCCTTAATTACCCTATTTACTTTTAACAGTGGTAAATAAAAGTAAAAAGTTATTATTCACCAAAACAAATTCATCTTATTATACCACATTTTACTTACTGATATCAACCTTCTCTCTTGGAGTTTTGAAATTCCACCCACATAAGAGGTAAAATTATGTTTTATGCGAATTTTAAAATTCTCATACGAGGTGGGTAAAAGACGGTGAAAAGTTCAATAAAATGTTTATATATCTAAATTTATTATAAACTGACTCCAATGAATTATGTTGAACTTATATAAGTATAATGTATCTATTTTGACCTAAAATAAATTTAAATAAAATAAATACTGATTTAAATAAAAATTTGGTTTTAAACTATAACTCAGTGTTTTTCACTATTCATCAAAAATTGAAAGTTTTCAGAAAAATACCAAAAAATCACCCGAGACTAATTTCGACATTCTGAATCCAAAAATAAAGTCTATTTTGAAAGATAATATTTATAAAATTTAAAAAAGTGTGTATTACTATTCATAACTACTAGTTTTATTGGTTGTGCTGTGTTAGAACTCCAAGTTGCGTTCAACACACGCTACTCTATTATTCAAAGACAAGCGTACCGTGGAAGCTTTGGGTATTACATTCTCCCCTCCTTCAAGTAATTTCATCCTTGAAATTTCTAGAATATTAATGCATAAAAAGAATCAGGTGGTTCTTCATAATAAGTCTCTTGGGTTCCCACATTGCATCTTCCATCTTATGGTTTCACCATATAACATTTACCAGATGAGTCATCTAGTTTCTCAGCACTTGTTTTCTTCTATCAAGAACCTTGAAATGATATTCTAAATAAGGGAAATCGGGTTCCAGTTCTAATTCCTCATAGGTGAGTACATGCGTTGGTTCAGGTATGTATTTTCTCAATAGTGATACGTGGAAAACATCGTGAAATTTGGAGAGACTTGGTGGCGTTGCCAAACGGTAAGCTACATCCCCAATTAGTTCTAGAATTTCGAAAGGTTCGATGTACTTGGGACTCAATTTACCCCTCTTGCCGAAATGTATATCACCCCTCCTTGGATATACCTTCATGAAAACATGATCTCCTACCTAAAATTCAAAATCCTTCCTTCAGTTTTCAGAATAGCTCTTCTTATTAATTTGAGATTCCTTGATGTGGGTTAGGATTACCTTCACCTTTTACATTGTTTCCTCCACAAGTTCTAGACCTATGAGTTTTCTTTCTCCAACATCATCCCAATAGGTTGGTGTGCGACATCTCTTTCCATATAACGCTTCACATGGTTCCATCTGAATACTTGATTGGAATCTATTGTTATAGGAAAATTCTACCAGAGGTAAATATTGATCCCACATACCTTGAAAGTCAAGTGAGAATGATCTCAACATTTCCTCTAAGGTTTGAAGAGTCTGTTCGGATTTTTCATCAGTTTGGGGGTGGTGGGCAGTGCTCAAACGAAGTTCAGTATCTAGGGCTTTCTGAATACTTTTCCAGAATCTTGATGTAAAACGTATATCACGATCAGAAACAATTGATATTGGTTCTACATGAAGTATTACAAGTTCATTAATATATAGTCTTCTTAATCATTCAAGTGGTAAATCCTCTCTTATAGCAATAAAATGTGCAGACATGGTAAGACGATCAACAATGACCCATATTGTATTATTATTTCTAAGAGTCTTTGGTAGTCCCATGACAAAGTCCATCGTAATATTATCTCATTTCCACTCCAGTATGGGAAGAGGTTTCATGACTCCTACAAGTTGTTGCCTTCCATCTTTCACTTGTTGACAAACCATACATCTTGACACAAAATTAGAAATCTCCATATTAATGTTGTCCCACAAAAAATGTTCGTTCAAATATCTATATATCTTAGTGCTATTATGTTGTATAGAATAATTGGAACTATGAGAATCATCCAATAATTCCCTTTCTAGATCATGTATATCAGGAACACAAAGTCTCTTCCCAAATTTCAAAATTCCATCTTCATACACAAAGTCACTCAATCTCCCATCATTCACAGCTGTAATATTCTTTTGAAACACTTCATCACTTGTCTGAGAACTCTTTATCCATTCTAGTAATGATGGTTTGGAAACCATTTGAAAAAGTATTGATGTTTCCCCTTCTATGGTGATTCCCATATCCATCATTGCTGGATCCATATATATAGGAACCTTTTCAACTCTCATCTTGTTCAAAACTCCATGATCCTTTCTACTCAAAGCATCTTCCACCTTATTTTCCTTCCTCAAGATGTATTGTATCGTTCAATCATAAGCCTTGTGTAGTTCAAGCCATCATCTTTTCCTCATGTTGAGATCTTTTTGTGAGAAAATATACTTCAAACTCTTGTGATCGGTATATAACTCACATTTTTTCACCATAGAGATAGTTTCTACAAATAATCAATGAAAAGATTATAACTGCTAACATAAGATCATTATTAGGATAGTTTTTCTCATTAATTTTTAGCTATCATGATGCATAGGCAATAGCCCTATCATTCTGCATAAGGACACAACCAAGTCCTTTTTTTGATGCATCATTATAAATAATAAAATTCATCATTCCATGATGGTAGAGTCAAGATAAGAGCATTGACTAATCTTCTCTTCAATTCTTCAAAAAATTATTCACATTATTTTTTCCAAACAAATTTCACCCCTTTTCATGTGAGCTTTGTTAATGGGTTAGCCAATCTGACAAAATTCTGGATGAAATGTTGATAATAACCTGCTAAACCAATAAAACTATGTACCTCAGTTATACTTGTAGCTGCTGGACATTCTTGGATTCCCATGGTCATAGAAGTATAAATACATATTCCTTCCTTAGAGACAATATGGAGAAGAATAGAAATACCTTGAAGCCAGAATTCACACTGGTTAAACATCCCATATAATTCATGTCTTCTAAGAGTCTTCACGATAATGCACAAGTGACTTTCATGATCTTCATAGATTTTGGAGTATACCGAGACATAATCAATAAATACCACTACAAAACCATTGAGATATTCCTTGAAAACTCTATTCATTAGATCAGTGAAGACATAGGGTGCATTAGTCAATACCAAAGGCATTACTATAAACTCGTAATGCCCATACCTGGTTCGAAATGATGTCTTCGGAATGTCTCCCTTATTCATGCAAAACTGATGGTATCCAAATCGAAGGACAATATTTTAGAAGTATTTAGCTCCATGAAGTTGGAAAAATAAGTCATCAATGTGAGGTAGGGGATACTTTTTCATTATTTTTATAGCATTGATCTCCATGTAGTCAATGCACAACCTCATAGATCCATCTTTCTTCTTAATTAAAAGGGAAATGGATTCATGTGGAGAAAAACTAGGGAAAATAAATCCCTTATTACTAAATTCCTCTAGTTGTTTATCTAGTTACACTAATTCCACAGTTCTTATTCTATAAGGGGTCTTCGATATGGGCCTTGAACCAGAAATTAAATCAATGGAAAACTCTTTTTCTTGTTCTGTGGGATGTCTAGGTAAATATTCTGGAAACACATCAACATATTCTTTCACAATAGGTACATCCTCTATTTGAACATTCCTTTCATCACACATAGTTATTTCATTCTCTTCCTCCCAAATAATTGTATTTAGTTGGCCTATTGGGGTGGATCTAGATAAGAATTAGGTGGTGACAATTCTTCTCTAAAGATAAGGTGTTATTTATCATCATTATCAAAAAAAATTACTTCCTTCTTATTATAATAAATATTCGAATCATGGTCTGAAATCCAATCCATTCTGAGGATTATGTCAATTTCAATCATGGGTATGATGATTAGATCAGAAAGTAAAGAATATTTGTATTCTCTAATGGGAACTGATTCACAAAACTTTGTTGCGATGATACTTCCCTTAGGAGTTTTGACTGACAACTCCCTTGTTAAATCAAATTGGAAATATCTTATTTTCATAGAAAACTGGGAAGGTATGAAACAATGTGATGATCTATAATCAAATAATGTATTTTCTAAACTTGAGGAAACCATTAAATTACCTACCACCACATCTTTCAGAGCTTCAACCTCAACAGTAGTGATAGCATAAGCTTCGCCTTGATCCCTTGGCCTTTTCTGAGGTAAGTTCCCCTGATGCTTAAGACATTCATTCGTATAATTCCCCCTTTCTCTACAATTGTAGCATTCAATATTGACAACCTCTTTCTTCCCCTTGAAATAATGAGCTTGGTGTCCTTCTTCACCACACCAGTAACAAACTCTCATTCCCTTCAAGCAAGTACCAGGGTGTTTCTTCCCACATTTTCTGCAGGTTGGATATTCAACTTTTCCCTTCTTCCCCTTATTTACATTTCCAGAGTTCTCAACAGATCTTTTCTTTTATTTCTTTTCTTTAAATTTATAAGACTTAGAGAATTATTTTTCTATCTTGATAGAAAATGAGACAATATATTCGTATGAAGAGAAGGATTGTGAGAATAAATCTTGACAGAGAAATGGTTTTAACCCTTCAACAAAATGATCAATATTACTTCTTGGGTTATGTATATAATCTACAGCATGCCTCGCTAACCTCATAAAATTAGCTTCATACTTTGCGACATTTTCATCCTCTTTTTCCTCACACTCAGAAATTTACTTTCCATATCCACTCGATGGTCATGAGGAAAGTATTTTTCTAATAAAATTTATTTAATCTCCCTCCATTCCATAATTGATACTTCATCGTCTTTCTTTGTTTTTTGAATCAATGACCACCATTTATCAGCATCTCCAGTAAGGTGGTAAACTTCCATGACAACTTTTTCCCTTTTACTACTCCCCAAGGCATGGAATATTTTCTCTAAGGAATTTATCCATTGCTTAGATACTAATGGATTTGTACTCCCATTGTACGTTGGTGGTTCTTGCCTCATGTAGCAATCTAACATTGATCCTCCACGTTGTGTATCAAGGTGCTCCATACAGGAAAGGTTATTATACATACCTTCAGTGATTTGTCTGAATATGGTGATAAGTTGATCACCACCAATTGTATCTCCAGCTCCACAATAATTATCTTGAGTAAGAGGGAAACCCCTACATGGTGTGCACAAATTGATACAGTTTCCAATCCTTCCACTAGGTTCCATTTCTAAATAATGGCATAAACTAGATTAGTTTATTAATCGAAATATATAATTCCAAACACGTAAAACACTTTACATAAATTGAACAGTTTATGGATATAATACATAATCATAAAAATGTTTTATTTAAGTAACTATATTCTCATAAACCCTTCATAATGGTTTGTAATGAAAATGAGAATTATCCTAAGCATATCCCCTGGGAGTGTCATAACCAAGAGTGAGGCAAGGCCCATTGTCGGGCACCAGTTCTTGTTTCGAGTCTAGCTCAAGGTGGTATTTTGGGGTTTTACCCCTATGTACATCTGTACTAGAGCCTCCTCTACCTGATCGTATCTAGATAGGGATTCATTTCTTGGAATACTCTCAAAATCTCTACAATACCAAAATTCTAGAAGTTCTTCTAAACTTATCCTCAAAGTCTATCTTAGGGTAATGTGCTCTTATCAGATTTAATCTAAATCTAGTTTCCAGTGATTCTACTAAACTTCCTCTGATACCAAGTATAATTCTTAGACCCCAGTTACCTATAGTCAGTAGATTATTGTAACACCCCAAGATTCCATGGTACTTTTCCCCTTGAATAATGCAATAGCATTCATTGTACGCAACTTTGAGATTCCAACATACCGCGACCAATCAAAGTAGCTGTCATGAATACTAATACCCATTTTTTGAAATTTTATAAATTCTAACTTTCAAAATGGACTTCATTTTTGGATTTTAAATATCGAAATTACTCTAGGGTATAATTTTGGTACTTTTCGGATAACTTTTATATTTTGATGAATAGTTAGAATTACTAAATTTTAATTAAAGACAACTTTTTTAATCAAAATAATTAATACTGATAAATTATGATTTGTAGTTCTTTTAAAGTATATATAGAATATTTTTTTGCCATTTAATTCAATTTTGGTCATTGGACATAATTTCAAAATTAAACCGGACATAAACAAGTGTCAATCTTTTTATATTTATTATTTATTAAATAACACACATTTTGTTTTGACAACGGGAATTAATTTTAAATTAATTTCTGCCACTTCTATTTTTTGAATTTTGAAAAATGGATTCCATATTTTAAATCAGGATTTAAATTTTTTTTAAATAAGTAACTTTTATTTTTAGTCATTTTGAATAATTACTTCGGTAAATATTTTATTTATCATGGTTAAAAGGTAAATCCTGTAAATAAGGGTACAATATAATATTTTAATAATAATAAATTACCCTAAAACGTGTCCTAACCCTTTTGGTTGATACATTTCCGACCATGGGCATCTTTGGGTCGATTCTGGGACCCCATGGAGCCAGTTTTAGGTGATAAGGACACTATATTAATTAAGTTAAAATAATACAAAAATGACATAAGAATATATCTTTTAGAAAAACAATTTTTAAATAGGGTTATACATGTTATATTTTCGACTATAAATATTAATTAGAAAGATAAAACGATTTCCAACATAATTATATTTTATTTATAATTTTTAAACATTTAATAAATAAATTTTTTTATAACACAATAATGATGCAGTATTTTCCTTATTAATGAAAGAATCAAATAATTGGTATTACAAAAGATAAAATAAATATAATTTGAAACTTTTGATGACATCCATGAATTTTATTGGTTATTATGACATTATTGGATTTCTTAAATGAATTTTTTTCGAATTAATAAAGTTGTTAAGACTTTGAAAAATCAATTATTTCATAGTATCAAAATTGACATAAATGAGTTTTTAAAACAAATATTATATTATTAATTGATATTATATTCCTCAAATCTAAGGTTTGGCCAAAGGACTTATATCATGAAATTTGTATTATTAATGGACACATGGGGGTATAATGTATGTATATAGTAAGTTTATTAACTATATAATATAAAAATACAAAGTGACATGGTAAATGTAAATCTAATTAAATAAGAGTTAAAACTAAAAGATAAGGTTAATATAATAAACCAAACCAGTCTAAAATCTATTGGATGAAATTATTTCGACCCATCCAAACTTTATACATTGAATAATCCACTTTTTAGCAATTACAAACCTAATATTAATTTATTATAAATTAATACTATAAGTTGTTCCAAAAGATCCCCTCGTCCCACTTATAAAAGGACACAACTTCTAACCGATTATTCACACCTTCAAAGCCTTTTGGTTCAGCCAAACCCTGACCAAATACTCTCTAAAATTCCCTCAATTTAACCTAGACACCTTAGTTTGATCAGAAAGCCAACCCATGGAGCCATTTTTATCAAATCAAAAAGAAGAACCCGATGAAGAGGTAATGTTTTCACCACCCTCTTTCAAGTTCCTTTCTTATTCCACTTCTTCTTTATTTGTTATTTAACTTATAAAATAATAACATCAGTATATTATATATACTGAGATTTTATTATAATTATGGAATAAAAAAATTCATTATTCTATCCATCCATTTAATGACATGTCACCGTACATGTGTATGTATAACTTACCGTCTCCACGTCGTGGTGTAATTGTTATTCAATAAATTATTATTTGGATGGGTATAATAATGATATTTAATATATGTAAATAATAAATATAACATGATAATTATTCTATATATATGATATACCTTCCAATTATATATTATTTTAATATCAAAATATTGATATTGTAGCTCGTTCGTACGTACAAACTATCGTCTCCACGAACGTGATGAGATTCATTCCCAATCGTATCCATTCAAGACTAATTTTCATTTGATGATTAACAATAATGTTTAAGGATTTTATATCATTATGGATTTGAATAATATACAACTTATCCAACATGTCTTATGTAACAAAACATATAAAATAAAACGAGTAAGTTAACACCCGAAACGACGATAATACTATGATATTATTAACAAAGAAATGTTAAAAGATCATATATGATATCATAATAATTTAAATGATTGTTGTATAATTTAATAAAAATTATTTCACCATTATACAGGATGTGAACCTACCCTCAAGCTAGGAAAAGTACAAGGTAAGGGTTTATTTCACAATCTCTTCATTATCCGAGGTTGTTTATATGTAATTATCTACTGGGACCTCTTTATCATCCACATCCATGTTTCTTAAAAATGTATTTCAAAACATTCTAAATATTTTATAGAATATGGGTTAAAGTCATTTATACCCATGTTTGACTTTTTATAAAATGGTTTGAAAGGAATCATTCCTTCATTTTTCAAATAAGTTCCTTTTTAACCATTTCGAAAAAATTATGGTAAGAATGTATTTTTTTAACTTATACGGTTGGTGTGGCTATTTTTGGCCATCATAAAATTGTATAATATTTCCTTAAAAGCGTATAAAAATATTTTCAAAGTAAAGTTTTTCTATTAAAATTATGTGACTCTTAAATGATTTCAAAAAAGAGTTATTTCTCTCAAACAGTTTTGATTTAATATTTGTCAACATCATATTAATTTTTTAAAGATTTATTATTCTAAACCATTCTCATTAATGTCCATGTTTGAAAATTGGTTTTAAGTATTTATTTAAAGGGACATGAATGTTTTAAAATGTTAATTACATTAAAATGTTTCAAAGTGGTGTGGGACCCTTTGACTCAAAAATGTCTTTAAATGTCTTCTTTTTTAAATTGTGTGACATTTAAATGTTTTCATAAAAAGAGATATTTCAATAAAGGAGTTTTACAAATCATTTCTATCTATGTAAAATCCATTAATGGACTTTAATATTTTTTTGAAGTTTATTTATTATGATACACAACATCCATATTGTATTAAAGGTTTTGTGATATGTTTGACAATGGATGTGTAATTTTGATAACATTCATGGTTTATAGTTAAAGTATTTAAATTTTGTATCCTAGTTCTTATATGAATGTTTATGTAATGTTTCAACCTTTTCAAATGAGGAATGTATTGGACATAGTAAGTGACAGGTGGAGCCTAATATAGCTCCTTGATGTATCGGTAGGTCTCATGAGACAACTAGATACGAAATTGGACGAGGCATTTTACCAATTTGATTTATGGTTTTGGATGAGGCCTTAATCATTTTAGATGTCTTGGATGTGGCCTTGTAAAAAAATTTAGAATTTCTGGCATTATACATTACCTCATTATGAAAATAATATTGATGGTTCATGTCGTCATTCAACTAGTAGAATACCCGTGATTATGTTTTATTATGGAATTATTTACTCAACTCGTATTCTTGCCGTAAAAGAATTCATCTTTATTATTAGTAAAGGGATGTGGTTTCAAATATTCACCATGATTAATATTTATGCCATCTTCCACTATATTTCTTACCCTTATTGAGCATTTGAGCTCACCCCTTTCTATGTTTTATTTTCCATAGGATTCCAAGAAGTGTATTATGAATGATATGTAGGGTTAATCTAAAGGTAATAATGGTGTTCTCAACGATCTATTTATATTGTGTTTTATGTTTGAACAATTTATGTAATGTTAATATAAGTAATGTATTTTCCACTGCTAAACTGATCGATCCTTCGGGAATTGATTCCTAGTAATCATGCCAATGTATTAAAATAATGAACTGACTCTGGGTAACTAGGGTCATGGCGTTACAGTTGGTATCAAAGTAAGTTTAATACAAACCTTGGAAACTAGATTTAGATAAACTCGGATTAGAGCACATAGACCTAAGCTAGACTATGAGGATTATTATAGAAGAACTTCCTAGAATTTTTGTATTGTAGAGATTTTGTGTGTTTTCCGAGAAATAAATCCATGTCTGGATACGAGTGGGTAGAGGTGGCTCTGGTACAGATGTACTTAGGGGTAAAACCATAAAACACCGCTTTGAGCTAGACTCCAACGGGAACTAGTGCAAGACAATGGACCTTACTGCACTCTTGGTTAGGAAACTCTCGAGGGATATGATTAGGATAATTCTAATTTTCATTACAAATCATTATGAAGGGTTTATGAGTATATAATTCCATAATGAAAACATTTTTATGATTATGGATTATATCATAAACTGTTCAATTTACGTTAGGTATTTTACAAGTTTGGAGTTATTCATTAAAATTCATAAACGGACCTAGTGTATGCCATTATTTAGAAATGACACCTAGTAGAAGGAATGATAACTCTAGCAATACGCATGATCCAAAGAGTAATAAGGATCATATCTTTAATAGTCTTAAGACATAATTTAGAAGGGAAATAGTCACCCATGTATTATCATCGTATGAAAAAATAGTATCGTGGGTTGATAAGATAAGTAAAGAATTCTCGGAGTCCTATGGATTTAAAGAGAAGCCAGAGAAGAAAAGGATGGTAGAGAGAAGGATATATAAAGGGAATAAGGTTAAGAAGGATTTTCCCTTATGTGATAATTGTTGGAAGAAACACCCCGGAACTTGCCTGAAGGGAATGAGAGTTTGTTATAAGTGTGGAGAAAAAGGACACTAAGTACGTGACTACAAGGGTCAAAAAAGGTTTCAAATGTAAAATGCTTCATCTGTAAAGAGATGGGACACTACGTGAACCAATGTCCAAATCATCATATTATTCCCCAAAAGATTCTATTGGATAATAATCATGTTATGATACTACCTCAGATGAATAAGAATGACTAGTGTTATTATGTTGTTATTTTAGGATTATTTCAATTGAGTGTTTTATCAACAATATACTGGTTATATGAATTTTGGAGATAAAAAAGGATTGTACTGCAGTACTATTTTATTTAGTATTTGAGATTATATGGTTCTAAGAAAAGTTACTTAAATATTAAGCGACACTTTTGGTAAAATACATGGTTGATGGAAAGGTAATCGTTAATATGATCCCGATAATAAATTATATTGGATATTCTTGACTACCTTGAAACTGATTAATGATTTGAATATTCCATCATTGTTGGAGTTTAAAACATTTTTTTATAGAAGGAGTATATCCAGTATTCTATAGGGAATAAGGGATCATTAATGTAATCAATAAGGTTTTATGGTATTTCAGGATGTTGCAGTGTTTTAAAAGAATACATGATGAAGGTGGCCACATGTTATTACGCGACAAAAATGATCTTCATTGTGTTTACCTAAAATATAAACATTGTACTATGAGTTTGGACAGAATTATTTAGTATAATTCTAGTTTGAGATTATTTTTGGATTGCCATAAAAGGAAAACCCAGAGGTTGGGCGGCAACCCGTCGCGTCCGGCAAGGCGGCGAGACTTGAACTCGTAACCATAGGGCGACAAGGGTGTATGACCTACCACTAGCCCACGTGATGTCCTAGATTGAATAATTTAGTCTTTTTTTTAAAAATTCTTCTAGATTAATTATAAATTCATTTTTTTGGAAACCTATATGAATAGGATAAATAGAATATTATTTTTAAGTTATATTGTCTTTTAGAGTGAGAGATGAGTTTGTGGTAGAAATTAGTTAAAGGATGGGACTCTACTTATCAAGTATATATTTTTATTCTTATCTTATTCTATGAAGAAATTAGTTCTTATACTTTAGTGAAGGGATCTTAAAACAAAAAAAAATGTGTTATCATAATACCGTATTTTTTGTTGAACCGATGGTATTTTAAATCATCATAGATTGATGAATTTAAGGCCCTCAATTTTACACTTGTTTGTGATTGATGGCCTCAATAACTACCTATCAATATTTATGTTTTTCTTCCAATTATATGTCTATAATTTCCACCAATGTTCTCCTAATCGAGATTATAATTTGGTGGTGACCCTTTCATTTCCCTTTTCCTCTTATTAAGACTAAATTTTATTAACCTAATTTCTGATGTGTGTTTTCCCAGAAATATATTTTCGACTTTCAACCATTTATTTTCGAAGGACAACTTAAAATTTTGAGGACGAAATTTATTGAATGAGGTGAGAATCTAATACCCCAAGCTTCCACGGTACGTTTCCCCTTGAATAATGCAATAGCTTTCATTATACGCAGCTTCGAGATTCTAAGACACTGCGACCAATCAATGTGGCCGTTATGAATACTAATACCCATTTTTAAAAATTTTATAAATTTTATCTCTCAAAATGGACTTCATTTTTGGATTTGAAATATCGAAATTACCCTATGGTATAATTTTGGTACTTTTCGGATAATATTTATATTTTGATCAATAGTGAAAATTACTAAATTTTAATTAAAAACAACTTTTTTAATCGAAATAATTAATAGTGATAAATTATGAATTTGAGTGGTTTTGAAGTATATTTATAATATATTTTTACCATTTAATACAATTTTTTTCATTGGACATAATTTCATAATTAAACTGTATATAAACATGTGTCAATCTTTTGATAGTTATTATTTCTTAAAAAACACGCTTTTTGTTTTAACAGGGGAATTAATTTTAAATTAATTTATGCCACTTCTATGTTTTGAATTTGGAAAAATAAATTCCATATTTGGAATAAGTATTTCCAAATTTTTTAAATAGGTAACTTTTATTTTTATACATTTTGAATAATTACTTCAGTAAATGTATTATTTACCATGGTTAAAAGGTAAATCCTGTAAATAAGGGTAAAATATAATATTATAATAATACTAAATTACCCTAAAACGTGTCCTAACCCTATTGGTTGATACATTTCCGACCATGGGAATATTTGCGTGGATTTTGGGACCCCATGGATCCACTTGTAGGTGATAAGGACACTTTATATTAATTAAGTTAAAGTAAATACAAAAATAACATAAGCATATATCATTTAGAAAAACAATTTTTACATAGGGTTATACATGTTATATTTTTTACTATAAATATTACCTATAAATATAAAAAGATTTCCAACATAATGGTATTTTATTTATAATTTTTAGATATTTAATAATTAAATTTATTTATGACACAATAATGATGCAGTATGTTCCTTATTAATGAAAGAATCAAATAATTGGTATTATAAAACATAAAATAAAAATAATTTGAATGTTTTCATGACATACATGAATTTTATTGGTTACTATGACATTATAGTATTCCTAAAATTAATCTGGTATGATTTAATAAATTTGTTAAGACTTTAACAAAAATCAATTATTCAATAGTGTCAAAATTTACATAAATGAGTTTTTAAAACAAATATTATATTATTAATTGATATTCTATTCCTAAAAATATAAGGTTTAGCCAAAGGACTTATATCATGATAGTTTTATCATTAATGGACCACTTGGGGTATCTTGTTTGTACATAGTAAATTTATTAACTATATAATATAAAAATACAAAGTGACATTGTAAATGTCAAACTAATTAACTAAGAGATAAAACTAAAAAACAAGGTTAATATAATGACCCAAACCTCTCTAAAATCTATTGGGTGAACATATTTCGAATCATAAATACCTTAGACTTATAATAATTTACTTTTGTTCCATAATAAACCTAATATGAATTTCTTATAAATTAATACTTTAAGTTTTTTCTAAAGAGCCCCTCCTCCCCCTTATAAAAGGACACAACTTCTAACCAATTCATCACACATTCAGAGCCTTTTGGTTCAGCCAAACCCTTCCCAAATACTCTCTAAAATTCCCTCAATCAAACATAGATGCATTATTTTTATCATAAATCCAACCTATGGAGCCATTTTGATCAAATCAAAAGGAATAACCCGAAGAAGAGGTAATGTTTTCACCACCCTATTTCAAGTTACTTTCTTCTTCTACTTCTTCTTTATTTGTTATTTCTATTATAAAATAATAAATTCAGTATCTTATATATACTGAGATTTTATTATAAATATGGAACAACCAAATTCATTATTATATCCATCCCTTTAAGGACATGTCACCATACGTGCGTACGTACGGCTTACCGTCTCCACATCGTGGTGTAATTGTTATTCCAAAAATTATTATTTCGATGGGTATAATAATGATCTGTAATTAATTTAAATAATAAATTTAACCTGATAATTATTCTTTATATATGATATACCATCCAATTATAAAGTATTTTAATATCAAAATAATGATATTGTCGCTCGTGCGTACGTACGGACTACCGTCTCCACGAACGCGATGAGATTCATTTCCCATCGTATCCATTCAAGAATAATTTTCATTTGATTATTAAAAATAATTTTTAAGGATTTGATATCATTCTGTATATGAATAAGATACAACATATCCATAAAAAACAAGGCTTATGTAACAAAACATATAAAAGAAAATGTGTAAGTTAACACCAGAAATGATGATATTACTAAGATATTATTAACAAAGAAATGTTAAAAGACCATATATTATATCATATTAAATTAAATGATTCTTGTATAATTTAATAACAATTATTTCACAACTATACAGGAGATGAACCTACCCTCAAGCAAGTAAAAGTTCAACGTAAGGTTTTATTTCACAATCTCTTCATTATCTGAGATTGTTTATACGTAATTATCTAATGGGACCTCTTTATCATCCACATTAATGTTTCTTAAAAAATTATTTCAAAAAATTCTTACTATTTTATAGAATATGGGTTAATGTAATTTATACCCTTGTTTGACTTTTTATAAAATGGTTTTAAAGGAATCTTTCCGTCGTTTTCCAAACAAGGTCCTTTTTAACCTTTTCGACAAAATTATGGTAAGAATGTCTTTTTTTAATATATATGGCAGGTGTGTCTATTTTCCACCATTATAAAATTATTGAAGATTTCCTTAAAAGCATATAAAAATATTTTAAAAGTAAATGTTTTCTATTATTATTATGTGACTCTTAAATTATTTCAAAAAAGATATATTTCTCTCAAATAGTTTTGATTTCACCTATGTCAACATAATATTAAATGTTTTAAATATTTATTCTTCTAAAACATTATCATTAATTTCCATGATTGAAAAATGGTTTTAAGTATTTATTTAAAGGGACATGAATGTTTTAAAATATTAATTACATTAAAATGTTTCAATTTGGTATGGGACACTTCGATTCAAAAATGTATTTAAATGTCTTCCTTTCTAATTTCTGTGACTTTTAAATGTTTTCAAGAAAAGGGATATTTCAATCAAAGAGTTTTACAAATCATTTCCATCTATGTCAAATCCTTTAATGGATTTTAATATTTTTTTGTAGTTAATTTATTATGATACTAAACTTCCATATTGTATTGAAGGTTTTGTGATATGTTTGACTATGGGTGTGTTATTTTTATACCATTCATGGTTTATGGTTAAAGTATTGACATTTCGTATCATAGTTCTTATACAAATGTTTATGTTATGATTCAAACATTTCGTATGAGGAATGCATTGGACATAGTAAGTGACGGGTGTAGTCCGCTGTAGCTTCTCGATGCATCGTTGGGTCTCCTTATACAACTAGACGTGGAATTGGCTGAGGCCTTTTCCCAATTTGATTTATGGTTTTGGCCGAGGCCTTATTAATTTTAGACGTCTTGGTTGAGGCCTTGACAAAATGTTTTAGAATGTCTGGAATTATACATTCCCTAATTATGGAAATAATATTGATGGTTCGTGTGGTCATTCGACTAGTAGAATACCCATGATTATGTTTTATTATGGAATTATTTACTCAACTCATATTCTTAATATAAAAGTATTCAAGTTTATTTTTAGTAAAGGCATGTGGTTTCAAATATTAACCATGATTAATATTTATTCCATCTTATGTTGTATTTCTTACGCTTACTGAGTATTTGAGCTCACCCCTTTCTTTGTTTTATTTATTCCAAGATTCCAAGAAGTGTATTATGATTGATATGCAGGTTTGAGCTAAAGGGAATAATGGCGTTCTCAAAGAACTATTTACGCTGTGTTTTATGTTTGAAATTATAATGTAATGTTAATATATGTAATCTATTTTCCAAGACTTCTAAACTGATCAGTCCTTCGGGACTTGATTCCCTGTAATCATGCCAGTGTATTAAAATAATGCACCGACTCTGGGTAACTGGGGTCGAGGTATTATAATTATTACATAACATTGGCATGATCACAAAATATCATGCCTCGAAAGACCGATTAGTTTATTAGCCGAGGAAGTACAAGATACATTCATAAGGTTTACATTACATCATAAAATGAAAAACTATAACAACAATGTTTCCATAGACCACACTCATATCCAGTCAGTCATAAAATACTTTTTCGCATCTGGGGAAAATAAAACATAGAAAGTGGTGAGCGTAGATGCTCAGTAAGGATAACAATATAACGGAAACTTTTATAAATAAGCAAAAACATTTACGGCAATGTATAAGACTAAAACAAAAGCCTTTTAAACTTGAACTTCAGCATAATATGTCAAATATAAAATCAAATAATGTCATTTACTTACTCTCATAGATATTTTACTAGTCAAATAATCACATACAATATCAATATCCACTTTCATAATGATGGAATGCATAATGTGAGACTTTCATAACTACATAGTTAAGGCCTTGTTCCAGGACTACAAATAAGATTTTGTCAAGGCCTTATGCCAAGACACTAGTTTTCTCATGAGACCTACCGATGCATCGAGGATCTATAGCGGGCTACACCCGTCACATACTAAGTCCAATGCATTCCTTATATGAAAAGGTTTAAACATAACATAAACATTGTTATTAAAACTAGCATACGAAATGTCGATAAATTATTCATAAACCATTAATGGTATAAAAATAACACATCCAAAATAAAACATATCACAAAACCTTCAATACAATATGGATGTTTTTTATTATAATAAATCAACTTAAAATAATCTTAAAATCCATTAAAGTATGTTGACATAAATGAAATCAAGAACTTTTTGAGAAATATCTATTTCAATTTTGAAATCATTTAAGTGTAACATAATTTATAGAGAAAATATTTCTTTTGAAAATATTCTTATAAGCTTGTAAGGTAAGCTTCGACGATGTTATAACGGAAGAAAAGAGCCGCACCTGCCGTATAATTTAAAACAACATTCTTACCTTAATATTGTTGAAAAGGTTATAAAGGATCTTGTTTGGAAAAGCGCAGAAAGATTCCTTTATAAACTTCTTATAAAATTCAAAAATGGGTATAAATTACTTTAACCAATATTCTAGTAAATAGAAAGAATGTTTTGAAATACATTTTTAAGAAACATGGATGTGGATGATGAAGAGGTCCCAGTAGATAATTACCTATAAACAACCTCAGATAATAAATAGATTGTATAATCAACCATTACCTTGCACTTTTTCTTGATCGAGGGTAGGTTAACCTCCTGTATAATGGTGAAATAATTTTTATTAAATTATACAAGAATCATATACATTAATATGATGTCATATATGATCTTTTAACATTTCTTTGTTAATAATATCTTAGTATTATCGTCATTTCGGGTGATAAAAGATTCATTTTACTTTATATTATTTGTTATGTGATTGGATGTATCTTATTCATATAAATAATGATATAAATTATTTAAAAATTATTTTTAATCATCAAATGAAAATTAGTCTTGAATGGATACGATGGGGAATGAATCTCATCGTGTTCGTGGAGATGGTAATCCATACATACGTACGAGAAAAAATATCGTTGTTTTGATATTAAAATAATATATAATTGGATGTTATATCATATATACAGAATCATTATCATGTTATATTTATTATTTACATCAATTACACATCATTATTATACCCATACAAATAATAATGTATTGAATAACCATTACACCACGACGTGGAGATGATAAGTCGTACGTATGGACGTATGGTGACACGTCATTCAAAGGATGGAAAAAATAATGAATTTTGTTTTACCATATTTATAATAAAATCAAAGTATATATAAGATACTGGATTTATTATTTCAGAATTGAAACAAAAAAGAAAAATTAAGTGGAATAAGAAAGAAACTTGAAAGAGGTGATGAAATATTTACCTCTTCTTCAAATTCTTCCTTTTGATTTGATCAAAAGAGCTCCTTAGGATGGATTTATGACTAAAGTAAGGCCTATAGGATTAAGGTAGGACAGTTTAGATGGTATTTTTGAAGGGTTTGGCCAATCCAAATGGCTTTGATGGTGTGAATTAGAGAGAAGGGGGGTTCCCTTTTAACTCTAAATTAAATAGTTTGACATTTACCATTCTCTTTTTATTTTTATATTATATGGTTAATAAACTTACTATATACTTAAAAGGGTACCCAAAGTGGTTCATTAATGACACAAATATCATTATATAAGTCTTTTGGAAAAACCGTAGATTTTTAGGAATAGAATATCAATTAATAATATAATATTTGTTTTTAAAAACTCTTTTATGTCAATTTTGACACTATTTGGTATTTTGTTTTCTCTAAATTCATAATAGCATTATTACTTCAAAACAATTCATCTAACCAATACTAATATGTCATATTAAATTAAAAAATTAGTGTAATTCAGAAAAAGTCTCAAATTACATTTATTTGGGTATTTATAATATCAATTATTTTAAAATTTGATTAATATGGTAATTACTACATCATTATTATGTCATAAATAAATTTAATTATTTAATGTCTAAAATTTATAAATAAAAAAATTATGTCAGAAATATTTTTAGATTTATAATGAATATTTATAGTCTAATTTATCTTATTTATAACCCTATATTAAAAAAATAGTTATTAAACTTTGATTTTAACTCTTCTTTGAATTAAATAATAATAAATGTCCTAATCTAATCCAAGTGGATCTAAAGGGTCATATTTTATTACTAAGGTTGTTTTGGGTCAAATTACACTTATCCAATAAAATTAGGACATGTGTTAGAGTAATAACAATATCATTTTTACTCTTAATTACCATGTTTACTATTAACCCTGGTAAATAAAAGTAAAAAGTTACTATTCACCAAAAAATTATTTTCATCTTATTAAACCACATTTTACATACTGATATAAACCAAATCTCTTGGATTGTTGAAATTTCACTCACAGAGGTGTTAAAATTATGTTTTATGTGAATATGCAAATTCTCCTAGGAGGTGGGTAAAAGACGGTGAAAAGTTCAATAAAAGTTTTATATATCTAAAATTATTATAAACTGACTCCAATGAATTACATTGAACATATATAGGTATTATGTATCTATATTGACCTAAAATAAATAGTTATTTAAATAAAAATTCTGTTTTAAATTATAACTCGTTGTTTTTCACTATTCATCCAAAATTGAATGTTTTCAGAAAAATACCAAAAAATTACCCTCGGATACTTTTGATATTATGAATCCAAAAATGAAGTCAATTTTGAATGATAAATTTTTTAAAATTTCAAAAAGTGGGTATTACTATTCATAACAGCTAGTTTGATTGGTTGTGGTGTGTTAGAACTCGAAGTTGCGTACAACACACACTACTCTATTATTCAAAGAGAAGCATATCGTGGAAGTTTGGGATGTTACATATGAAATGTTGTAGGAGAATTGAATAGGCCAAAAGGCATTATCTAATATGAATCTGTTCCAAAGGGGCATGTGAATGTTGTCTTATCATGGTCCTATGGTGTAATTTGGATTTGGAAGTAGCTAGTGTATCCATCAAGAAATAAATAGTGTTACTTTTAGACTATTCATTATAGCATTTGATCAAGGAATGGAATAGGGTAGTGATATTTTCTTGTTTCAACATTTAATTTTCTATAGTCGATGCATACATGCCATTTGTTCTTCACTCGAGTCTTAACTACCTCACCATGTTTATTTCTGAAAATAGTTATCCCACTCTTCTTAGGTAAAACATGAATTTGAATTACCAATTCACTAACAGAAATTGGGTAGATAATACCAGCTTGAAGAAGATTGGTGATCTATTACTTATCTACCTCAAGTATGGGTGGACTGATTCTTCTTTGTGGTGGTCTAATTGGTTTGGATGATTCCTCAAGTTGTATGTAATGCATGGAAAAATGGTTGATTCTTTTTATGTCATCTAGGGTCCATCCTAAGGCATTTTTGTTTTCCTCCAACACCTGAAAAAGTTCGGACTCCTCATTTTCAGTAAGTGAAGTTGAGAAAATGAAAGTATTTGAGTGATCGTGGAAAAGGAATTCATATTTAAGGTTTTCAAGAAAAGGTTTCAAATCAGTCTCATCTTTCATTTTTGGGTAATGACACTCAAGAACGGAGGAAGGGATTTCATTTTTTTTTAATTCATTTTCCTTAATACTATCCAAGGTGGATCAGTAGAGATCAGAGTTGATGTTGGATTCAAGAGAGTTTTCAAGATCCTCTAGATTGATGAAGTATATGAATGAGAGGTCTAAATCGACTTTCCCATTTATGACTTTCTTAATCATGGTGTAGATTTCACAAGATCCTCTCTCATTAAAACGTGATTAACATGATAGAATGAGGTTTAATTTTCTCTCATATGTGTCCTCAGAAGAATGAATTGAGAATGTCGAGTGATCCTTATATGGGCATTGTAAGGCTTGGAAAATGCTAAACAAGACCAGCTGGTCACAAAATTACATGGATACGACGCCTGAATAAAAATCAATTTTGGTTCTTGGTATCATTATTAATGGATTTCCTAGAATTATGGGATATCAAGAAGAGTTCATCTCACCTTTCTTGTCAAGGACATAGAAATCAGATGGGAATATATGATCATTAACACAAATAAAGACATCCACGATTATACCCTCAAGACTATGAGTTCTTTGATTGGACAATTGAAATAAATACCCATTGGATGTAAGGTACCTAGACCAGGTTGTATAATATGGATTTAGAAATGAAATTTATTAAAGCACTTAGGTCTATGAGTGCTTCATCGAAGTTCGAACTTCCAATTTGGCATGAAACTGTAACGGTCCCAAGATCATTCCACTTCATGGGAATATAATGTTGGGTGGAAACATTTTCAAATATCCTAAGTTGTCTCTTATGATCTCACAACTCCTTAAGAAACATGCAGTATATAGGTATTTGTTTTAAGTCATATAATTGTGTAATGTTGACTTCAATTCATCTAAACATGTCAAGAATTTTAGGATTAAGTTCAAAGAATTTATTTGGGTTAGAAATGGATTGAGTAAAGGGAATTTGGTCCCTAAGTGGAATGGAAGGAGGTGAAGGAATGGATTCATATTCCCTTTTAAGTTTCTTTTACATTTAATTTTCTATGTCAACATTTAAAGGGTGGTTTGAGGACTTATCTTGAGGAATAGAGATTTTCTTTTTCGATCTAAGTGCAATTTCACTTACATTACCCTTGGGGTTGGGTAATGGTTGTGATGGGAGATGGGAATAATTTGATTGTTGTTGTTATCTCATGCGGGATTCAAGTTGAACAATTTGGGTTTCAGTGTTTTCAAGGTCGAAATGGGTGAAGGAGGCAAGAATATCCGATTCACTTTCCCATGGTTGTTTGGAAGCAAAGACTTATCCTGAATTGGTATTACCTTGATTTTGGCTATTCGGAAAGTGATTTTATTGTTTTGGGAATTGATTAGGCTCACTAGGATAGTGGAACCCATGAGGATGAATAGGAGGATTGATCCTTTGAGTCTGAGAAACAAAAGAGTAAGGTTGTTAGAAGTTACCACCACCTTGACCATATTGGAATTGGTTTGGGTTTTGATGAGGGAATTTCGGGGGATAAGAAATGGGATAATCATACCTCAATACATAGATGAAGGTATAAGATAAGGGCTCAGAGTGGAGTCAGTTGAAGTTTCTAACAAACTGATCTAATTTTTTAGATTTGGAGTTCCACTGAGAATATGCTACATTAAGCTACATTGTTTCCGATGAATTAGATAGATCCTCTTGAAGTTGTAGACATGTACCAGTTGGATGATATTGGGAGCTACAGAGTCAAGAGTTCTTGATAGGTCAATAGAATATAGATTTTAGAGAATATGAGGTTGGGGATTTGGATGCCACAACCAGTTGTCGCACAATACTTGTAAGTTCACTCATCCACTTTGTCATCTTTTTCGACTCTATAGATTGACTATTTTGGGCTTGTTTGAATTGATCATGTTCTCAAGTATCGAATTTTTGTTCTTTTTCATCCATGTTTCTTGTGATATCTCTTGCATCTACATTTGTTTTATCAACAAGAGCATTGCCCCTTGCAGCATCAATGATAGTTCTCTCCATATCCAATAACCCTCCATAGAAGTATTGATTCAAGAGTTGGTTATGGATTTGGTGGTGTAAGAAGGTTTCAACAACCTTTTTTACCTCTCCCAGTACTCATGGAGTGATTCATTTGGGAATTGACGGATACCACTTATTTCCTATCGGAAGGAGGTCGTACAAGAAGTAGAAAATAATTTCTCTAATAAAATTCATTTCATGTCAATACATGAATTTATGAAACTAGGAGGGAGGTAGAATATACATGACTTGGTGGAGTCATTTATGGAAAAAGGGAATTATGAAATTTTGATTTGTTCCTCATAAACCCCTTGAGGCTTCATGGTAGAGCACACCACTTGGAACTCTTTAAGATGAAGATGGGGATCCTCACTGGCCAGCCCACAGAAATGAGGGAGAAGATGAATCAAAACTCATTTGAGTTCGATGCTAGCCGCAATATTGGGATATTGAATACTAAGGGGTTGGTAATTCATATCAGTGGAAGTATGTTTTTTAAGTGTTTGTTCCTTAGGATTAGCCATATCTAATTTAATTGGATTGACAAAGACTCATTCTTGGATTATTTGATTATCCCTAGAATCTCTCCTAATTTGGAGAAGTGTTTTCTCAATTTTAGGGTCAATAAAATCTAAGGGATTATTTGGGAGAATATAGGGAATTCATAGTGATTTTGGAAGAAAGAGGAAGATGGGTTTTTCTTTGTTTTTCTTGTCGTTCATGATTTTTTTGAGAATGTGGGTTTTTCTACGTGTTTTTTTTTCAAAAAAAATAATTTTTTTGTTTTTCTTAAATAACAAAAAAAGAATAACTATTTAATGCACCATCTCTAGAGACAACCCAATTTGAAATCCCAAATTATTTTCACCTATCAACAGTCCATGGTTCTGGTGCTCTGCTAATGTGTATATCAGCACTCGAGTCGAATCCTCAACAATGAAACTTTTTAATATTCGATTGTTTTTAGTTGATTGTATTTTGATTGGGGGTTTGTCGGTGGAGCATAAATTAATTGATTAATATTTCTTGTTTGATTTAACAATGTGATTAAGATTGGTGTGACTTCACAATTAGGTAGCTAATCTTGTGATATCCCTGAGCCTTGCTTTATATTTAATTAAATTAACACCCATGTCATAAGTTGATGTTGATTAGAATTCTGAAGTGTTATGGGTTTAATACAATCCTTAACATAACTTATGGTTCTAATATTAATCATATCTTGTTTATGGTAGAGTATTTATGGTTCCTATAATCTGTTTTATTATATTTACGATGATTAATTTTGAAAATATGGAAAAGAAATGGATAAGAAAATAATTGTGTGTTGAACACACACCCACACGGACAATGATGAGAATTAAAAACGGATGTTCAATTGAATTAGGAAGAAAAAGAAGGGAATTGGTTTCAAAATTATTTAAAATATATAAAGAGAATTAATATTTAATAATATATGGTGGATGATTAAAAGACAATATGAAGAAGAGACTATCATTAAAATAGAATTACAAAAACAACACTTACAAGATTACAAATGAAGAAGAACAAAAAAGTAAATAAAATCAAAGAGAGGAGGAAGGGTTTCTCAAGTGAAAACATGAGTTTCTCATGTCCTATCAATACTTTTGAAGAGCCTTGGTCATTCCCATTGATCCTCATCTATTCCGAATTTCCAACCACATGCAAGGATAAGAGGGGGTTGTATTTATTGCCCAAGGAGGTGGACTGTTTGCATTCCAAATCATCCCCTCAACATGAATTGGTAATTTGACCATCCATACAGCCATATCTAGAGATAGAATCTTCTTAAAAGTAGTATATAATAATTTTATATGACTACTCCAAACTTTTGAAGGAATTTGGACTTATGGATCCAAAGTTATGGCAGTTTGTGTAAACAATTTTAATCTGTCCATTTCAATCCAAACGTTTTAGGAAGCTGGAATGTGAATGGTGTTATGAATTGGAATATGCCCTAAAATAAACTTGATTGTTCATAAAAATTTATCCTCACATGTCTTATATTTAACACTTCAAAATGACATCTTGATTTTATGAATAGATCATGAACAATGTCATGAATAATGTCTGGATTTTAATTCCTGACCATAACGGTGGGATAGACTTCAAAGAATTTGTTGGGCCCCTTTTTTTTGTAGTTGGACCTTCCAAATTTTTTCCATTATTTATATGGATAATAAAGAACTTATGGTGGAGTTTCATAAATTGTTTCCTTCTAGATTTATCCCAGAAACTCATTCATTATGGCTCCTCCAGTTTCTTCACAGATTCTTTGGGACTTCTTGTGTGGATCGTATGACCCTCATAATGGACGATTTTTTCAGAGGTCTCTTATAATGGAATGTAGTAATTTGAATAGGGAACCAGGAAAACAATAATAATAAAATTTGGATTAGTAGGACGAGATATATTATTAAAACATTAAACAAGATTGAATCGGGATGGATTCAAATAGTGCTCTAAAATTATTTTTAATATTTAAACATTAATATTTCACACAAATAATAACCATTTACTATAAAATAATTAAAATGGAGTGTATAATAAGTTATGAAAATATTAATAACATAACAATATCCAATGTCCCAAACATAACCACAACACTCAAGGTATCCAACCGGTCAAACCCTATAAAAGGCTCGCTACCATGACCAAGACCCCCGAATAGTAATCAATTGAGTCGATCCAACCCGAAACACTGATGTAAATATTGACTAACCACATGAATGTTGTGGTACTATCCCACCATACACATTATATCAGCCCTAAAATATTCCAATGATTCTAACCTCCATGATCTAATAAATACCACCGGAATCTCAACTTATCTTTCAAAACATATATAACATGTTCCCAACTCGTTACACCAGATCATCCTTAAGGAATTCACCCTGCATTGGCATCCAACCTCTCTATTGAAACCACCTTGTGGGAATCCTTACACCATAAATTCAAAAACTAAGAACATTACCTAACCCAAGTAAGGATTAATTTTTTAATGGAAGTTACCACCACACACATTAAAAATAGGTGGGTCACACTTACCACAATAATTAAAATCCTAACAAAATACCATTGTCCTCTCTATATTGACTGACATAAATTAGGATCATTATAAATAACCCTATATATTATAAAATTTTGTGTATTATTATAAAAAATACATAAAAAGTGGATTACTACTCACCCTATTGGTACCTCCTTTTAATAGAGTTGGGTTGTCTCTCGTCGACTCATCCTTGAATTGCTCTACTTCACTACTAGAACGTCATTACCTCACATGACTAGGATTCCTTCAAGCCTAAGGAAAATCCATTGTCAAAAAATCACACATACCAGAGTCCATGATCGATCATCATTGAGGTATTTAACACCAAACATCCATTATAACGGAATCATCATTTTCTACACATTCATTTCAAATTCCTCTTATAACTGCTTCACGCACAGGGCCAAAATATGGTTTGACCAATCACCACTTTCAAGGCCCACCATGCCCTCTTCTAAAGAAATCAGTGTGTACCTCATAGGTTTTTCATTGTCTATATGTTGTCACCCCTTAAAATCCACAATCTATTCTACACATCTTGGTCTACCTTATCACTCCCCACCATTGGAGTTTCATTACCATCATTTTACCCATGGAATTCCAACCCCCACAATTCATGCTTAGATCATAAACTGATCCCACAAAACATGGATGTTGTTGTCCATATCTTCTTAGAAAAATCAAACCTTTCATAATTCTTGTTCCAAGTTTTTGAGAATATCACTTACATTATTCATCAATTCCCAGTCTATCCCAAGGACCATGCCTATAAGTATCGATTGTGTACATCCCACCATCTAACTCCACATATATTTCTCCATGAGTGCAATGTCCATGATGTACCATATCCAACCCAAACACATTAGATTATCTTTGTGTAAATTGTAATCTTTCTTAGAGTATGGAGGACAATTTCAATATGTAGATCATGATAATCATTGGATAAAATCACATTAAGAATTTCTCGAAGAACACTACCACAACTCATCCAATAGTGATGTCACCTCCTAATATGGTACAACATGAAATTATAAGGGTTCCCACATGTTTCATACGCACTCATACACCACCGCATAGGAATTATTTCTAACAAAGACCCACTATCACTCCATGAGAATCCACCAAACAACATTGCGCCAGTACTTACTTTGATGCTACTGCCACCATATAACTCGAGTCCTACTTCCATGACCCCGGTAGTTGACAATTAAACACATCCATCCACCAAAACCATCAAAACAAATGGACTCTCTCATAGAAATGCTAACATATTTGGTTTTGTATAGAATGACATGAACTTTTCCAATGACACATGTTCACCCTTCCCAAACAGACACGGGCCTCACCGTCGTGTGCCTACTTCTAGACCTCATCTGAGCCATTAATGTCTCTCACCTTCCTATGACTGCACACATAAACCATATTTAGATCACCTAAGAAAATATCACCAGATCCTTGACCAAATCATTATTACTCATCTAATCAATCCTCTAGGTCAGTTATCCTCATCAACCCCAAGTAATTCTCAATAGATCACCCAAAAACCCAATCATTCATACAAAATAGCTCCATCACGTGAGCACCCTTGCATAAGGTGTCATCTTTAAAACAATATCATGGAACCATGATTCAGTCACCCTTGCCTATTTTCCCCAAAAAAGCACTGAGGATTCTATAAAAAGTCATATAAATGGATGAGTTGAGCATCCATGTAATACAACCCTTTAAAACTAACCTTAAAACTAAATTCAAGCACTCAGGTTCCCTTCTGAATAATAAATGCCCAACTATACCATTTAACATAACTTTTTAGTACACTTTATGCATCAATGTGACCAATAAATCATCTACCATGCTTCATATTCCAAGGCACACGTTTCACTTTTCTAGACTTTCATGAGGTCATCCTTGATTTCCCAAAAACGTTCACCACATAACCACAACTCAAGTTACGTCACAAAACCATCAACCTTCCCACTTATCCATCAAGGACAATCCCACACTATGACACACTCCCCATGTACCAAAATCAATGTCCAAAACACCCTCCTATGTGATACGCACCCAAAATCATGAGAAACCTCATCTGACCTCTCTCATAGGTCACCTTGATGGTCGAAAAGATGAAACCCCCCAACTAGACTCTTGATAAGGTAAATCCATGGTCCTCACTCCAAAAAATACAAAGAAAGTTATAAATAAAAAAAATTTCCCAAACATCACTCTCACCCCAATTCTGATACACACTATGACAAGCACACCACCAGACCATTTACTCTCAGTTCTGCACTAAAGGTAACCATACACATACATAAATACTAGAAACCAAACACCCTCAATGGGATTCCAAACAAAAATTTCAAGTTCCCTACTAACAAGGTCACCAAAATATCAGTACCATCCTTAAGATCTGACATGAACTCCATACAATCATGACCCTAAATCATTTACCCACATGAATTATCGAACAATTTAACATGAACCAAAGTCCAGAATCCTACTAAGAATTCCATAATCACATATCCTATTTGATATCATAACCTAGAAAGGCCTCACAACCCAAATACTAGGTCTCAAACTAGGTCACTCCAATATCCCACACAAGCCATACAAAGGGTCAAGTCGACAACAGAATTAATACCCACAACTTGATTCTCTCAAAAGCCCCATCAATAAAAACCCATTTATAATTAAATTCCCCATTCTCCAAACGTTTCAAAAGTCCCAACCTTATTCAGTACCATTATCCAAAACATTTTCCCCAACAAACACTTTAATGAATGATCGAAAGGATTTAACCCACGGACGGAAAATATTTTACATTATCAGCCAGAAACAACCAACATCGCATTCACAATCCCAAAAATCATTATAATAATTATAAAACTACTCTATTATTTCCCCTCCATGGTTCATGGTCAACATGGGGTAAACCAAATTACATAATAATAGATCATTTTTCAAACTCTATTTCAAACAATTTCCTCCATCACAACACAAGTATTTTCTCTTAGAGACATTTCCCATTTCCCAAATTTTTATAATCATCATTTTTACTGATTTAATCCTTTCATTAAGAAATATTCATTAAATTTTTTAGGGTCACTATGAAAATAATTCTCTTTTAGACACCGTTCAATCTTTTTAATTTATAACAACCCAAAATATTTAACCATGTCATAACATTTCATTAAACACACTATTCCTTGACTATTCTTCTATACTATTTCCTCTTAATCGCATGTATTAATATTATTAGACACCATTTTCTTAAATTCTCTAGGGATGTAAATTGTATTATACTCTCGATGCCTTATATACATATACCGTGTTTTCTTATCATGATGCATCCCACCTATATTTTTTTCCTAAAATGATGCATGAATGCATAGCCTCATGCCCTTCCATCCATGAGAACAATATCATCAAATATTCAAAAAGAAAATCATGTTCATCACCAAATGGTTAAATATCATCAAATATTACAATGCTCATGAAAAAGAACAATTCTTACCCTGGGTGACTTGGGTTTTCACACACATATTTGTTAGCTACTACTAAGAACGAGCTCATTTCGATGGCCTGAGACATATTATCTTCTTGTCTACCATTCCATGTAACAGGGCCATAAAATCAACACTAATACAACTTTCTAGCATCCCCAACCTGGATTCGACTAAACTGGTGCTCTGAGCCAAGTCTCCAAAAGACCTAAAGTGTGCCTCCCCATATGTTAGAGGTTTCCGACTAATAGTGAGGGTCTAATAAGTCATTTGGGGAGAATATACCCTCTTTAATAGTGTTTTTCATAGTATTTAACAATATAAATATCTGAAACAAAATTTAAAAACCAATAAACAATTGTAACCAATCATCCCCCATGACTGGGTACAAACCACAAACCATCAATAACCATGTCATGTCTTTATACAAAGTTAAAAGTGAAGGAAACAAAAAATAAATACAATATTTGAAACCCTAAATGTGTCTCGACACTAGGAATAGATCCTCATCCATGCATATCCCAAGCCCTACACAATTCCCTAGAACTAGACCTTTAACATTATCCAAACATGCAAAAATAAATTCTTCTTAGGTACCTAATGGTGGCCCGAGCATGGTGTGAGTACATCTCATTTGTCCACCCCCAACAGTGCCTACAATATATCCAATCTTAATAGATAGTGTATGCAAGTATGAAATAATGTACAAGTAAATATAGGACAACTTGGTTTCCAATAGATAATAATTTTTACATTTACCCTTTCCATCTTTCTTACTATTTCCATCATTTATGAAATCTCATTACATAATCAATTTTCATAATGTATTTCATGGGTTAGAAATATTAATAATCTACACAATGGTCTATGTAAAACAATCGCAATGCATAAGTGAATAAATCAAGTCCTTGTCTCACTAGGGATAAACACAGCATAACAAAACATTATCCCCCCCTAGAAACCTCAGTTTAGGTGGAATGAAACAATTAGGGGAATATAGATCAATCCCCTTCCCTAACCAATCCATTTTGTGGTTGAGTTTAGAGCCATAGTCTAACATGACCAATAGGTATAAAACCTCATTTATTACCCAACACTACCAATCCATTCCATCATGAATATATATATTTAAGCGTATGTTTAAGAATCTATCCAACCCAGCCTATGTGATGAACCTTAGTCCTTTTTACCACACTAACATACCAAAATCATATTTAACCCATACACATAATCAGCCACAAGTCAAAACAACCGGCCTAGGAATTTATATATTACCATAACACATTAACACATCTAACTTTTACCCAACTAGTCCATTTATTATTCATAAGACTTAGACCACTAACCAATTCCCATGTTTCATTTCATGGCTCATATAACCCATTATAATTTATCCAAGAACACCTTTAGGTCAATATCCAAATCTAGAAACCTTTATCAATATTACCATTTTCACTCAAATTAACACATCAACATCTTCATCATAGATCCATTGTACAGTATGTGAATTCCATGTTTAACTTTACCAATAGTAAGGTTCAAGAAGGTCATCGCACCCCATGGGGGACCTAAATCAGTCTAATCATCCTCCATGCATCCTATGAGAATAGTGGGGAGTTTAATTCATCATTTAGATGTCCATTTTTTTAAATCTCACTAATGTCACAAATATCACAATAAGGGAAAAACAAGAACCCAATCTCATATGAATATATCTACTTAAAAACAATGGGGAATAACTTGTAGAAAACCTACCATGAATCTGAAAATGAATTCACTGTTAATCATAGACATAGAACCAGATTAATGAACCCTATGAATCTCTATATTCTCTTGTAAAAAATATGATTATAGGGATTCATAAAATCAATGGATGATTTATAGTCCATAATTCGTAAAAAGTAATTCGGAGAATAATTAGACACACCCTAGCATCAATCATCCCCAACAGGGATCCAAACGGCCATGAAAAGATGGATATCCATCATTGGGAAGAACTGATTGATTAGGACAGACACTAGGGATTAGAGGGAGGAAATGGGGGGAATAAAATGGAAGGAGATATAAAATACGAGATGAAAAAACACTAATTTTTTCAAAAACTTAATGGGGAACACGGTTTACCCTCTACATTTTCTTACCCATGTTAAAAACATTAACAAGACATCCTCTAATGAACGTTAGGTCACACTATTTCCTATTGAGTACAGATAGTTTGAAAACCTAGGAGATGACTGTTTGGAATTCAATTGTCCATGGTTCGAAAAGTTTCCAAGGAAGGTTACATGGTTTACTTAATTGTGCGCCAACCATGATCCTTATAATGACCCATACATTACATAAATTGTTATTACTTCAGAATTGAAGCAAACTTATTTCAACATATAACAAAACCAAGAAAGGACCGTATAGGTATAGTGTCTTTAGAAACTGGGAAACATAAACAACTGGTTCATAAAGCATCTACTTTGCCTCCCATTTATTTCATCATATCTAGAGTCGATTTTTGGAATATTCTACTTAATAACCTTCTTCCTGACCTGGGGAAATAAAACATACAAAAGGGTGAGCTCAAATGCTCAGTAAGGGTAGACAAAAGAAAAATCAATCACATCATGTACATAAGCGCATAACTTTTGGAAATCTTAACCTGCAAAAGAGATCATTGTTTCATAACATGGGATAAATAATAGTACTGAAATGTAATCCCAATAATCATAACATAAAACATGAAACTTTGTGGAATACACACATAATCATTGAGAATCATTTCTTGTTAGTCAAGACTCATTGCCAAGACTATCTTAGTGGACAAAGTCCATTTCTGAACCGAGTTCATTCCTCATTTCAGTCCTGTTTCACTGAACAGGTATAACCTACCGTTCCAGCCATGTCTATCTCATGAGATATAAAATCCTTACCCAATGCATTGGAGGGAGATATAGGTCCCACCCATCTCATAATGAAACCATTCTTTTGTGTGCCACAAAAATCATAAATCATACATCATTGCATAACCCATATAATAAAAATGGAATTCTTAAACATCGTGACATCATAAAACAATTAATATAGGATAAATGAATTCATAAAAATAATTCCATCAAAACATAATCAAATCAATGTAATGATAGGGATAGAATCATAACCCTATATTATCTTAGATGGAAAATAATTTTTATAAAACACTTGAACTCCATTCTTGAGGAAAATATCCTTTCTACTTCAAAAACACTTTTCATTTCTTAACATGTCATAAAATTACAACTAAAAGAAGTTGATTAAAAATAAATTTGAAACTTGTAAAGGAAGACTTTTGGAAATAATGTTTTAAAAATCCATTCATGCCATATAAGTTAAAAAATACATTCTTCTCGTACTTTTTTCAGAAAAGTCAAAAAGTACCTCGTACGAAAAACGACAAAAGATTCCTTTCATATATTTTACTAAAAACTCACCGAAGGGTAAAATTGGATTTAAAAAATTGTAGGTGGATGTAAATAATATTACATATTGAGGGAACATGGATTTGGATGATAAAATACACCCCAGTAAATACCAAAGTGTAAAAAATCTCGGATAAAAATGAGATTGTGATATTTTTTCTTACCTTAGGTCCGATATGCTTTGTACGTGTCCGAACCTCCTGTAGAATGATTTAAATAATTTTATTGAATTCTTCCAGAATCATACATATTTTTATGATATCATATATGGTCATATTCATAGCTTCTTAGTAGTAATATTTCATTGCTACTTGTTATTCGGGTGTTTATAACTTTTTGTTCTTATGCGTGTTTTGTCGAATAAATTCTTATTCTTCTCTTTAGGTTATAGATACCTCATTTCCAGAATGGTATTAGTGTAATATATATCATATTCATTCATTCAATTCATTTATATAATCACTATGAAATGAAGATCATGTAGAACGAGTCGCATCACATTGTGGAGACGGTATTCCGTACGTACGCACGAGTGATGATATCGTTCCTATGATCGCGGAATTGTATTGGAGTGTATGTATACTATTTCAGAATCAGTATCACTTTATAATAGTCATATATATTCATTATTTACACCATTATACCCATCCAAGTAAGGTGGTGGTGGAAAATAGATTACACCACGGCGTGGAGACGGTATTCTGTACGTACGCACGCGCGGTGATTTCTTTTTCCGTATGATGGATAGATGGTGAAATAGGTTTGTTTCATACTTATAATAACATATCAGTATATGAGTGATACTGATGTTATTACTTCATAATGAAACAACTAAATAAGAAGAGGTGGAAGAAGAAATAAAGATGAAAGAATCGGTAACAGACATTACCTCTTCTTTGAAATGATACTTTGAGAACTTCTTTTAGGGCACTAAAATTGGTCTTTGAAGAAGTCCAGGACCTCTATGATGTCTCTAGGGAAGTGGAGAAGAGTAATTGGTAGGGGTTTTCGAGCTTGAAGGCTCAAAGTGGTGTGAGGAAGAGGGGGAGTAGGTGCCCTTTTATAAGGGAGGAGAGGGGCTCCTTTGGAAAATCTAAAACTATTATTTTATTATAAAGTCAAGTTCGGTTTTAAATAGATCCAAATTGATTTATTTAGAAGATAAGGTGGGGATGGGTTGAAAGCCTCTCATCCAATAGAATTTATACAAGTTTAGGTTCCTATTTTAACATTATCATTTAGATTTAACATTAAGTTAAATAATTTTACTTTTACCATGTCTTCTTGTGTTCTTATACTATAAGGTTAATAAACTTACTATAAGTATCCAAAAAAACCCCAAGTTGTTTATTATAAATATATATAACCTTATCTAAGTCATTTTGCCGAACCTTAGATTTTTAGGAATAAAATAACAATTAATAATATAATATTTGTTTTAAAAACTATTTTATGTCAATTTTGACACTATTTGGTAATTAATTTTTGTGAAAATCATAAAAGAATGATTAGTTCGAAAAAAGTTATTTAAATCCATACTAACATGTCATATTAATCTATAAAATTAGTTTAATTCATAAAACGTCTCAAATTACATTTATTTTGGTGTTTATAACATCAATTATGTCAATATTTAATTAATAAGATAATTACTGCATCATCTTTGTCTCATAAATAAATTAAAATATTTAATGCCTAAAAATTACAAATAAAATACCATTATGTAAGAAATCGTTTTAGCTTTCTAATGAATATTTATATTCGAATTTATCATATGTATAACCCCATATTAAAAATTATTTACTTCTTAAACATTGATTTTAACAATTTTAACCCTTCTTTAAATAAATTAATAATAAATGTCGTAATCTAATCCAAGTGGGCCTAAATGGTCATATTTTATTCCTAAGATTGTTTTTTGTCGAATTAAACTTGTCCAATAGAATTAGGACATGTGTTAGGGTAATAATAATTTCATTGTTACCCTTAATTACCCTATTTACTTTGAACCGTGGTAAAAAAGTACAAAGTTACTATTCACCAAAAAATTATTTTCATCTCATTGAACCACATTTTACTTACTGACATCAACCGTGTGTCTCCGATTTTCGAAATTCCACTCACAGAAGCGGTAAAATTAAGTTTTATGAAAAATTCAGTTTTTTTTAACTACCACTTAGTGGTTTCACTATTCATCAAAAATTGAAAGTATTCAGAAAAATAACAAAATTTCACCCTAGGCTAATTTCGATATTCCAAATCCAAAAATGAATTCCATTTTGAAAAATAAAATTTATAAAATTTCAAAAAGTGGTTATTACTATTCACAATGGCTAGTTTTAATAACATTTTATTAGCATATCATTGTTTAGTGAAACTCGGTATTGCGTACGACGCAAGCTATTGAGGAAGGTTGTGATTTCGTTTAAATCAAGCTAAGAAAGTGTTATGTGTAAAAAAATATTCCTTTGATGATTTATATAAAAGTCTTGGGTGTTACATTCTACCCCCCATAAAATGAATTTCGCCCTCGAAATTCGTCACTTTGTAACAAACAGATGAGGATACCTCTCCCTCATCATATCCTCAAGATCCCATCTAGCTTCTTCTAATTGGTGGTTCCTCCATATTACTTTCACCAATCGAGTGGTCTTGTTTCATAGGACTTTTTCGCTACGATCCAGAATCTCTATCGGTTTTTCTTCATAAGAAAGATCTGGCTCCAGTGGTACAACTTCTGAGCTGAGTACATGTGAAGCATCAGGTATGTACTTTCTCAGGAGAGATACATGGAACACATCGTGAACTTGAGAGAGATTCGGTGGAAGCGCCAATAGGTAAGCTACCTTCCCAACACGATCCAGTATTTTGAAAGGACCAATATATCTAGGGCTAAACTTCCCCTTCTTTCTAAATCTCATGACCCTCTTCCAGGGAGATATTCGTAAGAACACTTTATCACCCACTTCAAACTCTAGGTCTTTTCTTCGGTTGTTGGCATAACTTTTCTGTCGACTCTGAGCTATTCTTATGTGTTGTTGAATAGATCTGTCCTTTTCTTCCATTTCAGCAACGAGATCAGGTCCTAATAGATTTATTTCTCCAACTACATCCCAGCAAGTTGGAGTCCTGCATTTCTTTCCATAGAGAGCTTCATAAGGAGCCATCTAAATACTGGAATGAAAGCTATTATTATAAGAAAATTTCACCAAAGGTAGGTGTTGATCCCAACCACCTTTGAAATCCATAAAGCAAGCTCTCAACATATCTTCTATAGTTTGAATTGTTCTCTCAAACTAACCGTCTGTCTGAGGATGATAAGCAGTGCTGAAACTCAACTCTGTATCCAGAGTATACTGAAGACTTCGCCAGAACTTCGAGGTAAATCTCATATCCCGATCAGATATAATAGAAAGTGGTACTCCATGCAATCTTGCCACTTCCTTTACATATATCCTGGCAAGCTGATCCAAAGAGAAATCTTCTCTAATAGCAATGAAGTGTGCAGACTTTGTAAGACGATCAACTATGACCCAGATAGCGTTATTGCCTTTGGATGTTTTAGGAAGTCCTGTGACAAAGTCCATAGTGATGTTTTCCTATTTCCATTCGGGTATGGGTAATGGTTGTAACATCCCCTTAGACTTCTGTCTCTCAGCTTTAACTTGTTGACAAACCAAGCATCGAGGGACATATTCAGCAACATCTCTTTTCATTCCATCCCACCAGAAGTACTCTTTCAGGTCCCTATACATCTTCGTGCTTCCAGGATGAATAGAGAATGAAGAACTATGAGCCTCATCCAGCAGCTCCTTCTTTAATTCAGGGATGGGAGGAACACAAACCCGATTCCTGAACTTTATTATCCCATCACAATCAAGGTTGAATTCATTAACATTTCTCACCTTATTTTGTAACTCGACATCTTCTTTCTGTGCCTCTTTAATCTTCACATGTATAGATGGTTGAACATTCACTTGAGAAAGATATGATTTTTCCCCTTTCATTATAATTCCAAGATCCATCCTTTGTAAATCCATAAATATTGGATCTTTTGTGATGATCATCATGGATAAACTATCATTGTCTTGTCAACATAATGCATCTGCCACCTTGTTTTCTTTCCCAGGGTGGTAATGGATTGAGCAGTCGTAATCCTTAATCAGCTCCAACCATCTTCATTGGCACATATTCATCTCCTTTTGTGTGAAAATATACTTTAAACTTTTATGATCAGTATAAATATCACACCTTTCACCATAAAGGTAATGCCTCCAAATATTTAATGCAAAGATTACCGCAGCTAACTCCAAATCATGAGTTGGGTAATTTTGCTCATGTATTTTCAACTATCGTGAGGCATAAGCTATCACCATATCAGTTTCCATAAGAACACACCCCAAACCCTTCTTGGATGCATCATTATAGATCACAAACCTTTCTCCACTACAAGTCAGTGTGAGCATAGGTGCACTGGATAACCTTCTTTTCAACTCCTTGAAATTCTCTTCACATTCCTTCATCCAAACAAACTTAACTGCTTTTCGAGTCAACTTGGTGAGTGGATTAGATAATCGTGAAAAATCTTTCACAAAACGTCGATAATATCCGGCCAAACCAAGAAAACTTCGGATCTCGGTTACTATTGTTGGTCTCGACCATCTTTTAATAACCTCTGTTTTTGCTGGATCCATAGATATCCCATCTTTTGATATTATGTGACCCAGAAATGAAACTTTTTGAAGCCAAAATTCACACTTGGTAAATTTGGCATAAAGCTTCTCCTTTCTCAGGGTCTTCAATATAATTATCAAGTGATCTTCATGTTCTTCCTTGCTCTTTGAATAGACAAGAATATCGGCTATAAAGACTACCACAAACTGATCAAGATAGTCTTTAAAGACTCTATTCATTAGATCCATGAAGATAGTAGGGAAATTAGTAAGACCAAATGGCATCACTATAAATTCATAGTGTCCATACCTTTTACGGAATGTCATCTTCGGTATATCCTCCCTTTTGACCCTTAATTGATGATACCCTGAATGAAGATCAATCTTGGAAAAGTATTGAGCTCCACGTAGTTGGTCAAATAGGTCATCAATGCGCGGGAGAGGATATTTTTTCTTGATAGTGATCTTGTTAAGTTCTCGATAATCAATGCAGAGTCTCATTGATCCATCTTTCTTCTTAACAAATAGAACAGGTGCTCCCCAAGGTGACGCACTAGGGCATATGAATCCCTTATCAAGATTCTCTTGGAGTTGCTTCTTCAATTCCTGTAACTCAATTGGGGCCATTCTATAAGGTGTCTTTGAAATAGCCAAAGCACCCGGTACGAGTTCTATTGAAAATTCAACTTCGCGATTTGGTGGAAGACCTGGTAATTCCTCTGGAAAGACATCATCAAACTCCCGTACAATGGGCATATTCTTAATCATTAGTTTCTCACCAACCATTTGAGATAAATAAGCTTCATTTAGTGGAATCAATACCCATAAAATGTAAGAAATTTCCACTTGAAGGTTATGTTCATCCTTACATCGATAGATGATCATAGATTGATCTGGAATATGAAATGTGACTTCCCTTCTTTGGAAATTGATATGAGCTCCATGTAGATAAATCCAATCCATGCCAAGAATCACATCAAATTCCACCATAGGAAGGATCACAAGATTTGCAGGAAGCACTTTCCCACAAACTTCAATCAGAGAAGAATTATAAACTTTTGATGCGACTGTTGTTCCATTAGGGGTTGTCACAGCTAACTCAACATCTAATTGTTGAGGTAATACGGTGATATCCTAAGAAAATTCTTCAAAAATAAAGGAGTGGGTGGATCCAGAATCAAATAAAACATTTGCTACTTTAGAGTGGATGGTAAGTGTACCTTTCACCACATCGTTATCGTACTCCACATCGCTGATAGAAAGTGCATGTGACTTTCCTTTGTCTTTAGCCTTAAGAGTTTGTTGACGTCGACCATCATCATCAACCCTTGGATTAGGGCATTTATTGGAATAATGTCTCATCTCCGTGCACATGAAACATTGAAGTGTAGTAGGTTCATTCTGTGTATCCCTTCCTTTGTTTGCATCATTAGACATCTTCTTCCCATTATCGAGGCATTCAAATGCCTGATGGCCTTCCTTTCCACATTTGAAACATTTAATTGTCCCTTTAAGAAAACTCCCTCCATGTTTCTTTCCACACTTTGAGCATAAGGGAAAGCTCATATTCTTATCAGTGGCTCTTTAGATTTTCCTTTAAATTCCATTTTCCTCATCTTATCAAACCCATATGACTGATGGGTTACTCCAATCTCCAACTCAACTTTGAGATCACATCGAACGATTTCCTCGTAGTTATTGATGTCCCTTATGGTTGAGGCCCTTCGAAGACTTGGTTTTAAGCTACTAAAGAATCGATCAATCTTACTCTCAGGTTGGATAATAATACTAGAAGTGTACCTTGCAAGTCTTGTAAAATTTTCTTCATAGGTACCAACAAATTCATCATCATTTTGCTTCAGTTCAAGAAACTCTTTCTCCATCTTTGTTCGGAGAATACGAGGGAAGTACTTATTGAAAAATAAGTTCTTGAACTCGTCCCATTCCATGGACTCAATTTTATCCCTTTGCCTCTTATTCTTAATTAGATTCCACCATTGATCAGCATCACCTTCCAAACGATACACTGCTAAGATGAATTTATCATGCTCAGAACATTGAAGAACTGAAAATATCTTTTCAGTAGTACTAATCCATTGTTCAGCAACTAATGGATCAGTAGACCCGCTGAATTAAGGTGGACGTTGTCTCATGAAGGATTCAACAGAATGTTGCTCCTTCCTTTGCTCGTTTGGAAGTCCTACATGATTCATAGCTTGAGAAAGTTGTGTGAGAATGGCTACAAGATTTTGCATTCCAGCTCCCATAACGTTTGGTTGCTCAGGGGAACAATCATTGCATTTCTTGTCGCATTCCGCATTAACACGGTTCCTTCGGGTTCCAACCATTGACTAAAACCAAGAAGAATAGTGTGAGAAACACTAATTATAATAGGAAAACCACATAATCAAGAATAAAATTTCACACTTAAGGTCTTATCCTAGGTTATTCATGGCCTTTTATAAAACACTAAGATTGTGTTCTATGCTTAGTCTTATCCATAGGGTTCTTACTAAGGCTTTCACATCCTAGTTTCCAAAGGTTGACTATACCTTTCCTATGATACCAACTATAACGGTTTGGAATTACATCCAGTGGACTATAATTGATACCTATTAGGGCACTCCATGGGCGGATACACCCCCTGGGTGGGACACACCACCATCCCCAGTGGAAGCCATTTCCTCATGAAGCCCTTGGGCAGAGAGCCATGCTTCGTCCAACGCTCACATGTGAGAGTTCCCAAGGATCGGATACATTCCTACCTCCTTTTCCTCTGATACCAACTATAATGACCCATACTTTGCATACATTGTTTTTACTTCAGAATTGAAGTACACTTATTACAACATAAAACAAAACCAAGGAAGGACCGTATAGGTATAGTGTCTTTAGAAACTGGGAAACATAAACAACTGGTTCCTAAAGCATCTACTTTGCCTCCCATTTATTTCATAATATCTAGAGTCCCTTTTTGGCATATTCTACTTAATAACCTTCTTCATGACCTGGGGAAATAAAACATACAAAAGGGTGAGATCAAATTCTCAGTAAGGGTAAACAAAAGAAATATCAATCACAACATGTACAAAAGCGCATAACTTTTGGAAATCTTTACCTGCAAAAGAGATCATAGTTTCATAATATGGGATAAATAATAGTAGTGAAATGTAATCCCAATAATCATAACTTAAAACATGAAACATTGTGGAATACACACATAATCATAGAGAATCATTTCTTGTTAGTCAGGACTCATTTCCAAGACTATCTTAGTGGACAAAGTCCATTTCTGAACCGAGTTCATTCCTCGTTTCAGTCCTGTTTCACTGAACCGGTATAACCTACCATTCCAGCCATGTCTACCTCATGAGATATAACATCTTTACCCAATGCATTGGAGGGAGATATAGGTCCCACCCATCTCATAATGAAACCATTCTTATGTGTGACAAAAAAATCTTAAATCATACATCATTGCATAACCCATGTAATAAAAATGGATTTCTTAAACATCGTGACATCATAAAACAATTCATATAAGATAAATGAATTCATAAAAATAATTCCATCACAACATAATCAAATCAATTTAATGATAGGGATATAATCAGAACCCTATATTATCTTATATGGAAAATAATTTTGATAAAACACTTGAACTCCATTCTTGAGGAAAATATCCTTTCTACTTCAAAAACACTTTTCATTTCTTAACATGTCATAAAATTATAACTAAAAGAAGTTGATTAAAAATAAACATGAAAACTTGTAAAGGAAGACTCTTGGAAATAATGTTTTTGAAATCCATTCATGGCGTATAAGTTAAAAAAACATTCTTCTCGTACTTTTTTCGGAAAAGTCAAAAAGTACCTCGTACGAAAAACGACAAAAGATTCCTTTCATATCTTTTACTAAAAACTCACCGAAGGGTAAAATGGGTTTAAAAAAATTGTAGTTGGATGTAAATAATATTACATATTGAGGGAACATGGATGTGGATGATAAAATACACCCCAGTAAAAACCAAAGTATAAACAATCTCGGATAAAAATGAGATTGTGATATTTTTCCTTACTTTAGGTCTAATATGCTTTGTACGTGTCCGAACCTCCTGTATAATGATTTAAATAATGTTATTGACTTATTCGAGAATCATACATATTTTTATGATATCATATATGGTCATATTCTTAACTTCTTAGTAGTAATATTTCATTTCTACTTGTTATTCGGGTGTTTATAACTTTTTGTTCTTATGCGTGTTTTGTCGAATATATTCTTATTATTCTCTTTAGGTTATAGATACCTCATTTCCTGAATGGTATTAGTGTAATATATATCATATTAATTCATTCAATTCATTTATATAATCATTATGAAATGAAGATCATGTAGAACGAGTCGCATCACATCGTGGAGACGGTATTCCGTACGTACGCACGAGTGATGATATCGTTCCTATGATCGCGGAATTGTATTGGAGTGTATGTATACTATTTCAGAATAAGTATCACTTTATAATAGTCATATATAGTTATTATTTACACCATTATACCCATCCAAGTAAGGTGGTGGTGGAAAATAGATTACACCACGGCGTGGAGACGGTATTCCGTACGTACGCACGCGCGGTGATTTCTTTTTCCGTAGGATGGATAGATGGTGAAATAGGGTTGTTTCATACTTATAATAACATATCAGTATATGAGTGATACAGATGTTATTACTTCATAATGAAACAACTAAAGAAGAATAAGTGGAAGAAGAAATAAAGATGAAATAATCAGTAATGGACATTACCTCTTCTATGAAGTGCTTCTTTGAGACCTTCTTTTAGGGAACTAAAATTGGTCGTTGAAGAAGACCAGGACCTCTAGGATGTCTCTATAGAAGTGGAGAGGAGGAATTGGCAGGGTTTGACCGAGCTTGAAGGCTCAAAGTGGTGTGAGGAAGAGGGGGAGGAGGTTCCCTTTTATAAGGGAGGAGAGGGGATCCTTTGGAAAAACTAAAAATATTATTTTATTATAAAGTCAAGTTCGGTTTTAAATAGCTCCAAATTGATTTATTTCGAAGATAAGGTGGGGATGGGTGGAAATCCTCTCATCCAATATAATTTAGACAAGTTTAGGTTCCTATTTTAACCTTATCATTTAGATTTAACATTAAGTTAAATAATTTTACTTTTACCATGTCTTCTGTTCTTATACTATAAGGTTAATAAACTTACTATAAGCAGCCAAACGAACCCCAAGTTGTTTATTATTAATATATATAACATTATCTAAGTCATTTGGCCGAACCTTAGATTTTTAGGAATAAAATAACAATTACAAATTTAATATTTGTTTTAAAAACTATTTTATGTCAATTTTGACACTATTTAGTAACTAATTTTTATGAAAATAATAACAGAATGATTAGTTCGAAAAAAACTTAATTAAATCCATAATAACATGTCATATTAATCTATAAAATTAGTTTAATTCATAAAAAGTCTCAAATTACATTTATTGTGGTGTTTATAACATCAATTATGTCAATATTTAATTAATAAGATAATTACACCATCATCTTTGTGTCATAAATAAATTAAATTATTTAATGTCTCAAAATTACAAATAAACTACCATTATGTAGGAAAGCTTTTTATATTTCTAATGAATATTTATAGTCGAATTTATCTTATGTATAACCCCATATTAAAAATTATTTACTTATTAAAGTTTGATTTTAACTATTTTAACCCTTCTTTAAATAAATTAATAATAAATGTCCTAATCTAATCCAAGTGGGCCTATATGGTCATATTTTATTCCTAAGGTTGTTTTTTGTTGAATTAAACTTGTCCAATAGAATTATGACATGTGTTAGGGTAATAATAATATCATTTTTACCCTTAATTACCCTATTTACTTTTAACCGTGGTAAAAAAAGTACAAAGTTACTATTCACCAAAAAATTATTTTCATCTCATTGAACCACATTTTACTTACTGACATCAACCGTGTCTCTTGGATTTTCAAAATTCCATTCACAGAAGCGGTAAAATTAAGTTTTATGAAAAATTCAGTTTTTTTTAACTACCACTTAGTGGTTTCACTATTCATCAAAAATTGAAAGTTTTCAGAAAAATACCAAAATTTCACCCTAGGCTAATTTCGATATTCTGAATCCAAAAATGTAATCCATTTTAAAAAATAAAATTTATAAAATTTTAAAAAGTGGTTATTACTATTCATAACGGCTATTTTTAATAATATTTTATTAGCATATCATTGTTTAGTGAAACTCGGTATTGCGTACGATGCAAGCTATCGAGGAAGGTTGAGATTTCGTGTAAAGAAATCCAAGCAAGTGTTGTGTGTAGAAAAAGATTCCTATGATGATTTATATAAAAGTCTCGGGTGTTACAATCCTTACACAGGTTGGCCAGGATTTTCTTCGTTTCATCTCTCGATCCCCAGAACACCCCTAAGGCCCCACGCACCCCTGTTTAACATTTAAATGATGAATTATAAGGTATTTAATCCATTTTTTGTTGAAGACATTACCTCCATAAATATCAGGATCATACCTAAATCATATAAATCTGGTAAAAAATAATTATAGATTCTATTCAAAAAGTGAAACTAAAACATCTTTTAGAAAATATATTTTTTATAAATCTTTTGTTTTTTCAATAAAATGATTCCAATTTTATCTCTATCAAATTGATATCCATTTTTTATTTTATACATGTTCAAAAAATATAATATTAATAATTTAGTTATTACTATTCAAGACCACCAATTTAACTACAAGGTTACAAAGGTATTTTTCAAACAATAATATTTTAATAGAGTACCATGTTTTTTTCAAACCAGGTGTTGTGTCCATTGAAATATTTAAAACAGATCAAATTTAATTAAAAATAAATATAACATTATTTTTTGGTATGTTTTATTCCATTCTACACTTTGTGTTACATGTTATATAAGCTATGAAATTTGATTTCATATTTAATATTCTTGGGGGATGACAATTGTATTTTGGATCTCTGGTTCAGGTAGGTGTCCTTGAATTTTTATTACTCTTTATTTTTTGGTAATATTATGATTATATTCAATCATTATTATTATTATCAGCATGTTTTATGCAGGTAATATTTTTTCCACTGATTGGGATGTGCTCTCCTCAGTGAAACAATCTACATGTAAAAAATATCTTGTTAAATAGATAGACAGTGAAACCTTATTCTATCTAGTTATAGTGGCCCTATTATGGAGTTATTGGTGCAATTATTGGGTTTCAATGATAAATATGTTTCCTTTTTAAAATTTACTATTATAAAACATATTGATTAAAACTAGACGAATTTGAGGATTGTATTCAAATTGAATTTTAAAAGAAATGTTTTTTTTCATAGAACCAATTTTCCCAATGTTTTTACTAGGTCCATGATTTAATAACAAAATATGTGAATTTTATACTAAAAATATGAAAAATGGTAATTTAATAGAATTTTAAATGAGGCTATTCTGGTCTGTTTAGGTAATTTTAATTCCATTATCCTTGTTTGAGTGGTGATATAGTTTTTAATTTCCATTTCCCATAAATGATGTCAAAATTTTATTACCTTTGGATTTTATATATTTTTATGATGAATCATTATTATTCATGTGGCCATTGATTATTTCTCCTTCGTATCAAAGTACGAGTTTAGTCTGCATAACTTGGAATGACCCATTAGAGAGTAGAGATAGACTGAAAAGAACTATTTGATTTCCTTATTGGTAATATGAGAATGTAGATAGTCTAGTTTTAGTGTATTTTGTAACCCAGGTAGTATGGGGACACTATCCTTCATGTTTAGATATATGAGGTGATGTAAAGGGTTAGGTCTTGAGTGAGTGGTACCCTATGATGAACTAGTGATCTTATTAGATGGGAAATGTGCCTTGGTTACTTTTGAATATTATTTAATATGTAAATGAAATATATGGGAATGGATGATGATAGATCCCATGTCCCCATATAACATAGAGTGATAATGAAGTTTTAGAACCCTACCAAGACTGATATAGTAAAGGACATGAAATCTCCTCACACCATACATTGGGGGATATGGTAGTGGTCGGGATAAGAGACAAACCTAGAAAAAGAATATTTTGGTTGAAACCTACCTTGAGTGAGAAGGGATGATTTTTAAAAAGATGTCAAACCTCCCTTGAGTGATATATAATTGTACAATACTGGTGGGGCAGCATTTCTTTAGTTAAAAGGAATGACCATGATACTTGAGGTGCGACTTACCCAGAACATTTAGGAAGTTTTCTTTACATATTATGAAACCATACCCTATATCCTATGTTGTGGTTTAAGAGTTTTCATAAAAAATGACTTACTTAATTAAATCATAGTGCTAATGTAGGATGGGGAGGTTTTTCAGTGTCCTAGTTAACACATAATAACCCTACTTTTATCATTGTATGTAAATGTTTTTATTTTTCTTGGGGGTGTTTCTTGGTAAAGACTACAATACTTATATATATATATATATTAAAATAAAATTAACTTTATATAATTAAAACTCAGCATTGATGAGGTTATACAGATATTTTTTTGGTCATTGGACTCACCCATACAAATAGGTAGTGCATGGGTCTCATTTTCTATAGTTAGATATTCATTTTTTTTCTAGGAACTAGTAGTACTGGAATATAGACACTTGATAAATGTATATAAAGTAATGGTGTTCATGGACTTAGAAGGTTGGTTTATGTTGGTTATCATAATAGTTATTTTGTTTTTTGTTTTTCTCTCACATTGTACTTATCAGTGTGATTCATTTTTAACATATATATAATGATTGTAATTCTGTGATAATATTTCTGATAAAATCTTATTATGGTTTGTCTCATCCTATAAATAGTTAAATGACTTATATTATAGAATATAGAAGACCTGTTTTGTCATTTTTATGTCTATAGGTTTATTGTGATATTGATTATGTGTATGGGTTAACAAAAATGTTTTGATGATTCAGGCATGGTCCATGAGATTCATTATTAGAGAATTGTCTCCTCAAAAATAATTTTGGCCCTGACCACAAATTGGAATCCTAGTTCATATGAGGATACATTATTGAAGTCATATGATGACCCCCTCATGGGTTACATTCATAAAATCTAGTCTTGGGTGTTCTAAATGATATCAATGTGTGTTTTAGGATATTAAAATGATATTAGTAATTAAGATTGGGCGTCAGGACTTGGTTGGAATAAAAATGCATAACCAAACCATAAAAATTTGGATGAAACATAATATTATAAGTTATGTACAATGTTGTGACTAAGAAATCTAGAATAAGTGGGGTGTGGGATTGAATGACCAATCCCAACTTATAATTGATGAGACATGGGTTGAGTCATTGGGCCTGGCTAGGAGCTAGTGAGTTTTTTATGCATAAAGATATTTTCATGCTTGGGGAATGAAAATTTTTCTTAGGGATTTACCTTTTTGATATATTTACATAACAGAAATGACTATTAATTGAAGACAATTATAAAATAATTAATATTTTTCAATGTACAATTAATGTGATGATCTTATTAATATATTTTTAAGGGGGCTATTTGATGTATTATGGCTGTGATTTTTGTTTTATATAAGAGAATCGATTTTCCAAGCGTATGGTCTATGAGAAAAAACATTGTTTTAGGAGGGAAAACATAGTTGTAGAGAGAATAATTGTGTGGAATCACCAGGAATACATGAAATGATTTTTTTAAGATTTTTTACATCATCTATATGTATATATCAGATTAATTTATTTAATAATGGTTTAATGTTTCTTTTGAAAAAAAATAGATTTTGTTTTTGAAATTTTATTTAAAATAGATTCAAAAAAGAGTGATGTTGAGATAAATAGCAGGCTAGAATGTGGAATTTCTTTTTTTTAAACCCATGTCTTTCAAGTGGCGTTTTAAAAACATATAGGTGTTTTGGGTGATGTAAAATGATTTCAATTAGTTTAAAAAGTAAAATAATGTAACCTGTAAATTTTTATTAAATAGATATGTTTTTGGGAGAAAATAGTACAAAAATACGATTTATTTTCGTGGACTAGGTTCTATGATTTTTTTAAAATTATAATTTTTTATGGGTGTGGTGATATGATTTGATGCGGTGTTAGTGAAAAAATAATCAATTTTTTTTAGATAAATTTTATAAATTTTTATTGATAGACTATAAGTGACATGGGTGTGTGGGTTTTGCATTCAAGGGTATGTTATGGTTATTTTGAATAAGAAATATGTTTTGTCTCATAGGTTGATGTTAGAGTTTGGGCTCAAGTATCTAGAAGGGTTGTAGTTCAATCTATGGGATGGACCTGTGGAATTGCGTACCAATAGGTTAATCCTTTAGTGGAGATCCCTACTTGTATGAATCATCATTTTTGAGTGGGGTCTTGTAGTAGGGATAACTATAATCATCCTATTGAATCAATGGCTGACATTTTGGTGTTTGGGGGTTGATGAGTGAGCTTGAGTACCATGTTGGTGTATGGTTGTGGATGATTCATTTTTGTTCTCAAGTATGAGTAGGGTAGTCAGGTTTAGTCATTCAATTTAGAAATTGAAAATATATGGGGGATAAATATTATATATTTGTGTTCTATGAGGAAATAATGAGGGTACTAATATAGTGGTGATAGTCAAATTTTTCATGATCATCATACAATATAGTTGTACTGGGTTATAGATGAAGTGTAATCTAGTGTGAGTTAGATCAATTATATTTTTATTCTCCCTGGGGGAGTATGATGTCAATTTTAGTTGTTCTTGGATCTACCTATGGATTTACAAAAAGTATCGGGATTGAAATTCATTATTTGAAATGGATAATTATACATTGTCTATGAGATGTAATGCATTATGAATAGTAAATGTGGTCTTATTTTGGTTGGATAGGATGAGAAATTTTTGAGGTAGCCATCCAACGAAAAATGAGACGGTGATACTCTTTAAACATATATGATGAGAGGTGAATATAACATCTAAATAGTTTTAATACTAGTTAGATTGGAATGACTGAAGAGATGTGATGATGACCATAGAATGAGTTATTAAAATACTAATGATTTGGTAACCCATATTTTAGTATACAATATGCATTGGATATGGAGTTTTGTAGTGGGAGAATGTTGGGGATTTGTTGACTATACACAATAAAATTATGGTGAATTTAGAACACAAGTAGGTTGGGTTTTTTATATAATTACTATCACATCATGATGAAAAAATGTTTTATGATGGAGTGATATTAATTTTTAGCATCACTATGAGTTTCTCAAAAATAGGTGTAAATTTGATGATTTTGGATTCACATTATTAAGTAGAAGTTTTGATCTAGATTTAATCAGGTTATGGGAAGTTTTTGGAGTGATAGTTCATCATGTGTGTCTCTTGGTGTCAGAAGATTAAACCTTATATCAGGACTGAAGGTCATTTTCTAACATATAGTGTTACAAAATTTTGGTTAGAAAAGTTAGGTGTCCAAATCATAGTTGAGGTCACTGTATCATAATGGTATTGAGTTGTAATAGGTATGTCATGGTTGGGACATATTCCCTTTAAAGAGAAGTTTTTCTGTATCCTAAGGTTCATTCCATAGTGTGACCCTAGTGGAAGAGTTCCAAGGCATGACCAAGTGTGGTTACACTTTGAGGGTGGTCTATAGGGATCAACTGCTCTTCTTCTTGGTGGCCAATTGTTCCCTTTCTAAGAGGGCCACACCATATCATAGAATATATGGGTTGAATCATAGTTTTACTATAATGATCACACTTTTTCTAGGACCCTATACCATTTTTAATAGGTTAATAATGGACTTTTACTACTACAAAATGGGAAACCCCTTCAGGTTCCTCATTTTGGGTTGCACAAAAAAAGGCGAAGTCGAGGAATCTATACCCATTATTCCATAAGACTCCCGATAATATAGATAATTCTTAATGGTTTCATAAAACATATTCAAGTAAACATTACTCTTATAAATTCCCTTTTATTCCCCCTTACCTGGTTTTTATTTTATTTTTTCATGTTAATGTTTTGGAGTGTTGATTCCACCTGATCATGGTGGAATCATTTACCTTGATGGGGACATCTGGTGTGGCATATATATGTGTTCATTTGGGGAAGTATTTAAGATTCCATTTATTATTTTACATTTTATATGAGTCCCTATAGATTAAGTTTTGGTTGTTTTGTGATTTTTGGTTGAATTTTCCATTTATCAAGTTATTAAAATAGAAGATTTTTTGTGACATTGGTTTAGGTGAATGTTGATAGTGGAACAATGAGGACCTAACATAAATAATTAAATATTCAAATATTTTTAAAATATTTTTAAAATTATTATGTTACTAATAATATTTTGAGTTTCTATTTTTAGAGATTTAGGTCACAAATCTTACATACTAAATCTGTATATATATTGACCTTGTAGAAACTTCTAATCAATAACTATTTGTCCTAAAAAATAAAACATATAAAATTAAACATATTTTCTTCTGAGGAAAATTCATCATTATATTCAACATTACTTACTCTATTCCCTAAAAAATCCTCAATACCTACGAAATACATTTTAAAATTTTGTATGAGGTTAAAAATAATTGTAAGGGACATATAAAAAATCCCTTGATCAGTGGGTAATTATAAAAAATATCCATTTTGTAAATAAAAAATTATATAAACAAAATATTTTATTACCCCTGAAAAAACCGTATATACTAAAAAAATTATGAAAAAATAAATAATAAAATGTATAGGTAAAATAGAGATCATAAGGATTCATTGAAATCATGAAAAAATATTCATATATTTTTTTTAAATTTATACATTTCACACTGAAATATTATCATATAATTTTTTAAAAATATTAGATCATGATATTAATTTAATAAATCTTAATATTCCTATAAAACCATAAAATGGGTAGATAAATCATATTAGTAACATGGGGAATAATTTTCCAATAAATATTATAAATTAGACAATATTTATGGTCACTCATTGAATAACCATCATGGTCAAACACAAAATAATATTCATAGTTAGAATTTGATTAATTGTAATAGTATATTCTTAAAATCTTTGAGGAAAAAATTATTAAGACGATACAATTACTAACAAAATTTGATAGCTATAAAGGGATTACAATACATTTTATATAGAAAATGACATATCCTCATAAACTGTTTCCCATACCATAATATAATTACATAAATTTGTGCATCATAAAAATTACATATTCACCCATAAGAAAAAATTTAAGAATATTGTTATATCCATTCAATTTTATAAACATCTTCAAAAATAATCAAAATTTTGAGAATGATGTTCTTTATTTGAAGATAATAAAAAATATTTCAAAATATTCCTATAATAAAATAATGGATATGATTTTATTAATGGTCAATGTCGTTGTATTCATTAAAATAGAACATTTATTTGCCTTTTTTTAAATAACATTAAACCATTCTCTAAAAAATACTTCTTTCGAAAACATTTGAAATTGAGTCCAAACAAAAAAAAAAATTATTTATATTTCATTTATGATAACATAAGAAAATCTAGAAAATAGATTAAAAAATAGATATTGAAGAAAAAAAGAGTTTTAGGGGAAACATTAAAAAAAGGATATTTAACAAGTCACTCACTTATATAAAGTATGACTTATCACGCATGTTTTTTAGATTCCAAAATAATAAAATTATATTAATTTCTAAACATCCATAGAAAATTATTAATGTTTATTATTCATTCACTTCACTTATTATGATTTCATGATAATTACAAAAAAAATCTATGTTTTAATCATATTATTTGACAACATTCAGTTCATATGTCCAAAATGATGTCCCTGGGTTGAGAATGATGAAGGAGTTAATTATTATATCATATACAATATAATAATAAGGATACAATTATCATTTTATAATTAAATTATAACTTTAAATCCATCTATTAAATATTATTTTTAAAATTATATACATTATAATAAAAGATATTATAGTTCGTACGTACACGTGGGTAATGTTTCCCTTTTTCAACGACCATTATGAAAAGAAATGAAGTGTTATTTTTTCCTCCCATAATTTCACTAATATTATAAAAGTCATATTAATTATTTAAATATAATTATATACTCCATCCATATTACGTGATGAATAAAAACAAATGACCTCACTTTATGGAAGAGGTACCACACAAGTACACATGAATGATGTTATCATTTTTGAGTGAATATAAAGGTATGAACATAAATGGTATATCAACTTTTAATTTGATAAATGTTTCATTAATATAATATATAAACAATAAATCCATTATTATAATTTATCCATGATATATGGTGATGGAAAATGAATTACATTAGTTCACATGGTGTTAGTCCTAGGTACAAATGAACAATGGTTTCGTTTCTCATTTGATGGAACTGGAGTTTTATGTATGTTAATATACATCCATAATAGAATATTAGGTTATGGAATAGAATTATGTTATTATTTTATAATTACTAAATAATATTTTAATAAATTGGGAGAATAAATAAAACTAAAACAAGTGGTTAAAAACTATACCTCTTCTTCAAATAATATCTTTTACTTAACACCTTAAGACCACTAAGATTGGTATTTTGTCCCAAATAAGGACACTAAACATGGGTGACTGATTTTAGTAAGGTATTTCTCAACACCATGGATAGTAAAAAATTGGTTTTTATGTTTGAGTAAATGAGAATAAGTGCTTCACTTATATAAGAGAGTGGAGGGGACTCTTAAATTTAAATAAAAGTTTATACATAATAGAAATTAATTTTTATGTTAAAATTGAATTTCTTTTATTATATTTTAATATAATATAATAATTATCCTAGAAAACTTTATCAAATAATTTTTTTTACATGTTTAGATCACATTTCTACCATTATCATTTTTAAACCCCCTATTAACAATTTTCACATGTACTGTGACAACAATGTTTCTTACTTTTGAGAGACAAGATAGTTACTGTAAATGAAAAAATAGATTGAAAATTAGTCAGTGGTGATTTTTTAATTCATATTTTAAAAAGTATGTAAATAGATTATTTTTTTCAATTTTATACCATTTACAAAATTATTAATTCCATAAAAAATTAATTTTATAATTATTCATTTATGTTGACTTTTATAACACTATTAAAACAAATGAAATTCAAATAAAATATTTTCAAAAAACCAAAAAATTATATATTGATCTAGAAAATTATTTTTTACAAATATATCCTTCGATTTATAACACTATTAAAAAAATTTGTATCATCTAGATTATTTTTCTACTTATTGAATTATTACAATGCCAGTATTGTGTAGGAATTTGAGGTAATTATATCTTCATTGTATAATAAAATAACTAAAAGTGATGAAAATAAATCATTTATATTTCGAAATAATATTTATGACCAAACATATACCCTTATTATAACCATGATAAAAATATTATAGTTATTATTACAATAGTGGGAAATGTTTTACTTTTAATTAAATAAAATATTTTGAAGTTCATAATCAAATACAAATGTCACCAAAATTACATATTACCAAGTATTAGATGATTATGGATGAAATAGAAAAATACAATAAAATTAATGGAATTTTTAGGGTCATTTTATAATCCTTATAATTTTATTGATAACTTTAATTATGGGATTTACCATTTGTTGTGGTAAATAAATTACTAAGGTTGCTATTCATATCGAATAAATATAAAATGAAAATATTTGAAAAATTTGGTCCCCATAATTAATAATATGGGAAACATTATCCAATTTTCAAAACATATAATTTGAAATTTTAATCATAAAATTAAACTCCAAAAATTTGACCAAAAATAGTTTTTATTGAAAAATAACTTCTTAATGTATAAAAATGATATTATACTAAACTAAATATAAACATTAATTAAAAATATTAATTAAAGGATTTTTAATTAATAAAAAAACTAGAAAAATTCTAAAACTAATTAGAAATATAAATTTACTTTTAAATTACTTGAAAATAATATATGTTTTTCAATAAAAATAAGTACTTTTAATATTCATTGAAAAATAAATTTTTAAAAAAATTATAACAAATTCCTAATATTTTAATTTAGATTTTATGAATTCAAAAATGAAATTAATTTTATCAAATTAAAGTTATATTATTTCAAAAAAAACTTTTAAATAAAACATTATAATTCCTGCAAAAAAAATTTGATAAGAAATAATGTGGTCTTCATTTGACAGAAAATTATATAATATTTTGTAATTAACTAATAAATCTATCAATAAATTTACATGGGATTTCATATCCATCCCAAAATTTTGAAATTTCTTCATCAAAATTTTATTTACTTTATAAAAAATAAAGATATGATTCACTAATTGTATTTTTCGACTCCCATGTTTCCTCTTTAACCATATGGTTTCTTGACAAAACCATAATCTTATGAATTATCTTATTACACTAAAATTTATATCTATGTCCCATAATTTAAATAAAAAATTCCTCCAAATATATATTATATTCCAACCTTACTTCCATGGGGATCAAAACATGAGATGAATATAGATCATAATTTCTTAATGTCAAAACATGGAAAACATTGTGTTCTTAGGATGAAGTTGGAGGCAAGGCTAATTAATAAGAGACTTATCTATAATACTCAAAGATTTAATATAGTCCAATTAAAAATATAAATAGCTTCCCCTTTTTACCAAAATAAAGATTATATTTCCATAGAGATAAATTAAGAAAAACATTATCAACAACCTTGAAAGAAAGATCATTCATCTAACAATCCAAAAACCGTTATGCCTACTCTATTTTTTCCTAAAATGTTGTGGAATTAATTTCACCTTGTCAACAAATCCATATATCAATTCTAGTCCCATAAGCATCATTTCACCTACTAAATCCTTAAAAGAACGATTTCAACATTACTTTCTATATTATGCCTCAAAATGTGATGTAATAACCCTAACCAGTATATCCAAGATTCAGTGGTTATTTTATTAAAATGGAATAGAAACAATATATTACATCACCAAGGATTGATTAGTTTATTACACTTGTATAAATAGATGAAAATATGGATCCCTTATTACATTGGTAATTAAGAAAAGACCATAATAAACTAGATCATTGACACTTATTCCAATATGTCATCTTTATAACCTGGGGAAGGGGGAGAATAAAATGGTGATACCAAATTCATAGTAAAAGAAACATAAATTATAAAAATGAATCTATTATAATTTAAGCAAAATAAATAAGGCATAATAAATATATTAAGCTTAATATTTAAAAAACACATGACATTTAGTCAAAAAATGATATTTAAAATGAATCTATAAGATTTGATAGTGAAAATCACTTATAATATAATGAAATAATACTAGATAACGGAAATGATTAATTATTGGATTTAATGTATCTTATATTGGAACCACTACTATCAATACATTTAAAAAGATGGTTTATTTATATGGGAACAAACCCATCGGATTCTTCAAGGAAAAAACATGAAGTGTTTGTCACAAACCATTTGGTCTAATGAGACATGTCCAAGTATTGAGGGGATATATAGTGTTGGGCCCCACCCATCACTTAATTTAAAAATTATTCATTAGATATAGAATTAATTCATGAAAAATATTCCTTATCAAAATATTTGTATAGGTAATAGGATATAGTTTTATCAACAATACCCTAGTTAAAACAAAACTTATTCTAAAAAATGTATGCAAAAATGTTAAATGACATAGAAAAAAATCATATTAATGATAAAATAAATATGAATATTTAAGAGAAGCATAATTTAAAATGAAAAATTATATTAATGGGTAAGTAGTAAAATTACATAAAAATGATTAGGTGCACAGTACCAAGTAAATCTCAATGAAATAGAAATTGTGATTAACTCCATTTCCTTATGTCCAAAATCATCTCCCACTTGAAATTAATGTCCTAGATGATCAAATTAGATTCATTAATTACTTTATTAAGAATCGATTAAACATATATTTTATTTATTATTATTATTTTATTTTCATTTATGTATATTTTGATGACTTATAATGTTTAATTCTATTATTCTGGATCCGTTCATTTCATGGTTTCATGGTTGGTTGTCTTGTGTATAATATGGGAGTACATATATAATGGAAGAAAAAATATAGCAGCGAAATTATTTATTATTAATAAAATTTTATAAATTTAAATGGACTCATAGATCATATGGTTATATTCTATGATGATGAATCATTATATTAAACATTAATGAAAATGTTTTAATTTAGTTTGGTTATTTTTACGACCGTCATAAACTTGTATCCTTTTATTAAAAATTATAATTTTAGGACAGTTCTAGAACAAGATATACCTATTAATATTTTAAATAATTACTAATTTATCCATAATAATTGATTTATGTCCATCCTAGAAGGCGGTAATGTAAAAATGAAAATATATCTTCCATGATGGAGGTGAATCAACATGTCAATGTTGATGTTTTCATTTTTAGAATAAATAGATGTGAGAATTAATTTTATGATGTATATTTAATTAACGCATTAAAATTAATGTATATATATAATATTTTAGTTATCATTCCACTTTTTATAGGAGGAGGTGGTTATATATAAAATGAAAATAAATGAAAATAAAATAAAAGATATAGGAGGATTTTACCTATAGAATATCATATCATTGGGAACATCCTTTAGAACCTTTGATTTGGTATTTTAGATTCACAGATAGGTCTTAGGCATTGGTAAGAGGCTTGGTTATGGAATTGGGAAGAATTTAGACAATATTTAAGGATTGTATATAGTATGAAGAAGGGTTGATGAGGGTTGATATTTACGGGAAGAGGAGAGGGGTGTTTTTGATTTATCTATTCATTTGTTTATTATTTCTCACTAAATCTATTAATAGACTTGATTTACGAGACTAAATACAGTAACCAGACCATGTGAGTTAGATTTAATGAGTTCTTACCTCATCCATATATCATCCATGACTTAATAATTCATCTATTAATATATAAGGTTAAATACAATAAATTAATGTATTTTATTAATCACCAAAAATTCATCTTTTAAATAGAAATCATAAAAATTCACTTTATCCATTTATTGATTTTTGGATTTCTATAATGGACACCATTTCAAGAAAATAATTTACAAATTAAAATAAATATAATTTTTAACTAAAATCGTAATTTATTTTCAAAATACTTATTTTAATATTTTAACTGATTTTAAGAAACATTGAAATATTAATTATTAACTCAGAAAATTATCTTATATTTATTCTAAAAGAAAATATTTATTTATGAATTCAATTTATAAAAATATATTTTCTTTTAAATAATTATACTAATTAGAAAATTTTAAATAAACATTACCTTTCAAAAAATTATGAACACGTAATTTATGATTTTGAACATTTATATAACTATTCTTTTATATAAATATATAATATTTTAATTTATGATATATATATATATATCATTTATACTATCATAGGTGGTGTTATTATTCTAAAGGCCACATTACTATTTCTAATGGTCGTATTACTATTCCAATGGTCTTGTTAACTTTAAATTGTATATCATGGTTCATTTAATATTGGGGTTATGTGCAATGTAAGATATCAAATAAGATGAATTTATTTAAGAAGATACATTCCAGAAATTCTTGGGGTGTTATATTCTTCCATTAATTGAAAATTCCATCATAAATGTTTTTCAAGAATATATATTTATAAAAATTTGAGGTTTTTTCTTATTCATAACATCCTCAGGCTCCCACGTTGTTTATTCCATTTTACGGTTTCTCTAAGGAACTTTTACCAATTGATTCGCCTCATTTATCAATACTTTCCCTCTATTGTTTAGAATATTGATAGGCTCTTCATAGTAAATCTAATCAGGTTGTAGTTCCTTTTTAGCATAAGTATGTATATTAATTTTCTCAATAATGTAATTTTTATAAAATAATATGTGGTGCACATCATGAAATTTAGAGAGATTAGTGTACTTGATAACTGGTAAGCTACATCTCCAATTTTTACCATAATTTCAAATTGTTGACATACTCAGGGCTCTGTTTTCCTTTACACGAGATCCCTATGTTTAAGGCCCCAACCCCAGTTACCCAGATTCAGTGCATTATTTAAATACATTATCATAATTATAGGGAATCAAGTCCTAATTGACCGATCTATTTTGCAGTCTTGGAAAATAGATTACATACTTGAATGTTATATTACATTGTAAAATGAAAAACAACAACAACATTGTCTCCATTGACCACATTCATACCACTTAGACTATCCATAAAGGTCCGTCCTAATATACTTCTGCACATCCTAGTAAACATAAAACATAGAAAGGGGTGATCTCAGATTCTTAGTAAGGATAACAATATAGCATAAAATTTCATAAATAAGAATAAACATTTAAGATAATGTATAAAACTAAAACAAAAGCCTTTTAAACATAAACATTATCATAATATGGATAAGATAAATCAAATATTTCTATTTTCTTATTCCCATGGATATTCTACTAGTCGAATAATCACATGTAATATCAATAACTATTTTCATAATGATGGAATGCAAAATTCTAGACTTCATAACCACATATTCAAGGCCTTGTGACAAGACTACAAATAATATTTTTTTTCAAGGCCTTGTGCCAAGACACTAGTTTGACTCATGAGACCTACCAATGCATCGATGAGCTATAGCGGTCTCCACCCGTCACTTTCTATGTCCAATGCATTACTCATATGAAAAGGTTTAAACATAACGTAAACATTCTTTTAAAAACTAGAATACGGAATATCATTACATTATCCATAATCTATGAATGGTATAAAAATAACACATCCATAGTAAAACATATCAAAAAACTTTCAATACAATATGGAATATTTTTATCATAATAAATCAACCTCTATCAATAATAATATCATGTAAAGGATGTTTACATAGTTGAAAATGATTAGTAAAAATCATTGTGAGTAGTATCCCTTTTTCATGAAATCATTTAAATGTTATATATAGGAATTCATTCAAAATAATGTTTTTAATCATAGTTTCTCATACCAATTTGAAACTTTTTAATGTAATTAACATTTTAAAAGATTCATTTCCATATAAATAATTTCTTAAACCCATTTTGAAATCATGGACATTAATGAAAAAGTTTTAGAAAAATAAATCATTAAAAAATTTAAAATGATGATTTAGTACAAATTCAATTAAAATAATGCATTTGAAAACTCATTTATGAAACATGTACTTGGATAAGAAATATTTTCCAGTAGATACATACGCAATAACAACCTCCGATAATAAAGTGATTGTGAAATTAACCCTTACCTTGCACTTACCTTTGGTTGAGGGTACGTTTAACCTCTTATATATTTACCATAGTATGTTATTAAATTATACCAGAACCATATTCATATTTATTATATCATACATGATTAATTTATGAATTTATACTATCCATTTAATAATTATTTCCATGTTAAATTAATATGTTGGGTATTAATCTCTTTCTTTATCGTACGTGTTTTAACTTCTTATTATTGATCGTACCATTTAGACCATGATTTAAATACATCCATAATATAAAAGTTGATTTATATATAACATATATTTAAAATATAAATATTTATAACAGATAGATATATTAAATGGAAGGCACCATTTATTGGGACGGTAGGTCATACGTGCGCATAAACGTTGTTTCCGTTTTGATATTGTATTGAACAGAATTATGTGAATAAGATATATGTAAGTATGTGTATATAAATATATCCAATATAATTATTATTTCATATATTACATAATTATTAATAATATATATTTTTATAATCATCATTGACTGGTGAACGTGGAAATTAATCTCATCGCATCGCGGAGACGGTAATCCGTACGTACGCACGAGCGACAATATCATTATATTGATGAGGAAATCGTATGTAATTTGATGTTATATAATATATAAAAAATAATTAACATAAAATAATTATTATTTACATTAGTTATACTCATTATTATACCCATACAAATAATTTAGGGTTTGAATTACAAACTACACCATGACGTGGAGACGTTAAGCCGTACGTACAAACGTATGGTGACATTGTCATTTATAATATGGATAGAATAATGAATATTGTAGTACCATATTTATAATAACATAACAGTATGTAGGAGGTACTGGTGTTATTATTTTGGTATGTAAAAAACAAATAAAAAGTAATTGGAAGAAGAAAATAACTTGAAAGAGGGTGGTGAAATTATTACCTCTTCTTCAAGTGATTCCTTTTTGAGTTGATCAAAAGGGCTCCTTAGAATGGATTTCTAATTAAAGTAAGGACACTAAGATGATGTGAGGAAAGTTAAGGAGATATTTTTTTAGGGTTTTTCTGAGCCAAATGGCTTTGGAGGTGTGATTTTGAGAGAAGGGGATGTGCACTTTCATAAGAGTAGTGAGGGTCACTTGAGAAAACAATTAAAATATTAAATTATTATACAATCATATTCAGTTTATAATGGCTCCCAATGATTTTTTTAGAGACTTAGGTGTTTATGGGTCAAAATATTCTCAACCAATACGTTTTAGACATGTTTAGGTTACAATTTAACCTCATCATTTATATTTAACTCTTAGTTAAATACTTTAACTTTTACTTTGTCTTCTAGTATTCTTACACTATATGGTTAATAAAAATACTATAAACTTCCTAGATAAACTCAAGTGCTTAATTAATAACATATCTAATAGTATTTAAGCACTCTTGATGAACCTCATAATTTTGGGAATATTATATCAACCAATGATATAATATTTCTTTTACAAATTAATTTACGTCAATTTTGAGTCTATTTGGTATTTTGTTTTTGTGAAAGTAAAAAAAACCATATCACTTCAAAAAATATATATCTAATAAACCCAAACATGTCATATTAACCTAGAAAATTCATGGGTGGAATCAAAACATTTAAATTATATTTATTTAAATATTTATAATATAAATCATTTTAATATGTTATTAAGAAGGTAACTACTCCATCGTCATTGTGTCATAAATAAATTTAAGTATTTTTTCCCTAAAAATTATAAATAAAATACCATTATTTAGAAATTATTTTTATATTTCTAATGAATAATTATAGTATAATTTATCTTATGTAAAACACTATATTAAAAATAGTAAATTTAACAAACATTGAATTTAACACCTTTAAATCTTCTTTAAAAAAAATTATAAATCTTTTAATCTAATCCAGATGGACCTAAAGGATCATATTTTATTTCTAAGGTTGTTTTGAGTCGAATTAAACTTATCCAATAGAATTAGTACATGTGTTAGGGTAATTATAATATGAATTTTTCCTTTAATTACACTATTTACTTTTAACCGTGGTAAATAAAAGTCAAACGTTAATATTCACCAAAACATATTTTCATCTTATTGAATCACATTTTACTTACTGATTTCTACCGTGTCTCTTGGATTTTTGAAATTCAACTCACATAAGCGGTAAAAGTATGTTTTATAAAAATTTGCTAATGTGCCTAGAAGGTGGGAAAAAGAGGCTAACAAGATCAATAAAATTTTATACATCTAATTTTATTATAAAATGACTCCAATGAATTACATTAATATTTTATAGGTATTATATATTTTTTTTCACCTAAAATAAATTTAAATAAAATAAAAAATTATTTAAATAAAAAGTCGGTTTTAAATAATAACGCAGTGTTTTTCACTATTCATCAAAAATTGAATGCTTTCAGAAAATACCAAAAATCCACCCTAAGATGATTTTGATATTCCGAAATCAAAAATGGAGTATATTTTACCGATTTCATAACATATACATTTCATTTATTAATTTAAAATTAATTCCCATGGTCAAAACCAAAATTCGGGTTTTTAAAAAGTAAAAACTATCAAAATATTGACATGTGTTTATATCAAATTTAACTATGAAATTACTTATAATGTCCTGGATAGAATTAAATGATAAAAATATAAACTAATTATAATTCAAAACCATTCCAATGAAAAATTTAACACTATAAATTATTTTGATTAAAAAATTTGTTTTCAATTAAAACATAGTATTTTTCACTATTCGTCAAAATGTGAGTGTTAACAGAAATGTACCAAAAATCTATCCAAACTAAATTTTTATGTCCTCCTTTTAAAAAAGAATTTAATTTCATTAAATTGAATAAATAAAAATGTCAAAAAAAATTTAAAAAGGGTTTGCCATTAAAAGGCGGTAAAATTGTGTTTCTTTGAAAAATACTTCTTTTATCTGAATAAATGAATTTGTTCATATATTATTTCTAAGAAACACAAAATTTGGATGTTAAAATTTTATATATTAGATAAGATTCAAAATGTAGTTAATACTATTCATAACTGCTTTTTGAATGGTTAGTTTGGTAAGTTGTGGTGCGCTCAAACTCGGTGTTGCGTGTAGTGAAAGCTATTGAATTACTTCAATGAGATAACTTACTATGAAATGTTGGGGTGATACATTATGACACCATACCAGGTATATACTTTTATAATTGCATTATCTCCCACTTTAAATTCAAAATCCTCTCTTTGTTTTTCAGTATAAATCATATTTCTACTTTGAGCTGCTTTAATTTTCTCTTTTATAATATTTACATTTGTAATTTTATCTTCAATATGTTCTGGGAAAATAAGTTTCCTCCCACAAAATTCATCCAATCAAGTTTGAGTATAATATGTATTTCTATATAATTCTTCATAGGATATAATTTGAATTTGAAAATTGAAACTGATATTGTAGGAAAACTCTACCAAAGATTAATACTGATCCCATATAACTTCTAAGTCAACTAAGCATGATATAAAAATTTATTCTAATGTTTGAATAGTCCTTTTAGACTATTCATCAGTTTGAGTGTGATATGTAGTACTCAAATGAATCTCAGTATCCAAAGCCTTCAGAAGAAATTTTCAAATTTTTGATGTAAAATAAGGATATCAATCAAATCAAATTCATATAGAAGTAGTTTTATGTATAACAAATTCATTAATATAGAGTCTTTTCGGAACTCATTTGGTAATTCTTCCCTTATAAAAAAATGTATCAAAAAAATTTTGTGATCAAAATTAAATTTTATCATGTTATTATTTTTTGGGATCTTTGGCAATCCAGTAAAGAAGTAAATATTAATGTCATCCTACTTCCACATAGTAATAATTAGAGGTTGTTTGAAACATATAGGATTTTTTATTTAATCCTTCATATGTTGAAACACTATACATCTTGACACATTGTAATAAATTTCCCACTTCTTATTGTCACACTAGAAATGTTCCTTCAAATATCTTTATATCATGGTTCTACAATGGTGTATAGAGAGATTTTAGCTATGAGAATCATATAATTTTTCTATTTATAGCCCAGGTATTGATGTAACACATAAAATCTTTACAAATTCTAGAATTCCATTCTCATTCATGAAGTCTACCGATCTTCTATCCTAAACGACTATAAATTTATATTTATAATTATTGTCATTAGATTTGGAGATTTTTAACTTTTATATTAAATATGGTTTCAGAATCATTTAAGAAAGGAGTGATATTTACCCTTTTGTATCAATTTACACATCCATATTTTATATAACCATGAGAATAGAATATTTGTTAATCCTTATTTGGGTTAGGATTTGATGAACTTTCTTTATTAATTCATCTTATACCTTATTTTATTTTCCTAGGTGGTAGTGTATTGAAGAATCATAATTGTTGAGTGACTTGATCTATCGTCACTACCTCATGTTGAGTTAATTATGAAAAAAATTGTATTTATAACTCTTATGATACATATATATCTCAAATCATTCCCCATATATATAGAGCATTCATATCATCAAAGAAAATATTTTGGTTTCTATCTCGGGATCATAAGTTAAATAACATTTTTCATCAATCCAGACCTGCCTTTATAAATAAACAATAACATTTTCATTTTACATAGGAAAAAAACCCATTCAATTCATCGATGAATCACAATATAAAAAAAACCTATCATTTTTAGATGGTAGAGTAAAAATGAGAGCATTTAATAATTGGAAACATTTTTCACATTCTTTTCTCCATACAATCATATCCCCTTTACATGAGAGCTGGGATAATATATTATCCAATTGTGAAAAATTCTAAACAAAACATTGATAGTAACATGTTAAACCAATAACACTACATACCCTAATTATGCTCATTCATGTAGTCAATTCATGATTTCATTGTCTTTAAAATATTGACTAAGATTCCATTCAAATATACAATATGGACAAGGAATAAAATTTCATGAGACAATATTTCCCACATGCTAAATTTAATGTATAACTCAATCCTTTTGAGAGTCTCAAGACTGAATCGAATGTGATTATCATGGTCTTTATAAGTTTTATATACACCTAAATATCATCAATGAATACCAAAAAAACATCATGATATTATTGGAATATTATTTTCATAAAATCAATAAACACATAGGGTTCTTTAATCAATCCAAATGGAATTAATGTAAACTTTTATAGTTCGTACCTGATCTAGAAAGTTTCCTTAAAATTATTATCCTTCTTTATACTCAATTGATGATACCTAGAACAATGTTCAATATTCCAAAAATATTGATATCTGTGAAGTTGATCATGTAAATCATTAGTGTGAGGTAAAGGATCCATTTTCATTATTATAATATCATTTATTTATATATAGTCATTAGAGAACCTTATGGATACGTATTTATTCTTAAAAAGAGAACAGGGAGAATAAGTCCATTATTATTTAACTACAATAGTTGTTTCATCTGCTCCACTAATTAAATATTGTATATCCTGTAAGGATTATTTGATATTGGTCTTGAATCAGGGATACAATTAATGATAAACTCAACAACACGCTCTATTGGTGTCTAGGAAATTATTTTTAAAATAATTCAATGAATTTCTATATAATTAATATATCCTCATTTTGAAGATTTTATTCCTTATCCACAGATTTTGTTTTCTCTTCCTCCCCAAAAAAATTATTTTGTAGAGCTACTAGGGGTGGATCTAGATAATAATTATATGATTAATTTTCTACTCTAAAAATAAATAATTATAAATATTCCTCACAAATTGTAATTTCCTTTTATCCTGTAGTTACTTTTTTGTGCTATATTTTGAAATATAGTCCTTAATGGGAACTATAAAAAATTCAAACATATGTATGATGATAATTTTGGTAAATAATGTATGTTTATGTGTCATATTAGGGATTTTAGAACACATTTTTGTTTCAATGAGACTTCCCTTATGAGTTTTGAAAAAAAAATCCCTTATTAAATGAAAAAGAGAAATGTCGAATTTTCATGGAAAACTGGGTTGATATAAAAATTTGTTATTATATAGAATGAAATAAACTATTGGATAAATTTTAATATATGATTAATGTACCTAGAATCACATAATTTAGTACTTCTCCTTATTCGATGGTGATCTTATAAGATTTTGATGCTCACCTTCGCCTCTTATGGGGTAGATTTCCCTAGTGCTTCTAACATTGATTTCAATAATTTCTAATATCATAAGAGTTAAATCATTTAAAATCACTGATTTGTTTCTTCTTCTTGAATTAATTATCTCGGTGTCCTTTTCCTATACACATATAATAAACTCCCATCATTAATACTATTTAATGGGATTTTTCTTTCTACAAGTATCACATTATAGGAATTTATTGGTTTCTATATTCTAATTTAATGATTTACATTTTCATGGTTCTTAGTAGTCTTATTATACTCTTTCTTTCCCTTGAACTTATAAGATCTAGAAAATTTATTCTCCATTTTGATGTCACTTAACATTGTTTCGTCATCCGATTAAAATGTTTTAGAATCTAGTTCCCTAAAAAGACTTGGCATAAAACCTTCAATGAAGTGATCAATCATTTTTTCCAATCTTGTATGTAATCTTTGTAATACTTGGTTAGTCTTGTGAAGGTATCCTCATATTGTTGAACACTCCCTTCATCCTTTTGGTTTAAGATAATGAATTTTCCCTTCATTTCCAATCATTTATCACAAGGGTAATATTATACAAAGAATGTTTCTTTAAAATTTATTTGTTACATGAATTCTATTTCACCTTCCTTTTTAGTATTTTGGATGAACAACCAGTATTGATCAACATATCCCTTGAGGAAATATACCGTTAACTCAACCTTTTCTCTTTCATCACATCACAATACTAGAAATATATTTTCAAGGGACTTAATCCATTTATTAACTACCACTTGATATATTGTCCCACAAAAATATGGGGGCCTATTACACATGAAAAAACCCAATATAGTTATATATTTTTTATTCGTTATAGATTGAGTAATCCATCCTAAAGTGGTTATGGTTTTCTCTTTTTCAACACCAATTGTGTGGAATTTCTCTATGTGAAAACCCCATATATTGTCTATAGTTTTTATTCTCTTTCATCCATTATACTTCATCACTAAATAATACCACACAATTATCTGACTCGTAATCATCATGAGTATTGAGCCACAAATTCACTATAAGTGATTATTATAATTATCATGTTTATTTAAAATCATGTTCCAAATGTTTCTAACAAACATATTCTAGTACCAAATATAACAACCCTAACCATAGTAACCTAGATTCTATGGTAATTAAAATACAATGTTATAGATATAAGATATCAAATCAAGAATGATTATTTAGTGTATCTTTCTTGATAAACTAGATATACACATGGATCCTTTATTACATTGGTAACTGAATATAGAACATAAAAAACAGCCTTCATCACTCTTATTCAAATATTTCATCTTCATAACCTGGGAAGGAAAATACATATAAGGGTGATATCAAATTCTCTATAAGGATTATATATAACAAAAAATGAATCAATAATGTATGATCATGACCTTGAGTTGAGGTGTTCTATTGTGTAAATTATGGATATGATTTCTTTTTTCAATAATGATTTATTTCATCGGTGTTTGAGAAGTGTTTGGAATTAACTGATCATTATTGACATGAAACGAGGATAAAAGAGGCCAAAATTTGTAGATGACACATTTGGCACATGGTAAGTACAAATTTATTGTCTGTCTAGGGAAACATTGTGGCCAAACCTCGTCTATGACTGAGGCTGGCTCATGGTAACCACATAGTTTTCTAAACCATGTGGGTTCTCCTAGTTAATCATTCTATATATCCCCTCATTTATAGAGGGATTCCAATAGTTGGTGAATGTTTTCAGCATCCATGAGGCCCTTAAAAAGTATGGAATCCTTGATTTTCTCTCTCAAAATTTCAGATTTATACCCCTAATTTGTCCATTATTCTTCCTCAAATACCTTGGGTTATAATAAAATCCTTCCTAGATATCTAATGGATTATTATCCATTTATTATTTGGTTTTTGGAGTTTCCTTATATTTTAATTGAAGATTAGGGTAATTTTTTTACTTTGATTTATTCCATTTTATGTAAGACGCTTGGTGTGTGGTTTACTCTTTTTCTGAATCTCTAATACACTCTTTTTCTAGCAGATAATATGATGTGGATTCGAATATATTTTTCTTTAAAATCAAGGGATATTAAAACTATTTGTTTCTATGAATATGAGTTAGGTGTTCCTTAATATGTTTTACATAGTCTTGACGTTTTATAAGTTGATTTAGTTATTCTAACATACCACCTTGTTGCGTTTGGTGTTCTTAAGTATGTAAACATTTTATTATGCCTTATATTTAGGTGGGAAACCCTTCACATACCTTTTTGGGTCCATTGATTTTTTATTTCAAACTTAGGTATATCCTTAGTATATTCCATAACCTTAATGATAGTAAAATAATTTGGTAAACATTGAAATAAGATAATTTTTAAAGTTAATGGGATGGGAATTGTAAGCTGGTATGTGGGAATGGTTAATGGAATAATCGAAATGTACAAATGTTGTATTTTTTGAAATACCTATAAGGCTATTGAAATGGTTTGAATATTATGTTTTGGATTTTAAACTTAATATGGTTTCTAATGATGTTGAGTGATGTTTTGAAAGTGAGTGATGATTTAAAAGGAGGCATTGAACATAATTTGTTTTGACAAGGGGTTTTCTAAATATATTTGATGTAATGTTTTGAAATAATTTCATTATTCTATTTTCATAATTATGATTTAAAGGATCGATTATTTATATTAATTGGAAATTAAAGTCTTACGGTATGTCTTAATTTTAAATGAGGAAGACATGTGTTTTAAATAGGTGTATTCTAGATTATTTATAGTGAGTATTTTGAATTTGGTTTTATACCATGATTTTTTTTAATTTTTTTTTTGGACCATAGTAATTGAAATAATATATGGGTTACTGAGACATTATCCATGACATTTATGTTGTCATTTTAACATAGTTTATGATATGGAATTAATTATGTGTCAAAGTGTTAATATGGCATAAGGAGGTGTTTAGTGTAATGTTATATGTGTTTAATGAGATATGTTTTTAATGTTAAATTTGTAAATTGGCTAAATAATCATGTTCATATGGATGGATGGTATGTGGGGTATCGTGTATGAGGCTCTACTCCCATGGGTGGGTTAGATCGAGTCTCTAAACCCCACCCAGATGATTAATGGGTTATGGAGTCTGACTAAGGTACTATGAACCTAAATAATCCATGGTACCTAAACACTTTGATTGAGACTATAACAAAAGTTATATAATTGACATTTGGGATATCATAAAGAGGATATATGCTTCCCAACATATGGACATGGTATGGATTAGGAAGTCAGACTGAGGATATATAATTCCCAAACACCTGCACATGGCTCGATTTTCAGACTAAGTCGCTAGGTTATCTTGATACATTATGATTAGTGAATTATCATGTAATTAAAAGTGTGTGGTACCCCTTATTCCTTGTATTAAATACATGTTTTATAAGAGATAGTTTAGTAGTTAGTTGACCCTTGATAACTTGAGGAACAGAATGGTTTCTTGGTAGTTTTTTAAATGTGATGTATAAATTTATATTACTTTTTCCCTTGTTTAATTATTACAGTTTGTTTACCAACATAAAAAATTAGGTAGAATAATTATTTCATAGACAATATTGGTGGTATCCAGATGAGTAATAATCACACCCTTCTCGATACTCCATATAATGTGGGTACCTGAGGAGATGCTACTTATTTTATAGTACTGATTCTAGATAGATACTATGTTTTGGTTTGGTGCAAGGGATGATGGGTTAGAGATAGGGAGGTAATGTCCAAGTTGGGGCTCATACCCATGTTTGGAATCATGTGGTACTCATGGATTTAGCATTGGGTTTTTTTGCATGACTATCTAACATATGATGTATTCATCATATTTTTATTTCATGTATTATTTGGAATATTGTTTTAACTCACCTCTATTTCTTCAGGTTTATGACTTCAATTTGGATATTATATCTTTTGGTGTTATTTCTACTATAGCTTTACTATGATGAGCAGGTGTAGTCTCCCCATTGTACCTTCATAGACATGTGATTCTAGTCTACAACTTCTGGTTTATGGGGAGGCACTCCTCAAGTCATGTGGTGACCCGACTCACACACCTATTATAGTGTCAACATAGTTCTGGATGTTAGAAAGTGAAATAATATCATATTTGTTTTTGACTCGCAATTTGGGCATTGTAGAGAGGAGACTAGGGACTTGTCAGGGCTTGGTGATCAGATCATTCATGGGTGCCTATATCCCCATGTATGATGGAAAACACAAGTTCATAGGGGTGGTAATTGATGTTCTATTTTGTGTTTTTACAATTGGTTGATAATTACACCTTGGGTGTTGCACATAGATGTGATGTTATTAATTTATGTTGTTTTACCTCTTGTATCTATATGACCTGAAAGAATGTGTGGGTTTATACATCATTCTACGAATGTATTATTATTAGGTCATAAGTATGTTCAGTATGATTTGTAGTTACCTTGGATTTATATTCTAGTATTGTATTTTTCTACATATTTTTTATTCCAATAGATCCTTTATAGAGAGATTTGTTAATTAAAATGTTTAAAAATTGGATTTGAATAAGGTTGGGTTCTTTTGAAATGTTTTTTAACTATGTGGTTTTGAAAATTTTAAATCTATGGTCTTTTAAAAAAAATATTTTGAAAGTTGAAGCCTTGGTTTTAAATGGTAATTTTTAGTTAAAAAGTGATATGTGGAATAATAGAACCTTTAGAGACCCTATAAATGGGTATCACTACTATTATGATCCAACAATGTGATTCAGTTGTTTTCCCAGTGAGAGTTACCTATTTTGAAAACATAGTTTTGGATAGTGATTCTTTTTTTGGCATTGATATTGGAATAGAGGGTTGTTCCATATTGTACCCTATGTAGTGATGTGACCATTGGGTTATGAGATTATTTCCAGTAATGTGGGTCTTGTAACCCTTGAGTATTCTGATGTGTGAGTTGTCTTCAAGACCATAGAGTGTGAGTTTTTCTTGAAGGGACGATGTATGTGTCTGGGTATCTATGGTATGAAACCTAGAGTAAATGGTTTCTTGGATGCTTTAGACATAGTGTGTTTTGGTTTAAGGAAGGAGTACTTCTTGTGAGTAGTGATTTGGTTGAGGTTTGATGTTTATTGATTTGATATTGACCCAATGAACATAGTTTCAAATGACTCTTATTTATGTAGTTGGTATCATTTAACTTTTTTGGGAACCTAAGATAGGGGATGGTTGTGGTTGCTTGTATTTTTGGGTGTGTATGTCAAAAGTGGATATTTTGGACATTGTCAGTGGTACATTGAGAGTGGTGTATAATGTTTTTTTTCTTGGGGGGTAAGTGGAGAGGTTAGTGGTTTTGGTGATGGGACTCGATTTTTTATTATGAGATGACAGTTTTGTGAAATTGAGCATAGCATCAAGGGATGTTTTCTCAATAATGATGATTCTATAGGATGTGAAGACGATTGGCTGATTGAGAGGAAAAAATGAAAGCATGGTTGGTGTTTTTAAGTGTTGTAAAAGTTCATTTTTATTCCCTAGTCTCATTCACAAGTAGGTATATTAGTGTCTTTAGTTGTTTTTATGATCGTTTTTGGAAAATAAAATGACCTTAGAAGCCTTTTCATGTGGATTTAATTGTGTTTGATGCGGTTTTGGACAGATAGGACAAGGTTGACCAATGAGAGGTTGAACACCATTCGTATAGAAGTGAATCTCATAGTGGTGGTAGTCGCATGGATGGGATTGCGTTCATGAATGGATGTTATATTGGATCATAACATTAACAATTCCTCAATTCCAATGAGGCTGATAAACTAGGAGGCATGGTTAGTAGTGTGAAAGGTTTCTTGGCCATGCTTTGGTGAAGTATGACTTGAGTGATCTAGATTCAGGTTTTGTGTGTGTTCATAGGAATGTGTGAGACCATGATGGATCTGATAAAGTATTGATGTGAGGACATTCTTGGAAGGAAAAATTCCATTTGGGATGGGTAAAGATGATTCTCAAGATAATAACCAGTTGTTTTCTCCGAAACAAATGGGGAAGAATGGTTTTATAAGAGACCATTGTGATTTTTTAGTCTGGTAGATCATTGTGCTTATGTTTTGAATTTTGAGGGTCTTGTTGGAATAACCTGAGAGGTGGGGAGGTAGAAGTACCACATGAAGAATTGGTTCATGGATCCTTGGTTTTTATTCATGAAGTTGTTGTGAGTTCTATTATATATATCTCTTGAGTTGTGCTGGATAAGAGCTTTTGAGGCATTGGAATGAATAGTAATCAGATACTTTTGAAAAGAAAACATGTTCCCATAGCGGATGTTACAACGTGATGTATAATCTGTAGTGGTGTTCGTTGATGAATTATTGGCGTACTCTTAGCTTGTAACAATCATTCCCAATATCATGGCATCATCTTGGTTACGGTTAGAGATCTCGGGAATTACGCCTGGCTACCTAAAAGTATTCTGGTTGGATATGGAGCCTCTTAGAGGATAGACACAAGGAGCGGTATATGTCGATCTGGATAGTGGTAAGTGCACCATTGATTAGTTATGGGGAAGTTACTCGGGATGCGAAGAGGTCAAATAATGTCATGAGTGCTATTATCTGAAGTTGGGAATAGGTAGTGAATAGTGATATTTGGTTATTCTAGTGTAATATATATGAACATGTCCTTGGAGTAGGGTTCATCTTATTATTTAAGTGTGTGCCTTGGTGGTTAAAATTTCATGAGTAAATTATTTGTAATTATCCTTCTAAGTATGGGGGAATTACATAAGTCATATATGTGTGGGAAAGCATGTGGATTTAATCTTGGGGCATCTAGATGCCACTAAAAAATATTTGAGGTGTACGTTTGTTTTCCATTGGAAAGGTCATGTTGGCCATGGATGTGGTGGTAGATCAAGATGAGATATGGATTCAGTGTTTTAATGGTTTGAATTAAAATATAATTGACGGCATCAGAGGTGCATTAATTGTTGTTATAGAGAATGAAAATAGTTTGAGGAGAAACCGATGAAATGATTGTACATTTTCACTAGATGTCAGGAGAAGACTCTGGTAGGTGTTTCAAATGATGGAGGAATTCCTTAGGTGATAAGTCACTATGCGTAGGTAGAGGGGTGACATTGTGGAAGGTTGGCCCAAATATATTGTGTCATTTAAGATGGACTGAAATAGTTGGGTAAAAGTAAAAAAGATATGGTGGGATGTAAGCCAACTGTGGTTAATGTTGAAATGATATGTTCATTCCAGTAATGGGAATGGTATTTGAATAAGAACTAAGTTTACCTTAGTTGATATATAGATAGAAGAGGTTTTAATAATCTTGGTAGATTCAATGGAAAGGTGAAATACCAGAGTTGGGTGGAATTATCATTTAGGATTGTTCAGTTTGGAAACACATTGGTTGTGTTGTGAAAGTATGGTTAAGGTCCCAATGTTCATTTTGATGATTGAATCACTATAAACCATAAAATAGTGGTTGTGAGTTAAATAAAATGATGGTGACCACCATAGTATGTATTATTCTATTTACTATGTGACGGATGTTTTGAGTGGGAAGGGCTCGGGCCAGATCCATCTTGGTGTTTTTTTATTTGTGATGAGCATTATCTCGGGTTTTGATCGATTACCTACCTTGCATTGATGATTATTCCTGGTATGGGATTTGAATGTTCAAATGTGTAATGAGGTTGTGGGCCTTTAGTTATTAACCGACGTGGAATGGGGGATGTATTGGAAGACTGTGTGTTCATTTAGGTGATTCTAAGCATGGGTCACGCTTTATATTTAAAAGGGGGTGAGATAGTACCATGTGATTTAGGCCATAAGTTTTTTAAAGGATCTGTCTAGTAGATTTCTAATTGTATATTTTGATATGTACATCATTTCCTTGCATAGAAAAGTAGGGAGAGATTTATCATCTCCCTTATGAGTTTTTTTGTTTGATGTTGGTTGAGATTGATGTGTCCTTTGAGGAGAATTGGGATAGTGATCATGAACCACATCAAGAAAATTTTATGGTATGGGATCGCTTCATTGATATGAATGTGAAAATTGTATGACTGATTCTAGGGAGAACATAGAAAAAATTGATAGGTGGTCCCTATCAAATGACATTTTGTTTTGGGTAGAATGCATGGCTCAAGGGAAATATGTTATAAGGTGTGGTGGCTGTAAGATCCCAACCTTATTTTGAGGTATGAACTCGCATAAATTCTGTTTAGGCTTCCATTATTTTAGTTAAAAATGTATTTCATTGAAGTATGAGATGTTTGGGTGATGTCCCAAGTGTTAGATAAAATAATTAAAAAGAAAAAAGTCCAAATAGTGTGAACTATATGATTAGCGCACTGTTAGTATAAACCATGCTCCTGTCCAGGAAAATCATGCTTCCAAACCACCACTCACATATATGATAGTTCATGGGAACCAGATGGTTTTGCAAAATGTGTTGGTGATCCTAGAGAACCATACATCTTGGCCCCTCTTCAATTTTGGGAGTTCCATGGTTGGCTTATAGTTTGGTCAACTCTGAAGAACTTAAAAATTGGGGAATTCCAATTTTTATTTCTTTTTCATTAAGGGTTCTAAGTTGATATTCTCCCTTATTCACCCTCCAGAATCATGTATGACAATCCAAACCCTCTTATACTTCCATGGTATTAGTCTTCTTATAGTATTAGTCATTTGGGGTGTCAGGGGGTGAGAATCAAATCTTCGAGTAAGTATTTGACTCCATTTCAATTAATTTTATTTAATAGGCTTGGTGTGGGGTTTCCTCTCAATCCTATACTCTAAAACCCAAATATTCTAGAAGATTATTGGATGTGCCTTTGATGTTTTGGGGAGTTTTAATCAAGGTTTATGTATAGGTTAGTGGTTGTTTATAAGCATGGGGTAGGTGGTATTTAATATTTTTCCCATATTCTTAATTTTTTATAGGTTTCTATGGTTCTTCCAATTTACCTCCATAATATATTTGGTTTTCTTGAGTATGTAAAATGCGATTGGGCCTTACATTGATGTTTGAATCCCAATATGGACCTCATTTCAAAACATTACCCACTTGGTGTATGACAAACCCTTAAGGATGGTGAAATAATTTGGTAAACATTGAAATTAGATAATTTTTAATGTAATGTGTGGAGAATTGTATGTGGGTATTGGAAAAGATTACTGGAATAGTGGAAATGAGTAATTGGTATCTTTTTGAAAATTCCTAGAAGGATTTTGAAACTAATTTAATGTTGTATTTTTATTTTTATCTATTTAGTTTTTCCAATGAAGGTAAATAATGTGTTATAAGTGGGAAATGTTTTGAAAGGAGGCATTGATCTCAATGAATTTTAGAAAAGGGTTTTTCTTGATAGGTTGAAAATGATTATTTTAAATATGTTCATGGTTACCTTTTTCTAAAATCTTGTTATAGGATCCATTTAGTTGTTTTAAAATGAAATGAAAGTCCAAGGGAATGTTTGAGTTTTATAAGAAGAACACTCATATTTTAATGTGGTGGCTTTTAGATGAAATTAAATGTGTATTTTATGTTTTTATTTGTGCAATTATTTGTTTTTAATGTTCCATTGGGAGCATAGTTATTGAAATGATATAGGGGATAATGAGATAGTACCCAAGAAAATTATTTTGGCATGTTAACAATGTTTTTGAAAATGAATTAATTTTAATTGTGGTCTAATTTTTAATATGTAATAAGGGGGTTTGTACAAAAGTCTTTGGGTTTGATGATATTTGGTTTGTAATGGTAAATATGTAAAGTGGTTAAAGAAGCATGTAAACATGCCTTGATGGTGTTTGTGCTATTGGACATGAGATTATATTCCCAAAGGTGAGTTAGACTGAGGCACTAAACCCCACTACTATGATATATGGGTTAGGGTGTGAGACTAAGGATCTATGCCCCAAACGAATGTGTGAGACCTAAACACCTAGATGGAGGGTCCAAGGAATGATTTATGTAATATATGGTATAGATGATGGACTAAGTCTATATGCTTTCCAATATATGGACATGGTGTGGATTGGGATATTGGATTGGGGCTCTATACATCCCAAAAGCCTAGACATGGCTTGATTTTTGGACTATGGATCTATGGTATGTTGATAAATAGTGATTATTGAATTCCCCTGTGATAAGAATTTTTGTAATACCTTGTTCCTTGTCTTAAAGACCTGGTGTGACCGGAGATAGTTTAGTTGTTGGTTGAACCTTGAGAACATGAGGAATAAATTGGTTACTCGATAGTTTCTAGAATTTGACATAAATATATATATTCCATTTGTTTCGTAATTTCTTTATTACAAATTGTTTTACCTTCATAAACAATTTTCTAGGATAATTAGTCCTTAGTCACCGATGATGGTCACCTAGTGAGTTGTACTCATACCCTGCTCAATCCTTTATGTCATGTCGGTACCTAAGTAGAGGTAACATGTTTTTTGATACATTTTCAATATTGGCACATGGTTTTGGTTTAGTTCAAGATCTGATGGTTCGGTGCATTAGAGGTCTGGACCAGGTTGGGGATTGTGTGTATTTTTTTTTATCTTTTTGTAGTTATGGTTTTCATATCAGGGTCATTGTTTGTATGACTACTTGACATGTAGTGTAGTAACCATATTGTTATAGCATGTATTACGTTGTTTATTATTGTCCCTCACCTATGTGTGTTGAGAAGTATTTTGTTATTTTTTTTATTATATATATTAATACTATTTCTACTATGTTTTTACACTGATTATTGGGTATAGTCGTTCCATTATACCTTCACAAACTCACTCTACTAGTCGGAACCTTCTACCAAATAAGGAGGTGCAATTGATGTCTTGTGGTGACCCATCTCAGTTCACCTATTATAGTGGATACCAAGCTGGGGATGTTACAAATAATAATTAAATAATAATAAATAAGTGATAATCAGTATGGAAAGTGTAATAACTGAGAAACACATACCATTTAATCAATAAACATAAAATGAAAATGCATCCATTGATTCTGTCATAGTGATAATCTCATGGGTAGTAATAAATAAAAATCCGAATGAAGTAAATGATTAATTAATAAATATAATGTATATGGACAATGAACCAATACCATCAATATAGTTAATAAGAGGTTTTAGGTTTATGCTTAGAAACCAATCTTATTTTGCTTGTAAACAAACACGATTGTTTATTGCCAACTATTTTGTCTTATGAGACATGTCAATACAGATAAAGGATATATAATTCCAAACGCCACCCATCCCTACAAGTCCAAATAATTCATCATATAAAGATTTAATTCATGAACATTATTCCTTATGAAACTTTCCGGGTTGAGCAAAGGATACAAATTTTTCAATGTCTTCCAAGTTAATACAACATTCAATGTAAACACCATATATAAAAAAGATATACCAAATTGGAAATAATAATTTCCATGATAAAAGTAGAATCATTATATAAGATGAATTTAATTTCTAATTTAAAATGATCAAAAAAGGTTTCTAGATAAACCATATAAAATTGATTGGGTTTACTATACCATGTAAGTCTCATTGAAATGTAAATTAAGTGGAAGTTTCTTACCTTATGTTCCAAAGCGTTCCTCACATGAAATTAATGTAATGGATAATAAAATTATAAAAAATAAATACTTATATAATTAATTATTTAACATATATTTTTTTATTATCATATGAAATGTTTATTTATGGCTATTTTGATGAGTTTAATGTTTAATTTTATTGTTCTATGAGGGTTTGTTTCATGGTATTATGGTTAGTCCCCTTGTGTAAAATTATCAGATTTATGGTAATATAGAAGAGAAAATATAGAATTAAGACTATTTAGTATCAATGAACATCCTTATGTTTAAATGGAATCATATATAATTTGGATATATGGTATAAGGATTACTCATTAAATAAACCATTTATGAAAATGTTTTGACATATTTTTTATGTTTTTTGGACCATCACAAAATTTTTTATTTTTATATAATATTTATTTTATATTCTTTATGTAAAAGATTATATATCTTATAATATGAATATTGTAATATTATTAAATCATTATAATGGTTTTATTACCATCCTTGATGGTGCTAATGCAAAAATGAATAATGGTCATCCACAAATGCGGTGAATCGACACATTAATAACATTGTTTTCATTTTTAGGATTAAATTAGGAGGTAAGATATATGATTATGGATAATACATTAACACAATAGCATTCCAATATATATATTTTACTGGATTCATCATTCCATTTTGGATAAGTAGGTGTATAACTCCCAAGAAATTCTAATCATAGTTTTTATTTATTAAATGTGAATGTTATGTTTAATAAACTATATTATAATATCATATAATCCTACATATTTATTTACATTTTTTATTGTAAATTTAGATAATTAATACCCTTTATTTGAAAGTATATTTATTCATCTATATTTTTTATAAAATATATATACTATGAAATGTTTTATTGTTTGTGGAATTATTTTATTTCTTATAAATAAGATATGTTTTAATCATAAGATAATTTATGAGCTAGGATAGAATTTTCTTAGATTTAATGATATTAACTTAATATATGTATCATCAAAATGTAATTTAAAATATAAAATTATTTAATCTAAAAGTATCTTTTATCATTCAATTGATTACATTGGCACTTTTTACAAAACATACTTTATATATATACATATATATATATATATTAATTCCCATTTCGAATGTTATATATAATTTATATAATTTATATATAATAAACAATGTTAGTAAATTTATTTTTTACAATTAATATTAAATATTATTTTTAAATTTATAATATCTAATTACTATTATTTATTTGATTGTTTATATATATAATAGTAAATATTAAAACCCTTATTGTAAAATATTATTAAATAATGATTTCGTCGTATTTTGTCTTAAAAAATATTCATATTTAAATTATAAAAATATACATAAACTGAATTTCACAAAAATAAAATAATAATGTTAATAATAATAAAATAATAACAGTACTAGTAACAATATTATTACTAATAATAATGTCTGATTGTATAAATTAAAATTCTTATAGATTGTACAATAATAAGATTGTAGTTATAATTTTAAAATTTAATAATTAAGATTGTTTTTACATAATATATTTATAAATATCTAAATTCATATATATATATATCTATATATTAGTTTCATTGTAATTTAAAAAACTAGGGAATAAATAATAAAAAATAAAAAATAAAAAATTATGAATGACGGGAGGGTTATCTCCCATGCAGATCCCCACCACTGAAATCCCACTCAAACCACCCAACCTCCTAACTCACCGATGACTATCACTGCTAAAACCCTATCACATCCATCATATGATCATTCACACCCTTTTTCATCTTCCCTAATGTAGAATCCGGTCGATCCCACATTGTGCTTCGATTCTTCTCGTGCACGCCAAACTGATCGAGATTTGTCGTCAACCTCATGAGTTGTTTCCCTCCTCTTGACCACCCAATACGTTGAATTGTACATTAGCCTCATATGAATGACTTGATGAAGAAGACTAATTAAACCACTATAATCTTCTCAAACAGTTTTCAACACATTGTATAGAGAAGGACATGCCTTCAATTTAGTTTTAGCACCCTGAGCCACTATTTTTTCCAATTCTAGCCTGAATATGAAGACGTGATAGGAAGAAAGTCACTTCCTCTTCTTTTATCTAACAATCCTTAGCAGAATCCCTAATTATTATTTTTCAGAAAATTATTTAATGGGAATCATTCCTTTTTATATAAATAAATTGTGTTTGTTTAAATTATTCTCGAATTTAACTTCATATTCTTTATATATTCATGTTGATGCAGGTATTGATATCATTTTAAAATACACCAATCATAAATGGAAGTGTTATTTTAAATATGAAAAAAAATTATTTCATGATTCATTATTATACTATTCAAGTAAATATGTAATATATATATATATAATTTACTTTTTTATAATTTTCAGATGTACATTAATGATTTTTATATATATGTAATTTTTATGTTTCTGTTTGATATATATTCCTAGGTGTCATTTTTCTTACACTCTGATTAGTTAAATAAAAATGATGTGATTATTTTTATTGGAATAATATATATATTTATATTTCATACAAACACACTCACACACACACATACACATATATATATATATGAGTAGTTCAATGTTTTGGATTATTTACTTTTAAAACTTATAATTTCATGTTTGTAAACATATATCTAAAAATCATTACATGTTTTGAAATGAATATTTATTTCATTTCAAAACATGATATCATTCATTTTAATATTTTTTAAATTAAATAATGAGTAATTTTTTATTTCAAAAATGTTTCTTTTATAATTTTTATGAGTGTTATATAATTTTCCATTGAAAATTACTTGTCAAGGATATATTTTCTATTGTTTTTAATTTTTTTACAGAATTTGAAATTATATATATATGTATACATATATGGTTAAGAGAATTATTTTATAAAAATAGTAATTTTTCATTTACTATTATGTATACCCTTACTTTATGTTCTTATATTTTCTGTTATAAAGAGAGTAATCTCAATGTTTTAATAATGTTATACATTTGATATGTGTGTGTATATACATATATAACATCAAATACAATTTCATGATTTTAAATAAGTAATATTTTATATGTATGAAAAATTTATGTAAATTCATGTAATAATCTTGCTTAATTTGATAGTCTTCAAATGATATTAAAAAAATATTTTATTCAAAAATATTACTTATCAGAAATTTAAGTATATTATATAATAATTATTATTATTCTATGAAAAAAATATTACTTATCTATTAGTTTATGTGAATTTAAATATTCAATTGTTGTTGTTTTTTATGAAATATATATGTATTATTTTATGTGTCAATTGTGAATTACGAAAATGAGTATATAATATCCTTATTTAAGGATGATATTCAAAAAGATAAAGTTTAACATTTAAATGAAAATTAATTCAAGCTAAATTATAAATATATGGATGTTAATTTTTTTTATTAACATTCCATCAAAAAGCTAAATGACCAGTGCTTTGGTTGTACCAAATCTTACATGTTATTTCCTAATAAATTTAACATTTATATATATATATATAAGTGTGTATGTGTATTTATTGGATTATTATGTTTTTAAATGAAAAACTCTTGTAAAAATGAGTGTATATATATATATGTAACTAAATATAAAAATGACATTATAATAAAAGGGAACATGGACATTGTAAAAATGAAAGGGGATTGGGGAGTGAACCAATACCTAAGGAATGTTGGAAGGTGCATACAACCTTCAATTTTTAAGTAGCCCCATTGTTTTTTTGAAGAGCATTCTTAGTGTTTTCTGAAAAGGAACTAGATTATTTTTGTGTATTTTAATATTCTAAGTATTTTCAAATATCATTATGATATTTTCCAAAGAATTAGTATTTTTAAAGTCTTTAAATAATTTTCAAAAGTTTCATTATTTTCAATAAGATCTTAATAATGTGTTTGAATTTGTTTGTATTTTAATCGGAATTTTAAAAATTATGTATTCAATGTATTTTCACAAGAGTATTTGATAATATATTATATTTTGAAATTTTTTTCATAATTACCTTTCCAAAAGTATAAGTATTTTCAATATTATTTTCAAATTCATTTTTCAAAAGTATTTTCAAAATTATTTTCAAAAGAAATTTTCAGAAATGGATTTATAAAAACCCATTACTAGGTAATTTTGATCACTCTATGTTTTTATAAAAAAAATCTTCTTCACTTAAAGGTTTCATGGATTTTAGATTCAATAAGGAGCTAGTAGGATTATAGTCTTATCACTTCATTTTTACTCATATTTTTATATTTGATATTATATATGAATGGACCTTTTCCTCAGAATCCTTGACTGAAAAAGATACTGAGAAATAAATGTTTATATATTTTTCATTTACATTTTATAGTATAGATTTTCAACCTTTTTTTATACCTATTTGGAAAGCACTGGTCTGAGGATTCAAGGTTGGTATCAAAAGAACGGTATAGATAACTTTGGAGAATACGATGTTTAGTTGAAATATGCTTAGTTTCTAAGTATACTATTTTAGTAAAACCTATGTTTTATTACCATTTAGATTGTGAAAAATCAGCCAGTTTGAGTCTTATTTTTGAACACCTAGTTATTTATGTAACCTTTATGAGTATAAAACTATAGTTTTTCTACTTTTTAAAATTCTAAAACAATGGAATTTTAGTATTTTTCTTAAGTATGAAAAAGTATTTTTATGTAGAAATTCAGTTTATGGGAGGTAGAATGTGTCAACCCAAAAATTCTTTGCACAGTTTAATTTTAATAAATGTTTATTGAAATATCCATTTTATAAACTGAATTTTAATTTAATAAAATCCACTAAAAAAAGTTATAGTCATTCAATAATCAAGTTACTTCCATTAATAAACATATGGTTTTATCATAATATAATTTATGAAATATTATAGTATTTTCTCCGATGAAATTATATTCACTTGATATATGTATCTTTATAATGTTTGATAAAATATAAATAATTTTATCTAAAACTATGTTTTATCATTCAATTCATTACCTTATCACTTTTCAACAAAAGTTTCTTTATATAAATTAATTCACAATTTGAACATTATATATAATTAATATAATTCTTAAGTAATAAATAATATTAGTGACTTTATATGCATTACTATTTAATTAAATATTATTTTTAAATTTATAATATCTATTTTCATTAATTTATTTGAGAAATTTTATATAAAATAATAACCACTAAACCCATTATTATAAAATATTATTAAACAAGTATTTTTGGGTATTTTTTCTTAAACAGACATCATATTGAAATTTTAAATATATAATTAATCTAAAATTAACAAAAATAAAATAATTATGGTTATAATTATAATTATATAAAAATAATGATTGATTTTATAGATTAAAATATTTTATGATGGTAAAATAATAATAATGTAATTATAATTTATAAATTTTATAATGATGTTTTTTAAATAATATTTACATATATGAATCATTATATATATAAGAAAATTTGATTCTTTTTAAATAAAAAATAAAAAAATAAAAAAATCAAGATAAAAATAAAAATTGATGAATGAGTGGTGGTTCATCTCCCTTTTTGATCCCTTCCCATGAAATCTCACTCAAACTACCTGATCTTCCAACTCATTGATGATCAATGCTAGCGAAACCCTAACAACTCCCCCATTTGATCGATCTCCCCATTTAACATTTTTTTCAAAGTGGATTCTAGTTGATCCCTCACTTTTCATTGATTCATTATGTGCCTACCAATGTGATCGAGATTCTTCATTTTCCTCCTAAGTTGTCTCCGTCCTCTCAACCACCCAATCTCAAAAATTGTACATCACCCTCACCTGCAAGCCATGCTGATGACGAAAAATGGAACCCCTTTAGACTTCTCAAAAATTTATTTAGAGCACAACTATAATTATAAAACGACATATGAGGACCACCCAAATCCATAATTATTTTCCATATAAATTAAAGATGAATTCTATTCTCTTTTAAAATCAATTCATTTTTTCAAACCTATAATTCATCTATTTATAGTATTTTTTACCCTCAATTTAGGTCCCTTATGTTTATGGGTTTTATTTGACTTCCACTGCTATTAGAAGCTTAATAATCTATATGAACCTATATATATATATATTGTGTATACCTTGGGAAATCTCTTAGGATTAAAATAACCTAATTCAATCCTTCCCATTTCTCCCGCTCTCTTTCCCACTATTTCGAACACCTTATAAGACCAAGGTCTTTCCTTCTATCTAGTTTGAGCACCTTGGGAAATTAGTCTTTCCAATTCTAGTAGGAAGGAGAATACTTACCATGTAGTAACTCATTGCCTCTGTTTGTTTTGAACATCCCTTAGCGGAATCCCTTTTTTTTAGTTTCCTAAAAAAATGTAAGGGGACTATATTTTTTTATTTAAAACCATTATGTATGTGTCAATTTTTTGAAAATTTATAATCATGTTCATCATATATATTAAAGTTGAAACATGTATTTCCATAATTTTAATTACTATAATCATGAATGGAAGAGTTATTTTAAAGATAAATACCAATAGTTCATGTTTCATAGTTATATTAATTTAGTGTATATATATATTATATATTTAATATCCATGTATATAATTTTAGTGTGTACATTCATGATTTATATATATATATATATATATTTAATTTTTATGTTTAAGATTGATATATATATATATTTAAGTTTTATTTTTCATAGACTATGATAAATTACATCCAAATCATTAAGTGTTTTTATGTGTGTATTATATATTTGAATATATTATACAAACGTATATATATATATATATGATTATTCCAATGTTAATGATTATTTAATTTTAAAACTTATAATTTCATGTTAATATATATATATATAATTGTGTGTGTGTGTGTGTGTGTCCTTCCATTGTTTTATTATTTTAAATGAATTTTAAATTCATTTCAAAACACGATATCATCCATTTTATTATATTCTGAATTAAGAAAATATTTTTTTATTCTAAAAAATTTTCTTTTAAAATTTTTATTTGTGAAATATATATTTTCTTTCCAAATTAATAGTTAATGATATATATTCCTATTATTGTAATAGTTTCACGAAATTAAAATTATATAAATATATATTATTATGAAAATTATTTTAGGAAAATAGATATTTTACAATTACTATTAAGTACACAATTACTTTCTATTAGTTTATTTTGAATAAAATAGAGATTAATCTAAAAGATTCCTGAATTTTATACTTTTCATGTGTATATTTATATAAAAACATATATATACATATTTATATATATCATCAATTACCATTTTTTGATTTGAAATAAGTAATATTTTATATGCATGATAAATCACCATAAATTCATGTTATTATCTTTATCAATTTTATTGATATCAAAAGATACATAAAGAAACTATTTTATTTAAAAATATTACTTCTTATAATTTTATGTGTATTATATAATAAATATTTTTCTAAGAAAAAATATCAATTATTGTATATGAATTTCAATTTAAAATTTCTATTATTATATTTCAATGATTTAAAAGTTATATTATGTTTCAGCAGTGATGTTGGGAAAATATATTTAATAAATTTATTTAAAGTTTAGTTTAGAAAGATAAAGTATAACATTTAAATTAAAAGTAATTCAAGGGAAATTTTTAATACATGGGTGTTAATTATTTTTATTAACAATATATGTAAAATATAAAGGGCATGAATTTTGGTTGTGTAATATATATCATGTGATTTCTTAAGAAATATAATATTTTTATGTCTGTCTGTGTGTGTATTTTCCAATCTTTTCATTTTTTTAAATAAAAAATCTAATGAAAAAATGTATATATATGTAAGTCAAGAAAAATGTTCTTTTGAAAAAATGGAACTAAGAAAATGTCATCATGAAAGGGGGGTGGGGAGTGTACCCATTCCCAAGGAAAGTGTGTATGACCAGATTTCCTTCAATATTTATTTATCCCCATTATTTTGTTTTCAAGATAATTATTATTTTATTTTGAAAACCCATAGGAATATTTCAAATTTATTTAAATGGGAATATTTTCTCAAAGAGAAATTTTTTTAAGGGTAATTATTCTCACGGGATTTATAGATTTTATAAAAGAGTAAGTATTTTCAAAATAATTCTGTTAATATTCTCAATGGAGTAAGTATTTAAAATGTTGTTTTCAAAACATTTTTAGAAAATTAATTGTATTTTTGAAACATTCCTAAAAATTGTGTTTTCAAAATTATAGTTATTGTCAAACATATTTTCAAAAATATTTTTTTAAAAGTCAACTTTTTTTCAGAATGTTTTTCTAAAAAAATGGTCTCTCAAATGATTTTGAGAAAAACCAGATAAGGAAAAAATTTTAACCCTACAAATTTATAACATGATTTCAATTTCACTTAGAGTTTTTATGTTGTTAGTATTCTATAAAGAGGTAGCTTGATTTGATTATTATTTATGTATTTTTATTCATTGTATTAACTTTAAAATTATGTAATAATGGTCCTATTTCATCTAAATCCTAGAATGTACATAATACTCATCTGTAAATTTTTATAATTTTTTAGTTACATTTTTAAAAAAAATACAACATTTTGATCATACCATACCTATAAGCATGAGTATGGAGATTCATAAGGTCATTAGAGTATAAGAAAACAAAATAAACTAAAATAGAAAGAAAATGGATTTTACTAATTGAATATCAGCTCCTTAAGAACCTTCTTATGACAATTGGATTAAAATTTTGGTAATATCTCCAATTCTTCGGCACGTGGAAGTGAATTTGGAAAGGTAAATGAGAATAATTTATTAAATATTCAAGGCTTAGAATGTTTGAGTTGAAGGGGTGGTCAGGAATAGTATTTATAGTGAAAGGAGTGGGTTGTTTTTTATTATATTATTCAGTTATTTATAATTTTTGTTGTTTACTATCATTTTTTTTATTCCATTGAATTAATACAGTAAATAAAGAGTTTGAATTTGAAATAACAACTTCTTAACTCATCCACACATCATCCATGACTCAATAATTCATTTATTTACTTATAATGTTAAAATAATACAAATTATCATATTTCACTATTCTCCAAAATTCAAATATTTTATAAAAATCAATAAAATTAAACTTAAATGTTAATAGACATGTATATTTCCTAAAGGTATTTTATTCTATGAAAATAATTTAGAAATATGGGAAGTTTAATTTTCAATTAAAATTATTCTTTATTCAAAAAATTCTTGTTTTAATATTATAACTAATTTTATGACACTTTTAGGAATTCATTATAGTCTCATAAAAATATATTATAATTATAATATAATAAAATATTGATTTATGAATCAATTTTATGAAAATAAATTTTCATTTAAAATATAATGTTAATTATAAAATTAAAAATAAACAATTATGGTTCACTAAAATACCATCACTTAATTTAAAATTTATAAAAATATATATTTACTTATTCAATGATATAAATATGTCATATTATCATTTATGTGATACCTATTTTTTATAATTTCATAACTGGGGATTTTATTTTATTTGCCACATTATTGTTCCTAAAGGTCATGTTACAACTCCAATGGTAATGTTAATATTTAATAGTATATCATGGTTTGTTTAAGCATGATGTTGTGTGAAATTTAAGATTTCAAATAAATTCAATATATTTAAGAAGATAAATACCATAAAATATTGGGGTACTACAGGTACCATAAGAATATATGAATGAAAAAAAAAATTATAAGAAAACTAAACTTAATAAAGATTTTAGTCCCATATTCCATGGTAATACATTAAACAAGTGTGAATCAAGTCTTCCATGTAATGAATATATCATTTACAATATCTATCAAAATGAGGTTGAAATGATTTACTATAATTTAATTCAATTAATAATGACTTCTTAAATTGTTTAAAAAAATTAACTAAACCTGTCATCATTGTCTGATACAATGGATAGAGGATTTCCAATAATCTTACTATCTCCTTATGATATGTCCAGGAAATATGATCTGGATATATTATATCTCAAATGTGAATGAAATGATTTGATTTCGTAAATCGATCAATATTAACACAAATTCCATTATTACCTCGAGATGTCTACGGTAATCCCACAATGAAATCCATGGATATGTTTCCCATTTCCTCTCAGAAACTATAAAAGGATTAAGCATATTTTTTGGAAATTTTCCTTCTTCTATGGCTTGTTTAAATGTAAAACATTTCATGGTAAGGTTATTGAGATATATTTTAATTAAATCCCACTGATGATACTTCTAGATATATGTGTATATATTATGAATGAAAAACAGGTAACTATGCGCATCACTCAACGATTCTATTTTCAACAAAGAAACACAAGGCACATATAATATCTCTAAAAATAAAAAATATATAGTTTTCATAGATAAATTTAAGAAACCTACCTATCTTAACAAGTTAATATTTTCCTATTACACTTGATCTTCCTTTTAATCATTCATTATTCATTCAAACAGAGAATAATAAACTGAAACATAAAACAAAATATATAAAGTCCTATAAACACAAATTCTAGGGATAATTTTACCAAATCATAAAACAAAGTTTTATTTCAAAAACACAATGTTGTTAATGAATACTAATTTTTCTAACTCAAATCAACATCTATTTATTTGCATTCCCATGATGAAAATAAATCATTTAGTCATAATAAATTATCAATTTCAATAGTCTTCTCTGTATCATGTTCAAATATCTCTGAGTAATATATATTGTAAAATTATGTGATCAATTTATATTTCAAATATTTCTCCATATAAATGTTGTCTCTAAATTATTAAATCAAACACTACAACTTCTAGTTCAATGAAATTTGTAGAATAATATATCTATTCACATTTTAATTAATGTTAAACCTAAGAAGTTATGAGATAATTCTACATCAGTACCCAAACAAAATGTTTAATGAACCACCACTATATGTAAAAAAAATTACATTTTTTGAGGGATGACCCAAAATAAGAGAATTAACTAATATTCTTTACAATTCCATGTAATAGTCATCAAATTAATTCTCCTAGATGAACCTAACTCTCTTTTGTGATAAATTTTTATGGGTCTATAAAATCATTCAATCATTTCAAAAAAATTATAATAACATACTAATACATTAAAACTAAAAATATTAGTAACATTTGTACATTTTATACACACATCAACCAATTTAGTTTTTTCGGGAGAAAATATTATACCCTGTGTATATATAGTGAGTCCATGGAATGAAATCAATAATAACAAAAATTCACATGTGCAACTTTTTTATATAAAATCATTTATTTCCATTTTTGAAGAAATATCCTTAGTTTCTTTTTAGAATCTAAATAACTTTTTAAATTAATCAATATATCACCCATAAAAATAACAAAAAACATTTCCAAATATTCATTGAATACACTATTAATAATATTCATAAATATTTCTAGAAAATGTATCAAACAAAATGGAATAACCAAAATCTCTAAATTATCATTTCTATTCTAAAAAACTATTTTCAAGATTTTATCCTCCTTTACATTAATTTTATAGTACCTTAACCTTATGTAAACCTTCAAAAAATAATAACCTCCCCATACCAAATAAAAAATCATGTATATAAGAAAAATAATACATATTTATAAAATTAATTTCATTCAAAGACTAAAAGTCAATGTAAATACCTCATAGATCTGTATTTATTTTTAATAAATAAGAAAGGTTCACCCCATGGTGATGTTCTTGTATGAATTAAATCACTATCAAGAAACTCAAGAAACTGCATTCTCAAATATGAATTTTTTTCTTGAGGCATTTCATTAGGGGGTTTTCAAATTAGGTTTGCATCAAGAACTAAGCCAATACTAAATTCAACATCATGACCAGGTATAACACTAGGAAGTTCATCAATAAAAACACTGAGTTATTATTTTACTATTCAAACATCATTAGTATGAATACATCCTTAATTTTCAATAATATGTACATGATAAATTTCATCTATTTATTTTAAAACATTCTTGATGTATTCAAATTTTATCAAGGATATGGAGTAATTATTATAAATGAACTGAAATTCATTATAAGAAAACAACTTATTTATCTATATAATTTATCTTACCATGGAAAAAAGATTACCCATAAATTCCAAAAATCACATCAAACTCTACTAGGGTTGAGAAAAAAATGTTTTTGGGTAATAGAATCAAAAAAAATATTTCAATGAATATTCTTCTAATTTTTTTTCACCTTAAAATTTCCCCCATTTATTTTTATTATATATTATGTATTCATTTCATGAGGTGGAATATCAATTTAAAAAAAATCACAGAAGCAGAAGAATGTGTAGAACCTGAATTAAACAAGAAAATATCGTAATATAAATAAACACGAAATATAAATGAAATAACTTTATTTTAAAAAACATATGATGGAATAATTTAAAATTATTCTACCATACCTTTCTACTTTTAGTCTAGCATCTTCGCATTATTCAGGTTCTTATTCAAACATGCATGTTCATAATGGTCCATCTTATTAAATTGTAAACATTTTATTATATATTTTTAATAATTGGTGTAACTTTTTCCATGATATTTTTCATTATTTATACTATCCATATTCCCAAACATTCCACATAGAAAACACATCACATAAATTAGAAGGAATTCACCTATGTCCCTTTTACATGAACTCTCACAAACTAAAGATTTAATTTTTCCCACCATCAGATTTATTCAATCCATTATTCACTTTTTCATTCCGTCTAGAAATATTTTCTAATTGTCGTTAAAGTGCGCATGATTATCACAAAATTATACTTCCACCTTCTCTACAAATCGAAAAATATTCTCATAAAATTTTAATTCTCATCAAGACACTAACAATCAATGTGTTCCTTCAATCTTCAGTATAATGTATTTATTATTCTATCAAGACCAAGAACAAAATATTGTGTGCACAATATTTATAAATTTATATTTTCTTCATACATAGATGTTAAATCCTCCACCATTTTATTTAGTTCCATGAATTTATTTCTCATTCTATGTCTAACCTATTTAGTAATTATTTTCTTGGAATAAATTATAAAATTTATCCAATTTCATAGAATCAACATCATTTATTTCCCTGATATTCTTATCCATTAACCACCACTGGACACACAAACATTCAAAATGGTAAATTTCTAGACTTACCTTTTAAAGATCTGAACATCCAATGGAATTGAATATCTTTTATGGGATATTAATACATCCTTCAGTTACCTCTAGGATAGATGATCCATAAAATGTTTGTGGATATTATCTCATAAAATTATCCATCATTATCATGTTCCTCTGTGGTATATCTGGATTCATAGTTTCATGGATACCACCACCATTTATTGTTTTAATTATTTGATCTATCGTAGTAAAAAACAACTCAATTCCAATTGGAACTGTTCCATATTGGTTATTAGGATGGATATCATCCCATATTTTACTTCTTACATCATCATCCATATTACCTCTAAAAACCCATTCCGAATATACAATGTTTACTCAAAGAAACATGGTAATATTCCAATTTTATTTCATTTAAACAAAATCATAATTTATAAATATCCATTCTCATCATTTTAACATTTTCATAACCCTTAATGTTATCTAATATATTTCTACAATACTAACTATAAGGGAATAACTACAGACATTACATATTTCAGTGACTATTTCAATACATTGTATTACATTTCTATGGTTCTTGTAGGTTTAGAGTTTACGAGAGTTAGGTTGTAACTCTAATATTACAATATCGTATATTTATAAATTGAACAGCTCTAATCGGTATCAATATTTTCAATAATATATTAATTTTAAAATGAAAAAAGTTTTCTATTCGTGAAATAATATCACATGTTTCAACAAGAATTCTTAAATTCCCTTAACAATATATAATCCCTATGAAAAAAAATTAAAAAATGTATTCAGAAATATAATGTCTGTAAGGGACATAAAAAGTCATAAAGAAACTATAATTTAATCAATTCGTATAAAAATAATTGTTTTGAAAATAAATGTTGGGATAAAAATAATACTTTTCTTACAAAAAAATTCACCATCTCAACCAAATAATTTCATAAAATGATTCATAATAAATTATAATGGAAAATCAAAAATCAGAAGTTTTCTTTGAACCTAATATCATTTTCTTACCCTGATAAATTATAAGATTCCCATAAAACCCCTACAAAGCATAGATTAAACATTAAGGTTACTTGGAGATTCATTTTTATATCACCCATAAAAATGGGATAACATTCTCGGTTACACATATAATAACCATCATAGTTATACATAAAAATACCATCATATTTACAATTTGAATAATTTTCCCAGTATATTCCCATAATATCTTTGAAGAAACCTAACAAATTATATATATATTTTTACCCAATATATTAAAGTTATATAATTCTATGTAACACAACCATTATTCAATAGAACCACCCTTACTTATAAATAATTCCTATGAACCATAACAATATACAAAAAAATCATGCATCATAAATTTTTCGTTTCACCCACAAGAAAACATTTTCAAATATTGATATACCCATTCAACTAAAAACCATTTGTGAATATAAATAGAAAATATTGAAGTATATTTTACTCTTTATGAAAATTTTTATCTTGAAAAGGGACCCAAAAATAAAATAATAGTAATAGGAGTGGGAAATATCATTGTAACCGTTTTCTTTAAAATAGAATATTCCTTTTCTTTTTTTGTAAATAAATTTAAAAAATTAAATAATAAAATTTATTTTTTAAAAAATTGAAATAAATTCAAAATAAATATTATAAATCCATTATAATTCACTTATATAATTTAAAATACATCCCCATTATAATTTTAAAAATATTTATATGCAAAAAATAGACTCTCGTAAGGGGTATTTTAAATAAGGATTTGTAAAAATAAAGTCTCATAGATTGAATCTAACTGGTCATGTAAAATCATTATATTCCTACAAAATAAACTTATACTAATTATTTACTTTCATTAAAACCTTTTTCATGTTAATTATTCCATTTATATCACTTATTTTTTATTTTATAACAATTTTATAATAATTTATGTTAACGTAATATGTTTTGATGATATTCGATTCATCGCTATAAAATTACATATGGGGGATTTATATAGTAAAATAAGTCATTCCATCGTCTCCATAACAATAATAATTATATAGTTATCATTTTCATAGATAAAATATACTTTTAAATTAAACCATTAAATATGGTTCTAGAAAATGCACTAGTTTAAACGCATGGAGATGGTAGGCCACACTTATGCCTGAGTGATATTTCCAATTTTCAACAAAATTTATAGAAATAAGGTAAGTATTAAATCACATTTTTGGAATTTTAATGATTAAATAAGTATAATATTAATTATTTTAATATAATTATGTAAATAATTCACATGATGTCATGATGAAAAATTAATCACACCGTAACGTTCAGGATGTAATTCACTCATATGCATGAAAACAATTATCATTTTTATGTGAATAGAAATATAATATAGAAAGTGATAGAATATATTTTCATAATGTGGAATAATTAATTAATATAATAAATAAATATCAATTCCAACATAAAAATAAATTCATAATAGAAGATGGAAAAATAATTACATCGATTCACAAGGAGGTGGATCTCAATAGACATAAATAATGTTTTTATTTCCCATTTGATAGAAGAGGAGATGTATATAGGTTATTATAAGACAATAATAACATATCTATATTTTAGGATACATTTTATTATTATTTTTTTTATTTTAATAATGTGTTAATGAAGCTCATGAAGAAATAAAACTAAAAACATGTTCTTAAAAACAATGCCTCTTTATCGAAAAATTTCATTGGATTAACACCTTAAGTCCACTATTACTAGTACATTGACCAAAATAAGGAATCTAAAATGTGGGTAGTATTGTTAGGAATTTCTTTGATCACCTCCTGGATAATCAAAAAAAATTGAATAGTGAAGTAATGAGAAGAAGTGTTTCCCTTTTATAAGAGACTGGAGGGATTGTCTTGGAATGTTTTATAATATTATTTTAATAAAAATTAATTTTGATGTGGTAATAGATCCTAATTTATTGGATTATAATATATTATTAATATTAGTCTAAATAATATCATCCAATAATTTTTAAACATGTTTATATCATATATGTACACTTAACTTTTTGTTTTAACCCCATTTACCCCTTTTGACACTTACCTTGACTGATAATTTAGGGGATAGGATAATAACCCCACATTAAGTGGGAAGGGGTTATAAGAAACCAATATTTAGCAAGAAGGGATGGTTCAAGACATTATATATGACCTCCCCTGAATAATATGGAATATTTTGAGTCTTGTGGTGTGTTACCCCTTGAGTGATAAGGAATGACAAGGATACTTAATGTGTGGCCAACACAATACCTAAATATAGTGGTTTGGACTTGTTATTACACACAAACCTATATATTTGGGTATGTTTTGAGACTTTTTACCTAAATACCCTCTCTTCTAAAATAGTGTTGAATAAGTTAGACCCTGGTGTCTTAGTGGTCTGTTTATCTCACGATTCCATGAAATGAATGATTTTATGTACAATTTCTATTATGTTTATGGGTGGGTTAGATTCATGGTGAATACTTATATCAATATATTTATTTTATGAACATACACCTGATCACTCCCAATGATAGCATGGGGTGAGTCCTATGATGAAGTGATGTGGTATCTTGTTGTGATGTTGGTAGTAGGTGACTACTCTGGTGATGAGTTGGGAGTGTGGTGGCCCTTGGTCCGAAGGTGAGCAGTGGAGGTCCCTTCAAGGATGATGGCAGAGGTAGTGTAGGCATTTAGGTGCACTAGTCACAACACTATATTCAATAATTCTAATCGAATGGGGTGAATAGAATGATTACATGGTCATGTTGGGTCATTGAGATATTATGAACCTATGGGTAAGTGTCTTCATGCCATATATTTAATAAATTAAAATTCATGATGGGTGGGATATCCCATTGGGAGGCTATGGAATACCTTTCTAGCCTGTTTGTGTGTGGAATGTGTGTTTTTGAATGTAATTGTAACCCCAGTAAACTTAATCTATATACACCTAATCGTGGAAGTAAGTAGTATTATTGAAGAACTAGGGATTTCTATTGGGATATTGGGCTCCCCCTTCTCACATAAATAGTGTGGTATTCCTTGTGCATATATAAAACATCATTTTTTTCATTCATGGACTAGGTACTAGTCAGTTATATAAACATGGTATTGGTCTAGAAGGTTATGGATGGTATGGATTTAGTAGTTTAGTTTATGTGCTTAGGGAAAAAGGCCTCTTTATTTTTCTAGAAATCGTTACACATTATACTAACCAGTGTGATGTTTCTAATTATAAATGATTCATGTTATGAAATTTTTATAATCTATCAAGACTCTATTATGTTTTTATATGTCAAAAAAATATTCTACTAATTTATATTCTAGTCTGTGAGGGGCTCCTTGACACCAATTATTTCTATATGTATTTTTGGAGATATTTTTTGTAGATGGGCCATATTTAAATTATTGGTAGATTCTCATAAGACCCATATGATTTATTTCATATTAATAGTATCCCCAGGAATATTTTTTCACCCTACTAGTAAGATGGATCTAGATTATGGGGAGGCATTATGGAGGTCATGTGACGAACCACATTTAGTTTCTATTCAGGAAATATAAGCTGATGATTTACATATATCATCAATATTTAAATAAAATTAAATATGTGATATATTAGTTATATAGATTTATGAAAACATATAATTGGAAAATAAAATCATTATATATCATTTAATATTATATTTTATGTTTAAATGGAATATAAATTAGAATACTAAGGATTTAATATTTTAAATAAATATAAACTGTAAATATGTTTTAATTTTTGAATCTCTATCATATGGTGATAAAATTATAAAGTGTTTATAATTACTATATTGATGTATTTTTTATAAATTATTTATTACATGTCTAAAAAATTGAATTATTAATATAGATTGTTCATTGAATTCTATATATTTATATATTAAGATTTTATATTAATAATTGTTGAATTATTTAGATTAAATTATTAATATTATTCTAAAATTCACTATACTTACCTATAAAGTGTGAAACAATATATATTATAATTGATTTAGTTAAATTCTTATATAAAATTGTCTTGTAAAGGGTTGTGATCTTGAAATATGTAGATAAATATGGTTTATACACTTTTAGTGTTAAAAATGTGATGAGGTTAATGTCTCCCCTTAGTAGAGGGACATTGGGTCAAACTACTTATTGTCTTGGTGGCTTATCTTGAAATGTGGTGCTGAAAATATATTCCTCTGAAATTACTATTATGGAGATTATTATGTATTTATTATTTTATTCCATTTCGTGAAAGATTTTTATTTGTTAAAAAATGATATGTATTTTGACGTTTATTAATATCATGGTATTTGAATTTTAATTTGAAAAATAAAAAAATTATTTTTGGAAGAGATAGAAATTTATATGGTTTAAAAATAAAGATTTAGTGGAAAAAATATTATTCCAAAATATACCATTAAAATAATTCATACATGTAAATGGACTAACATGATATAATATGGTGACATTAAATCACCTTATAAATTATATATTCCTTTGAAAGGAAACACTTTTCAGGGACTAGATCATGCTAGTGTATGGGATCAACCAAATATAGGGTGCCCCTATATTATATTATTTATTTAAATCAAGATATAAGGCATAGTAAAGGGTTAAGTACTTCATTTGTGTAATTTTATTTGATTTACCAATAATTGGGAAACCCTATCTATTAGAATAAAGTGGAATATAGTTTAATCCATCCATAAGACGGTTTGGGTAAAGAGTTTTACACTCAACCATCCATGATTTATATCTGATATGATAAAAAGGAATTAATAAGTAAATAGAAATAATGAGGAGGTTCAAGCTATTCTAGGGTCATTTCCAAGAGAAAAATGTTTCTTTAATGACTAATGGACATGGTTTTAGTTAAAACAGGTTATCATTTTAGTAGTATCCAATTTAATAAAAGACCTTATTAAATTAATATAAAACATGGAACTCATATGTTAAACATTTATGTTATTGATATTGGAAATATATAAATGTTGAATTAGATTGAGATAAAACATATTTTAGTTATAAGCTTAAGGTAGGTTTCTTTTTGGACTGGTATAAAACATATGAATTTTTCTTATATAAGATATAAAATCCTATAATTTAGTGAACCACCTTGCTAAGTAAAACAATTTTTAATTTATTCAAAAAATGAAGGTAGCTTATTTTGAGAGACATAAAATTATTAACTTAGGGTTTCAAATGTATTATATGTAATATGAGAAAGTTATTTTAGTCTCTTCTCATATACTAAATATGATTGGGTATTTTACTGACTTAGGGAAATTGGATATTTCCAAAAGGATTGTTCTAACTATGAAATTTATTCAATTGTAATTATTGAATTTTTTTGACAATTTGAATATTATTCATGAAATATTTACCATATTTACTGAATGTGTAGATGATATCAATATAGGTAGTATATGTATAGGTCCATGTACTATATTTAATCTATATAAGAGTAAATATATTAATAATAAGAGGAAAATTTATTTATAATTTTTATAAATGTTTCATCAAATATTTAACCATGGTTATTGATACTAAAAATGAGGTTCAATAAAGAGGGAAATGATTCAATAAGATAGTATTTTCAGGGATAACTAAAGAAGTATGGGAACTCTGTTGAATTTCCATGTTATATATTAGTGTTACAAATATCAATTTTGTTATTTTACAATGTATACAGTAAAAAATATATTTTTTACAATTGTTTTAAAAATAATGGAGTTTAAAATCAATGAGGAATTGTTTAGGCTTTTAGTTTTTATTCAAATAATGATGTAAAGGGTTTCTAAATATTATAATTTAGTGAAATAGAAAATATCATGATCGTATGGATCTAAATAAAGGAGATGTGTTTTCATCATATATTTCTAATGGTTGTAAGGGTAGTTTTTTAACAAAGAGTATTATATATAAAATGAGATTGAAAATGTGGTTCGTGATTCACTAGATTCTAAAATATTGTTGAGAATAAAATAAGAATTAAATGTGATTTATCCAGGATAAATTTGCCTATATATATATGTTTTTATAATATAATAGATTTGATCTCTCCATTAGTGTCATATTTTAATGAATAAAATCTTCTTCCAATAAAATTTTCCAAACTTATAGAATATAATATAATAAATAATATTTAAAATATTACCGCTGCATAAAATAAGTGTTATTTTATAACATAACAATGTATGTGTGGATTATCATTATTTTATAAAGATAATATTATACCTAATATTATATTTGGAGTATGTTTGGACTTATAGATATTCAAAGTAATAAAAATAATTATACTTGTAAAAACATAAATTTTACAGTATATCATGAATGATTTTAGGATGTGTTAGAAAAATATTAATTTAAATAGTCACAATAGTTACCAAAATATTAAAACTGGTAATTTTGAGTATAATTTTCCACGAATGATGCTGATATTAAACATTAATGTGTCTTATGTTTAATGATATGACTTTATAAAATCATAACTTTTCTTGTTGTAAAGTTAAAGAGTCTAAGTAATATGTTCAAAGAGTTGAATATTTGAAATATAATTTATAATTCTCACAATTATTCAAACTGGATTTTAATATATAAATTACTCAATAAATAGATTAAAGTGATTTTTTTATCCGGTGGTCATATAGAGATTTGTTAGGAGTACAATATAGGTGCAATGAGAATATAAAACCATAAAATTAAAAGCAATCATAAGGTGTATACGCATTTCTATCATATAATTTTTGACAACATTGATATTATGTATGTTTTTTTCAAGTATATATAATCTTATTTAATAATATAAAATATATGTTTCAACACAAACAAATATTCTCAAATTTATTAATCTTTCATGATGTATGCATACACCTATTAAGTCCAATGATTAACTACCTCTCCCAATATGACATTGAGTTATCTGAACCAATGTTCATCATAGAATATTATTTATAGTGATTTAATTTTATGATTATGTTACACAGTGTTATTTTATTGGAAGGGAAAATATGATCATAAAGAACAAAATAGGTTTTGTGCACTTGATTACCCATCAAGTATACCATAATTAGTGTTATATAATAGGTCATTACTATAATAGGGATGAATTTTTTATATTTTGATTTCCCAAATACCTAAGGTATTTGAGATACCTAAAATGATCACCATAGTATTTTGAAACCATTTTATGAAATCTATAGCTGTTAGTTAATCAGTGGTGGTTAGGTATATTATTGACATTGTAATTAGTTAGAGATTAAAAAAATGATATTAGTCATGTTATATGATGTGTATGTGATTCAAGACCACAATTCAGATATATTTTGGATGTGTAATCACATAGCAATGTAATATAAGTGATGTACTTTCCAATCTGGTGATGAGAATTTGATTTTCTCATCTATTATGGTGAATGAAATGTGATGAATTTTTTCAAATATCCAATCTATAGTCTAATAAACAAGAATGTTTGAGTTACTATATGGTATTGACACACTCTATGTCTGGTGATTACACAATTTATTTGATGAATGGATCACATGAAAATTAATTATTGCATATAATCAAACTATTAGAAATTGGTATAAAGACACATTTTATTGATTGAGATCGTACCAGATCCCCTTATATAATGAGTATCAATGATGCATAAATAGAGGATTCTCCTTGATTACATTTATGAAATCAAGATTTCATATTTTATTTCAATATATCAAAGGCTTATGGTATGATAATTTTTTGAAGACATAATAATTAATGAGTTTTTTCATTGATATATTTGTAAAAAGTGTTTTAGAGTTTATCCAGAATTATTTTTAGTTGGTATTCACAAGGTGTGGTTGAGGAGAGCTTTCAAAATTAATTTTATAATAATCCCAAAATGATTTTTTGATATGGTTTCAAAAGTTTTTTTGTAATATTAAATAAAATGATAAATGGAACAATGTCTATAAGGAATTAGTGAATGTGGGATATATATGCAGATGTCCCTATGATGTTTTCTGGATATATCATACTATGAAAACCCTTGTATGTAACAAAATTAATGTTTTATTACATAAGAGTTCAGATAATACAATAAAAAATATTGAGAAGACTATTATATTTGGGTAATTTGGTAAATTATCTAAAAACATAAAACAAATGGTAGATTAGAATTATTTAAAACATCCTTAACATGCTCTTAATTTTCCATCATTCTTAAATATTAATGGGATAACATGGGGACATATATAAGAAATGGGTGAGGAATAAATCATAGTAACTGAATAAAAAATGAATAACATGAAAAAATGAGTACATGTAAGAAAATAGTCATTTCAATGGGGCATAAAAGGGGTGAGAATCATAGACATTGATAACGTGGAATGATGTAGTATGGCAATCATAAACCCAACATGGATATGTAGCAACGACATTAACATTACATAAGAATCATACATTATGGTTATACACAAATTCTTCATAACATATTGTTATCTTTTTTTTAAGAAGACACATAACATTAATGAAATGGATCAGCAGACGTACACATGCTAAGCCACGAAGGGAAATTGTCCAACCAAAGCTGGTTAGAATCGAAAGGGCTTGAGGCTGCAAGCTGATGGTCCGCATTGTTTCCTTCCATTTTGGTGAAGGAGAAGGTACAACATGAGATGCATTGGTGAAGTGAGATAATTCTTATTACGATGATGCCAAAATACAGGAGGCTGCTGTCATTGTGATTAATAGAATTGATGACGGTGAGGCAGTCAGACTCAATGATAATATCGCCCCATCCAAATTCCAAAGCGATCATCAAACCAGCAAGGATGGTCGTGGCCTCAGCAACTTCCAATTCCCAGAATACCTGATGTGGTTCATGTTTAGCAGCAAGAATATGCCCCATATGATTTTAGGCAGGGAGGCCGAGGGAAAAAAACCCATCCTTCGGAAGAGACGCGCCCACATTAATCTTGAGGATCCCTTCCTTTGGGGGATTCCAGTGGGCCAGATGGGAGGGGGGAACACCCGGCAAAGAAAATCTGTTGTTTCATTTCCAGCCCCCAATCCAAGAAGTGGCCCGGTCAATCCAGAATTTGAAGGGTCCGTGAACTTGATTAAAAATAGCATCGTTATGCAAGACCCAAATAATCCAATCCAAGGTGCAAAGTGAGCCTACATCCACTGAAGAGAGAGAAAAGCACCAACGCATCAGTAGATCGAGAAGGTCAGAGGCCAATTCCAGCGAAGCGACTGAACCCGGACCCCAATGATTCCAAATATCCATCGCTCCCTGGCAGTAAACAATAGCATGCAAAGGAGTTTCTGGAGTGTTCGGGCAGAAAGGGAAAACGATACTTGCCATATGTTAGTAAACAAGAAGGCTCATTGTTGGGAGAATGCCCGAGCAAGCCTGCCACCAAAATTGGCGAATTTTTTGGGGGACGTTGAGCTTCAAAATTGATTTCCACAGTCCCTTGTCCCAGCTGACTGAGTGGATTCCAACAGCAAGTCTGTAGCCGGATCTCACTGTGTAATCTCCCGAGATGTGATTGATCTAGAAAATATTTTCTGGTCATGTGTCTGGTACCTAGGGAATGCTAAGGATAATTATTTGATCTCTTTCATTGAACCAATCAAGGATCGTTTCCACATCCCACCCCTGTCCCTGGTCGGAAAGGAGGCAGCTAATAGTGGCGTCTTCAAGACCCAGTTGGGCGGGGGATGTAGCTCGCAGACCATCCTTATCAATGAGCCAGGGGTCAATCTAGATTTTGACAGATGATCCATTCCCAATCCTCCAGCCCAATCCTCTATCCAGGATATTTTTAGCCCCCTAAATACTTCTCCAGAGGAAGCTAGGGCGGGGACCAAGAGAGGAGGCCTGAAAGTCCGTGTGGGGAAAGTTCTTAGCTTATAGAACTCGCGCACATAGAGATGATGGGTGGTTAAAAAAGGCACCATACTTGCTTGTCCAAAATTGCATCATTGAAGAGGGGAAGATTCTGAGACCCCATCCCACCCTCTCATTTGGGATTGTATAGGTTCTCCCTGGCCATCAAATGAGGTCGATTCCTACCATCATTCTACCCCCAACAGAAATTAGTAGTACGTGTGTGGATCTGGATGACAATGGCCGCCGAGATTTTAAAAAGGGATATAAAGTAGCTGGGGACATATTGGATGATAGCTTTGAAGAGGGTCTCTTTTCCAGTTTTAGAAATTGTTTTTGGGGTCCAGCCTTGAATTTTTTTCTTCAATACTGTCCACAATGGATGTGAGGATTTTTTTTCGATCGGACAATCACTGTGGGGAGCCCGAGATACTTCTGATGTTTTTCAACCATATGGATGCCAACCGATGCGTGAAGTTCATCCCTCTTAGAAAGAGTTACCCCTGCTCTGAAGGAGATTTCTGATTTTCCATGATTGATTGTTTGTCCCGAAAGTCTCTCGTACTGATGAATCGCTTGACGGATCACCCGACATTCATTAATTGTAGCTCTGTAAAAAAGGAGGTAGTCGTCAGCGAAGAAGAGATGCAACACTAGAGGGCTAGCTCGGCAGACATTTTCCCCATGAATAGACTTAGAAGAAACAGCCCTGGAAATAAGATTAGAAAAAACTTCAGCCACCAGGATGAAGAGAAAAGGGGAGAGGGGATCTCCTTGATGAAGGCCTCACGATGGGGATAACTCTCTTGTAAGCTCCCCATTGACCTTGATTTTGAAAGAGATGGTTGAGACACAGTGCATGGCCATATCTATCCATTTTGCACAGAAACCCATTTCTTGCAAAATGAATCTTAAGAAGTGCCATTCCACTCTATCATAGGCCTTGGTCATATCCAATTTTTAGGCCATGGTTCCTCTTTTGGCAGTGGAGTGATATTTCATAGAATGAAACAATTCATTTTCCACAATCACATTATTAGTGATCAGTCTCTTCACTACGAAGGAGCTTTGATTTTCAGAGACAACATCAGGTAGCCAAGGTCACAGCCGATTGATAAGAATCTTAGAAAAGATCTTGTAAGAGACATTGCATAGGCTGATAAGTCGAAATTCTGGGATTTCCAAAGGTTTTTTAATTTTGGGAATGAGGACTAGGATAGTTTCATTAATGGCCGAAATACTTGTATTACTAGACCAAATATTTTTAGTCATGTTTCAGATGTCAGGACTAATTATGTGCCAGTATTTCTTGAAGAAAAGGGCATGGAACCCATCCGTACCGAAGCCTTGGTGGGATGAAGATGTCTTAGAGCCAGGAAAATCTCGTCGTCTGTCACATCTTTGGTGAGCTTCCTATTAATATCTTCAGTGATCACTGGTCAGATTCATTCTTCCACCTCATAAGACATGAAAGGGGTTCCTAAAGAGAAGATATTCTGGAAAAATATTATCAAGGCCTCATGGATACTGTTGGTGTAAGAAACTTTTCTTCCATCAGGTTGACAGATGCAAGTAATAGAGTTTTCTGACGTCTGGCTAAAGCTTTCTGGTGAAAATACCGGGTGTTAGAGTCCCCATCTTTGATATGGTTGTCCCGCGCATGCATAGCCCATGAACATTCCTTGACACGCAGAGCCGAATCCAGCTCTCTTTGTGTGGCTCCAATCGTAGATAGATTGTAATTGGAAGTGGGTTGTCTAAGGAGATTGTTCAGTCTCTTTTCAAGGACTCCACAATGCCGGTCAGGGTGTTGGAATTTCTTATTGATCCAAGACCTCAGATCGGATGCGACCTATTAGAGGTTGAGGCAAACATCCTCGTTAGAACTCTTGCAGCTTGACCTGACCACCTCTTCGCATTTCTGATCTTTTGACCAGAAGATCTAAAATCTGAAGGTTCTGTTGAACTATCTATTTCGTTCTCCTTGAGAACAGTCAATGAGAATTCGATAGTGGTCCGAGCAGTTTAGGGCCATGTGGTCGATATGATACATGCTAAACATATTAATCCAATCGGTAGAGACCAGAAATCTATCAAGACGCTCAGCGATACGGGAGCCTTCCAAATTGTCGCGGAACCAAGTAAACGGATTACCAGAGTACCCCAGGTCTACCAGGCTCGCTCTAGAGACTATTTCCCTAAAGTAAGAGATCGAATATGAAGGCCAGGGGGTTTCGCCCCTATTTTCTATAGGATAACCTCTCATGCACCAAAAATGGCATCTCAATATTCTAAAACATTACACAATTATTTGTAACACCGTATGGGTGCCCCCATTACAATCATATTGTCTACATGCATAAGTACATCACATAAATCGTATATCCTATGAACATATTTTATCACATTTATTCCCACTATTAAGGATTACGGGTTAAATAATTATATTTACCCAATCAATGAAGTAAATGTATAACTCATTGAATACCCTTTATTGGAAATGGTTATGGTGTACACCTTAAAAATGTTTGTAATGGAAAATATTAGATAAATTTTAGTTGGTTAATGACACATTATTACAAAAGAGTCCCTTAAAAGTGTTATAATATGTGTTTATCAGTGCTAAGAAAATGCTAACAACCTTAATGAGGTTAAAAGCCCGACTCATTTATCATCGCTAAAAAATCACTATTATAGGGTTATAAAATTATATTTATTTAGACACCCATGAGCCTGACCCCTTTATCTTTTCTTCCACGACACAGTTTATAGCACTTTCCCCACCTTTATTAGTGCTTTTCAGAAAACCACCCATTTTATCAGTTCTTTGGGAATTTCTAGCCTCATGTGTGCCCCCTTGATTCAAACCGAGTACCTATCCATTAAAGACATATTGCATTTAACACTACAACATGTGGTTTTATTGTATGCATAATGATATTTTTTTTATTTATAAAAACATTTACATACATATTTTCATATTTATTTACATGTATATATATATATATTCATATATTTAAATAGTTTTTTTAAAATACATTTATACAATATGTGTGTGTGTGTGTGATATATATATACCAGTAAAGTCCGTTAGAGGTAGGCCCATGACTATTTATTAAATAAAAATAAAATTAAAACAGAACACAAACCACAATTTAGAAGCTTATTACATATCATAAACATCATACCCATCACAACCCATGTTAGAGCCTCCTTCCATAGTGGTCGTCTCCCATTCTGAGCCTTCATAATATCGTAGGATCTTGGCATACTTCCTTATAAGGTTCAATTTCTCTAAATAGATCAACTCATGTGGTGATTGTTTGAAAGAGGATATAGTGGACAGCAGCTTCGACAACTCACAGCAGTCCTTCCCCATCCTTCAAATTGATGTGGTGGACACCTGCTTTCCAAATTCCCTCTTCTAGTCCTTGAGAACCTCACAAAAGGAAGGTTTCACCGTCATATTTTCCTTGTCACCATCTGAGACATTCCCCCACTTCCCATTAATCAGAACATCCTGGAAACTGTCACCCACTCCTCTGGCCTGATCGTTACACCTGTTACAGTCAAGCATTGCCAAACATGGTGGCTGTCCTCCAAGCTCATGTCCATCATCCGTCTTCATCGGTGCATCAATCAAGACAATATGCATATTGCTATTCTCCTTCAATGAAGCGCACACCTCCACTTTGTCTTTAGTTTTCCCCTCATCCTCCAACCTCTGATCCATTCCCTTCTCTGCAATAGCTGAAACGCGCTGCATATCAGTGCTATCTTGAATTAACTCACCCATTTACACTTAGCAGACTTCATCAAATGCAAAGACTGGGAACCGGCTATCAGTTTCATCAGTGCTCCCTAAAGAATCATATTGCATTTGCAGACATGTACTGGTATCCAAAATTTTCCCATAGCCAGTCGAATTAAAATTCATCCTCCCCCCCCCCCTTCGGACCAGTAGAGCTATGCCCAGCACAATCAACAAACTTCTTAAGACCACCGGTCCTATGCCCAGCATTAGCAGTACTACCTCCCTCAAAAACTGCCAATGCAGTATCCTACCTCACGCCCCCTCCAGTAGAATCATCATCCACATGACTCACATCGACCTTGAGGTCCTACTTCAGTCTCCCAATCACCACAGAAGATAGCTGGGTTTCTCATGTCTGAGCCATCCACTCCATTTCCAGCCTTTGTAGCATCAACAGTCATCTACTCCTGACCAGTAGTTTTCCGGTTTCGCTTCACTGGAGCTGGAGTTCTTCCATTATTACACTGATCATCATGGCGACCCAGATGATTACATCTCGAAAAGTAATCAACCCATGATTCAAAAACCACCGCTTTCTTCCAGCAAAACTCCTCACCAACCGTAATCCAGATCCATTCAACAGGCGGCTTCGAAGCATCTACCTCAACGCATAGCTTCCGATTGACAGGATGATTCACCGAAGACGTGCGATCATCAGAGCACAAAAATCTCCCCACCAGATTCTCTAACAAAGGACTAATCGCGATGTTCTAGAAGGGTAACGGAAGATGAGGAAAGCATACCCAGTTGGCGACAGAGGGTGAGTCCCGATTCATGTAGAAATGAAATGTCCATCGGAAAAGGAATAACCTGCGACCACCACAGCATCGAGCAGCTCTAGACCAAGCATGGATTAAGTCATCATCTGATGAAAAGTGTACCAATATATGTCGGTTGTCGATCAAACCCACCAACGTGTGATCCGGCAGATCCCATTTTCTAAACATGAATCTATCTAACTCATCAACCGAAGGTCTTCAGTGATTGAAACGAGCCACCAGGGTCATATTTAGGAGATTCAAAGCCTCAGAGAACTCCGAGTTAGATATTGTAAGATGAGGGTTCCCAATATGCAGATCTAGAACCTTCAGACTCAAGGATGAAATCCATCGAATGTTTAATGATTAAGTCATCGTGACTAAAAACAATGTTTTGAGGTCTAATGGGGAATTTTTGGCCTTTGAAACTATGAAATAGGTTTACCAATATCACTATGGGTGTATATCTCATCCCAAGATTCAATTTGATAGGTGGTAGATCCCAAACAGACACCGAGATCAAAAATTATGGTCTTTTGAAATTTGAGTTACATTTTCAAATTATTTTAGATATTTTATTAATTTATTTATTTTTATTATCTTCAAATTGATATTAAAAGACTATGAATTGGAAAAACTAATAAAATTATAAATTTTAAAAAATATTTTAAAATCCATTTTCACTATATATCTTATATATTATGTTTAAATTCCTATTTAATTTTTCTAAACCAAATTTTAAATATATATATATATATTATTAATATAGATATATTTATATAATAATTTATTATTTTTAGTGAAATATAAATTTTTTTAAAGTATATATTTATCAGTGCTACTAAAAAATCTAATAAGGGGGGTCTTTATCAGCACGTCTATAAAAGCACTGATAAGAACCCTATAATTTATCAGTTCTTTTTTAAAATGTGTAGATATAATTCCCCATTTATCGGTTCTTTCTTAATAGTGATGATCAATCATTTGAAATTATTAGTTATTGTAAAAAACTTGTAAATTCACCCCTTTAATAGCACTTTTTTCACTATTAAAGAACCCTTTTAATAGTGCTGAAATCACTATTAATGAACCCCTTTAACAGCACTTTTATCTAGCGTTTTTAATTCCCTAGCACTTGATAAAACCTATTTTGTAGTACTAAAAGTACAAAAGATTCATATAATGGTACAATGAGAGATAAAGTTGGTATCTCGCCACTTGTAATTAAAAATTAATGTATGAGGGACATGTATAAACATAATCAAACAAGAAAATATGAGAATTAATTGGAAAATGAAAATATGGTTCTTGAATAAATCCCTCGAATGAAAAGCTGTAGTAAAATTTTGGTAGCATAACAGAAGTACCAAATGGTTCATAAAATTTATTAAATAGAGAAAAGGGGTTTCTCAAAATTTGGATGTAAAAAATGAATGTATGAGGGATTTGTAAGAAGATAACAAAACATGAACATTGGTGAATTAATATGCATAAGACACGGAGGGGGGAGGAATAAAAACCTTTCCAGGGAAAATTGAAGGATAATTTCAATAGCATAACGGGTGTTCATAATGAATGATGTGATTGAATAATGAGAGTAAATGGGGTCACTAAAAATATAGACATAATAATTGAATTAAGAGGAATTTAGAAATGAATTTATCATCAATATTCATTTGACTATAAAGAGCTAAACAAAAATAGGGTTCTTTAATAAATAAGATAAAGAGAAGATCCCTTACTAAATTTCTCTTAGAAATGAATTTGATATATACGACAATAAAAGGGGAAACCTGATATCTCATTATGGGGACATAAATTGTATCTTATATGGAACTTTATAAAGTCATGAAATATACCCAATTAATATTCATAAGTTTAAATACATAGATTTTTCATGAATTTAAAAGAAGAGTGAGATCTCCCATACTTTGAGAGGGTGATTCCAAAATCTCGGGCTATGATTCTTAAGTTCATTGGGGAACCATTGGAGTAGTATTTATATAAGATTCATAGTAAAGAAATGAAAAAGGTTTTTTTGTGAATCATAATGGGGTCTTCTATGTGATTAGATAGGAAAATATAGGGGAGTTATTTCTTATTTTCCAAATTGAGGTTTTTAATTATATATAATAAAATAGCCAAAATAACAGAAATTCACATTTTTTGGCCCATGGTTTCTTTAAATGATTATTGGTGTTCATTATTTTATAATTCAATGGGCCAGAATCATTCAAATAATACCCTTGGTTATGCAGAATTGATTTATGTTTATAAAGAAATAATTTTCAAACATTACAATATAATATAAGTTTTCTAGGATTAAAAAAAGGATTCAAAATTTGATGTGAAAGGTTTTTATTCCTGCTCCCTCCATAATTCTCCATTATGGGGTATTTTTCATTTATAAAAATTTATGTTCATTATGCATTTTAAAACATTTTTTAGGAAAATGTTTTTTCAATCCTAAAACATGGTTTGATGATGATTTAAATGTAATTATTTGGATAAAAAATAAATATATAATACTAATTTAACATAAAAATATAACATGAAAATTTTTGGACTTTTAAATTACTTAATTTAACAATTGAAATTATATTTTCAGAAAAGAATCAATATTTTTCACTATTTAATGAAAATTTAGTATTTTTTAAAAAAACAAAAATTTTCATAACATGTTAATTGTCATATGATGATTCAAAAAATAATTGTAATTTTCTCAAACATATTTTACAAATACTATATATATATTTAATATAATATTTTTTTATAAATATAAATAAAAAATATTTTTAAAGAAAATATATTTTTGAAAAATATATTTTCATAACTAAAAATTGTGTTATAATTTAATAAGAATTTATAAATATATTTATTCTAATTTGGAAATGTATATTTAATAATTTCATTGATCCTATTCATATATTTCAATTTAATAGCTAGGTTAAAATGGATTTAAATAATTAATATTTTTTTATTTGGGTTTGAAGTTACGTATCGCCTATTCAATCAAATATAATTTTATTTTTTAAAAACTCGGGATGTGACATTATTACACCCATTAAAAACATTCCATCTTTAAATTTTTTAATTAAAATTGGTAAAAAACAGTTACACGTAAAAATACTTTATTGAAAATACACATTGTAAAAATCATTATTAAAACGTCCACTTTAAATGAGATAAAGGAAAGTGATAAGGTCATCACATAACATGGTTTCCCAGTGGGATAACATTAGTGGGAATTAAAAATATTGACATGGATGAAAAATAACTAACACCCAAGAACTAGTAGAGAGTAATATAGAACATGGTTAAGAGAAATTCTTCTCCCACAAAGCCATAAATCTGTTATGGGTGAAAAGAAAACCAAATCATAATATTAAAAAAAAATCATTGTTTTATGATTATTTTCCAAGATTTAAGGAATTAACATACAATATAGAATAAGAATGTAAGGAAATACACTTTCTTGTAATGTGTAATTTCATCTTTTATTCAATTTCTACTATAATAACAACTTTTTCTTCAAACTATGAGTAATCATGATGAATTTTTTTTACTAAAGCTCTAGAATAATAATTTAATGGAACACATAATCCAAAAAAGAATAAAAATATATTATTACTATAAATGAAATATCCAAAATGTTTATCATAAATTGAGATAATACAAAATTTAAAAATACTTTATATATTAATCCCTAAAATTCAATTAAAATACTAGAGGTATAACATTGGTTATTCCTTAAATAAACACCCAACTTCAAAAATAACATCAATAACCTAAAATATTATGTGTGTTTTATCCTCAAAGGTTTTTTCATTCCATTCATATTACACCTTCAAAAACAAAATTAAATCATTCTCAAATAATACATTATATTAAACCGAGTTGTTATATATATCCTAACCCAATAAAATATCTACTGAAATTTCATTAATCACTTCAAAATTAGAAATATTTGAGTCTCATTCCCGAAATAGCCACAATTTTTCTAATATTACATCTCATATATTTTTAAAAGTAGTATAAAGTATTTTAACATAATATTAGATGTAGAAATATCATCAAAAGACCATTTGTTTTTATTCCAATATCATAAACATATTATGGTTTATCAATCCCTAAATCATGTGTTTTCTATAATATCATTTTATCACTAAATCACTATATAGGTTATTAGTAACACAAAATATTTGTTCCAAATCCTTAAACAATTATCATGCAACAATACTCAAATGTGTCATGATTCTTAAATCTATAATGGAATTGATATAAAACTCATGAAACATACTTTTAATATACAAATACATGAAAACTTCAATCCTTACGCTTCCAAGATTTCCAGTGCATATATTCTTCCTTAGTTTTAGATTTTTTTCCTTGGATTATAAAACTAACTCGGGTAACGCCCATATTCAACACATATAATAAATCGAACAACAATGGGAATTATAAGTGGTAGTTTATTCCCTTCCAAAATAATATAAATGATTTTACAATAATAACACACTTTTTTATTTTTCGACGCATAAAACACGTTTGAGTTATATTGTGTGAACTCCCTTGGTGATGCTATCAACATTTTTAACACACTAGTAATTGAAACTCCATTCATTTATCACCATTATCATAAAAATATCTGGGAAACATTATCCATCCTTTATTTGATGTATTTTGACATTCAATTATGTTATAGTTGTCAACTATGATTTATGATAGTTGGTTTTTCATAATAATATGATGTCTTATTTAAGATCCAATCTTGTTTCGATTCTTATTTGGGTAGTCATAACATTTCTCATCACATTGGTTGTTGACTCAGTTCATCCTATTTCAATACATTAAGTAAAATAAATGGAATACTAGGGATGGGTAATTTTAAACTATTAAACAGAAAATTTGGAAGATAATCATATTGAAGGGATAATATATAAATTAAATTTCATTACTTATATTATGAATTTCAAGGAAATTATCTATTTCCAAACATAGAATCTAATAGTAATTTTGTTTTCTTAATAATGGTTCATAATAAGCTAATGAAGTATCCCAATAATATCCCCCTGGAGTTTCAAACTAGGTTTCCAACAAGGCTTGTTGTTGTCCACTAGTTACCGACCGATTATATCTCAATATAGTGTTTCTAGGGTGTTCATGACTAGGTACATTTATTCTAGATTCACATACCACTATAGCATCCATACAGAGATGTATTTTATTAGAAACCACATAATATATAAATTAAAGAAACATAAGTATGGGTTTCTAATCATATTGTTATAATAAGGGCATTCTCAAGAGTTTTCTAATCAAAATAAAAAAAATCACAAACTTACCTTTGATACAAACTTTGATGACCCTTGTCTTTATTTCTCATTAATTATTAATTAATTACAGAAGATTACATATAATAAAACCTAAAATATCAATAATTCTAGTGTTTTTGGGTAACTTTGTACTTTACAAAATAACTAAAAACCAGTGGTACATCATAATTATTGAATACTGCCTTTTAATGCTAATAATTTTCTATCTTTCATAAAACTTCATGGGATAACCCGGGGAGATAAATAAGAAATGGGAGATTTATAAATCCCATAAATTGAATAAAAAATACTAAAATGAATAAATAATTATATTTTAGACAATAATTATTTTAATGAGGTTTAAAAGGGGTTATAATCATAAACATGGAAAATGTGGCATTATATAGCATGATAATCATAATGCAAAAACAGAAATGTGGAATCAAAATTATACATGAAATTATAATCAAATGTCACGGTTAGAAACCAATTCTTCATAATATAATGTTCTGAGGATAACCTCATCTTCACCAAACATTTAATTTCATAAGAGTAAAGAATTATCCACATCATTGGATCACTTTTTGGGCACACACATATATATCATATTATATATATTAATACACAAGCCACATATATCATATAACATTACAACACATTTCATCACATTTTATCCCATGATTCCAAACTTTGTGGTACATACATTAAAGTCCCCGCTAAATTAATTACACGTTCAATTAGGGGGATATCCTTGAGTGGAAATTGGTAATATAATACACCTAAAAATGTGCAGTAAAGAAAATCACAGTGAAATTTCAATAGTGTAATGACAATACATGAAGATTAATAAAAATTTTAAATTATAGAAAAAGTGGGTCTCTCATAACATCTTAGTGAAAATAAAATTATGACTGACATTTAAAAGCATTTTAAAAAATGGATATTTTTTAATTAGAAGGTATAAGACAAGGATTTTTATTGAATAAAATAATTCCATGAAAAATCATAGTGAAATTTCAGTAGTATAATGATTGTATATAAATGATTCTGAAATTTTTTAATTAGATAAGAGGGTATATATAGTAATTTTAATTAAAATGGATTTTATGGGTGACATGTCTGGAAAGAACAAAAATTGAAATTTTTTGAATCAATAAGCATAAGAATATGAGGTTTCTTGAAAAAAATCATTTCATGGAAAAATAACATGATAATTTTTTATCCATAACGGGGGTACAAAATGAATCTTGGGAAGGATTAATGATATTGAAATGGATAAAAAATAAAATATAGAGAATTATAGAAATAGGTGGGATGTTGAATATCAATATGAATTGGAAAAAAAGTGATTTACCAAAATAGGGTGCTTGAATAAAGAGGAAGAAGATAGGATCCCTTGCTAAATCTCGGAAGAGTAATTTCTTAGGTAAATTATATAATGATAGTGGATAAATGATATCTCATAATTAGGCTCTAAATTTTTATGTTTTGGTATCTTTATAATGTAGTGATAACATAAAAAACTATGATTCAAAATTCTAAGTACAAATTAGGTTCTTGAATTAAAAATAAATGAGACATGTCTCTTACGATGATTGGGTGATTCCAAAATATTTGGAGGATATTCTTGAGATATTAGGGAACTTTGGGAAGACTATATAGATGGGTGGGAAGATTAATTACTTTAACCATGGATTTTTTTTTTGAATAATAATCGGATATTGTGTGTGATTATATAGGGAAAGAAATGATAGTTCTTTAATATTTCCCAATCATTGGATGTGGACTATATAAAATAAAATAAGAAAAAACAAAAAAATATCATAAAGGGGTTTCCCATGGTTTCTCAAAAATAGTGGTTTATTTAATGATTTTATAACTCTAAGTCCCTAAATCATTAAATTATTTTCCTTGGTTATGTGGAAGTGAGTGATGTTCATGAAGAAATGATTTTAAAACAAAAAAATTAGAGTATAGATTTTGGAGGATCAATAAGAATTTATAAATTTAAAACAGTAACTTCAAAATCACATTGTATCTAAGGGTAAACATAGATTTATTCATGGATATAATTTATATCAACTATTTCATCAATTTTAGGTCATTATGACATCCTAATATGCATCGTACATTTATATTGTATTTAGTATTTACCTAAAAATTCAACTGTCTCAAAAAATTATAAAAAATTAATTGTTGGATAATTTTGATGTTATTTTTCAAAAAACAATTTTTTATAAGAAACTTTTTCTAAAATTTATAATTTTAACTTTAAAAAAACAGAAATTTATTGAGTACAAAAGGTTTTTTATCAATAAAAGTTTTCAAGCCCTTATAAAAATTACATTTGACTTCTTAAAATTTATTAAATAAATTATATCATATAGAAAATTATTTAATAGAGTTAATTTATTAAATATATATATTTTTATCAAATCTAATTTATTAATTAAAAGTAAAGTCTCTATTAAAATTTCTAGTAACAAAAAAATACAATTTCAATTTTATCGTATAAAAATCTTATTTTTTAAAAAATTATTTTGTAAATATTTATAAATAATAAAAAAAATATATTAATTATTATATTTAAATTAAAATATAAATATTCATTTTATTAGTGTTTCATTTAATATAATCCTTGTTAAATTATTATTATCCTTCATTATCATATTTTCCTTTTACCGTGGTGAAAAATATTTACTACTGTTACTATTTATATTGACCATAAATTATTTTTGAACATATTAACGAATTATTATTATTATTATGAAAGATATGGAATCCATTTTATCAAACTAGATTCACCTATGTAGATGAATTTAATTAAAAACAGAACCATCAAGTTTGATGGAAAATGGTATTCCCAACAAAATGGATTTTTCAAGGAAAACATTATTTTATTTTACTTTATAACTAGTAATCTTCCATATATTAATTTCAATTAAAAATGATATAATTAGTATCCATAAATTTAATTTAATCAATCCACAATTAGTAGTAATTTTTTGTTTAATTATAATTGATAAAAATTATGGATTTTAAAGTAGTTATCTGAAAAATGCGTTTCAAACCGAAAAAATAATCTTATACAAAAATCTAGTATAAAAATGATTTAAATGTAATAAATTTTATTTAATATAAATTAATAATAAAAATTATTTTTTAAAATTATTTATTAATATTAATTGGACTATTAAATTAATTATTTTATCAAAATAAATGATAGTTTTAAAAAACAGATCAATGTTTTTCACTATTCAAAATAAAATTAATATTAAAAAACAAAAAATTGACACTATGTTAATCTTGATATGGTGATTCAAAAAATGATTTTAATTTTAAAAAATAAAAATTATTAATTTTTTTTAATTAATAATAATATATTTTCACCAAAAAATAAGAATCATTATTAAAGAAAAAATATTCTTGATTAATAAAATTTCATTACTAAAAAATATGATATTATTGACTAATAAGTTAAAAATATATTTTTGATGTGTAAGAAATTTATATACATAATTCTTAATGTAGTTAATATTATTCATATTCCCTAATTTAATGGATAATTTAAAATTGTCTTACTTAAATAATCATATTTTGTTTGGGTTCAGTGCTTTAAATCACATAATGCTATCAAGAATAAATTTCCCTTTTAAAATATCTCAGAATTACACATTTTGTATGATATAGGTATATAATTATGAATTATATAATATATAAATACACTACATTAATCTATCTATTAAGTACCATTTGGAAATACTATATTTTAGGAATTTTAAATTACGATTTATAATGAATCTATTGATGCATGATTCATGTCATTGCCTGGATACTTCACAACAATGGGATTTTTTGGGATCAAAATGAACCAAAGTACCTTAGGGTGAGTGAATCTAAGTGTTCCTAGACTAAAGATTCTCCATTTTATTTGGTTCTTTTATCAATAAAAATATTATTCCCTTGTTGAAGGAACATGCTATATATTTTATTCTTACTTATATTGTACTAAAAAATATGAATAATAAAATAGATATAGAATGTAAAGAATATGAAACATATGTATTTCAATTGGTTGAAAACTAATGAATAGTCTAAATAGAATACACAATTAATTTTTATATTGAACCCAAAATTTACTATATGAAAATTGAACTGATATAAGCTTCAGTTAAGCTGAAATGATGATCCAAGGAAATCCAATATTCTTGTCTTATTACCCACTTCTTTATGACATGAACTCTATCTATTATAACCATTTAGGAATTCTTATATAGTTTTTAGATATGAGGTTCTTTCTCTATTACTCATCGTTTATAGAGATATCATTCATATTATTATTCTAAAATGATCTCATGTTATTTTCTCCACTGATGTGCTCTCCTATAATAAATACTAAATAAGATCAACTATCTAATATAAGATTTGATCTTATTTCTTCCTTGAATAAAAAGAACAAGGTTTTCTCTTCCAAATAAAGATAATTCTAAAACTAGAATAATATTTTTACATTAGGGCAATCCCTGCTTCTTTGTGTCTTCCCTACTTGAGCTAAGAAAATAGTGGAATTCTTAAATTGATCTCACTATTGTATTTTTCTTCGAAATTAAAATTTTCAATGAATATTTAGATATATTTTACTTTCCATCTTAAATAGATATTTAACAATGCCTCACATTACTGCAAAAAATAAATATATCTATATATGTTTTTATTTTTTCAAATAGATATTTCCAAAAGAATTTTTTTTTAAATATTTTTCCAATATCTAATTAATATATATATTTATTTTTCCCCTTTTAACTTAATTAGATATTGTAATGGTGTGATATTTTTTAAGATATGTTGTTTTTCTCTCTTATTTTATCTATTATATAACTACCATCAATTATTTTGAAATTCTTATTTTATCTATTTCATCTATTTTAAGTGTAATCATTATTATTATTTTGGTGTATTTGACTTTCTATTTTAAAATAATAACTATGATGGGAATTTTCTATTTAAATTATTTTAAAATTTTTTTAGTCAACTACTCAAAAATGACACAACTTATTATACATTGAATAATTTAAAAAAAATCCCAAAATGTACACAACTTAGTTTGACTCCTTCCTTCAAAAATTGTTATGTTTAAATGATGATCACTATATTTCCAAATTCTAAATGAAAATATAACCACCACAACATGGCTTATCAATATCCTTAGAAAGGTTCATCTCCAAGAATTATGATCTTCAAAACAACCAATACCATGCTCAATTTTATGTTCCGTCTTCATCTTCGTAAAATTTATCATTTTCATTAAGGGGGAGATGGTGTATAACTTCTATATCACCCCATATTTACATTCTCACAAAATACCTCCCCAATAACCCAAATAACCCTTGTAGACATCCCATTTTCCAACTATGATTTTATAAAGCCACCATAGATTCTACAATTTAGGAATCTATTATGTTTTCCAATTTTGTAACCTCTATCTCTCTAAGAATTTTAGGACTTTTATTTTCATATAACACGTTAAACTAATGAATTCACAATTATTGATTTTTTCTCACTTTTATTATGGGATTTATACAATATAAAACAACATCTACTATAGTTTGTTGAAAAACTTATCTTCCATAGTCAAACACCATGGATTAGAATTATATACTAATTCATATCCATAAAAAACAAAATTATGCTTTAAGATATTATATTCCATCTCCAAAACCTCTTATGTATCTCCAAATCTTCCACATACAAGCCCCCACAGTGATTAGTGCACATGAGTTGGGTTCCCTATTTTTCATAGTTGTATTTCCAGATCAAAAATACCTCCACTGTGGAATGTATGAGTGTTTCCAATTTTCTATTGATAAAATACTTATTGAAACTCCATATGAAATCACCATATCTTGTCTATTATAAACTTTTGTAGAATAACAATGATATATGTAGATTCAAGCTAATGTGAGGAATGGAATTTAATATCTATGTATTTCAAATTTATTATACATATATTTAATGAACATAAACTCATCATCAAGAATTAAATGTTATCAGATACTTTATAAAAAATAACTATTTCTATTACAAATATATCCAAACTATAACCTATTGTGGTTGCAACATTACCAATTTATATTTTGTTGAAAAATTATCATAAAAACTATATATATATATATTTATTTATTAATAATATTTTCTAGTTAACCATTTAATCTAACATCTTCAATATTTCCAACAACCTCTATATTTTCATATCTTAAAGACTAACATTTTCTCCCTTTTTCAATAAAATGCACATGGTTTTCTCAAATAAAGAGTTAAAATTACATTCTCTCCCCTTTTATCATTGAACATGATATTGATACCCAATAAGTATTAACCCCCTTTTATCTATAAAATCTTGGATATAGAAATCAAAATAAGGAGAAATCCCCCCCCCATTTTCCATGAAATACCCTTGAACACTTATGATACCATATATTAACATCTAAAAACTTAACTTTGTTAAAAAATTAAATGTAACATCCAAATTGATGCAATTTTTTAATCTATTTTTATGTCTTCCTTTTCTCTTTTGTGTTTGTATTTTTCTACCTCATTTACTCCATTTTGGCTCCACCACATATATATTGTATAACAACCCATATTTTTCTTACAATATTATTATATGATTTTAAATAAAAACAACATAAAATCAATACACCGTGAGGATCCAATGGTTTTGTTTATTAGGAAAATTAAGACCATATATAACTTTTATAAAATAAATCATGAACATTTATTTAATTGCATTATCTCTAGCTTCATTGAGGTCTTTCCATCCTCCTTTTTACAAGTAATCACCTGAGGATATACATCAAAAAGGGGTGACCTAAAATCCCTATAAGAAGATACATAAGAATATGGATAATATAACTAGGGTTTCATAATAATTATCATCATAACATAGATATAGTATCATAATTATGAAAATGATGCATTAATAAAAGGCATGTAATGTGTCAAAGCATAAAAATGAAACATCTTGTCTTAGTGGTTAACTACCACACATAGTTGAGAAAAAAATATAACATCACTTTCATGCATATTTCACATTTATCATGAGATAAATCACAATACCCAAATAAATTGAGGTCTATATAATTCTGGGCCTGCTTATCACATCTTAACATTTACATTATGCTATATAATTCTTAGCGCACCTGTCATATCATAAAATTTACATTCGCATGCATTCCACATAGAACATATATCAATATTGGACATAAAAACATGTAATGGAATGGTATTCATTTAGAAATAATATATTAATAATCATTGGGTTCCAAAATGAATGAGGTACTAACATTCATGATATTGGAATCATCAATCTTGAGTAAAGATGAAACAATCTTGGGAAGTAAAAGGTGTTTTTTAAGAAGAGTTATTTTGGAAAACATTTTGTTTTTTATAATCTCAATTAAGAGACATGTATATCCGAGAAAATATAATTTAATGGTGAATGCACAATTTTTAAGGAAAAATTAATAAAAATCCATGGAAAAGGGAAAACCCCAATGAAAAGTGTTGGGTTTTAGATTTCCCCTTACATTTTGTCCAAACACTTTCTTCACATTAACGTCTTGTATAATAAAATTATATTAAATAATTAACAATTAAATATCCTTTAAAACATTAATCTTCTTCATTATGGATTTATTTATTCCATTTATGTGCCTCTCTATGAGTTATAGATTTTAATTTAAACGTTGGGAGTATTCATTTTCATTGTGTTCATGATTAGTTTATTTGTATATAGGAATGGATTTTAATGTAAAATGCCGTTAAATAAACATAATTGCTATTATATTTTATTTATTTTAGTAAAAAATATTAAATTATCATATAAATAATTTTTTTATATATCGTGATGATGAATCATTTGACAGATGTTAATGATGATCATTTTATGTTTTTTTTTGCGGTTTTTTTATCACAGTGAACTATTTGTGTTTAATCAATTATTATTATTTATAAATGTTAGTTCTAGAAAAAAATATGGTTGTACAATACACATTAAAATATATTTTAAACCATTTAATTTTATTATTTTTATCCATGAACTTGTTTATGAAAATTGAAAGTGCATCACCCACGATATTGGTAAATTGACACATCACAAGCGACGGTTTAATTTTTATAATAAGAGCGAGAGAGAGGATTTTATGATGAATCTTACATTAAAATAATATAATTATAGTACAGAAAAAAAAGTAGAGATACCATTATATTAAGATAGTATAAGGTGTGGAGAAAATTATAAATGAAAAGAAATTTAAAGGAAATTAAAAGAAAAAGAGAGAGGGTTTACCTCTTAAATTCTCTTATTGAGATCCCCAATAAAGAACCTAGGCTTGGTCTTTTGATGATACCAAGAGATTCATGGCGTGGGGAAGGTACTAGGGGAGTGTATTGTATATAATTTCTTCATGTCTCAAATCTTGAGAAGTAAGAGGAGAATGGGGGTGAGGGACGGTATTTATAGTGGAGGGGAGGGGTGTTTTCACATTATAATATTAATTAGATTATTATTTTGGCTCAAGAAAATTAATAGTTTGAGAAATATCTATTAATATACTAAAATAATTAATGATTTTTCAAGATTTTTGGAAAAAACTATCCTTACATCATCTATGACACTATAATACATGTATTTATCTTTTATTGTAAATTATTGTATTTTATTATTCATCAAAAAAAATATTTCAGAAAAATCCAAAAAATTCACACAAAACATGTTATTACTAGTAGAGTTCAAAATGAACTACATTTTATGAAAATAATTTTATTAATATGGGTAATTAAATTTTAAATTAAAATTATAATTTACATGGAAAATACCAATTTTAAAATTTTAATTAATTTTATAGCACTTTTAAAAATTACTTAAGGTCTCATAATATTATCATAAAATTATAAGAAATTAAAATATTAATTTCTAATTATACTATAAAAAATATATTTTCTTTTTAAATTATTTAATTAATTATAAATTTTGAATTAAAAATTCCAACACATAATTAATATTTTTTTAAAACATTTATTTACTTTGACTATGATATAATTAAATCATATTTTCACTTATAAGATTCCTAAATTTAATTTATACATTAATGGGAGAATTTATAATTCATTTGGTTTGTTTATTATTCAAATGTTTTATATTACTATTCCAAAGGACATTTTACTATTTCATCAGCATTGGTTACATAACTTCATATTTTCATTCTTTCATTCATCATTTATAAAGATTGTATTGTAAGATTAATGTGATTTTATTTGATTATACTATATTAAATAATTATAAGAAGTTAATTTCATTAAAAGAAGTTTTGGGTTATTACATTCTTCCCAGCATTTTGATATTTCTGCGTCAAATTTTCATTTTCCACAAACAGGTGGGGGTACTTATCCTTCAATTAATCCTCTGATTCCCATGTTTCTTCTTCATACTTATATTTTCTCCAAAACACTTTGACAAGGTGGGTATTCTTGTTGCGTAGAACCTTATCTTCCCATTCCAGAATATCTATTGGATGCTCCTCATAAGAGATATCATCTTCTAGAAATACCACCTCTGAGTGAGTACATGTGAGGTATTTGGTATGTACTTCCTCAGGAGTGATATGTGGAACACATCACGAACTTTAACCAAATTCAATGGAAGTGAAAATTGATTTTCCATAGCTCTAATGAGATCAAGGATATCAATGGGAAAAATGTACATTATCCTTAGTTTCCCTTTCTTTCCAAACCATATAAATCGATTCCATGGTGATATTCAAAGGAAGACTTTATCTCCAATGTCAACCCCCAAGTCCCTTCAATAATTTTCGGAAGAGCTCTTTGCCAGACCCTATGTAGCATTGATATATTACTATATGGACTAAACCTTCTCTATCATCTCTTGCACAATATCAGGTCCAAGTTATTTCTTTCACCCAATTAATCCCAATAGTTTGGAGTTCAACATTGATTTACATACATAGCTTCATATAGATCCATCTAAATACTTGAGTGGAAGCAATTGTTTTATGAGAACTCAGCTGATGGGAGATACCGGTCCCATACCCCATTAAATTTTAAGGAGTAGGATATTAGAATATCATTAAGAATATGAATATTCCTTTTAGATTGGCCATCATTTTGGGGGTGATAGGCCATGTTGAAATTTAATTTAATACGCAAAGGATTTTGAAGACTCCTATTAAATTTACATGTGAACCTGGGATCATGATCTGAGACAATTGAGAGTAGAAATCCATGTAGTACCACCACATTTTTAATATATATCATAGTAATTTGTTCAATAAAGAGATCTTCCCATAAATAAATAAAGTGTTCAAGTTTAGTTAGTCAGTCCACCATAACAAATATCATGTTATTTAATTTGGATGTCTTCAGGAGACCCGTTACAAAGTCCATTGAGACATTCTCTCATTTCCATAGGGGAATTGGAAAAGGTTTCATCATCCATTTGGACTTTTATCACTATGCATTAACTTTATTACTTATTAAGAACCTTGATATATACTCTAAAATCCCCTTCTTCATGTCATCCCATTAGTAGTGTTTCAAGAGATCACAGTACATCTCGATACCCTCGTGATGGATAGAGAATATTGAGCTATGAAAATTTTCCAATAGTACCTTCTCTATCCCAGGTGATGAAGGAACACATATCCTTTTTCCAAACCAAATTACACCATCATCGTCAATATGAAACTCTTGTTTCTTCCCTTCCATTTTTACATTCACTATCTTTTGTAACTATGCATCATTCCATTTTTCCTCTTTCATATTTTCTTGGATAGATGGTCGGGACACCCTTTCGGAAAGGTAGGATGTATTCCCCTAAAATATTATTTCCAAATACATTATTTTCTTATCCAAAAACATATGGTTTTTTCTAATCTGCAACATGGATAGAGTAGAAGGTTATTTTCTTCTTAGATTATCAGCTACATTGTTTACCTTGCTGGGATGATAGTGAATAGAGCAATGGTAGTCTGTGATTAGCTTTAACCATATCATTTGATTATGTTGGGATTATTTTGTGTGAATGTATACTTTAGGTCATTATGATTGGTATAACTGTCACACTTCTCACCATAGAGGTTGTGCCTCTAGTTGTTTGAGGGAAAAATCATAGATACTTTCTCCAGATCATGCATTTGGTAGTCCTACTCATGGATCTTCAACTAATATTAGGCGTAGGCTATCACATTGTCATTTTTTATAAGTACATAACCCAAGAAATTCTATGAAGCATCATTGTATATCACAAAACATTCTCCACTTTTTGGTAATGTGAGTACATGTGCAGCATCAAGACTTCTCTTTGGCTCCTTGAATCATTCCTCGCATTCTTCCATCCAAACATACTTTACCCCTTTCCTTATTTAGTTAGTGGGATTGACAAAAGTGAAAAATTTCTTACAAAAAATCGATTGTTCCCTACTAATCCAAGAAAACAACATATTTATATGATAATAGAGGGTCTGGGAAATTTTTCAATTGCATTTGTTTTTTATGGTTCCATAGAAATTCCCTCACATGTGATCACATGTCCTAAGAATGTGACTTACTGCATCCAACATTCCCAATTGTTGGACTTTTAATACAACTTATCCTTATTTAATGTTTCCAACACAATCCATATATGTTATTCATGTTCCTCCTTTCCCTTGGATCTTATGAGAACATCATGGATAAACACTAACACAATGTTTTCAAGGTAATGTCTAAAGACTCTATTAGTTGCATCCATGAAGATTATTGGGGAATTAGCATATTATAAGGGCATCACATGAAAATCATAGTGCCCATTCCATGTATGAAAGGCAGACTTCTGAATATCTTCCTTCTTCTCCTTTTTATGATGATATCCATAACATAGATCCACCTATTATAAGTATTGATCCTCTCATAGCTAATTTAACAAGTTATCAATCCTTTGAAGAGGATACATGTTATTTATAGTTATGTTATTTAGTTTCCTATAATAAATAGATATCTGCATTTATCCACCATTCTTCATGAAAAATATCACTAGTTCACCCCATGTTGATGCACTATGGCATATGAACCATTTATCCAAATGCTATTGATGCTTCTTCTTTAACTATTTCAGTTCGATAAGGGTCAACCTATAGGGAAATTTTGAAATAGGAGTAGCTTGAGGTAAGATTTATATTGAGAAATCTACCTCATGATTCGGGGGGGTATGCAGGTAACTCTTCAGCAAATGCATCACTATATTTCCTCAGGATGGTAATTTCACCAAGGGTGATGGATTATTTAGACTCAACCATTGTAGAGATGTGTTCTTCTTCACAGTGAATCGATATCCACAACATTGAATTATTTTCAAAAGTAGATTCACGATCTTAATTGCATTTATATAGAATCGCGGGATGGTTCATTATATGAAATTATATTTTCTTCTCCCGACAATTGATATGTGCTCTATATAACAAGAGTCAATCCATTCCTAGTATAAAGTCAAATTTCACTAAGGTATGTATAATGATATTTGTTAGAAAAATATTCCCACATATACTAACAAGATAAAAGTCCAACAATTGGGTTAAAATTATTGCACCTCTTTGTGTTTTTACAAATATATCTACCTAATGGTTTATGGGATACAATTCAATAGTCCTAGAGAACATGGATGATATAAAGGAATGTGTGGAAATAGAATCAAATAATGCTTTTCTATTCTTCAGTGAATATTATTTGTACCTTATAGGAATTCATTTTCTTCCCCTATTTTCAAATAGTGATGGAAAAAATACTTCACTTACTCCTTCATATATGGTGACTATTGACACTGATTACCCATAAGGATTCAAGATTTATTACACTAGCTTGCATAGTTCCTTTTCTCCCTATAGTTATAGTGTTGGACCATGGGTGGTTCTCTCCTTCCATCCACCACATTATCCTTCTTCCTCATGTATTTTCAACATTCATAAGCATGGTGGCCTTCTCTCCCACACATTATTCATTTTACAATCCCTTTGAGGCAGTTCCAATGATTCCACTTCCCAAATTTTGGACATGTGGGTGGTTGATTTTTCTTTCCACCCTTCACATTAGATCATCTAGCTTGAAATTTCTTATTTCTTTTTCTATCACCATATCCATGGTACAATTATCCAAAAACAATTTCTACATTGAGAGAAAACAGAACAACTTATTTCTAACTCCAAAATTATTGGCTTTTTAGAGCCATTTGAAGGTTAGTTTTTTAAAGAATAATGAATCTATCAATTTTTATATGATTTTTCCACTAATCATTGGTGGTTTTTTCTCCATGAAATACTAGATAGCCAGTTACTCCCTCTTAGTTGAAGGTGGATGTTCCACATTATTTAGGCTATTTTTCATAACCTAAGATACCTGGGAAAAATCCCCATCACATTCTGAATTCCACCTCCCAAAGAATTGGGGATGCAATTTAGGCAATCACTATATTGTCCCTCGCATGGGTTGTTGATCTGGTTTCTCCTTGTTCCAACTATTTTTCTAAAATGGAAAATTTTATAACAAAACATATGTCAAAAACTAATGAATAAATAATATATTCCTTTGTGAAATTAATCATCAATGAATATCTTGTGAGATCCCTATGTTTATCATTTCCCAAAACAAATATTATTTGGTGCTCATTTATACATGGTCTAATACTAAGGGTTTTCACTAAGGTTCCATATTCCTAATTCACAAATTAACTAAACTATCCTCTAATACCAACTATAACGACCCTGATTTTTCTGACATCACTATAACATCATTTTAAGTACAAACAATATAAAATCATTACACCATAAGGATGCCAAGATTTAGTGTCGTGGTAAAACTCGAACAATACAAAACTATTAAAAAATGAAAAATTAACATTTATTTAATTCATTATTCTCTATTTTTTAGAGGTCTTCTCATTCTCCGTAGTAAAATTAATCACTTGAGGATAAACATCAAAAAATGAGTGAGCTAAATTCCTAGTAAGAGGATAGATATTAACATGAACAATATAATATTTTGTGAGAATAATAATTTTCACCATAACATAGAAAAGTGATCATAATCATAAAATTAAGTACTATGAAAAGGCTTGGAATATGGAAATTCATAAAAATGAAACATCATGTCATTGTGGTTAACTACCACACTTGGTTGTGAAAAATCCTAGCATCATGTTCATGCATATTTTACATTTCTCATGAGATATGTCACATTACCCAATTCATTGGAGTTTTATATAATTCTGGGTGTACCCATCACATCATAACAATTACTTTATCCTATATAAATTTGGGTGTACACGTCACAACATAACATTTAAATTATCACACATTCCACATAAAACATATATCAATATAGAACATAAAATAACCCATGTAAATGAATTTTCTAATTTCATAAGAATAAATTCAATATATTTGGGTTCCCAAATGAATGAGGTAATATCATACCTGATATATAAATCATCAATCTTGATTGAAGATAAAACAATATTGAGAAGTAAATGTGTTTTTTTAAGACGAGTTCTTTTAGAAACATTTTTTTTGTAATAGACTCATGTAGAATACATGTATATCCCAGAAAATATAAGATAATGATAAAGAGAATATTTTTAAGGAATATTCATAATTAAGATGGGGTGAAGGAGGGAAACCCTAAAGAAAGAGAGTTGGGTTAGAGAAGTCCCCTTATCTTGCGGCTTAATGCATTATTCACATTAATGTCCTATATAATAACATCAGATTCATTAGATAACAATTAAAGAACATTTTATAAATGTATATGATTCATTACGGTTTTTTAAATTTCATTTATGGGTCATTTGAGGAGTTATAGAGTTTTATTTCATTATAAAAGGTCATTCATTTTCACAGTTCTCAAGATCAGTTAATTTGTATACATAAATGGATGTTTGTGTAAAATGAATATAAATATATAGAATTGTTATTATATGTAATTAATGATATTATTGAAGCTTAAATTTTATTATAAATCATTTGGTTATAAACCATTATGATAAAACATTAGATAAAAGTAAATTATGCACCTTTTAGGTTAATTTTGGTGGTTTTTCGATCACAATGAACTCGATTTGTTTTATCATTTAGTATTATGTTTAAATTTTATTTCCAAAACACAAATCATGGTTTTATAACAAACATTAAAATATATTTTAAACCATTTAATGGTTCTATTAACATCCTTGAAGGAATTTATGTAAAATGAATGTGCATCTCCCACGATGTTTGTAAACTGACACATCACTGGCAAAGATTTCATTTTAATAATAAAAGTGTGAGAGGGAGGAGTTTAATTATGGATATTATATTAACATAATATAGTTAATTTATATAAAACATATTAGTATTATCATTCCATTTGGATAAGAGAAGGTAAGGAGAATAGAATAAATGAACTGAAATTGAAAGGAAATTAAATGAAAATGAGACAGTAGTACCCTCTTGAATTCTCCTCTAGATATCCCTCATAACGACCTAAAATTGGTATTTGGATAATACCTAGAGTTCCTAGATGTGCGTAATGGGAATGGGACAAGTATTGGGAAAAATTTATGCAATGATCAAAGGTTTATAAGTGTGAGTATCAGAGGGGGTGAGAGGTTGTATTTGTAGTGGAGGAGAGGGGTGTTTTCTCATTATTATATTAATAAGTTTATTATTTTGTCTCAAGACTACGTGTATTTTGAGTATTATATTTAAATAAATTAATAAAATGAAGGATATTTCGACAGTTTTGGATTACATCATCTATGAATCTATAATTCAGGTATTTAGCTTTTATTGTAAAATATATGATTTTTCTATTCATAAAAAAATATACTATTTCAAAAACATTGCGAAAATTAACTCAAACAATTTTTAGATGTTTAGAATTGAAAAATGAACTTAGTTTTATGAAAATAAATTAAAAATTTTGAGTAATTTATTTTTAAATTAAAATCATCATTTACATGGAAAATTAAAAATTAAAAATTATTTACGGTTTAATAGCACTTTGAAATTTTACTTAAGGTATTATAAAATAATATTAAAGTATTAATAAATCAAAATATTAATTTCTCATTATATTTTATGAAAACAATTTTTTTTAAATTATTAAATTAATCCTAAAATTTTAATTAAAAATTCAAACACTGAATAAATAATTTTTTTAAAACATTTATTTACGTAGACTATGATATAATTATTTGAAATTTTAACTAAAAATATGCCTAAATTATATTTACAATTTAATGGGTGAGGTTACCATTCATTTGGTTAGATTAAAATTCATAAGAGGTATAATGACCCATACTTTACATACATTGTTATTACTTCAGAATTGAAGCACACTTATTACAACATATAACAAAACCAAGAAAGGAACGTATAGGTATAGTGTCTTTAGAAACTGGGAAACATAAACAACTGGCTCATAAAGCATCTACATTGCCTCCCATTTATTTCATCATATCTAGAGTCCCTTTTTGGCATATTCTACTTAATAACCTTCTTCCTGACCTGGGGAAATAAAACATACAAAAGGGTGAGCTCAAATGCTCAGTAAGGGTAAACAAAAGAAATATCAATCACATCATGTACATAAGTGAATAACTTTTGGAAATCTTAACCTGCAAAAGAGATCATAGTTTCATAACATGGGATAAATAATAGTAGTGAAATGTAATCCCAATAATCATAACATAAAACATGAAACTTTGTGGCATACACACATAATCAAAGAGAATCATTTCTTGTTATTCAAGACTCATTGCCAAGACTATCTTAGTGGAAAAAGTCCATTTCTGAACCGAGTTCATTCCTCTTTTCAGTCATGTTTCTTTGAACCGGTATAACCTACCGTTCCAGCCATGTCTATCTCATGATATATAAAATCTTTACCCAATGCATTGTAGGGAGATATAGGTCCCACCCATCTCATAATGATACCATTCTTATGTGTGCCACAAAATCCTAAATCATACATCATTGCATTACCCATGTAATAAAAATGGGAATCTTAAACATTGTGACATCATAAAACAATTCATATAAGATAAGGGAATTCATAAAAATAATTCCATCACAATATAATCAAATCAATGTAATAATAGGTATAAAAACAGAACCCTTTATTATCTTAGATGGAAAATAATTTTATGACATGTTAAGAAATGAAAAGTGTTTTTGATGTAGAAAGGATATTTTCCTCAAGAATGGAGTTCAAGTGTTTTATCAAAATTATTTTCCATCTAAGATAATAAAGGGTTCTGTTTTTATACCTATTATTACATTGATTTGATTATGTCGTGATGGAATTATTTTTATGAATTCCTTTATCTTATATGAATTGTTTTATGATGTCACAATGTTTAAGATTCCCATTTTTATTACATGGGTTATGCAATGATGTATGATTTATGATTTTGTGGCACACATAAGAATGGTATCACTATGAGATGGGTGGGACCTATATCTCCCTCCAATTCATTATGTAAAGATTTTATATCTCATGAGATAGACATGGCTGGAACGGTAGGTTATACCGGTTCAGTGAAACAGGACTGAAACGAGGAATGAACTCGGTTCAGAAATGGACTCTGTCCACTAAGATAATCTTGGCAATGAGTCTTGACTAACAAGAAATGATTCTATATGATTATGTGTATATGCCACAAAGTTTCATGTTTTAAGTTATGATTATTGGGATTACATTTCACTAGTATTATTTTTCCAATGTTATGAAACTATGATCTCTTTTGCAGGTTAAGATTTCCAAAAGTTATGCGCTTATGTACATGATGTGATTGATATTTATTTTGTTTACCCTTACTGAGCATTTGAGCCCACCCTTTTGTATGTTTTATTTCCCCAGGTCAGAAAGAAGGTTATTAAGTAGAATATGCCAAAAAGGGACTCTAGATATGATGAAATAAATGGGAGGCAACGTAAATGCTTTATGAACTAGTTGTTTATGTTTCCCAGTTTCTAAAGACACTATACATATACGGTTCTTTATTGGTTTTGTTATATGTTGTAATAAGTGTGATTCAATTCTGAAGTAATAAAAATGTATGTAAAGTATGGGTCGTTATAGTTGGTATTATAGGAAAGGTATAGTCATCCTTTGGAAACTAGGATGTGAAAGCCTTAGTAAGAACAATAAGGATAAGTCTAAGCATAGAACACAATCTTAGTGTTTTATAAATGGCCATGAATAACCTAGGATAAGACCTTAAGTGTGAAATTTTATTCTTGATTATGTGGTTTTCCTATTATAATTAGTGTTTCTCACACTATTATTCTTGGTTTTAGTCAATGGATGGAACCCGAAAGAACCGTGTTAATGCAGAATGTGACGGGCAATGCAATGATTGTCCCCATGAGCAACCAAACCTTATGGGAGCTGGAATGAAAAATCTTGTAGCCATGCTCACACAACTTCTTCAAGCTATGAATCATGCATGACTTCCAAACGAGCAAATTAAGGAGCAACATTCTGTTGAATCCTTCATGAGACAACGTCCACCTTCATTCAACGGGTCTACTGATCCATTAGTTGCTGAAAAATGGATTATTACTACTGAAAAGGTATTTTTAGTTCTTCAATGTTCTGAGCATGATAAATTCATCTTAGCAGTGTATCGTTTGGAAGGTGATGCTGATCAATGGTGGAATCTTATTAAGAATACGAGGAAAAGGGATGAAATTGAGTCCATGGAATGGGACGAGTTCAAGAAGTTATTTTTCAATAAGTACTTCCCTCGTATTCTCCGAACAAAGATGGAGAAAGAGTTTCTTGAACTGAAGAAAAAGGATGATGAATCTGTTGGTACCTATGAAGCAAATTTTACAAGACTTGTAAGGTACGCTTCTGGTATTATTATCCAACCAGAGAGTAAGATAGATCGATTCTTTAGTGGATTAAAACCAATTCTTCGAAGGGCCTTAGCCAAAAGGGACTTCAATAGCTACGAGGAAATCGTTCGATGTGCTCTCAAAGTAGAGATGGAGATTGGAGTAACCCATCAGTCATATGGGTTTGACAAGAAGAGGAAAATGGAATTCAAAGGAAAATCTAAAGAGCACACTGAAAAGAAGATGAGCTTTCCCTTATTCTCAAAGTGTGGAAAGAAACATAGAGGGAGTTGTCTTAAAGGGAAAAGTAAATGTTTCAAATGTGGAAAGGAATGTCATCGGGCATTTGAAAGCTGCGATAATGGGATGAAGATGTCTAATGATGAAAACAAAGGAAGGGATACACAGAACGAACCTACTACACTTCAATGTTTCATGTGCAAGGAGATGGGACATTATGCCAATAAATTCCCTAATCCAAGGGTTGATGATGATGGTCGATGTCAATAAACTCTTAAGGCTAAAGTCAAAGGAAAGTCACATGCAATTTCTATCAACGATGTGGAGTACGATAACGATGTGGTGAAAGGTACACTTACCATCCACTCTAAAGTAGCAAATGTTTTATTTGATTCTGGATCCACCCACTCCTTTATTTATGAAGAATTTTCTAAGGGTATCACTATATTACCTCAACAATTAGATGTTGAGTTAGCTGTGACAACCCCTAATGGCACAACAGTCGCATCAAAAGTTTATAATTCTTCTCCGATTGAAGTTTTTGGGAAAGTGCTTCCTGTAAATCTTGTGATCCTTCCTATAGTGGAATTTGATGTGATTCTTGGCATGGATTGGCTTTCTCTACATGGAGCTCATATCAATTGCCAAATAAGGGAAGTCACACTTCATATTCTAGATCAATCTATGATCGTCTATCGATGCAAGGATGAACATAACCTTCCAGTGGAAATTTCTTCCATTTTATGGGTATTTATTCCACTAAATGGAGTTTATTTATCTCAAATGGTTGGTGAGAAACTCACGATTAAGAATATTCCCATTGTACGGGAGTTTGATGATGTCTTTCCGGAGGAATTACTGGGTCTTCCACCAAATCGTGAAGTTGAGTTTTCAATAGAACTCGTACCAGGTGCTTTGCCTATTTCAAAGACACCTTATAGAATGGCCCCAATTGAGTTGCATGAATTGAAGAAGCAACTCCAAGAGAATCTTGATAAGGGGTTCATACGCCCTAGTGCGTCACCATGGGGGGCACCTGTTCTGTTTGTTAAGAAGAAAGATTGATCAATGAGACTCTGCATTGATTATCGAGAACTTAACAAGATCACTATCAAGAACAAATATCCTCTCCCGCACATTGATGACCTATTTGACCAACTACGCGGAGATTAATACTTTTCCAAGATTGATCTTAGTTCAGGGTATCATCAATTAAGGGTCAAAAGGGAGGATATACCAAAGACGGCTTTCCGTACAAGGTATGGACACTATGAATTTATAGTGATGCCATTTGGTCTTACTAACGCCCCTGCTATCTTCATGGATCTAATGAATAGAGTCTTTAAATAATATCTTGATCAGTTTGTGGTAGTCTTTATAGATGATATTCTTGTCTATTCAAAGAGAAAGGAAGAACATGAAGATCACTTGAGAACTATATTGAAGACCCTGAGAAAGGAGAATCTTTATTCTAAATTTACCAAGTGTGAATTTTGGCATCAAAAAGTTGCATTTCTGGGTCACATAATCTCAAAATAAGGTATATCTATGGATCCAGCAAAAACAGAGGTTATCGAAAGATGGTCGAGACTAACAACAGTAACCGAGATCCGATGTTTTCTTGGTTTGGATGGATATTATCAACGTTTTGTGATAGATTTTTCACGATTATCTAATCCACTCACCAAGTTGACTTGGAAAGGAGTTAAGTTTGTTTGGACGGAGGAATTTGAAGAGAATTTCAAGGAGTTGAAAAGAAGGTTATCCAGTGCACTTGTGCTCACACTGCCTTGTAGTGGAGAAAGGTTTGTGATCTACAGTGATGCATCCAAGAAGGGTTTGGGGTGTGTTCTTATGCAAAATGATATGGTGATAGCTTATGCCTCACGATAGTTGAAAATACATGAGCAAAATTACCCAACTCATGATTTGGAGTTAGTTGCGGTAATATTTGCATTAAAGATTTAGAGGAATTACCTTTATGGTGAAAGGTGTGATATTTGTACTGATCATAAAAGTTTAAAGTATATTTTCACACAAAAGGAGATGAATATGCACCAAAGAAGATGATTTGGAGTTAGTTGTGGTAATAATGCTATCTGGTTCATAGTTGATCGTCTTACAAAGTCTACACACTTAATTGCTATTAGAGAGGATTTCTCTCTGGATCAGCTTGCCAGGATATATGTAAAGGAAGTGGTAAGATTGCATGGAGTACCACTTTCTATTATATCTGATCGAGATCCAAGATTTACCTCGAAGTTCTAGCTAAGTCTTCAGCATACTCTGGATACAGAGTTGAGTTTCAGCACTACTTATCATCCTCAGACAGACGGTCAGTCTGAGAGAACAATTCAAACTCTAGAAGATATGTTGAGAGCTTGCTCTATGGATATCAAAGGTGGTTGGGATCAACACCTACCTTTGGTGGAATTTTCTTATAATAATAGCTTTCATTTCAGTATTCAGATGGCTCCTTATGAATCTCTATATGGAAAGAAATGCAGGACTCCAACTTGCTCGGATGAAGTTGGGGAAAGAAAGCTATTAGGACCTGATCTCGTTGATGAGATGGCAGAAAAGGTCAGATCTATTCAACAACACATAAGAACAGCTCAGAGTCGAAAGAAAAGTTATTTCGACAACTGAAGAAAAGACCTAGAGTTTGAAATGGGTGATAAAGTGTTCTTACGAATATCTCCCTGGAAGAGGGTTGTGAGATTTAGAAAGAAGGGGAAGTTGAGCCCTAGATATATCGGTCCTTTCGAAATACTGGATCGTGTTGGGAAGGTAGCTTACCGATTAGCGCTTCCACCGAATCTCTCTCAAGTTCACGATGTGTTCCATGTATCTCTCCTGAGAAAGTACATACCTGATCCTTCACATGTACTCAGCTCAGAAGTTGTACCGCTGGAGCAAGATCTTTCTTATGAAGAACAACCGGTAGATATTCTGGGTCGTAGCCAAAAAGTCCTACGAAACAAGACCACTCGATTGGTGAATGTTTTATGGAGGAACCACCAATTAGAAGAAGCTACATGGGAGCCTGAGGATATGATGAGGGAGAGGTATCCTCATCTGTTTGTTACAAAGTGACGAATTTCGAGGGAGAAATACATTTTATGGGGGATAGAATGTAACACCCGAGACTTTTATATAAATCATCAAAGGAATCTTTTTCTACACACAACACTTACTTTGCTTTCTTTACACGAAATCACAACCTTCCTCGATAGCTTGCATCATACGCAATACCGGGTTTCACTAAACAATGATATGCTAATAAAATATTATTAAAACTAGCCGTTATGAATAGTAATAACCACTTTTTGAAATTTTATAAATTTTATTTTTCAAAATGGACTTCATTTTTGGATTCAGAATATCGAAATTAGCCTAGGGTGAAATTTTGGTATTTTTCTGAAAACTTTCAATTTTTGATGAATAGTGAAACCACTAAGTGGTTGTTAAAAAAACTGAATTTTTCATAAAACTTAATTTTACCGCTTCTGTGAGTGGAATTTCGAAAATCCGAGAGACACGGTTGATGTCAGTAAGTAAAATGTGGTTCAATGAGATGAAAATAATTTTTTGGTGAATAGTAACTTTGTACTTTTTTTACCACGGTTAAAAGTAAATAGGGTAATTAAGGGTAAAAATGATATTATTATTACCCTAACACATGTCCTAATTCTATTGGACAAGTTTAATTCGACAAAAAACAACCTTAGGAATAACATATGACCATTTAGGCCCACTTGGATTAGATTAGGACATTTATTATTAATTTATTTAAAGAAGGGTTAAAATAGTTAAAATCAAAGTTTAATAAGTAAATCATTTTTACTATGGGGTTATACATAAGATAAATTCAACTATAAATATTAATTAGAAATCTAAAACGATTTCCTACATAATGGTACTTTATTTGTAATTTTTATACATTAAATAATTTAATTTAGTTATGACACAAAGATGATGCAGTAATTATATTATTAATTAAATATTGACATAATTGATGTTATAAAGACCAAAATAAATTAATTTGAGACTTTTTATGAATTCCACTAATTTTATATATTAATATGACATGTTAGTATGGATGTAATTAACTTTTTTAGATCTAATCATTCTGTTATGAGTTTCACAAAAATTAATTACTAAATAGTGTCAAAATTGACATAAAATAGTTTTTAAAACAAATATTATATTTGTAATTGTTATTTTATTCCTAAAAATCTATGGTTCGGCCAAATGACTTAGATAAGGTTATATATATTAATAATAAACAACTTCGGTTCCGTTTGGCAGCTTATAGTAAGTTTATTAACCTTATAGTATAAGAACACAAGAAGACACGGTAAAAGTAAAATTATTTAACTTAATGTTAAATCTAAATGATAAGGTTAAAATAGGAACCTAAAATTGTCTAAATTCTATTTTATGAGATTATTTCGACCCATCCCTACCTTAGCTTCAAAATAAATCAATTTTGAGCTATTTAAAACCGAACATGACTTTATAATAAAATAATATTTTCAGGTTTTTCAAAGGAGCCCCTCTCCTCCCTTATAAAAGGGCACCTCCTCCCCCTCTTCCTCACACCACTTTGAGCCTTCAAGCCCGGCCAACCCCTGCCAATTACTCCTCTACACTTCCCTAGAGACATCCTAGAGGTCCTGGTCTTCTTCAAAGACCGATTTTAGTGCCCTAAAAGAAGGTCTCAAAGAAGCACTTCAAAGAAGAGGTAATATCCGTTATCGATTTTTTCATCTTTATTTCTTCTTCCACTTCTTATTCTTTAGTTGTTTCATTATGAAGTAATAACATCAGTATCACACATATACTGATATGTTATTATAAGTATTAAACAACCCTATTTCACCATCTATCCATCCTACGGAAAAAGAAATCACCGCGCGTGCGTACGTACGGAATACCGTCTCCACGCTGTGGTGTAATCTATTTTCCACCACCACCTTACTTGGATGGGTATAATGGTGTAAATAATGACTATATATGACTATTATAAAGTGATACTGATTCTGAAATAGTATACATACACTCCAATACAATTCCGCGATCATAGGAAAGATATCATCACTCGTGCATACGTACGGAATATCGTCTCCACGATGTGATGCGACTCGTTCTACATGATCTTCATTTCATAATGATTATATAAATGAATTGAATGAATTAATATGATACATATTACACTAATACCATTCTGGAAATGAGGTATCTATAACCTAAAGAGAAGAATAAGAATTTATTCAACAAAACATGCATAAGAACAAAAAGTTATAAACACCCGAATAACAAGTAGAAATGAAATATTACTACTAAGAAGCTAAGAATATGACCATATATTATATCATAAAAATATGTATGATTCTGGAATAAGTCAATAACATTATTTAAATCATTATACAGGAGGTTCAGACACGTACAAATCATATCAGACCTAAGGTAAGGAAAAATATCACAATCTCATTTTTATCCGAGATTGTTTATACTTTGGTATTTACTGGGGTTTTTTTATCATCCACATCCATGTTACCTCAATATGTAATATTATTTACATCCACCTACAATTTTTTAAATCCAATTTTCACCTTTGGTGAGTTTTTAGTAAAATATATGAAAGGAATCTTTTGTTGTTCTCGTACGAGGGACTTTTTGACTTTTCCGACAAAAGCACGAGAAGAATGTTTTTTAACTTATACAGCATGAATGGATTTTTAAAACATTATTTCCAAGAGTCTTACTTTACAAGTTTTCAAGTTTATTTTTAATCAACTTCTTTTAGTTATAATTTTATGACATGTTAAGAAATGAAAAGTGTTTTTGATGTAGAAAGGATATTTTCCTCAAGAATGGAGTTCAAGTGTTTTATCAAAATTATTTTCCATCTAAGATAATAAAGGGTTCTGTTTTTATACCTATTATTAAATTGATTTGATTATATTGTGATGGAATTATTTTTATGAATTCCTTTATCTTATGTGAATTGTTTTATGATGTCACAATGTTTAAGATTCCCATTTTTATTACATGGGTAATGCAATGATGTATGATTTAGGATTTTGTGGCACACATAAGAATGGTATCATTATGAGATGGGTGGGACCTATATCTCCCTACAATGCATTGGGTAAGGATTTTATATATCATGAGATAGACATGGCTGGAACGGTAGGTTATACCGGTTCAAAGAAACATGACTGAAACGAGGAATGAACTCGGTTCAGAAATGGACTTTGTCTACTAAGATAGTCTTGGCAATGAGTCTTGACTAACAAGAAATGATTCTCTTTGATTATGTGTGTATGCCACAAAGTTTCATGTTTTAAGAAATGAAAAGTGTTTTTGATGTAGAAAGGATATTTTCCTCAAGAATGGAGTTCAAGTGTTTTATCAAAATTATTTTCCATCTAAGATAATAAAGGGTTCTGTTTTTATACCTATTATTACATTGATTTGATTATATTGTGATGGAATTATTTTTATGAATTCCTTTATCTTATATGAATTGTTTTATGATGTCACAATGTTTAAGATTCCCATTTTTATTACATGGATAATGCAATGATGTATGATTTAGGATTTTGTGGCACACATAAGAATGGTATCATTATGAGATGCGTGGGACCTATATCTCCCTGCAATGCATTGGGTAAAGATTTTATATATCATGAGATAGACATGGATATAACGGTAGGTTATAACGGTTCAAAAAAACATGACTGAAAAGAGGAATGAACTTGGTTCAGAAATGGACTTTGTCCACTAAGATAGTCTTGGAAATGAGTCTTGACTAACAAGAAATGATTCTCTTTGATTATGTGTGTATGCCATAAAGTTTTATGTTTTAAGTTATGATTATTGTGAAACTCGGTATTGCGTACGACGCAAGCTATCGAGGAAGGTTTCAATTTCGTGTAAAGAAATCCAAGCAAGTGTTGTGTGTAGAAAAAGATTCCTTTGATGATTTATATAAAATTCTCGGGTGTTACAAGAGGTGTATTACTATTCATAAGTTCAGGTAACTATTTCATTGGTATTGGTTTCTTAAATTCAAGAAATAACATCAATTTTATTCATTAACCTTTTATAAAGTTTGTATATTTTATATTAATATTATTTTTTGTGATTATATTATGTGATATATTTTTATAAAGGTAATTTCATTAATAAATGTTTTGGTTCCTTATATATCGACCATTTGTAACATTTTCTCTATTTTTTAAACTAAATCACTTTTGTATTTTCCATCTCATCCATCAAACAAATAAATGAATAAAATAATTATAGATATATCAATTTTCAACCTATGAGCCCCCATATCCTCTAAAAGAATTTACTTAATGACTTTTTGAATGAATTTATCACATTACCTTTAAGTCGTAAATAAATAACCTAACCCTACTATGTTACATCTCAATATAGGAAACATGATTCTATGTTAAAAATATCAATGTTACCTATGTCATACACTTACTTCATTATATTCTAGTACCTTCAGTGTTTACTCCATTAAAAAGTCTTCTTATTGTCATAATAACAGAAGAGCTAAACCATCAACAAATATCAATAAATCACATGTGTATGAAACATACCACATATTGGATTAACTGATAACAATATATTTTGATTAATTCATGATAACACTTGATATTCATAGGTCATTCATACATCATTTGGAAAATTATTTATTTTATTTTTCTATCATGACATTTACTACACATCACCATCTATGAACCAATTATCGGTTAACACGCCATTCATCATTGAAAATTTTTAGTATCAAGAAAATAAAAATCATATTGTAATGAATTGTTAGTTCAAAAACAAGTAAAACTTATATGATTTAATAAGTAAAGAAATATATTAAACTAGATATACATATAAATTATTTATGGACTACCAAAACTGGATAAGGATTGAAATAATAAATAAACTACCAACAATGGATTATACCATTTAGAAAACTCAAAAATGGAATTTATATCATTTTTAATCAAATTTGAGACATTTTTTAAACTATATTACTCATTCTAATGGGAGTATACCTATTCATAACTAGATCACCAATGTTAATTGTTAATAATTCTTGTTATACATATTTTCCCTAGACACCACTTACATTTTTTTGATAATAAATTTCTTGTTGTTGGAAGATTTTCCATTAAATGGACATGTATTGTGATCTTATCTCCCATATAAATTTTTAAAACATCAAATACTAGATAAAAATATTCAATTAAATGTAGTTAAGGGTAGAATAACCACCATCAGGTAAATTATTTTGGATGGAATTTATGAAGAAACCGTAGTCTTATAAATTTATTTTAGTGCTTTTAATTTTTTATTTTTGTAATATAACTTCTGAATATTTTATTCAGAATGCTCTATCCATGTTTATTTTCCTTATTTTACTAGGACTCTATCTCTATATTGAGATTAGTTCTAATTTTAATAGTGTCTTCATTTTATGTAACATCAATTAAAATTTCATCAGGCTTACCCCACCATAAGATGACTATTCAACCAGTCGTCATTTCATTCCTGGTGGTGTAGTTTTTGAAACAACTTAGGCATTCCTCCTACCTATCCTATTAAATTTACATAATAGACACATAAATATTATACATAATTTTAGATGATATCTAGATAAAATCATCCCAATTTCTTATAATTATTGTATCTTGTTTCTTCTGATTCATTATTTTTTTATTATCTCTTAGATGGCTACTATGAGAATACCATAATTTCTATTTGATACAGCCTTCATTGAACAACATTTTCCCCATGAAATTTGTATATTTTTTCCATCATAACATATTTTACTTTAGTATATATCTTCTCCTTTAATCTAATATGAATTTTTTATTTTTCATATGACTTCTATGATTCTCTTCTTATTTCAATATCATAGTATGTTTATATGGTTGGAACATGAAAAACATAACCCATAGAGATCAAACATTGTGTGGTTTTAATTTACATGAGATGTTAATGAAAAATATATTTTACTAACCTTAAGCCCTTGGGATTCTACGAAAAGACTAATGATGAGATTCATCATTTAAAAAAATCTCATTTCAAATATACCCACCCTTGAGATCCTCCTCAACCAGATTTGGAAAAAGACATATGTTTAATTCAAAATTACAAACTAAAAAATATATTCCTTCCATTTATATGTACTTCCAAAGAAGGAATTTATATCTTTAATTTTCACTTTCAGGAACAATTTTTTGATTGAAGATCCTTTATCTTTTTATCTTTTTCTCTCATCTAAGCTTCCATACCAAACAAATTCCAGACCTTTTTCTAAATTATATATTTTATTCTCATTATGTTTTTTCTTTAGGGGGATGATAATTATAATAAATTCACACTCTATGGTCACTTATTGTCATATTTCATGGATATATAATTCAATTATATAACATTCCTCTTTCATTTTTGTGCCAATATTTTTTATATCAACATTTATTGTAACTTAAACTCTCCCCAACCTTTTCTTATACACGGATAAATATTCAATTAATACAAGATCCACTTGATGAAAGACTTCCTTTCGATCCACCATATACAATGAGGCCTTGAAGTGGTCTTAGTCAATATCAAATAACTATTTTAAGATAATACTAGTTATAGTTTATTTATATTCCAATAATTCTCAGTCTTCTCTAACAAGTTTGGGGATATATGAATTTTCCGGTCTATATGTGTCTGATAAAATAAAAATAACATCACATTTACAAATAGATTCATAATTGGTCACCTTGGTTGGAGGTTTATCTTCATTTGTCTTCCTCCTGATATTTTATTTTATATTATCATGTGAAATTATTTAGTATCCCTTTCCACTAGTTTCTTATATCGACTATATACACATTCCACACATGGGGAAGACAATACAACCTCATTTTCTCTTGTAATTTTTTTAACCATTTTCCATGGTATTATATATTTCAAATGTAGTACAATGGTCCGAATATTTTTAATGAACTTCTTTATACAAAGATCACTACAACATATTTGAAAATCTTAAATACCAACCCTCTCTATTGGCTTAGCTAAACCTGAATCTTCAAGTATGTACTCTTTGATGTTCCTACTAAAAACATATATTAACAAGATAATTTCTTTATTCTAATCTTTAAAATTTGTTCCTATAAATATAGTGTATTTACCATATATTTCATGATCATAAAAAAATAAAAATATATATCTACTAATCTACAAGTTAGAGTATTTTGAATTTGATACCAAATTTCAGAAAAATATTGACTGGAAGCACCTAGAGATGGATGATGAATAAATCATGGATCACATTGATTAAAACTTTTATCCTTTTTTATCCTATAAATTGTGAATATCATGGTAATTTATTATAGGTATATATTCAATATTTAATTCTTACTCATGTTTTAATAAATAAATATTTTCAAAAAACATATATTTAACATGAAACATACTAAATAAGTGTGTTTTACCTGGTTCACCAATAAGGGATAAACCAAGTAGAATTCACACAATGTCGTACTTATATACTAAGGATCCTCAATACACACTTTTATTAGATACATGATTTTGACATGTCTCATTTTTTATTTGGGGGAACTCCCTCTCTATGTACAATTGTGATTTTCATCAGGAGACTATATGGATAATGTATGTACTTTGGGTTTTATTCAATAGATTTTAAATAATATTTTCTATTTTTGTTAAAAATAGGTTTCAAAGACCCCTTGAATCATCTTATTATAAATTGATTCTCTCTTAGTTTCAAATATTCTTTTGCCTTCTTTCTTCAATGAATAGTGAGATCACTTTTTCATGATAAGGACTTGGTGAATAATTTCTATGAACCATAATAGGGACATATTCTTCTTCAAGATGAAGATAATATTAAAAATAAAATAATTTTGTCCAATAGTGAAACCCAACATTCATTAATCCATATCTACATGAATTAAATAATATATAGTAGTGGAATAATTATTTGGATCACTGTATTATCTACTTTATATAAATTGTGTATTTCAATGATGCATTGAATCTCTATTATTCTTCAAATTAATGACATATCCCACTAGGATTCCCTATTATTATTTTTATTATTCATAAAATATATTTACATGGAAATTTATATTCTATCTTCTCTAGATATCATTTATATATCACATCATTTTTCTAAATAAATAAAATATAAAAATAGAACACTTTTTTTCTTATATATTGATCAAATAAATACATCTATTCAGTATCTACACATCCTATAATGATCTGGAAATATTCTTAATATCCCCTTTTTCTCTTTAATATATTCACCTTCCTCCTATTTTATGATGATATCATATTACTTTTTACACTCATAACTATTATATGTAGTTTTATAATTTATTATAAAAGGAGTTGTGTAAATTCATCAAACATAATTCCATTTATTCTAATTTCAATCATTTAATAAAAATGGATACTTCTAAATCATAACATGATTCCTTCTATTAAGGTGTGTTTTGTCTCAAAGTTGACTAGTGAACATGCTTATTTTCAATGTGAACATCACCACTGTAGAATGATCTATTGATGTCATCAAAATGATTTATATTTAGTAAAAAACATCTTAACACCACAATCAAATTCCCATTTTTGGATTTGACATGTAAAACCCAATACTCACCACACCTTGTACCACGACATAGGAGTTCTATATCATTTTTATATAAATATCTCAGGTATGTCTTCCATTAAAACCAATATTCATTTAGTGGGACTACACATTTCTCATAAGGATTCCATTAATTCACCACTACATACACTATAGTTTATTTGTATCTATTTTCCCATTTGGGTATCATTAGGTTTCTATTTAGTTCATAACATTCTATTTTAAATTTACAAATTTACCAATATCCTCCACAGCACTTGAGAAACTCTTTATTTTTCACAGTGATTTCATTAATGAAAAATTCTATCCTCCATGGTGTGGTGTGAAACTACTCTCTATTTAACAATAAACATGTAATGGTATTATTTTCTATGAAATTTTTAACCCACACTCAATTCATTTACATTATATCACATATCCAATAAAAAATTCTTACATATCTCCAAAACATTTACATCCAATCCTATGATGGTTATTGGTACACCAAAGTTGGGATTATTCATTTTTAATACGCAATATTCTAGATCAAGTTTCCTTACACCATGTTCTAAATTATTCTTTACATTTTTTGTTGGAAAAAACATAGTAAAATCATATAAAATTCCCATATCATCTCCATTATATGTATTTCCAGAAATATAATGACCTACATAGATTCACCCTGTAATTTTATTGGGATTGAATCTATTTTAATTTTATAGTTATTATTTAAATATTCCTCAAACAACCCTTATAAAAATATATTAAATGCCTTATCATGCTTAATAAAAAAACCACATCTGTAATTGTCAAAAAAATAAAATACAAACTCTCCTAATTACAATAGATTATATTGGATTCCACTTGGATATCAACAAAAAATTCATGATGGGTGAAATTGGAAACTTCTATCATAAATTTAAGGTATAAATTTCATCATTAATAGTTTTAGGGTTTTGGGTTTAATTCATTGATAAAATTTATAAATGCTATTTCAAATTTCATACAATGATTACATTAACTGTTTATAGATCCATATAAGCACAAAAAGTAATTCACTAAATTTATTTTGATCAACCAAATTAACATTCTGAGGGATGAAATATCTCATGAAATTAAACACATAGGTTTATAACTAATATTTCAAATATTCACATATAATATATCCTTTTATATTTTGTTTATATAAAATTAATAATTACTTTAATAATCCCCATCAAACCATGAATAAACATGAATATCGTCTATTAACACTATAAAAATGACTAAATAGGTTATTTTAAGATATGATTCATTAAATATATAAAAATAATAAAATAATTGATAACCCTAAATATCTTTATAGACAAATCATAATGCTTGTACATTTTTATAATGGTTATCTTTAGAATACCCTATTTATTAAACCCAATTAGAGACATCATGATCTCAATTTAATTATAATTATTTTACCTTTTCAATATATTGAAAAATTTATGAATGCAAGGAAAAGGCTATTTATCTTTCTATGTTACATGATTTAACATATGGTAGTGAATAGATTGATTTAAAAATCCATGATAATTCTTAAAAAATAAAATAAGCATCCAAATTGAAGATTATTAATCAAATAAATCTAATACCCTTCCTGTCTTATAGTTTTTATTTTAATTATCATGACTACATATGTTTCATGTGATAAAAAATCTTATATGTTAAACTAGTTCGGGGAAATAATTCCATAGATAGCACCATTTCTTTCATCAATGGTAACCATAAAAATTTGTCAAAAAAACATCTACTTAATCTTATACTACTAAGGAAAAAAATTTAATCTTTTTAAAATACTAATATTAAGGCCATTAGTTGTAAATAAAAATTATATAAACAAAGGATCCAAAAAAATATGTTGTGTTCAAATCACATAAATTTCATACTCAACAAAAATAGATTATGTATTCTTATCTTGTACTGTAAAAAACACTCAAAATCTGTAGTAAATATATTCTATAAAATTCAAAAAAAAACCATTAAATTATTAAGGTAAATTATTTTTATCTTAACTTAGTTGAATCATGAAAATTAGTGTCTCGAAACAATTATGTGGAAATCTTATTTCATCCCCAAAGACACATATATTAATGGGATTCTATATATTTATTCATGTATCATAACCTAATGTTTATAGTACTTTATCAATAGAGAACACAAATCCAACATCGCTCTTTCTAATAAAATGATATATATAGACTCTTTTGTACACTCAAATGATGAAATTTATTCTATAATATCTTTCATATTCTTGAATAATTCTTCATTATATTGTGTTATAAAAGAAAATAACTTACACCCTAGGAATGTATCATGATGTGTTTCACTAAAACAAAAATATTTACAAAATTACTGTAGGTGTTAAGGTTAAAAAATAACTTTTGATTGGATATTTAATTAAAGAATCATCTCTAAAATTTAATCCTAGATGTGATTAGATAGATTGAAAAAAACGATCTCCAAAAAATGAGTTTGGTACTACCTTATCATTATTTTCCCAAAATAAAATAAAACAATTATGGTCCTTCTTTAGATTAAGTGTCTTATGATTGAGATACTAATTTTATATTATTTTTAATCTAACCCATACTATGTTTTCAAGAATATTCACTTTAATACATGTCTCCCACTAAAAATAATCATCTCTTTCGTACATGAAAAACCAACACCAAAATCTATAGTTTATGATGGATCTAGAAGTTCAAAAATCACCATTAAACTAATAGTTATACTATTTCTCTCCATTGTTATCTACAAATAAAAAATTATTTTACCTCTATAACATTATTCATTGATACCCCAATTTAAATCTCTCATAATTAATTTTTATAGTTTGATAAAAATAAAAATAAAATCATGAAAATATAAAAAAACTATCTACATAAACTAAAAGAATTAAATGACTCAAAACAAGAATTAAAATCAATAACTATGTTTATCTATTAATCATACAATATTAATTTTCAGGAATCATTATATATACACGCTATGAATCAACAAAAAATTTCAAACAAATTATTTAGAAAATTGAAATTTTTTATATTAATTATCAATTACAAAAGATTTTTAAAACCAATAATATTAAATAAAATCATTTAAAAAATCCTTATACATGATATCTGATACATATATATTATATAATTATTTATTTCATAATTTACCTTCCCATAAAATCATGGATATAAACACATGAAATAAATAACAAAAAAATATAAAATATGAGTAAAATAGAACCCTAATAATAAATAGACCCCTGGGAAACTTAGGTATCACTATAAATAGAATAGTCACAAATTTATTTCGAAATATATTTGTTCTGATCCATATTTGTTTTTACTCTGACCGAACATCCCCGAACTCATGTTTAATAGAAACTATTAATACCATATTTTGTGTCATGAAATAAATATCATTTTATTGATATTCAATCTAGGGATATCTACAGTCCTTAGAGGAAGTGATATATTGGGACTATAAAACAATGTCAATGGATAAATCATAATCATTGGAAAATGAATATATATATATATAAATAATGTTATATTAAATTAAATAATATTTACAAAAAATAAAATATATATAATGATGACAGATTTCATAAAGTTGACCATACTTTTAAAACATAAATAATACAACTTTTTATGTGAATATTCATTTCATAACATTATAATTAGTTCTTGAAATAAAATGGTTTACTTAATTTTAAATCATTAGTATGAAAACAACTGTTTCATATATTATCTACATCATCACTAGCACAGTTCTTCGAAACTAGAACCATTTATAGAAAAATCATAAGTAAAACATTTCTTCATATAATGGGTAAATGTAAACATAATAAGGGATGAGGTCAGAAGCTCAGTAATAATAAAAGTGTAAAATATTAATTATAATTAAAAATTTACTTGAGTATAATTAGTATGAAAAAAAAAATTTGTACTTTGAAAATCATAATTTAAAATTCATTGATGAAAATTTGAGTCCTCAAATAAATCATGACAGTTCATAAGCCATGAATCAGAAAGGGATGAGAGAACTTGATCCATGTGAAAATAAAAATGGTATAAGATCATTTCATAATAAAATTGACATAATTTTTATAATTTTATTAATCATAGAGATCATATTTTAAGTATACTCACTATGTCATTTATAACATGTTAGGCTTTGTTCAACCGCATGTGAAACTTTTTTTAGCATTGGATAAACTCTTGTGTACCCTCTTTCAGCCTTATAATAACATCACATACACCCTCTTCAATTATTAAGATAATATTTCCTGTAACCATTGAGCTCACATAGCATTAATAATAACCCAATTCATTAGGATGATATATTATTATAGTCTAACACATCATAGCATCAAAAAAACATTCATATTTATAACAAAATATCCTTAAAACCTTCATCATAACATAACCCATGGAACATAAAATGGGTTTCAATGATATGACATCATTATAACCAATAAATATATACATAAATAATAAATATGATATCATAAGATCATATATATAATAAATACTAAGTGACCTAAACAAATATTATTATAGACTAAAAATTAATTTAAAAGATCACTAGAATATTTTTTGAGGAAACTAACTTTTTCATTTTTATAGAACATATTAAAATCTAAAAATTTACAAAAAATTAAGGAAAAAAAATCATTGAAAAAACATTGTAAATTTGAGATGTGGGATTAAATTCATTAGGTGGTTATGACAACAGGAAACTCCATTCAATCCATGTATTGTAAAATAAATACTTCCTTCAAAATTTCAGTAAAAAGTCAAAAGAATCACATTTTGAAACCAACAAGAAGATTCCTATTATTTTTTAAAAAAAATTATTAAAAATGTATCTAGAATATTAAAAACATTCATGAATATATGTTTAGAAAACATGGATATGGAAGAAAAACTGTTTTTAATTAAAGAGATAAATAAATATTTTTCCAATGAAAACATTATTTCAGAATCTTAAGTGTACAAAGAGATGAAAAATAAATAAAAACATATAAAATATAAAAATACAATAAGGTGTCTATTTTTTCATTTATTGATTGGTATATCATAAATTTTTTTTATTTGAATTTTGACCGTAAATAATCCCTATAAACAAAGATATTGTAAAATAAATCTCTTACTACTTGGGTATATATTCAAGAATAATCCAAATTAAATAATAGTTTCAAATGAAAAATTAAATATTATTAAAATAAGTACATTAATGATATGAAATTTCAAAGGTTCGACATTTACTCCTCATAAATTGTTATATGTCTATAAAATAACATATATGTAAAAGATGACAATTTGATACAAAAACCTCATTAACTCAATTTTAACTTCCTTTAACAGTGATTTAAACTCCTATATAATAAAAATAGATTATTTATAATCCAATAATAGAATAATTGGTATAATTATAATAACATATATGGTGAAATTATTACATTTAAGTAAATATTTATTTATAATTCCTTCAAAAAATTAATGTTTCTACTTGTAAACTATTTTTTCCTGAGAAATATTTTGGGTAGTTCTAGTCATTGCACATTAACCATGGTTATATAATATCCAAAATTTTAATAATGTTATAAACATCATATATATCCATTATATATATATAAACATCCAAAAAAATAGATATAGAAAAATGATTCACATTGTTCATGGAGATGGTAGGTTGTATGAATTCATGAACGTTGATTTTTACTTTTCAGCAGATAGGATAAAATAATGTTAAATAATAAATCAAAATCCCAAAACCATTATTATATCATATATAAAATAAATATTCACTAAATATATCCTTATTACCATATATATAAATATGAGATGAAAAAGTGCATCACTTCATGGTGGTGGTAGTCCACATGTATGAATGTGCGACGTTATAGTTTTACAACATATTGGAATGTAAGAATGTAGATATTATATTATATTAATATAAGAATAATAAGGTTATTAATATAAAATATAATCATTAATCCCATCATAATAATAGACCATGAATGATTTGTATGGAAAAAGAATTGCATCGATATGTGGATATGGTAACCTATACGTACACACTAGTGAACTTCCAATTCCAATTTGACGGAAAAGAGGATGGTTAATGTTCATTTAAAAGTAAAGATAATTTTTTAATATTTAATAAAATGATTTTATTATTTTATTAATTATAAAATAGTTATAGTATTTATAATAAAAAAATTTATTAGGTGTGGTTTGATGATTTTCTCTTCTTTGATATGCCTCTTTAGATCCATTTTTAAGGACCCATGGAATGGAATTTTATGAAGAAAATAACATCATACTGAGAAAACTTTTATTTTATAAGATATTTTTTATTTATTCATTTATCTAGAAATATTAATGTAGTGTAATGAAGAGAAAGGTGGGGTGTTCTTTTATAAGTGAAGAGGGGGGAACTCAAGGATTTTCACAAAAGATTAAAATATAAAAAATTCATTCTCAAGAAAGATCCCTCAAAATAGATAGATATTCAAGCATAGGGTTTTATTTGGTTTTAATCCAATAAAAAAATAATATTTTGATAGGTTACGTTGTGTTTTTATATATTTTTTAACACCATAGTTAAGAAATTTTCATATTTACCACTGTAATAACCTTTTAATTCCTAAAAGGATATTATTTTTCTTATAATTTAATAATTATATAAAAAATAGAAATGTGGTGATATTTCCTACAATTTAAATTCATATTGTTCATCTATAAATAATATATAATTGTTAACAATTTAATAATGTATTTTTTTCATTCAATATAATTAATGTCATTTGAGAGACTATTCATATAATTTTACATTCAGAATAACCTGACATAAATTTAATTCAAAATTAAAACATTTAAAATATATCAAATATGTTATGTTGGTCTATAAATGTTTTGGGAGACCAAAAAACACCCAAAATAGTATTACATTTAGGTTTTAAAAAATACATGATTATTATGTTCCATACAAAAATTTTCCTATCATTAAATAAGCAATTAACTTTATTATTTCATCACTAAAAATAAAAATAAATTTAAATGTCAAAAATAATTGTTCATATTTATATTAAACATTTATAAAAAATATTATACACTTTTTTATTTATATGTTAAAATGTTTGAGATATTAAAATCAAGAGGTGAATTTTTTTGAATTTTCTTTACCTATAATAATATAAATGTCACTATCAAGTTAAAATAGAGACAAAATTACATATATTCATGTTTTGGATGCATGTAGTCCAATTTCTCAGATAAAAGTAATTAAATAAAATTTTTATATTTATTTAGGGCCATTATCTCTTTTTTTAATCCAAACTATCTCATTTTACATTTACTAGGGTAACAAACAATTTCCATGGTAACTATTCATATTGGCCAATAATATAATGGTTTTAATTTCCAAATTTTGAGCTAATAATTAAAAATATGGAATCAAATTTAAAAGTTTCAATTCATTGCTTTAGGAAATTATTTTATGAACAAAAAAAATAAAAAATAAATAAAAAATAGTTTTCATAAAAATACATTTTGAAGTGTAAAAATATTTTTATACCAAATTTATCCATAATATTTATTCCATTTAACATAATTTTATTATTTATAACTTATAGATATAATTTAACTTTTTAAACCACAATTTTGAAAATGTACCTTCATAAATTCTTCAAAAAATATTGATTTCAATGGAAAATAATTATTTTTTCAGTATTCATTGAATAATAAGCATTTCAAATATTATAAAAAAATATCATCCTAGGATATTTTTAAATTAAAATTAAAATGTTTTCTCATTTTTTCGTATAACATTTCCAAACATTTAAGAAAAATATTTTAGTTATATTTAAAAAAAAAATAAAAATCTTTTATGAAGTGAATGTATTTTTTAAGAATATAACCACATAAAAATTATGTTCTTATTTTCTCTGAATTAATCTGTACATTTTTAATGATTTTTTTCCATTATATATAGTTTATAAATAATTTATTCTTATTTATAATCTCTAATTTAATCAGGTATATTATAACGACCATAAACATATAAAATTTTGTGGTTCCATTAAAGTCAATGTTGTGTGATGTATACGGTATTGAAAATGTGGTTATTTAAAAATATAACGGTGTTATTGTAATGTTTAAAAGAATCGTATTACAAGGTATAGAAAAAAGTAAATTAAACAACCAACTGATATAATATAAAGAAATATTAAAACTTCCGTCGATGTGTGTTCAAACATCAACACATTTTCCCTCCAATATAGAAGAATGTTTAGGGTAGAACCCTATTTATTAAAAGGTAAAAATAAAATCCCCTTTTAAATGGGAGGGATCCCATTACCTAACATAAAGCCCTAAATCAAACAGAAACCACATGGCATGGAGTCCCATGCAGTGAAATGTCCAAAAAATACTAACCTGAAGGCCGAATGGCACAATCAACCATTACACAACCCAAGATCTGTCATGGGACCTAATAGGCCCAAGCCGAGCCCAGCACCTGAGTTCCACTCGCTCCCGTCCAAGTGCTAGTCGATAATCACAAACCGAAACACGCGCCACTGTCCACGACCCCTGCATCCCTCCACTCCATTGACTATAACCCATTCATACTATATCTGGTCAAAAACCATATCTGGAGTAGATCAAAATGGCTGATTTCATCATGAACCACGTCATGGGCAATGCCCCCCACAGCCACCTGAATCCATCTTGTCCGCTGCCTCCATAATCCAACCACTGTCATCCTGCCACCGCTCACAAGTCATCATTAAGTGTCAATGTCGCCCGAAGATCCGAGCCGGTAAAAATTAATCCACCGAGATAAAAGGACCAGCCGCAGGTCACTCAAGCAACAGATCCACTACAGATGAATAACACCATACAAAGAGATACGGCACTAGGAATAGGTTGTTGATGAATACGAAGCGCCGCTAAAGAGGAGGAAACCCTAATCACGTCTGGGAGCTCTCAGCCGAATCCAAGAGCCCACCCATTTATCCTCCAATATAGTTCCTATAATAAATGATTTTTGAATAACAAACATTTTCCTTTATAGGCATCCAGATATAAAATATCATCATACACAATGAGGAACTCATATTTAGGTGACTAAAATAGTAAACACATGGGATTTTTCTAGTGGATTCTATATATTCCTATGTATAATCTATCTAAGAACATATAATCAATACCACTTGGGAATAATTTACATATAAAAAATAAATAGTTTGGGAAAAATTATACATATTCCATATATTCATATTAAAATTACTCATCAAAGAGTTTTCCCAATACAAGGATAACCTTACATGATTTCGCCTTAATTAAAGCATATCATTAACTATATCCTATTCTGGGAATGATGATAAATATCAATTGTATATTAAATAATAATACTACCCATGTTCATAACATTACCTACTAGGGATCATCATTCACTAGAATTTATCTTTAATGAACCTCTATTTCTTTACCATTCCATGGTTTTTCACATCATTATTAATTCTCAATGCTTCAATTTTTCACCTAAATAACTATTTATTTCATGATACTATTTTTTCTATCATATACATGATTCATTTGTTTCATTAAAATTATTTATGTTCAAAAAAAATTCAGAAACAATTCCATAAAAATCTTCTATTATAAATCAAAAAATATTGTGGATAAAAGCTCTTTTTACAAAATCATATATTTCAAAAATATCATGGTTCTAAAATTAAATAATTGTTATAAAAATTAAATACCATGTTTTTCTCAAAATCATAAAATATAACTCCCATCAATATATATTTTATATTTTGCAAATTTTTTATAATTTTTTATCTTTTGTTAAAATTTATTTTTTTGATAAATTTCACGTCAATATTAAATAAAAGGAAAGAATATAATATCATGCATCAAAGGATCATAATAATTAATAAATGTAATTTAATACACTAACCATAGATTATAAAATATAGAATTTATATTTATATAGGATCATTGGTCATACCCTTGACTAAACCATGTGCATATTATTACCAAAGATCCACATGGTAAATTTGGAAGGATAACATAGAATCACATATCTTCAATCGTTGATTGATTAACATGAATAATCTTAATTATCTATCGAATTGAGGTAGAGTACCCCGAAATTTATAAATTTTATCCCTAACCACAGGTAATCTTGTTTAAGGATGGGTTGGTTCGGTTGGTAGGTATTGAGGCTACATGATCTTAATTAGGGGTTTTTTTTATTTCAAATATTATATCAGGAAAATTTTATATCAGGAATATTTTTTTATAGATCTAGCTAACCATACTTATTACTATTCTTCAAATCTTATATAAACAACTTCCAAACATAGTTAGATAAATTTATTAGTCTAAGAGTGTTAATAACCATTTATATTTTTCTATCCTAAAAACCCCTCAATATAGTTATCATTCATGGTTTATACACCATGATTTTCCCCAAAATAATCCCCAAAACATAAATTTTAGTATTGTATCCATCAAAAAATTTAATAAGAATTATTTTAAATATTTCATTTGTTAGATATGGGGGAGTTAAAACGTGTATCATAATGAAATTAGTAAAACCCATACTAACTAAATTATGAACAAATTTACAGTCAATAAAAATTATATTATGTTTTTATTTAATATTTTTCATTGATTTATCATATTTTTTTTATAATATATATATATATATATTGTAATATTATTTTCTATGATTAAACAAAATTCAATATTAGTGTTTAAGCTCATCCATTTTTAATATTGTCGGTTATTAATAATATAAATTTATATCTTAGATCCAAATTATGCAATTTACTTTTCGTTGGAATCTTATGATTTATATCTTTGAATATTATAATATTATCCTTAAATTTTTTTTATATTTGGATGGTTATTTTATCATACTATAAGGCTCAACTGGTTAGTCATATTGGCTCAAATATGAATAATATTTTGAATTCTAGATAAAATCCTATATAAAAAAATTTATGATTCTTTAATAGAAAAATTATAACAACAAGAAATATGTTTAATGAAAATATCATGTGAAATAAATAAAAAATGGAATGGAATTCCATAAATTTAATCAATGATTGAATCATATTTCAACATTTGGATAATATCTCTAAAAACTCACATCAGAATATACTCATATTTTATGTGAATAATGTCAACATGTTGAGGTAAAGAATTAAAATTTATCCCAATTATTTGTTGATTTATATATGTGTAATAAATCATTATAACACAACACGTGATATGTAAATATCATTTATATCGATAAGGAGTGACATAGGTATTTCTCTTGGAGTAATATACATGAACTGTAATGTAATATTTAATATTGAATACCACTAACATTGTATCTCATCTTTTTAATTAACTTAATTTTTAGTCTAGAAATAGTATGATCTTTTTTAAAGTAAACTTTTTTTCTATAATGAATTTATAAATCATAAAAATTTATTGTTTTCTTGATTAAAGTGTAACTGTGTACATTAAAAGAGCTATAATAGTTGTAGTATATATGAAACACTCACACCAATACTCAATTTTTGGAGAGCTCAAGAGTGCCTGTGAATAAGGTATCATACAAATAAGATGTGTGTATATGTTATTTGGTTTTTTTGTACTCTTAAGATTAGAAGCCTCTTTCATATCTTCATTCTATTATTCCAATGTTACTTAAATACCATAAATTTATTACATATTCATACAACTCATGGATACTAAGAAAGAATATTTTAGCTTCAATTTATAAATATTTATCAAAGAATTTGGGAATAAAAATATTTGATAATACAATAAATATATATTCATAAATTTTAAAAAAAATTATTCTGAACCTCTTATGGATTATTATTTCCTTAGGTTTTGTATGTTTCTTATAAAATAATTAAGTATGATTTACATATGAACTATCAGTTTTACTAGTGATGAAAGGATTATTTTAAAATGAATTTAATTAATTTATCAAAACTATGAAATTTAATGAACACAGATATCATATGAAACAATTTAATTATATCAACATCCATAGTATGATGTCTCTAAATATAGGCCTTAAATATTGATATCATGGATAATTATATAAGGTATATCTTCCTGAAATTGACATGGTTCAGTTATATATACATAAAACAGTGTATCACTACTATAATATACAAATTTACATAACAATGATACATATATAAATCCATGTTTTCGGATATCCCTGGAGATAATATCAAGATATACATATTAGTGATTCAAAATATGTCCAAAAATTTAGTAACTCGCTATAATATAATAAGTGATATCCAATACCACTATTAAATATTATGAGAAAAATTATGTTAGAAATATAGGATATTTCAAACTGTTATACCACATCGATATAACTCTACCTAAATCACATGTAGTTACATAAGGTATATACAAATATAAGGAATTGAGCCATTTAATATTATTTATATTGTTTTCATTTAGGAAATGGATTCATAAATTCAAAATTAAGTATAAATTATAAAAAAATATATTGAAATTATGATGGTTTTAAAAATTAGTTTTATGATTATGAATTTTTCCTAACTAGTAATAAATTTTTTAATAAATAATTGTTTAATGTTATTTGGGAATTCAAATTTCCATATTTTTCATGGTATAAAATTTGGGAGTTTAAGATTAATTATTCATTTTAAACAGAAAATGTAATTTAGAAAGTGTTTATAAATTATAAAATTAGACAAATATCATTATATTATTTTTATGAAAGGATCATAAAAACACCTTATGAAATGATCTAATGAATTATTTATTTAAATAAATCATTTAAACCAAATAAAAATAAATTTTCTTATATATGATTTGGATTTAAATAAATATATATTATATTATATTTAAATAATTTAATGTTTTACATTATTAACATTGAAAGCCTAAGCTGTGATAGTGGGGAAACTATGCCCTCATTGGGAGAGAGTAACACATCGGAATAAATAATAATACAATATTGGAAGTAATAAACAACATACATCTGAAATAGATAGAAGAAAATTGATAAGATAAATAACCAAAAAAATAGTCCATATAAAAGTTGATGTAGGGTGTTATGTTCTAAGAAATTAGCCAATATAGGTACACTGTAAGAATCCACAATATATGTTTCAAAAAATGAAAAAAGGAATCCAAGAAGCATCTCATGCCTCATCTCGGTCTCATGCACTCCAACTCCAAAACAGGATCTCAAGTGCCTATAGATGGGTGCTTTCACTTATCAACACTACAAACAATATAATATGTTTAGGCACAAAAGCATGAGCCAAATAGGGTGTCGGAAATTAATCCAACTATGCAGCCACCCAAGATCGGTGCCTATTTATTAGTGATTATATGAAATAGGTAGTGTACAAAAAGTAAAAGTAGTAAACGAGGAAGTGCTCAAAAATAAATAATCCTACAAGTCCTATTCTCTATCAACATTTATTATGTTTAGTTCAAAAATTCAATTACATTGAATTATATAAGTCACAAGATCTGGACTAAGCCTGGAAATACATAGTATAAATGATTCTCAATAGCTACCTCCAAAGGATATCTAAAAAGATGAAGTAAAGATCGAATACAATCTTGTGATTTGGATTGGAAAACGTCTCATAAGTCATTCTATTTAAATATTCAATTCAACATCTTGCCCTCAATTTTAGAAAAACCCTGATCGCATGCATAATCAGTCCTTTCCCACATGCATAACAAATACTCACACATATTCATTCAAATCCTTGCTTGCATGGATAAAAAACCATCTCCTTCAAGCATACAAATCTTTTCCCATAAACATAGAAGTAAAAAGGGTTGATCCTGATATATTAACATTTCTACATAGAATACAACACATGTAAATTAAACTATTACATGGATAACATAATAAAAAGTCACATAGAAATAATACCAATGAATCCACTGGTAAATTAAAATATCATGAATTATAAACAATTATAATCACATGGTTAGTTCATATCACAAGCCTAATATGTAATCTAACTATTGCAAGGCTTAAAAAAATATAATCACATGGGCATTTTACGTAAAACCAGCATACATGTTATTTATACTATCACAAGTCTTTAGCAACTATCATTTCACGTGGGAAACATTCAATTAATCAATTACATTTTTAAAAACCCCAAAAATTAAAATAAATTCTTTCCCATTGGCATCGTATTCCAAAAGAATAAACAGTAATAATCTGAGGGAAACGTACCCACAGGGTGGACCTTAATCAAACCATCAAACTCTAACATGATAAAATTAATTTTATTCATGACCTAATAATAATTAGGAAACAAAAAGTGGCATATTTTCATTCAAATATAGACACTAAACATTAGAAAATTCTACTACAACACATATAAATAACTCAAAAATTGAGCAAAGGGCACAATACCACCTACATCATCATAGTACGTCTCTCCTCGTCCAGCCACAGCCTCCAATTCAAGATAGAATGAAATATATCTACAAAACAATGATAATATTTCAAAAATAAATAAATTAATCGATAGTATAAATCACGAATAATGAATCCATAGGAATCAAGGGCTTACCGATTGGGTTCAGATGCATCTGATAGTGATCGAATCAAAGTTTGGATGATCAATCGGGAAGGGATTGAAGGTCTAGCGCTACTTGTTCGTCAACCTGGGAGAGCCTCTATCATTTTTCAAAAAAAACAATGATACTTCCAAATTTAGTAAAAAAAAGTCACACAACATGTATATGAGACTACAGACCATGCCCGTATAGTTTCTAGCCATACAATTATGTGGTCATGTAATGTGATTACATGGAGTGAAACCTTATATAAATGGGGTGTACCTATAAGTACGTGGCATGTAGTTCCTAGCCACATCATGTAACATGCCTATAGCCAACCCTTTACCTCTTTTACCCAATTTTATTAAGTATAAACTGATAATGAAAGATCCATAGATCAATGGATGAACCAGATTCTTACAAACATCACCCTTAAAACAATTCATCCCGGAATTTCCCTTCCAATGGTGGTGAAGGGACATCAGAGAATAACCCTGTCCATTGCGATCAAACATAATCCTACCTCTCCTATCTCTTGTCCTTCACTCGATCATGTTTCCATAAAACCAAAACCAAGGGAATATATTGGACATGTAGAACCTTTGTGCTCCAATATACATTATTTATGGGATGATCCTCAAAGGAAGAATCTTCCAGAAACCCCACTTCTTCAGGATGAAAGGTGTGAGATGGATCCAAATATTAATGTTTCCACTGAGAAACATATAATAAGTCATGATGGCATGGTACCTATGGGGTAATTTCAACTGATAGGCAATCAGAGAAACCCTTTCTAGAATCCCAAATATCCCAACATGTCTCGATGAAATCTTACTTTGTCTCCTGATCCTCTTGATCCCCAACCTCGGTGCAACAAGTAGGAAAACTAGATCCCTTACCAAAAAATATAGATTTCTTCTATGGTGATCATCATAATATTTCTAATGATATTTTATAGTATTCATGTGCTTCTGAATCAACTTGAACTTCTCAAAAGTCTCATGCACAAGATGCGGTCCCAGTAAAGCTTCCTCACCCACCTCTAGCGAGTAGAGGGGTGATCGGCATGGCGTACCATAAAATGCCTCCAATGGTTCCATCTCTATTGTCACTTGGAAACTATTATTGTAGAAAAATTAAACCATGGGAATATGTTTCTACCAATAGTCCTCAACGTCTAGGATTCATGCTCGCAGCATGTCCTCATGCATATCTATCATACGTTGTGACTATCCATTAGTCTAATGGTGGTATATTGTGCTTAGAATCACTTGTGTACCCAACTCCCCTTGAAAAATATGCTATAAACAAGACGTTAAAGGGTACCCACCTTGGTGTATGCCCTTGGTAATATTTATTAGGTTATTATTAGAAGGGGACCCACTGGAAAAAAACCATATTTATACATTTCATTCCATATTCTAATTGTCGGACATGTGTACAGGGATTAGACATTATTATTATTAGTAATGAATATTATGAGTTGTATACATTGATATATAGATGAAAACTATGAAAAAAGATTTTTGTGCTTTGGTAAGAATGTTGGGTACATAATGAGTGATATCACATTAATGAATAATGTGAGAAATAATTTATCTCTTTTGTTTTTTAACAAAATTTAATAAATCAGAGTCTTTTATGGAAATGATATAGCCTAAATAAATCCAATTCCATGATTTTCTATTGGGATGTTTCATTTCCATAAATTCAAAGAAATAGATAATAGAGAAAATAGGTTGATAACACTAGCATGAAACCTTTTTGATTTGAGATAGTGTGGTAAAGGTATTCTATTACATTATCGGTGTTTGTTTTAGATAACATGTAATTTTATCATTAACATTGTTCTCTATGGGTGGATAGACATGATTATAGAATCTAACCTTGGACTTTAGGCTGGTTCACCTAATGCCACTAATAAAGAGTCCTAGAGGGTCACACACAAAGTGTATCTAGAATCTTAGTTTAAAATATATTATTATTTATTATATAACAGGTTGAATAAATATTATTCCCACATGTTGTTTACTAATTCTTTAGGTATGATGGATCACATTTATTATGTCACTATTTATTTGAGAGAACATATAGTATAAAAAATATTTAATAACTATTTATTTTTTATTCATTGAGTATAACATTTTTTTTGTGAATAATGGGGTGATATTTATTTAATAAACAAATAGACATTATTCAAGGCCCAACAAGTATTGTGGAGGAATGGAAGACTGAGTTTAATGGTCTGGTGGGAAAAAATAAAATTTTAATATTATTTCATTAAATAATATTTAATTTTAATTTGTAACTTAAGCATATCTCGAGAAATGATAATAATAATATTATTATTATTATTATTTTACATGGGGTTTTTCTATGATTAAATAAATAATTATGGGAACTTGTAAATTTATTTTTTTTAACCCTAGAAATATAAAGACCTAATTATATTATTTTCTCAATAAAGATAATTCATATTATTAGTTGTGCACAACAATATTTAAGTATCCTATCAATCCTAGAGAGCTCCCTTCTCTACGAACGCTCCAAAGAACAGAGAGAAATCCTCCTACACTGGATCAAGGAGAACACTTTGGAAGTTGTTCTCGATGTAATACAAGGTAGAAGATGCATGCACAATGATCTTCCATGATAGATCTTGGAGGTTCCTACAACAACATCTAGAGATTTTTAAAACATGTGTGGATCACAGCTAGAGGAAATCTACAATTGGTTTCTATAATGAAATGATGGTGGACCGAAGATCAATCATAGGATTCATCAATAAATAAATAAATCTATAAAAGTTAATTATATATTTAATTAATTCAATTATAAATAATATGTGATGATCCTCTCTCTCGGTTGTAGCATATTTACCCATTTTCTATTTCATTGACTCAATTATGTGGATCACATCATTCTTCATTATACATATCTCATATTGATCATCGATTATAGGAAACAAATCCATGTTCGGTACCAACCATCGCTTGCTTCTGCTACACTCAAAACCAATATAAACATTAACTAACTAAACCCATGTCTTTCTTGCCCCATGGGTATTCTTTTTTACAATTGTAAAAAATAGTTAAACCATTAATAATATTCAACATCTCTCATAAATTTTCTACATAATAAAGTCTTCTATAAAAATCGCATGTATTAACTTCTATCATTATCATGGGAAATTAAAACTATGAAGGGGGGTGATAAAGTGCTCAGTAATCGTAACCATAAGAAATGAAAATAAAATATCATAATTGAGTATAAAAAAATCATATTCTAATGATAATGTAAACTTGTAATATGAACATTAAATAATGAACACATACCTAATTAAACATATATCACCTGATAAGAATCAAATCATGAGGATTTGTTGTAAGTAATCCAATATCAAAGGATCTAATTATAATAAGATTTAGATCATAACATTATACATAAAATAATTACAATAGGTGAAGTATATCTCCATTTAATATCATCACATAATGGTCAATGTCCCACAATGTATAGGATTCACTCCAAAATCAAACAAATAACATCGTATGAGATATATAGCTTCACAAAATGAATTGGAGTGCTATATAATTTTTGGCCCACTCATCAACACATATTGGATAGAGTCCCATATATCAATAGGTTTAATTCTAAAAACTATAAAACCTCATCAGATATAAATAATTCTCTAATATATATTAGGTATATATAATTTTGGACCCACTCGTAGCATTAAACGATGTGCATTTATATGTCTTCCACAATGAAAAAATAAAACTTTAATCAAATAATAAATAACCTTAAAAATCATTAAGGAATATTTAAAATAAACATGACTATAAACCACCATGAGAAATAAGGTGGGTGGTTATAAAAGATCATACTCCTAGTTAATAAATTCAATGTAGAATTTTGTGAGAAAAGATAGAGAAACACTCTTGATAAATGATTGCATCAAATTGTACCACATAATTAGGAATAAATAAATTGATTTTTTGAAAATATGAGTCTAATATCCCTAATGATAAATATAAATAGTGGGTAAATCAGGAAATATTATTCCTAATAAGATACATTCTTTTGAAAATGTAATAGAAAATGGAAAAGAAACCATTATTGAGCTTTAGAAAACAATTTTAACATTGTTGTGGAAGAAAATATTATACTTCAATTTTGAAATGAAATTAAGAAATATTGGAAAAAAATAGAAAAAATTAATTTTAAAATAATAACAATAGTAAATCATTATAAAATATGTAAATATGGTATATAATATAAATCAATAGATCCAGGAGAGAAAAACTTTTGATTTTTTTTAAAATACATCGGTTCAAAACCATCAAAAATGTTAATAAAAATTAATTTTAAAAAATGGTTAAATGTAATATGATACTTAAAAAAATAATATATAATAGTTTTTCAAAATAGGATAATATAACTTTTTTAGAAAGTGTAAAATATAGATAATATCCTAAAACTGCTAATTATGAGGATGGAACTTTTATTTATATAGTGTCATTTTCTAAAAAAATGTAATAAATAAATTGGGAATAATTTAATAAAAAATTATCTCCAAATATAAAAATTTTATTTTAATTTGAAAAGAAATAGTATTCTTAGGGGAAACACTATAATCCTAGAAATATCCTTGTGTTATGAAAATCACTTACATTTTATAGACGATATCTATCATTATCACAGGAAAGGAAGCTAATTAATGGATGTTATGTTTTAATGATTAAAAAACATAATTAATTATTATTAAAGGGAATGTAATTTAATCGTGAAAAATAAAATTGGTGCGTAATTTAAAAACATGCCACAATTAAGGGTGATAGAGATAGAAATGATTATATTTTATCTTTATTTCTTTAAATTAACTCTAAAATAAAATATAAAAAACATAAATATTGTAATTACAAATGTTAGAACATTATTCATAACTATTATTATTCATAATAATTATTTAATGGAAAATTAATTAATTATTACATTCATTCAATATTTTTTGTGAATAATGTTTATCGTTTTGAACTATTATCTAAATAGACCTGTTTTTCACCATTCTTCTCCAAAACATTATCATTACTAGGTCATAAAAAGTAATATAATTAATGTTTAATAATTATTTAAATTGTTATAATTTCATCCTATATTTATTTTTATTTTTATTCTTTTTGATGAAGTCAATGATGATCATTTATTGATAATTTAAATAAACTATATGTGTTTCCTTAATTAATTATTTAAATGTATATATTACGAATTTGGAATAAGGGATAATTATTATTTTCCTATAACATTTTCATACCCACTTTCAGGATTTCATTGAACATTATTTGATCTCATTAAAATTGAGTCTTGTTTTGGGCTTGTTCTAAGAGAATTGGTATCCTTTTGGTGGCCCAAGTGGTTGTGCATGGTCGGCTTATAGATTAGGAAAACCTTATAGTTTGTCCAAGAAAATTAGAATCCCTTTCATGATCAACCAAACTGTAGTGGCGCACAGCTAGTGTGCACGGTTTTTCAAACCATGTAGTGCAACCCAAAAAAACATGTATGTTGTTTTAATTCCCTTGAAAAAATTATTAAAATATTAAAACCCTCTATTTTATCCGCAGATCATCATATTTCTACCCTAAGGCCCCTAAGAGGCAATTATGTCTCCTCATACTCTTTTTCCTCGGGAATCGATGAATCCTAAATCTCTTTTCATCCTCTATAAGTAATTGGATATCCTCTCATCTTGTTTTTTCCAATTACTCATCCAATACTCCATAGAGATTAATAGATCATCATGTTTTTTATGGATCAATACTAAGTTATTTTGTTCTTGAATCTGGTTTTCATTTATTGATTTATTTCACTACTTTATTCATTGTTAATCTTGTTATGGGTGTTCTATTTGACTCTCTGATTAAATTTTGAGAGTTTCATATTTATTTTCCCGACAATTCAAACCAAAATTTTCATTATTAAATTGAGATGAATTTTTTATTTATTTAAAAACCATGATTTGAAAGTATTTATATGTGCTTTTTTGCTTCATGTAAATTTTGGAATGAAACCTAAATTTTTAATGGAATTAAAATATAGGGTCAATTTCTAGAAAATAGATTATTGATATAGATATTTATTTGTAAATTTATTTTTTGATGAGTTTTGAGAAAATTTCATTTAATTGGAATATGGTTTTAATTGTAATTAACTGATTAAAATCTCAATTTTGGTTTTGAAATGAGGATGACTTTTTGAAAATAAAAAATTTGGTAATTCTGATTTGAACTTATTGGAATTTTTTTCATGTTTGATATATTGATTATTTGAAACCCATGTTTTCTTAGCTAGTTAGTTGTAACATATAAAATCATGCTAGGACCTTGAATGCGTAGAAATAGATTAACGATGAAAATTGTTACTAAAAATATGTTCCGTAAACACTCATGAAGGTTCCCCATTTGGTGGTGTAGATGGTCTAGGAGGGTTCCCCGATTGAGGTGTAGATTTATTTGTGTGTCCACACCTATCATTACCCAATATCACTATTGAGATGTGTGGGGATCCTTTTACCTAAGAATACATACCCTGAGGATTTTTTACTTAGATATATGTTTTATAGACTCTATTATATATGATAATGATTATTGAACTGTTTATTTCATCCCAACTTTTTTTATATAAGTGTTTCATATAATGTTATTTTAATATAGTTTTTTATATATCTTCTACCTAATTTATTATGAAATATTTCTCTAGTTGAAAATTCTATAAGGATATATCATTTAATGTTTAATTAAAATGAATCATAATTGCTTTATTTATTGTATAATTGATTATAGAATCCATGGATAAACCTTACTATGATTTATGGATTACAAAAAAAATTATCCATTGGAAATTTATATATTTTCTTATTCTAGGTCCGATCAAACAGAATCTCCACATAGCAGTGGTGGATTTTCTTGATACTTATAAATAAGGAATATTGAAAGTGACTAGTGGAGCTATTTTCAACTTGTCACAAGTGAGATTTTGATAATTTTTTATTATTAACATTGTTGTTTTCTTTGGGTTTTTTATCTCAATGTTTGGGTGCGATTTAACCTTTTTGTTTCTGGTACCTTCCCCGATTTGGAGTGTTGATCATACCAACTTGTATATTTTATCATACTACTTTTATGGAAAAAAACATCCCCTATATGATCTTGTTTGATTCAAGCGATTATTCCCCAACCCATAAGGATCAGGAACCCCCTTTGGGCTATGTTTAAGCTGGTTTGAGATTTCAAAAACCATAGTACCTAGACTGGTTATTGAAAAAGATAGATTATAGGTATAGGTTAATAATCATTCTTTTATTTTTGTATGATTGTTTGGGTGACTTGAGGGAACATAGGATTTAGTTATAATTGAGTTCCTATAAATATCTCATTGTAATATGCCTTAAGTAACCATGGGTGTTTTGGAAAAGTGTATTTCATGAGTATATGGGTCTGACAACAGTCTTTTCCCTTCCATTAATCTGAGTTTTTTGAAATCACAATATTATATTTCAGCTTAATGGAATTTATATTCCTACATCTCTTGTCTAAGTTTCTGATATGTTTATCCTTTTTTAAATCTTATCTTTTGTCTATTAATGTTGTGCAGACTCATGCTTCTGAGAAGTCATTTTTCTAGGACATAGGAGGAATATATTGGTTAAAAAAATAATAATAACCACCATTTGACTCCAATCATGTTAATATAGTAGTATTTTCTATCCAAAAACTAGGATAAGTACCTGCATTTGTTCCCATTTAGGATTTAGTAGTGGAACTTCAAAGGGATGAATCTTAGGATAATTTTCAAGAGTTTGTTTAATAAAACACTTTTTTCTATGGAACCAAAAATAATCAATAGGACAAGGACTAATTGAGAAGCATATAGATAATTTTTCTATTCATGGTAATGATTGAAGCTATCATGGTAAAATGCTTCAACATTAAGATGAAATGGATAAACCTGAGAATGTGGGTTTCGATGGTGATGGTGAGAAAATGATTGATTATAATGGAATGTAATTAATGTTCTTATCACCTAGTAGTTGTATCCAAAATATATTTTCTTGTAAGAATTGATAGATTTTATCCAACCCCACTAGGGTGACATGTTGGTGACTAAGTATGAAAACCACATTGCAGAGCTTTTTTAGTTTTATCCTTATGTGGTGACTAATGAGAATTTAAAGGTACTTAGATTTGAGAAGAGTCTTTAAACTGACATTCTATGTTGGTATTTACTATTTTAGATGAATTAATATGGTGAAGTTATAGATAGGGTGTTGATGGATAATTTTTACTTAGATGGTAAGTCAAGGTTTATGGGAGTTCTGTTTTATACCAATGGTAGTACAATTAGTTACTTTAAAGGAAAGAGGAATCATGATGAATATCATGGTTGATCTAGAAATAATTTTCCTTATAGACCTCAAGATGTTCATAGAAGATTCTTATTGACTTTATTGTAATGAATAAAGCTTTGGAATTTGAGATATTTTTGTACTAAGGCTTCAAAGATCCACAGTTCATTTAGTCACTTAAAGAATCTAAAGAAGTTAATCCATTTCTTATCTACTCCATGCAGCAGCACAAGCTCACCAACTCAAAAAAACTATTGTTGTGTAAAAGTATGATTCAAGATCTAATGGATTCTAGACACTATATTATAGAAAAAATATACTCTATACAGTGGAAGGTTATCTAGTGGAATTTGAGACTATTCAATCAAGTGTGAGAGGTATTATCACAATATATTAATCATTATGGAGTTCTTTATTTGATAATGGTGAATCACACTATTTTATTTTACATATATTTTAAACATTATCAATCTTCCTATGTATCTTTTATCTTATGTGAGGTATATTTCCATTCCCCTTTGAATGAGGAGAGAATTGGGTCTATATTTTCCTACATGTGTTTTTTCTTTGTCACTGTTTAATCATTCCTATAATTTGATTCTTATCTCCATGAATCCTATTGATTTCGACCTCATGATGGATTGGCTGATTTCTAAAAAGGACCAAATTAACTATTATCTCTAAAAATTATCCTTTATTTCACCTAATGGGGCATTCTATTTCTTTCACAGATAATGGGACCCAAGGTATAATAGAGTTAAAAATTCTTTTCTAGATTTGGAAAGGTTAATATTAGTGTTTTCATTTTACTTATATTGAGAATATATGGGTGATGATCACACATCATTCATCATTAATGTTTCAAACATGTTTCTGTCTAATCTCACTTTCCTACCACTATTAAGGGAAGTATATTTCCCTATTTATTTAGTACATTTTAGTCAAAAATTAACCTTTCCTTTTTAATATATATATCTAGAATTTTTTATAGATTCAAAAAATATGTTGGATGACTTGTTAGAGGAAGGATTCATATAACTGAGTGTGTCAACATGGGTGGAACCTATTCTCATTACAATGAAACCTGACATAATAATTATCCCCTATATAGAATACTTAAAATTAAATTGATTTATAGTAATTAAAATGATTCCATTAACATAGATTAGAGATTTTTTAATCAATGTAAAGGGTAAAGTTGGTTCATGAAGATTTAACTTTGGTCTGGTTATCACCAGTTGAGAAACAATTATAAAAAATTCATAATTCTGCATTAAGGAGTACGTATAACGATTATGTGTATCCTATCATTCAAATTGTACTAACCAATGCTCCTATAGTTTTTATGTATTTAAATAACTTGATTTTATAAGAGTACCAAGACTCTTTCATAGTAGTGTTTGTGGATGAAATCATTTTTTACTACTAGAAAAAGTATCATGTGAATTATTTGAGTGTAGACCTAGAAATTTTAAGGGATCAATGTCCCAATGAAAATATTTTAAAGTGTAATTTATTGATATGAGATGTGTTTTTCTAGGTACATGTGGTATTGAAACATGGTATCTCATTCATTCATGAGAAAATGAAGTTTTTTTGACATGGGATAAACCATTTAATGTTCTTGATATACACAGTTTCTTGGGCATGGATGTATATTACCATAGTTTTTTCTAACTTTTTCTATAATTTGTATTCTTTAATGAATATCATTATTCATAAGGGAGTAACCGTTTTGTGGAATGAAAAAATGAATATTTTTATTGATGAATTGAAAAATATTTTACTTCTGTACTAGTATTTACTCTTCTAGAGGTTTGGGAGACCCTTGGATAATGGACACTATTTTTTAGGCAATTTGGTTTTTCATATTCAGATTCCAATAAATTTCCTATAATAAAGAAAATAATGGTGCATTTCTATAATTACAAGTAGAAATTCACCCTATAACAATAAAGATGTTTTATGATATGTTGTGGTGACTCTATTGGACAGGTATGATACAAGTTGTCACTAACTTTGTTTCTCATTTTTATACCTATCGGCAAGTTCAATTTTAGAATGAAATACCTTTTTATTTTCATTATCCACTTCCAGTATTAACATGAAAGTGGGATTGGATCTATATGGAATTCATTTTTAGCTCTCTTCATACCACTTATAAGGATAATTCGATATGGGTTGTGATCAATTGTTTCAAAATCTCGGATCATGTTATGCCCAATTTTGATATGAACAATGTTGAGTGTATAAAATATCTATCTATTTTGTAGATTTTTATATTTCATGGTGTTCCATTTATTATACATTCTAATAGAGATTCTCATATCACAACTTTCTTTTGGAGAGGCCTCCAAAAGTCACTGGTTTGAATGGAACATTTGAGCACATCATATCATCCACAGATGGATGTAAGGACTGAATGAGATATACTATTTCTAAAGTACATGATACATTATTATGATCATGATTTTGGTGGATCTTGGGATGCCCATTTGGGAATTTTTGAGTTCACCTACAAAAACATCAACTTTTCTGCTTTTAGAATGGATTATTTTGAGGACGTGTACGGTCATCCATGTAATATCCTAGCTCGGATTACCATAGAACTGTTAGCTTCAAATTGTATCAATATCATCTCCTCATATGCCATTGGCTACAAACTAGCATTGAGGGTGTAAGGTGGTGATAGAAGGGAGACTATACCATCATGATCAGAGTTTCATAGTAATAAAATAGAACTAAGTAGCATATAATAATAGAATTAGTATAAAGCAATGAAAAATCAGACGAAGAAAGATTTTATATTAATGACCAAGATAAGAAAATTCCAGTTTATACAATGCATGAATTATTGATGATGCATAATTGAAACAAGTAAACAATATATCATTCTTAGAAATACAGTACAAAAAATAATGAAAAGATAGAAAATCCCCACATGTGATCTCCATGAGCATCCCAGTATCTAGCTCTGTCCTTTTCTCCTAATACTCAGGTACATGTAATACAATAATCAACCTAGATCATTTTATATAATTTTTACTTGGGTAACAGGGGTACCCGAGCTGGGTGTGAGATAAAATCTCAGTTGGTCAGCACCCATGGTGTCATGCAGAATCCAGATAGTTAATATATATGGTAGGTAGTGTGCAATGTGTAAATTAATAAACAAATATAATTCAAAAGTCACTCCCATCATGTGAAAATACTCTTTAATTCATTTAACAATCTAATTATATTTAATTTATAAGTCATCGGGTCTGGATCAAGCCCTACATCCGCCGTATAATTTTAAGTATAAAAAATGCCTCTAATGGCCTTCTGTACCATAAAAGTCAAGACAAAGACCAATCTTGTTCTTTGGTTTGGAGCTATGTCATAAGAAATATTGATTTTATTTAAATAATTTTGAACCTAATTCTATACATGACATTCATAAGTTGTAATTCATGTATCACTCCGAGTATAATATCAATCAACACCCTACAATATCATCCATTGATATCCAATTAGGCACCTTGTATCACCCTATGTGAGGTAATGAGTCCATGTCATCTGAGTCCTTCATTGGTGGGCCTCTATAGAAACCCCAATTATCACTAGTTACATATAATCAATTCCCCTATTTGAGTCCTTCCATGGAATCCCTCATGTATTGGATCTATGTATCACTCAGCACATAAGGCAAGCCTCAATGAGTCTGTCCATTTCATCCCTCATATGGATCCTTGTATCACCCATGATTTATTCACATTTATCCATTGAGTCCCTCCATGGAATCATATAGTGGATTCATATATCACCAAAGGATATTTTTCGTCTAAGAAAATCCTTTTAAACAATTCAGTTAACATCCCAAAATCAAAACCAAGAGAATCCATTAACAAACTATGCTCAAGAGGGTGATTCAAGTATTGGAAAACCTCTGAATAATTGGCCTTTAATTTAATCATAAGGGGAAAACACCAAGAAACAAATTCAAGCAAAACAGGAAATTACATAATAAGGGAATACCTCTACATTACTTGCAAGGGAAAGGCATGATACAATAATCATGCTTAAACATGAAATTTCATATATGGGTTAAGGGGAAAATCAATTATCCCATACACTTAATTCAATTCCATTACAATGTAATATTATTGCAATTTCATTTATATTGAATTCCATTCAATTTACTATAAACATGAAAATCAATTTCATAGACTTAATGTGCACTTATGAAGTTCCATTGAAAGAGGTCAATAACCAAATTGGGTAATTATAATTTATAAAACAAAAATATGTACTAAAAATTCCTTATACCATGATATCCTCAGAGCATAAAGAAACATAAATGAAATAAGGATGGAAGTCATAATAATATACTCACTACTTTTTAGATCGAAGGTAGGGAACCTTCACTGTAGGTGTTTTATTATAAAATCATGATATTTCTTATCATAAAAATCATTTACTACATTTTACATTTAAATCATGATACATACTAAATTAAAATTTAAGAGGCATTTAGTCTATAGACGTCATTGTGTAAATCAAAATATAACATAAGTGGAGTAAAAAATTATTTAATTTGTTAATAAAATTTGAGGGCATGGAAAGTGACCCTACCTCATGGTGGAACCAGGTCAAACACATCGGCTCTTGTCAAAGCTGGTGGCCACCACTTGAATCCTTCCCACACTCATATCCACATAACTTCATATATATATATATATATATATAACCCAATTCACGTATTCCCCATGCCTTCTCGGAATACGTACATGGAATATTTATATATATGCATACCTTTATATATGTTCATAAGTCTTCAAAGGCACCAAAACTCACTAAATTTTATTCCAAAGACCCATAAATATCATTAGACCCTAAAATAGAATGTTTGAAACCCATCAATGGGTATAAACCCTTACCTAGGAAGGTAGAGGTGAACCGAAACAACTCGGATTGCTTCACCTTCAGCTGGAGATGCTAAAACAAGAAAGAAGACATTGTGGGGGACCATTCACATGCCCTACCATCAAAGTAAAAAATGAAAGAATTGGATTCTCTTAAACCCAAGATTCTACCGAGCTACCCCAGGTGATGGGACACTCAAAAATCATCCAATAATTTTAGAGTATAAGTAAGGGATGGACATACATTGAAGATTTGAATGAAGGTGTGTAAAAAATTTGTGACATTCAAATGGATAAGAGGGATCTAGGTGGCACATCACATGCGGCTCAAAGGGGAACCCCCAAGGGGGTGTCACATGAGTGATAGGGGAGGAGAGGTGTAGGTGTTATGTTTTTATTTTTTTTTCATTTAATTAATAATATAATCCCATTATAAAATATGAACCCATGTATGGTTTAGGTCATACATTTTTTGAAATTGTGTTCCAACAATGCACCCCTTCACTGGGCACTTGGGGAAACCCACACGGGTTGGTCGTACGGTTTGGAAATCATGACCCAACCATGTGGTTAATAGTGCTTAGATACCTTCCAATTGCCACTAATCATGTGGGATAGGTGCACGGTTTGGAAAACTGTATGCAGTATGTGCGGAAGCCACTATTAACTTGGCCAGGGTAGCATGATTTTCTTCTATGGGCCACACGTTTTTAGACAAACTGTGAACCCTATATTGGTCCTTCAAAATATGTTTCAGGTTTGGTTATCCAAAGACAAACAGAAACATATATGAAACTCATAGTGCCTTCTCGCATGTCCAAAAATATCACATCAAAACATCATACTTATGGAATTACATTCCAAATCATGGTTTTAAAAATGACTTGTCTAGTAATCACAAAAATTAAAAATTATAACAGATAATTTCCAAATTTAAAAATCCATGTTCTAACAAAATTTGAAAATTTTAACATCTCATCCTCAAGAAGCTTTCAAGAACTATAAAGACATTACTCGAACTATAGAGGTCGTTAAGCTTCATTCAAAGAATCATGTTGTGTTCCCAAACACCCATCACACCTTAAACATTTCATAGGAATATGGAACATAAGCTATCAAAATATGATCTAACTCTCATTATGCAACTGAAACGTTGAATCGGGTATCGCCTATGCTTTTTACTGAGAGACATGATTTCATCAACGTCTCATTAAGCATCTGACCAAAGTTACATCCCACAATATGATTTAATGAAAAGAATCCAATTCCAAACCACAGTTCAACCCACCATTGGAATTGTCTTACAATCACATCTATAAGGATTACAATGGAGCTCCTTATGTGATTTATGTAATAGTTTAAATCGGTCGATCCCTGTTGAGCTTTAAGAGAATTTCGAGCTAGCTTTTTATAAAAATACCTATAAAACTCATTCGGCACTCTTCTCTACCTAACGATGTGCCAAAAATGGTTTTTCACCGACCATAGACATTTAGAAAGAATGATCTGTGTCTAGATACTATGGATGACCATTCTAAACAATGATTTACTTCTACAGTTGACACTTTTCTAACTAAACTATGATTCCTTCCCCAAATTCATCTCGCATTCACCACAAACACATCCACTGAAGTACATACCTATATTCTGATGATGTGCTTGACCATATTACAAAGTAAACCACGCACCCAATGTGAAATAATGAAGGAGAACCATCCAGAAAGATCAATATATTTAAAAATATAGCGCTACGTAAGACTGAATCACTCTTAGTGAATCTAGGATGAATTTAATATAAGGTACATGATCATAACTTAGAAAAATATACTAAAAGGATCACAACAGATTCCACTTAATCATACCAAATTACAAGAAAGGGGAACAGTCAACCCAAAATAGGTCAGCTTCTTAGTAGAAACTCATATTCACCTATCGATTCATCAACATTTAACCAAACACATTCCTTCACTACCCAAGGCATTACATGATCATTTATCCTTCACCATTAAAGTCCATCCATGTCTGATGATGGTTCACAGGGGTTTTATACACCACATACTAGAAAAGAGTCATGATTCCAAGAAATCTCTAACACAATTTAAACACACCAAACTCAAAGTAATTAACACATAACCAAACCATTTATCATTAGTACTCAGTTTTTATGATGCTTATATATGGGAGGATGCATTTAATAGATTCAAATGGACACTCCCCACCATAGGAGTGTACTAGTTGAAAACAGAGATAAAACTAGCTGCTCAAAAGCGTACTAGATCCAACAACTCAAACAAACATGTGACGCTCTTCTATTCCAGGACCACAACATATAAACATATGAAGAAGGTAAAAACAATGAGAAAGACATTCCAAAATACCTGAGTCTTAAAAATTCCATCACGAGCATTCTAATGAAACTAATACTTTATCATAAGGCCACACTACTACAGAGATGACCCAGGAACATTCTCAGAATCACAAGAGATATATCCCTATGTTGTATTGAATTAAAATGACACTCTCTTAGAAAACAACATGCCAATTCATCAATAACTAGGGAAATGAATGGTTCAAAAGACCAACACAACAATCAAACATGCCCAAGGCATGATTAACTAGCTGAAAATGAGTATTACCAAATGGTCTAGCCCATATCAAGGTCAATAAAAACATGAACACCTGTCTAAACATGGGTTTCATTAGAAATAAAGATTCCTTATATGGAAAATATCAGCCAAATGACACCAACTGTCAAATAACTCATGGAAACTAGCAAGGAATTTAAAAATACAGGGTAGTACCGACCATAGACTAGACCCTTGAGAAGAACTATCAATAAGCCAAGCATCTGGTCACACCAAAAAAAGTCATAGTCTCAATAGAATATAATTTACTTTATTTTTTAAAAAATAACTCCTATAAAAAATTCCCATGTTTCCAATCCAAGACAACTAAAAGAAGCTCTAGTTACCCTTACATGAGGGATCAAAAATAGTACATGTTTGGATACCTCTCCCATCATGAGGCCTTTTCCTAGGATATTCTAGAGGGCCAAAGCCTAGGGAATGTTAAACTGTGTGGGCTAGGCCCAAAGAAGGAAATATCATGATCGTGGGATAAACTGGGCCATCAAAACATGTTCCATTTCCATGAACTTTTACCTATAAACACATTTAGTCTTCAGTCTCTAAAGTATATAATTCAAAACATCAAGTAACATTTAAAAAAATCACTAGGAACGTGATTTATTACTAAAAACTCAATGAAAAATAGTCAAGTTTAATAAAACTATATTTCAACCATTAAATGATTCTATATATCCCATCTTTATTTATAAATTGATCAAATCAAAATCATTTAACAATTAAGGCAACCTATGAGGGTCCCACTAGGCCATCCCAGGATCTCTATAAAGCAACCCAATAAGGAAATTCTCAATTATAATAGTTTTTAGACACTCAACTGGTTCATCCCACAAATAACATGCCCTAAATGACCTATTTGGGTCTAGTTTTATGTGGGCATTAACCAAATCATTTCAGACTAAAACTCAAAAATTGTGACATTTGTAACCATTTCAAACATGACATGGTCATTACATTTAATATGGGTTTACATTTCCAAATTCATAAAGCACTAATACTCTTAATGGATTGAAAATTGGATCCCATTAATTAAAACAAATTTTATTTTAGAATATAGAATGATCACATACAATAGTCCAGTCATACGGTGGCCTCCTACCAACTTGTAAAGCACCCATGCACCTTAAAGTTTGTCGTTTTCTCCCTTTATTAAAAACAAACTCACTTAAGAATTTTAATTTAGTATACCAAAAATGTATTTATATTCTACTCAAAATTTTTTGGATATATGGGTTACCCTCTCCCTTTTATAAGTCACCCATACACCTTACAATTAAAAAATTGGTTACTATTCATTCAGAGCCCATATATAAACAATGAAAATTATTCCATCATAAAAAGTAAACACAGAGGAATTCTATAATAGAGATGCATGGAATGTGAAAATGAAACGCCTAATAATGAAAAAAATATCATGAAAAAATGACAAATAAGAATGCTATGAATTACCTAAACATGTATAAAACAAAGCATCTCATATCAATCAAGACACAAAATCAAGTCGATAGGAAAACTAAAATTCAACTACATGACATGGAACTATACATGGAATGTGAACTTCCTATGTTCCTATTATTATTCTTGTAATTAAACTTCCTTTCCATATTATTCCAATGGAAAATTCCATAAATTGAATAAATCATAAGTATTAGAAATTACACCAGTCACTCAAGGTAAAATCATATCAACTATAACAAAAAACAGAAGAGACAACAATTCCCATCCCTGATCTGTTGGTCATTTTTCATACAAGGGGTGATCAGTCCCAAGCATGGTTATTAACCAAGAACTGAAACATTTCTAGTCTCATGTATACTAACCCAAATATGTATCAAAAAGGAAAAAAATTCTTTGATACAACTTTGCAACATATCATCCCGACTTATCATCAAATTGGTAGTCGGACCAGTGGGTCACATGGCCTCAAGTGTGTCTCCCAGAATGCCATATGCTACCGAATGGAAGTGAGGATGTAAGGTGGTGATAGTGGGGATATTATACCTTTATCATCATAGTAGTGAATAAGTATAACACAACTAAATAGTAGATAATAGAAGAAGTAGAATAAAGTAATTAAAAAGAAGCAGAAGACAGATTTTATATTACTGAACAAGAGTGGACAATGTCAGTTTATAAAATACATGAGTTATGGCAGATATATAACTAAAATCAATAAAACATAAATCATGCTTCATAATATAGCACAAAAATAAAGAAATGACAGAAAATCCCCTTGGGAAATCTCCATGAGAATCTCAAGCTCGATCTCTCTCCTTTTTTCATAACTCCTTGGAACAAGAAATACAAAAATCAAACTAGATCCTAAAATATAAGATCTACTCATGTACCAAGGGTACCTGAGAATAGTGTGAGATAAAATCTTAGTAAGAAGGAACCCATGGTTTCAATACCATTCTAGAAAGTGAATATATATATATATATATATTACAGGCAGTGTTTAATGAGTAATGTAGTAAATAAGGAGAATTAAAATGTAACACCATTCATATGAAAATACTCATTTATTTATTTAACATTGAAATTATATTGAATTTATATGTATCGATGTTCGGCTCAAGCCAAGTATCCCATGTATAACTTGATGTAAAACCATTTCCTCGAATTTCCATATGTTCCATACAAGTCATGATTGAGTCTGTGATTGTGATTTTTCTTGGAGTCACATCATAAGACTCTTTTATTTTATTTAAATCATTTTTAACCTTAATCCATCCTGGACATTCCTATGTTAGAAATTAAGTATCAATCTAGGTATAATATCAACAAACACCCTACAATCCATTCCTTGGAGAACCTCTTAGGCACTCGGTATCACCCTAGGTGAGGTAATGAGACCATGTCATCTGAGACCATACTTTGAGGTCCTATTTGGAAACCCCATGTATCTCCCAAGACATATATTAAATATCATTATTTGAGTTCTTCCATGGTATCCCTCATATAATGGATCCATGTATCACTTGACACGTAAGTCATTCATCAATGAGTCTATCCATGGAATCTCTCAAATGGACCCATGTATCACCCATGGCTTATTCACATTTAACCATTGATTTTTTCCATGGAATCCTATAGTGTATTTTTGTCCCACCCAATGATATTTTTCTTCTAACCAATACAATTCCATTTCAACAATTCACTTAAAAAACCAAGGTAAAAACCGAGAGCATCCTTTAACAAACTCATCTCAAGTGGGTGACTCAATTATTGACCAACCTCATAAGTCGTGGCCTATCATTTAATCAGGTGCAAAAAACATCAAAAATGAATTTCATGAAAAATAAATTAATTAGATAATAATTAAAAGCCTCTATAATATTCATAGGGGAATTAATAATCCAACAAACATTCTTAAACAAGAAATGACATGTATGGGTCCATGTAAAATTCATCCATCCCATACTCTTAATTGAATTCAGTTAAAATCAAAAATTATTGCAATTTCATTTATATCAAATTACATTCAATTTACTAAAAACAAGAAAAAATATATATTAGACTTAATGTGAACTTTTGAGTTTACATTAAAAGTGGTAAATTACGTAATTGAGAAATTCAAATTTATAAAACAAGCCCAAATCCATAAAATTCCTTATACCATTGTAGTATTATAGAATATAGAATCATTAATGCAATAAGGAAGGAAATAAAAAAAATATACTCATGTATTTTTAGCTTGAAGGTTGTGAACCTTGGCTGTAAGGGTTTTATTCTAAAATCATGATATTTCTTATCACACAGATCATTTATTACATTTAACATTTAAATTGTGATCATACTAAATTCACATTTAATATGAATTTAATCTAAAAACATTAGTTCATTAATTAGAATCCAGAAACAATGTCGTATGTAATTAATTGATGCATTAATATCATTTGATGGAATGGAATGGGACCTTTCTCGATGTATACCTAAGATGAACACTTCATCCCTTGTAAAAACTAGATGCAGTCACCTGAAACCACCCTATACTTGCGTGGACATTATTTCATGTGTGTTTGTGTGTTATCCCAATGCACATGTTTCTTGTTCCCTAAGGGAAAATGTATGTAGAGGATATAAATATTTATATATATACATACCTTTTTATATGCTCACAAGTCTTCAAAGGCACCAATACTCACTACACATTATACCTAGGACCCATAAACATCTTAAGACCCTAAATTAGAAGGTGATGAAACCAAAAATTGGTAAAAACCCTTACCTCAAATAGAGGTAGTGAATCAAAACAACCCTAACCACTTCACCTTTGATAGAAGTTGCAACGACAAGAAATAATACATCTTGGGAGACCATTCACATGACCTAACATCAAAAGAAAACTAAAATATCCAGGTTATCTGAAACCCTAGTTTTAGCTAAGATACAACATTTGACGGTATATCCCAAAATTGGCCCAAAATAGAGAGGAGAAGAAATAGAGGACCATTCCATGAAGATTCAGATGAATACCCAGAAATAATATGTGAGAGTTGAAGGGAGAAGAGGGATTCGGGTGGTGCATCATGCATTGATCAAATTGGAACACCATTGGTAGTGTCATGCAAGTGATAGGGGATGAGAGGTGTGGGTGTTATGTTTTTATTTTAGTTTCTATTAATTGTTAATTTAACCACTTCTTAAAACAGGACCCCATGCAAGGTTTAGGTTGGAAGGTTTATAAAAATTGTTTCCAACCATGTTCCACTTTACTGGACACCTAGGGTACCCAACATATTATGGGCTCATGGTTTGGAAACCATACACCAATAGTTTGGTGAATAGTGCTTTTCTACTTTCCAGTTTTCTCTAGAAGTGTGGTAAAGGTAATGGGTTAGAAAACCATAGGTAGTTCGTGTGATAGAATTTGTCCAATTAGACAAATCTACACCGTTTTCTACTGGGGGATGCATGATTTCAGACAAACAATCATTTCTCTGCATGTCCTTCAAAAGCATGATGTTTTGAGCCCAACACTCCTGAGACTTGCCAAAAAATCTGAGAAACTCTTTGGGCCTTCTCCCAAGTCCAAAAACATAACATTAAAACATCCAACACACTGAATTATGTTTTGAATCTTGGTTTTAAAAATGACCCATCCTATAATAAAAAAAGTCAATATTCTCATCGAAAATAGTCTAAATAAAAATGGAAAATGGGTTCTTAATGGCCATATAAATATATATTTTGTATGTTATATATTAGTGAATATTCTTATGTTGGAGAAATTTTAGTAAAATTAATAATGATAAAGATTTATTTGTTTCTTCATAGAATGGTTAAGACCTATATTATACCCAAATATTATCCTCAATATCATATAAGTGCTTTGGAGTTTATAGTTGGTGATGAGGCTTCTTTGGGAGTTTCGCGTCATTTGTTTTATTAATGGCTTTGGTAATTTCGGAAGCCTACACCACAGGTTTTGAGACCAGTTGAGGTTTTTGAAAAGGTGTGAAATGTGTCTCACCGTTTCTCACATCCACCACAGTTGATGTTCATGCATGGTGTGTTCCATGTATCACAGATTCAAATGTATTTTTTTGACACATCTCATTTTATGAGATAAAAGAATCATGATATTAGTCCTTATTTATCCATGATCAAGAATAAAGTTATGATTTTGGACTCTGATTAAAGTGTAGTTCATCATAGTAAGATACATTTGGTCCGCGTGTTATGGTAGTATTATTTTGATTCATAGGAGGTGTGAGAGCATGATGCATTAATGAGAGGGATGTGGCATCTTCACATTGACATAGAGAATTTGTGAAGGGATTTCTAAAAACATAATGTGTTAAAAGTTGAGATTCTAACACCTTATGATTTTATAGTATAAATATGTTTAAATGCAATTTCTTTTATTGCTTATGTTGCACTCAACACTGAACTTAAACAAACCATGATATACTATAAATATTATTTTTAAAAATGAAATTATCTCCTAATAGTAAAATTGGTGGATATGAATAGAATTAACTAAATTATTAAAATATATTATTAAATTCATTGGTTAACAATTAATGATGAATAAATATAAAAACTAATTTAATATAAAGAAAGTTTTTTTATAAAAAGTTATTTAAATGGGCATATATGGGTTTTATAGAAGTCAAATAAAAATTAAAAAAATTTGTTATATTAATTATATATATATATATTCTATGTAATATTTAAAATTTATCCTATGTGTCTTAAAGATATGATATATAAGAAAATCCAATTTTACGCATAAAATATGTATTTTTATAGGAATGCAGTTTTAGAGCCTTTTGATGGGGTAGTTGTTTGAAATATACTTTTTCACAATTTTATAAATAATATTTGAGAAAATTAATTCATTTTATGAATTTTTAATATAATATTTGTCTTTTTTTATTCATGATATATTTCTAATAAGTTTTATGGTTTGATGAATTATAAAAAAAAATAATTAATTTTAATTGGAAATCATTTTTTCATCTAAATAATTAATATTGGTAAATTATTTTTTTGATGGGTTTTAAAGAATAAGAAGGTCAATTTTATATAATTTAATACAATTTATGACACTGGAATCAATTTTACATTTAATTTGGATATAAAAACATTTTAATCTTATGATTTCCTTTACTTTAAAAACATGTTTTCTCATTCTTTTGACGGGATTAATTTTAAATTAATTTTACCCAATTCTATGTTTTGAATTTTAAAAAATGGAGTCCATATTTGGAATCATATTGTCAATATTCAGTAATTGGGTCGATTTATGATGAATATTAAATTCATTATTTCCTGTAATTACCACAATTTATGTTTAAATGTGGTAATTACTGGAAATAATAATATTTTATGTATTATAAAATGACCCTAACACGTTTTAAAAAATTATTAGATGTGAAATTGTTTACTAAAACAATCCTTGGAATGATTTTATAGGATTTTTTTTCTAATTGGATGACATTAATCATTTTATAGTATTTTATTTTAAAGAAAGTCAAGTATGTTGTACTCATGTTTTTTATAAGTATTAAGTTTTTAATATGAAGTTATTCAGAATTTATGTTCAACTATAAATATTCATTTTAATGCTAAAATATTTATATTCATCATTATGATTTATTTTTTAATTTTAGGGAACAAATAATTAAATTCAATGCTTCATCAATGATAATGAAATAATTGTTTAATTAATGGACATATCAAATTAATGTTTATAATAATATTTAAATGAATATAATTTAATATGATTAACATCATCCAATAATTTTGTAGATGAATTTTACAAATTATTATTGACTAAAAATATATGGTCTTAATATATCTTTTTGTTATTATTTTTAAAAAAATTCATTGAATGAATAGTGTTAAAATTGACAATAATAATATTTGAATGTAATTAATAAATTATTAAATGATATAAAATTTAAAAAAATATAAAATAACTGAAACTAATAATGAAAAAGTTTAAAATATTTTTCATGAAAAATTTATTATTCTTTTGTCATTTTATATATTAACATTTTAAGAGTGAAAACAAATGTTGGCATGATAAGAGTTAAAGAGATTAAATAAGGATTAAAGCCAAAATATAAAATTAATTATTTTACCTAATCTATTTTGAAAATTATTTTTTTGTATTATTTTAACCCATGATCAACATATCTTATAAATCACACTCTTTGGATCAATTTGTAATTATAAATTAATTTATATTAACTTAATGATTTTGGAAATTAATTATAAAAGGACACATCCTCCCTCACTTCTGTTCACAATTTTGAGCCTTTGAACTCAACCACCCCTACCCATTTAGATTAAAAACATCATTACTAAAGTTATTCAGGTTTTGATCTTCCCAAAATATCCACAAAATAACTTTTAAGAATATATCTAAAGGGAGCCTATCAAAGAAGAGGCAATTGTTTTACCCACTCCTTCAAGTTCATTTATTCTACTAATTTTTATTCATGTTAGGTTCACATACTAAATTAATATATCCAACATCATATATATTCTTTGTTGTTATTATGGTTATGGGATAAAAATATTCCACCTTTTATACATCTTATGAAAATCAAATTCACCATGCATGCATACCTATGACTTATCATCTCTACACTGTGGTGTAATTTATTTTTCATCACCAATATACATGGATGGGTATAAGGGTGGAAATAATGGATATAATTAATAAATATGACCTAATATTGATTATTTAAAAATTAATATACCATACACTTCCTTACCCTTTCATCATTAATGGAATAATATCGTCGCTCATGTGTACGTATGACCTACCATATCCACGATGTGATACAATTCATTTTATATATACACCATTAAATAATGATTATAAAATGTATATAATGAATAAATATTAAATTTATGAACTTAATTTCATTATAGAGATTATTTAGCTACATCATATATATAAAAACCAGGGTTTACATGAGGAAACATGTATAGGAAAATGATGTATTTAATACCAAAAACAAGCGTAATAATGAAACATTATTGATAAAATAGTATAAAAAGATGGTGTATGATATAAAAAATATAAATAATTTTATTATATAATTTAGTAACATTCTTAAAACCAGTATTCAAGAGGCTATATCATGTTCAACTAAATTAATCGCATGGTAAGGTTTTTCTCATCTCGCTTTTACTTCTGTGAGATATACGCCTTGTTCACCACTTATTACTTGTGTGTGGTGTATATACTATCCTTGGATATAACATATCAAGAATATTATTATTCTCATGATATTATATGTTTCATTTCATGTGATTACTTTATAGGTATTATTATTTAAAATTTTCAATGTTTAATGGGACACTTTGGAATGTATAATGATTAGTTTCTTCAAGAACTTCTCAATCATCTCATTTGAAAATATCATCATATATATAAACATCCATTGTTGGATCTTATTTTTAATTGTGGTTGATATATTATGATATCATATAAAATATTTATTGAATGGTTTATGATTTTTTTTATAGTTAATTTTTTATTATGATATCATTCATCGTTTCTGGTTAAATTATTCACATTTCATATGATATTATTAATTTGAATGGTTATGGTATTTATGTTTCATCCCATTCATATAATGATTTCATTTGAAAAATTAATTGATGGATGTATCTTTATATATACCCTCAAATCATTTATAGGTCTCATGATACAAACTAATTTGAGTATTCACTGAGGCCTTACGGGTTTTTATATGGTGTCTTGGTGAAAGTTGTGACGATATATTAATGATGTATGGAATTTTACATTCCATCATTGTGAAATTAGTTATTAATATTCCATGTGGATATTATACTTATAAAATATCTATTATTTTGTTAAATTTTCATGTGAATATTAATATGGAATTATATGATCATATTCTATTCCTGCCATATTATGCTCAGGTTATTGATTAAATGGAATGTGTCTCAATTAATCACATCGCAGTAGACGTTTAGGCTTGTTTATGATAGATTAGACCACACTTATTCCCTTAATGGATATCTAATCTCACCCAATTATTATGTTTATTTTTTTCTCAGATTCCCAGAATAATATTATGATTGATATGATTGGTTATAGAAATTGGGAATAATGGGAGACTTAGTGAATTTTTTTTGTATTTTATGTTTTAAAATGTTTTGTGTATTTAATTTATTATTGATTTTACTAATAATACTAATTTATTAAGTTTTTTGGGATGTGATTACTTGTATATTATATCAATATAATAAAGAAACCACTGACAATGAGAAACAGGTTTGGGGTGGTTACATTATTCATTAAAGCAAGTCTAGTAGAAACAATGAGATGCATATTTATGAAAATAATATATTAAAGAACACAACCCATTGTTTTAGTATTTGTGAAAATGTTACATAATGACTATTTAATTTTCATTTCATGGATAAATTTTAAATGTTAAGGATAATAATAAGGGTTTATTTGATCTTAAATTGTAATATAATTGATGGTTATTGTATTATTGGGAATAAAAAATAAAAAATATGAGATAAACATCGTGGTTAAAATTTTTAATTAATGTAGAATATTTTAAGGTTATTTTGGATGATTTTTTTCAAAATTTTAATTTTGTTTTAGAAAACAACACAACCTTCAGGATGGGTGAAAACATACTGCATTCATCTAGGCCGTAGAAGTTGAACCCACAACCGAAGGGCGGTAAGGGTTTCGTGCCTACCACTTGCCTATATAAAGTATTAGTTTGATTGAATTTTTTTAGTTGAACTATCTAATGGATAATTTTTTTTTTTATTCTAGGAACATTGTTTTTGAAATATACAACAATTGAATTGGAATGTAATTTGGTGATTATATAATTAATATTAATTAGAAAGAAGTTATCTATTTTGGGATTCTAATATGATTAAGGTAAACATAATTTGTTGATGAATAACGGTTGAATTATATTTTGGAGTCAATTATGATTTTATTATAGAGTTTTTTTATTATTATTTATGTAAATGGTTATAATATCTTTGTGATTATGAGATTTAGGAAATTTAATTTTTCCTATAAGACATTATGAGTGATTAATTTTATTTGGAAGGCTATATAATATAATCCTTCATATTTTTAGGTCTCAATCTTATTTTATAATATTTTTTTGGAAGGATGGTTATTTTTTATTAATATTTGTTGAAAATAAGGTATTATAATTTAATTTTTGAGATTAGAGTTGGCTTTTATCATATAATAGTTTATTATTTTTGGGGAATTATCTTATCATATCCTAAACATTTTATTTTTGGTTAATGCATAAAGATATAAAGAAGATAAAGTTATACTTTTGGGGATATTTTTATCTATATAAGTTGATTTGAATTCATTTTTCATGAAAAAATAATCTTAAACATATATCATTTGGAGAAAATTTTGATTTTTTTGTGGAAATTGATTAAAATATGAAACTATAATTTTAATGTAGGTACGTTTAATTATTTACATATTCTAGGATGTAAATTAATTACATAACTTTAGGAAAATTAGTGGGAAACAAAAAATTATCTATTTACTTTTCTTACTAATAAATCAATGGCCTTTTAACCCATTAATGATTTATGGTTTTCTAATTGTTAACATTCTCATGACCATGTTCTCTTTTACTCTCTTTCAAAACACAATAGTTATTTTTCCATTCCATTTCAATTTTTTCATACATGTAAAACTAGTTTGTTTTTTCTCTGGTGACCTTCATACTTCCCTTTATTTCATTTAATGTGTAAGTTTATCAACCCTTATTCTGATTTGGGATTTCAATAAAGGTATATTGAATAGTCAAACCTTACTTACCAAACCTAAATAAAAAAATTTATAGGACTTAATTTATTGAATTATGATAGAATATGACACCCTAAAAGTTTAGGACATGTATCTTTCTAAATTTAATTTCATAGATAGCCTTCATTTTTCACAACACTAAGCCTAAAAAACCACTATATATTATTGATATTATTATCTAAAATAAAATTATCTCAAATTTAGTAAATAGGTTGTTATGGAGAATATTAAATAATGTGTTAAAATAAATTAATTAATTCATTGGTTACAAATTTATGAGAATTAAATATAAAACAAATTTAATATAATGGAAATGCTTTTCAAAAAAAATTAGAATGCGTAAGAGTGTAACATACTAATAAAATAAGATATCTCAGTTCAAAATCTATATTAATGAAACATATATATATATATATATATATATATATTATTCAATATAATTTTTAACAGTAATCCTTTTGATTTTTTGTACATGATATAAGCACAAATATAATTTTGTGCATAAAAGATATATTTTTATAAAGATATAGTTTTACCTATTTTTGATGGCATAAATTCCTTATATTTAGTTATTGAGAAATTTATAAATACTATATGAAAAAAAACTTTTTTGAAATATAAATATTAATGTTTACATTGGTATAATTTTTGGTATTTTCTAGTAAGTTTCGTTTTCTGAAGAAAATTTTAAAAAATACTGAATTTTAATTAAAAACAACATTTTCATCTAAAAAATTTATAGTTAATTATATTTATGATTTGTTTAAAATTATAATGAGATATAATTCATGTCATTTCATCCAATTTATTTCATTAGAATCTATTTCACAAATAATTTATATATAAAAATATTTCAATCTTTTTAAAATTTTCACTTTAAAAACATGTTTTTTTGAATCATCAATGGGATTAATTTCAAATTTATTTTAGCCAACTTTTTTTAAATTTATAAATTTGGAGTCCATATTTGGATTAATTAGGTCCAAATTTATTAAATAACACTCTTTTATATTTTGACAATATGAATATACATTATAGTATTTTATTAATTACCACGGTTAAGGGTAAATTGAGTAATTAAGGGTAAAAATAATATTATAAGTATAATAAAATTACCCCAAATCCTTCCCTAATATTATTTAATTAGTTATTTTTGATCAAAATAATTCTTGGTATGATTTCATGGCCTCTTTTAACCACTAGGATTACCTTATTACTTTTAAATTATTTAATTTTAAGGAAAGTTAAATATGTTATACTAAGGTGTTTAATAATTATTGAATTTTAAAATGTAGTTATCATGTAGACATATTCGACTATAAATAACCAATTAAAAAATAAAATTTTTATATTTATCCTGATAATTTTTTAAAAAAAATTGGGAATAAATTATTAAATTAAAGGATTTCATGATGATGATGCAATAATTGTTTAATTAACGGAATGATCAAATAAATGTTATTAAATGTATTTGAATAAATATAATTTAAAATAATTATTTTTTTAAAATAATTATATATATGGGTTTGAAATTTTAGTAATTCTTTAAAATATATATTTTTAATATATCTTATTTTTATGATACTTTTAAAAAGACTTCTAATGAATAGTGCTGAAATTGATATTGATGGTATTTTAAAATAAATAATATATGACTAAAAAATTTAAAATTCATAAAAATATAAAATTAGGAAAACTATTTTAGAAAAAGTTTGAAATTTCAATAATGTCACATTTATGGTTCTTTTTTCATTTCATAGTCTCTATATTCACCATTATGGAATTGAAAACATGTTTTCTCGATAAGAGTTAAAGGGGTTAAATAATGGTTAAAGCCAAAAGATATGGGTAATTTTGAACTAAACATGACAAAAAATAATTGTTTTTAGATTATTTGGGGGAATTATAATATTATATTCTAAATAACTAACTCTAGATTCATTTTGAAATTGTAAATTAATATATTTTAATTTTATATTCGTTGAGTTTCTAAAAGTTACCCTCTCCTCAATTATATAAGGAAACCTACTCCCTAACTTCTTAGAAAAACTTTGATCCATAAATCTTGTCCTACCCCTATACATTTCTTTAAAAAACATCCACAAACAAGTTTTTGAGGTCTTGGTATTCCAAAAATACCTACTCTATATCCCTTAAAGAGATGTATTAGGGAAATCTATCAAAGAAGAGGTAATTTTTTTCCAACTAATTAAAGTTCATTTATTTATCTACTTACTATTATAATATTATTTACATAATAATGTAAAAAATTATCTATTATATATATTTTAATATTTGATTATAATTATGGGATATCCATATTCCACATTTTGTCCATCCAATGAAAAATCAAAGCATTCTATGTGCGTACATATGACATAGCTTATCCATGTTGTGGTTTAATGTTTTTTCATCACCACGTTAAATAGAAGGGTATAATGGTGGAAAAAATATATACATAACACATATGAAATTATAATGATTCTAGTACAATTAACATATCATAAACTTCCTTACCCTTTCACCATTAATGGAATGATATCTTTGCTCGTGGGTATATACCGCCTATCGTCTCCAAGATGTGATGGGGTTCATTTTCTATGTTAACCATTAAAGAATTATTATGAAATATATTTAAGGAATAAATTTTATATTTATGACCTTAAAATCGTTCTGGATATGAAAAAAATATATCCAATTCACAAGAAATGAGATTTACATGATAAAATGAAAAATTGAAAATTGAAGTAGTTAACACTCGAATTAAGGGTAATATCGAAGCATTATTAACAAACATGTGATATAATAATATATCAATATCATATATGATATCATAAAAATTAATATTTTTTATATAAGTTAATAACTTTCTTAAAACCATTATACATGAGGTTAAATAACATTCAACTAAAGGAAGCATATGGTAATAGTTTTCTCGTCTCACATTTACTTCTATGAGATATATTCCTTTGTCACAACTCGTTACTTTTGAGTGGTGAATGTAGTAAAATTTCAAACATATTTTCATGAATATACTTATAATCAAAATATTCTAGGTTTTACATAATTTTATTCCTTCATGGGATTCTGATTTAAATGTTACAATGTGGTATGAGGCACTTTTGGAGTGTTTAAAGACCATTTTAGTCATGAAATTTTCAATGGTATTATTTAAAAGTATCCTTATCTATGTAAAAATAATTTGTTGGAACTTATTATTAATTTAGTATCGTATCTTATGATATCAAATACCATATTTTATTTAATTTTTTATGATTTAGTTTGATTGTGAATGTTCAATTTTGATACCATTCCCATTAAATGGTTAAAGTATTCCAATTTCAAATGAATGTTTTTAATAAAAATGTTTAGGTTTTTTTGTTTCACCCCTTCGATATGGGTAATTCATTGGACTTAATAAGTGACTTGAGGATCCCACTACTTCCATGAAATACATTGGTAGTTATCATGAGACAAACTAGTTTGGGTTTTGTTTGAGGCCTTATCCTTTTATATATAGTGTGGTGGTTGAAGCCTTGATGGTGTGTTAATGATGTATGAAATTTTGTATTCCATAATTATGATATTAGTTGTTTAAATTCAATGTGATTATTCGAATAGTATAATATATATGTTTATGTTTCATTTTTATGTCACTATTTTTATGGAATTATTTGACTATATTTTATTCCTTCAATAATATAATAAGGTTATTGAATAAATGGTATGTGTTTTAGTTTATCGCTTGGAAATAATTGTTTGTGCTTGTTTATGATATAATCCACGATAGTTATACCCTTAATAAGCATATAAGATCACCAATTTCTTATGTTTCACTTTTCCCTAGGATTTCGGGAAGAATATTATGACGGATATTCATGGTAACACAAAGGGAAAAAAATTGAAGACTCGATGAAATTCATTGTGTATTACAATTTTTAAAATTTATTTTTGATCTCATGTATGTATCTAGTTTACCAAGACAACTAAAATATTTAGTCCATTAGTATTCTATTCAATGTATATTATGATAATTTTATAAATTAACCACCGGCTTTGGGAAATAGGGGTTAGAAACATTATAGGGAGGTTTTAATACCAAGATACCTTCTTTTAGGCATTCTTTGGACCTTTTTTATCTTAGTTATGATGGGAATTTATTTGGGGTTATTCCAGGAGAGTATGGAATGTTTAAGAATCCCAAAGGGTTGTGCATAGTTGGAACATGGTTAGGGAAATCCATAGGGTTTTTCCCATAGAACTGTGATTTCTAATATGATCCACTATAAGGGACCACATAGTATTTCAAAACCTTTTGGTTCGCCCCTCTAAACTGTGGTACTTTAGATTGTGAGGGTTTTGTGGTTTTTGAATTATGCATTGTTCGCCAAATCCTATACCCTATTATGTGAAACTGTATATCTTACTAGTATGGGTGCATGGTTAGGGAGAATGGTTTTTATAACATTATATCCTTACCCTTCAAATCATGTTCATGGGTATTAATTCCACTAAATTTATATTAAAATTTTGAAACCCATCGGTTCAACCTATAATCACACTATTTCAAGACTAACACAAATCTATAGTATTTGAAGGTTCCCAATATTTGATTCTTTCACCTCAAGCCCTTATTCATATTGGATTCAAGCATCGTTGATCTCATTATATCTTCTCTGGGTAAATGGATCTCCTCTCATGTAATTTCTTTTGACCTGTGTTCCTATAATCTTAAAATTTTAATATATAATCATGTCATTGATGGATCTAAATTCCTTTTAGTTGGATATTGATTCTAGGTTTTGTTTTTTGATATCTTTTTCCTGGTTCTTCATTGTTGTTCCAATTACAATTCATGCCTTTGATTGTGTGATTAATGGTTTGTGATTTCATAATAGTTTTCACAAAACGTTAAGCCCAAATTTTCATTTTAGAAATTATATGAGTTTTTAATGGATTTAAAAATGATGACTATAAAGGATTTTAGGTTTGATTTAAAATTTCATTAAAATTGTTGTATGAAACCCCAATTTTTTAAATAATTGAAATTTTGTATGAATTTTTAGAAAAATATGGATTGATTTTAATTTTATAAATTGATTTTATGTTGAATTTAGAGAAAAATGTATTAATGTGAAAGATTATTTTAAAGGTCATGAATGGATGAAAAACTCTATTTTTGTTTTGAAATAATAAATTCATGTTGAAAACATTAAACCCTGTAATGGTAATTTTAATTAATTTTAGATGTCTAATTTTCCTTGGTTTGATTTATTTATTTTTTGTTGTATATATTATACTTGGGAGTGAGTGGTTATTGGAAAAATTATACTAGGAGATTGAATCCCAAATAATATATTGATGATTACAACTGTTACTAAATTATTATAGTGTAAATAATGGATATGTTTCCCCTTTTGGGGTGTAGATATCTAGTAAGGTTCCCCCAATTTGGGAGTAGATTGATTTTTTTGTGCATTCCTATCTTGAGAATACATCCCTGTTGAGATGTGTGAGATCCTATTACATTAACTAACATTCTGCAGGGTATCTGTACATGGTAAAACGTTTTGTTAATTCGATTATACATGAAAATTTTTATTGAACTCTTTATTTCATTCCAAATGTTTTATATAAGTCTTTAATATAAAATGTTTATTTAACGATGTTTTTAGTAAATATGAAATATTTTTTATTATGAATTCCTGTTTTAGTTCAAAATATGATCATGATATTGAATTCCTTTATTAATTAATATAAATCACAATATTTTTAAATATTATGAAATTCATTATGGTATACTTGGTGAGACCATAGTTTTATTCACAAATCACACCCTAATTTATCCATTAGGAATTTTTTTGATTTTATAATTCCATGTATGTGAAAATGGAAAAGGCTGCTTGAAAGAGGTTGATGTCCATGATCCTTTGGACCAAAGATTTTTTACTATTAGTAGAAGAGCTATTTCTCATTGTTACACAGGTGATTTTGAGACATTTTTCTATTTGATGTTGTTTTTCCCATTGGGATGTTTATATTTATGTCCATGTATTATTTACCTATTTGATTCTATTACCTTTATCCCTTTGGGGTGTCAAGAAAACTCATATATATCTTTTATCGTCATCTATTTTATGGATAAAAAATATCCACTTTCATATTGTATGATTCTAGGTGATAATATTTAAATTGCGGGGATTCAGAACACCCTTCGAGATATATCGGGGTGGATAGGGTATTATGGTATCATGATATCAAGAAACGTTTTTGAAATATCTTATTAATATTCAACATTAAATATCAAAATCCATATTTTATATAAACATTTAACATTTGTCATGTATGTACTTAAACTGACCCAAAAAGAACATGAAATAATATGTGTTTGATTATAGTTATAAAAGATAGAATTTTGCTATAACATCATCATAAAAATTCCTAATGAAATTAATTTTGTGTTTTTAATTTTATGAATATGAATTATAATGATTTATGAGAATAAGTAAATGAAAGATTTTTTTCACATAAAAATAAATCTATTTACTGCTTGTTATGTTCAATTATGTGGTGAATTTTACAATGATCATTTTTTCTTAAAATTAATTATAAAAATAAACGACTTATATATATATATATAATATAAATCATTCCAAATATAACATAAATATTAAATAATCCCATTTCTAAAACCAATATTTAATGGTTGATACAACCCATGAAAGTTATACATAAATAATGTGTCTTATTATATTAATCTTCATTACACAACATTACAATCCACTATAGAACCTTAAATGTTTAATGTCAATGGAAACATGGATACATAAAAACATTATAAATAAATGATATACTTCATTCCCCACTATAATCATCAAATATTTCACTCTTAATCTACATAGCATACTTAAAACCATTATTCATATCCTAGGGAAACGAAAACCTAAAAATGGGTGATCTCAAATGATTAGTAAGGGTAAATAAGTGAGATATCAGTGATCAGTTTGGTATAAAATTATAATTATGATAACATCATCTTAAATAGATTAAAAATATACCCATCAATTCATAAATCAAAATCTTGAGTGATAATGTAAATATTAGTTGTTCATAAGTCATGAATCATAAAAAATTCAAGGAACATTATCCATGAGAGTGTAGAGATTGAGTAAGATCATGTCATAATATATAATATTAAAGTGTGGAGTATTAATAATCTTATAAATTTTGTATCATATATACCCATGAAGAAATTAACTACATCATATTCCAGGGCTAACAACTAGTGTACCTTATTTAGGTTGTGCATAATATCCAATATACCCTTTTATGGGAATTGTTTAACCACCAGTGTACACTCTTTTAAACTCTTATAACCTCCTATGTACCAATTTGTGATCATAAATCATTAATATTTACTGAATTCATTGTTGTTATATATATTCCAAACCATCCTATCTTATTATCATAATACATTCATATGTATACCGAAGGATAATAAAAACTCTTATCATTTTATCATATTTTAACCCTTGAAAAAATGAAATTCATTTCATCAACATTCTATTATCATAATAAGAAACCCTAAAGATAATGAATAAGGGTCATATGAAATGATCAGATCCTTATTGATTTATAATTAATATCAATGGATGTTATCATCGATGGAGTATTCCTTAAAAATATAACTAAAATATTTATTGAGGAAAATACCTATCTCATTTTCAAACAACTTATTAAAAATATCAGTATTTCAAAAATATTTATGAAAACATTTCATTTGAAAAGATACATTTTAACATGTAATGGATGTTTAATTTTAATTTTGTTTCATAATGGTGAGAAAATTCAACCATGAGTTCAACATTGAATTGAATATTCCTTCTATATTCTAAGAGAAAAATCATATGTACCTTATTTATAAAAAAAGTGGATTGCCTTAATATATTTTCATAATGATAATAAATGAGTAAAAATAACCATAAAAATTATTTAGTAATAATAAAAACAATATTAAAAATATGTTAATGAAAATAAGGATGTGGATAAAAAGACTCCCAACTAGATTGAAAATCAAAACCATTATTCCTTAATATTTTTTATGGTCATTGAGCACATATAAATACTAAAATTAAAGGGAAAATGTGATATATAAAAATAACCATTGGGGAAAATAAATATTTTTTTGAGATATATATAATATAATTTCATTATAAGAAATTTAAGAATAATTAATTTTCGTCAAAATAAGATTGTAATGTAAACCCCATACCTCTTTGGTGATATTTTAATCGTAACCATCATGAATTAAATAAAATAAAAATAAATATTAAATATAATAAAACAATATAAAGAAAACATATAAAATTGGTAGTGGATACACCTTATAATATATTCTAGTTCTATAATATCACATATGTCCCAAAGAAGACAATTTAAGATAAAAGAGATCAACAACTATGGTAATCACTGAATAAAAATATCATAAAATAGATATATTTAAATTTATTTTAGAAACAAAATTACCAAATTTACATTAATATAAATTCATGGGTCTTATATGTAACATGAAATGGTAATATGTTGTGAATATTGCATATATCTCACAAAAATAAAAATGATACAAGATACCCTTATCGTTAATTCAACTTGATACGTATGAACTCTAACATCTTTTATAATAAATTTAAATTCATTATAATTATATTATAGTTATTATAAACACATATAATATATTATATTTTCCACTTATCATGTTTCAACACTCCTTTACTAATAATTATTTATTTAATACATCTTTTCCATGTGATAACTCTTTCATTTTTCATGTATGTTTATTTTTGGTAGTTTATGTCATTATTCATTATTCATGCTCCAAAAAACACAAGAATTTTATAATTCTAATTTAATATGTATTCATTGTATTCATTTATATATCCACAAATATTAATCAATGATGAAAAAAATTACATCATTATGTATAGATGGTAGTCCATAAATAGAGATGTGTAATGTGTTCATTTTTAAAAAGATGGAAGGAAAAAATGGTAAATAATAATAAACCATTACATAACAATAAAAAAATATTAACTATAAAAAAATATTTTTAAAATCAATAATTATAAAAATACATGTGATTTAGTGGTCTAAAATTAATATAATCACTTCAAGGAGGTGGTATTCCACAAGTATTCATGAGCGATATATTCATTTCATATTTTATGGGAAAATGAATTGAATATGGTTATAAAACTAAATTATTAAATTTAATTAATGTTCTACATACTAGTTTTAATCTCTATTTATGGTTGGGATAGAGTTTATGGAGGTAGATGAAGAAGTAGTAATAAATAAAATGCTCGTTTGATATAATTACCATCTCATTGAACAACATAATTTGGATCTATTCTTAAGGACACTAGGTATGGTCATTTAAGAATTCGTGAATCTTGATAATGTATATAATTAATTTAATATTAATTTTTATCAAGTATCTAATTCTTAATATCCTATGAAGTGTGAGGAGGAGAGTATATTTGTTTTCCTCATATAAGAAAATAGAGGGGAACAGATGGAACAACCAATTGTATTAAATTAATATAAATTGATTTTCTTATTTAGTGCCTCAAAATTTATATATTTTTAATATAGGATGACGATAAAACTAAATAATCAAATTTAATAAACTTTATAAAAGTTTAGGTGATATTTTAATCCTTATCTAGTATTTATAACCCTTGTTAATTATCTGAAGAATTACCCTAATATTAATTATTTTTACTCTTTAAGGGTTGAGAAAGTAACTATAAAATTGAAATCATCCTATAAGTAGAAAACGTTTTATATGGTAAACCATATCCCATTAATGAGGATGAAGGTAACATATTTATAAACTTTTATTCATTTAATTTAACAGAATTTAAGATATGATACCATTAGAGTCATTTTCAGAACTAATGACATAGTTGAATTTTAAAAATTAATTAAATTAACAATATTATAATATTTACGTTTAAGTAATCATTAATACAATATATTATTCATGAAAATATTATTTCACATAATTATTATCCCAAAAATATAAATTTTTTTAAAATTATGTTCCAAATGCATGGTGGGAGTATTGATTAAGAATTTAAGGTAATTATTTCATCACTTAAATATAAAAAAAATTAAATCATTACAAAAATTTATTCATACTGAAAATATAATTTTATAACCACTCATAACTTATTTTTATCAATAAAAATTTTATATATTTTTAATGAAATAAAAAAGACATATTTTAATTTTAATCAGATAAAGTAATTTAAATATCTTTATCAAATAATAAATCCACCAAAACAAAATATTAAATATATAAAGGGTTTGGTAAAATTAGACAAATAAAATTAAATATATTAAAATGAGAGGATGGGTTCGAAACCATATCCCATAGTTTTTACCTCGTTCTATCCATTTTACCATCGATATAGTGATATAATTTTTACAAAGGTTAATATTTATTATGAAAAAAACTTGTTTCCAATTTTATAAATTTAGAAATTATCATTTTAATTATGAAATTAATTACATAAAATTTCAACCATAAAACTGACAAAAATTACCTTCAAAATAATACTCCAAAATATAAAGAAGTATCATTTTAGAGAAAGATAATTTTTAAATTATTAATATATTTCTATACCAAAATAAGCCTAATTCATACTCTAATTACAGTAATTGGATTATTTTTAGTAAAATTTAACTAATTATATTAAATAATCAATTAAAAAATGTTCTATGAAAACACATGAATAGAAAAGGTCTTTTGTATAAAATCATCATTTTTCACTATTCAATAAATGATTTATTATTCCAAATAAACAAATACACGAACCATAAGAAAATTTTGATATGATGATTAATAAAATTTATCATTTTTATAAAATATAATTTTTAGAGTAAAATAAATTAAATATAACACGTTCTTACAAAAAACATTAAAAACCATTTATAGAGAAAATATTTTCTAGAAGCATAAATTATCATCACAATAAATAGAGTTCATATTTTCTTGTAATTAATCATTGAATTTATAAATAGTATGAACATTGTACATATATTTAATAAATATTTTAATCATATTCATACATTTCAATTCAACTACTTTCTTGTAATGGTTTCCTTTAAATCAAAATATGGTTTTATAGTGTACCAAAATTAAAAAAATCTTGGTGTTTTTTGTTTAGAATGTTAGATATGATAATATTAATAAATGATTTAATATTAAAAAAAAATATTATATTTGATCTAACACATCATACATAGGGATAATAAAACATTATTTCAAGATAGAAAGTACGATACATAATGGTTAGCTGAAATATAACATAATTGGGTTCCCATATAAGGAAAGCAAGAGTGAGAAGGGAAAATATGGAAATGGATGACTAAGACAATGTTTGAATAATAATAGAGAGTGATTGACAACATATTGAGGAAGTAGTTAATCAAAAAAATCCATAAATGTGAATGGTAATAAAACACCATCAATTATTTAGAAATAACTTCTAAAAGTAAAATATATTCATTTTCATTATCAATTTTCCTAGATTTGGGTAATTATTTTAAAATGGAATACAAAAAAATATACTTAATTCCATTATTTATATCTATAAACATAATTTAATACTTTGTTTATATGTAATAATTAGTTTTCACCTCTTTCCATCCCATTTTCTAAAGATGAATGAACATAATAAATTTTTCATACCTGATGAAATATAATTAATATCTAATAGATCATAACATCAATAAATGGATGAAAAATTATTCCTACTATATATATTAATAAATTAAGACAAAAAAAATTTAACACCCCAATATGTTTAATAAATATTTTTCCTTAAATAGTTTTAATTCTTCAGTAGCTTGCATTGCACGCAACCATGTGTTTAAACAAACCGCGAGACACTATTAGTAAAAATTGACCATTATAAACAGGTCATTGAATATAGGGGAATAAATTTTAACTACAAACATATGAAATAAAGATAAATTTACAAATCAATATAAAGTTATTGGTATGTTCTTGTAAATTAATCACACAATTTTTAGTAAAATCTCTTTATCTTTCAAAAATATGTCTACTAAGAAAATTAGATTATTTTTGTAATAAGTAAATTTTAATTTTTATAATATTTGTAAATGTATTTTAAAAAAATATGCCATGAAAAAATTATAAGAAATTTATTTTTTATAAATTTCTAAACCTGTTTAATTTTTTGTGAAAATAATGATTTTCTGTGAAAACTATATTTTTTTAAGCCTTTAGAAGGTCCAATTATGTTTGGATCGGTTTTAAATTTCAGTTTTTCCATTTAGATAAAAATAATTTTTTTTTGAAATTATTTCATAATTTAATTATTATAAAAAAATTCATATATTAAAAGGGAATTTTTTTGGAAAAATGTTTTTCAGAGTGTTTTACTGAATTTATTTTATGTTTAATTTTGAAAATTTATTTTGAATATTGAAAAAACTATACCAAATTTATATTCATAAGTTCTAAAATTAATTAATATTACATTTTTATTTTTTTATCAATGTGAATAGAAACCTCAGTAAATTGTTTTACCATGATTAAAAGTAAATTGTGTAATTTGGGTAAAAAATTAAATTATAAAGAATTTATAATGACTCTAAAATAAGAAAAAAAATATTTGATGATTCTAATTCAACCCTTAAATCCTAAAGATTGAAATAGGGTTCTTTAATTAGAAAATGCCGATAAAAATGACTTATATAATATTTAAATCAACGATAGTCACAAAATGTCACCCTCTTTGTTATAAATATCCCTTATATGTTCAAATGGGGAAAAAGATATATTATGAATTATAATATTAAAAAAATGTAACATAATAAAAATATTTTTATGATAAATTTTTATTTTTATCCTTTTGTACCACTTTGATGAGATTATTATATTTATAATATTTTATTTAATAAAAATTTAAAGATGTCATATTCATATTTGTACACTATATCATTTTTAATTTTTGGGTTAACTAAAAGACATATTTGACTATAAATAATATTATGAATTACATAGGATATATCTTCATCTTGATATTTTATTTTTACTGTTTAGTAAAAAATACATATATTAAATTATTACACAACAATGATGTAATAATTATTTTATCATTGAAAATATTAAATAATTGACAATAAAATTTTTAAAATAACTACAATTCGGGATAAATAATTAGTTAAATAAATTTTATCGATGTAATTGACCTATTAGGGATATAATAAAAAAAATTATTATAATTTTACTTATTTTCATGTTATTTTGAAAATTTCGGGTAATGAGTAATATCAAAATTGCCACTATTGATATTTTATCCAAGTAATATTTTATTAAATTATTTAAAAATCATAAAACATTATAAAATTTTTAAAATATTATAATAATATTTTAAACATTCTACGTTTCCCATTTATTGTCTAATTGAAATCACATACATAAAAATTATAACCTTTCAATATTGAATCATTTGTTATCATAGTTAAGTATAAAATAGACTAAGGGTTTATTGAGATTATAAGGATTAGATTAATACCAATATATGTATAAAATCTATTTTTTGATGATATTGCATTATTATATCATCATAGATTCAAATACATATAATTTTGGAGGTATTAATATTGTGATTAAATTTATTTTAAATTAATATTTTTAAATTTTCAAAAGTTTTTCTCACCGTAATTATAAAAGGAAACTTCCTCTCTCACTTATCAACATTACATTTTGCCTTCAAACTCGATGATCACTTGAAAATTTCTCTTTTAATATTTCCTTTCCCAATTCAATTGGTTATTTTATTCTACGAAGATAAACTTTAGTGTCCCAGAGAGGAGACATAACGGAGGTTCTCCATAGAAGAAGGAATCGTCTATACCGACTATTTCAAGTGTATTTTATCTTTTACTTCATTTCCATATGACATTTATATTATACAGAAATAACCTTAATATAACATATATTATTATTTTTTATTATGATTATGTAAAAACCATATTTTACCATCTATACATCCTTCAAAAAATAAGATCATTGCATGTTCATATGTAAAACATACCATCTCAAAGTCATAGTTTAATCAGGTTTTTCATAACCACTTTATTGGGATTAGTATAATGATAAAAATAATATATGTGTGTGCGTGTGTGTGAAAATTATAACACTATACTAATTATTAAAAAAAATTATACACCATCCAATGGTGTACCATTTCACCATTAAAGGAACGATGCAATCACTCATGCGTGCGTACAGCTTACTAGCTCCACGATGTGATGTGGTTCATTGTTCCTATTATCCATTCAAGAATAATTTTATAAATGTATAAAATGAATAAATTTTACATATGTTACCTTAATATAATTTTCTAAATGATGGAACTATATCTTATGAACAATTGATGGGACTTATATGATAAAAAATTCATAGGACAATGAAGCAGTTAGCACCTGAAAGAAGGGTAATATTGAAATATTAATAACAAACTAATGATAAGATGATTTAATAGATTTAGGCATGACATATTTAATATTTATATTTATATGTAATAATTTAATAACATCATTTAAACTATTATACATGGGTTTAAGATATTAATAATGGAAATATGACCTAGGGTGAGGGTTAATTTTACAATCTCTTTATTTTTCATGATTTCCCATACATGAGTATTTACTAGGGAATATTTATCTTTCATGTCCCTGTATCATAGAAAACTTTTCAAAATATTTTTCAAATTATTCTATAATTTTTAAGACATTTTTACCCATGACTTATTTTTTTATAAATTGTTTGAAAGGAATTGTTTTTCTTTTTTCTATTGAGTAACTTCACGAATTATTATTAGAAAGTATGAAAGGAATGTTTTTTTAACTTATAAATTATGAAAAAAAATCCACTTTCAAAAAACCTTAATGCCTTATTGTTTACCTTGAAATCATACAAGGGTAGTTCAATGAAAATGTTTTCTTTTTTAAATTTCATTTCATGTAAATAAAATTAAATATTTTAAAATTTGAAAGGCTATTTTCCTCAAAAATTATTTTTAAGTGATCTCCCAAAATTATTTTTGATCTATGATAACATTCGTTTATGTTACTTATTCATTACTAAGAATAATTTTAAATGATATTATCCCCATTATTTTGATGGTTGATTTATGGTTATGATGAAATGATATTTATGAAACCCATTTCATTCAGATGGCTTGTGGTATGATTGAATGATGATTATAAAACCCATTTCATTCATTGGGTTCGTATATGATGAATGAATTATGTTCTTGTGCTACACATATGTATGGTTTTCATTAAGTGATCGGTGTGACCTATATGTCCCTCCATTATATAGGGTACATATTTTTATCTCATGATATAAACAGGAGTGTAATAGGTAGTCTACTATATTCTATAATATATGGTTAGAATGAGGTGTAAACTCATTTTAGTGTGGAACTTTTCCTACTATGATGGACTTGGGATGAGCCTTGACTAATATAGAAATTATTTTCTATGATTATGTGTATTCTATAATTTTATATATTATTTTATGATATTTTGGAATATGTTCTATGATTAATTATGAACTCCTATGATTTATCCCAAAACATGATATCATGATATTTCATTTGAAGGAAATAATTTAAAAAAGTTATTTTCAAGTTCGTATTCCTTTATGATTATGTTATATCCATTTATTACCCTTACTGAGCTTATAATATCTCCCTTTTCTTATGGTTCTTTTCACAAGGATATAAAAAATAGTATTAAGTAAAAAATTTCATAAATAATTCTAGTAAAGAAGAAATATGTGGTAGATAATGTAGATGTTTTATGAATCATTAGTTAATTTTCCAAGTTTCCAAATACAATAATCATATAAGGTTCTACCATGATGTTTCTATGTTATGTAATGAATATTAATATATTTAAATTTAATATCTATGTATGATAATTATGGGCCATTATAGTTGTTATCAAAGAATGGATTAGTTAACATTTAGAAACATGGGTGATAAAAACATAGTAACAACCATAAGGATAAGTAAAAGTATACGATACTATTCTAGATATTTTGTAATGATATATAATAACCTATGATAGAACCTAAAGATTCATCAATTGAAACTTTATAATAAATTTCCCTTTATGATGTGGTTTTCCCACTATGATTAGTGTTTCTTACACTAGGATTTTTGGTTTTAGTCAATTGCTATAACATGAAGGAATTGTGTTGATGATGAATGTGATGGAAAATGATACTATTTCCAACCTGAGTAATAAAATTTTATGGGAGCTAGACTGAATGATCTTATTTCTATGATTTAATTATTTTTCAAGCTATGAATCATACATGACATCCAAATAAGTAAAAAGGTAACACAATTATGTTTAGTACATCAAAAGGTAGTGTCCAAATTATATGATTGGGAATTCATATTCACTAGTGAATAGAAAATGGAACAGAACCCCTGATAATAAATTTTCTTATCTCTTATGTTCAGAACATCAGAATTTCAATTTGTGAATTTATCATTAGGAAGGTGAAGAAGTTCGAAGCTGGAACCTTATAAAAAGTATGCTGCAATAAGATAAAATTGACTCCATGGAATGGGCTTATTTCATGAACCTATTTTTCAATATGTAAATTCTTCATATTATTCATAAAAATATAGGGAATTTATTCCTTGATATTATGCCAAAAGGATGATGAATCTTTTGGTACCTATAATGAAAATTTTACAAGGCTTGTAAGGTGCGGTTTTGGAATTTTCATCCAACCTGAATATAAGGTTGATTGATTCTTCAATGGATTAATACCAAGTCATTGAATGGAATTTCCCACATTGGACTTGAGTATTTATAAGAAAATAATTCGATGTTCTCTCAAGGTTTATAGGAAGAATAGAGTCACCTGTTGAACTTATAGGTTTGATAAGAAGAGAAAAATGGAATTCATGGGAAAATCCAAAAAACATAGTGAATAGAAGATGATCTATCCTTTATAATAAAAGTGTTGAACGAAACATAGAGGAAAAAATATTAATGGGACTATTAAGTATTTATGTGTGGGAAAAAAGGTCATCGATAAATTTAATTATGATGTTATGGGAGAATATAATTATTTAACTGAAATTCAGGATATACTTGTTGTGTGAGCCTTTATCACCTTTATTGATGGATTTACATGAAGCCACCTAAAGTCTAAGGATAGAATTAACCAGTCAGCAATGCACCCATGGAAAAATAATTTAATGTCACAATGACATAAAACGGAATGTACTCACTAACCATGTAAAATAATCCATATATCATGACATATATAACCATACAGGTTTGATGCTTTTGTAATAAATATATGTGGTCGATGTCCCATTCCGAAATATTATTGAAATACATTTTCCAACATAATACTATGAATATATAGGTTTTTTGAAATTTTTTATCAATATTCAAAATATATATTCTTCAATTAAAGAAAATGTAGTAAAATTCATTTCATTCCTTATTCATTAATGTGATATTACTAATGATACACCTAATGTATCCTACCTCATCGTGAACATATGTAGTCACAGTTTCCCTCAATAAATCAAAGAAAGTGATTGATATTATTAGCCAAAAAATCATAATATTTTCAGTTTAATACCCTATATTCATATTTAATCATTTAATGAGACATAAAAATGTATAATTCATATCATTGGGTTATGTTATCATAATATCTTATAATGGTAATTACAAAGCGCCTAAACTATGATAAATTATCTCAATGTACTACAAGTCCAACACCTAATAGCATAAATAATTTATTTCCCTTCAAATGATACCAATCATATGTAGAAAATGTATATAAATAAATTAACATGGCACTTTTGGGGCCTCATCATAGTGGAGAACTACTACAACCTTTTAGTGGGATAGTAACTCTTAGAACACTATATCAAGCTATGTTAAATAAAATAATAATCATGATGTGATACAGAGTTTATTATAATTAAAAATAATTAATATTGGTAATAGTGAAGTATATAAAAATTGGTTTTCGGGATTAAACTATATTAAACTCTTAATTTTATTCGATAAAACTACTAACTATCATAAATAAAACGTCTCTCAAATGATACACATGATTTTGCTGATACAGGACCTTATTCTAGGGGTCCACAAAGTTTATTTTTAAGGAAAAACATCATTCTAATAATTCATAGCATTTCAAAAATCAATCATGTGGTAATACTTATAGAGTATGTGCTTTATCAATTGATGTGACCGTGGTTGCTTTGCAGAGTCACCGGTATAACATTATAGTAATTGAGTGTGATAGGGTGTTTAGTAATGGGAACTAAAATTTTTTATTGAACAATGTTTCTTGTCCAAATATATTATTTGGATATATTATCTGAAACAATACCCAGATAATCTATTTTAGAGTTGGTGACAACTGGGTGATTTCAACTCTCAAAACTCAGAGATCATCTATTGATATTGAAGGCATATCAAAACTATAGATTCAGATAATTTTAAATTTTTAAAAATCTAAAATCATTATTATCCATAATTACTATCTAATCCTCTTCTTCATACATTAGGAATACATCTATAATTAATTTCAGATGTATAAGTATTTAATTACTTAAAGACGTGTTTTTTTCACTTGGATCATCTAGATTTCTTCCTACCCTCCTCAAAGAGTAGGAAAAATCAACCCTATAACATATATTAAAATACATTATTGAACCAATCACATAAGAATATGAGACCCTACTCATTGTCTATTTGTCATCTTGTGTCTATGAGAAAATTTTCAAAGAATTATTTATAATAGGTGACACTAAAACCAATCCATTCATAGATAGCTCTTTACTAAATATTTTCAATATCTAGTCTATGTATGTACATGGAAATAGTCCAATTAGCCTCTTGGATGTACCAATAAAGATATTTATCCCTATAATATAGGCTTACTCACCTATTTCCTTTATAGAGTAACACTTCTTCAAGTAGTCCTTAATAACTATAAAAATTTTATATCATTACCAATAAGTATTATTTCATCAACAAATACTTATATAATAATAATATCACTCCGACAAAACATCTTATAAACACATGACATGAATTAATTCCTATTGAAACAAAATTCTATTACAGATTCATTGAAGACAATGTTTCAGGACATGAAATATTAATTCAATCCTTAAATGTAAATATTAATATTTCAACCCATTTTTGTATTAGTTGGATTCACAAAACCTTATATTTTTTTATATAGAGGTCTTTCTAAAGGTTCATGTTCTGGAAGCCTATTTTGAAATCCATTTCAAAAAATATATAGTGATGATAAGATTTTAAAGAAAATGGAATTCGGACATATTCAAAAATAAAATTGAATAAAATATTTCCTCATAATAAATTCTCTGCTACTATTTAAATCCTCTAGAATTATATGTATTTAATTTATCTTCATTTTCCAATATTATATTGAATTTTCAATTACAATCAATAATCTTTATATCAAATGGAAAATCAATATGAACCAAAACATGGTTTTAATATATAGAATCCATACATGAATTCATTTCTTCTTACCATATTATAGATTATATGGTCTTTACTACCTTTTTGTAGGATATAGGTTCATTATTGTCAAACAATAATGTTTCAACCTATTTATTGACTATATAACCATATCTTTGTGATCTTTTTTCGTCCCAAGTACTCCTTTGTAATTCTTCTATTTTAGGAATAACATTATTCCATGGGGACCAATGTAATTTGTTTCTATAAAAACTCCTATATGTCAAGGGAATAAAATTAATCAATGTAAATAATTACCCCACTATAAATATTGAGGATATCCTCCTTGTCAAGAAAGATTTATTTTCATGAATCATTAACTTTCTTATATGGGGGATTTTATAGATATTATACCCAAGTTTTCTTAAAAACACTACAAAGATACAGTTCAAGGATCAGTGTGCTAGTATATTTCCCAATATTCCATTAATAAATTCCCCATATACTAGTACATCAGTTTATGAAAATAAAAATCTATTTCACTACATTAGCTCGTAGGGAGTTTCTTTTTCCACCTTAGTTGGTACTCAATTTTGAATGAGTTTCATTTAATATAATTTATATCCTAAAGAGATAATTTAAGTTCTACATAACTCATCAATGAGCATATCATGTTAAGAAAGGTGAAACTCCTCCTTTCACTAAATCCATTCAATTTTATTATATAATATGGATTGAGTTGGTTTCATGACCCATTCTAATGGGGCTCATGTCATGACTTCATAATCCCACCTCCAATAGGATAAGAAATGGAGACTATCACTATGTTGGTATATAACTAACATGGGAGTCCATAACATAAGTACAGGTACACACATACACATCTCCAGGCCCATAAAATGAGGAAATGTAAAAACAATTGAACAACCATGCTTGTACACATCAAAATCATGCAACTATATGATGAAAATAAGTAATGTAAAGTAAAAAAATAAATTCCCACCACAAAGGGTCTGAAAAAAAAAGTAAATCCTGAAAGTAAAATTGGGAATATTGTTAAAAGGTATTATATAAACACACTTTAGTATATCCTTTCTCACTAAGCACCATATGTTCCTGGTCCATCTAGGTATCTTTAATAATGTTGACTGTCTCCACAAGACACAACCTGTTTGGGGGAACACACTCTTATATTTTTCAGAACTAATAGTGTTCATCCGAGAGTTAATTCTTGTCGAGTCTTTTCATAGGAAGTACAGGCTGAAAATAAATATAGATATGATATATAGATGAGAATCACACCCAAATAATTTGTTTATACCAACAACTAAATATTTATTAACCCACTATATAGAGGATTGACTCCCAAGTAGTGTTGATCATTATGATTCCAAGAACTCCGTATATGGAATGAAGATGAATAGATGATCTCACTGGGAACTCATAATGGGATTCCAAAAAATATATCCAAGAAGTCCAGATGAAGGTATTGATGTCCTAGGAGTATTGAGATATTCTATACTAGCCCTTATTTAATTGATTATCATGAACTCACCCTAATAAATCATAGCCAATATGCGGGGGGAAAGGGCTTCAATCTAACTTCTCTTTAGTACACAATGTATAGTAGGGTTACACAGCATGTCCACTTGAACCGAGGTCTTGCACTTGTAAACAACACATGTCCAACCCCCATGTCTATGTAATAGTACGTAGAGTTTGGTTTTCCTGTTTACTCTACCCATGTATTATTACGTATCTTAGCTCATGTATATAAGCCCAGATTGTGTCTTTATGTGATTACATGTCTTTGCACAAGCCTTTGTACTCTATCCAATGTATGTTTACCCTATTGTGTATACACTGAGAAAATAAATAGAGGTCACATGCCATGTGATTGGGGTATCACACTTTGTGATACTGATATCTTTGAAAAACGCTTACCACAACCTGTGGCTCCCTGTTACACAACATGTATCATATAGTTTTTAAAATTACATATTTGGTATTTTGGTGTCTTCCCATAACATTATCCTTCAATCATGTGACCATCGTGTACGGATAATCAATGAACTACCTCATCTAATCCTCATTGTCGATGAATAATAGGTTTCGGTAATCAAATCCTTTCAGAAATCACCGTCGAATGCCATTATTTTTGGTACACCAAAGGACATGATATAGGGTGTCTAAAATTCTATGATCCTTCCTGAAATCCATATTTACACCCCCATCATCTCATTATGATCTCAAATCTACATTATCATATCGTTACTCCAAGAAATAGGTGTGAAACAATTGCCTCATTGTTTTATGTTGAACCACGATCCAATCAAATAACTCCCATGATGAATTAAGAAAAAGGGTAGAAATTCACAAACACAAACATAATGAATGAACATCATCCAATTAGTTGTTTTCACTTATCCATCACTATTAAAATAATAATTCAAAATCTAATATCATACATAATTTCTCCCGAAACAATTCCTCAAATAACCCATCACAAAATATAAACGATTCGTGAATCAATGTGATAGTCAATTGGTTCATGTTCATTACATAAATTAATATTGTTGAAGAATAAAATCAAAAAAAGTTACTACCTTATGTTGGATCAATCGCTGAGGAGGAATAGAGATGGGATGTGATCATTTGTGGGATACTTTAACGCATCTCTCCCCAATCGTCAAACATTGATTCTCTCGCCATCTTTCTATGCAATCTCCTCCAACCTCTCTAATGGCTATTTTAAATTCTTAGGGTTATGTGGATAACCTTGATAATTCTCCATAATAATGTATTTAAATATATAAATTAGTTAATTGTTTCGAAGAACACATATAAATAAATTTATTTATTTATTTTATTCATTTTCTTCATGTGATGGCTTTTCTAAAAACAACATGTGCCTATAAATTTAAGGACGTAAATAGGGTAAAACCAACATTTAAAACTCAATGATTCTCTTAGATTTCTGATTTTATGCCATTGTTAGATTTTATTCCATTTTTTATGAAAACTATTAGTACATGAAATATAATATATTTAATATATCATAAGCATTTATTCCAGGCATACCAGGCCTCGAAATCACATGAAGTCATAGTAAATGGTCTCGAAAATAATCCATATAATGTCCAAAGATAATACATGGAATTTTTTAGTAAATAAATTCTCCCCACCTTGGGTCTTTACATCCCAAAAATCCAAATAATGAGCTACACAATGAGATGTGGGTATAGAACATGAATCTGAGACTCTCTCTCCAATGTGCTCTCTTGAAGATTCTTATTTATCCACCGTACAAGCAATAAATGAATCATTTTTCAAAAAAGGATCTCATATTACCTATACTAGACCTCTAATGGTTACTCAAAAAAATTATTGATGTCCTCTATGTCTAGATCACCCTATTGGATAATGTGTTATGGTTAATGCATGTACCCCCTAGGTGGTGACACATGGAAGTCATCGTGTACCGGTGTAAATATAGTTGTTTAGTTAAGTGGTATTCAACCTCATGAACACTATGAAATATATAGAAAGGTTTGATAAATCCTAGAGATAGATTTACACCCAATCAAAATATTCATAACCCCCATCAAGGTGAAACACATAGGAATACATGGTCTCCCCCCTCAGACACCAAAGCCTTTTGTTGTTTTTTTGTATATGACTTTTAATGAACACAATCTATCTTTATTGGCACATGGATTATAAAAAACTTCTCTATAGTTTCTTTCACTAACTATGGGACCATGAGTGTCGACTCTCCTAGGTTAGCCCAGAAAAGTGGTGACTTGTTAGGTCACCCATACAATGAATCAAATTGTGCTATACTAAAGGTAGAATGAAAACAGTTGTTCTAGGAAAACTACACTCTTGGTAGGAGGTCCTCCCAAATACATCCAAAGTAAAACATACAATCTTGTACCTTTTCCTCCATATCCTAAAGGGACTACTCTTTCTTGTTGTCTATTAGGGGGTGAAATGTTGTGCTCAAGAAAAACTGAATATAAAAATCCTACTTTAATCCCATCCACAAATGTCATGTGAACTGAACATCACGGTCGGAAATGATCGTAAATTTAACTCAATGGAGTCAAACTATATCCCAAATATATAGGTATCATAGGCTGTATACAGATCTCTTCCCCCAAGAAAATAAGAAGTGGGATCACTTGGTGATTCAGTCAAGGGTCACCTAGATGAATCGTGCCCCCAAGATGTACATGGTTTTACCATCATAAAATCCATGGGTATCCAATCCCACCTCCACTCTATCACCTCATGGTGTTGATCTAAACCCGTTGGAACTTGGTGGTAATCTGTAACTTAATAAAAAAATAAGACATTGAGAGAAAAACTCTACAAATCTTTTTTTCATTCTAGGATACTAAAACTAATTTTAATGGTATTGGTTCATATTTTCCACACCTGGATGTTCTAAAAAAGGATATATATGAAACTCTCTTAGAATATCCTCCTATAACATCACTAGTTACTCTATGTATCTTCAAAAAATAACTACATGGTCCCCACCTTCAAAAATTCCATCATGAGAATGTTTATTGGATATCAGAGTATATAGGGTCTCATATTTATCATCCCCAAGTCATGCCTCCCTAACTCATTGTAAGAGAAGGGGTTGAAAACCATCGATTTGAGTTATGTCACTTCATCTCCATAAACAATGGAAAACTACAATGAGGATATATACTCTAATGCCTCATATAGAAATTGTGAACAAGAAATCCCACTGAGAGAATATTTTACTAAGTTCCCCTAACTAGTAGTATAAAAATTCATGATGTCATAATCCTAGAAGAACACTAGCCTTATCCTTTATCTTATGTTATGATCCTTAGAAGACAATATATAATTGGTACTCTTGTTATAGGGATAGATAATAAACAGCACACTCATTAGGTAGTACTGCCATATCTTCAGTGTAAATACTATCACTGCTAACTCATGATTGTGAGTCATGTAGTTCTACGAATGTGGTATAAATTAACATGCACCATAGGCATACAATTTTTGTCTCTGTATTAGAAAAAAACTACATGTTCCTAATGAATCATATAATATTTCATACTCAACATCCTCCTCTATAAATCTCAAGATGGTTGTGCTCGTTAATCACTACCTCAATTGTGGAAATCCCTCTAGAACTTATCCCTCCACACAAAATGCTATTCCATTCAGTTAAAAGTTGTAATGGGTGTTGATAAATTTTATAAATAAGTTATGAATCTATGGTAACAGCCTTAGAACCCAAGGAATATTTGCACCTTCCTACTCTTCTTAGGATCCCTATATAACACATCCATTGCATTGGCTATGTGCTCTACCACTCCAACTACTAAGAAAATGTCTTCCAAAAATGGACTTTCCTTATCAAGAACTGACACAAAGAGATATTTTCATAAATTTTGTGCTCTAAGAGAATATCTAGAACAACCCTCAACTATCTTGTGTGCTACTCTTGAAAACCAATGTACAAAATGATAACATAGATGAAGACTACCATGAACCGATCTATGAAAGGATGAATTTTATAGTTCATTGGTCTTATGAACATTACTTTTCAATTAATCATCCTGAAGGGAGTCATCGGGTATGCATAGTGATAGTATCAACATCTGAATTTCTTCTTTGGTATATCCTCATCCTATACTAGAAACTAGTTAGATAAATATCTTATTTCAAGCTTCAAGAACCATCATTCCCCTCTCATCTGGTCAAATAAGTCATTGATCCTTTGTATTGGATACATTTTTCTCACAGTCACCTTATTCAATCACCAGTACTCTACATGTAACCTCATGTTCCCATCCTCCTCCTTAGTGAACAACACTAGGGCTTCCCATGGGGAAAATTAGGTTTAACAAATACCTTTAACTACAATTAATCCAAATACATCCTCATTTAGAGATGTTATTCATGAGTTGTCCAGTATGATGGGGCATATATCAGTGTCATCCAATGGTGTAGATTAATGTAGTATTCAATGTCAAATTGGGGACGTATCCTTGAATCATCCAAATGGAAGACATCCCCATACCCCACCACCACTTTAGGGAACTTGACACTCATAAAAGTAACTACACCAATGTTGGGACTAGCCAACTGATGAGTAATTAGATACACCCTCCTATAAATTAGTCTATACTATGCTATATTGGTTTCTATGTCACCAATAAAGGAGAACCTTGTTCTTTCACTGTGGAAAAACCGTATCTAATGACTGAAACAGTCAATATGGACAAGAACATTTGATAACAAATCCATATGTAAGATGATTTCATATGGCCTCATTTCTGAAAAAAAAAAGTGATCGCAACAAATAATCTTGACTTTAAGAGTCAGGTCACAGCATCAGAATAAGTGTTTAATAGTTGAGTAATCTATAGTAGGAGTCTTTGAGCTCAAGGGTCAATCCAATGAATCAATAAGAATCTCTAAGTATCAAAAAAATAGGTGGTGTAAATGGAATTACTAGAACAAATATATATCAATACTGAAAATAATGATGAAAATATATAGTTCATACCTTGAATTATTCCTAGAGCCTCTAGGTTACAAGATTTGACCGCATGTAGTCGTTCTCTCCCCTATCCTCCATCTCTTAGATCCTAGCATTGAACCCCTAGGTGTAGTGGTGATAATAGGTCAAACCATCGACAACAAACTATAGATCTCCAAACTCATATTCCATGCCCACCACCCCGTATACCTATATTCTATTATTAATGCCTCTTCCTATGTGGGTCATACATGGTCTCTCCGTCAATTGTACAGTGGGTCATACAATGTCCTACAAGATTTCCCATATCTTCAGATTAGACGAATTGTCTCTCATTAAGATGACTAGACCTGTACTGAGAGTCATGAAGCATGTATAATCATTCCTAGAAGCTCTTACGAAAAAATCTCACACATGAAATCCTTGGAGACTAACATCATCTCCCTACTACCGAGGTATCATATCATGTACGCCTGACATTGGTAACCACTGTCAGCATCTTCTCGTCCATGAAACTATAAAACACCAAAGATCACTCTAACACCACAACACAGATGGGATTTCATATAGGGATAAAAAAATCTTAGATTCAACATGAATTCTTTTATCAAAGGTCTGGGGGTGAATAATTGGTCACAATTCATATCCATCGATTACATAGAGAGGTTGGAGAACCTCGATGAGTACTTAGCTACAGTCGTTCTACCATATTGAAGATTTAGAAGCACTTAGATATATGAAACCCTAAACATAGGTAGTGAAAACTCGTCTATGAAGGTATGTTAAAAATATAATGATGATAGAGTCTCCCCATCATAGGACCAAGTAACAAAACCACACCTTGATCATTTTTATCCACATAGAAGGTTCATCCCATATTCCACCATCTATTCTTACAGTGTCTCCACCAGATGTAAAACTACGATCACCAACTCAAAACTATCCCTAGTCCTCTCTATGTTGGGCTCACCTTAGATCACGAGGGGTCTCTTTCACTAAAACTCGTGAAGTGAAATCATATTGCACACCTCATAAGATGGTACTATGAGTTCCATGTGCTTCTCAATGGTTCATGGTATAGCTGGTGCACCACCTTAGGGTAGGGCCTCTAAAAATAGACCATTAATCAAACCCTCATCACCGAAGAGATCATCCTCATCATCCTGATTCTAAATCAATGTTATCATATGTCATGGAGGCTTTCTAAAAGTAATAAATATGTACCATGGTGAATGAGAATATCTGGAGATTAAGATTAAGGATATGGAAACCACAACTCGTTTCTATATGATTCATGTACCATTTCTTTCCCTGAAACCTATTTTCCCATGTACTAAGTAGAAAATCATATGATCAGGGTCATGGTGTATGGATACATATATAGTTGCACAAAAAATCAAGTCACTAGTCTGGAAGCCGAACACGAAACACCTAACACTATTTCTCCAAACTAGTCTCATATACTATAGTGATAAGTTAGAACCAAATTCTATGAAACCACTCTACAATGAATCATCCCAAAGGGTCCCATTTTTTGACTCTCCAATCCCACCTCCAATACGCCTGGTGCTGGTGACTATCATCATGTAGTCATATCACTAGCATGGAAGGACTTATCCAAATTACTTTATACACAGACACACAACTCTAAGACCAAATAGTGTTAAAAAGTAAAAAAAACTAGAAAACCATAAAAAATTCATCTAAATATCATAACCAGATTATGAAATTAAGTAATGGAATGTAAATAAGGCTAAATAAAAGTCCACCACAATGAATCTAAAAACATTTACAACTGAAAATTAATACTAGGGTTGTTGTCAAAAGGCACCTCATAAATAAATAGTAGTTTTTATAGTCCCACTAAGAACCATATGGTCCTAGTCTATCTTGTAATCTTTCAAATGGTTGATTTTCCACACAACACAGAACTTGTGTAGTAAATTATTATGTAGGGATGAGTAAAACAATACCCATTAGAACACTATGAAGCCACTAGGAATACCTAAAATAATAAATTAAACTCTATACAGGTATATGTATTCAATACATATAGAAATAATATCTAGATATACTCAAAAAATACACAAAATCTAAACTTAAATTCGTAACCATAATACCATCCCAGGATTCCATCTCAAAGGTTCCACATTTCACTTTTCTGAGAGAACATAATCTTAAGTTTGAAAAACACTGATGACGCGCATCTGTGAGGATATTATCATTGGGTCTTGCCTTAGGAATGATACACTTAAAATATAAGTACATAAAATACACCAATGCAGATCACACCCAAGTCCATGTGGTATACCAACAACTCAAACTTTCTTAACACACTATATAGGGGATCGGGACCCGCATAGTGTTGGTCATGGTGATATAAAGAAATCCACCTAGGGCATGGAGATAAATATAGTATCTCACTCTAGGCCTCGTGGATGGATTACAATAACTCTATTCAATAAATAATGATGGATGGATCGTTGTCCAATGAGTATGAGGTGATTCCATATTAACCATCCTAGAATGGATTTTGTAGGATGCAGCCAAGAAATTTTTTTCCAAGATTCAGAAAAATAGAGCTTCAACACAACTTCATAAGTGTGAATTATGTGTAATATGGATTCATGTCATTTCCTCTTCACTCTGGGCCCTTCCTGTTTAAATGGAATGTGTCCTATGTCCATGTCCGTGTAAAATTACACAGTGTGCGCTTTTCCAATGTATTATTCCTAAGTACCATTACATGGCTTAGCATGTGTAAATCAATATTGGTTATGCCCATGTGGGTGGAAATGTTGTGATCAAGCCTTTATACTATAGCCTATTTATGTGTACCATCTAAGTTACAAAATAGAGTTTCCAAATAGATTTCTCACACCACCTAATAGCGGGTACACACCGTGTGATACTTGTCTTCTTATGAAACCCTTGTCGGGGTAGAGAGGGGACCACAAAGAATATGGATAAATGTTTCATGCCATGTATCAAAGTATTTTATATAATTCCATATATTTAATCCATGTTCATTCCCATGCCATGGTCATTCAATCTGGAGATTGTCTCACTGGGTAAATTAGTGAATCGCCTCATCTGAGCCTCTTTGTCGATGAATAAAAGGTTCTGATTATCAATTCTATTCTTAAATCAACATTGTATGACAATATTAATTCCTCAATGAATAATGTGAAATCAAGTATCAAAATCATCTGGTCCATCTCTTCTTCCAACATCTAACAACCATTGTGTCATGTCAATCCCATATATACAATATCTTATTTTTGTTCCATGAAACGGTTGTGAAATTATCGATTTATCGTGATATCTCGAACCATTGGGAAAATGAAGATCACCCATTATAAATGAATAAAAATTGGAGAAATGCTCAACCAAAAATAAGAGGAAAAAACCTCAGCCAATTTTCATATCGGCCTCGATATTTTTTCATTAGAATAAAAATGAAGAATATAATATCAAAAATTAAATCTCCCAAAATAATCCTACTAATAACACATCCTAAAGAACACATGATCCGTAAATCGGTAAATTAGTGTATCAGTTCATGTTCATCATATAAATTAATAATGTGGAAGAATCAAATCAATAAAAATTCCATACCTTCGTTTGGTTCAATCGCTGATGAACAACAGAGATGTCCTATGATCATTGGTGAGACCCTTGGAATTTTACTCACCCCGTTTGTGGATCTTAGATTTATTCATCATCCACCAATATATTTACATCCAAAGGATCCAATATCTCTCATAAATTCAAAGGTTTATTTTGATAACCTATTAAATTTCTTATAAGAGTGAATTTGAAGAAGGAAATTTGGTCTCAATGTCAACAAACAAATAATAAATTTCCATTATTTATTTTATTATTTTTACACCTGTAATGAATTTTCTACAAATAACCCATCAGGACCAAGGTTATTTCATTCCTAGGGTAAAACTCAGGTTGATATCTCAATATCTCCTTTATATATTTGATTAGGTCTCCCATTGATATGTTTTTACACTTTTACTAGAAATATGTTTGTCTGTGTGAAATTTAATATATTTAATATAGTTCAAACATTTTTTCTAGGCACACTAGGCCTCATAATCATACATATTCTCAGAATTTGATCTCGGAAATAATCCATATAATATAAAAAATATATAATATATAGAAATCTTAGTCACTATATTTGGTATAGAATCCCAAGCATGCATAAGATGTTAATAAACTCTTGATTAGGATATTTACTACTTCGATTAGATTAAAGCATGATTATCTTCTTACCAAGATTATTTTCTACGTCATTATTGATTTCATTTAATTTTCTAAGGATCTTTGCTTATACCTCATCAGGTAGGTATAACCATATATACTAAATTATAGATAATAGTTATGAATTAGGAATATCACCCTCTGGATTCTACTGAAAATGGTCCACACATATCATTGTATAAAAATCCTAGAACCTCTATGGAGCATTAACCCTATCCACATAATTGAGGCATATTAATTTTTCCCTTGAAGACAAGAATGAAAAAAATCAATTCTTCATTGATAAAAGGATTCTAGGTAACCATCTTGATAAATCTCTATTTGAAAATTATCATTTACATGAAAAAGATAGTGATTCAATAACTTATTCTTGTATGAGTAATATGAAAATGATTCACTATCAATTGTAAATTAATTTTTTCTATACTATAATGAAAAAATATATTTATTTAGTGAATACATAGCATAATAAATTATTCCTCTCTCGAAGGAAAATTATTTATTTATAAATTTTAAAATTAAGTAATCAATGTTACAGAAAGAAACATAGATGAAGTTCATAGTAACCCTTCGTAAAAGATAACCATTCCATAAAACCAAGATCATTTTTGTTACTGATAGAAGTTGGTAGACTCCTATAACCATTTTATAGTTTCGTCCTCTATATAATACACAAAGAGCCGCCTCTCCTCTTTAAATCTTTTAGAATCTACTTATTTCAGGCATTGGGATATAAATGTGAGTACCAAAAGCTATATCAAATACCGAATTTGTATGTAAATAATTGATACAATAAATAATAAATGATCCTTTGGGATTCATTTATGTATGGGGTAAGTTCTTCATTCAGTGGACTATCATTCCACGTTAAAAAATTATTGAATGGTTTCTCTCACCTTGAAATTTATTTTCATCATCTTGGAAGGATGGTTCAAGGGAGATTTAGACAATATTTAAAATTTTCACCCATATTCCTTGTTCTTTATTTTCTAACTCACTGTAAGGATGGTGGTTTTTTCACTAGTGTCATGAACTTTTATAATTAAATTTTCCTTTCTAACTAAGTAAATACCTTATCAAGTTAGGTAGTTGTTGAATAAAAATGTGATGTAGTGTTAATTTTAGATAGTCCAAAAATATATCATCTTTTTTAAAAAAAAATAAAACTTATTACTAATAATATCTATTGATAATATAGTAATTGTAAAGTAATAGTTAATATTAGTATAAATTATGGGTTATTATGAAGTCTAATTGACAGAAATGAAAGAATCTATAGCCTCAACCAGTAGGATTGTATCATATAAAGAATTTTATTGTGCTTCTAGGGGAGATAGAATCTATGAGATTTTACCATGACCATTCCCAAGAAAAAAATTCAAAAACTAAAACCAAAATGAAACCATTTATGGGAGAATTTAAAGAATATCGATATCACCACCAAAACCATGTTCGTTGATCCACCTTAAGAAAATACCTCCATTAGACACCTTACCATTAGGAAATACACTGGAGGAATAATAGGTTTTATATTTATACCCTAGTAGTATGATGTTTTATATTTTCCCTATAATAAAATAAGGATTCTGTATCCCATTAAAGTATTACCTTATGTATAAAATAACTTAACAGTTGATGAAAAATACATTTTGATATGAAGAAACCAAAATTATATTTTTGGAAAAATTTTGTATTTAAAACCCTTTTAGATAAATTCAATAATATCGAAATAAGTATTACATTCATATGTTAATATTATAATATAATATTTAATTATATAAAATATATAATACTATATATTTAAGTAAAAAAGAAATATTTGTATGGTTTAAAAAAATATTTTCATAAAAATAAGTAATATCCAGTTAGGATAAAAATTTAATTGTGTGAATCCTCATATTTAAAAAATTATTTTTTTTAAAAAAATATTTGTTTTGGAATCCAGACATCAAAAATAGATGATGGTTATTTTTTCATAATTCTATGATATTGTTGAATTTTTAGTAAACAGATTAAATACAGTATAAATATGTTGTCAATATTATGACATACAATGACCCAATAGTGATGTAATAAATTTTATAAATGTAATACACAACTAAATATATATATACTATTTAGAATAAATCATTATTGAACTTATTTCATAAATTATATAAATCATTAATGAATCCCCAAATACTTATATTATATTTTATGGTTTTAAAATCAATTCATTTTCAAAATGACACACATCCATATCAGCAATTTTATTATTTTAATATATTGGGTTCATGGAGTTATAAAACATCAAAAAACATTCCTATTTCCAAGAAATAATGTGAGAAACCATTAAAAGTTTATTGGTTTTATTATATTTCTATATATAGTCCAAATACTCTATTAAGAAGTCAATAAATAATTCATCTCTATTTTTCTAAAAATACCCACCCACCATCCTACTCCTATCCACTCAAACCAACTTTGAATAATATCTTCTCTCTAGATATCTCTAAAGACCTCCCATGAGTGTTTACATGCTCTTAAGAAGCTCCTTCAATGCATTTAGATGCACCCTCTCAAGGTAAGGTATTCTCTATTCCTTTTCACTATTTCAATACATTATTTGTGTCATTTATTTTGGTTTTTATTTTTATGTATTGTAATATATTATTACATAATCCTTTATTATCATTTTGATTTGCAAGTAATGATACATCATAATACACTCTCATAAAAACATTCAATGAATTTTTATGTACACCCGTTATACTGTCAAAATAATCATGTGATTTTCAATGCCAAGAATTGCAGTTGGGAATACCCACCCCATTTCCACTACTTGTTATTTACCTAGATTTACATATTCTTCATTATATTTTGACTAATATTCATTTATATCAAAATCTATAATCATTATATTAAATGTGATGAAATGAATTATTATGATGATTTATCTATGTGAAACACAGATTCTTATATATAATATGAATGTGATGGGTTTGACTAAAATTATATATTTATGAAATGCATTGGGTAACGTTTTATCCAATGAGATACTATATATGGTGTATTTTACCAAGACTAAAAATGATAAAAATGGAGAGGGTGGGGGTTGAATTGAGTTCAATGAATTTTCATTACTTTAAAAACCACCCACTTAATGGAATGATTTCTCATAACATTTTCCTAAAATATATATGAAATATAAATAGAATCACACAAAAAATAGTCCAAACATTAATGTTTAAAGTTATTTAGGGGAAAATCACATATTCTACTCCACCAACTGAATAATCCATGTGATTGGAGATTTTCACTATTACAATTCTTTTATTAGGGATTGATGGTCTTTCTACTTAGGAAAACATATCTAATTAAATAAAGTTGACACATGGAACATCAATATGATCTTTCAACCAAGATCCAAAAATTAATTAAAAAATAGCCTATGAAGTTCATCTCCCTAATAACCTTCACAAAAATAGAGAATAAAACCAATGATTATAAATAAGGCTCACAACTATAAGATACAACTAATAGAATAATATAAATATCTAGGATAGATTCTAGTAATAAAATGAATATGAAGTATAGTCTTCTAAAGAACATAAATGATGAAAAATATAGTTCAACTATAGATATAATCTTCCACTTATTCATATAAAATAAAAAAAGAGAGATAGAGATATTTTAGAATGTTCTTTGATGATTGAACAAGTTCTTACCTCATTGAGTATACTCTCTTCATTTTCACATATACTGAATGTGAACACACAAGGTCTCCTTTAATCACATAGCATCATATCCATAAATCTTAGGGTGATAATTTAAATTCCACACATACTATTTTTGAAAATACATCAGTAATTGAAGAACCCATTAAATTATCATTATACTTATTCCTTCTCTATGTTCATACAACATTATATAATACTTTTCATAGTAAAGAGTTAATCCACCAGTAAATGAATCCATGGAAGCATAAATGTTCACTGAATATACTCCAAAAATAATAAATTTTATATTGTAGAATGACATAGAAGATTGGAGACAACCAAGTAGTCTAATTATATAGATTTGAATTCATGTAGCTGACCTAATCCACATAGTTGTTCTCTACATAAAACAATTATCTATGTAGATGAATTTTCATAGGCCTTCTTCACATACCTTATTTTCTTCACATAGCATTCATTATCATGTCACTAAATTTTACATTGATAAATGAATTACCTAGATAACTGGAACCAGGTAGATTATTTCACACTCTATCCAAATCATGTAGTCAATTAATCTATGTAACTAATTCATATTGTAATTTAATTTTCATTGAAGATAACTCACATAGGTGATTTATCGATACCGTTGATTTCTATGTAGTTGGTTTATTCAAGAAACTATTTTTCATAGGAATTTCGTTCACTTTACTTATTGGAAAATATGATCACTTATATAGACAATTATCTATATAACTTAATACCTCACATAGAATATTTTTGATACATAGGAAAATTATCATAAACATTATATAATTTACTAATTTCAAGATAATGAAATAAAACAATGATAAAACCAAAAGAACAAACATAAAAAGCAAAATCAATAATTAAATATAAATGTCATTGGATATAATAAAAACTACACATAAATGGGATATGTTGGAACGAAAATAGTAGTATAACAAGGTTCATAGGTGGTTATCCTAAAAGCACTATGTTATTGTATATCATAGGATAGCCTTGACTTATGCCTATGATATCTTGTTTTATGTTGTTTAAACATTATTATGTTTTAATAATTTAATGATTTTATATTATTATTTGATGTTGTCTTTTATGATTCTCACCATTTAATTACATACAGATATACTTATTTACTCAATTTTATTACCTTAATTATGTTATTCTTTAGTTATTCCCATTCAAATCTTTATAGCACACCCCTTTATTATGTAAAACCCTTGGTTATCTTTTCAAATATCAGAATATTAAGTCTACTTAATGATATGTTGTGTTGTTTTTAAAAAATTTAATTACATCCTTTCTTCATGTTGTTATGTTGTGTATTTAATTACCTAAATAAACAAGTACATTCAATCTTTTGGGATTTAATTTTGTTTTTAATTATATAATAAGTCATAAAAAATTTTTAAAAGATATAAGTTTTCCTAGTTGGTATTAGAGAACAAACTTATTATTTATGCGGATTAGGATTATAAAATAATGTTGAAATCTATTGGAATAAGACAAAAAATAGGAAAACATCCCTTAATTCTGGTAATGTATAGGGTAAGTGGTTTCAATGTAACAGAATCCCTTTTTTATACTATATGATAAGGTGGAACTAGAATATTTAATCCTAGGGGTAATAATCATGAAATGTGGTCATTGGGTTTTAACTATATCATCATCTAGTGCACAAAAAAGAGGCATGGGTATAAACCTTGTTTTACACTCTTATGGTATATTCTTTGGTAAATCAAAAATTCCTTTAAAAACCATAATGAAGGGAACAGAAAAACATGAAAATTTATCTTAAGATAAATACCATTTATAAATTATATTGAACCATAGAAATTAATATGTTAAGGAATTTATGTCATTTATGTGTTACAGAATAAATTTTCATAGTTTTTTTTTAAATGATTAATACATTGAAAATTATTATACATAAGTTTCCAATTATTTTAATTAATTTTTGGTAATAGGAGGAACATTTTCAAAAACTAATGTGAAGGGAAATGTAATGAACACCAAAATGAGATTCCCAAACCAATGGGAGTAGTTGTTAGAAACATCACAAAAATATATACAATATTACCACTTTTTTGAATAGAAACATGAATGGGGGGAAATGTAACACCCAAAAAGTTTTATGAATGGGATTTAATTTAAAAAATATATTTTTATTTCATTGATGTCTTTCTTTATACATGAAATTGACTTAACTTGTGTTACACGCTACATTGAGTTTCACAAAACCACATTTTCTTATGAAGTTATTTAAAAAAGACAATTATAACCTATCTATTAGAATGGAAGTTATAAACAGGATATACTAACATATAAAAATATGAATTCTTTTTTGATCTATTAATTAAATTTGTAGATAAAAATTAATTGAAAATAAAGGTTGTGGTCTTTCATGAAAAACTATTTATATTCCCAAAACAACATTTTGTATTAATAAATTAAATTAACCACTAATAATGAATAATTTACATAAAAAGTTTTTTATATTTAATTAAATGTTATTAATTCATCCAATATTTTTTATAATCATAAAATTAGAACAAACCAATTTGTAATCATAAAAAGCTGTATTCTTTTAAAAGGAAATTATGTCACCTTATTATAGAATAAGTTTTTTAAAAATTAAATTTTGATGGTTTATATATTTCATTTCATAAAATAAAAAACATTTAATGATTAATGTCAAAATTATATTATAGGGATTTTTTGGATTTTTTATGAAAATTTCATCTTTTGATGAATAGTGAAAATACTAATTTTTTTGAAAACTATATTTTCACTTAAAGTGGTACGTACAAGGTCAGGTTATTTTTTAGGTTACTTTCAAATTTTATTTAGCCTATTTTAATTTAAAATAATCAAAATATGGTTTTTGAAACTGATTTTATAAAAAAAAATTATGAAACTCTTTTAAGTTTTGAAATGAAATTTTTTTGAAAAATTGTTTTTCATGGATTTTTACCAGTTTTATTTTAAATTAAATTCTAAAACATATATTTTTTTGAATTTTTTAAAAATTATTTAAAAATAAAGATATATGATTACAAAATATAGTTATTACAACCCATTTATTTTTAGAAAATATGAATAGTAACCTTTGTCAATTTTGTTACCACAGTAAATGGTAAATTAAGTAATTTAAGTTAGAAAAATGATACGAACTATAAAATGAACCTAACACATGAAACAAAAATTAATTGGATGAAGGTATTTCGACCCTTAATTCCTATGTAATTAAATTTTGTTTTTTAATGGAATCATTTCATTGAAAATGAATTATATAATATATAAATCAACAAAAGTCCCAAAATGTCATATTATTTGTCTTAAATATCCCTTGGGTGTCCCAATGAAGCCAAAATTATGTCAAGAATGAATCTAAATGTAAATTGATAATTAATGAACATATTAACTTGAGTTAAATTTATTTTTTACTTTTTTGTTCCACTTAGGTGGTATTTTGATATTTATAATTTTTTATTTAATAAAAATTTGAAGATTTCACATTCATGTTTTAAATACTATATTATTTTTAATATTGGGTTACCCAAAATATATATTCAACTATAAGTATTATTATGAAATAAAAAAGTTTTAAATTAATGTTGGTATATTATTTTTATGTTTTAGTTAAGAAATAAGTTAATTTCATAGGTATACAACACTTATGCAGTAATTATTTTATTAGTAGATATATCAAATAAATTTTATAAAAAATATTAAAATAAATATATTTTGAAATATTTAATTATAATAAAAAAAATTTACCATTACCTCATAGGGATAAAATAAAATATTTGGTTCAAATTTCGCATGTTATCATGATATTTTTAATCTTCATGTAATGAAAAGTGTCATAACTGACAGTATTGATATTGTATCAAAATAAAATTTTATTAAATTATTTAAAAATCAGAAAAAAAATATTTAAAAACAAAAAATTATTTAAATATGATCTATAATTTTATAAATGATTCATTTATGGTAAAATTGATATCACCTATTTAAAAAATTAAAACCTTAGAATATCAAATTAATTGTTACCATGGTAATAGATAAAATAGGTTAACTAAGTGTTGATCTAAATGATACTGTAAAAAATAATACCAAAACATGTCTCAAATATTTTGTTGGATGTCATTAAAATATTGCATCATATTTTCTTTGAATCCGTTTCCTTTGGAATTATTTGGTTTGATATTTGATTTATTATAAATTAATATATTTTGGAATTATAAAAGTTCCCCTCACCTCAAGTATAAAAGGTCACCTCATACCTCATTTATTCACATTACATTGAGCATTAAATCTTGACCATACCCTACAAATTTCACATAAAAATTCCCTTTCCAAATTATAGATGTTCTTTTATTATCAAAAGGAAAACCCTGGTGTCGTTAAGTTTATATCTAATGGAAGTTCGTTGAAGATGAGGTAATCGACTTTACTGACTCTTTCAAGATCATTTCATCTTCCACTTTCTTTTCATGTTTTTCTCCATTATAATGTAAAAAATCTAGTATCGACTATATTATGATATGTGATTAAGATAATGTAACAAGTGTGTTCTATCTTTTATGCATTCTACATAGAACAAAAGCATTGCACGTGCATATGTACGACTTACTGTCTTCATGTTGTAGTGTAATAAATTTTTCATCACCACTTTACATGAATTCATATAATGATGAGAATAATATATATGATAATAATGAAATTATATGTATTATGGAAATAATTACCATCCACTTACTTCCCCTTTCACTATTAATTGAATGATATCATCACGTGTGTATATGTACAACCTACCGCCTTCATGATGCAAATCTATTGATTTTCCATGATAAAAATAAAATAATGATTGTATAAATGTATATAATGAATTTATAAAATATATATATGCTTAATATCATTCTATTTATTTTGAGACAAAATTGTATTCCCATGAATAGGGACTCATACAACGAAACATGCATAAGAAAATGAAGTTGTTAACACCCGAAAGAATGATAATAATGAAATATTATTAAAAAGGGTGATAAAATGATATAATAGGATCAGATATTATAACATAAATATGATTATGTTTATAGAATAAATTAATAAAATTCCTTAATTCATTATAAAGGAAGCCTAGAATTGTACAAATTAAATCAGACAAATGGTAAGCGGATTTCTGATCTCACTTTTATTTCTGCCAGAATTATTCCATATTCGCCACTAGTTTATTTTTTTGGGTGTGTATTATTCAAATTAATGTGATATATTATCCATATAATTAATTTAAAATTGAATTACATATACATTTTGAGATATCTTATTCATGGTCTTTATGGTTCAAAATTTTTAACAAATCAGTAGGTAAATGTTTTCTAAATTTAATTTCATTGAAACACATGTTCTGTTATGTACCTATATTATTTTATGAAGTTAATATAATTCCATTTCAGTTTTTTTATCATGAATTTAGTTCTTGTTTTTGTATTATAATATTTAGGTAATTTTATTTTCTCATCAGCCGAAAATCAGTTTCCCTTCAAATTAATTATTTCTAAATAAATTTGAAAAGCCTATTAAATGTTATTTTATCTGTTTTTATAGAAAAACGATTTAAAATATGTGTAAAAACATTTTAAAATTTCCTATATAAGTTTCCAATTTTATATTCAAAAAAAAAATTCTAAATGTTTTATGATTTAAAATTAATTGTTCAAAATAGAACGAATATTTTCTTCAACAATTATTTCAAGTTATGTTTCAAAATAATTTTCTATATAAGACAATGTAATTTGATGTTACTTATGTTTTAATAGGGTTATAATCCAGTGATAACATTATTATTATTTATCTGAATTTTTTTTGATGGATTGATACTTATGAATTTTGTTTCATTTCCATGATTTATTCTATATTGAAACACATTTAATTTTATGGGTACTGATATAATTTTTGTTATACTGGAACACATTTGTTTGTTTTTAATTTTGTGTTTTGTGGGAAAAATATATCCCTCCAATTAATTAGGTAAATATTTATATCTCATGAGATATAGAGTATTAGAATGGTATGTGAACTCAGTTCAGTAATATATTAATATAACATGAATAAGAATTTTTCAGTAATATAGGGTTAGAACAGAGTGTGAACCCAGTTCAGTAAAGGACTTTGTCCGCTATTATGTTTTGGACAATGATCCTTGAATGATATGAAAATGAATTTTTATTCTTAAGTGTATCCACCATTTCATGTCTTATGATATTCTCTCATGGAATAAATTCTTTGAAACTTTATGAACCTCTATGATTTATTCAATTACATGATATCATGATCTTTTACATATAAGAAATTAATTTAAAATGTTTAGATTATGTACTTATGCCTCATTATTATTTTATGATTAACATATCACTTGTTTACCCTTAATGAGAATATGATCTAACCCTTTTCATATGATTGTTTTCAAATGGTTATAAAGAAAGGTTTTGGGTATGAATACTCTTGGGGAATATATTTGTGAAAAATAATGAATATATTTTACCAAACTAGATGTTTTTATGAAGAATCCAATGGCATTAAACTAATTCGATCAATGTGTTTTTATTTGTTTAATTTATTAAATATAATTCAAAAATGATGTAATGTCTATGTATATTAATATTGGATAATTATAGTTGTTTTCAAAGAAATGGCTTAGTAAACCTTTGGAAAGTAGGATGATAAAACCATAGTAATATCCCTAAGGATATATCTAAGTATAGGTTACAATCCTGTTATTTTCGTAATGATCATTGATAGCCTAGGATTAAACCTAAGATGTTATAATTTTATATTAATTTCCATTTATTATATGGTTTCCCCACTATGATTATGGTTACTCACACTATGTATTTGGTTTTAGTCAATTAGTGGAACCTAAAGGAATCACAATAATGAGGAATGTGATGGGAAATTAAACATTTTTCCTCTAGAATAACCAAATGTTTTTGGAGCTTGAATGGAAAATTGTGTTCATATTCCAACACAACATTCTCATGATATGAATCATGATGGGTATCCTAATGAACTAAAGAGGGAATAGAATTACATTGAGTCCTTTATAAAGAATATTCCTCCTTCTTTAAGTGGGTTTTCTATTCTGATAGTGACCATACAATGGATCGAAACAACTTAAATGATACTTTCATTTCACCGGTGTTCTAAAATTGAGAAATTCATTATTTAGGTCTATCATTTGTAAGGTAAAGAGGATCAACAATGTAATATTATCAATAAAATGAGTAATTGATATTAAATTGACACCAGTGAATGGTTTGAGTTCAATAAATTATTTTATAACTCAAAAATTCTAAAAGATTAACTTTTATTCGATTTCATGTATGACATGAAATACTAAGAATGTAAAGGAATATAATATCATAAGAATTTACAATACATTTACTATTTTAAATAAATTAAATTTATGATATATCTTATAATACACAAGATACTTGGTTATATTGGGTCACACGCAACAACAACTCTCTTCATTGACTATCGTTACATGAAAGATCGAGTTTTACCAAACAAAATTATATTATAAAAACATTATAATATAATATAATAATATAAAACATACCCATTAAATTATAGTTTATGAATAGTATTAGAAAAATTATAAAATATATATTTTCTAAAAATTTAAAACGAATTCATTGGTTACCAATTAAATAGAAGTGAATATAAAAAACCAATTTAATGTAAAAGAAATGTTTTTAGGACCACAAAGGAATTTTATCCTGAAACATTAAATTAATTATTATTTTTGAATGATAAAAACTTAATCTATGGTTTATTTATATAATAAAATATTTTTTACATTCATCCAATAGATTTTATAGGAATAAAACAAGAACAAATCCAATTTTACCAAAAATAAGAAATTTCGTTTTAAAGACAATTTTGCAGTCTTTTGATAGAGAACCTGCATTAAAAATAATTTAATAAATATAATATTTTAAAATAACCATAATTTTTAAAATATTAATTTCAAATTTAGATTTTGATGAATCTTTGGTAATTTCTGTGAAGTTTCCTTTTTTGACTAATAGTGAAAAATACTAAATTTTAATTCCAAACTACTTTTTTAACTAATTTAATTATATAGTTAAATTATGTTTTGATTTTGGTTTAATGTTTAATTATAAAATATTTAGATCATTTACTCTAATATAGATCATTTTAATTAATTTTTCTTTGAAATTTGATATAAAAACTTTCCAAAATTTTGAATGTTTTTACATTAAAAATCGGCAGTATCGTCCCTTCTGTGGGATTAATTTTAAATTACTTTTTTCCACTTTGCTAATTTATATTTGGAAAAATAAATTATATATTTGGAATAAAAACTATTTATTATTTCCAATAATTTCAAATTATCTTTTGGCCAAATATATTAGTGAATGTAATTAAAACTAATTATAGTGATTAAACGAAAACTTTTCATAGCAAATGACTAATCCTCAAACTTAACGCAAAAAATGACTTTGAAACTTAACAAATGCCCTTTTTGTTTTCATATTTATATCTTTTAATCCCATAGAAAAATGTTTTCAAATTATTTTATCCATATTATATGTTAAAAATGTGGTTGTAATTCCCATTTAAAAAATTTATAAGAATGCTACTCCTCCTCCACTACAAAAAGGCATCCAACCCTACCACATATTCACACATATCAAGAAATTTTTATCACAAAAAAAATTATAACATAATATAATAACATCAATAACATAATCCTAGAATCCCCACCATATCCAAAAACCATACAAAAGAATCCGTCGGTACAAACCAAAAAAATTTACCTTAAAAGAGGTAACATTCTTCAAACATGCATTTATGTGTTATTTATTTATCTACATGTTCAATTATTCTTATTCCATTGTTATATAATAAAATAAATTTCTTAAATATACATAAATTTTATTATTTGGTGTTTCATACCTACACCTACACACACATCAAATGTGTAACAAAATCACTGTTCTTGTATAGTGAACTACAGCCTCGTGAAATGATGTTTGTTTTTTCTCTAAAACTTTTCATGCTTGGGAATTATGAAGGACAAATTATTTATATATGATATATATGATATATATTATTTATTTATTCTTATGTAATTTTTATATGAAACATATCATTATGTGTTCCATTTTTTGGGAATACAATAACATCTTTTGGGGAAGTGTGGACTATTAACTCCTCAAAGTGATGTGATTCATTGAAGCTACAAATAAAATATATAAAAGATGATTTCAGTAGAAATATATGATATATATGAAAAAAAATCATGATATGAGAATTATAAAATATTTATTAATATATATCATTTATATTTCAATCTTTAAAATATGATCATGGAATGGAAGTAGCATTCATGCGTATATAAGACCAACTGTCTCTAATAATAATACATTTCATTTCCTATATAAAAAATTTAAAGATAATTATAAATACATATAAAATGAATATATATGATATTAAAATCATTTTATATATTTTGGATATGCTGAAATCATGATCTATGTAATAGGAATAATAAATAAAAATTCAAAACATATTCGAGAAACTGGGAAATTAACACCTAAAATAGTGAAAATAATGAAAGATTACTTACAAACATGTAATAAGATATTATAATATGGTTATTATTATATAATCAATATTAATATAGTTTTCTAATAATTCATTATCATGTTTAAAACCGTTATACATGATGTTAAAGTATGTTCAACTGAAAGGAAATGACGTGTAAGGGATTCTTGTCTCACATTCACTTTAGCAAGGTATACATCATAATCACCATACTTTTATTCTTTATGGTGTATCTAACTCACCTATTGATATATTATATCATGAATTATTTTATATTCATGGTATTTTTTGATTCATTCTGAATTATTACATTTAAGGGTATTCGAATTAAAATTTACCATGTGGTAAAAAATTTCATAACCTGATACCTTTTTATGGGGTTATATTACTTCATCTTTGTCAAGAAAATTCTAAGATTATGTGTGTAATAACCTTTAACAATATATTGTTTTATTTATAATTTTTTTATGTAGTTTTATATTTTATACGCATAATATATTCATTGATGGATTCTCATTACCAACGAGCCTATAACGAAGTGGTATAGGCTCCTTGTTGGCATCCAAAAGACCTAGGATCAAATTCAGGTAGGGATGAATTTCCTAGAACTATAGAAGTACTATAGCAGGGGCACAGTAGAAGTATTATAGCAGCATCATAACTATAGCAGTGGCGGTGCTGTAGCGGCTGAGGCACTATAGCATGTACTTTAGCGGCGGTGGTACTCTAGCAAGTATTGTAGAAGCGAGGGTACTATAGTAGTATTGTTCACCGAGGGGTCCTTTGGGCCAAAAAATGGGCTTTCAATCCTTGAATTCATGATAATTTTTCTTGGACCTTCGGACTATGTTATGAGTCCCCCTCTACACAATCATAAAGTGGTCTTTTCTTTAATAATAAATTGAGGATTCAACCCCAACCTTTTAAAAAAATAATGGATTCTCACTTCAATGTTATGTTCGTTTCAAGGTTTCACCTTAGAATCTCATTTAATTAGAGAATTTTAAAATTGAATTTTCATTAAATGAAATTATTTGATAATTATTTAATAAACCCTTTAATATTAGCATTCAATGGTTATTCATGACCCTTTTTATGTAATAGTTCCATTTTTTCACTCTTTGGTACTCAAAATGGTATATATTATTTTAATAAAAACTAACTTTATTACCCTCTTTAGTCAGATAAATTGTTTTTATAAAGACCCGGAAATTCTGTGGAAATTTTTTTTCATAAATACAAGGGATTTTTATGATTTTGTGAAAATTTACGGCACTTGAATCAGAGGCCCGGTGTGTCTGGAATCAATTTCTAATGTTTTGTTCATGTATGTTTAGTTAACGTACGAGCGGGATTTTATAACTTTTGAACTGGTGCTTGGAATTAAAATCTGAGGGCACCGTTGATCTCACAGCCCCGGTATTTGCTTAAGAAGACTATCAATTCGATGTTAGTGAGTCGAGGATAAAAGATAGTTTTTGGGGTTTCTTAAAAAAAATAAAGTGTAACACTTTATTTTATTTTTTATCAGACATGTGAGTGCGGGTAGTTGGAGCCTTCACTTGGGAGTTGATGGTGGTACTGCCACACCCCAACCTCCAATGAGAGGTTGTGGAGGTGGGTCCCACCCGAGCATAACCTCTCACGAGGGGTTACAATGTGGGGACCACCAGAGACCCATAACAACTCCATTAAATGATAGGGGTGGGGACCACCTGACCCCTATTGATAATGGAGGATAAAACCTCCCACCTTTCCCTCTTTAATGAGGGAGAGCCTCTTGACATCCACCTAATTAAATTTCACACCTCTCATGAATTTAATTAGGTGGGGCCCACTCATTTAATTCATCAATATTGAATTACGTTTCAACTTAGTAATAAATAAACCCTCCTATTATTTTCATTGGCATAATCTTCATTTTGGTGGAGGCTTTGAGTGGAAATCTAGGGAAAAACCTCCCAATGAAGAACATGAAGAACGTGAAGAATGCATGCGACGCTCTTTATTCTTCGACTTCTTCCCCGGTCACCTAATGATCAACCCTCCACAACGTCATCAATGAACTGTCACAGCTAGGAATTGAGGACGTGTGGCGGACGAGACGAATGATAGTATCCTCTGTCATCCTTTCACGACTCCGTCAACAAATTATGAGGGTCGAGCGATGAATCAAAAGGTAGGGGTTGTTTCCTTTAAAGTACCATGTTCTTCCTTACTTAAATGAAGAATGTTGATGTTTACCTTTTGCGGGTGGGGTTTTGTGTTTCATTCTTGAGAACCTATTGCTACCACCCTAAACGTTGAGGGTACGGGCCAAACCAACATGTCCCGACCCCTCCATTGTTCTTTTTGTGATGACTCCACGATGGCATGGCAATGAAGCGACGGTGACGAAGATGGCGAACAAAGGTCGCGCGACCCACATCCTCCGCGAATTGCACCACCCTCATGGCACATCGGTGCTTCCTGCTGAACACCATCGCACCCCACGCCACCTGCCCGCGTGCCCCGTTTCGGCCTGCCCGCGCACTTCCGCGCCCTATGCTGCCTGCCCAAGCGCCCCGCGCTGGCCTTCCCACACGCCATGCACCCTGCCCAGCTCCGCCGTCACACTACCACGCACCCCCACGTTGGATGCTCGCGTGCCCCGCGCACTCCCCAGCTCCGCCAGCACCCTACCTGACGCCCTCGAGGCCCGCCCAGAGCACCCGCGGCTTTCCTAGAGTCCATCCAGCCTGCCCGTGCCCCGGGCAGCCTACCCGCTAGCCTCCCAGTTGCCGACCTTCAGAGTCGCGCCCCTCGCGGCACTGGCCGAACAGGCCCCGGTCTTCGGGTCAATCCGCCTGCGTGGCGGCATCCGGGCCGAACCGCCCTCACAGTCCGCTGGGTCGAGCCCAGCGGACTGGGCCTAACATAGAGGGCTAACCCGCCCAGTGGGTTGGGTCAGACCCATCGAGTCTGTCTCGGTTGACCCAAACTAGGTCATCCCAAACTGGGTTAGGGAAAGTTGGTCTAACCGGTTCGGACCGGACCCGGGCCAACTACCGACCCCTTTTCTTACTTTGGCCATATCATTGGCATTGGACGTCCATTTGGAAAACTATCAACAGCGCTGGTAATCTCCATGAGAGATGGTCCCTTTGATTATACCCCACTGGAGTTCAGGATATAGTTGAGATACGTCAGGTTGGTTTGTACACAAATCCAACTAGGCCCCGGGACTAAAAGGCTAACAACTAACAGACCGGGCGTTCGGTTGACGTGCCATCTGTTGTGTTAAGACCCTAATGATGAGGCGGATCGTTGAGATACTTCTACATGGGATCTCACGACACTTGGAGTATCGACTTGTAGCTCGTGGAGAGGACCCTCCTGGTGATGGCCGAGAATATTTGAGAGACCTAGTAGCTGGATGAGACTTGAAGACTGCTGACCAATCAAATAGAAGTGATTCGGATGGCCCAGTGGGGAGCACTTGGTTATAGCAGCAGACCCATAGTGGAGGAGCGCTTGGTTGTAGCGACAAACCCACGGTACTCGACAAAAGGATTACCTGTGTAGTCTATGAGGGGGAGAACTTGGTTGTAGTGTCAGACCCATGATGGGGAGCACCTCTGTGTGAGCATGGTAGACCCACAGTACTCGACAGGTGGAGTACCTCAGTAGTCCAAGGTTAGTGGGAAGCGCTTGGTTGTAGCGGTAGGCCCACTGTACTTGATACAGGAGGAGTTCTCCAGCAGTCATGGTTTCGACATCGTGAATAAAAATCCTGGTTTGAGCTGAGTCAATGACTTTTGTGTTTTCCTCATGATTGAGATGGGTTACTAGATAACTTAGGTATATGTATGGACATATACCTTAGTAATGGTTATCTGTTGATTTCATACTTTTTGGTTTATACTTTTTGTATTTAGTGAGACCTTGAGGGTCTTGGGGTCCCTACTGAGTATTGTTATACTCACCCCTGCAAGGGCTATACCCACATCTTGTTGTGTTTGTTGCAGACGACGGACGGCGCTGACGGAGGCTGAGAGCACCAGGACTGGACGGTACCTGAAGGTGGACCTTACGACGAGTCGGTACACAGTGGAGTCTGACGGACGTAGAGTGCTGTGGTGGCCATATGTACGTACACTTCAGGTAGGAACCCTGGAGGATGATCCAAGAGTTTCTATTTACCTTCAAGTTGTTTTTTCCTTTTTCAGTTGTACTTGTACTTTCCTGTTGGGCTTGTATTTCCCGCCCCTTTTACTTTCTAGCACACTTTTTGTATACAATTTTTACTTAGTGTTTTGCTTCCAATGGTGTACTCTGATGTGTTTTTTTACAGTTATAAAGGCAATGCCTTCCCAGTTTTGGGATTTACGCCTTTGGTGCTAGTTGTCAGCCCCTGGCCTATAGAAGGATGGCTTGGGGTTGTCGCGATACGGGCCCCGGGGGATGGGTCATGATAGTTTTCTTCTACAAACACTATTTTATAAAATGTTTTTAAAAAAATTAAACTTTCTACAATAAATTATTAAATTAATTTTTACCCTTTTACCCTCTAGTCTTAATACTCTCAAATCATGTTTAATTATTCTAATTATAATTTACTAAGATAAATTTTGTTTAATCAGGCTTAATTATAATTTTAACCTCTAGTGTTAGTGTTTACATTATAAGACAGAATTTTAGATTTTGGTTAAGTGTAAGAAATTGATAATTATAAGCTCCTGACTGCATAATCTTTTGATATGTCGAGTCACTAACAGAATTCAATGATATAGACACTTTACCTAAAGATTCTCAACCTACTACCAGAGTGACTGACCGACACTCATCATTTTGCTATGTATTAGATATTGACACCCAAGCTACTGAGGCATCACCTACCAAAAACTGAGGTATAGAAGCATCACCTACCGACATTCGAGCTACCCAAACATCACTTACCGATAGTCGAGCTACCGATACATCATCTACCAAAAACTCAATTGGCCGATGCAAGTTTGACTTACTAACAACATGAGTCACCATAGTCTGACTTGCCGATAGATTGAGTCATCAATGATATTTCACTAAAATTTGAACTTACCAATGAGGTTCATATTTATGAAACATAATACGTATTATTATATTTATGAGTTTTTATGTCATTTTTAGAAATCATTTAATGATTTCAGAGACCAGTACAATGTACAAGGTACCCGAGAACAGGTTGTTTGTCTATATAAATTGAATATTTGGATTGACAATAAATATAGTGAGAAAGAAAAAACCTGGATGAAATACTAAGATATTCTTACACCTAAGAGAAAAACAATATATGCCTACTGTGCATACACAAAGACTCTACTAAGAACCAAACGACGAAAAATCACTACAGTAACAAATTTGAAGACAATAACATTTCGAATAATCTTCTACCTCACTGGGGATAAAAGAAAGAAGAAAAAAACCTTTTTTTATATTTTTATAGAAGATGAATTCATCTTCAATTATACTATCCTAAAGGAGTCTAAAATATTCATAGTACATCACACATGGCGTTATAAACTATTCTTATATTTTATCTTTGCATGTGTATTTTATTTACATTTTGAGCAGTGTGTGTCTCTATTTTTTAAAAACACATTGACTCTTTATCTATACTAGATGATACTTAGATATCTTTATGAACCATCACATTTACACTCCCACTAAAAATTGTGGAAGATGTCCCTGTGTAGTCTTCTTTTTTTTACACTCACATGAAATCTAGGGAAGTGTTCTAGTACACCTGATTAGATTTTATACTGTTGTTAACCCAATACATTTTATTGATCAAGTTTATTTAATATAAATTTCATGGTGTTATTTGATCACTAAGTAGAGAGGATTACATCTCATCTTGAGACTGAGCCTCTTGTTTACTTCTGTTATGTGATTTCAAGATTTTTTTTCACTATCTTTGAAATTATGTCAAAAAACCTAAATTTCCTTTCATAGTAAATCTTAGATAGTATTTATATTATAATTTTTTTAGTATGTTGATTTTAAAAGTTATTAAAAAAGGAATATTTTTTTATCTGAGAATTAATAAATGTTTGAAAATCTTTCTAAAAAACAAACTTTTATAAATATTCTACTTTGGTTCAGTGGCCTAAATTTGTTTTGAAATTGGGTGATTTTTTGAAATATTCATTTTAGATAAAAAAAATTTATAGGAACCCAATTAGCCCCCCCCCCCCCCCCCGAGTTCCCCACTCCATCCAACATTTAATATCAGAGGTAGTTTTTAATATTTTATTTTTAAAGTTTTAAAATTTTCAAATCTTTTTCAACTGTGATTTTATTTTTCTTTTAAAGATATCTAAATTTCAAAGAGTTCTAAATTTTTTATTCATTAAATCTTGTTTCTATTATTTTAATATGGACCTTATACTAGAAGTTACTTCTTCCAATAGACCTCCTTACATTAATGGCACAAATTATTCTTGATGGAAAATTAAAATTAAAATACATTGGGATAGTTTGGGTTTTGAAATATAGTCCTCAATTGTAAATGAATATAAGATTACTTCTACAGCTAGGAACACTTGGGATTATTCCACTAAGGTAGCTTACAATAACAACTATAATGATATTAATGCCTTATATTACTCTTTAGGGGATGATGAATTTAAAAGTATTTCAGAATTTAATTCAGAACATGAAATTTGGGATACTTTAGTCATTTCAAATAAAGGAACCACTAGTGTTAATGAAATGAGTCTTAATACATAAACCATTAAATATGATCACATTAAATTGAAGCTTGATGATCCCATTACTGACATGTACCTCAGTTTCCATGAGATCATAAATATGATGGTCTCTCTAGGAAAGATAATCACATCCAAGGAATAAGTAATGTAATTTCTCATATGATTACTAGAAATATGGTGATGAACATTAGTATCAATAAGGGACTCCAGTGACATCACTAATTTACCTGTAAATGAGATGATAGGAAATCTGGTAATGTATTAAGAGGAACTGAAGGTAAACAAAGAAGAATAGGATGAACTGAATATAGAGTTATTGGATTTCAAAAGCAATGCCTCCAAACAAAAATAAAAAGTTAAAGTTAATACTGAATGTTCTAGAAATGGAGAATCACCTAGTGAAAGTGATGGGGAAATGGCTCAGTTGGCCATGGTATTTAAGAAGTTTTATAGAAGAAATAATTTATTCAGAACGACTAGTTCTCAAGGTATGTATTACAGTAAAGGAAACTGAAAAAATACTCATAGAAAAATAAAAATACTAATGAAATATTCTATTATGAGAGTAAGAGAAGAGGACATTTAAAATACGACTACGCTAATATAATGTTTAAAAATATGTATGAGGAAAAAAGAAAGAAAATATAAAAAGAAAATAAAGTCCACCCGGAGTGCTTCGGAGGATAGCTATAGTGACTTATTATTCTAGGGATGAATCTAATTTTTAAAATTTTACCAATTACTAAATTATTGAATACTATAAAATTCTTGAGGACACATGAAATTAACTAAAGGATAAGTTTAAATCTCTCAACATACAAAATTCTCTTACTCATTCTGATAAATTTTTAACTTACTATTGAAAAGGAAAATAATGCTCAGTTGCTCAATGAGAATAATGAACTTCAACTATCTAATGAGAAATTAAAGAATAATTTATAGTGTTTTAAAAATGGTAAAGATAACTTAGTTCAAATTTATGGAAAACAAGTTTCTCCAAAATTTACAACTTGTGTTGGTTATAAACCTCAAAAACAATTGATAAAAACAATTTTTTGTCAAAATCTAGAAAACATTGTTTTGTGGCTAGATTTGAAGAATCTACCACACCTTCCAACAATAGAAAACATTTTAGAGATTCTAGTTTTTCTGGTCTAAATAGAGTTTATTTTTCTAATTTCTTATAAACGTCTTATAGGAAACCCATAAAGAAAATTTGGGTTCCCAAATATTTAATAACTAATGTTATTGGTCTCAATCGTGTTTAGGTACCAAAATATTTTATTTTTAAAATTATTATTCTATGAAATATAATAGAAGAGTACCTATAAGAACATATGGTACATGGATAGTGGGTGTTCAGGACATATGATAGGGGACTATTAGATCTTTAATAACATTATAAAGATTGATTTGGTAATGACTCCTTTGGTGACAATGAAAAAGGAAAAATTATTGGCCTAGTCCAAATCGATAACGTTGATTCAATTTTAATCTATAAAGTTATTTTTGTTAATGGTATTATGTATAATCTACTTAGAATTTAAAAGTTATGAGATTATTTATTTCTTGTTAAATTTAAAAATTACTCTTATAATGTTTTCAATTCTAAAAATTATTTAGTAATCACTTCTTTTAGAAATGAAAATGTTTATGCTCTGAATATAGGTACTTTAGTTTCTTAAATTGAATCTTTCTTAAATGCATCTCACAAAGAGTATTGGCTCTGGAATAAGAGATTAGGATACTTCATTATTCACTCCCTTACAAATCTTACTAGGAATGGACTAGTCAAGGATCTATATAAATGTGAATTTCCAAATTACAAAGTCTATGATCATTTTCAGAAAAGAAAACAACACAAAATAACTTTCTACCAAAAAAATAAGTTTCAACTTCTCAACCACTTGAGTTAGTTCACATGTATTTGTTTAGACCATCTATAGTATCTAGTTTAATTCATAAGTATTGTTTCTATGTTCTATTAGCTGATGTTTCAAGATATACATGGACATTCTTTATAGCTCACAATAGTGAAGAATGTTATTACTTCACCAAGAATGATAGAACTATAGATAAATTAAGTGGTCTTAGAATTAAAACCTTAAGAAGTGACCATTATTTTGATTTTGTAAACCAAGAGTTGAATCCATTTTCGTACAAAATGGCTATAGTCATATCTTCTCTTCTCCTTGGATACCTCATCATAATGGATTTGTAGAAAGAAAGACTAGAACTTTATAATAAATTACTCAAAATATTCTCAATGAGTATGAATTACCAATTTATTTTTGTATAGAATCTATTAATACAACGTGTTATATAATTAAAAGTGTTTTAGTTATACCTACCTTAATAAAAACTATCTATGAGTTGTGGAAAATTTGGAATCCTGAGGTTAAATAATTTAATTTTTTTAGTTGAAAATTCTTTATCCTTAATAAAAAACATAATCATGACAATTTTTCCTCCAAAGTGATAAAGTAATTTTTCTAGGTTATTCAACCTCTTGGAAAGCCTATAGGGTGTTCAATAAAAGAAAAAAGTGTGTGGAAGAATCTTTGCATATAAAATTTGATGAAATAGATCCACATGAACATAAAAACTCCGTAGAAAATATTGAGGTTGATTTATTCAATCTTCACACAAATTCTAAACCTTTTGACTCTACTGTTAAGCAAGCAAAAAAATTCTGCAGTTCTGGAAAGTCTCTAGACTCTGATCATAGTGAACCTGAAGCTGTAGAAGAAACTGAAATAACTAGACCTTCTTTTTCAAGATCTTTTATAACCCTTACAAACCATTCCTTATATTTTGTAGTTAGAGATAGATAAATGGACACACACAAGACCTTCTTTAGTAACCATGTTAAACATAAATCCTTTTTTCATAGCTTGAACCTAATAACATCAATGATGCAATCAAAGATTAATTTTGGGTAATGGTAATGCACGAAGAGGTGAATTATATTGGAAGAAATTAATATTTTGAACATGTTGATAGAACGAAATACACAATGAATCTAGGCACTAAATGGGTGTTTAAAAATAATGTAGATTAATCTAGTTCCATAGTAAAAATACAAGGATAGAATATCTTCACATTGTTATAGTCATGAAGAATTAATTGACTATGAAGAGACCTTTTCATTGGTTTCTAAACATGAATCCATTATAATTTTTCTATCATATGAAACACATCTCAATTTTAAACAATTGTAATGGATATTAAATTTTAATTCATGAATGGGTATATAGTTCAGTATATTTTGTGGAACAACCCCCTAGTTATAGACACACCCATTTTCCAAATCATGTCCTTAAATTAACAAAGCCTTTTTATGGTTTAAAATAGGATAAATGATCTTGGAATGATAGGCTTAGAACTTTTCTTATTACTAAAGGATTTACAAAATGTATATCTAATCCTACACATTTTATATAATTAATTTCTAACGATTTTTTAGTTGTTAAAATATATTCTTATGATATTATTTTCTGATCTTCAAAAATTTCAATATGTATTTGTTTTTCAAAAAATATGTAAAATGAATTTGAAATGATTTTAAAGGGTGAAATAATATTCAGTCATGGATTTTAAATTTTTAAAAATAAAGAAGGTATTATTTTAAATCAAAATAAGTACACTAAAGATCTTTTGAAATAGTTTTTATTTGATAGTATAAAAGTTAGTTTTACTCCTATTAGTCCCACCAATTAATTGGATCTTGATTAAAATGGAAAATCTATTGATCAAACCAATTTTAGAGGGATGATTGGAGGTATACTCTATTTGATTTCTTGCAGGGCTGATATTATGTTTACTGTGTGTATGTGTGCACATTTTCATGAAAACCCTAAATAATCTGATTTAACTATTATCAAAATAATTTCCAAATACCTAAATTGTACTTCCAACTTTGGATTGTTCTATCTGAGAGGGAAACCATTTGATTATGTTATTTATTATGATGCTAATTTTGGTGGTTGTAAGTTAGATAGAAAAAGAACATTAACAACATGTAACTTTTTTGGTAAGTCTCTAGTATCATGGTGTAGTAAGAAGAAAAATTATATTGCATTATCTACTATTGAAGTTAAATACGTAGATAATGGTAGTTTTGTGCTCTGATTTTGTGGATGAAACCCAGATTACTGAATTATGGATATCAGTTTAGGCATATGCCTATAAATTTTAATAATACAAGTGTTATTGACATTTCTAAGAAGACAATTTCTCACTCTAGAACAAAACATATTGATGTAAGATATCACTTTTTGAGAAATAATTTTGAAAAAAATGATATAACTCCTGAATTCATTATCACGGAACTTTATATTTTTGATGTTTTTACTAATCCTTTACATTGTGAGTGGATGAGTTACATCAAACATGAGTTTGGGATGATCTATTTTTTGAGAACCTATAGATGATGTCTCACTAATGTGACTCACTAAAGTTGTATCACCAGTCTGACTCATCAATGATGTATCGATGGTGAATCGCTGATGATATCTAACTTAAGTGACTCACAGGTGATGTGTCACTGATAGGACACACCTATGAGGTCTCACTATGATGTATCACTAACCGGTATTGAATTATTTACCTATCTGTAATTTGAACCATTTTTATTTTATTTTTTATTTTATTTTAACCTACATTTAGTATTTTTTTGTTTTAAGATCCCTAAATGATAAAAATTAAGGGCCTATCCAATACTTATTAATCTCACACTCTTACTCTCAGACTCTTACCCTCGAACAATTCCTTCTTGAGATTTTTCCCTTCTTTATCGAACTGATACCTTTGAACCACTCTCAATGGCTCATGAAAAGTGCCTCATTAAAGGATATGAGGATGAGTCACATTAGTATAAGAGGAAAATATGTGATTCTATATAATAAAAACTACTACATGTTCCTCTAGGACTCACGAATCACATTATGACCACTAAGAAGGAAGTAAATTCGGAATGGTTGTTTTCAAGTAAGACACTTCTACTGAATGTTTTGAAAACCCAAGGGTGGTTGGAGTGGTTCTAGAAAAATGATATGTCGTATTATTATAGTATGTTAAAATATTTGTACATGTTTTCTAAGTTACTACTAGAAGGATCTCAGGTGTTTTGGATATAGTTGATAGTTGATGGAAGGATAGTTTCTTTTTCGTCTAATCACTGGAAAGAATGTCTAAAGGTACCGCATGAGAGTGTTTTTTATGACCATCAGGGAAGTGCTCCTACAATAATTGTCCCCATCATTAATGAAGTAACATTATCTATGATGATAGGAAATAGAGAACATAATAGTCCTACTGCTATAAGGCTCAATGGTGTGTGCATCCTTTTTTCAATTCATCCAGCATCAATTATGTCTTAGGAAAAGTGATTTTGCATCTCTTAAGTTTCAAGATGTTTACTTCCTATATCATTTTTAGAAAGTTCATAAGGTAAATTTGGGTAGATATTTGATCGTAAATATCTCTGAGATGGTTAAGCCCTGTTGTAAGACCAACTATTTGTATTATTCAACACATATCTCTACTATGTTGAAGTTTAAGGGATTAGGGAATGAATATGAAGAGATCATTTTACCATGTGATGGTTTTTTTCTGAAAAATTTTATAATAAAGAGGATGACGATTAATTGGAACCCCTCGATGAAAATGTGGGTTGAATATTATGACAAGTTATATTAATATTTCAATCCTTTTGATCGTCCCTTGAGGCCAAGGAATCTAATTGACCCTCGACTAGGGCCATGTGAAATGGGTGTTTATTCTGATAAGGATAATATGCCTGAGGAATTTCAAAGAGATGAATCTCCAATATATGATAGGTGTGATATATACATTTCTAATAGTCCAATAAAGATGAATTATGGTTCAACAGTTCCACCTAGACCCTTACCTTTTAATTAACAACTACTACTTGAGATTGATAGTGAAGTGACTAAAGAGTCTAAAGATGCTAAATGTGTAAGTAGATTATGTAGGGAGGAATAATCTATTGATGAAGAAGGAAATGGTAGTGAAGAAGAATAAGTTGAGAATGATGATGGAGTTGAGAAAGATGTCGATGAATGTTATTCAATCTATGGAGAATAAGAAAGTGATAGAGAAGCTAGAAGTGATGGAAAGGTTGTAAGTGATGGAGAAGATGAAGGAACTGATGGTTATGATGGTGAATCAGATCATTGAGGTGATGATCAACGCCCTAGGAATGAGCCTATTGATATTAAATTAGATACTACTGAGCATGAGGTTCTTTCTGATGCTTTTGTAGGGGAATGTGAACCGATTTTAGAACCATGTGTAGTTCTAGATGTTCATGTTGAACCAGCTTTGGTTGAGGATAGAACTGATGATGATCATGTTCATGTTGAATTTCCTATTGGAAAGGAAGTCTTAGATTCTCTAGTGAGACAATTAGTCTATTCTAGGAAAAGGACACCTGGGAAGGGGGAGAGACCCGCTAAGAGAGATAAGGTCAATGTATTGGATTCTTTGGATGACAACATTGTACCTATATGAAAGAGATATCCAAGATATGTGAATCTACATTTTAAAAACCCTAATTCACATGATAGTCTCATGATCCTAGTATTTATCTTACTCCTATGACTACTCTCAATTCTATTGAGTATGTCTCCAAAGCTAATTTCAATTCTTTTAATGAGAAACAATTAGATGTATTCCCATTTGTTTCTCATATTCATCTTGCTTCAGTTCCAATAATTACTGAAAGAGATTATGATTTAATCACTGAGAGATTTGTATCTCAGATTGAGACAATGTTTATTTCTCTTATGGAATTTTTTGTTTCAGATAATCAGAATATGATAAATGAGTTGACTATATTGGTTTCAGCCATAAACTCTTTCACTATTCCTTATCGGACATCTCAGGATAATGTGGTAAAAACTTTTGAGGATGAAAATTCTAATAGTGCTATAGAATATCCTCAGAATCCTAATTTTAATATAGACTAGTTAAAATTTAATATCAGAGATATAGTTCAATGTTCCTCTATATTAGATTCTCTTGTTGCTCATTCTTAAAATAGTGAGATGGTCATAATTGTGAATAGAGAGGAACTTCAAACTGTGATGGGAGGAAATGATTAGGAGAACCTCAGTAATATCAGCAAGAACTATGACCATGTTCATAGCATGGGGATATTCTACTCAAAATAAAAGACTACTAAAGAACAAATAACCAAGAAGATATATTTATATTTGAAGAAGATTTACATCACAAATTAGCTAACCAGTCATTTCATGTATTTAGTGGATAATTTGATGTTACCTCTAGTGAATCAGGCATTCAAGGAAGAAGTTAAGTAGTTAAAGGATTTTTCTCCAACACTTGAGAGGTTTATGGAGAATAATGAAGATTTTGAGAAGGTGATGACATATAGTGGTGAGGTCATTAGAGACTTCACCAATATGCTCAAAACATACCTTAATCATCAAATCTGGTTCATTTTTTCTCTTGAAACTGCTCCTCTCTGGCATGTTCTGCCTATATCTACCAATTCCTCTATTATTTTCTCACCTTTAACCATGACCCCTTCTAAATATCTCAACCATATTATACCTTTCATACAAGAGGAACTCACATGTCTTGCTTCCTCTTCTAGACCCAACATTACTCCTGTTTCACAGCAGTTCTTCTTCCTTCCCTCAGAATCCACTCTATGCCTTCCACCACTCCTATTGTTGACCCTTCCATTCCTCAATCCTCTGATTCTGATAAAGGAAGTTGTAGACTCTGATGTGACCAAGAATTAGTTGGATCACTTTTTGATAGGGATTTGATTTACTAATTTTCTTCAACGGTTTCCCATATATTCCTTATACTTCTTGATTAATGGAATACGCTCTATGATTTAATCTTATTGTGAGTTCCTTATTTGTTATGTCTTTTTCATTTAGTATTTCCTTTTTTATAATACCAATAGGGGAGAAATAATATGGCATCTCTATCATGGAGATATTAAGATTAATCATGAGATTAAAAGGGAATATATAATTAAAAATTACCATTTAATAAATAATTGGTACTATTGTATATTTTAACACCTCATATCAACAATTTGTATAATATGTTTAGTTTTTTCTCTTGTCATCATAAATCAATTCAATTTTTGTGGTTTATAATTCCTTGCTTTTTGGTCATCAGCAGGGTGGAGATTCTAGGCCATTATTAGTGTTAATGCTCACAAACCATGTTTAACAATGCTAAGTATGATTTACTAAGATATATTGTGTTTAATCATGATAAATTATAGTTTTATCCTTTAGTGTTAGAGTTTACAATATAATATAGAATTACACATTTCTTTTAAGTGTAATATTTTGATAATTATAAGCTATTGATGACATAAGCTAATAATAAGATGAGACACTAATATATGCTAATCTACCAATGTTTGACCAACCGACACTCGACCTACTGATAGAGTCATAGACTGATACATAGAATTTCACTAATTATGATCTACCAAAATCTGATCTACTGACACATCACCTACTGATAGTTGAACTACCGAAACATTACCTAAAGACTATCGAGCTACCAATTCCTTACTAACTAATAGCTGATCTACCAACACATCCTCTAACAACTACTTTATTGACCGACTAAAGTTTGACCTACCAAAAACATGAGCCATCGATAATCTGACATGCTGAAAAATAGAGTCACTGATGATATTTATCATAAATTGAAACATACCTCTAAAAGTCATATTTATGAAACTTAGTACTTTTTATTATTTTAATCATCTTTTCTTTATTTTTTAGAAAACATTTAATAATGTTTGAGAGAAGTACAACGTATGAGGTACCAGAGAACATGCTGCTTGTCTATATAAAGGGAATATCTGGATCAACAAGAATGATATTGAGAATGAGGCAAATTGTAATAAATACTCAGTTGTTTATACACCTTAGATCAAAGCACAATATTTTACTACTGTGTATGCAAAAAGAATCTACTAAGAACCAAAAGGCAACAAATCTCTACAGCAAAAACTTAGAAGACACGAACACTTTTTGAAAACTTCTACCTCTCTTGGGAAAAAATAAAGAACAAAAAAATGACTCTCTATGTTACTATCTATTTCTAGAAGGAAACTCCAGCATCACATAGACTATCTTAAAGGAGTCCAAAATCTTCATATAACATCATATAGTTCATTCTAAACTCTTTTTATCATTTATCTCTACATGTGTCATTTATTTACATTTTAAGTAGTGTGTGTCTCTATTTTTTTTAAAAACACTAACTCTTGAGATAAAATAGAAGATGCTTAGATATTTTCACAGTCCTTCACATTTATACTCCCATGGAAAATAGTGTAAGAGGTCCATGTGTTGCTTGTTTATAATTTTACACTCCCATGATAGTTGTGGAAGAGGTCTAGTTGACCTGAACAGTTTTTATACTATTTTTACCCAGATCAAGGGTGTGGATAAAGATTATTTAATATAAACTTCTTGGGGGAAGGTGATCACTATGTGGAGAGGATTCAGTCTCGTTTTCAAATTAAACCTCTTATTTACTTCTATTGTGTGTGTTTAAATTTTGTTTTCATTTTCTTTGTAATTATTTCAAAAAAACATAACTTTTCATTGATATTTAATCCTATATAGTGATTATATTTTGATAAAATGATATTTTTTATTATGTAGAATGTAAGTTACAGAAACAAGTAACCCAACAATCAAAACCACAAATCCACACAAATAATCACCAATTAATCATAATATTATAATGGTCTAAAAAAATGGAGGCCTAGAGTTTCCCTGATAGAAACATCCATGCCAACTGAAGGAAGTGATACAAGGAAATTGGATAACATGAAAGGAGAGTCATAGATCTTCCTGGAATCCAAGAAGTCTACTAGTCAGTTACCCTCATGCCGCATTAAAAGGATCTCAGAATTGTGGGAAAGAAGGTCCTTGTATTTACAGATGAGATAAATAATGTTCTAGGGTGGGGAAATGTCACCTTTAAGGGAGCTCCAAATGATTTTTAAATTTGTATCCACCATAGTTAGGGGACATCTCTAGAGAGGGAGAGCTCTAACCCACATTGAATGGCCTTGGCCTCGGCCACTAAATAATCACTCGTCCAATAGTATACATTGAAGTCAAGGATGATTGAACCCATAGTGTCCCAAATGACCCCATATCATATCATGTTACCCTTTCTGCAAGCCCCATCTATGTTGTGTTTGAGCCAATAAGGGGGATGCTACCATCTAACCCAAGATTCTGAAGGCATGGAGGTTGAAGGCATTGGAGGACACAATCTTTTGATGAAACGTATAAGAGAAGGTACCACCTCATGATAATTTTGGAGATGATACATATCTGAGATAAGGAGCCTGGTCCAAAAGGCCATCTCATAGAGAGATGTGCGAGACCTGAGGTGTCTTTCATGGATTCATACCTTCCAAATGAACCAAAATACCAAAGAAAGTAGGATCTATTGGCCATTAGTATCGGGTTTGTAGGGGTCTCTATTATACTATTGATGAAGGAAATCCTCAAGAGAAGAGGCCAATAGTGGGGGACCATAAACTCCCCAAATTCACTCCTAATGTGGCCAGCCCAATCACATTGGAGAAAAAGGTGGCTCTAGGTTTTCTCCTTAGGGGTTGACCAACAACATCATCATGATGCCATAGGAATTCATTTTCCTATGATGGCCAACTCCGTTGGAATGGTGTTGTGTCAGAAAATGTTGATATGGAAATTGAATTTGGATGGAATATAGTTACACCAAAGGATACAGCCATAGGATCATCTAGTTGGTTTCCCCAACATGGACTTCATTTAATCCTTTATTTAGAATCTACCTAAAGGAGAACACCTAAAAATGCACATGTCTATTGATCTATCCAGACCGATGTCATGGGAACGGTCCTCCTATGATGGGTTAATAACGTTCCTAAGGAAAGAGGGGTGAAGGGAGACCTCCCTGACTGATAAGTCAGGATTTGGGCAGCCCGCGGAGCCATGGATCCCAAAACCCTAGTTGCACTACCAGAATTTAGCGTCTCTCTGCCCAATAATCCACTAAGAGTGTTGTCAAAGATAAGTCACCATATCGTGAAGAGATCTCCAAAGAGGTGATGTATTCCTACAATTTTTTCTAAGACTGAAGCCATACTTTACTATAATGAAGCGTCCCCATGGAGAGCATCCCTCAATGACTTCCCAAGCCAGCTTACCTTTCAGGAGAAACATAGTCTCATCCAAACTTCTCACAATAATGTTGCTAAGTTTATAGGGCTTGTACAGCTTGTTCCAAGTGTCCCATCTGCATCTTCCATCACCATGAGCATCCCATAGAAAGGGATTAAAGGTGGACTGTAGAAAATTGAGGATAGACCATGGTAACTTAACCGCAGACAAAATGTTCATGGGTATGGATGAAAACAAACTATTTATCAGATTGATTCTTCCCTCAAAGGAGAGGAAAAGGTTCTTCAAGTTATTGATGCAGTTTGTGATCATTTTACAAAGATCCTCGATGAAGTGGAAAAGAATTATCCCTGGGGAAATAGGATCCCCGAAGTAGGTTAGGGGAAAATCTTTTTTCATGAATTTCAGTAATTATTTTGATGGTGCCCATATGCCTTCTTGGGAAACTCGAAGGGAAAAACACCATTTTTTCCCAGTGGATCAGTTGTCCACTCCACTTGGCATAATAATACATGACTTTAACAAACCCTCTGATGGATGGGCTCTACGAATTGATAAATAAAATCAAATCATCTTCAAAAAAATGTGGGATGTGCAGGGGGTGTTGGAGCCACAATGGAAAAGCCGAACAAATCTGTGTTGCATGGCCAGGGAGAAGTATCTACTAAGAGAGTCATGAGCCAAAATGAATAAGTTCGGGGAAAGGGTATCCCCCTGGAATAATACACTAAACGATTTGATAAATACACATTGATTCAAAACAAAAATTATGTTAAACCAAGTAGAGATATAACAACAGAAGAATATATCAATAAAATCCTCACAGAAGCTCAATCATATCATGATATGGGTTATAATGTTACATTATATATGGTCGTACGATTTTTCCTTGTCGATCTTGATAATCAAATTAAATCGCATTACCTTTATTTTGATGTCCTGGATCATATCCTGGGCGACCCCAATAGCCCCTTGGATTAATCTTCCTTGGATGAAATCATGTTGTTCCTCAAAAATCCCCTAATAGGTGAAGTAGTCAAGCATGTTATTAATGTTTGTTTCGAGGAACTTGTCTGAAAAGTTACACAGGATAATGGGATGATATTGTGAATAGAGGAGCGTGATCCAACTATGGGGATCAAGATCATGGTGGTTTCATTGGACATACGTTGGAGAGAACTACCTCTAAAGAAGTCATGAAATGCCTCAGATAGGTCATTCTTTCTGATATTCCAATAGGAAATAAAGAAAGATCCTAGAAATCTGTCTATGCTAGGTGCACTGTTGAGGTTCAGAAGGTTCCATGCTCCCAAAATTTCCTTCTCATTTGAAATATCGCTAAAAACATTAAAATGGATGGTAATGATGTTGTGGATTGAGTCAAAAATCTTTGCATTATCTGAAGGGTATCTATCCCAGAAGTGGGGGTTAGTATAACATAAGATATTTTTGAAATAGAATAAAACCATACAACCAAGAAGCTTCAAATAATTGGAAAAGGATCCATCCTTGAGTCTAATGTAGGGAATATAATCCCGCTACTTCACCTTCAGGAAGGTGTGGAATAATTATGTGTTGTGATCCCCCTCTCTAAGTGAGGATATGTAGGCACATACTTGAAGACTTCACTCCTATTGAAGAAGGATCTCATTCAGCCATTGTTTCTTGAGGAAAAGGGTAGTGAAGGCATTATTGTCCCATCATTCTTCCAAGGAAACTTTAGTGCTCTCAATGTCTTTAATGATATAGTCCTTTCCCGAGTGGTCAGGTTTTTGGTAGGAGGACCAAACCCGGAGAGCCTCTTTCATGCAGTGGAGAATCATGTGCAATCCAACCCAACATCTTTGTTGGAAAGGATAGTTCCATGAATGTTCCATAGTCTCCCAAAAATCAGTGTTTTGTGTCCATAATTTTGAGAAAAAATAATTTGATAGATCTCGTGGGGGGGCAGTCTCATATGAAGGATGAGGGGAGAGTGGTCAGAAAAAGCTTGGACCAAGTGACCTTGATATTCTAAAAGGCCGAGATAGCATGAAGGTTACCCAGGCCATAGTCGAATCTATACCAGGTTCTCCTATTCCCTTGCTGAATTTTCACCATGTGAACTTATCTCCTGTGAAACTGAGGTTGAGAAGCCCCCGCGTGTTGAGAAGGAGGAGAACATCATCCTGTCGTTGGGGGGGGATAGACCACCTTTCATTTCGAAGGCATGCATGATTTAGTTGAATTCACCACCCACGATCTATGGAACCTCCCCCAAGTTGAAGGAGTCGAGATCTGACCAGAGTTACTCCTGCAAGTAAGCATCACAGTTTTCATTAAAAAAACAAATGTAGATGAGGCTTATATCCATCACTTTCACCAAAAAGAGTCCATTAGAGGATTCCAATAAGTCAATCTTCAAAATAGAATTCCAAAATATCCATATGTGGTTGTTAAGTGGTTCTATATGCATAAAATAGTGCAACCCAATACTTTTATCCAACTTTCTGATCTTATAAGCACATTGTATGGGCTTCAAGACCAAAACAATTGAGGCATCGTGTTTAGATCTCTCAGACTTGAGGAATTTTATCTTCACTCTATCCCCAAGTCCACAAGCATTCCATATGTTGAGTTAGGTTATTTGAAAAATGTTCTCTTGGTACTTTCCCCAGGCGATGTAGTCATATGGCTTGGCTCTGACAAGTTAGAAAGAATGGGTCCAGTTTGAGATCTGGTAAGCATTCACTTAAAATCTTTTTTTTTTTGGGAATAGGGTGAATTATGAGGATTTTTGGTAGCATGGTAGGAGGGGAAACCTCTTCATCTAATCAACTAACTCAAGGGGGAAGGGTCCTCCAGAAAGGGTAAAAACTCAAAGGAGTTAGATATGGGGATCGGTGACTGCACCTGGGTGGAATAATAAAGTATATCATTTTAATAACTAATTAATAAATATTTGAGAAATCATTGGAACAAACAAGACATTTATAAATCTGTTATTTTGGTTACCTTTCCTATATTTGTTTTAAAATTGGGGGATTTTTTTGAATAAGAATTTTAGACATATTGTTTTATATAAATTCAATTCACCACCCTCTAAAATTTCCTACTCTGACCAACACCCTTTTTCTCTTTTAAAAAAACATATAAAGTAATCTTCTTGTCTCCTTCCCAACAAGGCACTTTTCTAAACTTTTATATTATAAAGTGAATATTATTATTTTTACCTTGTATGAAATGTAGTGTATTACCCACCCTTATTTCGTTGAAGTTTCCTTTGTTTGTCTAAAAATATAATTGTGCGATAAAATGATTTTAAATGTGATTTTTAATGAAAATATTTTTCAAAATTGTTTCGAAATGAAAAGGTTATTTTCCAAATGAATTTTTTAAACATAATTTTTATATTTTATTCTTTCATCAATGACACCAACAATTTATTCTAATTCACTTCAGATATGTTGTATTGATACCAAACTCATTATTCTTTTAGATGGTTTATGATTCCATTGACCAAGGATAGTTTTAACAATAACTACTTGGATTTATTTAGTATTCCACTTCAAATATTAAATTTTATATTATCATTGAACATAAAAGTTCCCCTAATATATATATATATTATCGTGGATATTATTATTTCATAAGCTTTATATGATTTTACATATGGTGTTTGCATTGAATGTTATTTGATATCTGGTGGAATATTGATAAATCTACATCTTTTACTAAATGCAGATATTTGATAAGGAAAATTGTTCATAAAGTAAATTGATTGTTTTATATATGAATGATTCTTTATATAATTACAATATGGGTGGGGATAATTAGTAAATATACCCTAGATACTTGAGTAATATCAAGAGAAAAAGTCAGTTGGCAAGCCTATGATAATCGGTCTTCACATATTTTTTTATAAACCCTCTTTGGAAAGTTCTTGATGGTAAATGTACCATCTACCTAAGAAACATGGAATCCAATAATTAAACATTTCCTTCATTTTGATTATTTTATTATTATCTATGATATTTTCAATTTGAAAAAAAAAATTCACTAATTTCATTCGTAGTTTTTTTATTAAATGGAATTATTTTTACTTATTTACCTCACCATAGTGTATATCCCTTATCAATTATTTAAATGGAATGTGTTTTTAATTATTTACCTTTCTATATTGTACATAAAAATACATATCTGTTTATAGATTATATGTAATGTGTGTTCATTTATTTACTATGACATAATGATTATTCTCATTTATTTATTATTTCTTTTGATATACTTAACCCTTAAAGATAATTTGAGCTCACCCTTATTTTGTTTCCATTCCAAAGGAATCTAAGAAGTGTAATAAGAAATATATACAAGGATACTCTAGATGTAATAATATTAATATCCTTGAAACAAATATGTTCTAATTAGTGTATTTATTTGAAATACAAGAATCATGTATGTTTCTTGTATGGAAATACTACTAAACTATTATATCCTTAATGATATGATTATATATAATCATGATAATGTAACGGTAATAGACACCAAATTCGGGCTTCTATGTTCATGGTACTATAGTTGGTATAATAGAATGTTTTTTAAAAACCTTGGAAACTATAATTAGGAAAACATATATTACTAAACATAGACCTAAGTTATGCATTGATGATATGAATAGAATAATATCCTAGAATTTTTGTAGGGTGTAGATTATGTAGGTATTACTAGAAATACATATTTTCATGGATACTATATGTGGACATGGATTTGGAACACTTGTACCCTAGGGTACCAACTCAAAAAAGGTGTATCAGACCTAAATTGAACATTATATGGTAAATGAAAATGGGCCTTACTAAACATTTGGATCGACACTCCTAAGCGGGATATTATTAGGATAATTCAAATTTTCTATAAAAACCATTATGAAGGATCTGAATATGTGATGAGAATGAATAACTGAGGTTAAACCAAAGGTGTTTTAGATTGAATATAAGGTTTCATAATTTATATATCTTATAAATGATCATACTCATTTCTCACTATGATTATTGTTACTCATATTATGCTTTCTAGTTTTAGTCAATAGCTGAAACCTATAGGGTCCAAGTTAACATTTAACATGGAGGAAAAGGTTGTGATAATGAGAAACAAAATGAGGTGTTTATATAAGTGAAATATATCATGTTTATTCCTAATATTTTTTCGTAAAATATGATTAAAAACATATAACTTAACCAACTCCAAAACTCACCAAAGAAGAGAATTATGGAGGTTACTAACAGATCAAGTTGTGGAGACCATTGAGAAATGAAATCTTGATTTCCATCATGCAGGATATGTGTAATGAGATTCCGAATAAAGTTTCTAAATAGAATGGAGAAAAACATTACATGTTGGAAAGAAGGACATAAATCCAAGTATTTATAAGGAAGAATAAAGAGTAATATGGAAAAAATATATTTTATACTAAGGATCCATTTATGGTTTGTTTCCTTAAATATGGGAAACTTTTTCATTTCGAAAATCAATTACCTCTTCCAAAGGATAAAATCTAAACCAAGAAATGATATTTTTGGAAATAAAACAAGATGATAAATTTATGTATTGGGGTTGTATTTAAAAACTTTGTTAAAAGGATATTCAATGATTAACCTTATTTCAAAGATTATTATCATATTTATTTTGGAAATTACATTAATATTGTTTTATAAAAGGACAGCATGTATGCTAGGTGGAAACCCATCAAGTCCGGAAAGGATGTGAAACTTCAACCCATGAATGAAGGATGATAAGGTTTTAATTCCAACCACATAACTACAGAATCACAAGGTTAATTTGATGAATAAGTAATGTTTCCTTTTAGGTTTATAGGTTAATGTGTCAACCATTTTGGTTTTGGAAAATATTTAGAGACAAATTTAAAGACTTTTTTATGTATCATATGGCCCATTAAAATTAAAATTTTGTCCTTTTGGTATCAAAGTTAATTTTTGAATATCTATTACTTGATGTAAGTGATAAATTAAAATTTGATCAAAGAAAACCAAAAATATATAGTTGTTCATGTGAAATTGAAACCTATCAAGTTAAAAACACCATTCTATTCTTTTACAATAAAATAATTACTCAATTTTAGGTAGAGTATCTTAAAAATAAAATGTTGTCCAAACAATTTAATTTTCATTGAATTTGTTTTCATTGAATAATAATATATTTATTCCATTTTGGCACTAAAGTTTACATTGATCATTACCTTTTTGTGATCGATGACCTCAATCACTCGCCATAAATATTTATGATTTCCTTTATGTACATATATCAACATGGCACTAATGTTCTCCAATATAGAAACCTAGTTATATGTTATTCCATGTGACCATTGTACTTATTATTCTCTATTATTAAGAGGTTATTTTATTAAATCTTCTCATGATGTGGGATTAATACAGATAAATTTTCAAATATCAAACCCTATATTTCTGTGATTGAGTTTAAATTGTGAGGATGAAATTTATTTAAGGTGCAGAGAATGTAACACCCCAAAAATTCTAAAAGAGTGACTTTTATTTGATAGCGTGTATGACATAAAAAGCCAAGAATGTAAGGTAATACGATATATATAAAATTTATAATGTATTTATAATTTTCAATAAATTTAATCTGTGACATATCTATCAAAATAGGTGATATTGATGTAGCTTGCATCGCATGAAAAAATGACTTTATTTGATGACTTGGGTTACACTTAAGACCCAATTTTACGGAAAAAAAAATATATTATTAAAGCATTATTATTAAATATGATCAGATATAACCAAGAAATTATATTAGAGGATAAGAATATTATTAACTAAATGATGAAAACATGTTATTTAAAAATATATAAAATGAATTTATAGGTTACTAATTAATTAAAACGAATATAAAAACCAATAAAATATAAAAGAATTTTTTAGGTTCATAAACAGGTTTTATACTAATGAAATAATTTAATTATTATTATTGAATAATATTAATGAAATATATATCTTATAAATGAAATAAAATATTTCTTACATTCATCCTGAGTATTTTTTAGCAATAAAATAAGAACAAATCCATTATTACATAGCCAAAAAAGTAATGTTTTTCTAATGGAAATGTGTCCGCCTTTTTATAGAGACCATTTTTAAAATAAAATATTGAAAATTTAATTAATTATATATGTAAAAAAATATTTAGTTTTGAAATAATAATTTCAAATTTTCTTTATGTTGAATTTTCAGTATTTTTCTAGGATGTTTCATTTTTTGAGGAATATTGAAAAATACGGAATTTTAATTCAAAAATGATTTTTCAACTAATTTATTTATATAAATAAATTTGGTTTTCATATTTTTTTCAAAGAATAATTAGAAAAATATTATATAATTAAATCCAATTTTTTAAATTTTAGTTAATAACACATTGATGTTAGATATAAATTATTAGCAATCATTTGAACATTATTACTTTGAAATGCCACATTATTGTCTCATATGTGGGAAATAATTTTAAATTATTTTCTACCACTTCTGTGACTAGAATTTGGAAGAAATAGATTCTATATTTTGAATCATCAAAATTTAAAATATATAATAAGGTAAAATTTCTTTTTACTAAAGAAATTAGTGAAAGTAATTAAATTTAATTATAGTGATAAATTGAAAAGTCAGCTTAACAAAGGATTAAACCTTAAACATAAGGAAAATAATAACCTGGAAACATGTCCAAAATATATTTCATTTTCATATTTCTACCCTACCCTACATTGTTTGAATTTTTTCCCTTATTTTTGAAATTTTACAAAGGAAAAATGTGGCTAGAATCCAATTTTCAGAAATTTACAATAATGTCAGTCCTCCTCCACTATAAAATATATACTCAACCCTCCCACTTATTTACACCTCTATAGATATTTAACAAACCAAAAATATATTAAAATAACTTTCAAACATCCCTCCACTAATATTAGAATCCTAAAATTGGGTATAAATAAAAAAAATGAATCATTTGGTTCAAATCAAAAGGAGTTACCCAAAAAAGTTAACATTCTTCAAATGTGCATTTATGTTTTATTTCCTTCTCAAACCATTAAATTATTCTTATTATAAAATTAAATAATAAAATAATTATCCAAAATTTAATAAATTTCTTCTATATTAAGCATTAAACCATCAACAACACACACTTCCATAAAATATGTAAAAAACTTACTATTTATGAATGGAAAACTATGGCCTTGTGAAACTGTGTCGTTCATTTTTTCCTCAACATCTTTCATGGTTGGTAATTATGATTGAAACATTTTTCTCATACGATATATATTATTTTTATTTTCTTTTATTCTTTTGTAATATTTATATAACACATACCATTATGTGTTCTATTTGGTGGGAATATGATAACATCGTTTTTGGAAGTGTAAACTACAACCTCCTAAAAGGTGATGTGATTTATTCATTTTATATATTGAATGTTTAAAAAAATTAATAACAATATCTCATATATGTGACATAAATTCTATACTTTAATTATAATATACATATAAATATATATCATTTTCATTTTATTCTTTGAAATACGAACAATAAATGTAAGTAGTATTTATGCATATGTAAGACCTATCGTCTCCATGAACGATGCATTTTATTCCCTATCTCCAAATTATTGGATTCTAATAAATATTTATATAAGAAATATATAGGATATTTAGATAATATTTTATATTATTTATATTATGACATCATGATCTAATTAATACGAACAACAAATAATAAGTCAAAACATATTTGAGAAACTAGGAAATTAACAACCATGATAGTGAAAATAATGAAATATTACTAACAAAAGGTAATAAAATACTATAAGAAGATCATATATGATATCATAAATATTACTATTATTCTATACAAATTTATTAAATTGTTTAAAAACATTATACAAAATATTAATGGCTGTTCCAAAAAAAGGAATCTAAAGGTATAGTATTTTTATCACACTTTTTTTCCATAATACATACATCATAATCACCATATATATATATTTTTTTGGTTTATATACTGACCCATTTGAAATTTTATATCATTAATTATTTTATCTTTAATTTATTTTATGTTTATATCTAATTAATTTAATTTAATATTTTTTGACTTAAATGTTACCATGTGGTAAATAATTTCATAACCTAATACCTTTTTATTATGTTATATTATATCTTCATCATCATTAAAATTATATGATTTTCTGCGTAATAAATTTTGACTATGTATTATTTTATTTGAACTTTTTTTATGTGGAATTACCTTTGATACACATAATCTATTAATTGGTTGATTCTCAATTCTTCATTATGGTTTTTTTAGGGGTTAGGTTCACAATATCATTTTGATCGAGATTGTTTACACTTGAATTTCCATTAAAGAAAATTATTTTATAATTATTTAATAATCCCTTTAATTTTCCCCTCCAATAATTATTCATTACCATTTTCTTATAATATTACCATTTCTCCACTCTTTGTTACTCAAAATTTTTAAGAATGAATTTTTATGTAAACCCAAATATCATTTCCTTATTTAGTTAGGGAACATGTTTTCATATAGAACCCCTAATTTCTAAAAATATTTTCAAAATTGTTTTTATCCTTTCAAAAAATATTTATTAAATACATATTTACCCTTTATGGATTTGAAAAATGTTTTTAAATTAATCTTCTTATAACTTTCCAATAAGGAACTTATAAATCCTTTAACCTTTTAAAAAGAAAAGTTCTTTTTCTACCTAGTACGACATGTTCAGAATTACTTACCTTCCTTTCTTTGATGTATCCTTTATAATATTAATAGGTTAATTATACAATAAAATTTTTTAATAGTTATTTTCAATGAAAATAATTTTCAAAGTGTTTTTTAAAGTAAATAGGATATTTTCCTCAAGAATTCTCTGAAGATTTATTTCTAAAGTATTTACATTCATCGACGAAAACAACCCTTTATTTTACTCCACATGAAATATTTTGTATTAATATCATCCTCATTCTTCTTCTGGATGGTTTATGATTCCTTTTACCGTGGATAGTATTCACATTCACCTTGATTTCTTTGTTGTCCCGTTAAAATATTGAATTTCCTAAGATCATTGTACATTAAATTTCCCAGAAATATTCATATCATTTATCATAAATATGATTATTCCCTAAACACTATACCATTTTTCATATAGTATTTAATTTGAAATTTATTTGATATTGGGTAAAATATTGATAAATATTCATATTTTACACAATTTGGACATTTTATATGGAACATTACTCATGAATTAAATAGATTATTCAATTAATGAGGAATTCTTTGGACAAGTGTGATAGGGATGGGTATTTTTTATTGATATTACCTTCATACATATATAGTATCATAAGACTAAGTCAGTTGGATGGCCTAGAATAATACGTTTTTCAGATAGTATGTTATAAATCATATTATGAGAGGTCTTGATGGTAAATGTACCATATAAATTGGAAAAATGGCATCCAATAATTAATCACATATTTTATTTCTATTTAGTTACTATTATAAATGATATTTTCACTATGAAATTTTCTATGGATGAACTTCATTCCATGTTTTTTGATTAAATTTCAGGATTTTCAGTTATTTAACTTTTTACATTTATTATTCTTTCACTAGTTATTTAAATGTCATTTGTTTTCAGTTATTTAACTTGAAATTTTTTTAAGCAATTCCTTCTAATTTTATTGATAAAATAGAATGTTTTTTATATTATTTAATCTTCCATAAAGATTGCTGTCATTGATTCATTATTTCTTCCACTATACGTAACCCTTACTGATAAGTTGAGATCACCTTTATTTTGTTTCCTTTCCCCAGGAATCTAAGAGGTGTATATGAAAGGATATTATATATATAATTATTTTACTATCATACCAAAAATTGTTTTATTTAATGTATATATTTGTAATAGAAGACTCAAGGATGTATCTGGTTTTCCAAGACTATTAAACTCTTCGGTCCACCAATATTTTATTCCTTGTAATCATGCCAATGTAATGGTAGTTGACACTACATTCCGGCTTCTTGGTTCAGGTGAATCATATTTTAGAAAAATAAAACTCCTTATACTATTCATATGAATATGTAGAATTAGTAACTTTAGCTTGAGAAAAAGGATGATGAATTCACTAGTACCTATGAGGAAAAGTTTACCAGACTTAAGAGGTGCACTTCTGTAATAATAATCCAACATGAGTGTAAAGGTTGATCGATTATTTGGTGGATTAAAACCATGTTTTCAAGAATAATTATCCATAAGGTAAATTAGTAGAAATGAAGATATAATCCTATGTTAATACAAGATATAAATGTAGGTTAGATTTATGTTTTAATATTCTAATTTTGAGAAGAAAAGAAAGATGGATTTGAATGGAATATACAAAAATCATGTTGAAAAGAAGACGAGCATTACTTTATTCTCAAAGTGTGGAAGGAAACATAGAGAAAAATATCATTAGGGGTCTAGTAAAAGATTTAAGTATGGTAAAAAATTATTGGGAAATCTACTATTGGGCTGATGGAAAAAAGAGAGATAATTATTGCAATAGATAAAAATACACATAGAATGAACCTCCTACACTTTAATTATTCAAGTGCATGTAAAATTGGAATTATGCTTACCAATTCAAAAACCCAAGGTCTAATGATGATGATTGATGTTGGAAACCTCTTAAGGATAAAGACAAATGGAAATTTGATTGGTTCAATATTGGTAATATGGATCATGACAAAAAAGTGGTGGATTAAGTGTTAATATATTGGAATTTAGGAATAATATTATATAATTACTTTTCTGGGGTTATGGAATAATGAAACATATAAGTATTGGCCCTCTACAGTTTTCCCTTAAGGATTTAAAAGTATATTTTTAATGTTACTAGTAACCATGAAAAGTAATAAGGTTTGTTAGGTGAAATTTTTAGAGAACACAAAATTAAGGGACATATGACCATTAATATGTATAAGTTGTTGGGATAAGAATGAGATAAATAGATGTTTTGTTATGATTAAATATATGGGATGGTGTTGATAACATTGAAACTATTTAGTAATATGATGAAAATGTTTTTTATGGATTGATTTAATAGATTTTCAGATTTAGGTTATGATAATGGACTTAATTTTTGAAATAATTCTTATTTTCACTATGGTTTTATGGTAATTGAAATTATTATCATGTATCAAGACAATACATGATAATTTCATTCACATGTTTGGTGTATAAAAATTAAGAGATAAAACATGCTTTTTAGGGGATTAATGTTAACTATATTTTTGAAATCCAGTTAGCTTCTTTTGATAGTTTTGGATTTTAATATTTTGGAAGGTTCATAAGGTTAACTATTTATGAAATTGTTTTTATTTATATTTGGATAATTTTTTTAATATTAATGTTTTACTTAATATTTATAAGTATTCAATCACCTGTGAAAACCATTTTTTTATGATAACAAGAGACAGAAGGAATAACTTTTCATCCCATTATGGATCTTATGATCCACTAGTTTTGTAGAAATTACAACTTCAACTTCACTTCATGGAGTGGGATATGAAGCATAAATTGATTAGGGAAAAATTGATGTACGATATTTTGATTAAAAATTGTAATTAAATAAAGTAAGTACAATTTTTTAAAAAAATAATTAAACATTAGAAAAATTATCTTAAAACAAAAAATTTATCATAGTACTTTTAATTATGATAAATAAAATGGTCCCTTCAATCATCATAAATTTATATTTATGTGATGGTTGCAATTATAATGACCATGTTATCAGTCACTCTCCATCAAAACCTGATAGTTTTAATTATATACCATGTATATGTTTTTTCATTCCTCTAATGTACTCTAAATAAAAATCATATTTATGTGGTGATATTTAGCTATTAATTTTCTTATTTTTAGTAGGAATTTTTATGGAACTTTTTTATGATGTGGGTTTCCTAAAAATAAATTCTCAAATATCCACCATTTATTTTCTATTTTCTATTTTTAATTGAAAAGAAGTTATTTGTAATAAAACATGTTTGTATCGAAACGGTATCCTATTGACTAGTGCTTCCACCAAATATCTCTCAAGTTTATCAATTTCTCCATGTATCTCTTCTAGTTAATTACATACCTAGTCCTTCACATTTACTATATTAAAAAGTCATACCATTTGAGAAGTAATTTATTTTGAAGAGAAACCAGTATAATTTTGAGATCATAGAAATAATGTTCTATAAAACAAGACCCAACACCTTGATAAATTTTTGTAAAGAAACTACAAGTTTGAAGAAGATATTTATAAACATGAGGATACAATGAAGCATAAGTTTCCTCATTTTTTGTATTAGAGTGGAAAAGTTTGGGGTAGAAACTCATTTTAATGGTGGTAGAATGTAATACATTGGGTTTTTATGATATAGATATTTTTTTAAAACAATTTGATTTCATTGATGTCTTTCATTACACACAACATCATCATAGCATGTGTTACATGAAATATTTAGTTTCTTTGAAACATCATCGTGTTATTGGAATTACTTACAATAAAATTATAAAATAACCATTATAATAGAGGGTATAAAAAGGATTAATTGAATTATGAAAATATAAATTCTTTTGTGGTTGATTAATTATAAATTATGATAAAACCCAATTTAAAATAAAGGATTTTTTTTTATTTAAAAATATTTTTATTTCCCCAATGGAATTTTATCATATTAAATTAAATTAATAATTATTATTTAATGATAAAATCTAAATTCATTTTTTATAAAACATTTAATGTAATTTAATTCATCCAATATGTTTTATTGGCCTAAAATAATAATATATCCATTTTTATGTATGAAAATCTGTATTTTTATAAAAGACATTTTTACACCTTTTAATGGAAGGCTTATTTAATTATTAAATTTTGAAACTTTTATAAATTCAATTTTATAATAGAATATTTTTTGAAATAAATGTTTCAAAGTTATATTAAGATTAATTTTTGGGTTTTTTAAAAAAAGTTTCATCTTTTGATAAATTATGAAAATACTGATTTTCATTTAAAAACACTATTTTATTTTAAAGTCTTTTCAATGTAATATTATTTTTTGGATTAGTTTATGATTTTAATTAGTAAATACTAATTTCAAATAATAATATTAATTTTTAGAAACATTTAATCATGAATTTATTTTTAAAATATATTACATTTTAAAAGGTAATATTACCAAAAAAATAATGATTTTCCTAACATTTTACTGGTTTTATTTAAAATTCAATTCTAAAACAATTGTGTTTTTTATATTTAAAGATAGATTATAAATTTCGTTTTTAGGTTATAAAATTAGTGAATAGGTACATTTTTTGGCCAATTAGAATAAAAACTTTTCGAAATTTTGTTACCACGATAATGGGTAATTTGTGTAATTTGGGTTATAAATAAAATGATAGGGAGAATAAAATTACCCAAACACATAGAAAAGTTTTGTTGGATTAATATAATTCAACCCTTAACACCATGTTATCTAACCTAAATTTTTTAATGGATACTTTTCCATGAAAATAACTTATATAATATTTAAATCAATGAAGGTCGCAAAATGTCAATTTCTATGTCTTAAATATCTCTTTTGTGTCCACAAGGGGAAAAGGTATTTTATGAACGAATATAATTGTAAAAATAAAAATTAATAAATATATTTTTAGGATATAAATTTATTTTTTACGTTTTAGGCCACCTAGGTGAGATTTTGATATGTATAGAATTTTATTTAATAAAAATTTAAAGATTCCACAATCATGTTTTAAGTATTGTATCATTTTTAGTATAAGGTTACCCAAAATATATATAATCAACAATAAGTATTCTTATCAAATCTAGGATATTTATGTTCATTATTTTACTTTATTTATAATTTATAGTGATGATATATTTAAATTAAATAATTACTTCACACCAATGTGATTGTTATTTTATTAATAAATATTTTAAATAAAAGTTATTAAAATTTTATAATTAATATAATTTTTGATTATTATTTTTATCAATGAATTTTATTTCTTACCCTATCCTTATAAAAATATAATAATATATTTTTTCAAAGTTAACTTGTTTTCTTTATGTTTTGTAAAGTCTGTATGATGAATATTGTCAGAATAGACAGTAATAATATTTTATCAAAATAATATTTTATAAAATTATTAAAAAATAATAAAAAAATCTTTCAAAATAAAATATATTTATAATATTCGCTAAAGTTTAGTAAATTTTTCATTTATGGTCATACATATATAAAATATTTAAAAAAAATTAACCATTTAATGTCAAATAATTTGTTACTATAACTAACATTAAAATAGGTCCACTAAGGGTTAATCAGAATGATAAGGTTTAAAAAACTAAATAAAACCAATTTTTTGATGAGATTAAAATAAAACATAATATTATATTTTAATCCATATCATTGTGGATGTATTTGGATTTACCTTTAATTTAATATAAATTAATAGTTTTTGAAATCCCAATGGTACCCCTCACGTCAATTATAAAATATAACCTCCTCCATCACTTATTCGCATCACATTGGTCCTTTAATATCTAAAATAACTTATTAATTTATCTTCTAAAAATCTTCATACACATTTTAGAGGATCTTTACTTCTCTTAAGTCAATCCCTATTTCCCCTATGTGGATATCTCATGGATGTTCGCCAAAAAAAGCTAATTGTCTTTACCAACTCTTTCCAGATTCATTTATCTTCTTATTCCTATAAATGTTTTGTTTACATTTTAATGTAATAAATTCAATATAAAATATATTCTGATATTTTATTAATATTATGTAACAACCATATTATCCCTTTTCTGCATCCTATGAATAACAAAATCATTGCGCATCTAAACATACAACTTTCCATCTCCACATCGTGTTGTAATATATTCTTCATTACCATGTTACATTTATTTTTATAATGATGGTAATAATAGATATGTAATATAAATATAAAATTATATGTGTTCTAGAAAATAATTAAATACAACCCACTGCATTCTCTATTAACCATTAAGGGAATGATATTGTCGCTCGTGCGTACATACAGCATATCATCTCCACGACGCGATGCGGTTTATTATCCCATCTCAACGTTAATAAATACAGTATAAATGAATATAATAAAAAATACCATATATATTACATTAATATCATTCTACATATGATGTAATTATATATTATTCAATATAACCCAGACTTATATAACAAAACGTGCATATGAAGATGAAGCATTTAACAACTTAAAGATGGGTAATAATGAAATATTATCAACAAACGGGTTATAAGATGATATAAGAGGATAATATATTATATAATAAATATTTACAAGGTTATGTTATAAATTAATAACACTATTTAAAACATTAAACAAATTTTTTAGATGCAAGCAAAAGAAATCTTACATAAGGTATGAGGATTTCTAATCTCACTTTTATTTTTGTGATACTTATGCCATATTTAGAACTCGTTTCATTTATGTGTTGTGTAAACTAATATTTATTTTAATCTGTGGTCATTATACTTAAATTTATGGTTAATTACATATTCATTTTATGATATCTCTTTTATGGGGTTTATAGTTCAAAAGTAACCAAACCAGTAATATAATTTTGTCTCAATTTCTCTTCTTTGAGGCACTTGTTATGTTATGCACCTATATTATTTTATGATGTGTATAAACTACCATCTGAACTATTGTATTCTGAATATCATTATTTTCATGATTCTATAAGTTTCATTTAAATTTATTCTCTCATAAGTCAAAAATATTTTTTCCTTCATAAAAAATGTGTTCTAAAAGTCTTTTAAAAGCATTTTTAATTATATTTTATGAATTTCTAAGTAAAAAAGGATTAAAAATATGTTATAAATAATTTTAAAATATTAATTTATATGATTTAAATTTTATTTTAAATTAAAAAAAATAATTGTTTTCTTATTTAAAAATATTTTTTCAAAATAGAAAGGACATTTTATTCAAGAATTATATCAAGTAATCTTTCAATATCATTTTTCTTCTATAACAACATTAATTGATGTTGCTTATATTTTAATGGGGATGTGATACAATGATACCATTCTTATTTTTTCTCCTAATATTTTATGATTTATTAATACCTATGAAATTATTAAATTTTCCATGAATAATGTTATGATAAAATACTTATGAAACCCATTTCTTTTTATGTGTTATGATTAGATTAATGATACAGTTTCATACATATGTGTTGTTTTAGTTACGTGACATGTGAAACCTATAAATCCCTCCAATTAATTGGGTAAATATTTATATCTCATAAGATATATAGGATTGGAATTTGAAGTAAACTTGGTTTAGTAACATTGGACTATAATGGGAATAAACTCAGCTTAGTAATGCATTGATGGAGTGGGAGTAAATCTAGTTCAGTATAGGACTTTTTCCGAAATAATGGTCTTTAAAATGATCCTTGAATGATATGAAAAGGAATTTATATTCGTAGATATATCCACAATTTCATTTATTAATATATTCTCTCATGTAATAATTTATTCGATTCTTTATGAACTTCTATGATTTATTCCATGACATGATATCATGATCTTAGATATAAAATAAATGATCTTTCAAATATTTTTCTTATGTGCATATGACTTGTGATTATGTTATGATTTATATCACCCTGATTTACACTTAATGATAATTTAAGATCACCCCTTTCAAATTTTTATTTTCCTATAGTTATAAATAAATGTTTTTGGTTGGAATACTAAAGGGAAGGATATTTGAGGAAAATATTAAATATCTTTCACCAGAATTGAAACTTGTGTTCCATGTTCCCAAATAAAATAATGCAATAATATATTTGTAAATGTGTTAGGGTAATGTATGAAATATTCCAAATAAATTATTTAATTTATATTTTCATTAAGCTTATGTAGTTATACAAAAAACATACATAATACTAATAAATTTAAAATTGATGTTGATACCTTTATATAAAATAGACCTTTGAATATTAGAGGATATTTTCATACATTAATCAAGGAACAGTTCATAAAATACATTAAAATGTTATTATCCATCCTTCAATATTGTGATCAATAGAATTTCATGTTGTATTGTTTTATATGGATGAAGTATAATATCAATGGTGGACGTTGAAAAACAATAAAGTCTAAGGATCATATCAAAGAGATAGATTTAAAAAAATTCTTGATATATTTTTTGATAATTTTTTTCATTTTAATATCTGGATAAAAATGTGGAGGTACTCCCTTATCTTAAAGAAAAATTATGATGAATATATTGGGGTATACATGGAAAATATCTAAATTCATGTACAATCACCTCTAACTTTTTCATTGACCCTGAAAGTAAATTTGAATGTTTGTTCAATGTAATAAATTCTAATCTATAAATTTATTGGTTGATTCAAGATTTTGACATCTAGGATTAAATTTTATGATGTTCCATATATGATTAATGGTAATTAAAATAATCTCATGTTTTTGGAGATTGGATGCGGATAATGGATTTCAATTCATACAGAGTGATGGTGATTTCTCACAACGGCATGAAATTGTAACATACCACATGTGAAAAGAAAGGTATAAAGCATCCTGGTAAATTCTAGAATGGGAAAATAAATTTCATTAGGTGTGGTAAGTAAGGAAAATAAGAAACCAAATACCCACTGAAGAAACCTACCATTATGATTGAAGAATGGAATGCTTCATTAAAGCCTCGTCCTATTTTTTGTATTCACTTTTTCTAGAATAAGGAAACCATGAAAATAAATGAACTATAAAATAGTCATCATTGATAACCAACATCAATAACCTCTATGTATTAGAGATAAAGGGAGATATTATTCTGTAAAAACTATTGAGAAGGATCTGGAAATGAGGTGGTGAAATGTATTATAGTTATTCCTTCAAGGATAGAGAACATACTATTTTATTTTGGCTCAACGAATAATTTTATGTCACAAAAGATTAATATAACTATTAAAGTTCCATCCCAAAACATGGAGGTTGAGATATCTATTAAAATAAGAAATGATGAAATTAATGCATCCCAAGTATATATATATCCTTAATTATTCATATTTTTTTGGTTTAATGACCTAGAAAAACTTCCATAGATATATTAAGATGAATTATATGTTTTTCCATGTATGGATGGGTTTTTTTATATAGAGCCACCATAAATTTCTAGGAGAAGGAAATCATTGTTAATACCTAAATCACCTTATTAATACATACAAGATAAATTTAGAGAATGAATCTTTTTGTGATTCATGTGCACTTATATTATTTCATTATGAGAATGTATATCTTGTTAAAATGATTGAAAATAGGGAAATTGTCATCCTTTATGAAATTACCATTGTGAGGGAAAATGTTTATGTGTTCCCAAAATAATCACATTGTCTTCCTCCTATATCATATGTCATGTTCCCAATGACATTAATACATAGATCTTTTCCAATATCCAAGAATATGTATAGACTGGAAACGTTTCAACATAAATAGTCGAATAGAAAACTAAAGGAGAACTTGGTAAAGATTTTATACCACCAAGTACTTAATAATGGGTTGCACTGGTCCTTTTCTTCGATAAAATAGAGGGGTAGGTTCACCTCAACATTGAATATCATTAGCTTTTCAGGATCTTTATAATGAGTATGTATCCATTTCCACAAATTGATGACTTGTTTGACCAGTTATGATGATCACAATACTTATCTAACATAGATATATGGATAAGATATTATCTTGTAAAGGTGAAAATAGAGGAAATCATCATGCTTGATCCTTATACAAGGAACTAGAACAATGTGTTCATAGTGGTTCCATTTATACCCACTAATGCACCAAATATCTTCATGGACTTAATGAATAAAGTCTTTATGTATTACATTAACAAAAATTTGTATTATATATTTACAATATTTTTATATACCCCAAAATCAAGGAGGAATATAACTATTATTTTGATGTTGTAGTGATGACCTTGTGAAAGGAAAAGTTATTTACAAGGTATATTATGTCAGATTTAGGGATTGAGTAAGTGATATTCCTAGGGAGTGTAGTAACTAAAGAATTGATATATATAGATAATCTAAAATTAGTGGAAATTTTAGGATACCCAAGACCAATTTCTTTAAAATAGAACCATTGATTCTTTTGAATTTTTGTGTAATATTGTTGAATTTTTAGAAACTTATCATGATTTCCAAGACCACTAACTAGGATAACTCCCAAATTGAGTGATATTTTTCATGTTTTTTGAATATAATGAGAGATTTAAAGACCTAATTAAGAGGATAATCACTATATAGGTACTCATATTACTGAATAGTGGGGGAGGATTTGTGATTTACAGTTATGAACCTAAAACAATACTATCTTGTGTAGTCATGCAAGATGAAAATGTGATATTGTATTCCTTGTGCTAATTAAATATGAATAAATATAACTAACTAGTGAATGTTTTGAAATTGGATGAAGTGGTCTTCACATTGGGGATTTTTTCTACCTTATTTCAATACGTAAGATGTTGACATATATATGGATCATAAAATACTCAAGTATATAATATAAAAAGAGATCAGCATGAACCAATGAAGGTGGTTAAAGATGATAAAGGTTTATGATTCTTTAATATATTACCATCCTAGGAAGAAAAACAAAGTAGTTAATGCTCTAAGTAGGAAGGATATTTTAAACCCGATATATAATGAGGATTAAAATGGATCTAATATTCAAGGATGGAAAAAGGATGGAAAAGGGAATAGTGATAGAATATATATACTGCATTTCCAAAATTACTACACAACCATTCAATCTTTAAAGGTTCCATGAATTCCAATAAGGCAACATGGAGCAATAATGGAAAGTAGTTAATAATATAGTGTTTAAATTTTCATTATGCATTGTTATAAGGTTTTTTATCCAAGATATGTGTCCCAAAAAACAAAATTTGAAGAGGTAACTTCTGAATGATAAATATAGCTCATCAATCTCTAATAATTATATAATAACTATGATGTATATAGATTTCAAGCAACAAAATCGGTTGGGATAACATAAAGAGGGAGATTGTTTAATTTTTAACTTTATGCTTGGTATTCCCAAAAGTTATGTATTAATGAAAAAAGTATAAGGTTATGATGAAGCCATTTTATATAATAGTTTATAAGTGTGAGAACATAACCCAGGAATTCATCATAGGACCCCCCTAGAGAAATAAAGTTAATAACATAAATGGGTTAGTAGTTAGCCACATGAGAAATTTTTAGAATTTCATTTATATCAAGGAATATTTTTATTAAAAAAACACTATACAAGATTATATAAAATAATTTCTGATACTAAATTTATTACCACTTCTTATTTCCTCTAATCAAGATCTAATTCTTACCTTAAGATTTTTGAGAATCATTCAATAATTGTTGGACATAGAGCTGACTTTTTTACTTCTTTTCAACTTTAGGGAGATAGTTATTCTGAGAGAACCATTCAAACTCTAGGGGACATTCAAGGATTATGTTAAATAGATTTCCAAAAATGTGGTATTAGAAACTACCCCTATAATAGTTATCATAACATATAGTTTCTATTCTAGGATTAAAATGGTACATATTGAGGATTTATATCAGGAGAGTTATCAAATGGTAACATGATGTGATAATGTTGGATAAGAGAATATTTCAGTAACTGACCATATCCATGATATGATAGACATGGTTCAAAAAATAAAATATTAGATGAAATAATCACAAATTTAATGAATCATCTATGCATATAATCCTCGATGGGACCTAGAGTTTAAGGTCCGAGATATCGTGTTCTTTTATATATCATCATGTATCAAATTCATGGGATTTTGTAAGAAGGAAAATATTAGTCCAGGAAATATTATACCCTTTGATATCCATGATTTCATCATAGTCATAGCCTATCAAATTTCACTCCAACCTAACATATCCTAAGTACATTATGTGTTCCATATACCCCTCTTGACGAAATACATACCTCACCCCTCCCATTTATCGAATCCCAAGATTATACACTAATAATGATCTTTAATATGTGGATTAATCAATGAATGTCTTATAAAATAGCTACTAAGTGTTATGATACAAGACAACTCATGTGGTCAATAATTTATGTAAGAAACAATAGTTTGTGGAAGCAACTTGTGAACCATAAGAGGCAATGAAATAGAAGTACCATAATATGTTTTTGTGTATGAAATTATATTTTTAGAGTGAAATTTTGGTATGGAGAAGAATTTAATGAACTAAAATTTTATAAATAAAATACCCTTTTTTAATTAACAAATTTTTTATTTAGTAATGTAGTTATAGAAAACACATGAACTATTTCGGTTATTTTGGTTCATTATAAAATATAGCCTATTATATGTAAAAGACCATTAAGAATCGAAATAAATTGAATATTTCATTTTTTAATTGACAATTAAGAATATTATATATTAATAGTTCTGAGTATGGGGAGAAATACTATGAAAACCCTACTATACTACAATAGGAAATAACTCTGTGAGACTCGAACCTGAGACCTCACTATGACCCCATGGAGCCACTACCAACCGAGATATAACCTAGGGGAAGAATAGTATATATTAAACCTAATGATAAATTATAAATTAAGTATATGGATAAAGATATGGACTTTACTAGTAGGATCTTGCCCTATGAAGCTTGATTATTAGATATTTTGAGGGAGACGGAATCACTGGTCTTTTCCCTTAACCAATCACAATATGAAATTCTATAACTAAGCCGCAAGAAAACCCATTTATGTTGAAGTTATAGGGTTATCTAGATCACATCCCATATCATGTTTCCACTACTACAGATTTTCCCTTTAACTGTGCTAGGAAAAGGGCTCTATTAAAGCTATAGAAGTGATGATAATTTAAGCAATGTTAAAGGGTTAGCTTTAACAGCGCTCGTAAAAAACACTGAAAAAGGCCCTATTTAACAGAACTAAAAAATCACTAATAAAGGGGGACTTTGTTAGCATTTTTTTAGTAATTTTAAAGTCCAACTATATTAGTTATTATTTTAGCACTGTTAAGGGCCTCCTTTAACAGCACTAAAAATGTTAATAAAGGCCCTAAAAATAAAGGGTATAATTTTTTTGATGCCCCACCCCCACCACCTTTATCACCACTTCCACCACCCACTGCCCTTTCATAAATGCTTCCCACACCCAATTATCATCACTTTAGATAATCACACCCCCAACGTACACCCCTGCCTCTACTAAGTTCTGAACCTGAGACACCCATCTTATACACAAGTGCCTTTTCCACTCCACAATATTGTTCTGTTTTACATTTTATGATATATTTATATATTAATATACAGTTCATTATATTTTTTTCCATATATTTATATATTTACATATATTTTTTTATAAAGACATATTTGTTTATATATATTTTTTAAAATGAATATTAACAATAAAAACCTACATGACACATAAAATCTTAAAGAAACCCTGAAAATTATAAAATCCATAAACCCCATGAAATGACCATAACTTATGATTAGGGAGTCCAATTAAGATAAAAAAATTGTCAAATATAAAATTATGAAATGATCTTCATTATGATATGTGTTAAAGGCCAAACGGACACTCGGATCAGAAGTTATATCCGTTTAAATTTCAAGAAACTAGGGTTACTGAAAAAAACTCAGTTTTGGAGGCCTTCTGGGTCTTTCTAAGGATGTAAAACATGATATGGACCTTTAACCACAGTTTGAGGCCATATATGGTTCATATATCATCATAGGTTATAATTAGATATGAGGTAGAGCACAAACAGACACCTAGATCAAAAGTAATGGTTGTTTGAAGTTTTAGTTTGATTTTCAAGTTGTTCAAAATTTTAATATATATTATACTTTGATTATAACATGATGTAAACTTCATTTGGATTTATCTTGTTTCATAATCATATATTTTACTGGTTTTTGTTCAAAATAGGTGTCTTGGATAAGAAGTTATGGTCGTTTGATGTTGAAGTTTGCTTTTCAGTTTTTGGTTGATTTGTTTTAAGATTTAAGTTAGTATTAACAAATACTTATAAATACTTATTAGTTAACACAATTTAATTAATTAAAATTATAAATAATAAAATATATATTCTATTTAATAATAAATTATAAATCTTAAATCTTAAATATATATAAATAAAATCACTTTATTTTAGTGGTGGTTTTTTAGAAGAGCTGCTATTTCCCGGCGGTTTTTAAAAAAACCACTGCTAAAAATATATATATTTTTTAAAAAAATAAAAATAAAATAATATATAATTAAAAAATATTTCTTGGTCATTTTAAATACCTCCACTAATTTTTTTTTTGGAAAACCTTTAACGGTGGTTTTTGAAAAGGCTAGGAAACACCATTTTTGTAGTGTTATGCTAGGTTTATACCTTACCTGATTCAAAACCAATGTTTTAGACTAAACCAAAATTTTGGAATTCCAATTTGAGACCCCAAATAAATTTTATCTTTTTTTTCATCAATGGAATAATTAATTTTATGATATTCATGGGGAGTACAAATTAAATTAAAAATCACAATCATGCAATTAAAGAAATATTTCTAAGATCAATGGAATCGTCAAAACATATTTCCATGATCGTTTACCATGGGGAGTTTCAATTTTACCCCTCTAACTCTTCTAAACAAAAAAATTCAATTTCCCCTCAACATGAAAACCTTGAAAATTCATGGTTGTTTACACCTACTTACTTCCCCAAATTCAACCCACATTCCCATTTTACATAACACCAAATTATATTGATGGATTTGAATATCATAAAATTACTCATCAATGAAAGGAATATAAAAAAGAATATATAAATTTTGTAGAATATATCCCCATTTTTATGAACATACAAATGTTCGAAATAGAAGATTCTATATAGGAATCTTTTAATGAATTCATCAGCTACCACCCAGTCATCACACTATGTAGAAATTTGTATATGCCTTTGTGCATAAATCCAAACCCAAAAATCACTAGTGTATTTTATTTCATAATTTGAGAGGTAAATGTAAAAATTAAAACTTCATGGAATGAAATATTGGCAATATCATATTCTCTAGTATACGTTTTAAAAAAATCAATCATATCTTCCCCAAAAGTGTTCTTTTCAATAAAATTACTAGGTTTTTGGAAATCCTCTTCAGGGTTCAAATATCCATTCTCCATCCATAGATTGAAATTGAATATTTTTTTCCATTTAGTTCCATTAAAAAGAAGAAGAAATCTGAGACCTATCAATTTTACAATAACCATAAAAATCTCCTCATAAGACATTGATTTTATATTATCCTTGAAAATATTTAGATTTCGATAAGATGATCCATGTAACAAAACCGAGTAATTGAGGCTAAATTTATGGGAAAAATTAGAGAATGATCATTGATTTTTTTGTGATTTCTACAAAAACATTCATAGATCATATAACATTTTATTTGTCTAGAATTATGGAAAGTGCCCCTTTTTACAATAAAAAGTCTATTAATTGATAATAAATCATCAAATAATCTCATATTATCATGAAATTTTAGAATAATAACATTTGATTAATTTATGTTGTGTAGGAAAAACCCACACATTTATTTTACATGTGATGCATCTGGAATGATTGAAAATACCTTTTAAGTACTATAAACATTTATGTAATGATAAATACAGAGAAAATGGAATATGATCAATATCAAAATATATGGAAATGTCCATTGATTTATTTCTTACCTATAGAAAAAAAATGCACTTCAAAATAATGTGTGATATTTATGGAATAATAGAATGTGTCTTTTTACTAATAAAAGTGTTTCTACTTCAATAAAAAATTTTCAAATGGTCATAATTGAATAAATGAAGTCATAGTTTCACAAACATTTAAGAATGTAGTTGTAAACTAATTTGAAACCAATTATAAAAAATCATAAATCAATTCAATGTTTGATGGGACAGTAATGATCAAATGTGATTTTTTGTAATTAAATATATTTCATATTTTACCAATGTATGTTAATGTATGTTAGGTAATCAAAACTATTCCAATAATCTCTGATTTTGATGAAAATTTAGGGTAAATGTTTTTATTCATTTTTTAATTTTTAAGAAAAATTAAAAAAAAATGATTTTTGATTAGTGAGGAATGATTCAATGTTCATTTTTAAAACTATAATTGAAATTTTTCATGATTGTTATGTGTTAATTTATGATACCATTTTTATATTATGTTATCAATTTTTAACTCTTTATATTATCTCGTAATGAAAATATATTGTGTGTGCTTGCATGTGTTCATTTGTACAATATATATATAATTATATGATTATATATGTAATACTAAATTTGTTACTATAAATATAATATAAAACATTATAATCAAATTAATGAATCCAAATGATCTCATGATTCCATCTTTTCGATCACAATCTTAAATATTCCTTTCTCAACATCAATTACCTTAAAATCCCAATAATCATTCTCATACCCTACCAAGAATGATCTAATTTATTATTTCTCATCCATCAGGAATCTATATATCTTCAATGTGTCATTTAAATAAAATCGTAAAAGTGAATGGTATGTGATGCCATGCACTGCAGCTCTTGGGGTTCATGGAGACATCATGTAGTAGTTATTATCATTTAATAGATAATCGATATTCGGATGATGGTTCACATTTATCTTTATTATGGTGATTCTCAAGGAACTCAGATTCAATCTCCATATGTAGTTCTTGAAGAGAGTGATCTACTAGGTGTCCTTAGAACTAAATTGTCTATAAGAGGATTTCTTTCTCTTGGTGGAATTCTAGGGATTATTTATATTGTTTTCAATACTTCTCAGAAACTTGTTTACAATATCTAACCATTTATTGCCTATTTCTTTGTGATCTTCGATTAGAATCTTGTCTTATTCTTCTTTCTACCTTTCCTTCTATCAATAATAGTAAAAAAAATTAATTTCAAATATTTTATATAAATAAATAAACAACGGATAAAAACCAGTTCAAGTGACAAGGATAAAAAACTACACTTTAATATTTGGTTGGAGATTATTGTGCCATCTCTCCCAACATTTTTTACAGATCCTTCTACTTAGAATTTGGGAAACCAAGTTCCATATCTTACCTCTATGTTTTTCCACACATTGAACTAACATTCTACCCAAACACAAGTAATAAAGTGATAAACATGAGATCTTAATAATATAACATGGACAAATAATAAATATAAGTGAAATAAGTAAGGATTTGGGACAGTTCTTCTACAAAATTCAACTGGCCCTTGACCTCATTTGATCTCATTTAGACCTTATAATCCTTCCCACCCAACACATGTTCCTTGGAATAATTATTATTAGGGGATTTTCTAGTGAAAGAGTCCATATTGGGCATAATGAAACTCAAAGGGTTAAACATGTTATGTGCATAATTCTAAAAGGATATTCCTTGATGATCACTCCTTCCCACCATACCCACCCCCACCGATTCTTATTTGTATTTGTTGGAATAAATCCCCATACATATGCCCCAATCAACAAATTCCAAACAACTGAGACTCATTTTTGTTGAGGTTTCTGTTATTGCACATGGGTATGGTATCAAAGATGTGGAAAAAGCAGTCAATGCAACATCATATAAAGGTTGATGATGAATCTTCATCGCAAAATCTGGAGAGTTGGATGATGCGCCACTTGCTAGAATAATGTAATTGTGGTTCTGGAACCCATGGATGGGTTGCACATCTTCTATCTCCAAGTGATTTCTGTTTTTGTAAGGGAAGATTGGTAGTGAGAAAGTAGTTTCCATGTATTTATATTATTCATTCATAAATACATACTCCATCAATTGTACTAGAAGAGATAAAAAGAGCAACTAAAAATGTGAATCTTGGATGACTTTCTATGTTTTAATAGTGGAAACCTCAGTTAATCTAGGGTTATATTTATTACATTTTTTCACCAATTTGAAATCAATTTTTAAAAAATTTATTATATTGGTTAATAAATTGAGTTTATTTTTCAAATTTTTATTTATTTCTGACAATATAAAATATAAAATGAAATAAAAATAATTCAAAATTATTCTTAGCTTATTCATGTAACAAAAATATAGATTTCCGGAATAAAATTGATATCTCAATATAAAGAGATTTTTTATTCATTCTTTCACCTCAAAAAAACAAAAAAAAAGACATAAAATCCCACATGTAAATTTTAATAATTCATGTTTTGAAATCATTAATGACAATATTATTTAATTCTTTGTAACATAATCAAAAACAATATGGTCCATAAATGAACAAAAACGTTTTTCACTACTAATAGAGGAATAAATTTACTATTCTATTAAAAAATTATCATCCATAACATAGATAAAACAAACACACACACATATATATATATATATAGTCTACATGTTTGTCATGAATTATTTTAAGTTTTATTGTTAGAGAATGTACAGTAAGTATATATTTTTATTTTTTTCACTCACTCGTGCGGCTGTGGTGGAAGGGGGTTTGGGGTGTCAGTGGTGTGGCTGAGTCCCCGGACCTATTTTATCCAATGTGTGAGTTATATATAAACAATTTTTTATATTTTATATTTTTATTTTTTAACAATAAAAAACGAAATAAAATTAGTTTTATCGACTAAAAAGTGTGTACACATGCGCATCCATCAACATAGACATGAAAAAATAATGTTATATCTAATTTAATTTTTATAATAAATTTATATAATTTTATATGGTATTATTAAGTATATGTAAAAATGAAGATATCATCATTTCATTAAAAAATTACTTCAATTCATTTGGGTGAAAATTATTTGTATATATATTTTAAAATTGATTTTTTTGGACTAAAATTTATATCTTAGAAAAATAAATTTCATTTGAGATGATATTTTCATATAAATAAATTTAAAAAAAATCAATAATATGACTTTATAAAATTAAAATCTCTCTGAGTTAATAGATATGATAAATTTATCATGCAATTATAGGTCCTTCAAAAAATAAAATTTATCTCATGTATACAGTTTATCACTATATGAAATTTATATTACTTGTTAAATGATATAAAATTATGTTTTTCATTACCATGTAATAAATATAAAAAATTGATATTATTTTTATTTTCTTCTATATATTTCTTAAATAATTTAAATTTTTCATATTAACTATATAAAATAAATAAAAAATATTATATTTATCAAAATCTCTTTAAATAAATTTTACAATTTTTAAAACTTTTATGTTCATTTTAACACATTTAATAGGTAATATAAATTACATTTATTATAAAAATGTTAACATCAAATTACTTTCTTATATCACATTTTAATATTTTATGAAAAAACAATATCATGTCATTTTTTGTGATAATATTTTTTATGATAGCATTGACCATCTTAATCTCAAAATAAAATTATTTTAAGATAATTATAAAAAAAATTATTCAATACATAGTATTTTATAAATAATTTTTTTTTTTTGGATTTTTGGTTAAAACTTATTTTTTAGGAATAAAAAAGTAAATTTATTTTATGTTAATATATTTTTAAATATATATATATATATATATATATATTATTTTTAAAAGAAATTTTCTATTAATTGTCCCCTAGCCACTCTATCATTCAGGTGAAAACTTCAAGGCTTTCCTTCTCTTAAGACTTAGGGTCTGATTCCATGCCACCCAAGAATACTTCAAAAAAAGGAAAAAAGATGATTCAAAAAAAATTATAATTAAAATAAAAAATGATTGAGGAGATAGAAATTAAATCATAACTCATTTATGTAGGGGTGAAAAATAGTTAAAATTTAATATTTTATTAGAATAAAAATGATGTGGGTAAATGGAATAAAGAGATGAAAGTTGATATTAATCATGTTTTTATTATGGAGACTAATGGTGTTCACCAAAAAATGAAAATACTACTTGAAAAACAACACATACTATAGCATCCTGTCTTTTTATAACATAACTTTCATTTCATTACACGGAACTGAGGATCTTTAAGGTTTAGTGTCTTGGAAACAAGGAACATAATACATGAAATAAACATAAAAAATTCTTCTTAAACACTTGAAAGGATTCTACTTACGTTCATCCTAGGTTCATTACTGCATCTCATAACTTGGGGACATACATCAAAAGAAAGGGTGAGCAGAAGGCCCAGTAAGGGAAACAAGAGAAACATTTTACATGTGAACTTGAGATACTTCAATAAGGACATTAAAAGAACTTTAAGGCATGAGAAAGAAATCATGAGATACATCATAATAAAAATAACATTTTTCATAACTTGAAAATGTGGCTACAACATTTAATATTGACAATCGTTTCGTTTCACCAAGGTCCATTACCAAGGTGTCGTTAAAATTACCAAGGTTATTCACCAAGGCGTCGTTAAAAATGGTCATCTCTAGAGATTAAGTCTTTACCCAATGCATTGGAGCGCTATCTGGGCGCACCCTTGACATGTCTTTATTATCATGTGAGACACACATATCGTCATCAATAATTTCATAAACAACCCATATAGCATAAAAGAAATGGGTTTCATTTCGTAATCATAATGTTTTAAAAACTTCTTTAAAGACATGATCTTTATGTCACTTTAAACCCACGGAAAGGGAAAGCGGGTTTCATGTATGTAAATCCCAGAATTTAAAATAGAACATTTTGATATATATGTGAATACCCTTGTAGAAATAAGAGATTTTAGTATTCACTTTATAACAAAAAATAATTTTGATAAAAGAGAGAGAGGCATTTTGAGACGAAAATTCTGCAGCATAACGGCTATGTTTCGGGGTTTTAGAAAACATTGAAAAGAGAGGGGACATGGGTAAAACATTAATAAATGACCAATAAAAAAGTATAGGGACAAAATAATAAGGATATATGAACATGTTAATTAAATTTGAAGGACATACCATTTGACATGAAAAACATGGAAGGAAGACAAAAAATAGATTTCTCTTATGAAAATTCGGCAGCCTAACGGCGTCACTTAAACTTCAACAAAAATGAATTGAAAAGTTCAAATAGGTTCCCTCGTAATATGAACATAAAAGTTCAGTATGATATATATAGAGATCATACCCCAACATAATTAAAAAGGAACTTGAAAGAATTGACATGAAAGTAGAACTTCAAATCGAGAAGGGTGAAGAACCACTTAAAAAATCGGCAGCCTAACAGCGCCACTTAAAACTTCAAAATACTGAATTGAAGAGATCAAATGGGGTCTCTCATCATATGATCATAAAATATAATTATGATAAATTTAGAGATCATAACCCAAAATAATAAAAAGGAACTTGAAATACTTTACATGAAAATAGATCTTGAAAAAAATGAGAAGGGAGAAAGAATCGGTTACAAAACTTTTTCCAGCCTAACGGCACCACTTAAAACTTCATAAAACGAAATAATGAGAGTAAGAGGGGATCTATAATTATGTAAACATAAAAAGGTCAGTAATAGGAGTACAAAATAAAACCCTTTAACATAAGAACATGGAGCATAAAATAAATTACATAAAAGAGATTTCTTGAAAAGAAAGAGAGAGATCGGATCCCTTACCTTAAAACGTAACTCTTAAAACTCAAAGGTTTGGGCCTTGAGGGATTGGGGGAACCTTGGGAAGACACCTTGGGAGGTAATGAGACCATAAATTCGTTGGGGGAGAGTGGGGAGTAGAAATGGATAAGAGGATGGCTTGGTATTTATAGGGAAAGTGAGGGGACAAGGCATTAATGGCCAAGGGACACCTCAAAAGTGCTTTTCTCAAACCCATGTGCTCTCCCTTGGAATTTACCATGGAGTTAGGCCACATGGGGCCCCCAAACCAATAATTCATCACCCTTGGCCGGCCAACCCTTAAAATATCTCATGACATCATCATGACACAGTTATGATGTCGTTAAACATACCGAAACCCTAAAACTGTATTTTTACTATTCACTGAAAATTCAACTTTCTCAGAAAGATCCCAAAATTTCACCTTAATAAAATATCAATGCTCTGATTTCAAAACTGAACTCTATTTTATAAAATTAATTTTCTATATATTTTTAATCTATTTTTTAAATAATTACACTATTCACCAAAAATTCATTTTTTCAGAAAAAACCCCAAAATTTACCTTAACATAATATCGATGCTCTGAGTTCAAAAATGAAATCCATTTTATAAAAATAATTTTCTAAATGTTTTTAATTTAATTTTTAATTAAAAAACACTATTCACCTGAAAAAACTAATACTTGAATAATAATTTATGAAAACGTTATTTAACCATTTTATTGAATCATACTACTTAATCAAGGTGCCTAGATTATATTAATACTTTCTTTAAGTGAGATTACTAATCCATTTGGTCACATTACTAATCCTAAGCATAAAATCACTATTCATAATTTACTATTCATCAAAAATTAAGTTGATCTTATTAGACTCTAAATTTCGTACTGAACATAATTGTAGAAGACCATTTTTCGAAAATCGTTACACATTTTTAATTATTTAAGGTTTACATAAACATTTTTAAAATATCCTTTTTCTAAAATTCATTAAAAATATACATACTGTATTTATCCGGACATTAGAAAATTAATTAACTTCATAATAAGAAGAAATCCCAATTTTTATTTAAAACAAAGGATTACACAAGGCAGTTACGGTCTCCTTACATATCCCCTTATCACACAAGCATAGGACCTAAGTGTAAGGTGTGCTAAGGTGAGAGAATCTGAGGGAGGCTTGGCCAACATCGCACGAGTAGTAATTTCTATCAGTTTGAACTTCTCACAAAGTCGATTCTGTTCTAGCTTCACACGATGAAGTTCAGCTTGGGTTTGGTCCAGAGCAAAGCCCAGTGGTGCTACCTCCTTCCCAAATTCTGTTAGATGGGCTTCGATCGGTCCAAGACTACTGGGTGAGGCCATCGAATCTTCTTTCTATATTAATTAACCAAGATTACTTGTATTTAGAGACAATAATCAAAACGTTTAGTTTACAGCGGTCATATTGACCAATGGTCATATAACAGTCAAAAACCCAACGGTCTCATTTTAATTATACTCATATTATCAAATGAAAAAAAAAAATTGTTGAGTATAAAAAAAATAAAATAACACACAAAATTAGGAAACAAGATTTATTGAAAATTTCGGGTCGTTACACATACCATTAAAACCTTATAATGCTTTTAAGGAATTCATTAAAACTTTATCACTCCATCCCAGCAATTAGGCTATATTCCAACTCCAATGATTTTGAGATAAAAGTATGAAACTTTAAGTGATTATTTCATTGATCCCTTTAATTATGTCTAGGAACTCATGTCTACATGTTATAGGAGTGTCTTGAAACAATCTTGATATGTTGGTATAGGCCAAATAGTAACTTGGATCAAAATTTATGAACTTCTGAGTTTTAAGACATCAGGGTCGATGACAAAAGAAACTTAGTTTTTGAGGCCTTTTGGGTCTTTCTACGGTTTAAAACCCAGCAATGGTTATTTGACCTCAGTTTGAGACCATCTATGGAATAGATCTCATTAAATGATTTGATTTGATATGTGGTATATCCCAAACAGACACCTAGACCAAAACTTACGGTTGTTTGAAGTTTTAGTTGGATATTTCACTTTTTTGAAACTTTAATATAGTTTTTACTTTGATTATCACATGATTTAATAATCATTTGTTTTTATCACATTACATATGCTTCAATTTTCCATGTTTTGGAGTTTAAATGGAATCACATATTAGAAGTTAGGGTGTTTTGATGTTGAAGTCTACTTCGTAGATTTTTTGTAAATTTGTTTTAATTTTCAATTTATTATTAACTAATAATTATAAATACTTATTAATTAACACATTATAAATAATTAAAATTAAAAATAATACACTATATTTGACAGTAAATAATAAATAATAAATCATAAATAAATGTTTTTTAAAAAAACCTTTAATTTAGTGACGATTTTAAAAACCATTTCAATTTCTTAGGGGTTTTTTAAAAAACTGGGCTAAAAATTAAGATTTAATCTTTGAAACAAAAAATTAAAAAATTTAGCAACGGTTTTAACAACCATTGGTAAACTTTTTTAGGGAAAATATTTAACATAGTTTTATGAAAATGCCATAAAAAAGTCACCGAGAAACACCATTTTAGGTAGTGTTGAGCTAGGTTTATATATTACCTGAGTCGAACCCATTGCTTCTTACTAAACTAAGAATTTGGAATTCTAACTTGAGACTCCATATAAATGTTATCAATGTTTTCATTAATAAAATATTTAATTTTACGATATTTAGGGGCAATAAAATGGGATTACAAAACACAAGGATGCCGCTAGGGAAATATTTCTGAGATCGATAGAAGCATGAGAAAATATTTACGAGGCCATTTATGAGGGTTAATTACTATTTTACCTCTTACACATCTGAAACCAAAAAATTAAAATTTCTATTCATTATTATAACATGGAGACTACATGGTTCATTACACATATATTCTTCTCTAAATTCAAACCTCACTCCAATTTTACGCAACACCATCTTATATAAAAGGATTTTAATATCAGTAAATACCTAATCAACGAACTGAATTTAAAAAAGAGTAGATCAAAGTTGAAAAATATATCCATATTGTGATGAAAATACAAATGTATGAAATATAGTCTTCTATATAAGAATTTTATTTAATGAGTCCATCAAATATCACACATTCTTTACATAAGACAGATATTATTATATGCCATTGTGTGTAAATACACACCCCAAAATCCCTAGTGTGTTTTTTTCATAATTTGAGAGGTAAATGTGTAAATTATAACATTAGGGAGAGAGAGATTAGGAATATCATATAACCCAACATAGCTTTTAAGAAAATCTACCAGATCTTCCAAAATAGTTTTTTTATCTACAATTACTTGGTTTATATTAATCCTATGGAAGATGAAAATAGCCATTATCCATATATGGATTAAAATTAAATAGTTGTTCCCATTTGGTTCTATTTTAAAGAAGAAAAAATAAATGTCCTTTTAATATTACCATAACCATGAACAAATCTTTATACAAAAATTTTTTTATAGTATCCTTGAAAATATTTAAGTCTGGATTAGAGGATCCACTAGATAAAACCTAGTAATAAATCCAAAATTGATGGGAAAAATTTTATAATGAACATTGATTTGTTTTTTATTTTTAAAAAACCTCATATATCATATAACAAGTTATTTTTGAATAATTCTGTAAAGTTTCCCTTTTACTATCAAATTCATATTCAATAATAATAAATCATCAACTAATCATGGATTATCCTTAATTTTTGGAACAATAACATTTGATTCATTTATGATATGTAGGAAAACCCTACATATTAATTTCACATGTTATGCGACTAGAATTATTGAAATTACCTATGATGTTCTATAAACATTTATGCAGTGATCAAAACTGAGCAACTAGAATTAGATTAATATCCCAATGTATGAAAATAGACATTTATTCATTTATTACCTATATAAAAACTACATGTTAGACCAATGTGTGATTTTTATAAAATGATACACATTGTCTTTTTACTATTAATAGTGTTTCTACAATAATAAAAATATGACAAATGATCATAATTGAGTAACCAAACTTAGTTTGTCATGAAAATTTAAGAAAAAAATTATCAGATAATTTGAAACACATTGGAAAAAAAACATAAGTCAATTATATGTGTGAGATAAAATTAAAGATCAAATGTTCTTTTTTATATTTGAATATCATTTATGTTTTAAAAATGTCTATAAAGTAATTAAAACCAAAAAAATAAGCTCAAATTTTTGTGAAAAATTAGGACAATGTTTTTTTATTCATTTGTAACTTATTAATACAACTGTATAAAAATTTTATTTTTCATTATTGTTGAATGATTCAATGTTCATTTATATAACTATAATTGATATTTATCATTGTTTTTATGTATTAATTTATGAAACTTTTTTTATATGTTACTTTATCCATTATTAACTCTTTATCTTACCACATAATGAATATATATTGTGTGTGCATGTGTGCATGAAATTGTACATATATTTCTATTATTATATGATTATATATATAATACTAAATATGTAACAAAAAATATAATATAAAAATACAAAATCACGTGGATCAATATGATCCCATGGTTCCATCTCATTGATCACCATTTGATATATTTCTTTCTCATTATAAATTCCCTTAGAATCTCAATCATCTTTCTTGTCCCCTACCAACAATGAGAAATTTTCATATTCCTCATCCATAATGATTCATTCTAATTCCAAGGATTCGGTGAAATAAAATTCTAAAAATGAATGATTTGTGGTGCCTTCCATGGCACCTATGGGGGTGCATGGTGATGTTTTGTAGTAGTAATTATTATTTTCTAGAGAACTGATATATGGAAAAATATCCACCTTTGTCTTCTTCAAGAAAGTGCTTAAGGAACTTTGATTCTTTCTCAGGATGTAGTTTTGGATGAGATTATTTTGTCCATGGAGCTTAATTTTCTACAAGGTAATTGATTTCTCTTGGTGGAATTCCAATGATTCTTTATATTATTTTTAGTTACTCTGAGCATACTCTTTGAAATATCTTCCCATTTATTTCCTATTTCTTTATGAGCATCGATCAAAATCATGTCTCCTTCTTCTATGGACATTACCTTCTTTTAATCAAAATAAAAAATATTTTTAATTTTCAAAATATTTCATAGAAATAAAATAACAACAGTAAAAAACTAGCGCAGTTGACAAGGATAAAAAATCATACTTTAATGTTTCTATATATACAGTTATTCCATCTATCCCTGTATTTTTTATAAATCCTTCCTCTTAGAATCTAGACAACCAAGGACCATTTCCTCACTTGATATTGTTCCACCAATTGAACCATCAATCTACAGACACACAAGTCATAAATAACTGCTTGTGAGACCAAAATAATATAATGAGGATAAAGAATGAAAATAAGTGGCATAAGTTATGGGATGAGACCAATCTTATTCAATAGTCCCCTTACCCTTGACTAGATTTGATCTCTTGCGACCCCTGGCCACATCTGATATCATGTGGCCCTTGCAAGCCTTACCACCCAACCCCTATCCCTTGGACTCATTATTTTATATGGGTCTACCAGTGAAATATTCCTCATCAGGCTTGCTAAAACTCATGGGGTTTAACATGTTATTCTCATAATTCTACAAGGAGCTTCCTTGGTGACTACTCCCACCCACCATGAACAAACCACCAATTCTTGGTGGTGTTTTTTGGAATAAATCATCATCCATGTGCCCCACTCTACCAATGTTGAACGACTTAGAATCATTTCTCTTGAGGTCATTGCTGCTGCACGTGGCCACGGTCTCAAAGATATGGTCAAAAAACTCAATTAAAATATCATAGAAAGTTAAATGATGAATCACTGTCACAAAATTTGGAGTTTTGGATGATGTCCCACATGATGGAATAATGTAATTGAAGTTTTCCAACCCATGGATGGGAAGCTCATCATCTAGCTCTAGGTGATTTTGGATTTCATAAGGGGACATTTGTTGTGAGAAAAAAATGTCCATGTCTTTAGCTACTTTGTTCTTCAAGGCATAATCCATCAATTTTACTAAAAGATAAAAAAAGAGAAACTAAAAATGTGGAATTTGGATGAATTTCAGTGTTTTAATGGTAGAAACCCTAGTTAATCTAGGGGTATTCTTATTATAGTCTTTTACCAATTTGAAGTTATTTATTGAAAGTTTTTTTGTATTGGTTATAAATAAATAAACATTATTTTTCAAATTTTTATTTATTTCAAAGAGTAAAAAATATTACATCAAATAAATATAATTCAAATTTTTTCTCAGCTTATTAAGGTAACAAAAAAATATTTCCAAAATAAAATATCAATATCAGTATAAAGATCTTTTTTATTCATACTTTCTCCTAAAAAAGATACCCTACAAATACATAAAATCCCACAAGTAAATTGTAATAATTTAGTTTTTGAATTCATTTAGGAGAATATTAATTAATTAATCATAACATAAGCTTCAATAAATATAGTGCATAAATTCTTTGACTCCTTTGTTCAAAACTAGAAGATTAATCAATTTAATATTTGGTTATAAAATTATCATCTATTACATAGATGAAACGTGTATATATATAATCTACTTAGTTTTCATGATTTATTTTAAATTTTATTATCATATAATTTTTTTTAATTATATTATTTTATTTTATTTCTCCACGTATGCAGCTGTGGTGGTAGGGTTTTTAAATTTTGGGGTGGTGGTTACGGGGTCGAGTCCTCAAGCCAATTTTATCCATTTCATGAGTTTTATTTGAAAAAATATATTTTTCTTTTTTTATCTTAAAAGAAATAAATCAAATTAGTTTGACCTGCTGCAATGTGTGTACACACATGCCTCTATAAACTGAGACATGAAAAAATAATGTTATAAAAAAATTAATTAAATTTATCTAATTTGATAGGGTATTATTATATATTTCTAAAAAATAATAAATCATCATTTTGTAAAAAAATGAAATTGACTTCATTTATTTAGTGTAGTATTTATTTTTATATATTTTTTAAATTGAATTTTTTTCTTAAATATATATCATGATGAAATAAATTTCATTTAAGAGGATATTTTAATAGAAATATATTTAAAAATAATAATTGATATAAATTTATAAAATTAAAATCTATCTTAGGTATGAGATAAGACAAATTTCTCAAGAAAATGTAGTTCCTTCAAAAAAAATTATCCCATGTATATAATTTATCTATATATTTAATTTCTATTACTTGTTCAATGATATAAACTTATGTTTTTCATTATCATATATGAAATATAAAAAACTGGGATTTTTTATTTTCTTATTTATATTTCATCAATAATTTTAATTTTTTATATTGGCTATACAAAATAATTAAAAAACTATTATATGTATCAACATCACTTTAAATACATTTTATACTTTTTAAATTGTTATATTCATTTTAAATCATTTAATAGGTAAGATAAATTCAATTTATAATAAAAATGTTTATCAAATTATTTTCTTACCTTGAATTTTATTATTTTATGCATAATTTTTAAAATCATATCTTTTTTTATAATATTTGTTAATGATAACATTGAACTTCTTATTCACAAAATAAAATTATTTTAAGATAATTCCAAAACAAATTACAATACATAGTATTATAGAAATAAATTTTATTTGGATGTTCAGTTATAACCTATTTTTAATTAATAATAAAACAAATTTATTTTATATTAATATATTTTCTCAAGAAAATATATTATCATTTAAAAAAACCATTATGAATCCCCAGGTCACTCACTCGTCCAGTTGGAAACCTCAAGGATTTCCTTGGCTTAATCCTTACGAGCAGATTCCATGCCACTCGAGAATCCATCAGAAAAAATTGAAAAACAAATTCCAAAAAATTTATATAATGAAAATAAAAAATGGAGGATATAGAAATAAAATTGTAACTCATTAATTCAGAAGAGAAAAATAGTTCAAATTTAATATTTTATTAAAATAAAAATGAAGTTGGTTGATGAAAGAAATAGATGAGAGTTCATATTAATTGTCTTTTATTATGGAACCGGATAATGTTGACCATAATTTTAAAATACTGTAGTCAAAACCACATATTCCATTAAAACCGTTTAACGCTTTGATGGAATTCACTAAAATATTATCACTACATCCCAGCATGCAGGCTATCTTCAAACTCTGGGATTTTGATATAAAATTTCACCATGAAACTTTAAGTGATTATGTAATTGACCACTTCTATCATGTCTCGACACCCACATTACATTCTATAAAAGAATCTTGAAATTATCTTGATATGTGGTATAGACCGAACAGACACTGGGATCAGAAGTTATAGCCGTATGAATTTTAAGAAACTAGGGTCGGCCAAAAAAACATAGTTTTATGGGCCTTTTGTTTTCTTCTAGAATTGGAAAATATGATAAGTCTATTTCACCTCAGACTGAGACCATCTATGGCACTGATCTCATCATAGGCTTCGATTTGATTTATGGTAGACCCCAAACGGACACCCAGATCAAAAGTTATGTTCTTTTAAAGTCTAAGTTTTATTTTCGTCTATTTTGAAAATTTAGTATATTTTTTCCTTGTATTATCACATAATTTAAACTTTATGTGGTTTTATCTCATTTCATAAGCTTTGATTTTCTTAGTTGTGGAGCTAAAAAGGACTTCCGGATCAAAAGTTATGGTTGTTTGATGTCAAAGTATGATTTTTAGTTTCTTGTATATTTTTATAAGTTACAACTTATTATTAACTAATAATAATAAATACTTATTAATTAATGCATTATAAATAATAAAAATTATAAATAATGAACTATATATGAGATTAAATCATAATCATAAATCATAAATCATAAATAAATATTTTTCAAAAAATAATTTAATTTAGTGGTGGTTTTTTTAAAACGATCGTTATTTCCTTGGTTTTTTTAAAACCCACATCTAAAAAATACAATTTTTCTCTAAAAAATCAAAAAATATTGAAAAAAAAATATCGTTGGTTTTTAAAACCTCTATGAAAAACCACTGGGAATTTTAATTTTTTTAGTGTTCGGCTAGGTATATACCTTACCTAAGTCAACCCCAAAATTTCAGACTAAACTACAAAGTTGGAATTATAATTATAGACTCCATAAAATTGTTATCAATGTTTTCATCCTTTGAATATTTTATTTTATGATATTTAGAAGGAGCACAAATGGGGTAACAAAGCATAATCATGTCGTTGGGGAAATATTTATAAGATCAACTAAATCATTAGAAAATATTTCCAAGATTGTTTAGTATGGAGAATTAATATTTTACCCCACTTCCTCATCCAAAACCAGAAAAATAAAATTTCCACTCATTATCTCAACCTGGAAATACACAGGTTTTTACACCTACATACTTCTCCAAATTCAAACCACACTCCAATTTTACACAAAACCTCCTTATATTAAAGTATTTGAAAATTATAAAATTCATCATCAACAAAAGGAATGAAAAATGTAACAGATCTGAGATGAAATATATATCCCCATTGTGATTAGCATACCAATTTTTTAAATAGAGGATTCTATATATGGCTTTTGTTTAATAAATCCATAAACTATCACACATTCCTTACACAAGATAAAAAAACATTATTTGACTTTGTGCCTCACTAGTATATTTTATTTTATAAGTAGATATGTAATTGTAGAAATTACAGCATCAAAGATAGATAGAGAGATTAAAAATATCATATTTCCCGATATACCTTTTATGAAAATCTATAAGATATTCTTGAAAAGTGTTCTTTTCTAAAAAATAACTAGTTTTTTAGTAATCCTCTACAAGTTTCAAATAGCCATTATCCATAAATGGATCAGAATTAAATAGTTTTTCCCATTTGGTTCCATTACAAAGAATAAAATATCCTAGTCCTTTTAAGATTACCATAACTATGAACATTTCCACATACAACATTTATTTTATAGTATCATTATTGATATTTAGATCTAGATAAGAGGATATATTGAACAAAACCAAGTATTCAAATTCAAATAGGTGGGAAACATTTATGGAAAGATAATTTATTTGTTTCTGATTTGTAAAAAAACATATATATCATATAACATGTGATTTGTACATAATTATGAAATGTTTCCCTTTTTACTATCAAAAGTCTATTAAATAATTATAATTCATCAAATAAACTCAAATTATCCTGAAATTTTAGTTTAATAACATTTCTTTCATTTATGCTATGTAGGTAAAACCCACACATTAATTTGACATGTGATTCGAATAGAATGATTGAAAGTATCTTTTTTGTTCATTACGAATATATAAAATGATCAAAACTAAGAAACTAGAATTGGATTAAAACAAAAATGTATGAAATGCCAATTGATTCATAGATTTAGAAAAAACTGAACATTAAACCAATTTTTTCATTTTATTAAATGATAACTAGTGTATTTTTACAATTAAATGTGTTTTTAATTCAATAAAAATGTTTCAAATGATAATAATTATATAAACAAACTCATATTGTCACAAAAATTTAAGAAAATAGTTATAAACTAATTTGAAAAACATTGGAAAACCCCATACATCAATTCAATGTGTGATCTGAAATTAATGATCAAATGGGATTTTCAGTAATTAAATATATTTTAGGTTTTAAAAATGTATGTCTAGTAATAAAAACCAAACAAATAAACTCATATTATTGTGAAAATTTAGGATAATGTGTTTTGATTCATTTGTGACTTATTAAGACAACTGCATAACAATTTGATTTTTTATTAGTGTGGAATGATTCCATGTTCATTTGTACAACTATAATTTATATTTATCATTATTTTTATTTATAAATTTATGATACATTTTATATATATTATGTAATCTATTTTTAAGTATTTATCTTGTCTCGTAATGAAAATTTATTATGTGTTCATGCCCTCGTGCATTTGTAAAAATATTTATACATTTATATTATTATATATATATAATAATAAATATTTTACTACTAATATAATATGAAATTTAATAATAAAATAAATATATCCATGTGATCCCGGGATTCCATCTCATTGATCACTATCTCAAATATTCTTGTATCTTCATCAATGCACATAGAAAACCAATAATATTTCTTGTCCACTAAAAATCAACGAGCTAATGTCATATTTCTCAAACACCATTATGCTATGTAACTCTAGGGGGTCATTGAAAACAAATTATAAAAATTAATGATCTATGGTTCCATTTACTATAGCTATAGGGTGCATCGTGACGTCGTGAAGTAGTTATTATTGTTTTCCTAAGAACCGATATCCAGATGCGTTTTCTCCTTTATCTACATCAAGGCATTACTCAAGGATCTCAGATTTAGGCTCCTGATGTAGTTCTAGAAGAGGGTTCTCTTCCAAGTGTCCTTGGAGATGAATTTTCTATGATGGAATTCCTTTATCATTGTGGTATTCCCATGATTCTTTATATTGTTTTCAGTTCTTTTGGGCACCCTGTTTTCAATCTATACCTATTTATTTCCAGTTTATTTATAAGCATTAATAAAAATCATGTCTTATTCTTTTTTCCACCATTCTGTATGTTAATCAAAAGAAAAAATATTTTTAATTGTCAAAAAATTTAATAGAAATAAATAAACAATGTCTAAAAACTAGTGCAGGTGACAAGGATAAAAACCCATCCTTTAATGTTTGGTCAGAGATGGTTGTTCCACTTCTCCTTGAATTTTTTATCAATAATTCTACATAGAATCTAGAAAACGAAAAACTATTTCCTCACTCCATGTTTTTCACCTATTAAACCAACAATCTACACACACACAAATCATAAATCTCTACACATGAGACCTAAATAATATAACAAGGATAAAGAATAAAAATAAGTGACCCAATTGATTGTTTTGTACATTCCTTCTTCAATATTCCACATTCCTTGACCACATTTTTTCTCTTGAAGACCTTTCAAGCCTTCATATCCAACACTCGGCCCTTTAAATCATTATTATATGTGGGTCTTCTAGTGAAAGAGTCTCATCAGGCATGCCTAAACTCATGGGGTGAAATATATTATGCTCATAATTTTTCAAAGATCTTCCTTGATGATTATTCTCACCCACCATACCCACCCCACCAACTCTAAACCATTTTTTTGGAAGGAATCGTCATTTATGTTCCCCACTCCACCAATTCCAAACGATTGAGACTAATTTTTGTTGAGGCCTCTTTTGTATGCATCCCCGGTCTCAAATACGTGGTAAAAGGGGTCAATGCCAATATCATAAAATGTTTGATGATTATTATTCATCATAAAATATGAAGATTTTGATGATTCAATACATGATGAAATACTACAATAGAGGTTCTAAAACCCATGGAAGGGCAGATCAACATTTAGCTCCAGGTGATTGTTGTTTTGATAAGGGAATACTGGTTGTGATAATATAGTTTTCATGTCTTTAGCCTCTTAGTTCCTCGAAACATACTCCATTAATTTCACTAAAATAGATAAAAATAGAAACTGAAAAATGTGTAATTTGGATGAATTTCAGTGTTTAATGGTGGAATCAGTAGTTAAAATGGGGGTCAATTTATTCTAGTTTTTGACCAATTTTAAGCCATTTGTTGAACATTTTGTTGTAGTGGTTATTAATAAATAATCTTTTTTTCAAATTTTACATATTTATGAAAAAAAAGAAAAAATAAAATAAAAATAAGTCAATATTATTTTCAGCTTATTCGGGTAACAAAAAATACAAATTTTCAGAATAAAATAGAAATCTCACCATAAAAAATATTTTTTATAAATTATTTCTCCTAAAAAAGATACTAGAAAAATACATAAAATCCCACATGTAAATTTTAATAAATCATTTTTTGAAGTAATTAAATATAATATTAATTAATTCTTTCGAATATAATACCCAATAAATATAGTCCCTAAATGTGTTGACTCCAATACTTACAACTAGAAGAGGAAACAATTTACTATTCTATTATAAAATTATCATGCATAACTTAGATAAAACACGCACGCACACATATATATGTATATATATAATCTACAAGGTTGTTGTGATTTAATTTAAATTTTTTTATCACGTACTGTTTTGTAAGATTATATTTTTATTTTGTTTTCCCTACATATGTCATTGTTGTGGTGGGGGTGGTTTTGAGTTTGGGGTGATGGTCATAGGTCCAAGTACCTATGTTAATTTTATTTGTTGTGTGAGTTGTATATAAAATATTTCCATATTTTGTTTGTTTTGAAATTAAAAAAATAAATCAAATCAATTTGACCTACTGTAAAGTGTGTACACACAAGCATACATCAACTAAGACATGATAAAATAATGGTATATTTAATTTATTTTTTAAAATAAATTTATCTAATTTTATATGGTATTATTAAGTAGATTTAAAAATGAATAAATCATCATTTCCTCAAAAAATCAAATTTACTTCATTTATTTTTTATGATAACTCTTTTTATATATTTTTTAAACTTTATTTTTTTGCCTAAAATATATATCATTATGAAAACAAAATTATTTGAGAGGTTTTTTTCACAGAAAGATAATTAAATTAATCAATGATAAGACTTTATAAAAATAAAACCTATCTAAGGTACCAGATAAGATAAATTTCTCATGAAATTATAGGTCCTTCAAAAACTAAAATTTATCTCATGTATAAATTTCATCTCAATATGAAATTTCTATTACTTTTTTAATGATATAAAATCTTGTTTTGCATTATCTTGTTCAAAATGTAATGAGATTATTTTTATTTTTTTATTTATATTTCATTTAAAAAATTAATTTTTCAAATTAATAATATAAAATAATTAAAAAATATTATATATATCAACAACTCATTAAATACATTTTACAATTTATTTAAATTATTATATTCATCTTATCTCATTTAAAATTTAAGATAAATTCTATTTATAATAATAAAAAGTTAAAATAAAATTATTTTCTTACATTAAATTTTATTATGTTATGCATAATTTTTTATATCATATCATTTTTGTGATAATATTTTTTAATGATAACATTGAACTTATTCATCTCAAAATAAAATTATTTTAAGATAATTATATAATGTTGTTTTTTTAGTACTTGGTATTTTATAAATAATTTTATTTTTGAAATTCAATTAAAAAATATTTTTTTTTATAATAAAATAAATTTATTTTATATTAATATATTTTTCCAAAAAATATATTATATAAAACAACTCTATTATCTCTCCCCATCCACTCCATCATCTTGGTGGAAACTTCATGGGTTTCCTCGGATTATGCCTTATGGGTGGATTCCATACCATCCAAGAATCCATCAGAAGGAAAAGGAAAAAATTGTTTTAAAAAATAGTACAATGAAAATTAAAAATGATGGACGAGAGAGAAATAAAATTTTAACTCATTTATGTAGGGGTGAAAAATAGTTAAAATTCAATATATTAATAAAATAAAAATTAAGTGGGTTGATGGAAGCAATAGTTGAGAGTTGATAATAATTTTTTTTATTATGGAAACCAATAGTGTTGAACATAATGTAAAAATAATTGGGTCAAAAATAAATATACAATTAAAACCTTATAACAATTTTATAGTATTCATTAAAAGCATAGCACTCCTTCCCAACACGTAGGCAATCTTCCATCTCAATATATTTAGAGATAAAAGTTCACCGTGAAACTTTAAGTGGTTTTGTCATCGACCCCTTAAATCAAATCTCGACACCCATTTATATAGGTTATATGAGAACCTTTAACTGATCTTGATATGTGGTATAGGTCAAACGGACACTCGGATCAGAAGTTATAGTCGTTTGAATTTTATGAAACTGGACCTGGTGAAAAAAGATCAGTTTTAGGCACCTTCTTGACCTTTATGGGGATCAAAACCAGAATAATGCTCTTTAACCTCGTTCTAAGACCATTTATGTTGTATATCTTGTTGCATCCTTCGATTTTGTTAGTGAAAGAGGCCAAACGGAGACACATAAAAAAATTTATGGTTGTTTGAAGTTCAAGTCCACTATTTAACTTTTAAAAAAATCATAATATATTTTTTCCTTTTGATTATAACATGATTTAAAATTCATTTCGTTTTACATCCTATCATAAACTTTGTTTTGACTGGTTGGGGAGCTGAAATAGACTACCAGATCAGATTTTATGGTCGTCTGATTTTGAAGTCTGCTTTTTAGTTTTTTGTCAATTTGTTTCATATCTCAGGTTATTATTAAATGATAATTATAAATAAATTTTAATTAAAACATTATAATTAATTGAAATTATAAATAATAAACTATATATAAAATTAAATCATATATTATAAATAAATATTTTTAAAAAATCCATATATTTAACATTTGTTTTTTAAAAATGCAGATATATACCTACAATTTTTTTAAAAACTGCCACTAAAAATACAATTTTTCATTGAAAAAAAAACAAATTAAATTAAAAAATATCTAATAAACATTTATCTATGGTTTTAACAAGATCTTCTAAACTTATTCTAGAAAAACATTTACCAATGGTTTTTGAAATCATTATGAAAAAACCGCTAGGAAATGCCACTTTTTTATTGTGTGGGGCCAGGTTTATACCTTACCGAAGTCAAACCCAACATTTCTGACTAAACGCAAAAGTTAAAATTCTAGTTTAAGACTCAATATAAATTTTATCAATGATTTCATCAATGGAGTATTTAATTTTATGTTATTCTAGGGGAGTAAAAATGGCAATACAAAGAAAAACCATACCCCTAGAGAAATGTTTCAGATATCAACGAAATCGTTAGAAAATATTTCCATTATCATTTACTAGAGAGAATTAATAATTTACCCGTATTAGGCATCCCAATCCAAAAATTAAAATTTTCACTCATTATCAAAACCTAGAAAATGCATAGGTCATTGCACATATATGTTTCCCTAAATTCAAAAATCACTCCAATTTTACACAACACCATATTATATTGAAGGATTTTAATATCATAAAGTTCATCATCAATGAAAACAATGAAAAAAAATAATATATCAATGTTTTAGAATATATCCCTATTGTGATGAATATAAAACTGTTTGAAATAAAGACTTATATATATATGGATTTTTTTAAATGAATCCATCAACTATAACCCATTCATTACACAAACTATAAATTTTTATATGCCTTTTTTCCTAAATCCAACCCCCTGAATCACTAGTGTATTTTACTTTATTTCTTGGAAGGTAAATTTGGAAATTAAAACATTAGGGAGAGAGAGATTATGAATATTATATGCCCCAGTATACCTTTTATGAAACTTTATCAGATCTTCCCCAAAATTGTTCTTTTCTCTAAAATTACTAGGTTTTTTGTCCTCTAAAAGGTTCAACTATATATTATCCATCCATGTATTATAATTAAATAGTTGTTCTCATTTTTTTACATTGCAAAGAAGTGAAATCCTAGTCTTCTTAATATTACCATAACCATGAACATATCATCATACAACATTTCTTTTATAATATCTTTGAAAATATTTAGTTCTGGATAAGATGATCCATTAAATAAAACCTTGTAATCGAGCTCAAGTTGATGGGAAATTTTTATAAAATGATAAATGATTTTTTTGTTATTTGTACAAAAAACATGTATATCATATAACTTGTGATATTTCCATAATTATGAAAAGTGTCCCTTTTACTATAAAAAGTCTACTAAATAATAAATAATCATAAAATAACCTTTTATTATCATGAAATTTTAGAACAATAATATTTTATTCATTCATGATATGTAGGAAAAAACCCACACATTGATTTTACATGTGACGAGACAAGAATTATTGAAAGTTCCTTTTAGGTTCTATAAACATTTATGTAATGACAAAAACTAAGCAACTGGAATTGAATTAATATCAAATTGTAGGAAAATGGAAATTGATTCATTTATTTACTAAAGAAAAATTGTGTGTTAAACCAATGTGTGACTTTTATAGAATGATACATAGTGTCTTTTTACTATTAAAAGTGTATCTACTTTTTTAAAAATATGTCAAATGGTCATAATTGAATAAAAAAACTCACATTGTCATGAAAATTTTGAAAAATACTTATCAACTAATTTGAAATATATTGGAAAAAACCATACATCAATTTTATTTGTGATATGACACTAATGATAAAATGTGATTTTTTGTACTTAAATATCTTCCATGTTTTATAAATTCCTATCATGTAATAAAAACAAAAAAAATAATCTCAAATATTCGTTAAAATTAAGGATAGTTTTTTATTTATTTTTGAATTATTGAGACAACTTCATAACAATTTAATTTTTTATTTCTGTGGAATGATTCAATGTACAATTGTACAACTTTAATTGATATTTTCATGATTGTTATGTATTTCCTTATGATACATCTTTTATATATTATGTAATCCATTTTTAACTCTTTATCTTTTCTTATAATGAAAATATATATTGTGTACATGTGTGTGTGTGTGTGTTTGTAAAAATATTTATATAATTATATGATTATATATATAATAATAAATATGTTACTACAAATATAATATAAAAAGTTATAATCAAATAAATATATCGATATGATTTAATGATTCCATCTCATTGATCACCATCTCAAATCATCCTTTCTCATCATCAATTCCATTAGAAGCCCAATAATCCTTCTCGCCCCTTTCCAACAATGTGCCAATTTCATAATGTTTTTCCACCATGTTGTTCTCTCTCTCCAGGGTGTCATTGAAATAAAATTCTAAAAATGAATGATCTATGGTTCCATCCACTGCATCCCTTAGGGTGTATGTTGACATCATATAGTAGTTATTATTATTTATAAGAGAACCAATAGCTGGATGAAGTTTTGCCTTTTTATTCTTCAAGTAATTTCTCTAAGAACACAGATTCAAGCTCCTGATGTAGTTCGGGAGGAGTGTGCTATTCTTGGGGTCCTTTTAGCTGAATTTTCTACTAGATAATAGATTTTACTTGGTGGAATTCCAGTGATTCTTTATATTTTTTCTGTTTTTTCATGAATCCTTTTTGAAATCACCACCCGTTTATTTCCTATTTCTTTATGAGCATTGATAATAATCATGTGATCTTATTTTTCCACCATTCCTTCAATCAATAAAAAGAAAAAATATTTTTAATTGTCAAAATATTTCATAGAAATAAATAAACAATGGTTAAAAACTGGAGCCGGTGAGAAGGATAAAAAACCACAATTTAATGTTGGTCCAGAGATGGATATTCCAACTATCCCTACATTGTATATCAATCCTTCCACATAAAATTTGGGAAACTGAGGTCCATTTCCACACTCCATATTGTTCCACAAATTAAACCAAAAATATACTCACAAACAAGTCATAATGCTCTACACATGAGACCTAAAAAATATAACGAGGATAAAGAATAAAAATAAGTTAAATAAGGGATGGGTTATAACCTTACTTATTTAACAGTCCAATAGAACTTGACTACATTTGATCTCATTCAGCCCTTTCAAGCCTTACCACCCAACACCTGGCCCTTGGAATCATTATTATCAGTGGGTCTGTCAGTGTAAGAGTCCCCATCAGGCTTGATAAAACTCAAGGGGTTCTACATATTATTCTCATAATTTTATAAGTATCTTTCTTGATGATCACTCCTACCCCCAATACATACCCCACCAATTCTCAGTGGTTTTTTTGTAATAAATTGTCATCTATGTTCCCCACACCACAGATGTTGAAAGACTAAGACTCATTTCTATTTAGGTCTCTACTTCTGTACATGGCCACAGTCTCAAAGAAGTGGTCAAATGGGTTAATGAAAATGTCTTATAAGTGTTTAGGATGAATCTTAATCACAAAATCTATAGATTTTGATAATCCCCCACATGCTGGAATAATATAATTGAGTTTCTTAAACCCATGGATGGGAAGATCATATTCTGGATCCAGGTGATTATAGTTTTCGTAAGGGAACATTGGTTGTTAGAAGACAGTTTCCATGTCTTTAGCTGCTTCATTCCCAGAGATATACTTCATTAATTTCACTAAAAGAGATAAAATAGGCAACTAAAAATGTGGAATTTGGATGAATTTTAGTGTTTTAATGGTGGAAACCCCCCCATTAAGTTGGAGGTATATTTACTATAGACTTTGACCCATTTGAAACCATTTTTTCAAAAACAAATTGGTGGTTATTAATAAATAATATTTATTTTTCACATTTTTTTTATTTCTAACAATAAAAAATAGAACATCAAATAAAAAAATTCAAAATTATTCTATTCTTATTTAGGTAATAAAAAAACATTTTTATGGAATAAAATAGGCATCTCACTGTAAATATTTTTTTCATTTTTTCACCTAAAAATATACCATACAAATTCTTAAAATCTCATATGTAATTTTTAATAATTCATTTTTTGATGTCATTTAGGATAATATTAATTAATTATATGTAACATAATCCTTAATAAATATTGTCTAAAAATGAATTGACTCCTTTGTTTATAACTAGAATAGGAATAAACTTACTATTATATTATAAAATTATCATACTTAATGTATATGACACACACATATATAAATAATACACTTTTATTCCATGATTTAACTTAAATTTTATTATTAGAGAATATTTTGTATGTATATATTTTTATTTTTCTATTCCCCACACATTCGGTTGGGGTGTGTGTGGGGTTTGGATTTTGGGGTGTCTTTTATATGGTTGAGTCCCCAAGACGGTTTATTCATTGCATGAGTTGTTTATAAAAATATTTTTACATATATTTATTTTGTTTTGACATTAACAAAATATGTCAAATTAGTTTGGCCAACTACAAAGTCTGTACACAAAAGAATCCATCAACTCAGACATGAAAAAATATTATTATATCTAATTTTTTTACAATAAATTTATCTAATTTTATATTTTATTGTTAAGTAGATGTAAAAATAAATAAATCATAATTTCAGCAAAAAAAACAAATTTAATTAATTTATTTTTTTAGATAATTCTTCTTATATATTTTTTAAAATTTATTATTTTTCTGAATTTTATATCATGAAGAAATATATTTCATTTAAGAGGATATTTTCATTTAAAAATATTTTTTAAAAAACCATTAATACAACTCTATCAAATTAAAATCTATATCAGGTACGAGATATGATAAATTTCTCATGAAATTATAGGTCCTTCAAAAAATAAAAAATTTCTCTTGAATACAGTTTATCTCTATATGAAATAACTATTAGTTGTTCAATGATATAAAATAATATTTTTCATTATCATGTAATAAATATTAAATGTTGAGAATTTTTTTACTTTCTTATTTATATTTCATTAATAATTATAACTTTCCATATTCAATATATAAAATAATTAAAAAAATTGTATATATCAATAGTTCTTTAAATGCATTTTAAAGTTTTTAAAATTTTTATATTACTTTTACCTCATTTAATAGGTAAGATAAATTTCAGTTATAAAAAAAATTAATGTCAAAATTTTTTCCTATCTCACATTTTATTATTTTATCCATAATAAATGATATAATATCATTTTTATGATAATATTTTTTTATTATAATATTGAAATTCATAATCTAAAAATAAAATTATTTTATGATAATTATAAAATGTTGTTTTTTCAATACATTATATTTTGTAACAAAAATTATTTGGATGTTCTGTTAAAACTTATTTTTTATTAATAATAAAATAAATTTAGTTTATGTTATTATATTTTTTCAAAAAACTATAATATTTTTTTTTAAATCATTAAGTGTCCCCTGGCCACTCTGTCCTCCTGGTGGAAACTTCAAGGAATTCGTTGGCTTAATACTTAACAGCAAATTCCATGCCACCAAAGAATCCTTTAGAAAAAAAGGAAAAATATCCATTTTAAAAAAAGTAGTATAATGAAAATAAAAATGATTTAGGAGGGAGAAATAAAATTGTATCTAATTTATGCGTTTGAGAAAAATAGTTAAAATTTAATATTTTATTAAAATAAAAAGAATTGGATTGATGGATGTAAGATATGAGCGTTGATATTAATTGTATTTTTATTATGGAAGCTGATGGTGTTGAACACAATTTTAAAACACATGGTTAAAAAAACTATATACCATTAAAACCATTAATGTATTGACAAAATTCATTAAAACCATATCACTCTATCCTAGTGTATAGGCTATATTCCAACACTATATATTTTAAGATAAAAGTTCACCATGAAACATTAAGTTATTATATCATTGACACCTTCGATCACATCTTGAAACCAATGAATACGTGTTATGTTAGCACCTTGAAATAATCTTGATATGTGGTACATATCAAAATGAAACTCGGATTAGAAGTTATATCCATTTGAATTTAATAAAATTAGGGCCAGTGACAAAAAGCACCATTTTTTAGGCCTTTAGGGCCTTTCTAGGGTTTTAAAAATAGATATTACTCTTCTAACTCAAAATGATACCATCTATGGAACAGATCGCATCACATGATTTGATTTTATATGTGGTAGAACCCAAATATACAACCTGATCAAAATTTATGGCCATTTGAAGTATGAGTTTTATTTTCAAATTTTTTAAAAAAAATAATAATATTTTCCTTTTTATTTTCAAAAAATTTAAAAATCTTTTAGTTTTAGTTTGTTTCATAAGATTTTATTTGGCTGGTTGTAGAGCTGAAACAGACACTCAGATCAAAAGTTATGGTTTTCTGATGTCAAAGTCCATTTTTAAGTTCTTTGTAGATTTTTTTTACTTTAAAGTTATTATTAACTAATAACTATATATACTTAATAATTAACACATTATAATTAATTAATATTATAAATAGTAAACTATATATTAAAATAATTAATAAATCATAAATCACTAATCATAATGAAATATATTTTAATTTTTTTCCTTTGATTTATTAGTGGTTCTTTAAAACTGTTGTTATTTCCCAATAGTTCTTTAAAAAACATATGCTAAAAAAGTTCATTAGAAAAATAAAAAAATAAAAAAAATATTTAAAAAATGTTAGTGGCGGTTTTATTAACCTCCGCAAAATGTTTTTTAGGAAAACATTTAGTGGTGGTTTTCAAAACTGCAAGGAACCACCATTTTTTGTAGTATTCGGCAAGGTTTATACCTTACCTGAGCCAAACCCGACATTTCGTACTAAACCAAAAACGTTGAAATTCCAATTTGAGACTCCATATAAATTTTATCAATGTTTGAATCAATGGAATATTTAATTTTATGATATCAACGAGGTGTGAAAATGGGATTACCTTGAATAGTCATACAACAAGGGAAATATTTCGTATATCAATTGAATTTTCAGAATGTATTTCCAAGATTGTTTACTAGGGGAACTATTATTTTACCACTCTTACACATTTCATACCAAAAATTCAAATTTACACTCATTATCACAACTTGTACAATACATGGTTCGTTACACCTCCATGCTTCTCCAAATTCAAACCTCATTCTAATTTTACATAACACCATCTTATATTTAAGGATTTGAATATCATAAAATTCTTCATCTATGAAAGGAATGTGAAAAATTAATTGGTCCAAGTTTTAAAATATATCCCCATTGTGATGAATATACAAATTTTTGAAATAAAGGATTACATAAGGGGATTATGTTTAATCAAGCAACTAATTAGTCTCCATTTTTTATAAATGATTGAAATTTTTATATTCATTTGTGAAAAAATCCACACCCCAAACTCACAAGTCTATTTTCTTTGATATGTTGATAGTTAAATGTGTAAATTACAACATCATGGAGAGAGAGATTAGGAATATCATGTGCCCCGACATACCTTTTAAGAAAAAATTTCATATCTTCCCCAGAAGTCATATTTTCAATAAAATTACAAGGTTTTTAGTAATCCTCTAAAAGTCTCAAAAATCCATTCATCATCGATGGATTAAAATTAAAGATTTTTTTCCATTTAGTTACATTTCGAATAAGAAAAAATCGTAGTCCATTTCATATTACCATAACCCTTAACATCTTCTCATACAATATTGATTTTATAGTATCCTTGAACAGATATAGATCTTGGTAAGAGGATCCATTAAACAAAACTGAGTAGTAAAGATCAAATTTATGGGAAAAATTTTGAGATTGATCATTTATTTATTAATGATTTGTACAAAAAAACTTGTATATCATATAACATTTCATTTTTCTAAAATTATGAAAAGTGCCCATTTTTACTATGAAAAATCTATTCAATAATTAGAAATCATCAAATAAGCTCGGATTATCATGAAATTTTAGAATAATAAAATACGATTCATTTATGCTTTGTTGGAAGGACCCTCACATCAATTTGACATGTGACATGACTCAAATGATTAAAAGTGACTTTTAGGTTCTATAGAAATATATAACAATGTCCATTGATTAATTTATTACTTGTAGAGAAAACTAAAAATTAAACCAATTTGTGATTTTTATGGTATAATCCACAGTGTCTTTTTACTATTAAATGTGTTTCTACTATAATAAAAATGTGTCAAATGATCATAATTGAATAAAAAAACTCAAATTTCCATAAAAATTCATGAAAATAGTTATCAAGTAATTTGAAACACAATGGAAAAAATCATACATCAATTCTATTTGTGATATGAAATAAATAATAAAATTTGATTATTTGTAATTAAATATCTTTCATGTTTTTCAAATGTACGTCAAGTAATCAAAATGATATAAATAATCTCATATTTCCTTGGAAATTTATGACAATATTTTTGGATTCATTTGTGACTTATTACGACTGCTGCATAACAATTTGATTTCTGATTAGTGTATAAAGGTTCAAAGTTCATTTTTAAAACTATAATTCATATTTTTCATGATTTATATGTATCACATTATGATAAGTTTATTATATAGTATGTTATCAATTTTTAACTCTTTATCTTACCTCATAATGAAAATATATTGTGTGTTCATGTGTGCGTTCATTTTTACAAATATTTATATAATTATATAATTATATATATAACACTAAATTTATTACTTAAAATATAATATAAATATTTTTATTCAAATAAATGGATCCCTAAGATCCCATAATGCCATATTGTCAATCATTATCTCAAATCTTCCTTTCTTATCATCAATTCCATTAGAATCCCACTCATCTTTCTCATCCCCTTCCATCAATGAGAAAATGTCATCTTGCTCATCCACCATGATTCTCTATAAATATAGGGTGTTATTGAAATTAAATTCTAAAAATTAATGATCGGAGGTTCCATCCACTGTAGCTACGAGGGTTCAAGGTGACATCGTGTATTAGTAATTATAATTCTAAAGATAAGAGATAACCTGATGAAGGTTCTCCATTGTCTTCTTCAATGCATTTCTTGAGGAACTTAGATTTAGGATCTGGATGTAGTTCTTGAAAATAGTTCACTAGTCGGTGTCCTTGGAGATGAATTTTCAATGAGGGAATTTCATTCTCTTGGTGTAAATCCAGTGATTCTTTATATTTTTTTTCAGTTCTTCCGAACAACCTATTTTCAATCTCTACCCGTTTATTGCCTATTTTTTTGTGATCATCGTTTAGAAAAATGACATCTTCTTCAAACCACCATTCCTTCTATCAATCATAGAAACAAATATTTTTAATTGTCAAAATATTTCACAGAATTAAATATACAATGGCTAAAGTATAGTGTAAGTGATAAGGATAAAAACCCAATATTTAATATTTGGTTATATATAGTTGTTCCATTTGTCATTACATTTTTTACTAATACTTCTACTTAGGAAACCAAGGACCATTTTCTCACTCCATATTATTCCACCAACTGAACCAACTATCTACACACACATTTCATAAAGCTCTACATGTTAGACCTAAATAATTTAAAAAGGATAAAGAATAAAAAAAGTGGAATAATTGATGGTCTGGGACCTAGATTCTTCAATATTCCACTATCCCTTCACCACATTTGATCTCTTGCAGCTATTTCAAGCCTTCTCAGCCAACACTTAGCCCTTAGACTCATTATTATCAATGGGTCATCTAGACCAAGAGTCCTCTTTGGACATTCCTAAACTCACAAGGTTCAACAAATTAGGATCATAATTCTGCAAGGATCTTCCTTGATGATCACTCCCACCCACCATACCCACCCCATCAATTAACAATGGTGTTTTTTTAAAGAAATCGATGCACATGTTCCCCACTCTACTAATAATGAACGACATAGAATCATTTCTATTAAGGGAAATACTACTTCATATATCCAGAGTCTCCAAGAAGTGGTCAAAGGGGCCAATGAAAATGACATATAAAGGTTGATGATGAATCTTGGTTTCAAATTTTGGAGAGTTGGATGATACCCCACAAGCTAGAATAATGTAATCGAGGTTCCTCAACCCATGGATAGGAAGCCCATCTTCTACCTCAAAATGATTGTTGTTTTCATAAATGAATATTGGTTTTTAGAAGATTATTTCCATGTCTTTGGCTACTTCTTTCCTTGATACATACTCCTTCAATATCACTAAAATATATAAAAAGATCAATTACAATTATGAAACTTGGATGAATTTCGGTTTTATAATCGTGGAAACCCTAGTTAAGCTTGGGGTATATTTATTATAGTTTTTGACCAATTTGAATCCAGTTTTTAATAGTTTTGTTTTAGTGGTTATTAATAAATAAAATTTAATTTTCATATTTGTATTTATTTATAAAAATAATAAATAGAATATCAAAGGAAAATAATTCAAAATTATTCTCAGTTTATTCTGGTAAAAAAATATTTCCAAAATAAAATAGAAATCTCATTATATGAAGATTTTTTATTCATTTTCTGACCTAAATAAATACATAAAATTGGACATGTAAATTTTAATAATTCATTCTTTGAAGCCATTTAGGAGAATATTAATTAATTATTCGTAACATAAGCCTCAATAAATATGTTTCATAAATGTGTTGGCTTCATTGTTCAAAACTAAGAGGAATCAATTTACTATTCTATTATAAAATTATCATCCATAACTTATATTAAATGCACAGATATATATATATATATATATATATATAATCCACTTGGTTTTCATGATTTAATTAAAATTTTATTATTAGAAAAAATTTTGTAAGTATATATTTTTATATTGTTTTCCCCACGCATGTGGCAATGGTGGTAGGGGGTTTGGGGTTTGGGGCATTCGTCATAGGGTCAAGTCAAAATGCATATTTTATTCATTGCATAAGCTGTATATACAAAATATATATATTTGAATTCTATTTTGATATTAAAAAAATAAATCAAATAATTTTGGCCTACTATAATGTGTGTAAACAAATGCATCCATCAACTGATATATGAAAAAATAAAGTTATATATAATTTATTTTTTAAAATAAATTTATCTAATTTTATACGGTATTATTAAGTAGATGAAAAAATTAAGAAATTATCATTTGGTCAAAAAATAAAATTTACTTCATTTCTTTTGTGTGATAATTCTTTTAATATATTATGTTAAATTGATTTTTTTGTCTAAATACTCTATATTGACAAAAAATCATTTGAGAAGATATTTTCATAGAAATATATTTAAAAAATTCAGAGACAAAACTTTATAAAATTAAAATCTATCTCAAGTATGAGAAAAGATAAATTTCCCAAATAATTAAAGGTCCTTTGATAAATAAATTTATCTCATGTATACATTTTATCTCTATATGGTATTTCTATTACTTGTTCAATGATATAAAATTATTTTTTGCATTATCATGTAAGAAATATAATAAAATGACATTTTTTTATGCTCTTATTTATATTTTATCAATAATTGTAATTCACCGTATCAACTGTATAAAATAATTAAAAAATATTATATATATCAACAACTATTTAAATACATTTAAAAATTTTAATATTCATTTTACCTCAATTAATATGTAAGATAAATTCCATTTATAATAAAAAAAATTAAAGTAAAATTATTTTCTTATATCACTTTTTATTATATTATACATAATTGTTTATATTATATCATTTTTTGTGATAATATTTTATTATGATTACATTGAACTTCATAATCTCAAAATAAAACTATTTTATGATAATTTTTAAATATCATTTTTGAAATACAAAATATTTTAAAAATATGTTTTATTTTCAAGTTCATTTTAAACTAATTTTTTATTAACAATGAAAAAAATTTATTTTATGTTAATATATTTTAAAAAAAATATATACTATTTTTTAAAAATATTTCATTAAGTGTCCCCGGACCACTCCATAATCTTGGGGAAAACTTCAAGTATTTCCTTCTCTGAAGCCTTATCATATGATTCCATGCCACCCATGAATCCACCCAAAAAAAAGAAAAAATAAAGTGTTTCCAGAAAAGTAGTATAATGAAAATAAAAAACTATAAAAGAGAGAGAAATAAAATTGCAACTCATATGTGAGGAGAAAAATGCAGTAAAAATTTAACATTTTATTAAAATAAAAATTAAGTCAGTTGATGGAAGTGAGAGACGAGAGTAGATATTAATTGATTTTTTATTAAGGAAACCAATGGTGTTGAACATAAGGGCAAAATACTATATTCAAAACAACATATACCATTAAAAACTTATAATTCTTTTAGGGAATTCATTAAAACCATATCACTCCACCACAGCTTGTACGCTATCTTCCAAATCCACATATTTTCAGATAGACCATCACTATGAAACTGTAAGTTATTATTTAATCAAATAATTTGATTACATCTAAACTCCCATATCTATGTGTTATAGGAGCATCTTGAAATAATCTTGATATGAGTTACAGGCTGAACTGATAGTTAGATCAGAAGTTATAGTCGTTTGAATGTTAAGAAACAGGGGTCGATGAAAAAAAACTCAATTTTGGACTCCTTTTAATCCTTTTTTATTGAAAACCCAGAAAGTGATCCTTGACCTCAGTCTGAGACCATCTGTTGAACAGATCTCATCACAGGCTGTGATTTTATATATGGTAGATCCCAAATAGGCTCTTAGATCAAAATCTATGGTCATTTGAAGTTCGAGTAAGATTTTTGACTTTTTTATTATTTTAATATATTTTATCATTTGATTATCACATGATTTAAACCTCATGTGTTTTTATATCCTTTCATAAGATTTGATTTGATAGGTTTTGGTGCTAAATTAGACTCTTGAATCAGAATTTATGGTCATTTGATGTCAAAGTCTGCTTTTCTATTTTTTGTAGTTATGTTTTATGTATAAAGTTATTATTAACTATTAATGATTAATAATTATTAATTAACACATTATAATTATTTGAATTTATAAAAAATAAACTATACAATAGAGTAAATAATTAATCATAAATCATAAATCATAAATAAATATTTTAAAAAAATCCTTAATTTATCGGCAGTTTTTTAAAACCTCCACTAAAAATAGATTTTTTATTTGAAAAAAAATGATCAAAAATATTTAAAAAATATTTTAAAAACATTTAACTATAGTTTTAACAACAGCTGCTAAACTATTTTTGGGAATACATTTAGAAAAGGTTTTGTAAATCATCGGGAAAAACCCTCCAAGAAATTCCATTATTTGTCATGTTGGGCCAGGTTTATACCTTACCTATGTCAAAGCCAACATTTCAGACTAAACCATAAAGTTGAAATTACAATTTGAAACTCCATATAAATGTTTCCAATGTTTTCATCCATTAAATATTTAATTTTACGATATTCTGGGGGATTAAAAATTGTATTACAAAGTGTATGCATGTCCCTCGGGAAAATATTTATGAGATCAATGGAATCATCAGAAAATATTTCCAAGATCTTTTAATAGGTAAATCACTATTTAACCCATATTAAGCACCCAAAACCTAAAATTAAAATTTTCAATCCTTATCACAACCTAGAAAATACAATGTTTATTACACCGACTGCTTCTCTAAATTCAAACTTCACTCTAATTTTAAACAACACCATCTTATATTGAAGTATTTGAATATCACAAATTTCCTCTTCAATGAAATAATTGTAAAAAATATATCCATGTTACATAATATATCCCTACTATGATAAACGTACAAATGTTTAAAATAGAGGATTATATATAGTTCTTTTTCCAATGAAGCCATCCTCTAGCACCCATTGTTTACAAAAGACAAAAATCTTTATCTGCATTTGTTTATAAATCCACACCACAAAATCACTAGTGTATTTTATTTCATAAGATTAGAGGTAAATGTGGAAATTACAACATCAGGGATAGAGAAATTGGGAATATCATATGCCATGTAATTCGTTTTAAGAAAATCTATCAGATCCTCAGTACAAGTGTTCTTTTCTCTAAAATTACTATTTTCTTTATAATCCTCTACATGTTTCAAATATCCATTATCTTTCCATGGATTAAAATTAAATATTTGTTCCCTTTTGGTTCCAATGCAAAGATTAAAAAATATTAGTCATTTTAATATTACCAAAACTATGAACATCTCCTCATACAACAATTATTTAATAGTATCCTCGAAAATATTTAGATCTAGATAAAAGGATCAATTAAACCAAACTAAGTAATTTAACTTAAATTTATTGGAAAAAATTAGATAATTATCATTTATTTTTTTTATTTATACCAAAAAAACATATATCATATAACATGTGATTTGTTCTTTAGGCAGGAATTGGGTAACCAATTCATGTCATCGCTTGTCTTAAAAAATATAAAATGTGATTTTTCTATAATTATAGAAATTGTTCCTTTTAATATACAAATCATATTCAATAATAATAAATCATAAAATAGGCTCATATTATAATTAAATCTTAGAGGAATAAAATTTTATTCATTGATGTTATGTATTAAAAACTGGCACATAGATTTGACATGCAATGTGACTAGAATAATTGAAAGTCACTTTTATGTTATATAGATATTTATGTAATGATAAAAACTGAGAAAATAGAATTGGATTAATATCAAAATGTACAAAAATGTTAATTGATTCATTTATTACCTGTAGAAAAAACTGCATGTTAAACCAAGTTGTGATTTTTTTTTTTGAATCATCATAGTGTCTTTTTACCATTAAATGTATTTCTAATTTAATACAAATGTTTCAAATAATCATAACTAAATTAAAATAATTGTATTTTCAAAATAATTTAGTAAAATAGTTTTCAACTAATTTGAAATAGTTTATAAAAAACCATATGTTAATTTCATGTGTGATAGGACATTAATGATCAAATTTTCTTTTAAAAAACTAAAATCCTAAAAACAAAGATATCAGTCAAAGAAAAAGTACATAATTCATGAGAAAAACATCAAATCCAACATATTGACCTCCAGTGATTCCCAAAGGTAACCATAAAATGAGACACATGATTTCCATATCTCTTAACAATGTAAAAACAACATGAAAACAAGAATGGAAACCAATGATCTAATGATGTCGATAATGGACCCATAGGCTTAGTGGCCACATTCATCCTACTTTTCTGCATTGATAACAACATGACAGTCAGATATGTCCACAACATTCTTCTAGTTGATAAATGAGATGAACTAAAAACCCTTCCCAATAACCCTAACCACTTTTATAGTAGGGGAATAACCAATAATGACCAAGGAATGATAAGAGACAATAATAGAGCTAGATTGATCCCAGAGGATAGCCCCTAAGCCAACAAACCCATCCCTATGTGTCACCATATTGGTATTAATTTTGAGAAAACCATAAAGTGGGATCCCTATGACATGAGGCGGAATAACAAGTGAATTTGGGTGGGTCCCTTCAGCAAGAATCCATTGCGAGACCCAGTTATGTATCCTGGAAATCCAGACCCTTTTATATCTAATAATATTCTCAAAAATTATGGCATTCTGGAGAAACCATATAATCCGGGATTGGATACACATACCAATGATTGTATGCCCTGGAAATGATATAAACCAATCCCCCATAATTATACACCCATCGCCAAGGTTTCTCTAGAGAATGAGATCATGTGTCGCACATGTGTACCAAATCTTGGTGACCAAAGGGAAATAAAAATGACATGAAAGTCTGTCTCTGGTGAAATCCCATAGAGCGGGCATAGGAAATTATAAAATAGGTGCCTATCGTCCTGGAAATCATATATAGGTAAGATAACCTAACACAATTTCCAACATATGATCTTGTCCATCGGTGTAGCATTACGTTTCCAAAGGGGGGCCAATTACCATCGCTGCTTGTAATGAATTCGGTATAGCCCAAATAGACGTTATAGCATCCCGATGAATCAAGAGACTATCACAGCTTGTTTGGGAAATAATCATGGACCACTGGAACCACCAAGATATCCTTATGGTCAGACTAAGTGAACCATGGATTGAGCTTATGAAGATCCTAGCCAAAAAGGTCATCAACTAGGAGCTCTATGATTACTACATTCTCATGGTTAGACATAGGTAAAGAAGCTGGAATCAATACCTCAAAACCAAAAGTCGGGGGGTCATGTTATATATTAATCAAATCACAACTAGAAATTCTCTAAAAATATAATGTAGTTCAAGATGAACTTTGATCCCCAAACACTCCTCCATAAACATCTCAGTCGAGGACCCAAGCTGGAAGACAAAAAATCATCATGGGGAAAGTACATAGCTTTGTTGGCTCTAGAGCTGAATCTATTAGTGTTTTGTAAAAGGAACCAACATTGAATGGCCAAGAGGGCATTATTAAAAACATTCCAATCACAAAATCTCATTCCACCATTGGCCTTAGGAGCACAAAACATCTACTAAGAGAGCCAATGTAAATGAATTTTCCAATTTTCACATCCCCGCTAGAAATTAGTAAAGACTGAATGAAGTTGATGGGTAATGAAATTTGGGAACTTAAAAAGGGGCATCAGATAAGACAGAATATTGTGGCCCATAACTTCAATAATTACTTCCTTACCTGCCCGGGAAATATTTTTTCTAGACTATCCCAGAATTTTCTTGTGGTCTTTATCAAAGATAAAATAGAATACCTCTCTTTTGAAGCGTCTAAAGACCATCAGGAGCCACGTATATTTTTTATGTTTCTCAATGACCTTAATCCAAAACAAACCATTTATATTATCTATCATCCCATCTTGCACACCTCGACAAAAATACATCTCATAATTGGAGAAATTTACCCTTTTTCATGAAGCATTAGTGAAAGTGTCAATGATTTTAAGAATCTATTGGAACTTTTGAGTTGTTTATCTTGAGAAATAGAGGCAATCATTGGTGATGAAAAGTTGAGTAATGGGTATAATTTTCTTACATACCATGTCCCCATGGATAAGACTATCCAAAGCTACTTTAGATTAGACATGATACAAAATATCAAAAACAATGATAAAAAAGTAGGGGGAAAGTGGGTCACCCTATCGTACAGCTCTGGATGGTTTAAAATTATTTATGGGCAAGCCATTTACCTTGATTCAATATGAAACAATTTTAACACAACTCATGACCGCCCTCACCCATATTATTCTGAGCCTAGTTCACTCATAATCAAATCCAGAATGGTCCATTCCACCATATCATGTGCCTTTGAGATATCCAATTTCAAAATAAAAATCCCACTCTTTGAATTTGGATGAGTTTTCATTGAATGAATGATTTCATGGGACATGATAGCATTATATTTGATGGTCCTAATAGGACAAAAGTACTCTGATTATCAGGAATAATAAAGGGGAGGACTCTACTGATGCGGTGGGATAGGACTTGGTAATTAAATATCATTCATGTTTTCAAATGTCTATTAAGTAACAAAACAAAACAAATAAGCTCAAATTTTCATGAAAATTTAGGAAATTCTTTTTATATTAATTTGTGACTTATTAAGACAAATAAATAACAATTTTATTTTGATTAGTTTGGAAGTATTCAATGTCAATTTTTACAAATATAATTGATACTTATCATGATTGTTATGTCTTAATTTATGATAAATTTTATATTTATTATGTTATCCATTTTTAACTATTTATCTTGTCTCATAAAACAATATTGTGTGTGCATGTGCACGTGTGTTTGTACCAATATTTATATAATTATATGATTAAATATATAATAATAAATGTGTTACTGCAAATATAATATAAAAATTTATAATCAAATAAATGGATCTATATGATCCCATGATGCTATCTCTTTGATCACAATCTCAAATCTTCATTTATCATCATCGATGACCATAGAATCCCAAAAATCGTTATCATTCCCTAACAACAATGATCCAATGATGTATTGATCATTCACCATGATTATATCTAACTCAAGGGTGTCATTGAAATCAATTTCTAAAAATGAATGATCTATAGTGAAATCAACTACAGCTCTGGGGGAGCATGGTGATGTTATGTAGTAGTTATTATTATTTTCTAGAGAACTGATAGTCGTATGAATGTTCACCCTTGTCTTCTTCAATTAATTTCTTTAGGAACTCAGATTCAAGCTCTTGATGTATTTATGGAGTAGAATTCTATACTCGGTATCCTTATAGCTCAATTTTATATTATAGAATTGTTTTCTCTTACTGGAATTCCAATGATTCTTTATATTGTTTTCAGTTCTTCAAGGAAACATATTTTCAATATCTACCCATGTATTTCCTCTTTATTTGTGAGAATCGATCCAAATCATGTCTTATTATTTTATCCAGCTTTTATTCTATCAATCAAAAAAGAAAATATTTTTAATTTCCCTAATATTTGAATGAAATAAATAAACAATGGCTAAAAACTAGTACGGGAAAAAAGGATAAAAAAACACACGATAATGTTTGTCCAGAGATGGTTTTTTCATCTCACATTGCATTGTTTACCAATCCTTCCACTTAGCATCTGGGAAACAAAGGACCACATTTCTCCCTCCATATTTTTCACATATTGAACCAAAAATCTACACACACACATAATTCATAAATGTCTACACGTGAGACCTAAATAATATAACAAGGATAAAGAATAAAAATAATTGATATAAGTGATGGGTTGGAACATATTTTCCTCAATAGTCCACTTTCCCTTAACCAGATTTGATCTCATGTGGCCCTTGTAACACTTATAACTGAATACCTATCCCTTGGAATCATTATTATCAATGGGTAATCCTATGCAAGGTTCGTCATCGAGCAAGCCAAAACTCATGGGGTTGAATATATTATGCTCATAATTCTACAAGGATCTTCCTTAATGATCACTCCCACCAACCATACCCACCCCACCGATTCTCGATGGTGTTTTTTGGAAGAAATATCCATTAATGTGGCCCACTCTGCCAATACTGAATGACTAAGAATCATTTATGTTGAGGTTGTTGCTACTGCATGCAGCCACGATCTCAAAGAAGTGGTCAAAGGGGTCAATACCAGCGTCATAAAAAGGGAAATGATGAATATTCATCTCAAAATATAAATATTTTGATGATTACATTCATTCTTGAATAATGTAATTGAGTTTTTGAAACCCATGCATAAGAAGCTCATCTTATAGCTTCAGGTGATTGTTTTTGTCATAAAGTAAAATTGGTTATAAGAAGACAGTTTCTATGTATTTAGCTACTTTTTTCCTTGAAACATACTCCCACAACATCACTAAAAAATATTAAAAGAGAAACTAAAAATTTGGAATTGGGATAAATTATTGTTTTTTAATAGTTGAAACCCCAGTTAAGTTGGTGGTATATTTGTTATAGATTTTGTTAAATTTGATGTGACTTGTGGAAAAATATTAGTGTTTATAAATCAAGAAGCATTATTTTTTAAAATTTGAATTTATTTCTGAAAATAAAAATAAAACATAAAATAAAAATAATTCATAATTATTCTCAGTTTATTCGTGTAACAGAAAAACATTTTTCTAGAATAAAATAGAAATATCACTATAAAGAGATATTATATTCATTTTTTCACCAAAAAATTATACCAAAAAAATACTTATATTCCCACATCTAAATTTTAATAATTCATTTATTGAAGTCATTAAATATAATTTTAATTAATTATTCGTAACCAAAGCCTCAAAAAATATGGTCTATAAATGTGTTGACTCCTTTGTTCACAACTATAAGAAGATTCAATTAACAATTCAATTATAAAATTATCATCCATAACTTAAGTGACATATATATAATCCTCTTAGTTTCTATGATTTAATTTTATTTTTACTTTTAGATAATGTTCTGTAAGTTTGTTTTTTTATTTTTTTTCTGCCCCACGCATGTGGTTGTGGTGGCAGAGGGGTTGGGGTTTGGGGTGGATGTCACGAGGTTGAATCCCCATCCCAATTTTATTCACTTCATGAGTTGTATATAAAAAATATATATATATATATATATACATTAAAAAAATAATTCAAATTAGTTTGACCTATTGTAAAGTATGTGCACACATGAATCCATCAACTGAGACATGAAAAAATAATATTATATCTATTTTTTATAATAAAATTTTATATTTTGATATGGTATTATTAAGTAGATGTAAAAATAAATAAATCCCCATGTTATCCAAAAATCAAATTTACTTCATTTCTTTTGTGTGATAATTATTTTTATGTATTATTTTAAATTGAATTTTTTTTGTATAAAATTTATATCATGGATAAATAAATTTCATTTGAGAGTATATTTTCTTGGAAAAATATTCAAAAAATCAATTATACAGCTTTATAAACATAATATCTATGTTAGTTACAAGATAAGATAAATTTCATGTGCAATTATAGGTCCTTCAAAAAATAAAATTTATCTCATGTATACAGTTTGTCTTTGAATGAAATTTCTATAACTTGTTCAATGATATACAATTATGTTTTTCATTATCATGTATGAAATATAAAAACATGATATTTTTTCTTATTTATATCACATCAATAATTGTAATTTTAATATTAACAATATTAAATAAGAAAATATATATATATATATATATCAACGTATCTAGGAATATATTTTACTATTTTTTAAATTTTTATCTTCATTTTTTCTCATTTAATAGGTAAGATAAATTATATTTACAATAAAAAAGTTAAATTCAAATTATTTTCTTATCTCGCATTTTATTATTTTAGGTGTAATTTTTTAAATCATATCATTTTGTGATAATATTTTTTGATGCTAACATTGACCTTATTAATCTCAAAAAATTATTTTAAGATAATTATAAAATGTAGTTTTTGAAATACTAAGTATTTTATAAATAATTTTTATTTGCATGTTCGGTTAAAAATTAATTTTTATTAATAAAAAAATTATTTTACGTTAATATATTTTTTCAAAAAAAATATATAATGTTTTTTTATAAAAAAATTACATAAAGTTCCCCTCTTCCACTTCATCATCCAGGTGGAAACTTCAAGGTTTTCCTTAGCTTAAGCCTTGTGGACCAATTTCATGCCACCCAATAATCCATAAAAAAAAGAAGGAAAAAATTGTTTCAAACAACATTGTATAATGAACATAAAAAATGATAGAGGAGAGAGATATAAAATCATAACTTGTATATACAGGGGTGAAAATAGTAATAATTTGATGTTTTGTTAAAGTAAAAATGAATTGGTTCAATGGAAGCGAGAGATGAGAGTTTATATTAATTGTTTTTTTTTTATTATGGAAATTTATGGTGTCGACCACAATGTCAAAATACTTGGTTCAAAACAAAAAATACCATTAAAACTTTATAACACTTTAAAGGAATTCATTAAAACCATATCACTCCATCCCAGTGTGTAGGCTATCTTCCATCTCCACATATTTTGAGATAAAAGTTCACCATGAACTTTTGGTGATTATTTCATTGACCACTTCGATCATGTATTGACACCCATGTCTACGGGCTATAGGAAAATCTTCAAACAATCTTAATATACGATCCATGCTGAAAGGACACTCAGATCATAAGTTATATCTATTTGAATTTTTTGAAGCCGGGTTCAGTGAAAAAAACTCAATTTGAGAGGCCTTGTGAGCCTTTAGGGGGTTGAAAACTCATATAGGGCTATTTAACCTTAGTCTGAGACCATATATTGTTGATATATTTTCACAAGATACAATTTAATATGTGGTAGAGCCCAAACGAACACCCAGATCAAAGGTGATGGTTTTTCGATGTTTGAGTTTTATTTTTGACTTTTTTGAAATTTTAATATGTTTTTCCCTTTAATTATCATATTATTTGATTTTAATTTAGTTTTATCTCATTTCATAAGCATCAATTTTACTGGATGTGGAGCTGAAATAGACTCCTGAGTCAGAAGTTATGGTTATTTTATATCAAAGTATGTTTTTTAGTTTTTTGTAGATTTGTATTAATTTTGAAGTTATTATTAATTATAATTATAAATACTTATTAATTGTCACATTATAACTAGTTAAAATTATTAATAATAAATGATATATGAGAGTAAATAATAAATCAAAAATCATTAATCAAAAATAATTTTTTTTAAAAACTTTTCATTTAGCATCATTTTTTTTAAACTTTTATTTCCAGATGATTTTTTAGAAACAACTATTCAAAAATAGATTTTTTCTTTGAAAAAAAAAATGAAAAACATTTAGTGGTATATTTAACAATCATCACTAATCTTTTTTTGAGGAGAAATTTTCTAGCAGGTTTCGAAACCATCGCAAAATGTCACCCTGAAATTCCATTTTATTGTAGTGTTGGCCCAGGATTATACCATACCTAATTAAAACCCATCATTTTAGACTAAACCAACAAGTTTTAATTCCAATTAAATATTCAATATGAATGTTATCAATGTTTTCATAAATGTGATATTTAATTTTACAATATTCAGGGGGAGTAAAAATGTGATTACAAAGCACAAGCATGTCGTTGGGGAAATATTTCTAAGATCAAAAGAATAGTAAAAAAATATATCAAATATCATTTACTTTGGTGGAATTAGTATATTACCCCTCTTATGAATCTGAAACGAAAAATTAAAATTTCCACTCATTTTCAAAAACTGGAAAATACACAGGGTCGCTACACCTACATGCTTCTCCAAATTCAAACCTCACTCCAATTTTACACATAACCATATTATATTAAATGATTTGAATATCAAAACATTCCTCATCAATGAAAGTATTTTAATATCATAATGAAAATAGTACTTCATTCACTACAATGCCAAGGAATCAAAATTACAGACATCAAATTATCCAGATCCGAGTAGGAAAGGTGTCGGTGAACGACTTTGTGAAGGAAGGAACAATAATATTAGAATAAATAAATGAAGACACCATTATAAATCATTGGATCTCTCTTATCATGGTTGTTAAACTCGTCATAGAACAATCGTATAATATTTTATCCATGAAACATACGCTATAAACAGTATGGAGGTTGAAGGATGGGTGGAAATTCACAGAATTGGATCAGGCAAACTAGTTTTTGAATTTTTCAATCGTGATGATAAAGAGAAGATCCTAAACGGTGAACCTTGGCCCTTAAAAACCATTTTCTACTAATGTAAGACTTGGATAAAGATAGATAGATCTCAAATATGAATCTACATAATTCTCCCTTTGGGATTCGTTTGTTGGGGATCCCTTTTGGGGGTCATTCATAATGCACTATTGAAGAAATTGGGAACCAAACTTGTGAGTTTCTTGAATGGGATCTATCAGATCAAATACATTGGGGGCCTTTCATTTAGATCAGGGTCATTTTCAACATCATTAAACCTATTCTAATAGGAACTTTTCTCTCCATGGGGGAAGAAAAATTTTGGATCCCTTTTGAACTCAAAAATCTCCCTAGTTTTTTATTTTTCTATGGCTACATTGGGTACATGGAGAATAGATGAAATGAAAAATCCACCAACAAGGGCCGAATCATTATCATGAAGCTTGGGTCTTGGATCTTGAATAAAGTAAATGGAATCCCATGTGTCTTAGAGGCTGAATAATATAGTGATAGGGAGCATCTCTCTAAAGCTCGTGGTGGCATAGACACTTTTGATCGACCTAAGGTTGTCATTATATACCCACTAAAGTGTCCCCTAATGACCAATTAATTTGAACGACTGAAGAAAAACAGATATTTATGTATTTTTTAATCTTATTGGGAGGCCTAGTCTTGGTCTACCTCCAAGTAGGGTGTCCAATCAAGAAGGAATTGTCTTGAATTAGAACAAACGACACTTAGATGATGAACTTTTTTAACCATACTTATACAGATGTAGTCAAATTTGGATCTCCCTGATCCATCCCTGACCCCGAGGCCTACTGGAACGGACCCTCCAGGTATTTTCTCGTCTCCACTAGAAGATTTTCCTTTGGAAATCCAAAATTGTTATGACATACAAGTGGAGACGAATTCATGGGGTAAAAAACCCCAACACTAGGATAAGGTTATTAATAGGGGACCAAGTTGATAACTCTCCATGTATGAAGAACGAATCCATAAACAGAAGTAGAAAGATCAATAGTTGATTGGGGCCCCTCCCAAGAGGTGGAAAGAAGTGGGTGATGGGTCTTCCATTGATATTTATGAGGTGGAGAAGGGTGAACCCCATCCCATCTTGGTCCAATGAGAATTTTGTGCTAGAATTGTAAGGGACTTGAAAACCCTTGAATGATTCAAAATATGTGGATTTGGAGTTCAAAATATGGACCTGAGATAGTTTTTTCATTTGAATCTATTTTAGAAAGCAAGGATGCATTCCTTTTGGGTCTAAATATTAGGTTTAAGATTGTGATTCATATTGGGAGGTAGGGTCCTACAGGGGGTATTAGTATACTTAGTAAGGAAGGTCTTGGTATTAAAATCTCAAACTATTCAAATAACTATATTGTAGTTATGGTTGAAGCTCGGTGTTCCCCTACTTGGTCATTCAACGGGTTTTATGGATAGATTGCCAATCAGGATAAGGGAAATCATGGATCCTGTTATGGAGGATTTGTGATTCCATTTATAGTCCTTTCTTTTTTGGGGGTGATTTCCATGAGATGTTTTCATCTAGGGAAAAAGAATGTGGCTACTTTAGGAGAGACACAGTGATAGTGGATTTCAAGAACTCCCTACTTCTAAAATCCCCCCATGATCTAGGCTTTTTTAGGCTCTCCTTTCACTGGGCACTGGGATACCTCAATGGAGGGGTGCATCTCTGAAATGCATGACATAATTTTTGGGGAGGGATGACTAGAAATATATCTTTTGTGCCAACTCTATTGAACACTTGGCCCCATATTCCTATAACCACTCTCTGATCCTTATTTCAACAGCACCCAAAGGAACTACTGTAATTATGGGCATCTATTCAGGTTTGAGAGTATGTGGCTCTAGGGTGGGATTTGTGAGGAGGTTGTTCACGCTTATTGGGAGTCAACAACAGTTCTTCAATTCTAAAACCCAAAATACAGCTATCCAGTTGAAGGATTAGATTTTGACTATGTTTGGGGACATGAAGGATGCATTGATATTATCAGAATATAAGTTAAAATTTCTCTATGCTCAGACTTGTTCTGACTCTTTGATTAAGGAAATATCTGACCATGAGATGGATTTGAATGCAATTCTTAAGGGAACATAATTCTATTAGTTCATCCGAAAATAGAATATCACATTAAGGAAGGTGATCAAAACACTACTTTCTTACACCAGATCATGGCTATGAGATGGAAGAAAACCCACATTTCCCACCTTGAATATTCTCATCGTAGAGTGATGCGATATTTTTCTAGAATTCATTCCATTATTCTATAATTCTTTGGGATTCTTCTCATGGTGGGATTCATCGACAGCGGTTCTAGTCTCATGAGATTCAACCCAATAATTTATTATAATTATATAAAACTTTAACTTAAGAGGGAAATTTCTGATGAAGAAGTATATAGGCATATTCACCATTTTTACACTATGAAATATCCTGGTCCCAATGAGTTTCACACCATTTTCTTGAAATGGTTTTCACACATTGTCGGTCCAGATGTGATCCAACTGATGAATGGTTTTTTCGAAGGGAAATATTCATTTGAAAATATTAATGATACTATTATTATACTTATCCAAAAATATCATTTCCCCTGGAATATTACAGAGTTCAAGCTAATCATCTTCTACAATGTTATTTACAAAGTTTACTCTAAGATTCTGGTGTCTAGGTTGAGAGTTTTTCTCCCTCTTCTGTTGTCCAAAAATCAAAGTGATTTTTTCCTATGGAGGGCCATTACTGATAATGAAGTCATTGCCTATGAGGTCTTCCACTCCATGAATAAATTCTCCTCAACAAAAAAAGGAGTCATGGCCTTGAAACAGGATATGATGAAAGCCTATAACATTTTCAAATAGCCTTTTCTCGAGCATGTACTATCAAGACTGGGGTTTGAAGATAAATAGATTTGTAACATTATGAACTCTATTACTTTGGTTTCATATAGAATCAACATCAATGGGGGCCAGTTGGCTAGTTTCACACCCTCAAGAGGTTTGTGAAAAGGGTACCCAGTCTTTCCATACCTTTTCATTTTTATGGTGGATGTTTTCTCTCACCTCCTTTTAGAAGTTATGGAGCATGGTGTTATTCATGGATCCAAGGTATGTTGCAATGGTCCTCTAGTTTCTTATCCTTTATTTACATATGGTTTCCTTATGGTTTTTTGGGCTACTAAACTTGAGTGTCACTCAATATTAAAGATTATAAACCTTTATGATAAGGCTTTCAAAAAAACAGATTACTTTCTGAAAATCAATGATATCCTTTAGAAAAGGTGTCTTAATGAAGAGGTGTTAGGAGATTCAGAGAATATGTGGGGTTTCAATGGTCTATAAACATTAGAAATACATAGATCTCCCAACTTCTATCGGAAGATCAAAGAAAAAAGTTTCACGTCAATCATATACATAGTGGATAATTTAATCATTCTTTGGTTTAGCTGGAAAATCTCGAAATAGGGGAAGGAAGTGTTGGTTAAATCTATATCCCATGCTATCGCCTCATACGCCATGTCCGTGTTCGTGTTCTCGGATTTTTTTATTGATAATTTTCATTCTCATCTAGAAAACTTCTGGCGTGTTTCCACTACTGGAAAATACAACACCCACTAGGTCAAATGGGATATGTTGTGTGTTTCTAATCCATGTGGTGTCCACATGATTAAGAACCTTAAATGGTTCAATGATGATATTTTGGATAATCCAGGGTGGCACCTTATGTCTTGTAATAATACCCTTTTTACTAAGGTATTCTAAGAAAATTATTTCCAAAAGTTTAACTGCATGCATTCTTCTCATGGACTGAGGTCGGGCTTTATATAGAGAAGCTTCTGTGGAATCTATACCTCTTCTCAGCTGCGACAATGTCTGGAGGATTACGGATGGGAACTAGGTGAAGGTGTGGAGTGACCAGTGGTTGGTCAAGGGGGTCAACAAGAGAGTCTGTTCTCCCATCATTTAGAGCATCTAATATAAAAAATTGTGTGACCTATTTTATGATTCTTTAGAGGAGTGGGATCAGGATAGAGTTTTTGGTTGGTTAAATGAGATAGATTGACTTCTTATATTTAGCATCCTGATTACGTTTGTAGAAGGAGGTGACCAACTCTACTAGTCTGGGGACTCTTCTGGGAAGTACATTGTTAGGTCGGGGTACATCAATTTGGTGTGAGGGTATACTCAAGATCATCTATACGATCATTATAGAAATATTTTGGTTCTCTCCACCTCCCCCAAAAGTCATGTTTTTATGGATTAAGGATTGATTGGGTGTCCTACCGGCGCATGAACTTCTTACCAGATGACACATGGTAGATGATGTTGTGTTCCCTTTGTGCTTTCAATAGTTTGAAACGTTTTTACATGATATTATTCTCTACCTGGTAGTTGAGGAAGTGTGGAATTAATGGTCCCTGATGTTTAAGGAGTCCCTAGGTCAATATCTAGAGTTGGTCAATATTTTTAAGGATTGGTTTTTCTCTTTGGAACCAAAGGATGTGGGGATGGGTGTATTTTTTCTTATATTGTTTGGCCTTTTCCTAATGAATGGTTTTTCATAGAGAAGTCCTCACTTGATTGGATTTTGGTAGATAGGTGATCTGAATAGAAAATTAGATGGATTTCGAATATGGAGGGGTCATCATTTCTCCAATTGAGACAAGATCCACCTTGCTACCTTCCCCCTACTGAAGGATTCATTAAAATAAATACAGATGTGGATATCTTTATAGGGTCTCTAATTGGGGTGGGGATCATTTCCTGGTATCTAAATGGACAAGTTATTTATTCTTGGTGCATGTATTTATATCGATGTGGGAGCTAAGTTGTCATAGAAGAATTATCAATTCTTCAATGGATCCTATATGCCATGGATAAAGGATTAAATCAGGTGGTTTTGGAGTCTGATTGTCTTGAATCCATTATTGATTTGTCAAACAAAGAAGAGGATTGACAATTGTTTGGTCTTGTTTTTAAGAAAATCTTATCTCTCACTAATTTATTTTCAATATGAAACTCCTTTATCATTATGTGTGGGGGTAATCTTGAAACCCACTGGCTGGAGATAAATAGAAATTTTTGAGGTAACTATTTTTGGGTAGATCATTTACCTGATTGGAATTGTTTGTCTGGTTTTATTGATCAGTAATATACTTGCTTTCTTTAAAAAAAATGAGAGTAATTTTTATATTCCATTGACCATAAATCCACACCCGAAAATCACAAGTGTATTTCATTTCATAATTTGAGATGTAAAAGTAGAAATTATAACATTATAGAGAGAGAGATTGGGAATATCATATGCCTCGGCATACCTTTTCAGAAAAAATATCAGATATCCCCCAAAAGTGTTCCTTTATCTAAACTTTCTATGTTTTTATTATTCCTCTACAAGTTTCAAATATCCATTATCTATCCATGGATTAAAATTAAAAAGATCGTCCCATTTGGATCCATTGAAAAGAAGAAAAAATCATGGTCTTATTAATATTACCATAACCATGAACTTATCCTCATACAACATTACTTTTATAGTATCCTTGAAAAATTCTACATCTAGATAAGAGGATCCATGAAAACAAAATTCAGTAATCAAGATCAGATTGATTGGAAACATTTAGAAAATGATCATTTATTTGTTTTTTATTTTTATGAAAACCCATATATCATATAACATGTGGTTTATTTAGAGTTATATAATGTTTCCATTTTTTCTATCAAAATTCTATTCAATAACAATAAATCATCAAATAATATTGGATTATCAGGAAATTTTAGAACAATAAAATTTGATTAATCTATGCTATTTAAGAAAACCCCACACATCGATTTGACATTCAATGTGACTAGATTTATTGAAAGTACCATTATCGTTCTATAAAAATTTATGCAATTATTAAAACCGATCAACTGTTATTGGATTAATATCAAAATGTATGATAATTTCCATTTGTTTTTTTTTTATTACCTATAGAAAAAACAAAATGTTAAACCAATGTATGATTCCTATGGAATGATACACTATGTCTTTTTACTATAAAAAGTGTTTCTAATTCACTAAAAAGGTGTCAAATTATCATAATTGTAAAAACAAACTCATATTTTTTTTAAAAAAATGGTAAAATTGTTATCATCTAATTTTAAACACATTAGAAAACCCATACATCAATTTTATGTGTGATATGACATCAATGATCAAATGTGATTTTTTGTAATTAAATATCTTTCATGTTATACAAATGTCTATAAAGTAATCAAAATCACACAAATATGGTTAAATTTTCTTGAATGTATTGTACAATGTTTATTGATTCAAAGGCAACTGCATAACCATTTTATTTGTGATTAGTGTTGAATGATTCAATGTTTATTTATATGACTATTATTGATATTATCCTGATTTTTATGTATTACTTTATGATACATTTTTTATATATTATGTTGTCCATTTTTAACACTTTGTCTTGTCCCATAATGAATGTATATTATGTGTGCATGCCCCTGTGAATTTGTACAAATATTTATATAATTATATGATTATATATAAAATACTAAATATGTTACTAAAAATATAATATACAAATTTATAATCAAATAAATGGATCTATATTATCCCATGATTCCATGTCATTGATCACCATCTCATATTTTCTTTCTCATAATCAATTCCCTTAGATACCCAATCATATTTCCCATCCCTTTCCAATAATGAGCTAATGTCATATTGTTCATCCAACATGAAGCTCTATAAATATAGGGTGTAATTGAAATCAGATTCTAAAAATTAATGATATGTGGTGCCCTCCATTGTAGCTCCAACTGTTCATGGTGATGTCATGTAGTAGTTATTATTATTTTCTAGAGAAATAATAGCCAGATGAAGGTTCAGCTTTGTATTCTTTAGGTAATTTCTTAAGGAACTTAGATTCAGGCTCCTGAGGTATTTCTAGAGGAAAGTGCTCATCATGATGTCCTTGGAGATGAATTTTCTATGAGATACTTTCTTTCTCTTGGAAAAAGTATTGTGATTCCTTATATTGTTTTTAGTACTTCTGAGAAACAAGGTTTCAATATATGTACATTTATTACCTATTGTTTATGAGCATCGATCATAATTATGTCTTCTTCTTATAGAAACCATTCCTTTTACCAATTAAAAAGAAAAAATAATTTTAATTGTCAAAATATTTTAGATAAATAAATAAACAATGACTAAAAACTAGTGCAGGTGATAAGGATAAAAAACATTAATGTTATGTTGGAGATGGTTGTACCATATCTACCTACATTGTTTACCAATATTTCTACTCAGCATCTGGGAAACCAAGGAATTTTTACTCAATCCATATTATTCCACCAATTGAACAAAATATCTACACACCCACGAGTCCTAAATCTCCACACTTGATTCCTAAATAAAATAATGAGGATAATGAAAAAAATAAGTGACATAAGTGATGGGTTAGGACATGTCTTCTTCAACATTCCACTCGACCCTAGATATATTTGATCTCTTGCGGCCCTTTCAAGCCTTCCCACCCAACACCTATCCTTTGGACTCATCATTATCAACCAATATTCTAGTTCAAGATTCTTTATTGGGAATGTTGAAACTCATAGGGCTCAATATATTATGCTCATAATTCTGCAATGATCTTCCTTGATGATCACTCTATCCCACTATACCCACCCCACCGATTCTCAGTAGTGTTTTCTGGAAGTAATTGCCATTCATGTGCCCCAATCTGCTAATTATGAATGACTGAGACTCATTTATATTGAGGTCAATGTTGCTGTATGTAGCCACCATATCAAAGAATATTTCAAAGGGGTCAATTCCAACGTCATAGAAAGGTTAATGATGAATCTTAGTCGCAAAATCTGTAGATTTGGATGTTGCCCCACATGCTGGAATAATGTAATGAAGGTCCTACAACCCATGGATGGGTATATCATGTTCTAGCTCCACGTGATTGATGTTTTCTTTAGGTAACATTGGTTATGAGAAGATAGTTTCCTTTTATTTAGTTTCTTTGTTCCTCAAGACATACTCCATCAATGTCACTAAAAGAGAAAAGAAGAGAAAATCAAAATGTGGAATTTGGATGAATTTTAGTGTTTCAATTATGGAAACCCCAATTAAGATAGTTTATATTTATTATAGTTTTTGACTAATTTGAAACCATTTGTCTACACTTTTGTTGTAGTGTTTATTTATAAATTAAAATTATTTTTCAAATTTGTATTTATTTATAACAAAAAAGAATAGAACATCATATAAAAATAATTCCAAATTATTCTTATCTTATTTGGTTAAATAACACATTTCCATAACAAAATAGAAATCTCACTGTAAATATATTATTATTATTCTTTAATAAAAAAGATACCAGACAATTACTTAACATCCCACTTGTAAATTGTAATAATTTAGTTTTTTAAGTCATTAAGGGGAATATTAATTTATTCTTCATAATATAGGCCTCAATAAATATGGTCCGTAAATATGTTGAATAATTTATTTACAACTTGAAGAGGAATCAATTTACTATTATAATATAAAATTATAATTCATAACATAGATAAAATGTATATATATATTTTGACAAGAAAATATCAAACCTTATATATTATCCAAATCTAAAGTACATAATTTTATCGAAAAAGATGAATTATAATAATTTGACCGTCGATGATTCCCAATGGAAGCCATAAAATTAGTAGCACAATTTACCTCTCTCTTCACAAAGAAAACAAAAAAGAAAAATAAAATGGTATAAAATATTTTATAATGTCAATAGTGGATCTATCTGCATGGTGGCTACCTTCATACTCCTTCATAGAATTGATTAAGACTTGACAATTGGATTGAACCACAACATCCTTCTAGCCAAGAGATGAGATGAACTGTATACCCTTCCAAATTTCCATAGCCTCTACCATAGGAGTAGACCGACCCGCAATGTCCAAGGAATGACGAGTTGCAACAAGTGATCCAGTATGATCCTGGAGTACTACCTAGAGGCCAATAGAACCATCCCCAAGAATCACTACATCAGTATTAAGTTTGAGACCACCTAAACGGGGGATCCATCTGACAGAAGGGGAATAAACAGGTGAAGGTGGATAACCCCCACTCAGCATCAAGCCAATGAGATCCCCAATATTGTATTAGGGAAATCCAGACCTTATCATCTTTAACAATTTTCTCAATAATGAAATATTTATGGAAACCCCATATAATCAAGGCATGGATACACAGTCCTGCGATAGTCTGAGAAGGCATAGTTCTGAGCCAATCCTCTGCAATGAGATTAACATCACCAGTATTTCTCCAATGATTGAGATCATGTCTCACACACGTGGATAAAAGCTTAGTGACCCAAGGGTAGGAAAAAATATCATGAAAATATGTCTCAACTTTACCCCCATAGAGTGGGTACAAGCTACTATCAAAGAGGTACCTCTCAGCCAGGCGAGTGTATGTGGGTAGGATACCCCTACACATTTTTGAACATAAAATCATGGTGTTCAGTGGAGAATTAACATTCCAAATATGTTTCCAAAAGGGGTCCAATTAACCATCACTACCAGAAATGCATTCCCTATATCCCGAATGAATAGTATAGCAACCAGATGAATCAAGATACCATCACAGCTTCTCCAGTCCAGCATTGTGGACCACTGAAACCTCTAGGATAGCCTTACAATTAGACTCAGTGAACCAAAGATCGATCCCCTAAAGGTCTCAACTAGAGATTTCATCAATCATTATCTCTATGACAATAGCATGCTCATGTCTAGGCATAGGTGAAGAAGCTGAAACCAATCCCTCTAAACTAGGTAGCCTAGAATCACAACAGATATTAATCAAATCCCCACTAGAAATTCCCTAAGAAATTTCTTAGATCAGGACTACCTTGGACCCTGAAAGACACCTCAATAAATAGCTTGGTCGAGGACTCATGCATCAAGACAAAAAACATCATGGGGGAAGTACTTAACTTTGAGGACTCTAGCACTCACTACCTTAGAGAATGTTTTGAGGGTATTTATTTTTATTTTTATTTTCCCACGTGTGTGGCTGTGGTTGCAGTGGGTTCATGTTTTGGGGCAGTGGTCACGGGGTCGAGTCCCCAGGATAGTTTTATTTGTTGCATGAGTAGTATATAAAAAAATTTATATTTTTATTTCATTTTGACATTAAAAAAATTAGTCAAATTAGTTTGACCTACTGTAATGTGTGTACTCACACACATCCATAAAATGTGACATTAAAAATAATTTTATATCTAATTTATTTTTTATAAAACATTTATGTTATTTTATATGGTGTTATTGAGTAGATGTAAAAATGAAGAAATCATCATTTCGTCCAAAAAAATCAAATTTAATTCATTTATTTTGGGTGATAATTATTTTTTATATATTTGTTAAAATTGAATTTGTTTTATCTCAAATTTATATCGTGATAAAATAAATTTTATTTCAGAGGATATTTTAAATACAATTTTTTAAACAAAATCAATTATACAACTTTATAAAATTAAAATTTGTCTCAGGTATGAGATAATATAAATTTTTAATGAAATTATAGTTCCACTAAAAAATAAAATTTATCTCATGTATACATTTTATCTCAATACGATTTTTCTATTACTTTTTTAATGATATAAAATTACGTTATTCATTATTAGGTATGAAATATAAAAACATGAGAATTATTTTTAGACATTCTTATTTATATTTCATCAATAATTGTAATTTTTCCTATGAACTATATACAACAATTAAAAAATATTATATACACCAAAAGCTCTTTAAATTCATTTTACAATTTTTTATATTGTAATATACATTTTATATCATTTAATAGGTTAGAAAACTTCCATTTATAATAAAAATTTTAAATTCAAATTATGTTTTTCTCTTATTTTATTATTTTATACATAATTTTTTATATCATATCGTTTTTTTTAATATTTTTTGATGATAACAATGAATGTAACGCCCCGACCCCAGTTACCTAGAGTTGGTGCATTATTACATAACATTAGCATGGTCACAAGAAAGATCAAATCTTGAAAGACCGATTAGTTTAGTAGCCTTGGAAACACTAGATATATTCATAAAGTTTTACATTACATCATAAAAATGAAAACTACAACATCATAGTCTCCATAGTCTACACTCTTATCCCCTCATAATATCCCTGCAGGTCATTCATAATTTATTTCTTCACATCCTGGGAAAAATAAAACACAAAAAGGTGGTGAGCTCAAATGCCCAGTAAGGATAACAATATAGCAGAGACTTTCATAAATAAGAATAAACATTTAAGGCAGTGTATAACTAAAACAAAAGCCTTTTAAACTTGAACTTCAACATAGTATGGCCAAAAATAAAATGAAATAATACCATTTACTAATTCACATGGATATTCTACTAATCTAATAATCACATGCAATATCAATAACCACTTTCATAATGATGTAATGCATAATGTCAGACTATCATAACCACATAGCCAAGGCCTCGTGCCAAGACTACAAATAAGATTTTTCCAAGGCCTTGTGCCAAGAAACTATTTTGTCTCATGAGACCTACCGATGCATCGAGGTGATATAGTGGGCTCCACCCATCACAAATTAAGTCCAATGCATTCCCATATGAAAAGGTTTAAACATAACCTAAAAATTCGTATTAAAACTAGCATACGAAATGTCAATACTTTCACCATAAACCATGAATGGTATAAAAATAGCACATACACAGTCAAACATATCACAAAACCTTCAATACAATATAGAAGTTTTGTATCATAATAAATCAACTTCAAATAATTGTAAAATCCATCAAAGGATGTTGAAATAGATGAAATCAAAACTCTTTTTAGAGAAATATCTCTTTCTATTTTGAAATCATTTAAGATTCATATATTTATAAAATAAAACATTTTCTTTGAAAATGTTAATATAATCTTGTAAAGGAAGCTTTTAAGATTTTATAATGGCAGAAAATAGCCACACCCGTCGTATAAGTTAAAAAAACATTCTTACCTTAATTCTGTCGAAAAGGTTAAAAAGCACGTTGTTTGGAAAACGACGGGAAGATTCCTTTATAAACCTCTTATAAAAAGTCAAACAAGGGTATAAATGACTTTAACCCATATTATTGTAAATATTAAAAAAAAATGAAATACATTTTTAAGAAACATGGATGTGGATGATAAAGAGATCCCAGTAGATTATTACGTATAAACAACCTCAGATAATGAAGAGATTGTGAAATAAACACTTACCTTGTACTTTTCCTTGGTTGGGGTAGGTTAACCTCATGTATAATGGTTAAATAATTGTTTTTAAATTATACAAGAATCATATATATTAATATGATATTATATATTATCTTTTAATATTGCTTTGTTAATAATATTTTAGAATTATCGTCGTTTCGGGTGTTCACTTACTCGTTTTATTTTATATGTTTTGTTATGTAAGCCATGTTTGTCATGGATAAGATATATATTAATAATATCCAGAATTATATCAAGTACTTAGATACTATTAGTAATCATCAAATGATAATTATACTTGAACGGATACGATGGATAATGAATCTCATCGCATTCGTGGGGACGGTAGTCCATACGTACGCACGAGAAAAAATATCATTCATTTGATATTAAAATAATATATAATTGGATGGTATACAATATATAAAGAATAATTATCATGTTATATTTCTTATTTACATGAGTTACACATCATTATTATACCCATCAAAATAATAATTTATTGAATAACAATTACACCACGACGTGGAGACGGTAAGTCGTACGTACGCACGTATGGTGATATGTTATTCAAAGGAAGGATAGAATACTAAATATGGTTGTACCATATTTATAATAACATCACATTATATATAAGATACTGGAGTTATTATTTTAGAATGGTAATAACAAAGAAGGAATAAGTGGAAGAAGAAAGGAACTTGGAAAAGGGTGGTGAAATCATTACCTCTTCTTCGGGTACTTCCTTTTGATTTGATCAAAAGGGCTCTTAGATTGGATTTCTGACTAAAATAAGGCCTCTAGGATGAAGTGAGGAATTTTTAGAGAGTATTTGGTCAGATTTTGGCCGAGCCAAAAGTCTTTGAAGTTGTGAGTTAATGAGAAGGGGGAGTGCCCTTTTATAAGAGGGGTGAGGGGCACCTTTGGAAAAGCTAGAAATATTATTTTATAATAAATTCATATTCGGTTTCTAATGGCTCCAAAGTGTATTATATAAATTTTAAGGTGGGTATGGGTCGAAAACCACTCAACCAATAGAATTTAGATAGGTTTGGGTCATTATATTAACCTTATCCTTTAGTTTTAACTCTTAGTTAATTTGTTTGACATTTACCATGTCACTTTGTATTTTTATATTATATAGTTAATAAACTTACTATATAGATTCAAGTGACCCCAAAGTGGTCCATTAATTATAAAACTATCATGATATAAGTCTCTTGGATGAACCGTAGATTTTTAGGAATTTAATATCAATTAATAATATAATATTTTTTTTAAAAACTCTTTTATGTCAATTTTGACACTATTCAATAATTGATTTTTTTAAAAATTATAACAGAATGATTACTTCGAAAAAAGTTAATTAAATAATTCCTAACATGGAATATTAACCTAGAAAATTATTTTAATTCATAAAAAGTCTCAAATTATATTTATTTGGGTATCTACAATATCAATCATTTTAATTTTTCACTATTATGGTAATTACTACATCACCATTTTGTCATAAATAAAGTAAATTATTCAATGTCTAAAAATTATAAATAAAATAACATTATGTAGGAAAGCGTTATATATTTATAATGAATATTTATAGTCTAAAATAAAACATATATAACCCTATGTAAAAATTGTTTTTCTAAAAGATATATGCTTGTGTCATTTTTGTATTCATTTTAACTTAATTAAAATAAAGTGTCCCTGTCACTTACAAGTAGTGCCATGGGGTCCCAAAATCAACCCAAAGATGCCCATTGTCTAACATGTATCAACCAATAATGTTAGGACACGTTTTAGGGTAATTTTTTATTATTATAATATTATTTTTTTTTACCCTTATTTACCGGATTTACCCTTTAACCATGGTAAATAAAATATTTACCGAAGTAATTATTCAAAATGTCTAAAAATAAAAGTTACCTATTTACACAATTTGAACATACTGATTCCAAATATAGAATCCATTTTTCCAAATTCAAAACATAGAAGTGGCAGAAATTAATTTAAAATTAATTCCCACTGTCAAAATAACAAGCATGTTTTTAAGATATAATAACTATCAAAAGATTGATACTTGTTTATGTTTGGTTTAATTGTGAAATTATGTCCAATGACCAACATTGTATTAAATGGTAAAAATATATTCTAAATATACTTTAAAACCACTCAAATTCATAATTTATCACTATTAATTATTTTTATTAAAAAATTTATTTTAATTAAAATTTAGTAATTTTCACTATTCATCAAAATATTAAATTTATCCAAAAAGTACCAAAATTTCACCTTAGGCTAAATTCGATAATACGAATCCAAAAATGAAGTCTATTTTGAGAGATAAAATTTCTAAAATTTTAAAAAGTAGGTATTCCTATTCGTAACGGCTAGTTTGATCGGTTGTGGTGTGTGTTAGAACTCGATGTTGCGTACAACACACACTATTGAATTATTAAAAGAGAAGCGTACCGTAGAAGCTTGGGGTGTTACATTCTCCCCTCCTTCAAATAATTTCGTCCTCGAAATTTCTAGAATACTACTGCATGAAAAGACTCAGTTGGTTCTTCATCATAAGTTCCTCGGGTTCCCACGTTGCCTCTTCCATCTTATGGTTTCTCCACAAAACTTTTACCAGACGCGTCGTCCGGATTCTCAGTACTTGTTCTCTGGAATCAAGAATCCTGAAGGGATCTTCACAATAAGATAGATCGGGTTCCAGTTCTAATTCCTCATAGGTGAGTACATGCATTGGTTCAGGCATGTATTTTCTCAATAGAGATACGTGGAACACATCGTGAACTTTGGAGAGACTTGGCGGCATTGCCAATCAGTAAGCTACAGCCCCAATTCATTCTAGAATTTAGAAAGGTTCAATGTACCTGGGACTCAATTTACCTTTCTTACCAAAACCTATGACTCCCTTCCATGGAGATACCTTCAGGAAAACATGATCACCGACTTGAAATTCCAAATCCATCCTTCGATTATCAGCATAGCTCTTCTGCCTACTTTGAGCTGCATTGATGTGATTTTGGATTACCTTCACATTTTCCATCATTTCCTCCACTAGTTCTGGACCTACGAGTTTTCTTTCACCAAATTCATCCCAACAGGTTGGTGTGCGACATCTCTTCCCATATAACGCTTCATATGGTGCCATCTGAATACTCGAATGGAAGCTATTGTTATAGGAAAATTCTACCAGAGGTAAATATTGATCCCACATACCCTTAAAGTCAAGTGAGAAGGATCTCAACATGTCTTCTAAGGTTTGAATAGTTCGTTCTGATTGTCCATCCATTTGAGGGTGGTAGGCAGTGCTCAAATGAAGTTCAGTATCCAAGGCTTTCTGAAGACTTTTCCAGAATCTTGAAGTAAAACGGGGATCACGATCAGAAACAATCGATAGGGGTACTCCATGAAGTCTCACGATTTCATCAATATATAGTATTGCTAGACATTCCAGTGGTAGATCTTATCTTATAGAAAGAAAATGTGCTGACTTGGTAAGACGATCAATAATTACCCATATTGCATCGTTCCTTCTAGGAGTCTTTGGTAGCCCCATGACAAAGTCCATCGTAATATTGTCCCATTTCCACTCCGGTATGGGAAGAGGTTTCATGACTCCTCCAGGCCGTTGCCTTCCAGCTTTCACTTGTTGACAAACCATACAACTTGACACAAAATCAGCAATCTCCCTCTTCATGTTGTCCCACCAAAAATGTTCCTTCAAATCTCTATACATTTTGGTTCTCCCAGGGTGTATAGAGAAATTGGAACTATGAGCATCGTCTAACAATTCCCTTTTTAGATCAGGTATATCGGGAACACAAAGCCTCTTCCCGAATTTCAAAATTCCTTCTTCATACACAAAGTCTCTCAATCTCCCATCATTCATAGCTTTAATCTTCTTTTTAAATTATTCATCATCAGTTTGAGAACTCTTAATCCTTTCTAGTAAAGATGGTTTGGAAACCATTTGAAAAATAATTGATGTTTCACCTTCCCTGGTTATTCCCATGTCTATCTTCACTAGATCCATGAAAATTGGATCCCTTTCAATTCTCAAATTGTTCAAAACTCCATGATCTTTTCTGCTCAAAGAATCTTCCACCTTGTTTTCTTTCCCCGGGTGGTAGTGTATCGTACAATCATAATCCTTGAGTAATTCAATCCATCCCCTTTGCCTCATGTTGTGTTCTTTTTGTGAGAAAATACACTTCAAACTCTTTTGATCAGTATAAATCTCACATTTTTCACCATAGAGGTAGTGCCTCCATATCTTCACAGCAAAGATCACAGCTGCTAACTCGAGATCATGAGTAGGATATTTTTGCTCATGAATTTTCAACTGTCATGATGCATAGGCAATAACCCTATCATTCTGCATAAGAACACAACCAAGTCCTTTCTTCGATGCATCACTATAAATTACGAACCCATCATTCCCGATGGTAGAGTCAATATAGGATCATTGACTAATCTTCTCTTCATTTCTTCGAAAAATTCTTCACACTCGTTTGTCCAAACAAATTTAATCCCTTTACGTGTGAGATTCTTTAATGGGTTAGCCAATCAGGAAAAATTCTGGATGAAACGTCGATAATAACCTGCTAAACCAATAAAACTATGTACCTCAGTTATACTCGTAGGTTCTGGCCATTCTTGGATTGCCTTGGTCTTAGAAGGATCAACAGAGATTCCATCTTTAGAGACAATATGGACAAGAAAAGAAATCTCATGATGCCAGAATTCACACTTGCTAAACTTCCCATATAATTCATGTCTTCTCATAGTCTTCAGGATAATGCGCAATTGACTTTCATGATCCTCGTATCTTTTAGAGTATACCAAGATATCATTAATAAATACCACCACAAATTCATCGAGATATTACTTGAAAACTCTATTCATCAGATCCATGAATATAGAGGGTGCATTAGTCAATCCAAAAGGCATTACAGTAAACTCGTAATTCCCATACCTGGTTCGAAATGCTGTCTTCAGAATGTCTTCCTTCTTTACACACAACTGATGGTACCCAGATCGAAGGTCAATCTTTGAAAAGTATTGAGCTCCATGTAGTTGGTCAAATAAATCATCAATGCGAGGTAGGGGATACTTGTTCTTTATTGTTATAGCATTGATCTCCCTGTAGTCGATACATAACCTCATAGATCCATCTTTATTTTTAACAAAAAGAACAGGGGATCCCCCTGGAGAAACACTAGGGTGAATAAATCCTTTATTACTCAATTCCTCTAGTTGTTTCTTTAGTTCAAATAATTCTACAATGGCCATTCTATATGGTGTCTTCAATATAGGCCTTGATCCAGGAATTAAATCAATGGAAAACTCAACTTCTCGTTCTGGAGGATGTCCAGGTAAATCTTCCGAAAACACATCTACATATTCTTTCAGAACAGGTATATCCTCTATTTGAACATTTCTTTCCTCACCGACTATCATTTCATTCTCTTCCTCTCCAATAATTGAATTTAGTTGAGCTACTGGGGGTGGATCTAGATAAGAATTAGGTGGTGAAGATTCTTCTCTAAAGATAAGGTGTTCCTTATCGCCATTATCAAAAATCATAACCTCCTTCTTCTTATAATAAATCTTCGCATCATAATCCAAAATCCAATCCATACCGAGGATTATATCAAACTCAATAATAGTTATGACGATGAGATCAGCAGATAAAGAACATTTATGTGCTCTAATAGGGACTGATTCACAAAACTTTTTTGCAATGATACTTCCCTTAGGAGTTTTAACTGACAACTCCCTTGTTAAATGAAATTGGAAATATCCAATTTTCTTAGAAAACTGGGAAGATATGAAACAATGTGATGATCCAGAATCAAATAATGCATTTTCTAAACATGAGGAAACCATTAAATTACCTGCCACCACATCTTTTGGAGCTTCTACCTCAGCAGTAGTGATAGCATAAGCTTGGACTTGATCCCTTGGCCTTTTCAGAGGTAATTTCTCCTGACGCTTAGGACATTCATTTACATAATGTCCCATATCCCTACAATTGTAGCATTGAACATTGGTAGCTTCCTTCTTCCCTTTGCATTCATGATCTTGGTGGCCTTTTTCACCGCATTTGTAACAGACGCACATTCCCTTCAAGCAAGTACCGAGTTGTTTCTTCCCACATTTTCCACAGGATAGATATTCAACCTTTCCCTTCTTCCCCTTATTTCCATTCCTAGATTTATCAGAAGATCTCTTCTTCACTTGCTTTTCTTTAAAGTCATAAGACTTAGAGAATTCCTTTTTGGTCTTGATAGCACATGAGACAATGTCTTCATACGATGAAAAGGATTGTGAGACTAATGCTCGACGGAGAAATGGTTTTAACCCATCAAAGAAACGATAAATATTACTTCTTGGGTTATGTATATAATCTCTATCATACCTTTCTAACCTTGTAAAGTTATCCTCATACTTTACGACATTCTCATCCTCCTTTTGTCTCAAACTGAGAAATTGCCTTTCTATATCTGCTCGATGGTCACGAGGAAATTATTTTTCTAAAAACAGATCTTTGAACTCCCTCCATTCTATATTTGATACTTCATCATCTTCCTTTGTGTTTTGAATCAATGACCACCATTGATCAGCATCTCCAGTGAGGTGGTAAACTACCATGATAAATTTTTCCCTTTCACTACTCCCCAAAGCCTGAAATATTTTCTCTAGGAAATTTATCCATTGCTTAGCTACTAAGGGATTTGTACTCCCATTGAAAGTTGGTAGTTGTTGCCTCATGAATCGATCTAACATTGATCCTCCATGCTGCGGATCAGGGTGCTCCAAATGGGTAAGGTTATAATTCATAACCTGAGTGAGTTGTCCCAGTATGGTGATTAGCTGATCGGCACCAGTTGCATCACTAGCTCTACTATAATTATCTTGAGTAGGAGGGAGATCCCTATATGGATTGTGTGCATTGATACAGTTTCCATTTCTTCCACTAGGCGTCATTTCTAAACAATGTCATAAACTAGATCAGTTTATGAATCAAAATACATAATTCCATACTTATAAAACACTTAACATAAATTGAACTATTTATGGATATAATCCATAATCATAAAAATGTTTTATTTTAGGAAGTATATACTCATAAACCCTTCATAATTATTTGTAAATAAAATGATATTTATCCTAATCATATCCCCCAGGAGTGTCGTAACCAAAGGTGCAGCAAGGCCCGTTGTCGTGCACAAGTTCCCGTTCGAGTCTAGCTCAAAGCGGTGTTTTCGAGTTTTACCTCTAGGTACATCTGTGCCAGAGCCGCCTCTACCTGCTCATATCCAGACAGGGATGTATTGCTCAGAAAACTCACAAAATCTCTACAATACCAAAATTCTAGGAAGTTCTTATATACTAATCCTCAAAGTCCATCTTAAATCTATGTGCTCTAATCAGAATTTATCTAAATCTAGCTTCCAAGGTTTGTACTAAACTTCCTCTGATACCAACTGTAATGCCCCGACCCTAGTTACCTAGAGTCAGTGCATTATTACATAACATTGGCATGATCACAAGAAAGATCAAATCTCGAAAGACCGATTAGTTTAGTATCCTTGGAAACACTAGATATATTCATAAAGTTTTACATTACATCATAAAAATGAAAACTACAACAACATAGTCTCCATAGTCTACACTCTTATCCTCTCATAATATCCCTACAGGTCATTCATAATTTACTTCTTCACATCCTGGGAATAATAAAACATAGAAAAGGGGTGAGCTCAAATGCCCAGTAAGGATAACAATATAGCAGAAACTTTCATAAATAAGAATAAACATTTAAGGTAGTGTATAACTAAAACAAAATCCTTTTAAACTTGAACTTCAACATAGTATAGCCAAAAATAAAATGAAATAATTCCATTTACATATTCACATGGATATTCTACTAATCGAATAATCACATGCAATATCCATAACCACTTTCATAATTATGGAATGCATAATGTCAGACTATCATAACCACATAGCCAAGGCCTAGTGCCAAGACTACAAATAATATTTTGCCAAGGCATTGTGCCAAGACACTAGTTTGTCTCATGAGACCTACTGATTCATCAAATAGCTATAGCGGGCTCCACCCGTCACATATTAAGTCCAATTCATTCCCATATAAAATGGTTTAAACATAACATAAACATTCGTATTAAAACTAGCATACGAAATGTCAATACTTTCGCCATAAACCATGAATGGTATAAAAATATCACATCCACAGTCAAACATATCACAAAACCTTCAATACAATATAGAAGTTTTGTATCATAATAAATCAACTTCAAATAAGCGTAAAATCCAACAAAGGATGTTGACATAGATGAAATCAAAACTTTTTTTAGAGAAATATCTCTTTCTATTTTGAAATCATTTAAGAGTCATATAATTATAAAATAAAACATTTTCTTTGAAAATATTCTTATAATATTGTAAAGGATGTTTTGAAGATTTAATAATGGCAGAAAATAGCCGCACCCACCGTATAAGTTAAAAAAACATTCTGACCTTAATTCTATCGAAAAGGTTAAAACGCACCTTGTTTGGAAAACGATGGAAAGATTATTTTATAAACCTCTTATAAAAATTCAAACAAGGGTATAAATGACTTTAACCCATATTCTTTTAAATAGTAAAAATGTTTTGAAATACATTTTTAAGAAACATGGATGTGTATGATAAAGAGATCCCAGTAGATTTTTACGTATAAACAACCTCGGATAATGAAGAGATTGTGAAATAAACCCTTAACTTGTAATTTTCCTTGGTTGGGGTAGGTTAACCTCCTGTATAATGGTGAAATAATTTTTATTAAATTATACAATAATCATATATATTAATATGATATCATATATGATCTTTTAACATTGCTTTGTTAATAATATTTTAGAATTATCGTCGTTTCGGGTGTTAACTTACTCATTTTCTTTTATATGTTTTGTTATGTAAGCCATGTTTTTCATGGATAGGTTGTATCTTAATCATATCCAGAATGATATCACATCCTTAGATACTATTATTAATCATCAAAAGAGAATTATACTTGAATGGATACGATGGATAATGAATCTCATCACGTTCGTGGGGACGGTAGTCCGTACGTACGCACGAGCGACAATATAATTATTTGGATATTAAAATAATATATAATTAGATGGTATATCATATATATAAAGAATCATTATCATGTTATATTTATTATTTACATGAGTTACACATCATTATTATACCCATCCAAATAATAATTTATTGAATAACAATTACACCACGACGTGGAGACGGTAAGCCGTACGTACGCACGTATGGTGACATGTTATTCAAGGGATGGATAGAATACTGAATATGGTTGTACCATATTTATAATAACATCACAGTATATATAAGATACTGGAGTTATTATTTTATAATGGTAATAACAAAGAAGGAAGAAGTGGAAGAAGAAAGGAACTTGGAAAAGGGTGGTGAAATCATTACCTATTCTTCGGGTTCTTCCTTTTGATTTGATCAAAAGGGATCTTAGGTTGGCTTTATGACTAAAGAAAGGCCTCTAGGATGAAGTGAGGGAATTTTAGAGAGTATTTGTGCAGAGTTTGGCCGAGCCAAAAGGCTTTGAAGTTGTGAGTTAATGAGAAGGGGGAGTTCCCTTTTATAAGAGGGGTGAGGGGCACCTTTGGAAAAGCTAGAAATATTATTTTTATAATAAATTCATATTCGGTTTATAATGGCTCCAAAGTGTATTATTTAAAGTTTAAGGTGGATATGGGTCGAAAACCACTCAACCAATAGAATTCAGACAGGTTTGGGTCATTATATTAACCTTATCTTTTAGTTTTAACTCTTAGTTAATTACTTTGACATTTACCATGTCACTTTTTACTTTTATATTATATAGTTAATAAACATACTATATACATCCAAGAGACCCCCAAGTGGTCCATAAATGATACACCTATCATGATATAAGTCTCTTGGTCGAACGTTATATTTTTATAAACTTAATATCAATTAATAATATAATATGTGTTTTAAAAACTCTTTTATGTCAATTTTGACACTATTCAATAAATGATTTTTGTAAAACTCATAACAGAATTATTACTTAGAAAAAAGTTAATTAAATCATTCCTAACATGTCATATTAACCTAGAAAATTAGTTTAATTCATAAAAAGTCTCAAATTGTATTTATTTGGGTATCCACAATATCAATCATTTTAATTTTTCACTATTATGGTAATTACTGCATCACTATTGTTTCATAGATAAATTAAATTATTTAATGTCTAAAAATTATAAATAAAATACCATTATGTATGAAATATTTTTATCTTTCTAATAAATATTTATAGTCTAAAATACAACATAGATAACCCTATGTAAAAATTGTTTTTCTAAAAGATATATTCTTGTGTCATTTTTGTATTCATTTTAACTTAATTAAAATAAAGTGTCCTTATCACTTACAAGTGGCACCATGGGGTCCCAAGATCGACCCAAAGATGACCATGGTCGAACATGTATCAACCAATAAGTTTAGGACATGTTTTAGGGTAATTTTTTATTATTATAATATTATTTTTTTACCCTTATTTACCGGATTTACCCTTTAACCATGGTAAATAAAATATTTACTGATGTAATTATTCAAAATTTCTAAAAATAAAAGTTACCTATTTACACAATTTGAACATCTTGATTCCGAATATGGAATCAATTTTTGCAAATTCAAAACATAGAAGTGGCAGAAATTAATTTAAAATTAATTCTCGTTGTCAAAACAAAAAGCGTGTTTTTAAGATATAATAACTATCAAAAGATTGATACTTGTTTATGTTCGGTTTAATTGTGAAATTATGTCCAATGAAAAATATTATATTAAATGGTAAAAATTTATTCTAAATATACTTTAAAACCACTCAAATTCATAATTTATCACTATTAATTATTTTGATTAAAAAAGTTGTTTTTAATTAAAATTTATTAATTTTCACTGTTCATCAAAATATTAAAGTTATCCAAAAAGTACCAAAATTTCACCTTAGGCTAAATTCGATACTCAGAATCCAAAAATGAAGTCCATTTTGAGAGATAAAATTTCTAAAATTTTAAAAAGTAGGTATTACTATTCATAACGGCTAGTTTGATCGGTTGTGGTGTGTGTTAGAACTCGATATTGCGTACAATACACGCTATTGCATTATTAAAAGAGAAACATACCGTAGAAGCTTGGGGTGTTAAAATGAACTTCTTAATCTCAAAATAAAATTATTTTAATATAATTATAAACTTTTTTTTTGAAATACATTGTATTTTATAAATAATTACTATTTTTATGCATGGTTAAAAATTATTTTTTATTAATTATAAAATAAATTTATTTTATGTTAATATATTTTTTCAAAAAACTATATTATGTTTTTTAAAAAAACTGTTCAGTAAGTATCATTGACCACTATATCATTCAGGTAGAAACTTTAAGGCTTTCCTTGGACTAATTTTTACTAGTTGATTCCATGCCACCCAATAATCCATTAAAAAAATGAAAAAAAATTATTTCAAAAAAATAGTATAATGAAAAGAAAAATTGATGGATAAGAGAGAAATAAAATCATAACTCATTTATACAAGGGTAACCAATAGTTAAAATTTAATATTTTATTAAAATTAAAATTAAGTGGGTCGATGGAAGCATGAGATGAGATTTGATATTAATTTTTTTTATTGAAATCAATAGTGTTACCACAATGTCAAAATACTAGGGTTAATAAAAATATACCATTAAAACCTTATAAAACTTTAATGAAATTTATTAAAAACATATCACTCTATCCCAGCATGTATTCTATCTTCTAAATCCATAGATTTTGAGATAAAATATCCCCATGAAACATTAAGTGATTAGGTCATTGACCCCTTCAATCGTTTCTTGACACCCATGTCTACATGGTATAGGAATATCTTGAAATGATCTTAAAATGCGGTATAGGCCAAACAGACACTCAGATTATTAGTTATAGTCGTTTAAATTTTACAAAACCGAGGTCAGAAACAAAAAACTCAGTTTTGGAGCCATTATGGGACTTTCTATAGTTTAAAACCAAGATAGGACTCTTTAACATTAGTCTCAGACCATCTATAGTGTAGATCTCATTGCATGATTTAATTTGATATGTGGTAGAGCCCAAAAAACACCTACATCAAAAGTTATGGTCATTTAAGTTCGAGCTCAATTTTTGACTTTTTTTAAATTTGAATATATTTTATCCCTTTAACTTTTACACAATATAAACCTCATTTGGTTTTATCTGATTTCATAGGCTTTGATTTTTCTGGTTATGGTGTTGAAATGGACTCTCAGATCAAATGTTATGGTCGTTTGATGTCGCAATATAATTTTTAGTTTATTATAGATTTTTTTATGATTTAAGTTATTATTAACTAATAATTATAAATAATTATTAATAAACACATTATAATTAACTAAAATTAAAAATAATAAAATATATATTAGGTTATATAATAAATTAGAAATCATAAGTTGTAAATAATTTTTTTTAAATCCTTTATTTTTTCTGCAGTTTTTTAAAACCACCGCTATTTCCCAATGGTTTTTTAAGAAACAGATGCTAAAAATAGATTTATTTTTCCTTGAAAAAAAACTAAAACAAATTAAAAAATATTTAAAACCACTTTAGCAGTGGTTCTAACAACTACAGATAAAAACAATTTAGGACAAAATATAGCAGACATTTTTGAAACCACTGTGAAAAAAACTATCAGGAAACGCCATTTTTTGTAATGTTCGAATAGGTTTATACCTTACCTAAGTCAAATCCAATGTTTTAGACTAAACCAAAAAGTTATAATTCCAATTTGAGACTCCATTTAAATGTTATCAATGTTTTCATCAATGGAATATTTAATTTTATGATATTCAGGGGGAGTATAAATGGGACTGTAAAGCATAATCATTCCATTGGGGAAACATTTCTGAGATCAATGGAATCATGAGAAAATATTTCCAAGATCCATTACTAGGGGGAATTTCTATTTTAACCCTCTTACACATCAAAAATAAAAAATAAAATTTTAACTCAGTATCAAAACTTTTAAAATACATGGGTTGTTACATCTACTTGCTTCTCCAAATTCAACCCTCACTATAATTTTATACAACACCATGTTATATTGAAGGATTTGAATATCATAAAATTACTTATTAATTAAAGGAATGTAAAAATTAATACATCCAAGTTTTAGAATATATCCCTATTGTGATGAACAAATATGGTTTGATATAGAGGATTCTATATAGGGATTTTGTTTAATGATGTTGTCAACTAGAACCCGTTCATTAAACAAGATAGAAATTTTTACATGAATTTATGCATAAATCCACACCCCAAAATATTTAGTGTGTTTTATTTCTTAAGACGAGTTGTAAATGTGTAAATTAAAACAAAAAGGAGATAGATATTGGGAATATCATATTCCCTGGAAAACCTTTAAGAATATCTATCAAGTCTTCTCTAGAGGTGCTGTTTTCTCTAAAATTACTAGGTTTTTAGTAATCCCCTCCATGTTTCAAATAACCATTATCCATCCATGGATTAAAATTAAATAGTTGTCCCCATTTGGTTCTATTTTAAAGAAGAAAAATCCCAATCCATTTAATATTACCATAACCATGAACATCTCCTCATACAACATTGCTTTTATAGTTTCCTTGAAAATATTTAGATCTAGATAGGAGGATCTATTAAAGAAAACCAAGTACTCAAGCATAAATTGATGGAAAAAATAGATAATGATCATTTATTTGTTTATTATTTTTACAAAAAAAACACAGATATTATATAACATTGGACTTGTCAAGAATTATGAAAAGTGGCCCTTTTTACTATAAAAAGACTATTCAATAATAACAAAACATCAAATAGGCATGGATAATCATGAAATTTTATAAAAAAACTATTGATTCATTTATGTAGTGTAGGAAAAACCCAAACATCAATTTGACATGTGTTGTGACTAGAATGATTGAAAGTGCCTTTTAGGTTCTATAGAAATTTATTCAATGATCAAAACTAAGAAATTGGAATTGGATTAATATCAAAATATATGACAATTTCCATTGATTCATTTATTACGTGTAGAAAAAACTACACGTTAAACCAATTAGTGATTTTTATGAAATTATAGACCATATATTTTTAATATTAAATGTGGTTTGCCTTTAATAAAAAGGTGTCAAATGATCATAGTTGAATAAACAAAGTCACATTTTCAACAACATTTAGGAAAATGGTTATCAACTAAATTCAAACATGTTTGAAAAAACAATGCATCAATTATATGTGTGATATGATATTAATAATAAAATGTGATTTTTTGTAATTAAATATATTTGATGTTTTAAAAATTCCTTTCACAAAATCAAAAGAATATAAATAAGCTCAGGTTTTCATGAAAATTTAGGACAATATTTTTTGATTCATTACTGATTTATTAAGACAATTGCATAATAATTTGATTTTTGATTAGTGTAGAATGAGTCAATGTTCATTTGTACAACTATAATTGATATTTTTTATGATTATTATTTATTAATTTATGATAGGTTTTATATATATTATTCAGTCCATTAATAACTCTTTATCTTGTTTCATAATGAAAATATATTTTGTGGGCATATGTGCATGCATTTGTACAAATATTTACAAAATTATATGATTATATATAATACTAAATATGTTGTTAAAATATATTATAAAAATTTATAATCAAATAAATGTATTCATGTGATCCCATGATTCCATCTCATTGATCACCATCTAAAATATTACTTTCTCATTATCAATGCCCTTAAAAGAACAGTCACCTTTCTCATCCCCTTCCAACAATGAGCTAATATCATATTTCTCATCCACCATGATGCTCCCTAACTCTAGTGTGTCTTTAAAATCAAATTCTAAAAATGACTAATTTGTAGTCCTATCCACTGTAGCTCTGAGGATGCATAGTGGCCTCGTGTAGAATTTATTATTATTCTCTAGAGAGTTGATATCTGAATGAAGGTTCACCTTTGAATTCTTCAAGGCATTTCTTGAGGAACTCAGATTCAGGCTCCTAATATTGTTCTAGAGGGGAGTGATCTACCTTCTGTCCTTGGAGATAAATTTTCTATGAGAGAATTACTTTCTCTTGGTGTCATTCAAGTGATTACTTATATTATTTTTAGTTCTTCTGGGAAACTCGTTTGTAATCTCTACCCATTTGTTGCCTATTTATTTTTGAGAATTGATAAGAATCATTTATTCTTCTTCTATCCACCTTTCCTTCTGTCAATAAAATGATAAAATATTTTTAATGGTCAAAGTATTTCATATAAATAAATAAATAAAAGTTAAACACTAGTGCAGGTGACAAGGATAAAAACCCACACTTTAAGGTTTGGCCAGAGATGGTTGTTCCATATCTCCATGATTTTTTTTCCAATCCTTCCACTTAGTATATGGGAAATGAAAGACCACTTCCTCACTCCATATTCTTCCACTAATTTTTCCAAAAATCTATAAACACATATGTCATAAATCTCTACACATATGACCTAAATAATCTAATGAGGATAAAAAATAAAAATAAGTGGCATAAGTGATGGGTTGGGACTAGCCTTCTTCAAAATTCCACTATCCCTTAACCAAAATTAATCTCTTTCAGCCCTTCTAATCCTTCCCAACCAACACCTAGCCCTTGGACTCATTATTATCAGAGGGTCTTATAATGAAAGAGTCCTCAATGGTCCTTCCAAAACTCGTGAGGTTCAACATATTAAACTCATAATTCTACATGGATTTTCTCTGATGATCACGCCTACCCACCATACCCACCACACCAATTCTCGGTTGTGTTTTTTTGGATGAAATAATCATCCATGTTTCCCACTCCGCCAATTCTGAATTATCGAGACTCATTTTTTTAATACCGCTGCTATAGCACGTGGTCATAGTCACAAAGAAGTGGTTAAATGGGTCAATGCAAATTTCATAGAAAGGATTATGACGAATCCTCATCACAAAATCTGTATATTTGGATGATTCCTTACATGCTCGAATAATGTAATCGAGGTTCTGTAACCCATTAATGGGAAACTCATCTTCTTTCTCTAGGTGATTGTTGGTTTTTTAAGGGAACATTGGTTGTGATGAGATATATTTCATGTATTTATATGATTTTTTCCTCGAGTCATACTCCATCATTATCACTAAAAGAGATAAAAAGAGCAACTAAAAATGTGGAATTTTGATTAATTTCATTTTTTTTAATGGTGGAAACCCTAGTTAAGAATGTGGAATACTAATTATAGTATTTGGACAATGTAAATCCATTTATTGAAAAAATATTTGTAGTGGTTTTCAATAAATAAACTTTATTTTAAAAAAATTATTTATTTCTGAGAAAAAAAATAAAGCATCATATGAAAATAATTCATAATTATTCTCATCTTATTCAGGTAACAAAATACATATTTATATAATAAAATATAAATATCACTATTAATAGATTTTTTATTCCTTTTTTTCATAAAATGAGTCCATATAAATAGATAAAATCCCACATGTAAATTGTAATAATTCAGTTTTTGAAGTCATTAAGGAGAATATTAATTAATTCATCATAAAATAGGCCTCAACAAATACAGATCATAATTGTGTTGACTCTTTTATTCACAACTATAATAAGAATAAATTTTCTATTCTATTATAAAATTATCATCTATAACTTAGATGAAACATATTTATATATATAATCTACTTGGTTTCCATGATTTAATTTAAATTTTATTATTAGAAAATGTTTTTTAAGAATATTTTTTTATTTTTTCCCCATGCATATTAATGTGGGGTAAGGGCGTTTGGGGTTTTGGGTGGCGGTCACGGGGTTCAGTCCCTATGCTAGTTTTATTCACTGCGTGAGTTTTATATAAAATAAGTTTTATATATCTTTAATTTTTTTTAAAATTACACGCATGCATCCTTCAACTAAGACCTGAAAAATAACTTTATATCTAATTTCTTTTTTATATTCAATTTGTTTAATTTTTTATGTTATTTTCAAGTATTTTTAAAAATGAGAAAATAATCAATTTTTCAAAAAAATAAAATTTACTTCACTTCATTTTGTGTAATAATTAATTTTATATATTTTTTAAGTTGATTTTTTTTGTCTAAAATATTTATTGTGGAGAAATAAATTTCATTTGAGTAGATATTTTCTTATAAATATATTTAAAAAACAATGATACAACATTATAATATTAAAATCTATCTCAAGTATGAGTTAAGATAAATTTCGTAGAAAATTATAGGTCCTTCAAAAAATAAAAGTTATCTCATGTATACAATTTATATCTATTTGAAATTTATATTAATTTTTCAGTTAGATATAATTGCATATTTCATTATCATGTAATAAATATAAATACTTGAGATATTTTTATTTTCTTATTTATATTTCATCAATAATTGTAATTTTTATATTAACTGTAAAAAAATAATTATAAAATATTATATATATATATATATTAGCAGATCGTTAAATACATTTTAAATTTTGTTTAAATTGATATATTCATTTTATATGCCTCTAGGGATGTTAAGATCTTCACACCCCCCCCCCTTAATCTGTAGTTGTTGAATATTTTTCTACAACTACTGATGAATCTGATTCTGGGGACCGCAGTAGTGATGATGATGATGACCCCATGGTGAGGGATGCTTATCAAATTGATGAGAAATTGGTCTTCTTGAAAGAACTGGACTCTTGGATGGAGTAACATGATACATTAGCTTTTCATAAATATAAAAATGGTGATAAGTCTGTTGGGATCAACCTTTACCTCAGAAAAATAATTTTCATCAAAATTATAGGGGGGATTTAAGAAAAATCCAAACTGTAATTTCAACTCAATCACATGGAAAAGAATTCTCCTTGTTTTCTCTTCTATAAATGTGACAGTTCAAGATGATAATTTGATGCTGAATTTCTTTGTAAGATGATCTACATGTGTGAAGAATATTTAGAGCTTGGATTTTCTTGGTGACTATTTGGTTTGTCTATGCTTTGGTTTTAGCAAGGATTTTGGATCTTTATATTTTATGAAGGCTATTCAGGCTTTCTCTATTGTCTACCTCTGATGGTTATGAGCTAATAGATTGATAGAAATGAATGGAATTCTTTCTTGGGTAGTCATGAGCTCCTGATGATAAGTTCTCTATGTTTGAGTCATCTTTTGTAGATCCTTTGTATGGACATTCATGAGGAGATATAATTCTTCCCAAGACGTCAATATTTGAAATTAATGGGTGGAATCTAGTCCACTCTTCACTATTTTGTGTTTGATGGAATTTATAATTTTGGGGCTAATAATTCAGTTATGTTTCTTCTACTGAAGCTTGTTGTTATTTACAATGTTTGAAGCTTTTAGGGAATGAATTTTGGGAGATGTTATTGTGTTTTGGTCCTTTAAATATTAATTCAAATAATTTTTATACTTTTTCAGTGTTTTGAGATCTTTATTCCATGATTAAGTCATGTTGGCACTGCCTTGATGTCATCTCAAGGTGTTTGGACACTTTTTCAGAATTATGCTTTGGATGTTTCCTTAGATTTCTGGTGAAGCTATATGAACTACATTTGGAATGTAAATATTTTTATAGGGGATGATAATCACAACAAAATTTCTATTTTTGACGAGTGTTCACTTTTTTTAGGTATGTTCTCTTTTAATATATGTCATTGTTGGTCGATGGACCTTTCACCTTGGGTAAACATTTCACTCTTTTTTTATTAATAAATTCTTGGTATGTGTGAGTTGGGTTTCCAATTAACACTTCAATATTCTTAAAAAAATATTCAATTTATCTCATTTAATAGGTAAGATAAATTCTATTGATAATAAAAAGGTTAAATTCAAAAAAAATCATATCTTACATTTTTTTTATTTTATGGACAATTTTTTATATCATATCAGTTTTTGTGATCATATTTTTTGATGATAACATTGAACTTATTAATCTCAAAATAAAAATATTTTAAGTTAATTATAAAATGTTTTTTTTTTAAACATAGTATTTTATAAATAATTTTTATTTTTATGTCTGGTTGAAAGTTATTTATTATTAATAATAATATAAATTTATTTTACATTAATGTATTTTTTCAAAACAAATATACTGTTTTTCAAAACAAATCCATTAAGTCTCCCCCGACTACTCCATCATCCAGCTGGAAACTTCAAGGCTTTACTTAGCTTAAGTCTTTCCAGCTGATTCCATGCCACCCAAGAATCCATCAAGAAAAAATGGTAAAAAAATTAAAAAAAAAAGTAGTACAATGAAAATAAAAAATAATGGAGGAGTGAAAAATACAATCGTAACTTATTTTTGTAGGGAAAAGAAATAGTTAAAATTTCATATTTTATTAAAATATAAATGAAGTGGGTCAATGGATATGAGGGATGAGAGTTGATATAAAAAAATTTTCATTATGGAATCTGATGGTGTTGACCACAAAGAAAAAATACTAGGTTTAAAACAACATATATCATTAAAAATTTATAAAACGTTGATGGAATTCATTAAAACAAAATCACTTCATCCTGGCATATTGTTTATCATCCAACTTTATAAATTTTGAGATAAACGTTTACCATGAAACTTATAGTGATTATGTCATTGAACTGTTTGATCATATCATGACACCCATGTCTACATGCTATAGTATCATCTTAAAACTATCTTGATATATGGTACAAGCTGAATAGACACTCGGATCAGAAGTTATAGTCGTTTGAATTTTAATAAATATGGGCAGTGATAAAAAAATAAATTTTAGAAGAATTTAGGGCCTTTATACGCTCAATAAAATGCTCTTGAACGTCATTATAAAACCATATATTGCATATATGTCTTTACAATCTTTGATTTGATATGTGTTAGAGCCCAAATGGACACCAGAATAAAAAGGTATAGTTTTTTGAATTTTGAGTTCAATTTTCATCTTTTTTGAAATTTTAATATATTTTTTTACTATGTTTATCACATGATTTAAACCTTGGGTGGTTTTATACCATTTCATAAGCTTTGATAAGTTTGGTTTTATAGTTGAAACAACCTCCTAGATCAGAGGTTATGGTCATTTTATGTCAAATTATGCTTTCTGATTTTTTGTATATTTGTTTTATGTTTCAAGTCTTTAGTAACTAATAATTATAAATATGTATTAATTAACACATTATATTTGATTAAAATTATAAATAATAATGTATATATGAGAGTAAATAATAAATCATAAATCATAAATAATAAATAAATATTTAAAAAATAATAATTTAGCATCGTTTCTTTAAAACCACAACTAATCACCATCAGTTTTTTAAAAAACCGATGACAAAAAAAGTAGATTTTTATTTCAAAAAATATCAAAAATAATAATAATAAATATTTAAAAACATTTAGTGGTGCTTTTAACAACCTTTGATAAACTTTTTTTGGTAAAACACTTAGCAGTTCTTTTTGAAACTGTCGCGAAAAAACCACTGGGAAACTACATTTTTCTCTAGTGTTAGGACATGTTTATACCTTAACTATGTCAAAACCAATATTTTATACTAAACCGAAAATTTTGAATTCCAATTTGAGACTTTATATAGATTTTATCAATGTTTTGATAAATGGAATATTTAATTTTATGATATTCAGGGGGAGTGAAAATGGGATTACAAAGAACAAGAATATCAATGGGGAAATATTTATAAAATCAATGTTGTCAAAAAAATATTTATAAGATCATTTATCAAGGGGAATTACTAGTTTATCCCTATTACACATCCAAAACAAAAAATCCCAATTTCCACTCATTATCACAGCCTTGAAAATACACGGGTCATTAGACCTGTATCCATCTCCAAAATTCAAACCTTGCTCTAATTTTACACAATACCATCTTATATTGAAGTATTTGAATATCATAAAAATACTCATCAAAAAAAGGAATGTAAAAAAGAATATATCCAAATTTTAGAATATATCCCCATTTTGATAAACATACAAATGTTTAAAATTGATTCTTCTATATAGGGATTTTTTTTAACGAATCCATAAACTATCACCCATTCTTTACACAAGATAGAAATTTTTACATGAATTTATGCATAAATCCACACCCCAAAATAAATAGTGTGTAATATTTAATAATTTGAGGGGTAAATGTGGAAATTAAAACATTCGGGAGATGGAGGTTGAGAATATCATGTCCCTGACATACCTTTTAATAAAATCTATCATATCTTCCCCAAAAGTGTTCTTTTCTCTAAACTTACTTAGTTTTTCTTAATCCTCTACATGTTGCAAATATCAATTCTACATACATGGATTAAAATTAAATAGTTGTGACCATTTTTTCCATTTCAAAGAAGAAAATATTCTAGTCCATTTTATAATACTATAATAATGAACATCTCCTCACACAATACTTCTTTTTTAGTATCCTTTAAAATATTTAGTTCTATATAAGAGGATCCATTAAAAAACAAGTAATCAAGATCAAATTGGTGGGAAAATTTTAGAGAATGATCATTGATTTATTTTTTCTTTATACAAAAAACCAATATATTATATAACATTTTATTTTTCCATAATTATGGAAAGTGTCCTTTTTCAATCAAAAGCCTATTCAGTAATTATAAATCATCAAAAAATCTTGTATTATCATGAAATTTTAGAACAATAACATTTTATTTGTCCAGAATTATGGAAAGTGTCACTTTTACTATCAAAATTCTATTCATTAATAATAAATCATCAAACAGTCTCGGATTATCATAAAATTTTAGAAAAATAACATTTGATTCATTTATGAAATGTAGGAAAAATCAACACATTGATTTGACATACGATGCAACTAGAATTATTGAAAGTTCCTTTTAAGTTCTATAAACAATTATTTAATGATCAAAACTGAGAAACTCAAATTTTATTAATATCAAAATGTAGGATAATGGCTGTTGATTTAGTTATTACATGTATAAAAAATACATTTCAAACCAATGTGTGATTTTTATGGAATGATAGAGGGTGTTTTTTTACTATTAAAAGTTTTCTCTAATTAAATTAAAATGTGTCAAATGATCTTAATTGAATATACAAACATGGATTGTAAAACAAATTTAGGAAAATATTTATCAACTAATTTGAGACACATTTGAAAAAACCATGCATCAATTCTATATTTGATATGACATTAATGATCAAATATTATTTTTTGTAATTAAATATATTTTATTTTTTAAAAATGTATGTCAAGTAATAAAAACCAAAACAATAAGATCCTATTGTCATCAAAATTTTGGATAATGATTTTTTATTCATTTGTGACTTATTAATACAGCTGTATAAAAATTTGATTTTTGATTAGTGTGGAATGATTCAATATTAATTGTATAACTATAATTGATATTTATCATGATTTTTATGTGTAACTTTATGATATATTTTTTAAATATTTTTTTTATCTATTTTAAACTCTTTATATTTTCTCATAATGAAAATATATTGTGTGTGCTTGCACATGTGCATTTGGACAAATATTTATATAATTATATGATTATATATATAATACTAAAAATGTTACAAAAAATATAATATATAAATTTATAATCAAATAAATATATCCATATGATCCCATGATGCCATCTCATCCATCACCATCTCAAATCATCCTTCCTCATTATTGATTCCCTTATATGCCCAATCATCCTTCTCGTCCCCTTCCAACAATGTGTCAATTTCATATTCCTCATCCACCATGATGCTCTATAACTCTAGGGAGTCATTGAAATCATATTCTAAAAATGAATGATTTGTGATGCCATCCATTGTAGCTCTGAGGGTGCATGGTGGCATCGTGTAGGAGTTATTATTATTCGATAGAGAACTAATAGTCGAATGAAGGATTGCCTTTATCTTATTTAAGGAATTTATCAAGGAACTCAGATTCATGATCTTGATGTAGTTATGGAGGATAGTTATATTCCTTGTGTCCTTGGAGAAAAAAATTCTATGAGATAATTTCTTTATCATGGGGGCATTCTGGTGATTCGTTATATTTTTTTTAGTTCTTCTGGGAAACCTATTTACAATCTCTACAGATTTATTACCTATTTTATTGTGGGTATTTATCAGAATCATGTCTTCTTCTTCTATCTACCTATCCTTAAATCAATCCAATGAAAAAATATTTTTAATTGTCAAAATATTTCATATAAAAAAATAAACAATGACTAAAAAATAGTGTAGCTGGGAAGTATAAGAAATCAGACTTTAATGTTTTGTCAGATATGGTTAGTCCATCTCTCCCTACATTGTTTACCAATACTTCTACTTATTATCTAGGAAACTATAGACTATTTCTTCACTTCATATTGTTCCACCAATTGAACCAGTAACCTACACACACACAAGTCATGGATCTCTACACGTGAGACCAAAATAATATAACGAGAATAAAGAAAAAAATATGTGACATACGTGATGGGTTGGGACTTGTCTTCTTCAATATCCCACTAACACTTGACCACATTTGATCTCTTATGGCCATTGAAAGTCTTTGTACTCATCATTTCGTTGTTAGAATAATTATTATCAGTAGGTCTTCCAGTGAAAGAGTCCTCTACAGGCATGAGAAAACTCATGAGGTTCAAATTATTCTTCTCATAATTTCATAAGGATCTTTCTTGATGATCACTCAAGCCCACTATAACCACTCCACCAATTATCATCTGTGTTTTTTTAGAAGGAATTATCATCCATATTCCCCACTCTACCAATGTCGAATGATTGAGACTTGTTTTTTATGCTGCTGCTTCTGCTCGTAGCTACGGTCTTAAAGAATTGGTCAAAGGGATCAATTGCAACATTGTGGAAAGGTTGATTATGAATATTATTTTCAAAATATGGATGGTTGGATGATTCCCCACATGCTGGAATAATGTAATCAAGGTTCTACAACCCATGGATGGGAAACTTGTCTTCTCACTCTAAGTGATTTTTGTTTTCTTAAGGGAACATTAGTTGTGAGAAGAAATTTTCCAGGTCTTTAGATTCTTCGTTCCTCAAGAAATATTCCATCAATTTCACAAAAAGAGATTAAAAAAGCAACTAAAAATGTGGAATTTGGATGAATTTCAGTGTTTTAATGGTAGAAACCCCATTTAAGCTTGAGGTATATTTATTATAGTTTTTACTTAATTTGAATTAATTTGTTGAAAATGTTTCTATATAAGTTATAATTAAATAAAAAATATTTTTCAAATTTTTATTTATTTTTGACAATAAAAATAAAACATCAAATAAAAATAATTCATAATTATTCTCAACTTATTCAGGTAACAAAAATATACTTCTATAATAGAATAGAAATATTACTATAAAGAGATTTTTTATTCATTTTTTCTTCTAATCAAGATACCATAAATATACTAAAAATCTCACATGTAAATTATAATAATTAGTTTTTTGAAGTAACTAAGAAAAATATATACTATTTCAACATAACATAAGCCTCAATAAATATGATTCACAAATGAATTAACTCTTTTGTTCACAACTTAAAGAAGAATAATTTACTAATATATTATAAAATTATCATCCATAACATAGATGATATATATATTCATATATAATCCACTTGGTTGATGTTATTTAATTTAAATTTTATTACTATAGAATTTGTTTTATATATTTTTATTTCATTTTTTCCCCGTATATATTGCTGTGGTAGTGGGGGTTTGGGGTTTAGGGAGCTGGTCGCGGGGTTGATTCCTTGGTCCAGTTTTATTTGTTTAATGAGATGTATATAAGAAATTTTTTATATATTTTTTTTGACATTAAAAAAATAAATTAAATTAGTTTTACCTACTACAAAGTGTGTACATAGATGCACCTGTCGACTAAGACATGAAAAAATAATTTTGTATATAATTTAATTTTTATAATAAATTTATCGAATTTTAGATGGTAATATTAAGTATATATAAAAATGAATAAATCGTCATTTCCTTAAAAAATAAAATTTTATTCATTTATTTTCTGTGATAATTTTTTTTAAATATTTTTTTAAATTGAATTTGTTTCTCTTAAATTTATATCATGATGAAAAAAATTTCATTTAACATGATAATTTCATAAGAATACATTTAAAAAATCAATGATACATATTTATAAAATTAAAATCTATCTCAGGTGTGAGATATGATTAATTTCTCATTCAATTATAGATTCTTCAAAAAATAATATTTTACTCATGTATACATTTTATCTATATATGAAATTTCTATTACTTTTTCAATGATATAAAATTATGTTTGGCATTATCATGTAAGAAATATAAAAAATTGAGAATTTTGTTTGTTTTCTTATTTATATTTCATCAATAATTGTAATTTTTCATATTAACTATATAAAATAATTTAAAATTGTTATATAAATCAAAAAATCTTTAAATATATTTAAAAATCTTTTAAATTGTTTTATTCATTTTATATTATTTAATATCTAAGTTGAATTCCATTTATAATAAAAAATTAAAGTCAAATTATTTTCTTATCTCGCATTTTATTATATTATGCACAAATTTTTCTATCATATCAATTTTGTGATAATATTGTTTTATTATAACATTGAACTTCTTAATCTCAAAAATAAAATTATTTGAAGATAATTATAAATTCGTTTTTCAGTACATATTATTTTATAAATAATTTTTATTCAGATATTCAATTAAAACATATTTTTTGTAAAAATAAAATAAATTTATTTTATGTTACTATATTTTTTCAAAAAAGTTATATTATTCCTTTTTTAATAAAACATTTTCCATTAAGTTTCCACCAGCCATTCCATTATCCAGGTGGAAACATAAAGTATTTCCTTGGCTTAAGCCTTATGGGTTGATTCCATGCCACCCAATAATCCATCAGAAAAAAAGTAAAAAAAATGTTTCAAAACATTTATTATAATGAAAATAAAAAATGATGGAGGACAGATAAATAAAATTGTAACTCATTTATGAAGAGATAAAAAATAGTTAAAATTTTATTTTTTTCATTAAAATAAAAATTAAGTGTGTTGATTGCAGCAACAGATGTGCATTAATATTAATTTTTTATTATTATGTAAACTTGCGGTATTGACCATAATGCAAAAATACTAAGTTCAAATAAACATATACCATTAAACCCTTATAAAGCTTTGATTTCATTCATTAAAACGATATCACTCCATCACATTATGTAGGCTATCTTATAACACCACATATTTTGAGATAAACTTTTTGAATGGTACTTTAAGTGATTATGTCATTGACCCCTTCGGTCACATCTTGACACCCATATCTACATTATATAGGAGAATCTTGAAACTATCATGATATGTAATATAGACTGAACGGACACTCGAATCATAAGTCATATCCATTTTAATTTAAAGAAACCAGGTTTAATGAAAAAACATAGTTATGGAGGCCTTTCTAGGGTTAAGAAACTAGATGGGGCTCTTTGACCTCAGTCTGACACCATCTATGGTGTAGATCTCGTTACAGGCTTTGATTTGATATTTTTTATAGTCCAAATAAACACTCGGATGAAATGTTATGGTCGTTTGAAGTTTGTGTTAGATTTTAAACTTTTTTAACTTTTTATATATATTTTTTCTTTGGTTATCACAAAATTTAAATATCATGTGTTTTTAGCTTATTTCATGAGATTATATTTGAATGGTTGTGGAGTTGAAATGGGATCCCAGATCAAAAGTTATGTTCATTTGATATCATAGTCAACTTTTTATTTTTTTTATTGATTTGTTTTATGTTTCAAGTAACTATTTTCTAAAAATTATAAAATATTAATAATTAACACAATATTATTAATTAAAATTATATATAATGGACTATATATAAGAGTAAATAATAAATCATAAATCATAAATAAATATTTAAAAAAAAAACCTTTAATTTAGCATCATTTTTTTAAAACTACCACTATTTCCTGGTGGTTTTTTTAAAATCCGCTTCTAAAAATAGATTATTACGTTGTAAAAAAATCCAAGAAAAAATTAATAAATTTTTTTTAAAAACATATAGTATTTTTTTTAACAACTTCTACAAAAAACCACTAGGAAATTCTATTTTATTAAAGTGTTAAGTTATGTTTATACCTTACCTAAGTCAAACCTAACATTTTGGACAAAACTAAAAAGTTGGAATTCTAATTCGAGACTCCGTATAAATTTTATCAAAGTTTGTATCAATGTAATAATTAATTTCATAATATTTAGGGGGGGACAAATGGGATTACAAATTGAAAGCTTACCACTGGGGCAATATATCTGATATTAATGAAATCATCGTAAATAAGTTCAACGATTGTTTACTAGGGGAATTACTATTGTTCCCCTCTTCAGCATCCGAAACCAAAAATTCAAATTTCCACTCATTATAAAAATCTAGAAAATACACAATTTTTTACACCAACATGCTCCTCCAAATTAAAACCTCACACAAATTTTACACAATGTTATCTTATATAGAAAGATTGGAATATCATAAAATTCATATTTAATGAAGGAAATGTAAAAACGAATAGATCCATGTTGTAGAATATATCCCCATTGTGATGAACATACAAATGTTTAAAATAGAGAAAACTATATAGGGAATTTTTTGTAATGGAACCATCAACTAGCACCAATTAATTACACAAGATAGAAATTTTGATATTCCTTTGTGCATAAACCCACCTCCCAAAATCACTAGTGAATTTTATTTCTTAATTTGAGAGGTAAATATGGAAATTACAACATCAAGGAGAGTGAGATTGGGAATATCATATTCCTCAACATAACCTTTAAGAAATTCTATTAGATCTTCCCTAGAAGAGTTATTTTCTCTAAATTTACTAGGTTTTTAGTAATCCTCTCTATGTTTAAAATTGCCATTCTCTATCCATGGTCTAAAATTAAATAGTTATTCTAATTTTTTTCCATCGCAAATAAGAAAAAATCCGAGTCCATTTAATATTACAATAACCATAATCATATCTCCAAACTGCATTGATTTTATAGTATCCAAGACAATATTTAGATCTATATAAGAGGATCCCTTAACCAAAATTGATTAATAGAGCTCAAATAGATGGGAAAAACTTAGAGAATGATCATTGTTTTTTTATGATTTTTTAAAAAAAATAGTATATCATGTAACATGTGATTGTTCAAGAATTATGGAATGTGTCCCTTTTTACTAAGAAAATTCTATTAAATAATAATAAATCATTAAATAATCTCAGATTATCATGCCATTTTAGAACAATAATATTTGATTCATTTATGATATGTTGAAAAAACCCACACATCGATTTGATATGCAATGAAACTATAATGACTGAAAGTACCTTTTAAGTTATATAAACATTTATACAATGATAAAAACTTAAAAACTAGTGTTTCATTAATATCAAAATGTATAACGGTGTCTATTTATTCATTTATTACCTGTAGGAAAAAATTCACATTAAACTAATGTGTGATTTTTATGGAAGGATAGACAGTGAATTTTACTATTAAAAGTGTTTCTACTTTATTAAAAATGTGTCAAATGGTAATATTTGAATAAATGAACATGTATTGTCCCGAATTTTTTTTGAAAATAATCATTAACTATTTTGAAACACATTAGAAAAATATATACTTCAATTTTATGTTTTATATGACATTAAAGATAAAATGTGATTTTTTGTAATTAAATATCTTTCCTGTTTTAAAATTTCTATCAAGTAATCGAAACCAAACAAATATGCTCACAATATTCCAAAAATTTAGGACAATGTTTTTTATTCATTTGTGACTTATTAAGAAAACTTCACTACAACTTGATTTGTGATTAATGTGGAATGTTTAAATTTTCATTTTTACAACTATAATTGATATTTATCATGATTTTTATGTATTACTTTATGATATAATTTTTATATATTTTGTTATAGATTTATAACTATTTATATTGTCACATAATTAAAATAAATTGTGTGTGAATGTGCATGTTCATTTGTAAAAATATTTATTTAATTATATGATTATATATAATAATAAATATGTTACTATAAATATAATATAAATATTTATAATTAAATAAATGGATCCATATGATCCCATGATGTCATCTCATCGATAACCATCTCGGATCTTCCTTTATCATCATTAATGCCTTTAGAATCACAATCATTTTTCTCTTCCCCTTCCAACAATGAGTCAATGTTGTATTTCTCATCTATAATGGTGCTATTGAACTCTACAGTGTCATTGAAATCAAATTCTAAAAATGAATGGTCCGAGGTTCCATCCACTGTAGCTCGAGGGTTGCATGGTGACATCATTTAGTAGTTATTATTATTTTCTAGAGAATAGGTAGCTCGATGATGGTTTTCCTTTTTATTATTCAAGTGTTTTCTCAAGGAACTCAGATTCAGGATCTTGATATAGTTTTGGAAGAGAATTATCTACTTGGAGTCCTTAGATCTGAATTTTCTATGATATAATTTGTTTCTCTTGGTGGCATTCTAGTGATTCTTTATATTATTTTAAGTTCTTTTAGGAAACATATTTGAAAAATATACCCATTTAATGCCAATTTATTTATTAGAATCAATCAGAATCATTTCTTTTCTTCTTTCCACCTTTACTTCTATCAATCAAAAGAACTAATATTTTTAGTTGTCAAAATATTTCACAAAAAAATAAATAAACAATTACTATAAACAAGTGCAGGAGACTAGGATAAAAAACCACACTTTAATTTTTGGTAGGAGATGGTTTTTACATATCTCTCTACATTGTTTACTAATCCTTCCACTTTGAATATAGGAAAGCAAGCACCATTTCCATACTCCATGTTTTTTCACCAATTGAACCAACAATCTACACACACACAATTCATAAATCTATACAAGTGAGAGATAAATAATATAATAAGGACAAAGAATAAAAACAAGTGACATAAGTTATTGGTTGGGACCTGTATTCTTTAAAATTCCACTGGTCATTGACAATATTTGAACTGTCACATCCCTTGCAAGCATTCCCACCCAACACCTAGCCCTTGAACTCATTATTATCAGTGGGTATTCCAGTGAAATTGTCCTCATCGGGCATGCCAAAACCCATGGGGATCATTATATTATAATTATAATTATATAAGGATATTACTTAATGATCACTCATTCCCACCATACCCTCCCCATTGATTCTCAGTTTTGTTTGTTGGAAGAAATATCCATTTATGTGCCCCACTGTGCCAATGTTGAATGACTAAGACTCGTTTCGTTTGAGTCTGCTGCTACTGTACATAGCCATGGTCTCAAAAAAGTGGTCTAAGGGGTTAATTCCAACATCATATAAATTTTGATGATAAATATTCCTAAAAAATCTAGAGATTTGGATGATGTCCCACATGCTTGAATAATGTAATCAAGGTTCTATAACACATGGATGGGCATCTCATCTTCTCACTCCATGTCATTTTTGTTTTCATATGGGGATATTGGTTATGATAATAAATTTTCTATGTCTTTATTTGATTTTTTTCCAAGATAAATACTCCATAAATGTCACTAAATGAGATAAAAATAGCAACTAAAAATGTAGATTTTAGATGAATTTTAATGTTTTAATAGTGGAAACCTGAGTTAATCTAGGGGTGTATATATTATAGTTTTTGAACAATTTGAATACATTTGTTGAAAAAAAATTCTTTTGGTTATTAATAAATAAACTTTATTTTTCAAACTTTTATTTATTTCTGACAATAAAAAATCGAACATCAAATAAAAATTATTCCAAATTATTCTCAGCATATTCAGGTAAAAAAAATATTTCTAGAAAAACATAAAAAACTCACTATAAAGAAAATTTTCAATCATTTTTTTTTGGATAAAAAATATATGAGAAAAATTCTTAAAATCCCACATGTAAATTATAATAATTCAGTTTTTAAAGTTATTATGAATAAAATTAATTAATTCATCATAACATAGGCCTCAATAAATATGGTTCATAAATGTGTGGAATCCTTTCTTCATAACAAGAAGACGGATAAATTTACTACTATATTATAAAATTATCATCCCTAACATAGATGATACACACACACACACATACACACACAAACATAGATATATATATAATCCACTTGGTTACTGTGATTTAATATAAATTTTATTATTAGAGAATGTTTTATAAGTATATATATATTTTTTATTTTTCCCCACACATGTGGTTGTGTTGGAAGGGGGTTTGGGGTTTGGGGTTTGGGGTTTGGGGTAGTGGTCATGGGGTTGAGTCCCCATGATGGTTTTATTCATTGTGTGAGTTGTATATAAAAAAGTTTTATATATTTTTATTTTGTTTTGACATTAAAAAATAAATAAAATTAGTTTGACATACTACAATGTGTGTACACTCAGATTAATCAAACCAAGACATGAAAAAATAATGTAATGTCTAATTGTTTTTAGAATAAATTTATCTATTTTTAGTTGGTCTTATTATGTAGATGTAAAAATGAAGAAATCATCATTTCATCAAAAAATAAAATTTACTTCATTTCTTTTGTGTGATAATTGTTTTCATATATTTTTTAAATAGAATTCTTTTATCAAAAATTTATATCATAGAGAAACAAATTTAATTTGAGAGAATAGTTTCATAGAAATATATTTAAAAAATCAATGATGAAATTTTATAAAATTAAAATCTATCTCAGGTAGGAGATAAGATAAATTTCTCAAGCAATTCTAGGTCCTTCAAAAAATAATATTTAGCTCATGTATATAGTTTATCTCTATATAAAATTTCTATTACATATTTAGTGATATAAAATTATTTTTTTCATTATCTTGTAAGAAATATAAAAACTTGAGAATTTTTTTTATTTTCTTATTTATATTTCATCAATAGTTGTAACTTTTCATATTAACTATATAAAATAATTAAAAAAGTATTATACATATCGAAATATCTTTGAATATATTTTACCATATTTTAAATTGTTATATACATTTTTATCCCATTTAATTGGTATGTGAAATTCTATTTATAATAAAAACGTTAAAGTCAAATTATTTTCTAATCTAGGATTTTATTATTTTGTGCATAATTTTTTATATCATATAATTTTTTCTAATAATATTTTTTGATGATAATATTAAACATATTAATATCAAAATAAAATTATTTAGAAATAATTATAAAATTTTGTTTTTTCAATACTTAGTATTTTATAAATAATTATTATTTGGATGTTTAGATAAAAAAATATCAAACATAAAATAAATTAATTTTATGTTAATATATTTTTTCCAAAAAAATATTTATTATTTTTTAAAATATATCTATTAATTATCACCTGGGTACTCCATATAACTAGTGAAAACTTCAATGATTTCCTTAGATTAATCCTTAAGAGTCGATTCTATGCCACCTAATAATCTTCCAGAAATAAAAAGAAAAAATATTATATCTAAAAAAGGAGTATATTGAAAATAAAAAATGTTTAAAGTGATAGGAATAAAATTGTAACTCGTTTTTTAAAGGGAAAATAGTTATAATTTAATAATTTATTAAAATAAAAATTAAGTTGGTTTGTGGAAGCAAGAGATGAGATTTGATATTAATTGTTTTTTATTATGGAAGCTGGAACACAAGATCCTCAACCTAGTTGGTGAGGACTCAGAAAATGAATCCAAGAGACCTGAGATCAAATCTGAGTGGATGCATATTCCTTGGTACTGTAGCCTTACTATAGCAGTCACTGTAAAATGTACTATTACAGGTACTATTTGGTACTATAGTAACTTGAACTATTCATCCATTTGGGACTTCCAGCAAGAATTTTGGTCCTCATATCCTTCAAGGCCTTCAGGCCACCCCTTGCCTCTAGGCCTATTTTGATTTTGGGCCACCATAAGGCCTTCATTCCACCTCAAGGATTTTGGGACACTTGAATATGTAGATGTACCAGACAAATTACAAGGAATAAGGATTTGTATGAGGATTCAAAGCATGTGAATTCACAAGGCCATAACTAACTAGACTTGGAAGATTGACTGGGTATGGCAATTCCATCAGTACTGGGCCTATACAGCTCTGCATATGATGGCTAGTCGACCAGCCATGTGAAGGTAGAGAGCTGACATCATGAAATTTGTTCGGGATGGGTAGTTCCAAGTTGTCTTGTTTGGGTTTATTTACTAATACCTATGGGTCATGTAATTACACATAAACCTTCAGGACTTGTAAGGGTTCCCCCTCATCCATTGAACGGGTAATTATCAAAAATCAATAAAAAATTGATGGTCTTCGATCCATTCCAAAAAATATGGAAGTTGACACTATTGACCACAATTTCAAAATACAAGTGTCAAAAAAATATATACCATTAAAACCATAGAATGATTTTATGTAATTAATTAAAATCTTATCACTTCATCCATGCATATACAAAATATTATAATTCAACATGATTTAAACGTAATTTGATTTAATATTGTTTCATAATCTTCAATTTGTCTGGTTGTGAAGCTGAAATGGACTCTCAGATCAGAAGTTATGCTTGTTTGATGTCGAAGTACACTTCTCTATTTTTTGTATATTTTTTTTAATTTCATGTTATAATTAATAAATAATTATAAATACTTATTAACTAACACATTATAATTTAGTGACGGTTATTTTAAACTGCCATTGTTTCCCAAAAAGTTTTTTAAAACCTGTCATTAAATATATATATATATATATATATATATATATATATTAAAAAAATATGAAAAAATATATTTAAAAGGAATTTAGTGGATTTTGTTAAACCAGCCGCTAAACTTATTTAGAGAAAAAATTTAGCAGTAGTTTTCAAAACCATCGAGAAATGCCATTTTTTATAGTGTTGAGCCAGGTTTATTCTTTACCTAAGTCAAATGCAATGTTTCAGACTAAACCAAAATGTTGTAATTCCAATTTGAGACTCCATATAAATGTTATCAACGTTTTCATCAATGGAATATTTAATTTTATGATATTCAGGGGGAGTACAAATGGGATTACAAAGCACAAGAATACAGTTGGGGAAATATTTCTAAGATCAACAGAATCCTCGGAAAATATTTCCAAGATCATTTAACTTAATGAATTACTATTGTACCTCTTTTATGAATCTGAAACCAAAAAATAAAATTTTCACTCATTATCACAACCTAGAAAATACATGGGTCATTACACATGCATGATTTTCCAAATTCAAACCTCACTTAAATTTCACATAACACCATCTTATATTGAAGGATTTTAATATCATAAAATTCTTTATCAATGAAAGTCATGTAAAAAATAATAGATCCATGTTGTAGAATATATCCTCATTGTGATTAAAATACAAATGATTGAAATGTAGGCTTCTATATAGGGATTTTGATTAATTAATCCATCAATTATCACCCATTATTATGACAAAAAAAGAAGTTTGTATATGCCTTTATGCATAAATACACACACCAAACTCACGAGTGTATTTTACTTCATATGTTGTGTGGTAAATGTGGAAATTACAACATTGGGGAGAGATCTCAGTTTCTAAAACACAATGATGGTGCACCGAAGATCTATTTATGCACACATAAATGCAGAAATAATTTCTTATAAGTAATTCTTTATCTAATTAAATTAATTATAAACAATATTTGTTGATCATTCCCTCCCGGTTCTGGCGCAATTCTTCATTGTCTATTTCATTGACTCAATTCCATGGATCACTAAATTCATGGTCGAATAGATCTCATACTGATCGTTGATTATGAAAAATATTAAATTTGGGCACCACCCATTTCATACTTCTGCTACACCTAGAACCTACAAGTGTTATCAATGTCGGCACATAATTGTTTATAATTATTTTATTTCATTAGTGATTTACAGATTCATAATTTAGTTTTTAAATTCAACTTTAATATTTCTTTTAATTTAAATAATGAGATCTGTTTCTTCCTCTATCGTTTCTCAAAGATTTAATATAAATGATTAATTTTATAATTAAAATAAAATCAAGGAACTCGTCTAAAGGACCCAAGGATTCTTCCAGAGTAACACAGTAGTACACATCATGTAACCAACATTACACATCGTGTATTTGTGTTCAACGCACCAGAATTTAATTTCAAAATTTCTTAATCTGTGTGTGTTAATGACATGTACTGTAGTTAATTATTAAATTTAGTGTTTTCCAAGACATACTGGCACACGGTCAGCCGGACTACATGTTGTGTGGCCGATTGGACATTGTGTGTAGTCCCTTTGGGTCAAAGGTGGGTTGTGTATTCCATACTTGGCCAACCTGATTGGTTACTGTGTGACATAGAGTCAACACGGTGTGTGACACACTAGACATGTCATGTACTCCAATAATTCTGATGTAATCCTCACACACGGAGTCCCTAGGAATGTACTCTAAATAGATATTAAAGGTTGTACACACCGTGTAGATCAGATCTAAACATAGTTTACTTTTACCAGTTTACACAAATTTATAATTTATTTATTTTACTATGTAATCCTTGAGACATGAACTTTCATGTGGTCAAAAATATTGGACACACCATGTGATAGGTTTTAATATACATAAACATTTAAATTTTTAGTCGATATCTGTGTAATGTTTAGATCCAAATATGATGTATGAGTTGAATTTTATGTTGTTACTATACATGAATTTGATAATAAAACATGTCCAAAATATCATATAATTCTTATAATCATCCTTGAAGCACACATCATTAAAGTACGTGATAATTTTTTTATGCTATAAGTCTCAAGAGTAAAATATTATTCAAGTATAATACATGTTGAGAAGAATTGGATAGGTGTTCACAATATTGCCTTCAAGCTACATTTATGTAGAAGGTTAATTTTAAATAATATTATTTAATTTTTTTGAAATTATAATAGATGATAATCTCAAGTAAATTCAGATAAGGATTAAGATTAAAGGATTGAATAATTAAAGATAATAGTTAATCGATTCGAGCATGATTTATCTTATATAAGAATGATTTAGAATTGAATGTAAGTTTTATTAAATGCATAATTTGTCGAATGCTTATGGATGATCATGAGATAGACATGACCTTTGTATCTGATTGGTTTCATTTTATTTATTATCAAATTAAATTGTTGGTATGTGTTCTTTCTCTCCTCATTAATATGTAGGGTCTACATGCCCATGGTATATTTTATGTAAACCCCCTTTTACCCCTCACCTACATGTGAGTAAAAGCATATGTAATGGATGGATCTCCCAAGATAGTGTAGGTTGTTCAATTTAGAAGGTGAGGAGAAACCAATCCAAGGAGATACAATGGTGGACAAGTAAAAAGTTGTAAACACGAAACTAAATTGGATCAAGGTTTTTCTCCCCATGGTAAATGGTTATTTTATCAACAACTTGATAAACTAACCATTAGTATAATCTCATGATCATACCCTTTATTATATTTCTATTAGTTTCATGGTTATTTCATTATGTATGTATTTTCGTGATCACATAATTATGGAATTAACAAACATATAACATGGAAAAAAATAAAATGGATTATGCGTAAATATTATTTAAGACAGGGTTAATCCCTTAAGTAATCCAACATAATATTAACAAGCATGTAAGAAAGATAATAATTGTAAATTTATTCATGAAGGATAAAACCTCTCAATAAAATATTAAGTCGGTATAGCCTTCCATTACTTCGGTTAGAATCAAACCATAGTTCAAAATTCTTGACCGTCCAAAGTTAGGGTGATTTCAATCATAAGGGAATTTTAACATGAGGTTTTATATTGAATTTACTTAGTTCACATCAATGGTTGACTTACAAAGAAGGACATAGTGTAATTGAAAGGAAAAGGATGATAAAATCTAAAATTAATGATTTCTAGATTGGGGAGTCCACTCAGTAGATCAAGGAACTATGAGTTATTGAAGTCGGCATTTCGAATTCCTACCTAAAACCATTCATGTTTCTTGAACAACCAAATTTTGGGTCATCAGAAAGAGAATATGGATCCTTTCTACATGAATGTCCAAGAAATAAGATATTCCAAATTCAATGGTGAAGGACATTGGGTATCGATAAAATAGTGGGGTACTAATAAATATAATATTTATTAATTTGTCTAAATTTTATCAGATAAAGTACTAAAATTATTCACATCCTTTTTATAAAAATAGAAATAAAACAGTCATTAAACATATCATTGTGATCCATACTTGAGAAGTAAAACCCTCTCACTGGCATGAATCTCCAATAATTGTAGAGGCATTTATGAATCATCCTTCGCCATGAAATGAAATTATATGTGCTAGAAGAACCTTTACTAATTATTCCTGGAAATGAGGAAAGTGATGAAGAACTATATCTCTATAATAAACTTCTGAATGATGCTACAAATGTTCAGTTTTTTATGCTATCATCCATGTATAATGAGGTTTTAAAGGAACATGAGGAAATAGATGCATATAGCATGATGCCTCACCTTCAGGATCTCTATCAAGAGAAGGAAATACAAGAGAGTTTTGAGATCTCAAATGATTTGTTTACCGCTAAGATTGGTGAGTTTTCACTAGATGGGCCTCATGTAGTCAAGTTTATCGGCTACATTGAATGCATGGAAATATTAGGGATTAAATTACCAAATGATTTTTCTAATGATCTCATACTTTCATCACTACAAAATACCTTCTCCACCATTATTTTGAATTATAATATGATCAATAATGTGATGAATTTTTCTAAACTACTAACATTGATTCTTCAAGTGGATAAGGACACGGGGTCTAACAAACCCACAGACCTTATGGTAAATAAGAAGATGAAGGATGTGGAAAAGGGTCATAAGACTTATAAATAGTCTAAAGATCCTGAGCACCATCCTACCAAGAAAAAGAAGATCTAGAGGTAAGGAAAGGAAAAGAAGGTAGTTTGTTTTTAATGTGGTAGGACAGACCACTAGAAGAGAAAATGCACCCAAAACATGGGTAAGCTAAAGGTGCATTCATTATCGAGTGTAACCTTTACATATCTACACATTGGGTATTTGATACTGCTTGTGGTTCACAAATATTTATCCAAATACAAGAACCAAGTATATACCAAAATATTTCTTAGGGAGAGGTGGATCTTTGAGATGCCAATGGTTATGGGTTGGCTGCTCTTTCCATTGGTGACTACCACCTTTTATTTCCAATGAGAAAGATTTTTGTTTTACTTGATTGTTATTATGTACCTACTATTTTCAAAAACACAATTTCCGTGTCAAGTTTGGATACATATGTTTTTATTTTTTTATGTTCTGAAATAAATGGTGTTTCTTTTATATGGACCGCATTTGTTATGCTATGGAACTTTTAAATAATGTTCTGAATGTATTAAATTATTAAAACCAAGTGTTATAAAATTATAATGAATCAAGTTCACATAACTCACATAACACCCAGCTTTGGAATCAACATATTTTTCATGTAAAGGATAAGTGTTCAAAAATTTTCATTCAAGATGGTTCTTTAGATTCATCTAAGCTAAAACAACATAAATGATTTCATGCTTGTTTATAAAGAAAAATGACTAAGCCACCATTTTGTGGATCGGTTGAAAGGGAAACATAGCTTCTAGGATTGGTACACACTTATGTGTGTGGACCATTTCTAGTAGAAGCTATAGGTGGATATTCATAATTAAAAACTTTTACTAATGATTTGAGTATATATGGAAATATTTACTTAATGAGGTATAAGTCTGAGTCATTTAATAAATTCAAGGAATTCAAAAATGAATTTGATATTAAGCGTGGTAAGAAGTTAAAGAATCTTCAATCGGATCGAGGTTGTGAGTAGATTAACCAATAGTTCATCAACTTTCTAGGGGAGTTTGGGATTATATATCAACTCACTCAACCTTATACACCACATTGTAATGGTGTTAGTGAAAGAAAGAAACATACCTTGTTGGACATGGTTAGGTCAATGATGAGTCATGCAAATATTCCATTATCCTTTTGAGGATATTCATTATAAATCGGTGCATAAACATTTAACTGAGTACCAACTAAAGCATAAAATGAAATTCCCTTCAAGCTATAGAGTTGAAAGAAACCCATTTTTCATATACATGTGTATGGGGTTGTGAGGCATTTTTTAAGGCCTCCTTAAGAAAAAAAGTATCACCCTGGGGTGAAAAGTGTATCTTTATTGGGTATCCCAAGGAAACAAAGGGATACTACCTATATAACCCCTCATCCAATAAATTGATTGTCTTTATAATAACCATCATTCTTGAGAGAGATCACATCCTAAAAAAGAATAGTTGGAGAAAGATTAACTTCGATGAATTTGATTCTCAAGATATGCATAAGTTTGTATATGAATAGATTCCACAGGTCCCCATGGAAGACGTATTTCCTGAAACAAAAGTACTACGTAAGAGAATAAGGAAGTTAAGAGAAATAGATAGATATGGTTTTCTGGTAACTGAGGATAGTGACTCATTATTGGTTGATAGTAATGAACCTTTATCCTACAAATAGGATGTAGAGAGCTTAGAAGATGCCAGATGGCTATAATCAATGAATTCTGTGATGGATTCTAGGTATCAGAACCATTTTTGGGTTCTGGTTGATGCACAAGTTGATTTAAATCATGTTGGATGAAAATGGGTATTAAAGAGAAAACTATACTTGGAAGGTAAATTAAGTACCTATAAATCATGTCCTATGGCTAAAGAGTTTAAATAACATTACATAATTTACTATGATGAAAACTTTTCACCAATTTCCATGTTTAAATCCATTAGAAATATACTTTCAATAGAATCTTATCATGACTATGATATTTGTAATATGGATGTCAAAACTGCATTCATTAATGGTATCCTTTGGGAAGATGTCTATATGATACAACCCAAATGGTTTGTGACTCTATGGTATACCAAAACTATTTGAAAATTTTCATAGATCTATTTATGGATGGAAGAAAGAATCTATGTCATAGAATATTTGATTCTATTTATACATAAAAGAATTTAGTTTCATTAAGAATTAAAGTGTGTCGTGTGTTTAAAAAATGTTTAATGGGAATGTGTTTGTTGTCCTAATAGTGTATGTTAATGATATATTACTTATTGGAAACGAAATACTAGTTTTACAATATATTCAAAACTTTTTAAACAAGTGTTTCTCCAAGAAAGACTTAGGAAAAGTATCCTAAATTATAGGGATCAATATCATTCATGATATATCCAATAGGCTGCTTAGGCTAAACAAAAGTATATCTATTGACCAGATACAAAAGATATTTAGTATTGAAAAATCCAAGATGGGAATGGTTCTAGTGTCACATGGATTACATCTTTCTAAGAAAAAGTTCCCCAAACACAATAGGAGAAAGATAGAATGATTAATAACTCATATGATTCAATGATATGATCAATCATATATGCCATGTTATGTACTATACTTGGTGTTTTCTGTGCATTGATTATGGTAGGCAGATATAAAGCATATCCAAGAGAACGACATTGGACTCCTATTAAGACTATCCAAAAATATCTGAGAAGAGATAATGATATGTTCTTGTTGTAAGCTGAAGAGGAGGAGCTTGTCATCATAGGGTATGCTAATGTTTGTTTTTATACTAATAAGAATGATATGAAGTCACAATTAGGATATCTTTTTTGTCTCAGCAAAGGAGTTGTGAGTTGTAAGAGTTCAAAGCAGTTAGTTTTTGCTAATTAGTAGTGCCTGAGTATATATAAGTGTCTGATGCATCCAAGGAAGATATCTAGATTCAAAACTTTTTCAAGGAGCTTGATGTGGTACCTATAAGTAGACACCCTATCACATTGTATTTTGATAATACTCTAGCGGTGGCTCTTACAAAAGATCCAAGGTATCATCAATGGAAAAATCATATACTCTAGAAGTATCACCTCTTGAGAGATTTCTATAAGAGGGGTGAATTTTCAATGATAAGAGTACCCAAAGAAAAGAACATGGAGGACCCCTTGACTAAAGGCCTATCTTAGTAGAATTATGAGTATCTTTTGAGAGCTAGTGGCATATTCAGTTGTTAGCAGTTGGCTCTAGTGCAAGAAAGAGTATGTTGGATTTGGTTTCTTAGAACCAACTTCTTTTTACTTTATGATAAACTTTTATTCATGATTTTTGAATATTAGTAAACTAATTATCACATCATGATTTTTCTTCTACATAACATAGTATGTGATAATTTTCTAAGAGTACATGTCGCACCAAAATTTCATAGTAGTTCCCCGCTATTATGAGAACTTGAAAGTGCTACACCGCTATTCTTGAAAATATTTTCTATAGGTGGATGATATAATTTGAGGGACACAAATGATACAGGCTATTGGGGGTGGAGACTCATAGGACATTGATTCATCATCTCATGGTGTACACCCTTGGTAATTTCCAGTAAGGATATTATGCAAACGAGACCCGTTACTAGGAAATCCACATTCATTTGTGTCATGTGATGTTCTTATCTACTGGTGTGTGTATTGTTTATTATACTTTAAGATTATTATTAATGGGTATTATGAGTTATGAACTTACATGTATTGACAAAAACTGTGAAAACAGATGCTCGTAGAGAGGTGGGGTATGTTGGGTGTGTCACGAGTAATATTGAATTAATTAATAATGCGAGAGAAAGGATGTATACCTTAAATTTTTAACAGAAGTTAAAATCTCATGACCTTTGATGGAAATGATATAGCCTAAATAAATCCATGGCCACAGTGATCAATAGGTGAGTTCTATTTCTAGAAATTCAAATAAAGAGATAATCAAGCACATAGGTTTATGGAACTAGCATTCAACCTGCTCGGTTTGAGATATTATTATAAAGGGATTATATTACAAAGTAAGTGTTTGTATGAGGTGACATGTTGTTGGAGAATTAAATTCCTCCTCTATGGGTTCCTTGGAATGTTGTTAGACACTAACCTTAGAATTTAGGATACTTTTCCGAATTCCACTGAGTAAGAGGCCTAGAGGGTCACACGCTAAGTGTATTCAGAATCTGAGATAAATAAAATATTATTAGTTATTATTTACTAATTTGAATAAATATTATTCATATACATTGATTAATAATTATTCATGTATGATTGATCTTATATAAAAATTTATTTATTGTTTTGTAAATATAATATTTATTTATTTATTAGTGAATAATGTAGTTGTATTTATTCAACAAATAAATAGAAATTATTCAAGGCATGATTAATATTGTGGAGTAACGGAAGATCGAGTTTAATGGTCTAGTGAGAAGTGATAATATTGTATAATATTTGATTAAATAATATTTAATTATAATTTTCAAGATACTTTTGTGTCAAGAAATAATAATATTACTATTATTATTTGACCTGGGGTTTTGCTATGATTAAATAATAATAAAGTCACTTGTTCGATTATTTTATTTTAACCCTAGATATATAAATACCCAATTATATTATTTTATCATAATCCTATTTAGTTGGGATCAATGATTCCAGGATAATCCTCTCAAGCCTAGATAGATCCCTTATCCATGAACGCTCCCATGAATGGTGATCAATGCTCCTCCACCAGATCAAGGAGAATTACTTGGAAGCGATTCTCGAGGTGATCAAGGTAGATTACAAAAGTGCAAAGATCTTCCGTGATAGCACCCGAATACTCCTTTGGTGATGTCTGCAAATTCTTGGAACATGTGTGGACTAATGCTAGAGGAAATATACACTTGGTTTCTACAAGGAAATTATGGTACACTATAGATATATCCCCGAAAACATTAATGAAGAAAGAATACCATATAGGAAATTCTTTACATAATTAAATTAATTATAAACAATATGTGTTGATCCTTCTCTCTCAGTTCTAGTGAAATTAGTCTTTGTCAATTTCTTTGACTCAATTACATGGATCATTATTTCATCATCATATATATCTAAGGTTGATAATTGATTGTGGAAAAAATTAAATTTGGTCACTGCCCATCTCACTCATCTACTATTCCAAGAACCAACATGCAAGAGGTGATTATGGGTGTGATATGGGCTCAACGGAAATAGGTATATCATGAATAATTCTAAAGGAACCATTGTAAAATGTAAGGTACCCCAATATGTATAATGTTGATTAAGATAGAACCCTTCAAGAACTACAGGAGGTGGAGGATAGAATAAATGATCCCTGCCTATCACAATGATTATCCTAAGATGGAACTATCGTGGGCTTGAAAGACAATGAATGGTTTGGATTCTCTATCACCATTTCAAAAAAAATCAACTTAATATGGTTTTCTTTTCCAAAATTATGTTGGAAAATGAGGGAAACACTAGTATTTCCTAAAATGTGGCTTTCATATATTCTTCTTTTTCCCATTCCAAGGCTACTTGGGGGTGTCTTTTATGGAAGGATAACATTGACTTTAGAATCATCTCTTTCTCACTGAATCTTATGGATATATCTATTCATGATTCCCTCTCTACACTATGGACATTTTGGTGTATTTATAGATGGACATAAAAAAATGAGAAATGTAACTCTTGGGATCTTCATTGTTTGTTGTGATAAAGATTTTCTATCCATATCCTTTTTGGCGGTAAATTCGATGAGATTATATTTTACAATGAAAAAAGTGGGGGAGAATTTCAGTCCTAAGATTTTATTTCAATCTCCCAGGATACGATCTTCAGTATGTAGAAGTCTGATCTTGGCTATATAGGTAGTCCCTTCACCTGGTTTTGAGGGAACTCAGAATGCACACACATTGTTGAGCATCTTGATAGATTTTTGGGTTCGACATAATGGACCAACATATTCAGAATGTTCCATATCTATCACTTGGTACTGAATTCATGGGACCACTTCCCTATTTCTATTTATTTCTCTCATATATTTCACAATAAAAGATATAAGAAACCTTTCCTATTTGAAAGATTTTGGGAAATATATAATTAGTGTGAAGAGTTTTTCCGCTCATACTAGAAGGGTTAAAACTTATACATTAGTTTCAACCACCAGTAGGTCGATTATAATTTGAATTTTTGAAGTAATAATAAATTTCATTGACCCAAAAATAATTGTGAATCAATTGAGGGATAGTTAAATTCCCTTTATACAAGATATTTGGATGATTATATTTAGAATTAATTTTTTCCAAGACTAATTAGATGTGGCCCTCTGCATCAAGGAGAGATTCTGGGAAAAGCGCACTTGTGATGACTACATTAAAGAAGGGGATGAAAACACCCATTACATCCACCCGAAGGATTCCCCCAGATGCTGAAAAAACATTATTTATTGCCTCTCATATTCTCATGGTAGAACTCCATCCAATGTTGAAGTAATTCATGATATTATTTCTTATTATTTTTAGAAGCATTATACTACAGGGAAATCCACCATTATGGCTGAAGGTGATCCATGCATCAAACTCATGATCACTGATGAAATGAATTGACATCTCACAAAGTATATTTTGGATGATGAGATTATATAATCTCTAAAACATATCCATTCCACATAAGTCTTGATTCAATATGGCTTCCATGGTCTTTTCTTCAAGAAATATTGGCACATTGTTATCCCTGACATTATTTTCACTTATGAAAGGTATTTGGGTGGGGAAAATAAATAACTTCTATATTAATGAGACCATTATAAACCTCATACAAAGGATTAAGAAACCCTTATTGGATTCAGACTTTAGGCCAATCAGATTATGCAATGTATCCTATAAAATCTTCTCAAATATTTTTTTCCATTGACTGGACAGCTATTTTCTTCCAATATCTTTGAAAATAAATGTGCCTTTGTTATAAAAAGTCTCATAAAGAATAATGATATTATGTACCATGAGGTGTTCTATTCAATTAAAATATGCTCGGTAGTGAATAGAGGTATTATGTCTTGGAAAATGGATATGACTAAGGAGTTTGATAGAGTGAAATGACCTTTTTTCTAGTTTTTCATGACTAAAATGGATTTATGCTCAAAATAGATAGATGTGATCATGCACTATGTTTCATCAAATTATTTCAGGGTCAATGTTAATGGTGGAATTTCCCATGGATTTACCCTCACCCAAGGAATTCTCTAGTGAGACCCCCTCTTCCCCTTTCTCTTCATCTTAGTGACTAATGTTCCTTCCAAATGCATTTCTATGGAAGCTTATACTAACTATATTCATGGGGAAAATGTATGATGGATTATCCTGCATATTTATCATCTATTTTTTGTGAATTACTACCTTCTATTCTCAAGAGACACATATAATGAATGTACTTCTATGTTAAATTTGATCTTCCCTTATGATATGGCTTCTTGACAGGAGATTAACTAGGAAAAATCAGAAAATTATTTCAATACCAGTGTTCCACTGAACAAGAGATCATTGCATTATCTCAGTGTAGGTATTCAAATGGTTAGTAAGAATAATAAATACCATTGGATTCCCATGATGGTCTAATTATCAATAAATAAATTTTATCATCCACTATGGATATAATTGTAGAAAAAAATACAAGGTAGGTCTCTGAAAATAATTTATAAAGCAGTAAAAGAAACTCTCGTCAAGGAATCTCTCCAATATATTCCAAGCTATGTCATGTCACTATTTAAGATTCCTAGTATGATTATTGACCAAATTCAATCCCACATTTCCTAATTTTAGTGGGGCCAAAATAATGGGAGAAAAAAATTCATTAGATTGCTTGGAAGTCACTTTGCACCCCTAAAGTGGGTGGAAGAATGGGATTTTGGGACCTTTGTTTTTTTAATGATGCTTTTTTGGAAAATAAGGGATATCTAATTTTGATTCTACCATCATCTATCTATTTTTACATTCTCCTTGTAAAATATTTCCCCTAGTAATATTTCTAGATCTCTTCTCTTAGCCCCCGCCCCAGCTTCCATTGGAGAAGTATTTGGGGACCATGAAAATTACTTGTTAAAGGAATTGTTTAGAGGATCAAGGATGGAACAAAAGTCATCATTTGGAATGATCCATGGGTTATTGATAAAGATATCATGATGGATACTTCACTGACCTTTCATGGATCTTAGGATTCCATTGTCTGCTACCTTTTCGATGATGTTGGTAATGGTGGGTGCTTGGATAAAATTAATTCTTGGTTCAACAAAAGGGATAAAAAAGATTATTTGTAGCATTCCCTCTATGATGGATATGGGGAAATATTGTATATTAAAGAACAATGACATTTCAGGGTCCTATTTAGTCAAATCATGATACTAACATTCTCTTAATGCTCATATTGTCGATAGTGAGGGGATTTGGGAAACAATTTGGAAAATGGATGTCCCCCGAAGATCCACTACTTCTAGTGGTAGATTTGTACTGGTATTCATCCCACCATGGATTTCATCTCCTACTTCCATGTTACATACAACCACCATTTTTAGTTTTTCTCAAGTGAACTGGAATCTATTGTGCATAATATCATTCATTTCCTAGGGGATAAAGAGGTTTTCATTTCTTGGGTATATCTTATAGAGCTTATGCTAGATGTGGTGATAGATCTCCCATCACTGCTAATGATGTAGTATTTGGGATTCATTGTTGAAAAGGTATCCCCACTCTACATGGTGGGTTGGATTATCTGGGTTAGACATAATGATTTCATTTTTAATCACTAATCAAAACCCTGTAGTTTCTATATTGATCAAGAAATGTCCTAGATTGAAGGGTGAAATCGGGACCCTAACTAGAATGGTTTTCTAGGGATACCGCTCAGTTAAAACTAGATAGATCCCCCCCCCAATGAATCCTTAAGATCAATGTCGATGCCTCTCTCTAAAAGGGTGGAATTTTTGGAATTGTTTTGATGGTTTGGAACCATTTAATGTAATATCCTTACTACCAGACAAGAGTTAAGCCACACATTTTGGGAGCCCACTATTTCTGAATCCCATGATGTCTTTTCCAATCTAAACATTGCAAAATATTGTGGATGGAATGCTATACACATTGAATATTATTTTTGCAACATCATCAATGTAATCTACACAAATGATTTCAGTCGCCAAGATTTTGTCTTCCTCATCAAGAAATTCTAGTCTCTTAGTCTAAGATTCATGGCTTGTTCATTCTCCCTCTTCAAAAGGGAGGGAAATAAAGTGTCACATCATCAGGATACTTATTACCTATTTGGAGAGAACCACCTATGGATTGATTTTTTCCTTTTTGTTTGTTCAATATTATTACTTCTAATCTTTTTGATTAATTTTTCATCCTTAATTTATCAAAAGAAAATTACAAATTTTTTCAATTAATAAAATCAAAACAAATAAGTTCATATTGTTATGAAAATGTATGACAATGTTTTTTGATTTATTTTTGACTTATTAACAAAACTATATAAAAATTTTATTTTTGATTAGTGTGGAATGATTCAATGTTCATTTTTACAACTATAATTGATATTTTCCATGATTGTTATGTATTACTTTATGATATGTTTTTTATATATTATGTTATCTATTTTAAAATATTAATGTTGTCTCATAATGAAAAAATATAGTGTGATCATGAAATCTTGAATTTGTAAAAATATTTATATAATTATATGATTATATATATAATACTAAATATTTTAATAAAAATATATTATAAAAATTTATAATCAAATAAATTGATCTATATGATCCATGATTCCATCTTGTAAATCACCATCTCAACTCTTCCTTTCTCATCATCAATGCCCTTATAATCCCAATCATATTTCTTGTCCCCTCCCAGCAATGTTCCAATTTCATATTTCACATCCACCGTGGTGCTCACTAACTCCAGGATATCATTGAAATCATATTCTAAAACCAAACGACTTGTGGTTCCATCCACTGCAACTCTGGGAGGCATGGTGATGTCGTATTGTTGTTATTATTATTTTCTAGATAATCAATAGTCAGATGAAGGTTAACATTTTTCTTAATCAAGGAGTTTATTTAGAAACTTAGATTTAGTCTCCTAATATAGTTCTAGAGGAGAGTTCTTTTCCTGGTGTCCTTAGCACGGAATTTTCTATGAGACATTGCTTTCTCTTGGTGGAATTCCATTGATTCTTTATATTGTCTTCAGTTCTTTTGAGCAACCTATTTGAAATATCTACTCATTTATTGCCTCTTTATTTATGAGAGTCGATCATAATCATGTACTCTTTTGCTATCCACATTTTATTATGTCAATCAAAAGAAAAAATATTTTTAATTGTCAAAATATTTCACAGAAATAAATAAACAATGACTAAAATCTAGTGTTGGTGATATGGTTAAAATACCACACATTAATGTTTGGATGAAGATGGTTATTCCATCTCTCTCTATATTGTTTACCAATCCATCCACTTAGAATTTGGGAAACCAAGGTCCATTTCTTAACTCCATATTTTCCACCAATTGAACCAACAATCTACACACACAAGTCATAAAAATCTACATGTGAGGAGTAAATAATATAACAAGGATCAAGAATAAAAATAAGTGACATAACTGATGGGTTGGGACTTGAATTATTCAACATTCCACTGGCCCTTTTCTACATTTGATCTCTTTTTGTAAGGTAACATTGGTTGTGAGAAGATAATTTCCATGTCTTTAAATGAATCATTACTTGATACATACTCCATCAATGTCAATAAAAGAGATAAAAATAGCAACTAAAAATTTTGAATTTGGATGAATTTTATTGTTTTAATGGCGGAAAGCCTTATTAATATGGGGGTATATTTATTATTGTTTTTGACCAATTTAAAGCCATTTGTTGAAAAAAATAATCTGTGTATTAATAAATAAACTTTATTTTTAAATTTTTATTGATTTCTGATAATAAAAAATAGAGCATCAAATAAAAATTATTTATAATTATTCTTAGCTTATTCAGGTAACAAAAGAAACATAATTCCAAAGTAAAATAGAAATCTCACTATAAAGGGATTTTTAATTATTTTTTAACATAAAAAAAGATACCGGAAAAATAAATAAAATACCACATGTAAATTTTAATAATTTGTCTTTTTAATTCATTAAAGATAATATTAATTAATTCCACATAACCTAATCCTCAATAAAAATATTCTATAAATGTGTTGACTCCTTTTTTCAAAACTAGAAGAGGAATCAATTTACTATTCTCCTATAAATTATCATCCATAACATAGAAGACACGTGTGTGTGTGTCTGTCTGTCTATATATATATAGTCCACCTCATTTTCATGATTTAATTTAAATTTTATTATTGAAGAATGTTTTGTAAGTATATATTTTTATTTTGTTTTTCCCCATGCATGCGGTTGTGGTGGTAGGGGGTTTGGGGTGGTGGTCTCGGGGTTGAGTCCCTAAGCCAGTTTTATTAATTTCGTGAGTTTTATATAAAAAATTATATATTTTTATTCTATTTTGACATTGAAAAATTAAATTAAATTTTTTACCTACTTTAATGTGTGTACATACAAACATCCATCGTTTGAGACATGAAAAAATAATTTTATATCAAATTTATTTTTTATAATAAATTTATCGAATTTTATATGGTATTATTATGTAGTTTTAAAATTTAATAAATAATTATTTCATAAAAATTAAATTTACATCATTTATTTTGTGTGAAAATTATTTTTATAAATTATTTTAAATTGATTTTTTTCCATAAAATTAATATTGTGGAGAAATATATTTCATTTGAGAGGATTTTTTCGTGGAAATATATTCAAAAAAATCAATGATTCAACCATATAAAATTAAAATCTATCATACTTATGAGATAAGACAAATTTCTCATGCAATTATAAATCCTTCAAAAATAAAATGTATCTCATGTATACAGTTTATCTCTATATTAAGTTTTTTTACTTTTTCAAAGATATAAAATTATTTTTTTCATTATCATGTAAGAAATATAAAAACTTTAAATTTTTTTATTTTTTTATTTATATTTCATAAACAATTGAAATTTTTGATATAGACAATATAAAATAATTAAAAATTATTATTTATATCAACAAATTTTAAATACATTTTACAATTTTTAAAATTTTTATATTCTTTTTATCTTATTTTATATTTAAGATAAATTCCATTTATAAAAAAAATTTAATGTCAAAATATTTTTTTATATCTCATTGTAAAGACCTGGAAAATTCCATGTAATTTTTTTTTAGTTATATGAGAATTTTACGAGTCTGCAAAACTTGATGGCGCGTGATTCCGAGGCCCGGTGTGCTCGAAATGAATTTCTGAACTTTTTTTCTGGTACGGTCAGTAAACGTGCAAGTGGGTTTTTGTAACTTTTGAATCGGTTCTTGAAATTGAATTCTGACGATATTCTTGAAATCGCAGTTCTAGAATTCTCTTAAGGAGACCTTCACCTCGACCGCAGTAGGTCGAGGGTGGAAGTTAGTTTTTCACTTTTTCATGCAAGAATAGAAAAATAAAAATATTTAACATTTTTATTTTTCTTGTAACCTCTTTTTGATTTATAAAGCTGGGGACCACAACAGATTTAATACTCCCAATTTGAATTCAATGGTGGGGACCACCCAAAACCATCCTTAAAGTGGGGGAAGAACCTTATAATTCCTCAATTAATTGTGCCAACTCTCCAATTAATTAGTTGATCCATTTATTTATTGTGCCAACGTAAATTAATTGTAGAAACCTTTTTTAATTTAAGTTGGCATTTCACCTCTTGGGTTTTAGGGGGAATCGTTGGAAAATGGTGTTCTTATAGGAGCCTCTTGAGGAATAACAATTCTCTCCAACGAGGAATAGAAGAACGGAAGATCGTCAAACAAGCGGTGTTGTTGGAGGATGCTTGCTTCGGGATCAACAAACGCCAATCTGTCTTCAACTGTGGATGATCTCCAATGGAACCATCAAGGTAGGGTTTGTTATTTGTATACCCCTTACCCCATTCTTGACTTTCTACATAATTAAAGAATAAACAAGACACTTTCTTTCGTTCTAATGCGGAGGGTGCGGGCCAAATGAACATGGCCAGACCTCTCTGTAACTTATGTGGTTTTGATTCGATCTTCACGATGGAGGAGGACTGCGACTGGTGCTGGTGTTCAGCACCGGTGGGACTCAAGAGTGGATGTTGGTACTCTGGCCAGCCATGATGAAGGTGGCGGGGCGTCCACACTGACAGAGAAGTGTCGCGGCCAGTCGGTCGCGACAGAGTAATGGAGGGGTCCGGTCGCGCGAAGGGTCGGTGGCACGCGTCCGCACTGCCCGGCAGAGAAGAGTCGTGACCTTGTGACTCGGTGGTGAGGCGAGGAACGGCTGGCTCGACACCGGCCACCAGTGAATACACGGCGCACGATCGCGCCACGTGGAGGATGAGAGTTGGCCGATCGGCCAACCGCGAGGCGAGGGGCCGCCACACTGTGGGCCACCCAGCGCGGTTCGGGCCGCGTTGTGCCGGTGGGTAGGGCCAGACCCAGCGGGATGGGCTAGACCCAATGGCCCGAGTCAGATCCCGCGGGCCGTGTCCGACCCAAGGCTGGACCCAGGTTGGGTCGGGTCGGGTCGGTCCAGGTCGGCCCGACCGGGTCGGATCGAACCCAGACTAACTTCGACCCTTTTCATTATGTCGGTCATATCTTGAGCTACGAGCGTCTGTTTGACGAACCATCTACAGTACCAGAAACCTATGTTCGAGATGGTCCTGTTGGTATACTCCATTTGAGTTTTGGATAATGTTGGGGTACTTCTGGGTTGGATTGAACACAAATCCAAAGGACCCTCGAGTCTAAAAGGTCAATAACTTACAGACCAGGCTTCCGATTGACACACCTTCTATTGGCTTGATATCCCTATCACATTGCGGTCCTTTGGGATACTTCTTTTTGGTACTTCATGGAAGTTGGAGTATCGACCTGTGGATTGAGGAGCAGACCCTCCTGGAATCAAGTGAGCTTAGTGAGGGAACCATGTAGCTGGTTGTAACCTGAGAAAGGGATCCTATGTGGGTCAGTGCTTGGGATCCTTTGTGGGTCTGTGTTTGAGATTATCACTTGTATCCACTCTAGGAATCCACATGGGAAAACTCTATAATCCTACATGGGTCTGTTGTACTAGGATCCTATGTGGGTCTGATGATGTATTAAGATCGTATTTGGGTCTGATGATTTAGGATCCTACGTGGGTCTGATGATTTAGGATCCTACGTGGGTCTGCCTCTTAACAGAGTAAGATGATTCTGTAGTTACATCTAATCATTTATACTATTGTACCTAAGTTATACCTGGTGTGAGCTGAGTCCATAACTTCATGGTAATACCTTTGTGCTATTATTCTGTGTGGCGTAACTTTGTGGTACTTACCTTTGTGGTGATACCTTTGTGGTATTCTTCTGTGTGGCATACCTTTGTGGTACTTACCTTCATGGTGATACCTTCGTGGAATTCTTCTGTGTGGTGTTACCTTTTTGGTACTTACCTTTGTGTTGTTACCTTCATGGTATTCTTTCTTATGTGGAATAATTGTACTTTGGATAAGGTGTTGGTCCTTGTGCTTCCTCGTGAATGAGATGGGTAATATTTGATGACTTAGGTATATGTATGGGCATATACCTAAGTAGGGTTTCCACTACTTTACATGATTTTTGGTTTATTCTTTTTGGATTTTTTGAGACCTTGAGGGTCTCGGGGTCCCTATTGAGTATCGTTATACTCACCCCTGCACGGGTTATGCCTGCACCTTGTTGTGTTTGGTGCAGATGACGGACAGCACTGACTGAGGACGAGGGTACCAGGAATGGAGGTAACTCGGAGGTGGACATTATATGAGTCATACCGCAGAGATAACCATTCGAGAGCTTTACCTAACCTTCACATAGGATCCCTGGTGGGTGTCCACATGATCTGTTTTAGTTTACTTGTACTTTCCACTTTTCTTGTACTTTCTAGTTGGGCTTGTATTTTGGCCCCTTTTTCTTACTGTACACACTCTTTTTACTAAAGTTACTTGGGTTCCTGTCTTTCTGTGTTATTTTTTGTGTGTGTTTACATGTTATAAAGTCAATGCCTTCTTGGTTTTAGGGAATACGCCTTTTGGTGCAAGTCTCCATCCCCTGGCCTATGGAAGGTGGGATTGGGGGTAGTAACGGCACGGGCCCTCGGGGATAGGTCATGACAAATTGGTATCATAGGAGTCAGTTCTACAATATAAAATTGGACTCTAATCTTTTTTATGGTAATAGTGTTAAGTTTAGTGAGTATGGTTATCAGTTTAAGTAATCCAATGTTGGTGTGGCGGCCGATTTATCCATACACCAGGACCCTAACTTCTGGTTTTTGACTTAGTGCACGAAAACACTGATTGTGTGTGTGTTGAAAAGTTTTCTTTGATCATTTTGAGTCATCTCACTATGTATAACTTATTGACCATGGCGCACCTGTTCCTCTTTAGGATGAATCCATGCAGACAGCCAGCTAGGGTTCTGGGTATACTACACGATGATGGCCCACTGAGAGATGAGGCCTCGGTGTAGGGCCCTTTATTAGTAGAGGCACCAGCAGAGGCACGAGTGGTACCATTACCTGTTAGGAAACTGATTACACAATCCCCAGCAGTAGAGGGTGCACGTCGCTTGAGCATGTTGCATGATTTCTAGCGCCAGAGGCCACCTAGGTTCAGGTGTGAGATGGACCCACATGCGGCTGAGGATTGGCTGGAGGCTATGGTGAGAGTCTTCCGACTGGTGGGGACAGCAGCTGATCTCATGGTGATCCTTGCTGCCATTCTTCTACAAGCAGCAGTAGGAAGATGGTGGAGCATGATGCTCTAGGTTCACGATGAGGTGACACTTCTCTGGGTAGACTTTGAGAGCCTGTTTCGGGCAGAGTTTGTCCTTATGACACTTCGCGTCGTGTGCATACAGGAGATTCTTCATCTACAGCAGGCCAGCATGACTATGGCTTAGTACTCGGTGAGGTTCACCGACCTCTAACGCAACTCCAATGATATGGTGCGGGACACATTCTTCAGGGCCCGAAACTTCAAGCAGGGACTCAGGCAGGAGATCAGGGCTTCGAGGATTTCTCTCAGCATCCCGACGTAGGTAGGAGTGTTAGAGCGAGCCATCTTAGTGGAGAGTTTTCTTGCTTAGTAGTCACCAGCAGTGAGACCCACCACCGGGTGTCAAGTAGTGGAGTCTTCTGCAGCTAGCAGCAGATAGATTCCATATAGGTCCAAGAGGACCAGACCTACAGGTGGATGATCTCAAGATTCAAGGTCGGTTGTGTGAGGCACTAGAGACAAAGCCAGTCATGTGAGGAGCAAGGAGTGTTACATTGGCGGCGGGCAGAGTCACATGGCTTGTGACTGCCCGACCCATCGTACGGTGGATCAGAAGATGGTCGAAGGACCACTCAGGTAGAGACAAAGGTTTGTCTGAGGAGGTCTGCATGGAGTAGGCGGATGTGGTAGAGGAGATGGTCGTGTTGCTGGCGGTGGGAGACTATTCAAGGTGTTACTTCCACCACCACCAGATGGTCCACCCCGACCATAGGGAGAAGGTGGACAGGGGTGAGCTCAGCTCCAGGCAGTTGAGCCCTACGACCATGGTGCTCCAGATATGATACGATTTATGATCTGTGTATACTCCACCATAGTTGCAGTACTTATAGACACAGGTTCCAGTCATACTTTTATTTTCACTGCCCTCATTCGGAGCTCGGAGATTTTGGTGGAGACGTTGGCTCAATCCTTATGGCTAGAAACTTCTAAAGGAGAGTATTCGACGATTACACACTGGTTCCGGCAGTGTGAGATTACTCTATGAGGCGAGAGCTTCGGCTGGGATCTCCTAGTAATGGTGTCGTGGCCTTACGACGTCATCTTGGGTATGGTCTAGTTATCTACAGTCCATTCCCTGATTGACTGTATTAGGAGAACAGTGTGGTGTATCCGTGATGATGGGACTAGGTTGACCTTCATCGGTGATAAGGGAGACTTTGCAGCATAGGATAGACTTACCCGGAGGAGGGTGTAGTTGATCACTCATCAGTTGACTATACTTACCCTCAGAGTGATTGATGTGGAGAGTCTGAGTTATCCTGTAGTGTTGGACCAGTATGTGGATGTCTTCCCTGGTGATGTTTCGGGTCTACCTCCTCGTAGATAGGTGGACTTTTACATTGACTTATACCCTAGGATGGCACCGATATCTACACCATTATATCGGATGGATCCCATAGATCTTCATGAGATGTGGGTACAGCTAGAGGACTTGCAGGGGAATGGATTCATTTGGCCCACTATTTCTCCTTGGGCAGCCCCTATTTTGTTCGCCAAGAAGGCGGATGGGAGTTTGAGACTTTGTGTTGACTATTGGAACCTGAACCAGGTGACCATGCAGAACAAGTACCCATTCTCGAGGACTTACGACCTCTTTGATCAGCTAAAGGAAGCACGGTGGTTTTCGACGATAGACCTTAGATCAGGATATCAGCAGCTCAGAGTACGACATGAGGATGTGGAGAAGATGGCTTTCAGATGTCGGTATGTCCACTACAATTTCTTGGTTGTGCCATCAGGTATGGCCAACACTCTAGAAGTGTTCATGGGACTCATGAACAGGATCTTTCAGCCATACCGTGCTCGCTTTGTAGTAGTCTTCATCGACGACATTCTGATCTACTCAGCTACCAAGGAGGAACACGCCTATCATTTTCATATAGTTTTGAACACACTCTGAGAGCACCATCTTTATGGTAAGCTCTAAATGTTCCAATTATGGATATGATAGGTTCAGTTTCTGGGACTTGTCATCTCGGAGGCTGGAGTTTTGGTGGATCCAGCGAAGATTGAGGTTGTACTTGCTTAGGATCCACCAAGGAGTGTGTCAGGGGTATGGAGTTTCCAATGTTTGTCCGGATACTAATAGAGGTTTGTGCCAGATTTCTCTAGAGTTGTAGCACCTTTACCAGCATTTAAGAAGAAGGGTAAACCCTTCGTGTGGTCGGAGAGATGCAAGCGGAGTTTTCAGGATCTGATGCAGATACTGACTAGTGCCCCCATCTTGAGGCTTCCGAAGGAGGGTGTTGGGTTTGTAGTCTATTGCAACACTTCAGGGACTTGGCTCGAATGTTTCATGATGTAGGAGCGAACATTTATCACATATGGTTCTCGACAGCTGAGACATCATGAACAGAACTATGCTACCGGTGACCTGGAGTTAGCAGCAGTGGTCTTCACCTTGAAGATGTGGTGACATTACTTGATGTGTGAACACTTTATAGTCTACTCTGATCACAAGATCCCTATGTATATCTTCTCTCAGAAGGACCTGAACCTGAGATAGCAACATTGTCTTGAGTTCCTCTAGGACTATGACTTTGAGATATTCTATACTTCTGGGAAAGGGAATGAAGTAGCTGATGCACTCAGAAGAAGATCTAGTATACAGCTGCTAGGTGAAGCAACAGAGAAACTGGCCACTTTTCGGATATCCACGCCACCCGGTGGAGAAGAGAAAAGGGGTGGTGGTGCACGCCCGTGCAAAGGGTTGGTGGTGCACATCCGTGCCACCCGGTGGAGAAGAGTCACGACCTTGCGCCGTGGTGGCAAGGAGAGGCACGGCCGGCTAGATGTCGGACATCGTTGAAGGTGCTGTGAGGGCCTGCACCGCGTGGAGGAGGACGGCTGGCCGACTGGCCAGCCGTGAGCCAAGCAGATGTCGCACCATGGGTCGGCGCACCGCTGGCCACTGCACCGCTGGCTGCCGCACCACGGGCCGCCTAGCGCGGTCTGGGCTTGGCTATGCCAGCGGGTCGGGCCGAACCCAGTGGGTCATATCCCATGGGTCAGTTCTATTCTAGGACTGGACCCAGGTCGGGCTGGGTTGACCCAAACCGGTTCAGGTCAGCCCAGGCCGGGTCGGACAGGACTCGGACCAACTTTGGCCCTTTTCGTTCTTTCGGCCATATCATGAGCTACGGGCATCTGTTTGATGAACCATCTATGAAACTAGAAACCTTGGATCGAGATGGTCCTTTTCATATACCCCACTTGAGTTTTGGATAAAGTTGGTGTATGGTCGGGTTAGATCGAAAATGAATCCAACCGGGCCCTTGGGACTAAAAGGTTAATAACTTATAGACTGGGTGTCTGATTGACTCACCATCTGTTGCGTTGAGACACTTATCATGTGGCATTCCTATGGGATACTTCTTTGTGGGAATTCGTGGCAGTTGGAGTATTGACCTGTGGATTGAGGATCGGACACTCCTGGAATCAAGAGAGCTTCTTGCGGGAACCCTATAGCTGGCAGTAACATGAGAAAGGGATCCTATGTGGGTCTGTGGTTGGGATCCTTTGTGAGTCTGTGTTTGAGAGTCTACCTTGGATCTACTCTAGGAATCCACTTGGGAATACTCTAGGATCCTACGTGGGACAGCTATACTAGGATCCTATGTGGGTCTGATGATGTAATAGGATCCTATGTGGGTCTGATGATTTTGGATCCTACATGGGTCTGATGATTTTGGATCCTACGTGGGCCTACCTCTTAATAGAGTAAGATGATTATGTAGTTACATCTAATCATCTATACTACCATACCTAAGTTATATCTGGTGTGAGCTGAGTTCTTACCATTGTGTTAATACCTTTGTGGTATTGTTTTGTGTGGCGTACCTTTGTGGTACTTACCTTCATGGTGATACCTTTGTGGCATTCTTCTGTATGGAGTACCTTTTTGGTACTTACCTTCGTGGTGATACCTTTGTGGTATTCTTCTGTGTGGGTTTATCTTTGTGGTACTTACCCTTGTGGCGTTACCTTCATGGTATTCTGTATTACGTGGAACAGTTGTACTTTGTCCAAGGAGTTGGGACTTGTGTTTCCTCATGAATGAGATAGGTAATATTTGATGACTTAGGTATATGTATGGGCATATACCTAAGTCAGGTTTTCACTGGTTTACATGCTTTGTGGTTTATCCTTTGTGGGTTTTTTGAGACCTTGAGGGTCTCAAGGTCCCTACTGCGTATCTTATACTCTCCTCTGCACGGGAAATGCCTGCACCTTATTGTGTTTGGTGCAGACGATGGACAGCGCTGACTAAGGAAAAGGGTACCAAGACTAGAGGTAGCTCGGATGTGGACATTAGATGAGGCATACCGTAGAGACGATCGTTTGATAGATGTACCTACCCTTCAGGTAGGATCCTTGGTAGGTGTCCACAGGAGATGTTTCAGTTTAATTGTACTTTCCAGTTTTCTCATACTTTCTAGTTGGGCTTATATTCTGGCCCATTTTTCATACTGTACACACTCTTTTTAATACAGTTACTTGTGTCTGTATCTTACTATGTGCTTTGTTTTGTGTGTTTATAGGTTCTAAAAACAATTCCTTCCCAGTTTTAGGGAATACGCCTTTCGGTGCTAGTCGCCAGCCCCTGGCCTATGGAAGGCGGGCATAGGGTAGTCACGGCATGGGCCCTAGGGGACAGGTCGTGACACTCATTTTATTATTATATGAATAATTTTTTATGTCATGTCATTTTTCTGATAATATCTTTTGATGATAACATTCAACTTCTTAATCTCAAAATAAAATTATTTTATGATAATTATAAAATGATTTTTATTCAATACATAGTATTTTATTAATAATTTTTATTTGGATGTTCAATTAAAACTTATTTTTTATAAATAATAAAATAAATTTATTTTATATTAATATTTTTTTCAAAAACATATAATATTTTTTTTAAATTCCATTAAGTGTCCCCTGACCACTCCATCATCTAAGTAGAAACTTCATGGATTTCTTTGGCTTAGTCGATAAGGACTCTCATGTCTATCTTTTTTCCCCATGGCATTAGATTGATCACCCCATCCTTGTCCAGTGGAAATGAGACCTTCCTCTCCTAGCCTTTCTGTGAAAGGGATAATCAATAAACACTCTTGGTTTGTCAAGGTTTCTTCACCTAGGAATTTATTTTTGAATACGCATAGTCAATCTTCCAGTATGCAGAATGAGTTTGATCCTGCAATGCGCTAGACTCCAAACCCTCTTAATATTCATCATATTAATATTACTTGCTTGGATGTTCTAGAGGATATAGAGGTTTCCTCTTATGATAACATACTTTTCTTCATGGGGGTGGGTGAATCATGTCCATCCAAGTTGATGGAGGTAAGGTTATAATACCCCCACCCCTCATTTCTTGTTGCTCCAGCCCAAGAAGAACATCCTTCTGATGTGTCTCTAACCATTCACCAGGACTTGGAAACTAATTATTTTATGATATCTCCTCTTCATGCTCCAAGTTCTTTTGATATTAGTCCTTTTGGAGAGAATTATTTTCGTTTATAGATGGTTTTTCTACCCTCGTGGATAGGCTTAGGGTCTGAGGATGCATCTAAGCCCCATTACAAGCCAAACCAGATTTCCTATGACCCTATAGACCCTATCCTAGCCCCATATACTAATCTTATTTTACCCTTATCTGGGGAAGGTTCCAATATCCATGGTGTATTGGAGTCTGGTTATATTAATCCTAGAAAGTGGAAGAGGCTTAAAATAAGGGATTTGGGATCTGTTTTCCATGATTAGGTTTTTTATAGTTGTAAGCATGGTTTCGATACCTCGTTGCTTGAGGATCATCTCCCAAAAATATGGAGAGTGATAGTTGATGGTTCTCTTCTTGATGTTTTAGGGGTATAGTTTTTCATGTACAAGTCTCACCTTTCGCAATGAAACCCTTATTTTGGAATGGTTGTGTGCTTAGAAACTCATGTTCAGTTTGTATGCTCCACCAATACAACTCTAAGTTCAGCCTAAACATATTTTTTTGTCGGAGATCATACTAGAAAGCATGGACATGAAAAGAATTCCTTTGAAGGCCAGTTTCTAGAACATATTCTCGGTCAAGCAGTCAAGTTATATGGGATGACTCTATTTCATGTGGAAAGAGGACTTCAATGCTTTGGTGATTAACTTCTCTAGTCATCACATTTTCGTTTCAATATACCATCCTTAGGAACCCAAGTGGTACATTGTGGGTTTTTATGGATGATCAGGAGTGAGAGATAAATGGAGAACTTGGGAGTTGATCCATTCTATCAGAATTCTTCATCAAGGCCCCATTTTGTTTGGTGGGGACTTCAACAAGATATTTAACTACAATGAGATGCTTGGTGGTTCTAGTTGGAGTGTTTACTCCTTACACCTATTTTGGGACTATTTTCGTCAGTATGTTCTTTCAGATCTTGGTTTTTCAGGGAGTATGTTCACATGGTTTCACAGAAGCTTTCAGGATTTCAGAATTTAAGAATGGTTGGATAGGTTTGGGGAGTCTTGCGACTGGATGTAATCATTTCTGAGGTATGAGGTTTCACACCTACCTATGGTATCTTTTTACCACTTTCCCATTTTCATTCAACTACAGTTTGTTCCCATGGGTGATAATCCAATGTAGATCTTTCATTTTGAAATCAAGTGGTTATGCAATGATACTTGTAGGGATGTTGTCAATGTTTTTTAGTCCTCCTCTCAAGATCAGGCTTGGTATACAACTAAGGATGTGGATGATCATTTACAATACTGGAGCTGATATAACTTTAAGGACTTCGATCATAGATTTTTTTTCTTGAGAAAGTTCTTGCTAATTATATGAAAATCCTTATGATGGTTTTTATCTATAGGAGGTTTGGAATATGAAAAGGAACTTGGATGAGGCCCTGATAGAAAAATAATGGTATAGGTTTTATAGGTAAAGGGAGGAATTCATCAAAAAAGGTGATCAGAATACTATATTCTTTAACCAAAAGGCCTCTTCCAGAAGAAGGAAGAACTTTATCTCTAATTTTAGAGGATGGGAATAGAAACATTACTTTCAATGAGGTGGAAATTTGGGGGCTGATTTAAACATTCTTTCAAAATCTATTTTTCTTCTAGAGTGGAACCTCTTAAGGGGACCTTCTGAGATGCATGGAGCCTAATGTGATTGAGGTCATGGCCATGAATCTTGAGGAAGATATCTCAGGAGAATAAGTTGTGGTGGCCCTAAAAATAATTCATTCTTCTAATAGAACCTAGTCATGATGGGTTCCATGCACTTTTATAAAAATTATTTTGGTATATTGTGTGAACGTATTTTATTTATTTGATATAGGGGTTATGGGATTGATCAAAAAGTTTTTACAATATTAATGAATCTATTATTGGGTTGATCCCAAAAATCTTTGGCCCGGTAAAAATATATGATTTTAGTCATATTAGCTTGTGAAATGTGGTGTACAAGATCTTCTCCAATGTTATCTCCTACAACATGGGTAGAGTCCTCCCCAATATTATTTTCAAGAACCAATGTGATTTCATTACCAATAGGCTCATTAAAGATAATGTTATCCTGACCCGTGAAATATTTCATTCAATGAAAACTCATTCTACTTTAAATAAGGGGATTCTAAATATGAAGTTGGATATGTAAAAATATTATGATAGGGTATAATGGTTCTTTCTATAAGAAGTTATAATCAAACTGTTATTTGGTCCAAAATGGGTAACAGTGATCCTGAGTTGTGTTAAAATAGTTTCTTATAGCATCAAATTTAATTACTTCCTCAAAAAGAATTTCAAACCTTCTAGAGACCTACGACTGGGTGGCCCTCTTTATCCTTATTTGTTTCTCCTTGTTGCTGATGTTTTCTCTCATATTTTATCTAAATCGGGTTGGGTTGGTCTTATTCATTGGTCCAATGTTTGTAGGAAAAGTTTCCTCATCAATCACATTTTATTTGTCGATAATTGTGTCCTTTTCTCAAGAGTAACTTCTCAGGTGTGCCAAGAGATTCTCAAAATCATTGAATCCTTCACCAATTCTTCAGGACAACTGATTAATTTTTCTATGTCTGGGATAACTTTAATCACGGGGTGCAAGAGAGAGTGAGATATATTGTTGATGGTCTGTGTGTCATTGAGTTCTTTGAGAAACATAATAAATATCTAGGACTCCCAATGGTATTTGGACGCTCTAAAAGATAAATATTCTATTTCATTCTTGACAAAGACCACAAGAAAATTAATGGATGGTCTGAAAAAAATATTTTCAAGGTAGGTAATGAGTTTCTTATTAAATATATGGCCCAAGAAGTTCCATATTATGTGATGTCCCTCTTCAATCTCCCATAATTCTTCATCCATCAAATTCACTCTCCCTTCTCTAATTTCTGCTGGGGTTGTGCTAATAAGAAAAATCATTTACATTGGCTTTAATGGTATAAGATTTGTGCTCTTAATGCTAGTGGTGGTATGGGGTTTTGTGATTTGAATGTTTTTAACAATACCCCCAAGATAAGTAAGGTTTTAACCTTCTACAAAACCCTAATATCTTGAGTTCTAGAGTCTTCAAAGATAAGTACATTCCCCATGATGATTATTTATCTTCCAGAGTGGGTACTTTATGGATCTATTTCTAGAGGTGTGTTTGGGGTTCAAATATAGTCTTGGGACATGGAATGATTTAGATGATTTTTATTGGTGATTCGATTCATATTTGGTGTGATCCCTGGCCTTTAGGTTTGGAGAGATTGAATATTTATTCTTCACCAATTCTCATCCATCAGCATATTTTTTTAGAGAGATTCTGGTTTATGACCTTTCCGGCTCGGAACTTCATAGGATCCATCAATGGTTCACTGAGTCTGATTGTAAGGATATCTCGGTGGTTCCAGTGCTCCATGATGTTGGCCTAGACAATCTATATTGGTCTCTTGGTTCATCTAGTTGATATACTATTTGTTTAGGCTATAGGGCATGCATTACAGGTGGAAAAGGATCATATACCCCCTTTTAGAAACATTTTTTGAATCTTTATGCTTCACTGAAAGCCATTATTTTTTGTTGGAAAATATGTGTGGGTATCCTACCCACATATACTCGTATGGATGAGATGAACCTCTCTGATAATGGATTGTACCTACTCTATGGGGGTATGGATGAGATTAATTATCATTACACCTTTTCCTGCCCTTGGGTCATTGGGATTTGGTCTATATGTGAAACATAAGATCTCATTTGTTGAAGAAATCTTGGGGACGTTAATCTCATTGTGAGTGGTTGGCTCAAAACTTCAAATGCTCAAACTATCACTATAATGTGTATTCATTCCAAGATTTTAATAGTTTTCCATAGCGCCTTAAATTTTAAGAATATTTTTAAAGATGATAAGGTCTGCCTTTTTGGGATACATAATTGGGGCTCTTAGTGGCTTGATGTTGAGGGGGGTCATCCACCTTCACATATAAATTCCCCTCCAGTAAAATGGATCCCCCCACTTAGACATTATTAAACTTAATACTGATGTAGTTATTACTTGGGAGGGTTCTCTTGTCCTAGGGGAATTCCTCTGGGATCATACTAGCTCTGTTATTACATCTTGTCACTCCTTGGACATTGATGGTTGGTCTCCTCCTGTGGTAGAGGATATGGATATTTGGAAGGGTATTCAATTCATTTCATCTCTAGGATAGAAGGATGTTGTGTTCAAATATGATTGTCAAGTTATTTTTGATGCTCTGAAGGAGGATAAAGGTGGCCACCAAGCCTATCGGTCCATTATCAACATTATTAGATCTTTGGTACCTTTTTTCTCTTCCTGTCATTTCTCCTTTGTTAGGAAAGAGGGAAATCATGAAGCTCATTTTATTTCTACCTTTGGGAATCATCATGGTCAAATAATTGGGTTTCTTCTTTTCCTGTAGAATTATGTTCTTTGGATTTGGATGATATCTAAGGTTTTAGGTTATTCATGTCAAAAAAAATCCCTACAGGCTGATTCCATGCCACCCAAGAAACCATCATTAAAAAAGGGAAAAACTTATTTAAAAAATATAATAATGAAAATAAAAAATTAATTATGAGATAGAAATAAAATCATAACTCATTTATGTAAGCGAAAAAAATAGTAAAAATATTATATTTTATTAAAATAAAAATTTAGTGGGTTAATGGAAGTGAGAGATGAGAGTTCATATTAATTTTTTTATAGAAACTGATAGTGTTGACCACAATTTCAAAATACTAGGGCCAAAACAACATATACCTTTAAACCCCTATAATTATTTGATGGAATTCATTAAAACCATATCACTTTATCCCATCATGTTGGATATCTTCTAACTCCACAGATTTTGAGATAAAAGTTCACCATGAAACTTTAAGTGATTATTTCATTGAACCCTTTGAATTCATCTGGACACCCATGTATACGTGTTTTAGGCTAATATCTAAATATTCTTGATATGCAATATAGGTTGAATGGACTCTCAGATCAGAAGTTATAGTCATTTGAATTTTAAGAAACCGGGTTCGGTGATAAAAAAACTCAATTTTGGAGGCCTTATACACCTTTTTTAGGTTGAACAATTGGAGTGACCTCTTTAACCTTATTTTGAGACCCTCTATGTTACATATATCATCACATACTTTGATTTGATATGTTTTAGGGCCCAAATTGACACATAGATCAAAATTTATGGTCGTTTGAAGTTCGAGTTTGGTTTTCACCTTTTTTGAAATTATAATAAAAAAATTCCTTTGATTATCACACAATTTAAACATCATGTTTTTTTAGAACATTTATTAATCTTCTGTTTGACTGGTTTTGGATTAGTAACAAACACCCGGGTCATAAGTTACGGTTTTTGGATGTTGAAGTCTTTTTTTCAGTTTTTTTTAGATTTGGTTTAAGTTTCAAGGTACTATTAAATAATATTTATAAATAATTATTAATTAACACACTATAATTAATTAAAATTATAAATAAATAACTATATATTAGAGTTAATAATAAATCATAAATCATAAATAATTTTAAAAAAACTAACTTTAATTAAGCGGTAGTTTTTTAAAATCGTCGCTATTTCCTTGTGTTTTTTTAAAACCCACTTATAAAAAATAGAATTTCTTTCTTTAAAAAAATAATAACAATATTTAAAAACATTTAGTGGTAGTTTTAACAACCTCTACAAAACGTTTTTTAGAAAAATATTTATTGGCGGTTTTCAAAACCGCTATAAAAACCCCACCGAGAAATGTCATTTTTTATAGTATTGGAGAAGGGTTATACCTTACCTAAGTCAAACCTGATGTTTTAGTCTAAAAAAAGTTTGAATTCTAATTAAAGACACCATAGAAATTTTATAAATTTTTTAATCAATTGAATATTTAATTTTACCATATTCAGGGGGAGAATAAATGGGATTACCAAGCACAAGCATGTCATTGGAGAAATATTTCTCAGACCAACTGAGTCATCAAAAAATATTTCAAAGATAATTTTCCAATGGAATTTTAACACCCAATGTTTTTATGGATCATAATTTTCTTGAATAAATTAAACTTTTCATTTATATCTTACAATGCACTAAGTCAAACATTCCTTTAACACAGAATCGACTTATTGTATGTTACACTCAACACCGAGTTGGCATACGATACTCACAACACTGAGTATATATATTATTCAATGTATAAAAGAACTAAGTTTGTATTATTTTTATGAAACACCAAAGGAATTCATCTCTACATGAAACACTAACTTAGATTGTGTTACATGCAAGAGAAACCTACCTTGATAGATTTCATTGTATGTAATTTCAAGTTTCACTAAACAATGATATATTAATAAAAATATTAATATATAACAGGATATAAACTAGATGTTATGGAGATTATTAACCAAATTTTAAATTTTTTATAACATTAAAATTCATATTATGTATTTTATATACATTATATAAAAACAAATTCAATTTTTCGGATAAAAATAAGTATTTTTTAAAAAATGCATAATTTTCACCATTTGATGGTGTACCCATTTTAAATCTATATTTAATATGTTTGTATATTATATTTGACAAAATAAAATTCTTATTTTGATTTGGGACATTAAAATTTACTTTGGTTTAATTTTTTCAATTTTTCTAATAAAATCCATATTTTAATGAATAGTGAAAAATAATGTATTTTAATTCAAAACTACCTTTTCATATAATTTATTTTTGTAGTTAGATTATATTTTTAATAAGTTTTAAAGTGTAGTTGGATTATTTTTTATCATTTAATAAAATCTTGTTCATTTGGAATAATTTTACATTAAAATTGGATATAAAAACCTATCAATCTTTTGATAGTTTTTACTTCTTCAAAACACGTTTTCTTGTTTTGACAACATGAATTAATTTTAAATTAATTTCTACCAATTATGTGTTTTGAATTTGGAAAAAATTATTCCATATTTTGGACCATAAGGTCCAAATTATGTAAATAGGCCCCTTTTAGTTTTGGACATTATGAATAGCAAGTTTAGTAATTATTTTTATCTACGATGGTTAAAGGGTAAATGAGGTAAATAGGGTAAAAATAATACTATAATAATATAAAACTACCATAAAAATTTTCCAAATACTTTTTTCTGAGTTATGTTCAACCCAAAAAAAACATTGGACACACATTTAGCCTTTAGGAGCCACTTGGGTGTGATAATGACATGTTATAATAATTAATTTAAAGTAAAGAGAAATATAACATAAACATGTATATTTTCAGTAAAAAAAATTAATTTGGGGTGATATAACTTATATCATTAACTATAAATATTCATTATAAATATTAAAAAATTTCCAACATCATGGTATTTTATTTATTTATTTATATATTAAATATATAAATTTATTTATGACACAATGATGATATAGTGATTACCTTATTAATTAAACATTTAAATAAATGATATTATAAATGTTAAAATAAATGATATTATAAACATTGGAAATAATTTACATGTTAGCGGTGAGATAATTCTTTTTTTACAGAATCAAGTTGTTATGACTTTAACAAAAAATCAATTACTAAATAGTGTCAAAATTGATATAAATGAGTTTTCAAACAATTACTTTTTTATTAAATGATATAATAGTCATAAAAATATAATATTCAGCCAAATGACTTATATTTTGTTTAAAATGTCTTTAATTATCCACTTGAGTTTCTCTTGGCATTTTATATATAACTATATTAATTATATAGAATAAAAATAGAAGAAGACATGGTAATAGTTAATTTATTTAACTAATGGTTAAAGAGAAATATAAGGTTAGATTTGTGACATAAACTTGTCTAAACTATATTGTTTGTGATAATTTATAACTATAATCATCTTATCATATAAATATATCACTTTTGAGCAACTATAATTTGAAAATAAATTTGTAACAAAATAATATTTCAAGCCTTTCTTAAAGTGCCCCTCCTCCCTCTTATAATAGGCCACCACATAAACCAACTTAATCACACCTATAAAGCCCCTTGGATGGACCAAATTATTCTCAAATAAGATCAAAACATACCTCCCTTCCTCCTAAAGACCATACTTTGGTTATAAATCTATCCAAATTATACATTTTGAGCAAATCAAAATGAGATACACGAAAAAGAGGTAATTGTTTTATTATCTCTCTAAAAATTCTTATCTTCTTTACTTATTCATCATATTTTGGTTTCTTAATAAAATAAAAAATATAGTATATTATAAATTATGAGATTTTATTATAGTTATGGTAAAACCTTACACCTTCTTTTATCTATCCTACGAATAACAATATCACCATGCATGTGCGTGTATGGATTATCGTCTCCCTACCGTGGTGTGATTTGTTTTTAAAAAAAATTGGATGGGTATAATGATGAGTATAATGTATTTAAATAATTAATATAATTTGATAATTATTTTTTATAATTAATATACCATATAATTTCATATCATTTAACCATTAAGTTATGTTATCATTGCTCATGCATAGGTACAACCTATCGTCTCCACAATGTGATGTGATTCATTATATATGATATTCATTAAACCAAAATTAAATACATGAATAGAATGAATAAATATGATATATATTATAATAATATCACTCTTTAAATTATGTAACTATAACCTAAGAATTGTAACATGAACGTATCTGACAAAGCTTACATAAGAACATAAAGCAGTTAATATCTAAATAACAAATGACAATAAAATGATACTAACAAAGGAATGATAATATAATCATATATGATATCATAAAAATTATTATTATTCTGGAATAAGTCAATAAAATTATTTAAATCATTATACATGAGATTTGGATACATACAATAGATATCAGACATAAGGTAAGGGATAATTTTTCAATCTCATTTTTATCCATGTTTGTTTATACGTAATTATTTACTAGGATATATTCATCATCCCCATACATGATCCCTAAATATATAATACTATTTATATTATTCTAAAAAATTTTAAAGTCAATTTTACCCATTGGTGGATTTTTACTAGAAGGTATTAACTGAATATTTTGTTGTTATTTGATTCAAAGTACATTTTCGACTTTTCAAGAAAAAGTACAACAAGAATGTTTTTTAACTTATACGGCATGAATGGATTATTACGCTTTCATAAAACCTTATTTCCATGAATATACCATTACAATATTTCAATTGTCTTTTAAATTAAATTCATTTCTTTTAAAATTGTGTGTCATTTTAATAAAAGAAATTTTTTTGAATAAGAAATCATATTTTCCTCAAGAATTAATTTCAATTATTTTATAAAAATTATTTACCATATAAGATGACATAGGGTTATTTTCCTATCCCTATTATTACTTTGTTTTGATTTTGTTTATGATGGATTTATTTTTATTAAATCTATTTATTTTATATGTATTATGATGGAATGATGTTTAAGAAACCCATTTTTTATTCCATGGGTTATGGTATGATGAATGTTTTATATCTTTGTGGAACATGTAAGAATGATTTCATTTAGAGTTGGGTGTGTAAGAACCTAGGTTTTATTATGAGGTATAGATCCTTTTATTTTCAGTTTAACTATTATTTTGAGGTCTAATGTGGATGCCTAACTTGACTGAGGGAGTTACGGAGGTGTTTGGGGCCTGTTCAGAGCTCAGAACCAAGTTTTAGGCTGGAAATGGCATGGAACACGGTTGGCACATAGCCTGCGCACGGCCTGACTAAACCATGAACCATGGTGCAGGCTTGTAAGAGGCAGGAGCACGGTCTACGCAGGGTATGAGGAAACTGTGCAGGTTGGTCGTGTGGTTGCCCCTTGCCTTCTAGCAAAGTCTGCACGGTCTTCGCACGGTTTGTCCAGGTAGTGCGGGTAAACCATGTGACCTGGTGTGTTTTGAAATTTAATTAATTTTTAATTAAATTATTTAAATTTTATAAAAACCTAAAACTATTCTTCTTTAACCGCACAGCAGAAGGGTAGAGCTCTCAAATGAGGCTACGGAGGGATTTGAGCCTGCTTCTTCGTCTGATCTCTATTTCAAACATCGTTCGTCTTTTTGGTTATTGTCGTCGTTTCATACAAGATTCCTCACTCTTATCAGCGCCGTTGATAGCCCTGACTAAGAAGGGTGTGAAATTTTTATGAACAGATGCCTGTGAAGCAGCCTTTTAGGAGCTTAAAAGAAGATTGACTTTAGCACCAGTCGTGATACTGCTAGAACAGGGCAAGAGTTACACGGTCTATTGTGACAGATCAGGTATTGGGCAGGGTTTAGTGTTGATGCAGGGAGACAGAGTCGTGGCATACGGATCTCAGCAGTTGAGGCCACATGAGAGGAATTATCTGACGCACGATCTTGAGCTATCAGCAGTTGTTCATGTGATGCATTGTTGGAGACACTATTTATTGGGAGAACATTTTGTGGTGTAAACAGACCAAAAGAGCCTGAAATATATCTTTACTCAGTGTGATCAGAATCTTAGGTAGAGACGGTGGGTGGAGTACCTACAGTCCTTTGATTTCGATCTTGCTTATACACCTGGTAAGGGAAATGTAGTGGTCGATGCATTGAGAAGGAGGACTCAAATACAGGCAGTGAAACAGGCTAGAAACGAATGGAAGCTTATGTCCTTGTTCTCTGAGATGCATATTGATGTGCGGAATAGTCGAGGGTAGTCTTTTCTATCGTCCTTAGTTGTGACTTCTACCCTCCTGGACAGAGTAATGATGAGATAGATATCAGATTCAGAAGGCATAGTTCTACGGGAAGGTGTGTCAGGTGAGGACCCCCCTCCTGGTTGGACGATTGGTGAGGATGAAGTTCTTCGTATCCATGGATGTGTATGGGTTCCAGTGGATATTAGAGAAGAGATGATGCATGAGTTTCATGCTTCATTTTGGGAAGTTCATCCCGGAGTCACTAAGATGTATCGTGACTTGCGCCGACAGTACTGGTGGTCGGGTATGAAGAGGGGAGTGGTTATTTTTATCATGATATGTTCCACCTGTCAGCAGGTGAAGGTGGAACACCAGAGGCCAACTGGGACTTTACAGTAGTTACCTATCCCGGAATGGAAATGGGATGATGTTTCAATGGACTTCGTGACTGGTTTTCCAAGGTCACCTCGAGGTAACAATAATGTGTGGGTTGTGGTTGATAGGCTCACAAAGGTTTCTCATTTCTTACCGATCAAGGAGACCTTCTGTGTGGATAAGCTGGGAAGGTTGTATATCCGGGAGATAGTACGACTCCACGAGGTCCCAAGCACCATTGTTTCAGACAGGGATGCTCGTTTTACGTCACGCTTCTAGAAGAATTTTCAGAGGGCTCTGGGTACACAGGTGCTTCTGAGTACAGCATACCACCCTCAGACTGATGTCCAGTCATAGCATACGATACAAGTGCTTGAGGATATGCTGCGAGCATGCATCCTAGATTTTGGGGGCTCATGGGAGAGGCATATTCCCCTAGTTTAGTTTGCCTATAACAACAATTATCATGCGACTATACAGATGGAACCGTACGAGAATTTATATGGTAGGTCATGCCGATCACCCCTATGCTGGTTAAAGGTAGGTGAGGCAACTTTACTGGGACCGCATCTTGTTCAGGAGACTTATGAGCAGGTCCAGTTGATACAGAAGCGGATGGCTACCACATAGTCTCATCAGAAGTAATATAATGATCGCAGTAGACGAACCCTAGAGTTTGAGGTTGGGGATCGGGTTTTCTTGCGTGTTTCACCGAGGCTAGGACATAGGCAAATCAGAAGACAGGGTAATTTATCACCGATATATGTTGGGCCTTTTGAGATTCTAGAGAGGGTGGGGCTGGCAGCCTATCGGTTGCAGTTACCTCAGAGGTACCAATCCATGCATGATGTGTTCCATATTTCTCAGTTACGGCGATACTATTCAGACCTGTCTCATACCTTCCAGCCTGAGGAGTTCGAGCTTCAGGTAGATGCATCCTTTGAGGAGCATCTAATTCATATCATTGATAGGAGAACAAAGGTTCTCTAAGGCTGGTCAGTTCCTCTAGTACGGGTGTTATGGCAGCACGGCCATTTACAGGATGAGACTTGGGAGCGGGAGGCTGACGTACATGCTCAGTGGCCAGAGTTGTTCGCAGACGAATCTTGACCACCCTTCAGAGAGAAATTTGGGGACAAATTTCTTAAAAGGGGAAAGAATGTAAGAACCCGGGTTTTTGTATGAGGTACAAATCTTTTTCTTTTTCATTTAACTATTCTGTTTAGGCCTAATGTGGATGCCAAACTTTACCGAGGAAGTTATGGAGGTGTCTGGGGCTTGATTGAAGCCCGGAACCAAGTTTTAGGCTGGAAATGGCCAGGCACACGGTTTGCACACGGCCTGCGCACGGCCTGTCTAAACTGTGTGCCATGGTGCAGGCTTGGCAGAGGTAGGAGCATGGCCTGCGCACGGTTTGAGGAAACCGTGCGGGGTGGTCGTGCAGTTTCCCCTTGCCTTCCAGCAAGGTATTCACAGTTTTCCAGGCTGTGTGGGTAAATTGTGTGACCAGCTGTGTTTTTAAATTTAATTAATTTTTAATTAAATTAATTAAATTTTATAAAAACCTAAACCTATTCTTCTTCAACTGCGCAACAGAAGGGGAGATCTCTCAGACGAGGCTACGGAGGGATTTGAGCCTGCTTCTTCATCCGATCTCCGTTTCAAACTTCATTCGTCTTGTTGGATCCACAACAGTAAGTCCTTAGTTCCTTTTTAATCCTTATCAATTCTTCTGGTTATAACGAACGCAGATTTGATTAAGGCTCATATGCCCTAATTTCTCTTTCTTCTTCTATTCTTCATATTTCTTCCAAACCAGGATGAATCAGAGCCTGATACTGTACGATCTATCTAGTACGAGCCTAAGGTAGGTGGTCTCGTGCTTTTCACTGATTTTCAAGCTGATTATATATGCCGGAGTGCCACGCGCCCACTTTTGGGGTGTCGCTTGAACCTGGAATTTAACCCTGTTATTACCTAGAATATTGTAGGTAATCTGAATAGGATGGTATGTGCTTGAGTTAGGTTGTAAACCTTGGACAGAAACCACCCCTTGGGTGTGTTGCCTTGAATGCCTCTTTTAGGGATTTTGACCCAGGATGCCTATGAGGCATTCTTTTTCTTTCCCATGTGGGTTGTTAAGAATAGAAATTGAATATGAATGGAATTGAAATAAGATGAAATTGTAATTGAAATGGTTTCGAGTATGGGATAGAGTTTTTCCCCTTGACCCTTGTATGCTAATTCTTGAATTTCTAGCCCACGTGAGTTAAATGCTTTTGAACTGCTTAAAATGTGAAACAAAGTCATGGGTGAACCATGGAACCAATTTGAGTTTCCATGGACGGAATCATATGAGACTTGTTACTGAAATGAAGAGTTAATCATGGATCCAGGGTGTGATTCCATAGACGGTCTCAATAGGGCATGATATGTCATGGGAGATACCCGGATCTTATTTATAGGATCCCAAGGACGGGCTCAGATGACAGACTATACCGCACCTAGAGCGAGGCTTGGTTCCTAGGAGGTTCACCGGAACGGGTTTGTAGAGTGATGTCGGGTACCTAGGAGGTTTTCCAGAACGGGCTTGTAGTGTGTTGGTGGATTTCTCTCCCTGAGCGATGTCTGGTTTCTGAATTGAGTATTCCAGAAACAGGATCAAGGAATTGTTTGAAAACATGAGTGAAGTGATTAATGAATGGAATGGATACTTGATGAGATGCCAATCTAAAGCACAATCTTGGGTCGGTCTTGCTATTTCATTGTTTACTGGTTTCCATATTACACTTCCTTTTTATATATTCACCGACAGATTAGCATGGATCTTTGGTGGTTGCCTACTGGGATTTAGTCACACACCCTTCTTGGGTCATGTTTTTGGACCCAAGCAGACTATATGATTTTAGGTAATGAGAAGGGGAAATGCCCTAGTACAGGTACTTGACTTTCTGCTCGGAGTAGGAGTGCACAGGACCAAGCTAAGGCTTGCGATGCGACAGGGGATTCTTTTTGGTTTCTTTTTGGTATTTTGTGTACTTTTATTGTATTGTATTGACTTTCACCCTTCTATATTTATTAGATCCTTGTATTGTTATCTATTTCTTCTATCTATGTTTTTCCACTAGTTACCTTCTTCCACTATTGTATGTTGTAATTATGTTGTGATGCTTTGGTAATGAGGGAATAGTCTCACCACAGACTCACCTAGGCCCTCGCTACTGGTCGGAAGCCTCTGGCATTTGGGGAGATGCGCTTGAGGCCATATGGCGATCGATCCAGCTACCGGGTTGAATGGTAAGTCGGGTCGAGACGTTACAGGGTGGGACCTATATCTCCCTCCAATGAATTTGTTAAAAATTTATATCTCATGAGATAGACATGATTGGAACGACAAGTAAATCTAGTTCAGTAATACATGGTTGAAATGGAAAGTATATCTGGTTTAATAATACATGGATGTAAAGAGGAGTGAACTCGGTTCAATAATGGACTTTTTCTGCTATAATGGTCTTAGCTATGATCCTTGGCTAATATAGAAATGATTGTCTACACTTATTTCTTTTCAAAAAGTTCTTGTTTTATGACAATGATATGCTATCATGGTTAATGTTCTTTTATGATTTATGAGTTACGAACTACTAAGATTTATTTCATAACTCAAGATTTCATTATTCAAAATTTATGTTCACGTTTTTTCACTTTCATATGTTAATTTATTATTTTATTAGCCTTACTAATCATTTAAGCTCACCATTTTTTATGTTTCCATTCCTCAGGTTATAAAGAAATCATTTAAGTGGGACTACTAAAGGGGAAGATCCTTATGCGAGATGTTGAAGATCTTTCACAAGTTGGAATATTTTATTCCATGTTTCCAAAGGCACCAAAATATTACAGTCCTTAGGTTTGAATTTGTAAAATATAATTAATATTCATCTAAAAATATGTAATATTCATATATGTCATTCTCGGGGCATTATAGTTGGTATTATATGAAATTTTTAGTCAACCATTGGAAACTTGGATGTGAAAATTTCAGTGAGATCCCTAGAGATATTTCTAAGGGATTTCCTAAGGATATGTATAATTATAGTTTATAGTCATATAATTATAGTAACATTAAAGAATAACCTAAGATTAAACAAAATATTTTTGAGATTGAAAATACACCTACTTGATTATGTTATTTTTTTATTATGATTTTTTCCTCTAACACTATTCTTTTTTGGGTTTTAGACAATGGTTAGAAATTGAAGGAACCATGTTAATGATCAATACAATGGGTGATGCAATGATTGTCCACCTGAACAAAAAAATGTTATGGGTTATGGAATGAAAAATCTTATCACTATACATACACAAGTTAGGAATCACTCTGGACTTTCAAATGAGTAGATAAGGGAACAACATTCTATTGAGTCCTTCATGAGGCAATGTCCACCTTATTTCATTGGGTCTTCTGATCCACTTTTTGCTGAACAATGGACCAGTACCATTGAAAAGATATTTTCCATCCTTTTCTATTCAAAACATGAAATATTCACATTTTCTATTTATCATTTAGAAGTCAAAGTGTACCAATGGTGGACTCTAATCAATAATATGAGGCAACAAGATGAAATTGAATCCATGGAATGGGATGAGTTTAAGAAATTATTTATTAATAATTACATTCCTCATATTATTCAAATGAAAATGGAAAAGGAGTTCCTTGATCTTAAGAAAAATGATGGTGAATCTATTGGTACATATGAGGTAAATATTACAAGACATTCAAGGTATTCTTCTGGATTTATCATCCAACTTGAAAGTAATGTTGTTCGATTCTTCAGTGTCTTAAAACCATGTCTGTGAAGAGACTTATCTATAAGACACTTTATTTTATACGAATAGATTTTGAATTGTGTTGTCAATGTATAAATGGAAGTTAGTGTTACATATGAATCTCATGGTTTTGACAATAAACAAAAGATCGAGTTCAAAATAAAAATATCAAAATATTAGTGAAAATAAGGTAAATGTTTCTTTATGCTCAATGTGTGGAAAGAAGAATGGTGGAGACTATATTAAAGGGACTATAAAAATATTTTATGTGGGTAAAATATGTTCAAAAAGAATTTTAGTGCCGAAGTAATGAAAAATATATATCCAATGATGTTAATAGAGAAAAGGCTACAAAGAATTCACCACCCACACTTCAATGCTACAAGTGCAAGGAGATGGGGAATTATGCTAACCAATTCCCTAATCCAAGTGTTATCAATGATTATCGATGAAAAAAACATATTAAGGCCAAATAAATAAGGAAAATCACATGAAATCACTATTTGTGATGTTGAGTATCAAAACGAAGTGGTGGAATGATTCAGTGTTTATGTAATGTGATTCCAAAATAATGTTTTAGAATCACTTATATGGTATTATGTAATAATTTAATATCTATGTAGTGGTCCAATGTGGTTTTCCACAAGTATTTGAAAGTATATGTTGAGTGGTATGGGTAACCATGAAAATTGATTGAGGTAATAAGTTGATGTTTTTGGAAAACACATGATTCTGGGAAGGATGCCACTTAATATGAACATGATGTTGAGATAATAGTATTTGGATAGAGGTATGTTGGATAGGAATAATTAAATTAGACGATATTAGTTACCTTATAAGTACTTGAGGATTTATTGACATATGGGATATGCTATCTTGGACAAAGATTAGAGATTTTTGGACTTAATAATAAGAAAACGTGCATGTTTTCAATAAAGATAGCTGATAGTTCAGGTTGTTTCCATGACTCAAGAGAATACATGATTAATGTATTCACATGTTTAGAATATGACAACCAAGAACTAACTTATGAGATATGGGAGATATATGTTGAACTAATTTAGATAACCTCTTTCTAAAGTTGTAGATTTTCAGTTTTTGGAAGGATTGTAAGGTTATCCAATTATGGGTAGTATAAGTTATACACCCATTGAATTTTGTAAGATTAATGTATTATCTCACTATAAGTGGACTTATGAATATTTGATAATTTTTTTTAACCTTTTTGTTGATATATATGGAATTACGTATCATTCTATTTGTGGATCATATGATTTTATAACACTTCAGGAATGACAACTTCAACTTCATTTCATTGAATAAGAGATGAAGTGGAAATTGTTCAATGCATGACCAATGATGAGATTGTACTGAAATCAAGTAATTATTTCTTCTCATGTTCTTCCACTTTAGTGAAAGGATCTTGAAAACCAAAAATGTTACCTTACTACCATCTTATCCGATGAATCAGATGGTCCCTTAAATCGTCGTAGATTTATGGGTTTCTAGTTGTTAACTTTCTCCAAACCTTGTTCTCTATCACTATCCATAAAAAATTGACAGTTATATTTTCCTTCCATATTCAGATTTTCACTTCCCAACTATTTTATATTATTTGGAAACCCAGTGATGAGATACTTTGGGTTGACATTGTTTTTCTAACATTCCTTTTTAAAATAAAGTTTTAGTATTCGTTTTTACGATGTGGGTTTCCATGAAGGAAACATTCAAGTAGTAAACCTTTTATAACCCCGAAAAATTTTGAGGGTGAAATTCATTTTAAGGTGGGTAGAATGTAACACCTTGAGTTTTTATGGACCATTGTTTTTTAATAAATTAAAATTTTCATTTATATATTATAATGCACTAAGTCAAATATTCTTCTCACACTAAACCGGATTGTTGTATGTTAAACACAACAACAAGTTGGAATACTATACTCGAAACACTAAGTATAAATTTTTTTTTAACGTATAAAAGAATTAAGTTTGGATTATGTTATACGAAATACCAAAGGAATCTTGAAATACATGCAACACTGACTTGTCTTGTGTTTCACATAAGAGCGGCCTTCCTCGATAGCTTGCATTGTATGCAATAATGAGTTTCACAAAACAACGATATATTATTACACTATCTATTATATATATTATTAACCAAATTTTGAATTTTATATAACATTAATATTCATCATACGTATTTTCTAGACATGATATAAGAACAAATTCAATTCTTTGTATAAAATAAGTATTTTTCAAAAAATGTAGTTTTGTTGGCTTTTGATGGCGCACCCATTTTAAATATAGTTCTTAAAAATTTTATAAATTAAATTTGAAATGATAAAATTATTATTTTGAAGCAGGGCATTAAAATTTAATTTGGTTAAGTTTTTGGTATTTTTTGAATAAATTCATATTTTAATGAATAGTGAAAATGATGCATTTTAATTCAAAATTAACTTTTCATATAATTTATTTATATAGTTATATTATATTTTTAATTGGTTTTAAAGTTTAATTGGATTATTTTTTAATCATTTAATAAAATTCTTGTCATTTTTAGTAATTTTACATTTAAATTGGACATTGAAACTTGTCAATCTTTTGATAGTTTTTACTTCTTAAAAACATATTTTCTTGTTTTGACAACAGGAATTAATATCAAATTAATTTCTTTCAATTATGTATTTTGAATTTGGAAAAATGGATTCCATATTTGGAATCATAATTTCCAAATTATGTAAATATCCCCCTTTTATTTTTGGATATAATTAATAGTAACATTAGTAATTATTTTTATTTACCATGGTTAAAGGGTAAATGAGGTAAATAAGGATAAAAAATATTATAATAATATAAAACTACCCTAACACTTGTCCTAATCCTATTTTATGAGTTACGGGATACCAATAAAACACATTGGATGCACGTTTGGCCTTTTTGAGCAACTTGGGTGTGATAATGACATGTTATAATGATTAATTTAGAGTAAAGAGAAATATAACATAAACATGTATCTTTTTACTAAAATAATTTTAATGAGGGGTTATATAACTGATATATTTGACTATAAATATTAATTATAAATATAAATATAATTCATACATCATGGTATTTTATTAATTATTTTTAGACATTAAATAAATAAATTTATTTATGACACAATGATGATGCGATGATTACCTTATTAACAAATGATTGAAATAAATGATATTATAAATATTAAAATAAATGTAATTTGAGATTTTTCATACCATCCACGGAATTTTTGGATAGAATTTACATGTTAGTGAATATATAATTCTTTTTTTAAGGAATCAAGTTTTAATGACTTTAAAAAATCAATTACTAAATAGTGTCAAAATTGACATCAAGGAGTTTTTAAAAAATACTATTTTATTAAATGATATAATAGTCATAAAAATATAAGATTCATCCAACTAAAATAAATATTGTTAAATTTCATTAATTATCCACTTGATATTCTCTTGCAATTTTATAGTTACTATATTAACCATATAGTATAAAAATACAAGAAGACATGGTAAGAGTTAATTTATTTAACTAAGGGTTAAAGATAATAGATATGGTCACATTTTAACCTAAACATGTCTAAAACCTATTAGCTAAGAGGATTTCAAACTATATTTATCTTATCCTTGAAATTTATTACTTTGGATCTATTAGAATTCTAAAGTAAATTTATAATGAAATAATATTTCAAGACTTTCCTAATGTGCCCCTCCTCCCTCTTAAAAAAGGCCACCACATCTACCCACTTACTCACACCTCTCCATCCCCTTGTCTCATCCAAATTATGATCAAATAATATCTCAACATCCCTCAATTCCTTCTAGAGATCATATATTTGGCATAGATCCATCCTAAGGAGACCTTTTGTGCAAATTAAAAGGAGATACATGAAAAAGAGGAAATTGTTTTATCACCTCTTTCAAAATAAAATCTTCTTATACTTCCTATTCTTATGTTTTTTCCATAATAAATTAATTAATATAGTATATTATAAAAACTTTATATGTTATAATAATTAATTTATAACCTTATACCTCTGATTATCCATCTTATGAATAACAATATCACCAAGCGTTCGTATGTACGGCTTACCGTCTCTACACCGTTGGGTAATTTTTCATTTAACAAATTTGGATTGGTATAACGATGAGTATAATTGATGTAAATAATTAACATAACATGATAATTATTCTGTATAATTAATATACCATCCAATTCCATACCATTTAACCATTAATTGAATGATATCATCACTCGTTCATATGTACGGTCTACCGTCTCCACGATGTGATATGATTCATTATGCATGATCTTCATTAAAACATGGTTATATAAATCAGTTGAATGAATAAATATGATATTTATTATAATAATATAATTTTATAAAATATATAACTATATCCTAAGAAGTGTAACATGAACTTATTTGACAAAATTTGCATAAGAACATAAAGCAGTTAATATCCGAATAATGAGTGACAATGAATTGTTACTAAAAATGGATGGTAATATAATCATATATGATATCAATAAAATTATTATTATTCTGTTATATTTTAATAACATTATTTAAATCACTATAAAAGATATTTTTATACATATTAAGGATATCATACCTAAAGTAATGGATAATTTTTCAAAATCATTATTATCTAAGATTTTTTATATGTAATTATTTAGTAGGGTATATTGATCATCTACATCCATGTTCCCTAAATATGTAACACTATTTATATTCTTATACAGTTTTTTAAAGAAAATAGTACTCATTGGTGAATTTTTACTAAACGGTATCAATGGAATATGTTGTCATTATTTGATACTAGTTTCTTTTTTTACTTTTCCAAAAAAAGTATGAGGAAAATTTATTTTTAACTCATACAGTATGAATGGATTATTATAATTTAATAAATCCTTATTTACATGAATATTACTTTACAATATTTCATGTTTATTTTCAATTAAATTATTTTCTTTTAAATTTTCATTTCATTTTGAGAAATGAAATGTTTTAAAAGAAGAAAGGGTATTTTCCTCAAAAATTAATTTCAAGTATTTTATCAAAATTATTTTCTATCTAAGATGAAATAGGGTTATGTTTCTATCCCTATTATTACTTTTATTTGGTTGTGTTTATGGTGGAATTATTTTTAATAAATAAATTTATTTTATATGTATTATGATGGAATGATGTTGAAGAAACCCATTTTTTTTCTTGGGTTATGCTTTGAGGAATGGTTTCCGTTTTTGTGGAACGTGTAAGAATGATTTCATTATGAGATGGGTGGTACCTATATGTCCCTCTAATTTATTGGGTCAATAATTATATATCATGAGATATACATTACTAGAATGGAAATTAAATCATGTTTAGTAATACAAGGTTGAAACGGAAAGTATATCTGGTTCAGTAGTGTAGGGAGGGAACGAAGAGTAAAATCAGTTCAATAATGGACTTTGTCTGCTATGATGGTCTTGGCTATGATCCTTCGATAATATGTATATTATTTTCTTTGATTGTGTGTTTTACAAAAGTCCATGTGTTATGCCAATCCTATGTTATCATGGTTAATGTTTCTTTATGGTTTTGGTCTTACGAACTATTAAGATTTATTTCATGACTCAAGATTTCAACATTTAAAAGTTATTTTCATGTTTTCTTACATTCATATGTTCATCTATTGTTTACATACCCTTATTGAGCATCTAAGATCACCATTTCCTATTTTTCCATTCCTTATGTTATAAATAATAATTTAAGTTGATGTACTAAATATGAAGATCTTTATGGGAGATATTGAAGATATTTCACAAGTTCGAAGAATGTATTCCAAGTTTCCAAAGGCACTAAACTATTACATCCTCAGGAGTGATTTTGTAAAATGTAATGAATATTAAATAAAAATATTTAACATTCATATACTTCATGGTTGGGTCATTATAAGAATTTCTATTTTACCCCTCGTATGCATCTGAAACCAAAAATTTAAATTTCCACTCATTATCACAACTTGAAAAATACACAGGTCGTTACACCTACATGCTTCTCCAAATTCCAACCTTGCTCTAATATTACACAACAATATCCTATATTTAAAGATTTTAATATCATAAAATTCCCCATGAATAAAAGAAATGTAGAAAATAATATATCCAGCTTTTATAATATATATTTGTTATGATGATCATACAAAGGTTTGAAATAGAGGATTCTATATAGGTCTTTTATTTAATGAATCCATCAACTAAAACCCATTATTTACACAAGATAGAAATTTTTATATTCCTTAGTTCATAAATCCACACTGCATAATCACTAGTGTATTTTATTTCATAAGTTGAGAGGTAAATGTGGAAATTAAAACATCAGGGAGAGAGATATTGAGAAAACCATATGCCCCAATAGTAATATCCTGATTTTTTTAAAATGATAATAAAATCCCCTTTTTGATAAATTCTAAATGCCTTATGAGGAAAAAATAATTTATTAGTGAAAATTACATAAAATGGGTTAAATGTTTTTCTGAAGGGTAAAATCCTAGTTAACAGTTTGAAAATTCAATGGAATATTTTCATAGTCTGGAATTGTGTTCGTGTGAGATTCTGAGGCACACAAAGGCTCAGTGAATATTGAATAAAAATATTAGACATATTATATTAATCACAAAAAATTTATTCAAAATAATTGAATAAGTTTAAAATGGTGCATCTTATGAAAACTATGAGACCACAGATAGGTCCATGACATGATGTTTACCCTAAGTGGGGTTTAAAATTTGTAAGAATCATAAGTTTGGATTCCTCACTTTTGGATGTAACCTTTTTTATATTTATATTCTTTTTAATCCATTTTTTGAATAAAAATAAATTAATATATCACAAATAGTGAATTGTATGACAAACCTGAGACCACAGTTAGGTCTATAATGGGGGGTTTAACCTATTAGGGGTGTTAATTTTATGTATGTTGGGTTCTTGGAAACATCACACGTGATAAAACACTTTTTGTTTTTAATTAATCATTTAATCCATTTTTTAAATAACAAATAATTAATATATCTCAAATGATGCATCATTTTTGAAATATGAGACCACCATTAAATCAGGAACGGGGAGTTTTCCCTTGGTGGGGAATAACTTCAAAGCACAACGGGAATTTAGTGTTATTTAATTATTGTGTAAAATAATTGATTTTATTTTATTATTTAAAAGGAATTTCACTCATCTTTAACCTCATACTACAAACTCCATTTTTTCCACCAAAATATTTATCAAATATTAAATTTACACCATTTTGACCTATTTCAAATATGTGATTCCATTAATGGGTGAATTTAGACAATCCTCCATTGACTTTATAATGAATCATAGATTAAACAGGCGTTTTAAATTTATGGTATTTAAGGAAGGTATTTATTGAAATTTAAATGGTGAAAATGATTAGAGATAAATAATAAATAAAATAATATTTTTTGTTATTATTATTATCAATAGAAGAAAATATTTTAGTTGTGTGTTATTATTATTATATATATTATTAACAAAATTAGGACATAATAAAATAAATAGGGATGAAGAGGAACCTGGAGATATATTTTCCATTCAATAAACATGAAGGGGCGCAACCTCCTTCATGATTTCCTAGAGATGTGGGGATTTTAGAACCCATTTCTTTGATAATATAATAATAAATGAAAAGTGAAAATATTAAAAAACTGTAAATGAGTGTAGCGTACATGGAGAGACAAACATGGCTTGGATAGTGTTTTAATATATATATATATATATTAATAACATTAAATTATTATTATTATTATTTAAAAAACCTCTTTTCCACCATAATGTCCACATACGGTGTCGGATTGACACGCCGTCAGTGGCAGCATGACCCTAAAATTGAGACTGTCATTCAAAGACCAGTGTTGAATATTTAATTTGGTCTCATGATTCAGGTCCTCAAAACACCCAAAATGATGATGATTTGGTGCATGTAATTAATAGGGAAAAGTAATAAATAGGCAGTGCAATTAATAAATTTTTCTAAATTGATTGATGAAAAGGTGTTATAAATTAGATCTGGGGTGGTTCACATAGAATGAGTATGACTCACATTATTTCTCATGCAAATCCCCTCTGTATTGATGTCTCTCCATCCTATTCAAATTTATTATTCTTAATATATATCATAAATATATTCTTCGATATTGATCGGATTGATGGGCCATTAGTTCCATTGGATTAGACTCAATGATTATAAATCTATTTTTAATATATTTTGAATGTGATGAGGTAATCTGTTCAGTTTTAATTAAATATTTTTAATTATCAAAGATTGTTATAATTCTAAATAATTTTGAAGCAAGGGTGGTTCAAGGATTCAGTGGTGTATGATGGTCTTCCGGTTAAGTGCGAGCATGGTTTGGGTGATGAAAACATTAGTAAACCTCAATACCAATATTGAAAATAGTGAGGTAGGAGTTTGCTTCCCATTTTTGGCCATATATATATATATATATAATCTTATCATGATGTGATGTTAATGTTAAACTAAACCATCCTTTTGATTAACTTCATGTGGGTGTGTGAGTATCTATTGGCGTACTTATTGTATGTGATTATCCTGACTTTGATCTTGGTGTGTATTATCATTCCTTGCTACAACACATATTGTTTTTTTGTTTCATGTCCTATGTAATTTAGTTTCAGGTACTAAGATACTCAGGTGGAGCCTTGAGGTTGGGTTTTATGTGGCTTAGTAGCCAATTACCCAACCTTACGTGGTCCTAATGTCCTTAGATTCAGGTATGGTTACCCTTATATAGGAGAAAGCATAGTGGCTAGCTGGAAGATACTGAGATACTCAAGTTGAGCCTTGAGGGTGGGAGTTACATGGCTTAGTTTCTAGTTACCCATCCTAACGTAGTCCTAATTTCCATAAAGGCAGACATGGCTACCCCTTTAGAGGGTAAATTATAGTGGCTTACAGGCCGATACTGTTCATGGATTCCTATGGACTTTGGGTTGTGGGTGATTGAAAGTATAACCAAATAAAATATAGAAATAACAGAATGTGCATCATTCCTATAACAACCACCATAAGGGTGGTGTGAGATATGTGACATTGATGGAGATGTGTGTGTTCTTGAAATTATTACGGGCAACGAGCTGAAGTAGGTGGGTTCGGGGTTCATGGCAGCTTGTTCAGTACATGATGACTCTACACATGAATGTTTACTGAGCATTTACATATGTCATGATATACACTATTATATATATTTTTCACATTTATGGTAAGAATGCATTGGTGGTGTCCTACTGAGTCTTATACTCACACCCAACATGGTCATTTTGGTGCACTTGTAGATTTTTTTACCAAAGATCCGGTGAATGGAATGGGCCCAATGGCTGATGGTTAAGTGATGGAGCTTGGAGCTGGAGAGGAATGGTATAGACAACAGAGTAACCCATAGATGACTGATTATTTAATTTTTTTCTTGCATTTTTCTTTTGTAATATACTCTTGATAGTCTTACAATTTATGGAGCTCTTATATGTATGCCATTATTCAGTTTCAGCATTTAATCTAATTTTTTATTATTTGGTTTATTCATTGTTATCAATACTATGACATTATAAAAAGGGTATAGTCTACCCAATGTTTCACATGAGACCCTCGGTGCTAGTTGGAAACCTCTTGTGTATGAGGAGGCATGCATGAAGTCATGTAGCATTACGACTTGTAATCGGTGGTTCGGGTCAGGGTGTTACAAAATGTTATCAAAGGATAAAGACCCACTAACCTATTTCTCATTTTATGTTGGGTTGGGATATATTAGACATAAGATAGAAAATTGGGACTCGGGTAGGGGAACTATGATGGTGTCTGGCTAGAACTGAATAGTGGGCCTATTAGTTTCTATAAATTGGGGAATTTATATTCTGTTGTTACTATTGATTCACCTTGAATGACACACATGATGTTATATGTGATTTATGATATTTTTCAAATGTTCAAGCATCATGACTAGACACGTAGGTTCACATGCCATATATATTCCTATTTTTGTGTTACAAAGTAGTTTATTAATTAAATTCCTTGATTTTTGCTATCTTTTCAGGATAGTTTCTCTGTATGATATATTTGTGTTTCCATGTTGTATGATTTATCTTTATTGGAATTAATTAGTATAACAGAGCATGTTATTGTGTTAGTATATATATAATTACTATGGTTAATTTTTAGGGACAGAAACATGGTTTAGTGCTAGGATGGTTATGCCTTGGGTTGATGCTAGAGTGTTCTATGAAAAACTTGTTTGATCCCATAGACTATTAGGACTTACTATGTTCATAATCCTTCTTTTGTTGGAGAGATTCTACCTCATAGACGTTTGATGAAACATCTAGCTATGGAAACCCAGAATGCTCTTATGCCACCACCTTCGGTACTAGGGGATATACCCCACCATGATCTAGTACAAGCACAAGTATTCTAGGCCATAGATCCTTCTCAACTAGAACTTTTTTTGTTTATTTCATATCCATGGTGGATCTATTCAGAGGACTATGACCAAAAATTATATGTATTTCTTTCCTCTATATCCTCCTAACATTCCGGGGTATTTTTGGTCTATAGAATGCATAGGTTTGGTTAGACGATATCAAGAGAATTTTTGAGCTAGTCCAGACCCCTGAAAAAGGGTTAGTAATTCTAGAAACCTTTATGTTCCATGGACCCACCAGAAGATGGTGGACATCCATGAATCAAGTTGGGATATGAGAAGAACTTACTTAGATAACCTTTAAGGGGGGTTTTCCTCGAGTATTCCTTCCCTAGAATAATGAATTTGGGAAATTACCAAGATATAATGAAGTTATGATTGAGTTATATAGCCATATATGCCTACTCTTCATGTTATATGGAGTTACTCTATTTTTCTCCATTATTAGCTGGGAATGAGGCAAAAATGCTTGGAAGTTCTATATAATTTTAAGACCAAAGTTCTGACGTATGGTTAGGTTATTTTACCTGATTATGTACTCTCATGGGATTCCCAAGTCCCAGACCTTTGAGAAATGGATGGAAGAGAATAATACAATAATCATGCTTCTGACTCATAGGGTTTAGTGACTGAGTTTTACCTTTCTACTATAGGAGTCTCTTTAGATGGTTAGAAGAGAAAGGAAAACAAATAGTAGAAGAGCAATGGGAAGTCGAGTCAGAACATAACTTTTTTCGGTATGTGCTATAATTATGGGTAATATGGGAATTATAATATCAATTAGAGTAATCAAATAGTGGACTGCCACCAGTGTGTAAAGTCTGTCTATCTTCAATGTTTTTTCACAATGGTTTCCTATAGGAGTGCTAGGAGGTCTGGAGAAGCTGGGAGTAGAGAAACCCAACAGAGTATACAGACTCCCTAGATGAAGAAAATTCAGTAAAATTATGTTTATGATCATGGAATTGAGGAAAGAAATTTCTATGCAATGGATCAAGCACCAACAGATGGTGATAATGAACTTGATACAATACAATGTACAAACTAGAGAACATCTTGATCTTCTACATTTTTTTAATAATTCTGTTTTCCTAATATCTTCAAGTCATGTCTGTACTTGAATTATGAGATGAGTTATGTTTCCCTATCATACCATCCTCTAATACGTATTTGAACAATTAGATGAAACCCTAGTTTATGAGAGAGTTATAGTCACTACTTATTTTAGTGAGAGACTGATGAGGCACTCACTCAGTAGATAGGGGTAGTAGCATATCATTTGGACCTCCCATACCACTATCGATATATGCATGATGTGTTCCACATTTCTCAGCTTCAGAAGCACTTTCTCGATCTTGTGCATGTTAAATATTGCAAGAACTTTGAGTTGGAACTTGTTGTATCTTACGATGAGTGCCCTGTGTGGATTATAAATCTGAGTGAGAAAGGACTCCAGGGGAAAATGATACTACTAGTCTAGTTTCAGTGGATAGACCCAAGAAGAGGTGTGAAAAAGTTTTGTCTAAAGTTTGAGCTCAATGGTATGAGTTATTTGAGCATGAACACTATAGATGCTTCTTGAGGATGAGAAGTGAATAGAGGGGGAGAATTGTAATATCCTGATTTTTTAAAATGATAATAAAATCCCTATCTTGATAAATTATAAATTCCTTATGAGGGAAAAATATTTTATTTGTGAAAATAACATAAAATTGGTCAAATCTTTTTTTGAAGGGTAAAATCCTAGTTAACAATTTGAAATATTTAATGGAATATTTTTGAAGTCCGAAATTGTGTTAGTGTGAGATTTCAAGGCCTGAAAAGTCTTAGAAAATACTGAATAAAAATATTAAATATATTATATTAAGTGTGGTAAATTTATTAAAAATAATTGAATAACTACAAAATAGTGCGACGTATGAAAATTTTGATAACACCAATAGGTCTGGGACATGATTTTTACCCTAGATAGGGTATAACATTTGTAAATTTCATACATTTAGATGTCTTACTCAGGAACATTACCCTTTTAATATTTATTTTATTTCGAATCCTTTTTTGAATAAAAATAAATTAATATATCAAAAATGGTGCATCATAAGAAAAATCTAAAACCATTATTATGTCTAAAATGGGGGGTTTACCCTATGAGGGTTATTAATTTTTTGTGTGTCGGGTGTTTGGAAACAACGCAAGGGATAAAACACATTTTATTTTTAATTAATTATTAAATCCATGCTTTAAATAATAATTAATTAATATATCTCAAATGATGTGTCGATTTAGAAATCTGATACCACCATTAGGTTATGAATGGGGGGTTTACCCTATGCAAGGTATAACATCTATTCACAATGGGAATTAGGTGTTATTTAATTTTGGGGTTAAATAATTAATTTTATTTAATTATTTAAAATAATTTCAATCATCTCTATCCTTATGATACAAATTCAATTATTTCCCCCAAAAAGTTTTTAAAATATTTACTTTACACTATTTTGACCCATTTAAAATATTCAATGCCATTAATGAATGAAATTAGACACTCTTCCACAAACTTTACGTTGAATCATGGATTAAACGGGCGTTTTAAATTTATGGAATTTAATAACATTTTTTATAGAAATTTAATTGGTGATAGTAATTAGAGATAACTAATAATAAGAATAATAATCGTTGTTGTTATTATTATTATTATTGTTATTATTAATTATGGAAGATAATGTTTTAATGGTGTGTTATTAATTTTATTTATAATATTAATAAAATTATGAGTTAATAAATTAAATGGGGATGAAGAGGCACCTGGAGATAGATAGCACATACAACAAACATTAAGGGGTTCCACCCCCTTCATTTTTTAAGGTAAGATAGATAATATATTACTGATCAAAAAAAGTTAAAATATTAAATAAATTAAACGGTAAATGGGTGTAGCTTACATGGAGAGCCCAACATAACATGGATAGTATTTTAATATATATATTTATATATATTAATAAAATATTAAATTATTAATTTTATTATTATTGTTGTGAAAACCTGTTTTCCTCCATAACTTCCTTTTACAATGTTGTTTTGACATGATATCTACGGTAGCGTGACCCTAAAATTTATGTGGTCATTTCAAAACCAGTGTTGAATATTTAATTCAGTCTCGTGGTACATATCCACAAAATTACCAATATTATGATGGGTTAGCGCATGTAATTAATAAGATAAATTAATATATAGGTGATGTAATTAATAAATGTTACTAAATTTATTGGTGAAAAATTACTATAAATTGGATCTAGGGCAGTGCGCATGGAATGGGTTGGAATCCCATTATGTCCCATGACACCCCCCTCTCTCATACTCTATCTCTCTCTTCTATTCTATTTTATTCTTCCAAATTTATCTCCTCAATATCTTCTTAGATATTCATTATATTGACACATTGTTGGTTCTGTTGGATTCATCTTGATGAGTAGAAATTTATTCCTAAGATTGTTTTTTAAGGAAACTATGTAATTTGTTCAGATTTAATTAAATATTTTTAACTATCAAAGATGGTGATAATTATAAACAATTTTGAAGTGTGGATGGTTCAAGGATTCATTTACCTGAGATTGTATTCAGTTTATGTGTGAGAGTGTTTCGGGTGATGATAACCTTTGTAAACATCAATGTTAACTTGGAAAATCATGAGGTAGGAGGTTCCTTCCCATTTTGGTCTATATATATATGATGTTATCATGATTAAATTTTTTTTGTTGGACTAACTCATGCCTGTGATGAATTGAACATGGGTGTGTGAGTATCCATTGGTGTACTTATTGTGTGTGATTATACTTACTTTGATCTTGGTGGGGTTTATCATTCCTTGATATGACATATATTGTTTTTGTTTTGTGTAACCTGTGGAATTCTTTTGCATGTTCTAAGATACTAAGGTGGGGCCTTGAGGTTGGGAGTTATGTGGCTCAGTGGTCAGTTACCCAACCTAAGGCGGTCCTAATGTCCTAAAAGGGGTGCATGGATACCCCTGTATAGGGGAAACAATAGTGGATAGCTGTAAGATACTAAGATACACAAGTGAATCCTTTAGGGTAAGAGTTAAGTGGCTCATTGTCCAGGTAACCATCCTGATAAAGTCATAATGTCCTTAAAGGTAGATGTGCCTACCCCTATAGAGGGGAAAGCATAGTTTATTTATGGCAGATGTCGGCCCTGAATTCTTATAGACTTGGGTTATGGGTGATTAAAAGGCTAAGAAGACCAAAAATAGACCTGACTAAACATGTTTTGTTCCTGTAACAACCACCTGAAGGGTGGGGTGAGATATGTTACCCTGATAGAGATACGTGTGTTCTTGAAATTCTTACTAGCAACGAGCTGAAGCAAGTGGGGTTGGGGTTCGTGGTGGCTTGGTCAGTGTATGATGATTGGAAACATGTATGTTTACTTATCATTTACTTATGTCATGATATAAATTTATATATATATATATATATATTGTGAACTTATGATAAGGACACATTGGTGATATCCTACTGAGTCTTTTACTCACACCTTACTCAGGCATTTCAGTGTGCTTTTAGATTTCTTGATCATGGATCTGGTGAAGGGAAAAACCTTATGGATGATGGTTGAGCAGTGGATCTTAGAGAAATAACGGAGTAGGAAAGACAACGGAGTACCCCCCCCCCCCCAAGATGATTGATTATTTACAATTATCTTATATTTTTCTATTACGTTATACTCTGAAGAGACTTACCACTTTGGGAGCTCTTATATGTTTGTCATTATTCTATTTCTGCATTCACTTGGATAGTTTATTATTTGGTTTATTCATTATTATCATTCCTATGACATGATATAGAGGGTATAGTCTCCCCAAGTTTTCACTGGATACCCTCATTGCTAGTCATCAACCTCTTGCATATGGGGAGGCATGTATGAGGTCATGTAGAATTCTGAGTTGAGCCTGGTGGTTTGGCTCAGGATGTTACACCAGAAAACATTTTAAGAAAATCTATTATATCTTCCCAAAAAGTTTTCATTTCTCTAAAATTACTAGGATTTTAGTAATCCTCTCTAAGTTTCAAATAGCCATTCTTTGACCATGTATTAAAATTAAATAGTTTTTCCCATTTGGTTCCATTTTAATGAAGAAAAAATCATTGTCATTTTAATATTACCAACACCATGAACATATCCTCATACAACATTGGTTTTATTGTATCCTTGAAAGTATTTAGATCTAGAAAATAGGATCCATTAATCAAAACTGAGTAATCAAGCTCAAATTGATTGGTAAAATTTATAGAATGTTCTTTGATTTGTTTTTGAGTTGTACCAAAAACCAATATATCATATAACCCATGATGTGTCCATAATTATTGAATGTTTCCCTTTTTACTCTCAATAGTCTATTCAATAATAATAAATCATCGAATAAGCTAAGATTGTCATGAAATTTTAGAGAAATAACACTTGATTCATTTATGATAATTAAAAAACATGCACATTGATTTGACATGTCATGTGACTATAATGATTGAACTGTTGAGCAATGTATTGTTTTCAAACAATTCAAAATAATGTTTTTTAAAGGGGGAGATTATTTTAAATAATACTCTGTCTCTTTATGATGATTTTGATGCTCACAAATACCCTTAATTATTTACTAATTATTTCGTTGAGTATTTTGCAGGAATTTATTTTATTTATTTATTTCATACAACGAGATTTCATACTTCATTTATTCCGAGATCAATTTTAGAGTGTTCTGGAATCACTGTAGCGCAAGATCAATTTTAGCGTGTTCTGAAATCACTGTAGCGCAAGATCAATTTTAGCGTGTTCTGGAATCACTGTAGCGCAAGATCAATTTTAGTGTGTTCTGGAATCACTATAGTGCGAGATCAATTTTAGCGCGTACTGGAATCACTGTTCATACCCTACGTTGATGAACGTAACGTATGGATGAAAAGTTTACCTTTTATGTTATTTTGAAACGTATGGTTAATGAACCTTACGTTGTTGAAAAGTATTGAAGAAGAACATTACGTTTGGAAGGAACCTTACGTTTTCGTTGTTGGACAAGTACGTTAGTTTTCAGTGTTGAGTTTGTTTCTCAAAAGTATGGATCATCAACCTTACTTTTATAATCAACCGTACGTTATTTGGAGAGTTGAAGCAAGACAAAGTATGGATGATCAACCCTACGTTTGAATGCTGAAGAGAAAGTATGTATGTTCAACCTTACGTTTGTGAACCTTACGTTTGTGAACCTTACGTTTGTGAACCTTACGTTTGTGAACCTTACGTTTTTGAACCCTACGTTTGGAGCCACGTCATCAACCCTACGTTTGGCGTCGGGATATTTTTGACAGACGATGTTTCCTTTTGCATTGGTCAAACAAGCGGTTTATTAAGCGGATTTCGAGCCGATTCTTAAGTACGACTTTGACTGAATCAAAGACGATTTACAACGGATTAATGATTGATTTAAACGGAGCTTTTTGTGCCGATTCTTCAGGGGAGTTACAACGGCTCTGTTATTTCATTTAATATCGCGAATCTAAAGGAGATTTTTATGGATCTATTTATGCGGAAGAATTTCTCAGATTTGAATATATATGTTCTATCTTCGAAACTTCGGATTTTATATATATACACCGAAAAGTGTGTGAAAGATATAGATTGATCTTTTAACGAGCAAGAAACAGAGACTGTGAAAAGGCGTTCTTTTCTGGTGATCGAGAAGAAGTGTAAAACCTTTATTACCGAAGGAAGATCTTGATAGCAGATTCACGTGTTCTACATCGACTATCTGTTGTGAATCTACTGCTGCTGAAGTTGTGAAGTTTCTGGTAATATCTATTGCAACTGGATCGACTCAGAACTGTTTTGATTACAGATCTTTATTTTCTGAAGACAACGATCTATCTACTGTCAATTGCTTTCTGTTGCAATTGTGAAGAACAACTGGAGAAGTGTTTTCTTTATCGAAACCCTTTTTATTTTTTGAGTGATCAGCTTCTCGTTCTAAGCTGTGTGGGTTCGTGTTTGAACCAGGAAGGCTGTGTTTGCCTGAAACTTGTAAAGGTGTCAACTGCCTATACTCAGTTGTGAACAGGTCTGTGGAAACGAGGACCAGATAGTGAAAATCATCAAGCTCGTGGATTTGAGCGTTGGTGGAGTGGACTAGGGGCCTTCTGTTCCCCGAACCACTATACATCCGTGTGTTCATGCTTTTACTTTTTCCGCTGCATATTTAATCGAGCAAAAGCATAGTGGACAGAATTTGTCTAAATTGAAGAGATTATAATAATTTTGAAAAGACACAATTCACCCCCCCCCCCTCTTGTGTGTAATCCGTAGATTCAGATCCAACAATTGGTATCAGAGGAGTAGCTTCTTATTTTTAAAGTCTTATCAAGCTAGAAGTATTTAAAGATTATACATAGTGTATCATGGCTGATATGAGAGAGGGAATGTCAATGGTCAGAGCACCTTACTTTAATGGAGATAATTATGGCTGCTGGAAATCACGTATGATTATTTATCTGAAAAATCTTGGTTACAAAGTCTATTCAAAGATTCTGACTCCCTATGAAATTCCTGAAAATCCCGATACATGGAGTGCTGCTACAGAGGCTGAGTATGACATAAATTCAAAAGCTATGAATGCAATCATCTGTGGTCTAGGACCAGATGAATTTAACAGAGTATCTCAATGCCCGACTGCATATGAAATGTGGCAAACAATAGCTGTTGCTTATGAAGGAACAGATAATGTAAGACAGATGAGATATGCAACTGCTAAGTTAAAATTCGATACTTTCAGAATGATTGAAGGAGAGAGCATCACTCAGATGAATGGAAGATTGACAGAAATTGTCAATAATATAACAGCTCTAGGAGAACCAATCAAGCAGGCTGATCAAGCGTTGAAGGTACTGAGAGTACTTCCTACTCGATGGAATGGAATCTCTGCAGCAATCAGACAATCAACTTCTGTTAAAGATCTAACTATGAGAGAACTGATTGGTACATTGATGATGTACGAAGCTGAAATGCAAGATGAGGTAAATGAGCATAAAGTCTACATAAAAAGGGAAAATACTTCTTTGAAAGTGACTTCTCAACAAAAGGATAGAAAGATGAAGAACAGAGAAGTAAGTGCTAAATCAGAAAGCTCTGATTCTTCAAATTCGGATGAAGAACTGGCTCAGCTAGCCAGAAAATTCAGAAAGTTCTATAGTAAGAAGAAAGACTTCAAGAAATCCTTCAAAAAGGATAGCAAGGAAGTGAGATGTTATGAATGCAAAAAGATGGGACATATCAGACCGGATTGCCCAAAATTGAAAGATGCAAAGAAGAAGAAATTCTTCAAAAGAGATGATTATGAGCAGAAAGACAAGAAAGCTATGAAAGCTACTTGGAGTGTTTCTGAAGACTCAAGTAATTCTTCTGAATCAAGCTCAGAGAAGGAGGAAGCCAATTTAAAAGCAAATATGTGTTTCATGGCTGAAACTGATGAGGTACACTCATACTACTCCTCTGACTCAAATAATGAATCAAACTCTGAAACAAGCTTCTCAAATAAAAAACTTGCAGCTTACTGCAATATGCTTGAAGAAAGGTATGACTCATTATTTAAAAAATATAAATCTATAAAGAACTTGCATAAATCTATTTCAGATGAGAGAAATACTTTGCTAAAACAACATAAGGAATTAATTGACAAATACAACTCTACTGACTCAAATAAAATTAATTTTGAATCAAAAATAAAAACTCTACAGGATGAAGTAGAATCTTATAAAAAGGCTGCTTTAGTTTTTACGAAAGGAGAAAACGTCTTAAATGAGATACTTGGAAAAACTGTAATTAAAAAGGAAAGGTTTGGAATTGGAAGTAAAGGAGAAAAACCTAAGTTATACAAAAATTATTTTGTTCCTAGCACTAAACAGGTTATTTGTAACTACTGTGGAACAAAAGGTCATATAGCTAAAAACTGTTTTCTAAGAAAACCTCAAATATGTGGAATTAAGAAAGCTTATATTTCCAATGATCTATATGATTCAATCAATTTTAAGAAAACAAAGCAAATCTGGATACCCAGATCACTGCTTGCTAACACTCCTGGACCCAACAAAATATGGGTACCAAAGCAATTTGTTTAAATGTCTTTGCAGGTAGCAGGTCACCAAAGAAAGAAAGAAATATGGTATATGGACAGTGGCTGCTCAATACACATGAGTGGAACTTCAGCTAATTTCTCTTCTCTTACTCGAAAGGAAGGAGGACTTGTCACCTTTGGTGACAATGCCAAAGGAAAGATTATTGGTATTGGAACAGTTGGAGATCCAGAGACAGTCTCAATCAACAAAGTACTTTATGTACAAGGGTTAAAACACAATCTGATAAGTATCTCTCAACTCTGTGATGATGGATACACTGTTGATTTTACTAACAATAGTTGTACTGTTTCTAAAGATAAACTGTTTAAGTTTAGAGCACCCAGAACTGATAATGTTTATACTTTGGATTTGTATTCCTTGTGTAAACAACAAGTAAACTGCTTAACTGCTAATATAAGTGAATCCTGGATCTGGCATAGAAGACTTGGTCATTTCAATATATATGCTTTACATAAATTATCTAAGAAACATCTAGTTTCTGATTTGCCTAGTCTCAAATTTGAAAATGACAGATTCTGTGATGCATGTCAGCTTGGCAAGCAACACAAATCATCATTCAAATCTGTTAATAAAGTTGCTACAACTAAGCCTCTAGAACTTATCCATATGGATTTGTTTGGACCTTCAAGAGTAGCAAGTTTAGCTGGTAAATTGTATGTTTATGTATTAGTTGATGATTATTCTAGATTTACTTGGATTTTCTTTTTGAAATATAAAAGTGAAGCTTTTAGTTTATTTGAAGGTTTTTGTAAATCTATTCAAAATGAAAAAGGTTTTAATATAATCTCATTGAGAAGTGATCATGGTGGAGAATTTGAGAACCAGGAATTTAATTCCTTTTGCTCAAACATGGGTATTAAACACACCTTCTCTACTCCAAGAACACCTCAACAAAATGGGATTGTAGAAAGAAGAAATAGAACTATTCAAGAAATGGCTAGAACTATGTTAAATGAATATAGCATACCTATATATTTCTGGGTAGAAGCTGTTAATACAGCTTGTTATATAATGAATAGAATTTTAATAAGACCTATTTTGAAAAAGACACCCTATGAACTATGGAATAACAGAAAACCTAAAGTAAATTACTTTAAAGTTTTTGGATGCAAGGTTTACATCTTGAATACCAAAGATAATCTTGGTAAATTTGATCCAAAATCTGATAAAGGTATTTTCTTAGGATATTCTGCAACCTCCAAAGCTTATAGAGTCTATAATAAAAAGTCAAGGATTGTTGAAGAATCAGTTCATGTGAAATTTGATGAATCTGATCTTTTTGAGAAAAGGATAGAACAAATAGATGAACCTGATTCTAATGAAAACATGAGACCTGAGAATTTAAAGAATGATTTTGAAAATGATATAAAAGAAATTCAGTCCAGTTCAGAAGAACATGATACTGAAGAACCTTTGAATGTAATGCCTAGACAGTCTAGAACCTTAAAGAATCACCCTTTAGAATCTGTGATAGGTGACTTAGAGACTGGTATTCAAACAAGAAGAAACTTTGGAAACATAGTTGAATTCTCTGCTTTCCTATCCCAACAAGAACCTAAGACCATAGAAGAATCCTTAGATGATGAGAGCTGGGTAATAGCAATGCAGGATGAATTGAACCAGTTCAAGAGAAATAAGGTTTGGGAATTAGTTGAAAGACCACATGATTATCCAGTAATAGGAACTAAATGGGTCTTTAGGAATAAACAGGATGATCAAGGGATAATAACTAGAAATAAAGCAAGATTAGTAGCTAAAGGATATAATCAAGAAGAAGGAATAGATTATGATGAGACCTTTGCACCTGTAGCCAGGTTAGAAGCCATTAGAATTCTTTTAGCCTATGCATCTTATATGAATTTTAAATTATTTCAGATGGATGTTAAATCTGCCTTTTTAAATGGTTATTTAATGGAGGAAGTTTATGTTGAGCAACCTCCTGGTTTTGAAAATTCTCAGAAACCAGATTCTATTTTCAAACTTACTAAAGCTCTTTATGGCCTTAAACAAGCACCTAGAGCTTGGTATGAAAGACTAAGTTCTTTTCTTTTGAAAAATGATTTTACTGTTGGACTAGCAGATCCAACACTCTTTAAGAAAACTGTGAAAAATAATGTTTTGTTGGTTCAAATTTATGTTGATGATGTAATTTTTGGATCGACCAATAAAATTCTTTGTCATGAATTTTCAGAATTAATGCAAAAAGAATTTGAAATGAGTATGATGGGAGAATTAAATTTCTTTTTGGGTCTTCAAATATTTCAAAAAGATTTTGGAAATGTTTTAAATCAATGCAAATACATTACTGATTTACTTAAGAAATTTGGACTTGAAAACAGCAAGACATTTACAACTCCTATGTGTACAAATATAAAACTTGATTTGGATGAAACTGGAAAATCAGTGGACAACAAGTTATATAGAGGTATGATTGGTAGTTTGTTATATCTTACTGCTAGTAGACCAGATATAATGTATTCAGTATGTCTTTGTGCTCGATTTCAATCAAATCCCAAAGAATCCCATTTAACTGCTGTTAAAAGAATTTTTAGATATTTAAAAGGTATTATTTATCAATCTCTTCTTTATCCAAAAACCTCTGATTTTAATTTAATTTCATATTCAGATGCTGACTTTGGAAGCTGTAGATTAGATAGGAAGAGTACTTCAGGAACATGTCACTTTTTAGGAAAGTCTTTAGTATCATGGTCTAGTAAGAAACAACACTCAGTTGCCCTGTCAACAGCCGAGGCAGAATATGTGTCTGCAGGTAGTTGTTGTGCACAGGTGTTGTGGATGAAAAACACTCTTATGGACTTTGGATTAAATTTCAATAATACACCTATTTTATGTGATAATACTAGTGCAATTAATATTTCAAAAAATCCTATTAGTCATTCTAGAACTAAGCACATTGATATAAGACATCACTTTTTAAGAGATCATGTGTTTAAAAAGGATATATTTTTAGAATTTGTAAATACAGAAAATCAATTAGCAGATATTTTTACTAAACCACTTCCCACGGCAAGGTTTGAATTTATTAAGGGGGAGTTAGGTTTATTTAATTTTAAATAGTTTTTTTTTTAAATCTTATTCTGTTTTCGAATTCTGCTTAATTTTTGTTTCCCGCTATAAAGTAATTTTATTTTGTTTTAAATAAAAGTAATGATTAGTGATTACACGGGAATCAAGGCTGTCAGAACCGTTTCACCTTCTAAACTGTTTCAACTTTTTCGTAAACCCTTTCGAAAACCTAGAACCGCACATCTGCTCCAAAACCCTTTTCTGAATCTTCAAACCCTAAACTTACGAACCTTCAGAAATCGTTGTTGAAATGGCAAAGACTAAGCGTCCAGATGAAGCTGAGAGCAGTGCTGCAAAGAAACCTAAAGTAGTTGGTCGGAAAATACTGCAAGGTAAAGTCATCGATTTAGAATGGATGTTTGAAACTAATTTACTGTTGAAGCAAGCGTTGTCGTTTCAAAGCCTTGAGCAAGCTTTTAATAGTAAAAATTCTGAGTTTCTTTATGAGGCAGAAATGAGACATTTCTTTAGAACTGTTCAGTTTAGCCTTGGAGATACGGAGGATAGTTTATTGGCTCAAATAGAGGATAAGGACTTTTCCATATCATCTGTAGAGATAAGTCAAATTCTTAACTGCCCTCATGAAGGAGTTTTTCATTTCGATTTACGGAATATTGGAGATTCTGTACATAAGTCTGAAGACATTATGTCTTTTCTGTTTGGAACCAAAGTGATAAAGAAAATGTTTATTAAAGATTTGGAGCCCGATCAGAAAATCTTGGAAAAATTTGTTCAGACTGGTTTAGAACCAAGGATGGCTGAGATGAAGAAAATCCTATACCCTGACATGTACATAATGTATCTTCTGATGTGTGATATTAAGTTTAATTTTCCTTGGTTTATGATAAGATATTTGAATTACTGCTGTCAGAGTGAAGCAAGAATGACCTTTTTCCCTTATGGAAGGTTCATTTCTTTGTTTTTGTTTAAAAGAGGAATGATCAGATTGGTAGATGCTGGGGTGAAATGTCGCCACAGTAATGTTTTTAATGCTGGAACTTTGAGGAAAGTAGGATACTTCTGGAGCACAATTAAAGGAAAACTCTTACCTGTTGGAGCTGAGGAAGACTCGGAGAGTGCTCAGGCTCAACCGGTTAAGTCCAAGGAGGGACAAGCAGAATCAAGGGTTAGTACAGTGGCAAGGAGAATTCGTTTTGAGATGGAGGAAGTTGAGGAAGAGAGAAGTCAAGAAGGACTTCAATCTAAAAGGAAGAGGTCAATTGATGAAGAAATTATCTCTCCTGCCTTGAAATACTCTGAACCGGTAATTTTTTATTCATTTGTGAGAGAAGCTGTTGTGGAGCAGACTGCACCGATAGAGGAACCAGCAGCTCAACCGAAAATCCAAAAAGAACCTCAATCTGCTGCTGTGGCTGTTGAAAATGTAATACAACAAGAACAACCTATGGAGGCAGTGCCTGGTGAAGAAGTGGCCCGACCTCAAGATTTACATGAAAATATTGTTCTTGACCAATCAGTAGAAGTCAGAGAGACTACTGTTCGTGATGAACATACTTCTGAAGCTAATACAGAAGTACTTCAGGAAGATTTTTCAGTGGAAGAGTTTTAGGCTTCAAAAGCTAGTTCAGTGGATCAACCTTGTCAGGACAAGGACAAAGAACAGTCAGATGCAGATTCTTTACCACTTGCCCTGCCTCATCAACCTATTTCTGGACATGAGAATAGAGCACAGGGTGCCCCTGATTCGAGAAAAGAAGAAGTTGTTGAGCTGTACAAGCGTATCTCTCAGTTAGAATCTGAGAATGTTAGTCTCAGAAATTCTCTGAACTTAGAGCAGTTGAAGTTTCAGAAGCTGAAAGAATGTACTGTTTCAAGACAGGAAGTAGATTTGTTTAAGACTGTTATGTTGCATGTTGTTGATCAGTTAAAATCAGAGATGGTAAAGAAAGATGATATGTCTGAGTTGAAGATTTACATGGAGAATAAATTTGAGTCTGTTGCAAACAGTGCTGTGAGTGGATCAGGCTCTTCACCTGATTTGATTCGGAGATTTCAAGCAATTACAGGAGCACTAAGTAATATGAGTGACAGATTACACGATCTTCAGTGTAATAGTGCCCCTTTGTCAGTTTTTCTAGATAATCAGAAATTTTTAGTGGATCAGTTGACATCTGGAGAGCGACCGATTAGGATTCTTTTGAATCAGTTATCAGAAAAGCTGGCTCTTTTTGTTGAAAAAGAAGAAAGAATGCATGAGTTTTTCAGAGTTAATTTGATTGAAGATATTCATATGACTCAAGAGAACAGAGATCTTATCATCAAGTTAGGATATGGGATGATGAAGAGGCTCAGAGAACAGTTTATAGAGATCAAGACCGTGATTCAAAGGAGATAGACACCTTTTTTTTCTCCCTGTCTTATCCATGAACCTTGATTCCTCTGTATATCACAATCGTTTATATATATAACAGCTTGTGAATGAAAATTCTTTTCTTACTTTTTTTTTTGTTTTTTATTGATTTATGACTAAGTTAGCCGGTATAACAAATTCACTTATTCATACACAGTTAATTATAGCATTTACTTATAGTTCAGTGCAATATTGAATGTGTTCAAATCCGTAATTTTTCATTCTTTTTGATATCACAAAAAGGGGGAGAATTTGGATAAACACAACATTTAAATTCATTTGTTTCCTATGAAGGAATTTGGATATATACGACATTTATCTTTTATCTTTTTTTTTTAGCTGAAAATTTATTTTTATGGGGGAGAAATTTTATTATAGTTAAATATTGTTTTAATCCTTTCAGAATTCTAAAATTTTAAAGATTGCAATTAAATTAGTTCTATTATTTTATGGGTTTTGTGATCATCAAAAAGGGGGAGATTGTTGAGCAATGTATTGTTTTCAAACAATTCAAAATAATGTTTTTTAAAGGGGGAGATTATTTTAAATAATACTCTGTCTCTTTATGATGATTTTGATGCTCACAAATACCCTTAATTATTTACTAATTATTTCGTTGAGTATTTTGCAGGAATTTATTTTATTTATTTATTTCATACAACGAGATTTCATACTTCATTTATTCCGAGATCAATTTTAGCATGTTCTGGAATCACTGTAGCGCAAGATCAATTTTAGCGTGTTCTGAAATCACTGTAGCGCAAGATCAATTTTAGCGTGTTCTGGAATCACTGTAGCGCAAGATCAATTTTAGTGTGTTCTGGAATCACTGTAGCGCGAGATCAATTTTAGCGCGTACTGGAATCACTGTTCATACCCTACGTTGATGAACGTAACGTATGGATGAAAGGTTTACCTTTTATGTTATTTTGAAACGTATGGTTAATGAACCTTACGTTGTTGAAAAGTATTGAAGAAGAACATTACGTTTGGAAGGAACCTTACGTTTTCGTTGTTGGACAAGTACGTTAGTTTTCAGTGTTGAGTTTGTTTCTCAAAAGTATGGATCATCAACCTTACTTTTATAATCAACCGTACGTTCTTTGGAGAGTTGAAGCAAGACAAAGTATGGATGATCAACCCTACGTTTGAATGCTGAAGAGAAAGTATGTATGTTCAACCTTACGTTTGTGAACCTTACGTTTGTGAACCTTACGTTTGTGAACCTTACGTTTGTGAACCTTACGTTTTTGAACCCTACGTTTGGAGCCACGTCATCAACCCTACGTTTGGCGTCGGGATATTTTTGACAGACGATGTTTCCTTTTGCATTGGTCAAACAAGCGGTTTATTAAGTGGATTTCGAGCCGATTCTTAAGTACGACTTTGACTGAATCAAAGACGATTTACAACGGATTAATGATTGATTTAAACGGAGCTTTTTGTGCCGATTCTTCAGGGGAGTTACAACGGCTCTGTTATTTCATTTAATATCGCGAATCTAAAGGAGATTTTTATGGATCTATTTATGCGGAAGAATTTCTCAGATTTGAATACATATGTTCTATCTTGGAAACTTCGGATTTTATATATATACACAGAAAAGTGTGTGAAAGATATAGATTGATCTTTTAACGAGCAAGAAACAGAGACTGTGAAAAGGCGTTCTTTTCTGGTGATCGAGAAGAAGTGTAAAACCTTTATTACCGAAGGAAGATCTTGATAGCAGATTCACGTGTTCTACATCGACTATCTGTTGTGAATCTACTGCTGTTGAAGTTGTGAAGTTTCTGGTAATATCTATTGCAACTGGATCGACTCAGAACTGTTTTGATTACAGATCTTTATTTTCTGAAGACAACGATCTATCTACTGTCAATTGCTTTCTGTTGCAATTGTGAAGAACAACTGGAGAAGTGTTTTCTTTATCGAAACCCTTTTTATTTTTTGAGTGATCAGCTTCTCGTTCTAAGCTGTGTGGGTTCGTGTTTGAACCAAGAAGGCTGTGTTTGCCTGAAACTTGTAAAGGTGTCAACTGCCTGTACTCAGTTGTGAACAGGTCTGTGGAAACGAGGACCAGATAGTGAAAATCGCCAAGCTCGTGGATTTGAGCGTTGGTGGAGTGGACTAGGGGCCTTCTGTTCCCCGAACCACTATACATCTGTGTGTTCATGATTTTACTTTTTCCGCTGCATATTTAATCGAGCAAAAGCATAGTGGACAGAATTTGTCTAAATTGAAGAGATTATAATAATTTTGAAAAGACACAATTCACCCCCCCCCCTCTTGTGTGTAATCCGTAGATTCAGATCCAACATGAACATACCTTTTAAGTTCTTTAAACATTTATGAAATGATCAAAACTAAAAAAATAGAATTAGATTAATATAAAAAGGTATGAAAATGGTGATTGATTTATTTATTACCTATAGGAAAAACTACACATCAATCCAATGTGTGATTTTTATAGGATGATATACAGTGTCTCCTTACTATTAAAAGTGTTTCTACTTCAATAAAAATGTGTCAACTGATCATAATTTAATAAACAAACTTATATTATCACAAAAAAGTAAGAGAATAGTTACCAACTAATTTGAAATACATTGGAAAAAAACCAGACATCAATTATATGTTTTATATGACATTAATGATCAAATATGATTTTTTATAATTAAATATATTTCCTGTTTTAAAAATGTCTTTAAAATAAATCAAAACCAAAAAAATATGCTCAAATTGTTGTGAAACATTAGGAAAATGTTTTTTGATTCATTTGTAACATATTAAGACAACTGCAAAACAATTTTATTTTTTATTAGTATAGAATGATTCAATGTTCATTTGTACAGCTATAATTAATATTTATCCTGATTCTTATGTATTTCTTTATGATAAGTTTTTTATATACCATGTTATCCATTTTTAACTCTTTATCTTGTCTCATACTGAAAATATATTGTGTGTGCATGTGCATGTGCATTTGCACAAATATTTATATAATTATATGATTATATATATACTACTAAATATATTACTAAAAATATAATATAAAAATTTATAATTAAATAAATAGATACATATGACCCCATGATTCCATATCGTCAATCGCCATATCAAATCTTTTTTTCTCGTCTTCAATGGCCTTAAAATCCCAATCATCTTTCTTGTCCCCTACCAACAATGATCCAATGATGTATTGCTCTCCCACCATGATACTCTCTAACTCCAAGGTGTCATTGAAATCAAATTATAAAAACAAATGTTTTGTGGTCCCATCCACTAAAGCTTTGGGGGTGCAAGTTGACATCGTGTAGTAGTTACTATTATTTGTTAGAGAACTGAAAGCTAGATAAAGGTTCACCTATCTCTTATTCAATTTGTTTCTTGTGGAACTCAGATTCAAGATCCTAATATAGTTATGGAGGAGTTTTCCTGTCCTGGTTTCCTTGGAGATGATTTTTCTATGGGAGAATTTCTTTCTCTTGGTGGCATTCCAGTGATTCTTTATGTTGTTTTCAGTTATTTCGGGCCACCTGTTTGCAATATCAACCCATTTATTGACTATTTCTTTATGATAATTGATCAGAATCATATCTTCTTCCTATATCCACCTTTCCATCTTTCAATCAGAAGAAAATTTATTTTTAATTTTCAAAATATTGCACATAAATATATCAATAGCTAAAAACTAATGCATGTAATAATAATAAAAAACCACACATTAATATTTGGCCAAAGATGGTTGTGTCATTTATCCCTACATTTTTAACCAATCCTTCCACATAGAATTTGGGAAACCATGCACCATTTCCTCACCCCATATTCTTCCACCAATTGAACCAATAATCTACACACACAAGTCATAAAGCTCTACACGTGAGACCTAAATAATATAATGATGATAAAGAATAAAAATAAGTGACATAAGTGATGGGTAGGGACATGTCTTCTCAAATAATCCATTGGCCCTTGATCACATTTGATCTCTTTCATCCCTTGCAAGCCTTCCCACCAAACACCTGTACCTTGGAATAAATATTATCAATGGGTATCCCAGTGCAAGAGTCCTCATCGGCCATGCTGAATCTCATTGAGTTCAACATATTATGTTCATAATTCTACAAGGATCCTCCTTGATGATCACTCTCTCCCACCATACCCACCCAACTGATTCTCAATAGTGTTTGTTAGAAGAAATCACCATCCATGTTCCTTACTCCACCAATGTTGAACGATTGAGACTCATTTCTTTTGAGTTTTTTGTTTTTGCACACAGCCACGGTCTCAAAGAAGTGGTAAAAGGGTTCAATGCCAGTGTCATAGAATGGTTGATGATGATTCTTCGTCAAAAAATATGAAGATTTGGATGATTCCACACATGTTTGAATAATTTAATTGAGGTTCTGCAACCCATGGATGGATATCTCATCTTTTAGCTACAGTTGATTGTCATTTTTGTAAGGGAACATTGGTTGTGAGAAGAATGTTGTGATGTATTTAGTTTCTTCATTCCTTGAGATATACTCCATCAATGTCACTAAAAGAGATAAAAAGAAGAACTAAAAATCTGGAATTTGAATGAATTTCTATGTTTTAATGGTGGAAACCCCAGTTAAGTTGGGGTATATTTATTATAGTTTTTGACCAATTTGAATCCATTTGATGATAATTTTGTTGTAGTGGTTACTAATAAATAAAATTTATTTTTTAGTTTATTATTTTTTTCAAACAACTAAAAATAAAACATCAAATAAAAATAATTTAAAATTATTCTCATCTTATTCAGGTAACAAAAAAACAAACTTCCAGAATAAAATCGATAACTCATTATAAAGTGCTTTTTATTAATTTTTCTCTCTAAAAAGGATACAAGAAAAATAATTAAAATCCCACATGTAAATTGTAATAATTCATTTTTTTGAAGCCATTAAGGATAATATAAATTAATTATTCATAACATAAGCCTCAATAAATATGATCCATAAATGCATTGACTCCTTTGTTCACAACTAGAAGATGAATCAATTTACTATTCTATTATAAAATTATCATTCATAAATAGATGACACACACATACATATATATATATATATATTTAATCTACTTTGTTTCTATGATTTAATTTAAATTTTATTATTGGAGAATTTTTTGTAAGTATATTATTTTATTTTATTTTTCCCCACGCATATGGATGTGGTGGTAGGGGGTTTGGTGTTTGGGGAATTAGTCCCGGGGTCGAGTCCCCAAGACAATTTTCTTTATTACATGAGTGGTATATTAAAAAAGTTTTATATATTTTTTCTATTTTGATAGTAAATAAATAAATCAAATTAGTTTGACCTACTACAATGTGTGTACACATATGCATCCATCAACTTAGACATGAAAAAATAATGTTTTATCTAATTTATTTTTTCTAATAAATTTATCTAATTTTATATGGTATTATTAAGTAAATATGTAAAAAATAATAAATCATCATTTAGTTAAAAATAAAATTTACTTCATTTCAATTGTGTGATAATTATTTTTATATATTTTTTTATGTTGAATTTTTTTCATAAATTTATATGGTGATGAAATATATTTCATTTGAGAGGTTATTTTTATAGAAATATTTTTAAAAAAATCAATGAAACAAATTTATAAAATTAAAATCTACCTCAAGTATGGGATAAGATAAATTTCCCATGCAAGTATATTTCCCTCAAAAAATAATATTTATCCCATGTATACATTTTATATCTATATGAATTTTCTATTACTTGTTTAATGATATAACATTATATTTTTCATTGTATTGTAATAAATATAAAATCTTGATAAATTTTTTATTTTCTTATTTATATTTCATCAATAATTATAGTTTTTCACATTAACTATATAAAATAATGAAAAAATATTATATATATCAACAACTCTTTAAATAAATTTTACAATTTTTTAAATTGTTATATTCATTTTATCTCATTTAATAGGTAATATAAATTTCATTTATAATAAAATAGTTATTGTAAAATTATTTTCTTATCTCGCATTTTATAATTTTATGCATATTTTTTTTTATATCATATAATTTTTCCTGATAATATTTTTTGTTGATAACATTGAACTTCTTAATCAGAAAATAATATTATTTTAAGATAATTATAAAAAAATTGGAATAATTAGTAATTTATAAATAATTTTTATTTATATATTCTTTTAAAACATATTTTTTTATTATTAAAAAATAAATTTATTTTCTGTTAATATATTTTTTGAAAAAAAACATATTATATTTTTTAAATAAAATTTCATTAAGTATCCCCCTGTAACTCCATCATACAGGTGGAAACTGTAAGGCTTCCTTTGGCTTATGCCATACAGGGCAATTCCATCCCACCCAATAATCAATCCAAAAAAAGTAAAAATTGTTTAAAAAAGTTGTATAATGGAAAAATGATGGAGGATAGAGAAATAAAACAATACCTTGTTTTTACAAGGGCGACAACTAGTTAAATTTTATTATTTTTTTAAAATAAAAATTTAGGGGCGATGAATGCAAGATAAGAGAGTTTATATCAATTTTTTTATGTAAATTGATGGTGTTGACCGCAATATCAAAATACTAGTGTTAAAATTACATATACCATTAAAACCTTCTAAGTATTTGATAGAATTCATTATAACCATATCACTCCATCAGAGTGTTTAGGCTATCTTCTAACTCAATTTATTTTGAGATAAAATTTTAACACATAACTTTTAATTGATTATATCATTGACCCCTTCAATCGTGTCTGGAAACCCATGTCTACATGCTATAGGAGTATCCTAAAATGATATTGACATGTGGTACATTCAGAAAAAACACTGGGATGGGAAGTTATATCCATTTGAAATTTCTATTAATAATTTAATGATAGAAAATTATGTTTTTCATTACCATGAATAAAATATAAAAACATGAGAATATTTTTATATTTTCTTATTTATATTTCATCAATAATTGTAATTTTTCATATTAACAATATAAAATAATTGAAAAATATTATATATATCAATAACTCTTTAAATACATTTTTTAATTTTTTAAATATTTATTTTAATTTAATCGCATTTAATAGGGAAGATAAATTCCATTTATAACAAAAAAATTAAAGTCAATTTTATGAAACAGGGACATAATTAAAATCAATGAACTTGGAAAATGGCCATCAATGATGACCAATGTCAACAACCTCAAAGGCCTAGGGAGAAAGGGAGAGATTAATCCATCAAAACTATTAAAGAGTATTTGGAAATGATGTGGTTACTTGAACTATAGTTATTCCTTCTAGGATAGGGAACATACAATTTTATTTTGGCTCTATGAATTTTTTTATGGCATGAAATATTAATATAAAAATTCAAGTACCATCCCAAAACAAGGATGTTGAGATATCTATAAAAATAGGAAATGAGGAAATTATTGCATCCCAATTATATAAATCATTAATTATTCTTATTTTTGGGTTTAATGAACTATAGTAATATTTGTATCTATATTTATAGGAATTTTTTTCTATTCTAGGTATGTAATGGTTTTCATTATATAGTACTACCATAAATTTATAGGGGGAGGAAATCTCCCTTCATATCACGAATCACCCTCTAAATCCATATAACATAAACTAAGAGAATTAATCTCCTTTCGATTCATCATATTGTTCATTGATATTATTTCATTATGAGAATATGAATCTTTTTCAAATGATTAAAACCAAGGAAATTATCATCCTTGATAAAATTACCATTATGAGTGAAAATGTTGATGTGTTTCCTAAAGAATCACACTGCCTTACTCCAATATTAGTTGTTGTGTCCATGATGACATTTATACCTAGAGATTTTCCAATATTCAAGAATCTATATAGAGTGAAAATTGTTGAACATAAAGATTCGAAGAGGAAACTAAAGGATATCTAGTTAAAGGGTTTAAACCACCATATGCTTAACCATGGGGTGCATTGGTCCTTTTCTTCAAGAAAAAAGAATGGTCAGTGCATCTCAACATTGAATATCATGAGATTTTGAAGAACATTGTAATGAATAAGTATTTACTACCAAATATTTATGACTTGTTCAACCAATTATGTGGATCACAATACTTCTCAAACATAAATATTTGGCTAGGATATTATCATGTATAGGTGAATACGGGGGAAATCTTCATGATTGATCCTCATACAATGTACTAGAACTATGACTTCATAGTGGTTCCATTTGGACCCACTAATGCTCCAAATATCATCATGGAAATAATGAATAAAGTATTTATGGATTAATTTAACAAAATTTTGTATTCTATTTTTATAATATTTTTATATACCCCAAAATCATGGAGGAATATGAAATTTTTTTGAATGATGTAGTAATGGCCTTGTAAAAGAAAAAGTTAGTTACAAATTATATTAAGTGAGATTTAGGGATAGAGAAAGTGGTATTCCTAGGGAGTGTTTTCACTAAATAATGGATATCTATGGATCATTTGAAAATAAAAGAAATTGACGGATATCCAAGACAAGAATCTAACCAAATCCCACTTATGCATTATTTATCACATGATGTTCACATAAGAAATGTTGTTGTTTTTTCAATGGATGGAAAAAAATATTTAGGGATTCATTAAGATAATGGGGATTTATGTTGTATGGAGTGGAAAATGAATCAACCAGGGAAATATCAGGGTTTATATCTCTAAGCATTACATGAATAGAGATGGAAAGTTGATTCATGATAAGTTTTCCATTGAAAAAAGGACCATTTGGATAGATTAACTCAAAAATCCTATATCATATGGTATGAATTATATAGTTACCTTTTTAAGGAATTTTCAATAATATCACATCACATATATATAGTTATAAATGTTGATTCTTCTCTTTTGTGGGAGAACTACACTGATGAATAGTGTGCTCATGTCCAAACCCATGCACATTTTATTTGTCATGAATTTACCCCAAGGAACTATGGATAAGACTAAAAAACCCAAGATTTCCATGAAATGGGATTCAAACATAGAAGGAAATTGTCACTTGGAAATGTGGAAAAGCATGGAAAATCCAGTAGAGGTTTGGGTAATTAATCTCCATTGTATATTGGACACCATTCAGGTCTTACAGGTATGGTAGTTAAAATCATGAGTCTACCACACGATTCTACTCTATGAGTCTTGTGAGTTTACTTCAAGTCAACATGTTTACCTGAGATTTAACCATGATTCAACCGAGTTTAATACTGATAGTGATCAGTAAACTCACCGAGCTTAACTTCCATACTTACAAGTGTATCTAGAATTAGAGATCATTAATGTAAATTCCAACTTATAGGTATGTATGATGTAAATATATGGTAATGATTATAGAGGGTTTTCAGATCATTCAAGGAGGCACTATTTTCATTCATATTATGGTATCCAACATTTAGAGATCCCAAAGGGATTGATCAGATGGGTGGTGGGCCATAGGGATAGTTATTACTTGAAGAAGAATTCAGTGAGAGAAATTTTATTTTTCCCTGGGTTCCTAATTATGGATATATCATTCTATGAAGTGAGTATAAACCCATTTTTTATCATATAAATCCTCGGTGAGGGTAATAATGTTTTTTACTATGAACATTTTCATGGAGGATGAACCTGAAAAGTATATTTTTTCACCGTTAATGTCAGGTTTATTCAATGTAATAGTTTTTTGGTAATTATACCATGTTGATATTGAGGCCAATTTTTGGGAAAGATATATTTGGTTTAATGAGATACCAAAAAAGAATACTTTTTTTGTACAGTAAGTGGGGAATGAAGGTATCCCCAATGTTGATTGTGTGAAGAAGAAAGGGATTGCATTGGGCTCACAACACTGGTGTTACGAGAGCCCAACTGTAGAATATATATATCATTTTAAGAGAAATTTTTCTAGAATCTTATGGGGTATTTAATTATATTTATGGGGATTCTTTTGAAAGGTGAGTTAGTTTCATTTTTTCTCTCTTAATGGTTCGAGGTGGCAGGATAGTACGTAGTGTAAATTAAAGTTTAGTGAATCATTTTTTGTACGGTGTATTGGTTTTTATGGGATGCCTAGAGAAAATCTAGGGAAAGTGTTGGAAAAATTATTCTACTTACAGTTTCGCCCCTATTTTTATCAAAGTGAGGTGGTGAAGAAAGCTAAGGTGGGTGGAAAATACTACTATCTCATCCAGCATGAGAGGCGAATAGTAGGAAGCTAGAAGGATTGAAGAGGTCTATAAAAGGGGATCACCCCCAATGTTTCCATCATCAGCTTCATCGGTTCTCATCACCAGAAGATCCCATTTTTGTGTAGTATTTATGAGTTGTTTTTCCCAAATATTCAAGAGATAGATTTATGCGGGTTTTCTACTTATAATAGTGAGGGATTCTGTGCCCAATTGTACTCATACTGATCCTTTTATTTGCTCGTGGTTTTTTCCCTCTTTTATTTTTTGGGTTTTTAACATTATATATCATGTTATTTATTTTCAATATTTTTTACTTTAATTTATATCATGATTATTATTGAACCATGGTCGAATATTTTATAGTCCCAACATTGAAGGAAGGATATGTTCTCATCGAGGAAATTAGGTTTGGGTGGAAGAACTGGTGGTTGAGATCATTGCACTTATTTCTAGTGGGTGGTCTACATATTTTGTCTGAATGATCCTTCCAAGATTCTTATATGAAAGAATTTGGATATATCAAGGGAGTTTGGTTTGTTGGGTGGCTCCAATCTATATCCTAACGATGAAGGTATATGGTTCCTATGTACATGGGGATATGAGAGGCGGTTTCCTGGTACATGATGGAAGAGAGTTGGTGTTTATTGTCTTCAATGCATTCTTTTGTCTAGGAAATTCAATTGGGGGTGAAATAAGATTTATATATAGTGGTTTTTTGTAGTGTTGGTTGAATAATATTTTCCTTTACATGGTAGATTTTTTATTCCAAATTTATAATGGGTCTTCTTGAGGGTAGGGTTAGAATCCCATGGATCCAAAATTATTTAATCAAGATGTGTAAGATGATGATAGGCCAAGACAACAAGGTTAGTTAGATATGAAGGAAAAGAACTTCTCAGCTGATTACCTTACTAGAAAAGGAAGTCATGCTGATAATTTCACTCTTTATGATTGTATCATGTCTCTTCCATATGATTATAATATTTCTTTAGTGGAAATGTTCATGGGATTCAACACATTCATCCCTCATGTGTTCTATGATTTTTAATATAAATCTAACATTGAGTGAATGATTAATTTTATAACCACTAAGGAATATTATAATATCAATATTTTATTTTATGGTTCAAAAATAAATTTTTTGTGAACATGACACACTTCAACTTCACTAATTATATTAATTTAATATGTTTGACTATATTCCTTATTAAATATTGACAACCATAGGAAAAACGTTGGGATGGTTTGTTGGTTTGATTATTCTATCATATAGAGTCCAAAACATATATTTGGAAATTAATAAAGGAATCCCTTCTCTTTTTCTGTAAATATTTTTTTCCAATGATTCCACCAGTATGTGCATCAAGAGGTAAAAATTTCTTATATTCCCTAGAGTGGTTTCCATCATTTTATTATTCCCAATCCCACTAGTGGGGGTCTCCCTATATTACTCCATTACAAAGGTGGGCGACATCTACCATCATGGTTAATGATATTGGAACCTTGATCAGAACATGAATATTGGTTATCAACTCCTCCATCCACAGATTCAACCTTGGTGTTCATTGGATTATTCAGACTCCTTTAACAATTTGTTACATGGTCATGAATCTCATTCCAGATACCATATTTATGTGGACACTGGTTTATTATAATTCTTTCTTTTGTGATAGGTCAGCCACATATGGTCAAACTGATATTGTGGTTGGGAATTTCTAGCTATATATATAGACATTGGGTGTTGTGGGAATCTGTAAAAGTATAATTCCTTTCACCTTTATGGAATCTCATATATAATTCATCCTAGGTGTAAAACCCATGGAATCATATTTTCTTTACATGAATACTTACACCTCATGTGTAAGGCATAAAAAGAACATTGTCTATGGAATCTTGCACATGTCAGATAGAGTGAATCTCATTTATTATATGTTACATGAGGCATTTAATACATTCCATTCCAGGAAACCTATTCTTTTAATAAAATTATTTATTGGATCATCACCCAGGGATCCTCTTAATCATCACATGATGTAGATATTCTGATCCATCAGCATGGTTTAATGGTTTAAATTTATATAGATACATGTTCATAGATTTAAATTATTCTGTGGACATGATCCCAGGTTCAATTTCTTGTGCATATGTGCTCATCGATTTGAATTCCTATGGGAAAGTGTTCATAGGTTTAAATTATTGTGGGGGTTTTTCCTATGTATGTCTGTCATTTACTAGGATACATGTGGACTTACATCACATGGATATGTTGAGGCCTTCTGTGGTCCTCATATTTTGATGGTAAATGGTTCAGTGTGTTTTATAGGTGAATGATCTCATTTTGGGGTTTTTGTCTTCTAGGTGTACGATAGATGGAATTGTATTGATGTTGGGATTAAACCTTGAGGATTTATCCTATGTAACTTGTTATGAGATAGGAATAAAACCCCTTGTTGTTTAAGTGCACAATATAAGGTTCTGTGATAGTACAATTATATGTAGTTTAAAATCATACGGTATGGATGATTATTCCAGGATAGTAGATAGAGAAATGGGTAGTTTGGGTTTTACTTGTGGAATATTTCCATGATATGATGGGTCATATTAGGATTATCAAATGAGGAATCCTATGTTTACCACACATAGTAATGACATACTTGAATTTCAGGTTATAAGGAGATTTTCATACCGTTTATCACTATGTGAATTATATGTTGTCAATTAGTTTAATGGAATGTGTCTTGGATTTGGTTGCTAATTAGTTCAATGTTGTGCAGCTTGAACATCTTGACTATGTAGTTTAAATTCATACATCCTGCTTATGAGTGGGATTTAAAAATTGGGGATCCCATTTCCATGTAATATTTATTGGTATCCCGTATTGCCTCATTTAAGGGAAGAGTTAACTTCTTCCCTTGATGATTCCACTACTGGGGTGGCATGTGGGGTTATCGAGGTTATAGAGCCTATGCTTACCGCATAAGGAAATGAAATTTTTCAGGTAGAGTTTGGATAAAATGTCCAAAATGCAATGATGGATGATACTAGTTGTGCAGGTGTGTTTTGTATAAATGATCCTAGTTTGGCTGATTTTAGGCCACCTAAACACACAACATGCATGAAACTATGTTTAGCAGAAGGAGGTATTAGGATAGGAACCCAAAGGTTGTGTCATGGTTGTGTGCGAAGCTGGGGGTTGCAATAAGGAAATTAATCTTGCATGAATGAACCTAGCCACCAAGGGATGTTGCAAAAGGAAAAGTCTAACATAAGAAAAAAGTGTTTTTGGACCTATTCCTGGAATTCCATTCAAGTCCTATACCTATATTAATCCATGGGTATGTATTAATTATGTGTGTTCATATGAGATATGGTGGTATGAACAAGATATTAACACTTATTCTTCTAGAGGTCCATCCTCCAAAACAAGGGTGGGGTGATTCTATATTAATAAAAATATTTTCTCAAGCAGTGGGTCATGAAACATCATTTGTGTCATGGAAAGGTAAATTGGATCAAACAAATATGGTTAATGTGAAACTCATGGATTTACCTCTTTAGGTATGTTGTGTAAGGCTACGTTTTAACATCACCTTTCTCATACAAGTGACTCGTGATCCAATATGAGGTTTGTGTGATGTTTCAAAAATTAGGTGTGGAATATTTCCTTAGTTTTCAACGGATATTCCAAATCTAAACAATTTTTGGTGATTTATGTCTCCTTTCGCATTTATGTGTTTTGTGTTCAAAAATTATGTGTTCCACATAAAGGTTCAAAGTTGTGTGACTCACACTGTTAACTATGGAATGGGGCCTTAGGGTAAATTTTTTCATTTCAATCAATAAAAATTTAATTCTAAATTTTGAGACACATTTTTTGGAGTAATATATCCCCCCTTATAATTAGAGTTAACATGGAATAGGAGGGTCAAATTCTTAATAAAATGATGACCATTGGGAAAATTCTTACTATTTCACACAACTCAGTAACATGTGTGTAATGTAGGGTGAGGGGATTTCATAACTATAAATAGAGTGATGGGAGGTGAGGATTAGTCTATGTGATGTGCATAAAATTTTTATTATACCTTTTATAGGTTTTTAATATGATGAGTTCCTCCCATTTCCCAACACTTGGGGGATGTTGAGTAGACACTGATAATGGTGAAGAATATATTGAACCATATGATGTGGATATTAAAGAAAACAACCTTGCTTCCATAAGGAAATCCCCATAAATGCATTTATGTGGTTTTTCATTAACATTCCAGTCAAAAATATAATGGGGAATCAAAATTATTGAACCATAGTGTGAAATTATAGGAGGAAAAGTTCATATTGGCATTTATTTAAGGAGGGGAGGTTCTATGGATGGGGATACATTTTTGGGGAATGGAACCTAGGATTTTGGTGCATTGTGTTCCTAACCACCATCCTATGTTGGTAGTCATTTATATTTAGGGATATTCACAAAGGATTTTATCCAAGGACCATAGTGATTTTGATGATCATGGTTTCTAGAATCCATATGAATCTGGTTTTTCGGTGATAGGATACTTTTACAACATCATGGTCATGTTACAAGGGTGGATGTGGCTAGGCACGTATGTGTCTCACTCCTGTTCTAGTATGGATAGATCACAACACACTTTATGGGGAATGAATTTTTTAATTCCATTACTCCCTCCCCCTGAACAGTAGTCTTTGAAGATACCTCATCATTGTCATTGGGGGTTCAACAAGTGAACCTTAGTGAGAATGGGGTGGTGTATAACCACAAAAAATCTGGGAATTTCAACTTTCATCCCTTCTTATCCCTACATGGTGATATGATCAATTATCTATATTTTATACTAGATGGTAGAGAGTATTTGTAGAACTTGCAAGGTAGGGTGTTGATGAGGTTCACCCTATGGAATAATAAGGATCAATAGAGCTAGCTAGAAAATAGTGGTACCTTGAGGCCACTGTGTAGAGGCTAGCTGAGCTGGAGGAGTCTGTTTCCTAGTCCAATCCATATGGGGTATTTTTATTATGATTTTTTTAATATTAAATGAGAGGCTACAACCTATGGATATACAACCATAGTGACTCATGTTTTGAATAAAATTATTGTTTGGGATTATGTTCTTTTCTATAACTCTACCACATATCCATATTAATAATAAAAAACCAATGATAAATATCTAATCACATATGGGTCATGCTTGGTAATAGAAATAATATATGAAAAAAAAGTAATCTAATTTTAATGAGATTTTCAAGAAGACAATGTTAAGTTTGTTGGTACGAATGGTTTATCGACTATTAAGAGTGTCCCAAATATGGTAACATCAGTTTGGGAGAGGGAAATTGTGAAACAAACATTATTTCTCAATGTGCTTAAGTGAATGAGTAGGGTGACTTCAGGTTCATAGGATTATTCTAAAATAGATGAAATAGAGGATGTTACTCAAGACATTAATCATTTAGAAAAAAGAGGTGTGATGTAATAAATAAGGATGCCTATTGACCATGATCGAATCATAAGTTCCAAAATCAAACTACCAATAGTGGAGATATACAAAGGAGGGTTGGATTTTAACCTTTTTGAAAATATAATATCCATCAATTGTATTCCAGAAGGACTTTGATGCTCTTTTCAAGGATAGAAGGTGAGATAATTCAGCTAAGAAACAACACTTTTAATGGGATTTTTCAGACATGGAAGAGTTTTGGTATCCAAAAAAATGAGACGCAAATCATAGGGGATATAAAATATTTGAATAGAGTTAAAATCTTTGGGCATTACTGCACTATGGAGATAGAACATTATGTTGGCATAGTATCTTAAGAAATAGTTATACTAACCTAAAAGGGAAGTATCCTATTAGTTATTAAGGTAATGTCATAGAACATGAGTGGTGTAGTTGGTTCCTGACACTGAAGGATGGAAAATTTCCTCTCAATTGATGGGTCAAAACATTTTGTAATTTTACGTCATGCAATGTGGATGAAAATCATGTAATGTAATGTATTTTGGAGTAATTTTTTAATGGTAAGTGTAACAAAAAATGGTGAAGATAGTGCATTATACATTTTTACACCATGTGACTAGGACGTGTGTAGCACGGTATAGATTAATGTGACTAGGATGTGTATACTGATGTGAATTAAAACAAATCGACCAATGAAATGTGGTGCACAAAAGGGGAACACATATAGTGGTACCTCTTGGTAGAACCTTTGATGGTTGATAAAAATGGGATGTGGGGTTTGGCTATAGAATTTTCAAGAACCAGTGGGTTTAATGAGTACATATAAGGTGTTTCTATGAATCAGTTTCAATTTCTATAGTATTTTTACCATTTCTATTCATACCCTAACTTTTCAAAATTCACAGGTAAAACAAGGAAGTGGAAAGAGGGAATTTTTCTCAGATTTACTATTATGGGTTTTCAACCTAAAAGACATATATACCTCTTTCCTTGGTCAGTTTTGGTTCATGTGAGTCAGGTCATATGGAAACATATTTATGTTCATGTTTTTGGATGATTTCATATAGTTTGTGGTCCTGACACTTGGACCAAGGCTGCTAGTTTATGGCCATTGATCTTGAACCCCTTATAAAAGCTTATGGGGATCAGAATTTATTATAAAATCGATGTTAAGAGAAGGAAAAATAGGACCATTACAAAAGATTTTTTAAAATAATTTATGGTCATAATGTTTGTACAACCTTTATATGAGTGTAACATTGATTTGGAATGCATAAAGGAACAAATATCCACTGTGAGATTATGGATTCCAAAATAAGGCATGTGGTACAATAAGATCTATGGTTGAGAACATGGTAATAGATTTAAATATCTATATGTAACCCATGGAACTCGGAATCAAAACACATTTTGTTTTGTAGGGTGGTTCCATGGGGTACCAGCTTCAAAAGGGGTAATCCTATAAAGTGATGATTTCAAGAAATGGGTGTGAATTAGATTGTGAAAAAATGGAGGCAACACAAACCTGATGTGGAATAAGGTCCATAGGGCTCCATTAACATGTATATTAATGTAATGGTTTTTGAACCATAAGATGAATTTTTTATGGTACTAGATATTGGTCCAAAGAGGGGTCCTCTATGAGTGGTTCTTATGGAAATGGAGAGAGTACCAATTTGATATAAAACGGGTATAGGTGCATGCACCAAAAGAAAATCTATAAGAAAAGGGGGTTAATTCATCACTATAAATTATATATGAAGATTTTAATAAATCCACATGTATTACTATAATGTAGTGTGATAGGAGATCTATACTGAATGTGGAGGGTATATTATCTTAGGTGAGGATGATAAGTTGATTTTTTAGTTTTAAAAATCATATTGGAGGACTCCGAATACACAGATCATGGTCATCCATCTTGGACTGGATTTTATATGGTTTAACATTTTGTTATAAGGATATTGTTGTGTAATTTAGTATCATGAGTCTAATATAATAGTTTCTATAGTTTATTATCGTTTAACATTGACCACTTTTTTTCCAATAGTTTAATGAATTGATACTCATAAAAATAGGGGATGAAACTAGTTTATGGTCATAGAGCTTGGACTATGGGGATGTGGGTATAAGGGTTTTTTGTGAAATGAGAAAGAGTATAAAATTGATGTGAATAGAGGTTCAAGAAGTCCATTCAACACATTGAACATCTCTGAGATGAGTTGATCATAGTTTAAGGTCATAATGATTGGATGGTGTGTGTTACTTCCAGTCTAATGTAATATATCTTGGATTGAATAGGGTTATGTTCTATCTTTGAATGTTTATACATATTATCTATGCTAGGAAAGATCCCACAAAGGTTCCTAAGCCCACATGATCCATGATTAATCTAAATAAAAGGAACAGTGATAGGTTACCCTTATCATATGGGAGAAAAAAACTATGGAAAATGAATCCATTTTAAAATATCTCTAATTATGCCTACTTGAAATCTTGACTAACATGGAAGCACTAAGAAATAACATTGAGGATGTTAAAACTCTACTGGAATAGAGGGATGCGGGAGAGAGTTAAATCCTGACATAAAAGATGGAGACCTCAAAAGGTGGTGACTGATGGGTTGGAAGTGACTTATGACCATCTTCTAAATATAAGTTACCAAACCGTATCAATAAATAATGCGGTGAGAAAATGAAGGATCAACCATTAACCATGTTCAAAACATGGGATCCACCATTTTTCACAAGTGAACCTTCGAGGTGTGTTCATAGGATAGGTGGTGGGATAGTTTATCCATAAACCATTACCATAAGGGTATCATGTTCAAACTAGGAGGATGTTGATGACTAAAATATTGGAGGGCATGAAGTGTAGAGGTTAATATTTTGGGATTTTTAGGGGAGAGTTATGCACTCTAGGACCCATTTCTCTATTTTCTTGTATGCACTGAATGGTCATATCCACAAGAAATAATTGAACATGTTACCAAAAGGAATAACCCTTACATTGGTTAGTGGTTGGGTTGGGCCTAGGACATGAGACTTAGGAGTCCCTATATATCTCCTTAGATATGGGAATCAAGATATATATATATATATATATATATATATAGTTTGATGTGGTAACATATTGACACTAGAGTGGGCTCCATCTTTATTGAGGTCCCAAGGTGTCACATAATTTTATATTATTCGATAGAGATATAGACCATGATGTTTAACATCTGTCATCACAGCCATTGAACATATAGTTTAATTTAATATGGCATGGTTTGGGGTTTCTACAGTTTAATTTCCGAAAGTTTTAAACACAGTGTTGTACAATTGAAATTCATGTCATTATAACATTTTAATGAATTTTAACATTATGCAACCAAAATATAGTTTTCTGTAGTTTATGGTCATATATATTTGACAATAGTTCTCTACAGTTTATCATCATGTGACAATTATGTTTTATCATAGTTTATCACCATTAAAATGAGTTTTTTATATAGTTTTACATCATCTAATTTGGAAGAGTAGTGAATATTCAGATGAAGTGATGTCTGAGGAACTTAGTATTGATGTGAGTTGTGATACACTCCCCATCTATGGTGATCAATAAGTATCCAACAATGGATTAGATCTTTTAAATGATATAAGGACCCCACCATTTGGGATAAATTATTTATGGATTCTTCCTAGGTGTTATCGGTGTCCTTAGATGCAATACCATATCTCCCTAAAAAATATTTGAGATGAAATTTTTTTGTTGAACACCAATCCCACTCGATTCTGGTTTCATTCTAGTTTATGTTGTTCTTGGAGACTTTTTGCGTATAGGGATTCTAACTCATCCTGACAAACATCATCTCACATGTACATTATCCACAGATTAAAAATGGAAATCCAGAAAAAAGATATTTAAACCACTATATGTAAATATATTTTTTCAATACATAAGGGAATATAGAGTAACCAAGGTGGAGTTTCCTATCATTATTAAATTGTTCTAGAGGTAATTGTTAATATTATTGGTCCAACACATATTTTCTGACCCACTATCCTTTGTAGTATGTTAGTGAGAGTTTTATTGAATAGATTTATCATCTCATTTTTCTTTATTTGATAAAGGGAGGTATGGTTGTACTAAATGTTGTACATGGAATATAACTTCTTCAGTTCAGTGGATCAAAAACTAATGTCTTTCCCTATGAGAATAGCATGATGGATCCCAAAATTATTGATGATATGAGACTTCACAATCTAAATTATAGATTGGGACTTGAAATCTTTCATGGAATTAAGAATGAACAAACAGTATCAAGCCATTGATAGTGTGTAGGGGCCCATAACATTGAGTCCCCATATAATAAAGGGCCATGAGTAATTGGTGGAATAGAGAAGCTCTTGTGGTCATTGCATGAAGTTTTCTTGGATTTTATGCGCAATAAATCTCTTATTAAACTCAATGTAATTATGAAACATTTTGTTCTAAAATTACCCCTAAATTTGGATTTTTTGGGAGAGAAACAGTCCTACTTATTATTCCCCACTTGACCCAATATCGACCTCTTTCATGAACTATTAAATCTCTTTCCATTAGATTCAATTGATAATTATTCCATAAAAAACCCTCCTGTAGAGATTCTACTCTAGTTTGGGGACATAACAGATGGTAAATTACACCATACACCAATAGTTTCTCTCACACTCAAATTTTTGTTGTGGGGGATTCCTATGTTGGAGATACTAAAGGAAGGTATTTGTCTAATCGAGTGGTTCTCCAGTCATTAGGGTGTTGGGGTTCCCTGCTTTAGAAGTGATAAAGAATAACTGAATGACTTATCTATCAATATAATAAGAATTGATGGGTTTGATGATCCTATGATGCATCACATGATTGACCAATTCATCTTGGTTAGGATCAGTATGGTATGTTTCCAAGCTTGATAACGAATCAAATCAGTCATTTTATGTTTAGGGAACATGACTCACCTTTATCTAGAAAGGGAACCAGGTCACTAGATCATGAGTCTACCCCAACATAAGAATGATTTCTTTCTTCTTGATGACTTAGTAATTTTTAATCTTCTTGAAAACTATCTTAGAGTTTCCCTTCACATATGGATAGGGGACTTCAATATCAATATCCAACCTAATAATGGTGATAATATCCTTTTATTATGCCTCATAGTAGGTAAACCATTAAAATAACTATAATAAATATGATGAGAAAACAGTTTAAGGAGAGATATATATAATCTGAAGGACCACTACATAATGTATTTTCATATTGATCTTTCTCCTGGTTGGGCTCTAGAAGTCCCTGTTAAAGTGAATCTTCCTACATAACACATCCTAATCTATAGAGACAATATAATCATATAAGAATTATATATCCAAGTGTAGTTCTTTTGAGCTTGTTTATGTGGAAATAATTAAATTATTTATTGACCCATGACATCCTACTTGATGAAAAACTCAATGTACAACTATCATATAATTACTGGAAAAATTGCTAATAACCTATTCAATATGAGCCTATTGAGAATTTACTTCTACCGATCAACATGGGATACCAACTATATCTCTTGGTACTACAAGTATTTCCACAATTTCTTAAATTCATTGACCAAGGTGAGGTGACCTCTCTTGATAAGAGAATATATGGTCACTGTGTTGTGTATCATGTCATGGATGTGGTATATAGTTTTCTCCCAACCCACATTGTTCTATTGAAATAGATGGGAAAAAAGGGTCCATTATCAGGAAATCACATGAAGGATCGTAGGATTTCATAGGATAGAAAAATTAATGATTAAAGGATGTGTAAGATACTACATTAATTCATTGAATGGGGTTTAATAGTCTTCTTCCTATTTCTATGTTTCTTCATTCTTTATAATTCTTGAGAATATAATAAATTTACCATATATATTTTCAATGGATCCAAAAATATAGGTTAGGTGGACCTGTAGTCCTCACAACTCTTTTAGGTCATGTGGGGGAGTCATCTGGCTGATAGCCTCAATCATCTCATGATCAATATGAATTCCTCTACACCATGTTATGATGCTGAGAGACTTTCCATAAGTGACCCTGAATATACATTTCATGGTGTACCATTTATATGATGGGGGTTGAGGAAATTGAACACCATAATGACATCCTTGTGACGGCTCTAGATTTGGGATGATTTTACCACCAAATATTCCTAAAAAACTCAATTAATTTCTTGAGGAGATGAAATCTATACGGTACATAGAAGACTAGTAGGTATCCCTATAATTATTCAAAATGAATTCCATAACATAGTAACAAACATTTCAATGAAGTACCCATAAAGTGGTGGATTATTTTTACTTGGGGTTATCTTGGTTTGATTATACCTAGAGTACTCATAAAGGACAGAGTTTGGTAGCTAGCCATTGTATTGATTAGTATCTCTATCCTTGGAAGGGAAAAATCATCCTTTGAATTTTTGTAGCTATATTCCCTAAAATTAATGTATAATTTGATCTATCCATTATCTTCCATGATTGGTATGATCTTGGATATCTATTTATCATAATTTACATCCCTAGTTATGTTTGGATCCACAAGCTTGTTAAAATTAGCCTTAACCATAGAACAATGGGATGGGTGAATCTTTATAAGAGGCTATTTAAACATATAGTGTCCCACTAAAAATCCAAGAAAATGAAAAAAAAACCCTAGGGGTTCAACCCTTGAGTTTCATTTTAGCTTTAAGACAAAACATCATTTTTATTCTTAAGAAGGCTACATATTTTTATTGTTCCGCTAGAAGCCTAACTGCACTAATTAGTATGAGCCTTAAATCTTCCTTGGTGCCAAGATTCACCAGGGTCGGATCATCAATTGTGTTGGAGACGCCCTATTCAACATAATAATGTGAATCATAAAAATCATCTTCATATTATGAATGTGAGGATTAAAGGAATTTAGTGACTTTGATGAAGCTATAAACTATGGTTTTGTACTATTTTTTACTTCAGTAGGGGTGTAATTATCAATGAGGGATTCCAACTATATGGAGACCATGGAAAAAAATATTGATGAGATGATCCCACATAATTATTTACTATGAGATCTACATTTTATTTCAAAACAATGATTATGGATTGACCACCATAAAGTCATATCTACTATTTCAAATAGGCAGTGATGAAGTTGATCTATGGAAAATGGGAAACTCTCTCGATACACTAGTTAGTAAGATTTTAGGTTTCAACCATCACTATGAAGTATAGGAATACAGGGTTATTTTTTAGAATCCATTCTCCTTGAGAACTACAAAAAATCTCTAAATATCTGGGGTTTTGGCACTATGTGATGGATTGGTAGGATAATATTTTTTTTTTGAAAAGAGGAAAGATAATCTTAATGACAAATATCAGCAGCCGTACAAAAGAATATCCATGAAGGGAAATTATCCATCCATAGCTGACTGGCATCGAAGGGGCCTGAGGCGGCCATCTGATGGGCCGCATTGTTTCCTTACCTTTTGGTAAAGGAGAAGGTGCAGCAAGAGAAGCCTTGGCGCAGTGAGCGGATTCTCCTGATGATGAAGCCAAAGGGCTAGAGTCCGGCGTCATTGTGGTTAATAGCATTGATAACAGTATGGTAGTCAAACTTAATGATGATATCAGCCCATCCCTGTTCCATAGAAAGCATCATTCCTGCATGGATGGCATAGGCCTCAGCAACTGCAGGTTCCTAGAAGGCATGATGTGATTCATAACTTGCTGCAATGATCTTCCCCAGATGATTTCTAGCCAAGAGGCCAAGAACAATAGGCCCATCCTTGGGGAGAGAATCATCCACATTAAGCTTAAGACTCCCTTCCGTTGGGGGGTCCAATGGGGGGGACAGGAGGGGGTAACACCTGGCATAAAGTGTCCTTTGCGGTCCTTCCATCCCTCAATCCATGAAGTGGCTCGTTCAATCCAGAACTCGGGACGTTGATGAACGTGGTGGAAAACCGAATCGTTATGCCGAACCCAAATTATCTAGTCCAGGGTCCAATGAGTGATTGCATTAGATGATGAAAGAGAGGAACACCAGTGCATCAGAAGATCGGGGAGGTCATAGGCAGTTTCCAGTGAAGCATCCGAAGTCGGGCCCCATTTATTCCAAATTTCCTTGTCTCCCAGGCAGTGAATGATGGCATGCCAAGGAGTTTCAGGAATGTTTGGGCAGAAAGGGCAGGACTCAGCACTAGCCATATGTTGGTAAACAAGAAGGCTCATGGTAGGGAAGGTTCCCGTGCACACCTACCACCAAAATTGGTGTATTTTTGGGGGGACGGTGTTCTTCCAAAGTGATTTCTATGGTCCATCATCACGGTCGAGAGATTGAGTGCCAAGAGTTAGTCTGTACTCGGATATCACCGTGTAATCTCCTGAAGAATCATTGGTCCAAAAAATATGGTTGGGGCCTGCATCAGGGACCCAGGGAATGCTCAGAATAATTCTTTGGTCCCTTTCATTAAACCATTCCTGGATCTTTTCCACACACCACCCTGGACCCTGGTCTGAAAAGAGGCAGTTGACAGGGGCATCTTCAAGACCTAGTTGGGCGGGGGATGTGGCCCGCATACCATACTTATCGACAAGCCATGTATCGGTCTAGATGTTGACAGATGAGCCATTTCCAATCCTCCAACCCAGCCCTTTTTCCAGGAGATTTTGGGCCCCCAAAATACTTCTCCAGAGGAAGCTAGGACGGGGGGGGAAGATACGAACCATGGAAGTCTGTGTGGGGAAATTACTTGGCATGGAGTACCCACACATATAGAGATGATGGAAGGTTAATAAGGCGCCATCCTTTCTTGAACAACAGTGCGTCATTGAATAGAAGAAGATTCTGGAATCCCATCCCTCCCTCCGACTTGGGTTTTCAGAGTTTCTCTCAAGCCAACCAATGGGGTCTATTTCTTCCATCATTTTTTCCCCACCAAAATTTGGTCGTATGTGAATGGATCAGGTTGACGATGGCCATAGGGAGATTAAACATAGACATAAAGTATTTGGGGATAGACTGAATGATAGCTTTAATGAGGGTTCATTTTACAGCTTTGGAGATGCTTTTTGGGGTCCAGAATTGAATTTTTTTCTCGATCCTATCCACCAGAGCTGAAAAGATTTCTTTTTTTGATCGTCCAATCATCATAGGGAGTCTGACATACTTCTAGTGTTTATCGGCCATATGGATACTTGCAGATGCACAAAGATGAGCTCTCTTGGCAGGAGGCACCCCTGCGCTGAAGGAGATTTCTGATTTTCTGTGATTGATAGACTGTCCAGACGCCCACTCATATTGCTAGATCGCATGGATGATCTCCCGGCATTCATTAACAATGTCTCTAGAGAAAAGAAGGCAGTCTTCGGCGAATAAGAGATGTGACACTTGTGGGATCTCATGGCAGACCTTTGCACCATGAATAGACTTAGAGGATGCAGCCCTGGAAATAAGGTTAGAGAAAACATCAGCCACCAAGATGAAGAGAAAAGGGGAGAGAGGATCTCCCTGGCACAGGACTAGGGTTGGGGAGAATCCTCTGATGATCTCCCCATTGACCTTGATTCTAAAGGAGATGGTCGAGATTCATTGCATGACAATATCCTTCCATTTAGTGCAGAAGCCAATTCTCAGCATCACAGCTCTAAGGAACTGTCATTCGACTTTATCATAGGCTTTGGTCATATCCAGTTTCTAGGACATGGTTCCTCTTTTAATAGTGGAGCGCATTTTCATAGAGTGGAAAACTTCATGGGCCACAATTTCATTATCAGTAATCAGCCGCTTGGCCACGAAGGTGCTCTAATTTTCAGAGATAATGTCAGGAAGCCAAGGACGCAGCCGATTGACAATGATTTTTAAGAAGATATTATAAGAGACATTGCAGAGGATGATAGGTCTAAAATCAGGGATCACCTGAGGTTTCTTGATTTTGGGGATGAGGATAAGGACAGTTTCGTTGATGAAGGAAATGCTTGTATTCCCTGCCCAGATGTTTTTTATCATTTTACAGATGTCGGGACCGATAATGTGCCCGTATTGTTTAAAAAATAGGGCGTGAAAACCATCTAGTCCTGAGGCCTTAGTGGGGTGGATATGTTTCAAAGCCAGGTGAATCTCATCATTCTTCACATCTTTTCTAAGATGCTGATTAATCTCATCGGTGATCACAGGTCTAATGCATTCTTACACTTCAGCAGACATGATAGGAGTCCCTATGGAGAAGAGGTTCTGGAAATAGCCTACCAAAGCTTTGTGAATGCCGCAGCTGTCAGAAACTTTTCTTCCATCAGGTTGTGATAAGCTCATGATAGATTTTTTCTGATGCCTAGCTAACGCTTTCATATTGAAATACCTTGTATTAGCGTCTCCCTCTTTAATGTGGATGTCACGTACCCGCATAGACCAAAATATTTCCTTAACACAAAGGTCCCCATCCAGCTCTCTTTGTGTGGAACCGATCCTAGAGATGTTTCCATTGGATGGGGGTTGCCTAATTAAGTTGTGACAATTCTTTTCAAGGACATCACAATGCCTATCAGGTTGGTGGAATTTCTTATTGCTCCAAGATCTTAGACCGGATGCAACCTATTGGAGATTGAGACCAACATCTTCATGGGAACTCTTCCAACTTGATCGGACCACCTCTTCGCATTCCTGGTCTTTTGACTAGAATCTCTCAAATCTAAAGGGTCTGCTGAGTTTTCAATTTCGTTCTCCATGCAAACAATCAATGAGAATTGGGTAGTGATCCGAACAGTTAAGGGCCATGTGGACAACAAGAAACATGTTGAACAGATTAATCCAATCAGTAGAACCTAGAAATCTATCAAGATGCTCAACAATGCGGGTGCCTTAAGTATTGTCACGGAACCATATAAAAGGATTACCTATGTACCTCAGATTGACTAGGTTCACCCTAGTGACTGTGTTCTTGAAGTTAGGCATTGAGGTTGAGTGTCGAATACTTTTTCCTCTCTTATCCTTATGGAACATGATCTCATTTAAATTGCCTCTGAAAAGAATAGGGCTAGGTAAGTCATGTCACATCTTGCATAGAAGGTCCCATTACTTCACCTTATCAAAATGGGATGGCTAGCCATAGAATCCCACAAAGGTCTCGGGTGGGTGCAAGTCAGTTTGAATAGTCGCAGCCACATGGTGCATGGGGAAAGACAAAAATTTTACATCAATATTGTCCTTCCAAACGAGATAGAGGCCCCCAGAATTGCCTTGTCTGGGCACTAGAAAGCAGCCTTGGAAGCCACACTTCAGAGCAATACCATCTGTGTCCTTGTTTTCCGGTATGGTTTCGGACAAGAAAACCCTATCGGGGCGACTTTGAGCACAACTGTGTTGAAGCATGCAAACCGTTTGTGGGTTTCCAAGCCCACGACAGTTCCATCATAAAACAATAATTTCTCTAGGTGGGGCTAGGTCTCGCCCGCTGCCTCCTTTGTTTCCTCCAGACCTATTTTTCCACTTGTTGTTTTCTATATTTTGGTGGGATTCCTCCCTAATTGGAGTACCCATACCTGACAATTGAGGAAGTATTTTAGGCACTGGTGGTATGAAGAGGGGAACAATATGTGAAGATGATTTCAAGGAACTCCCAATAAAGCATTATAGGTAGTATCCTAAGAGTAAACCATATAGTCATTTCTTGATACATGTTCACAGAATAGTGTCTATAGGAACAAATTTTATATGGATTTTACTCACTCTTTTCATAGCCATACATTTTCATTTTTTAGGGATATATAGAGGAAATATTTTTGGACTATCCATTTTAATATAGGAGTGATCTTGGATCCAATATCCAGATGAAAAAGAAATATTTCCACTATATTGAAATTTCTCATGAAATAGAGTGGGAGTATGTGCCCCTGAAAATTGGCACCCACATACTCTTAAGAGAAAGAAATGATGGATTGAAATTTTTCCTATTTAGATTACTTTACATGATAAACCATAATAGTAGCTACCAAAATCTCAAAATATCGATAGAAATTTAGAGCCTAGTTAAGAGGTTCGTGAAAATCATTTGTTAGTAATAGAATGTTATAGAATGAGAGTATCAATGGTATACTATCAAGGTGATTTAAAACATCATAAAATTAGTTGATGGGTATGCTTACACCTAAAAAGGTTATTTATTTAATAGATATTTTATTGTGAATAGTTGGATAAGGTGTTGGGTCCTAGATGGTACTTACCATACTCTACTATTAATTTGACATCTTATTCTGAGAACTCAAAGGCTGGGCAAAGGCTTTTGTTGCACTACTACAAAACTAGTCTTAACTAGTGCTTGAAATGGCCTTTATTAGTGGTAGAAAAGAACTGACTACATGAGCAAGGTTAAAAGCCCTCATCTTTTATCAGCGCTGAAAAAGAACTGATAAAGGAGTCATTTATCGATGATAAAAAAACACTGACAAATGGGACATTTATTAGCACTTAAAAAGAGATGATAAATTTGTCCTTTATCATTGATTTTAAAAGTGTTGGTAAATGTTTCCTTTATCGGTGCTTTTAAAAGCACTGATAAATGTCCAAACTACAGAGTGTTGTAACAGCACATTGCAGCACCACTGTAATGTGCTCTAACAACACACCACATCACCAAAAACACACCAGATATCAATAGAAATAAGTACCAATATAGGATTTAAATAAAATGAAATTTAAAACACAAACACAAGAAAAAACACTATATTATAGACATTTCAAACAATGCTTTATACAATTACATAAATACAATTTATTACATTCATTAAAAAACATCAATGTTACTTTATATTTTAATCCTAACCCAAATCATACAATTATAAAAAAAACCACCTCTGATCGAGAAAAATAATGCACCTGTATAAGAAAACAATTCTTATGTTAGTAATAATATAAATAAATAAATCAAGATGAAGTGTCATTTTTAATAAAATTGATGTTAATTTTAAAAAAAAGACTCACTTCAAGTAATAATGGTCCCATCATGCATCGGAATGAGGTGCAGTTGATTCTAACACATCTCAAATGACTTTTGGATCATTTTCCTAAAGTAAAAAAAAATCTGAATGTATTTGCTCAGTTTTGAGTATGTGAGTTGTCTTTTTAACTAAAATGTCATTTTAAACTGGAAACATGGACTTTTGACTCATTATGATAACACCATGTATCAGTATGATATAAAATAGATTCCTACACATCTCAAATGACATATTAATTTTTTTCCTACATTATCAAGAAAATATGAGGGTGTTTGATTGATTTTTAGTGATTTGCACTTTTTGAACTCAAATTTCGATTTTAAACTAACAACGGACACTTTGAGTCATATTGGGCACATCATGTTTCCGATTTAGGTAAGGCTGATTACTACATGTCAAAAATAACTTATGTGTCATTTTCATAAAGCATCAAAAAAATCGGAATGTTTTCGCTCAGTTTTGAGTAGGACAGTTTTCCATTTTACTAAAATTGATGTGAATTTTAAATAAAAAGACACACATTGAGTCATATCGGAAACACCGTGGATCGAATTGAGTTGTTTCTAATTTCTACATGTCACTAATGACTTATGGATCATTTTCCTAAATTATAAAAACAATATGAATGTGTTTTCTTGGTTTTGATTATGCCACTTTTTTTTTACTAAAATTTCATTTTAAAATTGAAACATGCACTTTGACTCATACCGATCACATTGTGTATCGGATTGAGGTTCACCTAATTCTTACACATCTAAAATGACTTATGTATAATTTTCCTAAAGTATTAATATAATGTGAATGTGTTTTCTTGGTTTTGAGTAGGCCAGTTATCCTTTTTACTAAAATTGATGTCCATTTTAAATAAAAACATGCACTTGGAGTCATACCGGTCACATCATGCATCGGATTGAGGTGTGTATAATTCATGAACATCTCAAATCACTTATGTATTATTGAAGTAATTTATAAAAACAATCAGAAAGTTTTTTCTGAGTTTTGAGTATGTCACTTCTCTTTTTTACTAAAATGTCATTTTAAAATTGAAACACACACTTTGACTCATACTGATCACATTGTGCATCGAATTGAGGTGAAGTTGATTTCTACACAGCCCAAATAACATTTGGATCATTTTACTAAAGTATTTAAATAATTTTAGTTCATTTTATTAGTTTTGAGTAGGTCAGTTGGCTGTTTTATTAAATTTGATTTCAATTTTAAATAAAAACATGCACTTTTAGTCACACCGATCACACCGTGTGTCATATTGAGGTTCGACTGATTCATGCACATGTAAAATCACATATGGATAATTTTCTTAAAGTATCAAAATAATAAGAATGTTTTTATTGGTTTTGAGTAGTAAAGTTTATTTTTTACTAAAATTGATGCCAATTTTAAATAAAGATGAACATAGAGTCATACTTCACTTTGATGTATTGGAAAAAATTATGATGACATATGCTCATGGTGAGGTAGGATACGTTGGGTGCGTCATAATTAATATTGTATTAATGAATAATATGGTAAATGGTTTATCCTTTTTGTTCATTAATGGAAGTAAATATCTCAGCACCTTTGATGTAAATAATATATCCTAAATAAATCCATGTCCATGGTGTTCTCTAGGCAATTTAAATTTCCTAAAAGTCAAAAAACAAGTTATCGAGCATATAGGTTAATGACACCAACATGAAACTTGCTCTATTGGAGATATTGTGATAATGGTATTATATTACATAGTAATCGTTCATATGAGGTAATGTGTCATTGTGGCATTAACTTCTTTCTATATGGGTGACTGGCGTGTTTTTGGATTCTAACCTTGGACATTAGGTAAGCTCGCCTAATTCCGCTGAGAAAGAAGCCAAAAGGGTCACACACTAAGTGTATCCGGAATCTCAATTAAATAATTTATTATTTAACAAGTTTATTAAATATTATTCCTAATTGTGTTTTAATAATTTTTTAGGTATGCTAGATCACATTTTATTTATTTATCAGTGGATAATGTAGTTAAATTTATTTATTTATTTAATAAATAAATATTCATTATTTAAGGTCTGATAAATATTTTAGAGGATGGGCGGACTGAGTTAAACGGTCCAGTGATAAAATAATATTAAATATTATTTGATTAAAATAATATTTAATTGTAACTTAAAAGCTAAGAACATGTCATGTAAACAATGGTATTATTGTTATTATTTGATATTGGGTTTCACAATGAATAATAAAATAAGTAACAACACTTGTTATAATTATTTATTATTACCTAGTGAATTAAAATCCCAGTTACATATTATTCTCTTATTATCCAAGGAGAAAACCAACATGATAGATAGCCAATTTTGGTTGTGCATAACAAATTGGAAAAAAAATATCTCATGCCTCAAGATCTATTTTTTCTCTATGAACACTCTTAATAACGAGAGCATTCATCCACCACCAGATTAGAGAAATCTTTGGAAGTGGATCTCAAGGCGATTGAGGGTGCATGACGAAAGCACAAGGACCTTCCATGCTAGCACCAGGAGACCCCATTGGCGATGTCCAGAGATTCACAGAGCATGTGTAGATTATTTCTATAGGAGATCTACTCTTGATCTCTATAAAACAATGAAAGGATCACTGTATATCTATGGTCAAACATATCAATAAAGAAATAAAAACTTATAGGTATTTCTTTAATTTAATTAAATTAACTATAAACAAAATATTTTGATCCTATATGAAGGTTTCGGGACTCTTTATTCTTTATCTAAATATTTTATTTTATTCAGTGGATGCTAGAATTTATCGTCGCTTTGATCCCAGAATATTCATTGATAACGGTAATATTTAAAGTTGGGTTCTATCCCAACAGTGCTTCTATAGCACCCAAAACATTCAAGTGGTATTAGAGGGGTCATATTTTCATTTATAATTAATTAAATAATCCATTAATGATTTATGATTTAATAATTTAGTTTTTCAATTTATGTTTAATCATTATTGTAATATGAATTTCAAGATATGTTATTCCTCTTTTGTTTCTCACAGATCTAATAGAAATGAATAGTTTTTTGATTAAAATTACATCAAGGATATCATCATGAGGTTATGAAGATTCTGTCCAGGTAACATGACAGTAAACACCATGTAATCTTCCACACATGTCGTGTAATCCATATCACACACCATGTAGTTGTGTTCATCATGATGGGACTAATTCAGCAATTACTCTCAATTTGTGTCCATTAATGACATGTGGTGTAGGTAATTCTTGCATTGTGTGTTAACCAGGATATACTGGCACATGGTCTTCCACACTACTCACCGTCTGGCCTACTGAACACGACGTGTAATCCCTTCGGGTCAGGGTGATGTCGTGTATCCCATACATGGATTTTCCAACTGGTAACCATCTAACGCAGAGTCTACACAGCGTGTCTCCCGCAAGACACACTGTGTACTCTGAAGATTTCTAAAGTACACCTCACATGCCATTTCCCCAGGTTTGTACTTTGAATAGATGATGAGGAGGATACACGATGTGCAGTCAGATATACACACCATGTAATTTTTATAGATTACATGGATTTAAAATATATTATTATATTATGTAACCCTTGAGACATGTACCTTCATGTGGGTGTAAAGCATGGAGGCAACAAGTGATAGGTGTTTGATATATATATAAATTTTTTTAACTAACATCTGCATAATGTTCAATGATCTGCACATCATGTATGATTTTTATTACAATTATAATTTTATGTGCATTCTACATGTCACAAAGAATAAATTGTATACAGGTATAATACATGTTGGGTAGTTTTGGATATTTATTCACCAGGTTTCCTCCAAGGTACAACTTATGTATATAGTTAATTTTAAATTAATTTATTAATTTGATTAAAATTATAGTGGATGATAAAATAAAGGAAATTCAGAAAAAGGATTAAGATAAAAGGATTGATTAATTAAAGATAATAATTAATCGATTCGATCATGATTTATCTTAATAAGAACAATTAAATAATTGAATTCTAGTTTTATTAAATTTTTAATTCATTTTATGTTTATGGATGATCATGAGTTAGACCAAACATTTTTTTGTGATTAGTTTCCTTTTAATTTATTTGTTAAATTAAAATTATTTTTTATGCGTTCCATCTCCTCATTAATATATAGTGAATGGGTTCCCATGGTTTCTTTTATGTAAAATCCCTTTTACCCATCACCTGCATGTTAATTAAAATCATATGTAGTGGATGGAGCCCCCAACCTAGTGGAGGCAGTTCAAGTTAGAAACTAAGGTGAAACCAATCCAGGGAGATACAAACATGGACTGGTGGAAAGTATTAAACATGAACCTTAAAAGGTTTAAGGTGTTTCTCTCCTATTTTAGGGTTATTTTATCAACTGTTAGATGAAATAACCATTAGGAAAAGATCATGATCATACCCTTTATTTTATTTCTGTCAGTTGCATGGTTATTCATTATGGATGTATTGTCATGATTACGTAAATAATTAATTAACAAGCAAGTATGATGGAACTAAAAAATGTATTATGCGTAAATATTATCAAGACATGGTTAATAACTTTAGTATATCCCACTTGATATTAAGAAGCATGTGAAAAGATAATAAGATGAAATTTATTCACAAAGGATAAAATCCCTCAATAAAATATTAAGTTTGTATAGCCTTCCATTACTTCAGTTAGAATCAAACCAATAGTTCAAAGTGCTTAACCAACCAAAGTTGAGGTGCTTTTAATTATTTTGGAATTATAATTTGAGGTTTTTGGTTGAATTAATTTGTTTTACATCAAGGTTTGACTACTGTTTCTGACACTTTTGTCAGGGTGCATGCATTCGTCTATTTCGGAGGATGAGGAAGCATTGACTTTTACCCTGCATTCCCACTTTCCAAAGGTGGGTAGCATCTATCACCTATTTAGGGATGTTTTCTCCTTGATTGAAATGGGATGATGGGATGTTGGTTCCTCCTTCCATGGATTCCTCCTGAGAATTTGTCACTGAGTCTGGGTCTCCTTTAAATATTAGGACGATATTCATAAAACTCTACTTGGTGCCATGTCTTCATGGACGCTGGTTAATTACACTGCTTCTGTCTGGACATTCCAAGGGGTTTGGTTAGGGCAAAAACCTTCAGTTGGGGGAGTAGTCACGTTGGACATCAATGGTGTGTCTGGACGCTGGAACACTAGTGCGTCTGGGTTTCATCCCATTATTATAGGTCTTCTCAAGGGCACGGAAGTCCGACGCATCCCATGTCGAATGTGGTGAATTATATTTCATAGGCATGTCTCTAAGGTTTTAATCAACTTCCCATGTTTAACACAGGGTATGCCGCATGTTTAACATCTAGGGGAGATGGATCGGACTGATTGGAACACTGACTGGAGTGGATAAGATTGGCACAACCCCTAGAGGGAACATTGATGTTGGGACTAATGTGTGGTTAGTTACTCGGTTTCCACTGGGAGAAGTGAAGAGGTGAATGGAATGATCTCACCGAGATGTGGTATCCCGGGTAAGAATTGGGATGGATATAGATTGCTAAGAGTGGATGTGGAATGAGATGGAGCCGATGTGAGGGTGATGGTGTTGTTGGGCTTAAGCCTTAGAGAGGCTTACTATATATCCTCATAGAAGGGAATAAATTTCCACATAGTTCAGGATGGGGGTATAGAATTGGGGTGTGCACATAGGAAAACGACCCAATTATATAATGGGTCTTACACGTGGTTAGCATCCCGATTTGGTCTGACACCGTAAGGGCAGACCAAAGATATGGGTCCCAATGAAATGGACAACAACGGCTTACCTATGGATGGGGATCGTAATGTCTTACCGATGGATAGGGTTGACAACAGCTTACCGTTGATTGGGATATAATGTCTTACCATCGATTGGGGATCACAATAGCTTACAGCTGATTGGGGTTCCAACGGCTAACCACTAGTTAGGGTTAACGACAGCTTACCATTGGTCGGGGAACACAACGGCTTACCACTCGTTGGGGAACACAATGTCTTACCGCTGGTTGGGGAACACAATGGCTTACTGCTATTTGGGGAACACAATGACTTATCACCTTTCAGGTTTGGACCTTAGGGAGGCTTCCTACATACCTTACCTGGGAGAAAGGATCAAATGCCATGTAGTTTGAATGGGTATAGTTTAATGTCTTGCTGAAAAAAAGGGGCGTACATTTTAATTTCATGTGGGATGAGGATGGACCAATGTGAAATGGTTAGGACTAATGGGTTTTTGGCTTGAACCTTTCGGAGGCTTCCTACATACCTTACCTTGGTAAGGATCAAAGTCAACATAGTTCGGAAGAGGTGTTGGTGAATTGATGTGAAGGAGTCGGGATTGGTAGGTTTTTGGATTCAACCTCATGGCAGATTTCTACGTACATTGCCTTATAAAAGATCAAAGTCCACGTGGTTTGGAAGAGGTGTTGTTGAACTGATGTGAAGGAGTCGGGACCGGTAGGTGTTGGACTTGAACCTCAAGGAGGCTTCCTACGTACCTTTCTTTTACAAAGATAAAATTCCCCATAGTTCATAATGGTATGGGGATTACATGCTAAGGTGGCCCAAATAATATGTCATGTCCAATGCTTACTCTAATCCCACGTGAGTCATGCTCGATGTGAGAAACAAGAGGCAGCAAAGACTTGATGATCACATCACGAAAGTTGTGTCTGTAGGAAGTGGAGTGGGGCTTACACGTGGTTATCGGCTCAAAAATGAAACAAGGTCTTATGCATGGTTAGCATCCCAAAGTGGAAATATGGGCTTACACATGGTTCACAGCCCATGGAGATGGATATTGGGACTTACTCAAATATGGAGGCCTCGGTGGAGGCAAAGCCCAATGGGAAAGGGATTTGGCACAAAAGAGAGAAGGGTTATGATGCTCCCCCCCCCCCCCCGGTCTTTGGAACCAAAGAATAAAGGAGGATCATAGGTATTACCTCCTACAAGAAAGGCTAGGGTCTTACACCAAGATGGTTTCCCTTCCCCGCAGACAGACGCCACTCTGGAAAAGAGGATCTCATTCTATGTGAGGAAGATCTCACTCCTGTGGAGACCAGTGGGCGTAGAGAATGTTCGAGATCTGGCTCCCCGTGTAGAAGGCACAGGGTGAGGCCAAATTTTAACGTCATGTGCTGAGGACGATTGTGCTTGGCAGTTTAACGTCTTGCATCTTGGATTATGGTGGTTCACTCCACACCCCTAGGACATACATAACTAATACCCACCCACCCTTGGGGAAGGGAAGGCATCAGCAATGTCATGGTGAGGGGGCATCATGGAGTGATCCAATGAGGGGACCATGTTAGTGTGGATATGCAAAGAAGTAATAGTCTTTAGTGTTCCTGATTAGGGATTGTGTGGGGCTTACATATAGAAGCAGCCCGGGTACCACTAAGGAGAAGAAATGATGGATGGGGCTTACGCACAGAAGTTGCTCAAGCGCCGCTAAGTAGTGACAACAGTGAATGGGGCTTATGCATGGGAGCTTCCCATAATATCTTCCTCATATCTTACCATGAGGTTATCCCAACTCACTGGTGGGTTGAGGTATATAATTGTGGCCTACACCTATGCACTAGTACACATGCAAAAAAACACCAAGGGCATTGGAATCAGTCTAAAAAAAGGGAGATGAAAAGTGTGAATCACATGCTCGACATTTGGAACGTGGTGAGGGTGGCATGAAGATATAGGATAACTATTAACTGTGTTCGAAACACAGCATCCATATTGCGTTAGCCTAAAATGGGGACAAAAAAAATTAGGTTCGACTACTGATCATGTTCGAAACACAGGACCTGACTCGAAGTGTCATCCAAAGTCTTCTGGGGCATTGGACCAGGATGGTAGTTGAGCTGATGCAGCATTGGACCAAGCCATTAGGGGGTACCTTAAGTCATGAAAGGGGTGAAGAACTGAATGAAGGACACTTGAAGCAAGAGGTGGGGTGGTGGAATTCTTCAATGGATTCCAACGCTCTTGAAATTATGCCACTATAATCATGGCATGTGGTATCTTATGCTTGGCGCATAAGACATATCTCATTTAGAAGAAGAGGTAACCTATGATTGGAACATTGGGTGTACTATAGTTTATAGTCAATAAGAGAGGACTGTTAGAATCTTATTCTTGGAGCATAAGGAATCTCTCATTTAGAGCAAGAGGCATCCTATGTTTGGGACATAGGGTGTATTATACTTTATAGTCATGTAGATAGGACTGTTGGCATCTTATTCTTGGAACATAAGGAATATCTTGTTTCAACCAAGAGGCATCCTATTTTTGGCACATAGGGTGCACTACAATTTATAGTCTTGTGTAGAGGACTGTTGGAATCTTATGTTTGGTGCATAAGGCATCTCTTGTTTAGACCAAAAGGCATCCTATGTTTGTAACATAGGGTGCACTACAGTTTATATTCATGTAGAGAGGATTGTTGGTATCTTATTCTTGGAACATAAGGGATATCTTTTTTGGAGAAAGAGGTATCTTGTGTTTGTAACATTGGGTTTACTGCAATTTAAAGTCATGTAGAGATGACTATTAGGCATAAGGTGCCTATCAATGGTTGGTGTTGGGACTTACGCAAGGTCGGCCCTTTCTAGTTCAACCTGGTATAGAAGCCACGTGATGGGGTTTGGAGGAGTTTCTTGAGGAATAGTTCAACTCAAGTTACTCAGGGGAATTGAAGATGAGAATCTCAACTCATGACATGTGAAAGGGACCAAGAGGAATATGTCGACTCAAGGTATTTCATGGAGTACAGAGAATTATCTCGTATCACGGTACTCTATAGGTGGAAGGTGGGTACGCATAAGGGCGCAATGTAAAATCCCAACGTTTGGGCCCAAAACATTTGTGGTGAGACTCTACATATTTCATGGGGGTCAGTGACAGAAGCGAAGGGACCATCTTGGAGGGTCGGGACTGCAGCCCGACACTAACCCCAAGCAGGGGTGTAGGGGCGCATCCCCTGTAGTATGAACCAGTGGGTGAAGGCCTATAAACTATTGCACATAAGATGTGCTATAGGCAGAATGGGATGCGCACAAAAATGGATTTTTTGGCATCGGTGCACGCAAGATTAGGAACCTTGATACTGTTGCACGCAATATTTAAGTCATGCACGCATGATTGGATTTTTTTCACATACGATGGGATTCTTTCATGCACATGACTTAGGAAGAAAATATATCAGGCAAGGATCAAACCACTGTGAACCAGCGTGAAAGAGGACCCATATGGGACCTATCATGAAAGATCTCACATGGAGGATTCCATTCTTCCATGTGGGTGTGGAAGAGGCGATATTACACATATCAGAGCAGCATCCGACCTCTGGAGACCTCTATTGAGGGGAGGGGGTGCCCTTTTATTTATCGGTGAACCTGGGACTGGTTGCATGTAGGATTCCGGGTGCTGAATTAATCTTACATGCACCCTGTGGTGGGTGTGCGTGCAAAGAGGTGTTTCACATCGCATTGGGCGCATAAGAATCTTGCACGCTGATGCGAATCTTGTGCACAAATCCCAAAACTTGCGCGCACCTTCCTTCGCCATTTTCCTAGGACTTTGTAAAACATTCCCAAAACATGTCGCATTGGGCACATAAGAATCTTGAGCATGGATTTCGATCTTGCACACACATCTCAAAACTTGTGTGCACCTTCCTTGGATGTTTTTTTGGGTGGCTTGGGCGGACGATGACTTCTCATTTGGAATGTAAAAGGTTCATGTGTCATGTTGCGTGCAATATTCCATTCTTGCATACAATATTTCTTTCTTACGTGCAATTCTTACATCTTGCATGAAAGATTTCAATTTTTTCACACAAAACCATATTATGCCCCCAAAATCATCCTGGATGGCCATTTCTAGCAGTCTTCCTTCAAATGGCCATAACTTCTGATCTGTAACTCTGTTCGGGATGCATGACCTATCAAATATAATATTTCAAAACTATCTACGCTCAAATATCATGTTCGACAGCATTCAGTGAATTACATGGATGTGTTTCTGGTGCCAACAAATGCCCCCCTAAAATGGTGTCCAACGAGGATGAGCGGGGAGAGTCGGACCGCATTCTGAGGAAATAGCTAAGGAAAATGCCTACCCTAGGAGCCTCTATGTCTCGATCGCATTGAGTAAATAACCAAATATACCTCTAATCCCACATACATCATGTTCATTATGGGAAACAAGAGACAATAGAAAATCATTCACCTATACGAGAGTGCTAAACAGAAGAAGATGTGTTGGGATCAGAATGGGACATCGATCACCATTGGGAGTATCATGAATGATAGGGATTGTTACTAGAGAGACAAGTCTCTTATAACAGCCGACTTACTTCTCCAAACATGCTCTGGTGCAAGAGCAAGTTAATTTCAGGGGCGTTAGAATTAATTTAAACACAGGGGATTGGAAAGTGTGAATCATGATACCCATGATTCAGAACATTGTAGGGATGGAGTGACAATGAAGGATAACTTTTTACCATGTTCGAAATATGGTATCCTTATTGAATTATCCTGAAATTGGGAAAACAAATGAGGTCCAACCACTAACTATGTTTGAAACATGAGGCTTGACTAGAAATATCATCCATTAGTCTTCCGGAACATTAGCCCAGGACAGTAGGCGAGCCATAGGTTGAGAATCCATACATCTAGGGGGTTCTTTTAGATATGAAAGAGGATGAGGGTCCAAATAAAGGGTATGAAAAACATGGAGGGTGGAGTGATGGGTTGTTCGAATGGATTCCAACACTCCTGAAATTACGCCACTGTGGTGAAGACACATTGTGTGGGCGCATCAGTATGATCAGGGATCATACCTACTTTCAAACAGGACCTCTTTGGTAAGGACCTAGAGTGACTTGTAGTTTTATTTCATACCAATAAATATGATAAACACGTAGTTTAAACATCATACAGTGAAGAAGGTGCACATAGTTTAATGGTCATACTGCCTGGACCAATATCAAGGCCGAGGGGCCATAATGGTTAATGACCCTGGGGTTGGGCCCAAGGCCAATTTCCTGGGAATCGTTATGTATCCCATGCAAATTATAATCAAGACAAACATATTTCTGGGCACATCATGGTCAGAGACCAATGCTGGTAGGGGTAATCCTCTCTGGCGAGGAAGCTGACGCATCCCATAATTATCATGGGGCATCCTGAACTTGTTCAAACTAGGGGACATAGTTTAAAGTCATGTATTGAGTACATGTATTCCCAGAAAGGAAATTTGGGGTGCGTTACATACCCTAACATGAATGAGAACCATAAGAGTTCATGGAACACCACACGCTCTCAAGAGAATCCTTATGTTGAGGGATTTAAGGTGAAGACCAGGCTGGGCCCGAGACAGGTTGTCTGGGCGTTCCTATGTACCCCATGAGAATGGGAATCAATCCACACGTAGTTCTGAGATTGCAGTTTAATGTCATGTGGGATGATGAAATGCATGTGTGGTATGGCTACACCAGTACACGTCCTACCAAAACTACTAATCCTACATGAGTTTTTCTCGATGTGGGAAATAAGGATTAGTTATGGGGCTTTCCTAGTACTAGGAGTCACACATTAGGGGAAATGGGATGCTAAGTGAATGACGCCCCAATAGTATTGACCCACCTTCTTAATGGGAATAGATGCGCAGAGGTGTAAAACCAAGTGTGTTGGAATTACACATGAACATAAGGGAGTGTAATGATGTGAATCATGATGCTCAATATTTGGACCACAATGATAGTGACATGGCGATAGATGATAACAACTGACCTTGTTTGAAACACAACATCCATATCGCATTATCCTGGAATGGGGATAGACAAATGGAGGTCGACCACTGACCATGTTCAAAAAATGGGACATGTGGAAAATATCATCTGAAGTCCTCAGGGACGTTGGCCCAAGACGTTAGGTAAGCCAATGTGACATGAGACCAAGCCGTAAAGGGGATACCTTCAAACATGGAAGAGGATGAAGATCCAAATAACAGGCTCATGAATCTTAGACATGGAATTAGGGAATGCCCCTATGAAAATTCCACACTTCGATCTCTTCATCACAATACATCTGAGTACAACAATAAGACGTATCAGATAGAGGGAGTCTAGTCCCTTTCTAAGGAAAAGGGTCCTGGGGTCACATGCTTCCAGCTTAAGGTCATAGGGTGGACCATTAAGGGGTTACTTGATTTAATGGACTATGCATAAGTAGGAGAAGTGTCCAACCCCAATGCGTAGTTCCCATAGGGAGATCTTAGTTTAGGGTCATATAACTCAGGTCAGATTAGGAAAATACAAGGGAGGCACATGGTGCAGCTATTGAAAAACCCGATGTGAATGAGAGCCTAAGTGGTACTCACCACACCACATTTTCCCAAAAGAGTTTGGGCCAAGGGGCCAAAAAGGAGGGGTAGGATTTAAGATTCCAAAGACTGGACCGAAATACAAGATTCCTAGGAGTTCCTATGTATCCCATGAGGATGGGAATCAAGCCATACGTAGTTCTAGAAGACGTCATGCAGTTTAATGTCTTACATCAATGACATGGAGTGGTCTTAGTTTATGTTCATATATCTTAGACCATAGATGGAACTGGGGGAGGGAGACATGTGGTGAGGTAATTATTAAACCCAATGTGAATGAGGATGGCAGGATTCTGTATCACCACAATGTGCTCCCTGGGAAACTTTTAGGTCGAGGTAACAAAAGTGAAAGTCAAGCTGGGCCTGAGGCAAAGTGTTTGGGCATTCCTATGTACCCCATGAGAATGGGAATCAAGCCATACGTAGTTCTAGAGATAGAATGGTATGGTAACTGTTCTAGGTATAGGTCGTGCAGGTCTATCCCTCGCACCAAAATAAGCGTTATTGGATAGATATTGTTTGTCATTTAGGATAGATGTGTATTTCTTGTGTAGCGATAAACCTAGGACAGAGAATCTTTGTAGCACTATAGGAATCAAGTCATATGTAGGAATTGAAAAATGGAATGGTGGATAACCAATACCCAACATCATGTCCCCTCGAGTGAGGACACCACAATGTAGTACTGTTTTTCATCGTGCGGCCAGGATGATGATGTCATAGTTTAAGGTCATGTGGTAGGACCAACCATCCATTTTAACTTCGTACAATAAAGAAATAATAGTTTAAAGTCATGTGAGACCAAAGGGGGAATGCACATGAAACTCTAAAACATACCCGAGTAATGTAGTGATAATTATTCACGGATGTCTAATCACATTTATTACAACACTAGTTATTTGAGAGAATATATTTTGGGTGAAATAATATATTTATTAGCGAGTAATGTAGTGATATTGTTTTGAGAAATAAATAGCCATTATTCAAGGTCTAATAAATGTGGTGGAGGGAATAAAGAGAATTGAAAACAACAAAAGTACACACTATGTTTATATTAATATACACGTCGTGTATTCTTGGAATTTATGAGAAATAATATTATTTATTTAATTAAATAATATTAGGTGTAATTTTTTGGGCACATGTCATGTAATAATAGTCAACTCTTATTATTATACATGGGGTATAACTAAGAATTAAATGAAATGGATAAATGCTTTCGGGTAGTTAATTCATTTCATTATTCTATGTAAATAAAATCCCAATTAAATAATTCTCATTATCCTTGATTTTTTTGTGGTTGTTCACGACATATTTGGAAAAGATATCAAGCCAGGAGAGAATTCTTTTTCCACCAAGAACACTCTCAAGCTATGACAGAGAGAGATCCTCCTCCACCGGATCAAGGTGATCGAAGGCAGACATCGCAAGTGAAGGTTCTTTTGTGCTAGCAACTAGAGATCCCTTCAGTAATTTCCAGAGATATGTGGAGCATGTGTAGATCACCTCTAGAGGAATCCTAGACTTGGATTCTACGACGCAATGATGGATCACATCGGATCATGATCGGAAACATCAACAGAGAGAGAATTTCATCTAGGTAATTCTCTTCTTTTAATTAAATTAATTATAACCAACATATGATGATCCACTATATGGTTCTAGGAATCCCCTCTTTTATTTAATTCTTCATTCTATTCAAAAGATCCAATGTTTTATTATCATGATGTATCTCGGATTAAACATCGTTAATCACAAAAATTAAAGTTGGATACACCCACCAATGAACTTCCGCAGTGCCCGTAACATACAAGTGGTATTAGAGGGAGGTTTTATAGTTGATTAGAATTATTTAGTTTTTCATTGGTAATTTGCGCATTTAATAATTTAGTAGTTTCAATTCAAGTTCATTATTCTATAAATCTAAATCTCAAGATTTGTTCTTCCTCTCTCGTTTCTCATTCACCTTTCAGAAATGACTTTTTCTTTTAATTTTTATTAAAACAAAACAGAGGATCTCATCCAAAGATTCCAAACGTTCCTGGTCGTACAACACTAGAATACACGTCATGTATTCAAAAGTACATGCCCTATATTCTAGGTTCAATGCATCAGAATAGTCCTCCAAATCAGGTCATGTGTTGGAGTATTTCTAAGTCTTAAATGCCACAGTGTGTTGATCAGGAACAGGTGTCACACGGTTTCCATATTACATGCCCTGTGGTCCACTGAACACAGCGTGTAGTACCTTTGGGTTAGGGTTGGACCATGTACCCCATACACGGCTTGCCCGGCTAGAAACCATGTAACACGGATACTACACAGTGTGTCCCACTGAACATGTTGTGTACTCTAAATATTTCTGAAGACATATACATGCCATGTCCCCGAGCATGTAATTCAGATGGACGGTGAACAAAATTACACGTCGTTTAGTTGGAACTACATGCTGTGTAATGATCCAAATTACACAGATTTATTAAAATTTATTATTATATTATACAAACCCTTGAGAAGTGTATTATAGTGTAGTCGTAAAGCTGAGACACAACACGTGATAGGTGTTTTATATATATGTCTTCAATTTAACATCTGTGTAATGTTTGTTTCTACTCATTGGATAGTTATGAATGAGAATTCATAGGGTTTCCTCCAAGGTACAAGTTACATACAAAGATAATTTTAAATTAATTTATTTTTTTAAAATTATTATGGATAAGAATCTCAAGGAAATATAGAAAAGGGTTTAAGATAAAAGCATTGATTAATTAAAGATAATTAATTGATTCGAGCGGGATTTATCTTAAACAATAATGATTAAATATTTGAATTCTAGTTTTATTTATGTGTAAATATCATTGCATGTATGGATGATCATGATCTAGACCAAGACCTTTTTTTGTGAATAGTTTCTTTTAATTTATTTATTTAAATTAAATTCTTTGGCCTGCAAACCTTCTCCTTATTAATATGTAGGGTCTGTGTACCCAAGGTTTCTTTTATGTAAAACCTCATTTTACCCCTCACCTGCATGTGAGATAAAAGCATATGTAATAGATGGAGATCCCAAGCTGGTGGGTTACGAATCATGTTAGGAGCCAAGGTGAAACCAATCCAAGGAGATACAAAGGTAAACAGGTGGAAAGCTATAAACACGATCCCAAAAGGTTCAAGGTATTTCGCTCCTAGGTTTTGGGTTAGTTTATCAACCACTAGATAAACTAACCAAAAGAACAAGCTCATTATCATACCATTTATTTTATTTCTATCAATTTCATTGTTTATTTATTATGGGTGTGTTGTCACAATCACACAATTAATGAATTAAACAAGCATGCAATATGGAACTAAAATAAGACCTACTTATGCCTAAATATTATCTTAGACATTGTTAATCACTTAAGTATATCCCACATAATATTAATAATCATGTAATCAAAGATAATAAAATGTAAATTTATGTATAAGGATAAAATCCCTCAAAGAAAAATATCAAGTCTATATAGTATTCCATAATCTTGGTTAGAATCAAACCATAGTTCAAAGTTCTTGACCAACCCTAGTTGTGGTGCTTTCAATTATCAGGGAATTCTAATTCAAGGTTATGGGTTGACTTGACTTGGTTTCCATCAAGGGTTAACTTCCACAGTTGGACTTGGTGTGACCAAGAGGCAAAGGTTGATGAAATTCAAAATAAAAAGGATTTAAGGATTGGGGAGTCCACTCAGCGGACCAAGGAATTGTGATTTAATGCAGTTGGCATTTGGAATTCCTATGTAAACCTCTTAAAGTTTCTTTACCAACCCTAGTTTGGATAATGTGAAGGGAAATATGGATCCTTTCCACTAGAATATTTAGGAAATAGAATATTCTGAAGTTAGTGGTGAGGGATATTGGATTTTGATAAAATAGTGAGATACTAATAAGTATTAATTTATTTATTTCTCTTAGTTTTATCATGATAAATTACTAAACCTTTTCACATCATAATTTGTAGAAACGACAATAAAAATGACTTCCAACATATAATTGTGAACTATACTCGAGAAGGAAAATCATCTCACTAGCACCAATTTCCAAGAATGGCAGAGGCGTTTACATGTCATCCTTTTCCATGAGAGGAAATTGTATGTGCTGGCAGATCATATTCTAGTTGTGCTTGGAAAACAGTCCAGTGATGATAAACTATCTCTCTATATAAAACATATATATGATTCCATAGATGTATAATGTTTCATGATATCGGCCATGTCTAATTATCTCCTGAAGAAAAATGAAAACATGGAATCGCATGATGTCTCACCTTAAGGATATCTACCAAGAGAAGGCGAGACATGAGAGATATGAGATCTTCAAATCTTTCTTTAATACTAAGCTTGGAGATTCTGCGCCAGCTAGGCCTCATGTAGTCATACTTATTAGCTACATTGAATGCTTGGAAATCTTATGGATTAAGTTCCTAGATGAGTTGTGTACATATCACATCCTATCATCACTTCACAAGACCTTCTCTAGATTTATTGTCAACTATAACATGAGAAACAATGAGAAGAGTCTATCAGAACTTCTGTCCTTTATTTTCCAGGTAGATAAGGACATAGGGTGTAACAAACCTATAGTCCTTATGGTGAATAATAAAAGTAAGGATAGGGAAAAGGGGCCAAGGATTCATAAACGATCTGAAGCCCCTGAGCACCGTCCCTCCAAGAAGGGGAAGATCCAGAGGTAGGGTAAGGAATGGGAGGTAGTATTTTTTTCATGTGGAAAGAAAGGCAACTAGAAGAGGAACTACACCCAGAAGCATGGGTATGTTAAAGGTCTGTTCGTTATCGAGTGTAATATTTCCATTTCTACACATTGTGTATTAGATACATCTTTTGGGGCTCACATATGTTTTCAAATGCTGAAAACAAAAGTAGATTTAGAAGGATTTCCAAAGTAGAGGTGGATCTTCGAGCTTCCAATGGCATAAGGATGGTTGTGTTGTCCATTGTCAATTACCACCTTTCACTGCCAACTGGGATGATTTTGGTTTTACATAACTTTTTTTATGTTCCTATTATTACCAAAAACATAATTTTTGTATCGTGTTTGGATATGGATGGATTTATTTTCATGTTTGGAAATAAGGGTTGTCTATTTTATAAGAACAACATGTTTTATGGTATGGCGCATTTAAATGACGGTTTGTATGAATTAAATTATTAAAACCAAGTGTTGTAAATTGATAACAAAACAAACTCACATGACTCATACATCACCCAGTTGTGGCATCACCATCTCAGTCATGTAAATGAGAAGCACTTGACGAAGCTCTGACAAGATGGTTATTTAGATTCTACTGAGCTAAAACCACTTGATAAATGTCACTCTTGTTTACAAGGTAAAATGACCAAGATGGCCTTTGGTGGACAGGGTGAAAGGGACATAGAGCTTCTAGGATTGCTGAACACGGATGTGTATAGGCCATTTATAGTAGAAGCTAGAGGTAGATATTCTTACTTCATTACTTTTAATAATGATTTGAGTAGATATGGATATGTCTACTTAATGAGGTATAAATCAAAAGCCTTAGAGAAATTTAAGGAATTCAAGAATGAAGTAGAGAATAATCTTGGTAAGAAGATAATGAAACTTCGATCGGATCAAGGTGGAGAATATCTGAACCAAGAGTTCACCGATGTTCTAAAGGATTCTAGGATTCTATCTCAACTCACTCCTCCTTATACACCATAGTGGAATGGTGTTAGTGAAAGGAGGAACTGCACCTTGTTTAACATGGTGAGGTCAATGATGAGTCATGAAGATCTTCCATTATCCTTTTGTGGATATGCATTACAAAATGCAGTATACACATTAAACTAAGTACCAACTAAGGAGGAAAATCGAATTCCCTCCAAGTTATGGAATGGAAAGAAACCCATTTTGTTGCACACACGTGTATGGGGATGAGAGGCATTTATTAAGGCCTTCTCAGGCAACATGTTAGCATCCTGGGGTACAAGGTGTATCTTTATAGGATATCCCAAGGAAATGAAAAGATATTACCTATATAAACCTTCAGACAAGAAAGTGACTATCACCAAAAAATCTATATTTCTTGAGGGGGAGCACATCCTCAAAGAGGATAGTGGAAGCAAGATTGACTTTGATGAGGTTGATGATCAAGATACGCAGGAGTTGGTACTAGAACAAGTTCCATAGGTCCCCATAGAAGAGGTTCCAAAAACACAAGTACTGTATAGGATCTCAAGAGAGGTGAGGGAGCCAGAGAGATTTGGTTTCCTAGTCATCGAGGATGGTGAATCATTATTATTAGACAATGATGAACCTCTCTCTTACAAGAAAGTAGTATAAATCTCAGAATCTTCAATATGGATAGAAGATATGAATTCTGAGATGAATTCCATGTATCAGAATCAAGTATGGGTTCTGGTCGATGAGCCAGTTGATGTAAATCTTGTTGGATGAAAACAGGTATTCAAGAGTAAACTAGACATGGAAGGTCAAGTTAGCACCTATAAAGCAAGGATAGTGTCTAAATGATTCAAACAGCATCAAGGAATTGACTATGATGAAACCTTTTCACTATTTTCCATGTTTAAATCCACAAGAATCATACTTTCCATATATTCTTACCAAGACTACGAGATTTGGAAAATGGATGTCAAAATAGAATTCCTTAACAGGAACCTTTAGGAAGATGCCTATATGACACAACTAGAAGGGTTTGTGACACTAGGTAAATCTGAACAGGTTTGCAAGTTGCAGAAATCCATTTATGGATTAAAGCAAGCATCCAGGTCATAGAACATTTTATTTGATGAACCCACAAAGGAATTTGGTTTCATTAAGAATGAATGTGATCCATGTGTTTATAAGTTGTTTAATGGGAATGTGTTTGTTATCCTAGTAGTATATGTTGACGACATATTGCTTATTGGAAATGGTGTACCAGTCTTACAGTCAGTTAAGGACTGGTTGAACAAGAGTTTCTCCATGAAGGACTAGGGTAAAGCAGCCTACATTCTAGGAATCAATATCATTTGTGATAGATCCAAGAGGCTACTTGGACTAAGTCAGGGTACATACATTGACCAGATACTAAAGATATTTAGTATGGAAAAATCCAAGAAGGGATTGGTTCTAGTATCACATGGACTACATCTTTCTAAGAAAATGTGTCCACAGACACAACAAGAGAAAGATAGACTGAGTAAGATCACATACACTTCAACTATAGGATCCATCATGTATGCAATGTTATATACCAGGCTTGATGTTATCTATTCACTGAGCATGGTAGGAAGATATCAAGCAGATCTAGGCGAACATAATTGTACTACTGTTAAGACTATCCTTAAGTATATGAGAAGAACTAAGTATATGTTCCTGGTGTATGGAGGAGATGAGGATCTTTTCATCAGAGGGTATGTTGATGATGGTTTTCAGACAGATCAGAATGATCTAAATATATTTTATTTGTTTCAATAGAGGATCTGTGAGCTGGAAGAGTGTAAAGCAACCATTTTTCTCTGATTCTATAATAGAGTTTGAATATATAGTAGTGTTTGATGCAGAAAAGGAATCCATCTAGATTCGGAACTTTGTACAGGAGCTTGATGTGTTTCCTAGTAGTAAAGATCCTATCACATTATATTGTGATAATACTATAGTGGTGGATCTTGCAAATGAACCAAGTTCACATCAATGGAAAAAGCACATACTCTAAAAGTATCACCTCTTGGGATTTCTATCAAAGGGGTGATGTTGAAGTGAGAAGAGTGTCCACAAAATAGAACATGGTGGACCCCATGACTAAAGGCCTATCTTAGTAGAAGCATGAATATCATGTGAGAGCTAGCGTGTTAAAAGTTGTTAGTATTTCGCTCCAGTCCAAGTGGGATTATGTTGGAGTTGGTGGCCTAGAACAAACTACTTTGTAATTTATTCATTAAAAAATACCTTATCACATCTTGATTGTTCTTCTCTGTGAAAATTCATGTCATAATTTTATATGGATAGTTGTTGCATTAAAGGGTCATAGAGGATCCCTACTATGATTAAAATGTGGAAGTTCCATAACACAATTCTTGATTATAGGTTTTATGGCCGGATGATGTTATTTTAGGGACACAAATAATATAGTCCATTAAGGTTTAGGACTCATAAAACTTTGAGTCACCTTTTCAAGGTGTGCGCCCTTGGTAATATCTAGGAGGATATTATGAGAACGAGACATGCCAGTAGAAAATCCACATTTCATAGTGTCATTGGATGTACCTATCTGTGGATGTTTTTATTGGTCCTTATACTTTAAGATTATTATTAATGGGTATTACAACTCATGAACTTATATGTATTGACGAAAATTGTGAAGACACACTGTTTGTAGTGAGGTGGTATAATTTGGGCGCGTCATGAGTGATACTGCATTAATAGATAATGCGAGAAACATGAGCATGGGATTATCTCTTCTATTTAGCCTTTTAGGCCCTGACTCTTATAGGATTGTGTGGTGTGGAATGTGTGGGATTATGTCCTCATTCACATCATGTTTGCAATAGCCACACCACATACTCTCCTTCTAGGAGATAGTCCCTCCTACCTCCTATCCTACATGACATTAAACTGTAAGTAATCTTGCATGATGTTAAAAATGTAGGTTCTGGGCACAGCGGAAGCACATTGGTGGGTGTACCCAACTTTAATTTTTTCCGTTAATGACATTTAATCCGAGATCCGTCACGATAATAAAATTCTAGATCTTTGGAATATAATGAAGAACAAAAGAAAATAGGGTATTCCTGGAACCATATAGAGGATCATCATATGTTTTTTATAATTAATTTAATTAAAAGGTGAGAATTGCCTTGATGGAATTCTCTCTCCATTGATGTTTCCGATCACGATCAGATGTGATCCATCGTTGTGTCATAGAACACAAGTGTAGGATTCCTCTAGCGGTGATGCACACATTCTCTACGTATCTCTCGACATCACTGAAGGTATCTTTTGGTGATAGCGTAGAAGAGCCTTCGCTTGCGATGTCCACCTTCGATCTCCTTAATCCAGTGGAGGAGGATCTCTCTCTCGTAGCTTGAGAGAATTCTTGGTAGAAAAAAAATTCTCTCTTGGCATAAGAGCTTTTCCAAATCCTTTGTGCACAACCAAAAAAATGGCTAGGCTAATGTAAATTATATAATTAGTATTTTAATTACATAGAATAATTAAATTAATTAATTACCCGAAATAATTTATTCATTTCATTTAATTCTTAGTAATACCCCATGTCTAATAATAAAAGTTGACTATTATTACTTGACATGCAGCCATCAAATTACACCTAATATTATTTAATTAAATAAATAATATTATTTCTCATAAATTCCCAGAATACACTACATGTATATTAATATATACACGGTGTGTACTTTTTTTTACATTCTCTTTATTTCCTCCACCACATTTATTAGACCTTGAATAATGGCTATTTATTTCTCAAATAAATATCACTGCATTACTCAATAATAAATATATTATTTCACCCACTATATATTCTCTCGAATAAATAGTGTCGAAATAAAAGCGATCACACATCCCTGAATAATTATTAAACCACAATTGGTAATAATCTTTATTCAATTTGTTAAATTAATATTTTAACTGAGATACTTGGACACACATAGTGTGTGACCCTCTAGGCCTCTTTCTCAGTGGAATTAGGTGGAGACTGCCTAAAGTCCATGGTTAGCGTTTAGCAACATGAAAAGGCACCCATAGAGAAGTAAGTTAACATTGCAATGACGTGTCACCTCCTACGAATGCTTACCGTGTAATGTAATCCCTTTGTCTCGATATCTTGAATCAAGCGGGTTGCATGCTAGTGTCATCAACCCATGTGATCGATTATTCTTTCTTTGACTTTCGAAAATTGAACTTTCCCATTCCTCACCATAGCCATGGATTTATTTAGGCTATATAACCATAACCACGAACATCATGGAGAGATATTAAGACATCATGGAGAGAGAGATTGGGAATATCATATTCCTTGACATACCTTTTAAGAAAATCTATCATATTTTCCCCAAAAGTGTTCTTTTCTCTAAAATTACTCGATTTTAGTAATCCTCTGTAAGTTGTGAATATCCATTCTCCATCCATGGATTAAAATTAAATTGTTTTTCCCATTTCGTTCAATTAAAAAGAATAAAAAAACATAGTCCTTTTAATATGACCATAACCACGAACATCTCCTCTTATAGCATTGCTTTTATAGGATCCTTGAAAATATTTTGATCTAGATAATAGGATCTACTAAAAAATCCAAGTAATCGGGCTCAAATTGATGGGAAAAAGTTGTAGAATGTTCATTGATTTGTTTTTGATTTATACAGAAAACCAATATATAATATTACATGTGATTTTTCTATAATTATGTAAATTTTCCCTTTTACTATCAAAAGTATATTCAATAATAATAAATCATCAAATAAACTCATATTATCATGAAATTTCATAATAATAACATTTGATTCATTTTTTCTATATAGGAAAAACCAACAATTTGATTTGAAATGAGATGCAACTAGGATGATTAAAGGTAAAATTTATGTTCTATAAACATTTATTCAACGATCAAAATTGAGAAAATGTAATTGTATTAATATCAAAATGTAAGACAATGGATATTGATTCATTTATTACCTACAGGAAAAAATCATGTTAAACCAATGTGTGACTTTTACAGAATGATACACAGTGTATTTTTAAAATTAAAAGTGTTTCTACTTTAATAAAAAATTGTCAAGTGATCATAATTGAATAAACGAACTCATATAGTCACAAAAATTTTGGAAAACAATTATAAAATAATATGAAACACATTTTAAAAAATCATACATCAATTGTAAGTGTGACATGACATTAATTATAAAATTTTATTTTTTGTAATTAAATATATTTCATGTTTTACAAAAGTCTATCAAGCAATCAAAACCTAACAAATAAGCTCAGATGTTCATGAAAATTTAGGACAATGTTTTTTGATTAATTTGTGACTTATTAAAGAAACTATATAATAATTTGATTTATGATTTTTGTGGAATGATTCAATATTCATTTGTACTACTATAATTGATATTTATCATTGTTGTTATTTATTACTTTATTATTTGTTTTTATATACTATTTTATCCATTTATAACTCTTTATCTTTTCTCATAATTAAAATATATTGTGTGTTCATGAACTCATGAATTTGTGTAAATATTTATATAATTATATGATTATATATATATAACTAAATATGTTACTACAAATATAATATAAAAATTTATAATCAAATAAATGGATCCATATGATCCCATGATTCCATCTCCTTGATCACCATATCAAATTTTCCTTTCTCATCATCAATTCTCATAGAAGACCAATCATATTTCTCATCCCCTAGTAACAATGAGCCAATGATATATTTCTCATCCCCCAAGATTCTCTAAAACTTCAGAGTTTCATTGAAATAAAATTCTAAAAATGAATGATACGTGGTTCCATCCACTATAGCTTCAGGGGTTCATGGTGACATCGTGTAGTAGTTATTATTATTTTCTAGAGAACTGATATCCATATGATGGTTCTTCTTTGTCTTCTTCAAGGAATTTCTCTAGGAACTTATATTTAGGCTCCTGATGTAGTTCTAGAGGATACTAATCTACCTATTGTTTTTTTATCTTCATTTTCTATGAGAGAATTGATTTATCTAGGTGGAATTCTAGGGATTCTTCATATTGTTTTCAATTATTACAGGAAACCTATTTGCAATATATAGCAATTGTTTTCCTATTTCTTTGTTAGAATCGATCATAATCATGTCTTCTTATTCTTTCCACCTTTCTTTATATCAATAAAAATAAAAAATATTTTTAATTGTAAAAATATTCCACATAAATAAATAAACAATGGCTAAAACAAGTGCTGGTGAGAAGGATAAAAACTGCACTTTAATGTTTTTCCAGAGATGTTTGTGTCATATCTCTATAAATTGTTTCAAAATCCTTCCACTCAGCATCTGGGCGACCAAGGACCATTTCTTCATTCCATATTGTTCCACCAATTGAACCAACAATATACACACACACACACAAGTCATAAATATTGACATGTGGGACCTAAATAATATAACAAGGATAAAGAATAAAAATAAGTTACATTAGTGATGGTTCGAGACCCTTATTCTTCAATAGTCTCATGACCCTGACCACGTTTGATCTTTTTCGGCCATTGTAAGCCTTCCCATCCAACACTTATCCCTCAGAATCATTTTTATCATGGTTCTTTTAGTGAAAGAGTCCTTGTCGGGCATGCCAAAACTCATAGTGTTCAACATATGATACTCATAATTCTTCAAGGATCTTCCTTGATGATTCCTAACACCCACCATACCCACCCAACCAATTCTATATGGTTTTTATTAGAAGAAATCTACATCCTTGTTCCCCACACTGCCAATGTCGAATAACTGTGACTCGTTTCTGTTGTGGTCGTTGCTGCCGCATGCGTCAACAGTCTCAAAGAAATAGAGAAAGGGGTCAATTCCAACATCATATAAAGGTAGATGATGAATCTTATTCACAAAATCTAGAGATTTAGATGTTCCTCCACATGCTAGAATAATGTAATCGAGGTTATGTAACCCATGGATGGGTAGCTCATCTTCTAGCTTTAGGTGATTTTTGTTTTCATAAGGGAACATTGGCTGTACGAGGATAGTTTCCATGTCCTTTGTTATTTCGTTCCTTGAGACGTGCTCTATCAATGTAACTAAAATAGATAAAAAGAGCAACTAAAAATGTAGAATTTGTATGAATTTCAATGTTTAAATGGTGGAAACCCCAGTTAATATGGGTGTATATTTATTATTGTTTTTTGACCAATTTAAATCCATTTATTGATAATTTTTGTAGTGGTTATTAATAAATAAACTTTATTTTTCAAATTTTTATTTATTTCTGATGATAAAAAATAGAACATCAAATAAAAATAATTTAAAATTATTCTTAGCTTATTTGGGAAAAGAAAAAAATGACATATTTCCAAAATAAGATAAAAATATCACTATAAAGAGATTTTTTATTCTTTGTTTTTCCTAAAAAATGTACCAGACAAGTACTTAAAATCCCACATGTAAATTGCAAAAATTTAGGTTTTGAAGTCAATAAGGAGAAAAATTAATTAATTATTTATAAAATAAGCCACAATAAATATGGTCCACAAATGTGTTGACTCTTATTCACAACTAGAAGAGGAATCAATTTACTATTATATTATAAAATTATTATCCATAACATAGATTACATGTATATATATATAAATAATCCACTTGGTTGTTGTGATTTAATTTTAATTTTATTATTAGAGGATGTTTTGTAAGTATATATTTTTATTTTGTTTTCCCATGCATGTGTCTGCGGTGGCAGGGGGTTTGGAGTTTGGGGTGGAATTCACAGGGTTGATTCCCCTGGCCTATTTTATTTTTTGCGTGAGTTTTATATAAATATATATATATATAATGAAATTAAAAAAAATAAATCAAATTAGTTTGACCTACTGCAAAGTGTGTACACACACACATCCATAAACTGAGACATGAAAAAATAATTTTATATCTAATTTATTTATTATAATAACTTTATCCAATTTTATATGGTATTATTAAGTAGATGTAAAAATGAAGAAATCATCATTTTGTTAAAAAATAAAATTTACGTCATTTCATTTATGTGATAATTATTTTTATATATTTTTAAAAAATTTATTGTTTTGTCAAAAATTTATATCATGGCGAAATAAATTTTATTTGAGGGGATATTTTCATAGAAATATATTTAAAAAAAATCAATGATACAACCTTATAAAATTAAAATCTATCTCAGGTGCGATAGAAGATAAATTTATCTTGCAATTATAGGTCCTTCAGAAAAAAAAATTATCACATGTATACAATTTATCTCTATATGAAATTTCTATTACTTTTTCAATGATATAAAATTATATTTTTCATTATCATCTATGAAATATAAAAAATTTAGATTTTATTTTATTTTATTATTTATGTTTCATCAATAATTTTAATTTTTCATATTAACTATATAAAATAATTAAAATATTTTATAGTAGTCTTCCTATGTGAGAGCTTACTCCAAGGGTTTCATAGGGTTCATCCTTCCTAGGTTTTCCTAGGTGCGGTGCTTTTTAGAGTAGCTCTTTCTGTTTCTGTTATGTGTGTGAACTTCTATGAATCTGGTTCGGGTTTTCTTCTTGCCCTGAGCATATGCTCTATGGAAGATGACTTAATTAATAAATGGATAAGCTTGGTGAGTTTATCAAATGGGATCATTCTGACGCAATTAATTGGGGATCCTCTATGTGAATTTGAGTGAAGGTTGATATGTGAACCCCATTGCTCAGAGGATCATTTCTTTCCATAGGTGATACAAAGGTGTGGATCTATTTTGAATATGAAAATTTTCCAACCATCTTCTTCTTCTGAAGGTGTATAGGACATACAAAAAAACAAATTCTATGAAAACAATAGATTCTCATGGAAATATCATCATGAAATTCGGGCCCTATCTCTGAGAAAAAAATAATGGGATCCCCTATGTTTTATAGGCTAAAAAATAGGGACAGGAGAAACTTTCTAAATCTCATGGTGCCCAAGTTGAATCCTAGAAGAATAAGATTTTTATCCCAGGACCACCGTGCTTTAACCTAGTTAATAGTGAGTCTATAAAGTCAATTTTCAAGGGGATAGGGGATGACCAAGTGTCTACCATTGAATCCATATATGGCCTGAGTTGTGCTCACCAAGAAAGGAGTCTACATCGGAGGACCTGGAATGTTCGACGCTGGAGAACCATAAAACCTCCCATGTGCCAACTCATTTAAGCAGAAATCCCCTAGACCCAGGGACTACTGGAATTAAAACCTAGACAAAGCATCTAGCCCCAATATTTGAAATAGGTTATGATCAACTAGCATTAAATTTGGCGGCTGGGGTTCATATGCAGGGATTGACACAAGCAACTATGAAAAAACACATATCTTATAGAAGAGTTTCTAGAGGATAATAAAGTGAGGACATTCTTATATCAAATTGTAGTTCACATAAGCGGGGTTGGGAAAGTACCCAATATACAGAGAACTAACTTAAAAGATGGAAACCAGTAGAAGATGACAATTTTCCCAAAATTTTAGAAACGAAAGCGGGTGTACCCCATCCCCACCTATATCAATGAAAATATTATGTTGGAATTGTTGGGGGATTACCCCCCCCCCCCCGAATGGTTCACAAACTACATCATTGAAGGAAAGGGACACATGGGAGGTCTTTTCCTTTTATGGAAGGAGGACATTCATGTTAAAATCTCTCACTATTTGAGCAGTCACATTGATGAAACCATGGAAGTACTAGGATCTAATTCTTGTTCCTTCATTAGATACTATAGATGGCCTGGTATGTAGGATAAAGGAAGATCATGGAGCCTGTTGATCAAGCTGTGTGATATCTTCCCTAGACCTCTCAAGGTGGGGGTGATTTTGATGAAGTTTTGTCTCACCATGAAAAATATGGTGGAATATCTAAGAGAAATGCAGAGATGGATGGATTCTAAAACTCCCGTTTTTTAAACTCTCTTCATGATATTGGCTTCTATGGGTATCCATTCACCTGGTTCAGGGGTACTTCGATGGAGGTAAGCATCGTTGAAAGTTTGGACAGATTCACAGTAACATATGACTAGAAAGATTTATTCCAAATTTTCTCTATTGTATCCCATTCCTCCAGTTTCATCCGAACACTAACTTATCTCGATGTCTATGATTTCACATAGGGAAGTTTTTAGGAACATTCACCCCTTCCATTTTGAGAGAATGTGGCTCCAAGACATAAGTTGTGAAGAGACTGTATGAGCGGCCTGAGAGGGTCAGACCTAGGGAGTCCCCTCTAATTTTAACAATGTGGCGAATAGGCTGTAGAATTGGAGATCAACCAAATTTTGGGACATGGATAAGCATATTTTCTATGAAAAGAGAAGTTTGAAGGCCATATTTTACCGGACATGCAGTGATCCAATGATGAAAAAAAATTCAAGCTTGGAAAAGGATTTAAATACATATTAATGGAAAAAGATAGCTTTTTTAAGATGAGGGAGATAGAGTCCCATATTAGGGATTGAGATCAAAATACCAACTTTTTTTATTAGAGTGTGTCCTATAGGAGAATAAAGAACCACATTCCTAGATTGAAGGCATGAATGGGGATTTTCTATATGATGTGGTAATAATTCATTTCATTTTTATGGATTTTTTTAGGAATCTCTATAAGGAAGAAAGCATTGATACCCCCACAAGACTCACCTTCTACATCCCAAATCTTGTTACCGAGGATATGAACCACATACTAGAAAGGGATATCTCTAAGGAAGAAATTCTAAAATCACTTCATTTTATCCATTCTAAAAAATCCCTAAGGCCCGACGGGTTCCATTATCTCTTTTTCAAACGTTTTTGGCATATTATGGGGCCCTATGTAACTCCGCTGATTAAATATCTATGGGTAGGAACTTCTACCTTGGATTCCATCAACAAAATTGTCATCACTCTCATAAAAAAACTCAATCCCCCTAAAAAATTATGGAGTTTATACCTATCAATCTTTGCATTGTTATTTACAAGATCTACACCAAGATTCTGGTGATTATGATGAGAGGGTAACTTCCCCATTTAGTTTCCAACAATCAAAGTGCTTTTTTTCATATGAGGTCCATCATTGATAACGTAGCTATTTTATATGAAATTCTCCACTATATAAACACCTTCTCCTCTGCTAAGAAATGTTTCATGGCAATGAAACCCGATATGATAAAGGATTTTGACATTGTAAAATGGTCCTTCCTTGAACTGGTTCTTTCCAAAATGGGGATTGGGGATAAATGGATACTCAATTTTATGAGATGTATTAACTCAGTTTCGTACAGAATCAATATCAATGGAATTTTTCAAACCATCGAGGGGTTTATGTCAAGGGTACACAGTTTCACCTTTTCTCTTTATTTTGGGGGTGTACATTTTTCTCACCTCATCTGAAGATCAGTGGAGAAATGGATCATTTATGGAGCTAAGGTTTGTCATTATAGACCTTCTATCTCCCACCTATTCTTTACATATTATATCCTTCTTTTCACAAGGGATACTCCATAAGAATGATCTGTAATATTGAAGATTATTAATCTCTATGAAAGGGCATCTGGGAAATGAATTAACTCCATGAATTCGGAGATATCCTTTAACAAAGGTGATTTATCATAGAGGAAAGAGGGACTTCAATGGATTTTTGGGATTCCTATTATAGAGAAACACGAGAAATATTTGGGTCTCCCGACCCTTGTTGTAAGATCCAAAAAATAGGTTTTCACATGAATCATGTAGAAAGGGGATAATCTGATTAGTCTTTGATCTAGTAGGAACATTTATAAGGTTGTGAAGGAAGTTTTAGTTAAATATGATGCCTAAGAAATTCCCTCTTATTCCATTTCGCTCTTCAAGTTCCCGAGCACCCTAGTTGACCAAATCAACTCACACTTCGATAACTTATGGTGGAGATCTTACAATGGAAAAAATAATACCCACTAGATGTATTTGGACAATTTTTATCTCTCAATGTTTAGTGGAGGCCTCGATTTCATGAATCTTAAGTGGTTTAATTATTCCCTCCTAGCGAAGTAAGGGTGGCGGTTTCTCCCCTGCCTGAATTATCTCTTTCCAAAGGTCTTTTGTGCAAAATAATTCATTCATTTTGATTTCTCCCAAGACCATCTGTAACCAAGTACAATATTTTTTGGCATAGCATCTGGGGTTCTAAATTCCTCCTTGATGAGGGTAGTATCTGGAGAATTTATAATGTTAATACAGTTATCATTTGGAATGATTCATGGTTGGATAACGACATCAACATGAGAGTGTCATCAACTATGATTCTGGTTTTCAAAGATTAAAAATTATGGGATCTTTTGAAGGACTCACATGAGGAGTGGTATTGTGATAAAATAATAAAGTGCTTTAATTATTGTAATCGAAATCTCATTTTTTGTATCCCACTCACATATGAGGTGGGTTGAAATAAAATATTTTGGAATGGAGAAGCCTCTGGAATTACTCTGCTCGTTCAGGCTATAGAATTTTGGTCCATGAGTTTGCACAGGAGCACTTTTCCCCTCTATGGAAGAGCCTATGGAAGTTGGATATCCCCAACAAAGTCAATTTTCTATAGTGGTGGGTCTTCCTGGGGGGTTCTCCCTACTCGTGACCTATTGAAAAGGGGGCACTTGGTTGAGGAAGATATGTGACCTTGGTGCTCTAAAATGATTGAATCCCCATTGAATGATATCTTTTTATGTCCCAAGGTGGAGGATATTTGGAAGGAATGGTTATCAGAATTTCTGAAGACCATTGACCCCTTCATGGAGCTTGACCTTACCTTCAACAAGTGGATGTCGTTGTCCTTGGGCCTTAAGGAGGTAGGGCTGATTTGTATAGTTTTTTGGAAGATTTGGAATTAAATAAATGAATAGATACTCAAGAATAAATATAATCCAAACCGCTTTTTGTTTCAAAGGGCTTTTGATTTGATGAATTATTAGAGATTGAAGGACAATTTTCCACCTCATGACTGCTTGCGCAACCCCTCCTCTTCCTGGTCCCCACCCCCCCACCAGAGGTTGTCATTAAAATTAAATCTGATGTGTTCATATCTGCTATGTTGAAGGTGGGGGTGGGACTCATTGCTCGCCTACATGATGTTCATGTTTCAGATGCTTGTTGAATGGCCTTTGCTGCCTCGTGGAGGCCAATTGTGGAAAAAGATTTTGCAATCCTCCAAGGTATCTTCCTTGCCAGCTCAAGGGGATGGAACAAGGTTTTGTTCGAATCTAATTTTATTAAAGTTTTCAGCACCTTTTCTTGAAGATAGGAGGACTTGTAGTAGTTCAGACTTATTCTCAGAATGATTTGGTTATGAGCTGGATCATTTTCGTCTTGCGATTTTTCTTTCATTTTGCGTGGGGGAAATATCGCTTCCCATCGGCTAGAAAGTTTTGGGATGTCATGTGGTAATTATTATTGGGTGGATTCCTTTCCGGATTGGATTTTTATGTTTGGATTAATTGATGAGTAATATATTTTCCTTTCAAAAAAATATAAAATAATTATAAAATATTATTTATATCGACAACCCTTTAAATACATTTTATATTATTTTAAATTGTTAAATTCATTTTATCTCATTTAATAGGTAAGATAAATTCCATTTATAATTGATAACTTAAAGTCAAATTATTTTTTTAACTCATATTTTATTATTTTATGCATATTTTTTTATATAATATCATTTTTTGTGATAATATTTTTTTATGATACAATTGAACTTCTTAATCACAAAATAAAATTATTTTAAGATAATTATAAAATATTTTTTTAAATACTTATTATTTTATAAATAATTTTTATTTGGATGTTCAGTTAAAAAATATTTTTTATTAATAATAAAATAAATTTATTTTATATTAATATATGTTTTCAAAAAAATATAATATGTTTTTTTAATTCTATAAAATGTCACATGGCTCCTCCATCATCCATGGGGAATCTTTAAGTATTTCCTTGGGTGAAGCCTTATAGGACGATTCAATGCCACCCAATAATATGTCAGGAATAAAATAGAAAAAAAATTATCTGAAAAAAGTTGTATAATGAAAATAAAAAATGATATAGGAGAGGGAAATAAAATCGTAACTCGTTTATCGAGGGGTGAAAATAGTTAAAATTTAATATTTTATTAAAATAAAAATGATGTGGGTTTATGGAACCAAGAGAAGAGAGTTGATATTAATTTTTTTTTATTATGGAAACTGACAGTGTTGACCACAATTTCAAAATACTAGGGTGAAAACAACATATACCATAAACACATTATAATGCTTTGATGGAATTTATTAAAACCATATCATTCCGTCCTAATGTGTAGGCTATCTTCCAACTCCATAGCTTTTGAGATCAAATTTCACCATGAAACTTCAAGTTGTTATGTCATTGACCCCTTTAATTGTATGTTGACTCTCATGTCTATGTGCAATAGGAGAATTTTAAAATGATCTTGATAAGTGATTCAGGCCGAACAAACACTCAAATCAAAAGTTACGGCAATTTGAATTTTAAGAAACTGGGTTCGACGACAAAAAACTCAGTTTTATAGGCCTTTTAGGCCTTTCTAAGGTTGAAACCCTAGATAGATCTCTTTGAACTTAGTTTGAGACCATCTATGTCACAGATCTCATCACAAGATTTGATTTGATAATTATTAGAGCTCAAATGAACACATGTATCAAAAGTTATAGTCATTCGAAGTTCCAGTTCATTTTTTGAAATTTTTTGAAATTTTCATATAATTTTTCCATTTGATTATCACATGATCTAAACCGAGAGTTTTTTAATCTCATTTCATAAGATTATATTGGATTGGTTATAGATCTAAAATGGACTCCTAGATTATCTGTAATGGTCATTTTATTTCAAAGTTTTCTTTTCAGTTTTTTGTAGATTTGTTTTATGTTTCAAGTTATTATTAACTAGAAATTATAAGTACATATTAAATAATACAGTATAATTAATTAAAATTATAAACAATAAAAAATGTATGATATTTTATAATAACTCATAAATAATAAATCATAAATAAATATTATTTTTTTATTTAGGAGAGGCTTTTTAAAACTGCCATTATTTCCCGATGGTTTTTTTTAAACCACCATAAAAAATAGATGTTTTATTTGAAATAAATTCAAAAAAAATAAAATATATATATATATTTAAAAACCATTTAGCATTGGTTTTAATAACCACTGCTAAATGTTTTTCAAGAAAACATTTAGCTAAGGTCTTCAAAATAACCACGAAAAAACCGCCGAGAATGGCCATTTTTTGTAGTGTTGGGCCAAGTTTACACCTTACCTAAGTCAGACCCAATGTTTTAGACAAAATTGAAAAGTTTTAATTCCAATTAGAGACTCCATATAAGTTTTATCAATGTTTTCATCAATTTAATATTTAATTTTACGATATTCAGGGGGAGTACAAATGGGATCACAAAGCATAAGCATACCGTTGGGGAAAAATTCATAGATCAATAGAATTGACAGAAAATATTTGCAAGATAATTTACTATGGAAAATTACTATTTTACACCTCTTAATAATCCGAAACCAAAAATCCAAATTTCCACTAATTATCACAACATGGAAAATACACAGGTCGTTACACCTACATGCTTCTCCAACTTCAAACCTCACTCTAATTTTATACAACCCCATCTTATATTGAAGGATTTGAATATCATAAAATTCTCTATCAAGGAAAGTAATATAAATAATAATATATTCAAGTTTTAAAATATATCCCCACTGTGATGAACAGAGAAATTTTTTAAGTAGAGGCTTCTATATAGGGCTTCTTTTTAATGAAGCCATCAACTAGCACACATTCATTACACAATATAGAAATTTTTATATTCCATTTTTCATATATCCAAACCCCAAAATAACTTTTGTATTTTATTACATAAGTATAGAGTTAAATTTGGAAATTGAAACATCATGGAGAGACAGATTGGGAATATCAAATGCCCTGGAATACCTTTTAAGATAATCTATTAGATCTTTCACAGAAGTGTTATTTTCTCAAAACTTACTAGGTTCTTAGTAATCCTCTGAAATTCTTAAATATCAATTCTCTATACATTAATTAAAATTAAATAATTTTTCCCATTTTGATCCATTGAAAATAAGAAAACATCCTAGTCCTTTTAATATTACTATAACCATGGACAACTCCTCATAAAAAATTGATTTTATATTATCCTTGAAAATATTTAGATCTGGATAAGAGGACCAATTAAGAAAAATCAAGTAATAGAGCTCAAATTGATGAGGAAATTGTTGATAATGATCATTGATTTGTTTTTGATTTGTATAAAAACATGTATATCATATAACATGTGATTTTTCTAGAATTATGGAAAGTGTCCCTTTTTACTATCAAAATTTTATTCAATAATAATAGATCACCAAACAAGCTCGGATTATCATGGAATTTTAGAGAAATTAAATTCGATTCATTTATTATATGTAGGAAAAACCGAAACATCGATTTGACTTGAGATGCGACTAGAATGATTGAAAGTGCATTTAAAGTTCTGTAAACATTTATGCAATGATCAAAACTGGGCAACTGGAATTGGATTAATATCAAAATGTATGAAAATTTCCGTTGATTCATTTATTACCTTTAGAAAAAAAATTCCATGTTAAACCAATGTGTTATTTTTATAGAATGATACACAGTGTGTTTTTACTATTTAAAGTGTTTTTACTTCAATAAAAATGTGTCAAATGATCATAATTTAATAAAAAAACTCTGATTGTCCCAAAAATTTAGGAAAATAGTTATGAACTAATTTGACACACATTGGAAAACCACATGCATAAATTATATTTTTTATAGGACATTAATGATAAAATGTTAATTTTTTAATTAAATATATTTCATATTTTACAAATGTTAATCAAGTAATCAAAACTAATCAAATTAGCTCAGATTGTCATGAAAATTTTGGACAATTTTTTTGATTCATTGTTGACTTATTAAGAAAACTTGATAATAATTTTATTTGTGATTAGTTTGTAATGATTTGATGTTCATTTATACAACTATAATTGATATTTATCATGATTGTTATGTATTAATTTATGATACACTTTTTTATATATTATATTATTCATTTTTAACTCTATATCTTGTCTCATAATGAAAATAAATTGTGTGTGCACGCATGCATTCATTTGTACAAATATTTATATAATTATATGATTATATATATAATAATAAATATGTTACTAAAAGTATAATATAAAAATATATAATCAAATAAATGCATCCATATGATCCCATGATGCCATATCATCTATCACCATCTCAAATATTCCTTTCTTGTCATCAATTCCCTTATAATACCAATATGTTTCTCCGCCCCTTCCAACAATGAGCCAACGTCATATTTTTTGTCCACCATGATACTCTCTAACTTTAGGGTGTCATTGAAATCAAATTCTAAAAATGAATGATCTGTAAATCCATCCATTTTAGATCTAGGGGTGCATGGTGACACTTGTTGGAACCACTGTGTGTATAAGTTTGTATTTGTTGTCAATAGTTGTCAATGAAGATCAAAATGAATGAGATCAAGAAGTACTCCAATGAAATGGAGGATTGGAAGATCAAAATGAAGGAGATCATGAAGTACTCCACTAAAGTAGAGGAATGGTGATTCATACGATTGTTGTACTGATCGTAAGTTTAAAGAACATGTGTCAAAGGTGATACATTTTTTACAACAATGAAGAATGTGAGGTTTAATCCATCTGAGGATGATTAAAGAAGAATGGGATTTTATGAAGACCATGAAACTCTTCATGATTGCATAAGAACCATGAAAGAGACTTCTTAAAGACTAGAATCGTATGTTTTTCATGAATTAGAGGAAGATGGTTGAAGAAGAAGACAATGTGCAAGGGATTGGCATTTTGTGATGGCCATGAACATTGGACTTCTGCGATAGCCATGCACATCACATTGTCATAGAAGTTGATGATGCTGAATATATGCCTTCAAAGAATACATATCACAATAGTGGAGTTTGTGATAAAAGAATAAGAGTTGCTGAAGGATACATATCACCAAGAAGAAGTGTTGTTGAGGTGATCGTGCTTATTGACAAAGCAAACAGACGACATAAAAATTTGTTGAAAAAGGAGATTCCATGGTGGCATGTCGAGTTTGAGGACTGTGGATAATGATCCATGTTTTATTCAAGGAATATCAACAAAGGAATGGATGATCTAGAGGCGGACAAAAAGAGAAGATACAAGGTGGCGCCGTTTTACAGTGTTTTCCAAATTTTTGGGGTCCAAAATTTGGAGGTAGGTGAGCATCGCGAAAAGAGGATTTCCATGAAGATAATAATTAAATATGGAAAAGGCATTAATTTCGCGAAGATGGGATGCATGGATTGGATTTTTCGAAAACCAGAAGAATGGAGACGGTGATTCTTCGCGATTACGTCAAGCTTTGCGAACGGAAGAGGCTAGAGAACTTCACAGCGATGAAGGGATTTGCAAGGGAGCTTCGCGGCGATGAAGGGCTTTGCGAGGGAGCTTCACGGAGAAGGCGTGAAGGAAATGACGGAACGCTCCGTGATTACGACGAGCTCCGCGAACGGAAAAATTTCCGTAGTGCTTTGTGATTTTGAGAGAATTTTGGCAGGAACTTCGGAGCTTCGCCATTTGAGCTGACGTGGCATTAACTTCACACAGAAAGTTCAAGGGTCGGTGTAATTTCCTATAAATACAGATCGACCCCCTCAAAAGAAGTAGAGAGAGAGCTCTCAACGAAAATCCTTTTCTCTTGGTTCGCAAAGGTCACTCGCGAAGGCAGAGTGCTTTGTGAAAGACGAGCTTCGCGGCGGATATTCTAGCTCCGCGAAAGTCATGCACCCCGCGTTGGCTCAGTGAGCTTCGCGAAGAGGCAGGAGCTTTGCGACAGCCAAGCATTGTAAAGGCTGGAGCATCGTGAGAGTGCTTTGCGATTGAGCTTCGCGAAAAGGAAGGGACTCCGCGAAGGCTTGTTTGAGCTTTGCAAAATTGGGAGCCTTGCGAAGTAGGGTACATTGTGAAGGCCCTTTCCAAAGGTTGTTCGCCCAGTGGATAGGGGAAAAAGGGGTATTCATCAGTGAATGAAATTTGGATTTCAATAGAGAATCATTTATTGAGAAATCACACAAGTTATCATGATTCAGGCAAACGAAGAAAATGGGGTCTAGTGCATTCAGTCATTTCACTAAAGAAGAAGGATTGAACTAAAATGAGCATCAACTCCGATACCTGATGCAAGCAAAGTCTCATGATGAACAGGAGACAAATAAATTCAAGTCTATCTATTGAAGAGACCTTCACGTCTATAAACTGACTGTGACTTCACCAACGACAGTGAGCCAGGGGGAGTCAACGGGAGTGACCCGAGGGACGCAGTGAGCTATCCCTAAACTTTTGTAAAGGCAGTGAGCCTGGGACAGAGTGACTGTACCCGAACCTTTGTAATCTACAGCTAGTGAAGTATAGTTGATTTAGGTATGACCAACAACCTATCGGCGTATGATCCTTGGACGTAGCCCTTAGTGGTGAACCAAGTAAAAATAGTTGTGTCATCTCTCTGCATGTGAATGTTTCATTGCTGATCATGTCCATCATACAGATTTAAGTAGTTCCTACCAATGTGGGAACAAGATCCACAACTTTAAGAAGAAAAAGTTTACACCCTGATTCACCCCTCCCCTCTCAGGGTGTCCCGGGGTCCTACAAGTGGTATCAGAGGGAAAGGTTGACGTATGTTGGATATTCTCCAGTAATTATATAGAGAAGAGGATTTGAGTTTCTTTCCTAAAGTCAAAAATGAAGAGCAGCCTTGATAATGATGCAGTCATTTCTGAGCAGAAGTATACATCTTGCAAAACCATGACAAATAGAAAAAATAAAGAGAAGAAGTAGCTGAAGAAGTCCCTCATATCCAAAGAAGATGCAGTGTCTTGTTCTCCATGCCATTCCAATAATGAAGAAACATCAGTCTTTGAAATTATCAAGCAGGTGGCTCAGTATTCTTCCAGAGGAAAGGATGACACCCCTAATTCAAGCTTTCAGGAAAAACTCAAAACATATCTGCATGATATTCCTGAAGAAAGGGTTGTGATTATTTGTAGCCTATTCCAATCTATGTAGGTTGAGATCACTCTATTAGAAAGGGAAGCTGACAATATGGAAAAGGGGTTGGAAAGAAAAGTTCTGGAAAGTATGAAGCTCACCAAACAGGTGAAAGTCTTTGAAGAAAAAGAGGAAGTCAATAAGCCTCTAAAAGAAAGGATCCATGCACTTGAAGCTGAGCTGAAGAAGAGCAATGAAGTCAAGAGTTTTTGTTTGGAAGAAACTTCCATGAAATTCAAGGAACTTGACTCTTTGTTACAAAACAAAGTTAATATGCATGAGGATGAGGTTGAAAGATTGAAGAAGACTTGTGAAGAGAAGATGATCATGATTGAAGATCAGAAGATCATCCTCAATAATGAAAGTCAAAAATTGGAATCCCAATAGAAAAATCTTGAGAAAACACATATTGAGACTCCACAAAAGAATGAAACAGGAGATGCTGGTACTCAATGTTCATTGGAGGCTACTAAAGCTGAAGTACCTCCAACATGTGACAAGAAGATTATGACAACTCTTGAGTGTCCACCTCAAGAATCAGTCGTTGCTGGTACTTAATGATCACTGGAGGATTCTGTTGTCAAAATACCTCCATCATGTGATAAGAAGGTCATGAATTCACTCATTGATCTATCACAAGCAACTGAGAAAGTGAAGGTACCATCCAAACCATCTTGTACTCATGTTTCTAATTACATTCCTACAATCAGTGCAGATTGGAAGAAAAGTTCTAAGTAAGTATGGATGAGGAAAGGTGAGAGGAATAAACCTACCACCATGGCTAGGGTGGATGAGAATCAAAAGGAGGAAGTTGGTTCCTCAAATAGAGCACAAAAGATTAAGAAGATGGCCCACCAACCTCATATAGAAGAAACAAAGAAGAAAAGATTTGTGGGCCAATGTTGGTGCTGCGACAGATTTGGGCACTGTGCACTAGATTTTTTTTACAATCCCTTACATGGAAAAGCACAGGGAAAGCCTATATCAAAGGGAAGGAATCCAAAGAAGAAGAAGCAACATCCGAAGATCCAGAAGCATTTGTTCACCGCAAACAGATTTGGAATTCTTGATAACATCTGTGATGTATGCAACGGCAGAGGTCACGTGGCAATTACATGCCCACATAAATATGCTTTCACTGCTGATAAGAAAATAATACCTCTGATGCCAGAAAAGAATGAAGCAGCTACCTTGGGAAGAAATCAGAAGAATGTTGTGAACACACAATTTCCCAGGAAGATCTCAAGCAGGGAAGCTGAGAAGACCTAGGATTTTAGATCCATGAAATTGAAGGTTCATTCATCCAAAAGAAACACTAAGTGGGATGAAACTCAGATGAACCCATGTGGAAGACCCAAACTAGCTGCAACAGTTCCAAATGACATATTGGTCATCTGGCCAGAAGATTTGAAAAGAATGAGGAAACTTGAAGATGAAAAGGCCATGGCTGGTGACAAAGGAAAAGGAAAAATTTCACATGATGAAGACAGAGTGCAGGAGAGATTGAAAACCAAGAAAAACACTCGTGTCAAAGAAGTTCTGTGTGAGAGATGCAAGGAATCTAGTCACGTTGCAAAACGTTGTCTAACCTTAATACCAGAACAAGAAGCAGTCCTTAAGAGGAGTAAGAATATATCATTCATGATGGCTATTAAGCAGAACAATTCTCCTCACAAAGCAAAAGAGAATGTAAAAAGATCCATGCCACATCAACACATATCAGAACATATGTTGAAATATTAAGGCATGAATACTGTATTGAACAGAGGAATTTAGTTGAGAAAAACACCTCAACCATGCAGCTCATATTGATGAAGCAAGGAGGAACCACCTTATTCCCTTATTCATTTGTGTATTGTATTTGTGATAATAATGCAGGGAATTGAAGGTGAAGCATGCTCTCAGGGGGAGAACCTGAGAAGTAGTGAATGCTGTCAACTCTTGATAGTCAAGCTAAAGAAGTTTCCATCCTTAGTAGATTCTTCAATGGATATTCAATGATTAAGATGACAAAGGATCACTCTTGATAAAGATGATGATTATTGTTTCCCCTGAGGGGGAGAAAAATGAAGAAGCTTCCAAAAACACTAATTCAATCAATATCAACTCCAGCTGGACTCAAATGCAGTTACTCTGTGAATTTCTTGAAGAACATGTCAATGGAGAAGGTATGCCATTTCTCAATCTCTATCCCTTGGTTACTAAGATCAAAGATCATTCTACAAAGGGGGAGTAACTGAATTGATTAGTGACATAAGAAGAATGGATGTTCCCCAAGGTCACTTATCATGCCGATTGCACTTGAATGTTTTTTATCTGTTTGCTGATGTGAGTGCAGGAGTTTCAGGTTGATTATTCCCTATCACATTTGATTTTTCTTCTACCTAAAATAAACGTGGTAGACCCTTGAAGAAAAAATACATGAGTTCTCATCTCATGTTAGTATCATGATCTGTGAATAATGGACATCCTTGTGGACTTAATCAAATCCTCTTGTTTTCTACATCGATCATTGCTCAAGTAGACTTAGAGTGAAATTATTAATGAAACATTGCTTAAGTATGGATTGATACCCTCTCTGCCATGCGTTTTGTATTTCTTGTTAATAAGGGGGAGAGAAAGTGAAATGAATGTATGAAAATAAAATCTCATTTAAGAGAAGATTCTCATTTTGATGTTGAAAAATTCATTTCAGAAGATGTATAAGGTATTGACAACAAAATACAAAGGGTTAGATTGTTGGAACCACTTTGTGTATAAGATTGTATTTGTTGTCAATAGTTGTCAATAATGATCAAAATGAAAGAGATCAAGAAGTACTCCAATGAAATGGAGGATTGGAAGATCAAAATGAAGGAGATCATGAAGTACTCCACTAAAATAGAGGAATGGTGATTCATACGATTGTTGTACTGATCGTAAGTTCAAAGAACATGTGTCAAAGGTGATACATTGTTTACAACAATGAAGAATGTGAGGTGTAATCCATCTGAGGATGATTAAAGAATAATGGGATTTTATGAAGACCATGAAACTCTTCATGATTTCATGATAACCATGCAATAGACTTCTTGAAGACTAGAATCATATGTTTTGCATGAAGTAGAGGAAGATGGTTGAAGAAGAAGACAATGTGCAAGGGATTGGCATTTTGTGATGGCCATGAACATTGGACTTCTGCGATAGCCATGCATATCACATTGTCATAGAAGATGATGATGTTGAAGCTATGCCTTCAAAGAATACATATCACAATAGTGGAGTTTGTGATAAAAGCAGAAGAGTTGCTGAAGGATACATATCACCAAGAAGAAGTTCTGTTGAGGTGATCGTGCTTGTTGGCAAAGCAAACAGACGACATACAAATTTGTTGACAAAGGAGATTCCATGGTGGAATGTCGAGTTCGAGGACTTTGGATAATGATCCATGTTTTATTCAAGGAACATCGATAAAGGAATGGATGATCTAGAGGCGGACAAAAAGAGCAGATACAAGGTGGCGCCGTTTTCCAGTGTTCGCCAAATTTTTTGGGTCCAAAATTTGGAGGTTGGTGAGCATTGCGAAAAGTGGATTTCCATGAATATAATAATTAAATATGGCAAAGTCATGAATTTCGCGAAGATGGGATGCATGGATTGGATTTCGCGAAGACCAGAAGAATGGAGACGGTGATTCTTCGCGATTACATCAAGCTTCGCGAATGGCAGAGGCTGGAGAGCTTCGCAGTGATGAAGGGCTTTGCAAGGGAGCTTCACGAAGATGAAGGTCTTTTCATGGGAGCTTCGCAGTGAAGGCGCAAAGGAAATGATGGAATGATTCGTGATTACAACGAGCTCTGCGAACGGAAAAATTGTCGTAGTGCTTCGCGATTTTGAGAGAATTTCAGCAGGAACTTTGGAGATTCGCGATTTGAGCTGACATGGCATTGACTTCGCATGGAAAGTTTGAGGGTTGGTGGAATTGCCTATAAATACAGGTCGACCCCCTTAAGAGAAGTAGAGAGAGATCTCTCAAGGAAAATCCTTTGCTCTCGGTTCGCAAAGGTCACTCACGAAGGCAGAGTGCTTCGCGAAAGAGGAGCTTCGCGGCGGCTATTCTAGATCCGTGAAAGTTGTGCACCCCGCGTTGGCTCAGTGAGATTTTCAAAGATGCAGGAGCTCCGTGACAGCCAAGCATTGCGAAGGGTGGAGCATCGCGAGAGTGTTTTGCGATTGAGCTTCGTGAAAAGGCAGGGACTCCGCGAAGGCTTGTTTGAGCTTTTCAAAATTGGGAGCCTTGCGAAGTAGGGTACTTTGTGAAGGCCCTTTCCAAAGGTTTTTCGCCCAGTGGAAGGCATAGATCATAAAGGAACATTAATCATGATAAAATAGCATGGTAATAAAACATGTAATTATGGAAAACCATTAAGAACATCATATGATTTCCATAGTAGCCAAGTCATTGCTTCCAAAACCATCATAGTGGACAAAGTCCATTACTGAACTAGGTTTACTTGTCGTTCCAGCCCTGTAATACTAAACCGGATTTGCTTTCCATTCAAACCATGTCTATCTCATGAGATATAAATCTTTACCCAATAAATTAGAGGGAGATATAGGTCCCACCCATCTCATAATTAAATAATTCTTAAGTTTTCCACAAAATAAACATAAATCATTCATCATAACCCAACGAATAAAATGGGTTTCATAAACATCATCCCATCATGACATAATCCATATAAAATAAATGGATATCATTTCATCATTAAAAAAATAAAAAAATGTAAATAATAGGGACATTATACTTGAAACATAACCATATTAAATAATTTTATTTTAGATGGAAAATAGTTTTGATAAAACACTTGAAATGAATTCTTGAGGAAAATATCCTTTCTTTTTCAAAATCATTTTCTATTCTCAAAATTTCATTCAATTTTAAAAGAAAATAATTTTTTTGAAAACCATGAAATCTTATAGAGTAAGATTTATGGAAAGAAGGCATTATGAAACTGTAAAAATCCATTCATGTCGTATAAGTTAAAAAAACATTCTCCTTGTACTTTTGCCGGAAAAGTCAAAAAGTACCTCGTATAGTAAACAAAAGAAAGATTCCTTCCATACCTTGTGGTAAAAGTCAAAAAAGGGTAAAAATGACTTTAAACATACATAGAATAATAGTAAACATTTTATGAAAACATTTTGAGAATACATGGACATGGATGATAAACATAACCCCAGTAAATACTTACGAATAAACAATCTCGGATAAGAACAAGATTGGAATAATTATCCCTTACCTTATGTCAAATTTGTTCTTTATGTGTCCAAGACTCCTGTATAGTGGGTTTAAACATATTATTAACTTATAATAGAACCATAATAATATTTATGATATCATATATGATTCACTTATGACTTTATATTACCAGTTCATTTGTCAATTTCATGTTAAAGCAACATTTTGGTTAAAATCGTTATTATCGTACATGTTTTGACTAGTAATTATTCATATGATTACTTATATCATGATTAATTACTTCCAGAATGTAAAACATGATTTATATATAATATAAATTCAGAATATATATATAATAGATCGATAAATGGAATGAAATACACCGTTCATGGAGACGGTAGGTCATACATACGCATGAACGCTGTTTTCGTTTCCTTATTAAATTGAATGGAATTAAGTAAATAACATATAAATAAATCCAGTATCATTATTATGTTATATATTTCATGATTATTTTTTATATATACTTTATAATTATTCTGACATGGTTAACATGGAGAATTAATCTCATCGCGTCGTAGAGACGGTAATCCGTACGTAGGCACGAGCGATGATATCATTCCCATAATTATTGAATGGAACTGGAGTGGATGATATAATGTCTCAGAATTAGTATGATGTTATAATATTCATATATAGTTATTTATTCCATTATTTTATCCATCCAAGTAGGTTGGTTATGAAAAACAGATTACACCACGGCGTGGAGATGGTAGGTCGTACGTACGCACGGGCGGTGATTTCGTTTTTTGTAGGATGGATATAAGGTGAAATAAGGTTTTTTAATATTTATAATAACATATCCGTATATTAGTGATATTTATGTTATTACTTTATGATGAAACAAATAAAGAATATGAATTATAAGAAGAAAGAAACATGAAAGAATCGGTAGAAGAGATTACCTCTTCCTCGACGTGCCTCTTTTAAACTTCCTCTTAGGGCACTAGAGTTGGCCTTTTGAGAAACCCAAAACCTCTATAATATAACTAGAGAGGTTGATAAGAGTAATTTTCATGGTTTGGCCTAGATTTAAGGCTTAAAATAGAGTGAAGATAAGAGGGAGGAGGTTCCCTTTTGAAGTGCACTGTGTTGCATTTGTTGTCAATTATGTATGTTGTTGTCAAAAGGTGACATGGAATGGATGGATGTCAAGGAGCGTTAAGATGTGAATGTCAAAGGATGTGATGGTGATGGTGATGAATGGATAATGGCCATGTAACATAGAGGAATGTCACTTAGGAGATTCACTAAGTGACATAGGAGATGATGGTTGAAACATTCTATAGTAGTATCAGATGATTGTAGAGCTGTTCTTAATGTTCCAATACTTGTATCAAGGTGATACTAAGTGACAACACTTGAAGAATGATGATGGAGCATCATTACATCTAACGATTGTTGAACTGGTCTTTATGTTCAAAGAACTTGTATCAACTGGATACAATGTCACAACAATGTTAGAAGTCCATGCATTGTCTTCACAATGCATGAGGAGATGAAAGTTGATCCATCCACAACTACTAAGTGGATGATGTGGATTAATGAAGAACATGAACTATCTCTTAGTGCATGATAAATTGAAATTGATCCAACTTGATCTCTGATTGGTTCAATGAAGAACATTGAAGAATATATGTGATTCAGGAGCTTCGGTTGATGAAGACCCTTCAGGAATTCCATCCTAAGTAGAAATACTATATATGAGGAGAGGAGGAATCTATTTGAAGAAGAAATGGTGAAGAAGTGAAGGGAGTGGAATTTGGCATTTGAACCAGGTTACATTTTTTTAAACAAAGTACATGTTTTATACTTAAGCAAAAATAAGCCAACTAGGGAGGCCAGCCGAGGACAGCACCTCGAGCACATGCGGGACCCGAGGGTCAACCGCGCTCAAGAGAGTCCTCAGGCCAAGGCATCAGCCCTGAGGCAGGGGCGCACCCGCAGGACGCAGCGTGGGCGCGCCAGGGGCACGCCCGTTGGAGCGCATAGTGGGCGCATAGCACGCACGTGTGTGCATTGTAGGCACCAGTGGCGCGCCCGAGTGGCAGGTGTGGGCGCAGAGCGCGCCCCGCAGAAGAACTCGGTGCGGGGCGACACTGAGAGGGGAGGAGATTAAACTGGCCATTCATTGGGAGTGGAACTTTGATAAACCGCATGGAAACCAGCCGCCGATTCGATGTGGGACGGTGAATTTTCACCACGGATCGAATCCTGACCATCCAAGCGATCCCGCGTCGATCTGCACCGCACATCTCATCTGTCGCACTTCCGATCTGATCCAGGCCGTCCGATGCCTTTTAAACTCCGGATCCGACGGTTGAGGAGTCGTCCTCTACCTTGAGCTCGCCCGAGGCCACCCGCGACTCCTCCTTCGAACCAGCCGCCTTCCGAAGATGTATTTTGAGTATCCGGACACCTCTGACGAAGCCGAAGTGTCCTTGAGGTTCTTCTGGCCACACTGAACACGATCATGCATAAAAATGGGTTTGCATGTAACAAATGAATAATTTCGAGTTCGGCCGAGGCAAAAGAAAATGCTGAGGCCACGTGGAGATCATGCTTTGTATGCATAGGCCTAAACAGAAGGCATGAAAATGTTAGTCATGGGCATACACATGAAGAAGGCAATGAATGAATACCCTCGGTAAAATAGAGGATAATATCAAGATTTTAAAAATCTTGGAAACCCGAGAATTTCAGGGGTTCGAGAGATATATCACGCGGAAGATTTTGCACCGCCTCTGCCTATATAAATAGAGGCTGAGACCTCTGTGTAGCTTGCTAATCCTTTGAAAAAAACGAGAGTCCCGTGAGACCACCTTTGTGCCTCGCGAAGAAGAAGCCCCGTGCAACCCACTTGTGTGGCTGAAGTTCTCAGGGCCACTCGAGGTCCCGAAAGAGTCCCCTACGCGCCTCCCTTGCGCGACAGGAAGAACCCGAGCCGCATCTTTTTGCGCACTCAAGGTTGTCACCCTCACTGCCTGCGTACTTGCACGGCAGGAGGAAGTGCACGCGGGTGTTGTACTTGCGCACCCCACGGCCAGTGACCTTGCGCGGCACTTGGTTGCACCCATTGAACCTTGCGTGGCTGTGGAAGAGAAGAGGAGGGCCGCACCCCTTGCGCGCCTCCTTTAGTGTTCGGGTGGAATAGTAGAGGAAGGCCGAGCCCTTGCACCCTTTGTGTGCCAAGTGAAGAAGAAGAACCTACGGGTGCTGTGTGTGCACAAAGTGAAGACCACACCCATTAAGTGTGTGTGCAAAGTGGGAGGCCGTAGCTAAGTGTGTGCAAGAAGTGGAAGGCAAGGCTTGCACCTTGTGTTTGCAAAGTGAACAAAGTGGGTGCAAACAAAATCAAGGAAGTCCAAACCTTAGTGTGTGCAAATTTGATGTGCACACTTTGGAGAAGAAGACTCTCACACTAAAGTATAACACACTTTTAAGTGTGTGAACAAATTGAACAAAGAGTGTGAAGGAAGAAGTGGTGTGTGTGCTTAAAGAGAATACACTCATTGAGGGTTTATCACACCAAGAAGAAGGAAAGGAAAGTGCATGCTTGCATGCATGCACATGCACATGTGAACAAAGATAAATCAGTGTGTGTGCATTTGAGAAGACCAAGAACAAAGGTTCTTGAGGAATTTGAGAGGCCATGCAGTCAGTGCATGAGGAAGAAGAGTTGCCATGCACTCGGTGCATGATGTGAAGTGAGACTGAAGAAAGACTGAAGTTAAAGACATCAGCTGCCTGAGTTTTGAGTAATTGATAAAACCCTGATCAACAGAAGTGATCAGAATTTTTGAGCAAGACCAACAGACCTTATTAGAGGCTTTTGAAGATTCTTGAAGAGAGAGGACAGGTCATCCTGAGAAGAAGGATATAAATCCTGAGCAAGACGAGAAGACCTGATCAAGTGATCAGAAGTGAAGAGCAAGGCCAGCAGTCTTTATCCCAGACTGTTGAAGATACTTGAAGAAGCTTAGAGTGAAGAAGAGTTACTCGTGTGACTCGAGAAGCCAGGAAAAGCCCCCTGTGAGACTCAGGGCAGAAGAAGTCTTCAGTGGGATTCTGTAGAAGGCCGGTGGGACTCTGGTAACACTGTGGGATGCAGTATAAAGACCCTCTTTTGGGACTCAGGAGAGATACAGTGGGACTCTGTATCGACCATTGTAATTTTAACAGGTTATAATGGAGAAACCATGTTGGGGTGTATAACCAACATGGTAAGGACGTAGGCCTTTGGTGCCGAACCTTGTAAATCCTTGTGTCTTGTGCCTTTACATTTACTGCATCACTCGAGGAAAGGCTGAGAGATACAAGAAGAGTGGATCGAGGCCTTAACAAGCCATAGAGGTTTAATTGATAAAGAATCAATTAGTAAAAAGTTTTAATGGATCACTGATTCACCCCCTCCCCCTCTCAATGATCACACTGATCCGGGCACTTCACCTTTTATAAGAGATGAGAGGGGCACTTTTGGAAACCTCAAAAATATTAATTTATAATAAACTCAAACCCCAGTTAATAACTTCCCAAATGATTCAAATTAGAATATGAGATGAAATAGAGTTGTAATCTCATCATAAAATAAAATTTATACATGTTAGGAAATTATTTTAAACCTTATTAATTTGATTTATTCTTATTTAATCTATTTAATCTTATTTGTGGTAATAATTTTCTAAATTTTAAATTGTTATAAATACTTACTTATGTGTTGTGAATTCTCTATAATTGAATACCTAATGACATTTTCTACCATATAAATTTAAATTTTTTATTTTTATTTTTTTTTTTGTGATTTTTAAACAATTTAATAATATGTTATTTTTATAAAATATCAATATTGTCAATTTTGACACTATTCAATTATTTGAATTTAAATAAAATACAATAAGACTATATATTCAAAACAAAATATTTAATAGATTTCTAACATGTAATATTCATCTATAAAATTTGTGGAGCACACTAATTAGTTCATATAATATTTATTTTAATATCTTCAAATCCATTTATTTGATATTTCTCTTAATAAAATAATTACTACAACATTTTTGTATGATTATTTAATATACTGATTTTTTCATAAAAATTAAAAATAAAGTACTATGATTAATATAAATATAATGGATTTTATAAAAATACTTTTAGTCGAATTTATCTTCTAAAACAACCAACTTTTAAAATTTTATCTTTATTAAAGTATGAAGGTGACAACTTTGACATCATTTAAAATAAAATAATATAAATGTTATAATCTATTTTATAAGGATCCAAATGGTCCACAAGTATACCCTTGGAGGATTAGGGTATATATATACTTGACCAATAATTTTTGGTCGAGTTTTTGGTCCTTTTGATGTGTATTGATATTTTAATAAAAACTATATTATTTATTTTTCACTAAATAAATAATTTATGCATCATTAATGTATAAGATAATAAGGTAATTATATATTTCTTTAAAAATAACAAATAAATTACCATGATGAATAAAAAAATATATTTAAAATGAGTATTTATAATTGAATTTATATTTTGTATAACCTTATATTAAAAATATTTTAATTATTAAAGTTTGAGTGAGACATATTTCACTTTCTTTAAATAAAATAAATTAAAGGTCTTAATCACATACAAGTGGGTTCCAAAAGATACCATTTAGACCCAAGTATATTTTAGGACAAAATATAATCATCCAATTATATTAATACAAGTGTTAGGGTAATTTTATAATATTGTTTTTACCCTTAATTACCTGTTTTACCTTTAACTCTAGTAAATAAAATTTACCGTAGTTACTATTCATAATGTCTAAAAATAAAAATTAGCCTAATAACATAATTTGGACCTAATGATTCCAAATATGGAATCCATTTTTTCAAATTTAAAATGCATAAGTTGCAGTATTTAATTTAAAATTAATCCCGCTGTTGAGAAAACGGGTTCTAAAAGTTAAAACATTACAAAGGATTGAAATTTTTTACCTATGAATTCAATGTAAAATTAATGATAATTACATACATAATATTAAATGGAAAAAAATATTATATTTATACTTTAAAACCATTCAATATTATAATTTAACCATATAAATTATCTTGATGAAAAAAGTTGTTTTAATTAAATTTTAGCGTATTTTTACTATTCATCAAAATATGAAAGTTAATAGAAAAGTATTAAAAAATTATCCAAAGTAAATTTTTATATAATTATTGTGATAAATAAGTTTATTTTGTAAAATTGAACTCAAAAATGTGTCAAAAACTATATTTATAGTGGTTGCGCCATCAAAAGGCGACAAAACTGCATTTTTTGAAAAATACTTATTTTACCCAAAAATTTTATTTTGTTCTCATACCATGTTCTATAATATGTGAAAAATTAATTATAATGTTATAAAATTCAAAATTTGGTTAATACTATTCATAACGGCTAGTTCATAATAATATTATAACAATATATCATTGTTAAGTGAAACTCGGTATTGCGTACAACACAAGCTATTGAGGAAGGTCGCTCTTCCATGCAACACAAGCCAAGAATAGTGTGTACGTATACTAAAATCTAATACGGTGTTGCATATAATGCAAGATAATCTTGTTTTAGCGTACAACACAAGACATCAAATAAATTAAAAGGAATATTTCTCCTAAAATTTCAGTGTGTTACATTCTACCCCCCTTAAAATGAATTTCTCCCTCGAAATTCGTCGGGGTTATAAATCATTTACTACTTGAAAGTTTCTTTCATAGAAACCCATATCGTAAAAAGGAATACTAAAACTTAATTTTAAAAATTAAAGTAAGAAACGTAAGGGTTACCCAAACTAACTCATCACTGGGTTTCCACATAGAAGAACATAGGTGAAAACATGGATATGGAAGATAAATCTAACCATCAAGTTCTGATGGAGAGTGGTAGAGAACATGGATATGAAAAATCCAAAAATCAAAAAGCCATAAATTTTTGATGATCTAAGGTACCATCTGATTCATCAGATATGAGGGTACTAGGACAACATTTTTGGTTTTCAAGATCCTTTCCATAAATTTGAAAATTTTGAATTAGAAGAAATACTTGATTGATTTTGATACAATATCATCATTGGTAATTCCTTGAATAATTTCCACTTCATATCTAAAAGAAATTAAGTTGAATTTTTCATTCGTGAAGTATCAGCAGATCATGTGATAAAATGATGGGTCATTCCATCTGTCGTAAACAAAAGGTTATCAAAAGGTATTAAATATACATAAGTCCATATATGGTGATATTAATCATATATGGATCCAAAAATGGACGTATACTTCATATATCATACCACTTAATAAAATAAAACTAATTTCTACTAACCATGGACTTCATGTAGGCTAGTGGTAGGTGATAAAGGCATGTCGCACTTCGGTTGTGGGTTCGATTCCTGCATCCTTGTCCGACGCGATGGATTTTCACACGTCCTACGGGTTGTCCTTTTTCTAAAACTATACTATTATAACATTTCAGAAATAATATCAAAAAGTTATAGCCTTAAACAATACTATATGATGTCTAACTTAATCCATTCCAATATTTAGGCTTATCCAAAATACTTCTGTCCAATCTCATAGTATAAAGAAAAATATTACTAGAGAGGTCATCTACCAAGCATGTGATTACCATAATTTATCCCCCATATATCATAAGATATATCTTGTTGGTCATATTACAAATATGTGAATACCTTAATCGTGTATTCTGTTGAAACATGAATTACCATATAACCTTATTGAAAACATGAATTCTATCAAAAGTTAATTATTTCTACATACCAAAATCCCAAAATTTCTATATACTCAAACCATGATGTCACTTTGTCCTTATATCAGTCATGAGATCATTAATACTATCAAACATATTATTTTCTCTGTATCCCTTCATTATGTGCATATCATCTTCTTTCCAAAAATATTTCAATCACTTTTCATGGTTACCAGTACCATATAATTATTGAAAACCACAATAAACCAATACATAGATATTCCAATATCCCATGATACTATAAATTAGATTCCACAACACTATTTTGGAATCCCATTACATAAACACTTAATCATTCCACCACTTAGTTTTCATATTCAACATCGCCAATAGTTATCGCATGTGACTTCCCATTGTCCTTTTCCTTAAGAGGTTGTTGATGTCGATCATCATTAACCATTGGATTAGGGCATTGGTTAGCATAATGCCCCATTTCCTTGCACTTGTAACATTTAAGTGTTGTTGGTGCGTTCTCTGTAGACTTTTCTCTATTCACATCATTAGCTACCCTTTTCCCATTACTTCGGCACTCAGCTGCTCGATGACCTTCTTTTCCACACTTAAAACATTTTCTAGTCCCTTTAATAAAATATCCACCATGTTTCTTTCAACACTTTGAGCATAACTAAACATGCATCTTCTTTTCACCATTGTTTTGAGATTTTTCCTTTAACTCTATCTTTCGTTTCTTGTCAAAACCATGAGATGGATATATAACACCAACTTCCAGTTCTACCTTGATATAACAACGCACAATTTCTTCATAGCTACTGAAGTCTCTTATAGATAATGCCCTTTGAAGACTTGGTTTTAAGACACTAAAGAATCGATCAACTTTACTTTTAGGTTGGATGATAAAGCCAGATGAATACCTTGCAAGCCTTTTAAAATTCACCTCGTATATACCAACAGATTCATCGTCCTTTTTCTTAAGCTCAAGGAACTCCTTTTCTATCTTTGTTCGAATAATATGAGGGAATTACTTATTGAAAAACAAGTTTTTGAACTCGTCCCATTCCATGTATTCAACTTCATCTTGGGGCCTTGTATTCATAATTAGAGTCCACCACTGGTATGCTTTTCCTTCTAAATGGTAAACATCCAGAATGACTTTTTCATGTTCCAAACAGCGAAGTATGGAAAAGATATTTTCAATGGTACGGATCCATTGTTCAGCAACAAGTGGATCAGAAGACCCACTAAAAGAAGGTGGACGTTGCCTCGTGAAGGACTCAATAGAATATTATTCCCTTATCTACTCATTTAGAAGTCCATAATGATTCATATCTTGTGTAAGTATAACAATAAGATTTTACAGTCCATCTCCCATAACATTGGTTTTTTCAGGAGGACAATCATTGCATTTTCCATTACATTAATCAACACAGTTCCTTCGGGTTCAAGCCATCATATAAAACCCAAAACGAATAGTGTGAGAGGCAAAAATAATTCTAGGAAAACAACATAATAAAGGGGGAGTACCTTCAATATCTAACATCTTAGGTTTAATTTTAAGATCGTTACAGTAATTCTAGGATTATAACCTATATTTATAATTATCCTTAGGGACATTCCTAGACATACCTTAGAAATATCTCTAGGGATCTCACTAAATTTTTCACATCCTAGTTTCCAAAGGTTAACTAAACCTTCACTCTGATACCAAATGTAGATACCCAAAGCTTGACGTACATGGACATTACATTACATTTTTAGAAAACTTAATACATGACACAAACAGACACCCAATGACTTTATTAGTTTAGTGTCTTTGGAAACTCGGAACATAATCTTCTAATCATGGTGAAAGATCTTCAAAATCTCCCATAAAGATCTTCCCCTTTTTGTTTTCTTACCTAAAACATTTCATTATATCCTAAGGAAAGGAAAACATAAAAATGGTGAGCTCCAATTCTCAGTAAGGGCAAACATGGAGAACATAAAACAACTGATAAACATTTGAACGTAAAAACATGAACATAAAACATCAAAATCATGAGTAATGACATAAATCTTGGCAGTATATAAGGCATAGATCATAAAGGAACATTAATCATGATAAAATAGAATGGGAATAAAACATGTAATTGTGGTAAACCATTAAGCACATGATATGATTTCCATAGTAGCCAAGGAATTGCTACCAAGACCATCATAGTGGACAAAGTCCATTACTGAGCTGGGTTTACTTGTCGTTCTAGCCCTGTAATACTGAACCAGATTTACTTTCGGTTCCAGCCATGTCTATATCTTGAGATATAAATCTTTACCCAATGTATTGGAGGGAGATATAGGTCACACTCATCTCATAATAAAATCATTCTTAAGTGTGCCACAAAAAAACATAAATAATTCATCATAACCCAACGAATAAAATGGGTTTTATAAACATTGTCCCATCATGAAATAATCCATATAAAATAAATGGATATCATTTCATCATAAAAAAAATAAAAACATGTAAATAATAGGGACATTATACATGAAACATAACCATGTTAAATAATTTCATTTTAGATGCAAAATAGTTTTGATAAAACACTTGAAATTAATTATTGAGGAAAATATCCTTCCTTTTTCAAAATCATTTTCTATTCTCAAAATTTAATTCAATTTTAAAAGAAAATAATTTTTTTGAAAATAACCATGAAATATTGTATAGGAAGATTCATGGAAAGAATGTGTTATGAAACCTTAAAATCCATTCACACCATATAAGTTTAAAAAACATCCTCCTCATACTTTTGCTGAAAAAGCCAAAAAGTACCTCGTATGGTAAACAAAAGAAAGATTCCTTCCATACCCTATGGTAAAAGTAAAAAAAGGGTAAAAATGACTTTGAACATACATAGAATAATATTAAACATTTTATGAAAACATTTTGAGAAAATATGGACATGGATGATAAACATAACCCCAGCAAATACTTACGAATAAACAATCTCGGATAAGAACGAGATTGGAATAACTATCCCTTAACTTATGTCCAATTTCTTCTGTATGTATCCGAGACTCCTGTATAGTGTGTTTAAACATGTTATTAACTTACAAAAGAACCATAATAATATTTATGATATCATATATTATTCACTTATGACTTTATATTACCAGTTCTTTTGTCAATTCCATGTTAAAGCAGTGTTTTGGGTAAAATCGTTTCATTTATCATACGTGTTTTGACTAGTAATTATTCATATGATTAATTAAATAATTATTACTTAATTACAGAATTTAAAACATGATTTATATATAATATATATTCAGAATATATATATATATATATAATAGATCGATAAATGGAATGAAATACACCGTTCATGGAGACGGTAGGTCGTACGTACGCATGAATGTTGTTTTCATTTCCTTATTAAATTGAATGGAAGTAAGTAAATAGCATATACATAAATAAAGTATCATTATTATGTCATATATTTCATGATTATTTATTATATATACTTTATAATCATTCTCGAATGGTTAATATGGAGAATGAATCTCATCACGTCGTGGAGATGGTAATCTGTACGTACACACGAGCGATGATATCATTCCCATAATTATTGAATGGAATTGGAGTGAATGATATAATTTCTCAGAATTATTATGATTTTATAATAATAATATATAGTTATTTATTCCATTATTATACACATCCAATTAGGTTGGTTATGAAAAACATATTACACCGCGGCGTGGAGATGGTAGGCTGTACGTACGCACACGCGGTGATTTCATTTTTCATAGGATGGATATAAGATGAAATATGGTTGTTTCATATTTATAATAACATATAATTATATTAGTGATACTTATGTTATTAATTTATGGTGAAACAACTAAATAAGAGGAAGTATAAGAAGAAAGAAACTTGAAAGAATCGATAGAAGAGATTACCTCTTCCTCGACATGCCTCTTTTAAACTTCCAGTTAGGGCACTAGAGTTGGCCTTTTGAGAAGACCAGAACCTCTATAATATAACTAGAGAGATTTAGAAGAGGAATTTTCAGGTTTTTTCTGAGATTGAAGGCTTAAAATGGAGTGAAGAGAAGAGGGAGGAGGTTCCCTTTTATAAGAGAGGAGAGGGGCACTTTTGGAAACCTCAAAAATACTAATTTATAATAAACTCAAACCCCACATAGAAACTTCCAAAATGACTCAAATTCTAAGATGATATGAGATAGTGTTGTAATCTCATCATACAATAAAATTTATACATGTTGGAAAATTATTTTAAACCTTATCAATTTGATTTATCTTTATTTAATCTATTTAATCTTATTTGTGGTAATAATTTTCTAAATTTTAAATTGTTATAAATACTTACTTATGTGTTGTGAATTGTCCATAATTAGATACTTTATGACATTTTATACCATATAAATTTCAATTTATAATTTTTAAATTTTTTTATTTTTAAACAATTTAATAATATGTTATTTTTATAAAATATCAATAGTGTCAATTTTGACACTATTCATTTATTTGAATTTAAATAAAATTCACAAAGAAGATATGTTCAAAAAATATTTAATAGATTTATAACTTTTCATATTCATCTATAAAATTTTTCGATCACACTAATTAGTTCATATAATATTTATTTTAATATTTTTAAAACCATTTATTTGATATTTCTCTTAATAAAATAATTACTACAACATTTTTGTATGATTATTTAATATACTGATTTGTTGCATAAAAATTAAAAATAAAATAATATGATTAATATAAATATAATATATTTAAAATAATACTTTTAGTCAAATTTATCTTCTAAAACAACCAACTTTTAAAATTTTATCTTTATTAAAGTATGAAGGTGACAACTTTGACATCATTTAAAATAAAATAATATAAATGTCATAATCTGTTTTATAAGGCTCCAAATGGTCCATAAGTAGACCCTTGGATGATTATGATATAGATATACTCTACCAATATGGTTTGGTCAAGTTTATGGTCCTTTTGATGGGTATTGTTATTTTAATAAAAACTATATTATTGATTTTTCACTAAATAAATAATTTTTGCATCATTAATGTATAAGCTAATAAGGTAATTATATATTTCTTTAAAAATCACAAATAAATTACCATGATGAATAAAAACATTTAATATTTAAAATGATTATTTATAATTGAATTTATATTATGTATAACCTTATATTTAAAATATTTTAATTATTAAAGTTTGAGTGAGACATATTTCACTTTCTTTAAATAAAATAAATTAAAGGTCTTAATCACATCCAAGTGGGTTCCAAAAGATACCATTTCGGCCCAAGTATATTTTAGGATAAAATATAATCATCCAATTATATTAATAAAAGTGTTAGGGTAATTTGATAATATTATGTTTACCCTTAATTACATGATTTACCTTAAACTGTAATAAATAAAATGTACCGTAGTTACTATTCATAATGTCTAAAAATAAAAAGTAGCCTATTAAAATAATTTAGACCTACTGATTCCAAATATGGAATCAATTTTTTTAAATTCAAAACACAGAAGTCGCAGTATTTAATTTAAAATTAATCCCACTGTTGAGAAAATGGGTTCTGAAAGTTAAAACATTGCAAAAGATTGAAATGTTTTTACCTTTGAATTCAATGTAAAATTAATGCTAATGACATACATAATATTAAATTGTAAAAATATATTCTATTTATACTTTAAAACCATTCAGTATTATAATTTAACAATATAAATTATCTTGATGAAAAAAGTTGTTTTTAATTAAATTTTAGTGTATTTTTACTATTCATCAAAATATGAAAGTTAACAGAAAAATATTAAAAAATTATTCAAAGTAAATTTTTATATAATTATTGAAATTAATAAGTTTATTTTTTCAAATTTAACTCATAAACGTGTCAAAAAATAGATTTATATTGGGTGCACCATCAAAAGGCGGCAAAACTTTATTTTTTGAAAAATACTTATTTTACCCAAAAAAATTATTTTGTTCTCATACCATGTTCTAGAATATGTGTAAGATGAATTATAATGTTATAAAATTAAAAATGTGGTTAATAATATTCATAACGGCTAGTTCATAATAATATTATAACAATATATCGTTGTTTAGTGAAACTCGCTATTGTGTACAACACAAGCTGTTGAGGAAGGTCGCTCTTGCGTGCAACACAAGCCAAGAATAGTGTTTGTGTATACTACAAGATAATACGGTGTTGGGTATAGCATAATCTAATCTTGGTGTAGCGTATAACACAAGACAATAAATAAATTAAAAAGACTATTTCTCATAAAATCTCGAGGTGTTACAGTTGAGTAACATTTGTCAAAGAAATTTGTGAGAAAATTAAAATTGAGATGTGTTAAGAGACAAGACTAATCTCAAACGCTAAAGGGGGTTGATTTTTGAATCAATTTAAAAGGGAAAATCATTAAAGGTATTCATAAAATGGTGTAAATTCAGTAAAATATTCATCTTTTGTTGAAATTTTTTTTTGACCCATGAGAACAAATTCCACTCAATGTGATATTTACTTCATCACATTTATTGATTAATTTACCATAATAAATAATTTTATGAGTATAAAAAATAAATTAGATGTGGTGGAAATGTTCAATATTTTCATATGAATAGTTTATAATGAATTGGGGATGTGAATCTATTATTTCATATCTAAAAATGAGAATGAATTCACCAGATCATACAAGGACCAGACCACAAACAAGGACCAAACCTCAAAAAAAATAGAATTCAATCATAAAACAGATCATAAACAAATCATTTTGTTCATAATCTAAAATAAAAATAGTATATAAGGATCATACCACAAATCAATCATCAATCAAACAATAGATCATAAACAAATCGTTATGTTCAAAATCTAAAATCAAAAGAGTATTCAAGGACTAGACCAAAAATAACTCATGACATCATCGAACTAGAAATCAAAAATTAAATGAAAAATAAACAAAGAAAATCGCAAGTCCTGCCTTGCTTGGTTGAATAAAATCTGCTTCAGAAACCCTAAATCTAACTGAACACTGGATGTTTGATGATGTTCGAGTAACTCGATGCAGTCGATTAGTGTGATTCAATCTTCAATTAACCAAGGAGGAGTGCTGAAAGTGGGTGGCTTCTATGAAAATATTCTAATATCATGATAGTTTTTCAAATGGTTAGGGTTTTTTAAATATATTGGGACACTTTTATCAGTGCTTACAAATAAGCACTGATAAAAGTAATATTTTTCAATGGATTTTTAACACTGAAAAAGGTAGGCCTTTATTAGTGCTAATGTTTTAGAGCTGATAAACATTCATTTTATCTACACTAATAAATCCCCATCTTTATTATCATGAAAAAATCACTGATAAAAAACCCATCTTTATCAGCACTTATTACTTAAGTGTTGATAAAGGATTTATAATTATAATTATAAGTAAAAAAATTATAAATATATGGATATGCATAATAAATATATATAAATATAAATATAGTAAATATTTTCATTTTTAAATATATTAATTATAATTTTATAATTATTTATTTATAATTATAGAAATTTTTATTGAAAAATAGTATATATATCAAATTTTAAGTGAATGCATGCATATGTGTTAAAAATGAGTGAAATTTAATAAATTAAAAATAAGTACACTTTAACAATATTGAAAAAATGGATAAGTTTTTTGTGTGTGAATTGTATATAAAAATGCATTAATTATGTATATTTTTTGAAAAGATAAAATATGATATATTACTGATCAATCAACCTAAACCTACAAATCCTGTCAGGAAATCAGTCCACCCAACAATGATCACGCCATGATTTCCCAAAACAAACCAAATGATGAGCATCTAAATTACCACCTGGTTTGATAAAAGAAAATTATTTCTCAAGATAATTCCAAAATCCTAAAAGTCTTCATCCTTCTTTGATATAGCATTAACCACTTCAAGGCAATCAGATTCCACCAAATCATTGGATCAATTTTTTGAATGGGCAAAAAGGATCCCATGGAGGATGGAAGAAGCCTCTGCCACCATAGGACTCCAGGTGTTTTGCACAGCCCTACAATGATCTTCCACAATCTGTCCAAAACTATTATGGGCAATGAGTCCAATACCAACCCTGGAATTAGCAGAGACCACAAAATCTGAATTAATTTTGGAAAAATCCTCAGGGGGGACCAAGAGGGAGCCTCCTGCCGAGTGCCACCTGAAGAAGGAACTGCATCATTTTCTTTCTAATAGTTCATCCACTCTATGGCCTTCTCAACCCAAATACAATCTTATGTCACCTTTATTTGGAAAATGCATTCATTTCTTCAAGTCCAAACCAACTAAGCAATTGTGTAGATCAACCCCACCACTATCGATTCCGGTGAATCCAACCATTTATTAATTATGTATATGTGAAATCAATATAACACACATTTGATCTATGTTAAATTGAAAAATCAAATGGCACATTCAATTATATGTCCATTACACTAGGCAATTAGTAAGTATTTTTATACCATATTAATTTTTAATTATAAACCATTATTCGCTAAATATATGAATATTTAATGTAAAGCGCATAAATATTTTGTAATATATAAATCATATTTATATACATTAATATATATCTATATATTTAATATATAAAATTTATTAACATTAATTATTATAATTATCAAATTAATAAAATGTTTGATATTTAATAATATTTAATCAATTTATTCATTTTTATCAATAATTATTTAATTAATAAAATTTTTAATATTTTTTTAATAAGCTAATTTTTTATTTTTTATTTTTTATTTATTTATTTATTTATTTATTTATTTATTTATTTATTTATTTATTTATTTTATTTATTCAAACCTTTATCAATGCTAAAAATAAAGTGCTCATAAAGGGTACCCTTTATCAGTGTTAACAAAAAAGCACTGATAAAGGATACCCTTTATTAGTGCTAAAAATAAAGCACTGATAAAGGTCCATTTATGAGTGATAAAAAATCACTGATAAAAGGTTAAATTTATCAATGATTTCTTTATCGCTGATAAATATTCCATTTATTAGCACTTTTTGTAGCATTGATAAATACCAGAATTGTTAAATATGGGGTTTGTAGTAGTGTTAGCCACAGTTGTGTGTCAAGATGGTGTGGTCGAGCTATATGATCAACCAATATGGATGGTTTAAATGGTGTACCTAATAGAGCATCCTAAGATAAATGTTCTTGATAATCCCTAAACTTCTTTTATAGTGTAATTTTAGCATCATTAATGGTTATTTTTGAAGTAAAAAACTTGGACATCATACTTTCCAATATGGAACCTACCCTTCCTTTAACATCTTTGACCAGATGTGTCTACAGAGGCTATGTGGTACTCCAAGTAATTGGGTACTATAAAAGGATCCAATAGCCTAATTACATTTATATAATATTATTCCTATTTATTATTGGTGGAATGTTCCATGACATGATGGATTCTAGGGATTCTCTCAACCCAGGGTCATTAAATCACCATGAGTTTATGTTCGTTTTAGTAATGGTTGGGAACTCTAATTTCCATAGATTCATCAGTGCCTAGTAATTTGAGATTTGAGAGGCTATAATACTACTGGGGTGGCTAGAGATGATGTGACCAAAGGGGTTGATAATTTTCTCAACTCTTCGTGGATAATTTTAGGGGAATGGTCTTTCATTTTCTAAGTTATACAATCATTATACTATCACATACATTAGGAAAGAATCTTATATTGTTAAATGGAGTCTTCATCGTCAACATTGGGTGTGGTAGTGAAATATTGAACATGTGATGAGGTATCTCCCAATTCAATCAAAACATAGAACACCTAGTCATGGATCCAATGATTAAAGATAAGGAACTCTATAATTTTTTTTGAGGGCCCTATTATATGAGTAAAATTTTGCATGATAATTGAATCCATCATCCTAGGTCCTCCTATATTTAGGAAAATTTTATATTTTATTCTCCATGACATAGATGAAGTAACCTAGAACCTATGAATCCATGAAGTATTATACCTTATTATTCAATTCTACTAGGGTAACTATGGAAAACTTGTCCTAATGGGGGGTTGGGTAGTATTCTCCCATTGAGGATATTCATAGCATGTCCATTACATTGGGGCTTCCTCAAGGTAGACTAGTTTCAGGGCCTATATAGTTGTGGCTAGTTTTTCCTTCATAGGCATCAACATAGAGTCTAGATTAGGTAATGGGGATGACTACATCCTAGCCCACTACATGGATTATTCCAAGATCTTTATGTAAATTATCAAAATCTTCCATGATATCTCAAGGATATGAAGGTAGGGAACAAATTCTCTTAGACATTATTCATGGAAAATATTAATAGATGATGCTGATAAAGATTCACATTGAGGGAGTATGTAATCTCCTTCCATTTGAAAATGAAATACTTAGCTTTTCCATAAGCCCTTTTATTTCATATAAAGAGGTTAATGATGATATTACTATGATAAGTGGAGCTAAACTGGTAGAGAAAGATCCTACAGAGATCTTCCTAAATGGTAATAAATCTTAGGACCATATGACTATACCACACAAAGGTGGGTCCTCCAAGGTCTGGATGAAACACCAAATCTTGGATGTGTCCTACTATTCTTGGATACCTAGTGTCGGGCCACATCATGATATGAAGTGGGATAGATACTTTAATGGATCAATTATCTCATTAAATGGGGTGAATCTCAAATTATTAAACACTAGGGTTTGGTGAAAATGATCCATCCATGTTAAATGAGGCTTTCCTTCTAGTGGGATCAAAACCTGTTGTATCTCTAAATCCTCCAGATGGGTAATGAGAGCGGCCTCCACATTGTCTTGGTGAGGGCTAGTAGTTACCATGGAATTATCTGGCCTACTGGCTTGAAAGGCGAAGTGGTATTGGTTCTATGATGGGATTCCATTTTACTCTTATGGGGTAGGAAACTCATATATCAACAATTTTAGGATCCACTAGTCCCTACCCTAATTGAATGAACAGGACCACCTGTATCGACCCTAGGTTCAAAGATGAGAAGGACCAGATGTTTCTTTAGAGGTGGGGTGGGTTCCCATTAGATATGGTCATGATCCAAACACTTCTCATTGAGATGTTTAGTGGTGGGCCTATTTTAACCCTCAAGATCTTATAGAAAATTAGATAGTCTTACATTTGAATCAATTTTTGTTGTGACTATAGATATGCCTATAGGATCAATAACACCCTTACCATTTTTGAGAAGTTGATAGGAAGGTGGAAGTGCATCATTTTTGGGACTCTAGAGGCCTAATGTTTATCTCTATTGGTGAGGATAGTTGCCTATCGGAGGATCCTTATAATGTTTTTTCTCCCCTCAGGGTAAGTTCTCTTTATCATGTTTTTCATCATTGGAATTATTTCATTGGACAACAAGGTTATTGATAAAGGAAAAATTCATGATGGAAGTTGGCATATAAGATCTCTCTACATCAGGGGGTGGGTTAGCCTAATGATCTTGTTGTCACTGTGGAATGTGGATGAAGTGGAGGGTATAATTCAACACACATAAACTGATCTACCCATAGTGAGATTCCTCTTGCATGACCCACTAAAGCATGGATAGGCTTGTTGCAATTGTACATAATAAGATATAGTGGTACACATATGATTCAGAGCAATGGGTCACTACGATTGAAATGATATCATCTATTTGTTACTTCTAAAGGATGGCCATGTGATGCTAAAGGATTTTCAATAGTTCAAATAGCGATCATATAGGTTGTTTAATGTCTTCCAAATGTTTTGGTGGAGACATTACTTGTGGGCCCCAGTGAAAAACTATGAGACGAGGAACTGAAAGGTTACAGGAGGCTAGAACATGTCTGTTAGTTATTTAATTTCCATGATTTCCAAACAGTATTACTTCTTCCCATTTTTTGGAAGTTATTTTTATTCTATAACACCCTATGATCTAATTAGAGATTGTTGGGAAACCATGGGTGACAGTGACATGGACATGTTTTGATATTGATTTAATAAAAGAGGGGGCTTCACATGATACAGGCATCCTAGGAATGATTTTGTGTCTTTTGAAGGTGGGACAATATTCATAACCATATCCATATAGTATTTGGTATCTAAACACCCTTCTGGTCAGGTAGTTCATTATTCATATTTGGATCAATAGAATGTTCACTATTATTTGAGGGTTCCAATCCCAACCTTTATGTTTCCCATATATTCAAGGTTTATATAGAGAGGATGGAAGACTATGGAGGTGGGTATTATTACACTAAGTGTAACATCCCAAGGTTTTCTAAAAATAAATTGAAAATTCTTGAAATTTTGTTTAAGGTATATATTTATAAGTATCCTTTAAACATAATTGTATTTCTTCTATGTTTTGAATTTCAAGAAACTGTTATCTACAATTGTGTTCAGTATGTTATTTAGAGTCTGATGAAACAAACTTGTTTTTTTGGTGAATAGTAACATACCCTTATGAATAGTAATATGAATAGTAATATGACCTCATTAATAGTAAATAATATTATTATTTTATTTTCCCAAGGAAATAGGATAATGGGATCTTAATTAATTTTCCAATGTCACATAAAACTAATTGCACTTCAATATTGTTATTTTTTGAATTAACTATGACCTTATTTAAAAATTAAATTAATAATATTTAGAAAATTATTTTTGAAAAATGGAGTTCATTTTTTAATTCTACACATCGAAAAATGGTTGGGGTAAATTTTTGGTATTTTTCTGAAACTCTTGAATTTTCGGTGAATAGTGAAATACGATAAAATACCATATAATCAATTTATCAGAAACAATGCACTATTTATGACATCATAAGTGATGCAAGGCCACTTTCTTCGAACTAACATGATATTATCACTATTTAGGGCTACTTGATTTGATATTATTCATATTCTTGATAAAAATATTATAATAATGATTAAAATAATCTAAAATACCTCCCCTCCTCCACTATAAATACCACCCTCACTCCCCTCTTCCTCCCACACCTCTCAAGCCTTGAGAATTGTCTAATTTCTGCCAAATTCCCTCCCCAATCTTCTTCCCCACTTCCTAGAGATGCTGGTCTCACCAAAAGACCAAAATCAAAGCCTTTAAGAAGGATCTCAAGGAGAAGAGATCAAGAGGTAAACAACCTCTTTTTTTTCTTTTTTTTCTTTCATTTTATGCTATTATCTTCCATTCCCTTTGTCTTTTGTTGGGATATTTCATTAAATATTCCCCCTTACTGTCCATATTTTGTATAAATGATGAGATATTCCATTCCTCTCATCAATCTTGTTTTTATAAAATTTTAAGAGACGTCGTTAGGCTGCCGAATTTTCGTGAGAAATTTCTCATGATTTTCTTTTATTTCATGATTTGTTTTTCTGCTTACCTCACTCCTTCTTATCCAAGAGGCATGAAATCTCTAGAATCATGTATATTCATTATGTTCTCATGATTATAGAAAATTCCTCATCATTATTCTTCTCCTCTTCCACTTATTTAATGAATCAAAAAACATTGTCCATTTGTGTCGAACTACTGACATCGTGGATGATGTATTTTCAATTTCCATTAATTCTTTCAAGTCTGGTCATGAAACCATTTATATGGTTGAACCAGGTTATAATATATGTTTTATGACTCATATATGGTTCTGGAATTATTTTGTACTCATGGTTCTAATTTAAAAGACAAAATGACGTTGTTATTATCAAAGAACCACTAAAATGATCTAAACGAACATCATTAATGTTTTAACTTATAAGTCATTATCATATAAAGCATAAAAGTGATAAATGGTATAAATTATGGTACTGTAAATATGTAAATACTACTCCATTCCAATTCTGGATTTTCACTTCCAATCAACAAGAACGATTCATCATGAACCGATCGTGGAAATCACAAAAGAACTCACCCAAAATATTGTAAGGAACAAAATACTAACAATTAAGGGGTGAAATGAGGTTATTAAATGACCATATAAGATGTTATAAACATGAAAATGTTTCTGTAAAATACTAATAACACTCTTTTAACCATTATACAGGACTTTTAAACAAATTTGAAGTAAGACAAGCCTAAGGTAAGGGAATTCTTAACCTGATTTCCATTCTTTGGGTTAACCTTCTACTTTATTATTTATGTGCTATTTAAATTGTTTGTGTGATGGGTTCTGTTTATATTATGTTTCATTATGTGTATTTACAGAGTATATACATATTCCATCAACTCTATTAAGTCTCACTTCAAGTATATGATGTTTATAAGGGACTTTTCTTCTAAAATCCTCTTTTCAAATTATGTTTTATAAGATTCAAAAGCAATGTTTTTATGATATTGTTTATGTTGTATGATTATGTTTTGGTTATTGGGCATTGTTTATGATGAATTTTGGGACCTATATTTCCCTCCAATTCATTGGGTATGAGTAAGTTGGAGGTCGGTCGTATGGTTACTCCAAGTGTAACTGTGATGGTTACACAAAGTAAGGTAGTCGTGAGGGTTACAAATTTTAAGTTATTTTAATTAATATAAAAATAATAGAATTATAATTTACAAATGAAAATAATAAATTATTTTAATTACTATAATAATAGTAGAATTATAATTCAAAAATAAAAATAATAGAATACTAATAAATAATTTAATTAATATAATAATATTATAATTATAATTCATAAATAAAAAAAATATTAATAAGTTATTTTAATTAATATAAAAATAATAGAATTATTTTACATTCAAATATTAAAATAATTCAAGTATTACAAAAAAATAATTAAATTATAATATTATAAAATTTTAATATATATATAAAATTTTAATATATATATAAAATTTAATATTATAAAATATAAATATTATTATTATTCATATTAATATTGTTATTTAAAAATATAATATTATTAATATTTTATAATGAGACAGAAACTACGAATAGAAAAAAAAAATATTTTGATTTCACAAATTTTATAACAGAAATACAAACTCTAATCTGTAGGAGGGGGGGGAGGTGGGGGATCTGCAGATGGTGGTGGAGGAAACTCCATCCCTAAAGCATGAGTGAGTCGGCGCATGTACTCCATCTGCTCCTGATGCTGCTGCTGCCACCGACTCGTCTGTTCCTCGTACAGCTGCTGCTGGCGTCGACGCTCCTCCTCATGCTGCTGACGTATCTGCTCCTGCTCCTGTCGGAGACTCTCTATCTGTGCAGTCTGAGATCGCAACTGCTCCTCATACTGTGTAGAAGAAGATGCACGAGCTCCCCTCGAGCTGGACGCCGACATCGCAGCACTGCCATAATAATCTCCGGGAGTCAGTCGAGAGCCGATACCAACTACCCGGCCCTTCTCGAAGGCATACTGGGTGGCCTGCATCCATGCCGCCTCATCAAACTGACGGGCAGTGGTCTGATCTGATGACTCGGCCTGACTCTCAGGCCGGGCCTGTGCCGCTGCGGCCTCATATGACTCCTATAGTTGCAATTTAAAATTAAAATTGTGAATATATTATATGCAGTTAATTTTTAAACTTGAAAACAAATAATACTGACCACGATGTGATGCTGACGATCACCTCTGAGCTCCCCAGTAGCAGGATCACTATACATCCTCCGATATACGTCGTACTCTGTAATATCGGGGTGCTCGACAGCCTATAAGAATAAAAAATAAACTGTTAATATTTATAGTTATATAAAATATTTATAAATAATGTACGTACCAGATGCTGTCTATGAGTACTGAAAGAACGACTCCCAGCTCGATGAGTCACCTCCTGCCTCCCCCGATTCTGCCTCCCCACCGATGATCTCCTCTGAAAGGCACCACTCAACCAGTGCGCACATAATCCATCCCATACATGGGATGAAATGTACTCTGGTCGGTGTGCTCTACATGACTCCTCAAAATCTGACACTCCTGCTTTCTTCATCGCAGCTTTTCTTAAATTGTGCAAAAACTGACGAAGGCGATCACGCATGGCCACCTCCCATGCCTCGTGGATGGCGTCACGCATGGTATCCTCGATCGGATACCATAAACCCTACAAATAAATCAAAATATCAAGTTAGAAATGAAATAATTTTCAAAATAAAAATTATTTATTTACGTACGTACCAACCAATGGCCGAACATGGCCTGCTGCACATCAATGGGAATCTGCTCCCATGTGGTCCACGGCTGAGAGAAATAGTTGCGCAAAATAGCGCTGCCCTGTCCGACTGCAACATCATGTACTAAATCTTGAAACTGGGATGGATCCGGAATCAAGTTGGTATCATCTGCTCTGGAACTGCGTTCACCGTGTTGATACCAAAAAACATAATCTGCTTGAAAACCAAAACGCAAGAGATGTTCCCCCACTTTGTCAAACGTGTCAAACGTTCTCAATGCACATTTTCTGCAAGGGAATTTTATCTTTCCTTCTGAAACAAATTCTGAATTTGATGCCGCAAATGATAAAAAAATCTCCACACCCTCTATATATACTGGATTTAAACCAGAACCATTTGGATTTCTACGTTGATTTATCCATATGCGGTCATCTAATAATGACTGTTGACGACCTCGCTGTTCCATATTTTTCTATAAAATATAAAAGCATTACTGGTTTTGAATAATTTGTTAGAAAAAACACTCAAGCAAGGATTACTAATTATTACAATTTATTACTAATTATTACAATTTATTGCTAATTATTACTATTTATTACTAATTTAGCAATACTTAGCAAAAGGAAAACTGCTTGAATAATGAAAGGAAATTTGATAATCATCGTTGTGGAGATGGTTATAAATTTTCCCTTCATTATCCAAGCAGATTTCGTTTACTAATTATTAGTAATAAAAAAAATATTATCAATATTTACGAAAAAACAATATTAATATTATTAAAATAATAAAAAAAATTAAAAAATATTAAAATTATCAATATTCAGAACAAACTTTGTTCTATTATTAACATGTTCAAATCTTAAAGGGTCGTCAATTGTCAGGTCATGCGCAATAAAAAGTTTGTGTCAGTCATGTCTAATGTAAACTCTATAATTGTCCTTGCATGGTTGATCACTTCGCAAGTAATGTTGCAATCAGACAAACCAAGTCATTCCCTTCTTAACTATAAGAATTATCTCACATGAACCTTTACATAGATCATTCTTCCTTAAAAATTTGAGGGGATATCATTATTTTTCCCTTAAATTTTCAAGGAAGAATGGTCTATGTAAAGATTCATGTGAGATGATTCTTATAGATAAGAAGGGAATGACTTGGTTTGTCTGATTGCAACATTACTTTTGAAGTGATCAACCATGCAAGGACAATTATAGAGTTTACATTGGACATGGCTGACAGAAACTTTTTATTGCGCATGACCTGACAATTAGCGACCCTTTAAGATTTGAACATGTTAAGAATAGAGCAAAATCTGTTGTAAATATTGATAATTTTAATATTTTATAAATTTTTATTATTTTAATAATATTAATATTTTTTTCATAAATATTGATAATATAATTTTTTTTGCTAAGTGTTCTTGAGTATTCCTGAGTATTCCTGAGTATTCCTGATTATTCGTGAGTATTCGTGAGTATTCGTGATTATTCGTGAGTATTCGTGATTATTCGTGAGTATTCGTGAGTATTCGTGAGTATTCGTGAGTATTCCTGAGTATTCCTGATTATTCCTAATTATTCCTAATTATTTGCAATTATTCCTAATTATTTGCAATTATTCCTAATTATTGGCAATTATTGGTCATTATTGGCAATTATTACTAATTATTCCTAATTAATCCTAATTATTCCTAATTAATCCTAATTAATCCTACTTATTCCTAATTATTCCTAATTATTACTAATTATTCCTAATTATTGCTAATTATTACTAATTATTGCTAATTATTTCTAATTATTGCTAATTATTTCTAATTATTGCTAATTATTTCTAATTATTGCTAATTATTTCTAATTATTGCTAATTATTGCTAATTATTGGTAATTATTTCTAATTATTTCTAATTATTCGTAATTATTACTAATTATTGGTAATTAATACTAATTATTGGTAATTATTGCTAATTATTGGTAATTATTGCTAATTATTGGTAATTATTGCTAATTATTGGTAATTAATGCTAATTATTGGTAATTAATACTAATTATTGGTAATTATTACTAATTATTGGTAATTATTACTAATTATTGGTAATTATTACTAATTATTCGTAATTAATACTAATTATTCCTAATTAATACTAATTATTCCTAATTATTGTTAATTATTCCTAATTATTACTAATTATTGTTAATTATTCCTAATTATTCCTAATTATTGTTAATTATTCCTAATTATTACTAATTATTGGTAATTAATACTAATTATTGGTAATTAATACTAATTATTGGTAATTAATACTAATTATTGGTAATTATTACTAATTATTCCTAATTAATACTAATTATTGGTAATTATTACTAATTATTCCTAATTAATACTAATTATTACTAATTATTGTTAATTATTCCTAATTATTACTAATTATTGTTAATTATTCCTAATTATTACTAATTATTGTTAATTATTCCTAATTAATACTAATTATTGGTAATTAATACTAATTATTGGTAATTAATACTAATTATTCCTAATTAATACTAATTATTCCTAATTAATACTAATTATTCCTAATTAATACTAATTATTCCTAATTAATACTAATTATTCCTAATTATTACGAATTATTGTTAATTATTCCTAATTAATACTAATTATTGGTAATTATTACTAATTATTCCTAATTAATACTAATTATTCCTAATTATTACTAATTATTGTTAATTATTCCTAATTATTACTAATTATTGTTAATTATTCCTAATTAATACTAATTATTGGTAATTAATACTAATTATTGGTAATTAATACTAATTATTGGTAATTAATACTAATTATTGGTAATTAAGACTAATTATTGGTAATTAATACTAATTATTTGTAATTAATACTAATTATTTGTAATTAATACTAATTATTCCTAATTAATACTAATTATTGGTAATTAATACTAATTATTCCTAATTAATACTAATTATTCCTAATTATTCCTAATTATTACTAATTATTCCTAATTATTACTAATTATTCCTAATTATTCCTAATTATTACTAATTATTCCTAATTATTGTTAATTATTCCTAATTATTACTAATTATTGTTAATTATTCCTAATTATTACGAATTATTGGTAATTAATACTAATTATTACGAATTATTGGTAATTAATACTAATTATTGGTAATTAAGACTAATTATTGGTAATTAATACTAATTATTTGTAATTAATACTAATTATTTGTAATTAATACTAATTATTCCTAATTAATACTAATTATTTGTAATTAATACTAATTATTCCTAATTATTCCTAATTATTGGTAATTATTACTAATTATTCCTAATTAATACTAATTATTCCTAATTATTCCTAATTATTACTAATTATTCCTAATTATTCCTAATTATTACTAATTATTGTTAATTATTCGTAATTATTGTTAATTATTCTTAATTATTACTAATTATTGTTAATTATTCCTAATTATTACGAATTATTGGTAATTAATACTAATTATTGGTAATTAATACTAATTATTGGTAATTAATACTAATTATTGTTAATTATTGGTAATTATTACTAATTATTCTTAATTATTGATAATTATTAGTAATTAAATGAATAATTATCAATAATTAGAAATAATTACCAATAATTACAAATAATAACATTATTAATATATTTTATTATTAATATTAAAATAATATAATTTTCTAATTTATATACAGTTCTTTTTTCATCTGTGCGTTTTCTATCTCCACATACAAATAATACATGTGAAGACAGCAAACACACAGATGAAAAAAGAACTGTATATATATAAAAAATTATATTATTTTAATATTAATAATAAAATAAACTAATAATGTAATAATGTTCTTATTCTTAATTATTGGTATTTATTACTAATTATTAATATTTATTCTTAATTACTAAAAATTATTACTAATTATTCCTAATTACCATATAAACAATACTTATAATTTAAATTTATTAAATAATAAAACAATGTGAACATAATTAAATTACAACTAATTAATAATAATAGAAACTAATAAAAAATTAAAAATAAATAAAAAATTAAAATGAAGATAAATACCTTAAAAAATTGATCTGTTCTGATCGTTCTTCAAAACTTTAATATCAGCTCCGGAGAAAAAACTTAAACTGGAGAAAAACTCAACTCTAGAAATATAATTCTGAGAGAGAGAGAAGATAAGGAATGAGAATGAAATGAAAAAAACGGATGGGGGTATTTATAGGTTAGATTATTTGCGACGGGCCCATTTGCGACGGGAATCCCGTCGCAAATAATACTATTTGCGACGGTACCCGTCGCAAATACCTTAGCCAACATTTATTACGGTCAACCGGTAAATAGTTATTTGCGACGGGTCCCGTCGCAAATAATCCCTGCCGACATAGTATTTGCGACGGGGGAATATTCCCGTCGCAAATACCTTTTACCGCCGCCGGTTATTTGCGACGGGAATATTTCCCCGTCGCAAACAAGTTTCCCGCGATTTGGCGCGCATCGCGGGAAAACTATTTGCGACGGGGAAAGCAATCCCGTCGCAAAAGCCTCCTTATTTGCGACGGGGAAATACCCCCGTCGCAAATAAGTTTTTAACATGACTATTTGCGACGGGAATAAATCCCGTCGCAAATAACCCGTCGCAATAGCTCATTTTTCCCGTAGTGAAGGAGTCTTGTTTTAAGTTTTAATGTTTTATATTTTGAGGAAATGGAAACTGTTTTTATGGTATCCACTATGTAACAATGTGTAATGTTATGAATGTTTTGTACCAATTCTCTAAAGCTATAAACTTGAAAAGATCCTCAATTTAAAAGGAAGTATTTTCTTGATTAAATTCAAGATTATGTATGTAATAAGGTCGGGTCCTTATAGTTGGTATCAGAGGATGGTTTAGATAACTTTAGGGGTTAGGGTGAAGCTAATAGAATACCATAAATGATTTTCAATCTATGTTTAATTTGTTATAGCATTTAAAGATTACCATGTTTCTTCATCTAAGAAATGTTTGTTCAGAATGGTTTTCCGCAGAAGGAACAGGGATGCTGAAGAGGAGAGGCACCGACAAAATGACATCCTTCCTGATTTATAGCCCGGAATTGTAGGGATTGGAACCGAGCAGTTTGTGACAGTAATGGCTCAGCTAACGCAGGTAATAAATGGTGGTGGCATCCATGCAAGAGAACCAATAGAGGTACCACAACGGAACATGACAGTGGTGGAACATTTTATGAGACAACATCCTCCTGCATTCAATGGATCTTCTGACGCAGTGGCAGCTGAAGGATGGATCAAAGCCCTTGAAAAGATATTTGATGTTATGGGATGTTCAGACAATCAAAAGGTAAGTCTTTCCATTTATCGTTTTGAAGGGGAAGCTAATCATTGGTGGTCAATGGTAAGTAATATCAAGGTTAGAGAGGATTTTGATGCCTTAGAGTGGGATGAATTTAAAAGTCTTTTTCTTGAAAAATATTTTTCTAAGGTGGTGCGACTTAGAATGGAGAAGCAATTCCTTGAATTGAAACAGAAGGAGAAAGATTCAGTGGCTGTGTATGAAGCGAACTTCACCCGACTGGCGAGGTATGCTCCAAATCTTATTTTGGATCTCGATAGAAAAATCAACTGCTTTTACTCAGGATTGAATCCAAGGTATTGAAGGGCGTTGGCCTCCTGTGAATTCAAAAGTTATGAGAAACTTGTACGATGTGATGAGAGGGTAGAGATGGAGTTTTCTGATGATCATGTGCATTTTAGAAACAAAGAGAAGAAGAGGTCTAGTTGGAAAGCAATGGGCAAGAATCAACCAAAGAAATCTGAGGGTAAGAAAATACAATTTCCAGTTTGTGAAAATTGCGGAAAGAAGCACCCTGGGGAATGTCTTAGCAAAACTGGGAAGTGTTTTAAATGTGGTAAGTTTGGACATATGGCCTGAGATTGCAATGAAAATGATCCAAAGACTAATCCTGATAAGCAAACTGTAAAGTGTTTTAAATATGGTGAGATGGGTCACTATGCAAATGTCTACCCAAAGAGAGATCTGAATGATGCAAAGAATCCAGACTACAAGCAGAAATGTGTAGTGAGATCCTTTACGACTACATCAGCAGACATCAGGCCATCCAATGAACTTGTATCAGGTACTTTGTTTGTTCACTCAGATTTTTCTAAAGTTTTGTTTGATACAGGGTCTACACATTCCTTCATCTATGAGAAATTTTCTGATAAATTGGAAATATCACCTCAAAAAATGAGACCTGAACTTGTTGTTAAAACACCAGGGGAAAATGTTATAGCAAAGAGGAATTATAAAAATCTTTCTATTGTGGTGTGTGGAAAGACTTTACCTGCAAACCTTGTTGTTTTACCCTTATTTGAGTTTGATGTTATTCTGGGGATGGACTGGCTTTCTGATTATCATTCTAAGATTGACTGTAGATCTAAAGAAGTTGTTTTTCAGAAAGAGTTTCAGTTTGTATACAAGAATGAACCCATAAAATTTATAACATATCAGGAAGCTAAGAAATTATTGAAAGATGGAAATGAAAGTTATCTTGCTCATATTATTGAAAACAAGGGAACTATTCAAATTAATGATGTGCCAGTGGTAAATGAATACCTTGATGTTTTTCCTAAGGAGTTACCCAGTGTCATACCTGATCGAGAAGTTGAATTCACAATTGATTTAGTTCCTGATGCTAAGCTAACTTCAAAACCCCCATATTGTATGGCTCCAGTAGAACTTCTTGAATTGAAAAATCAGTTGCAGGATTTCCTTGTCAAAGGCTTCATTCATCCTAGTACTTCACCATGGGGAGCCCCTATTTTGTTTGTTAAAAATAAAGATGGTTTCATGAGACTTTGCATTGATTATAGAGCTTTGAATAACATCACTGTTAAAAACAAGTATCTTTTGCCACATATTGATGACTTGTTTGATCAGGTCCAGGGAGCTCAGTAGTTTTCCAAGATTGACTTGAGATCCGGATACCATCAGCTGAAGTTGAAGGAGTATGACATCCCAAAAACAGCCTTTCGTACTAGATATGGGCATTATGAATTTGTTGTTATGCTGTTTGGGTTAACTAATGCACCTGTTGTATTCATGAATCTTATGAATGGAGTATTTCATGAGTTCTTGGATAAGTTTGTGGTTGTATTTATTGATAACATTCTGGTTTTTTCTAAAAATAAATAGGAGTATGAAAAACATCTAAGGGTTGTTTTACAAACTTTAAAAGAAAATAAACTATATGGAAAATTCAGCAAGTGTGATTTTTGGTTGCAACAGATTTCTTTTCTTGGGCACATTGTAAATAAGGATGGAATAACAGTTGATCCTGCCAAAACAAAAGTAGTTGATTAATGGAAAAGACCCAAAAATGTTACAGAGATTCGTAGTTTTCTGGGCTTAGTAAGTTATTACCGACGGTTTGTTAAGAACTTTGCACGGTTATCTAGCCCAATAGCTAAGTTAACACTGAAAGGGGTTAAATTTTTTTTGACAGAAGAATGTGATGTTTGTTTTCAGGAACTGAAAAAGAGATTGGTGAATGCTCCAATTTTGGCCTTACCTTCCTGGAATGGTGAGTTTTTCATCTAAAGTGATGCTTCTTTGAAGGGACTTGGTTGTGTTTTGATGCAGAATGATCAGGTAACTGCCTATGCTTCGAGACAACTTAAACGTCATGAGCTAAATTATCCCACACATGATTTGGAATTGGCAGATGTGGTTTTTTCTTTGAAAATATTTAGGCATCATCTATACAAAACCAAATGTCAAATATATACTGACCATAAAAGTCTAAAGTATATATTCACTTAGAAGGAATTAAACATGAGGTAGAGAAGATGGCTAGAACTAATAAAGGATTATGACTGCACGATCAATTACCATCTTGTAAAAGAAAACAAAGTAGTGGATGCCTTAAGTCAGAAACATCATGCATCATTAACCATGCTATGTTTGGAACATGATCCCTTGATTAATGATTTGATGAATTTTGGATTAAAAGTTATTGGTGCAGGGAATATATCCGTTTTGTTTCAGGTTTCAGTGTAGTCTTCGTTGTCAGATAGAATTATGAGAGCGCAGAGGGAAGACCATGAGATACAGAAAAAGGTATAATTGGATAAAATGGGTAAGTTGACAGAATTTAATCTTGATAAAGTTTGTGTTTTAAGATTTGGAAAAAGGTTGTGTGTGCCTTGTGATTCCCAGTTGAAGAAATAATTATTGTGTGAAGCTCATATTTCTCCATTTTCTGTTCATCCTGGAAGTACTAATATGTACAAAGACCTTCGAGAGTATTATTGGTGGAATGGGATGAAAAGAGATATTGCTGATTTTACAATGAGATGTTTGACATGTCAGCAGGTTAAATCAGAGCGGCAGTTACCGAAGGGGATGCTTCATCCTTTGCCAGTGCCAGAGTGGAAATGGGAGAATATATCCATGGATTTTGTGGTGGGACTACCAAAGACTTCTCGAGGTAACAATGCGCTTTGGGTTATTGTTGATTAGCTAACAAAGTATGCACATTTTCTTTCTATTCAAGATACAATGACATTAGATCAGCTTTCTCTATTGTACCTCAAGGATATTTTCAGGTTACATGGAGTTCCTCTTTCCATTGTGTCTGACCGAGATCCCAGGTTCACTTCTAAATTTTGGAAGGGACTTCAGAAGTCATTGGGCACAGAGTTGAATTTCAGTACAGCTTTTCATCCTCAATCAGATGGGTAGTCAGAACGAACGATTCAAACTTTGGAGGATATGCTTCAATCTTATTCAATGGACTATCAGGGAAGTTGGGATCAGCATCTTTCATTAGTTGAGTTTTCTTATAATAACAGTTTCCATTCCAGTATTCAGATGGCACCTTTTGAGGCCTTGTATGGAAAGCGGTGTCAGACTCCTTCGTTTTGGGATGAAGTTAGTGAAAGAAAGTTGATGGGGCCAGAATTAGTAGAAGAATTGGCTGAGAAAGTGAGGATGATCCAGCAACACGTGAGGACAGCTCAGAGCAGGCAGAAAAGTTACGCAGATAACAGAAGGAAAGACTTCTCTTTCGAGGTAGGTGACCATGTTTTCCTTAAAATCTCTCCTTGGAAAAGTGTGATGTGTTTTGGTAAGAAAGGGAAACTAAGTCCACAGTTCATCGGTCCTTTTGAAATCTTGGATAAATTTGGAACAGTTGCATACCGCGTAGCTTTGCCTCCGAGCTTGTTTCAGGTACACAATGTTTTTCATGTTTCGATGTTGAGAAAGTATGTTCCAAATTCATCACATGTCTTGAGCCCAGAAGCAGTTCAGCTGACAGAGAACATTTCTTATGAAGAAATACCGATTCAGATTCTTGATTGAAGAGAACAGGTATTACGGAATAAGGTAATCTATCAGGTAAAGGTTTTGTGGAGAAACCACATGGTTGAAGAAGCAACATGGGAGTCTGAAAATGCTATGAGGGAAAAATACCCTCAGTTGTTTAATAAGTAAATAAAATTGTGAGGACGCAATTTCAAGAAGGTGGGGATAATGTAACATCCCAAGTTTTTCTAAAAATAAATTGAAAATGCTTGAAATTTTGTTTAAGGTATATATTTATAAGTATCCTTTAAACATAATTTTATTTCTTCTATGTTTTGAATTTCAAGAAACTGTCATCTACAATTGTATTCAGTATGTTATTTAGAGTCTGATGAAACAAACCTGTTTTTTTGTTGAATAGTAACATACCCTTATGAATAGTAATATGACCTCATGAATAGTAAATAATATTATTATTTTATTTTCCCAAGGCAATAGGATAATGGGATCTTAATTAATTTTCCAATGTCACATAAAACTAATTGCACTTCAATATTATTATTTTTCGAATTAACTGTGACCTTATTTAAAAATTAAATTAATAATATTTAGAAAATTATTTTTGGAAAATGGAGTTCATTTTTGAATTCTACACGTTGAAAAATGGTTGGGGTAAATTTTTGGTATTTTTCTGAAAATCTTGAATTTTTGGTGAATAGTGAAATACGATAAAATACCGTATAAACAATTTATCAGAAAAAATGCACTATTTATGACATCATAAGTGATGAAAGGCCACTTTCTTTGAACTAACATTATATCATCACTATTTAGGGCCACTTGATTTGAGATTATTCATAGTCTTGATAAAAATATTATAATAATGATTAAAATAATCTAAAATACCTCCCCTCCTCCACTATAAATACCACCGTCACTCCCCTCTTCCTCCCACACCTCTTAATCCTTGATCATTGTCTAATTTCTTCCAAATTCCCTCCCCAATCTTCTTCCCCACGTCCTAGAGCTTCTGGTCTCACCAAAAGACCAAAATCAAAGCCCTTAAGAAGGATCTCAAGGAGAAGAGATCAAGAGGTAAACAACCTCTTTTTTTCTTTCTTTTCTTTCATTTTATGTTATTCTCTTCCATTCCCTTTGTCTTTTGTTGGGATATTTCATTAAATATTCCCCCTTACTATCCATATTTTGTATTAATGATGAGATATTTCATTCCTCTCATCAATCTTGTTTTTATAAAATTTTAAGAGACGTCGTTAGGCTGTCGAATTTTCGTGAGAAATTTCTCATGATTTTCTTTTATTTCATGATTCGTTTTTCTTATTACCTCACTACCTCTTATCCAAGAGGCATGAAATCTACATAATCATGTATATTAATTATGTTCTCATGATTATGGAAAATTCTTCATCAGTATTCTTCTCCACTTACACTTATTTAAAGAATCAAAAAACATTGTCCATTTGTGTCGAATTACCGACATCGTGGATGATGTATTTTAAATTTCCATTAATTATTTCAAGTCTGGTCATGAAACCATTTATATGGTTGAACCAGGTTATAATATATTTTTTATGACTCATATATGTTTCTGGAATTCTTTTTTACTCATGGTTCTAATTTAAAAGACAAAATGACGTTGTTATTATCAAAGAACCACTAAAATGATCTAAACGAACATCATTAATGTTTTAACTTATAAGTCATTATCATATAAAGAATAAAAGTGATAAATGGTATAAATTATGGTACTGGAAATATGAAAATACTACTCCATTCCAATTCTGTAGTTTCACTTCCAATCAACAAGAACGATTCATCATGAACCGATCGTGAAAATCACAAAAGAACTCACCCAAAATAATGCAAGGAACAAAATACTAACAATTAAGGGGTGAAATGATGTTATGAAATGACCATATAAGATATTATAAACATGAAAAGATTTCTGTAAAATACTAATAACACTCTTTTAACCATTATACGGGACTTTTAAACAAGTTTGAAGTAAGACAAGCCTAAGGTAAGGGAATTCTTAACCCGATTTCCATTCTTTGGGTTAACCTTCTACTTTATTATTTATGTGCTATTTAAATTGTTTGTGTGATGGTTTCTGTTTATATTATGTTTCATTATATGTATTTATAGATTATATACATATTTCATCCACTCTATTAAGTCTCACTTCAAGTATATGATGTTTATAAGGGACTTTTCTTCTAAAATACTCTTTTCAAATTCTGTTTTATAAGATTCAAAAGCAATGTTTTTATGATATTGTTTACGTTGTATGATTATGTTTTGGTTATTGAGAATTGTTTATGATGAAGGGTGGGACCTATATTTCCCTCCAATGCATTGATTATGAGTAAGTTGGAGGTCATCTGTATGGTTACTCCAAGTGTAACTCTGATGGTTACACAAAGTAAGGTAGTCGTGAGGGTTACAAATTTTAAGGTAGCCAAGATGGTTACAAGATTATGTAAGTAATGCCCCAAGATACCTCTATGATTATATTTATGTTCTCATGTTTGTTTGGATCTTGTTTAAATCTCAATTTACATGAAGTAATTATTTATGGGTGAAAAGCATGTCTTTTGAAAATGTTTTCATACGTTATAAGTATTCATGGACTAATGTGATTTTTCCTTCTTTTTCATACCTTACTGAGCTTTTGTGCTCATCCCACGTTTTTAAATTATTTTTCACAAGTTAATGGATGTGTAGTACAAGGAAGTAAGACATGTTAAATGTTGAATAATTGTCAAGGAGTCTTTTTTTAAGTTTTAATGTTTTATATTTTGAGAAAATGGAAACTGTTTTTATGGTATCCACTATGTAACAATGTGTAATGTTATGAATGTTTTGTACCAATTATATAAAGCTCTAAACTTGAAAAGATCCTCAATTTAAAAGGAAGTATTTTCTTGATTAAATTCAAGATTATGTATGTAATAATGTCGGGTCCTTATAGTTGGTATCAGAGGATGGTTTAGATAACTTTAGGGGTTAGGGTGAAGCTAATAGAATACCATAAATGATTTTCACTCTATGTTTAATTTGTTATAGCATTTAAAGATTACCATGTTTATTCATCTAAGAAATGTTTGTTCATAATGGTTTTCCGCAGAAGGAACAGGGATGCTGAAGAGGAGAGGCACCGACAGAATGACATCCTTCCTGATTTATATCCCGGAATTGTAGGGATTGGAACTGAGCAGTTTGTAAAAGTAATGGCTCAGCTAACACAGGTAATAAATGGTGGTGGCATCCATGCAAGAGAACCAATAGAGGTACCACAATGGAACATGACAGTGGTGGAACATTTTATGAGACAACATCCTCCTGAATTCAATGCATCTTCTGACGCAGTGGGAGCTGAAGGATGGATCAAAGCCCTTGAAAAGATATTTGATGTTATGGGATGTTCAGAAAATCAAAAGGTAAGTCTTTCCATTTATCGTTTTGAAGGGGAAGCTGATCAGTGGTGGTCAATGGTAAGTAATATCAAGGGTAGAGAGGATTTTGATGCCTTAGAGTGGGATGAATTTAAAAGTCTTTTTCTTGAAAAATATTTTCCTAAGGTGGTGCGACTTAGAATGGAGAAGAAATTCCTTGAATTGAAACAGAAGGAGAAAGATTCAGTGGCTGTGTATGAAGCGAACTTCACCCGACTGGCGAGGTATGCTCCAAATCTTATTCTGGATCTCGATAGCAAAATCAACTGCTTTTACTCAGGATTGAAGCCAAGGTATTGAAGGGCGTTGGCCTCCCGTGAATTAAAAAGTTATGAGGAACTTGTACGATGTGATGAGAGGGTAGAGATGGAGTTTTCTGATGATCATGTGCATTTTAGAAACAAAGAGAAGAAGAGGTCTAGTTGGAAAGCAATAGGCAAGAATCAACCAAAGAAATATGAGGGTAAGAAAATACAATTTCCAGTTTGTGAAAAGTGCGGCAAGAAGCACCCTGGGGAATGTCTTAGAAAAACTGGGAAGTGTTTTAAATGTGGTAAGTTTGGACATATGGCCTGAGATTGAAATGAAAATGATCCAAAGACTAATCCTGATAAGAAAACTGTAAAGTGTTTTAAATATGGTGAGATGGGTCACTATGCAAATGTCTACCCAAAGAGAGATCTGAATGATGCAAAGAAGCCAGACTACAAGCAGAAAGGTGTAGTGAGATCCTTTGCGACTACATCAGCAGACATCGGGCCATCCAATGAACTTGTATCAGGTACTTTGTTTGTTCACTCAGATTTTGCTAAAGTTTTGTTTGATACAGGGTCTACACATTCCTTCATCTCTGAGAAATTTTCTGGTAAATTGGAAATATCAACTCAAAAAATGAGACCTGAACTTGTTGTTAAAACACCAGGGGAAAATGTTATAGCAAAGAGGAATTATAAAAATATTTCTATTGTGGTCTGTGGAAAGACTTTACCTACAAACCTTGTTGTTTTACCCTTAGTTGAGTTTGATGTTATTCTGGGGATGGACTGGCTTTCTGATTATCATTCTAATATTGACTGTAGATCTAAAGAAGTTGTTTTTCAGAAAGCGTTTCAGTTTGTATACAAGAATGAACCCATAAAATTGATAACATATCAGGAAGCTAAGAAATTATTTAAAGATGGAAATGAAATTTATCTTGCTCATATTATTGAAAACAAGGTAACTATTCAAATTAATAATGTGCCAGTGGTAAATGAATACCTTGATGTTTTTCCTAAGGAGTTACCCAGTGTCATACCTGATCGAGAAGTTGAATTCACAATTGATTTAGTTCCTGATGCTAAGCTAATTTCAAAACCCCCATATCGTATGGCTCCAGTAGAACTTCTTGAATTGAAAAATTAGTTGCAGGATTTGCTTATCAAAGGCTTCATTCGTCCCAGTACTTCACCATGGGGAGCCCCTATTTTGTTTGTTAAAAATAAAGATGGTTCCATGAGACTTTGAATTGATTATAGAGCTTTGAATAACATCACTGTTAAAAACAAGTATCTTTTTCCACATATTGATGACTTGTTTGATCAGATCCAGGGAGCTCAGTAGTTTTCCAAGATTGACTTGAGATCCGGATACCATCAGCTGAAGTTGAAGGAGTATGACATCCCGAAAACAGCCTTTCGTACTAGATATGGGCATTATGAATTTTTTGTTATGCTGTTTGGGTTAACTAATGCACCTGTTGTATTCATGAATCTTATGAATGGAGTATTTCATGAGTTCTTGGATAAGTTTGTGGTTGTATTTATTGATGACATTCTGGTTTTTTCTAAAAATAAATAGGAGCATAAAAAACATCTAAGGGTTGTTTTACAAACTTTAAAAGAAAAGAAACTATATGGAAAATTCATCAAGTGTGATTTTTGGTTGCAATAGATTTATTTTCTTGGGTACATTGTAAATAAGGATGGAATAACAGTTGATCCTTCCAAAACAAAAGTAGTTGATTAATGGACAAGACCCAAAAATGTTACAGAGATTCGTAGTTTTCTGGGCTTAGTAAGTTATTACCGACGGTTTGTTAAGAACTTTTCACGGTTATCTAGCCCAATAAATAAGTTAACACTGAAAGGGGTTAAATTTTTTTGGACAGAAGAATGTGATGTTTGTTTTCAGGAACTGAAAAAGAGATTGGTGAATGCTCCAATTTTGGCCTTACCTTCCCAGAATGGTGAGTCTTTCATCTAAAGTGATGCTTCTTTGAAGGGACTTGGTTGTGTTTTGATGCAGAATGATCAGGTAATTGCCTATGCTTCGAGACAACTTAAACGACATGAGCTAAATTATCCCACACATTATTTGGAATTGGCAAATGTGGTTTTTGCTTTGAAAATATTTAGGCATAATCTATACGAAACCAAATGTCAAATATATACTGACCATAAAAGTCTAAAGTATATATTCACTCAGAAGGAATTAAACATGAGGTAGAGAAGATGGCTAGAACTGATAAAGTATTATGACTGCACGATCAATTACCATCTTGTAAAATCAAACAAAGTAGTGGATGCCTTAAGTCAGAAACATCATGCATTATTAACCATGCTATGTTTGGAACATGATCCCTTGATTAATTATTTGATGAATTTTGGCTTAGAAGTTATTGGTGCAGGGAATATATCTGTTTTGTTTCAGGTTTCAGTGTAGTCTTCGTTGTCAGACAGAATTATGAGAGCGAAGAGGGAAGACCATGAGCTACAGAAAAAGGTATAATTGGATAAAATGGCTAAGTTGACAGAATTTAATCTTGATAAAGTTTGTGTTTTAAGATTTGTAAAAAGGTTGTGTGTGCCTTGTGATTCCCAGTTGAAGAAAGAATTATTGTGTGAAGCTCATATTTCTCCATTTTCTGTTCATCCTGGAAGTACTAAGATGTACAGAGACCTTTGAGAGTATTATTGGTGGAATGGGATGAAAAGAGATATTGCTGATTTTACAATGAAATGTTTGACATGTCAGCAGGTTAAATCAGAGCGGCAGTTACCGAAGGGGATGCTTCATCCTTTTCCAGTGCCAGAGTGGAAATGGGAGAATATATCCATGGATTTTGTGGTGGGACTACCAAAGACTTCTCGAGGTAACAATGCGCTTTGGGTTATTATTGATTAGCTAACAAAGTCTGCACATTTTCTTTCTATTCAAGATACAATGACATTAGATCAGCTTTCTCTATTGTACCTCAAGGAGATTTTCAGGTTACATGGAGTTCCTCTTTCCATTGTGTCTGACCGAGATCCCAGGTTCACTTCTAAATTTTGGAAGGGACTTCAGAAGTCATTGGGCACAGAGTTGAATTTCAGTACAGCTTTTCATCATCAATCAGATGGGTAGTCAGAACGAACGATTCAAACTTTGGAGGATATGCTTCGAGCTTGTTCAATGGACTATCAGGGAAGTTGGGATCAGCATCTTTCATTAGTTGAGTTTTCTTATAATAACAGTTTCCATTCCAGTATTCAGATGGCACCTTTTGAGGCCTTGTATGGAAAGCGGTGTCAGACTCCTTCGTTTTGGGATGAAGTTAGTGAAAGAAAGTTGATGGGGCCAGAATTAGTAGAAGAAGTGGCTGAGAAAGTGAGGATGATCCAGAAACACATGAGGATAGCTCAGAGCAGGCAGAAAAGTTATGCAGATAATAGAAGGAAAGACTTCTCTTTCGAGGTAGGTGACCATGTTTTCCTTAAAATCTCTCCTTGGAAAAGTGTGATGTGTTTCAGTAAGAAAGGGAAACTAAGTCCACAGTTCATCAGTCCTTTTGAAATCTTGGATAAATTTGGAACAGTTGCATACCGCGTAGCTTTGCCTCCGAGCTTGTTTCAGGTACACAATGTTTTTCATGTTTCGATGTTGAGAAAATATGTTCCAGATTCATCACATGTCTTGAGCCCAGAAGCAGTTCAGCTGGCAGAGAACCTTTATTATGAAGAAATACTGATTCAAATTCTTGATTGAAGAGAACAGGTATTACGAAATAAGGTAATCTACCAGGTAAAGGTTTTGTGGAGAAACCACATGGTTGAAGAAGCAACATGGGAGTCTGAAAATACTATGAGGGAAAAATACCCTCAGTTGTTTAATAAGTAAATAAAATTGCGAGGACGCAATTTCAAGAAGGTGGGGATAAAGTAACATCCCAAGGTTTTCTAAAAATAAATTGAAAATGCTTTAAATTTTGTTTCAGGTATATATTTATAAGTATCCTTTAAACATAATTTTATTTCTTCTATGTTTTGAATTTCAAGAAACTGTCATCTACAATTGTATTCAGTATGTTATTTAGAGTCTGATGAAACAAACTTGTTTTTTTTTGTGAATAGTAACATATCCTTATGAATAGTAATATGACCTCATGAATAGTAAATATTATTATTATTTTATTTTCCCAAGGCAATAGGATAATGGGATCTTAATTAATTTTCCAATGTCACATAAAACTAATTGCACTTCAATATTGTTATTTTTTGAATTAACTGTGACCTTATTTAAAAATTAAATTAATAATATTTAGAAAATTATTTTTGGAAAATGGAGTTCATTTTTTAATTCTACACGTTGAAAAATGGTTGGGGTAAATTTTTGGTATTTTTCTGAAAATCTTGAATTTTTGGTGAATAGTGAAATACGATAAAATACCGTATAATCAATTTATCAGAAAAAATGCACTATTTATGACATCATAAGTGATGAAAGGCCACTTTCTTCGAACTAACATGATATTATCACTATTTAGGGCCACTTGATTTGAGATTATTCATAGTCTTGATAAAAATATTATAATAATGATTAAAATAATCTAAAATACCTCCCCTCCTCCACTATAAATACCACCCTCACTCCCCTCTTCCTCCCACACCTCTCAATCCTTTATCATTGTCTAATTTCTTCCAAATTCCCTCCCCAATCTTCTTCCCAATGTCCTAGAGCTTCTGGTCTCACCAAAAGACCAAAATCAAAGACCTTAAGAAGGATCTCACGGAGAAGAGATCAAGAGGTAAACAACTTCTTTTTTTTCTTTCTTTTCTTTCATTTTATGTTATTCTCTTCCATTCCCTTTGTCTTTTGTTGGGATATTTAATTAAATATTCCCCCTTACTATCCATATTTTGTATGAATGATGATATATTCCATTCCTATCATCAATCTTGTTTTTATGAAATTTTAAGAGACGTCGTTAGGCTGTCGAATTTTCGTGAGAAATTTCTCATGATTTTCTTTTATTTCATGATTCATTTTTCTTATTACCTCACTAAGTCTTATCCAAGAGGCATGAAATCTACAGAATCATGTATATTAATTATGTTCTCATGATTATGGAAAATTCCTCATCAGTATTCTTCTCCACTTCCACTTATTTAAAGAATCAAAAAACATTGTCCATTTGTGTCGAATTACCGACATCGTGGATGATGTATTTTCAATTTCCATTAATTATTTCAAGTCTGGTCATGAAACCATTTATATGGTTGAACCAGGTTATAATATATTTTTTATGACTCATATATGGTTCTGGAATTCTTTTTTACTCATGGTTCTAATTTAAAAGACAAAATGACGTTGTTATTATCAAAGAACCACTAAAATGATCTAAACGAACATCATTAATGTTTTAACTTATAAGTCATTATCATATAAAGAATAAAAGTAATAAATGGTATAAATTATGGTACTGGAAATATGAAAATACTACTCCATTCCAATTCTGGAGTTTCACTTCCAATCAACAAGAACGATTCATCGTGAACCGATCGTGAAAATCACAAAAGAACTCACCCAAAATAATGCAAGGAACAAAATACTAACAATTAAGGGGTGAAATGATGTTATGAAATGACCATATAAGATGTTATAAACATGAAAATATTTCTTTAAAATACTAATAACACTCTTTTAACCATTATACGGGACTTTTAAACAAGTTTGAAGTAAGACAAGCCTAAGGTAAGGGAATTCTTAACCCGATTTCCATTCTTTGGGTTAACCTTCTACTTTATTATTTATGTGATATTTAAATTGTTTGTGTGATGCTTTCTGTTTATATTATGTTTCATTATATGTATTTATAGATTATATACATATTTCATCCACTCTATTAAGTCTCACTTCAAGTATATGATGTTTATAAGGGACTTTTCTTCTAAAATACTCTTTTCAAATTCTGTTTTATAAGATTCAAAAGCAATGTTTTTATGATATTGTTTATGTTGTATGATTATGTTTTGGTTATTGGGAATTGTTTATGATGAAGGGTGGGACCTATATTTCCCTCCAATGCATTGAGTATGAGTAAGTTGGAGGTCATCCGTATGGTTACTCCAAGTGTAACTGTGTTGGTTACACAAAGTAAGGTAGTCGTGAGGGTTACAAATTTTAAGGTAGCCAAGATGGTTACAAGATTATGTAAGTAATGCCCCAAGATACCTCTATGATTATATTTATGTTCTCATGTTTGTTTGGATCTTGTTTAAATCTCAATTTACATGAAGTAATTATTTATGGGTGAAAATCATGTCTTTTGAAAATGTTTTCATACGTTATAAGTATTCATGGACTAATGTGATTTTTCCTTCTTTTTCATACCTTACTGAGCTTTTGTGATCATCCCAAGTTTTTAAATGATTTTTCACAGGTTAATGGATGTGTAGTACAAGGAAGGAAGACATGTTAAATGTTGAATAATTGTCAAGGAGTATTTTTTTAAGTTTTAATGTTTTATATTTTGAGAAAATGGAAACTGTTTTTATGGTATCCACTATGTAACAATGTGTAATGTTATGAATGTTTTGTACCAATTCTCTAAAGCTCTAAACTTGAAAAGATCCTCAATTTAAAAGGAAGTATTTTCTTGATTAAATTCAAGATTATGTATGTAATAAGGTTGGGTCCTTATACTAAGAAACCCATGAAGGAAGAAAATACATCCTCAACATGCAGGTACTTCTAGAGGGATATGTAGACATTATGGACCTTAGTATTAAGGATGACTTTCTTCACCGATGATGATCATACACCCTTTTCTTCTAGTGATGGTGGATTTCATGATACCCTCCCTATAAATATACCCCTCCTGGATTATAAATGAATAAAGGGAGATAATAACCCCTGATTCCTACCTTCAGTAGGCCTCGGGTTGAAGAATATCACTAAGGGTGTGCAATATCACAGTATGGGAGGCATTACCCTTTATAGGAAAACAAGATCGGTAGATATGATGGATCATCAATGAAATTACTCCAATTCACACATAAAAATAAATCCAAAACCATACCACATGCATGCTTAAAATATAGCTGATATAAATACCAAAATTCTCCAAAGTAAAGTACTAAAAGTAAAGCTAAGAAGCAACATAGAAACTATCAAGATCCGAGCTAATAGGGTCTAGAAAAGTTCATTTAATCCTCCTAGAAATTTTAGAATAGTATATATATATATAGGGTGACCATACGATTATACCCAGTAGGAAAACCAAAGAATATAATGCACACAAGAAGGAGTCATACTAATGTACTCATGAGAAAAAAGCAGAACCAAACAAAACCTAAGAAGGTATACTAACCATCCCAACCTCACCATGGCATACTCACAAAATAAAGAAAGTCAAATTATATAATATAAATCACATCGATGATTGGGTACCCTGCACCACTTTCCCACTAATTATCTTATCTCATAGCCTAATGGAAACATCATGGCACTCCCACCTCTTCCAAACATATCACATCACAACCTGCCCACACACACCTGGGCCTCACAACCACATCACATCCTACCCGTAGACACCTGGGCCACAACACATCACATCCCGCCCATAGACATTGGGAAACAACACATCTCATCCTGCCCGCAAATGCTTTGGCCACATACCACACCTTATCCTAGAGACACCTGGGAAAGAACAAATCGCCCGCACACACCTGGGCCTCCAAAACCACAACCTGCCTGATGAATCTTGGGAAATCACTATCATGACCCGTCCCTTGGGACCCATTCCATGACTGTCACAAATCCACCTTCCATAGGCCAAGGTCTGGTGACTATCACTGAGAAGGCATATCCCTATAACGGGAAGATATTTCCTTTGAACCTGTACAAACACAAAAACTGAGAACACAACAAGAAGCAACCACAAAGTAAACTGATGTAATAAAAAGTGTACAAAAAGTAAAGGGGTCAGAATACAAGCCCAACTAAAAAGTAAAAGTACAACTGAAAAGAGAAAAACATCTCTTGTATTATCCACTGAGGATCCTACCTGAAGGGTAAGTACATCTCACGATCAGTAGTCACTGCAGAACGTCACGTCAAAGGTCCACCTCCGAGCACCGTCTAGTCTTGGATCCCTCATCCTCAATCAATGTTGTCCATCATCTGCACAAGACACAAAAAATTTCAGGCATAGTCTGTGCAGGGGTGAGTATAATGATACTCAGTAGAGACATCAAGAACCCCGAAGGTCTCCCAGAGTTTCACAAAGGAAAAACCATAAAGCAATATCTCAACCACAAAGCATGGATCAGTCAACAACTCTACTTAGGTATATGACCATACATATACCTAAGTTATCAAGATATACTCATCTCATACATGAGGGAAGAATACCACAAAGGTAACACCACGAAGGTAAAAGTACCACAAAGGTAACACCATGAAGGTAAAAGTACCACACAGGTAACACCACAAAGGAAACACCATGAAGGTAACAATATCACATAGGTAACACCATGAAGGTAACACCATGAAGGTAAAAGTATCACATAGGTAACACCACAAAGGTAAAATTACCACACATGTAACACCAAGAAGCTAACACCACGAAGGTAAAAGTACCGCACAAGTAACACCATGAAGGTAACACCACGAAGGTAAAAGACTCAGCTCACACCAAGTATATAAGTAAAGCACATAAGTACAGATGATTAGTCGAGAAGCTAGATCATATTATTGTTTCGAGAGGCACTACTGATGATTATACATAGCCTAACCCACACATGATCGATAGGTACTAACCCCCTCAATGATCCACACAGGATACGACCTGCCCAGAGTCGATACGTACTAACCCCTGTAATGACCCACACAGGATATAACCCACACAGGATCGGTATGCGCTGACCCACACAGGATCGCTGAGGGATAACCCACACAGGATCTGACCCACACAAGATCAGTATGTGCTGACCCACACAGGATCGTTGAGCGCTAACCTACATAGGATCTGACCCACATAGGATCAGTGCTAACCCACACAGGATTGCTCGGTACTAACCGCCATATGATATGTCTCCAACCTCCACCTCACTACCAGCCACTGGATTCCCGCTCATTGTATGATTGATTCTGGGAGGACTGCTCCTAAAGAAATTGGTCATAACTCAACTACCACGAAGCTCCATGAATAAGTATCCCAAGTACCTCCATGTCTTAAGGGTTCCAACTTGACATATGGTGCATCAATAGGACACCCAATCTGTGACTTATAAGCATTTTAGTTCTGAGGGTCTGGTTGGATTCGAATTTGATCCAACCTAGATATACTCCAAATTTATCTAAACCTCAAGTTGAGTATACTAAAAGTATAATATCGCTTCAAGGGTCCCCATCACCGCAGACGATTTGTCAAACGGATGCCTGGATTTCAAGTTATGGTCCTTTAGGTGAAACTAGCCTAGAAGGGCCCGGGTCCGGTCTGACCCGGTCCGGGTCTGAACCGGCTGGGCTGGGCCATGGAGGACTTGGCCCACTAGGCCGCGGTCCAGCCCAGCCCACAGGGGGGAATGTTCTGGCCCGCAAGGGTGTGGCCCGCTGGAGCGGGGCCCACCCTAGCCGACATAGGGGTGGAGTCCCCCCGTTTTTTCCAAACAGACGAGTGGTCATTTGTCTTGTGAAGCGGTGGCACCACAGGGTGCCACCCAGTCACTGCGAGACCCACAAGAGGGTGGGTCCCTCCACCATCATGTCTTAGAGCCGTGGCCTCCTCCAACGGCACGCGACAGCGCGCCGGTCCATCTTCTCCTTCCACGGTCGGCTCAATCCAGCCGCCGTCTTCACCCGTCGCGTCTTCGGTTGTATCCTTCCCCACCGGCATCATGAAATAGTGTGTCACACCACCTCTAAAGTCAATCTGTGTCGACCGCTCTGCTAACCACCTCGGCATAGTTATGCGGCCTCCTCCTGTGGTGCGTGATGGCGCTCCACCTCCATCGTGGTCAATTGGTGCCATCGCGCCAGCGGTCTTCCATGGAGAACGCAAGGGTAAACAATGTAGTGGAGGGTCTGGGACATGTTCGTTTGGCCCACTCCCTCTGTGTTAGCTTGAAATCATGAGGTAGGAATAGAATTCAAAAATCACTTGAAATTATAACAAAAATAAATCCCTACTTCAAGTTCGTTGGAGAGCCTTCGCACTTGAGGAAGAGTTAGTGTTCATCGTTCGATGGTGCTCGTCACCGCTTGCTGGAACTAGATCTGTCCTCCAAGTGATTGGTGTCGCGGCACTTTATCTGAACTTCATCACTTGGGGAATTCATGCTAATACCTCTCCCCAAGATCCATATAATTATGAGAGGGGGGAGGGTGAGTAACGCCCATGGAATTAATGGGGGTTTATTTAATAGGAATCTTTCTAATTCTAATGGCGCTGTTACAAAGTATTTGAGGAGTCAAGAAATTTAATGGCTTGACATGTCATTCATCTTGCCACTACCGCTTGTCTGTTGGAGGAAAAGAAATAAATAAATAAAATAAAAAGTTGTTTTATAATTCTTTTAAAAAGTCCCAAAATCTATCTTCTTCTCCTGAACTACTACGGTTGAAGTGAAACCTCCCTTAAGAGAATCCTAGCACTGAAAATTCAACGGTGCCCTCGGATTTTTAATCTGAGCACCGGTTCAAAAGATAGAAAATTCCACCCATGCATTTGTTGAACATACCTTAAAAAAAGTTCAAAAATTCACTTCGGGCACACCTGGCCTCAGAATCATGCGCCGTCAAATTTTTCAGACTCATAATAATTCCATATAATTAAAAATATTACATAGAAAATTTGGGTCTTTACATTCTCCCCACTTTAGGCCTTTTTTTCCCTGAAATCCACAACATAGACTAAGGAAATAAATGGGGGTAATAAGCACGAATCTGAGCCTCCCGCTCCCATGTGCTCTCCTGGAGGTTCTCATGCTGCCAACAAATGCGCACCAGGGGAATCAATCGCCCATGAAGGACCCTCTCCTATCGATCCTCAATCTCCACTGGAACCTCTATAAATGTCACCCCATCATCAAAGTCCATCTCTCTATGGTTGATGACGTGAGATGGGTCATGCACATATCTCCTCAGCTGGGATATGTGGAAGACATCGTGCACCCTCTTCAACAACGGTGGTAGTTCTAAGTGGTATGCTACCTCACCAATCCTCCGAAGTATTAGAAAAGTTCTGATAAACCTCGGTGAGAGTTTTCCGCCTCAGTCAAATCTCTGAAAACCTCATCGAAGTGTGACCTGTAGGAAGATGTGGTCTCCCTCTTCGAACTCCAAGGGCCTCTGTCTCTTGTCAACATAAGACTTCTGTCTACTCTGTGCAGTCTTCATCCACTCCTAGATGATCTGCACCTTCTCAGTGGTATCTCGTACCAACTCTGGACCCATAAGTGCTGACTCCCCTGGGTCTGTCCAGCATAGAAGTGATCTGCAAGTTCGACCATATAAGTCCTCGAATGGTGTCATACTGATGGTGGACTAATAGCTGTTGTTGTGTGAGAACTCCACCAAGGTCAAGTGATCCTCCCAACTACGGCCAAGATCTAGGACACAAGCATGTAGCGTGTCCTCCAGTGTCTAAATGGTCTTCTTTGTTTGACTATCCGTCTGTGGATGAAAGGTCGTGCTCAAACGTAGATGAGTCTCGAATGCCTCATGTAATCACTTCCACAACTGGTATGTAAAACGTGTGTCACTGTCAGAGACGATCATTGATGGAACCCCATAAAGTCGTACAATCTCATGTACATAGAATTATCACAAGCCCTCTACTGATCCCTGCTCTCTGATGGGTAGGAAGTGGGTTGACTTGGTGAGTCGGTCAACAATCACCTAGATGGAATCATGTCCCTTGGACGTACGTGGAATCCCTGTCACAAATTCCATGGATATACCTTCCCACTTCCACTCTGGCACCTCTAGTGGTTGAGCTAAGCCTGCTGGAACCTGGTTCTTGGCCTTCACTTGATGAAAAGTGATACATCGTGAAACAAACTCTACCACTTCCTTCTTCATCCCCGGCCACCATTGTTGACGCTGGAGGTCCTGGTATATCTTCACCACACTAGGATGTACCGCTAGAGGGGACGTATGGAACTCCCTCAACACCTCCTCCCGTAGCACCACTGGTACCATGGTGCATTCTCTAAATAGGAAGACATGCTCCCCACCTTCATAAAATCCATCAGGTGCATGTCCTGTGGATATCTGAGAACGCCATGCCTCGCATTCAAAGTCCAAAAGTTGTGCCTCCCGAACTCGCTGAAGAAGTGGGGGAGTGACAGTCATAGACTAAAGGTAAGATGTTCTATCTCTATCCACAAAGGATATCTACAATGCGGCTAGCTAATTTGTCGCCTCACTCAGAAAATATAGACCAGACATCTTGCTAAGTGTGTTTTCAACTACGTTCCCCTTCCCAGAAGTATTGACTATCTCAAATTTATATTCCTGGAGGAACTCTAGCCATCATCATTGTCTCAGGTTCAGGTCCTTATGTGATAAGATATACCTGATAATCTTGTGATCAGAGTAGACTGTAAAATGTTCACCCATCAAGTAATGTCACCACATCTTCAAGGGGAAGATCACTTTTTCTAACTCCAGGTCATGGGTGGTGTAGTTCTACTCATGTTGTATCAGCTATCAATAACCATACATGATCACTGCTCGCTCCTACATCTGGACACATCCAAGTCCAGTACCTGATGCGTCACAGTAGACTACATACCCAACGCCCTCTTCTAGTAGCCTCAAGATGGGGGGGCACACTTCAGTATCTGCCTCAGCTCCTGAAAACTCTGATGGAATCTCTCCGTCCACACGAAGGGCTATCCCTTATTTTTCAATGCTGACAATGGTGCCGCAACTCTGGAAAAGTTAGGCACGAATCTCCAGTAATACCCAACCAACCCCAGGAAACTCTGTACCTCGGTCACACTCCTGGGTGGCTCCCAATAAATCATAGCCTCTATATTCTCTAAATCCACTGCAACTCTAGCCTCTGAGATATCATGTCCTAGAAAGTGGACCTCTCGTATCTAGAAATGGAACTTTGAGAGCTTACCATAAAGTTGGTGCTCTCAGAGTGTATCCAGAACTATCTGCAGATGATAGGCTTGCTCCTCCTCCATCACTGAGTACACCAAGATGTCTTTGATGAAGACCACCACAAATCGATTTAGGTATGGCTGGAAGATCCTGTTCATGAGTCCCATGAACACTATAGGGGTGTTGGTCATGCCAAAAGGCATAACCAATAACTCATACTGGCCATACCGAAATCTAAAGGTCGTCTTCTACACATCCTCATCTTATACCCTAAGCTGATGATAGCCTGATATAAGGTCTATCTTCAAAGACTATTGAGATCCCTTCAACTGATCAAAGAGATCATCAATCCTCGAGAGTGGATACTTTTTATTCACAGTCACCTGGTTCAGGTGCCGATAATCTACACAGAGTCTCAAACTCCCATCTGTCTTCTTGACAATCAAAATTAGGTATTCCCATGGAGAAACATTGGGCCTTATTAACCCCTTCATCTGCAAGTCCTCCAGCTGTACTTGAAACTCATGAAGCTCTGCAGGATCCATACGATATGATGGTGTAGATATCATTGTCTTCTCAGGGTGTAGGTCGATGTAAAAGTCTACCTCTCTGCATAGAGGTAGTCCCAGAACATCGTCAAGAAAGACATCGGAATACTGGTCTACCACTACAGGATAGCCTAGACTCTAAACATCAACTGATCTGAGGGTAAGTCTAGCCAAATGATGTGTGATCAGTTGCACCCTCCTCTGGGAAAGTCCATCATGTGCTGCAAAGGTTCCCTTCTCATCGGTGAAGGAAAAACTAGTCCAATCCTCGTGGACACACTGCACTTTGCACCTAATATAGTCAATATGAGCATGGACTATGGATAATCAATCCATACCCAAGATGACGTTGTAAGGCCTTGATGCCACTACTAGAAGATCTCGGATGAATTTCTCACCTCCTAGAGTAAGCTCACACTGCCGGAAACAGTGTGTAATCATCGAATCTTCTCTCATAAGAGTCTCTAGCCATAAGAATCGAGCCAATGGCTCCGTTGGAATCTTCGAGATCCGAATGAGGTCTATGGAAATAAAAGAGTGACTGGAACCTGTGTCTATAAGTACTGCAGCTAGGGTGGAATAGACACAGATCATACCTCTAATCATCTCCAGAGCGTCTTGGTCGTAGGCCTCAGCTGCCTGGAGCTAAGCTCATCCATGTCCTCCTGCTCCTTATGGTCAGGGTGGACCACCTGGAGGTGGTGGCGATAGAACCTCGAATCACCACCCATCGCTAGCTGGACGGCCAGCTCCTCTTATATGTTCACAGCCCTGTAGACCTCCTCACTCAAACCTCTGCCACTGAAACTCATGAAATGTGCTTAGTCAACATGCACCCTCTACTGGTGGGGCTGGTGTCATCTGCTTTCCAACAGGTGGTGGTGCTACTGGTGCACCACCCGATGGTATTATTTCCATAAGAGGGACCTGCACTAAAGCCTCATTACTCGGTGGGTCGTCATCGTGTACTCTCTCAGGAATCCTGGCTGGCTGTCTACATGGAAACATCCTGAAAGAAAACAGGTGCGTCATGGTCAATAAGTTATACCAGTTGAGCTGACTCAATGAAAACACAAGAAAACTTTTCAAAACACACACAATCAGTGTTTTCATGCACTAATCTGGAAATCAGAATTCAGGGTCCTGGTGTATGGATACGTCGGCTGCTACACCAACACTGGATTCCCCAAACTAAAAACCACACTCATTATAATTAACACTACCGCCACATTGAAAATATTAGAGTCTTAGTTCTTCGGTAGAACCGACTCCTCCGATACCACTTTGTCACGACTCATCCACCAGGGCTTGTTCCATGACTACCCCAAGCCCGCCTTCCATAGGCCAGGGGCTAGTGAATAGAACCAAAAAGGTGTATCCCTATAATGGGAAGGCATTGCCTTTAAACCTGTACAACCACACAAATCAAGAACACAACAAGAAGAAACCACAAATTAAACTGTTGTAGTAAAAAGTGTACTGAAATTAAAGGGGCTGGAATACAAGCCCAACTGAAAAGTACAAGTACAACTGAAAAGATAAAAATAGCTCCTAGATCTTCCACCAAGGATCATGTCTGAAGGGTAGGTATATCCCACAATCCGCAGTCACTACAACATGTCACGTCAAAGGTCCACCTCCAAGCACCATCCAGTTCTGGCTCCCTCAACCTCGATCAACATTGTCTGTCGTCTGCACAAGAAACAACAAGGTACGGGCATAGCTTGTACTGGGTTGAGTATAACGATACTTAGTAGGGATCCTGAGACCCCTCGAAGGTCTCCCAGTGTTCAATAAAGGAAAACCCACAAATAAAGATCTCAACCATAAATCACAGAGCAGTAAACAACTCAACTTAGGTATATTCCCATACATATACCTAAGTTATCAAGATATACTCATCTCATACATGAGGGAATAATACCACAATGGTAACACCACAAAGGTAAAATTACCACAAAGGTAACACCACGAAGGTAAAAGTACCACACATGTAACACTACGAAGGTAACACAACGAAGGTAAAAGTACCACATAGATAACACCACGAAGGTAACACCATGAAGGTAAAAGTACCACAGAGGTAACACCATGAAGGTAACAACATGAAGGTAAAAGTACCACATAGGTAACACCACGAAGATAACACCATGAAGGTAAAATTACAATACAAGTAACACCACAAAGGTAACACCACGAACGTAAAAGACTCAACTCACACAAGGTATATAAGTAAAGCATAGAAGTACAGATGATTAGTCGAGAATATAGATCATTTTATTCTATCGAGAGGCACTGTTGCTGATTATACGGAGTCTAATCAACATGAGATCGACAAGTAATAACCCCTGTAATGATCCACATAGGATCTGACCCACCCGGAGTCAATAGGTACTAACCCCAGCAATGACCCACACAAGATCGGTATGCACTGACCCGCACAAGATCGCTGAGCGTTGACCCACACAGGATCTGACCCACATAGGATCTGTATGTGCTGACTCGCACAGGATCGATGAGCGTTGACCCATATAGGATCTGACTCATATAGTATTGGTGCTGACCCACATAGGATCGTTTGGTACTAACCTTCGTATGATCTATCTCCAACCTCCGCCTCACTACCAGCCATTGGGTTCCTGCTCATTGTATGCTTAATTCTGGGAGGACCACTCCTCAAGCCATATCTCATACCTCAACCACTAATAAGCTACATTAATAATCATCCCAAGGACCTCCATTTCGTAAGGGTTCCAACGCGATAGACATCACATCAATCGGACGCCCGGTCTGTGACTTATAAGCATTTTAGTTCTGAGGGTCCGGTTGGATTCGGATTCGATCCAACCTAGACATACTCCAAATTTATCCAAAACTCAAGTAGAGTATACCAAAAGGACCATATCTCTCCAAGGGTCCTAGCACTGCAAACGGTTCGTCAAACGGGCACCCGGATTTCAAATTATGGTCTTTTAGGTGAAAGTGACCTGTAAGGGCCCAGGTCCGGTCCGACCCGATCGGACCAACCCAACCCAACCCGGTCTGGGACAACCCAACCCAATTCGGTTTGACCCGACCCGATCTGGGTCTAACCAGGCTAGGCTGGGCTGCGACAGGCTTGACCCGTAGGGGCATGGCCTGGGCCGCAAAGGCATGGCCTATTGGGCTCATACGGCCTGGCCCGTAGAAGCATGGCCCACTGGGCGCATGCAGACCGACCAGTGATGACGCGGCCAGCTAGGCATGCACATCCCACTAGAGTAGGGCTCGCCCTAGCCGACACAGGGGGGGAGTCCCCCTAGTTTTCCCAAATGGCCAAGCGGTCGTTCATCTTGTGAAGAGGCAGCACCACGGGGCGCCACCTAGTCATCGTGGGCCCCACAGAAGGGTGGGTCCCTCCACCGTCGCGGCCTCCTCCAGCGGCACATGACAGCGCACTTCTCCGTCTTCAACTTTCACAACCGGCTCGAGCCGACCACCATCTTCACCCACCGCAACATCGACTACGGCCTTCCCCACTAGCGGCACATGACGGTGTGTTGCACCACCTCTGCAGCCGGCCGGTGTCATCCGCTCCGCTAACCACCACAGCATAGTGTCACAGCCTCCTCCTGCAGGGCATGACAGCACGCCACCTCCATCATGGTCGGTCGGTGCCACCACGCTGGCGGTCTTCCACAGAGATCACAAGGGTAAACAAGGTAGCGGAGGGTCTGAGCCATGTTCTTTTGGCCCATGCCCTCTGTGTCATCTTGAAAATGTGAGGGAGGAATAGGATTCAACAATCACTTGAAATTATAACAAAAATAAATCCCTACCTAAAGTTTGTTGGAGAGCCTCCACACTTGAATAAGATTCGGTGTTCGTCGTTCAGTGGCGCTCGTCATCGCCCGCTGGAACCGGCTCTATCCTCCAAGTGATTGGCATCATGGCACTTTATCAGAACTTCGTCGCTTGGTGAATTTGTGTCAATATCTCTTCCCAAGCTCCATATAAATAAAAGAGGGGGAGGGTGAGTAACGTCCGTGAAATTAATGGGGGTTCATTTAATAGGAACCTTCCTAATTCCAATGACACTGTTACAAAGGAGATGAGCAGTCAATCCATTTAATGGATTGACACGTCGTTGGTCCCACCACTACCACTTGTCTGTTGGAGGAAAAGAAAGAAATAAATAAATTAAAAAAGTTATTTTATTATTTTTTTTAAATTTTCCAAAATCTATCTTCTTCTCCTGACCTACTTCGGTCAAAGTGAATCCTCCCTTAAGCAAATCACGAGGCTGCGGATTCAACAGTTCCCTCATATTTTTAATCCGAGCACCGGTTCAAAATATAGAAAATGTCACCTATGTGTTTACTGAACGTACCTTAAAAAAGGTTCAAAAATTCACTCCGGTCACACCGGGCCTCATAATCATGTGCCGTCAAATTTTTCAGACTCATAATAATTTGATATAATTAAAAAAATACATGGAAAATTTGGGTCTTTACAATTACTACCTCGAAGGAGGAGCAAGAAAGAGTGGGTGGCTATCCATTTATCCTCCCACTGAGAAGTTTGGGAAGGACACCCTTCCCCATGATGATGGGGGTGTTAATCACATAGTTCTCAACTCGGTTGGGGTGTGTATAAAAATTAAAATTAAAATATATAGTATATATATATAATACCAAGCACTCAACCCAACCTATGGGTTTCCAAATAGACAACCAACTCACAATACTACTACCTTTTCTGCCACCTCTACATGCAAAACACCACACAACAGACTATAAAACCCATTTCATGTTCCCCACAAATTGATTAATCATTACCATTATTTATTAACAATAAATTTATTAATTCCATAACTACTTGGGAAACTACCGATCACAAGGCACAACAAGCAGCACATCAAAATTCACTTAGATGAAGAAGAACCATGGTAAAATAAACCACTTCACATTAAAGACACATCATACCACAACCTCCAACTATGGGGTGAATATTTCTGTATGTTATTCATGGGGAATCACCCATACCAACCACTAACATCATTATTCAAAGTCATCCCTCCTAATACATCATCTGAACCACAACATGAAACACACTTAACAATAATCAGATCTGCAGCCCTATTACACAAACACGCCACACCACATCCGCCGAACCAACCCCCTATGCACTACCTTGTCCATAAACACATTTCCCCATAGACAAAAGTATGAAATATTCAGATTTAACAAGGAATACATTCTTTAATTTCACTTATTAATTTAAGAGTTATCACAGAAATAGTATGATCTAGGGGCATCCATTTATTAGCTGAATATACGTGATTAACAGTTTTTGAATTTAATTATTCAAGGAAAAACAAACATCATTCATTCCATATACCATCCAGTGTGCCAAAAAATACCCCCAATTTCCATTATTTTCATCAAGTAGTTATCCCGTTTAGATCACAAAAACAGTTAAATGAATAAAACAAAAACTTGCATCACTTTTTCCCAGCCCCCTGTTTATTGATTTAAAGTTGAATCAATTATCTTTATTTAATTTGGATTCAACTATCTTCACAAGGAGAACATATTTTTACTCACCCACAATGATACAAAATTAAGATAGATAAAGGTATCCCCACATGAAAGAAGAGACAATCGGTACTTCCTGGTTGTACCAAAAATAGGGGCATGCATGCAATGGGAAAACCTCCCGGTTAACTTGAACCAATTTTTACAACACTTTACTCGACACCTATGGGAAGAAGAACTTTGGGAATATTTTATAAAGATGAAACAATAAGGAAAGACAAAGATGAAGGTTATCTTGTCTTTAGAAATATCTAAACATAGAATTCATCTAGATATATTTTTGATTTTCCATTAAAAGAGGATTTGGTCAAGAAAATGTATTTTTGTTGAGTAAAGTCCCCCAAACTCTTAGGAATTTAAGATAACATTTCTAGGATTTGAATTGGACCAAATCCTTTCAAATATGGCATTAAATCCATTTTACATCAATGAATACATCAAAAGTGGAAAAACTGGAACTGGAAATGTTGTTCACGAAACACAGTTGGGTGAGGCAGCATTTGGGTGAGACACCATTGGATGAGGCACCGTTGGTTGAGACACACCTGGACGAGGCACTGTTCACAAAGTCACTTTTTGTTGAGGCACCATTCGTGAGATACTATTAAGAGAGATACAATTCAGTGAGTCATTGTTAGGTGAGAAAGTAATCACCAACTAGCGATAGCCAGCGAGTCACCACTTGAGTGATCCACTGCCAGCAAGTGACCACTAGGGTGACACCACCAAGGTGAAACTGTTGGATTGAGGCACCATTGGAAAACTTTGAAAATATAGATTTTTTTGTAATGTTTCCAAATGAGTCACCTTGAACTCCAAAAACACTTCAAACACTAGATTGTCACAAAGTAATGGATCGGAGAGGTCCAATCCATTACACCAGATACCACTAAAACTATTATCTTCCTCAAGAATTCAAAACCAACCTGGAAGTAAAAGAGAGGAAGGGTCCGAACAACTATCCCTTAAGATACCTCTTAAGGATCTCGCTACATGTGGAACATTGTTACCAATTAAACACATCAAATTCCAATGATAAACCATCCTTCATTGTTTGAGAGACAGAGTAAAACCTCATCATCCAAGAAAACATCCTTTGACATATGATAACCCAGCCGACCAGAAGACACACCACACAAGTACAATAGTCACACTATCTGAACACATGAATCAGGGAATTTCTTCCTCGATGTCAAGATACTATCCACTATGGGTGGAGCTTAATCGCTCGCACGGGTTTAATCGAATCACAGTTAATGCATATTGATTATGAATCAGGTCCTCCCCGTTCTGCTTATAAGACTTAATCACACATTCATCCACACACATCATAATGTAAGGAGAAAAACTCATCATATAAAAAACAAGGCTCAAGTAGCACATTAAAATGTAAAAAGAGCGAGGAAAACTCAAAAAACTTTAGGTACAGAGCATGCATCTGCATTTCCCGCTCCCAGGTACTCTCCTCATAACCACCTTGCCTCCACAACACAAAAACCAAGGGAATGTTCTGGAAACATAAAACCATCTCCTGATGATCCTGGGTCTCCAATGGTTATTCCAAAAACATCGCATCATCCTCTATATCTATCTCTCCCCAGTTGGTGGAATTGGAGTCATCATGAAGATACCGATGAAGTTGGGAGATATGGAAGATGTTGTGGATCCTCTCTAACTGTAGTGGTAACACCAACTAGTATTCCACCTCACCAACTCCCCCCAATACCTCAAAGGGCCCAACGAACCTATGAGAAAGCTTAATTCATCTCCCAAACCTCTACTTCCCACGTCGAGGGGAAACCTTCAACAACACATGGGCCAGATTTATACCTTAACTAAGTAAAACCCAATGTTTCAGACTAAACCACAAATTTGGAATTCCAATTCAAGGCTCTATATAAATGTTATAAATGTTTACATCAATGGAATATTTAATTTTAAGATATTCAGGGGGAGTAAAAATGGGATTTCAGAGCACAAGAATGTTGATAGGGAAATATTTTTTGGATTAATGTAATCACCGGAAAATATTTCCAAGATCATTTATTAGAGAGAATTAAAATTTTACCCCTCTTATGCATCCAAAACCAAAAATTAAAATTTCCACTCATTATCACAAACTGAAAAATACATGGGTTATTACACCTACATGCTTCTCCGAATTCAAACCTCACTATAATTTTACACAACACCATCTTATATTGAAGGATTTAAATATCATAAAATTCCACTTCAATGAAAGGAATGTAAAAAATAATATATCAATGTTGTAGAATATATCCCCATTGTGATGAGCATACAATTATTTTAAATAGAGGATTATATATAGTCATTTTTTATTGAATCCATCAAATAGCACCCATTCATTACACAAGATATAAATTTTTATAATCCTTTTTTCATACATCCACGCCCCAAAATCACTTGTGTATTTTATTTCATAAGTTGAGAGGTAAATGTAGAAATTAAGACATTAGGGAGAGAGAGATTAGGAATATCATATGCCTCGGCATACCTTTTAAGAAAATCTATCAGATCTTCCCCATAAGTGTTAATTTCTCTAAAATTACTAGGTTTTTAGTAATCCTCTGCAAGTTTCAAATAACCATTCTCCATCCATGGATTAAAATTAAATAGTTGTGCTCATTTTGTTCCATTTAAAAGAAGAATAAAATCCTAGTCATTTTATGATTACCATAACCATGAACATCTCTTCATACAACATTTCTTTTATAGTATCCTTGAAAATATTCAGATCTATATGAGAGGATCTATTAAACAAAATCAAGTAATTGAGATCAAATTGATGGGATAAATTTATATAATTATCATTTATTTTTTTGTGATTTGTACAGAAAACTCGTATATCATATAACATTTTATTTGTTTAGAATTATGGAAAGTGTCCCTTTTTACTATCAAAAATCTAGTAAATAATAATTAATCATCAAATAAGCTTGGATTGTCATGAAATTTTAGAAAAATAACATCTGATTCGTTTATTCTATGTAGGAATAACCCACACATCAATTTGACATGTGATGTGGGTAGAATGATTGAAAGTTCCTTTTATGTTCTATAAAATTTTATGCAATGATCAAAACTTAGAAACTAGAATTGGACTAATATAAAAATGTATGAAAATGAACATTGATTCATTTATTACCTATACAAAAAACTAAATTTTAAACCAATGTGTGATTTTTATGGAATGATACATAGTGTCTTTTTAATCTTAAAGTGTTTATACTTCAATAAAAAAATGTTTCAAATGATCAAAATTGAATAAATGAACTCGGATTGTCACAAAAATTAGGGAAAAAGTTATCAACTAATTTGAAACACATTGGGAAAAACCATGAATCAATTCAATATATGATATGACATTAATGATCAAATTTTATTTTTTTATAATTAAATATCTTTCTAGTTTTACAAATTTCTGTCAGGTAATCAAAACCAAACAAATAATATCAGATTGTCATAAAAATTTATGACAATGTTTTTTGATTCATTTTTGTCTTATTAAGACAACTGCATAACAATTTGATTTGTGATTAGTTTAGAATGATTCAATGTTCATTTGTACATCTATAATTGATATTTATCATGATTTTTATGAATTACTTTATGATATGTTTTTCATATATTATGTTATCCATTTTTAACTCTTTATATTTTCCCATAATGAAAATATATTTTGATTGCATGTGTGTGTGTGTTTGTACAAATATTTATATAATTATATGATTTTATAGATAATACTAAATATATTACTATAAATACAATATAAAAGTTTATAATCAAATAAATAGATCCATGTGATCCCATGTTTCCATATTATCGATCACTATCTCAAATCTTCCATTCTCGTCATCAATTCACTTAGATCACTATCTCAAATCTTCCATTCTCGTCATCAATTCACTTAGATTCCCATAATCTTTCTCATCCCATGCCAACAATGATACAATGTAGTATTGCTTTTCCACCATGATTCTCTCTAACTCCAGGGTTTCATTAAAATAAAATTCTAAAAATGATTGATTTGTGGTGCCATCCACTGCAGCTCTGAGGGTTTATGGTGATGTCATGTAGTAGTTATTATTATTTTCTAGAGAACCGATAATCGGATGAAGGTTCACCTTTTTATTCTTCAAGGAATTTCTTGAAGAACTCAGATTCAAGCTCCTGATATAGTTCTAGAGGAGAGTTCTCTTCCTGGTGTCCTTAGAGATAAATTTTCTATGACAGAATTGCTTTCTCTTGGTGGCATTCCACTTATTATTTATATTGTGTTCAGTTATTTCGAGCAACCTGTTTTCAATATCTACCCATTTATTACCTATTTCTTTGTGAGAATCAAAAAAAATCATGTCTTCTCTTCTTCTATCCACCTTTCCTTCTTTCAATTAAAAGAAAAAATATTTTTATTTTTCAAAATATTTTATAGAAATAAATGAAAAACAGCTAAACACTAGTGTAGGTGACAAGGATAAAAACAACACTTTAATGTTTTTTAGAGATAGTTGTTTCATATCTCCCTACATTGTCTACCAATCCTTACACTTAGAATCTAGGAAACTAAGTGCCATTTTCTAACTCTATATTGTTCCACAAATTGAACCAATAATCTACACGGACACAAATCATAAAGCTCTACACTTGAGACATAAATAATATAATGAGGATAAAGAATAAAAATAAGTGGCATAAGTGATGGGTTGGGACCTATCTTCTTCAATAGTCCACTGGACATTGAACACATCTGATCTCTTGCGACCCTTGAAAGCCTTCCCACCCAAAACCTGGCCCTTGGAATCATTATTATCAGTGGGTAAGCCAGTGTAAGAGTCCTCATCAGGCATGTCTGGTCTCATAAGGTTCAACATATTATTCTCATAATTCTACCAGTATCATCCTTGATGATCACTCCCACCCACCATACACACCCCACCAATTCTCAGTGGTGTTTGTTAGAAGAAATTTCCATCTATGTGCCCCAGTCCACCAATGTCCATTGACTAAGACTCGTTTCTGTTGAGGCTATTGCTATTACATGTGGCCATGGTCTCAAAGTTGTCAAAGGGTCAATGCCAGCATTATATAAAGGTTGATGATGAATCTTTATTTCAAAATATATAGGGTTGGACAATGCCCCACATGTTGGAATAATGTAATCAGGGTTCTGTAACCCATGGATGGTCAGCTCGTCTTATAGCTCTAGGTGATTATTGTTTTCATAAGGGAATATTGGTTGTGATAATACGGTTTCCATGTCTTCAACTCCTTCGTTCCTCAAGACATAATCTATCAATGTCACTAAAAGAGATAAAAAGAGAAACTGAAAATGTGAAATTTGGATGAATCTCAATGTTTTAATGGTGGAAAGTATAGTTAAATTGGGGGTATATTTATTATATTTTTTTACCAATTTGAATCCATTTGTTGAAAAATTTTTGTAGTAGTTATTAATAAATATAATTTATTATTTAAATTTTTATTTATTTCTGACAATAAAAAATAGAACATCAAATAAAAATAATTCAAAATTATTCTCACCTTATTCGGGTAACAAAGAAACATATTTCCACAATAAAATAAAATTCTCACTATAAAGAGGTTTTTTATTCATTTTTTTCCTAAAAAGATACCATAAAAATAATTAAAATCCCACATGTAAATTGTAATAATCCAATTTTTTAATTCATTAAGGAGAATATTAATTAATTCTTCATAACAGATGCCTCAATAAATACATCCTATAAATGTGTTGACTCTTTTTTTCACAACTATAAGAGGAATAAATTTACTATTCTATTATAAAATTATCATCCATAACTTATATGAAACATATATATATAATTCACTTGGTTTTTGTGACTTAATTGAAATTTTATTATTATAGAATGTTTGTTAAGTATATATTTTTATTTTGTTTTTCCCCTACTCATACGGGTGTGGTGGCAGGGAGTTTTAGGTTTGGGGTGACAGTCGCAGGAATGAGTCCCCAGGACAGTTTTATTCATTGCTTGAGTTGTATATAAAAAATATTATATATTTTCTATGATATTAAAAAAATAAATCAAATTATTCTAACCTACTACAAAGTGTGTTCACACACGCATCCATTAACGGAGATATGAAAAAATAATGTTATATATAATTTATTTTTTTAATTAGTTTTTCTAATTTTATATGGTATTATTAAGTAGATTTAAAAATGAATAAATCGTCATTTTTTTTTAAATAAAATTTACTTCATTTCTTTTATGTGGTATTTTTTTTTATATATTTTTTTAAATTGAATTTTTTTTATCTAAAATTTATGTCATGATAAAATAAATTTCATTTGATAGGATATTTTTATAGAAATATATTTCAAAAAAATTGATGATACAACTTTATAAAATTAAAATCTATCTCAAGTGTGAGATAAGATAAATTTATCATGCAATTATAGGTCTTCAAAAAATAAAATTTATCTCATGTATACAGTTTATCTCTATATGAAATTTCTATTACTTTTTCATTGATATAAAACTATTTTTTTCATTATCATGTAAGAAATATAAAAACTTGAGAACTTTTTTTATTTTATTATTTATATTTCATCAATAATTGTAATTTTTCATATTAACTATATAAAATAATTTAAAAATATCATATATATCAGTAACTCTTTAAAAACATTTACAATTTTTTTAAATTTTCATATTCATTTTATCTCATTTAATAGGTAAGATAAATTCAATTTATAATAAAAAAGTTAAAGTCAAATTATTTTATTATCTCACATTTTATTATTTTATGCATAATCTTTTATATCATATCATTTTTTGTGATAATAGTTTTTTATAATAAAATTAAACTTCTTAATCTCAAAATAAAATTATTATAAGATAATTATAAAATATTTTTTTTGAAATACTTACTATTTTATAAATAATTTTTATTTGGATGTTTGGTAATAACTTATTTTTTATTAATAATTAAATAAATTTATTTTACATTAATATATTTTTTAAAAAAATATTATGTTTTTTTAAAATATCCATTAAGTGTCCCTTGGCCACTCTATCGTCCAGGTGGAAACATTAAGGCTTTCTTTGTCTTAATCCTTATGAGCTGATTCTATGCCACCTAAGAATCCATCAGGAAAAAAAGGAAAAGTTATTTTAAAAAAGTATAATGGAAATAAAAATGATGTAGGAGAGAGAAATAAAATCATAACTCATTTATGCAGGGGTGAAAATAGTAAAAATTTAATATTTTATTAAAATGAAAATTAAGTGGTTGATGGAAGCGAGGGATGGGAATTGATATTAATGGTTTTTGTATTATGGAAACTACTGGGGTTGACCACGATGTCAAAATACTAGGTTCAAAATAATATATACCATTAAAACCTTATAACGCTTTGATAGAATTTATTGAAACTATATCACTTCATCCCAGCTTGTAGGCTATCTTCTAACTCCGCATATTTTGAGATAAAAGTTCACCATGAAACTTCAATTGATTACATCATTAACCCCTTTGATCACATCTCAACACCCATTTCTATGTGATATAGGAGCATCTTGAAATGATTATGATATGCAGTACAGGCTGAATGGACATTCAAATCAGAAGTTATAGCTGTTTGAATTTTAAGAAACTAGGGTCAACTATAAAAAAACTCAGTTTTTGAGGCCTTAAGGGACTTTGTAGGGTTGAAAACCTAGATAGAGCCATTTTACCCCAGTCCAAGACCATCTATCATATAGATCTTACTGCAGGATTTTATTTTATATGTGGTAGATCCTAAACGGACACTCGTATCAAAAGTTATGGTCATTTGAAGTTCGAGTTCGATTTTCGACGTTTTTGAAATTTTAATATATATTTTCCCTTTGATTATCAAATGATTTAAACATCATGAGGTTTTATCTCTTTAATAAGTTTTTATTTGATTGGTTGTGGAGCTAAAATATACTCCCAGATCAGTAGTTATGGTCGTTTGATGTCGAAGTCTGCTTTTCAAATTTTTGTAGATTTGTAAGTTTCAAGTTATTATTAACAAAAAATTATAATTAATTATTAATTAACACATTATAATTAATTAAAATTATAAATAATAAACTATATATGAGATTAAATAATAAATCATAAATCATAAATAAATATTTTTTAAAAAAACCATTAATTCATGTGCGGTTTTTGAAAACAGCCGCTATTTCCCAATGGATTTTTTAAAAAATGCAGCTAAAAATATATTTTTTCTTTGAAAAAAAATAAAAAAATATATTAAAAAAATATTTTAAAAACATTTATAAGTGGTTTTAACAACCGTCACTAAACATTTTTCAAGAAAACATTTAGCGACGGTTTTCGAAACCGCTACGAAAAAACTACCGGGAAACACCATTTTGTTTGTATTGTTGGGCCTAGTTTATAGCTTACCTAAGTCAAAACCAACGTTTAGGGCTAAACCACAAAGTTTAAATTCCAATTTGAGACTCTATATAAATGTTATAAATTTTTTTATCAATGTAATACTTAATTTTACAATATTCAGGGAGAGTACAAATGGGATTACAAAGCACAAGCATGCCATTGGGGAAATATTTCTAAGATCAATGGAATTGAAAGAAAACATTTCGAAGATCATTTAATAGGGTAAATTACTATTTTACCCCTCTTATTCATCTAAAACCAAAAAATAAAATTTCCACTCATTACTACAACCTAGAAAATAGACAGGTTGTTATACCTACATATTTCTCCAAATTCAAACCTCACTCCAATTTTACACAACACCATATTATATTGAAGGATTTGAATATCATAAAATTCCCCATCAACAAAAGGAATATAAAAAATAAAAGATCTAAGTTTCAGAATATTTCCCCATTGTGATGAACATACAAATTTTTGAAATAGAGGCTTATATGTAGGGCTTTTGTTTAATGAATCCATCAACTATCACCCATTCTTTACAAAATATAGAATTTTTATATGACTTTGTGCATAAATCCACACCCCCAAATCAATTGTGTATTTTAATTCATATATTGAGAGGTAAATGTGTAAATTACAACATTAGGGAGAGAGATATTGGGAATATCATATTCCCCGAAAAACCTTTTAGGAAAATCTATCAAATATTCCCTAGACTTGTTCTTTTCTCTAAAATTACTAGGTTGTTAGTAGTCCTCTGCAAGTTGAAAATAGCCATTCTCCATCCATGTATTACAATTAAATAGTTGTTCCCATTTGGTTACATTTCAAAGAATAAAAAATACTAGGCCTTTTAATATTACCATAACCATGAACATCTCCTCATATAACATTTATTTTATAGTATCCTTGAAAATATTTAGATCTGGATAAGAAGATTCATTAAAAGAAACTGATTAATCGAGATCAAATTGATGAAAAAATTTAGAGAATTATTATTTATTTATTTTTAATTTTTACAAAAAAAACCCATATATCATATAACATGTGATTTTTCTAGAATTAAATAAAGTGACACTTTTTTACTATAAAAATACTATTCAATAATAATAAGTCGTAAAATAAGTTCGGATTATCATAAAATTTTAGAAAAATTACATTTGATTCATTTATTCTATATAGGAAAAACCTGAATATCAATTTGACTTGTGATGCAACTAAAATGATTGAAATTGCCTATTAAGTTCTATAAACATTTATGCAATGATCAAAACTATACAACTAGAATTGGATTAATATCAAAATGTTTGACAATGACCTTTGATTCATTTATTACCCGTAGAAAACACTACACGTTAAACCAATGTATGATTTTTATGGAATGATACATAGTGTCTTATTACAATTAAAAGTATTCCTACTTCAATAAAATTGTGTCAAATGATCATAATTGAATAAACAGTATCATATTGTCACAAAAAATTAGGAAAATAGTAATCAACTAATTTGAAACACATTGGAAAAAACCATACATAAATTCTATATGTGATATGACATTAATGATAAAATGTGATTATTTTAATTAAATATCTTTCATGTTTTACAAATGTATGTTAAGTAATCAAAACCAAACATATAAGATTATATTGTCATGAAAATTTAGGAAAATGTTTTTTGATTTATTTGTGACTTATTAAGACAACTGTATAACAATTTGATTTGTGATTAGTATGGAATGATTCAATGTTCATTTGTAAAACTATAACTGATATTTATGATGATTTTTTTGTGTTAATTTATGATACATTTTTCATATATTATGTTATCAATTTTTAACTCTTTATCTTGTCTCATAATGAAAATATATAATGTGTGCATGTGCACGTGAGTTTGTACAAATATTTATATAATTGTATTATTATATATATAATACTAAATATGTTACAAAAAATATAATATTAAAATTTATAATCAAATAAATGGATCCATAGGATCCCATGATGCCATCTCATCGATCACCATCTCAAATTTTCCTTTCTCATCATAAATTACCTTAAAATCCCAATCATCTTTCTCATCCCCTACCAAAAATGATCCAGTGTCATATTGATCATCCACCATGATACTCTCTAACTCTAGGGTGTCATTTAAATTAAATTCTAAAAATCAATGATATGTGGTTCTATCCACTGCAACTCTGGGGGTGCATGGTGACGTTTTTGGTTCTGGGTGCAGCGGAATCATGCGATGGGTGGAGCCTAAGTTTGTTTTTTGTCATGATCGATGATCAATCCAAGATTTATACGATGTTTAATCAGTGTGATCAATAGAATTGAATCAATATAGACAACATTAATCACATCAGAACTAGAGATAGTAGATCAACACATATTGTTTATAGCTAATTTAATTAGATAAATAATTACCTCTAAGGTATTCTTTCTTCGTTGATGAATCTAGTTACAGATATACGGTGCACCGTTATTGAGTTGTAGAAACCAATCATAGATTTCCTTTATAGGTGATATAAATGTGTTCCATTAATCTATGGATGTCATTGAAGGAGTATTCAAGTGCTAGCATTGAAGATCCCTACGCTTGTGACGTCTGCCTTGATTGCCTCGAGAATCGCTTTCAAAACATTCACCTTGATCAAGTGGAGGAGGATTTATCTTCATTATTGAGAGAATTATTGGAGAATAGGCCTCCCCATACTTGAGAGTTTTTCTCCAAATCCATTGTGCATGAATGAATTGGATTATGAGAAAATAACAAAACTGGGTATTTATATTGCTAGGGTTAAAATAAAATAATTGCACAAGTGTCCTTTATTATTTTATTTAATCCTAGAAAATCCCATGTCAAATATTATTATTATTATTATTTCTTGACCGAAATTTAACTTGAGAAATATAATTAAATATTATTTAATAAAATAATATTCAATATTATTATTTCTCATCTGACCATTTAACTCGATCTACCATTCCTCCACAATATTTATCAGACCTTGAATAATCTCTATTTATTTATTAAATAAATATCACTACATTATTCACCAATAAATAAATAAATATTATATTTACTAAACAAAAAATAAATATTGATGTGCGATTAAGGATACAAGAATAATTATTAAACCACGTACGAGAATAATATTTATTCAATCTTTTAAATAATAAATAAAAATATATTATTTAATCGAGATTCTGGATACACTAATTGTTTGGCCCTCTAGGCCTCTTTATCAGTGGCATTAGGCGCAACAAACTAAAGTCCAAGGTTAGAATCTAGCAACATTCCAAGTCACCCATAGAGAAAGAAGTTAATTATGCAACAACATGTCACCTTATACAGACTCTTACCATGTAATATAATCTCTTTATCATAATATCTCTAATCGATCAGGTTGCATGCCAGTGCCATCAACATATGTGTCTGATATATCTTTATTTGAATTTTTGGAAATTGAACTTGCCTGTAGAACACCATGGCCATAGATTTATTTAGGCTATATCATTTCTATCAAAGGGACTGAGATATTTACTTCTATTAATGAAAAGAAGGGATAAATACTTTCTCACATTATTCATTAATGCAATATTACTTGTGACAAACCCAACGTGCCCTACCTCACCGCAAAAATATTTCATCATATTTTTCATCAATGCGTCAAATTACACGACTTGTAATATTCATTAATTATAATCTTAAAGTCTAAGGACCAATAAACATGTATGTAGATAGTAACATCCAATGACGCTTATAAATATTGATTTCCTACTGGTGAGTCTCGTTCTCATAATATCCTACTAGATATTACCATGGGCATAAACCATGAGAAGGTGATTCAAATTCCTATGAGTCTCCACCCCTGATAGCCTATATCATTTGTGTCCCTCAAATGATATCATCTAGCCATTGAATAGATATTCAATAATAGTGTCATACCACTTCTGGGTTCTCATCATAGAGGGGAACTTCTATGAACTTTTAGTGTGACAGATAATCTTATGAAATTATCACATACTATGTCATGAAGAAGAATAGTCATGATGTGATATATATTTAATTAATATTCATGATAATTAATACATGTTTATCATAAATTATATTAGAAGTTGGTTATAGGTCACCAACTCTAATAGACTCCCACTTACACTAGAGACAACTTATAACAACCTTCGGTTCACTAGATCTCACAAGATACTTATGCTTCTGCTGAGATAGGCCTTTAGTTAAGGGTTCCTCCACATTCTCTTTCATGGGTACTCTACTTACTGAAAATTCACCCCTCTAATAGAAATCCCTCAAGAGGTGATACTTTCAGAGTATGTGCTTTGTTTATTGGTGTGACCTTAGCTCTTTTTCAAGAGCCACCATTGTAGTATTATAACAATAAAATGTGGTGAGGTATTTACTTCTAGGCACCACATCAAGCTCCTAGACAAATTTTTGAATCCAAATGGCTTCCTTGGTTGCACTAGAAGTCATTATATACTCAAACTCTGCTTTAGAATCAAAAATAACTAGCTACTTTGAACTCTTCCATCTCACATCTCTTCTATTAAGATAAAAAACATATCCTTATTGTGAATTCAGATCATTTTGATCTATAAAAAAACCATCATCTATATAACCCCTAATGACTGGCTCCTAATCTCCTCTATACACCAGGAGAATATCCTTAGTTCTTCTTAGATACTTAAGGATATTCTTAACAGTAGTCCAATGATGTTCTCCTAGATCTGCCTTGATATCTGCCTACCATACTCAATGCATATGCAACATCAAGTCTAGTACATAACATGGAATGCATGATTGATCCTATTTCTAAAGCGTATGGTATCTTACTCATTATCTCTTTCTATTATTGTGTCTAGGGACACATTTTCTTAGAAAGATGTAAGCCATGTGACACTGAAACCAATCCCCTCTTGGATTATTCCATGCTAAATTTCTAGTATCTGATCAATATATATAATTTTACTTGGTCCTAGTAGCCTCTTGGATCTATCATGAATTATACTGATCCCTAGAATATAGGATGTTTCACCTAATTCCTTCATGGAGAAGCACTTGTTCAACCAGTCCTTAACTGATTGTAAGATCGGTATGTTGTTTCCAATAAGTAATATGTCATCAACATATAATACTAGGATAATGACCGCATTTCTAGTAAACCCCTTGTAAAAACATGGCTCACACTCATTCCTAATGAAACCAAATTATTTTATGGACTCATCAAATTGAATGTTCAATGAACTAGATTCTTGCTTCAATCCATAAATGGATCTATGTAACTTGAAAATATTTTTGGAATCACCTGGAGTCACAAACCCTTATGGTTGTGTCATATAGATATATTCCTGGAGGTTCCTATTAAGGAAAGCAGTTTTGAAATCCATATTCTAAATCTCATAGTCATGGTAAGATGCTATGGAAAATATGATTCTGATGCATTTGATCATGGAAATCAGTGAAAATTTTTAATCACAGTCAATTCATTGACATTGTTTAAACCCTTTAGCCACTAGCCTTTCTTTATAGGTACTTAATTTACCTTCCATGTCCAGTTTCCTCTTGAATACCCATTTACACCGAACAGGATTTACATCAAATAGTGCATCGACCAGAACCCAAACCTGGTTTGGATACATGGAATCCATCTCAGAATTCATAGTTTCTAACCATCTTGTAGTTTATGAGATCTCTATTTCCTCCTTATAGGAGAGAGGTTCATCATTGTCTACCAATAATTAGTCACCATCTTCGGTGACTAGAAAACCATATCTTTCTAGTTCTATTTCCTCTCTTATGCTCCTATATAGTACTTGTGTTTTAGGAACTACTTCTTACATAGGGACCTGTGAAATATGTTCCTCTACCAACTCTTGTGTATCTTGAGCATCAACTTCTTAGAATTAAATCTTTCTCCCACTATCCTTTTAAAGGATGTTCTCCCTCTCAAGAAAGACAAATTGTCTGGAAACAATAACTTTCATGTCTGTCAGGTTGTATAAGTAGTATCTCTTTGTTTCCTTGGGATACCCTATAAAGATACACCTCATGCCTCAGGTGCTAGTTTGTTTCCCAAGAAGTCCATAACAAATACCTCACAACCCCATACAAATTCATGTGATAAAATGGGTTACGCTCCATAACTCGAAGGTAATTCCATTTTCCTCTATAGTTGGTACTTGTTATAATGTGTATACTATATTTTTCAATGAATATCCCCAAAAGGATAAAGACATATATGCATGACTCATCATTGACCTTACCATGTCCAATAAGTTACGGTTCATCCTTTCACTAGCACCATTCCACTGTGGTGTATAAGTTGGATTGACTTGGGATACAATCTCAAAATCACATAGAAATTCAATGAACTCTTGGTTAAGATATTCACAACCTCGATCCAATCAAAGCTTCTTTTTCTTCTTAACAAGATGATTCTCTACATAATTCTTGAATTCTGTCAATTTCTCAAAGGAATCAGACTTATACCTCATCAAGTAGATATATCCATATCTTCTCAAGTCATCAGGAAAAGTTATGAACTAAGAATGTCCATATCTAGCTTCTACTGGAAATGGTCCACTAACATTAGTGTGTACCAATACTAGAAGTTTTATAGCCCTTTCACTCTATCCACTGAATAGTGGTTTGGTCATTTTTCCTTATAAACAAGTAGGACATTTGTTATCTTGTTTTAGTTCAGAAGAGTCTAAATAACCATCTTAATAGAGCTTTTTCAAATGATTCTTGTTTACTTGACCAAGATGGTGATTCCATAACTATGTGTTATATGAGTTGTGTGAACATGATTCATTATCGATTTCCAACACATGGATTTCATAATTAAATACATAAAGACCATTATTTAAATGCTCCATTCCATAACATATTTTTTTTTATAAAAGAAACAAATTTTATTTCCAAATTTGAAAATAAACCCATTTGTATCTAAACATGATACATAAATTATGTTCTTATTAACTATTGGTACATGATAATAATCTCTTAAAACCAAAATCATTCATGTTGGCATTGAAAGGTGGTAGTCACCAATGGCCAGAGCAGCCAACCTCGCACCATTAGTAGATCGCAGTTCCACCTATCCTTTAGAAATTTTTTGAAATCTAATTGGTTTCTATATTTGGATACAGATGTGAGCATCATAAGTTGTATCTAATACCCAATGTGTATAAATAGAAATATTTCACTCAATAATGAATGAAACTTTTTCTTCCCCTTGATTTTGGGTGCAGTTCCTCTTCCAGTGGCCTGCCTTTCCACATGAAAAACACATTATCTTTTTTTCCTTACCCTGCCTCTGGATATTCTCCTTCTTAGAAGGACAGTGCTTATGAGATTTAGGTTGTTTATGGGTCTTGGTATGCTTTTCCTTGTTCTTCCTTTTCTTATTCACCATAGGTATTGTGGTTTTATCACATATCATGTCTTTATACACTTGGAGAATTAAGGTTAGAAGTTTTGAAAGACTCTTCTCATTATTGTTCATATTATAATTCACAATAAAGATGGAGAAGGTCTTGGATAGTGATGGAAGTATGAGATTCGTACGCAACTCATTTGGGAATTTAATCCCTAAGATGTCCAGGCATTCAATTTAGTCGATAATCTTGACTACATGAGTCCCAAATGGAATAGACTCCCCAATCTTGGTTGTGAACAAAGAATTGGAGATCTCATACCTCTCTTGTCTTTCCTTCTCTTGATAAAGATCTTGAAGGTGATACATCATGATTTTGTCATTCATATCCTCATGTTGCTTTAAAATCTCATTGTACATGGATGATAGCATGAAGTACTGAACATTTGTAACATCATTTAGATATTTCTCATAGAGAAAAATCTCTTCATCACTTTCCTCATTGCCATGCAAAACTGGTAAAGGTTCTTCGAGCGCATACAATTTCCTTTCATGGAAAAGGATGATATGTAGGTGCCCTTTCTACTCTTAGAAATTTATGCTAATTATAAGGTTTTCCTTATCAAGTATGGATCACAATGATATGTTCGATTTCATTTTATTGTTGTTTCAAAAAAAATAAGGTAAGAAGAATTTTAGTACTTTATCTGATAAAATTTAGACAAATAAATAAAAATTATATTTATTAGTCTCCCACTATTTTATCAAAACCCAACAACCCTCACCATTGGATTCAGAATAACATTTTACTTGGAAATTCAAGTGTAAAGCATCTATACCCCCCTTCTCATTACCCGAACTTTGGTTGGTCAAGAAACTTAAAATGTTTTAGGTAGGCATTAAAAATTAAAACTGCATTAACTCATAGTTCCTTGATCCGTTGAGTGGACTCCCCAATCCTAAAATCATTAATTTGGATTTCCTAAAACTTTACCTCTCAGTTACACCAAGTCCTGCTTTGGTAGTAATCCCTTGATGTCAATTGAGTCAAGTCAACCCAAAACCTGAAATTAAAATTCACTGATAATTGAAAGCACCCCAACTTTGTCTGGTCAATCACTTTGAACTATTTCTTGATTCTAACAAAAGTAATAGAAGGCTATACCAACTTAATATTTTATTGCGGTATTTTATCCTTTTATTCATAAATTTCCAATTATTATCTTTATCATATTCTTGTTAATATCAAATAGGATTACTTAAGTGATGAACCACATATTAGATAATATTTAAACATAATCCAGTTTATTTTAGTTCTATATTACATGCTTTTCAATTCATTAATTATGTGATAATAACAAAACATCCATAAAGAAATTACCATGCAACTAACAAAAATAAAATAAATTGAATGGTCGTGAGCTTATACTAATGGTTAGTTTATCTAGTGGTTGATAAACTAACTGTTGACCTGGGGGAGAAACACCTTGAACCAATTAAGCTTTGTGTTTATAGCTTTTCATCTATCCACCTTTGTATCTCCTTGGATTTGTTTCGCCTCAGCTTAGAACATAAACCACCTCCACTAACTTAGCAGATCCATCCATTTCATATGCATTTTACTCACATGAAGGTGAGGGGAAAATGGGGGTTACATGATAGAAACCATAGGCATGTCATCCCTACATAATGAAAGGAGAAAAGGAAAGCCAGCTAACAAATTAATTTAATAATAAATTAAATAAAAACCAGTCACATACAAAAGGTGTGTTCTAGCTCATGTTCATCTACATGAATGCAACAAATTATGCATTTAATACAACTAGAATTCAATTCTCAATCGTTCTTATTTAAGATAAATCATACTCGAATCGATTAATTATTATTTTAATTAATCAAACCTTTTATCTTAATCTTTTTATGAATTTCCTTGAGATTATCATCCATTATAATTTAAAAAATAAATAAATAAATTCATTTAAAATTAAATTTGTACATAACTTGTACCTTGGAGGTAACACGGTGAATACTCATCTAATTCTACCTAACATATATTATACTCATATACTATTTTACTCTTGTGACATTTGGAATACAAGACTTATCACATACTTTCACAATATGTACTTCATGGATTATTACATGAATTACATGATTTTTCGGTCACGTGTTATGCTCAAATGTATTTAGAGTAAAAAAATTTAATAAAACTCATACATGATATACAAATCTGAACATTATGCAGATATTAATTAAACATTTAAATATTTATGTATATTAAAACCTATCATATTGTGTGTCTTATCTTTACAACCACACGCAAGTACATGTCTCGGGGATTTCATAGTAAAATAAATAAATTTTAAATCTTCAATACTTGGTATAATTACACGTCTTGTAGATCCGATCTACACAGTGTGTACATGTCTCATCATCTATCCAAGACACATGCCTAGGGACTCAGTGTGTAGTATGTACCTAAGAAAAATTGGAGTACATGGTGTGTCCAATGGGCCACATGCCATTTTGACTCAATGTTACATGGTCACCGATCAGGTAGGCCATGTATAGAGTACATGTCCTATTCCTAACACAAAGGGACTACATGACATGTCCAATGGTCCACATGGTGTGTGGTCCAGCTGACCATGTGATAGTTAATCCTGGTCAACATGCAGTGTATTAATGGTGTAATTAATTCCATAATCAATGCATAATATCGAATTGATCTCCGAATCAAATATGATGTGTTGAATGTGACTAAAAGTCATGTAACTCTGGTTACATGACATATAGTCTGGAGTTGTTCTACTAGAAACTATGGTGCCTTCAGATGAGTTCCTTGATTTTATTTCATTCATAAAAATTAAATGTCTTGATTAGATCTATGAGAAACGAATGAGGAAGAAGCATGTCTCGCAATTTAGATTAAAAGAACAATTACACATGAATTGAAAAACTAAATTAAAAATGTATAAATCACCAATGATTTTTAAATAATTATAAATACTTATGTGCCTCTTATTATACCACTTGTAGGTTTCGGGTGTAGAGGAAGCGTGCGATGGGTAGAGCATAACTTTTTTTTGTCATGATCGATGATCAATCCAAGATCTACACGATGTTTAATCATAATGATCAATGGAATTGAATCAATATAGAAAACATTAATCATTTCGGAACCAGAGAGAGGAGATCAACACATATTTTTTATAACTAATTTAATTAGATTAATAATTACCTCTAAGGAATTCTTTCTTCATTGATGAATTTGATGAATCCAGTGACTGATTTGTGGTGCACCGTCGTTTCCTTGTAAAAACCAAGCATAGATTTCCTCTAAAAGTGATCCACACATGTTCCAAAAATCTTAAGATGTTGCCGAAGGAGTCTCTGAGTGCTAGAACAGAAGATCCTTGTGCTTGTGTCATCTGCCTTGATCACCTTGAGAATTGCTTCCAAAGCGTTCTCCTTGATCCGGTGGAGGAGGATTGCTCTCCATTCTTAAGAGCGTTCTTGGAGAATAAGGCTCTCTAGGCTTGATAGGTTTTCTCTAAATCTATGATGTACAACTGAATTGGTTTATGAGAAAATAACATAACTGGGTATTTATATTGCTAGGGTTAAAATAAAATAATTGCATAAGTGTCCTTGCTTATTTTATTTAATCCTAGAAAAATCTCATGTCAAAAAATAATAATAATATTATTATTATTTCTTGACATGTGATTAACTTGTGAATTATAATTAATATTATTTAATAAAATAATATTAAATATTATTATTTCTCACCAGACCATTAAGCATGGTTCTCCATTCCTCCACAATATTTATCGAACCTCAAATATTGTAAATTTATTTATTAAACAAATATCACTACATTATTCACCAATAAATAAATAAATATTATATTTACTAGATAAAAAATAAATATTTATTTCTGATCATGAATTCATGAATAATTATTAAACCATGTAAGGGAATAATATTTATTCAATCTATTAAATAATAAATAATAATGTATTATTTTACTGAGATTCTGGATACACTTAGTGTGTGACCCTTTAGGACACTTTCTCAGTGGTATTAGGTGAAGTAGCCTGAAGTCCAATGCTAGCGTCTATCAACACACCAAGGCACCCATAGAGAAATAAGTTAATGACATAACATCATTTCACCTTATATAGACGCTTACCATGAAATATAATCCCTTTATTACAATATCTCTAATCGAGCAGGTTGCATGCCAGTACCATCAACCTATGTGCTCGATATCTATTTCTTTGAATTTCCAGAAATAGAATATGCTTATAGAACACCATGTACATGGATTTATTTAGACTATATCATTTCTATCAAAGATCCTAAGATATTAACTTTTTTTAATGAACAGAAGGGATAAATCATGTCTCACATTATTCATTAATGCAATATTACTCGTGATGCACCCGACGTATCCTACCTCGCTACGAACATCTGTCGTCACGGTTTTCATCAATACATAAAAGTATGTGACTCATAATATTCATTAATAATAATCTTAAAGTCTAAATACCAATACACATGTCTATAAATAGGAACATCCAATGACACTTATAAATGTAGATTTTCTACTGGCGGATCTTGTTCTCATAATATCCTACTAGATATTGACAAGGGTGTACACCATGAGGAGGTGCCTCGAAGTCATATGAGTCTCCACCCCTGATAGCCTATTTCATTTTTGTCCCTCAAATGATATCATCCGTCCATAGAACCTATATTCAAGAATAGTTTCATAACACTTCTGAGTTCTCATCATAGTGGGGAACTGTTATGACCTTTTAGTGTGACAGTTACTCTTAGGACATTATCACATACTATGTCACATAGAAGAATAATCATGATGTGATAAGTAGTTAATTAATATTTGAAATAATAAATACATGTTTATAATAAAGTACACAAGAAGTTGGTTCCATGGAACCAACTCCAACATACGTCTTGTAATGGTTATTATTATTTTCTAGAGAACCGATAGCGGGATGAATGTTCGCCTTTTTCTTCTTCAGGGTGTTGCTTGAGAAACTCATATTCAGGCTCCTAATGTAGTTCTAGAGAAGATTTCTCTTCTTGGTGAACTTAGATCTAAATTTTCTATGAGAGAATTGCTTTATCTCGGTGGCATTCCAGTGGTTCTTTATATTGTTTTCAGTTATTCTGGGCTTCATGTTTGCAATCTCAACCATCTATTGCCTATTTCGTTGTGAGCATTGATCAGAATCATTTCTTCATCTTTTTTCCAACTTTCCTTCTATCAATCGAAAGAATAAATATTTTTTGGTGTTAAAATATTTCAGAGAAATAAATAAGCAGCTAAAAACTAGTGTAGGTGACAAGGATAAAAAACCAAAACTTTAATGTTTGGCTGGAGATGGTTATTCCATCTCTCCCTGCATTGTTTACCAATCCTTCCACTTAGCATCTGGATAACCAAGGACTATTTCATGGCTCCATATTATTCCACCAATTGAACCAACAATCTACACACACACAACTCATAAAGCTCTACTTGTGAGACCTAAATAATATAACGAGGATAAATAATAAAAATAAGTGACAAAAGTGATGGGTTGGGACCTGTCTTCTTCAACAGTCCACTGACCCTTGACCATATTTGACCTCTTACGACCCTTGTAAGCCTTCCCAACCAACACCTATCCCTTTGACTCATTATTATCAGTGGGTCTTCCTGTGAAAGATTCCTCATCAGGCATGTCGAAACTCATAGGTTTCAACGTATTATGATCATAATTCCTCAAGGATCTTCCTTGATGATCACTCCCACCCACCATACCCACCCCACCGATTCTCAATAGTGTTTTTTGGAAGAGATCGTAGTCCATGTGCCCCACTCTGCCAATGACGAATGACTAAGGCTCATTTATGTTGAGGTCGCTGCTACTACACGTGGCCACAGTCTCAAAGAAGTGGGAAACGAGGTCAATGCCAATGTTTTAGAAAGGTTGATAATGAATCTTTGTCACAAAATCTGGTGAGTTTGATGATACCCCACATGTTGTAATAATGTAATCGATGATCTGCAGCCCATGGATGGGCAGCTTTTCTTCTAGTTCCAGGTGATTTTTTTTCATAAGGGAATATTAGTTGTGAGAAGACAGTTTTCATGTCTTTAGCTGATTCATTCCTCGAGACATACTCCCTTAATGTCACTAAAAGAGATAAAAATAGCAACCAAAAATGTGTAATTTTGATGAATTTCAGTTCTTTAATGGTGGAAATCCCAGTTAAGCTGGGAGTATATTTATTATAGTTTTTGACCAATTTGAAGCCATTTGTTGACAATTTTTTTGTATTGGTTATTAATAAACAAAATTTATTTTTCATATTTTTATTTATTTCTAAAAATAAAAAATAGAACATCAAATAAAAATTATTCAAAATTATTCTCACCTTATTCAAGTAATAAAAAACAACATATTTCCAGAATAAAATAGAAATCTCACTATAAAGAGATTTTTTTAGTCATTTTTTCATCTAAAAAAGATACTAGACAAATACTTAAAATCCCACATATAAATTGTAATAATTCAGTTTTTGAAGTCATTAAGGATAATATTAATTAATTATTCATAACATAAACCTCAATAAATATGGTTCATAAATGCATTGACTCCTTTGTTCACAACAAGAAGAGGAATCAATTTAATATTCTATTATAAAATTATCATCCATAACATAGATGACACATGTGTGTGTGTGTATATATATAATCTAATTGGTTGTTGTGATTTAATTTAAATTTTATTATTAGAGAATGTTTTGTAATTATATATTTTAATTTTTTATTTTTCCACATGCATGCGGTTGCGGTGGTAGGGGGTTTGGGATTTGGGGCGGTGGTCGTGGGGTCGAGTCCCCAAACCAGTTTTATTCATTGTGCGAGTTTTATATAATAATTTTTATTTTATTTTTACATTAAAAAAGTAAATCAAATTAGTTTTACCCACTACAACGTGTGTATACACACACATCCATCAAATCAAACATGAAAAAATAATGATATTTATAATTTATTTTTTATAAAAAAATTATCTAATTTTATATGGTATTATTAAATAGATGTAAAATGAAGAAATCATCATTTCCTTCAAAAAATAAAATTTAATTCATTTCTTTCTTGTGATAATTCTTTTTATATATATTTTTTAAATTGATTTTTTTTATCTAAAATTTATATCGCGACAAAATAAATTTCATTTGAGAGAATATTTTTATAGAAACTAGTACTCGCCCATATATTTGCATGGAAATATCAAATAATACTATAAAAATGATCAACTTATAAATTAAAAAACATGATCCACTCCTGAAATAAAATACATGTTCCAATGATCTAAAAAACATCCAATGCTCAAATTAATAAGCTCGTCCACTACTCAAACAGAGTACAATATCCAGTTTTCAAAAACATGTATCATAAGTAAATCCCCATTTCACTTCACTATATTGAAAGTAACTACCTTAATAAAAGTTACAATGTTCATGTTAATGGAAGGAGAAAAAAGTATTGGGGGAGACATGCATCATGAACTAAGCGAAGGTTTTCCTTGAGGTACCAGCAAAGAAGGTATTGGAGGAGATGTTGATGATGATTGACAATCCAACAGTTGATGGCCAAAGTAGGAGGAGATTTTAGGAGCTGATCAGGGTGTGGGGGGAGTCGTAGGACTTTTCTTATTTACCTATTCCATCAAAATTATATATGTTTTAAGGAAAGGGGCATGCCTCCACCACTTGAAGATGGTAATTCCATACCCATGTAATATACAATGGAGTCAACATTTCAGCAACCGATGCATCCTCTTAGATGGTACCCTATAATTAACGGTAGCTTAAACAACTTCTGAAAATAAAAAATACCTTCTTTTGACCTGAAACAGCCTAGAGGTGCTATCGAGCATGTTGGCCTATGTAGAAGATCAGAACAGCCTCAAGGATGAACCCATGATGAGAAAGTGCTAAAACGTTCTGCCTCATCTACATCAGATTATACAAGACCCGAAAAATAAAAGATTATATCCATCAGGAGTGATATAATAGAGAGTGTCGCATTCATGATAATATAGAAAATAAACATAGGATAATCTAATTAATCAAACCTGAAATTTTAATGTAGGTATGAGTAAATGAAATAGCATAAATTAAATTGTATTAAAGTTGGGAAGACCTGGCCAAGGAGAAAACTAATCCTGTAAGAATGAATTAACTTGTAGCATAAGATGATTTTTTGGTGCACTGCACTACTATACTGTGTACCGGTGGCTGCTTCTTACAACCTCCCACTCCCGACCAGCCGGACACCATGACCCCTCTCCCATATTCATGCGCACCTTCTCTAGAAGAAAACTATTTAAATTAATCATAAAAATACACATCTTCAATTAGAAATCAAGAAGAAACTGTATAGAAGAGCTTATTATAAATGAAAATTTCAAGAATCATTTTTCGATAATTTTTCTCATACGGAAACCTAATTAACCACCTAGAAAAGAAACCAGATTTTAGTGTAGTAACAGTATTAAGGAATCTTATCATGTGACAAAATAGGGTTTAGAAGATTAATACACAAGAAAAAGGCATTAACCAATATAACACAATCATTTTTTACATATATTCTTTGTAACACCTCAAGCTTCCATGGTACGATTCTCTTTGAATAATACAGTAGCGTGTGTTGTACGCAACTTTGAGATTTTAACACACCGCGACAAATCAAAGTAGCCGTTATGAATAGTAATACCCACTTTTTGAAATTTTATAAATTTTACCTCTAAAAATGGACTTCATTTTTGGATTTGGAATATTGAAATTATCCTAAGGTGAAATTTTGGTACATTTCGGATAACTTTTATATTTTGATGAATAGTGAAAATTACTAAATTTTAATTAAAAACAAATTTTTTAATCGAAATAATTAGTAGTGATAAATTGTGAATTTGAGTGGTTTTAAAGTATATTTAGAATATATTTTTACCATTTAATACAATTTTGTTCATTGGACATAATTTCACAATTAAACCGGACATAAACAAGTGTCAATCTTTTGATAGTTATTATCTCTTAAAAACACGCTTTCTTTAACAACAGGAATTAATTTTAAATTAATTTCTACAACTTTTTTGTTTTGAATTTGGAAAAATTGATTCCATATTTGAAATCAGGATGTCCAAATTGTGTAAATAGGTAACTTTTATTTTTAGACATTTTGAATAATTACTTCGGTAAATATTTTATTTACCATGGTTAAAGGGTAAATCCGGTAAATAAGGGTAAAATATAATATTATAATAATAATAAATTACCCTAAAACGTGTCCTAACATTATTGGTTGATACATTTCAAACCATGGTCATCTTTTTTTCGATTTTGGAACCCCAAGGAGCCACTTTTAGGTGATAAGGACACTTTATATTAATTAAGTTAAAGTAAATACAAAAATGACATAAGCATATATCTTTTAGAAAAACAATTTTTACATAAGGTTATAGGTGTTATATTTTCGACTATAAATATTAATTATAAAGATAAAAATATTTATTACATAATGGTATTTTATTAATAATTTTTAGACATTTAATAATTAGATTTATTTATGACACAATAATGATGCAGTATTTTCCTTATTAATGAAAGAATCAAATAATTTCTATTATAAAAGTTTAAATAAATATAATTTGAAAGTTTTGATACCATAAACATATTTTATTAGTTAATATTACATGTTAGGATTTCTTAAATAAATTTTATTCGAATTAATAAAGTTGTTAAGACTTTAACAAAAATCAATTATTGAATAGTGTCAAAATTGACATAAATGAGTTTTTAAAACAAATATTATATTATTAATTGATATTATATTTCTAAAAATCTAAGGTTCGGCCAAAGGACTTGTATCATGATAGGTGTATCATTAATGGACCACTTGGGAGTCTCTTGGATGTATATACTAAGTTTATTAACTATATAATATAAAAATACAAAGTGACATGGTAAATGTCAAACTAATTAACTAAGAGTTAAAACTAAAAGATAGGGTTAATATAATGACTCAAACCTATCTAAAATCTATTTTTTGAACTTATTTCTACTCATACCCACCTTATACTTTTAATAATCCACTTTGGATCCATTATAAACTGAATATTAATTTATTATAAATTAATACGTTAAGTTTTTCATAAAGAGCCTCTCCTCCCCCTTATAAAAGGACACCACTTCTAACCAATTATTCACACCTTAAAACATTTTGGCTCGGCCAAAACCTGACCAATTATTCTCTAAACTTCCCTCACTTCAACCTAGAGGCATTATTTTGATCATAAAGCCAACCTAAGGATCCCTTTTGATCAAATCAAAAGGAAGAACCCGAAGTAGAGGTAATGTTTTCACCACCCTTTTTCAAGATCCTTTCTTCTTCAACTTATTCTTTATTTATTATTCCCATTCTAAAATAATAAATCCATTATGTTCTATAAACTATGATGTTATTATAAATATGGTACAACCATATTCAGTATTTTATCCACCCTTTGAATGACATGTCACCATACGTGCGTATGTACGGCCTACCGTCTCCACGTCGTGCTGTAATTGTTATTCAATACATTATTATTTGGGTGGGTGTAATAATGATGTGTAATTCATGAAAATAATAAATATAACATGGTAATGATTCTGTATATATGATATACTATCCAATTATATATTATTTTAATATCAAAAGAATGATATTGTTGCTAGTGCGTACGTACGGACTACCGTCTCCACGAATGCGATGAGATTCATTCCCCATCGTATCCATTCAAGTATAATTCTCATTTTATGATTAAAAATAATGTTTAATGACTTGATATAATTCTTTATATGAATAAGATACAACTTATCCATAACAAACACGGCTTATGTAACCAAACATATAAAAGAAAACGAGTAAGTTAACACCTGAAACGACGATAATACTAAGATATTATTAACAAAGAAATGTAAAAAGATAATATATGATATCATATTAATGTATATGATTCTTGTATGATTTAATAAAAATAATTTCACCATTATAAATGAGGTTAACCTACTCTCGACAAAGGAAAATTACAAGGTAAGGGGTTTTCATCTCACTCCCTATTCCCGTGTGATTCATGTCATATTGCCACTATTACCTTTTGTGTGGTGTATGTACTGACCATAATTGTATTCTTTGTATAATACACTTTAATTTATGTGTATTTACATATTAATTGTATGCTACCTCTTTCATGGGGTGTATGTTTCGTAAGTTACCAAATTGGTAAGGGTTAATTCCTCAATCTCATTATTATCTGAGATTGTTTATTTGTAAGTATTTACTGTGAAATTTTTATCATCAGTGTCCATTTTTCATAAAAATGATTTAAAAATGAATATTTTAAGGATTTTTGAAAGGTACTCTTTATCAAGATCAAAATTTTAAATGTTTTAAAGATTTATCTTTCTAAATATTTTTAATTAATGTCCATGTTTTCAAAATGATTTTAAGGATTTATTTATATGGACATGAATGTTTTGAAATGATAATTCTTTTCAAAAGTTTCAAAGTGGTATGGGACACTTTGATTCAAAAATATCTTTTAATTTACTTCCTTTATAAATTTGTGACTTTTAAATTATTTTACAAAAAGGATATTTCTCTCAAAAAGTTTTACTCATCATTTTCAACTATGTCAGCCTCCTTTAGTGGATATTATTTTTGATTGAGGTTGATTTATTATGATACAAAACTTCCATATTGTATTGAAGGTTTTGTGATATGTTTGACTATGGATGTGTTATTTTTATACCATTCATGGTTTATGTTTAAAGTATTGACATTTCATATCCCAGTTCTTATACGAATGTTTATGTTATGTTTCAACCTTTTCATATGAGGAATGTATTGTACATAGTAAGTGATGGGTGGACCCACTATAGCTCCTCGATGCATCGGTAGGTCTCATGAGAGAACTAGACGTGGAATTGGTCGAGGCCTTTTCCCAATTTTTGATTTATGGTTTTGGCCGAGGCCTTAATCATTTTAGACGTCTTGTCCGAGGCTTTGACAAAATGTTTTAGAATGTCTGGTATTATACATTCCCTTATTATGGAAATAATATTGATGGTTCATGTGGTCATTCGACTAGTGGAATACCCATGATTATGTTTTATTATGAAATTATTTACTCAACTCATATTCTTGCCATATAAGTATTCATGTTTATTATTGGTAAAGGCATGTGGTTTCAATTATTCATCATGCTTAACATTTATGTCATTTTCCACTGTATTGCTTACCCTTACTAAGAGTTTGAGATCACCCCTTTCTATGTTTTATTATTACCAGGATTCCAAGAAGTGTATTATGATTGACCTGCAGGGTTAAGCTAAAGGGAATAATGGCGTTCTCAAAGAACTATTTACGCTGTGTTTTATGTTTGAAATTGTAATTTAATGTTAATATATGTAATCTATTTTCCAAGACTGCTAAACTGATCGGTCTTTCGGGACTTGATTCCTTGTAATCATGCCAATGTTATGTAATAATGCACTGACTATGGGTAACTGGGGTCAGGGCGTTATAGTTGGTATCAGAGGAAGTTTAGCAATAACCTTGGAATATAGATTTAGATAAACTCTGATTAGAGCACATAGACCTAATATAGACTTTGATGATTAGAATAGAATAACTTCCTATAATTTTGGTATTATAGAGATTTTGTGAGTTTTCCAAGCAATACATCCCTATCTGGATACGAGCAAGTAGAGGCGGCTCTGGAACAGATGTACCTAGGGGTAAAACCCAAAAACACCGCTTTGAGCTAGACTCAAATGGGAACTGGTGCACGACAACGGGCCTTGCTACACTCTTGGTTATGACACTTCTGGGTGATATGCTTAGGATAATTCTCATTTTCTTTACAAACCATTATGAAGGGTTTATGAGTATATGCTTCCTCAAAGAAAACATTTTTATGATTATGGATTATATCCATAACCTGTTCAATTTACGTTAGATATTTTACAAGTTTGGAGTTATTCATTGCAATTCATAAACTGACCTAGTGTATGCCATTGTTTAGAAATGGATCCCAATAGAAGTAATGAGAACTCCAGTAATACGCATGATCCAATGAGTAAGAAGAATCATATCTTTCATGGTCTTATGCCAGAATTTAGAAAGAAAATAGTCTCCCACGTATTATCATCATATGAAGAAATAGTGTCATGTGTTGATAAGATAAGTAAGGAATTCTCGGAGTCTTGTGGCTTTGAAGGGAATCCAGGGAAGGAAAGGATGGTAGAGAGAAGGACAGATAAATGGAAGAATGTAATGAAGGATTTTTTCATATGTGATAACTGTGGAAATAATCACCTTGGAAAATGCTTAAAGGGAATGGGAGTATGTTATAAGTGTGGAGAAAAAGGACACCAAGTTCATGATTGCAAGGGTAAGAAAAAGGTTTCAAATGTACAATGCTTCATCTGCAAGGAGTTTGGACACTACGCGAACCAATGTCCCAGTCATCAGACTATGCCGCAAATGATGCTATTGGATAATAATCAAGTTATGATACTACCACAGATAAAGAGGAATAACTAGTGTTCTTATGTTGTTATTTTGGAATTATTTTATTGAAGTGTTGTATCAATGATGTACTGGAAATAAATAAGGATTGTACTGTAGTACTATTTCATTGAGGATTTAAGATTTTATGGTACTAAGAAAAGTGACTCAACAGCAAGTTAAACTTTTTGGAAATTACATGGTTAAAAGAAAGATAAACCTTAATATGGTCCTAATATTGAGGTACTAATTTTGGAATAATATATGGTTGATTTGGGTAAATTATATTGGATATTCTTGACTGCCTTGAAACTGATTAAAGATTTGTATATTCCATCATTGTTGGAGTTTACAACATTTTTGGATGGATGAAGTATATCCAGTATTCTATAAGGAATGAGGGAGCAAGAATGTAATCAATAAGGTTTTATGGTAATTCAGGATGTTTTAGTGTTTTAAAAGAATACATGATGAAGGTATCCACATGCTATTACGGGGTAAAAAGGATCTACATTATTTTTACCTTTCATATAAATTTTGGACTGAGGGTTTACAGAAGTATTTTGGACAAGTATACCGGTTTTAATGTATTATATTTTACATTGGATACTATTGTTAAAGTTATTTTTGGATATTTATAAAAAGGACAACACGCAGACCGTGTGACAACCCATCGCGTCAGACAAAACTGCAGGAATCAAACCCACAACCATAGTGCGACATGCCTTTATTACCTACCACTAGCCTACAAAAAGTCCCTGGTTATTAAAAAATAGTTTTCCTAATCTAAATGGTATGTGTTAATATTTGGAACCTTGTACGATAATGATAAATATAATATTTTTGAGTGAAAGATGAGTTTGTGGTAGAAATTAGTTGAAGGTTGAAACTCTAATTGTCAAGTATATATATATACCTATCTCTTATTCTATGAATAAATTAATTCTTAAACTTTAGGAAAGGGATATTAAAACAAAAAATGTGTTATCCTAATACCTTATGTTTTGTTGAACTGATGATATTTTAAATCACCATAGATTGAAGGCTTTGAGGCCCTCAATTTTACACTTGTTTGTGATTGATGACCTCAATCACTCCCTACAAATATTTATGTTTTTTCTCCAATTGTGTGTCTCTAATTTACACCAATGTTCTCCTAATCGAGATCATAATTTGGTGGTGACTTTTTCATTTCCCTTTCCCTCTTATTAAGGCTAAATTTTATTAACCTTATTTCCGATGTGGGTTTTCCACAAAGGTATTTTCTATTTTCAACCTTTTATTTTAAAAGAACAATTTCAAATTTCGAGGATGCAATTTATTGAATGAGGGGAGAATGTAACACCCCAAGCTTCCACGGTACGATTCTCTTTGAATAATACAGTAGTGTGTGTTGCACGCAACTTCGAGATTCTAACACACCGCGACCAATCAAAGTAGCTGTTATGAATAGTAATACCCACTTTTTAAAATTTTATAAATTTTACCTCTCAAAATAGACTTCATTTTTGGATTCAGAATATTGAAATTAGCCTAGGGTGAAATTTTGGTACTTTTCGGATAACTTTTATATTTTGATGAATAGTGAAAATTACTAAATTTTAATTAAAAACAAATTTTTTAATCGAAATAATTAATAGTGATAAATTATGAATTTGAATGGTTTTAAAGTATATTTAGAATATATTTTTACCATTTAATACAATGTTGGTCATTGGACATAATTTCACAATTAAACCGGACATAAACAAGTGTCAATCTTTTGATAGTTATTATCTCTTAAAAAAACGCTTTTTGTTTTAACAACGGGAATTAATTTTAAATTAATTTCTGCAACTTCTATGCTTTGAATTTGGAAAAATGGATTCCATATTTGGAATCTGGATGTCCAAATTGTATAAATAGGTAACTTTTATTTTTATACATTTTGAATAATTACTTCGGTAAATATTTTATTTACCATGGTTAAAGTGTAAATCCGATAAATAAGGGTAAAAAATAATATTATAATAATAATAAATTACCCTAAAATGTGTCCTAACCTTATTGGTTGATACATGTCCGACCATGGGCATGTTTGTGTCGATTTTGGGACCTCATGGAGCCACTTGTAGGTGATAAGGACACTTTATATTAATTAAGTTAAAGTAAATACAAAAATGGCATAAGCATATATCTTTTAGAAAAACAATTTTTACATAGGGTTATACATGTTATATTTTCGACTATAAATATTAATTATAAATATAAAAATATTTCCTATATAATGGTATTTTATTTATAATTTTTAGACATTTAATAATTAAATTTATTTATGACACAATAATGATGTATTATTTTCCTTATTAATGAAAGAATCAAATAATTGGTAGTATAAAAGTTTAAATAAATATAATTTGAAAGTTTTGATGCCATAAACATATTTTATTGGTTAATATTACATTTTAGGATTTCTTAAATAAATTTTATTTGAATTAATAAAGTTTTTAATACTTTAAAAAAATCAATTATTGAATAGTGTCAAAATTGACATAAATGAGTTTTTAAAAAAAAATATTATATTATTAATTGATATTCTATTTATAAAAATCTAAGGTTCGACCAAAGGACTTATATCATGATAGTTGTATCATTAATGTACCACTTGGGGGTCTCTTGTATGTATATAGTAAGTTTATTAACTATATAATATAAAAATACAAAGTGAAATGGTAAATGTCAAACTAATTAACTAAGAGTTAAAACTAAAATATAGGGTTAATATAATGACCCAAACCTGTATAAAATCTATTTTTTGAAAGTATTTATACCCATACCCACCTTATACTTTTAATAATCCACTTTTGAGCCATTATAAACTGAATATGAATTTATTATAAATTAATACTTTAAGTTTTTCCTAAAGAGCCCCTTCTCCCCCTTATAAAAAGACACCACTTCTAACCAATTATTCACACCTTCAAAGCCTTTTGGTTCGGCCAAAACCTAAACAATTATTCTCTCAACTTCCCTCAATTCAACCTAGATGCCTTATTTTGATCATAAATCCAACCTAAGAAGCCCTTTTGATCAAATCAAAAGGAAGAACCTGAAGAAGAGGTAATGTTTTCACCACCCTTTTTCAAGTTCATTTCTTCTTCAACTTCTTCTTTATTTATTATTTCCATTGTAAAATAATAAATCCTGTATGTTATATATAATTTTATATTATTATAAATATGGTACAACCATATTCAGTATTCTATCCACCCTTTGAATGACATGTCACTATACGTGTGTACGTACGACCTACCGTCTCCACGTCGTGGTGTAATTGTTATTCAATACATTATTATTTGGGTGGGTATAATAATGATGTTTAATTCATGTAAATAATAAATATAACATGATAATGATTCTGTATATATGATATAATATCCAATTATATATTATTTTAATATCAAAAGAATTATATTGTAGCTTGTGCGTACGTACGGACTACCGTCTCCATGAATGTGATGAGATTCATTCCCCATCGTATCCATTCAAGTATAATTCTCATTTTATGATTAAAAATAATTTTTAATTAATTGATATCATTCTGGATATGAATAAGATACAACCTATCCATAACAAACACGGCTTATGTAAACAAACATATAAAAGAAAACGAGTAAGTTAACACCCAAAACGACGATAATACTAAGATATTATTAACAAAGCAATGTTAAAATATCATATATGATATCATATTAATGTATATTATTCTTTTATAATTTAATAACAATAATTTCACCATTATACAGGAGGTTAAATTACCCTCGACAAAGGAAAAGTACAAGGTAAGGGGTTTTCATCTCACTCCTTATTCCCGTGAGATTCATGCCATATTGTCACTATTACCTTTTGTGTGGTGTATGTACTGCCCATAATTGTATTATTTATATAATACACTTTAATTTATGTGTATTTACATATTCATTGTATGATACCGCTTTCATGGGGTGTATGTTTTGTAAGTTACCAAATTGGTAAGGGTTAATTCCTCAATCTCATTATTATCCGAGATTGTTTATTTGTAAGTATTTACTGTGAAATTTTTATCATTAGTGTCCATTTTTCATAAAAATGATTTCAAAATGAATATTTTAAGGATTTGTGAAAGGTACTATTTATCAAGATCATAATTTTAAATGTTTTAAAGATGTATCTTTCTAAATCTTTTTAATTAATGTCCATGTTTTCAAAATGATTTTAAGGATTTATTTATATGGACATGAATGTTTTGAAATGATAATTCTTTTCAAAAGTTTCAAAGTGGTATGAGACACTTTGATTCAAAAATATCTTTTAATTTACTTCCTTTATAAATTTGTGACTTTTAAATTATTTTACAAAAATTATATTTCTCTCAAAAAGTTTTACTCATCATTTTCAACTATGTCAGCATCCTTTACTGGATATTATTTTTGATTGAGGTTGATTTATTATGATACAAAACTTCCATATTGTATTGAAGGTTTTGTGATATGTTTGACTATGGATGTGTTATTTTTATACCATTCATGGTTTATGGTTAAAGTATTGAAATTTCGTATCCTAGTTCTTATACAAATGTTTATTTTATGTTTCAACCTTTTCATATGAGGAATGTATTGGACATAGTAAGTGACGGGTGGAGCCTGCTATAGCTCCTCGATGAATCGGTAGGTCTCATGAGACAACTAGACGTGGAATTGGCCGAGGCCTTTTCCCAATTTTTGATTTATGGTTTCGTCCAAGGCCTTAATCATTTTAGATGTCTTGGCTGAGGCCTTGACAAAATGTTTTAGAATGTCTGGCATTATACATTCCCTCATTATGGAAATAATATTGATGGTTCATGTGGTCATTCGACTAGTGTAATACCCATGATTATGTTTTATTATGGCATTATTTACTCAACTCATATTCTTGACATATAAGTATTATTGTTTATTATTGGTAAAGGCATGTGGTTTCAATTAATCACCATGCTTAACATTTATGTCATTTTCCACTGTATTGCTTACCCTTACAGAGCATTTGAGCTCACCCCTTTATATGTTTTATTTTTCCTAGGATTCCAAGAAGTGTATTATGATTGACCTGCAGGGTTAAGCTAAAGGGAATAATGGCGTTCTCAAAGAACTATTTACACTGTGTTTTATGTTTGAAATTATAATGTAATGTTAATATATGTAATCTATTTTCCAAGACTGCTAAAACGATCAGTCTTTCGGGACTTGATTCCTTATAATCATGCCATTGTTATGTAATAATGCACCAACTCTGGGTAACTGGGGTCGGGGCATTGCATGCTTCAAATAAACATGTCCTAAAAATGGGAAATTCATTTAAATAAAAGAGGGATGATACTTCATTTTATAAAACACACTAGCTGAATTGAACAAAAGAATTTTAGAGCTATATAATGGGAAATTGATATCAGCCATGTATTGCATACCATAATAGACCTTGTAAGAAGAATTATTCCCTCTACCAATCCTTTCCCCTTGCCTACGAATGCCCCATGAACCCCCGTAATTGGAAGATCCACTTAATTCTGAACTCTGCATCAAATAATATTAAACTATTTTGCATCACAGTAAACAAACATATAAAGCATAACTGAGATTTGGGACTTAGGGGTGCCAAAAAGTAGTTTGTCAACATTTAAACCAAAACAATACCCCATTAAATAGATTTTAAGTATGTTCATGTGATTTTAGTTTTATTACATTCTAATTTTCCAAGAAACATGAATAAAAAATTCTAAAAAACTACCATTTTCATTTTCATTTTCTAAAAATGTTTTTCCACGTATATAATCTATTTCATTTTCTATTATATTTTTGTAAAATGAAAACAGAAAAACTTTTTTATAATCACACACATCCTAAATTGTTAGGCACAAAAAGAATACTAAGCCATGTTAATTGTATGTCAAGTAATCTATATGCAAATCATTGTATTATTATTAACATTTTTGAGGAAAAGGAGTATATAAACTAATTATTATTATCAATAAATTAGGGGGATGCAAAGCATAAATAATCTAAGAGGCTTTAAAGAATCTATTTACCACAGTGCATGTTATTTCCAATGATCATTGACACATTTAGATAGTAGGTGACATAGATATGAATTTTAAGACCATTCCATGTTTCGTTAAAAATTTAACCTCAAAACAATGTAATCTAAATATGAAAAAATAATAATAATTAGACACATAGTTATTGATAACTAACACCACAGGACAACCATTGTATCTGAAATGAAATAAGGACCATTTAAAAGTGCATGAAACAATGATAACAAAATAAAAAAAATAAGCTATGCAAACCTGTACAAATAAGAACATCACCATGAGCAGTGTAATGTGAGGAACTAAAACATCATACTACCACTGAATCTCACTCGTACCATGAGAAGTAGAAAAAACACTCTCTAAGAACACCTTCACAAAATATCCATGTTAGACATAATATAATTGAATGGAAACACATAGAAAACATGCTAACATATATGATAAAATTGTTGGTTGTAGTGAAGGGGTTGACTGGAATACTATAAAACAGAGGTGTGATCTAATTATATTCATTTCCTAAAGCATTGATGCTAGTATAGATCTGAGGTAGTATGAAACAATTTTGGATAACTAACATCATAGAAAAACTGGTGAGTCTGAAATGAAATAAGGACCAGTTAAAAGATCATGAAACAATGGTAACAAAAAACAATAGTTGAAGACATGCAATCCTACACACATAAGAACATCACCATGAGCAGTGTAATGTGGGGAAAAAAACATCATACAGCCAATGAATCTCAACCATACCATCAAAATAAAAAAAACACTGTCAAAGAACACCTATACAGACTATCCATATTATGCATAATAAAATTGAAGGTAAACACATAGACAACATGTTAACATATATGATAAAATTTTTGGTTTCAGTGGAAGGGGTTGACTGCAATACTATAAAATAGAGGTGTGATCTTATTATATTAATTTCTTAAAGCATTGAAGGGTATAGATCCAAGGTAGTATGAAACAATATTGATAACTAACATCATATGACAACTATTATATCTGAAATGAAATAAGGACCAGTTAAAAGTCCATGAAACAGTGATAACAAAACACAAATGTTTAAACCATGAAACCTGTACAAATAAGAACATCACCATGAGTAGTGTAATGTGAGGAACAAAAACATCATACTGCCACTGGATCTCACTCATACCATGAGAAGCAGAAAAACCAATGTCTGATAACACCTTCACAAAATATCCATTTATACATAATAAAATTGAATGGAAACACATAGAAAACATGTTAACATATATGATAAAATTGTTGGTTTCAGTGAAGGGGTTGATTGGAATACTATAAAACAGAGGTGTGATCTTATTATATTCATTTCCTAAAGAATTTATGCAAGTATAGATCTAAGGCAGTATGAAACAATTTTTGATAACTAACATCATAGAACAACTGGTGAGTCTGAAATAAAATAAGGACCAGTTAAAAGTTCAGGAAACAATGATAACAAAAAACAACAGTTAAAGCTATGAAAACCTACACACATAAGAACGTCACCATGAGCATTGTAATGTGAGGAATAAAATCATCATATTGCCAATGAATCTCAACCATACCATGAGAAGAAGAAAAACCACTATCAAAGAACACATTCACAGATTATCCATATTATACAAAATAAAATTGAAGGTAAACACTTAGACAACATGTTAACATATATGATTAAATTGGTGGTTTCAATGGAAGGGGTTGACTGCAATACTATAAAATAAAGGTGTGATCATATTATGTTAATTTCCTAAAGCATCGATGCTAGTATAGATCCAAGGTAGTATGAAACAATATTGATAACTAACATCATATGACAACTGTTGTGTCTAAAATGAAATAAGGACCAGTTACAAGTTCATGAAACGATGATAAAAAAACACAGAAGTTTAATCCATGAAAAACTGCACAAATAAGTACATCACTATGAGTAGTGTAATTTGAGGAACCAAAACATCATACTGCCACTGAATCTCACCCATACCATGAGAAACAGAAAAACCACTGTCGAAGAACACCTTCACAAACAATCCAAGAATTACTTTTTCATAATGAAACTCCTGGGAATGATGCGAGAACATTCCTATTGCAGAATCTGAATCTATAGATATATAGGTGAATAAATAGTAAAACATTATAGTTTTATGTAGTCATATTGAAATTGTACATTAATGGGGATACTAAATGCATAATATATCTATGTAGTTTGATTGAAACTACTTAGTACATTATAATTAACTAATACAGAATAATGTTTAAGAAAATTCATATTTTACATGAGTTGGGAAGTTTAGAATTTCAATGTTACTTGAAACTATATATGAAAAATACTACTGAATCAAACATATAATAACATTTTTATTGTATATTATTTATAAGAATGAAGAGTGAATGCATGTTGAAGCTGCATATAAATTCAAAGTGACACAATCTGCATTTTTTTTAAACTGTATAATTATTTTGAGATTTTTTTATTACTACACATAATTAGATCATCGACCATAATATTAAAAAACATAATATTTAATAATCATTTAATATTAATCATATTGAATAATAATAATCATAGAAAAATGAATAAAGAATATGGAAGAATATGGTTGAATGGAAGATGAAAATAAATAGAGAAACAAGCATTACACAACTTGTAAATGGTTCTAGTGAAGATTGTACATGTGAAAATCTGCAGTGCGGTTGATCCGGAGCCCCATCTTTTTCTCCCAGTTCCCTTATTCCGACTCCTCACTGGAGGTCCCTAAAAACACGAAATCAAACTCTTCGTGATTTTAGTTTTCCATGGCATCTACCACTTTAAATACAATACCTCTTAGAATATTAGGTGGTGTAGGAGCCGGATGCGGTGGAGCCGAATGCGGAGGAGCTGGATGCGGATGAGCCGGTCACGGAGGATCCAAACATGGAGGATCTGTGCAGTGTGGTTGATCCAAAGCTCCATCTTTTTCTCTCAGTTCCCTTATTTCGGCTCCCTGCTGGAGTTCCCTAAAAGCACGAAATCAAACTCTTCATGATTTTAGTTTTCTAGGGCATCTACCTCTTTAAATACAATACCTGTTAGCCACTCTAAATAAAAAATCAATGAACCCATCCTACAGTTCTATTCAATGATTGTACAGTTAACAAAAAAGTGATGTAAATCCATTTATATCCATTCATAATAGATAATTGGTGGTAATTCTTATAGGCCACAAGACTATAATGGCTCTAGGAGGCCGAATAAAGTGAAACACGATGTTATATTCGACTAATATTGAAAATAAGACATTAAAAGGATAATATTCCAAACCATGAATTCACACAACTAAGTAGAGAGCCATCCCACTTGCCCAAACATGAACAACATGATTAAATTTAGCGCAATGAGAGATGAAAATCTCAAACAAATAATATGTTTGTTAAATTGAATAAGATCACATACAAAGAAGTCCAGGATTTCTATGTAAATACATCAACTGAAACATCAGTTTCCCTATATCCTGAAATCAATAGAATCCAGATATTAGAAACCAGAAAAAGGAAAAAATCACAGTAATTCCACATATGCATTTACACATAAACCACTTACAAAACAAATAGAGGTAGTGGCCAGCCTTATCTTTTGAGAGAAGCTTGAAAATAGATAAGGGCAGGTATCTGTTGAAAGGGAAATCATTTTGTGAACCAGTTGAGTACGAGAAATATAATGGATGATGATGAACTATGTTGAAGTTCTCTGAATGATTTGATTTCATACACAACCAGAATTTTTAATCACCGATGTTACCATTTCTGAGGATGAACGTTTTGTTGACCAAGCACATTGTTCTCGGGTTTGTATATCGATGGAGAACACGAACCAAGCATGTTTTGAAGAGGAATAACTTGAATCAAGAAACACTATTTAAGTGATCTATTTCAACCGAGATGCCTAGCTATTAACTAATGCAGATCTCCTCGCACAACGATTGAGAGACACCGACACCCATGATTTTCTATGAACCCCGAGTAAATTCCAACATTAGATTCAGGAAGAATGTTGAAGTCCGATATGATTCGTCGTCACTGCTGTAGAATATTAGGTGGTGTAGGAGTCAGATGCGGAGGAGCCGGATGCGGAGGAGGTGGATGCGGATGAGCCGGACGCGGAGGAGCCGGATGCGGAGGAGCCGGACGCGGAGGATCCAGACATGGAGGATCTGTACGTGGAGGAGCTGGACGCGGAGGAACCGAATGTGGAGGAGCCAGACATGTAGGAGCTGGAGGCAGCCGAGGCGGAGCAGGTGGAGGTGGATAATCCGAAGGCATAGAGGGTAGTCGATGAGGTTGAGGGAGCCGACGATGGAAGCGGGAACCTAGGTTTAGAGGAAATGCGATTGATTTTGGAGGAAAGAAGCTGGCAGATGTAGATCAGGCGGAGGCGAGGGGGCTGGAGGCATAGTAGCCATACGTGGCGCAGATGGATGCCGAGCAGCTGAAGGACTCGATGGCGGAGCAACAAGAGTTGAAGAAAACAGAGGCGGAAGAGTCGGAGGAAGAGAATCCTGAGGCGGGGGAGCGTGATTCGGAGCAGGGAGATGCGGAAAAAGTGGAGGCGGCGAAGGCGGAAATTGATGTGGGAGGAAGAAGATGGATGTAACCCTAAGATCGAAGATGGGTCACGATATTGTGGTGGTGGGAGTCAAAACAGGAGGACTAAATGGTAATTGGAGAGGTGGTATAAGGTGACGTGGTGCTTTGAGGTGGTGACACATAGGCTTGGGTACACCCACATTTAGTAAATATAGTAGATATAGTATATATATTTAAAAAGAATCAAAGATACGATTTTATAAAATTAAAATCTTTCTCAGTATAAAATAAGATAAAAAATCTATCCGCTCTCAGAGGTCGTCTAGGTTTTTTCTAGGGTTTCGTTGTCCTCCATTAGTTCTCTTGGCGAGGCTGTATCTCCCAGTTTTGTTGTTTGCGGCGACCCCCAGCTCCAAGCTGAGGCGGCGCCCTACCGTTCTCGAGGCATGGCTGGCTGCGTCACCATCCTTGATCTGGGTTCCCCCTGATGGATCTGCAATCTCTAATGAGCCCTGTTTCCTTCAATCTTCAGTGATCTTAAATGACCTGTTGCTATCACTGGTGTTCTGTGATAGATCGGTGCTTTCCGGGTTCTTCAGGGACCTTCCAGTTCTTCCATTTTGACGGATCTTAGACGGATCTACGTCGATCTCAAGATGGTGTAGATCTGTGTCTCTGCGTTATGCGACGATTCCAGTCTGCGATTTGTGTTTTCTCGGACCGGCGATCTTCCTAATCTTTGACTGGCGATCTTCTTTTCCTTTGGATCGGCGAATTTCTTTTCCTATCGGACCGGCATTCTGCGACCTACGTTTTTTTGCTTCTGACGGCTTCGGACCGGCGATATGATTCGGTTCAGATTTTCTTTTTTCCGATTTCAATTGGCGTTCTTTGACGTTTTATTTTTCGTCAGGGATCGGTGACAGCTCTCGATAGTGTTCTGCGATCTGCTCCATTTCTCTGGTCTGGGGCTATTCACCTCGGCCCTTTGCCTTCCGCAGCAATGGAGGTCGATCTTCTCATCCTTTCGGAGAAGTTTTCAATTACCGATGGGGAAAATCGACTCCGAAGTGTGTACTGTAGAGGACACTGTCCTGTCTTTTGGTGGGAAAGATTTTATCCTACAAATCCTATAACCTAACCCCCTAGAAAAACATGATGCAGTCACTGGAATAAGGGGTCTCTATGGGAGAGATCGATGCTGGGATGATGGGTCTCTATTGGAGAGATCGATGCTGGGATGATTATATTGAAATTCTACAGGTAGAAATGAGTTTTGAATGGCCGTCCGTGGTCTTTGATAACCTCCTGATTGTGCTAAACTACTTTGCAAATGACTTTAATATTAGTGATATGATTTTCTCCCAATCCTCTTTTTGGATATGGGTTAAAGGCATTCTCTTTACTCGTAGAAATGAGTAAGTCATGCTCGGGATTACAAATTCTATCGGAGAATTCATGGAGTGGGATGATTCAGATCCGATCCAGTGGGGTTTCTATGTGCGGATTAGGGTTATGGTGGATATCTATCAACCTCTTATGCGTTTGTTTTTTGAAACATTTTGGACAATAAGATTTGGGTGTCTCTTGAATTCAAAAAACTCAATTCATTTTGTTTATTTTGTGGCACCATTGGCCACAAAGTAAAAGATTGTGGAACGAATAAACCTGATTCGAAGGGTCGACTGACACTGCAATACGACCCATGGTTGTGGGCTAAACCCTTGGAGAAAAGCTCCACTTCGAAGGCTGAAAAATAGAAGTCCAGAGTTCCGATCAACATACAGGTGGTCCAAGGCCCTTTGGGTGCTGAAGTAGTGGTTATCCCGTCGGGAGAGGTGAGGGTGATAGTTCCCCCCCCCCCCCCGCTACATGTTACCCCAGACTTGGAAGTTCATCCTCCTCACACGTCTCCATCTTATCACCATGACTTGTCAGCTAAGTCATTGATGACATCCACCCAACATGCTCTTAGTGGTTTTGATTTTATTGGTTCAGAGTTAGCCGTTCCACCCTCGTGGGTAGGATCAAGGTCCAATGATGCATCTAATCTCCCTTACAAGATGAACTAGATTTTCTCCGACCCTCTGGAACCTGGCCTATCCTCACCTAACGATCTTTCTCTACCCTTACCTGGGGAAGGCGTATTTCTTCATGGAGGATTAGAGTCTGGTGCAAAAATTCCTCAAAAATGGAAGAGGATTTAAAGAGGGGATCTGAGATCTACTTGCCATGATCTGGTTTTTTATGGCTCCAAGCGAGGCTATGAGGCCTCACTGCTTGAGGATCACCTCCCAAAAAGATGGAGAGTGACAAATGATGGTTCTCTTCTTGAAGTTTCAAGGGCAAAGACTGGAATGTACAACCCCGCCTGCCGCAATGAAAACCTTATGCTGGAATGGCCATGGGCTTGGCAACCCACGTTTTGTTCGTATACTTTGCCAATGGAGCTCTAAGTTCAGCTTATACATGTTCTTTTTCTCCAAGACCATGCTGGAAAGCAAGGATATGAGAGGAATTGCTTCAAAGGTTGGTTTTCAAAATTGTTTCTCGGTCGGATGGTTGGGTAATGCTAGAGGACTCTGTTTCATGTGGAAAGAGGATTTCAATGCTACGATGGTCAACTTCTCTGATCATCACATTGCCATCTCAATCCACTAGCCCCGAGAACCCAAGTGGCACTTTGTGTGTTTTTATGGCTGGCTGAGAGCGAGTGATAAATGGAGGTCTTGTGAGTTATTCAATTATATCAAAAATATGCTTTAGGGTCCCATTTTGTTTGGTGGGGACTTCAACGAGATCCTGTACCACCATGAGAAGCTTGGAGGTGTTATCGGGGGTGTTTCATCCATGCACCTTTTCCGGGATTATTTGCTTCAGGCTGGTCTCTTAGATCATGGTTTCTCGGGGATCTTATTTACTTGGTTTCACAGACACACTAATGCTTACGGAATTTCAGAAAGGATGGATAGTTTTGTGGCCACATTCGATTGGATGCAATCATTCTCGAGGTATGAGGTTTCATACTTACCTTCGGTCTCTTCTGACCACCGTCCCATCTTCCTTCAGCTGCAGGTTGTGCCCAGCGGCGTTCAGCCAAGGCCGATCTTTCATTTCGAATGCATGTGGATTCACAATGATTGTTGTAGTGATGTTGTCAAAGTTCCTTGGTCCCCCTCTCATGATCATGTTTGGGATAAAACTAATGTGTTGGATGCTCAATTATGGCGATGGAGTTGACAACACTTAATGGACTTTGATCAGAGAATCCATTGGCTAGAGAATGCTCATGCCAGATGTTACGAAAACTCTTCATATGGTTTTTCTTTGCAGGAGGTTGTGTATCTAGAAAAGAATATGGATGAGGCCCTAAGAGACGAAGAAAGTTAATGGTTTTCTAGGTCAAGGGAGGCCTTCATCAAATAGGGCGATCAAAATAATAAATTCGTTCCTCAAAAGGCCTATTCCAGAAGAAGGATGAACCTTATCTCCAAGTTGGAGGATGAGAACGGAAACATTGCCTATGATGAGGTGGTGATTCAGGAGCTGATTGATGTTTTGTTTAAAAATCTATTTTGCTCGGAGGGGGGAACCTCCCAATGGGATCTTCTGAGCTGTGTTGAGCCTAATGTGACAAAGGTCATGGCCATGAATCTTGATGCTGATATCACTGGAGAAGAAGTTGTGGCGGCCCTGAAGAGCATTCATTCGTTTAAGGCACCCGGTCCTAATGGGTTCCATGCCCTTTTCTAAAAAAGGTTATAGCATATTGTGGGACCTGATATTATTTCTTTGATACAAGGATTATGGGTCAGTTTTATAAGTATGAACAAGATTAATGAAACTCTTATTGTGTTGATCCCCAAAATCCCTAGCCCGGTTAAAATCCCTGATTTCAGGCCTATCAGCTTGTGCAATGTGGTTTACAAGATTTTCTCCAAATTCCTCTCCCGCAGCACGGGTAGAGTCCTCCCCTCTATTATATCTAAGAACTAGAATGATTTCTTTCCCAAGAGGCTCATTACTTCGTAGCCCATGAAATCTTTCATTCAATGAAAACTCATTCGACCTCAAAGAGTATGATTTTGTCTATGAAATTGGATTTTTCAAAGGCGTATGATAGGGTGGAATGGGCCTTTCTGGAAGAGGTTTTGTGAAAAGTGGGAATTGGCCCAAAATGGGTAGGGAGATCATGTGTTGTGTTAAAACTATTTCTTATTGCATCAAAATTAATGGCTTCCTCACAATGTTTTTCAAACCTTCCAGAGGTCTTCAGTTAGGTTACCCTCGTTCCCCTTACTTGTTTCTCCTTATTGTTGATGTTTTCTCTCATATTTTATCTAAAGAAGCTCTGGATGGTCTTATCCACGGGGCCAAGGTTTGTCGGCAAAGTATCCCCATTACTCACCTTTTCTTCACCGATGATTGCCTCCTTTTCTCAAAAGCAACTTCTCAGGAGTGCCATGTGATCCTCAATATCATTGACGCTTTCACCAATGCTTCAGGACAATGGGAAAATTTCACAAAGTATAAGATTTCTTTTAGTCGAGGTGTGTAAGATGGGACGAGAGATACTATTGCTGGCTTGTGTGGGATTGAGGTCGTTGAGAAACGTAACAAATAACTGGGGCTCCCAACGGTATTCAGATGCACCAAAAGAGAGGTCTTCTCCCTTATCCTTGATAAATTCCATAGGAAATCCAGGGATGGTCTGGGAAAAATCTTTCTATGGTAGGTAAGGAGGTTCTTTTAAAAGATGTGGCCTAAGTTGTTCCATCTTACGTGATGTCCCTTTTCAAGTTCCCAGATTTCTTTTCCTGTCAACTTCATTCAGCCTTCGTTAATTTCTAGTGGGGTCGTGCAAATGGGAAAATCATTTACATTGTCTCTCTTGGGAGATGTTGTGTTCCCCTAAGGCTTACGACGACATGAGATTTCGCAATTTGAATGTTTTTAACGAAGGTTGGCACCTTTTACAGAACCTTGATAGCTTGTGCACAAGAGTCTTCAAAGCTAAGTACTTTCCTCATGATTATTTTATGTCTTCCAATTTGGGTCCTCAGCCAAGTTTTTTCTAGAGTAGTGTGTGGGGATCAAAGGTCGTCTTGAACCATGGATTTTTTGGGAGAATTTCCAATGGTGATTTGATTAATGTCTGGTGTGATCCATGGCTACCTGGTTTGGAGGGCATGATTTCCACTTCTTCGTATGCGCCTGACCATGAGCTTGCAGTTTTCGGAGATCTCCTGGTTGATGACCTTTCTAGCTGAGATCTCCAGAGGCTTGACCAATGGTTCACTAAGTCCGATAGTAAGGCTATCCTGGCGGTCCCACTGGCCCACGATGCTGGATCAGACAAGATGTGTCAGTCTCTTGATTCTTTTAGATTCTATATTGTTCGCTCAAGTTATAGGGCGTGTGTTACGGGCGACGAAGGTACTTGGCCCCCATTTGGAAACATCTTTAGAATCTTAATGCTTTATCAATGGCCAAGCTTTTCTATTGGAAAATGTGTAGGGGTATCCTCCCCACATACGCCCACCTGACCGATAGGCACCTCTCTGATAATGGCATGTGCCTTCTCTATGGGGGTATGGCAGAAACAGATTTCCATGCCATTTTTTCTTGCCCTTGGGTCACTAGTCTTTTGTCCACATGTGTGACACAGGATCTCATTTGTTGGAGGAATCTTGGGGATGTGGGTCTCATTGTGGGGGAATAGTTCAGATCATTGCCTGCTCAGACTATCACAAGACTGTGTATCTGAGCCTAGATTATATGGTTTCACCATAACGCCTTCATTTTTTAGAACATTGTTAAAGATAACAGGGTCCAGCTTTCCAGAATTCATAATTGGGGCTCTCTGTGGCTTGATTCTGAGGGGGCTTATCCACCTTCTCCTATTCGTTCCCATCCTATCAAATTCCCCCTCTTGGGCATTCCTAAACATAATACTGACGCGAAAATTCCTAGGGATGGTTCTGTTGGATTAGGGGTAGTCCTTCAGGATCATGATGGATCTATTATTGCAGCACGACATTCCTCAGACATTGTTGCTTGGTCTCCTCCCATGGAAGAGGCTATGGATATTTGGAAGGGTATGCAGTTCATCTCATCTCTTGTATAGAAGGACGTTGTGGTTGAATCTTATTTTTAAGTTATTATCAACACGCTGAAAGAGTATGGAGGTGGCCACAGAGCCTATGGGTCCATTATCGACCTCATCAAATCATTGCTGCCTCTGTTCTCTTTTTCTTTTCTTTTGTTGGGAGAGAGGGCAATCGAGCGGCTCATTTTATGGCTGCCTTTGGGAATCATCGGGGGTCTCGTTGTTGGATTTCGTCTTTTCCTATAGAATTATGTACTTTGGCTTTGGTCGATATCTAAGTTTTGAGGTTTTCCTTTTCAAAAAAAAGATAAGATAAATTTATCATGTAATTATAGGTCCTTCAAAAAATAAAATTTATCTAATGTATATAGTTTATCTCTGTAAGAAATTTCTATTACTTTTTCAATGATATAAAATTATGTTTTTAATTATCGTTTATGAAATATAAAATCATGAGAATTTTTATATTATTTTCTTACATATATTCCATCAATAATTGCAATTTTTCATATTAGCTATATAAAATAACTAAAAAATATAATATATATCTAAAGCTCTTTAAATACATTTTACAATTTTTTAAATTGTTATATTCATTTTATCTCATTTAATAGGTAAGGTAAATTCCATTTATAATAAAAGAGTTAAAGTTAAATTATTTTCTTATCTTTCATTTTATTATTTTATGCATAATTTTTTATATCATATATTTTTTTGTGATAATATTTTTTGATGATAAAATTGAACTTTGTAATTTCAAAATAAAATCATTTTAAGATAATTATAAAATGTTGTTTTTGCAATACATAGAATTTTATAAATAATTTTTATTTGGATTTTCGGTTAAAACTTATTTTTTATTAATAATAAAATAAATTTATTTTACGTTAATATTTTTTTTCAAAAATATATATATTATTTTTTAAAAAATAATTGTTCATTAAGTGTCCCCTAGCCACTCCATCATCCAGGTGGAAACTTCATGTTTTTTACTTGGATTAAGCCTTACGGGCTGATTCCATGCCGCCTAAGAATCCGTCGGGAAAAAAAGGAAAAAAATTGTTTAAAAAAAGTAGTATAATGAAAAAAAAATGATGGAGGAGAGAAAAATAAAATTGTAACTCATTTATACAGGGGTGGAAATAGTAAAAATTTAATATTTTATTAAAATAAAATGAATTCCATCGATGGAAGTGAGAGATGATAGTTGACACCCATATCTATGTGCTATAGGACTGTCTTGAAATGATATTGATATGCGGTATAGGATGAACAAACACTCGGATCAGAAGTTATAGCTGTTTGAATTTTAAAAAACCGGGGTCAGTGATAAAAAACTCAGTTTCGGAGGCCTTTTGGGCATTTCTAGGGTTGAAAACCCATACAAAGCTCTTATACATCAGTCTTAAACTATAGATGGTGCAGATTATGTCGCAGAATTTGATTTGATATGTGGTAGAGCCCTAATGGACACCCGGATCGAAAGTTATGGTTATTCGATGTTTGAGTTCGATTTTCAACTTTTTTGAAATTTTAATATATTTTTTCCTTTTATTATCACATGAGTTAAACCTCATTTTGTTTTATCACATTTTATAAGCTTCGATTTAAATGGTTGTGGAGCTGAAATAGACTCCCAGATCAGAAGTTATGGTCATTTGATGTCGAAGTCTACTTCTCAATTTTTTTTAGATTTGTTTTAAGTTTCATCTTATTATTAACTAATAATTATAAATAATTATTAATTAACACATTATAAGTAATTAAAATTATAAATAATAAACATTATATAAGAGTAAATAATAAATACTAAAACATAAATCATAAATAAATTTTTTTAAAATTTTTCATTCCTTTAATTTAGGGGTGGTTTTTTAAAACTACTTCTATTTCCTAGTGTTTTTTCTGAAAACCACTGCTAAAAAGAATAGAATTTTTATTTTAAAAAATCATTTAAAAAAATACTTAAAAGCATTTAGCAACGGTTTTAACAACCACCCCTAAACATATTTCGGGAAAACACTTAGCGGCGGTTTTCAAAATCGCCGCAAAAAAACCACCAGGAAACACCATTTCTTTTGTAATGCTAGGCCAGATTTATAGCTTACCTAAGTCAAACCCAATGTTTTGGGACTAAACTAAAAAGTTGGAATTCCAATTCGAGACCGCATATAAATGTTATCCATGTTTGCATCAATGGAATATTTAATTTTATGATATTCAGGGAGAGTGAAAATGGGATTACAAAGCACAAGCATACCGCTGAGGAAATATTTATGAGTTCAACAAAATCATCAGAAAATATTTCCAAGATCATTTACTAGGGGGAATTTCTATTTTACCCCTCTTACGCATCTGAAAAAAAAAATCAAATTTCCACTCATTATCGCAACCTAGAAAATACACAGGTCATTGCACCTACATGCTTCTCCAAATTCAAACCTTAATCCAATTTTACACAACACCATCTTATATTAAAGGATTTTAATATCATAAAATTCCACATCAATTAAAGGAATGTAAAAAATAATAGATCCAAGTTACAGAATATATCTGCATGGTGATGAACATACAAATTTTTGAAATAGAGGCTTCTATATAGGGCTTTTGTTTAATGAAGCCATCAACTAGCACCCATTATTTACACAAGATAGAAATTTTTATATGCCTTTGTGCATAAATCCAAACCCCAAAATCACTTGTGTATTTTATTTCATAAGTTGAGAGGTAAATGTGGAAATTGAATAATCAGGGAGAGAGAGATTGGGAATATCATATGCCCCGACATACCTTTTAAGAAATCTATCAGATCATCCCTATAAGTTTTCTTTTCTATAAAATTACTAGGTTTTTAGTAATCCTTAGAAATTTTCAAATAGCCATTCTCCATCCATGGATTAAATTAAATAGTTGTTCCCTTTTGGTTCCATTGCAAAGAAGAAAAAATCACAGTCCTTTTAATATTACCATGACCATGAACATCTCCTCATACAACATTACTTTTATAGTTTCCTTGAAAATATTTAGATATTGATAAGAGTATCCATTAAACAAAACCCAATAATCAAACTCAAATTGATGTGAAAAAAAATTAGAGAATAATCATTGATTTCTTTGTGATTTGTACAAAAAACTCATATATCACATAACATGTGATTTTCCAGAATTATAGAAAGTGTCCCTTTTTACTATCAAAAGACCATTCAATAATAATAAATCATCAAATAAGCTCAAATTATCATGAAATTTCATAAAAATAACATTGAATTCAATTATGCTATGTAGGAAAACCCTACACATCGATTTGACATGCGATGTGACTAAAATGATTGAAAGTACCTTTTAAGTTCAATAAACATTTATGCAATGATTATAACTGAGCAACTGGAATTGAATTAATTAAAAAATGTATGACAACGACCATTGATTTATTTATTACCTATATAAAAAACTACATGTTAAACCAATGTGTGATTTTTATAGAATGATATAGAGTGTCTTTTTACTATTAAATGTGTTTTTACTTCAATAAAAATGTTTCAAATGATCATAATTGAATAAAAAAACTCATATTGTCATAAAAATATAGGAAATGAGTTATCAACTAATTTGAAACACATTGGAAAAAACAATACATCAATTCTATCCATGATATGACATTAATGATCAAATTTTCTTTTTCGTAATTAAATATCTTTCATGTTTTACAAATATTTTTTAAGTAATCAAAACTAAAAAAATAAGCATAGATTTTCCTGAAAAATTAGGATAATGTTTTTTGATTCATTTGTGACTTATTAAGACAACTAAATAACAATTTTATTTGTAATTAGTGTGGAATGATTCAATGTTCATTTATACATCTATAATTGATATTTATCATGATTTTTATGGATTACTTTATGATACGTTTTTTTATATATTATGTTATCCATTTTTAACTCTTTATCTTGTCTTATAATGAAAATATATTTTGTGTGCATTCATGATTGCATTTATATAAATATTTATATAATTATATGATTATATACATAATACTAAATATGTTACTACAAATATAATATAAAAATTTATAAACAAATAAAATGGATCCATATGATCCCATGACACCATCTCATCGATCACCATCTCAAATCTTCCTTTCTAATCATCAATTCTCTTAGAATCTCATCATTCTCATCCCATGACAACAATGAGCCAATGCCTTATTGCTTTTCCACCATGATGCTCTCTAACTCCAAGGTGTCACTGTAATAAAATTTTAAAAATGAATGATTTTTGGTTCCATCCACTACACCTTTAGGGGTGCATGGTGACGTTGTGTAGTATTTATTATTATTTTCTAGAGAACCGATAGTCGAATGAAGGTTCACCTCTGTCTTCTTCATGAAATTGCTTGAGGAACTCAGATTCATTCTCCAGATGTAGTTCTAGAGGAGAATGCTCTTCCTGGCATCCTTAGAGAATAATTTTCCACGAGAGAATTGCTTTCTCTTGGCTGCATTCCATTGATTATTTATATTGTTTTCAGTTATTTTGGGAAACCTATTTGCAATATCTACCCATTTATTTCCTATTTATTTGTGAGCATCGATTAGAATCATGTCTTATTCTTCTTTCCACCTTTTAGTATGTCAATCAAAAGAACATATAATTTTAATTTTCAAAATATTTCATAGAAAAAAATAAACAATGGATAAAAACTAGTGTAGGTGACCAGGATAAAAAACCACACTTTAATGTTTGGTAAAATATGGTTGTGTCATCTCTCTCAGCATTGTTTACTAATCCTTCCACTTAGCATCTATAAAACCAAGGATCAATTCCACACTCCATATTGTTCCACCAATTGAACCAACAATCTACACACACACAAGTCATAAAGCTCTACACGTGAGACATAAATAATATAATGAGGATAAATAATAAAAATAAGTGACATAAGTGATGGGTTGGGACCCGTCTTCTTCAACAGTCCACTGGCCCTTGACCACATTTGTTATCTTGCGGCCCTTTCAAGCCTTACCACCCAACACCTAGACCTTGAACACATTATTATCAGCTGGTCTTCCATTGCAAACATCCTCATCGGGTATTCTGAAACTCACATTGTTCAACATATTATGATCATAATTCTGAAAGTATCTTGCTTAATGATCACTCCCTCCCACCATAACCAACCCACCAATTCTAAGTGGTTTTTTTTGGAAGAAATGATCGTCCATGTTCCCCAGTTCACCAATGTCGAATGACTGAGACACATTTCTATTAAGGATGCTATTGCTGCACGCGACCACAATCTCAAACAAGTGGTCAAAGGGGTCAATGCCAACATCATAGAAAGGTTGATGATGAATATTCATTGCAAAATCTGGAGATTTGGATGATTCCCCACATGCAGTAATAATGTAATTGAGGTTCTATAACCAATGGATGGGCAACTCATCTTCTAGCTCCAAGTGATTGTTGTTTTCGTAAGGGACCATTGGTTGTGAGAAGACAATTGCCACGTCTTTAGCCGCCTTGTTCCTCGAGACATACTCCATCAATGTCATTAAAAGATATAAAAAGAGAAACTAAAAATGTGGAATTTGGATGAATTTCAGTGTTTTAATGGTGGAAACTCAGTTAAGTTGGAGGTATATTTATTATAGTTTTTGACCAATTTGAAGCCATTTGTTGAAAATTTTGTTGTAGTGGTTATTATTAAATAAAATTTATTTTTCAAATTTTTATTTATTTCTGTAAATAAAAAAACATCAAAAAAATTATTCAAAATAATTCTTAGCTTATTCGGTTAATAAAAAACATATTTACAGAATTAAATAGAAATCTCACTATAAAGGGATTTTTTATTCATTTTTTCGCTTAAAAAAGATACCATAAAAAAAATAAAACCCCACATGTAAATTGTAATAATTTAGTTTTTGAAGTCATTAAGGAAAATATTAATTAATTCTTCATAACATAAGCCTCAATAAATATGGTCAATAAATGCATTGACTCCTTAGTTCACAACTAGAAGAGGAATCAATTTACTATTCTATTATAAAATTATCATCCATAACTTAGATGGACTGTATATATTCCACTCGGTTTCCATGATTTATTTTAAAAATTATTATTAGATAATGTTTTATAAGTATATATTTTTATTTTGTTTTTCCCCACGCATGTGGTTGTGGTGGCGGGGGGTTTTGGGTTTTGGGCCGGCGGTTGCGGGGTCGAGTCCCTAGGTTGGTTTTAGTCATTACGTGAGTTGTATATCGAAAAGGTTTTATATATTTTTATTTTGATATTAAAAAAATAAATCAAATTATTTTGACCTATGACAAAGTGTGTACACACACATCCATCAACTGAGACATGAAAAAATAATTTAATATCTAATTTATTTTTTATAATTAATTTATTTAATTTTATATGGTATTATTAGGTAGATGTAAAAATGAATAAATCATAAATTTTTCAAAAAATCAAATTTAATTTATTTATTTTGTAACACCCCAAGCTTCCACGGTACGCTTTTCTTTGAATAATACAATATCGTGTGTTGTACGTAACTTCGAGTTCTAACACACCACAACCAATTAAACTAGCCGTTATGAATAGTAATACCCACTTTTTAAAATTTTATAAATATTATATTTCAAAATGTAATTTATTTTTGGATTCGGAATATCAAAATTTTCTTAGGGTGAATTTTTGGTATTTTTCTGAAAACTTTCAATTTTTGATGAATAGTGAAAAACACTGCGTTATTTTTTAAAACTGACGTTTTATTTAAATAAATAATTATTTTATTTAAATTTATTTTAGGTAAAAATAGATATATAATACATATACATGTTCAATTTAATTTATTGGAGTCATTTTGTAATAATATTAGATATATAAAATTTTATTGAACTTTTCACCATCTTTTACCCACCTCCTACAAGAATTTGAAAATTCACATAAAACTTAATTTTACCACTTCTGTGAGTGGAATTTCAAAAATCTGAGAGACACAGTTGATATCAGTAAGTAAAATGTGGTTCAATAAGATGAAAATGATTTTTGGTGAATAATAACTTTTTACTTTTATTTACCACAATTAAAAGTAAATAGAGTAATTAAGGGTAAAAATGAAATTATTATTATCATAACACATGTCCTAATTCTATTGGATAAGTATAATTCAACCAAAAACAACCTTAGGAATAAAATATTAACCTCTTTGGGCCACTTGGATTAGATTATGACATTTATTATTATTTTATTTAAAGAAGAGTTATAAAAGATAAAATTAAAGTTTAATAACTAAAACATTTTTAATATAGGTTTATACATAATATAAATTCAACTATAAATATTAATTATAAATCTAAAAATATTTCCTACATAATGGTATTTTATTTATAATTTTTAGACCTTAAATAATTAAATTTATTTATGACACAATGATGATGCAGTAATTACTGTATTAATGAAATATTAAAATAATTGATATTATAAATATCCAAATAAATGTAATTTGAGAATTTTTATGAATTAAACTAATTTTATAGGTTAATATGACATGTTAGGGTTGGTTAGATGAATTTTTTTCTAAGTAATAATGCTGTTATGAATTTAGAAAAAACAAAATACCAAATAGTGTCAAAATTGACATAAAAGAGTTTTTAAAACAAATATTATATTATTAATTGATATTCCATTACTAAAAATATAAGGTTCATCCAAAAGACTTATATAATGATAGGTGTATAATTAATTAACCACTTGGGGTTTTCTTGGAAGTTTATAGTATATTTATTAACCATATAATATAAAAATACAAAGAGACATGGTAAATGTCAAACTATTTGACTAAGAGTTAAATCTAAAAGATAAAGTAAATATAGTGACCCAAACCTGTCTAAAACCTATTGGTTGAGTGTTTTTCAACCCATAACTACCTTTTCCTTTAAATAATTTATTTTTTAGCCATTAGAAACCAAAAATGATTTTATTATAAAATAATATTTCTAGCTTTTCCTAAGGTGCCCCTCACCCCTCTTATAAAAAGGCACCCCCTTCCCTCAAATTCACACCTTCAAATCCTTTTGTCTTGGCCAAACCCTGTCAAAATAACCTCTCAACTGTCCTCCCTTCATCCTAGAGTCCTTACTTTAGTCATAAATCCAGCCTAAGGAGCCCTTTTGATCAAATCAAAAGGAAGAACCCGAAGAAGAGGTAAATATTTCATTACCTCTTTCAAGTTCCTTTCTTCTTCCACTTCCTCTTTCTTTGTTGTTTCCATTCTAAAATAATAAATCTAGTATGTTCTATATACTGTGATCTTATTATAAATATGGTACAACCATATTCATTATTCTATCCATCCTTTGAATGACATGTCACCATACGCGTGTACGTACGGCTTACCGTCTTCACGTCGTGGGGTAATTGTTATTCAATACATTATTATTTGGATGGGTATAATAATGATGTGTAATTGATGTAAATAATAAATATAACATGATACTGATTCTTTATATACGATATACCATCAAATTATATATTATTTTAATATCAAATGAATGATATTGTTGCTCGTGCGTACGTACGGATTACCGTCTCCACGAACGCGATGAGATTCATTCCCCATCGTATCCATTAAAGACTAATTTTCATTTGATGATTAAAAATAATGTTTAATGACTTGATATCATTCTGGATATGAATAAGATACATCCCATCCATAACAAATATGACTCACATAAAAAAGAATATAAAGGAAAAGGAATCCATTAACACCTGAAACAACGATAATACTAAGATATTATTAACAAAGCAATGTTAAAAGATCATATATGATATCATATTAATGTATATTATTCTTGTATAATTTAATAAAAATTATTTCATCATTATATAGGAGGTTAACCTATCCTCTACCAAGGAAAAGTACAAGATACGTGTTAATTTCACAATCTTTTCATTATCTGAGGTTGTTTATACGTAATTATCTATTGGGACCTCTTTATCATCCACATCCATGATTCTTAAAAATATATTTCAAAACATTTTTACTATTTACTAGAAAATGGGTTAAAGTAATTTATACCCATATTTGACCTTATATGTTTTGAAAGGAATATTTCCTTCGTTTTCCAAATAAGGTACTTTTATGACCTTTTAGACAAAATTAAGGTAAGAATGTTTTTTTTAACTTATACGGTGGGTGCAAATATTTTTCGCTGTTATAATATCATCAAATCTTCCCTTACAAGCTTATAAGAATATTTCCAAAATAAATGTTTTATTTTGAAAATATATTAATTTTAAATGATTTCAAAATAGAAATAGATATTTCTCTAAAAAGGTTTTGATTTCATCTATGTCAACATCCTTTGATGGATTTTAAAATTATTTGAAGTTGATTTATTATGATACAAAACTTCCATATTGAAAAAATGTTTTGTAATATGTTTGATTGTGGATGTGTTATTTTTACACCATTCATGGTTTATGGATAAATTATTGAAATTTCGTATTCTATTTTTAATACGAATGTTTATGTTATGTTTAAACCTTTTCATATGAGGAATGCATTGGACTTAGTATGTGACGGGTGGAGCCCGCTATAGCTCCTCAATGCATCAGTAGGTCTCATGAGAAAAACTAGTGTCTTGGCATAAGGCCTTGAAAAAATCTTATTTGTAGTCTTGCTACAAGGTCTTGACTATGTGGTTATAAAGTCTGGCATTATGCATTCCATCATTATGAAAGTGGAAATTAATATTGCATGTGATTATTCGACTAGTATAATATCCATGTGAGTAAGTAAATGGAATTATTTTGATTTATATTTTCCATATTATGATGAAGTTTATGTTGAAAAGGCTTTTGTTTTAGTTTTATACATTGCCTTAAATGTTTATGCTTATTTATGAAAGTTTCCACTATATTGTTATCCTTAATGAGAATCTGAGCTCACCCCTTCCTATGTTTTATTTTTCCCAGGATGCGAAGAAGTATATTATGACTGACCTTTAGGGATAGTCTATGGGATCTCAGTGTTTTCTATGGAAACAATGTTGTAGTTTTCCATTTTATGATGTAATGTAAACATTATTAATGTATCTAGTACTTCCAAGGCTACTAAACTAATCGGTATTTTGAGACTTGATCTTTTGTGATCATGCCAATGTTATGTAATAATGCACCAACTCTGGGTAACTGGCTTCGGGGCGTTACATATTTTGTGTGATAATTCTTTTTATATTTTTTTTAAAATTTATTTTTTTTCTAAAATTTATATCATGATGAAAAAAATTTCATTTTAGAGGATATTTTCATTGAAATATATTTTAAAAAATAATGATAAAACATTATAAAATCAAATTCTATCTCATGTACGAGATAAGATAAATTTATTATGCAATTAAAGGTCCTTCAAAAGATAAAATTTATATCATTTATACAGTTTATCTCTATATGAAATTTCTATTTCTTGTTCAATGATATAAAATTTTGTTTTTTATTATCATGTAAGAAATATAAAAACATGAGAATTTTATTTATTTTCTTATTTATATCTCATCAATAATTGTAATTTTTCATATTAACTATATAAAATAATTAAAAAATATTATATATATCAACAAACCTTTAAAAACACTATAAATTTTTTTAAATTGTTATATTCTTTTTATCTCATTTAATAGGTAAGATAAATTTCATTTATAATTAAAAAGTTAAAGTCAAATTATTTTCTAATCTCACATTTTATTATTTTATGCATAATTTTTTGTGATAATATTTTTTGATGATAACATTGAACTTATTAATCTAAAACTAAATTTATTTTAAGATAATTATAAAATGTTTTTTTCAATACTTATTATTTTATAAATAATTTTTATTTGGATGCTCGGTTAAGAATTGTTTTTTATTAATAAAAATAAATTGATTTATTTTACGTTAATATATATATTTTAAAAAATATATTATGTTTTTTTTCAAACATTGTCCATTAAGTGTCCCCCGAAGACTCCATCCAGGTGGAAACATTAAGGCTATCCTTAGCATAAGCCTTACAGGCCGATTCCATATCACCCAAGAATCCATTGGAAAAAAGAGAAAAACATTATTTAAAAAAAGTGTTATAATGAAAAAAATGACAGAGGAGCGAGAAATAAAATTGTAACTCATTTATTTAGGGGTGAAAACAGTTAAAATTTAATATTTTATTTAAATAAAAATTAAGTGGGTCAATGGAAGCAAGATATGAGAGTAGATATTAATTGTTTTGTTATTATGTAGACCGATGGTGTTAACCACAACATTAAAATAATAGGGTCAAAGCAACATATACCATTAAAACCATATAACGCTTAGATGAAATTCATTAAAACCATATCACTTTATCCCAATGTGTATGCTATCTCCCAAATCCACAGATTCTGAGATAAAAGTTCACCATGAAACTTTATCTAATTATGTCATTGACCCCTTCGATCGTGCCTCGACACCCATGTCTTGTGATATAGGAGCATCTTGAAATGATCTTGATATGTGGTGCAGGCCGAACAGACACTCAGATAAGATGTTATAGTCATTTTAATTTTAAGAAACTAGGGTCAGCAATAAAAATCTCAGTTTTTGAGGCCTTCTAGGCCTTTCTGGGGTTGAAAACCTAGACAGAAATTTTTAACCTCAGTCTGAGACCATCTATGGCACAAATATCATCACAAGATTTGATTTGATATGTGGTAAAGCCCAAATGGATACCCAGATCAAAATTTATGGTTTTTTGATGTTCGAGTTTGATTTTCAACTTTTTTAAATTTTAATACATTTTTTAAATGGATTATCACATGATTTACACCTCATGTGTTTTTATCTCATTACATAAACTTTGATTTGACTGGTTGTAAAGTTGAAACAGACTCTTGGATTAGAAGTTATGGTTGTTGGATATCGAAGTCTCCTTTTTAGTTTTTTGTAGATTTGTTTTAAGTTTCAAGTTGTTATTAACTAATAATTATAAAAACTTATTAATTAACACATTAAAATTAATTAAAATTATAAATAAAAAACTATATTTGAGATTAAATAATATATCATAAATCATAAATCATAAATAAAAATTATTTAAAATTTTTTTCTTTAATTTACGGGTGGTTTTTCAAAATCACCACTAAAAAATAGATTTTTTCTTTCAAAAAAATCAAAAAAATAACAAAAAATAGAAAAAATTTAGTGGTAATTTTCAAAACTATCATGAAAAGACCTCCATGAAACACCATTTTTTATAGTATTGGGCCAAGTTTATACCTTACCTAAGTCAAACCCAATGTTTCAAACAAAACTACAAAGCTTGTATTCCAATTCGAGACTCCATATAAATGTTATCAATGTCTGCATCAATGGAATATTTAAATTTACGATATTCATGGGGAGAACAAATGGGATTATAAAGCACAATCGTGCTGGGGAAATATTTCTAAGATCAACTAAATCATCAGAAACTATTTCCAAGATCATTTATAAGGGGTAATTACTATTTTACACCTCTTAAGCATCTAAAACCAAAAATTCAAATTTCTACTGATTATCACAACATAGAAACTAAATGGGTCGTTGCGCCTACATGCTTCTCCAAATTCAAACCTCCTGCCAATTTTACATAACACTATCTTATATTGAAGTATTTGAATGTCATAAAATTCTCCATCAATGAAAGTAATGTAAAAAATAACTAATCCAAGTTGCAGAATATATCCCCATTAGGATGAACATACAAATGTATGAAATAAAGGCTTATATATAGGGATTTTGTTTAATGAATCCATAAATTATCACCCATTATTTACACAAGATATAAAATTTTATATGCCTTTATGCATAAATACCTACCCCAAAATTACTTGTATACTTTATTTCATAAATTGAGAGGTAAATGTGGAAATTACAACATGAGGGAGAGAGATATTGAGAATATCATATGCCCCAACATACCTTTTTATAAAATCTATCAAATCTTACCCATAAGTTTTCTTTTCTCTAAAATTACTAGGTTTTTATAAATCCTCTGCAAGTTTCCAATAGCCATTATCCATCCATGAATTTAAATTAAATAGTTTTGCCCATTTTTTCAATTACAAAGAAGAAAAAATCATAGTCCTTTTAATATTACAATATTCATGAGAATCTACTCATAAAACATTGATTTTATAGTACCCTTGAAAATATTTATACCTAGATAAGAGTTTCTAATAAACAAAATAGAGTAATCGATCTCAAATTTATGGGAAAAGTTTTGAGAATGATCATTGATTTGTTTGTGATTTGTACAAAAAAATTGTATGACTTATAACATGTGATTTGTCCAAAATTATGGAAAGTGTCCCTTTTTACCATCAACAGTCTATTAAATAATAATAAATCATCAAATAAGATTGTATTATCATGAAATTTTAGAAAAATAACATTTTATTCATTTATGCTATGTAAAAAAAACCTTTACATCAATTTGACATGTGATGCAGCTAGAATGATTGAAAGTACCTTTTAAATTCTAAAAACATTTATGAAACGATCAAAATTGAGCAAAGAGAATTGGATTAATATCAAAATGTATGAAAATGGCCATTGATTAATTTATTACCTATATAAAAAACTACACGTTAAACCAATGTGTGATTTTTATGCAATGATACACATTGTATTTTTACTATTAAAAGGGTTTCCACTTCAAAAAAAATGTGTCAAATTATAATAATTGAATAAAATAACTTGGAAGTAGTTATCAACTAATTTGAAACATATTGGAAAAAATCATACATTATTTCTATATGTGATATTCCATTAATGATGAAATGTGTTTTTTTGTAATAAAATATCCTTCATTCTTTATAAATTTCTGTCATGTAATCAAAACCAAAAAAATAATCTCATAATGTTGTAAATATTTAGGACACTGTTTTTTGATTCATTTGTGACTTATTAAGAAAACTGAATAACAATTTGATTTGTGGTTAGTATAGAATGATTAAATGTTTATTTGTACAACTATAATTGATATTTATCATGATTGTTATGTATTAATTTACGATACCTTTTTTATATATTATGTAATCCATTTTTAACTCTTTATCTTTCCCCATAATAAAAATATATTGTGTGCGCATGCGTGTGTGTGCTTGTACAAATATTTATATAATTATATGGTTATATATAATAATAAATATGTTACTACATGTAAAATATAAAAATTTATAATCAAATAAATGGATCCATATGATCCCATGATGCCATCTCGTCGATCATCATCTAAATTGTTCCTTTATCATCATCAATTCCCTTAGAAGCCAAATCATCTTTCTTATCCCCTGCCAACAATGATCCAATGTCATATTGCTCATCCACAATGATTCTATCTAACACAAAGGTGTCATTGAAATCAAATTCTAAAAAAGAATGATATGTGGTGCCATCCACTACAGCTTCAGGGGTGCATGGTGACGTCGTGTAGTAGTTATTATTATTTTCCAGAGAACTGATAGCCTAAAGAAGGTTCACCTTTTTCTTCTTCAAGAAATTTATTGAGAAACTCAGATTCAGGATCCTGATGTAGTTCTGGAAGAAAGTGCTCTTCTTGGTGTCCTTGGAACAGAATTTTCTATGATATAATTGCTCTCTCTTGGTGGCATTCCAGTGATTCTTTATATTGTTTTCAGTTCTTCCGGGAAACCTATTTGCAATCTATACCCATTTATTGCCTATTTCTTTGTGAGAATCAATCATAATCATGTCTTCTTCATCTTTCCACCTTTCCTTCTATCAATCAAAAAACAAATATTTTTAATTGTCAAAATATTTCATAGAAATAAAAAAAAACGGCTAAAAACTAGCACATGTGACAAGGATAAAAAACCACACTTTAATGTTTTTATAGATTTAGTTGTGCCATCTCTCCCTACATTATATACCAATCCTTCCACTTAGTATCTGGGAAACCAAGGGCCATTTACTTACTCCATATTGTTCAACCAATTGAACCAATAATCTACACACACACAAGTCATAAAGCTCTGCACATGCGACCTAAATAATTTAACGAGGATAAATAATAAAAATAAGTGACATAAGTGATGAGTTGGTACCTATATTCTTCAACATTACACTGGACCTTTACACATTTTATCTCTTACAGCCCTTGCATGCCTTCCCACGCAACACCTGGCCCTTGGACTCATTATTATCAATGGGTCTTCCAGTGCAAGTGTCCTTGTCGGGCATGCCAAAACTCACGAGGTTGAACATATTATGATCATAATTCCACTAGGATATTCCTTGATGGTCAATCCCACCCACTATACCCCCACCGATTCTCATCAGTGTTTTTTGGAAGAAATATCCATCTATGTGCCCCACACCTCTAATGTCAAATGACTGAGACTTGATTCTGTTAATGTTGTTGCTATTGCATGAAGCCACAGTCTTAAATAAGTGGTAAAAGGGGTCAATTATAGAATAATTGAAAGGATGATGATGAATATTCATCACAAAATTTGGAGAGTTTAATGATTCCCTACATGCCGGAATAATAAAATTGAGGTTCTACAACCCATGGATGGGTAGCTTGTCTTCAAGCTCTAGGTGATTGTTGTTTTCAAAATAAAACATTGGTTGTGAGAAGACAATTTCTATGTCTTTAGTTGCTTCATTCCTTGATACATACTCCATCAATGTCACTAAAAGAGATAAAAAGAGAAACTGAAAATGTGGAATTTGGATGAATTTTAGAGTTTAATGGTGGAAACCCTAGTTAAGCTAGGGGTATATTTATTATAGTTTTTGACCAATTTAAATCCATTTGGTGACAATTCTGTTATAATGGTTATTAATAAATAAACTTTATTTTTTAAATTTTCATTTATTTTTGAAAATAAAAAATAGAACATCAAATAATAATAATTAAAAATAATTATTACCATATTCAGGTAACAAAAAAAAACATATTTCTTGAATAAAATAGAAATATCACTATAAAGAGATTTTTTATTCATTTTTTTCACCTAAAAAAGATACCATACAAATATATAAAATCCTACATGTAAATTGTAATAATTAATTTTTTTAATTTATTAAGAAGAATATTAATTAATTATTTGTAACATAAGCCTCAGTAAATGTGGTCCATAAATGCATTGACTCCTTTGTTCATAACTAGAAGAGGAATCAATTTACTATTCTATTATAAAATTATCATCCATAAACTAGATGAAATATATATATATATATATATATAATCCACTTGGTTACCAAGATTTAATTGAAATTTTATTATTAGAGAATGTTTTGTAAGTATATATATTTATTTTGTTTTTCACCATGCATACTGCTATAGTGGTAGGGCATTTGGGGTTTGGGGTGGTGGTTGCAGTGTCAGGTCCCTGGTCTGGTTGTATTCACTACGTGAGTTGTATATAAAAAATGTTTTATATATTTTTATTTTGTCTTGACATTAAAAAAATTAATCAAATTAGTTTTCCCAACTGAAAAGTGTGTACACACACGAATCCATCAACTGAGACATGAAAAAATAATGTTAAATGTAATTTATTTTTTATAATAACTTTATCTAATTATATATGGTATTATTAGGTAGATGTAAAAATGAAGAAATCATCATTTTGTCAAAAAATCAAATTTACTTCATTTCTTTTGTGTGATAATTATTTTTATATATTTTTTAAATTGATTTTTTTGTCTAGAATTTATATTGTGCCGAAATAAATTTCATTTGGGAGGATATTTTCATTGAAATATATTTTAAAAAAAATCAATGATTCAACTTTATAAATCTAAAATCTATCTCAAGTATGAGATAAGATAAATTTCTCATGAAATTATAGCTCCCTCAAAAAATAAAATTTATCTCATGTATATAGTTTATCTCTATATAAAATTTCTATTACTTTTTTAATGATATAAAATTATGTTTTGAATTATCATGTAAGAAATATAAAAACTTGAGAATTTCTTTTATTTTATTATTAATATTTCATCAATAATTGTAATTTGTCATATTAACTGTATAAAATAATTAAAAAATATTATATACATCAACATCCCTTTAAATACCTTTTACAATTTTTTAAAATTTTCTTTTCATTTTATCTAATTTATAGGTAAGTTAAATTCCATTTATAATAAAAATGTTAATGTTAAATTATGTTATTATCTCCCATTTTATTATTTTATGGATAATTTTTATATCACATCATTTTTTGTGATAATATTTTTTGATGATAACAATGAACTTCTTAATCTCAAAAAATTATTTTAAGATAATTATAAAATGTTGTTTTTTCAATACATAGTATTTTATAAAAAAATTTATTTGGATGTTCCGTTAAAACTTAATTTTTATTAATAATAAAATAAATTTATTTTATATTATTATATTTTTTTCAAAAAAAATATATTATGTTTTTTTTAAAAATTGTCCATTAAGTGTCCCACGCCCACTCTATCATCCAGGTTAAAACTTCATGGCTTTCCTTGGATTAATCCTTATGGGTTGATTCCATGCCACCTAAGAATCTATAAGAAAAAAAAGGAAAAAAATTATTTCAAAAAAGTAGTATAATGAAAATAAAAAATGATGGAGGTGAGAGAAATAAAATCACAACTTGTTTATTTAGGGGTGATAAATAGTTAAAATTTAATATTTTATTTGAATAAAAATAAAGCGGGTTAATGGAAGCGAGAGATGAAAGTTGATATTAATTGTTTTTTTATTATGAAAATTGATGGTGTTGACAACAATTTCAAAATACTAAGGTCAAAACAACATATACCATTAAAACCTTATAACTCTTTGATGGAATTCATTAAAACCATATCACTCCATCCTAGTGTGTAGGCTATCTTCCAACTCCAAATATTTTGAGATAAAAGTTCACCATGGAACTTTATGTGATTATGTCAATGACCCCTTCGATCATTAAAACCATGAATATGTGCTATAGGAGCATCTTGAAATGATCTTGATATGTAGTACAGGCCGAACAGATACTCAGATCAGAAGTTATAGCCATTTGAATTTTAAGAAACCAGGGTCGGCGACAAAAAAACTTAATTTTGGAGGCCTTATGGGCCTTTCTAGGATTAAAAAACTAGATAGAGATTTTTAACCACATTTGGAGACCATATGTGGTGCATATCTCGTCACAGGATTTGATTTGATATGTTGTAGAGCCTAAACGGACACACGAATCAAAATTTATGGTCGTTCGATGTTCGAGATTGATTTTCAACTTTTTTGAAATTTTAATTAATTTTTTTCATTTGATTATCACATAAATAAAAACTCATGTGGTTTTATCTAATTTCATAAGATTCAATTTGACTAGTTGTAGAGTTGAAATGAACTCCCGAATCAGAAGTTATGGTTGTTTGATAACGAAGTCTTCTTTTTAATTTTTTGTAGATTTGTTTTAAGTTTCAAGTTATTATTAACTAATAATTATAAATACTTACTAATTAACACATTATAATTAATTAAAATTATAAATAATAAACTATATATGAGATTAAATAAAAAATAAAAAATCATAAATCATAAATAAATATTAGTTAAAAAAATTCCTTTAATTTAGGGGAGGTTTTTTAAAACCGCCGCTATTTCCTGACGATTTTTTTAAACTGCCTCTAAAAAAATAGATTTTTTCTTTGAAAATAAAAAATAAAAAATATATTTGAAAAAATATTTAAAAACTATTTAGCGGTGTTTTTGAAACCACCATGAAAAAACTACTGGGAAAAGCCATTTTTTTAGTGTTGGGTAGGTTTATACCTTACATAATCCAAACACAACATTTCAAACTAAACCTCAAAGTTGGAATTCTAATTAGAGACCCTATAGAAATGTTATCAATGTTTGAATCAATGGAATATTTAATTTTATGATATTTAGGGGGGGTAGAAATGGGATTACAAAGCACAAGAATGAAAATGAGAAAATATTTATGAGATCAACAGAATATTCAGAAAATATTTCCAAGACCTTTTACTAGGGGGAATTACTATTTTACCCCTATTACACATTCAAAACAAAAAAATTCAAATTTGCACTCATTATCACAACTTGGAATATACAACTGTCATTACACATATATGCTTCTTAAAATTCAAAGATCACTCCAATTTTACACAACACCATCTTATATTGAAGGATTTTAATATCATAAAATTTCCCATCAATAATAGGAATGTAAAAAATAATAGATCCAAGTTGCAGAATATATCCCCATTTTGATGAACATACAAATTTTTGAAATAGCGGCTTCTATATAGTGATTTTGTTTAATGAACCCATTGACTAACACCCATTATTTACACAAGATAGAAATTTTTATATGCATTTGTGTATAAATCCACAAACCAAAATCATTTTTATGTTTTTTTTCATAATTTGAGAGGTAAATTTGGAAATTACAACATCATAGATAGAGAGATTTGGAATATAATATACCCTAACATAAATTTTATGAAAATCTATCAGATCTTCCCTAGAATTGAACTTTTATATAAAATTACTAGGTTTTTAGTAATCCTCTCCAAGTTGAAAATATCCATTCTTCACCCATGGATTAAAATTAAATATTTGTTCCCATTTTGTTCCATTACAAAGAAGAAGAAAATCCTATTTATTTTAATATTACCATATCCATGAACATCTCCTCATACAACATTGCTTTTATAGCATCCTTGAAAATATTTAGATCTAGATAAGAGGATCCAATAACTAAAACTGAGTAATCGGGCTCAAATTTATGGGAAAAATCATTGATTTTTTTTGTGATTTGTACAAAAAACCCGTATATCATATAACATGTGATTTTTCTAGAATCAAGGAAAGCATCCCTTTTACTATCAAAATACTATTCAATGATAATAAATAATCAAATAAACTCAGATTATCATGAAATTTTAGAACGATAACATTTGATTCATTTATGATATGTAATAAAAACCCGCACATCGATTTCACATGCGACGTGACAAGAATTATTGAAAGTACCTTTTATGTTCTATAAAAATTTATACAATGATCAACAATAAGAAACTAGAATTGGATTAATATCAAAATTTATGCCAATGGACATTGATTCATTTATTACCTATAGAAAAAACTGCATGTTAAACTAATGTGTGATTTTTATTGAAAGATACAAAATGCATTTTTAATATTAAAAGTGTTTCAACTTAAATTAAAATGTGTCAAATTATCATAATTGAATAAATGAACTTGGATTGTCATAGAATTTTGGAAAATAGTTATCAACTACTTTGGAACACATTGGAAACAACCATACATCATTTCAATGTGTGATATGACATTAATGATCAAATTTTGTTTTTTTAATTAAATATATTTCATGTTTTACAAATTTATATCAAGTAATCAGAACCAAAAAAAGAATATCATATTATTGTGAAAATTTAGGACATTGTTTTTTGATTCATTTTGACTTATTAAGAAAACTGCATAACAATTTGAATTGTGATTAGTGTGGAATGATTCAATGTTCATTTGTACAACTATAATATATATTTATAATTATTGTTATGTTTTACTTTATTATATGTTATTTATATATTGTGTTATCCATTTTTAACGCTTTATCTTTTCCCATAATGGAAATATATTTTGTGGGTATGCATGCATGCATTTGAACAAATATTTATATATTTATATGATTATATATAATACTAAATATGTTAATACAACTATAATATAAAAATTTATAATCATATAAATAGATCCATATTATCCCATGATTCCATCTCATCGATCACCATCTCAAATATTCCTTTCTCATCATCAATTCCCTTAGAATCCCAATCATCTTTCTCCTCCCCTGCCAACAATGAGCCAATGTCATATTGCTCATCCACGATGATTCTCTCTAAATCCAAGGTGTCATTGAAATCATATTCTAAAAACGAATGATCAGTGGTTCCATCCACTACATCTCTAGGGGTGCATGGTGACGTCGTTTAGTAGTTGTTATTATTTTATAGAGAACCGATAGCCGGATGAAGGTTCTCCTCTGTCTTCTTCAAGGCGTTGCTCGAGGAACTCAGATTTAGGATCTTTATGTAGTTATGGGTGAGAGTTCTCTACATGGTGTCCTTGGAGTATAATTTTCTATGAGATAATTTCTTTCTCTTGGTGGCATTCTGGTGATTCTTTATATTGATTTCAGTTCTTCCGGGGAATCTGTTTGCAATATTTTCCCATTTATTGCCTATTTCTTTGTGAGCATCGATCATAATCACGTCTTTTTCTTTTTTCCACCATTATTTCTTTAAATCAAAATAAAAAAGATATTTAATTTTCAAAATATTTCATATAAATAAATAAACAATAGCTAAGAACTAGTGGAGGTGACAAGGATAAAAAACCACACCTTAATGTTTGGTTGGAGATGATTGTGCCATCTCTCCCAGTATTGTTTACCAATCCTTCACATAGAATATGGGTAGACAAAGATGATTTCCTCACTCCATATTGTTTTACCAATGAAACCTACAATCCACACACACACACACACACACAAATAATAAATCTTTACACATGAGACCTAAACAATAAAACAAGGATAAAGAATAAAAATAAGTTACATAAGTGACCAGTTAGGACCTGTCTTCTTCAAAAGTCCACTGGACCTTGACAACATTTGATCTCTTGCGACCCTTTCAAGCCTTCCCACCCAACACCTGGCCCTTGGACTCATTGTTATCAGTGGGTCTTCCAGTGTAAGAGTCCTCATCGGGCATGTGTAAACTCATAGGGTTTAACATATTATGCTCATAATTCTGCAAGGATCTTCCATAATGATCACTCCTGCCTACCATACCCACCCCACCGATTCTTAGTGGTGTTTTTTGGAAGAAATCTCCATCCATGTGCCCCAATCCACCAATGATGAATGACTGATAATTGTTTCTATTGAGGTCTTTGTTACTGCATACATCCACAGTCTCAAAAAAGTGGTCAAAGGGGTCAATTCTAACTTCATAGAAATTTTGATGATAAATATTTGTCACAAAATATTGGGAGTTTAATGATTCCACACATGCTGGAATAATATAATGGAGTTTCTGTAACCCATGGATGGACGCCTCATCTTCTAGCTCCTAGTGGTTGTTGTTTTTGCACGGGAACATTGTTTTTGAGAAGATAGTTCCCATGTCTTTTGCTTCTCTGTTCCTCGATACATACTCCATCAATGTAATTAAAATAGATAAAGAGAAAATAAAAATGTGGAATTTACATGAATTTCAATGTTTTAATAGTGGAAATCCAGTTAAGTTGGGGGTATATTTATTATAATTTTTTACCAATTTGAAGCCATTTGTTGATAATTTTGTTGTAGTGGTAATTAATAAATACCTTTATTTTTAAAATTTTTATTTATTTATCACAATAAAAAATAGTACATCAAATAAAAATAATTAAAAATTATTCTTAGCTTATTCGGGTAACAAAAAAGCATATTTCTAGGATAAAATAGAAATCTTACTATAAAGTGATTTTTTATTCATTTTTTTCATGTTGTAGGTATATATTTTTATTTTGATTTTCCCCACGCATGTAGTTGTGGTGGAAGGGGGTTTGGGGTTTGGGTCGGCGGTCATGGGGTCAAGTCCTTGGGCAGGTTTTATTCATTGCATATAAAAAAGGTTTTATATATTTTTATTTTGTTTCAATATTTAAAAAATAAATAAAATTAGTTTGACCTACTATAAAGTGTGTACACACATGCATCCATTAACTAAGACATGAAAAAATAATGTTATATCTAATTTATTTCTTATAATAAATTTATCTAATTTTATACATTATGATTAAGTATATGTAAAAATAAAGAAATCATCATTTCATCAAAAAATAAAATTTATTTCATTTATTTTGTGTGATAATTCTTTTTATATAATTTTTAAAATTGAATTTTTTTTATCGATAATTAATATCGTTATGAAATAAATTTCATTTGAGAGGATGTTATCATATAAATATATTTTAAAAAATACATGATACAACATTATAAAATTTAAATCTATCTCAGGTACGAGATAAGATAAATTTCTCATGCAATTATAGGTCCTTCAAAAAATAAAATTTATCTCATGTATACAGTTTATCTCTATGAAATTTATATTACTTTTTTAATGATATAAAATTATTTATTCATTATCATGTAATAAATATAAAAACTTGATATTTTTTTTATTTTCTTTTTTAAATTTCATCAATAATTATAAATTTTCATATTAACTACATAAAATAATTAAAAATATTATATATATCAACATCCCTTTAAATTAATTTTATAGTTTTTTAAATTTTTATATTCATTTTATCTCATTTAATAGGTAAGATAAATTCCATTTATAATAAAAAAAGTTAAAGTCAAATTATTTTCTTATCTCACATTTTATTTTTTGATGCATAATTTTTTATATCATATCATTTTTTCTGATAATGTTTTTTTTTGATAATATCGAACTTCTTAATCTCAAAATAAAATTATTTTAAGATAATTACAAAATGTTGTTTTTTCAATTCTTAGTATTTTATAAATAATTTGTATTTGGATTCTTAGTTAAAACATATTTTTTATTAATAATAAAATAAATTTATTTTACGTTAATATATTTTTTCTAAAAAATATATTATTTTTTTATAAAAAAGTGTTCATTAAGTTTCCCCAAACCACTCTATCATCCAGGTGGAAACTTCAAGGCTTTCCTTGGTTTAAGCCTTACGGGCCGATTCCATGCCACCCAAGAATCTGTCAGAAAAAAAAATAAATTATTTCAATAAAAGTAGTATATTGAAAATTAAAAATGATGGAGGAGAGAGAAATATTTATAAGATTTTTTAATAGTGGAATTACTATTTTACCCCTCATATGAATCCAAAACAAAAAATTCAAATTTCCACTCATTATCAAAACCTAGAAAACACATGGGACGTTACACCTACATGCTTCTCCAAATTCAAACCTCACTCCACTTTTACACAACACTATCTTATATTGAAGGATTTGAATATCATAAAATTCCCTATCAATGAAAGGAATGTAAAAAAGAATATATCTAAGTTACATAATATATCCCCATTATGATGAAAATACAAATGTTTGAAATAGAGGCTTATATATCAGGATTTTGTTTAATGAAGCCATAAACTAGCACCCATTATTTATACAAGATATAAATTTTTATATACCTTTGTGTATAAATCCACACCCCAAAATAACTTGTGTATTTTATTTCATAAGTAGAGAGGTAAATGTGGAAATTACAACATTAGGGGGAGAGATAATGGGAATATCATATTCCCTGACATACCTTTTATAAAAATCTACCAGATCTTACCCAAAAGTGTTCATTTCTCTAAAATTACTAGGTTTTTAGAAATCCTCTATATGTTGCAAATAACCATTCTCCATCCATGGATTAAAATTAAATAGTTGTTCCCAATTTTTTCTATTGTAAATAAGAAAAAATAATAGTCTTTTTAATATTTTCATGTCTACGAACATGTCATCATACAACATTACTTTTATATTATCCTTTAAAATATTTAGATTTGGATAAGAGGACCCATTAAACAAAAATGAGTAATCGAGCTCAAATTGATGGGAAAAAATTATAGAATTATCATTAATTTGTTTGTGATTTCTAAAAAAAAACTATATATCATATAACATGTGATTTGTACAGAATTATGGAAATTATCCCTTTAAATATCGAAAGTCTATTAAATAATAATAAATCATCAAATAAAGTCAGATTATCATGAAATTTTAAAATAATTAATATTTGATTCATTTATGCTATGTAGGAAAAACCCACACATCAATTTGATATAAAATATGACTAGAATGATTGAAAGTGACTTTTAAGTTCTATAAACATTTATGAAATGATCAAAACTGAGAAACTAAAACTGGATTAATATCAAAATGTATGACAATGGCCATTGGTTCATTTATTACCTATAGAAAAAATTGCACGTTAAACCCAAGTGGGACTTTTATGGAATGATACATAATGTCTTTTTACTATTAAAAGTTTTTCTACTTCAATAAAAATGTATCAAATGATTATAGTTGAATAAACAAACTCATATTATCCTAAAAATTTAGGAAAACCTTAACCAAATAATTTTAAACACATTGGAAAAAACCATACATCAATTTTATGCGTGACATGACATTAATGATCATATGTTATTTTTTGCAATTAAATATATTTAATGTTTTAGAAATGTTTGTCAAGTAATCAAAACCAAACAAATAAGTACAGATTGTCATGAAAATTTCAGACACTATTTTTTGATTTATTTGTGACTTATTAAGAAAAATGAATAACAATTTGATTTGTTATTTTTGTGGAATTATTCAATATTAATTTGTAAAACTATAATTGATATTTATCATGATTTTTATGTATTAATTTATGATACATTCTTAATATATTATGTTATCCATTTTTAACTCTTTATCTTGACCTATAATGAAAATATATTGTGTGTTCATGCGCATGTACGTGCATGCATTTTTAAATATATACGTATATATATATAATTATATTATTATATATAGAATACTAAATATGTTACGAAAAATATAATATAAAAATTTATAATCAAATAGATGGATCTATATGATCCCATGATTCCATCTCGTCGATCACCATCTCAAATATTTCTTTCTCATAATCAATTCCCTTAGAAGCCCAATAATCTTTCTCATACCTTTCCAACAATGAGCTACTGTTGTATTACTCATCCACCATGATACACTCCAACTCTGGGGTTTCATTGAAATCAAATTCTAAAAATGAATTTTCTATTCTTCCATCCACTGCAGCTCTGGGGGTGCATCGTGATGCTGTGTAGTAGTTAATTTTATTTTCTAGAGAACTGATATCCAGATGAAGGTTTATCTTTGTCTTCTTCAAGGCGCTAATCAAGGAACTCAGATTCAGGCTCCTGATGTAGTTTTTAAGAGATTTATTTTCCTGGTTTCCTTGGAGTATAATTTTCTATGAGATAATTACTTTCTCTTGGCGGCATTCCGGTGATTCTTTATATTGTTTTTAGTCCTTCCTGACAACCTATTTACTGTAAAGACCCGTAAAATTCAAGAGAAATTTTTTCTTAATTTTCTTTGGAATTTTACAAGAGCGCGGTTTCAGACGGCACCTGATTTCGAGGCCCGGAGTGCCCGGAATTAATTTCCAAAGTTTGGCTCGGGTACGTTCAGTGAACGAACGAGTGGGAATTCCTAACTTTTGATCCGGTGCTCGGAATTGAAATCCGAGGACACCGATGAACTCGCAGCGCTGATTTTCGCTTAAGAAGACCTTTTCCGAAGTTGCGTTTGCCTAGGAGGAGTTTTTCAATTTTCTGGATGAAATGAAGAGTAAAATAAAATTGTGATACAATATTTATTTTATATCTTTAAAGTGGTTAAAATCTTTTGTTGGAAGTTGGGTGGTTTAACCACCTAAGAGAGGGTTAAGGTGAGGAGGGGCCCAACCGAGCCCCACCTTTTCAAATTCCCTAACTCCCCTCTCTCCCTCTTTAAAGCTTGATAACTTAACACTTAATTAATTACACAACTCATGTATAATTAATTAAGTGTTTTGTTTTTGAATTTTAAGTTTTTGAAATGCTTGGCTTAGTAAATAAAATAAGGAGGGACCTTATTTTATTTGGATTGTTGGGTGAGGTGTGGAAGAGCTTTGGAGAGAAGCTGAAGAAATCCTCCACCATCTTCATCTCCTTCGTGGAAGAACGTGAAGAACGTCCGCCGCCCACGAAGAACACCGACGATGTCATCTTGACTCGTCTTCTCCGATTGCTTCCTCCTCGACTTCTTCGTCTTCTACCCGACGTCAACGAAACGACGACCGCATCCCACGACTACGTCAACGTGCAACTATCGAGGTTGGGGTTTACTTCAATATGATTATCACTTCCATGTTTTCCCCTTCTAAATCTATTGTGGATTGGGAAAAATGTTTTATGAGGGTTGTAGGGAATTTTATTTAATTTACGTGTGAATCGTTTGAAACAAGGTTCAATTTTTAATTAATTAAAAATTGTGCCATTTGGGTGTTGGTTATTCCCGATTGTTAGCATCTAATGCGGAGGGTGCGGGCCGAACGAACACGTCCCGAAAACCCTCCGTAATTTTGTTTTTGGTGCGTGGATTTGACAGTGATGAGGAATCGAATCCGAAATGGGAAAATGAAGTATCCGTTCCGAAGATCTCGATCCGAGAAAATCGCCGGCGAAGACCGCAAGTGGAACGGACCACCGGAGTGCGTCCGGTGGTCCGCGGAAGACGGCGGCCGCGCGCCGCTCCGGCGCGGCGGCGCCGGCGACCCGCGGCGGAGGTGCGCCGCTGGAGTAACCCACCGCGGCTAAGCCGCGGTGGTCAGCAGGCGGCCGGCAAAGCCGGCCGCGACGGTCCAAGGGCGGGACCCTTAGGGTCCCACGTTTCTTTTTTTTCGGCCGGCCAAACGGCCGGCCGTTTCCTGGAATTCCGGGGGATTAAACCCCCGGATGGAAGCGGAGCGGGCCCCCCACGTGGAGGGGGGGGGCCGTTGTTTTGCAAAGCACGGTGGGGTTGCGCCCCCCGTTTCCTCAACCTGCGCTCGGCCAAACGGCCGAGCTGAGCGGCCGGGCCGTGCCGCCGGCCGGGCCGGGTCCAGCGGACCGGGTCGGGCCAACCCGTTTCGGGTCGGATCCAGTTCGGGTCGACCCGGTTCGGGCCGACCCAGGGGGGGTCGGGCCGGGTCGGCCCGGACCCGGACCCCCCGTTTTCGAGACGGTTTCGGTCTTTTGGCCATAACTTGAGCCACGGACCTCCGAATGACGAACCGTCTGCGGCAACGCGATCCTTGGATCGAGATGGTCGTTTCGGTATATTACACTCAGGGTTTAGGAATACTTTGAGTTCGGCCGGGTTGGTTCGTACACGAAACCAACCGGGCCTTCGGAGCGGAAACGCTCATATCTTGAGCTACGGACGTCCGTTTGACGTGCCGTCAGCTTTGTTGAGTGCCTCTTAGTGAGACGGATCTTTTGGAATACTCTGCCCGAGGTTTGGACGCAGGTGGAGTACGGTCGGGTTGGTTTTGCCTTAAAAACCAACCGGGCCCCGGGGACGAAAATGCCAATAACTCTCAGACCCGGCGTCCGATCGACGCGCCGTCTGTTGCGTTGAGTTCCTGTTGTCGATACGGAACTTTTGGATACATCAACTCTAGTCTTTGTGACAGTTGATGTATCAGCCTCTCGGCTCGTGGAGCGGACCCTCCTGTACGAGCTTGCTGTGTGCGGGAACCCTAGTGCTGGCTGCGACTGTTACTGTGACTACTACTGCTACTACTGCTGTTGTGACTGCGACGACGACAGTACAGAGATCCTGTGTGGATTCGACGACGACGACTACAGCACTCAGCGATCCTACGTGGATCAGTGCTACAGGTCCTGTGTGGGCCCGATCCTGTGTGGGTCCGATCCTGTGTGGGTCTTTGCGCTCAGCGGTCCTGTGTGAACCAGCGCCTACAGGTCCTGTGTGGGCCCGATCCTGTGTGGGTCTTTTGCGGGGGTTAGTTACCTATCGATCCTTCGTGGGTCCGACGACTTAGATGGATCAGAGATCATCTTTATCATCCTTTGAAGAAGTATACCTGTGTGAGCTGAATCCTGTTACTTTCCTGTGTGGATTGTGTTGTGCTATCCTGTGTGGATTACGTTTTGCTTTCCTGTGTGGAATACGTTTACTTTCCTGTGTGGACTGAGTTGTACTTGGGCTCGGAGGTTGGAGCGTATTTGAAATTGATGACTTAGGTATATGTATGGGCATATACCTAAGTAGTGACGGTTGTTACTTCGTGATTGTACCTTTCTTTGTGGTTTATCCTTTGTGGATTTTGAGAGACCTTCAGTGGTCTCGGGGTCCCTACTGAGTAGCTTATACTCACCCCTGCACGGGCTTTGCCCGCACTACGTTGTGTTGGTTGCAGACGACGGACAACGTTGATCTTAGCTGAGGCTTGCAGAGCAGGACGGTACCTGGAGGTGGACCACTGGGCGGGACGTGCTCGGAGCGGACGGCGGGACCCGTGGAGCAGTGGAGCTATCTGTACCCACCCTTCAGGTGGGATTTCCAGTGGACAACTCGGTGTAGAGGCTTTTACTTTTCAGTTGCTGTTTTTCCCTTTCGAGTTGTAATTTACTTTCAGTTTGGGTTTGTATACTGGCCCATTTACTTTTCCGCACTTTCAGTTGTACTCTGCTTTTGCTTAGTGTTTACTTTCCGCTTGCTTACTCTGTGGTGTTTGTTTACTTTACAAAGGAAATGCCTTCCCTTTTTACCGGGATTTACGCCTTGGTGCTAGTCGCCAGCCCCTGGCCTATGGAAGGCGGGCTTGGAGTAGTCACGACACGGACCCCGAGGGCGGGTTGTGACAAATTGGTATCAGAGGAGTTCGGTTCTACCGCGAACTCTGATCTTTTCTATGTGAAGCAATAATGTTTAGCGTATTGAGTGTGGTTATCAGTCCAGGGAGTCCAGTGTTGGTGCGGCGGCCGACGTATCCGTACACCAGGACCCTGACTTCTGATTTCCGACTTAATGCACGAAAACATTGATTGCGTGTGTGTTTCAAAGTTTTCTTTGTGATTACTTATATCAGCTCACCAGGTATACTGTTCTGACCGTGGCGCACCTGTTTCCTTTTCAGGATGGCCCCACGACGGCATCCAGCTAGGGTTCCGAGAGTCGAGTGTGACAACAGCCCACCGAGCGACGAGGCCTCGGTGTAGGGCCCTTTGTCAGCAGTGGCACCGGCGGTAGCACTACCTGCCGAGCCCCCGATGCTTCCAGCGCCAGCCGCTGACGATGCACGTCGCCTCAGCGCCCTGCATGAGTTTCAGTGCCAGCGACCACCCAGGTTTCGCGGGGAGACGGATCCCCAGGCAGCCGAGGACTGGCTGGAGGCAGTGGTACGTGTGTTTAGGCTAGTGAGGACACCAGCAGACCTCATGGTGATCCTCGCTGCGAGCCTACTACACGCAGCAGCAGGACGATGGTGGAGCTTGATGCTCCAGGTGCACGATGAGGCATCTCTACTTTGGACGGACTTTGAGAGCCTCTTCCGCTCAGAGTTCGTCCCAGCCACCCTTCGTGCGGTGCGTATCCAGGAGCTTCTTCAGCTGCGGCAGGGCAGCATGACGGTCGCTCAGTACTCGGCGAGATTTACTGATCTCTCGCGCTACTCGACCGACATGGTACGGGACCCATTCTTCCGGGCCCGGACCTTCGAGCAGGGTTTGAGACACAAGATCAGGGCATCGCTGATCTCCCTCAGCATACCGACTCAGACAGGAGTACTGGAGCGAGCCCTTCTGATCGAGAGCTTCCTTGCTGAGTCTACACCAGCGCAGCGACCCACCGCAGGGCGGCACGTGGCAGAGTCATCTGCAGCAGGCAGTCGACGGATGACTCAGGGGTCCAGACAGACCAGACCTTCGGGCAGACGACCTCAGGGCACTGGCTCAGCAGTGCGGGGCACACAGCGAGGAGCCAGTCTTTCGAGAGGCAGACAGTGCTACTCGTGCGGCGGGCAGGGCCACATGGATCGTGACTGCCCGACCCGCCGTGCCGAGGAGCAGCAGACAGTTGAGGGACCACCGAGGCAGAGGCATAGGGTCGACCGTGGCGGTCCGCAGGGAGGAGGCGGACGAGGCAGAGGAGCTGGACGAGCAGCCGGTGGTGGGCGACGCTTTGAGGCTCTGCCACCACCACCACCAGGAGGTCCACCCCGACCACAGGGAGCTGGCGGGCAGAGACATGCACAGCTCCAGGCAGCAGAGGCCTACGACCACAGCACACCCGAGATGATTTGAGGTACTATCTGTGTCTATTCCACCCTTGCTGTAGTTCTTATAGACACAGGAGCGAGTCACTCTTTCATAGTCGCTGCCCTTGTTTGGAGCTCGGAGATTCTGACAGAGCCGTTGGCTCGATCCTTATGGCTAGAGACTCCTACGGGAGCAGACTCGACGATTACGCACTGGTGCCGGCAGTGTGAGATTACTCTAGGAGGCGAGAGCTTCGGCTGGGATCTTCTTGTAGCAGCGTCGAGGCCTTACGACGTCATCTTGGGCATGGATTGGCTATCTACAGTCCATGAACAGATTGACTGTTTTAGGCGCAAGGTGCGTTGTGTACGCACCGACGGGAGCAGGTTCACCTTCACCGGCGAGAAGGGAGCCTTAGCAGCACAGGATGGACTTCCGCGGAGGAGAGGACAGCCCATTACTCATCAGTTAGCTAGCCTCATCCTTGGAGTAGTTGACACGCGGAGTCCTGGTTTTCCTGCAGTGGTGGATCAGTTTGCGGACGTCTTTCCTGACGACGTTCCAGGGCTACCTCCTCGTAGAGAGGTATACTTTTATATTGACTTGTACCCCGGGACAGCCCTGATATCCACTCCATCATATCGGATGGCCCCCGCCGAGCTTCGAGAGCTACGGGTACAGTTGGAGGACTTGTAGGGCAAGGGGTTCATCCGACCCAGTGTTTCACCCTGGGATTCCCCGATTTTGTTCGCCAAGAAGGCAGACGGGAGCTTGCAACTTTGTGTTGACTATCGTCGCCTGAACCAGGTGACAGTGAGGAACAAGTATCCACTACCGAGGATTGATGACCTCTTTGATCAGCTCAAGGGAGCACGATGGTTCTCGAAGATAGACCTCAGGTCAGGCTATCATCAGCTCAGAGTCAGAGACAAGGATGTGCAGAAGACGACCTTCAGATGTCGGTATGGCCACTATGAGTTCTTGGTTATGCCTTTCGATGTAACCAATGCTTCAGCAGTGTTCATGGCTCTCATGAATAGGATCTTTCAGCCATAACTCGATCGGTTTGTCGTGGTCTTCATCGACGACATTCTGATTTACTCTACGACTGAGGAGGAGCACACCTCTCACTTGCGAGTTATACTAGACACACTCCGAGAGCACCAGCTTTATGGTAAGATCTCAAAGTGCCAGTTCTGGATACGTGAGGTCCACTTCTTGGGACACGTTATCTCTGAGGCGGGAGTTGCAGTGGATCCTGCGAAGATTGAGGCTGTGTTAGCATGGGAGCCACCCAGGAGCGTGACTGAGGTTCGGAGTTTCTTGGGACTAGCTGGATACTATCGGAGATTCGTACCGGACTTCTCTAGAGTTGCGGCACCACTCACAGCTTTGACGAAGAAGGGGAAACCCTTCGTGTGGTCAGACAGATGTCAGCAGAGCTTCTAGGAGCTTAGGCAGAGATTGACTAGCGCACCTATCTTGAGGTTGCCCGAGGAGGGAGTAGGGTACGTAGTTTACTGCGATGCATCAGGGACCGGACTCGGATGTGTTCTGATGCAGGAGCGGGCAGTGATCGCCTATGGATCACGTCAGTTGAGGCCGCATGAGCAGAACTATGCTACCCATGACCTGGAGTTAGCAGTAGTGGTCTTCGCTCTGAAGACATGGCGACACTATCTGATGGGCGAGCTCTTTACAGTCTTTTTCGATCATCAGAGTCTCAGGTATATCTTCTCACAGAAGGACCTGAACCTGAGACAGCGGCGATGGCTCGAGTTCCTCCAGGACTATGACTTTGAGATAGTCTATACTCCTGGGAAGGGGAACGTAGTAGCCGATGCCCTCAGCAGGAGGATGGGCATTCAGCTACTTGAGGAGGCGACAGAGCAGCTAGCCTCTTTGCAGATATCCTTCGTGGATAGAGATAGAGCAGCCTTCCTCCAGTCTCTCAGAGTCACCCCTCCACTACTGCAGCGGGTCAGAGAAGCACAGCGTGAGGATGCTGACAGTGAGACACGGCGTGCACAGATATCCTCGGGACAGACACCTGATGGTTTCTCCCTTGGAGCAGAGCACGACATCCTTTTCAGAGGACGTACCATGGTACCAGTCTCTTTGCGAGAGGAAGTGCTGAGAGAGTTTCACACTTCTCCTTTGGAGGTACATCCTGGAGTGACAAAGATGTACCAGGACCTCAGACGACAGCACTGGTGGCCGGGCATGAAGAAGGCTGTAGCAGAGTTCGTTTCTCGATGCCTCACCTGCCAACAGGTGAAGGCAGAGCATCAGGTACCAGCAGGCTTGGTACAGCCCTTGGAGGTCCCGGAGTGGAAGTGGGATGACATATCTATGGACTTCGTGACTGGACTTCCACGCACTTCCAGAGGTCACGACTCCATCTGGGTGATTGTTGACCGACTCACCAAGTCCCCACACTTCTTACCCATTAGAGAGCAGGGCTCAGTGGAGAGCTTGGGACGTCTCTATGTTCAGGAGATTGTGCGGATCCACGGTGTGCCATCATCTATCATCTCTGATCGAGATGCTCGCTTTACTTCCCGGCTTTGGAAGGGGTTACAGGAGGCATTCGAGACGCAGCTACGTCTGAGCACAACCTTTCACCCTCAGACGGATGGTCAGACGGAGAGGACCATTCAGACTCTCGAGGACATGCTCCGCGCATGTGTCCTCGACTTTGGTCGTAGCTGGGAGGACCACCTACCCTTGGTGGAGTTTGCGTACAACAACAGCTACCACTCCACCATCGGGATGGCACCGTACGAGGCATTGTACGGCCGACCTTGTAGATCTCCTTTGTGCTGGACAGACCCTGGGGAGTCAGCACTTGTGGGACCGGAGATGGTCCAGGCCACGACAGAGAAGGTCCAGGTCATCCAGGAGCGGATGAGGACAGCTCAGAGCCGGAATAAGTCATATGCTGACAGGAGGCGGAGGCCACTGGAGTTTGAGGATGGCGACCACGTCTTCTTGCGGGTCTCACCTCGATGTGGTATTCGGAGATTTGGCCGAGGCGGCAAGTTATCTCCGCGCTTCATCGGACCCTTCCAGGTTCTCAGCAGGGTTGGCGAGGTGGCTTATCGCCTGGCTCTGCCACCTCAGTTGCACCGGGTGCACGACGTCTTCCACGTATCTCAGCTGAGGAGATACGTGCACGACCCGACGCACATCATTGACCATGGGGAGCTTGACGTTGACGATGGGGCGACTTTTACGGAGGTCCCGGTGGACATAGAGGATCGACAAGAGCGGGTCCTGCGTGGCCGATCGATTCCTCTTGTGCGCATCAGATGGCAGCACGGAAACCTCCAGGAGAGCACATGGGAGCGGGAGGCTCAGATGCGTGCTCAGTACCCTCATTTGTTTCCCTAGTTTTTTATGTATCTTTACGGGGACGTAAAGCCCTGAGGTGGGAGTAATGTTAAGACCCGTAAAATTCAAGGGAAATTTTTTCTTAATTTTCTTTGGAATTTTACAAGAGCGCGGTTTCAGACGGCACCTGATTCCGAGGCCCGGAGTGCCTGGAATTAATTTCCAAAGTTTGGCTCGGGTACGTTCAGTGAACGAACGAGCGGGAATTCCTAACTTTTGATCCGGTGCTCGGAATTGAAATCTGAGGACACCGATGAACTCGCAGCGCCGATTTACGCTTAAGAAGACCTTTTCCGAAGTTGCGTTTTCCTAGGAGGAGTTGTTTAATTTTCTGGATGAAATGAAGAGTAAAATAAAATTGTGATACAATATTTATTTTATATCTTTAAAGTGGTTAAAATCTTTTGTTGGAAGTTGGGTGGTTTAACCACCTAAGAGAGGGTTAAGGTGAGGAGGGGCCCACCCGAGCCCCACCTTTTCAAATTCCCTAACTCCCCTCTCTCCCTCTTTAAAGATTGATAACTTAACACTTAATTAATTACACAACTCATGTATAATTAATTAAGTGTTTTGTTTTTGAATTTTAAGTTTTTGAAATGCTTGGCTTAGTAAATAAAATAAGGAGGGACCTTATTTTATTTGGATTGTTGGGTGAGGTGTGGAAGAGCTTTGGAGAGAAGCTGAAGAAATCCTCCACCATCTTCATCTCCTTCGTGGAAGAACACGAAGAACGTCCGCCGCCCACGAAGAACACCGACGATGTCATCTTGACTCGTCTTCTCCGATTGCTTCCTCCTCGACTTCTTCGTCTTCTACCCGACGTCAACGAAACGACGACCGCTTCCCACAACTACGTCAACGTGCGACTATCGAGGTAGGGGTTTACTTCAATATGATTATCACTTCCATGTTTTCCCCTTCTAAATCTATTGTGGATTGGGAAAAATGTTTGATGAGGATTGTAGGGAATTTTATTTAATTTACGTGTGAATCGTTTGAAACAAGGTTCAATTTTTAATTAATTAAAAATTGTGCCATTTGGGTGTTGGTTATTACCGATTGTTAGCATCTAATGCGGAGGGCGCGGGCCGAACGAACACGGCCCGACAACCCTCCGTAATTTTGTTTTTGGTGCGTGGATTTGACAGTGATGAGGAATCGAATCCGAAATGGGAAAATGAAGTATCCGTTCCGAAGATCTCGATCCGAGAAAATCACCGGCAAAGACCGCAAGTGGAACGGACCACCGGAGTGCGTCCGGTGGTCCGCGGAAGACGGCGGCCACGCGCCGGCGACCCGCGGCGGAGGCGCGCTGCCGGAGTAACCCACCGCGGCTAAGCCGCGGTGGTCAGCAGGCGGCCGGCAAAGCCGGCCGCGACGGTCCAAGGGCGGGACCCTTAGGGTCCCGCGTTTCTTTTTTTTCGGCCGGCCAAACGGCCGACCGTTTCCTGGAATTCCGGGGGATTAAACCCCCGGATGGAAGCGGAGCGGGCCCCCCACGTGGAGGGGGGGCCGTTGTTTTGCAAAGCACGGGGGGGCTGCGCCCCCCGTTTCTTCGACCTGCGCTCGGCCGGGCCGCACCGCCGGCCGGGCCGGGTCCAGCGGGCCGGGTCGGGTCGACCCGGTTCGGGCCGACCCAGGGGGGGGGGGGGGGGTCGGGCCGGGTCGGCCCGGACCCGGACCCCCCGTTTTCGATATAGTTTCGGTCTTTTGGCCATAACTTGAGCCACGGACCTCCGAATGACGAACCGTCTATGTAAACACGATCCTTGGATCGAGATGGTCGTTTCGGTATATTACACTCAGGGTTTTGGAATACTTTGAGTTCGGCCGGGTTGGTTCGTACACGAAACCAACCGGGCCTTCGGAGCGGAAACGCTCATATCTTGAGCTACGGACGTCCGTTTGACGTGCCGTCAGCTTTGTTGAGTACCTCTTAGTGAGACGGATGTTTTGGCATACTCCGCCCGAGGTTTGGACGCAGGTGGAGTACGGTCGGGTTGGTTTTGCCTTAAAAACCAACCGGGCCCCGGGGACGAAAATGCCAATAACTCTCAGACCGGGCGTCCGATCGACGCGCCGTCTGTTGCGTTGAGTTCCTGTTGTCGATACGGAACTTTTGGATACATCAACTCTAGTCTTTGTGACAGTTGATGTATCAGGCTCTCGGCTCGTGGAGCGGACCCTCCTGTACGAGCTTGCTGTGTGCGGGAACCCTAGTGCTGGTTGTGACTGTTACTGTGACTACTACTGCTACTACTGCTGCTGTGACTGCGACGACGACAGTACAAAGATCCTGTGTGGATTCGACGACGACGACTACAGTACTCAGCGATCCTACGTGGATCAGTGCTACAGGTCCTGTGTGGGCCCGATCCTGTGTGGGTCCGATCCTGTGTGGGTCTTTGCGCTCAGCGTTCCTGTGTGAACCAGCGCCTACAGGTCCTGTGTGGGCCCGATCCTGTGTGGGTCTTTTGTGGGGGTTAGTTACCTATCGATCCTTCGTGGGTCCGACGACTTAGATGGATCAGAGATCATCTTTATCGTCCTTTGAAGAAGTATACCTGTGTGAGCTGAATCATGTTACTTTCCTGTGTGGATTGTGTTGTGCTTTCCTGTGTGGATTACGTTTTGCTTTCCTGTGTGGAATACGTTTACTTTCCTGTGTGGACTGAGTTGTACTTGGGCTCGGAGGTTGGAGCGTATTTGAAATTGATGACTTAGGTATATGTATGGGCATATACCTAAGTAGTGACGGTTGTTACTTCATGATTGTACCTTTCTTTGTGGTTTATCCTTTGTGGATTTTGAGAGACCTTCAGGGGTCTCGGGGTCCCTACTGAGTAGCTTATACTCACCCCTGCACGGGCTTTGCCCGCACTACGTTGTGTTGGTTGCAGACGACAGACAGCGTTGATCTTAGCTGAGGCTTGCAGAGCAGGACGGTACCTGGAGGTGGACCACTGGGCGGGACGTGCTCGGAGCGGACGGCGGGACCCGTGGAGCAGTGGAGCTATCTGTACCCACCCTTCTGGTGGGATTTCCAGTGGACAACTCGGTGTAGAGGCTTTTACTTTTCAGTTGCTGTTTTTCCCTTTCGAGTTGTACTTTACTTTAAGTTTGGGTTTGTATACTGGCCCATTTACTTTTCCGAACTTTCAGTTGTACTCTGCTTTTGCTTAGTGTTTACTTTCCGCTTGCTTACTCTGTGGTGTTTCTTTACTTTACAAAGGCAATGCCTTCCCTTTTTACCGGGATTTACGCCTTGGTGCTAGTCGCCAGCCCCTGGCCTATGGAAGGCGGGCTTGGGGTAGTCACGGCACGGACCCCGAGGGCGGGTCGTGACATTTACAATCTCTACCCATTTATTGACTATTTTGTTATGATCATCAATTAGAATCATGACTTTTTCTTCTTTCCACATTTCATTCTATAAATTAAAAGAACACATATTTTTAATTTTAAAAATATTTCACAGAAATAAATAAACAACAACATAAAACTAGTGCATGTGACAAGGATAAAAAACCACACTTTAATGTTTGGTCAGAGATGGTTGTTCCATCTCTCCCTGAATTTTTTACCAATCCTTCCACTCACCATCTAGGAAAACAAGGACCATTTTCTCACTTCATATTGTTCTCCCAACTGAGCCAACAATCTACACACACACAAGTCATAAAGCTCTACACATGAGACCTAAATAATAAAACATGGATAATGAATAAAAATAAGTAACATTAGTGATGGGTTGGGACCTGTATTCTTCCAGAATCCACTAACCCTTAACCACATTTTATCTCTTGTGGCCCTTGAATGACTTCCCACCCAACACTTGGCCCTTGGACTCATTATTATTATAGGGTTTTCTAGTGAAAGAGTCCTCATTGGGCATGCCAAAACTCATGGGGTTTGACATGTTATGATCATAATTTTGTAAGGATCTTCCTTGATGATCAATCCCACCCACCACACCCACCCTACTAATTATCAGTGGTTTTTTTGGAAAACATCATCATACATGTGCGATACTCCGTCAATTCTGAACGAATGAAACTCATTCCTATTGAGGTCGACGCTGATTAACATGACCACTATCTCAAAGAAGTGGTCAAAGGGGTCAATTCCAACATCATAGAAAGGTTGATGGTGAGTCTTAATCACAAAATCTAGAGAGTTTGATGATGCCCCACATGTTGGAATAATGTAATCAAGGTTTTGCAACCCATGGATGGGCATATCATCCTCTATCTCCAGGTGATTATTGTTTTTGTAATAAAAAATTGGGTTTGAGAAGACATTTTCTATGTCTCTAGATGCTTCGTTCCTCAATAAATACCCCATCAATGTCACTAAAAGAGATAAAAAGAGCAATTAAAAATGTGGAATTTGGATGAATTTTGGTGTGTTAATGGTGGAAACCCCAGTTAATCTGGGGGTATATTTATTATAGTTTCTAACTAATTTCAATCCATTTGTTGAAAAAAAATTAGTGGTTATTAATAAATATACTTTATTTTTAAAATTTTTATTTTTTTCGGACAATAAAAAATAGAGCATCAATTAAAAATTGTTCAAAATTATTCTTAGCTTATTTGGAAAAAAAAAACATATTTCCATAATAAAATAGAAATCTCACTATAAATAGATTTTTTATTTTTTTTGCCTAAAAAAGATACCAAAAAATACTTAAAATCCCACATGTAAATTGTAATAATTCAGTTTTTGAAGTCATTATGGAGACTATTAATTAATTATTCATAACATAAGCCTCAATAAATATGGTCCATAAATGCGTTGACTCATTTGTTCATAACTAGAAGATGAATCAATTTAATAATCTATTATAAAATTATCATCCATAACTTAAATGACACATATATACATATATATATATATATATACAATCCAATTGGTATATGTGATTTAATTTAAATTTTATTATTATAGAATGTTTTGTAAGTATATATTTTTAGTTTTTTTCCCCACGCATGCGGTTGTGGTGGCAGGGGGTTTGGGTTTGGGGCGGCAGTCACAAGGTCAAGTCCCTAGGTCAGGTATATTCATTGCGTGAGTTGTATATAAAAAAAGTTATATATATATATTTTTATTGACATTAAAAAAATAAATCAAATTAATTTGACCTACTTCAAAGTGTGTACGCACACACATCCATCAACTGAGACATGAAAAAATTATGTTATATCTAATTTATTTTTTATAATAAATTTATCTAATTTTATACGGTATTATTAAGTATATGTAAAAAGGAAGAAATCACCATTTCATCAAAAAATAAAATTTAATTCATTTCTTTTATGTGATAATTATTTTTATATATTTTTTTAAAATGAATTTATTTTTCTAAAATTTATATCATGAAGAAATAAATTTCATTTGAGAGGATATTTTCATTTAAATATATTTAAAAAAGATCAATGATACAACTTTATAAAATTAAAATGTATCTCAAGATAATATAAATTTCTCATACAATGATAGGTTCTTCAAAAAATAAAATTTATCTCATGTATACAGTTTATCCCTATATGAAATTTCTATTACTTTCTCAATGATATAAAATTATGTTTTTCATTTTCATGTAAGAAATTAAAAAACATGAGAATTTTTTTTATTTTATTTTTTATATTTCATCAATAATTTTAATTTGTCATATTAACTATATAAAATAATTAAAAAAAATATTATATATATAAATAGCCTTTTAAATACATTTTATAAATTTTTAATTTTTTATATTCATTTTATCTCATTTAATTTGTAAGATAAATTCAAATTATAATAAAAAAGGTAAAGTCAAATTATTTTCTTATCTCACATTTTATTATTTTATGCATAATTGTTTTATATCATATCATTTTTTTGATAATATTTTTTTATGATAACATTGAAATTATTAATCTAAAAATAAAATTATTTTAAGATAATTATAAAATGTTATTTTTCAATACTTTGTATTTTATAAATATTTTTTATTTGGATGTTCAGTTAAAACTTATTTTTTATTAATAATAAAATAAATTAATTTTATGTTAATATATATAATTTTAAAAAATATATTATGTTTTTAAAAATATGGCATTAAGTATCCCCCATCCACTCCATTGTCCAAGTAGAAACATCAAGGCTTTCCTTGGATTAAGCCTTATAGACCGATTCCATGCCACCCAAGAATCCATAAAAAAGGAAATAAAATTATTTCAAAAAAATTAGTATAATTGATATAAAAAATGATGGAGGAGGGAGAAATAAAATCATAACTTGTTTATGCAGGGGAAAAAATAGTTAAAATTTAATATTTTATTAAAATAAAAATGAATTTGGTCGATAGAAGTGAGAGATGAGAGTTGATATTAATTGTTTTTTTTTATTTTAGAAACTGATAGTGTAGACCACAATGAAAAAAATACTAGGTTCAAAACAAAATATACCATTAAAACCTTATAACTCTTTGATGGAATTCATAAAACTATATCACTCCATCCCAGCATGTAGGCTATCTTCCAACTCCACAGATTTTAAGATAAAAGTACACCATGAAACTTTAAGTGATTATTTCATTGACCCCTTTGATCATGTCTCAACACCCATGTCTACATGCTATAGGAGCATCATGAAAAAATCTTAATATGCAATACAGGCTGAGCAGACACTCAGATCAGAAGTTATAGCCATTTGAATTTTAAGAAAATTGGGTTGGTGACAAAAAACTCAATTTTGGAGGCCTTATGGGACTTTATAGGGTTGAAAACCCTAACATAGCTCTTTGACCTCATTCTTAGATCATCTATGGCACAGATCTCCTTGCAGGATTTGATTTGATATGTGGTAGTGCCTAAACAGACATCCAGATCAAAAGTTATGGTCGTTTAAAGTTCAAGTTTGATTTTTATATTTTTTGAAATTTTAATACATTTTACCTTTTATTATGAAGTGATTTAAACCTTATTTCGTTTTATCTCATTTCATAAGATTTGATTTGACTGGTTTTGGAGCTGAAATGGACTCCCATATCATAAGTTATAGTCATTTGATGTCGAAGTCTACTTTTCAGTTTTTTTATAGATTTATTCTAAGTTTCATGTAATTATTAACTAATAGTTATAAATAATTATTAATTAAATAATAATAATTAATTAAAATTATAAATAATGAACTATATATGAGAGTAAATAATAAATAATAGAAAATAAATCATAAAGAATTTTTTTCCTTTAATTTTGGGGCATTTTTATCAACCACTGCTAAACTTTTTCTAAGAAAACATTTAGCAGTGACTTTCGAAACCGCTGAGACAAAACTGCCAGGAAAGTTCATTTTTTGTAGTGTTAGGAAAGTTTTATACCTTACCTAAGTCAAGACCATCATTTTGGACTAAACCTAAAATTTGTAATTCCAATTCAAGACTCCATATAAATATCATCAATGTTTGCATCAATGGAATATTTAATTTTACAATATTCAGGGAGAGTACAAATGGGATTACAAAGCACAAGCATGCCGCTGGGGAAATATTTCTAAGATCAACAGAATCATCAAAAAATATTTCCAAGATCGTTTACCAGGGGGAGTTAATATTTTACACCTATTATGCATCCAAAACCAAAAAAAATCAAATTTCCACTCATTATCACAACTTGGAAAATACAGGGGTCATTACACCTACTTGCTTCTCCAAATTCAATCCTCACCCCAATTTTACACAAAACCATATTATATTGAATAATTTTAATATCATAAAACTCCTCATAAATTAAAGTAATGTAAAAAATAATATATCCGAAGTTGTAGAATATATCCACATTGTGATGAACATAAAAATGTTTGAAATAAAGGCTTCTATATAGGGCTTTTGTTTAATGAATCCATCAACTAGAACCCATTATTTACACAAGATAGATATTTTTATATGCCTTTTTTCATAAATTCACACCACAAATTCACTTGTGTATTTTATTTCACAAGGTTAGAGTTAAACGTGGAAAATTCAACATTATAGAGAGAGAGATTGGGAATATCATATGCCCCAACATACCTTTTAAAAAAATATATCAAATCTTCTCCAGAAGTGTTATGTTCAATAAAATTTCTAGTTTTTTAGTAATCATCTACAAGTTGAAAATAACCATTATCCATCCATGGATTAATATTAAATATTTGTGCCCATTTTTTCCATTGAAAAGAAGAAAAAATATGAGTCCTTTTAATATTACCATATCCATGAACATCTCCATATACAATATCACTTTTATTGTATCCTTGAAAATATTTAGATCTGGATCAGAGGAACCATTGAACAAAATTGAGTAATTGAGATCAAATTGATGGGAAATTTTTTGAGAATGATCATTTATTTATTTTTGATTTTTACAAAAAACATGTATATCATATAATGTGTGATTTGTCCAGAATTATGGAAAGTGTCCATTTTTACTATCAAAAGTCTATTCAGTAATAATAAATCATCAAATAAGCTCGGATTATCATGGAATTTTAGAACAGTAACATTTTATTCATTATGATATGTATGAAAAACCCCTACATCGATTTGTCACGTGATGCAACTAAAATGATTGAAAGTGATTTTTAAGTTCTATAAACATTTATGCAATAATCAAAACTACAAAAATAGAATCAGATTAATATCAAAATGTATGAAAATGGACACTGATTCATTTATTACCTGTATAAAAAATTTCATGTTAAACCAATGTTGTATTTTTATGGAATGATACAAAATTCCTTTTTACTATTAAAAGTGTTTCTACTTCAATAAAAATGTGTCAAATGATCATAATTGAATAAACGAACTCGGATTGTCCCCAAAATTTAGGAAAACAACTATCAACTAATTTGAAAGACATTGGAAAAAACCAAACATCAATTCTACGTGTGATATGAAATTAATGATCAAATGTGATTTTTTGTAATTAAATATATTTCATGTTTTACAAATTTCTGTCAAGTAATGAAAACTAAACAAATAAGCTCAGATTATCGTGAAAATTCAGGACAATGTTTTTTGATTCATTTGTGACTTATTAAGATTACTATATAACAATTTTATTTTTTATTAGTGTGTAATGATTCAATTTCCATTTTTAAAACTATAATATATATTTATCATGATTTTTATGCATTACTTTATGATACATTTATTATATATTATGTTATCTATTTTTAACTCTTTATCTAGAATCATAATGAAAATACATTGTACGTTCATGCGCGCATGCGTTTGTACAAATATTTATATAATTATATGATTATATATATAATACTATATATGTTACAAAAAATATAATATAAAAATTTATAATCAAATTAATAGATCCATATGATCCCATGATTCCATCTCATTGATCACCATCTCAAATCTTATTTTTTCATCATCAATTCCCTTATAATCCAAATCATCTTTCTTGTACCCTATCAACAATGATCCAATGTTGTATTGCTCATCCACCATGATTCTCTCAAACTCTAGGGTGTCGTTGAAATCAAATTCTAAAAACTAACGGTATGTGGTTCCATACACTGTAGCTCCGGGGGTGAATGGTGATGTCGTGTAGTAGTTATTGTTATTTTCTATAGAAGTGATAGCCAGATAAATGTTCAACTTTGTCTTGTTCATGGAATTTATCAAAGAACTCAGATTTAGGCTCTTGATGTAGTTCTAGAGGAGAGTTATCTACTTGGTGTCCTTGGAGAAGAATTTTCTATGAGAGAATTTCTTTCTCGTAGTGGCATTCCAGTGATTCTTTATATTGTTTTTAGTTCTTCCGAGAAAACTGTTTGCAATCTATACCCATTTATTGCCTATTTCTTTGTGAGAATTGATTAGAATCATGCCTTATTCTTCTTCCCACCTTTTCTTTTATAAATAAAAGAAAAAATATATCTTTAATTTTCAGAATAATTCAAATAAATAACTAAACAACAGCTAAAAACTAGTACAGGTGACAATGATAAAAAACCAGACTTTAATGTTTGGTCAGAGATGGTTCTGTCATATCTCCCTAAATTTTTTACCAATCCTTCCACTTATCATCTAGGAAACCAAGGAACATTTCCTCCTTCCATGTTGTTCCACCAATTGAACCAACAATCCACACACACACAAGTCATAAATCTATACACGTGAGACCTAAATAATATAACAAGGATAATGAATAAAAATAAGTGACATAAGTGATGGGTTAGGACCTTTCTTCTTTAAAAGTCCACTGGCCCCTGACTACATTTGATATTTTACGGCCCTTGAAAGCATTCCCACCCAACACCTGGCCTTTGGGCACATTATTAATAGTGGGTATCCTAGTGCAAGAGTTCTCATAAAGCATGATGAAACTCATGGGGTTTGATGTATTATGCTCATAATTCATCAAGGATATTTATTAATGACCACTCCCACCCACCACTCCCACCCCTTCAATTCTCAGTGGTGTTTGTTAGAAGAAATCACCACCCATGTGCCCCACTCCACCAATTACAAATGACTGAGACTCATTTCTCTTGAGAACGCTAATGCTGCATGTGGCCATATTCTCAAAGAAGATTTCAAATGGATCCATTCTAATGTTTTATAAAGGTTGATGATAAATCTTCATCGTAAAATTTAGAGATTTGGATGATGCCCACATGCTAGAATAATGTAATCGAGGTTCTACAACCCATGGATGGGTAGATCATATTCTAGATTCAAGTGTTTTTTTATAAGGTAACAATGGTTGTGAGAAGACAGTTTCCATGTCTTTAGTTGGTACATTCCTTGAGACATACTCCATCAATTTCACTAAAAGAGATAAAAATAGAAACTGAAAATGTGATGTTTGGATGAATTTTAGTATTTTAATGGTGGAAACCATAGTTAAGCTAGAAGTATATTTATTATAGTTTTTAACAAATTTGAAGCCATTTGTTGACAATTTTTTTGTAGTGGTTATTAATAAATAAATATTATTTTTCAAATTTTATTTATTTATAACAATAATAAATATAAAATCAAATAAAAATTATTCAAAATTATTCTCAACTTATTCAGGTAAAGAATAAAAAAATATTTCCAGAAGAAAATATAAATCTCACTATAAATAGATTTTTTATTTCTTTTTTCACCTAAAAAAGATACAAGAAAAATACTTAAAATCCCATATGTAAATTGTAATAATTCAATTTTTGAAGTCATTAAGGAGAATATTAATTAATTCTTCATAACATAAGCCTGAATATATACGGGCCATAAATGAATTGAATCCTCTGTTTACAACTAAAATAGGAATCAATTTACTATTCTATTATAAAATTATCATACATAACATAGATGAAACATATATATATATAATCCACTTGGTTGTCGTGATTTAATTTAAATTTTATTTTTAGATAATTTTTCATAAGTATATATTTTTATTTTGTTTTTCCCCACACATGTGGTTGTGGTGGTAGGGGGTTTGGGGTTTGGGGTGGGGGTCGCAGGGTTGAGTCCTCAGGCCAGTTTTATTCATTATGTGAGTTTTATATAATTTTTTTATATTTTTATATATATTTTTTACATTTAAAAAATAAATCAAATTAGTTTGACCTACTGCAAAGTGTGTACACACACACATCCATCAACTGAGACATGAAAAAATAATGTTATATCTAATTTATTTTTTATAATAAATTTATCTAATTTTATATGGAATTATTAAGTAGATTTAAAAATGAAGAAATCATCAATTTCTACAAAAATCAAATTTAATTCATTTATTTTGTATGATAATTCTTTTTATATATTTTTTAAATAGATTTTTTTTTCTAAAAATTATATCATGAATAAATAAATTTCATTTAAGAGGATATTTTAATTGAAATATAATTAAAAAATCAAAGATAAAACTTTATAAAATTAAAATCTATCTCAGGGATGAAATAAGATAAATTTCTCAAGCAATTATAGGTCATTCAAAAAATAAAATTTATATCATGTATACAGTTTATCTCTATATGAAATTTCTATTACTTATTTAATGATATAAAATTATGTTTTTCATTATCATATAAGAAATATAAAAACTTGATAAATTTTTTTTATTTTCTTATTTATATTTCATCAATAATTGAAAATTTTCATATTAATTATATAAAATAATTAAAAAACGTTATATATATCAATAGTTATTTAAATACAATTTACAATTTTTTAAATATTTATATTCATATTATCTCATTTAATATGTAAGATAAATTCCATTTATAATAAAAATGTTAAATTCAAATTATTTTCTTATCTCAAATTTTATTATTTTATATATAATTTTTGATATCATATCATTTTTTGTGTTCATATTTTTTGATGATAACATTTAAATTATAAATCTAAAAATAAAATTATTTTAAGATAATTATAAAATTTTGTTTTTACAATACTTAGTATTTTATAAATAATTTTTATTTGGATGTTTGGTTAAAACTTATTTTTTATTAATAATAAAATAAATTTATTTTATGTTAATATATTTTTTCAAAATTATATTTGTTTTTTTTTAAATTTTTCCATTAAGTATCCCCCGACCACTCCATCATCTTGGTGGAAACTATTAGGCTTTCATTGGATTAAGCCTTGTTGGCTGATTCCATGCCACCCAAGAATCCATCAGAAAAAAAAGGAAAACAATTGTTTAAAAAAACCAGTATAATGAATATAAAAAATGATGGAGGAGAATAAATAAAATCATAACTCATTTATGCAAGGGAGAAAAACAGTTAACATTTAATATTTTATAAAAATAAAAATGAAGTGGGTCAATAGAAGCGAGAGATGAGAGTTGATATTAATTGATTTTTTATTATAAAAACTGATGGTGTTGACCACAATTTCAAAATACTAGGGTGAAAACAACATATACCATTAAAACCTTATAACGCTTTTATAGAATTCATCAAAACCTTATCACTCCATCCCAGTGTGTATGCTATCTTCTAACTCCACAGATTTTGAGATAAAAGTTCACCATGAAAAGTGATTATGTCATTGACCCCTTCGATCACATCTTGAAACCCATGTATACATGCTATAGGAGTGTCTTTAAATGATTTTGATATGCAGTACAGGCTGAAAGGAGACTTAGATAAGAAGTTATAGGAATTTGAATTTTAAGAAATTAGGGTCGGTGATAAAAAAACTCAGTTTTGGAGGTCTTCTTGGCCTTTCTGGGGTTGGAAACCTAGAAATATATCTTCATCCTTAGCCTAAGAACATATATGACACAGATATCATCACAAGATTTGATTTGATATATGGTAGAGCCCAAACAGACACCCAGATCAAAAGTTATGTTCGTTCAACGTTCGAGTTCGATTTTCAATTTTTTTGAAATTTCAATAATTTTTTCCTTTTATTAAAACATGATTTAAAAACCATGCGGTTTCAACTCAATTCATAATCTTTGATTTGACTGGTTGTGGAGTTAAAACAGACTCCCGGATCAGAAGTTATGATTGTTTGATGTCGAACTACATTTTTTATTTTTTTGTATATTTGTTTTAAGTTTCAATTTATTATTAACTAATAATTATTAATACTTATTAATTAACACATTATCATTAATTAAAATTATAAATAATAAACTATATATGACAGAAATACTAAATACTAAATAATAAATATATATATTTTTAAAAAAAATCATTTAATTTATGGGCGCTTTTTTAAAACTACCACGATTTCCCGACATTTTTTTAAAAACCACCGCAAAAAATAGATTTTTTATTTAAAAAAAAATAAAAATAAAAATAAAAACTTTTAGCTGTGGTTTTAATAACTTTTGATAATTTTTTTAGGAAAACATGTAGCATCAATTTTCTAAACCAACACAAAAAAACCATCAGGAAACGCTATTTTTTGTAGTGTTGGGGTAGGTTTATACCTTACCTATATCAAACCCAATGTTTCAGACTAAACCGAAAAGATGGAATTCTAATTAAAGACTCCATATAAATGTTATCAATGTTTTCATCAATGAAATATTTAATTTTTTGATATTATGGCGGAGTAAAAATGGGATTACAAAGCATAAGCATGCCACTGGGGAAATATTTTTGAGATCAACAGAATCATCAGAAAATATTTCTAAGATCGTTTACCATAAGGAATTACTATTTTACCCCCATTATGAATCTAAAATTGAAAATTCAAATTTCCACTCATTATCACAACCACATAAATACACGGGTCATTACACCTACATGCTTCTCCAAATTCAAACCGCACACCAATTTTACACAACACTATCTTATATTGAAGGATTTGAATATCATAAAATTCCCTATCAATAAAAAGAATGTAAAAAAGAATAGATCTACATTTCATAATATATCCCCATTATGATGAACATACAAATTATTTAAATAGATGATTCTATATAGGGATTTTGTTTAATGAATCCATTATTTACACAAGATAGAAATTTTTATATACCTTTGTGCATTAATCCACACCCCAAAATCAATTGAGTGTTTTATTTCATAATTTGATAAGTAAATGTGAAAATTACAACACTTGGGAGAGAGAGATTAGGAATATCATATGCCTTGGCATACCTATTAAGAAAATCTCTCATATCTTCCCCAGAAGTGTTCTTTTCTCTAAAATTACTAGGTTTTTAGTAGAAAATAACCACTCTCCATCCATGGATTAAAATTAAATAGTTGTACCCATTCAGATCCATTACAGTGAAGAAAAAATCATAGTCCTTTTAATATTACCATAACCATGAACATATCCTCATACAACATTACTTTTATAGTATCCTAGAAAATATTTAGATCTGAATAAGATGATCCATTAAATAAAACTGAGTTATCAAGATCAACTTGATGAGAAAAATTTAGAGAATGATCATTGATTTGTTTGTGATTTGTACAAAAACCCCGTATATCATATAACATGTGATTTTTCCAGAATTATGGAATTACCCTTTTTACTATAAAAAGTCTATTAAATAATAATAAATTATCAAACAAGCTAGGATTATCATGAAATTTTAGAACAATAACATTTGATTCATTTATGCTATGTTTGAAAAACTCGCACATCGATTTGACAGGTGATGCAGTAAGAATGATTGAAAGTGCCTTTCAAGTTCTATAAACATTTATGAAATGATCAAAACTAAGAAATGATAATTGTATTAATATCAAAATGTATGACAATGACCATTGATTATTTTATTACTTGTAGAAAAGAAAAACTACATATTAAACCAATGTGTGATTCTTATGGAATGATACATAGTGTATTTTTTACTATTAAAAGTGTTTCTACTTCAATAAAAATGTGTCAAATGATCATAATTAAATAAAATAACTTAGATTGTCATGAATATTTTTGAAAAAAGTTATCAACTAATTTTAAACACATTGGAAAAAATGATACATCAATTCTATGTGTGATATGACATTAATAATCAAATGTTATTTCTTTGTAATTAAATATATTTCATGTTTTATAAATGTTTGTCAAGTAATTAAAATCAAACAAATAAGCTCATATTTTCATGAAAATTTAAGACAATGTTTTTTAATTCATTTGTGACTAATTAATACAACTACATAACAATTTTATTTGCGATTAGTGTGAAAGGATTCAATGTTCATTTGTATAACTATAATTGATATTTATCATGATTGTTATGTATTACTTTATGATAATTTTTTAATATATTATGTTATCCATTTTTAACTCTTTATCTTGTCTCATAATGAAAATATATTGTGTGTGCATATGTGCATGTGTTTTTACAATTATTTATATAATTATAATATTATATATATAATACTAAATATGTTACTACAAAATATAATATAAAAATTTATAATTAAATAAATGGATCCATATGATCTGATGATTCCATCTCATCAATCACCATCTAAAATCTTCCTTTCTCATCATCAATTACCATAGAATCCCAATCATATTTTTTGTCTCCTACCAATAATGATCCAATGTCATATTGGTCATCCACCATGATGCTCTCTAAATCCAAGGTGTAAATTGAAAGAAAATTCTAAAAATGAATGATCTGTAGTGCCATCCACTGCAGCTTTGGGGGTGCATGGTCAGGTCATGTAGTAGTTTTTATTATTTTATAGAGAACCAATATCTGGATTGAGGTTCACCTTTTTCTTCTTCAATGCCTTTCTTGAGGTACTCAGATTTAGGCTCTTGATGTAGTTCTGGAGGAGATTGCTCTACCAGACGTCCTTGGAGTTGAATTTTCTACAAGATAATTGCTTTCTCTTGGTGGCATTCCAGTGATTATTTATATTGTTTTCAATTATTCTAGGAAACCTATTTTTAATCTCTACCCATTTATTTCTTATTTCTTTATGGGAATCGATCATAATCAAGTCTTCTTATTATGTTCCCCTTTCCTTCTATCAATCAAAATAACTAATTTTAGGATTCAGACACAGTGGAAGTGCAACTTTGGGTGGGGCCCAAATTTGATTTTGACATAACCAATGACCAATACAGGATCAATATGATGATGAATGCTAGTATCCAGGGATTAGAATCAAATATTTAAACAAAATAAGAAAGGTTCTGGATCCAAGAGAGATAGGATCTTGCACATCATGTTTATAATTAATTTAATTAATATCATAGAGAAAAGAATACCTGGATCTTTGGTACTTTCTTCGTTGATGATTTTGAATATCTTAAATGACCATTCTAGGTTGTCTCATTGTGATTGCGAGGATTAAAATAATAATCCCTCTATCGGTGATCCACACGTGCTCCGATGGCCTCCGATCGACACCACTCATTCTTCAGGTGCTAGTGCAGTGAAGCGAGTGTCTTGCGTCAGTCATTCTTGATTGCTTGTTCTTTAGTCTTGAATAATGTCTCTCATTCTTGAGAGGGGATAAGAGAGGATTCAAGAAAGAATTTTTTTTGGATTAACAATTCTCAATCCACTAGAAATTCCGTAATTTGCACAATAGATGTGTCTGTCTATTTATCAACACGGGGCTTTGGTTACAATATTTAATTGCGTAACATCAATTAAATACATTCATAACCTTAGAGAAAACACATGATCTTAATAATAATACCACATAATTATTTATGGTGTGACAAATTGTGAAAAATTTAATTATAAATAAAATTCCGCATCACAAAATAATAGCATCATTATTATTATTTTAATATCTGCCAACTAGTTAAATAATTATTTACTGTCTTGCAAATAATTATTTTACTACCGGACCAGCCTTGGTTTTCTTGAACTCCACTTCCATTTATTGAACACCTAAATAAATAAATAAATAATTTATTCTCTTAAGTAAATATTTTATTTACAAACTAGTAAATAAATATTTATTAAATGTTCAATAAAATAAATAAATATATTTTACTCACAATCTAGTGAATAAATTTTTATTCAATTTATTGGATCATTTTAACTTGAATAAAATTATTCCATGGTCTTGAGAATAATATTTATTCTGTTAATTAAATTCAAAGAGAATTTAATCGAGACCACAAGAAACACTTAGTGTGTGACCCTCTAGGATTTTTTCTCGTTGGAATTAGGCGGGCTTGCCTAAAGTAAAAGAGTACTATCTAACAACATCTCAAGGCACCCAAGAGAAAGAAATTAAATCCGCAATGATGATATCCTCATACGAATGCTCATTGTGTAGTATAATCCATTTGTCTCAATATCTCATCAAGAAAGTTTTATAATAGTGTCATCAACCTTTATGCTTGATATGTCGTTCTTTGACTAACTGAAATAAACTTGTTGTTACACCATGGCCATGGAATTTTTTACAATGGTTCTATTTCAATTAAAGGGATTAGATATCAACTTCCATAAATGGAAGGGAAAAATCCTTCCTCGACTTATACATTAATAAAATGCCACTCATGACGCACCCAATGTACCCTACTTCCCGCCAATATATGGTGCGACGGTTTTCATCAGTAAATTAAAGAGCATGAGTCATGACACATATTAATGATAATATTAAAGTCTAAGGATAATTACACATATTCTCAAATAGAAATATCCGATGACACCAAAATATGTGGAATTTCTACTGGCGGGTCTGTTCTCATAATCTCCCGTCTTGGATATTACTAAGTGCAAACTTCATGAGAGTAAGTCTCATCTGTTTATGAGTACTCGCACCTGATAGTATGTATACTCTATGTCCCATCATAGTATTTCATCCAACTGCATAACTATATTGAATAATATTATTATATCATTTCAAGGTTCTCATCATAGCGGGGAACTTCCATGACCTTATCAATGCAACAAATACTCAAGGACATTATTACATCATAGTCATGAAGAGCAATGAAAAATGTGTAATATGATGTTTAATATTTAAATACATTAAATATCCATGTAATTAAATTACAAACAATTGGTTCTAGAAAACCAAATCTAAAAAACTCCCACTTGGACTGGAGACAATTGCCTATGAATTTCAGTCTACTTGACCTCACATGATGATCATGTTTCTGCCGAGTCAAGGATCTAGTAAAGGGGTACACCACATTCTCTTATATTGAAATACTACTCACTGCAACTTCACCTCTCTAAGAAAAATCCATCAAGAGATGATACTTATGATGTATGTGTTTCGTCTGCTGATATGACCTTGGCTCTTTTGAAAGAGCCGCCGATGTAGTATTATCACAATAGAGTGTGATGGGATCTTTACTGATAGGTACCACATCTAACTTCTGGATGAATCTTCACATCCAAAATTCTTTTTTAGCTACCTTAGAAGTTGGGATATATTAGACACCACTGTAGAATCTACGACCGCACTCTACTTTGAGCTCTTCTAGCTCACAAAACCTCCATTCAAAGTGAATATGTATCCCATTTTTGACTGCATGTCATCCTGACCAGTCTAAAAACTACTATCAATATATCCTATGATGACTAGTTCCTTATATCCTCCATAAAATAGGAACATATCCTTAGTATGCCTCAAATACTTAAGGATAGTCTTGACTTCCATCCAATGGTGGTCACCTGGGTCAGCTTGATATCTGCCTACCACACTCAATGCGTAGGCAACATCTAGCCTAGTACATAGCATAGAATACATGACTGACCCAATCATTGATGCATATGGAGTCCTTTCCATTCTCTCCCTTTCCACATGTGTTTGAGGACACATTTTATTAAAAAGATGAATGCCATGTGACACTGGGAATAATCCCCTTTGGAATTGTTCTATATTGAATCTCTTTAGTATCTTGTCAATGTATGTAATTTGACTTAGGCCCATAAATCTATTGGATCTATCATTATGAATCTTGATCCCAAGAATATGTGATGCCTTACCCAAGTCCTTCATATAGAATAATTGATTCAATAATTCCTTAACAGACTGTAAGACTGGTATCTCATTTCCAATGAGTAATATGTCATTAATATATACTATTAGGAAAAAAACTTCACTCCCACTAAACCGTCAATAAACAAAAGGCTCACATTCATTCTTGATAATACCATATTCCATTATGGATTCATCAAAATGAATGTTCCATGACCTGGACACTTTCTTTAATCCATAAATGGATTTCTACAACTTGCATACCTAATTGGAATCCTTTGGAGTCATAAACCCTTCAGGTTTTGTCATGTATACATCTTACTAAAGGTCTCCATTAAGGAAGTATGTTTTTACATCCATTTTACAAATCTCATAGTCATGGTAAGCCTCAATGGAAAGTAGAATTATGATGGATTTCAGCATTGAAATTGGTGAAAAGGTTTCATCATAGTAAATGACTTGACATTATTTGAACCCTTTTTCAACCGATTGTGCCTTATAGGTACTAAATTATCCCTCCATGTCCATTTTCATCTTGAATACCCATTTTCAACCAATAGTCTTTACATCAACTGGAGGATCTACCAAAATCCATACTTGGTTTTGGTACATGGAATCTATTTCAGAATTCATGGCTTCTTTCCACTTGGCAATGTTTGTGCCACTTACTGCTTCCTTATAGGTTATAGGATCATTATTATCAACTAATAATGAGTCACCATCCTCGGTAACTAGAAAACCATACCATTCTAGTTCTCTAACCTCTCTTGTACTCCTATGCAGTTCTTATGTCTATATAATAGTTCTTTCTTCCACAAGACATTGTGGAATCTATTCCTATACCAACTCTTGTATACCTTGAGCCTAGACTTCATTAAATTTTATCTAGATCCCACTATATCTTTTGAATATGTGCTCCCTCTCAAGGATTATGGTGTGTCTTTCCACTATAAATTTTTTTTCTAAGGGGTTATATAGGTAATATCCCCTTTTTCCTTAGGGTATCCTATAAAAGTACACTTTGTGCCTTGGGGTGCAAGTTGGTTACCTGAAGAGGCCTTAACAAATGCTTCACTTCCCCAAACATGTAAATTTGATAACATGACTTTCTTTCCACTCTATAACTCATATGGAATACAATTTATCGATTTAGTTGGTACTTGGTTTAGTATGTCTGTTGCTGTTTGTAACGCATATCCATAAAAGGATAATGGAAGACTTGTATGACTCATCATTGATCTCACTATGTCCAACTAGGTGTGGTTCCTCATTTTTATCACACTATTACACTAGGGAGTGTAAGGAGGAGTGAGTTATGATAGGATCCCAAAATCTCATAAGTAATTAATGAAGTCTTGATTAATATATTCTCCACCTCAATCTGAGCGGAGTTTCTTAATCTTCTTACCAAGATGGTTTTCAACTCCATTATTGTATTCTTTTAACTTATCAAAATTATTTGAATTATACCTCATTAAGTAGATATATCCATACCTACTAAAATCATCAGTAAAAGTTATGAAGTAAGATTACCCACCCATTACTTAAACTAAAAATGGTACACACACATCAGTTTGAACCAATTGATGAAGCTCTTTATCCCTTTCAACTTTACCACTAAATGGGGCTTTGGTCATTTTGCCTTGTAAATACACATGACATACACCAAGTGGTTTTAGTTCAAAAGAATCTAAATATCTATCTTGATGTAACTTTTTCAAGAATTTCTCTTTTACAATACCTAGATATTGTTTCCAAATTTGGGCGTGGTATGAGTCATGCGAAGTATATTTATTATCAATTATCATTACTTGGTTTGTATAATCCAACACGTAAAGACCGTTGTATAAATGTTCCCTACCAAAACAAAATCTATCTTTGAAAAAGAAGCAACATTCATTTCCAAACTTGAAAATAGATCCATATGTATCTATTCTAGATATATAAATAATGTTTTTGGTTATAGAAGGCACATAAAAAAACCCTTTAACACCAAGATCATCCATGTTGGAAACATGAGGTGGTAGTTCTTGATAGCTACAACAGCAAGTATGGATCCATTGGTTTCTCATAGATCTACCTCTCCTTGGTCAATTTTCTTGAATCTACTTGGTTCCTTTATTTGAATACATATGTGAGCACCACAAGATGTATCCAATAACCAATTTGTAAAAAAATATAAATTTCACTTGATAATAAATGCACCTGAAGCTTCCCCTTGTTTCTTTGGCTAGGTGCAATTTTTCTTCCAGTGGCCCTTCTTGCCACATTTGAAACAAACAGCCTCATATTCCCTTACTTCTCCTCTGATCTTCTTTTTCTTGGAAGGGAATGAAGAAGCTTTGGGATTAAAGCTCTTTGCCTTCCCTTTCCTATTATTCACTATAAGGATAGAAGGATTGTCGCGCTTAATATATTTTTCCACTTCCAAAATAAGGATAGGAAGATCAGATAGAGACTTCTCAATGTTGTTTATATTGAAATTAACAACAAAGCTAGAGAATCTCTGAGGGAGTGATGCAAGAATGAGATCGGTACCCAGTTCATTAGGGAGTTTAAACCCTAGAACCTCTAGGTACTCAATATAGCCAATGATCTTGACTACATTAGGCCAAGCTGGGGTACCCACTATAAGATTACTCTAAAATAGTTCCTTGGAGATCTCAAACCATTCTTGTCTTTCTCTCTCCTATTGAAGACCATGGAGGTGCTCGAACATGATATAGGCATCCATGTTTTCATGAAACTTCATGAGCTCACTAGAAATTGATGATAACATCAAAAATTTAACATCAACCACATCATTCATATGTTTCTCATAGACTAAGAACTCTTCATCACTCGCTTCTTGGGTAGGTGGATTAGGTAATGCTGACTCCAACACATAAGACTTCCATTCATGGAGTAGGACAACCCGAAGGTGTATAAACCATTCCTGGAAGTTACTGCCGGTGAGGATTTTGTCTTTATCCAGAATTGATCATTGGGATAGTGTGGTTGATGAGCTTGTCATTTTTATTCTACAATTAAAAGAGTAGATCAATATTACTTTCTTGATTACATTTTATGAGAAATAATAAAATAATTTTATTAAGTCTCCCACTATTTTATCAAGTACTAATGGCCCTCACCATTGAACTCAGATTATCCAGTTTCCATGAAATTCTAGTGGAAAGGATCCATATTTCCCTTCACATAACTCCAATAAGGGTTGTTCAAGCTATTTTAAGGTATTTAGGTATGTAGTTCTTTGCCAACTGCGGGCTTGTAGCTCCTTGATCTGTTGAGTGGACTCCCCAATCCTGAAATCCTGACTTTGGATTTCTTAAACTCTTACCTATAATAATACAATAAGTCTAGAAAGGGACACTCCTCTTGATATAATATGGTTAAGTCAACCTAAAACCTTTCATAAGGGCTTCCTGTATAAAATTAAGTGTCCTAACAAGGTTTGGTCAAACACATAGTTTTATTGATTTTTTCCCTTAATCAAGTAACACAAGGCTTGGTATGACTTAATATTTTATTTGAGGTATTTTTATCTCTTATGCATGAATTGGTTATTATATTTATCACATGATTTTTAATATTAAGTGTAACTTACTTAAGTGATTCACCATGTCTTGATAATATTTACACATAATCCCGGTTTATTTTAGTTCCATCTTGTATGCTTCTTTAATTCATTAATTATGTGATCGCGACAAAACATCCATAATGATAAACCATATAACTGATAGAAATAAAATAAAGGGAATGATCATGATATTTTCTAATGGTTAGTTTATTTAGAGGTTGATAAAATAACCCTGACCTAGGGGAGAAACACCTTGAAGCTTTTGCGTTCATGTTTACAGCTTTCCACCTATCCACCTATCTATCTCCTATGATTGGTTTTGTCTCGGCTCCATCTTGAACTTCCCCCACTAGATTTGGAGTTTCATCCATTACATATAATTTTAACTCAAATTCAGGTGAGGGGTAAAAGGGGTTTTACATAAAAAACCATGGGCACACAGGCCCTACATATTAATGAGAAGAGATGGCTCGCAAGCCAACAAATTAATTTAATAAATAAATTAAAAGGAAAAACAATCACATACAAAGGTATGGTCTAGCTCATGATCATCCACATACATGGAAAAAATTATTCAATTAATAAAAATAGAATTCAATTATTTAATATTTCTTATTAATATAAATCACGCTCAAATCGATTAATTATTATCTTTAAATAATCAATCTTTTTATCTTAATTCCTTTTCTGAATTTACTTGAGATTCTCATCATTGTACATAAATTCATATTGGAGGTAAGCTGGTGAATACCCATTAAAATATACCCAAAATGTATTATATTCGTATACTATTTTACTCTTCTAAAATATGGAATACAAGATGTTTCAATACGTAGAGTAACAACCTATAGTATGATTTATACATGATATATAGTTTGAAACATTACAAAAACATTAAAGTTCTACTTCTGTGTAATTTGGTAAAGTACACGATGTGTAGTTCTGAATAAACAGTGTGTACTTCCTTCACCGTCTTTCCCAAAGTACATGCCTAGGGACTTCGCATGTGAAGCGTACTTCAGAAATTTCGGAGTACACGTCATGTTGTCTTCGCGTTATATGGTTACCAGTCGGCTTATCCATGTATGGAATACACAATTTGGACCTTAACCTGAAGAGACTACATGCCAAGTCTAGTGGGCCACACAACATGTAATCTAGTATCTGTGTGCCTATCTGTCCTAGTCAACACACGATGTAAAATTAACTGCACCGTGTGTAATAAATGAACAAGACTTGAGTAATTACCAACTTACTCCCAATGTGATGTACATGACTACACGATGTGTAGTCCAGATTACATGGTGTGTATGGAAGAGAACACAGTGTGCAAGTATGAACACATGGTGTGTACTTTCGTGTCACATGGTAAGAATCATCAGCACCTCCTAATGAGTTCCTCATTTTAATTTTAATCCAAAAATTATTCATTTCTGTGAAATCTGTGAGCAAAAAAAGAGAAATAATAGATCCTAAAATTCAGATTAATAGAATGACTAAACCTTGAATTGAAAAAATAAATTATTAAATCCTAAATCATCAAAAATAATTAAAAAATTATAAACGATGATGACCTCTCTCTAAAACCACTTGTATGATCCGGACACAGTGGAAGCACAATGTTGGGTGGGGACCAACTTTGATTTTACTGTAATTGATGACCAATCCGGGATCAATATGATGATGAATTCCAGTATCCATGAATTAAAATCAAATATTTAGACAAAATAATAAAGGCTCCAGATCCAAGAGAGAAATGATCTTGTACATCATGTTTATAATTAATTTAATTAATTTTATAAAGAAAAGAATACATGGATCTTTATTACTTTATTCATTGATGATTTTGACCTTACGAAATGACACTTTTGGGTTGTCTCATTGCGATTGGGAGGATTCAAAAAATAATCCCTCTAGTAGTGATCCACATGTGCTCCAATGGCCTCTGATCGACACCACTCATTCTCCGGGTGCTAGCACAGTGAAGATAGTGTCTTGTGTTGGTCGTTCTTGATATCCTTTTCTTCAGTCTTGAATAACATCTCTCGTTCTTGAGAGGGGAGAGGAGAGGATTTTAGAGGGAAATTGTTTTTTCTCAACAATTCTCAATCCACCAACAATTCCATACTTGACCCAATAGACGTACCAGTCTATTTATTAACATGGGGCTTCAATTACAATAATTAATTGTGTAACAATAATTAAATACATTCATAACCTTAGAGAAAACCCATGATCATAATAATAATACCACGTCATTATTTATGGTGTGAAAACTTATGCAAAATGAAATTATAAATAAAATTCCACGTCACAAAATAATAGCAGCATTATTTTTATTTTAACTTTTTCCAACTAGTTAAATAATTATTTACCATCTTGAAAATAATTATTTTACTATTGGACCGACCTTGGTATTCTCGTACTCCACTTCCATTTATTGAACACCCGAATAAATAAATAAATAATTTATTCTCTTAAATAAATATTTTATTTAACAACTAGTAAATTAATATTTATTAAATGTTCAATAAAATAAAAATATATATTTTACTCACAATACAGGGAATAAATATTTATTTAATTTATGTGATCATTTTAACTTGAAAAAATTTATTCCACGGTCTTGAGAATAATGTTTATTCCATTAATTAAATTCAAATATAATTTAATTAAAAATATAAGAAACACTTAGTGTGTGTCCCTCTAGGATTATTTCTCATTGGCATTAGGTGGGATTTCATAAAGTCTAAGAGTACTATCTAGCAACGGGTCAAGGCACCTAAGAGAAAGAACATAAAGTTGCAATGACAACATCCACATACGAAGGCTCATTGTTTAATATAATCCATTTGTCTCAATATATCATCAAGAAGGTTTCATGATAGTGTCACTAACCTTTATTCTTGATACATCATTATTTGACTACATAAAATAAACTCATCATTACACTATGGACATGTAATTTAGTGTGATATTTTTATTTTAATCAAAGGGATGAGATATCAAATTCCTTAAATAGAATGTAAAAATCCTTCCTCGACTTATCCATTAATAATATGCCACTCGTGATGCACCCAACGTACCCTAATTCCCACCAACATACAGTGTGATGGTTTTCATTAGTAAATCAAATTACGCGAGTCTTGACATGTATTAATGATAATTGTAAAGTCTAAGGACCATTACACATTCTCACAGATAGGAATATCTGATGACACCAAAACATGTGGAATTCCTACTCGAGGGTTTTTTCTCATAATCTTCCATCTTTGAGATTACCTAGTGCGAACTTTAGGAGAGAAAGTATCATCTTATTATGAGTACTCATACCCAAAGGTATGTATACTATGTGTCACATCATATTATGTTATCCAACTACAGAACTATATTTAAGAATATTGTTATAGAAGTTCAAGTTTCTCATCATAGTGGGTAACTACTATGACCTTATCAATACAAAAAATACTCTAGGACATTATTACATCATAGTCATGCAGAACAATGAACAATATGTAATAAGATGTTTAGTATTTAAATACATTAAATATCCATATAATCAAAGTAAAAATAGTTGGTTCTAGGACACCAAACCTACCACTGATATCTTTAATTGTTAGAATATTTCATAGAAATAAATAAACAACAGCTAAAAACTAGTGCAGGTGATAAGGATAAAAAACAACACTTTAATTTTTTCCCAGAGATGGTTGTTCCATATCTCCCTACATTGTTTACCAATCCTTCCACTTAGCAATTGGGAAACCAATGACCATTTCCTCACTCTATAATGTTCCACCAATTGAACCAACAATAAACACACACAAAAGTCATAAAGATCTACACACAATACCTAAATAATATAATGAGGATAAAGAATAAAAATATGTGACATAAGTGATGGGTTGGGACCTATCTTATTCTATAGTCCACCTTCCCTTGACCACATTTGATATCTTGCGGCCCTTGCAAGCCTTCCCACCCAACACCTGGCCCTTGGAATCATTATTATTAGCTAGTATTCCAGAATAAGAGTCCTTATCTGACATGCTGAAACTCACATGGTTCAATACATTATGCTCATAATTTCACAAGGATCTTCCTTGATGATCACTATTTCCCACCATACCCACCCCACCAATTCTTAGTGGTGTTTTTTAGAATAAATCATCGTTGATGTTCCCCACTCCACCAATGTCGAATGACTGAGACTCGTTTCTGTTGAGAATGTTGCTGCTACATGTAGACATGGTCTCAAAGAAGTGGTCAAAGGGGTCTATTCCAACATCATACACTGCTAAAACAATGGGCTTTATCATTACTCAAAATGGGCTTTAACAGTGCTAAAAATCATTGATAAAGGGTACCTTTATGAGTGCTAAAAAAGCGCTGATAAAGGGCACCTTTATCCGCGCAAAAAACACACTGATAAATGGATCCTTTATCAGTGCTAAAAGGGCGCTGATAAAGGGCTCATTTATCAGTGAATTTTTAGCGCTGATAAATGACCTACCTTCTGTAACATGAGATTTTACAGCAGCACACCCAAACAAGACCTAAAAAAAATCAGCATATCAAACAAGTAGTTCACACAGATAAAATATGCAGTGGTAGTCAATTTGGGATCAAACGATGGGAAAAATCTATACCTAATGTGATGTACTAATTATTAATTATGATTATCAAAAGGTACCATTAAATACTCTCTCATCTAAATGATATCTTACATTGCCTCATATAAAATATATAGATAGAGTTCAATGTCAGAAACTTAATAAAAATTTGATTAAGGAATTCATGCGAATTATTCTTCATGTTTTTTGTGGTTAAGATTCATGTAAATCTTGGATATGGAATTTGTTTATAGATTTTTAGTTCCTTTTGGGATATGTTTCCTTAGGACTTAGAGAGTTTCCCCTGTAGATTCCTCATGGTATATGGATTTGGGTGATTCTTGGGACACTTAAGGAAACATGTTCTTGCGTTTGATGCCTTTATCTTATGGTGTGTTGTATTCTTTTCACACCATTTATAGAATTTATAAATGGTGGGGAGATATATGATTATTATTTATCCATCCTAGACTCTTGATTAGTAGTCATGTAGTGATTTTATTGGGGGACACAATTTAGAAGAACCCATGTGGGTACACTTTCATGGGGAATTTTCCTATTCATTTTGAACTTTTACTATTTTACATACATAGGAAAAGGATGGGTTGTATGGCTCTAAGTAAAACCATGCAACTTACCTTTTTAGGGGAGTTGTTAGGAAAACGGGTTGTTCATGGTTAGGAGAAACCATATGGTATGGATATATAGTTTAACTAAGTCATTTTGAAGGATTGGAACACAGTTAGTTAACTGTTTTTCCAAACTATGCAGAAGAGGGTTTCTTATCCAATGGCTCCCAAAAAGTTGGGGAACAGTTTGAAAAACTTCCCAACCAGACTATGAAAGTTGCCGATGATATGGCATAATTTATGGGATTTCAACCTATTTACTCTTGTCCCCTTCCTGAAACTTATTCTAAGAGCCCTTTATCTTGAAAATTTATCCAATTTAAATCCTTTATTATTTTTTATTTCCCTTTCATTCTTCTCCCACTCTCTTTCCTCTTTGTTTTCATCCCTCACCATGAACTCTAGGTCTAAAGGTTTATATTTAGGGTTTCTGATGAATTATTAATGAGGGTTTATTGTATAAGGACTACTCAGGACTCTATGAGTCTGGTCTAAGTGTCTTATGTCATAGGTAATGAATTTTGGATTTTTTTCTGTATGTCAGTTGTTGTTTTCACTTAAAAACTATGTCCATTTTAAACAAAAGAGAGACACTTTGAGTGATACTAGTCACACCGTGCCACGTATTGAGGCGGGGTTGACTCGTACACGTCACAAATGACCCATTGATCGTTTTCCTAAAGTATCAACACAATACAACTGCGTTTGGTCATTTTTTCATATGCAAGTTGTTGTTTTCACTTAAAATTATATCCATTTTAAACAAAAGAGAGACACTTTGAGTGATACCAGCAACATCATGCCTCAGATTGAGGTAGGGTTGAATTTTATATATCACACATGAACCATGGATTGTTGGCCTAAATTATCAACACAATATGAATGTGTTTGGTCAGTTTTCCATATGTCAGTAGTTGTTTTCACTTAAAATTCTGTCCATTTTAAACAAAAGAGAGACACTTTGATTGATACTAGTCACACCATGCCTCAGATTGAGGTGGGGTTGACTCGAACACGTCATAAATGACCCATGTATTGTTATCCTAAAGTATCAACACAATCCAAATTCATTTGGTCAGTTTTCCGTGTGTTAGTTGTTTTCACTTAAAATTCTGTCCATTTTAAACAAAAGAGAGACACTTTGAGTGATATCGGTCACACCGTTCCTGGGATTGAGGTGAGGTTGACTCTTACACATCCAAAAAATATCCATGGATAATTATGCTAAAGTATCAAGATAATCTGAATGTGTTTGGTCGGTTTTCCATATGTTAGTTGTTGTTTTCACTTAAAATTTTGTCCATTTAAAACAAAAGAGAGACACTTTGAGTGATACCATTAACACCGTCACTCATATTAAGATAGGGTTAAATCTTACACATCAAAAATGATCCATGTATCGTTCTCCTAAATTATCAACACAATCCAAATGCATTTAGTCAGTTTTATGTACGTCAGTTGTTGTTTTCACTTAAAATTCTGTCCATTTTAAACAAAAGAGAGACACTTTGATTGATACCAGCCATACCGTGCATCAGATTGAGGTGAGATTGACTCATACATGTCAAAAATTACCCATGGATCGTTTTCCTAAATTATCAACACATTAATAATGTGTTTCGTCGGTTTTCTGTATGTCAGTTGTTGTTTTCACTTAAAATTCTATCCATTTTAAACAAAAGAGAGATACTTTGAGTGATACCGGTCACACCATGCCTCAGATTGAGGCGGGGTTGACTCATACATGTCAAAAATGACCTATGGATTGTTATCCTAAAGTATCAACACAATCTAAATGCGTTTGGTCAGTTTTCTGTATGTCAGTTGTTGTTTTCACTTAAAATTCTGTCCATTTTAAACAAAAGAGAGACACTTTGAGTGATATCGATCACACCATGCCTCATATTGAGGAGGGGTTGACTCATACATGTCCAAAATGAACCATGGATATTTTTCCTAAAGTATCAACGCAATTCTAATTTGTTTAGTCAGTTTTCCGTATGTTAGTTGTTGTTTTCACTTAAAATTCTGTCCATTTTAAACAAAAGAGAGCCACTTTGAGTGATACCGGTCACACTGTGATTCATATTGAGGCTATTTTGAGTCTTACATGTCATAAATTACCATTGGATCATTCTTCTGATGTATCAACACAATATTAATGAGTTTGGTTGGTTTTCCATATGTTAGTTGCAGTTTTCACTTAAAATTATGTACATTTTAAACAAAAGAGAGACACTTTGAGTGATACCGGTCACACCGTGCCTCTGATTGAGGTGGTGTTGACTCTTAAATGTAAAAAATGACCCATTTATCATTATACTAAAGTTTAAACACAATATTAATTCATTTGGTTGGTTTTCTGTATGTCAGTTGTTGTTTTCACTTAAAATTCTGTCCATTTTAAACAAAAGAGAGGCACTTTCAGTGATACCAGTCAAATTGTGCCTCGGATTAAGGAAGGGTTGACTCTTACACATAAACAATGACCCATGTATCTTTCTCCTAAAGTATCAACACAATCCAAATCCTTTTGGTCAGTTTTCTATATGTCAGTTGTTATTTTCACCTAAAATTCTGTCCATTTTAAACAAAAGAGAGAGACTTTGAGTGATACCAGCTACACTATGCCTCAGATTGATGTAGGGTTGACTATTACACGTCAAAAATGACTCATGTATCATTCTAATAAAGTATCAACACAATCCTAATGTATTTTGTTGGTTTTACGTAAGTCATTTGTTGTTTTCACTTAAAATTCTGTCCATTTTAAACCGAAGAGAGACACTTTGAGTGATAACAGCCACAAGGTGCCTCAGATTGAGGTGTGTTTGACTCATACATGTCAAAAATAACCCATGGATCATTTTTCTAAAGTATCAACACAATACGAATGTGTTTGGTTGGTTTTCCGTATGTTAGTTGTTGTTTTCATTTAAAATTTTGTCCATTTTAAACAAAAGAGAGACACTTTGAGTGATATCGATCACACCATGCCTCTGATTGAGGTGTGGTTCACTTTTACATGTCAAAAATGACCCAGGGATCGTTATACTAAAGTATCAACACAATCCTAATGTGTTTAGTCAATTTTATTGTATGTCAGTTGTTGTTTTCACTTAAAATTCTGTCCATTTTAAACAAAAGAGAGACACTTTGAGTGATACCAGTCACACTGTGCTTCATATTGAGGCAGGGTTGAGTCATAAAAATCATAAATGACCTGTGGATCGTTCTCATAAAGTATCAACACAATAATAACGTGTTTAGTAAATTTTCTGTACGTTAGTTGTTGTTTTCATTTAAAATTCTATCCATTTTAAACAAAAGAGAGACACTTTGAGTGATACCGATCACACAGTGTCTCATATTGAGGCATGGTTGACTCATACACGTAAAAAATGACTCATGGATTGTTGTACTAAAGTATCAACACAATATTAATGCGTTTGGTTGGTTTTCTATATGTTAGTTGTTGTTTTCACTTAAAATTCAGTCCATTTTAAACAAAAGAGACACTTTGAGTGATACCAGCCACAATGTGCATCATATTGAAGTGGTGTTGACTCATACACATCATAAATTACCCTTGGATCATTCTCATAAAGTATCAACATAATAAGAATGTGTTTGTTCAATTTTCTGTATGTTAGTTGTTGTTTTTATTTAAAATTCTATCCATTTTAAACAAAAGAGAGACACTTTGAGTGATATCGGTCACACCGTGCCTCATATTGAGGAAGGGTTGACTCGTACACGTCACACATGACCCATGGATCGTTCCTAAATTATCAACACAATCCTAATGCATTTGTTTTTTTCGGTATGTTAGTTATTGTTTTCACTTAAAATCTTGTCCATTTTAAATAAAAGAGAGACACTTTGAGTGATACCGGCCACAACGTGCCTCAGATTGAGGCGGGGTTGACTCACACACTTCAAAAACTACCCATGGATCATTGTGATAAATTTAAAACATGGATGTGGGGGGGGAGACCCTGGAGAGTAAGGAGGTTCCAACAATGTTCATTTTCTTATTATGAATAATAAGAAAACATACAATTTCTACCAATGAAAATGTTCAACACATGGGAATCAATTTGGCCTCTCGATTCTCATACTGCAATCAATTTAGGGCATAAAAATTAACTCATATTTTCTTTGAATTTGAGTGGGCATGTGTGATATGAAGTTATTTTGGAGATTCTACTAGTTTTTATTATCCAAAGCCCAAAGAAAAGTGGTTCATAATTCTTGCATGTTGCTAGTGCATTTCATCTATTAAAATGGAAAAATGACTCATTAGAAAAAGGATTTTTTATTTAATATCAATTAAAATTTTCCTAATAAAATTTAAATACAAAAAATTTTCATCTTTTGATCTCTGTGAACCCCTCTCAAAAATGTCCGCTAATTGTACACATCCCCAAGTCAGATCTTCATGCTATTTGTGTACAATCTTCCATCAGGTATGTGGCCCACTCATTACTGAAAAAATATATATCATCTTGTGAATGTGAGGCTTTTCAACAGTCTGAGTAGTACTGCAAAATATATAAATAACTAATTAATAAATAATTTAAATTAAATAATATTTATTTTTGAAAATACCTCTTTAGGGATGCTAGTTTGTTGATGGAAAAAAATCTCTCTCATAAATTTACAAATATAATAACCGCAATCTTTATTTTTTGTTTGTTTTGGACACTAAAAAAATTGATCATTAGGAGAATAAGTAACTTGTTTTGATATGTTTTTAGATAGTGAAGTTTTATTATATATACCTTGATACTTGTCCAGACGTAGTACTTGCTCACCTCATTTTGCTTATCCCCTGTCCTCATTCCTTTTTTAGACGATATTGATACACCACCCTATCATAACAGAATCCTCAGTAAAAGATAATATAAATTATATAACTTTATTTTTAGACCGAAAATATAGGATGTAGTGTCTTACAGATTCACAAACTCCATCATGTGTGGTCGGTTTGTTGGATATCCTTGCATTGAATCAAGAAAATAAATATTTGGAGTATCCAAGTTCACCGCAATTAGCAGCCAATGTTGCCTAAAAACACAAAAAGGAATAAGTAATGAAAGAAGTGAAAATATAATTGATATTCTTTAATCGTAGAGTTTTACCCCTACATGGTTGGTATTAGGAAGAGTCTGTCATTCGTAATCTAGCTTTCAAATTTTTTCAGTAAGCCTTTCATTATTTCATCCCTTTTTTATGGATCTAATTTTGTTAGTTGTGTTGATGTGGTATGAGGACTAACGAGTCTGAATTTTGGCTCATGTGAAAATCCCTTCAACTGTTTTTCATATATTCACCTGTAGAAAAACATTAAACATCCTTTTAACCACCCCTACCAGTCACCTCATTCATAATAAAATAATCACATTAAACAACCCAAAACTAGTGATCAAACTCAAATAAAATGAAAACAAGGATACAATTTTGATGAGAAATCTAATATAGTAGATATATTTCCAAACACAAATGGGTTCGTGGGGGAGACAAATAACCTAGTTTTATCCAAAATTACTATGGAATATCATAGGTTTTGTTACCCAAATTAACATAAGAAATATAAAATTGAGGTTAATGAACATAAATTCTATCATGAACATCTAAAGGATATTAAATAAATCTCCCTCACCTTCCCCAAACTTGTAACTAATATCCACAGACACATCTTACATCCATTTTATAAAAAATAACATTCCCATACAAAGGGATAAACAAAAATCCCTTAGTGTTAAAAAACTCACACATGAGGGGATAAAAGTATCAAATAGTGATAAAACATCTTTCACAAAGGGGTGAATTGTTCAAGGGTAAATCAAGAGGGCCAAAAAAGATTTAAAAGATACACTATATAAAGTGTAATCTAGAAATTTACTATAAACAATAGAATAGAATTACAATCTAGTTCACACTTCATAAATCCTTTCTTAATATAAATTAAAAATTTATTAGAATCACAATCACACCATAAAAACATTTCCAAGACATGATTTAAATAATTTTCCTTTCTCATTGAAATATGAAACAATCCAAAGAAATCTCCATGAACCCTACTACTCCACAAATCAATGCCTATAATTTCAAGGAAATATCCATTTTACATAAAACAAACCATTTTCTATTTTTACTCACACCAAAACCCCTTTCAAATACATTTTCCATTACCCACACATTTGAAAAATTCCATTTTTATGAAATAGAATAAAATCATACAGTTAATAAACTGACTTCATGGGTCGATCCCCCTTTGCAAAATCAAACATAAACAAATAATAATTTAAAAACACGCCTTTCATAATTTGAGCAACTTACAACTCATATTTAAAAATTCATAACAATCCAAACATACTAAATTATTATGTTTCCTTTATAAAACTTACACCCAAACCCATTCACACCTATAGTGCCTTTAAAAACATATTTCACACCTTTCAAAAAACCCATAATATCCTTTCTAAGAAGTATTAAATTACAAAACACACAAAATATAATCATTTACTTTACTAAAAATCATTTCAAACACATAGGCATGCAAAATAATAGAACCAACAGCACCTAAATAGGTCAACTATCCACCCCAAAACTCACAAAGTCACATTCAAAAAACAATACATACCAAGTAATATAATATGAATAGAAGAATGTCGATAAAGGGTACCCCACGCCACTTTTATGCTGGTATGACACTCTCACACCCAAACATCAAACATCCTGGTGCTCTCATCTCTCTCATATACCACATCGACCCACAAGCACAGTAACATCACATCTCGCCCGTAGACACCAGGGCCATCAAATCATAATCACTATCATAACCAAAGTAGTAGGGTATTGTGAACATGTATGAAATCAACTTTTTCCCTCCTCCTACCATGCACAGACCCCACTTAAAGCCTCCCCATAAGAACGATCATATCACACCTTTCCCAAAAACACTTGGGCTACCGCCCCATAAGCATGGTCACATATCTCTGAAAAACACATGGGACACCACCCCAAAATCATGGTCACATGTCCCCCAAAAAAACATAGGCTACCACAACCACCATTTAATTAACCAACAAACCTTCAGCCATCACAGCCTATAAAATACCTACCTCATTTGGAGGAGAGAGAGGGAAAGACCGGGTACCCAAACATCTGTCCTCCTCACTGGATGTTAGTAAAAACACCGGTCACGTGACTATTTTGGTTTCAAAACATAGTGCTTTACGTGGTTAGGGTGCATACATAAATCATGAATAATATAAAATTATATACATATAGCCACACACATAATCCCAACCTATGGGTTTACAACCAAATGCTAACCAACTCACAACATTGTCACTATTGTTTCCTGAAAGTGCATCCGATTGTCACCTATCGACCATTCAAAGTTCTGATGCTCTGCTAATGTGTATAGTAGCACTCGGTTCGAATACTCGGTGATGATACTTTTTTAATAGTCGAATGTTTTTAGTTGAGTGTATTTTGATTGGGGGGATTTGTTTGTAGAGATTAAATGAAGTGATTAATGATTGGTGTTTAATTTAAAATTTTGATAAAGATTGGGGTGAGTTCATTTTTAGGGAGTTAAGCTTGTGATATCCTTGAGATTTGCTTTATATTTCATTTAAATTAACACTCACTTCACAAGATAACATTGATTGTAATTCCAAAGTGTTAAGGCTTTATGTAACACACCGACCCTAGTTACCCAGAGTTAGTGCATTATTACATAACATTGGCATGATCACAAGGAAATCATGTCTCGAAAGACCGATCAATTTAGTATTATTGGAAACACGATTCATACATAAGTTCAACTTTACATCATGAAGAGAAATACAACACAAATATATTTCATAAGAAATATCCAATCCTCCTAGATTATGCATGCAGGTCACTCATAACTAACTTCTTCATATCCTGGGAAAACGAAACATAAGAAAGGGGTGAGCTCAAACGCTCAGTAAGGGTAAGTAATACAGAGAAAAATGACATAAATATTAATCATGGTAAATAATTGAAACCACATGCCTTTACCAATAATAAACAAGAATACTTTTATGGAAATAATATGAGCTGAGTAAATAATGCCACAATAAAACATAATCATGGGTATTCTACTAGTTGAATGACCACATGAACCATCAATATCATTTCCATAATGAGGGAATGTATAATGTCAGACATTCTGAAACATTTTTTCAAGGCCTCGGTCAAGACGTCTAAAAATGATTAATGCCTCGGCCAAAACCATAAATCAAATTGGGAAAGGGCCTCGACTAATTCCACGTCTAGTTGTCTCATGAGACCTACCGATGTATCGAGGAGCTATAGAGGGCTCCACCTGTCACTTACTATTTCCAATAAATTCCTCATATGAAAATTTTGAAACATAACATAAACATTCGTATAATAACTAGGATACAAAATGTCAATACTTTAACCATAAACCATGAATGGCATAAAAATAACACATCCACAGTCAAACATATCAAAAAACCTTTAATACAATATGGAAGTTTTGTATCATAATAAATCAACTTCAAAACAAGTTTAATATCCATTAAAGGATTTGAAATAGATGGAAATTATTTGTAAAACTCTTTGATTGAAATATCCTTTTTCATGAAAACATTTAAAAGTCACACAATTTAGAAAGGAAGACATTTAAAGACATTTTTGAATCAAAGTGTCCCATACCACTTTGAAACTTTTTAAAGTAATTAACATTTTAAAACATTCATGTTCCTTTAAATAAATCCTTAAAACCATTTTGAAAAAATGTAAATTAATGATAATGGTTTAGAAGAATAAATCTTTAAAACATTTAAAATGATGTCGACATAGATGAAATCAAAACTATTTGAGAGAAATATCCCTTTTTTGAAATCATTTAAGAGTCACATAATTATAAAAGAAAACATTTACTTTGAAAAAATTATTATAAGATTTTAAGGGAATATTTTATGATTTAATAATGGAAGAAAATAGTTGCACCCTCTGTATAAATTAAAAAAAGACATTCTTACCTTAATTTTTTCGAAAAGGTTAAAAAGGGCCTTGTTTGGAAAACGACAGAAAGATTCCTTTATAAACATATTATAGAAAGTCAAAAAAGGGTATAAATGAATTTAACCCATAGTCTGTAAAATATTAAGAATGATTTGAAATACATTTTTAATAATCATGGATGTGGATGATAAAGAGGTCCCAGTAGATAATTGCGTATAAACAACCTCAGATAATGAAGAGATTGTGAAATAAACCCTTACCAATTTGGTAACTTACGAAACATACACCCCATGAAAGAGGTATCATATGATTAATATGTAAATACACATAAATTAAAGTTTATTACACAAATAATACAATTATGGGCAGTACATACACCACACAAAAGGTAATAGTGGCAATATGGCACGAATCTCATGGGAATAAGGAGTGAGATGAAAACCCCTTACCTTGTACTTTTCCTTGGTTGAGGGTAGGTTAACCTCCTGTATAATAGTTAAATAATTGTTATTAAATTATAAAAGAATCATATATATAAATATGATATCATATATGATCTTTTAATATTGTTTTGTTAATAATATTTTAGTATTATCGTCGTTTTGGGTGTTAACTGATTCATTTTACTTTATATGCTTTGTTACGTAAGTCGTGTTTGTTATGGATAGGTTGTATCTTATTCATATCCAGAATGATATTAAGTCATTAAAAATTACTTTTAATCATCAAATGAGAATTATACTTGAATGGATATGATGGGAAAATGAATCTCATCGCGTTTGTGGAAACGGTAATCCGTACGTACGCACGGACACTACTTCTATTTCATTTTTAATTTTAAAAGGAATCAAAACCAAATGATACATAGGTATATTATTATTACAGTATAATATAATATCTTATATATGTTACTTAAGATTATTAACACCATCCTTTATACATTCCATGTATGGTATGAATGAGTCATATCACTTTGAGGGGGCAGTAGTCCGCACTTCCTCAAATTAAATTATCGTATATATATACAACATGAAAAGAATAACGGTATGATATAAAATGGAATTACAGAAGATTATATATAAAATAAATATCATAAATATCATATTTAATTACAGTGCCATTATTTTTGCCACCATGAGAGGTGGTAGGATATAATTGAACAATCATCATTTCGTGAGGCGTTTGGTTTCCATCCACAGAAACATTATGTTCTTCACCCATTAAATGGAGGTGTGTGTAAGTGTAGTTCGAATACTTCTCATAAAAATATCCTAGTATATTTTGGATACTGGTTTTGTTACAAAAGAAAATAATAAGAAGATTTTAGGGGTTGAAGAAGTAAAATAAAAGAAAATAAGCTGAGAGAAATCGTTACCATTAATTTGGGTAACTCCCATTGGTTTGAACTAAAAAGGACTCTTGAAGTGTCTTCTGCCTAAGGTAAGTATTCTAGGAGGAGGATAGGGATATAGGGAGATAAATTGGGCAGATTTTGTACGATCCAAAAGGCTTGAGATGTGTGAGGAATTGGTTAGAAGTGGTGTCCTTTTATAAGGGGGAGGAGGGGCTCTTTAGGAAAAACTTAAAGTATTATTTTATAATAAAATCATATTCGGTTTATAATGGCTCCAAAGTGAATTATTCAAAGTATAAGGTGGGGATAGGTCTAAAATAACTTAACCAATAGGTTTTAGACAGGTTTGGGTCACTTTATTAAACTTATCTTTTTGTTTCAACTCTTAGTTAATTAGTTTGACACTTACCATGTCACTTTGTATTTTTATATTATATAGTAAATAAACTTACTATATACATCAAAGAGAACCTAAAGTTGTCCATTAATAATACACCTAACATTATATAAGTCCTTTGGCCTAACCCTAGAATTTTAGGAATAGAATATAAATTATTAATATAATATTTGTTTTTAAAACTCTTTTATGTCAATTTTGACACTATTTAATAATTGATTTTTGTTAAAATCTTAAAAACTTTATTAATTCGAAAAAAATTCATTTAAGAAATACTATCATGTCATATTAACCAATAAAATTCATGGATGTCATCAAAACATTCAAATTATATTTATTTTATCATTTATAATACCAATTATTTTATTCTTGCATTAATAAAGAAAATACTGCATCATTATTGTGTCATAAATAAATTTAATTATTAAATGTCTAAAAATTATAAATAAAATACCATTATGTATGAATTATTTTTATCTTTATAATGAATATTTATAGTCTAAAATCCAACATATACAACCCTATGTAAAAATTATTTTTCTAAAAGATATATGCTTATGTCATTTTTGCATTTATTTTAACTTAATTAATATAAAGTGTCATTTTCACTTACAAGTGGCTCCATGGGGTCCCAAAATCGACCCAAAGATTCCCATGGTCGGACATGTATCTACCAATTGGGTTAAGAGACGTTTTAGGGTAATTTAGTATTATTATAATATTATTTTTTACCCTTATTTACTGGATTTACCCTTTAACCTTGGTAAATAAAATATTTACTGAAATAATTATTCGAAATGTCTAAAAATAAAATTTACCTATTTACACAATTTGTACCTCCTGATTCTAAATATGGAATCCATTTTTATAAATTCAAAACACATAAGTGGAAGAAATTAATTTAAAATTAATTCCCGTTGTCGAAACAAAAAGCGTGTTTTTAACAAATAATAACTATCAAAAGATTGACACTTTCTTATGTTCAATTTAAATATGAAATTATTTAAAATGACAAAAATTGTATTAAATAGTAAAATTATAATCTAATTATACTTTAAAATCACTCAAATTCATAATTTATCACTATTAATTATTTCAATTAAAAAAGTTGTTTTTAATTAAAATTTAGTAATTTTCACTATTCATCAAAATATGAAAGTTATCAGAAAAGTACCAAAATTTCACCCTAAGATAATTTTGATATTCAGAATCCAAAAATGAATTATATTTTACCAAATTCATAACATAAAAGTTTCGTTTATTAATTTAAAATTAATTCCCGCTATTAAAACCAAAAGGAGTATTTTTAAGAAATAATAACTATCAAAAGTTTGACACATGTTTATGTCCAATTTCAAAGTGAAATTACTTACAATGACCATAATTGGATTAAATGTTAAAAATATAATCTATTTATACTTCCATTCCATTAAAATGTATAATTTAACAATATAAATTATTTTGATTAAAAAAGTTTTTTTCAGTTAAAATATAGTATTTTCACTATTCACCCAAATATGAAAGTTATCAGAAAAGCACCAAAACTTTATTGAAACTAAATTCTTATGTCTCAATTCTAAATAAGAAGTTTAGTTTGTCAAATTGAATATATAAAAGTTTCAAATATTGTATTTAAAAATGCTTCGCCATTAAAAGGCGGTAAAATTGCATTTTTTGAAAAATACTTCTTTTATCTGAAAAAAATGCATTTGTTCTTACATTATGTCTAAGAAACTAATAATATGAATTATAAAATTATAATGATTATATAAAGTTTAAAATTCAGTTAATACTATTCATAACCGCTTTTGAACGACTTGTTTGGTAAGTCATGGTGCGCTAGAACTCGGTGTTGCGTGTAGTGAAAGTTATTGAATTACTTTGAAGAAATAATGTACTATGAAATCTTGGGGTGTTATACTTTAATCCAAGACTTAACTTATCTTAGGGTTCTAATCTCAATTATATCTTGTTGATGTTAGTGTATTTATGGTTCTAATAATCCATGGAAACCACACGTTAAACAAATCATGTCATTAATCCATGACATTCTAAGTTTAACATACACAATTTTAATTTAAAGAATATTCATTGATCAAATGATCTCAATCACTTAAAATCCCCAAATTATAACTCACCCCAATGGTAGATTTACTTAGACATTTTTTTGTTTAATAATCTGGATTTAATGTTTATGATTATTAATTATAAATTGAAAAAAAATAAAGGGATAAGAAAAGAGTTGTGCTTTGAACACACACACACAAACAGTGAAGGGAATTAAATACTAACTTTAGATTGAATGAGAAAGCATAATAAGGGAAGGGGATTCAATTATATTTAAACTATTTTAAATCACTAATATTATTTAACAGAAGTTGAATGAGAATAATAGATGAATAAGAAGAAATGTGAATTAAAATATAATTACAAAAACCAAGACTTACAAGATTACAATCGAAGAACAAAACAAAAGTAAAAGGAAAAAAAGAGAATAGGAAGGGTATATAAAGTGAAAAATTGAGTATGAAATGTCCTACCAAGCCCTTGGAAAGGATTTTTTCATGCCAATATGTGCTACTCTCTTCTTAAATGTCAACTCCTTTGAAGGAGAGGAGGGGGATATATTTATAGCCCAAGGAAGTGGACTGTTTGCATTCTCAATCTATCTCTCCATTTAGCTCAACAATTTGGACATCCAGACAACCGAATCTAGAAATATCTCCTTCTTACAAGTTGTATATAATAATGTTTTCTGACTACCCTAAATATTTGGTGGAATTTTGAATTATGGAGCCAAAGTTATGGTGGTTTTAATAAACAAAGTTAAACTGTCCATTTCAATCCAAACTTTTTAGAAGGCCGAAATGTGAATCAGTTTATCAATATAAATATGCCTTAAAATATGAACAATTTCTTCAAAAATTAGGCCATCTATATCTCCTCTTTCACACTGAAAAATATCAGCTTGATTATATTATTACATCATGATATGTGTTATGAATAATGTACTGATTTTATTTCCCATCCAGAATGGTGGGCTGAGTTTAAATGAATCATTTGGACCCCTTGTATTTGGAGTTGGGAATTGAAATTTTTATCAAAGAATCCTTAAATTTTCCCTCGAAATTTGGAGGATAAAAAAATAATTTGGACCTCCTGATGGATCCTAAAAATTAAATCTTCATGGATGAGACAATTTCTTCACAGATTTAGTGGCTCTTCTTGTGTGGTTCATATGACCATTCAAATGGTAGAATGGGCCAATGATTCCTTCTAATGATATGTGGTAAATTGAATAAGAAATCCTGAAAACAAGAACCACACAATTTTAATTAGTAGGGTGAGAGTTATAAATAAAATAGTAAAATAACTCAATTGGACTACTTCTAAAAATGCTCAAAAATTATACTTAGTATTAAAACATTAATATTTCACACAATTTATGCACATTTCATATAAAATAAGTAAAGGGAGTATATAATAATTCATGAAACTATTAATAACATCAACTCCCCACACTCAGTCTTGTGCATGTCCTCATGTGAAACAAATATAAAAACATGACAAAAACCATTTTCACTCACCATCAAATATTAAAATTTTGTTTTCCCCAATCAGGGAGGTTTATAAAATATCATTCATCCATATTGAATTCCACCACAAGTTGTTACAGAAACAATGTTCCAAAAACAATTCATTTTTTTCATGCTCAAATTTAGAAATGGAAAATGGTGGCACAGAAAACTTACTCCTCTCAAGATGATAAAATTAATTTATCGAGCTTCACTCATTCACCAACCAAAAGTGAAAATCTTAGAGTTTGAAAGAGATCTCAGCTTTCACTCCCTATCCAAAGTGTACAATAATCACGAGGTATTTTGAAGGGTTTTTTCTATGGATATGGAATGGTAGGAATATAATGTCCAAGAGAGATAATAAGAGGGATAAAACACCAACATGGGAAAAGCAAAACACATTTTTTTTGAAATGAGACATGAAAGGAAATGAAAACACATATTTATGAGGGAATGAAAATGTGAAATAAGACACAAAAGTAGAAGGAAATATTAAGGTAATGAGAAGATGGAATATTTACAAAACACAAAACTTCCCCCAATGACATAAGAATATAATGCAAGTGTTCTTTTTTAATCTTTTTTTTTCTCTTTTTTTTGAAAGTTGAACTTGAAACAGATCTCACACTCATATCCCAACCCATGATTGATCTCCTCAAGACACTAATTGTAATAGTTATAAAAAAATCAAAGGCTGAGAAATAGTGATTTTTGACCTACCCAAGACACAATCCTTTTTTTTGAGTTTTTTTTTCATTTTTTTAATTATTTTTTTTGAACACTTTTCATTAAAATTTGAACAATATGTCATAAGAATATATAAATTCCCAAACCCCACTTAAGGAAAACCTCTACCCCACACTAAAATGGATGCTTTCCCTCAAGCAGAAGATAACTCGTTGAAAATCAATAAAAGGGCACCCAAACAATGAAATCCATTCCCCCCCACACGTAAATTTCAAAAAATTATGCAATGAAAATCCATGTTGATAATGTGTGGGATAAGGTATTGGTCTTGTAATGTTTATATCAAAGAAAAGGTTTTCATAGGATTGAAGGGGCTTTCAAAAGGAGGATTAATGTAAGGGAAATGGGAGGCTATTTGGATATTTTGATTCTCATGTGGTTCAGAAAATACCTCTATCATTTTAATGTACACTTAAGTAATAAATTCAGCTCGAAGGTCCACAAACTCAAGATTCACAAATGGGGGTGAAAAAAACACTCATTTTGAAAAGATGGCCATATGTGGCCTTGGCATGAAAGCTAATTTCTTTCCTCACGGTTTGGAAAAATTAGTTTCAAAATCAAAAATTGAGCATTCAATATTTTTTGGTTTTGAAACAATATTCTTTATCCAAGTTTATGAAGAAACCACAAATTTTTTGATATGAAATCATGTCTTTTGACTCCCAAAAATGGTTGTACAAAATTTGGAAATTGTAAGGTGAGTAAGTATGACTCTTGTTTGTTCATTTTTTTAAATTTTGGGGGGGTTTTTTTGTGTTTTTAAATTACATACCCACACAAAAGAGAAAGAGTAAATAAAAATGTGATGAGGAAAGTAGTAAAAAAACAAAATTATAATGATGGAGGAAGGAGAAAGAGAGAGAGAGAGAGAAAAAAACAAGGAGTTAAAGGGAAAGAGGTGCCCCCTGGTTTGGATTTGGTGGGTTGCCATCTCTATCCAGTGGTGGGTCGATTGTAGAAGTTAGGGATTCGATGGAAGTCAATGTGGTTCCAGGATTGTGTGTCCTCTCATGGTGATGCTTTAATCGATGTCCATTAACCGTGAATGTCCTTTTGAAAGAGGGGTCTTGGACTTGCACTGAACCAAATGAGTAAACATGAGAAACAATAAAAGGACCTTCCCAATGAGAATTAAGATTACCTGGGTGAAGCTGAAATTGAGAGTTGAAAAGTAATACCTTTTCACCTTCATGGAATACCTTTCTCAGGATGTGTTTGTCATGGAGTACCTTAGCATTTTCTTTTTATATATTGGAATTATCATAGGATTCAAGTCGAAGCTCCTCTAGTTCAGCCAATTTCAACAATCTTTCTTCACCAGATTTTTCACAATAAAAATTACAGGTTTTCACAGCCCAAAAAGACTTATGTTGGATTTCAACTAGTAAATGACATGCTTTACCAAAAACTAGCCTAAAAGGAGGCATCCCAATGGGTGTTTTATAGGCAGTTTGATAAGCCCAAAGTGATTCACCAAGTCTTTCAGTCCAGTATTTTCTGGTGGGTTTTACAATTCTCTCAAGCACTCTTTTCACTTTTCTATTATAAAGTTTATCCATGCCATTTGTTTGAGGGTGATATGTAGTTGAATTTTTATGTACAACACCATTCTTTTTCAAAAGATATTCCATGGTTCTATTACAAAAATGGGTTCCTAAGTCACTTATCAAGGCACATGGTGTGGCAAATCGGTGGAATATGTATGTCTTTAGGAACTCACTAAAAGTATGTGAATCATCCTTTCTAGTGGGTTTGGCATCAACCCACCTAGAAACATAATCAACCACAAGAAGAATATATGAGAATCCATTGGAAGTGGGGAATGGTCCCATGAAATCTATGCCCCAAACATTGAATATCTCACATAAGATTAAAGGCTTTTGGGGAATTTCATCTCTTTTGGGAATTGTGCCAAACTTTTGGGAAGTGGGACATGATTGACATAACTCATGTGAGTCCTTGAAGAGTGTAGGCCAGAAGAATCCAAAGTTTATGACCTTTCGAGAGGTCCTTTGTGGTCCAAAATGGCCACCACCAGGCTTTGGGTGACATAATTCTAAGATGGAAGAATGTTCATTTCCATCAACACATCTCCTAATTACCATGTCTACCCCAGTTTTCCAAAGTTTATTTTCTTCCCAAAAATAGTATTTTGAATCACTTTTTAACTTCATTTTTTTTATTTTGAAAAATTTTCAGGAAAAACACCAGAAACCAAGTAATTTACAATTGGGGCATACCATGGTATTTTTGGAGTGAGATATGAAAGGTGCTCAGTTGGAAATTGTGGATCAATTATTTCAGAATGAGAAGAATTACAAATTCTACACAAGTGATCAGCCACATGGTTTTCTTTTCCTGGCATATCTTTGATTTCAAGTTCAAACTCTTGGAGCATTAGGATCCATATTATTAGCCTTATTTTGGAATCACTTTTCTTGAGTAAGAACTTTATAGAAGAATGGTCTGTGAAGATGATGATTTTGGAACCTAAGAGATAGGGCCGGAATTTATAGAAGGCAAAAAACACTACTAAAAGTTCCTTTTTAGTCACAGTGTAGTTAGATTGAGTTCCATCTAATGTTTTTGAGGCATAATATATGACATGAGGAATTTTTTCTCTTATTTGACCAAGAACAACACCAAAATCTATCTCAGAAGCATCACACATCGACACAAAGGGTAAGGACCAATCTGGGGGCTGGATTATTGGGGAATATGTAAGAGAAGTTTTGAGTTCAACAAAGGATCTCTTACAAACCTCATCGAAATGGAAAGTGACATCAATTTGGAGCAACCAAGTGAGTGGGAGGTAAATCCTACTGCAGTTATGGATGAATCGCCGATATAAACCATCATGACCGAGAAATGAACGGATGTCTCGAACAGATGTGGGTTCTGGAAGTGATTGGATTACTTCAATTTTGGCAGTATCAACTTCAATACCCTCTTTTGAAACTATGTTCCCTAGAACAATAACATTTGCAACCATGAAGTGAAATTTTTCAAAATTTAACACAAGGTTACACTTGACACACTTTTGAAGAACTAGAGAGAGAGAATGCAAGCACGATTCAAATGACTCACCATAAATGGTAAAGTCATCCATGAAGACTTCCATGTAGTGTTCAATTAATTTAGAAAAGATACCCATCATACACCTCTGGAATGTTTTAGGAACATTTCAAAGGCCAAAAGGCATTCTCTTATATGCATATGTTTCAAAGGTTCATGTGAAAGTAGTCTTTTCTTGGTCCTGAGGTGCGATTGGGATTTGGAAGTAGCTGGTGTATCCATCAAGAAAGAAATTGTGTGACTTTCCAGCTAATAGTTCTAGAATTTGATTGAGGAATGGAAGAGGGTAGTGATATTTTCATGTTTCAACATTCAATTTTCAGTAGTTGATGCACACACACCATTTGTTCTTCACTTGAGTTGTGATTACCTCCCTATGTTCATTTGTGACAACAGTTATCCCACCCTTTTTAGGTACAACTGGAATTGGAAAAAACCATTCACTATTATAAATTGGGTAGATAATACTAGCTTGAGGAAGCATGGTGATCTCTTCCCTAACTACCTCAAGTATGAGTGGATTGAGTCTTCTTTGTGGTTGTCTAATTGGTTTGGATGATTCCTCAAGATGGATGTGGTGCATGCAAGGAGAAGGGTTGATTCTTGGTATATCATCTAGGGTCCAACCTAAAGCCTTTTTTTCCTCTAACACTTGAATAAGTTTGTACTCCTCAGTTTCGGTAAGTGAAGAAGAGATAATGACAGGATAATAGTGATCATGGAAAATGAAAGCATATTTCAGGTGTTCAAGAAGAGGTTTCAAATCAGTCTCATCTTTCATTTTTGGGTTATAAAAATTAGGAATGGAGGAAGGGACTTTAGTTTCCTCAGATTCATTTTCCTTAATACTGTCTAAGGTGGAGTAGTAGAGATCAGAGTTGATGTGGGATTCAAGAGAGTTTTCAAGTTCCACTAGATTGATGGAGTCTATGAATGAGAGGTCCACATCAACATCACTATTTATGACTTGGTTAATCATGGTGCAAATTTCACAAGATCCTTTATCATTTGAACATGAAGAACATGATGGATTGGGGCTCAATTGAATCTTAGAAGTGTACTTAGAATCATGGATTGACAATGCAGAGTGATCCTCAGATGGGTATCACATGGATTGGAAAATGTTGAACTTGACCAGTTGGTCACCAAATTCCATGGATAAGATGCCTGAATGGACATCAATCTTAGTTCTAGCAGTCATGAGGAATGGTCTTCCTAGAATTAAGGGATATTGATAAGAGTTCATCTCACATTTCATGTCAAGGACACAGAAATCAGTAGGGAAGATAAGATCATTCACACGAACAAGGACATTCTCAATTATACCCTCGGGACTAGCAGTGCTTCAATTGGCCAATTGAATGACAACACCCGTTGGATGTAAGGGACTTAGACCAAGGTTGGAGAAGATAGATTTGGGCATGAAATTAATTGAGGCTTCTAGGTCTATGAGTGCTTCATCGAAGTTGAAACTTCCAATTTGGCATGGAACTGTAAATTTCCCTAGATATTTTCACTTTATGGGAATAGACTATTGGGTGGAAACATTTTTAAAGGTCCTAAGTTTCCTCTTGTGGGTGCACAATTCCTTAAAAAACTTGGCACACTTAGGGATTTGTTTAATGGAATCTAAGAGGGGAATTTTCACTTCAACACGTCTAAACATGTTGAGCATTTCAGGATCGGGTTCAAAGGACTTCTTTGGATTAGAAATGGCTTGAGGAAAAGGAATTGGTTTCCTAAGTGTAATGTAAGGAGGTGAGGGAATGGTTTCATATTACTTTTCATGTTTTTTTTCTTTTCATTTTCTAGGTCAACATTTAAAGGGGGGTTGGAGGACTTATCTTGAGGCATAGAAATTTTCTTTCCTGATCTAAGTGCAATTTCACTTACATGACCCTTGGGGTTGGGTAATGGTTGAGCTGGGAGTCGAGAATAATTTGATTGTTGTTGCTGGCTTAGGTGGGATGAAAGTTGACCAATTTGGGTTTCAATGTTTTTGAGGCTGGAACAGGTGAAGGAGGAAAGATATTCAACTGCACTTTCCTATGGTTACTTGTAAGAAGAGGCCTATCCCGAATTGGGATTGCTTTGATTTTGGTACTTGGTAAAGATATTGAATTGTTTTGGGAATTGGGAAGGCTCATTAGGATAGAGGAATATAGGAGGAGGATTTTTCTTTTGTTGTTGAGGAACAAAAGGATAAGGTTGTTGGAAGCTACCAACACCTTGACCATATTGAAACTGGTTTGGGTTCTAAGGAGGGAAGTTAGGGGGATGAGAAACAGGATTACCATACCTCAGGCCTTGGTTATAGGAAGATGACAAGGGCTCAGAGTGATGTTGATTGAAGTTTCTAATGATCTGACCTGATTATTGAGGGTTGGGGTTTCACTAAGCATATGCTGCATTGAGCTCCATTGGTTCAGATGAATCAGATTGATCCTCTTGAAATTGTGGACATGTATCTGTTGGATGAGCTGGTGAGTTGCAGATTCCACAGTTTTTGACAGGTCCAGGAAACATAGATTGTGGGGAAGATGAGGTTGGGGATTTGGATTCCACAACTAGTTGTCGCACAAAACCTGTAAGTTCACTCATCCACCCGGTCATCTTGTTCGGCTCTATGGATTGATTGTCTTGGACTTGTTTTACTTGAGCATGTGCTCAAGTATATAATTGTTGTGTGTTTGTAGACATTTTGATTATAATATCACTTATAGTTGTAGGAGTTTTATCAACAAGAACACCACCACTTGCAGTATCAATGAGAGTTCTCTCCATCACTAGTAACCCCTCATAGAAGTATTGGATCAAGATTTGATCAGGGATTTGGTGGTGTGGGCAGGTTTCAACAATATTTTTTAACCTCTCCCAGTACTCATGGAGTGATTCACTTGAGAATTGAAAAATACCACTTATTTCATTTCGGATAGAAGCAGTACGAGAAGCAGGAAATAATTTCTCTAAGAAGAGTTGCTTCATGTCATTCCATGTGGTTATAGAACTAGGAGGAAGGTAATAGAACCATGATAGAGTCATCTAGGGAGAAAGGGAATGCTCGAAGTTTTATTTGTTCCTCAGAAACCCCTTGAGGATTCATGGTAGAGCACACCACTTGGAACTCCTTAAGGTGTAGATGCAGATCCTCACCGGCTAGCTCGTGGAAATGAGGAAGAAGATGAATCAAACCTGATTTGAGTTCGAATTCAGCATCTATGTTTGGATATTGAATACCAATAGGTTGGTAATTCATATCAGGGGTAGCAAGTTCTTTAAGTGTTTGTTCCGTAGGATTGGCCATATCTAATTCAATTGGTTGGACAAGGACTGGTTCTTGAATTATTCAATTATCCCTAATGTTCATCCTAAGTTGGAAAAGTGTTCACTTAATTTCAGGGTCAAAAAAATTCGAGGGATTGTTTGGGAGGCTACGGGGCATTCAGAGAGATGTTGTAAGAAAGAGGAAGATGGGTTTTTCTTTTTGTGTTTTTTGTTTATGATTTTTATGAGGCAGGAAAGTTTTTCTTTGTGTTTTTTTTTCAATTATTTTTTAAATTTTGTTTTTTTTGTTTTTTTACAATAACTAGAAACTAACGAATACTTAATTGAACCATCCCTGGAAACGATTCCATTTGAAAGTGTGGCCAATTGTCTTCTATTGACTGTTCAAATTTCTGATGCACTACTAATGTGTATAGCAGCACTCGGGTTAAATCCTCGGTGATGATACTTTTTTAATAGTCGAATGTTTTTAGTTGAGTGTATTTTGATTGGGGGGGGGGGGTTGTTTTCAGAGCTTAAATGAAGTGATTAATGATTGGTGTTTAATTTAACAATTTGATAAAGATTGGGGTGAGTTCATTTTTAGGGAGTTAAGCTTGTGAAATCCTTGATCTTTGCTTTATATTTCATTTAAATTAACACCCACTTCACAAGATAACGTTGATTGGAATTCCTAAGTGTTAAGGATTTAATCCAAGATTTAAATTATCTTAGAGTTTTAATCTCAATTAGATCTTGTTGATGGTAGTGTATTTATTGTTCCAATAATCCATGGAAACCACACATTAAACAAATCATGTCATTAATCCATTACATTCTAATTTTAACATACACAATGTTAATTTAAATAATATTCATCGAGAAAATTCTCTCAATCACATAACACCCCAAAATTATAACTCACCTCAATGGTATATTTACTTATAAATTGTTTTAGTTAATAATATGGCTGTAATTTTTATGATTATTAATTATAAATTGAAGAAAAAGAAAGGGATAATAAAAGAGTTGTGCGTCGAACACACACACACAAACAGTGAAGGGAATTAAATACTAACTTTAGATTGAATGATAAATCATATTAAGGTAAGGTTATTCAATTGAATTTAAACTATTTTAGTACCACTAATATTATTTAACAGAGTTTGGATGAGAATAATATATGAAGAAGAAGAAACATGCATTAAAATAGAATTACAAAAACCAAGACTTACAAGATTACAAACAAAGAACAACACAAAAGTAAAAGGAAACAAAGAGTGTAGGAAGGGTATCTCAAGTGAAAACTTGTATATGGAAGGTCCTTAAAATCCCTTGTAAAGTCTTTGGTCGTGACAATATGTGCTCCTCTCTTCTGAAATTCTAACCCCTTTGAAGAAGAGGATGGGGTGTATTTATAGCCCAAGGAAGTGGACTGTTTTAATTCCCAATCTGTCCCTCCACTTGGCTCGACGATTTGGATATACAAACAACGGAATCTTGAGATATATCCTTATTTAAAGTTATAGATAATAATGTTTTCCAACTAATCTAAAAATTTGGTGTCATTTTGGAATTATGGATCCAAAATTTATGGTGGTTTTATTAAAAAAAATTAAAATGCCCATTTCAATCCATATGTTTTAGAAGGCCTAAATGTGAATGGGTTTATCAATAGAAATATTCCTTCAAATCCAAACACTTTTTTCAACAATGTTGGACACCTATATATACTATTTCACACTGAAAAATATCAGATTTATTGGATGATTACATCATGAGATATGTCATGAATACTATACTGATTTTATTTCCTGACCATAATGGTGGGCTGAGTTTAAATGAATCATTTGTGACCCTTGTATTTGGATTTGGGACTTTAAATTTTTATCCAAGACTAATTAAATTGTCATACAAAATTTGAAGGAGAATAAAGGAATTTTTACTTCCTGATAGAGCCCAGAAATTAAATCTTCATGGATGTGTTAATTTCTTTGTAGATTATGTGGGTCTTCTTGTGTGGTCCATATGACCATTCAAATGGCAGAATGGGCCAATGATTCCTTCTAATGATATGTGGGAAATTGAATAAGGAATCCTAAAAAACAAGAACCACACAATTTGGATTATTATGGTTAGAGTTATAAATAAACTAGTAAACTGACTCAATTGGACTGCTTCTAAAAATTCTCAAAAATTATACTTAGTATTAAAACAATAATATTTCACACAAATTATGCACATTTAATATAAAATCAGTAAAGGGAGTATATAATAAGTCATGAAACTATTAATAAAATAATTTCAAACTCTAAATGCATAACACTACACAATAATCCACAATACTCATTTCACATTTCCAAAAAAATAAAATTATCCAACCAATTCATTTCTTTATTTAGCATCAACCACATTTTACCACACAACCCACCATTTAATTAATTATCAGTTAATTCCATCCCATTAACCAAACCAACCCATTCAATTTAAATCATTATTAAAAAATTATTAATTCCATCACTACCCAATCATTTAGCACAAATAAACCATCACCTCTCCACCTTAAAAATCCCGGCCAAACAAACCACCTCACTACCCAAAAAGCACACCAACAAACCACCTCACTGCCCCAAAATCACAACCAACAACCATCATCCACACATTTCCCAACCACACATTGCCACCCCATAAGCATGGCCACACATCACAACAAATCAATATCATTTTACAGATTTACAAAGGGTCTTTGATCACATTCCACTTTATTTTTTAAGGGCTTTATCAAACAAACCATAATCCAAGGGAAACCATTTTATTATCCAAATGTAAGTGGTTAGCTAATTTCCATATTATGGTGATATCACAATAATCACAACAAAATTAGCAATCACATAGCATATCATTGAGTGTAAATAAATCCCCCAATGGCCATAATTTTCAGTGGAGCATCTATCTTGTGCAATTATAATATCATAAATAATAATAAGGCTGTAAAAACTTGAAAATAAAACCCCTTTACCATTTATTTTCAATTTGTAAATTTCTTATCTTTTATTAATCCATCACAACCAAATTTTATAGATTAACATGAGAAGAAATCCCTCCTGTATGATACAAAATAAAGAGAAATCATGGATTCCATACCTCAATAAAGCTTTACAACTAATTACACACCATAAGGTGAAGAAGAAATGTCCTCCAACCACAACCACACCATGAGAAACCACTAATCAACCTACTGAACCAAAAAATCATCAAAACGTATCCCAAACACACAACACAACCCAAACCAAACTAAACCACCATAGTGAATATTAGAATAAGAACAAAAGTAAACATATGGGGATGATCGGAGAAATCACCAAAGATCAAATATGGGAAGCTGAGAATCAAACCTCATCGAAAGGAATCCCAAACACTTGAAGTAGGTTTCACAGGGATTAGGGTCCAGCGGGGAGGAGGAGAAGTAGGGTTCGTGGGTAGGAGGATCTGTGGAAGAGATTAAAGGGGGAGGATAAGGAGTAGGGTTCGCGGCATAGTAGGGCTAGTGGCAGAGTAGGGCTAGTAACAGAGGTTTGGAAAAGAGAAGATCGGGGGGGGGGGGAGTTATCGCAGGGATAAAGTACCGCAAGATCTTGAGGGAATGATTAACAGAGGGCACTATGCACCCCATTTTATAAAATGGGACTATGGCTTTATCAGCGCTAAAATTTTAGCGCTGATAAAGAATTACCTTTATCAGCGCTTTTTTTTAGCGCTGATAAAAGGTGGCACTTCCCTTGACTGTTTTTGTAGTAGTGATACAAATGTTGATGATAAATCTTTGTCAAAAAATATGGAGAGTTGGATGATGCCCCATATGCTGGAATAATTTAATCGAGATCCTACAATCCATGGATGGGTAGATCGTCTTCATGCGCTAGGTGATTTTTGTTTTTGTAAGGGAATATTGGTTTTGAGAATACAGTTTCCATGTCTTTATCTACTTCATTCCTCGAGACATACTCCATTAATGTCACTAAAAAAAATGAAAAAATTAACTCAAAATGTGGAATTTGGATGAGTTTTAGTGTTTTAATGGTGGAAACCCCAGTTAAGCTAGTGGTATATTTATTATAGTTTTTGAACAATTTGAAGACATTTGTTGACAATTTTGTTGTAGTGTTTATTAATAAATAAAATTTATTTTTCAAATTCGTAATTATTTAAGATAATAAAAAATAGAACATCAAATAAAAATAATTCAAAATTATTGTCGGCTTATTCGGGTAAATAAAAAAAACATATTTCCAAAATAAAATAGAAATATCACTATAAATAGATTTTTTATTTTTTATTTAACCTAAAAAGGATATGAGATAAATACATAAATACCACAAGTAAATTCTAATAATTCATATTTTGAAGTCATTAAGGAGAATATTAATTAATTATTCATAACATAAACCTAAAATAAATACGATCCATAAATGCATTGACTCCTTTGTTCACAACTAGAAGAGGAATCAATTTACTATTCCATTATAAAATTATAATCCATAACTTAGTTGACACATATATATATTTAATTCACTTGGTTTCTGTGATTTAATTTAAATTTTATTATTATAGAATGTTTTGTAAGTACATATTTTTATTTTGTTTTTCCCCATGCGTGCAGCTGTAGTGGCAGGGGGTTTGAGGTTTGGGGCAGCGGTTACAGGGTCGAGTCCCCTGGATAGTTTTATTCATTGTGTGAGTTATATATAAAAAAGTTATATATATATTTTTTTTGAAATTGAAAAAATAAATCAAATTATTTTTACCTACTGCAAATTGTGTACAAACACACATCCATCAACTGAGACATGAAAAAATAATGTTATATCTAATTTATTTTTTATAAAAATTTATCTTATGGTATTATTAAGTAGATTTAAAAATGAAGAAATCATAATTTTGTAAAAAAAATAAAATTTACTTCATTTATTTTGTGTGATAATTATTTTTATATATTTTTTAAAATTGATTTTTTTTTCTGAAATTTATATCATAAAGAAATAAATTTAATCTGAGAGGATATTTTAATAGAAATATATTTAAAAATAAATAAATGATACAACTTTATAAAAATTAAAATATATCTTATGTACAATATAAGATAAATTTATTATACAATTATAGGTCCTTTAAAAAATAAAATATATCTCATGTATACAGTTTATCTCTATATGAAATTTCTATTAATTATTCAATGATATAAAATTATATTTTGCATTATCATGTAAGAAATATAAAAACATGATATATTTTTTATTTTCTTATTCATACTTCATAAATAATTCTAATTTTTGATATTATTTATATAAAATAATTAAAAAAATATTATATATATTAACAGCTCTTTAAATACATTTTAATTTTTTTTAAATTATTATATTCATTTAATCTCATTTAATAGGTATGATAAATTCCATTTATAATAATAAAGTTAAAGTCAATTTTATGGAAGAGGGACATAATGAAAATAAATGAACTATGAAAATGGTTATCAATGATAACCCACATCAACAACCTCTAATTCCTAGAGATAAAGGGAGAGATTATTCCATCACAACTATTGAGGAGGTTCTAGAAAGGATGTGGTGACTTGTACTATAGTTATTCCTTCAAGGATAGAGAACATATTATTTTATTTTGGCTCTATAAATTATTTTATACCTTGAATTATTAATATAAATATTCAATAACCATCCCAAAACATGGATGTTAAGATATCTATTAAAATAGTAAATGAGAAAATATTTTCATCCCAAGTTTATAAATCCTTAATTATCCATAATTTTGGGCTGAATCACCTAGAAAAAAATATAGCTACATTTAAAGGACTTTGATGTTATTCTAGGTATGGATTGGTTTTCTTTATATAAAGACATCATAAATTTCTAGGAGATAGAAATCACCCTTCATATCATGAATAACCCTCTAAATCCATACAAGAGAAATTAAGAGATTGAATCTCCTTTTGATTCATGATATTGTGAATTGATATTATTTCATTATGAGAATGTGTATCTTGTTCAAATGATTGAAACTAAGTAAATTATCATCCTTGATGACATTCCCATTGTGAGGGAAAATGCTGATGTGTTTTCTAAAGAATCACCTTATCTTCCTCTCATATGTGATATTGTGTTCTTGATGACATTTTTAACTAGAGATTTTCCAATATAAAATAATATATATAGAGTGTAAACTATTGAACATAAAGAGTCGAAGAGGAAACTAAAGGATATCTAGGTAAAGGGTTTATACCACCAAGTGCTTAACCATGGGGTGCACTAGTCCTTTTCTTCAAGAACAAAGAAGGGTCAATGCACCTCAACATTAAATATCATGAGATTTTAAAGAACATTATAATGTATAATTATCCACTACCATATATTGATTACTTTTTTTAACAGATATGTGGATCGCAATACTTCTCTAACATAGATATTTGTCTAGGATATTATCATGTAATGGTGAAGATAGAGGAAATATTCATGAATGATCATCGTAAAGGGTACTATAACTATGATTTCATAGTTGTGCCATTTGTACCCACTAACACTCCAAATATCTTCATAGAATTAATGAATAAAGTATTTATGGATTACTTTAAAAAAAATATCCTATATTTACAATATTTTTATATACCCAAAAATCAAGGAGGAATATGAAAAGTATTTTAATTCTATGGTGATGACCTTGTGAAAGGAAAAGTTATTTACAAAGTATATTAAGTGAGATTTAAGGATAGAGAAAGTGATATTCCAAGGGAGTGTTATCACTAAATAATGGATATTTATGGATCATTTGAAAATTGGGAAATTGAAGGATATCCAAGACCAGCATCTAAATAGATTCTACATAGGAATTATTTCTCACATGATGTTCACATATTAAATGATGATTTTTATAAATGGATGGAAAAAATATATCTATGGATTCATTAAGATAATGGTAATTTATATTGTATAGAGTGGGAAATTAATCAACTAGGGAAATAACAGTGTTTATATCTCTAAGCATTGCATGAATAGATAAGGAAAAATGATTCATGATAAGTTGGTATTGAAAAGGGGACCCTTCGGATAGAGTACCTCAAAGATCCTATATTAGATGGTAATAATTAGATAGTTATATTTTCAAAAAATTATCAATAATATCAAATCACATATATGAATCTAGAAAAGTTTATTCCTCTCTTTTTAGAATAATTAGACTGGTGAATAGAGTGATCACATCCAAACCCATACACATTTTATCTCTCATGAATTTCCCCTAAGGAACGATGGATAAAAATAAAAATACCATGATGGCCATTAAATGGGATTAAAACTAATAAGAAAATTGTCAATTGGAATTGTGGAAAAGGATAGAAAATCCAATTGAGGTTTGGGTTATTAATCTTCATTGTAGATTGGACACCATGCATGCCTTATAGGTGCATCTAGCATGGGAGATCATCAATGGAATTTCTAAATTATAGGAATGCATGATGGAAATACATGGTAATGATTAGAGAGGTTGTTCATATCATTCAATGAGGCCCTAATTTCTTTCATATCACAATATCCAACATTTAGTGATCCCATAGGGATTTATCAGATGGGTGGTGGGCCATAAGGACTATTACTACTTGAAGATGAATTCCGTGAGAGAAATTTTATTTTTCCGTAGGTTCCAAATTATGGATATCTCATTCTATTAAGTGAGTATCAACCAATGTTTTATTATATAAACCCTCAATGAGGACCAACATATTTTTTTCAAAAGAACATTTTTATGGAGGAACCTGAAAATTACATTTTTTCAGGGTCGATGTCAGGGTTATTCACTGTAAGAGTTTTTTGGTAATTAGACCATGTTGATATTGGGGCTGATATTTGGGTAAGAAATATTTGGTTTAATGAGATACCAAAAAAGAACAATTTTTTGGTATACATTAGGTGGATAATGGAGGCATCCCCATAGTTGATTGTGTGAAGAAGAAATGGATTGCATTGTCCACACAATGCTGGTGATATGAGAGCCCAGCTGTAGAATCTGTGTAGTATCATTTTAAGTGAAATTGGGATAGAATTTTATGGGGGAGCATTATTTTATTTATAGGGATTGTTTTTAAAGGGTAGTTAGTTTCATATTTTCTCTCTTCATGGTTCCAGGTTGAGGGACAATACATAGTGTACATTAATGTTTAGTGAATGATTTTTGGTATGGTTTATTGGTTGTTATGGGATGCCTAAAGAAAATCTAGGGAAGGAAGAAGATTTTCTCATCTAGGTAATCAGGTTTGGGTGAAATAAATGGTGTCTGAGCTAATTGTGATTATTTCTAGTGGGTGGTCTTCATATTTTGTGAGGATGATCTTTCTAAACTTCATAGAGGAAAGTAGTGGGATATATCAAGGGAGCTGGGTCAGTTGGGTGGATCCAATCTATAGACTTACGATGAATGTAGATGGGTCCTATGTGCATGGGGATATGAGAGGTGGTTTCTTGGTACATGATGGAAGAGGTTCAGTTCTTATTTCCCTCAACACCTTCTTTGGTTTGGGAAATTCAATTGAGGCTGAAATAAGAGTTATATATAGTGGACTTTTGTAGTGCATGTTGTATAATATTTGCCTTTATGAGGCGAAGTCTAATTCCAAAATTATAATGGGTCTTCTTAAGGGTAGGGTTAGAATACCATGGATACAAAATTATTTTATCAATATGTGTAAGATAATGATAGGACAAGACAACAAGGTTAGTCAGATAGGGAGGGAAAGTAACTTCTCAGCAGATTGCCTTACTAGAAAATGGAGTCCTGATGATAATCTCACTCTCTATGATTGTATCATGTATCTTCCATATGATTATAATATTTTTTTAGTGTAAATGTTATTGGGATTCAACACATTAATACCCCATATTATCTACCATTTTTAATAGAAATTTAACATTGAGTGACTGATTAATTTCATTAACCATTGAGGAATCTTCTAATATCTATATTATATTTTATGGTTTAAAAATAAATTATTTATGAACATGAAACACTTACACATAAAAAATTATATTTCTTTAATATGTTTAACTATATTACTTATTAAATATTGAAAACCATTAGAAAAAACCTTAGGATAGTTTGTGGGTTTGATGGTTTTACCATTTAGAGTCCAAAAAATATATTTGGAAATTAATAAAGACCTACCTTCTCTTTTTCTATAAATATTTTTTACAATGATTCCACCATCATGTGCATGAAGAGATGCACTTTTGTTCTAGGTCCTAGAGTGGTCTTTATCCTTTTATTGTACCCAATCCCACTAGTGGGGGTAGTACTACATTCCTTCATTCTAAATGTGGGTGGCCTCTACCACCATGGTTAATAATAGGGGAATCTTGATCAGAACATGAATATTGGTTTTCATCTCCTCCATGCATGGATTCCACCTTGGATTTCATTAGATTATCTGGGTATCCTTTAATGAATTGATACGTGTTCATAAATCTCATTATCGATACCATATTAATGTGGACACTAGTTAATTATAATGCTTGCTTTTGTGACAGGCCGACCACCTACAGTCGGAACTGATTGTCTGGTTGAGAATTTATAGATATATATGGACATTGGATATTGTGGGAATCAATAAAAGTATAATTTCTTTTGATTTTATGGAATCTCATATATGATCCATCCTAGGTGTAAAACCCATGGCATCACGTTTTCTTCACATGGAAACTTACACCCTGTGTTTAAGACATACAAAGTTCATTGTCTAAGGAATCTTGTACATGTCAGATAGAGTGAATCACATTTATTATATGTTACATGAGGCATCTAACACTTTTCATTATAGGAAAATTATTCTTTTCATAAATGTATTTTTTGGATCATTACCTAGGGAACCTAATTCTCATCACATGAGGTAGATATTCTGATGCATCAACACGGGCCAAAGGTTTAAATTTTTGTGGAGACATGGTCATCAATTTAAAGTATTTTTTGGACATGATCCCAGGTTCAATTTATTATGTCATGACCTATCCTAGAGGGGCCTATGTCGTGACTACCCCTAGCCCACCTTCAATATGTCATGGCTAGCGACTAGCTCTGAGTAGGCATATCCCACAAATGAGAGGCATTTTACTAAGCACCTATACACATGCACATATCTCCAAACACAAAATAATGAAATGTAAAACACTATGTAAAAAATAATACATACCAATAAGATACCAACAATAGAGTATGGTAATAGGAAACCGGAAAGTAAACAAGGCCAGAATACAATCCCACTAAAAGAAAGAGTCTGTAAAAGTGAATGCACAAGTTCTTGAAACTCATCCGCCGAAAACCCTATATGAAGGGTAGGTATAGGGATAGCTATCTGAATTCATATGAGGACACCTCAACTATCTGATCTCACTAAGAACCACCTGGTCTTGGTCCACCTAGGACTTCCTCAAAGCGTTGATCGTCTGTACAAGACACGACACGTGTGGGAAATGTTGAGCATTGTATTCTTTTCAAACAATTCAAAATAACGTTTTTAAAGGGGGAGATTATTTTAAATAATACTCTGTCTCTTTATGATGATTTTGATGCTCACAAATACCCTTAATTATTTACTAATTATTTCTTTGAGTATTTTGCAGGAATTTATTTTATTTATTTATTTCATACAACGAGATTTCATACTTCATTTATTCCGAGATCAATTTTAGCGTGTTCTGGAATCACTGTAGCGCAAGATCAATTTTAGCGCGTTCTGGAATCACTGCAGCGCGAGATCAATTTTAGCGCGTACTGGAATCACTGTTCATACCCTACGTTGATGAACGTAACGTATGGATGAAAAGTTTACTTTTTATGTTAAAAGAAACGTATAGTTAAGGAACCTTACGTTATTTTGAAACGTATGGTTAATGAACCTTACGTTGTTGAAAAGTATTGAAGAAGAACATTACGTTTGGAAGGAACCTTACGTTTTCGTTGTTGGACAAGTATGGAAGAGAAACCGTACGTTAGTTTTCAGTGTTGAGTTTGTTTCTCAAAAGTATGGATCATCAATCTTACTTTTATAATCAACCGTACGTTCTTTGAAGAGTTGAAGCGAGACAAAGTATGGATGATCAACCCTACGTTTGAATGCTGAAGAGAAAGTATGTATGTTCAACCTTACGTTCTGAGCCTTACGTTTGTGAACCTTACGTTTGTGAACCCTACGTTTGGAGCCACGTCATCAACCCTACGTTTTGTGTCGGGATATTTTTGACAGACGATATTTCCTTTTGCATTGGTCAAACAAGCGGATTATTAGGCGGATTTCGAGCTGATTCTTAAGTACGACTTTGACTGAATCAAAGACGATTTTCAACGGATTACTGATTGATTTAAACGGAGCTTTTTATGCCGATTCCTCAGGGGAGTTACAACGGCTCTGTTATTTCTTTTTAATATCGCGAATCTAAAGGAGATTTTTATGGATCTATTTATGCGGAAGATTTTCTCAGATTTGAATATATATGTTCTATCTTGGAAACTTCGGATATATATATACACAGAAAAGTGTGTGAAAGATAGATTGATCTTTTAACGAGCAAGAAACAGAGACTGTGTAAAGGCGTTCTTTTCTGGTGATTGAGAAGAAGTGTAAAACCTTTATTACCGAAGGAAGATCTTGATAGCAGATTCGCGTGTTCTACATCGACTATCTGTTGTGAATCTATTGCTGCTGAAGTTGTGAAGTTTCTGGTAATATCTATTGCAACTGGATCGACTCAGAACTGTTTTGATTACAGATCTTTATTTTCTGAAGACAACGATCTATCTACTGTCAATTGCATTCTGTTGCAATTGTGAAGAACAACTGGAGAAGTGTTTTCTTTATCGAAACCCTTTTTTATTTTTGAGTGATCAGCTTCTCGTTCTAAGCTGTGTGGGTTCGTGTTTGAACCAGGAAGGCTGTGTGTGCCTGAATCTTGTAAAGGTGTCAACTTCCTGTACTCAGTTGTGGACAGGTCTGTGGAAACGAGGACCAGATAGTGAAAATCGCCAAGCTCGTGGATTTGAGCCTTGGTGGAGTGGACTAGGGGCCTTCTGTTCCCCGAACCACTATACATCCGTGTGTTCATGATTTTACTTTTTCCGCTGCATATTTAATTGAGCAAAAGCATAGTGGACAGAATTTGTCTAAATTGAAGAGATTATAATAATTTTGAAAAGACACAATTCACCCCCCTCTTGTGTGTAATCCGTAGATTCAGATCCAACAATTGGTATCAGAGGAGGAGCTTCTTATTTTTAAAGTCTTATCAAGATAGAAGTATTTAAATATTATACATAGTGTATCATGGCTGATATGAGAGAGGGAATGTCAATGGTCAGAGCACCTTACTTTAATGGAGATAATTATGGCTGCTGGAAATCACGTATGATTATTTATCTGAAAAATCTTGGTTACAAAGTCTATTCAGAGTTTCTGACTCCCTATGAAATTCCTGAAAATCCCGATACATGGAGTGCTGCTACAGAGGCTGAGTATGACATAAATTCAAAAGCTATGGATGCAATCATCTGTGGTCTAGGACCAGATGAATTTAACAGAGTATCTCAATGCCCGACTGCATATGAAATGTGGCAAACAATAGCTGTTGCTTATGAAGGAACAGATAATGTAAGACATGTGAGATATACAACTGCTAAGTTAAAATTCGATACTTTCAGAATGATTGAAGGAGAGAGCATCACTCAGATGAATGGAAGATTGACAGAAATTGTCAATAATATAACAGCTCTAGGAGAACCAATCAAGCAGGCTGATCAAGCGTTGAAGGTACTAAGAGTACTTCCTACTCGATGGAATGGAATCTCTGCAGCAATCAGACAATCAACTTCTGTTAAAGATCTAACTATGAGAGAACTGATTGGTACATTGATGATGTACGAGGCTGAAATGCAAGATGAGGTAAATGAGCATAAAGTCTACATAAAAAGGGAAAACACTGCGTTGAAAGTGACTTCTCAACAAAAGGATAGAAAGATGAAGAACAGAGAAGTAAGTGCTAAATCAGAAAGCTCTGATTCTTCAAATTCGGATGAAGAACTGGCTCAGCTAGCCAGAAAATTCAGAAAGTTCTATAGTAAGAAGAAAGACTTCAAGAAATCCTTCAAAAAGGATAGCAAGGAAGTGAGATGTTATGAATGCAAAAAGATGGGACATATCAGACCGGATTGCCCAAAATTGAAAGATGCAAAGAAGAAGAAATTCTTCAAAAGAGATGATTATGAGCAGAAAGACAAGAAAGCTATGAAAGCTACTTGGAGTGTTTCTGAAGACTCAAGTAATTCTTCTGAATCAAGCTCAGAGAAGGAGGAAGCCAATTTAAAAGCAAATATGTGTTTCATGGCTGAAACTGATGAGGTACACTCATACTACTCCTCTGACTCAAATAATGAATCAAACTCTGAAACAAGCTTCTCAAATAAAAAACTTGCAGCTTACTGCAATATGCTTGAAGAAAGGTATGACTCATTATTTAAAAAATATAAATCTATAAAGAACTTGCACAAAGCTATTTCAGATGAGAGAAATACTTTGCTAAAACAACATAAGGAATTAATTGACAGATACAACTCTGCTGACTCAAATAAAATTAATTTTGAATCAAAAATAAAAACTCTACAGGATGAAGTAGAATCTTATAAAAAGGCTGCATTAGTTTTTACAAAAGGAGAAAACACCTTAAATGAGATACTTGGAAAAACTTTAATTAAAAAGGAAAGGTTTGGAATTGGAAGTAAAGGAGAAAAACCTAAGTTATACAAAAATTATTTTGTTCCTAGCAATAAACAGGTTATTTGTAACTTCTGTGGAACAAAAGGTCATATAGCTAAAAACTGTTTTCTAAGACAACCTCAAATATGTGGAATTAAGAAAGCTTATATTTCCAACGATCTATATGATTCAATCAATTTTAAGAAAACAAAGCAAATCTGGATACCCAGATCACTGCTTGCTAACACTCCTGGACCCAACAAAATATGGGTACCAAAGCAATTTGTTTGAATATCTTTGCAGGTAGCAGGTCACCAAAGAAAGAAAGAAATATGGTATATGGACAGTGGCTGCTCAAGACACATGAGTGGAACTTCAGCTAATTTTTCTTCTCTTACTCGAAAGGAAGGAGGACTTGTCACCTTTGGTGACAATGCCAAAGGAAAGATTATTGGTATTGGAACAGTTGGAGATCCAGAGACAGTCTCAATCAACAAAGTACTTTATGTACAAGGGTTAAAACACAATCTGATAAGTATCTCTAAACTCTGTGATGATGGATACACTGTTGATTTTACTAAAAATAGTTGTACTGTTTCTAAAGATAAACTGTTTAAGTTTAGAGCACCCAGAACTGATAATGTTTATACTTTGGATTTGTATTCCTTGTGTAAACAACAAGTAAACTGCTTAACTGCTAATATAAGTTAATCCTGGATCTGGCATAGAAGACTTGTTCATTGCAATATATATGCTTTACATAAATTATCTAAGAAACATCTAGTTTCTGATTTTCCTAGTCTCAAATTTGAAAATGACAGATTCTGTGATGCATGTCAGCTTGGCAAGCAACACAAATCATCATTCAAATCTGTTAATAAAGTTGCTACAACTAAACCTCTAGAACTTATCCATATGGATTTGTTTGGACCTTCAAGAGTAGCAAGTTTAGCTGGTAAATTATATGTTTATGTATTAGTTGATGATTATTCTAGATTTACTTGGATTTTCTTTTTGAAATTTAAAAGTGAAGCTTTTAGTTTATTTGAAGGTTTTTGTAAATCTATTCAAAATGAAAAAGGTTTTAATATAATCTCATTGAGAAGTGATCATGGTGGAGAATTTGAGAACCAGGAATTTAATTCCTTTTGCTCAAACATGGGTATTAAACACACCTTCTCTGCTCCAAGAACACTTCAACAGAATGGGATTGTAGAAAGAAGAAATAGAACTATTCAAGAAATGGCTAGAACTATGTTAAATGAATATAGCCTACCTATATATTTCTGGGCAGAAGCTGTTAATACAGCTTGTTATATAATGAATAGAATTTTAATAAGACCTATTTTGAAAAAGACACCCTATGAACTATGGAATAACAGAAAACCTAAAGTAAATTACTTTAAAGTTTTTGGATGCAAGGTTTACATCTTGAATACCAAATATAATCTTGGTAAATTTGATCCAAAATCTGATAAAGGTATTTTCTTAGGATATTCTGCAACCTCCAAAGCTTATAGAGTCTATAATAAAAAGTCAAGGATTGTTGAAGAATCAGTTCATGTGAAATTTGATGAATCTGATCCTTTTGAGAAAAGGATAGAACAAATAGATGAACCTGATTCTAATGAAAACATGAGACTTGAGAATTTAAAGAATGATTTTGAAAATGATATAAAAGAAATTCAGTCCAGTTCAGAAGAACATGATACTGAAGAACCTTTGAATATAATGCCTAGACAGTCTAGAACCTTAAAGAATCACCCTTTAGAATCTGTGATAGGTGACTTAGAAACTGGTATTCAAACTAGAAGAAACTTTGGAAACATAGTTGAATTCTCTGCTTTCCTATCCCAACAAGAACCTAAGACCATAGAAGAAGCCTTAGATGATGAGAGCTGGGTAATAGAAATGCAGGATGAATTGAACCAGTTCAAGAGAAATAAGGTTTGGGAATTAGTTGAAAGACCACATGATTATCCAGTAATAGGAACTAAATGGGTCTTTAGGAATAAACAGGATGATCAAGGGATAATAACTAGAAATAAAGCAAGATTAGTAGCTAAAGGATATAATCAAGAAGAAGGAATAGATTATGATGAGACCTTTGCACCTGTAGCCAGGTTAGAAGCCATTAGAATCCTTTTAGCCTATGCATCTTATATGAATTTTAAATTATTTTAGATGGATGTTAAATCTGCCTTTTTAAATGGTTATTTAATGGAGGAAGTTTATGTTGAGCAACCTCCAGGTTTTGAAAATTCTCAAAAACCAGATTCTGTTTTCAAACTTACTAAAGCTCTTTATGGCCTTAAACAAGCACCTAGAGCTTGGTATGAAAGACTAAGTTCTTTTCTTTTGAAAAATGATTTTACTGTTGGACTAGCAGATCCAACACTCTTTAAGAAAACTGTGAAAAATAATGTTTTGTTGGTTCAAATTTATGTTGATGATGTAATTTTTGGATCAACCAATAAAATTCTTTGTCATGAATTTTCAGAATTAATGCAAAAAAAATTTGAAATGAGTATGATGGGAGAATTAAATTTCTTTTTGGGTCTTCAAATATTTCAAAAAGATTTTGGAAATATTTTAAATCAATGCAAATACATTACTAATTTACTTAAGAAATCTGGACTTGAAAACAGCAAGACATTTATAACTCCTATGTGTACTAATATAAAACTTGATTTGGATGAAACTGGAAAATCAGTGGACAACAAGTTATATAGAGGTATGATTGGTAGTTTGTTATATCTTACTGCTAGTAGACCAGATATAATGTATTCAGTATGTCTTTGTGCTCGATTTCAATCAAATCCCAAAGAATCCCACTTAACTGCTGTTAAAAGAATTTTTAGATATTTAAAAGGTACTATTTATCAATCTCTTCTTTATCCAAAAACCTCTGATTTTAATTTAATTTCATATTCAGATGCTGACTTTGGAAGCTGTAGATTAGATAGGAAGAGTACTTCAGGAACATGTCACTTTTTAGGAAAGTCTTTAGTATCATGGTCTAGTAAGAAACAACACTCAGTTGCCCTGTCAACAGCCGAGGCAGAATATGTGTCTGCAGGTAGTTGCTGTGCACAGGTGTTGTGGATGAAAAACACTCTTATGGACTTTGGATTAAATTTCAGTAATACGCCTATTTTATGTGATAATACTAGTGCAATTAATATTTCAAAAAATCCTATTAGTCATTCTAGAACTAAGCACATTGATATAAGACATCACTTTTTAAGAGATCATGTGTTTAAAAAGGATATATTTTTAGAATTTATAAATATAGAAAATCAATTAGCAGATATTTTTACTAAACCACTTCCCACGGAAAGGTTTGAATTTATTAAGGGGGAGTTAGGTTTATTTAATTTTAAATAGTTTTTTTTTATCTTATTCTGTTTTCGAATTCTGCTTAATTTTTGTTTCCCGCTATAAGTAATTTTATTTTGTTTTAAATAAAAGTAATGATTAGTGATTACACGGGAATCAAGGCTGTCAGAACCGTTTCACCTTCTAAATTGTTTCACCTTTTTCGGAAACCCTTTCGAAAACCTAAAACCGCACATCTGCTCCAAAACTCTTTTCTGAATCTTCAAACCCTAAACTTACGAACCTTCAGAAATCGTTGTTGAAATGGCAAAGACTAAGCGTCCAGATGAAGCTGAGAGCAGTGCTGCAAAGAAACCTAAAGTAGTTGGTCGGAAAATACTGCAAGGTAAAGTCATAGATTTAGAATGGTTGTTTGAAACTAATTTACTGTTGAAGCAAGCGTTGTCGTTTCAAAGCCTTGAGCAAGCTTTTAATAGTGAAATTTCTGAGTTTCTATATGAGGTGGAAATGAGACATTTCTTTAGAACTGTTCAGTTTAGCCTTGGAGATACGGAGGATAGTTTATTGGCTCAAATAGAGGATAAGGACTTTTCCATATCATCTGTAGAGATAAGTCAAATTCTTAACTGCCCTCATGAAGGAGTTTTTCATTTCGATTTACGGAATATTGGAGATTCTGTACATAAGTCTGAAGACATTATGTCTTTTCTGTTTGGAACCAGAGTGATAAAGAAAATGTTTATTAAAGATTTGGAGCCCGATCAGAAAATCTTGGTAAAATTTGTTCAGACTGGTTTAGCACCAAGGATGGCTGAGATGGAGAAAATCCTATACCCTGACATGTACATAATGTATCTTCTGATGTGTGATATTAAGTTTAATTTTCCTCGGTTTATGATAAGATATCTGAGATACTGCTGTCAGAGTGAAGCAAGAATGACCTTTTTCCCTTATGGAAGGTTCATTTCTTTGTTTTTGTTTAAAAGAGGAATGATCAGATTGGTAGATGCTGGGGTGAAATGTCACCACAGTAATGTTTTTAATGCTGGAACCTTGAGGAAAGTAGGATACTTCTGGAGCACAATTAAAGGAAAACTCTTACCTGTTGGAGCTGAGGAAGACTCGGAGAGTGCTCTGGCTCAACCGGCTAAGTCCAAGGAGGGACAAGCAGAATCAAGGGTTAGTACAGTGGCAAGGAGAATTCGCTTTGAGATGGAGGAAGTTGAGGAAGAGAGAAGTCAAGAAGGACTTCAATCTAGAAGGAAGAGGTCAATTGATGATGAAATTATCTCTCCTTCCTTGAAATCCTCTGAACCGGTAATTTCTTATTCATTTGTGAGAGAAGCTGTTGTGGAGCAGACTGCACCGATAGAGGAACCAGTAGCTCAACCGGAAATCCAAAAAGAACCTCAATCTGCTGCTGTGGCTGTTGAAAATGTAATACAACAAGAACAACCTATGGAGGCAGTGCCTGGTGAAGAAGTGGCCCGACCTCAAGATTTACATGAAAATATTGTTCTTGACCATTCAGTAGAAGTCAGAGAGACTACTGTTCGTGATGAACATACTTCTGAAGCTAATACAGAGGTACTTCAGGAAGATTTTTCAGTGGAAGAGTTTCAAGCTTCAAAAGCTAGTTCAGTGGATCAACCTTGTCAGGACAAGGACAAAGAACAGTCAGATGCAGATTCTTTACCACTTGCCCTGCCTCATCAACCTATTTCTGGACATGAGAATAGAGCACAGGGTGCCCCTGATTTGAGAAAAGAAGAAGTTGTTGAGTTGTACAAGCGTATCTCTCAATTAGAATCTGAGAATGATAGTCTCAGAAATTCTCTGAACTTAGAGCAGTTGAAGTTTCAGAAGCTGAAAGAATCTACTGTTTCAAGACAGGAAGTAGATTTGTTTAAGACTGATATGCTGCATGCTGTTGATCAGTTAAAATCAGAGATGGTAAAGAAAGATGATTTGTCTGAGATGAAGATTTACATGGAGAATAAATTTGAGTCTGTTGCAAACAATGCTGTGAGTGGATCAGGTTCTTCACCTGATTTGATTCGAAGATTTCAAGCAATTACAGGAGCACTAAGCAATATGAGTGACAGATTACACGATCTTCAGTGTAATAGTGCCCCTTTGTCAGTTTTGCTGGATAATCAGAAATTTTTAGTGGATCAGTTGACATCTGGAGAGCAACCGATTAGGATTCTTTTGAATCAGTTATTAGAGAAGCTGGCTCTTTTTGTTGAAAAAGAAGAAAGAATGCATGAGTTTTTCAGAGTTAATTTGATTGAAGATATTCATATGACTCAAGAGAACAGAGATCTTATCATCAAGTTAGGAGATGGGATGATGAAGAGGCTCAGAGAACAGTTTACAGAGATCAAGACCGCGATTCAAAGGAGATAGACACCTTTTTCCCTGTCTTATCCATGAACCTTGATTCCTCTGTATATCACAATCGTTTATATATATAACAGCTTGTGAATGAAAATTCTTTTCTTTTGTTTTTGTTTTGTTGTTTATTGATTTATGATTAAGTTAGCCAGTATAACAAATTCACTTATTCATACACAGTTAATTATAGCATTTACTTATAGTTCAGTGCAATATTGAATGTGTTCAAATCCGTAATTTTTTCATTCTTTTTGATATCACAAAAAGGGGGAGAATTTGGATAAACACAACATTTAAATTCATTTGTTTCCTATGAAGAAATTTGGATATATGGGAGAAGACATTTATCTTTTATTTTTTTTAGCTGAAAATTTATTTTTATGGGGGAGAAATTTTATTATAGTTAAATATTGTTTTAATCCTTTCAGAATTCTAAAATTTTATAAAGCTAATTTTTCAATATAGATTGCAATTAAATTAGTTCTATTATTTTATGGGTTTTGTGATCATCAAAAAGGGGGAGATTGTTGAGCATTGTATTGTTTTCAAACAATTCAAAATAATGTTTTTAAAGGGGGAGATTATTTTAAATAATACTCTGTCTCTTTATGATGATTTTGATGCTCACAAATACCCTTAATTATTTACTAATTATTTCGTTGAGTATTTTGCAGGAATTTATTTTATTTATTTATTTCATACAACGAGATTTCATACTTCATTTATTCCGAGATCAATTTTAGCGTGTTCTGGAATCACTGTAGCGCAAGATCAATTTTAGCGCGTTCTGGAATCACTGTAGTGCGAGATCAATTTTAGCGCGTACTGGAATCACTGTTCATACCCTACGTTGATGAACGTAACGTATAGATGAAAAGTTTACTTTTTATGTTAAAAGAAACGTATGGTTAAGGAACCTTACGTTATTTTGAAACGTATGGTTAATGAACCTTACGTTGTTGAAAAGTATTGAAGAAGAACATTACGTTTGGAAGGAACCTTACGTTTTCGTTGTTGGACAAGTATGGAAGAGAAACCGTACGTTAGTTTTCAGTGTTGAGTTTGTTTCTCAAAAGTATGGATCATCAATCTTACTTTTATAATCAACCGTACGTTCTTTGAAGAGTTGAAGCGAGACAAAGTATGGATGATCAACCCTACGTTTTAATGCTGAAGAGAAAGTATGTATGTTCAACCTTACGTTCTGAGCCTTACGTTTGTGAACCTTACGTTTGTGAACCCTACGTTTGGAGCCACGTCATCAACCCTACGTTTGGCGTCGGGATATTTTTGACAGACGATATTTCCTTTTGCATTGGTCAAACAAGCGGATTATTAGGCGGATTTCGAGCTGATTCTTAAGTACGACTTTGACTGAATCAAAGATGATTTTCAACGGATTACTGATTGATTTAAACGGAGCTTTTTATGCCGATTCCTCAGGGGAGTTACAACGGCTCTGTTATTTCTTTTTAATATCGCGAATCTAAAGGAGATTTTTATGGATCTATTTATGCGGAAGATTTTCTCAGATTTGAATATATATGTTCTATCTTGGAAACTTCGGATATATATATACACAGAAAAGTGTGTGAAAGATAGATTGATCTTTTAACGAGCAAGAAACAGAGACTGTGTAAAGGCGTTCTTTTCTGGTGATTGAGAAGAAGTGTAAAACCTTTATTACCGAAGGAAGATCTTGATAGCAGATTCACGTGTTCTACATCGACTATCTGTTGTGAATCTATTGTTGCTGAAGTTGTGAAGTTTCTGGTAATATCTATTGCAACTGGATCGACTCAGAACTGTTTTGATTACAGATCTTTATTTTCTGAAGACAACGATCTATCTACTGTCAATTGCATTCTGTTGCAATTGTGAAGAACAACTGGAGAAGTGTTTTCTTTATCGAAACCCTTTTTTATTTTTGAGTGATCAGCTTCTCGTTCTAAGCTGTGTGGGTTCGTGTTTGAACCAGGAAGGCTGTGTGTGCCTGAATCTTGTAAAGGTGTCAACTGCCTGTACTCAGTTGTGGACAGGTCTGTGGAAACGAGGACCAGATAGTGAAAATCGCCAAGCTCGTGGATTTGAGCGTTGGTGGAGTGGACTAGGGGCCTTCTGTTCCCCGAACCACTATACATCCGTGTGTTCATGCTTTTACTTTTTCGGCTGCATATTTAATTGAGCAAAAGCATAGTGGACAGAATTTGTCTAAATTGAAGAGATTATAATAATTTTGAAAAGACACAATTCACCCCCCTCTTGTGTGTAATCCGTAGATTCAGATCCAACAGGAAAAGCCCGTACAGGGCTGAGTAAAACAATACTCATTTGGACACCTTGAAACCACAAAGGAATACCACTAAGAGAAACAAGAAGTACACAACAAATAAATACATGATGTATACCATAAAGAAGTACACAAAATGTACCACAACGAAATACATGAAGTATACCAGAAAGAAGTACATGAAGTATACCAGAAATAAGTACACAAAGTATACCATAAATAATTACATTAATTATACCATAAATAAATACATGAAGTATACAAAAAATAAGTACATTAAGTATAACAAAAATAAGTGCATTAAGTATACCAAAAATAAGATACATATTCATCTCACATAGGTATAATTATAAAGTACCCAAAATAGGATTATCTTACGTAATCCAAAAAACACCCAGTATAGATAAAACACATATTACCGATGAGACACTCAGTCCTGATAAGACATGTAGTATTAGTAATAAATTTAGTCTCAGTAAGACTTGTAGTCTTGATAAGTCACATAGTATCAAGGTCATATCCAACTATAGGATTCCGCTCATAGCACAATCATTCCGAGAGAACCTGCTCATCAAGCCAAAAAGGCTCATATGTGAACCTCTACAAAAACCAAAATAGGATTATCTTACGTAATCCAAAAAACACCCAGTATAGATAGGACACATATTACCAATGAGACACTCATTCCTGATAAGACATGTAGTATTAGTAATACATGTAGTCTTGGTAAGACACGTATTCTTGATAAATCACATAGTCTCAAGGTCATATCCAACTATAGGATTCCGCTCATAGCACGATAATTCTTAGAGAACCTACTCATCAAGAAAAAAAGGGTCATATGTGAACCTTTATGAAAACTAACTTAGAGTATCTCAAATATAACATCTCATAAAAAGGGTCCCAACACCATAAAATGATCATCAAATGGACACATGATTTGAAAGTTATGATTGTTTTAGTAAAACGATCTGCCTCGGGTATAGTCCAGGTCTGACCGGACCCAGTCCGGCCTGACTCCCTTAGTCTAGCCTACTATACCGGCTGACTTGTGTGCTAGACGTGGCCTCCCTTGGCCGCATCCCACCTGGTCCATGTAGTTAGCCTCAACTGTGTGCCTCCCCCCTCGTCCCCACGTCACCCCGCATCCCACGTGGTCCTGCTGTTGCCGTCAGCCACCCCTTAGCTGGCCATTTCCACCAGCCACTTCGCATCCTTCCATCACAACCATCTACTCCCTAGCCCTCTGTTTCTACTATCCACCCACCTCCTTACACCACACATGCATGCAGCCGCCGCCACATTCCATCGCCTACTTCGGTGCTCCGATGGTACTTTCTGCGGACCACCAGGGCTCCTCTGATGCTCATAAAATTACGCGGTCACAAATCTAGTCATTTTAGGTCCCGATATACACTTCTGTGGGCTCTACGATCTATTTTCCTATGATTTGGGGTTCTGATTGCATTTGGAGTCTCCCGGAAAGTTGAGTCGTGACCATGAGGGTCTAATGGTGAAGAACGCCAAAAACAGGAGAAGATAAAGGCACCAAGAACATCTGAGGAATGAACCTCGTACTTTATTCATGTCAGGCTCAATTTGTTCTAATTATAGGGATGAATTAAGAGGGTAATAAAACTCCCATTAACAATTCTTAATACTAACCATCTCACAAGAATGATCAAATCATGGATCAAATTGTTCGTTGGTTGGTCCACGTTCATCATTGATTTTAAGAACGGGGAAGAAATCACAATGATATTGAAAATCCTACCTAGATTTGGGCCACTCACTGAAAAAGATCAATCATCATGTCATCATCATTAGAGAGATCCTTTGAATTCGAGGCTTTTCATTAATCGTCGATCCATGTTTCAATATCTGATCCATCATTGTTGTCGAGAGAACTTCCTTCTCATCGTCTTAGGGGAATCCGAAGGTTATGGTAATTAAAATGGATTCCTAAAAAACTATAATAAAAATAAAATGTGTTGTTGCATTGAAATAAAATATTTTTATTAAATATTTTATTATCAATATGTCCAAAAACTAACTTTCACGATCAACACGTGCTGATCGATGTTAGGCCGCTCCTAAGATAAAGTAGCTGCTTTGAATGCAACATTGACCTTGGATTTCTAATCTGGGAAATCATTTAGAAGTAATTCCACTTTTTCAGAAAATCTATGTGCATGTTTTATTTAATATTTTTAATATTTTTCAAGAAATTGTTTCAAGAACTTTGGGCCTCAGATTCACACGCCATCTCACCGCTTAGTCTCAAAATAATTCCATATAATATATAAAAATAATACATGGAAATTACTAGATGTTAAATTATCCCCACCTTAGGACTTTACATCCCCAAAATACAATACAAAAGGATATATAAACAAATGAGGGTACTGAGCATGAATCTAAACCTCCCTCTCCCATGTACTCTCCTCAAGATTCTTGTGCTGCCACTAAACACACACTAGAGGAATCAACCGCCCACAAAGGATAATATCTTATTGATCCTAAATCTCTACTAGGTACTCTGTAAAAGTTACCTCATCGTCAATGTACAGCTCACCCCAGTCAATGACATGCGATGGATCATACATGTATCACCTCAAATATGACATGTGGAAGACTTCGTGCACCAGATCCAACTGTAGAGGTAGATATAATCATTATTCCACATTTCTGACTCTACGTAGTATCTAGAAAGGTATGATGAACCTCGTATATTTCTTGATTCCCTGACCAAATCTCTATATCCCACATCGAGGAGAGACATGAAGGAACATATGGTCTCCCTCCTCGAACTCCAAAAGCCTTTATCACTGGTCAACATAAGAATTATGATAGCTCTATATAGTCTTCATCCACTCTTAGATGAACTACACCTTCTTTGTAGTCTCATACACCAAGTCCGACCCCATGAGTGTTGAATATCCTAGGTCTGTCCGAAAAGGCGGCAACCTACAGGGTCACCCGTACAAGGCCTCGAATGGTTCCATACTGATGGTGGAATGGCAGCTGTTGTTGTATGAAAAATCCACCAGGGGTAGGTGATCCTCCCAACTACATCCAAAATCTAGGATGAAAGCACGTAGCATATCCTCCAGAATCTGTATGGTCCGCTCAGTATGGTCATCCTTCTATGGGTGAAAAGCTGTGCTCAAGAAAAACTAAGTCCCAAACATCTCCTACAATCCCTTCCACAACTGGGGTATATAGAGAACATAAAATCTAAGACTATCATTGATGGGAACCCATGGTGTCAAACTATCTCCTACATGTAGAGGCGTCTCATTACTCTAGTAAAATATTCTACTGAATCACTAGGAAGTGAGATGACTTGGTGAGTCGGTCAACGATCACCCATATGGTATCATGTTCCCTGTAAAAAAGGGGGTGCATGGTTTGGGCTCATGATTTACTAAACCGTGCAAAAAAACCATTCGTCCATGTCCAGCTCATTAAAAATGTTGTTAAATTTAATTTTTTTCCTCCTAAGATTTATCCAAACTCACCCCTTTCTTCTCCCATTCTACCCTAGCATTCATGGAAGCCTCCCAAGCACCTCAAACCCTATTTGGAACTCCATTTTAATGGAGGATTTGGTGGAGAAACTTAAAACCTTCTCAAGTAAGTGAGTTTACTCCTTAGTTCAATCCATTTTTATGGGGTTTATCCCCTTATTCTTGAAGTTCCTAATGTCCAAAAATTAGGGTTTCGAACCTCGAGATTGATCTTGGGTTTTTTCTCTATTCTTGTGATTTTAGTCTTTATCTAAGTCCCTTGTGGTGCGGCGGTGGTGCGGTTTAACTTTCACACAAAGATTCAAGGGTTTTGACACTTGTGGTAGGTGATTCCATGTGTAAGAAATTCTATATGAGTTATATTTACTTAATTTCCATTTTTATCACACTTCTCCTTTATTATCCTTAATTAAAAATTTGGTTTTGGTGAAATTTGTTAAGCAAATGATTTTTAGGTACCAATTTTGTGTCAAATTGGGTGTTTTACATGTTTATTCTATGTTATTACAATTGGGGTTATTTTATAACTCATGTAATGGATTTATAAAAAAAATTAGTGCTGAAAATTCTGTTTTGGTGAATATGGGTATGCACATAGTGTTCAAAGTGGGGTTTTTATTGTATTTTGTGTGAAAAACATTGATAAATTTTGTGAAGTTATTATATTTAAATTCTAAAGGTTTTATTGAGTGATGTAAGTGGTGGAAAGCATGTGTAGATACTGTTTTGAGTTGGTTATGATCATAAATGATGTGTTTATGTGATAATGGCTTTTTGTAACATTTGAAAATGGTTTGAGCACAATGGGGGAAACTCATATATCTAGGAGGGCGGATATGTACTAGTACCCTAGTGATCTGGAGCGGTTTTATACTTATTTCACTGAGAAAAATGGATGATGACAACACTAAAAAAATTATATTGATGATGTTTTGGGTCCACTAAGTTATGGGTATGTTCCCTACTAGTGTCTCATGCACGAGAATGGATTTTTTTCTATGGTGACCTTAAACCGAGGTATAAGGCACATGGGGCCCGAAAGCAACTAGTGCCTAGGGGTGTTCCCGAGATTGGTGGTCATTGAATATTTTGTATTTATCTTTGTAATATGGTGTTTTTGGATGGAAAATACAGTATATTACATGTTTTTTTGAAATGTTCTCACTCATGGAAAATTTACTTTGAAAACTGTTTACATTTAAATGTTTCATTCTTTAGAAATTATTTCTAGCACTTCTTGCTTATCAAAATTGAAATGATTTTTATCTTGTATTGATTACTCTATAGAATATATTGGGGGTATCCTATTGGTATTATGTTCACACTCTAATTACACCCATTGGGTGTAAGTATACTTGATCATGTTTGACATAGGTAAAGGCAAGGCCTTGGGTGATGGCGATTAGGGTTGTTAGTTCCCTTACATGGTGTGGTGTTGTGGAGAAGACTTGTGGGAGATGACCCCTTGTCATGTGAAGTCCTTGGGGATGTTTTTATGATACTTTTATGTGTCTTTTTACCTCTTGTTTTATGAATAAACCTATGTATTCATTTCAGGATTTTGTTTAAAGCTTGTTTGGCATGAATTTTCAGATTCGGTTTATCGATTTTTTTTATGTTTTATGTATCCATACTCGAGTAAATCATTCCCAAACCAAAATATATGATACATGGGTACTTGTTCCAGCCCATGGGGATAGGGAACACCCTTCGGGCCTTGTCATGGGCTGGGTTTGGTGCCAGTTTTGATGGCGACCAGATTTGGTTCGTGACAAAATGGTATCAAAGGAGGTTAATGTTTTTGGGTTATATAATTATTTTGGGATGAGTTAGGATAGATAGGATCTAGGAATGTCAGGGCTTGGGGTTTTGGCCATGTGTAGGGTTCCTGTCCCGCACCCCTTGTGACAGACCTTGATCCACCATGGGACGTTGGGATTGTTTGTTTGGCTTCATTTCCAGGTGAGACATGTGGGCTGCAGACTGCACATAGACATCAGGCGGGGGTGAATTAGTGGTTTATTTTATTATTTTAATGTGTTTTTCATCTTTATATTTGATTTTATTAATGAAATTTTACAGAACTATTGTACTGATTTTTTTATTGTGATTGTTTCCTTTTTGTAGCCACATGCCTCCCCGAAAAGCTCCCATGCACCCACGGGAGGAATCTGGAGAGAGTTCTCCCTCACTGCTTGATCAGAGGCTAGTCGAGGATGTGGTACGGGTAGTCCAAGATCTAGGAAATGAAATAGATACTATTACAAATCCTATTATAGAATATGATATTGTTCCTAGGAAGGAAAAATCCTAAGATTTCATGAAAAACAAGCCTATTACTTTCCGAGGTAGCATAGAGCCCTAGGAAGTAGAGGAATGGATTGAAAAGATCGAACGCATGTTCGAGTTTCTGGACACAGCTGAGGAGTTAAGGGTGAAGTGTGCCTCTTTTATGTTGGAGGGACCCAGCCACAAGTGGTGGGAATCAGTACTTCAAATTGGAAATAATGAGCAGATGCGCTGGAGAGATTTCAAGGCTGTCTTCTATGAAAAATACTGCACTAAACTCTTGTCATATGCTAGATCATGAGAGTTAATGGATCTTGTTCAGGGGGATCTTTCTATGATGTATTAATCCAATCATTTCACTGAGATGGTTCGGTATGATCCTAAAATCATCTCTAATAAGAAAGCGAAGGCTTAGAGGTTTGAGAAAGGATTACTGCCAGAGATATACTCCCAAGTTTTCTTGTTTAAGCTGAGGACCTACGCTGAGGTGGTTGATTGGGAGTGCATGGTAGAGATTGACTGAAAAGGTAGGGATGGTTTCTCTGGGACAGTATTAGTAGTGGGCAGTGTCATCTCTTCGAATAAGAAAAGGAAGTGAGAGGATTAGGGGAAGAAAGGAGGTAGTAGTTCATTCCACTCTTCTAGGCAGTTTTCATCTATGGCTTCTGATGTGAGATCCATCATGTGCCACTAGTGTGAGAGGCCAGGGAACATCCGACTATCCTTACCATTTCCTATAAAGCCTTGTTATCAATGTGGAGGTATGGGTCACTTGTAGTGCTTTTGCAGGGTGGCATGCCCACTTTAGAGTGTGGCAGGATCAGTGGCTTCAAGAGGAGTGCCATCTCAGTCAGAACCGTCGAGGATGGGGGGATCTCAATTTTTTTGTCATGGTTGTAGGGATAGGACAACTTTTGGGAAGATCCAATTTAGGTTGCATCCACAGACTATCATTCATCCTTAGGAAGAGACCAGACGTCTCCATGCGGTGGATCAGGAACTAGCAGGATCAGAGGCAGGACCGTCGACAGTTCGAGGTACCATCTTGGTTTCATCTTCTGTATCTACTGATCTTTTTGATACTGGTTCATCTGTTTCATTTTTATCTTACCATATTTTTAACATGCTGAATTTTACAACCAAGTTTTTTTCTTTTGCGATGTAGTTGGTGACGCCTCTGGGAAAGAAGAAGGAGCAGGGTCTCAGGTGCCTGTCGTGTGTGCTTTCCGTGTTAGGGGTTGAGATGGAGTGGGAACTCTTGGTCTTAGATATGGACCTATTTGACATAATAATTTTCATGTATTTTAGATTACACTTCTAGGCGCACATCTATTTCTATAGGTAATGAGTGAGTTTCATGGAACCTGATGGGAGTCGTCAGGTTTTTCATGGGGAATGAGATCCTCAGTCGAATTGTGCAGTACCCCCACTCCTAGAGTTGGGAGATCTTGTTTTTCATTTATTTTCACTACTGATAGAGGAATATGTTCATGCTAATGATAGTGTACTACTTCATGTAGTGGATGAGTTTCCAGAGGTATTTCTGAATGATTTTTCAGGTTTCCCCCCAGAGCGGGATGTGGAGTTCTTGATTGATCTGGCATTGGTAACACTGCCGATATCTCTTCCCTCATATCGCATGGCCCCAACCAAGATGAGTTAGTTAAAGATATATTTGGAAAAATTAGAATCCAAATATTCATTTGGTCAAGCATCTCTCCTTGGTCCACTCCTGTGTTGTTCGCAAAAAAAGGAAGATAGATCCCTCTGGTTGTGCATTGACTACTAGAAGCTGAATAAGGTAACAATCAAGAACAAATACCCTTTGCCCCAAATAGATAAATTTTTTGATCAGTTGAAGGGGTAAAGTTGTTTTTATAAAATATACTTGCGTTCAGGCTATCATCAACTCAGGATGAAAGAGGTAAATATCCCAAAGACAGCCTTCCGAAGTAGGTACGACCACTTCGAGTACTTGGTAATGCCTTTTGGATTGAACAATGCTCTAGCAGTATTTATGGAACTCATGAACAGGGTGTTCCATTAGTATCTTGATTATTTTGTTGTGGTATTTTTGGATGACATCCTAGTTTATTCAGGATCCAAGGAGGAACATGAGCATCACTTTCAGATCATTTTGGGCACTCTGTGAGAGCATCACCTTTATGAAAAGTTGTCCAAGTGAACTTTCTAGATCACATAGGTGAAATTTCTAGGGTGTGTGATATCAAAGTAGGGGATTTCAGTGGAACCTATGAATATCAGTGCGGTTATGTCATGGGAGAAACTGAAGAAAATGTTTGAGATCAGGAATTTCCTCAGCTTAGCTGGTTATTATAGGAGATTTGTTCAGGATTTCTCTCAGTTTGCTTCACTGATGACCATGCTCACCTAGAAAGGGGTGAAGTTTGTATGGGTTCTAGAATTACAGGAATCTATTGGGGAGATAAATATTCGGTTGACTACCACCCCCGTTCTGATTTTTCCAGAGGTTAGAAAGGGGTATGTGGTGTATTGTGATGCTTCAGGTATGGGTCTTGGGTGCGTGCTTATGAAGGATGATCACATGGTGGTGTATGGCTCTCACCAACTCCAACCACATAAAAATAATTACCCGACCGATGAATTGAATTTAGAAGTTGTGAGGCATGATTTTAAGACTTGGTGTCACGACCTCTTTAGGGAGAAGTTTGTATTCTACTCTGATCACAAAATCTTGGACTATATCTTCTCGCAGAAGGACCTCAACTTGAGGCAATGTCGTTGGATTGAGTACTTGCAGGGGTTCGACTTAGACATTGTCTGTACCTCAGGAAAGGGTAACATGGTGACCAAAACCTTAAGCAGAAGAGTCCTAGTGTAGGTTTTGAGGAAGTCTAGTGATGAGTGGAATCTGATGACGCTCTTTGCTCAAATGCATGTGGAGACGGAGCATAGTGGGCGTGCGTTCTTGGAGAGACTTTAGTTGAATCCTTCTCTCTTGGAGTTGATTCAACAGGAACAACCTATTGATGATATTTTTCAGTGGTCAAAGAAGTTTCTTTATGGTGGGGAGACTTATTCTATTTGATCATCGTCTCCCGAGGGCATCCTGTGCTTCAAGGGCCGTTCAGTAGCACCATTGCCTCTACAGAAGGTGGTGATGCAGGATGGCCACCAGTCTCAGTGGGATGTTCATTCAGGTTCCACCAAGATTTATTATGATGTCCATCAGTATTTCTGGTGTCCTAGTATGAGACGATACATCATGGACTTTGTGTCAAGATGCTACACATTCCAACAGGTGAAAGCAGAGCATCAAAGGCCCTCCGATTTGCTCCACCCATTACCCATTCCTACCTAGAAGTGGGTAGAGGTTTCTATGGACTTCATTGTTGATTTTCCTCGTACACCTCAGGGTAATAATTCCATTTGGGTGGTGATTGATCATCTTAAAAAATAATCCCACTTCATTCCGATCAGAGATACAACTAAAGTGGATGATTTGGGCCGTTTGTATATTCAGGAGGTGGTAAGGCTCTATGGTTTTTCATCAGCAATTTTCTTAGATAGAGACCCCCGTTTAACTTTTATGTTTTGGGAAGGCCTTTAAAAGGGATTGGGGTCTCAAATTAATATGATCACGACATACTATCCTCAAACAGATGGTTAGACAAATCGGGCAAATCAAATTTTGGAGGACATGCTTCGTGTATGTGTTCTGGACTTTGGAGGTTCTTGGGATAGCCATTTGGGATTTTTTGAGTTTGATTATAATAATTGTTACCAATCCTAAATTAAAATGTCTCCTTTTGAGGCACTATATGGTTGGCCTTGTTGGTCCCCCCTGTGTTGGGCTGAGGTAGGTGAGACCTCACTGCTGGGGCTGAGTCTGGTGTAGGAGACGTCTGAGAAGGTCAAGTTGATCAAACAACACTTATTGATAGATCAGAGTATCCATAAATCATATTATGACCAGAGTCATAGAGACCTAGAGTTTTCTATGGGTTATAGGGTATTCTTGAAAATAGCCCCTTGTTTGGGCCATCATCGATTAGGAAAGCAAGGGAAGCTGATGTCGTAGTATGTCAGACCTTTTGAGATCACCGAGCATATTGGAAAGGTGGAATATAGGTTGGCCATACCTTATCATTTTAAATCCATCCACGAAGTCTTCCATGTATCCTAGTTTAATAAATACAACCCAGATCCATCCCATGTACTGAATTGGGAGGAGTTGGATATAGATCCTGATTTATCTGTTTTTGTGCGGCCAATGCGAATAGTGGACTTACAAGAAAAGGTGATTTAGGGAAATTCTATTTCACTAGTCTATGTTCTTTGGCAGCATGGGAATGATACACATGATACATGGGAGTGAAATTCATGTGTTGAGGAAGAGTACCCATTCTTGTTTTCGGATCAAACTTCAGGTTGACGTTTCAGGATGGAAAGTTTTCATAGTTGGTAGAATTTTCACACCCATTTCCTTAATTTAAGGTAATTTTTTTGCTTAAGTTTCCCATATCCCCCTTTGAATTTTAAGAATTTTGGAAACTTTTTTAGTGGACAAAAGGGGGCACACGTTTTGGGTGTATGGTTTGCTAAACCGGGCAAACAAACCATGCAGCCATGTCCACCTCATTAAAAATGTTATTAAATTACATTTTTTCCCTCCTGGGATTTATCCAAACTCGCCCCTTTATTCCCCCATTCTACCCTATCATCCATGGAATCCTCTCAAGCACCTCTAACCCTCCTTTGAACTCCATTTTGAAGGGTGATTTTGTGTAGAAACTTCAAACCATTTCAAGTAAGTGAGTTTCCTCTTTAGTTCCTTCCATTTTCATGGGGTTTATTATGTTATTATTGATGTTCCTAATGTCCCAAAAGTAGGGTTTCGAACATAGGGTTTGATCTTTGGTTTTTTTGTCTATTTTTGGGGTTGTAGTCTTGATCTAAGTCCCTTGTGGTGTGGCGGTGCTGCGGTTTAACTTTTGCACAAATATTCAAGGGTTTTGACACTTGTGGTGGGTGATTCCATGTGTAAGAAATTCTAGATGAGTTAGCTTTGCTTAATTTATATTTTTATCATATTTCTCATTCATTATCCTTACTACAAAATTTGTTTTTGGTGACATTTTTTAAGCAAATGATTTTTAGGTAGCAATTTTATGTCAAATTGGTTGTTTTACAAGTCTATTTTATGTTATGCCAACTGAGGTTGTTTTATAACTCATTTAATGGATTTATAAAAATGTTTTAGTGATGAAAATTATATTTTGTTGTATATGGGTATGCACATAATATTAAAATTGGGGTTTTTTATTGTACTTTGTGTGAAAAACATTGATATATTTTGTGAAGTTATTCTATTGAAATTCTAAAGGTTTTATTGAGTGATATAAGTGGTGAAAAGCATGTGTAGCTAATGTTTTGACTTTTTTATGACCATAAATGATGTGTTTATGTGATAATGGATTTTGGTAACATGTTAAAATGGTTTGATCACAATGGGGGAAACCTAGGTATCTAGGAGGGTGGATATGTACTAGTACGCTAGTGATCTGGAGCAGTTTTATCCTTGTTTCATTGAGAAAAATGGATAACAACAACACTAAAAAAACTACATTGATGATGTTTTGGGACCACTAGGTTGTGGGTATGTTCCCTACTAGTGGATCATTCATGATAATATATTTTTTCTATGGTTACTTTACAGTGAGGTATGAGGTACATGGGGCCTGAGACTAACTAGTGCCTAGGGGTGTTCCCGTGATTGGTGATCACTGAATATTTTTTATTTATATTTTTAATATGTTTGTTTTGGATGGAAAATACAGAATATTATTTGTTTTATTGAAATTTCTCACTCATGGAAAATTTCATTTGAAAACTGTTTACATTTAAAGGTTTTATTCTTTAGAAATTATTTCCACCACTTCTTGCTTATCAAAACTGGCATGCTTTTTATCTTGTATTGATTATTATATGGAATATATTGGTGGTTACTATTGGTATTAGGCTAAACCCTACTTAAACCACTTTTTTAAGTATACTTGATCATGTTTGACATAGGTAAAGGCAAAGCCTTGGGTGATGGTGGTTCAGGTTGTTAGTTCCCTTCCATGGTGCGGTGTTGGGGAGACGTCTTGTGGGTGATGAACCCTTATTGTGTGGAATCCTTGGGGATATTTTTATGAAACTTTCATGCATCTTTGGATCTCTTGTTTTATTATTAAACCTATGTATTCTGTTCTTTATTTTGTTTAAAGCTTTTTTGGCATGAATTTTCAGATTCGGTTCATCGATGTTTTTTGATGTTTTATGTATCCATACTTGGGTAAATCATTCCCAAAACAAAATATATGATACCCAGGAACTTGTTCCATCCCTTTAGGATAGGTAACTACCTTCAAACCTTTTCATGAGCTAGGTTTGGTGCCAGTTTTGATGGAGACCATATTCGGTTTGTGACACGTGCTGTTGAGTTAGTCTCTGCAAAAGATCCTCCATCACAACAAACATTATTTCTCAATGTGCATGAGTGAATGAGTGAGGTGACACCAAATTATTAGGATTTTACTAAAATATATGAAATTTAGGATGTTACTATATAAATTAATCCTTTTGAAAATAAATAGGTGTGATATGATGAATGTGGATGACTATTGACCATGCTCGAATCATAAATTCCACAATCAAACTGTTAATAGTGGTGATATACAATGAAGGGTTGAATTTTGATATTTTTTCAAAACATGAGATCCATCAAATTGTTTCCAAAAGGACTCTTCTTATTTTTCCAAGCATAGAGACTGAGCCAATTCGTCTAAGAAACCTCAATGTTAAGGGGATTTTTTGTACATGGAAGACATTTCAGATAAAAAAATGAGGCTCAAAGAATAGGGGATAGAAAATATTTTAATAGTGTTAAAATCATTAGGAATTACTCCAATATGAAGCTAATAACATTATGCGGGCATATTATCTTGAGAAAGAGTTATAATTACTTAAAAATAGAGGTATCCACTTGGTTATCAAGGTAATGTCATGGACCATGAGTGGTGTATTATAGGTTCCTGCCATCGAAAGAGAGAAAATGTCCTCTCAAGTGATGGATAAAAACATTTTGTAGTTTTACATCATGCAATGAGGATGAAAATCATGTAATTTAATGTCTTTTGGTGAGATTTTTTAATGGTTAATGTAACATCAAATGATGAGGATGATGCATTATACATTTTGACACCACGTGACTAGGAAATGTGTAACACAATATAACTAAATGTGACTAGGATGTGCATATCAATGTGAATAACAAACGAGTAGCTGATGTAATGGGGTGCACAAAAGGGGAAAAGATATGGTGGTACCTCATGGTGGAACCTTTGATGGTCGATAAAAAGGGGAGATGGGGTTTGGCTCTAGCATTTCCTAGAACCAGTAGGTCTAGAGAGTACATCTTAAGTTTTTCTAGGGCCCAATGTCAATTTATATGGTATTTTTACCATTTCTATTAATTCCATCTCTTTTCATAATTCATAGGTGAAACATGGTAGTGGAAAGCGAGAATCTTTCACATATGTAATATTATGGGGTTTCAACCTGACAGACATGTGTACCTATTGACTTGGTCAATTTTGGGTCATGTGAGTCAGGTCATATGGGAAAACATTTAGGTTCAAGTGTGTGGATGATTTCATATAGTTTGTGGTCATGACACTTGGACCAAGGTAGCTAGTTTATCGTCGTTCAGCTTGAACCGCTTATAGAAGCTTGTTTGGATTAGAAGTTATTATAAAGTCGATGTTAAGAGGGGGCCAAAGATGACCAGTACAACATATGTTTGAAAACAATTTATGGTCACAATGTTTGGACCACCTTTATATGAGTGTAACATTTCTTTGGAATGCATAAAGGAACAAATATCCTTTTTGAGATGAGGAGTTCTAAAACAAGGCATAAGGGACAAGAAGATCTATGGTTGAGCACATGGTAGTATATTTAAATAACTATATGTTACCTAAGTAACTAGGAATCAAACCACACATTGTTTTGGAGGTTGGTGTAGTCGGAGACGAGATCCAAAAGGGGTAATCCTATAAAGTGAGGATTTCAAGAAATGGGTGTGAATGAGATTGTGAAAAACTAGAGGAAACACAAACCTGGTGTTAATTGAGGGACACAAGGATCCATTAACATGTATATTAAGGTAATGGTGTTTGAACCATAATATGACTTGTTTATGGTCCTAAATTTTGGTCTAAAGATGGGTCTTCTTGGAGTGGGTTTTATAGAATGAGAGAGAGTACCAACTTGATATAAAAAAGGTAAAGGGGGCCATGCACCAAAAAAATATCTCCAAGAAAGGGGGTTAGGTCATCACTATATATCCAGTGAATTTTTTTGAATAAATCCATGTGTAGTACCAGAATGTGGTGTGATAAGAGATCTACAACAAATTTGGAGGGTATATCATCTTAGGAGAGGATGACAATAATATAAAAATACCCTATACCAACGGTTTGGAACCATTGGTATAGGTATCCAAACCATTGGTATAGCCTGTACCAATAGTTTGGAGGACCATTGGCTAGTTTGGTGTTGGGATAGGTCTATACCAACAATTTTCCCAAACCATTGGTGTAGGTCATATGAAAAATCTATACCAACAGTTTTAGAAAACTGTGGTATATGTAATTAAAAAAATAAAACCCATATTGGTTTTTATCCCAACACCTTCCATTTATAATCCAACAAACTAAACACTATCCTAATATGAATTTTGTGAACATAATTTCATAAATATATATGTATATTCATAAGTATTTTAACTTTTTATTTATTTAATGTTATTTGAAAAGATATTACATAAAAAAATATGGGTACCTATACCAATGGTTCTTAAAACTGTCACTATAGACCGATACCAACAGTTTTAAGAACCATTGGTATAGGTTCTTTGTAATTTTGAACTATACCAATGGGTAGACCTATACCAACGGTTTTGGAGAAATCGTTGGTATAGGGTCTCTATAATGGACCTATACTAACAGTTTTAGCTAAAACCATTGGTATATGACCATATAAGTGACCTATACCAACTTTTTTTTCCAAAACCATTGGTATAGGTCCTAATTAGTTGCCTATACCAATGGTTTAGAAGAAACCATTGGTACAGGGTGGCTACAAGAGACCTATAGAAACAGTTTATTCAAAAACATTTGTATAGGTCTCTCTAAGGTACTTATGCCAACAATTTTTTACAAACCGTTGGTATGGGTTCTATTTCTATTAGTGTGATAATCTGATTTTTTAATTTATAAAAATCATATAGGAGGAATATGGATACACATTTCATATGCACCTTGTATTAGATGATATATAGTTTAACATCTTGTAACAAGGATGTTTTTGTGTTGTTTATCATAATGATATTAATACAATAGTTTCTATAGTTTATTTTTATTCAACATTGACCAAATTTTTTCCTATAGTTTAATGTTTGGATACTTATAAAAATAGGGGATGAAAATAGTTTAAATTCATAGAGCTTGTACCATGGTGATGTGGGTATAGGGGTTATTAATACAATGTGTAAGAGTATAAAATTGATGTAAAAAGAGGTTCGGGAAGTCCATTCAACACATTGAGCATCTCTGAGATGATTTGAACATAGTTTAAGGTCATGATGATTGGATGGTGTGGGTTACTTTCAGTCTAATGTAATGGATCTTTGATTGAATAGGGTTTTATTCTATTATGAAATGTCTATTCATATCATCCATGCTAGGTAAGATCCCTCAAAGGTTCATAAGACCACTTGATCTATTACCAGTATGATTAAAAGTAACAATGACGAGTTCCCCTAGTCGTACTGGAGAGAAAATGAATCCATATTAAAATGGATATAATGATGCCTACTTTCATGCTTTACATACATGAAATCACTGGGAAATAAAATTGAAGATGTTAAAACTCAACTAAAATAGAGGGACATGGGAAAGAGGTAAATCCTAACATCTAAGATATAAACCACAAAGGGGGGTGTGATTGATGGGTTGGAAGTGACTTATGACCATGTTCAAAGCACTATTTCAAGAACCGTATCAATAAATAATGTGGTGAGAAAATGAAGGATCAACCATTAACCATTTTCGAAACATGGGATCCACCATTTTTCACAAGTGATCCTTTGAGGAGTGTTCATAGGATAAGTGGTGGGATAGTTTATCCAAACACCATTACTGTAAGGATATCCTGTTCAAACCTGTAGGATGTTGATGACCCAAATCGAGGAGGGCATGAAGTGTGAAGATGAACATGTTGGTATTTTTGCGGCAGAGTTATGAACTCTAGTACCAATTTCTCCATTTTATAGAATTCACTGAATGGTCATATTGACACACAAGAATTGAAAATGTTCCCAAAAGTAATAACCCTTACATAGGTTGGTGGATAATTTAGTCCCATTGACGTCATCCTTTTCATGAGGATAGTCAAGTTTACATTTATAAAGACCCAAGATATAGCACAATGGCTAACCTCGGGGTTGCTCTCAAGGAAGAAGTGTCGAATGCACGAGTGGTCATTCCAAAAATCTTTTTGTGTTTTTAAATATTTTGAAAACATAAAAACAATACTCCTAAGAAAACACTAATCAGTGTTGGAAATCACAACAGGTGTGGAATAATGGATGGACAGAAGAGAAACAAAGAAACCACAGGACAAAACTACAAGGAACAATAAAAGATAACAGACACAGGCACAACATAAGGAAAAAACACACAAAGAACAATGAAAATTACACCAAGACATAGAAGAAAATAGTTAGTGAGACAAAGGCTGGACCCATGTCAATTAACCCTCAACTCCCTATCCTAGATATACATAAAATTAAACCAACAACTCTCAAATTCGCTCATTGGATGACCGATGACTTAGATCATACACCAATATCGCCTAGAAATTGAACACTCAAGCTTAGAATTTCTTCCCTGCTTAATCATTCCTCCGAACTTCAAGTGATTCACTCAACAGATTCATCCCAGCCAGGTATCCTCACTATGCAGAAGGATCCTGCTAAGATCTTCAAATTGCTCAACCAATCTTGATTCTCAGTTCGAGAAATCAAATTGAAAGGGGAGAAGAAGTGAGATGACAAAGAATAAAATCATCTTGTGCAAGATATTACTCTCACTAAATCTAACTCATAGGCACTATATACCAAGGAAAATAAAAATAAGTGATGATTAAACTAACACTCGGATCTCCAGGTTGCGTCAGGTTTCATAATGAGGATCAAGCCCCACAAATTAGGTCCCCATTTTTGGAAATTTGAGATCACGTAACAAAAAAAATAAAGAAGAACAAAATGTCACATAACAAATAAAAACACAATTCACTGAACAAAACATGTAGCATGAAGTATTTACAAACTACAAAAAATGAAAAAATAGAGCAGGGAGGAGGATGGAAAAATGGAGCAGGTGATGGAGGATCAAGGTACCGTCTCCAAGTCGAAGACGGTTCCCCAGTCCGATGAAGTGGTGCGGAATGTGGATGGTGAATTGTGGAGTGTCCCCCCTTTCCTCCTCTCACACTCCTATGAAGACAGGAGTCATGAGTACTCTTATTCAGAAAAAAATAGAACATAGTCCTAACAATTACTAATAGGTAGCAGGTTCCCACGTGGCATGTCTTGGTGTGCGTGTCATCGGCCTTCCAATGAACTTCAAGTGAAAGAAGTTGACCCCTTGAAATAACTTGTGAATCCTTTTGCGCTTTTCCCACGCAGTTCCCATGAACTACTTCCATTATCATGGCCTCTATGTGAAGATCCCCCTGTATGGAACAATAAAAAACACAAAAAGTGCATGTGATTCAGATAAAAATATAATGAAAAAATTATGTAATTATATATATACTATATATTAATATCACTAATTAAAATTAATAAAAATACTTATAAATATATATATTTTATCATACTTAATATTCGTATTACTAATATATGTTTAATAGCTATTATATTTATTTAATAACATATATTATTATGATATATAAAAGCTTATATACTATTATTATTATAGCTATTATCAATATTTTATATTATAAGATATATATATATATAATATTATATAATATATTTTATTTTATTTTATAATAAAATAAAATAAAAACTAAAAAAATAACACAAAAAATGAGGGGGGGGTAGGTTTATGCGGGGCAGGGAGAGGGGATATTTCAAGGTGGATACTCATTTTGAGGGGGAAGAAGGGCAGTAGCTCCAGGGTTGGTTGACTAGAAGTAGGGCAGGCCTCGGCTTGGAGGGCTCCAGCTTAGGGTTTCTGCGGCAGTTCTTTAACTAGTTTGCAGTGAGTAGGGAATGGTCGTGGGATGACGGTCTGGTGGCTTCGGCGGCGCTGTGGATAGCGCGGGTTGGTGGGTCGAGGGGATTGGGGTGCAGTGTCGGTGACACGAAGCAGGGAGGAGAAGACGCAGCACAACGGTCGAGAGAGGCAGTGCTGAAAGGGTTGTGGTGAGACCAAGATAAGAGGCGAAGTCGGCTCATGGCGGTAGCCAGACATCATTTTAAAATAACCCTCACTTTCAAACAACCCATTTCACTCTCAAAAGATTTAAAGTTTTGGTTTTGGAAATCCCATTTTTGACCATCCAATTATCATTTTTTCAAACCAAATATCATTTTAAAATCTAAACATGACTCCCCAAAACCATTCCAGCCAACATTAAGTACAATAGAAAGAAACCTACCATTCAACAGGTCAAAAATCTCAAAATCAAAAAAGGATCCAGAACAATATACCAGGGGAAACTAGTGTCGATGGGTGACTTGGCCATATAGTTGGAGGCCATATGCCAATCAAACCACCGTCACAGAGAGTCTTTCAGGACCACGTCCCTGGCTCCACATGGATTTCTAGGCCCTACAAGCTTACTAAGACAACTGTCCCGACTATTATTTCATTTCCCCAAATACCAAGCAACCCACAAGAATGAAATAAACTAAGAAACCCCAACTTCCCATGGTAACTCAAGGTTCAGCCCAACAAGTGTTGGCCAGACACTTCCCAGAACCTACACCCCAAGCTCTGACAGTCCTACTCCATTTACCTTGACAACCCAAATAATAAAGGGCATTCTGAAAGCTAGGTCCTATAAAGAACCTCCTCTGATACCATTTTGTCACGAACCAACCCGGTTCGACCCTGAACCGGTCACCCGAGTCGGCCCACGACAAGGCCCAAGAGGCGTTCCCGATCCTCCCGGGCTGGCAACAAGCGCCATGGGCATCAACAGAGTAATGATGGGAATGATTTTACCCAATATAAATAAACAGAAGCAGAAGAATAATAATAAATCATCCCAAAAAAAAATAAACTGGACATAACAACTAAGAAAGAAATGAAAACAAAACTAACCGAACCTGATGACCACTAAACTCCACGTGACCCCACGGGTCACTCTCCGATCCCAAGACTCAACATCACCCACAGTGATCAAGATCAAACTGAAACCTGCACCTGATACTAAAAACAAGAATGAAGTATAGGCGTGAGTATTTAAACTCAGTAGGTGTGCCCAAGTAATCCATTCCCGAATGCATTTCCTTTAAACAAAAGAATCATCAATTTCAGGTTTGAAATACAACATATAAAAGTAAGGCTTTCTACATGTTACTCAAAAGAAAAGTATGAGTCATTGCCCTTATTCTTTTCTCAAAACCCAAATCAATCTTTTAGTGATACATTCGCATTTTCAAAGGGAAAGTGTTGTTTATATTTTCATATTTTTACAAATAGGACTAAACACTTTCATTTGAAAACCATTTTTAGAAACCTAATAAAAACCAGTTTACCACTTTCCAAGGAAAACAATATACAAAAATACACAAAATAAATCACACACCAAGGGCAATGTAGGTATACATATAAGCATCATAATCACTACTACAAGAAACAAAAGCCGAGTAGACATAGGTGGACCTAGGAGATCGAGAACAATCCATAAGACACCAATACATGAGACCTCATCTTCGTTGATATGTCACACACGAGGAAATAAAAATGCACAATATGCTCGACCATCCTTTCTCAGGAAGGCTGAGGGCAAAATCCCATAGTAATAAACCCAATATATTCACCTACTATGGGCCACTGGTCAGTACCATAACCTACCAGTGCAGCAATCATTCTCAGAATATTCTCTCGATATGCCAGGTTCCCATGTATCTTGTATTTAGAAAGGGGGTGGGCCTACCGATGCCATCTGAGCATCCAATCACAGTATATATAATAATAAAGCACAACAGACAGCACCCCGAGTCACCCCAAAGAATATGTCCCTTTCCTTTCTACCATTGATCATAGGGAAGTCCTACACATTGGACCCCCATAACATATAACTCAACCAAAGAAAAAGGATCACATCTGAGGTGAGTTTTATTGAGATAACTAGTTTTACAAAAGTGTCAATCGGGCCTCACATGATTTTCACATGCCAAACCATTTCTTAAGAATCACACGCACACCACTTTGAAAACTAGAAATACACTTTGAAGCCCATTTAAGAAACCCAAACCAGAATTTTAAATCTAAAACATGTTCACAAAGTCCAAAGAGTCATTTCATCAGGAAATTAATGTGAAGACACGATCAAACCATTTATTGCAACACATTACAAGAAATAACCACTCCAATTCAAGGCAGACAATTTACTAACAGTTCTATATCAATAATTAATATTAGAACTAGGTGTGAAAAGAAAGAAATAAATGATTCTTAAATTTAAAGGAAAATGCATAGGGAAACCTACCTCAAAAAGGGAGCGGACCAAGACGAACAACTCGACACCGGACGTCTTTGACGAAGACCGCACCGCAATTGCGCACACATACACCCCTGTATATATATACCCCTTAATCCAATACACATATTACCCATGCCATGAGGGAACATGTGCAAGGAGGATTTATATAGGTATACGTACCTATGTATGTGTGTACAACCCTTCAAGAAGACCTCAAATAGTCTAATTAACCCCAAAGAGAATTTAAGATTACCAAAAACTCTAAATAAAATTGAAACAATATAAAAAAAGGTGGATGAAATCAACCAAATCTATGGGCCAATCCCCCTTGTAAAACTTTACATGACCCAAGACCATTTGAAAACCCGACTCACCATTCAAAACCATCTACAATTGATATTGAAAAATAAAAATTAAGTTCACATGTAAAATATTTCATTTTCCTTCAAAAACTCTTTCCAAAATCATTCACACCTTAAGTGACCTTAAAACAAGGTTCGCGCCCACCAAACAACCCTAAAAAACATTCTCATAAAACTCCACACCAAGACACTTACACAAATCATAACCAATTTTCGATACAAAATCCGAACCCAATACACGAGCATGTCAAACCCTTCAAAAATGTATTTCACATCAATCAAACAATATAATAAGAAATTTACACATTTTATAAAAACCATTTCAAGAAGAAAAACAAGATTTTACATCTAAAGTACACACACTTTCCCAACCAATCCCCCGGAAATCCCTTTTAATAATTAAACAAATCTAAAATTAATATGTAAAAATACACGACAAGGAATACATGCCAAAACTACTCCCTTCTTCAATAAAAACTCATTTTGAACCAAAACACACCTTAAGTGCCATTGAAAATATAATTTTCACATTGCAAATAAGGCATAAAACACTTTTCAAGAAACATTACAATACAATATCACAACACACGGTTATTTATTTTGAAAAAACTCATTTCCAACCCATAAACATGTTAAAACCCTACCAATTCACACTTCGCACTACCCAAATAGCATTTATAACACATTAAAATTAACTAAACAATTAAGAGGGTAAAAGAAATCAACCTAAAACAACGGCGGATGAACCGGAATGGACCGAAGCGCTTCGCCTTTGGTGGCGGACAACGAAACCCACGTGAGGAAGACCAGGAAGACCCGCTGTGCACCCTAAAAAGGGAAGAAATCATCAAAACCCAGTCAACCCATTACCTAGGTTTTGGCCGAGACAAAAATCGAAGGAAAAAATACGTACCGAAGGAAATGTCAACGAGTCACACAAGGAGAGGAGGCCGCTAGGGGGAGAAGGTCGTGGAGAGGGAGGTTCTCCTGAAGGAGGGAGTGAGGTCGGTGGTCTGGGAGGGAGGGGTTCGGCGTCACGAGGCAAGTGGGAATGGGAGAGGGTCGGCCGCGTCGAGCGTGGAAAGGGGGAGGGGAAGGGTTGGCCACGCGGTAGGGGGAAGGGAAGGGTTAGATTTGGGTTTTCTTAATTTAATTAATTCTATTTTAATTTTAATTCAATTGATTTAATTAAAAAAAAAAGAAAACTAAAAAATCAATAAAATTTAATTGAAACTCAAGAATAAATAAAATACCCGTGAAAGTCAGGTTGGGGTGTGACATGCCTCGCATTGAGTGATGGAGGGGAATACAAAAGGAGTATTTCCCCTCTTATTCATATTGAGGTCGAGGGTGCACGAGTATTAATGTTGGAAATATTGGACGTGACTTGTCTTCTGGTTCAATCCAATAAAACATTTCCTCTTGGAAAACAATCAATGTGTCTTCATCCACTTCTGTTATAGTGCACAGTTCCAATAGTTCCTCTTCAAAAATAACTCCCAAACTGAATGTTTCACCCAGAATTGGGGGTTCAATATATTCCTCCTCATATACAGCTTCGATTTCCTCTCTCTCCAAGAAATCACAAAAGTGAAATGCATCTTCAATACCTGCACAGGGAACAACACAATTAAAATTAGCTTCGATGTAATCCAAGTTGAATAAAAATACTACTTCTTCTATAAAATTGTCAACTCCCTTTAGTAGTGTTGTTTGTTTCTCCTTGTGATGGAATAGTGATCCTGGGAGAGGGTTCGGGGCAAGAGATAGGTAGTCAAACTCCTCCATCATCTCTTCAAAACAAACCACCTCACTTGCTGAATCTTTTAAGGAGGGTGTTAGGATGTTATGTGATGGGTCCACCTGCTGAAGCATTAAAAAATCATTAAAACAGTTATTGCAAGAAAAATCATTAGTATGGAAATCAGGGAAAAAATGATCATCAAAGAAATGTCTAGCATCATGAATGTTTTCAAGTTCCATCTTCTTCCAGCCCTTGAAAACATCATGAGAAAATGGTTCTGGAATTTTCAGCCTTGACTCCAGGGGCAAATCCATATCAAAGTTGGGTGACTCCAACTTTTTCTCTCTTCTTTTTCTTTTCTCTTGCATTCTCAATTGATTTCTAGAATGTTGAACTTCAGTGGGCGGTGGTGGTACTGCACTATCTTCTTGGTAACCTTTAACCTTATCCATGGCTTGTTGTATCAACTGCATGATCTCATGAAAATAAGTTTTTTCCTCATCTGTAAGGTCTCGATGCTGCCTTTCATGCATCCAACTTTGAAATTTAGCAACAGACTCCTTAAGCTCTTGAACCGAGTCAAACAGTGACACTGTATCAGATTAGTCAGAGTTCATCACTGTTGTATGTGTGTGTTTTTATGATTTTTTATATGTTTTTTTCAAATAAAAGAAAAAAATGGAAATACCACTCAGAAAATTGTTGTCTCCCCAGCAATGACGCCAAAATTTGATGTCGTCCTTATTGCGAGGACGGTCGAGTTTACATTTATAAAGACCCAAGATATAGAACAATGGCTAACCTCAAGGTCGCTCTTAAGGAAGTAATGTCGAATGCATGAGTGGTCATTCTGAAAATCTTTTTGTGTTTTAAAATATTTTGAAAATAGAAAAACACAACTCCTAAGAAAGCACTAATCAATGTTGAAAAACACAGAAAGTGTAGAACAATGGATGGAAAGAAGAGAAATAGAGAAAGCACATGATAAAACTACAAGGAACAAGAAAAGACAGCAGACACAGGCACAACACAAGGAACAAAAACACAGAGAACAACGGAAATGACCCCAAGACACAAAAGACAACAGTTAGCGAGACAAAGGTTGGACCTGGGTCAATTCATTCTATATCTACTTAAAATTAAACCAACAACTCTCAACTTGGCTGAGTGGATGACCGATGACTCAGATCATACACCAATCCCACCTAGAAATTGAACACTCAAGCATAGAATTTCTTCCCTGCTTAAGCATTCCTCTGAACTTCAAGTGATTCACTCAACAAAGTCATCTCAGCTAGGTATTGTCCCTAGGAGGAATGATCATGTTGAGATCGTCAAATTGCACAACCAATCTTGATTCTTAGTTTGATAAATTGAGATTGGAAGGGAGAATAAGTGAGATGATAGAGTAACAAATCGTCCTGTGCAAGATCTTACTCTCTCTCAATCTAATTCGAAGATGCGATTTACCATGGCCAAGAAAAAAAATAATGATTGCACTGATGCTTGAATCTCTAGGTTGCGTCGGGTTTCATAACGAGGATTAAGCCTCACAAATTAGGTCTCCATTTTCGAAGATTTGAGATCACGTAACAAAAAGAAGAAATAAGAACGAAACATTACATAACAAATAAAAACACAATTCACTGAACAAAACACGCAACACAATGTATTTACATACTAAAAAAATGCAAAAATAGAGCAGGGCGGAGGATGGAAAAATAGAGCAGGTGATGGAGGATCAGGGTCCCGTCTCCAAGTCGAAGACGGTTCCCCAGTCCGGTGAAGTGGTTTGGAATGCAAATGGTGAATTGTGGAGTGTCCCCCCCTGCCTCTTCTCACACTCCCCTAAAGAGAGGAGTCGCGAGTCCTCTTATTCTGAAAAAAGAAAAAACAGAACATAGTCCTAACAATTCCTAACAGGCAGCAAGTTCTCACGTGGAATGTCTTGGTGTGCGCGTCGCCGGCCTTCCAATGAAATTAAAGTGAAAGAAGCTGACCCCTTGCAACAACTTGTGAATCCTTTCACGCTTTTCCCACGCAGTTCCCATGAACAGCTTCCATTATCATGGCCTCTACGAGTAGCTCCCCATGTACAAAACAACAAAAAACATAAAAAACGCACATGAGTCAGATGAAAATATAATGAAACAACTATGTAATTATATATATACTATATATTAATACCACTAATTAAAATTAATAAAAATACTTATAAATATATATATTTTATAATACCTAATATTAGTATTACTAATGTGTGTTAATATATATTATATTTATGTAATAAAATATATTATTATGATATATAAAAGCTTATATACTATTATTATTATATCTATTATTAATATTGTATAGTATATGATATATGATATGTATATTATAATATATTATAATACGGAGTGGGGGAAGAAGGGCGGTGGCTCCAGGGTTGGTCGGCTAGCAGCAGGGAGAGCCTTGGCTTGGACGGATCCGGCTTAGGGTTTCAGCGGCGGTTCTTCAACTGGTTCACGTCGAGCAGGGAACAGTCGGGGGATGGCGGTCCGGTGGCTTCGGCGGCGCTGCAGATGGCACGGGTTGGTGGGTCAGGAGATTGGGGTGCGGCGCCGGCGACATGAAGCAGATGCAGCACAACGGCCGGGAGAGGTAGCGCTGAAAGGGTTGCGGTGCGACCAAGACAGGAGGTGAAGCCGGCTCGTGGCGGTAGCCAGACGGTGAAGGCGACGACTTAGATCTGGTGATTAGGGTTCAAGCGGCTTCAATGAGGTACGGTGCCGGAGACAGTGGCTTCGGTCCGAAGGCTCGTGGCGGTCATGGCCCAGTGCGAACGGCGCAGAGGCAGGAGGTTGGGTATGCCCAGATCTGAAATTGGGGTTTGAAATTTGATGTTGAACCGCTACTGTGCTTGATTGTGTTTGATTTGCTGCGTGAATGGGTTTGTTTGTATGCTGGTGTCTTGTTGTGTTGGTGGAATTGATATTATGCTGTTGCTTCGAATTTGATCTGCGGTCGATTTTCTGCTGCTGAGTGTGCTGCGGTGTTGATGTTGCGGTTTGGAGGGGCAGTGGAACAGGGGAATCAATCTATATATAGTTTTAGAGTTTGATGTGGAAGGAGATTAACACCAGAGTGGGGGAGGGACCCTCTTTAGTGAGGTCCCAAGGCGTCACACAATATTATATCATTCGATAGAGATGTAGACCATGATATTTAACATCTTTCAGCACAGACATTGAACATGCAATTTAATGTCATACATTAAGGATGGGGGATTGCTACAGTTTAAGGTCCTATAGGTTCAAACGTAGTGTTGTAAAATTGAAATTCATGTCATTAGAACATTTTACTGAATTTTAACATTATGCGACCAAAATGAGGGTTACTGTAGTTTATGATCATATATAGTTGACAATAGTGCTCACAGTTTAACATCATGTGAAAATGATGTTTTCTTATAGTTTAACACCATGAAACAAATATTTTTTATACAGTTTTACATCATCTGATTTGGAAGTGGTGAATAGTCAGGTGAAGTGCTGACTGAGGAACCTAGTATTGATGTGAGGTGTGATATACTTCCCATATGTGGTGATCAAGAAGTATTCACCATTAGATTAGACCTTTTGAATGAAGTAAAGTACTTACCATTTGGGATAATTTTTTTGTGGATTCTTCCTACTTATGACCGATGTCCTTGGATGCAATATCATCTCCCTAAAGGAAGTATTAGAGTTGAAACTTTTTTTTGAACACCAATCCCACTCAATTCTGGTTTCCTTCTTGATTATGTTGCGCTTGTAGCTTTTTTTCATTTAGGGCTTCCAATTAAACAGGGTGTATACAGAAAGAAAAAGGGGTCAGAATACAAGCTCAACTAAAAAGTACAAGTAAACTGAAAAGTACAAGTAAAACTGAAAACAACTCCTGTAAACACCCGCCAAGGATCCTACCTGAAGGGTACGTACACCTCTCGAACTGTCGTCTCTGCGGTACGCCACGTCTAGTGTCCACCTCTGAGCTACCTCAAGTCTTGGTGCTCTCGTCCTCAGTCAGCACTGTCCGTCGTCTGCACTAAACACAACAAGGTGCGCGCATATCCCGTGCATGGGTGAGTATAACAATACTCAGTAGGATCCTCGAGACCTTCGAAAGTCTCACAAGATTCACAAAGGATAAATCATAAAGCATGAAAACAACTAACAACCCTACTTAGGTATATCCCCATACATATACCTAAGTTGTCGAGTAAACCCATCTCAATCATGAGGAAACACAATGCCTAACTCAAAAGCCCAAAGCTAAACTGTCCCACGAAGGAAAGAATACTACGAAAGTAACACCACGGAGGTAAGTACCACAAAGGTAACACCACACAGAAGAATACCACAAAGGTATCACCAGGAAGGTATGCACCACAAAGGTACGCCACACAGATGATTACCACAAAGTTAAGAACTCAGCTCACACCAGGTATAACTTAGGTATGATAGTAAAGATGATTAGATGTAACTACTAAATCATCTTTCTCGGTTGAGAGGCAGACCCACGTAGGATCCTAAATTATCAGACCCACGTCGGATCCTAGTACAGCAGACCCACGTAGGATCCTAGAGTAGTCCCACATGGATTTCTAGAGCATATCCAAGTGGAATACTGGAACACAGACCCACATAGGATCCCAAAGTACAGACCCACATGTGATCCCTTTCTCATGTTACAGCCAGCCATAGGGTTCCCACACTAAGCTCGTTTGATTCTGGGAGGGTCCGCTCCTCAAGCCACAAGTCGATACTCCAACTGCCACGAAGTCCCACGAGAAAGTATCCCAAAGGACCGCCACGTAATAGGGGTCTCAACGCAACAGACGGTGCGTCAATCAGACGCCCGATCTGTAAGTTACTGGCCTTTTAGTCCTGAGGCCTCGGTTGGATTCGTGTTCGATCCAATCCGGTCATACCATAACTTTATCCAAAACTCAAGTAGGGTATACCAAAAGGACCGTCTCGATTCAAGGTTTTCGACATCGTAGACGGTTCGTCAAACGAACGCTCGTAGCTTAAGTTATAGCCGAAAGAGTAAAAAGGGGTCGAAGCTGGTCTGGGTCCAGTCCGACCCGGCCCGACCCGGGTCAGGCCCGCCGGCGCGGCCCGGCCCACGGGGCAGCTCGCGGCTGGGTGGCCCCGCGGTGGGGTCCGCCCTATCCGCCACCCAAGGGGTGGCACCCCCTGGGTACCCCGAACGGCTGGGCCGTTCGGGTTGGGTAGCCGACCGACCAGCACCATGTGGCGCCGGTAGATGGCACGCGGGACCCCGGGTCTCGCTTGGATCCCAAGCTGGCCGGACGTGTCACGACCCGACCCTACTCGGGCTCGAGCCGCAACTACCCCAAGCCCGCCTCTATAGGCCAGGGGCTGGCGACCAGCGCCGAAAGCACAATAACTCGGGGAGGTCTTTGGCTAAGTACCTGTACACACACACAACACACTCAATGCAACAGTGCAGAGTAAAAGAAAGGAAAAATAAAGTAAAAGAACAACTGCTATATATATAAACCACAGATGTGCATCGACCTCTAAACAGTACAAGTTGAAAGTAAACTGAAAAGAAAAGGGGCAAAACACGCGCCCAACCAAAAAGTGCCACAACCCGGCAACAGATAAACAAAGCAAACAACTGGAAGGGTCCCCCACCTGGAACCCGACTCCGACCACCGCACGCGGTCCAAGCTCCCAAGCTCCTAAGCTCCGCTGAAGTCACGACCAACCTGTCCGTCGTCTGCAAGGGCACACCAAGTGCGGGCAAAGCCCAAGCATGGGTGAGTTTAAAAATACTTAGTAGGATACCCCGAAGGCTCGAGGGAGCAACAAAGGAGGTACCAAAGTGTGAGCAGTAGAGAGAACAGGGAAAAGTAAAGGAGTGCAACCGAAAGTACAGTAGAGAGTCCAGCTCAACCCAACAAGAGGAAGGAAGTAGACTCGTCCAGACACAAGGAGCTGGAAACGGTGAGAAGATGAACTTCCCATCGAGTCTTCGCTACCTATAGCAGGGGAGTAGACTCGTCCAACCACGAGAATCTAGACACAGAAAGTACGTGGCATACCCCGCGCGTCTTCGCCTCTCCTGGAAGGAGAGTAACCAAAACCAAGAAGTGGGTTCTAGATCGAGGTATACACATATACATATGCTCAACAAGAAGCCCGAACAAGGTCGTAAGGGGATCTCCATCCCGTAGCTCAGCCCAAGAAAAGTGAGTCGCCAACAGTCCCATAAGAAAACACCATCGATGCCCAGCATCCCACACGTCTGCCCCGAACTACAAGTCAAGGGCTCAATCACCGCACCTTGACACTATCCGCTTTGGGCGACACTGACTCGCCCGCACGGTTTTAGGTTGTGTCACAAGGACGCGTCTCGGTGGGGAAAGCGCTCCTCGTACTTGAGAGTTCTGGGGGAACCTCAACCACAACTCGCCACTGCCCCGCAGTCGAGAGGTCTGCTCAAAATCAACAGGCGACCCCCTGCCCAGCCCCGCTGGAGGGTCCCTGGAAGTCGACGGGTTCCCACTACAGGGAGACCCGGAAAGTCGACGGGTGCCACATTGCCCAGTCCCGTAACAGGGTAATCCACTGGAGGGCGACCCGACTAAAGTCGGCGACGGGACCACTGCCCAGCCCAGCTGGAGGTAACCCGACATCGGGGACCACTGCCCAGCCCAGCTGGAGGTAAGCCCGACATCGGGGACCACTACCCAGCCCCGCTGGAGGTAAGCCCGACATCGCGGACCACTACCCAGCCCAGCTGGAGGTAAGCCCTGAATTGTTCTGGCCATCCCTGCTGGATGGTACTGCTCGGTGAACACCGCTGTACTGGTCATCCCTGCTGGATGGTAATCCACTGGCGAACCCTGCTCGAAACAACGTCAGCCCTGCTGGTAACAACCTCAGCCCTGCTGGAAACAACCTCAGCCCTGCTAGAAACAACCTCAGCCCTGCTGGAAACAACCTCCTGGGTAGAGGATCGGTGCCCGCGTAAAGTGTTGGTCACACCGAATCCACAAGAACTCTACCAGGGAACACAAAGCAACGAGAGAAACTCCCCAGGCCTCTCAAGGTGATCACGCTCCAATCCGCTGAGTCACTGTCAAAGCGGACCGAGTCAACTCATCCTAAAAAGAGGGGAAAACACCCACATTGTACGAACACCCGTAGTCGCAAACGGTGTCGCAGTCCGGTGAAAGGGCACGATACTGAAACCCCTCACAGCTAAAGAAACAGAGGAACAACCCGTCTCTGCCGACCAAACCATCGAGAACGAAACTAGGGGGGAGACCACTCAACCCTGTTGGTCAAAACCATCGAGTAGAGGACCAGGGGAAAACTCAACCCTACTAGTCAAACAACGGGAACAAAGGGACCCTCTACGTCACGAGAGGTCAAAAGTACGTAAAGCAGAACACGACACACACATGGGGCTCACACGACGTGTGGCCACAAGTCAACCCCAACCAAGCGCACAAACATTCTCAGGTACCAACATCCACATGTACCTCCAAGAATTCTCGTATACTCCCAGAGTATACCACGTTCCGGCCCAAAGGTTATCGTGCACACGACACCCAACGTCAACACGAAGGCGTAACATAACAACTCCAACCTGCCACCTCAACGGCTGAGGCACAGTCAACCACATCTCTTTAAACACCAACCTCACTCTCCCTGGAGTGCACACGATCACACGCTAAAGGTCCGCTACAAACACGGTAGAAGAACCGCCACCGGGGCACCTTTCATATTTCCACATTTAACAAGATCGCGTAAGAGGCTACACACAACCAAATGGATCGCACCGTTGTAGTCCTCACGAAAAAACATGCGAGATCGACTACTTACTCGCCTCCAACGGATATCTGACGGAAAAGTCACCAACACCGCCTCACGCCCGAACGACGTCCCGTGATCCCGAGCCTCAGCCCCGAAAAAAGTCGGGCGCATCGCACCATTGCGATCCCCTCGGGAAAACACGTCAAAAGGACTACTCACTGGAGTGAAACGGATATTCGGAGAAAAAGGTGCATTCTGGCGCACCACACACGAGTGGTGTTTCGTGGGACCCGCATACCGATCTCGAAACTCAACGAACGGATCACACCGTTGCGATCCTCTCAAAAAAGTACACGAAATGGACTATTCACTTGTCCAAAACGGATGCCCGGTGATAGAGATGGAAAAATCACCGTCAACGCCCAAACGACCCTCGTGGGGCCCGCACCATCGTTCCAAATTAGAGCGGGCGGATTTCACCATTGCAATCCCCTCGAAAAAACATCCAGAAACGACTGCTCGCACGCCCCGAACAGACGTCCGACAAAAAAGTCGTGAAACGCTGCACGCAGCTCAAAAGATGGGCCGTGGGGCCCGCGCCTCAACTTCGGCCTCAATGCCTGAAACCACCCTGGAAAGCTCCGCCTCAGTGCCAGGGTCCCAACGCCACTGACGGAGCTTAAAACGGACGTCGGACGCGTCCGCGCCGTCCAAAACAAGAATTCCCTAGGAGCCCGCTAAGCTGCTTTATGCACGTGTCGTGCCCCCGAGCCTCTCGTCTCGAAAGTTAAAACTCCCAAAACCACCTCAAAAGGTCCGACTCTTCTCCAGGTCCGCGCCGCCATAGACGGCGCGCAAAACGGGCGCCCGTAGCCCGAAATACGGGCGTCCAAATATTTTTAAGGGGGGGGGGGACCCCTTGGGCCGGACCGGCCCGGTCCGCCCCGCTCGGGCCGGCCCGCTGGGACCACGGCCCAGCCGCCTCCCACGAGAACGCCTCGCCCGCCCACCGCGCGGGTGCCTCCCTTACCGACCGGCCAACACGGCCGGTCTGCTTTTCCACGGGGAGACCCGCGGGGTCGCAGCGCGACCCCGGTCGTCCCCTCGCCGGCGCCCTCGGCTGGCACCCTCTCGCCGTCCTCCGCTCCACCGCGACGCCGCGGCCGCCAGCCCGCTTGACCGTGGTCCCCGGCCGCCAGCCGCCTCGCCCTGGAAGCCCCGTCGTCCCGGCCTTCTCTGCTCGGCCTCACACCGCCGCCGCCGTGCTCGCTCGCTGGACCACCGCGCGAGCCGTCGGAAAACTCCAAAACCCGCAAATTTCGGCGGGCGTTTGCGATCATCTCCGAACTCGGATTTCCATTCCGAAATAAGCGATGGAAAGAACAGAAAACGTACTACTCATTCATGGGATTTGATTGCAAATTCGACGGCAAATCGACCAAACAAATTTAGGACGAACATGGTGCGGGAAATTAAAAACAAAACGCACAATCCTACCTCTTGGGCGATGCCCGGAGCTTCAGGAGGATCCACCGCCGCGCCGTCGCCTTGCCGGAGCTACCTCTCCGGAGTGGAGGAGGAGAGGGAGCTTGAGGGTTTCGCCAGGGGGGTTCAATGGGGAGGAAGGGGAGAAGGGGGGAGAGTTTAAATAAATAAACTCTAATTAAAAGACTCGTCCCCCGAAAACACCCGCGTCCAAAACTTCTGGCGTGGTCAAGATTAAGCTCCCCCTAGGGTAAAAACCACATTCTGAGCACAACGGTGGTCTCGGAATTTGATTCTGAGTTTCCGTTTGAATGTTATAAAGCTGAACACCCAAATCTACCAAATTACGAAAACGCCCATGGGGCCATTTTTCAGAGACGGGCCGCGCCCGCAAAACTTACACCCCTCCTAGGGTAAATGGAACATTCCGAACTCAATGGTGCCCTCGGTTTTCCAATCTGATCCACCGTTTAAGAGATACTTGAGTTTAACCATTAAACGTATAAATTAATTAATTAATTTATCCGTTTAACGTTCCGAAAGCGAGCGAGGGGTCCAAACATCCCGTGCCGAAAAGTTTTATGTTGTTAATAGGGTAAAAACCCCATTAATGACCCATCCGTACACTCAGATCTTTAATCTGGATCACCGTTTAGGAGTTATCCCATTTATTTGGCGTTTCCAGTGTGAACGCACTGAAAATTTAATTCCGGCCACACCGGGGCTCGGAATCGCACGCCGTTTGAAGGTGTTGCCCTGTAATATCATAAAGAATATTCCAAAGTCTTTCACAGAAAAAACTGGGTTCTTAAATCATTCCATCCTTCAAGATTTTCGTCCCCGAAAAGCAAAATCAGGGAACAACTCAGGGTGCTAAGCTTGCACATGGCTCTTCCGTACCCAGAAGAACTCTTGCACAGTTCTGCGCCACCGCACACAGACCAAAGGATTGATCCGCTCACACGAGTTCGGCCCTTTCCGATGTCGTGCATAAGAACACGCACACTTCTTCTCGGGTAAGCCACGCGGGAGACGTCCTGCACCCACACCCGACCTTGGGGTTAGGGAAAGGCGGTAGAAAACCTCGCCATCCCTTCGCACAGTCTCAAAATACCTGAAGGATCTCAGGGGTAGCTCACCTCCCCGATCGAACCTCTACGTCGCACGCCGCGACTAGAATCACCGCCCGCACCTGGAACAAGGCCCGGTGATTCCCTCCTTCAGAATATCCATATGGTGAAACACCCAAGGATATCTAGTCACGCAAGGTTCCACAGTCGATGTCTCTCAACCAAGACTCTCTTACACGCTCAGGGAGCGATGGAGTCGACGCCATCGACTAAAGAGGAAGGTTACACACCTTTTACTCTACCAACACAGGGTTACACCCGACGCCCTGCGTCACCCTGGTAACAACTCAAACAAGGAGCAGGGAGAAAAAAATTTCACACACAGAGTCTATCAATTCTACTATAGAAAGTAGAAGAGCTGTAGAGCGTGCCTCTTATCACCTCATGCTCCGCAGGATCGTAGACATCCAAAGCTCGCGGCTGTCTACGGTCCCAATTGTCAGCTCCCGGAGCCTGTCGTGAACCGCCTAGCGGTGAGGGGAAGACCTCGTAAAGCCGTCCCCCACTACCAGTTCCTCCCACTCCTCGGCTAGCACCACCCCTCTGGGTACTACTCCGATCACGGCGCTGCCTCCGTCGTGGTGGTGCACCTGCTGCCTGCCCGAAGCTCTCTGCATTCCTGGTCGGGCAGTCTCGTGCCAAGTGACCTCGCCCATCGCAAGCATATCACCGACTCTCTCCAGGCTGCACTGGTGCCCTCCGGCGCCACTGTGGTGTACGACCACGCTTCTGAGTCCGGTTATCGGAAAGCCACCTGCGTCGAGGTCCTTCTTGATGACGCCCGCTAGCTGCGACAGACGTCTCGGCTCCAACGTGCCTGCTACCACCACCAACTCTAGAACGTGACAGGAATCTCTCTGTCACCAGCGCCTGCTCTAGAACCCCGACATATATGGAAATTACCAAGGGTACTATGACAGAACGAATCTCTCAGCGGAGACCCTGCTCAAAATTCCGCGCTCGGATGTTGTCGTCACGGACCAAGTCCGGGTAAAAGCGTGCACGGTCTGCAAAACTAGCTGCATACTTGGCCACCGTCATCCCTCCCTGATGAAACTGCAGGAGCTCCTGAATCCGAACGGAGCGTAAGCAGGAGGGGAAAAACTCCTCACGAAACAACAACTGAAAGTCATCCCACGAAAGAGATGACTCGTCAAGAAACTAAGTCACCAGACTCCACCAACGCCGAGCTGCTCCACGAAAAAGGTTGGCTGCCAAAGCCACTCTCTGATCTGTTGGCGTCTGCACAAGCCTGAAAAGGAAAACCACTGCCTCTAGCCAAACCTATGCTGCCTGAGGGTCTGGCTCACCACTGGACCTCAGCGGTCTCTGCCGCTGGAACTCACGGAGCACGCTCAACCTGCGCTCAAGCCCTGCCTGCTCTGCTGAAGCTGTCTGCTGCTCAACAGGTGGGGGTGCTGCTACCGGCCCACCCAGAGAAAGGGGCTCGCATGATGGGTCCTGGACTGTGGCCTCGTAGCTCACAGGGTCGTCGTCACGAACCAAAGCCGGTATCCTGGCTGGCTGTCTTTGCGGAGACATCCTGAATATTATAAAGGAGTGCCGCGATCAGATGAGCATATATGTATATACCAATAAAAATGATGGGGAGCTGACTGAAGAAGGACAGTTAAAGACTCAATCCTATGTGATGCACAAACCAATTTTCCCTAAAACAAGTGTCTCAACATGCCGAGTCGACAAGCAGGTTATCAAGGTCCCGGTGAATGGATACATCGGCCGCCGCACCATCACTGGACTCCCTGGCCTGAGAGCCGCTCTCGAGACATGTTAACACTGTTTCCCTAAATCCCAACCAATTCCTTTTTAGGGATGTCCGCACAACGCCCCAAGGAACGAACCACCTCTGATACCACTTTTTCATGACCCGAACCTTCCCGGGCTCGAGCCGCAACTACCCTAAGCCCGCCTCCATAGGCCATGGGCTGGAGACCAGTGCCGAAGGCACAATAACTAGGGGAGGCCTTTGCCTAAGTACCTGTACACACACACGCAACACACTCAATGCAACTGTGCAGAGTAAAAGAAAGGACAAGAAGAGTAAAAGAACAACTGCTATATATATAAACCACAGATGTGCATTGACCTCTAAACAGTACAAGCTGAAAGTAAACTGAAAAGAAAAGGGAAAAAACACGCGCCCAACCAAAAAGTGCCACAACCCGGCAACAGGTAAACAAAGCAAACAACTGGAAGGGTCCCCCCACCTGGAACCCGACTCCGACCACCGCATGCGGTCCAAGCTCCCAAGCTCCTAAGCTCTACTGAAGTCACGACCAACCTGTCCGTCGTCTGCAAGGGCACACCAAGTGCGGGAAAAGCCCAAGTAGGGGTGAGTATAAAAATACTCAGTAGGATACCCCGAAGGCTCGAGGGAGTAACAAAGGAGGTACCGAAGGGTGAACAGTAGAGCGAACAAGGAAAAGTAAAGGAGTGCAACTGAACGTACAGTAGAGAGTCCAGCTCAACCCAAAAAGAGGAAGGAAGTAGACTCGTCCAGACACAAGGAGCTGGAAACGGTAAGAAGATGAACTTCCCGTCGAGTCTTCGCTAACTATAGCAGGAGAGTAGACTCGTCCAACCATGAGAATCTAGACATGGAAAGCACGTGGCATACCCCGCACATCTTCGCCTCTCCTGGAAGGAGAGTAACCAAACCCAAGAAGTGGGTTCTAGATCGAGGTATACACATATACATATGCTCAACAAGAAGCCCAAACAAGGTTGTAAGAGGATCTCCATCCCGTAGCTCAGCCCAAGAAAAGTGAGTCTCCAACAGTCCCAGAAGAAAATACCATCGATACCCAGCATCCCACACGTCTTCCCCGAACTACAAGTCAAGGGATCAATCACCGCACCTCGACACTATCCGCTTTGGGAAGAACTGACTCGCCCACATGGTTTTAGGTCACGTCACAAGGACGCGTCTCGGTGGGGAAAGCGCTCCTCGTACTTGAGAGTTCTGTGGGAACGTCAACCACAACTTGCCACTGCCCTGCAGTCGAGAGGTCTGCTCAAAGTCGATAGGCGACCCCCTGCCCAGCCCCGCTGGAGGGTCCCTGGAAGTCGACGGGTTCCCACTACAGGGAGACCCGGAAAGTCGATGGGTGCCACACTGCCCAGTTCCGTAACAGGGTAATCCACTAGAGGGCGACCCAGCTAAAGTCGGCGATGGGACCACTGCCCAGCCCAGCTGGAGGTAACCCGACATCAGGGACCATTGCCCAGCCCAGTTGGAGGTAAGACCGGCATCGGGGACCACTGCCCAGCCCTGCTGGAGGTAAGCCAGGCATCGAGGACCACTGCCCAGCCCAGCTGGAGGTAAGCCCGGAACTACTCTGGCCATCCCTGCTAGATGGTACTGCTCGGTGAACACCGCTGTACTGGCCATCCCTGCTGGTTGGTAACCCACTGGCGAGCCCTGCTCGAAACAACCTTAGCCCTGCTGGTAACAACCTCAGCCCTGCAGGAAACAACCTCAGCCCTGCTAGAAACAACCTCAACCCTGCTGGAAAAAACCTCCTGGGTAGAGGATCGGTGCCCGCATAAAGTGTTGGTCTCACCAAATCCACAAGAACTCTACCAGGGAACACAAAGAAACGGGAGAAACTCCCTAGGCCTCTCAAGGCGATCACACTCCAATCCGCTGAGTCACTGTTGAAGCGGATCGAGTCAACTCATCCCAGAAAGTGGGGAAAACACCCACACTGTACGAACACCCGTAGTTACAAATTGTGTTGCAGTCCGGTGAAAGGGAACGATAATGAAACCCATCACAGCTAAAGAAACAGAGGAACAACCCGTCTCTGCCAACCAAACCATCGAGAACGAAACCAGGGGGGGGAGACCCCTCAACCCTGTTGGTCAAAATCATCGAGTAGAGGACCAGGGGAAAACTCAACCCTACTGGTCAAACAACGTGAACAAAGGGACCCTCTACATTACAAGAGGTCAAAAGTACGTAAAGCAGAACACAACACGCACATGGGGCCCACACGACGTGCGGCCCCAAGTCGACCCCAACCAAGCGCACAAACATTCTCAGGTACCAACATCCACATGTACCTCCAAGCGTTCCCGTATACTCCCAGAGTATACCACGTTCCATCCCAAAGGTTATCGTGCACACGACACCCAACGTCAACACGAAGGCGTAACGTAACAAATCCAACCTGCCACCTCAACGACTGAGGCACAGTCAACCACATCTCTTTAAACACCAACCTCACTCTCCCCGGAGAGCACGTGATCACACGCCAAAGGTCCGAAAAAAAAAACGGTAGAATAACCACAATTGGTGCACCTTTCATATTTCCACATTTAACAAGATCATGCAAGAGGATCCACACAACCAAACAGATCGCACCGTTGTAGTCATCGTGGAAAAACATGAGAGATCGACTACTTACTCGCCTCCAACGGATATCCGATGGAAAAGTCACCAACACCGCCTCACGCCCGAACGACGTCCTGTGATCCTGAGCCTCGGCCCCAAAAACAGTCGGGCGCATCGCACCATTGCGATCCCCTCGGGAAAACACGTCAAAAGTACTACTCACTTGAGTGCAACGAATATCCGGAGAAAAAAGTGAATTCCGGTGCACCGCACACGAGCGGTGCTTCGTGGGACCCGCATCCCGATCCCGAAACTCAACGAAAGGATCGCACCATTGCGATCCTCTCGAAAAAGTACACGAAATGGACTATTCACTTGTCCAAAACGGTTTCCCAGTGATAGAGATGGAAAAATCACCGTCAATGCCCAAACGAACCTCGTGGGACCCACACCATCGTGCCGAATTAGAGCGGACAGATTTCACCATTACAATCCCCTCAGAAAAACATCCAGAAACGACTGCTCACACGCCCCGAACGGACGTCCGACGAAAAAGTTGTGAAACGCTGCACACAGCTCAAAAGACGGGCCGTGGGGCCCATGCCTTAACTTCGGCCTCAACACCTGAAACCACTATGGAAAGCTCCACCTCAGTGCCAGGGTCCCAACGCCACTAACGGCGCTTAAAATGGACGTCGGACGCGTCCGCGCCGTCCAAAACAAGAATTCCCGGGGAGCCCGCTAAGCTGCTTTATGCACGTGTCGTGCCCCTGAGCCTCTCGTCTTGAAAGTTAAAACTTTCGAAACCACCTCAAAAGGTCTGCCTCTACGCCAGGTCCGCGCCGCCGTAGACGGCGTGCAAAACGGGCACCCGTAGCCCGAAATACGGGCGTCCAAATATTTTTAAGGGGGGGGGGGGGGGCCCTTGGGTCGGACCGGCCCGGTCCGGCCGGTCCGCCCCGCTCGGGCCGACCTGCTCCGACCGGCCCGCTGGGACCGTGGCCCATCCCCCTCCCATGAGACTGCCTCGCCCGCGCGCCGCGTGGGCGCCTCCTCCACCGACCGACCGACACAACCGGTTTGCTTTTCCACACGGAGACCCGCGTCACGCGGGTCTCAGTCTGCCCGCGGGGTCGCAGCACGACCCCGGTCGTCCCCTCACTGGTGCCCTCAGCTGGCGCCCTCTTGCCAGCCTCCGCTCCACCGCGACGCCGCGGCCACCAGCCCGCTCGACCGCGGTCCCCAGTCGGCAACCACCTCTCCCTTGAAGCCCCGCTGTCCCGACCTCCTCTGCTCGGCCTCACACCGCCGCCGCCGTGCTCGCTCGCCGAACCACCGTGCGAGCCGCCAGAAAACTCCAAAACCCGCAAAATTCGGTGGGCATTTGCGATCATCTCCGAACTCAGATTTCCATTCCGAAATAAGCGATGGAAAGAACAGAAAGCGTAATACACATTCATGGTCTTTGATTGCAAATTCGACGGAAAATCGACAAAACAAATTTAGGACGAACATGGTGCGGGAAATTAAAAATGAAACGCACGATCCTACCTCTTGGGCGATGCCCAGAGCTTCACGGAGGATCCGCCGCCACGCCGTCGCCTTTCCGAAGCTGCCTCGCCGGAGTGGAGGAGGAGAGGGAGCTTGTGGGTTTTTCCAGGTGGGGTTCAATGGGGAGGAAGGGGAGAAGGGGGGAGAGTTTAAATAAATAAACTCTAATTAAAAGACTCGTCCCCCGAAAACACTCGCATCCAAAAATTCTGGCGCGGTCAAGATTAAGCTCCCCCTAGGGTAAACACCACCTACCGAGCACAACGGTGGTCTCAGAATTTGATTCTGAGCTTCAGTTTGAAAGTTATCAAGATGAACGCCCAAAGCCGCCAAATTATTAAAACGCCCCTGGGGCTGTTTTTCACAGACGGGCCGCGCCCGCAAAACTTACACCCCTACTAGGGTAAACAACACATTACTAACTCAAAGGTGCCCTCAGTTTTCCAATCCGAGCCACCGTTTAAGTGATACTCAAGTTTAACAATTAAACGAATAAATTAATTAATTAATTTATCCGTTTAACGTTCCGAAAGAGAGCGAGGGGTCCAAACATCCCGTGTCGACAAGTTTTATGTCGCTCCTAGGGTAAACACCTCATTCTGGACCCATCCGTACACTCGGATCTCTAATCCGGATCACCGTTTAGGAGTTATCCCATTTATTTGGCGTTTTTAGTGTGAACGCACTGAAAATTTAATTACGGCCATACCGGGGCTCATAATCGCACGCCGTCTGAAGGCGTTGCCCTGGAATATCATCAAGAATATTCCAAAGTCTTTCACAGAAAAAAACCAGATTCTTATAGGATGTATAGCACTCCTCCGCAGCACGGACGCACGTCGCGCCACCACCGGCTGCCAACAGCGAGCCTGCCGCCCTCCTTCACCGCCGCGACCTCGTGCCGCAACTCCTGCATGCCCGGTGGCGCGATCGCACGCCATCGCCCCCTTCGAGCGGCCTACTGGGCACCGGACACCGCCCTTGCTCTGCCGTGGCCGACAGACAATGGCCCTTCTCCGGCGGCACGGTTGTGCCGCCGACGTCATCGCGGCTGGCCAGACTGCCTGCCGCCGCTCCCGAGCCCCACCGGTACCGGTTGCCGACACGAGTTGCCGACGATTTTCCTTGGGTCATCGGGTGCGCCCTGGTGGCCCGTTCTTCATTCTGAAAACTCCCACACTCGACTCGGAACGTCACCATCGATTCAAGACCATCATAAACCACAAAGATTGCAGAGAGGCCGGGCCATGTTCGTTTGATCCGTACCCTCCGCATTAGAACGGTATCTAGCGGCATAATTGTTCTTAAATTAAGAAGATTGACAAGAACAAGGTAAGGGGTATTCAAAACAACATTCTCTACCTCGATTGCTCATTGACGTTGGTGAGGAGAGGAAAGGACGGATGTCAGTTTGTCATCTTTGAAGACATTCCTCGTTGGGGATCCTTCAATGGAGTTCTTCATTAGAGAAAGTGTTCTTCATTAGAGAGATTGTTTCTCCAAAATTCTCCCAAGCTCTCCTTTGCCAACAAATCCTCCAACCAAGAGGTGAAATTCCAAATTAATAAATTTAAGTTTATTAATTAAACTAATTGAGTTGTTATATCAATGAGAGGGGAAACCAAGAGTTACCTCCCATTAAAGGTGGAGTTCAAGGGTCGGGTGGTCCCCACCACCAAAAAAATCAAATTGGGAGGATTAAATTCCATAAATAAAATAAATCTACTTTATTTTCTTTTCTCCCACAAAAAGAAAAAAAACTAACTTTCACTCTCAACCTACTGCGGTCAAGGTGAAGGTCTCCTTAAGAGAATATCGGCGCTGCGAGTTCAACAATGCCCTCAGATTTCAATTCTGATCACCGGTTCAAAAGTTACAAAAACCTACTCGCACGTTTACTAAACGTACTTAACAAAATTTCAAAAATTCATTTCGGGCACACCGGGCCTCAGAATCATGCGCCGTCAATTTTTGTGGACTCAAAATATTCCCATATAATAAAAAAAATCACATGGAGAAAAATCCAGGTCTTTACATTCTCCCTACCTCAGGGATTTGCATCCCCGTAAGCCACAACTCAAACTAAGGGAAAAAGTGAGGGTACTGAACACGTATCTGAGCCTCCCACTCCCATGTGCTCTCCCGGAGGTTCCCGTGCTACCAGTGAAAACACACCAGAGGTATCAACCGCCCACAAAGAACCCGCTCCTGTTGATCCTCAATCTCTACTGGAACCTCCGTAACCGTCGCTCCATCGTCGATATCTAGCTCACCCCAGTCAATGATGTGTGAAGGGTCATGCACGTATCTCCTCAGCTGGGATCTGTGGAAGATTTCGTGCACCCGGTGCAACTGAGGGGGAAATGATATGTGGTAATCCACCTCGCCAACTTTTCTAAGGACTTAAAAGGGTCTGATGAACATCAGAGATAACTTTCCGCCCCCGCCAAATCTCCACAAACCTCATTGGGGTGAGACCCGTAGAAAGACATGGTCACCATCCTCGAACTCCATAGGTCTCCGTCTCCTTTCGACATAAGATTTCTGCCTGCTATGTGTAGTCTTCATTCGCTCTTAGATGATCTACACCTTCTCCGTGGTAGCCCGTACCATCTCTGGTTCCATGAGTGCTGACTCCCCTAGGTTAGTCCAACACAAAGGCGATCTGTAACGTCGGACGTACAGAGCCTCGAAAGGTGACATCCCAATCGTGGAGTGATAGCTGTTATTGTATGCAAACTCCACCAAGGAAAAGTGATCCTCCCAGCTGCGACCAAAGTCGAGGACGTAAGCACGCAGCATGTCCTCAAGAGTATGAATGGTCCGCTCAGTCTGGCCATCCGTCTGAGGATGGAAAGCAGTGCTCAAACAAAGATGCGTCCCGAAAGCCTCCTACAACCCCTTCCAAAGTCGGGAAGTGAAACACGCATCACGATCAGAGACAATCATCGAGGGTACTCCATATAGCTGCACAATCTTCTGCACATAGAGGCGTCCCAAGATCTCTACTGAACCCTGCTCTCTAATCGGTAGGAAGTGGTCCGACTTTGTGAGTCAGTCGATAATCACCCAGATCGAATCATGACCTCTACATGTACGTGGAAGTCCTGTCATGAAGTCCATGGATATTCCACCCCACTTACACTCTCAGACCTCTAAAGGCTGAACTAAGACTGCTGGTACCTGATGCTCTGCCTTCACTTGCTGATAAGTGAGGCACCAAGAGACAAACTCTGCTACTGCTTTCTTCATTCCCGACCTGTTCTGTCGTTGGAGGTCCTGGTACATCTTTTCCACTCCTTGATGTACCGCTAGAGGGGACGTATGGAACTCCCTCAAAACTTCCTCCTGAAGTGACACTGGTACCATAGTACATACTCTGAAAAGGACGACATGCTCCCCACCTTTAAAAAAATTCATCAGGTGCCTATCCTATGGATATCTAAGCACGTCGAGCCTCGCAATCAGTGTCCCCACGCTGTGCCTCCCTGACTCGCTGAAGGAGTGAGGGAGTGATTATAAGAGACTGAAGAAAATATGTCCCATATCGATCCACAAAATATATCTACAAAGAGGATTGCTGCTCCTTCGCCTCACCTAGAAGCCGTATACCAGATCTCCTACTGAGTGCATCAACTAAAACATTCCCCTTCTCATGAGTATAGACTATCTCGAAGTAATAGTATTGGAGGAACTCAAGACAATGTCACTGTCTCAGGTTTAGGTCCTTCTGGGAGAAGATATACCTGAGACTCTGGTGATCAGAGTAGACCGTAAAATGCTCTCCCATCAGGTAGTGTCGCTACATATTTAAAGCGAAGACCACTGCTTCTAACTCAAGGTCATGGGTAGCGTAGTTTTGCTCATGCTATCTTAGCTATCGAGAACCATATGTGATAACTGCTCGCTTCTACATCAGGACACATCCAAGCTCGGTCCCCGATGCGTCGTAGTAGACTACGTACCCAACACCCTCTTCTGGGAGCCTCAAGATGGGGCAATGGTCAGCCTCTACCTCATCTCCTGAAAACTCCATTGGCATCTCTCCGACCACACGAAGGATTTCCCCTTCTTCATCAATGATGATAAAGGTGCTATAACTCTGGATAAATCTGGCACAAATCTTCAGTAGTATCCAGCCAAACCCAGGAAACTCCGTACCTCCTTCACACTCCTAGGTGGCTCCCAAGCAAGTACCACCTCAATCTTCACTGGATCCACTGCAACTATAGCCTTTGAGATGACATGTCCCCAAAAGTGAACTTCTCGGATCTAGAACTGGCACTTTGAGAGATTACCATAAAGCTGGTGCTCTCGGAGTGTGTCCAGAACTATCTGCAAATGATAGGCATGCTTTTCCTCAGTAGTCGAGTAGATCAGAATGTCATCAATAAAGACCACCACAAAGCGATCAAGATATGGCTGAAATATCCTATTCATGAGTCCCATGAACATTTATGGAGCATTGGTCATGCCAAATGACATAACCAAGAACTCTTAGTGGCCATACCGACATCTGAAAGCTATCTTCTGCACATCCTCATCTCATACTTTGAGCTAGTGATAGCCTGATCTGAGGTCTATCTTTGAGAACCACTATGCTCTCTTTAGCTGAGCAAAGAGGTTGTTAATCCTCAGGAGTGGGTACTTGTTCTTCACGATCACCTGGTTCAGGCACTGATAGTCAACACAAAGTCTCAAGCTCCCATCCACCTTCTTAGCGAACAAAATCGGGGCTGCCCAAGAAGAAACATTGGGCTGTATAAACCCCTTTCCATGTAAGTCCTCCAGCTGTATCCGTAGCTCACGAAGCTTCACGAGAGCCATCCGATACGTTGGTGTAGATATCAGTGCCGTCCTGGGGTACAAGTCAATTTAAAAGTCCACCTCTCTATGAGGAGGTAGACCCGAAACATCATCAGGGAAGACATCCGCGTACTGGTCCACCACTACAGGATAGATCGAACTCTCCACATCAACCGCTCTGAGGGTAAGGCTATATAATTGATAAGTAATCAGATGCACTCTCCTCTAGGTAAGTCCATCCTGTGCTGCAAAGGCTCCCTTCTTGCCAGTGAAGGTAAACCTAGTCCCATCCGTGTGGACACACTGCACTTTGCGCCTAATACAGTCAATATGAGCATGGACTGTAGATAACCAGTCCATACCCAAGATGACATCGTAAGGCCACGACGTCGCTACTAGGAGATCCCAGCCTAAGTTCTCGCCTCCTAGAGTAAGCTCACACTGTCGGCGCCAGTGTGTAATTATCGAATCCTCTCCCGTAGGAGTCTCAAGTCGGAAGGATCAAGCCAACGACTCCACTAGAATCTCCGATCTCCGAATGAGGGCAGTGGCAATAAAAGAATGACCGACACCTGTGTCTATAAGTATTGTAGCTAAGGTAGAGTAGACACAGATCGTACCTTGTTTCATCTCCAGAGCACCATGGTCATAGGCTTCAGCTGCCTAGAGCAGAGCTCACCCCTGTCCACCCGCTCCTTGTGGTCAGGGTGGACCACCTGGTGGTGGTGGAGGTAACACCTCGAATCATCGCCCACCACCAGCTGCATGACCAACTCCTCTACCATGTACACCTGCTCCCTATGGACCTCCTCATTCGAACCTCTATCTGTGCCTGGGCGGTCCTTCGATCATCTGCTGATCATCCGTATGGTGGTTCGGGCAGTCACAAGCCATGTGACCCTGCCCGCCGCATGCGTAACACTGCTTGCTGCTCGTATGACTGGATCTATCTCAGGTGCCCCGCCCAACCGACCCTGAATCCTACGGTCGTCCACCTGTAGGTCTGGTCTTCTTGGACCTATGTGACATCTATCTACTTCCATCTGCAGAAGACTCTGCTACGTGACACCCGGTGTTGGGTCTCGCTACTGGCGACTACTCAGCAAGAAAACTCTCCACTAAGAGGGATTTATATAATACCCCCTTCTACGTCAGGATGCTGAGAGAAATCATCGAAGACCTGATCTCCTGCATGAGTCCCTTCTCGAAGGTCTGGGCCCTGAATAATGGGTCCCGCACCATATCAGTGAAGTAGCATGAGAGGTCGGTGAACCTCGCTGACTACTGAGCCACAATCATGCTTCCCTACTGTAGATGAAGAAGCTTCTATATGCGCACTGCGCGAAGGGTCGCTGGGATAAACTCTGCCCGAAACAGGATCTCAAAGTCTTCCTAGAGAAGTGTCACCTCATTGTGAACTTGGAGCATCAAGCTCCACCATCTGCCTGCTGCTGCTTGTAGAAGACTGGCAGCAAGGATCACCATGAGATCAGCTGGTGTCCCTACCAGTCAAAAGACTCTCACCATGGCCTCCATCCAATCCTCAATATCCTGTGGGTCCGTCTCACCCCTGAACCTAGGTGGCCTCTGGTGCTAGAACTCGTGCAACGTGCTCAAGCGGCATGCACCCTCTACTTGTGGGGCTGGTGGCATTGGTGGCCCAACGGGTAATGGTACTGCTAGTGCCTCTATTGGTGCCTCTACTAATAAAGGGCCCTCCACCGAGGCCTCGTTGCTCGGTGGGATGTCATCACGTACTCTTCCTGGAACCCTATCTGGATGTCTGCATGGAGGCATCCTGAAAAGAAAAAGGTGCACCACAGTCAATAAGTTATACCTGGTGAGCTGACTCAAAGAGATCACAAAGAAATTTTTTTCAAAACACACATGCAATCAATGTTTTCATGCACTGAGTCAGAAATTAGAAGTCAGAGTCCTGGTGTATGGATATGTCAGCCGCCGCACCAACATTAGATTCCATAAACTGATTACAACATTCATAACACTTAACACTATTGCCGTTAAAATATCAAAGTCCAATGTTCTATGGTAGAAACGACTCATCTGATACCAATTTGTCATGACCCATCCCCCGGGGCCCGTACCGTGACTACCCCAAGCCCGCCTTCCATAGGCCAGGGGATGGTGACTAGCACCAAAAGGCGTATTCCCTAAAACTAGGAAGGCATTTCCTTTATAACCTGTAAACTCACACAACTAAGCACAAAGCATTATACAAGCACAAAGTAAAACTATTTAGTAAACAGGGTGTGTATAGAAAGAAAAAGGGGCCAAAATACAAGATCAACTGAAAAGTACAAGTAAACTGAAAAGTACAAGTAAAACTGAAAACAACTCCTGTAAACACCCTCCAAGGATCCTACCTGAAGGGTAGGTACAACTCTCGAACTGTCGTCTCTGCGGTATGCCATGTCTAGTGTCCACCTCCGACCTACCTCTAGTTCTGGTACTCTCGTCCTCAGTCAGCACCATCCATCATCTGCACCAAACACAACAAGGTGCAAGCATAGCCCGTGTAGGGGTGAGTATAACAATACTCAATAGGGCCTCTGATACCCTCGAAGGTATCACAAGATCCACAAAGGATAAATCATAAAGCATGAAAACAACTGACAACCCTACTTAGGTATATGCCCATACATATACCTAAGTTGTCGAGTAAACCCATCTCAATCACGAGGAAACAAAAGGCCCAACTCAAAAGCCCAAAGCTCAACTGTACCACAAAGGTAACACCACGAAGGTAACACCATGAAGGTAACGCTATGAAGGTAACACCATGAAGGTAACACCACGAAGGTAACGCCACATAGAAGAATACCAAAAATGTATAACCATAAAGGTATTCACCACAAAGGTACACTACACAGATGATTACCACAAAGGTAAAGACTCATCTCACACTAGGTATAACTCAGGTACGGTAGTAAAGATGATTAGATGTAACTACTCAATCATCTTTCTCTATTGATAGGCATACCCATGTAGGATCCTAAATCATCAGAACCACGTAGGATCCTAGTACAGCAGACCCACGTAGGATCCTAGAGTAGTCCCACGTGGATTCCTAGAGTGGATACAAGTGGAATACTGAAACATAGACCCACGTAGGATCCTAAAGCACAGACCCACATAGAATCCCTTTCTCATGTTACAACCAACCATAGGGTTCCTGCACTAAGATCGCTTGATTCCGGGAGGGTCCTCTGCTCAAGCCACATGTCGATACTCCAACTGCTACAAAGTTACATGAGAAAGTATCCCAAAGGACCGCCACATAATAGGGGTATCAACGCAACATAAGGTGCATCAATCAGACGCCCAGTTTGTAAGTTATTGGCCTTTTAGTCCTGAGGGCCCGGTTGGATTCATATTCGATCCAACCCGGACGTACACCAAATTTATCCAAAACTCAAGTGGGGTATACCAAAAGGACCGTCTCGATTCAAGGTTTTTAGCACTGTAGATGGTTTGCCAAACGGACGCCCATAGCTCAAGTTATAGACGAAAGAATAAAAAGGGGTCGAAGCTGGTCCGGGTCCGGTCCGAACCTACCCGACCCGACCCGGTTCGGGTTGACCCGGCTCGACTCAGGTTCGGCCCTGGGTCCGACCCGGCCCGCCGGCACGGTCTGGCCTACAGGGCGGCCCGCGGCTGGGTGGCCCCGTGGTGGGGTCCACCCTAGCTGCCACCCAAGGGGAGACGCCCCCTAGGTACCTCGAATGGTTGGGCCGTTCGCGTTGGGTAGCTGACCGACCGGCGCCACGTGTCGCCAAAAGATGGCACGCGGGACTCCGAGTCCCGCTTGTCTCCCCGGCTGGCTGGATGGCCATCCCTCCTCCACGGCGCGGTCACGCACCGTGCCGCCACCGATGGCCAACAGCGAGCCGGATGCCCTCCTTCACCGCCACGCCCTCGTGCCGCGGCTCCTTGCTCCATTGCGGCCGATGGGCCGCAACCCTTCTCCAGCGGTGCTGTCGCACCGACGACGTCGTTACGGCTGACTAGAGTTCCGGTCGCCGCTCCCAAGCCCCACCGGTGCCGATCTTCAGCACTGGTTGCCGACGATGTTCCTCGGGTTACCGGGCGCACCCCGGTGGCCCGTTCTTCATTCTGAAAACTCCCGCACTCGAATCAGAATGTCGCCATTGATTTAAGATCATCATAAACCATAAAGGTTATTGAGAGGTTAGGCAGTGTTCGTTTGGCCCGTTCCCTCTGCGTTAGAATGGTAACAAAGAGCATAATTGTTCTTAAATCAAGAAGATTGAAAGGAACAAGGTAAGGGGTATTCAAAACAACATTCCCTACCTCGATTTCTCATTGAAATCGGTGAGGAGAGGAAAGAACTAATTTCGGTTCATTGTTATTGAATACGTTCCTCGTTGGGGATCCTTCAATTAAGTTCTTCGTTAGAGAAAGTGTTCTTCGTTGGAGAGATTGTTTCACCACAATTCTCCCAAGCTCTCCTTTTCCAAAAATTCCTCCAACCAAGAGGTGAAATTCCAAATTAATAAATTTAAGTTTATTAATTAAACTAATTGAGTTGGCACATCAATGAGAGGGGAAACCAAGAGTTACCTCCCATTAAAGGGGAGTTCAAGGGTCGGGTGGTCCCCACCATTGAATTCAAATTGGGAGTTCTCAAGCTCGGGTGGTCCCCACCACCAAAAAATCAAATTGGAAGGATTAAATTCAATAAATAAAATAAAGATACTTTATTTTAGTTTCTCCCATGAAAAGCACAAAAAACTAACTTTTACCCTCGACCTACTATGGTCAAGGTGAAGGTCTCCTTAAGCGAATATCGACGTTGCGAGTTCAACGGTGCCCTCATATTTCAATTCCAATCACTGGTTCAAAAGTTACAAAAAACTGGTCGCACATTTACTAAACGTACTTAAAAAAAGTTCAAAAATTCATTCTGGGTACACCGGGCCTTGGAATCACGCACCGTTGATTTTCGCGGACTCAAAATATTACCGTATAATAAAAAAAATTTACATGGATAAAAATCTGGGTATTTACATTTATCTTCTCATTTGTCTACATTTGATAGCCGAAGGTATGGTTGTATTGAATGTTTTACATGGAATATAACTTCTTCAGCTCAATTATAACACCCCAAACATTTTATGGTATGTTTCTCTTAAATACTTTCAATTCATTAGAAATCCTATATTGCATAAAGCACTAAGTCTCTTTGAAACAACACTTGGTTATTTATGAGGTAATCATAACCTATCCATTAAATTTAATTTTTTAACTTCTGTGTTTTGAATTTTGAAAAATGTACATGCACAGTTGCGATCATGGTGATATTTGGAGTATAATAGAATCATTTTAATTTTCAGTGAATAGTAACCTACCCTTATGAATAGTAACATACCCTTATTAGTATTAGATTACCCTTATGAATATTAATATGACTCTTATGAATGGAAACCATTCCCATGAAAGTGTAAATAAAATTTAGTCACCTTAAAAATGAAGATGAATATTTTAAGTGTCGGTATTTTTTGATTAAATGTGATTTTAAAAAAAAATTAAATTTCTCATATTTAGAAAATTATTTTTGAAAAATGTATTTCATTTTTTGATTCTTCACTTCAAAAAATGGTTAGGTTTAATTTTTGGTATTTTTTTGAAATACCTAAATTTTTGGTGAATAGTGAAATATGGTAAATTATGATAAATGCTATATACATGATTTATTGAGTCATGGATGATGTCCTGCTGAGGTAAACACACTTGGTTCAAACTCACATGAACTTATTATTGTTTTTGGTTATGGAATCATCACTATTTCTTTCCTTAGGGAAAAATAATAAACTAATGATATGAATATTAAGAAAACCCTCCTCCCCTCCACTATATAAACCACCCCTCACCCCCTCTTCCTCCCACACCACTCAAGATTTGATACTTACCTAATTTCTACCAAATACACTTTCCAATCCCTCCCCCCACATCGAATACCTACTGGTTTCACCAAAATAAAAAAAATAAAGGCCTTATGGAGATTCTCAAGGAGTACTGAAGTGGTGAACCTCTCTTCCTTTTTCTTTCAATTTATTTTAAAAGTTCCATTCTTTTGTTGCTTTGTCCTCCCCTCCCCTCATCCAAATTCTATGATTAATATAGTACCTTACATGAAATTTAATTTTATTATTCTAATGTAATATTTCATCATCTCTATTTTCCCCCTCCTCTTATACTAAAAATGAAAACACCATCTGAGATGTGTTAATTTATCACATTCAAGGATGACGGGTTTTAAATTTCTATTACTATATTCATGACTAGTCATGAAACCTTTTTAATGGTTGAAACAGATCATAATACAATTATTTTATCTTATTCAAAGTTATGTAATCTTTACACACTCATAATATAAATAATAATACAAAACAAGTTCATTGTGCACAAAACCGCCTAGTTAATCCAAACGTTTATCATTAACTCTTATCGAATGAGTCATCCTCATGGTATATAACCAAAATAATTATAATATCATTTATATATTTTTAATTCCACTAATAATATATATTAAAAATTCTTTATGTTTATCCACATTACAAACAAACTTCCATTCATGAATATAAGTAAACCGATCATGAAAACCAAGGAAGAAAATGCTTCTAAAACAATAAAATTGAACCTCTTAAACCCATCAAAAAAGAAATGAATGAACCTAATACGGTTATAATAAATAAATTACATGTATATTAGGTTATGTAATTATTAATTAATGAAGATAAATTTGATTATTTAGGCCATTAAGATCAATCGAGAATACCGTCGGGCATAAGGTAAGGGGTTTCTCATCTCACTTTTATTTCCTTGAGATTTCCATTGTTCGCCACTTATTTATTGTATATAGTGTATTCTTACTGACATTTGATATATAATATCGCGATTCTCTTTATATTCATGGTATTAAGTGATTCACTTGATGATTATTAACTCGATTGATTACAATGTTGCAATGGACTTTGTTTCGGTTTCCATTTCATTGTGATTTACTTGGTATTGTGCACCTAATCATTCTTATGTGGTGTACCTACTTCTAATTTGAGATCATTTTTCATTTAAAATTGTAAATATATTATATATCCATATTTTGGTTTTATGGATATGATTATTTTCATAAGCTGTATACCCTTTTAGATACGGTGTTTATTTGGAATGTTGTTTTAAATATGGAAATATTGATGAATCCGTATCCTCTACACTATATGGATATTGAGAAGGCATATTATAATTATGTTAAATCTAGTTATAAATAATTATTTATACTTTGAGTGATGGGAGAGGACCTCTATATCCCCTCGATGCATCGACTGGTCTCATGAGACAAATCAGTTGGCGAAAAACCCTTCGAGTTTGTTTCCAAAATAGAATCATATTGGTATCAACCCATAGACTTAAACTATTTCAATGGTATAGTGGTATCATGTGCCAGATACATTCCATTCAATTAATAAGAATTCTCTTTATTCATTTTAAATTATTACTATCCATGAGGTTTTCACTATGACAAAATCTATGGATGTAGTTTCATTCTCTGTTTATTAATGGCATGTGTTTTTCATTTATTCACCATACCATATTTACTATGCCAATTTTATTATGATTAAATTATTTTTGATTCATGCTTCTTCTATTTTTAACCCTTACTAAGCATTTGAGCTCACCTCTTTTAACAAGTAGCGAGCATTAAATTTCCTAGTAAAGGGTTTTAAAAACAATTAATAAATTCATTAAAAAAACATTTCTTTAAAATAAAAAAGCATACTTAAATAACTTTCTTTAAAATAAAACAACATATCTCATAGAATTTCATTATCATTTTTCGAGAGTTACTGAAAATAATTTCTAGGGAAAACCCATGCTCAAGAATCTTTGTTCTTATTTAAAAGTTAAAAATTAAATGCATTATAAAATAAGAAAACACTTGAACAAAAATGAAAGAAATGTCACCTATAAGATAAATAATGACCATAATTAATTATGTATGACATGCCAGGGGTTTTAGATAGGAATTTACACATAAAATAATATTTATTCATAATTTACACATAAAATGGTGTCATTTATCATTCAATGAGTATATGAGAATCATGTGATGATAGATAAATTTTTAACCATTTTTTTATGGTTTGGAAACCAAATATTAATCCTTCTTTATAAATTAATTTCCATAAAAGTATATACTTAAATAAAAACATTAAACTGTGTGCACTTGAAAGTATAGAACTGATTACTACTGCTTCGTAAGAGAATGATCATTAACCATAGATATTCTACTAGTTGAATAATCACATGTACTTTCACTTACTAGAATCATTATGTGGGAATGAAAAATGCAGGACATCATAAACATTCCTTCAAGGTATCATGCCAAGACCATACATAACCAGTTTTTTAAGGCCACGTACCATGACCTAGTTTGTCTCATGAGACCTACCGATGCATCGAGAGGCTATAACGGGCCTCACCCATCACATAATAAAACCTATGCATTACTCACATGTCTAATAAAAATATGACTTTGAATCAAAGTGTCCCATACCACTTTGATTTATTTAAATTTTAATCATAGATGAACATAAATTCATTGATAAATTATTGAGGTACATATTCTTTAAACAATGCAATGTGTCCCATACCACTTTGAAAAGTTCAATTCTTAATCCATATAATTTCATAAAATATTAATCCCATAATTGAAATAATTTTCTTTATTTGTATCCCATCAATAAAATGAGTAATGAAATAAATGAACATTTAATAAAAAATGAATATATAATTTTGTCTTCTCAAAATAGTATTTTATAATAAATAAATATGTTTCTCACATAAAATTATAAATAAAAAATCTCAATTCTCAAAGAATTCCATGTGCTTGATAATCTGGGAAAATTAATTTGAAACCATGAGTTTGTTATGAATGAAAATTTTCTCGATGTTATGCTTGACTCATGACCATGATTATATGGAGATGTGACATCCTAAGGTTTAAAATAACATGAAGACATTTTATTCACATTTTTTTTAAAATATGACCTTAAGTATTATAACATGTCAATAAAAATTATATCCTTTGTATATATATATATATGTATATACCATGAGTTTAGTTTTTAAAATAAAATAACTTAATGTTTCCCATAAAATATATATATATATATATATATATATATATAAATATACATATATGTTTATATATATTTACATATTTTATTCCTAAAACTCATCAGCACGAAAATAAATTTATGTTTTAGAAAACAACAGCGATAAATGAGAACATTCTTTGTAAAAGTTAATATGAAATATAATATAAAACATAAACTTATATATATATATATATATAAGTGGAATAATGGCTTAAAAATCATACTTGGATTTATTAATCCTTGAAAAATAATTGGAGTTTCAATGAAACCAACTGTTACACCAAAACACATTAAATCAAACTAGAATATGAATAACCCTTGGTTTGAAGATAATAATTCTATCTATGGTTGGGGAAAAAAATATTCAAATTAAAGACGTACCTATTGTACAAGAATACATTTATATATTTCTAGAGTATTTACCTGGACATCCTCCAGAGAGGGAAGTTGAGTTCTATATTGATTTAATTCCTGGTACAAGACCTATATCAAAGACTCCCTATAAAATGGCCACTGCAGAATTAGTGGAGCTAAAGAAACAACTAGAGGAATTGAGTGATAAAGGATTTATTCGACCTAGTGTTTCTCCATGGGGAGCCCTTTTCCTTTTTTAAGAAGAAATATGGTTCCATGAGGCTATGAATTGATTACAGGAAAATCAATGCTATTAAAATAAAGAACAAGTATCCTCTAACATGAATTGATGATTTATTTGATCAACTTCAAGGAGACCAATATTTTTCAATGATTGACCTTCGATCTGGATATCATCAGCTGTGTGTGAGGGAGGAAGATATTCCAAAGACAACATTTCAAACCAGGTATGGGCATTACGAATTTACAGTAATGCCTTTTGGACTGACTAATGAACCCTATATTTTCATGGATCTAATGACCATAGTTTTAAAGGAATATCTTGATGACTTTGTTGTGGTATTTATCGATGATATCCTAGTATACTATAAAAACTAAAAAGACCATGATAATCACTTGCGGATTCTCCTGAAAACTCTTAGAATAAATGAATTATATGTGAAGTTTAGAAAGTGTGAATTTTGGCTTCAATTAGTTTATTTTCTTGGAAATATTGTCTCTAAGGAAGGAATCTTAGTTGATCCTACAAAGACAAATGCAATCCATGAATAGCCCACGCCAATAAACATAACTTAGGTATATAGTTTTATTGGATTAATATGTTACTATTGACGTTTCGTTTAGAATTTCGCCCGATTGGATAACATGCTAACCAAGCTCACACGTAAAGGAGTTAAGTTTATATGGACAAAATAATGTACAAAATTATTTGAATAATTGAAAATAAGATCAGTGAATGCTCTAATTTTGACTCTTCCATATGGAAATGATGGATTTGTGATATGCAGTGATGCATCAAGGAATGGGATGGGTTGCGTCCTTATGAAAAATGATAAATTTATTTCATATGCATTAAGGAAATTGAAGACTCATGATCAAAATTACCCAACTCATGATCTTGAGTTAGTATCCATAATATTTGATCTGAAAATATGGAGACATTATCTCTACGGTGAAAGATGTGAGATATATAAAGATCACAAGAGTTTGAAATACATTTTTAAATAAAAAAAAATCAACATGAGGAAAAAGAGATGGCTCGAGTTACTCAAATATTATGATTGTTTAATACACTACCACCTAGGAATGGAAAATAAGGTGGCAGATGCATGAATCAAGAAATATCCCAAACTTCTGACCCAAATAAGGATTAAAAGAGATCCTATATTCATGGATCTACTAAAGATGGATATGGTAATTGATAAGGAAGGGGAAACATATTTCATCTTTCAAATTATAGATAAACCATATTTACCAGAGAAGATAAAAGCTCTCAATCTGATGATGAAAATCTATAAAAGAAAATTAAAGCTGTTAAGGATGGAAGATTGGACGACTTTGTGTATGAGGATAGAGTTCTAAAATTTTGGATGAGGTTATGCGTTCCATCAGTACCTGAGCTAAAAAGGGAACTATAAGATGATTCTCATAGCTAAAATTTCTCTATACACCATAGTATCACTAATATGTATAGAGATTTGAAGGAACATTTTTGGTGGGATAACATGAAGCGATACATTGCTGACTTTGTGTCAAGGTGTCTAGTCTTTCAACAAGTGAAGACCGAGAGATAACATCCTAGAGGGGTAATGAAACCTCTACCTATTCCTATGTGGAAGTGGGATTCCATTATGATAAATTTTTTCAATGGACTACTAAGGACACCAAGAAGGAATGATGAAATATGGTAATTGTTGATCATCTCAAAAAATCAGCACATTTCCTTACTATAAGAGATGATTTACCGCTTGAGATCCTAATATGACTTTATATTAATGAAGTAGTAAGACTTCATGGTGAACCTCTATATATTGTGTCTGATCAAGATCCCAAATTTACATCAAAATTATAGAAAACTCTCCATAAGTATTTGGATATTGAGCTTTATATGAGTACTGCTTATCACCCCAAAACCGACGGACAGTCTAAAAGGACTATTAAAACACTTAAAGACATGTTGAGATCATTCTCTCTTGACTTTCAAGGTATGTGGGATCAATAATTTCCTTTGGTGGAATTTTCCTACAATAATAGTTTCCATTATAGCATTCAAATGGAACCATATAAAGCATTATATAGTAAGAGGTGTCGAACTCCAACATGTAGGGATGGAGTTGGTGAGAGGAAACTTATAGGCCAAAAAATTATTGATGAGACAACTACAAAGGTAATGAAAATTCAGGACCATATTAAAGTATCCAAAAGTAGGCAAAATAATTATGATGACAGCTGAAGAATTGATTTGTAATTTCAAGTAGGATATCATGTCTTTCTTAAAGTATCTCCGTGGAAGGGTGTATTAAGGTTCAGTAAGAAAGGGAAACTGAGACCTAGGTACATCAGACCATTTGAAATTCTAGAAATAATTGGCGCTATAGATTACTGTTTAGTAATTCCACCAAGTATATCCAAAGTTCATAATTTTTTCCACGTCTTTTTTAAATAAATACATTCCAGACCCAATGCATGAACTCACCTATGAAGAAATAGAGCTGGAACCTGACTTATCATAATGTGAAGAGCCTATCGAGATTCTTGACACAAGGGAGTAGGTATTGAGAAATCAAACAAATCGGCTAGTAAAGGTTCTTTGGAGAAACCATAAAATGGAGGAAGCAATGTGGGAACCTAATTATGTTACGAATAAGAACTACCCACATCTTTTTAAAGGGATTTATACATGAAAAATTTGGAGGATGAAATTTCTAAAGGTGGGAAAAATATAACACACCAAACATTTTATGGTATGTTCCTCTAAAATACTTTAAATTCATTAGATAGCCTATATTTCATAAATAATTGAGTCTCTTTGAAAAATCACTTGGTTATTTAGGAGGTAGTCCTAACCTAGCCATTAAACTTAAATTTTCTATTTCTGTGTTTTGAATTTCGAAAAATGGACTTACACGGTTGCGATCATGATGATATTTGGAGTATGATAGAATAGACTTAATTTTCAGTGAATAGTAAGATACCCTTATGAATAGTAACTTACCCTTATGAATAGTAACATACCCTTATTAATAGTAATATGAATCTTATGAATGGTAACCATACCCATGAAAGTGTAAATAAAATTTAGACACCTTAAAAATGAAGATGAATATTTTAAGTGTCAGTATTTTTTGATTAAATGATGATCTTAATTAAAAATTAAATTTATCATAATCAAAAAATTATTTTTGAAAAATTGAGTTCATTTTTGGATTCTACATGTCAAAAAATGTTTAGGGTGAATTTTTTGGATTTTTCTAAAATACTTGAATTTTTGAAGAATAGTAAAATATGATAAATTATTATAAATGCTAAATACATGATTTATTGAGTCATGGATGATGTCCTATTGAGGTAAGAACACTTATTTCGAACTCACATGCACTTATTACTATATTTGGTCATGTAATAATCACTACTTCTTGTCTTAGGGAAAAATAATAAACTATTGATTAAAATATTAAGATAACCCTCCTCCCCCCACTATATTAACCACCCCTCACCCCTACTCCTCCCACACCACTCAAGATTTGAGAATTACTTAAATTATTCCAAATACACTTCCCAATCCCTTCCCCACATCCAAGACCTTCTGGTTTCACCAAAAGGAGAAAATAATAGGCCTTAATGAGATTCTCAAACATGAGTACCAAAGAGGTGAACCTCTCTTCCTTTTTCTTTCAACTTCTTTTACAAGTTCCATTATTTTGTTGATATTTCCTCACCTACCCTAATACAAATGAATGGGAAGTGGAGCTAATATTAGGTGATATTGGAGCATAATTCCAGGATGATTCGGTAAGCTCGAGGTGAAGTAAGAGCTGGAGGGGAATTCGGAAAGAGAGAAAAGACTATTCTTATTTACCACCACCAAGGGAAACTAGATCTGTGAAGAAGTAGAAAGCCAATTTGATGATTTGTGATCATATTCCCCCTTCCAAGGTTGATACTGGCCAACCACAAGAGTACGGTTTAGTGACTGATCCTTCTCTAGAGCAGCTTATGCACTCGGGAGAAGAAATGGTGGAAACAGTTCTAACAATTAATGCTACCGACAAAGAAGCTAATAGGATGATGGGAAGATCTTTAAGGGTGGGTACCAATGAGGAGCAGAGCAACTGGATTGACAAATAGGATCTGATATTTATTAGGGGATTTAATGATGGGAGGCTCAACCTAGAAGATAACATTCAGGTTTGGAAAAAACTGGCAGATAATTTCGAAGATCTTCTAAAGGATGATCCTGATACTCAGGTTAGTACTATCTCTTGGCATCTAAGTAGGGAGATAAAGTCTAACCGGCTTAAGTTGTTCTTTAATGGGTCTTCTATTTCTTTTAGTGTCTGAACTTTGGTTTCTCACTTTTTTCCATAAAATAGTTTCTTTAATAAAAATTTAATTTTCAGTCTAGTACCTTACGTGAAATGTAATTTTATTATGCTAATGGAATATTTCATCATAATCTCTCTTTCCCCCCTCCTATTATACTAAAAATGAAAACACCGTCCGAGATGTGTTAATTTATCACATTCAAGGACGACGAGTTTTCAATTTCTATTACTATCTTCAAGAATGGTCATGAAACATTTTTAATGGTTTAAAAAGATCATAATATATGTATTTTATCTTATTCAATGTTTTTTAATCCTTACACACTCATAATGTAAATAATAATACAAAACAAGTTCATTGTGCACAAAACCGCCAAGTTAATCCAAGCGTTTATCATTAAATTTTATCTAATGAGTCATCCCCATGGTATATAAACAAAATAATTATAAAATAATTTATATCTATGTAATTTCACTAATAATATATATTAACAATTCTGGATGATTAACCACATTTCAAATGAACTTCCATTTATGAATACAAGTAAACCGGTCATGAAAACCAAGAATTAAAATGATTCTAAAACAATAAAATTAAACCTATTAACCCCATAAAAAGGTAATGAATGAAACTAATAAGGTTATAATAAATAAATTAAATGTATATAAGGTTCTTTAATTATTAATTAGTGAATCTCAATTTGATTATTCAGGTCATTAAGATCAATCAAGAACACTGTCAAGCATAAGGTAAGGGGTTTCTCATCTCACTTTTATTTACGTGATACTTCCATTGTTCACCACTTATTTCTTGTATGTAGTGTATGTTTACTTCCATTTGATATATAATATCATGATTCTCCTTATATTCATGGTTTTAAGTGATTCAATTGATGATTATTAACTCGATTTATTACAATGTTGTAAGGGACTTTGTTTCGGTTTCCATTTCATTGTGATTTACTTGGTATTGTGCACCTAATCATTTTTATGTGGTGTACCAACTTACACTTTGAGATCATTTTTCATTTGAAATTGTAAATATATTATATATCCATATTTTGGTTTCATGTATATGATTATTTTCATAAGCCGTATACTCTTTTACATACGGTTTTTATTTGGAATGTTGTTTTAACTATGGAAATATTGATGAATCTGTATCCTCTACACTATAAGGATATTGAGAAGGCATATTCTACTTGTATTAAATCTATGTATAAATAAATCTTTGGACTTTCAGTTATGGGAAGGGCCTGCTATAGCCCCTCGATGCATCGACAGGTCTCATGAGACAAATTAGTCAGGGACAAAACCCTTCAAGTTTGTTTCCAAAACAAAATCAGACGGGTATCTACCAACAGACTTAAACCATTTTGAAGGTATAGTGGTATCATGTTCTAGATACATTATGTCCAATTAATAAGATTTCTCTTTATTCATTTTCAGTTATTACTATCCATGAGGGTTTCACTATGAAAAAATCTATGGATGCAGTTTCATTCTCAGTTTATTAATGGCGTTTGTTTTTCATTTATTCACCATGCCATATTGACTATGACAATTTGATTATGATTCAATTAATGTTGATTCATGATTCCGCTATTTGTAACCCTTACTGATCATTTGAGATAACCCCTTTCATTTTTTTACCTTCAATAGGTTATGAAGAGGACACCATTTATTGAGTTCCCATGGATGCAGTTTATTAGTTTTTGTTATGTATTTTATTTTGTTACCTTTCCTATTGTAATATGAGTTACATGTATGTATCTAGTTTCTTAAAGACTACTAAAATGATCGTTCCTTTGGGATTTAATTCCTTGTAATCATGCTAATGCAATAAGAAATGCACCAGCTCCAGGCATATGGGGTCGGGGCATTACATCAGTGGCTAAAAAACTAATGACTTTCTCCATGATAATATCACGAGGGATCCCAAAACGATTAATGATGTGGGACTTCAAAATATAAATAATATAATAGGTCATGAAATATTTCATGGAATTCAAAACCAACCTACATTTTCAAGCTATTGATAGTGTGTAGGTCCCCACAACACCGAGTCCCCATACAATAAATGTCCATGAGTAATTAGAGGAATATAGATGATATGGTTGCTGATGATGAAGTTTTCTTGGATTTTATGTTTAAGAAATCTCTTGGTGAACTCAATGTAATCATGAAACATTTTTTTCTAGAAGTACCCCTATATCTGGATCTTTTGGGAGAGAATCAGTCCTACTTATTGTTCCCCACTTGACCTAATATCCACCACTTTCATAACCTAGGGAATATCCTTCCATTTGATTCAATTGACAATTTCTCCAAAAAAAAACCCTCTTATAGAGATTCTACTCTAGGTTGAGGACATCCTAGAGGGTAAATTACACCATACAAAAATAGTTTCTCTCACACTCATATTTTCTTGGTGGGGTAGTCCCATATTGGAGATACTCAAGGAAGGTAGTTATCTAATCAGGTGATTCTCTGGTCATTAGGGTGTTGGGGTTCCCTACTATAGAAGTTGAAAAGAATAAATGAATGACTTATCTATCCACATCATAAGAATTAATGGGGTTGATGATCCTCTGATGCATCACATGATTGACCAATTCATCTTGGTCTCAATCTGCATGGTATGTGGCCAAGCTTGCCATGGCATCAACTCAGTCATTATATGTTTAGGGAAAATGACTCATCTTTATATAGCAAGGGAACTGGGTCACCAGCTCATGAGTCCACCCCAACACTGGGGTGAATTATTTCTTCACAACGACTTAGTCATTTTTAATCTTCTTGAGTACTAGTTGAGTGTCTCCCTTCACATGTAGCTATGGGACATCCATCTCGAGAGCCTACCTGAGAATAGTGATAATAGAATTTTATTATACCTCATAGTAGGTACTAAAATACAATAACTAGAAGAATTATGATGAGAAAACATGCTAGGGAGTGATAAATATAATCTGAAGGACCACCACATCAAGTATGTTTTTATTGAGCCTTCTCTTGGTTGGGCTCTAGGAGGCACCGTTTAAGTGAATATGCCAGAAAAACGTAGTCTAATCCATAGAGATAATAGATTCATTTAAGAAGTAGATATCCAAGAGTAGTTCTTTAGTTCTTGGTTTTGTAGAAATGAAATACATTAATTCTTGACCCATGGCATCCTAATCAAGAAGAAACCTAATGTCGAACTATGGTATAATTACTGGACATCTTTCCAATCACCCGGTCAATATGAGCCTATTGAGAATATACTTTAATAGATCAACATTGGATACCAACTATATCTATTGGTGCTATAAGTATTTCCAAAATTTCTTAATTGCAATGACCAAGGTGAGGCAACTTCTCTTGATAGAAGAATATATGGTTACCATGTCATGTAGCATATCGCATATGTAGTATATGATGTTATCCATACCAATGTTGTTCTCCTAAAATAGAATGGAAAAGGGACCATTACAGTATAGTCACATGAAGAACCATAAAATTTCACAGGATGGGAAAAATTATGATTAGAGGATGTATAAGATACTATATTAAGTCATTGAATGGGTTTTGATAGTATTTTTTCAATTGATATGCTCCTCATTTATTTATAATCCTTGACGATTTCTCTCTCATTGAAATCATCTTGTTGTGTGCCAGGTACACTTGGTATAGGAGGCATTATAACAGGGTCATCAATAGAAAATTAGATAGGGCCTTCAAAAACCTTCTAGCTCTAGAAAAATGGGACACCATATCCAGTATCACCTTGACCAAACTAAATTCTGACCATCATCCTATCTTGGTCAGTATGTTCTTCAAGAGGCAAAATCTATTACCCCATTAAAATTCAATAATGCTTGGTCTTCCGATTCAGAGTGTTTCAAACTTATTAGTGACTGTTGGAGCACGATGAAGCATCACTTTGGCACCTTTTCTTGTATTACCAATCTTAAGAAACTTAAAAAATGTATAAAAGGTTGGTGTAAGGAAAAATCTAACCAAATGGACATGGATATTATCACCCTTGAAAAAGAGATTAACCAAATTCAAACTATCTCCACCAGCTCAGATCTTTCTATTGATCCTCAAAATGAAATCAATATCTTGAGAAAGCTAAACTCTCTTCTGTTTTTTAAAGATAATTTGCGAAAGAAAGTATTTAAATCTAAGTGGCTATCAGATGGTGATATGAACACTAAGTTTTAAAACTCCATGCAAAGAATTCAAAAAGTTAGTAGGCCTCTTTCCTTTCTCAAGGACAATGAATCCATCTTGGACTCTGAGGCTACCATTTCCAATCATGTGGTTTATTTTTTTGAAAATATTTTCAATGGAACACATATTAATAAGGAACTTCTTCCTGAGGTCATCCTGGTCTTAGTGAATTAAGAGTACAATAATAATCTCTTGAGCATACCTATTGATCATGAGATCAAAATCACGATATTTGGTCTCAAATCTGATAGTGCCCTGAGACCTGATGGTTTTAACAATGGTTTCTATCAATAATTCTGGGAGATCATCCACATTGATGTTTGTAATCTCGTCAAATCCTTTTTTTTGTGCATGGGGTCCTCCCTCATGGTCTCAACACTCAATTCCTCACCTTAATCCCCAAAGTGGACAATGCTTATGAAATCCACCTCTTCTTTCCTATTTCTCTCTTCAGATCACTCTACAAAATCATTACTAAACTTCTTGCTAACCAACTCTCTTATATTTGTAATAAAATCATATATTAGAATTAGTTCAGTTTTATCAAGGGCAGGTCTATCCAAGACTGCATTTGCCTCACCTATTAATGCACCAAATATTTAAATAGAAACACCAGAGGAGGAAACATTTCCATCAAACTTGACATTAGGAAGGCTTTTGATACTATCGATTGGGGTTTCATCTTTAAAGTTCTCCAGGATTTTGGTTTTAATAAATCCTTCATTAGTAGAATTAACACCTTATTTTCTCTAGCCAATATCTCCATCCTTATTAATGGTGCTCCTAAAATCTATTTTAAATGTAACAAGGGTGTCAGGCAGGGTGATCCCCTATCGGCCATTATTTTTTCCATTGCAGAGGATTATCTTAGCAGATTACTTTCTCAACTTGTGGATCAAAACAAGATCAAATCTATTCAGGAAGCCAGAAATCTAAATGTGCCCACGCATCTCTTATACGCCGATGATATCATTCTTTTCTTGTAAGGTGACAAAAGAAACGTTCAAAATCTATTTTTTTATCTCATTATGAAGACATCTCTGGTCAGTCTATAAGCTGGAATAAACCTTTTGTCTTTTTTGGGAAAAGCTTCTCGCCTATTAGAAAAAATAGCATCATAAACAACCTAGGCATCAAAGAAGGATCTTTCCCTTTCATCTACCCGGGGGTTCCCATTTTTTGGGGAAGGCCTAAACCCTTGTATTTCAACTCGATTGTGGACCAGGTCATCCATAAACTTGCATCCTGGAAAGGTAAATCCCTCTCCATGGCCGGAAGAGTTTGTCTTGTTAAATCTACCATTGTTTCTAAAATGGTTTATTCCATGATGATCTATAGATGTCCTATCAGTCTTCTAAAAAAAATTAATGTGTACATTAGAAATTTTGTTTGGTATGGTAGCATTCTAGAAAGGAATCTTGTCACCATCCCTTGTTCTAACTGCTGAAAACCTCTGAAGAAGGGTGGGATGGGCATAAAAAATCTCAATCTCTTTAATGAGGCCCTTTAAGCCAAGTTTACATGGAATTTAATTCATAGTTCTCCAGACTCCCTTTCCTTCAACAATAATAGGTTCCTTATAAAGATTAATAAAGAAAATTTGTATTATGTGAACTCTTCGATCTAGCCTTCCATCAGACTTTCCTTTGTTAGTGTCATGAATAATTCTAGATGGATGGTTAGCATTGACTCTTCTATGAAATTTTGGTTGGTTAACTAGATGTTGTACCTCTCGAACCCCTCGTGGTTTTATTTTCATGATCACAATCACCCTCTTGTTTTTATAATCTTGTTTTAAGTGTTTTTGGATGATAGGTATGATTTCAGGTGGCCAAGGAATTGGGCCAAGAAAGCAACAAGGCAAAGTGGACTGAAATTCAGTCCACCGGCCAACCGATGGAAGAGCACCGGCCAGCCGATGGAGGCCTGGACAGAAGGCATCCTTCTGTCCAGACCACCGGCCAACCGGTGTCACACCAGCGGCCAGCCGGTGGCACCCAGACTGAAGGCTGAGCCACTGCCTCATCACCGGCCAACCGGTGGCCTCAACACCGGCCAGCCGGTGGCACCCAGCCCAAATAGTGTTTGCTACTGCCTATGCACCGGCCAACCGGTGGCTTCACCACCGGCCAGCCGGTGGAGCCTGAGCCCGAGCCCTCTTCCTTTTTGCAAGCACCGGCCAACCGGTGGCCTTGCACCGGTCAGCCGGTGGAGGCAGTCAAACTAGCCGTTGGGCTTTTGACCAGCCTGTCCACTTGCCTCCCAACGGCTCCGAAAGCCTCTCCAACGGCTCCAAAGGCCTCTAACGGCCATATGAGGGTTCCCCCTCTATAAATAAAGGACTAGGAAGCCCCGGAAACTTAAGTAAGCCATACGGAATCCAACGGACACATTTTTGATCATTTGGCCAACCTCCGGCGGATTCTTCCAAGGGAACCCCACTTGCTCCAACACACTTCCATATCCAAGGAGCACCACCAAAGAAGCTTGGGAGCACCCTTCATCAGCTCCATCAATCCATTGGCGCCCAAGGCTTCTCCCAATACAGTTTTTCATTGTTTATCATTTTGAGCTTCATTTTGGGTTTGTGCCTACAAACCCCATCTCTTTCTCATCTCCCTTTCTTTGGGTTCTCACACCACCTTCAAGGTGTGAAGAGGTTGATCAAGCCTTACCTTGTAAAAGGCTTGAGACAAAGGTGAGCTAGCCTTCACCCGTAAAAAGGCTAGTGGGTTTCTTGCTCAAACCATTAAAAAGCAAGCTATAATAGGTGAGCTAGCCTTCACTTGTAAAAAGGCTAGTGGGTTTCTTGCTACAACCATTGAAAAGCAAGCGGTAGTAAATCTCTCAACGGTTGAGTTGGGAGCGGAGACGTAGGCCGGGTTTTAGGCCGAACTCCGTTATCAATTCTTGTGTCTTGCCTCTTTATTTCCGCTGCACTTTCTCTTTGATTTTTAATTTGTTAATTATTTTTTAAAAGGAAATTCACCCCCCTCTTGCCATCACTTCCTTTCTTTCTCCGCCTAACAATTGGTATCAGAGGAAAATTTGAGTAATACCCTAACCGGTTTCAAATTTAAGATCCATTGTGATGGCTTCAACCTCTTTCGCCTCCGAAGGCTACTCTTTGGGTCGTGCTCCATTTTTTGATGGAACCGACTATACATATTGGAAAACCCGCATGACCACTTTTCTTAGAAGTATAGGTTATCCCATTTATAAAATTGTCATGCATGGTTATTCTCTCTCCTCTCCCGATGAATCCAAATGGACCCAAGCCGATATTAAAAATTTCGAGCTTGATGGAAAAGCCATGAACGCTCTACATTGCGGCCTTGATCGTAATGAGTTCAATCGAGTTTCCACATGCACCTCTTCACATGAAATTTGGAAACTATTGGAGGTTACCCATGAGGGGACCAACAAAGTTAAGGACACTCGATTGGACATGTTTCGTCAAGATTTTGAGTCATTTTTTATGCACCCACATGAATCTATTTCTGATATGTTTACTCGATTTACTGACGTTTGCAATGGTAGAAAGTCTCTTGGAGATAATATTTCTGCAGAAACGATGGTCAAGAAGATCCTTTGGATCTTACCAAGATCATGGGCACCGAAGGTGACGGCAATTCAAGAAGCAAAAAATTTAAAAGAAATGCCGGTCGAAGAGCTCATCGGATCCCTCATGACCTATGAGATCACCATGAGGAGGCAAGCTGAAAAAGAAGGCAAACCGATCAAAACTCCAAAGAACATCGCCTTCAAGGTTCAACAAGAAGAAAGCTCCTCCTCCTCCTCCTCTTCGTCTTCAAGCGGCGATTCCGAAATGGAGAACCTTGCCCGCAAGATGCACAAATTCATGAAGAAGAACAAAAAGAAGAAGAAATCCCGCAAGGCTCGAAAGGAAAAACACGACAAAAAATCTGAGCCCAAGGTAAAATGTTACGGGTGCGGCGAGAAAGGACATTACAAGCCCGATTGTCCACTCAACAAGAAAAAGGCCAAGCAAAAAGAGAAGAAGAAGGCCTTCAAGGCCACATGGAGTGATAGCTCCACTTCATCCTCCTCCTCCTCCTCGAGCGACAACGGTAACAAATGCCTAATGGCATGTAATGAGGTAACTTCTTCCGACTCCTCTTCCTCTTGTTCTTCAAATTCCAATTCTTTAAATCATTTATCTTATGAGGATCTCCAATACGCTAGAGATCAATTGGAGGAAGGTTTTCACGAACTTTCTTCCAAATTTGTTGCTTTAAAAAAGAATTTCAAAAAACTCTCTTCCGAAAAAGAACAACTTCTCAAAGAGAAGGAAGAGATGTCCCTCAAAATCCAAAATCTTCCCGATGTTGATTCCATGGAATCAACCATCAAAGATTTAAGGGAATCCCTAGCTAATTTCACCTAAGGGGAACAAAATTTGACCAAACTCCTCGGTTCCCAACGTGTATCTAGGACCACCCAAGGGCTTGGCTATTCCAAGCAAGCTTCCTCTTCCCATGCTCCAACTATTTTTGTAAGGGGGAGCTCCCAATTTAAATTTTGCAATTATTGTAAAAAACCCGGGCACTTAATTTATGAGTGCAATTGCAAAAATGCCCGGTATGGTAGGCCCAAAACTTTTTTCTTTAACGATGAATTTTATAGGAGAAGACCCGCCACAAGACAAGTGTGGATTGAAAAATACCTTTTAGCGAGTCTCTCCGGGCCAAAATTTGTCTCGGTTTCAAAAACCTCTCCCCGGTGATTTGTTGTTTTTATTTAGGGGGAGTTAGGATCATTTAAGGCCTTTTGATTTCAATTTCAAAATTTTCGATTCAAACTTTCAATTTCAACACTTGGTATCAAAATTTTCATTTCAAAATATTCAATTCAAATTTTTCATTTCAATTTTTCATTCAAAACTTTCATTTCAAATTTTTGATTCAAAACTTTCAATTCAAATTTCGAAAATTTCAATTGGTTTAAAATCTCCATCTTGTTTTTTAACGTTTTCCCTCAATCAAGTTTTATGCCCCGTGCTATTTTGATAATCACAAAGGGGGAGAAATTCTTGGTTGATTGGGGGAGAAATCTTTTAAAGCATGCCTTTCATTTCATTTTCTACATTGCTTGTTTTGGTGATTGTGATCATCAAAATAGGGGGAGATTGTTGTACCTCTCGAACCCCTCGTGGTTTTATTTTCATGATCACAATCACCCTCTTGTTTTTCTAATCTTGTTTTAAGTGTTTTTGGATGATAGGTATGATTTCAGGTGGCCAAGGAATTGGTCCAAGAAAGCAACAAGGCAAAGTGGACTGAAATTCAGTCCACCGGCCAACCGATGGAAGAGCACCGGCCAGCCGATGGAGGCCTGGACAGAAGGCATCCTTCTGTCCAGACCACCGGCCAACCGGTGTCACACCAGCGGCCAGCCGGTGGCACCCAGACTGAAGGCTGAGCCACTGCCTCATCACCGGCCAACCGGTGGCCTCAGCTTCGGCCAGCCGGTGGCACCCAGCCCAAATAGTGTTTGCTACTGCCTATGCACCGGCCAACCGGTGGCTTCACCACCGGCCAGCCGGTGGAGCCTGAGCCCGAGCCCTCTTCCTTTTTGCAAGCACCGGCCAACCGGTGGCCTTGCACCGGTCAGCCGGTGGAGGCAGTCAAACTAGCTGTTGGGCTTTTGACCAGCCTGTCCACTTGCCTCCCAACGGCTCCGAAAGCCTCTCCAACGGCTCCAAAGGCCTCTAACGGCCATATGAGGGTTCCCCCTCTATAAATAAAGGACTAGGAAGCCACGGAAACTTAAGTAAGCCATACGGAAGCCAACTGACACATTTTTGATCATTTGGCCAACCTCCGGCGGATTCTTGCAAGGGAACCCCACTTGCTCCAACACACTTCCACATCCAAGGAGCACCACCAAAGAAGCTTGGGAGCGCCCTTTATCAGCTCCATCAATCCATTGGCGCCCAAGGCTTCTCCCAATACGGTTTTTCATTGTTTATCATTTTGAGCTTCATTTTGGGTTTGTGCCTACAAACCCCATCTCTTTCTCATCTCCCTTTCTTTGGGTTCTCACACCACCTTCAAGGTGTGAAGAGGTTGGTCAAGCCTTACCTTGTAAAAGGCTTGAGACAAAGGTGAGCTAGCCTTCACCCGTAAAAAGGCTAGTGGGTTTCTTGCTCAAACCATTAAAAAGCAAGCTGTAATAGGTGAGCTAGCCTTCACCTGTAAAAAGGCTAGCGGGTTTCTTGCTACAACCATTGAAAAGCAAGCGGTAGTAAATCTCTCAACGGTTGAGTTGGGAGCGGAGACGTAGGCCGGGTTTTAGGCCGAACTCCGTTATCAATTCTTGTGTCTTGCCTCTTTATTTCCGCTGCACTTTCTCTTTGATTTTTAATTTGTTAATTATTTTTTAAAAGGCAATTCACCCCCCCTCTTGCCATCACTTCCTTTCTTTCTCCGCCTAACACTAGACTGCCCCTCCTTCTCTCTATGTTATCTCCTAATTACACCCCTACTAGAACCAATTTTTCTATTAAGGATGTGATGAAATATAGTGTTTCCATCCTCCCTGACAACATCTTGAATGTGGTTGAAAATTATCCCTTTTCTCAAACTAACGATTTCCTTATCTGGGAGCCCACCCATAATGGTGTGTTGGATTTTAAAAGTTTTTATAAACATAATTTCACATCGACCGACTCTGGTTTTAATTGGTTGAAGCTTTTTTACAATCCATGGATTAAACCTTCGAGGCTCAACCTGATTTTGCGTATTGGACACAACCGCATTCCTACTGAGGTTTTTCTTCAAAGTTTTGGTATTCAGATTTGTTCCAAATATCCTTTTTTCCATAAACACAAGGAAGATACCAATCACCTTTTCTTATATTGCGCCATGGCTTCAGCCCTTTGGAATTATATTACTGATGTTTTTGATTGCAGATGGTTGCATTTTGACTCCATTATTTCTAAAATCAAAGGCTGTTTGGCACATGATTTATCTTCATAAATCAAGAATATATTCACAATTGCTATTGCAGAGCTACTCCACATTATCTAGTATGCTAGAAATGATTATATGTACAACAATTTCTCATTTAATCTTAATGCAGGTAGGATGCGAATTATTATTTTCATCAGGGAGGCGACTTCGATGCAAAAATCTCCTTTTCACAACACTATTGGAGACCTGATGATCCTTTGGAAACTTGGAATCAAGGGTCTCTACAGGAAGCCGAGGCACACCTTTGAGGTTTTCTGGAAAGCTCTGCTTCCTGGTTGGATCAAAGTTAATGTTGATGGTGCTTCCAAAGGCAATCCGGGTCCTACTAGATGTGGTGCTATCTTCAGATATTTTCATGGTCAAACTCTTGGATGTTTCTTTACCAGTTGTGGTTTGGCCACCCCGTTAGAGTCAGAAATGTTGGCCATGATCCATGTGATTTATTTTTTCAAACAAAAGGGATGGAACAACATTTGGATCGAAAGTGACTCTACCACCATTGTCCAAGCTATTTGGAATGGTATGGCCACTCACCACCCGTTGGATGAGCTGTTTCGATTCACTCAGTGAGATCAATTACATATCCACACATGCCTTTCATGAAGTGAACATGGTTGCAGATGGTCTTTCTAATAAGGGTATCAACCAGGGCCTCTCTTGGCTAGAGGATTTACCAGTTGAGTTACTCCCTCTTTATGAAAAATATTATAATAAGATTACCTCTTTCAGACTTTTGTAGTTGTCTTTATGATTAGTAATAAACTGTGTCTTAGTCTTTGGGAAAGACACCACCTTAAAAAAAATAGGTTAGGTGGCCCTGTAGGCCTCAAAATGCTTGTAGGTAATGTGGGGGATTCATCTGGATGATAGCCTCAATCATCTTATGATCAATATTGATGCCTCTATACCATATTATGATTCCAAGGAACTTTATAGAGGTGACCCATAATACACATTTCAAGGCGTTACATTTATTTTATGGGGGTGGTAGAAGTTGAAAACCATCATGATATCCTTGCGATGATTCTGGATTTGGGAGGATTTTACTACCAAATCTTCCATAAAAAACATAATTAATGTATTTAGGAGATAAAAAATATATGGTACATAGAATATTAGTAGGTATCCCTAGAATTATTCCAAATTAATTACATAAATTAGTAATAAAAATTTCAATGAGTTACCCATAATTTGGTGGATTATTTGTAATTGGGGGTCATCTAGATTTGATTATACCTTATATACCCATCTATTAAGGATAGATCTTGGTATCCAACTATTACTTTGATTAGTAACTCTGTCTTTGGAAGGGGAAAATAATCCTTTGAGTTGTGGTAGATATGTTCCCAAAAATTAATTTAGACCATGATATATTCATTATTTTATATTATTGTGATGATATTGGATATCTATTTTTCATAATTTACATCCTTAGTGATGTTTGGATTCACAATATTGTTAACATTATCCTTAACCATAGAACAATGGGAAGGGTGCATTTTTCTGGGAGGTTATTTGAACACAGAGTGTCCCACTAAAAGTACAAGGTAATGAAAAAAAATTAGGGGATCCACCCATGAGTTTCATTTTATATTTAAGATAAAACATCATGGTTCTTCTTAGTAAGGATACATATTTATGTTGTTCTTCTAAAGGCATGAATTCACTAATCGGTATCGGCTTCAAATATTCCTTGGTGCCAAGATTCACCTGGGTCGAATAATCAATAGTGGTAGAGAAACCCTATTCAAAGGAATAACATGAATCATACAAATCATCTTCATTTATTAAAGGTGAGGATCAAAATAATTTAGTGACTCCACTGAAGCTGTAAACTATGGAGTGGTACTATTTTTTACATTGGCAGGGGTGGAATTCTCAATGAGGGATTCCTAATCAATGGAGACCCTAGAGATAAAGACTAATGAGATGATACCACATCATTATTGACTATGATATCTACCTTTGATTTCAAAATAATGATGATGGATTGACCACCACCAAGTCATACCTACTATTTGGAATAGGTAGTGATGTCATGGATCAGTGGAAAAGGGTATACTCTCTTGATACACTATTGTTGTTGGGATTTTTGATTTCAACCACCACTATGATGTATAGGAATATGAAGTCATTTTTTATAATCCATTCTACTTGAGGACTATAAAAAATCTCCAAATATATAGGGTTTTGGCTTCAAGTGATGGATTGGTAGGATAAATATGTCTTTCAAATATTCATAATGTTCTACTAAGGTGGATGTATACTCATTGGGGGTGTTGATATGATCAATACCCTCAGTTTAAAGATGATTTAACTTCATTTTTTAGTACCTATTATCCACGTTTCAGGTATAAAATGAGTTTAAGGGGGTACCATCACCTTGAAGTACCCATAATCTACTATTGAGAAATTATTTGAGGCACTGGTAGTATAAAAAGGGGGCCACTGTGTACAGATAAAGTTAGGGAACTTCCATTAATGAATGTAGGCAATATCCTAAGAGAAAACCATGTACTAATTTCTTGATACATGTTCACTCTGTTGAGTATATAGCCAAATTGTTTACGCGTCTTCTACTTTCTCTTTTCATAGCCATACATTTTCATTTTTTAGGGATTTAGAGAGTAAAATTTTATATAGTATCCAATTTAATATAGGGGGTGATCTTGGAACTAGTATCTAGAAGGAAAAGATAGTTTTCAACTATATTGAACTTTCTCATGAAATACATCGGGCATATGTGCCCCTGAAAAGTGGCACCCTCATCCTATTCATAGAAGGAAATTATGGATTTAAATTTCTCCTATTTATCTTCCATTACATGATAAACCACAATAGTAGCTACCTCAATCTCAAAATATTGATGGATATTTTGGGACTAGATAATAGGTTCATGCAAATCCTTTGATAGGAAGATAATGTTACAGAATGAGAGTATCAATGTTATATTGGAAAGGTACTTCAAAACATCATAAAATTGGGTGATGGGTATTCTTCCACATAAAAAAGTTATTTATTTAACAGATAGTGTAGTGGGAACCATTGGATAAGGTGTTGGGTCCTGGATGGTACTTACTATACTCTACTATTAATTTTACATCTTATTCTGAGCACTCAAAGGATGGGAGAAGGATTTATTTGGCCTTGATTGTGTGTCAGGATGGTGTAGTTGGGAAACATGATTAACCAATATGGCTGGTTTCATTGGGTTAGGTAGTGAAATATTTAACATGTGATGAGAAATCTCTCAATTAAATTAAGATAGAGTCAACCTAGTGATGAATCCAATGATTGAATATAAGGAACTCTATAATTTTGTTCTTAGGGACCCTATTATACAAGTAGAAATTTTCATGATCATTAACTCCAACATGCTAGGTCCTCCTATATTTTGGAAACTATTAGATGTTATTCTCCATGAACAGGATGAAGTAACCTAGAACAAATTCATCCATAAAGGGTTATAACTTATTATTCAATTATATAAGGGGAACTATGAAAACCTTAGCTTGATGGGGGAATTGGGAAGTATTCTCCCATTGAGGATATGCATAGCATGACCTTTAATTTGGGTGTTCCTAAAGGTATAATAGTTGTGAGGTCTGTATAGTTGTGGCTATTTTTTCCTTCATAAGAATCCACATAGAGTCTAGATTAGGTAATGGGAATGACTTCATCCTAGACCATTGTAAGGATTCTTCCAATATCTTTATGTAAATTCTCAAAATCTACCATGATATCTCAGGGATATGAGGGTAGGGAACAAATTGTCTTAGAAATTATCCATGGACATTATTAGTGGATGATACTGATAAAGATTCACATTGAGGGAGTACGTAATCTTATTCCTTTTGAAAATGAAATACATAGCTCTACCATCAGCCCTTTGATTTCATATGGAGAGGTTAATGATGATAGTACTATGATAGGTGGAGCTAAAATGGTAGAGAAAAAACCAACAAAGATCTTTCTAAATGTTAATAGATCTCAGGACTAGATGACTATAACACATAAAGGCGAGTCCTCCAAGGTTTGGATGAAACACCAAAGTATGGATGTTTCCTACTATTCATGGATACCTAGTGTTAGGACACATCATAATATGAAGTAACCAGATACTATAGTGGATCAACTATCTCATTGAATGGGGTGAAGCTCAGATTACCAAACACTAGGGGTCGAAGAACATGATCCATCCATGTCAGATAAGTCTTTACTTCAGGTGAGATAGAAACTTATTGTATCTATAAATCATATATATGGGTAATTAGAGTGTCCTTCACATTGTCTTAGTGAGGGTTGGTAGTTACCAGGGAATTATCCATCCTACTGGCTCGAGAGGTAAAGTGTTCATGGTCCTATAATGGGATGTAATTTTACTCCTATGGGGTAAGAAACTCATATATCAACAATTTTTAGATCCACTAGCCTCTACCATAATTGGGTGCACAAGACCACCTGCATCGACCTTAGGTTCCTGGATGAGAAGGACTAGATGTTTCTATAGTAGTGGGGAGGGTTCCCATAAGATATGTCCATGATACAAACACTTATCATTGAGATGTTTGGTGGTGGTCCTATTATAACCTTTAATCTCCTATATAAAATTGGCCATTCTTAAATCCGAATCAATTTATGGATTGATTATAGATATGCATACAGGATCAACAACTCCCTTACCATTGTCAATAAGTTGAAAAAAGGTAGAAGTACCTCAGTCGGGGGACTTCTGAGGCCTAATGTCTATATCTATTGGTGAGGATGGGTGCCTATTTGAAGATCCACCAAATTTTGTCTCTCTCCTTAGGGTAAGTTCTCTTCATCATGTTCTGTATCATTGTAAATATTTCTTTGACCAACAAGGGTATTGATGAAGAAAAAATTCATGATGGTGGTTGGCATATGGGATCTTTCTACATTAGCAGGTGGGTTAGCCTAATGATCCCATTGTCACTGTGGAAGGGGGATGAAGTGGTGGGTATAATTCCACACATATACCCTGATCTACACATGGTTATATTCCTCTTGTATGTCCCACTGAAGCATGGAGAGGCTTGTTGCAATGGTCTATAAGAAGCAATAGTAGTGCACATATGATTCAGAATGCTGGGTCACTAGGATTGAAATGATATCATCTATCCGGGAATAATAACATATGGCCTCAATATGATAAAATATTTCACAATAGGTCAGATATCAATCATATAATTTGTTTAATGTCTTCCAAATGTTTTGGTGGAGACATTCCATGTGGTCCTTAGTGAAGGACTATGGGATAAGGAAGTGCAGGGTTACAGGAGGCCAGAACATATCTGTTAGCTATTAAATGGCCATGATTTCCCAAATTTTTTACTCCTACCCATTTTTGGAAGTTATTTTTATTCTAGAACACCCTAGGATCTAATTAGAGATGGATGGGAAACCATGAGTTCTAGTGATAGGGACATGTTATGCTACTGATTTTATAGAAGAGGGGGATTCACATGAGCCAGTTGTCCTTGGAATTATTTTGTGTCTTCTAAAGGTGGGATAAGATTCATAACCATATCCACATAGGATTTGGTATCTACAATCCCCTTAAAATCAGGTAGTTCAATATTCTTATTTATCTTAGAAGAATGTTCACTATTTTTTAAGGGTTACAATCATGACCTTTATGTTTCCCATATATTAAAGGTTTATGTAGAGAGGATGGAAGATTATGGCTGCGGGGACTATTACAATAAGAAACACATGTAAGAAGCTAATAAATCCTCAACATTTAGGAACTTCTAGAGGGATATTTGAACACTATAGTCCTTGGTCTTAGGGATGGTTTTCCTCAACTATGATGATCATACACCTTACTCTGTTGGTGTTGGCATAGGTGTTTCCATCAAGTTTTTTTTATCACTATTGATTCAAAGATGTTGATGTTGTTGTGATTTTTTCTTTATTCCTTCCAGTAACAACATGGGGGTTCCCCAATATTGAGAAATTGAGGGTCATGATATTTTATTACACGTGTGTTATGGCTAGTGTTGTGGGTAAGACCTCATGGGGAATGTCTGTTCTTCATCCCTATGACAGTTCTTCAGGATATGGGAAGTATTTGGAATTGTTAGACCTCTATGAAAGTAGATGGTGTTGTGGGGAGGACCTTCAAAGTGAAATTCATTGTCATGGGATAACCAATGAAGGTTGTTGGTGGCACCAATGATGGGGGGAATTAACCCAGGCTACCTGTCACATGCATGGGATCTCAATACCAACCAGGGAAAGATTTTCACATGCTCGGTGGTAGAAATGGAATGAGGAGGCACAGTGATGCTGTTTGGGGACACTGGAGATATTGGAGAGGTCTCCCGTTCGGTACCATTAGAGACCTATGATTGGTGTCAGTGTTGAGTATTATAGACCGGGGATAACACATATGGGATATGATAAACATTCCTACATTCCTATAGAGGGGGATGACATTGTCAGAGTGTTTAGGGGGGATCCCTCTTGAGTGTTTCCTAGGAATTGTTCATGTAATTCATGACCTGTATGTACCTTACATCCTCAACATAGAGGGGGACCTATCAGAATTTTTTTTGAAGAGTCCCCAAAACGGTTCACCACTATGATAGAGGGGATTTCCCCCTACACAGACCATGAGGGGGGGGGGGGGGTGATATCTATGAGTTTTCATAGCTTCTAGGTCCTTTCTAGTCATGTCCCTAGTCAGAGTGTTCCCCTCACATTCCTACTAAGGAACTAGGTCATTGATGACCCTCCATTGGATGATCTCAGAAGGGGATACTAGGTGAGGGTGATCGGTAGCTGTGGGAGTGGTGGTCACCATGGAAGTATTATTTTTTTGTTGGATTACTCTAAAATTAGTTATCCCACCCCCATTCATATTGGTAGTGGGCTGTTGATAATTTCCCACAACTTGTGTCATATAGGATATATAATGGTTAAACTTCAATACATGTTTTATGGAGGTGATTCCAAATATTCCCAATTTTATTTGTACCCTCCTGGGTGGTGAAATTATCAACATTGATAATGTAATAGGCTAGGGATACTCATGAATCATCATTTACCCCAGATATAGGAGAATATATCATGCTAGGATTATCATTTTATTGGTAAAACCCGACACTAGAAATGTCTAGATCCAGTGATGTCTAAAATTTCTGATGTCCAAGTTACACATCTAATCAAAGTTTAAGGATAAGAGATTCATATGAAGTTCCCCATTTTATTTTTTATCTTTTCATTTTTCTTCTCATTTGGAGACAAACGTTTTTCCCACTCCTAGAGTGTTATGGATCTTTAGACTAATCTCGACCCCTCTAGTGGGTGTGGACCATATTACTACATTCTCAAGCTGGTGGCCTCTACCACCATGATTGATGATGTTGAATAATTTATTGAAATAGGATGATGGGATATCAGCTCCTACATCCTTGGATTCCTATATTGATTTCATTGACTAGACTGAGTCATTCTGATAGATTTGACACATGTTTATGAATCTCATTACCTATTCCATCTTGAAGTGGAAATTGATTAATTACATGGCTTATTTTTGTGACATAAAAGATACCTACATTCTGAACTGATGGTGATGTTGGGAATTTCTGTTCATCTTTGGGTGATAGGTGTCTTGGGATTCTGAAGTTAAGGGAATCGCATAAATGATGGTTCTCAGGTGTAGAAACCAAGGCACCCCATGATTTTCATGGGGAAACTTAAAAATGGGGAATAATATATCCAAGGATTATTTCTTCTAGAATATAATATGTTTTAGATAGGTATAATTGAATTTATTATATGTTATGCAAGGAATATAACACTTGTTTTTCTAGGTAATCAAATCTTTTTATATACAGATTCTTAAGATCATCACCCAGGGCACCTCATTCTCATCAATTTTGGTTGATATTCTAATGCTTTTAGAGGGGTCATAGGTTTAATTTACTATGGGGATGTGGTCACCAGTTTAGACTCATGGTAACATGATTTCATGTTTCATATCTTGTGGGTTTTTTGTCATAAGTTTAATGTATTTTTGGGATGTGGTCATATGGTTAAATTAATATGGAGATGTTTCCCATATATGCTTGTCACGTACTAGGATGAATGGATATTATCATCACATGATGATTTCAAGGTCTAGTGGGAACCTCATGTTCATATGGTAATATGTTGAGTGTGTTCCCATTGAAATAAACACACTTCAGGGTTTCCTCCTCTCAGAGGAAGATAGATAGATATTTGTTTATGTAGTGATTAAACCTTAGTGAGGAATCCTACATAACCTATTATGAGACATTGGTAAAAAACCCCATAGTCTGAGTGTATAGTTTATGTTTGTGTGTAAGGATTGTTCAATGTATTTTAACATCATGCGGTAAGGATTATTACTCTATAAATGGAAAGGAAACAAGGGGTAGTGTGGGGATTACCCATGGAAGTTTCCTTAAGGACAGGTTTTATCTTAGGCTTATCATATGATCACGCTATTCTTGTCACATGTGGTAAGGGTACAATTTAAATTCATGTGCCGAGGAAATTTTTGTTCAGTTTAATGTAAAGGGTCCAAGATGTATCCTACAATTTAATGTCATGAAACTTGGTTGTGGGTGATATGTAGTTTGAAGTCATATAGATCAAACACAAGTGATACGTTTTTTGAAGTATTTTAGACCTAATTTGAGTGGGGATTACACATGGGGGATCCCATTTTCAAGTTGTATTTATAGGGATACTGTGTGTCCTAATTTATGGGAAGAGAAACCAACTCCACTTGATGATTCCATTTCTAGGAGACATGTGGGGGTGTAGAGGTTGTGTTTCCTATTATTAGGGATAGAAGGCAATGATATTTTCTGGGGAGAGCTTAGAGAAAGGGGTGGGGACATGATGGTTGATGATATTAGTATTGTGATTGTGTTTCACATAAATAAACCCGATTGGGATGTGTTCCATACACCTACCCACTAAACACGTGCACAACTATGTCTGGAGGAAGGAGACATATGGTTAGGGACCTGAAGTATTTAACATGAAAGTATTTAGTTACAAGAACCTTGAATTTTACATGAACCATATGATCTAGTGAAATTATGGGGTAAGTATTCAAGGAATATAATTGTAATTAGATTTTAGGGTTTCATGAAGATGGGGGTTTCATGAAGAAAATTCATCTTTTTTGAATCATCCTAGACATCAAGGGAAGTTTATTGAGGAAATATCTAAGAAAATATGATGTGTTTCTTTAACTATGATAGGTTTTCACACTATTTCTATATCTGTATGCATCCATGGGTTAGTAGGAGTGAAAAAAGTTGTAAAAAGGTCAGGTTTCAAAACAAGATATTGACACTTCAACATCCATAGGTCTATCCTCAAAAAATGGATTGGGGAGGGGGGTGATGCACTATTTATAAAAAAATGGGCTGCAAGGTGATGGGTCATGAAACTTGAGCTATGTTATATAGACACATTACTTTCATGAATGAATGTTATATATTAGTTTATAAATATTCAATGCATTACATTACTATCCATTCCAAAATTGTATAAGTTTAGTGTTTTCAATAACATGGTACATAAAAAAACATTTTCAAAATAAATCTACATTATCTCCCACAATGTTCTTCATAACTACCATCCTTTTTAGAAATATCACACTTAAAATCATGCTTCATAACACGGGGAAAGGAGACATAAAAAAGGTTTCATCAGATTCTTAATAAGGTTAAAAAATGGAGATATCGATGAACACCAAATCCTATCATGATAATAAGGGAATAATAACATGACATAAGAAAATCGAAACCATACCTAGTATATCATAGATCATAATCACAAATAATGGCACAAATATTAGTATATAATAAGAAATGAATCATATAGTAATTAAATAACTGATACATGAGAGTATAACTATGACATAATACATAAGTTTGTGTCATACAACAAATAATAGAATATCATTTCATTAGTAGTCAAGGATATCTATAAAGACTATCATAGTGTATTGGGTTTACTCTCTGAATGATCGTATCATTTGTTAATGTTCAATCCCAAGACTATTATAGTAGACATAGACCCTTACTGATATGGGTTCACTCCCCAATATATTCCTTATTTTCTCATGAGATATATATTTATCCAATGAATTAGAGGGATATATAATTATAAGACCACCCATCACATAATGAAAATCATACATATCTATGGTAGAAGAGATTCATAAATTCATAAAATAAGAAAAAATGATAATAAAATATGTTTTATAAACATTTTATTATTTCATCATATCATAACTTATGGAAAGGAAACATGTTTCATAATTTAATTAACACATTGGTGATGAAATCACCTAGGCAAAAAGTAGTGGTGTTGATGTTAGGGTTCCAATTCATTAGAGTAAGAGGAAATGATACTTCCCAAGCTATGTTCAGAGAAAAGGACCTAGAAATTAGGGTTGATTATACCAATCATATGGTTGATCAACACATTAATGATCCCAACATGAATGCATGCTATAAACCTAAGAATTAAACTTGCTGTAACAATGTTTGGAGGAAGGAGGCTTCAGGTTGGTGACCCGAAGGTTGTGTTGCACAAAATTTGAGTTTCATGCATCTTGAAAGTTTTGTGATCCATGGACTCTATCAAAAATATGTAGAAAGAATTGGCATGGCATAGACATGTACAACTTTTATGGTTGTGTGAATATTGAGGTTGCAAAAATTAAGTTCATCTTCTATGAAACATCTTTTCCATTAAGGGATGTTGTGTGCAAGATTTTGTATCATAATATGGAGTGTATTGGGTCCTATGTTAGGTATTTCACAAAATAACTCTTCAATGTTAATCCATGGGATTGTTATACTTGCATGATTTCATGAAATACTGTGTTTCAATAATGAAATATCAATGGTTAGAATTATTGTTCCCCATCCTTGAAAATTGTCGGTGGGGGGTGGTGGTTATATTTTTATAGAATAATTGGGATACCAGGAATCAAGTCACTCAAATACATATATTTCATGAAACTTGTGGATGTTTCACACAAATATGGGTCAGATACCTCTCATTCCTTGGATGTGTGGGGATGATCCTGGAATCTAGTGGTTTGATTTATCCTTTCTCATGCAAGTTATTTGTACCCCAGAATTATATTTTCGTGCATGAAATTAAAAATTATGCATGACCATACCCCTTTATTTTGGATGATTTTATTAGAAACTTTGGAATTTAGAGTAGTTTATGTTTCTTTTCATGTGCAAGTGACTTGAGAACCCAAATGGTGTGATGCATTCAATGACTCTAAGTTACATGAGCCTAATCCCATGCCACAAGAATGGTCTCCTAGGTTGATTCATGGACTCATTTTAGGATAATCAGGTTTACTTGATGTTGAGATGAATTTTTGGTGCCAAAAACATCTCCTATTAGGAACCAGACCTAATAGAGAAGTAAAGGGTCGAATTATATAGAAAATGATGAACCTTGGGTGATATTTCTTTATTTCTCACAACTTTGACTTTGGGTTGAATAATTTGGTTGTGTGTGAATGAAAACATGGGGTACCATGCTAAATGACAATGAATTTGAATGAACTACTCATAATATGGATGAACCAAGTTTACTTTTAGGAATTTACTTAAGTTGTAGGATCAATACATAGAGAAATCCCACGGCCAATCATAAATGGTTGAATAAGCTACTCAAATCACTTACACTATTGTTGCATCAACTAGAATTCTCGAAATGGTTATAAATCTATAAATCCCTCATAAAATAATTTTTCTATCTAAGAATAAGGAACTATAGGATCTACAAATAGAAGAGTAGTTCAGATATCATCTATGAAACATTCTACTCTATATATTTATAACTCCCGAATGATGTAGATGTACCAATTTTGGGGTCCGATACACCAATGTTTTAGTTCTCATGAAGTGATGAACTCGAGTGCTATATTTTCATCCCTATAGGACATTCACTTAGGGAGGGGGGGGGGGTTGGTAATATCTATAACATGAATGGAAGTATGGGGACAATCAATGGAGAATAGATGGTGGATGAGGAGTTCCATGAAAATTATATAAGAAATGTCTAAGATAGAATTTTTAACAATTGAATGGGATTGTATGAGGACTGTGAACTATAAGCCAGGGGAAACATCTAGATGACATGTCATGTGAATACTAGATAAGCTACATGTGTGAGGAGTATGGATCCATGCTGCATAATATCAGACTATATGAAGAAGTATGAAAGACCTAATTTCATATATATTTTCATTTGATGTTTCTTTCGTATCTCTTCAGTCAACGCTATCTAGACATAAACACTTAATGTATTTACCATGGGGATATGTGGATAAATTTGTGAGACCTTTAACATTTCATTTAGATTCACCTAATGATATTCCAATATTATGAGTTCCTCAGAGCACCCAACACTTGGGGGATGAATTTCAAACACCCGTAGTGAAGAATATTTTGTTTGATCAACTAAAATTGATCTAGAGGCACCACACACCCTTTCATTGGGATATTACCTTTAGGATGTGGATGTGATTACTCCATAATGTTCTCATAGAAGAGATGTTGGGGTGGACAATGTAGTGCCCCATAGTATTGAACCAGATGAGGGTAGGATATTATTGACTAACACAAGAAGTGGTCTTGTATTAAAACTAGTTCTACAACATGGTAGATTGGCTCCCAGATATCTATTATGCATCATTCCAGGTGACATTCCCGACATATTGATTTTTTCAGTAAGGGATGCCGGCATGGGTATGAGGCTAGGGACCATTGTGATGGTATCTATCATGGCGTCTGAAAACTAGGTGGATTTAGGTATCATAGTGCTATCTCACATTTACAAGAGAATGGGGAATGTCACGAGGGAGGACACACCCAGGTGCATGTACAATCCAATCTAGTTCATGAATGGATGGATTGTAGTGAACATAAGGGGGTATGAATTCTAAAATTCTGTTACCCCTTTGAACTTTTCTCTTCAACCTTCCATCCTCAACATAGTTTGGGTTCTCCCACTAATAATCAGTAGATATGAGATGATAACGAGTATCTAAAATGTTGTTAACTTCAAATTCATCCCATTTACATCCCCGATTGACTATATGGTTGATAATATAGAGGGGGATCTAGAGAATAAGTAGTAAATAATATTCTTCTTAGTTGGGTTGTGTCAGAACAATTTTGGATTGTGGAAAAGCATGGTGAAAGATATTCTTATGTAGCATGGAATGATCAGAATATTGATCATAGAAAATCATGAGATAAACAATGATTATGATTGGAAGGAACTCAAGATGTGATTTGTTAGCACAATTTGACTGTGTCTGGAAAATGACGTAAAATACTCGGTGTTGGATGAGACCTCATCGAAGGAGATCTGGAAGAATTTGGAGCAGTGATATATGGTGAAGTCGCTCAACAAATAATTATTCCTGAAGAAGAAATTATACCGGTTTTGCGTGGATGAAGGAGAAATTTTTTTGGATCACGCCAATGAATTCAAAAAAAATTTGACATAATTATTGGGGATCGGTATGAAGGTTGGAGAGAAAGACAAATCACTTTTGATTTTTTAACCTCTACCAAGTTTATTTGATAGACTTGTGACTAAATTGCTCATGGGGAAGAAAAAATTAAAGTTGGATGAGGTGATAGAATCACTTCTAGATTCGAAGGCATTCTGAAGTCCCGAGATGCATTCAGGAGAGAAAATCATAGTGATGCGAGATAACAAAAATGGGTGGCACCAATATTTGAAGTCAGGAAGTAAAGAATGGTGACCAAAATCAATAGGAAGTGATCCTAGTGAAATCACATGTTTCTGGTTTGAGAAAAAGGGTCACTATAAAAGTGACTATGGAGAATGGAAATGGTATGTTGCTGGGAAAGAGAAAGATGAAGAGAAGGTTGCAAACATCATAGAATTATTAGAAGATGATGAAGTCTGTGTGACAATGAGAAGCTTTCAATCATATGGGAGAGTTGAATGGGGAGTAGTGTAGTGTCATTACTACAAAAGATATAGGCACATGAAGTGGGAATGTCAATTTATAAAAAGGAAGAATGGGCGGGCTCAAAATCCAAAGGAATACATATGAGTTTTGGATTTGGGGAGCTCAGTGCATATATGTATGACCAAAGGTGCGTTTCATACTTTCAACATGTGAAATATTTTGTGATACTTGGTGATGGGTCAACATGAGAGGTTCAAGGAGTTAGGATAGTGAAATTGTAGACACCCAATGGAGTATTATGAAAATTAGATGATGTGAAATTCATTTTGAGGATGCAACATAACCTGTTATCTTTAAGTAGGCTTGATACAAGAGGATACAATATTTTCATAGTGGGTGGAGTGTTTGAAGTATCATGTGGGGATGAAGCAATGCTTACTCTGAAAAAGTCACATGGGTTGTATCATTTTATGGGGACTGTAGTCATCCCGAGATTGATTAAAGAATGTTTAAATGCGACGTCATTTGGAGTAAAGAAGCATGTTCGATTTGACAATGAAGTTTTAAATGTTTGCAAGGATACTGCAGGTCTAGTTTCTACCCCAAATTGGTCATTATGGGGAGATTTTTGGGGGCCAATACTGAATTTGGGAGTCATATGGGGATGATTCTTCTTTCATCAAGGAGAAGGAGTATCCTTTGGTGGGAAATTAAGGCGGTGGAAGCAGCCGGTGGTAGAATAAATTTCAAGGGTTGATGAACCAACCCTTGATGTTGAAAAATCTGTTTTCTTTATAAAGGGATTAAAATCCTATTTTATGTGATGGGGGTAATATTTTTGTGATCCTCTAAATTTATCTGGAGAGAGTGATAATAGATAATGGATTCCTTTCTCCCATGGATGTAGGTACCAAGCTGAACCACATTAAAAATTTGCGTTTCTTCATTTTTCTTCTGTTTTTGTGTGATATTCATTTCCATGCACCTCTGCTACACCCTTATAGGCTATTGGTCTCATAGATTGATGAAATAACATATCATAATCTATACAATCCTCTCAGTTTTCTCAAATGTTCTGGTGAATCCAGCAAATGATGAGGTAGGTGTACTTAGGGTTTTTTTAGAAAGACAAAACTTTATCTTATACTAGCTGTAGTGGATGTTTTTTGTTAATAGATTTGGGAATGAGATCATGCTACTATTAGAAAACTACAACACTGAACTCACCCAGAACTACATAAAAAACTAAGTGTTAGTTTAATAGGGTAAAATTATGGGAGAGTCTCAACAGGGGTGGAATAAAGCTTTTAGAGCTTACTCTCACTAGGATAACTGCCCGATAGGATATCCAAGAAAGGAAGACTTACATGGAATACATGGATGAAATATTACACTGGAGTAGTGAGGGTGATCCAGCCATTGTAGGAATGATTCTTGGAATGGAGCCTAAGGAGTTGGCTACTGTTAAAGAACCAGTGCTGGAGGCACTGATTCATAGTTCCAGTTCTTAAGGATCTAGTGACACAGAGACTTGGCTATATAAAACTTGAATGCCGAGTCCTCTGGAGAGCGGGTAGGTGTTCCTGGGGGATAAATATTAGACATAGATTCAATTTAGTGAGATATGTATTTAGATCAAACGTCTGATGTCACCACTAAGCCTTATTTTACCTTTCATTATATATAACCCATGATTTACAATTAATTAAAGGATATTTAGAAGAGGGGGCTAGGAATCCACTTTTGAAGGTGGGAAAGTGCTTTTGTGGGAACTAGGGAGCCTACATAAGATTTTTCTCTAGAAGACCTGGGTGAAGAAGTGCCGATGGAGGATATTATATATCTAATGGAGCCTAAAGATATAGAAGAAGTTACTATTGGAAAAGTTTTAAGTGAAGATGACCTCATTCTCGACATGGAATCCATCCCATCTAAGGGGATTCACATAGAGGATTTGGTTTGTTATGTTATTACTACCATCCCCAAATACCAACAGATGATTCCCATATAATTGGATGACTCTTGGATTGATTTCTCTAAGGATAATAGGGTTGTCTGATGTAGGGAAATGAGGCTTGTGTGTATTTTCGTCACCTCACCAGGTGAGTCAACCAAGGGAGAGGTCGAAAAAATGTTTAGGGTGTAGTTGGTGCTCTCTGAGGATGAAGCAATAGGAGCAGTATCTTTATTAATAGAATATAGAGACAAATAATGTTAGGTAAAAATCTTGGCTAACAGGGTTCACCCTACAGCCGAGGAAGAGATGGTGGAGATGACTAGTCAGATCTATCACATATTCCCTAAAAGAGTTATTTTCTCTAAAATTACTAGGTTTCTAGTAATCCTCTATAAGTTACAAATAGATATTATCCATCCATGGATTAAAATTAAACAGTTTTTCTTATTTGGTTTCATTGAAAAGAAGAGAAAATCTTAGTTTTTTTAATATTACCATAACCATGAACATCTCCTCATAAAACATTACTTTTATTATATCATTGAAAATATTTTGATGTGGATAAAAGGACCTATTAAAAAAACCGATTAATCGATTTCATATTGATGGAAAAAATTTAGAGAATGATCATTGATTTGTTTGTGATTTGTACAAAAAAATCCCATATATCATATAACATAGGATTTTTCCAGAATTATGGAAAGTATCCCTTTTTACTATCAAAAGTCTATTCAATAATAATAAATCATCAAATAATATCAGATTATCATTAAATTTTAGAACAATAACATTTGATTCATTTACTCTATGTAGGAAATTCCCTCAAATCGATTTTACATGCGATGCAACTAGAATGATTGAAATTACATTTTAAGTTCCTTAAAAATTTATGGAATGATCAAAATTGAGCAAGTGTAATTAGATTAATATCAAAACTTATGACAATGGCCATTGATTTATTTATTACCTCTAGAAAAAACTGCATGTTAAACCAATGTGTGATTTTTATGGAATGATACACCTTGTATTTTTACTATTAAAAGTGTTTATACTTCAATTAAAATGTGTCAAATGATCATAATTGAATAAACAAACTTGTATTGTCACAAAAATTTAGGAAAAAAATTATCATCTAATTTGAAATACATTGGAAAAAACCATACATAAATTCTATATGTGATATGGAATTAATGGTCAAATGTGATTTATTGTAATTAAATATGTTCCATGTTTTACAAATATCTTTCAAGTAATCATAACCTTACAAATAAGCTCATATTTTCATGAAAATTTAGGACAATGTTTTTTGATTCATTTTTGACTTATTGAGACAACTACATGAAAATTTGATTTGTGATTAGTGTGGAATGATTCAATGTTCATTTTTATAACTATAATTGATATTTATCTTGATTGTTATGTATTACTTTATGATACGTTTTATATATATTATGTTATCTATTTTAACGCTTTATCTTGTCTCATAATGAAAATATATTGTGTGTACATGCGCGTGTGTGTTTGTACAAATATTTATATAATTATATATATATATATATATATATAAAACTAAATATTTTACTACAAATATAATATAAAAATTTATAATCAAATAAATGGATCAATATGATCCCATGATTCCATATCCTTGATCACTTCAAATATTCCTTTATCATCATCAATCCCTTAGAAGCCTAATCATCTTTCTTGTCCCCTACCAACAATGATCCAATGTCATATTGATTGTACACCATGATGCTATCTAATTATAGGGTGTCATTGAAATCAAATTATAAAAATGAATGATCTCTGGTTCCATTCACTACAGTTCCAGGGGTGCATGGTGACATCATGTAGTAGTTATTATTATTTTCTAGAGAACCGATAGACGAATGATGGCTTGAATTTTCCTTCTTCAAGTCATCACTTGAGGAACTCATATTTAGGTTCCCAATGTTTTTCTAGAGGGAAGTTCTCTACCTGGTGTCCTTGTATTATAATTTTCAATTAGATAATTTATTTATCATGGTGGCATTCTAGTGATTCTTTATATTATTTTCAGTTCTTCCAGACAACATTTTTTGAAATATCTACCCATTTATTACCTATTTCATTGTGAACATCAACTAGAATCATGACTTATTCTTATTTCCACATTTCCTTTTGCCAATCAAATAAAAAAATATTTTTAATTTAAAAATATTTCATAGAATTAAATAAACGACGGCTAAAAACTAGTGCATGTGACAAGGATAAAAAACAACACTTTAATGTTTGGATGAAGATGGTTGTTCCATTTCTCCATACATTATTCACCAATTCTTCCACTCATCATCTGGGAAACCAAGGACTATTTCCTCATTCCATATTGTTCCACCTATTGATCCAACAATCTACAAACACACAAGTCAAAATCCATAAACATGAGACCTAAATAATATAACATGGATAAAGAATAAAAACAAGTGAAAAAAGTTATGGCTTTGGGCCTTTATTCTTTAACAATACACTAGCCCTTGACCACATTTGATTTCTTGCGTCCCTTGCAATCCTTCCCACCAAACACATGTCCCTTGAAATCATTATTATCAGTGGGTATTCCTGTGAAAGAGTACTCTTCATGCATGCCAAAACTAACAGTGCTCAACATATTATGCTCATAATTCTGTAAGGATCTTCCTTGATGATCACTGCCTCCCACCATACCCACCCCACTGATTCCCAGTGGTGTTTGTTGGAAGAAATCGTTATCCATGTGGTCCACTCCACCAATGCCAAATGATTTAGACTCATTTCTGTTGATTCCTCTATTGCTGCACGCAGACACAGTCTCAAAGAAGTGGTCAAAGGGGTCAATGACAACATCATAGAAAGGTTGATGATGAATCTTCATTTCAAAATATAGAGAGTTGGATGATGCCCCATATGCTATAATAATGTAATGAGGGTTTTATAACCCATGGATGGGAAACATGTCTTCTAACACAAGGTGATTATTGTTTTATTAAGGGAACATTGGTTGTGAGAAGACAATTTTCATGTCTTTAGCTGATTCTTTCCTCGAGACATATTCCATCAATGTCACTAAAAGAGATAAAAATAGCAACTGAAAATGTGGAATTTGGATGAATTTTAGTGATTTAATGGTGGAAACCCTAGTTAAGATAGGGGTGTATTTTTTATTGTTTTTGAAAAATTTGAATCCATTTGTTGACAATTTTGTTGTCTTGGTTATTAATAAATAAACTTAAGTTTTCAAATTTTTATTTATTTATGAAAATAAAAAATAGAACATCAAATAAAAACAATTCAAAATTATTCTCAGCTTATTCAGGGAATAAAAAACATATTTCCATAATGAAATAGAAATCTCACTATAAAGTGATTTTTATTCACTTTTTTTTCCTAAAAAAGATATGAGAAAAATAATTAAAATCACACATGTAAATTGTAATAATTCATTTTTTGAAGTCATTAAGGAGAATATTAATTAATTCTTTGTAACATAAGACTCAATAAATACGGTCCATAAATGTGTTGACTGCTTTGTTCACAACTAGAAGAGGAATAAATTTAATGTTCTATTATAAAATTATCATCCATAACTTAGATGACATGTGTATATATATATATATAAATCACTTGGTTATTGTGATTTAATTTAAATTTTATCATTAGAGAATGTTTTGTAAGTATATATTTTTATTTAGTTTTTCTCCACCCATGCGACTATAGTGGAAGGGTGGTTTAGGGTTTGGGGTGGTGGTCATGGGTTAGAGTCCCCGAGAAGGTTTTATTCATTTCATGAGTTGTATATAAAAAATTTTTATATATTTTTATTTTGTTTTGACATTAAAAAATTAAATCAAATTAGTTTGACCTACTGTAAAGTCTGTACACACACGCATCCATCAACATAGACATGAAAAAATAATGTTATATCTAATTTATTTTTTATAATAAATTTATCTAAATTTATATGATATTATTAATTTGATGTAAAAATGAATAAATCTTCATTTTGTCAAAAAATTAAATTTAATTCATTTCATTTATGTTATAATTGTTTTTATATTTTTTTTAAATTTCTTTTTTTGTCTAAAATTTATATCATGGAAAAATATATTTCATTTGAGATGATATTTTCATAGAAATATATTTAAAAAAAATAAATTAAGAACTTTATAAAGTTAAAATATATCTCACGTAAGAGACAAGATAAATTTCTCATGCAATTATAGGTCTTTGAAAAAATAAATTCCATCTCATGTATACAATTTGTCTTTATATGACATTTCTTTTACTTTTTCAATGATATAAATTTATTTTTTTCATTATCATGTAATAAATATAAAAACAAGAGATTTTTTTTATTTTTTTATTTATATTTCATCAATAATTATAATTTTTCACCTTAAATATATAAAATAATTAAAAAATATTATATATATCAATATCTCTTTAAAAAATTTTTACAATTTTTTAAATTGTTATATTCATTTTTTCTCATTTAATAGGTAATATAAATTCTATTTATAATAAAAAAGTTAAAGTCAAATTATTTTATCATCTCATATTTTATTATTTTACCCATAGTTTTTTATATGTTATGATTTTTTGATAATATTTTTTTATGATAACATTGAACTTATTAATCTAAAAATAAAATTATTTTTAGATACTTATAAAATGTTGTTTTTTCAATACTTAGTATTTTATAAATAATTTTTATTTGGATGTTCGGTTAAAACTTATTTTTTATTAATAATAAAATATTTTTTCAAAAAAATATATTATTTTTTAAATTTTTTTTCCATTTAGTGTCCCTCGACCACTCCATAATCCTAGTGGAAACTTCAAGGATTTCCTTGGCTTAAGCCTTATGAGACGATTCGATGCCACCCAAGAATCCATCAAAAAAGGAAAAAAATTGTTTCGAAAAAGTAGTATAATGAAAATAAAAAATAATGGAGGATAAAGAAATAAAATACTAACTCATTTATACAGGGGAAGAAAATAGTTAAAATCTAATGTTTTATGAAAATAAAAATGAAGTGGGTCGATGGAAGTGAGATATGAGAGTTCATATTAATTGTTTTTTTATTACGGAGACCGAAGGTGTTGACCACAATGTCAAAATACTAGGGTGAAAACAACATATACCATTAAAAAATTATAATGATTTAATGAAATTCATTAAAACCACATAACTCCATCCGAGCATGTAGGGTATCTTCAAACTCCACATATTTTCAGATAAAAGTTCACCATGAAACTTTAAGTGATTATGTCATTGACCCCTTCGATCACATATCAACATCCATGTATTTGTTATATAGGATTGTCTAGAAATGATCTAGATATGTGGTATATGCCGAATGGAAACTCAGATCAAAAGTTATAGTTGTTTGAATTTTAAGAAACTGAGGTTGGTGATAAAAAACTCAGTTTTTGAGGCCTTTTGGGCCTTTCTGGGGTTGAAAAACCAGACATAGCTCTTTGAACTCAGTATATATATGTATAGATCTCATCCCAAGATTCTATTTGATATGTGGTAGGTCCCATCGAACACTTGGATCAAAATTTATGGCTATTTGAAGTTCGTGTTTGATTTTCGAATTTTTTTAAATTTTAATATATTTTTCCCTTTGATTATCACATGATTTAAACCTCATGTGGTTTTATCTCATTTTATAAGCTTTAATTTTACTGGTTTTGGATCTGAAACAGACTCTTGGATCATAAGTTATGTTCATTCGATGTCGAAGTCTGCTTTTTAGTTTTTTGTAGATTTGTTTTAAGTTTTAAGTTATTATTTACTAATAATTATAAAAACATGTTAATTAACACAATATAATTAATTAAAATTTTAAATAATAAACTATATATGAGTAGAAATAATATATAATAAATCATAAATCATAAATAGATATTTTTTAATTTTTTTCTCTTTTAATTTAGCCTTGTTTATTTAGAACTACTGCTATTTCCTAACAGTTTTCAAAAAGCACCGCAAAAAAAATATTTTTTTTGAAAGAAAAATAAAAAAAATAAAACAAAGAAAATAAAAAAACATTTAGAAGCGGTTGTTAGAACAACCAATAAACTTTTTTTGGGAAAACATTTAGTGGTGGGTTTCAAAACCACCACGAAAAAACCACCGAGAAACGCCATTGTTTTAGTGTAGGGCTAGGTTTATACCTTACCTAAGTCAAACCCAACATCATAGACTAAAAAAAAAGTTATAATTCTAATTAGAGACTTCATATAAATGTTATCAATGTTTTTATTAATGGAATATTTAATTTTATGATATTTAGGGGGAGTAAAAATGGGATTACCAAGCACAAACATGCTACTGGGGAAATATTTCCGAGTTTAATAGAATCATTATAAAATATTTCCAAGATAGTTCATTAGGGGATTTAAAATTTTAATCCACCTATACATATGAAACCAAAAATTTAAATTTCCACTCATTTTCACAACCTAGAAAATACACGGGTCGTTACACATACATACTTCTCCAAATTCAAACCTCACTCCAATTTTACACAACCCTATATCATATTGAAGGATTTGAATATCATAAAATTCATCACCAATGAACGAAATGTAAAATATAGTTGATCCAAGTTGAATAATATATCACCATTGTGATGAACATAGAAATGTTTGAAATAGAGGATTCTATATAGGTCTTTTTTTAATGAAGAGGTAAACTAGAAACCATTCTTTACACAAGATATAAAATTTTATATTCCTTTGTGCATGAATCTTCACACCAAAATCACTAGTGTATTTTATTTCATAATTCAAGAGGTAAATGTGGAAGTTACAACATCCGGGAGAGAGATATTGGGAATAGCATATGCCCCGGTATACCTTTTAAGAAAATCTATCAGATCTTCCCTAGAAGTGTTATTTTATCTAAAATTAGTTAGTTTTTAGTAATCTTATAAAAGTTGAAAATATCCATTATCCATCCATGGATTAAAATTAAATAGTTATTCCCATTTGCTTCCATTGTAAATAAGAAAAAATTCTCTTCCTTTTAATATTACCCTAACCGTGAACATCTCCTCATACAACATTTCTTTTTATGGTATCCTTGAAAATATTTATATCTAGATAAGAGGATCCATTAAATAAAACCATGAAGTCAAAATAAAATTGATGGGAAAAATTTAGATAATTATCATTGATTTGTTTGTGATTTGTACAAAAAAAATCATATTTCATATAACATGTGATTTGTACAAAACTATGGAAGCTATATTTTTTTACAATCAAAAGTCTATTCAATAATAATAAATCATAAAATAATCTTAGACTATCATAAAATTTTAGTACAAGATCATTTGATTCATTTATTCTATGTAGGAAAAACCCACACATCGATTTGGCATGCAATGCGATTAGAATGATTGAAATTACCTTTTAAGTTCTATAAACATTTACGCAATGATCAAAATTGAGAAAATTGAATTGAATTAATATCAAAATGTATTAAAATGGAAATTTATTCATTTATTACCTATAGAAGGAACTGATAATTAAAATAATGTGTGATTTTTATTGAATGATACATGATTCATTTTTACTTCTAAAAGTGTTTATACTTCAATAAAAATGTCTCAAATGATCATAATTGAATAAACAGATCCATATTGTCATAAAAATTTAGGATAATAGTTATAAAATAATTTAAAACACATTGGAAAAGACCATAAATAAATTCCATGTGTGATATAACATTAATGATCAATTGTAATTTTTTGAAATTAAATATAATTCATGTTTTAAAAATGTACGTGAATAATCAAAACCAAACACATAAGCTCAAATTTTTGTGAAAATTTGGGATAATGTTTTTTGATTCATTTTTTACTTATTGAGAAAACTATATAACAATTTGATTTGTGATTAGTGTGGAATTATTAAATGTTCATTTGTAAAACTATAATTTATATTTACCATGATTGTTATGTATTAATTTATGATACATTTTTTATGTGTTATTTTATCCATTTTAAAATCTTTATCTTTCCTCATAATGAAAATATATTTCCTGTGCATGCGCACGTGCTTTTGTACAAATATTTATATAATTATATGATTATATATATAATACTAAATATGTTACAACAAATATAATATAAAAATTTATAAGAAAATAAATGGATCCATATGATCCTATGATGCCATCTTGTCGATCACCATCTCAAATCTTCCTTTCTCATCATCAATTCCCTTAGAAGCCCAATCATCATTCTCATCCCCTGCCAACAATAATACAATGCCATATTTCTCGTCCACCACGATTCTCTCTAACTCCAGGGTTTCATTAAAATAAAATTCTAAAAATGAATGATTTGTGGTGCTATCCACTGCAGCTCTAGGGGTTCATGGTGATGTCGTGTAGTAATTATTATTTTCTGGAGAACCGATAGCCGGATGAAGGTTTGCCTTTGTCTTCTTAAAGTTGTTTCTTGAGGAACTCATATTTAGTCTCCTGATGTAGTTATGGAGGATATTTCTCTACCTAAAGTCCTTAGATATGAATTTTCTATGAGATAATTGCTTTCTCTTGGTGGAATTACAATGATTTGTTATATTGTTTTCTGTTCTTCTGGGAAACCTGTTTGCAATCTCTACCCATTTATTGTCTATTTATTTGTGAGCATCGATCTGAATCATGCCTTATTCTTATACACACCTTTAATTATATCAATTAAAAGACAAATTTTTTTAATTGTCAAAATATTTCATATAAATAAATAAAAAATTGCTAAAAACTAGTGCAGGTGACAAGGATAAAAAACCACACTTTAATGTTTGGTCGGAGATGGTTATACCATCTCTCCCTGCATTGTTTTCCAATCCTTCCACTTAGCATCTGGGAAACCAAGGACCATTTCATCACTCTATATTTTCCACCAATTTAACCAACAATCCCCACACACACAATTAATAAATCTCTACACATGAGACCTAAATAATATAACGAGGATAAAGAATAAAAATAAGTGACATAAGTGATGAGTTGGGACCTGTACTCTTCAACATTCCACTAGATCTTGACCATAATTTATCTCTTTAAGCCCTTATAATCCTTGCCACCCAACACTTGGTCCCCATACTCATTATTATAAGTGGTTCTTTCACTGAAGGATTCCTCATCGGGCATGCCAAAAATTTTGGGGTTCAACATATTATGCTCATAATTCTAAAATGATCTTCCTTGATAATCACTCCAGCCCACCATACCCACCCCACTGATTCCCAGTGGTTTTTTTGGAAGAAATCACCATCCATGTGCCCCACTCTATCAATGCCTAACGACTGAGACTCATCTCTGTTGAGGCTGCTGCTACTGCACATGGCTACGATCTCAAAGATATGGTCAAAGGGGTCCATGAAAACATCATAGAAAGGTTGATGATGAAAGTTCATCACAAAATATATAGAGTTGGATGATTCCCTATATTATGGAATAATGTAATCGAGGTTCTCCAACCCATGGATGGGAAGCTTGTCATCTAGCTCCCAGTGATTGTTGTTTTCGTAAGGGAACATTGTTTGTGAGAAGATAGTTTCCATGTCTTTAGAAACTTTATTCCTTGAGAAATACTCCGTCAATGTAACTAAATGAGATAAAAATAACAACTAAAAATGTGAAATTTGGATGAATTTCAATTTTTTAATGGTGCAAAACCCAGTTAAGATGGGGGTATATTTATTATAGTTTTCGACCAATTTGAAGCCATTTGTTGACAAGTTTGTTGAAGTGGTTATTAATAAATAAACTTTATTTTTCAAATTTTTATTTATTTCTGACAATAAAAAAGATAACATCAAATAAAAATAATTCAAAATTATTCTTAGTTTATTCGGGTAACAAAAAAAATATTTCCTAAATAAAATGGAAATCTCACTATAAAGTGATTTTTTATTCATTTTTTTTCACCAAAAAGATACTGAAAAAATACTTAAAATACCACCTATAAATTGTAATAATTCAGTTTTTGAAGTAATTAAGGAGAATATTAATTAATTCTTCATAACATAAGCCTCAATAAATATGGTTCATAAATGCGTTGTCTCCTTTGTTCACAAGTAGAACATGAATCAATTTACTCTTCTATTATAAAATTATCATCCATAACTTAGATGAAATGTACATATATATAATCTACTTTGTTTCCAAGATTTAATTTAAATTTTATTATTATAAAATGTTTTGTAAGTATATATTTTTATTTTGTTTTTCCCAACACATGCGGATGTGGTGGCAGTTAGGTTTGGGGTTTAGGGTGGTGGTCGTGGGGTTGAGTCCCTAAGAATGTTTTATTCTTTTTTGCGTTTTATATAAAAAAAGTTTTATATATTTTTATTTTGTTTTGACATTAAAAAAATAAATCTACTACAAAGTGTCTACACTCACGCATCCATCAACTGAGACATAAAAAAATAATTTTATATATAATTTATTTTTTAATGTAAATTTATCTAATTTTATATGGTATTATTAAGTATATGTAAAAATTATGAAATAAACATTTCATAAAAAAGAAAATTTACATCATTTATTTTGTGTGATAATTTTTTTATATATATTTGTGAAATTGAATTTTTTGTCTAAAATTTATATATTGATGAAATAAATTTCGTTTGAGAGGATTTTTCATAGAAATATATTTTAAAAAAAATCAATGATGAAACTTTATAAAATTAAAATATATCTTAGGTATGAGATAACATAACTTTATCATGTAATTATAGGTCCTTAAAAAAATAAAATTTATCTCATGTATACAGTTTATCTCTATATGAAATTTCCTCTACATGTTCAATGATATAAAATTATTTTTTGCATTATCATGTAAGAAATATAACAACTTAATATTTTTTTTTTATTTATATTCTATCAATAATTTTAATTTTCTATATTAACTATATAAAATAATTGAAAAATATTATATATATATAAAAAAATTTAATTACATTTTACAATTTTTAATTAGTTATATTCATTTTATATCATTTAATAGGTAAGATGAATTCAATTTATAATTAAAAAGTTAAAGTCAAATTATTTTCTTATCTCATATTTTATTATTTTATGCACAATTTTTTATATCATATCATTTTTTGTGATAATATTTTTTTGATGATAACATTGAACTTATTAATCTCAAAATAAAATTATTTTAAGATAATTATACAATGTTTTTTTTTCAATACTTAGTATTTTATAAATAGTTTTTATTTGGATGTTGGATTAAAGATTATTTTTTATTAATAATAAAAAAAATTTATTTTGTGTTAATATATTTTTTTCAAAAAAATCTATTATGTTTTTTTAAAAAAATTTCCATTAGGTGTCCCCCGACCTCTCCATCTTTAAGGTGGAAACTTCAAGACTTTCCTTGGCTTAATCCTTACAGGCCGATTCCATGCCACCCTAGAATCTCTCAGAAAAAAGGAAAAAATTTAGTTTGAAGAAAAGTTGTATAATAAAAATAAAAAATGATGGATGAGAGGGAAATAAAATTGTAACTCATTTATGCAGGGGTGAAAAATAGTTAAAATTTAATATTTTATTAAAATAAAATTGAATTGGGTATATGGAAGTGAGAGACGAGAGTTGATATTAATTGTTTTTTTATTATGGAAACTGATGGTGTTGAAAAAATGTCAAAATACTAGGGTCAAAACAGTATATACAATTAAAACCTTATAAATCTATAATAGCAATCATTAAAACCATATTATTCCATCCCAACATGTAGGCTATCTTCCAACTCTAAAGATTTTGAGATAAAAGTTCACCATAAAACATTAAGTGATTATTTCATTGACCCCTTCAATCACTTCTCTATAACCATGTATATATTCTATCAGTGAAACTTGAAACAAACTTGATATGTGGTATAGGCTGAACGGGCACTCAGATAAGAATTAATATCCATTTGAATTTTAAGAAACCAGGGTCGGTGACAAAAAAAAATCAGTTTTGGAGGCTTTCTATGACTTTATCAGGTTGAAAAATTGGAAATAGCTCTTCAACCTCAGTTTGAGGCCATTTATGGTGCATATCTTGTTATAGGATTCGATTTGATATGTGGTAGAGCCCGAATGGACACCCGAATCAAAAGTTATGTCCGTTTGAAGTTTGAGTTTGATTTAGACTTTTTTGAAATTTTAATATATTTTTCCACTTTTTCACACTATTTAAACCTAATGTGGTTTTATCTCATATAATAGGCTTTAATTTGATTAGTTGGGAAGCTGAAATATACTCCCAGATCAGAAGTTCTCGTCGTTTGATATTGAAGTATGCTTTTCAATTTTGTATGGATTTGTTTTAAGTTTCAAGTTATTATTAACTAATAATTATAAATACTTATTAATTAACACATTATAAATAATTAAAATTACAAATAATAAACTATATATGAGAGTAAATAATAAATAAGAAATAATAAATTAAATAAATAAATATATATATATTAAATTTTTTCTCATTTAATTTAGCGGTTTTTTTAAAACCAACTCCATTTCTTAGCTGTGTTTTAAAAACCACAGCTAAAAAAATATTTTTTTCTTTGAAAAAAATAAAAAAAATAAAAAAATATTTAAAAAATATTTTTAGGCGGTTTTAACAACCACTGCTAAAATTTTTTTGGGAAAACATTTCGTGGTGGTTTTCGAAACTACCGCAAAAAAACCATCGGGAAACACCATCTTTTTTGTTGTGCTGGGCCAAGTTTATACCTTACCTCAGTCAAACCCAACGTTTGAGACTAAAAAGAAAAGTTTTAATTCTATTTCAAGATTCCATACAAATGTTATCAATTTTTTTATCAATGGAATATTTAATTTTATGATATGCAGGGAGAGTACAAATGGGATTACAAAGCACAAGCATGCCACTAGGGAAATATTTCTAAGGTCAACAGAATCATTATAAAATAATTCCAAGATTGTTTACTAGGGGTAATTACTATTCTCCATCCTACACATATAAAACTAAAAAATTCAACTTTCCACTCATTATCACAACCTAGAAAATACATGGGTCCTTACACTTACATGCTTCTCCAAATACAAACCTCACTCCAATTTTAGAAAACACCATCTTATATTGAAGGATTTGAATATCATAAAATTACTCACCAACAAATAAAATGTAAAAAGGATAGATCCAAGTTTCAGAATATATCCCCACTATGATGAACATACAAATTTTTAAATAGAGGCTTCTATATAGGTATTTTTTTAATGAAGACATCAAATAGAACTCATTATTTACACAAGATAGAAATTTTATATTCCTTTGTGCATAAATCCACACCCCAAAATTACTAGTGCATTTTATTTCATAAGTTGAGATGTAAATATGGATATTACATCATCAGGGAGAGAGTGATTAGGAATATCATATGGCCTGACATACCTTTTAAGAAAATATATCAGATCTTCCCCACAAGTGTTGTTTTCTCTAAAATTACTAGGTTTTTAGTAATCCTCTGTAAGTTGAAAATATCCATTCTCCATCCATGGATTAAAATTATATAGTTGTGACCATTTGGTTCCATTTAAAAGAATAAAAAATACTAGTCCTTTTAATATTACCATAACCATGAAAATCTCCTCATACAACATTTCTTTTATAGTATCCTTGAAAATATTTAGATCTAGACAAGAGGATCCATTAAACAAAACTAATTAGTCGAGATCAAATTGATGGGAAAAATTTAAATAATGATCATTGATTTGTTTGTGATTTTTACAAAAAACCTCATACATCATATAACATGTAATTTGTCTAAAACTATGGAAGGTGCCTATTTTTACTATCAAAAGTCTATTCAATAATAATAAGTCATCAAATAAGATCGTATTATCATGAAATTTTAGAAAAATAACTTTTGATTCATTTATGCTTTGTAGGAAAAACCCGCACATCTATTTGACATGAAATATGACTAGAATGATTGAAAGTACCTTTTATGTTCTATAAACATTTATGCAATGATCAAAACTGAACAAATGGAATTAGAGTAATATCAAAATGTATGAAATTTTCCATTGATTCATTTATTACTTATAGAAAATACTATATGTTAAACCAATGTGTGATTTATATGGAATTATACAGAGTGTATTTTTACTATTAAAAGTATTTTTAATTCAATAAAAATGTGTCAAATGATAATAATTGAATAAATAAACCCAAACCATCACAAAAATTTAGGAAAATGTTTATAAACTAATTTGAAACAAATTGAAAAAAACCATACATAAATTCTATGTGTGGTATGACATTAATGATCAAATGTTATTTTTTGTAATTAAATATCTTTCATGTTTTAAAAATATCTATGAAGTAATCAAAACCAAACAAATAAGCTCATATTTTCTAGAAAATATAGGATAATGTTTTTTGATTCATTTGTGTCTTATTGAGACAAATGCATGACAATTTGATTTTTGATTATTGTTGAATGGTTCAATGTTCATTTGTACAACTATAATAGATATTTATCATGATTTTTATGTATTACATTATGATAAGTTTTTTATATATTATGTTATCCATTTTAAAATATTTATCTCGCCTCATAATGAAAATATATTGTGTGTGCATGCGCATATGCATTTGTAAAAATATTTATATAATTATATGATTATATATATAATTCTAAATATGTTACTACAAATATAATATAAAAATATATAATTAAATAAATGGATCCATATGATCCCATGATTCCATCTGTGTAACGCCCCACCCCTTCCTCATTAGCTTGAGAAGACAGTGAGGTGTTACTTGGCCTTAAGTGATGTTCCCAAGGCTCCAAAGTCTAGCAATAAATGCCAAGGTCTTCAAGAATAAATTGGGGAATGATTTTCCATTGATATGCACCAATAAACGAAACAAACCATTACAAACAAAACTACATGATGTATGTTAACATAGCAACCCAAACCATATAGTACCAAAAGACAACCAAACTAATCCATAAAATTCCCAAAAACCAATACAATCAAACCATACCAAACCAAAATTAGAGTAATAAGTGGAAGAATAAATAAGGGATCTAAGGAAAATTTAGGCACACTCCACTGCTCCTGATCACGTTGTCGAGCGCGTCATATTAGTTGTTTAATTTTGACGAGAATTTCTGCAGTATAGCAGCAACCCTAGGTCGTCTCTCGACGGAGCCTTAGAACATTAATTTAAAAATAGGATTTTGATTATGGAAGTAGAAGGTGAATTAGGTTTTGTAAAACCTGAAGGTTTTAATATTAATGATGAAAATAGGAAATGAAAATGATAAAATAAAGTCGAAATGAATAAGATTGATTAAACGTGATCAACCCGGGGAAGTATCGTGATGCTCATAATTCATCGCTTCAAAGGATGGGGTTATGATCTTTTAATCCCTGGTTTGTAACACCTAGAACCATAATGTTACTGAGTTTATACTAGTATACCTCCCAGGGTTCAGTCGAAAACACATAACGATTCACCGGACACCGCCGATGATTGGGTGATTTGTGTTCGACATCATAACTGAAACTCACCAAGGCAACACATGAAGAATTCGATGTGCTATCCAGGTTTGTATATTATTTCATTGTGATACCATGAAATAAATGTTCACGACCTTGATAGTGAATATGTGAGTTCAATTGACCAATATGAACCACACAAACAACACAATTTGAAGGGGGAAAAGAAAGTGGTGAACGGTGTGTGAAACATCACATCAATGAGTACCCCCAAAAATGATCATATGAGTTGAGCATGACATACCAGTACATAACTAAATAAAATAAGAATAGATTATGAGAAAAAACAACATAAAACCTGGAATTAAAAAGATCATTCAAATTAATACAACTTTGAAGCTCAGGATTACATCACATTCCTCCCCGGGTGATCACAAGGGGTTTAGAAACCCATGGGAGGGGAAGAAGAACAAGATGTTGAATTAGAACCTCTCATTGCCTCAAGAACTTATAGGGATATTGAGAAGACTCCTTGGGGAATCCAAAATGGCAGAACCTTTACTCTTGGCCGAACTTACAAATAGGGTTCCCAAGGTGTCATTTTATAGGAAAATTGGAAGGTGGTTTTAGGCACACAGATTTCATCAATGCACTTGTACCACGCGTTTCGGCCTTCAAAAAATCTTATCTCGCTTTGGAGAAAATATAAAAGTTGTATCCCTACCTATTGAATGTATCCACCGAAAGTTTGTCACCATTTGGACAACTACAGCTCAAGATATTGATAAAATACAGAACACCGCATTTGACTTGGTCCAAATTCGGTGGCTTGGATAGATAAGTTCCGATGGGCCCTATAGAAGCCGAATCAGGATTGGGTTCCTTAATATGAAATGTAGCCTATTGAATTTTGGACATCCCCAAAAAATGTCAACCCATTTTCAGGCACGTATTTCGTGTACTATGCAAAAAAGGGGACAGATGTCCATGGATCCATGAAATTTTGGCCCATTTTTCTTCCACTTCATCAAGGGCCCTCCAAATCACCTCCACCTACATTGAAATAATAAAAACAAGTAACATTGCCCATTATAATGTTGATTAACATTAATTAAATGATTCAAACATAAAGTTCAATTTATTATTATATTTGGAATATTCATTACAAAACTAGTTTAAAACAGCGGTGTAAGGGTGGAATAAAACAATGAATCGTGGTATGATCACACCCCCACACCTAAACATTTGCACTCCTGGGAAAAGTCACATTTTCTAATATTTCATATTTATATATTCCAACATTTGAGGAAATTTTATTTAAAGTAAAGTGATCAATGCACGAACCACACCAAGGAGTTCTTCCCAGTAAAAATGGAAGAAGATGTCTCATAAATCATATCACAATAAAATTCAAAGAGATTTATGACACCAACATGAGAAAGGAATTCAAAAGTCAAAAATTACACTAACTCTCCATGTGTGTGTGTGAAAACCATTCCATGCTATTATTTCCACTTTCTATCAAATAAATATAGGTTATTTTAACATTATTCTGCTTTAAATGATTTTTCACCGAACCTGCCTTACATCCTTTGCAATCATATTTCAAGACCCACTCATTTAAGCATTCCCAGAAGTCAAACCATAAGCTCCCGACCTAGATATCCCCATATGTTGTACATTTCATCACTCCCCTCATTTATTATATTTTTTTTATGTTTCATTTGGAACAAATCTCACACTCATCTCTCAACCCTTGTTTGATCTCCTCACAACACTAATTGCTATAGTTATAACAAGATAAAAGGTTGAGGAGGAGTGTTTTTTGACCTTCCCAAGACAAAACCATTTTTTTGAGGGCGTACAACAGTCTGACATTAGGTACACACGCATTGGTCAATCTGGTACAGTAATGAAACAGATCGTATAAGGAACTAATGTATGGAAATATCATTTCAAGATGAAAAATATTAACCCAACATATATTTACCTTATATTAAGTAAGAAATATTCACACTTTGTGGTTTGGTGCAAAAATGTATGGAGATATTAGTGACACATTTTTCCCAAAACTACTCACACAAGGGGAATCAATCATCTCAAATGTTTCATAGTGATACAACCATTTATATCATTGACATAAAACCAATTCACTAAAAATCACCCCCTGATGTAAAATTCAAACAAAAATTCTTTTTAGCCTTCGTTATGGTATTTTTACTTTCCCCCGTTATGGTCGCCAAATCATGGAACTTCAAAATTTTTGATGGGGAAAAATGAAAATACCATAAAGAAGTCCAAAAAGAGAAAAAAAAGGAGAAAATGATGAAAATTCCTATCTAACCTAGGAATGTATCCACCCCCACACCTAGAGTGTGCAGTGTCCTCACTGAAATAATTGAGAATGTGAGAAGGAAGGATAAAACCTGGTGTGTTTTATTGGTATGATGCGTTGAGAAGGTATATTTACTCCACCGGATTCTTCGAAAAATCCTCATAGAAGTGTTTAAGTCGCTGCCCACTGACGGTAAGACTTTGTCCACTCTGCTCATGCAAAACCTGTATTGAACCAAAAGGGTAAACATTAGTAACTGTATAAGGACTGAGACACTGGGAATGAAGCTTACCTGGGTGGAGATTAATCCTGGAATTGTACATGAGGACCTTCTCACCAATATGAAATTTCATCTGATGAATCATCCCATCATGTATTTCCTTTGTCCTTTATTTGTAGATTCGAGAGTTCTCATATGCATCACGCCGAATTTCTTCCAACTCCTGAATCTGCAACTTCCTATGCTCACCTGAATCTGAGAGATTCATATTAAATTTCTTAACGGCCCAATATGCACGGTGTTCTACCTCAACTAGGAGGTGACAAGCCTTTCCAAACACAATCCTATATGGTGACATTCCGATCGGGGTTTTAAAAGCAGTACGGTATGCCCAAAGTGCATCATCCAAGCGCAAACTCCAATCTTTTCTATTGGGTTGTACTGTTTTCTCCAAGATTCTCTTAACTTCCCAATTTGAAATTTCTGCTTGTCCATTAGTTTGGGGATGATATGAAGTGGAGACTTTATGAACAACCCCATACTTACGAAGCAAGTTTTTCATGTTACGATTACAAAAATGTGATCCTTGATCACTAATGATGAATCTTGGTAGACCAAACCTACTGAAAATCTGGGACCTCACAAAATCTACAACAAATCGAGAGTCATCGGTCCTAGTAGCCTTTGCTTCCACCCATTTAGAAACATATTCAAAAGCTAGTAAGATGTACACAAAGCCAAATGAATTTGGAAAATGCCCCATGAAGTCAATGCCCCATGCATCGAAGATTTCACAGAATAACATGGGCTGTTGGGGAATTTCATTCCTCTTGGAGATATTCCCTGTGAATTGACATCGAGTACATGATTTACAAAACCTATGGGCATCTCTATACAATTTTGGCCAATATAATCCTAAGTCAAGGACCTTTCGAGCAGTACGTTGAGAGACAAAGTGGCCCCCACATGCCAAGGTGTGGTAGGAGGTCAAAACAGAGGTGAACTCATGGTCAGGGACACACCTACGAACAACCTGGTCACTACAGATCCTCCACAAATATGGGTCATCCCAAATGTACCATCGAGAATCATGTTTAAGTCTCTGGGATTGTGAAGTGCTAAAATCAGTGGGGACCCTAGATGTTGCTAGAAAATTCACAATGTCTACATACCAAGGGGTAAGGTCCACAACATCACAAAGGTTCTCATGAGGGAATAATTCTCCAATGGGTAGGGGTGAGTCAACATGATGGTCCAATGGTGGGGAAACCCTACTAATGTGGTCAGATACCACATTCTACACCCCTATCTTATCTCTAATCTCAAGGTCAAACTCCTGGAGGAGGAGTATCCATCGAATGAGGCGGGGTTTGGCTTCAGGTTTCTTTAGGAGGAAACGAAGGGCAACATGATCTGAAAACACAATCACTTTTGACGCAAGAAGATATGAACGAAATTTTTCCAAGGAAAACACAATATAAATGAGTTCTTTTTCTGTGGTTGTGTAGTTTACCTTGGCAGGGTCAAGGGTACGCGAGGCATACACAATGACATGAGGAGCCTTTTCAACCATTTGTGATAAAACTGCCCCAACTGCAAAGTTAGAGGCATCACACATAAGCTCGAAGGGGAGATCCCACCTTGGTGGTTGGATTATGGGAGGTGATGTGAGACTCTTTTTTAGTGAATTGAATGCATCCTCGCAATTTTTATCAAACAAAAACTCAGAATCCTTTTGTAATAACTGAGACAATGGAAGTGCAATCTTACTAAAGTCTTTAATGATTTGGCAGTAAAAACTAGCATGACCCAAGAAAGATCTCACCTCACAAACACATTTTGGATATGGAAGGGTTGAAATTAATTCAATTTTAGATTTATCAACTTGAATTACATTATTTGAAATGACATGCCTAAGAACTATCCCCCGCTCAACTATAAAATGGCATTTCTCATAATTTAAAACAAGATCTTTTTCAATGCAGCGGAAGAGGACAGAACCTAGGTGTTCCAAAAAATCATCAAAAGAAGATCCATATACCGTGAAATCATCCATAAATACTTCCATACAACTCTCAAGGTACTCAGAAAAAATACTCAACATACATCGCTGAAAAGTACCAGGAGCATTACAAAGACCGAATGGCATCCTTCTGTATGCAAATGTGCCAAATGGACAGGTAAATGTGGTCTTTTCTTGATCCTCAGGGGATATATGGATTTGGAAATAACCCGAATAGCCATCAAGGAAACAATAATGGGACTTACTGGCCAATTGTTCTAACATTTGTTCAATGAAAGGTAATGGAAAGTGGTCCTTCCGCGTGGCTTGATTCAGTCGACGGTAGTCAATACAGACTCGCCAACTGTTTTGCACACATGTTGGAACCAACTCATTCCTTTCATTTGACACAACTTTTATTCCTATTTTTTAGGCACAATTTGCACTGGGCTAACCCATTTACTATTAGATATAGGATAAATGATCCCCACAGCAAGTAATTTACTGACTTCCAATTTTACCACTTCAAGGAGAGTGGGATTCAACCGGCGTTGATATTGTCTTACAGGCTTAGCCTCATCATCCAAAAGTATATGGTGCATACAAATATATGGGATAATTCTGGGAATATCAGCCAATGTCCATCCTATTGCCTTTTTGCACTCTCTCAAAATTTTGAGCAGTTTCGATTCCTGTTGTGGAGAGAGGTTATTGGAAATAATGACGGGCAATTGGTCAATACCCTCAAGATATGCATATTTTAAATTAGAAGGAAGTTGTTTAAGCTCTAACACCGGTGGTTTCTGGATTGAGGGGGGGGGGGTATTTAGGGGGAGTGAGGTCCATTAAACTGTCTATCTGCTCATGTTTATTCTCAAAAGATAGAGAATCTATAGAAATGAGATTTGCAGAATCATCGACGGTCATGGGTACCTCAGAATGAACACACTCATCAATTAAAGCACAAAATTTACACTTTTCAGAACCCACACAACACTCAAAACATGAATCAAAACTCAAATCATTCAAGGTTGAAGAAAAAAAATGAATCAGATTTTGGGTTGAGGAGAGAATTGTGTGTGTGTGCATCGTTTGAGAGCACTTCCATCGAATAGACAGGAAGAATGGAGTGCTCTTCAACGGGGTGTTTCATAGCCTCAAGGATGTTAAAACTTACCTTTTCTCCACCAAACTCCATGGAAAACATACCATTGTGAACGTTGATGACCGTATTTGCTGTTTTGAGGAATGGCCTCCCAAGTATGAGAGGGGCATGTCCTTGGATTCAGGTATCTTCCATCTCAAGAATGTAAAAGTCTGCAGGGAAGATGAGATTCTTAACTTTTATGAGGACAACCTCGACCACTCCTGATGGGTGTGTTGTGCTTCGATTGGCAAGTTGCACGACAATGCCTATTGGTTGAAGCTATCCAACCTGCAAAGAAGTATACATGGAGTGAGGCATTACATTAATAGAGGCACCTAAATCTAGCATAGCATCAGAAAAGAAGGTCTCCCCTATGGTAAAAGGTATCGTGAATGTTCCCGAATCCTTGCATTTGGTTGGAATTGCTGGTTGAATCAAGGTCGAGACATTACTACCCAAGTTGACTCTCTCATTCCCCTTTAGTCTCCTTCTATGGGTGCAAATCTCTTTAAGAAATTTGGCATATCGAGGTATTTTCTTAACGACATCCAATAGAGGAATTTTAACTTGAATTTTTTTAAATGTATCCATTATTTCTTTATCAATCTCATTATAAAAATTCTTCTTAGATTTAGAGAGTCTTTGAGAGAAAGGAAAAGGAATGGATTGTTCATTTGAATCATCAATTACTATTCGATTACCATTTTTGTCTTGTTTTTCTTTACATGAAGTTTTTGAGGGTTGGGAAAGAGAGTTTTCATGAGGGGGACATACCTGCTGTGAAAAATCAGTAGAAGAAGAAACTTATTTACCACTACGAAGTGTAACTGCACATACATTACCTTTGTCCTTTGGATTGGCAATGGGTTGGGATGGTAGTTGTCCAGAACCTTGCATCTTAAGCTCATCGATGGTGTTTTACAATTGCACCACTTGAGTTCGCAGGTCTTGAATAGATGATTGTGTTATTTGTTGGAACGAGAGGTTATAGGTTTCTATTTGCTTCACCATATCCTCAAGGCTTGGTTCAGACTTGGGAGGAGGGGGATTGTTTTGAGATGTTGAAGGATAAGAAGGTTTCATACCTTGTCCTTGTTGATACCAGTTCTTCTTGGGGTAGCTTGAGTTACCTCCTTGTCGGTATTGTGGTTGTGCTTGCCACCCGTGGTTTGGATTTGGCCTGAATGGTTCTTGCTTGAATGGTGGTGCTTGTTGGAATGGACACCCAGGGAACACTACAGCACAAGACTCAGATGAATCCTGAAGTTGTGGGCACTGGTCAGAAAAATGAGTATTATCAGAACAAATACCACAATGTAATGGAACGATAGGAGAGTGTGAGTTACCTTGTTCTTGAGCTAATTGACTTATAATGGTATGCATATCATCAAGTTTATTATCTACCTTTTGTTCTAGGGCTGAATGACTTACCTCATGAACTCCTCGGGTTGGTGCAATAGCTCGTGTACCAAATTGTTGTGCATTTTGAGCCATGTCGGCTATTAAGTCACGAGAAACAGAAGGAGTTTTGTCAACTAGGGCACCACCAGATGCAGCATCAATCAGTCCATGATCCATGGGGATAAGTCCCTCATAGAAGTATTGGATTAGTAGCTGTTCACTAATCTGGTGGTGGGGGAAGCTTGAACAAAGTCTTTTGAATCTCTCCCAGTATTCATGAAGGGTCTCTCCTTGTAACTGCCTAATGCCACAAATTTCTTTCCTAATTGAAGCAGTTCGGGAGGCAGGGAAGAAATTCTCTAGAAAGAGTCTTTTTAGGTCATTCCATCCCCCAATTGTCGAAGGCAAATAGTATATCCAATCTTTGGCTACACCATCAAGGGAGAAATGGAAGGCCCTAAACTTGATTAAGTCCTCAGACACATTTTGGGGTTTCATGGTGGAGCACACTATGTGAAATTCTTTGAGATGTTTGTGAGGGTCCTCACCAGGAAGACCATGGAATTTTTGAAGGATGTGTATGAGGCCTGATCTTAGCTCAAAATTGGCCGCTTCCTCAGGATATTGGATGTACGCAGGTTGATACTCCACATCCGGGGTGGTTAGTTCTTTTAATGTTCTGTTTGTTACAGCCATGATCTCTGGGGTTTGATTTGGTTCAATTTTTGATTGGTTTAAGACCACTTGAGGTTCAAAATGGGGTTCCTTAGTGTTACTTGATTGACCTTCTTTAGATGCCTTGATTTGTGTGTGAAGTGACTTTTCAATTTCAGGGTCAAATTCAAGTAGTGTTTCTTTACCAGATCGGGTCATGTAAATAAGCTGTGAAGTTTGTTTTTTTTGAATATGGATGAAATCACTTAAGAAGGGTGAAAAGAGAATATAATATTATAACACAGAATTATATAGAGGGAGATGGAGAAGAAGAGAGAGAGAGAGAGAGAGATAGAGAGAAAGAGACAAAACACACTAGAATCAATCAAAAATAAAGACAAAACCCAAAATAAAAACAATCAAATGGGGGTGGGGTATTTAAAGGAGTACTAATTAAGAAGTAAAATAAACAAATAAACGGAAATAAATAAGAAGAAAAAATGATCTTGGACCCCTGGAAACGGTGCCAAAATTTGATCGCGTTGTCGAGCGCGTCAAATTAGTTGTTTAACTTTGACTAGAATTTCTGCAGTATAGCAGCAACCCTAGGTCATCTCTCGACGGAGCTTTAGACCATTAATTTAAAAATAGGATTTTGATTATGGAAGTAGAAGGTGAATTAGGTTTTGTAAAACTTGGGGGTTTTAATATTAATGATGAAAATAGGAAATGAAAGCGATAAAACAAAGTAGAAATGAACAAGATTGATTAAACGTGATCAACCCGGGGAAGTATCGTGATGCTCATCCTTCATCGATTCAAGGGATGGGGTTATGATCTTTTAATACCAGGTTTTTAAAAACTAGAACCATAATGTTACGGAGTTTATACTAGGATACCTCCTAGGGTTCAGTCGAAAACACATAACGATTCACCTGACACCGCCGATGATTGGGTGATTTGTGTTCGACATCATAACCGAAACTCACCAAGGAAACACATGAAGAATTCGATGTGCTGTCCAGGTTTGTATATTATTTCATTGTGATACCATGAAATAAATGTGCATGACCTTGATAGTGACTATGTGAGTTCAATTGACCAATATGAACCACACAAACACCGTAATTGGAAGGGGGAAAAGAAAGTGGTGAACGATGTGTGAAACATCACATGAATGGGTACCCCCAAACATGATCATATGAGTTGAGCATGACATACCAGTACATAACTCAATAAAATAAGAATAGAGGATGAGGAAAAACAACATACAACCTGGAATTAAAAAGATCATTCAAATTAATACAACTTTGAAGCTCGGGATTACATCACATTCCTCCCCGGGTGATCACAAGGGGTTTAGAAACCCATGGGAGGGGAAGAAGAAGAGCCTCCAGAACTTCTAGGGATGTTGAGAAGACTCCTTGGGGACTCCAAAATGGCAGCACCTTTCCTCTTGGCCGAACTTACAAATGGGGAGCCCAAGGTGTCATTTTATAGGAAAATTGGAAGGTGGTTTTAGTCACATAGATTTCATCAATCCACTTGTACCACGCGTTTCGTCCTTCAGAAAGTCTTATCTCGCTTTGGAGAAAATATAAAAGTTTTATCCCTACCTCATGACTATCTCCACCGAAAGTTTGTCACAATTTTGACAACTACAACTCATGATGTTGATAAAATACAGAACATCGCATTTGACTTGGTCCAAATTCGGTGTCTTGGAAAGATCAGTTAAGATAGGCCCCATATAAGCCTAATCAGGATTGGGTTCATTAATATGAAATGTAGCCTATTGAATTTTGGACAGACCCAAAAAATGTCATCCCATTTGGATGCACTTATTTTGTGTACTATGAAAAATAGTGGACATATGTCCATGGATCCATGCAATTTTGGCCCATTTTTCTTCCACTTCATCAAGGGACCTCCAAATCACCTCCACCTACATTGAAATAATAAAAAAAAGTAACATTGCCCATTATAATGTTTATTAACATTAATTAAATTATTCAAACATAAAGTTCAATTTATTATTATATTTGGAATATTCATTACAAAACTAGTTTAAAACAGATGTGTAAGGGTGGAATAAAACAGTGAATCGTGGTACGATCAGCTCCACAACAAGCTCCATGCTCCAAGCACCAATAAACCAATCAAGCATTACAAAGAACTGCTAGAAAAATGGGATGCTTTACTCTTACATGTCTCTCAGAATACAAAATCTGCAAAATCACCAAAGTTCCAAAGAAGGGGTGAGTAATAATACTCATTAGGATTTCCCCAAATTACTTCCCTACACATTACACTAGAAAAGAACAATTAACACATTTATATAAAATATTTTATATAAAACATCAACTATTTCAACAATTAACACAATCCAAACATACCCTTACCAATCGATGTCAAACAAGGGAAATCCAAAACTGTGCCATAAGCCATAACACCATAACACCATCACACATTAACACAAACAATTTCCATCTTGGGTAGTGCAGATAATAAGGCAAACAACCAAAGTGGAACTTCCTGTCCAAAGCTATTTAATACTTTTCCAATAAAGTGGTACTTCCCACCCACTTATCCTTGATGGTGGCCCTTCTATCCACTCTCCATCCCCTTTTTATAGTGGTACTCCCCACCCACTTCACAACATTTCAACACAAGCATACATTCTCAAGCCAAAAAACATTCATATAGCACACCAAGGTCACAAATATATAAAAAAACTAATTCCTAATCAAAAAATATCTTAAAGCATCACCCATGTTATATAACATTTCAATAAAGCAACCCCTTTATTGAAAACCATTTTCTCAAACCATTTTTGATTTTAAAATTAACATTTTAAAATCACATAAGTCCCTTTTTGCAATAATATCCCATTTTACCCAAAATCCCTAAATCATCACCAAATGGTATTCCAAAAATATTCTCACATCATATTCAAAATTAATTTGATGCAAAAAAAATTAATTTCAAACAACGGCTCAAGTTATAACAAAGTGGAATCGAGAGATTATCCACATACCTTTAGGGTTCCGGTGAAATTGAATCACTAGCAATCGCACCACAAATCTAGATGAATGATCCACTAAAAACACTCTAGATCCCCTTCCCTATCATCAAAAATCCTTAAAATCAACACTTTATGCTACCAAAACCCTAGATCTACATGAAATAGATGTAGATCTAGAATACCAGAAGAGAGGGAAGAGTAGATCTTGAGAAAACCACAAAACAACCAAGAGAGAAGACTTAACTGAGATGAACCACCTTCAAATAACCTTGAAACCCCTTAAAATTCCTTCCAAATTTAGTGGGAGAGCACCCCTAGACCTTGAGAAGAAGAAATACCATGTTGGGTTCATATGGGATAATAAATGGGTTAGATAGGGAAAATCCCAACTAACCCTGTTTTTTAAAACTAATTTTAGTGGGCCGCATGGTTAGCCTATTCTATTTGACAAACCATACACTTACTGTGTGGATTCTACTATTCGAACAGTGGCATATCACACAATTACATGGGATTCTTTCCCGGTTTCCATTAACCGTTATCAAAACATGAAGACTTAAAAAGGCCTCCAAAACTTTCCAAAACGTTTCCAAGCTATCACAAAATATCCCCAACATTACCCAACCACTTCATACATAAAAAAAAGTATAAAAAAGGTTACATACCTCAAACTAGGTGTGATAAATTCTCCCCACCATTGGACTTTCCATCCTTAGAATGTAGAGAACCATTGCTTTGCCAAAAGTGCTCGGGCCATTGCTCGACCATCTCTTTCTCTCACTCCCAAGTATCCTCCTAAATCTAACCATGTTCCCACAAAACTTGAACTAGACTGATGCTATTTCCAGGAAAGACTTTCTCTTGCCTATCCAAAATCTACATTGGCACGTGCACCAAAGAAGCATCCAACTCCATCTCAAAATGATTCCAATGAATCACATGGTCATGATCCGTCTGATAATTTTTTAAATGTGACACATGAAACACATTGTACACTATACTAAACCATGGTGGAAATGACAACCAATAATCCACCTCTCTAACCCACTCAAGTATCTCAAAAGTCCATATATATCTCAGAGATAACCTGCCATGCTTTCCAAACTGACATTTCCCATGTTTAGGAGAGATTCTCAAGAACACATGATTACCCACCTCAAATGACAACAACCATCAACGATGGTCCACATATAATTTTTGATGACTTTAATCCATCTCCATCCTCTTGTTAATCAACTTGATCTTCTCTATAGTATCTTAGACAAGGATCAGTACAACCATCAATGTTTCTACCATTTTCACCCAAGATAGTGGAGAACAACATGAATGCCAATACAATAACTCAAACAGGTCCATATGTATTAAATCTTAAAAACTGTTATTATAGGATAACTCCACCAACGGTAAGTGATCCTCCCATGAACCACCAAAATCCATCACATAATCCCTTAACATATCTTCCAAATATTGTATCCTCCTCTTGGATTGACCATCCCTCTGAGGATGATACACTGTGCTCATCGCCAACTATGTCCCAAGTGCTTGATGCAAGGATTTCCAAAAATGAGATGCGAACCTCAGATATCTATCTAATACAATCAACACTGGAACACTATGCCTCTTTACCAAATCCTGTATATTGATTTTGGATAGGTCCTCTACCGTATAATATTCCCAAATCAGGATGAAATGGGATGAATTTATGAGTTGATTCACTATCACCCATATAGAATCGTGCTTACTAACTATTATTGGGAGACCCATCATAAAATCCATTTCCATTTGTTCCCACTTCCACATTAGAATAGGCAAATATTGAAACATTCTTACTGATCACTGTGCTCTGTCTTGACTTGCAGACAAGTCAAGCATCTCAAAACACACTCATCCACTTTCCATTTCATACCATCCCATCGAAACCATTATTTCAATGCCTTATAAATTTTCTTAATTCTAGGATAGATAGCCCACCTATAATGATGATAAGTTATGATAATTTCCTTATAAAAATACACTAGTACAACAATAAGATTCCAAAAACAAAAAACTGAATTCCCATTCAGTTCCCACCCCTCGATGGTCTCCCCACCATTGAGTTTAGACCTCATTTCTATACACTCAGAATCAGATACCTGTGCCTCTTTAACCAAACCAACCAAGTTAGGAACCAATGAAACTGGTAGGAAGACCGCTCTATCACCCTGGTCCTCAAATTCCAACCACATGACTGCTATGAATGAAATCAACTTCCACTGATCCGATGCTTGTTTAACCACCTAAGTATATTTTTTCCTACTTAATGCACCTGCCACCGAATTTCCCTTACCCACTATATACATTAAGTCAAAATAAAATATTTGTAGATGCTCTATCCATCTCCTTTACCTCAAGTTAAAATCTATTTGGGAGAACATATGCTTAAAACTCTTATGATCAGTAACCACCATGAATTTCTCACCGAAAAGATAATGAATTTTTTTTTTCAAAGCATGAACCACTACTACCAACTCCAAAAAATGAGTTGGGTAGTTCTTCTCATGTATCCTCAACTTCTATGAGATATATAAAACCACATGATCCCCTTTCTTGAGAACACACCCCAACCCTGATCCTAATGCATCCCAATACACCACGTACCCTTTCCTTGGTTCTATAAAAACTAATATTGGTGCTGATGTAATGTGACCTTTACCTATTCAAAACTATTCTGAAACTACTCATCCCATTGGAATGTAACATTATTCCTTTTCAAAGTTTTCATTTGCGAGTCCAATCATGAAAAATCATAAAACAAATGTAAAAAATAGCCATATAGACCAAGGAAGCTCTGTATCTCGAAAATGTTATTTGGTGGTTGTCATGATATAATAGCCTCTATCTTTTCTGGATCGACTGAAACACCCTTCTCAAAAATAACATGGAAAAGGAAACTAACCTCCTGTATCCAAAAGTCACACTTTGATAGTTTATCATACAACCATTGATCTATCAATATCCCCTGTACTATCGCCAAGTGCTGCTCATGCTCCACCCTTGTCCTCAAATAGACCAATATATAATCATCAAATACCACCATGAAATAATCCATATATCTCTTAAATATCCAATTCATCAGTTCCATGAACACCACTGATGCATTTTTTAGACCAAAGGGTATAACCACATTCTCGTATTGTCCATATCCACTTCTGAAAGATGTTTTGGGAATAACCTCCTTCTGCACTTTCAATTGATGGTATCCTGACCATAATTAAATCTTAGAGAACCAATGATATCCCCTAAACTGTTCAAATAAATCATCAATTCTTGGAAGTGGATGTAGGTTCTTTATCGTAATATGATTTATCCTATGATAATCAACACATAACCGTAAGGTTCCATCTGTCTTTTTTACAAACAAAACTAGTACTACCCATAAATACGTGCTAGGACATATGAACCATTTTTCTATAACTCCTCTAACTACACTTTCAGCTCCCTCAACTCATCTGGTGCCATATGGTAAGACAAAAGTGAGATAGGACTAGTCCCTAGAAGGAGATCAATCGTAAATTCCACTTATCTCATGGGTGGAAACCTAGAGAATTATTTTGAAAAAACATCCATAAATGATCCAAAACTACCAGAAGAACACCCTTCTCAAAAGCTTCAAATGATTCCAATGACAACACCACTAATAGATATGATATTGTGCCCACAGCTCGTGCCAACAAATCTGTTTCACCCAACTTTTCCTTCTTCCCCCTCTAATAATATGTTTAACTACATCCCCTATCATAAAACTAACTGTTCATGCATAAAAATCGATGTGGGACTTAAACATCACCAACTTATACATTCCTAGGGTTATATCATAAGCATCCATCTCAAGCATTGAGAAATTCCACATCAATTCAATTCCATCCACAACTAAGCAACACACTCTACATAGGAAGGCTCGACACTCTCTTTGACCTAGAGGAGTTTGAAGTTTTAAAATAGAAGGAATGATTTCTATAGTTATACCCCACCAACTAATAATAAGAGAAGCAATAAAAGAGTAGGAATCACCTGTATCAAACAAAGCTTGGATCAATATGGAATTCAAAAGAACTGTACCTCACACCATGGACGGTACCAACTGATCATCCATAACAACATGTTCAGCTCCAAACAACTACTTTCTTACCACACTATGATCTTTATTACCTTGGTGAGGTTTCATGGTATTTCTAGAATCACCATGACTAACTCAGATCTGCTGATGAGGAGTATGTTGTTGCCCCACCCCGTCGAGGCATAGGAGGCCTGAAACCCTTGAGGAGTGTCACAAACACCCGACCACAGAGAATTATAGTAATACCACTGAAGATGCACCATATTATTATAGTTATGACATTCTTGAGGTTTTTCTATAAAATCTAGCTTGATGTGTCTTGTATATCCACACTGAAAACATCCCAGCTTACTATGAGGCTTTAAAGGAAGATTCACCGATCCTGCCGTCGAATTCTCAATCATACTCCAACCCTGGGAATAAGTTTCCCTCTTCTGCTTGAACCCAATGTTAAAATTCCAATTATTCCCTATGGGTACCAACACACTTACCCCGTCTATAGCCCCCAAAAGATCTCACTCATCCACTATAAATCTATTCACCATTTCTATGTAGTCATTTATACATAGCACTGCTATCTTGGAACAAATTTCCTTCCTTAACCCATCTTAAAAAATATGCGATTTCAAGGATTTACTACCCACCAACTTATGTGAAAACTACACTAAGTTCATAAACATATATGTATATTCTGTTACCAAAAGGTTCTACTACTTCAAATGGAAGAAATTTATTATGCACTAAATTCTGAATGTATGAGGGTAGAATTGTTTGTTATACAATTTCTCAAATCCCTCCCATGTCACACCTTGGTCTATTCCAGCTTGGACATCCAGCACCCACCACTAAAGGGAAATATCTTCCAACATGTACATGGTTAAATTCAATTTATACTCTGTCAGCATTCCCAATAATTCAAATATCCCATTCATTCTGTTCATCCACGTTTCTTCCCTTTCTGGATCCGAATCAACCTTAAAGATGGGTTGATTCTACTTTTGAAACTAAACTACATGATCCGCATGCTTTGGTTCATCCACTTTATTATCACTCTCCATATCTTGGAAATTTTTCACTATACTTGTCACTAGCTGCTGGTTCACCTGAGGCTCAGGTGAAACCATATTTTCAGAAGCCTCCACCGGTTGGTCTCTACAATGCCGACCTGGTGCCATTTCTATCAATAGAAAAACAACCTTAAGTCCCACACCCTTAATAAGAAAAATATTAAAATTTTAATTTAAATTACATGAAAAATATAACAACAAGGCTTTCCACAAGTTCACATCTCCCATGTTGCACTATTTTTACAATTCCACCATGTTATGAAAATCGACCCATTTTCAAAATACCAAAACCATCCACACTTAAAAATCCAAAAATTTGAAATAATTCCCAGATTTTCTACACATCCATATATTCATATCACAATATAAATAATTATACCCCAATGAAATATGCATCCTAGTTGGAAGCCATTTCTACCATGCATTCCATGCTCATCTCATTGGCTACACCCACAAAAATGAGATATCCAATGACTATATGTGTATCCAAAACACATATGTACCCAAATCCATGGTAACTTGAAGTTCAGCATAAAAGAATTAGCTACGTCCTTTTATAACATACATTCCATGTTCTGACAATCCTACTCCTTGATACCACCCCAAATCAAGGAATAAAACAAGAACGAATGTTGACACCAAGAGAAAAAATAAATGCCAAAGGATTGAACAACTTCTCTCACTTGAAAGCCAAGGACCGAACAAACTGATACCACTTGTAGCGCCCCACCCCTTTCTCAATGGCTTGAGAAGGTAGTGAGGTGTTACTTGGCCTTAAGCGATATTCCCAAGGTACCAAAGGCTGGAAATAAATGCCGAGGGCTTCAAGAATAAATTGGGGAATAATTTTACCTTGAGATAAACCAACCAACCAAACAAGACATTACTAACAAAACTACATGATACATGTTAGCATAGAAACCGAAACCATATAGTACCAAAAGACAACCAAAAAATCCATAAAAATTCCCAAAAACCAATACAACCAAACCATACCAAACCAAAACTAGAGTACTAAGAAGAAGACTAGACAAGAGAGATAAGGTAAACAAAGACACACTCCACTGTTCCACAACAAGCTCCATGCTCCAAGCACCGCCATAACACCCGAGCATCACAGAGAACTGCTAGAAAATGAGATTCTTTAATATTTCCTATTTTCCAAAATACAAAATCTTCAAAAGCTCCAAGGTGCCAATGAATGGGTGAGTAATAATACTCATTAGGATTTCCCCAAATGACTTCCATACACACACCACTAGGAAAAAACAGTTAGCACATTTATATAAAACTATTTATATAAATCATTAACTAGTTCAAAAATTACCTCAACCCAAACATACCCTTAACAAGCCATGTCAAACAATAGAAACCCACAACTATGGAATAAGCCATATCACTATCACACATTAGCACAACCAATTTCTATCTTGCATAGCACATATAATAAGGAAAACCACTATGGTGGAACTTCTCATCTAAGTCTGTTTACTACTTTTTCAATCAAGTAGTACTTCCCGCCCACTTATCATTGATGGTGGACCTTCCATCAACTCTCCATCCTCTTTTTATAGTGTTACTCCCCGACCACTTCACAACATTTAAACACAAGCATACATGCTCAATCCAAACAACATTCATATAACACACCAAGGTCACAACCATATACGAAAACTATTTCATAATCAAACAATCTCTTAAAAAATCACCCATGTCATATCACATTTCAATAAATAAACCCATTTTATTGAAAATCATTTTCTCAAACCATTTTCAATTTTAAAATCAACATTTTAAAATCACATAGTAATCCCCTTTTTGCATCAATATCCCATTTTACCCAAAATCCCCAAATCATCACCAAATGGGTTTGCGCCAAGATTCTCACATCATATTCAAAATTATTTTCAAGGAAAAAAAAAATAATTGAAAACATGGTCTCAAGTTCTAATAAAGTGTAATCGAGAGAGAAGCCACCCACCTCTAGGGTTCCGACGAAATGGACTCACAAGAAACCGCACAAAAAATCTAGATGAATGCTCCATTAAAACCACTTTATATCCCCTTCCCTATCATCAATAAGACTTAAAATAAACAATTTAGGCTACCACAACCCTAGATATACTTGAAATGAATGTATATCTAGAAAAACAAGAGAGAGGGAAGAGTAGATCTAGAGAAAACCACAAAAAAATCAAGAGAGAATACTTACCTAAGATGAAACACCTTTAAAACACCTTGAATCCACTTAAAATCTCTTCCAAATTGAGTGGGAGAGCACCCCTAAACCTTGTGAAGAAGAGATACCGCATAAGGTTAATATGGGAGAAGAAATGGGTTAGATAGGGAAAATCCCAGCTAACCCTGTTTTTAAACTAATTTTAATGGGTCACACGGTTAGCCCACACGATTTAAAAAATGGTGTGCTAACTATGCGAATGCTACTGTTTGACCAGTGGAATATCGGAGAGTTACCTGGGATTGTTTCATGGTTTCCCCGAACTATGCTCAAACCGTGTATCCTTAAAAAGGCCTCCAAAACTTTCCAAAACCTTTCCAAACTCTCCCAAAATATCCAAAACATTACCTAACCACTTCATATACATAAAACGGTATAAAAAATGGCTACATAACTCAAAACATGGGTGATAAAATCTCATCGATCACCATATTGAATCTTCCTTTCTCATAATTAGTTCCCTTATTAGCCCAATAATCTTTCTCATCCCCTGCCAACAATGATCCATTATCATATTGCATGTACACCATGTTGCTCTCTAACTCCAAGGTTCCATTTAAATAAAATTATAAAAACAAATGATCTGTGGTTCCATCCACTATAGATCTGGGGGTACATGGTGACATCATTTAGTATTTATTATTATTTACTTGAGAACCGATAGTCGGATGATGGTTTAACTTTTTCTTCTTCAAGGCATTGCTCAACGAACTCATATTCAGGTTCCTGATGTAGTTCTGGAGTAGATTTCTCCACCTAGTGTCCTTGGAGATGAATTTTCTATGAGATAATTTTTTTCTCTTGGTGGAATTCTAGTAATTCTTTATATTATTTTTAGTTCTTTCGGGAAACCTATTTGAAATCTCTACCCATTTATTTCCTCTTGCTTTGGGAGCATCAATCATAATAATGTCTTATTATTCTTTCAACCTTTTATTCTATCAATAAAAAAATATTTTTAATTGTTAAAATAGTTCACAGAAATAAAAAAACAACGAATAAAAAGTAGTGAATTTGGGAGGGATAAAAAACCACAGTTTAATGTTTGGTCAGATATGGTTGTGACATCTCTCCCTATATTGTTTACCAATCCTTCCACTTAGCAGCTGAGTAGCCAATGACCATTGCCTCACTCAATATTGTCCCACCAATTGAGCCTAAAATCTACACACACACAATTCATAAATCTCTACTCATGTGATGTTAATAATATAAAGAGGATAAATAATAAAAATAAGTTACATATGTGATGATTTGGGGACCCGTCTTCTTCAAAAGTCCACTATCTGTCGATGACATTTGATCTCTTGAATCCCTTTAAAGCCTTCCCACCCAACACCTGTCCTTTAGACTCATTATTATCAGCAGGTCTACAAGTGAAAGAGTCCTCATCCGGCATGCCAAAACTCATAGGGTTCAATATATTATGCTCATAATTTCTCAAGGATCTTTCTTGATGATCACACCCTCCCACCATACCCACCCTGCCAATTCCCAGTGGTGTTTGTTGGTAGAAATCACCATCCATGTGCCCCACTACACCGATTTTGAAGGACTGGGACTCATTTTTGTTGAGTTTTATATTGCTGAACGCGACCATGGTCTCATATAAGTTCTCAAAGGGGTCAATGAAAACATCATAGAAAGGTTGATGACGAATCTTCATCACAAAATCTATAGATTTGGTTGATTACCCACATGCTGTAATAATGTAATCAAGGTTCTGCAACCCATGGATGGGAGATCATCATCTAGATCCAGGTGATTGTTTTTTGTAAGGGAACATTAGTTGTGAGAAGACCATTTCCATGTCTTTAGATACTTTATTCTTCATGACATACTCCATCAATGTCCCCAACAAAGATAAAAAGTTCAATTGAAAATGTGGAATTTAGATGAATTTAAGTGTTTTAATGGTGGAAACCCCCGTTAAGTTGGGGGTATATTTATTATAGGTTTTGACCAATTATAATCCATTTATGGAAAATTTTGTTTTAGTGGTTATTAACAAATAAAATTTATCTTTCAATTTTCAATTTATTTTTTGACAATAAAAAATAAAACATAAAAAAATTCAAAATTATTATCATCTTATTTGTGTAACAAAAAACAAACAAATATATTTCCATAATAAAATAAATATCTCACTATAAAGAGATTTTTTATTCATTTTTTCACCTAAAAAAGATATCAGAAAAATACTTAAAATCCCACATGTAAATTGTAATAATTCAGTTTTTGAAGTCATTAAGGAGAATATTATTTAATTCTTTGTAACGTAAGCCTCAATAAATATGGTCTATAAATGTGTTAACACATTTTTTCACAACTAGAAGAGGAATCAATTTACTATTCTGTTATAAAATTATCACCCATAACTGATATGACACGTATATATATATATATATATGTGTAATCCACTTGGTTATCGCGATTTAATTTAAATTTTATAATTATAGAATGTTTTTTAAGTATATATTTTTATTTGGTTTTTCACTATGCATGCGGCTGTGGTGGAAGGGGGTTTGGGGTTTGGGGTGGTGGTAACAAGATCATATTCTTGGGTGAGTTTTATTTTTTGCGTGAGTTGTATATGAAAAAAAAATATATATATTTTTGACATTAAAAAATAAAACAAATTAGTTTGACCTACTAAAAAGTGTGTACACACACATCCATAAACTGATTCATGAAAAAAATAATGTTATATCTAATTTTATATGGTATTATTAAGTATATTTAAAATGAATAAATCATCATTTCATCAAAAAATCAAATGTAATTCATTTCTTTTGTGTGATAATTATTTTTATATATTTTTAAATTGATTTTTTCCTCTAAATTTTATATAGTGATGAAATAAATATCATTTGAGAGGATATTTTCATAGAAATGTATTTAAAAAAAATAATTGATACAAATTTATAAAATTAAAAGCTATATTAGGCACGAGATAAGGCAAATTTCTCAAGAAATTTTAGGTCCTCCAAAAAATAATATTTATATCATGTATACAGTTTATCTCCTTATGAAATTTCTATTACTTTTTCAATGATATAAAATTATGGTTTTCATTATCAGGTAATAAATATAAAAGGATGAGTATTTTTTTTATTTTTTTATTTATATTTCATCAATAATTGTAATTTTCCATAATAATAATATAAAATAATTAAAATTATTATATATATCAACAGCTCTTTAAATACATTTTAAAATTTTTTAACTTGTTATATTCATTTTATCTCGTTTAATTGGTTAGATAAATTCCATTTATAATAAAAAATTTGATGTCAAATTATTTTCTTATCTCACATTTTATTATTTTCGGCATAATTTTTTTATATCATATCATTTTTTTGTGATTATATTTTTTGATGATAAAATTTAACTTCTTAATCTCAAAATAAAATTATTTTAATATAACTATATTTTTTTAATACTTAGTATTTTATAAATAATTTTATTTTGATGTTCGGTTAAAACTTATTTTTTATTAATAATAAAATAAATTTATTTTATGTTAATATATTTTTCCAAAAAAATATATTATGTTTTCAAATAAAATTTTCTATTAAGTGTCCCTCATCTACTCCATAGTCTTGGTGGAAACTTCAAATCTTTCCTTAGCTTAAAGCCTTACGGGACGATTCCATGCCACCCAAGAATTTTTTAAAAAATAAAATTGATTTTTTTAAAAAGTTGTATAATAAAAATAAAAAATAATAGAGGAGAGAGAAATAAAATTGTAACTCATTTATACTTCGGAAAAAATAGTTAAAATTTAATATTTTATTAAAAAAATGAAGTGGGTCAATGAAATAGAGAGATGAGAGTTGATATTAATTGTTTTTTATTATGGAAACTGACGGTGTTGACCACAATGTCAAAATACTAAGGTCAAAACTACATATACCATTAAAATGTTATAATTATTTGATAGCATTCATTAAAACAATATCACTCCATCGCAGCGTACATGTTATCTTCCAACTCCACATATTTTGAGATAAAAGTTCACCATGAATCTTTATGGTATTATGTCATTGAACCCTTCGATCGCATCTTGACACCCATGTCCACTTTCTATAGGGTATTCTTGAAATGATCTTGATATGTGGTACACGACTAAAACAAAACGTAGATTAGAATTTATAGTTGTTTAAATTTTAAGAAACTGAGGCCGTAGACAAAAAACACAGTTTTGGTGAACTTATGGGCCTTTCTGGGGTTGAAAAAGTTGATTGATCTCTTGAACTTCAGTCTGAGACCATCTCTGGAACATATCTCATCACAAGATTTGATTTGATATGTGGTAGAGCCTAAATGTACACCCAAATAAAAATTAATGGTCCTTTGAAGTTCGAGTTTGATTTTCGAGTTTTTTGAAATTTTAATATATATTTTTCCTTTGATTTTCATGTGCTTAAAACCACATTTCGTTTTATCTCATTTCATAAGCTTTGATTTCAATGGTTGTGGACCTGAAATGGACTCCCGAATCATAAGTTATGGTCGTTTGATGTCGAAAACTACTTTTAGTTTTTTGTAGATTTGTTTTAAGTTTGAAGTTATTATTAACTAATAATTATAAATGATCATTAATTAACACATTATAATTAGTTAAAAGTATAAATAATAAACTACATATGAGATTAAATAATAAAAAATAAATCATAAATTATATATATATATATATATATTTATATATATTTTAAAAATCCATTTAATTTAGCAGTGGTTTTAAAAAACCTCCTCTATTTCCTAGTGGTTTTCTCAAAAACCACCACTAAAAAATATATTTTTTCTTTCATTTTTTAAATAAATTATTAACAAAAGTTTTTAAAACTGCTGTTAATTTTTTTTGGAAGACACTTAGCGGCAGTTTTTGAAATCGTCGCGAAGTGCCATATTTTTTGTAGTATTGGGCCATGTTTATACCTTACCTAAGTCAAACCCCATGTTTCCAAAAAACCAAAAAGTTGAAATTATAATTTTAGACTCTATATAAATGTTATCAATGTTTGCATCATTGGAATATTTAATTTTAAGATATTAAGGGAGAGTAAAAATGGGATTATAAAGCACAATCATGCTACTGGGGAAATATTTCTGAGATCAATGGAATCATCAGAAAATATTTTGAAGAAATTTTACTAGGGGAAAAACCAATTTTACACCTCTTATGTATCCGAAAAAAAAAAAAATTTTTTTTTCACTCATTATCACAACTTGTAAACTTCATAGTTTGTTAAATCTACAAGCTTCTCCAAATTCAAATGTCACTCAAATTTTACACAACATCATCTTATATTGAAGAATTTGAATATCATAAAATTCCTCATCAATGAATGGAATCAAAAAAATATTAGATCCAAGTTGCATAATATTTCCCCAGTATGATGAACATATAAATGATTTAAATAGAGGCTTATATATAGGGATTTTGTTTAATGAATCCATCAACTAACACCCATTCTTTACACAAGATAGGCATTTTATATGGATTTGTGCATAAATTCACACCCCAAAATCACTAGTGTATTTTATATCATAAGACAATAGGTAGGTGTGGAAATTACATCATCGAGGGGAGAGAGAGACATTGGGAATATCATATTACCCAACATACCTTTTAATAAAATATATTAGATATTCCCCAAAAGTGTTCTTTTCTCTAAAATTACTAGGTTTTTAGTAATCCCCTACAAGTTTAAAATAGCTATTATCATTTCAAGGATTAAAATTAAATAGTTGTTCCCATTCGGTTCCATTTCAAATAAGAAAAAATCATAGTCCTTTTCATATTACCATAACCATGAACATCTCTTCATACAACATTGATTTTATATTATCCTTGAAACTATTTAGATCTGGATAAGAGGATCCATTAACCAAAACCGAGTAATCAAGATCAAATTTATGGAAAAAATATAGAGAATAATCATTGATTTGTTTTTGATTTGTATATTATATAACATGTGAATTTTCCAAAATTATGGAAAGTGTCCCTTTTTATTATCAAAAGTATATTCAATAATAATAAATAATCAAATATGCTCGGATTATCCTGAAATTTTATAACAATAACATTTTATTCATTTATGCTATATGAGAAAAAACCAACACATCGATTTGACATGAGATGCGACTAGAATGACTGAAAGTACATTTTATGTTATATAAACATTTATGCAACAATCACAACTGAGCAATTGGAATGTTTAATATAAAAATATTTGATAATATCCATAGATTCTTTTATTACATGTAGAAAAAACTTCACATTAAACCAATGTGTGATTTTTATGGAATGATACAAAATTTCTTTTTACTATTAAATGTGTTTCTGCTTCAATAAAAATGTTTCAAATGATCATAATTGAATAAATTAACTCATATGGTCACAAAAATTTAGGAAAATAGTAATCAAATAATTTGAAACACATTGTAAAAAACCTTAGATCAATTCTATGTGTGTTATGGAATTATTGATAAAATGTGATTTTTTTAATTAAATATCTTTCATTTTTTACAAATGTATGTCAAGTAATCAAAACCATAAAAATAAGATGAGATTTTTTTGAAAATTTAGGATAATGTTTTTTTGATTCATTTGTGACTTATTAAGAAAAATTGAAAACAATTTGATTTATGATTAGTCTGGAATGATTGAATGTTCATTGGTATAACTATATGTGATATTTATCATGATTGTTATGTATTACTCTATGATAAGTTTCTTATATATTATATTATCCATTTTTAACTCTGTATCTTGTCTCATAATGAAAATATATTATGTGTGCATGCGTGTGTAAATTTTTACAAATATTAATATAATTATATAATTACATATATAATACTAAATATGTTACGAAAAATATATTATAAAAATTTGTAGTAAAATAAATGGATCCATATGATCCAATGATGAAATCTAGTCAATCATTATCTCAAATCTCCCTTTCTCATCATCAATGCCCTTAGAAGCCTAATCATATTTATCATCCCCTACTAATAATGATCCAATTTCGTATTTCTCATCCACCATGATTCTCTCTAAATCCAAGGTTTCATTGAAATAAAAACCTAAAATAGAATGATCTTTGGTACCATCTACTATAGCTCCAGGGTGCATGGTGATGTTGTGTAGTAGTTATTATTATTTTATAGATAACCAATAGCTGGATGAATTTTTACCTTTATCTTGTTCAAGGAATTTCTTAAGGAACTCAGATTCAGTATCCTAATGTAGTTATAGAGGAGAGTGCTCTTCTTGGTGTCCTTGATTCTAAATTTTCTATGAGATAATTGCTTTCTCTTGGTGGCACTCCAATGATTCTTTATATTGTTTTTAGTTATTCTGAGAAACTTGTTTGCAATATCTACCCATTTATTACCTATTTATTTATGAGAATCGATCAGAATTATATATTCTCATTCTTTCCATATTTCCTTATATCAATCAAATGAACAAATATTTTTAATTGTCAATGTATTTTATAGAGATAAATAAAAAATGGATAAAAACTAGTATAGGTCCCATGGCTAAAAACCACACATTAATGTCTGGTCAGAGATGGTTGTGCCATCAGTCCCTAAATTGTTTACTAATCCTTACTTTTAGCATCTTGCTAACCAAGGACCTTTTTATCACTCCAAATTATTCCACCAATTGAACCAACAATACACACACACACACACAAGTCATAAATATCTACATGTGATACCGAAATTATATAACACAAATAAATAATTAAAATAAGTGACATAAGTGATGGGTTGAGAACAATATTTTTCAATAGTACACACTAGCACTTGACTATATTTGAAATCTTGTGGCACTTGCAAGCCTTTCCACCAAATACCTAGCCCTTGGAATCATTATTATTAGCAGATATTCCGGTGAAAGAGTCCTAATTGAGCATCCCAAAACACACATGGTTCAACATATTATGCTCATATTTTTTTAAGTATCTTCCTTAATGATCAATATCTCCCACCACACCCACCCCACCAATTCTATGCCATGTTTGTTAGAAGAAATCTTCATCCATGTGCCCTACTCTGCCAATTCTGAACGAGTTAGACTCATTTCTATTGAGGTTGCTGCTGCTGCATGCGGTCACAGTCTCAAATAAGTGGTCAAAGGGGTAAATGTCAATGTTATAGAAAGGTTTACGGTGAATCATCATTGCAAAATCTCAAGAGTTTGATGATTCTGCATATGTTGGAATAATGTAACTGAGGTTCTGAAACCCATGGATGGACAACTCAACTTCTATCTCTAGGTGATTGTTGTTTTTTTAAGGGAACATTGGTTGCGAGAAGATAGTTTCCATGTATGTAGTTTCTTCATTCCTCAATACATACTCGATCAATGTTACTAAAAGAGATAAAAAGAGCAATTGAAAAGGTGGATTTTGGATGAATTTCAGTGTTTAATTGGTGGAAACCCTAGTTAAGTTGGGGGTATATTTATTATAGTTTTTGACTGAAGGACCCCGGGGAAACCTGAGAGGGGAGAAGTGAATTAGGGTGTCAATATTTTCTTATAAACTGATGGATCTTGTTCCCATGTTGGTAGAAACTAGTTTAACCTATATGATGGATATGAGAATAAATAAAACATTCACATGAAAAGAAATGACACACCACTTTTTTACTTGGTTAACCACTAAGGGCTACATCCAAGGAGCATACACTGACAGGTTGTTGGTCGTACCAAATTCCAATATTCTTCACTCATTGTGAATTACAAAGGTTTGGGAACAATCACTCTATCTGAGGCTCACTACCTTTACAACTGTTCAGGGATAGCCTACTACGTCCCTCGGGTCACTCCTGTTGACTCCCCCTGGCTCATTGACTTTGGTGAAGTCCCACTCAGTTTATAGACATGAAGATCTCTTCATCATCGCTAATGAATAAATCCTCTGTTGTATGTAGATGCTCTGTTGAAGTCCAAATTCCACCTGTAGACAAATCTCACTTTGCACCAAAGGTATTGACCAAACTTCCAGCTTTCATGCAGCCCCCAAAAGACTGGCATGCTTCAACCACACCTGGAACGCTTCTCCAAGACGGCACGCAAGTTTCAAGACGGTGCACAAGTTCACCTCTCCCACTTGCGTGACACTCACTACTTCAACTTCAAACTTGCACGACTCACACCCTTTTACGCCCAAACCGATTTTGGAACGCAACTATCAACTGTCACGATTCTTCAAATCCTAGCACGTAAGTGTCACCAAACCATCTGTGCGACACCTCCTTTACCAACTCCAAACTTGGGCAACTCACACCATTTCATTCCCAAACCGCCTTGGACGCGCAACAAAAAACTGTCGCGCAACGTCTACTTGCGCGACCCACCACCACTTGCGTGACTTAAAAATTGCGTGACAAGAGCTCTTATTTTCTCTAAGTCTGAACTTTTTTGAAAAAGAGGAGGGGTGGTACTATATTTATAGGCATTCTGGACACCCTGCGCGACGACGCACAAGTTTCTGCTCGGCGTGCAAGTCCAGCCGCCCTAGTCTCTGCTGCGCTAGTCACTTGCGCGACCATACCCAAAACTTGGGCGCCCCTACTTCTTTTTCCATATTTTTATGATCTGATATTGAAAAAAATATGGCGCACAAGTTTCCAACCCTCTAAGTCATCGGCACGCAAGTCCCTTTGTCAAAAAAACTTTTCTTCATTTGTCAATTTTGAGGTCAAAAAATTTGGAAAACACTGGAAAATAATGCCACCTTCAATACTGTTATCTGATTATTCTGTATGATCACTTTACTAGCACACATTCTGAACATCCAATGAGGATTGAAAACAAACACAAACCATACTTCAGTTCATGCATATAACAACCATGGTTCCAACACTGACAAATTTGAATCCATTTATTGAAAATTTTGTTGCAGTGTCTATTAGTAAATAAACTTTATTTTTTAAATTTTTATTTATTTCTAACATTAAAAAATAAAGAGTCAGATAAAAAAATTTAAAATTATTCTAATCTTATTCAGCTAACAAGAAAAAACATATTTCCAAAATAAAATAGAAATCCCACTATAAAGATATTTTTTATTCATTTTTTTCTCCTACAAAAGATACGAGACAAATACCTAGAATAACACATGTAAATTGTAATAATTCAGTTTTTGAATTCATTAAGGAGAATATTAATTAATTATTTGTAACATAAGCCTCAATAAATACAGTCCATAAATGCGTTGACTCCTATGTTCACCACTAGAAGGGGAATCAATTTACAATTCTATTATATAATTATCATCCATAACTTAGATGAAACACACAAACACACACACATATAATCCACATGGTTGTCATGATTTAATTTAAATTTTATTATTATATAATGTTTTGTAATTATATATTTTTATTTTGTTTTACACCACGCATACCACTATGGTGGCATGGGGTTTGGGGTTTGGGGTTTGGGGTGGCGGTCACAGGGTTGAGTCCCCGATCTAATTTTATTTGCTGCATGAGTTGTATATAAAAATACTTTTATATATTTTTATTTTTTTTGACATTAAAAAAATAAATCAAATTAATTTGACCAACTACAAAGTGTGTACACACACACATCCATCAACTAAGACATTACAAAATAATGTTATATCTAATTAATCTTTTATAAAAAATTTATCTAATTTTATTTGGTATTATTAAGTAGATGTAAAAATGAATAAATCATCATTTCTTCAAAAAATGGAACTTAATTCATTTCTTTTGTGTGATAATTATTTTTATATATTTTTTAATTGATTTTTTGTCTAAAATTTATATCTTGATGAAATAAATTTCATTTTAGAGGATATTTTCATAGAAATATATTTAATAAAAATCTATAATACACCGTTATAAAATTAAAATCTATCTTAGGGATGAGATAAGATGAATTTCTCATGCAATTATAGGTTCTTCAAAAAATAAAATTTATCTCATGTATACAATTTATCTCTAAATGAAATTTCTATTACTTGTTCAATGATATAAAATTAGGTTTTTCATTATCATGTAAGAAACGTAAAAACATGATATTTTTTTATTTTATTATTTGTATTTCCTCAATAATTGTATTTTGTTATATTAATAGTATAAAATAATTAAAAATATCATATATATCAGCAACTCTTTAAATACATTTCACAATTTTTTTAATTATTATATTCATTTTATCTCCTTTAATAGGTAAGATAAATTCCATTTATAATAAAACGTTAATGTCAAATTTTTTTCTTACCTCATATTTTATTATTTTATGCATAATTTTTTATATCATATCATTTTTTGTGATAATATTTTTTTATGATAAGATTGAACTTCTTAATCTCAAAATATAATTATTTCAGGATAGTTATAAACTTTTGTTTTTGCAATAATTATTATTTTATAAATAATTTTAATTTGGATGTTCGATTAAAACCTATTTTTTATTAATTATAAAATAAATTTATTTTATTTTAATATATGTTTTCAAAAAAATATATCATGTTTTAAAACAAAATTATCCATTAAGTGTCCCCCAGACACTCCATCGTCCAGTTGGAAACCTCAAGGCTTCCCTTGGCTTAAACCTTATGGGCCTATTCCATGCCACCCAAGAAGCCTTCAGAAAAATAAAGGGAAAAAATTTATAAAAACGTAGTATAATGAAAATAAAAAATCATGTAGGAGAGAGAAATAAAGTCATAAATCCTTTAAGTATGGATGGAAAATAGTTAAAATTTAATATTTTATTAAAATAAAAATGAAGTGGGTCAATGGAAGCGAGGTATGAGAGTTGATATTAATTGTTTTATTTATTATGAAAGATGACGGTGTTGACCAAAATTTAAAAATACTAAGTTCAAAACAACATATACCACTAAAACCTTATAAATCTTTGATGGAATTCATTAAAACCCTATCACTCCATCCCGACATGTAGGCTATCTTGCAACTCCATAGATTTTGAGATAAATGTTCACCATTAAACATTAAGCGATTATGACATTGAACCCTTCGATCACATCTCGAAACCCATGTCTACGTACTATAGGAGCATCTTGAAATGTTCTTAATATGCGGTAAAAGTCAAACGAACACTCAAATTATAAGTTATAGATGTTTGAATTTCAAGAAACCAGGTTCGATGACAAAAAACTCAATTTTAGAGGTATTTTGGGCATTTTATTGGTTGAAAAAGTAGACAAATCTCTTCAACCTCAGTCTGATACCATCTATGGAATATATCTCATCGTAGGATTCCCATTGATATGTGGTAGAGCCCAAATGGACACCCGAATCAAAATTTATGGCCGTTTGAAGTTTGAGTTCAATTTTCAACTTTTTTTGAAATTTTTATATATTTTTTCCTTTGATTATCACATGATTTAAACCTCATTTGGTTTTTTCTCATTTTATAAGACTCGATTTGACTAGTTTTGAATTTAAAACAAACTCCCAGATCAGAAGTTATGGTCTTTTGATTTTGATGTCTGCTTTTCAGTTTTTATATATTTGTTTTAAGTTTCAAGTTATTATTAAATAATAAATACTTATTAATTAACACAATATAATTAATTAAAATAATAAATAAAAAATTATATATGAGAGAAAATAATAAATAGTAAATAATAAGTAATAAATCATATATAGATATTTTTCAAAAAAAATAATTTAATTTAACGACAGTTTAAAAAAACTGCTGCTAAAAAAATATTTTTTCTATGAAAAAAATAAAAAAAATTAAAAAAAAGTAAAAAAAGTTTAAAAAACATTTAAAAAAAATTTAACTGTTACTTTAACAATTACCTTTATAATTTTTTTGGGAAAACCTTTAGCTGGGGTTTTCAAAACCACCACGAAAGAACCACCAGGAAATGCCATTTTTTTGTCATGTTGGGCCAATTTTATACATTACCTAAGTCAAACCCCACATTTAAGACTAAACTAAAAAGTTTTAATTCTAATTCAAGACTCCATATAAATGTTATCATTGTTTCAATCAGTGGAATATTTAATTTTATGGTATTTAGGGAGAGTACAAATGGGATTACAAAGAACAAGCATACTGTTGGGGAAATATTTCTAAGATCAAAAAAATCGTTCGAAAATATTTCCAAGATCATTTACCAAGGGGAATCACTATTTTACCCCTATTACACATTTTAAACCAAAAAATTTAAATTTCTACTCATTATCATAACCTTGAAAATACATGGGTCATTACACCTACACGCTTCTCAAAATTGAAATCTTACTCCGATTTTACTTAACACCATCTAATATTGAGGGATTTGAATATCATAAAATTCTTCATCAATGAAAGGAATGTAAAAAATAATAGATCCAAGTTGTAGAATATATCCCTATTGGGATGAACATACAAGTGTTTGAAATAGATGATTATATATAGGGATTTTGTTTAATGAAGCCATCAACTAGAACCCATTCTTCACATAAGATAGAAATTTTTATATGTATTTGTGCATAAATACACTCCCTAAAATCACAAGTGTATTTTATTTCATAAGTTGAGAGGTAAATGTGTAAATTAAAACATTAGGGAGAGATAGATTAGGAATATCATACACCCCAAAATATAATTTAAGAAAATCTATCAAATCTTCCCCAGAAGTGTTCTTTTTTCTAAAATTACTTGGTTTTTAGTAATCCTCTATAATTTGAAAATATCCATTTTACATCCATGGATAAAAATTAAAAAGTTGTGCCCATTTTTTGAACATAAAATCCTCAAAACATAGATATCACCCAAAGGCAAAGTACATTGTTATGGAGGGAAAGACGATAAACAACACTTAGACCCCTAATGATTCCCAAGGAAATCCATAAAATGAGTCACATAGTTTCCCTCCCTCATAACAAAAGAGAAAAAAAAGGAAGAAAAAAAAGGAACCAATGATATGATGATATTGATAATAGACCTGTAGGCTTGGTGGAAACCTTCATTCTCCTTCAGTGTGTTTATAATAACTTTTCAATTAGATTCAACCACAACATCCTTCCATCTAAGAGATGAGATGAACTACGTACCCTTCCAAATAGCCATATAATCTTCCATAGGAGGAGACCAACCAGTAATGTACTAGTAATGATGAACTATAATAATATATCCAACATGATCCCAGAGGACTACCCATTTGGTTTTATTATAAAGAAGAAAAAACATTAGTCCTTTTAATATTACCATAACCATGGAAATCTCCTCATAAAAAATTTCTTTTATAGTATCCTTGAAAATATTTATATTTGGATAAGAGGATCCATTTAAAATACAATTAATTGAGCTCAAATTGATGGAAAAAATTTATAGAATGATCATTTATATTTGTTGGAAATTTGTATAAAAAACCCATATATCATATAACATGTGATTTGTCCTGAAATATGGAAAGTGTCCCTTTTTACTATCAAAAGTATATTCAATAACAATAAATATTCAAATAATCTCACATTATTATGAAATTTTAGAACAATAACATTTGATTCATTTATGTTATGTAGGAATAACCTGCACATTGATTTGACATGCGATGTGACCAAATGATTGAAAGCACCTTTTTAGTTCTATAATCATTTATGCAATAATAAAAACTAAGAAACATGAATTTGATTCATATCAAAATGTATGAAAATGTCCATTGATTTAATTATTACATGTAGAAAAAACTGCATGTTAAACCAATGTGTGATTTTTATGGAATGATACATAGTGTGTTTTTAATATTAAAAGTGTTTCTACTTCAATAAAAATGTTTCAAATGAACATAATTTAATAAAAAAACTTGGGCTGTCACAAAATTTTTGGAAAATAGGCATCAACTAATTTGAAACACATTGGAAAAAACCAAACAACAATTCTTTGAGTGATATTACATTAATGATCAAATATTATTTTTTGTAATTAAATATTTTTCATGTTTTACAAATGTCTCTCAAGTAATCAAAACCAAACAAATAAGATCATATTTTCATGAAAATTTATGACAATGTTTTTTGATTCATTTGTAACTTATTAAAAAAAATTCATAATAATTTGATTTGTGAGTAGTGTGGAATGATTCAATGTTCATTTGTACGACTATAATTGATATTTATCATTATTGTTATATATTACTTTATGATACAATTTTTATATATTATTTTATCCATTTTAACTCTTTATATTGTCTCATAATGAAAATATATTATGCGTGCATGCGCGCATTCCTTTAAAATAATATTTATATAATTATATGATTATATATAGAATACTTAATATGTTAATAAAAATATAATATAAAAATTTATAATCAAATAAATGGTTCTATATGATCCCATGATGCCATTTCGTCGACCACCATCTCAAATCTTCCCTTATCATCATGAATGCCCTTAGAAGCCCAATCATATTTCTCTTCCCATACCAACAATGAGAAAATGTAACATTGCTTGTCCACCATGATGGTCTCTAACTCCAGGGTGACATTAAAATCAAATTCTAAAATCTAATGATCTATGGTGTTATCCAGTGCAGCTCTGGGGGTGCACGATGACGTCGTGTTGTAGTTGTTATTATTTTCTAAAGAATCGATTATCATATGAAGGTTTTCCTTTTCTTCTTCAAGGAATTGGTTGAGGAACTTAGATCCAGGATCCTGATGTAGTTCTAGAGGAGAGTACTCTACCTGGTGTCCTTGGAGCAGAATTTTTTATGTGAGAATTACTTTCCATTTATGACATTTTGATGACTCTTTATATTGTTTTTAGTTCTTTCGGGTAACTGGTTTTCAATCTCTACCAATTTATTTTCCATTTCTTTGTGAACATATATTATAATCCTGTATTCTTATTATGTCAACCTTTCCTTCTATAAATCAAAAGAATATATATTTTTAATTGTTAAAATATTTCATAGAAATAAATAAACATTTTCTAAAAACTATTGCTGGTGATAAGGATAAAAACCCACACTTTAATGTTTGGCTGGAGATTGTTGTTCCATCTATCCCTGCATTGTTTACAAATCCTTCCACCTGGAATCTCGACAACCAAGGAACATTTCCTCACTCTGTATTGTTCCTCTAATTGAACCAACATTATGCACAAACAAGTCATAAAGCTCTACATGTGAGACATAAATAATATAACGAGGATAAAAAATGAAAATAAGTGACATAAGTGATGGGTTTAGATCTGTCTTCTTTAATAGTCCATTGGCGATTGACCACAATTTATCTCTTACATCCCTTGAAATCCTTCCCACCCAATTCCCATCCCTTGGAATCATTATTATCAGTGGGTCTTGTTGTGCAATAGTCCTCATCAGGCATGTTGAAACACACGAGGTTCAACATATTATTATCATAATTCCGAAAGTATCTATCGTGATGATCGCTCCAGCCCACCATACCCACCCCACTGATTACCACCAGTGTTTTTTGGAAGAAATTGCTATCCATGAGCCCCACTATGATAATGTCGAATGAATAAGACTCATTTCTGTTGTGGTCGCTTCTTCTGCACGTGACCACGGTCTCAAAGATTTGGTCAAAGGGGTCAATGCCAACATCATAGAATGGTTGATGATAAATCTTTATATCAAAATTAGTAGAGTTGGATGACACCCCACATGCAGTAATAATGCAATTAATTACCTACAACCCATGGATGGGTAGCTTGTATTCTAGCTATAGGTCATTGTTGTTTTCGTAAGGGAACCTTGGTTGTGATAAGATAGTTTCCATGTATTTATTTTCTTCATTCCTAGTTACATTATCCATAAATTTCACTAAAAGAGAATAAAAGAAAAATTGAAAATCTGGAATTTGGTTGAATTTTGGTGTTTTAATGGTGGAAAATCCAGTTAAGCCGGGGGTATATTTGTTGAAAATTTGAATCCATTTATTGAATTTTTTGTTGTAGTGGTTATTAATAAATAAAATTTATTTTTCAAATTTTTATTTTTTTCTGACAATACAAAATATGGGATTTAATAAAAATAATTTAAAATTATTCTCATCTTATTCGGGCAATAAAAAAACCTTTTTCCAGAATAAAATAGAAATATCACTATAAAGTGATTTTTTATTCATTTTTTCACCTAAAAAATATATAATATGAATACATAAAACCCCACATGTAAATTGTAATAATTCATTTTTTAAAGTCATTAAGGAGAATATTAATTAATTATTCATAACATAAGACTCAATAAATATGGTTCATAAAAGCGTTGACTCCTTTGTTCACAACTATAAGAGGAATCAATTTACTATTCCACTATAAAATTATCATCCATAACTTAGATGACACGTATATATATATATATATATAGATAGATAATTCACTTTTTTTCTATGATTTAATTAAAATTTTATTATTAGAGAAGGCTTTGTAAGTATGTATTTTTATTTTGTTTTTCCCCATGGATGCAGCTGTAGGGGGTTTGGGTTTTGGGTCGGAGGTCATTGGGGTTGAGTCCCCAGGCCAGTTTTATTCATTGTGTTAGTTGTATATAAATCTTTTTCATATTGTTATTTTTTTACATTAAAAAAATAAATCAAATTAGTTTGACCTATTCCAAAGTACATACACACACATATCCATCAAGTAAGACATGAAATAATAGTTTTATATCTAATTTATTTTTTATGATAAATTTTGATAATTTTATTTGGTATTATTAAATAGATGTAAAATGAAGAAATCGATATTTCATCAAAAAAATAAAATTTACTTCATTTATTTTGTGTGATAATTATTTTTATATATTGTTTTAAATTTAATTAATTGAATTTTAGTTGTCAAAAATTTATATCGTGATGAAATAAATTTCATTTGAGAGGATATTTTCATAGAAATATATTTTAAAAAATATATGATACAACTTTATAAAATTAAAATCTATCTCAGGTATGAGATAAGATAAAATTTTCATGCAATTATATGTCCTTCAAAAAAATAAAATTTACCTCCTGTATAGAGTTTATCTCTATATAAAGTTTCAATTAGTTGTTTAATTATAAAAAATTATGTTTTTCATTATCATGTAAGAAATATAAAAACATGATATTTTTTTATTTTCTTGTTTATATATCATCAATAATTATAATTTGTCATATTAATTATATAAAATAATTAAAAAATATTATATGTATCAACAACTCTTTAAATACATTTTACAATTTTACAATTTTTATATTCATTTTATCTCATTTAATAGGTAAGATGAATTCTATTTATAATAAAAAATTGAAATTGAAATTATTTTCTTATCTCATATTTTATTATTTTATGCATAATTTTTTATATCATTTCATTTTTGGTGATAATTTTTTTTGATTATAACATTGAAATTCATAATCTCAAAATAAAATTATTTTAAGATAGTTGTAAGATGTAATTTTTTCAATACTTAGTATTTTATTAATAATTTTTATTTTGATATTTGTTTAAAAATTAGTTTTTATTAATAATAAAATAAATTTATTTTATGTTAATATATTTTTTCCAAAAAATATATTATTATTTTTTAAAAATTATATTAATTTTCCCCTGACCACTCTATCGTCTAGGTGAGAACTTCAAGGCTTTCCATGGCTTAAGCCTTATGATCTAATTCTATGCCGCCCAGTAATTCGTCAAAAAAAGGGAAAAAATGATTTAAAAAAAGGAGTATAATGAAAATAAAAATTGATGGAGGAGAGAGAAATAAAATTGTAACTCATTTATGCAGGGGATAAAAATAATTAAAATTTAATATTTTACTAAAATAAAAACAAAGTGGGTCGGTGGAAGCAAGAGATGAGAGTTTATATTAATTATTTTTATTATGGATACTGACGGTGTTGACCACAATGTCAAAATAATGGGGTTGAAACAACATATACGAGTAAAACCTTATAATGATTTGATAGAATTAATTAATTCCATATCGCTCTGTCCTAGTGTATAGGCAATCTTCCAACTCCTCAAATTTTGAGATAAAATTTCACCATGAAACATTAAGTGATTATTTCATTGACCCCTTCGATAACATCTCGACACCCTTGTATACATTCCATAGGAGCGTCTTAAAATTCTCTTGATATATGGTACAAGCTGAAAAAACACTCATATAATAATTTATAACCATTTGAATTTTATAAAATCGGGGTCGATGAAAAAAAACTCAATTTTAGAGGCCTTTTGGGCCTTTATAGGGTTGAAAAGCCGAAAGATCTTTTTTCCCATCTATGGTGCATATCTTATTGTAGAATTTGATTTGATATGTGGTAGAGCCCAAATGGACGCCCAGATAAAAAATTATGTTAATTTGAAGTTTGAGTTTAATTTTCAACTTTTTTGAAATTATAATATATATTTTTTCCTTTGATTATCACACGATTTAAACCTAATTTGATTTTATCTCATTTCATAATATTTGATTGGATTGGTTGTGGAGCTGAAATAGACTCCTGAATCAGAAGTTACGGTCATTTGACGTCGAAGTGTACTTTTTAGTTTTTTGTAGATTGTTTTAATATTCAAGTTATTATTAACTAATAATTAACACATGATAATTAATTAAAATTATAAATATTAAACTATATATGAGAGCAAATAACAAATAATATATAATAAATCATAAATAGATATATTTTTTAAAAAAATTTCTTTAATTTAGCATCAGTTTTAAAATACCGCCGCTCTTTACTAGCAGTTGTCGAAGAACCACCGCTAAAAGAAATAAGATTTTTTATTTGAAAAAAATAAAAAAACCAATTTAAAAAATATTTAAAAAACATTTTTCAGTTGTTTTAACAACTGCGAATTAAATTTTTTCATGAAAACATTTAATGACTATTTTTGAAACCTCCATAAAGCAACCTTCAGGAAACACCAGTTTTTTGTAGTGTTGGGCTAGGTTTACACCTTACCTAAGTCAAATCCAAGGTTTCGGGTTAAACCAAAAAGTTTTAATTCTAATTTGAGACTCTAAATAATTTTTTCAATATTTGTATTAATGGAATATTTAATTTTACAATATTCAGGGGGTAAAAAGCACAAGCATTCCATTGGGGAAATATTTTTGAGATCAATGAAGTTTTTAGAAAATATTTCAAAGATTGTTTACCAAGGAAAATTACCATTTTACCACTCTTATGCATATAAAAGAAAAAAATTAAAATTTTCACTCATTATCATAGCCTAGAAAATACACAGGTCATTACACCTACATTCTTCTCCAAATTCAAACTTCAATCTAATTTTACACAACACCATCCTATATTGAAGGATTTTAAAATCATAAAATTTCTTATCAATGAAAGGAATGTAAAAAACAATAGATCCAAGTTTTATAATATAACCCCATTGTGAACATACACATGTTTGAAATAAAGGCTTCTATTTAGGGATTTTTTTAATGAATCCATCATCTATAACCCATTATTTACATAATATAGAAATTTTTATATGCCTTTGGGCATAAATAAACACCCCAAAATCACTAGTGTATTTTATTTCATATGTGAGAGGTAAATGAGGAAGTTACAAAGAGGGAGTGTAGGGTCCTAAAAATTACGCAAGGGGGAAATCCAATTAACCCAAAACATGGAAAAGGACCGAACCGGTCCACGTACCAGCTCCCAGCAATAGTACGTGGCCAGTTCGGCGAACCACCCTCCTACAGACATTGTCATCCGCGAAATGGAGGTGGAAGCCCCTCCGCGGCCGCGAAGCGGGATGGACGCCAGGACGGTCCACCACTGCGAACTGTGCCACCCGGCCCATGCCGCGCGTGCTATCGTTCGTGAAATTGAGGGGATATGTCCGCGAACCTCGTCATTTGTGGAATAGAGGCGGAGTAGTGCACGGCCGCAGAGCAATTTTGCAAATCTCGGTTCCAAAAATCCCTGGTTGACCGAGTCGTTCGCGGGTGGGGATTCTTTCATGGGATTCTGCAAAAAGTGTGTTGTGCCTGCCAATTTATCCTCTTCGTGACTCTATAAATAGTCACTGAGGGGCACCAAAAAAGATAGGAAGGATGGATGAAAACCCGTGGGGAGATACTGGAGAAATCGCTCCTAGCGGTAATGTTCTGCGACCATCCACGGACCCTATATCGTCCGCGGATGCACTCTTCTACATAGAGGAGAAACTAAACCACGAACCACATGTGGCCATCTCCTTCATGGCCACCCCATCCGCGGACCAGTTTCGTTCACAAAATGGAGGTGAGAACCCCTCCACGGGCGTGAAGTAGGACGGGCGCCAGCCCCTCTGCAGATGCTCTTCACAACCATTTCCTTCATGGCCATCTCATCCGCGGACACCCTTCGTGGACATCCATCTCCTCCGCAGCCATCCTTCGTGGACAACCTCCTTCATGGCCTACTCCTTCGCGACCTTCTCCCTTGCGTCCATCTCCTCTGCGGAAACCCTTCGTGGACAACCAAACCGCGAACCACATGAGGCCATCCCTTTACAGCCATTTCCTTTGCAGACATCCTAGGCGGCCAGCTTCTACGCGGCTCGCCTCCTCCATGGACAGTCCCAATGCAGAAAACCCCATGCACTCGCTGGTCCATACCGTGGGGGTTGCGCCCCTGTACCCCCGCTCGGGTTCAGTGCCAGGCTGTGGTCCTGGACCTTTGAGCCGGTCCCTTCACTACCGTCACGACCCCCATGAAAAATGGAGAGTCGCATCGTGAACTTTTCAGGCCGGTTGAACAACATTTTACATTGCCCCCTTGCGCCACCCCAACATCCATCCTATACATGTCATGAGTCGAGCTACTCCTCATGACTCTCCTATAACCCCATTACCTAGCTCCTTTTTCTAGGTTCATCTAGAAAGGGCCGCCCTTGTGTAAGTCCCACACCAACCATTGATAGGTCTCTCCTACCTTGTCATCCTGACCACATGACGTTAAACTGTATGGCCATCATCCTAACCACACGATGCTAAACTGTATGGCCCTCATCCTATCCATATGAAATTAAACTATACAGAAACAGTCCTATCTACATGACTTTAAACTGTAGTATTCCCTACGTTCCAAAAGTAGGATGCCTCTTGCTCCAAACAAAATATTCTTTATGCTCCAAGAATAAGATGCCTAATGCCATGATCATAATGGCGTACCTTCAAGAGCATTGGAATCTATTCAAACATTACATCACTCCGCCTCACGCTTTTTGTGTCCTTAATTCGGATCTTCAACCACTTTCATGTCCGAAGGGACCCCCTAACGGCCTGTTCCCATGCCGCATCGGCTCACCTACCATCCTGGGCCAATGCCCCAGAAGACTTTTGACAACACTTTGAGTCAGGTCCTATGTTTCGAACATGGTCAACAGTCGACACTCATTTGTTTGTACCCATTTCAGGCTAACGTGATATGGATGCTGTGTTTCGAACACGTTCAACAGTTATCCTCCATCGCCATTCCACCCTCATTGCGTTCCGAATGCCGGGCATGTAATTCACACTTTTCATCTCCCTTTGTTCGGACTGATTCTAATGCCCTTAGCATTATCCCGCTTGTGAAATTGCGTATAGGAATTGGCCCCCATTATATTATTCAATCCACCAATGGGTTGGGATTCCCTCATGTCCATACATGAGGAAGACACCTTGGGTGTCCATCTCAGAGTAAGCACCAACTTTTTTGGGCCGCCCCCACGCGCAATCCCCATCGCATTTCCCATGGATGCACCTTTCACGACGTGATCGTCTGGTCCCTACTGCCTCTTGTTTCTCACACCAAGCATGACTCACGTGGGCTTAGAGTAAGCATCTACCATGAAATACTCTTATGGGAATCCTCAGAGTGTAATCCCCAATCCATTACCCTGGGCCTCCTCAAAGTGTAATCCCCAATCCATTACCCTGGGTTGCCTCAGAGCGTAAGCCCCATGCCCATTAGAACTATGTGGACTTTGATTCCCCACCATAGGGATACGTAGGAAGCCTCCAAGAGGTTCAAGCCTGATCACTATCGGACCTCCGGGTCCACATTCACGTCAGGTCTCCGACACTCTAATCCGAACTACATGGAATTTGATCCCTGTCTCCTAGGCAGGGTATGTAGGAAGCCTCTCTGAGGTTCAAGCCCAGCAATCGGTCGATTCGACAATCTTCACGTCGGTTCGCCGCACCAACCCTGTGAAGCCTGGGGTGTAAGCCCCATATAAAACCAAACTATGTGGATTCTAATTCCTCTCATGAGGATACATAGGAAGATCGTATCACAGGTTTGATCCAAACGTTCAAGTCGTTATCTTTCCCCCTTAGATGAAAATAAACTCTAGAGTTCTTGGTTATGAGGCTTTAAACCAGTGCCGTCTCAATGATTCCAGACTCCTCGGGGTCATTAATCCAACGAGGGATGGTAAACCTTGGTCATAAATGATTGTGAACCCCTGCGTCCAGCTGACCATTGCCAACCAGGAGTAATCTGTGGATACTATGCTTGGGTATAAACCAAAGATTCGTGAACATATGAATACGTCTTAAATCTTTAAGAGAGTCCCGGAACAAGAAATAATTTCCCCCAAAAGGGTGAAATGTGCCCAAATTCCCATCCTCTCGACCAATGTGATTTCTTAACCATCGCTGTTTAAACCAACCAGCGAACGCCTGCATTTGGAAAGCAGGTCCACGTATTTCTAGATATGGAACCGTTGGGTGTTTCGAGGCGAAAATGGTGAACCCGATATGAGTGACTAAGAAGAACCCAATCTTCTCTAATCAACCATCGGGTAGCGCTCGTTTCTCCCCCATGATCCTGTCGTGTGCCGCAAGATAGAAAATGGTGAACCCAATGTGAATCTTTAACCAAGAATGACAGATTTAACGTAATCCCACCCTGTGCCCCCTTAATACTCACAAGGAGGGCCAAGAAAGGTCATTAATTATGCATGGGGTCATGAGATGCTACTTTTCCGGGTTTTCTGTTTGTATTTGTTAAAATATTTTACAAGTACCACTCAGAACTCCCTTCAATCCAATGGCGTCACGAAGGAACTCACAGGCACGTGCTTCTGACAATGCAATGACCAGACTTCCTCACCAATGGAGGACCCTATCACCTACCCAGCGTCTTCAACGCTGGGTCTTAGATGCATTGATCTGAGAGTACCACGTGAACTGTACTCTCCCGATGGTGGAGGCGGCCATGCATGCCCTCCAATCCGCCAAGACCCACCGGTCGCCCGCCCATCAGCGGCCATGAAGGAAAATCCAAACGACCCCTGTTGCTGTCTCCAACCATTTCGGGAGTCTATCCCCGGAACGATACAACGCGTACCTCCCTTATATTATGGAGGTGGATGAGGTCAACGCTGAGGAATTCATCCCCACTGAACGGGGGTTCTACTCCAAGGACCCCGCCGAAAGATGTCATTGCGGTCATGCCACAACTCAACATCCTCACGACAAGGAGGATGTGTCCCCACGGATCCAGGCCCACACTCCCTGAGCTCCGGCCCCTCGGACCGCTCGACGAGGGTGGAAAACGTACAACCAGGGACTGGCCATCACCCTTGTCCCTGAGGAGGATCTCCGCTACCCAGTCACAGAGACGTATCACGAACAAGAACATACACCTATTCACTCTGCCAAAGTCTGCCATCCAGACATGGCGGCATCATACGAGCAGGCGCACATCCCCACCGAGCTCCATCAAGTCCACCGCTCACACAGGATGGCAGCTACCCGGTAGACACCTCTCCCTGCCCAGGGTCATGAAGCCCACCAGCCCGACGTGGTGGCGACCCAGCACCTGCAGGACCAGCTCCTAGTAGATTCTCTTGATGCCTACCATCCCGACATGGTGGTGATCAATAAATCCCTCCATACAGATGTGGTGGCAAATAATAGGCGGGCACGTATCCCTGCCAACAAAGGCCACCGACTCGATATGGTGGGAAACCAACATATGCAGGGACATCTCCCTGTGAATGCAAGTAAAGTCCGCTATCCTGATGTGGTGGAAAACAGAGAGATAAACAAGCATATCCCAGCACAGGGGCAGATTCTTTCACCTGCCCCGACATAGGAGAATTGTCAGTACCCACTGACCACCGGAGGACCGAAGCAGGATATTCCCTACTCTGATACCGGAATGGGCCTTCATACCCATTCCATCCAAAGATGTCTCTCTGCATATCCTAAAAATGATGGAGGAGTAGGTATCGATCTCAGATCATATCTTGCAGACTTTCCAGAATGTGATTGCATCAGCGGAAACAGAAAGGACTCGGGCCCATGAGCCCATCTCCCCAATTGAGGTGACTCATCTAAGAGATGAGATAGCTGCCTCAGAGCAGATCTACATCCCTACTTTTACCCGGGAGGTTCATCGATTATATTCCGCGATGCAAGGGCAACCAGATTGAACAGATTCACTCGTTCCAACTGAGGGACACCCGTCCATCATGGTGGATGCTCTAGAGCAGGTATATTTTCCTGCTAAAAGTCAAGATGTTCGTCGGCGTATCCCGGAAATATCACATGACCCAATTAGATAGGGACCTAAAGGTGAAGGCCATTGTCAATAGTATACGGTCACCGCTGCCCGCAGGAAAGCGCCCCAAACGCGCCGAAGGTAGCCGGAAAATAAAGAGCGGGTTCATGACTTCGCTCTGCTGGAAGCTGGGGTTCCCAACACCGCTAAGCGCATATCGAAGGATCAAAACCCTGACCAACCATTACCATATTATGGGTGTGGCAGTAGCAGCTGCGAAGGTCCTCCCCGTAATGTCGCTACCAGCAGCTCTGAAGGTCTCCCCAGAGCACTCGTGGGGGCCTCCCCTACAGGCATATAACGATCGATCACGAGAGCTCTTCTTTTTATGCGAGTCATGAAAAACCTATGCGTGACCAGAAGATCGAGCAGAAAGAAGGCCCTCCACTGGCTGCGGTCCACCCTGAAGGTCCTCCCCGGGGTATACACTGCAAGTACTCTCCATGCAGTGAGACCACAGATTATGATATTAGTCCTCGCTATCATAGTCGCAATTGTGGAGGCCCTCCCCGCAGCGATGTCTCATCATGACAAGAAGGCCCTCCCCTTGTCGTAGCCTGCCCTGAAGGTCCTCCCCAGGGGTTACGTTGAAACAACAATCCACGCATTCGGGAATCAGATCACGGTGGTAGTCCTTGCCACCCTGATAATGGAGGTCCTCCCCGTAGAGACGTCAAGCAACGAGAAGGCCCACCCCAAGGTGTACCCCGCAGATATTCTCCCTGCGGCAGCTGTAATGGTAGTCCTCAGCATTTCAGTAGCTGTGATGGTAGTCCTTGCCACCACGACCGCCATTGAAAAGGCCCTCCCTGCAGTGGCCCCAAGCAATAAGAAGGTCCTCCCCTTGTTGTAGTGTGTCTTGAAGGTCCTCCCTAGGATTCACATCGAACGTCAAACCATGATGGTCATCCTCCCCATGATGGAAGTTGTTGCAAAGGCCCTCCCTATAGAAAATCTACACAGCCAGAAGGTCCGCCCCTTGCTGCGACACGCCTTAGAGGTCCTCCCCAGGGTATGCACTGCAAAAGTCCTCTATGCAGTGAGGCGTCAAGCTGTGATGGTAGTCCTCGCCATTGTAGTCTCCATTACGAAGGTCCTCCCCGTAATGTCATATCATATCGAAAAGAAGGTCCTCCACCTGCCGAATCAAGCACAATAAATCCCTCATACGCCGAGGCACACAGAAGGATAGGATCAAGCATGTTAGATTCCCATCTAGTCACCAACAACACCCTTCTTCAATCAGGAGACGTTTCGGGGCCACATTTATCTTCTGAACCACCATGGAATCACCCACATGACAATTCAATACCTGTCGACCCCACTGCCTCCGACCATACTATCAGTGAGCATCTCAGTTGGGCTGACCAGGTGGAGGAACCACTAGAATAGGAGTATGCCGACATGTTGCACCTGAGGAAACAACTATCCAGGGATGATATACCAGTTATGTTTTGTCCCATGACCACCTCTCAATTCGACATACCCAGAAAGATGTCGGAAGAATGCGTGCACGACATCCGCTACAATATATGGACAACCCTCTGATGGATGAAATAAAGATTCCTGCCCTATTATGGGTATGCAGACCATGTCAAGACAATAGGAGACCTACTGCTTCACATCGACCTAGAAACTCTTCCTTCGGCGCGACAACCGCGACCTGAGAGGCGTAAAGGGAACCCTGAGTTAGCCTGCCTCCATGCACTACACCAGTTGCATCACCTTATTGGTGATGCCCTGATGGGATTCCATATCAGAGGATGGGGGGAACATGTAGCTCTGCATTTCACTTCGCTCCCCACCTAGAAGAACTTGTTCGGCATGGTGTCTTGCAACGCCATCACGTCAGGACAACAATCGAGTGGGGTCCCTGCTCAGGAGAGACAACACACCCAACATAGACATGCCTTGAGTAAGTCCCAGAGGTGCCAGTCCTAACAGGAAAAATCCATCCAAGAACTCCTGAATCAGGCCAACGAGAGCATACAGTAGGCCTCTCGCCTAAGATAGGCCAATCGGCAATCATTGCCTGCCTCCCTAGAAGGGATTGATTCACAGAAGAACTCATCACCAAAACCAGTTCACCCCCAAATGGGGGAACGCAAGATCATGCAGGTAGCGATAGTATAAGCCACTGCCGAAATCTAGGGTCAACCCCAGCTTGCAGGGCTAGGGGAATTTTTAACAACAAATGCCCCCATAAGACCAATAAAAACGGGAAGAGACTCAAAGTCTGGGGAACGGAGCCAACCCCAGCCCTCAGGGCTGGGGGAATTTTTACAACCTCAACAACAACCTCCCCCACAAGAATTAGTATTCTCTCATCTAGGGAGGACACTAAGAAGAGGAGTTTCCTGCCCCATCCCATCGTTTGAATCATCATCCCCTCTGAAAGGGAGGCGTACCGTAAGGTCGCATCAAAGAACTCTCTGTGTCACCCTTCATCAAGGAGTCCAAAAGCGATCCCGGGACATGAAAGGGAAGACCAGTAAAAGACACGGGAGATCCTCTTCCTATTTGGAAGATGACATTTTCTCCGCCCCGCGATATGCATCCATCAATGCCATAGAGGCCAAAAACACGGGTGACACCGGAGATGATGCAAATCCGAATGGATCAGGAGACGATGGTTCCAGTTAGGCTGTGGCTCACAACTAACCACCACACACCTAGAACCAGAGGTCCGCCCTAAATATGGCTGTCCCTTCAGCTAAACTTTCTCTACCTACCCTGTGAGCTTCCAAAAAATATAAGAACAAAGGACCAGTTACCCTTAACCCGCCTCCTTCTCTTGATAAAAAATGAGTCGTTCATGCTCGAAGAGAGATTCGCTTGACAGGAAGAGGAAATGAAAGAATTGATGCGGCTTAACGCCATGCTAATTCAGAGAAACCGTCTTATTGAAAGTGCTTCCAAAGAAGGACCACATCATGCACTCCCAGTAGGTGCACCTCAAAGATCAATTTTTTCCACGACAAACGAAGCACGGTCAGGGATCCCACCCAACGAGGCGCCTGGACTGTCCAACTACTTAAATGTGGATCCAGATGAACACAAAGACTTCCCTCCACTCAGGAAGCAACAGGAGCGAGTACGCCTGAACCCTCCAAAGGTGTCACAAACGGAACATGAACCCTTAGTGCCAACCGAGCTAGATCCTCAAGAAATACCTCGGGCTACACCTGCCCAGGAATGTTCCCAACAGGATGTAAACCAGGGTCTCACCAACACCATCGAGGCAATGACAGCTTGATTGGAAACGATGGAAGGTCGACGAGCTCTGATATAGCTAGAGCAGAAGTCCTACCCAGATTGGGTGAGCAACACACCACCTCCACCAAATTTTGGGAGCCCTGTATTCCCTATCTTCAATGGATCAGGTGATCCGGAACAACACTTGATGCGCTACACATCTTATTGAGACCCTATGCTGGTAACTCCGGAACAACAAGAAGCAGTGAAATTCAGATTCTTCGTACGAACCTTGTAAGGATCTTCCTTCATCTGTTATACGAGTCTGCCAGCCCAGTCAATAAAAATCTGGGAAAACCTTCGGCAGTAGTTCCTATTCCACTTCATCTCAACGCTTCCTAAAACAACGGTCAGTGACTTCATGAATTGCCAAAAGAGGGGTAATGAGAGGGTCTCAGATTTCATCACCAGATGGAAGGGTCTGACCTACTCTCTGAATAGATCGACGCCTCAAGATGAGTTGCTTGACATATGCATCGATAATCTTTGAGATGAGCTACGAATACCACTCATACTAGTGGAGTGCACCACTGGCTTCTGCCATCTCTCAGCCATCGCCCAGAGAATCGAGGACTCCCTACAGTGGACTAGACTCCTACAAAGAGATCAACCAGAGATGAAGCGTCCTCTTTCACACTCAAACTAGCCTCCGCGCCTGCTCCACCGCTCATGCCTCCACCAAATCATCAAGGGCCCCTTGTATATTAGCGGTCGCCTCTGCCCAAGAGGGACGATCAGAGAGGATCGAAGCGGAACCGGTTTGAGGAATGAAGACACAAAGTATACTCGTTCTGAGAGGACCAAGTCCGCGACTGCTTCATCACCACCATGAATTGCAACTTGATCCGCCTCCCAGAGCCGAGGAAACCCGAAGAAGTCGGCCACAATGATAGGGCAGACTACTGTCCCTACCATCGAATGTTGGGGAACAATATTCGAGAATTCTTCATCTTCAAAGACCTCCTACAAAGGATGGTATAATCCGGTAAGGTCGAGCTGGGACCACCCTCAACACATGTGACATATATTTCTACCACCAAATCCGATAAAGGGGAGGGGTGGCAGGAAGTCACCAGCAAGAAGGGGCAGAAATTTGATAACTGGATGACTCAGAAGACTATCAATCAAGCCCAGGGAATACTCCAAGATCAACTATAGCAGCCGGTGTTGCCTCCAACATCCCCTGATGTCGCACAGCCGACAATATCGGCCTCACAACCCTCCATGAGACAGTCATCCAGGCATAATCAAGAATGGAGGAGACAAGTGCAAGAGGAGCAGTCCGCAACGAGGCCGAAGTTAGCCCTGACACTGTTAGATTTTATGCCCCCAAACTTGGCGCCATTGGCACTGACCCACCAAACGGCACCATCATGGACAACCGACTAGGTTGACTTGTCAGAGGATGAGGAGAAAATATTTTGTTCAATCAATGTCATCCATCTTATGGAATCATTTCATGATGAAGGGTATGGTTATGGACCCGAGTTCCCGACACAAGGAGACAGGACGAGGAATCACAGAGGCAGGGGATACAGGGGAGGCGCAGTCGCGAACGAAACCAACCCTACGGTTGGACCTTGGCCCCAATTGTCAATATCGCGGAAACCCATGGGAGAGCCCTTCAACGGACTCAGCAGGAGAAAAAATATCCTTCCACCTCCACAAGTTCCCACTTTGGCCCTGTTATTCTGTAGTACCCATTAGAGGAGAAACAAGTGTCTGTCCACTTAGTGCACATAAACAAACCGACCAGGCGAAATCCCAAAAACATGGAAACACCGTTGACATCTGATCCCGCAGCCAGTCCCTCCTCGTCACGTATTCCAACTCCCAAGCTGCTCGCTAAAACTCTCCCACCAATGGAGAAGCATCGGTCGCTAGAACATAAATACGATATCCTTAATTAGCTGGCATTGGTACCATCCAAACTGTCGATCCTGGATGCCTTGAGTTTGTCATAAGACCTCAAGGATGCACTTATAGAAGCCTTGATCATCCCACAAAAGTTTCAAGATGAGGTAGTTGCCATCGAGATTTATCGAACGGAGACTAGCCCGGATAAATGCAATGCGGTGATTTCCTTCACTGATCAGGACGAAGATGCCATCGTGAAAGGACATATCAAGCCACTATATGTGTCTACACACTAAATGATATTGATATCCATAAAGTATTTATTGAAAACGGCTCCGGAGTTAACCTCCTTCCCCTGCAAACACTCCATAAGCTAGGCTACAATGAGAATGACCTAGTAACCTCACCCAAAACTCTGTTAAGTTACGAAAATAGTGCATAGAAGCCAATGGGAAAAATTAAGCTAAAGACCCATTTTGGAGACCTTGTAGCCTACTCAGAATTCCTGGTGGTCTGGCAGAACACAACATTCAATGCCCTACTGGGAAGGCCATGGCTCCATAAGCACATGGACGTTCCCTCATCCTACCACCAGTGTATTAATTATTGTGTCAATGGACAATGTGGGACGTTGCATGCCGACAAGTCCCCTTTTGAGATCTCCGAGTCACACTACATTGACACTGGGTTTTATGGGCAAAATAAGAAGAAGCCTTCGGTCGATGGTGTCGACTAGATCCTCGCTCCAAATGGCCTGGAAATGGTTCCTGATGACCCCCTCAGGCATCTTGGCAGAGACTACGTACTTCCCAACAACCATATTGAGAGCAGGGGTTCAAGTCCGGACACACACTCAGCTGTCCTCATGACTTCAGCCATAACGGCCGAGCGTGACAATGCAGAACATCCACCAACCCTCAATTTGGGGGTGAATACTTAAGTGAGGACATCCACAATGCCTCGCCACTGGACTCCCAGGAGTCCGAGTCAAGAGCTCTCCCCTCATTGGATCAAGAAGATGGGGATTTGGGAGAAGAAGAGGAGGAAGATCTCAGGGATGCACCTCCCACATTTGAGGAAGGTATCTCCACCACTGTGGATGAGCTCAGGGAAATAAACCTGGGTACTAAGGAAGAACCGAGGCCCACTCTCATTAGTGCAGCCATGTCCCCCGAAGAGCACGAGTTATATACCTCCTTCCTGAGGAAACACCGAGATGTCTTTGCCTGGAATTACACGGAAATGCCGGGACTCGATCCCGAAGTGGCGACCCACCACTTAGTTCTTCTAGAAGACCACCAGGGCTATAAACAAGCCGCTAGAAGAACGCACCCTCACATGCTTCCAAAATAGTGGCTGAAGTCAATAATCTTATTAAAGCAGGCTTCATTCAGGAGGTCCAGTACCCCATCTGGTTGGACAACATTGTCCCTATCAAGAAAAATAACAGACAAATCCACGTTTGCATTGACTTTAGAGATCTCAATCGGCATTTCCCGAAATATGATTTCCTGGTCTTGATTACCGAGTTATTAATCGACGCGACGATCGGGTATGAGGCTGTCTCCTTCATGGAAGGTTATTCTGGGTATAATCAAATCAGGATGGCCCGAGAAGATGAAGAAGCCACTGCCTTCAGATCCCCTTAAGGAATATTCTGTTACAGGGTCATTCTCTTTGGTCTCAAGAATGCTGGCACCACATATCAATGCGCCATACATCATATCTTTAAACCATTCCTGGGGAGATTTGTTGAATGTTACGTAGATGACTTGGTGGTTAAGTCCAAAAAACGCTTAAATCACCTGTCAGACCTTGAGACCATCTTCAACAAACTTTAATAACATAGTCTGAAGATGAATCCCTTGAAATGTGCCTTCGGGGTTACCTCAGGGAAACTCCTTGGCTTCATCACACGCCATTGTGGCATCGATGTCGGCCCTGAAAAGACAAAGGCTATCCATGACCTGCCACCTCGCCTCAATCTCACTGAGTTGAGGGGATTCCAAGGACACCTGGCCTATATCAGGCGGTTCATAGCCATCTTGGCGGGAAAATGTTTTCCCTTCACCAGGTTAAGGAAGAAGGGAATCGCGTACCAATGGACAGATGACTACCAAGAGGCATTCGATAGACTAAAGAAGTACCTCTTAAGCCCACTAGTGATCATGCCCCCGGTTGAAGGAAGACCTCTCATCTTATATGTGATGGCCCTAGAGCAGTCACTGGGAGCCTTCCTCACACAGAAAAATGACACCGACAGCGAAAACAGTCTCTATTACCTCAGCCAAACCAATATTGATACCGAGACTCGATACTCAAACATTGAGAAGAGTTGTTTGGCCTTGGTCTTCGTAGTTCAAAAGCTGCGACATTATCTTCAGCATCATGAAGTCTATTTGGTCTCACATAATAATCTGCTCAAGTACATACTTAGCCGCCCGATGCTGACCAGGTGCCTATCCCGATGGGAAGTCATCCTACAATAGTTTGACATCCGGTTTGTGCCTCAGAAGGCAATCAAAGGCCATGCATTAGAAGATTTTATGGAAGAGCACCCTTCAATAGGGACTACCACACCAGACATCAAGCTACCTGATGAAGACATCTTCTCGGTTCAAGAGGAGCTCCCAACATGGGAAATATAATTCGATGGCGCATCCCAAAGACCGATAGGGAAAAGGATGGCAGATCCCAAATTTAACAAGATGGGATTGGGGATAATACTCATGTCCCCAGAAAATGTAGTCTTTCCATATTCCTTCCTCCTGTCAGAAGGATGTACGAACAATGAAGCGGTGTATCAAGACCTCATTGCAGGCCTGGAGCTTGCAATCCAGGCACAAGTACGACACCTTAAGATAAAAGGTGACTCGAAACTGGTTATCAAGCAAGTCAATGGTGACTATGATATCAAAAAGGAGGATCTTATTCCCATGTTTGACCATGTACGAGGGTTAATGGAAGAATTCTCTATGGAACCAACATTGACCTATATTCCCCGGTCTCAGAATGCTCAGGCCGACACATTAGCTAATGCGGCCACAACCCTAGCTGACCCTGACCGGGATGAAACAGTTATCAATATTGCTCACTGTCGAATGGTCTTGCCATTTGTTCAAACTAAGACGGAAGAAATCCACGAAGTCAGTCCTATCCCTGATCCATATGCTCCTGCCACCGACTAGATGACCCCCATTGCAAACTAGCTTTAACGATGAGAACTTCCATCAGATAGGGATGAATGAGATCAAATACGGAGAAGGGAAATTAACTTTGTCCTATATGGCAGCGCATGTCAGCAAGAGGTCCTCTACAAACGAGGCCTCGACGGAATCCTCCTTAGATGCATCGATGGAGAAGAAACCACTGCCGTCATGACTGAAGTACATGTCGGGGTATGTGGGGCACATCATCCAGGGTCCAAAATTTCCCATCAGGTTCAAAGACTTGGGTACTATTGGCCCACACTGGCACAAGATTGCGAGTGCTTTACCGTAAAATGCCACCCATGCAAAATTCATACCAACTTCATACTCCAACCCCCGAAGTTACTTTATCAGGCCAAGTACTCCTAGCCATTTGCCATCTGGGGAATGGATGTTGTGGGACCATATCATTCCGCCACAGCCAAACAACTGAAGTATATCCTCACGACAACCAACTTCTTTTCCAAATGGGCATAAGCTGTACCCCTTAAGGAAGTTGGGGAAAGAAACATTGTCAACTTTGTGAAAACCAATATCATCACCATATTTGGTGTCCCTCATACCATACTGACGGATAACGACACCAACTTGTGCTCTGCTGAATTGGAGAAACTATACCAAGAATATTGTATCAAGGCTAACCACTCATCCCGCTACCATGCAGCGGCCAACAAACAAATAGAGGCTTTCAACAAGACCCTGTCCAACATTCTACAGAAAATGGTGGACAAAGACAAGAATTCATGGCCGAATAAACTCCTCCATGGATTGTGGGCTTATCAAACCACAGTCTGCACCGCTACTCAGGCCACTTCGTACTCATTAGTATACGGAACAGAAGTGGTCCTTCCCATTTTTCTCTAATTACCCTCACTCTGTGTTGCCATTTCTGATTAGTTATCCAATGATGAGTAATCAGAAAAGTGACTAGGTGAATTGGAATAGATATACGAGAAGCGGTTGCACACTTTTCACCATATGGAAGTATATCAAAACTGGATTGCAAGAGCCTTTAATAAAATGGTCCGTCTTCGGACTTTCTTGGAAGGAGAATTAGTGTTGGTCCTCCGGACCCCAATGATACCTGGAAAGAAACCTCCAAAGCTAGAGCCCAAGTGGGAGGGACCATATGTTATACACAAAGTCTACTCCAATGGAGCATATGACATGATATCCATGGACAAGCAGTTCACTACTGCTCCTACAAATGCGAGCTTTCTGAAGAAGTATTTCTCATAGAAATCAAAAGCAGTTATCGTCCGAGCTGCAGGACGTTAAACTGCCAAGCACCCAATGGTCCAAACTCTATGAAACTAAACTGGGAGTATTTCTTCCTCACCGCATGATGTTAAACTGCACGAATTTTAGAGAACTATGTATGTCTTGATTCCTATCTTCGCAGGATATGTAGCGACGCTGGGGTTCCCCATCCTGGCCCAACCACCCGCGAATAAAAAAAATGCCCTTTCCCCTCTATATGGTCCGGACCTGGATGGGGTGTATCCCTCTTCCTTACCGAATGACATTAAATTGCATGGATAAGAATATTTAAAAATTCCCCTTTCCCCCGTGTATGGACCGGATGTGCATGAGGTGTACTCCAAAGAGAACTACATGAGGCTTGATTCCTGCCCTCATAGGATACGTAGCGTTGCTGGGATCCCAATCCTAGCCCAACCACTCCCAAATGGAATAAAATTTTAAAAAAGATGTCCCCTTCCTCTGTGCATGGACCAGTCCTGCACAGGGTGTACTTCTTTCAGAGAACTATGTACGGATTGATTCCTGCCTTCGCAGGATACGTAGCGATGCCAGGGTTCCCCATCCTGGCCCAGCCACCCCCAAATAAAAGTTAAAAATTCCCTCTCCCCTCGTGTATGGACCAGCCCTGCATAGGGTGTATTCCTCATCCTTACTGCACAACGTTAAACTGCACAGATAAAGATTAAAAAAAAATTCCCTCTCCCCCCATGTATGGACCAGTCCTACACGGGGTGTATTCCTCATCCTTACCGCACGACATTAAACTGTACGGATAAAGAAAAAAAAGTTTCCTTCTCCCTCGTGTATGGACTAAACCTGCACGAGGTGTATTGTCTTTTAGAGAACTATGTAAGTCTTGATTCCTGCCCTCGCGGGATATGTAGTGACGCCAGGGTTCCCCATCCTGGCCCAGCTATTCAAAAAAAAAATGCTCTCTCCCCCCGTGTACAGACCAGACCTGCATGGGGTGTATTCTTCATCCTCACCGGACGACGTTAAACTGCACGGATTTTAAAGAACTACATGAGGCTTGATTCCTTCCCTCGTGGGATACGTAGTGACACCAGGGTTCCCCATCCTGGCCCAGCCATTAAAAAAAAAATGCTCTCTCCCCCCGTGTACGGAACAGACCTACACAGGGTGTATTCTTTGTCCTCACCGCATGACGTTAAACTGTACTAATTTTAGAGAACTATGTGAGACTTGATTAATTCCCTCGCGGGATACATAGTGACACTAGGGTCACTCACCCTAGCTCATCCGTCCCCAAATTAAATTAAAAAAATGCCCTTTTCCTCCATGTACAGACTAACCCTTCGCGGGGTGTACCTCCTTCACGGAACTACGTGTGGCTTGATTCCTGCCCTCGCAGGATGTGTAGTGACGTCATGGTTTCCCATCCTGGCCTAGCCATTCCCGAATGGAGATTTTAAAAAAAACCCTCTTCCCCCCATGTATGGAACAGATCTACATGGGGTGTATTCTCCATCCTTACCGCACGACGTTAAACTGCACGGACCTCGTCCTTACCGCACGACGTTAAACTGCATGGAATTCATCATGACCCACCCAAGATACATAGAGAAACAAGATGGAAATACTCCTTGCGCATTTGGATGCATCCTCTCTATACATCAGACTCCATGACCCAGATAATTATGGATCTTCATAACCATTCACAACCATCGGAAGTGGAAATTTATCAACCCGTGGACACCTTTGCATGACTATGAATACCGTGCCCTCAGCAGCTCTACATATTGATAGCCCCTGGCCCATCTACCAAAGGAAATATTTCCTCAGGCGATACTCTTACTAGCTCCATACACTTACCGACCTCAGAGCCCCCATATCATATCTCCCGATCCAGAAATTTATGGTGCAATGGCTTACAAGTTCGTTCTCATTTTCACATCCAAATGTTGCCAGGGTATCCCTACCAGGTTATCCTATGTATCCTCCCATGGTTCACATGACGACCTGCATCTAAAAACATCAATCCAGGGCTAGGCTACTTTGACTAAACGGACAATTGCAGTGAAGATGTTTCTTGTATGATCGGACACCATTATCCCCGCATGCCAAACTATGTACTGTGAGCATTCTCGGATGTTCATAATTTTTCATGGCCATTGGAAGTGGAAAGTCATCAACCCAGGGACACCTTTGCATGACTATGCATACCACTCCCTCAGCGGATCTTCATATTGATATCCCCTGGCCCGTCTACCAAAGGAAATATTTACTCAGGTGATACTCTTCCTAGCTCCGTACGCTTCCGGCCTCAGAGCTCCCACACCACATCTCCTGATCCAGGAAACCTCAGAGTTTCAGTTTACAACCTTCATCCCCCACCCTGTTCAGAGTATATCGGAGCATGGTAACTCAATTATCCTTCGAGTGATTGCAGCAATAGTCACCTAATGGTCTGAGCTCTATGACCGCTAAACTAGGAGTACTTCGTCCTTACCGCATGACGTTAAACTGCATGGAGTGTAGGTACCCCCCACATGCAAGATAAATCAACATAGGGAGCTCTCTAATATTTAACAGCAACCAGGGCCGAATATTCCTGACATGTCCAGATATTTTCTTACAAAATGACAGACTTCGTGGCCCGGACAATCGCGGATCCTCATAACCATCCACGACCATCGAAAGTTGAAAGTTATCGACCCATGGAAACCTTTGCATGACTATGAATACCATTCCCTCAGCGGCTCTGCATATTGATAGCCCCTGGCCTGTCTACAAAAGGAAATATTTCCTCAGGTGATACTCTTCCTAACTCTGTATGCTTACCGGCCTCAGAGCCCTCATATCATTTCTCCTGATCCAGGAAGCCCAGGAACCAAGATTTACACCAATAAACCCCTCTCCATTTCCTGGGAATTCCAAGATGTTCAAGACCAGTTATATTCTGATCAAGAGCAGCCTTTGTAACCTCATATTTACTGCATGACGTTAAACTACACGGAAGCCGTCGTTGCCGCATGACGTTAAACTACACGGTAAATCATCTTTACTGCATGACGTTAAACTACACGGAAGATGTCCTTACTGCATGAAGTTAAACAGAACATAAAATCTTGTCCGCTTAGCATAAAGCTGCAAAGACCAAGCATTAAACATCCAGGAAAATGCCTCGAACTACAAGCATTTTCACTGGTTTAAAAATGCCCCCCGTCCTCATTGCATGACGTTAAACTGCACAACATCCTTTAATAATGCTCCTCATCCTTTCCACATGACGTTAAACTGCATGGTCAAACCTGTTATGGGTTCAGTAAGGAACGGAGGCTTTTCTCTATTCCTCAATGAACGAGTTAGACCTGCACAAACCACCATCTCACACCAACATGAGAAGGAATGAATTCACCCATTCTCAGGAAATTTATCCTAGATGTTTCTCCCATATCCAGGCACCCTCTCCTCATAAACCATACTCTGTACTCAGAAAAAGCCTAACCCTTGTGAACCACCCCTGGTGGTCCCGAATCTCAAACTTCCTTGAAGTTTCCCAGCTATCGAGAGAATGAAATCATTGACCTAAGGACACCTTTTCATGACTATGAATACCATGCCCTCAGCGGCTCTTCATATTGATTTCCCCTAGCCCGTCTACTAAAGGCAATATTTCCTTAGACAATGCTTCTCTCCGTATGCCTCTTGGCCTTTGAGCCCCCATATCCATCCCGGGATTCGGAAACCTTCTGAGTAGCAGTTTACCAACTTCTTTCATAACCCTGCCTGAATATAGTGGATCGTCTCTGACGAGATTACCGAGAACCAGGATAAGCCATTCCACTTTGAAGAATGTCCCGACTGCATGAATTTAAACTACAACAAGCTCCAACTATCCTTCACGCTAACTAAATGCGTAGACCAGGGACCCTGCGTCCACACTCCTGATTAATACAGATGTTCTCAAACCCTTTCAGATGTCACACACCCTTTATGAACCACCCCTGGCGGTTTTCATAATTCTCCAATACACCCATGGTGGTTTCCATAATCCGAACTTTCATGAAGTCCTTAGGCCATCAGAAATGGAGAGTAATTTACTTAAGGACACCTTTGCATGACTATGCATAATATTCCCTCAACGGCTCTGCATATTGATCGCCCCTGGTCCGTCTACCAAAGGCAAGATTTCCTTAGGCGATTCTCTTCCTACCTCTTCATGCCGATACAGCTTCCATGCCTTGATACATTCCCTGCATGTCGTTCAAATCTAAACATGCTCCCCCCACATGTGTCTGAAGGATATAGAGACATATTTTAATCAACCAAACCTCATTGGGGCCCTCTCCCCACCATATATAGTCAAAGATGTTCAACCTAAAACATCAGTAATGATAGTCTTGTCGGCGGGACTTTAAACCGCTCACAAAAAGAGGCACAAAGCCTGTTAGGCCAAAAACCTGAAAAGGGAGACTTAAGAAAATCCGGGCCTACCCACTGGGTCCACACCAAATGGGCCCAAGAAAAATTAGGGTATTAATAGAAAAGACAAAAAGTTTGTGGGATTTTTCTAAAAAACCCTAGCAATTGTCAAACTGTGCTCGCTGAGTCCCTTGGATCAGAAAAAAGTTAGAGCATTGTCCAATCACTCATCGACTTTTAGGACCACTCTACATCGGAATGGCCTCCTCTTCGTTCCGATCGGACTTCATTCCAATGGGGGGAATTTGTAGCGTCATAAAAATTCCACAAGGGGGAAATCCAATTACCCCAAAACATGGAAAAGGACCGAACCGGTCCGTATACCAGCTCCCAGCAATATTACGTGACTGGTTCAGTGAGCCACCCTCCCGCAGATGCTATCGTCCGTGAAATGAAGGCGGATGCCCCTCCACGACCGTGAAGTAGGACGAACGCCAGGACGGTCCACCGCCACGAACCGTGCCAACCGACCCATGCCGCACGCACCGTCGTTCGCGAAACGGAGGCGATATGACCGTGAACCTCGTCGTTTGCAGAATAGAGGCAAAGTGGTGCACGACCGTGGAGCAATTCCGTGAATCTCGGTTCCAAAAATCCCTGGTTGACCGAGTTGTTCGTGGGTGGGGATTCCTTCATGGGCTTCTGCAAAAAGTTCCATGTGCCCGTCGATTTATCCTCTTCGTGAATCTATAAATAGTCCCTGAGGGGCACCAAAAAAGAGAGGAAGGATGGGTGAAAACCCATGGGGAGATGCTGGAGAAATTGCTCCCAGCGGTAATGTTCCGCGACCATCCGTGGACCCCATATCGTCCGTGGATGCACTCTTTCGAATAGAGGAGAAACCAAACCTCGAACCACATGCAGCCATCTCCTTCGCGACCACCCCATCCACGAACCAGTTTCATTCGCGAAATGGAGGCAGTAACCCCTCCGCGGGTGCGAAGTAGGACAGGTGCCGACCCCTCTACATATGCCCTTCATGGCCATTTACTTTATGGCCATCTCATCCGCAAACACCCTTCACAGATTAACATCTCTTCTACTTCCATCCTTCACAGACAGCCTCCTTCGCGGACAGCCTCCTTCGCGGCCTACTCCTTCGCGGCCTGCTACCTCGTGGCCAGCTCCTCCGCGGACACCCTTCGTGGACAACCAAACTGCGAACCACATGAGGCCATCCCTTAGAAGCCATTTCCTTTGCGGACATCCTAGGCGGACAACTTCTACACGGCCCGCCTCCTCCACAGCCATCCCCCATGCGGAAAACCCCATGCACTCGCTGGTCCATACCGCGGGGGCTACGCCCCCGCACCCCCTCCCGGGTTTAGTGCCAGGCTGCGGTCACCGCCCTCTGGCCCGGTCCCTTCACTACCATCACTGACCCCCATGAAAAATGGAGAGTTACATCATGAACTTTTTAGGCCAGGTCAACAGCATTTTACATTTCACCCTTGCGCCGCCCCAACATCCGTCCTATACATGTCACGAGTCGAGCTACTCCTCATGACTCTCCAATAACCCCATTACCTAGCTTCTTTTTCTAGGTTCATCTAGAAAGGGCCGCCCTTACGTAAGTCCCACACCAACCATTTCTAGGTCTCTCTTACCTAGTCGTCCTGACCACATGACGTTAAACTATATGGCCATCGTCTTAACCACACGACGCTAAACTATATGGCCCTCATCCTATCCATATGACATTAAACTATACAGAAACAGTCCTATCTACACGACTTTAAACTGTATTATTCCCTATGTTCCAAACATAGGATGCCTCTTGCTCCAAAAAAAAGATGCCTTTTGCTCCAAGCATAAGATGCCTAATGCCATGATCACAGTGGCATACCTTCAAGAGCATTGGAATCTATTCAAACATTCCATTAGTCCGCCTCACGCTTTGCGTGTCCTTCATTCAGATCTTCAACCACTTCCATGTCCGAAGCGACCCCCTAACGGCCTGGTCCCTTTCCGCATCGGCTCACCTACCATTCTAGGCCACCGCCCTAGAAGACTTTTGAAAACACTTTGAGTCAGGTCCTGTCTTTCGAACATGGTCAGCAGTCGACCCTCATTTCTTTGTCCCCATTTCAGGTTAACGCGATATGGATTCTGTGTTTTGAACATGGTCAACAGTTATCCTCCATCACCATGCCACCCTCATTGCGTTCCAAATGTTGGGAATATAATTCACACTTTTCATCTCCCTTTGTTCAGACTGATTCCAACGCCCTTGGTGTTATCCCGCTTGTACACTTGCACATATGCATTGGCCCCCATTATATTTCTCAACCCACCAATGGGTTGGGATGACCTCATGGCCAGACATGAGGAAGATACCTTGGGCGTCCATCTCGGAGTAAGCCTCGAATTTTTTGGGCCGCCCCCCACGCGTAAGCCCCATCGCATTTCCCACAGATGTACCTTTCGCGACGTGATCGTCTGTTCCCTGCTGCCTCTTGTTTCTCACACCGAGCATGACTCAGGTGGGCTTAGAGTAAGCATTGACCATGACATCCTCTTATGGGAATCCTCAGAGTGTAAGCCCTAATCCATTACCCTGGGCCTTCTTAGAGTGTAAGCCCCAATCCATTACCCTGGGTTGCCTCAGAGCGTAATCCCCATGCCCATTCGAACTACGTGGACTTTGATTCCCCACCACAGGGATACGTAGGAAGCTTCCAAGAGGTTCAAGTCTGATCACTATCAGATCCCTGGGTCCACATTCACGTCGTTTCTCCGACACTTTAATCTGAAATACGTGGACTTTGATCCCTATCTCCTAGGCAGGGTACGTAGGAAGCCTCCCTAAGGTTCAAGCCCAACAACCGGTCAATTCGACTATCTTCACATCGGTTCGCCACACCAACCTGGGCAGCCTGGGGTGTAAGCCCCATATCAAACCGAACTACGTGGATTCTGATTCCTCTCATGAGGATACGTAGGAAGCTCATATCACGGGTTCGATCCAAACGTTCAAGTTGTTATATGTCCCCCCTGGATGACAATAAACTCCAGAGTTCCTGGTTATGAGGCTTTAAACCAGTTCCATCTCAATGAGTCTAGACTCTTCGGGGTCATTAATCTAACGAGGGATGGTAAACCTCGGGCATAAATGATTCCGAACCCCTGCGTCTAGCTGACCATTACCAACCAGGAGTAATCCATGGATACTATGCTTGGGTATAAACCAAAGATTCATGAACATATGAATATGTCTCAAATCTATAAGAGAGTCTCGGAACATGCAATAATTACCCCCAAAAGGGTGCGATGAGCCCGACTTCCCATCCTCTCGACCAATGTGAGTTCTTAAGCATCGCTGGTCAAACCACCCAATGAACACCTACCTTTGGAAATCAGGTCCACGTATTGCTGGATATGGAACCATTGGGCATTTTGAGGTGAAAATGGTGCACCTGATATGAGTGATTAAGTAGAACACAATCTTCTCTAATCAACCGTCGGGTAGCGCACGTTTCTCCCCCACGATCCCGTCGTGCGCCGCGAGACAGGGAGATTGGGAATATCATATTCCCCAATGTACCTTTTAAGAAAATATATTAGATCATCCCCATAAGTTTCCATTTCTATAAAATTATTAGGTTTTAGTAATCCTCTTCTAGTTGAGTATAGACATTCTCCATCCATGGATTAAAATTAAATATTTGTTCCCATTTGGTTCCATTGCAAGGAAGAAAAATTCATAGTCCTTTCAATATTACCATAGCCATGAAAATATCATCATACAACATTCCTTTTATAGTATACTTGAAAAAATTTAGATCTGGATAAGAGGATCCATTAAACAAAATTGAGTAATCGAGCTCAAATTGATGGGAAAATTTAGGTAATGATCATTGATTTGTTCAAAAAACCCATATATCATATAACATGTGATTTCTCCCGAATTATGGAAAGTGTCCCTTTTTAATGTCAAAATTCTATTGAATAATAATAAATCACCCAATTAGCTCATATTATCATGAAATTTTAGACAAATAACATTTGATTCATTTATTTTATGTAGGGAAAACCTTCACATAGATTTAACATGTGATGCGACTAGAATGATTGGAAGTACCTTTTAAGTTTTATAAAAATTTATGGAATGATCAAATGTGTGAAATTTCATTAATGATAAAATGTGGTTTTTAATTAAATATCTTTCATGTTTTACAAATTTCTATTAAGTAATCAAAACCAGACAAATAAGGTCATATTTTTGTGAAAATTTAGGACAATTTGTTTTAATTCATTTGTAAGATATTGAGACAACTACAAAAAAATTTGATTTTTGATGTGTGTGGAATGATTCAATTTTCATTTTTACAACTATAAATGATATATATCATGATTGTTCTGTATTACCTTATGGTACATTTTTTATATATCATGTTATCCATTTTTAACTCTTTATCTTGTCTCATAATAAAAATATATTGTCTTTTCATGGGTGAATACATTTGTAAAAATATTTTTATAATTATATGATTATATATATAATACCAAATATTCTACTAAAAATATAATATAAAAATTTATAATCAAATAAATGGATCCATATAATCCCATGATGTGATCTCGTCGATCACCATCTCAATGATGCAATCACGTCGATAACCATCTCAGTGATGCGATCTCGTCGATCACCATATCAAAGCATCCTTTCTCATCATAAATTCCAATAGAAGACCAATTATCTTTCTCTACCCTTCAAACAATGAGTCAATGTCGTATTTCTCATTCTCCATGATGGTATCTAACTCTAGGGTGTCTTTGAAATAAAATTCTTAAAACGAATGATATGTGCTGCCATCCACTACAGCTCTAGGGGTGTATGTTGATGTTTTGTAGTAGTTATTATTATTTTCTAGAGAACCAATATCCAGATGAAGGGTTTACTTTGTATTATATAAGGCATTTCTCAAGTAACTCATATTCATGCACCTAATATAGTTCTAGAGTAGAGTTATCATCTTAGTGTCCTTGGAGTTGAATTTTTTGTGAGATAATTTCTTTCTCTTGGTGGAATTCCAGTGATTCTTTATACTGTTTTCAGTTATTCTTGGAAACTTGTTTGAATCTATACCCATTTATTTCTTATTACTTTTTGAACATTGATCAGAATCATGTCTTCTTATTCATTCCACCCTTACTTATGTTAATCAAAAGAAGAAATAATTTTAACTTCCAAAATATATCACATAAATAAATAAACAATTTTAAAAAACTTGTGCAGGTGACAGGGACAAAAAAAAACTTTAATGTTTGATAGTATATGGTTTTTCTATCTATCCCTACATTGTTTACCAATCCTCCCACTTAGCATATGGGTAACCAAGGACCATTTCCTCACTCCATATTGTTCCACCAATTTAACCAAAACTCTACATAGACACTAGTATTAAATATCTAAAGGAGAGACCTAAATAATATAAAGAGGAAAAGGATTAAAAATAAGTGCAATAAGTGATGGGATTTGACCCATCTTCATCAATATTTCACTGGACGTTGACCACATTTGACCTCTTTCATCCCTTACAAGCCTTCCCACCCAAAACCTGGCCATTGGAATCATTATTATCAATGGGTCTTCCAGTGAAAGAGTTCTTTTCAGGCATGTTAAAACTCATGAGGTTCAATATATTATGCTCATAATTATGCAAGTATCTTCCTTGATGATCTCTCCCATGCTCTATACCCACCCCATCAATTCCAATTAGTGTTTTTTGGAAGAAATCAGCATCCATGTTCCCTACTCCGCCAATGTAGAATGACTGAGAGTCATTTCTATTGAGGCTGCTACTACTGCATGCAACCAAAGTCTCAAATAAGTGGTCAAAGGGGTCAATGCCACTGTCATAGAATGGTTGATGATGAATCTTAGTCCCAAAATCTGGAGAGTTAGATGATTCCCCATATTCTGGAATAATGTAATCGAGGTTATGAAACCCACAGATTGGAAACTCATCTTCTAGCTCAAGGTGATTTCTATTTTCATAAGGGAACATTGGTTGTGGGAAGATGGTTTCCATTTCTTTAGCTACTTCATTCCTCAAAACATACTCTATCAATGTCACTAAAATAGATAAAAATAGGAAATAAAAATGAAGAATTTGGATGAATTCTAGTGGTTTAATGGGGGAAACCCCAGTTAAGGTGGGGGTATATTTATTACAGGTTTTTACCAATTTGAAGCCATTTATTGGAATTCGTTTTAGTGGTTATTAATAAATAAAACTTATTTTGAAATTTTTATTTATTTCTGACAATACAAAATAGAACATCAAATTAAAATAATTAAAAATTATTCTCAGCTTATTTGGGTAAAAAAATATTTCCAAATTAAAATAAAAATATCACTATAAAAAGAGTTTTTATTCATTTTTTTATTTTAAAAAAGATACCTAAAAAATACTTAAAATCCCACATGTAAATAGTAATAATTTAGTATTGGAAGTCATTACAGAGAATATTAATTATTTCTTCATAACATAAGACTCAATAAATATAGTCTATAAATGAGTTGACTACTTAGTTCACAACCAGAAGAGGAATCAATTTACTATTTTATTATAAAATTATCATCCATAACTTAGATGAAATATATATATATATATATATATATATAATTCCCTTGGTTGTCATGATTTAATTTAAATTTTATTATTATACAACGTTTTGTAAGTATATATTTTTATTTTTTTGCCCCGCGCATGCAGCTGTGGTGGAATGGGGTTTGGTGTTTGGGGCGGCGATCATCAGGTCGAGTCCCAAGGACAGTTTTATTCATTTAATTAGTTATATATATAAAAAAATTATATATATATATTTTTTATTTTTTTGGCATTAGAAAGAATAAATCAAATTAGTTTGACCTACCTCAAAGTGTGATCACGCATGCATCCATCAACTGAGACATGAAAAAATATTGTTATATCAAATTTAGTTTTTATAATAAATTTATCTAATTTTATATGGTATTATTAAGTTGATGTAAAAATGAAGAAATCATTATTTCATAAAAAATAATAAAATTTACTTAAATTGATTTTTTGTCTAAAATTTATAATGGTGAAATCAATTTCAGCATGGAAATATATTTTAAAAAATAAATGCTACAACTTTATAAAGTTAAAATCTATCTCTGGTACAAGATAATATATTTTTCTCATGCAATTATATGTCCATCAAAAAATAAAATTTATCTCATGTATACAATTTGTCTCTATATGAAATTTAAAGTACTTATTCAATGATATAAAATTATGTTTTTCATTATCATGTAAGAAATATAAAAACATGAGATTTTTTTTTTATTTTTTTATATATATTTTATCGATAGTTTCAATTGTTCATATTAACTATATAAAATAATTAAAAAATATTATATATATATATATCAATAGATCTTTAAATACATTTTACAATTTTTTAAATTATTATATTCATTTTATCTTATTTAATAGGAAATATAAATTCCAAATATAATAAAAAAAAGTTAAAGTAAAATTATTTTCTTATCTGAGATTTTATTATTTTATGTATCATGTTTTATATCATATCAGTTTTTGTGATAATATTTTTTGATGTTAACATTGAGATTCTTAATCATAAAATAAAATTATTTTAATATTGTTATAAAATATTGTTTTTACAATATAGAGTATTTTATAAATATTTTTTATTTGGAAGATCATTTTAAATTGATTTTTTATTAATAATAAAATAAATTTATTTTATGTTATTATATTTTTTCAAAAAAAAAAATTACGTTTTAAAAAAATTGTACATTATGTTTCCCTTGGCCACTCCATTTTCCAGGTAGAATCTTTAGGGATTTCTATGGTATATGCCTTACGAGTTGATGGTGTTGACCATAATGTCAAAATACTAGGGTTAAAATAAAATATACCATTAAAACCATATAATGCATTGATGGTATTCATTAAAACCATATCAGTCCATCCCAGCGTGTGCTATCTTCCAACTCCAAAAAGTTTGAGATAAAATTTCACTATGATGCTTTTAGTGATTATTTCATTGACCCCATTGACCGCATCTCAACATCCATGTTTATATGATATATGAGGGTCTTGAAGCAATCTTGATATGCAGCACAGGCTAAACAGACACTCGAATCAGAAGTTATAGCCTTTTGAATTTTAAGAAACTGGGGTCGGTGACAAAAAACTCAGTTTTGGAGGCATTATTGGTATTTCTAGGTGGAAAAAGTGGATATAGATATTCAACCTAATTTTGAGACCATCTATGGAATAGATCTCATCTTAGGATTTGATTTGATATGTGATAGAGGCCAAATGGACACCCGAATCCAAATTTACATCCGTTTGAAGTTCGAATTCAATTTTCTAATTTTTGAAACTTTAATATATTTTCTTCCATTAATTATCACACGATTTAAACCTCATGTGGTTTTATTTAATCTCATAAGCTTCAATTTTAGTGGTTATGAAGCTAAAACAGACTCCCAGATCAGAAGTTATGGTTGTTTGATGTTAAAGTTTTCTTTTTAATTTTTTGTAGATTTGTTTTATGTTTAAAATTATTATTAATTAGTAATTATAAATACTTATTAATTAATAAATTATAATTAACTAAAATTATAAATAATAAATTATATATTAGAGTAAATAATAAATAATAAATAACAAATAATTTTTTTATAAAAAATTTCCTTTAAATTAGAGGTGGGTTTTTTAAATACCGCTGGTAAAAAATGATTTTTTTCTTTGAAAAAGAAATCAAAAATAAATTTTAAAAAAAATTTAAAAAACATTTAGTGGTGGTTTTAACAACCACCACTAAACTTTTTTTTGGGAAACAATTTAGTGAAAGTTTTCAAAACTATTGCGAAAAAACTCAAGGAAACACCATTTTTTGTAGTGTTGGTCTATGTTTATACCTCACCTAAGTCAAACTAAATGTTTTAGACAAAAATGAAATGTTGGAATTCAAATTTGGAACTCCATATAAATGTTATCAATGTTTTCATAAATGGAATATTTAATTTTATGATAATTAGGGGGAGTAAAAATGGGATTACAAAGCATAAGCATGCTGCTGAGGAAATGTTTTTGAGATCAACATAATCGTAAATGTTTCTTCTAATATCGTTTACCAGGAGGATTACTATTTTACCCCCTTATGAATCTAAAACCAAAAATTCAAATTTCCACTCATTATCACATCCTGGAAAATACACGGTTTGTTACACCTACATGATTTTTCAAATTCCAATCTCACTCCAATTTTACACAACACCATCTTATATTGAAGGATTTGAATATCATAAAATTCATCATCGATGAAAGTATTGGCCTACTCTAGTTTTAATGCTCAAAAAATCATGCTTAAATATGATTATTATAATTTATTAAGATAAATTTTGTTTAATCATATTCAACTATAATTTTAAGCTATGGTGTTAGTGTTTTCACCATAAGACATAATTACAGATTTTGGGTAAGTATGAGCTCCCGATACTTATCCTACCAATAGACAAGTCACTGATACATGAGCTACCAATGGAATAAGTTACTGGTAAACTGAGTCACCAACAGAGAAACTCAGAATTTTCACCAAGTATGAGTAACCGACAGCTTGACCTACCAGTGTCCGACCTACTGATAGAGTGACTGACCGGCACAGAAAATTTCACTAAGTATGAGCTACCAACAACTGAGCTACTGACAACCGAGCTACCGACACATCAAATACTGACACATAATTAATGGAAAAATCTATTGTCTAATAAAAGTTTGATAAACTAAAAGAGACAATCTACCTATAGAATGATCTACTGACAACATGACCCACCAATGGTCTAAGCTACCAACAGACTGATTCCCTGACGATTTATCTCTTAAATTCTAACTTACCTATAATGATCATATTTATCAAATTTAGTATCTCTTATTATATTAATGAACCTATCTATATTTTTTAGACAACATTTAATGATGTCAGAGACCAGTATGAAGTATGAGGTACTAAAGAACCTGATGCTTGTCTATATAGATGGAATATCTGGATCAAGAAGAAAGTGTGTGAGAAAGAGGAAACCTAGAAGGGATATATAGATCTATTCGTGTACCGTATAGAAAAAAAATAGATTCCTTCTGTGCTTACATGAAGATACTACTAACAACCAAAAGAACACAATTCTTTGTAGCATCTACTTAGATTAAAAGAACAATTCTAGGCTCACTAATAATAGAAGACAAAATTAAACAAAAACTCTATGTTTTGCTATCTTTTTTGGAATAAGATTATAGCTTAACTTCATTCATTCTGAAAGAGTCCATAATCCTCATATAAAATCACACAGAGAATTATAAACCCTATTATCATTACATTGCTCTGCCTGTGGATAATACTTATATTTCGAGCAGTGTGTGTATCTTTGTTTTATAAACACACACTGACTCCTATGATAAACTAGAAGATACACATATAACTTCACCAACCTATCTTTTCACAGTTTTCATTCCCATGGATAACATTGGAAGAGGTCCCAGTGTATCCTATATTTTTTTTACACTCCCACGAGAAATGTGGAAGAGGTCTAGTGACCTGGATAGTTTTTATATTGTTGTTACCCCGATCCAGGGTGTGGATCAAGTTTCTTTAATACAAAATAATTGGTGTTAGGTGATCACCAAGTGGAGAGGATTAGTTCTCATCTTGAGACCGAACCTCTTGTTTACTTCTACTGTGTGTTTTCAAGTTTAATTTTATCTGTCTTTGTAATTATATCAGAAAATTTAACTCTACTACAATAGTTAATCTTCGATAGTGTTTATATTATAATTTTGTTTTAGTAGATTTATTTAAAAATTTTAAATAATAATATATATATATTTTAATTGATAATTAATCAATCTTTGAGAAATATTTGGAACAAACAAATCTTTTATAAATATGATACTTTGGTTAACTAGCTAGTACTTGTTTTGAAATTGGGGGATTTTTTTAAATAATAATTTTTAGATAGAAATTTTTATAGGAACTCAATTAGACACCCCGTTGAGTTTCCTAATCCAACCAAAATTTGGTATCAAAGGTTTTTTAAAGGTTTTTCAAAAATATTTTTTATCTGTGATTTTAGAAGTGTTTTAAAGATATCTAAATTTTTTTTCTAGTTATTATTTTTTAGTTCTTTAAAACTTATTTCTACTATTTTAATATGGACAATAGACTGGAAGGTGCTGAACCAACATGCCTCCCAACTTGACTGTCATAAATAATGTTCAGTGGAAAATTAAAATGAAAATACATTTGGAAAGTATGGGTTTTGAAATATGGTCTTCAAATTTAGATTCATATAAGACTCCTAATAAAAATAGGAACACTTGGGATGATGCCACTAAGGCAACCTGCAATATTAACTATAAAGATATTAATTCCTTATACTATTATTTAGGGGATGAATAATTTAACAGGATTTCTGCATATAAAAAGGAACGTGAAATTTAGGACACATTGGCTATTTCACATGAAGGAACCACTAGTGTTAAAGAGACGGGACTTAACATATATACTGTTATATATGATAAATTTATAATGAATCATGATTAACCCATTTCTGACATGTATCTTAGGTTCAATGAGATATTAAATATGATGGTCTATATGGGAAATACAATCACATCCAAGGAAAATGTAATGTGAATTCTCATATTCTTACTAGAAAGATGGAGATGAACCTCAATATCAATAAAGGAATCCTGTGACATCAACAATCTACCTGTAAAGGAGATTATAGGTAAACTAATGATGTATGAGGAAGAGATAAAGTTAAAAAGATAAGAAGATTATGAACCAAATATAAAGTCAAAGTTCATGCTGAAAGTTACAGTAATGAAGAATCATCATGTGATAGTGATTAAGAGTTAGATTAGTTAGCCACGAGATTGAAGAGGTTTTACAAAAGAAAGAAGTTCTTTATAAATCCCAATTATAAAGATAAGTATAACATTAAGTTAAACTAGAAAAAGTATTTTAAGTGAAATGAAAATAAAAATGAAATAGTATTCTTTGAGTGTAAGAGAAGATGACATGTAAAGGATGACTATCCTAAATTAAAGTTCAAAAAGAAATATAAAGACAAATATAAAAAGTAAAAATGGAAATGAAGGCCACAAGGAGTGATTTTAAGGAAATATATAGTGACACTGAATCTTCAAATGATGAGAAGGTTGAAAAATCCAATATATGCTTCATGAAAAACACATCTAAGGTAACCCTAGAGTATCCTGTGTAGAATTATTATTATTATAGAGATGAATATGATTATGAAAATATGAAAAATTAAGAAATGTTTGAATAATGTAAAATTCTTGAGTATTCATGAAATTAATTGAAAGATAAATATAAATCTATCAAGAAACAACATGCTCTTACTATTTCTGTTGAATATGAACTTACTACTAAAAAGGAAAAGAATGCCCAATTTCTCAATGAGAATAGTAAAGTTAAACTGTCTAATGAGAAATTGAAGGACCTAGAGAGATTCACAAATGGTAAATATACCTTAGTTCAAATTCTTGGAAGACAATTTGATCCAAATTATAATACCAATATTGGCTATCAACTTAGTTTTTTTGTTAATTTTTTTTATCAAAATCTAGAAAATCTAGTTTTATGCCTAGTTCGGGAAAATTTACTACAAGTTCCAGTGCTAGAACATTTCCTACTACTTTACATTTTTCTAGACCAAATATGGTTTATTTCTCGAAGACTTTACAAATTATCTATAGGAAACCCTTGAAACAAATGTGGGTTCCCAAATCCTAATACTAATATTACTGGACCCAAGCAAGTCCGGGTACCAAAATCCTTCCTTGTTTGATTTATTTTTGTAAGGAAACTATCTAAAGAGTTCTGGTAAAATATTATGGTACTTGGACAGTGGTTGTTCAAGACATATGATAGGGGATTATTCTTAATTAAATAATATTATCAAAATTTATTGTGGGAATGTCACATTTGGTGATAATGAAAAATGAAAAATAATTATCCTTGCCCAAATTGGTAACACAAACTCAATTTTAATTTTTAAAATTATTTTTTTGATGATCTTAAGTACAATCTGATTAGTATTTTTCAATTATGTGATGTTGGATTTCTGGTAAATTTGAAAATTATTCTTTTAATGTTTTTAATTCTAAAAAATATTTATTCTTCAATTCTTTTAGAAATGAAAATGTTTATGCTGTGAATTTAGATTCTTTAGTTTCTCAAAATGTTTCTGGGTTGAGTGTTTTTTACAGAGTTTTGGATTTGGCATATGATATTAGGACACTATAATATTCACTCCCTTATAAATATTACAATAAAAGGACTCATCAAGTATTTAATTAATCTTGAGATTCAAAATGATAAAGTTTGTAATCCTCTTAAAAAAGGAAAACAACATAAAATATCTTTCAAACCAAAGAATTTTCAAATTCTCAACCTCTTGAGATAGTTCACATGGATTTTTTTAGACTATATAGGGTTTCTAGTTTAAATGGGAATTATTATGTCTATGTTATAATAGATTACTTTTCTAGGTATACTTGGAATTTATTTTTATATCACAAGAGTGAAGCATATTCTTACTTCACCAAGTATGCTAGAACTGTAGAAAAATGAAGTGGTATTAGAATTAAAACCTTAAGAAGTGACCATGGTCGTGAGTTTTAAAACCAAGAGTTTGAAACTTATTTCTCACAAAATGGAAATAGTCATAACTTCTATGCTCCTAGGACACCCTGGTAGAATGGAGTTATAGAAAGAAGGAGTAAATCCTTACAAGAAATTGCCCGAACTATGATCAATGAGTATGGATTACCTATTTACTTTTGGTCAGAAGATGTAAATAAAACTTGTTATATAATTAATAGAGTTTTAATTGGACCTATTCTTAATAAACTCCCTATGAGTTATGCAACAATAGGAAACCTAAGGTTAATTACTCAAGTTTTTGTTTGAAAAGTCTTTATCCTTAATACAAAATATAATACTGACAAGTTCTCCTCCAAAAGTGATGAAGGAATTTTCCTAGGATATTCAACCTCTAGAAAATCCTGTAGGGTCTTCAATAAAAGAACCAAGTGTGTGGAAGAATTTTTCCATATCAATTTTTATGAAACTGATCCACATGAACCTAAAACCTCCTTAGAAAATATTGAGGGTGGTCTATCCAATCAGGACATAAATGTTAAACCTTTGGACTCTACTATTAAGGAAGTAGAAAAATCCTCCAGTTCTTGAAAATCTCCAGACTCTGATCATAGTGAACTTGAGCCTATATATGATCCTGAAATCACTAGACCTTCTTTTTCTATAACTGTTAGAACCCTTAAGAACAATCCCTTAGATGTTGTAGTTAGAGACGTAGATAAGGGGACACAAACTATAGCTTCTCTAAGAAACTAGGTTTAACATCAAGATTTCTTTTCACAAATTGAACATAAGAACATCAATGATGAATTTTGGCTAATGGATATGCAAGAAGAGTTGAATCAATTTGAAAGAAATAAAGTATAGAAACTTGTTTATAGACCCAAAGACATATTGAGTATAGTCACAAAATGGGTGTTTAGAAATAAAGTAGATGAAGCTGGTATGATAATGAGAAAAAAAGCCAGACTAGTTTCACAAGGATATAGTCAAGAGGAAGGAATTGACTATAAAGAAAATTTTTCACCTATTTCTTGACTTGAAGCCATTATAATTCTACTAGCATATGCAGTGCATCTTAATTTCAAACTTTATCAAGTGGATTTTAAAAGTGCATTCCTAAATGGGTATATAGTTGATGATGTTTTTTTGAACAACCCCTAGATTTAGAAACCCTAATTTTCCAAATCATGTGTTCAAATTATCAAAATATTTTATGGTTTAAAATAGGCTCCAAGAGCTTGGTATGATAGGCTTAACATTTTTCTAATTTAAAAAGGTTTTACAAAATTCATAATTGATCCTACATTAAAAAAATAATTTCTAAATATGTTTAGGTTGTTCAAATATACATTGATGAATTTTTTTTGGATCTTCTAAAAATTATTTATGTATTGATTTTTAAAAAATGATGCAAAGTGAATTTGAAATGAGTTTAATGGGTGAAATCAAATTCTTTTTTAGATTTCAAAATTTTCAAAATAAAGAAAGTATTATTTTAAATAAAAGTACACTAAATATCTCTTGAACCAGTTTGGCTTTGATAGTATAAAATGTAGTGATACTATAATGACTAACACCTGTAAATTGAATCTTGATGAAAGTGTAAAATCTGTTGATCAAACCAATTATAGAGGGATTATTAGAAGTCTACTCTATTTGACTTCTAGCCGGCCTGATATTATGTTTAATGTGTGTATGTGTGCACATTTTCAAGAAAACCCTAAATAATATCATTTAGATATTATTAAAATAATTTTCAAAGACCTCAAGTATACAACTGACTTAGGATTTTTCTATCCTAGAGGAAAACCTTTTGATTTATTTAGTTATTATGATGCTGATTTTGGTGGTTTTAAGTTAGATAAAAAAAGCACCTCTGGAAAATTCCACTTTTTGGGAAAGTCTCTAGTATCATAGTGTAGTAAAAAGAAAGATTCTATTGCAATATCTATTGTTGAAGCTGAATACATAGATGTTGGTAGCTATTGTTCTCAATTTTTTTTGGTGAAACACACATTACTGGATTATGGATGTTAGTTTAGACATGTCCCTATAAAATGTGATAGTACAAGCGCTATTAATATTTTTAAGAATCTAATTTCTCACTCTAGAACAATACATATTGATGCATGACATCACTTTTTGATAGATCATTATCAAAAGGTGATATAACTCTTGAATTAACTAGCATAGAATGTCAGTATGCTGATATTTTTACTAAGCCTTTTAAATTATGAGAGGATGAGTTACATCATACATGAGTTAGGAATATTCAATTTTTGATGACTCACCAATGATGTCTCACCGACATGAATCACCAATGATGTATCACCAAGGGGACTCACCGATGATGTCTCATCGACGTGACTCAATGATGATGTCTCACTAACATAACTCATTCATGATGTCTCACTAATAGGACTCACCGATGGTGACTTACCATGTATGTAACCGATGTGTCTCACCAAACGATATTTTATTTCTCTATCAAGAATTAAAGATTTCAATGTTTTATTTGATTTATTTTATTTTAACCTAAATTTATTATTTTATGTTTTCAAATCCCTACGTTATAAAATTAATAGTCAATCAAATACTTTTTACCCTCACACTCTGTCACGACCCGTCCTCGGGGCCCGTGCCGTGACTACCCCAAGACCGCCTTCCATAGGCCAGAGGCTGGCGACTTGCACCAAAGGCGTAAAAAGTTAAATGACTAAATGATATGACTCATGTCAACAAGGTGAACCTTCCTTTTCGGGAGCCTGTCTGATTAGAACTCCACAGTTAAGCGTGCTTGGCCTGGAGTAGTGATCAGGATGGGTGACCTCCTGGGAAGTTTCTCAGGGTGTGTGTGAGTGAGGACAAAGCACACTGGAAAGGACATGTGTTGGCCTGTGGGGACTATCATTAGTCAGATGCCCCGTTCGGGCACGTGGGTGGACCCTGGGGTGGGACCCACGTGTCTGCAGGGGCAACTGATGGTACCTGGTGGGCCAGGACCCGACGATGACGATCACGTCCTTATAAGAGTCTCACCTCGACGAGGTTTACAGAGATGTGGCCAGGGAGGCAAGTTATCTCCGAGGTTCAACGGACCTTTCTAGGTCCTCAGCTGGGTAGGCGAGGTGGTTTACCGCTTGACCCATCCACTTCAGTTGTACTAGATGCACGAAGTTTTCCACGTATCTCAACTGAGGAGATACATGCTCGACCCATTGCATATCATCGACCATGAGGAGAAAGACAATGTCGATGGGGTTACTTCCATGGAGGTCCCAGTGGAGATCGAGGATCGACAGGAGCGGATCCTAGGAGGACGGTCCATTCCTCTTGTTCACTTTATTTGGCAGCACGAGAACCTCTAGGTGAGCACATGAGAGTGAAATGCTCAGATGCATGCTCAGTACCGCCTTTGTATCCCTAAGTTTGTGGTGAATCTTTACGGGGACATAAAACCCTGTGGTGGGAGTAATGTAAGGACCCGTAAATTCCAAGGAAATTTTTTTCTTAATTTTCTTTGGAATTTTACAAGAATGTGGTTTCTGACGGCACCTGATTCCGAGGCCCGGTGTTCCCGGAATCATTTTCCGAAGTTTGGTTCGGGTACGTTCAGTGAACGGACAAGCGGGTTTTTCTAACTTTTGAACCGGTGCTCGGAATCGAATTCTGAGGGCACTGATGGAATCGCAGCGCCAGTAATTTCTTAGAAACGCCTCTTCCGGAGTTGCGTTTGCTCGGGTGTGATTTTTAATTTTCGGGATTAAAGTTAAGAAATAAAATAATTGTACGACAAACTTTATTTTATTTCACTTAAGCCACTTGGAAGCCACTTGAAGCCACTTAAAGCGGCTTAAGCTGAGTTGATCCGGATAGGGTGCTATCCAAAATTATCCTACCCTCTTGGTAGGATATTTGTGGGGTGGGGCCCGCACGAGCCCCGCCGTTTCTTTTCTAATTAGTAACGCACCCGCGAAAACCCGTCATTATGAAAGTAAACTAACGCGTTTTCTTAATTTCTTAACGCACCAATTAATTGGGAGGTTTATTTCGTTGAATTAATTCTACGAATTAATGGGTCGTTACTTATCTCTTTTTCGTTTCTTAACCGGTTTGAAATCCATTGGCGTAGTAATAAAATAAGACCAACGCCACATCTTGAGGATTACACGTTGGGAGGCTTTTGACAGAATTATTGTGCCTTCACCCTTCTTCGCGAAGAATGCAAAGAACGCGAAGAACGCAAAGAACGCCGACCTCCGACGAAGAACGCTGAAACCGCGGAAATCGACGACGCGGCGCCGTGTGCCGCGACGCCGACGTTTCCTCTTCTACGACGTTCCTTCCTCCGCAACGAAATCTTAATGTGACAACTGGCCCCCGGTGATAGCACAACCACCCCGCCTTAACATGGCCGTCGGGTCCTGGCCCACCAGGTACCACCAGTTGCCCCTGCAGACACGTGGGGCCCACCCCAGGGTCCACCCACGTGCCCGAACGGGTCATCTGACTAATGACAGTCCTCACAGGCCAACACATGTCCTTTCCAGTGTGCTTTGTCCTCACTCACACACACCCTGGGAAACTTCCCAGGAGGTCACCCATCCTGATCACTACTCCCGGCCAAGCACGCTTAACTGTGGAGTTCTAATCAGACAGGCTCCCGAAAAGAAAGGTGCACCTTGTTGACATGAGTCATATCATTCTATCATGAGCTTCTACCTTTCTCTATCAAACTGATCCCTTCAAACCTCTCTCAATGGCTCATCTCAAGTACATTTCTAAAAGAACTTAGGATGAGTCGCATCCATCTATGAACAAATAAGAAAATATTTCTGAACTTATCCAAAGCATGAAACTATTCATCAAAAACTCACAAACTGTTTCGTAAACCCTAAGAAGTAAGTGCATTCAGAATGGATGTTTTCCAGTAATACCCTTTTTTTGAATGTTTTTCAAACCCAAGGGTGTTTGGAGTGGTTCTCCAACAATGAGAGGTTGTAATATCTGAGGCTGGTACATTAGTTTTACCTATATGATAAGTTTATGCTAGAAGAATGTGAGGTGTTTTAGATAAAGTCGATAGTGGATGGAAAGAGAGTGTCTTTTTCATCCAAGCATTGGGAAGAATGATTAAAGATACCCCATGAGGGTGTTTTTGATGACCATCAGAGAAGTGATCCTCTAATAAGTGACCTCTTCAGTTATGAGGTAGATTAAGCCGAGTTGACAGAAAATGGAGAGAAAACGAGGCCTATTTCTATAGTTCTTGATAGTGAGTGCATTCTTTTGTTTAAATTCATCTAGAACTAGTTTTATCCTATGAAAGTATATTTTTCATATATTATGTTTTAGGATGTCTACATGCTATATCTATTAAAGAAAGGATATTAGGTAAATATGTACAGATACTTAATGGTTCATATTAGTGATACAATCAATCCCTATTGTTAGAAAAAAATCCCTTTTCCTAGAATTATCTCTGCCATGTTGAAGGATAGAGGCTTTGTAAATGAATGTGAAGAGACAATATCTACTTGCGATGGTTTCTATCTCAACAAAGCTATTTGTAAGATGATGAAAATTAGTTGGAATCCCTAGAAGAAGATGTGGGTTGAGGATAATGACAATCTGTATGAATATTTCAGTACTATTGAGCATGCCTCATGGCCTAGGAACATGGTTGATTCTAGTCTAGGACGGGATGAAGTTGGTGAGTATTCTGATGAGGATGTGGCTGAGGAAGGTCATGGAAATGAGTCTTCTATAGATGATAGGAGTGATCCTGATATTGATGATAGTATAGTGATGATGTCTCATGGTCATGAAATTCCACCTGGACCTCTACCTTCTACAGAACCTATTCTTTATGAGAATGATAATAATGAGATAGAAGATTCAGAAAATGTTATATATGAGAGTAGATTTGGTAGTGAAGAATAATCCGGTGAAGAAGAAGGAAGTGGTAGTGAAAAAGAAGATAAAGCTGAGGAAGATGATGGATAATTTGGAGAATATGATGGAGAAGATGGAAGTGATAGAGAAGATATAGAAAGTGATGATCCAGATAGTGGATTAGACCATGGTGATGATGACCAAGGTCCTAGTGGAGATGTTGTTGATATAACCCTAGATCATGCTGAACATGAGAATCCTACTGGTCCTACTTTAGGGGAACACGAAACTATTGTGGAATCCCATAGGGAATATGAATAGGTTATGATTGAGGAAAGGTCTCTGGATTCTCATATTGAACCAGCTGTAGTTGAAGAGAGAGCTCATGTTGTCCATGTTCAGGAAAAAGTTCAGGATGTAAAGGATGTATCTATGAATCTATTGAGGGAGTTGGTTTATTCAAAAAAGTGTCCATCAAATTATGGGGAGAGACAAGATAAAAGATAAAAGGTTGATGTTCTTTCTACCTTAGATGATATTGTTGTACCTGTATGGAGGAAGGACCCAGGGTATGTGACTATTGGATTGGATTATACTGATGTAGAAGAGAAGACTGCCACTACTCATATGGTTGATTTAGAATCTATTGAGTATATCACCAAAGATGATTTTAATGCCTTAAAGAAAGAACCGTTGGATGATATTTGATCCACCCCTTAATAGTCACCTCCTCTAGTTTCTAGAATCAGTGAAATAGATGATGTGTTGATTAGTGAGAGAGTTGTATCTAAGGTTGATCAAATATTGATGAATCTTGAAAAATTTGTTGTTTCAGATAATCAAAAGACAAGGAATGAGTTGACTACTATGGTTTCTTCCATTAATGGTCAGAAAATTTAATATAGAACTTCTTTTGAAAAAGTTCTGGAGTGTCTTAGATACACCGCTTTTTAGTCTTCTAAGGAATCTACACCTTCTCAGACTCTAACTCTTGATCTAACTCAGTTGATATCAGATATTAGAGATATAGTACAAGGTGACACCAACTCAGTTGCTCCTATTTCTCACTCTCCTAATGTTGAGATGGTTATAAATGTTATTAGAGAGTAACTTAAAACTATGATGGGTAGATCTGATCAAGAGAGTATCTAAAACCTTAACTTCACCATTACAATACAACTATTTTTTCATCCTTCTTCTCCTATCATACCCATCCTACCTGCTTCTACCTCTTCTTCTGCACCCTTCACACCTTTGACCATGAATCATACTGAAGATCTTAGTTAGATTTGACCTATCATCCAACAGGAACTCACATGACTTGCTGACCCTTCTACTCCTCCCTCCTCTGCTTCGGATAAAGGCAGGGAAGTGATGGATTCTGTTGTGCCCCAGTAGTAGTTGGACCACTTTTTTATATGGATTTCATTTACTATTTTTAGTGTTCTATTTGTGTTATCCCTTTTACTACTTGATTAATGGAATAACCTTCGTTATTTCCTCTTATTCTTATTTATTTATCAATTATTTCTTTTTCATTCACTATTTTCTTTTTGATGATCTAAAAGGGGGATACATAATATGGTATCTCACTCAGGGGAGTTGAAGATTAATCTTCAAGGTTAAAAGGGAACATATAGTTCATTTAACAAGTAATCTGTACTTGTCTTTAATTTAAAATTTTATCTCAATAATATATGTAATATATTAAGGATGTTTTTTCTCTAATCATAATAAATAAATTTAATTATTATGGTACATAATTCCATGATTTTTTATCATCAAAAGGGGGATATTTTTGGCCTCCTCTAGTTTTAATGCTCACAAATCATGCTTAACTATTCTTAATATAACTTATTAAGATACATTGTGTTTAATCATATTCAACTATAATTTTAACCTATGGTGTTAGTGTTTATATCATAAGACAGAATTACAGATTTTGGGTATGTATGAGCAACTGATACTTGTCCTACCGATAGACAAGTCACAAATACATAAGCTACCGATGACATAATCTACCGGTAAACCGAGTCATCGACAGAGCAACTCATAATTTTCACCAAGTATGAGTCACCAAAAGCTTGAACTACTGACGTATGACCTACCAACGTCTAACCTACTGACATCTTGACCTATCGACGTCTGACCTATCGATAGAGTGACTGACCAACACTAAGAATTTCGCTAAGTATGAGTTACCGATAGTTAATCTACCGACATCTGAGCTTCTGATGACCGAGCTACCGACACATCACCTATCGACGCATCATCTACCAACAACTTGATTGATCAATGCAAGTTTGATATACTGATAGAGATGATCTACTGATAGAATGATATACCAACAACATGGGCCACTGATAGTCTGAGATACTGATAGACTGAGTCACTGATGATCTATCTCTTAAATTCAAACTTACAATTAACAATAATTTTTATGAAATTTAGTAATAATTATTATATTAACAAACCTGTCTATTTTTTTTAGACGACATTTAATGATGTTAGAGACCAATATGAGGTATGAGGTACCAGAGAACATGTTGCTTGTCTGTATGAAGGGAATATATGGATAAATAAGAAAGTGTGTGAGAAAGAGGCGACCAGAAAGGGATATACAGAGATTTTTGCAAACCATAGATAAAAACACATGATCTTCCTATTGGGCTTATATGAAGATACTAATAACAACCAAAACGTAACACCCGAGATTTTTACAAGAAATATTTTGTTTTTATGTTATATACATCATCAAAGGAATCTTTCACTGCACACAACACTAGCTTGGCTTGCTTTACATGCAATCGCGACCTTCCTCGATAGCTTGCGTTGTACGCAATACCGAGTTTCACTAAACAACGATATGCTATTAAAATATTATTAAAACTAGCCGTTATGAATAGTAATACCCACTTTTTGAAATTTTATAAATTTTATCTTTCAAAATGCACTTCATTTTTGGATTCGGAATATCGAAATTAGCCTAGGGTGAAATTTTGGTATTTTTCTGAAAACTTTCAATTTTTAATGAATAGTGAAAACACTCGATTACTATTTAAAAACCGAATTTTTATTTAAATAATTATTTATTTTATTTAAATTTATTTTAGGTCAAAATTGATACATAATATGTAACACCCCAAGCTTCCTCGGTACGTTTCCCTTTGAATAATGCAATGGCTTGCATTGTACGCAACTTCGAGATTCTAACACACCACAACCAATCAAACTAGCCATTATGAATAGTAATACATACTCTTTGAAATTTTATAAATTTTATCTTTCAAAATGGACTTCATTTTTGGATTCGTAATATCGAAATTAGCTTAGGGTGAAATTTTGGTACTTTTCGGATAACTTTCATATTTTGATGAATAGTGAAAATTCTAAATTTTAATTAAAAACAAATTTTTTAATATAAATAATTAATAGTGATAAATTATGAATTTGAGTGGTATTAAAGTATATTTAGAATATATTTTTACCATTTAATACAATGTTGGTTATTGGATGTAATTTCACAATTAAACGAGACATAAACAAGTGCCAATCTTTTGATAGTTATTATTTCTTAAAAACACGCTATTTGTTTTGACAACGAGAATTAATTTTTAAATTAATTAATGAAACTTATATGTTTTTAATTTGGTAAAATAGAAATCTTTTTTTAATTTATAATATCAAATATATCTTAGGCAGAAGTTTTGGTATTTTTCTGAAAACTTTCAATTTTTGATGAATAATACTGAGTTATAGTTTAAAACCAAATTTTTTTTAAATAATTAATTATTTTATTTAAATTTAATTAAGTTCAAAATAGATACATAATACCTATATAAGTTCAATGTAATTTATTGGAGTTAGTTTAGAATAATTTTAGATATATAAAAATTTTATTGAACTTTTCACCGTCTTTTACCCACCTCCTAGGAGAATTTGGAAATTCACATAAAACTTAATTTTACCGCTTCTGTGAGTAGAATTTAGAAAATATGAGAGAAAAATTTAATATCAAGGGGTAAAATTTGGTTCAATGAAATGAAAATAATTTTTGGTGAATAGTAACTTTTTACTTTTATTTACCACAGTTAAAAGTAAATAGGGTAATTAAGGGTAAAAATGATATTAATATTACCCTAACACATGTCCTAATTCTATTGGACAAGTGTATATCGACCAAAAACAAACTTAGGAATAAAATATTATCATTTAGGTCCACTTGGATTAGATTAGGACATTTATTATTATTTAATTCAAAGAAGAGTTAAAAGAGTTAAAATCAAAGTTTATTTACTAAACAATTTCTAATATAGGGTTATACATAATATAAATTCTATTGTAAATATTAATTAGAAAGATAAAAATATTTCCTACATAATGGTATTTTATTTATAATTTTTAGACATTAAATAATTTAATTTATTTATGACACAATAGTGATGCAGTAATTACCTAATTAATGAAATATTAAAATAATTGATATTATAAATATCAAAATAAATGTAATTTGAGACTTTTTAAGAATTCCACTAATTTTCTAGGTTAATATGAAATATTAGGATTGATTATATAAATTATTTTCGAAGTAATAATTCTGTTATGAATTTATCAAAAAACACAATACCAAATAATGTCAAAATTGACATTAAAGAGTTTTTAAAACAAAAATTATATTATTAATTGATATTAAATTCTTAAAAATATAAGGTTCGTCCAAGAGACTTATATAATGATAGGTGTATCATTGAGGGACCACTTGGGGGTCTCTTGTAGGTATATAGTAAGTTCGTTAACTATATAATATAAAAATACAAAGTGACATGGTAAGTGTCAAACTAATTAACTAAGAGTTAAAACTAAAAGATAAGGTTAATATAAGGACCCAAAACTATCTAAATTATATTGGTTGAGTGGTTTTCGACCCATCCCCACCTTAACCTTTAAATAATCCACTTTTGAGCCATTAGAAACTGAATATGAATTTATTATAAAATAATATTTCTAGTTTTTCCAAAGGTTCCCCTCACCCCTCTTATAAATGGCCACTTCACCTTATCATTAATTCACCCCATAAAATCCATTTGTCTCGGCCAAAATCTACCCAAATATCATCCCAACTTCCCTCAATTCAACCTAGAGGCCTTAGCGTGATCAAAAATCCAACCTAAGGAGGCCTTTTGATCAAATCAAAAGGAAGAACCCGAAGAAGAGGTAATGTTTTCACCACCCTCTTTCAAGTTCCTTTCTTCTTCAACTTATTCTTTATTTGTTATTTTCATTATAAAATAATAACTCCAGTATCTTATATATACTGTGATGTTATTATAAATATGGTACAACCATATTCAATATTCTATCCATCCTTTGAATGACATGTCACCATACGTGCGTACGTACGGCCTACCGTCTCCACGTCATGGTGTAATTGTTATTCAATATATTATTATTTGGATGGGTATAATAATGATGTTTAATTCATGTAAATAATAAATATAACATGATAATGATTCTGTCTATAAAATATACCATCCAATCATATATTATTTTAATATCAAAATAATGATATTGTCGATTGTGCGTACGTACAAACTACCGTCTCCACGAACGCGATGAGATTCATCCCCTATCGTATCCATTCAAGTATAATTCTCATTTGATGATTAAAAATAATTTTTAGAGACATTATATGATTCTGTATTTTAATAAGATATATCCCATCCATAACAAATATGGCTCGTATACCAAATAATATAAAGGAAAAGGAGTCCGTTAACACTCGAAAAGATGATAATACTAAGATATTATTAACAAATAAATGTTAAAAGATCATATATGATATAATATTAATGTAAACTATTCTTGTATAACTCAATAACAATTATTTCACCATTATAAAAGAGGTTAACCTATTGTCGACCAAGAAAAAAGTACAAAGTAAGGGGTTTCTTATCTCAATTTTAATTTCATGAGATTTCCATTGTTCACCACTTATTTATTGCATGTGGTGTGTGTACAACCCATGATTGTATTCATTGTGTAATATAATTTAATTTATGGATATTTACATCATCATTGAATTATAATTCTTTCATGGGAGTATGTTTCGTAAGTTACCAAATTGGTAAGGGAATTTGAAATTTCAATTTCCACTCATTCAGCTTTACGCATACTTCATTGATTATTTTACACCAAGATTATGTGTGGAATCACTATTAATTTTCTTATGTTATAATTTACACTCCCCTTTATGTGGATATAATTTTGATACACATAATCACCCCATTGATAAATTCTCAAGTCGTCGATATGAACTTGATAAGAGTAATTTTAACTCAATCTTCATTTATTGAGTTAAAAATCCAATTTATTGGTGTTGTTTTTACAAGAATATGTGTGAATGTCCTTTGATTGATTTACACTGAATATCCAATCATATTGAGTGTATTTATATTTTTCACACATAATTATGTCGTTGATTTATCCCTAACCTAAGGATACGGTCTTTATAAGAGACTTAATCTCAATTTACATCCCATTGAGACTTCTTTGTTGTTATACACCAAATCACTTTTATGTGGTGTATATAATGTACTTTGACATAGTATATCATTAATCCGTTTATTCTCATGATATTATGAAGTTTTTATTACCTCAATTATTTGTATTCAAGTGTCTCTCTTTTGGTTTGAAACTCTAACTAAAATATCTTTTTAAATATTTTAAAGATTTATTATTCTAAATATTTTTCATTAATGTCCATGTTTTAAAAATGGTTTTAAGTATTTTTTTTATATGTACATTAAAGTTTTAAAATTAAAATTCCTTTTAAAAGTTTCAAAGTGGTATGGGACACTTTGATTCAAAAATATATTTTAAAATAGCTTCTTGACAAATAGTGTGACTTTTAAATGTTTTCAAGAAAAGGGGGATATTTATATCAAATAGTTTTGATGGTCAATATCATTCATTATTCTCAATTGAGGTTAATATATTACAATAAAATCTTATATATTGTATTAAATGAGTTATGTTTGACTGTGGATGTGCTATTTTTATACCATTCATGGTTTGTGGATAAAGTATTGACATTTCATATGCTATTTTTAATATGAATTTTTATGTTATGTTTCAAACTTTTTATATGAGGAATGCATTGGACTTAGTAAGTGATGGATGGAGCCCACTATAGATCCTCGATGCATCAGTAGGTATCATGAGACAAACTAGTGTCTTGGCATGAGGCCTTGACAAAATCTTAATTGTAGTCTTGGAACGAGGCCTTTGCTACGTGGTTATGATAGTCCGGAATTATGCATTCCATCTTTATGAAAATGGTTATTGATATTGCATGTGGTTGTTAGACTAGTAGAATATCCATGTGAATAAGTAAATGGAATTATTTCATTTTATCTTTTCCATATTATACTGAAGTTCGAGTTTAAAAGGCTCTTGTTTTAGTTATACATTCCCTTAAGTGTTTATGCTTATCTAGGAAAGCTTCTGCTATATTGTTATCCTTACTGAGCATCTGAGCTCACCCCTTTCAATGTTTTATTTTTCCCAGGATGTGAAGAAGTAATTTATGAATGACCTACGGGGATAGTATGAGAGGATATGAAGACAAGATTTTTTTGTAGTTTTTTTTACCTTATGATATAATGTAAGACTTCATGAATATATCTAGTGTTTCCAAGGCTACTAAAATAATCAGTCTTTCGAGACTTGATCTTTTGTGATCATGCCAATGATATTTAATAATGCACCGACTCTATGTAACTGGGGTCGGGGCGTTACAGTTGGTATCAGAGGAAGTTTAGTACAAACCTTGGAAGCTAGATTTAGATAAGCTCTGATTAGAGCACATAGACCTAAGATAGACTTTGAGGATTAGTATATAATAACTTCCTAGAATTTTGGTATTGTAGAGATTTTGTGAGTTTTCTGAGCAATACATCCCTGTCAGGATACGAGCAGGTAGAGGCAGCTCTGGAAGAGATGTACCTAGGGGTAAAACCCGAAAACACCGCTTTGAGCTTGACTCGAACGGGAACTGGTGCATGACAATGAGACTTGCTGTACTCTTAGTTACGACACTCCCGGGGGATATGCTTAGGATAATTTAAATTTTCTTTACAAAACGATTTGAAGTATTATATATAATATGAGAGTAAATGACCTTGGTTAATCCTAATGTGTTTCAAATTTAGAATATGGTGACATGATATTCTCTAAATGATTTTATGACTACTGTTACTCACACAATGCTTTCTGGTTTTAGTCAATGGATGGATTCCAAGGAAGTCATAGTAACTTTGAGAATGATGTACAAGGTGGGAGCGGTGGTGGAAATGAGCAACAAAATGGAGTGTTGATTGGGGTGAAAGATATCGTGTTCATGACAAATCGGTTTTACAAAAATATGACCAACAACATATATATTAACCATCTCCCAGACTCAACAAGGAAGAGAAAGACGATGAATGATTAGATCTCCAACAATGGAGACCATGGAGAAAAGAATCCTCAATTTCCATCATGAAGGAAATGTGGAAGGAGACACCAATTAAAGAGTCTCAATGGGACAAAGAAATGATTTACGTGCGGGAAGGAAGGACATAAAGTGAAGAATTGATGAAGAAAAATGAAGAGTACTATGGAAGAAGATAAAAATGGTCCCAAGAATCCATTTACAGTCATTTGCCGTAAATGTAGGGGACCTGGCCATTACCTGAGTGAATGCCCTATTCTCTAGGATATTTTCTTGGTCAAATAAGAAGCTATGTGGAAATAAATGGTTGGAGAAATGTTTAAAAAGTATTAGTGCTACTTGTTGATGGGTTTACTTTGGAATAATATTCTCTTGTATTTTTAACCCTCCAGTTTGACATGTGAGAATGATATTTGAGGAAGAATTATCTTTTCTATTGTGGATATAGTTATAAACAACCATTTGGTTTTATATGATCATTGGGTTTGAGGCAATTACAAGTTATTATAATTTGGGATGAAAATTCAAGGTATGAGATAAAATTTGTGGTTAAATTATGTTATGGTTATTTTGAAGAATTTATCTCATTTTGGTAATGTTATAAAATATAGTTTTTGAAAAAGGATAACACGCAGACTGTGTGACAACCCGTCGCGTCGGACAATGCTGTGGGAATCGAACCCACAACCAAAGTACGATTGGGATTTATCGCCTACCAATGGACTACGTGAAGTCCCTTGTTAGTGTGACTATTATTTTAGTTAAATGATTTTATTGATCAATAATAAGTTGATTTGGGATCTTATGTCTTAACAAATGAATACCCTTCGTATAGGAAAATGATTTGGCGATTAAGTGATAAATGTTATTTTGGAAGATGTTCGCTTTATTGGGAAAACTATATGCCCAAGAAAAATAGAATACTATGGGATTTCATTTGAGGAGTAATGGTGGATTTTTTACCTATGTTTTATTGTGGATTTATAGTGATTTGGGTTATTTATGGAAATGATTAACCTATAATAAATAATATGTGATTAGGTTAATTACTTTTAACTATGTGTTGGTCGGAGTGGACACTCAAGAGGGGGGTGAATTGAGTTCCAATTAAAATTTCTGTTTAAAATCCTTTACCAAAATCCCCAAATTTAAAATACTAATTGAATTGTAGTGAATTTGAACTAAAGAAAAATTTCAGTTAGGTTCTCAAGGGATTGATTAATTCCCAGTTAATCTAATCAGAAGATCAGATTAGCTTTTGAAACTAAACTAATGATTTACAAATAATGTAAACACTTTCTAATTCAATTATTAGAGTAACTTTGAAAAACAGTTTAAATTTTAAAGCACTTATTAGCGAAATAAAAGGTTTTAGATAAAACTAAACAAAGCACAACAGATATAACCAAGAGGTTCAGTCTCAAGCCGAGACTTAGTCCTCTCAAAAATTTATATAAATTTTATCCACACCCTAGATCAGAGTTCACAACAGTTTACAACTGTCCAGGTCAAATACCTCTACCACAGTTCTACGTGGGAAACAAAAACAACAGCAAATACAGCTGTCCAGGTCAAAGACCTCTACCACAGTTCTATGTGGGAAACAAAAACAACAACAAATACAGCTGTCTAGGTCACACACGACCTCTACCACTATCCACAGTGGGAAATAAAAGATGTAAGGAGTTTTAATGAGGATTTATAGATCCTCCGTTAAGGTTCAGGAGACAGTGTTTGTGTAAATTAAAACTGATGACACACACTGCTCGTAATGTAAACAATAAATCACTGAGCAAGATATAAAGTTTAGAATGGCTCTAGTGATTGCAGTGTAGATCTGGACTCCTTCAGATTGATCATAAATGGTTCTGAGTCCTCTTCTGGTTTTTTTCTGGAAAACAGAGTGTCGTCTTCTTGACATCCAGGTTCAAAGAAAGTGAGAATGTAGTCGATGAAGTTCTTCAAAATCCTTGTGAATGTAAAGAACTCTTCTTGAGTAAGCTTGAGTGTGTATGATCTTCTGTGTCTTCTTGGTTGTGCAAGTATATCTCTATGATGTCTTCTTGTGTATGTCACTTGTAGATCACTTCTGCATTTCCCTTCTCTTTCACTTCTCTTTTTGCAGCAACAGAGACTTCTTGTATTTATGGCACGAGCTCCAGAAAAAGAAATGATTTCTTTTTGAAGGTATGAGGTACGGTTCCCTGACATCCAACAACCTTCATTAAATAAATGTTAGAGCATTTAAAATATACCTAATATGACCATTGGTTAGATTAAATAAAGATAAATAAATTAAGGCAGCATCAGATTCTCTGGAACGGTAGATTTGGATATCGGTAGCCTTGTGTCATGGTATCTTCTTGTGTAACGGTAGCCTTTCTATCGGTAGACTTCATGTCTGTCGGTATACTTGATCGGTAGTGGTAGAATTAATGTACCGGTGACCTTGATGTATCGATGACCTTCACGTAACGGTAGACTTGTTGTACCAGTGGACTTGATGTATTAGTAGGCTTTCACGTAACGGTAGACTTTTTGTACCGGTGGACTTGATGTATCGGTGACCTTTACGTAACGGTAGACTTGTTGTACCGGTGGACTTGATGTATCGGTGACCTTCATGTAATAGTAGACTTGTTGTATCGGTGGACTTGATGTATTAGTGACCTTCACATAACGGTAGACTTGTTCTGTTTAAGCATTCTATTGGCAGAAAGGTTAAGTTAGAATATATCCATCCAGTAACCGAATTCTCTAAAGATAATGTAAATATTATAATATATGAATATGTGCATGGTGTATAGAAATACTAAAATAAGTAGTTAATCATTAATCAATATAGGGATTATCAAACTATAATTGATCATAATTGGGATTATCAAAATATGATTTCAACTAATTTTCCAGAGGGTTCAACAATCTCCCCCTTTTTGATAATCACAACTTATGCCAAAGTATTAAGAAAAAATAAAATGGTGTCAGAGAAAGAATTTCCAAAAAAAAAACTTTAAAACAAAGTTCTCATTTTTCTCCCCCTTTCAATTGCACTCGCATTTCTCATTAGTTTCATTTTCTCCCCCTTTGTGATTAACAAAAAGAAGGGTAGAATCAGAGAAATGTAGAGACTAAAAGAGAACAGATTACAAAGAAACATAGTAAAGTGGAGAATGTAAGAGTAAATTTCCATTAAATTACAAAATGTACAAACTGATAAAGTTAGTATTACAAAAAAAAGTGAATCCTATCAAAAACATCCAGAATCACTCAAACGTCCTCTTGAACAGGAGTCTTTCCCTTAGGATCAGAAGAGGGTGCAGGGTCAGATTGAGTAGATGGCTTGTGAATAGCTGAAAGAACAACTGGAGGGTCATCCACTGAAACTGTACCAGATCTGAAATCTGTGCTCTTCTGTGGGATCATAGGTGTCAAGCTTTGAATAGTCTGAACTGGAGTCAACTGAGGTGTACTCTCAGAGGCAGAGGTAGGAAGTGCAGGAGGTAAAATCACAAGTCTGGCATCCACATGAAAGAATGGTAGCAACAAGTTCCTGAAATCCATAATAATACTACCTCCTCTCTCCATTGCTGACACAAAATCATCTCGATTTTCAATGAATTTATCCAAGGCAGGAGTAAGCTCCCAGAGCTTACTAACCTGTTCTCTGAAAGCTTGAGTCACTGAAGGAAACTTCATATTCTCCATCAAGAGCTTGAAATGGTTGGTCATTTGATGCTTGGTATAGACCTTCTCAAAGTAAGCATCCACTTTATTCTTAATTGCCTCTTGAGAAGCAGTAGCTGCCCGTAGGTGATCACGAACAAAACTAATAACTTCCCTAGTGGTAGTAAGGATCTGAGTATCTAAGGTACCACTGGTACTGGCCTTAGCCAACTCTTCCTGGATAATAGTTCTGATCTGGTCAAGGTTCACAGTGGAGATGGATGAGGGAAGGGGTTTAACTGAGAAAGCTACTGTCTCCTTGAAAGATTTTGTCAGATTACTAACCACCTTCTAAACAAGTTCATCTTGACTGTTCAAATGTTCTTTGACTGATGTCTTAAAAGCCTCAAATACTTCCACAAACTACTTGACTACTTCTTTGATATATCTGATATCAGTATTCACTTTGGTTTGAGAACTATTCATGGCAGTTAATGAAGCAATCAATTTTCTTAGAGCAACCACAGCTCCTGTCCAACTCTCAATTTGAGTATGGCATACTTTAACTTCATCCATCATTCCCTTCACTGGACTAGACACAACACATCCCAGAGATAGCTCCAGGGATTGCTCCACACTCCTCATTTTATCAACCAGGCTTTTCTTCAAATCTGTCACTGATTCTCTCAGTTCTTCTTTCATTTAAGCCTTTAAGGACTCAAGGTCCTCCTTGGTTGCCAAATTTTCAGCCACAACAGGTAGGATAACTGATTCCCTTTGGGGATGGTCTTACTCATCAGAATCTTCATAATTGAGTCCAAGTACCATATATCCTAGATCTGATGTCCAACCTTTAATGTAAAACAACACAGAAACTGAACCAAGATGCTCCCCCTCACTTAGAGCATTCTCCTGAGGAATCTCCCTTAACTGTTCTACTCGAGGTAACTCTACATCCTCCTCTGAAACTTCAGCAGATGCAACAACCATTTGCTCTAGTAGTTTAATAGTAGGGTTAGTCCTACCCTTTTCTGAGTCATCAATGACTCTCTCATCAAGGGAAGTAGATGCCACTTCTGCTTCCTGAATAGGAACAAACTTGTCTATATTAGCAATTAGAGGGATCAAACTGACCTCTTCTTCTTCATTTTCCTCATCATCTACTTCACCAGCAACCTCCTTTTCTCCATTAACAAAATCATCGGATTCGGTTGCCTCATCCTCTTCAGAGGTATCCTTAACAACATACTGATATGCTTCTTCTTCTTCTTCTTCTTCTGTGGTCTCAGTATCATTGTACTTCAGAATAGTTTCTCTCCTTGGTAGTTCTTTTGGAGGGATAGCTGCTTCATAGGAAATATTTTGATGCACATGACTAGGAGGTAAATCTGAGTCTCCTCCTTCCTCAACTGATGTATCTTCCTCCTCAGCTTTAGCTTCATTATCACTGTAGACTGGTTCTGGCTCATCTGGTCTAAGACCAAGATCCCTCACATCATTTGGTCTAGAAGGATGGTCCACAGGAGTGTACTTTTCATAGAATTTACCTTCATCATTAACCCATGATTTCTTCCAAGGGTTCCAGCTGACTTTCATATACTTACAAATAGTCCTGGTGAGGCAAAAGTTATCCTTAACCACAACAGTTTCATACTGAGGTCCAGATACCTCCTTTGCCTTCAACAGAATAGAAATCAACTTAGAAAATAAAAGTGCATTGGACTTAGACTTCGGTCTAGTCATATCCTCAATATGAATCATTAGCAATCTGCACAAGTTCACCTTTACTCCATGCTTTAATAGATACAACAAATAAATATCCTGAAATCTGAGGGTAGAAAAATCTCCTCTTCTTGGACTAATCACATGATGAATAAAATTGAAAAGTAGTTTATCCTCCCCTTCCATTTCTGTAGTAATGATCTTTCTAGGGGTTCCATTTCCTGTCAATTCCAACAAGGAATCCTCATATTTGAAAAAGTCACTAGTAGTAGGTATGTATTTTGAATAAAATCCATAATCACCACTATGAGGAACTCTAAGGTTCTCAGCCCATTCAATTGATGAAAATGAAATTTTTTGACCATTCACAAAGGAAATCATCCTATTCTCCTCTTCTGAAGTCTCAAAACAGAAAAACTCATAAAACTATTTTACCAGTACTGGATAATATGGTCCATTATTGTTCATGAAGCACTCGAGCCATCCTTTCTCATGTAAAATCTTCAGAATCAAGTACTTAATTTCCAACAGCCATTCCGCACATAACTCCTTTTCCACTATAATTTCTCGCTTCGATAAATGCGAATTCACAGGATTACTTCAAGCAACACTTCTACTGCTTCCAATAGCACCATCATTGGTTACTTTCTTCTTCTTAGCTTATGGTGCATCACTCCCTTCATCCACTGAGGGTCACTTCACATGGGCCATTTTAGATTCTGAGGCTTAGGGTTTTGCGAGCTTGAGAGGTTTACGTAGGAGGGATTCAAAAATAAGGGTTCACGGTGATTGAGTGATGTCTAGAGTCGGGTTTAATATAATTTAGGATTCACATATAAAATACATATCATATTAAAAACGGTTCGAAGTCTTTGCATTTATACGAAAATTTTAAAACAGCGCGAGAGATGTACCAGTGAGGTCTATCCTAACGGTGAGGTTTATCTAACGGTGAGGTTTATATAGTGGTGAGGTTTATCCTAACGGTGAGGTTTATCCTAATGGTGAGGTTTATCCTAATGGTGAGGTTTATCCTAACGGTGAGGTTTATCCTAATGGTGAGGTTTATTCTAATGGTGAGGTTTATCTAACGGTGAGGTTTATCCTAACGGTGAGGTTTATCTAACGGTGAGTTTTATCTAAACTATTTTAAGAGTAAGTTATCATTCCTAATTCGTTTCTAATGAAACTTAATATTTCTGAAATTAATGGATTAGTAAAAATATCATCTAATTGGAGTTCAGTGCCTATAAATTCAAGAGTTATATCACCTCTTTGATAATGATCTCTTAGAAAGTGGTGTCTAACATCAATGCGTTTGGTTCTAGAGTGAGACATAGGGTTCTTTGAGATGTTGATCGCACTAGTGTTATCACAGTTAATTGAAACATGTTTAAAATAAAATCCATAGTCCAATAAAGTGTGTTTCATCCACAAAATATGTGCACAACAACTACCAGAAGCTATATACTCTGCTTCAGTAGTAGATAATGCAACCGAGTTCTGTTTCTTACCACACCATGATACTAGGGACTTTCCCAGTAAATGACATGTTCCAGATGTGCTCTTTCTATCTAACTTGCATCCAGCAAAGTCATCATCTGAATAACTTATTAAATCAAATGATTGTCCTTTTGGGTAAAACAGTCCCAAATTAGCATTATATTAAAGATATTGGAAAATCCTTTTTACATCAAGTAAGTGTGACTCTTTAGGTTTAACTTGAAATCTATCACACATACATACACTAAACATAATATCAGGTTGACTAGCAGTAAGATACAGTAAGCTCCCAATCATACCTCTATAATTAGTTTGATCTACTAGTTTCCCAATTTCATCAGTATCTAATTTACAGGTGGTACTCATAGGTGTATCACTCCCCTTAATATTATCCAAACCAAAACGTTTTAATACATCCTTAGTATATTTACTTTGATTCAAAATAATACCATCTTCAGTTTGAAAGATTTGAAATCCAAGAAAGTACTTAAGCTCTCCCATTAAGCTCATTTCAAACTAATTTTTCATAACCTTTGAAAATTCAGTACATATAGAATTTTTAGAAGATCCAAAAATAATATCATCAACATATATCTGTACAATTAAAAAATCTTTTTAAATTATTTTTATAAAAAGAGTGGGATCATCAATTCCATTCGTAAATCCTTTTGAAATAAGAAAATTTGTAAGTCTTTCATACCAAGCTCTTGGAGCTTGTTTTAAACCATATAAAGCTTTAGAAAGTTTAAAAACATGATTTTGAAAGTGAGGATTTGAGAAACCATGTGGTTGTTCTACAAAAACATCTTCAACAATAAAACCATTTAGAAAAGCACTTTTCACATCCATTTGATATAACTTGAAATTCAGATGTGATGTAAAGGCAAGTAAGATCCTAATTGCCTCTAATCTAGCTACAAGTGCAAAGGTTTCCTCATAGTCAATTCCTTCTTCTTGATTGTAACCTTGTGCAACTAGTCTAGCTTTGTTTCTAATGATGTTTCCAGATTCATCAACTTTGTTTCTAAACACCCATTTTGTGCCTATGGTTAAAGTGTATTTAGGTCTTTCTACTAATTCCCAGACTTTATTTCTTTCAAATTGATTTAGTTCATCTTGCATATCCATTACCCAAAATTCATTATTGATAGCATCATTGACATTTTTAGGTTCTAACTGTGAAATAAAGGCCTGATGTTCAACCTAATTTCTTAGAGAAGCTCTAGTCTGTGTTCCTCTATCTAGATTACCTACAAAAACATCTAAAGGATGGTTCTTTAGAGTCATAGTTGGTCTCGAAAAGGTAGGGCTAGAGATTTCAGGTTCATCAACAGGTTGGGAATCAACAGAAGTAAGTTCTGGAAAATTTCCAGAACTGGATGTTTTAACTATAGGTCCACTATATTTATCATTAAGGTTCAAAACAGAGAGATCATCTTAAAGATTTTCAAGAGAGGTCTTAGGTTCATGTGGATCAGTTTCATCAAATTTGATGTGAACAGATTCCTCCACACATTTGGTTCTCTTATTGAAAACTCTATAGGCTTTACTAGAAATAGAGTAACCTAGGAATATTCCTTCATCAATCTTGGATTCAAACTTGTCAAGATTATCTTTGGTATTAAGAATAAATACTTTTCAACCAAAAACTCTGAAGTAGTTAACCTTAGGTTTCCTATGGTTCCACAACTCATAAGAGGACTTCTTAAGAACAGGTCTGATCAAGACTCTATTGATAATATAACAAGCTGTATTGACAGCTTCAGCCCAAAAATAAACAGGTAGGTCATACTCATTGAGCATGGTTCTGGAAATTTCCTGAAGGGTTCTATTCCTCCTTTCTACTACACCATTTTGCTGAGGTGTCCTAGGGGTAGAGAAATTATGACTATAGCCATTGTGTGAGCAGTAGGATTCAAAATCATGATTTTCAAACTCAAGACCATGATCACTTCTCAAGGTTTTAATCTTAAGTCCACTAAGGTTCTCTATAGACTTGTAATATTTAATAAATTAAGAACAAGCTTCACTTTTGTGAGCTATAAAATATACCCAAGTATTCCTAGAATAGTCATCTACTAGAACATAGACATAGTGCTTCCCATTTAAACTAGAAAATCTAGAAGGTCCAAAAAAATCCATGTGAACCAACTCGATAGTTTGAGAATTTGACACTTCTTTCTTTGATTTAAAAGAAACTTTATGTTGCTTTCCCTTTTGACAGGGATTACAAACTTTATTTGCTGGGAATTCAAGTTTTGGTAGGTCTCTAACTAAGTTTTTCCTAGTAAGTTTTATAATTGAATGTACATTGCAGTGTCCTAATATTCTATGCCAAAGCCAAGACTCTTTATGAAAAGCATTTAAACAAGTAATATTTTGAATAGATAAAGAATTTAAATCAACATCATAGACATTTTCATTTCTCAAGGCAGAAAATACTAATGCATTTTTAGAATTAAAAACATTGCAAGAATCATTTTCAAATTTAACATTAAAGCCATCATCACATAACTGAGAAATACTTAGTAAATTATACTTAAGTCCATCAACAAATAGAACTTTAGAAATTAATACTGAGTCAGTGTTACCAATCTGGCCTAAGCCGATGATTTTCCATTTAGAATTATCACCAAAAGTGAAAAAACCTACATCAACTCTGACTAAGATTTTAAAGCATGAGAAGTCTTCTGACATATGTCTTGAACATCCACTGTCCAAGTACCTAGTCTTTCTACAGGATCCCTTTAAGCATGTTCTCTATAAAACAGATTTAGATAGGAAATGATTTTGGTACCCATATTTTCTTGGGTCCACACAGGTTATCTAATAAAACTTTATGTACCCAAATTTGTCTTATGGGTCTCATAAGATTTTTAGAATCAACAGATTTAGACAGATAAACCTTATTAGATCTGTAACTATGAATATAACAAGTTGAAGCATATGGACTTCCAGAACTAGAACTATCTACATTCTATCCAGATTTAGGAATAAATCTAGTTTTGGTAATTTTTCTTTGTCCAGGTTGGTATCCTATACCAGTAGTATATCTAGGTGCAATCTGCTTACCTAGCATTTGAGTAAGAGTATCTTTTCCATTTGTGAACTTTTCTAAATCCTTCCTATATTGCTCATTTGACAATTTTAGTTCAGTGTTTTCTTTAAGCAACTGAGCATTCTTTTCCATTTCTATGTCAAGATCAGATTTATGTTTAACAGTTAAAGCATACTATTTCTTTAAACCTTTGTATTTGTCTTTCAGCTCATTACAGGTTTCTTCCAACATATCACAATATTCAAACAGTTCATATTTTGACATATTTTCAGAATCAGAATCATCTCTAGAATAATATGAATTTAAATCAGGAGTTCCATATGTTACCTCAGAAGTGTTTGTCATAAAACACATGTTTGCCTTATTTCTGTTTTCAGTCTCAGAAGCTTCAGATTCACTGGAGCTATCCTCATAATCACTCAACGTAGCCTTCATGGATTTCTTATACTTATTATCCTTATACTCATATTTCTTCTTGTATTTCATCTTTGGATATTATTCTTTTATATGTACTTTTCTTTTGCATTCATAGCATACAACTTCATCAGTTTTGTCAGATTTCTTCCAGTCCTTTTTCTAGTGTCCCTTGTTCTCGTGCTTACCTTTGTAATTTGATTTTCTGAAAAACTTCTTCTTCCTATAAAACTTATTAAATCTTCTGGCTATGTGAGACATTACTGCATCACTGTCAGATTCACTTTCAATTTCTTCACAGCTTGAGCTATCACTTACAGATTGAGGTTTCTCCTTATACTTATTATTTGAAGTAGATATCTTGAAGGCAACTGAATTCCTTTTTGGTTCAACTTCTTCTTCTTTGTTTAACTTAATTTATTCTTCATACATCATCAACTTACCTATAAGTTCCTTGACTGGAAATTCACCAATATCACAATATTCTCTTATTGAAATAGAAGTGCCCCTCCATCTTTTAGGTAGGCATATCAAAATTCTCATGATTTGCTCCTTTGATGGAACATCCTTTCCCAGTGAGATCATTGTGTTGACAATTTCGTTAAACCTGAGATACATATCAGAAATGGGTTCATCAGGCTTCATCTTAAAATTATCATATTTAATAGTATAGGTGTTCAATCTCATTTCACTAACATTAGTTGTTCCTTCATGAGAAACACTTAAAGTATCCCAAATTTCATATGCAGTCTTACAAGAAGATATTATATTACATTCCTCATCTACTAAAGCACAATACAGAGCATTCATAGCTTTGAAATTATTATTGTAAGCTATCTTAGTAGCTTCATTCCAAGTGGATCTAACAGTAGTGGGAATTTTATATTCTGATTCTATAGCAGTCCAAATATCAAAACCCATGCTTTCTAAATGAATTTTCATCTTAATTTTCCACTGAGCGTAGTTGTTTCAATTGAAAAATGGTGGTTTATTAGTAGAAACACCTTCAAGTCTGTTATCCATGATAACTAGTTTAAAAAAAACTTTAAAGAGATAAAAATTTAGAAATAAAAGAAATTTTAAGAACTTTAAAATACAACTAAAATCATAGTTGAAAAATAGAGTACTTCAGAAAATATTTTAAATCCTCTGATACCAAATATTGTTCGGAGTGGACACTGAAGAGGGGGGTGAATTGAGTTCCAATTAAAATTCCTGTTTAAAATCCTTTACCAAAATCCCCCAATTTAAAATACTAATTGAATTTTAGTGAATTTGAACTAAAGAAAACTTTTAGTTAGGTTCTCAAGGGATTTATTAATTCCCAGTTAATCTAATCAGAAGATCAGATTAGCTTTTGAAACTAACCTAATGATTTACCAATAATGAAAACACTTTCTAATTCAATTATCAGAGTAACTTTGAAAAACAATTTAAATTTTAAAGCACTTAGCATCGGAATAAAAGGTTTTAGATAAAACTAAACAAAGCATAACAGATATAACCAAGAAGTTCAGTCTCAATCCAAGACTTAGTCCTCTCAACAATTTATATAAATTTGATCCACACCCTAGATCGGGGTTCAAAACAGTTTACAACTGTCCAGGTCAAAGACCTCTACCACAGTTCTATGTGGGAAACAAAAACAACAGAAAATACAGCTGTCCAGGTCACACACGACCTCTACCACTATCCACAGTGGGAAATAAAAGATGTAATGAGTTTGAATGAGGAATTACAGATCCTCCAGTTAAGGTTCAGGAGACAGTGTATGTGTAAATTAAAACTGATGACACACACTGTTCGTAATGTAAACAATAAATCACTGAGCAAGATATAGAGTTTAGAATGACTCTAGTGATTGCAGTGTAGCTCTGGACTCCTTCAGATTGATCAGAAATGGTTCTGAGTCCTCTTCTGGTTTTTTTCTGGAAAACAGAGTGTCGTCTGCTTGACATCCAGGTTCAGAGACAGTGAGAATGTAGTCGATGAAGTTCTTCAAAATCATTATGAATGTAAATAACTCTTCTTGAGTAAGCTTGAGTGTGTATGAGCTTCTGTGTCTTCTTGGTCATGAAAGTATATCTCTATCTCTTCTTTTGTATGTCACTTGTAGATCACTTCTGCATTTCACTTCTCTTTCACTTCTATTTTTTCAGCAACAGGGACTTCTTGTATTTATGGCACGAGCTCCGGAAAAATAAATGATTTCTTTTTACACGTATGAGGTACGGTTCCCTGACATCCAACAAACTTCATTAAATAAATGTCAGAGCATTTAAAATATACCTAATATGACCGCTGGTTAGATTAAATAAAGATAAAGAAATTAATGCAGCGTCAGATTCTCTGGAACAATAGCTTTGGATATCGGTATCCTTGTGTCACGGTAGCTTCTTGTGTAACAGTAGCCTTTATATCAGTAGACTTCATGTCTGTAGGTAGACTTGATCGGTAGTGGTAGACTTAATGTACCAGTGACCTTGATGTATCAGTGACCTTCATGTAACGGTAGACTTGTTGTACCGGTGGACTTGATGTATCAGTAGGCTTTCACGTAACGGTAGACTTGTTCTACCGGTGGAATTGATGTATCAGTGACCTTCACGTAACGGTAGACTTGTTGTACCGGTGGACTTGATGTATCAGTGACATTCACGTAATGGTAGACTTGTTGTACCGGTGGACTTGATGTATCAGTGACCTTCACGTAACGGTAGATTTGTTGTACCGGTGGACTTGATGTATCGGTGACCTTCACGTAACGATAGACTTGTTCTGTTTAAGAATTATATTGGAAGAAGGGTTAAATTAGAATATATCCATCCAGTAACCGAATTATCTAAAGATAATGTAAATATTATAATATATGAATATGTTCATGGTGTACAGAAATACTGAAATAAGTAATTAATCATTAATCAATATAGGGATTATCAAACTATAATTGAGCATAATTGGGATTATCAAAATATGAGTTCAACTAATTTTACAGAGGGTTAAACAGAATGTTACTTTAAGAGTAGTTGATGTCATTTAGAGATACAATTTAACACGGAAGACTACATAACCAAATTATTATAAGTTTTGGGTTTCAATATTAGTTTGTATTATATTGAAGGATTTTAAGGACAATTGATTATTGAATGGTATTTATTTAACTTTGGGGTATTGTTGGTTTAATTTTAGAAATTAAGATTAGTCTTTTTTTTCTCTAATGGAATATCCATTTGGGGGATCATCAGATCTTATAATAACCGTTTTGGTTTTGATTAATCTCTAAAGACAAGGTAAATATATAGTTTATCCTATGTGGATCATGTTATACTATAGAAGTTTATTCTAGCTCTTCCAATGTGACCAAGTCTTCTTGAATACTCATTGTTTAAAAAAATGAGTTAGTGGTAGATATTTATTAAAGAATGAAACTCTACTTAAAAAGTAAGTATATATCTTTATGTTCTTAGTCAATATCATAAATGAATTCCTCGTCTTTAAGTAATGTAACTTAAAAAATAAAATAAATATGTTGTCTGTTTACTTTTCCTACTGGGAAACTAATGACCGTTTGTCCCATCACAAGTTTGTGGTTTTCTTGTTTTTAAATTTCTCCTGATCATGTTTTCTATCCCTCTCCATCAGAACTTAACAGTTAGTTTATCTTCCATATCCATTTCTTTCTACATGGAATCCTAGTATAGGTTATCTCGGGTGACCTTTGTACTTCTCTTTCTTTATTTTAAAGTGATTGTTTTATTGACTCTTTTTCCGATGTGGGACTTTCCATTACATTCCCAAGACCAATTTTAAAAATTACAAGGACGAAATTTATTGAAGGAGGGGAGAATGTAACACCCCAAGCTTCCACAGTACGTTTCCCTTTGAATAATGCAATGGCTTGCATTGTACGCAACTTCGAGATTCTAACACACCACAACCAATCAAACTAGCCACTATGAATAGTAATACATACTTTTTGAAATTTTATAAATTTTATCTTTCAAAATGGACTTCATTTTTGGATTCGTAATATCGAAATTAGCTTAGGGTAAAATTTTGATACTTCTCGGACAACTTTCATATTTTGATGAATAGTGAAAATTACTAAATTCTAATTAAAAACAACTTTTTTAATCAAAATAATTAATAGTGATAAATTATGAATTTGAGTGGTTTTAAAGAATATTTAGAATATATTTTTACCATTTAATACAATGTTGGTCATTGGACGTAATTTTACATTTAAACCAGACATAAACAAGTGTCAATCTTTTGATAGTTATTATTTCTTAAAAACAAACTATTTGTTTTGACAACGGGAATTAATTTTTAAATTAATTAATACAACTTATATTATTTGAATTTGGTAAAATAGACATCATTTTTGAATTCATAATATCAAATATAGCTTAGGCCAAATTTTTGGTATTTTTCTGAAAACTTTCAATTTTTGATGAATAGTAATGAGTTATAGTTTAAAACAGAATTTTTATTTAAATAATTATTTATTTTATTTAAATTTAATTAAGGTCAAAATAGATACATAATACAACTATTAGTTCAATGTAATTCATTGGAGTTATTTTAGAATAATTTTAGATATATAAAAATTTTATTGAACTTTTCACCGTCTTTTACCCACCTCATAGGAGAATTTGGAAATTCACATAAAACTTAATTTTACCTCTTCAGTGAGTGGAATTTCGAAAATCTAAGAGACACAGTTAATATCAAGGAGTAAAATATGGTTCAATGAGATGAAAATAATTTTTTGTGAATAGTAACTTTTTACTTTTATTTACCACGGTTAAAAGTAAATAGGGTAATTAAAGGTAAAAATGATATTAATATTACCCTAACACATCTCCTAATTCTATTGGACAAGTGTATCTCGACAAAAAACAATCTTAGGAGTAAAATATTATCATTTAGGTCCACTTGTATTAGATTAGTACATTTATTATTATTTAATTCAAAGAAGTGTTAAAAGAGTTAAAATCAAAGTTTATTTACTAAAACATTTTTAATATAGGGTTATACATAATATAAATTCAATTGTAAATATTAATTAGAAATATAAAAAGATTTCATATATAATGGTATTTTATTTATAATTTTCGGACATTAAATAATTTAATTTATTTATGACACAATGGTGATGCAGTAATTACCTAATTAATGAAATATTAAAATAATTGATATTATAAATATCACAATAAATGTAATTTGAGACTTTTTATGAATTCCACTAATTTTCTAGGTTAATATTACATATTAGGATTGATTATATAAATTTTTTTCGAAGTAATAATGCTGTTATAAATTTGTCAAAAACAAAATACCCAATAATGTCAAAATTGACATAAAAGAGTTTTTAAAACAAATATTATATTATTAATTGATATTAAATTCCTAAAAATCTAAGGATCGGCCAAGATACTTATATCATTATAGGTGTATCATTAATGGACCACTTGGGGGTCTCTTGGAGGTATATAGTAATTTTATTAACTATATAATATAAAAATACAAAGTGACATGGTAAGTGTCAAACTAATTAACTAAGAGTTAAAACTAAAATATAAGGTTAATATAATGACCCACACTTGTATAAAGTATATTTTTTGAGTGGTTTTAGACCCATCCCCACCTTAACATTTAAATAATCCACTTTTTATCCATTATAAACTGAATATGAATTTATTATAAAATAATATTTCTAGTTTTTTCAAAGGTGCCCCTCACCCCTCTTATAAAAGGGAACTTCCCCTTCTCATTAATTCACACCATCAAAGCCATTTGGATCGGACAACCTCTACCCAAATATCATCCCAACTTCCCTCACTTCAACCTAGAGGCCTTATATTGATCATAAATCCAACCTAAGGATGCCTTTTGATCAAATCAAAAGAAAGAACCCGAAGAAGAGGTAATGTTTTCCCCACCCTCTTTCAAGTTCCTTTATTCTTCCACTTTTTATTTCTTTGTTATTTCCATTATAAAATAATAAATCCAGTATCTTCTATATAATGTGATGTTATTATAAATATGGTACAACCATATTCAATATTCTATCCATCCTTTGAATGACATGTCACCATACGTGTGTACGTACGACCTACCATCTCCACGTCGTGGTGTAATTTTTATTCAATATATTATTATTCAGATGGGTATAATAATGATGTTTAATTCATGTAAATAATAAATATAACATGATAATGATTCTGTTTATATGATATACCATCCAATTATATATTATTTTAATATCAAAAGAATGATATTGTCGCTCGTGCGTACGTACAGACTACCGTCTCCACGAACGCGATGAGATTCATTCTCCATCGTATCCATTCAAGTATAATTCTCATTTGATGATTAAGAATAATTTTTAGAGACATGATATGATTCTGGATATGAATAAGATACATCCCATCCATAACAAATACGGCTCGTATAAACAATAATATAAAGGAAAACGAATCCGTTAACACTCGAAAAGATGATAATACTAAGATATTATTAACAAATCAATGATAAAAGATCATATATGATATCATATTAATGTAAATTATTCTTGTATAACTCAATAACAATTATTTAACCATTATACAGGAGGTTAACCTACCGTCGACCCAGAAAAAAGTACAAAGTAAGGGGTTTCTTATCTCACTTTTAATTCCGTGAGATTTCCATTGTTCACCACTTATTTATTGCATGTGGTGTGTGTAATGCCCATGATTGTATTCATTGTGTAATATAATTTAATTTATGGATATTTACATCATAATTTTATGATACTTCTTTCATGGGTGTATGTTTCGTAAGTTACCAAATTGGTAAGGGAATTTAAAATTTCAATTTCCACTCATTCGGCATTACGCATACTTCATTGATTATTTTACACCAAGATTAAGTGTGGAATCACTATTAATTTTCTTATGTTATAATTTACACTCCCCTTTATGTGGATATAATTTTGATACACATAATCACCCCATTGATAAATTCTCAAGTTGTCGATATGAACTTGATAAGAGTAATTTTAACTCAATCTTCATTTATTGAGTTAAACATCTAATTTATTGGTGTTGTTTTTACAAGAATATGTGTGAATGTACTCTGATTTATTAACACTGAATATCCAATCATATTGAGTGTATTTATATTTTTCACACATAATTATGTTTTTGATTTATCCTTAACCTAAGGATACGGTCCTTATAAGAGACTTAATCTCAATTTACATCCCATTGAGACTTCTTTGTTGTTATACAGCAAATCACTTTTATGTGGTGTATATAATGTAATTTGACATAGTATATCATGAATCCCTTTATTCTCATGATATTAAGAAGTTTTTATTACCTCAATTATTTGTATTCAAGTGTCTCTCTTTTGGTTAGAAACTCTAACTAAAATATCATTTTAAATGTTTTAAAAATTTATTATTCTAAATATTTTTCATTAATGTCCATGTTTTAAAAATGGTTTTAAGGATTTTTTTATATGGACATTAAATTTTTAAAATTAAAATTCCTTTTAAAAGTTTCAAAGTGGTATGGGACACTTTGATTCAAAAATCTATTTTAAAACAGCTTCTTGACTAATAGTGTGACTTTTAAATGTTTTCAAGAAAAGGGGGATATTTCTCTCAAATAGTTTTGATGGTCAATATCATTCATTATTCTCGATTGAGGTTAATCTATTACAATACAATCTTATATATTGTATTGAATGAGTTATGTTTGACTTTGGATGTTCTATTTTTATACCATTCATGGTTTGTGGATAAAGTATTGACATTTCGTATGCTAGTTTTAATACGAATGTTTATGTTATGTTTCAAAAATTTCATATGAGGAATGCATTGGACTTAGTAAGTGACGGGTGGAGCCCACTATAGCTCCTCGATGCATAGGTAGGTCTCATGAGACAAACTAGTGTCTTGGAACGATGCCTTGAAAAAATATTAATTGTAGTCTTGGCACGAGGCCTTGGCTACGTGGTTATGATAGTCCTGCATTATGCATTCCATCTTTATGAAAATGGTTATTGATATTGCATGTGATTATTCGACTAGTATAATATCCATGTGAATAAGTAAATGGAATTATTTAATTTTATCTTTTCCATATTATACCGAAGTTCAAGTTTAAAAGGCTCTTGTTTTAGTTATACATTCCCTTAAGTGTTTATGCTTATCTATGAAAGCTTCTGCTATATTGTTATCCTTACTGAGCATCTGAGCTCACCCCTTTCAATGTTTTATTTTTCCCAGGATGTGAAGAAGTAATTTATGAATGACCTGGAGAGATAGTATGAGAGGATATTAAGACAAGATGTTGTTGTAGTTTTTTTACCTTATGATGTAATGTAAGACTTCATGAATATATCTAGTGTTTCCAAGGCTACTAAACTAATCGGTCTTTCGAGACTTGATCTTTGGTGATCATTCCAATGATATGTAATAATGCACTGACTCTAGGTAACTGGGGTCGGGGCGTTACATAATACCTATATAAGTTCAAATTAATTCATTGGAGTCATTTTATAATAATTTTAGATATATAAAAATTTTATTGAACTTTTCACCGTCTTTTACCCACCTCCTAGGAGAGTTTGAAAATTTACATAAAACTTAATTTTACCACTTCTGTGAGTGGAATTTCAAAAATCCGAGAGACATGGTTAATATCAAGGTGTAAAATTTGGTTCAATAAGATAAAAATAATTTCTGGTGAATAGTAACTTTTTACTTTTTTTACCATGGTTAAAAGTAAATAGGGTAATTAAGGGTAAAAATGATATTATTATTACCCTAACACATGTCCTAATTCTACCAGATAAGTATAATTCTACCAAAAACAACCTTACGAATAAAATATTACCCTTTAGGTCCACTCGGATTAGATTAGGACATTTAATATTATTTTATTTAAAGAAGAGTTAAAATAGTTAAAATCATAGTTTAATAACTAAAACATTTTTAATATAGGGTTATAAATAATATAAATTCTACTATAAATATTCAATAGAAATCTAAAAATATTTCCTACATAATGGTATTTTATTTATAATTTTTAGACTTTAAATAATTTAATTTATTTATGACACAATGATGATGCATTAATTACCTTATTAGGGAAATATTAAGATAATTGATATTTTAAATACCCAAATAAATGTAATTTTAGACTTTTTAAGAATTAAACTAACTTTATAGGTTATAATTACATATTAGTATTTATTTAATTAACTTCGTTCGAACTAATAATGCTTTTATGATTTTCACAAAAATGAATTACAAAATAGTTTCAAAATTGACACAAAATAGTGTTTAAAACAAATATTATATTATTAATTGTTATGTTATTCCTAAAAATATAAGGTTCGGCCAAATTACTTATCTAAGGTTATATATATTAATAATTAACAACTTGGGGTTCTTTTGGCTTGTTATAGTAAGTTTACTAACCATATAATGTAAGAAAACAAGAAGACACAGTAAAAGTTAAAATATTTAACTTAGAGTTAAATATAAAAGATAAGGTTATAATAGTAACCTAAACTTGTATAAAATCTATTGGTCGAGAGGATATAGACCCATACACACCTTATCTTCAAAATAAATTAATTTGGAGATATTAAAAACCGAATATGACTTTATAATGAAATAATATTTTATGTTTTTCTTAAGGTGCCCCTTTCCTCCCTTATAAAAGGGAACCTCCTCCCTATCTTCCTCACACCACTTTGAGCCTTCATGATCGGCCAACACCTAGAAATTTCTCTTCTCCAATTACCTAGAAACATCCTAGAGGTCCTGGTCTTCTTCAAAGACCATATTTAGTACCCTAATAGGAGGTTAAGAATAGGCGCTTCAAAGAAGAGGTAATGTTTGTTACCGATTCCTTCAACTTTATTTCTTCTTATACTTATTATTATTTAGTTGTTTAATTATGAAGTAATAACATAAGTATCACTAATATACTGATACGTTATTATAAATATGAAACAACCTTATTTCACCTTCTATCCATCCTACGGAAAACGAAATCACTGTGCGTGCATACGTACGGAATACGGTCTCCACGCCGTGGTGTAATCTGTTTTCCACCACCACCTTACTTGGATGGGTATAATGGTGTAGAGAATAACTATATATTATTATTGTAAAGTGATATTGATTCTGAAATATTATACATACACTTAAATACAATTCCATGATCATGGAAATGATATCATCGCTCGTGCGTACGTACGACCTACCGTCTCCACGATGTGATGCGACTCGTTCTACATGATATTCAATGATTAATGATTATATAAATGAATTGAATGAATAAATATGATATATATTACACTAATACCATTATGAAAATTAAGTATCTATAACCTAATAATAATAATAATAATTTATTCGACAAAACACGCATAAGAACAAAAAGCAATAAACAACCGAATAACAAGTAACAATGAAATATTACTAATAAGAAGCTAAGAATATGACCATATATGATATCATAACAATGATTAAGATTCTAGAATAATTCAGTAACATTATTTAAATCATTATACAGGAGGTTGGGACACGTACGAAGCAAATCATACCTAAGGTAAGGGAAAATCTCACAATCTCATTTTTATCCGAGATTGTTTATACTTTAGAATTTACTGGGGAACATTTATCATCCACATCCATGTTTCCTCAATATGTAATATTATTTCTATCCTCCTAAAATTGTTTAAATCCAATTTTAAACTTCAGTGAGTTTTTAGTAAAAGATATGAAAGGAATATTTTGTCGTTTTTCGTACGAGGTACTTTTTGACTTTTCCGGCCAAAGTACGAGAAGAATGTTTTTTTTAAATTATACGGCATGAATGGATTTTTAGAACATTATTTCAATGAATCTTACTTTACAAGTTTTCAAGTTTATTTTTAATCAAATTATTTTAGTTTAATATTATATGACATTTTAAGAAAGGAAAATGTTTTTGAAGTAGAAAGGATATATTCTTCAAGAATGGAGTTCAAGCATTTTATCAAAATTATTTTCCATCTAAGATAATATAGGGTTCTATTTAAATAACTATTTTTAAATTGATTTGATTATGTTATGATGGAATTATTTTTATGAAGTAATTTTATCTTATATGGATTATGTTATGATGGCACGATGTTTAAGAATCCCATTTTTATTACATGGGTTATGCTATGATGTATGATTTATGATTTTGTGGAACACATAAGAATGGTTTAATTATGAGATGGGTGGGACCTATATATCCCTCCAATGCATTGGGTAATGATTGATATCTCATGAGATAGACATGGCTGGAATGGCAGGTTAATCCGGTTCAGTGAAATAGGACTGAAACGAGGAGTGAACTCGGTTCAGAAATGGACTTTGTCCGCTAAGATAGTCTTGGCAATGAGTCTTGACTACTAAGAAATGATTCTCTATGATTATGTGTGTATGCCACAAAGTTTAATGTTTTGTGTTATGATTATTGGGATTACATTTCACTACTATGATTTATCCCATGGTATGATATTATGATCTCTTTTGCAGGTTAAGATTTTCAAAATGCTATGTTCTTATGAATATGATATTTCCTTTGTTCACTCTTACTGAGCATTTGAGCTCACCCTTTTGTATGTTTTCTTTCCCCAGGTCAGGAAGAAGGTTATGAAGTAGGATATGACAAAAGGTACTATAGATATGATGAAAGAAATGGGAGACAATGTAGATGCTTTATGAACCAGTTGTTTATGTTTCCCAGTTTCTAAAGACACTATACCTATACGGTCCTTTCATGGGTTTGTTATATGTTGTAATAAGTGTGCCTTAATTTTGAAGTATGAACAATGTATTTAAAGTATGGGTCGTTATAAAAAATACCACAAATCTATACAACATAGACTTAGGAGAAAAGAACACTTCGAGGCTCACTAGGAACATAAGACAAAAGTAAACAATGACTCTCTATTTTACTATATGTTTCTGGAAGATGACTCCAACTTCAATTCCACTAGTACAAAAAGTATTTTTAAAATCACCCGTTTCACGTCGGTTTTTTAGAACCGACGTGAAAATCCTTTTTTTCTGATTTTTCATGTCGATTATTAAATAACCGATGTGAAAAATCATTTATGCTGACTTTTTTATGTTGGTTATTTAATAACCGACGTGAAAAATCAATTTTTCCTGATTTTTCACGTCGGTTCTTATAAGAACTGTCATAATAAATAAATTATAATGATTTTTATGTCAGTTATTTAATAAACGACTTAATAAACGTCTAAAATCATGTATTTTATTTCCCAAGCTTTTATTTGATAGGTCGTGGAGCTCAAACGGATTTACGGATCAAAAGTTATGGCCATCAGAAGTTGATCATCCCTAAATGAAGTCTTAGAGAAGGACAACTACAGAAGATCATAAATTTTGATACGTAACTCCATTTGAGCTCCGTGACCTATGAAATCAAATCTTACGAAATTAATTACATTTTTTAAAGCATTTTTAATGTCGGTTATTTAAAAACCGATGTAAAAAAGTCATGAAACTTGATTTTTTACGCTGGTTCTTATAATAACTGACATAAAAAATTGGGTTTCATGGCTTTTTTACGTCGGTTTTTATATAATTGACGTTAAAAATGCTTACAAAAATGTAGTTAATTTTGTAAGATTCTATTTTATAGGTCACAGAGCTCAAATGGAGTTACGGATAAAAAGTTAAGGCTATTGGAAGATGATCATCTCTAAATGAAGTCTTAGAGAAGGACAACTTCAGAGGACCATAAATTTTGATCCGTAACTCTGTTTGAGCTCCACGACCTATAAAATCGAATATTGAGAAATGAAATACATGTTTGTAAACATTTTTAACATCAGTTATTTAATAACCGACGAAAAAATTCATGAAAATTAATTTTTTTACGTCGGTTCTTATAAGAACCGACGTAAACAATCATCGAAAATTGATTTTTCACGTCGGTTTTTATATAACCGACCTAAAAAATCAGCGAAAATTTCAATATTTTTCAAGTCGGTTATCATAAAACCGATGTGAAATATTATTTTAATATCCTTCCAATGCGGGATTTCAAATTTTTACTAAAACTTTCAATTTCCACGTCGGTTATTAAATAATCGACGTGAAAAAAGTCACGAAGATTGATTTTTCACTTCTATTTTTATATAACCGACGTGAAAAATCAGAATTTTTTTTTAATATTTTTCACATTGGTTCTCATAAAAACCGACATGAAAAATGATTTTAATATCCCGCCGACGCGGGATTTCAATTTTTTCACAGCGCGAGCTCAAAATTTTCAGTTGCCGCCTAAATTTTTAATACCGCGTTTTCTTTTTCCATATCATTTATATGGTTTCATTATAAAAAAATCATAATCTAATGATCCTTTCATTCAACCATTATCATTCCACAAAATCAACCCGTTTGATCTTCAACGTGAATCCACTATTTCTTCTTTTTGCGATCTCGTCATGGTATTCGTAATTATGATTCCATGATTTATGTTTTGGTATGATTAGTTTTCTTAATTTATATACCATTTAATTATTCAGATTCACTATTTCTTATTTGTATTATGTTAAAACTACAAATCCTCATTCAGATTCTAAATTTCCTTCTCAGACGAAGCTTTGTTTGGCTCATTTGATCTTTCCTCAGAAAAAAATACATCAAACTTCTAATGGTCATAACTTTTGATCCGTAGCTCTGTTTGAGCTCTATGACCTGTCAAATAGAAGCTTAGGAAATTATATACAAAATGAGAAATTTTTTTAATGTTCATTATTTAAAAACCAACGTTAAAAATTCCTTTTAAAGTCTTTAAAAAAAACGACGTAAAAAATGACTTTTAATGTCATTTTTTAAATAACTGACGTTAAAAATATCGTTTCAACGCGATTTGTTTTGTATAAAATATGGTATTTCACGTCGGTTTTTTAGAAACCAATGTGAAAAATAATTTAAAAAACATTTTTAACGTCGGTTATTAAATAACCGACGTTAAAAAACATATTTTTTACGTCGGTCATAATAACGTCGCCATAATGTTGCCAAAAAACCGACGTTAAAAAGCAAAAAAAAAACCAACATAAAAAAGCTTTTTTGTACTAGTGTTCTTTCATTATGAAAGAGTCCAGAAGCCACATAGAACATCACATAGATCATTCTAAACTATATTTTAATTACATTTCACTACATGTGAATAATATATACATTTAGAGTAGTGTGTGAATATTTATTTTATAAACACACACTAGCTCCCGTGCTAAATTAATATATACATAGATATCTTCACCAACCTATATTTTCACACTTTTAATTCTAATAGAGAACATTGGTAGAGGTCCCTAAATGGCCTATCTGTTTGTTTTTTTGACACTCCCATGGGAACTATGGAATATTTCTAGTGACTTGAACATTTTTATACTATTGTTACCTCGATCCAAGGTGTGGATGAAGTTTATTTAATATAAACTGCTTGGTGGAAGGTGATCACCAATTTGATAGTATTAAGTCTTGGCTTGAGACTGAACCTCTTGTTTACTTCTGCTATGTGTTTTCAAGTTTGGTTTTGTCTTTCTTTGTAATTATTTTGGAAAACCAAACTCTACATTGATAGTTAGTATTAGATTGTTTTTATATTTGAATTTTATTTATTAGACTGATTTAAAGAGTTAAAATAATAACATATAATTTTTTATTTAAGAAATAATTAATATTTGAGAAATATTTAGAACAAAAAAATGTTTTATAAATATGCTACTTTGGTTAACTAACCTGTATTTGTTTTGAAATTGGGGTATTTTTTAAATAAGTATTTTAAGACAGAAATTTTTACAGGAACTCAATTCACCCCCATCTTGAGTTTCCTTCTCTGAAAAATATAAAGGAATGTAAAAAAGAATATTTACAAGTTTTAGAATGTTTCCCCATTGTGATGAACATACAAATGTTTTAAATACAAGCTTCTATATAGGACTTTTTTTAATGAATCCATCAACTTTCACCCATTATTTACACAAGATAGAAATTATTATATTCCTTTGTGCATAAATCCACACCCCAAAATCACAAGTGTATTTTATTTCATAAGTTGAGGGGTAAATGTTAAAATTACAACATCAGAGAGAGAGATATTGGTAATATTATATGCCCTAACATACCTTTTATGAAAATCTGTCAGATCTTCCCTAGAAGTGTTCTTTTCTCTAAAATTACTAGGTTTTTAGTAATCCTATAGAAGTTTCAAATAGAAATTCTCCATCCATGTATTAAAATTAAATAGTTATGCTAGTTTTTTTTAAAAGACAATCCTCAAAACATAGATATCAACCAAATCCAAAGTACATTGTTCTGAAGGGAAAGATGGAAACCAACACTTAGACCCCCAATGACTCCCAAGGGAAGCCCTAAAATGAGTTTCATGATTTCCCTCTCTCCTTAAAAAAGAGAAAAAATAGGAAGAGAACAAAGGAAAAAAATGATATGATGATGTAGATAATGGACCCATAGGCCTCGTGGGAACCTTCATCCTCCTTTATCAAGTTGATAATAACTTGAAAATCAGATTAGAACACAACAACCTTCCAGTCAAGAGATGAGATGAACTGTATACCCTTCCAAATAGACATAGCCTCTGGCACAAGAGGAGACTATCCATCAATGTACGAGGAATGACAAGCCACAATAATAGAGCCAACAAGATATTATAGGACTTCCCCTAAGCCAACAGAACCATCCCCAAGAGGTTTCACAACAGTATTATGTTTGATAATGACCAAGGGGGTAGATCCACATGACAGGAGGGAAAGAACAGGTAAAGATGGCTGAGCCCCATCAACATCAAGCCACTGAGAGCCCCAATTGTGAATACTAGAAATCCATACTCTGTTATCTTTATCAATGTTCTTGAAAATAAAGGCATTTCAGTAGCACCAAATAAACTAGGCTCAAATACAAAACCTTGTGATAGTCTGAGAAGGTAAATATTAGAACCACTCCCCCACAATGAGACTCAAATACCCAAGATTCCTCTAGAGAATGAGATCATTTGAAGCACACATGTACTAATGACCAGTGAACAAAGGGCATGATCTATTAAACTAAACTGAGTAATTGAGCTCAAATTGATGGAAATGATTTAGAGAATGATCATTGATTTGTTTGTGATTTTTACAAAAAACATGTATATCATATAACAGGTGATTTATCTAGAATTATGGAAAGTGACCATTTTTACTATAAAAAGTCTATTCAATAATAATAAATCATCAAATAATCTCAGATTATCATTAAATTTTAGAACAATAACATTTGATTCATTTATGCTATGTTGAAAAAACCCGCACAATGATTTGACATGATATGCAACTATAATTATTGAAAGTACCTTTTAAGTTATATAAAAATTTATGAAATTATCAAAACTGAGTAATTGGAATTGGATTAATATAAAAATGTCTGACAATGGCCATTGATTCATTTATTACCTATAGAAAAAACTGCACGTTAAAATAATGTGTGATTTTTATTGAATTCTACACATGGTATTTTTATTATTAAAAGTGTTTCTACTTCAATAAAAATGTGTCAAATGATCATAATTGAATAACAAACTCTGATTGTCACAAATGTTTTGGAAAAAAGTTATCAACTAATTTGAAACACATTGGGTAAAACCATATATCAATTATATGGGTGATATGACATTAATGATGAATTATTTTTTTATAATTAAATATCTTTCATGTTTTACAAATCTCTCCCAAGTAATCAAAACCAAAAAAATAAGCTCATATTTTCTTGAAAATTTAGGACGTTGTTTTTTGATTCATTTGTGACTTATTAGAAAAAATGAATACTAATTTGATTTTTGATTAGTGTGGAATGATTCAATATTAATTTGTACAACTATAATTGATATTTATCATGATTTTTATATATTAAATTATGATTTTCTTTTTATATATTATGTTATCCATTTTTAACTCTTTATATTGTCTCACAATAAAAATATATTGGGTGTTCATGCACGTGTGCGTTTGTACCAATTTTTATATAATTATATGATTATATATATAGTAATAAATAGTTTACTACAAATATAATATAAAAATTAGAAATCAAATAAATGGATCAATATGATCCCATGATTCCATCACGTTGATCACCATATCAAATATTCCTTTCTTAACATCAATTCCCTTAGAATCCTAATCAGCTTTCTTGTCCCCTACCAACAATGATCCAATGTTATATTGATCGTCCATCATGATGCTCTGTAAATCCAGAGTGTCATTGAAATATAATTTAAAAAATGAATGATCTTTGGTGCCATACACTATAACTTTGGGGGTGCATGGTGACATTGTGTAGTAGTTATTATTATTTACTAGAGAATCGATAGCAGAATGATGGTTCTCCTTTATTTTCTTCAATAAGTTGCTTGAGGAACTCAGATTCAGGCTCCAGATGTAGTTATAGAGGAGGGTTATCTTCCTAGTGTCCTTAGAGATCAATTTTCTACTATATAATTTATTTCTCTTCGTGGAATTCGAGTGATTATTTATATTGATTTTAGTTCTTATAGAAAATATATTTGCAATCTATACCCATTTATTGTATATTTCTTTGTGAAAATCAATTATAATCTTGTCTTATACTTCTTTCAACCATTCCTTCTATCAATTGAAAGAAAAAATATTTTTAATTTTAAAAATATTTCACAAAAAAAAGGATAAAAACTAGTACAAGTGACAAGGATAAAGAACCACACTTTAATGTTTGGCCCGTGATGGTTGTGCCATCTCTCCCTGCATTGTTTACCAATCCTTACACATAGACCTGGGAAACCAAGGAAAATTTTCTCACTCTATATTATTCGACCAATTGAACCAACCATATACACACACACAAGTCATAAAGCAAATCACATTAGACCTAAATAATATAACGATTAATAAAAATAAAAATAAGTGATATAATTGATGGGTTTTGGATTGTCTTTTTCAACAGTCCAGTAGACCTTGACCACATTTGATCTCATGAGGCCCTTTCAAGCCTGCCCACCCAACACCAGACCCTTGTAATCCTTATTTTCAGCAGGTCTTCCAATGAAAGAGTCCTCATTGGGCATTCCTAAACTCATAGGGTTCAATATATTATGCTCATAATTCTGTAAGAATATTCCTTGATGATCCCTCCCATCCACCATACCCACCTACCGATTCTTAGAGGTGTTTGTTGGAAGAAATCACCATCTATGTAGCCCACTCTGCCAATTTCGAAAGACTGAGACTCGTTTCTATTGAGGCCTTCGTTACTGTATGCGGTCACAGTCTCAAAGAAGTTGGAAAACGAGATAATGCCAATATCATAGAAAGGATGATGATGAATCTTTTTCACAAAATCTAGAGATTTGGATGATTACCCACATACTGGAATAATATAATCAAGATTCGACAACCCATGGATGGGAATCTCATCTTCTAGCTCCAGGTGATTGTTATTTTTGTAAGGGAACACTGGTTGTGTGAAGACAGTTTCCATGTCTTTAGCTACTTCGTTCCACGAGAAATACTCCAACATTGACACTAAAAGAGATAAAAAGAGAAAATGAAAATGTGTAATTTGGAATAATTTTAGTGTTTTAATGCTGGAATACCCAGTTAAGGTGGGGGTATATTTATTATAGTTTTTGATCAATTTAAATCCGTTTATTGGAAATTTTTTTGTAGTGGTTATTAAAAAATAAACTTTATTTTCCAACTTGTACTTATTTTTGACAATAAAAAATAGAACATCAAATAAAAATTATTAAATTTATTCTCATCTTATTTAGGTAATAAAAAAACATATTTCCAGAATAAGATATAAATCTCACTATAAGGATATTATTTATTTATTTTTTTCACCTAAACAATATACCAGAAAATACTAAAAATCCTACTTGTAAATTTTAATAATTCAGTTTTGAAGTCATTGAGGAGAATATTAATTAACTCTTCGTAACATAATCCTCAATAAATATGGTCCATAAATGTGTTGACTCCTTTGTTCACAAGAAGAAGAGGAATCGATTTACTATTCTATTAAAAAATTATCATCCATAACTTAGATGAAATTTATATATATATACATATAATCCACTTGCTTTCCATGATTTATTTTTAAATTTATTATTAAAGAATGTTTTGTATGTATATATTTTTATTTTGTTTCACCCCACACATGAGACTGTGGTGGCATGGGGTTTGGGGTTTTGAGTAGTGGTCACGGGGTAGAGTCATCAGGACAGATTTGTTCTTTGCATGAGTTGTATGTAGAAAATATTTTATATATTTTTATTTTGTTTTGACATTAAAAAAATGAAATTAGTTTCACCTACTGCTATGTGTGTACACACACATATCCATTAACTAAGACATGAAAAAAATAATGTTATATGTAATTTATTATTTATAATAAATTCATCTAATTTTTTTGGTATTATTAGGTAGATAAATGAAGAAATCACCATTTCATCAAAAAAAGAAAATTTACTTCATTTATTTTGTGCGATAATTCTTTTTATATATTTTTTTAAATTTATTTTTTTCTAAAATTTATATCCTGACAAAATAAATTTCATTTGAGAGGATATTTTCATAGAAATATATTTAAAGAAATAATGATACAACATTATAAAATTAAAATCTATCTCAAGTATGAGATAAGATAAATTTCTCTTGCTAATTTAGGCCATTCCAAATATAAAATTTATCTCATGTAAACATTTTATCTCTATATGAAATTTCCATTACCTTTTTAATGACATAAAAATATTTTTTTCATTATCATGTATGAAATATAAAAACATGATATTTTTTTCTTATTTATATTTCATCAATAATTGTAATTTGTCATATTAACTATATAAAATAATTAAGAAATATTATACATATAAATAGATCTTTAAAAAAATTTAATTTTTTTTTTAAATTTTTATATTCATTTAATCTCATTTAATAGCTAATATAGATTCCATTTATAGTAAAAAGTTAAATTTAAATTATTTTCTTATCTCACATTTTATTATTTTATGAATAAGTTTTTATATCATATCATTTTTTATGATAATATTTTTTGATGATAACATTGGAATTTTTAATCTAAAAATAAAATTATTTTATGAAAGTTTTAAAATTTTGTTTTTGTAATACTTAGTATTTTAAAAATATTTTTTATTTATATTTTTAGTTAAAAAATATTTTTTATTAATAATAAAATAAATTTATTTTATGTTAATATATTTTTTTCAAAAAAAAAAAATTATGTTTTATTTAAAATATCTATTAATTGTCCCCCATCCACTCCATCATCTATGTGGAAAATTCAAGGCTTTCCTTGGATTAAGCCTTACGCGCCGATTCCATTCCACCCAAGAATCCATAAAAAAATGGAAAAATTTGTTTAAAAAATAGGAGTATATGAAAATAAAAAATGATGGAGGAGAGAGAAATAAAATCATAACTCATTTATGTAGGGGTGAAAAATAGTTAAAATTTAATATTTTATTAAAATAAAAATAAAGTGATTTGATAGAAGAGAGAGATGACAGTTGATATTAATTATTTTTTATTATGGAAACCGACAGTGTTGACCACGATGTCAAAATAATGGTGTTAGAACAAAATATACCATTATAACCATATAACTCTTTGATGTAATTAATTTAAACCATATCACTCCATCCCATCATGTTGGATATCTTTCATCTCTATAAATTTTGATATAATAGTTCAGCATGAAACATTAAGTGATTATGTCATTAACCCCTTTCGATCGCTTATTTAAACCCATTTAATTGTGACATAGGTGCATCTTAAAATGATCTTGATATGTTGTATAAGCCAAATGGACACTCGGATAAGAAGTTATAGCCATTTGAATTTTAAGAAACCAGGGTTTGTGAAAAAAACTCAGTTTTGGAGGCATTTTGGGCCTTTATGGGGTTGAGAAAAGTAGATAGAGCTATTCGAACATAGTTTATGACCATCTATGACATAGATCACATCGTATTATATGATGTTATATATGGTAGAGCCCAAACATACACCCAAATCAAAAGTTATGGACAACTGAATCTGGAGTTTGATTTTCGACTATTTGGAAATTTTAATATATTTTTTCCTTTTATTATCACATGATTTAAAACTCATGTGGATTTATCTCATTTCATAATCTTCAATTATACTGGTTGTGGAGCTAAAACAAGCTCCTAGATTAGAAGTTATGTTTGTTTGATGTCGAAGACTGCCTTTCAGTTTTTTGAAGATTTTTTTTAAGTTTCAAATTATTATTAACTAATAATTATAAATACTTATTAATTAAAAAATTATAATTAATTAAAATTATATATAATAATCTATATATGTGATTAAATAATAAATAATAAATAATATATATATATATATATATATATATATTTAAAAAATTCCTTTAATTTAGAGTTAGTTTTTTATAACCGCCGTTATTTCCCAGCAATTGTTTTAAAAAACACTGATAACACAACATATTTTTTCATTGAAAAGAACATAAAAAAATTAAAAAAATTTAAAAACATTTAATAATATTTTTATCAAACACTACTAAAATTTATTTTGGGAAAAAATTTAGCGGCAATTTTCAAAACCACCACAAAACAAATACTGGGAAACACCATTTTTTGTAGTGTTGGGCCAGGTTTATACCTTCCCTAAGACAAACCCAACATTTCAGACTTGAAAAAAAGTTTGAATTCCAATTAGAGACTATATATAAATTTTATCAGTGTTTGCATCATTAGAGTATTTAATTTTATGATATTCAAGGAGACTACAAATGGGATTATGAAGCACAAGTATGCCGCTGGGGAAATATTTATGAGATCAATGGAATCACCAAAATATGTTTCCAAGATCTTTTACCAAGCTGAATTACTATTTTACATCTGCTACACATTAAAAAAATGATTTCCCCTCATTATCAGAACCTGGAATATACACATGGCGTTACAGCTACATGCTTTTACAAATTCAAATCTCACTCCAATTTTATACAACATCATCTTATATTAAAGGATTTTAATATCATAAAATTCCTCATTAATTAAAGGAATGTAAAAAATAATAGATTCAAGTTGCATAATATATCCCCATTATGATGAATATATAAATTTTTGTAATAGATCTTATATATAAGGCTTTTGTTTATGAATCCATCAACTATCACTCATGATTTATACAAGATAAAAAAATTTATATGCCTTCATGCATAAATACACACCCCAAAATCACTAGTGTATTTTATTTCATAATTTGAGTGGTAAATGTGGAAATTAAAACCTCAAGGAGAGAGATATTATGAATATCATATGCCCTGACATAAATTTTATGAAAATCTATCAGATCATCTCCAGATGTGTTTTTTTAAAACAAATTACTAGGTTTTTAGTAATACTTTTCATGGAGAAATAGCCATTCTCCATCCATGGATTAAAATTAAATAGTTGTTTCCAGTTGGTTCCACTACAAAGAATAAAAAATACTAGTCCTTTTAATATTACCATAACCATGAACATCTCCTCATACAACATTTCTTTTATAGTATCCTTGAAAATATTTAGATCTCGATATGATAATCCATTAAATAAAACTGAGTAATCGATCTAAAATTGATGGGAAAATTTCATATAATGATCATTTATATGTAGAAAAAACTCATATATTAGATAACATGTGATTTGTGCAGAATTATGGAAATTTTCCCTTTTTACTATCAAAAGTCGATTCAATAATAATAAATCATCAAAAAATCTTGGATTATCAGGAAATTTTAGAGCAATAAAATTTGATTCCTTTATGCTATGTTGGAAAAATCCATACATCGACTTGACATGTGATGCATTTAGAATGATTGAAAGTACCTTTTATGTTCTATAATAATTTTTTCAAGGATCAAAATTGATCAACTAGAATTGGATAAATATCAAAATATATGACAATGTCCATTAATTCATTTATTAAATGTAGACACAAATAAAAATTAAAACAAGGTGTGTTTTTTATGGAATGATACACATTGTATTTTTACAATTAAAAGTGTTTCGACTTCAATAAAAATGTGTCAAATGATTATAATTGAATAAAAGAACTCATATTGTCACACAAATTTAGTAAAAAAACCATCAATTAGTTTAAAACCCATTGGAAAAAACCATACATCAATTCCATGTGTGATATGACATTAATGATCAAATGTTCTTTTTTTTTTGTAATTAAATATATTTCAGGTTTTAAAAATGTATCTTAGGAAATTAATACCAAACAAATAATGTCATATTTTCGTGAAAATTTTGAACATTGTTTTTTGATTCATTTGTAACTTATTATGACAATTTCATATAAATCTGATTTATGATTAGTATGGAATGATTAAATATTCATTTTTACAACTATAATAGATATTTATCATAATTATTATGTATTAATTTCAGATAAATTTTTTATATATTATGTTATTCCTTCTAACTCTTAATCTTATCTCATAATAAAAATATATTGTGTATTCATGAGTGAATACTTTTAAACAAATATTTATATAATTATATGATTATATATATATATAATACTAAATCTTTAATCCTTTCCCTTAGAGTTATGTACTTTGTCTTTGGACGATATCCATGGTGAGATTTGCCTTCAAAATATAATACTAAATATGTTACTACAAATATAATATAAAAATTTATAATAAAACAAATGGATCTATATGATCCCATGATTCTATCTCGTTGATCACAATCTCAAATATTCCTTTATCATCATAAATTCCATTAGAATCCTAACCATCATTCTCATCCCCTACAACAATGAGCCAATGTCGTTTTTCTTTTCCTCCGTGATGCTCTATAACTTCAATGTGTCATTGAAATCAAATTATAAAAATAAATGATCTGCGGTTCCATCCACTTTAGCTCTGGGAGTGCATAGTGCTGCTGTGTAGTAGTTATTATTATTTTCTAGAGAACCGATATACGGATAAAGGTTTTAAATTTTTTCTTTAAGAAGTTTCGTGAAGAACTCAGATTTATGCTTCTTATGTAGTTGTCGAGGAGAGTTCTCTACTTGGTGTCCTTAAAGATGCTTTTTCTATGAGATAATTTCTTTCTCTTGGTCACATTCCAATGATTCTATATATTGTTTTCAGTTCTTCTGGTCAACTTGTTTGAAATCTATACCAATTTATTTCCTATTTCTTTATAAGCATTGATTAGAATCATGTATTCTTCTACTTTCCACATTTCCTTCTTTGAATCAAAAGAAAAAATATTTTAATTGTCAAAATATTTCATAGAAATAAATAAACAATGACTAAAAACTAGTGAAAGTGACTTGGATAAAAAACCAGAATTTAATGTTTGGTCGAAGATGTTTGTGCCATCTCTCCCTGCATTATTTACCAATCCTTCCACTTAGCATCTGGGAAACCGAGGACCATTTCCTCACTCTATGTTGTTCCACCAATTGAATCAATAATCTACACACACACACAAGTCATAAAGTTATACACGTGAGACCTAAATAATACAACGTGGATAAAAAATAAAAATAAGTGACATAAGTGATGGTATGTGACCTATATTATTCAATAGTACCGAATACCTTGATCACTTTTGATCTCTTGTGGACCTTGCAAGCCTTCCCAGCCAACACCTGGCCCCTGAACTCGTTATTATCAGCAAGTCTGCTAGTGCAAGAGTCCTTGTTGATAATACTGAAACTCATGGGGTTATAAACATTATGCTCATAATTATACAAGGATATTCTTTTATGATCACTCCCACTCACCATACCCTCCCCACTGATTCTCAGTAGTGTTTTTTCGAAGAAATTGTTATCCATGTGCCCGACTCTGCTAATACCGAATGATTTATATTCGTTTCTATTGAGGCTACTACTATTGCATGTAGCCACGGTCTCAAATAAGTTGTCAAAAGGGTAAATTAAAATATCATACAAACGTTGATGATGAATCATCATCACAAAATCTAGACAATTGGATGATTCCCCAAATGATTGAATATTGTAATTGAAGTTCTGCAAACCATGGATGAGAAGATCTTCTTCTAGCTCCTGGTGATTTTTGTTTTAGTAAGGGAACATTGGTTGTGAGAATATTGTTTCCATGTATTTAGATGATTTGTTCCTCGAGACATACACCACCAATGTCACTAAAAAGAGATAAAAAGAGCAACTAAAAATGTGGAATCTGAATAAATTTTAGTGTTTTAATGGTGGAAACCCCAATTAAGATGGGGGTAAATTTATTATAGTTTTTGGCCAATTTGAATCCATTTATGAATTTTTTTGTAGTGTTTATTAATAAATAAAATTTATTTTTCAATTTTTTATTTATTTATGATAATAAAAAATAGAATATCAAATAAAAAAATTTAAAATTATTCTTAGCTTATTTGGGTAACAAAAAAAAAGATTTGGACAATAAAATAGAAATCTCTCTATAAAGAGATTTTTATTCATTTTTTCTCCAAAAGAAGATACCATAAAAATACTTAAAATCAAACATTTAAATTGTAATAATTTAGTTTTTGATTTAATTAAGGAGAATAATAATTAATTCTTTGTTACATAAGCCTCAATAAATTCGGTTCATAAATCTGTTAACTCCTTTATTCACAACTAGAAGAGGAAGCAATTTACTATTCTGTTATAAAATTATCATCCATAACTTAGATGATATGTGTGTATATATATATATATAATCTACTTGATTTCTATGATTTAATTTATATTTTATTATTAGAAATATTTTTGTAAGTATATATTTTTATCTTGTTTTTCCCCTCACATGCAGCTGTGGTGGGAGGGGGTTTGGGGTTTGGGGAGTGGTCATGGGGTCGAGTCCTTGTGCTGATTTTATTCAGTGCATATGTTATATATATATTTTATATATATATATTTTTATTTTTTTTACATTATAAAAATAAAATAAATTAGTTTGACCTACTACAAAGTGTGTACACACACATCCATCATCCAAGTCATGAAAAATAATGTTATTTCTTATTTATTTTTTTGTAATAAATTCATGTAAATTTTTATGGTATTATTAAGTAGATTTAAAAATGAAGAAATCATTAATTAAAAAAAAAAATCAAATTTACATCATTTCTTTTGTGTGATAATTCTTTTCATATTTTTTTTGTTTAAAATTTATATCGTGATGAAATAAATTTCATTTGAGAGGATGTTTTCATAAAAATTTATTTAAAAAAATCAATGACAAAAATTTATTAAATTAAAATATTTTTCAGGTATGAGATGATATACATTTCTTATACAATTATAGTTCCTTAAAAAAATATCTCATTTATACAGTTTATTTCTATATGAATTTTCTATTTCTTGTTTAATGGTATAAACTTTTTCTTTACATCACCATTCTAAAAATATAAACAATTGATATTTTTTTTGTTTTCTTATTTATATTTCATTAATAATTGTAATTTTTCATATTGACTATATAAAATAATTAAATAATATTATACTTATAAATAGATCTTTAAATAAATTTTTCAATTTTTTAAATTGTTATATGAATTTTATCTCATTTAATAGGTAAGATAAATTTCATTTATAATAAAAAGTTGAAGTTAAATTATTTTCTTATCTCACATTTTATTATTTTATGCACAATTTTTTATATCAATCCTTTTTTTTTGGGATAATAGTTTTTGAGTATAACATTGGACTTCTTAATGTAAAAATAGAATTATCTTAAGATAGTCATAAAATTTTGTTCTTTCAATACTTAGTATTTTATAAATAATTTTATTTATATGTTCATTAAAAAAATTATTTTTTATTATTAATAAAATATATTTTTTCATGTTAATATATTTTTCAAAAAAATATATTATGTTTTAAAAGAGAAATTTTCCATTAAGTGTCCCTGACCACTCTATTGTCTAGGTGGAAACTTCAAGGAATTCATTGGCTTAAGACTTATACGCTGATTCCATGCCACCCAACAATCCATCAGAAAAAAATTGAAAGAAAAATTTGTTAAAAAAATTATTATAATGAAAATAAAAAATGATAGTGGAGAGATAAATAAAATCATAACTCATTTATCCAGGGTGAAAAATAGTTAAAATTTAATATTTATTAAAATAAAAATGAAGTGGGTCGATGATAGCGAGAGATGAGAGTTGATATTAATTATTTTTTACTATGGAAACTGATAGTATTGGCCAAAATGTCAAAATATAGGGGTAAAAACAACATATACCATTAGAACCTTATAATGCTTTCATGACATTCATTAAAAACTTATCACTCTATCCCAGTGTGTAGGCTATCTTCTAACTCCACATATTTTGATATTAAAGTTCACTTGGAAACTTTAAGTGATTATGCCATTGAACCCTTCAATATCATATTGATACCCATGTCTATGTGCTATAGGATAATCTTGAAACAATATTGATATGTGGTATAGGTCGAATAGATACTTGGATAATAATTCAGTGCCATTTGAATTTTAAGAAACCAGGGCCAGTGAAAAAAACTCAGTGTTAGAGGAATTATTGGATATTCTAGGGTTGAAAATGTGGAAAAAGATTTTTAAACTTAGTAAGAGAATCTCTATGGCAAAAATATCATCACAAAATTCGATCTTATTTGTGGTAGAGCCCAAACAGACACCCGAATCAAAAGTTATGGTTATTTGAAGTTTAAGTTCGATTTGTGATTTGTTTTGAAATTTTAATATATTTACTTTGATTATCACATGATTTAAACATCATTTGATTTTATATTATTTCATAAGCTTATATTTGACTATTTTTTGAGCTGAATTGGACTCTTGGATCAGATTTTATTGTCATTTGATGACAAAGTCTTCTTTTTTAGGTTTTTGTACATTTGTATTAAGTTTAAAATTATTATTAACTAATAATTATAAATACTTATTAATTAAAAAGTTATAATTAATTACAATTATAAATACTAAAAATATATGAGAGTAAATAATAAATAGTAAATAGTTAATCAAAAATAGATATATTTTCTCTTAAAAAATTTCCTTCATTTTGTGTCGGTTTTTTAAAATTATCGATATTTCCCTCCTATATTTTTAAAAACTGCCGCTGAAAAAACTGATTTTTTATTTGAAGAAAAATCAAAGAATTTTTTATAAAAAAATTACAAAACATTTAGCGATGGAATTAAAAAGTGCCACTATTTTTTTTTCAGGGTAAACATTTAGTGGTTCTTTTCGAAACCATCGCGAAAAAACCACTAGGAAAAACCAATTTTTTGTAGTGTTAGGTCAAGTTTATAACTTACCTAAGTAAAACCCAATGTTTTGGACTAAACTGAAAATATGTAATTCTTATTAAAGACTCCATATAAATTTTATCAATGTTTTCATCAATGGAATATTTAATTTTACAATATTCCAGGGGATTACAAATGGGATTACAAAACATAAGATTTCCACTGGGGAAATATTTCGGAGATCAACGGAATCGTCAGAAAATATTTCCAAAATCATTTAAAATGGGGAATTGTTATTTTACCCATCTTATGCATCCTTAAAAAAAAATTAAAATTTCCACTCATTATCATAACCTAGAAAATACATGGTTTGTTACACCTACATACTTCTCTAAATTCAAACCTCACTACAATTTTTCACAACACCATATTATATTAAAGTATTGTAATATCATAAAATTCATCATCTATAAAAGTAATGTAAAAAATAATAGATCCAAGTAGTAAAATATATTTCCATTACTATGAACATATAAATTTTTGAAGTAGAGGTTTTTATAGGGATTTTGTTTAATGAAGCCATCAACTAGCACACATTTTTTAAACAATATAGAAAATTTTATATGCCTTTATGCACAAATACACACCCCAAAATCACTAGTGTATTTTATTTCATAAGTTGAGAGGTAAATGTGGAAATTAAAACATCAGGGAGAGAGCGACTGGGAATATCATATTTCCCAACACACCTTTTAAGGGAACTTATTAGATCTTCTCCAAAAGTGTACTTTACTATAAAATTACTAGGTTTTTAGTAATCTTATGCAAGTTTCAAATAGCCATTCTCCATCCATGGATTAAAATTAAATTGTTGTTCCCATTTTCTTGACAACATAAACTCAAACCTTTTATATTAGCTAAATCGAAAGTACATAATTCCACAAGAAAAGATGAAATCCAATAATTTGAACCTTGATAATTCCCAAAGGTATCCATGAAATGAGAAACACGATTTACCTACCTCCTCACAAAGAAAAAATAATAATAAGAAAACAAAGGTATCAAAGATTTGATAATGGAAATTATAGACCCATAGGATTGGTGGCCAATTTCATCCTCCTTCTGAGCATTGATAATAATTTGACAATTAGATTCGACCACAAAATCCTTCCAGCCAAGAGATGAGATGAATTGCACACGCTTCCATATAGACATATCCTCTTCCACAGGAGGGGGCCAACCAAAAATGTCCAAGGAATGGAGAGATGCAATAATAGAGCTAGTATGATCCCTAAAGACTACCCCTAGGAAAACTGAACCATCCCCAAGAATCAATATATCAGTATTCAGTTCGATAACACCTAAAGGGGGGATCCATCTAACAAGAGGGGAATGAACAAGTGAAGGTGGACGACCCCCATCAGCATCAAGCCACTGAGAGCCCCAATAATGTATCCTAGAAATCCATACCCTATCATCTATAAAAATGTTCTCAAAAATGAAGTTTTTATGGTGAAACCATATAATCCAGGAACAGATCCACTAGAAAATTAGTTGTTCCCATTTGGTTCAATTGTAAAGAATAAAAAATACTATTCCTTTAAATATTACCATAACAATGAATATATCCTCATAGAAATTTTAATTTATGTTATCCTTGAAAATATTTATATTTGGATAAGAAGATCCATTAAACAAAACCGAGTAATCGAGCTGAAATTTATGGGAAAAATCTAGAGAATGATCATTGATGTATTTTTGATTTGTACAAAAAACCCGTATATCATATAACATGTGATTTATCTAGAATTATAAAAATTGTCCATTTTTAATATCTAGTGTCTATTCAAAAGTAATAAATCATCAAATAAGTTTAGATTATCATAAAGTTTTAGAACAATAATATTTTTGTATTTATAATATGTAATATAAACCCGCACATCGATTTGACATGCGATGCCACTAGAATGATTGAAAGTACCTTTTAGGTTCTATAAACAATTATGCAATGATCAAAACCGGGTAACTAGAACTGGATTAATATCAAAATGTATGATAATGGCCATTGATTCATTTATTACCTTTAGATAAAACTGCACATTAAACCAATTTGTGATTTTTATGGAATGATACAAAGAATATTTTTACTATTAAATGTGTTTCAACTTCAAATTTTTTTTTTCAGATGATCATAATTGAATAAAAGACCTCTAATTGTCACAACATTTTGGAAAATAGTTATCAACTAATTTAAAACAAATTTCAAAAATCCAAACATCGATTCTATTTGTGATATGACATTAATGAGAAAATGTGCATTTTTTTAATCAAACACCTTTTATGTTTTACAAATGTCTCTCAAGTAATCAAAACCAAAGAAATAAGCTCAGATTTTTGTGAAAATTTAGGACAATGTTATTTTGATTCATTTGTGACTTATTAAGACAACCACATAAAAAGTTTATTTACAATTAGTGTGGAATGATTAAATGTTTATTTGTAATCCTATAATTGACATTTTTTATAGTTGTTATGTATTACTATATGATACATTTTTTATACATTATTTTATCCATTTTAAACTCTTTACCATGTATCTTAATGAATATATATTTTGTGTGCATGCGCAGGTACATTTGTACAAATATTTATATAATTATATGATTATTTATATAATACTAAATATGTTACTACATATATTATATAATAATTTATAATCAAATAAATGGATTATATGATACCTTGATGCCATCTGGTCGATCGACATATCAATTCATCCGTTCTCTTCATAAATGCCCTTAGAAACCCAATCATATTTATCATCCCCTTCCAACAATGAGACAATGTTGTATTTCTCATCTATAATTATTCTCTCTAAATCTAGGGTTTTATTGAAATAAAATTCCAAAAAAGAATGATCTGTGGTGCCATCCACTATAGATTCGTGGGTGCATAGTGACGTCGTGTAGTGGTTATTATTATTTTCTAGAGAATTGATAGTCAGATGAAGTTTTTCCTTTTTATTCTCCATGAAGTTACTCAAGGAACTCATATTTAGGATCTTGATGTAGTTTTAGAGGAGAGTGATCTTCCTGGTGTCCTTGTAGATGAGTTTTCTTAGAGATAATTTATTTCTCTTGGTGGAATTCTAGTGATTCTTTATATTGTTTTTAGTTCTTATGGGAAACCTATTTTCAATCTCTACCCATTTATTACCTAATTATTTGTGAGGATCGATCAATATCATGTCTTCTTATTCTATCCACATTTCCTTCTATCCATAAAAATAAAAAATATTTCACAGAAATAAACAAACAACAGCTAAAAATAGTGCATGTGACAAGGATAAAAAACAACACTTTATTGTTTGTCTAGATATGGTTGTGCCTTGTCTCCCTATGTTTTTTACCAATCCTACCACTTTGCATCTGGGAAAACAAGGAACATTTCATCACTCCATATTGTTCCATGAATTGAACCAAAAAAATACACATACAAGTTAAAAATCTCTACACGTGAGACCAAAATAATATAATTAGGATAAAGAATAAAAATTAGTGACATGAGTGATAGGTTAGTACCTATATTATTGAGCAGTCCACAAGCACTTGACCACATTTTATCTCTTGCGGCCATTGCAAGCCTTCACACCCAACAACTAGAACTTGTACTCATTATTATTAGTAGGTATTCCAGTGCAAGAGTACTCATAAGGCATGCTGGAACTAATAGGGTTAAACATATTACGCTAATAAGTCCGCAAGGATATTCCTTGATGATCACTACCACCCACCATACCCACCCTTCCGATTCTCAACTATGTTTTTTTTGAAGAAATCATCATTCATGTGCCCCACTCTACTAATTCAGAATGATTGAGACTCATTTCTGTTGAGGTTTTTGCTGCTTCTTGTGGCCACGATCTCAAATAAGTGGTAAAAGGGGTCCATTACAACATCATAGAAAGGATGATGATGAATATTCGTTCCAAAATCCAGAAAGTTGGATGATTCCCCACATGCTGGAGTAATGTAATCAAGGTTATGAAACCCATGGATGGGCAACTCATCTTCTAGATTTGGGTGATTTTTGTTTTCATAAGGGAACATTAGTTGTGAGAAGAAAGTTGGCATCTATTTAACTGCTTCGTTCCTCGAGACATAATCCATCAATATCACTAAAAGAGATAAATAAAGCAACTGAAAATTTGGAATTTGGATGAATTTCAGTGTTCTGATGGTGAAAACCCGAGTTAAGATGGTGGTATATTTATTATAGTTTTTTACTAATTTGAAGCCATTTAATGACAGTTTGGATCTAGTGGTTATTAGTAAATAAATTTTATTTTTAAAATTTTTATTTATTTCTGATAATAAAAATAGAACATCAAATAAAAATAATTCAGAATTATTCTCTACTCATTCAGGTAACAAAAAAATATTTCTAGAATAAAATAGAAATCTCATTATAAATATATTTTTTATTCATTTTTTTTCTAAAAAAGATACCGGAAAAATACTTAAAATCCCACATTTAAATTTAAAAATTCAGTTTTTGAAGTCATTAAAGATAATATTAATAAATTATTCATAACATATGACTCAATAAATACAGTCCATAAATGCGTTGACTCTTGTTCACAACTAGAAGTGGAATAAATTTAATATTCTATTATAAAATTTTCATCTGTAACATAGACGACACACACACACACACACATATATATAATATACTTGGTTGCCGTGATTTAATTTAAATATTATTATTAGATTTTTTTTAAGTATATATTTTTATTTTGTTTTCCCCACGCATGTGGTTGTGGTGGAAGGAGGGTTTGTGGTCTGGGGTGACAATCACCAGTTCGAGTCCATGGTCCAATTTTATTCTTTATGTGAGTTGTATATTTTTTTTTATTTTTATTTTGTTTTGACATTAAAAAATAAATCAAATTAGTTTGACCTACTCCAAAATTTATACATACATGCATCCATCAAATGAGACATGAAAAAATAATGTTATATCTAATTTTTTATAATAAATATATCTAATTTTATATGGTATTATTAAGTAGATTTAAAAATAAAGAAATTGTCATTTTGTCAAAAAAATAAAATTTACTTCATTTATTTTATGTGATAATTCTTAATACATATTTTTTAAATTGAATTCTTATTTCTAAAATTTATATCATGAAGAAAAAAATTTCATTTTAGAATATATCTTCATAGAAATATATTTAAAAAAATCAATGATACAACTTTATAAAATTAAAATCTATATTAGGTACGAGATAAGATAAATCTCCCATGCAATTATAGGTCCTTCGAAAAAGAAAATTTATGTCATTTATAAATTTTATCTCTATATGAAATTTATATTACTTGTTCAATGATATAAAATTATGTTTTGCATTATCATATATGAAATATAAAAACATGGGATTTTGTTTTATTTTCTTATTTATATTTTATCAACAATTTTAAATTTTCAAATTAAATATATAAAATAATTAAAAAATATTATATATATCAATAGATCTTTAAATAAAATTTACAATTTTTTAAATTGTTATATTCATTTTATCTTATTTAATAGGTAATATAAATTCCATTTATAATTAAAAAGTTAAAGTCAATTTATTTTCTTATATTAAATTTTATTATTTTATACATAATTTTTTATATCGTTTAATTTTTTTGATAATTTTTTTTGATGATAACATTGAACTACTTAATATAAAAATAAAATTATTTTATGATAGTCACAAAATGTTGTTTTTTCAATATTTAGTATTTTATAAAAAATATTATTTGGATATTCAGTTAAAATTGATTTTTTATTAATAAAAAAATATTTATTTTACGTTAATATATTTTTTCAAAAGAAATATAATATGTTTTTTAGATTTCAATTAAGTGTCCCTTAGCTAGTCCATCGTCCAGGTGGAGACTTCAAGGCTTTCTCTGGCTTAAGTCTTACGGGCTGATTCCTTGCCACTGAAGAATCCATCGATTTTTTTCAAAAAAATAAGTATAATGAAAATAAAAAATAATGATGGAGAGAGAAATAAAATTTCAACTCATTTATCTAGGGGTGAAAAATTGTTGAAATTTAAAATTTTATTAAAATAAAAATGAAGTGGTTCGATGGAAGTAATAGATGAGGGTTGATATTAATTTTTTTATAGAAACCAACGGTGTTGACCAAAATGTAAAAATAATAGGTTCAAAATAACATATACCATTAAAACCTTATAATGCTTTGATGGCATTCATTAAAAATTTATCACTCCATCCGAGTGTGTATGCTATTATTCAACTCCACAAATTTTGAGATAAAAGTTCACCATGAAACTTTAAGTGATTATGCCATCAACCCCTTCGATCACTTCTCAAAAACCATGTCTATATGCTATAATAGAATCTCGAAACAATCTTTTTATGTGGTATATGCTGAACCGACACAAAAATTTGAATTTATAGCCATTTAAATTTTAAGAAACCGTTATCTGAAGAAAAAATCTTAGTTTTGGAGGCATTCTAAGAATTTTGGGGTTGAAAAGGTGGAAAAATCTATTTGACCTCATTCTAAGCATATCTATGGTGCAAATCACTTTAGACACTTTTATTTGATATGTGGTATATCCCAAACAGACACCCAAATCTAAAGTTATGGCTGTTTGAAGTTAAAGTTCATTTTTTGACTTTTTTGAAATTTTAATATATTGTATCCTTTCATTATCACATTATTTAAATATTTTGGTTTTATCTCATTTCATAAGATTCGATTTGACAGGTTGTGGATCTGAAATAGACTCCCGGATCAGAAGTTATGGTCATTTGATGTTAATGTATTCTTTTTAATTTTTTATAGATTTGTTTTATGTTTCAAGTTATTATAAACTAATAATTATAAATACTTATTAATCAACACATTATAAATAATTAAATTATATATAATATACTATATATGAGAGTAAATAATAAATAATAAATAATGAATCATTAATAGATATTTTTTTTAAAAAACTTCCATTAATTTAGTGGCTGTTTTTTAAAACCACTACTATTTCCCAGTGGTTTTCTAAAACCACCGCTAAAAAGATAAATTTTTTATTTAAAAAAAATAAATAAAATATTTAAAAAACAATTATCGGTAGTTTTAACAACTACTAGTAAACATTTTTTAGGAAAACATTTAGAGGTGGTTTTTGAAACTACCGTGAAAAAATCACCGAGAAATGCCATTTCTTTGTATTGCTAGGTCAATTTTATACCTTACCTATGTCAAACCCAACATTTTAGACAAAACTGCAAATTTTGAATTCAGATTCGAGAACCCATATAAATTTTATCAATGTTTGCATCTATGGAATGTTTAATATTATGATATTTAAGGGGAGTACAAATGGGATTACAATGCACAAGCATGCTGCTAGGAAAATATTTCTAATATCAACAGAATCATCATAAAATATTATCAATATCGTTTATGAGGGGGAATTACTATTTTACCCCTCTTATGCATTTGAACCAAAAATTAAAATTTCCACTCATTATGACAACATGGAAAATACACGGATCGTTACACATACACGCTTATCCAAATTCAAACCTCACTCCAATTTCACACAACATCATCTTATATTGAGGGATTTGAATATCATAAAATTACACATTAATGAAAGTAATGTAAAAAGGAATAGATCCAAGTTGAAAAACATATCCCCATTGTGATGAACATACAAATGTTTGAAATAAAGTCTTCTATATTGGGATTTTGTTTAATGAAGCCATCAACTAGCACCCATTCTTTACATAATATAGAAATTGTTATATGGTTTTGTGCATAAATACACAACCCAAAATCACTTGTGTATTTTATTTTATATGTTGAGAGGTAAATGTGGAAATTAAAAAATCAGGGAGTGAGATATTGGGAATATATTATTCCTCGACATACCTTTTAAGAAAATCTATCAGATTTTCTCAAAAAGTGCTATTTTCTCTAAATTTTTTAGGTTTTTAGTAATCCTATGAAAGTTGTAAATATCCATTCTCCATCCATAGATTAAAATTAAATATTTGTGACCATTTTGTGCCATTTTAAAGAAGAAAAATCCTAGTCCTTTTATTTTTACCATAAATAAGAACATATCCTCAAACAAACATTTCTTTTAAAGTATCCATGAAAATATTAAGATCCAGATTAGAGGATTCATTAAAAAACCCAATAATCGAGCTCAAATTGATGGAAAAAATATATAGAATGGTCATTGATTTTTTTTTGATTTGAGAAAAAAACCCATATATCATATAACATGTGATTTTCCCAAAATTATTGAAAGTTCCCCTTTTTACTATCAAAAGTCTATTTAATAATAAAAAATCATCAAATAATCTCATATTATCATGAAATTTTAGAACAATAACATTTTATTCATTTATGCTATGTAGGGAAAATCGTCACATCTATTTGACATGAAATGTGACTAGAATGATTGAAAGTACCTTTTTAAGCGTTATAAACATTCATGCAATGATCAAAAAGCGAGAAACTAGAATTGGATTAACATCAAATTATATGATGATGTCCTTTGATTCATTTATAACCTGTATAAAAAACTACATATTAACCAATGTGTGGCTTTTATGGAATGATACACAGTCTCTTTTTAGTATTAAAAGTGTTTCTGCTTTAATAAAAATGTTTTAAATGATCATAATTCAATAAAAAATCCCAGATTCTCACAAAAATTTAGGAAAATAGTTATCAACTATTTTGAAACACATTGGAAAAAACCATGAATCTATTCTATGTGTGATATGACATTAATAATAAAATATTATTATTTTTAATTAAATATGTTTCATGTTTTACAAATCTCTATAAATTAATCAAAACCAAACAAATAAGGTTAGATTTTCCTGAAAATTTAGTACAATGTCTATTGATTCATTTTTGACATATTAAGATAGCTGCACAATAATTTGATTTTTGATTAGTGTGGAATGATTTAATGTTCATTTGTACAACTATAATTGATATTTATGATGATTTTTATGTATTAATTTATGATACATTTTTTATATATTATGTTATCCATTTTTAACTATGCATCTTGTCTGATAATGAAAATATATTGCTTTACATGTGTGCATGCATTTATTCAAATATTTATATAACTATATGTATATATATAATACTAATATGTTACTAAAAATATAATATAAAAATTTATAATAAAATATATTGATCCATATGATCCCATGATGCCATCTCATCGATCACTATCTCAAATCTTCATTTATCATCATCAATGACCTGAGAAACTGAATCATCTTTAACATCCCCTACCGACAATGAGTTGATGTTGTATTTTTTTACACCATGATTCTCTATAACTCCATGGTGTCTTAGAAATAAAATTTTAAAAATGAATGATTATTGGTGACATCCATTGCAACTCAGAGAGTGCATGGTGATGCTGGGAAGTAGTTATTATTATTTTCTAGAGAACCGATAGTCAGATAAAGGTTCTCCTGTGTAATCATCAAGGAATTTCTATAGGAACTCAAGTTCAGGCTCCTGATGTAGTTCTATAGTGGAGTTCTATTCCTGTTGTACTTGGAGCTATGTTTTATATGAGATAAGTTCTTTCTATTTGCGGCATTGTAGTGATTCTTTACATTGTCTTTAGTTTTCCGGAAAACCTATTTTTAATCTATACCCATTTATTATCTATTTCTTTGTGAGAATCAATAAAAATCATGTATTATTTTTATGTACAACATTACTTATTTAAATAAAAATAAAAATATTTTTATGTGTCAAAATATTTCACAGAAATAAATAAACAAGCGTTAAAAACAAGTGTAGGTGGCAAGGAGAAAAAACCACACTTTTATTTTTGGTCGGAGATGGTTGTGCTATCTCTCCCTAATTTTTTTACCAATCCTTCCACTCAGAATCTAAGAAACCAAGGACCATTTCAACAATCCATATTGTTCCACTAATTTAACCAATAATGTACACACACACAAGTCATAAAGCTTTACACGTGAGACCTAAATAATATAATGAGGAAAATTAATAAAAATAAGTGAAATAGGTGATGGGTTAGAACCTGCCTTCTTCAATATTACATTGTCCCTTGATCACATTTGACCTCTTGTAGACCTTGAAAACTATCCCACATAACACATTTCCATTGGAATTATTATTATCAGTGGGTCTGCTAGTGCAGGATTCCTCGTTGGGCATGCTTGAAGTCATGGGGTATAACATATTATTCTCATAATTCTATAATGAGCTTACATGATGATCAATCCCACACCATAACCACACCACCAATTCTTAGTGGTGTTTTTTAGAAGAAACCACCATCGATGTGCCCTACTCCACCATTTCTGAAAATCCGAGACTCATTTCGATTGAGACCGCTACTGCTTCACGTGGTCGTGATCTCAAAGAAGTGGTCAAAGGGGTAAAATCCAATATTATATAAAGGATGAAGATGAATCTTCATCACAAAATCTAGAGATTTGGATGATTCCCCACATTCTGGAATAATGTAATTGAGGTTTTGCAACCCATGGATGGGAAGCTAGTCTTCTAGCTCCAGGTTATTATTGTTTTTGTTAGGGAACATTGTAGTAAGAAGACAGTTGACATGTCTTTCTCTGCTTTGTTCCTCTAGAAATAATCCATCAATGCCATTAAAATAGATAAAAAGATCAACTGAAAATGTGGGATTTGGATGAATTTCATTGTATTAATGGTGGAAACCCTAGTTACACTAGGGGTATATTTATTATAGTTTTGACAAATTTGAAGCCATTTGTTGATAATTGTTTTAGTGGTTATTAGTAAATAAAAATTATTTTTCAAATTTATATTTATTTCTAACAATAAAAAATAAAACATTAGATAAAAATAATTCAATATTATTCTCATCTTATTCGGTTATTAAAAAAAACATATTTCCAAAATAAAAATGAAATCTCACTATAAATAGATTTTTTATTCACTTTTTTCACCAAAATAAGATACCAGAAAAATAATTAAAATCCCACATGAAAATTGTAATAATTTAGTTTTTGAAGTCATTAAGAAAAATACTAACAAATTATTAGTAACTTAAGCCTCAATAAATATGGTCCATAAATGAGTTGACTCATTTGTTCACAACTAGAAGAAGAACCGATTTACTATTCTATTTTTAAATTATCATCCATAACTTAAATGAAAAGTATATATAGTTTCCACATGGTTTTCATGATTTAATTTAAATTTTATTATTAGAGACTATTTTGTAAGTATATATTTTATTTTTTTCCCCACACATGTGGTTGTGGTGGCATGGGTTCTGGGTTTAAGGGTGGCAGTCGCATTGTTGAGTCCCCAAGATAGTTTTATTCATTATGTGAGTTGTATATAATTTTTTTTTATATTTTTTTTATTTTTGTTTGAAATTAAAAGAAATAAATCAAATTTGTTTGAGCCACTAAAAATTGCACACACACACACACACACATATATCAACTAAGACAATAAAAAATAATTTTATATCTAATTTAACTTTCATAATAAATTTAACTAATTTTATATGGTATTATTATTAAGTTTATGTAAAAAATGAAGAAATCACCATTTCGTCAAAAAATAAAATTTACTTCATTTTTTATTTCACAATCCTTTTTATATTATATATATATTCTTATTTATATATCATCAATAATTTTAATTTTTAATATTAAATATATAAAATAATAAAATGATATTATATATATCAATATCTCTTTAAATACAGTTTATAATTTTTTACATTGTTATATTCATCTTATCTCATTTAATAGGTAATATAAATTCCATTTATAATAAAAAAGTTAAAGTCAAATTTATAGAAGAGGGATATAATGATCATTAATGAACTATGAAAATGGTCATGAATGATAACCAACATCAACAACCTCTAATGCCTAAAGAGAAAGGGAGAGATTATTCCATAACAATCATTGAAGAGGATATAGAAAGGATGTTTTAAAATGTACTATAGTTATTCCTTTAAGGATAGAGAACATGCTATATTATTTTGTCTCTTTGATTTATTTTTTGACATGAAATATTAATATAAATATTTAAGAACCATCCCAAAGCATGGATGCTAATATATATGTTAAAATAGAAATTAGGAAATTATTACATCCCAAGTATACAAATCCTTAATTATCCTTATTTTTGGGCTGAATGAACTAGAGAAACTTTTGTAGATACATTTCAAGGAATTTGATGATATTCTAGGTATATATTGGTTTTCTTTATATAGAGATACCATAAATTTCTAGGAGAATGAAATCACTCTTTATATCAAGAATCACCCTCTAAATCCACACAATAGAAAGTGAGAGAATGAATCTCATTTTGATTCATCATGTTGTTAATTGATATTATTAAATTATGAGAATGTATATCTTGTTAAAATGATTTAAACTAATGAAATTATCATCCATGATGACATTCTCATTGTGAAGGAAAATACTGATGTGTTTCCTAAAGAATCACATTGTCTTCCTCCTATATGAGATGTTGCATTCTTGATGACATTTATACCTAGAGATTTTCCAATATCCATGAATATATATATAGAGAAAACTATTGAACATAAAGAGTCAAAGAGGAAACCAAAGGAGATCTAGGAAATGGCTTTATACCACCAAGTGCTCAACCATGGGGCACACTGGTCCCTTTCTTCAAGAACAAAGAAGGGTCAGTGCACCTCAACATTGAATATCATGAACTTTTCAAGAAATTTATAACAAATAAGTATCCAAAAAAATATATTGATGACTTGTTTGACCATCTATGTGGATCACAATACATCTCTAACATAGATAATTGTATAGGATATTATCATGTAAAGGTGATGATAGAGTAAATCTTCATGACTGATTCTCATACAAGGTACTAGAACTATGAATTAATAGTGGTTCCATTTAGACCGACTAATACTCCAAATATCTTCATGGAGTTATTGAATAATGTATTTATGGATTACATTAACCAATATGTTTAATCTATATTTACAATATTTTTATATACCTCTAAATCAAGGAGGAATATGTAGAGTATTTAATGCTGTAGTTATAAAATTTAGAAAGGAAAAGTTATTTAAAAAGTATATTAAGTGAGATTTAGTGATAGAGAAAGTGATATTCCTTTGGAATGTTGTCACTAAATAATGGATATCTATGGATTATTTGAAAATATTGTAAATTGGAGGATATCCAAGACCAACATCTAAACATATCCTGCTTAGTATTATTTCTCACATGATGTTCACATATGAAATAAAGTTGTTTATCAATGGATAGAAAGAAATATATCGATGGATTCATTAATATAATGGTTGTTTATATTGTATGGTGTGGGAAATGAATCAACCCAAGAAATTTCAGTGTTTATATCTCTAATCATTTCATGATTAGATAAGGAAAACCGATTCCTGACAAGTTGGGCTTTGAAAAGGGGACCCATTGGATAAAGTAACTCAAAGATCTTATATTGGAAGGCAAAAATCAGATAGTTCTATTTTTAGGGAATTATCAATAATTTCACGTCACATATATGCATATGGAAAAGATTATTCCTCTCTTTTTTTGGGACAATTACACTGGTTAATAGTGTGCTCATGTCCAAATTATGGATATCTCATTCTATGAATTCCAAAGGGCTCGATCTGAGGGGTGGTGGGACACAAGGACTATTACTACTTGAAGATGAGTTCAGTGAGATATATTTTATTTTTCTATAGGTTCCCAATTATGGATATATCATTATTTTAGGTGAGTATCCACCCAGGTTTTATCATAGAAACATTTAGTGATGATCATTTTTTTCATAAGAATGATATCATGGAGGACGAACCTGAAAAGTACTTTTTTTTGGCCATCGACATTAGGGTTATTAACTGTAAGAGTTTTTTGATGATTAGGCCATGTCAATATGGAGGATGATATTTGGGAGAGAAATATTTGGGTCAATGAGATTGCGAAAAAGAATAATTTTTTGGTATAACAGGTGGGGAATGGAGGCATCCTTATTAAAATCTCCAATGCATGTAGCACAACCCTATGGGTCAAGGTTAATGGGTGTAGGGACCCTATAAGAGATCAAATACTAGATGGATATGAACATCATATATAATCTCCATCCATACCCACCCATAATAAGGCCTTTTAAGAAGAGGGTTGGCAGTGAGCCCTACTGAAGAACAAACCCACAAGGTAGTGAACCAAAGCGGAAAAAAATGTGATGTAGGGTCCTAAAACCCCAATGTAAGCCCTATAATTGGTATCAAATCTAGGGTAGGAATGCCTCTAATTGTAGGGAATCAAATAGGGGAGATATTTTTGGAATCCCAAATGAACATAGATTAGCCCTAGGGGTCAAGGTTACTGGGTGTAGAGACCCTGTCCCACATCGTAGATTGGAGGGCGATGGGAATCATATATATGACCCAACCACCCCCTTCCCATCACAAGGAATTTTAACAAGAGGGTTGGGAGTGAGACACACTGGTGTAAAGTGAGCCCTACTAAGGAAAAAACTTGTGAGGTAGTGAACAAAATCATATAATATTGTGATGTAGGGTCCTGTTATAATTGGTATCAGAGGTGGGAGGCAAGACTATGATCATAGGGAAAGAACTTGGTGAGAGATTGTTGGAATCCCAAATGAATTCAGTGTATCCATACTGGTCAAGGTTACTAGGTGCAGGGACCCTATCCCACATCAGATAATAGAGGGTTCTAGGAATCATATATAATCCCCAACCATCCCCCATCCCATAACAAGGCTTTTTTGTAAGGGGGTTTGCAGTGATCCACCCTTGTGGGTAGTGAGATGTGCTGAAGAACAAACTTATGGGGTAGTAAAACAAAGTAGAAAATATTATGATTTAGGGTCCTACTACCCTTACGTAAGCCCTATAATTGGTATCTGAGCTGGGGTAAGCATGCCTTTGATCATAGGGAAAGAACCAGGGGAGATATTGTTGAATCCCAAATAAACGCAGTGTATCCCTACAAGTCACATTTGCTGGGTGAAGGGACCCTATACCACATTAGAGACTGGAGGGAACTAGGCATCATATATAATCCCCAACCATCCCCCTCCCATAACAAGTTCTTTTTAGAAGAGGGTTTGGAGTGAGCCACACTGGTGGTCAGGGAGCCTTGATGAATAAAAAACCTATGAGGTAGTGAACCAAAATGAATAATATTGTGGTGTAGGGTCCCACAACCCTGATGTAAGCACTATAATTAGTATGAGAGGTGCAGTAGGGATTCCTCTGATCATAGGGAATGCACTGGTGAAAATATTATTGGAATCCAAAATGAACATAGTGAAGCCCTACGGGTTAAGGTTTCTAGGTACAGGGACCCTATCCCACATCAGAGACTAGAGGGTGCTAGGTATAATATATAACCCATACTATTACCATCCTATCAATTATGGTAATCTCAAATGATCTCAGTGCATCCCTATGGGTCAATTTTGATGGGTTTATGAACCCTATCCCATATTGGAGACTGGAGGGAGTTGGGAATCATATATAAGCTCCAACCATCCCCATCCCATAACAATTCCTTTTCTGAAGAGGGTTAGCAGTGAACCACCCTGGTGGGCAGTGAGACCTATTGAAGAACAAACCCATGAGGTAGTGAACCAAATCGGTCAATATTGTTATGCAGGGTACTCTATCCCTGATTTTAGAACTTAATTATTATCAAATCCCAGTAGGAAATACTTTTATCGCAGGGAAATCACTGGGAGAGAGATTGTTGGAATCTCAAATGAACAGAGTGAATCCCTACAGGTCAAGGTTTTTAGGTGCAGGGACCCTATATCACATTTTAGGCTAAAGGATGATAATCATAATATATAATCCCCACCCATCCCCTATCCCATAATAGGGCCTTTCTAGAAGAGGGTTGGCAGTGAGCCACCATGGTCGGCAGTGATCTCTACCGAAGAACAAACCCATGAGGTAGTGAACCAAAGTGGAAAATATTGCGGTGTAGGGTCTTTCAGCCCTGATGTAATCCCTATAATTGTTATTAGTGATGGGGTAGACATTCCTATGATCATAAGGAAAGCACTAAGGTAGAGATAGTTGGAATCCCAAATGAACACAGTGCATCCCTACCAGACAAGGTTGATGGGTCACATCGGAGGATAGAGGGCACTGGGCATCATATATAAGCCCCAGTCACCCCCTCCCATCATATGGCCTTTTAAGAAGAGGGTTGGCAGTGAGCCACCCTGGTGGGAAGTTAGCCCCACTGAAGAACAAACCCGAGAGGTAGTGAACCAAAGCAGACAACATTGCGATGTAGGGTCCTGTAGCCCCGATGCAAGCCCTATAATCCCAAAATTTTATTTTGTGAAAAATAAAGGGATTTCATTAGCCTCATGATGCTAGTTTTGGAAGATCTCACCATTAAAATCTATATAGTATCATTTTAAGTGAAATTGGGTTAGAATCTTATGGGGTATTTTTATTCTATTTATAGGGATTATTGTGCATGGGAAGTTAGTTTCATATTTCATCTATTCATGGTTCTCAATCGTAGGATAGTACATAGTGGAAAATATGGTTAAGTGAATAATTTTTGGTATGGTGTATTAATTTTTATGGGATTCCTTAGGAAAATCTATGGAAGGAAGAAGATATTCTCATCCACGTAATCATGTTTGGGTGGAAGAACAAGTGTATGAGTGTGTTGCGCTTATTTTTGGTGGGTGGTATTCATATTTTGTCAGGATGATCTTTCTAGGATTCTTAGCGGATAACCGTGAGATATATCGAGGTAGTTAGGTCAGTTTGATGGATCCTATCTATAGCCATACGATAAATGTAGATGGTATTGTTTTCATGGGGTTATGAGAGGTGGTTCCCTAGTACATGATGGTAGAGGGTCAGTGCTTGTTGTCTTAAACACATTCTTTGGTCTGAGAAATTCAATTGAGGCTGAAACAAGACCTATATATAGTGGAATTTTGTATTGTAGGTTTTATAATATTTTCCTTTATGAGGAGGATTATGATTTAAAAATTATATTGGGCACTCTTAAGGGAAGGGTTATATTCCCATGGATCAAAAATTATTTAAAAAATATGGGTAAGATAATGATAGGCCAAGACAATAAGGTCAGTCAGGTAGGGAGGGAAAGAAACTTTTCAACTGATTACATTACTAGAAAAGGGAGTCCTACTAATAATCTCACTCTCTATTATTACATCACGTCTCTTCCATATGATTATAATATTTTTTTAGTTTTAATGTTCTTGGGATTCAACACATTCATCCACCACGTGTTCTACCATTATTAATAGAAAGTTAACATTGAGTGACTGATTAATTTTATAAACCATTGAGGAATCTTCTAATATCTATATTATATTTTATGATTTTAAAATAAAATATTTCTGAACATGTCATTCTTCCACATAACAAATGATATTAATTTAATATGTTTGACTATATTCCTTATAAAATATTGAAAAACATTGGAATAAAACTTGGGATGGTTTGTGGGTTTGATTATTTTACCATATAGAGTCCAAAACATATATTTGGAAATTAATAAAGTCCTCCCTTCTCCCTTTATATAAATATTGTTTTACAATGATTCCACCAACATGTTCATGAATAGATTCACTTTTGTTTCATGACCTAGAGTGGTCTGTATCCTTTTATTTTTCCTAATCCCACCAGTGGGGGAAGCCCTACATTCCATCATTCCAAAGGTGGGTAGCCTCTACCCCCATGGTTATTGAAATTGGAACCTTGGTTAGAACATGAATATTGGTTGTCATATCCTCCATCCATGGATTCCACATTGGAGTTCACTGGATAATCCTGTTCTCCTTTAATGATGTGATACATGTTCATGAATCTAATTCCCGATACAATATTTATGTGGACACTGGTTAATTATAATTCTTTCTTTTCTGATAGGTTATCCACCTACGGTCGAAACTGAAAGTGTGGTTGGGAATTTATAGATATATATGGACATTTGGTGTTATGGGAATCTATAAAAGTATGATCCCTTTTGATTTTACGGAGTCTCATATATAAGCCATATTATGTGTAAAACTTATGGGATCACATTTTCTTCACATGGAAACCTACACCCAGTTTGTAAGACATAAAAAGATCACTGTCTATGGAATCTTTCACTTGTTAGATAGATTTAATCACATTTATTTTATGTAATGTGAGGCATCCAAAAATTTTTAGTCCAAGAAACTAATTCTTTTCACACAATCATTTATTGGATCATCACCTAGGGAACCTCATGCTCATCACATGAGGTAGATATTCTAATGTATCACCATGGGTTAGTGGTTTAAAGTTTTGTGGATATATGGTAATAGATTTAAATTATTACTTGAAAATTGGTCCTAGGTTCAATTTATTGTGCATATGTGCTCATTAATTTTAATTTTTATGGGAAAGTGTTCATAGGTTTAAAGTATTGCATGGATGTTTCCTATGCATTCCTTTCATGTACTGGGTTTAATGTGGAATAACATCACATGGATATGATGAGGTCTTGTGGGGTACTCATGTTTGTATAATAAATGGTCGAGTGTGTTTCTGGGGGAATAATCTCACTTTGGGTTTTTTTCTCCCAGTTGTACGATAGATGGATTTGTAGTGATGTAGAGATTGAACCTCATGGAGTTTTCCTATGTACCCAATTATGAGATAAGAAGAAAAAACCATGTTGTTTGAGTGAAAAATATAAGGTTGTGTGACAGTAAAATTATATGTAGTTTAACATCATATGGTATGTATGATTTTTCCAGGATAGGAGAGAGAGAAAGGGGTAGTGTGGGGTTTACCTGTGGAATATTTCTAGAATATGATAGGTCATCATTGGATTATCACATGAGGCATCCTATGTTGACCATACACAATAATGACATAGTTCAATGTCAAGTTCTAAGGATATTTCCAAGCCGTTTATCATGAAACATGTACATTGTCATATAGTTTAATGACATGTGGCTTGGATATGGGTGCTAATAAGTTTAATTCTACGAATCTCGAACATGGTCACTATGTAGTTTAAATTCATATAACCTAGTCATTAGTGGGATTTAAAAACTATCGATCCCATTTCCATGTAATATTTGTTGGGATCCCATATTACCTCATTTAAGGGAAGAGTTAACTTCTTCCCTTCATGATCCCACAACTAGGGTGGCATGTGGGTGTATCGAGGTTAGAGAGCTTATGATTACGAGCATTAGGAAATGAGATTTTCAGGTAGAGTTTAGAGAAAAGGTCCATGACACAATGTTGGATGATACTAGTTGTGCAAGTTGGATTTTCATAAATGATATTTTTTTGGATGGGTTTAGGACACTTGAGTACCCAACATGCATGAAACTATGTTTAGAGGAAGGAGGTATTGGTTTCGGGACCCCAATGTTGTGTCATGGTGTTTCTTGAAGTTGGGGGCTTCAAGAAGGAAATTAATCTTGCGTGAAAGAACGTAGACATCAAGGGAAGTTGATTAAGGGAAACTATAAGATAAGAAGAAGTGTTTTGAGACCTATTATTGGAATTCCATTGAATTCCTATAGTTATAGTAATCCATGTCGATGTTTGAATTATATTTGTTCACATAAGATAAGGTGGTATGAACATGATTTAAAGCATATTATTCTAGAGGTCAATCCTCAAAAACTAGGATGAGGTGATGCTATATTAATAAAAAAATTATTATCTAAGACACTAGGTTATGTAACCTAAGTTATTTCATACAAATTTAAATTGGTTCACAAAACTATGGGTAATGTGAAACTCATGGATTTACCTCTCCATGGAAGTTGTGTAAGGAAGTGTTTTAAATGTCGGTTCTGGGCGTAGCGGAAGCGCATTGGTGGGTGTACCCAACTTTAATTTTAGCGTTAACAATGATCAATCTGAGATCCATCATGATAATAAAACACCAACTCTTTGGATTAGAATGAAGAATGAAAAATAAAAGAGGGGATTCCCAGAACCATAGATAAGATCATCATATGTTGGTTATAATTAATTTAATTAATTGGCATGAATTACCCTGATGGAATTATTTCTTTGTTGATGTTTTTGGTCATGATATGATGTGATCCATCATTACGTCGTAGAATCAAAGTGTAGGATTCCTCTAGTGGTGATCCACACATGCTCCACATATCTCTGGATGTCGCCGAAGGGATCTCCAGGTGCTAGCGCGAAGAGACTTTGCTTGCGATGTCCGCCTTCGATCGCCTTGATCCGGTGGAGGAGGATCTCTCTCTCATAGCTTGAGAGAGTTCTTGGAAGAAAAATATTCTCTCATGGATTAAGAGCTTTCTCTTGATCCATTGCGCACAACCACAAAAAATGGCTAGGCTAGTGAGAAATATATAATTGGGGTTTTTAATTACAAAGAATAATAAAATGAATTAATTACCCAAAAGAATTTATTTATTTCATTTAATTATTAGTAATAACCCATGTCTAATAATAATAGTTGACTATTATTATTACTTGACATGCGCCCAATGAATTACACCTAATATTATTTAATTAAATAAAGAATAATATTTCTCATAAATTCCTAGAAAAAATACACGGTGCGTATATTTAATATACACGACGTGTACTTTTGATTTTCCAATTTTCTTTATTTCTTCCACCACGTTTATTAGACCTTGAATAATGGCTATTTATTTCTAAAATAAATATCACTGCATTACTCGCTAATAAATATACTATTTCTATCACAATATATTATCTCTAATAAATAGTGTTGAAATAAATGAGATCAGGTATCCTTAAATAATTATTAAACCACAATCGGGAATAATTTTTATTCAAATTGTTAAATTAATATTTAATTGAGATACTTGGACACACTTAGTGTGTGAACCTCTAGGCCTCTTTCTCCGTGGAATTAGACGAAGCCTGCCTAAAGTCCACGGTTAATGTCTAGAAACACTCCAAGGCATCCATAGAGAAAGAAGTTAATGCCACAATGACGTGTCACCTCCTACAAACGATTACCGTGTAATATAATCCCATTGTCTCGATATATCGAATCAAGCAGGTTGCATGCTAGTGCCATCAACCCATGTGCTCGATTATTCTTTCTTTGACTTTCCATAATTGAACTTGCCCATTTATCACCATGTACATGGATTTATTTAGGACATATCAATTCTATCAAAGGGCCTAATATATCTACTTCCATTATGGAACATAAGGGATAAATCCTTTCTCGCATTATCTATTAATGAGGTATCACTTGTGATGCACCCAATGTATCCTACCTCACTGTAAACCTTGTGTCATCACAGTTTTCATCAATACATCTAAGTGTGCGAGTTGTAATACCTATTAATAATAATATTAAAGTCTAAGGACCAACACACATGCCCGCATATAGGAACATCCAATGAAACTATAAAATGTGGATTTCTTACTGGCGGGTCTCATTCTCATAATATCCTCCTAGATATTACCAAGGGAGCACGAAATTAGAAGGTGCCTCAAAGTTTTATGATTCCTCACCCCTAAGGCCTATATTATTTGTGTTCCTCAAATAACACCATCCATCCATAGAACATATATTCAAGAACAGTGTTATGGCACTTCCGGGTTCTCATCATAGCAGGGATCCGCTATAAACCTTTAATTAAACAGCTATCCTTAGGAAATTATCACACTAATTTTCATGAAAAAGAACAATCAAGATGTGATAAGGCATTTATTAATTAATAAAGTATAAAGTAGTTGGTTCTAGGCCACCAACTCCAACATTAATACCCCTTTTCTCTTGCAAGTGACTTGTGATCCAATATGGCGGTTTTGTGATGTTTCATAATATTGGTAGTGGTGTTTTCCATTAGTTTTGAAGGTATATTCAATATCCATACAATTTTTTGTGATTAACATCTCCTTTCACATTTATGTGATTTGTGTTAAAAAATTCAGTGTTTTGCATGAAAGATCAATGTTGTGTGCCCTCAAACCATTGACTATGGAATGGGGACTCAGGATGAATGTTTTTCTTTCATTCAAGAAAAATTTAAATATAAATTTTGATACAATTTTTTGGAATCAATATATCCCTCCTTTGAATTTGAGATAACAGGGAATCTGATGGTCAAATTTTTAGGAAAATGCTAAACTTTGGGAAAATTCTCACCATTTCACACAACTTAGTTACATGCGCATAACACAGAGTGAGGGGATTCCATAACTATAAATATAGTGGGGGCCCTCTCTAGACACTTTAATTTTACAAGTGATAATCATTCTCCCATGCATGGAACTCAACCCACTTTCAAGAACATCATAACATTTGTATCATATGATTCCTCTAGATACTCACTAAGGAAATTGTCTTTGTGTGAAATAGATTATTTTTCCATGAATTTACTGAAAATGATATACAATTTAATGAAATGGGTGAATTAAATGATGAAATATCCATATTCATAATTTATCCATAAAAATTAACAAAATCATTTAGAAATAGTTGAACTAGCTATTCATATTGCCGCTACCACCACTTCTACAACCAAGAGGGGGAAATGGATGTAACCATGAGTTCTACCAAAATAAAAGGTATTTTTAAAAAATTAGGGAATGTTTGGGTCTGTTTATAGAATCACATTAGAGATATAATCTTAGGAATAATCTACCCCTTTATAACTTTGGGCTGCTTAAAGATGTTTCTATTTCAACCATTTAAACCCATATGATGAGATATTGATTTTCTTATGACAAAAAAAATCTAATTTTAGGACATTATCAATATAGGGAATTAATTTTAGGAAAATTCCATTGGTTCCATTTATGTTCTTAATGAAAGGATAAAGACACTCACTAGGGAGAAACCAAGAGGTGAAGAGTTCCCCACCCACTACGTAAGAATTATCCTGGCCAATATTTTGAATATGTGTAAGGGGTTGAATGAATAATGAGACATACGATCCTAGAGGAACTTCATAGATAAATGGGAATGGGTGTACAATATACAGAACATGTGTGATGATAATGGGACTATTTTGAATGATATTATTTTTTATGAGGTAGTGTGGACATCCATATTCTATGTCTACTATAAACTAGATTTTTTTAGAGATCATTACATGATCATCCTCAGACATTATCACCTTCCATATACACTAATTGGAGGTGAGAATTAGTCTATGTGATGTGAATAAAATTGGTTGTATCCCTATAATAGGTTTTTAACATGACAAGTTCCTACCATTTCCCAACACTTGGAGGATACTGATTAGACACCGATAGTGGTGAAGAATATATTAGACTAGATGATGTGGATATTGAAGCACCAACCTCCCTTCTATATGGACATCCACATAAATGAATTGATGGTGTTTTTACTTAACATTAAATTGGAAAATATATTGGTGTGGACAAATCAGTGAACCATAATATTACATCATAGGAGGATGAGTTTATATTGGCTATCATTACTATGACTGGGGATACATTTTTATGGAATGGAACCTTGAAATTTGGTTCATGGTGTTCCTAACCACCATCTTATGTTGGTAGTCATTTCTAATTAGTGATAGTCACATGGGTCTATGTCCAAGGTCCCTAGTGATAGTAATGATCATAGTGTTTGGAAACCTTGTGAATCTGGGCTGCTAGTGCTATCCTGTTTTTACAACTAGCTCAGTCATGTTTCAAGGGTGGATATGGCCAAGCACATATGTGTCTTAATCTAGTTACTATATCAATACTACACATATTTCCTTTAAAAGTTCAAAAATAGGATTTTAATAGCACTAAAAAAGAACACTTAATCACAGTGGTGATAAGGGGGTCCCCTTTATCAGTTCTTCTTTAGGGCTAATAATGACCACCTTTGTTAGTGATATTTTTAGCACTAATAAAGGCCTCTCCACCTGCAATGTGCTATTAATATTATAACACACCCAGAAACAAAAGCATGCAATTTCAAATTCTATATACAACCTATAATTTCAAACAATTCTATATACATTTAATTGACATCATGAATACAAAAAATTCCACATTTGATATATGTAAAAAACACTACTATTTACATTTCAAACAATTTTTTTCTTATAATAACATCTACAATTATCCAAAAAAGTTTATAAATCATTAATATTTTATCTTTTGATTCCTGTGATCCTATCTCAAAAATGTCTGCCCATGTTTTTATTTTCATAAAAAATCATCTCAACCTGACCAAAATATTCTGTCTATATAAAAAAAATATTATGTTGGTAATACTATAAAGAAATAAATTAAACATTAATATGAAAGAACACATTAATAAAATGTAAATATTTAATAAAAATGACACATTTGGAGTTATACCGGTCACATAGTGCGTTATATTGATTTGGGGTTGATTCCTACACTTCACAAATGAGTTATGGATTGTATTCCTAAAATATAAAAACAATATGAATGTGTTTGGTCAGTTTTGAGTTGGCCACTTGTTCTTTTACTAAAATTAATTTCAATTTTAATTAATGAAAACTTTGGAGGTATACCTATTACACCATGCTTCGAATTGAGGTTCAAATGATTCTTACCTATTAAAAATTACTGATGGGTCATTTTCCTAAAGTTTCAAAACAAATCGAATGCGTTTTCTCAGTTTTTAGTATGTCACATGTGGTTTTTTACTAAAATGACATTTCAAATAAGAATCATGCATTATGAGTCATACCGATTGCATCATGTATCAGTTTTATGTGAGACTACTTCATACTCCTCAAAAATTAATTATGAATCATTTTATTAAATTATATAGACAATCAGATCATGCTTGTAAGCTCTTTAGTGAGTGACACATTTTGAACTAAAATATCAATTTTAAAATGATAATGAACACTTTTAGTTATTATAGTCACAATGTGCATTGGATTGAGGTGAATTTTAATCATACACATAAAAAATGACTCATGGATCATTCTCCTAAAGTATCAAAACAATCAGAACATGTTTTCTTTGTTTTTAGTATGTAACTTATTCTTTTTATTTAAATTAATGAAATATTTAAATAAAAAGAGACACATTGAGTTATACTAGAAACACCATGCGTCAAATTGAGGTGATATGATTCCTACATTTCAAAAATGACTAATATATCATTTTACTAAAATATCAAAACAATCCGAATGTGTTTTATTATATTTCTATATGTCACTTGTTTTTTACTTAAATTAATCTCAATTTTAAATAAAAAGATACAATTTGAGTTATACCATCCACAATGTGCATCATATTTATGTGTGGATTATTCTTATACATCACAAATGACTAATATATCTTTTTTCTTGAATATAAAAACAATCCAAAAGCATTTGTTTAGTTTTCAGTATTTCACTAGTTGTTTTTAATCAAATTAATGTCAATTTTATATAAAAAGATACACATTGAGTTATAATGGACACACTGTGTATCATATTGAGGTTTGGATGATTCATACACATAGAAAATTAATAATATATTGTTTTCCTAAAATTTAAAACAATCTAAATACTTTTTCTCAGTTTTCAGTATGTGAGTTATGTTTTTTTCTATAATGTCATTTCAAACTAGAAACACATATTATGAGTCATACCGATTGCAGTGTTCATCAGTTTGATGTCATAAAGATTCATAAACATAAAAAATTACTTATTAATCGCTTCCCTAAATTATCAAGACAATCAGAGATTGTTTTTTTGTTTTTTGGTGAGTGACACATTTTGAACTAAAATGTCAATTGAAAATTGATAATGAACACTTTTTGTCCTTTCGATCACACCATGCATCATATTTAGGTGATGTTAACTCATACATGTCACAAATGACTCATGTATTTTTTCATAAACTATCAAAACTATCCGAATTCATTTGATCATTTTTCAATATGCCACATGTTCGTTTTTTACTTAAATTAATGTCAATTTTAAATAAAAACGCACAATTTGAGTAATACCGGCCACACCGTGCATCAGATTGAGTTAAGGTTGATTAATACACATCAAAAATGACTTATGGATCACTTTCCTAAAGTGTCAAAATAATCCAAATTCATTTACTATGTTTTTATTATGCCACTTATTCTTTTCACTAAAAGTAATGTTAATTTAAAATAAAAAAAGATACTTTGAGTGATACCGATCAATTGTTATTTTTACTTCGGTTTGAGTTGATAAAATAATGAAAAAATTAATTAATTAAATATGTATTATTAATTAAAATTTATACATTCTTGACCCATTTCTTTATTTTCGTTATCTTAGATGCAGGCTCGAAGTCCAATCTTTTAGGAGCAAGATCATTTTCGAACGAACTGGCCCAACTCGAAAAAAGGAACCACCAATATAAGAAAACAATTATTATGTGAGTAATAATAAAATTAAGTGAACTAAACATAAATATGAAACAATACACTACTTCTATGGAAGTCACATCTTCATGCTATTTGTGTACAATCTTCTATCAGGTATGCTACCCATTCATTTTTGAGCACATCTATATCGTCTTGTGAATATGAGTCTTTTCGAAAGTCATAGTAGTACTGAAAAAATATAAATACATAAAGGATTAATGAATATTTTAAATTAAATTGTAATTATCTTTTTAGTTGGGGTTTGGATTTGTGGTAAGCACCCCGTAATCCTACATGACAAATGGGGGTTCAAACCCCATTGGGCGTAGGTGTTGTAGTAGTACTGTAGAAATACTATAGCAGTTGAGGAACTTTAGCATGGCGAGAACTGTAGTGGCGGCAGGCACTATAGCAGCGGCCGAAACTGTAGCAGTGGCAGGGACTGTAGTAGATGGGTACTGTAGTAGTACTATTTGTAGAATGGGTCTTGGGCCATTAATTCAGGCCTATGGGCCATGTTAAGGGCTACATATCCATTGGGCCTTCGAGCTATGTAATGGGTCTCCCTCTACCTAGTCAAAAGAGGAATTTTCATTTCTTTAATATTAATAATGAGGCTTCATACACAACCTTTTTAGTAATTATCTTCTAAAATAAATCATTAGGAATGCTAGTTTGTTCATGGAATATGATCTCTCTCATAAATTTAAAAACACAATAACTGTAATCTTTTCCACTGGTCTTTTTCAGACACTGTAGAAGAATTCAGGAGAAAAAGTAATTTGTTTTGATATGTGTAGGGATAGTGAAATATTATTATAAATAACATGATACTAATCCGGTCATAGAACATGTATTCTTTCTTATCCATATCCCCTAGACTCATTCCTTGATTTTCACGATATTGATGCCTCAACCTATCATAATAAAATTCTCTTCAAAAGATAATATAAATTATATAACTTGATGTTTATTTCTAAAACATTGGTTGTTGTGTATTAAAATTTAACACATGCCCTCATGTGTGGATGGTTTGTTGGATATACATGCATTGAATCCAAGAAATAATTTTTTAGAGTATCCAAATTTACCACAATAAGCATCCAATGCTACCTAAAAACACAAAAATAATAAGTAATGAAAGAAATGAAAATATATTTGATATGATTAAACTGTAGAATTTTACTTCTGCATCATTGGAACTATTCAAATACTAACTCCTAATAAATCACAATATAATCCATGCTCATTAACCATCTCATTTATGGTTAATATTGGTGTTTTCATCAGTCTCACATTGAGATCATAGAAGGATATCTCATGAATATCTAAGAAAAATAACCACACCACATTCTTGGTTAAGGACTTCTTAGCTCTTCCAATCAGGAAGAATCATGGTTGAATTTCTAGTAATAATTTGAAATTCCCAAAAAGATTTGGATCTCAAAAAAATTCTTTGGCCATCTAAATAATCTATAACATCAAACTTTTCTGGTTATAAAAATATGCTATCCACTAATATTATTTTCCCCATGAAGTGAACTTCTCAGGTTCTAAAAATATTCTATCCACTAATATAATTTTCCCTAGTAAGTGTACATTATCAATCCAAAAAATACACTTTTAGATCATGTAAGATAGTTTATGCTCTCTAAGTTTTCTCAAAATGATCTCTAGATATCTAGAATGTTCCTCCATTAACTGGGAATACATGATGATATGATTGAAAAATATGGCTGAAAAATAATCTAAATAAGGATGGAAGACCCAATTCATCTCATCCATGAACACTACCATTTTATTTTTCAAATGGAATTACATAACTAAACACTAATAAAATACATACATACTCCTAAATATAGTATCTGGTATATCAAAATACTTCACAACAAACTAAGGATAACATCATATCAAATCAATCTTAGATAACACTTTAACACCTCTATGTTGATCAAATAGTCCATCAATACGTATAAGTGGATATAAGTTCATATCTATCACTTAGCATAACCTCTAAAAATCCCCACATATTCTCAACAATTCATTTGAATTTTTATATAAAACACTAAGGCACCCCAAGGGGACATAATCATTCATATGAACCCATTCACCTCAAAGTTGTTCAATTGTAGCTTCTTCTCTCATAGATCTATAGGACTCATATTATATGGTGGAATAGATATATGCTCCACACCTAGTAATAACAAAATCATAATCTCAACCTATCCCTTGGGTGCTAACCTAGAGAAGTCCTTGGGAAATGCATATATTAACTTGTCAATGATAGTAGGACATATTGATTTATGTTTCTCTATATCACCCAAAATTACTCTAGAAAAACGAGCTATGATTCTAACCAGCTATAGAATACAGGTCCTACATAACTAGTTTTCATATCCAGCTCTCCAATATAGACATAATAATCACCCTAAAAAAATATTATTCCACACATCGATGATAACAATTGATATATTAGATACATCACCACATGGGGGGTTTTAATTATAGTCACAAACTAGACTCACAATTTTATTGTCACCCAAATTTGTTATTTATCAGTTATTATAATTTTTTATTAATAAAAGTGTATCAATATAAAATTTACATATTTAGTTCATCTTCAATGGAAAGAAAAATCAATCAAATGAGATGAATTATGTGATATAAATAATAACATTGTGAAAATAAAGATGTAATTGTAAAAAAAATAAGAAGTCAACAATGAGAATCCTAAATATTCTAAAAAGATATTTATTACCAATCTAATTTCAATCAAATAAACATGTTTTTTTACCCAATTTATTTAGAAGATCTATAGAGTTGATCTTATGTATCCAAGATCCACACCCAAAACATCCTTGACTATAAACATATTGCAAGGTATCATGTTCTAATCCTGAAAAATAATTGATTATTATTTCATTGGTGGAAATAGGTATCTAATGAACCAATACCCACTTCAATATGACGATCAGTGACAACTATACACCATAAATTCATCAAACATAATGATTTAGACAATACATATTGTATCCATATAATCTCATCAATATCCTTGACCATGAATAGAAAATTTACAGACAAGGAATTGATCATGGAAAATTGTTGAATTATAAAATACAAAGGAAATACTAAGAGCATTATAAGAATACTCACAGTGGTAGTACCTGAGGAGTTGGATTCATGGAAAAGGTGGGTTCACAGAGGAAAAGGTATTAGCAGTAGAGGCGGGGTTCAACAGTAGAGGTGGGGTACATAGAGGAGGTGGGTTCGTGGCAAAGTAAGGGTTTAGGGAGGAGGTGGGGTTCAACATGCCGCGAAGGTGAGGTTTGCAGTCAATGGGGTTCGACGGCGGAGGATATGTTCATGATAGAGGAGGTCTTCACAACATTGGAGGAGGGCTTCATGATAACAAATGATGGATTCAAAACGAGGGAGGAGTAGGAGGAGTCAAGGATAGTGGAGGAGGAGGAGGAGGAGTTGGTTAGGTTTGACTTCCTCGAGAGGTTGAGGCGTGTGAGAGAAGGAGGAGACTGTTAGGGTTTATTTATAAAAGCGAGTAAACGTTTTATCAGTGCCAACTAAAAAGAGATGATAAAGGTATGTTTTATCTGCAATAAAATAGGAAGTGTTGATTAAACTATAATGATAATAAATTATTTATATTTTTATATATATTTATAAAATTATATATATAATAAATAAATAATTATTTATTTATATTTATATATTTAATAATTATATATTAATTTTTAATTAAAAATTAATAATAAATATATTTATTATATTTATAATTATATATAAATAATAACTTTATTATAATTTTATAGTTATTTAAATATATCTATATTTATTTTTAATTATAAGTGTAAATATTTGTAGTTATTTATTATATTTTTATAATTATTTAATAACTATAAATTAATATATATTTATTTATAGTTATAATAAATAAATATTTATTTATAGTTATAATAAATATATATTTATTTATAGTAATAATTATATATATATATGTTTCAATAATTATAAAATTATAACAAATATATTTATTACATTTAGAATTTTATAAATATATATAATTAATATATATATTATAATTTAATAATTATTTAAATATATCCGTAATATTTAGAATTGTAATTATAAATTTTTGTATTTATTTATAAATATATTTATTTAATTATATATATTTATAACATTATAAGAATAGTAAATATATTTATTATAATTTTATAATTATATATATATAATTATAATTATAACTATAAATAAAAAAATAATTATTTATATTTATATATATAGTAAATAAATATAAATATAAATATAATTATATAATAAATATATTTATTATATTTATAATTATATATAATTAATATCTTTATTTTAATTTTATAATTATCTAAATATATATATATATATAGAAAAAATCATTGAAAATCCAATTAGTGATTAAACACTTTTGAAACACGAAATGTGGATACTTTCTTTAATGAAAGTTAGAAAAAAACACATATTTATAAATATATTTATTCAATCATATATATTTAAAACTTTATAAGCATAATAAATATATTTAGTATAATTTTATAATTATATACACATATTTATTTATAATTATAAATATATTTATAAATATTTGTATATAATTATAAATATATATTGATATATACCTAGTAAAGTATAGATAATAAAAAATGATTCATCACATATATATGAAAATCATGAATAGTAATGAGGGTGTAATGTCATAACATATGAATGTCAATTATATTCATGCATCAATATCCTTGTTGGAAAAATTAATTAGAAACACACACACACACACACACATATATTTATAATTATAATTCTAAACATATATATTTAAAAATTATTTATATATAATTATAAATATAATAAATATAATAAATATATTTATTATTTTATAAAATTAAATATAATCTTATAATTATTGGAATATATATTTACTTTATTATAATCTTATAAATAAATTTTTTAAAACATTATATATATTTGAATTATTAAAAAAATGTTAATTATAAACATTCATTTTTATTTAATGTTTACAAATAAACATTATTTTTGAATATAAATATAATAATTTTATATAAATTAATAATATTTTTTACTAAAAACTTTTATCAGCGCTTTTAGTTAGCGCTGATAAAGGCTGCCTTTTATCTGTGCTTTATGGTTAGCGCTGATAAACACCGACACATCCCTTACCTAGATCCATTATAGTAAAATCTGGGAATTTAAACTTTCACCCCTTCCTATCCTTAGATGGCGATATGATCAATGATCTATAATGGAAACTTGATGACAGAGAGTATTTATAGAAATTTCAAGGTAGGGTGCTGGTTGAATGGATTGACAAAAACATCCATGAAAAATCATACACCCCTCTTAGTTTTCTCTATAGTTCGACAGTATATAGAAGTCAGAGTGGTAGGTTCATATAGGGGTTCACTCAAAAAGATACCCCTACACCCTCCACTACTTTTGGTAGACTTTTTTTGTTGAAAGCTTCAGGTAGGAGAAGATTCTACCACTGGTCAACTTGAATGCTGACATCACCCATAATTAAACAAAAAACCGTGTGGCGGTGTGGCTGGGCATGGTATTGTGACATCGAGTGAGGATGGTATACCCCTATGATGAGCCTCTAGAGAAAAAGTGAGGAATCCAAAATCTTATCTAGGTTACACATTAAGAGGTGAGTAGAGTAGTGGAAGTGTAGGGAGATTGTGGACATATCACATGTCCACCTTCTAGAGGGGCTCTTAGTTTGAGCACACCTAGTGGTGGAGAGCTTTGTAAACCTTGTGGATGGACCTAGTAGTTCATATGAGATCCCTTTACCACTAGACATTGAAATAAGGGACTATATAGGTGGAAAATCGTGCCTCCCACACAATGCCCCATGATTTTCTCACCAATAGAGTATATTCAAAATTATGTGTGTTTTATGAATCGTAATACTAAGGAAATTGTGTAGGTGTTATAGAACTCCGAGAGGCTGAACAAGAGACCACTCAGCTGGAGTAGTAGTCTTAGCAAGATAAGGACATCATCACTACTATATGAGAGACTCTTATCCTTCTGATAATAGCTTGTGGTGGATGAGGATGAAGAAGTGGGGCAGACATCCTTAGAAGCAGTTTTGAGGTCTAAACATAGTTGGGTGAAAATATGTGCTGATGAGGTTCACCGTATGGAAAGAATAAGGATCGATGGATCTATCCAGGAAATAGCAGGCACTCTAGGCCACTATTAAGAGGATGACTGAGCTGGAACAGTCTGTTTCCTAAGCCGAGCCATATGGTGCCTTATTATTATTATTTTTGTAATATTAAATGAGAGGATCCAATGTATGGATGTAAAACCACATTATATCATGTTTTGAATAAAACTATTTTTTAGGATTATGTTCCTTACTCTTATTCTATCACATCTCCATCTTACTAATAAAAAACAAATTATAAATATCTAGCCCCACATGGGTCATTCTTGGTGAGAGAAACAATCTATGAATAAAACGCCACTCATTTTCATGAGAGTTTTATAAAGTAAATTTTAAGTTGGTGGGTCTAAATGGTCCACTGACCTTTGGGAGTGTCCCAAATAGGGTGACATCAGTTGGATAGAGGGACATTGTGCAATAAAATCTATTTCTCAATGCGCATGAGTGAATGAGTGAGGTGACACCAGGTTCATAGTATTTTACCAAAATAGATGGAATATCGGATGTTACTCAAGACATTAAGACTTTAGAAAATAAATAGGTATGATATGATGAATGAGGATGAATATTGACCATGATTGAATCATAATTTCCACAATCAAACTACCAATAGTGGTGATATAAAAAGAAGAGTTTACTTTTGACATTTTTCAAAACATGAGAACCATCATTTTGATTCCATAAGTACTCCGATGCTTTTTAAAAGGATGGAAGATGAGCTAATTTAGCTATGAAACATCAATTTTAAGGGTATGTGCATGAGTGAATGAGATATTCCATATAAATTATGTTGTTAATGATATTTCTTCTAGTTATTCTCTAGCAGGCATCATTAAAGTGAATCTACCAACATAACATAGTTTAATCCATAGAGACAATAGCCTCGTATAAGAAGTAGATATCCAAGAGTATTTATTTTCTGTTTGGTTGTGTGGAGATGAAATACATTAATTCTTGACCCATTAAATACTACTCGAAAACTAATGTCAAACTACAATATAATTATTGTAAAATTTTGGGTAAAAATTCCCCAAGGTATCATTGAAGCATTTTTGAGGTGATTTTGTTTGTTGACAAAGTGGACATATGTGTTGTGATTGTTGAAAAAGAAAACCATGACATTCAATTTTGTTGAAAAAGGGGATTTCATGGTGGAATGTCGAGTTCGAGAGATGTGGGCAACGATTCACGTTTGATTCAAGAACATCGACAAAGGAATGAATGATCTGGAGGCGGTACAAAAAGAACAGATACAAGGTGGTTCCGTTTCCTAGTTTTTGCCAAATTTTTGGGCCTAAAAATCATCAAATGAAGAAAAGTGGTTTTTGGAAAAGGGAATTGCATGCCATGTACTTGAAGGAGAGGAAACTTGCGCACCTAATGTTTTTCAAAATCGGAAGGTCAAAATATGTCAAAGGAAAGAGGGTCACGTAGGTATTGGTGTGGTTGCATAGGTGACTTGCACGCCTGTGCCTAGGAGGGTTGGAAAGTTGCGCGCCATATGTTTTTCAAGATAAGATATTTGAAATATGGCAAAGGAAATAGGGTCACGCAGGTGTCTTGTAGGGGAAGAAACCTGCATGCTGGGACTTGTGCACTGAGGGGAGACTTGCGTGTCGCCACGTAGGTTGACCAAATGCCTATAAATATTGGATCACCCCTTCTCTTTCTTAACGAAGTTCAACACTTTGAAAAATCATAGCTCCCGTCGTGCTGGTGTGGTGGTCGTACAAGTGGTGTGTGGTCGTGAAGGTGGACTTGCACACCAGTGTTTGAAGCTATGCACCGGTTGGTTGTTGCACGCCAATATTGGTTTGGGCGTAAAAGGGGTTGAGTCGCGTAGGTTTGGAGTTGCAGAATATTATGCCACACAAGTGTTTAAAGTGACTTGTGTGCTAGTTGTGACCTCCGCGCCGATACTTGAATGCCTGGTTAGACCTGCGTGCCAAGTAAGGATTGATTCACGGTGGTTATTCAGGGTTGCGTGAAGGCTGGAAGATTGCCTGATACCTTCGTTGCAAAGAGAAATTAATCTATGGGTGAAAGTTGGACTTCAACAGAGCATCTACATACAATAAAGGATACATTCATTAGAGATAATGAAGAGACCTACAAGTCTATAAACTGTGAGTGGATTCCTTCTGGAGCAGTGAGCAAAGGAAGAGGAAGAAGGTGATCCTCTCCACCAGTAGTGAGCCAGAGAGAGAGAAATAAGAAGTGAACCTTGGGAAAGTAGTGAGCTGACCCTAAACCTTGTAAAGGCAGTGATCCTGGGACATAGTGACTGTGGCCGAACCTTGTAATCCACAACTAGTGAAGTTTATATTGGGGTTTACTAAAGGGAGACTAGTTGTAGGGCCTGTATAGTTGTGTCTAGTTTTTCCTTCACAAGAATCCACATAAAGTCTGCATTAGGTAATTGGAATTATTGCATCCTAGCACATTGAAATGATTCTTCCATGATATTTATGTAAATTCTCAAAATGTACCATGATATATCTGGGATATGAGGTTAGGGAACAAATTTTATTAGACATTATCTATAGAAATTATTAATAGCTAATCCTCATAAAGATTCACATCAAGGGAGTATTTAATCTTCTTCCATTAGAAAATGAAATATGTATCTCGGACATCGGCCTTTGGATTTCATATGGAGTAGTTGATGATTATAGTAATGTGATAGGTGGAGCTAAAATGGTAAAGAAAGAGCCTATAAAGATCTTCCTAAATAGTAATATATCTGGGGACCAGATGACTATACCACACAAAGGCAGGTCCTCCTTGGTCTAGATGAAACACTAAAACATGGATGTATCCTACAATTATTCGATACCTAGTGTCGGGCCACATCATGATATGAAGTGGGCCAGATACTATAGTGGATCAGCTATCTCATTGAATGGCGTGAAGCTTATATTACTAAACACTAGGGGTCGAAGAACATGATCCATACATGTCAGATTAGGATTTCCTTTTGGTGGTATTGAAACATGTTTTATCTCTAAATCCACTAGATGGGTAATGATAGTGGCCTTCACATTGTCTTGGTTAGGGCTGGTAGTCACCAGGGCATTATTCAGCCTACTGTCTTGAGAGGTGAAGTGGTCATGGTCCTATGATGTGAATTTATTTAACTTCTATGGGGTATGAAACTAATATATCAACAATTTTCGGATCCACTATCCTCTATCCTAATTGGGTGCATAAGACCACCCACATCGACCATAGGTTTCTGGATGAGAAGGACCAGATGGTTCTCCAAAGGTGGGACAGGTTCCCATCAGATATGGTCATGATCCAGATGCTACTAATTAAGAAGTTTAGTGGTGGGACTATTATAACTCTCAACCTCCTATAGAAAATTGGTTAGTATTACATATGAAACAATTTATGGAGTGAATATAGATATGCCTACTGGCTCAATACCCCGTTACCATTTTTGAGAAGTTGACAAGAAGGTGTAAGATCCACTATTGTGGGAATTCTGAGGTCAAATGTATATCTCTATTGGTGTTGATGAGTGCCTATCATAATATCTTCATAATTTTGTCTCCCCCCTTAGGGTAAATTATGTTCATCATGTTTTGCATCATTGGAATGATTTCTTTGACCAATAAGGGTATTGATGAAGAAAAAATTCAGGATGGAAGTTAGAATATGGGATTTTTCTACATCAGTGTGAGGGTTAGCCTAATGATCCTATTGTCAATGTGAAAGGGGGATGAAGTGAAGGGTACAACTCAACAAAAATACCTTGATCTACACATGTTTATATGACTCTTTCATGACCCACTGAAGCATGGAGAGGCTTATTGCAACGGTCTATAGGAATCTATAGTGGTAATCATATGATTCGGAGCACTGGGTCACCAGGATTGAAATGATCTTATCTATCTAGGGCTCTGAACAGATATCCTAGAGATGCTAAAGGATTACTTGATTTGTTATATAGTGATCATATAGTTTGTTGAATGTCTTCCAAATGTTTTGGTGGAGAAATTCCTTATAGGACTTAGTGCATAACTCTGGGATAAATAAGTGAAAGGTTACAGGAGGACAAAACATGTCTGTTAGCTATTCAACGACCATGATTTCCCAAAATCCTTACTCCTTCCCATTTTATGGATGTTATTTTCATCCTAGAACACTCTAGGATCTAATTATAGATGGATAGAAAACCATGGATGGTAGTGGCATGAACATGTTATATTAATAATTTTCTAGAAGATGTGGATTCAGATGATATAGTCTTCTTAAGAATGATTTTGTGTCTTCTAAAGTTGGGAAAAGATTGATAACCATATCCATATAGGATCTAGTATCTACAACCCCATTTTGATTAGGTAGTTCAGTATTCATATTTATCTCAATAGAATGTTAACAGTTGTTTAATGGTCCCAATCATTCCCTTTATGTTTCTCATATATTCAAGGTTTATCTATAGAGGATAGAATATTATGGCGGCGTGGAGTGTTACATGAAGAAACCCATGAAGGAAGCTAATAAATATTCAACATGCATGTACTTCTAGAGGGATATGTGGACATGATGGACCTTTTTCATAGGGATGGTTTTCCTCAACTATGATGATCATACACCCTACTATTCTGGTGATAGTGGATGTGTTTCCATCAATTTTTTCTATCACGATTGATTATGAGAGGTTTTTGTTGTTGTTATTTTTCCTTCATTCCTTCCACTAATAGCATAAGGGTTCCCCAATCTTGAGAAATTGAGGGTCATGATAGATTATTATATGTGAATTATGGATTGTGTTGTGGGTAAGACCCCCATGGGGATTCTTTATTCTTCATACCTATGATAGTTCTTCATGATATGGTAAGTATTTGGAATTTTTAGACCTCTGTGACAGTTGATGGTGTTGGGGGGAGGACCTTCGTAGTGAAATTTATTATCATGGTATGTCCCATGAATGTTACTAGTGGAACCAATGATGAAGGAATTAACCTGGGCTACCTTTCACATGCAAGGGATCTCCATCGCAAACAGGGAAAGATTCTCACCAAAATGGTGGTAGAAATGGAATGAGGGGGAAAACCAATGGTTTTTGGGGCCACTAGAGATATTGGAGAGGAATCTTGTTCGGTAGGGTTGGAGAACTATGATTGGTGTCAGTGTCAAGTATTATATATTGGGGCTAGTAGATATGGGATAGGATCTGACTTCCTACATTCCTATAAAGAGGGATGTCATTTTCAGAGTGTCTATGGGAGAGCCCCCTTGGGTGGTTCTTAGGAAGTGGTCATGGAAGTTATGACCTGTATGTACCATACATACTCATCATAGGGGAGGGATTTGTTAGAACATTTTCCTAAGAGGCCCTAAAACGGTTCACCACTATGATATAGGGGATTTCCCCCTGTATAGACCATGAGGGGGTGATACCAGTGAGGTTTCATAGGTTCCAAGTCTTTTCGGTTCGTCTCCCCAGTCAAAGTATTCCCCTCATGTTCTTAGTGAGAAACTAGGTCATTGATGACCCTCACTTAGATGATCTCATAAGGGGAGATTAGGTGAGGTTGATTGGTAGCTGTGGGAGTGGTGGTCACTATGGAAATATTATTGTTTTGTGGTATCACTCTAAAATTAGGTATCCCACCCCATGTATATTGAAGGCAGGCTACTGAGAATTTCCTAAGACTTGTTTCATGTAGAATACATAGTGGTTAAACTTCAATAAATGTATGATGTGGGTGATTACCAATATTCCCAATGTTATCTATACCCTCTTGGTGGAGAAATGATCAACATCCATAATGTAACATTCCAAGGATACTCATGAATCATTATTTCCCCCCACTTATAGGAGATTATATCATGCTAGTATTACCATTTTATTGGTAAAACCTGATACTTGAAATGTCTATATCTAGTTATATCTAAATTTTTTTATGTCCATGTTACTCATCAAATCAAAGTTGCAGGATAAGAGATTCATATCAAGTTCCCCATTTTATTTTTTATCTTTCCATTTTTCTTATCATTCAGATGAAAACTTTTTTTCCTGCTCCTAGAGTGTCATGCATCCTTAGACTACTCTCGAAATATCTTGTGGGTGTGGCCCAATATTCCTACATTCTCAAGATGGTGGACTCTACCACCATGGTTGATGATGTTGGATCCTTGATTTAAATAGGAAGATGGGATATCTGCTCTTATATCCATAGATTACTATATGGATTTTATTTCCTAGACTGAGTCATTCTAATATATTTGAGAAATGTTTATGAATCTCATTATCTATTTCATCTTGATGTGGATACATGTTAATTACATGGATCACTATTGTAAAATTAAGGCTACCTATGTTATAAAATGATGGTTAAATTGGGAATTTATGGCCATCTCTGTATAATAGGTGTCTTGGGAATCTATTAACGTTTCCCTCTTCTGATGTTGAGGGAATTCCATAAACAATGATTCTTAGGTGTAGAACCCAAGGCAACCCATGATTTTCAAGAGGAAACATACACATGGGGTGTCGTACATCCAAGTATCATTTCATCTAGAATCTAATACATTTTAGAGAGGGAGAATTTCATTTATTATCGGTTATGAAAGGAATATGACTCTTGTTATTATAGGAAACCAAAGCCTTTCATATAAGGATTCTTAAGCTCATCTCCCAGGGCACCTCATTATCATCAAATGAGGTTGAGATTGTAATGAATTAATAGGGGTCATAGGTTTAATTTCATGTGGGGATGTGGTCAAAGGTTTAAAGTATAATGAGAACATGATTTCATGTTTCATGCCTTGTGGTTTTATGGTCATAAGTTTAATTTATTTTTGGGATGTGGTCATAGGGTTAAATTTATAAGGGGATGTTCCCCATATATGATTTGAATGTACTAGGATGAATGGTTATTATCATCAAATGATGATTTCAAGGTCTAGTGGGAACCTCAGTTTTGTATGGTAATATGTTGAGTGTGTTCCCATAGGAGTAAACACACTTCAGGGTTGCCTCCTCCCAGGGGGAAGATAGATGGATCTTTATTGATGTAGCAAATAAACCTCAGGGAGGAATCCTACATAAACTATTATGAGATAGTGGTCAAGACCCCCATAGTTTGAGTGTCCAGTTAAGGTTTCTATATATGGACTATTTAATGTATTTTAACATAATGTGGTAAAGATGATTACTCTATAAATGGAAATACAATAAGGGGTAGTGTGGGGATTACCCATGGAAGCTTCCCGAAGGAATGGTTTCATATTTAGTTTATCATATGAGGAATCCTATGCTTGTTTCAGGGTGTAAGTGTATAGTTTAAATTTATTTGTCGAGGAAATTGTTATGAAGTTCAATGTCTGGGGTCCCAGATGTATCCTACAGTTTATATTATAAAAATTTGACATGGGTGATATGTAGTTTAAATTCATATTTCTCAGAAAAAAGTGATATGTTTTTGAATTATTGTAGCTCAAAGTTTAGTGGGGCTTACACATGGGGATCCCATTTTAATGTTGGGTCTATAGGGATCCTATGTGACCTCATTGAAGTAAAGATAAACCTACTTACCTTGATGATTCCATTTCTAGGATACATACGGGGGTCTAGAGGATATGGTTCTTATTTTTAGGGTAAGAAGGAAATGATATTTTCTTGATTGAGATTAGATAAAAGGGTGGGGACATGAGGGTAGATTATATTATTAATGTGAGTGTGTTTCACACAAATAAACATGATTGGGATGTGAGCTAGACACATACCCACTAAACATGAGGGAAACTATTTTTGGAGGAAGGAAACATATGGTTATGGATAGGGAGGATTTGACATGAAACTATTCAATTTCAAGAACCTTGATTGTTTCATGACCCATACGATCTAGTGAAATGATTATGGAAGGATTCAAAGAATATTATTGTAATTAGATTTAGGGTTTCATGAATATGTGGGTTTAATGAATAAAAAATATTTTTTTCAAATCATCTGAGCCATCAAGTGAAGTTATTTGAGGAAATATATAACAAAAGATGATCTATTTCAATTCTTCTGATAGGTTTTCACACTAGTTATATATCTGTATACATCCATGGGGTGGTAGGAGTTACAAAAGTTGTAAAAAGGATAGGTTTTACAAACAATAGATTGGAACTTTAACATCCATAGGTCTATCCTCAAAAAATGTATGGGGGGGGGGGGTGATTCTCTATTTATAAAAAAATTGGGTAGCAGGGTGCTGAGTCATGAAACATCAGCTATGTCATAGACATCCATAGTTTTCATGAATTAATTTCATATATTATTTGATTAATATCCAATAAATTACATTATGATCCATTCCAAAATTATAGAGGTTTAGTGTTTTCAATAACATGGATACATAAAAAAATATTTTCAAAAGACATCTACATTATCTCATACAATGTTCTTCATAACTACCATCCCTCTTAAACAAATAACACTTAAGACCATTATTCATAACATTAGAAAATGAGACATAAAAAAAATTTTCATTAGAGGTTTACTGCTGTTAAAAAATGGAGATATCATTGAACATTGAATCCTATCATGATAATAATGGAATAAAAACATGACATAAACAAATGGAAACCATACCTAGCATGTCATTGATCATAATCACGAATCATGTCACAAATATTGGTATATAATAATAAATGAATCATATAGTAATTAAAGAACCGAGACATGAGAGTATAACTTTGGCATAAGATATAAGATTCTGTTATACACATATGAATATAATATAATTTCATTAGTATTAAAGGATACCTAGAATTAATATCATAGTTTATTAGGTTTACTCCCCAAATAATCATATCACTTGTAAATGTTCACTCCCAAGACTATTATAGTACACATTTACCCTTAATGATATGGGTTCACTCACCAATAAAGTCCTTATTTTCTCATGAGATATATATCATTATCCAATGCATTGAAGGGATATATAATTTTAAGACCACCCATAACATAATGAAAATGATACATATCTGTGGCATAAGAGAATCAAAAATTCATAAAATAAGAAACCATTATAATAAAATATGTTTTATAAACATTTTTTTGTGTCATCATAGTATAACTTATAGAAAGGAAACATGTGTCATAATTTAATTAACCCATTAGAATAAAACTAGTTTCATATAATAATCCTTTAATAACCATTATCATTATCCATCCAATGAATTAATATGTATGTTATCATTGGATAATTTCCCTAGTAGATCAAATTAAAATTAAGGATGTTATCATCGATGAAAAATTCCCATTGAAATTTGAAATAACTTATCTTAAATCTAAATTTTCCCAAATATTAGGTAATATATGTTATTTCAAAGTAACCATGGAAACATTTAAAGTATGTTTCAAAGAATTTAAAAGTAATTAGGGTTGGAAATTATTTTCTGATTCATTCTATCCGGTCATTCATTAGAATTCAAGGTCTTTATCCCTTACGTGGTGGTTCACATCCTTGGACTGATCATGTACCCTCCATAGTAGCTTCCCCATATTCACACTTATTAATTTCAGGTGACCTCTACCACAAAGTTTTATGATTTATAATATTTGATCTAAATGAGGTGATGGTATGTGGGTTTGACCTTACATAAACTACTCCTTTGATTTCATTTCCTAGTTTGTGTCTCCCTTATTGAGTTATGTCATGGCCATGAATCCCATTCCTAGTGCCACCATGAAGTGGACACCAGTTAATTACACTACTTCTTTCATCATTGAGAAGTGTAGCTGTAGTATTAGATGATGGCGAAATTTTAAATTTTTGGACATATATGGACATTAGGTGTGTTTTAAATCTATAAAATTATTCATCTTGCACAGTTAAGAGAATCTAATGTATTTGGAATATTAATTTTATGACCCATCAAATTTTATTTCTATCTTTGGGAATTTTTTTCCAGGGGAATATGACATCCAGTGATCATTACCTCAGTCACATCATGTTCATTACATGAGGATGATATTTTGATGTATAAAATTAGGGAATATGTTTATATTTTAGTGGGGAAATTTTCATAGGTCTAGAGTATTGTGGGGATGTAGTCACAGGTTTAGAGACTCATGGGGATTTTTCCCATGTACACCTATCAAGTACTATTAGGGATATTGTTTAGTATCAGGAGACGTTGAGGCCTAGTAGGGACCTCATGTTTGGGTGGTGAGAGGTTGAGTATACCTCTAGGGGGAATGATAATACATTGGGGTTGTTTCTTCCTAGAAGGATGATAGGAAGATTTATGATGACATTGGTATATCAATATTGAAACATGGATACACATCCTATGTACCTTGTTAGGAGATGAAGATCAAAAACCATGTAGTATGATTGTATGTTTTTAGTCTTGTGATCTGAGCTGTCCATGTATTTTACCATCATGTGGTAAGGATTCTTTTGTCATAGAAAGAGTGATAACAAGGGATGATGTGGGGATAATTCATGGGAGTATGCAAAAATATAGGGGATTATATCTTTCTTATCATATGAGGTACCCCTTATTTGACACATAGGTTATGGATATTGTTGAATTTCATATACTGAGGATATTTTCATGAAATTTAATCTCATATGACCAGGTTGATTTGATGTAGTTTAATGTCATATTAGTATGATGTCAGACTATGTAGTTTAAATTATTACATCCTAGACTTGGATTTAGCTTACTCTAGTGGATACCTATCCTTGGTTAGGGGAGGAATAGAGAATGATAGAACACTATCCCTCATTGAAGGTAAAGTAATATAGTTTCCATTAGTAATGACATCACTTAGGCGACAAGAAATGGTATTTATGTTATAGTTACAATTCATTAGAGTAAGAGGCAATTATAATTCCCAATATATGCATAGAGAAAAGGACCAAGATACGAGGGTTGATGATACCAATCGTTTGGTTGATCGGATAATGAATGATCCCTTCATGGATGTATTCTATGCACCTAGGAACTCAACTTGTTGTAACTATGTCTTGAGGAAGGAGGCATCAGGTCAGGGACCCGAAGGTTGTGTTGCACAAAATTGGAGTTTCATGCTTCTTGAATGTTTTGTGATCCATAGAATCTAGCATAAAGATGTGGAAAGAATTGGAGGAGCATAGATGTGCATAAATTTTGTGGTTGTGTGAAGAATGATGTTTCAAAAAGGATGTTCATCTTATTTGAAACATATTTTCCATTAAGGGAAGTTTTTTTCAAGATTATGTATCATAATATAGAGTGTTTTGGGGTGTATATGAGGTCTTTCATAAAATAAATTTTTTGTGGGTATGCATGGGATGGTTGGACTTATATGATTTCATGAAATACTAGGTTTCAATTATGAAATATCAATGGTTATAATTACTTTTACCCATCCCTAAAAATCCAGGGAATGGTTCTTGTTTTATAGAATAATTGGGATCCTAGGAACTATGTCATTCAACTACATATATTTCATGAAACTTGTGGATGTTCACACAACTATTGGTTTCATGCCTCTCATTACATGGATTCTTGGATGTGATCATGGAAGTCAGTGGTTTGATTTATCCTTTCCTATGCAAGTTATTTGTGCTCCAGAATTATATTGGTATGCATGAAATTAAAAAGTATGCATGACCACCCCCTTTATTTTGGAGGATTTTATCGGAATCTTTGGAAGTTAGAGTGGGTTATGTTTTTTTAATGTGAATTTGATTTGAAAACCCAAATTGGGGGATGCATTCAACGACTCTAAGTTTGACGAGCCCAATCCCATGCCACATGAATGGTATCCTAGGTTTATTTATGGAATCATTTTAGGAGAATCATGTTTCCTGGATGTTGAGATGAATATTTGGTGCTAAAAAAATCTCTTAATAGGAATTGGACATGATGGAGAAATAGAGGGTTGAATTATGGGGAAAATGATGAACCTTGGGTGATTTTTCTCTATGGTACATAATCCACTTGTGAGAAATCATCATATTTTATATTGTTACATCCACACAAACTTTTCTCTTACTTAGTGGTGCTTTCATGAGTAAGTGCCAAACAATAATGAATTTGAATGAACTACTCCCAATTTGGATGATCCAAGGTGAATTTATAGAATTTTATTTATGTTATAGGATCCAAACATAGAGAACTCCCATGAAAAATCATAAATAGTTGAATAAGCTACTCAAATAACTCACACTACTATTTCATCAACCATAATTTAAGAAAAGGCTATATATCCAGAAATCCATTAGGAAAGAATAGTGATATTTATGAATAGGGAACAATAGGATCTACAAACAGAAGTGAAGTGGTGATATCATCTGTGAAACATTATACTCCTCTAAAAATTTATGACTTCTCAATGATGTGGATATCTCAATTATGGGGACCAATGCACCAAGGTCCTAGTTTACATGAAATGATTAACTCCAATGCTGTATTGTAAACCATTAAGGCTATTCACTTAGGTATAATGAGGCTGGTACTATCTAAAACATGAATGAAAGTATGGGGAAAATAAATGGATAATATATGGTGGATGTGGAGTTAAATAAAAATTATATAAGAAATTTCTAAGATATAATATTTAACAATCGAATGAGATCATATAAGGACTATGAACTGTAGGCCAAGGGAAACATCTAGATGACATGGCATGTGAATACTAGATAAGCTACACGTGTGAGGAGTATGGATCCATGCTATGTAATATATGACTATATTAGCAATTATAAAGGACCAAGTTTCATTTTTATCATCAGCTTATGTTGCTTCCATATCTCATCAGCCAACCGTGCCTAGACATAAACACTTTATGTATTTACCATGGGGATATGTGGATCAGTTTGCGAGACCCTCAACATTTCATTCAAATTAACCTTATGATATTAAAGTACTATGAGTGATGAGGAAATTTTGGGAGTCACAATGATAGAGTAAGACAAAAAACTTAATCTGAGATCTTCCTCTTCTTCACACAAAATCATGCTTACTTTCCATTCACAACTTCAATTCAAGCTGAAGATTTATGAAAATAAATGTTGTTTTCCTCTTTTTATCCCATTCTGTACCCCTTATTCTTCCTCTCATAATATATTCACCAGTTAATACCAAAATAGGAACATAATTTCCTCAACTTCTGTATTACTATTGGCTTCATCAATATGTTTTTCAGATTGTTTGTTCCAGAAATCTTTTACAATGTCAGCAATCCATTCTGTATCAATGCGTTGATGAAATGATACTTTAACTGAATGTGCTTTATTCGAGCATGAAACACTAGGTTCTTTGTAATATTTATAACACTATAACTATCATAGTGCAATACATTCTCCTCTCTCTTTCTTCCCAACCCATCTAAAAATTTATTATGACAAACCATCTCCTTCATAGATTTTATTACAATAATTTATTCTGCATCTGTGTTGGATAAAACCACCACCTTCTTCAATTGTGATGTCCAGATTACTACAATTCCTCCACAGGTAAATACATAACCTGTGGTATTACTCCTACCATTGACATCACCTCTATGTCATCATCTACATACCCCTACAATTAATTTACTTTCCCAAATCACAGAGATACCTTTTTGTTTCCCTTCAAATACCTCAGAATCAACTTCAAAGATTCACAATGTTTCTTTCCAGGGTTATCCATATACCTAGTGACAACTCCCACTGCATGAGAAATTTCAGGTCGGGTGTAGACCATGGAATATATCAGGCATCTAACAGATGATGCGTTTGGAACCTTCACCATGTACTCAACCTCTTCTTTCATCTTTGGTGATTTCTCCTTTGAGAGTTTGAAATGGCCTGCCAGGGGACTAGAGACTTCCTTTGCTTCTAGAATACTGAATATTCATAGTAACTTCCCAAATTAGTCAACCTATGATAACATTAAGGTTCCAACTGCATGGTATCTCTTGATCTTCATCCCCATAATCTTTCTAACTTTTCCTTGATCCTTCATTTTTAACTCCTCAACCAAATTCAATTTCAACTCATCAATCCTCTACATACGTAATCCTAAAATGATCATGTCATACACATACATATTCATTATAATATATTCATCACAAAAATACTTGATGTATCAACATTGATCCATGACACATCATTTATATTCTTTTTTATAACATAAATTAATCAATTTTTTTGTTCTATTTCCTGGGTGCCTGATTCAATCTAAATAAGATCTTTTAGAGTTTCCACACAAGGTCTTATTTCCCACACTCAATATATCCCATGGGATACTACATATATATTTAATACTCTAAATATCCATGAAGTAAATCATTCTTGACATCAAGCTGTTGAAGGTATAAATATTCTGATGAAACAATAATGAGAACCACTCGGATGGTGGTAACATTCACTACAGGTGAAAAGATTTCGGTGAAGTCCACACATTCCTTTTGTGGAAAGCATTTCACCACCAAAATTTCATTGTACCACCTCTTTCCATAATGTTCTTCCTTTAATAGAGTTCCTTAGGTAGACGAGTCAAATCCCATGTTTTGTTGTCATACAATGAATAAATCTCCTCCTTCAATAACAACTCCCACTTTCTCGTCTTCTTCAACTAAATTTCTTCTTAAAAAAATCTTGTTCTCCATTTTTAGTCAATAAAAAATAATGTAAGGATGGTGAATACCTATGCAAAAGCCTTATCACCCATTATGATCTTCTTAACTCCATTAGAGTAGTAGGTTCCACTAGTTCTGATGTCTCATTCTTAGATACACCTTCAAGATCCACTTGCCCTTTGCACTATAATTCTATGTTCCCAATTTCATATTAAGATACAAGATGATCTTTGTATGTGACACCTTCATTGAATATCACATTCTGGCTGCTGATGACCATCTTGTTGAGATCATCCCAAAAGCTATAATCAAACTCATTTGCACCATATCCAATAAAGAAACATCTTTTGGACTTGGCATCATGTTTTTCCCATACATTAGAATAAACATGAACATATGCCAACTCAAAAATATGAGAGTCTTACCACCTTACCACAATAGATATCTTTATATATAAATTCTCCCATTGGCACAAATGGAGTCATGTTGATTAGATATGCTTCCATGTTTACTGCATCAGCTCAGAAGTTCTCAAGAAACGCTGAGTGTAACCTCATACTCCTAGAATGTTCATTCTTTGTCCTATTCATCCTCTCTTACATATAATTATATTGAGGTGTACCTAAAATATTCTTCTCCAACCTTATTCCCTTATTATAAAATAATTCTCTGAACTAATAACTCCCATATTCTTCACCATTTTCAGACCTCAAACATTTAAGATTTGATCCCGAATAATTTACCACCATGACCTTCCACATCTGAAACATATTAAACACATCATATTTTATTTTAATAAGTTAAACCCATACCTTTCTTGTTGAATCATTAATGAACGTCACATAGTATTGTGACCCCCCAAGGGAAAGTATTGGTGCAGGTCCAAAAATAATTGTGTGAACCAGGTCCAGCTTTCCAGCCTTTGGTGTTTAGCCTCATTTTGAAAATGATACCTTCTCCTACTTTCCAAGGATGCAATCTTCACATAAACCAACTTCCATTGACTTCAGTTCTGGTAATATCCCTTTTGTTTCCCACACCTTCATCCCCTTTTCAATCATGTGGCCGAGTGTGTAGTTCCATAGTTGAGAATCCATGATATCATTTAACAATGATACCATGTTCATGCAAGTCTCTGTCATGTTGTATAGAGTGCTATTGTTTTCTCCCCGAGCTATGACCATATCTCCCTTGGTAATCTTTCAGACACCACCAATATACATGGTACTGATGCCTGCATCATCATGATACTAAAAATAAATTATATTTTTTCTTAAATCAGGGATATTACTCTAATTTTATGAAAACATAAAACTAGCACAAGGTTTCTTGATATGTGGACCTCCTTTCCCCAAAATCTGCAAGGGTTCATCATTAACAAGATGTACCTTGAAAAAATTTCTAGAAACAAAATTGTCCAGTAATCCCTTCTTTGAAGTGTAATGGAAAGATTACCCTAAGTCTAAAATACAATAATCCATAGGTCAATCCATTCTCAACAACAAGAAATCATCAATCTATTCAACCTCTATGTTTGCTCCACTGATTTCAGGTCCCTTCCATTTTTCTCTACACTCCTTCTTGACATGTACTTTCTTTATTCATGTCCAACAGGTAGGACTAGCCCCCTTTTCCTTGTCTTGGATTTTCTCTCTTGACTTTGATCTCCCTCTACAGCTGTCTCACTATGGGTACCTTCCTATTACTTCAAAATTCAGAGTAGAATAAGAAAATATGACTGATTCCCTTCTTCACATATCCTCACTGAAGATCAGGTCTCATACATCTTTTAGAGCCAAAATTGTATTCCCCAAAGAACTACTCACAACTATTAAAGTTTCTTCACAACTTTAAGGTAAGGAGGATAGTAGGAAAAGTGCATATACCTCATCCCCAAGATCAATGTACACTGATGTCAGCTTACTTATGATGGTGTTTAATTCATTGATGTGATCTGCAAAAATTATACCTTCAAACATTTTCATGTTGAAAAATATTTTCATAAAGTGCAACTTGTTTTCCATAGAAGTATTCTCGTATATATTTGAGAGATATTTCATCTTTCCAATAATCAAATTCTTATATATGATGTTGAACACCACATTTTTGGAAAACTTAAGGTGCACAATGCCCAGAACCAGTCGATCTAGTACCTCCCACTCTAAATGCTTCATGTCTGTTGGATTCAGAACCAGAAGCATCAAGTGCATCATTTTTGATAAAGATAATCATCGATATACATCCTCTAGAAAATGAAGTTAGTTCCATCAATGCAATCGATCTTCACCTTAACTTCTTCGATATCCATCATTAGAGAATCCCAAAATCATCCTTTGATACTATTTGATGCAAAAACATTGGGAGTCACAATGATAGAAATAAATGATTAGAAGAAGTGTAAAAGGAAAATAAAATAAAATGATAACATAACGATTTATGTGGTTTGATAATAATCCATACATTCAAAAAGAGGCATAATTTCAGTATATTCCATGAGAAAAAATTATATAGAGTTTGTTAGAGTTTTCTAACACATGAAACCTTAACCTAAAATGGGATATTGAGGATGAAGCACTATTCCACCAACCATTATAAAGTCTAAAACTATACAATGAAAGTAAGTTGGATGTCTGCATCGCTATAGTGAAAGGTGGCCACCCAAGACAAAAGTGCTCAAGTGGCTGCTATCTTGAAGTCTAAGGAGGTACAATGAATGGCAGCCATATGTCTACATCGCTATAGTTCCCTATCGATGTTGGTTGGTTAGATATACTATAGTGTTAGCATTAATGTAGTTGTCATTTTTACTATAGTTTCCCAAAATTTGTCTTTGGGATGAAGGCCCCCATACCCCCGTAGTAGGGGCACATTTCCCTTGAAAACCCCAATGAGCTCACCGAGGATCTTGACCTGTGAAAGTTGCGGCCTGGTGTACAGTATTGGCCAGAACCATTCAGTCAAAAAATATTCAAAACAGATCATGCTACACTGTACTAACAATGAGTTCCTCAGAGTACCCAACAATTGGGGGATGAATTTCAGACATCCACAGTGAAGAATATTTTTTTGGATCAACTGACATCGATTTTTAGGTACCACAAACAATTACATTGGGGTTTTCCCTCTAGGATTCGGATTTGATTATTCTATAATGTTGTCATAAAAAATATTTTGGGGTGGAAAATTTAGTGACCCATAGTATTGAACCATATGAGGTGATAATGAGTATCAAAAATATTGTTAACTTAAAATTCATCCCATTTCCATCCCCAATTTACAAGATGGTCAATAATCTAGAGGGGGATCTAGAGAATAAGTAGTACATATAAAAATTCCTAGTTGGGTTGTTGGGATCATAGATTTAAGAAATTACATATCATAATCTCTACACCCCTCTCTATTGCACCTCAAATTCTAGTGAGGAACATGGAGTTTGTATATCGGGAAGTGTTGAACCCACGCTTAAGCAACCTTAGTGGCATGTTGAAAGCTCTTGTTAAGGAGAAAACATTTCCTAGGATGCTCTGGGGAGGAATATGTTCCACCTGGTGTAGGTGTCTTAGGATTCTCTATATGCCGAACTATGGGACGAATAGGGAATGCTGCAGTTGTCCCAGATATCGAAGAAATTATGGGGGGGGGGGGCTCAACGGGGGTGGAATAATGCTTTTGGATATTAGTCTCACTAGGATAACTGACCAAGAGTATATCTAGGAAAGTAACAAATACATGGAATATATGGATGAAATGTTTCATTATAGTAGTGAGGGTAATCTAGCCACTGAAACTGTAAGAATGATTCTTGGAATGGATCCGGAGGAGTTGGATTTTGTTAAAGAACTAGCACTGGAGGTATTGATTCATAGTGCTAGTTTTGAAGGAAACAATGACATGAAGAACTATCTTTATAGAACATGGATATCAAGACCTATGGAGAGTGGGGAGGTGACGCAAGATGATGAAGACCAAAAAAGCATTAATTTGAGGAGGTATATTTTTTTGATTAAATGTTTGACATCCCCACTAAGCCTTATTTTACCTTTCATCATATATGACCCATGATTTACAATTAATTAAATGATATTAAAAAGAAGGGGGCCAGGAAGCCACTTTTGAAGGTGAGGAAGTGATTCTGTGGGAACTAAGGAGCATACATAATATTTTTCTCTAGAAGACCTGGGTGAAGAAGTGCCCATGTAGGATATTAGGAAAGATTCTCCCTGTTGTCTCACTCTACCAATCATCCTTTGGGGATCCATTATATAATTAAAATAGTGAAACTTATTGGAAAGGAGGGAATCCTAGGATATATTATCATCTAGATCTCCATACATCTACATGGAAAAATATGAATTCTATATAGTCGGATTTATTTGATTTTCTTTTTGATTTCATAAGCTATGTATACTAAAACCTTTGTTTATCTTTTATAATTCACGGGACATAGAAATTGGAAGACCCTAGTGTGGATGAAAGGGCACCTATTGACATAGAGGGGTCACTAGTGGTGGACCTACCTTGTGAGAGATTAGGCCTAGAGTCATTGACTGGGGAGAAAACGACTTGTGATGTAGTTTCCATTGGGATAAAGGATTTTATTTTTATCATTTAACTCACATCATTTATTTTTAATCTCACATAGAATTTGATTATTCTTCTTGTTTTAGCTTTAAATAACCACTTTCCATCTATATATGATAGTTCATGTGGGGGTTTCATAGTATCCCAACATGAAAAAGGGAATTGGGATTTGTTGCTTATCACAATAGGTGGATTGATAATAGATGTGTTGATGATACAGGGGAAAAAACCATCAACCATTTTAAGAAGCCTACCATATTTTAAAATGTATTTAGGTAGCCAATGGAGCCTAAATATAGAGATGACATTACTATTGGAAAAGGTTTAAGTGAATATGAACTCCTTCTCGACATAGAGCCTATCCCATATAAGGGGATTCTTAAGGAGAATCTTGTTTCTTATGTTGTTACTACCATCCCCAAATACCTTCTAACGATTCCAAGATAATTTGAGGACTCTGGGTTTGATTTTATTGAGAATAATAGTGTCATATGATATAGGTAAATAATTATTGTGTGGATTTTCATCACTCTCACCATGTGAGTCAACCTAGTAGTCCAGATAGGATCCCTTCTCCACAAGATGTTGAAATTAGGGGCCGACATGGTTCACTCTCATGTCTTCCATGTGCTAGAATGAGACCTTTTCATTGAGAAGGTGTATGAGAAATTGTGAGAGATCAATGTTTCCTAGAACAAGGAAAATTTAATATGTATAAAATTTCCCAAGAAGTTTGAACATGAGATTTTTTGGATGGAATAATTGGATGAATATAAAAAGGCCATAATCGCTAACAAGAGAGAGGTCAAAAAATTATTGACGGTGCAGTTGGTGGTGTTTGAGGATGAAGCAACAGGAGTAGTATCTTTCTAAGAATAATAAAGTAACAATCCATGTTAGGTAAAAATCCAGGCTAACAAGGTTCACCTTGCGGTTGAGGAAGAGATGGCAGAGATGACTAGTCAACAACATGCTATACATGCAACTAGGAAGAGGCTACCTGAGTGAGAGTAGTGTAATCCTCTAAACCCATGAAAAAAATGCTCAAAGTGAGAAAAAATATATAAATATATGTCCCCTTATTTACATGAGCGTACTAGAAAAGTAATGAATTATTTGGTCAGAATGATCCATCTAACACTAAGAGTGTCACAACTAGGTAAAAATTGGTTAGAGTAGGGGGGTAGTGAAATTGACTATCTTTACCAACATGTGTGGGTGCAAGAGTGGGGTAATGGTTGGGGAGTTTAATTAAACCCTAAAAAGTGGGAAGATGGGGAATGTGAATCGAGACATCTATGATTTGGAATAGTAAGTGAAGTGACATGTTGAATGATTATGATTGTTATCCTTGATTGGAATGTGGGATCCATAACTGAATTGTCATGAGTGGGGATATAAAAATATGGATTGACTATTTCATATGTTTAAAACACAGGATCCATTAATTTATAGTCAAAATTTATTTTAGGTGGGTGCCTAAGATTAGAGGAGAGCTAGTTTTTCTAGGAACTATTACCTTGAGGGGGGACTATTTCGACATATAGGGATGTGAGGATCCATATCAAGGAAGTCATGAAGTGTTGGGGTGAACCACGAAAATGATCAAATGGAGTTTAATGATATAATAATTTTACCACCTTAGATCTGAGAACATTGAGTTGGTATAATGGCTTGATCAAAATCCTGACTCTTCCATCGAGGGGATCATCTTCTTGGCTTCTAGGTGGTATTCATAGAACTCGAGTGCTATGTGATATAATTAAATCCAAATGAGGAATGGTTTCTCTCTAATGAGGGCCTAAAACATTTTTCAGTTCTACAACTTAAAATGAGGATAAGAAACATGAAGTTTATTGTCATGTAGAAAAAAAGTTAAACAAATAGTTTAACATTTTTTGGTGAGAAAAATTAATAATACATTTTAACATCATGTGACCATGATGTGAATAGCATAATTTATAATATTTTAATCATGATGTTCAGACAAAAATAAATAGCTTCCACCTATTTTTATAAACTTTATATTTACACCATTAGTTTTTCCTAAGTCATAGGGGAAACCATATGTGCTAATTCCTTACTTATTCTAATATCATTCTTTAAAAGTTTCCAATCTTATATATATTATCATCTTTTTTCCTTGGATAGTTTAGGGTGATGCTAGTCAAACTAGATGAATAAACATTTTTGGTTGTATGTGTCAATGGTTTCACATAATTTAATGTTAGGATTCTTGGACCAATGGTTTTAGTATAATTTTGTAGTGATTGGTCAGTTTGGAGAATGTTTTGTGTTATGGGAGGTATTATAAACAAGACATGAAGAGGTAGCCAAGGAGGTCCAGTGCTATAAAGGTTTGCATGTAGTTTAAGTTCATATTAATTAAACCAACTCTATCTGATCATCACACATAGATGAAATTCATAAATTCACCATGACTCGCTGATGGAAATGGGTAGAAAATCAAGGCATGAGTGAGGGGAGGATTTTCAGCTATTCCCAATATAAGATATATAAGTGTCTATGTGTATCTTCATGAATAGAGAATCAACCAACACATTGTTTCAAAATATTTTTTGGTAGATAACCAACACTATCATGGGAATTCCTATATATTGAGGATGGAATGAAAATAGATAATTTTTTTCTAATGAAACACCAAAGGTAATATAAATTTTTTGTAGATATGGGGACATAGGGGGAGTTTCATATATTTTAATGTCATAATACATTGACCAAATAGGGTATTTTGGATAAAATTGTGTGGAATAAGATATAACATCAAACTATGGATAGGAGAGGAAGAATAAGGGATAATAAAATAAAAAAATCTACATGAAAATTTTAAATGAGTATAAGGTAATGGTTATTAGAATAAAGAAGTTGGATTCTATAAGGGAATGTGTTGCTGTATAAATTTTTAAATACGATGTGAAGAGATGTGCAAGGAAGTATTTCTCCAATCAAGATCCATGGAATGATCTGAAAATTATTTAAGGTCATTATTTTTAGTTCATTATGTTTGAACCATTGTCATCTATACATGAATTGGTGTATGGTTTGTGTTTTTTTTCAATCCTCAAAGGAAGTTCAGAATGTGTTCCAGCAAAGTGCTCATACAGGTCAAACAGATTACAGTATTGAAGGTGGTACCATTTCCCAGTGTTTTCCAAATTTTTGGGCCTAAAAATTGAAAAATGGAGAAAAGTGATTTTGGCAAAGAGAATTGTGTGCTGTGTACTTGAAGGAGAGATAACTTTCACGCCTAGTGTTTTTCAAGATTAGAACATGGAAAAATGGAAAAGGGATAAGGGTCGCGCAAGTATTGGTTGGGTTGCGCAAGTGACCTGCGTGTTGAGAAGGGACTTGCGCGCCAGTTCCTAGGAGGTCTGGAAACTTGCTTGCCTATTGTTCTTCATGATCAGAACTTCAAAATATGGCAAAGGAAATAGAGTCACGCATGTATTGGTTGGGTCGTGCAAGTGAGTTGCACGACAGAGGCTAGGGGAGATGAGCTACATTCCAGAACCTGTGCGCAGAGTGGATACTTGCGCGCCACTGCGTAGGGGGTCCAGTTTGCCTATAAATAGAGGACCACCCCTACTCATTTGCAACAAAGTTAAAGAATTAGATATTTTTTGAGCTCTCATCGCGTAGGTGGTTGAGTCGCGCAAGTGGTAGTTGGGTCGCGCAATTAGAGGCTACGCGCTGGTTGTTGGCTGCACGCCCAAGGCAGTTTGAGTGAGAACGAAATTTAGTTGTGCAGGTTTGAAGTTGAAGTAGGTGGTGTCGCACAGGTGGTTGGTTGATACCTGCATTCCAGGCAGTAAAGAAGCACACAAATGTTTTTGAGTTGCGTGAAAGTTGGGAGATTTCCTGGTACTCTCGAAGGGAAGTGAGATTTGACTACCGATGAGAGTTGAACTTCAACAGAGCATCTACAGACAATAGAGGATGTATTTATTTAGCAACGATGAAGAGACCTTCACGTATATAAACTGAGTGGGACTTTACCAAGGGCAGTGATCCAGGGGGAGTCAACGGGAGTGACCCATAGGAAACAGTGAGCTATCCCTGAACCTTTGTAAAGGCAGTGAGCCTGGGACAGAGTGACTGTGCCTGATCCTTTGTAATCCACAGCTAGTAAAGTATAATGGAATTTGGTATGACCGGCGACTTTTCGGCGTATGCTCCTTGGTCTTAGCCCTTTAGTGGTGAACCAAGTAAAAAGTGCTGTGTCGACTCTCTGCATGTGAATGTTTGCTTTCTATTCATTTTCATCATACAGGTTCAACAAGTTCCTACCAACGTGGGAAGAAGATCCACAACTTTAAAAAGAAAAAGTTGACACCCTGATTCACCCCTCCCCTCTCAGGGTGTCCCGGGGTCCTACACATTAGTGGGGGTGAGATGGTTTCAAAATACATTATTACTGAATATCTCATGAACAGAGGGCTGAAGAGATATATGCTAGAGAATATGGTCTCACTTGAGAGAAGTATTCATATTTTATCCTAAGACAGGAGGTCTAGGAATCACTATGTATCCAATGGAACATAGATTCATGCCAGATGTAGTTAAGTAGCATGGTGAGATAGTGGAACAATACTAAAAATGGAGGGGCATATCCTCTTAGGTGTGGATGAGAGGCTAATTCCTTAATTTAGGAAAAATTAAATGAATACACTAGCTATGTAGTTTACATTAATGAAGCTAGGTCTATAGGGTTTATTCCATGAAGAATCTTGTGAGGTAATAATGATTATTAACTCTATGTTAATAGAGGGACAAGGTGGCCTCTCACCAAACATGATATTTATAAGTAAATGTTCACACAATTTAAATTCATGATTCTTGGACTATGATTGACACCAGTTATGTATTATAAATCTTGGACCAAAATAGGATACTAACAGTTTATGTTTGTTGAGATTTTATCATAGGGATTTGTATTTGTTTTTGTCTCAAGGATGTATATGAAAGGACCAGTTTTGGACATGTCTAACACTGAGGGGGGGGGGGGGGTGAATTAGTGTTGGGGACTTTTTAAACCAATTCCAACTTTTATCCCTGTACCTATTGACCTGTTAGGATCTTGATTATCTTATTCTCTTTTCCCTGTCGCATATAATAATAGAAAGTAGTAAAATTATGCACATGATATTTTTACAAGGTTCACCACTCAATAAGAGTAGCTACGTCCTTGCAATGCATGGGAATGATCAATGCATGGATTCTCCACTGTAATGTAAAATGCTGTTACAATGGAGTGGATAAGAATATAATCCTCTATCCAGTGTGAGTCCCTATACTTTGGAGGGGGTGGGAAACAATCCTCTTCCCCGGACTGGTGAAAGCCTAGTCCAACTTGCAGCCTCTAGCTATTTCATTATACTGCCTAAGGAGATAGTATTCTTCCTTATTGATAAGGTAGGTTCTTATCTTGATCTTCTTTAGTGATCTTCACTTGATTACTTGCAAAGCAGTAGGCAAATAATTATTCTTCTCTTCTTATTTTCTTCTTCACTAGTGCAAAACCAGCTGTACTAGGACTTCTTCTTTTTCTTTAGTACAATAACAGAATGAACTAACACTTCTTATTATTTATTAGAATGAATCAAATATACCAATGTGATTATTCAGAAACTAAGGATCATCTCACAAAAAATCATCTGAATTAAACTACCCTGAATAATTGTCATCCTTCAGTTGGGCATACTCTGTTCTTCTTTTTCTTCTTTTCTTTCTCTTTGATATTTTATATTTGCAGTGTCTTAATATCTTTCTTCAATTATAAATACCAACACAGGAGTATATTGGTATATTAACTTCTTCCTTTGTGCAGAAATGAATTCAATTGCACATCTTGTTCTTCTTCACTTCGCAAAGCACAACGAGAGTGTTAAACACCAGTCGTGTGAGTGCGGATCAACTTCTCTTCGTGATACTGAATGGTTCACAGTACTTCCTTCTTCGCAACATCACTTAGAGTGTGCTATGCACCTGTCGAAGGCCTACGGTACCCTCAAAGTTTTTGCGCAACCTTCTAGGTGGCTTGCGGGTAAAATTCAATCCTTGCGCGTAAAAACACCTTTTGGCGTGAAAAACCCTTTTCACGCAACTCTTCTTTTTTGCGCAGAACTTCCCTTTTTCGTGCAACACTTCCTTTTTTGTGCATCACTTATTCTTTTCGCACAATAATCTATACTTCAATTTTTCTGCACATCAGAGCTCGAGATTTGTCTAAGTTTCTAGAGACTCTAAATGAGAGGGGGTCACCTCATATTTATAGGCATTTTTGACCCTGTGTGCAAAACCCCTACTTGCGTTTAAAACTCCTTCCAGCGTTAAAACTGTCTCTCGCTTCTTTAATTACGCGCACCTTCCTTTATTTTTGTGCACCACTTGGATTTTTCACACACCTCATGACTTTTTCCATTTTTCATCATTCTAAGCCTGAAGCACCAATTACACAAACAATTCCACACCATGTTCCATATTGCGTGCAAACCCAGCCTTTCACACGACATCATATTTCGCGCAAAGATCCAATTTTTCGCGCACCTCATGCCTTTGCCAATTTTTGAACTTCTGAACTCGGAACACCTTTTGCGTGAAAAACTTCATTCATCTATTTCACGCACCACGCCAATATTTCGCGCATCCCGCTAATATTTAGAGCCTCCTGCAAATATTTCGCGCACCACTTTATTTTTTTTTGTGCAACCTGCCTAAATTTCTGCACACTCCATGCCTTTATCATTTTTCAATATTCTGACCTTGAATCATGCCTTGCGTGCAAAAATCTAAACCATCTTCAGTCTTGCACACTCCTTCCATTACCAAAGAAACATCTTCATCTCCTGATATTTAGGCTCTAAAACTTGGAAAACACTGGAAAACGACTCCACCTTAAACTGTGCTTTTGTGCCACCCCCAAATTGTCCATTTCTTTGTCATTTATCTCTTCACTACTTCCCATAACCATTCTTCAACTTTTATCACGAAATCCACTATCGTGATATATATCCTTTGATAGATCAGATTTAGCATCGTCTGGTTTCATCCATTCTTTTTGGAATATTAATTCCAAAGTACTTCTTTCAACCTCACTTCAAATACCTTCAATGTTGAAGACAATTTATCACCTTTGATACATGTATTTGGAACTTTTAATAATAGGGAAACAAGAATCTGATTTCAAGGAAATGTGTAATTCATGACCTTCTTAGAAATCCAAGTCCTTCCACACTCTCGCTTCTTCTTCAGCCAAAATTCTCTACTTCATGAAAATAATATAATTCTTTTCTTCAAGTAAGATCTTGCATGGTTCTCATGCAATCTTGAAGCATTGCATTGTCGTAAACAATGTGTCACCTTCGACACAAGTTGTTTGAACTTAGGGTTAGTTCAAAAATCATTTTAATTGACTTCATAGAGAATTGCTTAAGTATGAAATCCAATTCTATGATTCCATAACAATTCTCCAGGGAACTTCACTTCAGTCGATCTCTATTAACTTTGGAGTACTTCTTCATATCCTTCATCATTTTGACCAACATTGACAACTATTGACAACAAATAAAATATTCATACCCAAAGTGGTCCCAATAGTACATGTGGAATAGAATAGTGAGAACCCAACATGAAAAAAGGGTAGAGAATGACTTAAATTGCACAAAACATCCCCAAGACAAGTTTCTAATAGGTTAAGGTCATGATTCATAGAATGAGGAGGGTTGAATTTTTTTCAATGTCATGGAACACATAATGGGGGTGACATTCCATTTTGTGATATTTGTGTGTATCATTAATGTTGGAGAGGATTCCATCACAATTTCTAAACGCTAGCGAGCCATTATTAGTATGAAAAACAAGAAGCGTCAATGATTTTCCCCTACTAAAATGGAGTTAATGAATGGGAGGAAAATAAGATGACTAGGGAAGGTCCCAATATTGTTAACTTATAGAACCATCATACACTAACACCGCGGTAAATAATGAAGAGGTGTTGAAAATCCACCATAATAAATGGAGTTGGAAGTGTATGTAGATCATGAATTTCAAGATCTAGACTATAAATAAGTGATGAACAGTGGGAAAGGAATGATTGGTAACCTTTTTTTGAACATAGGTTTCACAAACACAAGATTCAGAGATAGGGTGAGAAAATGTTGGATTAGAATTTCACCATTTTCAAAACATATGATCCACCATATTTTTTAGGAGATCTCTCAAGGACTTTTCTTAGGTTGGGAGGTGATATAGTTTGGTTAGGCACCATTTCTGTTTGGGATCCTTAATCCTAGGAAGGAATGATGTGTGAATGTTTAAATGCTATGATGTTATGGGGGACTTTCTCAATCTCAGAGTTATTCTACCATACAATATAAGATGATGGATGGTCATATTTTCTTGTGGGGATTAAATGTTCCCCCCTATGAGATATCCCTAAAACTAGTTGGTAGGGGCTTTGGGGTCCAGGACTAGGACATGATGTCCATACATCACTATGTATCATTTGGATCATGGGTTCAAGAAACAAATAGTTCTAGAATGTGTTTTAGAAGAAGACAAAAACTAGAAGATGGAATCTTGTATAGTGTGGACTCAAGGTATCATACAGTTTCACATCATGATATTGGGAATTGTACAATTTACTTTGTTTTATTTTATCTAGGAATTTAGTCACACAATTATATATTATAAGGTAAGGACTAGTCATCACTGTAGTTTATGTTCATTGAACATTGACCATGGTATCATATAATATAATATCATATTACCTAGACGTTATCCCATAGTTTAATGTCATGTGACCAAGGAGATGTGGTGTAGTATAACGTCATTTGACTAGGATGATGTCTTACAGTTTAACATCTTGTGAACATGATGTTTGTGGTAGTTTAACATAATATACCAATTAATAAATATTTCAATGGTTGAAGGTGTGATGCACTCCCCATATATGATGATCAATGACAATTAATCACTACAGTAGACATTATGATTGATATAAGTTCCTTCATATTTGAACACTAACTTTTGTTGTTCCCTCCCATATATCATCATATTCTTGAGATCCAATACCATATCACCTTAAAGGAAGGAGTATAGGATAGAGTTTTTGTTAAATGCTCACGCCTCCTTATTCTTATACCTTTCTATGTTATGCAATGCTTGGAAACAATTTTCATTAGGTTCTCTAAATCATCCATATAGACTGTATCTCTCCTATCTAGTTTCTTCTCATCATAAATTGACATTTAATCAAATGAATGATGAAACTGTATATATAACACTACTTCTATTCAATACACCCAGAATATAGCGTTGCATGGGTGAAATTTTTCATCTTCATCAGAAAGGAGTAGAGGGAATTACAGTGGTTTTCTAGAATAATCTTCTTATTATGACCTACAATCTTTTATTAAATTTTAGATTGGGTTTAGATGAATTAAAAAATACACCAATTATCATTTTCATGATAATAGGAGGTGAGGATGGACATAATGTTTTATTTTTCCTATAATATCTTTAGCTCCACAGCTTGAATGTTGGTGAGGTTTCTTGTGAGAATATTTGAGGGAATCACATATTGGTGAATGTAGTGAGACTTTTGAAAATAAATTATAGAGAGAGTATTGAATTATTTGAGTGTGATTATTCCTTCCATTGTCATAGGAATTATATTTATGTCAAAACAAATATTCACTATCGAGATATCACTGGTGGGTAGGGTCCCACAATAGTGAATCCCTATATAGTAATGGGCCATGAGTAATTGGTGGCATGGAGAAGATTCATCAGATTATGCATGAAGTTAGAATGGATCAGAAATGTGTGGAACTTCTAGGTGAACATGATTCATTAATGAACCATGGTGGGGTATAAATACCCCAATCTCCAAATGTGGTGGGAAAGTCTTAATACTACTTGATGGGACTGAGATGACTTGATATAGAGTTCTTGAATGACATGAGTAATATATTCCCCTTATATGAAATAGATAAGGATTCCTTCAGATACATGATTATTGAGGGCCTGCTCAAGGTTAGGTAAACACCATATGGTAAATTTCACTACACACTAATGGATTCTTTTATGCTTGGCTCACTCTGGTAGGATCATCCCATTATAAAGATAGTTAATGAAGGGAATTATCTAATTTGTTAATTCTTCAAATAAATTTGTTTTTATTGTTCATACTACAGAATTACAAGTGGAAATATATTTAACCTATCAATCCTCATCATTAGAAATGTTGGTGCGAATGAACCTCTGATGCACTACATAAATGACCATATCATCTTGGGTGGTATCTAAAATGGATGGGCTGTGGCATTGTAGGGAATTATTGTGGTGATTTTTTGATAAATGGGCATGATTAATTGATGTATGGTATGGGAACTAGGCCATAAAATCATGATTCTACACTATCAGGGGGATGAGTTCTTGTTCCTGACATGATAGTAATCATTGATCTTCTGTATGACTAACTCAGAATCTCTCATCTCATGAAATTGTGTGACATCCATATCCAGGGGAAACTCAAGACTAATGATAAGATCCTAATACTCAGCCTCATTGTTGGTGAAACCTTCTTGAAAAAGGAATGATAATGGTAAGATGGACCATGTAGGAGTGATGAAGGAAACCTCATTTCTGCACTATTGATTTTGTTGTTGTTGATCCTTCTCCCAATCAATATTTGGGAGGAATCATTAATTTACATCATCCATCATGGAATATTCTACTTCAGAGTGAGAGTGGAATCATCTAGGATTTCAACATCAAGAAGAATATTCATAAGGGTTGGATGCATGTCCAGAAAGTCTACTAATTATTATACCATAAAGAATTTTTGGGGGATAAACATGATGTCAAAATGCTGCAGAACTAATACCCACCATTCCAGTCATTAAATCAATATGGGGAGGTTGAACATATACATCAATATATAGACTTATGATACTAGTTATATCTTATGGTGTTTTAAGTAATGTCTCTTTTTTTAGATAGCAAAGACAAATGTTAGGGATATCTTCTCGATTGGATATTATTTGGTCTCTATATCGAGTATCATGCTAACTCACGCATATTGCGGGGTTTGGAAAAAAATATTTAAATTCTCTGAGGGATGTACTATTAATAGTTACCAAAATCAACTCTAAGGATCAATTATTAAATCTTGTTATCATGGTGAAAAATGAATTAATTTTAATGATATTACATGGAATACAAAACTAATAAAGACATATTTTAAAAATCTTATGGGATATAAGTTGCATGAGGTCAGTTTTGGCATAACTATTTTAATTCTATCATATCTATTTTGAGATGAATCTTTAATATTTATTAATTGATTAAATGATTGGATTAATAACTATTTTATCTCTTTTTGACCTTTGATCAATTATAATGATAATGAGAATAATGTTTTAAAATTTAGTTATTTTGAAAATTCTTAATCAAATGTGTTAATTCAATAATGTGTTTCCATTAATTTTTTTAGTAATACCAAATATGTTATTGAAATATCCATACAACCATGTTAGTACACTATTTAATCCTTAAATTCTTAATAATAACTAAGAATTTCTCCACTTGACTATATACCAACCAATTGGTGTGATGAAAAAAAGAATAGGGGAAACGTTTCTTAAAAAAGTATATCATTAAAAACTAGAATTAAACATCAGCACAATCATATTTAATTTATATATTGAATTGTAAAATGATTTTTTTGAATAGATTAAATAGTTTTATGAATTTAATTAAAACTAGACACAAGAATCACTAGTTTGGTTTACCTCCCCATTACCCAACCACCTAAGGTTATAACTCTCTATTAAGGAATATGAAAATGGAGTCTATGAGGTAGGAAACGTGATGGAATAAAAAAAATAAGAATACTTAAAACAAAATGCATCAATAATAATCCAGAGTACCAGCATTGATCCTCCATAATCTGATCTATCTCATGGGAGAAGCACCCTCTTATTTATAGAGGGATAAATCCCCTATTCTTAATCAATTGAAATCTCCCATAAATTTACTTATATATAAATGTATCTTTATTTTAGATATTCAAAGTTGAATTTGTAAAAATATTCCATGTTTTTATTTTTAAGAATTGAACACTATTGTATCATGGAGTTATATTTTTAAGAACACCCTCTTTATTTTTTCATTTCCATGAATGATGATTCAGGGTAACCGAGTTCCTCCATGGTGCAATGTACATGATGATGTATTTCTCCAAAACATAGTTACTTCCATTATGGTGACCTACATTTCCAATTAATATCTTATGGGACAACCTTTTCAAAATCACATATCCCTTATAAAATTGTTTGTGCCAATATAGACACCAAGATAGTGAAACTCAAAAAAATATGGTGCGGTTCCACAAGTGTTCGACCATATATCCTTCACAATAAGGATACGACATATTGATTTCATCCATAACAAAACCTTCCTCAGGAATTATTTCTTTTTATAAAACCTACTGTACACCCACTGTGTAATTTTATCTTCAATAACTCACCAAAAAACCTCACCATATATATTATTGAAATTCCTTTGGCATAGTGTGGGTGCAAAAATGAAAAGGGACACCTTCCTCTATCTTGCCTCGTATGTGTCGATATGGTACACCCATTCATCATGCATGGATTAAATGGATTCTATTAAGTATAATGGGAATAATCCAAGGATCAATATGTTCTTCATTATGGTTAAAAATATTTAGTAGTGGAAGTGATCTCATTATCGAGATATCGTGGTGGTGTAAATGGAATCTTAGATGATTATAGGTAGCAACCCCATGACAACAAGGGTGGATGATGACAATGAGGTGTGTTCAAGCTCAGGGGAGCACAAACGAGGCAATGTGGTGTTAGTTTTGTTTAGTGGAAATCATTTCCCATTAAAATATCATACCTTATCAAAATTTTCTATAGATGAGTACTTGAAAATAAGTTAACACATTATTGTGATGGTTTAGAATTCCATGGATGCAGAGAATCAACACCCTCTCAGCATTTCACATACACATGGATCATGCCTACTATCCTAGGTCTATAGTTTTAGGCCCACAAGTTTCATGCACCATGCATAGCTCACTCTTCCTCTACCACTGTGACAGATCTCCCTCATGCCTTTCTTGGTCATATTGACTATTATGAATAACTATATGGTATACATGCCTTGTAGGTTTAGGGCCAGTTAGTTTGGAAAATTTATTATCCAATACAAATTTTTAGCATTTATATGTATAGTTCCATCTTAATTTTAGAATATATTTTAATATTTTTAATTGAAAATCTTCATTTATCATGATCCAGATTAATTAAATAATGGAAAATTCCCATATTATTATAAAACATTTACTTTAATGGGATTATTCATTAATATTCATTAAAAATCATGAAAAAATACTAAACAAATTCATAAATAATGTGTGCTTCAAGTACCCCAACACATAAACTATTCTTGTACTCAAGAACTAAACCTCAACATTAATTCTATGAGGAAACCATTGCTACCAATATTTAATAATTGGGAAATTAAATCAAATAATTATCAATGTTAAATAAAATTTTCATGTTCCATATAAAACATCAGGTTTAACTTCCCATTTTTCAAATGATAAATCTACCAAAGTATTTTAATTTATCCCTTTTAAAAAATGGTGTAACTTCTCTTTTTTTTAATTCTGGATTATGAATTAATTATTATAAAACACCCCTTGTCATGATCTACCTCACCTTTGAATCTTTTCAACCATCACTCATGAAAAAAATTCTAGTAGATTTGTGCTCATATAATGAGTATGTGTTCCTTATCCATAGTCTTGAAAATTTCTTAAATTCACTACATTGTAAATAAAATGGAAAATTATATCATGATGACTTTTCAATGAAATCTGTAGTGATTCAGAAGTTTTATGGTTGGATGGAATTGATGAGAAAATTATTAAGGAAGAGTGAGGAGGTATATATTAATATTATAAATCATGATATAAAAATTAAAATCTCAATGAAAATCACCCCTTTAAAGTATGGTCTCCCACTTCCCAGGAATAAAGTAAAGGTTATGAACAAATATATAATAATGAATTAATTTCCCCATCATGGGGTTTTAATACTTTTTTCTCTATTTTCAAAAAATTTTTTCTTAATTTTTTTTACTTTTTTGAAGGATATGATTTTGAAAAATATCACATATACCCCCTAACCACATATGATAAAAAACATAATGTCTAGTAATAATGACTTTTGAATTTTCTAAGACACAAAACCTTGATTTATTTATATTATTTTAAAGAATGTAAAATATTAAAGTGTAATTAATGAATCCAGATCATATCTTGATACCCAAAGTTAGAACCCTCAAAATTTTTCTTTACCATTTATCATATCCATCCACCATGGATTCCCTCACCCCACACCTCAACATTAAAATATCATGAAAAATTTTAAGGGGTGGTTCAAAAGAGATATAAATGAGTATAAATGTGGCTCATTAATATCAAGGTGATTCACAGTATCTATGAGAAAATAAGTATTATTGTATAAGTTGGTATCAAGGATAAGTGATTATGAAAAAATATCTAAATCATATTACATGTGTTTTAGTGCATCCATATATTTTACATGTTTAATTAAATGTTCTAGAAGGTTACTGGTCCTAATATCACACAAAAAATATGCTGAAGATAATATAGGATGTATTTGGTCTAGAAATAAACTCATAAATGGAACATATAATTTGGGCCAATAACTCATGTAATGACTAATAATAAATCAATTCATATAAATTTCATAAATAAAATATTTGAAACTACTTGGGAAATTTAATCTACATAAATCAACCAATTTCCTAAAATCACGAGTCATCAATTTAATATCCATGGTCCAATTTAATAATTCAATTTTACATAATAATAATAATATCTAATTTTCATTGAAATATAGAAAATGGAATAATAGGGTTCCTAAAAAATTCATACCTCCTAGATAAGTAATATAATGAAGGAATTCAAGTATGGGCATTCAAATATCTAGTTTTGAAAAACACTTCTTAAATTTTGTGTTTAAAAACGAGTTTATAGTGTAAAATAAGATATTTTAAAGATATTAAATGTAATAATTAACTCCCAGTTCCGCATGAATATTTTTCACCACTTTATTTTTATTGTTTGAATTTTTCTGAAGAATTCCTTTAATGATGGTCCTATAGAAACAAAAAAAAATCATTCTAGTGTAATATCCTATCAATAAAGCTCAAAAGTGGTGAAGAGGAAAAGTTACTATGTCCTAAACTCCTAAATCCTAAGAAAATAGTGAAACTCGAGTTGATTACTCTAATTACCTTTGGTTATAGACATTTTCTCAACCTGAAATCATGAGATGATCTCAATTTATGTGTTTGAGAGGTTTTTAATCCACTAGAGTTTCTTGAGGTAGATTCTCAAGTAAATCTTTCATCCTTTTCCCCTGGAGAGTTGAATGATTTCATTATTTTTCTAAATCCTATTTATTCCACATAGTTTGAATAATTTTCATAGCTTCATCCATTTATTTTTCCAATTTTAACTTACTTAGCCAAATAATTAGACACTCGTTATTTTATTTCTCATTCCTTTTAGATGTTTATAAGACTTAACATTGAATTTATCTTAAAACCAATTGTATTTCATAGAAATGGGAACCTTTTATTACAGAATCTAAAATATGTTATGTAAATATAATGGTGATTTAGATTTGGTCACTAGTTCTTTTCTCTATTTTTTCCCTTATATAATCTCTAAAGACCCCCCATGGTACTTTTCCCTTTCCTAAAAATGAAATTTTAAATAAATAGGAATAACCTTTGACTCCATTCTTACCAAAACAATAAAAAATATCTTGAAAATTTTTAATCCCTAGATTATCTCCCTAGTAGTCTATATTTATGGTGATATTGTCCAATTTTGAATTTTTACATAGATTTTTGAAAGGGTTGTGGACTCCTTAGAATGTTATTTTTTCTTCCCTTGATATGTATGATTCAACCATTTATTTCTCGACCCATATATCCTTACATCTGGATTTATCATCTATATTCCTAAATGAAGGAGGACTATTTTGAATTTTATTGAGTAGATATTTACATTATTCATGTGGGAATTTATTCTTATTGATCTATGAATATTATACTATTCCATATAATGCTTTAGTAGAGTCTTCTATGGCCTTTTTGAACATGAGATGTACTATGATACATATCGATTATGCCTTATAAAAAACTTCTTCCTTTGCAGCCAATCTGTTCATGGTATCGTGAATGATCCTTTTATGTTCAACCTCTTTAAATATGTATTTATTAATCACATAATCTGATTTAATTTCAGATTATTCATCCCTTTCTAATTAACTATCGATGAATTTAGTTGTTATCTCTTCTTCTAACATGAAATAAAAATAACTAGATTTTATAGCACCCACATGTTCTATACAAAAATGATATCCTAAATCAATGAATTCAAAGAGCATATATGAATCCTCAATGTTCTTAATACATTCTTTATGGTATATTTATAAGAGATAATAGGTACTTGAAGGATGCTTCTTGGTTTTAAGGATGCATAAGTGCACCATGATTTCCATATGCTCCTGTGAATATATTTATTCATGTAAATTGATGATCATTTTAGTTGTTTTTAGGGAATATATCCCTAAAATTATGGGTGGGTGACTTGGTGGATTATATTCCTCCATGGTGAGCACATATATGTCTGATTGAATAACTATTCCTTCCAATCCAACTAGCACATCCTCTAACAATCCTAATATAAAAACAATGGAAATTTTCTCTAATTAGAAAACCACTCATGTGGGATTCAATTTTCATATTTTCAACGATGAAAATATATAATAAGACAGAAAATTTTTGTAGGATCCAAGATGAACCAAAGAATAATATTTTTTTTTGAAAACTAGGAGTATAGTGAAAAGAAAAGTTTTCTAGATCTTGATATTTTTTAGGCAATGGTGGTGTGATCATTGAAGAGAAACTAATACATTGGATAATTATACCATTCCCATTACAAATATTCTTGATAAATTTATCATATTTCTTAATTTTTTAGATAGATTAGAAGAGGGGTTTGTTAATTTCAACCTTTTAGAATGTATCATGGATCTTTATTTGATGTTTCTCCTCCACTATATTCATTGATTAAAAAAAACCTAGAAGGGAATTGTACTACCAAATACATTTTATCTCGTTTCTTCCTTAGCAATAGTGTTTATGGTATTTTCATTATAAAACATGTCTTCACATCCTCTTTTAGTTAAACAGGTTTCATCTCAATAGTTTTTGTAGAATTTTTAGACCTTTCTTATTTAGGTCCATCTTGACTTTCTTTAGCTTTTTATAGCTATATTTCCTTTCCAGTTAATGTAATGGTCATTCTAAAACTACCCTCTGGGTTTGGGATTGTTTGATCTTGGTGGTTTTTAGGGTTTTTGGTTATTATTTTAAAAGGATTATATGTTTTTATCTTATCCAACTTATCTTCCATCCCCCAAACATTAGATCATAAGTTTTTCTATTTATTTTATGGTTCAATTATAGAAGGCATCTCATAATTATTTTTTCTATAAGGGAGGAGGATGCTATGATTATTGTTAGTAAGGTTTCATGATTAGTTTATGGAAATAGTGTAGAATCAATAATTTCTATTTTTAAGGACGTTTATCCTAGATTTTTTAACCTTAAAATTCCTTTTCTGATTGGGAATATTATCTTCAAGGATGATTCTATGGAAGCATCCTTGGATGGAATGTGGCTAAAAAACTCTCCATACCCTGCACATTAGCTAAATGGTTAGTATAATGATGGGGAAATGGACACAATATATATTCCTAACGTGGGGAATGTTTTCAACTTTCTGGATTTACACATATTTTTCTCACTAGCCTAGTGAGTTATTTTACTTAGTGTCCCAAAATAGCTGATGATTCATATGTTTTTACGACATATATTCCTATGGATTTCCTACCTCTAGTTAAAAATTTCTATAAATTCTGTGATATCTTATAAGTTATGATCCTTGCTTCCAAGGTTGAATTTTTGATCAAATATCCCCCAGATTATGTATCCAATAGGTTATTCTAATTATTCTATAGTCCATGTTAGAAGAAGACTCAAATGCGGTGGTCTCACACTAAATTATGAGGGAATATTTCACAAAACTTCTTGATTCTTTTACAATACTCATATAGGGTCTCAATAGTAGATTTTTGGATGGAATATATTTCATTACTTATTGTCATTTTCTAGGATGTTGGAAAAAAAAATTAATGAAACATCAATGGAGATCATACCAGTCATGGATATATTTTTGTTGTTTACTATACACAAGTCCTTGGTGGATACCTTAAGTGAAAAGGGAAATTTCCTCTACAAGAATTATTCCTCAGCTACTCTACTTATCTTGATGATTGGACAAAAAAATAAACTAATGAATGTTTATGTTGGGATATTTTCCCATAAGACGTGAAATTTGGGTAGTAGTGGAATCATGTTAATACGTAGTTCAAAATATATTTTTTTGGATAGTTATGGAAAATTGATTTTTTTTTATTTTAAAATTGTGGGGGCACAAAGGTATCTTAAGGTTTCTTGTGGGTTTATTTCTATATTTGGGGGCTCATATTGAACACATGAAGTTTTAATCAAGTCTTTAAAATTGATTTTTCCAATGTTTTTAGAGTTCTTAAGTCTACATAGAAATATCATTTCTATATTACAGTAAAGAATTTAATAATTATTCATTATTGTTCCTAGTAATTCATGTTTTTGGTTAAATTTTCACTCACTCCACTGAAACAGTGATATATTTTCACACACACCTATAGGGTATTGTGGTAAAAGCTATTTGAATCCCCTAGGTGATGTAGTATTAGTAGTTACTAAAATATATTACATGGAGTTGTCCTTATATCTTTTTTTCATGTAGAAAAATAAATAATTTTAGTAGGATTACTTGTGCTCTTAAGTGAAGAAATAGGGATTATGAAAATCAAAAGAGGTGTAATTTTTTTAAGGTAAGGTTTGGATTCACTTTTGTAAATTTATAATGGTCCTCTTATGATGAATACATTCTCTATAAAAATTAATTAAATAAAAGTAATACTAATATATTTTTTTAAACTTTTAATCATGTGTAATGATGAGGAGAATAATATTTTGAAATTTCATTTATTGTATTATTATTATTCAAATATATGAAACACATAATGAATTTCCCTTTAATTTTTAGTAAATACCAAATCCAGTATTGAAATACCCAAACATCCATGTTTTTATACTATTTATTCCTCACATATTTAGTAATAAATTAGCACTTATCCACTTAAATATAATATAACCAATTAGTTTAATAAAAAAATTGTGGGAGGGAGAAATGATTTCCTAATAAAGGAAATTGTTAAGATTCAAAATTTAATATAAATATATATTATTCAAATTAAATTATGAAATTAATTGTAATGAACCAAACTTTTATAAATGAAAATTACTCTTGATCTAATTAAATGTATTATTATGTAAAATGGTAATATAAAACTTATGAACTCCCTATATTTTTTAGGATTTTAAAATACCTTTAAGAAATCTTACCAATACTAATATAGCCATTGAACAGTGATCACATGATTAGTATAAATATAGGGTTTTAAAAAAATCCAATTTACTCAGACAAAGGAAGAAATGGCCTCATCCTATAGAATTTATCCATATAAAGCCCATTTTTCAGAACTCATGAAGGAGGTAGAATCCCCAAGATTCTCTCTTGACCAATCCCGAGCTGAGCTTCAACACGTTAAGCTTGAATGGAATCACCTATGGAAGAAGTGGAAGTTGATAGAGACTACCAATTGAGCAATTTTCTCTGAGCCACCCCTAGAGTCTGTCACCATCGAACACCTTACCCTTAGGTCTTATGCAGGTGTTATAAGGGGTTATGTAACAATAACCTAGCAGTATAATTATGTGCATTATTTTTGTATAGAATAAATAGTATACATCCATTTTATTATTGTTACTTTGTAAATGGGTTTTAAATCAAAAATAGTATTTTTAGTTAATATTAAAATAAGAAATCTATTTTGTTGAATTAATTTATTTTTTAATAAAATTTTATTACTAAATTAATTTTTATTAATTATAAATGACCGTATAATTATTTATGAATACATTTGAAATTTTTATTAAGGTTTGAAAACTGTTTTTTTCAAAACCCATGAATTTTCAATGAATGTTAGTGTTTATTTTAAAATTAAGAATTAATATATTTATAAAATTATTTAAATAAAATTAATGTCATTTTTTATTTAGGATGTCAAAATTATATAATTGTTATTTTTTCATAATTTTCTGAGATAGTTGAATTTTCGGGTAAAAATTAAATACCATTTAAATATATAATTTTTTATGACATCATAATGACCTAATAGTGATTTAATAAAATAATATAAAATGTTTTTCGTCCAATATATGTTTTATCTTTAGAATATTTTGATTTTATATTTTTTTTAAATTTATGGTGCCTTAGTTGACCCTCTAAGACTTATAAAATATTTTAGCTTTTTAAAATGATTTCCATGAGAGTTTGACTCACCTCCGCATAAGGAAGCCTAAAATTTTAATAATTTTGTCCATTGGCCATATAAAATAATGTTTTCCACTCCCTTATTTCCACAACCATTGGAAAACTTCAAGGGTTGGTATGTGGTTTTGATAAGTTTAATGTGTAGTGTCCAAAACCTAAATAATAAATGATTCCCTATCCTTTCCTATATAAACTTACTAAATATCCCACTCCTCTTCACTCGAAACCTTTTGAGCTCGACTAAAATTTTCTTTCCTCTCCCTATAATCCTCCCAAGGTTCCACAAGCTCCCTATAAGCCTCTCTCAAGCCTCTCCCAAGACTTTGAGATCACACTTTTAAGTAAGGGATTTATTCCTTTCTCATTTTTGTCCAGATTTATTTATATTGTTATACCATTTTATTTTCAATTACAAATGTTGGGGTATGATTTCAAAACTACCACATACTTCCCTCCTTATTTTTGAATTATTATTGACATCTTTCTCTCTCATTAATGCCTCCCATGTACACCCGTTACCAGGCCGAAATTCCTTAAGAAATTTCTCTCTTCCCATTTGCATTCAAGAAATTATTTTATAGTATGCATCTAAATTTCATTACATATGTTGGGATATTATGTTACATGAACCCCAAATATCCATTTCGTGTATAAATTATCAGATACCCCTTTATCTCTCATCAACCCAGTTTACAATTTCTATTTGACGTCGTTATGCTGCCAAAGTTACACCAAAAGTTCCCATGCCAAAATCATTATGTAAGTGAATAACATACCCATTTATCTATCAATGGTATTCAACATTATGCACATGAACATGTTGATTGAGGACTTATATTTATCTATTCTATATATATTATTATTGGAATAAATTATGATTTTTAATGAATCCATTTTGTATGATCCATGTGGCACACTTATGCATGAATTGAAATTTTTATAAAAGGTGTATCCTGATAGCGCTCCAATGAATTGGGTAAAGATTAATATCATGATATGTTAAGTTCAATGTGGTTCTAATCATGATAATTCAAGTGCAATAAGGGTTTAATCATTCTAATTCAAGTGAAATGAGGGTTTACTCATGCTCTATGTTTAATGAGCCTTGGATCATGCTAATATTATGTTAAATGTTGTTGCCACATATCAATTTTATGATAATAATACTATATCATGCTTTTATGTTCACGTATCTCTTTTTATCTATTTATATTCCTATTGATTAACATGTACTTTATTCTTTATGTTATTCCTTGTTTACTCTCTTACTGGGCTTTATAGCTCACCCTTTTCTTTTCCATATCCTTAGTTTATCCCATGCAATGCTAGGTACGAAGGAATGTTGTGGTCATGTAAAAGAAGTTATCAATAATGTTGTTGTGTTTTATGTTATATGTTGTTATGTAATTTTCCCAATTTACCAATAAACTAGACCTCTCAATATTATAGTTTTATTATGTTCAATTTTATGTAATAAATCATGTTTATGTGTGTAATAAAGAGTAGGGTTGTTATAGTTGGTATCAGAGTATAGGTTTAGTTATTTTTGGGATTAAGATTAGAAAAACCTAGTGAATTCATTATGGATAAGACTAAGTATAATAAAAATATATCTAAATTTTTGTGAGTATATAGTAAGTGGTTTATCAAGGAAATACATCCATGTTTGGATACAAAAAAGTAGAGGTGGATCTAGCACAAATGTATATAGGGGTAAAACCTAAAAACAACTAATTGAGCTAGAATCGAATGGGAACTGGTGGACGACAATGGGCCTTTCTGTACTCTTGGTTACGACACCCCAAGGGATATTCTTTGGTAAATTCATAATCTTAGTATGAACCACTATGAATGGAATTAAAAAATTCCCCTAAGAATATATATTGAGAAGTATATCATGGATAAAACAGACTGAAACCTATAAATTCATAAGTTAAGGAAATAAATGTAATTTATAAGTTGTCCCTTATTGTTATTGGATTTACCTTTATGTATTACCCATAACTTTCCTTTTATTCCATCCAATGGCAGGTAATAGGAGGACTCAGGATGACAACCGATGCGAAGATCAATGTGACAAATGTTCTAATGAGATGCCCAATACGATGGGAGCGACAATCAAATTTTTTTTCATGATACTCTCTTAGTTAACTCAAGTTTTGAATAGAATCATGGGTCAACAGGAACATCCACCCCCCAAGAATGAACAATCCACAATCAAGAGTTTCATGAGACAAATGCCTCCTACTTTAAATGGATCATCTAATCTCTTAATCACTGAACAATGGATTAAACCCATTGAAAAGTTATTCTCCATTATTCAATGTTATAAACAAGGGAAGGTTTTTATGGATGCTTATCGTATGGAGGGTGAAATTGATCAATGATGGACATTGATAAAAAATAAAAAGCCTGAGGAATAGATTGAGTTGTTGAATAGAAGTATTTCTGAAAAATGTTTTTTTTGAAAAATATTTTCCACACACCCTATGAATTAATATGGAAAGGGACTTCCTTTCCCTCAAGAAAAAAGATGATTAATCCATTGGAGAGTACGAGGAAAACTTCACAAGGCTTGAATGATATGCCTCCGGCTTTGTCGTTACCCCTGAATTCAAGGTTGAATACTTTTTTGGTGTGCTAAAACCTAGCCTACGGAAATCCCTAGTGATCCGTGACTTCGAGATCTATGAGAATTTTTTTTGATGTGCCCTCAAAGTTGAAATGGAGATTGGCGAATCTTAGGGGTGTCATGGGGATAAGAAACATAAGATTTAATTTAATTCTAGTAGTCTTATGGATAAATCCAATGGTGTTAATAAATTCCAGCACTCCACTTTCCAAAGGTATCGAAAGAAGCACCCATGAAATTTCCAGAAGGGAATGAGGAAATGATTTAGGTGTAGAAGAGAAGGGCCCCAGACCATTTACTACTGATAAGAAAAACCATCAGTTGAAACATAGGAGAGGAAAACTCTATTCGACTCTCAACGCATTGTTCATTACATTAACTACAAAGAACCATCACACTTTGCAAACCAGTGCCCTAAGATAAGGGTTTTCGGAGGAAACCGACAACCTCCAAGGAAAGAAGGGAGAGATTTTTCCATCACTACCGCTGAATAAAACTCTCACAAAGAAGTGGTGATAGGAACATTAGTTATTCATTCAATAATAGAAAACATACTTTTTGATTATGGTTCTATTCCTTCTTTTATATCCCGAAAGTTTAGTAGAACAATCCCAACACCACTAAAAATCATGTAAGTAAAGATGTTGGTAAAAACAGAATATGGGGAAATCATTGCATCCCATGAATATAACTCCTCCCCTGTCATAATTTGTGGATTGAAAATCTTATAGAACCTTGTCATACTCCCTATGGTTTAATTTGATTCAATTTTTGGAATGGATTGTATTTTCTTATATAGATCCAACATAAATTTCTGTGAGAGGGAAATCACTCTCCATATGGGGAATCAATCCCCGATTATATAGAAGTTCAAGGAGGGTGATAAATCTTCTTTAGCACCATCATCTCCAGTGTGGACATTATTTCCCTATGATCTTTTGTATCTTTCTCAGATTATTGAGTCTAAGGAAGCAACCATCCTTAAATACATTCCTATTATTAGGGAATTCTCTAAATTGTTTCTTGAGGAATTGCAAGGTCTTCTTCCTAGAAGAGATGTTGAATTCTCGATTGATCTTATACCCGAGGCATTTCCAATATCCAAAAATCTATATATAATGGATGTTGTGGAGCTTAATGAGTTAAAGAAAAAACTATAGGAGAATCTAGATAAAGGGTTTATATGCCCCCAAGTGCTTCACCACGGGGTTCACCAGTCTTCTTCATCAAGAAGAAAGACAGTTCAATGCGCCTTTTCATTGATTATCGCGAGCTCAATAAAATCACAATAAAGAACAAGTATCCTCTTCCATGAATTAATGACTTGTTCAATCAGCTATGTGGATCACAATAATTATCCAAGGTGGATCTACAGTTGGGATATTACCAAGTAAGTGTGAATAAGGAGGATATCCCCAAGACTACTTTTCATACAAGGTACAAGCACTATAAATTCATAGTAATGCCTTTCGGACTCACTAATTCTCCATAAATCTTCATGGACTTGATGAATAGATTCTTTAGAGACTACCTCGACAAATTTGTGGTAGTATTTATAGATTATATTCTAATATAATCCAAAACCATGGAGGGGTAATAGAAGCATATAATAACTATCCTATAGACCTTACAAAAGGAGAAGCTCTATGAAAATTACAACAAGTGTGATTTTTGGTTAAAGGAGGTATCATTATTAGGTCATATCATCACAAGAAATGAGATATCTATGGATCCCTCCAAGACAACCCTAATTGAGGGATGGACATGTCCAACATTGGTGATGGATATCCGTATCTTCCTAGGGTTAGTTGGATATTATCTCCAATTTGTGAGAAATTTCTCATGATTTTTAAACCCTCTTACAAAGCTAACTTAGAAGGGAGTCAAGTTTTATTGGAGTGATTAATGCGAAGAGAGCTTCAAGGAGTTGAAAAGGTGTCTTATCAATGGTCCCGTTCTCACACTACCCACAAGTGGGGATGTTTTGTGGTATTCAATGATGCTCTAAAGAAGGGAATGGGCTGTGTGTTGATGAAAAATGAAAAAGTCATTGCCTATGCTTCAAGGCAATTGAAAGTACCTGAGCCAAACTATCCAACACCTGATCTAGAGTTGGATGCAATAATCATTGATTTGAAAATTTGTTGGAATTACCTCTTTGGGGAGAAGTGTGAAATATATACGGATCACAAAAACCTCAAGTATATATTCACATAGAAAGAGTTTAACATGCACCAATGATGATGGTTAGATCTGATCAAAGTCTATGACTGCTCAATCCATTACAACTCTGGGAAAGCGAACAAGGTGTCAGATGCTCTAAGTAGAAAGTACCCAATAATTATATCATAGAAAATAATTGAAAAGGATCCAATATTATTATATTTGAATAAGTTATACATGGGAATCATAAAGAAGGGAACATCATCAATCCTTTAACAAATGATTTCACAACTGCATTTTTTGGAAAGGTTAAAGATTTCTCAAAAGGATGATGTGGGAATTAAGAAGATAGCGGAAACTATTAGAAAAGTAAAATCCTTGGAGTTAAATGTTAATGAATAAGGAATTGTGATATTTGGGTCAAGACTATGTGTTCCATCAAGTTTGGAGTTAAAGAATGATCTTTTGGATGATGTACATAGTTAGAATTTCTACATTCACCTAGGAAACACAAACATGTATAGATATATCTGAGATAATTATTAGTCAGATATCATTAATAAGAAGATATCTGAGTATACATGATGTGCCTGTCATGTCAGCAAGTGAAGGCTGCGAGGCAGAAGTTTAAGGGGATGATGCAACCATTACCCATTCCAACATGGGAGAACATCACTATAGACTTTGTCACTAGACTTCCAAATACATACAAAGGAATCAATTATATCTAGGTTGTTGTGTATTGTCTTACAAAGACAACACAATTCATTGCAATTCAGGAGGATTTCTAATTGGATCAACTATAACAGATATACATCAGAGAAGTGGTAAGGCTGCATGGGGTATCACTATCTATTGTTTCTGATTGATATCCAAGATTCACCTATATGTTCTGGGAGAGTCTCCAACAAGATCTGAATACTGAGCTGAACTTTATTATGGATTATCATCCTCAAACTGATGGCCAATCTGAGGATACTATCCAAACACTTGAAGACATGTTGAGAGCATGCTCAATGGACTTTAAAGGAGAATGGGATCAATATCTTCATCCTGATGAGTTCTCTTAAAACAACTATTTACACTTAAGAATACAAATGGCTCTTTATAAATCCATTTATGGGAAGAGGTGTAGAAAACTGACGTTTGGGGATGAAGTTGGGGGTAGAAAACTCCTAGGTCTAGAAATGGTCGAAGAAATGGTGAAGAAGGTTAAGACCATACAACAACACATTAAAGCTAATTAGAGTCGACAAAAGAGTTATGCTGATAATCGTCGAAGACACCTAGAGTTTGATGTTGGAGCATGGAATTCCTCCACATATCACCATAGAAGAGAGTTATGAGATTTGGGATGAAGGGAAATCTTAGTCCAAGGTACATCAGCCCTTTTGAGACCCTTAATCACATAGGAGTGGTGGCCTATTGACTAACACTCCCATTGAATCTGTCTCAAGTACATGATGTATTCCATGTGTCACTATTGTGGATGTACATACTAGACCCATCACATATACTATATCTAGAGGTGGTACCATTTTTGAATGTCCTATTCTATGAAGGGAATCTTCTGAAAATCTTAGATCGTAGGGAAAAATTTGTAGAAAATAAGACAATGCCCCTTGTCATGGTGTTGTGGAGAAACCACAAGTTTTATGAAGCAATGTGGGAATAAGAGGAAGTGATAAAGCAGAGTTACCCTCATCTATTTTAGTGTGGTAAAAGGAAAACTTGAGAGATAAATTTCTTAAGGAGGAATATTGTAATGACCAAACTTTTATTAATGAAAATTCCTCTTGACCTAATTAAACGTCTTATTATGTAAAATGGTTATATAAAACATATACATTTCCTTGGTTTTATGTTTTTGGATTTTAATATACCATTAATAATTCTTACCAATTCTAATATAGCCGTTGAACAATGATCACATGATTGGTATAAATATAGGGCTTTAAAAAATCTAATTTACTCATAAAAAGGAAGAGATGACCTCATCTAGTAGAATTTCTCCATATAAATCCCATTTCTCAGAGCTCTAAAAGGACGTAGAATCACTGGTCTTCACTCTTGACCAATCTCATTCCGAGCTTCAACACATTAACTTTCAACAGAATCACCTATGGGAGAATTGGAAGTTGATAGACATTACCACACAAGGGATGCTATCCGAGCCAACCCAAGAGTTTGTCACCATCGCACAACTTACCCTTAGGTCTTATGCAGGTGTTATAATGGGTTATGTAATAATACCCTAGCACTATGATTATGTGTATTATTTTTGTATAGAATAAATAATATAAATTCATTTTATTATTTTTACTTTGTAAATGGGTTTTAAAGTACAAATAGAATTTTAAGTTAATATTCAATTAAGAAAGATATTTTGATGAATTAATGGATTTTTTAATTAAATAACATTTTTTAAAAAATATTATTACTAAATTAATTTTTATTAAACAAAATTATTGTATAATTGTTTATGAATACAAATGAATTTTTTATTAAAGATTGAAAACTGTTTTTGTCAAAACCCATGAATTTTCAATATATATTGGTTTTTATTTTAAAATTGAAAATTCACATATTTATGAAATTATTTATATAAAATGAATATCATTCTTGGATTCAGGACATCAAAATTGTCTAATGGTGAATGTTTCATAATTTTCTGAGATAGTCGAATCTTTAGGTAAAAGTTCATTTAAATATATTGTGATTTACTACATCATAATGACCTAATAATGATGTAATAAAATACTATAAAAATATTTTTCGACCAATATATGTTTTATATTTAAAATAATGTGATTTTAGATTTTTTGATTAATTTTATAGTGCCTTAGTGGACCCTCCAAGACATATAAAAACTTTTAACATTTTAAAATTATATATTTGAGTGTGACTCACCTCCACATAAGAAAGACTAATTTTTTAATAATTTCTGCCATTGTACTTATAGAATAATGATTTCAACTTCCCTTTGTAAAAGATAATGGTAAAAAATCATGGGTTGGTTTGTAGTTTTGATTAGTTTAATGTGTGGTGTCCAAAAACTAAATAATAAAAGACTCCCTCTCCTTTCCTATATAAACCCACTAAATCTCCCACTCCTATTCACTCAAAACCATTGTATCTTGACCGAAATCTAACCTCATCTATCTATAATCCTCCAAAGGTTCCTTAATCTCCATATAAGCCTCTCTCAAGCCTCTCTTAAGCCTTTGGGATCACACTTCCATATAAGGGATTTCTCCCTTTCTCATTTTTGTCTAAATTTATTTATATTATTATACCCTTTTATTTTCAATTACAAATGTTGGGGTTATGATTTTTCACCTCCCCCATACTAACTTCCTTATGTTTGAATGATTAGAGACCTATTTCTCTCTCATTAATTTCTCCAATGTACACCCATTACCATGCCAAAATTCCATAAGGAATTTCTATCTTCCCATTTAAATTCAAGAAATTATTTTATATTATGAATCTAAATTCCATTACATATGTTCGGATATTAGGTTCCATGACCCCCTTATTGTCCATTTAATTTATGAATGATGAGATACCCCATTCTCTCTGATTAACCCATTTTACAATTTCTATTTTACATCATTATACTGCAGAAGTTACACCAAAGTTTCCCATGCCAAAATCATCGTGTATGTGAATTCCATTCCATTTTCTCTATCAAGGGAAGTCAATTTTATGCACATGTAATTTTTTATTTAGGACTTCCTTTTATGTATTCCAAATCTCTAATTTGTGAATAAATTATGATGTTTAATGAATCCATGTTGTATGATCCATGTGGCACACTTATACATGAAACGAAATGTTTATAAAGGGTGCTCCCTGATAGTAGTCCAATGCATTGGGTAAAGATTGGTATCATGATACGTAAAGTGAAATGAGGGGTTAATCATGATAATTCAAGTGAAATGAGGGTTTAATCATGATAATTCAATTTCAATGAGGGTTTACTCATGAATCATGTTCAATGATCCTTGGCTCATGCTAATATCATGTTAAATGTCATTACCACATTTCCATATTATCATAATCGTGCTATATCATGAATTTATGTTCATGTTTCTCTTGTGATACATTGATATGTATATTTCCTAACATGTACTATATTCTTCATGTTATGCCTTGTTTACTCCCTTACTGGGATTTATATCTCACCCTTTTCTTATGTATGTCCTCAGGCTATCCCATGAAATGCTAGGTATGAAGGAATGTTGTGGTCACGGAAAAGAAGTTTTCAATAAATATTCTATATTTTATGTTCTAAGTTATTATGTAATGTTCCTAATTTTCCAAGACACTAGACTTCTAGATCCTCAGAGTTGTCTAAATTGAAATTTTATGTAATAAATCATGTTTATGTGTGTAATAAAGAGAAGGGTTTTTATATTAATAATTGATAATTGTTTAACAAATGAAATAGGAAAATGATTTTAATTAGAACTAAACAAAAGAATCACAATTTTGGGTCACCTACCCTTCACTAAACCACATAAAATTTTACCCCTCTAGTAAATATGAAAAAAGGGAGTATGAGGGGTATAAGGGATGGTGGAATAAAATTAGAATAGGATGGTAAGAATTAAAATTCAGAAGTACAAATCTAGAGCAGTAGTAACAATCCTCTATCGTTTGATCCTTTTTTTGGTAGAAGAACCATATTATTTATAAATTGAGTAATTCCTTATTACATCATCATTAAAAATTGTTCTAAATTTAAATATCTCTTAATGTATCATTATTTTATATATTCCCTATTTAATACTCTGAAATATCAGGTGTTTCTATTTTATTGTGATGAACAATTATGCGGTGTGGAGTTATATTTTGAGGCACAAAATGTTTATGTTTTCGTGGACATGAATGAGTTTGCGGGGTGACGAAGTTCCTCAATGGTGAAATTTATATTTCATATCATTCCTAGAAAACATAGTAACTATCATATAGGGTACCTCCATGACACATGAAGATCCTTTGATGTATCCTCCTTGAAATAATATTTTTCTTAGAAGCTTTGTTCTTCCAATTTGGACACCTCCACATTATAATTCAACACACCATGGTGTAGTGTAATAGATGGTAGGCTGTAAATTCTTATTCACACTCAGGATATTACATAGCGATTTCATCTACGACATAGCCTCCATCAGACATTATTTCTTACAAAAAACCCAATGGATTCCCATGGTGCAATAGTACGTTCTGTGATGTAGCTCAAAACTTCAGAAACTTCCACTGTTGGAGTACCAGTAGTGAAGCATGGGTGAAATGGCCCAGTGAGCCTCTTTACTTAATCTAGGCTTGGTAGTTTCTATATTGAACTCTCATTTATCATGTCTTGGGTGGAATCTATTTAGTCTTATGGGTTTCTTTGAGGCTTTTGAAGCTCTCCATGATGGTTGGCGATCATTGGTAGTGGAAGTGATATCATAATAGAGATTTTTCAAAGGTGAACATGGTGTATCTAATGATTATAGGTGGTGGTCCGATGACATTTAGGGATGTATATGATGATGATGTTTGTCTGTGCATGTGGGAGTGTGAATGAGGAAAAGCAGTTTCATTTTAGTTAGTGGTGTACAATCCCCATGAAAATTCTATGCTACATAGAACTTCAAAAAATATGAGAATTTGAATATAAGTTAACTAAAGACATCATGGGATTAAAATTCCATGGTTATGGTGGATCAGTTATCTTTGACCCATTCACACAAACATCGACTATTCCAAACAACATGAGGCAACGAGATAAAGAATAAAACTATATGAACCATATGCATCTCGCACTTCCTCTACTTCTGGGGTGTTTCTACCCGAGGCCTTGTTTTGGATGTCTATCCCACTATGGATGGCCATATGGTTTCATCCTTTGATATTGGGGTCCATCTTGTTAACACAATTGTTTTGGCCAACAAAAAATTTAAATCATTTAAATGTTAAATCCAAATAAAAGTTCATTAAAAAAATTATATATAACTTAATTTAGATTAATTCCAAAAATATAAATCCACATATTCTAATAAAACCTTGTATTAAATGGAATTATTAATTAATATCCATTAAAATAATGAAATAGATATTGAAAAATGAATGGAAAATGATTGTGTCATATGAGATTGAGATAGTACATTCTATTATTTATACCCTCATTCTTATTCTTAGCTAAAAGGGAACGATTGGACTATTCTTGGTTAGTCAGATAATGTACAATGGGATTTTCTAGGATGGGTGGAATTTGGATCCAGAGATATAAAAGATTTTTCATGATGTCCTCGATTGTGGTACATAAGTTTTTGTCCCATCGGTTTGTGGTACCTTTTTTATAGCCCTCGAAAACTGAATTCACTTTCCAACTACGTTATATATAAACTTTAAGATGTATTCCAGGTGGCCATGTAGGTATTGAAATTCATGAAGATTATAAAGTGGGGTAATTGGTTTTATATATGTGATCTTATCTAGATTAATCTCAATTCCTCAATATCAGATGATGAGGATGAGAAAAATTTTGGGGGTGACCCTTAATGTACCATTGAAGGGGTTCATTTTTAGGTGGTGGTATTGGATAAAGTTGAAAACATTCTCAAGATTATTTATATGGTCCTATAATTCAAGTTATTTGACCATAATATCATCTACATAACACTCCACCAATGTCATGTGGAGTGGATTTAAGATATAGTTCACAGAATTTGGGTAGGTAGCCCCAACATTCATGAGACCAAACAAAGTCACTTGGTAATATAATATTGTTTGATGTGCTCTAAATGAGGTAGATTATTCGTACTTTGGGTACATATATATATGACCATATCTAGTGTTTCCTTCCAAGAACAAAAGGGATTGGAAAAAATCAACTTCATCAATCAATAACTCTTTTACTATATGGGGAAAATCATCCTTATGGTAGTGGAAGTTGAGGTCACAAAAATTGACCTGGACACTAATAAGTCTACTATTTTTCATGGATGAGAAATTTTTTTCCAAAAACCTGGAGTACTAGACACTCTTAATGAAGTTTAATATTATGACCTTGTTAACTTCATCATAAAACATGGCACCATGGAAAGGGTACATATCCTAAAGATTCTTGTTCATCCACCGTACAAGAAAAAATTGAATCATCTTCCCACAAAGTATCATATCTTACCAATAATCGATCTCTAATGGGTACTCAAATAAGCTAGCTTCATCATCAATGTCTAGGTTTTCCCATTGGATAAAGTGCGATGGTTCATACATGTACCTCCTCATCCACGATATATGGAAATCCTCGTGTACCTTATCTAAATATGCTTATAGATATAAGCAATACACCACCTCACCAACTCTATGTAGTATCTAGTAAGGGAAAATTAATCTCTGAGATATCTTTCAATGCCATCCAAATATCCATAACCCACATTGAGGTGAAACCCATAGCAACACATGGTCTCCCTCCTTGAACACCAAAGGCATATATTGTCTGTCTGTATATGATTTCTAAAGGCTCTATGATATATTTATACACACCTGGTTGATCAAAACCTTCTCTGTAGTTTCTTGAACCAATGATGGGGCCATGAGAGTGGACTCTCCTAGGATATCCCAAAAAAGTGATGACCTATAGGGTTTACCATACAGAGCATTGAATGGTGCCATAAAAATAGTGGAATGGTAGATTTTTGTTCTAGGAAAACTCCACCATTGTTAAGAGATCCTCCAAAATACATCCAAATTATAACATATATGTTCACATATTGTCCTCCAAAACCTAAATGGTCTCCTCTATTTTTCCATCATTTTGGGGGTGAAATAGTGTGATGAAGTATAACTAAGTACCAAAATCCTCCTTTAATACCATCCACAAATGGGATGTTAAATTACCATCATAGTCAGAAATGATCATAAAATGAACTCAAGGGAGTCAGACGATCTCTTGAATAAAGAGGTATCCCATGCTATCTGTAGAACTTTTATCCCAAATAGCTAAGATATGGTATGACTTGGTGAGTCAGTCTATGATCACCTAGATGAATCATATACCTTGTATATACATGGTAAGTCCATCATGGAATCCACGGATTTCCCATCCCACCTACACTCTAGAACCTCAAGGTGTTGAGCTAAACCTGATAGAACTTGGTGGTCATCCATCACTTGCTGACAAGTAATTCATCAAGAGAAAAACTATGCAACTCTTTTCATCATTACAGGATACTAAAATTGTTGTTGAAGGTCTTGGTACATATTTTCCACACTGGGATGTAAAGTCAAAGTAGGTGTATTAATATATCTTAGAATCTCCTCTCACAACATCACCAGTACCACTGTGTGTCCTCTAAAAAGAACTACATGTTCCCTATCTTCAAAAAATCCATCATAAGAATTCCTACTGGATATCTGAGTATATAAGGTATCACATTCAGCAAAAATAAGACATGCCTCCTGGAATCACTATAGGAGAAGAGGGTTTGAATCCATTAGCTAGAGGTATGCTGCTTCATCTCCATCCATAATGGACAACTACAATGAGGCTAGCTGCACTGATTCCTCATTCAACAATCATGAACAATATCTCTTTATGAGGGAATCATTTACCACGTTCCCCTTCCTAGGAGTATAGAAATTATTAATGTAATAATCCTAGAGGAAAAATTCCCTTGACCTTTATCTCATGTTAATATCTTTCAGAGAGAAGATATATTTGAGACTCTTGTGATCAGAATAGATAATAAACAGCTCACCCATTAGGTAGTGCCTCCACATCTTCACTGTGATGACTACCACTACTAAATCATGATCGTGGGTTATGTAGTTCTAAAAATGTGGTCTAAACTAATGTTAACCATAGGAAATCAATTCACACCAATGCCTTAGGGAAAACAAATTCCCTGTTCCTAATGAATCACAAAACACTACATACTTGACACCCTCATATGGAAATATCAAGATGGGAGTGCTCATTAATCACTTCCCCAAATACTGCAAATCCTTCTAGAACCTCTCCATCCACATGAAAGGATTTCCCATTCAGGTTAAAGCATTCATGGGTGTTGATAAACTGGATAAATTAGTTATGAATATCTACTAATAGCCTTCCACCCAAGGAAGCTCTGCACCTCCTTCTTCCTCTTGGGTGGATCGCAAGCTAACATTGCCTCAACATTGTCCAAGTTCACTACCACTCCAACTACTAAGAAAATGTTTTCCAAAAAGTGGACCTTCTACATATAGAAAAAACACTTTGTGATATTTTCATAATATTGGTGCTCTAAGAGTACATCTTGAACTATCCTCAAGTGTCTTGCATGCTCCTCTTCGAATGCAGAGTACACAACGATATCGTTGATGAAGAATACCATGAACCGGTCTTAGAAAGGATGCATGAGCTGGTTCATGGGTCCTATGAACATTTCTGAGGCATTATTCATACCAAAGGGAATCGCCAATTACTCATAGTGACAGTATCATCATTTGAATTTCTTATTTGGTATATCCTCATCTCGTACTCATAGATGGTGATATCCTGATTTGAGATCAACTTTTGAGAACCATTATTCCTCTCTAAACTAATAAAATAGGTCATTGATCCTTGTTAGTGGATATATTTTTTTCATGGTCACCTAATTCAAGCACTATTAGTCCACATGTAACCTCAATCTCTCATCATCCTTCTTGGAAAACAACACTAGGGATGCCCATGGTGAAACATTAGTTTTGAAAAATCCCTTCATTTTAAAGTCCTCCAACTACACCCTCAGATAGAGAAGCTCTGTAAGAGCTATCCGATATGCTAGTTCATATATCAGTGTCCCACTAGAGTGAAGATCAATATAATAGTCTATCTCACGGTGGGGAGGTAAGACGAAAACATTCAATTAGAAGATGTACTCATACTCCACCAATACTACAGGGAACAAAAAACTCATAAAAATCACTGCACTAATGGTTGGTCTGGACAACTAATGAGTAATTGGACACAACCTTCTATGAATAAGTCCATAATGTTCTACATGGGTTTTCATTTCACTAACAAAGGATTACCTTTTTTATCACTATGGGAAACCCACATCCTCCAACTGAAATAGTAATTATGAACATAAAATGTCGATAAACATTCCATACATAAAATGACATCATATGGCCTCATCGTTGCAATAAAGTGATCTTGAGAAATACACTTGACTCTAAGAGTCAGGGAACACCATCAACACAAGTGTGTAATTGTTGAGTCATCTCCAGTGGGAGTCTCTAAGCTCAAGGGTCAATCCAAGGGCTCAATAGGAATCTCCAAGTCTTAAAAAATATATGCAGTATAAATGGAAGGACTAGAACTTATGTATATTAATAATTAAACTAACATTGAAAATACACATTTTGTACCTCAACTCATTCCAAGAGCCTTTAGGTTACAAGATTTGAGTGCATGTAGATGTCTGCGCCCCTGTACTCCGGATCCAAGATCCTAGCGTAGACCACCTGGGTGTTTTGGTGGTGATAGGTCAAAGAACCAACCACATAATACTTCTCTCCCACCTCCTATTCAATGTCCACTAATCTATATTCCTATATTCTATTATTACTACCTCTACCTCGGTAAGCCATCAATGGTCTCTCTTTTAGTTGTACGACGGATCAGACAATCATATACAAGATGTCCTTTACCATTAGATTAGTATAACCATCTCTCCTTGAGGTGACTAGACCTATCTTGAGATCCCTAAACCATGAATAGTCAGTCTTGGAAGATCCTACAAAAATTTCTTGCACATCCACGCCCTAGATACTGATGTCATCTCCCTACTAATGAGGTCTCCTCTCATGTATAGCTGCTACTGAAAACTACTAGAAGCATATTCTCATCTATGAAACTCTCTGCCACCAAAGATCACTCTAACACCACAGCATAGGTGGGAATTTTTAGAGGTAAATAACATTCTCAGATTTCTCTATAAATTCATTTATTTATGTTTTGGGCCCTTAAAAACTGTTTACAATCCATATTCATTGAGTACACTGAGAGGTTCATAAACCTCAATGAGTACTCAACTACTATCTTACTGCCCTACTAGAGATGCTGAATCTCTTGGATAGATACAACCCTCAACGTAGCTAGAGATAACTCCTCTCCAAACAGTTGTTCCTAATATAACCACACTAGAGTCACCTCGACATATGATCCTGTAAAAATCCCCAAAATCATTCGTCCGATGGATGGAGAAGGTTCTTCACCTAGTCCACCATCTATTTGGCCAGTGTCTTGACCAGAGGTAATACTTAGGTCACCACCTTAAGCCAGCTTCTAGTCCCCTCTTGGTTGGGATCCCCTCAGATATTTGGGGGTCTCTAACACTGAAACCTGTGAAGTGAACTCTACTTTCACACCTCATAAGCTAGTACTACGGGTACCATGTGTTTCTCAATAGGTCGTGGTATAGCTGGTGCACCACCTTGAGCTATAACCTCTAGAAATGGTCCATGTATAGATGCCTTATCACTAAGGATATCATTATCATGATCCTGATTTTGAATCCCATCAATATATGTCATAAAGGCATCCTGAAAGTAAACCATAAGTACCATAGTTAATGAGAATATATAGAGATATGACTTAATAAGGACATGATAACCAAAAACCATTTTTATATGATTCATGTACCATTGTTTTCCTTAAAACCGATGTTCTCATGTACCATGTCGAAAAGCACGTGATCAGAGTCCTTGTGTATGGATACATATGTCATTTCACCAATAATGGAGTCCCTTTCCAGGAAGTCAAACTCAAACTAGATAACACTATTTACCCAAACCAATCTCACAGACTCCAGTGCTATGTTTGAACCAAATTCTATGAAACCACTCTGTAATGACTCATCCCAATAGGTCTTATTCCTCAACTCCCCAATCCCAACTCTAAATAGGTCAGGGCCTGGAGACTATTATCAGGTAATCATATCACTGACATGGAATGCAGTATCAAAATTACATGCATACACAAACATACATCTTCAAGACAACTTTTTAGGAGTACACTATGTGTACTAGTGAAACAAACCATGTACCCTTGACCCTGGGTCATGCCTGTATTTATAAACGGTGTCCTAGGTCTATGTCCGTGTAAAGGTACATGGTGTGAGGTTTACCCATTTACTCTTTTTATGTAAAAGTACATTGCTTAGCCTGTGTAAATCAACACAGGCCATGCCCATGTGGGAGTAAATGGTGTGATCATTCCTATGTACTCTAGCCTATGTCCATGTACCATTTGAGGTATACACCAAGCCATCCAGGAGGGTTCTCATACTATGTGATAGGGTTCACACATAGTGTGATACTTATCTTCTTCCAAAACCCTAGTCATGGTGGAGATGGTCCCACATAGAATATGGCTCAACGTTACATACCAGGTATCACTGAATTTTATAGAACCCCATATCTTCAATCCGTGTTCATTCTAGTGCCTCAGGACTTCGATCTGGTGACCATCTCACTGGGTAAATCAAGGAATCTCCTTATACGATCCTCTTCATCGATGAACAAAAGGATCCACTCTTCAAATATATTCAAAAATCAGTATCAAATTCCATTATTTTTTCCTCAATGAAGAATGTGAAATTGGGTATTAGAAATCCTCTAATCCGTCATTACTTCCATCATATCACAACCATCGTGTCGTGCCGATTCCAGATATACGATATATGACTATTGTGCAATGAGACAAGTGAAAACCGATTGATTTTTCATGATATGTCTAACCACGAGAAAAATGAAGAATGCCCGTGATGAATGATGAAAAAGAGGAGAAATAAACAACCAAAAATAATATGAAAAAAACTTGGCCAATTTTCATGTTGGCCTCGATCATTCACAATTAGAATAAAAATGAAGAATATAATATCACAAAGAAAATCTCCAAAAAGAGTTCCAAAAATAACCCATCCTGTAATACACATGATCTGAAAATCAATTTGTTAGTTGATTAGTTCACGTTTATAACATAAATTAATAAAGTATAAAAATAAAATCAATAAAAATGTCATACATTGGTTTGGATTGATCACTAATAAAGAACAGAGTTGTGTTGTGATTGTTGGTGAGATCCTTTGAATTTACCTCTCACCAGTTTTGGATCATTGATTCAGTCATCATCTGAAAATGGATTCACCTCAAATGTCTCTATCAAATCTCATTAATTCTAAGGGTTATTTTTCTAAACTTTCAAATTTTATATAAGAGTATATTTAAATAAGGAAATTAGGTCTCTATGTAAATAGAAAATAAAATAATTTATTTAATTATTTTATAAATTTTATGCCCCTAATGAATTTTCTCAAAGGAGCCATGCCGACTAAGGTTATGCCACGCTTAGGGTAAAGCTCGTGTTCCGAAATCAATGACCCCCTTAAATATTTGATTAAGGACCTCATTCATATGTTCTTCCACTTTACCCAGAAAACTATGTGTGTGTGATATTTAATATATTTAAAACATTTTTCCAAGGCACATCATGCCTCAGAATCACACATCATCTCAATATCTGATCTTAGAAAAAATCAAAATAATGTGAAAAATACAGCGAAAATATGAGTCACTATGGTTGGGATAGAATCCCAAAATTCAATAGAAAGTTAATAAACTCTTGGTTAGGATATTCACCACATCTATTATATAGAAGAATCATTATCTTCTTACCAAGATGTTTTTCTACTATATTATTGATTTCATTGAATTTTAAAAGGCTTCATACTTATACCTCATCAGGTAGATGTAACCATATATACTAATGACATCATAATAGTAATTAATTTAGAATACAACCCTATTACTTCTACTATAAATGGTCCACACATATAATTTTATAAAAATCTTATAAGATCTATGGAACTTTATCCCTTTCCACTGGATAGAGGTTTACACATTTTTCCCTTGAAAACAAGAACGAAAAAAATTAAAGTGGTCATAGATAAAAGGATTCTAAATAAACATATTGATAGAGCTCTATTTGAAAATATTCATTTACAAGACAAAGATAGTGCTACCAAAACTTCTTCTTATATGAGTCATGTGAACATGATTCATTATCAATTTTCAATGCTTGTTTTCCATACTCTAATGCAAAAATATATTTATTTAGTGGTTCCATTATATAATATATATTTCCACTCTATAAGAAGGATTATTTATTTATAAATTTTAAAGTTAAACCATCAATGTTAAGGAAAGAAACATAGATTAAGTTCATAGTAACCCTATCTAAAAGATAACAATTATTTAAATCTAAAATCATTCTGGTTACTAATGAAAGTTGGTAGTCTCCAAGAAATAAGGTACAAATTAAAACTCCATTGAATAATAAAAGATCAACCATTACACTTGAAATACTTTAGAATCTAATTTGTTCATGAATTTGAATATGGATTTCTGCAGAAAAAGATATATTTAATACTAAATTTTTATGTAAAGAATTGTTACACAAAATAATGAATGATCCTTTAGGATTCCTTTACATCTGAGGGAAGTTCTTCATACAATGTACTATCTTTCCACATGAAAAACATATTTCATTTTTTCAATTTTCTTCTATTTGATTGACATCATCTTGGAAGTATGGTTCATGGGAGATTTAGACAAATTTTGAAAATTTCACCCTTATTCCTTGTTCTTCATTTTCTTACTCACCATAAGGATGGTGTTTTTTTTCACTTTAACAACCTGAACTTTTATAATTGAAATTTAATTTTTCACTAAGTAAATGCATTATTTTTTTATGAAGTTACAGAATAAAAATGAAATACTTTCTTAATTTTAGATTGTCATAAAATATATCCTTATTGTTCTAAAAACCTATTAAGAATCATATAAATTGATAATATAGTTATTGTAAAGTGATAGTTAAGATTAGTATAAATTATGGGTTATTATAATGTCTAATTGATAATAAATGAAAGAAGAAATAGCCTCAAACAGTAGGATCGTACCCTATATAATAAATTTTTTGAGTGCTTCCATGTGTGATGGAGTCACTGAACTATTCCATTAACCATGAACAAGATTAAATTCAATAACTAAAACATGAATAAAACCATTTGTTGTAGAATTTTAAGATTATCGAGATCATAACCAAAACCATGTTCATTGAACTCAATAAAGTGCAACCATCATAAACCATACCATTAGGGAATACACTAGAATAATAGTAGGATATTTATCTATACCCTGTTAGTATGTTTTTTTATATTTTCATTTTAATAAAATATTTTTTATCCATTTTCAATACTACCTTGTGTATACAATAACATATGTGTTTATGGAAATTATATTTTGATATGAAGAAACCTAAAATTATTTTTCTGGAATATTTTTTTTTGTTTTAATACCCTTTTGGATAAATTAAATAATATAGAAATAAGTATTATGTTCATACGATAATACTATAATATAATATATATTTTATATAAAATATATAATAAAATTTAATGAATTACAATGAAATATTTATTAGGATAAAAAATTGTTATTGTTAAAAAAATAAGTATTTTACATTCAGTATATCAATTTAAATGTGTATATCCCAATATTTATATAATTGTTTTGTAAAATAAATAACATTTTTGGAATATGCACATCAAAATTAGCTGATGGTTATTTTTTCATAACTCTATGAGATAATTGAATTTTTAGTAAAAACATTAAATACAGTGTAAATATACTCTCTATATTATGACATACAATGAACCAAAAGTGATGTAGTAAATTATATATATATATATTGAAAAACTAAAGATATATATCCTATTTAAAATAAATCATTATTGAACTTATTTCATAAATTTCACAAATCATTAATGAATCCACCAAAACCTATATTATATTTTATAGATTTAAAATCAATTCCTTTTGAACATGACTCACATTCATATCAAAAATTTTATTATTTTAATATTTTTGGTTCATGGATTTATAAAACAATAAAAAACATTCATATTTTCAAGAAATCATTGGAAACAATTCAAGGTTAGTGTTTTGATTATATTTTCATATAGAGTCCAAATACTTCTTTAATAAATCAATAAAGAATTCATCTATATTTTGGAATAAATACCCACCCACAATCCCAATATTATTTATTCAAACCCACTGTGTATAATTTATTCGTTTTTCCTCTCTCTATAGACATCCCAAGGTGTTTCCATGCTCTTAAGATGCTCCTTCCAAGAATTTAGATGCATCCTCTCAAGGTAAGGTATTATCTCTTCTTCCTCTTTATTTAAGTACATTATTTGTGTTATTACTTTTGGTTTTTAGTTTTCTGCATTGTAATATGTTATTATATAACCCTTTATTTATCATTATAATTCATAAGTAATGAGATATAACCATTCAATCTCAAACAAAAAACATTCAATGAATCTTTTTGTACAACTATTATACTACCGAAATTATCATGTGATTTTCAAAGCCAAGAATTATTGTTGTGAATACTCACCCCCATTTATTATAAAGGGTATTTATATAGATTTACCTACTCTTTATTATATTTTTATTACTATGTATTTATATCACACTCCTTAATCATTGTATTAGAAGTTATGAAATGAAATCCTATGATTTTTTATCTTTAAAAAACACATATTCATATAAATAATATATATATATATATGATGGGTGGGCCTAAAATTATATAGTTATTCAATGCATTGAGTAATGTTTTTATCTCATGAGATACCATGTATGGTTTATTTTCCCAAGACTAACAATGCTAAAAATGGAGAGGGTGGGGGAGTAAATTTAGTTTGTTGAATTTTTATGACTTTAAAAACCACCCTCTTAATGTTATGAATTGTTATAATATTCTCTTAAGATAATAATGAAATTTATATACAAACACAATGAAAATATGCCAGAAATTGATATTTAAAGTTGTTTTGGGAATAAAAATAACATATTCTACTCTACAAACTCTATAATCCAAGTGATTTGATATTTTAATATTCCAATCTTATTATCAGGTATTTCTGGTCTTTCTTCTAGGGACAACATGACTATATAAATTAATTCTAAATCGATCATCTGTATAATCTTTCAACCAAGATCCAATAGGTAATTTAAATAATAGCCTAAAAAGTTTGTCTTCCAAGTAACCTTAAAAAAATATAGAATAAAACCTATGTTTTTAAATAAGGCTCAAAACTATAAGATACAACTAACAAAATAATATATATCTCTAGGATAGATGTTAATAATAAAATGAAGCTAAAGGAGTGTATTATAAATAAAATAAATGACAAAAAATATAGTGAAACTAAAAATCTAATCTTATTTTTCTTATTCCTATAAAATAAAGAAACATATAGCGAGATTTGAGAATTTTATATCATGATAGTGCATGTTCCTTTATTATTGAGTATAATATCTTCATTGGCACACATACTTAATGTTCACACACAAGGACTCTTTTAATCACCTATCATAATATCCACAAATCCTATGGTGGGAATTTAAATTCCAAACATACAATTTTTGAAAATACCTCAATAATTAAATAAACCATTAAATTATTCTTGTACTTCTTTCTTATCTCAGTACCTAAAACATTTTATAATCATTTTTATCATAAAGAGGTAATCCACTAGTTAATTAATCCATGGAAGCATTAATTTTCACTGAATATACTCTAACAATAATAAATTCTTCTTTGTAGAATGACATAATAGATTGAAGATAACCATGTAGTAAAATTTTGTATATTTTAATTCATGTAGCTTACTTGATCTATATAGTTTTTCTTCACAAAGAAAATTTATCTATGCAGATTAATTTTCATAGGCATTCATCACATATCTGATTTTCTTCGCATATAATTATTTCTCATGTAACCGAATTGTATATAGCTAAATGAATTACCTAGTTGTATAGAATTGTGTAGATTATTTCACACTGTATCCAAATCATGTAGTTGATTACTCTATGTAACTATTTCACATATGAATTTTATTTACATAGAAGATATCACATGTAGGTGATTTATCGACATATGTGATTTCTATGTAGTTGGTTTTTTATGAAACCATTTATTATAAGAATTTCCTTCAATTTAATTATTGGCATAAATGATTTCTCACATAGTCATTTATCTATATAACTAAATTCCACGCGTAACTTATTTTTCAAACTTATGAAAAATTATAAAATTTATAGAATTTATAATTTCAATAGAAAGAACTAAAAAAATGATAAAACTTGAAGAGAACAAATAAAAACAAAATCATTAGTTACATATAAATGTAATTTGAGATTATAAAAACCTCATGTAAGTGAGATATATTGGAACAACGATAGTAGAATAACATGGTTCATCTGATTTTATCCTAATAACACTATGTTATGATGTTTCAGAGGTTAGACATGACTCTTTCTTATGATTTCATATTTTATGTTGTTTCCAAATTCTTATATTTCACTGATATTATGATCTTATATTATTCTTTGATTTTGTTTTTTATGATTCTCACCATTTAATTACACCTAGATATACCAATTTACTCACATATTTATCCTTCATGATGTTATTATTTACTTATTACCTTACAAATCATTATAGGTCACCCCTTTCTTATGTACAAACCTAGGTTATCCCTTGAAATATAAGAAGATTAAGGGAAATTAAAGACATGTTATGGTGTTTTTAAAAAATGAAATTGTATCCTTGTTTCATGTTGTTATGTTATGTATTTATTTACCTAAATAAACTAGGACATTTGATATTTTGGGATTATATTATATTTTTATTCATGTAATATTTCATAAAATAAGTGGTATAAAAGATACAGGTTGTCACCATTGGATATAGAAAATGTCCTTGTTATTTATGGATATTAGGATTAAAAAAATATTTAAATCCATATGAATAAGACTATAAATAAGAAAACATAACTTAATTATAGTAATTCATAGATTAAGTTGTTTTCATGTAACATAATCCCTTTCTCGATGTTTGTCTAGCACATTTAAACATAGGGGGTAATAATATTGAAAATGAGAATTGGGTATTAACTATATCATCACCAAATTCACAAAAAAGAGGAATCAATACAATCCATGTTTTACACTCTTGAGGGATATTCTTTAGTAAATCCAAAATCTCTTCACAAACCATACTGAAGGGAAGAAAAAATAACATGAAAATTTATTTTTGGAAATATACCATGTATAAATTAGATTGAAACAGAAAAATTCATATGTTAAGGAATGTATGTAAGTTATGAGTTATACCATCGATTTCAATTTTTCTTATTTTATATAATTATTTTTTAAAAAATTATCAGCCCTAATTTTCCATTTGTTTTAGTTAATTTTTGGGAATATAAATAATTGTGTCATCAACAAATGTGAAGGGAAATTTGATGAACACCCAAATGAGATTCCCAAACCATTTGGAGTTATACTTAAGAACATCATGAAAATAAATACATAACTAACATTTTTTTAATATAAACATAAATAAGGGGGGATTTAACGACCAAATATTTTAATGAATTGGATTTATTTTTGAAAAATAACTTTAAATCATTTATTTATTTCATTACATGTAACATTGACTTAACTTGTGTTACACGCATCACTGAGTTTCTATGAATCAAAATTTTCTTATTGAAACCATTTAAAAAATTAAATTATAACCTATATATTATAATGGAATTTATAAAAAAGATAAACTAACTTATAAAAATATTAATTCTTTATTGACCGCTTAATTAGATATAATGATAAAAACTAACTAAAAATAGTGGCTGTGATCTTTTATGAAAAACTATTATTGTTCCTAAAAAAAGTTTTATATTAATAAATTAAATTAATCACTATTAATTAATAATATTAATTAAATTTATTTTATTTATATTTAATAAAATTATATTAATTCATCCAATGTTTTTTATAATAATAAAATAAGAACAAACCCATGTTTAATCATAAAAAGTTGTATTCTTCTAAAAGGCAGTTTTGACGCCTTTTAACAGAAGAATTGATTTAAAAATAAATTTTTATAGTTTTATATAATTTATTTGATAAAATAAATTTTTTAATGATTAATGTCAAAATTATCTTTTGGTTATTTTTGGGATTTTTTCTAAAATGTTTCATCTTTTGATGAATAATGAAAATACTTATTTTTATTGAAACTGTATTTTCGTTTAAAGTATGTACAAGGTAATTTTTTTGGGATTAGATTGAAATTTTAATTAGAATATTTTAATTTATAATAATAAAATTATGGTTTTTAAAAACAATTTTATACAAATATTTATTAAAAAAATTATATTTTAAAATGAAATTTTTCTGAAAAAAAGTTATTCATAGAGTTTACAAGATTTTATTCAATTAAATTATAATTTTTTTTTTGTTTTGAATTTTCAAAAACATATTCCAAATTTGTATTCATAATATCTTTATTTAGTGAATACGTCCCATTTATTTTTGGACAACATGAATAGTAACCATCGTAATGTGTAAATTCAGTAATTTATGTTAAAAATAAAATGATATGGACTATAAGATGACCCAAACACATGGAAAAATTTAATTGTATGAATTTAATTATACCCTTAATACCTAAGGAATGATATTATGTTGTTTAATTGATTCAGTTCCATTAAAATGACTTATATAATATTTAAATCAATGAAAGTCCCAAAATGTAATATTCTTTGTCTTAAATATCACTTATGTGTCCACATGCCACAAAAAGTATGTTATGAACGAATATAAATAAAAAAATTCTTAAATTAATGAACATATTTTCTTGAAATAAATTTATTTTTAACTTTTTCGTGCCACTTAGGTCAGCTTTTTGATATCTATAGTATTTTATTTAATTTTTTTAAATATTTCACATTAATGTGTTAAATACTATTTTATTTTCAATATAGGGATACCCAAAATATATATTAAACTATAAGTGTTATTATGAAATATATAAGGTTAAATTAATCTTGGTATTTTATTTTTATGTTTTAGTTAAGAAATATGTAAATTACCTAATTATATAACACTGATGCAGTAATAATTTTATTAATAGAAATATAAAATAAAATTTATTAAAAATATAAAAATAAATATAATTTGAGATAATTTATAAGAAAAAATATATAATACCATGACCACATTGAGATATAATTAAATATTTGGTTCTATGTTATCTTGTTATCATGATATATTTAAATTTCCATGTAATGAATAATATGAAAATTGACAGTAATGATATTTTGTCAAAAAAAAAATATTACATTTTTTAAAAACCATAAAAAATATTTAAAAATACCAAATTATTATAATATTGTCTAATATTTTATAAATTATTTATTTATGGTTTAATTTATATCACATAAGTAAAAAATTATAACCTTTGAATATCAAATTAGTTATTACTATGGTTATAATTAAAATAGGTTATCTAAGTGTCCATAAAAATGATATGGTATAAAATAATACCAAGTATTGTCTAAAATATATTGGTTTATATGATTAAAGTCTTAACTCATCTTATCTTTGAATCCATGTCCTTATGGAAGTATTTGGATTGAGATTTAATTTATTATAAATTAATATATTTTGAAATTCAAAAAGTACCCCTCCCCTCAATTATAAAAAGTCACCCCATAACTAACTTCTTCAAATTACATTGAGAATTAAAGATAAGCCATACCCTCCCAATTTAATTTTAAAAACTACCTTTATAAATTATATAGGTTCTATTCTTCTCAAAAGAACAACCCTAGTGTTGATAGGTCAATATCTAATTGAAGTTTGCTGAAGATGAGGTAATCATCTTTACCGACTCCTTCAAGATTATTTGTTCTTCTAGTCACTCTTCATGTTTTATTTAAATTATAAATTAATAACTCTAGTATGAAATATATTATGATATGTTATTATGATTATGGAATAGGAATATTCAATCTTTTATGCATCCTACTGTGAAACAGAAGCACCACATCTGTGTTTGTACAAACTTACCATCTCCACGCCGTGGTGTAATCTATTTTCATCAACAAATTATATTCATTGGTATAATGATGGAAATAATATATATAATCAATATTAAATTACATTTATTATGGAAAAAATAATATTCCATCTACTTACATCCCCTTTCACAATTAATGGAATTATATCTTCACTTATGCATATATACGACCTACCGCCTACATGTCACAAATCGATTCATTTTCCATGATAAGAATAAAATAATGATTGTATAAATTTATAAGATGAATAAATAAAATATATATTATCTTAATATTATTCTGGAAATTCCGGAACTGTATTCTATTCCAAATAATAAGAACTTATACAATAAAACATACATCAGAAAATGAAGTGGTTAACACCCTAAAAAAGGATAATAAAGAAATATTAGTAAAAAAGGTGATAAAATGATATAAGAGTATCACATATGATAACATCAATTTGAACATGGTTATATAATAAATTAATAACACTCTTTAAAACATTATATAGGGGTTTTAGAAATGTATGAAGGAAACCAGACATATAGTAAGGGGATTCCTGATGTCACTTTAATTTCTATGAGAATTATGCAATATTCGCCACTCGTTTCTTTTGTGTGGTGTGTATAATGAAAAATAATGTGATATATGATCCTTATAATTAATTTTATATGTAATTACATATAAATTTTATCATATCTTGTTCATAGGGTTTACATTTGATTTTTTTAACAAATTAATTGGTGAATTTTGTCTCAATATTCTTTATTTGAGATATATGTTATGTTATCAACCTATATTATTTTATGAGGTTTATATAATTTCATTTGAAATTTTGTATCATGAATTTACTTCTTGTTATTATATTATAATATTCATTAAATTTTATTTTCTCTTCGGTCTAAAATCTATGTACCATCATATCACTGTTTGCTATTTTTTTTAAAATCTTCTTAAGTGATATTTTATTCATTTTTAGGGAAAAATGATTTCATTTTTTTTTTCATTTTTTTAAAATATTACTATATAATTTTAAAAACTTATCTTCAATGAAAAAAAATTTCTAAATATTTTATGATTTAAAAATAACTGTTCAAAATGGAAAGGATATTTTACTCAAGAATAATTTCACGTTATATTTCAAAAGAATTTTCTGTATAAGAAAATATAATTTGATGTTACTTATGTTTTACAGGGGATAAAATCTAGTGATACCATTTATATTATTTATCTGAATGGTTTTTGATTGATTGATAATTATGAATTTTGTTTCATTTCCATGAGTTATTCTATGATGAATTTTTTTGTATCCCATTTCATTTTATAGGTACTAATATAATTTATGTTCTAGTAAAACAAATATGTATGGTATTCATTATATGATGTGCAAGAAAAATATATCCCACCAATTCATTCGTTAAATATTTACATCTCATGTTATAGATTGGATTGGAATGTTAATTTAACTTGGTTCAGTAATTAAGGACTAGAATATGAATACACACTTTTCAATAATATGGTGAAGGAATAAAGTGTGAACCTTGTTCAATAAAGGGATTTGAACGCTATTATATTTTTGGAAATGAGACTTGAATGATTTGGAAATGAATTTATATTCTTATGTGGATCCACAATTTCATTTCTTATGATATTATCTCAAGGAATATGTTCATTACATCTTTATGAACCTCTATGATTTATTCCATGACATAATATCATGATCTTTGACTTATAAGAAATGATTTTCAAATGTTTAGATTATATAATTACACCCTAAGATTATGTTATGATTGATATCTCACTTGTTTACTGTTAACGAGAATCTAATATCACCCTTTTCATTTTTTTATTTTCCAAATGTTGTAAAGAAATGTTTTAAGTATGGATGCTGTAGAGAAAGATATTTTTGGGAAATAATGAAGAGCTTTCACCAGACCATAATTTGTGTTTAAATCATCCAAAGGCACTTAAATAATACAATCTTTGGTTGTGTGTTTGTCTAATGTATGAAATGTCCTGAAAAAATGATGTAAAGTATATGTTTGTTAATTGATATCGTGATTTTGTATACATGTTTTGATGGGTTTTACATATGAATTCATTGAATATTAATTGATTTAACATAATATTTTTTCTTGATATTAATGTTTTTTAAATTATTATACATGATTCATAATTTTAGAGATATAGAGAAACGTATGGTGAATGAGGAAAAAAATGACAATTCGCACCGTGAGGGAAGCTCGCAGCATGACACCAGATTTTTAGGATGATCATGGAGTATTCTGGAGGCACAAAACTGAAGAAGCTGGATGAAACAAGTATTTTTGGCTGAAATGGTCTAGTACATGTCATGCCCTGTCATTACATGTCGTGTACTGGTAGTTCACAACATACCCAAGTTGTGAAGCCAAATCATGACCAAGCTGTGAAGCCAACAATAATATAGCCACTAAAAGTCAGGAATTCCAAAGACATGACGTGACACCAATTAGAATAATTAACGATCCATCCATGAGAATTTTGTTTAAATGGATATCTAGACACCTTTACACATCTTTAACACCTAGTACAGGAAGTGTAGTCAATAAAACGCCATAAATCCGTGAGAGAAACACACACCACATTAGAGATCCCAAAATTCACCGAAATCTATGTGAATCAAAGGTACTTTACGTGTACCTCTAGTACACATCGTGAAAAAATTCTCTTATTTATACAACACCTCAACAGTTTAATTCAGAACAATTCGACACTTGAGGAAAAACCATCGGGAGGCAACTGTAGGGTTCTGACCCAGATTCCACCAGAGATAGGTTTTACTTATATATTTTTTTTCCTTTATTTTATGTAATTATTGAATAATTTGAATTTTAATATCAATATGAATTTTAATTCATTTTACTTCTCAATCCATCTCCTCTATTCTGTTCCCTATTGACTATGTTTTATTTATCTTTAGGGATCACCCAACGATGATTGGCTAAATCCATACGGGAGAGCAGAATTAGTCGAAATGGGTACATATCAAAGTGTTTTATTCCATTCTTTGGTTTAAAAATAATTCTATTCAATTGGTATCATGTTGAGGATAATTATATTCATATTTGTTATTGAATCTTAGACCAAGTGTGTTTAATATAAGATGAAAACCAATATTATTAAGATATTTAATTCTTGACCGATGAATAAGATTATTCTTCTACACTTTAAATCTGATCTTAATTCACTCTAGTTGTTTTATTTCATCAGACCACCATTAATTGAGGTACTAGGGTAGATTGATAGGGTTTGAACATATCTCTATAGATTAAATATGAATTATTGTGTATCCATTGAGTAGTTTCATTTTTCAAGTGCTGACATGATTTACTTTTAGAAAAACCACCCATGGAAACTGGTTCCCCTGTCTTCTACTTCTCTATTGTAATTTATTTATTTCAATTCCAAAATTAGTTTAATTATATCAATTAGAAATTGTACTGAACCAACCTTCAGTCTAGAGTATTCCTTGATGCATTCCCCGTTATTTGTGGGTACGACCCCACACTTCTGTTATAAAATGCCTTTATAGTTAGTATGGTTCGTGTTTTTATAAATTTCTAATTTAAATCATTCATAGAGGACTTAACGATTCCTTTTGGGTGCGTTATTAATCTTGGTTCATTATAGTTGTTTTTATAGCAATGTTTTAGTAATACTTGGTAAATTATAATGAGAAAAATATAGTACAATCCCTTAGGATATGTCTAAGTATAGTTTATAATCCAAGAATTTTGGTAAAGTTCATTGATAGATTAGGATTAAACATATGATGTTTGAGATTTATATTAATTTACTTTGAATATATGGTTTTAAAACTATGATTAGGGTTAATCACATTATATATTTGGTTTTACTCAATGGATGGAACCTGAAGGAATCATGTTAATTTTAAATATTAATGGAAATTAAATGATTGTCCTCCTAAACAAGCAAATGTTTTGGGGGATTGAATGAAAAATCATGTTCCTATGCTCCCAAAAATTTATAAAGCTATGAATCATGATGGACATCCAAATGAACTAATAGGTAACATCATTCCATTGAGTCCTTAATTAAGAATCATCTTCTTTCTTTCAGTGGGCCATCTGATCCACTAGTGACCGAGCAATGGGCAAGAACCACTGAAAAGATATTTACACTTCACCAGTGTTTATAACATGAGAAATTAATTTTTTAGGTATATTATTTTGAAGCTGAATCACATTCATGGGGTAATATTATCAAGAAAATGATGACATTATTTGAAATCAACTCCCTGGAATGGGATGAGTTCAAGAATATATTTTGTAGCAGCTCAAAAATTCTAAAAGAGTAACCTTTATTCCATAGTGTGTATTACACACAACACTAATCATGTAAGGAAATATAATATAATAATACTTTAAAATATATTAATTATTTTAAATAAATTCAATTTATGATATATCTTGTAACACACATGATACCGAGTTATCTTATGTCACACGCAACAACGACTTTCTTTGTTGATGTGCGTTACACACAAGACCAAGTTTTACGAAACAATAATATATTATCAAAACATTATAATTTAATATAATAAGATATAAACTACCCATTAAATTCGGGGTTATTAATATTATTACATAAATTATGAAAATATATGGTTTATATAAATATAAAATTAATCCATATGTTACCAATTAAGTAGAAGTGAATATAAAAACCAGTTGAATATAAAAGAAATGTATTTTGGCTCACAAAAGTGTTTTATCTTGATAAATTAAATTAATTAATATTTCTAAATGGTGTTAAATAAAAATATATGTTATAAATTTGATAAAATATTTTTTAAATTTATTCAATAGATTTTATAGGAATAAAATAAGAACAAGTCAAATTTTACAAATAAAAAAGAAATGTTTTTCTATAGGAAATTTTGTAGTATTTTGATGGAGAACCTTATTTAATTTATTTTAGAAATTTCAGAAATTTTATATTTCAAAATAAATATAATTTTTGAAATATTAATGTCAAATTTATCTTATGATGAATTTTTGGTATTTTTTGTGAATTTTCATTTTTTAATTAATAGTTAAAAAATACAGAATTTTAATTCAAAACTGCATTTTTGAATAATTTATTTATATTGATAAATTTTGTTTTGATTTCATTTTATAGTATAATTAGAACTATTTTATATCGTTTAATCCAATTTAGGTAATTTTAATTAATTTCACTATGAAATTTGATATCTATCCATCCAAGTCAAATTTTTTATTCAAAGAAGAAAGGGCCAACAAGGAGACCCTAGAATTAAGGATGTATAAAATAGTGCAGACCAAGGGAATCTCCTCTAATAAAGTTGACACCTTCTGGTTTCAAACAGTTAATGGAGATAAGGCTAGTGTTGATGGAGCTTTGGTCAGCTAAGGAAGCCATGTAATCCGTGACCTTATTCCCCTCGCGCCATGTGTGAGTCACTTGGATGTTGTGCCGACGGGGAGCTAGAAATTTCTTAACCACATTAGATATGGACCAAGGAATAGAACTTTTACCATGTAGGGAATCAAGAAGGATCAGGGAGTCAGTCTTCACATGGTATATAGTCAGATTCTCTTGAATGCAAAGAGAGAGCCCAAAGAGCACAACCTTAGCCTCGACGAAGAGGGGAGAACCAGAACCATAGAATGAAGTGAAGGACAAAACCACATTTCCCCCTAAAACCAGAACTATGAAATTTGATATAAAAATGTAGAAAACGTTTGAATGTTTTTACCTTAAAAATTTGCATTTTTGTCCCGTCTGTGAGATTAATTATAAATTATTTTTTTTCACTTCCGTGATTTGAATTTGGAAAAATAAATTCCATATCTTGAATAAAAATTATTTATAATTTCTAATAATGTCAAATTATAATTTTATCAAAAATATTACTGAATTTAATTAAAATTAATTATAGTGATTGAGAGAATCATTAGCATAACAAATGACTAATCATTAAACTTAAGGCTCAAAATGACCTAGAGACTTGATAAAAACCCATTTGATGTTCATATTTAGATATTTTACTCCCATGTATATAATTTTTTTTATTATTTGTGCGAGATAAATTTTTTAAAATGTGGGTTAAATTCATTGTTAAAAAATTTATAATAATTCCACTCCTCCACTATGAAATGGCAGCCAACCCTCCCAATTATTCACACATATCAAACCATTTGGATCAACCAAACTATAATAAATTAATTTACCAAAATCCCAACCTTAATCTTTGAATCCTCACAATGGTTAGAAAGTAGAGAAAATAATCCTTTGGTGTTAACCAAAAGGAGTTACCTAAAAAAAGGTAACATTCTTCAAACGTGAATTTATGTTTAATTTATATATCTACCCACTAAGTTTTTCTTATTACATGATTATATAATAAAATAATTATTCTAAATATACATAATACTTTTATGTTATTTTTTATACCTACACCTACACACACTTCAATCAAATGTGTAATGGACTTACTATTCGTGTACAACAAACTACCGCCTCACGTAACGATGTTGTTCATTTTTCCTTTACAAACTTTCATGGTTGGGAATTATGATGGAAACATTATTTATATATTATATATATGTTATATATTATGTATTTATTCTTATATAATTTTTAAATAACACATATCATTATGCATTCTATTTGGTGGGAATACGATAACATCATTTGTGGAAGTGTGGACTACCACCTCCTTAAAGAAATGTTATTTTTTCACGCTAGAAATAGAAAATATAAAGGATTATTTCAATAGAAATATATGATTTATATGAAAAAATATGATACTCTAATTATAATATATATATACATATATATCATTTACTTATCATTCTTTTAAATATGACAATCAAATGGAAGTAGTATTCATGCTTACATACAACCTACCGTCTCTATGAACGATGCATTTAATTTCAAATATAAAACATTTATGGATAATTATAAATTCATATATAATAAATATATATGAAATTTACATCGTTTCTAAATTTTTTAGATGATTAAATCATGATATAATTAATAGTAATAATAAATAAAATTCAAAACAAATTCGATAAATTGGGAAATTAACACAAGAAATAGTGAAAATAATAAAAGATGGCTAAGAAATGTGTAATAAGATATTATAATATAGTCATATGTGATATAATAAATATTAATATGGTTTTTAATAAGTTATTATCATTTTTAAAACCATTATACATTATGTCAAATAACATCCACCTTAAAAGAAACAACATGTAAGGGATTCTTGTCTCACTTTCTCTTTCACAAGGTATATATCATAATCACTACATTTTTATTTTTTTGGTGTATCTAATTTCCCTATTGATATATTATATCATGGATTATTTTTTCTTCATGTTATTTTACGATTCAATCTTAATTATTTCATTTAAGGGGATTTGACTTAAAAGTTACCAAGTGGTAAAAACTTTCATAACCTGATACATTTTCACGGGGTTATATTATTTCCTCATTGTCGTTAATATTATAATATTATTTATGTAATAAATTTTAACTATAAATTTTTTTATTTATAATTATTTTATGTGGATCTATAGTTTATACACATAATATATTCATTGATGGTTTCTCACTTCAACGTTATGATTTTTTCAAGGGTTTACTTCATAATCTCATTTTTTTCGAGATTGTTTACAATAGAATTTTATTAAAGGTAATTATTTTTATCAATATTTAATAAAACCTTTTATTTTATGCTCCTCTAGTAATTCATGACCTATTTCATGTAATAGTTCAATTTTTTCACTCTTTGGTACTCAAAAAGATATAATTTTTTTAAGAAAACCTGACTTAATTACCCTCTTTAGTAAGAGAACATGTTTTCTTCTAAAAACACTATTTACAAAAAAATTTAAAAAATGTTTTTAAACATCCCAAAATTAATCAATAAATAAATTTTTACACTTTTTTTCATTTACTATTTTTTTGAATCTATATTCTTGTACCCTTCCAAATAAGGAACTTTTCTAACCTTTTATAGTAAAAATTGAATATTATTTTTTTACCTTGTAAAAAATGTAGGGAATCATCCATCTTCATTTTGTTAAAGAATCCTTTACATGTTTAAAAATATAATTGTTACAGAAAATGTTTTTAAAAGATATTTCTAATGAAAATAATTCTTATTTTTTTTTCAAAATGAAAAAGATATTTTTTAAAATAATTTTTTTAAACACCATTTTTATAGTTTTTCCATTCATCAAAGACACCGGCAATTTATTCTACTCCACTTAAGATATGTTGTATTGATACCAATCTCATTATTCCATCAGATGATTTATGATTCGATTAACCAAGGTTAGTATTGACATTCACTATGTTGATTTCCTTATTGGTACCCTTGAAATACTAAATTTCTAATTATCATTGAACATAAAATTTCACCTAAATATTCATATCCTTTATCATGGATATGATTATTTTCTATTCCGTATACAATATTTACAGATTGTGTATACATTGAATGATATTTGATATCTGGTGAAATATTGGTAAATCTTCATCTTTTACTAAATGATGATATTGGATAAGAAAAATTGTTCATGAATTAAATTTATTTTTTAATATATGAGGAATTAGTTGGAAATATTTGCCATTGGTGAGGCTTGGTAATGGATAAACCCTAAATGCATCAGTAATAACATGAGAAAAATATAGTTGGATAGCCAATTTTAATGGGGTTTTTAACCATTATGTTATAAACCATATTTTGAAAGGTCTTGATGGTAAAGGTACCATCTACCTAGGAAACATGGAGTCCAACAATTAAACATTACCTTCATTTTTATTAAGTTATTATTATCCATGATATTTTTACTTAAAAAAACTAAGGATTAATTTAATTCTTAGTTTATTGATTAAATGGAATGATTTCAAATTATATACCTCTCCATATTGTTTATTCCATATACTGCTATTTATGTGGAAGTTGTTTTCAGTTATTTACCTTTCTATATTGTTTATGAATATCATTCTCAGTTTATAGATTATATGGAATGTGTGTTCATTTATTTTCTTTTACTTAATGATTATTCTCATTGATTCAATATTTCTTTCACTACACTTAACCCTCACTAAGAATTTTATCTCACCCTTATTTTTTTTCCTTTCCCAAGGAATCCAAGAAGTGTACTAAGAATGATTTGAAATGATACTCTCGATGAAATAAAGTTAATATACATGAAAAATATATATTCTAATTTCTGTATTTTTTTATAATACAAGACTCATGTATGTATCTAGTTTACCAAGAATACAAAACTATTCTGTCATTAAGGATATGATTACATCTAATTATGCCAATGTAATGGTTGTATACACTGACTTCATGCTTCTATTTTCGGGTACTACAGTTGGTATCAGAGAATGTTTTGTAAAAGTGTTGGATACTATAATTAGGAAAAAATGGATTAATAAAAATATCCTTAAGGTAGACTTTGAGGATATGTATAGAAAAACATCTTATAATTTTGGTAAGGTAGTGATTATGTGGTTCTTCCTAGAAATACGTCCCTGCCTGAATATTATAAGTGGACATGAATCTAGCACAATTTTACTTAGGGGTAACAACTCCGAAAAGGTGCATCGATACTGAATAGAGCATTATCCAATACATGAAAATGGGCCTTAATAAGCATATATTTTGACACACATTAGGGGGATATTTTTTGGATAATTCAAATTTTATCTACAAACCATTTTGATGGATCTGATTATGTGATAGAAATGAATAAACAAGGTTAAACCTATTGTTTTGTAGATTGAAAATATGGCATCATGATTTATATATCCTATAAATGATCATACTCTTTTATCACTATGACTATTGTTACTAACACTATGCTTTATTGTTTTAGTCAATGGATGGAACTCGTAGGGGTTAAGTTAAAATTTAACATGAATGAAAATGTTGTGACAATGAGAAACCAAATAAGGTGTTTATAAGAGAGAAAGAAATCATGTTTAAACCATATATGTTTTCCCAAAATATGATTAACAACACATATCATAAAAAAATCCCAAACTCACCAAATAATAGAATGATGTAGGTTTCTAAGATCTTGAGTGGTGGAGACCATATATAAAAGAAGTCTTGATTTACATCATGCAAGAAATGTGGAAGGAGACACAAAAAAAATTTTCTCAATGGAATGGGGAAATATTTTATTTGTGGGAAAGAAGGACTGGAACTCATTTCTGTTGAGGCTTATTATACTACATGCAACCACAATCTCAAAGAAGTGGTCAAAGGGTTCAATGCCAATGTCATAGAGTGGTTGATGATGAATCTTCTTCACCAAATCTAGAGAGTTGGATGATTCCCCACATGTTGGAATAATGTAATTGAGGTTCTGTAACCCAAGGATGGGTAACTAATCTTCTAGCTCTAGGTGATTGTTATTTTCGTAAGGGAAAATTGGTTGTGAAGAGAGAGTTTCCATGTCTTTATCTTCTTCGTTACTCAAGATGTACTCCATCAATGTCACTAAAAGAGATAAAAAATGCAACTAAAAATGTGGAATTTGGATGAATTTCACTGTTGTAATTATGGAAACCCCAGTTAAGTAGGGGGTATATTAATTATAGTTTTTGACCAATTTGAAGCCATTTGATGGAAATTTTTTAGTGGATATTAATAAAAAAAATTAATTTTTAAAATATTTATTTATTTATGACAATGGAAAATATGACATCAAATAAAAATAATTCAAAATTATTCTCATCTTATTCGGGTATCAAATAAACATATTTAACAAATAAAATAGAAATGACACTATAAATAAAATTTTTATTAATTTTTTCACCTAAATAGATACTAGAAAAATACTTAAAATCTCACATGTGAATTGTAATAATTCAGTTTTTTATGTCATTAAGGAAAAATATTAATCTATTCCTTGTAACATAAGCCTCAATTAAAACGTTCCATAAACACATTGACTCCTTTGGTCACAACTAGAAGAGGAATAAATTTACTATTCTATTATAAAAGTATCATCAGTGACATAGATGAAAGGTATATATATATATATAATCTACTTGGTTATCATTATTTAATTAATTTTTTTTTATTATATTATTTTTTGTAAGTATATATTTTTATTTTTATCCCCACACATGCATCTGTGGTAGCAGGGGGTTGGGCTTTGTGATGGTGGTCTTGGGGTTGAGTCCCCAAACTAGTTTGTTTTATTACTTGAGTAGTATATAACTTCTTTTTTAAAAACTTTTATTTTATTTTTACATTTAAATAATAAATCGAATTAGTTTGACCAACTAAAAAGTGTGTACACACACTTCCATGAACTGAGAAATGAAAAAAATAATCTTATAATTAATTTATTTTTGATAATAAATTTATCAAATTTTATATTGTATTATTAAGTAGATTAAAAAATGAATAAATTTTCATTTCATCAAAAAATTAAATTTACTTTATTTCTTTTGTGTGATAATTATATTTATATATTTTTTGAAATTTATTTTTTTCTCTAAAATTAAAATCATGATGAAATAAATTTTAATTGAGAGGATGTTTTCAAAGAAATTGTAACACCCCAACCCCCATTTACCAGAATTTGTGCATTATTTTATTACATTGGCATCGTCATAAGAAAATAAAATCTCAAAGGACCGATTTGTTTAGTAGCCTTAGCAATATTAGATAAAAACATAAGTTTTACATTACAACTTGAAATAAAAAACTATATTATCTCATTTTAAAACTCTCATATCCCTTAGACTATACCTAGAGGTAAATAAAAATATAATTCTTCATATCTTGGGGAAAAATGAAACATAAGAATGGGGTGATCTCAGATGCTCAGTAAGGATAAAAAATATAATAGAAGCTATCATAAATAAGCACCAAATTTTAAGGAAAGGTATAAAATTGAAACAAAATACTTTTAAACATAATCTAAAACATAATATGGTAATAATAAATCAAATAATTCCACTTAAACATTCACATGGATATTCTACTTGATGAATAATCACATGTAATATCAATAACTAATCTCATTATGAAGAAATTCATAATGTCGGACATCATAACCATACCATTTAGGAATCATGCCAGGACCATTACCATAACATCAAGGCCTTTTTCTAAGACACTACTTTGTCTCATGAGACCCATCGATGCATCAAGGGGCTATTGTGGGCCTGCCCATCACTTACTATGAAAAATGTATTACTCTTATGCAAATGGAGAAACATAACATAAACATCCGTATTAAAACTATCATATGAAATGTTTATAATTTAACAATAGACCCTGAAGGTTATAAACATCAAACATCTATAGTAAAATATATCATAAAACCTTCAATATAATATGGAATATTTTGTCATAATAATTCAATCTCAAATAAGCATAAAATTTAACAAAGGATGTTGACATAGATGAAAATAATTTAATAAATTCATTAAAACTCTTTGAGGGAAATATCCATTTTTACTATGAAATCATTTAGAAGCCACACAATTTTAAAATAAAAAATTTATTTTGAAAATAACCTAATAATATTTAAAGAAAATATTAAAAGTTATAAGGCAGAATAATGGCATAAAATATCCTCCTTTTCCCTATAAGTTAAAAAAACATTCTTTCCTTAAAGTTTTCGAAAAGGATATAAAGTACCTCATTTGGAAAATGATAGAAATATTTCTTTTAAAACATTTTGTAAAAAGGAAAACAAGGGTAAAAATGACTTTAAACAACTATCGATAATATTTTGAATTACATTTTAAGAAACATGGACATGGATGATAAGGATGTACTATAATATAGTTACATATAAGAAATCTCGGATAATAAAGAGATTGTGAAATTAACCCTTACCTTATACTTTCATTTAGTTGATGGTGATTTAACCTCCATTATAATTGTTAAAAAATCTTATTAAATTATAGCAGGACCTTACTAATATTTATGAAATCATATATTATCCTCTTATATCATTTTGGTAAAAATAATTTTGTATTACCGTTGTTTCGGGTGTTAACTACTTCATTTTCCGTTCTTGTTTTGTATCGTAAGTCATGTTTTTTATGCATAAGATATATTTTATTCATATCCAAAATGAAATTAATTTCCAAATTTTTATTTTTACCCATCATATAATTTTATAATCATTCTTGAATGGTTAATGTATATAATGAATCTCATTGCGTTATTGAGACGGTAGGCCATACGTACGCACGAGCGACAATATCGTTCGCTTAATGGTTAAATGGTATGGAATTGGAAGGTTTATTAATTATATAGAATAATTATAATGTTATATTCATTATTTATATCCATTATAATCATCATTATAACCATAAAAATAAAGCAGGGTTGAATAATAAATTACACCACGATATAGAGACGGTAAGCCGTACGTATGCACACATGGTGATATTAATTTTTGTATAATGGATAAAATGAGTAATATGTTTTTACCATGATTATAATAAAATCTATGTATATTTATGGTACTAGAGTTATTATTTTGTTATGGAAAAAACATATAAAGAGGAAGTATAAGTAGAAAATAACTTTGAAAGAGGTGATAAAACAATTACCAATTTTTTAGGTCCCCCTTTGGGTTTACACAAAATGACTCCATAGGATGGATTTCTGCCCAATGTGTGGCTTGTAGGATGAAGGGAAGAAAGTTGGGAGAAGAAGTGGGAATGTTTTCTCTAAGAAAAATGGATTTGGAGGTATAAGTTAAAGATAAGGATAAGTTCCCTTTTATAAACGATGCGAGAGGTACTTTTGGAAGATCTTAAAATATTAATTTATTATAAATTGATTTTCAATTTCAAATTTTCCCAAATGGGAATATTTGGAGGCTAATATGATGATGGGTCTAAATAATCCCATAAAATTATTTTTAGACAAGTTTAGTTCATGAAATTAACCTTAGCCTTTGGATATGACCTTTATTTAAAGAGTCTAACTCTTACCACATCTTCTTGTATTTTTACACAATATGGTTAATATAGTTTCTATAAAATGAGAAAAGAACCCCAATCAGTTAATTTATGAAATATTTAAAAATATCATAGTTAGTTGGCCGAACCTGAAATTTTTATAAATTTTATAACATTTAATTAAATATTTTTTATTTTAAAGTATTATTTATGACAATTTTGATACTATTAAAAATTTTTATTTTTAAAAATATCAAACCAACATGACAACTTACAACCAATAATTCTAATTTTTCACTAAAACTTATATGTTATCTATAAAATTAATTTTTTTTTTCATTTATTAAGTTAAATTATATTTATTTTAATAGTTTAGATATCATTTATATGATTCTTCATTTAATAAGTCAATTACTGCATCATTAATGTTTCACCATTTAATTTTATTAATTATTCCCTAAAAGTATAAAAACCACCAGTATATATATAATCATTTTTCCTTTATAAATAATATTTATTGTATAATTTATCTTATTTATAACCCTATATTAAAAATGGTTTAGTTATTAAAATTTGAATATGACATTTTTACTCTTTTTTAAATAAAATATAATAAATGCCTTAATCTAACCCAAGTGGCTAAAAAAATCATAATTTTGAAATATGGTTTATTTTGGTCCAAAAACACCTATCCAATAAAATTAGTAAATGTGTTAGGGTAATATTATATTATTATAATATTAATCTTACCTTTAATTACCGTATTTACATTTAACCGTGGTAAATAAAATCCAAAAGTTACTATTCACCAAAAAACTATTTTGATCTTATTAGACAAAATTGTTTATACTACTTACAACCATGTATGTCTATTTTTTAAAATTCGATTCACTGAAGCGGTAAAATTATGTTTAATTAAAATCTCATAGATGTAGCAAGAAGGCGTGTAAAAGAGGCATTCAGAAGTTTAATAATTTTTAATATCTAATTCGATTATAAAAATGATTTAAATGAACTAAATTAGACTAATATATCTATAATTTATCTATTGTGACATTAAAATAATTTAACATAAAATAACTATTTTAATGGAAAAGTTAGTTTTTTAACAATAATGCAGTATTTTTTACTATTCATCAAAAATTAAAACTTTTCATAAAATTACCAAAATTTTACACTAATATAATTTTGATATTATAAATTAAAAAAGAAATTTTATTTTGAAAAATAATATTTATACATTTCATAATTTGGTTAATACTATTCATAACTTCTTTTTAAACAGCTAGTTTGAAAGGTCATGGTGCGCTCAAACTCGATATTGCATGTAGCGCAAGCTATTAAATTATTTAAGAGGAAGCATACTATAGAAGATTTGGGTGTTTACTTCTTCCCTAACTCAAGTAATGTTTTCCTATAAATTTATAGTATATCACTTCATAAAAAATATTTGGGTGGTTCTTCATCATATGTTTTTCAGGTTCCCGCATCACCTCTTCCATTTCATGGTTTCTCTAAAGAACCTTCACCAGACGAGTCATCTGATTTTTCAACACTTGTTCTCTGGTATCAAGAATCATGATAGGCTCTTTAAAAAATATAGATCGAGTTCCAGTTCTATTTCTTTTCAAGTGAGTACATGCAGTGGGTCTGACATGTATTTCCTTTACATTGATACTTGGAAAATATCATGAACTTTAGAGAGACTTGGCACCATTGCCAAATGGTAAGCTACAACTCCAATTTCTGCTAGAATTTCAAAAGTTCTGATGTACATGGGACTTAATTTACCCTTCATACCAAATCATATAACACCCTTTCATGGAGATATCTTCAAGAAGACATGATCTCTAACTTGATATTTCAGATCCTTCCTTCGGTTATCAGAATAGCTCTTTTGCCTATTTTGAGCTATTTTGATATGGGTCTGAATAGTTTTTACCTTTTCCAGCATTTCCTCAACATGTTCTGGGCCTATGAGTTTTCTTTCACAAAAACCATCCCAACAAGTTGTTGTACAACATCTCTCTTTATACAATGCTTCATATGGTGCCATCTTACCTAAATGGAAGCTATTGCTATTTGAAAATTGTACCATAGGTAAATAATGATCCTACATACCTTAAATGTCAAGAGAGAAAGATCTCAACATGTACTCTAAGGTTTCAATAGTCCTTTCTGATTGTCCATCATTCTGATGGTGGTAGGCAGTGCTCAAACAAAACTCAGTATTTTGGATCTTTTGAAGACTTATCTAAAATTGTGACATGAAATAGGGATCAAAGTCAGAAAAAATTGATAGGGGGTATACCATGAAGTCTTACAACTTCATTAATATATATATTATTAAAAAATGTTCAAGTGGTAATTATTATCCTATAGAAAGAAAATGTGCTGATTTGGTAATAAGATCAACAATAACCCATATCACATCATTTATTCTAAGAGTCTTTGTTAGCCCCATGAAAACTTCCATCCTAATATCATCCCATTTTTATACAGGTATAAGAAGAGGTTTCATGAATCCTCTAGGAAGTTGTCAGGCAGCCTTCACCTATTTACAAACCATACATCTCAACATATAATTATCAATATCCCTCTTTATATTGTCCCACCAAAATTTTTCCTTCAAATATCTATAACTCATAGTGCCACCATGTTGTATAGAGAAATTAGAGCTATGAGCATCATCCAATAATTAACTTTTTAGCTCAAGTATAGTAGGAACACAAAGCCTGTTTCCAAATTTGAAAACTCCATATTCAAATAATAAGTCAATCAGTCTCCCATCATTCACACCTTTAATCTTCTTTTGAAAATACTCATAAAAAGACTGATAAATTTTTATCCTTTCTAGTAAATAAGGTTTAGCCACCATTTTAAAAATTAGTGATGTTTCACATTTCATGATAATTACGTTATCCATATTTACTAGATTTATAAACATAAGATCCATTTCAACTCTCATTTTGTTTAGAACTCCAAGTTATTTTCTACTCAAAGCATCTATCACCTTACATGCCTTCCCTGGGTGGTAGTGTATTATGAAATCATAATTCTTGAGTAGCTCAAGCCATATCCTTTGTCTCATGTTGAGTTATTTCTGTGAGAAAATATATTTCAAAGTCTTATTATGAGTATATATCTCACATCTTTCACCATAGAGATATTGTCTCCATATCTTTAGAGAAAATATTACTGATGATAACTCCCGATCATTAGTCGGTTAGTTTTATTCATGAATTTCTAATTTCTTTGATGTATAACCAATAACCCTATCATTTAGAAGAAGGACACAACTAAGTCCTTTCCATAATAAATCACTATAAATAAAAAACCTATCATTCCTAGATGGTAGATCCAAAATAGGATCATTCACTAATCTTCTCTTCAATTCTTAAAAACATTCCTCACACTCTTTTGTGAACATGAATTTGACCCCTTTACGTGTGATCTTGTTTAATGTGTCTCCCAATCCAGAAAAAAAATTGGATGAAACACCAATAGTAACCTACTAAACTAATAAAACTGCATACCTCAATCACAGTCTTCAGTGCTGGACATTCTTGGATTGCCTTTGTATTTGCAGGATCAACAGAGATTCCATCCATCGAGATAAAATGGCAAGAAAAGAAATTTTTTGAAGCCAAAATTCATACTTTCAATACATACCATATAATTCATTTCTTCTAAGAGTCTTCAGAAAAATATATAAGTGATTCTCATGGTCTTCGTAGCTTTTGGATTATACCATGATATCATTAATGAATATGACGAAAAAATCATCAAGATATTCATTGAACACTCTGTTAATTAGATCCACGAAAAATGAGGGAGCATTAGTCAATCCAAATGGAATTACCTTAAATTTATAATGACCATACCTGGTTTGGAATGCTATATTTGTAATATATTCCTTTTTTACACACAATTTATGATATACAGAATGAACGTCATTTTTTTTGGAAAATATTGATATCTATGAAGTTGATCAAATAAATCATCAATAAGAGGAAGGGGAAACTTTTTCTTTATTTTAATAGCATTTATTTCTCTATTTTCAATGCATAGACTCACTAATCTATCTATCTTCTTAACAAAAGAACTGGGGATCTCCATGGAGAAACACATGGTATAATAAATCCTTTATTAATTAACTCCTCTAGTGGTTTATTTAACTATAATAATTCCAAAGTGACCATTATGTATGTATTATTTTATATTGGTCTTTCATTAGGGATTAAATCAATAGAAATATCAACTACACACTCTTGGGGTGTCTAGGTAAATATTTTGTAAAAAAATCAATGTACTCCTATAAAATAGGTAGATCCTCAATTTGAATATTTATTTATTCATCCCTAGATGTAATTTTCTCTTACTCCCCAATAATCTAATTTTGCAAAGATATTGATGTTGGATTTCGATAAGAATTAGGTGACAAAGTTTCAACACTAAAGATAATGGATTCTACCTCATCCTCACAAATGTTAATTTTCTTATTCTTGTAATAAATTTTGTGATCATATTTTGATATCTAATCCATACAGAGGATTATATAAAAGCAGACCACAATTATGATAATATTATTAGTAGATAATGCAAGTTTATCTGCCATAATGGGAACTACCAGACATAACTTTGTTCCAATGAGACTTCCCTTAGGGGTTTTGACTGACAACTCCTTTGTTAAAGTAAATTTAAAATATCTAATTTTTAAATAAAAATGGGAAGATATAAATGAATTAGAGGATCCAAAATCAAATAAATATTTTCATAAATTTGAGAAGATGATTATAGTACCTTCCACAATGTCATTAGGAGTTTTAGCCTCAACAGTTGTGATCACAAAATCTTGTCTATACTTCTTGAAACTTTTCTAAGGTAAGTTTACTTGAAGAATAGGGAAATAATTTTCATAATTTACCATTTTTTTATAATTACAACATTGAACATTGAAATCTTCATTCTACCCCTTGAAATCATGAGACTGGTGGCCTTTTTCTCTACACTTTTAATAAAAGTATAGGGGGGTTCCTTCACATAATTACTGTTGGGTGGAAATTACACTTTTCACTTCTTCCCCTTATTTCCTTTCCCAGAGTGTTCAACATCCCTATTCTTATCCTGATCCCCTTTAATGTCATAATACTTAGAGAATTTATTTTCTCTCTTGATATCACATGAGACTATATATTTGTATGACGAGAAATATTGTGAGACCAATGCCCATAAGAGGAATGGTTTTAACCCATAAAATAATCGATCAATCTTACTTCATGGGTTACGTATATCGACTATAGAATTAATTATAACCTTGTGAAGTTATCCTCATACTTTTCAATATTCTCATCCTCTCTTTTTTTCAAACTCAGAAATTACCTTTTTATATCATCTTGTTGTTCACAAGGAAATTTTTTTTCTAGGAAAAGTTCTTTATGCTCCCTCCTTTAAATATTTTCAACTTCTTCATCCTACTTCGTGTTTTGTATTAATGACCACTATTTATTCAAATCTCCCGAGAGACGATAAAATTCCTTGATGACCTTTTCCCTTTCTTTACTCCCAAAGTAAGAAATATTTTCTCTAAGGAACTTATCCATTTCTCAGCTATAAATTTATTTTTTTGTCCCATTGAATGTTAGAGGTTTTTTTCTCATGAATATGTCTAACATTTATCCTCCACACTGTGATTAGGGTGCTCAATATGGGTAAGGTTATTATTCATAACCTGATTCAGCTATCCCTGTATGGTTATAATCTATTCAACACTAGTTGTATCACCTGCTCCACTATTATTATCTTGTATAAGAGGGTAATCCCTACATGGATAATGTGCATTGATACGATTTCTATATCTTCCACCAGGATAAATTTCTAAACAATGGAATACACAAGATTAGGTTATGAATCATAATGCATAATTCTCAAACTAGTAAAATAATTAACATAAATTGTAAAATTTGTGCATATCCAATCCATAATAATAAACATGTTTCTTTGAGTACATAGTTAATCATAAATCCTTCATAATGGGTTATAAAGAAAATATGAATTATCCTAAGCATATCCCTTGGGAGTGTCGAACTAGGTGCTCAATAAGGCCCATTGTCGCATACCAGGTTACCCCGAGTCAAGATCGAAACACCTTGTTAGAGTTTTCACCCCTAGAAACATCTGGTCCATAACCACATCCAGTTTTAATATCAATAATGAAATTTATTTTCTAGTAATACCCACTTAATCTATATATTATCAAAATTCTTGGATGTTATTCTATACTTATCCTCAAACTCTATCTTAGGGTAATGTTCCCTAATCAGGGTTGTTTTCTAAATCAAGTTTCCAAGGTTTATTGTAAACTTCCTCTGATACCAACTATAACGCCCCAAACGTAGTTTCCTAGAGTTGATATATTATTTTATTACATTGGAATGATAAAAAAATCGAATTCTGAAGGACCGATCAGTTTAGTAGCCTTGGAAATACTAGATACAAACATAAGTTTTACATTACAACTTAAAATGAAAAAAATATTATCCCATTTTAAAACTCTCATATCCCTTAGAATATCCTTTAATGTAAATCATAGTATACTTCATCACATCTTGAGGATAAATGAAACATAAGAAAGAGGTGATCTCAGATTCTTAGTAAGGACAAACAATATAGTGGAAGCTGTCATAAATAAGAATAAACTTTTAAGGAAAGGTATAAAAATGAAACAAAAGGCTTTTAAACATAATATTCATCATAATATGGAAAGAATAAATCAAATAATTCCATTTAAACGTTCACATGGATATTATACTTTTCAAATAATCACATGAAATATCAATAACTAATCCCATAATGAGGAAATGTATAATACCAGACATCAAAACCATACCATCAATTCCTCATGCCATGACCGTTACCATACCATCAAGGCTATTTTCCAAGACACTAGTTTGTCTCTTGAGACATACCGATGCATCAAGGGTATATAGGGGTCCCCTCTAAACACTTACTAAGTCCAATGAATTCCTATTATGAAAGGGTGAAACATAACATAAACATTCATATTAAAACTAGCATACGAAATGTTAATACTTTAACTATAAACCATGAATGGTATAAACCTATAACATTCACATTAAAATATATCATAAACCCTTCAATACAATATGGATGATTTTATCATAATCAGTTAACCTCAAATAAGCATAAAATCCATCAAAGGATATTAACATAGATTAAAATATTTTTATAAATTCATTAAAAATATTTGAATTAAATATCCCTTTTTTACTTTGAAATAATTTAGAAGCCTCACATTTATAAAAGAAAAAATTTATTTTGAAAATAAAATTATCATATTGTAAGTAAAACTTCAATATGTTAAGGTGTCATTACATAAGAAAATATAAGCTTGTGCAGTATATGTTAAAAAACATTCTTTCCTTAATTTTTTCAAAAAGGTTATAAAGTACCTCATTTGGAAAATTAAGGAATGATTCCTTTCAAAACATTTTATAAAAATTAGAACACAGTTGAAAATGCATTTAAAATTTTTTGATAATATTTTTAATTACATTTTAAGAAACATGTACATGGATGATAAAGATCTCCCAATAGATACTTACATATAAGAAATCTCAGATAATAAAGAGATTGAGAAATTAAACCTTACCTTATATAATACTTTAGTAGAGGGTGATTTATCCTCCTTTATAATGGGTAAAACATGTTATTAAATTATTCTAGGACCATTTTCATATTTATTATATCATAGATTATCCTCTTATATCATTTTTTAATAATATTTCAGCATTACCGTTGTTTCACGTGTTAATTGCTTTGTTTTCCATCACTATTTTGTCATGTAAGTCATGTTTTTTATGAATAGGGTAAAATTTATTCATATCCAGAATAAAATTAAGTTCATAATTATTATTTTCACTCATATAAATTTTATAATAATTCTTGAATGATTAACATAGATAATGAATCTCATCACGTCGTGGAGACGGTAGCCCGTACGTACGCACAAACGACGATATCATTCCCTTAATGGTTAAATGGTATGGAATTGGATGGTATATTAATTATAAAGAATCATTATCATGTTATATTAATTATTAATATCCATTATAATCATCATTATACCAATAAAAATACAGTAGTGATGAATAAAAAATTACACCACGACATGGAGACGGTAAGCCACACGTACGCACGTATGACGATATTATTATTCATATGATGGATAAAATGAGTAATATTGTTGTCCCATGATGATAATAAGATCTAAATATTTGTATGATACTGAAGTTATTATTTTTTATATGGAAAAAACATATAAAGAGGATTCAGAATAATAAAATAACTTTGAAAGTGTTGATAAAACAATTACCTCCTTTTCGGGTGTCCCCTTTTGGTTTCCACAAAAGGACTCCATAGGATGGCTTTCTTCCCAAAGTTTGGCATCTAGTATGAATTGAGGGAAGTTATTAGAATAAGTGGGTAGTGTTTGGATGATCCAAATGGAATTTTAGGTGTGAATTAATGAGAAGGATAAGTACCATTTTATAAGAGAGGTGAGGGGAACTTTTGGAAGATCTTAAAATATTAATTTATTTTAAATAGATTTTCAGTTTCAAATATCTCAAAAGTGATTTATTTAGAGTATAATATGAGTATGGGTAAAATTAATCTTATCCAATGATTTTTAGAGATGTTTAGATCATGAAATTAACCTTATCTTTTGTGTTTAACTCTTAGTTAAATAGTTTAACTCTTACCGTGTCTTCTAGTATTTTTACACTATAGGGTTAATATAGTTACTATAAAATGTGAAAGGAATCCCAATTGGATGATTTATGAAATATTGAGAACTATACTCTTTATTTGGATGAACATGATATTTTTATTAATTTTATAACATTTAATTAAATATAATTTATTTTAAAGTATCATTTATGTCAATTTTGATACTATTGAAAATTTCCATTATTAAAAATATCAAATCAATATGATAACTTCGAAAAAATAATTCTAATATGTCATTAACATCTCTATTTTTTCAAAAAAATTATTTTATTTCATTAATTAAGTCAAATTATATTTATTTTAATATTTTAAATATCATTTAATTGATTCTTCCTTTAATAAGTCAATTAATGCATCATTATTGTGTCACCATTAAATTTAATTAATTAATTACCAAAATTATAAAAAAATACCATTATGTAGATAATAATTTTAGATTTATGAATAATATTTATAGTCTAATTTATCTTATTTATTCTACTTTATTAAAAATGGTTTAGTTATTGAAATTTGAATATGAAATTTTTAACTCTTCTTTAAATAAAATATAATAAATATCATAATCTAACACAAGCGGATTAACAAAAAATCATAATTTCTACCTAGGTTTTATTTTGATAAAAAAAAACTGATCCAATGAAATTATAAAATGTGTTATTGTAATATTATAGTATTATAATATTAATATAACCTTTAATTACCATATTTAACTTTTATTGTTGTAAATAAAATCCAAAATTTACTATTCACCAAAAATTATTTTGATTTTATTAGACCAAATTTTTTATACTGATTACAACCATGAATATACATTTTTTGAAATTCAATTCATAAAAGAGGAAAAATTACTTTTAATACAAATCCCATAGATGTGGCTAGAAGCTGGGTAAACAAGACATTCAAAAGTTTAAGAAATTTTTATATCTAATTATTTTATAAAAATGATTCTAATAAACTAAATTTGAATAATACATGTTTAATGTATCTATTATGACATTAAAAAAAATTTAATTTAAAATAATTATTTAAATTAAAAACTCAGTTTTTTTAATAATAATGCAGTATTTTTGACTATTCATCAAAAAATAAAACTTTTTAGAAAATTACCAAAATTTCACCCTAGGCTAATTTAGATATTATGAATTAAAAAATAATGTCTATTTTGAAAAATAAAATTTATAAATGTCAGAATTTTTTTAATACTATTCATAACCACTTTTCAAACGGCTAGTTTAGGTCATGGTTCCCTTGGAGCGCAAGCTATTGAATTATTTAAAAAGAAGCATACCGTCGAAGATTATGGTGTTAAAGAAATATATTTAAACACAATAAATGATTCAAGTTTATAAAATTAAAATATATCTTAGGTATGAGATAAGAAAAATTTGTCATGCAATTATAGGTCCTTAAAAAATAAAATTTATCTCATGTATAAAGATTATCTCTATGAAATTTCTATTACTTGTTCAGTGATATAAAATTATGTTTTTCTTAATCTTGTATTAAATATCAAAACATGAGAATATATATTTTTTATTTTCTTTCTTATATTTCATCAATAGTTGTAATCTTCCAAATTAACTATAAATAATAATTAAAAAATAACATATATATCAACAACTATTTAAATAAATTTTACAATTTTTTAAATTGTTATATTTATGTTATCTCATTTAATAGGTAAGATAAATTACATTTATAATAAAAAAAGTTAAAGTCAAATTATTTTATTATCTCACAATTTATTATTTTATACATAATTTTTCACATCATATCATTTTTTGTGATAATATTTTTTAATGATAACATTGTAATTCTTAATCTCAAAATAAAATTATTTTAAGATAAATATAAAATGTAGTTTTTGTAATACTTAGTATTTTATAAATAATTTTTATTTGGATGGTCAGTTAAACATTAGTTTTTATTAACAATAAATTAATTATATTTTTTCAAAAAAAATATATTATATTTATTTTAAATTTTTTCCATTAAGTGTCACCTGACCACTCTATCATATAGGTTGAAACATAAAGGATTTTTTTAGCTTAAGCCTTATGATCCAATTCTATGCCACCCATGAATCCGTCAGAAAAAAATTGTCTCAAGAAAAGTAGTATACTGAAAAATAAAAAATGGAGGATAAAGAAATAAAATCATAACTTATTTATGAAGAGGAAAAAAATAGTTAAAATTTAACATTTTATTTAAATTAAAATTTAGTGGGTCGATGAAAGAAAGATATGAGACTTGATATTAATTTTTTATATTATTTTTCAAACTGATGGTGTTGACCACACTATTAGAATACTAAGGTGAAACCAATATTTGTAATTAAAATCTTATAATGCTTTGATGAAACTCATTAAAACCATATCGCTCCATTCCATCATGTAGGCTATCTTCCAAATCCAAAGATTTTTAGATAAAATTTCACCATGAAAGTTTATGTGATTATGTTATTGATCCCTTCAATCACATCTAAACACCAATGACTATGTGCTATAGAAGAATCTTAAATAGATATTGAGAGGCAATACAGGCCGAAAAGAGACTCAGATTAGATTTTATAGCCATTTGAATTTTAAGAGACAAGTACCAGCGAAAAAAACTCAACTTTGTAGGTCTTCTAGCACTTTATGGCACAAATCTACTCGTATGTTTTGATTTGATATATTGTGTAGCTCAAACTAACACCCATGCCAAAAGTTATTATGGCCGTTTGAATTTTGAGTTTGAATTTAGAATTTTCTGAACATTTAATATATATTTTTCATTTTATTATCACATTATTTAAAGATCATGTGGTTTTATATCATTTTTTTACCTTTGATTTGACATGTTGTAGAACTAAAATGGACTGCCATATGAGAAGTTATGGTCATTTGATGTCGAAGTGAGCTTTTCAGTTTTTGCAGATTTTTTTAAGTTTCAAGTTATTATTAACTAATAATTTTCAACAATCAATAATTAACAAATTATAATTAATTAAAATTATAAATAATAAACTATATATGATATTAAATGATAAATAATAACTAATAAATATTTTTTTTTTAATTTTTTCCCCTTAATTTAATGGTTGTTTTAAAAAACCACCGCTATTTCCTATCATTTTTTAAACCTTCGATATAAAAAATAGATTTTTCCTTTGAAGAAAAGAAGAAAAAAATTAATAAATTATTTAAAAAACATTTATAAGTTGTTTTAACAACCACCTATAAACTATTTTTAGGAAAACCATTAACGACGGTTTTCAAAATCATCAGGAAAAAACCACTGGGAAACACCTTTTTTGTAGTGTTGGGCCAGGTTTATACCTTAAATAAGTCAAACCTAAATTTTCAGACTAAACTGCACAGTTGGAATTCAAATTTGAGACTCCATATAAATTTTATTAATGTTTGTATCAATTTAATATTTAATTTTATGATATTCAGGTGAAGTAAAAATGTGATTAAAATGAAAAAGCGTGCTGCTAGGGAAACATTTTTGAGAACAATGAATTCAACAGGAAATATTTCAAGATATTTTACTTGGGGGATTTAATATTTTACTCCTATTACACATCCAAAACATAAACAATCAAATTTATAATCATTATCACAACCTGGAAAATATATAGTTCATTACACCGATATGCTTCTCCCAATTCAAACCTCACTCCAATTCTAAACAACAACATATCATATTGAAGGATTTGAATATCATAAAATTACCCATCAATGAAAGGAATATAATAAAGAATATATCCATGTTGTAGAATATATACCCATTGTGATGAACATAAAATTTTTTGAAATAGAGGCTTCTATATTGGGATTTTCATTAATGAAGCCATCAACTAGCACCCATTATTTACACAAGATAGAAAATTTTATATGCCTATGTGTATAAATCCACACCCAAAAATCACTAGTTTATTTTATATATTTAGAGGTAAATGTGGAAACAACAACATCGGGGAGAGAGAGATTGGGAATATCATATGCCACGAAATACTTTTTATGAAAACTTATCAAATCGTCCCTAGAAGTGTTCTTTTTCTCTTAAATTACTAGGTTTTTAACAATCCTTTGCATGTTGCAAATAACCATTCTCCATCCATGGATTAATATTAAATAGTTGTGCTCATTCATTTCTATTGAAAGGAATAAAAAATTATATTCCTTTTAATATTACCATAGCAATGAAAATATCTTCATAAAAAATTGATTTTATAGTATCCTTAAAAATATTTAGATCTAGATAAGAGGATACAATAAAAAAATGATTAACCGAGCTCAAATTTATGGGAAAAATTTAGAGAATGGTAATTGAATTGTTTGTGATTTTAAAAAAAAATCCTTTATATCATATAACATGTTCCTTGTCCAGAATTATGGAAAGTGTCTATTTTTACTGTCAAAAGTCAATTAAATAATAATAAACCATCAAATAAGATCAGATTATCATGAAATTTTATAATAATAACATTTTATTCATTTATTCTATATAAGGAAATCCCACACATCAATTTGACATGCGATGAAACTAAAATGATTGAAAGTACCTTTTATGTTTTATAAACATTAATGCTATCATAAAAACTGATAAACTAGAATAAGATTAAAATCAAAATGCATTACAATGGACAGTGATTCATTTATTACCTATATAAAAAATTTCACATTAAACCAATGTGCGATTTTTATGGAATGACACATAGTGTGTTTTTACTATTAATAGTATTTCTACTTCAATAAAAATGTGTTAAATGATCATAATAAAAAATATGAACTTGGATTGTCAAAAAAATATAGGAACATATTTATCAACTAATTTGATCCACATTGGAAAAAAAACATACATCAATTTTATTTTTGATATAACATTAATGATAAAATTTTCTTTTTTTAATTTAACATATTTCATATTTCACAATACTTGTCAAGTAATAAAAACCAAAAAAGTAAGCTCAAATTGTTCTGAAAATTTAGGACATTGTTTTTTGATTCATTTGTGACTTATTAAGAAAACTGCATAACAATTTTACTTTTAATTAGTGTGGAATGATTCATTGTTTATTTGTAAAAATATTATTGATATTTATCAAGATTTTTGTGTATTACTTTCTGATTTTTTGATATATTATGTTATTCATTTCTAACTCTTTATATTGTCTCATAATGAAAATTTATTGTGTGTGCATACACGTGTTCTTTGTACAAACATTTATATTATTATATGATTATATATATAATACTAAATATGTTACTAAAAATATAATATTGGAATTTATAATCAAATAAATGGATCTATATGATCCCATGATGCGATCTCGTCGATCACCATCTCAAATATTCCTTTCTCATCATCAATGGACTTAGAAGACCAATAATCTTTCTCATCCCCTACAAGCAATGATCCAACATCTTATTTCTCATCTACCATGATGTTTTCCAAATCTTGGGTGTCATTGAATTAAAATTCTAAAAATGAATGATCTATGGTTCCATCCACTATAGCTATGTGGGTGCATAGTGACATTGTGTAGTAGTTATTATTACTTTTTAGAGAACTAATAGCCGGATGAAGGTACACCCTTGTCTTCTTCGAGGCATTGCTTGAGGAACTCAAATTTTGGCTCTTGATGTAGTTATGGGGGAGTGTACTATACTTGGTGTCTTTGGAGCTAGATTTTATACGAGAGAATTTATTTCTCTTGGTGGAATTCCAATGATTGTTTATATTGTTTTGAGTTATTCTGGGAAACCTATTTTCAATATTTACCTATTTATTTCCTATTTCTCAGTAGGAATTGATCAGAATCATGAATTATTATTTTTTCCACCTTTACTTATATAAATCAAAAGAAAACATATTTTTAATTGTAAAAAAATTTCACATAAATACATAAACAATGACTAAAAACTAGTGTAGGAAGAAAGGATAAAAATGACAATTTAATGTTTTGAAGGCGGTGTTTCTTCTATCTCTCCCTTAATTGTTTAACAATTCTCCCACTTAGCATCTGAGAAACCAAGGACCATTTCCTCACTCCATATTTTTTTACCAATTGAACCAACAATCTACAAACACACACAAGTCATTTATCTCTACATGTGATACCAAAATAATATAACGAGGATGAATAATAAAAATAAGTGACATAAGTGATGGGTTGGGACCTATAATAATCAACATACCATTGTCCCTTGACCATATTTGATATCTTACAGCCCTTTCAAGCCTTTACACCCAACACCCCTCCCTTGGAATCATTAGTATTAGTGGGACTTCTGAGGAAAGTGTTCTCATCAGGTATACCTAATCTCACAGGGTTCTACATATTATGCTCATAATTCAGTAATGATCTTACTTTATAATCACTCCCACCCACCATACACACCCCCCAAAATTTTAGGCAGTGTTTTTTGGAAGAAATTTTCATCCATGTTCCTCACTTTGCTAATGAAAAATGACTTAGAATTGTTTCTTTTGTGTCTGTTACAACTGCACGTAGCCAGAGTCTCAAAGAAGTGGTCAGATGGGTTGATGCCAATGTCATATAAATTTAGATGATGAATCTTCATCCCAAAATCTCGATGTTTGGATGATACACCAAATTTTGGAATAATGTAATGGAGGTTTTGAAACCCATGGTTGGGCAGCTCTTCTTCTAGATCTAGGTGATTGTTCTTTTCGTAAGGGATTATTGACCATGAGTAGAGAGTTTCCATGTCTTTAGCTTCTTCATTACTTAAGAAATAATCTATCAATTCCACAAAAAGAGATAAAAAGAGAAAATGAAAATGTAAAATTTGGGATAATTTCAGTGTTATAATGGTGGAAACCCCAGTTAAGATAGAGGTATATTTATTATAGTTTTTGACCAATTTGAATCCATTTTTTGACAAATTGTTTTTGTAGTGGTTATTAATAAATAAACATTATTTTTGAAATTTTTATTTATTTCGGAAAATAAAAAATGTAACATCAGTCAAAAACAATTCAATATTACTCTCACCTTTTTTGGTAACAAAAATACATATTTCGAGATTAAAATAGAAATCTCGCTATAAAGACATTTTTATTTATTTTTTTCTTCTTAAAAAGATACCACAAAATACTTAAAATCTCACATGTAAATTGTAATAATTCAATTTTTTAAGTCATTAATGAGAATATTAATTAATTTTTCCTAACATAAGCCTCAGTAAATATTATCATTAATGTATCGAATCCTCTGTTCATAACTAGAAGAGGAATCAATTTACAATTCTATTATAAAATTTTCATCCATAGCAAAGATGAAACATGTGTATATATATAATCCACATGGTTACCATGATTTAATTTAAATATTATTATCATTAGAAAATGTTTTGTAAGTATATATTTTTATTTTGTTTTTTTCCCATACATACGGATCTGGTGGTAGGGGGTTTGGGGAGGCGGTCATGGGGTCGAGTCCTTGGGCTATTTTTATTCATTTCATGAGTTTTTTATTAATAATATTTTATATATTTTATATTTTTTGACATTAAAAAAATAAACTAATTTTTTATGACCTACTGTAATGTGTGTACAGACACGCTTCTATCAACTAAGACATTAAATAATAATGTCATATCTAATTTATTTTTTATAATATATTTATCTATTTTTATATGGTATTATTAAATAGATGTAAAAATTAAGAAATAATTATTTCATCAAAAAATCAAATTTACTTCATTTATTTTGTGTGTTAATTCTGTTTATATATTATTTAATTGCATTTTTTGTATAAAATTTTTATAATGATGAAATAAATTTCATTTTAGAGGATATTTTCTTAGAAATTTATTTCAAGAAAATAAATTACACAATTTTATAAAATAAAAATATATCTCAGGTATGAGATAAGATAAATTTCTAATTCAATTATAGGTTCTTCAAAAAATAAAATTTATATCATGTATAGAGTTTATCTCTATATGAAATTTATATTACTTGTTCAGTGATATGAAATTATTTCTTTCATTATATTGTATAAAATATAAAAATCTGAGTTCTTTTATTTTTTATTTATATTTCATCAATAATTTTATTTTGCATGTTAACTATAAAAAATAATTAAAAAATATTATATATATCAAAATCTCTTTAAATAAATTTTATAACTTTTTTTAAATTGTTATATTCAATTTATCTCATTTAATAGGTAATATAAATTCCATATATTATAAAAAGGTTTAAGTCAAATTATTTTCTCATGTGACATTTTATTTTTTTATGCATGATTTTTATATCATATCATTTTTGTGATAGCATTTTTTCATGAGAACATTGAAGTTCATAATCTAGAAATAAAATTATGTTAATATATTTATAAAATGTAGTTTATTAATACTTAGTATTTTATAAATAATTTTTATTTGGATGTTCAGTTAAAAATTATTTTTTATAAATAATAAAATAAATTTATTTTATATTAATATATTTATTCAAAAAAATATATTATATTTTTTTAAAATTACCCATTAATTTTCCCCCGACCACTCCATCATCTAGGTGGAAACAACAAGGATTTTCTTAGGTTAAGCCTTATGGGCCAATTTCATGCCACCCAAGAATTTTTGGGAAAAAAGGATAATTTTTTTTTTCAAAAAAATGAGTACAATGAAAATAAAAAATGATGGAGGAGAGAGAAATAAAATCGTAACTCATTTACGTAGGGGTTAAAATTGTTAAAATTTAATATTTTATTAATGTAACAATGAAGTGGGTCGATGCACACAAGAGATGAGAGTTGATCTTAATTGTTTTTTATTTTGGAAACTAATGGTGTTGACCAAAATGTCAAAATACTTGGGACAAAACAACATATACCATTAAAACCTTATAATTCTCTGATGGAATTTATTAAAAACGTATCACTTCATCCCAATGTGTAGACTATTATCAAACTCCACAGATTTTGAGATAAAAGTTCACCATGAAACATTATGTTATAATGTCATTGACCCCTTCGATGACATCTTGACACTAATATCCACATGCTATAAGAACATCTTGAAATGAGATTGATATGTGATATAAGATGAATGAACACTCAGATCAGAAATTATAGCCGTTTGAATTTTATGAAACTAGGTTTGTAGAAACGAATCAGTTTTTGAGACCTGATGGGCATTTATGGCACATATCTCATCACAATTTTAAATTTTATATGTGGTAGAGTCCAAAAAAACACCTAAATCAAATGTAATTGCTGTTTCAAGTTTGAGTTCCATTTTCAACTTTCTTGAAATTTTAATATATATATTTTTCCTTTGATTATCACATTATTTAAACCTCATATGGCTTTAACTTGTTTCATAATCTTTGATTTGACAAGTTGTGGAGCTGAAACAAACTCACATATATAAAGTTATGGTCATTTGATGTCGATGTCTGATTTTCAGTTTTTTGTAGCTTTGTTTTATGTTTCATGTTATTATTAACTAATAATTATAAATACTAATTAATTAAAACATTACAATTAAATAAAATTATAAATAATAAAAAATATATGAGAGTAAATAATAATTAATTAATAATAAATTGTAAATAAATATTTTTTTTAAAATTCATTTAACTTAGAAGTAGTTTTTAAAACCACCAGTATTTCCCAATGTTTTTTTAAAACTGCCACTAAAAAATCGGTTTCTTCTTTTACAAAAAATTTGGACGAATATTTAAAAAACATTTAATAGTGATATTCAAAACTTCCATGAAAAACAAACCAATAAATGCTTTTTTTGTAGTGTTGGGATATGTTTATACCTTACCTAATTTAAACCCAAAGTTTCGAACTAAACTGAAGAGTTGGAATTCCAATTTTAGACTCCACATAAATGTTATAAATGTTTGAATCAATGTAATATTTAATATTACAATATTCAGGTGGAGTAAAAATGGGATTAAAAAGCATAATCTTGTCGCTAGAGAAATATTTCTAAGTTCAATGGAATCATTAGAAAATATTTCCAAGGGTTTTTACCAGGGGAATTAATATTTTACCCCTCTTATGCATTTGAAACAAAAAATAAAAAACAATTTCCACTCATTATCACAACCTAGAAAATACATGGGTCGTTACACCTACATGCTTCTCCAAATTTAAACCTCACTCTAATTTTACACAACACCATATTATATTGAAGGATTGGGATACCATAAAATTCCTCATCAATGAATGGAATGTAAAAAATAATAGATCCAAGTTATAGAATATATCTCCATTGTGATGAACATACAAAAGTTTGAAATAGAGGCTTTTATATAGGGATTTTTTTAATGTAGCGATCAACTAGCATCCATTGTTTACAAAAGATAGAAATTCTTATATGCCTATGTGCATAAATTCTCACCCCAAAATCACTAGAGTATTTTATTTTATAATTTGAAAGGTAAATGTGGAAACTACAACATCAGGTAGAGAGAGATTGGGATTACCATATCCCCCTACTTACCTTTTAAAGAAATATATCAGATCTTACCTATAATTATTCTCTTATCTAAAATAACTTGGTCTTTAGTAATATTCTATATGTTTCAAATATCCATTATCTATCCACGGAATAAAATCAAATACTTATTCCTATTTGGTTCTATTATCAAGAAATTTTTTTTAGCCCTTTTAATATTACCAAACCAAACCGTGAACATATCCTCATACAACATTAATTTTATAGTATCCTTTAAAATATTTATAACTGGATAAGAGGATCCATTAAACAAAACTGAATAATCAAGCTCAAATTTTTGGAAAAAATTTAGAGAATGATCTTTGATTTTTTCATGATTCGTACAAAAAACTCTCATGTATTACAACATTTGATTTGAAAATAATTATGGAACATGTCCCATTTTCTATCAAAAGTCTATTCAATAATAATAAATCCTAAAATAAGTTTATATTATCATGAAATTTTAGGATAATTACATTTGATTCATTTATGCTATGTAGGAAAAACCCACACATTTATTTGACATGCGATGCAACTATAATGATTGAATATACCTTTTAAGTTCTATAATGATTTATGCAATGATGAAAACTGAGCAACTAGAATTGTATTAATATAAACATGTATGAAAATGAACATGGATTCATTTTTTACCTATAGAAAAAAATGCACATTAAAACAATGTGTGATTTTTATATAATGATACACAATTCCTTTTTTACTATTAAAAGTGTTTATACTTCAATAAAAATGTATCAAATTATCATGATTGAATAAACCCACTCGGATTGTCACAAAAATTGAAGAAAAAGTAATCAACTAATTTGAAGCACATTTGAAGAATATACATCAATTCTATGTGTCATATGAAATTAATGATCAAATTTTATTTTTTGTAATTAAATATCATTCATGTTTATAAAATGTATATTAAGCAATTAAAACCAAACAAATAAACTCATATTGTCCTAAAAATTTGGGATAATGTTTTTTTGATTCATTTGTGACTTATTAAGACCACTGTATAACAATTTCATTTGTGATTAGTGTGAAATGATTCAATGTTCATTTGTACAACTTTAATTGATATTTATCATGATTATTATTTATTACTTTATGATCCATTTTTTATATACTATGTTATCCATTTTTAACTCCTTATCTAGGCACATAATGAAAATATATTATGTGTGCATGCACGCATGAAATTGTACAAATATTTATGTAATTATATTATTATATATGCAATAATAAATATGTTACTAAAAATATAATATAAAAATTTATAATCAAATAAATTAATCCGTATGATCCCATGATGCCATCTTGTTGATCACCATCTCAAATTATTTTTTTAATCATCAATTCCCTTCGAAGATAGTCCTCATTCTCATCCCCTGCCAACAATGAGATAATGTCATATTGATCATCCTCCAAGATGCTCTCTAACTCCAGGGTTTCATTGAAATCAAATTTTAAAAATGAATGATCTATGTTTACATCCACTACAGCTATGGGGTTGAATGATGATGTCGTGTAGTAGTTATTATTATTTACTAGAGAACTAATAATGGGATGAAGGCTTGGTTTTTTATTCTTAAGGCACTGCATGAGGAACTCAGATTTAGGATCCTAATGTAGTTATGAAGGTGAGTGATCTACCTAGTGTCCTTGTAGCTGAATTTTCAATGATATAATTTATTTCTCTTAGTGGCATTCCGGTGATTCATTATATTGATTTTTGTAGAGAATCCCAACCTCAGGAAAAGAATCACTTGTGAACTAATTAGTGAGAAAGAAAAAAATATGGAAGTGATATTAAGAAGAATTTAGAAATAAAAACACAATATTTTTAAAGTGAAAAAACCCTACTTGAATAGGATTAAAAAAACATGGGGGAATTCCCAAGAATATACTAAGAATTAGAGATTACAAAGAATCAAATTAATGCCCAAAAATGAACTAAAAATTAGAGAACATAGAAAACATGTGTGAAAACCACAACCCAACAAACCTATGTATTCTCTCTGATAAAAATCCCAACAATTCCATGTATCGAAAGATAAATCTCAGAAAAAATTCCACCCTTCAATCAATGAAACATCACTACCTCAGAGATCTTAAAATGAACATTCTTTAGCCTCACACCATCTTGGGACACCAAAATGACTTCTCTATCTCATGACATCTTCATCATGATGTACCACAGATCATTAATCAAGATACACTGGTTGATCACCACAACCAAGAAGACTCTCGATATGTATCCCCAATAATTTATCACTTCATTACTACTTCAAACCTATTTATTGCTGACACACCATGCATACTATTACAGATGCAGTATCCCCATTATTGCACTCGGTGAACTATATCTTGAGAATCCCTCTCTCCATTCTCCACTAGCATCTTCCACTTTTATAGGCTCCCATATTCCACATATGTTGTTAGAAATGGAAATATGAAAATTTCTCAAAAAATATATTATGATATATCACCTGTATCTCATGCTGTTAGATACAAAGCCGAAAGATATTGTATTTTGAAAAAAAATACAATATAAAAGTTACCAAGTGTTAGATGAACCCTAAAAATCTCCCTCTTCGTCCTATCAATAGAGATACCATCCAACATACTTAGTTGGACTGAAAACCTGTTTCTATCACACCAAACATCACCTTTTTAGAAAAATGATGATGCCATTTTGTATATCTGGAAGAAACCTAGCTACTTATACTATTTCTGTCTTCATCATGAATGTGTCTATATCGCTAATACTAGAATAAAAAATATGTTGATCCCTCAAATTTTTTATCACCACATAATCTGGAGCACCTCCAGTTAAAACGTTATCCCCTACTCCGAATCCCGAGCAGCTAGCGCATCACCTCGTTCTTAAAATTTCAATTCTTTCTTCACCACTTGCACATTTTGAATAAAATAATTAGGTTTATACACTGAAAAACCTCTCTTATCCTTCTTTTTCTCCCAAATAATATTCCTCTTAATTCACACACCATTGATCCTCTTGAAAACCTCCAAAATTTTAACCAAAAATTGCAAGACTGGACTATAACCTATGATACCACTTGTTGGATGATAATCTAGACCTCAGGAAAAGAATTTATTGTGATTTTTTGAGAAACCTAATAAAGTATGGATGTTATATTAATAAGAATAAATAAATCAGCTTGCATGATTTTTAACATGAAAAAATCCTCCTTGTAGAGGATTAAAAAACAACGGGAAATTCCAAAAAATCCACTATGAATCAGATATTACAAAGAATCCATTTAAATCCCAAACATGAAAAAAAATTGAGAGTGTAGAAAGCCTGTGTAAAACCCACACCCCAATACAACTCTATCCTCTCTCTGATAAACATCTTTCCAATTCCATGTATCGAAAGATCCATCTGGGAAAAAAATGTCACCCTTCTGTTGACAAAACATCACTTCCTCGGAGATCTTCATCTAAAAATTCATCAGCCTCACACCATCATGTAATACCCAAAGTATTTATCTCTCTCATGATATATCCATCATTATGTCTATCCAATCTTCAATCAGGACGTGCCACTTGATCAACGCAATCAAGAAGAGTCTCGATACATGGACCCAACCATTTATCGGATCACTATTTCTCCACACTTGTTTGACACTAACGCGCCACACATGCTACCACCAATGTGGTATCCCCATTCTTACACTTGGTAGACTACATCTTGAGTAGCCCTATCTCTATTTACCACCAATCGCTTTCCCTTTTATAGGCTCCCATATACCAAATATCTTGTTTAAAAGGGAAATATGAAAATATCTCAAAAAAATATATCCTGAGATATCACCTGTATCTCATGATGGTAGATAAACAACAGAAGGATCCTTAATTTCCAAAACAATATCTTCAAATATAAAATATACTACCTGTGGGCTGAACCCCAATAGTTTTCATCTTTTCCAGGAAACCTGTTTGCAATATCTACCCATTTATTTATTATTTCTTTATGATATTTGATAAGAATCATGTGTTCTTCTTTTTTCCACATTTCGTTATATCAATCAAAATAATAAATATTTTTAATTTTGAAAATCTCTCACAGAAATAAATATACAGTGGATAAAAACTAGTGGATATATCAAGGATAAAAAACCACACTTTAATTTTTTTTCTCCAAATATGGTTGTACCATCTCTCCCATCATTGTGTACCAATACTTATACTCAGCATCTGGGAAACCAATGAAAATTTCCTCACCCCATATTGTTACTCTAATTGAACTGAAAATATACACACACACAATCCATAAATATCTACACGTGAGACCTATATAATATAAAGAGGATAAAAAATAAAAATAACTGACATAAGTGACGGGTTGGGACATGTCTTCTTGAACAATACACTAGCCCTTGAGAACATTAGATCTCTTGGAACCCTTGCATGCCTTCCCACCTAACACATAGACATTGGAATCATTTTTATCATTGGTCCTATCAGTGCAAGAGTCCTCATTGGGCATGCTGAAACTCGCGTGGTTCAATATATTATGCTCAAAATTCCTCAGGTAACTTCCATGATGATCCCTCCCACCCACCATACCCACCCCACTGATTCTTAGCCTGTTTTTTGGAAGAAATATCCATCCTTGTTCCCCACTCCACTAATGTCGAATGACTTAGAATCCTTTCTGTTGAGGCTGTTGCTACTGTGTGTGACTATGGTCTCAAAGAAGTTGTCAAAGTGGTCAATTCCAATGTCATAGAATGGTGGATTATGAATCTTCATCACTAAATCTGGAGAGTTGGATGATTCCCTACATGATGGAATAATGTAATTGTGGTTCTGTAACCTATTGATGGGGAACTCATCTTCTACCTCCAAGTGATTGTTATTTTTATAAGGGAACAATGGCTATTAGATGATAGTAACCTTGTATTTAGCTACTTTATTCCTCGAAACATAATCCATAAATATCACTAAAATAGATAAAAAGAGAAACTAAAAATTTATAATTTGGGTGAATTTCAATGTTTTAATGGCTAAAAATCCTGTTAAGTTGGGGGTTATATTTGTTATAGTTTTTTACCAATTTGAAGGAATTTTTTTGAATTTTTTTGTAGTGTTAATTAATAAATAAACCTTATTTTTATAATTTTCATTTATTTCATACAATTAAAACATAACATCAAATAGAAAAAATTTAAAATTATTCTCAGCTTATCACTTGTGAAAATAAATATTTAACGTTGTTTTTTTTTTCAATTTTAACATCAAATTTTAACTGACGTCTATAAAGGTGACATTAAAAAAAAGGGTTTTCACATTAGTTTTCTGAAAACTGATGCTTAAAATGTGAACAATAATTATTTGTTGCATGGTTTTATCGAGGAAATTGATGTCAAAAACTATTTGATTTTTTTTAAAATTATTCGGCGTTGGTTTTTATGAAAATCAATGCTGAAGGTTAATTTTTTATAGAAAATTATAAGTATTAAAGCCTATAAAAAATCAAAATTCCTGTAAAAGAAACATAGTATACAAACATCAAGTAACATTTATCAGTGACTAAAAATATATAAAAACATACACACCTTTAAATAGTAAATCAAAAAATTATCTATGCATTTGTATTATAATGTAGAATTAAAAAACACAAACCTTAAATTTACAACACTATCATTGTTCGTTATTGTTGAACCATTATTTTGATAACTTTATGTTCATACACATATTATAATAAAAGAATTAGTTTTTTTTAACACTTATTAGGAAAATGTAGTAATAATCAGAAACATTAGAATATTCATACATTAAATCGTTATCACACATAACAAATAGTTCGCAAACAACGATTAAAGATGGTTAAGTTCATCATTCATGTAGGAATTGACTTCATTAAACATTTAAAATAATTATGAATGATATAAGAATAAAAAAATAATACTATGACATAAAATATAAAATAATTAATATGACTTACCAGATCAAAATGAATCATTACCCCTATTGGGATTATCGCGTGCATGGATCGTAGAACATAATCACCACATTCAAAAAGTCCTTGTTGATGATGAAACTGAAGTTAATAAAACATTATCTTGATAATAAAAAGCAATACACACACACACCCACACCCACACACATCTATATATATCAAAAAATAAAAAATAAAGTCTAATATAAATGATAATTACCTTTACTTTCACATAATTGATTGCATTTGGTTTCACTACTGTTAAGTGATATTTTTTAAATGTTTTCCATAACCTGAATTTTCATATATATATCAACCAATAATACATGTATAAAAAATGAGAATTAAACATAATGGGATTCAAAATAAAAAAACAAATAAACTTACTTGTCTAATATGGTGTAAAATTTTCTACGAACACCACATAATAAAGAGAACAACCAATATAATGTGTTTTCACTTGGGTAGAATATGCCTAACATCCAAGGCCCCCTATAATAAAAAATTTTCATATTTAATGAAATTATAATGAAAATTAGTTCATAATTATGTTTTTGTTCTTACCCATCAAGAAATGACAAAAACCAACACCCAATATTTTTCATTCATAACCTCTCACATATATATGAATCTCTATTTTTAGTTGGAACATATACCACAACTATTGAAATGAATTCTGGATCTATAAAACCATAAATCCCTATGCTGTTATTTTGAAAAAACATCTAGTGTAATCACCTAATTAAAAATTTAATATAGTTATTCAATTTAAACCATCTTAATTTTAAAAAATAAAACCTAAAACATCAATTTCCTTACATAGAAAATAGCTGTGACAAATGAACTTTGAGCTCTTCAAAATTAATTAGATATGTGATATAATTTCTGAATATTCTCAATGGATAGTCTCTTCCACATATGATGGATGACATCTGAAACTCATAGATATTATCCAAGGAAGAAGAAACAGAGATAATATTTCTATCCCATCATAGATATCTGAAGTATATATAGTTGTTATTTCTTGAACCTTTTTATTACTTTTTTCCATTTTTTTGGATTTAATATACTCCTATATAAGTTAAATGTCAGAAAAAATTATATGAAATTTTTAATCAGATGTAATTAGTAATTATAAAAACACATAACTCATATGAAATATGTTGATGAATACTAGATGGCCAAAGTAAAAAAAAGTTCCCATACAATCCCCAACTATGGTAACCTCCACAGTAGGGAATGGAAGTAGAGCAGTAGTATCAATAATATCTTGTAAAAACACTCTAACCTAACCTATATGGATTGGATAGTGATGTACATAATCCCTCAAAAACAATACACGGCTCCAAATGCTATAATTTGTACGTCATGATCTTTTTCATACAACTTATAGAATAAGGTTGGGTCTGAGCGAGGATTTGGAGGATTTGAGTAGGCAGGCTGCATAAACTATGACTATATCATTAATTGTTCTAACATATCTAGCTACACATCTACTTGAATTTGATTTCCCATAGACTATTTCATATCTTTTAGCTATTATTTTAAGGATTAAATTTCTGGGTTCCTTGATTGTTTACTTTGATGACCAAAAACGTTCCAAATACTAACACGTACCTCATATCCTCTTATGTGGCTGGGGTGTTTTTTCATTTCTAATGTAGTGGCTATGATGTCCATAATACCCTCATGAATTAAAGTACCTGGTTTCAATTTCTCTTAAAGTTCATCATGAAATGAAAAATAAAAATCGTATATTATTATTTTTTATTTATAAATTACAAAAAATCATGAAAAATAATAATTAGTTACTTAAACAATTTCAGCTACTTCCTTATCTTTCTTTGTAAGATACCTTTAATTTTTCTTCTTATAGCTCTTTTACATTTCTCATGGTATATGGGGGAGATGGAGGACTGAATTGGACCTCATGAGAACAACTATTGGAGTGAGCTCTTAGTGATTCAAACTTTTCCACAATCGTTTTTTCTCCAATAAATGATACCCTCCACAAGATAAAGTATGAGGGTATACATTCTGCAACTGGATGTGTTGATGAGATTTCCTTACAAAATGTTATATAATAATTAAACTAATAAGTAATTAGGTACATATATAATAAATTTTATAGTGTAATATAATATAATTATCATACCTAAAAGTTTTCATTAGGTCAGGTGGAAACATATTTCTTCCCTGTATCTTCATCTAAAAATAGATACTTATGGCATGGGATTTAATTTTTTCTCCTTCCAAAGATATAATTTTTGTTAAAATTGTTTTCAAATACCTCCATCAAACCACCACTAAAGTAAGACATATTTTCTTAACCGATTTTGTTTCTTCAAAATTGAATATCACCCATAATTTTATAACATAAATATTAGTCATTTAAAACATATCATATTCGAAATATGATATAAAATAAATGAATTGAGATATTTTACCTTTACGGCCTCCCAATGTTGATCTATTTACACCTTCGATAAACTTCTAATTAGGATATACAATACTATACTATAATGACTCTCCATGCCTCTATAGATGATATAATGCATTTTATTCGGGCTAGTTGCATTATTATCATCGTCAAAACTAATATGTAATCACTTGTCTTTACAATAATGTGACAGTTTTGGAAAACATGTAATTCCAGGTTTACCAACATGAGAATTAAATCTTCTAATACTAAATGTAGAAGACTCCCCCACTAAGGTATCATCAGTAGTCTTACAATTACTTTTTGAGAATTAAAATTTTTCTTTCCTTATATAATTATAATACTAGATGTTTAATAATATGAAAAAAGAAATATACATCAGTATAAGTTCTTCTATATCTATATCTATCATTTTAATATGAAAATGTAATGAAATTATTTTGTACCTGACTATTATTAGAATATTTGGTAATTAGAAAACATGAAAATAGAAATATGTAATTAAAATAAGGGGCATGCATGCGTAATATTAAAAATAATAATGTTTTTATGATTCTTAACCAAAAAAATATGCAAGATGAACTATTAAATACAAACAATAATTATATAAAGATTTAAACATTTGAAAATTTAAATATTAATGTTTGAAATGGGTTTTTGATATGTATAAATTAAACCAAAATATAATAATTTAGGCTGGGTATTTTAAGGAAAAATTATTTAACCATAACCTTGGAATATCAAAATTTAACCCCAAAAATTTAATAGATAATCAAATATATATAATTAAATATAAAATAGTTAATAAATAATATATTTTTTAAAAAAGTAAATTTAAAAAATAAAAATATAATGCAAATAATTTCTAGATTAATTTTTAGAGTAATTTAGTGTTTTACCATATCCCTTTTGCAAGATCAACAAAAATATCATGCATTATGTCTACTTTATAGTCATTATTATTCAGAAATCATGTAATATATGAAGAAGCCTCATAAAACTCCATAAAATTATCATCATCCTCATCATCCAAATGGATTCTTTTCCATTAAAGAACTATATACCATTGTTCATTCGATAGATCAATGACATAAAATATTTTATTTTCATGTGTGGAGATGATAAATGGTTCCTCATTGAAACTAAATCTATTCAAATCAACTAGTTTAAACCCATATTCATCATGTTTCACACCACTATTAATTTCATCCGAATTACACTTAAACACAATGACTCAAAATTTAATATAATCAATTTCCTATATGTCTTCAAGAGCTCCAAAATATGGTGTTGATGCAAAAAAAATATGTTTTTATCTTTTTCACTTGAAAAATGTAGTGTTTCAGTGAAGACCATTACACCAATATTTTGAACGGTACTCTTGTCATCCAGATTATTTGTGTAAAATGTGTACCCATTAATATAAAAACCAGACCATTTGATCACATTAATATATGGTCCCCCTACCAACCATTTAAATATTTCTGATCCAGATATATCTGTGATGACTTTCTCTTTTAACAATGAAACAAATTCTTTTTTATTCTCAATCATCAACCACTTTTCATTTTATTTCAGATATTGTAACTTTAATTCTATAATATAAGTTGATATATATGATTGAACCCCATTTATATTGTTCAAAATGTATAAATATGCCTACATCACTTCATCATGTGGGATGAACTTTACCTTTAAGGCTCAAATCCCTATACCTTCTATTTTAACTATCATATGTTGCGATATAGGGAGACCAATATACTCCAGTTCATATAAATAATTACTACAGAACTCAATCACCTCTTTTGATACATATTTTTTAACAACAAAGGCCTCTTGTTGATAAGGATTTGTAACATATCCCTTATAAATCTTCATATATCATTCAATATACAATCATAATTAATATAAAGAGACACATATTCTTATCTCACACACCAAATGAGTCTCCAAATGAACCATTTTATCAAAAAATGTTGGTGGGAAATACAATTCTAGTTGACAAAGAATAAGGGAAACTTTATTTTCCAACACATATAATAAATTTGGATCAAAATTTTTTCTACAAATAGATATGAAAAAATTACATAACATGATGATAATAATTTTGATAGTTATCAAAAATATACATCGTAGTGAGACTAATAAAATTTGTTGCATAAACACATGAAACTCATGAAATTTCATACCTAATAATTTACAATCATTCATTGAAATAAAATTATTCATATTTGAAGAATAAGCATTAGGTAATTTCATACCATGAAGACAATAAAAAATCTATCTTTTCAATCTTGTTTAATGTGTGACAAGTCGGAGGTAAATATGTTATGTTCCCATTTAGAGTGGGAACTAACTCCAAATGTATTACCATTGATAGCAATTCCAATCTAGCATGAAATCCATCTTTTTTCATTCCTTTTATGTCTAAAAAATTTCCAATAAAACTATCACATGTTTTTTTCTCAACATGCATAACATCAATGTTTTGTTTTATCTCTAAAAATATCTAATAAGTTAGTTTGAAAAAGATAGATTATTTCTTCCAGTTATTTTTTTGAAGACCAAAAATTCATTTCTTTAAAAATGTTGAATCAATATTTTTCACCCTATTGTAATATTCTTCAACTGAAAATGGTAGTGGGAGAATATTGTATTCATATAAAATGTAAAATAATCTTTTCATTATATGATAAGGATGATCAATTTGCAAAAATCTTCAATTTCCCATATACAATATCTTTCTTCCCTTATGAAATTGATAATATAAAGTCTCTTCTTCACAAATTGGACAGGTTTTATGTCCCTTAACATTGTACCCAGATATGTAACCATATTCAAGAAATTATTTTATAATTAGCATTATGATATCACACAAATGAAAATACTATATCATTTGTGCATCAAAAACATAAACACAAGTCTGCCATAGGTGTTTCAAATCATCAATCAATGGTGAAAGATATACATCAATATCATTTCCTAGATATTTTGGTCCAGAAATCATTAAGCTCATTATAACGTAATTTTTTATTCATACATATATATGGGAAAAAGTTGTAAACTACCATAAAAATATGCCATGAACTATGTTGGATACTTAGGATCTAACATGGATTCATTCCATCAGTTCACAATCCCATTAATATATTTATAAATTCACTTCCAAAATCAAGAAATTGTTTATAAAATATATTCCACTATGGTGAATCAGAAGGATGATGTAAGTTACCATATGAGATGCGCTCATCTGAATTCCATCTTAACCTTTTTGCATCAATTCAATTTTGAAATAGATGATTCAAATGAGGAATTATTGGAGGGTACCAAATTTCTTTAGTATGATCTTTGATTCTATTACCTAATAATGAATCCCATTTAAATTATAAGAATTGTATAAATGAATTGATGGATGATATCATTAGATAGTAAAATATTGATTTTTCATGAGGTTATATGTCAGTACCTGAGAATGAATCTAAGTTGAATTTTTCATCTATCTTATAGCATGATGTCCCACATGAGCACATCTTGATCAATATTCATATTATTTCCAATACAACACACAATCATTGGGGCATGAATATATCTTTTTATACCCCAATCCCATTGGGCATAATATTTTTTTTATCATTATAATTGGAATCTATAAGCCCATTAATTTATGGAAGTAGCTATTTTATAAGCTTAAGTAAGTCGGAGAAACTTTTATCACTCCACCCATTTGGTGCTTTCAAGTTAACCAATATCAAAAAAATGATAACACATTATATTTACTGGAACATGGGAATAACAGTTTCTCCAAATATCCATAAAATCATTCAAAATTTTAATGCTTTTTCAATGGTTTCAACACCTAAATGATGAATTAATTCTTCAATGCAATCCTCATCCTCATTATGAATGTTTTCATCAACATTAGATGTTGGGTTTTCAGTTCTTTAACCACACTAGATCCAACATGTATAATTAAGGTTAAAACCATAACAAATGAGATGATCCATGATTTATCTGGAGTTTAACTTTCTCATATTCAAACACTCCACACATAGATATATAATCAAATATACGTTTTGAATATTTCATTTAATTTTTTTAATAATTTATCAACTCCCTTTTCATATTAACTAGTGAATATTTATAAATTTATCCAATTATGATCCATTTAATACCTGATATCTCTTTATAATCGATGAATATATTAAAACATAAAAAAATTTATATATATATATATAAATAGATAAATTTTAAATATCAAAAAATTCAATAAAAATGATTGGTAATCTAATAGTAAACATCAAATGAATATGAAAATTAATTAATGCTAAATAATTAATTTAAATAGAATATGACCATTTGAACATTTACTATTTTTAATATTATTTCAAAAAAATATTAAAATTAATTAATGATAATGTATTATTTAATATTTGGAAATATTGTTTCAATAATTTAAAAGCAGTCCATTTAATTTATTAAGGTCAATTACAATAAATTGTAACATATTTTATTTGAAAAAAATCCAATCATAACATTTTTTTTGAAAAACGAAGGAAGATATATTAATCACAACTAACAGGACTAACAAGATAAAAAATCCTTTAATGGAAGAATTCAAGCCAGAGCTGATTATCTCTAGGCAAACAATGTGTAGCTAGGTTGTTTCTTCTTCATTTCCCTCCCTTTTGATGAAAGAGATAGAGCAAGCTGAAAAGATGTGATTGAGAGATTCTATTTTCTTGAGGATAAATGTATAATATTGGAGGTTGAAATAATTTTTATTGATGGAATTGATGACATTGAAACAATCAAATTCAATGTGTAATGAATTCCAAACATAATCTTTAAAAAATGTCAGACCAGGTAGGACATTGTGGGCTTTAGAAATAGTAGGATCAGAGAAGGAATGGTTTGATTCTTGTTTGAAAACGACGATATTACCACAATGGTCCTGAAAAATAAATATGATTCCTATAAATACATCCTTTGGTAAAGAAGCATCAACATTGATATTTATAGTTCCTTACGAAGGGGGAGTCCATCTAGCTTCATCCGCTTGAGACTTAGAGAAACCATTCTTGTAAGAACCCGGTTTTTTCTGTGAATGACTTTGGAATATTCTTGATGATATTCCAGAGCAGCGCCTTCAGACGGCGTGCGATTCCGAGCCCCGGAGTGGCCGGAATTAAATTTTCAGTGCGTTCACACTGGAAATGACAAATAAATGGGATAACTCCTAAACGGAGTTCCAGATTAGAGATCCGAGTGTAGGGATGGATCTGGAATGGGGTGTTTACCCTAGGAACGACATAAAAATGGTCAGCGCGGGATGTTTGGACCCCTCGCTCGCGTTCGGAAGGTTAAACGGATAAATTAATTAATTAATTTATTCGTTTAATGGAGAAAAACTGGTATCTCTTAAACGGTGGATCATATTGGAAAACCGAGGGCACTGTTGAGTTTGGAGCATGCCGTTTACCCTAGGAGGGGTGTAAGTTTTGCGGGTGCGGGCCGTCTGTGAAAAATGGCCCCAGGGGCGTTTTCATAATTTGGCGGCCTCGGGCGCTAAGTTTAATAACTTTTTAACGGGGCCTCAGATTAAAATTCCGAGACCGCTGTTGTGCTCGAAGCGTCGTGTTTACCCCAGGGACGCCCTCATTTTTGTCTGCTTCGAGAGCGGGGTCCGGGGCGTGCCGGGCGGGGGTGTTTAAGTGTTATTACTTAAACGCACCCCCCTCCCTCTTCTCTTCCCCTTCTCCCCCCTCACACCCTCACCCCTTCCCTCCTCCATTCCGGAGAGCTCCGGCGAGCCAACTCCGGTGAGGCAACGACGCAAGGCGGATCACGCGGGAAGCGTCAAGCAAAGCCCCACGAGGTAGGAGTTTTATTTTGTCTCTGTTTTTAAATTCCCGCATTTTTTGAGCCCGATTTATGCCATCGAATTGCCGCCCGATCTTCGAAAAAATCCCACAGATTAGTAGAGCTCGATTCGAGCTTTCCGACGCACCTTTCGGATGTGAAATCGGAGCTCCGAGGCGTCCGCAGCGGCCCGACGAAGTTGGGGGTGGTTTTGCGGTTTCCGGCGGTCGGCAGGGCGGTCCGACGAGTTGGCGCGGCGGAGCGGTTCGGCTCCGGGCAGGCGGCACGGCGACCGTGGCTTCGGAAGGCGGCGCGGCGGCCGCGACTTCAAAAGGCCGCGGCGGCGGCAGCCGGTGGCACCGGCAGGGCGCCGGCGAGAGCGAGAGGGGCCGCGAGGCGGCGGCCCCGTGCGGCGCGACAACGACCCGCAAAGTGCGGGTCGTTGTGTTGGATGAGCGACCGGCCCTCGTGGCCGGTCGGTGACAAATCCCGCCCGGCGGGCGCGCGGGTGTGAAGGGGAGCGGGCCGCAGAGCGGCGTCCCATGGCTCGGCTGGACCGGGCCGGCCGGCGTGGGCCGGCCCAAGCAGGGCGGACCGGCCGAACCGGGCCGGTCCGGCCCAAGGGGCTTTGCCCCTCAGTCTTCGGACGCCCGTATTTCGGGATACGGGGGTCCGTTTTGCGCGCCGTCTGCGGCAGCGCGGAGCTTGCATCAAGGAGGAGGTTTTGAGATGGTTTTGGGAATTTTTAATTCGCGAAACGAGGGGTCTCGGAGACGCGACGCGTCTTTAAGTGGACGAGCGTTCTTCCGGAAAATCTTGTTTTGGATGGTGCAGACGCGTCCGACGTCCAATTTAAGCGCCGTCAGTGGCGTTGGAACCCTGGCATCGAGGAGGAGGTTTTCAGGGTGGTTTCAGGCATTGAGACCGGAATTGAGGAATGGGCCCCACGGCCCGTCTTTTGAGCTGCGGGCGGCGTTTCACGACTTTTCACCGGACGTCCGTTCAGGGCGTGCGAGCAGTCGTTTTTGGATGTTTTTCCGAGGGGATTACAGTGGTACAATCCGCCCGCCCTAATTCGGCGCGGTGGTGCGGGGCCCACGAGGGACGTTAGGGCGTTGACGATGTTTTTGCAGCAGTATCACCGGGAAACCGTTTTGGACAAATGAATAGTCCATTTTGTGTGCTTTTTTGAGAGGTTCGCAACGGTGCGATCCGTTCGTTGAGATTCGGGACCGGGATGCGGGTCCCACGTGACACTACTCGTGTGCGGAGTGCCGGAACACATCTTTTTCTCAGGGTACCCGTCCCATGCAAGTAAGCAGTCAATTTGACGTGCTTTTTTGAGAGCTTTGCGATGGCGCAGTCCGCCCAACCTTTTTCGGGGACGTGGTGTGGGTCCCACCCGACCCGGCTAACGTAGATAGTACCCTTTTCACCAGGTGTCCATTTTGGGCGATTGAGTACTCAATCCCGTGTGTTTTTCCGAGGGGATCGCAGTGGCATGATCTGTTGGTTCAGTTTCGAGTTCTTGGGGTGGGCCCCACACGAGTTTGACTACGGTGAATAGTGCCCTTTTCACCGGTTGACCGTTTCAGGCGAGTGAGTTGTCTATCTCGCGTGTTTTTCCGCGAGGATTACAACGGTGTGCTCCGTTTGGTTGTGCGGAGCCTCTTGCACAATCTTGTTAAATGTGGAAATGTGGAGGTGCGCCGGTGGCAGTCCTTTTACCGTGTTTGTAGCGGACCATTGGCGTGTGATCGCGCACTCTTGGGAGAGTGATGTAAATGATTCACGAGATGTGGATGGCCGTGCCTGGGCCTTTGAGGTGGAGTTCTTACGCCACGCCATTGCGTTGAAACTGGGTGCCGTGTGCACGATAGCCTTTGGGTTGGAATGAGGTATACTCCGGGAGTATACAGGAGCGCTTGGAGGTACGTGTGGTTGTTTGTACCTGAGGGTGGTTGTGCGCTCAGTTGGGGTTGAGATGGGGCCACACGTTGTGTGGGCCCCACGTGCGTGCCGGGTTATGCTTTGCGTACTTGAACCTCTCGCGGCTTAGAGGGTCCCTTTGTGCTCGTTTGTTTGACCAGCAGGGTTGAATGGTCTCCCCCTGGTTTCGCTCGTGATGGATTGGCTTGTAGCGGTGCTAGTGACACCCAGTGATGGAAAAGGCGTTGAACCCCTTTGGATGAGTTGTGCTGGAGTTGGGTGGTTGCGTGGTGCCCACTCCGTGTTCGGTGGGCCAGTGTTGTAACCTCCAATGGAGATGGCCAGAGCGGTTCTGAGTTTTACCCTCCAGCGGGGCTGGGCAGTGGGTTACTCATCGACTTCCTCAGGCTTACCCTCCAGCAGGGCTGGGCAGTTGGTTTCTCACTGACTTCTAGGGTTTACCCTCCAGTAGAGATTGGGCAGTGGGTCACCCGACGCTATTAGGGTCTACCCTCCAGCAGAGACTGGGCAGTGGGTCACCCGATGCTATTAGGGTCAACCCTCCAGCAGAGACTGGGCAGTGGGTGACCCGACGACCTCTTAGGGTGTACCCTCCAGCAGGGCTGGGCAGTGGGTCACCTGTCGTCTAGTTCCAGGTCTACCCTCCAGCAAGGCTGGGCTGTGGGTCGCCTGTCGACTTATTCCAGGTTTACCCTCCAGCGGGGCTGGGCAGTGGGTCTCCGGATTATGTGTTATGGTTTACCCTCCAGCAGGGCTGGGCAGTGGGTCACCCAGTATCTTATTATGGTTTACCCTCCAGTAGGGTTGGGCAGTGGGTCGTCGGTTGATGTATTAGGGTTTACCCTCCAGCAGGGCTGGGCAGTGGGTCACCTGATATCTAGTTATGAACTACCCTCCAGCAGGACTGGGCAGTGGGACACCTATTGGCATTCCAGACTCAGTCCTCTCGACTAGGCTAGTCTATGGCTTTCCTCTGTGACCACTGGAGCTGGACCCTTAGTTGTACGGGTCGGTGATGGATCGGCTTGACTTTGAGGAGACCTCTCGACTGCGGGGCAGTGACGAGGCATGGTTTGACTTCCCTAGAACTCTCAAGTACGAGGGGCACTTTCCCCATCGAGACACATTCTTGTGACGCGATCTAAAACCGTGCGGGCGAGTCAGTGCCACCCAAAGAGGATAGTGTCGAAGTGCGGTGATTGAGCCCCTTGGCTTGCGGTTCGGGGTAGACGTGCAGGATGTTGGGCATCGATGATGGTGTTTATGTCTGGGACTATTGGCTACTCTTTTCTTGGGCTGAGCTATGGGACGGAGATCCCCTTACGACGCTGTTCGGGCTTCTTGACAGAGCATATGGATATGTATATACCTTGTTCGGTACCCACTTCTTGGGTTTGGTTACTCTCCTTCCAGGAGAGGCGAAGATGTGCGGGGTATGCCACGTGCTTTCCATGTCTAGCTTCTCAGGGTTGGAAGAGTCTACTCTCCTACTATAGGTAGCGAAGACTCGACGAGAAGTTCATCTTCTCACCGTTTCCAGCTCCTTGTGTCTGGATGAGTCTACCTTCTTTCCTCTTGTTGGGTTGAGCTAGACTCTTTACTGCACTTTCAGTTCTACTCCTCTACTTTTTTGTTCGCTCTACCGCTCACCCTTCGGTACCTCCTTTGTTTCTCCCTCAAGCCTTCGGGGTATCCTACTGAGTATTTTTATACTCACCCCTGCTTGGGCTTTGCCCGCACTTGGTGTGCCCTTGAAAACGACGGACAAGTGGAGCGTGACTTCAGTGCAGCGTAGGAGATTGGGAGCTTGGACCGCGTGTGGTGGTCGTGGCCGGGTTCCAGGTGGCAGGCCCGTCAGCTGTTTCTTTTCGTTTACCTGTTGCCGGGTTGTGGCACTTTTTGGTTGGGCGTGTGTTTTGCCCCTTTTCTTTTCATCTTGTACTTTGTACTGGTTAGAGGTCGATGCACATCTGTGGTTTATTTATATAGCAGTTGTTCTTTTTTACTCTGCTTGTTCTTTCTTTACTCTGCACTTTTTCATTGAGTGTGCTGCGTGTGTGTGTACAGGTGCTTAGGCAAAGGCCTCCCCGAGTTATTGTGCCTTCAGCGCTGGTCACCAGCCCCTGGCCTATGGAGGCGGGCCTGGGGTAGTTGCGGCTCAATCCCGGGTAGGGTAGGGTCATGACAAAGTGGTATCAGAGCTGGTTTGTTCCTTGGGACGTTGTGCGGACGTCCCTAAAAGAGGAATTGGTTGTGATATAGAGCAACAATGTTAATGTGTCTCGAGAGCGGCTCTCAGGCCAGGGAGTCTAGTGATGGTGCGACGGCTGACGTATCCATTCACTAGGACCTTAATAAACCGCTTGTCAACTCGGCATGCTGAGACACTTGTTGCACGGAAATTTTTTTGTGCATCACGTAGGATTGAGTCTTTGACTTTCCTTCTTGATTCAGCTCCCCATTGTTGATATTGGTATATACATATATGCTCATCTGACCGCGACACTCCTTGATAATGATCAGGATGTCTCTGCGAAGACAGGCAGCCAGGATACCAGCTCTGGTTCACGACGACGACCTTGTGAGCTTTGAGGCCACAATCCAGGACCCATCATGTCAGCCCTTTCTCCGGGTGGGCTGGTGGAAGCCCCCCACCTGTTGAGCAATAGGCAGTTTCAGTAGAGCAGGATGAGATTGAGCGCAGGTTGAGCACGCTCCGTGAGTTCTAGTGGCAGAGACCGTTGAGGTTCAGTGGTGAGCCAGACCCTCAGGCATCAGGGGCTTGGCTCGAGGTAGTGGTTAGCCTTTTCAGGCTTGTGCAGACGCCGACAAGTCAAGGATTGGTTTTGGAAGCCAGCCTTTTTTTCGTGGAACAGCTTGGCGTTGGTGGAGTCCGGTGACCCAGTTTCTTGAGGAGTCGTCGCTTTGCTGGGATGACTTTCAGTTGTTGCTCCCTGAGGAGTTTTTCCCCTCCGGCTTGCGCCCCATTCAGATTCAGGAGCTCCTGCAGTTTTAGCAGGGAGGGATGGCGGTGGCCGAGTACGCGGTTAGTTTTGCAGACTATGCACGCTTTTACCCAGACATGGTCCATTACGACGACCTCCGAGTGTGGAAGTTTGAGCAGGGTCTCCGCCGAGAGATTCGTGATGTCATAGTACCCTTGGGCATTTCCACGTATGCTGGGGTGCCAGAGCAGGCACTGGTGACACAGGGATTCCTGTCATGTTTTGCGGTTGGTAGTGGTAGTGGGCGCGATGGAGCCGGGACGTCTACCGTAGCTAGCAGGCGCCAGAGGACAGGACCTCGATACAGGTGGCCTTCCCACTTCAAGTTTCAGAGATGTGGTCGTATACCACTGTGGCGAAAAGGCACAGGGCCTCAGCCGGGGATGCCCTTCCGTGAGAGGATCCTGTGCCGTGGTCATATACCACAGTGGCGCTGGAGGGCACCAGGGCAGCCCAGAGAGCGCCGGTGCTATGCTTGTGATGGGCGAGGTCACTTGGCACGAGACTGCCCGACCCGAGTTGCTGAGAGCTTCTGGCAGGCAGCAGGCGCACCACCACGGCAGAGGCAACGCCGTGATCGGATTAGTACCCAGAGAGGTGGTGCTAGCAGAGGAGCGGGAGGAGATGGAGGTGGGGGATGAAGTTACGAGGTCTTCCCATCACCACTAGGCGGTCCACGTCAGGCTCTGGGAGCTGACGGTTGGGACCGCGGGCAGCCGCGAGCTTTGGATGTCTACGATCCTGCAGAGCACGGGATGGTGAGAGATACCCCTTGAGACTCTTCTACTTCTTGCAGTAGAATTGTTAGACTCTTTGTGTGATCTAATTTCCTCCCTGCTCTTTGTTTGAGGTGTTACCAAGGTGACACAGGGCGTCGGGTGTAACCCTGTGTTGGTAAGGAAAATGGCGTGAGACCTTTTCCTTTAGTCGATGGTGTTGGCTCCTTTGCCTGTTGAGGGTGTAAGAGAGCATCGACTGTGGAATCTTGTGTGACCAGATATCCTTGGGTGCTTCACCATATGGATATTCTGAAGGAGGGAATCACCGGGCCTTGCCCATGCCCAAGCGGTGATTCCTGTCGTGGCATGCGACGTAGCGGTTTGACCGGGGAGGTGAGCTACCCCCGAGGCCCTTAGGGCCGTTTGAGACCGTGCAAAGGGATGGCGAGGTTCCCTACCGCCTTGACCTAACCCCAAAGTCTGAAGTGGGCACACGACATCGGCAAGGGCCGACCTAGCATGAACAGATCAATCCTTTGGTCTGTGTGCGGTGACGCAGAGCTGTGCGTGAGTTCTTCTGGGTATGGGAATGCCAGGTGTGGGCTTTGTACCTTGTGTTGCTCCCTAGTTTTTCTTTTCGGGGAAGAAAATATTGAAGGAGGGAATGATGTAGGAACCCGGTTTTTGCTGTGAAAGACTTTGGAATATTCTTGATGATATTCCAGAGCAGCGCCTTCAGACGGCGTGCGATTCCGAGCCTCGAAGTGGCCGGAATTAAATTTTCAGTGCGTCCACACTGGAAACGCCAAATAAATGGGGTAACTCCTAAACGGAGTTCCGGATCAGAGATCCGAGTGTACGGATGGATTCAGAATGGGGTGTTTACCCTAGGAACGACATAAAACTGGTCGACGCGGGATGTTTGGACCCCTCGCTCGCTTTCAGAAGGTTAAACGGATAAATTAATTAATTAATTTATTCGTTTAATGGAGAAACGCTAGTATCTCTTAAACAGTTACTCGGATTGGAAAACCGAGGGCACCGTTGAGTTCGGAGCGTGACTTTTACCATAGGAGGGGTGTAAGTTTTGCGGGCGCGGCCCGTCTTTGAAAAATGGCCCCAGGGGTGTTTTCGTAATTTGGCGGCCTCGAGCGCTAAGTTTAATAACTTTTGAACGGGGCCTCAGATTAAACTTCTGAGACCACCGTTGTGCTCGAAGCGTCGTGTTTACCCCAGGGACTCCCTCCTTTTTGTTTGCTTCGAGAGCGGGGTCAGGGGCATGCCGGGTGGGGGTGTTTAAGTGTTATTACTTAAACGCACCCCCTCCCTCTTCTCTTACCCTTCTCCTCCCTCACACCCTCACCCCTTCCCTCCTCCATTCCGGCGAGCTCCGGAGAGGAGAGATCCGGCGATCCAACTCCGGCGAGGCAACGACGTGGGGCGGATCGCGCGGGAAGCGTCGGGCAAAGCCCCACGAGGTAGGAGTTTTATTTTGTCTATGTTTTTAAATTCCCGCATTCTTTGAGCCTGATTTATACCATCTAATTGTTGCCCGATCTTCGAACAAAGCCCATAGATTAGTAGAGCTCGATCCGAGCTTTCCGACGCACCTTTCTTATGTGAAATCGGAGCTCCGAGGCGTCCGCAGCGGCCCGACGAAGTTGGGGGTGGTTTTGCGGTTTCCGGCGGTCGGCAGGGCGGTCCGGCGAGTTGGTGCGGCAGAGCGGTTCGGCTCCGGGCAGGCGGTGCGGCGGCCGTGGCTTCGGAAGGCGGCGCGACGGCCGAGGCTTCGGAAGGCCGCGGCGGCGGCAGCCGGTGGCGCAGGCAGGGCGCCGGCGAGAGCGAGAGGTGCCGCGAGGCGGCAACCCCGTGCGGTGCGACAATGACCCGCAAAGTGCGGGTCGTTGTGTGGGATGAGAGACCGGCCCTCATGGCCGGTCGGTGGCGAATCCCGCGCTGCGGGCGCGCGGGTGTGAAGGGGAGCGGCCCGCGGCTCGGCGGGACCGGGCCGGCCGGACCGGGCCGGTCCGGCCCAAGGGGCTTTGCCCCTCAGTCTTTGGACGCCCGTATTTTGGGCTACGGGGGTCCGTTTTGCACGCCGTCTGCGGCAGCGCGAAGCTTGCGTGAAGGCAAAGTTTTTGAGATGGTTTTGGGAATTTTTAATTCCAGAAACAAGGGGTCTCGGAGACGCGACACATCTTTATGTGGACGAGCGTTCTTCTGGAAAATCTTGTTTTGGATGGCGCGGACGCGTCCGACGTCCGATTTAAGCACCGTCAGTGGCGCTGGAACCCTGGCGTCGAGGCGGAGGTTTGTAGGGTGGTTTCAGGCGTTGAGCCCGGAATTGAGGCGTGGGCCCCACGACCCGTCGTTTGAGCTGCGGGCGGCGATTCACGACTTTTCATCGGACGTCCGTTTGGGGCGTGCGAGCAGTCATTTTTGGATGTTTTTCCGAGGGGATTACAGTGGTGCAATCCGCCCGCCCTAATTCGGCGCGGTGGTGCGGGCCCCACGAGGGCCGTTGGGGCGTTGACGGTGTTTTTGCAGCAGTATCACCGGGCAACCGTTTTGGACAAATGAATAGTCCATCTTGTGTGCTTTTTTGAGAGGATCACAACGGTGCGATCCGTTCGTTGAGATTCGGGACCGAGATGCGGGTCCCACGTGGCACCGCTCGTGTGCGGTGTGCCAGAACACATCTTTTTCTCCGGGTAACCGTCCCACGCAAGTAAGCAGTCAATTTGATGTGCTTTTCCGAGATCTTTGCGATGGCGTAGTCCGCCCAACCTTTTTCAGGGACGTGGTGTGGGTCCCACCCAACCCAGCTATGGTGAATAGTCCCCTTTTCCCCAGGTGTCCGTTTTGGGCGATTGAGTACTCAATCCCGTGTGTTTTTCTGAGGGGATCGCAGTGGCGTGATCCGTTGGTTCAGTTTCGGGATCTTGGGGTGGTCCCCACACGAGTTTGACTACGGTGAATAGTGCCCTTTTCACCGGTTGACCGTTTCAGGCGAGTGAGTAGTCTATCTCGCGTGTTTTTCCACGAGGATTACAATGGTGCACTCCGTTTGGTTGTGTGGAGACTATTGCACGATCTTGTTAAATGTGGAAATGTGGAGGTGCCCCGGTGGCGGTCCTTCTACCGTGTTTGTAGGGGACCCTTGGCGTGTGATCGCGCAATCTTGGGAGAGTGATGTAAATGATTCACGAGATGTGGATGGCCGTGCATGGGTCTTTGAGGTGGAGTTCTTACTTCACGCCTTCGCATTGACGCTGGGTGCCGTGTGCATGATAGCCTTTGGGATGGAATGAGGTATACTCCGTGAGTATACGGGAGCGGTTGGAGGTACGTGTGGTTGTTTGTACCTGAGGGTGGTTGTGCGCTCAGTTGGGGTTGAGATAGGGCCACACGTTGTGTGGGCCCCATGTGCGTGCCGGGTTCTGCTTTGCGTACATGGACCTCTCACGGCGTAGAGGGTCCCTTTGTGCTCGTTTGTTTGACCAGCAGGGTTGAATGGTCTCCCCCTGGTTTCACTCGCGATGGATTGGCCGGTAGCGGTGCTAGTGACACCCAGTGCTGGAGCAGGCGCTGAACCCCTTTGGATGAGTTGTGCTGTAGTTGGGTGGTTGCGCGGTGCCCACTCCGTGTTCGGTTGGCCAGTGTTGTACCCTCCAGTGGAGATGGCCAGAGCGGTTCTGAGTTTTACCCTCCAGCGGGGCTGGGCAGTGGGTTACTCATCGACTTCCTCGGGCTTACCCTCCAGCAGGGCTGGGCAGTGGGTTTCTCACTGACTTCTAGGGTTTACCCTCCAGTAGAGACTGGGCAGTGGGTCACCCGATGCTATTAGGGTCTACCCTCCAGTAGAGACTGGGCAGTGGGTCACCTGATGCTATTAGGGTCTACCCTCCAGCAGAGACTGGGCATTGGGTCACCCGACGACCTCTTAGGGTCTACCCTCCAGCAGGGCTGGGCAGTGGGTCACCCGTCGTCTAGTTCTAGGTCTAGCCTCCAGCAAGGCTGGGCAGTGGGTCGCCTGTCGACTTATTCCAGGTTTACCCTCCAGAGGGGCTGGGCAGTGGGTCGCTGGATGATGTGTTATGGTTTACCCTCCAGCAGGGCTGGGTAGTGGGTCACCCAGTATCTTATTATGGTTTACCCTCCAGCGGGGCTGGGCAGTGGGTCGCCGGTTGATGTATTAGGGTTTACCCTCCAGCAGGGCTGGGCAGTGGGTCACCTGATATCTGGTTATGAACTACCCTCTAGAAGGACTGGGAAGTGGGACACCCATTGGCATTCTAGACTCAGTCCTCTCGACTAGGCTAGTCTGTGTCTTTCCTCCGTGACCACCGGAGCGGGACCCTTAGTTGTACGGGTCGGTGATGGATCAGCTTGACTTTGAGGAGACCTCTCGACTGCGGGGCAGTGATGAGGCGCGGTTTGACTTCCCTAGAACTCTCAAGTACGAGGGGCACTTTCCCCACCGAGACGCGTTCTTGTGACGTGATCTAAAACTGTGCGGGTGGGTCAGTGCCGCCCAAAGCAGATTATGTCGAAGTGCGGTGATTGAGCCCCTTGGCTTGCGGTTCGGGGCAGACATGCGGGATGTTGGGAATCGATAATGGTGTTTATGTCTGGGACTGTTGGCTACTCTTTTCTTGGGCTGAGCTACGGGACGAAGATCCCCTTACGACGTTGTTCGGGCTTCTTGATAGAGCATATGGATATGTATATACCTTTTCCGGTACCCACTTCTTGGGTTTGGTTACTCTCCTTCCAGGAGAGGCGAATACGTGCGGGGTATGCCACGTGCTTTCCGTGTCTAGCTTCTCAGGGTTGGACAAGTCTACTCTCCTACTATAGGTAGTGAAGACTCGACGAGAAGTTCATCTTCTCACCGTTTCCAGCTCCTTGTGTCTAGATGAGTCTACCTTCTTTCCTCTTGTTGGGTTGAGCTGGATTTTTTACTGCACTTTCAGTTGTACTCCTCTAATTTTCTATTCTCTCTACCACTCACCCTTCAGTACCTACTTTGTTTCTCCCTCGATCCTTCTGGGTATCCTACTGAGTATTTTTAGACTCACCCCTGCTTGGGCTTTGCCCGCACTCGTTGTGCCCTTGCAGACGATGGACAGGTGGGGCGTGACTTCAGTGGAGCGTAGGAGCTTGGGAGCTTGGACCGCGTGCGGTGGTCATGGCCGGGTTTCAGGTGGAAGACCCATTAGCTGTTTCTTTTCATTTACCTGTTACCGGGTTGTGGCACTTTTTGGTTGGGCGCGTGTTTTTCCCCTTTTCTTTTCAGCTTGTACTTTGTACTAGTTAGAGGTCGATGCAAATCTGTGGTTTATTTATATAGAAGTTGTTTTTTTACTCTGCTTGTTCTTTCTTTACTATGCACTTTTGCATTGAGTGTGCTGCGTGTGTGTGTACAGGTGCTTAGGCAAAGGCCTCCCCGAGTTATTGTGCCTTCGGCGCTGGTCGCCAGCCCCTGGCCTATGGAGGCGGGCCTGCGGTAATTGTGGCTCGAGCCCGGGTAGGGTCGGGTCGTGACAATTCTGGTTAGGGTCCCGATTCCATCCATCAATCTAGAAGGTTACTCTTCCCATCTAGAAGAGATAGGTTTTTGAGGTGTGACTAAATATGAAATCATTGAGTCTAACCCATAAAATCCATGCGATGACACACAATTAATAGACCTTATCAAAAGTAAATCTAGAATACCACAACATCGGAAGAGAAATAATTCTATAGATAATGAAATACTGACAGAGGATTAAGAGTTGATACAATATAAAATGAAATGATGATAAATAGAAAATAAAATAAAGAACAATCAATGTTTGAATAACCAAGTCGTTTCCAAGCTTATCGCGATTCTAGAGAACATTTAAGTGTTCTAAAATATGTGGGTTTCATTATCCTATGTTAAAAAAAACATTTCATCATTAGTTTTTTTGAAAACCGACTGCGAAACAGTTTTTTTATTTATGGCATCAATTTTACTGAAAAACTATGTTAATTTCTTTTCATTTATGGTGTTGGGTTTTTACAAAAAAAATGAGGTTGCAAATCAATTGTTGTTCTATTTTTGGCATCGGTTTTTTAAAAAACTTTTACCAAAATCCAATCTATTTTTTATTCATTTTATCATAAAACCAATACTAACACATTCCCACATATACGTTTTTCGTTAGTTTATAAAAAATTGACATTATGTCTATGATGATGAAGCCACTTTTTCTACTATGGTATTCTAGTAATAAAAAAAAAACATATTTCCAGAATAAAATTGAAATCTCACTATAAGGAGATTTGTTATTCATTTTTTCTCATAAATAATATACTAGACAAATACTTAAAATCCCACATGTAAATTCTAATAATTTATTTTTTTATGTCATTAAGGATAATATTAATTAATTATTTATAACATAAGCCTAAATAAATACGATCAATAAATGCATTGACTCATTTTTTAACAACTGAAGAAGAATAAATTTATTGTTATACTACAAAATTATCATCCAAAACATATATGGCACACACACATATATATAATCCACCTGGTTTTCATGATTTAATTTAAATATTATTATTAGAGAATTTTTTGTAAGTATATATTTTTATTTTTTCCCCATGCATGCAGTTATTGTGGTTGCGGTTTTGGGGTTTGGGACAATAATCGTAGGGTCAATTCCCCAAACCATTTTTATTCATTGTGTGATTTATACATAAAAAAAGTTTTATATATGTTTATTTTGTTTTGATGATAAGAAAATAAATCAAATTAGTTTGACATACTAGAAAGTGTGTACACACACACATCTAAACTAGAGACATGAAGAAATTAATGTTATATATAATTTATTTTGTACAATATATTTGTCTAATTTTATGTGGTATTATTAAGAATATTAAATAAAATAAATCATCATTTTATAAAAAAAATAAAATTTTCTTCCTTTCTTTTTTTTGTGAAAATTCTTGTTATATATTTTTTTAAATTGATTTTCTTTCAAATATTTATACCAAGAAAAAGTAAGTTTATTTGAGAGAATATTTTCATAGAAATATATTTAAAAAACCAATGATAAAAATTTATAAAATTAAAATATATCTAACATACGAGATAAGATAAATTTCTCATGCAATTATAGGTCCTTCGAAAAATAAAATTTATCACATGTGTATAGTGTATCTCTTTATAAAATTTATATTAATTATTCAGTGATACAAAATTATTTTTTTCATTATCATGTAAGAAATATAAAAACTTGATATTTTTTTATTTTCTTATTCATATTTCATCAATAATTGTAATTTTTCATATTAACTATATAAAATAATTAAAAAATATTATATATATCAATAGCTATTTCAATACATTTTACAATATTTTAAAATATTATATTCATTTTCTTTCATTTATTAAGAAAGATAAATTCCATTTATAATAAAAAATTTTAATTGAAATTATTTTGTCATATTACATTTTATTATTTGATGTATAATTTTTTATATCATATAATTTTTTGTGGTAAATGTTTTTGATGATAACATTGAACTACATTATCTAAAAATAAAATTATTTTAATAGAATTATAAAATGTTTTTTTCGAAATACTTAGTTTTTTATAAATAATTTTTATTTGGATGTTTGTTTGAAAATTAATTTTTATTAATAATGAAATAAATTGATATTATGTTAATATATTTTTTTGAGAAACAATATTGTGGTTTAAAAAAGATAATCCATCATGTGTCCCCTAACCACTCCATCATCTAGGTGGAAACATCACTGATTTCTTTGGCTTAAACCTTACAGGGCAATTCTATGCCACCCAAGAATCTTTCAGAAAAAAAGTAAATGATTTTTTTTCAAAAATATTTGAATAATGAAAATAAAAAATGATAGAGGAGAGAGAAATAAAATTGTAACACATTTATTAGGGGCGAAAAATAGTTAAAATTTTATATTTTATTAAAATAAAAATTAAGTTGTTAAATGGAAGCAAGAGATGGAAATTGATATTAATTGTTTCTTTATTATTGAAACTGACGGTGTTGACCACAATTTCAAAATACCTGGGTCAAAATACAATATAACATTAAAAATATATAACAGTTTGATGGAATTCAGTAAAACCATATCATTCCATCCCAACCTGTAGGCTATCTTCGATCTCCATAGATTTTGAGATAAAATTTCACCATGAAACTTTTAGTGATTATTTCATTGACACATTGGATCGCATCTCGACAGGCATCTCATAATTCTATAAGAGTATATTGAAACGATCTTGAAATGAGGTACATGAAGAAATAACACTCAGATCAGAAGTTATAGATATTCCAATTTTAATAAGATGGGGTTGGTGAAAAAAAAACTTAGTTTTGGTGTCCTTATAGGCCTTTATGGTGGAAATCGCATCATAGTCTTTGATTTAATATGTGGTAGAGACCAAACAAACACTCAGATCAAAAGTTGTGGTTCTTTTAAGTTCATGTTTGATTTTTTACTTTTTTTAAATTTTAATATATATTTTTTCTTTTTATTTTACTATGATTTAAACCTCATGTGGTTTTATCTTGCTTCATAAGATTTGATCTAACTAGTTGTGGAGCTGAAACAGACTCTCGAATAAGAAGTTATGGTTGTTTTATGTCAAAGTCTGTTTTTCAGTTTTTTGTATATTTGTTTTAAGTTTTATGTTATTATTAACTAATAATTATAAGTATTTATTAATTAACGAATTATAATTAAGTAAAATTATAAATAATAAACTATATATGATATTAAATAATAAAACATAAAACATAAATCATAAATTAATATATTAAAAAAATGCTTGAATTTAGCGGTGGTTTTTAAAAACCGCTACTAAATAATATAGATATTTTGTTTGAAAAAAAATAAAAAAAAGAAAACATTCAGAGGCTATTTGAACAACCCCCACTAAACTTTTTTCAGGAAAGATTTAGTGACAGTTTTCGAATCCACCATGAGACACCATTTAATTATAGCACTAGGCCATGTTTATACCTTACCTAAGTCAAACCCAAAGTTTCAGACTAAACCGAAATGTTGTAATTCCAATTAGAGACTACATATAAATTTTTTCAATGTTTTAATCAATGGAATATTTTACTTTAGGATATTTAGGGGGAGTAAAAATGGGACTAGAAAGCTTAATCATACCACTGGGTAAATATTTCTAAGATCAAGGGAATCATCAAAAAATATTCCCAAGATCGTTTACTAAGGGAATTACTACTTTACCCTTCTTACATATCAGAAACCAAAATTTCAAATTTCCACTCGTTATCACAACCTGTAAAATACACAGTTCACTTCACCTACATGTTTCTCCAAATTCAAACCTCACTCAAATTTTACACAACACCATCTTATATTGAAGGATTTGAATATTATAAAATTCCTTACTAATGAAAGGAATGTAAAAAATAATTGATCCAAGTTTCATAATATATCCCCATTGTGATGAACATACAAATGTTCGAAATAGAGACTTATATATAGGGATTTTGTTTAATGAATCCATCAACTAACACCCATTATTTACAAAAGATATAAATTTTAATATTCCTTTGTGTATAAATCCACACCCCAAAATCAATAGTATATTTTATTTAATAATTTGAGAGGTAAATATAAAAACTACAATAATAGAGAGAGATTGAGAATATCATATTCCCTAACATACCTTTTAAAAAATCTATTAGATCTTCTCCTGAAGTGTTATTTTATCTACAATTACAATGTTTTCAACAATCCTCTACAAGTTGGAAATATCCATTATCAATCCATTTATTAAAATTATATAGTTGTGCCCATTTTTTCCATTATAATGAAGAAAAAATATTATTCCTTTCAATATTACCATAACAATAAACATCTCCTCATACAACATTTATTTTATAGTATCCTTGAAAATATTTAGATCTTGATAAGAGGGTTCATTAAATAAAATAGAGTAATCAAGCTCAAATTGATCAGAAAAAATTGGAGAATGGACATTGATTTATTTGTGTTTAAAAAAAACACGTATATAATATAACATGATATTTTCACAGAATTATAGAAAATGTCTATTTTTTACAATAAAATTTCTATTAAATAATAATAAATCATCAAATAAGCTCATATGATCATGAAATTTTAGAATAATAACATTTGATTCATTTACGTTATGTTGGAAAAACCAACACATCGGTTTGACATGCGATGCGACTAGAATGATGGAACGTTCCTTTTATGTTCTATAAACATTTATGAAATGACCAAAACTGAGAAACTGGAGTTGGATTAATATCAAAATGTATGAAAATGGACATTTATTCATTCATTAGATATAGGAAAAACTGCACATGAAACCAATGTGTAATTTTTATGGGATGATCAAAAATTTCTTTTAACTATTAAAAGTGTTTCTAATTCAATAAAAATGGGTCAAATGATCATAAATGATTAAACGAACTCAGATTGTCACAATGAGTTAGGAAAACTGTTATAAACTAATTTTATACACATTGTAAAAATCATAAATCAATTCTATGTGTGATATTAAATTAATGATCAAATATTATTTTTTTGTAATTTAATGCCTTTTATGTTTAAAAAATGTATACCAAGTAATCACAACCAAACAAATATGCTCATATTGTTGTGAAAATTTAGGACAATTTTTTTTGATTCATTTTTGACTTCTTAAGACAACTTCATAACAATTTTATTTGTTATTAGTGTGGAATGATTCAATGTTCATTTGTACAAGTATAATTGATTTTTATCATGACTATTTTTTGTTACTTTATTATATGTTCTTTATATATTATGTCATCCATTTTTGTCTCTTTATATTGTCTCATAATGAAAATAAATTGTGTGTGCATGTGAACGTCCATTTGTACAAATATTTATCTATTTATTCAATTATATATATAATACTAAGTATGTTACTAAAAATATAATATACAAAATTATAATCAAATAAATGGATCCATATGATCTCATGTTTCCATATTATCGATCACCATCTCAAATATTACATTCTCATCATTAATGCCCTTTGAATCCCAATCATCTTTCTCATCCCCAGCCAACAAATATCCAATGTTGTATTGATCGTCCACCATGATTATCTGTTACTTAATCATGTCGTTGGAATCAAATTATAAAAATGAATTATTTGTGGCTCAATCCATTGTGGATCTTGGGGTTCATGGGGACATCATGTAGTGGTTATTTTTATTTTATAGAGAATCGATAGCTAGATGAAGGCATGGCTTTTTCTTCTTTAAGGAACTACTTGAGGAACTCATATTTAGGCTACTTTTGTAGTTCTAGAGGAGACTGATCTACCTGGTGTGCTTGGAGATGAATTTTCTATGAGAGAATTAATTTCTCTTGGTGGCATTCTAGTGATTCTTCATATATTATTCACATCATCCAAGCTACCAATTTTCAATCTGTATCCATTTATTTCTTATTTCTTTGTGAGTATCATTTAAAATCATGATTTCTTATTCTATCTACCTTTACTTCTGTCAATAAAAAGAAAAAATATTTTTAATTTTCATAATATTTTATAAAAATACATAAATTGTGGATAAAAACTAGTGCAGGTGATGAGGATAAAAAATTTCACTTTAATGTTTGGATGGAGATAGTTGTGCCATCTCTCCCTACATTATTTACAAATCCTTCCACTTAGCATCTGGGAAAACAAGGACCATTTCCTCACTCCATATAATTCCACCAATTGAACCAATAATCTACACACATAAAAGATATAAATCTCTACACATTAAACCAAAATAATATAACGAGGATAAATAATAAAAATAAGTGACATAAGTTATGGGTTGAGACCTATCTTCTTTAGTAGGCCACCAGACCTTGACCACATTTGATCTCTTTCAGCCCTTTCAAGCCTTCACACCCAACACGTGGACCTTGGACTCATTATTATCAATGAGTATTTTAGTGCAAGAGTGCTCATCAAGAATTTCAAATCTCATAGGGGTCAACATATTATTCTCATAATTCTACAAGGATCATCATTGATTATCACTCCTACGCACCATACCAACCACACCAACTCTCAGTGGTATTTTCTAGAAGAAATCATTGTCCATGTCCCCTACTCCGCCAATGTTGAACGACAAAGACTAGTTTATATTGAGACCGATGCTACTGAATGAGACCATATCCTCAAAAAAGTGGTCAAAGGGGTTAGTTCCAATTTCATAGAAAGGATGATGATGATGAATCATCCCAATATCAAGATAGTTGGATGATGCACCACATGCTCGAATAATGTAATCAAGGTTCTGAAACCCATGGATAGGAAGACCTTTTTCTAGATCCAGGTCATTGTTGCTTTCAAAAGGGAACAATAGTTCTCAGAAGATACTTTCCAGGTCTTTATCCACTTCATTCCTTGATACATACTCCATCAATTTCACTAAAAGTGATAAAAAGATCAGTTATAAATGTGTAATTTGGATGAATTTTAGTGTTTTAATAGAAGAAACCCCAGTTAAGTTGGGGGTATATTTATTATTGTTTTTAGATAATCTGAAGCCATTTGTTAACAAATTTGTTGAAGTGGTTATTAATAAATAAACATTATTTTCAAAATTTTTATTTATTCCTAACAATAAAAAGTAGAACATCAAATAAAAATAATTCAAAACAATTATCTTCTTATTCATGTGACAAAAAAATATTTCAAGAATAAAATAGAAATCTCACTATAAATAGATTTTTTATTTACTTTTTTTTCCTAAAAAGATTCCAGAAAAATACATAAAATACCACATGTAAATTTTAATAAATTAGTTTTTATGTCTTTATTTAGAATATTATTTAATTATTCATAATATAATACTCAATAAATATGGTCCATAAATTTATTGACCCCTTTATTCACAACTAGAAGAGGAATCAATTTGCTATTCTATTATAAAATTATTATCTATAACTTAGATGATATATATATATATAATCCAATTGGTTCCAATTATTTAATTGAAATATTATTATTAGAGAATTTTTTGTAAGTATATATTTGTATTTTTTCCCCTATGCATGTAGATGTGGTGGCAGAGGGGGTTTGGGGATGCAATTTATTGGGTCGATTCCCCAAGCTAATTGTATTCATTTCCTGAGTTGTATATAATTGTTTTATATATTTTTATTTTGTTTTTACATTAGAAAAATAAATCAATTTAGTTTGACCAACTGTCAGGTGTGTATACACACACATCGATCAACTGAGATAAGAAAAAACTATATTATATCTAATTAATTTATTATAATAAAGTTATCTAATTTTAAATGGAATTATTAAGTAGATGTCAAAATGAATAAATCATTATTTTATCAAAAAATCAAATTTAATTCATTTCATTTGTGAGATAATTCTATTTATATATTTTTTTAAATTCAATTTTTTTTCTAAAATTTAATTGTGATGATATGAATTTCATTTGAGAGAATATTTTCATAGAAATATATTTTTTAAAATAAATGATACAAATTTGAAAAATTTAAATCTATCTCATGTACAATATAATATAAATTTCTCATGAAATTATAGGTCCTTCAAAAAATAAAATTTATCTCATGTATACAATTTATCTCTATATGAAATTTATGTTACATGTCTAATGATATAAAATTATGTTTTTCATTATCATGTATCAGATATAAAAACATGAGATTTTTTTTGTTTTCTTATTTATATTTCCTCAATAATTGTAATTTGTTATAATAAATATATAAAATGATAAAAAAATATTATATATATCAACAGATCTTGAAATACATTTTATGATTTCTTAAATTGTTATTTTGATCTCATTTAATAGGTAAAGTTAATTATATTTATATTAAAAAAGTTAAAGTCAAATTATTTTCTTATGTCAAATTTTAATTTTTTATGTATACTTTTTTATATCATATTATTTTTTATGATAATATTTTTCAATGTTAACATATAACTTAATCTAAATGTAAAATTATTTTAAGATAATTATATAATTTTTTTTTTCAATAATTACTATTTTATAAACAATTTTTATTTGGATATTTGGTTAAAACATACTTTTTATTAATAATAAAATAAATTTATTTTATGTTAATATTTATTTAAAACAAATTTAATAAGTTTTTTTTAAAAAAATTGACCATTAAGTGTCCCATGGAAACTCTATCATCAAGGTGAAAATGTCAAGGATTTATTTGGTTTAAGCCTTACGGGCCGATTCCACGCCAACCAAGAATCTGTTAGAAATAAAGGAAAGGAATTTTTTTAAAAAAAAGTAATATAATGAAAATAAAAAATGGTGGAGGAGAGAGAAATAAAATCATAACTCATTTATTCAGGGGTAAAAAATAGTTAAAATTTAATATTATATTAAAATAAAAATGAAGTGGGTCAATGGAAGCAATATATGAGAGTTGATATTAATTGTTTTTTTTATAGAAACCGATGGTGTTGACCATAATGTCAAAATACTAGGGTCAAAAGAACATATACCATTTAACCATTATAATGCTTTGACTACATTAATTAAAACCATATCACTCCGTCCAAGCATGTTTGATATCTTAAAACTCCAAAGGTTTTGAGATTAATGTTCCCCATGACTCTTTATGCTATTATGTCATTGACCCCTTTGATCGTATCTTGACACCCATGTCTATGTGCTATAAGAGGGACTTGAAACGATCTTGGTATGTGATACATGACAAACGAACACTCAGATAAGAAGTTATAGACATTTGAATTTCAGGAAACAATGGTTGGAGAGAAGAAACTCAGTTTTGGAGGCCTTCTAGGCCTTTATGGTGTAGATCTCATCACAACCTTCGATTTGATATGTGGTAGAGACCAAACTGACTCCCAAATAAAATGTAATGGTAATATGAGGTACTAGTTAGATTTTTTATTTTTTAAAATTTTAATATATATTTTTCCTTTGATTATCACATGATTAATCCTCATTTTATTGTATCTAATTTAATAAGCTTTGATTTGACTGATCGTGGAGCTAAAATGGTCTCTCGGATTAGAAGGTAAGGTTATTTGATGTTGTAGTTTTCTTTTCTGTTTTTTTGTTTTGTTTTAAGATTCATGTTTTTATTAAATAATAATTATAAATAATTTTTAATTAACACATTATAATTAATTAAAATTAAAAATAATAAACTATATAGGAGGGTTAATAATAAATAATAAATAATAAATAATAAATCATAAATAAATATTTTTTAAAATACCGCCGCTAAGAAAAATGATATTTTCTTTGAAAAGAAATCAAATAAATTCAAAAAGTATTTAAAAACATTTAGTGGATATTTTAAAAATATTCTCTAAACTTATTTTAAGAAAATATTTAGCGGTGGTTTTCGAAACTGTCATGAAAAAACTGTCAAAAACGATATTTTTTATAGTTTTGGGCCATGTTTATACCTTACCTAAGTCAAACACAACATTTTAGACTAAACCGCAAAGTTTTAATTCTAATTCAGGACTCCATATAAATGTTATCAATGTTTTCATCAATGAAATATTTAATTTGATAATATTTAAGGGTAGTACAAATGGGTTTACAAAGGATAAGCTTACCGGTGGTGAAATATTTCTGAGATTAATGGAATTGTAGGAAAATATTTCCAATATCTTTTACCAGGGGGTTTAATATTTTACCCCCTTAGGAATCCAAAATAAAAAATTCAAATTTCCACTCATTATCACAACCTGGAAAATAAACAGGTTGTTACACCAGCATGCTTCTCCTAATTCAATCTTCACTCTAATTTTATCCAACACCATCTTACATTGAAGGATTTTAATATCATAAAATTCGTCATTAATGAAGGGAATGCAAAAAATATTAGATCCATGTTGGAAAATATATCCCCATTATGCTGAACATACAAATTTATGAAATAGAGGCTTCTATATGAGACTTTTTTTATAAAGCTATCAATTAGAATCCATTAATTACAAAAATAGAACATTTTATATGCCTTTTTGCATAAATCCACCCACCAAAATCACTAGTGTATTTTATTTCAAAAGTTGAGAGGGAAATTTGGAAATTACATCATCAGGGAGAGACATATTTGGAATATCATGTGCCCCAATATACCATTTAAGAAAATCTATCAGATCTTCCACATATGTTTTTGTCTAAAATTACCAGCTTTTTAGTAATCCTCTATGAGTTTCAAATATCCATTCTCCATCCATGGATTATAATTAAATAGTTTTACCCATTTGGTTACATTGAAAAGAAGAAAAAATCATAGTCATTTTACTATTACCATAACGATAAACATATCCTCATTAAAAATTTCAATTATAGTATCCTTCCAAATATTTAAATCTGGATAAGAGGATGTAATAAACAAAAATGATTAATCGATCTCAAATTGATGAAAAAATTATAGAATGATCATTGATTTGTTTCTGATTTATACAAAAAACCCGTATATCATATAACATGTGATTTTTCCACAATTATGGAATGTTTACCTTTTCAATTTCAAAAGGCTATTCAACAATAATAAATCATCAAATAAGCTTCGATTATCTCAAAATTTTAGAACAATAACCTTTGATTCATTTATGATATGTAGGAAATACCCACACATCAATAAGAAATGTGATGTGACTAGAATGATTGAAAGTGCCTTTGTAAATTATATAAAAATTTATGCAAGGATCAAAACTAAAAAACTAGAATTGGATTAATATCAAAATGTATGAAAATGTCTTTGATTCATTTATTACATATAGAAAAAATAGAATGTTAACCAAATTTTTAATTTTTATGGAATGATACATAGTGTCATTTTTACTATTAAAAGTATTTTTTACTTCATAAAAAATGCATCAAATGACCATAATTGAATAAATGAACATAGATTATCACCACACATTAGGAAAATAATTATCAAAAAATTTAAAACACATTAATAAACATTAAATAAATTTTATATGTGATATGATATTTATGGGGAAATGGTATTTTTCAGTAATTAAATATCTTTTATGTTTTAGAAATTTCTATCAAGTAAACATTAGTAAAATATATTATGTGTGCATGCATGTGTACATTTTCAAAAATATTTATATAATTATTTGATTATATATATAATAATAAATATGTTGCTACAAATTAAATATAAAAAATTATAATCAAATTAATGGATCCATATAATCCCATGATTCCATCTCGTCGATCACTATCTCAAATCCTCCTTTATCATCATCAATTCCCTTAGAAGCCCAATAATATTTCTCATCCCCTTTCAAAAATGAACCAATGTAGTATCTCTCATCCACCGTGATGATCTATAACTCTAGGGTTTCATTGAAATGAAATTATAAAAATTAATGATTTGTGGTTCCATCCATTATATCTCTGGGGGTGCATGGTGAGGTTTTGTAGTAGTTAATATTATTTACAAGAGAAATGATATAAGGCTGAATGTTCACCCTTATCTTCTTCATGGAAATTTCTTGAGGAACTCAGATTCAAGATCCTGATATAGATCTGGAGGAGAGTGCTCTGTCTGGTATCCTTGGAGCTGAATTTTCTTGTAGGGAATTGATTTATCTTGGTCAAATTGCATTGATTATTTATATTGTTTTCAGTTCATCTAAAAAAATGTTTTCGATCTCTACTCTTTTATTGATTATTTCTTTGTGATGATCGATTGAAATCATGTTTTCTTCTTCTATCCAACTTCCCTTCTCTCAATCAAAAGAAAAAATATTTTAAATTTTCAAAATATTTCACAGAAATAAATAATGGAAAAAACTAGGGCAGGTGACATGGCTAAAAAACACAATTTAATGTTTGTCTAGAATTTGTTGTGCCATATCCCCCTGCCTTGTTTACCAATCCTTCCACTTAGCATCTAGGCAACAAAAGACAATTTCCTAACTCCATATTGTTCCACCAATTGACCCTGAAATCTATATACACACAATTCATAATTATCTACACGTAAGACCAAAATAATATAACAAGTATAAAGAAAAAAATAAGTGACATAAGTGATGGTTTGGGACCTATCTTCTTTAATAGTCCACTGACCCATGATGACATTTGAAATCTGGTATCCCTTGCAAGCCTTTCCACCCAACACCTGGCCCTTGGACTCATTATTGTTAGTGGGTTTTCCGGTGAATGATTACATGTTGGTCATTCCGAAACTCAAGTGATTCCACATATTATGCTCATAATTATTCAAGGATCTTCCTTGATGATAACTCCAGCCCACTATACCCACCCCACCGATTCTCAATGGTATTTTCGGAAGAAATCATTATCCATATACCCCAATCTGCCAATGCTGAATGACTGAGACTCATTTATGTTAAGGATGCTAATGCTACAAAAAACCACAATTTTAATTAAGTTGTGAACAAGGTCAATGAAAATGTGATATAAATTTTGATGATGAATCTTTATCAACAAATCTGGAGATTTGGAAGATTTCCCATATACTCGAATAATGTAATCGAGGTTCTGTAACACATGAATGGGATGTTAATCTTCTAGCTCTAGGTGTTTTTTTTGTTTTCATAAGGGATTATTAGTTGTGAGAAGAAAATTTCTATGTCTTTATCAACTTTATTCATTGATATATACTCCAAAAAATTTCACTAAAAGAGATAAAAAGAGAAACTGAAAATTTAGAATAAGGATGAATTTTAGTGCTTTAATGGTGGAAACCCCATTTAAGTTGTGAGTATATTTATTATAGTATTTGATCAATTTGAATCCATTTGTTGAAAATTTTATTGTAGTGGTTATTAATAAATAAAAAATAATTTTCAAATTTGTATTTATTTTCAAAAATATAAAATATATCATGAAATAAAAGGAATTCAAAATTAATCTTATCTTATTCGGGTGACAAGAAAAAACCAAAATAAAATAGAAATCTCTCTATAAAAATATTTTTTATTCTTTTTTTCACTTAAAGAATATACCATAAAAATAATTTAAATACCACATGTAAATTGTAATAATTCATTTTTTTAATTTATTAAGAAGAATATTAATTAATTCTTCATAACATAAGCCTCAATAAATACAGTCCATTAATGTGTTGACTCCTTTTTTTTATAACTAGAAGGGTAATCATTTTAGGCAGTAATCATTGATTTGTTTGTGATTTATACATAAAAATCATACATTATATGACACATTATTAGTTGATAATTATGGAAAGTTTTTCTTTTATGATCAAAAGTTTATTAAAAAATAAATAAATCAAAAAATAATCCTGTATTATCATAGAATTTTATAAAAATAATATTTGTTTATTTTATGCTATATAGGAAGAACCCATACATCGATTTGACATTCAATGTGACTATAATGGTTGAATGTACCTTTTATATTCTATAAAAATTAATGCTATGATCAAAAATGAGAAACTATAATTGGATTGATATCAAAATGTATGATAATAACCATTGATTCATTTATTACCCATGGGAAAAATTTCATGTTAAACCAATGTGTGATTTTTATGGAATGATAAACAATATATTTTTACTATTAAAAGGGTTTATACTACAATAAAAATGTGTCAAATAATTATTATTTAAGAAAAAAACTTGGATTGTCAAAAAAATTTAGGAAAATAGTTATAAGCTAATTTGAAACACATTGAAAAAAAGAATACATCAATTCTATGTATGATATGACATTAATGATCAGATGTGATTTTTTGTAATTAACTATATTTTATGTTTTTCAAAGTATTTAATGTAATCAAAACCAAACAAAAAAGCTAATATTATCATGAAAATTTTGGACAATATTTTTTGATTCATTTGCGAGTTATTAAGAAAACAAAATGATAATTTTATTTGTGATTAGTGTGGAATGATTCAATGTATATTTGTAAAACCATAATTGATATTTATTATGATTATTATATATTAATTTATTATTTGTTTTTTATATTTATTACATTATACATTTTTAACTCTTTATCTTGTTTCATAATGAAGATACATTGGGTGTGTATGTGCACATGTGTCTTTAGAAATATTTATATATTTATATGATTATATATATAATAATAAATATGTTTCTAAAAATATAATATAAAAATATATAATAAAATAAATTGATCCAAATGATCCCATGATGCCATATCCTTGATCCATGTCTTAAATCTTTATTTCTCATCATTAATTCCCTCAGAATCGAAATCATCATTCTCGTCCCCTGCCAATAATGATCCAATGTCGTATTTCTCATCCACCATGATTCTCTATAACACTAGGTTGTCATTGAAATAAAAGTCTAAAAACGAATGATCTGTGGTGTGATCCACTGCAGCTCTGAGGGTGAATGGTGATGTCATTAGCATTTATTATTATTATTTAGAGAACTGATATCCAGGTGAAGGTTCTCCTATTTATTTTTTAAGGTGTTTCTCAAGGAACTCAAATTCAGGCTCCTGATGTAGTTCCCGAGGGGAGTTATCTGCCTAGTGTCTTAAGACCTTCGGGTCATGTAATATCCTAAGCCTATAAACCATGTAATATCTGATCCTATGGCCCTTGTAAGGGTTCCCCCTCATCCCTTTAAAGGGGGGTTATCCAAATCAATAAAAATGAAGGCCTTCAAGCAATTAAAGATTTCTCTTGGTGGCATTCCCGTGATTCTTTATATTCTTTTCAGTTCTTCTAGGAAACCTGTTTGCAATGCCTACCCATTTATTTGTGATCCTTGATCAGAATCATGTATTCTTAAACTTTACACCTTTACTTATTTCAATTAAAACAATATATGATTTTAATTTTCAAAATATCTCATAGAAATAAATAAACAATGGGTAAAAAACTATTATAGGTGACAGGGATAAAGAACCACACTTTAATGTTTGGTTGGAGATGGTTATGCCATCTCTCCCTGCATTGTTTATAGATCCTTCCACTTACCAACTGGAAAACTGAGGACCATTTCCTCCCTCAATATTGTTCAACCAATTGAACAAAAAATATATACACACCCAAGTCATAAAGCTCTACACATGAGACCTAAATAATAAAACAAGGATAGATAATAAAAACAATTAACATAAGTTATGGTTTGGGACCTATCTTCTTGAACAATCCACTGGACCTTTACCACATTCGATCTCTTCAGGCCCTTGTAAGACTTCCCAACCAAAACCCATCCCTTGGAATCTTTATTTTCAGTAGGTCTTCCACTCTAGTAGTCCTTATCGGGCTTCAAAAAACTCACGAGATTCAATATATTATGCTCATAATTCCACAAAGAGCTTCCTTGATGATCACTACAACCCACCATTCCCACCCCACTAATTTCTAGTAGTGTTTCTTTAATGCAATCATCATACATATACCTCACTCTTCCAATACTGAATGAATGAGACACATTTCTATTGAGGCCGCTACTATTTCACATGGCTACGTTCTCAAGGATGTGGTCAAATGGATTCCTTCCATCTTCATAGAATGGTTGATGACGAATCTTCTTCGGAAAATCTAGAGAGTTGGATGATTCCCCACATGATTAAATAATGTAATAAAAGTTGAAACCCCATGGATGGGGAGCTCATCATCTTGCTCTAGGTAATTGTTATTTTTGTAAGGGAATATTGGTTGTGAGAAGACAATTTTCATGTATTTAGAAACTTCATTCCTCGAGACATACTCCATCAATGTAACTAAAAGAGATAAAAACAACAATTGAAAATGTGGAATTTAGATGAATTTTAGTGTTTTAATGGTGGAAAACCCAGTTAAGATGGGGGTATATTTATTACTGTTTTGACCAATTTGAAGCCATTTTTATTAAAATTTTGTTATAGTGGTTATTAATAAATAAAATAAATTTTTGAAATTTGTATTTATTTTATACAATAAAAAATAGAACATCAAATGAAAATAATTCAAAATAATTCATATTTTATTCTTGTAATAAAAAAACATATTCATAGAATAAAATAAAAATATCAATATATTTTTTTTTCATTTTTTCACCTAAAAAGGATAGAAGAAAAATACATTAAATCCCACAAGTAAATTGTAATAATTCAGTTTTTGATGTCATTAAGGAGAATATTAATTAATTCCTCATAAAATAAGCCTCAATAGATTCATTCCATAAATGCGTTGACTCCTTTGTTCACAACTAAAAGAGGAATGAATTTAGTCTACTATTATAAAATTATCATCCATAACATTTACAATAAACACACAGACACACAGACACACACACATATACATATATATAACCCACTTGGTATTCATGATTTAATTTAAATATTATTATTATAGAATGTTATGTAATTAGATATTTTCATTTTTTTCTCCAAGAATGTGGTTGTGGTGGCGATAGGATTCAGGGTTTGGGCCGATAGTCATGGGGTTCATTCCCCGGGCCAGTTTTATTCATTCTTTGAGTTTTATATTAAAGATGTTTTATATATTTCTATTTTGTTTTGACATTAAAAAAATAAATTAAATTAGTTTGACCAACTCCAAAGTGCACACACACACATATCCATAAACTGAGACCTGAAAAAACAATGATATATATAATTTATTTTTTATAATAAATTTATCTAATTTTTTATGGTATTATTAATTATATGTAAAAATGTAGAAATCACCATTTTGTTAAAAAATAAAATTTACTTCATTTATTTTTTGTAATCATTCTTTTTATATATTTTTATAAATTTTAATTTTTAGTCTAAAATTTATATCTTGATGAAATTCATTTCATTTGAGAGGATATTTCCATAGAAATATATTTTAAAAAATCAATGATACAAAATTATAAAATAAAAATCTCTCATGCACGAGATATGATAAATTAATTATTCAATTACAGGTCATTCAAAAAAAAATTTATCTCTTGTATACAGTTTATCTATATCTAAAATTTCTATTACATGTCCAATGATGTAAAATTATGTTTGGAATTATCATGTAAGAAATATAAAAACTTCATATTTTTTAGTTTCTTTCTTATATTTCATCAACAATTTTAATTTTTCATGTTAACTATATAAAATAATTTAAAAATATTATATATATCAACATCACTTTAATTACATTTTACAATATTTAAGTAGTTATATTCATTTTATCTCATTTAATAGGTATGATGAATTCCATTTATAATAAAAAAGTTAAAGTCAAATTAATTTTTTTCCTCTCATTTTATTATTTTAAGCATGATTTTTTAAATAATATTATTTTTTGATAATATTTTTTAGATGATAAAATTGAAAATTTTAATCTAAATATAAAATTATTTTAAAACAATTATAAAATGGTTCCTTTTAAATACAAGGCATTTTATAAATAATTTTTATTTAGAAATTCATACAAAATGTATTTTTTTAATAATAAAATAAATTTACTTTACAATAAAATATTTTTTCTTAAAAAGATATTATGTTTAAAAAAATTGAATATTAAGTCTCCCCCGACCAATCCACCATCATATGGAAACTTAAAGGATTTCATTTGTTTAATACTTATGGTCTGAGTTTATGCCACCCAATAATCTGTCGAAAAAAAGGGAAAACAATTGTTCCAAAAAAAGTAGTAAAATGAAAATAAAAAATAATGGGGAGGTAAATAAAATTGTAACTCATTAATGAATGTGAGACTAATAGTTAAAATGTAATAGTTTATTAAAACAAAAATCAAGTGGGACAATGAAAGTGAGATATCAGAGTTGATATTAATTTTTTTCTTTATTATGGAATTTGATGGTGTTGACAATAATTTCAAAATGTTAGGGTCAAAACAACATATACCATAAAAAATATATAATAGTTTTCTGTCATTCATTAAAACCATATCACACAATCCCAACATGTAAGATATTTACCAACTTTATATATTTTCAAATAAAAGTTTTCCATGAAACTTTAAGTAATTATGTCATTGACCCCTTCAATCAATTCTCCACACCCATGTTTATTTTCTAAAGGAGCATCTTGAAACGACCTTGACATGCAGTATAGGCTGAATAAACACTCAGATAAGAAGTTATTGTCATTTTAATTTTGTGTAACCGGGGTCAGGGACAAAAAAATAAGTTTTGGGGGCCTTATGTGCCTTTACTAGGTTTAAAATACGGACATATCTCTTCAAGATAAGTCTGAGTCCATTTATTGACCAGATCTCATCACGGGCTTTGATTTGGTATGTGGTAGAGCCCAAATGGACACCAAGATCCAAAGTTGTCATTTGATCTTCGTATAAGATTTTTTACTTTTTTGAAAATTTTAATTTCTTTTTCATTTGATTATAACTTAATTTCAACCTCATTTGATTTTATCTCATTTAATGGTCTTCTATTTGATTGGTTGTAGAGATAAATCAGACTCATGGACTAGAAGTCTTGGTAATTTGATGTTGAAGACTGATTTTGAGTTTTTATAGATTTGTTTTATGTTTCAAGTTATTATTAACTAATAATTATATTTAATTATTAATTAAAACATTATAATTAATTAAAAGTATAAATAATAAACTACATATTATAGTAAATAATAAATATTAAATCATAAATCATAAAAATAATTTTTTTAAAACAATTCCTCCTTTATTTTATCTGTGGTATTTTAAAACCTCCACAAATTTCCTTATCATTTTTAAACACCACCTATAAAAAATATTTTTTTTATTTTAAGAATAATATATCTAAAAAAAATGTAGTGGTGTTTTAAAAACCGCCTCTAAATGGTTTTTGGGAAAACATTTAGCCGAAATTTTCAAAACCACAACGAACAAACTTCCAGGAAGAGCCATCTTTTTTGTAGTGTTGGGCCATGTTTATTTCTTACCTATGTAAAAACCAAAAATTCAGAACAAACCAAAAAGTTTGAATTAAAATTCTATACTCCATATAAATGTTATGGATGTTTTCATAAATGGAATATTTAATTTTACTATATTAAGGGGGAGTAAAAATGGGATTACAAAGCACCATCATGTCACTGGGGAAATATTTCTAAGAACAATAGAATCATCATAAAATATTTCCAGGATTGTTTACCAGAGGTAATTACTATTTCCCCCTCACACACATACAAAACAAAAATTTCAAATTTACACTCATTATCACAACTTAAATATACACAATAAGTTACACCTACATGCTTCTCCAAATTCAAATCTCATTCCAATTTTACACGACACTATATAATATTTAAGGATTTGAATATCATAAAATACTTCACCAATGAAAGGAATGTAAAAAAATAATAGATCCAAGTTTAAAAATATTTCCCCATTATGATGAACATACAAATGTTTGAAATAGAGGATTCTATATAGGGATTTTGTTTAATGAGTCCATTAGCTCTCAATTATTCTTCACACAAGATAGAACTTTTCATAGGAATTTGTGCATAAATCCACTTCCCAAATTCATTAGTGTATTTTATTTCATAATATTAACTATAAATGTGGAAATTACAAAATAAGTGATAGATAGATTGAGAATATAATATTCCCCAACATACCTTTAAAGAAAATCTATCAGATCTTCCCCATAAGATTTATTTTCCCTAAAATTACTAGGTTTTAGTAATCCTCTTCTGGTTGTATATATCCATTATCAATCCATAGATTAAAATTAAATAGTTGGCCCCATTTGGTTCCATTGGGAAGAATAAAAAATCCTAGTACTTTTAATATTATCATAACCATGAACATCTCCTCATACAACATTTCTTTTATAGTATTCTTGAAAATATTTAGATATGGATAAGAGGATCCCTTAAAAAAACTAAGTAGTCGAGCTCCAATTGATTGAAAAAATTTAGATAATGATCATTGATTTGTTTTTGATTTGTACAAAAAACCCATATATCATATAACGTGTGATTTTTCCAGAATTATAGAAGGTGTCCCACTTTACTATAAAAAGAAAATTCAATAATAAAAAATCATAAAATAAGCTTGGATTATAATGAAAATTTTAAACAATAATATTTGATTCATTTATGCTATTTAGGAAAAAACCTCACATCTATTTAAGATGCGATGCCACTAGAATGATTGAAAGTACCTTTTATGTTCTATAAACATTTATGAAATGATCAAAACTATGAAATTCAAATTGGATTTATATCAAAATGTATGATAATGGATATTGATAAATTTATTACCTGAAGAAAAAAATACAGGTTAAACTAATGTGTGATTTTAATGGAATGATAAAAAAATTATTTTGACTATTAAATGTGTTTCTACTTCAATAAAAATATGTCAAATGATCATAATTGAATAAAAAAACTCATATTGTCACAAAACATTTGGAAAACATTTATCAACTAATTTGAAAACACATTGGAAAAAACCACACATTAATTCTATGTGTGATATGACATTAGGGATCAAATGTGTTTTTTTATTGAAAATATTTCATGTTTTAAAAATGTATCTTAAGTAATAAAAATAAATCAAATAAGATCATATTTTCTTGAAAATTTAGGACAATGTTTTTTGATTCATCTATGACTTATTAAGACTACAACATAACAATTTGATTTGTGATTAGTAAGGAATGATTAAATGTTAACTTGTATAACTATAATTGATATTTATCATGATTATTATGTATTAATTTTTGATACGTTTTTTATATATTATGTTATACATTTTTAAATCTTTAAATTTCCTTATATTTAGGATATATTTTGTGTGAATGCGCGGGTGCATTTTTAAAAATATTTATATAATTATATGATTATATATAAAATGAAAAATATAATACTACAAATACAATATAATAATATATAATCAAATAAATTGATCCATATGATGGCATGATGCCATGTCATTGACCAGCATCTAAAATATTTCTTTCTCATCTTCAGTGCCCTTAGAAGTGCAATCAACTTTTTCATCCCCTTCCAATAATGAGCCAATGTCATTTTTCATATCCACCATGATACTCTCTCACTCTAGGGTGTCATTTAAATCAAATTATAAAAAAAACAAATGATCTATGTTTCCATCCACTATATCTCCAGGGGTGCTTGGTGATGTTATGTAATAGTTATTATTATTTTCTAGAAAACTAATAGCCGGATCATGGTTCGCCTTTGTCTTATTCAAGGCATTGATCAAGGAACTAATATTCAGGCTCTTGATATATTTCTAGAGGAGATTTATTTTCTTGGTGTCCTTGGAGTAGAACTTTCTATAAGAGAATTTCTTTCTATTAGTGGCATTCAAGTGATTCTTTATATTATTTTTAGTTATTATGAGAAACCTATTGCCAATCCCTACCAATTTGTTACCTATTTCTTTGTAAACATAGATTAGAATCATGTCTCCCTCATCTGTACACCTTTAATTCTATCAATCAAATAATACATATTTTTAATTGTAATAATATTTCACATAAATAAATAAACAATGGATAAAAAGTAGTGCAGGTGGAAAGGAAAAAAAATACTTTAATGTTTAGCCAAATATGGTTGTGCCATATCTCCCTACATTGTTTACCAATCCTTCCACTTAGCATTTGGGTGACCAAGGACCATTTCCCCGCTCCATATTAATCCACCAATTGAACAAAATATCTACACACATGCAAGTCATAAATCTCTACATGTGTGGCCTAAATAATATAACAAAAATAAAGAATAATAATAAGTTACATAAGTGATGGGTTGTGACATGTCTTCTTCAATAGTCTACTAGCCCATGATGAAATTTGATCTATTTTTGCCATTGAAAGCCTTCTGAACCAACACCAGGACCATAGACTCATTATTATCTGTGGGTTTTTCCATGGAAGAGTCCTTGTTGAGCATGACAAAACACACAATGTTCAACATATTATTCTCATAATTCTGCAAAGATCTTCCTTAATGATCACTTCCACCCACCATACCCACCACTCCAATTCCCAATGGTGTTTTTTGGAAGAAATCTTCGTCCATATTCCCCATTCCGCTAATGCCGAAGGTATGAGACTCATTTTTGTTAAAGTTTATATTATTGTACATGACCATGGTCTTGAAGAAGTAGTCAACGAGGTCAATGAAAATGTCATATAATGGTTGATGATGGATATTAATCACAAAATATAGAGATTTGGATGAAGCCCCACATTCCAGAATAATGTAATTGAGGTTTTTCATCCCATGGATGGGCGGCATGTCTTCTAGATCTAGGTGATTATTGTTTTCATAAGAGAACATTTGTTGGTTAAATAAAGTTTCCATGCATTTAGCTACTTTATTCCACAAGACATACTCCATCAATGCCACTAATAGATATTCAAAAAGAAACTGAAAATGTGGAATTTGGATGAATTTCAACGTTTTAATGGTGGAAAATGCATTTATGTTGGGAATATATTTATTATTTATTTTTACCAATTAAAATCCATTTATTGAAATTTTTTCCATATTGGTTATTAACAAATAAAATTAATTTTTGAATTTTTTATTTATTTCTCACAATAAAAAAAGAACATCAATTAAAAATAATTCAAAAAATATTCTCAGATTATTCGGGTAATAAAAAATACATATTTCTATAATTAAATAAAAATATCACTATAAAGAGATTTTTATTCATTTGTTTCTCCTAAAAATCATACTAGACAAATACTTAAAATCCCACATGTAAATTGTAATAATTTAGTTTTTGAACTCATTATGGAGAATATTAATTAATTCATCTTAACATAAGACTCAATAAATATGGTCCATAAATGTATTGACTACTTTTTACACAAATAAAAGAGAAATCAATTTACTATTATATTATAAATTATCATCTATAACAAAGATGAAACATGTATATATATATAATCCACTTGGTTGGAGTGATTTAATTTAAATTTTATCATTAGAGAATTTTTTTTAATTAAACTTTTTTTGCACCACGCATGAGGCTGTAGTGGCAGAGGAGTTTGGGGTTTGGGGTAGTGGTCATAGGGTCATGTCCTCAGGCCAGTTTTATTCGTTACAAGAATTGTATATAAAAAATGGTATATATATTTTTATATTCTTTTGACATTAAAAAAATAAATCAATTTATTTTAACCTACTATAATGTGTGTACACACACACATCAATCAACTGAGATATGAAAAAATAATGTTATATCTAATTTATTTTTTATAATAAATTTATCTAATTTTATATGGTATTATTAAGTAGATTTATAATGAATAAATCATCATTTCATTAAAAAATCAAATCCACTTCATTTATTTTGTGTGGTAATTCTTTTTATATATTTTTTAAATTTATTTTTTCTCTAAAATTTATATCATGAGGAAATATATTTTATTTGAGAGGATATTTTCGTAGAAGTTTATTTAAAAAATAATTGATACAAATTTTAAAATTAAAATACATCTTAGGTACAAGATAAGATAAATTTCTAATGTAATTTTTGGTCCTTCAAAATATAATATTGATCTAATGTGTGTAGTATATCTCTATATGAAATTTCAATTAATTTTTCGTTGATATAAAATTATGTTTTCCATTATCATGTAAGGAACATAAAAACATGAGAATTTTTTTATTTTCTTATTTATATTTCATTAATAATTTAATTTTTTTAAATTAATTATATAAAAAAATTAAAAAATATTATATATTCCAACATATATTTAAATTAATTTTATAATTTTTTAAACTGTTATATTAATTTTATCTAATTTAATAGTTAAGATGAATTCTATTTGTAATAAAAAATTTATAGTCAAATTATTTTTGTATCTCACAATTTATTATTTTAGCCATAATTTTTTATATCATATCATTTTTAGTGATTATATTTTTTGACGATAACATTAAAATTCTTAATATAAAAATAAAATTATTTTAAGAAAATTAGAATTTGATTTTCAATAATCAGTATTTTATAAATAATTTTTATTTCAATGTTTGGTTAAAAATCGTTTTCATTAATAATAAAATAATTTTTTTTAATATATTTTTTGAAAAAAATATGTTAAGTTTTCAAAACAAAATTCCATTAAGTGTCCCCATCAACTCCATCATTCTGGTGGAAACATCAACACTTTCCTTGGCTTAAGCCTTACGGGTCGATTCCATTCCACCAAAGAATCCATCATAAAGAGATGATTTTTTTAAAAAAGTAGTATAATGAAAAAAATGATGGAGGAGAGAGTAATAAAATTTTAACTAGTTTATGCAGGGGTGAAAAATAGTTAAAATTTAATTCTTCATTAAAAAAATAAACTGGGTATATATAAGCGAGAGAAGAGAGTTTCTATTTTTTTCTTTATGGAAATGGATGGTGTTGATCACAATGTCAAAATACTATGGTCAAAACAAAATATACCATTAGAACGTTATAACTAATTGATTGAATTCATTAAAACTATATCACTCTATCCCAGCATGTAGGCAATCTTCCAACTCCATGGATTTTGAGATAAAAGTTCAACATGAATCTTTAAGTGATAATGTCAATAACACCTTGGACCATATCTTGACACCCATGTCTACATGCTATAGGGGATTCATGAAATGATCTTGATATGTGGTAAAATCTAAACAAACACTCAGATAAGAATTTACAACCGTTTGGAGTTTATGAAACAAGGGTTGGAAAAAAAATCCTCAATTTTTGAGGCCATCTGGGACTTTATAGTTTTGAAAAAGTGGATAGATCTCTTTGACCTCAGTTTGGGACCATCTCTGGAATAGATCTCATCACTAACTTTGATGGGATATGTTGTAGATCCCAAACAGACACCCAAATGAAAAGTAGTGGTTGCTTGATGTTCGAGTTCGATTTTAAACTTTTTTTGAAATTTTAATATTTTTCCTTTCATTGTCACAAGACTTAAACCTCATGTTGTTTTATCTCATTTCATAATCTTTAATTTGGATGGTTGTGAAGCTAAAATATTCTCTTGGATAATAAATTATGGTCTTTTAATGTCGAAGTATACTTTTTAGTTTTTTGTAGATTTCTTTTAAGTTGCAAGTTATTATAAACTTATAATTGTAAATAATTATTAGTTAACACATTATAATTAATTAAAATTATAAAAAATAAACTATATAAAATATTAAATCATAAATCATAAATCCAAAATAGATATAAATACTTTTAAAAAAAATACCTTTAATTTAGTGGTGATTTTTTAAAACTGCCCCCATATCCCTACGACGTTTTTAAAAAACCACTACTTAAATAATATATTTTTTCCTTTGAAAATTGAGTCAAAATAATATTACAAAAAAAAAATTTGCTGCTGTTTTAATAACCCGTGATTAAATTTTTTTGGGAAAACATTTTACGATGGTTTTTGAAACCACTATGAAAAAACCATTAGGAAACACCATTTTTTCATATTGTTGGGCCATGTTTATACCTTACCTAAGTCAAACCCAATGTTTTTTCCAAAACTAAAATATTTTAATTCCAATTTGGGACTCTATATAATTGTTATCAATTTTTTCGTCAATGGAATATTTAATTTTATGATATTTAGGGGGAGTAAAAATTGGATTATAAAGCACATTCAAGACACTGGGTAAATATTTCAGAGATCAACAGAATTATTGGATAATATTTCCAACATATTTTACGTAGGGGAATTACTATGTTACCCCTATTAGGAATCCAAAAACAAAAACAAAAATTCCAATCATTATCACAACTTGGAAAAGACAGAAGTCATTACACCTACACACTACTCCAAATTAAAACCTCACTCAAATTTTACACAACACCATATTATAATGAAGTACTTGAATATCATAAAATCCATCATCAATGAAAGGAATGTAAAAACTAAATAGATTCAAGTTACATAATATATCCCCATTATGATGAAAAAATTATGGAAATAGAGGCTTCTATAGGGGTTTTTAATGAATCCATCAACTATCACCCATTCATTACCAAAGATAGTTATTTTTATATGTCTTTGTGAATAAATCCACACCCCAAAATCAAATTTTTATTTTATTTCATAAGTTGAGAAGTAAATATAGATATTACAACATCAGAGAGAGAGAGAGATATTGGGAATATCATATGCCCCAGTATACCTTTTTGGAAAATCCATTAGACCTTACCTAAAAGTGTTCATTTCTCTAAAGTTACTAGGTTTTTAGTAAGCCTCTTAAAGTTGAAAATAACCATTCTCCATCTAAGGAATAATATTAAATAGTTTTACACATTTGGTTCCATTTCAAAGAAGAGAAAATCCTAGTCCTTTTAAAATTACCCTAACCATGAACATCACCTCATAAAACAATGATATTATATTATCCTAGAAAATATATAGATCTTGATAAGAGGATATTTAAAAAAACCAAGTAATAAAGATCAAATTGATGGTAAAAATATAGATAATGATCATTTATTTGTTTGTGATTTGTATAAGAAACCCATATATCATATAACAAGTGATTTTCCTAGAATTATGGAAAGTGTCCCTTTTTTACTATCCAAAGTCTATTCAATAATAATAAATCATCAAATAAGCCTAGATTATCATGAAATTTTTAAATAACAACATTTGATTCATTTATGCTACATAAGAAAAATCCACACATAGATTTGGCATGCGATGTGACTAGAATGATTTAGAGTACCTTTTAAGTTATATAAAAATTTATGCATTGATAAAAAATGAGCAACTGGAATCGAATTAATATCAAAATATATGACAATGGCCATATATTAATTTATTACTTGTAGAAAAATTTCTCTTTAAACCAATGTGTGATTTTTATGGAATGATTCAAAATGTACTTTTACAATTAAATGTGTTTCTAATTCAGTAAAAATGTGTCAAATGACCATAATTCAATAATAAAAATCAGATTGTCAACATAAATTTAGGAAAACAATTATCCACCAATTTCAAACACATTAGAAAAAACCCAACATAAATTCTATGTGTGATATGAAATTAATGAAAAAATGCGGGTTTTGTAATTAAATATAATTCATGTTTTATAAATGTATGTCAAGTTATCAAAACCAAACAAATAAGCTCAGATTTTTGTGAAACTTTAAGACAATGTTTTTTATCCATTTGTGACTTATTAAGAAAAATGCATATCAATTTTATTTGTGATTATTGTGGAATGATTCAATGTTCGTTGATATAACTATTATAGATATTTATAATGATTGTTATATATTACTTTATGATACATTTTTTATATATTATCTTATCCATTTTAACTCTTTATCGTACCTCCTAAAGAACATATATTGTCTGTTTATCCGCATGTTCATTTGTAAAAATATTAATATAATTATATTATTATTTATATAATACCAAATTTGTTACTATAAATATAATATAAAAATTTATAATCAAATAAATGGATCCATGTGGTCCCATGATTCTATCTAGTCGATGACTATCTACAATCTTCTTTTCTCATCATCAATGCACTTAAAATCCCAATCATATTTCTCATCCCATGAAACCAATGAACCAATGTCATATTTCTCATCTATAATGATTATCTCTCTGTCCAAGGTTTTAAAGAAAACAAAATCTAAAATTGAATGATCTGTGGTGCCATCCACTGTAGCTCCATGGGTGCATGGTGATTTCGTGTAGTAGTTATTATTATTTCCTAGAGAAACAATATCCAGATGAAGGATCACATTTTTATTCTTCAAGATGTTACTCGAGGAACTCATATTTATTCTCCTGATGTATTTCTGGAGGAGAGTTCTCTTCCTGGTGTCTTGGTGATAAATTTTCAATGAGATAATTGATTTCTCTTGGTGGATTTCTAGTGATTATTTTTATTTTTTAGTTCTTCTAGGAAACATATTTTCAATAACTACCCATTTATTTTCTATTTATTGGTGATAATCAAGAAGAATAATATATTATTTTTCTTACCACATTTCCTTTTGTAAATAAAATGAACAATGTTTTTTAATTATCAAAATATTTTACAGAAATAAATTAAAAATGGTTAAAAACTACTACAGGTGCCAAGGCTAAAAAACCACACTTTAATGTTTGGTCGAAGATGGTTGGGCCACCTATCCTTGCATTTTTTTAGCAATCCTTCCACTTAGCATAAGGGTAACCAAGGACTACTTCCTCACTCCAAATTGTTCCACCAATTGAACCAACAATCTATACGCACACAAGTCATAAATATCTTCACATAATAGCTAATGAGGATAAATAATAAAAATAAGTGACATAAGTGATGGGTTGGGACCTACCATATTCAATAGTCTACAGGGCCTTGACCAAATTCGATCTCTTGTGGCCATTGAAATTATTCCCACCCAATACATGGCCCTTGTAATCATTATTACCAACAGGTCTTGCAGAGAAAGATCCCTCATCGAGCATGCTAAAACACACGAGTTTCAACATATTATGCTCATAATTCCATAAGGATCTTCCTCGATGATCAATCCCACCTATATAACCACCCCACCCATTTCTAGTGGTGTTTTTTAGAAGAAATATTCATTCATGTTCCCCACTCCACCAATGCCGAATAACTTAGAGTAATTTCTGTTCAAGATGATGCTACTGCATACAACCGAGGTCTCAAAGAAGTGGTTAAATGGGTCAACACCAATGTAATAAGAAGGTTGATGGTGACTCTTTATTTCAAAATTTCAAGAGTTTGATGATGCCCGACAAGGTGGAATAATGTAATGTAGATTCTGTAACCCATGGATGGGTAGCTCATCTTCTAGATAAAAATGGTTTTTTGTTTTTGTAGGGGAACATTAGCTATGGGAAGACAGTTCCCATGTATTTAGATTCTTCATTCCTCCAGACATTCACCATAAATGTAACTAAAAAAGATAAAAAGATCAATTGAAAATGTGGAATTTGGATGAATTTTAATGGTTAAATAGTGGAAACCCTAGTTAAGTTGAGGGTATATTTTTTTTTATAGTTTTGACCCATATGAATCCATTTGTTGAATTTTTTTTGTAGTGTTTATTAGTAAATAATGTATATTTTTATAATTTTTATTTATTTATAACTATAAAAAATAAGACATAAAATAAAAATAATTCAAAATTATTCTCACCTTATTCAGGTAACAAAAAAAATTATAGAATAAAAAAGAAACCTCACTATCAAGAGGTCTTTTATTCCGTTTTTTCTCCCTAAAAAGACACTAGAAAAATTCTTAAAATCTCACATGTAAATTGCAACAATTTAGTTTTTGAAGTCATTAAGGACAATATTAATTTATTTTTTTGTAACATAAGCCTCAATAAATACAGTCAATAAATGCGTTGACTCTTTTGTTCACCATTAGAAGATAAATCAATTTAATATTCTATTATAAAAGTATCATCTATAAATTATACGACACAAATACACACATATATATATATATAATACACTTGGGTTCTATGATTTAATTTAACTTTTATTATAAGAGAATGTTTTGTAAGAATATATTTTAATTTTGTTTTTCGCTATGCATGCAGCTTTTGTAGCACGGGGGTTTGGGGTGGCGGTCGTGGGGTCGAGTCCCCAGGTTGGTTTTATTCATTGTGTCAGTTGTATATAAAACTTTTTATATATATTTATATTTTGTTACATTAAAAAAATCAAATTAGTTTGACATACGACAAAGTGTGTACACAGACACATTCATCAATAGAGACATGAAAAAAATAATGTTATATCTAATTTTTTTTATAAGAGATTAATCTAATTTTATATGGTATTATTAAGTAAATGTAAAAATAAATAAATCATCATTTCTTCAAAAAATCAATTTTAATTCATTTATTTTTGGTGATAATCATTTTTATATGTTTTTTAAAATGTTTTTTTAAATTTATATCGTGAATTAATAATTTTAATTTGAGAGGATTTTTTCATACAAATATATTTATAAAAATTAATGATACTACTTTATAAAATTAAAATCTATCTTAGGTATAAGATAATATGAATTTCTTGTGAAATTATAGGTTATTGAAATTTTTTTTTCATGTATATAGTTTATCTGTATAATAAATTTCAATTACTTGATCAATGATATTAAATTATGATTTCGATTATCTCGTAATAAATATAAAATATTGAAGTTTTTTTGATTTTATTATTTATATTTAATCAATAATTTTACTTTTTCATATTGACTATTTAAAATAATTTAAAATATTTTATATATCAATAACTCTTTAGATACATTTTACATTTTTTATATTGTTATATTCATTTTATTTAATTTAATAGAAAATATAAATACTATTTATAATAGAAAGTTAATGTTAAATTATTTTCTTATCTCACATTTTATTGTTTTATGCATAATTTTTCATATTATATCATTTTTTTGTGATAATATTTTTTTATGATAAAATTGAACCTAATAATCTTAAAATGAAATTATTTTAAGATAGTTATAAATTGTTGTTTTTTAAATACTTAGTATTTGATAAATAATTTTTATTTGGATTTTTGGTTAAAAATTCTTTATTATTATTAATAAAATAAATTTATTTTACATTAATATATATTTTTTAAAAAATTATTAAGTTTTAAAAAAAATGTTCATTATCTGTCCCCCGGACACTCCATCATCCAGTTGGAAACCTCAAGGATTACCTTAACTTAAGACTTACAAGCCTATTCCATGCCACCAAAAATCATTCAGAACTATAATGTTGAAAAAATAAAAAAATAGTATAATGAAGGTAAAAAATGATGGATGAGAAAGAAATAAAATCACAAATCATTTATGAAGAGGAAAAAATAGTTAAAATTTAATATTTTATTAAAATAAAAATGGAGTGGATCGATTGAAGCTAGTGTTGAGAGTTGATATTAATTATTTTTTTATTATGGAAACTGGCATTATTGACCTCAATTTCAAAATACTAAGGTTTAAACAAAATATACCATTAAAACATTATAACACTTTGATGGAATTTATTAAAACCATATCACTCTATCTTAGTGTGTAGGAAATCATTCAACTCTATATATTTTGAGATAAATGTCCACCATGAAAAAGTAAGTTATTATGTCATTGAACCCTTAAACTTCATCTCAAAACCCATGTCTATATACTGTAGGATCATCTTGAAATTTTCTTGTTATGTGGTACATTCCAACCGAACACTCGGATTAGACGATATATCTGTTTGAATTTTTAGAAATACAGGTCGATAGAAAAAACTTGATTTTTAAGGATTTTTTGGAATTTTTTGGGTTGAAAAAGTAGAAAGAGCTTATTGAACTCAGTATGAGACCATCTATGGTGCAGATCATATCATAGGCTTCCAAATGACATGTGGTAGATCCCAAATAGACACTCAGATCAAAAGTTATGGCCGTTTGATGTTCGAGTTTGATTTTTGACTTTTTTAAAATTTTAATATATTTTTCCTTTGATTTTCACAGGATTAAAAACACATGTGGTTTTAGATCATTTCATAAGCTTTAATTTGAAAAATTGTAAAGCTGAACCGGGCTCCCGGATTAGAATTTATGGTTGTTCGATGACAATGTCTTCTTTTTAATTTTTTGTAGATTTGTTTTAAGTTTCAGGTTATTATTAACAAATAGTTATAAATAATTTTTAATTAACACATTATAATTAATTGATATTATAAATATTAAACCATATTTTAGATTAAATAATAAATAATAAATCCTAAATCAAATATATATATATATTTTTTAAAAATCCTTTAATTTAACTGTTGTTTTAAAAAACAAAAAAAGATATTTTTTCTATGAAAAAAATCATTTTTTTTAATTTTTTTTAAAAAAATTTATAGGTAGTTTAAAAAACCGCCACTATAATTTTTGAGAAAAAAGTAGAAGAGGTTTTTGAAACCTCAAAGAAAAAACCGCCAGGAAACACCAGTTTGTTGTAGTGTTGGGAGTGGTTTATACCATACTTAAGTCAAACCCCGCATTTTGGACTTAACACCATAGTTAGAATTCTAATTTGATACTCCATATTAATGTTATCAATGTTTTCAGCAATGGAATATTTAATTTTATGATATTCAGGGGGTAGAAATGGGATTACAAGGAACACACATGTATTTGGGGAAATATTTCTAGGATCAAAAAGAATTATTACAAAATATTTCTAAGATCATTTACCAGGGGGAATTTATATTTTACCCCTATTATGCATTTGAAACCAAAAATTAAAATATCCAATCATTGTAATAACCTGGAAAATACATGGGTCATTACACCTACATGATTCTCCAAATTCAAACATCACTCTGATTTTACACAACACCATCTAATATTGAAGGATTTGAACATTATAAAATTCATCATTAACTAAAGGAATGTAAAAAAGGAATAGATTCATGTTGAAAAATATATCACCATTTTGATGAACATACAATTGATTGAAATAAAGGCTTCTATATATGGATTTTATTTAATGAATCCATCAACTAGCACCAATTTTTTATAAAAGATAGAAATTTTTATATATCTTTAATCATAAATACAGACCCCAAAATTACTAGTATATTTTATTTCATAATTTGAGAGGTAAATGCATAAATTACAACATTAGGGAGAGAGAGATTGGGAATATACTATTCCATGAAATAACTTTTCAGAAAATCTATCAGATCTTCCCCAAAAGTGTTCTTTTCTCTAAAATTACAATGTTTTTGTAATACTATTCATGTTTCAATTTTCTATTCTCCATCCATAGATTAAAATTATATAGTTTTACCCTTTTTTTTTGAAAAGACAATCCTCAAAACATAGACATATCTTATAGCCGAAGTACATTATTCTAAAGGGAATTCCAATAACCAAAACATATAACCTTAATTATTTCAAAGGGAAGCTATAAAATGAGCTTCATGAATTTCCTATCTCTTAAAAAATGAGAAAGAACATGAAGAGAAAAAGGCACTGATGATCTGATGATAACGATAATAGAACCCTTGAATTGGTGTCCACCTTCATCCTCCATCAATAGTTGATAATAACATGTCAACTAGATTCGACCACAAAATCCTTCCAGCTAAGATATTAGATGAACTACATACCCTTCTAAATAGCCATAGCCTCTTCCATCAGATGAGATCAAACCTAAATGTATATTGAATGATGTTCCACAATAATAGAGCCCAAATGATCTTAGAGGACTGCGTATTCGGTTACATTACAAAGAAGAAAAAAATCATAGTTCTTTTAATATTACCATAATGACTAACATCTCTATATTCAATAATGCTTTTATATTATCATTGAAAATATTTAAAACTGGATAAGAGGATCCCTTAAAAAACCAATTAATCTAGCTCAAATTTATGGAAAAAAATTATAGAATGATCATTAATATGATGGTGATTTTTACATAAAACCCATATAAGTTATAACATGTTATTTTTCTATAATTATTAAATGTGTCTCTTTTTATTATTAAAATCTTATTAAATAACAAAAAACATTCAAATAAGGTTAGATTATCCTGATATTTTTGAACAATAATTTTGATTCATTTATGCTATGTTAGAAAAACCCACACATCGATTTGACCTACAATGTGACTAGAATGATTGAAAGTACATTTTTTGGTCTATAATCATTTATGCAATGATAAAAACTGAGCTACAAGAATTAGATTATTATCAAAGTTTATGAAAATGGCCACTGATTCATTTATTACATGTAGAAAACACTACACATTAAACTAATGTGAGTTTTTTAGAATGAAACACAATATATATTTACTATTAAATTCCATTTTTTACTTTAATAATGTTTTTTAAATGATAATAATTGAATAAATGAACTCCAATTGTCAAAACAATTTAGGAAAACAATTATCCACTAATTTGAAATGGATTGAAAAAATCATACATCAATTATATGTGTGATATGAAATTAATTATTAAATTATATTTTTTGTAATTATATATATTTCATGTTTAATAAATGTCCCTCAAGTAATCAAATCCAAATAAAAATTCTTAAATTTTCGTTAAAATTTACAATAATGTTTTTTGATTCATTTGTGAATTATTAAGAAAACTACATATCAATTAGATTTGTGATTAGTGTGGAATGATTCAATGTTCATTTATATAACTATAATTAATATTTATCCTGATTTTTGTGTATTACTTTATGATATGTGTTTTAAATATTATTTTATCCGTTATTAACTCTTTAAATTGTTTCATAATGAACATATATTGTGTGTTCTTTCTCGTGTATGTTTTTAAAAATATTTATATAATTCAATGATTATATACAGAAAAATAAATATGTTAATAAAAATATAATATAAAAATTTATAATCAAATAAATGGATCTATATGATCCCATGATGCCATCTCATCGATCACCATATCAATATTTACTTTATCTTCATGATTTCCCTCTGAATCTCAAACATCTTTCTCGTCCCCTGCCAATAATGATCCAATGGAATATTGCTTATCCACTATGATGCTCACTAACTGCAATGTTTCATTGAAATCTAATTATAAAAATAAATGATCTTGTGGTGTCATCTATTGTAGCTCTGGGGGTTCATGGTCACGTCATGTAGTAGTTTTTATTATTTTATAGAGAACCGAATATCAAATGAAGGTTTTCCATTGTCTTCTTCAAGGCATTGTTCGAGGAACTCAGATTCAAGATCCTGATGTTGTTCAGGAGGAGATTGGTCTACCTGGTGTCCTTGGATCTGAATTTTCTATGAGATAACTACTTTCAATTTGTTGCATTACAATGATTATTTATATTCCTTTCAGTTCTTCTAGGAATCATGATTGCAATCTCTACTAAGTTATTACCCATTTCTTTGTGAGCATCGATCAATGTCTTCTTATTCTATCCACATTTCATTTTTTAAATCAAAATAAAAAGTAATTTTAATTGTAAAATTATTACAATGAAATAAATAAATAATGGATAAAAACTAGTGAAAGTGACAATGATTAAAAAACAAACATTAATGTTTCGTTAGAGATGTTTCGGCCATCTCTCCCTGCATTGTTTACCGATCCCTCTACTTAGTATTTCGATAACCAAGTACCGTATACTCACACCATATTATTCTAAAAATTGAACCAACAATCTACACACACACATATCATAAGGCTCTACACATGAGACATAAATAATATAAAAAAGGTACAATATTAAAATATGTGACATAAGTGATGGGTTGGGACCTATATTCTTGAACAGTCCACTAGCCCTTGAACACATTAAATCTCTGGAGGCCCATGAAAGCCTTCCAAACCTACAACAGTCCTTAGACTCATTATTATCACTGGGTCTCCTAATGCAAGAGTTCTCATTAGGAATTCCAAAACTCAAGGGGTTCAACATATTATGATCAAAAGTCCTAAAGGATCTTCCTTGACGATCACTCATACCCACAATACCCACCCCACAGATTACCAATGGTGTTTGTTAGAAGAAATTTCTATCCATGTGCCCCACTATGTTGTTGGGGAAGATCCCGAAGTCATAGCAGAAGCAGTCACAAAACACCAAGGAATTCATATAAAGTCCTTTTATCACCCGAAGGAATTTTACATAGCACCCAAAGGCTTGTTCCACCCACATGAATTTTGACATACTCACCTGAAGGATTTTCACACCCAAAGGGAATTTTACATAATAACTATAAATATTTTCACACCACACCTGAAGGCTTTTTACAACGCACCCACACCCATAAACATACCATTTTGATGTACCACCGATCACCACAACCAAGATACAATGCTTAATATTTTCAATAAATAAGACTTTTTATACATAGAACCATCATGAATCTCTTTTCACGGCATCATCAAAAATTCTATCGCCAACATTGCACGCCATTGTCTTTGTCATCTTCTCTCTTGAGCTATCACGAGTGATAGCCTTTTCCCGATTATCTCTAGGAAGCTACATCTTGTCTTCCCTCTCCTTTCCCACTAGTTACCAGAAATGGGACAACCCCTTCTCTATTTTATCTCACAATGGATACATTTTTCATATTCTCTCCTTATGCTTCTTTAACACATCCTCATATATATAGAGGTGTGTACCAGCCCTCTCAAATATAAGAAACATATCTTTTTTTTTTGAAATCTAATCACACATATCTCTTTTTTTTCATATCAAATCCCACATACTTACTTGAAGGATTTTCACACTCAACACACCCAAATGAATTTCAAACCACACCCAAAGGCATTTTCACAATGCACCCACACCCATGAGCATACCATTTTTATGTACTTATAATCACCAAAATCGGTACACACCTCTTTATCTCCATAATCAAGAATACTTTTGACATATGGCACCATCTTGAATCTATTTTCACGCCATCATTGACAATTATCTTTCCATCAGCACACTCCATTGTCTTCATCATCCCTTCGCATGAGCTATCAACAGTAGTAGCCTCTTTTTCTTTATCTCTAGGAAGATACATCTTATCTTCCCTCTCCCTTCAAACCAGTTACCACAAACATGACAACCCCTTCTCGATTATCTCTCGCAATGGATTCATTTTTCGGACACTCCCCTTTGGATTCTTTATCACATCCTCATATATATAGAGATGTGCATCACAACTCTCAATGATAAGAAATATATTTTTTTCATATATAATCACAAAAATTTATTTATTTTTCATATCTATTCACACATATCTCTTTTTTCAATATCATAATATTTTATACCCTTTTCTATCTCTCCTAATCAAATTTTAAAATCAAAAAATATCCCAACATCTTCCATTTCCGAAAGACTGAGACTCATTTCTATTGTAGTCTCTTCTCATGCACGTGACCATAGTCTCAATGAATTGGTCCAAGGGGTAAATAGAAACATCATGGGAAGGACGACGATTTATATTTATGTCAAAATATAGAGATTTGAATGATTCCCCACATGCTATAAAAGTGAAATTAATGTTTAACAACCCATGGATGGGAAACTCAAGTTCTATCTCTAGGTGATTATTGTTTTCATAAGGGTACATTGGTTGTGATATGTTAGTTTCCATGTATTTTTCTTCTTAGTTTCTCAAGAAATACTCCATCAACATCACTAAAAAAGATGAAAAGAGAAATTCAAAATGTGGACTTTGGATTAATTTTAGTGTTTTAACGGTGGAAACCCCCGATAAGATTGGGGAAAATTTATTATAGTTTTTGACCAATTTAAAGAAATGTATTGATAATTTTTTTTGTAGTGGTTATTAATAAATATTTTTTTTCAAATTTTTATTTATTTCTAACAATAAAAAATATAACATCAAATAAAAAAAATTCAAAATTATTCTCATCTTATTCAGGTAATAAACAAAAATTTTTCCCGAATAAAATAGAAACCTCCCAATAAAGTGATTTTGTATTCATTTTTTTCACCTAAAAAAGATATAAGATGAATACTTAAAATCCCACATTTAAATTATAATAATTAATTTTTGGAAGTCATTAAGGAGAATATTAATTAATTCTATGTAACATAAGACTCAATAAATACAGTTAATAAACACGTTAACTCCTTTTTTTAAAACTAGAAGAGGAATAAATTTACTATTATATTATAAAATTATCATCCATAATTTTGATGACATGTATATATATATAATACACTTATTTTTCATGAATTAATTTAAATTTTATTATTATAGAATGCTTTTTAATTATATATTTTTATTTTTTCCCCTAGGGATGCAGATGTTTTGGTAGGGGGTTTGAGGTATGAGGCGGAGTTCGCAGAGTAGAATTCCTGGTCTGGTTTTATTCATTGAATGAGTTCTATATAGTTTTTTTATATTTATATTTTTTTCATTAAAAAAATAAATCAAATTTGTTTGACCTAATGAAAAGTGTGTACACACATGCATCCGTCAAGCGAGACATGAAAAAATAAATTTATATGTAATTTATGTTTTATAATAAATATTTATAATTCTATATGGTATTATTATGTAGATGTAAAAATGAAGAAATCATCATTTTGTAAAAATTCAAATTTACTTAATTTCTTTTATTTAATAGTTCTTTTTATATATTATTTTAAATTTATTTTTTGACTAAAATTTATATCATGATGAAATAAATTTCATTTGAGAGGATTTTTTCAAAGAAATATATTTTAAAAAATATATGATACAACTTTATAAAATTAAAATCTATCTCAAGTGTGAGATAAAACAATTTTCTCATGGAATTATAGGTCCTTCAAAAAATAAACTTTACCTCATGTATATAGATTATATTTATATGAAGTTTCTTTTACTTGTTCAATGATATAAAATTATGATTTCCATTATCATGTATGAAATAAAAAAACTTGTGATTTTATTATTTTATTATTTATATTTCATCAATAATTATTATTTTTCATGTTAACTATATAAACTAATTAAAAAATATTATATATATAAACATCTCATTAAATACATTTTACAATTTTTTTAAAATTTCATACTCATTTTATCTGATTTAATAGGAATGATAAATTCCATTTATAATGACAAAGTTAAATTCATACTTTTCTCAAATCTCATAATTTATAATTTTATGCAAAAAAATTATATCATATCATAACATTTTTTTTGATAATATTTTTTGATGATAACATTGAACTTTTAATCTAAAAATAAAATTATTTCAAGATAGTTTTAAAATGTCATTTTATTAATACTTTGTATTTTATTAATAATTTTTATTTGAATGTTCATTTAGAATTTATTTTTTATTAATAATAAAATATATTTATTTTACGTTAAATTTTTTTCCAAAAAATATATTTTGTTTTTTTAAAAATATTTCCATTAAGTGTCACCTGACCACTCCATCGACTAGGTCGAAAATAGATATATTCAATTAAAATTATAAATAATAAAATATATATGAGAGTATATAATAAATCATAAATCATAAATCATAAATATATATATTTTTTAATAAATACTTTAATTTAGGAGTAGTTTTTTAAAATTGCCACTCTTTCCCTGTGTGGTTTTAAGAACTTTGGATAAAAAAGTAATATTTTTATGGGAAAGAGAATATTTGAATAACATTTATCAGTAGTTTTAACAAGCAAAACTCATCTTTTTAGGAAAACATTTAGTTTTAAATTCTAAAACTGCCTCAAAAAAACCTTTAGGAAGCACCATTTTTTTTGTAGTGTTGGGCCTAGTTTATACCCAACCTATGTAAAATCCTACATTTCAGAATAACAACAATGTTGGATTTCTATTTAGATACTCCATATAAATATTTTCAATTTTTTTATCAATGGAATATTTAATTTTACGATATTTAGGGGGAGTATAAATGGGATTACAAAGCATAACCATGCCATTGGGGAAATATTTTTGAGATCAACAGAATCGTCAGAAAATATTTCCAAGATCATTTACCTCTAGGAATTACTATTTTACCCTTCTTATGAATCTGTAACAAAAAAAATAAAATTTCCAATCAATATCACAACCTGGAAAATACACGGGTCCTTAGACCTACATACTTCTCCAAATTCAAACCTCAATATTATTTTACACAAAACCATCTTATATTAAAGGATTTGAAAATTATAAAATTCCTCATCAATGAAAGGAATGTTAAAAATAATAGATGTTAGTTTCAGAATATATCCCCATCGATATGAACATACAGATGTTTGAAATAGAGGCTTCTATATAGGGATTTTGTTTAATGAATCCATCAAATAGAACTCATTATTTACAAAATATGGAAAATTTTATATTCATTTGCGCATAAATCCAAACCCCAAAATCACTAGTGTATTTTATTTCATATGTTGAGAGGTACATTTATAAATTACAACATTAGGTGGAGAGATATTGGGAATATCATATGCCTTGAAATACCTTTTAATAAAATCTATTAGATCTTCCAGATAAGTTTCATTTTTATTAAAATAACTTGGTTTCAGTAATCCAAATCAAGTTTAAAATAACCATTCTACATCCATGGATTAAAATTAAATATTTTTTCCCAATTGGTTCCATTGTAAAGAAGAAAAAATCATAGTCTTTTTAACATTACTGTAACCCCTAGATGTTTTTATGAAATATTTTCTAAAATATTTTTTATTTTTCAGTAGCTTTATTGGTATACAATCACTATTTTAAATGAACCATGAAACACCGTTTTTATAAAATTACTATTATACCCTAGCCTTTTGGTTACCGGGAATAATTATAATTAACTTTTGAAAATGCATTATGAATTCATTGGATATCAATTATTTATTAAAAATATAAATCAATTAGATATTTAAATTTTAGAGTGAATTAATTTTGGTAATGAAATTAATGACATATATATGTGTTATATACTTAATAAAATATTTTTGATATTCATCTAATGGATATTTTAGTCATCGGTTATGAATAAAACCCTATTTGATGTATTTTTTTAAAAAGGTTAATTTTACACCTTTGAATTGAAAACCCATTTTAAATTAAGATTTTGAAACATTAATAATTTTATATGACTAGAAAAATATGTTATTTTTAAGAAATATATAAAAATATACTTTGGATAAATATTTAAAATTTTTCTGATAACTTTCATATTTTAATGAATATTAAAAATATGCTTAATTTTAATTAAAAATAACTTTTTTTAATAGAGATAATTTATATGGGTAATTATAATATTTAATGATATTAAAGTATAAATAGAATATATTTTTACCATTTAATATAATTTATGTCATTATAATGAATTTTACATTGAATTCATAAGTAAAAACATTTCAATCTTTTGGAAAGTTTTAACTTTTAAAACCCAATTTCTGAACAATGAGATTAATTTGAAATTAATTAATTAAACTTATTTATTTTGAATTTTGAAAAATGGATTCCATATTTGGAATCAGTAGGTTAAAATTATGTTAATTGCATACTTTTATTTTTGGGAATTGTGAATAGTAACTTTGGTAATTATTTTTATTACCACAGTTAAAAGTAAATCAGGTAATTAAGGGTAAAAATAATATTATAAAATCACTTTAACACATGTAAAAATACTATTGGATGACTAAATTAGACCCTTATAATCTATCATTCAAAATGTAATCACTTTATGGCCACTTACCTATGAAAATGACATGAATGTAATAAAAACTAATGAAATGGAAAAAATGTCACAATTTCATTTTATATAAGTATATTAATTTTAATATATGGACAAAGGATCTAAAATATACTATATATAGTACATGGAAATATAAAATAATTACCTACGACATATAAATGTATTTATAATTTTTATAGATTAAGTAATTACCATTAATGATGACATAATAGTGATGTAGAAATTATTTATTAATATAAATATCAAATAAATGGTTTTAAAAATATTAAATGAAATATCATATGAACTAATTAATATGATCAACTAATATTATAGGTTACTATAACATGTTATGAGTGTATGAAATATTTTTTTTCGAATTTATCTTTTGTCTGAATTTTATTTAAAGTCTAATAAATGAATACTGTCAAAATTGAAACTATTGACATTTTATAAACCTAACATTTTATTATGTTATTTAAAAATCTAGAAAATATTAATAAATTAAAACGTGATAATTATATGGTTTAAAATAGAATAAAGTATCCATTTATGGTAAATTAACACTACATCATTAAATATTCATTACCATTAAATATCTAGAATGTTATTACCAAAATTAAAATATAATTGAACAACTAAGTGTCAATTAAAACGATTTGGTTTAAATTGACAAACTAAGTTGTCCAAATTTTGATGGTTGATGATATTACAACCCTATCTCATATCATCTTATAATTTGGGAGAGTTTGGAGGTTTTTGGGCAGGTTTTTATTTTTTATAAATTAGTATTATTAAGAGTTTTCTAAAGTGACCCTATCCTCTCTTATAAAAGGTAACCTCCTACCTCTCCTATTAACTCCATTTTGAGCCTTCAAGGTCGGCCAAAACCTGACCATTTCTATTTTAAACTTTCATATTAAAATTATAGAGGTCTTTTTATTCTCAAAAACTATCTCTAGTTCCCTAAGAGGAAATTTAAAGGAGGCACATCGAGGAAGAGGTAATATCCTCTACCAATTCATTCAAATTTATTTCTGCTTATACTTCATATTCTTTATTTGTTTCATTATAAAGTAATAAAATAAGTATGAATTATATAATTTTATGTTATTTGAAATTTGAAACAACCCTACTTCAACTTCTACCAATCCAACGAAAAACAAAATCACCGCGCATGCGTATGTATGACTTACCATCTTCACACCATGGTGTAATCTGTTTTATGACCATAACCTTACTTGGATGAGTATAATGGTGGAAATAATAACTATATATTATTAATATAACTTGATAATAATTCTTATATACTATAAACCATCCAATTCATTACCATTCAACAATTATGGGAATGATATTGTCACTCATGCGTACGTACGACTTACCGTTTCCATGGTTCTCTGTGATTCGTTCTAAATAATCTTCATTAAATGACGATTATATAAATTAATTTAATGAATAAATATGAGATATATTATTCTAATACCATGTTTTAAATTATATAATTATAACCTAAAAATAGGAATAAGAACTTATCCGATAAAACATACATAAAAACATGAAGTGGTTAATACCCGAATAAAAAGTAACAATGAAATGTTACTAACAAATGGATGAAAATATAATCATAAATGTTATCATAAATATGAATATGATTCTATAATAAATTAGTAAAATTATTTAAATAATTATACAGGAGTTTCAAACACATATAAATTATACCAGACCTAAGGTAAGGGATAACATTGCAAATCTCATTTTTATCTGAGATTGTTTATTCGTATGTATTTACTGGGGTATATTTATTATCCACATCAATTTTCCTAAATATTTGTTTAAAATATTATTTATATATTTATATAATTTTTTAATTTCAATTTTACCCATTGGTTAATTTTTACTAAATGGTATGAATGGAATCTTTTCTCGTTCCCGATATGAGGTACTTTGACTTTTCCAGAAAAAGTACGAGAAGAATGTTTTTTAACTTATATGCCATGCATAGATTTTTAATGGTTTCATGATTCCTTATTTATAAAAATATTACTCTATACTATTTCAAGTTTATTTTCAACTAAATTGTTTTCTTTTAAAATTGCATGACATTTTGTGAAAAAAACGTTTTTATAGAAGAAAGGGTATTTTCCGTAAGAATTAAGTTCAAGTGTTTTCCCAAAATTATTTTCCATCTAAGACGAAAATATTAAATAGGGATTTGTTTCTATCCATATTATTCATATTATTTTATTGTGTTATGGATGTAATGATCTTTAATATGGATTATTTTATTATGGAATGATGTTTATGAAACCCATTTTATTTCATGGGTTATGCTATGGTGAATGTTTTTATGTTTTTGTGGAACACATAATAATGGTTTCATTATGAGATGGGTTGGAACTATATATCCCTCTAATTATTTTGGTAAATATTTCATATATCATGAGATAGACATGATTGGAATGGAATGTGAATCCAGTTCAGCAATACAGGGATGGAACGAGGAGTGAACTCGGTTCAGTAATGGACTTTATCCCTATGATGGTCTTGGAAATGAGCCTAGACTAATATGAAATGATTTTATATGATTATGTGTTCATTATACAAAATTTCATGTCCTATTTTATGACTATTGGGATTATATTTCACTTCTATAATTTATCCCATGACATGATATTATGATCTTTTATATGCAGGATAAGATTTTAAAATGTTATGTTCTCATGAATATGATATGATTGATATTTACTATATTTACCCTTACTGAGCATTTGAGATTACCCTTTCATATGTTTATTTTCCCCATTCCAGTAATTAGGTTATTAAGTAATATATTCCAAAAAAGAGTCTAGTTATAAAAAAAATAAACAAGAGAAAATGTAGATGTTTTATTAACCAGTTGTTTTTGTTTCCCATTTTCTAAATACACTATACCTATATGGTCCTATCACGGTTTTATTATATATTGTAATGAATTTACTTCAATTATGAAGTAATATAAATTTATGTAAATTAGGGGTCATTATAATTACCAATAACATGAAAGTATCCTCATACACCATTTTTTTTATAGTATCCTTGAAAAAATTTAGATCTGGATAAGATGATCCATGAAAATAAACCACATAATTGATCTCAAATTCATGGGACTATTTTAAGAATAATCATTGATTTGTTTGTGATTCGTTCATAAACCCCATAATAATATAATATATAATTTTTTCAGAATTGGGGAAAGTGTCCCATTTATTATCACATTTATATTGAATAATAATAAATCATCAAATAAGCTTGTACTATCAGAAATTTTAGAACAATAACATTTGATTTATTTATTCTATGTAGGAAAAACCTACAAATCTATTTAACATGCGATGCGACTATAATTATTGAAAGTACCTTTTAAGTTCTATAAAAGTTTATGCAATTATCCAAATAGCGCAAATAGAATTGGATTAATATTAAAATGTATTACAATGGCCATTGATTCATTTATTTCCTATAGAAAAAATGCACATTAAACCTAGGTGTGTTTTTTATATAATGGTACACATTGTCTTTTTTTCTATTGAAAGTGTTTCACCTGAATAAAAATGTGTGAAATGATCATAATTTACTAAACTAACTCATAATGTAAAAAATTTAGTAAAATAATTATCAACTAATTTGAAACACATTGGAAAAAACCGTACATCAATTCTATGTGTGATATGACATTAATGATCAAATTTGATTTTTTTTGTAATTAAATATCACTCATGTTTTAAAAGTGTATATTAAGTAATCAGAAATAGACAAATAAAGTTGGATTTTTCTTAAAGTTTAGGACAATATTTTTCAATTCATTTGTGAAATATTAGGATAAATGCCTAACAATTTTATTTGCGATTATTTTGGAATGTTTCCATGTTCATTTTTCTAACTATAATTAATATATATCACAATTGTTATGTATTAATTTATGATACATTTGTTATATATTATGTTGTCCATTTTTTAACTCTTAATACTATGTCATAATGAAAATATGTAATCTGTGCATGTGTGCATGCATTTGTACAAATATATATATATATATATATATATATATATATATGATTATATATATAATACTAAATATGATACGAAAAATATAATATTAAAATTTATAATCCCATAAATGGATCCATATGACCCCATGATGAAATCTCATTGATCACTATCTCAAAGCATCCTTTTTCATAATCAATTCCATTAAAATACCAGTCATATTTCTCATCCCCTATAAAAAATGAGCCAATGTCATATTTCCCTTCCACCATGATGGTCTCTAAATCTAGGGTGTTATTGAAATAAAATTATAAAAACGAATGATATGTGATTTCATCCACTATAGCTCTGGGGGTGCATGGTGAAAAAGTATAGTTATTATTATTATTTTTAGAGAACCGATAGCCGAATAAAGGTTCACCTTTGTCTTATTTAAGGTGTTTCTTGAGGAACTCAGATTCAGGATTCTGATGCAGTTCTGGAGGATAGTGCTCTTTGCCTGGCATCCTTGAAGCAGAATTTTCTATAAGAGAATTCCTTTATCTTGGTGGCGTTCCAGTGATTATTTATATTATATGCAGTTGATCTAGGAAACCCATTTTCAATCTCTACACATTTATTTCCTATTTCTTTGTAAAAATTGATCATAATAATGTCTTATTATTCTTTCCACCTTTCCTTTTGTCAATCAAAAGAACAAATATTTTTAATTTTAAACAAAAATCACAAAAATAAATAAATAATGACTAGAAACTAGTGTAAGTGACAAGGATAAAAACCCACTCTTTAATGTATGGCTGGAGATATTTGTTCCATCACTCCCAGCATTTTTTTCCAATTCTTTCACTTAGTATATAGGAAACAAAGTACTATTTCCTCACTCTATATTGTTACACCAATTAAACCAACAATTTACACACACACAAGTCTAAATATCTACACATGAGACATAAATAATATAATGAGGTTAAAGAATAAAAATAAGTTTCATAAGTGATTAGGTAAGACATGTCTTCTCCAATAGTCCACTGGTCATTGACCACATTTGATATCTTATGGACCTTGAAAGACTTTCCACCAAACACCTATCCCTTGGAATCATTATTATTAGTGGGTATGTTAGTGAAAGAGTCCTCTTCGGGCATGTCAAAACTTACAGGGTTCAATATATATTTCGAATAATTCTATAAGGATCTTTCTGGATGATCTCTCCTACCCACTATACCCACCCCACAAATTCCAAGAGCAAGTTTTCGGAAGAAGTCATCATCCACGTGCCACAATTCAAAAATTCCAAATGACTGAGACTCATTTCTATGGAGGACACACCTACTACACACCACCACAGTCTTAAATATGTGGTTAAAGGGGTCAATTCCAACATCATAGAAAGGTTTATGAGAAATATTTGTGCCAGAATCTAGAGATTTGGATGATTCCCCACATGATGGAATAATGTAATCGAGGTTCTACAACCCATGGATGGGTATCTCATCTTCCAGCTCACGGTGATGGATGTTTTCGTAAGGGATCATTGGTTGTGTGAAGACAATTTCCTTATATTTAGCTTATTCTTTCCTCAAGACATACTCTATCAATTTCACTAAAAAAGATAAAAATATAAAATGAAAATGTGTTATTTGGTTGATTTTCAATGCATTAATGGTGGAAACCCTAGTTAAGGTGGGGATATATTTATTATTTTTTGACCAATTTTAATCTATTTATTGGAAATTCTGTTCTAGTGTTTATTAATAAATAGTCATTATTTTAACATTTTTATTTATTTCTGACAATAAAAAATAGAACATCAGATAAAAATAATTCAATATTAATCTTATCTTATTCGGGTAATAAAAAAACATATTTCTAGAATAAAATTGAAATCTCACAAAAAAGTGATTATTTATTTATTTTTTACTCCTAAAAATATAGCTGACAAATATTTAAAATCCCAAATGTAAATTGTAATAATTTTGTTTTGAAGTCATTAGTGAGATTATTAATTATTTCTTCGTAACATAATCCTCAATAAATATAGTCTATAAATGCATTTACTCTATTGTTTACAACTATAAGAGGAATCAATTTACTGTTCTATTATAAAATTATCATCCATAACTTAGATTTATCATATATATATATATATAATCCAATTAGTTGTTTTTATTTAATTTAAATTTTAGTATTAGAGAATGTTTTTGAAGTATATATTTTTATTTTGTTTTCCCCATGCATGCGGCTGTGGTGGCAGAGGGGTTTGAGGTTTGGAGCATTAGTCACCAGGTCGAGTCCCTGATCTAGTTTTATTTATTGTGTGAGTTGTATATAAAAAAATTTATATATATTTTATTTTTTCTTCACATTAGAAAAAATAAATCAAATTATTTTGACCCACTATAAAGTGTGTACACACACATATCCATCAACTGAGACATGAAAAATTAATGTTAAATTTAATTTATTTTTTATAACATATTTAACTAATTTTATATGGTATTATGAAGTAGATGTAAAAATGTTGAAATCATCATTTTCTCAAAAAAATCAAATTTAATTCATTTATTGTTTGTGTTAATTATTTTTAAATATTTTTTTAAATTGATTTTTTGTCTAAAATTTATATTATAATGAAATAAATTTCATTTGAGTGGATATTTTTATAGAAATATATTTTAAAAAATAAATTATACAACTTTATAAAATTAAAACTTCTCTCAGGTATGAGATAAGTTAAATTTCTCATGCAATTATGGGTCCTTCAAAAAATAAAATTTATCTGAGGTATACAGTTTATATATATTTTAAATTTCTATTACTTATTCAATGATATAAAATTATGTTTTTCATTATCATGTAAGATATATAAATACTTGAGATTTTTATTTTTAATTTTTATTTATATTTTATCTATAATTTAAATTGGTCATATTAACTATATAAAATATTTAAAAAATATTATATATATAAAAAAGTCTTTAAATACATTTTAAAATTTTTTAATTTTTTATATTCATTTTTTCTCATTTAATCGGTAAGATAAATTCCATTTATAATAAAAAGTAAGAATTCAAATTATTTTCTAATCTCGTATTTTATAATTTTATGTGTATTTTTTTAATATCATTTTTTAGGGAATATTTTTTGATGGTAACATTGAACTTCTTAATATAAAAATAAAATTATTTTCAGATAATTACAAAATGTTGTTTTTACAATACATAATATTTTATAAATAGTTTTTATTTGGATGTTTTGTTAAAACTTATTATTTATTAATAAAAAACGAAATTTATTTTACATTAATATATATATTTTAAAAAATAATTCCATTAAGTTTCCCCCAGCCACTCCATCGTCTTGGTGGAAACTTTAGTGCTTTTAATAGCATAAGCCTTACGAGCCGATTACATGTCACACATGAATCCATCAGAAAAAGGGAAAACATTGTTTAAAAAAAGTAGTATAATGAAAATAAAAAATTATGGAGGAGAGAGAAATAAAATCGAAACTCATTTATACAGGGGTGAAAAATAGTAAAAATTTAATATTTTATTAATTTAAAAATAAATTTGGTCTATGGAAGCGAGATATGAGAGTTGATATGAAATATTTTTTTTATAAAGAAAAATGATGGTGTTGACCACAATTTCAAAATACTCGGGTCAAAATAACATATACCATCAAAACCTTATAACGCTTTGATGGAATTCATTAAAACCATATCACTCCCCCCAGAGTGTAGTTTGTCTTCCAACTCTATAGATTTTAAGATAAAAGTTCACCATGAAACATTAATTTATTATGTCAATGAACCCTTAAATCATGACTAAACACCCATGAATACATTCTCTTAAAGGGTCTTAAAGCAATCGTGATATGCAGTACAGGTCGAACAAAAAATTGAATAAGAAGTTATAGTCATTTGAATTTTCAGAAACTGAGGGCTGTGAAAAAATCTCAATTTAGGAGACATTATGAGCCTTTATGGGGTTTAAAAAGTATACAGATTTCTTTGAACTCATTCTATGACCATCTATCAAATAGATCTCATCACATGCTTCAATTTGATATGTGGTAGAGCCCCAATGAACACCCGAATCAAAAGTTATGTCCGTTTGAAGTTTGAGTTCGATTTTCCACTTTTTTAAACATTAATATATTTTTCCATTTAATTATATGATGATTTAAACATCAATTGGTTTTATATTATCTCATAATCTTTGCTTTTACTGGTTTTGGAGCTGATACGGACTCTCGAATCAGTAGTTATGGTCGTTTGATATCAAAGTTTTCTTTTCTGTTTTTTTAGATTTGTATTAAGTTTCAAATTATTATTAACTAATAATTATAAATACTTATTAATTTAAATATTATAATAAATTTAGATTATAAATAATAACCTAAATATTAGAGAAAATAATAAATAATAAATAGTAAATAATAAATACGTATTTTTTTTTTACAAAAATCCTTCAATTTATTGGATGTTTTTTAAAACCACTGATATTTCTTTGGTTTTTTTTAAAAATCGAACATAAAAAATTTGATTTTTTGTTTTAAAAAAATCAAAAATAAATTTTAAAAAGTATTTAAATTACATTTAGAATTGGTTTTAATAACCTCTGCTAAACCTTTTTCTCAGAAATCATTTAGCGATGGTTTTTAAAACCGTCGCGAAAAAACCTTGGGAAAATGCCATTTTTATAGTGTTGGGCTAGATTTATACCTCAGATAAGTAAAACCCATTGTTTTGAACAAAAAATAATAGTTGTAATTATAATTTGAGACTCCTTATAAATGTTATCAATGTTTTCATCAATGGATTATTTAATTATATGATATTAAGGGAGAGTACAAATGGGATTACAAAGCATAAGCATACTATTGGGGAACTTTTTCTGAGATCAACTGAATCATTAGAAAATTTTTCTAAGATCGTTTAGTAGGGGAAATTACTATTCCTTCCCTTATGCATCCAAAACCAAAAATTCAAATTTACACTCATTATCAAAACCTTGAAAATACATGGGTCGTTACAACTACATGCTTCTCCAAATTCAACCCACATTGCAATTTTACACAACACCATATTATATTGACGAATTTTAATATCACAAAATTTCTCATCAATGAAAGGAATGTAAAAAATAAATGTTCAAAGTTGTAGAATATAATCCCATTGTCTTGAACATAAGTATTTTTGAACTAAGGGCTTATATATGGGACTTTTGTTTAATTATTCCATCAACTATTACCCAATATTTACACATGATAGATATTTTTATATGCCTCTGTGCATAAATCCACACCCCAAAATAAGTTATGTATTTTATTTTATATGTTCAAGGTTAAATTTGGAAATTAAAACATCAGGTAGAGAGAGATTGGGAATATCATACACCCAGGCATATCTTTTATGAAAATATATCATATCTTCCCCATAAGTGTTCTTTCGGTAAAATTATTAGGTTTTTAGTAATCCTATGAAAGTTTCGAATAGTAATTATCTGTCCTAGTATTAAAATTGGATAATTGTTCCCTTTGTTTGAAAAAAAAAATCCTCAAAACATAGATAAAACATAAAGGAAAAGTTCAGAGTTCTGGAGGGAAAGATGATAACTAACATTTTGATCCTCAATGATTCCCAAGGGAGGCCATAAAATGAGCCCCATGATTTCCCTATTTCTTAATAAAAGAGAAACAATAAGAATAGAACAAAGGAACCAACAATTTGATGATGTTGATAATGGTCTCATAGGCTTGGTGGACACCTTCATTGTCCTTCGGTGCATTGATAATAACATGACAATCATATTCGAACACAACATCCTTCCAGCAAAAATATGAGATGAACTACAAACCTTTCAAAATAGGCATAGCCTTTCCCATAGGAGTATATAAACAAGTAATGTTCAAGGAATGATGATCTATAATAATAGAGATAGAATAATATCAGAGGAGTATCAATATGCCAACAGAACCATCCCCAGGAGATGCTGCATCAATATTAAATTTGAGAATATCCAAGGGGGGAACCATCTAATAGGAGGGTAAAGAACATGTGAAGGTGGATGAGGTCTCACAGTATCAAGCCACTGAGAGCCCTAATTGTGAATCCTTGAAATCCAAACCCTATAATCTTTAAGAATTTTCTAAAAAATGAAGGCGCTGGAGCAGCACCAAATAAACTAGGCTCAGATACAAATCCTTGCTCTTGTCTCAGAATTTAAAGGTATGAACCATTCCTCCATAACGAGACTCATGTCCACAATATTTCTCGAATGAATGAGATCATGTGACACACATGTAGACCAAATCCCAGTGACCCAAGGGCAGGATCTATGAAACCAAAACATATAACTAAGCTATAATTTAAGGGAAAAATTTAGGGAATGATGATTGATTTGTTTTTAATCTGTACAAAAAATCCCTATATCCTATAACATGTGATTTTTCTCAAATTATTGAATGTGACCTTTGTAATATAAAAAGTATATTCAATAATAATAAATCATAAAATAATCCTAGATTATCATTAAATTTTAGAAAAATAACATTTGATTCATTTATTCTATGTTGGTAAAACCCACACAATGATTTTACATGTGATCTGACTAGAGTTATTGAACGTTTCATTTATGTTTTATAGACATTTATGAAATGATCAAAACTGAGTAACATGAATTGGATTAATATCAAAAGGCATGAAAATGGACTTTGATTCATTAATTACCTATAGAAAAAATTGTATGTTAAACCAATGTGTGATTGTTATCGAATGATATATAGGGTAATTTTATTATTATCTTGTTTTGTACATCAATAAAAATGTGTCAGATGAGCATAATTAAATAAATGAACTCAGATTGCAAGATTTTTTAAAAAAATAGTAATTAACTAATTTAAAACACATTTGAAATACCATACATCAATTATATGTGTGTTATGACATTAAGGGTCAAATGTGTTTTTATGTATTTATATATCTTTCATGTTTTACAAATGTCTCTCTAGTAATCAAAACCAAACAAATAAGTGCATATTTTTGTGAAAATTTAGGACAATGTCTTTTGATTTGTTTGTGAATTGTTAAAAAAATTGTATATGAACATGATTAGTTATTAGTTTGGAATGATTAAAAGTTCATTTTTAAAACTATAATTGATATTTATCATGATTTTTATGTATTACTTTATTTTTTTTAACATTATGTTATCCATTTTTAACTATTTATATTTATTCATAATGGAAATATATTATGTGTGTATGTACGCATTCATTTTTACAAATATTTACATAATTATATGATTACATATAATACTATATATGTCACTACAATTATAATATAAAACATTATAATAAAATAAAGGGATCCATATGATCCCATGATGCCATCTTGTCAATCAGCATCTCAAATGTTCCTTTCTCATCATCAATGACCTTAGTAGACCAATCATTTTTCTTATCCCTTACCAACAATGAGCCAATGTCATATTGTTCATCCATAATGATGCTCTATAACTCTAGGGTGTACTAGAAATCAAATTATAAAAATGAATGATCTATGGTGCCATCCAGTGCAGCTCCGAGGGCGCATGGTTACGTTGTGTCATTATTATTATTATTTTTTGGATGACAAATATTCAGATAATTGTTTGCCTTTGTCTTCTTGAAGAAGTACCTCGTGGAACATAGATTCAGGCTGATGATGAAGTTCACGAGGAGAGTGCTCTACCTCATGTCTTTGGAGATATGTTTTCTTTAAAATATTTTTTTTCTCTTTGTGGAATTCCTATGATTCGTTCTATTGTTTTCAATTCTTCTAGGGAACCTATTTTCAAAATCTACCCATTTATTGCTTATTTCTTTGTGAACACCAATAAAAATCTCATCTTCTAAATAGGTCCACATTTCCTTCTATCATTCAAAAGAACAAATGTTTTTAATTGTAAAAATATTTTACAGAAATAAATAAACAATAGCTAAACACAAGTGAAAGTGAAAAGGATAAAAAACTACACTTTAATGTTTCAATGAAGATGGTTGTGCTATATCACCTTGAATTATTTACCAGTCCTTTCACATAGAATCTGGGATACCAATGAAAATTTACTCTCTTCATATTGTCCAACCATTTGAACCAACAATCTACACACACAGAAGTCATAAAGCACTACAAGTTATACCTAAAAAATTTAACGATGATAAAAAATAAGAAGAAGTAACATAAGTGATGGTTTTTGAACTATCTTCTTTAACAGTCTGCTGGCCGTTGATCACATTTGGTCTCTTGTAGCCCTTTTAAGCCTTCCCACCCAACACCTAGACCTTGGAATCATTATTATCAGTAGGTATTCTAGTGTAAGAGTCCTCCTCTGGCATGCCGAAATTCATGAGGTTCAACATATTATGATTATAATTTCTCAAGTATCTTCCTTGATAATCATTACCACCCACCATACCCACCCCTTAGATTCTATGTGGTGTATTTTAGAAGAAATCATTATCCATGTGCCCCAATATTCTAATTTTAAATTACTAAGACTCATTTCTGTCGAGTTCGACACTGCTACATGTGTCCACAGTCTAAAATAATTAGGAAATAGGGCCAATTCCAATGTCATAGAAATGTTGATGACGAATATTTATCTCAAAATCTAGAGAGTTGGATGATGCCACACATACTGGAATAATGAAATTGAGGTTTTTCAACCCATGGAAGGGAATATTGTCTTCTAGTTCTAAGAGATTGTTGGTTTTTTAAGGGAACATTTGTTGTGAGAAGAATGTTTCTATGTCTTTAGCTGCTTCATTCCTTGAGACATAATCCATCAATGTCACTAAAAGAGATAAAAAGAGAAAATGAAAATGAGTAATTGGGATGAATTTCAGTGTTTTAATGGTCGAATACCCAGTAAAGGTTGTGTTATTTGTAATACTGTTTTTGACCAATTTGAGGCCATTTATTTAAAAAAAATCTGTAGTGGTTATTATTTTTTTTTTCAATTCAGTATTTATTTATGAAAATAATAATTAGAATATCAAATAAAATTAATTCAAAATTATTCTCAGCTTATTCAGATAACAAAAATACATATATCCAAAATAAAATAGAAATCTCACTATAAACATATTTTTTATTCATTTCTATCCTAAAAAATATAGCAAAAAAATAATTAAAATACCATATGTAAATTGTAATAATTCAGTTTTTAAAGTCATTAAGGAGAATATTAATTAACCATTCATAACAAAAGCCTCAATAATGATTGTCTATAAATGCATTGACTCCTTTGTTTATAAGTATAAGAAGAATCAATTTATTTATCTATTAAAAAATTATCATCCCTAACTTAGATGAAACACACACACAAATATATATATATATATAATATAATTGCATGTCGTGACATAATTTAAAATTTATTATTATAAAATGTTTTGTAATTATATATTTTTATATTGTTTCTCCCTACACATGTAGTTACGGTGGAAGAGTGTTTGGGGTTTTGGGCAGTAGTCACAGGGTCGAGTTCCCACGCCGATTTTATTCGTTGTGTGAGTTGTATGTAATTTTTTTATATTTTTATTTTCTTTTCACATTAAAAAAATAAATTAAATTTTTATGACCTATTAAAAAGTGTGAACACACACACCTAAATCAACTGAGACATGAGAAAAAGATGTTATATCTAATTTTTTAATAACAAAATCATCAAATTTTATATTTTATTATTATATAATATAAAATGAATAAATCATCATTTGGTCAAAAAATCAAATTTAAATCATTTCTTTTGTTCGATAACTCTTTTTATATATATTTTTAAATTTATTTTTTACTTCAAAAATTTATATCAGGAAAAAATAAATTTATTTTGAAATGATATTTTCATTGAAAAGTATTTAAAAAATATCTATGATATAACTTTATAAAATTAAAATCTCTCACATGTATGAGATAAGATAAATTTATCATGCAATTATAGGTCCTTCAAAAAAAATATCTCATGTATATAGTTTATCTTTATATGAAATTTCTATTACTTGTTCAATGATATAAAAATATGTTTTTCATTATCATGTAAGAAATATAATAACATGAGATTTTTTTTATTTTCTTATTTATATTTCATCAATAATTTTAATTTATCATGTTAACTATATAGAATAAATAAAATATATTATACACATAAACTGCTCTTTAAATAAAATTTATAATTTTTTGAACTGTTATATTCATTTTATCTCATTTAATAGGTAATATAAATTCCATTTATAATAAAAAATATAATGTCACATTATTTTAATATCCAACATTTTATTATTTTATGCACAATTTTTTATATCCTATCATTTTTTTATGATAAATTTTTTTGATCATGAAATTGAACTTATTAATATCATAATAAAATTGTTTTAAGATTGTTATAATTTTTTTCAATATTTAGTATTTTATAAATAATTTTTATTTGGAAGTTTGGTTAATGTTTTTTGATATTAATACCAAAAGAATTTTTTTTACGTCAATATATATTGTCAAAAAATATATTCTGTTTTTTTAAAAAAATGTCCATTATGTGTCCACCGACAACTCCATCATCCATTGGAAACTTCAAGGATTTCCCCTGGCTTAAGCCTTATATGCCGGTTACTTTCCACCCAAGAATCCATCAAAAAAGGAAAACAATTATTTATAAAAAAAGAGTATAATGAAAATTAAAAGTGATGGAGGAGAGAGAATGAAAATTGCAACTCATTTTTGTAGGGGGAGATAAATAGTTAAACTTTAATATTTTTTTAAAATAAAAATAAAGTGGTTCAATGGAATAGAGATATGAGAGTTGATATTAATTGTTTTTTAATTTGGAAACTAACAATGTTAACCACAATTTTAAAATTGTGGGTTCCAAACAACATATACCATTAAAACCTTAAAAAATGTTGAAGGAATTCATCGATACAATATCACTCAATCCTTGCATGTAATCTATCTTCCAACTCCATATATTTTTGGATAAAGGTTCACCTTGAATCATTAATTTATTATGTCGTTTCTCCCATTTATCATATCAAGACACCCATTTCCATGTGATACAGATGCGTTTTGAAATGATCCAGATATTTAGTACACGTTTAATGGACACTCAGATCAGAAGTTACAATCGTTTGAATTTTAAAAAACTAGGTTCGGTGAAAAATATCTATTTTGAAGGCCTTCTTGGACTTTATGGGGTTGAAAAGTGGACATAGATTTTCGACCTCATTATGAGACCATCTATGTCATAGATGCCATCGTAGACTTTGATTTGATATGTAGTAGAGTCCAAATGGACATACAAATCAAAATTTATAGTCATCTGATGTTTGAGTTTGATTTTTGACTTTTTTGAAATTTTATTATATTTATCCTTTTTATTCTCACATTATTTAAATCACATGGGACTTTAACACATTTACTAAGATTTTATTTAAATGGTTGTGGAGCTAAAAAGACTCCTAGATCAGAAGTTATGGTTGTTTGATGTCGAAGACCGATTTTCAGTTTTTTGTTGGTTTCTTTTAAGTTTCAAATTATTAATAACTTAAAAATATAAATATTAATTGATTAAAACATTATAATTAATTAAAAATATAAATAATAATCTATATATGAGATTAAATAATAAAAAAAAATAAAAAAATCTTAAATAAATATTTTGTAAAAAAAATATTTAATTTAGCGATGATTTCTTTTAAACTGGTGCTAATTCCAGACAGTTTTTTTAAAAACCACCGGTAAATAGAAATATTTTTTTCTTTGAAAAAAAATAAAAAAATGCATAAAAATATTTTATAATTTTTTTTGCAGCTATTTTAACCACCGCCACTAAATGTTTTTTGGGAACACAGTTAGAAGTAGTTTTCGAAACCGCCTTGATAAAATTAGTCAAAAAAGCCATTTTATTATAGTTTTATGCTTGGTTTGTACCTTTGTTAAGATAAAACCAACATTTCTAACTAAAACTAAAAGTTGGAATTCCAATTTGAGACCACATATAAATTTTATCAATGTTAGGTTCAATGGAATATTTAGATTTATGATATTTAAGGGGACTATAAATGGGATTAAAAAGCACAAGCATGCCACTAGGGAAAATTTTCTAAGATCAACAGAATAATCAGAAAATATTTCCAAGATCATTTAATATATGAAATTACTATTATACCCCTATAATGCATCTGAAACAAAAAATTCAAATTTCCACTCATTATCAGAACCTTGAAAATACACAGTCATTACACCTACATGATTCTCCAAATTCAAAACTCAATCCAATTTTACTCAATATCATCTTATATTTAAGGATTTGAGTAACATTAAATTCCACACCAACAAAAGGAATATAAAAAATAATAGTTCCAATTTGCATAATATATCCCTAATGTGGTGAACATACAAATATTTGAAATAAAGGATTCTATGTAGGGATTCTATTTAATGAATCCCTCAACCAACACCCGTTCTGTACACAAGATATAAATTTTTATATGCCTTTGTGTATACACCCACACCCCAAAATTTATTTTTTATTTTATTTCATAAGTTGAGAGGTAAATGTGGAAATTACACCATCAGGGAGAGAAATATTGGGACTATTATATGCCCTAACATAAAATTTATGAAAATCTATCAGATAATCCCCAGAAGTGTTCTTTTATCTAAAATTACTAGGTTTTTTGTAATCCTATACATGTTTTAAATATCTATTCTCTATATGTGGATTAAAATTAAATAGTTGTTCCCATTTGTATGCATTACAAAAAAGAGAAATACTAGTCATTTTAATATTACCATAACCATGAACATCTCTTATACAATATTTCTTTTATATTGTCCTTGAAAATATTTAGATCTCAATAAGAGGATCCATTAAAAAAACTGAGTAATCAAGTTAAAATAAATGGAAAAAATTTACTGAATGATCATTGATTTGTTTGTTATTTTTACCAAAACACACATATATCATATAACATGTGATTTGTCCCAAATTTGGAAAAGTTTCCATTTTTACTATCAAAAACGTATTCAAAAATAATAATTCTTCAAATAAGCTCAGATTATCATGAAATTTTAGAACAATATAGTTTGATTCATTTATGCTATGTATTAAAAACTCGCACATCGATTTGACATGCGATGCAACAAGAATGATGGAATGTACCTATTAATATCTACAAACATTTATGTAATGATCCAAACTAAAAAACATGAATTAAATTAATATCAAAATGTATGAAAATGGCCATTGATTCATTTGTTACCTCTAGAAAAAACATCCCATTAAGCCAATGTGTGATTTTTATAAAATGACACACATTGTCTTTTTTACTATTAAAAATTGATTATACTTCAATAAAAATGATTCAAATTATCATAATTGAATAAAAAAAAATCATATTGTCACAAAACTATAGGAACAAATCCATCAAATAATTTTAAACACATCAGAAAAAACTATACATCAATTATATGTGTGATATGAAATTAATGAAAAAATGTGCTCTTTTGTAATAAAATATATTGAATTATTTTCAAATGGCTCTCAAGTAATAAAAACCTGAAAAATAAGCTCATATTTTCATGAAAATTTAAGACGATGTTTTTTGATTCATTTATGAATTTTTAAGAAAACTACACAACAATTTAATTTATTATTTGCATGGAATGATTCAATATTCATTAGTAGAACTATAATTGATATTTTTCTAGGTTGTTATTATTTAATTTATGATATGTTTTTTATATATTATGTAATCCAATTATTTACTCTTTAACTTACCTTATAATAAAAATATATTGTTTGTGCATGGGAACATGCATTTATACAAATATTTATATAATTATATGATTATATATATAATACTAAAGCTTTAATACATTCCCTCCGAGTTATGTACTTTGGATTTGGATGATATCTGTGTTGGGATTTGTCTTCAAAATATAATACAAAATAGATTTCTACAAATATAATATAAAAATTTATAATCAAATAAATAGATCCATTTGATCATATGATTCTATATTATTGATCATGATCTCAAAATTACTTTCTCATCATCAATCCCCTTATACGAGTAATAATATTTCCAATCCCCTGTAATAATGAGACAATGTCATATTTCTTGTCCAACATGATCATCTATAACTTTAGGGTTTCATTGAAATCAAATTCAAAAAATTATTGATCTCTAGTTCCATCCACTACATCTCTGAGTGTGCATGGTGGGATTGCATAGTAGTTATTATTTTTTTCTAGAGAACCGATAGTTGGATGATTTTGTTTCATTTTTTCAGCAATAGGTTTCTCTAGGAACTCAGATTCAGGATCCTGATGTAGTTATGGAGGAGAGTGCTCTTCCTGGTGTCCTTGGAGTTGAATTTTCTACGAGAGAACTACTCTCTCTTGGGGGCATTCTAGTGATTATTTATATTTTTTTAGTTCTTATGGGAAACCTTTTTTTGATATCTACCCATTTATTTAATATTTTTGAGTTGAAATTGATCCATATCAGGTTTTCCTCTTCTGTCAAAATTTCCCTCTTTCAATCAAAAGAAAAAATATTTTTAATAGTCAAAATATTTCATAGAAATAAATAAACAGTAGCTAAAAATTAGTTCAGGTGACAAGGATAAGAAACCACATATTAATATTTGGTTGGAGATGGTTATTCCATTACTCCTTATATTAGTTACCAATCCTTCCCCTCACCATATAGGAAACCAAGGTCCATTTCCATTCTTAATACTATTATACCAATCGAACTAACAATATATACAAAAAAATCCATAATTCTCTATATGTGAGACCTAAATAATATAATTATGATAAACAAATTGACATAAGTTATGTGTTGAGACTTTTCTTCTTAAATATTCCACTGTCCTTGACCACATTTGGTCTCTGGTGGCCCTTGAAAGCCTTATACCCAACACTGAGGCCTTAGACTCATTATTACTAGTGGGTATTCTTGTGAAAGAGTCCTTTTTGGGCATGCCATAACTCACTAGGTTCAACATATCGTGCTCATAATTTTACAAGGATCTTCCTTGATGATCACTCCAACCCAAAATACCCACCCCACCGATTATAAATAGTTTTTTTTGGAAGAAATCGCTATCCATGTTCCCCATTCCACTAATTTTGAATGACTGAGACTCATTTCTGTTGCGGCTTCTATTGATGCACACTGCCACAATCATAAAGAAGTGGTCAAATGGATCAATGAGAACATCATAGAAAGGTTGATGATGAATCTTCTTCATAAATTATTGAGAGTTGGATGATACCCCATATGCTGGAATACTGTAATCAAAGGTATGAAACCCTTGGATAAAAAGCTCTTATTCTAGATCCTGGGGATTACTATCTTCGTAAGGGAACATTGGTTTTGGGAAGAGTGTTTCCATGTCTTTAGCTTATCTATTCCTCGAGACATACTCTACCAATTTCACTAAAAGAGATAAAGAGAGCATCTAAAAATGTGGAATTTGGATGAATTTCAGTGTTTTAGTGGTGGAAACCCCAGTTAATATGGGTGTATAATTAATATTGTTTTTGAAAAATTTGAATCCATTTATGGACAATTTTTTTTCTAGTGGTTATCAATAAAGAAACATTATTTTTAGATTTTTTTTATTTCTGACAATAAAAAATTGATTATCAAATACAAATTGAATTTATATATTATTATTAGGGATTGTTTTGTAAGTATATATTTTTATTTTATTTTTTCCCACGTATGCAGCTGTGGTGGAAGGGGTTTTGGGGTATATGCGATAGTCATGGTGTTGATTTCCTATGCCGGCTTTATCTGTTGGGTGGGTTTTATAGAAAAAAAGTTTTATATATTTATATTTGTTTGACATTAAAAAAAATTTGTTTGACCTACCACAAAGTTTTTACACACACACATCCATCAACTGAGTCATGAGAAAATAGTTTTATTACTAATTTTATTATTTTAATAAAATTATAAATTTTTTTATTGCATTACTAAGTAGATGTAAAAATGAAGAAGTCATCATTTCGAAAAAAATAAAACTTACTTTATTTATTTCTTGTGATAATTATTTTTATAAAGTTTTTAAATTGATTTTTTTATTTTAAAATTTAAATCATGAAAAATTAAATTTCATTTGAGAGGATGTTTTCTTAGAAATATATTTAAAAAATAAATGATACAAATTTATAAATTTAATATCCATCTCAAGTACAAGATGAGATAAATTTCTCTTGCATTTATAGGTCCTTCAATAAAAAAAATTTACCTCAGGTATAAAGTTTATCTCTATATGAAATATATATTAATTTTTCAATGATATAAAATTATGTTTTGCATTATCATGTTAAAAATATAAAAACTATAGATTTTTTTTATTTTCTTATTTATATTTCATCAATAATTGTAATTTTTTATACTAACTATATAATATAATTAAGAAATATTGTACATATCAAAATATATTTAAATAAATTTCACAATTTTTTAAATTGGTATATGAAATTTATTTTATTTAATAATTAAGATAAATTGAATTTATAATAAAAAAGATAGTGTTAGGTTATTTTCTTATCTCATGTGTTATTATTTTATGCACAATTTTTTTTATAGAATATCGTTTTTTGGGATAATATTTTTTTGTGATAACATTTAACTTATTAATCTCAAAATAAGATTATTGTAAGATAGTTATAAAATGTTGTTTTTTCAATACATAGAATTTTATAATTAATTTTTATTTGGTTGTTCAGTTACAACTTATTTTTTTAATAATAAAATATATTTTTAATGTTAATATATTTTTTTAATTTTTTTTAAAAAATAAAATTTCAATTATGTGTCTCATGACCACTCCATTGTCTAGGTGGAAACTTCAAGGATTTCCTTATTTTAAGCCCTACGTGCCGATTCCATGCCACCAAAAAATCCATTAGAAAAATAAATTAAAACCAAAAATTGTTTAATAAAAGCAGTATAACAAAAACAAAAAATCATTAAGGGAAGAGAAATAAAATCATAACTCGTTTATGTAGAAAAAATTGGTAAAATTTAATATTTTATTAAAATTTAAATGAAGTGGGAAAATAAAATAGGGAGATGGGAGTTGATATTAAGTGTATTTTTATTATGGAAACAGAAAATGTTGCCCAAAATGTCAAAATACTAGGGTCAAAACAATATATACCATTAGAAACATATAATAATTTGATGACATTGGTTAAAAAAATATCATTCCTTCACATTGTGTAGGCTATATTCCAACTCCAATGATTTTGAGATAAAAGTTCAATATGAAACCATAATTGATTATGTCATTGAACCCTTTGATCATGTATCAACACCCAAGTCTACATGCAATAGGAGTGTGTTGAAATGATCTTTATATGTGGTATAGGCCAATCATTTACTCAGACCAAAAGTTATAGCCATTTAAATTTTAAGAAATTGGGGTTGGTAAAAAAACCCAGTTTTGGAGAAATTATGAGACATTATGGGGTCAAAAAGGTAGACCGAGAATTTAGAAATCAGTCTGAGACCATGTATGGAAAAAATCTCATCACATGATTGGATTTGATATATAGTAGGGCCCAAACGGAAACCCGGATCAAAAGTTATAGCCGTGTGAAGCCCGAGTTCGATTTTGGCTTTTTTTTAAAATTTTAATATATTTTTTCCTTTGATTATCACATGATTTAAACCTCATTTCATTTTATATCATTTCATAAGCTTCTATTTGATTGGTTGTAGAGCAAAAATAGACTCCTGAATCAGATGTTATGGCCATTTGATGACGAAGTCTGCTTTTGAGTATTTTTATATATTTGTTTTATGTTTCAAATTATTTTAACTTATAATTATAAATACTTATTAATTAACACATTATAATTAATTAAAATTTTAAATAATAAATTATATATGATTATAAATAATAAATAATAAATAGTTAATTATTAATGGAGTTTTTTTAAAGAAAGTCCTTTAATTTAGTGGTAGTTTATTGAAAATTGCTGATAAAAAACAGTTTTTTTTTGAAAACAACAGAAAAAATTAGTAAATTTTTTTAAATTTTTTTTGCAATGGTATTAACAACTGTTGCGAAACATTTTTTTTTGAGAAACATTAAGCAGTGGTTTTTGAAACCGCTATGAAAAAACCTCTGGGAAACGCAATTGTTTTGTAGTGTTGGGTTGGTTTTATACCTTACATAATTCAAAACCAATGTTTCAAACTAAATTGAAAAGTTGGTATTGAAATTAGGGAATCCATATAAATGTTATCAATGTTTTCTTTAATGGAATATTGAATTTTACGATATTCAGGGGGAGTAAAAATGGGATTGCAAAGTAGAAGCATACCGTTGGGGAAATATTTCCGAGTTCAACGGAATCGTCAGAAAATATTTACAAGATCATTTACTAGGGGGAATTAAAATTTTAACCATTTTACGCGTCCAAAACCAAAAAATTAAAATTTACACTCATTATCATAGCTTGGAAAACACACGGGTCATTACACATATATCCTTCTCCAAATTCAAACTTCACTACAATTTTACACAACACCATCTTATATTAAAGGATTTGAATATAATAAAATTCCTCATCCACTAACAGAATGTAAAAAATAATATATCCAAGTTGAAGAAAATATTCCCATTGTGATGAACTTATATATTTTTGAAATATAGGATTCTATATAGGGCTTTTGTCTAATTAATCTATCAACTAACAACCATTATTTACGCAGGATATAAATTTTTATATGCATTTGAACAAAATACACAACCCAAAATCACTAGTGAATTTAATTTCATAAGTTGAGAGGTAAATTTGGAAATTAAAAAATTTGGGAGAGAGATATTGGTAATATCATATGCCTCGACCTACATTTTAAGAAGAATGATAAGATCTTCTCCATAAGTTTTCTTTTCTATAAAATTACTAGGTTTTTAGTAATCATATGCAATTTTCAAATAGGCATTCTTTATACATGGATTAAAATTATATATTTGTGCCCTTTTTGATAAGAAAACCTCAAACCTTATATATCAGCCAAAGAGAAAGCACATAATTCTGTAGGAAAAGACAAAATCAAACAATTTTCACCTCGATGATTCTCAAAGGAATCTATAAGATGAGTAGCATGATTGATATCTCTTCTCATAAAGGAAAAAAATAGGAAGAAAACAATGTATCAAAGATCTGATAATATCGATTATGGGCCCATAGGCTTGGTATCCACCTTCATCCTCCTTTAGAGAATTGATATTAATTTTAAAATTAGATTTGGCCACAACATCCTTCCAGCCAAGATAAGAGATGAAATACATAACCTTATAAATATCTATTGCCCCAACCACATGAGGAGGCCAACCATCAATGTCCAAGGAATGATAAGATGAAACAGTAGAGCTAGTATGATCCCAAAAGACGCCCCCAAGGTCAAAAAAACCATCCCCATGAATCATTACATAAATATTAAGTTTGATAACTCCTAAAGGTGGGGAATCCATTTGACTGTAAGGGAATTGGTAGGTTATGGTGGACGACACCCTCTGCATCAAGCCATTGAGAGCCCTAATAATGTATCCTAGAAAGCTAGACACCTTGGTCTTTAATATTTTTTTAAATGTAGGAGTTATGACAAAACCATATAATCTAGCCATGGATACACATTCAAACAAGTTTTTCCCATTTGGTTCCATTGTATAGAAGAAAAAATCATAGTCCTTTTAATATTACAATAACCATGAACATCTATTCCTAAAAAATTACTTTTATATTATCCTTTAAAATATTTAGATCTAGATAAGCGGATATATTAAATAAAATTGAGTAATATATCTCAAATTGATGGAAACAATTTAGATAATGATCATGGATTTTTTGTGATTTGAACAAAAAACTCATATATCATAGAACATGTGATTTTTATAGAATTATGTAATGTGACCATTTTTACTATCAAAAGTCTATTTAATAGTAATAAATAATAAAATAAGCTCAAATTATTATGATGTTTTAGAATAATAAAATTTGAATAATTTATTCTATGTACGAAAAACCCACACATATATTTGACTAGTGATGTGATTAGAATGATTGAACTACCTTTAATGTTTTATAAACATATATACAATGATCAAAACTAAGGAACTATAATTGGATTAATATATAAATGTATTAAAATAGGAATTGATTCATTTATTTACTAGAGAAAAAACAACACATTAAACAAAAGTTTTATTTTTAAGGAATGATACATGATGTCTTTTTTACTATTAAAAGTGTTTCTACTTCATTAAAAATGTGTCGAATGATCAAAAATTGAATAAAAGAACTCATATTGTAACAAAAATTTAGGAAAACATTTCCTATCTATTTTGAAACGCATTGGAAAAAACCACACATCAATTATATGTGTGACATAACATTTAAGATCAAATGTTATTTTTTTAGTTAATTATCTTTCATGTTTTACAAATTTCTTTCAATTAATCAAAACTAAAAAAATAAGAACTTATTTTCATGAAAATTTAAGAAAATAGTTTCTGATTCATTTGTGACTAATTAAGACAACTAAATAGTAATTTGATTTTTTATTAGTGTAAAATGATTCAATGTTCTTTTGTATAATTATAATTGATATTTTTCATGATTTTTATGTGTTACTTTTTGATACTTTTTTTATATATTATTTTATACATTTTTAACATTTATCTTGTCTCATAATGAAAAAATATTGTGTGTTCATGCGTGTGTTCATTTTTAAAAATATTTATATATTTATATGATTATATATATAATACTAAATATGTTACTAAAAATATTATATAAAAATTTATAATCAAATAAATGGATCTATAATATCCCATGATGTCATCTTGTCGATCACCATATCAAATCTTCTTTTCTAATCATGAATTCCCATAGAAGCCCAATAATCATTCTCGTCCCCAGTAAACAATGAGACAATGTCATTTTACTCATCCATCATGATTCTCTCTTCCTATAGGGTGTCGTTGGAATAAAATTCTAAAAATTAATGATCTATGGGGCCATCCACTATAACTCCAGGGGTGCATGGTGACGTCGGGTAGTAGTTATTGCTATTTACCATAGAATTGATTGGAATTTGAAGGTTTTACTTTTATTATTAAAGAATTTTCTTTAGGAACATAGATTCAGGATCCTAATGTAGTTCTGGGGAAGATTTCTCTCCTCGATGTCCTCAGAGATGAGTTTTATGTGAGAGAATTTATTTCTCTTGTTGGAATTCTAGATATTCTTAAGGGAACTCTGGTTGTGTGAAGATAGTTTCCCAGAACTACATTAAGATAATGAATCTGATTATTGTTTTCGTAAGGGAACACTGGTAGTGTGAAAATAGTTTCCATGTATTTACCTACTTCTTTCCATGAGACATACTCTATCAATGTCACTAAAATATATAAATAGAGAAACAATAAATGCAGAATTTGGATGAATTTCAATGTTTTGATGGTGGAAAACCCTAGTTATGCAGGGGTAAATTTATTACAGTTTTTGACTAATTTGAAGCCATTTATTAAGAGTTTTTCTATAGTGGTTATTAATAAATAAACATTAATTTTCAAATTTTTATTTATCACAAACAATAAGAAATATAATATCAAATAAAAATAAATCAAAATTATTCTCAGCTTATTCATGTAAAAAAAAATATATTTCTAGAATAAAATAGAAATCTCACTATAAGATGATTTTTAATTCATTTTTCCAAAAACATATACCAGAAAAATATTTAAAATTTTATAGGTAAATTTTAATAATTCTTTTTTGAAGTCATTAATGGAAATATTAATTAATTCTTTGTAACATAAGCCTTAATATATGTGGTCTATAAATGCATTGACTCTTTTATCAAAACTATAAGAGGAAACAATTTACTATTCTATTATTATATTATCATCCGTTACATAGATGACACACACACACACACAGATATATATATATATATATAATCCATTTGGTTGCTTTGATTTAGTTTAAATTTTATTATTAGATAATTTTTTATAAGTATATATTTTTATTTTGTTTTCCCCAAACATGCAACTGTGGTGGCAGGGGGTGTGGGGTTTGGGGCGACGATCATGAGGTCGAGTCAACATGCTATTTTTATTATTTAATTGAGTTGTGTTTAAATATTATATATATATATATATTGACATTAAGGAATAGATAAAATTATTTTTACCTACTCTAATGTTTTTACACACACACATCCATCAAATGAGACATGAAAAATAATGATATATCAAATTTATTTTTCATAATAAATTCATCTAATTCTATAGGGAATTATTAAGTATATGTAAAAATGAATAAACCATCATTTCATCAAAAAAATAAAATTTACTTCATTTATTTTTTGTGATAATTCTTTTTATAAATTTTATAATTTTTTTTGTCTAAAATTTAAATCATGATGAAATAAATTTCATTTTGGAGGATATTTTTGTAGAAATACATTTCAAAAAATCAATGATTCAAATTTATAAAATCAAAATCTATCTCAGGTACCAGCAAAGATAAATTTCTCATGGAATAATAGGTCCTTAAAAAATAATATTTATCTCAGGTATACATTTTATCTCTATATTAAATTTCAATTACTTGTTCAATGATATAAAATTATGTTTTCATTATCATGTAGGAAATATAAAAACTTGAGATTTTTTTATTTTCTTATTTATATTTCATCAATAATTGTAATATTTCATAGTAACTATATAAAATAATTTGAAAATATTATATAGATCAATAGCTCTGTAGAAAATTTTTAACTTTTTTAAAAAAATTATATTAATTTTATCATATTTAATAGTTATGATAAATTCCATTTATAATAAAAATGTTAAATTCAAATTATTTTCTAATATTGAAATTCTTAATATCAAAATAAAATTATTTTAAGATAATAATAAAATTTTGTTTTTTGAATAATTATATTTTTTAAAAAATTATTTGGATGTTCGATTAAAACTTATCTTTTATTAATAAAAAAATAATTTTATTTTATGTTAATATATTTTTTTTAAAAAATATTATGTTTTAAAAGAATTATTCATTAAGTATCCCACGTCTACTCCTTCATCTAGGTGGAAAATTCAAGGATTAATTTGGCTTAACCCTTATGGGTCGATTCTATGCTACCCAAGAATCCGACATAAAAAATATTGTTTCAAAAAAAGGAGTATTATGAAAATAAAAATGGAGGAGATTTAAATAAAATAGTAAATTTTTTATGGAGGGGAGGAAAATAGTTAATATTTAATATTTTATGAAAATAAAAATGAAGTGGGCCGATGGAAGCGAGAGATGAGGGTTGATATTACTTGTTTTTTATGTATATTTATGGTGTTGACCACAATGTCAAAATATTGGGGTCAAGACAATATATACCATTAAAACCTTATAATTATTTAATAAAATTCATTAAAACTATATCATACTATCCCAACATGTAGGCTATCTTCCAACTCAAAAGATTTTGAGATAAAAGTTCACCATGAAACGTTATGTGACTATGTCATTGAACCATGTGATCACATCTTGAAACCCCTATCTACATGCCATAGGTGCATCTTGAAACGATCATGATATGTGGTACTATCCAAACCGACACTTGGATCAGAAGTTATAACCGTTTGAATTTTAAGAAACCGGGGTCGGAGATAAAAAAATATGTTTCAGAAGCATTATGGGAATTTCCTATTTTTAAAATGTGGGAAAATATCTTAAAACTCATTCTGTTACCATATATACTTCAAATCTTGTCACATGATTCGATTTGATAGGTGGAATAGCCCAAATGGACACCGGATCAAAAGTTATGGCTGGTTGAAGTTCAATTTAGATTTTCTAAAGTTTAATATATATTTTTCCTTTAGTTATCACACAATTTTAATCTCATGTGATTTTATATCGTTTGATAATCTTTTATTTAACTATTTGTGGAGCTAAAACGGACTCCCGGATCCGAAGTTATGGTCATATGATGTTGAAGTCTCTTTTTCAGTTTTTTGTAGATTTGTTTTTGGTTTCAAGTTTTTATAATCTAATAATCATAAATTCTTATTAATTAAAAAATTACAATTAATTAAAATAAAAAATAATCTATATATCATAGTAAATAATAAAAATAAATAATTAATCATAAATAGATATTTTTCCAGTAATTTCCATTAATTTAGCCGCTGTTTTTCAAAACTGCCACTATTTTCCAACAGTTTTTTAAAAACCACAGCTAAAAGATAGATTTTTTCAATAAAAAAAATTAATACGATATTTAAACAAAATTTAGTGGCAGTTTTAACAACCGCCAATCATTTTTTAGGAAAACATATAACGGCGATTTTCGAAATAGCCTCGAACAAACCACCAAGAAATGCCATTTTTTTTAATTATTTGGATATATTTATAGCTTAAATATGTCAAGCCTGGCATTATAGACTAAACCCAAATGGTTTAATTCCAATTTAAGACTCAATATAAATTTTATCAATGTTTTCATCAATGGAATGTAGAATTTTATGATATTCGAGGGAGTCAAAATGGGATTACAAAGCATAAGCTTGCAGCTGGGGACATATTTATGAGATCAATAGAATCATAAAAAATAATTATAAAGATCATTTACTATGGGTAATTAATATTTAACCCTCTTACACCTCTGAAACTGAGAATTATAATTTCTATTCATTATCACAACCTGAAAAATACACATGTCGTTACACATACATGCTTCTCTAAATTCGAACATAACACTAATTTTACACTACACCATCTAATATTTAAGGATTTAACTATCCTAAATTCCACATCAATGAAGGAAATGTATACAATAATAGATCCAAGTTTTATAATATATCCCCATTTTGATGAACGTATAAATGTTTGGAATATAGTCTTCTGTATTGGGATTTTGTTTAATGAAGCCATCAACCAGCTCCCATTATTTACACAAGATAGGAATTTTTATATTTCACCATGCATAAATAAACACCCCAAAATCACTAGTGTATTTTATTTAATAAGTTGAGAGGTAAATATAGAAATTACAACATCACGCAGAGAGAGAGATTGGGAATATCCTATGCGTAAACATACCTTTAAAGAAAATCTATCAGATCTTCCATAGAAATTTTCTTTTCTCTAAAATTATTTATTTTTTAGTAATCCTCTAATAGATAAAAATATCCATTCTCAATCCATAGATTAAAATTATATATTTGTTCCCATTTGGTTCCATTATAAAGATTATAAAATCCTAGTGCTTTTAGTATTTCCATAACCATGAACATCTCCACATAAAAAAGTTATTTTATATTATCCTTGAAAATATTTAGATCTGAATAATAGGATACATTTAAAAACATGTAATTGATCTCAAATTGATGGGAAAAAAATTATAGAATGATCATGGATTAGTTTTTGATTTGTAAAAAAATACCGATATATCATGTAACATGTGATTTGTCCAGAATTATTGAAAGTGTCCCTTTTTTAATATCAAATTTGTATTTGATAATAATAAATCATCAAATAATCTCGGATTATCATGATATTTTAGAACAATAACATTTGTTTCATTTATGCTATGTATAGAAAATCCACAAATTGATTTGACATGCGAAGTGACTAGAATGATTGAATGTACCTTTTATGTTCTATAAACATTTATGTAATGATCAAAAGTGAGAAAATAGAATTGGATTAATATTAAAATGATTGATGATGTCCATTGATTAATTTATTACATAGAGAAAAAAACCGCATGTTAAACCAATGTGTGGTATTTATGGAATGAAACACAATCTTTTTTTTACTATTATAAGTGTTTCTAATATAATAAAAATGTGTCAATTGATCATAATTAAAAAATGAAACTCATATTATCACAAAAATTTAGGAAAATAGTTTACAACTAATTTGAAACACATTGAATAAACCATACATCAATTCTATGTGTGATATGACACTAATGATCAACTATTTTTTTAAATAAATATCATTCATGTTTTACAAATTTATGTCAAGTAATCAAAACCAAACAAATAACCTTAAATTTTTGTGAAAATTTAGGACAATATTTTTTGATTCGTTTGTGACTTATTAAAACCACTACATAAAAATTTGATTTGTGATTATTGTGGAATGATTCAATGTTCATTTGTACATCTATAATTGATATTTATCATGAATTTTATGTATTAATTTATGATACATTTTTATTATATTATATTATCTATTTTGAAATCTATATCTTGAATCCTAATGAAAATATATTGCATGTTCATGCGCGCATGCATTTGTCCTAATATTTATATAATTATATGATTATACATATATCACTAAATATGTTACTAAAAATATAATATAAAAATTTATATTCAAATAAATGGATCCATATGATCCCATGATGCCATATCATCAATTACCATCTCAAAGTTTCCTTTATCATCATCAATAACCTTAGAAGCTGAATAATCTTTTTCATCCCCTAGAAAAAATGAGCCAATTAAATATTTCTCATCCACTATGATGCTCTCTAAATACAGGTTTTCATTGGAATAAAATTCTAAAAATGAATGATCAGTGGTTCCATCCATTGCATCTCTGGGGGTATATAATGAAGTCATGTAGGGGTTATTATTATTTTCTAGAGAACCGATAACTGGATGAAGGTTCACCTTTGAAATCTTCAAGGATTTTCTCAAGGAACTCAGGTTCATGCTCTTGATTTAATTATGGAGTAGATTTCTCTTCCTTGTGACCTTAGAGCTGTGTTTTCTATAATATAATTTCTTTCTCTTGCTGGAATTATAACGATTCTTTAAATTGTTTTCTGTTCTGCCAGACAACCTATTTGCAATCTCTACCCGTTTATTACATATTTCATCATGAGAATCGATTAGAATCATGTCTTATTCTTATTTTAACATAAATATAAATAATTTTTTTTAATTGTAAAAAAGTTTCACTGAAATAAGTTAAAAATGACTAAAAAATAGTTTAGGTGACCAGGAGAAAAACCACACTTTAATTTTTCGTCGGAGATGGTTGTGCCTACTCTCCGTGCATTGTTTACCAATCCTTTCACTCAAAATTGGGGAATCCCAGGACCATTTTCCCACTTCATATATTTACACCAATTAAACCAGCACTCTACACATACAAAAGTCATAAATCTCTACCATGAGACCTATATAATATAATAAGGATAACACATAAAAATAAGTGACATGAGTGATGGTTTGGAACCTGTATTCTTCAAAACTCCACTTTTCCCTGAAAAATTTTGATATTTTGTATCCCTTTCAATCCATTACACCCAAAACATATCCATTGGAATCATTTTTATCAGTTGGTATACCAGTGCAAGATTCCTCATCGGGCATGCGGAAATTCACATGGTTCATGATATTATTCTAATTATTCAACATTGATCTTCTTTGATGATCATTACCACCTATAATACTCACCCCATAGATTATAAGAGGTTTTTTTTTGAGGAAACCACCATCCATGTGCCCCACTCCACCATTTTTGAATAACTAGGACTCATTTCTGCTGAGTATGCTACTGCTAAACGTGTCCACGATCTCAAATAACTGTCCAAAGGGGTAAAATCCAATGTCATATGAAGGGTGATGATGAATATTCATTGAAAAATATGGAGAGTTGGATCATGAACCATATAATGGAATAATGTAATCAAGGTTCTACAACCCATGGATGAACAACTTTTCTTCTAGCTCTAGGTGATTGTTGTTTTCCTAAGGGAATATTAGTTTTGAGAATACAATTTCCATTTCCTTAGCCGATTCTTTCCTTTAGGAATACTCCATTAATGTAACTAAAAGTGATAAAAAGAGAAACTAAAAATTTATAATTTGGATGTATTTCAATGTTTTAATGGTGGAAACCCCAGTTAAACTGGTCGTATATTTATTATAGTTTTTGACCAATTTTAATCCATTTGTTGACAACTTTTTTGTAGTGGTTATTAATAAATAAAAATTATTTTACAAATACTTATTTATTTTTTATAATAAAAAATATAAAATCAAATTAAAACAATTCAAAAATTATTCTTAGCTTATTCAGGTAACAAAAAAGTCATATTTCCATAATAAAATAGAAAACTCCCAATAAAGAGGTTTTTTATTCATTTTTCACCTAAAAATGATACCAAAAAATACATAAAATCCCAAAAGTAAATTCTAATAATTCAGTTTTTGAATTCATTAAGAATAATATTAATTATTTATTTTTAACATAAGACTTAATAAAAATGTTTTATAAATGCATTGACTCCATTTTTCACAATTAGATGGGGAACCAATTTACTATTATATTATAAAATTATCATCCACAACTTAGATGAAACACACACATATATATATCTTTATATTATACACTTGGTTTTCAGGATTAAATTTAAATTTTATTATTAGAGAATGTTTGGTAAGTATATATTTTTATTTTTTTCCCACACATGCATCTATAGAGGTAGAGGGTTTGGGGTGTAGGGCAGCGGTTGTATGGTTGAGTCCCCATGTCTATTTTATTTGTTGTGTGAGTTGTATATAAAAAATGTTTGATATATTTTTGTAGTGTTTTGACATTAAAAAAATAAATCAAATTAGTTTGAGCCACTAAAAAGTTTGCACACACACATCCATCAACTGAGACATGAAAAAATAATGTTATATATAATTTATTTTTTGTAATAAATTTATCTAATTTTATGTGGTATTATTAAGTAGTTGAAAAAATGAATAAATCATCATTTCATCAAAAAATAAATTTTACTTAATTTTTTTGTGTTATAATTATTTATATATATTTGTATTTATATTTCATAAGTAATTTTAAATTTTCATATTAACTATATAAAATAATTAAAAATATTATATATATCAACTTCTCTTTAAATACTTTTTACTATTTTTTACATTGTTATATTCATTTTATCTCATTTCATAGGTAAGATAAATTGCATTTATAATAAAAAATTGAAAGTCAATTTTATGGAAGAGGGACATAATGAAAATAAATGCACTATGAAAATAGTCATCCATGAGTACCATTAGCAACAACATCAAAGGCCTAAATAGAAAGGGAAATATTTTTCCATCCCAACCATTGAGAAGGATCTGGAAATGATGTGGTGAAATGTACTATAGTTATTCCATCAAGGATAGAGAAAATACTATTTTATTTTGTCCCTATGAATTATTTATTTCATGAAATATTAATAAAACTATTCACGCACCATCCCATGACATGGATGTTGAGATATCTATTAAAATTGGAAATGATAAAATTATTTCATCCCAAGTTTAAAAATCCTTAATTATACTTATTTTTGGGTTGAATGACCTAGATAAACATTTTTATCTAAATTTAGAGGAATTAGATATTATTATAGCTGTGGATTGGTTTTATTTATATAGATCCACCATAAATTTCTAGGATAAGGAAACCACCCTTCATATCACGAATCACCCTCTAAATCCACATAAGAGAAAGTAACAGCATGAATCTCCTTCTAAGTCGACATATTTTGAATTTTTATTATTTTTTAATAGAATTTTTATCTTCTTCAAATGAATGAAAATAAGGAAATTATAATCTTTGATGCCATTCTCATTGTGAGAGAAAATACTATTGGGTTTCTTGAAGAATCACCATGTCTTCCTCTTATATGAGATGTTGTGTTCTTGATGAAATTTACACCAAGAGATTTTCCAATATCCCAGAATCTATATTGAATGGAAAATGTTGAATATTAATATTTGAAGAAGAAAATATAGGAGATTTTGGTTAAGGGTTTATACCACAAAGTGCTTAACCATGGGGTGCATCGGTCCTTTTCATCAAGAACAAATAAGGGTTATTGCACCTCAACATTGAATATTATGAGCTTTTCAAGAACTTTATAATGAATAAATTTCCACTACCATATATTGATGATCTATTTGAAAAGCTATGTGGATCACAATACATCTCTAAAATATATATTTAGATAGGATATTAACATGTAAAGGTGAAGATAAAGGAAATCTTCATGACTGATTCTCATACAGGGTACTAGAACTATGAGCACATAGTGGTTACATTTAGACCCACTAATGATCCAAATATCTTCATGGACATAGTGAATAAATTATTTATGGGTTACTTTAACAAAATTTTGAATTCATTATTTACAATATTTTTATATACCCCAAAAAACAAAGAGGAATATGAATAGTATTTTAATGTTGTAGTGATTACCTTTTGAAAGGAAAAGTTATTTAAAAAGTATATTAAGTGAGATTTTGGGATAGAGATAATGATATTCCTAGGATGTGTTTCCACTATAGAATTGGTATATATGGATCATTTGAAAATAGAGGAATTTGAACGATATCCAAGACCAATATCTAAATAGATCCCACTTATGCATTATTTCTCACATGATGTTCACATATGAAATGATGATTTTTATCAGTGGATAGAAAAAAAATATTGATGGATTCATTAAGCTAATGGTTGTTTATGGTGAATGGTGTGGGAAATAAATCAACCAAGGAAATACAATTGTTTATATCTTTAAGCATTGCATGGATAGATAAGGAAAACAAATTCATGATAAGTTGGGCCTTGAAAAGGGGACCATTTAGATAGAGTACCTCAAATATCCAATATCATATGGGAAGAATTAGATTGTTTTATTTTTATGGAATTATTAATAATTTCACATCACAAATATACATCTGGAAAAGTTTATTCCTATATTTTGTGGGATAATTACACTAGTGAATATTATGCTCACATCTAAATTATGGATATATCATTTTATGAATTCCAAAGGGTATGATGAGACGGGTGGTGGGGCACATTTACTATTACTACTTGAAGATGAATTCAGTGAGAGAAATTTTTATTTTTCATAGGATCTCATATATGGATATCTCATTTTGTGATGTGTGTATCCACCCTTGTTTGATCATATAATCTCTCAGTGAGGATCATACTGTTTTTTTATATGAACATTTCATGGAGGAAGAACCTCAAATGTACAGTTTTTTCAACGTTGATGTCCCAATTATTCATTGTAAGATATTTTTGGTCTTTAGCCAATGTTGATAATGAAGCTGATATTTGGGTGAGAAATATTTGGTTTAATGAGATACCAAAAAAGAATAATTTTTTGGTACAGTAGGTTGGGAATGGAGGCATCCCTGTTGGAATCTATAATTAATGCAGTGTAGCCCAACGGGTCAAGGTTTCTTGGTGTAGGGACCATATCCTAAAAAAATACTAGAGGGAGATGGGAATCATATATAATCCCCAATCAACCCCTCCCATAACAAGGCCTTTTCAGTAGAGGGTTGGCAGTGAACCACCACAGTGGGCAGTGAGCCATGCTGAAGAACAAACCTATGAGGTAGTGAACCTAAGTGGACAATATTGTGGTGTAGGGTTCTGTAGTCTTGATGTAAGCCATATAATTAGTGTTAGATCAAGGGTAGGCATTCCTATGATCATAGGGAAATCACTAGGGTAGATATTTTTGGAATCCCAAATGAACATAGTTCATCCCTACAGGTCAAGGTTGCTGAGTTCAAGACCTTATCCCACGCTGGAGACTAGAGGGCATTGAGAATCATATACAAGCCGCAACCATTCCCCCTCCCATCATAAGGTTTTTTTAGAAGAGGGTTGGTAGTGAGCCACCCCGTTGGTTTGTGAGCCCTACTGAAGAAAACAATAATTAGGTAGTGAACCAAAGAGAATAATATTGTGATGTAGGGTCTTGAAGCTCTGATGTAAGCCCAAAATTGGTATCAGAGGCGGGTAGGCAAGCCTCTGATCAAAGGGAAAGTACATGGGGGATAGATTGTTTGAATCCCAAATGAAAGTAGTGCAACCCTACTGGTCAAGGTTACTGGGTGCAAGGACCCTATCCCACATTATATATTGGATGGAACTGGGTATCATATATAAGCCCCAACCATCCGCCCTCCCATAACATTTACTTTCCATAAGAGGGTATATAGTGAGCCACCTGGGCGAGCAGTGAGATCTGCTGAAGAAAAAATCCATGAGGTAGTGAACCAAAGAAATAATATTGTGGTGTAGGGTCCCGTATCACCAATTTAAGCCTTATAATTAGTACTATAGATGGGGTAGGCATTCCTCTGATCATAGGGAAAGCACTAGGGGAGAGATTGTTGGAATCCCAAATGAATGTTGTGTAGCCCAATGGGTCAAGGTTGATGGGTGAAGGGACCCTGTCCCACATCAGAGGCTAGAGGTAACGAGGCATCATATATATGTCCCAACCACTCCCTCCCATAAGAAGGAATTTTAAGAAGAGGGTTTGTAGTGAGAAACCCTTGTGAGTAGTGAGACCTGCTAAATAAAAAACCTTTGAGGTAGTGAATCAAAGTGGATAATATTGTGATGTAGGGTCTTAAAACCCCAATGTAAGACCTATAATTTGTATCAAAGGAAGATTATACATGACTCTAATCATAGGGAATAAACTAAGGGAGATATTTTTGGAATATCAAATGAACACAGTGTAGAACTATGAGTAATGTTTGGTGAGTACAGGGACCCTATACCACATCAATGACAAGAGGGCGATGAGAATTGTATATAAACACCAGTCACCCCCCTCCCGTAAATTGTTGGAATCTCAAATGAAAATAGTGCACCACTATAGTTCAAGGTTGTTGGGTGCTAGGACCGTATCCCATATCAGAGATTGGAGGGCATTGAGCATCATATATAATCCCCAACTACCCCTACCATAACAAGGCCTTTTTTAGAAGAGGGTTGGCAGTGACCCACCCTAGTGGGAAGTGAGCACTTCTGATGAACAAACCCATGGGGTGGTGAAGTAAAGAAGACAATATTATGATGTAGGGTCTTATATACCTGATGTAAGCCCTTAGTTGGTTTCATATTCTAGTAATAAATCCTTTTATTGTAGGTAAATCAGTTGGGGATATATTGTTGGAATCTCAAAAGAACATAGTGAAGCCCTATAGGTCAAGGTTGTTGGGTGCAAGGAACCTATACCACATTAGAGATTGAATGGCATTGGGAATCATATATAAGACCCAACCATCCCCCTCCCATAACAAGTCCTTTTTAGAAGAGGGTTGGTAGTGATCCACCCTTATGGGCAGTGAGTCGTACTGAAGAACAAACCCATGAGATAATGAACCAAATCAGACAATATTGTGACTTAGGGTCCTAAATCCCCAATGTAAGCCCTTCAATTAGTATCAAGGTCAGTGTATTCATGCATCTAATCATAGGGAAAGTACTATGTGAGAGATTGTTGGAATCCCAAATGAACACAGTGATGCCCTCTGGGTAACGGTTTATGGGTGTAGTGAGCCTATCACGCATCAGGGGCTGAATGTCATTGGGAATAATATATAATCCACAACCATCTACCTCCTATAACATGGACTTTTTGGAAGAGGGTTGGTAGGGAGGCATCCCGATGGGTAGTGAGCCTATCTGAAGAATAATCCCGTGAGCTAGTGATTCAAAGTAGAAAATATTGTGATGTAGGGCCCTAAATCCCCGATGTATGCCCTAAAATCCCCACAACTCATTGTGTGAAGAATAAAGGGATTGCATTGGCCTCGTGATGCTGGTGATGTGATATCCCAGCTGTAAAACTGTATAGTATCATTTTAAGTGAAATTGGTATTGAATTTTATGATAGAGTTTTATTCTATTTATGGGGATTGTTGTGCAAGGGGAGTTAGTTTCATATTTCCCCTATCCATGGTTCTAGGTGACGAGATAGTACGTTGTGAAAAATAAGTTTTATGGAATGATTTTTTGAATGGTGTATTGGTTTTTATGGGATGCTTGATCAAAATATAGGGAAGTTAGGAGATGTTATAATCTAGGTAATCAGGTTTGGGTGAAAAAACTCATGGTTGATCCCATTGTGATTATTTCTGGGGATGGTCGTCATATTTTGTCTGGATGATGTTTCAAATATTCTTAGAGGTTTGTTGTGGTATATATTAAGGGAGCTAGGTCAGTTGGATGGATCCTATATATAGACTTAAGATTAATATAGATAGGTCCTGTGTGCATGGGGATGTGAGCAGTGGTTTTCAGGTACATTATTGTTGATGGTTAGTGCTTGTTGTCTTAAACACATTCTTTTGTATAGGACATTCAATTGAGACTGAAACAAGAGCTATATATAGTGGGATTTTGTAGTGTAGGTATTATAAAATTTTCTATTATAAGGTAGCGTCTGACTCAAAAATTTTAATGGGTCTTCTTAAGTGTAGGGTTAGAATCCCATGGATAAAAAATTATTTAATCAATATTTCTAAGGCAATGATAGGCTAAGACAAAAAGGTTAGTCAGATAGGGAGAGAAATGAACTTTTTAAGTAATTTACTTACTGAGAAATGGAGTATTTATAATTATCTCACTCTCTATTAATGTATCATGTTTATTCCATATGATTATAATATATTTTCAGTTTAAATGTTCATGGGATTCAACACATTTAACCCCCATGTGTTCTACCATTTTTAATAGAAAGTTAACATTGAGTGATTGATTAATTTTATGAACCATTAATGAATAATATAATATCTATATTATATTTTATGGTCTAAAAAGAAATTCATTGTGATCATGACACACTTCCACAAAAAAATTATATTACATTAATATGTTGGACTATATTCTTTATTAAAAATTGAAAACCATATGAAAAAACTATGGTATGGTTTGTGGGTTTGATTATTTTATCATTAAACATATATTTGGAAATTAATAAATAACTCCCTTATCTTTTTCTATAAATATTATTTTCCAATGATTCCACCAACATTTTCATGAAGATATGCACTTTTGTTCCAAGTCCTAGGGAGTTATGAATCCTTTTATTGTACCCAATCCCACTAGTTCCCCCCCTACATTCCTTCATTCCTAAGGTGGGTAGACTCTACCACCATGGTTAATGATATTAGAACCTTGATCAGAACATCAATGTTGGTTTTCATCTCCTTTATCAATGGGTTGCACCTTGGAGTTCATTAGCTAATTCGGATCTCCTTTAACGATTTAATATATATTCTTGAATCTAATTCCCAATACCTTATTTATATAGACACTAGTTAATTATAATGTTTTCTTCTGTGATAGGACATCCACATATGATCGAAACTAAAAGTGTGGTTGAGAATTTATATATATATATATATATGGACATTGGGTGTTGTGGGGATCTGTAAAATTATAATTCCTTTTGAGATGATATAATATCATATATGAGCTATCCTAGGTGTAAAACCCATGGAATCACATTTTCTTCAAATTTAAACATACACCTGGTGTGTAAGACATACAAAGCTCATTGTCTATATCATATTTTACATGTTAGATTGATTTAATCACATTTATTATATGTTTCATGAGGAATTCAACACTAACCATGAATGAAAACTTGTTATTTTCATAAAATTATTTATTGGATCATCACCCAAGGAACCTCATACTCATAACATTTGGTAGATATTCAGATGCATTCACACAGGTTAAAGGTTTAAATTTATGTAGAGATATGGTCATATATTTAATGTATTGCATGGAAATGATCTCGTGTTCAATGTCTTGTGTGGATGTGCTCATCACTTTGAATTCTAATGGGGAAATATTCATAGGTTTAAATTATTGTTGAAATGTTTCATGTGTATGCCTTTCATGTACTCATATAAATGTGGAATAACATCACATGGATATGCTGAGGTCTTGCGGGTTCCTCATGTTTGGATGATAAATGGATGAGTGTGTTTACGAGGGGAATAATCTCACTTTGGGGTTGTCGTATCCCAAGTGTTGGACGTATAGATTTTTGGTGATGTTGGAATTGAACCTCAGGGATTATTCCAATGTACCTGATTATGATAGTGGTAGAGAAACCCTTGTTAATTGAGTTCACAATATAAGGCTTTGTGACAGTACAATTATATGTAGTTTAAAATAATTATGTATGGTTGATTTTTCTAGGGTAGGAGAGAGTGAAATGGGTAGTGTGGGGTTTACCTGTGAAATAATTCTATAATATGATGGGTCATCTTAGGATTATCACATGAGGTATCTAATTTTTACCACACACGGTAATGATAGTGTTTGATGTAATTTTTTTGAGGACATTTCCATCCTGGTCATGAGTGGGATTTAAAAACTGGTGATCGCATTTCCATGTAATATTTGTTGGGATCCCATATAACCTCATTCAACGGATGAGTTAACTACTTCCCTTGATTACTCTACTACTTCGGTGGTATGTAGGTGTATTAATGTTAGAGGTCCTATGCTTACGAGAATAAGGAAATGAGATTTTTTAGGTAGAGTTTAGAGAAACTATCCTGAACACAATGTTGAATGATACTAGTTGTTCAAGTGTGATTTGCATAAATGAACCTACTTTGGATTTTTTTAGACAACATGAGAACCAAAAATGAATTAACCTATGTTTAGAGGAAGGATATATTGGTTTGGGGACCTGAATGTTGTTTCATGGTGTTTCAGGAAGCTGTGGGTTACAAGAAGGAAATTAATATTGCACCAAAGAACCTATCCATAAAGGGAAGTTTCAAAAGGAAAACTCTAACATAAGAAAATGTTTTCTGGGACCTATGATTTGAATTCCATTCAGGTCCTATAGTTATAGTAATCTAGAGGATGGTTGAATTATGTATGTTCATATAAGATATGAGACTGTGAACATGATTGTAAAACTTATTCTTCTAGAGTTTAATCCTAAAAAACATGGGTGGGGTGATTCAATATTAACAAAAAAATTATGCTCTCTAACATTGTGTCATGTAGCAAAATTTGTGTCATGAAAATTTCAATTGGATCACACAAACATGGGTAATGTGAAACTCATGGATTTTACTCCTTAGAGAAGTTGTTTAAGGAAGTGTTTCAGCATCACCTTTCACTTGCAAGTTAATTGTGAGCCTATATGGGGGTTTTGTGATGTTTTATAATATTTGGGGTGGAATTGTACATTAGTTTTAAAGGGATATTCAACATTTAGACAATATTTAGTAATTTAGGTCTCCATTCTCATTTATGTGATTTGGGATTAAAAATTCAGTGTTGCGCTTGAAGAATCAAGGATGTGCACACTCACACTCCTGACAATGGAGTGGGGCCTCAGGGGAATTTTTTTCCATTTATTCAAGAAAAATTGAATTCTAAAATTTGAGATGCTCTTTTGGAAGCAATATATCCCCCTTTTAATTGTAGCTAATGGGGAAGCGGAGGGTAAAATTCAAAGAAAAATGATGAACTTTTTCAAAATTCTCACAATTTCACACAACTCAGTTACATGTGCGTAACATGGAGTGAGGGGATTCTATAATTATAAATTGAGTGGTGGACCTCTTTATCCACTTGAATTTTATGGATGAGAATATTTCTCCCATCCATGGAACTCAACCCACTTTTGAGAACATCATAACCTTTGAGTCACACCATTTGTGCAGCTACTCGCTAAGGTGATTCCCTTTTGGAGAAATAGATTACTTATCCAAGAATTTTATTGAAATGATGTTAAATTTTATGAAATGGGTGATTTACATGATGAAATCTCTAGATTAATGATTTAGCCAAAAAAATTATCAAAATCAATCAGAAATAGGTGAACTGGCTACTCATATTTCCACTGCTGCCACTTCTATTTCCAAGAGGGGGAAATGGATAGGAACCATGGGTTCCCTCAAACTAAGATGTTTTTCAAAAAATATTAGGGCATGTTTGGGTTTGTTTATAGGGGAAAATTAGGGATATAATATGTGGAAGAACATCCCCTTTATAACATTGGGATGATTTATATTTGTCCATTTCAACCATGTAAACCCCTATATTGAGATATTTATTCTCCCACAACAAAAAATCTAATTATATGACATCACTACTCTAGAGAATTTATTTGAGGATCTTGCAGATGGTAACATTTATGTTCTCAATGGAAGGATAAGGTCACTCACTTGGTAGAAACCAAGAGATGTGGAGTTCCCCACCAAATATACGAGAATTATCCTACCCAATATTTTGAATATGTGTGAGGGTTGGAAAGAAGACTAGAACATAAAGTCATAGAGGAACTTCATAGATAAATGGGAATAAGTGTAATATACACGTGCAAAGTGTGTGGATACTGGTACTATTTTGCATGATATTCCTTTGTATGAGGCAGTGTGTACATCCCTATTCAATGTATACCGTAAACTAGATTTTTCTATGAGAGCTCATTAGCCGATCATCCTCAAACAATATCACCTTCCATCTACACCAAGGGGAGTTTAGGATTAGTCTATGTGATGTGGATAAAATTGGTAGTATCCCTTAATTTGTTTTAATATGATGAGTTCATCCTGTTTCCCAACACTTGGGGGATGCTGAGTAGACACCGATAGTGGTGAAGAATATATTGGACTAGATGATATGGATATTTAAGAACCAACTTCTCTTATATAAGGATATCCCCATAAATGCATTTATGGGTTTTTTTCATTATCATTCTTGTGGAAAATATGCTTGGGAGGCCAAATTTGTGAACTATAGTATGACATCAGATGAGGATGGGTTCATATTGGCTATCATTAGAGGAGAGGAGGTACCATGAATGGGGCTACATTTTTTGGGAATGGAACCTAGAAGTTTGGTCCATGGTCTTACTAACCCCATTCATATGTTGGTAGTCACTTCTGGTCAAGGATAATAACATGGGATTATGTCCAAGGTCCCTAGTGATGGTGATGATCATAGTGTCTGGAAACCAAGTGAATCTAGGATACCAGTGCAAGCCTTCTTTTACAACTAGCTCGGCCATGTTTCATGGGTGGATATGGCCAGACACATATATCTCTCACTTTAGTTCCTGTATCACTACTAAACAGATTCCCTTTAATAGTGCGCGAATCCTATTTTAATATCACTAAAAATTTACTGTTAATCACTACGATGATGGGCCCCCACTTTATCAGTGTTAAAAAAGATCTGATAAGGGGGGTATTTTATCTATGCTAAAAAAGCACTGATAATGGAATCCCTTTCTTAGCTTTTTTTAGGGAAGATGAAGTCCACCATTATCAGTGCTATTTTTATCACTAAAAAAGGAATATTATTATACAATGTGTTGTTAATATTACAACACACTTATTAGTAAAAAACTATAATTTCATATTCCATATACAACATTTAATTTCAAAACAATGCTATAATTTCAAAAAATTCTATATACATTTAATTGACATAAAGAATACAAAGACTATACATCCATGGTATATATAAAAGAAACACTAATATTTAAATTTTAAAAAATGTTTTATATAATTAAATTTACAATTATCAAACAAGCATTCTGAAACTTCAATATTTCATCCTTTTACACCCGTGATCCCCTCTCAAAAAACGTCTCCCCATGGTATCAGTTTCAGAACAAATCATCTCAATCAATGAAAAATATTATTTCTTTATAAGAAAACAGATACTATGTTAGTAAAACTATAATGAAATAAATTAAACATTAATATGAAATAATACATTAATAAAATTTCAATATTTAATAAAAATGACACATTTGGAGTTATATCGGTCACACTGTGCATCCTACTAAGGTGGGGTTGATTAATACATGTCACCAATGAGTTATATATCATTGTCCTAAAATATTTAAACAATATGAATGTGTTTTATTAGTTTTGGGGATGTCACTTGTTCTTTTACTAAAATTAGTAGAAATTTTAAATGAAGAAACTTTTAGAGTTATATAGGTCACACCGTGATTTGTATTGAGGTTCGGCTAATCCATACCTATCAAAAATTACTAATGGATAATTTTCCTAACATATTAAAACAATCAGAATGTGTTTTCTCAGTTTTCAGTATGTCACTTCTACTTCTTTACTAAAATTTCATTTCAAACTAGAAACATGCTTTACAAGTCATACTGGTCACATCATGTGTTGGATTGATGTGAGACTACATAATAAATATCAAAAACAACTTATGAATCGTTTTACTAAACTATAAAGTCAATCAGAGCAAGTTTTCTAGATTTTTAGTGAGTGAAAAATTTGGAACTAAAATGTCAATTTTAAACTGGTAACAAACACTTTTATTCATACCAGTCACACCATGTGTCAGATGTAGGTGTGTTTTAATCCTACAGATCAAAAATGACTAATGGATAATTCTCCAAAAGTATCAAAAAAATAATTAGGTTTTTTCTCATTTTTCAGTATGTCACTTGTTTTTACTTAAAGTATTGTCAACATTAAATAAAATGAAACACTTTGGGTTATACTTACCACACTGTCTGTCAGATTGAGGTGAGAATGATTCCTACACCACAAAAATGACAAATAAATTATTTTACTTGAATACCAAAACAATTTGAATGTTTTTTCTCAGATTATAGTACGTTAGATTTTGTTTTTAATTAAATTAATGTCAATTTTAAATAAAAAGAGAAACTTTGAGTTATACTCTGCACACTTTGTGCCAGGTTGGTGTAAAAATAATTCCTACACTTAAAAAATGACTAATATATTGTTTTCCTAAAATATAAAAACACTATGAATGTGTTCAATCAGTTTTCAATTTGTCAATTGTTGTTTTTACTTAAAATAATATCAATTTGAAATAAAAAGAGACACATTGAGTTATAACGGTGACACCATCCATCCTATTGAGGAGAAACTGATTCCTGAATGTCAAACATGACTAATAGATCATTTTCCTAAAATGTAAAAATAATATGAATTCATTTTCCTAATTTTTTGTTTTCCATTGGTCATTTTTTACTAAAATTTCATCTCAAACTAGAAACATGTATTTTGAGTTGTACCGATCACATCGTGCATTGTATTGACATGAGAAAACTTCATTAATGTCACACATGACTGATGAATTGTTGACCTAAATTATAAATACAATCAGAGCATGTTTTTTTTGGTTTTTAGTGAGTGACATGTTTTGAACTAAAATGTCAATTTTAAACTGATAACAGTCACTTTTAGTCATACGGGTCACACCGTGCATCAAATTAAGGTGTGTTTGGATCCTACATTTTAGAAATGTCTCGTAGATTTTTTTCCTAAATTATAAAAACAATATGAATGCATTTATTTAGTTTTCATTATCTCACTTGTTATTTTTACTTAAATTATTGTCAATTTTAAATAAAAGGGCACACTTTGAGTCATACTGGCCACATTGTGCATTGGATTGAGGTGAGGTCGATTCCTACGCACCAAAATGGACAAATGGATCATTTTACAAAAGTATCAAAACAATAAAAATTAATTTTCTCAATTTTTAGTATATAACGTTTTCTTTTCACCTAAAATAATGTCAATTTTAAATAAAAAGAGACACTTTTAGTGATATCAATCACTTGTTATTTTTTCTCTGTTTGGAGTAGGTAAAATGATGACAAAATTAATTTGTTACATAAGTATTAATAATTCACTGTTATACATTCCTAAACAGATTCCTTGTTTTCATTATCTCGTTTACATCCTTGAAGTCTAATCTCCCATGAGCATGGACAGTTTCGAACAAACCACCTCAACTCAGAAAAAGGAACCTACCTATAAAAGAAATAAATTCTTATGTGAGTAATATTAAAAATATTTAAATTAAGCATAAATATAAAATAATCCACTAATTCTATGGATGTCTCATATTCATATTATTTGTGTACATTCTTCAAGCAAGTATGTTACCCATTTTGTTTCTGAGAAAATCTATATCATCTTTTGAAAATTATTCTTTTCGACAGTCATAGTAGTACTGGAAAAATATAAATACACAAAGGATTAATAAATATATTAAATTTAATAGTAATTATCTTCAAAAATACATCTTCATGGATGATAGATTGTTCGTGGAATATGACACTGCAGAAACATTGAGGAGAAAAAGTAATTTGTTTTGATATGTGTTTGGATAGTTAAATCTTATTATAAATACACTTATACTTATCCAGTCGTAGAACATGTCTTTTTTTGTCCTTATCCCCTATCTCGATTCCTTGTTTCTCACAATATTTATGCACTACCATATCATAATAAAATCTTCATTAAAATATTATATAAATTATATAACATCATGTTCAGTTCAAATATGTTGTATGTAGTGTATTATAAATTGACAAACACCATCATGTGCATATGTTTTTTTGGATATCCATTGATCGAATCCACAAAAAAGATCTTTTAAGTATCTTAATTTACCCCAATGAGAATCCAATGTTGTTAAGAACACAATAATAAACACAACCTATCCCTTGAGTGGTAACCTAGATAAGTCCCTGGGAAATAAATCTTGGAACTTTTCAAGGATAGTAGGATATACTGGCTGATGTTTCTCTATATCATCCAAAATTACTCTAGAAAAATGGGATATGATTCTACCCTGCTACAAATGTATAGGTCCAACATAACTATTTTTCATAGCCAAATATCCAATATAAACATAATCATCTCCCTAAAAAAATATAATTACACCCATCGATGAAAACAATTGATATATTAGATACATCACTACACATGGGGTTTTAATTGTAGTCACAAACTAGACTCACGGTTTTCCTGTCACCCAAATTTATTATTTATCATTTATTATATTTTTTTAGTAATTATTGTATATCAACCAAAAATTTACTTATGTAGATCATTTTAAATAGAAGGAAACATCAATAAAATAATTTTCAGTATCTGATTGAAAAATAACATTGTGGAAATAAAGATCCAATGTAAGAAAAATTACGAAGTCAACAATGACAATCCTCATGATTTGAAAAATATATTTATTACTGATATAATTTCAATGAAATGAACATGTTTATTTTAACCAATTTATTTATAGGATCTGTAGAGTTGATCCTAGGTATCCTATATCCACATGAAAAACATCCTTGACTATATACATATTGTAAGGTATCATGTTCTAATCCCGAATATTCATTGATTATTATCTCACTAGTGGGAATAAGTATCTAATGCACTGAGACCCACTTGCATATGATGATCATTTACAACTCTACACCATCAATTCATCAAACAATTTGTTTTTCAAAATACATATTCTATCCCTAGAAGCTCATAAATATCCTTGGTAAAAAAAGTTACAAACAAGGAATTGATGATGGAAAATTGTACAATGAGAAAATACAAAGGAAATACTAAGGGAATTACAAGAATACTCATAGTTGTATCACCTTTGGATCTAGGTTCGTGAAAAAGGTGAGTTCGTAGAGGAGAAAAGATTCAAATCAGAGGTGGTATTTTGCAGAAGAGGTGGGGTCCATGGAGGAGGTAGGTTCACAAAAATGGAAGGGTTTAGGGTGGAGGTGGGGTTCGGCGCACGACAAAAGTGAGGTTCGAAGTAGATGGGGTTGTTCAGTGCCGAAGCAGTTCATGGGGGAGGAGGCCTTTGTGATGGTGGAGGATGGATTTGCAGTGGTAGTGGATGGATTCATGGTGGTGGAGGAGGAGGATTTGGCAATAGTAGAGGAGGAGGAAGAATCTGCAGAAGGATTCGGCTTCCGTTAGAGCTTAAGGAATGCATGAGAATGAGAAGACTATTAGAGTATATTTATAAAAGAGTGTAAACCTTTTATCTTTTCTATCTAAGAAGCGATGATAAATGTATGTTTTATCAGTGCTAAAATAGAAAGCACTCATAAAAGGTGTCTTTATCAGCACTGATAAAACTAAAATGATAAAGAATTATTTATATATATAAATATAAATATATATTTATAAAATTATATGTATAATAAATAAATAAATATATTTATTTATAATCAAAACTAAATATATATATATATATATATTTATAATTAGCAATTTATAATACATATGTTTATTATATTTATAATTATATATAATTTATATAATTATTATGATTTTATAATTATTTAAATTTATTTATATTTGTTTGGAATTGTAATTGTAAATAATTGTATATATTTATTATTATTTTATATTTATTTAATAACTATTAATTTTTATATATTTATTTATAGTTATTATAAATATATATTTATTTATATTTTTAATTAAAAATTTATTTATTTATTTATTTTAATAATTATTATATTATAACAAATATATTTATTACATTTATAATTTTACAAATATATATAATTAATATATTTATTATAATTTAAAAATTATTTAAATATATTTGAAATATTTAGAATTCTAGTTATCGATATTTGTATTCATTTATATATATTTTTATTTATTTATAAGTATTTTTATATATTTACAAATATATTTAATTAATTTTATATATTTATTACTTTATAAGTATAATAAATATATTTATTATAATTTTATAACTATATATATATATATTACAATTATCACTATAAATAAACAAATATTTATTTATATTTATATATATAATAAATATATTTATAATTATGAATATACAATAAATATATTTATTATATGTATAATTTTATACAATTAATATATTTATTATAATTTTATAATTATTTATGTATATCTATATTTATTTAGAAAAACCCTTGAAATGTCTAATTAGCGGTTAAACGCTTTTGAAACCTGAAATGAGGATACTTGCTTTAATTTAAGTAAGAAAAATCATATATTTATAAATATATTTATTTTATCATATATATTTATAACTTTATAAGTATAATAAATATATTTATTATATATTTATAATCACACACACACACACACACATATATTTATTTATAATTATATATATCTTTATAAATATTTCAATATAATTTTAAACATATATTAATATATACCTAGTAGAGTATAAATCATAAGAAATGAGTCATCACATATATATGGACAACATGAATAGTAACGAGGGTGTAATGTGTAAATGAACATTCTTGATGAATTCATAACATATGAATTCCAATTATATTCACCCATCCATATATTTATTGACAAAATTCATTGGAAACATATATTTATTTAAATGTATATAAATATATATATATATAAATTATTTATATATAATTATATATATATTATAAATATAATAAATATAATAAATATATTTATTATTTAATGAAATTTATTATAATAGTATAATTATTTAAATATATAATTATTTAATTATAATCTTATAAATAATTTTTTAAACAGTTTATATATATTTGAATTAATAAAAAAAATATATTAATTATAAATATCCATTTTTTATTTAATGTATACAAATAAACATTATATTTGAATATAAATAAAATAATTTTATATTAATTAATTATATTTTTTATTAAATTTTTTTATCAGTGTTAAAAATATCACAAATAAAGTGTATACCTTTATCACTGCTTTTTTTAGTATAGATAAAGGGTAGCTTTGTTAGTTCTTTTAGCTAGTGCTACTAAAGGCCCCCCCTTTATCAGTTCATTTTAGTTAGCGCTGATAAAACCCAGGATGCCCCTTTCCTGGATCTACGGTAGTGTATAGACAGATCACGACACACTTTATAGGGAATGAATTTATGAATACCATTTCTCCCAACCTGTAAACAATAGTCTTTGAAGACCCCTCATCACTATCATTGGGGTTCACTCAATAAGATACCCCTATACCCTCCACTACATCTGGTGGATGTTTTTTTGTTGAAGGATTCATGTAAAAGAAGATTATACTACATGACAACTCAAAAAAAATGGGCCGCGGTGTGCTTGGGAATGGTATTGTGACACTAGGTTAGGATGGTAGACCACTATGATGAGCCACTCTAATAAATGGGTGGCGGTGCGAATAGGCACGATATTGCGACAATGGGTGAGGATGGTAGACCCCTACAACAAGCCTCCTTAGAAAAAGGGAGGAAGTCATGATTATGTCTAGGGCACATATTAGATGGTGAGAAGAGAGGTGGAAGTGATGGGAGACTGTTGACATATCACATGACCACCTTCAAGTGGGGCACTTAGTCTAATCCCACCTAGTGGTGCTGAGCTCAGTAAACCGTGTGGGTGGACCTAGCAGGTCAGATGAGATCCCGTTACCACTGGCTACTAAAAGAATAGACTAGAGAGGCGAAACTCATTCCTCCCACACAAGGCCCCATGATTTCCACTCCAGGAGTGTACTTCAGTAATTATGTTTGTTTTATGAAACTTGGTACAAGGACACTTCTGTAAGTGTTATGGAACTCTGAGAGTCCAAACAAGAGACAACTCAGCTAGTGGGCTTATCAGTATAAGGACATCATCACTACTATAGGAGAGAATATTATCCAGTGGATAATATAGCTTGTGGTGGCTTAAGATGAAGAATCGGCGGTGGAATACTTTGTTAGGACCATAAATGATTGGCCAACTATGCTGCAATAATCACGAGATAAAATTAAGTGAAAATGCAGAAATAAATGGACACCAAATATAACATGGAAAACCCCAAAATGAAAGGGGTAAAAACCCATGTGCAAATAGAAGGATCACTATGGGTAAAAGTGGGTACACACTCTCTTAATATTACTAAGGGGAAACCCACATAAAATCTCTCTTGAATAAATGGGGAAACCCCATCACTAAATATCACAAATAAAAGATGAACTCGTAATGAGATGAGAAGTTGATGGGACACTGAAATGGGACGAGAATCATGCCTTTTATAGGCAAGCCTCACTCCTTGCTGATGATACTCTTTCCTTTTATAGGAAAGCCTTACCCCCTACTGCGCCTCTCCTACTGAGGCATTTTGTGGGTTGGCCACCAACCTCATCGGCTACGCCTAGCCGCTACTTGCCTCCCCTAACAAAGAAATAGGGGAAGAACCATCCTATAAATGAAATGTTTCTAAAACATCCCCCACTTGGAGATTATATTGAGAAGGAATCACATCTCCACACATCCATTCTATCTACCAAACATGATGCTCACATCTCTGCAGGCCCACTCTAGGATTTGCACCATTTGAACATATCTTAGTAAACTACATTCAGTAGGAAATCATCCAAATTTTCATTAGTGTGTATTTTATAAATATAAACATTTCCTTCCTCCACCACATATTGAACAAAGTGATATACTATCCCAATGTGATTAATCATGGAATGAAAATATGGATTCCTTGTAATGTGCAAGGCACTCCAACTGTCACAAAAAATTGAATCTTCTCATGTCTGTGTCTAAGCGCCTCCAACAATATTATCATCCAAATCACAACAATACAAGACTATGTAGCTTCCATGTACTCCACGACTATCATGGATAACACCACAATGGACTGTAACTTTGAAATTCATCTCATAGCTCCCCCTACAAGAGTAAACACATAACCTGTAGTTGATTCCCTATGGTAAGAATCACCTGAAAAATCTTAAAAAAAAAATCCTTTAATAATTAGATACGATCCTCCATAACATAATACTACATTTGAGGTCTCCATGATGTATCTTAGGATCCTCTTCACTATGGTCCAATTCTCCCATCTCAGATTCTCCATGAACTGAATAACTACTCCCACTACATGTGAAATGTCTGGTCTAATACAAACCATAGAGAACACCAAACTATGCACTGATGATGTATATGGTACTCAAGAAATCTCCATCCTCTATTCTTCAATTCTAGGACTCTTTGTTTAGGATAACCTGAAATTAATAGGAATATGGTTAGATATTGGCTTAAAATCTGGAATATTGAAGTGTTTCAAGACTTGATGTAAGTAATTCTTCTTTGATAGCCAAATCTTCCCATTATTTATATCTTGGTAAATCTAATATATATTTCTATCCCTATGTCTTTCATATAAAACTCCCTAGCCAAATGTGCCTTTGTCTCCTAGATCTGATCATTGTTGGGGAAAAAAACAAATATGTCAGCCACATATAATAGAATAATGATGAAATAATTACCATCCAAACCCTAGAAATATGCACAAAGATCTGAATGAACTATTTTGTATCCAAGACTCATGATATTGAAATAAAATCTCTTGTACCAACACCTCGACACCTTCATGAGACCATACAAATATTTTTCAACCTGCAAACCAATATTTCTTTTCCATCTTTTGAAAAAACATTTCTTGGGGAATATAGATCTATTCATCAAGATCACCATGGAGAAAAGAAGTATTCAAATCCCACTACTCTAGATGTAAGTTATATGTATCAAATAGTGCTAGAACTATCCAAACAGTCATCAGTCTAACAACAACAAAACATATTTCATTAAAATCAATGCCTTCTTTCTGAACAAATCCATTGACCACCAGTCTTGCACGATATCTTTCCGGCTGGTCCTTCCCATACTGCTTGATCTTAAAGTCCCATTTTTTCTGATATCCTTCCTTCCATGAGGTAATGAAAGAAGATCCCAAATCTTGTTCTAGTGCAGGTCTTCATGTTCCTCCTACATCACCGACTTCCATGATGATACATATGGACTCTTGGTTTCCTCCAAAAAAGAAGATTGCTCTCCATACTCCATCATTAATAAATACAAAATATTTTTCTCTACCACATAGTCTGAGTGCCATATTGGTGCTATTTTCTCCTGTGTTCACCATCTTGGTCCAGAATCAATCGGTACTTGATCATCGTGGTCTAGTAATGCCTCAGAGGAAACTGGTTCTTCCTTGTATTTTCCTCTAATTTGACTCTTTTTGATTCTATATTATCCTCCTCCATGTCTCTATTAGTTTTCATTTTCACCTTGTCTTCTGTAAAAATGACATCTCTGATGATGATAAGTTTTCAGGTAGTGGGGTCCCTAAAATGATACACATTCACACCATCAAAATATCCCAAAAAGATACATTTTCTAGATCTTGAATCCAACTTCGATATTTACTAGTCATTAAAAAGTGCATATACAGGACTTCCAAAAGTATGTAACTGGGAATAGTTTGTGGGTTTACCAGTCCATATCTCAATTAGTGCCTTCAAACCAATCACCATTGAAGGACATCATTTCATCACATAAAAGTAGATATTCACTGCTTCTTCCCAAAATGTTTTGGAAATTCCTGCAGTCTTAAAAACTTCCCTAGTTCTATCCAATAAGGTTATGTTCACCCACTCTACCACCCCTTTTTACTAAGGAGTGTATGCCACCTATGAACTATCTCTTGATTACTTCATGTTGAAAAAATGTTTCAAAATCCTTGCTTTTATATTATCAACCATTGTCAGTCCTCATACACTTGATCTTCTTTCCAGAGTCAAGATCCTTCCATGATTTGAGTGTTTTCTTTATTGGGTTCACCCAATATCTCTTGGAACTATCACCAATAAGTGATAAAAATTACTTTTATCCTGTTATGGATATAATTGGTTCTTGAAAAATGTCAGAATGGATCAACTCTAATATATCCTTGCTTTGTGTTTTTGACATCCTAAACATTAAGTTGTGTTGCTTTCTCAAAAAAAATTCTCCCAAAATGGTAAGGATATCTTTGTAATCCTAGGCAGAAACTTCTAATTTGTAAGAATATTCTGTCCTTGTTCTGGCATATGGCCAAGCTAGCAATGCCAAAACATTTTCAATGATTCTATCGAGGTAGTTTATGCGACAACTATCTCCTCATCCTTGTATTTTTTACCCATAAGAACATATAAGTTATTTAAGATCCTCTTCACCAACATTACCATAAGCACGCCATTCAAAATTCTCATCACTCCATTATCGGTCCAAGTCTTGAATCTGATGCTATCAAATTGTCCAAAAGACAATATGTTTTTCTTTAGGACCATCACATGGCATACTCCTTGGATGATCCGTATTATGCCATCATGCATCTTCAGTTTGATGGTGCCGACTCCAACGATCTTCAAAGCGTGATTGTTTCCCATGTACACAAGTATTTATGGGATAGTTTCACACTGATCAAACCGTTCCCTTCATGACCTCATGTGCCATGTTTCTCCTAAGTCGATTATCCAGGCATCGTTGATATGTTTCTTACTTCCATTAGTCATCTATACTTAAATGTCTAGTATATCTCCTTTACTAGAAGTACGCAACACATTTTTGTCCATGTTATGTTTATAGACCCCACTAAAACCACACTCCATCATCACATCAGTCGGTCATTCACAAATTGTTAGTAGATAATTATCCTTCTTCAACACTGCATGCATCTTCATTTTTCGCAACGAAAAACTATTCCCGTTAAATTGTTTGATCTAGAATTTTACCACAATCTAGACACCCTATTAATCTAGAACCTCCTCTTTTTCACAATGGTGTATTTAATAATCTCAATAATTTTTTTGATGTGAATGATAAACTAGAGTCACAATCACAGAGCATACTAAAAAATTACATGAATTATTAATACCTGAAAATGTGAACAACACCATGCCAAAACCTTCCTTTGATACCACCTTTTAGGATCATAGATGATTGACCCATGGTTCAACAATAATCACTAGATAAAATAAATTGCAAAATGTGGAAATAAATTGACTCCAGATGTAACGTGGAAAATCCGCAAAATTAAAGGGGAAAAATCACAGGAAAATAGAAGGATCAATATGGGTAAAAGTGGGTATAAACTCACCCTATATTACAGGGAGAAAACCCTCATAAAATATCACTTGAATGAACGGGGAAACTACCTCACTAAATATTGAAAATAAAATATGAACTCGTGATGAGTTGTGAAGTTGATGGGATACTGAAATGGGATTAGACGCTTGCATTTTATGGGCAAGCATCACCCTCTTCTAATGAGACCCTTTCCTTTTATTGGAAAGCCTCACACATTTATCCTCCTCTCCCACTGTTGAATTTGGTGGGTTGGAAACTAACATCATCTGCTACGCATACCCACTACCTGCCGCTCTTGACAATGAAATAGAGGGGAACTATCCTACAAATGCAATTCACCAGACATCCATAGAATCTGTTTTGAGGTTTGAATATGGTTGGGTGAAAATATGTGCTGATTAGGTTCACCCTAAAATAGAATAAGGATATACGGAGCTTGAAAGGTAACATCGGCCTCTTGAGGCCACCGTCCAGAGGTTGGTCGAGCTAGAGTAGTCTGTTTCTTAGTCTGATACATATGGGGTCTTATTATTATTATTTTTATAATATTAAATGAGAGTCTCCAACCTATAGATGTAAAACCGCATTGACTCATGTTTTGAGTAAAACTATTGTTTGGGATTATATTATTTTCTATTATTATATCACATCACCATATTACTAATAAAAAAACTAATGATCAATATCTAATCCCACCTATGTAATTATTAGTGAGAGAGATAATATATGAATTAAACACCTCTCATTCTCATGAGAGTTCCAGAAAGGCAATGTCATGTTGATGGGTCTGAATGGATCACTGACCTTTGGTAGTCTCCCTAATAGGGTGACATCGGTTGGAGAGAGGGACCTTGATCAACAAACATTATTTATCGATGTGCACAAATAAGTGATCCAAGTGACACCAGGTTCATAGTATTTTACCAAAATTGATGAAATATAGGATGTTAGTCATGAAATTAATCCATTATAAAATTAAAGGGCATGTTATTATGAACAAGGATGACTAATGACCATGCTCGAATCATAAGTTCCATAATCAAAGTATCAATAGTAGTGATATACAGAAGGTGGACATTTGATCTATTTAAAAACATGAGAGACATTAATTTGATTCGAGAAAAACATAGATTCTTTTTATGTACAAGGATTCTAAGAAAATTGGGTTTAGAAACATCAATTTTAAGGGGATTTTTTTGTTTTGGGTTTCAACATTGAAGATGTGTTTTTGTTTTCCCTTTCAAAAACGTGTTTTATTTTTCATTAAAAAATTACATGCATTTTAATTATTATTATTATGTAAATAGATTTTTGTGTTTTTTATATTACCATGCCTCTGTGTGGGCCTTATATTCATTGGGATTGTTCTAAACTGTGACCTATGGTAGCTTGGGGTACCTGTTTCAATGGCCCACCATGCCACCCTATTTCCATGGTGTAAATCGTCTTTTTCTTCTCCCTACTGGTCATTGAAGTTTTGTAATATGGCCATTGTGGTTCCAATGTGTGTGTTTCTCGGAGTGCTTATGTGTTTCCCCCCATTTTCCTTGCACTGAACACATGTCCAAATTTCTATAAGATTTATCTCAACTGTGTTGCTTCTCGTCTATTCCGCTCACCCATGGATTGGAGCATGTCTGCCTTGTATATTACACCTTTCAGGATGTCAACTCCATTCCATGATTCCATTATTATGGTGCATGGAGTTTTTCCATCACTAGTGGTGGTTAATTGTATTTAAAAAGAGAGTGATGAGAGAGGAATCCATTATTCTGAGACCCACAACCGACACGTTGGAATCCTAACTCCATTTCTCTGAACACTGATGGAGAAATCGGTTCTCGTGAGTTTTAAGGAGACCGCTTCATATTCCATAACATACAACCCCAGAGGAGCTACGTGTTTCTTTGGTGCTTCTTGGTTGTGAGCATGTTCTTTACTTTCTTGTTTAGTATTTACATTATATGTTCTTGGTTTTCTTACTAGTCTGGTTCCTAGAGTCTTGTGTTGCGTATGCGATTCTATCTTGTTTGGGAGTGTACTTCACTAACTCCAAGCCAAATATCATCACTAGCTCTTGGGGTGAATAGGTCTATGTTCTTTGATATCTTCTCTAGTGTGTGTTCATTCTTTTCTTTTATTACCCTTATCTATTTTTATGTGCTCTGTTTATTTCATTCTTCATAATAATTAAGTATGTGTGGTGGTGTTATTTCAATCGAGTAGGACCATAATGTCCAAAAAACATAAATATTTTTTTTTATGTTTACCTTCCATAATTTTTATTTTCTATTTATTTGGCATTGATAATAAAATTATTCTTATTTATTTCATTTAATTTGAACAAGATTCTGTAAACAAGTACCGATTCCACAACAAGTGGTATTAGAGCATGTATTTGTTTTTATTATACAATGTATTTTATGTTTGAAATTAAAAATTTTAATGGTGAAAATTATTTTATTCTGTGGAGAGTTAAAATTCATTCCTGGTTAGTTCACAATGGTTTTACTAATTCTTTACACGGTATAAAGAAATCCACAGTATTCATCACTACTAAGGGTATGCCCACAAATTCTTTTGTTGATGTTGATCCTTTAAAACATGAAAATGATTACAATACTCTTATGTTAACCCTAGGTGATAATGTTTTGTGTGAATTTTAACACGAAACCACTACTAAATATATTTGGCATAAATTCAAACACTTATATATGACTAATTATTTGCATGCATATTTATATAAAAAGATGCGTTTGTATAATTCTAAAATGGACCCAGTTCTTGTTTTTTAGTTTATATTGATGAGTCTAATAATTTTTTTTTAATATTTATATAGCATTGACCTTGATATTAAATATGAGAATCAGTCATTAATTTTTTTTAACTTCTCTTGATGATTATTTTAATTCTTTAAAAGACTCCATGATGTATGGTAGGGATCCTATTACATTTGAAGAAGTTAAGTAATTTTTTCTATCCCATGATCTTCAAACACATGGTTTAAAGGAAAAAATGAGTATTTTTAAGAGTGAACCTCATATTCTATATACTAAGGCTCTTGTGAAAAATAAGGGTAGGAAAGATAAGAACTAATTTAAGGGATTCTGATGTTTTGAGTGTGGAAATACCGGCCATATAAAGCATCTATGTCTTATCCTAAAAGATAGAGATAGTATGGAACAGACACATGTGGTATATCCCAGTCATGAAAATGTAGAAGTCCTTTAGTTTTCATCTCCTTTGTTAGAACTAGACATATTTTTTGTGTTGTTCTTTCTTGCGTCCCTAGGACTGGATCCAGTTGTCTTTGTTGGGGAATTGTAGTTGAGAAAACGGTTTTGTTTTATGGTATGGTCTAAGACATTAGAGACTAGGTGGATATTTTTTCATTTCCATTTTAATTCCCATTTTGTGGTTATTATGGATTGTTTCTACTGATTTCGATTACTATTACATTTTTTAGCTTTTACTAGTTTTATAGTTCAATAAATTTTTTACCCTTAGGAAAGGTTGTTTAAATGGTAGTTATTTGAATATTTATGGGGAGTTTTTGTTTTCATATAAAAAAGGTAATGTGGGGTAAGCCATATTATAATGTGGTTGTCTAGATAGTTTATTTTATAAGAATATAATAATATGTTAGTTGTATATGTTTATTATGGGTAGAACATGTGCCACTACTGACACATGCTAGGAGATATTCATGTTGGGTAGATATTTTTAGACTTAGGTGTTTCGATTTCAAGAAAATATGCCCACACTACTTATATGTTAAGGATAGCTAGTATTTTGTAAGAAAAACATCAAGGTGTTTTTTATTTAATATTTAAAAGTTGGAGATTTTTTGTTTTTTTTTTCAAAATTAAATACATGTTTATATTTTCTATGGAATAATGTGTTTTATTTTTCATGAGAAGTATACGTAAATTTTTCTTATTATTATTTTGAAAATATTTTTTTTGGGGGTTGTTCTTTTGCTGGGCCTCAATGTGGGCCTTCTGTTCATTGGGTTTGTTCTAGAATCTGACCTACGACATCTTCGGGTACCTGTTTCACTTTCCCACATTTCCAACTCATTTCCATCATGGAAATCCATCATTACAACTCCCTATTGGACACTGATGTTTTATTATCTGGTGGTTGTAGTTCCATTATTCATGTTTCTCGATGTGCTTATTGTTTTTGCCCATTTTACTTCACTTATTTCATTTCCCGGTTTCTATGGGATCTATTTCAACTATGATGCTTCTAGAGTCTTCTGCTCGCCTATGGATTCCCACATGTCTGCCACATCTGTTAGGCCTGCCAAGGTGTTTCCTCAATTCTGCATTGCTATTACTATGGTGCGAGGTGTTTTTTCATCCGTGGTGGTGGTTCGTTGTCTTCAACTAAAGAGTGTTGAGATAGTAATATGTTGTTATGAGACCCTCCTTCTAAAAATTTCCATCTTGACTCCATTATGGTGACCTCATGTGGAGAACTTGGCTCTCACAAGTTCTGAGGACACTTCTTCAGATTCTAGAACATTCAACCCCGGTGGAGCAATGTTTTCCTTCAGCACTTCTTTATTATGTTCCCGTTCTTTAATTTTTTTTTGTATTTTGATTTTATATTCTTGGTTTCTTTTATAGTATGGTTCTTGGAGTCTAGTGTTGCGTGCGTGAGTAAAAGTAGTTCGAGGGAGTACTTCGCTAACTCCGATCAAGAGTTCATCAGTGTCTCTTGGGGTGAAGAGGTCTCTGTTATTTAATAGTTTCTGTTGTCTGTGTGCGTGGTCTGCTTTTAGTGACCTTCCCTGTTTGTATTTTCTCTATTTCATTCTTTTTTCATAATAATAATGAATGTGTCGTGGTTTTCATGTCATGGATTAGGACCATAAGGTCTGAACTACATAAATATTTGTCTTCGGTTTACTTTCCACCATTTTTGTTTTCTGTTCCATTGACATTAATAATAAAACAATTATTATTTTTTGTAGTTACTTTGAATAAGATTATGAAAACCTGTATCGATTCCACAATATATTTTTTGGATATGGAAGACTTATGGGATAAAAAAAATAGATGCAAATAAGGGGGATAAAAAACATTTGAATAGGGTTAAATCATTATACATTAGTCAACTATGGAGATAAGAATAGTATGTAGGAATATTAGCTTGAGAAAGAGTTATACCTACCTAGAATGGGAATTACCCTCTTGGTTATTAAGGTAATTTCAAGGAACATGAGTGGTGTAGTAGGTTATTGACACCGAAGGAGGTAATATTTCCTCTCATGTGATGGAAGATAACATTTTTTAGTTTTAAATCATGTAATGAGGATGAAAAATATATAATTTATGGAATTTTGAAGATATTGTTTAATGGTTAGTGTAACATATAATTAAGAGGACAATGAATTATAAATTTTAACACCATGTGACTGGGATGTGTGTAGCACAATATAACTTAATGTGACTAGGATTTAGATACCAATGTAAATAACATCTAATCAGTTGATGTAATTAGGTGCACAAAGGGGAGCGCATATGTTGGTACCTTCCGGTGGAAACTTTGATGGTTGATAAAATAGAGATGTGGGGTTTCGATATATAATTCTTTCTAACCATTGGGTTTATTGAGTACATGTATGGTTTTTTAGGGCCCATTATCAATTACTATGGTATTTTTACCATTTCCATTCATGCCCTCACTTTTCATAATTTATTGGTAGAACATTGTAATGGAAAGAGAGAATTTTTCTTAGATGCACATTTATGGGGTTTCAATTTGACATACATATGTACCAATTTCCTTGGTTAGTTTTTGGTCATGTGAGTAAGGTCATATGAGTACACATTTGGGGTCATGTTGGTGGATGATTGCATATAGTTTGTGGTAATGAAACTTGGACCATGGAAGCTATTTTATGGTCGTTGAGCTTGAACCCATTATTGAAGCTTGTGTAGATAAGAAGTTATTACAAAATAAATGTTAAGAGAAGGCCAAAGATGACCATTACAATAGATGATTGAAAATATTATTTTTCATTATGTTTCAAACACATTTATATGAGTGTAACATTGATTTGGAATGTATAAAGGAACACATATCTGTTGTGATATGAGTGGTTCCAAAACAAGGCATGAGGGACAAGAGGATATAAGGTTGTGTTAGTAGATTTAAATATCAATATGCAGGCCATGGAACTAGGAATCAAACAACGCATTGTTTTGGAGGGAAGTGCACTAGGAGATGAGCTCCAAAAGGGGTAATCCAATAAAGTGAGGATTTCAAGAAATGCATATGAATAAGATTGTTAAAAACCAGAGGAAACAAAAAACTGATGTGGATTGAGGGCCACATGGATCCATTAACCTGTAGATTATGGGAATGGTGTTTGAACTATAATATGACTTGTTTATGGTCCTAGATGTTGGTTGAAAGAGGTGTCATCTCTGAGTGGTTCTTATGGAATGAGACAAAGTACCAACATGATATAAAAAGGGTGAATGAGGACCAACACCAAACTAATATATCCACGAAAGTGGGATAAGTCATCAATATATTTACTATGAATTTTTTTTAATAAATCCACATGTAGTCCTATAATGTGGTGGGATAGGTGATATATACTAAATTGGGAGGGAGTATCATCTTAAGTGAAGATGATAAGATGAGTTTCAGTTAAAAAAGTCATATAGGAGGACTCAGGATACACATTTCATAGTCACGAATCTCGGAATGGATGTTATATAGTTTAACATCTTGTAACATGGATGTTTTTTTGTAGTTTGGCATCATGAAAAAAATGAAATAGTTTTTGTAGTTTTTTTTCAGTCAACATTTACCAATTTGTTTCTTATTGTTTAATGTATTGATACTCAGAAAAATAGGGGATGTAACTAGTTTAAGGCCACAGAGCATGGACCATGGGGATTTGGGCATAGGGTTTGTTCATACAATGTTTAATAGAATAATATTTATGTGAAACGAGGTTTGGGAAGTCCATTAAATACATTGAACATCTATGAGATGAGTTGAAAAAAATTTAAGGTCATGATGATTGGATGGTGTGTGTTACATCTAGTATAATGTAATGGATCTTGGATTGAAAAGGGTTATGTTCTTTTTTGGAATTTGTATTCATATCATCCATTCTAGGGAATATCCCTCAATGTTCCATAATCCCATGTGATCTATTATCAGTGTGAGTAAAAGGAACAATGAAGGGTTCCCCTTTTCATACAGGAGAAAATAAATATTTAAAAAAAATTCATCTTAAAATGGATCTAATTGTGTCTACTTTAATGCTTGATGTACATGAATGCACTTGGAAAATATCATCGAGGATGTTAAAACTCAACTAGAATAGTGGGACGTGGGAAAGAGGTAAATCCTGACATCTATGATATAGACCACAAAAGGGGGTGACCGATGGGTTTGAAGTGACTTATGACCATGTTAGAAACAAAATTTCCAAAACCATATCAATAAATAATGTGGTGAGAAAATGAAGGATTAACCATTAACCATGTTCGAATCATGACATCCACCATTTCTTACAAGTGATCCTTCAAGGTGTGTTCACAGGATAGGCAGTGGGATTGTCTATCCATTCACCATTACCATAGGGGTATCCAGTTCAAACCAAGAGAATGTTGATGGTCCAAATTAAAGAGGTCATGAAGTGTGGAGGTGAACATGATGGGGTTTTTGGGGTAGAGTTATGCATTTTAGGACCCATTTCTCCATTTACTCAAATTCACTGAATGGTGGTATCGACACACAATAATTGAACATTTTCCCAAAAGGAATAAACCTTACATTGGTGGGTGGTTGGGTTGGGCCTAGGACATTAGACTTAAGAGCCCCTATTTATCTCATTAGATATGGGCATCAAGATATATATAGTTGTAGAGATTTATGTGGTAGGATATTGACACTAGAGTGGGGGGGACCCTCTCTATTGAGGTCCCAAGGTGTCACACAATATAATATCATTTGATAGAGATGTATACTATGCTATTTAACATATTTCATCATATACTTTGAACATGAAATTTAATTTCATATGGTAAGGATGGGGGTTGCAACAATTTATGGTCCTATATCTCAAAACATAGTGTTTCACAATTGAAATTCATCTCATCAGAACATTTAAATGAATTTTAACATTATGTGACCAAAATGAGGGTTTTTTGTAGTTTATGTCCATATATGATTGAAAATAGTTCTATAAAGTCTAAAATCAAGTGACAATTAAGTTTTCCAATAGTTTAACACCATAAAAGCGATATTTTTTTAAAACATTTACATAATCTTATTTGGGAGTGTGGTGAATAATCAGGAAAAGTCATGACATATGAACCTAGTATTGATGTGAGGTGTGATACACTCTCCATTTGTGGTGTTTAAGAAGTATCCACCATTATTGTAGTCTTTATGAATGACCTAAGGTCCTTAACATTTGTGATAAATCTTTAATGGATTCTTCCTAGGTATTATTGATGTCATTGTATGAAATACCATATCCACCGAGAGAAATGATTGGAGTTGGGACTTCTTTTTAACACCAATCCCACTAGATTCTGGTTTCTTTCTAGATTATATTGCTCTTAGAGACATTTTTCATTTAGGTATTCCAACTCAGTCTGAAAAACATCATATCCCTTGTACAATATCAACTGATTGGAAATGGGAATCCAGAGGAGTGATAAATGAACCACTATGTGTAAGGATTGTTTTTCCACAAACAATGTATTATGGAGTAACCAAGGTGGAGTTTTTGTTCATTGTTAGATAGGTATAGAGGTAATTGTTGATATTATTATTCAAAAACATGTTTTTTGACCCACTATCCCATGTAGTATGCCAATGAGTGTTTTATTGAATAGATTTATCTTCTAATTTTTCTACATTTGATAGCGGGAGGTATGGTTTTACTAAATGTTGTGTGTGGAATATGACTTATTATACTTAGTGGATCAAAGACTGATGTCTTTATCCATGAGAATAACATGAGGGATCCCAAAATTATTGATGATATGGGACATCAAAATCTAAATCATTGATTGGGTATTGAAATATTTCATCGAATTTAGAATGAACCTACACTGTCAATCCATTGATTGTGTTTAGGGTTCCACAACATCAACTCCCCATATAATAAATGGCCATGATTAATTGGTATAATAGAGAACCTCTACTGTATGATGCATGATGTTGGCTTGAATTGCATGTGCAATAAATCTCTGAGTGAACTCAATGTAATCCTGAAACATTGTTTTCTAGAAGTACCCATATATGCAGATCTGTTGGGAGGGATTCATTCCTACTTATTGTTCCCCACTTGACCCAATATCATCCTCTTTCATCTACCTACATAATCCCCTTCCCATAGATTGAATTTATAATTATTCCATACAAACCCCTCTTGTAAATAGTCTACACTAGGTTGGGGACATCCCAGAGGGTAAATTACACCATATTCCAATAGTGTCAGCCACCCTCAGATTTTATTGGTGGTGGAGTCCCATGAAAGAGATACTCAAGGAAGGTAGTTATCTAATTAGGTGATTTTCTGATATTTTGGTATTGGGGTTCCCTAATGAGTAAGTGACAAAGAATATATGAATGAATTATCTCTCCACATCATAATAAGTAAGGTGGTTCATGATCCTCAGATGCATCACATGATTAACCAATTTAACTAGGTTGGGATCTTCATGGTTTGTGTCCAAAATTGCTAAGGCATCAAATCAGTCATTATATATTTAGGGAACATGACACACCTTTATCTTGAAGGGAACTGAGTCACCGTCTCATGAGTCCACCCCAACATGGGGATGAGTTCTTTATTCTTGATGACTTAGTCATTGTTAACATTCTTGCAGACTAGCTTAGAGACTCCCTTCAAATGTATCTAGGGGACTTAAATATTGGGAGACTTCCCAAGAGCAGCGATAAAAACCTTTCATTATGCCTTATAGAAGGTAAAAAATTACAATAACTAGAATATGTATGATGATAAAACCTGTTAGGGAGTGAAAAATATAATATGAAGGACAACTACATAATGTAAGTTGTTATTGAGCATTCTGAAATTTAGGATCTAAGAGGCACTATTATAGTGAATCTTCTAGTATAACATAGTCTAATACACAGAGATTACAACCTCTTCTAAGAATTAGATATTCAAGATTTTTTCTTCAGTGTTTGGTTGTATATAAATGAAATACATTAATTCATTAACCCAAGGAAACCAACTCTAGGAGAAACCTAATGTTGAACTATGGTAGAATTACTTGAAAACCTGCTAATTAGATGGTCAATATAATAACTCATAATGTACTTCAGTAGATCAACATGGGATAACAAGTGCATCCCTTAGCACTACAAGTATTTCCAAAATTTCTTAACCACAATGACCAAGGTGAGGAGGATTATTTTGATAGGATAATATATGGATAACATTTCTTGTAGCATGCCATAGATGTAGTATATGATGTTCTCCCTTCCAACATTTTTCTCTTGAAATTGAAGGGTGTTGGTGCCGAGTTTCATTTAGGACCTTGAAAGGGCTTATATGAGAAAAATGAAGGCATATTTTGAATTAGCAGACAATCCTGAGATAGATAATGGTGGTGCATGCAATATTTGAGGTTTGAACACAATATTGAACTGTACGCACAAAATAGTTTTCACCCAATTTGATGTCAAATGGATTCTTCCTCATAGTCCCTCCAAAAAGTTTCCCAGTCAGAGATGATAAATAATTTCGTATGGTGCGCAAGAAGAGGGACAATTTGCAAGAACATGTGTGCCCAATGTGACATCAAATTCCCCCTTACACATAGGAATCATTGTGTGACACTAATGAAGTGTTCATATATAAATAAAAGAGTACCCCCACATTCTGAGGGTACCGTTCTAGAATATGAACTATATCTCCCATGCGTGAAAGATGTTCCCTTCCTTGAAAGTGCAAAAGACATGGCCTCAAGGTAATGGATCTTGCACGAAAGGTCTCTAAGGGGTCCTACATTGGGTGGGCCCACTAGGGATTGACCCCCAGCCATTTACTTTTACTCCAATTAAATTTCATGTAACATGTCTTTCTTGAACACAAGTTTTCATGTAGGGTTCCATCTTGCACACATCCCCTCATCTTGCATTCAATCCTTCAGTCATTCACATGCCCCTTTTTATGAGATCCATGTGTTGTCCTTACCCTAATTCATCATGTCTAAGCCCCTATTATGCGAAACAACCCAGCACGTGAATAAATCTTCTGTGTGGCCCTCCAAGCCTATACGAAGTGATTTCATGGTCTCCCAAGTGGTTCTTCATGTTTTGTTTCCCTGTCTTGTACTTCTTCTCATAGGAACATCAACGACTACCACTTCTTCACATAGCCACTCTAACATGGACCACTCAATGGATCACTCTAAAACCCAATTAATCTAGGTAATTGTTTGTTCCTTCCTGACGCCATGGCTTAAATTGAACAAGTTATGTAGTCCCAGGGGTGAAGAGTGAATCCCCATCATCCGAGCTATAGGATGTCAAACTTCAAAGCACCCACGTCCTCAACAAATGATGTTAATCCATGACCACAAAATGAGTGATAGGTGTGAGGGGACCAAGAAGGGGTTGTGAATCCGTCCCCTCTCACACCAATCCCTCTGTTATTTGTTTACATGAACACCTTAGGAAACCTCTATGTATTCCCCGACCCAACTTGATTGTGTGATCCTTGTATGACGGCCATATCCTCCTCATAATTCTGGGGAAATCTTTCTCAGGATTCCCTCCTGGAGTAAGTCCTAATCTTCTTTTTGGGGGCCGCTAACCAGGCATAAGCCCCGCTTCACTTCTCGTAGACACACCTTTTGTGATACAATTTTCAGGTCTTTTTTGCCTCATATTTCTCACACAAATCATGAATCCTAGAGGCTTAGAGGAAGCATCGACCATGACATCCTCTATTGTACTCCTTATCATGTAATGCCCATGTGCCTCTAGACCGAACGACATAGAAAATGATCCATTTCCTTTTTCAAGAAAGGTATGTTGGAAGCCTCTTTGAGGTTCAATCCCAACACCTACTAGTCCCGAACATTTCATGTCGGTTCACCATCCTCCTGCAAGATGTTAACCTATATGCCCCCTTTCTACCCACATGATTTTAAACTGTACGCTTTAGAACTATTTGAATAATGATCCCAATATCCTAGATAGGGTATGTGGGAAGCATTTCTGAGTTTTAACCCCAAACATTTGTAAACTTCAATGTCCCTTTTTTTGGGACCCACATACTTGGTCCACCCCTTTATGGCGTTTGACCAGTTCCCGGGTAGCTAACCATGCGTAAGCCCCACAATCAACCTGTACTCTTCTGACCATGAGTTTCCCTATTGTGAGGGGATACTGACCACATGTGATCCCCAGCAATTCATTGGGTTGCTATCCTTTGGGTACACCCTGATTATGTGCCCGTAACCTGAACTACATGGACTTTGATCTTTTCCCTATTTGAGAAAGGTATGTAGAAATCCACCCAGAGGCTCAAGCCCTTATCAAATGTCCTATCATGGTCTATACCTCGAGTATTTCTGCCTTAGGAATATCATTCCTTAACCCATTGGTCCAATTTCTTTCAAGTCCCCATCCACACATCCATTCTCATGAGTTGCCTCCAGAGTTTCTTATCACCCCATCCTAGAACTATGTGGACTTTGATTCCCCACCATGGGGATACATAGAAAACCAATTTGAGGTTCAAGACTAGTACATTCACCATCACACCAGTTTTCAGTTCCATATCCATTCATTCCATCCTTCAATACTTAACCCATGTCCATACTGATTTTATTAAATCCACCACACCCTAGTGAAATCACGCCATCCCAGTAGGCTAATAACCATGATTGAGTCCCAATATGCTTCCAAGTTGTTGTTCATTGTGTACACCATGATCCAGTTACTCACCCTCTAAAACTACCCGATCTTGGATCCCTTTATTTTAGATAGGGTACGTAGGAAGCCTCAATGAGGTTAGATACTAGCCAATGGTAAACATTGGTTTCCCCTTTGATGGGACCCACAATTCTCTGATCCACCCCTTCTGATGTCAAGATCAGCCTTCACGGTGTGAATCCTTCCCTTTTTGGGACACGCCATCCAAGGTCTATCCTCATTGTGCGTTATCATCCATCCCCTTTCCAAGAAAACACTATCCTATGATACACCCTTTGTGGTGTCCAGATCATCCTTCATAGAGTGAAACCTTCCCTTTTTGGGACATTCCATCTAGGGTCCATCCTTATTAAGCATTATGATCCACCCCATTTGATGGGGCCCACCATCATCTGGTCCACCCTTTGGGGAGTCCACACCATCCCTCATGGTGTGATGTATTACATTCTGGGGACACACCACCCTGGGTATGCTCCTTTTGTGAATTCTAATCCATCCAACCATTAAACATTCAAGGTAATCCCTCTTAGGGATATACTCTTCTGATCCACTCTTATCGGTGTTCCGATTAGCATGATCCGTACCTACTAGACATTAAATATGTGGCATAACCTGTGTTAAACACCAGAAGATGATAAAATCCTCTGATACATTCCATTGGAATATAATTCCCTGCATTCAAAATGTGATACCTCGAGCTTCTATGCCCTCATGAATCCCAATGATAAGAGAAAATCCATGTGTACAGGTGTTTCAGCATTCAGACACCCCAATGATGTCCCAATGTGACAACTCTTCTGGCCAAATGGTGCATCCTTGAATTGACCCCATTGGGTATATCCTAATAGAAGCAGTGTAATTAACTGGCACCCAAAATGATAGGGTACCGTGAAAAGTTTCAAGAACAACGTCTTAATATTTAAGAGAGACTCGAACTAGGTGATGAATTCTGGGGAGTAATCCATGGAAGAAGAGGCCTACATACCATAATACCATTTTTATCAAGGAGAAAAAATATCTGAATAATTGATGAATGCTACCCACATTTGGAAAGCAAGAATCTGGGGAAATAATCAGCATGTCCTCATAAATGACGCACACCCCGAAGAAAAGCAAGAGAAACAAAAATAATTAAGTCTATGTAAAATTATTCTCCTCAATGTGGGGATTAGTATAATTTGGGGAATTAAAAGATGAGAGTATCAATTAATCCATCTATCTAGCACCATGTCCCACCAAGAAAACAGTGTTCCCGGTGTAAAACTCACCATGATTTTGGGTAGTTAGCCATTGGGTATCATGATCTGTGATGTTGTCAATGTGGATATTTCTATCTATCCAAGAAAGGATGAACAACACTGGATCATTGGGTATCACTTTACTACTATCTATATTGATGAAAAAATCTTACTACTTTGCAGAATCCAAGCTATAGCTACAAGAAACTGATCACCTGGTGCCCATAGATACATGGGTAGGGGCAATAAAAATGTGGAAACCTAACATAGCTTCATCTATTCTATGATAACTCCCATGATCACAACTATTGGGAACCCATTCCCCATCTCACAATCCAAATTTATTCAATGGGGGGTGATCGATACTCTTTTTCAATGATAGAAACTGTATAGGGTCATCCTGATGAGGGATATTGTTCATCAAGATCGGAAGGTTTCTGTGCCCCACCTTCAGCACCTCCCCTAAGGGCCAATTTGGGAGACACATCTCTCCACTCTGAACTTCAATAATTTTTGGATCCTCTCCCCAGACCTCCCTTATGAGTAAATCCATTATGCCGATGAAGTAAGGTGCATCTATATCCTCCCGTATGCATTCTCATCCATGGAGGGTTGGTGCCGCTAGAGGAAGAACCTTGAGAAATATTGGATCGTAATGAGGCCCATCTACTTTTCAAACTTTGAAGAGGAGTGTGGTTCACTGATGGAGCCTTCACCATGATCCTCTAGGATAGAGATTAGGGTAGGAACTAGGAGTATTATCCTTTTCCTCCCAAAAAGTTAGATGTACCAAGTCCCTAAATCAATATGAAGATACATATAGGATGAGGAATATTTGGATTCTTTCCAGTGACATGAGGTGGAATCCTCCCCATCATCACTAGGATCATTATCCACTTCATCAAGAGATCATGGAGAATTTTTCTGGGGATTGATTGATGGAAATAACCAGCCCGATCCACCACCAATGACCACCCCTCTTATTCAGGATGTAGTGGTCAGTACCCCTTCCAACAAGGATGTGGTGATGCGGCTAGATAATTCTTTTTAAGACAACCTGAGATGCATTGGTTTGTCACCTCATGCCCCATACTCTCCCTTGACCATCCTACTGCTGCAACGGTCTGCATCAGTGTCATTATTGGTTTCTCAACCACCACTACTCCATGAATGGGGAAACAAAGGACCAAATCCTGATTCTGAGCCGAGAAATTTGTGGGACATTCTCAGGGAAGACCATTTCCCCCGAGATGTTCTAGATGATTGAAACTGGAAGCTTTAATATTCTGGAGTCCCTCACCCATGAATAGTTTATGTGCTTCCTCCGAAAATTAGCGGTGATGCATTTCTGTTTTCATCATCGATGGTTAGCTTACTCCAAATTATTGGAACACTTCAAAGACTTTGGCTAGTAGTGCCACTTGTTTGAGTTGGTAGCACTCCTTGTCGATCAGCACCCTGTGTCTCCTAGTTATCATTAGACCCTCCATCAATGGTTCATTCAAAGCATTATAGTTCCCCTTAGAGTTATTAACGAGGCTTCATCACATGTGCAGATCCATGGCAGGAGATATTATCCTGCCCAAAATTTCGGTCCTATTTTGTTCCCACCTTCTTCACCCGGTGATATTTTTGACGTGGTAAATAGGGTCGTTCATGATATTACCTAGAAGGGGGCATTGAAATAGATTTGGGAGAAGAGGAAAACCTTATGGGATAGTACAACACCCGACAGACCCTGAATGTGTCCACACTCTCAAACAAAGAACATTTCTTGGAATTCCTACCCCATATGAGTTATTGCCTCTCAGTCGAGACCACAACTGGGGTAATGAGCATGCTGGGATATTCAATCACCCTGACCCATCTGTATCAATGCATAAGATGATGGATGATCTTGAAAAGGAAACATTGTTTAAATAGATTTCCAAATAGAGAAAGACGGTTAATGAGCTCCTCATCGAATGCGCCACAAAATAGCAACCAGATTACGGTAATTCTAGACCAGGTTTGCAGTGGCAGGAATAGTTTCTCCCAGTGTATTTAACTCGAGTGATCTCGATAACCCTTCCCATATAGAAAGGTTAAATGTTAGTGTTTATGCAATTATACCCCAATATGCATCACCAAATACACTTGAGATATAAGACAACCTTCCTCAGGACCTAGCTCAGGTCCTACTAGCTGCTCCTTAGGTCCTAGTAGCCGCTATGAAGGTTACTCTAGCAGCCCCTCAGGTCATTCCACAAGATGCTCCATGAGCCACTCTGCCTGCTTACAGTGTTTAAGAACATGAAAACACATTGGTGGTTAGGGACCCTCTTGAGTAAAGGAATCCCCATCAAGATGATTCGATGGATGCTCTCATTGCCCATATCAAGGCACTTGATACCCGAAAGGTGGAAACCCCTCCTGATGAAAAACCATATCCGGCATGGGTGGATGATATTCTAAACCCCTGGGCTTCAAAAATACAACCTTCTCCCCTTTCAATAGGACATACAATCCAATGCAACATATAAACCAATTTATTTCTAGGTGTGGACCCATGCTGGGAACTCGAGGACGCCAGGAGGCAGCTAAGCTCCGTTGTTTTGTATAGACATTAAAATGGAATGCATTTGTCTGGAACAACTAGTTATCCATTGGGACCATATCTTGTTGGGAGGATATTTGTAGGATGTTTTTATACCAGTTTAGTTCCACCACCTGGATGACTTGTATTGCAGTCCACTTTAAGTGGAAACAAAGGCCAGATGAACGACTCACATGCTTTTTTGAAATGTGGAAGGGCCGAATGTATTCACTCAATATTACGCTGACTCAGGAACGACTACTAACAATGTACACAAGGAATGTGATGATTGAAATAGTCCATCCTCTTATCACTCAAAACTTCCTAGGTGGATTTAGGGATTTCGAAGAGAAATATCAGCATCTAGAAGAAGCCTTGTAGTAGGCTATGCAGGCACATTCGTTGCCCCTTACAGCTCCTACAAGAAGAGTCACCAATGCTGAGACCACTATTGTTGAAAATATAGAGGCCCTATAGATAGATGGAATTTTTATGAGAAAATCTAATTCCATAGCCTTGCTGAGGGCCACTACCTCAAGCCCTACCTCCATATCAGAATTACTAGCTTTAGAATCGACATGTACCACCACATATCCAATTTCCGCCACCTAGGAGAGACAACTAGGTTCCACCACCTCTCCAGGCTCTAGCCCCTCATTAGGAACATGCTCCTAGATCCCCTTTGTCAGATCATAGAAGTTGGAACTACTCATTGAATGAGGCCAAGGTTCCCTTAGCTAAACCCGAAGATCCTTAGACTAAGGAATCCTATGGTTTCTGGATTTCTAGAGGTCCAAAGTGGCAGATCTCACCGATCATCCCAATTACTTACCCAATAACTGGTTCCTTGGCCACACTCTCAAGAAGTGTTATGTGTTCAAAGACTGGATCTAGGACTAGGTCAATAAAAATATAGTAAGATTGGGTTTGGCTTCACCACAGGTAGTATGTGTGTACAAAAATCTTGATAGTCATAGAGAAAGTGAATGGAAGTAGGTCTCTAATTGCGTGTCCCAACGGTATGATGATCAGATTTCACACAAGGTATTTTCTTAATACCATGGTATTATCCATGCCTTATTGAGTCATCTCGTGGCTTATGAATTTGATGTTCCACCCCTATCCACTATCTCTACATTGAAATCCTAGCTTTCTCTATCTCAGGGGAGCATGCACTGATGACCCAAGGGAGATCGAAGCCATCTACCTGTGCCAAATCCATCTCATACCCTCGACGATTTCATGCCCCCATAGTTGGTGATTTCCCCAAAAATTATCCCAGAACTGGAATACTCCTAGAGTGATGATCATGATAAATATTTAGTGAATACCATCGAACTAGTGGACCCTTACATGGTTCCTGAAGAACAAAAATTCTAAGAATACGCTCATAATGTACCTAGTTGATTCCATCATCAATGGAGCTATGGGTCTGAAAATCACCCGAATGTTCCAGCCTGTGCTTCTAACGAAGACATTAATTCCACCGAGACTAGGAAATATTACCAACATAGAGATCAAAATTAACAACCTTCTAATCCTTTTTCTTCAGATTCACCCCACTTCAGCTCAAATTTCTTGATTAGGAATAGCCACCACGACTACACTATGATCAGATGTGTTCAGTTGTAGATAGACCTAATCCATTTGGACTTCATCTGGAGGACACTCTACACGGTATAAATAGTGATTAGTGGGACATTCCCAACACTATCCAGAGTCCTCCGATTTAACCAGAAGTACCTTTCATGCCTCCTACAGATGAGCAAATCCCTGCCGGAAGAAGTGTGCACCTGTAGCAGAAGTATGATTTACTCACGAATATTTCCATCATTCACAAAAGGCTATTGATCCTTGAGGCACTACTCCTTTCTATAGATATGTGTGAATCCTCATAAAGGATATAAGAATCCCCCTCCAATTTGGAACAGAGATAGTAGCCGCAGAAGCCATCCGCACTGAGGTAGTCGAGCATGAGGAATGTCATTCTATAATTTCTTTCTCAGTAGAAGATGGAGGTTCTACCATATATGGGAACATCCTCCCACTATATATAACTCGTAATCTCAATTGTGTGGAAGTCTGTTATTGTCTCATCAATATGGGTTCTGGGATCAGTCTCATCCTATCCTTGATGTTCCATAAGCTGGGGCTATCTGAAGAAGATATGGATCCCTATGACCTCACGGTTCAAGGTTATAAAAGGATAGAGAAGGCACATGTTGAAAAAATTAACTTGAAGGACCAATTAGGTTTCCTGATTACTAGCACAATGTTCATGGTTGTCTCACAGGACACTGCCCATAATGTGATGATGGGAAGACATTCGCTCCATCTACACTCAGTGATCCCCTCCTCATATCCCCATTGCCTTAAGTACTCCATCAATAGTCTAGTGGGCGTGTTCCAAAGAGATGTGTCTCCCTTTGAATCTTGTGAAGTATGATACCTAGTTCTTGACTACTATAGGATAAAGGACAATCATGTTCAAAGTAATGAGGTGGAGCATACAACCGTTGTGGCCGACCCATGGGTAGACCTGAATGATGCCTACATTTTCCCAATTTATCGGTTAGAGGACACAACCCTAGAAATGGGGAATTTCATTTTCATATATAGGAAAAGGAGGAAGATACTTCCATAATGTAAGGAGTGTATGAAGATAACTTCTTACTCCTACATGAATCTGACACGAGTGATCCCAGACCCACTTACTTCCATAAGGTATCGGGATGTTCACCCCCTAGCGATGACAATATGTCATAATTTATTGTTTCACTGGGTTTTGTTGAAAAAACTCAAAAAAACTAACCACTACTATTTTTATATTATTAAATGTGGCCCCTTGAGTCGAAGGCCTGATGGGACCAGATCAACAACTTTTTTCACCATGATTTCAGCTGTGTGGGACACATCGGGTAAAGATTCCCCTACCGCTAAGGCTGGCACATGCAATCCATCAAGGTCAGTAAACATATAATAATTACTCCTATCAATTATCATCTCCTTATAGTCAATTAATATGATTTGGAGGACCCTCCCCCTATGTCTAAGGAAAGTGTCTCCACCACCTTTGATGAGTTGGTACTGGTGAACCTTGACACCAAGCCCGATCCAAGACCCACACTGATTTGCACATCTATGTCAATAGTAGATAATCAATAGTGTGTTAATTTATTGAGGAAACCTCAAGATTTATTCACCTGGAGTTAGGGAGAGATGCCTGGACTAGATCCTCAGGTCACCATCTACCACGTTTTTCTCTCGACAAACCATCGTTATTCCAAACATCCTCCCAAAAAGATGCACCCTTATCACGATGCCATGGTTGAGGACGAAGTTGATAATATCATTAAATATAAATTCATAAAGGATGTCGAGTACCCAAAATTAATAGACAACATTGTTCCCGTTTGAAAGAATAAGGGATAAATTAGAGTATGCATCAACTTATGGGATCTCAATCGTCACTATGCGAAGGTTGATTTTCCCCTTCCCACGACATAGCTATTGATCGACACAACAAATATATTAATGGACCTCTATTTTATGGAGGGGTATTCTACATATAATGAAATCCAAATGGATGTTTTGGATGAAGACCCTACTATCTTCAAAGCACAAAAATGTACATTTTGTTTCTATGTAATTCCTTTCGATCTGAAGAATGCTGGTGCCACCTATCAGCATGCCATGCACTACATATTCAATCTGATCCTCAGAACATTGGTGGAATTCTACATGGATTATTTGGTTGTTAAATTCCACTAGCATCAGGACCATCTCAATGATCTTGAGAATTTGTTTGATTTCCTTCGCTCCTGTCATCTGAAGACCAACCCCAAGAAGTGTGCCTTTAGGGTTACCAGCAAACATTTTCTCAACATTATCATTAGATATAAAGGCTTTAATATAAATCCAAAGAAGATTAAGGACATATGTCATATACCAAATTCGAGAAACATTCAAGAGCTCCAATTATTTCATGGATACTTAGCCTACATATGCCAATTAATTGTGAATCCTACCGACAAGTGTAAGACCTTTTCCCAACTCATGAAAAAATGTGTCAACTGCCTGTGGGATGAAAATTGTCAGACCGATTTTTAGGATATTAAGCATTCCTTTATGTAGACTTTGGTTATGATGCCTCCCATATATAGAAATCCATTTTTTTAAATTATGTGAATACTTTGGAATAGTCCCTCGGTGCCCATGTCGCTCATTAGAACAATTCTTGGATAGAGAATAGCCTATACTAGCTCAGCTGTATGCTCCTTGATACAGAGACATGATATTCCTCTATCGAGAAGAGATGACTCACAATGATATTTTCGGTCCAAGAATTGCGACATTACTTAAAGCACCATGAGATAAATTTGGTGTCCCACATAGACCTGCTGATGTATATTATGAACCACCCCATGTTAACAGGATGTCTATCTTGGGAGGTGGGCTATGATTCTACAACAGTTTGACATCATGTTCATCCATCACAATGCTGTTAAGGGTCAGGCACTGGTATATTTCTTTTCCACCCATCAGACCTCTACAGAGCTGTTTTTGGATCTTGAATTCTCAGATGAAGCCATCATTTCAATTAATTATTCCATACCTCATTGGCATATGCACTTCGACAGTGCTTTGAGATGACCTACTAACAAGAGAACCAATGATCCCAGACTAAAAAAAGTAGGACTGGTTGTCATCTTCCTCACATATGGGAAAGCTTTCTTATCCCATTTTTTATTAATTTCAGTGGGCTGCACTAACAATGAGGTTGAGTATCAATCCATCATCACTGGTCTCAAACTGACCCTTGAGATTGATGTTCCACACCTACATGTGAAAGGGGACTCTGAAGTGGTCATCAAGCATACCAACCGTGACTACATCGTTGGAAACCAGAGCTTATACCCTTGTTAGAGCATAATTTCTAGCTAATAGACTAGTTTATTTCCTGAACTGAAGTTACTCATGTCCCTCGGTCACCAAATGGTCGAGATGATTCCTTCTCCAACCATATCATATCTCTTGAAGAGCCTTACTAAGATGATTCAGTATTCATGTGGCAAATTGAAGAGTCATTTCTCCGATCACTCTAGATGATGATGATAGATAGAAAGTAAGTAATCTTACCAATGGTGTATACACATCGGGATCCCCCGACTCCCCCTACTATTGTATTGGGAGTGACCCCTAGTTGGACAAATCCCTTTATCGAGTACCTTCAACATGGAAATCTCCTGACAGATAGTGATGAACATGAGCGAATCCATCGACGCATAGTACAGTTCACCCTCCAGAGTGTCCCCAATCTTGATATGGTCCTCTACAGCCATGGGTTTGATGGGATTCTCTTACACATCATTCAAGGAGACATGATTCCTTAGGTTACGTAAGAAGTTAATGCTGGTTCTTATGGAGCTCATAAAGCATGGCCTAATCTCTCTCATCATATCTGAAGGTTGGGATATTTTTGGTCACCCACGATCCATGAATGTGTAGAGTTCTCCAAAATGTTCCAAGAATTTTAGATCCATGATAATTTTGTGAATCACCATCTAGAATCTCTCCATTCTACCAATCACTCTTGGAAATTTTTAGGTTTGGGGAATTGATGTCATGGGACCAAATCTACCAGCAACAGATCTTCAATGCAGGTTCATCCTAACTGATAAAAATTTCTTTTCAAGTGGGTAGAGGAAATTACACACATAAAAGTGAGGGCCCATTATATCATTGATTTAATGGGATCCAATATAATACACTAATTCAGAGTTCCTCACACCATCATCATCGATAACGGTACTAACTTCTGGGTAGTTGAGATAAAAAAATTGATGCCAAGTACAACATATGTTCTAATCATAACTCTCTCTATCAAATGTAAGAAAATGGGATGATCGTGGAATTCAACAAAACCATTGATAATATCTTTTAGTATATTGTTGGTCGGAACAAGAATAGCTATTCTAACAAGATTCCCAATGTTGTCTAGGCTTACTGGATAATGACTCGTAATTCCAACCATGTGACCCTATATTTTATGGTGTACAAAATAGAGGTAGTCCTGTCCATTGAGATTCAGTTTCATTCAATACACATATGCATTTATGATCAGAAAATATCAGAAAAGGTATGAGAGGTCCATCTGGATGAACATGATGCACTTGATGAGAACAGGCTTCATGCCTTGCACAACTTGGAGAGGCATCAGAACAAGATACCCAGGGATTTCAATAAGAATGTTCACATGCATTCCTTCCTTTAAGGTGGCATGGTATTGTCCATGAGGATTCCAATGATACCTAGAAAGAAACCACTAAAGTTAAAACTTAATTGCGAGGGACCCGATATCATTGAAAGGGTTTTCCCCAATGGTGCATACTCCCTGGTCACCATGGATGGTGAGCGTATCAATCCTCCCACCAATGAAAAATTCCTTTAGCAGTACATCACATGAGGGGTCCCTATTGTCCTGTATGATGTTAAACTAGAAATTTTCCATACTATGTGCCCTTAAATTAAGATCCCTTTCATCATGAACAATGATAAAATGAAAATGGTCTGATCTCTACAACCTTAATATAAGATCCCTTTCATATTTCATGATGACAAACTACAAATATTATGAGCACTATGACCTTAAACTAAGATTTATTTTGTCATGCTTGACAATTAACTGCAAATGGTATGAGCTCTATGTCCTTAAAATAAGATCCATTTCATCTTGTAAGATGATAAAATGAAAATTTTCTACGCTCTATGGCCTTGAACTTATATCCCTTTCACCCCGTGTGACTATAAACTACAGACAGTAAACCTACCTCATGGTCTGAGCTCTACACCCTTAAAATAATATCTCTCTCATCCTTTCCTTAAGATGTTAAACTGTACGGGTACCACCACCATTCATTCACCCATTCATTTGGGACTTCATCATATTTCACTTCTGAACGGACCCCCAAGCAGCCTGGTCTCATGACACCTTGGCTCCCCAACAATTCTCGACCAACATCCCAGAGGATTTTGAACAATAATTTGATATAAATCCCGCTTTGAAAATATATCCAGCGGTCGATGCTAAATTATATTTTCCCATTCTAGGTCACATGATTTGGAAACTATGTTGCAAATATGGTCAGTAGTTATCTTCTATTATTATCACCATCCCCATAGTCTACCAAATATTGGGAATTGTGGTTATCTTTTTTCTTCCCTTCTGTTCAATGCACATGACATTAAAATTGGAATATATGGTCTGAGCTCTACGAACATAAAATAAGATATTACATGTCCTTACCATATGATGTTAAACTGTATGACATTTATAAAACTACATGTGGATTGATTCCCAATCTTATGGGGTAAGTAGGAATGACCAAACATTCCATTTTAGGGTCCAGCCCTAGGTACCACAGATTATGCCTTCCCTTCAGCCTCTCAGACTATGTATCCTAGATCATGTGGCGTGATGTGGATTTTCCCCATTCATTCTGAGCTTACATCTACCATGTCAGATGTCCCCCACTAAAGGTTCTTCCCTCTTTGTCCTTACTATATGCCGTTAAAATACACAACATCATAAGAATTATGTGTGGATTGATTCTTTCTCTAACATGATACGAATGAACACCCAAACATTTTTTCTTTGGGTCTAGACCCAAGTTCCTTCACCTTTTTGGCCCTCTCATCCTTATTATATTGTTTTTTTCTACAACTTTAACTATGATTTCACTAGTTCTACAAGAAATTAAACTATTTTTTCCCGCTTACAAGAAATTAAACCGAAAATAATTCTTGGTTCTTTCTATACGACCATAAAAGGTAAGCACCCCTTCATCCTTCATGATGTTAAACTACACCACAACCAGCTAAAATTTTCTTATTCCAGCCCCTTGGCTCGAGTCTTCTATTGGGATTGAATGGTGCTGTATGAGGATTATTTCCACATATTCACATTTATAATTTTTCCACACCATGAAAAATATATTTTTGAGAGATTCCTTTCATCTAAGTCATTACCATATGATGTTTAATTGCAGGGATTTCCAGATCTATTTTTGGAATGATTCATGCCCTCATAGGACATGTATTAATTCCTGGACATGTTGTCCTCGAGTCCAGCCTTAGGTTCTTCTATTCCATCTCCTAGCCATTTTTCCTAGGTTATCTCTTGCGATCGTGAATGGTGTGGTATATGGGAGTTCTTTTTTCCATATTCACATCAGGTTATTTTGTCATTCCATACATATTTCTCTCTTGATAAACCTCTATCACTTATGTCCTTACCGCATAACGTTAAACTACAAACTATTTCAAGAACAATGTGTGTCTTGATTCCTACCCTCATAGGATACATAGGAACACCCCAACATTTCACCTTGGGTCCAACCCTGGGTTCACCAACCCATTTTTTCCCTTTTCCTCCAATCAGCTTCCTGTGTTGTCCACATTAAACCAGGACCCTAAACCTCAGATGTGCCTCATTAGTGTTCCCATATGTGTTTTGGTTTAGGACATAGAGTGTTGGGTCCTTCATGATCATGACTTCATTCCATTTCTATTCTTCATATGTCTATTTATTTGTGTCCCCATCATTTATCATATCCGAAAGGACCCCAAAACGTTATGGATAATCAACCTTACGGATTGCCTACCGTTTCAAGCCAATGTCATAGAGGATCTTTAAAGATAATAAAAAGTGGCCTCACATCATGAAAATGGTCCTCAGTCGACCCTCACTTGTTTGTTCCCATCCCAGGTCACATGATATAGATATTGTGCTTCGAATACGGTCAACAGTTATCCTCCCTCATTAAGACAACCCCATTATACCATGAGTATATTTTCTTTGATTCACATAACTTATCATTTCATCATGTCTAGACCGAACTTCGACGCCCTCAGTGTTATCCCTCCCGAACCTTTGAATGAAGAGAGGATGAACTAGCATGATGGGGCCATCCTAGACTCCACAACTTATTCCTCTACCGTGTGGGGACATGTGTTTTAAATATCTTCTGTACCCATGTTTCCCATTCCAATCATGAATCATGTGTGATTAGGGACTTTGGTATGGTTTTTCCAACATGGAAGAGTCACACTTCATTTTTGTCCGAACTCTATGACCTTAAACTAGGATCTATGGTCCCCAAGTTTAGGCATCATAACATTAAACTTTATGTGTTATCTGGGAAATTTTTAAAGAGGTGTTGATTACTTTGTCATCATTCACATCAAGCTTCATTATGGTGACACTTCACATATTTTCTCTTTTGGAATATTACCCTTCTAGTCCAAATTCTATGACCTTTAAACTATGAATTTCAGTGTCCTGGTTTGCATGACATTAAACTACATAATAACTACGATTTTCCTCAACTGAGAGGATATCATTCTATTTGGTATTGGCCATCTATCATACCTTCATCAAGAACTATGTGTGGTTTGATTCCCATATTCATGAGATATATAGTGTTTCCTAGACTCTTCATATGAGGTCCAACCATAACCACTTTCATCTTTTAGACTCTTGTCCCTAACCCCCCTTTCAGGGATGTTTGGTGTGGTTTGAAATTCTTTTTTCCCACTCACATTGGGTTTATATACTACACCACATATCTCAACTTTGTGGTGCCCTTGTCCTGTAGAAGATGACCTTAATCTCTGGCCCTCCCCTGATAAGTTTAGGACACCCCATGAGAATTATGTGATGCTTTAGTTCCCTCTCCATAGAGGATTTCCTCCACCAGGTCAGGTTTCTAACAACAATATGATTCAAGAACTACGTTCATCTTGATTCCTCCCCTCACAACATATGTTGGGACACTCGATAATCTCTCCTCTGGCCCAACCACAAGTTCATTAAATCTTCAATCTATTCACGCCAAATTATGGTCCAAACTACATGACCATAAATTGAGAATCCTTAGTCCATGTAACACAACTTTTAACAGTTATCCAGGGTTTGGGTGGTATAACCTTAAACTATATATAACATCATATTCATATGACATTAAACTATTCTGTATATCGTCCTCAAAGTACGACACTAAACTACATGTTTATCATCCTCATTTTCGTGATGTAAAACTACATGTATTCCCTAGTCCTTTCCAGAGAGGTCCTTTTTGGAAGAAGGTTTGATCTTGATTCAGACCTATGCATGCACAAAATTTTCGTCCATCACAGAGGTGTAGTTTCAAGAGTGTTAGAATCTTTTTAAATAGCCCATCAATCCATCTACATGCTTTTTGTGTCCCATTATTTGGATCATCGTCCTATTCCACATCTGTGGGAACCCCCTCACGGTATGGTCCCCTGACACTTTGGCTCACCTACCTTTCTTTGAAAATGTTCTGTAAGGAAATGGATAATATTTCTAGTTAGGCCTCAGGTTTTAAAATACAATCAGCCGTTGACCCTCATTTTTTCCCCATTACAGGGTATCCATATAGGTACAATATTTTTGATAAGGTCAACAGTTATTTTGTATCGACTCGTCATCATCACTACATTCCAAATTTTGGCTATCATGATTCACACTCCTCATTTACCCTTGTTCATATTGTCTCTAAATCCCTTGGAATAAACCCATTCATGCATTAGAACATGTTGGGAAAGGAATGTTTGTTGTTCTAGGAACCCTATCTTTTGGTTGTAGTCTCTACTCCAAAAAAATTCTTTTCTGAAGTCAGTCGACAATGGTAGGCCCCTGAATATTCAATGAATAGATGGAACTCTCTCACAAAACGTATAGGATTATGTGGTTACCCCCTATATATCATGTCGGGTATGACCCATATGAGATTAGGGATCGATCTCCAGTTATATAACAATTATGATCGAGAGGCAGAAAAAACGTAATAAGTGATAATAAGAATGTAGTAAGTTCATGCACACAGTTCAAGATAAGTAAATAAGGGGAAAAAATATTTCACATGTTTGGGAAAAAATGGCCCTTATGGATTAGAACATTCAATGGACTACTTCAACACTACAACTTAATGACATCTGGCCTCCAATATTGTCTCATGCTCCCTGAGATCCCTTTTATCATTAGAAGTTATGAAGTGGTGCATGTTGGCTCAGACTTGCATTCAGTCCTTCTCAGCTTAGAGTTCAATCATTTGATGGATTTCTTGCATTTCTTATTCTTGGGAATCTGCTAGCTAGGCCTTCAACTATTCAATGAGCTTAGATTGTCTTGAGATGAATGAAACTCGTTTTTCTCCATGCTCTTCAAGGCCTCAGACTTCCTACTCAACACCAAGAATCTTCTGGACATTCTATAATTCCATAAAAAATTAGGAAATATCGGAGCATTGTCTACTCTATCATATCTTCAATGCTATATAATCACAGATTATTATATGGATATGGTGATCATCCACTCCTATGGTGTAGAGAAAGCTTAGCCATGTGAGAAGTGACCCCATCTGACTCATCCATTCTACATCTAATTGAATGAGGAAGAATATAATTCACTTACACTCCTTATATCATGTCATATGACTCTCCTAGGCCATGTCAGTATTAGATCTATCCACCTCCTCAGGATCTGTAGGCATGTACTCAATAAAAATAGCTATGAGATCAGCAGAAGCGTCCTCTCCTAGAATCATTTTTTCTTCAGTGACCTCACCCCCGCCAACTAGGAGCTCAATACTGATAGTAGCATCACCCATGATTGTAGCTTCTTTCTCAATGGGTGCCAGGGTTGAACCAGTCTAAATGTTTGGATCTGTGCGAGATGGTGAAATCACTAGTAGAGTTCCCATAGATTTTTTAGACTCAACATTTTGTCAATACTCTAATATGGAAATCAATGTATTGGGAATGGATACCTTAGTCAACCGAGTTCCCTAATAAATATGTTATCATACAAAGGTAGAACATAAAATATCCAAGAACAACAGTATCTAGTGCTTATGTCACGGTAAGAGCCACCACGGTGGAAGATCCCAATACGCTTGTTAATTCAATGATTGGCACTGGATCCTTTTGAGTGGTGGGGAAAACCTGAGATTCTGAGGTCCCCATTTCAAAACCTCTTACTAGTTCATCACTAACCACTTCTATTATGGATGTACCATCACACACTATACCCATTGTTAGTCCTCTGCCCCGTTCGGTTCCAGGCGTGGATTAATGGGGACGTCCTTCCTAAACTATTGAAATATTTTCACCCCCTGTAGGGAGAACATCCAAACTATCATCATTGATGTGTTAATTAATAATGATGAGTTTGGATAGTGGATTAGAATTATGAAAAGAGTTAGACCAGCAGAGGAAAGATTTGAGACTCACCTAGATTTGTTCAACCAGTTCTGTGTTAGAGCTTCTTATTTCACCATTCTCACATGGGATTCGTTGGCTGCCTTTTTTTCCCTAAGGTCTCTCACCTGTAGGTCCCTCACCTCCAGCCTCATGTTCATCTTCTTCCTCCCCCTCTTATCCATCTTCCCCTCTTCTTCATATTCTCCTTCTTCCTCATCAACGTCATCCACAGACAACAATTATTCTGATTCATGCTCCTGTCCAAGCATCACATTCACAAGGATATGTGGTTCTTTCTACCCCAATGTTGGCATGCCTAAATATCCTTGGAATTTAGGTGTGCTTGTCGGAAATGAATGTTCGCCTTATCTGCCACCTGAATATTCCCTAAGTCTCATAGATCAAGCCCAATATGCACTAGTCTTCGCCACATCTCTTTAGTGGACATAAATTTCATCAGTGTCTCTAGTTAGACCACATATATGTTAAAATGACATCAACACTCAATTTTGTAAGATGCATGTGTTTTTTCCCAAGTATTTCCCTAGCTGTCCCACAAGGAATCCCACGAGACCACCTCTCTTCAAAAGGTGGAGGAACATTCCCACCTTGTGATGCTCATGCCGCCATAGTTCCAACCCGCACCATTCCAACAACATGGGTTTTTCCAATCTCACATCCCCAAGAGTACCTTATATTCTTCCTCATGGTCCAGAATCCATACTATCTACATATATTTTTTGAACGTGTTGCAGCAGAATCACTCCCGGATACACTGCTATCAAATGGTCAACGTACTCTGTTGATAGGCCAACATTAACATCAATGGGGGGAAGAGTAATGATCTCACCAAATCCATTTTTCATGAACATAATCTGAAATTATTGAAGGATGTAGGAATGATAAACCTTTCGAACCCTTTTATACACTTTCTTTTGTATCCACTGCATCCACCCAAGTTTCTTAGAAAAACTTGTTGATACATAGGGTTCACCAGTGATTTTCCCATCTATCCGAGCTATAAACACACCACCTCAGATGCTTTTCCAGTATTCCCTTTTCTCTAATGGGCCTCACCCATAATCTACTATATTTCCAACTGGGGTCTTAAATGGATGAATATTTACATTTTCATGGTTTCTGATCTTGAGTTTGATCACCTCCACATTGAGTGTCAAGGGAAGAATTAAAGCAATATTTATTAAGGACGACCACTGACCATAACCTGGAGGACGAATGGAATTCAAGAAATCATAGCCACATCAATGAGCTACAATGAAGCCATGAATAATCTTGAATTTTAAAGATATTATCTGGGGTGTAATTTCTCTTCAGATTAACTTAAAAATATCGTACAACCTGTACAACATAGGCACTCCCAGAATAACCTTGTTCTTGGCCTCCATGATTCGAGCCATCACCAACATCCCTTGATGGACTCCTATCCTGGAATCCCATACTGGAAGCATCCACCCACTTAGGAATGTAACAATAAATCCAACATATCATACATTCATTTCCCAAATTTTTTTTATGCAGAAGCCCCATGATCAGTACACTCTATCCTTAAGGACCATTTAGTTTGATCCTTCCTTCCCCCTCTGTGAAATGTTCGAGCACTGCATCCCTCAACCTAACATTTTCACTACCTTTCCCTAACACTAAAACAAGATGAACCATCCTAGATAGGATTTATCTTTCAATATGTACTTGATTCCCAACTTCTCCTTGGCTAGCTCCAATATATGCCTTGTTAGAATGGGGTTGTGCTTCCTATCCCACCGAACGTTCTCTGTTGGAAGGAACTCTTCATACTGGTACCCTTCCAGGGGAATTACCTCAATGAAATGGATGTCCCAAAGGCTGATTCCCACTTCCCCTTGTTGTAGAAGGAATGTGTTTATGTCAGGGGACTACTGACTAAGTAACTCTGGCACTAGGTCATGCTGGTGGTAGAAATGGAACTACAATGTACGCACATCTTCAAACATCCCAACAGACCACATCTCCTCCCCAAACTCCTAGCATATCTAGCATACCTAGTACAAAAATTCCCATTCAATCGTAATCTTTCCCCCATACCTAAATTACCATTCCTTCCAACCTTTTCTATCATTAGTGATGCTTCTCCTAAAAGTGCTCGCATAGTGGGATGGAGATTCCTCATGAACCTGATCGATCCACACGAATGTTCTAGTTTTCGAGTTTAGGATGTAAACAACTATGTTTTAAGTTTTCAAGGTAGGGTGACCATTGTTCATGATGTTGTACTATGGAAGGATATCCTCACGTGTCACCCATGAATACACTCCATCAGTCTTGAAGCCTAGCATTAACACCTCCTCTAGGATTCCAAAGTTCCATAGCTGGAGGTAGTCGATCCGAACCTAAAATATTTGGGCCTACATCATCATACCAAAGAAAATCTGATTGTCGGACATGAATATTCATGCATGAAGAATATGAGGGTTTGTGATCAAATAGGTTCTATGTTTAGTTGCAATAGCTTCCATATAAGCATCAATATATTAAGCATCCAATTCTATCAGACATCAAAAATGACAATGGGTTTTGTGTGAAAGTACAGGTTTATGGTTTCTCCATAGAACTTTTACCAGATGAGTCATCCTGTTTCTTAGCACTTGTTCTCTTGTATCAAGAATCCTGACTGGCTCCTCACAATAAGACTGATCAGGTTCCAGTTCTAATTATTTATAAGTGAGTAGATGTGTTTGGTCAGGCATGTATTTTCTCAACAGTGATACGTGGAACACATCGTGAACTTTGGAGAGACTTGACAGTATTGCCAAACGGTAAGCTACAACCCCAATTCGTTCTAGAATTTCGAAAGGTCCTATGTACCTGGGACTCAATTTACCTTTCTTACCGAAATGTATAACTCCCTTCCATAGAGATACCTTCAAGAAAACATGATCTCCTACCTGAAATTACAAATCCTTCCTTTGGTTATCGGCATAGCTCTTTTGCCTACTTTGAGCTGCTTTGATGTGCTTTTGGATTACCTTCACATTTTATATCGCTTCCTCCACCAGTTCTGGGCCTACAAGTTTTCTTTCACCAAATTCATCACAACAGGTTGGTGTACGACATCTCTTTCCATATAACGCTTCATATGGTGCAATCTTAATACTCGAATGGAAGCTATTGTTATAGGAAAATTATACCAGAGGTAAATATTGATCCCACATACCATGAAAGTCAAGTGATCATGATCTCAACATGTCTTTTAAGGCTTGAATAGTCCATTCTGATTGTCCATCTATTTGGGGGTGGTAAGCAGTGCTCAAACAAAGTTTAGTATCCAGGGATTTCAGAAGACTTTTCCAGAATCTTGAAGTAAAACGGGGATCACGATCAGAAACAATCGATAGGGGTACTCCATGATGTATCACAACTTCATTAATATATAGTCTTACTAGGCTTCGAGTGGTAAATCTTCCCTTATAGCAAGAAAATGTGACGACTTGGTAAGATGATCAACAATGACCCATATTGCATCGTTCTTTCTAGGAGTCCTTGGTAGTCCCATGATAAAGTCCATCATAATATTATCCCATTTCCAGTCAGGTATGGGAATAGGTTTCATGAATCCTCCAGGCTTTTGCCTCCCAGCTTTCACTTGTTGAAAAACCATACATCTTGACACAAAATCAGCAATCTCCCTCTTCATGTTGTTCCACCAAAAATGTTCCTTAAAATCTTTATACATTTTGGTGATCCCAGGGTTTATACAGAAATTGGGACTATGATCATCATCCAACAACTCTCTTTTTAGATCAGGTATATTGGGAACACAAAGTCTCTTCCCAAATTTCCAAATTCCATCTTCATACACAAAGTCACTCAATCTCCCATCATTTACAGCTTTAATCTTCTTTTGAAACTCTTAGTCACCGATCGGAGAACTCTTTATCCTTTCTAGTAAATATGGTTCGACTACCATTTGAAAAAGTATTGAGGTTTCACCTTCCATGGTGATTCCCATATCCATAATTACTAGATCCATGTATATAGGAATCTTTTCAACTCTCATCTTGTTCAAAACTCCATGACCCCTTCTCATCAAAGCATCTGCCACCTTATTTTCCTTCCCCAGGTGGTAGTGTATCGTGAAATCATAATCCTTGAGTAATTCAAGCCATCTCCTTTGCCTCAAGTTCAGTTCTTTCTGTGAGAAAATATATTTCAACCTCTTGTGATCGGTATATATCTCACATTTTTCACCATAGAGATAATGTATCCATATCATCAAAGCAAAAAATTATAGTAGCTAACTCAAGATCATGAGTAGGATAGTTTTGCTCATGAATTTTCAGCTGCCGTGATGCATAGTCAATAACTCTACCATTCTGCATAAGGACACAACCAAGTCCTTTCTTCGATGCATCATTATAAATAACGAACCCATCATTCCCCGATGGTAGAGTCAATATTGGGGAATTGACTAATCTTCTCATCAGTTCTTCAAAACATTCTTCACATTCTTTTGTCCAAACAAATTTAACCCCTTTACATGTGAGCTTCGTTAATGGGTAACCAATCGGGAAAAATTCTGGATGAAATGTCGATAATAACCTGCAAAACCAATAAAAATGCATATCTCAGTTATAATCATCGGTGCTGGACATTTTTGTATTGCCTTGGTTTTAGAAGGATCAACATAGATTCCATCCTTAGAGACAATATGGACAAGAAAAGAAATCTCCTGAAGCCAGAATTCACACTTGCTAAACTTCCCATATAATTCATGTGTTCTAAGAGTATTTAGAATAATCCACAAGTGATTTTCATGATATTCGTAGCATTAGGAGTATTCCAAGATATCATCAATAAATATCACCACAAAATCATTGAGATATTCCTTGAAAACTCTATTCATTAGATCCATGAATACAGAGGGTGCATTAGACAATCCAAAAGGCATTACTGTAAACTCGTAATGACCGCACCTAGGTCGAAATGCTGTCTTCGGAATGTATTCCTTCTTCACACAAAAATGATGGTATCCAGATCTAAGGTTAATCTTTGAAAAGAATTGAGCTCCATGCAGTTGATCAAATAAATCATCAGTGCGAGGTAGGGGATAATTGTTCTTTATTGTTATAGCAATGATTTCCCTGTAGTCGATACATAACCTCATAGATCCATCTTTCTTCTTAACAAAAAGGACAGGGGCTCTCCATGGAGAAACACTAGGGTGAATAAATCCCTTATTAATAAATTCATCTAGTTGTTTCTTTAGTTCTACTAATTCCACAATGTCCATTCTATAAGGGGTCTTCGATATAGGCCTTGAACCAGGAATTAAATCAATGGAAAACTCAATTTCTCATTCTGGAGGATGTCCAGGAAAATATTCCGGAAACAAATCAACATATTCTCTCACAATAGGTATATCTTCTATTTGAACATTCCTTTCCTCACCAAAAGTTATTTCATTCTCTTCTTCCCCAATAATTGAATTTAGTTGAGCTACTAGGGGTGGATCTAGATAAGAATCAAGTGGTGAAGATTCTGCTCTAAATATAAGTGTTCTTTATCATCATCATAAAAAATCATAACCTCCTTCTTCTGACAATATATTTTCCCATCATGGTCCGAAATCCAATCCATACCGAGGATTATATCAAATTCAGTCATGGGTTTGACAATGAGATCATCAAATAAAGAACATTTATAAGCCCTAATGGGAACAGATCCATAGAATTTTGTAGCAATGATACTTCCCTTAGGAGTTTTAACTGACAACTCCCTTGCTAAATCAAATTGGAAATATCTAATTTTCTTAGCAAACTAGGAAGATATGAAACAATGCTATGATCTATAATCCAATAATGCATTTTCTAAACTTGAGGAAACCATTAAATTACCTGCCACCAAGTCTTTTGGAGCTTCAACCTCAGCAGTAGTGATAGAATAAGCTTGGACTTGATCCCTTGTCCTTTTATGAGTTAAGTTACCCTGAATCTTAGGACATTCATTTTCATAATGTCCCATCTCCTTATAATTGTAGCACTAAACATCAGTAGCTTCTTTCTTCCCTTTGCAATCATGAGTTTGGTGTCCTTTTTCACCACACTTGTAACAGACTCCCATTCCTTTCAAGGAAGTACCAGGGTGTTTCTTCCCACATTTACTGTAGGATGGATAATCAACATTTCCCTTCTTCCCCTTATTTCCATTCCTAGATTGAACAACGTATCTTTTCTTCTATTGATTTGTTTTAAAGTCGTAGGAATTAGATAATTCCTTTTATGTCTTGATAGCACCCAAGACAATATCTTCGTATGATGAGAAGGATTGTGATACTAATGCTCGACGAAGAAATGGTTTTAACCCATAAAATAAACGACCGATTATACTTCTTGGGTTACGTATATAATCTGCAGCATGCCTCAATAAATTTGTAAAGTTAGCCTCATACTTTGCAACATTCTCGTCCTCCTTTTGCCTCAGACTCAGAAATTGTCTTTCCATATCCGCTCAATGGTCAAGAGGAAAGTATTTTTCTAAGAAAATTTCTTTAAATTCCATCCATTCCATATTTGATACTTCCTCATCATCCTTTGTGTTCTGAATCAAGGACCACCATTGATCAACATCTCTAGTGAGGCGATAAACTGCCATGACAACTTTTTTCCATTTCGCTACTCCCCAAAGCTTGGAATATATTCTCTAAAGAGTTTATCCATTGCTCAAACACTAATGGATTTTTACTCCCATTTAATGTTGGTGGTTGTTTCCTCATGAAGCGATATAACATTTATCATCCACATTGTGGGTATGGGTGCTCCATACGGGTAAGGTTATTATTCATAACCTGAGTGAGTTGTCCCAGTATGGTGATTAGCTATTCAGCACCAGTTGCATCACTAGCTCCACTATAATTATCTTGATCAGGGGGGAAATCCCTACATAGAGTGCATGAATTGATATGGATTACATTCCTTCCACTATCTGCCATTTCTAAAGAATGGCATAAACTAGATTAGTTTATGAATCAAAATATATAATTCCAAACTTCTAAAACACTTAACATAAATTCAACAGTTTATGTACATAACCCATAAACATAAAAAAAATGTTTTCTTTGAGGAATTATATACTCATAAACCCTTAATAATTCTTTGTAAAGAAAATGATAATTATCCTAAGCATATCCCCCGGGAGTGTCGTAACCTAGAGTGCAGCAAGGCCCATTGCCGTGCACCGGTTCCCGTTCGAGTCTAGCTTAAAGTAGTATTTTTGGGTGTTACCCTTAGGTACATGTGTGCCAGAGCTAATTCTACCTACTTATATCCAAACAGGGATGTATCGCTCAGAAAACTCACAAAATATCTACAATACCAAAATTCTAGGAAGTTCTTCTATACTAATCCTCAAATTCTATCTTAGGTCTATGTTCTCTAATCAGAGTTTATCTAAATCTAGTTTCCAAGGTTTGTACTAAACTTCCTTTGATACCAACTGTAACTCCCCAACCCTAGTTACCCAGAGTCGGTGCATTATTACATAACAGTGGCATGATCACAAAATATCAAGTATCGAAAGACCAGTTAGTTTAGTAGACTTGGAAACTCTAGATACATTCATAAAGTTTACATTACATCATAAAGTGAAAACTACAACAACGTCTTGTCTCCACACTCATATCCCCTTATACCATCCCTATAGTTTATTCATAAAATACTTCTTCAAATCTTGGGAAAAATAAAATATAGAAAGGGGTGATCTCAAATGCCCAGTAAGGATAACAATATAGAAGAAACTTTCATAAATAAGCATAAACATTTAAGGCAATGTATAACTAAAACAAAAGCCTTTTAAACTTGAACTTTTGCATAATATGGAAGAAATAAAATGAAATAATGCCATTTACTTATTCACATGGATATTCTACTAGTCGAATAATCACATGCAATATCAATAACCACTTTCATAATGATGGAATTCATAATGCCAGATTATCATAACCACATAGTCAAGGCCTTGTGCCAAGACTACAAATAATATTTGTCTAGGCCTTGTTACAAGACACCAGTTTGTCTCATGAGACCTACCGATGCATCGAGGAGCTATAGCGGGCTCCACCCTTCACTTATTAAGTCCAATTCAATCCTCATATGAACAGGTTTAAACATAATATAAACATTCGTATTAAAACTAGCATACGAAATGTCAATACTTTATCTATAAACCATGAATGGTATAAAAATAACACATCCCCAGTATAGCATATCACAAAACCTTCAATAAAATATGGAAGTTTTGTATCATAATAAATCACATTTAAATAATCATAAAATACATCAAAGGATGTTGACATAGATGAAATCAAAACTATTTGAGAGAAATATATCTTTTTTTTGAAATCATTTAAAAGTCACATTATTATAAAATAAAAAATTTACTTTTAAAATATCCTTATAATCTTTTATGGGAAGATTCGAAGATTTTATAATGGCGGAAAATAGCTGCATCCGCCGTATAAGTTAAAAAAATACATTCTTACCCTAATTTTGTCAAAAATGGATAAAAAGGAACTTGTTTGGAAAATTATGGAAATATTACTTAATAAAAAGTCAAAAAAGGGTATAAATGACTTTAACCCATAGTATATAAAATATTAAGAATTATTTGAAATACATTTTTACGAAACATGGATGTGGATGATAAAGAGGTCCCAGTAGATAATTACGTATAAACAACCTCAGATAATGAAGATATTGTGAAATAATCCCTTACCTAGTACTTTTCCTTGGTTAAGGGTAAGTTAACATCCTATATAATGGTGAAATAATTGTTATTAAATTATACACGAATCTTATACATTAATATGATATCATATATTATCTTTAAACACTGATTTGTTAATAATATCTTAGTATTATCATCATTTCGGGTGTTAACGGTTTTGTTTTCCTTTATATTCTTTATTAAGTAAGCTGTGTTTGTTATGGATAGGTTGTATATTATTCATATAAAGAATTATATAAAGTCCTTAAACGTTATTTTTAATCATCAAATGAGAATTAGACTTCCATGGATACTATGGGGAATGAATCTCATCGCGTTCGTGGAGACGGTAGTCCGTCCGTACGCACGAGCGACAATATCATTCTTTTGATATTAAAATAATATATAATTGGATGGTATATCATATATACAGAATCATTATCATGTTATATTTATTATTTATTTCAATTACACATCATTATCATACCCATCAAAATAATAATGTTTTGAATAACAATTACACCACGACGTGGAGACGGTAAGTCGTATTTACGCACGTATGGTGACATGTAATTCAAAGGATGGATAGAATAATGAATATGGTTGTACCATATTTATAATAACATCAAAGTATATAGATGATACTGGAATTATTATTTTATAATGGGAAAAATAAATAAAGAATAAGTTGAAGAAGAAAGGAACTTGAAAGAGGGTGGTGAAAACATTACCTCTTCTTCGGGTTCTTTCGTTTGATTTGATCAAAAGGGCTCCTTAGGTTGGCTTTATGATCAAAATAAGGACTCTAGGTCGAAGTGTGAGAAGCTGAGAGAATATTTTTGTAGGGGTTGGCTGATCCAAAAGGCTTTTAAGGTGTGAATTAGAGAGAAGGGGGGGGGGGTTCCCTTTTATAAGAGGGGCAAGAGGCACCTTTGGAAAAGCTAGAAATATTATTTTATAATAAATTATTATTTGGTTTCTAATGGCTAAAAAGTGTATTATTTAAATTTTAAGGTATGTATGGGTCAAAATTCTTTAAACCAATATATTTTAGACAGTTTTGGGTCACTATATTAACCTTATAATTTATATTTAACTCTTAGTTAAATAGTTTGACATTTACCATGTCTCTTTGTATTTTTATATTATATAGTTAATAAACTTACTATATACCTAAAAGTGACCCCAAGTGGTCCTTTAATGATGCACCTATCATTATATAAGACTTTTGGACTAACCTTAGATATTTAGGAATATAATATCAATTAATAATATAATATTTGTTTTAAAAAATCTATTATGTCAATTTTGACACTATTGGGTATTTTTTTTATAATTTCATAACTGAATTATTACTTCAAAAAAAATTTATAAAACCATTCCTAATATGTCATATTAACCTATAGAAATAGTTAAATTCATAGAAAGTCTCAAATTACATTTATTTTGATATTTATAATATCAATTATTTTAATATTTCATTAATTAGGTAATTACTGCATCACCATTGTGTCATAAATAAATTATATTATTTATTTTCTAAATATTATAAATAAAATTCCAGTATGTAGGAAATACTTTTATCTTTCTACTGAATATTTATAATTGAATTTTCTTTTTTATAACTCTATATTAAAAATGTTTTAGTTATTAAACATTGATTTTAACTCTTTTAACTCTTCTTTGAATTAAATAATAATAAATGTCCTAATCTAATCCAAGTGGACCTAAATGATAATATTTTATTACTAAGGTTGTTTTTGGTCGTGATACACTTGTCCAATAGAATTAGATCATGTGTTTGGGAAATATTAATATCATTTTTATTCTTAATTACCTATTTACTTTTAACCGTGGTAAATAAAAGAAAAAAATTACTATTCACAAAAAATTATTTTTATCTTATTGAACCACATTTTACTCCTTTATATTAACCATGTCTCTCAGATTTTCGAAATTTCACTCACCAAAGCGGTAAAAGTAAGTTTTATGTGAATTTCAAAATTCTCGTAGGAGGTGGGTAAAGGACGATGAAAAGTTCAATAAATTTTTTGTATATCTAAAATAATTCTAAAATAACTCTAATTAATTAAATTAAACTTATATATGTATTATGTATCTATTTTTACCTTATTTAAATTTAAATATAATAAATAATTATTTAAATAAAAATTCGGTTTTATACTATAACTCAGTGTTTTTTCACTATTAATCAAAAATTGAATGTTTTTAGAAAAATACCAAAAAATCACCCTATGATAATTTTGATATTCCAAATCCAGAAATGAAGTCCATTTTGAAAGATAAAGTGTATAAACTTTCAAAAAGTGGGTATTACTATTCATAACAGCTAGTTTGATTGGTTGTGGTGTGTGTTAGAACTCGAAGTTGCGTACAACACACACTACTATATTATTCAAAGAGAAGTGTACAGTGGAAGCTTGAGGTGTTACATTTCGTGTGAAAGGAAAATGAATACATGAATGATGGATGCTAGCCATGGAATATTCGTCTAAGGAAGGGGCACACATGATTTAATAGGAGTGAGAAAGAATCTGCAACTGGGTGCAAGGAACCAACGAAATTCAGGATCTTTTTAATGGAATGGATGATCCTTAACACATGAGAGAATGATCACTTAACGCATGAGAAATTTATATTATGGATCCTTTCTCCCTTGTATTTATAGGTACGAAATGATTCTTCTATTCATGTGGAATGGTTTTACGCGACATATCTCCCGTTTTTGCATGTAGTTCCAAAATTTTATTATTTTCATTGTCGTTACCCTCAGAACCCGACTTTATGGTTCCCATTCAACTCAGATTTGGGGGGGGGGGGGTGGCATTTGTTTGTGCCGAGTTTCATTTAAGACCGTGCAAGGGCCTAATTGAGAATATAAAATGTATATTTTGAATCAGTGGATGATCTTGAGATGTCCACAGGAGGTGAGAATAAGATATGTAGTTTGTGTGCATGATATAACTATGAACACATAATTGGGCATACTCAATGCGATGTCAGATGGATTCATCTGCATCATACCTCAGAAATGTGTCCAAGTCAGAGGTTCCAAATAAAGTCATCTGGAGTGAAAGAATAGGGACCACATGTAATAACTTTAATGCCCATTGTGACATCAAATGTGCCTTTTCATGCAGGTCTCCTTGTGCATAGCCGCTAAAGTGTTTTTTATGAATAAAAACATAACCCCATATTTTGGGGTACCATTATGAAAGGAGAACAGTCTCTCCTATGCACAAATGATGACCAATTCTATTACAATGTGAAAGAAATGTACTCAAGGTACTAGATCTTGCGTGACAGGTCTCTCAGGGGTCCCTCTTCAGGTGTACCCACTAGGTCTTGACCCTCTCCCATTTCCTTTTACTCTATAGAAATTGCGCACAAAACATTATTCTTGTGAGCAAGTCTTCCCTTGTGTCATACCAATATTGTGTGTAGGGTTCCATCTTGGACACATCCCCTCCTATTGGGCGCAATCCTTCAGTCTTGCGTGCTCCCATCCTTATGAACTGCATTTGTCATCCTTACCCTAAAGAACCATGTTGTAGACCCTCTTACACACAACACCCCTATATTCTGCACTCCTCTTCCATGCGGCCGTCTAGGCTTGTTTAAAGTGATTTCATGGTCCCTTGAGAGGAATATAATGTGAAATTTTGATGCCTTGTGGTTCTTCTCATAGGAATACTAATTACTATCCCTTTTTCATACAGCCATGCTAATGTGGACCCCTCAATAGATCCCTCCACAACCCAGTTAATCCATGGAATTGTTTGTGACATCCCTTCACCAAGTGTTAAAGTGTTCTACTAATGTATGTCCTTAGGATTAGGAGTGAATGACCATATTCCAAGATATAGGACGATAAACAAATAAGAAACCACATCCTCAACACATGTCGTTTAACTGTGACAACCACATGAGTGAAAGGTTCAAGAGGACTAAGAAGGGGATGTGCACTAGCACCCTCTCACTCATCCTATCCTTCTATACTTTTTCATCATCTGTACCTCTGGAAACCTCTTCGTATGTGCCAAACCATCTTGATAGGAGGATTCTTATACAATGTTCATATCCACCCCATACATCTGGAATTACTCCTTGGGTTCCCTCCGGAATTAAGTACCAATCATATTTTCTTTGGAAGCTAACCAGGAATAATCCTAACTCTACTTCTCGCAGACACACCATTCACAACACAATCATAAGGTCTTTTGTAACCTCTTTTTTATCACACTGATCATTAATCATATAGTATTCGAGTAAGAATATACCATGAAATAATATATGGGCCTCCTTAGTGTGTAATCCCAATACCCATATTGACCGAACTATAGAGAATTTTATCCTTGTTTCCTAGACATGGAACGTAGGAAGCCACCCTGAGGTTCAACCCCAAACACTAGAAAAATTTGGAATCCCCTTTTATGGGACCCACATCCCCGGTCTGCCACTTTGTGGTGTCAGAATAGTTCCAAGGTAGCTAACCTTTCATTATCCCTATAATCAACCTGTACTCCAGTAACAAAGAGTGTCCCTCTCACGATGGGCAATTAACCACATGTAAGCCCCATCATGTCTTTGGGTTGCTTTACTTTTAGTACACCATAATTATGTTCCAAAATCCCAGACTATAAGGACTTTGATCTTTTCCATTTTTGATCAAGCTACATAGGAACCATCTATGAGGCTCAAGACCATCACCCATATCCAATCCTAGTCTTTCCCTCAAGTCTTTGTGCCTCAGGAAGATCATGACTTAACCCGTTGGTCCCATTTCCTTTGGGTCCCCACCCACACGTCCATTCTCACAAGTCCCCTCCGCAGATGACTTACTACCCCATCACAAAACTACATGGACTTTGATTCCCTACCACTGGGATACGTAGGTAACCTTTTTGTGCTTCAAGCACAACACTGTCACATTTACAAAGGTTTTCAGTTCCATCCAGATAAATTCAATATTTCGACACTTCATCATTGTCCATCCTGCTTTTACCCAAGTCTCCACAGTTGGGTGAAATCATGCCATCCCAATAGGCCACTAACCACACATAAGTCTCACTATACTTCTGAGATTTCGCCCATTATATACACCCTGATCCTATGACTCACCCTCTCGAACTACATTGGTTTTGATCCCCGTATTCTAAACAGGGTATGTAGGAAGCTTCGATGAGGTTCAATCCCAACCAACAGTAATCATTGGTGTCCCCTTTGTTAGGACCCACAATTCTCTGATCCATCCCCTCTGGTGTCCAGATCATCCTTCACGGTGTGAAACCATCCCTTTTTGGGACATTCTATCCAGGGTCTATCATCCTTGGGTGTTATGATACATCCCCATTCTTAGAGAACACGATCCCCTCATCCACCATTTTTGGTGTTCAAATCATCTTTAATTGTGTGAAACCTTCCATTTATGGGACATGATAATAATAATATATCCTCATTTGGAGTTATGATCCATCCCCTTTCCTAGGGCCTACTATCCTCTTTTCCACCCTTTGTGGTGTCTTGATCATCCCTCATGGTGTGATATCATACCATTTGGGGACACACCACCATGGTTATGATCCTTTTGAGAATTATAATCCATCCAATTGAAAAAATCTATAGGTACTAATTCATAGGGATGTACCCATAAGCTCGACTCTTATCAGTGCTCAGATCAGTTTGATCTATCTCTACTAGATGTTAAACTCATGGAATACCCTATGTTAAACATGGGAAGATGAGGAAAATCATAGATACATGTGTCTATCATATAATTCCCCACATTCGACGTGGGATTCCTCAGGCCTCTACACCCATGAGAAGCCCTCTTATAAAGTGAAAATCTAGGTGTACTAGTGTTTTAGCATTCAGACATGACAATTATTTCCCAACGTGACTACTCTCCTGACCAAAGGTTGCTGCCCTGACTAGAACAACTTGGGAATTTCCTAACAGAAGTAGTGTAATTAACTGGATTCCACAAAGATATGGAATCAGAAAGAGTTTCGTGAACAAATTCTTAATCGTTAATGAAGACCCAGACATGGCGACACATTTTGTGGAGGAATCCATGGAAGAAGAGGTCGACATCTCATCACCCCCTGTCAATATAGGAGAAAGAATATCTGATGATGTAATTAATGCTGCCCATCTTTGGAAAGTGAGAATGTGGTGAAACAATCATTACGTCCTCAAAAAAGGCATTCATCCCAGTATATTGTGTCAGAAACAAAGGGGAAATAGGTCCATTCTAGGGATTTCACATGAACAAATATAGGACTTCAAAGATGAGAATAATTATGATTATAGGATGTGGAAGATAATACATTAAGTCCTTGAATAAGATTTGATAGTCTTCAGCCTATGACTATACTTCTTATTCCTTTATAATCCCTAAGAAGGTAATACATTTACCAACTATATTTTCAACAAATCATGAAATATATGTTAGGTGGCCCCGTAGGCCTCACAACTCTTATAGTTCATGTGGGGGATTCATCATGTAGGTAGCCTTAATTTTCTCAATATCAATATTGATGCCTCTATAACATATTATAATTACAAGTAACTTTCCAGAGGTGACCTAGAATACACATTTCAAGGTGAACCATTTATATGATGAGGTGGATGAAGTTAAAGATAATCATGATATCCTTGTGATGGTTTTTTATTTAGGAGTATTTTACCACCATATCTTCAATGAAAAACTTCATTAATTTATTGAGGAGATAAACAAATATATGGTACATGGATGAATAGTAGGTATCTGTATAATTATTCCAATAAATTTCAGAACATAGTAATAAAAATTTCAAATGATGTGCCAATAAGGTGGTGGATTATTTTTACTTAATGGTCATCCAGATTTTATTATACGTAGAGTACCCATCCATGATGTATTGTGTTTGGTAGTCAGTAGTTGATTCAATTAGTAGATCTATCTCTTGAAGGGGAAAATAATCTGTTGATTTGTGGTAGCTATGTTCCTAGATATTAATGTAAAATATGATCTATCCATTGTGTTATATGATTGGGATGATCTTGGATATATATTTGGTGTAATTTACATCCTTGGTGATGTTTTTATTTAGAATCTTATTAACATTATATTTAACTATATAATAATTGGATGGGTGCATCTTCCTAGGAGGCTGTTTGAACAAATAGTTTCCCACTAGAAGGCCATTAAAATCAAAAAAACCTAGGGGTTAAACCCTTGAGTTTTATTTTATATTTTAGAGAAAATATCATGGTTCTTCTTAATAAGGATATATTTTTTTTATTCTTCTAAAGGCATTAATTCACTAATCAGTATCAACCTAAAATCATCCTCAGTACCAAGATTCACATATGTCAAATCATCAATAGTGGAAGATAAACCATATTCAAAGTAATAATGTGAATCATATAAATCATCTTAATATTATAAAATTTGAGTACTATAGGAATTCAGTGACTCCATTGAATATATAAATTGTGGAGTGGTGCTATTTTTTACTTTTTTAGGGGTGGACATCTCAATGAGGGATTCATGATCTATGAAAACAATGATAATAAAGACTAATAAGAAGACCCTATATCATTATTGACTATGATATCTAAATTTGATGTCAAAAAATGACGATGGATTGAACTCCATTGAGTCATACCTATTATTTGGAATAGGCAGTGGTGTTTTGGATCAGTGAAAAAGGGAGACTCTCTCGATACACTGTAGTTGTTGGGATTTTTTTGTTTCAACCATCACTACAATGTTTAGGAATATAATGTTATTTCTATAATCCATTATTCTTGTGGACTAAAAAAATCTCCAAATATATGGGTTGTTGGATCCAAGTGATGTATTGGTAGGATAAATATGTCTTTTAAATATTCATAATGTTCCACTAATGTGGTTGTCTAATCATTACGGGTGTTGATATGATCAATCCCATTACTCTAAATCTTCTTTCCCTCCATTTTTACTACATAGTTTCCATGTATTAGCAATAAAAAGAGTTGGTACCATCACCTTGGAGTACCCATAGTCAACAATTGAGGAAGTATTTGAGGAATAGGTGGAAAGAAGAGGGGACACTATGTGTATATAAAGTTAGGTAACCCCCTGTAAGTAATTATAGGCAGTATCCTAAGAGAAAAAAATGTACTCGTTTCATGATACATGTTCACTGAATTGAGTATGTATCCAAATTTCTTATATGTATTCTACTCACTTTTTTTACAGCCATAAATTTTCATTTTTAAGGGATTTAGAGAGGTAATTTTTGTTGAGTATATAGTATAATATATGGGTGATCTTGGATCCATTACCTAGAAGAAAAATACAGATTTCCACTACATTGAATGTGCTCATGAAATACAGTGGGCGTATGTGTTTCTGAAAAGTGGAACCCTCATCCTCTTTAGAGATGGAAATGACTGATTAAAATTATTCATATTCAACTTCCTTTACATGAAAAATCACAATAGTATCTACCTCAATCTCAAACTTTTTATCGATATTTAGGGCCTAGAAAAGTTGTTCATGAAAATAATTTGATAGGAAGAGCATGTTACAGAATGAGATTATCAATGGTATACTAGAATGGTGCTTCAAAAAAGTATAAAACCTGGTGATGGGTATGCTTCCACTTAAAATAGTTATATATTTAACAGAGAGTATATTGGTAACTACAGGTAATGGTTTTGGATCCTGGATGGTACTTACCATACTCTACTATTAATTTGAAAACTTATTCTGAGGACTCAAAGTCTAAGAGATGGATTTTGTTGGTAGACATTGTGCATCATGATGGTGTGGTTGGGCTACATGATAAATCAATATGGATGGTTTCAATGGTGTAACTAATAGAAAATCCTTAGAGCAATGTTACATCTTACCCCAAAAATTGTTTTTAGTGCAATTTAAGAATCATTAATGGTTATTTTTGATTTAATAACTTGGGAATCTTATGTTCTAATACGGAATCTACCATTCCTTTAATAGCTTTATTCAGATGATTCTATAGAGTCTATATGGTTATCCTAGTAATTGGGTTCAATAAAAGTATCCACTAGCCTAATTACATTCATATAAAGTATTATTATTATTTATTGGTGGAATATTCCATGAAACGATGGATTCTGGGGAATCTCTCAACCCATGTTCATTAAATCACCAAGAGTGAAGGTTCGTTTTAGCAATGGTTTGGAACTCTAATTTCCTTAGCATCATCAGTGACTATTTATTCATGATTTGAGACAGTGTAATGCTAATTGGGTGGCTAGAGATGATGTTACCATATGGGTTGTTAATTTTATGAAATGTGAAAGGATAATTCTAGGGGAATGAAATATCATTTTCTAAGATAGACAATAATTATACTCTAACATACATTAGGAAAGAACATTCTACCATTAATAGGAGTCTTTGTCATCACCACTGGGTGTGGCTGTAAAATATTGAACATGTGATGAGAAATTTTCCAATTTAATAGAGTCATAGTCTACCTAGTCATGGATCCAATTATTTATGATAAGGAAATCTATAATTTTGTTCTCAAGGAACCTATTATATGAGATTAAATTTCCTTGATAATTAACTCCAAAATACTAGGCCCTTCTATATTTAGGCATCTTATAGATATTATTATCCATGAAACAGATGAAGTAACATATAACCTATTAATCCATGAAGGATTATAACTTATTCTTCAATTCACCAAATAGAAACTACGGTAACCATATACTGATGGGGGGATTGGGTAGTATTCTTCCACTGAGGATATGCATAGTATTTCCATTGCATTGGGGTTCTTGAAAGAATACTTGTTTTGGGGCCTGTATAGTTGTGGCTAGTTTTTCATTCACATGAATCTATATAGAGTTTATATTAGGTAATGGGAATGAATACATCCCATGTAATTGCAAGGATTATACCAATATCATTATGTAGACTCTCAAAAGCTACCATGATATCTCAGGGGTATGAGGGTACATAAAAAATTCTCTTAGGAATTATCCATGGACATTATTAATAGCTGGTCCTAATAAAGATTCATGTACATGGAGTATGTAATCTCATTCCATTTGAAAATTAAATATACAGCTCATCCATCCAACTATTTATTTCATAAAGAGAGGTTAATGATGATCGTACTGTGATATGTGGAGCTAAACCAGTAGAGAAAGTGCCTATATAGATCTTCCTAAATAGTAATAGATCTTAGGACTAGATGATTATACCACAAAAATTGGGTCCTCCATAGTCTAGATGAAACCCCAAAATCATGGATGAGTCCCTATATTATTGATACAAATTGTTGAGCCACATCAAGATACAAAGTGGTCCAGATACTATAGTTTATCATATATCTCATTGAATGGGGTGAATCTCAGATTACCAAATAGTAGGGGTCCACGAACATGATCCACCCATGTCAGATATGGATTTCCATCTAATGGGATCAAAACCTATTATATCTCTAAATCATCCAGATGGGTGAGGAGAACGACCTTCACATTGTCTTGGTGAGAGTTTGTAGTCACTAGGGCATTCTCTGGTCCACTAGGTCTAGAGGAAAAGTGGTTATGGTCCTATGATGGGATGTAATTTTACTACTATGGGGTAGGAATCGCATATATCATCATTTTAAGATAAAATATCCTCTTCCATAATTAAGTTCACATGACAACCCACATCGACCCTAGGTTTCTATATGAGAGGGACCAAGTGTTTCTCCAAAGGTGGGGTGGGTTCCCATCATATATGGTCATGATCTATACACTACGCATTGAAATTTTTGGTGGTGGTCCTGTTTTTACCCTTAAGATCCTAAAGAAAATTGGTAAGTATAATATCTGAATTAATTTCTATAATGATTATAGATATGACTATAGGCTCAAAAACTCCCTTACCAATGTCGAGAAGTTGACAAGAAGGTGAAAGTGCCTCAGTCATGTGACTTCTACAGCCTAATGTCTATATCTATTAGTGAGGATGGGTGCCTATCAGAAGATCATCCTTATGTTGTATTTTCCCTCAAGGTATATTCTCTTCACATTGTTGTGAAGCATCCGAATGATTTCTTTCTCCAAAATGGGTATTAATGAAGAAACAATTCATGATGGTAGTTGGAATATGGGGTCTTTCTACATTAGTGGGATGGTTATCCTAATGATCATGTTGTCGATGTGGAAGGGGTTGAAGTGGAGGGTATAGTTCAACATAAATACCTTGATCTAAACATGATGAGATGACTCTTTAATGACCCACTAAAGTATGGAGAGGATTTTTGTAATGGTCCATAAGAAGATATAGTGGTACACATATGATTTGTAGTGCTAGGTCACAGGGATTGAAATGATCTCATGTATTCGGGACTACTAATGGATTGCCTCGATATGAAAAATGATTCCCCAATAGGTTGGAGAGTGATCATATAGGTTATTGAATGTATTCAAAATGTTTTTGTGGTGAAATTCTATGGGCCTGAGTACAAAACTCTGGGATGAGGAAGTGTAGGGTCACAATAGGTTAGAACCTGTATGTTAGCTATTAAATGGACTTGATTTCCCAAAATACTTACTCCTTCCCATTTTTTGGAAGTTATTTTCATTATATAATACCATAATATATAATTAGAGATGGCTAGGATACCATGGGTGGAAGTGAAAAAACTTTTTCTACCATTAATTTTCTAGAAGAGAGGGATTCACATGATCTTGTCATCCTAGGAATGATTTTGTGTCTTCTGAAGGTGAAACAATATTCATAACCACATCTATATAGGATTTGGTATCTACACCATCTTATGATTAGGTAGTTAAATATTCATATCTGGCTCAGTAGAATGTTCACTATTGTTCGAGGGTTCTAACCCTAACCATTATATTTCCCATATATTCATGGTTTATGTAGAGGGGATGGAAGATTTTGGAGAATATGGATGTTATATGAAGAAACCTAGTAATGAAGATAATACAACCTCAATATAAAGGTACTTCCATAGGTATATGTGGATACTATAGACCTCGGTCTTAGGGATGGTTTTCCTTAACTATGATGATCACACACCCTGCTCTACTGCTGATGTAGGAGGTGTTTCCATCTATTTTTTCTCACCATTGATTTTGAGAGGTCGATTTCATTGTGATTTTTCCTTCATTCCATCCAATAATAGCATGGGGGTTCCCCAAGCTAATGAAATTGAGAGTCTTGATAGTTTCTTCTATGTGAATTATGGCCACTACTGTGGGTAGGACCCCCATGGGGATTTTCTGTTCTTCATCTCAATGATAGTTCGGTAGGATATGTGAAGTATTTGGAATTTTAAGACCATTATAAAATTTGATAGTGTTATGGGTAGGACCTTACTTGTGAAAATAATTGTCATGGGATGTCCCATGAATGTTATAGATGACACTAATGATGGGGGGAATTTTCCTGTGATACCTTTCACATGCATGGGATCTCAATCCCAACAAGGGAAGATGTTCACTTGCCCAGTGGTCGAAATGTAATGAGGCACACCGATGGTTTTTGGGGCCATTGGAGCTATTAGAGATTCCTCTCATTTGGAATAGTTTTATACCTATGATTTGTGTCAGTGTTGGGTATTTTGGATCGAGGTATGTAACAAACCAAACATTGGAATAATACTAATTTCCAGATTTTATTTTGTACTGAACAAAACAATATCTTTTTATTAATGAAGTGAATATAATTTAAATGAGACCATTGGGTTTCTACTATTATATTACCATATTCAAAGATAATCTAAAATTTAATATTAGTGATTATAAATGGTAATGATAGGGGTTATTATTTCTGAAAGAAGATTCGATGGCCACATCTTCTAGACTCAGGCCATACAAAGCCCATTTGTAAGAGCTTGGGAAGGAGGTGGCGTTGCTGGGCTTCACTCTAGTCCAAGAACAATCCCAACTTCATCATGTTAATCATGAATGTAATTTCCTACAAGAGATGTTCAAGTTGGTAGAAATCTCCACTTGGGAAATTATGTATGAGCTTCCCTAATATTCATTCACCATTGCACACCTGACCCTTAAGTCCTATGCTGTTTTTATAAGGGGATATGTAACGAGGCCTTAGTTACTTTGTGTAATACCGTTATGAAAATAAAAACTGTTATTACATCTTTCCTATTTTAGGAATATATTCTCTTAATAAATTATATGATTAATTAAGAAAAATGTGATAAATTTATTTCAGAAGTAAAAAATTATACATTTCAGATATTTTTTATACATAGAGAATTATTATGGTATAATAAACATCATTTTTGAATTTGAAATGTCAAAATTAAACAAGTTTGATTTTTTAGGAGTTTTATAAGATGTTTCAATTTAATGAATAGTATTTTATGAATAGTATTTTTTGATGAATAGTAAGAAAATATTTTCTTATTAAATAACTTTTTCAGTGAAATGATTTTAAAAAATTTGACATACATGGTTGTAATTCTGGTGAAAATGTGGTTCAATAAGATCAAAATCATAGTTTTGTGAATAGTAACTTTACTATTTGGAATAGTAATTTTACCCCTATGAATGGAAATATTACCAATGGAATAGTAACATCCCATAAAGAGGTATAAATATGTTTTAGTCATTTTAAGTGGTAATGTGATACAGTTATAACATAGAGTAACTAAATAAATGTTTTAGAAATTATGAGTCAAGTAGTAGTATATTATTTATTTAATTTAATTTAAAATGAAATTAATTTCAATAAAATGGATGTCACTGTTGGATTCTAAATGTATCAATATGGTTAGGGTGAGTTTTTGGGATTTTTCTAAAACAGTTGAATCTTCAGTGAATAATAATGTTTTGAGTTTTCGATAAGTTTAATGACATCATTAATGATGTAATAATGATGTAATAATTTTGGTAGACTCTTGAGGAATAAAATATGTTATGAGGTGTCCCATGTGGCCAATACCAGAGAAAAATACCATGGGAAAGCACATGGTTTTTCATATACCACTAATGAGGTGTCCCTTGGAAAATAATAAAATATTTCCTCACTTTTACTATAAATAACATCAAATTCCTTTATTAAATTAATTACAAATTCCTACACTATTAATATATTATCGTTTTACATCCTCAAATATTTTACCCAAGGTTCCCCCAAGCCACCACTGTCCCAAACATTGAGTTTATGAAGTTACTCTTCAAGGTAAGGGAACTTTTCACCCTCCTATATTAGTCAATTCTTCTTCTATGTTAGGTCTTTTAATTTCCATTTTATTATGTTGGAGTTTTGTTATTAAGTATCCTTATTGTTTTCCATTTTATGTAAAAATTATGAGATACCATTTTCTCTCTAATCAATGGATTTTATGAATTTTTATCTGACACTGTTAGGATGGCAAATTTTCGAAAGGGAATTTGAAACTTCTCTTTTTTTTCTTTCTAATTCACATTTATGTGGTATGTAATGAAAATTTCAATACCATGTTCTAACATACATATTATTAATTCATTATACTTTATTATGAATCTATTATTAATGGGTTACCTCTATCCCATCTCTTTTTAATGTTTTTTAAAACCATGTTGCATAACTGTTATGCTGTAGAATTTTTGTCTCAAAATCTCTCTATTTTCTCAATAAATTCTAATATTTTATTTATTTGAACACCCAAACCTATTTTATTTATAGGGGTATTCACCATGAAATAAAAACAATATATTTTATTCCAGAATTTACATAAATAAAACCATCATCCTCTTTCCATGGGTTGTAAATGACATAATGATCTTGTTTTTAAGAACTTATTGAAACGTCATGATTTTGATATGAAACCCATTTCTTTTAATATCATTAGTTTAATTATGAAATGTTTTATTATGATCTATGTGTCTCAAATTAAAATAAATACATATTATATGTGCACCCATATAGCGCTCCGATGCATTGGGTAAAGGAACTAATCTCTAGAGATGACATGTTTTATGATAACTTGGTGAATAACCTTGGTAATTTTTATGAAACCTTGGTTATGGACTTTCTTGATATGCTTATGAATGTCTAAATTAAATTATGTAGAGACATTTTGAAGTTATGTTTTATGTTATTAATATTATGATATGCCTATTTATCATGCGTTTATTATATTCCCCATGTTCTTATTGATATCGCTCATGCTCACAGGTAAACTATTTAACTTATTTTCCTAAATGGGCCTTATGCTCAACCTTTCCTTTGATGTATGTCCCAAATATATGAGATGAAATAATTTTATTTAGGATTAAAATTTCAAGAATCCTTTCAATAGGATTAAGATATTTTTATATTTTTTCATGTATTATGTACCTTTTTTCCAAGACACTAAACTTTAACGACAATCTGTTTGTAATGTGATGAAAAGTTTTGTAATAAGATTCCGAGATTCCATAGTTGGTATCAAATAATAGTTTAGTTATTTGTGGAAATTTAGACGTTTAAAACTTCTATAATAAACCTATAGAAAAGTGTAAATATTTGATAACTTCATGGTATTTTGGTGTAATATTATGTAATTGGTTTCCGAACAAATAAATCAATGTCTAGAATCGAAAAAGTGGATATGGCTATGGAACAAATGTATCTAGATGTAAAACCCAAAAACACTACTTGGAGATAGACTCTAATGAGAACAGTTTCACAACAATGGGACATACTACACTCATGTTTTTAAACTCTCGAGGATATGTTTGGTAAATCACATGCCTTTTATGAATCACTATGAAGGATTTATAGAGAAATGGAATTGTTGTTAAAGAATAATATGTTTAAGAATTATGTTTTAAGACATAAAAATACTTTCCCAATAAAAGGTTCATAAATGAAATAATTTTATCACTATGGTTTTATTATTTTATGAAATGTAGAGAAATAGGAGAAACCATGGAAATGGTGATTGCAATGGACCATGTGTTGATGACGGTCCAAAGGAATCCAGAAAGGAAACTATCATGAGACTGATGAACCAACTTACCCATGTTATGGGAAATAACATGAATCAAGATGAAAGACCAATGTCAAGAAGAAGGGAATATCTTTTTGTTGATTCCTTTATGCATCAACGGCCGCTAACATTCATTAGATCTATTGAACCATTGATTTTTGACCAATGGATCAACTCTATCGAAAAGACCTTTTCTATGCTCTTCTATTTAGAAAAAGAGTAGTACACCCTAGTTATTTATCACTTAGAGGGAGAAGCTGATCAGTGGTGGTAAATATTTAAAAACGTGAGACCAAGAGTGTAGGTTAAAGCTCTAGAGTGGAAATAGTTCAGAGGAATCTTGTTCAATATGTATTTTCCCCATTCAATGAGAAATAAAATGGAAAAGGAGTTTCTCAAGCTGTTGCAGAAGGAGAATGAATCTGTTGGAAGCTACGAGATGAACTTTACAAGACATTCCAAATATAGATCATGATTTTTCATGGGTCCTAATGGAATGGTTTATATATTATTTGTTGGACTAAGACCTTATTTACAGAAGATTCTACCCAACCGAGTCTATGATAGATTTGAAAAGATTGGGCAGAGTACTATGAAAGTCAGACTGGTGTTTTGGTGAGATGCACTGGTATCATAAATCCAATGAGAAGAAGAGATTAATGAAGCCAAGATAAAGGATGATATTTTATCACGGAAGTGGAGGCAAGAATGTACAATATCCCATGTGAAATAAATGTGGAAAAAAGAATTCAAGGAACTGCCTGCTCAGGAGAGGGAATTGCTACAAGTGTGGAAGATATATCTATATCATACAGAATTGTCATAGTGAGGTAAAGCCTCACCTTACAAACACTAATGACAAGGGGAAGATGGTGCATGACCTACCTAACATCCCATGCTTCAATTGTGGATAGCTTGAGCACTATTATAATCAGTGTCCAAATCTAAGGGTAGTGGAGGAGAATTACCATCAGCCTCCACATAAGCCAAGGTAAAAGTTCATTCTTTTTCTATCACAACGGTTGAAGTTGAAGCACCAAATGATGTGGTTTTAGGTAATCCTGTTTCTCTCTCAAAGCTAGAAAGTACATTGTTTGATTTTAGTTCTATGCATTATTTTATTTCCTCCAAGTTTTCAAAGAATTTAGATTCAACACCTAATTTTATAAAATTAGAGTTATCGATCAAGACTCTTAGTGGGATTATCCAAGCATAATCATTGTTTAGAAACTCAAGTATTTACTTTTTGAGAAAAATCTTAGCGAAAATGTAGTATTCATTCCCATGCTGAAATTTGATATTATATTAGGGATATAATGGATCTCAAAGTATAATGCTAAGATAAAATACAGAATCAAGGAAATATTAGTAGTGTTGAATGGGAAACCTACAGTTATCTTCCAAGGAGAAATTTCTCGACCTTCTCTTTATCTAGAATAACCTTCTATAGACTTCATTATAGAGTTGATAAGTGACTAATAAGAAGAAAATGAGGGTATATTGATAGAAAATGACCCCATCGTCCAAGAATACATTGACGTATTTCTTGAGGAGTTACCTAGGCCTCCCTTAAAAAGAGAGGTAGAGTTCTCCATTGAACTCATACCTGGATATCATCTGATATCAAATACCCCATATAGGATGGAAAATTCAGAGCTAGAGGAATTAAAGAAACAATTTCATGATCTTTTGGAGAAGTGGTCTATCCATCCGAGTGTGTCTCCTTTGGGACCAACTATTCAATTTGTGGAGAATAAAGATGGATCAATGTGGTTATGCATTGATAATAGAGAATAGAATGGGATCAAAATGAATAAAAAATCCTCTTCCAAGAATTAATGACTAATTTGACCAACATCATGGGGCTCAATTCTTCTCTATGATTGATCATTGATCTGGTTATCATCAATTGATTGCAAAGAAAGAAGATATTCCAAAAAATTCATTCCGATCAATATATGAGAATTATGAGTCTGATTTTATGACCTTTGGATTAACTAATTCTCCTGATATTTTGAAAGATTTCATGAATAGAGTATTTAAGGACTACCTTAATAACTTTTTGGTAGTTTTTATTGATGATATTATGATATATTCCAAAATTCATGAGGAGAATGAGGATCATCTAATGATTATTTTGAAAAATCTACAGAAGGTGAGGCATTTTGGAATGTTTAGAAAATGTGAATTTTGGTTACAACAAGTTTCTTTCTTGGGGAACATTGTAACCAATGAAAGAATAACAGTTTACCTTATAAAGACAAAGGTGGTAGAGGAGTGGTCTCATGCTACAATAATAACTAAGATTTGTAGTTTCCTTGGATTAATATAATATTATAGGAAGGTTGTAAAAAACCTTTCATGACATTCTAATACATTGACCAAGTTAATGTGAAAAGGGGTCAAGTTCATATAGACAAAGGAGTCTAAGGAAAGTTTCCAAGAGCTGAGGAAGAGATTGCCTACTGTACCCATGTTATCTCTTCCCTCAAGTGGTGAAGGATTCATTATTTTTAGAAATGCGTCTCTAAAAGGTCTTGGGTGTGACCTCCTGTAAAATTAAAAGGTGATTACTTTTGCATATTGATAGTTGAAGGCTCATGAGAAGAACTATACTTCAAATGATTTTGATCTCACTGTGGCCGTTTTTGCTCTGAAGATATGTAGGCACTATCTTCACATGGAAAAGTGTGATATATACACAGATCATCAATGTTTGAAGTATATCTTAATAAAAATGAAATTTAAAACGAGACATAGGATATGGTTATAACTTCTTAAAGACTATGATTATTCAATTCATTATAATACTAGAAGACCAAACAAAGTCATAGATGCATTAAGTTGGAAAGAACTGGTTGTTTTATCCATGATGTAGATTCAAAGAGAACCTTTATTAATGACATAGTAAAGCTGGACATGGGAATTATAAGAGATGGGAAATCATCAAACCTATCTCAAATTATTTATCAACTATCATTACAAGATAAGATCACAAAATCACGTAAATACGATCCTTTGTTACAAAAGAAGTTTGATGCTACGAAGGATGGGAATTTTCCTAAGTTCAATATTGATCAAGAAGGCATGCTGAAATTTCATACAGGACTATGTGTTTGATCAATTTTAGAAATAAATATGTATACGATGGATGAATATGATAGATCTATTTTTTCTACACATCCTGGATGAATAAAAATGTATAGGGACCTTCTTGATCAATAATGGTGTGATTATATGAAAATGTAGATTGCTAACTAAACTACAAGGTGCCTCATATGTCATGAAGTAAAGGCAGAGAAAAAAATTTAAAGGGGTATTACAACCACTTCCCATACCAGCATGGAAGTGAGAAAATATCACTATGGAATTTGTCACTCGTATTTTGAGAACATCCAAATGAAATAATGAATTATGGTTTATAGTTGACTATCTCACAAAAACTTCATATTTTATCTCTATTTAGGAAGATGTCTCTCTTGATAAAATTGTCAAGATTTACATGAAGGAAGTGGTAAGGCTGCATGCAGATCCACTTTCTATTATATCTGATCACGATCCAAGGCTCAAATAAAAATTCTAGAAAAGTATTCAGTATGCTCTATGTACCGATCTAAATTTTAGTACATCCTATCACCCCCAAATTGATGGCTAATCAGAATGGAATATTTAAAAACTCAAGGACATGATGAGAACAAGCTCAATGAGATTTAAAGGTGGATGCGATCAACATCTTCCATTTGTTGAGTTATCTTACAAAAATAGCTTCCACTTGAGCATTCAAATTGAATCTTATGAACCTCTATATGGGAAGAAATGTAGATCTACTACATGTTAGGATTAAGCTGGTGAGGGAATAATTCTTGGGCCTGATCCTGTGCAAGAGATGACATAAAAGGTTCAAGATATCTAGAAACACATTAATGCTTCTCAAAGTCGGCAAAAGAGATATTATGACAACCAATGAAGGGACTTAGTGTTTGATGTTGGTGACAAAGTATTTCTAAAAATTTCACCTTGTAGGAGAGTCATGAGGTTTAGGAAGAAAGTGAAGCTCAGACCAGGGTACATTAGGCCCTATGAATTCCGTGATCTTGTAGGAGTAGTGGCCTATCGGATTGAACTTCCTCCAAATCTTGCACAGGTTCATGATGTCTTCCACATATCTCATTTGAGGAAGTACATACCTAACCCTTCACATGTACTAAATACAGAGGCAGTACAACTTGAACCTGACCTCTCTTATGAGAAGAAGATGGTGGAGATATTGGATCGTAGAGACAAGGTTCTACACAATAAGACTACCCACCGTGTTAATGTTTTGTGGGGGAACCACAAACTTGAAGAAGCCAGGTGGGAGATAAAGGAGTCTATGAGGTAGAAGTACCCACACCTTTTCTCTTCAGAGGGTAAAAGTTGAAATTTTTGGGTTAAAACTTATTAAGGCGTGGGGGAGAATTTAATGACCCTAACTTTTAAATAATACTTATTTCTTGAATTTAATTTGTACTCAACAAAAATATATTTTTTTTTAATTAATTATGTATAATTAAAATGATACCATTGGGTTTCAACTTTTATATGATCATTGGTCAGTATGAACATTGGTCAAAATGACCATTGGAAACTATACTCTTAATGTTAATATTAGTGATGATAAATGGAAGTGATAATGGATATTATTTCAGAAAGAAGTGTTGATGGCCTCATCTAGTAGATTCAACCCATATGAAGCCCATTTTTTAATGCTTGGGGAAAAGGTGGCGTCGTTGGGATTCGCTCTGGACCAAGCCCAACCAGAACTTCAGCTTGTCAAGTTTGAACATAATTTCCTATGAGAGAAGTTCAATTTGATAGAAATCACCACTGGGGCAATGTTGTCCGAGCTGCCCAAATATTATATCACAATTGCACACCTTACCCTTAGGTCCTATGAAGGTGTTATAAGGGGCTATGTAATGAGGCCTTAGTTACTTTGTGTAATCCCTTTACGTAAATAAAAAATTTTATTCCATATTTCATATTTTAGGAATAGATTTTTTAATAAAATATATGATTATTTTAAAAAAATATGATAAATTTATTTTAGAAGTAAAAATTATACTTTTTAGATATGTTTCATACATAGAGAATTAAAATTGTAAAATAAAAATCATTTTTGAATTTCAAATGTCAATTTTAACATAGCTTAATTTTTAGATGATTTCTAAGAAGTTTCAATTTAATGAATATTATTTTATGAATAGTGGTTTTTTGATGAATAGTAGAAGAATATTTTATTATTAAATAAGTATTTCGGTGATATGATTTTAAAAAATTTGACATACATGGTTGGAATTAGGGTGAAAAATGTGGTTCATTAAGATGAAAATAATTTTTTTTTGTGAAAAGTAACTTTACCCTTTGGAATATTAACTTTGCCCTTCTTAATGGTAATTTTACCAATCAAATAGTAACCTCACCTAAGGAGGTGTAAACATGTTTTAGTCATATTAAGGGGTAATGTGACATAATTATATCATAGAGTAAGTAAATAAATGTTTTAGAAATTATTTTTCAAGAATGTGTATTTTATTTAATTATTTTAATTTAAAATGAAATTAATTTTTATAAAATGGTGTTAAATTTTGGATTTTATATGTCAAAAATGGTTATGGGGATTTTTTTGCATTTTTCTGAAACTATTGAATTTTTGGTTAATAGTAATGTTTTGAGTTTTTGGTACGTTTAATGACGTCATTAATTATATAAAAATTATTTAATAATGAAGGTAGACTCTTGAGGAATAGAATATGTTATGAGGTGTCCCAAGTGGCCAATACCATGGGAAAATACCATGAGAAAGACCATGGTTTTTCATATACCACTGATGAGGTGTCCCTTGGTAATTAATAATATATTCCCTTTGTTTGGAATATACCACTAATGGGGTGTCCCTTTAGTTTTTGAAGTTACACTTCAAGGTAAGAAATCCTTTAACCCTCCACTTTTAGGCAAGTCTTCTTCATTGTAATGTCTTTTAATTTCCATTTTATTTTGTTTAGGTTATGTTATTCTATATCATTATTTCTATGAATTTTATGTCCAAATAATTATAGCCCATTTTCTCTCTCATCAACTAATTTTCTTAATTTTTAAGTGACTTTGTTAGGCTGCCGAATTTTTTTAAGGGAATTAGTGACTTCTCTTTTTTTCTTTCAAATTCACTTTTATGTGGAATATATTGAAAATGTCCATACCATGTTCTTCTCTACATGTTATTATGTATTTATACTATATTATGACTCTCTTATGAATGTGTGACCGTTATCCCCTATCTTTTTAATGTTTTCCAAAACTATGTTACATAGTCGTTATGCTGCAGAATTTTCAACTCAAAATCTATTTATTTTCTCAAGAACTTTTCTTATTTTATTTATATGAATACCCACTACTATTTAATTTCTAGGGTTACTCACCAAGAAATAAAAATGAGATATATATATATATATTCTGGAATTGACATGCATAAAATCCTCACCCTCTTTCAGTGGGTTGTAAATGACATAATGATCTTGTTTTGAAGAACATTTTAAAACCTCATGATTTTAATATGAAAACCATTTCTTTTATTACCATTGGGTTGTTTATGAAATTTATGATTATAATCTATATGGATCACATGATAATAAAGACAGATTATGGGTGTGCCTTAATATAGCTCTAATGCCTTGGTTAAAGGAATTAATGTCTACATATGACATGTTTTATGATACCTATGTGAATAACCATGGAAATTGTTATGACACCTTGGGGATGGACCTTGGTGATATGCTTATGAATGTATAAATTAAATGTTGTAACCACTTTTTCATGTTATGTTTCCTGTTATTATTATTATAAAATTCCATTTTTTAATTCCTTTATGATATTTTCCATGTTCTTATTGATACCACTCAAGCTCACATGTTAATTATTTCACTTGTTTTCATTATAGGGATTTCTACTCACCCTTTACATTAATGTTTTCCCCAAGTAATGAGATACTGTAATTGTAATTTGGATAAAATTTTCATGTATCCTTTCAAGGGGATTAAAATAATGTTATATGTTTTCATTATTTATCTACATTTTTTCCAAGACATTAAACTTTAGAGATCCTCTATTTGTAATGTGTTGAAAATTTATGTAATAAGTAGGAGGGATACCATATGGATAATATACATGGGATATGATTAGCCTTTTAAAATTCTTATAGAGAGGGATGGACTTGTCAGAGTGTCTAGGGGGAGCCAAATTGGGTGGTTTCTAGGAAGTGGTAATCGAATTCTGGAACCATATATACCATACATCCTAATCATATGGGAGGGAGATGTTAGAAAATTTTCTATAGAGGCTACAAAATAGTTCAACACTATGATAGAGTGGATTTTTCCTATGAAACCCATGAGGGGGGGGGGGTATTGACAATGTTTCATAGCATCCAGGTCCTTTCTGTTCGTGTCCCCAGTCAGTGTACTCTGCTCATGTTCTTAGTGAGGAAGTAGGTCATTGATTACCTTCCATTGGAAGATCTCAGAAGGGGACACTAGATGAGGGTGATCAGTAGCTATTGGAGTGGTGGTCACCATGGAAGTATTATTTTTTGTGGGATTACTATACTATTATTTATCCCACCCCCATTTATATTAGCAGTGGGTTGCTTAGAATTTCGCACAATTTGTGTCATGTAGGATACATGGTGATTAAACTTTAATACATGTATGATGAAGATTATTCCAAATATTCCCAATGTTATTTGTACCCACCTGGGTGGAGAAATGATTAACATTGATAATTTAACTGGATAAAGATACTCATGAATCATCATTTACCCCCAGTTATAAATTTTTTTATCATGCATGGATTGCCATTTTATTGGTAAAACATGACACTCAAAATTACTAGATCTGATGATGTCTAAATTTTTTGAAATCCTTATTACATATATAATCATAATTGAAATATAGGATATTCATATCATGTTAACCATTTTATTTTTTATGTTTCCATTTTTATACTCATTGGGAGACAAACCTTTTTTCCACTACTAGAGTGTGATGCATCCTTATACTACTCTTGAACCCTATAATGGGTGTGGCCCCATATTATTACATTCTCAAGGTGGTGGCCTCTACCCCCATGGTTTATGATTTTTGATCCTTGATTGAAATAGGATGATAGGATATCAGCTCAAAAATACCTAGATTCGTATATGGATTTTGTTTCTAAGATCGAGTCATTATAATATATTTGAGACATTTTAAGGAATATTTTTACCTATTCCATCTTGAAGTGCACACTAGTTAATTACAGAGCTTACTATTGTGGCACAAAATCTACCAATGTTCTGAACTATTGGTGATGTTGGGAATTTTTGGTAATCACTGGATGATAGGTGTCTTGGGAGTCTGTTAAATATTTCCTCTTCCAAATTTGAGGGAATCACATAAACAATTGTTCTCAAGTGTAGAAACCAAGGAACCCCGTGATTTACATGGGGAAACATACACATGGGGTGTAATAAATCCAAGGATCATTTCCACTATAATCCTATACTTATTATACATGGAGACTTTCATTTATTATATGTTATGCAAGGTATATTACTCTTGTTATTCCATGAAACCAATGATTTTCATATAAGGATTATTAATATCATCACCTAGGGAACCTCATTCTCATCAAATGAGGTTTAAATTTTGATTCATTAAGATGGGTCATAGGTCTAATTTCATATAAGGGTGTGGTCAAAATTTTAAAGTCTTAGGGGTACATGATTTCATGGTTCATGTACTGTGGTTTTGTGGTCATAAGTTTAATTTATTTCAAAGATGTGGCAACATGGTTGAATTCATATGGGGATGCTTCCCATGTATGCTTGTCACATAATATTATGAATGGGTATTCTCATCATATGATGATTTTGAGGACTAGTGGAAACCTCATGTTTGTATGGTAATATTTTGAGTATGTTCCCATGGGTATAAACACTCTTCAAGGTTGCCTCCTCCGAAGGGGAAGATAGATGGATCTTTACTGATATGTGGATTGAATTTTATGGAGGAATTATATATAACCTATAGTGATAAATTGTTTAAAACCCCCATATTTTAAGTGTACTATTTATGATTATGTGTAAGTATTGTTTAATGTATTTTAACACCATGTAGTAAGAATGCTTACTTTATAAAGGGAAATACAAAAAGGCACAGTGTGGGGTTTAGCCATGGAAGCTTCCCATAAGATGGGTTTCCTCTTAGTCATATCATATAAGGAATCCTATTATTCTCACATGGAATAAGGGTGTAGTTTAAATTCTTATGTCAATGAAAAATTTGTGTAGTTTAATGTATAGGGTCCAAGATGTATCCTACAGTATAATTCCATGAATCTTGGACGTGGGTGATATGCAGTTTAAATTTATATAGCTTGGACATAAGTTATATGTTGTTTGAAGTATTATAGCTTGAATTTGAGTGGGGATTACACATGAGGGATCCCATTTTCATGTTGGATTTAGAGGGATCCTATGTGACCACAATGAAGTGAATACGAACCTAATTCCCTTGATTATTCAATTTCTAGGAGACATGCGTGGGCCCAGAGGTTAGGATTCATATACATAGGGATATAATGAAAATATATTTACCAGTGAGAGCTTTGAGAAGGGGGTGGGGATATGAGGCATGATTATATTAGTAATGTGAATGTGTTTCACACAAATAAACCCAGTTGGGATGTGTTCCAGACACCTACCTAAAAAACATGAGAGAGACTATGTTTGGAGGAAGGATACATATGATTAGGGACATGTATGATTTGACAAGAAACTATTCAGTTACAAGAACATTGAAAGTTGGATGACCCATATGATCTAGTGAAATTATGGGTGGAAGGATTCAATAAATATAATTATAATTAGCATTCATGGTTTCATGAATATGGGAAATTCATGAAGAGAATTCGTCTTTTTTGAAGTAGCCTAGCCATCAATGGTACTTATATAAGGAAATATCTAACAAAATTTGATTTATTTCATTAACTATGATATGATTTCGCATTAGTTATGTATCCTTATACATCCATGGGGTGGTAGAAAACAAGAGATTGAAACCTCAACATCCATAGAACCATCCTCAAAAAATAGAGGGGGGGGGGTGATTCCCTATTTATAAAAAATGTGGGTTGCAGGGTTTTGGATCATGAAACTTCAGCTGTGTTATAAATACCCATAGTTTTCATGAATAAATGTTAGATATTATTTCAATAATATTGAATACATTATATTTTGTTCCATTCCAAAATTGTATAGTTTTAGTGTTTTCAGTAACATGGATATAGAAAATAAATATTTTCAAAATAAATATACATCATCTCCCACAATGTTCTTCATAACTATCTTCTTTATTAGATATATCACAATTTAAACCATTATTCATATCTTGGGGAAAGGAGAAATAAAAAAAGGTTTCATCATATGCTTAGTAAGGGTAAAAATAGAGATATCAATGAACACTAAATTCCAATATGAAAATAATGACATAATAACATGACATAAAAAAATGGAAACCATATATAGAATATCAAAGATCATAATCATGAATCATGGTACAAATCATGGTATATAATAAGAAATTAATCATATAGTAATTAAATAAATGAGACATCATAGTATGAGATTTGCATAAGACAAAGGTTTGTGTCATACAAAGAAGAATAGAATATCAATTCATTAATAGTCAAGGATACAAAAAAGACTATCATTTCCCCAAATTATCAAATCATTTATCAATGTTCACTCCCAAGATTATTATAGTAGACATAAACCCTTATTGATATGGGTTCACTCACCAATCCATTCCTTATTTTCTCATGATATATCTATATTTATCTAATTAATTGGAGGGATATATAGTTATAATACCACCCATAAAATAATGAAAATGATACATATCTATGTTAGAAGAGAAATATAAATTCATCAAATAAGAAACCATGATAATAAAATATGTTTTATAAACATTTTATTATGTCATCACGCATAACTAATGGAAAGGAAACATATGTCATAATTTAATTAACCAATTGGAATGAAACAAGTTTCATATAATAATCATTTTTAATAATTATAATTACCCATCCAATGAATGAATGTGGACGGTATCATGGGATAATATCCACTAGTAGATCAAATTAAAATTTATGATGTTATCATTGATGAAAAAATCCCAATGAAATTGGATATAACATATTTGAAATATAAATGTTTCTGAAATATTATTTAATAAAAATTATTTAAAAGTAAACATGGATGCCTATAATGGATGTTTCAAAGAATTGAGAAGTCATTAGGGTTGGAAATTATTTTATGATGTCTTACATCGGTTCATTCATCAGAATTTAATACCTCTATCCTTTGCGGGGTTCCGCACATCCTTGGACTGATCATGGATCATCCACTATAGATTCCCCAAATTCTTACTTCTTAATGTAAGGAAACCTCTAAAAAATGGTTTATGATGTGTACTATTTTATCAAAAGTAGATGATGGTATGTGGGTTCGACCTAACATCGAATTCCCCAAGGATATCATTTCCTAGTATGTGTCTCCCCCATCTATTTGTATCATGGCCAGGAATCTCAATCATATTTCCATCATGAAGTGGACACCTGTTAATTGCACTTCTTCTATCATGATAGAGAAGATAAATATAGTCTTAGATGATGGTGAAATTGGACATGTTTGACATAGGTTGACATTGAGGGTGTTCTAAATCTGTAAAAGTATTTCTCTTTAAGAATACGAGTGTAACGCCCTGACCCCAGTTACCCAGAGTCAGGGAATTATTACATAACATTAGCATGATCACAAGGAAATCATGTCTCGAAAGACCGATCAATTTAGTATTATTGGAAACAATATTCATACATAAGTTCAACTATAAAACATGAAAAGAAATACAACACAAATTTATTCCATTGAAAACATTAAAGCCTCATAAATAATTCCTGAAATTCACTCATAACTAACTTATTCATATCCTAGGAAAATGAAACATAAGAAAGGGGTGACCTCAAACGCTCAGTAAGGGTAAGAAATACAGCAGAAGATAACATAAATATTAATCATGATGAATAATTGAAACCACATGCCTTCACCAATAATAAACAAGAATACTTTTATGGAAGGAATATGAGATGAGTAAATAATTCCATAATAAAACATAACCATTGGTATTCTACTAGTCGAATGACCACATTAAGAATCAATATTATTTTCATAACGAGGAAATGTATAATTCCGTACATTCTGAAACATTTTGTCAAGGCCTCAGCCAAGACGTCTAAAAATGATTATGGATTCGGACAAAACCATATAACAAAATTGAGAAAGGGCCTCTGCCAATTTCACGTCTAGTTGTCTCATGAGACCTACTGATGCATCGAGGAGCTATAGTGGGCTCCACCCATCCCTTACTAAGTCCAATACATTCCTCATGTGAAAAGGTTTAAACATATCATAAACATTTGTATTAAAACTAGAATAAGAAATGTAAATACTTTAACCATAAACCACGATTGGTATAAATATATCACATCCATTGTCAAACATATCACAAAACCTTCAATAAAACATATAAGTTTTGTATCATAATAAATCAATTTCAAATAAACTTAAAATCCATAAAAGGATGTTGACATAGTTGAAATCGAAACCCTTTTTAGATAAATATCTCTTTCTATTTTGAAATCATTTAAGAGTCACATAATTATAAAGAAAAAATTTATTTAGAAAATATTCTTATAATATTGTAATGGAATATTTGATGACGTTATAACGACGGAAAGTAGCCACACCCACCGTATAATTTTAAAAAACATTCTTACCTTAAATTTGTCAAAAAGATCAAAAAGTAACTTGATTGGAAAATGACTGAAAGATTCCTTTCAAAACACATAAGGGTATAAATGAATTTTAACCATTGTCTAGTAAATAGTAAAAATGTTTTAAATACATTTATAAAAAACATGGATGTGGATGATAAAGAGGTCCTAGTAGATAATTACGTATTAACAACCTCAGATAATGAAAAGATTGTAGAATTAACCCTTACCCTGTACTTTTCCTGGGTCGAGGGTAGGTTAAGATCCTGTATAATGGTGAAATAATAGTTATTAAATAATACCAGAATCATATACATTAATATGATATCATATATGTTCTTTTAACATTTCTTCGTTAATAATATCTTAGTATTATCGTTGTTTCGGATGTTAACAGATTCGTTTTCCTTTATATTACTTATTTTGTGAGTCATAATTTTTATGGATGGGATGTATAATATTCATATCCAGAATTATATCAAGTCTTTAGACATTATTTTTAATCGTTTAATGAAAATTAGTCTTGAATGGATACGATGGGGAATGAATCTCATCGCGTTCGTGGAGATGGTAATCCATATGTACGCATGAGCGACAATATCATTAAAATAATATATAATTGGACGTTATATTATATATAAAGAATAATTATCATGTTATATTTATTATTTACATGAATTACAGATCATTATTATACCCATCCAAATAATAATGTATTGAATAACAATAACACCACGACGTGGACACGGTAAGCTGTATGTACACACGTATGGTGACATGTCATTCAAAGGATGGATAGGATAATGAATATGGATGTACCATATTTATAATAATATCACATTATATAGGAGATACGTTTTTTATTATTTTATAATGGATGTAACAAAGAAAGAATAAGTGGAAGAAGAAAAGAACATGAAAGAGGGTGGTGGGATTATTACCTCTTCTTCTGGTTCTTCCTTTTGATTTGATCAAAAGAGCTCCATAAGTTGGCTTTATGACTAATGTAATGACTCTAGGATTAAGTGAGGGATGTTGAGAGGATATTTGGGCAGGTTTTGGCCGATCCAAAAGGCTTTTATGGTATGAATTTGAGAGAATGGGGAGTACCCTTTTATAAGAGGGGTGAGGGGAACCTTAGGAAAAACTTAAAATATTATTTTTTTAATAAACTCATATTCGGTTGATAATGGCTCCAAACTAATTTATTTAGATGATAAGGTGGGGATGAGTCTAAATCCACTCAACCAATAGGTTTTAGACAGGTTTGGGTCACTATATTAACCTTATCTTTGAGATTTAACTCTTAGTTAATTAGTTTGACATTTACCATGTGTCTTTGTATTTTTATATTATTTGATTAATAAACATACTATAAGATACCAAGAGAACCCCAAGTGGTTATTTAATGACATACCTATAATCATATAAGTCCTTTTGATGAACTTTATATTTTTAGGAATATTATATCAATTAATAATATAATATTTGTTTTAAAAACTCCTTTATGTCAATCTTGAAACTATTTAATAATTGATTTTTGTTAAAGTCTTAACAACTTTATTAATTCTAAAACAATTATTTTAATAAATCCTAATATGTATTATTAACCAATAAAATTCTTATATGGAATCAATATGTTCAAATTACATTAATTTTAACATTTATAATACGAATTATTTGATTCTTTCATTTATAAGGAAAATACTGCATCATCATTGTGTCATAAATAAATTTTATTATTCAATGTATAAAAATTATAAATAAAATACCATTATGTCGAAATATATTTAAATTTATAATTAATATTTATATTCTAAAATTTAACATATATAACCCTATGTAAAAAATTGTTTTGATAAATGATATCTGCTTATATCATTTTTGTATTTATTTTAACTTAATTAATATAAAGTGTCATTATCACTTACAAGTGACTCCATGGGGTCCCCAAATCGACCCAAAGATCCCCATGGTCAGAAATGTGTCAGCCAATTGGGTTAGGACACGTGTTAGGGTAATTTAATATTATTATAATATTATTTTTTACCCTTATTTACCCGATTTACCCTTTAACCATGGTAAATAAAATATTTACCGAAGTAATTATTCAAAATGTCTAAAAATATAAATTACCTATTTACAAAATTTGGACATCCTGATTATAAATATGGAATCCATTTATCTAAATTCAAAACACATAAGTGGAAGAAATTAATTTAAAAATAATTCCCGTTGTCAAAACAAAAAGCATGTTTTTTAAGAAATAATAACTATCAAAAGATTGACACTTGTTTTTGTCTAGTTTAAATGTGAAATTACGTCCAACGAACAAAATTGGATTAAATGGTAAAAAAATATTTCTACTATACTTTAAAACCACTCAATAGTATAATTTATCACTATAAATTATTTTGATTAAAAAAGTTGTTTTTAATTAAAGTTTAGTATTTTTTACTATTAATCAAAAATTGGAAGTTCTCAGAAAAATACCAAAAATTAACCCTAGGCTAATTTCAATATTATGAAACCAAAAAAGATGTCTATTTTGAATGATAAAATTTATTAAATTTAAAAAATTGGGTATTACTATTTATAACGGCTAGTTTGATTGGTTGTGGTGTGTGTTAAAACTCGAAGTTGCGCACAACACACACTATTGTATTATTCAAAGAGAAGTATACTATGGAATCTTGGGGTGTTACAAAGGTAATATTTAGTGTTTGGAATCTTAAGTGTATACCCCACATAATTTTGTGTCTATCATAGGGAATATTTTTCAGGGGTAGATGAATCCCAATGATCATTGCCTTAGTCACATCATGTTAATCACATGAGGTTGATATTATGGTGTATAAAATGAGGGAATATGTTTATAGTATTATGGGAAAATTTTATAAGATTTAGAGTGTTGGTGGGATGTGTTCACAGGGTTAGTTACATATAGGGATGTTTCTCATGTAAACTTGTCATGTACTGGTCCAAATATTATTTAACATCACATGGAGACATCGAGGACTAGTGGGGACCTCATGTTTGGGTGGTGATAGGTTGAGTGTACCTCAAGGGGGAATGATAATACATTAGAGTTGTTACTTCCTAGTGGGAATATATGAATATTTTATGATGACATTGTGATATCCAGATTATAATTTTGATACACATCTTATGTACCTTGTTATGAGTTGAAGATCAAAACACATGTAAAATGAATTTATGTTTAAGGTCTTGTGGTCAGATCGGTCCATGTTTTCTACCTTCATGTGTTAAGGATGATTGTTTCATAGAAGGAGTGATAACAATGGATGTTGTGGGGATAATTCGTGGGAGTCTCCCAAAATATAAGGAATTATATCTTTTTTATCATATGAGTCATCCTTTATTTGACATGTAGGTTAAGGCTATAGTTGAATTTCATATGATGAGGATGTTTTCATGAAATTTAATCTCATACAACTAGGATTACTATGATGTAAGGCTATGTCGTTTAATATATTACATCCTAGACATGGATTGAGCCTTCCCTAGAGGCTACCCATTAATATTTAGGGGAGTAAGAGACAAAGATACAACACTATCCCTCATTGATGGTAAATGAAGGTAGTTTCCATTAGTGATGACATCACTTATGTGATATGCAGTAGTATCGATGTTAGGGTTCCAATTCATTAGAGTAAGAGGCAATGATAATTCCCAATCTATTCTTATAACAAAATACTTAGACATGAGGGTTGATGATACCAATCAAATGGTTGATCAGTGTATGAATGGTCCTAAAATGGATTAATTCTATGCACCTGAGTAATCAACTTGATTTATCTTTGTTTAGAGTAAGGAAGTGTCAGGTCGGGGTCCTGAAGGTTCTGATGAAAAAATAGCAATTTCATGCATATTTAATGTTTTATGATAAATTATCTCTAAAAAAATATGTATAAATAATTTGTCAGGCATTGATGTGCACAACTATTTTTTTTGTGAGATGCTCAAGGCTTCAAAAGGGAATTTCATCTTCTATGAAACATAATTTCCATTAAGGGATGTTTTTTCAATATTTTTTATCATAAGATGGAATGTTTTGGGGCTATGTGAGGTATTTCAAAAAATAAATCTTATATGGGAATCCATGGGATTTTGGGACATGCATTATATTGTGAAAAACTAGGTTTCAATAATGTAATATCAATGTTTATAATTAATATTCCCCATCCCTGAAAATTGGAGGGGGGGGGTGATTCTATGTTTATATAATAATTTGGATCCCAAGAATCAAGTAAATCAATTATATCTTTTTAATGAAATTTGTGGATGTTTCAGAAAACTACAGGTTTCATGCCTTTGATTTCATGAATGCATGGAGATGATCATGGAAGAGAGTGGTTTGATTTATCCTTTCTCCTAAATGTTTTTTGTTCCCTAAAATTATATTGGCATGCCTAAAATAAAAAATTATGCATGACCATTTGCCTTTGTTTTGAAGGGTTTTATTAGAAGAATTAGAATTTAGATTGTTTTAAGTTTCTTTTCATGTGAAAGTGACTTGCAAACCCAAATGGGGGATGCATGTAGTGGATTTATGTTTCATGAGCCCAATACCATGAAAAAATAATGTTCTCATGGGTTTATTTGTGGACTCATTTTATGAGAATCATGTTTCATGTATATTGAGAAGAATTTTTGGTGCCAAAAAAATATCCTTCTATGAATTGGAACAGATTGAGAAGTATAGGGTCAAATAATGTATTTGGGTTATTTTTATCTATTTCTCAAAACTATGACTTTGGGTTACACAATTTTGATGTGTGTGAATGAAAAATGGGGGTACAATTTTAATAAATAGTGCGGGGTGCGGGGGGGGGGGGGGGGTTGGTATGGTCTCAAAAATTTCAGTTGTGATAATTCTTATCTTGGATGTGGTATGGACTCCAAAATTTCACTTGTGATAATACTTATCTTTTACATGGTATCCAATCCACTTGTGTGAACTCCTTATCTTTTATATCATCACATCTACACAATGTTTTCACTTACACAATTGGACTTTCATGAGTAAGTTCCAAACAACAATGAATTTGAATAAACTACTACAAATTTGGATAGAACAAGGTCACTTTCATGAATTTTCCTCAGGTTATAGGATCCATACATAGAGGAATATCAATAACAATCATAAATTGTTGAAAAATCTACTAAAATGACTAACAATATGGTTACATCAACTAGAATTTATGAAATTACTATAAATCTAGAAATCCATCAGGAATGAATGTTGTTATCTAGGAATAGGGAACTGTAGGATATGTTAGTAGATGATAAGTGGGGGATATTATCTCTGAAACATTCTACTTATATACAAACATATGAATGCCCAATTATGTATATGTCCCAATTATTGGGACCAATTCACCAAGGTTCTAGTTCTCATGAAATGATGAACTCGAGTGCTAGATTTTCATCCATATAGTCAATTCACATAGGGATAATAAGGGCGGTACTATCTATAACATGAATGGAAGTATGGGGATAATTAATATGGAATATATAGTGGATGAGATGTTCCATGAAAATTATATAAGAAATGTCCAAGATAGAATTTTTAACAATCAAATGGGTTCGTATGGGGACTATGAACTGTAGGCTAGGAGAAACATCTAGATGATAGGCTTTGTAATACTGGATAAGATACATGTCTGAGGGGTATAGATCCATACTACATAATATCTGACTATATGAGGAAGTATGAATGACCTAGTTTCTTATATATTGTTAGCCGATGTTGCTTCTATATCTCCTCAGCTGATAATGCCTAGACATATACACATTATGTATTTACCATGGGGATAAGTGTATCAATTTGTGGGACATTAACCATTTCATTTGGATTCACCTAATGATATTATAGTATTACGAGTTCCTCAGTGCACCTGAAACTTGGAGGCATGAATTTCAGACACGTAGTGAAGAATATTTTTTTTGATCAACAGACATTGATCTTGAGGCACAACACACCCTTCGATTGGGATATCCCCTTCAGGATGAGTATGCGATTATTCCAGAATGTTGTCATAAATTAATATTTAGGGTGGCCATTGTTGTTCACCATAGTATTGACCCCAACGAGGATAGGGTATTATTGACAGATGCAAGAAGTGGTCGCGTATTAACACTAGTTCAACAACATTGTAGATTGGCTCCCAAATATTAGGTATGCTGCATTCCAGGACAAATTATTGGAATAGTTACTTATTTAGTATAAGATACCAAAATGTGTATGAGGCTAGGGAACGTGTGATAGAAGAAATCATGGAATCTGAAAACTAACTAGATTTAGGTATCCTAGTTCTAGCTCACATGTACAAGAGGATAGGGCATGCCATGATGGAGGACACACCGAGGTACACCTACAATCTATTTTAGATCATGAATGGATGGATTTTCTTGAAAATAAGGGTGTGTGGATTCTAAAATTATATTACCAATTTGAAATTCTCCCTTCGGTCTTCCATCCTGAACATAGATTGGGTTCTCCCATTGATAATTAGTAGATTTGAGGTGATAACAAGTATATAAAATATTGTTAACGTTAAATTCCTCCCATTTCCATCCCCGAATGACTATATGGTTGATAATATTGAATGGTATCTAGATAATAATAAGTACATAAAGCCTTCCATTTGGGGTTTTTAGGATCATATATTGATGAAATCAGATATCAAAATCTATACACCCCTCTTAGTTTTCTTGAATGTTATGGTGAATCTAGAAACCGAAGAGGTCGGTGTACATAGGGTTTTTTTAGAAAGACACACCTTTTTCATCTACTAGCTATAATGGATGTTTGTTGTCAATGGATATGGGAATGATATCACACTTCTATTAGAAAACCATAACACTGGCCTCAACAAAACCTATGTAAAAAAATAAGGGTTATTTTAATAGGGTGCAGCTATATGGTAACAAGTGCAGATGATGGAACTGTTAGATAATCCCACGAAGCAGCACAGTATAAGGATAGAAGCTCACTAGATAAACCACCAAGAATCAAGGAGAGATTAAACAGAGTAGAGAGAGGTGATCTAGGGGACCATTTCACCTCAAATTCTAATGAGGCACCTTGATTTGGAATATCTATATGGGATGATACCCCTCTTAAGAAGCTTCAATAACATGATGAAAGATACTGATACAGAGAAAACCTTTTCCAGGAGGCTCGAAGGAGGAATATGTTCCACCTCATGTATGTTGAGTAGGATGCACTATACACCGAACTATGTGAGCAATACAGAATGTTGCAGTTGTCCTAGTTACTGAAGCAATTATGGGAGAGGCTCAATAAGGGTGGAATAAAGATTTTAGATCTTAGTCTCACTTGGATAACTACTCAATATGATTTCCAGGAAAGGAACATATACATGTAATAGATGGATGAAATGTTTCACTGGAGTAGTGAGGGTGAGCCTTCCACTGTGATAATTATTCTAGGATTGGATCCTAAGGAGTTGGCTACTTTTAAAACACCAATGATGGAGGCACTGATTCACAGTTCCAGTTCTAAAGGATCCAGGGAAACCGAGACCTAGATTTATATAACATGGATGTCAAGTCATCTGGAGGGTGGGGAGGTGATCCCTCTAGATGAAGACCATAAAAATATTAAATTTGGCTAGGTATGTTTTCAGATCAAATGGTTGTCATCACCACTAAGACTTATTTTCCCTTTCACAGTATATAACCCATTATTTAAAATTAATTAAAGGATATTTAGAAGAGGGCGCATGGAATCCACTTTTAAAGGTGGGAAAGTGATTTTGTTGGAACTAGGGATCCTACATAAGATTTCCCTCTAGAAGACCTAGGTGATGTAGTTCCCATGGAGGATATTAGGGAAGATGATCCATGCTATCTAACTCTACCAAATCATACTTGGGGGGAATCCTGGAATTTGAACAGCGAACCTACTAGAAAGGAATGAATCCTAGGATAAATTATCATCTAGATCTCTATAAATACACAACTTAAAATATGAATTCTACATATATGGGTTTATTTGGTTTTATTGTTGATCTCATAAGTCATCAATACTAACACCTTTTTTAACTTCTATAATTAGTGGATATAATCCATTGGTAGACCATACTATGGATGCAAGGGAACCTATTGAAATAGATGGGTCATCAGTGGTGGACCTAACTTTCAAGAGCTCTGTACTAGAGATGTTGAGTTGGGAGAAAACCACTTGTGATGTTGTTTCTGCATGGACAAAGGATTCAAATATCATCATATACCTCACAATTTTTATGTCTAATATCACGTAAATATTATTATAATTATTTCTTTATCTTAAAAAAACCACTTTCCCTCAATCGACAGTAGCTCATGTGGGGGTCTAATAGTATCCCAACATGCTATAAGGGAATAAAGATATATTCCTTATCCTATTAGGTGGATCTAGTTTGGAGGCGTCGAATATAAATGGAGAAAATCCATCGACCACATGGAGCATCCTACCCTATTGTAAAATGTATTTAGTGATACAATGGAGCCTAAATATAGAGACATATATACAATTAGAAAACGTTTTTAGTGAATATGACCTCCATCTTGACAGGGATCCCATCCCATCCAAGGGGATTTCCAAGAAGTATCTTATTTATTATTTTTTTTACTACCATCCCAAAATACTATATCATGATTCCTAGATAATTAGAGGACATTGGGATTGATTTCTTTGAGGATTATAGGGATGTTTTATGTAGAGAAAGGAGGAGTGTGTGGATTTTCAGCATTATCCCTATGTGAGTCAACTTAGTAGTTTGGATGGGATCCCACCTCTATAAGATGTTGAACTTAGGGACTGACATGGTGGACTCTCATGCCTTCCATGATCTTTCCCGAGACTTCATCATAGAGCTAGGATATAAAAAATTGTGAAATATTGATGTTTCCTACTATAAGGAAACTTATGTAAGTATAAAAGTTCCCAAGGAGTTTGAACATGAGTTGGTATGGATGGAATAGTTGGCTCAATATAAAAAGTCCATCATCACTACAAAGGGAGAGGTTTAAAAAATGTTGAGGGTTCGATTAGTGTTGTCTGAGGATGAAGCAGCATGAGCAATATCTTTCTAGAAAGAATATAGAGACAAATAGTGTGAAGGAAAATCTAGGCTAACAAGGTTCAACCTGCGGTTGAGGAAGAGATGTTAGAGATGACTAGTCAGCAACATGCTATTGAAGAAACTAGGAAGAGAATGTATAAGAGATATCGATGTCATTCATAGGATGATTCATAAGATGGATATCGTTTTACTTTCTTTTATTATAATAAAATATATGATTCAATTTCTAGATGAAAATTCTCAATTAAGGTGATGAAAATTATTATCCCAATTCCATGTGTATATTGTTTGTTGCATCTCGGTTATAGTAATAAGATGATAAACTATAATATTCTAAAACCAAGAGTGTAATGATGGAGTGAGAAACAAGATATAAATATATATCCTCTTATTTACATGACAGCACTAGAAAAATAATGAATGACTGGTTCAGAATTATCTATCTACAACTAAGAGTGTCCCAACAAGGGAAAAATCAGTTAGAGTGAGGAGGGAACCGTGCAATTGGATAACTTTTCAAACATGTGTGGGTGCAAGAGTTGGGAAATTCATGGGGAATTAAATTTAACATGAATAGGGGGAAATATAAAGTATGTGAATAGAGACATCTATGATTTGTAACAATAAGATAAGTTATGTGTTGAATGGGTATGATTGTTGACCTTGCTTGGAATGAGGTTTATATAACTACACTATCAAGAGTGGGGACATAAAAATATGGATTGACCATTTAACATGTTTTAAACATAGGATACACTAATTTATAGTATAAATTCTTTTTATGTGGGTTCCTATGATGATAGGAGAGTTAGTTTTTCTAGTAACTATCAACATGAGGGGGAACTATTCCAACATATAGAATTGTGAGGTTCCAAATCAAGGAAGTCACGATGTGTTATGGTGAATCGAGGAAATGATATAATGGTTTTAAATGTTATAGGAATTTTACCACCTTTGTTACGATAACATTGAGTCGACATATGGGCTTAAATGAAATTGTGACACTCCCATTGAGTGAAGAATTTTTTTGTTTTCCAAGTGTCAGTCATGGAACTAGAGTGGTGTTTGAGGAAATTGAATCCAAATGAGTAAAAGTTCCTCTCTGATGAGGGCCAATTTTTTTTTCAAAATTTTACAACGTGAAATGAGGATAAAATATGAGGTTTAGTTTCTAGTTGTAAGGATGTTAAACAAACAGTTTAACATCATATCATAAGAACAATTCATCATACATTTTAACATCATGTGACCATGATGTGCATAGAATAATTTATAATCTTTGAAAAAATGATGAGTGGACCAACATAAATAACATCCACCTATTTTTATAAATTTTCTATTTACACCATTAATTTTTCCAATGTTTTAGAGGAAACATAATTTGTGAAATCCATACTTCTACTCAAATCATCCTTTATAATTTTCCAACCTGATATGCATTTTCACCTATTTCCTTATCCAATTTAGGATAATGCAAGTCAAAATAGATGAAAAAACATTTATGGTCATATGTGTTGATGGTTTCACATACTTTAATGTCATGATTGTTGGACCAATGTTTTTAGTTTAATTGTTTATTTCTTGGTCTGTTTGGAGAATCTTGTGGAGAAGGGGAGGAATTATAAACTAAACATGAAGAGGGAGCCACATAGGACCAGTGTTATAAATTTTTTCAAATAGTTTAAGGTCATAATAAAAAAACCAACTCTATATGAGCATCAAAAATCCATGGAATTCATAAATTCACCAGGACTTGAAGATGGAAATGGCTAGAAAAACAAGGCATTAGTGAGGAGTGTATTTTTAATTGTCCCTAATATAAGAGTTATAGGTGTCTCTATGTATCCCCATGAATGGTGAATCGAGCCACACATTATTTTGGAATGTTGTTCGGTAGATATATGAAACTAGAATCGGTAGTCTTATCTAGTGAGGATGAAATATAAATTGGGCGTTATAGTCAAATGAAACACTAAAGGCAATGTAAAATTTTTGTAGATGGGGGGACATAGAAAAAGTTTTACATATTTGAATGTCGTAATACATTGACCAAAAAGGTATTCTCCTGAAAATAATGTTGACTAAGATATAATATCAAAATATGGTTTTGATAGGGACAATAAGGCCTCGTGCCATAAAAAAATATACATGAAAATATTAAAAGTTTATAAGGTATTTATTATTATACTAAAGAAGGGGGATTATACAAGGGAATGTATAGTTGAATAAATTTTTATATATGATGTTAAGAGATGTAAAAGGAGGAATTTCTCCAATAAAGATCCGTGGGTTGATTTTAAAACTATTAAAGGTCTTTATTTTTTGTCTATTAGTTGGGGTGAGATAGTTTCACCAGTCAATACTAATGAATCTCTCATAAATAGAGGGTTAAGGGGAATAATTATAGATAATATTGTATCACATGAGATAACTATTCATAGTTTATCCTGAGACAAGAGGTCTATGAATCATTATGTATCCCATTGAACTAAGAATCATGCCGAACGTAGTTAAGGAAAACTGTGTGATAGTGGACTAACATAGGAAATGGAGTGATATTTCCTCTCAGGTGAGGATGAGAGACTAATTCCATAATTTAAAACATGTTCCATGAAGACATTAGCTATGTAGTTTAAGTTCACGTATTAAGTTATATATGGTTTTGTCCATGAATATGTTTATGTGGTAATAATGAGTAGTAAATTGATGTTAATATAGGTCTAAAGGGGACTCTAACCAAAAAATGATATTTCTAAGACAATTACAACACAATTTAAATTCATTATTCTTGGAGTATGATTGTAGAAAGTTTTATGCTATAGTTCTTGGACGAAAAGAGGCTACTAATGGTTTATGTTTGTAGAGATTTGATAATTTGGATGTGTATGTGTTTGGGTCTCGAGGATGTTCATGTGGAATAGAAGACTGAGAACCCAACATGAAAATGGGGAGAGAAGACCTTACATTACATAAAACATCCCAGATAAAGTTTCACATAGGATAAGGTCTTGATGTATGGAATGAAGAGGGTTTATTTCTAGTTATTTTCATGGAGCACAAACATAATGGGGGTGAAATTAAATTTTGGGATGTTTGGGTGTCTCAACCATGTTTGTGATGATTCCATAACAACTCCAAAACCCAAGTGATCCATTATAAGTTTAAAAAACAAGGATCATCAAGAAGTTTCTACTTCTAAAATGGAGTGCATTAAAGGGATAAAATAAAGATAACTAGGAAAAGTACAAATAATGTCAACATCAAAAACCATCATGAACTATCTCAAGGGATAACGATACCAAGGTGTTGATACTCCACCACAATAAAGGGAGTTGGAAGTGGATGTAAATCATGAATTTCAAGATCTATAGCATAAAGGGGTGATTAATGATGGGTAAGGAATAACCGGTAACCTTATTATAAACATAGTTTCCACAAACAAAATATTCTAGGATGGAGTGAGAAAATTTTGGATTGGAAGTTGACCAGTTTCAAAACACATGAACCATCATTTGTTGTAAGAGATCTCTGAAGGACTTTTCTTATGTTGGTAGGGGATCTAGTTTGGTTAGGCACCATTTCTATTCGGTTTCCTTAAACTAAGGAAGGAATGCCATGTGAATGTGGAAATTTCGTAATGTTCTTGGGGATTTTCTCACTCTAGGATCTATTTGACCATAATATATAACTTTATGGATGTTGATATTTGAACTTGGGGATTAAATGTACCCCAATGTGTGATATCCCTAAAACTAGTGCATGAGGGCTGGGGGGTCCAGGACCATGGCCTGATGTCATTGTATAACAATTTTTCATTTGAATCATGGATTTAAGAAACCCATAGTTCTGGAATTTGTTTAAGGAGACAAAAAATAGAAGGTGGAATCCTATATAGTGAGATCTCAACGTATCATATAGTTTCACATCTTGATATTGTGACTTGTACCATTTACTTTAATGTATTTCATTTAGGATTTTATACACACAATTAATTATCACACGGTAAATACTGGTTATCAATATAGTTTATGGTCATATAACATTGACCATGATATCATATAGTTTGACATCATGTTACCAAGATGTTATCTCATAATTTAATGTCATGCGACCAAGGGGTTGTGGTGTAGTGTAACATCATTTAACTAGGATGATGTATTATGATTTAACATATTGCAACCATGATATTTGTAGTAGGTTAACAAAATATACCAGTTATGACATATTCAATGGTGGAAGGTGTGATTTACTCCCCATATATAGTGATCAATGATAATTAACCACTAGAGTAGACCTTAGAATGATATATGTTCCTTCCCATTTGACCTCCACCATTCATGGTTCCCTTCCAAGTATCATCAGAATTAGGATACTCAATACCATATCACCCTGATGGAAGGAGAATAAGTTTTACTTTTTGATAAATTCTCACACCTCCTTATTCTGATAACTTTCTAGGTTATGAAATTTTTGGAAACAATTTTCATAGAGGGTCTTTAACTCATCTAGATAGACTATATCTATCCTATTAGGTTTCTTCTAATCATAAATGTCCTTTTTAATAAATGGATGATAAAACTATATATATATATATATATTTTTATATAACACTACTTATCTTTACAATGAATATGGAGCCTCGTGGGTGATTTTTTGCATTGTCCTTAGATAATAGTAGAGGTCATTGAAGGGATTTTATAGAATACTCTTCTTATTACGACCTAATTTTTTTTATTGAAATTTATAGAGGGTTTTATTGAATTCCTAAATCTACCCATTCTCATTTATATGATAGCAGGAGGTGATTTTGGAAAGAATGATTTAGTTTCCCTACAATCACCATATATTAGAAACTCGAATGTTGGTGAGGTTTATTGTGAGAATATTGTATGGAATACCATATTGGTAAATGCGGTGTGAATTTCGAAACTCAATTATAAACCGAGTATTGAATTATTTGAAGGGGATTACTTCCTCCCATCATGATAATAATTATATGGAAGTCAAAATGAACCTTCACTATCAGTATATCACAGGCAGGTAGGGTCCCACAATAGTAAATCTCCACACAATAAAGGGACACAGGAAATTAGTGGAATAGAGAAGCTTCAATGGAAGATTCATGAAGTTATAATGGATCATAAATGTGTGGAACTTCTATGTGAACATGATCCATTGATGAAACATGGTGAGGAATAAATACCTTAATCTCCAAATGTGGTGGGAAATCCTTAATCCTACTTGATGAGACCCACATAACCTAATATGGAGTTCCTACACTACCTGAGGAATCTATTCCCTTTATATGAAATGAAGAATTATTCCTTCAGTTAAATGCTTAAAGAGGGATTGCTCAAGGTTAAGGAAATCCTAGAGGGTAAAGTTCACCACACACTGATGTATTCTTTAATGCTTGGCTCACTATGGTATGAGCATCCCATGATAAAGATAGATAATGAAAGGAAGCATATAATTTATTGATTCTTCAACTAATTGTGTGTTTATGGTCTATACTGCAGATGTATAGGTGGAAATATCTTTTACCAGTTAACCCTCATCATTATAAATGATAGTGGAAATGAACCTCTAAAGCACTGCAACAATGACAATGCTATCTTGGTTGGTATGTAAAAGGAATGGGGTGTGTCATTTCTGGGTATTACAATGGTATTTATGTGATAAAAGGGAATGATTTATTAATGTATGGGATGAGAACTAGGACATAAACCAATGAGTATACTTTAGTATAAGGATGCGTTCTTTTTCATTACATTATAGTCACTGATGATCTTCTGGTTGACTAACTCAGAGTCTCCCATCATATGAAATCAGGTGACATAAATCTCAAGATGAAACTCAAGACTACTGATAAGATCCAGATACTCAACTAAATTGTTCATGAATCCTTCATGAAAAAGGAATTAGATTGGAAAAATGGACCATGTAGGAGTGATGAAGAAGAAACCATTGCCTACACTGTAGAGTTTGTTTTTGTTGAGCCTTCTCCCGTAGAGCATTGGGAGGAACTATGTTTATTTATCAGCATGGCGTAGTCTGACTCACGGTGAAAGTGTAATCATTTAGGATTTCAACATCATGATGCATCTCCTAAAGGGTTGGATTCACGGATATAAAATTTACTAATTATTATTCTAGAAATAATTTTTGGGGACAAACATGATGTCACCATGCAACAAAATTAATGCTCACCAAGACAATTATTAAATTAGTATGGGGAAGTTCATCATATTCATCAATATATAAGCTTAGGATACATGTTGCATCTTATACTACTGCAAGTAACATATCTATTTTTTGATATAAAAGACAAATTTTAGGAAGCTCTTATCGATTGGAGAATATTTAGTCTCTATATTGATCAGAATCCTAACTCACAACTATCATGGGGTGTGGGAAATGATATTTAAATTCCATGTTATGTAGTCGTATTAGTTACCAAAATAACCTCCAAGGATAAATGAATAAATATTGTTATCATGTTGTAATATGTAATAATTTTCATGAGATTACACATACTATTAAATGAAGATAGACATATTCTAAAAATTATATAGGATATAAGTGGTATGAGGTCATTTTTTGATTCCCCCTTTCTAATTCTATCTTGTTTATTTTGAGAATTATTTAATAGATAAATTATGTTTATGAATTTAATTAAAACTAAACACAAGCATCACTAGTCATGTTTACATCCCCATTACCCAAACACATAAGGTTATACCTCTGCATTAAGGAAGATTAAAATGGATTATATGGGGGTAAAAAACATGATGGAATAAAAAAATTAATAATACAAGAAACAAAATTCGTCAATAAAAATCCATAGTTGCAACATTGATCCTCTATAGTCCGATGAATTTCATGGAAGAAAAACCCTCTTTTATAGAGGGATGTATCTCTTATTCTTAATTAATTCAAATAAACATTATATATACTTATCTCTAAAAGTATATTCAATTTATATATTCAAATTGAATTTGTTTAAATATATCATGTTCTTATTTTTTAGTGTTGAACATTGTTCTATCATGAAGTTATATTATGTGCAACAAACTCTTTATTTTTTCATGGTCATGCTTGATGCCACATAGTATCCAATTTCCTCCATGGTGTAATGTACATTTAACTTTATTTATCAAAAACATAGTTACATCAATTCAGGGGACCTCCATGGCCGATGAAGATCTTATGGAAAAACTTTTCACGTCGTATTTCCCTTACAAATGTGGTTATTCCAATTCAGACACTAAGATAGTGAAACTCAACACACCACGGTGTTGTTCCACAAGTGGTCGGCCATATCTCCTTTACACTTGGGATATGACATATCCTTGTCATTCATAACACTACCTTCTACAAAAATTATTTATTTTTTTAAAACCTATTGCACAAAATTAGTGCAATGTTATCTTAAATAACTCATCACAAAACCTCACCAGATACACTAATGTATTACCTATGGAATAACATGGTTTTGATATTGAAAAGGGAATAACTCCTTTATCCAGCCATAGAAGTGGTGAGATGGTACACCCATTCATCATTCCAGGATCACATGAATTTTATTCAGAATAATGGGAATCATCCATGGGTAAAAATATTCTGCATTTTGTTTACAAGTCTTCAGAAGTGGAAGTGAGGTCATTATAGCTATATGTTAGTGGAAGAAATGGAATCTTATATGATTATAGGAAGACAACTATCAACAAATAGGGTGGAATAGGGTGATTAGGTGTGTCTGAGCTCAAGGGAGCACAACTTAGGCAATGTGGTGTCATTATTATTAGAGGTGAACAATTCCCATTCCAAGTTCATCCCAAATCAAATATTTCATGAGATGAGGTCTTGAAAATAAGATTACTCATTATTGTTATGGAATAGAAATACATGGTTGTAGGTAATCAACCCCCTCTCACCACTTCACACACACGTGGCTTGTGCTTAATATCTTGGGTTTTTAGGTTTAGGCCCACAAGTTTCATGAACCATTCATAGATCACTCTTCCTATACCACTGGGATGGTTCTACCTCAATACATTCTTGGTTGGCTTGAATAGTATGGATAACATTATGGTTTTTAGGTATTTGAGGTTTAGTTCGGGTGGGTTACAAAATTTATTGCCCTATAAAAATTTAAATCATTCACATGAATAGTTCTATCATAATTTTATAATATAATTTAAATATTTTAAATTCAAAATTTTTATTTATCAGGATATATATTAATTAATTCATGGTAAATTCCCATATTATAATAAAACATTGGAATATATGTGATTTTTCATTAATATACATCAAGAATCATGACTAGAATACTAAACAAATGCATGAAAAATGTTTTCTTCAAGTACCCCAACACATAAACTTGGATTTTCTTCAAGAACTAAATCAAATAATTTATTATAAAAGGACACTATCACTACGAAGATTTGAAAATAAATAAATTAAATCCAATAATTATAAATTTTAAATGAAATACTCATGTTTAGTATAAAACATAAAAAATTTAACATCACATTTTTTAAAAGATCAATAAACCCATGTATTTTAATTTATCCCTTTAAAGAATGACGTAACATCTATTTTATTCAATTCAAGATTATGAAATAATTATTATAAAACATTGTATGCCATGATCTACCTCAATTTTGAATCTTTTCACTCATCACTCTTGAAACAAATCTTTATATAGTTATTCTCATATCATGAGTATATGCTCCTTATCTGTTGTCTTATAAAGGAGTTAAATTATCTACATTGTAAATGAAAAAGGGAAATTATATCATGGGGGATTTAAATGAAATATATAGTGATTCATAGGTTTTATGGTTGGATGGAATTAATGAGAAAACTATTAAGGCACAAAGAGGTGTTTTCTTTTAATAATACAAATTATGATATTAATATTAAAATATCATTGAAAATCACCACTTTAAAGTACGATATTCCACATCCCAACCACAAAGTAAAGGATATGACCAAATATAACGTAAATAATGAACTTATCCATCATGGGTTTTCTCTACTTTTTTCCCTTTCTTCAAACTAAATTTTATGAATTTGTTATAATTTTGTGAATTTTATGACTTGGTAAAATTTCACATCTACCTATTAACCACATATGATAAAAATAAAACATCTAGTAAGATTAATTTTTGAATTTTACAAGTCAAAAAACCTTCATTCATTTATATTATTTTTATGAAATCTAAATTGTAATGTACAATTAATGAATCACGATATTTTCCTGATACCCAATGTTAACAGCCTCAAACATTTTCTTTACCTTATATCATATCCTTCCACCATGGATTCCCTCAACCCACACATCAACATGAAACTATAAGGAAAAATACTTGGGGGGGGGGGGGTTAAGATAGATATAAATGGGTTTAAATGTTGCTCATTCATATCAAGGTGATTCATGGTATCTATGAAAAAAACATAAATGTATAATGTGGCACTAATGATAAGTGATTATGAAAAATACCAAATAATATTACATTTTTTAGTGCATTCATATATTTGACATGTTTAATTGCATGTCTAAAAGGGTACAGGTCACAATATTACCCAAGAAAAATTATGAAGATAATATAGGACATATTGGGTCTAGAAATAAACTTAGAAATGGAACATATAATTGGGGGAAATAAATCATGCGATGAATAAAAATAAATAAATTCATAATATTCTCATAAATTATATATGTCAGAAGTATTCGACAAATTTAATATACATTAATCAAACAATATCATCAAATAATGAGTCACTAATTTATTTTTTGTGATTCAATTTTATAATTCAATTTTACATAATAATAAAATATCTCATTATCATTGAAATATAAAACATGGAATCATAGTGTTCCTAAAAAAATCATATATCCACGATAAGTCAACTAATGCAAGAATTCAAGTTTGGGAATTCAAATATCAAGTTTAGAAAAATTATTATGAAATTTTCTATTTAAATAGTATTTTTTATTGAAAATATGGGAGTTCAAAGATATAAAATTTAATGATTAACTCCCATTTCAACAGGAATATTTTTCATCACATCTTAACCATTATTTCAGTTTTTTAAACAACTTCATTCAATTATGGTCCTATAAAACAAAAAAAAAACATATTCCATGTAAGACACTACCAATAAAGCTCAGTAGGAGTGAAAGGGAAAATTGAATAGGTCCTAAACTATTAAATCCTAAGAAAATTGTAAAACTAATGTTGAATCCCCGAAGAACACATGGTTAGAATAATATTGTCAACCTGGTATCCTGAGATGATATAAATTTATGGGTTTGAGAGGTTTCAAATCCACTCTAGTTTCCTGATTTATATTCTCAAGGAACTATTCCAGCTTTTTTCCCTTGATAGTGGAATGATTTCCTTATATTTATAAATACACTTTCTTCCACTAAGTTTGGGTAATTTTCTTAGTTTCCTCCATTTATATTTTCAATTTCAACTTACTTATCTGAATAACTATACACTCTTAATAGAATTTCTCACTATACACTCATAATTTAATTTCTCATTACATTAACATATTTTATAGGACTTAACATTGGGTTTCATTTAAAACCAATTATCTTTCATTGTATTGGTAACCCCTTCTTCCAGAAACTAAAATATTTTACATAAATGCAATGTTGATTTAGATTTGGTCACTGGTTTTTTTCTCTATTTTCCCCCTAATATACTCTCTAAAGCTCCCCCATGGTTTTTCCAATTTCCTGGTACATAAATCTAAAATAAATAAGAATATTCTTTGTTTCCATTCTTACCAAAAAAATAGAAAATCCCTTGAAATTTGGTACTTCTAGATTGTCTCCCTAATAGCCCATATTTGTGGTGTTATTTTCTAATTATGAATTCTACAAACGTTCTTAAAAGGGTTATGGACTCCTTGAAATGTATTTTTTATCCATTGATATGGATGATTCAACCATATATTTTTCGGACCATATATAGTTACTTCTATACTTCTCATCTATAATCCTAAATGTAAGTGGTATATTTTAAATTTTGAAGACGGGATATTTACATTTTTCATGTGGTTTTTTATTCTTATTGATATAAAAATATTTTACTATTTCCTCTACTGATTTATTAGATTCTTCTATCACCTTTTTGAACTCGATTTGTACAATGAGACATATGTATTGTGCCTTATTATAAATTTATTCTTTTTCATACAATCTCTGTATGTTATCATTTATGATTATTTTATTTTTATACTCTTGAACTATGTATTTATTTATCACATAATTGGATTTCCCTTCCAATTATTCATCACTTTCAAATTAATTATCTATGAATTTAGTTGTTATAGCTTCTACTAATCTGAAATAAAACTTATATATTTAAGAGCACCCACATGTTCTATACGAAACTAATATTCTAAATTTATAAATTCAAAGTGAATATATGAATCCTCAATGTCCTCATCACATTCTTCATGGGATATATCTAAGAGAGAATGGGTACTTGAAGGATTCTTCTTAGTTTCCAGGACTCATAAGTCCACCTTGATTTTTATATGGTCCATTGAATGTGTTTATTCATATAAATTAATGATTTATTTAGATGTTTTTCAGAAACTATATCCCTTAAATGATGGTTGAGGGTCCTTGGGCACTGTCTTCCTTCAAGGTGAGAATATATATGTGTGATTAAAAAATTAGTCCTTCTACTTCAACTAGCACATCCTCTAACAGTCCTAATAGAAAAAAAATGGACATGTTCACCAATTAGATAACCACTCACGGAAGATTAAATTTTAATATTTTCAATGATAAAAATGTTTGGTAGGACATGAAATTTAGGGAGGCTCCATAATATCCCAAATAAAAAGAGAATTATAAAAAAATGAGTAGAATAGGGAATCAAAAAATTTCTCTACATATTGATATTATTTAGGCCATGGTAGTGTGATCATTGATGAGATATTCCTACCAATGATAATGCCAATATTCCTATAAATCCTATTTATTTTGGTACAAATATTTATGAAAAAGTTATCATATTTGGAAAATTTTCAGATAGATAGACTGAGGGGTTTGATATTTTCAACCATTTAGAATATTTCATGGATCTCTATTTAAAGTTTCTCTTCGACTATATTCATTGATTCAGAAAACATAAAAGGGAATTATACTAGCATATTAGTTTTATCCCTTTTCTGCCATAGAAATGGTGTTTCTAGTATTTTCATTCTAAAATATGTATTCACATTCTCTTTTAGATGGACATGTTCCCCCTCAAGAGTCTTTAAAGAATTTATAGATCTTTCTTATTCAGGTCTATCAGGACATTATTTTTCTTCTTGTGGCTATATTTCCATTAAAATTTTTGTAATGATTATTCTTAAACATACCTTTGGGTTTGGCATTGTTTGATCTTGGATTCCTCTATGGTTTTTGGTAATTGTTTAAAAAGGCTTAATGTTTTTTATTATCTTATCAACCATATCTTAGAGACCCTCAAATTTGGGTCATAAGTGTTTCTCTTTAGTTGATGGTGGACTTATAAAAGGAATCTCATAATTATTTTTCTAGAACGGAGGAGGATGATAAGATTTTTTTTGGTAAGGATTCTTAATTAGTTGATGCAAAGGGTGTGGAATCTTGAATTTATATTGTTAAGGAAGTTTATGCTAGATTTTTTTGACCATGAAATTAATTTTGGGATTGGGAATCATATCTACATGGATGATTCTATAGAAGCATCCTTGTATGGATTGTGTCTGAAAATATATATATTCCTTGCACATTATCTTAATGGATAGTATAATAATGGGGAAATGAAACTAATATATATACCTGAGGTGGGGCATGTTTTCAACTTTCTTGATTTACATTTATTTTTCTCACCATATTGGGGAGTTAATCCACTTATATTCCCAAAATAGATGACGAGTCATATGTTTTTATGACATATATTCCTATATATTTTTACCTGTACTTTAAAATTCCTATAAATTATGTTATATCTTCTTTGTTAGTATCCTTGCTTCTAAGGATGAATTGTTTATCAAATCTCCCCAAATGATTTATCCAATTGGTTATTCTCATTATCCAATAGTCCTTATTATAAGAAGACTCAAATATGGTGGTATTCCATTGCATCATGAGGAAAACATGCACACAACTTCATGATGCTTTTACAATACTTGTATAGGGTCTCAAGAGTATATTTTCTGATGGAATATATTTCATTCCTTATTGTTATTCTCTGGTATGTTGGAAAAAATAATCTAATGAAACATTGATAGAGATCATCCACATAATGCATCTATTTTGGGTGTAGAATACCCAAAAACTCCTTGGTGGATCCCCTATGTGAAAAGGGTAATTCCCTCTAAATGAATTATTCCTAATCCACTCAACATAACTCTAAGTGCGAATAAATAAAAATAAATTCTTCCATGTTTTTTTGGATATTTTCTTATAAGACATGAAATTTGGGTAGTAATGGATCCATGTTAGTGTGATGTTTGATATATAGTTTTTTTATTGGAAATGAAAATTTATCTTTTTTTATTTCAAAATTGTGGGGAACAAAGATCTCTTATGGTATGTTGTGGGTTTATTTAAATATTGTTTGGCTCAGATTGAACAAATTAAGTTTCATTGGGGACTTTAAAATTTATTTTTTCATTGTTTTTATAGTTATTAACTCTTAATATAATTATCCTTTCTACTTTAGGATCAAAATAGAAAAATATTTCATTATAGTTCCTTGTCAAGAATGTTTTGTGTTAAATGTTAACTCACTCCCCAAAAATAGTTCCATATTTTGAAACACATCTATGGTGGATTGTGGTAAAAGCTATTTAAATCCCCTAGTCAGTTTAGTATTAGTATTAACTAAAATATATGAATAGGATAAGTCCTTTAATATTTTTTCATTCATGAAAAATGAATAAGTGGAATTGGATTAATAGTGATATTAAGTGAAGAAAAATGGATTGTGAAAATAATATTAGGTGTAATTGTTTTGAGGTATGGTTTGGATTCCCCTTTCTAATTCTATAATGGTCCTTTTGAAATGAATCTATTATTTTTATGAATTGATTAAATGAAAGGATTAATAATATATTTATTTCTTTTTCACCTTTTTATCATGTCTAATGATGAGGAGAATAATCTTTTGCAATTTCATTGATTGGTTTATTATTATTCCAATTTATGAAATACACAATGTCCCTTTAATTTTTAGTAAATAAACAATCTTATATTGAAATTACCAAAAATCCATATTAGTCCACTATTTTTGTAACGACCTAATTTCTTATAAATTGAAATTCATCGCTTATAAATAATTCATATAATTACATGAAAGCACAACATAATGAACTAATTAGTTCCATGTGACCTTTAGACATAATTTTGTCACTTCTGTGTTTGGAATTTCGAAACTCTAACATACACAGTTGTGATTAGTAAGTTATATAGAGTCTGATAAGAAAAAATAATTTTTATGAATAGTAACCAACCCTATTGAATAGTGATATACCCCAATGAATAGTTACCTTACCTATGATAGTATAAAAATAATATTCAAGTGAAAGTATAATGTACCTATATTTTAGAATAAGTAAATGAATGTTTTAAACTGGGTTTTTAAGAATAAATTACGTGTTTAGATAAATATTATAATAATAATATTTATAAAATTATTTTTGAAAATTGCATTTCATTTTTGGATTCAACACATCAAAAAATGGTTATGATGAATTTTTAGGATTTTTCTGAAATACTTGAAATTTTAGTGAATAGTAAAATACATTAATTTACCATATAAATACAATGTAATTCAAATCCACTATTACAGAAATCTAAAGTGATGTAAGCACCTGAATCTCAAACTCACATGCATTTATTACCATTTCTAGTTAGGGAATCATCACTATTTATACTCTTGAAGAAAATTAATAAACTAATGATTATAAAATTATGAAAACCCTCCTGTCCTCCACTATAAACACCCCACACTCCATATTCTATTCACTACTCTCAAGCCTTGTGCATTGCAAATATTTTTCCCAAATATCTCCACGAGCTCCTCTCCCACCTCCAAAGTTCATAGTTTCTTCAAAATAACAAAACTAATCCCTTTATGAGGTTCTCAATGGAGGTAGACTCAACAGGTAAATTCCTCAATCCAATTCCTTCATTTCTTTTAAGTTCATTTTGTTTTGTTTATTTCCTCACCTTCCGTCACCCAAATGGTATACTAAATCCATTAAAATTAATGTACTGGAATGATATTATGATAATGGTATACTTCATTATCTTCTCCTCTTTCCCCATATTTTATTTGAAAGAAATTAAAGCACTGTTTGAGATGTGCTAATTTAACACATTCAAGGTCAACAGTCTATCAATTTCTATTATCATCTTTAATTACGGTCTTGAAACCATTTTAGTTATGGTTTAACCAGATTATTATATATGTAATATATCCTTGTTGTGGTTCTCCAGTCCATTTTTACTAATGGTATTATGTTATAAAGAAAAAAATGTTCACTATAATAAAACCCACTGTTTAACAAAAATGGTTTTTACTAAGGATTTATATAATAATTATACTTCACTCTATGTAACAAAATTAAATTTGAAACCATTTAATCTCATTTATTTGCACTAATGTAATATAAATTCAATTCTATAAAACCACTTTCATCTTAAATTTTAATCCAAACATGTATATAAGAAAATCAGTCATTAAAACCATGTAAGCAAACGAGCTAGAATAATGAAATTGAACCTTGTAACCAATCAAAAAGGATTTGAATGAACCAAAAAGGGTTATAATAAATCAATTAAATATATAATAGGTTATTTATTTATTAATTAATAAACCTAATTTGTTTCTTCAGTTCGTTAATAATTATTGGATAAAACCACCAGATTTAAGGTAAGGGATCCTCTTCATTTCTCCCTTAATAAAGATTTTCTTCTATGATATGAATTTTTATGTGCCTTAAAAAATTAAGGGGTATGTTTTAGCACCTCCCCCATACTTCCCTCATGATTTATAAGTGATTATAAACCCTCTTTCTTTATCATAAACCCTCTTAGGGCCACCTGACCCCATGCGAATAAACTGTAATGAATTCTAGCCGAACCTTCTTTCTTCTTTTGGGTTTCCTTATCTTTATTTATAGAAAAATTGAGTTATCTTATATATTTATGTTAATATGATAAATGATGTTTAGTTTTACAAAATTTATTTTAAATACCCATTCATCACTCTCTTTTCAGGATATACATGTTTTTAAAAGATTCACCTCGTAGAACTTTCCGATAAGAAAACATATTTTAAGAGAATATCCCAAATATTTACCCAATTTCAAGTGAAATATATAATATGTTTTAAGACACCACTGCCTTTATAAAATATTTATTTTTATTATGAAAACCTTTTTGGTTCAAGTCTGATTTTATATAAAATACTGTCCTCTTTTATATTTTAAAATCTCTACAGTATTTTCCATAAAACCGCACAAAAATGTTTTAATGCTAATGTTTCTCAAATATATTTCTTATATGTTTTCACTTATGTTTGACACCACTAACCATTTTATATTCCTATTTTACTTTACGAATGTTCATGTATGTTCTAATCCCTTTTTTCATAGACACTTTCATGATACACTAATTGTTTATGCTTTATGTTATGATTGTGGAACCCATTTCTTTCCATGGGTACCCTTTTGTTTATGTATGATTTATTATGAATGATTATTTATGTGGAAATAATATTCATGAAAATTTTGAGATGGGTGAACCCTGATAGATCTCCAATGAATTGGGTTATGTTAAGTCTCATGATATGCGATGGGAAACGGGATTGGAGGTTAGCCTTGACCCGTACTAAAATGGGAATCGGGATTGGCGGTTAGCCTTGACCCATACTAAAATGAGAAAAAGGTCTAGACTTTATCCTTGAACTTTACTAAAGACATGGTTTATGATTCTGTCACATTTATATGATTCCATGTTTATATGATCCCATTCTTATATGATATGATTTCATATGTTCCATGCTTTAGATATCATTATGTCATGCCTCCAAGCTCATGTGCTTAAGTTATATCTTACATTCATTCTCTTACTAGGACTGTTAGCTCATCACTTTGTTCATGTGTTCCCCAAGGTACCCTATGTAGATATAAGGGATTAGAGGAAGTTAGGAACTCTTTATGTAGATTAAAAATAGAAGCGTTTTTTGCCCCATGTTTTATGTTCTATGTACGTAGTGTTCCAAGACAGCAGAATTAAAAATTCTTGACTTATAATCTTATGTATAATTATTCTTAAATACATGTAATGTTATATTTAAAAGGACATGGTTTCTAAAATTGGGATCATAGGGTGGTCTAGTTATTTTTGGATATTTGGAATTTAACATCTTAGCGAGAACCTCATGTATGAGACTATGTATAAGAAAACATTACAAAGTTTTGGTGATTATTGAGTAAGTGGTTTGTCAAGAAAATACATACCTGTCTGGATACGAGCAGGTATAGGTGGCTCCGGATCATATGTATCTATGGTTAAAACCCGAAAACACTAATTTGAGCTAGACTCGAACAAGAACTGCTGCATGACAATGGTCCTTGCTACACTCTTGGTTACAACACTCCAGAGTAATATGCATTTGTAGATTCATGATATTAGTACATACCATTATTAAGGGAAAAAAAATCCCATAAGAATATATGTTAAAAAATAGATCAAGGATAACCTATATTTAAACCTAAGGAATCACAAGATAGGATATTCTTCTCCTCTACAACTTTATCCCTTTATGTTCAAGTGTTTCCTTTTTTATGTTAAAAAACTAAGTATTCAAGCCCTCTAATTATAAGTTATTTTTGTTAGATAATTGTGGGAAATAGAATAAAATGTTCCAACAATCAATATAACGCGAGAAGTGAAGATTTCCCTAATGATATGCCTAATATGATGGGAGCGGGTGCTCAAAACTTCATGAAAGTAATTGCTCAGCTGGCTTGAGTTGTGAATAATAAGTTAAATCAAGTGGAATGACCTACTCCTCCAAGAAAAGAGAAAGATACTATTGAATCTTTTATGCATCCAAGTCCTCCCATGTTTAGAGGAGCTTCTGATCCCCTCCTCATGGAAAAATGGATTAACTCCATTGAAAAGATATTCTTCGTACTCCAGTGCTCAAAAGAAGAGAAATTTGTACTTGTGGTTTATCATTTTGATGGGGAGGCTGATCAGTGGTGGAAACTGATCACGAATCTAAATTCCCAAGAGCAAATTGATTCCATGTATTGGGAGGAATTCAAGTGGATGTTTTTCAACAAATATTTTCCTTAAAACCTCCGCCTTATGATGTAAATAGAGTTCCATAGACTCAAGAAAAAGGAATATGAGTCCACCAGGGTGTATGAAGAAAAATTCACAAGGATTTCAAAATACAACTCTTGATTTTTCATGAACACCAAGATCAAGGTGGATATCTTCTTTAGAGTACTAAAGATGAGTCTACAAAAATCATTGGAGATTATAGACTTCGACAGTTATGAGGTGATTGTCCATTGTTCCCTCAAGGTTGAAATGGATATTGGAGACTCTCAGTGGTCTCATGGGGTTAGTGACAAGAATTAGAAAATGTAGAACAACATGGGTGGTTCTATAAACAAATCCCATGATGGGAAGAAGCCAAAATTTTCTCCTTGTAAATTTTGTGGGAAGAAGAACCCTGTGAACTGTCTGAAGGGAACCAATAATTGCTTCAAATGTGTAATGTTCAGTCATTCACCTGAAAACATCAGACATGATATGATGAATCTCAGCAATACTGAAGAAGAATAGAATGTTCAGATAAAAACACAGCCGATAGTGATGTGTTAAAACTACAAGGAGAATGGGAATTTTTCCAGAAATTTCCCTATATGGATGGTTATCAGAGGAAATCAACAACAACATCCAAGTCAAAATAGAATGTATTATTCTATCACTACTGCTGAGGTGGATCCAAAAAACAATGTGGTGACATGTATGCTAGTTATTCATTCAAGAATAGCGAACATACTATTTTATTATAGTTCTACGAATTCTTTCATATCTTGAAAGTTTAGTAAAACTATTTAAACACCACCTAAAAATTTGGAGGAAATGTTATCTGTCAAAATAATGAAGGGGAAAATTATTGCATCCATGGTTTATAACTCCTCCCTAGTTAACGTTTGTGGATTAAACCTCCCAGAAAATCTCTTCATACTTCATTTATAAGAGTTAGACAATATATTGGGCAGGGATTGGTTATCTTTATACAAAGGTAACATCAACTATTGAGAAAGGGAGATCACTCATCACATCCCAAAGAATCCTTCAATTCTTTACAAGTGTAAGGATGAAGATGAATCTCCTTTAGAATCATCATCTAAAGTGTGGATATTGCTGCCTTGTGAGCAAGCATATCTTTCTCAAATGATTGAGGCAAAAGAGAGAATCATTCTTGAAGACATAACCATCATGAGGTATTACACTTATGTATTCCCTGAAGAGTTTCTTGGTCTTCCTCCTAACTGAGAGGTTGAGTTCTCAATTGAACTTATCCCCGGATCCCTGCTTATCTCAAAGACACCTTACAGAATGCCCACCGTAGAGCTGGAAGAGCTAAAGAAGCAGTTATAGGAGAATATGGAGAATGGTTTTATATGCTCGAGTGCTTCATCATGGGGTGCACCAATCCTCTTCATAAATTAGAAGGATGGATCAATGTGCCTCTATATTGATTATCATGAAATAAATAAAATCATGATAAAGAACAACTATCCCCTTCCATGGATGGATGACATGTTTGATCAGCTTCATGGGGCCTGTTATTTCTCTAAGGTGGACCTTAGGTCAGGATATCACCAATTAAAGGTGAGAAAGGAAGATATTCCCAAGACTGCATTTCAAATGAGGTATGGACACTATGATTTCATAGTGATTTTCTTTGGACTCAGTATTTCTCCAGCAATTTTCAAGGATTTAATGGATCAAGTCTTTAGATATTACCTCAAGAAATTTGTTGTAGTCTTTATTGATTATATTTTGATATACTCCAAGAAAAAGGAGGAACATAAGGAGAATTTGAATACTATATTAATGACTTTGCGAAGGGAGAAGTTTTATGCAATTTACTATAAATGTGAGTTTTTGATGGAGAAATTATCATTCTTGGGGCATGTTATAACCAGAAAAGGGATATTTTTAGACCCTTCCAAGACAGAGGCAATTGAAGAGTAGCCCAAGCCAACTTCTATAACGGAGATCCTTAGATTTTTGGGTCTATCGGGGCATTATCGATGATTTGTGAAGAACTTTTCCTGATTTTCAAACCCAATAACTAAGATGACACGAAAGTAAGTAGAGTTTATCTGGACTTAGGAATGTGAAGAATGTTTCATGGAGTTGAAAAAGTGGCTCATCACTACTCTAGTAGTCACACTCCAAACGAGTGGAGAACTCTTTGTGGTGTACAATGATGCTTCAAAGAAGGGATTAGTCTATATGCTGATGAAAAATGCTAAAGTGATATCCTATAACTCATGGAAAATGAATGTCCATGAGAAAAACTATCCCACACATGATCTAGAGTTGGCGGCAGTGATCTTTTCTTTTAAAATATGTCGACATTATCTCTTTTGGGAGAAGTGTGAGATATATACTGACCACAAGAGTCTCAAATATATATTCACACACAAAGAGCTTAATATGTGCCAATGAATATGGATAGAGATCATCAAGGATTATGACTACTCAATCCACTACCATCCCTATAAGGAAAATAAGGCTGTGGATGATCTATGTAGAAAGGATCCCACATCTTTATCAATGATGAGAATTGAAAATGATCCAATCTTTATAGATTTAAAAAGGATGGAAATAGTAACCATTAATGGAGGAAGACCATAAACCCCTTCTCAAATTATTGCTTAACAATCCCTTTTAGATAAAATAAAGGAATATTAAGGAAAGGATGTGGAAATTATAAAAAGGGTGGAAGCTGTTAAAAATGTGAAATCCTCTGAGTTCTTGATTGACGAGGAAGGAGTTTTAATATTTGGGCCACAATTATGTGTACCGTCCAATAAAGATATAAAGAAGTGGCTTTTGAATGACACACATAGCTCAACCTCCACTATCATCCAAGGGAGCACAAAGATGTATCGAGATTTCCAAGAAAATTTTTTGTGGGGCAATATGAAAAGGGAGATTGCTGAATATAGATTAAAGTTCCTGGTATGTTTGCAAGTGAATTCTAAGAGGAAAATGTATAAGGGGATGATACAACCACTACCCATACCATCATGGAGGTGGAAGAACATTACCATGGATTTTGTCAATAGACTTCCAAGGACATCTAAAGGATAAAATACTACATGGGTTGTTGTGGATCATCTTAGAAAGATAGCTCACTTTACTATGGTTCGAGAGGAATTATCATTGGATCAACATTCACAGATTTACATCAAAGAACTGGTAAGGCTGCAAGCATTACCACTATCTATTATATCTGATCATGATCCCAGATTCACCTCTATGTTCTGGAAATTTCTCCAACATGCTCTATGCACTGACCTGGTCATCAATACCACCTATCATCCTCAAGATGATGGCCAATCCGAGTTTAATATTCAGAAACTAGAAGAAATGTTGAGATAATGTTCTATAGAATTCAAATAAGACTGAGACCAACATCTTACAGTAGTTGAATTCTCCTACAAAACCAGTTTCCACTCGAGCATATGAATTGAACCATGTGATGTCCATTATGGGAAAAGGTGCAGAACACTGGAATGTTGGGATGAATCCAGTGAGCGTAAGCTACTAGGACCTTAAATGAATGATGAAATGGTGGAGAAGTTGAAAACCATTCACCAACATATCAAGGTATCCCAAATTCGATAGAAAATCTATGCAGACAATCACTGACGAAACCTTGAGTTTAAAGTTAGAGACATGGAATTTCTATGCATATATCAATATAATAAGGTCACGATGTTTGGAAAGAAAGGGAAGTTATGTCCCAGGTATATCAGGCCCTTCGAGATTCCTGATCGTGTCAGGGTTGTGGCTGATAGACTGGCACTTCCACCTACCATGTTTAGAGTACACTATGTCTTTCATGTATCCTTATTAAGGAAGTACATACTATACCCTTCACATGTACTCTCTTCAGAGGTTGTATAGTTGGAGGATGATATTCCCTATGAGGAGCATTCAGTGAAGATATTCGATCGTAGAGAAAAATTTCTACGCAACAAGACTACTCATCTGGTCAAGGTACTATGGTGAAACCATAAGTATGAAGAGGCAACATGGGAACTAGAGGAAGCAATGGAGGAAAAGTACCAGCACCAGTTTATGTCTTAGAATGTAAAATGAAATTTCGAGGGAGAAATTCCATAAGGGGGAAGAATGTAACGACCCAATTGTTATAAATGGAAATTCCTCTCTTATAATTATTTCATATAATCACATGAAATCACAACATAATGAACTACTAAGTTCTATGCGACCTTTAAAGATAGGTTTTTCACTTATGTATTTGGAATTTCTAAAATCTAACATACACGGTTTCAATCAGTATGTTATTTCAAGTTTGATAAGAAAAACATAATTTTTTGTGAATAGTAACCTACCCTATTGAATAGTGATATATCCTAAGGAATAGTCACCTTACCTATGATATTTTAAAAATAATATTCAAATGAAAGTATGATGCACCTTTATTTTAGAATAAATAAAAGAATGTTTTAAAATTGATTTTTTAATAACAAATTAGGAGTTTTATTAAATATTAAAGTAATCATATTTAGAAATTTATTTTTGAGAAATGGATTTCTTTTTTGGATTATACATGTTGAAAAATGGTTACGGTGAATTTTTCGGATTTTTCTAAAATACTGTAATTTTTAGTGAATAGTAAAATACATTAATTTACCATATAAATACATTATAATTCCAATCCACTATTCCTGACATCAAAAGTGATGTAAGAACCCAAATCTAGAACTCACATGAATTTATTACTATTTTTGGACATAGAATAATCACTATTTATGGTCTTGGGGGGAATTAATAAACTAATGATTATAAAATTATGAAAATCCTCCTCTCCTCCAATATAAAACCCCCTCACTCCCTCTTCTCTTCACTACTCTCAGGCCTTGTGGCTTGACAATATTCCTCCCAAATCGTTCCCCAAGATCTTCCACCACATGAAGAAGCCCCTAGTCTATTGAAAATACCAGAAACACTCCCCTTAAGAGGTTATCAAAGGAGGTGGGCTCAAGAGGTAATTCCTCTTTCCAATTCTTTCATTTCTTTTAAGTTATTTTCTTTTTGTTTCACTCCTCACATCCCTTCACCCAAATGGTATGATAACTCTAGTAACATACATGTAATATAATGATTCTATTCTAAGGCGATACTTAATTATCTAATCTCCTTTACCCATCTTTCAATTGAAATAAATGAAAGAAATGTTTGAGATGTGCTAATTTAGCACATTCAAGGACAACACTTTATCAATTTCAATTATCATCTTTAATTATGGTGATGAAACCATTTATGTTATATTTTAACCAGATTATTATATATTTAATAGATCCTTTTTATGGTTATGTAATCATTTTTTATTAATGGTATTAATTTATAAAGAAAAACATGTTCATTGTAATCAAACCCACCGTTTAACAAAAATGGTTGTGAATAAGGGTTTATATAATAATTTGACTTCATTAAAAGTAACCAAATTAAATATGAAACCATGTAATCTCATATTTTTTAAAGGTTGGGGCCGAAGCCTCATTTTTATTATTAAATCAAAGAAAAGACCTCTTTTAACTGGGTAGAGGGAAACCCATTACATAGCCCGAAGGCCCAGTGGGCTTGTAGCCCATTACATAGCTCGTAGGCCCAAATTCTAATGCCAATTCACATTCTGTGAATAGTAACCTACTGCTACAGTACCGCATAGTACCACTGCTGCTACATTGCCCTACCACCGCTACAGTACCTGCTGATGAACAGTGCCGCCGCTGCTACAGTCCCGCTACAGTACTGCTACAGTACCTGCACCCCATGGGTTTTGAACCCACATTTTCTATGTAGTATTACAGGGTGCTTACCACTAATATAGAATAGGTTATTGAATTATTAATTAATATACCTGATTTTTTTATTCAGGTCATTAATAACAAATGGAGAACACCACCAGATTTAAGGTATGTGATCCTCTTCATTTCTCTCTTAATCTAGATTGTCCTATATGCTATGTTTTTTATGGGTAATACCAAATGATGGGGTATATTTTATCACCTCCACCGTACTGTTCTCATGATTAAAAATTTATAAGAAACCCCTTTTCTCTCTCATCAAGCCTTCTTTGGTACACATGACACCATGCCAATAAACTGTAACAAATTCTACAGAACCTTATTTGTTCTTTTGGGTTGCCATATCTTTATTTATATCAAAATGGAGTTATCTAATATGTTTATTTAAATATTATAAATTCTATTTAGTTTTAAAAAAATAATTTATTAAGACCCTTTCATCACTCTCTTTCAGGGATATACTTGTTTTAAAAAGATTCCCTCGTTAAAACTTTCTGATAAGCAAACATGTTTTTAGGGAACATCCAAAAATTTTACCCAATTTCAAGTGCACTATATCCTATTTTTAAGCCACCATTGAATTTATAAAATCAATCTTTTTTATGAAATCCTTCTTGGTTAAATTATGGTTTTATATAAAATATTTTCCTATTTTCTATTTTAAAATCTCAATAGTATTTTCCGTAAAACCGCACAAAAATGTTTTAATGATAATGTATCACAAATACATTTCATATATGTTGTCACTTCTGTTTGAAAGCACTTACCATGTTATATAGATATTTTACCTTATGAATGTCCATGTGTGTTCTAGTCCCTTTCTTTCCAAGACACTTTCATGATACGCCCATTGGTTATGCTTTATGTCATGATTGTGGTACCCAATTCTTTCCATGTGTAACCTTATGTTTATGTATGGTTGATTATGTATGATTATTTATGTGTACAGTTTATTAATGGAAATGTTGAGATGGGTTCACCCATATAGAGATCCAATGAATTGGGTAAATTTATGTCTCATGATATGTGATGTGAAATAGGATTGGTGGTTAGACTTGACCCGTACTAAAATGGGAATCAGGATTGGCAGTTAGCCATGACCCATACTAAAATGGGAAAAAGGATTGGCAGTTATCCTTGACCCATAATAAAGGCATGTTTTATGATTCTTCCACATTTATATGATTCCATATTTATATGATCCCATTCTTATAGGATATGATTTCAGATGTTCTATGCTTGGGATATCATTATGTCATGCCTCCTAACTCAAGTTCTTAAGATGTATCCTTATGTTCATCCCCTTATTGGTCTTTTTAGATCATCCCTATTTTCATTTGTTCTCAAGGGTACCCTATACATATATAAGGGCTCAAATAAAGTTAGGACCTCTTTATGGAGATTAAATAAATTTGTGTTTTTTAGTCCCATGTTTAATGTTCTATGTACTAAGTCTTCTAAGTCACTAGACATAACGATCCATGGCTTGTACTTTGATGTATAATTATGCTAAAAAACATTCAATCTTATATGTAAAAGGCTAATATCTCTATTGTTTTTTCCACATAAACATATTAATAACTAAGCACTTATCCACTTGAATATACTCTATCCAATTTGTTTAATAAAAAAGTATGGGGAAGAAAAATGATTTCCTAATAAATGAAATCATTAAAATTCAAAATTTTACATAAAAATATATTTTTTAATTTAAATTATTAAATTAATAATTGATAATTTTTCAACAAATGAAACATAAAATTGTTTTTTATTTGAACTAGACACATGCATCAAATTTTTTTCCACCCACCCTTCAACAAACCACTAATATTTTTACCCCTCTATTAAATACGATAAAAATTGAGTATGAGGGGTATAATGGATGATGCAATAAAAATATATCAAGTTCATAAAAAAAATTAGCAGTAAAAATTTAGATCAGCAACATTTATCCTCTATTGTTCGATCCTTTTCCTGTTAGAAAAACCCTCTTATTTATAAATGGAGTAATTACCTCTTATGAAATAAATAAAAATTATTCTATATTTACATATCTTTAACTGTGTATTTATTTAATATATTCCATTTTTAATACACTGAAATATCAGGTGTTTTCATTTTGTAACAATGAACACATCTGCGGTGTGGAGTTATATATTTGAGACACAACCTATTTATTTTTCATTGATATTCATGAGGTTATGGGGTTAACAAGTTCCTCCATGGTGAAATTTATATTTCAAATTATTCCTCCCAAATAGTGTAACTATCATATAGTGTACCTCCATGGAACATGAAGATCCTATGATATATCCTCCTTAAAATCATGTTTTTCTTTGAAGATTTGTTCTTGAAATTCAGACACCTCCACTTTGTAATTAAACACACAGCGATGTAGTGTAAAAATTGGTAAGACAAAATCCTTATTCAGAATCGTGCTATTACATAGCCATTTCATCCATTACATATCCTCCACAAAACAGTATTTCTTACAAAAAACCCACTGGACACCCATGGTGAAATTGTTTCTTCAATGGTGAAGCTCAAAACCTCAAAAACATCCACAACTAGAATACCTATAGAAAAGCATGGAAGAAATAGACCAATGGACCTCCTTACTCAATATATCCTTGCTAGTTTCTAGATGGAACTACCATTCATCATGGACCAAGTGCATTCTATTCAGTCTTATTGGAGTTTTCTAAGGTTCCTCAAGTTCTCCATGACGAGATTTTTTCAATGATAGTGGAAGTTCTATCATATTCAATATATAATGAATCTTAACATGGTGTCTCTGATTATTACTAGTGGTGATATAATGACTTTGAGGGACATAGATGATGATGAGGTTTATTTGAAAATAGGGGAGCATGAATGAGAAAATTTGCTGCCCTTATAGTTAGTGGTGAAAAATTCCCATGAAAAGGCTATGCTACATCAAACTTCAAAAAATATGAGAACATGAATATAAGTTAAATCATGAAATCATGGGATTAAAAACCCATGGTTTTGGGGGATTAGTTTTCTCTAACCCATTCACACACACCTCGATCTTTCCAAACCACATGATCCCACGGGCGAAATCCCAAACAATGTGTGCACCAAGTGCATCTCACTCTTCCTCTACTTCTAGGATGTATCTCCCTCAATATTCATTATTTATAACTAGCTGAATATCTATGGACATATTATTTTTAATATTTTTGGTTGAGGTCCATTTTGTTTTCATAATTTTCTTTGCCAACAAAAAATTTATTGCATTTAAAAGTTAAATATAAATAGAATTTTACGAAAGAAAATTTACATATAACTTAATCAAGATTAATTACTTAAATATAAATCCACATATTTGAAAAAAACATTGTATTTAATCTCATTATTCATTTATATACATTAAAATCATGAAGAAAATACTAAAAAATCAATTGAAAGTGATTTTGTCACATGATATTGAGATATGGCATTCTATTCTTTATACACTCATTCTTATTGTCAACCAAAAGGGAATGATTAGATTGTTTTTGGGAAGTCGCATAATGGACAAGGGGATTTTATAGGATGGGTGGAATTTGGATCTAATGATATAAAAGATTTTTCATGATGTCCTTGATTGTGGTCTGAATGTTTTTGTCCCAGCTGTTTGCAGTACCTTTTTTATAACCCTCGAAAAGGGAATTCACTTACCAAATAGGTTATAGATGAACTATAAAATGTATTATAGGTGGCTAGGTCGGCCTTGAAATTAATGAAGGTTATATAGAGGAAGTACCCATATGATATCATTGATCTTATCATGATTAATCTCAATGCTTTTACATTAGATGATGAGGATGAGAAATAACATAGAGGTTACCCTTAATATACCCTTCAAGGGGTTCACTTTTAGGTTGTGTGATTGGATGAGGTTAAACACATTATCAATATCATTTATATGTTCTTATAATTCTAGGTATTTGACCAAAATATAATCTATATAGCACTCCCCTAATTTGATGAAGAGTGTCTTGAAGATATAGTTCATGGAATTCAGTTATGTTGCACCAACACTCATGAGACTGACCAAAATCACATGGTAATAGAATGTTACAACATGTGCTCTAAATGTGGTAGATTATTCATACTTAGGGTACATGTAGATATGATCATATCTATAGTTTCCACTCAAAAATGAAATGTATTGGAAATTAGAAACAACATCAATCTATAACTCCTTCACTAGATGGGGAAATCAATAATTGGGTAGTGATAATTGAGGTCATGGAAATTGGATAAGACTTTGATTATTCTTTTAATCTTGATGGATGAAACATTTTTTTTCCAAAACCTGGAGTACTATATATTCCTAATGAATATTAATGTTATGATATTTTTAACTTAATCCCAAAACAGGGCACCATGGGATGGGTACATCTTCTTAGGAGGATACTTGATCTCATATCAGACCACTGGGTGGCCAGGTTGATGAATTGTAAGCCCCAGATTAAGCCAATGAATTTCATTTTATCTCCATGAAAACTAATTATTGTGGAGATTTATGAAACCCACATACTTCCTATGCTCTTATGGATACATGATTCCACTAATCTGTGTTAGTTTAATATCTTCCTTAGTATGAAGATTCTCTTTGTTCAAATCAATAATGGAGCTGGATACACCATCTTTAAAGGAAGAAGGCATCATGAAAATCATCTTCATCATTTGAAATTTTTGGTTTGAAGGATAATGATAATCCCTCTATAGTTAGAGACCATATATTAGTACTGATATTTACTCTAGTATTGGTTTAATCCTTAATGATGGATTCCATCCCATCAGAGATCACAGGGAAAAAATATGAAGAACCCATCATGTGTAAATTAAAATTATGATATCGAAGTATGTTATTGATTTAATAATAGAAGGTTTACATCCATTGAGTTATCCCTAATTTTTAGAACATTCAGTATTGTTTTGGATTACTGAACAGGGGTCATATCACTTAGTATGCAGCAAGAGTAGGGACTTCAGGTACTGAATGTTATTTTTAAATATAGGAGTATGGTGAAATATTGAACCAATATTTATTATTACCTATAGAATAACTCCCAATATATTGGTTTTTTGGATCCAACAAATTCATTGGTAGGGTGAAGCTATATTTAAAATCCCTTCTAGGATCCACTAATGTTGATGTCACATCATTAGGGGCATTGAGGTACTCAACCTTACCAGTATAGAGATTCTTCCAATCCCTTTTATATTTTACATAATAGGGATAGATATATTCATCTGTTTTAAATGGATAAGTATCACATGGAATTAACCTTACACATCCATTGAGGGAGTAGTTTAGGCACTGATTGTATGCAAATGGGACCATTGCATATATATAGTTTCAGGTCCTCAATAATAGGGTGTTTTAGTTGGTATCCTTTTAGAAATCCATGAATTTGGTGTTTAATACTAGTCCACTAATTCTAGCCTTTAGTTGAATTGTGTCATGGGGTTTCAGTATTTTTGACCTCACCTATTTTGATAATCCCAATTATGCTTTCACAAGCTTTGATAATCCCAAATAATGCTTATCTATATATTAATTCTTTCAATCTATTACAGTCCATTATCAAGATGATAATAATATTAAAATAGACCTTAAAATATTTTAATCAATGTTTATCTATGTTTATATGAGTTTTTAATTAATTATATCTCAATCGGATATGTTTTTCATAAAAAAGATACGTATTAAGTCACTAATTTTCTTATAGATTCTGATACAGATCTATCAGTACTTAGTCTACCGATATACATAGTCACCGATAAGCTAAGGTCACCGATACACAGAGATATTGATATATATGAGTCCACCGATACAGACAACTACTGATAGAAGCTACCGATAGAAGCTACCGATAGAACAAGTCTTCTGGTATGCATAATTCTACCGATACACACTTCACTGGTACAGAACAGAGCTACCGATATGCATAGACTAAAAGTCTACTGATACAAGATACCGTTACACCAGAGTTACCGATAGAGTAAGTCTACTGATATACAGAGTCACTGATACATAATGAATCTACAAATACAAAGAAGAGATACCGATATAACAAGTCTACAGGTATGTACAAGCTACTGATAGACCAAGAGCTACCGATAGAAGGAGTCACTGGTATATAGAGCTACCGATACAAGATCAAACAGCTACCGATACAAGTAGATACTGGTACATGATCAAAGAGCTACCAATAGAAGGTCACTTCTATATAAAGTCAACCGCTACCTACAGAAGCCTACCGATGAAAGCCTGAAATGTCAAACTCTATACTCTCAATATTATTTATTTATTAAAGCAACAATTATATTTGATGATTTTAATGGAATCAATGTTATTTAATGTGGATTATTGGCATGTCAGGGAATCGTACCTTGTACCCATGAAAAGGTAATAATTCCCATTGCCGGATCTGAAGGCTATAAAAGGCAGGACAATGACCGGACAAGATATAGTAGGAAAAAGTGGTGAAAAGCATAGAAAAATAGTTGCACGAAGAGTACATACAACAGGAAAAAAAATTCTTTAAAGTGTGGATGCAGAAAGACTACCTCTATACTCAAAGATCACTGGACATACATGAATCCATTCATTCTAGAGGAGAACACAAGATGCATCTTGAGTGAAGAAGTACAACGAACTCTTCATGCACTCAAGCTGATAAAGCTGAACCTGAAAACCAAAAAAGAAAACGACACTCTGTTTTTCATTAAAAAATCTAGAGAAGGACTCAGAAGCTTTTTTTAATAATCAAAATATTCCAAAGCTGCACTTCACATCACTGGAGCATTCTAAACTCTTATCTACTCTCTTAGTGATTCTTATATTTACATTTCAAGCAGTTTCTATACTATGTATATTTCTTACAAAAATTGTCTCCTGAGCTAAACTGGAGGATTTATAAATCCTCACACAAACATTCTATAACTCCCTTGTATGCCATTGTGCATAGTGGTATAGGTCAAGTAAGACCTGGACAACCTTTGAGCTATTGTTTGTTTTCCCACATAGAACTATGGTAGAGGCCTTTGTACCTGGATAGTTTTTTCACTGTTGCTTACCCCAATCCAGGGTGTGGATCAAATTTATATAAATTTTTTTATAGGACTAAGTCTCGTAATGAGACTGAACCTCTTGGTTACATCTGCTGTGCTTTTTTAGTTTAAGTCTAAGGTATTCTATATTTTTTATATTCCACTACTAATTACATTGAAATACAATTTGTTTTAAAGTTACTTTGATAGTTAAACTAGAAAGTGTTTATAATTATTTGTGAACCAATAAGTTAGTTTCAAAAGTTAATTTAATCTTCTGATTAAATTAACTGGCACCTAATCAATATTTTGAGAAACTAATTGAATTCTTACAATATGTATAAATTCACTACAGTTTTACTTGTTTTTAAATAGGGGGATTTTAAGAGAAATATTTTTAACCTAAATTTTAATTGGAACTCAATTCACCGCCCTCTTGAGTATCCACTCTGACCAACATTTGGTAACAAAGGATTGTTTTAATTATCAATGTTTTTAAAATACTCTATTTTTCGACTGTGATTTTAGTTGTATCATAAATATATTAAATTTATATTAGTTTCAAATGTTATCTCTTTAAATATATTCTCTAAAATCTAGTTATGGACAATAGACTAGAAGGTGATGCTACCAACAGACCACCTTTCTTTAATGGTACAAATTATGCCCAGTGGAAACTTAAGATACAAATTCACTTAGAGAGTATGTGATTTGATATCTGGACTGCAATAGAAACTCAATATATAATTCTAGAAACTCAACAAACTACTTGGGATGAACCTACTAAAACATCTTACAATAATAATTGTAAAGCTATGAATTCCCTTTATTGTGCTCTAGGAGATGAGGAATTTAACAGAATATATGCTTGCAAAACTGCTTATGAAATATGGGACACTTTGGCTATTTCCCACGAGGGAACAACCAATGTTAAATAAATGAGGATGAATACCTATACTATTCAATATGATAATTTTAAAATGAAGTCTGATTAGTCTATTTCTAACATGTATCTCAGGTTCAATGAGATTGTCAATACTATAATATCACTTGGAAAAGTTGTTCTAGCAAAGGAGAAAATCATAAGGATACTAATATGTCTTCCAGACTGATGGAGAGGCACATCTATTTCAATTAGAGAATCATGTGATATTAGTGATTTACCTGTTAAGGAGCCGGTTGGTAAGTTAATGATGTATGAGGAAGAGATTAAAGTAAACAAGGAAAAAGATGATGAAATAAAGAGGAAGTCAGTGTTTTTTAAATCTAATTCTATAAAGAGAAAGGATAAGGAAAAAGTTCACACACTTACTGAAAGTTCAACAAGTGAATGTTTAGAATCTGATAGTGATGCTGAGATGGCTCAAATAGCCAGAAGATTTAAGAAATTCAATAGGAAGAAGAAATTATTCAGGAAATCAAACTAAAAATGTAAATATGACAACAAAGGTCATTGGAAAAAGGATTGGAAGAAAACTGATAAGAGTGATGAGGTAGTTTGCTATGAATGTAAAAGAAAAGGTCAAATTAAAGCTGACTGACCAAAATTAAAGTTCAAGAAGAAACATGACTAAGAGGACAATAAGTACAAGAAAGCTAAGAAATCTACCTAGAGTGCTTCAGAAGACAACACAAGTGAATCTGAAGTTTCTGACTCTAAAAAGAATTGAGCTAACATGTGTTTTATGACAACACATCTGAGGTAACACTGGATACTCATGCTTTAAATTCATATTACTTTGGAGTTGAATCTGATTCTGAATCTGAAAATATGTCTAGTGAAGAACTATTTGAATACTATAATATTCTAGAAGGAAACTGTACTGAACTTAAGGAAAAATATAAGTCATTGAAGAAACAACATTCTCTCACTGAAAATGTTAAATCTGCACTTGATGTAGAAAAAGAAAAGAATGCTCAATCGCTTAAGGAAAATACTGAACTAAAATTGTCTAATGAGAAGTTAAAGAAGGACTTAGAAAAATTATAAAATGGAAAAGATACTCATACTCAAATTCTAGGAAAACAAGTCACACCAAAGTATACTACTGGTTTAGGCTATCATCCTAGACAGATACAATTTAATAAAACTAGATTTATTTTTAATTCTGAATAGAATTGGGCTAGTTCAAGTTCAGGAAATTCATATGTCTCAACTAGTTACTCACATAGTTAAAGATCAAATAATGTATATCTTTCAAAATCTATTGAATCTGTAAATTATATGAAACCCATAGGACTAATTTGGGTACCTAAAGCTTTGCTTGCTAACCTATCTGGACCCAAGAAGATCTGGGTACCAAAATCATTTTCCATCTAAACCTGTTTTGTAGGAGACCTGCTTGAAGAGTTCTCAGAAGAAGATGTGGTACTTGGACAGTGGATGTTCAAGGAACATGTCTGGAGACTATTCATGATTTAAAGGCTTAATAAAGGTTGATGGAGGCTATTTCACCTTCGTTGATAATTCTAAAGGAAAGATCATTGGCCTTGGCCAGATTGGTAACATTAATTTAGTTTAAATTTCTAAAGTTTTATTTGTTGATGTACTTAAATACAATCTATGAAGTATTTCTCAGTTATGTGATGATGGTTTCAATGTTAAGTTTGAAAATTATTCTTTTAATGTATTAACTCTAAAAATGGTTTAGTATTTTCTGCTTTGCTAAATGAAAATGTAAATGCAGTTTATTTGAATTCTTTATCCAAGAAAAATATTACTTGTTTCGATGCTTTTCATAAAGAATCCAAGATTTGGAACAGAATACTAGGACACTGAAACATTCATTCACTTAGAAAATTGACTAGGAAGAACTTAGTTAGAGACCTACCCAAACTTGAATTCCCATTAGACAAAGTTTGTAATCCCTATCAAAAGGGAAAGTAACATAAAGTTTCTTTTAAATCTAAGAAATAATTTTCAACTTCTCAACCTCTCGAGTTGATTCACATGGATTTCTTTGGACCTTCTAGAGGTTCTAGCTTAAATGGGATGCACAATGTCTATGTCTTAGTAGATGACTATTCTAGATATACGTGGGTATACTTCTTAGATCACAAAAGTAAAGCTTGTTCTTCATTTGTCAAATACTCCATGTCTGTAGAGAACCTCAGTGGACTTAAGATTAAAACCCTAAGAAGTGATCATGACCGTGAGTTTGAAAATTATGAGTTTGAGTCTTATTTCTCACACAATGGATATATTAACAGCTTTTCTGCCCCCAGAACACCTCAAAAGAATGGTGTAGTAGAAAGAAGAAATCGAACCTTGCAATAAATTGCAAGAACCATGCTTAATGAGTATGACCTACCTATTTATTTTTGGGCTGAAGCTGTGAATAAAACTTGTTATATTATTAATAGATTCTTGATTAGTCCTGTTCTTAAGAATACCCCTTATGAACAATGGAACAATTGAAAACCCAAGGTTAATTACTTCAGAGTTTTTGGCTGCAAAGTTTTTATTCGCAATACAAAGGATAATCTTGATAAGTTTTCTTCTAAAAGTGATGAAGGAATTTTTCTTGGTTATTATTTAACTAGAAAAGCCTATAGAGTCTTTAAAAAAAAAACCAAATGTGTGGAATAATCTGTTGACATCAAGTTTGATGAAACAGATCCACATGAACCTAAGCCTTCCCTTGAAAATCTTGAAGAAGATTTGACTATTCTGGACCTTAATGATAAAACTAAAGAACCTGCTGTAAAAACATCCAGTTCTGGACATATTCCAGAATATGCTTCTATAGAACCTAAACTTAGAGAAGATCCTGAAATTTCTAATCTTACCTTTACTAGATCAACTAGGATTCTAAATAATCATCCTTTAGATGTTGTTGTTGGTAATCTTGATAGAGGGACACAGACTAGAGCTTCTTTAAGAAACTAGGTTGTACATCAAGTATTTCTTTCACAGCTAGAACCTAAAAATGTCAATGATGCAATCAATGATGAATTTTGGGTAATGGATATGCAAGAAGAGTTAAATCAATTTGAAAGAAACAAAGTCTGGGAATTAGTTGACATACCCAAGGATACTTTGACAATATGCACTAAATGGGTTTTTAGAAACAATGTTGATGAATTAAGAAATATAGTTAGAAAAAACTCTAGGTTAGTTGCACAAGGATATAGTCAATAGGAAGGTATAGACTACAAGGAAACCTTTGCACCTGTAGCTATATTAACAGGCATTTGGATTCTACTTGCCTATGCTTCTCATCTGAATTCCAAGTTATATTAATTGGATGTAAAAAGTGCTTTTCTAAATGGTTTTATAATTGAAGATGTTTTTGTTCAACAACCATCTGGATTTACTAATCCGCATTATTCATATCAAGTTTTCAAGCTATCCAAAGCTTTATATGGTTTGAAATAAGCTTCAAGATCTTAGTATGATAGACTTAGCAATTTTCTTATTTCAAAAGGTTTTTCTAAAGGGATTGCTGATCCAACCCTTTTTATTAGAATAATTTATAAATATGTTTTAATAGTAAAAATCTATGTTTATGACATTATCTTTGGATCTTCTAAACATTCCCTATGCAGTGATTTTCAAATAATATGCCAAATGAATTTGAAATAAGTTTAATGGGAGAAATCAAATATTTTCTAGGATTTCGTGTTTTTCAAAATGAAAATGGTATTATTTTGAATCAATGTGAATATATAAAGGATCTTTTAAAACGTTTTGGTTTAGATATTATTAAGGAAAATGATACTCCTATAAGTATTGTCTGTAAATTGGATACAGATGAAACTGGGAAACCAGTGGATCAAACCAATTACAGAGGTATGATTGGAAGCTTACTTTACCTTACTACTAGTCGACCAGATATTATGTTTAGTGTGTGTATGTGTGAAATATTTCATGCTAATCCAAACGAATATCATTTTCATATTGAGTTTATTTTATCCAAAAGGACAATATTTTGAATTAATGAGTTATTCAGATGCAGACTTTGCTAGTTGCAAGTTGGATAGAAAAATAACATCTAGAACATGTAATTTTCTAGATAAGTCCTTAGTATCTTGGTGTAGTAAAAAGAATAATTCTGTAGCTTTGTCTACTGCCGAAGCAGAGTATATTGCTGCCGGTAGTTGCTGTGCAAAAATTCTGTGGATGAAACACACTCTTTTGGACTATGGATATGATTTTAAGCATGTTCCAATTAATTGTGATAACACTAGTGCAATAAACATTCCAAATAACCCTGTATCTCAGTCTAGGACCAAACACATTGATGTAAGGGACCATTTTTTGAGAGATCATTACCAAAAAGGTGATATTACTCTTGAATTTATAGGTACTGAATATCAATTAGATGACATTTTCACCAACCCTTTAAGTTAGGATAGGTTAATTTACATTAGACATGAGTTAGGAATGATTGAAATTGATCGGTAGATACCACACCGATATGAAAACCTCACCGATGTGAAAACCTCACCGATGTGAAAACCTCACCGATGTGAAAACCTCACCGATGTGAAAACCTCACCGATGTGAAAACCTCACCGATGTGAAACCTCACTGATGTGAAAACCTAACCAATGTGAAAACCTCACCGATGTGAAACCTCACCGATGTACCTCACCGATGTGAAACCTCACCGATGTACCTCACCGATGTGAAAACCACACCTATGTACAACCTCACCGATGGACCTCACTGATAGGAATTCTTAGCGATAAACCCTACCGATGAGTATATGCTATTTTAAACTTTTGTCTACCGCTAGAATTTGTATCGTTTTTAATTCATTTTATTTTATTTATTTATTTATTCCTCAATGATAAAACATAGTCATAGTTACTTCTCTATCCACCGAGCCTCAAACCCTTTACCCTCAAGCCTTAGCTCCCGAACCTCTCGAAAACCCTATGTTCCTTGAACCAGAGATGGAAAAAACCAAACTCCCTACTTTCAGAGATGACATTGATGAGCCAAATGACAAGAAGCAGAAGTTAGAGCCAGAAGCAAGTGGTAGTATTGTTAGAACAAGATCAGGGAGGCGACCGGTAAACCCACATTTACAAAATATATCTATTGTAATTGAGAAAGAGCTGTGCGCAGAATGGCTGATGTCTAGTAGCTCGCTAGTTCTTGAGGTGATGGAAGATCAGAAGTGGTTAGATTTCTTTTCAAACAACAATGGTCCCTACTATCCAAAGCTAGTAAAATAGTTTTATGAGTTTGGGAGTTTTGAGAAATTAGAAGATGAGAAATGAGTGATTTGTTTTGTGAATGTAAAGGAGATATCTTTTTCATCCATTGAGTGGGATGAGTTCCAGAAGGTTACACACGAAGGTGTTTCTGGATATGTCTCGAAAGCAATACCACCTACAAGTGATATATTCGATTATGAGACTCCCTTAAAAGAGCTCACTGGTAGTGGAAATCAAAGACAAGTGGTGGCTGCTGAAATGGATGCAGATAATAGATTTCGATTCAAATTTTTTCAGCATGTATTAATACCAAGGAGAGGGGACTTTTATAATTTAAGATATCATCATATCTATCTCCTACATCTCTTGAGACATTGTATGAAATTGAATCTGTTCAGGTTTCTAATGTTTCAAATGGAGGATATGAGCAGACCTAAGTCAAAAACCATTGCATTATTCTTTTCCAAGTTGATCTTAGTGATGATCAAAGTAAAAGGAGTGGATGAGTCTCAGGATGAAACAGTGGTAGTAAGGAATATTTTTTGTATCACAAACAAGGTTTGAAAATATATGAAGATAAACTGGAATCCATGGGGAAGAGAGTGGGATAATTATGATAAGAAGGTTTATGATAAATTCAATCATGTGGATCATCCTTCAAGGCTTAAGGATGTGAGGGATCCAGGTCTAGGACCTGATGAAGAAGAACCTGAGTAAAATGATGAGACTAATGAAGAAGATACTTCTATGGCTGATGGAAGGGATCCAGACATGCCGCCAAGTCCTGCTGCTGAAATTGTATCTTTGGGAAAGAGAGATTTATTAGAAGAAGAAAAACCTAATGATGAGGAAGAGCATCCAGTCCTTGTGAATGAAAGAGAAAGAGAGAATGAATCTGAATCCTCTGATTCTGCTTTCTTAAGTCTGAGTCCATTGATTGGAAGCTCAGTTGTTCTTGTTAAAGATGTAGTGGGTCAGATGGAAGGACCTGTGACTAATCCAGAGGAGCCTCCTACTATTGTAGAGATAGAGTTGATTGTAGAAGATTATTCTAAGGAAGTAAGACCTTCTGAGAATTCTATTGTTGTACAAGAAAATTCACCAGTTGAGGGGGATCATCCCACCAGGTTTGGCAGTGTTTCAGTGACAGTTGAAATTGAGGATTGGGCAGAAGACCCAGGCTTTGTGTTTGGTGGATTGGACAATCCCGATTCTAATAATGAGGCATACCTAAATAGACCAAAAATCAATTATGATATTCAGAATAAGTTGTTACCTGAAGATGTGGTCAGAATGCATGATATGTATATGATAAAGTATGATCTCAAAATAAGTTTTGTGGAAGAAATAAGGAAAATAGAAGCTTCACTAGTGTCATCAATTCAATCAATTATGACTGACTTTGTGGCCAGTTTAGCATTTGAAAGAGCACCTTTTGTGATTTCTCCTACTGATATGATCACCATGGCTGATCTTGAATCCTTAAATAATGAGATGAAAGAGTCTTTTACTGCCTCTGTTGCCGAGTTAAAGCAATTCTTTGTTGAAAAATTGAGGAATTTGGAAATGTCTTTTGAACTCTATCTCAGCTGTAATGTCTCTACCTTTTTGGAAGAAATAGTTGATGAAGTTACAGCTTTCTAGAATCAGTTTTCTAGAATAGAAGAAGATTTTAAAGCTCTAAAGAAATCTGTTACCTCTTTAGAATCTTATATGAGTTCTAAATCCCAAGAAAATAAAAATTGAGCTTATTTCAAAGTAGTTGTGAGCCAGATGGTATCAGTATTTGAAGGTTTTAAAACCTCCATGAAAGATCATTCCATCACCCAGGATTCCCAAGTCAAAAATCTTGTCAGTGGGTTGACCAAAAACTTCAAGGAAACAATAACTTTCTCTGTTGGTTCTCTTGCCTCCAGACTTTCAATTGAAATAAACCAAATTTGAGCTATAATGAAGGAGGGGATTTGTTCAGCATCAACCAGTGGATCTGTGGACCCATCCAACATGAGAAAAGTGGTGATTTCTACTAGGGATACTACTAGAGAGGTAATGAAGATTGTTTAGGACTATATGAGAGAAGCTTCTGCCTCCCAGAAAGAAGTGAAAGAAAAGGTAGACTACTATTTTCAAAGGATTGATTCCAAACAGAAGCTCGACAATCATTTCAAGCTCATGCTAGAAAATATAAAGCTTCCATCAGTTAATCAAGACTTCCGAGATCAATTCAGCAAGCTAAGAGAACTGAATGCAGTCTTGGACAAATTCATGAAGAACAAGGATGATTTCATATCTGCTATGGAGTGAGGAGGAGGAATAATTATGGATTTTAGAAATCTCTTGTTGACTTTCTTGCATGTCGATGCTAGGCCAATAATTATACCTACCGCTTTACCTGCCTCTTACTCTACTTCTTCTCTTGTTCAGATGACTCTAGCCCATGCCATTTGAAGCCTTACTCCTATGATCACTCAAAGAACTAATCAGTACAGGCCAGGAATAGTTTCAGTGGCTCAGCCTCTTGTGATCATTTCTAGAATTCCTAAGCCTTCAACTACATCCACACTTCCTGAATCCTCTTCTGATCCCAAGGTAAAATCTCACATTGAGGATGTGTATTGAATAGGTGGCTAAGATATTTTATAGGAATCCCTTCTGTTTTGTTTTATTTCCTTGTACCTTTTTGCAACATGAAATACAAATGGCTTTCACTTCTTTCCCATTTTTGTTCCTTCTCTGTTTATTATTTTCCACTTTTTGATTATCACAAAGGGGGAGAAATATTATAGGAAAAAATATCTGAGATTACTAAATTTTATGCGAAAGGGAGAGAAATATTATCTAAGGGAGAGCTACTAGGCTATGTAACTTTGATACCATTTCATTTAATTATACCTCTAGTACATTTCATATTTCACATCTTATATTGTTTTCTCTGATACAATTGAATTTAATGATATATGCTCTAATACATTATATATTAATTTGAGATTATAATATCATAAGTTGTGATTATCCTATAGGGGGTGATTTTTGATCTCACATGTTTTGATAATCCCAATTATGCTTTCACAAGCACTGATAATCCGAAATAATGTTTATCTATATATTAATTCTTTCAATATATGATAGTCTATTATCAAGATGAAAATAATATTAAAATAGTCCTTGAAATATGTTAATAAATTTTTATCTATGTTTATATGAGTTTTGAATTAATTCTAACTCAATCGGATATGTTTTTCATAAAACAGATAAGTATTAAGTCACTAATTTGTATATAGCAACTGATATAGATCTACCGGTACTTAGTCTACCGATAGACATAGTCATAGATAATCTAAGGTCACTGATACCCAGAGCTACCGATATATGTAAGTCCACCGATACAGACAGATACTGATAGAAGCTACCGATAGAAGCTACCGACAAAACAAGTCTTCTGGTATGCATAAGTCTACCGATATACACTGCCCTGGTACAGAACAGAGCTACCGATATGCACAGACTAAAAGTATACTCATACAAGCCACTGTTACACTAGAGTTACCGATAGAGTAAGTCTACCGATATACAGAGTCACCGATACAGAATGAAGCTACCGATACAAAGCAGAGCTACCGATAGAACAAGTCTACCGGTATGTACAAGCTACCGATAGACCAAGAGCTACCGATAGAAGGAGTCACCAGTATATAGAGCTACTGATAAAAGATAAAACAACTATTGATACAAGTAGCTACTGGTACATGATCAAAGAGCCACCGATAGAAGGTCACTCCTATATAAAGTCAACCACTACCTACTGAAGGATACTAATGAAAGCATGACCAGTCAAACTCTATACTCTCAATATTATTAATTTATTAAAGCAACGGTTATATTTGATGATTTTAATGCAATCAATGTTATTTAATGTGGACTATTGGAATGTCAGGGAACCGTACCTAGTACCCATGAAAAGGTAATCAATCCCATTGTCGGAGCTGAAATCTATAAATGGAAGGATAAATACCGGTCAAGATATAGTGGAAAAAGGTGGTGAAAAGCATAGAAAAATAGTTTCATGAAAAGTACATACAACGGGAAAAATAATGTTGTAAAGTGTTCATGCAGAAATACTACCTCTATACTTGAAGATCACTAGAAATACACGAATCCATTCATTCTAGAGGAGAACACAAGATGCAGCTTGAGTGAATAACTACAACGTACTCTTCATGCACTCAAGCTGATAAATCTGAACCCCAAAAACCAAGGAAGAAAACAACATTCTGTTTTTCAGAAAAAAACCAGAGAAGGACTCAAGAGCTTTTCTGATTAATCAAAGGAGTTTGGAGCTGCACTTCACATCACTAGAGCATTCTAAACTCTTATATACTCTCTTAGTGATTTTTTTATTTACATTTCGATATTTGTGTATACTCTGTAAATTTCTTACACACATTTTATCCTGAGCTAAACTAAAGGATTTATAAATCCTCACACAGACTTTCTATAACACCCTTGTATCCCATTGTGCATAATGGTAGAGGTCAAGTAAGACCTGGACAACCTGTGATCTATTGTTTTTTTCCCACATAGAATTATGGTAGAGGTCTTTGTACCTAGATAGTGTTTTAACTGTTGTTTACCCCGATCCAGGGTGTGGATCAAATTTTTATAAATTGTTTGAGAGGACTAAATCTCAGCTTGAGATTGAACCTCTTGGCTACATCTGCTCTGCATTTTAGTTTAAGTCTAAGTAATTATATATATTTTATATTCCGCTACTAATTAATTTGAAATAAAATTTGTTTTAAAGTAACTTTGATAATTAAATTAGCAAGTGTTTATACTTATTTGTGAACCAGGAAGTTAGTTTCAAAAGTTAATTTAATCTTATGATTAAATTAACTGAGACCTAATCAATCTTTTAGTGACTGATTGAACTCTTAAAATCTGTATAAATTAACTACAGTTTAAATTGTTTTTAAATAGGGGGATTTTAAGAGAAATATTTTTAACAGAAATTTTAATTGGAACTCAATTCACCCCCTCTTGAGTATCCACTCTGACCAATATGTATGATCTCATCATACCCATGAATTTTCATGTTAGAATGAGTTAGATCTATTTATTTGATCCCTAACTTGTGGATCATCCAAGTTAGAATGTGATTGATCATAGATCCTCTATCCAATTGGAACTGATAAATTTCCACATCATTAAAATATCCAATGACGTATAGTGGGAAAATGTGGCCTTAGATAGTTGCAACCTTATCTTCATCCAAGATAGAAATGATGGAAGGGAATTCGTCCTACTCTCTTTCATAATAATTTTATTCCATAGAGACATCATTCTCATTATCAAACTTGAGATTCATTTTTTGGATCCTCAAAAAACCTTTATAGTACCTCCATTGATTGGAGTAGTGAATCTAGGATTCCTATACTCACTAGAATACTTGAGAGATTCTTTAGAATATGATGATTTTTATTAAGGGGTATGTTTTCTTCTTATCAATGATATCACATTAACATAGAGTATAGTTGGTACCATTTTCTAAGGTGATGGGGATTGTCTGTTGCTCACTGTGCACTATTATTGATCAGATGAACTAAGAAGAGCACTAGAAGACGAAGGCCTATCCTTGGATGAATGTGGCGGAATACTATGTTACTTCAATAGAGACACATTATCCACCCATATCTTTGGTAGCAAACGATTACCTAATGAAGAAGGTTGAGAATACTATTCTTGTTGAGTAATAAGTGAGGCTCATTGTTTAGTTTCTGTTCCATGAATAGTCTTTTTTTAATGTTCCTTATCATACATCCCGCATGATATTATTGAAACTTCTTTTCTATTGATTTCACCAACTTTGGTTTCTTAAGGAGACCATGCTGTGTTATTTATTACTAGGTAATTAACATCATTCCAAAAACCAAATAGAATTAATGAATAATACTATTATTCCTCATTGGGTGAGTATTCTAGGATATGGTATATTCCATGGGATTCTCCCAATTTTGGGGGAATGAAGTCACCTAGAGTGTGGGTCAGTTCTAGCCCTACTTTGTGGATTCTGATTTACCAAGTATCATCATCTCCTATTATTCTAATACATGGGGTCATGTGATGTAGATGTCATTCCTGGAGGAGTTTCTACAATCATAGGAGGCACTATTCAGTTAAAATAGTCATGGATAATATCACAGGAATGAGATAATTCCTTATAGTTGGACCCTAAAACACCCTGATAAGGGAAGTGTCAGTCAAGGTTTTAAATTTTTCTTTTAATGTGAAAGATCTTGTTCTCATGTTGGGAGGAACATGTAAAACCTATTAGATGGAATCATGCAGTTATTAAAAATTTATATGTAGAGAGACAACCCATCAATTTACATGGGTCACCATTAAGGTATAATCTATGGAGAATATATAGACAGTGTGGTATTGATACCTAAATCAACTAAGATTCACTAGTAAATGTGGAGTACAGATGATCCAGTAAAGTCACTCTATGGAAGGTAAACTACCATTAAAATAATTATGGGTATATACCACTACCTCCCTAGGATAACTTATTTCAACACACCATTTTTCACTTCCATTGGGGATGTCCTACATAGTTTAATTATGTAAAAGATTCCTCATTAGGTTAGGAATTTCAGTCATTGTCCCTGATTCACAACAGACACTTCTTTCTGTAGTCAAGAATTGATTCACTTTTATGAACTGATCAATCAGACTAGATATTCCTAAACTACTAGTCACACAACATCTAAACTTGTTCATAACACTTTCACTTGCACTCAACTTTTTTGTTTTTTCATGAAAATATATATTTCAATAAAATTGTTCACAAACCTCACCTGGTCTTTATAAACACATGGAATTATATAAATGAAATTATCCTTCACAGAACACTATGACACATGAAACATTCACAAGGAGGAGGAATAAGATAATCATTGTAAAAGTTACATAGAATGAAGGTGGTAACCTCTTATTTGTGGACACAATAGACCTTGACCACAGGTTCCTTGTGCACCTTCCACTGCGTGCGAAAAGTTTCTCAAGTGATGAATTTATAATTTTGATGTTTCCTTTTTTGTACATGTTCGTTGTGAACATTTCCCTGTGTTTGAAACATTCCTCTTATACCGAAGTTAACAATATGGAATAACATTTAATGCGAAAAATCTATCTCTAATTTGCAGGCCTGTGTAACTCCTCTTGTGTCCCGCAACTCCAACTTTAACATAACATCAAAACCTGCAAAACTATATTTATTTTTATATGTTTTGATGTGATATTATCAAACATATATTTCATTAAACGTTTTGAAACACCTTGACCCTTTCCCACAACATGTGGAATTTATGATAGAATCCTTACATTTCTGAAAAAAACCTTCTCCATCTATTAAAATTTGGACCCAAAAAATTTCTCAAACACTGGGAAACAACACCACCTTCAACAATGAAGATATATGCACTATAAAAAGACATTTCATGCAAACACATTGATTTAAAATAGTGTGTATTAACAAAAAACACAAAAAACACTTCCTTAACAACAATTAAAAACCTTTTTCCAGAAATCTACCAATTTGGGTTTGTTGGAAATCTATTGAAAAATTCAATGAAGAATTATCATTGATCAAAAACATTATAGGACTAAAATAGATCATCCATCACAGTAATTTTATGTGAGTAAATTGTTTTGTAGAAAAAAAGAGTGGAAAATAGAATTTCATCCCTTGAAATTCCACTGACCAACCCTACGAACCTATGGTTCATTGAATTTAAATTATACCCCACTTCAGAAATAAACTCAATGAAGCTATATTTTAACCTTTAGATATCAAAACAAAATCTCCAACAATTTTATCTCCCCCATTGACCAACATCACATTCACAAAAATATTGAAAGTGTTATCAAATATAGAGAGAGGGGAAAAACCTAAACCTCCTAACGCACATGGTTGTGGCAGAACATTAAGGTTAAATTAACATTTCTCCATATTTTTGATGCCAACAAATTAGCTAGAATGTAAGAAACATGATCATTAGTTCCAATATGTTCAATTGGAATCACAACATGTTCAAACATCTCTTCCATTTTGTGACATTTGATATCAATACTTTTTCTATGAGAGTGTTGAACAAGATTTCTAGTAAGGCCGATCAAACACTTATTTTCACAGTGTATAACCATTGGATATTTCATCTCATATCCAATTTCATAATGTTTTTAATTCATTCACAGTAGTTGACTTCATGATTTTTTCATAGTTATATAATATACATTAATATTACTATAGATAACTTGTTTCGTGTTTCTTTCTCATCCATCATAGTCGTTTGATTCTAATGAAGAAATCACTACCATTGGTGCAATTTCTATCCACCAAATCTCCAGCCCATTTTGTATTAATGAATTACGATAAATCGTTATCTATTCCTGCTATATGGTATAAGACAATATTGAGAGTACCTTGAATATAACTAATGATTTTATAACTAATAAAAACTACTCTTCCGTCATACTACATTAAATGTTAGGTGTTAAGTATGTTGAGAACATGATATATAGATGTGTTTTATTTAATTATAATAAACATATAATGATTCACATATCCTATGGGGATCTATATATTTCCCATTCACATGATTTCTATGTTTTTTCCCAATCATAATCGAAGTCGGCATTAGTTTCAAAAAATGAATGATGAATTGAGTCATCATATCTATTACATATTATTTAGGATAATTGAATGTTTAATTCTTCTTTTGAACCACCAGTATCCCTAGGAAGTATGTGGGTTCACTGATCATTGACATTTAAAACTCATATTTCATGTGATTAGAAAATTCTTCAACAGATCCCTACTAACTTCCACAATGAAATCATCCACATACAGAAACACAATAAATTTATCTTTTATATATTTATATACATAGAGATTGTGGTATACACCTCCTCTTTAAAATTCAATATTCTTCAAAAAATAACCTAGTTAAGAATACCATTCTCACGGTTCCTTATTTAGACCATATTGAACCTTCATTAATCTTCAATCCCTGATACCATCATTTCTAATATTATATCCTACAGGATGTTCAATGTATACATATTTCTTCAAGAAGACCATTTATGAATTCATTTTTTACATCCTTAAATTTTACATTATATCCTCTTTGAATTTCCATAGAATGAAAGTTCCAGATTTTCTCCATTCTATCTACTGAATAAAATGATTTTTTCAAGGTCAATGAATTTAATATGTGAATAAAATTTACATACCAGACATGCCTGATTTATATTCACATTTCTATTTTCATATAATTTGTTTTTAATGATCATCTTTTTCTATTCACATTGTGATTTCCCAGTCTCTTAATAAGATCCCTTGTCCATTTCTAGTCAATCTGACCATGTATTTCATTCTTAGTATTAACCCATGATTCATCCTTCAATTATCTTCAAATGAGGTTGGTTCCAAAATTTATTCATAGGAATAATGTTCTTAATTACAAATTAATTTTGTCTTTATAGGTGTGGTCCAATCCCCAATGATGTTGTATTGATCAATTTATGATACTCTTTTCTCATATGAGGTTCTAATAATGTTTTTTTTGAAATAATTTCCTCTTATGATTATTCATTTAAATAACCACCAATTTTTTATCCCTAAGTATTTTTGAATCCCTCCAATGTTTATGCATTGGAATTTATCACCATTCCACTTTCTTCTTCATTCTCATTAATATCAACATATGATCTCCATATGTTATTTATGGTTTTTACTCAATTATGTTGAAATGATTTAATTAAAAAATATTTTTGGGATTATTATAGTAACATTTTTAGTCTTTAATATTCATTTAATTTACATTGAATACTCCAACATCTGCAGCATGACCATACTTGTCTTGATTTCCTTATTTTTTTCATATGAAACATTTAGTTTCAAAATCAGGAAAATACTTCAGAGAGGGATTCCTTAAAAACTAAATATCATATGGTGTCCTAGTTTCTCTTTTAAAGAGAAATATTTTTTGAGTGTACATTTCTATTTGAACAACCACTTTACAGCAATGATTAGAAAAAAAACTCTCAATCAGAATAGTTGCATCACCCCGAGATTTTATGAGAAAAATTATTATTTTTAATTTCTTTGATATATTGTTTTGTACGATAAACCAAGATTATATTTTACTATACACAAAACTGTATTATCTTGAATTATACACAACACTATTCTTGGTTTGCATTACATGCAATCACGTCCTTCCTTGATAACGTGTGTAGTACGCAATACCGGGTTTCACTAAACAACGATATATGGTTATAATATTATTATAAACTAGCCATTATGAATAGTATTAAATAAATTTTGAATTTTATAACATTATTATTCATCTGACACATTTTCTAGAACATGGTATGAGAAGAAAATAATTTTTTTGGGTAAAATAAGTATTTTTAAAAAAATGCAGTTTTTCCGCCTTTTGATGGCACACCCACTTTAAATATACTTTTTGAAATGTCTTTATGTTAAATTTTACAAAATAAAATTCTTCTTTGGAATCAGGATATAAAAATTTACTTTGGATAAATGTTTTATATTATTCTGATAACATTCATATTTTAATGAATAGTAAAACATGCTATATTTTAATTAAAAACAAATTTTTTCATCATAATAATTTACATGGTTAAATTATAATATTGAATGTTTTGAAAGTATAAATATAATATATTTTTAAGTGTTAATATAATTTATATCATTAGCATTGATTTTACATAGAATTAATAGGTAAAATCATTTTAATCTTTTTCAATGTTCTAACTTTTAAAACTCATTTTCTTAACAACGGGATTAATTTTAAATTAATTTCTTCAACTTCTGTGATTTGAATTTGGGAAAATGGATTCCAAATTTGGAATCAGTAAGTGAAAATTATGTTAATAGGCTACTTTTATTTTTGGGCACTATGGATAGTAACTACGGAAAATTTTATTTACCACAGTTAAAGGTAAATCCGGTAATTGAGGGTGAATATAATATTATAAAATTACCCTAAAACTTTTCTTAAAATAATTGGATGATTATATTTCGTCCAATGGAATATTTTTGTCGAAATAGAATCCATTGGAACCCACTTGGAAGTGATTAAGACCTTTAATTTATTTTATTTAAAAGAAAGTGAAATATGTCTCACTCAAACTTTAATAATTAAAATATTTATAATATAAGGTTATACAGAATATAAATTAGGTTATAAATACTAATTTTAAAGCTAAAATGTTTATATTTATCATGGTTATTTATTTTTAATTTTTATGAATTATTTAATTACCTTATTATCTTATACATTAATGATGCATAAATTATTTATTAAGTGAAAAATGAATAATATTATTTTTATTGAAATAATAATACACATCAAAAGAACCAAAAATCTGACCAAGACTTATTGGTAGTGTATTTATAAACTCTAATCATCCAATTTCCTAATTTGTGACCATTTGGATCTTTATAAAGAATATTATGTCACTTATATTATTTTATTTTAAATGATTCCAAAGTTGTCACCTTCATATTTAACAAATATAACATTTTACATGTTGTAATTTTAAGATGATAAATTCGAGTAAAAGTATTATTATTAAATACATGAGATTTATCTTCATCATAGGATTTTATTTTTAATTTTTATGCAACAAATAAGTATATTAAATAATTATAAAAAAATGTTATAATAATTATTTTATTAAGAGATATACCAAATAAATGGTTTTAAAAATATTAAAATAAATATTATATAAACTATTTAATGTGCTCCACAAATTTTCGAGACACATTTGACCTGTTAGGAATATATTAAATTTTTGGGTTAGAATATATCCTCTGTGGGGATTTTATTCAAATTAAAATAAATGAATAATGTCAAAATTAACACTATTGTTATTTTATAAAAATAACATATTATAAAATTGTTTAAAAATCAAAAAAATATTTAAAAATTTTAAATTAAAATTTATATGGTCGAAAATGTCATAAAGTATCCAATTATGGACAATTAAAAACACATAAGTAATTATTTATAACAATTTAAAAATTAGAATCTTATTACCACAAATAAAATTAAATAGATTAAATAAGGATAAATAAAGTTGATAATGTTTAAAATAAGTTCCCAACATGTAAAAATTTTATCTGTTGATGGCATTACAACCATATCTCATCTAATATTCGGATTTGAGTCATTTTTGGAGGTTTTTTAAGTGAGGTTGAATTTATTATAAATTAATATTTCTAATGTTACCAAAGGTACCCCTCTCCTCCCACATAAAAACAGCACCCCTTCCCTCTTCTCTACACACCCTTTTGAGCCTTGAAGCACGAACAATCCCTACCAATTACTCTTATAAACCTCTCTATTTATATCATAGAGGTTATGGTCTCCTCTAAAGACCAACTCTAGTGCCTGAAGAGGAAGGTTAAAAGAGGTTCTTCGAATAAGAGGTAATCTCTTCTACCGATTCTTTCAATTTTCATTATTCTTCAACTTATTCTTATTTAGTTGTTTCATTATAATGTAATAACATCAGTATCACTAATATACTTATATTTTATTATAAATATGAAACAACCCCATTTAACCTTCTATCCATCCTACGGAAAAAGAAATCACTGCGCGTGCGGACGTACGAAATACCGTCTCCACGCCGTGGTGTAATATATTTTTCCACCACCACCTTACTTGGATGGGTATAATGGTGTAAATAATAACTATATATGGATATTATAATATCACACTGATTCTGAAATATTATATCATCCACTCCAATTCAATTCAATAATTATGGTAATGATATCATCGCTCGTGCGTACGTACGGATTACCGTCACCACGACGCGATGAGATTCATTCTCTATATTAACCTTTCAAGAATGATTTTAAAGTATATATAATGAATAATAATTAATTTTATGACATAATTAAGCAACTGGATTTATGTATATATATATTTCATCTACTTACTTCCATTCAAGTCAATAAGGAAATGAAAACAATGTTCAAGCGTAGGTATGGCCTACCGTCTCCATGAACGGTGTATTCCATTTCATTCCTATTTCTATTATATATATATATATACTGAATATATATGATATATAAATCATTATTTACATTCTGTAAGTAAGTAAATCCTGATATATGTAATAATAATATCCAGAACAACAAGTCCAAACACGTACGATAAATAAAATGATTTTACCCAAAACGCTACTTTAACAGGGAATTTACAAAAGGACCAGTAATATAAAGTAATAAGTGAACCATATATGATATCATAACAATAAATCTGATTTTTTAATAAGTAAATGACCTTATTTAAATCATTATACATGAGGTTAGGATACGTACGAAGCATATCAGACCTAAGGTAAGGGATAACTATTCCAATCTCATTCTTATCTGAGATTGTTTATTCGTAAGTACTTAGTGGGGTTATACTTTTCATCCATGTCCATAAAAAATGTTTTTGATAAAGTGTTTAATTTTATTATAGGTATGTTTAAAGTAATGTTTACCCCTCTTTGGATTTTACTTTGTATTATGGAAGGAATCTTTCTTTTGTTTACCATATGTGGTAATTTTTGGCTTTTCCGTTAAAAGTACGAGGAGAACGTTTTTTAACTTATACAACATGAATAGATTTTTATTGTTTTATAAAGACTCATTTTCATGAATCTTACTCTATAATATTTCATGTATATTTTCAACAAAATCATTTTCTTTTAAAATCTCATGGCATTTTGTGAAAAGAAAATGATTTTGAAGAAGAAAGGATATTTTCCACAAGAATACATTTCAAGTGTTTTATCAAAAAAAAAATCAATATAAGATGATATTATTTCATATGTGTATATTTCAAGTATAATATCTTTATGATTTATATGGTTTCAATTTTCTTATGATGAAATGATATCCATTTGTTTTATATGGATAATGTAATGATGGGATGATGTTTATGAAACCAATTTTTATTCTTTGGGTTATGATGAATGATTTATGTTTATGTTGTGGCCTAAGTAAGAAGGTTTTAATTATGATATGGGTGGGACCTATATCTACCTCCAATTAATTGGGTAAAGATTTATATCTCATGAGTTAGACATGGCTGGAATGGTAAGTTAATCTGGTTCAGTGTTACAGGACTGGAATGAGAGTGAAATCGATTCAAAAAGGGACTTTGTCCACTAAGATGGTCTTAGCAGCAATACCTTGGCTACTATTGAAATCATATCATGTTCTTAATAATTTACCACAATTACATGTTTTTTTCCCATGCTATTTTATCAAGATTGATGTTCCTTTGTGATATACGCCTTACACACTTTGCTCAGGATTTTTATGTTTAGTTTTTATGTTCACGTTTTTGAATTCAAATGTTTATAGATTGTTTTATATTCTATATGTTTACCCATACTGAGAATTTGAGCTCACCCTTTTTATGTTTTCTTTTCCCCATGATATAAAGAAAGGTTTTAGGTAAGAAAACAAAAGGGAACGATCTTTATGGGAGATATTGAAGATCTTTGACCATGATTAGAAGATTATGTTATGAGTTTCCAAAGACACTAAACTATTATGGACCTTGAGTGTTGGTTCTTGTTATGTATTAATTATTCTGTAAAAGTAATGTAATGTCCATGTACGTCAATCTTGGGTCTCTACAGTTGGTATCATAGGAAAGGTTTAGTCAAAATTTGGAAACTAGGATGAGAAAACTTTAGTGAGATCCCTAGAGATATTTCTAAGGTATGTCTAGGGATTTCCCTAAGGTTTAGTATAACTATAGGTATAGTCCTAGAATTACGTTTATGATCATGAATAACCTAGGGTGAACCTATGCTGTCATAGGTTAAAGTAGGTGTCCTAACTTATACATCCAATAAGTGACTTTTTATGATTATGTAGTTCCTCATTATTTTAACTGTTTCGTACACAATGGTTTATGGTTTTAGTTAATGGAGGGAACCAGAAGGAATTGGGTTAACATTGAATCCGATGGGCAAATTGGTTACTATGAGAAACGAAATTGCATAATACCTAGAAAGAAAGATTTTGTGATTATGCCGAATCAATCATCGCTATATATGATTAACAAGGTGAAGTTTAGTGGTATTCCTAATTCATCAAATAAGAGGAGGATGGACTTTTATGCATGTTCGCATGTTGAGGATAATAGATAAAGGAATATTGAGACTTCTAAATAAGGGAAGAATAATATTGATGAATACATCAAATGGAGGGGAAGATGTTATCTCTGTGGAGAGAAGGGTCATAGAGTGGCAGACTATCATGGAGTTCAATGTCTTATCTTTGGAGAACATGGGAATTAACCAACTCAATGCCCTGACCTAAGAGGTTACTTCTAAATCAAGGAAGGACTTATTCCATGACAAAAATTGAAGATGATGGATTGAAGTGTTTATATATTGGTATTCAAGAATAATTTTGTTGAGGTACTTTTATGGTATATTGTAATTCTATGTATTGTTCCATTGTGGTTTTCCATAATAACATGGCATCAGTAACCATGAAAAGTGATTGAAATATTTTTGGAAAGCAGATGATATGATCATAATGTAGGGTTAAAGAGAAAAAAATTTGTTTGATAGTATTCATGAGTTCATGATTGATATAAGGACAAAGTTATATCATGGTTTGAGTATATAGAAATTTTGGGATTTTGGTATGTGGAAAGAGTTAACTTTTGGAAACATTCTTATTTTCACTAAGGATCAATGGATATTAATTTTTCAAGAGAATACATGATTAAGGTATTAACATGTTTGGAATGTGACCAAAAAGATATATCGTATGATATATGGGGGATAATTGATGGTATTCACATGCTCGGTAGATGACATTTCTCCTAATTATTTTCCTTATACTATGAGCTTGGGCAGAAGTATTTTGGATAAGCCTAAAGATTGGAATGGATTATGTTGGAAATAAGTTAGTATTATTTAAGGCTAGAACTTTTTTGATATTATTTCTGTAATGTTATAATAGTGTAAAAGGACAACCTGCACGACGGGCGACAACCCGTTGTGTCGGACAAGGTTGTGGGAATTGAACTCACAACCGAAGGGCGATATGACTTTATCGCCTACCACTGGCCTACAGGAAGTACCCAGTTAGTGGAAACTAGTTTGATTTTATTAAGCGGTATGATAGATGAAGTATAAGTTCATTTTTAGAATCATATATGATTAACCTCACCATATATGGACTTATGTATATTTGATAACTTTTTCTTACCTTTTGATTGAGATAGATGGAATGACTCATCATTCTATCACATGATCTGCTAACACTTCAATAATGAAAAATTCAACTTCATTTCTTTAAGAAAAGAAGTGGTAATTTTTCAAGGCATGAATAACGGTGAGATTATACCGAAATAAATTAATTATTTCTTCTAATTCAAATTATTCAACATTAGAGAAATGATCTTGAAAACCAAAAATGTTGTCCTAGTGTCCTCATATTCGATGAATCAGATGATACCTTAGATCATCACAAATTTATGACTTTGTGATTTTGGGGTTTTTCATATCCATGTTCTCTACCACTCTCCATCAGACCTTGATGGATAGATTTCTCTTCGGTATCCATATTTTCACCTATGTTCTCCTATATGGAAACCCAGTGATGAGTTAATTTGGATAACCGTTATGTTCCAAACTCCACTTTATAAAATTATGTTTTAGTATTCCTTTTTACAATGTGGGTTTCTATGAATGAAATTTTCATGTAGTAAACCATTTATAACCCAGACGAATTTCAAGGGCGAAATTCATTTTAAAGGGGGTAGAATGTAACACCCCGAGATTTTATGAGAATTTTTTTTTAATTTCTTTGATGTCTTGTATTTTAAGCTACACCAAGATTATCTTGTACTATACACAACACTGTATTAGATTGAAGTATACACAACACTACTCTTGGCTTGCATTACACGCAATCACACCCTTCCTTGATAACGTGTGTAGTACACAATACCGGGTTTCACTAAACAACGATATATGGTTATAATATTATTATGAACTAGAAATTATGAATATTATTAACCAAATTTTGAATTTTATAACATTATTATTCATCTTACACATTTTCTAGAACATGTTATGATAACAAAATATTTTTTTGGTAAAATAAGTATTTTTAAAAAAATGCAGTTTTGCCACCTTTTGATGGAGCACCCACTTTAAATCTAGTTTTTGACATTTTTATAAGTTCAATTATTAAAAATAATATTCATATTTGGAATCAGGATATAAAAATTTATTTTGGATAAATTTTTCATATTTTTCTGATAACTTTCATATTTTAACGAATAGTAAAAACACGATATATTTTAATTAAAAACAATTTTTTCATCATAATAATTTATATGGTTAAATTATAATATTGAGTGGGTTTAAAGTATAAATATAATATATTTTTACCATTTAATATAACTTATGTCATTATCATTGATTTTTCATTCAATTCATAGGTAAAATCATTTCAATCTTTTTTCATGTTTTAACTTTTAAAACTCGTTTTCTTAACAACGAGATTAATTTTAAATTAATTTATGAAAATTCTGTGATTTGAATTTCGAAAAATGGATTCCATATTTGGAATCAGTAGGTCTAAATTATGTTAATAGGGTACTTTTTATTTTTGGGCAATATGAATAGTAACTATGGTAAAATTTATTTACCACAGTTAAAGGTAAATCGGGTAATTGAGGGTAAATATAATATTATGAAAATATCATAACACAAGTCTTAATACAATTGGATAATTATATTTAGTTCTATGTTATATTTCGGTCGAAATGGAATCCATTGGAACCCACTTGGATGCGACTAAGACATTTCATTTATTTTATTTAAAAGAAAGTGAAATATGTCTCACTCAAACATTAAAAATTAAAATATTTTTTAGATATGGTTATATAGAATAAAAATATGGTTATAAATTATAATTTGAAATATAAAATGTTTTTCTTTATCATGGTCATTTATTTGTAATTTTTAAAAATTATTTACTTACCTTATTAGCTTATCATTAACGATGCAGAAATTATTTATTTAGTGAAAAATCAATAATATAGTTTTTATTGAACTAATAATAAACATCAAAATGACAAAAAACCTGAACAAGACTTATTGGTAGTGTATATATATACCCTAAGCATACAATGGCCAAATTGGTGACCATTTGGATCCTTATAAAGAATATTATGACACTTATATTATTTTATTTTAAATGATTCCAAAGTTTTCACCTTCATAATTTAACAAATATATCAATTTACATGTTCTTATTTTAAGATGATAAATTCGAGTAAAAGTATTATTATAAAATCTATGCGAGTTATATTCATTATAGGATTTTATTTTTAATTTTTATGGAACAAATAAGTATATTAAATAATTATACAAAAATGTTGTACTAATTATTTTATTAAGAGATATTCCAAATAAATGGTTTTAAAAAATATTAAAATAAATATTATATGAACTATTTAATGTTCTCAAAGAATTTTCTTGACAAATATGACATGTTAATAATATATTAAATAATTTGGTTATAATATATCCTCTGTTTGGATTTTATTTAAATTAAAATAAATTAATAATGTAAAAATTGACACTATTGTAATTTTATAAAAATAACATATTATAAAATTGTTTAACAATCACAAAAATAATTAAAAATTATAAATTGAAATTTATATGGTCTTCAATGACATAAATTATCCAATTATTGAAAATTCACAACACATAAGTAATTATTTATAACAATTTAAAAATAAGAATCTTATTACCACAAATAAAATTTATGAGATTAAATAAGGATAAATAAAGTTGATAATGTTTAAAATAACTAAAAAACGTGTATAAATTTTATTGGTTTATGATATTACAACCCTATATCATCTAATATTTGTATTTTAGTCATTTTTGGAGGTTTTTATGTGAGTATGAATTTATTATAAATTAATATTTCTTATGTTACCAATGGTGCCCCTCTCCTCCCATATAAAAAGGGAACCCCTTCTCTCTTATCTACACACCCTTTTGAGCCTTGAATCTCATCCAAACCCTACCAATTCCTCTTCTCAACCTCTATATTTATATCATAGAGGTTCTCGTCTCCTCAAAAGACCAACTCTAGTGCCTTAAGAGGAATCTTAAAAGAGGAGCGTCAAAGAAGAGGTAATATCTTCTACCGATTATTTCAAGTTTCTTTTTTCTTCAACCTCTTCTTCTTTAGTTGTTTCATTATAAATTAATAACATAAGTATCACTAATATACTGATATTTTATTATAAATATGAAACAACCCCATTTCACCTTCTATCCATCTTATGGAAAACGAAATCACCGCGTGTGCGTACGTATAGAATACGGTTTCCACGCCGTGGTGTGATATATTTTTCCACCACCACCTTACTTGGATAGGTATAATGGTGTAAAGAATAAATATATATGTATATTATAACATCATACAGATTCTGAAATATTATATCGTCCACTTCAATTCAATTCAATAATTATGAGAATGATATCATCGCTTGTGCGTACGTACAGATTATCGTCTCCACGACGTGATGAGATTCATTCTCCATGTTAACCATTAATGAATTATTATAAAGTATATATAATGAATAATAATTAAATATATGAATTAATTAAGCTACTGGATTTATGTATATATATATTTCATCTACTTAATTCCATTCAATTCAATAAGGAAAGGAAAACATCATTCATGCGTACGTACGTCCTACCGTCTCCATGAATGGTGTATTTAATTTCATTCATCTATCTATTATATATATATATATACTGAATATATATCATATATAAATAATTATTCACATTCTTTAAGTATGTAAATCATGATATATGTAATAATAATATCAAGAACAACAAGTCCAAACATGTACGATAAATAAAATGATTTTACCAAAAACACTGCTTTAACAAGGAATTTACAAAAGAATGAGTAATATAAAGTCATAAGTGAACCATATATGATATCATAACAATGAATATGATTATATAATAAGTAAATGACATTATTTAAATCATTATACAAGAGTTTTAGATATGTACAAAGTATATCAGACCTAAGGTAAGGGATAACTATTCCAATCTCGTTCTTATCCAATATTGTTTATGCGTAAGTAATTACTAGGGTTATATTTTTCATCCATGTCCATAAAAAATGTTTTTGATAAAGTGTTTAATTTTCTTCCATGTATGTTTAAAGTCATGTTTACCCCTCTTTGGCTTTTACTTTGTGTTATGTAATGAATCTTTCTTTTGTTTACCATATGTGGTACTTTTTGACTTTTCCATTAAAAGTACGAGGAGAACATTTTTTAACTTATACGGCATGAATGGATTTCTACGGATTTATAAAGCCTTATTTTCATGAAGTCTACTCTACAATATTTCATGTATATTTTCAACAAAATCCATTTCTTTTAAAATTTCATGGCATTTTGTGAAAAGGAAATGATTTTTAAGAAGAAAGGATATTTTCCCCAAGAATACATTTCAAGTGTTTTATCAAAACCATTTTCCATCTATGATGAAATTATTTAATATTTGTATGTTTCAAGTATAATTTCTATATGATTTAGATGGTTTAAATTTTATTATGATTAAATGATATCCATTTGTTTTATATGGATTATGTTATGATGGGATGATGTATATGAAACCCATTTTTATTCTTTGGGTTATGATGAATGATTTATATTTATGTTGTGGCACAAGTAAGAATGATTTCATTATGAGATGGGTGTGACCTATATCTCCATCCAATGCATTGGGTAAAGATTTATATCTCATGAGATAGACATGGCTGGAACAATAAGTTAATCTGGTTCAGTGTTACAGGACTGGAACGAGGAGTGAACTTGATTTAGAAAGGGACTTTGTCCACTAAGATGGCCTTGGCAGCAATGCCTTTGATACTATAGAAATCATATCATGTTATTAATAGTTTTCCATAATTACATGTTTTATTCCCATGCTATTTTATCATGATTGATGTTACTTTATGATATATTCCTTACGTACTTTTCTCAGGATTTTGATGTTTAGATTTTATGTTCAAGTTTTTGCATTCAAATGTTTATGGATTGTTTTATGTTATCTATGTTTACCCTTAATGAGCATTTGAGCTCACCATTTTTAGGTTTTCTTTTCCCCAGGATATAAAGAAAGGTTTTAGGTAAGAAAAAAAAATGGGAAGATCATTATGGGATATTTTGAAGTTCTTTCACCATGATTAAAAGATTATGTTCTGAGTTTCCAAAGACACTAAACTATTACGGTCCTTGAGTGTCAGTTCTTGTTATGTATTAATTATTCATAAAAAGAAATGTAATGTCCATGTACGTCAATCTTGGGTCTCTACAATAGTTATATCCATATTCTTACCCAATCGATTTATATATTCAATGACCCCATTTTTTAAGGGGTCCTCCAGGAATAAATCTAATTATTTATCCCTTGTATATTCATGTAATTTTAAAATTCAATGTATTTATATTCTTCTCAATTGGTATATTGTATAATTTTTATTGTGTGACCAGTTTTATTCTATGCTCTTGGATGATCACTGTTCCTAAAATCATGCATTTTCCATTTAATCTATATAAAAATCACATAATCTATTCTAGTATAATCATAAATAAAAGTAATTATGCTCCTCTATCCATATGTGTCATCTATAGTCATTATACCGCAGACATATTTGTGGATGAGATCAAGCATATTCCATTCCCATTTTTTCTTATGTCAATTTGAACTCCTGACCATGTTTCTTCATATTCATGTATCACATGTATTTTCTTGAACATGATTCATATTGTGAATGGTGAAAACTATCTTAATATTAGATATATGTTCCACAAAGTATTGATTAATATGACCCAACCTTTAGTGACAAATGTTGTTTCTTCATCAACTGTTATGTAATATAGTGTTATATTTACTGTCAATATAGTATATTTTTCTATTTTTATATATCATTTCATGAGAGAATGAGAATTCTTTTCTTTGATAGTTCAGAAATTCTGATTAAATTTAATAACCAGTTCCATGTCACAGATTTGTCTCTTAGTTAAAATATTGTGATGAAAACCAGTCACATAGAGAAAATCATCTTTCATAAGATTTCCCTTTTATAGGTTTGTATTTCTATTTCCATTTATCTTTAAATATCCATCATTGGAGAATATCACTATTCCATCAACCATTTTCAATGAATATTCTTCAAATATGTATTTACTATCATGTGGGATGAGCGTCCACTATCAAGAATACAAGTGCTATGATAACATATAGTTGTGAGGGCTATATCAAAAAGATAGACTTTCAATTTTTTTTTCATTCCCTTCCATGATATACTTGATTGAGTTGAAGCTAATTATGTCCTTTATAATATCTTTTTATTTTGAATGGGTCTATAAAATTCATATTATTCTTCTAGATGAAAATACCAATTTTCAAGAGTAACTTTTCTTGATTGAGGAGTATTTTATTGTCTCAGAGTTCAATCGGTACTGTTCTTTATATTACATTGTATGTAATGAATAGATTTATTTCTATAGTTATAAAAGTGAAAAGAATATCCATAGAAACTATTTCTTCTATATAATCAAGGATTTTGTCTGATTCAATTTTTTTTACTTCTAGGATATTCCCTATTCAGATAGATCCTTTAATATTCACAGCAAGACATAGTTTTATTGAAAATTCCATAAGAGGAAATATCTTCTCAAATCCATTACTCCACATATACCCTTCTATTGTAATGGTACATAATGGGTGATCCTCAAAAGATACCTGAGGGTTATTTTTAGCACAGTTGTTTTGGTTCAAATCATTCTATGTTTGGAAATTAGGATCCTTAATGATATTTCCTTCTTTCTTCATCCCTTTATATTGACTCATCCCATTTCCATGCTTTTATATTTATACATCACATACAAATGCACATTTTCCCATTCATGTGGATCTGTGATCATCCAAGGACTTTACATAACCCCTAGATTTGTGTTTAGATCTTATAACAGTTCTTTATATGAGAATCTTCCAAACTATAATTTCTCTGTTATTTACCTTGATTTTTATTTAGCTTTCTATTTATTCCATTATGTAAAAAAAACAATATTCACGGACTTAAAAAATCCTATATAATTTTACCATAGTCTTGATGTAAGGTCATTGATTACTTTTCATACACTTTCATCCTGTTTTAAACTCCAGAATCTATTTTGAGCATTGAAGAGATGATATGTGTTCTTCTTCCTCTCCATACAATCAATCAATTTATTTTGTGAAGATAATCAACATACTCTGATGAAACATTCAACATAGCTCCCACATTTAAATTTCTCTTTATTTAAATTTCAATCTCATCAGTATTACCCTCATGTAACACCTTGAGATGGGCTCTACCATTTCAACTTTACCCATCATGGATGCTTTGGATTCATATTTGAACTCTTTCCCTACACCTTCAGAAAAGTAATTATAATATTTTTCTTATTTGGAAATGAAGTTATTTATCTATAATTTATTCCTCAAATTTAATTATTCCTTATTAGTGAACCTCTTCAAATTATTCATCATGATTCAAGCCTCACATTATACATAATCTAGTTTCCTTGGGCATCGAGCATGCATGTGCCCTACATTACCACACTGAAATTAAGAAAAGGGATACCTAAATTCAAATATCTAATTCCTTATTTTTAATTTTCTAGAAATAAGAGAAATAATTTCATTATACATACCACCTCAATAATCAGTAACTTTGAAATGTCATGATTTTCCATGGCATTGAATTCAATTTCCTTGCATTCCCTAATTTCTTTTTCTTCATACTTGACTCTCATTTCATAACCCACTAGACCATTTAGTAGATTATCAGTGAACCTTTAGATAGATCAATTTATTTAAGTTATGTCACTTTTGGATTGTACGTAGGTGGATTCCATCTCAATATTTTATTCATATTGTCAATATATTTAATTCCATCACCAATTCCTCGAATTTCACCAACAAATTTTAGTAAATTGGTTAACAAATCCATATTTTTTTTTCAACTTAATGATTTTTTAGATAAGCAAACATGTTTTGAAAAAAATTGGATTTTGGGTTCCTTTACTTTTTTATCACTTTGTTTGTATTTTCTAGTTTCTACCACAAGGACTTGGATGAATCACAACTCATTACATTCATCTTTATTTGATCAAATAGAGTAGTAGTAAGATCATCTTAGGCTTTGGAATCGGTATCAAATTTTTTTATCTCTTTCATTCAAAGAAATATCAATTGTATCATTTACCTAGAACCCTTGAGATATAGAAAATAGAACTTCCATTCGAAGTTATATCAAATTAGATCGCATACAATTCTTCAAAATAAGGATGTTTCTTCCTTGAATATGGGGAATTACCCTAAAAATCACTAAATTCTCCTTGAAAATAATAAAGTATTGATTTATCAAAAAATATATACCAACAAATATATATTTTAGGAAAATATAACACTATGATATGGGAGGGTGTTCATGGTGTCAACTTTTTATTTAAAAGTGACGGATCTTGTTCCCATATTTGTATGAACCTCTAAAACCTATTAGGTGGAATTGTGAAGTTATTAAAAATCCAGATTTAGAGATATAATTAAAATTCGTTACACGGTTATCAACTAAGGAGTGGTCCAAGGAGGATACGACAATAGTGTGTCAGAAATACCTAAATACACTAAACATCACTAGTTAATGTGGAGTATAGTAGATCAATCGTAGTCACTATGTGCTAGGAAAACTTCCTTTACAAGAATTTTGGTAAAAGCATGATGCTTACCTAAGATCACATCCTTCTAGTCCCCTTACCCACTGCCCTGGGTAATGTCTCAGACAGTTTAAAAAATAGGAAGTTCACCTTAAAATATTTTTCATTAAAGTATTTGTCCCTGATTAGAAATATACACTACTTGCACTATTGTCAAGAATTTCATCCACTGTATAAACTGATCAATCAAAAAAGATATTCAAAACCTTATAGTCACGCAACATGGGATCTTGTGAGCAACACACTCACTTTCACATAACATTGTGGATTTTTAATGTATGTATATATTTTGTACAACTATTCATGAACCTCACATTATCTTGATAGAAAGAAAAATAGTCTACATATAGGTTTCCATCATAAAACTTAGTGGTTAACAAAACTTGTGTGTGAAAGAGGAACTAAAAAATCATTCGAAAGTAACATGGAATGAAGGATGGAATATATATATATATATAAAATTCCCCTAGGGAAATTTATTTTTAAGAATTCAACAGTGCATGAAACTTTCCTCCATTGAAGAACAATTTTTTTCACATAACCTTTAGAGCACTAGTTAGTTGTGCACCTTCCACTATGTTCATAACTTTCCTCATGTGATGAACATCTCATTTTTACATCTCCTTTTAAAAAAAACTATCTATATTTCATGGAAACTTATAACTCATTTGGTATAAACAAAAAGACATTCAAATAATATAAAATCATTCATGACACTCTTTTCATTGATTTATTTTTATATGAATATATTAAAATATTATTTTCATACAACATTGAAAAACCTCATCACTGTATCATAAAAATTGTTTTATATACTATAAAATACTTCATTTTCTTAAGAATTTTGAAACAAATTGGATTTTCATTATTAAGAAACAATTCTCCTATCAACACTAAATCCATATGCATCGTAAAAACACTTTAATTTGAAACTCCTTGGTCAACACTAGTGTAAATTGTAAACAAACACACTTTATTTAGAGTGTCAAAAACATTGGTTCCAAAAAATACCAGTCATCTAACCATTAAACCTCTACATACCCTTAGGAGGAACCTAATAACTTCATTAGAGTCTCTATCATCACTATCAATGGTTAGAGAGACAAATTCCACATGTGTTGTTATGCTTCCAAACTCAACTATTTCACAACCCCTGGTCCTTCATCCAATATTTTAAGATGAATCACTCTTTTCTTACTATGTCCAAGGACCCTATGATTTTGAAATTAGTTTTTATGATTTTTGAGTTCCACCCATTTGGGCCTTCAGCAATATTAATACATCATAATGTTCTTCTCCATGGAGTATATTAGTTACCATAGTGACAATACAAACTTGAAGGATTAAACAATTTTATTCCACCCTATTAACGATATTTGGGATGGCTGACCTTGAATGGACTCTTGAGAAGACTTACCATAGTGATGTAATGCATGATATGTATGTACATGGTTTTTACTATTTAGTAGAGCTTCATGAAGGAGTAAAGTCAATGAGGCCTCAATCTTTACTATGGATATTTTTTAAACCTTCAAAAGACTCAGTATGGTGGCTAGATGTAGTAATTTTAATGAATTTCAATTAGATTATTGAATTTATTCTTCATGAATTTGATCTATTTCATAGAAATCAAATAATTCATCTAAATATATTAGGGGGATGAGGGTATAGACCAATTCATCCCTATAAGTCTCCATGTACATTCAAAATAGGGGTTCCTTGTAAATTTGCATAACGAGGGAATATATTTGCTAATTCCATTACTAAAGGAAGTTATAAACTCACTCATCAGGCATATTCTTGTATTTTTAGTGGTCTATGATGTTTTCATGTGCAAGGTGGAGTTGAACTAGTAGTGGAAATTCTTGAAGAGATATTCCCATCCATAAAAGTATCACAGGGATACGAAAAACACCAAAAAAGTAGGCTCTTTCCTTTTTAATTAAGAATAAATGCTTCCTATCTTATGTATACTCTAGTGTTCCCAAAATTATACCACACAATGAGGAGAATTAGGAAATCTCATGGGGTGGGTATCTAATCACATATAATAGTGTGAAACTCATATTTACAAACTATGGGGGAGGATGGATGTAATCTTCCCATGCCGTATAAAACTTCCCTTAAATGGGATTGAAAAATTTCTATATTCCCATTTCCACATCACTCATTATGTGAGTGGATATAATTTCATCTTGGTGGGGGTTGGGGGTCAAAAAATATTCTATGGACCTTATGGTTGGATAAGGAAAGCATCCATGGTCCTAATTTGGGATATATGTGTTCTCATGTTGGGTAGTTGGGTCATATATCGACCAATTTCTATGGTCACTATATTCTACCTAGATTAAATACGTAGACAACCTACCTAGACATACAAAATCTGTCCATGGTGGAGTAGATGTTCTTCCAGAGGGGAAGAAGGGTCCCCTCAGACATTGTCTCACTCTAGGAACTACTCGGTGACAATCTAAGAGGAAAGATTCATGTAATCCTTGAGAACCAAGAATTAGGAATCCATTTGGCTACCAAATGTAATTTCTATAATGTTATAATATTTCCCTATGGGGTCATTGTTACATTGTACTTTATTGAGATACAAAATGGTAGGGGGTAGATCCTTGGTTATGGTACTTATATAGCTCAATGTATATCTTTATTAATGTGTACAAGAACCTATCAAAATATCCACCTAATATTTAATTTCCAATAACCTTAGGTTTTCTCTATCATTTCTTATGTTATCAACCTGGTTTCTCTAATAATCTAGGGAATTGATCATGGTGATGTTCATTGTGGAAGTGGATGGATGGAAAATCTCACCATTAATGGGTTGCATAGATTGGTTATTATATTACCTCCATGGAAATGGGATTAAATAGAGGGTAGCATATTAACCCTATCTTATGATCTATATATGTTGGGATTCCCATTGTATGAGATTCCAAAGCATAGTGAGGCACCTGATGCAGGTTCACCAAAAAACTCAAGAAATAACTATATGAGTTTAGATGCTAAGCCATGATGAAACAAAGATATCAATGTTACTACTTTTCTGATTTATGGACCTAATATGATCATTAATTCGAATATATTGTTTTTGGATGTCTTTAAAAAAGTTAATTGTTGCCTTGATATTGTTTTGTAGGAATACCAAGTGGGCTGTGATGATAAACTCTGTGATGGTCAACTGTAGGGTTACTGGGGGCTGAAACATGACCAATATCTAGTCAATGGATAAGATCTATATAAAATACACATCCTTCTCATTCTATATAGGTTATTAAAATTTTTAATCACTGATGGATTCTATTGGTGATGGTCAGGGAACAAAGGGTGGTTGAGTTGCAGACCTACTCTATTGTTGGATTTTTGGTAGTGGGGGTGTCACATGGGCCTAATGTGTGTAAAATATTAGAGTGTCTTTTTATTATGGTTGCAACTTCATTAACATATCCATATAGGATAGGATATCTATGACCTCATGATGACCAGAAAAGATATTATACCTATATTTCATCATAGAGTATTGACTATCATTAGAGGGAACCAATATGGACTCTAATTTGTCCCTTACTTCCAAGGTGTAGGTAGAGAGAATTGAAGAATAATGTAAAAGGTATGTTTTCATGGAGAGTTCTTAGAGGGAAGTCACGAAATATTATAAATGAAAGTACCTTAGGATGGTTTTTGGGATGCTATGGACGATTACCAAGGGGATATCTATCCTTAATCAACATGCTGCAACATCCATCTTTAGTGGTAGAGAGAGAGAGAGGTTTTTCCATTGAACCCTCCAATTCCTTGAACTCCGAGATATCAATCATAACATGAATTTCTTCTCATTAGTACCTCATATGGACTGTGATTTCCATTAACATTAGCCTATGATGGTCTCATATATTTCTTATACATGTTGTGCAACTAGTTCTATGGGAAGGACCCCCATGATAATTGTTTTTCCTCTTTCCTGAGCATGGATCATTAGTGCTAGGGAAATATTAATAATGTGGAGGGATTTTTTATCAGTTGATTATGTTTTTGAAGGGACCTCTGTATTAGAATTAATCATCATCTGATTTCTCATTATTTTCTATGATGATTCCCATGTTCAGGAGTGTAAAACTGACCTACATGGTAAGAATTTGGGGTCATAATTCTAATATAGAGAAGAAGTGTCCCCAAAAACTAGTAGTGATGGAAAGTGGAGGTGTGTCAATGATAGTATGAGCCATGATAGTTGGTAGAGATACCTCTTTTTTGGAAGGGTTTTCTGAATGAACTTATATTTAGCACGATGTGTTTTAGACAAGTGTTAGTGAAGCATGGCCTTGGTATCCACACTCTTCTACATATGATGTTAAAAATAATTATCGATGTGGCTGGGTGGTAGCCATACTTGGAGGCTCTAGAACTGTTGTTAAAATGGGTGAAACCTGAATGTTCCATATCTCCCCAGTGTAGGGGTTTGGGAAATCATAACTTCGAAGGGATATTCCCATCAAAATTGTTTGTTGTGGTGACCAGGGGTCTTGCCCACTACATGACCCCTGAGGGTAATGGAGTCAGTGTGGACTCGATGTTTCCGAACACTATTGGTCCAATCCACGAATGGGATACCCCTTTAGATACATATTAATTAACTGGATCATTTACTACCCTCCATTGGATGAGATCATAGGGGAATATAGATGAGGGTTCACCGTAATTAGGAAGGTGGTGGCTGCCATGTAAGGAGATTAGTTGTGCAAGATTTCCGCATGATTAGTTCCCTTACCCCATACTGAAGTGTCCAAGGTTAGTGAAGTCACACTAAGAGAGGGGGGGGGGGGAATCAGGTGTGACCAATTTTAATTAATTCTTTTTTACCCTTTAATTCAAACCTCTATCACCTACTAAGATTAATGGATCATGCATGAAATGAAAAAAGTAAATGTAACACAATAAACATTATTTTTAAAATGTTCGTTAGTAAGACCTACATCCTTGTCATTTTCGTTAGACCCTCAAACATGTATTATCCATTATAATAATTTTATCAATTATAATGGTTTTTAAAGAAATGGGTTATAGACTCCATTAATAGATCCTCCAATTGATTATGGTTATACCCCACAACAATCAAACACTTATTACTTGGTTGGTCATCGCCCCAACCATTCAAATGGTTGGACCCCCAGTCTCTTTCGTGATCCTCTTAAATAATAGGTTGACCCCCACCCCCAATTAGAAGATCCAAGTTCTAATTTTTGATCCACAGAGTGGATGATCATTTGATCCTAATCTATGAGCTTGATGGATCACACATGCTCATGTAAAATTCAAGTACATTTGCACGGATGCTGGTCTTCCTAAGATAATTCAGATAACTGAAAATAATCCACTGTCTTAGTACAAAGATACTCGGGAAAAAATTATTTCTTATGTAGAAGACCAAACCTCATTAAACAATGATAAATCAAATAAAAAAATATTCCAAAACACTGATTGAATAGCTTCTCCTGCTTTAGTCTCACACCACTACACTTGGATTATGCAATATATATTCATTCATGCATTTTCTCAAACATGATGAATATATTAAATACATTGCATGGAACTAAAAATTTGTGCTATGACACACATGAACAAGTTTAACACTATCATAAAGTATAGTAACACACTTTATGAAAAGAGTAATTATGCCTCCATATTGTTTAATGAACATATAAACTTGAAGCATGTGTCTTCCCTATTGTGCACTCAACTTTCCACATACACACTATCCATATTCAATGCAAGAGTAACATGCATCTGAATATTCCTCATGTGAATATCTCCTTTTCACAAATAGTATGTAAAAAATTCTTTAATCCAACAGGTATGAAGTACACCTCCTACGCATGCATAAACAAACACTCACCGTGTCTTGAAAAAATCAATTCTCTAATTTAATGTATTGACCTGAATGGATATTAAGCACATGATTTCTCCATCATGGATAGTAGTATAAGTATACACTATCATTTGGAAACTCAAAATCATCACGAAATAATGAGATACATGGAACTCAGTGCATCATGAAACACTTAGAGTGTATAATTAACAGGTCAAGTACTCGTGGTCTCAATTATTCTTCTTGAAAAAAAAAGATGTGTAGAATCTTGGCAAACTAAAGAAGATTCAGAGAACTATATCCCTATCAAAACCAACAGTTGTAAGTGTGATAAAAACTTCACATTATTGAAAATTACTACCGTATTTATGGGAAATGAAAAACTTCATAGAACCTTCTAGAATCATAGTGGTGACTCACTTTATCATCAGCTCAAACATGACATCTGTTGCATGAATTATAGGATCACGACATCCAAAATTTAGATATTCTTCACACCGCTAAATTCGTGGTTTGTTAATCTTAATATTATGAAAACAATGTTGGATAAAATATTTCAATCAAATTAAAATTCTTAGGATCCTCAAATGAAGCTAGAAATCTCGATGTTAGGCTTCATTCGATGTAATTTCATGGAGGTCTTGATGTACATAACTCACTAATGTCTTGAGGAAGATGGAGAATTAGAAAAGGAATGAATGGAACAAATGTTTTAATGAATTAGATCTCACAACGATGATTGTTTTTTAGTTTTTTTAAAATGGATGAATTTGATCTACGGTCATGATTATGTGTTTCAGCGATCAGACGGTCCCAATTCAATTAGAACAATCCCATATCAAAACACGCTAATATTCTCCACTACCCTATAATACAAGCCATGAGAGCCTTCCCCCCAAGAATATGTTCCCCCTCCTCTGGTATTACTTCGTATTGGTTCTCTGAGGGGGCGCTCCTATGCTGACTTCGACCGTCATGCCACCCTGCACGATGGTGCTCTACCACTTCTCTACCTATCATAGGCATTCCCATGTGCACTTCCTCAGCTACAACCACCTCATAATAGCTGGCATGGGTTTATCTCAGCTTCCCACACAGTGGTATGTGCTACTCCCTTGGCTGGATAGCCCTTTTTTAATAACGTTTCATTAAAAATACATTTAAAAATTCCTAATACTAAATATAATCTCATCTACAAATAAATTCCAAAACCAACTTATCAAGCCCATTCTAAAAAATTCCTCATTCAAACAAAACTATTTTCATGCATATGTAAAATGATGTGAACAATGTGTCAAACTCCATAAAATTAATTAAACAATTTTTCAAACTCAAAGAACCAATGAAATCTATTTTAATTAACTAAATACCACCTCTAAAATTATCACATTTATAATTCATTTCCTTTTCATTTTCTTATCTAATTGAAAACAATTTCAACTTCACCAAATCACCTGAACTCTTTAATATCCCACTTTTTATTTGTATTCAATACCAAATTCATATTAAAAGTCAATAAAATATTCTCCCACATATTGGAAATAAATCAAAATATGAAAGTATGAGAAGGAATTATCATTTTAAAAATTTAATTTCTAAGAATTTATTCTTCGCTTCTGAAACATATTTTCTGAATTACTTTTGAGAAGGATAGAATCACTAATTACTTATCAAAGAGCTAAAAATAATCATCTAAATGTCTACGTGATAAATTATATATGTATAAAACCAGAGTTTCAAAATTAAACATCAATTATATCGATAAAATTACAACATGTTATAACAAACACTGAAACCTCTTATTAGGGTTAGTTCAAAGGATTTCTAACAAATACACGAAACACAAATAAAAAAAATAGATTAGAAACCATTAAGTGTAAAAATGTATTTCCCCTTAAAAATTACTTTTCTCTTTTGTCATCATTTAAAAAATCTCTTCCTTATAGAGATGAAAAATGTTTATCATGAAAATGTGATTTTTTAATAAATATATCTTAATGATGAAAATCTTAAATTTACTGATTTTTTTGAAATTATTAGATTTGTATCCTCACTAGAACTTATAAAACATAGAAGATTTTAATTGAGATATATACATCTGATGTATAATCTTTTGTTATCCCCCTTAAGATATGTACTGAGTACATTCTTCATCATGAATGAATTTCATCAATAATAAATTCAAAGTATATTTTGATATTATATGAGATGTTGTAATGAAATAAAATTATATCAACAGTCTTCCGTGATTTATATAATTCTAGATATAAGATATTATTAGATTTTATAAATTTAGATATCCCCATAAATATATTCTTGATCATCAATTCCATGCATGAAAAACAAATAGAATACATATGGGAATAATGTGGTTCTTCAATGCTCCTCATTTAGAGTAACATGGATGAGAGTAACTTTTGAACCCATAAATATTCATAGATGAAGAAGTCTTCTACATATTCTCTATCAATGTAGTTTTATTTCTCTATTATTTCTCCCTCATTCATTCCACTTCTAAATATTATGGCCATGTGATCAATCAATATTTAAGAACTTTCATAGTGTTAACTATGTGTGTAGACATCTTTTTCAAAACATTTGAAGTCACATTTTCTTTCTCATTCTGCTTCAATAAACATTTTGACAAGATTATAAGGTCAATTTTTTATTTTAATTCATATAAATTGTGATTTTTTCACACACAACATTATAATTCAACAAGTCACCACTTTTCGGAATCTTTTCATATTCTTCATCAGTTATGTCTTTCACCAAATCATTCTTGTTATTTCTCTTCAGCCCTGATTCTTTATTTGATTCTGTCTAGCTTCTTTTAGTATGAATGATCATGGAAAATTAATAACGGTCCATAACGTGACCATTCTTATCACAAAAGATACATATTTTTTTGGTGATACACTATTCACATCATTTTTCACAAACTTCATGGGAGTTGTTTGATTAAAAACTTTGTTCTTCTATTCACAACCCAAGGATGACATATACTCTTCATCACTTACCTTATTCACATTCTATTGAGGTATTATATTCTTATCAAAAAATGGTTTGTGTATGATTGGTACATACCATCACACAACACAACGGTGACCACTTCTATTGCAATAGTCACATAATGTTTATAATTAATCATATCTATTCATGGTAAACTGATTCTATTTCTATGAATTATGCTTCTTTTTTGCAGGTTTCAAATTTTCTTCAGCTTCTATCCCCCTAAATGAAGGAATTATGTATTTTTATACAATGAAATATTGTTCTAACAACTAATTGACGATTTCCCAAGCTTCTAAAAAATAGTAATAGTAGCAAAAAAATCGTGATTTCTTCTTTTGTAACACATACTTACTGTCTTTGACATTTGGATGCTTTTGGGTAGAACATTTATTATTTTGTGATTTCTTTGGAGAAGAATAATTTCAACATTTTTTCACTTCCACATTTCAAGATTTTTTTGATTTTTGAGTATTTTTATTCACCCATGTTTTTCCTTATTTAAATGTTGAATCTTCACTAGTCATCAAAACAATTTACATACCTGTAGATTTACCAGGAAAAAGGGTTACGTTCTTCAATGAGGTAAAAATAGATTTATCTGTAGATAGTCACAATATCATATTTAAACTAGTTTAATGGTTTTCATAAATATGACTCTTATCAAATGAATCCTTATCAATACTTATTTTTTGAGCAACTAGAACAAACTCAGCTTGTGTGACATCCATATTTCTCAATTTTATTTCTAGTTCAAGACCCATTAAATTGAGATCAATTTTATCGACTTCAACCAACCTTCATCTGATTATATCTTCATAATTAAAATCTCATCATAATGAATATTATTTTATTTTTATAAAAAATCATTAAGATCCTTTATTATTTTTGATTGATCATTTATTTGAGAATTTTTGAAAATCATAGATATACAATGTATCTTTTCAATAGCATGGATAACATATTTAAATACCATTTCAATATTTTATTTCTCATAAGAATTACCTTCCAATTATTCAACATATTCAATATATATTTCATTGCAAATATATATTTTCTCTTTATTTTCTTTCAAAAGTATTCTGATAGTGTTTGCAATTACATCCTTTATAGTCAATGGTTCTTCCATAGAATTTCTTCTTCATCTAGCAGTGATTTTTCATCCTGAAGTTCCTTGAAAACTTTAGTCATACATATGAACACTACTTTTGGAAGTTTCATCATATGATTTTTGATTTTCTAATTTAACATATAATCATCACAACTTGATCTTGATTCATAAAATTATTTCACTAAATTGTTTTCACTCTGAGTGTGTTTAGATACTAGTTAATTTTCATTCATCTTCTTCAAAACTCTTTTCTACATGTTTTCTATGATTTGACTGAAACATCAACATTTCTAAAATCAAAAGTATAGACAGGATTTTTCATATGTAGATCATCTGAATTTTCTTAAAAATAAAATATACACTTTATATACTTCTAAAATAAACCACTAGACAAGTTTAGTTGATGCAATCATTGGTGGAATATTCTCTAATACCAATTTAAGTGTCCAAGGATTGTATAGTCAAGAGTGGGGAGGGGGTGGGGGTGAATCTGGTGTGACCAAGTTTATTGAAATTGTTTTAACACTTAAATTCAAACCTCTGTCGCCTATTTAGAATAGTGGATCATGCATGCAATGCAGAAAGTAAATGAAATAAAATACATAGTATTTTAAAAAGGTTAGATACTAATACATACATACTTTATGTGTTGGTTAGACCCCCCTCCCCCAACATGGGTTATCCAAAATAATATTTTTGTCAATTAAAATGGTTTATGAAGAAATTGGTTATACACTCAAGTTATTGATACTCTTGTTGATTCTGGTTATACCCCCCATCAATCCAACTCTTATGCCTTAGCTGGTTAAACCCCAAAACATTTGACTGTTCGGGACCCCGATCACTTTACCGAGCCTATTTAGAAACTTTTTAGACCCCCCAGTTAAATGATCCATCTTCTTCTTTCTGATCCATAGATAGGATGATCTGCTGATCTTCTTATATGAGTGTGGTGGATCAGACAGGCTCATGTACTATTCATGTACCTTTGTATCAATGTTGGGATTACTCAGATAATTTTGATCACTGAAAATAATCACCTATCTCATTTCAAATATGCTTGGGAAAAAATTATTTTTTCTATATAAGACTCAACCTCACTACACTATGAAAAATAGAATACACAAATATTGTTAAAAACTGATAGAATAATTGATTAGGATTCAGTCTCAAACCAATGCACCTCGATTATGAAATATAGAATCCCATGTTTATTTCCTCAACCATCCTTGATGTATTTAATACATTGCATGGATTCCTAATTTTTCTATAATTCATATTTACAAGTTTTATACTATCATAAAATGTAAGAACACACTTTATTTAAAGAATAATTCTGCGGCAATATTTTTTAATACATGTACAAACCTGATTCTTATGGCTTCACTCTTATTCCCTCATAATTTGACATACACACTATCCATATTCAATGAAATATCATCATATATATGCATATGTATTATTATTTAACTCCTTTACACAATTGGTATGTACAAAAATCCATTACGCAAATGGTATGTGGTATACCTTTTATGGGCACAACAGAAAACACTCATCGTATCATGAAAAAATAAATTATCTTATTTCATGTGTAATCTTAAGTAGATATTAAGCACACAAGTTCTTCCTCATGACTTGTAGTGTAAGTATACACTGTCATGTAGAAACTGAAGGTCACAACACAACGGTGATCTAAAAAGAACATAGTTCATCATTTATCACATTGAGTGTGCAATGCCTAGGTCAAGTAACTTCATTCTTAATGTTTTATTCATGCAACAAAGTTTGCACAAATACTTTATGAACTAGATAAGATTCACATAACTCTTTATCTCCCAAAACTAGCTCTTGGATGTGAGACAAACACTTTACAAAAATGTACACAGATTCAATATTTATAGGAAATCAAAAACATCATAGAAAATTCTATAATCATGGAGCTGATTCACTTCATCATTGACTAAAACACAGCCTCTGTTCCACAACATGGAGGATCATCGTATAAAAAATTTAAATCTTCTGCACACTGATAAAAACATGGTTTATTTATCCTAATATTATAAATAAAAGATATATAAAGTATTTTGATCATATTCAGATTATAAGGATCCTCAAATGAATCTTGAAATCTTTAGTTGAAGCTTTGATCAATGTCACTGCATGGAGGTCTCGACGCACATAACTCCCTAATGGAAAGAAGTAGAAGAAAAATCAGAAAATAAATGAATGACATAAATGTTTCAATAAATTAGGTTACACAAATATGGTTATTATTGAGTATTTTTTAAATGGTTGAATCAGATCTATGATTTGGATTATGTGTTCGAACAATCATGTGATCACAGATAAATTATCATAATCCCAAATCAAAATGTACTGAGATTTTCCGCTCCCTTATAATACAAGCTGCGACAGCCTTCTTCCAGAAATCATTTCCCCCATCATATGGTACTGCCCCATACCAGTTCTCTGTGGCTGCGCTCCTTCACCCACCTCAACTTCCATGTCGCCCCTCCTAGTGGCGCTCTACCACTTCTATGCCTCTCTTGGGCCTTCTTATGTCCATTTACTTGGCTATGCTTGACTCATACTGGCTGGCTGGGGTTGTGATCACCCACCCACATAGTGTTGTGTGCTGCTCCCCTAGGTAGATGGATTCTTTTTAATTATGAATAATTAAAACTAATTATATATTTTATAAATAGAAAATATAATGTCCTCTACAAATAAATTCTGAAATTAACTTATCAAGGACATTCTAACATTTTTTTTATTCAAACTAAACAATTTTTAAGGGATACATAAAATCATGTAAACAATGTGTCATACTCAAATCACCAATGGAACATGTTTTAATGATCTATATACTTGATTTGTAATAATCACATTTATAATTCATTGAATTTTGATTTTATTAACTAACTGACAACAATTTCAACTTCACCAAATCACATGACCTCTTCACACACATGTTTGTAATTGATAATAATGAATTTACAAAAAATTATTTCATATAGGGTACATGTGGCTATCCATCCATTAATGTCTGATGAAGATAATGCCAAATATGACTAACATTTATATTCTCCCCAAGGTGGTGGAAGGATTCCTGTGGACGATGTCTCAGATCAGGGATAAATAACATTCTTTATTTTCCCCATGTAATAGTAGAATAGTATCACGATGGTATAATTATTTTTTGTGAAGTATAACTCCCAAGATGACTAGATCCTATGATGATCAATTCTGTCAGTGTATAAATTTTCTTATCTTCTCATGAATGACGAAGAATACATTTTTATCAGGATCTCTATTTCTCTTTCTGATTACTTTCTCATGTTAAAACATCATAATTTTATTTTATTTTCCCTCTTAGTGTTCTTTCAACATTGGACTAGTCACTTCCTCTCTAGTGTGGTTTCCCCATATTCATAGTTGCTATAGGAGAGAGGCCTCTATAACCATGGATGATTATGTTATCTCATTGATTATTATTTTTGGGACCAAAGATGTTCTTTTTTGGAAATGGCGCATTATTTATGTTTTTTGAAAATACTGGCATAGAATATTAGAGAGTTTGTAAGGAAATGGATATTACAGTTCAAGAAGAGAACAATATTTAAGGTGGTATCATTTCCCATTATTTGACATGTTTTTGGGTTCAAAAATGGATAATGAAAAAAAGTGTTTTTGGAAAATGAAGTAAAGAACAAGTCTAAAGGTGAATCTAAAAGTTGTGCGCATGGTATGTTTTTGGAACATCACATCAAAATATGTAAAATCATAAAAACACGTCAAATAATTGAAATGTGGGTGAAATACAAGGTTGCATGGAAGAGTATTACATGACCAATATGATGTAAAAAATGGGTTTACACACCCATTGAGAATCATGTGTGTAGGGTCTTTGAGGCCTATAAATAGGAAGCAACATTATTCAATATTTATTACTTTTTCCAAGGAAGATCTAATGTCTCTATTGTGTAAAAGAGAAAATCTTCAAAGACTTACATGTAGTAAATATGGCATGTAAAGTGTTTATTATTTCCTAATAGACCAAACATATGGTCTAGTTTCTTGAAAGATAAGGGTTGAATTTAATATAAGGTTTTTTTGATAGTCATCTTGTGTGAAAATTCCCAAACATCCATGCGAGAAGAGGTGTTTCGTGTAAGTGTAGTGGTGACATTATAATAATATTTGATTATCCAGTATGTTTGATATGTGTTCTCAAGTGAATCTATTTAGGAAAATGGTTCATGAAGATGCTCATTATTAACAAGGACAACTATATCAATTCCAATATATTGAAGAAAACTTCATGTCGATAAACCGAGTGAGACTTCACCCAAGGCAGTGAGCTAGGGGGATTCAATAGAAGTGTTCCTAGGGATGTAGTAAGCTATCTAAAAAGTACTGTAAAGGTTGTGTTAATGGAACAGAGTGAATGTGCCCAAAATTCAGTATTCCTCAACTAGTGAAAATTAGTGTATTTAGGTAATAATGAAAAACTGTCAGCGTATGCTCTTTGGACAATCCCTTAGTGGTGAACCAAGTAAATTTTTTTTGTTTTATTTCATCAAATCAATGTTTTCTTTCTAATAGAATCCACCATTCACACTTAATGAGTTCCTACCTTCATGGAAAAAATATCCCTCACTTTAAGATATAATTTTGACACCCTAATTCACTCCTTCCTTCTCAGGGTGTTCTGGGGTCCAACGAGTGATATTGAAGGGACAATTTTAGTGTTAAATATGTCCTTTTCTGTCATGGAGAATTCAGTAAATGTTAGGAGATTCCCCCTCTTGGATGGAGGAATCCTTCATATTTGGAATAATAGGATGAGATCTCAAAAAAGATCTTTTGGAATGGAAGTCCTACTTTCCACTATATGGGGAATATATGTCACTAATCCACCGATGATATATATGACTGATATAGATATAAAAATGCTTGATGTAGCTGAAAAAGTATAGAATTCCCTCACTGCAGATCTTTTTAATCAAATTTATCTAAAAGTGATGAGTTTTAATTCTGCAAAGTCTACATAGAAAAAACTAGAGAATACATATGAATGAGAGAAAAAATTGTAGGAAATAATACAAGTCCTTGACAATAGGTTTGGTGATCTAATGATACATCATAATGAAAAGGAAGATAAACTTTTCAATAAAATTACTGACGATGTAGGAGCAATTTGAGGGTGTGGTGAAGAATCAATGTCCTTGACATTGTATTGAAATTTTTGCGAAGGATTAGACCACTCCACTATAAAAATGTGTTATCCCTTGAGAAAATGTATCTTACTAAACATTGTTTTGAGGATCATATAATCATTCTGGTGGCATATAAAATGAGAGTCGAACCTGAATATTCAATGAATCATGTAATCAAGGAAGTTGATTTCAAATCCATTGAAAAACATGAGATGTCTAGAGATACAGTTGAAGAATGTAATGAGGAAGATGAAATTATTTCTGTTTTTTTCATATAAATTCACGATAGGAAAGGATGAATTGAAGGAAATCTTACCTTGGAATGTTTTCATTGAGGAAGAGTTTGGAACATTGCCTCTTGGTGATCAAGGATGCTTAATAATGAATAATGTGAATAAGGAAAATCATATAAGCCTTTGAAAAAGTTTTATCAACAGGGAGACTTCAAATATGGAAAGAAAGTAAAGAGGAAGAGTTTTGTCTGTATAGAGGAAGATGATTATATTGAATTATTTGAAGAAGAATAACCAAAGTTTAAATATAGAACCCATGATTCTATGATGGTTATAGTTGAAAAGTCTGAATCTTCAAAATATAAAGCTATAAATAATTTGTTGATTGCTGATAATGATCTCAATTTGAAGCTTAAGTACTCTCATTATAATCTTGAGAATCAAAGTAATAGATACAAAAAATTGAAAGCAGTTGTGGATGAATCATCATAATATGTTGATCAACTTGAAGGTGAAATTGAAAAACAAGAAAGAGTAGTGAAAGAATAATCTACAACCATTGAAAGAAATGAAGATGTACAGAAATGAAGCTCATAATTGAATTAAAGGAAGGGGTCATCAATGAACTTACATCTAGACTGGAGGAGAAGTCCCAAACTATCGAAGGTATTGAAGAAGAAGTTGAAAAATTTAGAAGAAAAATTTAATGTGAATAAAATTAAAAAGAAATAAAGAATTAAATTCAATTTGGAACATTCTCATATGCTGAGATGATAGAGAGGGATAAGTGTGGTTTCGAAGGAGTAGAAAAGGAATTGGATGATCACAGATCTTTTTGAATGGGAAAGAGAGGAATTGGTTATGATGCTAAAACATTGAAGGATGGAAATACAATGAACCAAAATAAAGGGAAGCTAAAATTTGGACATATCATAAATTAACCTCAAGTCTTAAAAAAGCAATCTTCAAATCAAACTAAAATGATAACTGAATCTTATCCACAAGTTTCCCGAAATGATATACAATCAAGCAGTTTTTCTATAAAAGGATACATGGGGAGGACCAAGGTGAGAAGATATTTCATCTTGTGAAATGTGAATTCTATGGAGATATGGACCATATCATGTCTTACTATTAAGAGGCAAAGAGTTATTTGAATGAGGAAGAGAAATGAAGTCAACAAAGGAGAATGAAGTCATGTCCTACTTCTTATAGAAGAAATAACTTATATGGTTATTATTTTCATTTCTTTATAATTGTTCATAATGTTGTTTATTTTAGGTAGAGGAAAGGCATTAACAATTCAAACAAAACTCAAATACAAGACACTACTCATCATCTAGATGATGTTTCTCTTTCAAATATGTTTTCTACTAAAAAAAAGTATGAGTACGATGAATCTTCACACATGGAAGAGTGATTTTAAAGTAAATACATATCCTTCACTCAATCTATTATTTCATGTAATTAATATAAGAAAATTGACAAATCCAACCTTCAAAAAGTACCACTCAATGATACAATGATTAGAAACACATGGATTTCTGATAGTGGTTTCTCATCCCATATAATGGGAAATGGATACCTTTTGATGAATGTTGTGAAGAGTTTTTATAAAATAGTAATGTTCAGTAATGATGGTTCTTTGATTATTAAAGGTAATATAAGTAATTAACTAGATAATGGTGAGATGAAGATAACTAAAGTTCTCTATGTGGATGGTCTACACCACAATATACTTAGTGTGAGTCAACTATGTGACTTGGGACTAATGGTCAAATTTAATAAAAATTGATGCACTATTAGTGTAATGATAGATAATTCTCTTATGAAAGGATACAGAACATATTGAAAATTATATCAAGTTGTTAAAAAAGAGAAAATTTTCAACATGTCAGTTGAAGAGGAAAAAAATATGTGGAACCACAGGTTGGGTTATATTAATCAACAATACACGGAAATGATATGTTAGATTCATACAGTAATGGATATCCCCAATCTTATGCATGAACAAGAAAAGATTTTCGATGCTTGTATATAAGGGAAGTTTGTATGTGGTTCATATCATCCAATGATGAAAAGGGAATAGAATTTTATTGATCTCATCCATATAGATGTATGTGGTCTGAAAAATATAGTTGGAACATATAAGGAAAGGAACATTATTCTTTTCTTATATGATTAATGTGGAATGGATTTTGGGATGTTTATACATAGGGAGTGACAATCCCATGACTGCATGAAAACATATTACTGAATAGCAAAGAAAGATATTAGATGGAAAATCAAATTTCTATGGTCTAACAATAGTGGACTATACACATCCATTGAGATTAAAAATTACCTAGAGGAGAATGTAACACAACATTAGGTTCCACTAGTGAGAACCCCAAAAACAAATGGAGTTGTTGAGTGTAGGAATTGATAGGTGAACAATATGGCCATAACTAAGCTAATTGAGAGTCATATCTCTCTCCATTACTATATAGATGTTTTTTAAGTAGTGGTGTATATTCAAAATCAAATAGGTATTTATGTGTGAGAAAAAAGACACCAAATGAGTTGTGGAATGGAAGGAATCTCCATATGATGTATTTTTGTGTTTTTGAAAGTAAATATTTCATTCAAAACAATGAAGGAAATCAACAAAAGTATGGTGATTCTATAGATGAAGAAATATTCCATGGATATTAAATGAATAGAAAATCACATAAATGTTTCAATAATCATTTTGGATGAATTATGGAATGAACTGCTGCTAAGATCATTAATGATAAGACCAAAAATACATTTAGGGGGTCTTATTAAGATATGAATGAATATGTAGAGTACATTGTAAATGGATGATATTAAAATATAGAAGTAGGGAAAGTATTGAAAAATATTCAAAGGTCACAAAATTGTGTTGATTTATAAGAATAATCAGAATAGAAATCCATGGATGAAGAAAATTCTTCTGAATCTCACAGTTGATATCAGAGAGTACAAATTGATCGATTCAATATCATTGGGGATTGGAAAACACCGACACAGACAAGGAGAACGAGGAATAATTTAGAATTTACCTTTTTATTAGTTTTGGAACCATCCTCATTTGAATAATATGCAATTGATGAATCATGGGTTAAATCTGGGAATGAAGAGTTGGATCAGATCGATAAGAACCAAACATGGGATCTAGTTTAGAGACCAAAAAATAAAAATGTGATTGGTGCGAAGTGGATTTTTAAAAATAAATTTTATGATCATGGAAATATAATAATAAATAAGGTGTGATATGTATGTAAAGGCTATGCATAGATTGAAGGTGTTGATGTTAAATAAACATTTGCTCCGGCGGATATACTGGATTCAATCAGACTCTTTGTTTGCATCCAAAATTCAAATAGAATACAAAGTCTATTAGATGGATGTCAATTTTTTTTTCTTAAATGGTGTTCTTGAAGAAGATGTATACAAAGAACATACATTTGGGTTTTTTATTAGTTAATTATGAAATGAAGGATTCTAGATTAAATAAGGCTCTATATGGTTGGAAGAAGGCACCGTTGATGTGGTACTATTGACAATATTACCCTCTAAAGTAGCCCAAATTTAAAAGTTGAGGATTGGATCACAATATCTATCTGATGAATTCTTAAAAAAAGCAGTTCATAGTACTGGTTTTCGTATATGATATTATTTTTTGCAGAATAAGGCACATATTAGTTGTTAAAATTTCCAATCACAAGAAATAAAAAATTTAAATGTCCATGATCGGTGAACTAAAATACATCATGGGGATAAAAGTGATTCAGAGGAAATACTGCAATTTTATTTCATAGGAAATGTAAGAAAGAGAGTTTCTAGAGAAATTTAATATTCATGATTACAAACCAATTTCTACTCCGGTTGCGGTTGCAACTAAACATAAAAAGCATGAGGATGATACTTATGTCGATTCCACCATGTACAAGAGAATCATCAGAATCTTATTGTACTTAACTGTAACATAAATTGATATTGTTCATTCAACATTCTTAGTGGCCCGCTTTCAATGTAATTTAATGTAATAACACATGGTGACGATTAAAAGAATCATGAAATATATTTAAAGTACTCACAATTATGTGCTACACTCTTTTGGAGGAATAGATAATGAAATGTTGGAATTTTATGATGCTGATCGGGATAGAGATGTGGTGTATATAATGTCTATATGTGGTATATAATTCTTTATTACAAATAATTGTATGAGATGGTTTACTAGTAAATAGTAAAGTACTTATATCAGTACTGCTGAAGTTGAGTACATCTTTTCTACAAGGGCTTTCATTGAGCTACTTTAGAAAAAGAAATAACTAACAAATATTGGTGATGATGTGAACCAACCAATGGTGATTCACTGTGATAAAAAGAGCTCAATTGATCTTATGAAGAATCCTATTCAGCATTCTCATATGAAACACATTGAAATCAGATTTCACTTCATCAAGGAAAATGTTGAACAAGAGATGACTAAGATCGATATTATAGGATCTGATGATTAAGTTGATAACATACTGACCAAGAAATTGTGAGAACACGTGTCTGAGAAGTATCAGTTTCTCCTTAGTATTCAACCACCTCCCAATGCATGAGAAATTTATGAGTGATCCCCATTCCCCAATTGAATTAATTTTTTAATCTGTTTGGGGAAATGATGCAGGTTTATGGGAGAGATATGATCCAGGGGGAGTGTGTATTGATATCTTCATATAAAATTGTGAATATTTGAATATTTTTACAAAGGGGAAGATAGAGGAATTCAATTTTCAGAGGTTGCAAAAGAATGGATAATTTATGTAATAAATTTAATGTGTCGTGTTTTCATGTTTCTTACAAACTATGAAATTATTCTCTGACATGATGAGAATTCGGTGTTATGCATGACGCGATGAAAATTTATTATAATGAATAAACATTTAGAGATTAACCTATAAATCTTAAAGCATTACAAATATTGATACCCAATTTCACTCTTCCCCTCTTGAGTTCCACATCGATCCATACTCACATAGACTTAGAGTGTTGGATGATTTGTCTCTCACGTATTATGTTTTCATGGCGGTTGGGGTTTCATTGAATTTATCAACAGATTTCCAACAAACCCAAAAGTGGATATTGTTGGAACCAAGGGTATTATTTTCTATAAATGGATTATGTTATTTGTTTGTTTTCAATTGTCACATACAAGATCAGAGAGTTTTTAAGGAAAGGTATCTTAGAGATAAAGTAGACAATAGTATTGATGTTGGTTTCGTTTCCTAGTGTTTTCCAATTTTTTGCATCAAAAAATCAGAGAATTTAGAAAAGTGTTTTTAGGAAAATATTTTGTGTGCATGTATGAAGGTGAATATAAATGTTGTTTGAAAGATATGTTTCAAGATCATCAAATTAAAGTATGGAAAATTGAGAAAGTGCAAAAAGAATATTTAAAAAAGGGTGAAATTTGAGGTTTCATGGAATAGTCTTACATGACCAATGTGACATAAAAAATTGTTTTACACACCCATTGAGAATCTTGTACATAGGGTCATTGAAGCCTATAAAAGGAACAAACCCCATTCAAGATTTATAATATTTTCTAATGAGGATCTGGTGTCTCTGTTGTGAATAAAATAGATGCATGAGAAAGACTTATGTTGATTAAATATTACACGTAAAGTGTTCCATTAGTCTTAAAATAACAATTAAAAGTTATGGTGTAACTGTGCGAATGATAAGGGTTGTGTGAAAAAATAAGGGTTTCATGAAATTCATCTTGTGAGACAATGTCCAAACATGCATGCCAGAAGAGGTGTTCCGCCCATGTGCAGTGTTGAGCTTCTAACATGCCTTTATTATATGGTTTGTTTTATCAGTGATCCTATGTACATCAATTCAAAAAATAGTGCATGTAGAGTGTGACACTAGATAAGGAAAAGTACTTCAATGAGGATCTATTGAAGTGAACATAAAGATGATAAATTGAGTAAGACATCACCCATGGCAGTGAGCTGGAGGGAGTTAAAGGATGCTTTAAGAGGGATGTGGTGCGCTATCCCTAAAATTTATAAATAAAGTGTTCCTGGCACAAATTTATAGTGTACAAACTTCTATATTCCTCCACTAGTTAAGATTTGTTGATTTAGGTATGATCGACACATTATCAGTGTATGCTCCTAGGACTAGACAATAGTGGTGAACCATGTAATAATATTGTGTTGACTTTATTCATATGAATGATTGATTACTTATCGAATCCATCATTCAAGTTTAACGAGTTCCTACTAATGCGGTAACATGATCCATCACTTTAAGATAATAATTTGACACCCTGATTCACCCCTCACCTCTCAAGGTGTTCTGGGGTCCTACAAGAATGAGATGATGTGGTGTCAGTTCCTCTTACGAAGGTTTCCTTATTTCATAATATGTGTCTTTGTTATATATTTTAGACATGTTTTTGAATCTACAACCTAGTTCCATTTTGATGTGGGGACTATTTAATTACATAGATTTTGTCATGATAGGGTAGGCACCGGTAGTCATAGATGATGTTGATAGTCTACTTTTCTAAAAAATGTGTGGAAGTTGGGTGTGTTGGAAATCTAAAACATTATACATATTTCAATGTTTATGGAATCTCATTCATGTTACATCTAAGTTGTAGAACCCAGGGAATCACTTTTCTATCATAAGGAAACTTGATCTAGGACATTAATGCATCCAATCCACATTGAATTAGGCATCTAAAGTTTATCTCATGAGATAAATATCCTGATTAATCATATTGGGAAACATATTTATAGTATTTTGGGGAACTTTTCATTGGTTTAGTTTCTTCTTGAGACTTGTTCATAGGTTTATAGTCTTGTGGGGATGTTTTCTAAGTACACGTTTCACGTACATGGATAGATATGGGTTACCATACCATGGTGATGTTGGGTCATAATGGGGATGTAATATTTATGTTGTGAGTGGTTGAGTATCCCCCCACGGGGGGGTGGGGGGAGGGGTGGAACACATTTGTGTTTTCACCTCCCAAAAAGAAGACAAAAAATTTACTGTATTATTTTTATATCAATAATTTTACTTAGTGTTTAATTTTTATGTATCATGTTATTTTATTGGGATGAAAACCCATGTAGTGAATGTTACCAGTTTATGTTCATGTGATTTGAATGGCCCATACCATTTAACATCATCTTTTACGGATACTTGTGTAACCAGGGAGAGATAAAAAGGGATTTTGTGGGTCTTATGTATAGACTCTTCACAAAAATTTGGGATCCTTTTCTTCTCATCCAATGAGGAAAAAAAATATTCCATTGATAGGTTATGTCTACTATTTAACATCATTGTCAAATATGTTTTCAAGTAGTGTAATATCATGAGACTAAGAATTTTTTCATGTAGATTAATATCATAAGATAAGGAAATTAGGCTACACAGTTTTAATATTTTCCCCTCAAACATAGATAAGGCTTATATAATGGTTTCCCATTATCTTCAAGGTGAATAGAAGAGTAAGATATAGGAGTAAACCTCCATAAAGTGAAAATCATACAGTTTCCCTTGGTTTTTTCATCAATAGGTTATAAAAAATGGGTGTCATTTTTTGGGATATTATCCCTAGTAGGAAGAGTTGAAAAAACATTCTCTATTGTTCTTAGAGGAAATGGAATATAATTATGGTTAATGATAATAGTTATTCAAGTGATCATGACATATATGAGACTAGTTTTGATGGGTGTGGGTAACCTGAGCCTCAACTTGCATGAAACTATGTCTGGTGGAAAGAAGTGTTGTTTCAGGGACCCAAATATTATGTCATACAATGTTAGAGTTGCATTCATATTTTAGGTTGTGTGAGCCATGACATCAATAAAAAAGAATGTGCTAGGATTGTTATGGAATATTTACATGTAAAATTTGTTTTTCATGAAGATAGGGTTTCAAGAAGTATGATAATCCTATGCGTACAAACTTTTAAATCAAGGGACAGTTCATTTGAAAATCTCTAACATAATATCAATTATTTTGGGGGCATATTTGAGATTTTTCATGCAATTCCTTTACCTATTAGAATGCATGTGATGGTTGGAGTTATTCCATTTCATTATAGACTGGTCTATATGAAAACGATTTTGAGTCTTCATGTTCCTAAGTCCTATCCCCCAAAAATTGGGGGTGAGGGGTGTTGCTATATTTATAGATTAATTGAGATTCTAGGTGTTGGGTTGGAAAACATTATCCATGTTTCAAAACTTATGTATGTTTATCACCACTATGATTTTCACACCAATCAGGACTATTATTTTAAGGGATGATTATGGATGATATTGTTTCGATGACACCTTTCCTATAAATTTAATTAGAAAACAATATTGATAGTTGCGTAGAAGTAATTTCCAATTGCACCCAAACTTCCCACTTTATTTTGGAGGGTTTACCAGCACCTTGGAATGTTTGGGAGATTGATGTATCATTTTTTCCATAAATGACGCGCACACCCAAATGGGGGCTTGCATGAAATGACTCGAAGATTCATGATCTAAATCCCTTTCCACCATAATGTTTTTTTGGGTGGAGATTCTACCTTTTTGTAGTAAAATCACACTTCTAGACGTTTTAGTGATATTTTCAGTGGAAAAACATATCATTCATGTCATGTATTTTTAAAAAATATTCCATGTAATTTTTTTACAAATCATAAAAAATACCTCACTCATAAATAAAATAAGAATATTCCTTTTAAACCATTATGTAAAAAGTCAAATGGGAAAAAATAAATTGAAAAAATCGTAGGATAATATTATTTTTCTGATTTCTTTAAGAAAATGTAGACGTGGATGAAAGTGAAAGGAGAATATATATATTTAAATTATAGAAATACGAGATGAAACTTCATTGGAGTTTTTATACATCATACAATTTCTTCATAAAAATATTATAACAATGAATCCTAAAAAAACAATGGAATTGTTATGTAAATCCATAATCTTGAGTTTTACATGTTTTGAAGGTGAATTAACCTATTGTATCATAAATTTTAATGAATCACAATTCTATAAATTTTTCTTTTATATACTAATAATCTAATATATTATCCACGTGTAACATTCCAACTCTTATTTATAATCTATTCTTTTTTAAAATCAATGTTATTGAGTCTGAAGTATTTCATTTTTAATTAAAATCTTGTTTAGGTAGTTTGGGTCCTTGTACACACTGTTTTATCATTTTTAACAGTTATAATATAAGAAAGGTAAATAATAATTCCCCTATACATAACCATTATTATATCATATATATAATATATATTCATTTAATCTCTCTTTATAAAATCTATATAAATGAAATGGTTTCCCATACTAACACATAAGCAACATTATCATTTTATAATTAATTATAATTGAAGAAGGTAGATATGTTATTATAATTTAAAAATATTTTTTTCAAAAACATCATGTATAAAAATTAAATCTTTCAAAATAAACACCCATAAAATATGTTCAAGGAAAATAATTTTCATCGCAATGTTAATCATGTAGTCCACACATACGCAAAAGAAATACATTCAATTATCTTTTGTTGGAATAGAGGGTGGATATTTGTGGTTATGTAATTATAATAAATCGTTAGTATATTATGGATTTTAAAGTTATTATTTTAGTATGAATACCATATATTTAGATACAATAGAAATAGAAAAATATTATGATATATCCAGTAATATTATAACCTCTTATTCGGTAGTACACCTTTATATACATTATTAATGACCATTGGAATGGTATTTTAATAGAAAAATCTAGTCTATCATGAACATGTTTATTTGGGAAGATAATTGGAACCATTTAGTTGATATTTAATGATTAATGTGTTCTAAATAAGATAGAAGAGATGTGTCCTTTTATATGTTGGGACGAGGATAAAAATAATTTTTTTTAAATTATTAAAGTTTAATATAACAACCCAAAATTTCTAGATGATATTTTTTCCTAATAAAATGTATATTATATTATATATTATTATACAAAACATTATCTAATTAATAAATATCATTTCATTAATCAGGTATGATACTAAAGAAAATTCCAAACATTACAGCCAGACAAAAAATAAAAAATAAAAAAGATGAATTCAAAAAATATGGAAAACGTCATTCTCCCAGAATCATCACCCTGATAGAAAATACTATTGAATTGAATAAAAATATTATTAAACCAATAAAAATAGTATAAAATGAAAATATAACTTTTTAGAGAAACTGTAGTGAATATTAAGTGAAAGAATGAAGTGGTCATTTTAGCAAGTAATATGTATTTTGGAATAGAATATATGACCATTAGACAAATATAACCATTGGTAAATATAACTGGTGGTATATTTGAACATTGGGAGCTATACCCTTTGGTTAATGTCTTACAATTATAACTAGTGTTTATAAGCAACAATGATAAATTATAATTTATGCATAAAGACGAAACAATGGCCATGACTAGTAGATTCAGGTTGTTTAATGCCCATTTATTATAACATGGGAGGGAAGTGTAACCCTTGGAGTTCACCCTCAACCATGCCCAAGACGAGCTTCAAGAATTTAGGATTTATTGAGATTACCTCTGGTATAAGTTCAAGTTAGTGGAGATTACCACTCGATCAATGTTAGCAGAGACTCCCCATGTAACTACCATAGTCACACACCATACCCTATGAAATATACGAGTGTAATAGGTGGTTAAATTTTTAGGAATTTGTTTCATAAAGTTTTAAATTATTGATATAAATAAAATTATTATTTTATAAATCTAATTTTTAGAATAATTCTATCTAATAAAATATAGTTTCATGTAAGGGAAATTTGATAAATTGATTATTGGATGAAAATAAAAAATAATTTTATTTATAGAAAATATATACACATTTAAAATATACTAATGGATTTTAAATAATAAATTTTTAATGAAATAATTTTTTAATATAAACTTAATTAAATATAAATGATACTCTAATTTTATAATGTAACAAATAATTTTTATAAATGTTCAGAATTTTAATATGTCTCTAAAACTGATATATTTCAGTAAATAATGATATTTTTATTTAAAAGTCTGAAGTACAATATTTAGATAATTATTTTGAAAAAATATCTTTTATTTTTTAATTCATCACATTGAAACTAGTTTGGGGTGTGTTTTTGAGAGTTTTCTAAGATAAATTATTTTCCAGTGAATAATAAAAATACATTTTGGGGGTATTTGGTATGTTTTATGACTTCAAAAATATTACAAAATGATTTAATAATTAATTTACAAAAATTGAAGACCTAAAATATTTTATTATATTAATATTAATTATTTTTATACATTTTAATCAATTTCGAAACCTATATGTTACTTTTTAATGTTTAAAATGGGTAATTTGATATAAAAACCATCATTTTAAATGAAAATTTATTTTTAAACATCCAATGAAGTATTAAATATTTTTTTATGTTTTAATGGATTAAAATCATTTAATATATGACTCAAATTTTCAAAACAATGATAAATAAACATGGATAAGCGAATGATTTTTCATTTTCTAAAATATAGATTTTTAAGAAACATATATTGAAATTATTTAACAATTCCTCTGATTTTTATATAAATACCCACCCATTTTTGTCTGTCCTTCACTTCAAATACATCCTCAAAAATTTTATGGAAATTTTTCCTACCATGGAGTCTTTTTATAGATTATGTAATACCCAATGGTTCCATCCTCAATATTTAAGAGAAATTCATCATGTTATGGGAATTCATAACATATTATTTTCCATTCAGGTAAATATTTTTGTGTACGCAGTATAATGGGAATTTCAATTTATTTTCATATGTATTTTATTTTTCAATAAATGAAAAAATAATGTTTTATCAATGATATACCTTTATATTATCTCATTTTATTATTTTTTAAATCAACGTTGTATTCCCATCATGCTGCAGAATTAACTTCTCAGTTTATCCCTCTCACACAAGAAATTAGTATATTGTAAATAACCAAACAACTAATTTATCCATGATTATTAAAATATATGTTAACATAACTTATTTATTTGGGTATTTACATATACCATACCCATATTCCATTTTTTTATTGTTAAGACTAAGAACTTACACAGTTAATGCTATTATATGAAAACTGTATTTCACACTCATAGGGTTGTTAAAAAATTGAATTATTATGACAAATGTGTCTCACATGAAATTAATAAATATGGAGGTTTTACCTAGATATTATTCTAACTAATTTGTTAATGAATTTAATATTTATATATGGAATGTTTAATGATACAATGGTGAATAGCCTTGGTAATTATCATTTATGAAACCTTGATGATCAACTATGGTGATATGCATATGAATGCATAAATTTTATGCTTTATACACTATTAACACCAAACCATTTGTACAATGGTATTTTCTATTGAATTTAAGATGAAAACGTTACATAGATAGAAAATTTCATGTTTGAGAAGAAATATGCTAGTATGATGAAAGGATAAGATTATATTTCCAGGTGTCAAGACCTAAAAGATCATCAACCTGGACGGAAAAGTTCATGATGTTACAATTTTATTTCACGAGATCTAGTGATAGAAGGGAAGGGACATGGACTGAGGATAGCACATACCCCGAGTGGGGGTTTGGGGTCAATTCCCCATGGCATAGAGAAGAATTTATACCCAAGTAACCCATATACGAGGCCCTTTACACACCTTCCCTATGTGAGAAGAGGCTAGGGAAGGACCATCTTGCATAGCCTAGATGGTGTAGCTAACCCCAATAACACCACCTGCACACAACACCTACATGATATAGATTTTTCTTATATCCATGTGTGAGACACCTACACCATGTACCTATGCCATGAATCTTTTTAGGGTATCTCCTTCAACCATTGTTCCTTATTTTCCTATAAATATGGACCTAGGGCTCTCATTTTTAAAACTATGAAATGGGAAGAGGCCCCCAAGATCTGGTAACATAACCCCCTTTCCTAGGTCTCTAAAAGTTCCAAAATATGCTATAAAAAACACAATATATAAGATAATTAAGGGGAATTTGTGAGATAAAAATCCCATTATGTTCTGAAACAAAAGTCACCTGCATGAGGAAACCGTCTATCCTAGTGGAAGACCACATACATGAGGACCCATTCCTAACCATGGACCTATTCGAGCATCATCTAGGACCACATAAAGAGACCCCTGGTGACTAGGCTAAAGCTTCCCCCAAGTGATGTTTCCCAAGTTGTTCATTTGCCAAGGCATATACAACTCATGCATGCCTATACCCCATGTATGAAGCACTTATAGTTCTTCTTGGTCCCTTTACAAGGATTATCTACCCTCTATACCATGAGCTACGTGATACCACCTTTGTACCATCTTACAACTCAACAATGGTAAGGATACTATTACTTTGGATACCATGTTAGAGAGAGACCAATATAAAACCTCCACCAAAGACTCAAAACTGTCAAAACCACGGGAAGGGGAACAACATTGTGGCTCCCATTTGGATATTCATTCATACAGTTATGAGTTTCACACACATTTTGCTACTGGAAGACTAAGGCCCTCAGGGTGAAATTGGATGTGAATTCATATGGTAACAAGGACCCCAACCCTAATGGAGGTTTCATATAGTTAATGATATTGGGTACTATGGCTAGAACCATATTCTTCCTTTATCATCTATAATACCTAGAATCTCTAGTTCTAGGTTGAGAGGGTGAGGATCACTCTTTCTTTTCAATTCTACATGAAATGAGATCCTCATCTATAATGACCCAAAATTTTATCAATATAATTCTCCATTCATATAGTAATTTCATAGTCATATATAATCCGTTTTTGTGCATACTAAAATAATTATAAACGAAAAAATTAAGGAAATAGGAAGTATTTGTTGAATTCAAGGAACCAGTATCCATAAAATATTAACTTAACCTTAGGAATAATAACTCTTCCCTTATGAATAATAAAAATTCCAAATGAATAATAGCCTCACATATGTAAGTTTAAATAAATTTTAGGGATATCATATGTAAAAATATGATATTATTATATCATAGTATAATTAAGTAAATATTGTAAAAATTATTAATTATGTTTTGATATTTTTATAAGTAATAAGTATTTAATTTTAATTTTATGATTAATTAAATATTTTAATAGAAAATTTATTTTCATAAAATGTATTAATGAATTGAAATTTTGATGCCTTGTGATTTTATGACAAGTTTATGTAATGTTAAGTTATTTTCCAAAGTGTTATAAAATCAGTAATAATTTTAAAATATGTAGTTTCCTGGTAAATGTTGATTTTAAATAAAAATTGAATTACTCATATTTAGTACATTATTGTCATAAAATTGAGTTCATTTTTTTAATTCTACGCCTCAATATAAGGTTAGGGTGATTTTTTGGATATTTGTTTTTCAGAATTCCATGAATTTTTTGTTAATAGTAAAATATGGTAATTTATGGTATATATACACTATAAGCTATATAAAATATAAATACCTCCCCTCACACCCTATTCTCCTAAAAAATATCAAGCATTAAGCCTTGTATAAATTATAATCAATACCCTCCCCAATATCTTATTACACATCCAAGATCTCTTCATCTCACCAAAAGTCCAAAAAAACCTTTCTTAAAGTGTTTCTCATGGAGGAGATGTTTAACAGGTCCCCTTACATTTTATTTTAATTTATTTTCAATATAATTTTTTTATTCTCTTACCCACATCTTATCATATCAAAAAGTAATGATAAATATAGAATGTTAAATATAATGTAATTTTATCATGTTAATGTAATTTTGTCATGTTAATGTAAGTTCCATCATTGAACTCCTCCATATCCTTTTATTCTAAAAATGAAATCATCGCCTGTGAGTGTCAATTTACCAATATCATTAGTGATGCACATTAATTTTACTTTAACAAAATTAAAGATTTTAATTAAAATATTATAATGGTTGAAAATTATTATAAAGTTTATCTGAAACCCCTATTTATGTTATGGAAGAAACATATACTCATAATACTAAATGATAAAACAAAACAAGTATGTTTTGATCAAAAAACTGGCAAAATTTACCTAAAATGATCCTCATTATATTATATCCAATGATTCATCATCATACCATATAACATGTTTCATTATAAGATCATTTAAACTTATATAATATCATTAGTATCATATAATTACACTTCTTTATATTTATCCCCATTTTACACAAACTTCCATTCCTATATACAAGTGAACCGATCATTAAAAAATGAAAATGAATGGTTCTGAATGATGAAATTAAACTATATAACTCATCAAAAATTGCATAAATGAAATTAATAAAACAAAATCAAATAAAATAAATGTAAAAATGGTTCTAGATTTGTAAATTAGTTGATCTAACATGAATATAGATGATATTAAATTGAAGAAGTAATTCAAACACATGGTAAGGGGTATTCCTCAACCCAACTCTCTTTCTTTGGGTTTAACCTCTTTCAACCCATTTTCATTATGGTTATTCCTTAAAAATAATTTATTAATCATTATATTATCTTTTTCATGGTATAAATGTTTTCTAATTGAGTTTATGACAAACATGATTTTTAAAAAAATAACTATTCTTTAAAAAAAAACCCTTTTTACTTCTCAAGACTATTTCATCTTTACTCAAGATTGTTGATTCATATATCAAGTATGTTATTCCCTATTTCATTTGGGAACCCAATGTTTATGAATTTATTCTTATGAAATTAAATACATTCCTTTCCAAGTGTTATTTGATGTCCAATATTGATATATGGTCAATGTGGAATGCATGATAATTTAAGTGTATGATGTGAGGGGTTGGCCTAATATTATATCGCACATAGTAAATGTTATGTTTTGATGGGTGAGACAAGAATTATATAGAACTCCAATTAATTAGGTAATGTGATGTATATCATTATTAATGTGAAATATACTTGAACATTAAATAATATTCATTCAAAACTATGTGTGGTAGTTAACCGCTATGACATGATGTTAAATTTTTATGCATTGAAACATTTCCCGACTTTATCTAATTCTTTATATCACAATTATTTGTATATTAACATATTATGATGATAATTACTATGATCACCCTTGTTATATTGTTTCATGTTTTGTCTATTTTCTTTATTGGGATTTTATCTCACCCCTATTTGATGTATATGCTTAGAAGATTAGTTGTACCAATGATAATTCAAGGGATAATAAAAATCTAGCGAAGAGGGATTTAAATAAATGTATATTTTTTATTTTGTAAACATTATGTATGACCCTCATTTTCCCAATACACTAAACTATTGGATCCTCATTATGTAATTTTTTTATGTTGTTTGTATTTAGAATGATGTAAAAAGATATGTAAGAAATATAAGGTTTTATCTAATTAGTATTAGAGGATGTTTTAGTTAATTTTGGATTTAGGATTAGTGTGCCTTAGAGAAAACCAGTAGTATGATATTAAGTACAATTGAGCACCCAAGAATATTTTATATTAAATTCAAAACAGAGGGATCCCAAATAATATAACTTTACACTTATTTTCCTAATTGAATAAATTAATTATTCATGGATTGTTGAAATTTTTTTATAACCATTTATTTTTTATAAAATAGTTGGAACTAGGAGAAATGAGCCCAACAATCCATGTGAGGAACAATGCAGTGATTTATTGAACAAAATTCCCAATGATTTGGGAGGTAGAATTCAAAATTTCATGGGGATTATTACCCATATGTCTTAGGTTATGAACAATAACCTAATTAATGTGGAACATCAACCTTCAACTAAGAGGGTGTCACTAACTATCGAGTGTTTTATGTAGAAACGACCACCTATGTTTAGTGGATCTTATGATCCACTAGTTGTATAATAGTGGGTAAACTCAAGGGAAACGATCTCTTCTATTACTCACTATTCTATGATGGTGAATGTGGATCACATTGTTTATCATCTAGATGTAGAGTCCAATTAATGATGGTCTTTGATTAAGAACACCAATCCAATGGTGGAAATTGAAGAGATGGAGTGGTAATACTTAAAGATAATGTTTGTTAACAAGTATTTCCCTCAAACACTTCTCAAAATGATGGAGAGAGAATTTATAGAGTTGAAGAAAAATGAATGAGATTCTTTCACAGCCTATGAAGAAAAATTTAAAAGGAATTCAAGGTATGCTTTGGGTTTGGTTAATGACAATGATAAAAAAATTTCTAGATTATTTATTGGATTAAAACCACACCATCAAAAGGATCTACAAATTTGAGACTTTTGGAGTTATAATGATGTTGTTACATGTGCACTCAAAGTGGATATGAAGTTTTGATAATGGTCCCACGTCTATTGTGATAAGAAATGAAAGGTGGAGTTTCAATTAAGAGGACCTAATGAGAAATATTGAATGAAAAATCAACCATACAAAAGTAAAAAATGTGTGAATATGCATCATGGTAAATGCCTTGAAATGATAGGGAAATGATTCAAGTGTGGGAGAGAAGGTTTCCAACATCATGGATGTCTAAAAGACATGAGGAATCAGGATAATGTGTTATGGGAAAGGAGTGAACCAGCCATGGTCCAATGCTCCAACTATAGGGAGTAAGGGAACTTTGCAAGCAAGTTCACTAAAACTTGGATCATCGAGGGAAATCAGTGTTAACAACCCCCAGATCCATTGTAGAAAGGCAAGGATTATTCCACCACTACTGTGGAAATGATGGAAGATAATGAAGTCGTACAAAGTACACCTCCTAATCCTTCAAGAAAGAAAAAAATATTATTTGATTTTGGTTCTATGAACTACTTTATATTTGGATTGTTTTCTAGATATATTGAAACAAATACTCAAAACCATGAAGTAGATATATTTGTAAAATCACTAAGTGGTGCAATAATTGCAACACAATAATTGGAATATTATCTTATTGGTGTATGTTGGAAGATTCTTCCAGTGAATCTCATGACACTTCCCTTGGTAAAATTTTACTCTACACTGAGGAGGGATTGACTCTCTTTATACAGAGAACATATCAACTATCAAGAGAAGGAAATATAATTTCATATTTTGAAATCATCCTATTCTCATATATAAATTCAAGGAAGATCATTAATATCCCATTTAAAATGCTTCAATGGTGTGGTTGTTGATTTCTTATGGAAAATCATAACTCTATCAAATGGTTATGTTAAAAGAAGTTATCAACCTAGGGGAAATTCCTATTACGAGGGAATAAAATGATATATTTTGGAAAGAGTCACTCATGCTCCACCTGGATCGTAAGGTAGAGTTCTCAATAAAACTCATACATGGAGCTTCTCATATCTCAAAGTGTCCCTATAGGATGGATACTATTGAACCGAAGGTGTTAAAGAAGAATATGTAAGAGAATTTGGAAAATGGGTTCATATTCCCTAGTTCATCACCTTACGGTGTTCCAATGCTTATTGTCAAGAATAATGATGGATCAATTTGGTTATGTATCATATATCCATAACTCAAGAAGATCACCATAAAGAAAAATTATTCTATTCAAAGGATTTATGACTTGTTTGATCAATTTAGAGGAGCTCTGTACCTCTTAACAGTGGATTTTCATTCTAGATATCATCAGCTAATGGTGAAGAAGAAAGATATTCATAAGACTACGTTCTGTTAAAGGTATGGGAACTATGATTTTTTGGTGATTCCTTTCGAACATAATAATTACTCTGAAATATTCATAGATTTGATGAATAGAGTGTCTCGAAATTACCTTTAAAATGTGTAGTAGTGTTTATCAATGATATTATCATATAATAAAAGATTAAGGAAGAACATGAAGAAGATATAAGGCTTGTGTTGGTGACATTAAGGAAGGATAATTTGTACGCCATGTTTAGAATAAGTTACTCTTGGATGCAGAAAGTCACATTCTTAGGACATGTGATCACAAGTGGGGGAATTTCTATGGAGCCGTAAAAAACAAAGGTTATCGAGGAATAGTCCAAATTCTATAGTGTTATAGACATCCACATTATTTATAGCTTAGTAGGGTACTACTGCTATTTTGTGAGTAATTTCTCACAATTTTAAATCCCTATAACTATCTTAACAAGGATGTGGGTAATGTAAGTCTAGAAGGATGAATGCAAGGAAAGCATCAAGGATCTAAAGAGAAGGCAAATCACTACACCTGCACTCACATTACTAAAAATTAGATAACATTTTATGATATACATATATTCTTTAATGAAAGGCTTGTGTTTTGTACACATGAAAAATGAAAATGTGATAGCATATGCCTCATGAAAGTTGAAGATCCATGAGCATAATTTCCTAACACTTGATCTAGAGATAGCATCTATGATCATTCCTTGAAAATATGGTTGCACTATCTATATGGTGAGAAGTGTGACATATAAACCAATCCCAAGAGACTAAATTATATATTCACTCAAAAACATCACAACTTGCATTAAAAGTGGTGGTTAGAGTTAATAAAATACTACAATTTCTCTATTCACTGTCAACCTGGAATGGTGAATAAGGTTGTTGACTATCTTAGTAGAAAATAAGCTACTACACTATCCATGTTGTGGACTGAGAAAGACCATATCTTCATGGATATGAAAAAGATGGATTTGGAAATCCTAATTATAGGGAATTCATCCTACCTTTCCCAAATAATTTCCTAAACAAAGATCAAAGAGAATATTAAAGAGGCACAATAGGATGATTTAAAGTTACAAAAGAAGTTGAATTGAATAATGGATTTGAAACTACAAAATTTCCATATCAATGATGATGGTGTAATTTGGTTTGGAATGAGGCTCTGTGTTCCATCATAACCACATATAATAAATGATCTATTTGTTAATGCACAAATATCAACATTATCTATCCAAACTGAGAGTGTCATGATGTACTGTGATCTTTGAGAACACATCTGGTGAGACAACATGAAGAAGAAGATTACAGAATATATTTCAAGGTACATGATATTTAATAAAGTTAATGTAGAGTGACATATGTCTAATGTGATGATGAAACCATTTCCTATACTCATGTGGAAATGGGAGAATTTTAAAATGGAAATTTTCATAGGTCTCCCAAAGACATCCAAAGGAAATAATGAGATACAGGTTGTGGAGAACCAACTAACCAAACATCCCACTTTATCGTTAATTGGGAATATATATTACTTGAAAAATGTGATATGATATATTAGAAGGATGTGGTGAGGCTTCATGGGGTTCCAATATCAATTGTCTCAAAGTATGATCCCCGGTTGACATAAAAATTCAATAGGAGTCTTAAATGTATTTTAAGGATTGAATTAAATTTCAGCACAACCTATAACCCCCAAACTAATATCCAATCTAAATGGACTATTCAGAATATCGAAGATATGCTAAGTGCCTATTCTTTAGAATTCAATCATGTATGGGATTAACATCTCCCATTGGTTTAGTTCTCATACAAGAACAACTTCCAGTAACGTAATCATGAAGCTCCATATGAAGCTCTGTGTGGAAAGAAATGTATAACTCCAACCTATTCGGATAATGTTGGAGAAAGCAAGATACATGGACCATATCCTTTCAAGGAGATGGTAGATAAGGTTCATGCCATCTATCAATAAATCAATGAATCTTAGAGTTGGAAAAAGATATATGCTTACAACCATCAAAGGGACTTGGGGTTCGATGATAGGGATAATGTCTTCTATTGAATGTCAACATAGAAGAGAGTCACATAGTTTGGATAGAAGGGGATGTTATGCCCAAGGTATATTGGCCCCTTTTAGATCCTCGATCTCATTCGAGTCATGGCCTATCAACTTGAAATTCAACCGAATATGGATCTTGTTAATGATATGTTCTACGTATGATTCCTAAGGAAGTATATACCAAATCCCTCACAAGTACAGAACTCAAAGGTGGTAAAACTTGAAGATGACCTCTCTTATGATGAGAAACAAGTAATGATTCTGGAATAGAGAGATAAGGTACTATAAAAGAAGGCAACCGTCAATCTCAAAGAGTTGTGGAATAACCATAATTATGAAGAAGAAACATGGGAACTAGAGGAGGCAATGAAAGAGAAGTACCCTTAACTATTTTTGTAAAAATGAAATTTCAAGGATGAAATTTCAAAAGGGTGGAAGATTGTAATGACCCAAAATTTTATCAATAGAATTTATCCCTTCTTATATTAATTTCATAATAACATGTAATCATTTATGGACCATAAGAAAAGATTATAAAAAATGATTAATTAAATAGGAATTTTTTATAGATGTTATGGAACCAATACTGATGAAATAGTAACTTGGAATTAGGAATATTAATATGATCCTTATGAATAATAAACTATCCTAATGAATAGTATACTCACCCATGTAAGTATAAATAAAATTTAGGGATCATATAAGTGAAAAATGATATAATTATATGATAGTATAAGTAAGTAAAATTTTATAAAATTATTAATTAAGTGTAGGGATTTTTATAAGTAAAAATATTTAAATACATTTTTATGATTAATTTAATAATTTATAAGAAACATTATTTTCATAAAAAGTACCCATTAATTAATATTTCTACGTGATATGATTTTATGATAATTTTATGAGACCTTAAGTTCTTTCAAAAGTGTTATAAAAAAGTTATAAATTTAAAATATGCATTTTCCATGTAAAAGATGATTTTAATTAAAAATTAAATTGCCCATAGTTAGAAAATTAATTTCATTAAATGGAGTTCATTTTTTAATTATAAACATAAAAAATATTTTGGGTGAATTTTTGATATTTTTTGAATTGCATGAATATTTTCTGAATAGCGAAATATTACGATTTAATATATATATATATATATATAATATGCTAAAGAAACTTTTAATGGAGTCATTTATAATGTAATCACCATTGGTTTGAACTTAAATGAATTAATTTTTTTATTTAATCTCATGAATCAACAATATTTCTTGTCTTGAGAAAAAAATAAACTAATAAAATAAATAATGAGAAAACACCCCTCTTATCCACTATAAATACCGCCCCTCACACCCTATTCTCCTCACACCTATCAAGCTATGAGCCTTGAAAATTTTCTTCCCAAAACACTAATCAAGGCAATATCCCATGTCCATGATCTCTTTGTCTCCTCAAAATACAAAAACCCTTTCCCTAAGGAGGTTCTCACGGGGGATATATTAAAGAGCTAAAATCCTCTTCCTTTTTCCTTTAATTTCATTTATTTTTTTCTATCATCCACAAGCTATCATATAAAAAATTCCTGATTACTATAATATGTTTTTCATAATTTAATTATATAACCTAATTTATGATCCATCATTAAACTCCTCTATCTTCCTCTTTTATTCTAAAAATGAAATCGTCGCCGATGATCTGTCAATTTACTGACATCATGGATGATGTACTTTACTTTTACTATAACAAATTCAAAGATGTTAATAAAACAATTATAATGTTTGAAAAATATGATAAATCTCATTTTAACACTCTGTTTATGTTTTAGAATAATGTTTTATGCATAATACTAAATGATAAAACAAAACAAGTTTGTTACTATTGAAAAAATGCCAAAATTTACATAAAAATCATCATAAACTTGTATCTAATGATTTATCCTCATACCATATAACCAATTTCATTATAATATAATTTAAAATTATGTAATTTTAATAATAAAATATATTAAAATTTATGTATATTTGTCTATATTTTAAACTAATTTCCATTAATGTATACAAGTGAACTGATCACAAAAACCAAGAAAACGAATGCTCCAAAATGATGAAATTAAACTTTATAGCTCATAAAAAAGACTAATAATTAACCAAATAAATCCATAATGAATAAATATAATGTTTGAAATGTATGTTATTTTTAAATTAATTAATCTAATGTGATTATACAAGATATTAATGTGAATAAGCCATTTAGACATAAGGTAAGCAGAATTCTCGAACCCAACCCTCTTTCTTTGGGTTTTCCCTCTTTCAGCCCATTTTATGTATAGTTATTCGTTAAAAATAATTTCTCCATCATTATATTATATTTTTTGGGATATACATTTTTTTTACTTGAGTTTACGAAAAACAAAATGTTTTTTTATAAGAACTCTTATTTCAAAAAAAACACACCATTTACTTCTCATGATTGTTTCATCTTCACTCAAGAGTTATAATTCATATATAAATAATTTTATTCAATATTCTATTTATAGACACAGTGTTTATGAACTTTTTATTAATAAATTAAACCCAATCCATTCCATGGGTCATTGCATGTCCAATATTGTTATATGTTCTATGTGGGAGGCATGATTAATAAATGTTATGATGTGATGGGTGGACCCTGAATTATCTTACAGAAAGTAAATGTTATGATGTGATGGGTGCGACCAGAATTATAGAGTTCTCTAATTAATGGTTAATTTGATGTATCTCTTGAGTAAATTGAAAAAATGCATGAATATGATGTTATCTTTGTTCATAACTATGTGTGGTAGTTAATCACTAAGACATGATTTTTCATTTTTATGCATTTCCTGATTCCTTGCCTTTATCTAATGATTCATCTCAATATTATGATCATATGGATATTTTATAAGAGGGTCCCATAGTAGTGAAAAATTCCCCCAAAACTTGTGTGATGAGCCTAATATTTCTTCCTCTTGACCAATGTGGGTTCTTAAGAATCATTGGAAAAATTACAAAATGAGTGATTACCTTAGGAAAGTAGGTCCATCATGGATATATAACTATTTGGTGTTTCTGGTTCCATGAACAAGGTCATTTCAAACCATTTGGAAATAGTGAACCCAATGTGTATGATTGCACAAATCTCACCGCCCTACTATAGACCTTCAAGCAATGTATATTCCATTGAAAAAAATAGTGAACCCAATGTGAATCCTTAACTAGGATGATAATAGTGTCACTCACCTATATGGTCCCTTTCTCTCTTATAATAAAATAATACCAAACATTAATATCAATCCTCTATATGTTCATTCAAATGAGACACTTATTCAATGGTTTTTTCTTTTTTTTTCTTTTTCTATATCTAGGAAAATTCACACAGGAATCCCTCTAATCCAATGGAATCCTTTTAGATGTCACCAATGAATGAAATTACAACTATTTATGCCAAGTCTTCGTCCAAGTGAAGGAAACCATCACCAACCCTCTATCTTCAACACAATATCTCCAATGCCCCAGTCAGGGAGTACCGCCAAAATTATAGAATCCCAAAACTGTAGGCTAACCGACAAGCCCTTCTACTTGCCAAGACCGATTGTCCATTGAATCAATGATGACATGTTTTCTTTAATAATTAATATCCAACCTCTTTCTTCAATCATTTTAGGATCTTTTCCCAAGAACATTACCACCATTCCCTCCCTTATCTCAAGGAGGTGGATCACGATACCACATATGACCTTAACCATAAGAGAAAATAGTCCTTCCAAATGGATCATGTCTGAAATTTGTGCCACCAATGCCACATGGTAGTGAGCCCTTGACATGATGAGGGAATTGTCCTCATCCATTCAGCCCAAGACACCTAGTCCCAGGTGTGCAGGATAACCTTATGGGGGTAGAAACTAGAAAATTGGGACCAGTGACACACTCCTCTCCCCTCCAGAGAATCCCATCAACCCAATTTTGTGGAAAATGTGAGTGATAACATACACCCACATAACATATTTTAATTGGTCAGTAAAAGTTTCTAGTATCACTCATGAAAGTATTTCATTGAAACCTCATGAAAAAACACAAGGAGGAACATCACTTATATGTGTTAATCAAACCTCTCATAAAACTTATTTGGAAACACGAAAATAATCCCTCAAAACAAATTTTATGTAAAAACGAAAAAAGGTTCACTCAACTACCATCATTCAGCAATACTAAATGCAGTTTCATCTTGATGCACCCAGAGAAGTCAGTCGGGATTTCCTTGCGATTACTGGGTAGAAAACCCAACTCTCTTCTGACACATATGAGTACTATCATTATACACTAGTAGTAAAAGGAAGATAATAATAGGAATATACACATACTCTAGATATATAATGTATATATATATATATTTATTTAAATTGTTGAAGTCACCAGTAATATGCTCATAATGGTGAAAGGGTAGATGGAAATCCCCCTAAAATCCTGTAGACCTTATAGCACATCATTAAATTAAGAACATTAGTGACATAGGGATAGATACATGACTCCATCCCCAACAAATAGGGTGAATTGTTATCATTCCACCTCATATTAGTCTCACATCTCTACTCTTGTCCATGTGGGTTGTGGGGAAACCTCCCCATCGATTTATAGAAAAAATGGATTGAAACATACACCTAATCCAATCAGAGGCAATCATCCCATTCTAATTTCAACTCTGAGTGAGGTATAACATAATTCAAAACATTAAATGTCTATCAAAAAATTCCAACTCTAACATAATGTAAAGTTAAAAAATCTTTCGTGCATGAAAACCACTTCCACTAGCAAGTGCCCATAGTCTCTTCCAAGAAGGCATCCAAAAATAATTGTTATCAAAGTTGACTAGAAATTAAAAACCTAATATATGATCCCACAATACTAAGTGATTTAGTTCATGAATGACTCATATATTTATATATGGAAGATCTAGATCATAACCTACCATTACCAAATTATAGGGTCATTGGCAGTAATTCTAAAAGTCCTATTGAGAAACTTTATAGTCGAGGCTTCCATAATGACCGCAATATGATCAAAGTTGAGATCCCATATCTATATGAGAGCCAAAAAACCCATCCACATGGAAATTTTATTAAGGAGAAAGAGGTTCTTCTCCTTACTATAATGCATGATGGTGGTCCTACCCATGGTGGTACTCGCTGTGAATGTTCTCTCCAAATTATTATTTCACGTCATAAGAAAGGTCCTCCATTTAGTGATGTAGTAATGATTAATCCATTATACTATGATGAAATTTGTAAAACAAGTCCAATCATGTCTGATTCCCTCTCATTGGCATGTAAAATGATTTCTCTCTTAGAGGTTACCCCAAGGAAATAGTCATTATCCAAACCTCTTTTGGATCACCTACCTAAAAACATAACAGAGTAAGTACCAACCAATCTCACCACTTATGAAAAAGAGGTCAGGAAGTGTCCACTTTGTTCATACCAAGTAGATTACACTATAAAAAAATAAAAATAATAAAATATAAACATGATGAATCAAATGGATAATGATTACATATTGGCCACGTTATAGCCTTTTTCTACCCCTTAATAAAAAATTTCAGCAGCACTGTTGGAAGACTTTGGGAAATAAATTTTCCTCAATATATGGGTAAATATTTGGAAACTAAAGGAAAACATATTACCCTACAATGTGTTTCAATTTAATGTCATGTTAATAGAAGGGATTCAATAAAAAATTGATCTAGTAGCTCCCCTAGCTGCATGACATCTAGAGCGACGATAAGGATCCCTTCAAATGCATGCTGCAGTGCATTAAAAATATTTCAAAGACTAATCATTGATTCCCCATATGGAGTTAATATTAGAGGATGGGGTTCACACAGAGTGTTAAATCTCAACAAGATCTATAACTATAAAATATCTCCAAAATTGGTCTCATGAAATTTCATGGCTTCATGCCAGCATCAATAAATGGACAATGTTGACAAATGATGATGTCCTAAACAAAAACTGGCCTCGTTTGACTCCCATCAATTTCAGTCTAGAAGAGATAAGGTTATATAGAGTCTTTTTCACAAAAAAAATAAATGTATCTAGAAAAAATCCTGTTTGTGGGAAGTCACTAGTAAAATAACGAAAATTTCAAAAAGAGCTTAATGATCGTAGGAAGTGGATGATTTATCTGAATACCAGATGGTGCATCTATCCCTTATGTTGACATAAGTCCAAAAAACCAGAATGTTGGTCATGTTAGAAGAATCCAAAGATGTTAAAGAGATACCACAACCTATAAGTATGGGGGATTTTTTCTCCCAACCATCATGGTCAGCATTCATGTCTTGAAGGGTTGTGAAATTGGATCGAGAATATCCCATCACATACAACTAGGGGAATTCCCCCCAACAATCTCTTATATCATTCAAACTGGTCTTCTACTTATTTGGGGAAAATCCATGTAATGGGTCCTTCAAATTTGTCCAACTAGTGACACAGAAGGATCATTGGGATCACATATGACTGAACTTCCTTGGTTCATATTTTGGTCATTTACATCAAATAACTCTTAGAGAAGGAAAGAAATTTAGGTTGAGTCTGAATGGAGGCTGTATAAAATGAAACTCTCCCAAAAACAATAATATTATTTTTACCAGGAATTATGTGGTAGTGAATTTTATTAATAGTCTCTTTGTAAACCCTATAGGATAGAAGCACAATTCAGAAAAGGATTTGATGGAGGGTTCATTGATTCAAAATGTGGTCCACACTAAAAGAATTAATGGAGGTGTGCATACCAATTACCCAAATACTTCCCTCAATTTGGGAATTACATCAAATAATCTAGCATTGCATCCCTAATAGGCATCCAACAGGGAAGAGGGAGTGGGTCATATTGTGGGCCATCTACATCCTGGGAGGTTAATACCCTTTCACTCGAGCAAATATTTTTCAATAGGTGGATGAGTTGAATGAATTAATGATACCCAATGCCGAACTACTCTGAGGCATCCTTCCTTCTATATATAATCTATAAGCACATCCTCAAATCACAACCCTAATCTGAGTACATCATAAAAGAGGATTTTTCAAAATTATTGAATGAAATCTAGAATGGTTGATCAACATGGGATACCAACCACCCGTATACACGATTCCTGCAATAAAAGATTTTGAATTTCCACTATTTGGTGCATAACCTGAATAGATATGGGAACATCCTTACCATTCTATAGGCCAACCAAACAATCCCTAAGGGATCATGAACACTCTTGATTCACTCGTAGATTTATTAGAATCCAAGGAGGAATGACACACCTAGACAAAACCATAAGACAATACTTACCAAAAATGGGTAGATCTATCTCCTCCCCCACTGTACTTAGAAAACCCAACAATTATAATTTAGTAATGGCTTGATAGACCCATAGAATCGTCTAATATATTTCAACTCTCGTTGTGATCCCATGAATGGGACCATTGAAGAAAAGAGGCATTGAAACTTTGGTTCTTCATGAAATAACTATAGGGATCAGCCTTTGTATGATACATCATCTTGTAGGATCAGTCAATTATGGGGATAGAAGATCTTCATCAGAAGATCCTCTTCTAGTTCAGCTCAATGCTGTATAACACAATAGTCCTCGATCTATAAAACTATATATAGTGGGGAAATGAAAGGGTCTTAGGTTTAATTGCTTGCTAGAAAGGATTCACATAGTCCATAAACCTAACAGTCCCCCATTACGAATTTTTTATCATAAATATAGAAAATTTTTAGGATGATTCACACAAGCCACTCATCTTTGTAAAATAAACATGAGGGTTTGGGAGCTTTCCATGATTTCTCATAGAGTGGAGTGTTCCATCATTGAGAACAATGTAAAGTAATTAGTAATTCCATCTATTTAAGGAGGAACAATGAGGATGGAATAGGGGGATACTATTACACTTATATAAGACTGTACACCCTCTTCTACTCATAATAACACACCATATCGTGAACCTGCACCTCCTGAGCATCAGAAATATCTCCAACTCTAAGGATGATAAAAGTGAGTAAATGAAAAAAAATAACATGAAAATATGAAAAGAAATATAAATTCTTCATGAAATGACAATGTCTATAAATACTTTATATCGGCGTTGTGAAAAAGTGTTCAAGTTTTAAATCCTAGTAATCCCACAAATTATGGTGATGACGATCTCTAAAATTACTCCTCATTCATCAAGTGTTTTGGAAAAGCATCAAAGAGGGATTTGTATTTAAAAATAAATCCAACATATGATGGTGGAATTCGACCAGGTGAAGTTAAATAATTTTTATACTCATGTAGCATGTCTCTCTAATACCGATTAGAACACTAGTGGAAAAAACATTTAACACAACGACATTTTTCATGTCAGTTCAATATAACCGACGTGCAAAGATGTAATGATCGATATATCACATCAGTTATTTTATAACCAATGTGATATATTGATCAAGATCCATATTTTACGTTGGCTAATTAATAACAGACATAAAATATATGGATATTATCTTTTTGATGTCGGTTACTATATAACTGATGTGAAAATTGAATCTGGCGCTCTTTATCACATCGGTTATAAAATAGCCGACGTAATAAAGCCAATCTCAGTAATTTATCACGTCGGTATAAAGTGACATATATCACGTCATTTATGAAATAACTGACGTGACACATAGATTTCTATGTCAGTTATTAAATAACTGATTTTATAAACATAAAAAAAATATTTTATCACAATGGTTATTAAATAATTGACGTGATAAATATTTTCAATGATTTATCGCACCCCATATTTAGTCATTCTATTTTCTTCGATCGGGCGACCTGTGAATATTATCTCTCACATAGAAAACCTAGAATCTATTCATCGAAGTCGTGCCCTCCAGCCTGATTTTTCCAACATCACTCTTCAAATTTTTTATTATCAGATCTATGAGGTCGACTGACAATACTCAAGTAAGACTCACATGACTCCTTTACAATTTTATTTCCACGATGCCCAAAACTAATTTGTTGAGATGTTATTTTTCTTTGTTCTTGCAATCATGGTAAGTTTCATAGTGGTCATCTATACCATGCTAAATTATTTTCTTGTAAAATAAAACTATGGAAGTGATTTCAACCAAGTTTATGAGTTTTGGGGTTCTATCATGTGTGTGTGCGCGTACAGGGGGTTTCCAAGGGGGTGGGGGCGTCCAGGGGGTTGGGTGGGATATCTAGTTGGGTGGGGGTGTCAAAGGGGGTTGGTGTGGTGTCAAGGGGGTGTGGGGGTTGTCCAAGGGGGTTGGGGTTGTCCAAGGGGTTGTAGGGGATGTCAAAGGGGGTGGGGGTTGTGTTAAGGGGGTGGGGGCTCTCTAGGGGTGTGGGGGGGGGGGGGGGGGTGTCCAAGGGGGTTGGGTGGGCTATCCAGTTGGGTGGGAGTGTTTAGGGGTGTCAAATGAGGTGGGGGGGGGGGTACAGGGGGTTCTTGGGCTGTCCAAGGGGATTGGGGGGTGTCCAAGGGGGTGTCAAAGGGGGTGAGGGTGGCGTCCAGGGGGGCGGGGGGCAGTCCAGGGGTGGGGGGGGGGGTGTCCAGGGGGTTGGGTGGGCTGTCCAGTTGGGTGGGGGTGTCCAGGGGGTGTCAAAGGGGGTGAGGGTGGTGTCCAGGGGGGTACATGGGCTGTCCAAGCGGGTTGGGGTGTCCAAGGGGGTGTCAAAGGTGGTGGGTGGTGGTGTCCAGGGGGTGGGGGGATGTCCAGAGGGTTCAGGGGGCTATCCAAAGGGTTGGGGGTGTCCAAGGGGGTAGGAGGTGGGGGTGGTGTCCAGGAGGGGTGGGGTGTCCAGGGGGGCTGTCTAGAGGTGTGGGGGGTTGTCCAGGGGGTGGGGGTGTCCAGAGGGGTGGGGGGGGGGGGGGCTGTCCAAGAGAGTGGTGGTGTCCAGGGGGTGTCAAAGGGGGTGGGGGTGGTGTCCAAGGGGGTGGGGGATACGTGTCAGTTGGGATTGACTATTGCATTATGGTTTGTGATATTATGACATGATGATTGCACTATTTCATGGATATTAGGCTATAATTTATTAGTGTTGTTTAAGGGGATGGGGGGTGGTGTCCAAGATGATGGGGGTGGTGTCCAAGGGGGTTGGTACATTCTATTTTTGAGGTTTAGACTATGATTTTTATGTATTCAAGCATTATGAAAATATGAGGGGTATTGTAATATGATTCTATTTGGTTATATATATTTTGACCAGTCATTGACTATGAGAAAATTATGGGTTATGGGGGAGACCATGTTATGGATTTCAAAGATGCGTAGTTATCCTGACCCCATTGTGCTGTGATGATAGGCTTTACACTGTGATTTTCTCCATCTGAGTTCTTATTATAAATTTGATTTGATTCTCAGGTTTAATTCATTTTCTCCAATTTTCTATCAATCATTGGAGGCCCCATGGTTTTCTTGGATTCTATAGAATTTCTTTAAATAAGTTACTTTTTCTATGCTCTTCTTCCTTTATTATTTTTTTCTTTTTTTCCTCTTCATCCACTTATTCTTCTCCTCCATTCCTTATTTTATTAGTGATGTTTAGTCATTTTTAAATTGACATTTTAAAAGCAATCAATGTTTTCTAGGGTTATTAGGAGGGGTGGGGGTGTCCAGGTGGGTGGGGGGGCTGTCTGGAGGGGTGGGGGCTATCCAGGGGGTGGGGGGCTGTCCAAGGGGGTGGTGGTGTCTAGGGGGTGTCCAAGGGGGGGGGGGTGTCTAGGGGGTTGGGGGTGCCCAGGTGGTGTCCAAAGGGGTAGGGGTGGTGTCCAGGAGAGGTGGGGGTGTCCAGGAGGGGTGGGGGCTGTCTAGAGGGGTGGGGGCTGTCTAGGGGGTGGGGGGCTATCCAAATTGGTGGGTAGGGGGTCTGTCTAAGGGGGTGGTGGTGTCCAGGGGGTGTACAAGGGAGTCGGGTGCTATCCAAGGGGGTGGTGGGGTCCAGGTGGTGTCCAAGGGGGTGGGGGTGGGGTCCAAGGGGGTGGGGGTGGTGTCCAGGGGGGGTGTTGTCCAAGGGGGTAGGGGTGTCTAGGTTGTGGGGGTGTGCAAGGGGGTGGCGGTGATGTCCAGGGGATGGGGGTGGTGTCCAGGGGGTGGGGGTGTCTAGAGGGGTGGTAGGGGGTTTCGTTAGGATTTCTGTAATTTACAGTAGTGAATGTATACATATTTTAATATTTATACTTCATATTTCTTTTTTACAAAAGGGCGAATTTGGTATCCAGTTGCACCAGGATGTATTCTTTGTGAACCTTAAGAAGAAAGGTTCCAAGATGAATTTAAAACTATTATATCTTACTATATTTTCTTTTTAAAATCATATTCAAGCATATTTTCTTTTAACTACGCATAGATTTTTTTTATATTTCAAAATTGTTTTACATTGAAATTATGATGTTTTTCATATAAACACATATTTTTATTATCTTGAAAAGATGTATAATTTTGATATTTATTATAGGTAATAATGAGTTGATGTTGGATTATGACACATCGAATGAGAAATGAATATGAGGATGGTGTTGATGCCTTTTTGGAATTTTATAAAAGAAATGTTCCAAGTAGTGAAATTTTTTTTCTGTCCTTGCCTGAAATATTTGAATATGAAGAATTTGAAAAGTAGAGAGATAAAATATCATCTAATTTGTCATGATTTTAATCCAAGTTACATCCCTTGGATTCAGGATGGTAAAACTGGATGAAATGTCACTAATGATGATGATTTTCAAGATGGTGACTCCGATGGAATTGAAGAAATGATTCGCAATATTGCAACAAAAAAATTGAGATAGATATAACAGTTTCACATATATATGGTGATGCTGAAAAACCATTATATCCTCGTTGTACAGATTTTATGGTTTTGTTGGCAGTTTTAAGATTGATTAACCTGACGATAAAACATGGATGGAGTGACAGAAGTTTTACAATTCATCTACAATTGATGAAAGACATTCTTCCAAAAGATAACGATCTTCCAGATTCACATTATAAGGCCAAGAAAATATTATGCCCAATGGGATTGGGATACAATAAAATAAATTCATGTCTGAATGACTATATGATATATATTAAGGAATATGAATTTCTTTCAGAGTGTCCTAAATGTGGGAAATCATGGTATAAGGTGAAAGAAAAATCACATGCTGATGTAGAGATTTCAAAGATCCCTTCAATGTTATTTTTGAAAATTCCTATAATTCATCGTTTCAAACATTTATTTGCTAATTCACATGATGAAAAAAGGTTAATATGTCATGCTGATGAGCGTTTATGTGATGAAAAAATACATCATCCAGCTGATTGTCCACAATGGAATAAAATTGATGAGCAGTATCCTTCATTTAGAAATGAAATTAGAAATCTCAGACTAGGGTTGTGCCCCGATGGAATAAATCTATACCGAACCCTCAATAGCACACATAGATAATGGACTGTTTTATTGGTAATTTAAAACCTCTCTCTTGAAGTTTGTATGAAGTGAAAATATATCATGTTGAGTATAATGATCTCTGGTCTGAAGCAACCTGACAATGATATTGATGTTTTCTTGTGACTGTTGATTGATGATTTGAACCTTTTATGGGAGGATGGTATTAGGGTGTATTAATCTTATAAAATGGAATATTTTCAACTCCATGCAGTGCTTTTGTTCACTATAAATGACTTCCCAGTAGATGGAAATTTTTCTGGATACAATGTTAAAGGTCATAAAGCTTGTCCAATTTTCAAACAATAGACATCATATTGTCAATTGCATCATGGGAGGAACACAATGTATATGGGTCATGAAAAGTTTTTTCCTATGGATCACTCTTTTAGAAGTCTAAAAAAGGCATTCAACGGCTCACAAGAAATTTATATTGCTCCAAAACCTTTATCCCCTTATCTGTATTTTGAGAGGGTGAAAAAACATGATGTGACATTGGGAAAGACACAAAAATCTGGTAATGATAGGCATATTTGGAAGAAAATGTCAATATTAGTTGAGCTACCATATTATAGATATCATGAAGTTAAACATAATATTGATGTCATTCACGTGGAGAAGAATATCTATCATAGTTTGATTGGAACATTGTTAGATATTAAAGGAATGACAAAAGTTGGGTTGAATGCAAGATTAGAATTACTATCAATTGGAATACGTTTGGAGTTAGATCCCACTCCTAATGGAAGACAAAAAATTCTTCCCCTGACTTGTCATACATTATCAAAGAGGGAGAAAATTAGCTTTTTTCAGTGTCTTCATGATATCAATGTGTCTCAAGGTTATTCTTCAAATGTAAACAATTTTGTCGCATTGAAGGACTTGAAGTTGATAGGTTTGAAATCTCATGATTTTCACGTCATGATGCAACAACTTCTACATGTTTCATTGGGTGGAATATTTCCTATCCGTGTCATAAATACTATAATGAATTTGTGTTATTTTTTCAATTCAATTTGTAATAAGGTGATTGATGTGAATGCTTTGAACATTTTGGAAAATGATACAATTTGTATACTTTGTCAATTGGAAATGTATTTTCCTCCAACTTTTTTTGATATAATGGTTCATTTAATGATTCATATGGTTCGAGAAATAAAGCTTTTTGGACCTATATATCTTCGTTGGATGTATACTTTTGAAAGGTATATGAAAATATTTAAGAGGTATGTTAAGAATCCATATCGACCTGAAGCCTCCATTATTGAAGATTATATTTCTGAGGAGGTTGCAGAGTTTTGTATGAGTTACTTGGCTGTGTCACAAGACATAGGTTTGCCTCCATCTCGCCAAGAACTAGTTAATAATGAGGGAAATGGGATTTGTGGCTTGAAAGTCAAATTGTTTTCAGATGAACAGATGAATAAGTTAGAATCATACATCTTAAATTACATAGCTGATGCTCAACCATATATCACATTACATATTAATGAGTTGAAACAATGTCATCCAAAGAAGAAAAAAATTTGGATTTTGAATGAGCACAACAAAACATTTTTTGTTATGGTTTAAAAAGAAATTGCTTGGTAGATCAGATGTATTAGATACATTAAAATGGATAGTGGGTGGTCCATGTTTAAATGTGATAACATGGTCCGGTTATGACGTTTATGGATATACATTTCATAGAAAATCTCATTACAACAGAAGCGATGTTTAGAATATTGGTGTATTTGTGTTTTTAGAGCAATGTATTTTTCGAGTGTTAAGGACAGAAACCCAATTTATGCATCAAGTGAATATTTTGGATTGATTAAAGACATATGGGAGGTGGATTACTTTAAAATTAAAGTTCCTATTTTTAATTGTTAATGGTTTATCAGTAATAAAAGTGTCAGACATGATGAATTTGGAATGACAGTTGTTAATATGAATATATTGGAAGACACAACTGATTCTTTTATAATGGAAACACATGAAAAAAAATTTTCTATGTAGTAGATCAGTTCGATATGCAGTGGGATGTTGTTTTACAAGGGAAAAAACAATATGATGGGGTGGATGTACTTGATGAAGATTCTGATTTTTGTGAGATCCCTACTTCCATGGAAATATTAATAGAACATAATGATGAGCATGTTGAAGACATGGTTTGTGCCATAAGGAACGATCACGATGAAGGAATTTGGGAAAACAATCAATTTGTTCATTCCTAAAATTACAGGTAACATTTTTTATTTCTTGTTTACATTTATTATTTTCATAAAATGGAAGATATTGTAAGTTTTCTATTTATTAAAACATGTATTAAAACAAAATAATTATAAGTTTTTGTTTGTTTTAATTTTGTTTATTTTACTTTATCATGTTTTCCATTACATTAATTATATATATATATATTTTTTGTTCAGTGACAATTAATTTATCATGTTTACTAGGTTTACCATGTTTTAATTTTGTTTAGTTTACTTTATCATGTTTAGCATTACATAAATTAAATATCTAATATTTTTTTTCAGTGACAATTACTTTACCATGTTTACCATGTTTACCATCTTGACCATCTTTACTATATTTACCATTGTTTAACATGCTTACCATATTAACCATGTTTAATATTACGTAACTTAGAACAATTTTCTATTTTCTGATTACAGTAGTATTAAAATATTTGAATTTTTATATTTGTGAACTAATGTTAGTTTTTTTGATTTGAAGGATAATGAAAAATCAATCAATTGATCAACCACATGATTCTATAGATGAGCATATCAGTTATACCACTAGGGAGGAACATTCACATGCTCCTCTTGATGTTCCCCAATCTTCCTCATGTGCTCCCATTACTACAAAGAGTTCAAGAGTTGGTAAACGTGGGTGCACATATTTACCAAAATTGTCTCTTGCCCGTACGCAGGATCAGAGGATACTCATAGAGTTTAATGAGGAGGATATTCCTAGAGGTCCAAATGAAAATGATTTTAAGAGTTTTTTATCAAATCTAATTAAGAGAAAAGTAAGAATTCTGTATGATGTCTGGATAAGTGTGGACAAAGCAATAATATCTCAGTTGTGGGAGACTATTTTGGTAAGATCTTTTGCTATTGTTTTCCTATTCTTTAAATGTTTCTAGTATATATAATATGTTTAACCTCTTCTTTATTAGATGACATTTGATATTCCTGACATTGGAGGAGTCAGGAAGAAATGCTTATCGATGGATGCCAGGAGATGAAGGGATTTCAAATCAACCCTCACATCTGATTTCATTTTTGGTCGTAGGATTAATGACAATCCATGTCGTATATCTCCTTTCATAGATGAAGAGTCATGGAGAAATATTTTTGAAAGTAGAAGAAAAGATACATTTTTACTAAGGGAAATTTAAACTTTTAAAATAATTCTTATATAAATGATCTTATTTCTGTTTTATTAATGATTTCATATTCTTAATTTATAGAAAACAAGGAAATCTCCTCAGGAGATCCAATCTAAAAATTTATTCCCTCATAGTTTATCTCGGGGAGGGTATATATTATTGGAAGAACAAACGATGGTGGAAAAATTACAAAAACTAAGAGCTGAGTCTTCAAGCTCTAGAGTGGTGACCCCTCCATCCCTTCTATCTAAACATGAAAAATGGAAGAGAACACGGATGGGAAAAAAGGGAAATATCTTTTAGAAGATTCGAGAATCATAGTTGAGAGGATTCTAATATATCTATTTTATTTATTTAAGTTAACTATTTTCTTCATATAATTTCAATAATTATGAAAATGTTCAATTAATTAATACAGAATTCTTTTGAGGAGAAGAGCTTACATGGGGTATTTACAGCTATTGGGAGGCATGATATTTTATCTGCAGCATTGGGAAAGCCCCAACATCCTGGTCGTGTACGAGGATATCAAGAAGGTGTACCAGTAAGAAAAGTGTCTCCACATTCTTCAACTACTTACATTGAGGGTGTTTATAAAAAAATATAATCCTTGGAGGCGGAAGTTCATAATATTAATCTGATGATGGAGGAAAAGATTAGAGCATCTATACAGTCTATGTTTGCAGACATGAAAAGATAATTTTAGAATGCAGCTCCCACTTCTCCACTACCCCATACAGACCCCATTATTTATCCTCCACCTCTTCCAGTAGCTCCCACTCCTCCACCTCCCCCAGTAAACCCCATTATTTATCCTCCACCTCCGTCAGTAGCTCCCACTCCCCCACCTCAGCTTGCAGACCCCATTTTTTATCCTACTCCTCTACTGCAGCTTCCTACTTATTGCGAGTTGTATGTTGATGATCCTAAACTTCATATAGTTTCATATGGGTTGGTATATTGTATAGGAGATATAGTTCATCATAAAAAATTAGAGGTAGAGAATCATAGGGTCACTGTACATGATTTTATAGATAGATCAGCTCGAGTACCATTACCTATAGATGAGGTGATGAAAGTTGGACTTAGTATCATCCATTTTGTAATTTGACCATCCATACATCTTCAACTCATTACCATAGAGGTACGTATGTTATATCTTCTATTTTATTATTATTAAAATTGTTTTATCATTTGAAAACTAATATATTTTTCAATTTATTTTTATAGGACTACTTCAACGGTAATGAAATACAGTATAGACAACAACAAAGAAAAATGGCTATGACATCATATACAGATTCTAGTTGTTTTTATTGGTTGTCAAGATATTCATATTTTTTGGCGGATCATTATGAGTTTCCAATTGATTCTCATGTTTGTGGACGTGCAATAACTGTGGGGATTATGAAATCTGATATCATAGAGCTTGTTACTGGAGATAAGTTGGGCGTCAACATGGTGCAAATGTTTTCCATGTAAGTCTTAACACCTTTTCCCTGCATTATATTTATTAAAAATGTATACTTATGTATGTTTTTTATTAGGTATATTTATAAAATTATTTATAAGAATGAGAGAACAGATGTATATGGGTTCATGGACTCGCATTTGATTTCCCATGAAGCATGTGCATTGGATGAGAAATAATGAATGCTTTATATTGCTAAAATACTTGAACAGAATATAGTCACACAATGTTGGATGATGCCTTTTTGTGAGAGGTATGAAACACATCTATCTCAAAGAGTTCTTTATATTTTAACATAAAAAACCACTAACATTAAATTTTATTTTATCAGTGATTATTGGATGTTAGGGGTTTTTCGCCCAAGGGAGAAGACACTTTATTGGATACGCTCTATGCATGGTGATGTGCGATAAAATTTTAAGAAAATTTTGGAATAGAAAGTTTCAATTTCTCAATAGTTTGATATATTATAATGAATTTTAAATTTATCCCATTCGTATTATTTTCTAATAGGGGATGGGTCAACTTTCGAGAAAACACAAAGAAAAGGAGTGCGAATATAAAATATGTAAATGTAAAGGTAAATATCCATTTCTAATTTTAACTTTTTGATTTATTACATACAAATAATATATTGAATTTACACTCATTTAAAATAGAATTTTCATGAACAAATATGTGTCATCGAATGCGGATATTATATGTTAAGATTTATGTATGAAATAATAACAACTGGGACATTTGTGAACTTTGAACTGGTAAGATTTCGTTTTAAACTTTTCCATAATATTTGGTTTGATTTATTCATTACACACATTAACTACTATCCTTTTAATTTGTATCAATTTTATGACCCTCAACCCTATAGTGCTCAAGACGTCAAACACTTACAAGTGGAATGGTCAATTTATTTTATAGGTTCGATTGAATTTTAGTTTTTTGTATTGTAAAATGTAATTTTGAATATTTTCATTGTAATTGTGTATTTGGTAGTCGTTTAGATTTGATTTAGTTTTTTTATGTTGAAACTTTATGTTTCGAATGTTATATATGTGAATGTTTAATTTTTCTCTACTTCCTATTATGGTCTACTTATGATGGTTTTCTGGTATGGATTCTGGTCTAGGGGGAGGGATTACAAGGGTGGGGGGTGTTCAATGGGGTGGGGGTATCCAGTGGTGTGGGAGGGATATCTGGTGGGGTGGGGGGTATCCTGGGTGTCCATGAGAGTGGGGGGGGGGGAATCCAGGGGGTGGGAACGTTTCCAAGAGGGTGGAAGGGCTGTCTAGGGGAGTGGGGGGCTGCCCATGGGTGTGGGGGTGTCCTGTGGGGTGAGGGGTGTTTACAGTGGTGTGGCAGGGATGTCTAGTGGGGTGGGGGGGATGTTCGGTGGGGGGGGGGGGGAGTCTAGGGGGTGGGAGAGGAGGCGCCGCCATCCCTTTGGGGGATGAACGCCACTGGAAGGTACTCATCACTCCCACATGGGAAAAAATTTCAGAGCTCAAGCTTTGCATGTGGGAGTGATGGGTATTTTCAGTAGTGTGCCCCCCTGAGGGATGGCAGCGCCTCCTCTCCCAACACTAGCTATCCAGGGGTTGTCTAGGGGGTGGTGGGGCAGTCCAAGGGTGTGTGTGTTTGGGGGGGGGGGTCCAGGGTTGTGGTGGTGGCTGTCCAGTGGGGGGGGGGGGGTTCCAGTCGGGTTTTGGTCTGGGGGTGTCCATTGAGGTGCGGGGGGTGTCCAAGGGTGTGGTGGGGGCTGTCCAGTGAGGTGGTAGGGTGTCCAGGAGGATATGAGGGATGTCTAGGCGAGTGAGGGGATGTCGAGGGGGTGTCCCGGGTGTGTGGGGTAGTACCAGGGGTGGGGGCAGTCCAGGGGTGTGAGAGGATGTCTAGGGGGTGTCCAGGAGGGTGGGGGCAGTTTTTTTTGGAGGGGGGGGGGGGGGGGGGTGGGTCCAGGGGTTTGTGCGTGTGGGGGGGGGTGTCTAGGAGGGTGGGGTAAGTACCGGGGGTGGGTGGGTGGGTGGGTGGGGGGTAGTCCAGTGGTTGGGGGGTGTCTAGTAGGGTGGGGGGTTGTCCTGGGGTGTGGGGTGCTATCCAGGGGTTGGGGGGCTAGTCTAGGGGTGTGGTGGGTGTCTAGGGGGGTGGGGGAAGTCCCGGGGGGTGGGGGGGGGGGTAGTCTAAGGTGTGTGTGTGGGGGGGGGGTTGTCCAGGGTAGTGGGGGGTGTCCAGGGGGTGGGGGGGGGGAGTCCAGGGTTGTGGGGGTGGGGGTGTGCAAGAGGGTGGGGTGGGGGGGGGGGTTATCCAACGGTGGGTGGGTGGGGGGTGGGGGGGGGCTATGTAGAGGGTGGGGGCAGTCTAGGCGTGTGTGTGTGCGGGAGGGGGGGGGGGTTATAAGAGGGTGGAGGAAGTCCTGGGGGTGGGGGGGGGGGAGTCCAGGGGTGTGGGGGGGGGGGTGTCCAAGGGGTGGGTGGGGGGTCTCCATGGGGGTGGGGGGATTTAACTGGGGTGGGGGAAGTCTAGGGGTGTGGGGGGTTGTGCAGGAGGGTGGGGGGCAGTCCCAGGGGTGGGGGGTAGTCCTGGGGAGGGGGGGGGGCAGTCCATGGGTGTGTGTGGGGGGGGGGCAGTCTAGGAGTGTGGGGCCTGTCTAGGGGCTGGGGGGGGGGGGGGGGTCTAGTCCTGGGGGGGGGGGCAGTCCAGGGGGGTGGGAGAGGAGGTGCCTCCATCCCTCGGGGGCTAAACGCTGCTCGAAGGTTCTCATCACTCCCACATGTGAAACATTTTGAGAGCTCAATCTTCACATTTGGGAGTGATGAGTACCTTCTAGTGGCGTGCCCTTGAGGGATGGCATGTGGCGCCTCATCTCCCAACACCAGCTGTCCAGGGGATGTCCAGGGGTGGGGGACAGTCCAGGGGGGTGTGGGGGGGGGGGTGTCTAGGGGTGTGGTGGGGGATCTCCAGTGGGGTGGGGGGTTCTGGTCTAGTTTTTGTTGGGTTTTGGTCTGGGGGTGTCCAGTGAGGGGGGGGGGGGGGTGTCCACTAAGGGGGGGGGGTGTGTCTAGGGGTGTGGTTTGGGATGTCCAGTGAGGTGGGAGGGTGTCCCGGAGAGTGGGAGAGATGTATTGGAGAGTGGGGGGTTGTCTAGGGGCGTGGGGATAGTCCCAGGGGTGGGGGGGGATTTCAGGGGTGGGGTGGGGTGTGTCTAGGAGGGTGGTGGGAGTCCATGGGTGTGGGGGGGTTGTCCAAGGGTGGGGGGGGGGGGGCAGTCTAGGGGTGTGGGGGGATGTCCAAGGGGTGTCCATGAGGGTGGGGGGTAGTTTCGTGGGTGGGGGCAGGGGGCGTCCAGGGGTGTGGGGGTGGCCAAGAGGGGTTGTCCAGGAGGGTGGGGGGTTGTCCAGGGGTGTGTGGGGATGTCCTGGGATGGTGGGGTAGTCCAGGGGTGTGGGGGGGGGGGGTGTCCAGGACAGTGGGTGGGGCAGGGGGGTTAGTTGTCCATCGGTGTTGGGGGATGTCCAGGGGTGGGAAGGATGTCCAGGGTGTGGGGGTGTCTAGGGATGTGGTGGGGGCCATCCAGTGGGGTGAGGGGGTTCTGGTCTATTTTTGGTAACTTTTTGGTTTGTTTTAGGGGTGTGGGAGGGCTATCTAGTGGTGTGGGAGTGATGTCCAGTGGGTGTGGTGGTATACATGAGGGTGAGGGGCTATCCAGGGGTGTGGGGGGTGTCTAGGGGTGTGGTGGGGGGGGGGGGGTCTGGTCTGTTTTTAGTAAGCTTTTTCTCTGTTTCAGGGGATTTGGATGGGCATATCAGTGGTTTGGGTTTATTTAAATTTTTTTACGTTAGTTATTTTATAACCGATGTAAAAATGCATTGGTATTTGTTATAACATTGGTTATTTGGAAATTGATGTAATAACTTCATGGGAAATGGTTTTTACATCAGTTATTTCATAACCATCATAATAAATTTAAATGGATAGTCTTTTACATTGGTTATAAAATAATCGACGTCGTAGATATATTTTTACGTCGGCTATTATATAACTGACGTTGAAAACTATTTGGCAGACAGGTTTGTCATGTCAGTTATAAAAATAACCAAGGTGATAAATGCTTCGGAAGAGTTCTTTATGACGTCAGTTATATAATAACCTATGTGAAAGGGTTTATATCATGTCGGTTATTTAATAATTGATGTAATAAAGCACTCCACTGAATCATTTTCCACATTGTGGTTTTATCAACGGACATGAAAAATGCTTTATATTTGTGTTTTTTACGTCGGTTGTAAAATAACCGACATAAAAAACTCTATTTATAATGTATCCTGTAAAAACGTCGGCCAAAAGATGATGTTAAAAATAAAAAATAACCGCCGTAAAAAATGTTTTATACACTAGTGGAAGGAGGATAATGAATGATATGAAGTTAACTGAAAGTTTATATATAGGTTTAATGACTAGATGGACAAAAAATTATTAAATAGAATAATTATATCATTTGAGTACAGTACGAGCAGCCAACTTTGAATTTTGTCACTTCGACAACAACAAAAACTAGTTAACTGGAAGCTTAGTACTCTAAATGTCAGTCTTCCAAAAAGCTGCAATGACATAAGATAAAGAAGAAAACTCTAGAATGTGAGCCTATTAAAAGGCCAAAAGTTTCCTTGATATTCACAGACTTCATGTCGATTGTCTCAAAATAATGGGCACTACCCCAGCAAGTTATACGATAAGTCCAAATAAACTAGAATGAATCTCTATAAAATGATGGGTTTATCTTCAATTCCATTAGCGTTATTCACTTAATGGATCCCTTATTGGATAATGAGAATCATTATGAACCCAAATCACATAAATATTATTGGAGAATGGGGTAAGAGTCCATTAATGTTGAGGATATAGGAGAAGATGTTTCCATGAAATAAGTCACTACATTAACAAAAGGCCTACTCGAATTGTCTACGTGACCAGAACTCATGGGAGTGATCTCTAGTAAGGCAGTTGTAAAAAGAATGATCCCCCACAAATGAAATAGTTTTTAATGAAATCGTTATAATTGAATATTGATTAGTGTATAATCTAATACCTAATCTTCCTCTGTATGTAATAATACATTCTTGACATAATCCACAAGGAGAGGATACAATGTTTTCCCCAATTCAATGGGTTTATCCATCTAAATTAGGTATTTTACCTCCTAAATCACCAAAACAAACATCAACATACTGATAAAAATAGACCATTGGACCATAAGTATGATATTTAGAAGCATTCATCCTTGGATCCATTCCAATTATAATTCTTGGATTCTATGATTCTACCAAAATAACTCACGGAAGCACTCAACGAGGCCTTGTCAATCCCTCAAGAATTTGATGTTGAGATTACTGCTGCTGATGATTATGATACAAAGAATGATCATTCATAATTCCACTAGATTGTATATTTCATAGACTTGGATGAGGATTCCATCATAAATGGGATCATTAGACCTTTATATATATATGGTAGGATAAATGTCCTTAATATCTGACATTCCTTCATTGACAACGGATCAGGAGTCAACATCATCTGAATTTAGAAACTTCTCTTAATGGGTTTCAATGAATCTAAATTGTCTCCATCTACCGAAATGTTATATTTTTTTCATATAATATTAAAAATCTTATTGGAAAAATAAAATTCATAACTCAGTTTAGAGATCATGTGTATGACTTATAATTCATGGTTGTATGGTAGGGTACATCTTTCAACATTCTATTTGGAAGACCTTGGCTACATCAGCTCGTGACAATCACCTATTTATACAAAAAATTCCTCAAATATTGCATCAATGGTTAAATAGTGAAATGTTATGGTGAGAAACCCGATTCAAATCACTTGGGTCATAATACATTGACTCATGATTTTACAATAAGGAACATAAATAGTCCATCGATGATAATGTCTCTTGGACCAATTCCACAAATGTTTTGGAGATTATTCTAGTTATTCATTTCCATAAGATTAGTGAAGAGTTAATTATTCCTATAAATTAAATTTACGGGGTGTTCTAGAATTCAATCACCCATATTTTGACTTCCATGAAGTCAGTCTTGAAAACTGAGTGAGAAAAAGTGATAGATGTTGTAAAATATCCAAAAAAGTGATGGTAGCCTTGATGAAATTGTCATCATTCCATTCCGTGAGATCCAAAAAAACCTTGTTACATTAATTTGATGAAATACGATACCATGTAAAATGGAGGAAATGAAGATGATCACTATCATACTCTTATACCCCCTAAAAATCTAAACCAATACCTCACACTGTCAAAGAATATTGAAGTGGTTTCTTCATCCTCTAGGTGTCCAAATGTTGACCCCTCCCCTTACTCTAAGAAAATTTCCTCATCAAACAATACCGAAGAAGAGGAAAAATAGGTAATCAATGTAGAAGTGGAAGAATATGGAGACCTTTGGGATGTATAAAGTTTTATCTATAACCTCTGGGCATAGTGGCATAACATGGTGAGTTGTTCCAAACATTTATTTTTTCCATAATTTTTGTTCAATCCAAGATCTATGTGATGATGAACACCTTGATCAATGGTATTGAATCAAATAAATATACAATGTATAATTATGATGAAACTAAGAGATAGGATCATCACATATTATTTATAATTAATTTAACTAAATTAATAATTACTTTTTTTGGAATTATTTCTTCTTTGATAAATCTGGTGATATATCTGTGGTGAACCATTATTGTGTTGTATAAACCAAGTATAAATTTACACTAGAGGTGATCCACAAATGTTCTAGGAATATCAGTATTCTTACAAAGGAATGTATGGGTTCTAGAATGGAAGATCCTTGTACATTCCTTATTTTCCTTTGATCGCATCGAGAACTGCTTCCAAAGTGTTCTCCTTGATCTGGTGAAAGAGGATAGCTTTCCATTATTTGAATCATTCATGGATGAGGGTTCACTCTATGATTGAGAGGATTCTCTTAGATTGTTATTCACAATGAAAAATGAATTTGATCTCTTGAGAAAATAAAAAAAATAGGGTATGTAAATTGTTACATTTAAAATAAAATAATTTCCGAAGTTCCCTTAATTATTTATTTAATCCAAGGAATTCCCCATGTAAAATAATAATAAGAATATTATCATTTATCTACATACAATTAACTTGCGAATAAAAATTAAATATTATTTAATTGAATACTATTCAATATTTATTATTTATTTCGGGACCTCTAAACTAGGTCCACCATTCCTCCACAATATTAATCGGGATTTGAATAATAAATATTTAGTAATTAAATAAATATCCCCCCATTCTTCTATAATAAATAAATAAATATTATATTTTATAAATAGAAAATAAATATTTACTAAATATTCCACTCACAATAAATTCTTTCGAATAACTAGTGAGGAAATAAATGAGATAAATAAAACATAAATAATTATTAAACCAGATATAAGAATAATATATATTCAATCTATTTAATAATAAATAATGTTATATTAATTAACTGAGATTCTAGATACACTTACAGTGTGACTCTCTAGGCCTCGTTAATTATAATATTGAAACACACCAATGCACCCATAGTGAATGAAGTTAATTCCGCATCAACAAGTTACCTCATAGTAATGTTTAGTATGTAAAATAATCCCCTTATCATAACTTCTCATATCGAGTAGGTTACATGCTAGTGCCATCAACCTATATGCTCAATGTCCATTCCTTTGAATTTGTGGAAATAGAAATTTCTTATAGAACATATTGTCCATGGATTTATTTAGGATATACCATTTCCATCAAAGGGCATGAGATATTAACTTCTATTAAAGAAGAGAAAGGATAAATCCTTTCTAGTACTGTTCGTTAATGCAGTATTACTCGTTACACACCCAACGTATCCTAATTCAATATTAACATCTATCATCATGGGCTGTTTCAATACATAAAAGTACATAACATATAATACTCATTAATAATAATCATAACGTCTGTGAAACGAATACACACCTCCATAGATGGGAACATTGAATGACACATATAAATCTAGATTTCCTATTGGTGGGTCTCGTTCTTACAATATCCTACCAGATATTACTGAGGCTATACACCATGAGAAGGTTCCTCAATGTCCTATGATTCTCCACCCCTTATATCTGGTAATATTTTATTTGTACCTCAAATTATATCATCTGGCTATAGAACATGTATTCATGAATAGTTTTTAGCACTTCCAGGTTCTCATCGTAGTGGGGAAGTACTATGACCTTTTAGTATGACAGGTACTCTTAGGAAATTATCTCAAAACAATTCATGTAGAATAAATATCATGGTGTGATAATGAGTGTAGTAATATTAAAAATACATGAATTAAATTTATCATAAAGTGAAATGAAGATGGTTTTTTGGAACCAACTCCAACAGACACCCAGTTTCACTAGAGCTAATTGATATCAGCCGTCTGCATTCTTTCTGTCACATGATAATACTTTTTTTTAATGAGATAGTATTTTTGACAATGGTTCTATGGAATTTTATTCTATGGGTACGTTTCTCACTATAACTTCACCCCTTTGATAAAAATACCTAAAGATGTGATACTTCTGGAGTATATTCTTTGTCTGTTTGTGTGACCAAGGATCCTTTTCACAATGCAATGCTGAAAAATTATCACAAAAAATTGCGAAACGATCTTCGATTATTATTTCCACATCCTGATTTGGAAAAAATTTCAAAATCCAAATGGCTTCTTTGGAAACATCATAAGCTACGATATTATCAGAATCCACTATAGATTGAGTTACAACTAGCTTCTCTGAACTCTCCCAGCTCAGAACTCCACCATTAAGATATAACAAATATCATGATTATGACATAAAATAATCTTGATCTATCTAAAAAATATCATCAGTATAACCTCTGATGAATAGTTTCTTATATCTTCGACACACTGGGAATATATCCTTAATTATTCTCAGATACTTAAGGATAGCATTAACAACAGTCCCATTCTGTTCTCCTTGATCTAGTTGATATCTTCCAACCATTCATAGTTTATAGTAAATATCAAGTCCGATACATATCATGGTGGTTAATACATGAATGATTACACTAAAGGATAGGTCATATTAATGAAACCATCCCCTCCCATCTCTCCTCTCACTCATGTCACCGCCTATGGTTTCATAATAAAACCCTTCATTTTGGGGTTAGAGAAAATACAATTCTTCCTTTAATATAGTATTTTCACCACCTCCATCATTCTCTAGATCTTTAATAATTTCTTATCCATGATTTATTTCACCATAAGTTTCTTTCACAACATGTACATGCATGATTTTCTTCCTCTTCATTCATACTGCTCATTTTTTTTCGGTGTAGGAACTTAGGTTTTTCTTCCTTAATGTTGAATTTTTCACCAAGGAGGTCTTGGAGTTCCGATGGGTAGTTTTATTCTTAATCATTTATAGTCCCTTTCTACAGCTCTATACTCATGTTCTACAATGACTCTCTAGGTTTAATATGGAGTGGTGGTTCCAAGAGGTTTTTAGTGTTGTGGATCGGTGTCGACAGGTCTCAAGAAGATACTTGGGTCAGCTTTCTCTAGAATATAAGGGTATCAGTTTTCTATATAGTCATTATTGATATCATTTGGAAATATTGAACGAGTAGACCACTGCTCTGACATAACGCTCCACGGGTCCCCACCGGGTCAGATCTAGATAAGTTGTATAAATATGGTTTTGGGAGGTGTGGTTCAGTGGCCAACAATATTCCTTGGGTGAGGCCTTTAACGAGGGTTACAAATTTATTGATTTTTTTCTCATGTATTTGATTATGGTGTAAGTTTTTGGTGTCTCTCTTGATGCTTCTATGTTGTTCTATTCTTCTTTTCAATGACATGATCTCATTCTATTTTGTGGGTCTGATTAGTTCTAGTTCTATGGGTGTTTATGATAATGATGATATGTTGTAAAGTGTATTAGAGGGTCTTTTATAGTCTCTGACATTTCCATTTTAGGTGGTGCATGATGATGAAGGGATGACCATGATGATGATGGTTTGTTTTTGGTGTCATTTTCTTCGGTTTTTATTGGTAGATACGGGTGCTGAGATGATGGAGATGCAATGTGATGATGGAGACGATATGTATATGGGTCGTGTAAAGTTCTCCCCAGATGGAATGTAGGATTTACAAGATTTAAATGATTGTTTTATGATAATGGTATATTTTTAATTCTGTATCATGGTAAATGATGATGACTTTGGTGCGATGATACTGGTTCTGGTTGAATATTTTTAAATTTAAATTCAATCATCTGAAATGCGTCATTGTGTGGGTGTGAACTGATTCTATAATGAATATGTCTTTTTAGGTTCCCACTTACCTCAATGTGGTTTATCAATAATATTTTAAAAATGGATTCAAGTATTTCATAACATGGAAAACATGATTGATCCCATCACATAAGCGTATGGGTGTATACATATTATATCTTTCTCATGTTCTATATGGAGACAAATTTTCTTAGAAAGATGTAAACCATGTGACACTTGAACCAATACCCTCTAGGATTTTTCCATACTATATTTCATTAGTATATGGTCAATATATGTACTTTTACATAGTCCAAGTATCCTCTTGGATCTACCAAGAATGATCCTGATCCCTAGAATCTGGGCTTCATCACTGAATTCCTTCATGGGGGAACACTTTCTTAAATAGTCCTTAACTGATTTTAAGGATAATATATCGTTTCAAATAATTAATTTTACAAAAACATATAGTACTAGGATAATGACCACATTCCCACTACACCACTTGTAAACACATGACGCACAATCATTCTTAATGAAACTAAATTCATTTATGGATTTGTAAAATCAAATGTTACATTACAAAAATTCTTGCTTCTATCTATAAAATGACCTTTAAGAAATGAAAATACTTTTTTCATCACATGAAAATTCTTTATCCACTATCCTTTCTTTATAGGTACTTACTTTACCTTACATACCCAGTTTTCTTTTGAATAACCATATTTATATTGTAGGAGTTATATCAATGGGTGCATCAACTAAAATCCAAAATTCATTCTAATACATGGAATCCATTTATGAATTCATGGATTCTTTCCATTTTACAGATTATGATCTCTCTACTTCCTCCTTTTAGGGGAGAGGATCATCATTGTCAACCAACAATGATTCACCATCATCAGTGACTAGAAAACCATATTTCATTTGTTATACTACATATCTTATGCTCCATTGAAGTACTTTTGTTTGAGGAACTACTTCTTCAATTGGGAACTATGGAATCTATTACTTTACCAACACTTTTTTATATTGAGAATCAACTTTGGTGAATTCACTATTGTACCCACTATCCCTATTAAGGATTTTCTCCCTCTCAAGAATGATGGCTTGTATTGATGTTGGAACTTTCTTCTCTAAGGGGTTGTATAGGTAGTATCCCCTTATTTATATGGGATACCCTATAAAGATACATTGTGTGCCCTAGGGTTCTATTTTTTCCTATAAGGTCTCAAAAAACACCTCACAACCCCATACACATCTATACAAAAATGGGTTTCATTCCACACCATAGCTAGAAGGTAATTCAATTTTCTTCTTTAGTTGGTACACGGTTTAATGTGTATTCCAAATTTTGTAATGCATATACCCAAAATGATAATATAAGTTATGCATTTCTCATCATCTATATTACCATGTACAATAATGTACAGTTCCTTATTTCACTAACACCATTCCACTATGGTGTATATGGTGGAGTGAGTTGATATAGGATCCCAAAATCTTATAGTAGATGAACTATTGGTTAAGATATTCTACAACTCAATCTAATCAAAGCTTCCTAATCTTCATACCAAGATAATTCTCTACATAATTCTTGAATTCCATGAATTTCCCAAAGGACTAAGACATAAAACTCATCAAGAAGGCATATCCATATCTACTCAAGTCTTCAGTAAAAGTTTTGAAGTATGAATATAAACCCTTATATTCTACTATAAATGGTCCAAAAACCTCACTATATACAAATCCTTGAATATTTGGGGCCCTTTCACCCAGTCCACCAAATGGTGGTTTGGTTATTTTTTCATGTAAACAATCATGACATCTGTCAAGTGGGTTTTTCTCGAAGATTGTAAATAACCATATTGACAGAGCTTTGTAAACACTTCTTGTTTACCTTACCAAGATGGTGATTCCATAGCTAAGAGTTATATGAGTCATGTGAACATGACTCATTATCAATTTAAAACACTTTTTTAAATATTATAATACATAAAAAACATTATTTAAATGTGACAAACCATAACATATGTAGACTTTATAAAATACATAAATATTATTTCTAAATTTGAAAATAAACCCATATGTATCTAGAAATGATATATAAATTATGATCTTGGTAATTGTATGTACATAATAACAATCTTTTAAAAATAAAATTATTCCCCTTTGCAATGAAATGTGGCAGTCACCAATGGATAGGGAATCCAGCCTCGCTCCATTGATAGCTCTCAGATCCACCACTCCTATATAAATATTTCAAAAATATAAACGGTTACTGCATTTTGATATAGATGTTTTCACCAAAAGTTGTATCTAATAACAAATGTGTAGATATTTAAATATTTCACTCGATGAAGAATTCACCTTTAGCTTCCCCATCCTTTAGGGTGCGGTTAATCTTATAATGTCCTCGATTTCTACATTCAAAATATACTTCCTCCCATTCCTCACCCTGCATATAATCTTCTTCATGGTAGGAATATGCTCAGGAGATTTCGACCATTTTTAGGTCTTGGTCCCCTTTTCCTTGTTCTTCATTTTCTTATTCACCATAAGGACCATGAGTTTATCATGCTCCATGTCCTTATCCACTTGATGAAACAAAGTAAGATGTTCAGAAAGACTCTTTCAACTAGATATCATACTGTAATTAACAAAAATACATGGATATATTCTTGGGAACCGATGGACATATGAGAACTATATGCAAATCACCTAATAATTTAATCCATAATATGTCGAAGTGTTCAATGTAATCGATAATCTTAAATACATGAGACCTAGCTAGAGCAAACTCTCCCTACTTAGTTATAAACAAATGAATGGGGATATTGTACTTTTATTATCTTTCATTATCGTGATATAGATGACACTGGAAAGAAATCATTCTATTTGAATCCATATTCTCATGTATCATCAAAAGATCATTTGACATCGATGATAACATGATGCACTAAACATAAGTAACATCATTTATAAGTGTATCATTGAGTGATGATTCTTCATCACTTGCCTCATTTCTTGGAAAAACTGGTAAATATTCTTCCATCATGTACAATTTGTATTCATGGTGAATGATGACATGTCTGATCCTTTTCCATTCTTGTAAATTTATTCTATAGATAAGGTTGTTCTTCTCATGTATACATCACAATGATATGTTTTATGTCATGTTATTTATATTTTTTGTAAAATCAAATGAGTATAAGTTTAGTAGATTAATATTTAAAATTTAGAGATATAAATAAATATTATATTTATCATTCTCCCACTATAATCACTCATTGAGGAATAAATGTCCATCAGAAATAGACACAATTCCATTTTAAGATTCATTTTTATTAAAATATTCCTCATATTTACTTTATAATGATATATTTTATGTCTCATGTTCTTATTGAGATTCTGGATGATCACATTCTAAATTTATCAATTGTTCATTCTAATACTCATATCATGCTCAAACATTTTTTTGATGCATGTAACCAGGATATGAGATGGATTAAAAGTAAAAAAGGATAAAAAAATAAAGATTCGTTTCACATGGATTTTTTAAGAAACTTTTCTACTATTATATAAAAATATATATATATATATATATAAATAGACATTAAATGATCCTACTTATTGTTTTAAATAATAACGTGTTTATAAAATCCATAGTTCATATTAGTAGGAGGCATAGATATTTTTGGAAATTTTCTATTGAAAAATTTTGTATGAACCATAAGGATATGTCTTTATATAGGAAAACATCATATAATCATGGTGATGTATTAACTGAGTAGTTTCAAAGCTATAGATTCCATGTATAGATATTAAAAGTGGATTTGGATCTATAAAATATTTACCTTGGGGTAACAACCTCCAAAACACCGTATTGAGCTCGAATGAACTAGGAATGTGTGCATGACAATGGGCCTACTCCACACCTAGATTAAACCTACTAGGTGATATGTTTTGTTAATCCTAATATTTTTATGAACCATTACGAAGGATATAAAGGAAATTTAATTATTTTTAGAGATTATTAACAACAAAATTTTTCGTGATTTTTAAGAAGTCAAATACATTATGAATTATACGATTCCTAAATGTAACACATTTCTCACTATGGTTTACCTCATTTAGTATATTGGTGGAAAATAAGAGGAACCACATAAATGATGAGTGGAAATGAAAATTCATTAATTACTATCATAACATGATGGAATCTATAATGGAAAAATTCATGAGGATGATGAATCAACAATTTCAAGATATGACTAATTGCATGAATCATGTTGAGAAACCAAATTCACCATAAAGAGAATAACATTACATTGAGTCCTTAATGTGTCAAGGACTATATTATTTTTATTTATCTACTAACCAATTGATTTATATACAATTTATAACCTCTATATATAAGATATTATTTTTCCACCAGAATTCATGGCTAGAGAAAATTTCCCTAAAAATATACCATTTATAAGCATGAGCTAATATTATGTGGATATAGATTTATAAGACGGTGCAATAAAAGGGGATTAATGTTATGGAGTATGAAGAGTTTTGAGGAATATTTTTTATAAATATTTTCCCCATTATATGCAAACTAAAATAGACAAGGAATATCTTGAGGTATTGTAGAAGGAAATTGAATTAGCAAGATTATATGTAATTAAATTTAGAAGACATTATTGATACACCAATATCACTATTATGGATTATAATATAATGGGTGATATATTATTTTGTGGAATCAGACTCCATATATGGAGAAATTTATAAATGAGAGGATAAAAATTTTATAATAAGATAGATAAATGTGATATTAATTTTGAATTTTAGTTTTTATAGAAACAATTGAATATAGGTAGAATGAAAATAATAGTGAAATAAAACAAAACTCTAGGACGAATTTAAATCTCATAATATTTGTGAAACTTCCAACTTGTGATAAATGTGGGAGGAATTATTTTGTGAATTACTTATATGGGTGTGGGAATTTCTACCTGTGTTGAAGATATGTGTATATAGCTCGAAACTATCATGGTGATGGGACACCTCAACTTCAAAAAACTCTCAAATATTAGAAAATGGTTTAGTCCCAACTTGATGTTCAATACTTATAGTATTGACATATTGGGAAATTTTCCAATCAATTTCCAAATTTGATGAAAATGGGGGGAAACCACGACCAACCTTAAAATAGGAATTAGAGAAATTTCAATAATCTTTTTTCATGTTGGATGAATTGATTTTCTAAATTATGTGGTGGAAGTTCGATCATTCTGATCTCAAATCTAAAAAGTACTTTTCTTGATTCTGGTTATACACATTTCGTTATTTCATCATTCTATTCTATAAATATAAAATCAATCTACAAGCTCCTTAAAGTAGAGTTATTATTCATGACTCTTGGAGAGATTTTCCTAGAATCAATAGTGTATATAAACAGTAGTATTAACTTTCGAGAGTTCAATCTCATCAATAATCTAGTATTCATTCCCAAGGTAGAATTCAACACTATAATAAGGTTTTATTAGATTAAAACTTATAAAACTATGTCCAATAATAAAGGTAATGAAATCTCATTGTTCTTTAATTGAAAACCAACATTTATTTTTATTTGAGAGGTATCTCTTCCCAATATTTGTTTATATAAATGACCCATATCCTTATATATATAGATGGTAGATTAAGATAACAGAGTTAACGAATGTATGATAAAAACCAACTTTTAAATCATTCTTCAATACATTAAAATATATCTAGATTATACACCATGACCACCCCAAAAAATAGAGTCAAGGTTATCTATTGAACACATACATGGATCTAATTTGATATAAATGACCCCATATAGAATAGAAAATGTATATTTAGATAAATAAATGAAACATCAAGATATTTTAGATAATGGATTTATCTAAAAACAATTCTCTCCTAGGGAACACCAACTCTCTTTGTAATAAATAAGGCTAGTTCAATTATTCCCTTCATTGATTATAGAGAACATAGTAGGATAATAGTGATGAACTACTACCCCTAAATGGTTGATGATATATTGACAATTTTTATGGGGATCATTTATTCTACAAGGTTTTCCTTTGATATGGGTATCATTAGTTGAGTGTGAAATAAGAATATACTCTAAAGGATTCCATTACACAAATATATGGTAGTTATGAGTTTCTTGTTATTCACATCAAATTGAGTAATTCTTCTACTATATTTATAGACCGTATTAATAGATTATTTATGGACTTCCTTGATAAAGTCATGGATATTTTTATTGAAGATATTATGATATATTTAAAAACATTTTGAGGACAATGAGGGTCATATTTGTGTTATATTGAAACCTATGAAGAAGTTGAATCTGTTTACAATTTTCTAAGATTCTAAATTTTGCTTAAAACATGTTACTTTCTCCGGGTAAATTGGGACCAATGAATTAATCTCATTTGACTATACTGGTATAATGATTTTAAATGAGTAACCCCATCCTAAAATAATAACTAATTTTATTATATTCATTTTTTAGATAGATATTATACGTGGTTTCTGAAAAACGTTCACATATTCTTAAAACACAAACCATGTTAACTCTAAAAGGATCTAATTATATCTAAAAATATGAGTGTAGAGACAACTTTTTGGGATTACGGATGATTTTAGTTTATTGAATTTTTTTAAATATACTCTATATCAAAGAAAAATTTGTTATTTATATTGATGCATCTATGAATTGTCCCGGGTGGATCCTTATAAAATATAATATGGTGATCGATTATTTATCTTTATAGTAAAATCCTTAGGAGTAGAGTCATCATAGACATGACCTAGAGTTTTCTCTAGTTATATTTTATCCAAATATAATGAGGTACTATATTTATGGGAGTAACATGATATTTACGAAAATGACCATATTTGGAAGTATATATTCTAGAAAAAGTAATTGAACATGAGACAAAAGAGATGGTTGGAGCTTCTAAAAGAAAATGACTTTTCAATTCGTTATAGCCCAGAAGAGAAAAGAATGTCACTACAACATTATGTATGGAATACCTTGTTTCCATGGAAATTATGATAATTCAATGAGATCTATTGATCAAGGTCCTAGTATCATCATAAATGGGAATCATGAGGGAACTGAAATCATCAATCCAATCCAAAATGATTTGTCAACCATCATTAATAGAGAAAATCAAGGGAGCGCAAATCGTACACCCTTGGATAAAAAATGAATATATAGGATGTTAAGAAGGAGAAGTTTATTGACTTTAACATTGATCAAGAAGATGTACAAAAATTTCATTCAGTGCTATGCGTCACATATATCCTGGAGAAAAAGAAGTATTTGACCAATAAAGATCATAAATATACTTTCTTCTTGCATCATGGAAGCACTAAAATGTATAGGGAAATTTTTATCATTATTGGTGGCATAATTTTGAGAGAGATATTACCTAATATATGATAAGGTGGCTAGTTTAGAAACAAGTGAAAGAAAAGAGACTACTTATTAAAGAGGTATTTCAAACACTAAACATTCTTATATTGAATTGGGATAATATATTTATGGTCATAATCACTGGTCTCTCAATAATATTCAAAAAACAATGTGATATTTCTTAGAGTGGATATACTCATCAAGACTACCCATGTCATTACTATTAAGTAATATTTTCACTCTTGACCAAAATTCCATGATATACATAAATTACGTGGTGAGGTATCACGGGGTTCCCCATTCAATCATTTATAATAATTACATGAGGTTTATTCTAGAGAAAAATTCATGATTATTTGAATTTAGAAATTAATTTCAATATGGCATATCACCCCAAAATTTATGACTAATATGAAAGTGTAATAAATGAAATCGAGGACATACTGAGTACATTATCAATAAAATTTTAAGGTGGACTGGATCGACACATCACATTAATTATTTTATCATATAATTATATATTACACTCATCTATTCAAATGGTACCTTATGATGCTCTATATGAGATGCGATGTATAACTCATACATATTTGGACGATTTTGGTGAGAGAAAGATACTTGGAAATTATATTATATAAGATTTTATAGTAAAGCTTCATACCATTCAAAAATATATAAAATGCTCTTATAGTTTGAAAAAGATATACATTGACAATCATTAATGGGACAAGGAAATTTATATTGGGGAATTTTTTTTCCATTTGATATGACAATGTAAGAGAGTCATGCGATTTGGAATGAAAGGTTGTCTTATATGTAGGAACATTGACCCATTTGGAATACTTGATATCTTTATTGAATTTTTTATTGGATATAAAATCAACCAAATCTACCTCAGGTTCATTATGAATTCCACATATCCCTTTTGAGGTTGCAGACACCTTATCGCTCACATGCACTTAATCCGATGTAGGTACAATTAAAACATGACCTGTCTTATGAGGAGTAGATGGTGGAGATCATGGATCCCATTGAAAAAGTTCTATGTAGTAAGATAACCCACCTAGTGTATGTGTTATTGAGTAACCATAGGCAAAAGAAGGCAACATGGGAATTAAAGGAAACAATGAAATTAATGTACCATATTTTATTCTCAACTGAGAATATGAGTGGAAATTTGAAGGATGAAATTTCTAAAGGGGGAAGAATGTAACAACCCAGGCATTAAAATAAAAATTTTACAATTATAATTTTTTATATTATATAATATTATATGAAGACTTACCTGGTTAGAAAATATCAATATATTAATTAACTATGAAACCAATGAAAATTCCTGACATAAAAATGGACAAAAAATATAAAATAGATAATATGAAATTGGAAAATATGTATCACCCGAATCTTCTAGAATCACCACCCTAAGGAAAAAACTATAGAAATGAAACCAAATATTAGTAAATTAATGGAAATATTGTAAAATTGATGTACAAACTTATGGATAATTATAGTGAATATTAAGTTAAATAATAAAGTGGTACTTATACGGATCAATGTGATCTTTGCATATAATATATGACATTTGGTGAAATATGAATGTTGGGTCAAATATGACTATTGGTCCATATAAATATTGTTTTATTTGATATTTGGGAACTATATGAATTGGTAGTAATTTTACATAACAATTAGTGCTTAAGTAGTAATGAAAAAGGATAATTGATGCAGAAAGAAGAAATGATGACCACAAATAGTAGATTCATGCAGTTTGAAGCCCATTTTTCAGAACATAGTATGGAGGTGGAATCATTGGGTTTAATACATGACCAATACCTAGATGATATTAAAAAAGAGAGTCTTGAATGAAATATCCTATGGGGTGGTTCAAGTTTGTGTAGATTACGAATCATACAATGTTACCCGAGCAACCTCATGAAACAACCACTATCATACACCTTACTCTTATGGAAAACATGGATGTAATATGGGATTATGTGTCCAAAACATAGTTATTTAATTTTTAGTTTCCACTATATAAATAATTTTTTAATTCCATTTATCATATTTTGAGAATAATGTTTCTTTAATAAAATATAATTTTGTATGTAAGACCAATTTGATATATTGATTTTCATACACAAATAAGATGTAATTTTATGAGAAAATATGTACACCATTATAAAAATATAAGGTATTCTTAATAACTTTTATTTTACTTAAATTCTCTTTTAGAACACTCTTTTTATTTTTAATAGATAAAATAATTTTTAACCTCCATGTTTATTTTTTTAAATGACAAAAATTGACTCTTTATTAAAAATTATTATCTTTCAAAAAATAAGAATGTTTATATTTAAAATTTAAAATTATAATTTTTAGAAAATTATTTTTATAAAATAAATCTATTATTTTAAATAAACATTTCAATGTTATGTTATGGTTATTTTTTATGAATTTTATAAAATATATTATTTTTCATTGAATAGTAAAAAAATATAGTTTTTGGTGTTTGATATGTTTTATGACAACATACTTTTGTCAAAACGAAGCGATAATTAATTAAAAATATTACAGGAAATAATATAATATATTAATATTAATTATCTAAATATCTTTTAATAAATTTCCAAACCTATAAGTGACATTTTGATGTCTAAAATTGAAAATAAATTTTAAAAAAATTATTAAAAATTTATTTTTCAGAGTACAAAGAAGTTTAAGATAAGGGATATCAATTATAATTTATTAAAATATCGCAAAATGTTACTCAAATTTCCAAAAAAATATAAAAATACCTCGGTAAGCTAATGGGTGTTCATATTCCAGAACCTTGATTTCTAGATCCATATTTGGATATTATTAAACAATTCCAACACTTTACTACAAATATCCTAAAATTTAACAATTCCACTCAAATCCAATTCCATTCTCCATTATGTTGTGGAATGTTTTTCTTCCAAATAGTCCACTATGTTTTACATAATTCCCCAAGGTTCCATCCTCAATAACTAGGTGAAATTAATCATGATTAGGGAATTCCATCTATCTTCTTTCCCATTCAAGTAATTATTTTTTTGTAGGTATTATGAATGAGATGTTACATTCTTTTTTTATTATTTGGATCATAGAATTACTTATGAAATAATTCCTTATTAATTAGCAGTCTTCTTATATATCATTTTCTCTTTTAAAAATAAATATTTTGTTCTGATCATGATTCAAAACTTTATTCACAAGATCTCTATCTTACATAAGAAATTATTATCTTTTAAATATACAAACTATTTAATTATCTATGGTTATCCCCTATATATTAATATAAATTTTGTATTCATGGATTTGCATATACAAATTACGCATTCACTTTCCTTTAGATAAAAATGGTGTTATGGTCACACCATTAGGAACATACGTATATAATGTTTCTACAAGAAATCCATTATTTATTCTCCTCAGGTTTGTACCAATATTATATATAATGATCAAAGTGCATCATGTGGAATTAATATATATGATGATTATGAACTCATAGTGCTCTAATGATTAGGGTACGTAATTTAGTCTCTATTGATTACCTTTTTACGATACCCTAGTGAATTACGGTGCTAATTTAAATTTATGATAACTTAGAGATAAACCATGGTGACATGCTTAGAAATGAATCATTTTTACGTTATAGCCATATTTTCATATTATGATTCATATTGTTTTTATTATGATATGCCTCATTTTCTCTTTATCATGTTATATTGTAATACGTTATGTTCTTTTTGATATTCCTCATGATCACATGTTTAAAATATCCCTTGTTTATTTCTTTATTAGGATCTTTTTCGACCCTTTCCTTTGATGTATGTCACTAGTATATGAGACACATTAAAAGCAATTTAAGGTGAATGTATGAATAATAATTTCATGTATATTAGATTAAAGTTTTATGTTTTTTTATATTATGTTCCAAATTACCATGTAATTAAATTTTAACAGATCCTTCGTATTGTTCCATGCAATGAAATTTTTACATAATAAAATGTAGGATGCCAAATATAATAAATCCACTATCAAGGAAAACTATTTCAAATTGTTAGATATTAATGGTTTGGATAAAATAAGTTTTGAATAAGGACTCAAAATTGTATTTGGGAAATTTCAATTTGAACACATACACATATATTCTATTTTAACATATGGTAAACACATTTTAACCTTAATTATGGGAATTTTTTTAAATATTTTTCTATTTATTATGTAAAAAAATTGAAGTGTTATAATTAAAAAATATGTAAATAATCATTCCAAAATTTTCCATTTTACAACATTCAACCTCTAAAATTGAAATAAATTAATTTTATAATATTCTTTCAAAACATGATTAAAAATAGTTCTCAATATAAAATTATTTCTTATGTATAATAAATTTTTAGACAAAAATACTGATAAAAATTATTCCAGTGAACATAATTGGATTATTTATAATATAAATGAACTAATATAACATTTAAATTTATTTTAAGACAAAATGGATATTTGTAAATTATTTACATGAAATAACAATTTTCTATAAAAATTAATATTTTGACTACTCTTCTAAAAATTAATATTTTATGAAAATTATAAAAAAATCACATCAAGATAATTTTGAACTAATAATTTTAAAAATATAGATTAATTTTTCACTAATATTTTATAAATGTGTTAAAAATTAGTAAAATGATGTTTAAAAAAACAATTTTTTTTTTGAAAAATGTATTTTTATAACAAATATTGAATTCATTAAAAACTGAGTGCTTATTAATTAATATGTTTTTATAATATATATATATATATATATATATATATATTATTTTTCAAATATTTTTATTCCCACTTGTATTGTCTATTTAAGGTCTTGGTTATATTGGTATACTATATTACGGTTCATTTATACTTGAAGTTATATATATCATAAGATATCAAAGAAATATAATATATATAATGATAAATATATCACAAAATAAGAGGGTATTAAGTTATACCCAAATTAAAAAGAATTTATCCATTGAAATAATTTCACATAGATAAAAAATGAGAATATCTTTGTTTCATCACATTTATATCCTACCATTTTGGTTCTTTGAATTTCAGATTCTTCTGAAGAAGTTTATCCATGTGAGTAGTATAGTTATTTAGCACATTCTCACTATGGTAAAATATTTTTTCTGAGTTTTCTTCATAATAAAGATCTTGATCCGGTTAAATGACTACAAATTGATGTACATGTTAATGATAAGGTATGTAGTTCCTTAGTAGAGATAAATGGAACACATCATGAATTTGAGAGAGGATCTATGGAATCAACTAGAAATAAGATACCATCCATTTTCAATCAAGAATTAAAATCAAAAAATATTCCTAGGGAACAGATTTCATTTATTTATGAATCTCATATTCTCCTTATAAGAGAAACTCATATGAATACCATATCTTTAACTTCAAATTCCATATTTCAGTAATCACCATCCGTATGACATTTCTAACAACTCGGAGCTACCTTGATGTGATTCTGACTGAAAATTAACTTCTTTATTATCAAAAAATTTTAAGGGAAAAGTGAGAAACCAAGATGTCTATCATACAACCAAGAAACAACCATAACAGAAAGTAACCTAGAACAAACTACATGATCTGCTCCTCCCCAGCCGCTGCACCATGACAACAAGCCATCACCAAAGCATGACCCTTCAACTAGTAGTCCTGTGAAGAAGTGCACATAAATGGAACTGATGGAAAATCCATACCCTCACAGCATCAAAATCCAAATGGAATGCTCTGATGAACAATGCATTCTCTGATCCGCATCTAAAGCTAATCTAAGTAGAGTTCTAGTTGCGTAACACCAAAATTTTCATCAAATCCTAATAGAGATGTGGACAAACTCATACAATAAACGTACTAGAATTCTTCTCAAACCAACTAACTAAAACCACCAACTTAAATAGAGTCGTTAAAAATTAACATGGGATTCCTAGAATCCACTTCTCTAAAAACTTTCCCGGATAAAGAGGATACCTGGGTGACTGATACCTCCATCATCAGCTTTTGAAACTCAGAATCTAGTTGATCCTAGGACTATATGTAATCCTTAATGCTAACATTACCTTTATTGAATCACCTACCAAAATAAGGTTTTGTTTTTCAATCCATGAGTATTTATCCTCTTTGACAGTCAATATTAGAGGTTACCCCATCATTTTAGCTGCCTCCCCTTTATTTTCATTCAGAAAAAAGGCCTGTTTGATCACTTCATCTTCGGAACATAAAATCAAATTCAATGTTAGATCACCAAGGTCCCCTAGTCCCAGATGAATAATGTTCCCTAAGACTATATTCTTATTGTTAATATTTTTTTAGAGAGACTCTCCAATAGATGAGGTAAATATGAGTAATCCTTACTTCCCTTCCTCTTCCCCAAATTCATTTTACTATTAGGGATTGAATCTGTATCTGCTGAGTGGCCAATATCACTTCAATTCGGTTCCTTCACACAGACCTTGTCTCCATCAATATGGGTAGCTGGAAGAGATCCCAACCCAACCTTTTCATCATATTCAAACATGTTACTCATGTGTATTGGGGTCTGGATCAAAGAATATGAACCCCCTATTCTCCCAACCCTGGTTGGAGTGGCTACATCCATAGTAAAACCCTACTCCCCCTTACACCTATAACCACTACTTGACCCTAACACCTCTATAAACAAAGTAGTCAAAACAACCTCCTCACCATCCACCTTCTGTTCCAAACCCACATTACCCCTATTCCTCCAGTTTTCTACTCAATCCGCCTCCTACCGGTCCAATCCATCACTTTCTAGAACACTACTCTTTGAATTACCAACCAAGTCCTACCTTTTCTTGATAAGAACCTTAGATTCTATCAAGTTAGAATAATTCACCAGAGCCTTCTTCCCCATATAAGAACCAAAAGCGATCACAATAGCCGCATTGCAGGAAACACTTTCGGTTCGTTACTCCTCCACCAACCACAATGAATGAGGTCCCCTACCTCTACCCTCCCTACCCATTGCCATCTGGTCTAAGCAAGCCTCCTCACATACCCCTAAAGACTCAACGCTACCACTATCTTCTATCCTCATCATAACCTGAGGTCCCCATTAACAAACCTCAATCGAGTTACCCATTCTCTTTCATATAGAACAACAATCCTGGCCAATTCCTTTCCCACTTGTGTTGAAGACCCATAACGAAAAACATCCCAAGTGTACCCCAGCCACATGCAAGTAGAATAGAAGTACATCTGGTTATTGTATATCACATGCTGCTTGCACCGATACTCATTTCTAATTATGACCCGTACATAGTCAAAAGGATCTCTGGACACATACACTTCTACACATACCCTCAGATTGACCGGGTGGCATACCGACATTTTGAGACTATTTGAAAATAAAAATCTACCAACCAGATTTCCACTCATTTTGATAACTGAGGGATTTGGAATCGATTTAGGATGTTTAGGAAAACCAACCAAACCCATAGTAGAAGTAGAATAAAACTTCATGTGGAACTCGAATGACCAGTGAAATTGGAAAAATTTAATCCCATTGAAGCTACAAGGGAACTTGAATACAACCCAAATAACATTATATCCCTATTACATTTTGGGGAGTTTGATGAGAATCTACATGGTGATATTTTTCTATTTCCATTCAAGTATTGGTAATGATTTTAATATCCTAGTAATATTTTTGGTTTCATCCATATCTTGTTGAAGTGTTGTGAAATAAGATATATACTCACTGATAATAATATTTATATTGTCCCAGGTGAAATACATTTTTTGATGTCCATACATCTACATAATTATTTGATGAATTGAGAATGATGAACTATCAGCATCATCCGAAATATCCTTCATCGAATATGGTGTAGATAAAAAACAATCATTATTCCTAAAACTGATAATTCGTACATAATGTAGGTTGAAATCAAGAAAATTTTATATCTTTTACAACATTATGTATTAATTTTTGGACTATTTCATCTTCAATCTGACAGATGGTCAAATTTTTTTGAGAAAGATATGATTTCTCCCCTTGCTTCCATGTTTTTAGATGCAAGATTTTAAAATCTAGAAATATTAGTTATTTAAAGATCCCTATCATGTATAAGCTAGCATGTTCATTTAGAAACAATGAATCTATCACCATGTACATATTCCTTGGGTTGGAATTTATTTAGTATTCATAATCTTTAATCCCCTCTAACAATCTTATACAAAACATGTTCATCTATTTTTCAGTGAATATATACATAAATTTTTTAAAATCAGTATATATATTACAAATATCTTTATAAAGATAATTCCTCTGTCAATTTAATGTAAACATTACTGAACATAACTCCAAATAAATAGTGTTAAATCATCCCCCTGAACCTTGAACTTTCATGTGGAATAAGTTATCACCATGTCATTATACATGAGGAGAAATCATTTTCACTTTTTTTATTAATTGAAATAGACCAAAAACCATACTCAACTAAAATATAGTGTAAGAATGTGTTCACTAACTAACCTTATCTTCAATTACTTAAATGTTTCCCCACATTAATTTATCCAATGAAACTTGGATCCATTATGAGTTAATATAGTGAGTGGATTAGACAACCATGTGAAATTCTATAAAAATCATCCATAAAAAACATCCAGAACAAGAAAAGTACCTATCACAGTCACCATGGATAGTTTTGGACAATGTTCAATAACTTTTGTCTTGGATTTATCCACTAAAATACCATCTCTTGAGATTATATGACCCAAAATTCACACATGGTAATTTTTTTATATAACATATCCTTCAATAGGGTCTTTATTAAAATAATTTGGTGATATTAATTAACTTAACTTATCATTGATTATAAAATAATATATTCTATAAATTCAACCAAATAGAGGTCAGGGTAATCAAAAAATACTCTATTTATTAACACAAAAAGAGGGGTAATTAGTAAGGAAATATTACATCAATATAAATTAATATTTTCCATACCCTGTACAGATTCTTTCTTGGGAATATAACCATTATTAACACCTAATTTATGATATCTCGAATGAATTTAAATATTCAGAAATTATTAGGCCCACAATTTTGATGAAACATGTAATCAATATGGGTTAGAGGATAAGTATTACCAATAACGATCCTTTTTAGTACCCAATAATCAATGTAGAGTCACAATGATCTTCCATTATTCAATAAAAAAAGAAAAGGTCCAACCCAAGGTGAGGAACCTAATTGAATGAATCACTTTTTAATATTCTCATGGAGTAACTTTTCAAATTATTGAAACTCAAAAGTCTACATTCTATATAGAGTCTTTGAAATAGTTTTGGAAGTATGTATGAGTTTTATTAGAAACCCAAATTCACATTTGGTGTAATACATTTAATATTTAATGAGAATACATAGACAAACTCTCATAATATATGAATACCTTTTTTGTTGAGTTTTTTCACACCTATTTGATATAAACACCAGTTTTTATAGGGATCAAGACCCATATAATGGATTTTATTTCTATCAGATGATAATATTTATTGTCACACATATATATTATCATAGTTTGGTTTATAATATCAAATGTGTCTGCCAATCATTCAATGTTAATGTAGTATTTGTGTAATGAAATTAGAATGTGCCTAATAAACCAACAACCTTAGTTAGAGATATAATATTATGATTTGCATGAAAAAGAGAACCCCAATCATAAATCATAGAAGGTTTATACACATGAAATATGAACATTGACCAATATGGATGTTCCCTCAAAATTAAATATCTTGTGAGTGAGTTATTGAAATGGGATTCATTGAGTCTTCTCCTAATATAGAGTATTTCATATTACGATGATAAAATAGGATACTTCAATGTTTGATAATAACTATAACCACCACAACTATGTCATTCATTATTAATTTCCTTAGATAAATAAAAATATTTATAATGGACATAATGAATCAATGATCAGAGTGACTAATCATAAAGGATCAGTTATTGGATGTCTAAATCTTAACACCCTCTTTTCAATTTAAAAACCATGGTAATTAATGGATATAATCTATTTAATTAATTATTAATGGATAATAATTAATATGTGTGTGAACCTAAACATAACCACCCAGAGTGTAAAACCATTTTTCTAAGGGAATACAAACCACTTACCAGAATGATGACCAAGATATACTCGACAAACTCATATCAGGGCTATTACCCTTATAAGAATCAATTTAAAAACTATTCCACTTGTTGTAGATAAATACTTTTTTGGAGAAACAACCTCATTTTTTTACCATATAATATATCATTATCCTGTATATAGGATTAGCCAATGGGTTATCATTAATGTTTCCTAAAAATAGTTTCTAAAGGAAAATAAATATTTCCCTGATACCATCTAAAGAGACCCATAATTTTCATACATGAATTTTAAATATTATTTAATGAATATTTAATAGTAAACATTACAATAAGGACTTCATTTGTATAGGTTTAGTGTTTTCAAAAACTGGGATACATAAAAAATATTCATATGAGATTTCCATGATGTCACACTAATTTCATCATAACTATAACCCCTGTTATAAATATCATACTTAATAACATTATTCATAACCATGGGAATAAAAACATTAGAAAGGGTTATATTAGATTCTAATTAATGGTAAAAAGGTAGATATTAATGTTCCCTAAATAATTTCTTGAGAAAAATACTATGAGAACATGAGATAAAAATTTGAAAACCATACCCAAAATAACATAGATCATAATCAAAAATATTTTCATAAATATATATATTTCATAAGACATGAATCATAATTGAATAATATAACATTTTAAATGAGAGTTTAATGTAGTTATAAGTCCAATAATTTTGGAATTGAAATAAGTACAGAAAATAATTTACAAAATATTCAAGGATCAGTGCCATGATTATCATAGTTGATATGTCTCACTCTCTAAAACATCATTTCATTATTCATGGTTCACTCCCAAGATTATCATAGTGGATAGAGCCCCTTGATGAATGGGGTTTACTCTATATTACTATCCTTATTATTTAAGGGGATATAAATCCCTACCCAATGCATTATAGAGATATATAATTCTAGGCCCACTAATTAGACTGTGGAAATCATTCATATTTATTCTATATGAATATAAAACATTCATTATATTTTAAATATTTAAAATTAAATGGGTTTCATAAAAAGTTTGTAAACATAACTTATCAAAATGACATGTGTTTCAAAAAATAAATAACTCATGGGAAAGAGTTCAGTTTCATAGAATCTTCCTTAAATAATCACCATCACAAGCCTTCCAAATAGTGAATATGGATGGTATCATTGGATTATATAACAAAAAAATAATATATAGTATCATTTGTATTATCATTGATGAAAAATTGCATTAAAATATCACTGGAAATGTTCTTGAAAAAATATAACATTCAATTTGAATTTTTTTAATTAAAATATAAAACATTTCTCCATTATTAAGGACTATACTTTCACTGAGAATTAAAATTGTAATATTTTAACAAAACATTCAAATCATTGAGTGGTAATGAACATTATACATTTATTTCATGTAATGTATGTTAAAAGATGGTTCATTTTTTAATTTTTTCTAAAACATTCAAAGTATCGCATTTTTTAAATGAATAGGATATTATTTTTCAAATTTTATAAAAATTCCAAAAATTATTATTTTTAAATATTAAGTGGATAATTTTGAAAATATTATTGATTTTTTTCTTTTAAAAAGGAAATAGAACTAAATGGATTTTCGATTAAAGAATGACATAAGGTTTATTTTTCAGAGAAATATTTTTTTTGGCTTTTCAATTATTAAATAGATAAAAATGAAAGGAATAAATTTATTCTCCTGAAATATAAATTTTATAATAAAATACCTGGTGTGACTTAGAGACATGGAATAAAATTTAATCATCATAATCTTTCTTATAAGAAATTCAGATAATCAATGTGATTGTAACATGAATCCCTTAAAACAAGTTTTAGTTTCTTAAAAGGTTATTTAAAAGAATGTAAAATAATTAAAGTTTACTATAGTTCTATAAATTAGTTCTTTATATACTTATAATATCCTATAAAATCGTTTTATAATATTTCAACACCAATTTGTTAATAATGTTTTTTTAAAAGCACTATTTTTTAGTTAACTTTTTCATTTCTATTGAGAATTTAGAAAAGGTAGTTCCAATACATTTAATTTTGTATAGTATAAATCATAATAATAATGTTTACAATGATATATATATATAAATATATCATATATTATATATATATATATATATTCAGATGAACACCTAAATGAAAAACATATAAAAATGAATTGCACCATTTATGGAGTTGGTAAGCAATACATACACATGAATGATGTTTTAACATTTTTGTAGAGGAAATTAAAGGATGGTAAATAATAATTCAATATTATAGTATAAATATTATATCATATTATATATATATATATTAAGTAAATATATCTTTATTACCATCCATGTAAAGAGGAAATGAAAAACGAATCCCATCTTTTTGTGTAGGCGGTAGTCCACATGTGAGGACCCTAAACCCAATAGACCAGATCTGGTGCCTCACATTATTACATTGGAATATATACAAGACATAAATCCTAAATTACTGATCTTTCTAGCAGTTTTGGATACCGGTCTACATAATTGAACCTTACATTACAATTTACACTATGAAATACAGTATAGTTAATCCATTGTAAGAACTAATATTCTTTAAAAATAAACCTAAATATCAATCAAATAATAGATCTTGGAATCATATGGAATATAAAAAAATAAATGTGTGATTTCATATTCCATTTATGGGTAATCATACAATAGAAACTATAATGAAAAAGTAATCATAAATTTTAATCCAAGTTGTATAACTGAAACACAATCGATTAAACCTATTATGGATCATAACATAAACCAAATACATGAAAATAAAATTATTCATTATAAATAATCACATTAATATTATACTAATTGAATAATCAAATTGAATATCAATAAAAAATCTCATAATGAAGGAATGCATAATGTTATGAATTATAAATATACCTTCAAGTATTTAACCAAGTCACTATACATAATTGTGTAAAGCCTTAGAAAATACCCAATCTCGTTTCCCTCATTATAAAAACTGATGTACTTATGGTCAATAGAAATCCTCACCCATAACTTACTATGTCTAATTCAATCCTCATATGAGACAATAATCAACACAAACATTCACATTGAAAAATTAGCACATTAAATTTTAGTACTTTAACCATAATCCATGAATGGATTCAGAATAGAACATCCATAGTGAAATGGATAATGAACCCTTCAATACATCATGGTATATGTTATCATAATATAAAAACCTCAATAAATCATAATATCCAATAAATTATTTTGATAAATATGAAAAATACTATACTAAAACCATTAAATATTTCTTGAGATAAATACCCATTTTTACATTAAAATCATTTATTTAAAAGTCCACATAATATTAGATGAAATTATTTTAGTAGAAAATAATTATTTATAAATTTAAATTAAGCTTCAATAAATTAATTTTTCATGATTGTGGAAAAAATAAGTCTGTATAAGTTAAAATAATTCCTCAGTATTTTTGTAGAAAAAGCCATAAAGTACATCATTTGGAAAATGACAAAAGGATTCCTTTGAATCCATTTTATAAAAAGTTAAAAATGGTTAAAAATAAATTAATAATTTATATAATAATATAAAAAATATATTTGGAGTACAATTTTAGGAAACATGGTCATGGATGATAAATTTTCCCCAATAGAAAGTAAAGTAGAAAAAACCCCAGATAAAAACGATATTGTGAAATTAACCCTTACCTTTCACATTACTTTAGTTTAAGGTGCTTTAACCACATGTATATATATTTAATGAATTTTATTAATTTATACAAGAACCATATACTAATTTACTTTATCATATATGAATTCATTATATTGTTTTGTTAAAAATAAATCATTATTACCCTTGTTTAGGGTGTTAACTGCTTTATTTTCCTATGAAAGTTTTATCATGTATTTATTATTTATTATTCATAAAACCTTTTTATTTCATATCAAGAGTGATATTATGTTCATAGATATTAAATTTACTCATTATATACAGTTTTATAATCATTCTTTAATGTTTAAAATTGAATACTTATCACATCTCATCGTGGAAAACGTTGGCAGTATGTATGCACAATAGAAGATATCATTCCCTTAATGGTAAAAGGGAAATTAATTTTATGGTATATTAATTATAAATAATAAATATAATTTCATAATTATTATTAGTATAAATTATTTATCCCATTATATTGATAAAAAAGTGGAGATGCAAAATAATTTACCACAGAGTGTAGACGGTAAGTCGTAAGTACGCTTGTGCAATGATTTTGTTTTTTCATAGGATGAATAAAAAGTGTAATATGGTTGTAAAATAATGATAATAAAAACTTATAATATAGATTATAATGGATTTATTTCTTTTTTATGGAAACAACATATGAATAAAAAGTATAATAAGAAATGAACATGAATGAGTAGGTAAAATAATTACCTCTTCTTTGATGGATGTCCTTTTAAATATATTCTCAAGGTATTTAGATTTTCTCTTTTTGTAAGAATTGGAACTACATAAATTGTATAATTATGTTATTAGGGGAAATTTTAGGTGTTTGGTCTAGCTAGAATTCTCAACGTGGTGTGAGGATGTGAGGGAGGAGGTGCCTTTTTATAATTGATGTTAGGGGTACTATTGGAAACACAAAAAACTATTAAATTAATATAAATTAATTTACACATCCAAATGAATTAAAAGTTATTTATTTAAAATATAGGATGCTGACAGGTTTCAATAATGTCAAACAATAATTTTTTTACAAGTTTAGGTCATATTATTACCCACTTCTTTTGGCATTAATCCTTATTTATTCCATTTAACTCTTACCATGACAATATGTGTTTTTTATTCATTAAGGGTTAGTATTGTTATTATATAATTACAAATAACATTAAATGAGTCATGTATGAAATATTAATATATATAAAAATTACTTTTATGAATATTTTATTTTTCAAATTTTATATAATTTGATAAAATATTATTTATTTTAATATAAAATTAATGAAAAGTTTGAAATTATTCATTACTTTGACTATAAAAAACTAAATAAAACAAAATTTCTTAAAAAAAACTATTAATATAAAAATATTATGTAAATTTATCTATAAAATTTACAAATGAATTTAATTAAGAAAAATTGTATTTATTTTAGTGTTTTTTATAATCATTTATATGATATTCCCATTAATTAAATAATCACTCCATCATCACATTCAAATCATTTAAGGTGATATTTTATTTATTAAAATAAAAATTAAATTACCTTTATGAATATAAAAATTTCATAATTCAAACTTCTATATATATTTTTATTTGTCTTAAATATAAATAAATTAAATATGATATAATTATTAAACATATGAGTACGCCATGTTTATATTTTCATTAAAAAAATTAGTAAATTTCATCCTCTCATACTAGTGGCTTCAATTGTTTATTATATTGGGCCAATGATGATTATGGTTGAATAAAACTTATCCATTGAAATTTGGAAAATGTTTAAGGTAATTTTCTAATATTAAAAATATTATTTTACCGTTAATTACTCAATTCACCTTTATCAACGTTAATAATAAAATACTAAAGTTACTACTCATAATTTTTCAAATTAAAAAAAACATATTAAATAAGTTGAACCAACTTATTCCAAATATGGAACCCATTTTTCAATATTCAAAAACATATATGTTAGAGTAATTAATTTAATATTAGTCTCATTGTTGGAATATGGAAATGATTTTTTAATGTGAAAAAATTCAAAAGATTGATAAGTTTTTATATCCAAATTAAATTTGAAATTGATTACAATGAAATACATTGGATTAAATGATAAAAAATTAAACTTATTAGACTTTGAAAAAATTAAAAATTTATTTTATCAATATAAACTATTTGAATGAAAAATCAAATTTCAACTAAAATTATGGATTTTTTTTCTATTCATAAAAAAACCAAACTTATTAAAATGATACCAAAAATTCAAAAAAGAAAATTTTTATATTATGAACTAAATGAGGATGTTTATTTAGATATTATAAATTATAAATTCATCAAAAATAATATTTAAAACCAATGCACTATCAAAAGGCATTAAAAATGAATTTAGAAAAATATACCATTTTATTGAACAAAATTGGATTCAATATTATTTTACCCTAATAATATCTTTTGGGTGAATTTAAAAACATTAAATATATAAATTTTATAATGTGGTTAATACTATTCATTCCTACTATTTTAACGTCTGGGTTATAACATTATCTTATTAATAGATCACAATGAAATGGAACTTAATGGTTCATTTAATGAATGATATTATATTTTAATTAATAGAAAATGTACCATAAATATTTCGGTGTTATACTCATCCCATGTTCAATGAAATTTAATCATTCAAATTTCTATAATAACACCCCATTAAAAATATAGTTAGATCATTATCATAATTTACTTAGATTCCAACATTCCTCTTATATTTTATGTTTTTTTTCACAATTTGTTTACCAGAAAAGTCACCCAAATCCTGAACCCATGTTATCTAGTAACCAAAATCTAGATAGGCACTTCCAAGTAAGATAAATTAAGAGCCAACTCAATTTATTCTTAGATAATAAGATGTGTTTTGTTTGACATGTACTTCCATAACATTGATATGTGGAACACATCATGAACACAAGAGAGACATGGTGGAGTTTCTAAACAATAATCCATTGTTCCAATTCATTCTATAATTTAAAATTGTCGGATGTACTTGGGACTTAGTGTCCCTTTTATATCAAATATTATAACACCCTCCCATGGTGGTACCTTTAAGAAAAAATTGATATCCTCATGGAATTTCAAATCCATCCTTTAGTTATAATCCTGAATATTTTTCCAATATTGAACTACTTTAATATGGGTTGAATAGTCTTTAGAATTTCTATTGATATTGGCATAAGTTCTGGGCCTACAAGACTACTTTCACTAACTTCATCCCAGCATGATGGGGGTGACATTTTGTTCCATATAAAACTTCATATAATTCCATTGGAATACTATAATGGAAGCTATTGGTTTAGGAAAATTCCACCAATGGTTAATACTGATACCACATACCCTGAATGTCATGTGAGCATGATCTAAACATGTCTTATAATTTTTGAATATTCCTTTCAGACCGTCCATTAGTTTGAGGATGGTAGGCAGTTCTCAAATGAATCTTAGTATATATAACCCTTGGAGTAATTTTAAAGTACATGGATATAAAATGTGGATCTTAATCAAAAAATTTATATAGGTGAACCATTAAGTCTTACATCTTCTTTTATGTAGACTTATAATAAGTAGTTGAGATGCAAGTTTTCTATTATAGAAAGAAAATTTACTAATTTGTTAAGGTGATAAAAAATTAACCATACCGCATCATTGATTTGAGGAGTAATTGGTCATCTTATGATAATATCGATCATAATATCTTCCCATTTCCACTTAGGTATATGAATAGTTTTCATGGATCCTCTATGATGTTGTCTCTCAACATTCATTTGTTGAAGAACTAGAAATCTTGAAACATAGATAGAAATATCCTGATTCATATTATCCCACCAAAAATGTTCCTTCAAATCACTATACATATTAGTGATCCAATGGTGTATAGTGGAATTTGTGCTATTAGAATCAAAAAATAATTCCCATTTTAGTTCGATTATATAGGGAACACAAAGTTTCTTTCCAAATCTCAAAACACTATATTCAAATACGATGTCTATCAATTTTCCATCATCAACAACATTAATTCTCTTTTAGAAATACTCATAATCCAACTAATAAATTTTTATATTTTCCTATAATTATGGGTTTTCATCCTTTTAAAAAATTAGTGATGTTTTACCTTTATTGATAACCCCCATATCCATATTTACTATGTGCATAAAAATAGGATCCCTTTAAATTCTCAATTTTTTTCAAAACTCCATGATCTTTTCTACTCAATGCATCTTCCTCATTATATTCATTCATTAGGTGGTAGTGTATTGACAAATTATAACCCTTGAGTAGATTTATCCATAAACATTTCCTAATATTGAGTTCTTTCAGTGAGAAGATATATTTCAATCCTTTTTAGTCCTATATATGTATCACATCTATCACCATAGAGATGGTGTCTCATTATATTCAGAGAAACTATTATAGCTACTAACTCAAAAAATGAGTTGGGTAGTTATATATATGTTTTTTTAACTACCTTGATGCTTATTAAATAACTCTATCATGCTACATATGTATAAAACCATGTCCTTTCCTTGATTCATTAGTATAAATAAAAAATACATCATTTGCTGATGGTATATTAATGATATGTTCATTGAAAATTATTCTATTAAATTCTTCAAAACATTCTTCAAATTTTTTTCCATATGAGCTTAACCCATTAGATGTGAGTCTGGAAAGCGGGTTAGCTAATTGCTAAAAATTAATAATGAAACACCAATATTAACATGATAAACCAATGGAACTACATATATCCATTACGATCTATGGTGAATACCATTCATGGATTTCCATTTTCTTTACATTATCAATAAAGATTCCATATTTTGAGTAAATTAGGGAAAAAATGAATTTACTGGAATCCATAATTTACAATTTCTAAATTTATCATATAATTATTCACTTATGAGAATATCAAGAATAATCCACAGGTGATTCTTAGGGTCTTTATATATTTAAGAATACCCTAGAATATCACCAATGAATACCAAAATAAAAACCATCAATATATTCTTTGTATAATATTTTCATCAGATCTATAAAAATTGGATGTGCATTAGTCAATCCAAATGTAATTACTATAGAATCATAATATCCACACCTCATTCGAAGATATGTCTTAAAAATATCTTCTTCATTACTCGAAATTGATGATATCCTGAATAAAGTTCAATATTTGAAAAGAATTGAGATCATTGAATTTGATCAAATAATTCATCAATTCTAGGAAAATGATACTTTCACTTTATAGTCATATAATTAAATTTATTGTAATAAATAAAAATCAACATGGATACATCTCTCTTATCAACAGAAAATAGGTGCTCTCTATGAAAAAACACATGGGTGAATATATCCCATTATACAAGACTTTTATAATTGTTTCTTAAACTCCACTAGTTCCACTACAGCTATTATATAGGGATTCAATGATTTTAGTCTTTCACCAGGTATTAAATCAATAGAAATATCAACATCACACTATAGGGTGTGTCTACGTAGTTCCTATCAAAATACATCAATGTATTAATTTATAATAGTTACATATTTAATTGGAATATTATATTATTCTTACCTAAATTTTGTTTGAAATTCCACCCCAAGAATTTCATTTATTAGAGCTACTTGGGGTTGGTCTAGATAAGAATTAGATGATGAAGTATCTACTTTAAAGATAAGGGATTCCTTTTCTTCCACACAAATAATAATTTCCTTATTTTTTTAATATATATTCACATCATATTTTGAAATATAGTTTATACCACAGATTAAATCAAACTAAATTAGAGTTATGATAATGAGGACAATAATTAAATCATGTTTTTATGTTATGAAGGGGATTTCTCGACACATATTTGTTGTAATGAGGCTTTACATAGGAGTTTTACTAAAAAACACATTATTAAATCCTAATAGAAATGTATGATTTTATTTTCCAACTTGTGAGATATAAAATATTGTTACTATATAGAAATAAACAAAGTAATTCCTTTGTTTAAGGATATGATTAATGTTTCTATCACCATATCATTTGTAAATTCAACCTTAGTAGTTATGATATCCTAATCTGTTCCTACATCCCTTAGACATTTCTGGGGAAAGTTTCAATGACTCTTAGGACAATCATTTTAATAGTTTCTCATCTCATTATAGTTAAAACGCTACTCATTATTAAATTATTTTGTTCCCATGAAATCACAGTATTGGTGGCCATTTTCTCCACACTTATAACAAAATACCACTCTAGTAGGCCTGTTCCATGATTTTTATTTCCACATATATTACAATATTGAATGTCAAATCTTCTCTTCTTTCCATTTTAATTATTTCCTTTTATAGGGTGTTCAACACCCCTCTTCTTCTCTTTCATTGCATTAAAGTCTTAAGACTTTGAGAATTCGTTTTCTATCTTAATAGAACATGACACTATATCGTCATATGATGAGAATGTATGAGAGACTAGTGCCCTTTCAAGGAATATTTTTAACCCATCATATAATGAATTAAAATTGATCTTCGGATTTTGTATGTAATTTATAGATTTTCCTACAACTCTTTTAATGTTGGAATCATACTAAGCAACATTCTCATCCTTCTTTTTATTCAAAATCTGAAATTACTTCTCCAAATATTCTCACAATTTGTGAGGAATGTATTTTTCTATGGTAATTTACTAAAGATCCTTTCATTCCATGTTTTATATTTCCTCATTATACTTTTTTGAATCAATGAACAAAATTAATTTGCATCTCTTGAGGGATGATAAATTTACAAGATAACATTTTTCTTTCAATACTTCCCAAACAAAAGAAAATCTCTAAGGAACCTATTTATTTTTCAGATAATAGTGGATTTGTAGTCCCATTGAATGTTTGAGGTTGTTTTCTCATGAATCGGTCTAACATTGTTCCTCATTATTGAAGATCAAGATTCTCCATATGGGTAAAGATATTATTCATAACCTAAGTCAATTGTCCTAGTAATGTTATAAGATGTTCAGCACCAGTTACAGCCCCAGTCCCAAGCTAATTATCTTACATAGTAGGTAAATACCAACATAAATTATGTGCATTGATACAAATTCCATTCCTTTCACTAGGATTCATTTCTAAATAGTGGAATATACTAAATTAGGTTATAAATCATAATATAGAATTTTAAACTAGAAAAACACATAACTAAATTGAAAATTTATGCATATCTAATATCATAATAATGAAAACTATTTCTTTAGGGTCATATTCACATTTAAATCCTTTATAATAGCTTGAAATGAAAAAGTGAATTATCCTAAGCATATCCCCTATGAGTGTCCATGAAGATGCGCGGTAAGGCCCATTTTCGTATACCAGGTTATGCTCAGTTACATAAGATGCACCTTATCAGAGTTTTTACCCCATGGTTCATCTATAACTGAACCACATTCACTTTTAGTATCCATACATGGATTTATTTCTAGGAATATAACAATAATCAATTCCTTACAAAATTTTACGATTATCATATTAGATTATCCACAAAGTCTATCTTAGGGTTATGTTCCATAATCTATATTTTCTAAATGTAGAATCTAACACTTCTACTAAAATTTACCTTATACCAACTTAATAACCCTGACCCCAGTATCCCAATGCTTGTGTCCCGGTTTATTACATACGAATATATACAAGTCTTGAATCCTAAAGTACTAATCAGTTTAGTAGTTTTGAAAAACTTATTATTCATGAACCTTACATTACAATTGAATCTATAAAATACAATATCTTCAATCCTTTGACAACATCAACATTTTTATAGTGCAATCCTACATATCAATCCGAATATACATCTTTAAATCCCATGGAAAGTAAAACAAAAGAAATGGGTGCACTCAGATGCATTGTATGGGTAAGCATACGGAGGAAGCTATTATGAATAAATATTCATAAACATTAAAGCAATGTGTATACCTGATGAAAACTCTATTTAAAAAAATTATTGAGCGTAATATCGAGAAAATAAATGTAAATAAAACAATTCCAGATAGATAACCACATGGATATACTACTAATTGAATAATCAAATGGAATTTTAATAACTAATCAAATAATGACGGAATGCATAATACCAGACATCAAAAACATATCATCATGGTTTTAGCCAAGACACCATACATAAATGAGTAAGGCCTTAGCCAACACCCAAACTAGTTTTCCACATGAGAGATATCAATGAATCGAGGGGCTATAGATGACACACATCCCACTTAATAATTCAAATTCTTTCCTCATATTAAAACATAAAGAATATAAAAAATTGTATTGAAAAACAATCATATAAAATGTGAATAGATAAACCATAATGCATTATGGGTTTCAAAATAGAACATCCATAATAAAAATTAATCATAAACTATTTAATAAATAAAGGTATATGGTATCATAAAATATCAAAATCAATAAAGCATAATATCTAATTAGGGATGTTGAAATATAAGAAAATGCTTTAATAGAATCAGTACAAATTTCATTAGATAAATACTTCTTTCTATTTTGAAATCATTTGTTTAAAAGCATATGAAATTATAAAAGGAAAATTTTCATAGAAAATAATTTTGTAAAATTTAAAAGGGAGATTCAAGACTTTATGTTTTCATGATGATGGAAAAATACACCATTTTTGTATTAGTTAAAAATACATTCTATTAGTATTTTTCATGAAATATTCATAAAGTAACTGGTTTGGAAAAATAAAAAATGATTTCACTAAAAACATTTTAAAAATGTAAAAAATTGGTAAAAATAAATTAAAATTTTGAAGGATAATTGAAAAAATATATTTGTAAATTTTTTATGAAACATGGACATGGATGATAAATATTCTCAAGCATATACTTATATATAAACAATCTCTATTAATAATGATATTTTCAAATTAATCCTCAAAATGTACATTAAATTAGACGATGGTTCCTTAAACTCTAGTATAATTGTTGTAATAATGTTATTATTTATCATAGAACCATATAAATATTAATGATATCATATATGATCTTAACTGGGCAGGTTTTGATTCTAAATGGGAGAGAGCCTTCGATGGTTGGGGAAGCACGTCACAAAAAGATCAAACTCTTCCGAGTGAAAAACCCAAAGTGATATATTTACTTGATGCTCTCAAGGGTTTGGCTCTATGAAAGGCTATCTCGATGAAGAATTAGCTTTGTAAGAAATTGTATGATGGATGCAACGTGGTAGAAGCTGATCCTAAGGATTTACAACAACACTCTAAAATTTTTATGTTTTCAGTCATGGTTCGTATTTCATATCTCTAAGGCGACAAACCATGGATGGCCATGGATATTAAGCCACAGATTTTACATATCTTGGGTTTCACGGATTGGCCACCTATTACAAACGGACCCGGTTATTTCCATATCCGATTATGCTCGTAGGAGGAGCTAGATCGCATTTGGAAGCTTGGAAATGTCCAACTTATACTTGGACTCCTTAGACACTCTGAATGGTATTTTTCATTTAATCCGCACACACATAGGAACACGAAGGCTCAAATTTGGGCGAGAATACACTGTCTCAATTTCGTCTTCTGGCATTCCATAATTTTAAATGACATCGCCTCTTGCATTGGAACCCCCCTGAAGATTGATCAACGAACATTAAACACAGATCTCAGGCTGTATGCAAGGGACATGGTGGAAGTCAATCTTGAAAATAAGATTCCGGATGCAGTTTCATTCAAAATAAATGACTACAAAAAGAGGTCCAATTTGAGTATGAGCACAAGAATCCCTTCTTCGAAATCTGTAAAATAGTTGGTCACTCCCTACTAAATTTTAGAGTGATGAATGGGTAGGTCAAAATCCAGGAGGAGTGAAAAATAGATTGCGACTAAACTCAAGTAAGAAGAAAGAAAAAGGACATGTCCTTTGACTTGGAGAAAACCGATGTATTCATGAAGAAAACCGAGAAATGGGTAAAAAGGACACTGTATTTGGGGGAGCCTTTGGGTTATACCTAGTATGATTGGGTGGAGGAAGATGAGAACATCAACGTTGATGAAGGCATATTCGACGAGATTGAGAAAATGGTGTTTAGTGTATATGATCAGTCACATGTAGTTGCTATTGATCATGTTTCATGCCAACCCACCTCTCTAGGAGATGGAAAGTAGGTTGCAGCACTTGTGGTCTCACATGAGGGGAAGTATATCATCACTTAAATAGTCTTTTAAGGACCTGTGGCATTATTTTATAGGGAATATGGAGGTGAATCCTATGGTTCCTTAAACTAAAATGGGAGTGGTAGCATTGAGGTTTTGGAAAACATGAAGCAATCTGGCCATTCTTATGAGATTCCTACAATTATTGGGACACTAGATGTTACTGTAGGTGACTCTATAAATTCTGTTTCCAATATTTCTAATGACATAATAGATGCAGTGGGATCACACACCACTAATAAGGTCATTCTAAGGCCTTTTACTGAAGTGATTATACAAAATAAGGCTTTAGTTTCAACTGACCTTACAATGGTAGTGGGATCTCTAAATATTTTTCCTGATACTGTATCTTCATGCACACCTACAACTGATAAAACTTCGATTATGTCTCCAAGGTTTAGCCGAACAACCCCACTTTTGAATGCAATATATTTAGAGAAAAATAAAAATACAAATATGGAAGTGCAACTAATTTATCTGTTATTTCCTCTATGGGTGAACAAGGAATGAAATCCTACCCAACTTCCTCTCTAATCCCTAGAAGATAAATGAGAAATAAGGGATCAGGTGGCCCAAAAAAGGGAGTTCTAACACCAAAAGTAGGTTTCAATGATTTTTTTCTTTTAGAACTTCCAGAGTATTGCTTACTATGACACTTATATTTTTTTGAAGATATTTATTTTGACTCACAAACAACTTTTTTTTCTATGACTAATCCTAAGACTAATCTTTCTTCGAAATATTTTCATCTGTGTTCTAATGGTTATAATATTCTGGTGCTTGCAATGATGGACTTGCTACGGAATCACATTGGATTTTTTATCATTCATCTTTGAAGTTTGTTTGTGTTTTCAATGTTTTTGAGCAGATGGTTACCTAGGATTTTTATTTTGATGGTTTACATTCTTATTGCACTTTGATATATGCTATGAATAAATATCAAGATTGAATATCCATTTGGAAGGACCTTAATATCATTGATAACCTTATACAGGATCCTTGGTTTGTGATCTGGGATTTCAATGCTATTCTTACCCCAAGTAAAAATATTGGACCATCCAACTCTTCTATATCCTCAAGAGAATTTAAATATTCTATTAAGGATCATAATCTTATTGAAATCTATCTCACAGGTGCTAATATCACTTGGTCTAGAGGACACCACAATAGGGTAGTGGCTATCAAACTTGATAGGGCTTTCAAAAATATCTATTCTCTCGATAAATTGGACTCCATATTGAGTATTACCTTACCTTGTATCAACTTTGACCATCATCTTATTCTATTTAGTCTTATAAAAAAAAAGTAAACCCCCTCTCGCTTTTAAATATAATAATTCTTAGGCTACAGATCCTGATTGTACTAGAAATATTAAAGATTTTTGGGATGGAATGAGGCATAACAATGATGTTTTTTCATGCATCACTAAACTAAAGCACCTTAAGAAGTGTCTAAAAGGATAGTGTAGATATAAATCTAAATATCTTATCAAAGACATATTGTATCTAGATAATGACTTTATTCATGTTCAACGTTCTAATACTTGATCTGATTTTTCTTTAGATCCTCAACAAGAAATTATTACCTCTTCGAAACTCAACACTCTCTTGAATCCTAAAAGAAAAATGAGAAAGTAAATTTTCAAAACCAAATGGATTTTGGATGGGGACATGATTACAAATTCCCTAAATTCCATCCTATTAATTTGAAATCATTGTAGAAATATTACTTTTTTTAGAGATGAGGAAACCCTCCCTGACTCTGAGGAGGCTATTGAAAATCATGTTGTCTCTTATTTTAATAATTTGTTCAATGATCAAGATGTTTCCAAAGATATTTTTCCTAATATCATACTGAATATGGTGACTATTGAAGACAATGTCTACATTTTATGAATCCCTCTGGATCATGAAAACAAGGACACTGTTTTTAGCCTCAATCTTGATAGTGCCTCGAGACCTAATGGCTTCAATAATTGGTTCTTTCAACACTACTAGCAGATCATTCATTTGGATGTTTGCAAACTTGTCCAAACATTCTTTGCCAATGAGGTTCTCCCACATGGGATAAATTCCCAATTCCTTACTCTTATTCTTAATGTGGAAAATCCCTCTAAGATTCACCTTTTCCAAATTATTTCTCTTATTAATACTATTTACAAAATTATCTCTAAACTCTATGCTAATAGACTTACCAACATTTTGAATTTAATTATTTATTGGAACCAATTTGGTTTCATCAAAGGTAGGTCTATTAAATATTGCATCTGTCTTGATTCAGAATGCACTAATATCTTAAGAAATTTCACTAGAGGAGGTAGTGTTTCCATTAACCTTGACATTAGAAAATACTTTGATACCATGGTTTGGAGTTTCCTTATAAAGGTTCTCAAAAAATTTGGGTTCAATGACTCTTTCTCTTGTATGATCAGTTCTTTATTCAAATCAGAATCCATCTCCATCCTTTTAAATGGTGTTCCTAGAGGCTTCTTTAAATGCACCAAGGAAATTAGGTAAGGTGATCCTCTTTCTGACATTCTTTTTTCTATTGCTGAAAATTACTTAAGCAGTTTACCCACCAACCTTGAGGATGACAACAAGATTAAACCTATCCAGGCTTCTAGAAATTTAAATGTTCCCACCCTTCATTTACATGTGGACGACATTATTTTTTTCTTACAAGGTCATAAAAGGAATATCCAAAACCTTAAAAATTCACTATCTCACTTTGAGGAAATCTCTAGTCAGTCTATAATAGAGAGAAAATCCATTTTTTTCTTTGGGGAGAACTTTGCTTCTAACAGAAAAAGTAATATCATCAATTATTTAGGAATCAAGGAAGGTTCCTTCCCTTACACTTACCTTTGGGTTACTATCTTTACTTTCATATAATTTTTGATAATATTACCAATCAAATTTCTTCTTGGAAGGGTAAATATCTCTCTATGGCTGAAAAAATTCATCTTGTGAAGTCTACAATTGTCTCCAAAATTGTATAATAAATGATGGTTTACAAGTGGCCTACTGGTATCCTAAAGAAAATCAATGTTTACATTAAAAATTTTGTTTTTATCTGTTGTATGATTGAACGAAAGCTTTTGACAATTCCTTGGGTGACCTGTTGTAAGACTTTGGACAAGGGTGGTCCTGGAATAAAAAAATCATTAGTTTTTTAATGACCCCTTTCAAGCTACGATGACTTGGAGATTGATTCATAATAACCCAAATTACATGGATTTTCTAAAAAAAAGATTCATTTCTAAACATATTAATGTAAATTTGAGCTTCATTACTTCTTCCATCTAGCCGTCTATTAGGCAATCCTTAACCAAAATTATGAACAACTCTAGATGGATGGTCAGTACAAATTACTCTAAGAAATTTTGGCTTGATAACTGGAAAACTGTTCCTTTAATCTCTATGCTTACTTATAATACTCCTCATGACAATATCAACTCCACTATTAGGGATGTTGTTAATTCTCATGAAATCACTCTCCCTAATATGATCAGTCATGTTATTGACAATTATCCCTTCTCAAACTTTGAGGATTTCCTCATTTGGTAACCTTCTTAAAATGGAATTCTAGATTCAAAGAGTTTTTACCTTAAAAAATTCATAAATCCTTATTATATCCTATGTTGGTTGAAATATTTTAGTAAACCTTGGATTAATCCCTCGAGAGATACTCTTATTTGGCTTGTTTCTTATAAAAGGGTCCCTAATGAATCTTTCCTGCAATCTTTTAGGATTTATCTTTTATCTAGATGTCACATGTGAAACCAACACATAGATGATGATAATAATTTGTTTCTATCTTGTGCTACATCTGCAGCCCTATAGAATTACATTCTTGACATTTTGTTCACAGATTCTTACTTATTGATTCTATCAACTCTCAATTGCAGTGTTGAGTTGATTATTAATCTTCTCAACAATTCAAGAATATTTTTCCAACGGCGGTTTCTGAAATTCTACATGTGATCTACTTTTGTAATAATAATATTCTTTATAATAATTTCTCATACAGGCTCAATGAAGGTAAGACACGAATTCTCATTGCCATCCAGGGAACTGCATCTATTAAGAAAGCATATCGTGACAACACTGTTGGTGACTTTGAGATCCTTCACCTACATCAGATTGCTGATTCTTATAGACAACCTCGATTCACTTTTGAGGTATTCTATCAAGATCTACTTCTAGGATGGATCAAAATGAATGTCAATGGTTCTTTGAAAGGAAACCCGGGACCTGCTGGATGTGGTACAATATTCAGAGACTATCTTGGTAGGTCTCATGGATGCTTCTTCGAAAGTTGTGGAATGGCATCATCTCTAGAAGAGAAAATGATAGGGGTTATACATTTCGTGTACCTAGACAAAAAAAGGTTCGAATAATCATTGAATTGAATGTGATTTGACCAAAATTTTCCATGCTACCTGGAAGGGGGTGGTGCAACTTGCCTGGCTGCTTACTTCCCGTTTGATGAATTCCCTTGCTTCGCTCGCGATATAAACTACATTTCCACTCATGATTTTTGTGAAGTGAACATGGTTGATGATGGTATTTACAACAAGAGGTTCAACCAGGACATTACATGGTAGGATGAGTTTCCTAGTTATTTTCTCCTAATTTATGATAATCATTATAATAAATTTCCATCTTTCCGACTCTTATTACCATTTTTTTTGAAAAACTTGTTCCATGGTCTTTGACTGAGGCACTATAACGACCCATACTTTACATACATTTTTCAATCTTCAAAATTGGATCACACTTATTACAACATATAACAAAACCATGAATGGACCTTATAGGTATAGTGTCTTTAGAAACTGGGAAAGATAAACAACTGGTTCATAAAGCATCTACATTGTATCCCATTTATTTCATCATATCTAGAGTACCTCTTGGAATATACTACTTAATAACCTTCTTCCTAACCTGGGGAAAGAAAACATACAAAAGGGTGAGCTCAAATGCTCAGTAAAGGTAAAAAAAGGAAATATCATATTCATAAGAACATAGCATTTTGAAAATATTAACCTACAAAAGAGATCATAATATCATAACATGGGATAAATCATAGCAGTTAAATGTAATCCCAATAATAATAACACAAAACATGAAACATTGTGACATACACACATAATCATAGAGAATCATTTCTTAGTAGTCAAGACTCATTGCCAAGACTATCTTAGTGGACAAAGTCCATTTATGAACCGAGTTCACTCCTCGTTTCAGTTCTGTTTGACTGAACCAGATTAGCATGTCATTATAGCCATGTCTATCTCATGAGATATAAATCATTACCCAATGCATTGGAGGGAGATATAGTTCCCACCCTTCTCATAATTAAACCATTCTTATATGTGCCATAAAATCATAAATAATACATCATACCATAACCCATGTAATAAAAATGAGATTCTTAAACATTGTGCCATCATAACATAATCCATATAAGATAAAAGGACTTCATAAAAATAATTCCATCATAACATAATCAAATCAATGTAAAAATAGGGATAGAAATAGAACCCTATATTATCTTAGATGGAAAATAATTTTTATAAAACACTTGAACTCCATTCTTGAAGAAAATATCCTTTCTACTTCAAAAAAATTTTCCTTTCTTAAAATGTCATATAATATTAATCTAAAAGAACTTGATTTAAAATAAACTTGAAAACATGTAAAGGAAGCTTCATGGAAATAATTCTCTAAAAATCCATTCATGCCGTATAAGTAAAAAAAACATTCTTCTCGTACATTGGACGGAAAAGTCAAAAAGTACCTCGTACGAAAAACGACAAAAGATTCCTTTCATATCTTTTACTAAAAATTCAGCGAAGGGTAAAATTGGATTTAAAAAATTGTATGAGGACAGAAGTAATATTACATAATGAGGAAACATGTATGTGGATGATAAATATTCCCCAGTAAATTCTGAAGTATAAACAATCTGAGATAAAAATGATATTGCGAGATTTTCCCTTACCTTAGATCCGATTTTCTTCGTACGTGTACAAAACTCCTGTATATTGATTTAAATAATGTTATTTACTTATTCCAGAATCGTAATCATTGTTATTATATCATATATTTTAATATTATTAGCTTCTTATTAGTTATATTTCATTGCTACTTGTTATTCAGGTGTTTATTTCTTTTTGTTCTTCTGCGTTTTTGGTCGGATAAATTATTATTCTTATTTTTAGGTTGTATATACCTCATTTATAGAATATTTTTAGTGTAATATATATCATATTTATTCATTCAATTCATTTATATAATCATTAAGCATTGAAGATCATGTAGAACGAGTCGCATCACATCGTGGAGATGGTAGGTCGTACGTATGCACAAGCGATGATATCGTTCCCATGATCGTGGAATTATATTGAAGTGTCTGTATAATATTTCAGAATCAATATAACTTTACAATAATCATATATAGTTATTCTCTACACCATTATACCCATCCATGTATGGTGGTGGTGGAAAACATATTACACCACGGTGTGGAGACAGTATTCCGTACATACACATGCGCGGTGATTTCATTTTCCGTAGGATGGATAAAAGGTTAAATAGAGTTGTTTCATATTTGTAATAACATATCAGTATATGAGTGATACTTATGTTATTACTTCATAATTAATCAACTAAATAAGAAGAAGTAGAAGAAGAAATAAAGTTGAAACAATCGGTAAAGGACATTACCTCTTCTTTGAAGCGCCTCTTCTTAACATCCTCTTAGGGCACTAAAGATGGTCTTTGAAGAAGACCGGGACCACTAGGATGTTTCTAGGGAAGTGGAGAATAGAAATTGGTAGGGGTTGGGCGAGAGTTATGGCTCAAAGTGGTGTGAGGAAGAGAGGGAGGAGGTTCCCTTTTATAAGGGAGGAGAGGGGCACCTTAGGAAAAACATAAAATATTATTTTATTATAAAGTCATATTTGGTTTTTAATAGCTCCAAATTGATTTATTTTGAAGATAAGGCGGGGATGGGTAGAAATAATCTTAACCAATAGATTTTAGACAAGTTTATGTTACTATTTAACCTTATTATTTAGATTTAACTCTTTGTTAAATAATTTAACTTTTACCGTGTCTTCTTGTTTTCTTACATTATATGGTTATTAAACATACTATTACAAGCCAAACGAACCCCAAGTTTTTAATTATTAATATATATAACCTTAGCTATGTGATTTGGCCGAACGTTATATTTTTAGGAATAAAATAACAATTAATAATATAATATTTGATTTAAAAACTAATTTATGTCAATTTTGACACTATTTGGTAATTGATTTTTGTGAAAATCATAACAACATTATTAGTTTGAACACAGTTAATTAAATACATACTAATATGTCATTTTAACCTTTAAAATTACTGTAATTATTAAAAAGTCTTAAATTACATTTATTTGGGTATTTATAATATCAATTATGATAATATTTCCTTAATAAGGTAATTATTGCATCATCATTGTGTCATAAATAAATAAATTTATTTAAAGTAAATAAATTATAAATAAAATACCATTATGTAGGAAATATTTTTATATTTATAATGAATATTTATATTCGAATTTATCTTATTTATAACCCTATATTAAAAACGTTTTAGTTATTAAACATTGATTTTAACTATTTTAACTCTTCATTAAATAAAATAATATTAAATGTACTAATCTAATCCAAGTAGACCTAAAGGGAAATTTTTTATTACTAAGGTTGTTTTTGGTTGAATTATACTTATCCAATGGAATTAGGACATGTGTTAGGGTAATAATAATTTCATTTTTACACTTAATTACCCAATTTACTTTTAACCCTGGTAAAAAGTAAAAATTTATTATTCACCAAAAAAAAATTATCTTATTGAACCACATTTTACACATTGATATTAACCGTGTTTCTCGGATTTTCGAAATTCCACTCACAGAAGTGGTAAAAATAAGTTTTATGTAAATTTTCAAACTCTCCTAGGAGGTGGGTAAAAGACGGTGAAAAGTTCTATAAAAGTTTTATATATCTAAAATTATTATAAAATGACTCCAATGAATTACTTTGAACTTATATAGGTATTATGTATCAATTTTGACCTAAAATAATTTTAAATAAAATAAATAATTATTTAAATAAAAATTCTGTTTTTAAATAGTAACCTAGTGTTTTCACTATTCATCAAAAATTGAAAGTTTTCAGAAAAATACCAAAAATTCACCCTAGGATAATTTCGTTATTCTGAATCCAAAAATGAAGTCTGTTTTTAAAGATAAAATTTATAAAATTTCAAAAAGTGGGTAGTAATATTCATAACGGCTAGTTTTAACAATATTTTAATAGCATATCGTTGTTTAGTGAAACTCAGTATTGCGTACAATGCAAGCTATCGTGGAAGGTTGTGATTTCTTGTAAAGCAAGCCAAGCTAGTGTGTGTGTAGTGAAAGATTCATTTGATGATGTATATAACATAAAATAAAAATATTTCTCATAAAAATATCGGGTGTTACATTTTACCCCCCTTAAAATGAATTTTGCCCTCAAAATTCGTCACTTTGTAATGAAAACATGAGGATAACTCTCCCTCATCAAATCCTCAATCTACCATGTAGATTCTTATAATTGGTGGTTCCTCTATAAAACTTTCACCAAGGGAGTGGTCTTGTTCCATAGAACTTTTTCGCTACGATCCATAATCTCTATCGGCTGTTCTTCATAAGAAAGATCTTTCTCCAGTGGGACAACTTCTAAGCTTAGTACATGTGAAGGATCGGGTATGTACTTTCTCAGGAGAGATACATGAAACACATCGTGTACTTGAGAGAGATTTAGTGGAAGCGCCAATCGATAAGCTACCTTCCCAACATGATCCAGTATTTCGAAAGGACCGATATACCTTGGGCTTAGTTTTCCCTTCTATCCAAATCTCATTTCTCTCTTCCAAGGAGATATTCATAAGAAAACTTTATCACCCACTTCAAACTCTAGGTCTTATCTTCAGTTGTCAGAATAACTTTTTTGTCGACTCTGAGCTGCTCTTATGTGTTTTTGAATAGATCTGACCTTTTCTGCCATCTCATCAACAAGATCAGGTCCTAATACCTTTCTTTCCCCAACTTCATCCCAGCAAGTTGGAGTCCTACATTTCTTTCCATAGAGAGCTTCATAAGGTGCCTTCTGAATACTGGAGTGAAAGCTTTTATTATAAGAAAATTCCACCAAAGGTAGGTATTGATCCCAACCACCTTTGAAATCCATAGAGCAAGCTCTTAACATATTTTCTTGAGATTGAATTGTTCTCTCAGACTGACCGTCTATCTGAGGATGATAAGCAGTTCTGAAACTCAACTCTGTATCCATAGAATGCTGAAGACTGTGCCAAAACTTTGAGGTAAACCTCAGATCCCGATCAGGTATAATGGAATGTGGTACTCCATGAAATCTTACCACTTCTGTTACATATATCCTGGAAATATGATCCAAAGAGAAATTTTTGTAATAGAAATGAAGTGTGCTGACTTCGTAAGATGATCAACTATGACCCAGATAGAATTATTGCCTTTAGATGTTTTAGGAAGTCCGGTGACAAAGTCCATAGTGATGTTTTCCCATTTCCATTCGGGTATGGGTAATGGTTGTAACATCTCCTTAGACTTCTATCTCTCAGCTTTAACTTTATGACAAACCAAGCATCGAGAGTCATATTCAGCAACATCGTTTTTCATTCCATCCCAACAGAAAAACTCTTTCAGGTCCCTATACATCTTCGTGCTTCCAGGATGAATAGAGAATGAAGTACCATGAGCCTCATCCAACAGCTCCTTCTTTAATTTTGGGAAGGGAGGAACACAAACCTGATTCCGGAACCTTATTATCCCATCACAATCAAGGTTGAATTCAGGAACATTTCTCACCTTCTTTTGTAACTCTACATATTCTTTCTGTGCCTCTTTAATCTTCACATGTATAGATGGTTGAACATTCATTTGAGAAAGATACAATTTTCCCCTTCCATTATAATTCCAAGATCCATCCTTTTTTAATCCATAAATATTGGATCTTTTGTGATCCTCGTCATGGACAAGCTCGCATGGTCTTGTCGACATAATGCATATGCCACATTTTTTGCTTTCCGAGGGTGGTAATGAATTGAGCAGTCGTAATCCGTAATATGCTCCAACCATCTTCTTTGGCGCATATTCAGCTCCTTTTGTGTGAAAATATACTTTAAACTTTTATGATCAGTATAAATATCACACCTTTTACCATAAAGACAATGCCTCCAAATCATTAATGAAAAGATTACCGCAGCTAAATCCAAATCATGAGTTGGGTAATTTTGCTCCTAGATTTTCAACTGTCATGGGGCATAATATATCACCATATAATTTTGCATGAGAACCCACCCCAATCCTTTCTTGGATGCATCACTGTAAATCACAAACCTTTCTCTACTACAAGGAAGTGTGAGCACAGGTGCACTGGAAAACCTTCTTTTTAATTCCTTGAAATTATCTTCACACTCCTCCGTCTAAACGAACATAAATCCTTTTCGAGTCAACCTTGTGATTGGACTATATAATCGTGAAAAATCATTCACAAAACATCGATTATATCCAGCAAAACCAAGAAAACTTCAGATATCAGTTACTGTTTTTGGTCTCGACTATCTTTTGATAACCTCTATCATTTCTGGATCCATAGATATCCCCTATTTTGAGATTAGGTGACCCAAAAATGAATCTTTTTTAAGCCAAAATTCACACTTGGTAAATTTGGCATAAATCTTCTCATTTCTCATGATCTTCAATATAATTCTCAAGTGGTCTTCATGTTCTTCTTTTCTATTTGAATAGACAAGAATATTATCTATAATGACTACCTCAAACTGATCAAGATAGTCTCTAAATACTCTATTCATCAAATCCATGAAGATATCACGGGCATTAGTAAGACCAAATGGAGTATCTATAAATTCATAGTGTCCCTACATTGTATGGAAAATCATCTATGGTATATCCTCCCTTTTGACCCTTAATTGACGATACCCTGAATGTAGATAAATCTTGGAAAAGTATTGAGCTCTGCGTAGTTGGTCAAATAAGTCATCAATGTGTGGGAGAGGATATTTGTTCTTGATCGTGATCTGGTTAAGTTCATGATAATCAATGTAGAGTCTCATTGATCCATATTTCTTTTTAACAAACAGAACAGGTGCTCCCTATGGTGACGCACTAGGGCGTATGAATCCTTTATCAGGATTCTCTTCGAGTTGCTTCTTCAATTCCTACAACTCAACTGGAGCCATTCTATAAGGTTCCTTTGAAATAGGTAAAGCACCCGGTATGAGTTCTCTTGAAAACACAACTTCACGATTTGGTGGAAGACCAGGAAATTCCTCTAGAAAGAAATCATGTAACTCCCGTACAAATGGCATATTCTTAATCATGAGTTTTTCTCCAACCATTTGAGATAAATGACCTTTCTTTAGTGGAATCAAGACCCATAAGATTGAAGAAATTTCCATTGTAAGGTTATGTTCATCCTTGCATCGATAGGCGATCATAGATTGATATAGAATATGAAATGTGACTTCCCTTCTTTGGAAATTGATATGAGCTTCATATAAAGAAAGCCAATCCACGCCAAGAATCACATCAAATTCCACTATAGGAAGGATCACAAGATTTGCAGGAAGCACTTTCCCACAAACATCAATCAAAGAAGAATTGTAAACTTTTAATGTGACTGTTGTGCCATTAGGGGTTGTTACAGCTAACTCAACATCTAATTATTGAGGTAATACAGAGATACCCTTAGAAAATTCATCAGATATAAAAGAGTGTATGGCTCTAGAATCAAATAAAACATTTTCTACTTTAGAGTGGATGGTAAGTGTACCTTTCACCACTTCGTTATCATCCTCCACATCACTGATAGAAATTTTACGTGACTTTCCTTTGCCTTTAGCCTTAAGAGTTTGTTGACGCGGATCATGATCAACAACCCTTGGATTAGGGCATTGATTATAATAATGACCCATTTCCTTGGACTTGTAACATTGAATTGTAGGAGGTGCACTCTATGCAGCCTTTTCTTTGTTCGCATCACTAGACATCTTCTTCCAATCATTGTGGCATTCAAATGCCCGATGACCTTCTTTTACACATTTGAAACATTTACTTGTCCCTTTAAGACAACTCCCTTCACATTTCTTTCCACACATTGAGCATAAGGGAAAACTCATCTTCTTTTCAGTGTGTTGTTTAGATTTTCCTTTTAATTCTATATTCCTCTTCTTATCAAATGCATATGACTGCTGGGTTACTCCTATCTCCATCTCAACATTGAGAGCACATCGAACGATTTCCTCATAGCTATTGAAGTCCCTTATGGCTAACGCCCTTCGAAGACATGGTTTTAAGCCACTAAAGATCGATCGATCTTACTCTCAGGTTGGATTATAACACCAGAAGTGTACCATGAATGTGTTGTAAAATTTTCTTCGTAGGTACCAACAGATTGATCATCCTTTTTATTTAGTTCAAGAAACTCCTTCTCCATCTTTTTTCAAAGAATACGAGGGAAGTACTTATTGAAAAATAAGTTCTTGAACTCGTCTGATTCCATGGAATCAATTTCACCTCTTGGCCTCATATTCTTGATACGATTCCACCATTGATCATCTTCACCTTCCAAATGATAAACTGCTAAGATGAATTTATCATGTTCAAAATATTGAAGAACTAAAAATAGCTTTTCATTGGTACTGATCCATTGTTCAGCCACTAATGGATCATTAGACCCACTGAATGAAGGTGGACACTACCTCATAAAGGATTCAACAGAATGTTGCTCCTTCCTTTGCTCGTTTGGAAGTCCTGCATGATTCAAATCTCTAGAAAGTTGTGTGATCATGTCTACAAGATTTTGAATTACAGCTCCCATAACATTTGGTTGCTCAGGGGGACAATCATTGCATTGCCCGTCGCATTCATCATTAACACAGTTTCATTAGGGTTACATCCATTGACTAAAACCAATAAGCATAGTGTGAGAAACACTAATCATAATAGGAAAATCACACAATCATGAATAAAATTTCACACTTAAGGTCTTATCAATGGTTATTCAGGGATATTTCTAAAACACTATGATTGTGTTCTATGCTTAGAATTATCCTTAGGGTTCTTACTAAGGCTTTCACATCCTAGTTTACAAAGGTTGACTATACCTTTTCTCTGATACCAACTATAAGGATACATACTTTACATACATTTTTCATACTTCAAAATTGAAGCACACTTATTAAAACATATAACAAAACGATGAAAGGACCATATAGGTATAGTGTCTTTAGAAACTGGGAAACAAAAACAACTGGTTCATAAAGCATCTACATTGTCTCCCATTTATTTCATCATATCTAGAGTCCCTTTTGGAATATCTTACTTAATAAGATTTTTCCTGACCCGGGGAAAGAAAACATAGAAAAGGGTGAGCTCAAATGCTCAGTAAGGGAAAACAAAGGAAATATCATATTCATAAGAACATAGCATTTCAAAAATCTTAACCTACAAAAGAGATAATAATATCATAACATGGGATAAATCATAGAAGTGAAATGTAATCCCAATAATCATAACACAAATCATGAAACTTTGTGGCATACACACACAATCATAGAGAATCATATCTTAGTAGTCAAGACTCATTCCCAAGACTATCTTAGCGGACAAAGTCCATTTCTAAACTGAGTTCACTCCTCATTTGAGTCCTGTTTCACTGAACCGGATTAACCTTCCATTCCAGCCATGTCTATCTCATGATATATATATCATTACCCAATTCATTAATGGGAGATATAGGTCCCACCCTTCTCATAATGAAACCATTCTTATTTATGCCATAAAATCATTAATCATACATCATAGCAGAACCCATGTAATAAAAATGGGATTCTTAAATATCGTGTCGTCATAACATAATCCATATAAGATAAAAGGACTTCATAAAAATAATTCCATCATAACATAATCAAATCAATGTAAAAATACGGATATAAATAGAACCTTATATTATCTTAGATGGAAAATAATTTTGATAAAACACTTGAACTCCATTCTTGAGGAAAATATCCTCTGTACTTCAAAAACATTTTCCTATCTTAAAATGTCATATAATATTAAACATAAGGAAGTTGATTAAAAATAATCTTGATAACTTGTAAAGGAAACTTCATGGAAATAATTTTCTAAAAATCCATTCATGCCGTATAAGTTAAGAATGAATTCTTCTCATACTTTGGTTGAAAAATTCAAAAAGTACCTCTTACGAAAAACAACAAAAGATTCCTTTCACATCTTTTACTAAAAACACACCGAAGGGTAAAATTGGATTTAAATAATTGTATGAGGTTAGAAATAATATTTCATATTGAGGAAACATGGATGTGGATGATAAATATTCGCCAGTAAATTCTGAAGTATAAACAATCTCGGATAAAAATGAGATTGCGAGATTTTCGCTTACCTTAGGTCCGATTTTCTTCGTACATGTCCGAACCTCCTGTATAATTATTTAAATAATGTTATTGACATATTATAGAATCTTACTCATTGTTATTATATCATATATGGTCATATTCTTATCATTTTATTAGTAATATTTCATTTCTACTTGTTATTCGGGTGTTTATTGATTTTTGTTCTTATGCGTGTTTTGTCGAATAAATTCTTATTCTTAATTTTAGGTTATAGATACCTCATTTAAAGAATGGTATTATTTTAATATATAACATATTTATTCGTTCAATTAATTTATATAATCATTAAGCATTGAAGATCATGTAGAACGAGGCACATCACATCATGGAGACGGTAGGCCGTACGTACGCACAAACGAAGATATTGTTCTCAGGATCGTGGAATTGTATTGAAGTGTATGTAAAATATTTAAGAATAAATACTAATTTACAATAATCATATATATTTATTCTCTACCCCATTATACCCATCCAAGTAAGGTGGTGGTGGAAAACAGATTACACCACGGCCTGGAGAGGGTATTCCGTACGTAGACACGCGCGGTGATTTCTTTTTTCGTAGGATGGATAGAAGGTGAAATAGGGTTGTTTCATATTTATAATAACATATCATTATATGAGTGATACATATTTTATTACTTCGTAATGAAACAACTAAAGAAGAATAAGTAGAAGAAGAAATAAAGTTGAAAGAATTGGTAACAGACATTACCTCTTCTTTGAAGTGCCTCTTCTTAACCTACCCTTAGGGCACTAAATATGGTCTTTGAAGAAGACCAGGACCACTAAGATGTTTATAGGGAAGAGGATAAGAGAAATTTTCAGGGGTTGGTCGATCTTGAAGGCCTAATGTGGTGTGAGGAAGAGAGGGAGGAGGTGACCTTTTATAAGGGAGAAGAGGGGCACCTTAGGAAAAACGTAAAATATTATTTTATTATAAAGTCATATTCGTTTTTAATAGCTCAAAATTGATTTATTTAGAAGATAAGGTGGGGTGGGTCTAAAAACTCTCAAACAATAGATTTTATACAAGTTTAGGATACTATTTTAACCTTAATATTTAGATTTAACTCTAAGTTAAATAATTTAACTTTTACTGTGTCTTCTTGTTTTCTTACATTATATGGTTATTAAACATAATATAACAAGACAAACGAACCCCATGTTGTTAATTATTAAAATATATAACCTTATCTAAGTCATTTGGCAGAACCATGGATTTTTAGGAATAAAATAACAATTAATAATATATTATTTGTTTTAAAAACTATTTTATGTCAATTTTGACACAATTTGGTAATTTATTTTTGTGAAAATCATAACAGAATTATTAGTTCGAAAAAAGATAATTAAATCAACAATAATATGTCATTTTAACCTATCAAATTAGTGTAATTCTAAAAAAGTCTCAAATTACATTTATTTGGGTATTTATAAATCAATTATGTTAATATTCCCTTAATATGGTAATTACCGCATCATCATCGTGTCATAAATAAATTACATTATTTAAAGTCTAAAAATTATAAATAAAATACCATTATGTAGGAAATATTTTTATCTTTATAATGAATATTTATAGTAGAATTTATCTTTTTCATAACCCTGTATTAAAAATGTTTTAGTTATTAAACATTGATTTTAACTATTTTTACTCTTCTTTAAATAAAATAATATTAAATGTCCTAATCTAATCCAAGTCGACCTAAAGGGTATATTTTATTCCTATGGTTGTTTTTGGTCGAATTATACTTATCAAATAGAATTAGGACATGTTTTAGGGTAATAATAATATCATTTTTACCCTTAATTATCCTATTTACTTTGAACTGTGGTAAAAAAAGTAAAAAGTTACTATTCTCCAAAAATTATTTTTATCTTATTGAACCACATTTTACTCCTTGATATTAACCGTGTCGCTTAGATATTTTAAATTCCACTCATAGAAGCGGTAAAATTATATTTTATGTAAAATTTCAAACTCTCCTAGGAGGTGGGTAAAAGACGGTGAAAAGTTTAATTAAATTTTTATATATCTAAAATTATTATAAAATGACTCCAATGAATTACTTTTAACTTATATAGTTATTATGTATCAATTTTGACCTAAAATAAATTTAAATAAAATAAATAATTATTTAAATAAAAAGTCGGGTTTTAAATAGTAACCCAGCATTTTCACTATTCACCAAAAATTGAATGTTTTCAGAATAATACCAAAAATTCACCCTAGGCTAATTTCGATCTTCAGAATCCAAAAATGAAGTCCATTTTGAAAGATAAAATTTATATAATTTCAAAAAGTGGGTATTACTATTCATAATGGCTAATTCTAATAATATTTTAATAGCATATCGTTGTTTAGTGAAACTCGGTATTGCGTACAACACAAGCTATCGAGGAAGGTCGTGATTTCATGTAAAACAAGCCAAGATAGTGTTGTGTGTAGTGAAATATTCTTTTGATGATGTATATAACATAAAAAAAATATTTCTCATAAAAATATCAGGTGTTATAGGCACCACCTGCCTAAAAAATATATATGATCTTACTATATCTTTTATTATTCATATTTTATTATGAACCTAGTTTCAGGTGTTAAATACTTCATTTTTTTAAACATGTTTCGTGATGTAAGACATGTTTCTTATGAATAGTATATATTTATTTTGTATCCAAAATGATATTATGTTTATATATATTTATATATTATATTTACCCATTTTATACATTTTTTTAAAATCAACTTTTAGTTGTTAACATGGAAGATGATTCTCATCACATCGTGGAGACGGTATGTCGTATGTACACATGGGCAAAAATATCATTACCTTAATGATTAAAGGGTAATGAATTAGATGGTATATTAATTATAAATATTTTATATCATGTCATATTATTTATTTATATCTATTATATCCTTTATTATACCCATAGATATAAAGTGGCGATGGAAAACAAATTACATAATGATGTGGAGATGATAAGCCTTAAGTACGCATACACGATGCTTTTGATTATCATAGGATGGATAAAAGGAGGAATATGGTTTTAATGGAATCATAATAACATCTCTGGATATTGATGATACTGGATTGAATACATTATTATAGAAACAACACATGATGAGGAATTATAAGAATAAATGAGCATGAATGAGTTGGTAAAATAATTACCATGTATTCGATGGAATTCCATTAAACATCTTCTCAAGGGATTTAGAGTTGAACTTTTTGGAATACTAAGACATCAAAAAAATGTATAATGATTTTAAAAGGAGAAATGAGAAAGTGATTCTTGAGATATAATATCAAAGATCATGAGGATGTGGGAGAGGAGGTTCCCTTTTATAACTAAGGCGTGGGGAACTTCTGGAAGCATCAAATCTGTTAAATTAATATTAATTAATAAAAATCAATAAAAATTAATATTCATATACAAATGGATTAAAAGTAATTTATTTAAAATATTAGATGAAGAAATGTATAAGTCCTCCCATCCAAAAATATTTATACATGTTTATGTCAAATTATTACCTCTATCTTTTTGATATAATAGTTTTTTAAGCCCTTTAACTCCTACCGTGACAAAATGGGTTTCTATTACTTAAGGGTTAATATCGTTACTATATAATGAGAGAAGAAACATAAACTAGTCATTTATTAAATTTTAATCTTTCTCCAAATTACATGGCATATATGTATATTTTTATGAAATTTATATTATTTAATAAAATATTTTTTTTATATAACATTAATTAGAATTTTGATACTATTTGTTACATTGACAATTAAAAAATTTCATAAAACAAGATATATTCAAAAAAAAACTTCTAATATATATATATATATTACATGTCAGATATATCTATAAAATAGGTGAAAGAAATTAATTATTCCAAATTATATTTTATTTTAATATTATTATAATCATTTATTTAATACTCCCATTAAATAATTAAATACCACTTCGTTATTATGTAATATTTTAAGGGAATTATTTTATTTCCTAAAGCAAGATATATTAAAAAAAAGCTTCTAATATATATATATATATTACATGTCAGATATATCTATAAAATAGGTGAAAGAAATTAAATATTCCAAATTATAATTTATTTTAATATTATTATAATCATTTATTTAATACTCCCATTAAATAATTAAATACCGCTTCATTATTGTGTAATATTTTAAGGAAATTTTTTTATTTTCTAAAAATTAAAAATTAATTATCATAGTGAAGATCATCATCATTTCATTCAAATTAATACTTATATTATTATATTACGTATAACCCTATATTAGAAATGATATATTTTTAAGGATATGAGTATTGAATCTTTAACTGTTCTTTAAATAAAATATAATAAATTTAAAACATTATTATAAGTGGCTTCTAATGGTTATAATCTCATACCAAGTATTATTTTGGTATAGTAACACTTATAGAATGAATTTTGGGCATGCGTAATAGTAATTTTTGAATATTGTAAAAATTATATTTTCACTTAATTACTCGATTTAAATTTAACCATGAATTTTTTTTACTAAAGTTAACATTCATAATTTTTTTTAAAAATAAATGAGACCTATTAACATAATTTAGGCCCATACATTTCAAATATGATATCCATTTTTATGTTTCAAAACACAGATGTTGCGTTAATTAATTCAAAATTAATCTCTATTTTGGATTGAGAAAAATTATTTTTGAAGAAAAATTTTCAAAAGATTGAAATAAAAAAAATATAAATCTAATTTAACTTCAGTTAAAACATAACATATATTTTAATAATATAAATTAGTTTCACAAAAAAATCTATTTTCAATTATAATATAAGATTTTTTTTACTAAAAGAAGAAACATATCAGAAAAAAACCAAAAAATCATCCAATGTAAATTTTAATAATCTTATTTCAAATAATATATTTATTTTGTCAAATAAAAGTTATAAATATTTCAAAAACTAGATGTTAAATAAGTGCGCCATCAAAAGGCGATAAAATTTCCATAAGATAAATATTTTCGTTATAATGAAAAAAATTATATTAATTGTTATATTATGCCAAAAAACCATATAGATTAATGTAAAAAAATTTAATATATAAAATTAATAGTATGGTTAATACTATAGATTATTTCAATTTTAATGGCCAGATTGTATCTTTATCTTGTTAATATATCATAGTGCATTTGAACTTTGTGTTGTGTACAATGAAACTTAATATATTTCATTTAAAAGAAAATGTACCGTTAAATATTCAGGATTTACATCACACATACCCACGAGTGATGTTAGAATTTTCAATATATTATAAGATTAGACAATAGAAAATATATTATAATTTTAGAAGCATAAATATTTAATAAATATAATTTATAAACATTTTAACCAACACAATAAACATCCATCAAATAACATGATGGGAAATTAATTGTATCAAAACATGGAGGTAATTGTTGACACATACGCACGAGTGATACATTCAATTCTGATTTGATGAAATAGAGGGTGGTAATTATTGGTTCAAAAATAATAATAATCTAGTATACATAGAATACATAATTTTCTATTTAATGATGAAAACCATTGGTTTATCTAGGCTAGAAGAGGAAATAAATTGAGATAGGTCAGATGAGATGATTACCACATCTTTGGTTGGCCTCATTTAGATCATTTATTATAAACCCTTGGAATGGTCATTTATAATGATCATAAAATATAATTCATGTACACTAAATTTTAGAAGATAATTTGGATGGTTTTGGTCAATATTGAATGCTAAAAGTACTGTAATTAAGAGAATGGATGGGTGTTAATTTATAAGTTGGAGCGATATAAAACTGGGAATTTATTAAAGGATTTAAATATAATGAATTTAGTTAAAACAAATTATTCGAAATTTCTAGATATTCGATGTTCCGAAAGGATGAAGTATATATATCACTATAAATTAAGATTTTAATGTTTTTAATTGGAAATAACACCCTTATCACAGATTTTAACCCTATTAAACCTATTTTAACATTGACCAAGGTGAAAATGACTATTATTTTTACTAATCATTAGGAAAATTATGAATATTTCCTCACTAATAATTTTAAACATATTAATTAAAAATATGTAATTCATTTTATCAAATTAAATGCTAATGTGTTGCATAATGTATGTATACAATTTCCATGAAAACGTGACTAAAAATAGTTTCAAGAAAAAAACTGTTTTCTTATGTAAAAAAATATTATACGAAAAACCAACCTAAATTAATATAGAATAACCATAATTGGATTATTAATTACATAAGTTCACTATTTTATGTATTAAAACTATTTGAAAAAAAATTGAAAATTTTCTATGCTTAAATGAAAAAAGAGTTTTATTAAAATAAATTCACCATTCCTAAATAAATAAATATTTTTGGAAAATTATCCAATAATAACTGTAAGTTAATTTTTCATTATTTTGTAAAAACTGAATTTCAATTTTTAAAATAAATATTTTGAAATAAGAAAAAATAATATTTTATCAAAAAAATAAATAAAAACCAAATTTTGGAATAATCTATTTTTACAAAGTAATCACTATTAAAAGGTGTGTACTAACTTATAAATATATTTAATTCAACTAAAAAAGACTATAAATATTTTTTAAATGTTTTTATTAATATTTATTCAAGCAATTTAATTTATATATTATATTATTACTTTATATTATGGTTCATTTAGGCTTAGGGTTTTGTGTATCACAAGATATTAATGAATTTAAATATATTTTAAGAGAAACATATCACAAAATTCTTATAGTGTAAAATGTGTCATGAAATATATGATTGGATTATAAAACTACAGGTCACATGCATCTCATCCATTTTCTTCTGGAGGAAAATCATGTAAGGGTGTGATTTTAAACCATCGTTGTCACTAATGTGTCTTGTGCCTCTATATGGGGTTTCACATAAATTTACAATTTTATTTTTGGACTTGTCTATTTTCTTTAGAGGAATATTTCAAAATCTAGAGAATTTTAGGAGACTGATGTCTCTGTTCATATACAAGTGGTTTGCATTCCAAAATTTGGATTTGGGAGAAAAGGTTCAATGGGTAACAAACTCTGTCCATCAACTATAGAATGGTATATTGGTCAGTGATTGTCCATTGATTCCAGAAGAAAAATTTGTTTTCAAGATTCAAATACAGTTTTATCTCTAAAAGTTACCCACCTATCCTCAAAATCCTCTTCATTCAAAACCAACTGAGCATGATTTTATTCTTCCACTCCCTCTCTAAATACATATTATGGGTTTCTCAATCTCATAATAATCCCCTCAAAATATTTTAGAAGAAAATTCTAAGGGTAAGATATTCTCTATTACTGATATTTCTTCAAGTAATTTGTTTGTAATATTTACTTTTATTTGAAATCTACCATGTAACTTTGTCTCTTTATACAAACATTTACCGTAATTATGATTCCCATGTAATGAAATACCAAATTTTACTCTCATTAAAACCAATTATTAATCATCATGTACACCATTTACAATGAAGATATTATCCCATTATTTTCCATTCCAATCATATTAATTGTGAATACCTATACCAGTTTCCAATGAAGTATGTTCATATAGATTAACCCATACATTATTGACTAGGGATTTCCATATATGTATTCCAAATTCCATAATATAAGGATTAAAATTGATGGAAGGTGTTATTTTTTTATATAATAGATGTGACACAAACATTCACATACATAATATGAATGTGAGTGGTGGGTTCAGAATTATATAACATTGTGATATATTGGGTATGGTTTGTATTTCATGAGATACCATACATCTTGTATCGTAGGAAATCCTAATAAAACTATGTAATGATGTCCTCATGATTAGCTATAAATTACCCCACGATGTAATTTTTATATTTTTTCCACATTATTAATTTTCCTTGATGTCAACAATTTTTATCTTGCTTCAATGTTCATTATAAGAATTATTAACCTTTTAGATCCCCATGATATGCCTCTTGGCTCACATATATTACCATACTCATGTTATGATTTTATTATACCCCCATTGGTTTTTACAAATCACCAATATATTATGTAAATTTCTAGGTTATCCCATGTAGTATTGGAAGATTAAGGAAACATAAGAACATGTTATGGAGTTTTTAAATAAAATTTTTGGAATCCCTACATCATGTAATTATGTTATTCATCTAATATGACAATGTAACCATGCCTTTAGATGTTTTTTGGTTTCATGATTTGTTTTATTTTTTAATATACTATGAAATATATTTTATAAAATATGTAGGGTTTGATAATAACACCCCACACACTTTTCAATTTGTTTAACCAGAGTATGAAATTCAAAAGAGTTTTATCACTATTTCTGTTTTAATTAAATATAAAACAAAACAAGTTTTTATGTATTGATGAAAATATGAGATTTGGACACAACTCTAAAGGGAATTTTATGCCCAAGATTCCCATGTTCTCTGAGTTTCCAATTATCATAAATTTATGATTCCAAACAGGTAGTAACCATCTATGATTTCATCTTAATAGTAAATTAGAGGCCTTATATCTCTCTAGTATTAAATTTTCATCATAGAGAAAAATGATGTGAGATATCATTCTATACAATTGTTGCTCTGCATATTTCATTAGAAGATCATTAGTAAAAATAGATATCATCAAACTTTGGACATATGTGGAATCATATAAATATTTATCTTCGAGTGATAATTATTCCACATTAGCTTCCTATCCAGGAGCATCAGGAATAGGATTATCCAATACATATAATTTTCTTTCACTGAAAAGAATAAAAAAAATAACATTTTCCATTATTATAAATTTTTTTACTGGTATGGTTGACAATATCCTACATGGATCACAATGATATGATTGAATTTATATGACTAATTTCTACAACTGAGAAAAAAATAATTTAAATATTTCCTTATTTTTATAATTATATAATTAGTTTTTATAAATATTAATATCCCTATATTCTCTCTTAAGCTAATAATCCTCATAATTAGTTTCAAAATATCATATTTAAAAGATATATTAGTTTAAAGGATCCATATGCCCCTAATCATAACACCTACAGAGGTCTTCTGACCGATTTAATGGAATTTAGGTAGACATAAATCGCAAAATACATTAAACCATAGCTCTTTGATATATTGAGTGGAGTTATAAATACCAGAATCCTAAATTTATATTTCTTCAACACTATGCCTTTTAGTTTCACTATGTCTTTGTTAGTCAACCATTAATTAAAACTAGTTTATGAAGAACGAAAAATCAAGTTATAAATTCTACAATAATTGAATACAACATAATATTTATTGGTCAAGAACATTCATATATGGTTTGATTCCTACCAAAGTAGTGGATGTATATATGCTGACTTAATATATATTATTGAGGCATTTTAATATTATATGTATAAATTTATCAATTTTATTTTATTAAATGACTACTAATATTATTTATATTGTCAATAGTGACAAACAATTTCTTTAAAAAAATATGCATAACCTAATTAATTTTAGTTTTATCATTCGTTATTTTTTAAAAATTAAATAATGTGATCACGGAAATTATCAATAATGAAATAAACCATTATACATGATAGAAATCAATTAATAATTAGGTTATAATCATGATCTTTTACTGATTGTTAGTTTATATAGAGTATAATACATGACCTATTAAACAAGGGGAAATGTCCATAAACCATGACATACTTAATGTTGTAGATTTTCACCTATCCACACAAGTATCACTAGGATTGGGTTTTTCTTAGATTAAAACATGATCACCATCCACTATCTTGGTATCTTCATCCATTATATAATGATTTAGTCACACACTTGTGAGGGGAATAAAATAATGGGTTAAGGTGTTTTACAGAAATGGAAACTGTGGGAACATATACCCTTAAATTATGAGAGGAGGGATGAAATATAGGTCATCAACGTAAATTAATAATGGATTTAAATTAAACCAATCACATTAACTATTTCCATTTATACACATGATCATCCATATACATGAAAATAATTAATGCATTCAATAAAATAGTATTCAATATGAATCATTCTTATTTATGAAATATAAAAAATTAATCAACCAATTGTATTATTTAATTAGTCAATTAAGTTATCTTAAATATTATAAAAAAATTTATTATCAATTAACCAATTGTATATGATTTTCATATATGCAATAATCATGTGGAATGTTGCATACATTTATTATTAGATTATTTCATGTCATGTATGAGTGTACTAAATGAGACACAAAACACTTGTTTTTACATATTATGTTATGTTTTAATGCACATGGTGTAACTAATTTATTAGGAATTATACACGATATACCATTCTAAATATATTATAAATAATAATTAGACATTTCATACATATATGAACCATGATATGTAGTGTATGAGTCATCTAAATAGTATCAAAACAATAATTGATAAGGATTAAAAATTACCGTTTTTATATTTTATATTACTATGTAAAATAAAGAAATAGTGGATTACATCTACACATAATGTATAATTCATCACTTTATTACCAAAACACTTACCTAGGGACCGTCTGTGCGTTCTCTCCATGGATACTAATAGATTATATATTGTTTACATGGGATACACATAAGGTGGTCTACATGTTACATCTTTACCAGTCATATAGGTCATCAAGGAAAATACATGGAATGTAATTAAGTAATGGACAACACATTGTTTATGTAAGTAACACACCATTTAAAATGGATAACCATGTGGTAGGGTGATCTTATTAACACCTAGTGTGGTAAATACACTCTATATGTAATAAATTCAAATTCAAAATCACTAATTATTAATTATTGAAAGACTAGTATTATTGCAGAAAATATTTGTATTAAATTTTTACCAATGGGATACATGAAATGTACTCTTGTGTTATCAATCTATAATACTTTCCACTTATAGAAGATTTCATCAAATGTTAATCCTTTAAAATTAATTCGTTTTTTTAATATTATTTCAATAAAAATAAAGATGAATAGAAGATATAATTATATGAATTAATCAATGGTTAAACTGGAATTAGAAACTAAAGATAAATGCATAAATATATCAATGAAATATATAATTCAAAATATTTATGTGACTTATCTAATATTATTTAAAGGTTCCATGCATAACAGAAGAACATTTGGGTCATTTTCAAATAAAAGTTTTTCTATAATCAATAATTAATTTTTGATGTACATGGATGATTATCCTAAAGACTACTGAAATTAATTCAATGATTAATTGACATGAGAACAAATGAACAAAATGTAAGATAAGCATATAATCATTTATAATTTATTTAATAAATTAACGAAAAACAATTAATTGAATACAATATTTGTTGATGAATATAACAATGTATGTATTTGTATAAATATTTCATTTTAGGAATAACGTGATAATTCTATCAAGGGGTGATATAAACATATACCCTGAACCTCCAATCATTGATGTAGGAATATCTATGAGATAACCCAAAAGATCCTAATGCATGCATCGTTCATCCTTGATCACCATGAGAATCACTTATCATATGGATTATCTTTAATCTCTCTATGGTTAATATGGGTGGTATATGGAGATTTCCCTATGTTCGTATGACTATTTTTAGAGAGGTTCTATTTAGTGAGTGATAGGATTATCCGGAATCAGTGTGAAAATCAAATTCAACAACTAGAATTAGTTTTGGAATACATGGGTTTAAAGAATGTTAAAGTTAGAAAATAAAAATTTAAAATGAACATTAATTAATTCATTTATCCCCAAATAAATATATGTATATAAAAATTATTAAAATATTATTTTTATGAACAAAACAAGTGAAGAAATTAAATATCGTTTCTAGAATAAATTGTAGTATTTTTTATATAATATTAATCATACATTAGGTTTCATAAGATAGTTAAATTCAGTTCTCTATTCCACCATATTATTTATTAGTCCTTGAATAATGACTATTTGATAAATAAACAAATTTTACGACATTTTCACCAGTGAATATAAAAATTTTATATTCACTAAATAGTATATAAATAAAAAAAAAATTATTTTAATAAAATATTCACTTGAAAATAAAGTGAATTAATATTTTCGATGAATAAAAATGAATAATTATTAATCCATGTTTGAGAATTAGATTAATTCATAAATATAAATAAAAAATAATTTTATTATTTAACAGAGGTTTGGGATACACTTCTCTTGTGACCCTCTAGGCCTCTTTATCTGTAGAATTAGGCAGAGTAACCCAATCTCCAAGGATATGATATGATAATAGGACAAGAAATTCATATAGAAAGTGGTTATGTTTACAAAATATTACAAGATTTAATGAATTATTATTCTATAATATATTTTATTTATCATGATATCTATAGTCATGAATGTTAGATATTGGTGTAATCAACCTACACACATGATTTCTATTTTTTTGACATTACAAAAATACAAATTCTAATAGAAAATGATGAACATGTATTTACATTATTAGTTTTATTTCCATCATAGTGGATTAAATATTATATTCATTTCAAAAATAGAAACTAAGAATCCTTTTTCAAATTATTCATTAATGTGTTACTACACATAGTGCAACCAAAATATCCTACCCAACCACAAAAAATGTCATGAAAATTTTAAAAAACAAATCAATGTGAAAAAATACCCATTTATAATAATCATAATAGAAAAAGATAAACAATCATGACCAAATATAGGAACATCTAATGATAGATATAAAAATGGATCTCTAACTAGCGGACCATGTTCTCATAATCTCATACACTAGAAATTACCATGAGTCTATAATATGATAAAGCACCAAAAAGTCCTTTAAGTATATAATACTAGTAGCATGCATCATTTATTTAATATAAAATTATATCATCTTTCAATAAAATATATATTTAATATTATTGTAATGGAACTTTTGATTTATCATCATAATGGGTAACTATAATGAAATTTCAAAATGATAGTTACTCTTAAGAAACTATCTCGTACAATGTCAGAGTGAAAATTAATAGTGACATGATAATATGTTTTTTAATATTAAAAATAAATTAATTTAGCTAATAATAATGTTTGTAGAATTGTTTTTGTGGGAAACAACTCAGAAACATATTGTTATGAACTAGCATGGGTCAACCATGAACTAGTAACCCATGATGTCCAAAATTAAGACCCGAGAAGTATACAGAATTCCCTTGGGATTAAGAAATTTATCATGGAATAAAACATAATCATTTAGGGATGATATCACCTAGTAAACACCAAAATTGGACAAAACCGAGATCATAAAGAAAATCAAAATACAAAAAGTTCTAGTCATAGATAAATATATAAACAATACTAGATATAATTTACCATAAAGAAAAATAGAACCTAACTTGAACCAGCCATGATATATGTATAACCTCTTGATCACCACCATCTACAACACCAACCCCATCTATAGAAAAACCGAATAGAGAACATTCCCATGTATCTTAGTTAAACACAACTGAGTGGAACAAGTTATAAATTTATATAAATAATTTTTGTAGGTTAGAAAAACCTAATCCATATATTTACTTTACTTAAAATTGTCCAAAATAAATAGGTTTAAAATATATATATGAAAAATCAGTTTTTACTCTTTATAAAAACTAATAAAATCATTCGAAAAATTATCTTATGAAAAATGAAACATTTGTGGATTTATTTTGAGTTTTTCATTTCAAAACACAGTTTCAAAATGTTGAGGAAGAAAACTAAATACTATATATGAAAAATAGAATGAATGAGATAAATCTTAGTATCATGGTGTATCAAAGTATAAATGCTATAAAACAAAAATCAACGTAATTATAGGTAGGTGTATTTAATAAAATCATGTATATAGGGATCTATAAAATAACAAAAAAACATACATGATAGTAATCGTGAGAATATACTAAATATCTATACAGAGATTGTAGACATACTTGGTTCAGAACCATCTATCAGTGTATGATGTGATCCATTGTCTATCCCCAAAGTTACTTCACCACTATCCTAAAACAAATGGAATTACCCTAATATACATTCACATACTATGAGGGGTCCATTTTGTCTCATTGGAAGCTAGATAGTTACCAGTTATCACTGAATATTTCAATGTCCATTAGAATGATTGGCCCTTTTAAGAATTTATTATGAAATGGTTTTAAAATATCTTAATTTTTATGTCTAAATATAACCCTTTCATTGAATATCCAAATCATTTCCAATGGAATAAACATATTTTCCAAAACCATTTTCAAAACATGGGTAATATTTTAAATCATTACCAATGGGAGTCATATTGATAACTAGAAACCATTTGATAACATTTATAAATATAGAAATAAAATGTAGATTAATATGAATGGTTTAAAATAGAATGTTTGAGAAAACTTAGATTATATAATATATATATTCTATTGAATTATGCATTTCTATGCATGTACATTTCAATATTTAAACCTCAAGGATATATGGATATAAACATATCACAACAGAATAAATATAGACATCCATATTAATGTTTAGGGGTCAATTGAAGTGAAACTAATGAGACATCATATTAAAAAACAATAGTAAGTAAATTGTAACACAAAAGGCATCTCATCATAGAAAAAATGTTCGCACAAAAGCCGTAAATCCAAAAGTTGAAAAAAATCTTCTTATGTTATAAATAAACTTACTAACTATTTTCATGAAAATATTAGGAGGCAAAAAAAACATGAAAACATAAAAGACCATTTAATAGGACACTTATAATTTTATCAAACACCTAGATTATATTACTTTATATTCATATAGACATAATAATAGAAAACCATTGAAAGTATTCTTCCAAAAAACCGCTAACCAAGAAATTAATATCAAATAATTCCGATAAAACATAATTTTTAAGAACCCCAAGAGATTAATTTATGAGTGATCAACCATTATATCACATTCTTCATAAATTAAATGGAAGTAATCACTTACCTCAATGATGTGTTAATGGGAAGAAACATTAGAAGTGGGATGAAGAAAACCGAAGAATCAAAATGAAAGCACGGGTACAGAATAAAACCCATATGATCAAACCATCAATGTAGGGGTTGTGCAAGAGATAACCCAGTAAAGAAATACAAAGGTAAAATATGAGGAGGGAAGGAGAAGATGAAATTAGGAAAAAAAGCAAAAAACCAAATAAACTAATAAATAATACAATGATGAGATTCAATCCATAGTGGAGGAGAAAGGGAGACATGTTTGGGAGCTCCCTTCATGAACTATGAATAAGTGAGAGGGATGGCAGTTCAATTGGAGTTAAACAAACATATGATAAAAATATTAATAGTAATTAATTTTTAAATGGAATGGGAAAGCACATGATTTATCCTCACTTCATTATATACCATGAACCTATTGAGTGGCCACTGGAACCATTTTATTTTTCGATAAATATAAAGATCTATTTTTCCCCATTATGATTTTTGATACTTTTAGTTATCAATTTATCAAATTGATTCTTTGATTAGATCATAATATCTATTTTCATTAAATATCATTAAATTCTATGTTTTCATTGTTCATAAAATGATATACATGTTTCATATTGTGTTACTATAAAAAATAAGTAAATTTTTATCATAAAATACCATTTTTTGTGTTATTTAATCTTTATATATTGTCGATTCATGTAGAAAATTGTCCCATCTATCAGATTCACAATGGGGATTCTTCCAAGTGGCAGACTGATGTAGTATAAGTTCTAGAATCTATTACCTTATGTATTTTAGCCATAATATGGGCTACAAAACTCAAAATTGAGGGACTATTATTGAGTTGGAAAGATACCCAAATATTATAAATTTAATTAAATTTCATAATTTAATGAATATATATCTATAATTATTTAAAATAGGTTATAAATCAGTATTTTATTCATCCTAAATTAAATAGTTTTCCATTACTAAATCTCTACTATACACTGATGATGTCTTGATCTATAGAAGTCCTATTAATGTGATTCTATATAACTAGGAAATCAAATAGAATTATCTAAATATAATTCATCTTGATATAAATATGATATCATTTTTTTAAATTACTATTTTAGGTGTGATATTTTTATGCCAAGCTAGATTCAAATTTATGAAATCGAAAACATGAGGAATTTACATACTTGAGCAATTCAAATATATATATATATATATTGCTTATGTAGATTTATCTTGGTAAAATCCCATACATTTTTATATTTGGATAAATAGTGAAAAGAATGAATTAAAAAACTCATATGTTGATTTTCGAACATGGTTCATTTAATTTTATAGGATATTGTAAAACATGTAAATATGATCTATTTAATGTAATATATGATGTTTTAATTTTCTCCAAGTTTATTATAGTTATAATTAGTGGTTTGGTTACTATATAATTATAAATAAATTATTTATAATCCATGAAAATTGGATTTATTTTTTATAGTGATGAATTAAATTTGATTCACATAGTATTAATTGTTGTTAAATATTCACAATGAAATTTTGGAAAATAAAATATCCAAATTCCTATTGGTTTTAATATGATGGGTCAATCTTTGTTATTAACAAGTATTCCAAGGATATTAAAAATTTTTACTTACTACTAAATTAAATTTTCTATTAAATTTATCTATGTAGTATTTAATATTCATTATTATAACAATGTTGACAGATATAAATATGGTTCTTCATTTATAAATGATTTACATGTGGAATATCATCTAGGAAATTGATGGGGAAAACTAAGAAGTAGTTCATTGAAGTGTCATGGGTGAAACATGTTTTGAGAAAAATAATATTCAATAGTATTTATGTTGTAACACTATTGTGAAAATGGAAACCCTACATACACAGATTTTACTGAACTACTACATGTTATATAGGTTGAGGATATTCCTGGACTATAAAAGTGTCTCATTTTTATAAGGATCAACTATTTCTCCAAGATGAACTGAAATCATTTGATTATTTTCTGCTAGATAATTACATACTTCTTTGGATCTCAAACAGTGATAGATTCATCTGGTTCAACAGAATTTAAATATTATTACACTTTTTCTATGTCTTTATTTTTAAGGGTTTTACTACCCATTGGACAGATTGAAATTGGGTTTTGAATCCTAAACAAACTTAAGGGATTGGGTTGTAATTATAGGGGAAAAGGATGGATATTTAGGTAATGCCTCTAGGTAGAAAATTCCGAGTTAGTTTGGGTTTATGACTCCATAGAAAAAGGATATATAATTGCATTGTGACTCTATGTGGGGAAAATTCATTATAGGATTAACTTAGAGATGGTTCCATCTCCCTTAGCTCATGCGAGTGGTATACAATGGGCTTGTATAATTTAGATTAGAACCAGTATAAAAATTCACACTGATCATTATATTATATATAAACCACTCTCTCATAAATAATTATGATATAAAAATTAATTTAAATTATTCATTATTAAAATTCAAATTCAACCCCCCTCTTGGCTATATTGTCATCTTAAATCTGGACCAACAACACCTACTATGCGGGCAACTATGTCCCACCTGGATAAGGCTACACATGTTAGGTCACATGGTTTCAAAATCCATGTGCTTAACCATTCAAAGAATTAGGGATTATGATTGAGAAAATATGGTATTTTGTGGAGGGTCCTATGCATATTTCCCCATCTAGATTGGGATTTATTTGGGTTTTCGTGAGGACTCACTGGTTTTAGAGGGCCAGTGCATGACTTCCTTAAACCATGCACCAACCATACACCCCCTTTCATCCTGAAACAAATAATTATTTTAGGGGGATATACACTTAGGATAAGAAGAAAAATTGGGGACCCATATATTAAAATATATTAGTGCGTAGTTGGGTTAGGGTACTACAGTTCTCCCCAACATGAACTTTTTCCCTTATAATGTCACTAAGTTCAATATAATGATTAAGTCTAGAACATAGGAACCGATGGAAACTACTAAAACAGAATCTTCAATCTAAACTAAAAACTAAAATTTAAAATATAACATTAATGTAAATTAAATATTAAAATTTAAATGAATAAAATAACAATATATGATGACTAAGTGATTTAGAATTGGACTACCCACCATTTTGGAACCAACTACACAACAACAACACCAAACTCAATTAGGATCTGGAAACGGAATCTAAAATATAACACAATATCAAAAACAAATTCATACTTTCTACCACACACATATATCTCTAATCTATAATGAATAAAAAACAACCCAATAAACACTAGGATTAACAAAAATAAAAAAAAAGAATGATAAGGAAAGAGAAGGACATCTGAAAACATAAAAGGAGGTTATCTAAAAAACAATAGATGAAGGGTTGTTAGGATCCAAAAATGAATCACAAATATTTTCCTTATTTAGAGGACTCAATATATAAAATTCCATAATATTTAATATTTGATCAAAATGATTGAAATTATTTGTATTCTTATGATAGGATGGATTATAATTCCCAAAATTCCCAATCTAAAAGAAGATAATCATGTTTTCCTTTCGATATTATTTTGAATCCTGAAAGGAATGCTTCTATGGTTTAGGACACATTAGCTCACACTCAACCAAGGACATGGAACCGTTTCTATCATAAAGCGTTATTGGGAATCCAACCACCACATGATAGCATCTAAGAACCATCTTATCAAGAAATGCATAATCCTCTAGCTTCTAGAATAGTACCTTCCTTGATGAGAGAATAGAATCCTTAATTCCTACATAAATACACTATACAAATAGAAACAATTTCAAAAAATCATTATATTACATTTTTTATATAATGATCTAACTTCTTGAAGTGTTCAATATACTCATTCAGCTTTTTTAAACCTTGTTGATATCTATGAGCTTTGACACATTCTTCACTTTCACCTCCTCAAGTTTTAACCATCCGATAAAATTGGTATTAAAAATCTCCAAACACATCCCATCATGAAATGACGATGGATAAACCACCTTATACTAATATTGAATAGGTACCTCAAAGAATCTCTTGATAGATGCACCCTCAATTCTTCAGGATTTACCAAGGACATGAAGATACATTCAAATTCTTCATGCCAGTATTTACCCTCTAGAAGAAATTGATCACCAAAAAATAGGAAATGACCTAGAAGAACACACCTCCCCCACTCAAATCGATGTATATATAGGACTATTACCTAGGATATATTCTTTAAGAACCGTTGGGACCTTTAAGGGAAGTATACTATAAATAACTAGAAAGAAAAAATTTGAATAAACATCGAACAAAAAATAAAATGAAACTCCACCAAGATAACACATCAGACCAAAACAATGATATCATTTACCAAAAATATACAAAAAAAACAAGATATACTCTTCTAAAATATAGAATATGAATTTAAAATAGAATTTTGTTTTTCAATATTAAATCATTTCCAATTTTATGAACCAATTATAAATACATGTTCACATTTTATTTCATCTTTTTTTATTAACATAATTTCTCATCACTTTTAAATACTGAAACCCCAATTTTACCTTTCCCCTCAAAACCACATATTACATTATAATCTAATTCCAAAAATAATTTTATTTTTCAAATCAACTACCAATAAACAAGATAAAAATACAACACTCCTTATGAATCCTCTAAATGAGGATATTAGTCATCATACATGACTCATCTACATAGATTTGTGGATGATGAAGTATGTATGAAGTATCTACTATAGGATCATTGAGTTATGAACACAAGAAACACATTATTCACTAGGACATATAATATCACCTTGTAATAAAAACACTCCTCCATTATTATCCCCCAACTTATATAAACCAACACACCAAAAAATTACCCGACTACATTAATCCATAATGAAAAACAAAATACTAAATTCCAAAATATCTCTAGTAACTCAGTTTCCTTCTTGAGTGGCAGTGATCTTAAAATTATCCATGACCAACTGCAAAATCCTCAAAAATCATATCTATGATTTACCTAACACCATAAATTTAAAAGGGGCTCTGATAAAATGTCGTATTGAACTGACAAGGGTCAACCATGAACCATTCACCCATGCCATCCGCCAACAAGGCCCGAGGGGAATCCCTAACCCCAATAGGATGAATGAATGTAAAAATTCTACAAAAATAAACATTCACGTATGATTTCCCTCTGTACCCATATATATCAAATAAAATATAGAGAGTGGTGAAACCAAAATAGTGAAATATCATGTCATAAATACATACATATATAAATCTAGATAAATATAAAGAAAACTAAAACCAAACTAGAACTAGACACGATCTTTTCATGATCTCTTGATCCCCACCATCCATAAATCATTCCCTCGCCACATGCGAACAAAAAATATTACTCTAACCTACAAATAGATCTTCTTTATCGATGATGATTGACATAGGTAGGGTGTGAGCTTAAAATAGATCAGTTCTTAAGCACCACATAATCCAAAGATTTAGTTTCCTTAAATAGTTCAAAAACTATAGTTTATATTAATATATGTTGAAAATCCATTTTTTTCTAATAAAAAAACTACATTCACAAAATTCACTTTTACAATACAAAACATTTATAGAATTCATTTAAAAAAATTCCTGTCACTTTTTTTGAAAGCAATTTTCAAGATAAAAATCATACATTATTTTTGAAAAAAATGTAATCAAGGATAAAATGTAATCATGGTTTATCAAAGGAAAAACATTAGAAAAAAAGAATTAGCTCACATATAATTAGGTAATCATAATAAAAAATGAAAACATGGTTTTAAAAGATAATTCAGGAACACATATGATATTTTTCATGGGTATTTTATAAACAACCCTAGAGACACCCTAACCTTACATAGTTTGAAACGATATATCAGGATATGATGTGATTGATAAGATATAATCAAATTTTCTACTCTAGTAGTTTATCTGCCGTGGAATTCCTACCATGGACATTCTTCTACCACATGGGACTTAGTCCATCATCAAGATCTATATAGTAACCATCATAGGAACAACTAAATAACTAAAATTATCCAATGATGATATTATAAGGGAAATGTGAGGATGTCATCAAATGATTAACCAGAACTAGGAAGATAATATGCATTCCTTTCAAACTCCCCAACCAAATATATGTAGAGACCATCTCTGGATATCGGATAACCATTGGGGTTCCCTTCATACAAAATACATTTCAATGGTTCCATCCACACCTACACATCATTCGGGATTAAAACCATTTCATATGATATTAATAAATGTTCAAATTTTACTTAAGTACATTGAAATATCAAATAATTTCCCAAAATATGTATAAAGGTACCAAGATGTACTTATCATACATGATCCAAACAGTTTATAAGGGATCCACCTTCCTTTCCAATAGTATTTTTGAAAAAAGGTAATTTTCAAAATACATTACCATGATGGAAAATCAGAATTTAAAAAATCTATAATAAAACAAAATTTGAATCCTTATTTTTGTGGAATTTTGAAATGAAGAACCATTTAAATAACATTTATAAATATAGAAATATAAATAAGAAAGGGATGAAAGGAGGGTGAATGGTGTGTCTGAGAAAAAAACCTATTTAGAAAATGGACATTAAATGGAATACTCCGTTTACATTCATGAAAATATATATATGTACACTTCATGGATATATGGATATGCACATATCACACCAGCATATATATGGACATTGATATGAATGTCAAAGGCACAATGAAATATAAAATGAAGAGGTATTATATCAAATCACTAGAGTTAATGAAATGGAATAAAAAAGAAAACTCATCATATAATAAGTGTTCTCATATAAGAAGTAGTTCCATAAACAAGCCCAAAACCCACATGAAGTAAAAATCCACTTACCAAACAAAAACATAAAATAATAAATTTTTTGAAAAGATCATGAAAACACACACATATATTTGAAAAATCACATTGAATTATATCAAACACCTATCATAAATATACTTTATACAAATATAGACATAATCATTGGAGACATTTGAAAAATCCCTTATCAAACAATACTAACAAATATAATGAAAAATAAACTCATTCCAACACACCAAAAGTATGAAGATCAAAATTAAATTCATTTAGAAAACATAAATTATTATTATAATTTATTCATAAAATAAATTGTCGGAAACACCAACCTCAATTGTGTGACTTGTCAAAAACCCTAAAAGAGGGAAAACAAGTCCCATGAATCAAATTGTACAACCAAATGTCAAATGAAAAAACCCATATGAGCCTACCCAAACTATAGGGTTTAGCAAAGTGACATCCCTAATAAGATTAGGAGATGAGAAAATCAATAAAAAATGAAAATATAGCAGCATATAATCCATGTAAAATCTTGAATCTGATGAGGGGAGAAATTGAGAGGGGTTTATGAGCACCCTTCTTGAACCATAGCCAAATTTTATGGAAAAATTATTGAATGCGGCTAAAAATAAATAAATTAAAAATGAAGAAAATGTTTTTAATAGATAGGTGTAGACCAATTGGTTTGGCTTGATGGCCTACCTGAACCTTCACTAACCATTTGGAAACTTATATCCCACAAGGATGAGGTGAGATAGTTTAAGTCACATGGTTTCAAAAACCACTATCCTAACATTATGAGGCCATAACAATTCATATTAATACCACAAAATATTTTGGAGAGGGCTGCATGCTCATGTTCCTAATAATTAAATTTCAATCGTTCTACTACCAGACTCCATATAGTTTTTAGAGGGCTAGAACATAGTTTCCACTAATTTTTCTCTAACCACACGCCACCCTATTACCACCGAAAATTCCAGTTTTTTGAGGTGACTGAGAACTGAGAAAAAGGAGATAATGGGGAACCCATAAATAAAAAAATTCAAGAGTTTTTCTAGGTCCAGAATTGACATTAATAATATATTAACACCTATTTATTAACATTTATTAATTAATGTCATTGTTTTTTGGTGTTAACCATTTAGTTTTTCATGTATATTTTTGATCAATATATCTATTTGTTATTAATTGATCATGTTACCAATATTAGTAGAATTTAAATATTTAAAAAAATAGTATATATATTAATTTTACTCATATTTTTAACCATTCACATAAAATAATGATTAAAAATTAATTATATCACAATGTGTAGATAGTAGTCTATACATATGTCTGATTTATGTTTCCATTTTTTGATGCATTGAAAAAATAAGGGTAAATAATAATTTTCTATTATAGAAATATAATAATATAAAAAACATCCCATATATTTATTAATTACATCATTATATAATTTTATATGAGGTGGTGATGAAAAATTAATTGTATCACTTCATGGTGGTTATAATATAAAAATGTGCACATTTAAAACAATTATTTCCCATTTTATAGAAAAATGAGAAGATTAATGACATTAAATTAAATTAATTACATATAAATAAATTTAATATTATTATTTTATTTTATTAGAGAATTCAAGATAAAATTGAAGAGTTAGATGAAGATGTAAAAATGAAAATGTTAATTTGGATGATTAACTCCTCTTTCAAGAACCTTTTTGGATATCTCTATGAGAACCTTTTTGATGAAATTTTAAGAAGAAAAGAGCCTCTATAATTATTAAATAAAACTTAATAATTTTTTTTGGAAGGGTATGATTTTGAAAAATGGCTCATGTAGTGTTAGGAATAGATGATATTTGGTGTCTATATATAATAGAGGAGATATGAACACATGAAATAACATAATGTATTAAATTAAAAAAAAAAATCTTGGTAAAGTGTATCAAAATTGATATATTTATAATATTTGTTAAATATAAGTCTAAATCATTTCATCTAATAATACATAGACAAGTTTTTTTATTTTAACCCATCTCTCTTAGTTTTAATCCCCACGAACCATTTTGATTGTTATCGTGATATAAATATTTTTATCTTTAAGGGTGATGAATGTAAATATAAAAGGATAAATAACCCATAAGTGGAAAATAATTTTTATTCCTGATTATATCCAATTATTTTTCTAAATAATAAATTTTCAATGAAATTTAATTTATTTAACAATATAGTATACAACAAAAGGAATAATTAATGTAATTTTAAATAATATTCTCATAGTTTAGTTAAAAAAAATTTAAAATAGTAATATAATTAATAAAACAAAATTTTTTAAAATCTCTAATACATTATAGTTATATTTAAAATTAATGGAACACTATAACTCACCACAAAAAATATTAAATTTAATGTTTTTTAAATCATGTACTTGATCTTTATAATTCTTTATAAAGCATTATTTCACTATTTCATTAAATTTAAATATAATTATTTGACGAATAAAAATTAAAAAATAAACCAAAATAAACATGTAATATAATTAATATCTTTTTTACCTATTATAAAATATTATAGTTATTGAATGTTATAAAGAGACAATTTTGAATTTTTGTTTACCTAAAATAGTGTAAAGGACTTTATCAATGCACAATATACAAAAATTATTTATATCAAATTAGACAAAGGGGTGTTGTAATTAAACTCAACCACTGAAAATAGTGATTTTTATTGATGATTTTGAAGACATATATTATAATTTTTGCCTTATTCTACCCGTTTGACACTAACCATGGTGACACCATTTTAATCAGGGTTAAAATTCATTAGAAAAAATAAATTTATCTTTTTTTACCAAATTTGGATATGATTATTTAAAATATGGAATACATTTTAATTAATTAAATCCTTATTAGTGGATGAAATTAAATTTATATAAAATCTAAAAAGTCTTTCTAAAAAGTTTTTTATACAAATGCATTCTTACGTATAAAAAGTTTTTTACATCAAAATTAAGAAGGGCGTGAACTATAATTGTATTAATTAAATTATGTATAATAGAATGGAACTTATAAAATTTTAAAATAAATTCAAAATTAATTTATTGTTTGTAAATAATTTAACTAAAAGGAAATGTTCAATAAAATTAATATCTTTTTTAGTATTCCTTGATAAAATAATAATTTCATAGAAATCTCAAAATATCACCTTAAGCTAATTTTGATAAGATGGTATGAAAATATATTACGTTTTTTATAAAATAAAATAATTAAAATTTATAGAAATTTTTTATAACTTATTATTACCATATGTAATAAAATATATTTTTTTACAAAAGATTATTTTTGGAGGATAAAATAATATTACTATATATCAAGTGCTCATTTCATAAAAATTAATAAATATATTTTTGTAGAGTAATAAAACTATAAATTTTTTTATAATGTAGTTAAGGTATTACTAGCATCCAATTTAATGAAAATATTATAAAGATCACATTTAAATAATAATATTTTTATTTTATATCACATTTCGTATAATACTTAATGTTATGTACTAAGATAGTTATATAGAATAAATTTTATATAAACTAAATCTTTCGGGTGTAAAATTTCATGAAGAAAAACTTAACAAGTTGGTCATGGAGGTGTAAGTCCTCACACAATCGTAATATAATTTTTATTTACATGATTTAATGAGAGGGGTCTAGATAATAGTCATACAATCAATTTAATAACATATCAATATATTTCATATACAGATGAAATTATATACATATAGAAAAAACATGTTTTCTGGAGGTTGGATGAGTAGGATAATGAATGGAAGTTAAAGGGTAAGTTGTACTTAGATTGTGAATTTTTATCCTCTCTAGATGAATCATTTATAAGTGAAGGACATGAGACACTTTTTTGAGGCTAGAGGCTTAAAAATGTAAAGTGGGGCTTTAGAAAAAGAAATTTGAGTAGTGTTTCATTGGAAATTTAAAATATGGGAATGGATTGAAATGTGGGTATGTGAGCTCATTTTATAGGTGAAAAGGGGAGAATAATCATTTTAAATGAATGTTAGGTTATGGTTAAGAATAAAATTTCATCAAAGTTAGGTGGGGAAAATGTGGGTTTGATATGTTTGTATGAATTTAAAACATGGAAATGGTTTATATAATGTTTAGGTTTGAAATTGACTTTACAAAATTATTTTAATATTATATTATAAAAATAGACACATATTTATGTTGTTTAAAAATTTTCAATGATAGTTATTTCTTTAATAAATATATACAATGACTATTTTTACTAAATTTTTTACTGATGAATTGTAATTTAGGATCCATTTAATCTAATTTAATTTCTATATGTAAGAAAATTAACATTAAAATTTAACCATATAATGTATTAAAAACTATTTTGGTTTAGAAGTGTTGTTTTAATCCTAAATTGTTATTAATAATATGTAACAATGATATCAAAATATATAACTTTTAAATATTAATATTAATATTTACATAAAATTTTAAAAAAACATTATATTATTTATATCAAAATATATCAATTTAATTTAAAATAAAAAATATATAAATGTATCATTCCTTGAGAAATCAATATTCTTCTATGGTAACTTTTATTTATCTTGGAAACATAATTGTATTCCTAATAACATAGATGATCACATTACCTAATTTTAATTTTTTTGGTTATAATTATCCAAATAATTTAAAACGATTCAGTTTCTGAAATGGAAAAGATTAAGATTAATATATGCATTCATAACACATACTTTTTTTAAAGGCATGACTTTTCTAAGAATAAAATAAATTTAATCCTTTTCTATTTATAAGTATTTGATTAATGTCGACTTATTTTATAGAATATATTATCAATTACTTATATTTAAACCATTACTTAATCCAAATATAAAAAAAACTCATAGTACATGGAAAGGAATGTTTTAATAAAATATAATTTTATGTATAAAATTATTTTATTCATTATTTTTGTATTATAATTGAATTTAAAAAAATTCATAAAAATTCATCTTTACATATATTAGATATTTCTATATATTTCATTATTTTATTAGATTTAAGTTTACTCTCCAATTCCGTGACTACATTTTAATCAATATATAACATTTCACATGCCATATTAGTATGGTGATTCATAAGAAGAATGATATTAAACACATTATGTATTAAATAATTATTTTCAGATCTCATGGTGTTACAAAATTTACTAGATTCACCATGTTCACCGCTACCCCATTAATTTTACTCAACCAACCTAAAACAAACACTCCAAAGTCAAAAATAGTTTAGGATACAACCATGGAACCCATGTGGAGAAATTTTAAAATGAAATGTTGAATTAAATATGATTCATTTGATATATTTAATGTAGTGTAGAAATTTATAATATTTAATAAAAAATAAGTTATTTAACAAGAAAATTTTTAGAGGGGGTGGGGGGGGAGGTGCTGGATAACAGTTGATTTTCCCATATTTGATATTATTATTTTTATTTTTATTTCTCTTCTTTTACCATTGTTTTTAATTTCATAAAATCCCTTATTGTTCCATCCATAAGAGTGGTTATGTTTATTCTTAACCCTTCCCCCTTTCCCATGATCTAGATAGGATAATTGGATTTATATTAGGGTTTAATAAACTATAAATGTATATTTTTATAAATGATACAATTTGTATATTTCAGTTTATATTATGTTTTTTCTTATAATATCATTTATAGTTTCATTTTTTCATTTAATGAATATGTTATATCAAAATAATAATAATTTATTTAATAAAAAACCGTGGTATTATACTCATTAAACATTTGACTATGGGAGATCCATTTATTTAATGTTTGGGGGTTCAAAAAAAATATTTTTAGATAATAAATTGTCCGACTATGGAATCAATTATTAAATAAGATGATAATTTAATATAACTAAATGATAATAGTAAAAACTTTTACAAAAAAATAAATGTGTTCAAAATATAAATAATTATGAAAAATATATATATATTTTCAAATATATCATGAAAAGATCATTCAACCTCAACCATTTTTTGTTTTTATTTAGTTTTCCTTTTAATTTTATTTTATTTTCATCTCTACCATATTTTATAACATTTTATTTTAAATATCATCAAATTGTGACAAAATTATAAATTCCATATAAAATGAGATGATACTCCACTACTATAATTTAGTGGTATGGATGTTAATTTAATGAAACATAATGGTCGGGTGAAATCCTATTAATTAAAGAAATTTTTTTCTTTTTATTTTTTTTACATTTATTGGGTCCATCAGAATTACTTATTAAAAAATTTCTAGAAATATAATGTTTGGTCATTACCAGTTTTTATGTGTGATTAGAAAAGAATTTTATCCATTCAATCAAGTGATGTTGTCGTAATATCATGTTTAATGAAACTCTTAAATGATTGAAGAAGAAAAATAGTGAGGGCTACACATGTATTCTCCATAATAAACTACAACTAATATAGATTCCATAAATATATTCAACAATAGATTATATCTTATTAGAAATAATGGAAATCATTATTGGATTCCAATATGTGTAATAATAATGTTTGAAAAAATAAGGTGATTTAGTAGGAATACTATGAGAAGTAATTACCAAGATATAAAATTTGATTAATTATTTAGTGAAATCCCCACATTTTCTTGAAACAACAAAATTAATTCAGGAATCCAATAAAAATATTACAGAATTGAAAAATTTTGTAATCAAATTTCCATATACAAAATTTGAAAAACATTTTTAAGGTATTTTTAACATTGAAATTCAATATCATTTAAAATACATTGATCATATATTACATACTCTAGATAGATTGTGGTTGATAAAATTTATGTATATGAAAATAAAAATGTTATAAAAAAATTATTTAGTGGATGGAATGTGGGAATCGATCAACACCATATTTCAGCTTTGGTTCACCATAGCTATAGAGTAAGGCTACAATAAAACACCAAATTCCCTACATAAGAAGAATAATTTTTAGTTGGAGGGGGAATAAATGGAAGCATGGGGTTAATTATATATTTTAATCCCACCCACAATCTATCTATGGTTAATTTATTATTATTAGGTCATTCTAAAGAACATAATCATTTATTCCATTCAGGATAAAACCAAAATTCTCCACATTCCATCATAATATATTTTTCATAATAAATACATGTCATGTGTCTACAAAAAATACATCATGCACATTTCTATTTTACTATCTCTATCTCCTTTTATTAATATATAGATTTATAAATTTATATAATTACATGTCTTTTTATATAGAAAATGTGTAATTATATATTTTTAAATTTTTGGATGAGGATACTTAAATATATACATATATTAATGTGTGTTTTTAATATAAATATGAATAAATATTTATTATAAATTTATTATATGTCATATTTTAGAAAAATATAATAAAAATAAATAAATCATGAATAAATCATGAATTGAGTGTTCTTTATATTCAAGCATATCCAAGACTTTAGAGATTTTAATCACTCATCAACCACAAGGAAAAAGTCAATATTTTTTCTTCTTTTTTATAATAATAAATATAAATATTTAAATAGATTTTAAAAAATAATGTATAATATTTATGTAATAAATGACATAATTAAATCGGATAGTTTATCTTCCTATCATGGTCTCAACTATCGGGGTTCAATTATCCCAAGCCATCCGAATTATACTACGATTCATATAAATAAATACCACTTCTGTTTTGTAGGAATCTAATTAAAACACTCACATGTATATAAATAAATTATTAAATATAAATATAAAATAATATAAAACACATAAATGAATTAATAAATTGAGTTTTGGTGAACATATCATGCCCTAATGGTTTTATTATAAACACTAAGTCATCCATTTGATTAGAATTCCATATATTATCTTTCCTCAACCCATCATGATGTTTTGAGAAAGAATAAGTGGGAATATGATTTTTAGTTGTCTAAATTATCCAAATACATTTGTGTAATGTCACGGTTCCGGAAGCCACCCAGAGGTGTCCCGTACCTGGTTGGTCACATGGCCTCAAGCATATTTCCCCAAACGCCAAAGGCTGCCAACTAGCAGCGAGGGCCTTGGGTGTGATAGTGGGGAAACTATGCCCTCATTGGCAGAGTACACAACAGAAGTAAATAACATGAAAGAGAGGATGCAGTAAATAACCAACAGTAATAAATAGTGAAAAACAAAATCAGAAAACAACTGGAGCACATATGTATATATACATTAAATGATTCAAGTTACATATCTAGGAAAGCATCCAAACAAGTCACACTGCTGAAAAATACAATAGTACCAAAACAGGTGAAAAATAAAGTAAACAACTCCTCAGTATCACAAGCCAAATCTTGGTCCCACGCTCTCATGCTCCACGAAATCAAGTACCAGAAGTCTAATGGCCCTTTCCCTTGTCTATATCTGCAAGAACATATTCTTTTTGGGCCAAAAAGCATGACCCAAATAGGGTGTGAGACTAAATCCTAGTAGGAAACCACCCGAAGATTTGGGCCTAACAGTCAGTGAGTAAATGGTAGGTAATAGTACAATAATCTATAAACTGTAGCAACAATTGCATGCAGTAAACAATAAGCAGTAAACATGAAGATATACTAGAGTGATCAATCCACAGAACAACAACAGAGGTTAAGCAACAGCTAACACAAGCAGGAAACCCTCTGGGAAGTACTCGTAGCCATCCCCTCTGGTCATATCCAAGAAGTAACACAACCCTATGGGAATTGCACTCAGCCTAACCCCTCTGGTTTGGTCATACAAATTTATAAGAGTCTATGGGGAAGCTCACTCGGTCAATTCACCTTATTGTCTAGGCTAGTCAGGGACTCTCGGAGGAAGACCACCCGGTCTAATCCTCTTGGCCCAAGGTCTAGAGACTCTCTGAGGAAGCTCACTCGGTCAATCCTCCTATAGCCTCAGGTATACCACAAACTCTCTGAGAATTCTTAATCTGTCAATTCCTCCTCTAGCATGGAAGGTTTTAATAACATTCAAACAAAGTAAAGACTCTCTATGGAAGCTTACTCGGACTACCATCCTGTAGTCTATAATAACTATTACTCTCTGAGAATATCAATAAATCTATCCCCTGTAGTCTATAATTTACAAGACTCTCTGAGGAATCTCACTCAGTCTATCCCCGTATAGTCTATAAAGTCTAAGACTCTCTCGGAAGTTCACTCGGTCTATCCCTTATAGTCTATAGCACCGAGTTCTGACGGTCTCGTGCCAATCGGTGCATATTAATTCTATAAGGATAGAGTACACCTATAGAGATACTTGGATATCCAAAGTACACCTATAGAGCTACTTGGATAACAGTCCACAAGCAACAATCATGTTAACAACATTATTTCATCCTACGATCACAAGGCATGGAAACAAGTACAACAACCAAGGGCTAAAGAGACCCAAAGGTTGAAATAAGAAAAAAACATGGGAAAAAAATCCAAGCACTACCATTATCCTCAAATATGATCAATTTACCTCTACAAAAGAATTCAAGCAAGGAAGGAATATCCACAAGGGGAAAAATGTAAACACGCAATACCCGGTTCACGGGTATTGGTGGAATTTGCACAATAAACTAAAATGCATCGAAAGGTAAGGCACAAACCACCTACATCGATCCTAGTAGATCAATATACTTGAACCATGAGGCTTGATTCTCCTAAAAATGGGGTAGATCTACAATAACACACAAAACTTTTAACCCATGATAACTTAAGAAAGAAGAGGAATTGGAAAACGAGGCCGAAGGGGAAGGAAGAACTCACTGCTGCGGTTCCAATGCAATTGACGGAGGTCAATTCAAGGAACGGATGAAGGATCGGGGATTCAGAGAAGTTTTGCAGCCGTACGACGTCTCTCAGTCAAACAGGACCTAGAAGAAGATGATTCTCTCGATTAGGCGCGACCCCGGTCCATTTAATGAAAAAAATACATGGCATGTACTTCTTGTGTACACAATGTGTACTCTAATTTTCCGTAATCCACTTTAGGAGGCCTCCACTTCACCCCTACACACTGTGTGTGTGGCCCGGACACGGCCAACACATGACCTATCATGTCAAGGGAGTACACGGTGTGTACTCATTAAGTACACGATGTGTACTTCAAAAATTTCCATAAACTCCTCTTTTTTAAAAAACGACCAGAAAATGAAAAACATACCTGAAACAAATATCCGGGTTCTTACAAAATTCCCCCCTTAATGAAATCCATCCCCGAATTTCCCTAGCAAGGCGTAGAAGAAGAAACGCCGAACAGCTCCGGCCACTGCGATCATACATCGACCCCCCTCTCCCAAGTCTCATCCTGCACTCGCCCGTACTTCTATAGAACTCGTACTAGAAGAATAGACCGGCCACTGAGAACCTTCGTACTGCAATCGACAATCCAGATGGGATGCTCCTCAAATGACGCATCTGCTTCCACTCATCCTCCTTGGGTTGAAAGACATGAGATGGGTCCGAAAAGTAACGGTAGAGCTAAGAAATGAGGAAAACGTCATGCATAGCCCGGTACCTCTGAGGTAACTGCAGCCGATTGAAAACCAGACCAACTCTCTCCAACACCTCAAACAACCCGACGTACCGCGATGAGAGCATACCCTATATCCAAATCCTCTTGGGTCCCAACCTCGGTGCGACACACAGGAAAACCTGATCCCTGACCTCGAACTCTAGAGGTCGTCTCCGCTGATTATCATAAGACTTCTGTCGAGACTGTAATGTTTCCATCCTCTTCTGAATCAACTCTATCTGCTCTGAGGTCTCCTGAACAAGATGATGTCCTAGAAAAGCTGCCTCTCCTTCCTTCATCCAGTATAAGGGTGATCGGTATGGCCAACCGTACAATGCCTTGTAAGGCGCCATCTGAATAGTCGCATGGAAACTATTGTTATCGGAAAACTCCACAAGAGGTATATGATTTTCCCAAGAACCACCAAAGTCTAGAATGCAAGATCGGAGCATATCCTCAAGCACCTGGATCGTACGCTCGGACTGGCCATCAGTCTGGGGATGGTATGCCGTACTCAAAAGTACCTGTGTACCCAAAGCCTTCTGAAGTCCTTGCCAGAACCAAGAAGTAAAACGTGTATCCCTATCTAAAACAATGGAGTGTGGAACTCCATGTAGACATAAAATCTCTCGGATGTAAAACCATCCCAGCGTATCAACGTTGAAGGTCTCCTTGATTGGAAAGAAGTGACAAACCTTCTTAAGCCTTTTGACGACAACCTAGACAACATCACTCCCTCGAGGTGACCTTAGTAACCTGGTCATGAAGTCCATCTCTACATTGTTCCACTTCCACTCGAGAAGGGGTAACTGGTGTAAAAGCCCTACTGGTTGCTGATGCTCTGCTTTCAACTGCTAACAACTGGAGCATCTCATGAAAAAAACTGAAACATCTCTCTTTATATCTGGCCACCAGTACTAGTGGTGTAGATCACGATACATCTTGATGACGCCAGGATGAATTTACCAAACTGAGGAACGAAAATCCCGCATTAGCTCCTCGCGTATGTCTGCTGGAACCCATACACATCCCTAAAAACGCAAGATCTCATCCTCACCCATTTTCTATCTCGGAAGAGGGTTCTCTCTTGACACACTCTCTTGAATGACTAAGCCTTCTGAGTCTGATAGATACCTCATCCGTACCCATTCATGAAGTGTAGAGGTAACAACTACATAAGATAGTTAAGTCTGTCCCTGTCTTTCATGAACCTCCAGATGATTCCCAGATAATAGAGCCATAAGTTGCCACTCACTACTGGCATCCTGAACTTCCAGAATCTGAGTTCTCCTTCTCAACGCATCAGCCACTGCGTTTCCCTTCCCCGACCTATAGGCGATCTCTAAATCGAAAGACTGAAGATACTCGAACCACCTGTGCTGTCTCAGATTCAATTCACGTTGAGTGAAGATATACTTGAGACTCTTGTGGTTGGTGAAAACCACAAATTTCTCTCCCAGAAGGTAGTGTCTCAAACAACGTAAGGCATGAACAAAAGTTGTCTACTCCAGATCGTGCGTCGAATAGTTCATCTCGTGTGGCCTCATCTACCGAGACCCATAAGTAACGACCCCATCGCCCTGCATAAACACAGCTCCTAGCCCGATACATGAAGCATCACAGTAAATATTATATCCCATTACCGGCTCTGGAAAGACCAGTATCAGTGCTGGTGTCAACCTCCCCTTCAACTTCTGAAAGGCTGACTCACAGGATTCTGACCATAAAAACATCTCCCCCTTCTTGGTCAGACCTGTCAGCGGTGCTTCGTGGTGGGAAAAGTCTTGTATGAAACGCATGTAGTATCCAACCTTCCCTAGAAAACTCCGCACACCAAAGACATTATTCGACTGCTCCTAGGAAACTACAGATCTCACTTTATCTGGGTCAACTGGTACTCCTGTCTCTAAGATGACATGACCCAAGAAGTGAATCTGATCTAACCAAAAGAGTCATTTTGAGATCTTAGCATATAATTTATTCTCTATTACTATACTCAGAACGATCTCAAGATGTGTGGCATGGTCGTGTCGACTGAGATAGTACACCAAGATGTCATCCATAGAAACCACCACAAAGGAATCTAAGTACGGATGGAACACTCGGTTCATCGGTGCCATAAAAACTACTGGCGCGTTCGTGAGACCGAACGGCATGACTCCATACTCATATAGACCACACCTACTCCTGAAAGCTGTAAGAGGTATATTCGATGGTCTAATGTTCAAATGATGATAACTGTACCTCAAATATATCTTGTAGAACACCTCAGATCCTCTAAGATGACCAATGATGTCATTGATCCTTGGATGGGGATATCGGTTCTGGACCGTCAACTGGTTCAGCTTCTGATAATCCACACAGAGCCAAAGGGTGCCGTCTGCTATCTTCACAAACAGAATAGGAAAACCCCAAGGAGAGGTACTGGGTTGGATGAAACCCTTTGCCTATAACTCCTCCAACTTCTTCTTGAGCTCCTACAACTCAAGTGTATCCATCCTATAAGGAGGAATGGACACCGGTGACGCTCGTGGAACGAGCTCAATCGAGAAGTCTACCTCACACTCAGGAGGCAAACCTAAAAAGTCCTCTAGAAAGACATCCCTGAAATTATCCACCACTAGAGGAAAGTCTAACTGTGAAGTCCCCTGGTCATCCAGATAAGGACTGGAAATCTGGGTTGTAACTCCTCATAGCCCATGATGCTCTGGTCTAGATCTACCTGCCTAGACATCCCACTCTCCTTTATGAAGGAAAGATCCTCCCTCTGGTGATACGAAACTCACCCTGCGGCGATAGGAATCGACGTCTTCCTGGAAGGGAACTCAACAGTCCATCCCGAGAATGATTTCATATCCCTTCATTTCTAGGTCATAGAGGTCCCATAAGAAATGACACCCCACAACCTCGAGAGGTCATTCTCTGCACTGACGTACGCTAGATGTCCTTAGTTGCCAACGACGTGTCAAGAGTCAACAAGTTGGCAGATGAAAAGATACAGAGCCCAAGGCTCTCCACAACAACAACAGATATAAAACTATGTGAAGCACCAGTATCAAAAAGTGATGAAGATAAAACTGATGCTACTAAGATCATACCTCGAACTGTATAAGGGCCGGGATCCTGCTCCCTATAGGTATGCTCCATAGAAAAGGTCTAGCCTGTACCATGGCCCTGCGCCCCTTGCTGACCATTATGAGCTGATCCACTCTATTGTCGCTGGAATCCTAGTGACTGACCACCATGGACGCGACCTACACTTCGGCCCGAACGACTGGAAGAACTCTAGTTCCCAGACTGGTGGGAAACTGGCGAGGCATGTCCTGAACGTGGGGTCATAGAAGAACCCCTACCACCAGGTGAAGGTTAGAAGATCTGAAAAAAACATTGAAGATGGCCCATCTTGCCACAAGATTAGCACTCCATCGGATCTCTCTGACACTGAGGCCTAGTATTCCCACTCCTACCACAATGGTAGCATAAAACCTAGCTTCTAGAAGATACATCCCGCCTGCTCTGATCTCCTCGAGAAGACTCTCTGCGGCACTTCCTACTATCTTTAGGAGGAAAACCATCTCTAGATGTCGAACCACCCTGGCTCACTGCATCAGAATCCCTCAGGTTGCGCTCAGTGATCAATGCCTGGTTGATGATAGAGGATATATAATTCAACCTGAAGATATTCACATGGGAATAGATCTCCTGCCTGAGACCGTCCTCAAACTTCCTAGAATGGAACAACTCATCGCCTGCTGGAATCGGCATGAAGCACTGCAGCTCAGTAAAGCGTGACGAGTAGTCCCTAACGGAAAGAGTACCCTGCTGTAGACTCATAAACTCTCGGGATTGGTCGGTCCTCAAGGTCTCTGGGTAAAATTAGTCATAGAAGGTTTGGCGAAACTCATCCCATGACATACTCTGCTAGCGCCCTGACTACAAGATCACCTCCCACCACCTCTTGGCGTTGTCTCAGAGCATACAAGTTGCCAGCTTAACCATTTTCTGTGGGGGTTTCTCCAGATGCTCAAGGATCGTCAGCGTGGCCTCTAACCATGACTCTAAAGCCTGGGGTCCTCCATCCCCTGATAATGTAGTAGGATGTTGCTACTGAAAGACCCGCATCAATTCGGCCATTGACGGGGCAAGAGGCGGCGCTCCCTGAAAAGTCTGCATCATCCTCGGGAAATCCTCCCAGAACTGCGCATCGATGCCTACGACGGGTATAACTACTGGTGCCAAGGCTGGAATAGTAGGAGAATATTCAAGAGGTCCCTGGATGACTATATCTAGCATCCAATCAACGTCTGGCAGCTGACGTACAACCGGAGGACGTCTTGGAGGCATAGTTCTAAAAGATCAAAAACACACCTTAGATCAGGATTAACAAAGACTGAGAACATAAGAGTACAAAAACAGTACATGAGGAGGAAACATTCAAGTTTACAAAACATGACTACACGGTGTGTATAAAAACTACACGACGTGTTACCATAAACTAAATACATGGTCGTATACTCCTGCCACAACTAGTCATGTAACACCCAAAACTACAGGACGCGTTGCCCCTACACACGACATGTTCTTGAACTCTATTCCACTACCCGAGTCTCTTTACATGGATAAACCACATGGTCTTCTTAAACTGATACTTCATGGCATGTTCCCTGTGGACACGAAATGTAGTAGACAAGGTACCAACCAGCACTGTTGCTAGTTACACGGCTGACCCTTACACGGCGTGTTCCAAACAATCACGACATGTATAGGAGAAGATAACATCGAACCGTGTTGTTCGTGACACGGCTGGGTACCTGGAACATGACTACACGGCGTGTTCTTTACCAACACGATGTGTTCCACTCGAGCTTCTCGGCCTGTGTTGTTGGTGACATGACCAGGTACACAGCTCTATACTACACGGTGTGCACCTATCATACACAGCATGTTCCTAAAGACATTTCCTCAACCCCGTGTTCCTTCTCACACAGTATGTGATACTGTCTAAAAATACATGGCATGTAGTCATAAATTACATCCTGTGTATTTTGGGTTTTTCCAGGCAGTAGCTCAGAAACTGCTACGAAGCCAATAAACACAGAAAATAAGGCATGAAGGTGCAAAATTCCGATCCGTGAGGGCCCATTCTCCCCATGAATCAAAGCGTGGCATCCAATACAGTCGTATATAAGGAAAACAGGTCAATGATTCACCAATTCCCGATTCAAGAGTGCCCATAACACCTCAATAACCAAAATTTGGCTCTCATTTAAGAAATGTACAATACAAACAGTCCTCTATCAACAGTAGGGATTCTATCAAAGCATCTATCACACATGCATGCATAATCTACACAAAGTCTAGCACAACAACATGAAATCACTAATGCACCCTTGATGGCATGGCAAGAATGCATGGAATGTGATTTCTATCAAGTGCCTATATGATGCATGGGATGGCATACCCTCATCTCATCAGGTTGCGATAGAAATAGAACCATAATAGAAACAAAAATAACAACACAAGTCATGTGAATCACTCTAGGTTAAATCATATCAACCATCAAATCTCAAAACCAGAAAACTGCAATAAACGAGGTAGTATGGCTTTTCCCTATACACGGGTAAGCTACTCCCGGGAAAAAATTATTACCAAGTACCGAATTCATCCTATCCATGGATAATGGCTCCAAAAAGTAAATCAAGGGAAACGACTTCCTTTGATACCACTTTGTAACATCCCGGTTCCGGAAGACACCCAGAGGCACCCCGTACCTGGTTGTTCACGGGGCCTCAAGAACATTTACCCAAATCCCAGAGGCTGTCGACTAGGAGTGAGGGCCTTGAGTGTGATAGTGGTGAAACTATGACCTCATTGGCAGAGTACACATCAGAAGTAAATAACATGCAATATCGGAAGCAGTAAATAACCAACAATAATAAACAGCGGAAAACTAAATTAGAAAACAACTGGTGCACATATGTATATATATGAAATGATGGATGTTACATATCTAAGAAATCATCCAAACAAGTCACAATGCTGAAAAATAAAATAGTACCAAAACAAGTGCAAAATAAAGTAAACAGCTCCTCAGCATCGCAAGCCAAAGATTGGTCCCATGCTCTCCTGCTCCAAGTAATCAAGTACCAGAAGTCGAAGGGTGCTTTCCCTTGTCTATACCTGCAACAAAATAGTTTGTTTGGGCCCAAAAGCATGACCCAAATAGGGTGTGAGACTAAATCCTAGTAGGAAACCACCTGAAGATCTGTGCCTTACAGTTAGTCAGTATATGGAAGGTAACAGTAAAATAAGCAGTAAACAGTAGCAACAATAGCTGGCAGTAAACAGTAAGCAGTAAAAAAGAAGATATACCACAGTGATCAATCCACAAAACAACAAAAGAGGTGAACTAATAGCTAACACAAGCAGGAAACCCTCTGGGAAGTACTCATAACCATCCCCTCTGGTCCTATCCAAGATGTAAAACAACCCTCTTGGCAGTGCACTCAGCCTAACCCCTCTGGTTTGGTCATACGAATTTATAAGACTCTCTGGGGAAGCTCACTCGGTCAATTCCCCTTATAGTTTAGGGTTGTTAGGGACTCTCGGAGGGAGATCATGCGGTCTAACCCTCTTAGCCCAAGGTCTAGAGACTCTCTAGGGATGCTCACTCGGCCAATCCTCCTATAGCCTCAGGTATACCACAGAATCTCTGAGGAAGCTCACTCAGTCAATTCCTCTCTATCCTGGGAAGGTTTTAAAAACATTCAAACAAGGTAAAGACTCTCTACGGAAGCTCACTCGGTCTACCCTCATGTAGTATATAATAACTAAGACTCTCTAGGAAGCTCACTCGGTCTATCCCATGTATTCTATAATGTCCAAGACTCTTTGAGGAAGATCACTCGGTCTATCCCTGTATATTCTACAATGACTAAGACTCTCTGGGATGCTCACTTGGTCTATCCCTTATAGTCTATAGCATCAGGTTCTCACGGTCCCGTGCCAGTCAGTGCATATTAATGCTATAAGGCTAGATTACACCTATAGAGCTACTTGGATAACCAAAGTACACCTATAGAGCTAGTTGATTAATAGTCTACAGGCAACAAGAATGTTAACAACATCATTCATTCCTATGATCACAAGGCATGGAAACAAGTACAACGACCAAGGGCTAAAGAGACCCAAAGTTTGCAACAAGAACAAAGATTGGAAAAAACAACCATGCATGAGAATTATACACAAACATGATCAATTTACCTCTACACATGCATGAAACCAAGGTAGGAATAACCACAGGGTAAAAAAGGTAAACACGCAATACCCCGTTCACGGGTATTGGTGGAATTTGCATAATAAACTCAAATACATCAAAAGGTACGACACAAACCACCTACCTTGATCCTAGGAGAACGATATAATTGAACAACAAAGCTTGATTCTCCTCAAAATGTCATAGATCTACAAAAACCACAAAACATTCAACCCATGATAACATAAGAAAGAGGAGGAATTGGAAAACGAGGCTCTAGGGGAAGGAAGAACTCACCACTGCAGTTCCAACGAAATCAACATCGGTCGATTCAGAGAACAGATAAAGGCCTAGGGATTCAGAGAAGTTTCGCGGCTGTACGGTGTCTATCGGTTGAAAGAGATCTAGAAAGAGATGATTTTGTCGATTAAGCGTGACCCCGGTCCGTTTAATGAAAACAAATACATGATGTGTACTTTTTGAGTACACGGTGTGTACTCAACTTTTCTGTACTCCGCTTTAAGTGGCCTCCATTTCACCCCTACACATAGTGTGTGTGGCCCGAACATGGCCAGCACATGGCCTGGTGCAACAAGGGAGTACACAGCGTGTACTCATAAAGTACACGGCGTATACTTCAAAAATTTCCAGAAACTCCTCTTTTATAAAAAACGACCAGAAAAGGAAAAACATACCTGAAACGAAGATCTGGGTTCTTACAATTTGAAATAACTCTCAATAATAGGTATGTTATTCAAGGATATCACTTCCATTAGATCTTCTTCAATTTAATGTTTTCGTGATTAATTATTAGTTTGAATTAAAAAAATATGATTCACAATAACACATGATGAAAAATTTTCAAGTGAATTTTATAAATGGGTAGACAATGTGTTTTTTATTGAATCCCATATATAGAATTATGTCAATATAATACATGATATTTACTTTTAGAAGAGGCCATTTTCATCTACTAGAAGATAAGTTATTCTAGTTGACATGTATTCCATGTAAACGACATGGAATCCCAGAACATGACATGATAGGTATCATATACCACACATATCGTAGTTTAATATTTAAGATAAAAATATGAAAGATATATGTATATAATATCAATTGGATTTACCACTAGATACCAAATAAATATTATATTAGAGATATAACACTAGCATGAGTGCCTCCACTAGTTATTGAAACCCCAACACCACCACTACCATCAATATTTGGGTTAGGTTATAGAGAACATTTTTTAACTAAAAGCCCTATAAAGAACCTTTATTTTATATTTTATGTTATTGGATCAATTATCCCTCATTTACTAACACTTTCGTTGGATAAGATTCAGTATATTAATTAATTTATTGATTTGAGTATAATAATGTGTCTATGTATTCTGGATGATATAACTATGATTTTCCCTACAATAATCATTTTAAAGTGTTTTTCAACCATTCTCATTATTAAGTTGAGTGAATTTTGGATTTTTTGTCCACCATCACGTTTTATGGGCTATCATACCTGGTAGATAAGTGTTAAATTGTTTTAGGAATATATATGATTTTATCAGATAGAACAATTTTAGTCTCCTTGGGTCTATTTTTTGAAGGGTGTAACTTATATCCCATGCCTATTATCGTACTGCCTCCTCTTATTTTTGACTAAAAGATAATTTTTTTAATTATTTAGAGTGAAAACACAAAATTAAATAAAGTTTTTCATGTTTAATAATGTTCATGAGAATCACTATAAAAAAATATACTATAATCTTGAGGTATGGAGCCTATACAAGAAATAATAATGAGTTAATTTTATTCATTTTCTTTGGTACATAAAGAGTCTTTTTCATTGTATACTTCTCACAATGTGTGTCAAATAACTATATTCTAGTATAGAATTTTTTTTATTCCAAAATGGTAAATGAAATAGAGCATTGGAATATACATGGTCTAAGAATTATCATCAAAATAAACGTTGAGTAACAATCCACCCCTAAGAGAGGGATGATTTTTCTTCTTTAGATAAAATGACCACTTAACAATGAACACGATTCTTTATATATAGGACCACCATATCTATAAAATACAAATTATAAAAAAAATAATTGATATTTTTACATCACAATTGATCCCCCCAATGATAGTTCTATTTTAATAAGAACTATAAGAGTCGAGTAAGAGGCTCATCATAAAGGGGATGTAGACTGAACTGGTCGTGATACCATTGAAATGAGACCAAACATCTATGATTCTTATGTAGTTCTTCCAAATGGGAATATGGAATTTGAGGATATTTAAATCAGGAATCAATACCAGAATATTATACTTCATCTTCTAGAGATTGAAACACATAGTAGGAATTTGAAAATCATCTAAAATATCCCATAATACCTAGAAACAATTGTAAAAATAAATGTTACTAAAAATTCCACGATCTAAGTTAATACCTAAACCTATAAACAATGATACTAGTGAATCATCAATGGAGATAAGAGATGTATGGATACCGAATAACTCCCAAATAAATATCCAAATAAAAGACACCCATTAGGCTGTAAAAATACATTTTTTAATATTATCCTAAAAATTTTAACAGTAATAACATTTTAAGGAATGCGTATTCCAATTCATTAAAGAACATTATAGATGATTATGTTCCAATTTATAAGTCACTAATAATAAAACTAATACATACTAGGTAAGAACCTATACCTTCATGCCTTTCCCCATAGTCAATACCCATGTGAAATATATAGAAGATGATAGAAGGCATTGTTTAAAAAAACATTATCCTAAAGAATTGAAGAAGAAAAATTCCTCTTCATCCACCCAAGAGATACTATTAATTTTTTTAGATAATAAGAAAGAGAACTATTGGAAATACTAAGGAAATTTTTCCCTCCATAAAATAGATTTCTAACATGGGGTAAAATTGGCAGTAAAGAGAATTCCATACAAAATATTATTTTTTGAATAGAATCCCACTTCATTAAATAAACCGCCTTGAGTGCTCAAGAATAATATGAAGTGGATTTTAAATAATATTATACAATAGACAAGATAAATTGGGGAAACATTGAATATTATTTACTACTATATCATACTTTTTTCATTCCAAGATGGATCACAGTGAATCTCTAACTATCAGATCTCAAAAATAATTTACATTCGTTGATTTAATGGTATATTTACATCTCTTAAAACCTATATTGGATACACTAGTTGTTTTAGATATCTAAATAAATAATACACTGAAGGATAAAAAATAAAAAAAATAATCCCAATGAAATGTATTGAATTCATTTTCAATGATTTAAAGTATTCCCTTTTGGTCTTTAATAAATGAGATGACATGCATGTGAATAGATGATTTTTTTAACGAGGGTGGGTTTCTAGAAAAAATAATTCTTAGGTATGATCTAGTTATTAATTATATAGATTAAGTTTTACAATTGGATATCAAGGTAGAAAATTATAAATCAATTGAAATATAGAGAAAAACCATAATAATCTACTAGAAAGGAGTTGCAAGTAAATCATAGCCAATTATCAATCCAAAGAACACAGTTTTCTAAACAAGAGCTATGAATATAGATATATATATTTTTGAAAAATAAACCAATTATCCTCTACTTTTATTATATTCAATCAAGATATATTGGATCCCCAACATTTTGAAATTGTTTCTATTAATTAAAATTTTAAATAATTTGTAATGAAAAAGTGAGAGATAATAGGGGCTCTATACCCATATTTTAATGGAAGGATATGAAAAAAAGTGAAATAACTTTTTAGATTGTTATCAAAGAATATATTGTTTGGAAAAATAAATTGAGATAAATTGAATTAACTTTCTGATTATATATTATATATATTATGAATCCAAAATTTCTTCCCATTAAGGAAACAATGAACTAAAAAGTTGAGAAACAAAGGAATCACATATCATAGATCCATTAAAAAAATCCATGGCCACATGTAATATAGATAATGAAGGTTCATTAAATAGTTTTATAAGATATTTCAACAACCAAATTCATTATAATATTTGAACCAATCATATTCATATTGATTTCATGAATAATTGATTTCACTAATTCTAGGGAACCAAGGCTATTTTTCTTTTTAACAAATACATGGTTCTCATCTAATACTGCTAAATGTACTCATGTATAAATATTATCCTTCAATTAATTTTTCCAATATATTATAATTTATTTTTAATATTTTAAAAGGATATAAATATTCATTTAAAATGGGATGCTTTATTCTCAGAATATGGACTGGGGTATTAGTATAGGATTCTACAGGTATATGAAGACTTGTGACATAATAATGAATGTATATTTTAATTTTCCCCTTAATAATATTCCATTCAGTTGAAAATAATAAATTAGAAAATCCATCCTAACATGGGGAGCTATATAGAGTCATGGATTAGATATCGTTCAGAATTTCCAATTCATCTAGGTAGGCCTCACTATGATCACTCATATAGACATAAATAACATAATGGATTATAATAAAAAATTATTTGTAAGAATATTCTATTAGATAGATTATCCAACTCTGAAGAATAGGTATAGAGAGAAGTTTTAAAAACAAACTTCAACCATTGAACCTATTATATTATGATCATAAGTATAAGATCCATCATTAACATTCATAACGAGGTTAACAATTTTCCTCAATACTATTATTTAATAATGAAAATAATATGTGTTTCTATCTCTTTTTATGCTGTTGAAATCTATAAATTTTATAAGAATCATTTATTCAACCTCCAACAATCCTGCTGAAAGATATTTTTATTTTTCCACTATGGAAAATAAATTAACACCATTCTAGGAAACTTTCAGAATTCTATCAATCATAAAAGTATCATATTACAAATATTTGATTCTATAATAAGTGGAGTTTCAATGTATAGAACATTCCATGAGAACTCTATTAAGATGTTTGATATTACTATATAATAATCCCATGGATATCCATCCACAAGACTATAATGATATTGGTGTTATATGGGTATGAAAAATTCTTATTAATTCTCAATATTATCAAATAAAAACATTTTCATATCATCACTTCATTATAATAAAGTGAGCGTGAGAAGAGAATTATAAAAAAGATACCTAGCCAAGTGGTTGACTATAATTATTGTAAATAAAGATATTCTTTAATTATTTTTAGACATGTCCTAAATGAAACAAATATATTCTTGCATCAGACATGCGAGTCATCCCATGGTATCCTTAAATAGAATTTTGGATCACCCAAGGGTGGAAAAAAACACCATGTGGACTCATATTCGATAAGTATGAATAGATTCCAAAAATAATTATAGGTTTAAAAAATTAAAAAATAACTAATGAATGAAAAAATGTAGTATAATAAAATAAAAACTATTATAAAAAAATAGTTAAATGATAATAAAAAATTAAAATAAGGAAACCAAAATAAACTATCAGTGCTTACCCTCCAAAACCACCATATGTACATAGCTATGTGTCTCACTACCACCTCTATATATACAATGTTACAAGTAAAAATATTAACTAAATGGTTTAATAGAATTTGATAATGGTGGAAAAAGTTAAACTAAATATGGAAATTTTACTACCGTATATATATGATACTCCATGATTCACCGTACAACCTCAGACTAAACATACCCCATGTGTGATCTTATAACAACCCTGCTCTTTATTTAACACATAAATATAATTTATTAAATAAAATATTTACTTGATATAACATATAAGTTCTATTGTTCTCATGTATTTTCTGCTTAAAAACATTACATAAAAACTTAAAACCTGAAATAGAAATATTTATTGAAAAATTCTTTCGCATGACCACATACATTACTTCGTACATAGTATTGAATGGGATAACCTGAGGAAATGCATAAAAAATGGTGACATATAAAGTTTAGTAAGGGAGTAAACAAGGCATAATAAGAAGAATACAGTACATGTTAGGGAATAATAATATCAATGGATCATAAGAGAAATATAAACATAAAGGCATGATATTGCATGATTATCATAACATGGAAATGTGGAAAAACATGTAACACGATATTAGCTTGATCCAAGGACTATTGCACATGGAGAATAAGTAAACCCTCATTTCACTTGAAATATCGTGATTAAACCCTCATTTCACTTGAATTATTATTATACTAATCTTTACACAATGCATTAGAGCACTATCAGGGCACACCGTTTCTAAGCATTTCATTTCATACATAAGTGGGCCACATGGATCATTTAAAATGGAATCATTCAACAACATAATTTATTCAATGATAAAGTAATTTGGAATACATATATGAAACTATATAATCAACAAGTATATGTTCATAAAGGTGAAAACTATTGATAAAGAAACGAGCATGGTATTTACTACATGATGATTTTGGAAAGGAAAACTGTGGAGCAATTTAGGCGGCATAATGACATGACATAATAATTACTAAAAATTGTTTATGAGAGGGAAAAGTATATTTCATCACATTTACATGATTTTAAAAGTAAGGGGTTCATATAGATATATTTCCCAACACATGAAATTTGGAAATAGAAGGCATAAAAAACAAAGAAACTTTAAGAAAGAGGTGAAATGGAATAACTCTTATGAAGTTTTTTCATTGTAACGAGTGTACATGGGAGGGATTAATGATAGAGAAAGTGTTTTATCATCACTAAAACATAAATATGGAAGTATGGGGTAGGTGTAAAATCATACCCCAACATTTTAAATTGAATTTAAAAGGGTATTACAACAGAAATAATCTTGGACAAAAATGAGAATGGATGGAATTCCTTATAGAATTTCAGCATGGTAACAAGTACAATGGGATGCGTTAATGAGAGATAAATGGGAATATCATCATTAAAACATATGTAGGGAAGTATAGAGGAGGTGATAAATCATATCCCATCATTTTTAATTGAAAATAAAAGGATATAACAATATAAATAAGTTGTTACCAAAAATAGAATGGAAGAAATACCTTACATGGAAGTGTGATCCCAATGGCATTATAGAGGCTTGAGAGAGGATTATTAGGAGCATGTGGTGAATTGGGAAGACTTTATAGAGAGTAGGGTAGAGTTTGGTTGTTCTACAAAGGTTTTGAGTGAAGAGGATGTGGGAGCTTCTGTGGGTCTATATTGGAAAAGACAGAGAATTCTTTATTATTTAGGTTTTAGACCCTACACATTAAACTAATAAAAACAAAAAACAAACCCATGGGGTTTTCCCATGGTTTTTTCCAAAGGGGAATAGAAAAAATTTTTTTAATTGGCCAATGGTGGAACTTATTAAAATATTAGGATTGCTTATGTGGAGGTGAGTCACACTCTCAAGAAAATCATTTTAAAAAGATAAAATGTTTTATAAGTATTATAGGGTCCACTAAATATTATTAAAATAAATCAAACCAACTGAAAATCATATTATTTTAATGGTAAAACCTATATTGGCCAAAGATCACATTTATAATTTTTATGCACTGATTACAAAACTAATAGTCATTTTATTTAAATAATTTTCTAAATATTAGAATATTTACTTTTAAAATAATAAATTGACATTTATAAAATATTTATGGGTTTTTACAAAAACAAAATTCGAAATTTAATAAAAATTTCCATTATATTCTTAAAAAAGTATACGATCATTTATATTTAATAATAATTAACTTAGTAATAATATTTTATTAAAATAATATTTAATTCAAAAATAAATTTATTCATCAATATAGAATTCATAGTTGAATATTAACTGAAAATACTATTTGTTCATTGAAATATATTTACAAAGTAACAATAATAAAATGAATGTATATTCTATATAAAATATAATGCACATAATCATAGTGCTAGGGTGTTCTTACATAACCCCTTAAAACACCCGCATAAGACCTAAGGGTAATGTGTGCGATGGTGACAGTCTCTTGGGGAAGTTCAGATAACATCGCTCTGGTGGTAATCTCTATTAACTTTCACTTATCCCATATGGGGTCCCACTCATTCTTAATGTGTTGATGCTCAACTTGGGCTTGGTAAAGAGGGAATCCCAATGACGCCACCCCCTTTCCTAGCTCTGACAAATGGGATTTGTATAGAGCAATTCTACTGGATGAGTCCATCGCTTCATTTATTTGAGTAAATTTGATTTGTTAAATCCCAATATTTATACTAATATATTGATCACTATTCAATAGCTATATTAGAAACGGTAACAATTATATAATATATTTTGAAATCCAAAAAAATAAATCCAAGGATGTGAATATGTTATATAACCATTTTACATAATAAGACCTTTAATTTGCTCAAGAGGAATTTTCATTAATAAAAGTTTGGGTCTTTACAATCTCCCCCCCCTTAAGAAATTCCATTATTAATATTTCCTTTTACCACACTAAAATAGATGTGTGTAACTCTAAATAATCACTTCCTTTGATTCCCATGTTGCCTCATTATATATGTGGTTTCACCACAACACCTTGACAATGGGTATTGTCTTATTTCGTAAAACAATTTCCTTACGATCTAAGATCTTCACCAGCATCTCTTCATATGATAGGTCATTTTATAGTGGTACCACCTCTGGATTGAGTACATTTAATGGTTAAGGTATGTACTTACTCATGATTGAAACATGGAATACATCATGTACTTAAGATCGAATCAATGGAAGTGCAGGCCGATAGGCCATTGCTTAAAAGCAAAAAAGGATATCAAAAGAGACGATGTACCTTGGACTAATCTTTCCCTTCTCCCAAAATCTCATAATACTCTTCCAAGGCGATATGAAGAGGTATAACTTGTATCCGACATCAAACTATAGGTGTTGTCGATGATTATCAGCATAGATCTTTTGTGGACTTTGAGTAGATTTAATGTGCTGCTGGATGGTCTTAAACTTCTCCTCCATTTATTCAACCATTTATAGACATATGAGTTTTCTCTCCCTAACATCATCCCAATATTCCAATGTTTTTCACCTCTTCCCATTCAAGGATTCATAAAGATCCATTTAGATACATGAGTGGAAACTATATTTTAAGAGAACTCAACAAGAAAAAGATTTCAATCCCTTCCTCCGTTGAATTCCATTGAGAATATTATCAATATGTCCTCAAGTGATTGGATAGTCTGCTCAGATTGGATATCAGTTTGAGGATAATATGTTTTACTAAATTTTATCTCATAATTTAGAGCATGTGGAAGAATCTTCCTGAACATAGAGATGAATCTTAGATCTTGATCGGTTACAATAAATAGTTGTACTCCATTCAGCCTTACCACTTCTCGGATGTATATCGGTTCCAGTTGAGCTAATGAGAAATCCTCTCGAATTGCAATGAAGTGTTCAGTCTTTTTAAGTTGATCCATAATGACCCAAATAGTATAGTTTTCTTTGGATGTATTTGGATGTCCGATGATAAATTCCATGGAAGTGTTATCTAATTTTTATGTTTGTATGGGTAATGGTTGAATCATCCCCTTAGACTTCTGCCTCTAAGACTTCACTTTCTGACATTCCAGGAACATTGATGCATACTCAGCGATCTCTTTCTTCATTCTATCCCACCAATAATGCACTCAAAGGTCTCGATACATATTTTGGTTTCCTAGGTGAATGGAGAAATTTGAACTCGGTGCATCATCCGAAAGTTCATTCTTTAACCCCGGATTTGATGGAACACATTGTCTTGTCCTAAATCTCACAATCCCCTCTTCATTAACATTGACCTCTAAGGATTTCCATTTTCTGGTAGTTTCCACTTTCTTAACCTTTACTAAAGGTACATTTTAGAAATCATTTCTGAAAGGATCGATGATGTTACCTTCATTATGATTCCCATGCCCATCTTCATCAAATCTATGTAGATTTGATCCTTTTCAATTCACATCAATTATATAATATATAGTTCCTTTGTATTAGAACATCTTCCACCTTGTTTGCTTTCCCATGGTGGTAATGGATTGAGCATTCATCGTCATTGATCAGCTCTAACCATCTTCATTGGAACATGATCAGCTATTTCATTGTGAATATATACTTGGGGATTTTATGATCTGTATATATTTCACACTTCTCCCCAAAGAGGTAATGTCAATAGATTTTTAAAGAGAAGATTACTGTAGCCAACTCTCTATCATGTGTTGGATAATTTTTCTCATGAACATTCAATTACCAAGAAGCATGGGCAATCACATTGTCATTATTCATCAACACATAGACCATTACTTTATTTGAAGCATTTATGAATACCGCCAAACGTTCTCCATTTATTGGTAGTGGGAGTATGAGTGCAGTGATAACCTTAATTTTCAACTCCTTGGAGCTATCTTAGCATTGATCACTCCATGAGAACTTTACTCCATTATGATTTAGATTGGTAAGAGGGTTGGAAAATAATGAGAAATTTCTCATAAATCCAAGAAAATATCTGATGAACCCTAGGAAGCTCCGGATATCCGTTACCGATGTCGACCCTAAACATCCATCAATTGCGGCTATCTTGGAGGGATCCAAAGAAATACCATTTCTTGTGATGATATGAACCATGAATGAGACCTCCTTAAACTAGAACTCACACTTGTTTTACTTTTCATAGAGATTCTCCTTTTGAAAGGTCTATAGTACAATTATTAGATGTTCCTCATGCTCCTCCTCGGTTTGGAGAATATTAGAATATCATCTATAATGACTACCACAAATTTGATGAGTGTATATCTTAAGACTATATTCATCATTTATAGGAATATTTCTAGAGAATTAGTGAGTTCGAAAGGCATTAATATTAATTCATAGTTCCCGTATCATGTACGAAATTCAGTCATGAGGATATCCTCCTTCTTCACCCCCTACATGGTAATATACAGGCCAAAAATCCACCCTAGAGAAGTATTGTGCTATATGTAGCTGATTGAACAAGTCATCAATTCGTGGAAGAGGATACATTTTTTTAATCATTATTTTTTTGATCTCAAGATTATGAATGAAAAGGTACATTGAACCATCCTTTTTCTTAATTTATTGGACTAGTGCACCCCATGGTGAAGAAATTTGGTGTATAATCCCTTTATCCAGATTCTCATGTAGATTTTTCTTCGTCTCTTCAAGCTCCACAATAGCCATTTTATACAGAGTCTTCATTATTGGAAACTCCCCTGATATAAGATCAATTGAGAATTCAACATCTCTTATAGGAGGAAGACCATGAAATTCCTCGGGAAACACTTCATCGAATTCCCTCACAATAGCCATGTATTTAAGGTTGGTTGCTTCCTTAAAATCAATCATCTGAGCAAGATACGCATGCCCATAGGGCATTAATATCAACTCTTCAGATGATGGTTCCAATGATGATTCATCCTCCTCCTTGCACTTGTATAGAATTAGGGGTTGATTCACCATATGAAGATTGATTTACCTCTCATGAAAATTTATGTTGGATCTATATAAGGGAAGCCAATCCATTCCAAGAATTGAATAAAATTCCACAAAAGGGAATATGACATGGTTAGTCGTAAAATTAAATCCTGAAATTGTGATAGGGGATGATTTATATTCATGGGATGCAAAGATTTCCCTATTTTCCGTTCTCACCGACATCTTTACTTTCATGATTTTTGGTGCTGTTGGGATTGTTATACTAATCTTCCGGGATATAAAAGAATACATAGAACTAGAATAAAAAATTATGTTTTCTATTCTTGAATGAATAACTAGTGTACCTGTCACCACATCTTTGTTAGGGTTCACTTTGGCGGTAGTGATGGAAAAAGCTCTTCCTTGCTACCTTGGAGGTTGTTGGTTGCCTAAAAAAACCCATGGCATAGGGAACTGGTTTGCAAAGTGCCCTAGTTCTTTGCAGTTGAAGAAATGAACAATGTGTTTAGGGTCGAATGGAGTGTTCCTATACTCTGTCATTGATGTAGGTTTTTTTGTTAGTAGTTAACGACCAGGTTCCCTTCTCTTCTACACCTAAAGCATTTCCGTGTCCCCTTCAAGAAATATTCTAGGTGCTTCTTTTCACACCTCTGGAAAGTGGCGTGATGGAATTTATTTTCACCGTTGTATTTATCCATTGGACTACAAAAATTTAATTCCACCTTACACTTCTAACCCCCATTGTAGCACCCAAGATTCCACGGTATGTTCCTCCTTAACTAATACAATAACTTGTGCTGTATGCAACTTTGAGTTCTAGAACATCATGACCAATTAAACTAACCATTATGAATAGTAGTACCTAATTTTTTAAATTTTTGAAATTTTATTTTTCAATATTCACAACAATTTTCTATTAGGAAAATCAAAATTATCTTAGGGCGAATTTTTGGAATTTTTCTGATAACATGTAATTTTTTATGAATAGTGAAAACCCTGCGTTATTATTTAAAACCTAATTTTATTTAAATAATTATTATTATATTTAAATTTATTTTAAAGTCAAAATATATACATTATACTTATATTAGATCAATATAATTCATTGGATTCGTTTTATAATAAGATTAGATGTATAAAATTTTATTGAATTTTTTAATTTATTTTACCCACATTCTAGGGACATTTTCAAATTTTCCTAAAATGTAATTTTACTGCTTCTATGAATTGAATTTCAAAAATATGAGAGACACAGTTTACATCAGTAAGTAAAAGGTGGTTCAATATGTTGAAAATAATTTTTGATGAATAGTAACTTTTGAATTTTATTTACAATGATTAAAAGTAAATAGGGTAATTAAAGGTAAAAATGATATTATAATTAACCTAAAACATGTCATAATTCTATTGTATAAATGGTTTTCAACCCGAATAAATTTTTTGAGTAAAATGTGATCGTATTTGATGCACATGGATTTGATTAAGACAATTACTATTATTTTTTTAAGAAGAGTTAAAACTGTTAAATTCCAATTTTCACAACTAAAACATTTTTAATATAGGGTTATAAATACGAATATTTTGATAAAAAAATTCATTATATAGCTAAAACTATTTCCTAAATAATAGTATTTTATTTATTGTTTTTAGAAATTAAATAATAAAATTTATTTATGACACAATGATTATGCCGTAATTACCTTATTAATGAATGATTAAAATATTTAATATTATAAATATCCAAATAAATGTAAATTTAGACTTTTGATGCTTCACACTAATTTTATAGGTTAATATAAAATTTTAGGAGTGATTTAATTTAATTTTTTCTACGTAATCAAGTATTTTTTTACTTTCACAAAAACCAAATACTAAATAGTGTCAAAATGGACATAAATGTGTTTTAAAAACAAATCCTACATTATTAATTGATGTAATTTTCCAAAAAATATATAGTTCATCCAAACGACTTATATAATGTTATATATGTCAATAATTAACCACTTGTAGTTCTCGTGGTTTTGTATAGTATGTTTATTAACCATTTATTATAATAATATAAGAATACATGGTAAAAGTTAAACTATATAACTAAGAGTTAAATCAAAATGATAAGGTTAATATGGTGTCAAAAACCTATATAAAACCTTTTTGATGAGAGTTTTTATACCTATAACCACCTTATATTTGAAATAAATCCTTTTGGAGCCATTATAAACCGAATATGATTGTGCAATAAATTAATATTCATTCTCTTCCTAAAGTGCCCCTCACCTATTTTATAAAAGGAAATTTCCCGTTCTCTGAAAATCACACCAACAAATCCATTTTACTAGGCCAACACCTGCTCAAATATCCTCCTAACTACCCTCAATTCAACCTAGAGGCCTTACTTTGATCATAAAACCTACATAAGATGACCTTTTGAACAAATCAAAAGGAACCACCCGAAGAAGAGGTAATAATTTAATCAGCTCTTTGGAAGTTCTGTTCTTCCTCCACTTCCTCTTTCTATGATGTTTCTATAAAAAAAAAAATTCATTATATTCTATATATTATGATGTTATTATAAATATGGTACAACCATATTCATTATTATATCCATCCTATGAATGAAAAAGTCACCAAAGGTGTATATGTACAACTTACCATCTCCACGTCATGGTGTAGTTTTTTATTCAACACTTCATTATTTGGATGTGTATAATAATGTGTATAATTTATGTAAATAATAGATATAACATGGTAATGATTCTGTATATATGATATACCATCCAATTACATACGATTTCACCATCAATAGAATGGTATTGTTGCTCGTGAATATGTACGACTTACCGTCTCCACGAACACGATGAGATTAATTCCCCTTCGTAACAATTCTATAATAATTTTCATTTTATGATTATAAATAATGTTTAGGAACATAAAATCATTCTGTATATTCTTAACATACATCATATCCATTACAAACATGACTTACGTAATAGAACATATAAATGAAGACGAATCAGTTAACACCCAAAACAATGATGCTTCTGAAATATTATTAACAAAACAATATTAGAAGATAATATATAATATCATATTTATGTATATGGTTTTGGTATAAATTAATAATAATGATTTTACTATTATAAAGGTTGTTAACATACCCTGGGCCAAGTAAAAGTACAAGGTAAGGGTTAATTTTGCAATCTCTTTATTATCCGAGGTTGTTTTTACAAAAGTATCTACCAAGACTTCTTTATCATTCACATTCGTGTTACTTAAAAATGACCTTAAGATTTTTTTTATCATTTATTAGACTATAGATTAAATTCATTTATACCCTTGTTTGACTTGTTATAAAATGTTTTGAATGGGATATTTCTGTCTATTTGCAAACAAGGTGCTTTATGACATTTTCATCAAATTAAGGAAAGAATGTTTTTTTTACTTATATGATGGGTGCAACTATTTTATGCCGTTATAACACATTCAAAGATTCCCTTACAAACATATAATAATATTTTGAAAACAACTGTTTTATTTTATAATTTTTTTATTGTTAAATGATTTCAAAATAGAGAGAGATATTTCTCCCAAATAGTTATTATTTCATCTATATCAACATCCTATAATGGATTTTACACTTTTCTGAAGTTGATTTATTATGATATAATCTTCCATAGTGTATTGAAGGTTTTGTGATATGACTGAATATGGATGTGGTATTTTTATACCATTCATGGTTTATGGTTAAATTTTTATCATTTTCTGTGCTAGTTTTAATACGAATGGTTATGTTATGTTTCGGACTTTTCATATGAGGAATTCATTCGACTTAATAAGTGACGGGTGAAGCCTGCTATAGATCTTCGATAAATCGGTAGGTTTCATGAGAAAAACTAGTTCATTTTAAAAATTCAATGACAAAATTTTATTTCTAGTCTTGGCATGAGGCCTTGAATATCTGGTTATGATGTCCGGCTTTAGGCATTCCATCATTATGAAATTAGCTGTTGGTATTACATGTGATTATTCAACTAGTAGAATATCCTTGTGAATAAATAAATAGAATTATTTGAGTTATCTTTGCCTTATTATGTTTAATTTTCAGTTTAAAAAGCTTTTGTTTTAGTCTTATATATTTCTTGAGATGATTATTCATATTTATGATAGTTTCTGCTATATTGTTATCTTTACTCAGAATCTGAGCTCACCCTTTCTTATGTTTTCTTTTTTAGAGGATGTGAGGAAGTATATTACTATTAACCTACAAGAATAGGGTAAGGTATATGATTGTGTTCAAAGGGGACACAATGTTGTTGTTTTCCCATTTCATAATGTAATTTAAAACTTATGTATGTATATAGTACTTCAAAGACTACACTACCAATGGGTCTTTCGAGAAATGATCTTTTGTGATCATGAAAATATTATGTTATAATGAAACGACTCTGGGTAACTAGGGTCTTGGAATTTTAGTTGGTATTTGAGGATGTTTAGTATAAACCATGGAAGCTGGATTTAGGAAAACTCTGATTAGAGACCATTACTCTAAGATAGAATTTGAGGATTATTATAGAATAAATTTCTTGAATTTTGGTAATATATATATTTTGTGTATTTTTCATGCAATACATACCTATTTGGATTTGAGCAGGTAGAGACGGATCTGGCATAGATGAATCTAGGAGGGAAAACACTGACAAGGAGTTTCAAGCTTGACCCAAGGTATCCTGTACACGAAAATGATCATTACTACACTCTTGGTTACAACAATCCTGGGGGATATGCTTAGGATAATTCACATTTTCATTACCAACCATTTTAAAGGATTTATGATTAAATACTTCCAAAAAGAGAACATTTTTTATGATTATAATTTATATGCATAAACTGTTCAATTAATGTTATGTATTTTACTAGTTTGTAATTATAAATTGAGATTCATAAACTAATATAGTGTATAACATTGTTTAGAAATGGTTCCTAGTAGAAGTAATGGAAAATGTATCAATAAACATAATCTATGTAGGTATTTCCCTCCTACTCAAGAAAATTATAGTGGAGATGGTGATACAATAGGTGCTGAACAACTTATACCCATGCTAGGACAACTCAACCAGGTTATGAAAAATAACCTTACCCGTATGAAGCACCCTGATCCACAATGTGAAGGATAAATATTAGAATGCTTCATGAGACAACAACCACCAAAATTCCATGGGACTACAAATTCATTTGTAGGTGAGAAACAAATAAGTTCATTAGAGAAAATATTTCATGCTTTGTGGTGTAGTGAACGAGAAAACATTTTTATGGTAGTTTATCACCCCACAAGAGATGCAGATCAATAGTGGTCATTAATTCAAAACACAAAGGAGGATGAAGAAGTTTCAAATATGGAATGGAGTGATTTTAAAGATATTTTTTTAGAAATATTCTTTCTCATGACCATCAAGCAGATATGGAAATACAATTTATAAGTCAGAGGAAAAAGGAGGATGAGAATGTCACAATGTATGAGGATAACTTTACAAGGTTAGCAAGGAATGTAGCATATTATATAAACAAACCAAGGAGTAATATTGATAGATTAATTGATTGGTTAAAACCATTTCTCCATCAAACATTAGTGTCACAATCCTTCTCAACGTATGATGATTTTGTGTCATGTTCTATAAAGACAGAAAAAGAAATTCTATAAGTCTTATGACTTTAAGGAAAATAAAGAGAAGAAGAGATCTGCTGAACACTCTAGAAATGGAAATAAGGGGAAGAAGGTAAATGATTTATTTCCATCCTATAGTAAATGTTGGAATAAACACCCCAGTACTTTCCTGAAGGGAATGAGAGTCTATTACAAGTGTAGTGAAAAAGGCCTCCAAGATCGTGATTGTATTGGAAAGAAAGAGGCGGTCAATGTTGAATGCTACAATTGTATAGAAATGGGGAATTATGAAAATGAATGTTCTAAGAGCCAAGGAAACTTGAATAATAAAAGGAAAAGGGATAAAGGAAAAGCTTATGTGATCACTACTACTGAGTTTGAAACTCCAAATAACATAGTTGTTGGTAATTTAATGGTTTCCTCAAATTTATCAAATGATTTATTCGATTCTGGATCATCGCATTGTTTCATATCTTCCCAATTTCTAAGAAAATTAGATATTTACTATTTGATTTAACAAAGAAGTTTTCAGTCAAAACTCTTAAGGGAAGTATAATTACAACAATGTTTTGTGATTAAGTTCTTATTAGGGCATATAAACGTGCTTTATTTGTTGATCTCATCATAATACCCATTATTTAATTTGATATAATCCTTCGTATGGATTGGATTTCAGACCATGATGTGAAAATTTATTCTAAGAAGAAGGAGTTTACAATTTTCGATGATGGAAAGGTGTACCTTATCATTAGAGCATAATCGTCACCATCTGATTCTTATCTAGGTCCACCCCTAGTAGCTCTACTAAATTCAATTATTGGGGAGGAAAAGAATGAAATAACTATGGGTGAGGAAATGAATTTTCAAATAGAATATGTACCTATTGTTAAGAATATGTTGATGTGTTTCCAGAGGATTTACTTAGACATCCTCCATAATGAGAAATTGAGTTTTCCATTGAATTAATTCCTTGTTCAAGGCCCATATCAAAGACCCCATATATAATTGACAATGTATAATTAGTGAAACTAAAGAAACAACTAGAGTAATTGAGTAATAAATTATTTATTCACCCTAGTGTTTCTCCATGGGGAGCGCATGTTCTTTTTGTTAAGAAGAACGATGGATTTATGAGGTTGTGCATTGACTATAGGGAGATAAATATTGTAACAATAAATAACAAGTATCCCTTACTTTACATTGATGATTTATTCTATCAACATCATATAGCTTAATATTTTTCAATGATTGACATTCAATCTGGATATCATCAGTTTGGCGTGAAAATGGAAGTCATTGAAAAGACAACATTTTGAACCAAGTGTGGGCATTATGATCTTATAGTAATTCCTTTTATACTGACTAATGCATCCTTTATTTTCATGGATCTAATGAGTAGAGTTTTCAAGGAATATCTAGACGACTTTTTTGTAGTATTTATTTATGATATATTGTCATACTCCAAAATATACAAATATCAGGAAAATCACTTGCATACTATTCTGAAAACCCTTAGAAGAAATGAATTATATAAAAATTTTAGAAAGTGTGAATTATGGCTTCAATAGATTTCCTTTCTTTTCTATATTGTCTCTAATAATGTAATCTCTGTTGATCCTTCAAACACAAGGTCAATCCAAGAATTACCAGCACTGATGAGTATAATTGACGTACACAATTTTATTAGCTCAGCAGGTTGTTATCGGCGTTTTGTACCGAATTTTTCATTATTGGCTAACCCATTAACTAATCTTACACGTAAATGGGTTAATTTTTTTTTGGAAAAATTAATGTGAATAATATCTTGAATAATTTAAGAAAATATTTTTCAATTATCTTATATTGAATCTACCGTTAGGGAATGATGGGTTTGTTATTTATTATGATGCATGAATGAAAGGACTAGGCTCTGTCCTTATGTAGAATGATTGGTTTATTTCCAATGCATCAAGATAGCTTAACATTAATGAAAAAAACTATCCCACTCATTATTTTGAATTATCAGTTGTAATATTTGCTTTGAATATATGGAAACACTATCTCTATGGTGAAAACTTTGAGATATATAATGATCAAAAGAGTTTGAAGTATATTTTATAACAAAAAGAAATCAACCTAAGGCAATGAATATAAATTAAACTACCCAAAAATTATTATTTCAATATAAAATACCACCTGGTGAAGACAAATAAGGTGGAAGATTCTTTGATCAGAAAGGATCATGAAGTTTTGAACAAGATGAGAGTTGAAAGGGATCCTATGTTCATGGATATATTAAAGATGGATATAAAAATAATCATGGAAGGTGAAACATCAAAACTTTTTCAAATGGTGTTCAAACCATATTTAATAGAATGGAAAAAAAACTATCTAACTGATGATGAGGAGTTTCAAAAGAAAATTCAAGCTGTGAATGATGGGAGATTGAATGACTTCATATATGAAGAAGGAATTTTGAAATTTGGAAGGAGGCTTTGTGTTCTCGACATACCTGATCTAAAAAGGGAATTGTTGTATGATTCTCATAGATCCAATTTATGTACACACCCTGGTAGAACTAACATGTATAGATATTTTGAGGAACATTTTTTGGTGGGACAACATGAAGGGGGAGATTGCTGATTATGTGTCAAGATGTATGGTTTTTTCATTAGTGAAGGCTGGAAACAACATCCTAGAGGAGTCATGAAACCTCTTCCCATACCTTAGTGGAAATGGGAATATATAATAATGGAGATAATCATATGGCTACCAAGGACTCCTAGAAGGAGTGATACAATATGGGTCATTGTTCATCGTCTTACCAAGTCAGCACATTTTCTTTCTATAAGAGAAGATTTACCACATGAACGTTTAGAATGACTATATATTAATGAAGTTGTAAGACTTCATGGTGTACCCCTATAAATTTTTTCTAGTTGTGATCCCCATTTCACATAACAATTTTGGAAAAGTCTTCAAAATTTCCAAGATACTGAACTAAATTTGAGCACCACCTACAACTCTCAAACTGATGGAAAATCAAAATGGACTACTCAAACCATAGAATACATGTTGAGATCTTACTCTCTTGAATTTGAATATATTTGGGATAAGCATTTACCTCTGTTAGAATTTTATTTTAACAACATCTTCCATTAAAGTATTCAGATGACAACATATGAATCATTATATGGAAGGAGATGTCTCACACCAACTTGTTGGGATGAGGTTTGTGAGGGAAAACTTGTAGGCCCAAAATTTGTTGAGGAAACAATAGAAAATGTGAAAATTATCCAAATAATAATCAAAGCATATCCAAGTAGGAACCAAGGCTATGCTGATAACCAAAGGAAGTATTTGGACTTTCAAGTAAGAGATCATGTTTTCTTGAAGGTATCTCCCTGGAAGGGTGTCGTAAGATTAGGTAAAAAGGGTAAATTAAGTCCCAGGTACATCAGACCTTTATAAATTCTTGAATGAATTAGATTTATAGCTTATCATTTGGTAATTCCTCCAAGTCTCTCTAAATTCATGATGTGTTCCATGTATCACTATTGAGAAAATACAAAACTAACCCAATGCATATACTCACCTATGAAGAAATAGAACTGGAACCTGATATGTCTTATTGTGAAGATCCTATCAAGATTCTTGAGACTAGAGAACAAGTGTCGAGAAACCAGATGACTCATCTGGTAAAATTTCTACAGAGAAACTATAAGATGGAAGAGGCAACGTGGGAACCTGAGGAACTTATGATGAATAACCACTCGAATGTTTTTATATAGTAGTATTCTAAATGTTTCGAGGATGGAATTATTTGATGGAGGGAAGAATGTTATACCCCAATATTCCACGGTACATTTCTCTTGGAATCATACAATAGCTTACGTTGTACGCAACTTTGAGTTCTAACACACCACGACTAATCAAACTGGCCATTATGAATTTTAATACCCACTTTTTGAAATATTATAAATTTTATTTTTCAAAATGGACTTCATTTTTAGATTTAGAATATAAAAATTAGCTTAGGGTGAATTTTTGGCATTTTTCTAAAAACTTTTAATTTTTTATGAATAATTAAAAATCGTGTGTTACTGTTTAAAAAAGAAAAATATTTAAATGATTATTAATTTATTTTAATTTATTATAATGTCAAAATAGATACATAATACATATATTAGTTCATTTTAATAAAGTATAGTCATTTAATAATAATTTTAGACGTATAAAATATCATTGAATTATTAATGTCTTTTAGCCACCTTCTTAGAACAATTACAAATTTGCATAAAACTTAATTTTACCGCTTTTTTGAATTGAATTTCAAAAATATGAGAGACACAATTGACATCAATAAGTAAAATTTGGTTCAATATGATGAAAATAATTTTTGGTTAATAGTTACTTTTGAATTTTACTTACCCCAGTTAAAAGTAAATAGGTAAATTAATAGTAAAAATGATATTATAATTAACTTAACAGATGCCCTAATTCTATTGGATAAGTTTTTTTCGACCAAAAGGAGCCTTATGAAGAATATATGATCTTCTTAGATCCGTGTGGATTAGATTTGGAAATTTATTATTATTTTATTCAATGAAGAGTTAAAAGTGTTAAATTAAAATTTTCATAACTAAAACATTTTTAATATAGGGTTATAAATAAGATAAATTTGACTATAAATATGAATTAGAAAGATAAATATATTTCCTACATAATGGTATTTTATTTATAATTTTCATACCTTAAATAAGTAAACTTATTTATGACATAATGATGATGCGGGAATTTCCTTATTAATGAATGCTTAAAATAATTGATATTATAAATATTTGAATTAATGTAAATTGAGAAATTTGATGAATTCTACTAAATTTTTAGTTTACTATGATATGTTAGGATTTATATAATTTATTTTTTTCTTATGTAATAAAGATTTGCCGACTTTGTCAAAAACCAAATACTAAATAGTGTCAAAATAGAAATAAATATGTTTTTAAAACAAAAACTATATTATTAATTGATAAAATATTCCTAAAAAACTATGGTTTAGGAAAAGGAATTATATAAGGTTATTTATTTCAATAATTAACCATGTGGGGTTCTCTTGGATTTTTTATTGTATTTTTATTAACCATTTATTATAATAATACAAGAATATGTGGTAAAAGTTAAACTATTTAACTAAGAGTTAAACCTAAATGATAAGGTTAATATTGTGACATAAACCTATCTAAAACGTATTTTATGAGAGGTTTTAGACCCAGCCTTACCTCAGAATATTGATAAATCATTTTTGTGCCATTATAAACTGAATATGATTGTATAATAAATTAATATTTCAAGCTCTCCCTATAGTGGTCCCCACCTCTCTTATAAAAGTGATCTTCCCCTTATCTCAAATTCACACCTCCAAAGCCATTTGTCTTGGCCAAACCCTAATACAATATCCTACCAAATATAATAAAGTCAATATAGAGGCCTAAATTAGATCGGAATGCTGCCCCAAGGATCCCTTTTGGTCATATCAAAAGTAAGCACCCGAAAAAGATGTAATAATTTTGTTACCTCTTTCAATGTTTTCTTCTTCTTCCACTTCCTCTTTCTATGTTGTTTCGATACCAAAATAATAACTCTAGTAAATTATACATTACATGATGTTATTATAAATATAGTACAACAATATTAATTATTCTATCCATCCTATGAATTCAAAAGTCACCATACGTGCGTGTGTATGACTTACCATCTCCACGTCGAAGTGTAGTTTCGTATTCAACGCATCATTATTTGGATGGGAATAATAATGAGTATAATTATTGTAAATAATAAATATAACATGTTAATGATTCTTTATATATGATATATCATCCAATTATATATTATTTTACCATTAATATAATGTTACTGTCACTCATGCATACGTACGGATTACCTCCTCCACGAACACGGTGAGATTTATTCCCCAATGTAACCATTCAAGAATATTTTTTATTTAATGATTATAAATAATGTTTAAGAACTTAATATCATTTTTTATATGAATAAAATAAATCCTATCCATAACAAACATGACTCACATAACAAAATATACAAATGAAAATGAATCAGTTAACCCCCAAAATAGAGATACTACTGAAACATTATTAACAAAACAATATTAGAAGATCATATATAATATCATATTTATGTATATGGTTATGTTATAATTTAATTACAATGATTTAAATATAATATAGGAGGTTAATATACCCTCAAACAATGAAAAGTACAGGGTAAGGGTTAAATTTTACAATCTCTTTATTATCTGAGGTTGTTTTCACGAAAGTATCTACTGGGACTTCTTTATCATCCACATTCGTGTTTCTTAAAAATGTAATTCAAAACAATATTACTATTTACTATACTACGGGTTAAATTCATCTGTTCACTTGTTTAAATATTTATTAAATGTTTTGAAATGAATCTTTCCATCACTTTCCAAACAAGGTACTTTTTGACCTTTTAGACAACTTAAGGAAAGAATGTGTTTTAACTTATACATAAGATGCATTGATTTTCAACCATTATAACACCTTCGAAGCTTACCTAACAATATTATAAGAATATTTTCAAAATATATTTTTCTTTTATAATTATGTGACATTTAAATGATTTCAAAATAGAAAAAGATATTTCTCTCAAATAGTTTTAATTTCATCTATGTCAACACCCTTTGATGGATTTTACACTTGTTTGAAATTGATTTATTATGATAAAATCATCCATATTATATTTATGGTTTTGTGATATGATTGACTGTGGATATGTTATTTTTATACCATTCATGGTTTATGGTTAAATTATTAATATTTAGTTTGCTATTTTTAATAGGAATGTTTATGTTATGTTTCAACCTTTTCATATGAGGAATTCTTTGGACTTAGTAATGTACGGGTGGAGCCTGCTATGGCTCCTCTATGAATCAGTAGGTCTCATGAGACAAATGAGTTTCTTGGCATAAGGACTTGACAAAATCGTTTTTTTCGTCTTGGCACTAGGCTGTGACTATGTGCTTATGATGTTCGACATTATGCATTCCCACATTATGAAATTAGCTTTTGATATTACATGGGATTATTCGAGTAGTAAAATATCCATGTGAATATGTAAATGTAATTATTTGATTAATTATTTCAATATTATGTTGAAGTTTATGTTTTAAAGTATTTGGTTTTATTCCTATACATTGCCATAGATAGTTATACTTATTTATGAAAGTTTCTGCAATATTGTTATCTTTACTGAGCATTTAAGATCACCCCTTTCTTGTGTTTTCTTTTTCCCAATATGGGAATAAGTATATTATTATTATCCTATAGGAATAGGCTAAGGGATATGATTGTGCTCAAAGAGGTATTTTTTTTGTTTTTCCCTTTCATAATGTAATGTAAAACTTATCTATATAACTAGTACTTACAAGGAAACTATACTAATCGGGCTTTCGCAACTCGATATTTTGTGATCATGCTAATTTTATGTAATAATTCTCCAAATATATGTAATTAGGGTAGGGGTGTTATACCCATGATACCCATGAGATTCCCTGATCTTCAATTCAACTTTTAGGGAATAACTGTCAATTTTCTCATAACTCTTGATTTCATGGATTGCTAGGGATTTCTATAGGCTAGGTTTTATCACACCAAAGAAGGGGCCAAAATTTCATTCAGTGGTAATGAAAAAGATGAAGGCATATCGTGCAAGCCTTGTGATGTTTTCCATGTATGATCTGATGGATTCACCATCTTTTTTGTATAAATAAAAGGAAGAACCTTTCCATTTTACGTCAGATGGTACGAGGAAAATATTTATCGAAAAACATTTTACAGAAATATTTCCATTCTAATGGCTCAATCTCCACCTCAGGATTCATATTCTTGATCAATTTACACCATTGATCAACTTCACAGTCCATAAAATTAGCATCCAAAAGTACCTTATCTTATTCAGAACATTGAAGGATGGAGAAGATCTTCTCAATGGAGTTGATCCATTTTCAGGTGATTGATGGATCATATGATTCATTAATGGTATGCTTCCTTTATCTCATGAACCTCTCAAATGGGAGTTTTTCTTTCTTGGGGGGGGGGGGTGAACATTCCTCTTGACCCATGTTTCTATTTAAAACATGAGTTAACTAAAAGTGTATCATGATAATGTTTTCGATTCCTACTCCCATCAGATTGGGAATCTAATTAGAACAATAATCACATTGATCATCAGATCAGTTGTTTTCTTGAGTTCTCCAATTACTGACCATTTACTGAAATAAAAAGAAAGTTAGGGGTAACAAATAAAGAGGAATCCAATGAAAAAGGGAAATCATATAAATTATATTTATTTTCTTAACTTATCTTTGTAATCTATGATCTACATCACAACATATATTGTTAGGGGATTTTTTTTAATTCCATTAATAATGGATCATAATAAGCATAGGAATTTACTAAAAAATATCCCTAGGAGTGTTTTAACCTAGAGTAAAGCAAGGCCCATTCTCGGGAACGAGTTCCCATTCGAGTCTTTCTCAAAGCTATGATTTTGGGGTTTACCTCTAGATATATCTCAACCTGACCATCCTCTACCTGCTCGTATCCAGACAAGGATATATTTTCCTGATAAACCATTTACTAAATACTCACCAAAATTTAGGGTTGCTTTCATTATTCATAGGTTTATCCCCATGGATTCTACTAGGGTTTTCAAATCCAAATACCAAAAATAAAAAATACTATACTTTGATACAAACTACAACAACCCTTCTCTTTATTTCACAAATAAATATAATTTATTACATAATATATTCACTTGATACAACATAGAAGACTGAGAGGTATTGTCTCTTTGGGGCTTAGGAACATTACATAACAACTTGAAACATGAAATACACATCGTTATTGAAAACTTCTTTTACATGACCTCACATATTTTTTCATACTTATCATTACATGGGATTACTTAAGGACATGCATAACAAAGGGTGAGCTATAAATCCTTGTAAGGGAGTAGAAAAGTCATAATAAGAATAATATAGTACATGTTAAGAAATAGGAATATCAATGGATCATAAGAGAAATATAAACATAAGGGCATGCTATAACATGATTATCATAACATAGAAATGTGACAACCATATTTAACATGATATTTTCACGAGTAAAAGACCACTACATATATAAAATGAGTGAAACCTCATTTCAGTTGAATTAGAATGAATAAAATCTCTTTTCACTTTATGTATCTTGATACCAATCTTTAATCAATGCATTGGAGTGTTATCAGGGAACACCTTTTATAAACATTTCATTTCATGCATAAGTTTGCCACATGGATCATGTAACATGAAATCATTCAACATCATGATTTATTCCATGATAAAGGAATTCAGAATAAATACATGAAAATATATATTCAATAAGTATATGTTCATAAATGTGAATACCCTTGATACTGAAATGGGTAAGGTATTAACTACAAAATGATTTTGGTATGAAGAATCGCGATGCAATTTAGATAGAAAAACGTCATGACATAATAATTCATAGAAATGGCTGATGAGAGAGAAAGTGATATATAATCACATTTACATGAAATTTATAGTAAGGGTATCATATTTATATATTTCCCAACACTTTTAATTTGGAGATATAAGGTAATGCATAATAAATAAATTTTAATAAAGAGGAGAAATGGAATAACTCTTATAAAATTTCATCTTGGTAACAAGTGTACATGGGAGGGATTAGTGAGAGATAAAGAGGTCCATAATCATTAAAACATAATGATGGTAGTATGGGGTAGGTGATAAATAATACCCAACATTTTTAATTCAATGAAAAAGGGTATTACAACATAAAGAAACGTGGACAAAAATGAGAAAGCAAGGAATACCTTACAATATTTTGTCCTGGTAACAGGTGTATATGGGAGGCATTATTCAGATAAAAATGGGTATCTAATCACTAAAACTAAAATTAGGAATTATAGGGGAGGTGGTAAATCATACCCCATAATTTTTAGTTTAAAAAAAGGTATAACAATATAATGAAATTTGTATAAAAAATAAAAAGCAAGAAATCCCTTACTTGGAAGTGTGATACCAATGGCTTGGTAGAGGCTTGGGAGAGGCTTATTGGGATCTTGGGGGGTCTTGTGAGGATTACTAGGAGAGGAGAGAAGAGTTTTTTCTAGATCCAATGGTTTTGAGTGATGAGGAAGTGGGAGCTTTTGTGGGTTAATATATGAGAAGATAGGGAAATCATTATTATTTATGTTTGGGATAATACACATTAAACTAATCAAAACCACAATCCAAACAATGGTTTTCCCCATGGTTTTTTAGATAGGGGAGTGGAAAAAATAATTTTATAAGGATAATGGGAGAATGTATTAAAATATTTGGCTTACTTATGTGGAGGTGAGTCAAACTATCAAAGAAATCATTCCAAAAAGTTAAAATGTTTTAAAAGTCTTATAGGGTCACCTAAAGCTTTTTAAAATAAATAAAATAAACCAAAAATCAAATTATATTAATTATAAAACATATATTGGGCGAATATCTAATTTAATTTGTTTTATTACATCACTATTGGGTCATTATGATTTCATAAATCACATTATATAATTAAATTGTGGTTAATTTTTACCCAAAAAATTGGCTGTCTTAAAGAATTATAAAAAATTCACCTTTGTATAATTTCAAATTCCTATTTCCAAAAATAATATTAATTTTATCTAACTAATTTTATAAATATGTGAATATTTACTTTTAAAATAAAAAACTAACATTTATAAGAAATTCATTTGTTTTGACAAAAATAGCTTTCAAACCTTAATAAAAATTACAACTATATTCATAAAAAACATTATAAAATCATTTATATTTTATGAAAAGAAATTTTGTAATAATATTTTACTAAAATATTAGTTAATTAAAAAATCCATTAATTCATCAAAATAGATTTCTTAATTGAATATTTCCTAAAAATACTATTTTTGCTTTAAAATCTATTCACAAAGTAACAATAATAAAATAAATGTATATTCTATATAAAAAAATAATTCACATAATCATAGTGCTAGGGTATTGATACATAACCCCTTAAAAAACCACATAAGACCTAAGGGTAAGGAGTGGGATGGTGATAGACTCTTGTGGAGGCTCAGAAAACATTGATCTGGTGGTAGATTCTATTAACTTCCAGTTCACCCGTAGGCAGTTCCGCTCATGCTTAAATTGTTGATGCTAGACATGGGATTAGTCAAGAGAGAATCCCAATGATTCCACCTCCTTTATCAACTAAAAATGGGATTTGAATGGAGCAATTCTTCTAGATGATTCCATATCTTCCTTTTTATTAGTAAATTGGACTTTTTAAAGACCTGTATTTATACTAATCAATTGATCAATATTCAGGGACTATATTAACAATGGAAACAATTCTTAATGGTATTTCAAAATCCCAAAACATAAAACTAAGGAAGTGAATATTTTATATAACTATTTTTAATAAGAATACATTTAATTAGATAAAGAGGATTTTTGTTTAATAAATGTTTGGGTCATTACAAATCTAGGGCATAAAATGAACCTATATGAAAATTATATTAACAGGAATGATATTTAAGTTCATTTTTCAGTCTAATGGAAACCACACCCCATGTCATGTATTTAAATAAAAAATAATTTCTTAGATAGTTTTAAATAAAGAATATTAAAATAGTTTTCTTATTTCATAACTACATAAAAACAAATAAATTTTATAATCATTCCTTATTTTATTTTCGAAAGATGAAAAAAATAATTATATATTCATTTATTTTTCCATTTCCTACATTATTAAAATACCCAGTGGGAAACTACCTTTTAATCTAATCATTGAAATTTTATCTTCAATTCACATTTGAAAAACTAGTATCTAAATAGATATACATGATGAGCTAATAATAAAATAAAGATAGTAATTGTAAAAGAAAATAAAATATTATTGGAGTAACAAAATTACTTAGGAACACAAAAATCTAAATAAGATATATTATAAAATATACAACCTATAAATATCACACTGAGGTCACTAATATGAGGGGATCCTAGAACATCTATATCAATAAATATAGAGATCCTCAGTTAGTGAATTTAAATACTACTACACTTACCAAAACTTATTATGCATATAACCAACCATTGGAATGTTAAAAGAACTATAATAGTATTCATTGATGAACCGTATCCAGTGGTGTTGACATCATTAAGTCTAAACCAATATACCCATGTAACATGGTTCACATGAATTTTTAACATTCAAAAATTAATCCCTAAACATAGTATTCCTTTAAATCATTTCATAAGTAGTAATACTTTTCATATAAAACCTGAAATTCTATTTTTTAATCACAGATGTTCATTTTAAAGAAAACAATAGTAATAGTAAAAAGAAAAAAATTATAAGCTAAATTTCAAAAAATACCAAATGTTCCCTATCATTGTACATTATAAAACAATACATGAGTCCCATATTTAAATTTGTTTTTGAAAAACCAAAATCAAAAAACAAGACTCAATTTTAAAAATTATCTTTTGTTATTATACTAATACAATCTTATACAAATACACTCATACTCACACGCACACACATATATACATATGTGTCTCTCATTTCATAAATTAATACAATCTGATGTGAATTTTATAAATTGTGTATACATATATATTTATTCCCATATATATATATATATATGAGTATTTCAACACCGCAATATTTAATAAATTAGAACAACGTGTCCTCGCATATTCGATATGCAGCATAGAGCTTGAATGACCTATAAAATATATAAATGCTATAAGCTAGCCATTAAATTTGAAGGTGTGAATATTATTAACTAATTTTTGATATATATATATATATAAATGTCCTCAAAAATATAAATTATTGATAAATTTGTATTAAATAAACATTAAAGATTTAGTATAATAATGTGTTTTTCAAAAATATGTTTAAACCAAAATGATTATTATTGGTTTCAAGAAAAAATATTATAATTAATTTCAGGAAAATTTTTAAGTTTTTTTAATAAAAGGAACCCAATTATTTTAATTTGAATATCAAAATTTAATAAGTGTTAATTTTTTTGATTTGTGATAAAAAAATTTATTTATCTATGAATAGTATAAAACTGATTTGTTTGTAAAAAATCCATTTATTTTCAATAGATTATGTAAATTTAAAGTCCAATATTTTATTAATATTATTATAATTTAAATAATTATTCATTAGTTTTGTTTCATTAACATAATTAATTTAAATACACTTTATATTGGATTATATCATATAACTTTTATGTGTTTTTTGTTGCGTGATTTTTTTGAAAACTATTTTAAACTACATAATTTTTCCCAATTTTAATTATTTCCAACAACCCATAATGTGTAATATTTTAAATGGAATTTCAAGATTTTATATCAATAACTATTATTTTATGTTTGTACAGTTAATATTACTAGTCATAGATTTAATATTGAATCTTGTTTTTCTTAAAAAAGACACTTCTTGAAACCAACTTTTTCATCACGTCTATTTAATGAATTTTAATTTACATTTTACTAATTTTTTGAATATAGTTTTCTAAAATAGTCTCTATATTTGGAATCGGAATAATATATATTAATGAATAATTTTAACTTAAATATTTTACATAAATAATAGAGAAAATGGAAAAATTAATTACCACGGGTAAGGTAACAATAGGTTTACCAAGGTTTAAACTAAAATGATAACTATATAATTTCTAATTAGACTTATAACATCACTATAGGCTAGAAATGTAACACCCGAGAATTTTATGAGAAATATTTTGTTTTTATGTTATATAAATCATCAAAGGAATCTTTCACTACACACAACACTATCTTGGCTTTCTTTACACGCAACCGCGACCTTCCTCGATAACTTGTGTCATACGCAATACCAAGTTTCACTAAACAACGAAATGTTATTAAAATATTATTAAAACTAGCCGTTATGAATAGTAATAACCACTTTTTGAAATTTTTTAAATTTTATTTTTCAAAATCGAGTTCATTTTTGGATTCGGAATATCAAAATTATCTTAGGGTTAAATTTTGGTACTTTTCGGATAACTTTCATATTCTGATGAATAATGAAAATTACTAAATTTTAATTAAAAACTACTTTTTTAATCGAAAAAATTAATAGTGATAAATTATTAATTTTAGTGGTTTTAAAGTATAATTATAATATATTTTTACAATTTAATACAATGTCATTCATTGGATGTAATTTCACATTTAAACCAAACATAAACAAGTGTCAATCTTTTGATAATTATTATCTCTTAAAAACACACTATTTGTTTTGACGACGGGAATTAATTTTTAAATTAGTTAATGTAACTAATATTTTTTGAATTTGGTAAAATAGACATCATTTTTGAATTCATAATATCAAATATATCTTAGGCCTAATTTTTGGTATTTTTTCTGGAAACTTTCATTTTTTTGATGAATAGTGAAAACACTAAGTCGTAGTTGAAAAAAATACTGAATTTTTCATAAAATGTAATTTTACCACTTCTCTGAGTAGAATTTAGAAAATCCGAGAGACACAGTTAATATCAAGGACTAATATGTGGTTCAATGAGATGAAAATAATTTTTGGTGAATAGTAACTTTTTTCTTTTTTTACCACGGTTAAAAGTACATAGGGTAATTAAGGGTAAAAGTGTTATTATTATTACCATAACACATGTCCTAATTCTATTGGATAAGGGTAATTAGACCAAAAACAACCTTAGGAATAAAATATGACCATTCAGGACCACTTGGATTAGATTAGGACATTTATTATCAATTTATTTAAAGAAGGGTTAAAATAGTTAAAATCAAAGTTTAATAATGAAATAATTTTTAATATAGGGTTATACATAAGATAAATTTGACTATAAATATTAATTAGAAATGTAAAAATATTTTAAATATAATGGTATTTTATTTGTAATTTTTAGACTTTAAATAATTTAATTTATTTATGATTCAATGATGATGTAGTAATTATCTTATTAATGAAATATTGACATAATTGATGTTATTAATACCCAAATAAATGTAATTTGAGACTTTTTATGAATTAAAATAATTTTATATGTTTATATTACATGTTAGTATTGATTTAATAAATTTTTTTCGAACTAATAATTCTGTTATGATTTTCACAAAAAATCATTTACCAAATAGTGTCAAAATTGACATAAAATAGTTTTGAAAAACAATATTATATTATTAATTGTTATTATATTCCTAAAAATCTAAGGTTCGTCCAATATACTTATATCATGATCTTTTTATCATTAATGGACTACTTGGGTGTTGCTGGGATGTATATGGTAAGTTTATTAACTATATAATATAAAAATACAAAGTGACATGGTAAATGTCAATCTAATTATCTAAGAGTTAAAAATAAAATATAAGGTTAATATAATGCCCTAAACATGTCTAAATTATATTGGATGAGAGACTTTAGACCCATTCCTACCTGAGATTCAAAATATATCAGTTTGGAGCTATTAATAACAGAATTTGACTTTATAATAAAATAATATTTTTAGTTATACCAATGGTGCCCCTCTCATCCCTTATTAAAGGGAACCTCCTCCCTCTTTTCCTCACACCACTTTGAGCCTTCAATCTAGCCCAAAACCTTCCAAATTATCTTCTCCACTTCCCTAGAAACATCCTAGAGGTCGTGGTCTTCTTCAAAGTCCAATTTTAGTTCCCTAAGAGGAGGTCTCAAAGAGGCGCTTTAAAGAAGAGGTAATGTCTCTTACCGATACTTTCAACTTTTTTTCTTCTTCCACTTCTTCTTATTTAGTTGTTTCATTATGAATTAATAACATCTGTATCACTCATATACTTATATGTTGTTATAAGTATGAAACAACCATATTTAACCATCTATTAATCCTATGGAAAACGAAATCACCGCGCGTGCGTACGTACGGAATACCGTCTCTACGCTGTGGTGTAATCTATTTTCCACCACCACCTTACTTGGATGGGTATAATGGTGTAAATAATGACTATATATGATTATTTTAAAGTGATATTTATTCTGAATTATTATACATACACTCCAATAAAATTCCACGATCATGGGAACGATATCATCGCTCGTGCGTACGTACGGAATACCGTCTCCACAATGTGATGCGACTCGGTATACCTGACCTTCATTTCATAATAATTATATAAATGAATTGAATGAATGAATATGATATATATTACATTAATAACATTCTTGAAATGAGGTATCTATAACCTAAAAAGGAAACTATGAATTTATTCGACAGAACACGCATAAGAACAAAAAGTAATAAACACCCGAATAACAAGTAGTAATGAAATATTACTAACAAGAAGCTAAGAATATGACCATATATGATATCATAAAAATAATTATGATTCTGGAATAAGTCAATAAAATTATTACATCATTATAGAGGAGGTTCAGACACTTATTACGAAAATTGGACCTAAGGTAAGGGAAAATATGACAATCTCATTTTATCCGAGATTGTTTATACTTTGGGGTTTATTGGGGTGTATTTTATCATCCACATCCATTTTTCCTCAATATGTAATATTATTTACATCCATATAAAATTTTTTAAATCCAATTTTACCCTTAGGTGAGTTTTTATTAAAAGATATGAATGGAATCTGTTGTCATTTTTCGTACGAGGTACTTTTTGACTTTTCCGACAAAAGTATGAGAAGAATGTTTTTTAACTTATATGACATAAATGGATTTTTAAAAAATCATTTCAAATAATATTCCTTTACAAGTTTTCAAGTTTATTTTTAATCAACTTATTTTAGTTTAAAATTGTATGACATGTTAAGAAAGGAAAATGTTTTTGAACGGATATTTTCCTCAAGAATGGAGTTCAAGTGTTTTATCAAAATTATTTTCCATCTAAGATAATATAGGGTTATGTTTCTATCCCTATTATTATACTGATTTTATTATGTTGTGATGGAATTATTTTTATGAATTCCTTTATCTTATATGAATTGTTTTATGATGTCATGATGTTTAAGAATCCCATTTTTATTACATGGGTTATGCAATGATGTATGATTTATGATTTTGTGGAACACATAAGAATGGTATCATTATGATATGGGTGGGACCTATATCTCCCTCCAATGCATTGGGTAAAGATTTTATATCTCATGAGATAGACATGGATGGAACGACAGGTTAAACTGGTTCAGTGAAATAGGACAGAAACGAGGAGTGAACTCAGTTTAGAAATGGACTTTGTCCACTAAGATAGTCTTGGAAATGAGTCTTGACTAATAAGAAAAGATTCTCTATGATTATGTGTGTATGCCACAATGTTTCATTTTTTCAAGTTATGATTATTGGGATTACATTTCACTACTATGATTTATCCCATGGTATGAAATTATGATCTCTTTTGCAGGTTAAGATTTCCAAAAGTTATGTTCTTATGTATATGATGTGACTGATATTTCTTTTGTTTACCCTTACTAAGCATTTGAGCTCACCCTTTGGTATGTTTTATTTCCCTAAGACAGGAAGAAGGTTACTAAGTAGGATATTCCAAAAGGGACTCTAGATATGATGAAATAAATGGGAGGCAAAGTAGATGCTTTATGAACTAGTTGTTTATGTTTCCCAATTTCTAAAGACTCTATACCTATACGGTCCTTTCCAAGTTTTCTAATATGTTGTAATAAGTGTGCATCAATTCTGAAGTAATAACAATGTATTTAATGTATGGGACATTATAGTTGGTATCAGAGGAAAGGTATAGTCAACCTTTGTAAACTAGGATGTGAAAGCCTTAGTAAGAACCCTAGGATAAGTCTAAGAATAGAACGCAATCTTATTGTTTTAGAAATGGACATGAATAACCTAGGATAAGACCTTAAGTGTGAAATTTTATTCTTGGTTATGTGGTTTTCCTATTATAATTAGTGTTTCTCACACTATTATTCTTGGTTTTAGTCAATGACTGGAACTCGAAGGAACCATGTTAATGCGGAATGTGACGGGAAATGCAATGATTGTCCCCCTGAGCAACCAAACGTTATGGGAGCTAGAATGAAAAATCTTGTAGCCATGCTCACACAACTTTATCAAGCTATTAATCATGCAGGACTTACAACCAAGCAAATGAAGGAGCAACATTCTGTTGAATCCTTCATGAGGCAGCGTCCACCTTTATTCAGTGGGTCTACTGATCCATTAGTTGCTGAACAATGGATTAGTACTACTGAAAATATATTTTCAGTTCTTCAATGTTCTGAACATGATAAAGTCATCCTACCAGTGTATCGTTTGGAAGGATATGCTGATCAATGGTGGAATCTTATTAAGAATACGAGGCAAAGGGGTGAAATTGAGTCCATGGAATGGGACGAGTTTAAGAACTTATTTTTCAATAAGTACTTCCCTCGTATTCTTCGAACAAAGATGGAAAAAGAGTTTCTTGAACTGAAGCAAAATTATGATGGATCTGTTGGTACCTATAAATCAAATTTTACAAGACTTGTAAGGTACGCTTCTGGTATTATTATCCATCCTGAGAGTAAGATCGATCGATTCTTTAGTGGATTAAAACCAAGTCTTCGAAGGGTATTAGCCATAAGGGACATCAATAGCTACGAGGAAATCGTTCGATGTGCCCTCAAAGTTGAGATGGAGATTGGGGTAACCCATCAGTCATATGGGTTTGATAAGAAGAGGAAAATTGAATTCAAAGGAAAATTTAAAGAGCACACTAAAAAGAAGATGAGCTTTCCCTTATGCTCAAAGTGTGGAAAGAAACATGGAGGGAGTTGTCTTAAAGGGACAAGTAAATGTTTCAAATGTGGAAAGGAAGGTCATTGGGCATTTGAATGCCGCAATGATTGGAAGAAGATGTATAATGATGAAAACAAAAGAAGGGATACACAGAATGAACCTACTACACTTCAATGTTTCAAGTTCAAGGAGATGGGGCATTATGCCAATCAATGCACAAATACAAGGGTTGATGATGCTCGACGTCAGCAAACTCTTAAGTATAAAGACAAAGTAAAGTCACATGCAATTTCTATCAGCGATGTGGAGTACGATAATGATATGGTGAAAGGTACACTTACCATCCACTCTAAAGTAGAAAATATTTTATTTTATTCTGGATCCACCCACTCTTTTATTTCTGAAGAATTTTCTAAGAGTATCACTGTATTACCTCAACAATTAGATGTTGAGTTAGCTGTGACAACCCCTAATGGCACAACAGTCGCATCAAAAGTTTATAATTCTTCCCTGAATGAAGTTTGTGGGAAAGTGCTTCCTGCAAATCTTGTGATCCTTCCAATAGTGTAATTTGATGTGATTCTTGGAATGGATTGGATTTCTTTATATAGAGCTCATATCAATTTCCAAAGGAGGGAAGTCACATTTCATATTCTAGATCAATCTATGATCGTCTATCGATGCAAGGATGAACATAACCTTCTAGTGGAAATTTCTTCCATCTTATGGGTATTGATTCCACTAAATGAGGGTTATTTATATCAAATGGCTGGAGAGAAACTCACGATTAATAATATGCCCATTGTATGGGAGTTTGATGATGTCTTTCCAGAGGAATTGTCGGGTCTTCCACCAAATCATGAAGTTGAGTTTTCAATAGAACTCGTACCGGGTGCTTTGCCTATTTTAAAGACACCTTGTAGAATGGCCCCAATAGAGTTGCAGGAATTGAAGAAGCAACTCCAAGAGAATCTTGATAAGGGATTCATACGCCCTAGTGCGTCACCTTGGGGATCACCTGTTCTGTTTGTTAAGAAGAAATATGGATCAATGATACTCTGCATTTATTATCGAGAAGTTAACAAGATCACTATCAAGAAAAAATATCCTCTCGCACGCATTGATGACTTATTTGACCAACTACGCGGAGCTCAATACTTTTACAAGATTGATCTTCATTCGGGGTATCATCAATTAGGGGTCAAAAGGGAGGATATACTAGAGATGGATTTCCGTACAAGGTATGGAAACTATGAATATATAGTGATTCCATTTGGTCTTACTAATGCCCCTACTATCTTCATGGATCTGGTGAATAGAGTCTTTGGAGACTATCATGATCAGTTTTTGGTAGTCTTTATAGAAAATATTCTTGTCTATTCAAAGAGCAAGTAATAACATGAAGATCACTTGATAATTGTATTGAGGACCCTAAGAAAGGATAATCTTTATGCCAAATTTACCAAGATTGAATTTTGGCTTAAAAAAGTTTCATTTTTGGGTCACATAATCTTAAAAGAGGGGATATCTGTGGATCCAGAAAAAACAGAGGTTATCAAAAGATGGTCGAGACCAACAACAGTAACCGAGATCCGAAGTTTTCTTAGTTTGGCTGGATATTATCGACGTTTTGTGAAATATTTTTCATGATTATCTAATCCACTCACCAGGTTGACTCGGAAAGGAGTTAAGTTTGTTTGGACGGAGAAATGTGAAAAGAATTTCAAGGAGTTGAAAAGAAGGTTATCCCGTGCACCTGTGCTCACACTGCCTTGTAGTGGAGAAAGGTTTGTGATCTACAGTGATGCATCCAAGAAGGGATTAGGGTGTGTTCTTATACAAAATGATATGGTGATAGCTTATGCCTCACGACAGTTGAAAATCCATGAGAAAAATTACCTAACACATGATTTGGAGTTAGCTGCGGTAATCTTTGCATTAAAGATTTGGAGGCATTATCATTATGGAGAAAGGTGTGACATTTATACTGATCATTAAAGTTTTAAGTATATTTTTACAAAAAAGGAGCTGAATATGAGCCAAAGAAGATGGTTAGAGCTAATTACGGATTACAACTGCTAAATTCATTACCACCTTGGGAAAGCAAATAATGTGGCAGATGCATTAAGTCGACAAGACCATGCCGGTTTATCCATGATGAGGATCACAAAAGATCCAATATTTATGGATTTACAAATGATGGATCTTGGAATTATAATGGAAGGGGGAAAATCGTATCTCTCTCAAATGAATATTCAACCATCTATACATGTGAAGATTAAAGAGGCATAGAAAGAAGATGTAGAGTTACAAAAGACGGTGAGAAATGTTCCTGAATTCAACCTTGATTGTGATGGGATAATAATGTTTAGGAATCGGGTTTGTGTTCCTCCAATCCCCGAATTAAAGAAGGAGCTGCTAGATGAGGCTCATAGTTATTCGTTCTCTATTCATCTTGGAAGCACAAAGATGTATAGGGACCTGAAGGAGTACATCTGGTGGGATGACATGAAAAGAGATGTTGCTGAATATGCCTCTCGATGCTTGGTTTGTCAGCAAGTTAAAGCTGGGAGACAGAAGTATAAGGGGTTGTTACAACCATTACCCATACCCGAATAGAAATGGGAAAACATCACTATGGACTTTGTCACATGACTTCCTAAAACATCCAAAGGCAATAATGCTATCTGGGTCATAGTTGATCGTCTTACAAAGTCTGCACACTTCATTGCTATTAGAGAGGATTTCTCTCTGGATCAGCTTGCCAGGATATATGTAAAGGAAGTGGTAAGATTTCATGGAGTACCACTTTCTATTATATCTGATCGGGATCCAAGATTTACCTCGATTTTCTGGCGAAGTCTTCAGCATACTCTGGATATAGAGTTGAGTTTCATCACTTCTTATCATCCTCAGACAGACGGTCAGTCTGAGAGAACAATTCAAACTCTAGAAGATATGTTGAGAGCTTGCTCTATGGATTTCAAAGGTGGTTGGGATCAACACCTACCTTTGGTGGATTTTTCTTATAATAATAGCTTTCACTCCAGTATTAAGATGTCTTCTTATGAAGCTCTATATGGAATGAAATGCAGGACTCAAACTTGCTGGGATGAAGTTAGGGAAAGAAAGCTATTAGGACCTGATCTTGTTGATGAGATGGCAGAAAAGGTCTGATCTATTCAATAACACATAAGAGCAACTCTGAGTCAACATAAAATTTATGCTGACACCCGAAGAAAAGACCTAGAGTTTGAAGTGGGTGATAAAGTGTTTTTAGGAATATCTCCCTAGAAGAAGGTCATGAGATTTTGAAAGAAGGGGAAGTTGAGCCCTAGATATATCGGTCCTTTCGATATATTGGATCATGTTGGAAAGGTAGATTACTGATTGCCACTTCCACCAAATCTCTTTCAAGATCGCGATGTGTTACATGTATCTCTCCTGAGAAAGTACAAACCTGACCCTTCACATGTACTCATCTCAGAAGTTGTACCGCTGGAGCAATATCTTTCTTATGAAGAACATCCTATAGAGATTCTGGATCGTAGTGAAAAAGAACTACGAAACAAGACCACTCGATTGGTGAAAGTATTATGGAGGAACCACAAATTAGAAGAAGCTACCTGGGAGCTTGAGGATATGATGAGGGAGAGGTATCCTCATATTTTTGTTTCAAAATGACAAATTTCGAGGGTGAAATTCATTTTAAGGGGGGTAGAATGTAACACCCGAGACTTTTATGAGAAATATTTTGTTTTTATGTTATATAAATCATCAAAGAAATATTTCACTACACACAACACTATCTTGGCTTGTTTTACACGCAACCACGACCTTCCTCGATATATTGTGTTGTACGCAATACCGAGTTTCACTAAACAACGATGTGCTATTAAAATATTATTAAAACTAGCCGTTATGAATAGTAATAACCACTTTTTAAAATTTTGTAAAATTTATTTTTAAAAATGGACTTCATTTTTGGATTCGGAATATCGAAATTAGCTTAGGGTGAAATTTTGGTACTTTTCGGATAACTTTCATATTCTGATGAATAGTGAAAATTACTAAATTTTAATTAAAAACAACTTTTTTAATCGAAATAATTAATAGTGATAAATTATTAATTTGAGTGGTTTTAATGTATACTTATAATATATTATTACAATTTAATACAATTTTGTTCATTGGATGTAATTTAACAATTAAACCAGACATAAACAAGTGTCAATCTTTTGATAGTTATTATCTCTTAAAAACACGCTATTTGTTCTGACGGCGAAAATTGATTTTTAAATTAGTTAATGTAACCAATATGTTTTGAATTTGGTAAAATAGACATCATTTTTGAATTCATAATATCAAACACAACTTAGGCCTATTTTTTGGTATTTTTTCTGGAAAAGTTCATTTTTTTTGATGAATAGTGAAACCACTAAGTGGTAGTTGAAAAAAAAAACTGAATTTTTCATAAAACTTAATTTTACCACTTCTGTGAGTAGAATTTCGAATATCTGAGAGACACAGTTAATATCGAGGACTAAAATGTGGTTCAATGAGATGAAAAATAATTTTTGGTGAATAGTAACTTTTTACTTTTTTACCACGGTTAAAAGTAACTAGGGTAATTAAAGGTAAAAGTGTTATTATTATTACCCTAACACATATCCTAATTCTATTGGATAAGTGTAATTCGACCAAAAACAACCTTAGGAATACAATATGACCATTTATTCCCACTTGGATTAGATTAGGACATTTATTATCAATTTATTTAAAGAAGGGTTAAAATAGTTAAAATCAAAGTTTAATAACGAAATCATTTTTAATATAGGGTTATACATAAGATAAATTAGACTATAAATATTAATTAGAAAGCTAAAAGTATTTCCAACATAATGGTGTTTTATTTGTAATTTTTAGGCTTAAAATAGTTTAATTTATTTATGATACAATGATGATGCATTAATTATCTTATTAATGAAATATTGACATAATTGATGTTATAAATACCCAAATAAATGTAATTTGAGACTTTTTATGAATTCCAATAAATTTATATGTTAATATGACATGTTATTATTGATTTAATTAATTTTTTCGAGCTAATCATTCTGTTATGATTTTCACAAAAATCAATTACCAAATAGTGTCAAAATTGACATAAAATAGTTTTTAATAAAAATATTATATTATTAATTGTTATTATATTCATAAAAATCTAATGTTCGGCCAAGATACATATATCCTGATATGTGTATTATTAATTGACCAGTTGGGGGTCGTTTGGATGTATATGGTAAGTTTATTAACTATATAATATAAAAATACAAAGTGACATGGTAAATGTCAATCTAATTAACTAAGAGTTAAAACTAAAAGATAAGGATAATATAATGACCTAAACTTTCCTAAATTATATTGGATGAGAGTATTTCGACCCATACCCACCTTATCTGAGAAATATATCAATTTGGAGCTATTAAAAACCTAATTTGACTTTATCATAAAATAATATTTTTAGTTATTCCAAAGGTGCCCCTCTCCTCCCTTATAAAAGGGCACCTCCTCCCTCTTTTCCTCACACCACTTTGAGACATCAAGCTCGGCCAAACCCTTCCAAATTCTATTATCCATTTCCCTAGAAACATCCTAGAGGTCTTGGTCTTCTTCAAAGACCAATTTTAGTTCCCTAAGAGGAGGTCTCAAAGAGGGGCTTCAAAGAAGAGGTCATGTCCATTACCGATTATTTCAACTTTATTTCTTCTTCCACCTCTTATTATTTAGTTGTTTGATTATGAAGTAATAACATATGTATCACTCATATACTGATATGTTATTATAAGTATGAAACAACCCTATTTCACCATCTATCCATCCTACAGAAAACAAAATCACCGCGCGTGCGTACGTACGGAATACCATCTCCACGCCATGGTTTAATCTATTTTCCACCACCACCTTACTTGGATGGGTATAATGGTGTAAATAATGACTATATATGAATATTGTAAAGTGATATTGATTATTAATTAGTATAAATATACTCCAATACAATTTCACGATCATGGGAATGATATCATCGCTCGTGCGTACATACGGAATACCGTCTCCACGATGTGATGCGACTCGTTATACATGATCTTCATTTAATAATGATTATATAAATGAATTGAATGAATTAATATGATATATATTACACTAATACCATTCTGTAAATGAGATATCTATAACCTAAAAATAAAATTAAGAATTTATTCGACAAAACACACATAAGAACAAAAAGTAATAAACACCCGAATAGCAAGTAGTAATGAAATATTACTAATAAGAAGCTATGAATATGACCAAATATGATATCATAAAAATAATTATGATTCTGGAATAAGTCAATAACATTATTTAAATCATTATACATGAGGTTCAGACACTTATGAAGCAAATCGGACCTATGGTAAGGGAAAATATCACAATCTCATTTTATCCGAGATTGTTTATACTTTGGGATTTACTGGGGTGTATTTTATCATCCACATCCATGTTTCCTCAATATTTAATATTATTTCTATCCACCTACAATTGTTTAAATCAAATTTTACCCTTAGGTGAGTTTTTAGTAAAATATATGAAGGGAATCTTTTGTCGTTTTTCGTATGAGGTACTTTTTGACTTTTCCGACAAAAGTACGAGAAGAATGTTTTTTTAAAATTATATGGCATAAATGGATTTTTAAAACATTATTTCCCAGAATCGTCCTTTACAAGTTTTCAAGTTTATTTTTAATCAACTTCTTTTAGATTAAAATTGTATGACATGTTATGAAAGGAAAATGTTTTTGAAAGGATATTTTCCTCAAGAATGGAGTTAATGTTTTTTATCAAAATTAATTTCCATCTAAGATAATATAGGGTTCTGTTTCTATCCCTACTATTACATTTATTTGACTATGTTGTTATGGAATTATTTTTATGAATTCCTTTATCTTATATGAATTGTTTTATGATGTCATGAGGTTTAAGAATCCCATTTTTATTGCATGGGTTATGCAATGATGTATGATTTATGATTTTGTAGAACACATAAGAATGATATCATTATTAGATGGGTGGGACCTATATATCCCTCCAATGCATTGGGAAAGATTTTATATATCTTGAGATAGACATGGCTGGAAAAGCAGGTTAAACCGGTTCAGTAAAACAGGACTGAAACGAGGAGTGAACTCGGTTCAGAAATGGACTTTGTCCACTAAGATAATCTTGGAAATGAGTCTTGACTAATAAGAAATGATTCTCTATGATTATGTGTGTATGACACAAAATTTAATTTTTTAAGTTATTATTATTGGGATTACATTTCACTACTATGATTTATCCCATGTTATGAAATTACGAACTCTTTTACAGGTTAAGATTTCTAAAATTTATGTTCTTATGTATATGATGTGATTGATATTTATTTTGTTTACCCTTACTGAGCATTTGAGCTCACCCTTTTGAATGTTTTATTTCCCCAGGTCAAGAAAAATGTTATTAAGTAGGATATTCCAAAAGGGACTCTAGATATGATGAAATAAATTGGAGGAAAAGTAGATTCTTTATGAACCAGTTGTTTATGTTTCCCATTTTCTAAAGACTCTATACTTGTACGGTCCTTTCCTGGTTTTGTTATATGTTTTAATAAGTGTGCTTCAATTCTGAAGTAATAACAATGTATGTAAAGTATGGGTCGTTATAAGAAATATTTCAATCCTATCCTAAAAAACATATATTATATGGTCATTTTTAACATTTTTTTGAAGGGAATTACATTATAATTATGGATTGTGTTGGGAAATTTCCAAATAGTTTCTTTGTGGGTCCCTTTACCAACATATAAAAGGACACCTTATCTCCTCACCAATTAGAGGCATAAAAATAATTTATATCAGAAAATTAAAAATAAAATTCGATACAAACCCCCTCCACAATACACATATCCATTTGTTTCATCAGAAATCCAACCTATGTTAGATTTCAGTGCTTACCTAATATCGTTGTTAGAAGAAGAGATATTATTCTTAACTACACATCTTTATATAATTTATTCTACCACCTCCATTAAATATTACTCAATTATGATTATATAATAATCTTAGTATATCCAATATACTTATAGTTTATTATTTTTATTTAACAACTAAATATATCTTATATTACATCGAATGGTCTACAAAACCATCATTCACGTGTAAGATGGTCTATCAGTTTGTTAACCGATGTCATTCTTTTTATAACCTTTCTTATCATAGGTTTATATAATAATAGATTCAATGTATATATATATATTTCAAATATTTATTCTTTTTAGACATAAAAAAATATAACTTATTACATTTCATTCTCTGGGGGTTATGATAACGTCGCTCATGTGTATGAAAGACAACCTCCTCGCGTGTGATTTGTTTTCCTCTAAAAATTATATACAAAGTAATTATGATAATGTTAAGATTATATGTGATATAAATAAAATAAATATGACAGTTATGACATAATTATATTTATAAAATATATATATACCATTTTATTTCTTATACTGAATAATAATTATGATGTTCATGCATAATTGTGGACTACCCTCTCCACGAAGTGATGTGACTCTTTGGAAATATATTGATCTTATATTTTTTTGATTAACTATATTTCTTATCCATATCCATGACTTCAAATATGTTTTTTTAAAATAAATTCTATCATAATTCTATTTTTTATTGCCTTTGAAATTATTTTATATGATTTCAAAATTAAATTTCATAGTGATTTCTAAATGAGACACTTTTGGATCCCTTTAACAAAATATTTTGAAAAGAATATTTATTTTTATAACTATAAAAATGAAGCAATTTTTCCAACCATCATGATCACTATTATATTTGAAAATTTGTTTGAATTTTTCCTAATTTTTTATTAGAAATTGTTTTCACATTATTCAGTGAATTGTTTGTTTTTATGATATTTTCAAAATGAAAAGGTTATTTTTCTTATAATTGATTTTTATTATCTTTTAATGGTATTTACATTCATCAAAATCAACCATCCTTGTTATTTATTTTGTTATATTTGGTATATTTATTAATAGAACTATCTTTAGCCTTTATCTTGATTGATTAATATTTTTTCGAAGAGATTTTCATTGAACCTATTTCTTCTACATTGGTTTATAATTTTTCAAAGTGATTATTGTGGAAATAATTTTATTTTTGTAAATTAATCATATTTCCAAGATGTTTTTGTAGGACCCATTTCTTTTCCACTTTTTAATCTTGTTTAAAAGATATTTTTTAGTCCGAATTTCTTTTTAATTGAATAATAATGCCGAAAAGAGGTTTTTATTTAACCCATTTATTTTTCACATATTAATCATGCATCCATGAGATTCTCATGTAATCTGTTTATTTTCCACATCCCAATCATGTTTTGAAAATAATAAAGATTATTATATGATCTTATCATGAAATGAATATTATATGTAATTTATTCACAAATGGTTCATGGACAATATTATTGATTTAGGGTGTAGTGACTTATGCCCAGAATAACTGGAGCTAGTGTCTACTACCATTACATATCCATGATTACAAAAACATTCATCATGGAGGACTGATCAGTTTATATTTCTTGGTAAACCAGATACATGTATGAGTTTTTTAGTACATATTCATACACTAATTAAAAAATATTTTTTTTTCTTTTGAGGATATATTTATACCATATAGTGTATCCTTGCATATATTTTTTCAGTACACTTCTATGAATCATGGGGAATAAAACATAATAAGGGTGACATAAAATTATAATTATGGGTTATGCATAAAAAAATAAATAATTGACCAATTAGAATAGTTAGTTTGGAAAGGTAATAACTAAGTACACATACCATTTAATCAATAAAATAATAATAAATTTTATAAACAATATGGAAAGGTAAATAACTAAAACATGTGCGATTTATTGAATGAAATGAGAATGAAATTAATACATTGATAATTTCAAAGAAACAATATCATGGATAATAATAAATTAAGACTGAAAGGAGGATATGATTAATTATCGAATTCCATGTTTCATAAAATAATGATAAATTTATCAGCAGGTCCATTTAAAGTATGGTTAATCATACTACTGTAATGATCTTTGACATGATAGTTTCAATCTATACGTAGAAACCCATCTATTCTTCATGACAATAACCTCAAAATGTTCATTTCTAGCTAATTTCATCTAATGATACTACTAATGTATCTAGGGTATTACTTTAAATGGTCCCCAAAATGTTACATTGATTTCCAAATAATAACTCATATATCGAATAATCAATTTAATTCAAAAATAATGTTCCTTATAAAATATATTTATATTGTAAGGGATATAGATATATCAATAAATTCCAAACAAGTCAAAAATCATACAATGTTAATATATAGAAATAATATAGGTGATATAAATAAAAATATCCCAAGTGGAGTAAAAAATAATTGTTATTTGTTGTTTATTAATGAAAATAAAACAAAAAGTTCAGTTAAAAACATTCTTCGGGAAAAAAATATTTTTTTATTTTGAAAAACTTTTTAAAAAACCTTTAATTTGAAAATAAAATTTAAATAAATTATTTATATATTATTGTTTTAAACATGAAATGTAATCCACAATGAATTGAAAGTGGGTAATTTTATATATGTTTTACACGGTAAAAATAAAATTCCATTACCCTGGTAAAATGTTAAAAAATGTTATGTGTATGAAAAGAGATAATAAAATTACATGGTAAATATATTTAAAAGATAAAAGTGAAAAATTATATTTAATAAATAAATTTTTAAATGTAAAATATATATTTTAAATCCTTTTTAGAAAACATGTGTTTTAGAAGAAAACAACTTCTCTCACTATAAAGGGAAATGAAGTAAGGTTTTCAAAAAAATATTTTCTAAAAACATATGAGTACTAAAGTGTGTAAAAATGACACTATTACATGAAAAAGGTAATTAATAACTAGAGGATAAGAAAAATAATTTAAAAAAACAAAAATCACATAAATACATTTATTAGAATTTCACGAATGACCAATCTCAATTAGAATGAGACTATGAAATAAACCCTTAAAATGATCATAATGTTGATGCGAGAATAAATCGATGAACCAAATATTTCTGTAAAAAATAAATCAACATTAAATAATTATAAATAAATAAATATATTAAAAAAATTTATTACACACATAATATTATAATTTTAATTGAAACAAATAAGTAATATAACCCAATAAAAATGAATCAGGTTATGAAATTCTCTACCAATTGGTAACTATCCATTGAAATCACATTAGAAGAAATAATTAAAATTTAAAATCTAAATACCTTGAATATAAAATAATTAATGATATAATATATCAAAATGGTAAGTACATACAATATAAGAAATATGTGAGTGGTGAATATGATATTTATCTCAATGATTTAAAAAGTGAGTTGAAAATCCCTTACATTTTATTTCTTTTCTGGTGAGAATATGTTATTCTACTGTAGAATAGTTTTATGAATTTTTAATACTCATTACAGAATGATATAATTATTTATGATATCATATATGATTATATTATAATATCTTATTACCCATTGGTTGGTAATCAATAGTTATTTTCACTATTTCTGGTGTTAATTATCTAGCTGGTCAAGTATGTTTTAACTTTAAATTTTTGTACCTATTACATAGATCATTACTTAATTATATTCAGTATATAAACCATGAATTAAATTTTATATATATTCATTATATATTTATTTATAATAATCCATAAAATTTATAGATAATAAATGAAATGCACCGTTAATGGAGATGGTAGGCCATATGTACATAAGAACGACAAATCCATTTTTTTAAATCAAAAGAATTAAAATTAAATGATATATACGTATTATGATACCAAAATAGTAATTATTCATAAATGTCACATAATTTTATTGTAACCATCCGCAATACATTCCTTGTATAGTGAGAATTAATCACAACACAAAGAGGAGGTGGTCGAAAAACAAATCCATAAACATTGTTATTCTATTAAAAAAAATTAATGAGCTAAGAATTGTGTTATATAATGATTGTATAATTATTAATAAGACATAAATATACCATATATCATATAGAAATAGGGTTTCTATCATAATTACTAACTATTATAGCTGGCAAAGGAAAAATTAATAAAATCATTTTGTGAGTTGATAGTTCACTATACACACAAAATTTGAGTTCATTACACATTTTATGGATATCTTAAAGTTACCCATCCAGGGTCCAAGTTTCATTAAGAGGGGGAGGGTTGAATTAGTGACATATTTTCCCCTTTTAGGTTTCCTTTATTTCTGAAACAACCTTTTCCCCATGTTAAGGAGTTTTTTCCGTTCTGAACGCACACAACCATAAGAACACAAGATGTACAAGGTTTACTACTCAACAAGAGTATCTTTGTCCTTGGTATGGTACAAAAATAATCTAGTACACACAATCCATTAGAAAAAAATCTATTTATGTGAAATAAAACAAGTAGAATATGCCTTTACACTCATGTAGAACTTGCGAGATAATTATCAAGTGCGTGTGCACCCTCTTATCAAAAATAGGGAAACAAAATATCTCTATGATTCATAAAAATATTTCACAAATTTGATATGTGAAAAAAGATTCTCCATCCTTTAAAGAAGCTGATAGGAACTAATTTCACTTTTTAATAATACTTTTTCATATACCCCTGTAAAAACATGAAACAATGTAAATCACTTGTCAGTTAATTTGGGTACAAAAATCTTCAGTTCGCAGAGGTCCTTCACAGAGAACCTTCTCAAATCTCCCAACATTGAAAGGAATTATAGATTACAAATATATATAATTCAAAGAGCCTACTAGATCACATATCTCACTATTTAGTAGAGCATAGATTAGTCTTTGGTAAGTTGACTTCATTCCCAAAGCTCAATGGTTCACCACGAAGGTCCATTAGACCTCACTGCCTTCGTAGAGATCGCTTTCTCCGTGAACATTTTTCTAAATTTTAGACCTCTAAAATTCTCTTTAATTCTCTCATAATTTCTCTTTTATGTGTAGGTATATTTAATGGAGTTTCCCATCAATTCCAGAACCTTTTTTCTGCCTCATCCCCACTCTAGCACAAAATTGCAAAGCTATGAAATTTCTACCAAAATTCACTATGTTTTGCGAAACACTATTGCTATTTTTGGGATTTACAAATATCTTCATAACCACAAAGAATTCCATAAAATACTTTGTGCCACTGAGATTATCTTTCTTCTTTTTCACCAATACAATTCTCCTTCTTCACCGCCACAATTCTCCTTTCCTCAGTCATTCATTGAGTTCGTCGTAACAACAGAGAACATAGTCATCATTTTAACGTCTTTGTGAAATCTACTTCATGAATCCCATTATTGTGAAATTTATTCGGTTTCCATATTTTTATGAGATCTTTATTGAAATCCACGTTTTGAAATAGTACCCCAAATTTGAAAAATTTATTCGTTTACGATGCTGATTGACATCATCTTTTCTTCCCTTTCCTTCATAAAGCTTTCATCACTAGTTATCCAACCAACCTAGGATCTTTGTGAAATACAAAACGTCAAAGAATCATCAGATTTATCATGGAATGTATTATAACTTTCGTATATTTCCTCATGCACTTATACAAATTTAAGTGATTTCCATTCTTCCAAAACATCTTAGACAACAAAAGATGGTATTTTGTTCATCCAAAAATATCATCACCCAATTTTTTCCCAACATATCATTGAATGTTTAGATTTAAAATTTAATATAAAAATATATTAGTTTATTTAATAAAATGATGATAAAATATAATAATTATATAAAAACAATATATGTGGTAGATAAGAAAATGAATAAAAATTGATCTGTGAGGAATGTTACCTCTTATTATTGAAACTCTATTTAGTATATACTATAGGACTTATTTGGTTTTACTTATTCAGAATGCGAGGCTACTAGGATGTTTGGAGTGATGTTGATAGATTTATAGGGAAGATATTTGGGGGATCCAAATGGCTTTATAGGGGTGAATATGTTAGAGGGTTTGATGCATTTTTATAGTGGATGAGAAGTGGCATTATTTTAAATGTTAAAAAGGGGAATTACAAACATTTTTCCATAGTTAAGAGGCTCTAATAATTTATTAAATAAGATAAAATAGAGAATATAGTCAATATATTAAATAAATGGTTTTTGGTGAAGTTTCTAAGACATTTTTTGCCCTTATAATTAATGTTTAGTCCTCTATTAAGTTATTTGTTCTCTTAATCAATGCAATTGATTTAAACACTTTAGCTACTTTTTTAAAAAAATATTGATAATATTATAAATTAAAATTAGTTTTTATTCCATACATGGAATCCATTTTTCTTACTTCCAATCATATAAGTAGAAGAAATTAATTTAAAATTAATCTCACAGACAAGATGAAATTGTAGATTTTTAAAGTAATATGTTCAATAACATTCTACATTATTATATATAATTTCAAATTGAAATTGATTCCAATTACCTAAATTTTATTTTTGGAAGTATTATTGAAATAGATAAACAATAAAACAATAATAAATTATATTTTATTATAGTAAATTTTTTACATGTGAAATGAATTTCAATTTAAATTTAGTATTATTCATTATTCTTAAAAAATGTATATTCCTAGACAAATATCATGAAGTCACCCTAACGTAATTCTGATGTTTCACTTTTAAAAATTATAATTATTTTTTCATATTTGATTTATTAAAGTTTCAAAATTCATATTTAAAATAGTTTATACATTTGAAGGCGGTAAACCATCTTTTTTTAAAATAATATGGGGTGTCCGGTGTAAAATTCGGTTTGTTATTATCTAATTCATATAAAATATATTAAATGAATGTAAAAAATATTTGATTGAATATATAATATACATATTTAATTAATTTAATTTAATAATTGTAATTATGTTAATTTGTTAATATAAAAATACTTTGGAAACATAAAAATTGTTCTCTATACAAACATTTCCAACATTTTCAATTTGTTTTGAAATTAAATAATATTTAACAAAAAACCAATGAAGTAAAAAATATAATTTATTAATTTAGTTAATACTATTCATATCAACCAATTTATTGGAATGATTGTTTCTTATTATAATAAATTTTTTATAATATATTATTTCTTGATAAAACTCAGTCTTACCTGAAACAGAATCTATTGAAGAAAGTCTTTGTAGTGTGTGATGTATAAAAACTCAGTACAATGTGCATTGAAAGATATATAATATATAAAATTTACTTATAATTTTAAATATACCACAAATTCTTTAGTGTTTTGTATTTTTAGATATATTTGTTATTCTGGGTCACACATGATATCGAATAAAAGTTAATCTTTTTAAATATTTATATTGTTACGTTCTCACCTCCTTAAATAAATTAGGTTAACTCAATTTAAACTCAATCACAAAAATATAGGGTCTGATATTTAAAAACTAATTCAAGGAAATCCCAGATCATGATAGGGGTGAAAAAAATTTTAATAAGAGGGAATTAAAATTAAAAAGGTCACATGGATTAACATATAACAAGGTTTTTTCATAAAATAACATTAGATGAAAGTGAAACTATTGACTTTGTAGAAAATAGTAAATAATTTCAGGGAGTGATTAGGATTATTGGTCATAGAAAAGTGAATAATTAATGGAAATTTTAGGGCTAAAGATCCATAAATCTGTAATGATTTTAAAGACCATCAGTTCAAATAAAATTAAGCTATAAGGACAACATTGTTTTGATCATTTTCCTAATGATGGGGAATTATTTTATTGACTAAGAATATATGGAAATTCAATTACATGAAACATTTTAATTTAATAAGAACAATTTCATTTTTAGGTTATTCTTGGATCAGATTATAATTCATCTCTTACACTATGAAATGGATATCGTATAATGTAGACCATTTTTTAATGTAATAGATTTGTCATTTAATAGATAATAATACCCATAAAAAATCATTATATTTTCCTATAACTATTTTTTCGAAAACAATATAGTTAATAAAGTAGTCTCTAAATAGAAAAAATAATCCCACTAGTTCATCATTAATATTTATTTACTGTGTTGTATGAATAAAAATAATGAAACCTTATCCTCGACATAACATAGGACAATGATATGTGTGGAAACTTATCGTCCTTTGGTCATGGGTTCATCCCCAACACCTTGCTATATTTGATAGGTTATCACCTGTTATATAGGTTTTCCACTTTCTAAAACTATATTAATATTATTTCAAATGTAAACACGATAGAAATCATTGAAATTCAATCATTTAATAACCTTTTGCCTATGGTTTTCAATAAAACATTTTTTTCAAATCCCAATAATCTTATTTGAATATTATTACCATTTCATTAATGATCATAATAATAATATGGTTTATCAATACCTTTAATCTCATGTCTCTAAATTTAATGGCATCATGTTTTAAATAGATATTCCACAAAAAAATGTTTTACTAATGAGTTTTATTTTGATGAATTTATTATAAAATACCTATAATCACATAAAACCAAAATAGATGTTTAAAACATAGGTCATATAGTTAAACATAATCTGAGAATACCATGATGGTATCCATCACCCTTGTGCTAAGGAAGGAATACACACTTCAAATATTTTCTTAATTAATTAGATGTGTCAATATATATATATATATAATACTATTGGAAAAATTAATTCTAAAAATATAAATCCTAAATCCCACTAAATACTTCAACCATTATATTTTAACATAAGTTGTTAATTTTTTTATGGTTTGTCTTAGGTAAATAATTTTCATTATCTATTCAAATCCTTTATAATCTGTTCAAAATAAATTGAATTATCCTAAGAATATCCCAAGGGAGTATTAAGATAGTAGCACATTAAGGCCCGTTGTTTTGTACCATTTTTTGAATGAGTTAGGCTCGATGAGCATTTTAAGAGTTGTTATGCATATTTACATATGTCCCAGAAACATGTCATCTTGAAGTATCTAGAAAGTGATGTATATCTAGAAAACCATATAATATCTCTCTAACCATTTTTTTGACATTCTAATATAATTCGCCTCAAATTATACCTTAGGGTTATTTTCTATTATCCCTTTTTCCCTAAATACAGTTCCCTATTATTCTATTAATATTCATTTGATACACAATATAGAGACACGATCCCATAAATCTCAGAGTATGTGTCTAATACCATTACATTGGCATGATTACAAGGAAATGCATCCTAATGGACTGACTTTTTTTAGTATTTCTAAACTAGATACATACATTAGTTTTTTTATTATAAATAAATCCAATAATTACAATATAATTATTTTCTTTCAATAAATACTTTATTCCATCTAGGGTTTCCATTCATTTCATAAAATTCTCACATCATGGAATATTGGTTAAATAAACAAAATAATGGAGAGATTAAATTATTAGTAAGGGTAATATATAGATAAAATAATAATGAATCAATGAGAATAGATAATTTAGGGAAGATAAAAAATGAAGAAACATGTCCTGAAATCAATAAAAAGTGAATGAAGTTTGTAAAAAAATGGTAAGTCATAGAATTGAAACATATTTCATTTCATCAACAAATTGAGAATGAAAGGCATCAATAGATAATGTAAATTAAAAAATATCATGTATAATAATAACTAAATATAGAATGAATGAAATGATGAATTTTTGGACATCATATTTCAAAAGAAAATGATAACTTTTTCCATGAAGACATCCCACAAAATAGTGTAGCATGCTACTATCAAGAAAATTCATATGAAAATTTAAATCAGTGTGTATAAACCAATTTATTCATCTTCGAAGAAAATACCATGTGATTTTCTCTAAATAATTTCATCTCATGAGACTACCGATGCATCCATGATCTTACATTAGATGGAATGCAACCCATTTATTGCATGTCCAATGTAACTTCCCGACCCCAGTTACCCAGAGTCGGTGCATTATTACATAACATTGGCATGATCACAAGAAATATCAAGTCCTGAAAGACTGATTAGTTTAGTAGCCTTGGAATAACTAGATACAGTAACAATGTTTACATTACATCATAAAATAAAAACTACAACAATATAGTCTCCATATTCCACACTCTTATCCCCTCATATTATCCCTGTTTGTCATTCATAAATTACTTCTTCACATACTGGGAAAAATAAAACACAGAAAAGGGGTTAGCTCAAATTCCTAGTAAGGATAAAAATATAGCAGAAACTTTCATAAATAAGAATAAACAATTAAGGCAATGTACAACTAAAACAAAAGCCTTTTTAACTTGAACTTCAACATAGTATGTAAAAAAGAAAATTAAATAATGGAATTTACTTATTCACATGGATATTCTAATAATAGAATAATCACATGCAATATCAGTTACAACTTTCATAGTGATGGAATGCATAATGCCAGACAATCATAACCACATAGCCAAGGCCTCGTGCCAAGACTACAAATAAGATTTTGTCAAGGCCTTGTGCCAAGATATTAGTTTGTCTCATGAGACCTACTGATGCATCGAGGAGCTATATCGAGCTCCACCCATCAATTATTATGTCCAATGCATTCCTCATATGAACAGGTCTAAACATAACATAAACATTCGTATTAAAACTAGCATATGAAATGTCAATACTTTACCCATAAACCATGAATAATATAAAAATAACCCATCCAAAGTCAAACATATCACAAAACCTTCAATAATATATGGAAGTTTTGTATCATAATAAATAAACATCAAATAATCTTAAAATACATCAAAGAATGTAGACATAGATGAAATCAAAACTATTTCAAAGAAATATCTTTTTTTTAATCATTTAAAAGTCACATAATTATAAAATAAAACATTTACTTTGAAAATATTCTTATAATATTTTAAGGGAAGCTTCGACGATTTTATAATGGTGGAAAATAGCTGCACCCGCCGTATAAGATAAAAAAAGTCATTCTTACCTTAATTCTGTCGAAAATGATAAAAAGAAACTTGTTCGGAAAACGACAGAAAGATTCCATTATAAACTTATTATATAAAGTAAAAAAGTTTATAAATAACTTTATACTATATTCTTTAAAATAGAAATAATTATTTGAAATTTGTTTTATGAAAAATGGATGGGGATGATAAAGAGGTCCCTGTAGATAATCACGTATAAACAACATCGGATAATGAAGAGATTGTGAAATAACCCTTACCTAGTACTTTTACTTGGTTGAGGGTTGGTTAACCTCCTGTATAATGGTGAAATAATTGTTATTAAATTATACAAGAATCATATACATTAATATGATATCATATATGATCTTTTAACATTTCTTTGTTAATAATATCTTAGAATTATCGTCATTTCGGGTGTTAACTTACTCGTTTTCTTTTTTATGTTTTATTACATAAGCCGTGTTTGTTATGGATAGTTTGTATCTTATTCATATACATAATTATATCAATTCTTTAAACATTATTTTTAATCATCAAATGAGAATTATACTTGAATGGATACGATGTGGAATGAATCTCATTGCGTTCGAAGAGACGGTAGTCCGTACGTACGCATGAGAGACAATATCATTCTTTTGATATTAAATTAATATATAATTGGATGTTATATCATATGTACAGAATAATTATCATGTTATATATTTTATTAACATGAATTACACATCATTATTATATCCATCCAAATAATAATATATTGATTAACAATTACACCACGACGTGGAGACGATAAGCCTTACGTACGCACGTATGGTGACATGTCATTCAAAGGATGGATAGAATACTGAATATAGTTGTACCATATTTTTAATAACATCACAGTATATATAAGATAATGGAGTTATTATTTTAGAATGGGAATAACAAGGAAAGAAGAATTTGAAGAAGAAAGGAACTTGAAAGATGGTGGTGAAAACATTACCTCTTCTTCGGGTTCTTTCTCTTGATTTGATCAAAAGGGCTCCATAGGATGGCTTTCTGATCAGACTAAGGCCTCTAGGTTGAAGTTAGGGAAGTTGAGAGAGTATTTGGGCAGGGGTTGGCCGAGCCAAAAGGCTTTTAATGTGTGAATTAGTGAGAAGGGTGAGTGGCCTTTTATAAGAGGGGTGTGGGGCACCTTTGGAATGGCTGGAAATATTATTTTATAATAAATTTATATTCAGTTTCTAATGGCTCCAAAGTAGATTATTTAAAGTTTAAGGTGGGTATGGGTCGAAAACCACTCAACCAATATAATTTAGATAGGTTTGGGTCACTATATTAACCTTATCTTTAAGTATAAACTCTTAGTTAATTAGTTTCACTTTTACAATTTCTCTTTATATTTTTATATTATATGGTTAATAAACATACTATATACATCCAAGATAACCCCAAGTGGTCCATTAATGATACACCTATCACTATATAAGTCTCTTGGCCGATCCTTAGATTTTTAAAAATTTAATATCAATTAATAATATAATATTTGTTTTAAAAAACTCTTTTTTGTCAAATTTGACACTATTTGGAAAATTTATTTTTCTGAAAATCATAACAGAATGATTACTTCTAAGATAGTTAATTAAATCAATCCTAACATGTCATATTAACCTATAAAATTAGTTTAATTCATAAAAAGTCTCAAATTATATTTAATTGGGTATTTATAAAATCAATTATTTTAATTGGTCACTATTATGGTAATTACTCCATCATCATTGTGTCATAAATAAATTAAATTATTTATTTTCTAAAATATATAAATAAAATATCATTATGTAGGAAATCTTTTTAGATTTCTAATTAATATTTATAATCGAATTTGTCTTATTTGTATCCTTGTATTAAAAATGTTTTAGTTGTAAAACATTGATTTTATCTCTTTTAACTCTTCTTTGAATTAAATAATAATAAATGTCCTAATCTAATCCAAGTGGACCTAAATGATAATATTTTATTCCTAAGGTTGTTTTTGGTCAATATAAATTTTTCCAATAGAATTAGGACATGTGTCAAGGGTAATATTAAGATCATTTTTACCATTAATTATCCAATTTACTTTTAACCGTGGTAAATAAAAGTAAAAAGTTACTATTCACAAAAAATTATTTTCATCTTATTAAACCACATTTTACTCTATGATATTAACCGTGTCTCTCGGATTTTTGAAATTCCACTCACAGAAGTGGTAAAATTATGTTTTATGAAAAATTCAGTTTTTCAACTTAGTGGTTTCACTATTCATCAAAAAATGACGTTTTTCAAAAAAATACCAAAAAATCACCCTAGGCTAATTTAGATATTCTGAATCCAAAAATGAATTCCATTTTGAAAAATAAATTTTATAAATTTCAAAAATTGGGTATTACTATTCATAACGGCAAGTTTGATTGGTTGTGGTGTGTTAGAACTCGACGTTGCGTACAACACATGCTATTGCATTATTCAAAGAGAAGTGTACCGTAGAAGCATGGGGTATTACATTCTCCCCTACTTCAAATAATTTCGTCCTCGAAATTTCTAGAATACTACCGCATGAAAAGACTCTATTGGTTCTTCATCATAAGTTCCTCGGGTTCCCACGTTGCCTCTTCCATCTTATGGTTTCTCCACAAAACATTTACCAGATGAGTCGTCCTGTTTCTCAGTACATGATCTCTTGTATCAAGAATCCTGAAAGGCTCTTCGCAATAAGATAGATCGGGTTCCAGTTCTAATTCGTCATAGGTTAGTACATGTGTTGGGTCAGGCATGTATTTCCTCAACAGTGATATGTGGAAAGCATCGTAAACTTTGGAGAGACTTGGCGGCATTGCCAAACAGTAAGATACAGCCCCAATTCGTTCTAGAATTTCGAAAGGTCTGATGTACCTAAGACTCAATTTACCCTTTTACCGAAATGTATAACTCCCTTCCATGGATATACCTTCAAGAAAACATGATCTACTACCTTAAATTCCAAATCCTTCCTTCAGTTATCGGCATAGCTCTTCTGCCGACATTGAACTACGTTGATGTGGTTTTAGATTACATTTACCTTTTCAATTATTTCCTACACCAGTTCTGGGCCTACAAATTTTCGTTCACCAACGTCATCCCAACAGGTTGGTGTGCGACATCTCTCTCTGTATAACGCTTTATATGGTGCCATCTGAATACTCGAATGGAATCTATTGTTATAGGAAAATTCTACTAGAGGTAAATATTGATCCCAAATACCCTGAATGTCATGTGAGAAGGATGTCAACATGTCTTCTAAGGTTTGAATAGTTCGTTCTGATTGTCCATCTGTTTGAGGGTGGTAGGAAGTGCTCAATTGAAGTTCCTTATCTAGGGATTTCTGAAGACTTTTCCAGAATCCTGAAGTAAAATGGGGATCACGATCCGGAACAATCGATAGGGGTACTCCATGAAGTCTCACAACTTCTTCAATATATAGTCATTCTAGATATTCCAGTGGTAGATCTTCTCTTATAGCATGAAAATGTGCTGACTTTCTAAGATGATAAAAAATACCCCATATTGCATCGTTCCATCTAGGAGTCTTTGGTAGTCCCATTACAAAGTCCATCGTGATATTATCCCATTTCCACTGAGGTATGGGAAGAGGTTGCATGACTCCTATAGGCTGTTGCCTTCCAGCTTTCACTTGTTGACAAACCATACATCTTGACACAAAATCAGAAATCTCCCTCTTCATGTTGTCCCACCAAAGATGTTCCTTCAAATAACTATACATTTTGGTGCTCCCATGGTGTATAGAGAAATTAGAACTATGAGCATCGTCCATCAATTCCCTTTTTAGATCAGGTATATCGGGAACACAAAGTCTCTTACCAAATTTCAAAATTCCTTCTTCATACAAAAAGTCTCTCAATCTCTCATCGTTCATAGCTTTAATCTTCTTTTTAAATTCTTCATCATCGGTCTGAGAACTCTTTATCCTTTGTAGTAAAGATGGTTTGGAAACCATTTTAGAAAGCATTGATGTTTCACCTTCCATGGTGATTCCCATATCCAAATTTACTAGATCCATAAAAATAGGATCCCTTTCAATTGTCATCATGTTCAAAACTCCATGATATTTTCTGCTCAAAGCGTCTGCCACCTTATTTGCCTTCCCCGGGTGGTATTGTATCGTAAAATCATAATCCTTGAGTAATTAAAGCTATCTCTTTTGCCTCATGTTGAGTTCTTTTTGTGAGAAAATATACTTCAATATCTTGGGATCCGTATAAATCTCACATTTTTCACCATATAGGTAGTTCCTCTATATCTTCAAAGAAAATATCACAACTGCTAACTCGAGACCATGAGTTGGATAGTTTTTCTCATGAATTTTCAATTGCCGTGATGGATAGGCAAGAACCCTATCATTCTGCATAAGGACACAACCAAGTCCTTTCTTTGATGCATCACTATAAATAACGAACCCGTCATTCCCCAATGGTAGAGTCAATATAAGAGCATTGACTAATCTTCTCTTCAGTTCTTCAAAACATTCTTCACCCTCTTTTGTCCAAACAAATTTAACCCCCTTACGTGTGAGATTTGTTAATGGGTTAGCCAATCGGGAAAAATTCTGGATGAAACGTCGATAATAACCTACTAAACCAATAAAACTGCATACCTCAGTTTTACTCGTAGGTGCTGGCCAGTCTTGGATTGCCTTTGTCTAAGAAGGATCAATAGAGATTCCATCTTTAGAGATGATATGGCCAAGAAAATAAATCTCCTAAATCCAGAATTTACACTTTCTAAACTTCCCATATAATTCATGTCTTCTCAGAGTCTTCGGGATAATGCGCAAGTGATTTTCATGATCTTCGTAGTTTTTGGATTATACCAAGATATCATCAATAAATACCACCACAAATTCATCAAGAAATTCCTTGAAAACTCTGTTTATTAGATCCATGAATACAGAGGGTGCATTAGTCAACCCAAAAGGCATTACCATAAACTCGTAATGCCCGTACCTTGTTCGAAATGCTGTCTTCGGAATGTCTTCCTTCTTCACACACAATTGATGGTATCCAAATCGAAGGTCAATATTTTAAAAGTATTGAGCTCCATGACCTGAACTAAAAATAAGCATTTTTAATGATTATCAAGAGGTCGAAAGGCCAGTAGGCCAGACAAAAGAAGAGTCATGGAGGATGAAAGTAATGGAGACAGAGAGCATCATTAACAATGAAATGGACCCCCTCAGGGGGAAAGGAACCCATGCTCAAGAAGTAGGTTGTGCCTTGATTAGGAGGAGCCTTGGAAGTGAAGAAGTCTGCCCCCATATTCCCCTCCTTCCAAGTGTGAGAAATGCCGGTCATTGCGCCCAAGAGAAGGTTACATTTCCTGATGCAATAAGTGATATTCCATGGGCCGTTGACCTTCCTAAAAAGAACATTATAAAGGGTAAGGGAGTCTGTCTCCACCTCTTCACAGTCGATGCATCTTTGTTCACATAATTCAAGCCCGGTGACCATGGTCAGTGTTTCTGCCTGAAGAAAGTCACCCTCACCAAAGCATGCCGAGAATGCAGTAATGATGGAACCCTTCCGGTCCCGAACAACCCCTCATCCTCGCATTGTTCCATTAAGAAGAGAGCCATCCGTGTTGAGATTCAAACCTTCTCTTGGAGGAAGCCAGCGCACCCAATGACCCTTACCCTGTGTGCTCACCTGGTAGGAAATGAGGTAGGGGATACTTGTTCTTTATTGTCATAGCATTGATAACCCTGTAGTCGATACATAACCTCATATATCCATCTTTCTTTTTAACAAAAATAACAGGGGATCCCCATGGAGAAACACTAGGGCGAATAAATCCTTTATTAATCAATTCCTCTAGTTGTTTCTTTAGTTCAACTAATTCCACAGTGTCCATTCTATAAGGGGTCTTCGATATAGGCCTCGATCCAGGAACTAAATCAATGGAAAACTCAACTTCTCGTTCTGGAGGATGTCCATTTAAATCTTCCCGAAACACATCTACATATTCTTTCACAATAGGTACATCCTCTATTTGAACATTCCTTTACTCACCCACATTCATTTCATTCTCTTCCCCCCAATAATTGAATTTACTTGTGAAACTTGGGGTGGATCTAGATAAGAATTTGGTGGTGATGATTCTGCTTTAAAGATAAGGTGTTTCTTATCATCATCATCAAAAATCGTAACCTCCTTATTCTTACAACAAATCTTCACATCATAGTCCGAAAGCCAATCCATACCGAGGATTATATCAAAGAAAATCATAGGTATGACGATGAGATCAGTGGATAAAGAACATTTATGTGCTCTAATGGGGACTGATTCACAAAACATTGTTGCAATGATACTTCCCTTATGAGTTTTAACTGACAACTCCCTTGTTAAATCAAATTGGAAATATCTAATTTTCTTAGAAAATTGGGAAGATATGAAACATTGCGATGATCTAGAATCAAATAATAAATTTTCTAAACTTGAGGAAACCATTAAATTACCTACCGCCACGTCTTTTAGAGCTTCTACCTTAGCAATAGTGATAGCATAAGCTTGGACTTGATCCCTTGGCCTTTTCTGAGGTATGTTCCCCTGACGTTTAGGAAATTCATTTTCATAATGTCCCATATCCCTGCAATTGTAGCATTGTACATTGGTAGCTTCCTTCTTCCCCTTGAAATCAAGAGCTTGGTGGCCTTTTCACCACACTTGTAACAGACTCCCATTCCTTTTAAGCAAGTACCAAGGTGTTTCTTCCCACATGTACTATATGACAGATATTCAACCTTTCTCTTCTTCCCCATATTTCCATTCCCAGATTGATCATCATATCTCTTCTTCTCCTGCATTTCTTTAAATTCATAAGACTTAGATAATTATTTTTCTGTCTTGATAGCACATGAGACAATGTCTTCGTACGACAAGAAGGATTGTGAGACTAAAGCTCGATGGAGAAATGGTTTTAACCCATAATAGAAACGATCAATCTTACTTCTTGGGTTACGTATATAATCTCCAGCATACCTTGCTAACCTCGTAAAGTTAGCCTCATACTTTGCGAAATTCTCATCCTCCTTTTGTTTCAGACTCAGAAATTACATTTCCATATCTGCTTGATGGTCACGAGGAAAGTATTTTTCTAAAAACAGATCCTTGAACTACCTCCATTACATATTTGATACTTCATCATATTCATTCATGTTTTGAATCAATGACCACCATTGATCAGCATCTCCAGTGAGGCGATAAACTACCATGACAACTTTTTCCCTTTTACTACTCTCCAAAGCCTGAAATATTTTCTCTAGGGAACTTATCTATTTCTCAGCTTCTAATGGATTTTTACTCCCATTGAATATTGGTGGTTGCTGCCTCATGAAGCAATCTTACATTTATCCTCCATGCTGTGGATCAGGGTTCTCCATATGGGTAAGGTTATTATTCATAACCTGAGAGAGTTGTCCCAGTATGGTGATTAGTCGATCAGAACCAATTGCATCACCATCTCTACTATAATTATCTTGAGCAGGAGGGAAATCCCTACATGGAGTGCATGCATTGATATGGTTTCCATTTCTTCCACTAGGGTCCATTTCTAAAAAATGGCATAAACTAGATCAATTTATGAATCAAAATGCACAATTCCATACATATAAAAAACTTAACAAAAATTGAACTATTTATGGATATAATCCATAATCAAAAAAATGTTTTCTTTAAGGAAGTATATACTCAGAAACCCTTCGTAATGATTTGTAAAGAAAATTTGAGCTATCCTAAGCATATCCGTCGGGAGTGTCATAACCATGAGTGCAGCGAGGCCTGTTGTTGTGCACCAGTTCCCATTCGAGTCTAGCTCAAAGCGGTGTTTTTGGGTTTTACCCCTAGGTACATCTGTGCCAAAGCCGCCTCTACCTACTTGTATCCAGATAGGGATGTATTGCTCAGAAAACTCACAAAATCTCTACAATACAAAAATTATAGGAATATATTCTATACTAATCCTCAGAGTCCATCTTAAATCTATGGGCTCTAATTAGAGTTTATCTAAATCAAGCTTCTATGGTTTGAACTAAACTTCCTCTCATACCAACTATAATCCCCCAACCCCAGTTACCCAGAGACGGTTCATTATTACATAACATTGGCATGATCACAAGAAAGATCAAGTATCGAAAGACCAATTAGTTTAGTAGCCTTGGAATAACTACATACATTAATAAAGTTTACATTACATCATAAAATGAAAACATCAACAATATAGTCTCCATAGTCCACACTCTTATCCCCTCATACTATCCCTTCAGGTCATTCATAAATTAATTCTTCATATCCTAGGAAAAATAAAACATAGAAAAGGGGTGAGCTCAAATGCCCAGCAAGGATAACAATATAATGGAAACATTCATAAATAAGAATAAACATTTAAGGCAATGTATAACTAAAACAGAAGCCTTTTAAACTTGGACTTCATAATGATGGAATGCATAATGCCAGACTATCATAACCACATAGACAAGGCCTCGTGCCAACACTACAAATAAGATTTTGTCAAGGCCTTATGCCAAGACAATAGTTTGTCGCATTAGACCTACCAATGCATCAAGGAGCTATAGCGGGCTACACCCGTCACTTATTATGTCCAATGTATTCCTCATATGAACAGGTTTAGACATTACATAAACATTCGTATTAAAAAAAGCATATGAAATGTCAATACTTTCACCATAAACCATGAATGGTATAAAAATAACACATCCATAGTCAAACATATCACAAAACCTTCAATAATATATGGATGTTTTTTATCATAACAAATAAACATCAAATACTCTTAAAATCCATCAAAAGATGTTGACATAGATGAAATCAAAACTATTTGAGAGAAATATCCCTTTTTTTAAATCATTTAAAAGTAAAATAATTATAAAATAAAACATTTACTTTAAAAATATTCTTATAAGCTTGTAAGGGAATCTTCTACGATTTTATAATGGCGGAAAATAGCCGCACCTGCCGTATAAGTTAAATAAAGACATTCTTACCTTAATTCTGTCGAAAAGGTTAAAAGGGCCTTGTTTGGAAAATGACAGAATGATTACTTTATAAACATATTATAAAACACCAACAAGGGTATAAATGACATTATACCATAGTATTTAAAATAGTAATAATGATTTAAAAAAACATTTTTAAGAAACAAGGATGTGGATGATAAAGAGGTCCCAATAGATAATAACTTATAAACAACCTCGGATAATGAAGAGATTGTGAAATAACCCTTACCTTGTACTTTTCCTTGGTTGAGGGTAGGTTAACCTCTTGTATAATGGTGAAATAATTTTTATTAAATTATACAAGAATCATATACATTAATATGATATCATATATGATCTTTTAACAATGCTTTGTTAATAATATCTTAGAATTATCGTCGTTTCGGGTGTTAACCTACTCATTTTCTTTTATATGTTTTGTTACATAAGACGTGTTTGTTATGGATAGGTTGTATATTATTCATATCCAGAATTATATCAAGTCCTTAAAAATAAATTTTAATCATAAAATGATATTTAGACATGAATGGATACGATGGGGAATGAATCTCATCGCGTTCGTGGAGACGGTAGTCCGTACGTATGCACGAGCGACAATATCATTCTTTTGATATTAAAATAATATATAATTGGATGTTATATCATATATAAAGAATCATTATCATGTTATATTTATTATTTACATGAATTACACATCATTATTATACCCATCCAAAAAATAATATATTGAATAACAATTACACCACGACGTGGAGACGGTAAGCCATACGTACGCACGTATGATGACATGTCATTCAAAGGATGGATTGAATAATGAATATAGTTGTACCATATTTATAATAACATCAAATTATATATAAGATAATGGAGTTATTATTTTATAATGGGAGTAACAAATAAAGAAGAAGTTGAAGAAGAAAAGGAACTTGAAAGAGGGTGGTGAAAACATTATCTCTTCTTCGGGTTCTTCCTTTTGATTTGATCAAAAGGGATCCTTAGGTTGGCTTTCGGATCAAAATAAGGCCCCTAGGTTGAATTGAGGGAAGTTGAGAGAATATTTGGGAAGAGTCTGGCTGAGCCAAAAGGCTTTGAATGTGTGAATTATTGACATGGGTAAGTGTCCTTTTATAAGAGGGGTGAGGGGAACCTTTGGAAAAGCTAGAAATATTATTTTATAATAAATTAATATTCAGTTTCTAATGGCTCAAAAGTGGATTATTTAAAGTTTAAGGTTTGGATGGGTCGAAAACCACTCAAACTATAGAATTTACACAGGTTTGGGACACTATTTTAACCTTATCTTTAAGTATTAACTCTTAGTTAATTAGTTTCACTTTTACGATGTCTCTCTGTATTTTTATATTATATGGTTAATAAACATACTATATACATACAAGAGAACCAAAAGTGGTCCATTAATCATACAAATAGAATGATATAAGTATCTTGGCCGAACCTCAGATTTTTAGAAATTGAATTTCAATTAATAATATAATATTTGTTTTAAAAAACTCTTTTATGTCAATTTTAACACTATTTGGAAAATTGATTTTTGTGAAAATAATAACAGAATGATTACTTCAAAAAAATTTAATTAAATCAATACTAACATGTCTTATTAACCTATAAAATTAGTTTAATTCATAAAAAGTCTCAAATTATATTTATTTGGGTATTTATAATATAAATTATTTTAATTTTTCACTATTATGGTAATTACTACATCATTATTGTGTCCTAAATAAATAAAATTATTTAATGTCTAAAAATTATAAATAAAATATCATTATGTAGGAATTTTTTTTATCTTTCTAATTAATATTTATAATCTAATTTATCTTATGGGTAACCCTGTATTAAAAATGTTTTAGTTATAAAACATTGATTTTACCTCTTTTAACTCTTCTTTGAATTAAATAATAATAAATGTCCTAATATAATCCATGTGGACCTAAATGATAATATTTTATTCTTAAGGTTGTTTTTGGTCGAGATACACATGTAAAATAGAATTAGGACATGTTTCAGGGTAATATTAATATCATTATTACCCTTAATTATCCTATTTACTTTTGACCGTAGTAAATAAAATAAAAAGTTACTCTTCACCAAAACGTATTTTTATCTCATTGAACCAAATTTTACTCCTTGATATTAACCTTTTCTCTCTGATTTTCAAAATTCCACTCACAGAGGTGTTAAAATTATGTTTTATGAAAAGTTCAGTTTTTTAACTACCACTTAGTGGTTCCACTATTCTTCAAAAATGATGTTTTTAGAAAAATACCAAAAATTCACCCAAGGCTAATTTAGATATTCAGAATCCAAAAATGAAGACCATTATGAAAAATAAAATTTCAAAATTTCAAAAAGTGGGTATTACTATTCATAACAGCTAGTTTGATTGGTTGTGGTGTGTTAGAACTTGACATTGCGTACAACACACACTATTGCATTATTCAAAGAGAAACGTACCGTAGAAGATTAGGGTGTTATGTCCAATGAATTCTTCATATAACAAGTCATCGATTTAATTTAAAAACAACATGCCTGATATAATATTCTTATATTATAAAGGATATTGGAATATCATTGTTACTATAGAATATTAAATAACGTCCATTGTAAACACCTTATATAAATATTATATACGGGGTTGGAAATAAAAACATCCTTGATAAATGATATGGGTATATTACGTTAATTTATTATTCAATGACCATAAGAAATTTAATATTCCCAGGGGACTAGAAAAATATATAAGGGAAGTGAATCTCAATATAATTTCTGGCCAACTCAATCAAAAACAATCCAGAGGAAAAATCGGGTTCTTATCAGCACGACCTATCCCCAGTAGAGTAAAAATAAAGGGTTGTTGTCATTAATCAATGAAAATAATATAAAAGGATATTTTTAAAATATAATTTTGGAAATATAATTTCTTATTTTGATTTTTTTAAAAATAAACATATTTTAAAATAAATTTTAAAAAAATATTTAAAAATAAGCCATTAAAACATTCAAGGGAATCCTTAATGAAATGATGTTAGGTAATTCCACACATGTTGTAAAAGGTAAAAAATATCATTCCTCTTGCAATGTGAAAAGGTTTTAAAAGTTCTATATTCGGTAATAGATATGAGGATTACTTTGAAAAAAGTTGTAAAAGAAAAAAGTGTATAAATTTATTTAATAATTCATTTTTAATGGTAAAAAACATTTTTGAATGCCTTTTTATAAAAAAGGGTATTTATAAGAAAACATGTTTTTTTGAGTAAGGTGATAAATGACATCAAGTTTCCGTAAATACAACGTGAAAAACAATTTGATGACAAAACATCAATGTGAGAATCAATAAATTCATATATTATGTGTGTAAATGGTAATATACACATAATAATAATATAAATAAAATGATATATAGTTAAAACGTACTAAAAACATAATCTTATAATATTATGTAAAATAAAGATATAATATAACCCAAGGAAATGGTATCAGGTTATGAAATTCTCTACCACATGGTAAATTTTAATCTAAATACCCATAGAAAAAATTATTAAAATTGAAATCGAAAATTCCATGAATAGAAAATAATTCACGGTATAATATATCATTATTTTTAGTAGATTCACAAAACAAAATAAGTGAGTAGTAAACATGAAATCTATCTTAGTGATGTAAAACTTTAAATGGAAATTCCATACCTTGTTTTTCCATTCAGGTGAATGTCCATTATAATCATGTACAATGGTTTTAATATATTTAATAACATCTTATAGAACCATATTAATATTTTTTAAATCATATATTCTTATAATATATTATGACACATTTTCTAGTAATTTATCATTATTTCACAATTTTGGGTTTTAATTTCCTAGTTTTTAGAGTATGTTTTAAATTGTTCTATTTTTTCCCATTAACTAGATAATGATTTAATCATATCATTAATTTATTATAAGATTTAAATTTTATATATATCTGTTTTTTATTTATTTATAAAACTCCATAATATTTGTAGATAATAAATTAAATGCCTCGTTCATGGAGGGAGTAGGTCGTACGTATTCATGAACAGTACTTCCATTTAATTGTCATATTAAAATAATGAAAATAAAATGAATTATATGAATATTATAATCCAAGTATCATTTTTAGTTTTTATATTCTTTGTATGTTTACTAAATCTATATTTAATACATTCCATGTATTGCGTGAATAAATAACATCGCTTTGAGGAGGAGGTAGTCGACACGTCCACTCAAGTTTGACTCATATATACATAAAATGGAAAGAATTAAGGTATAAATTATATTACAAATATAAATTTTGTAGAAAAAATAAATAAAAAAATATATCATATATAAAAATTATTTCCATTACAATGCCAAACCATGAGATGTGGAAGTGAAAAAAATGAAGGACATCATTTTGGGAGGTGGTAGTTCTATGTATATAGAAACCAAATGTTCATTACCCCTTTTATATAATTTTGTGTTGGTATTGGAATAACCATGAATATAAATACCAATATTTATATTTAAGATAATTATTATCTTATATAATTATGATATTAAAATAATTGAAGTCGTGTAGTGACAAATGAAACAAAAGTGATCGTTGAACAACAGAACTCTAATTTGGGTAACACTTGTTAGTTTATAGAAAAGTATATCCATGTATTTAAATATGAAATAGTGAAGTTTCTAGGATTAGGCTAGGGAGTTTGGGATCTTACTTGGGAAAATATTGGGAAATCCAAATGTCTTTAGATGTGTAAATAAGTTGGATGGGTGAGTTCCCTTTTATTGTAGAGGAGTGGAATTCTTGGTTTTAAAGGAGAACTCCAACCACATTATTCCCATTTCATGTGGATCCAATAATTTTAAATATTTTATTAATGTGAGGATAGTTTTGAAACAAGAAAATCTATTTGAATTTTGACATGATTAATAGTAATTTGGGACATTATGTTTAAGTTTCCATCCTTTGTATAGCTAGTATTTCTCCTAATTGATGTAATTGTTTTTAATCACATTCAACTATATTTTCTTTTAAAAAGAATGTTTTCATTATTATAAATTAAATATTATTATAATTAAAATTATGGAATGAATTTTATAAATTCTAATCACTTATGTGGAAAAAATTAATTTAAAATTAGTCCCACAGACAGGATGACAAAGCACGTTTTTAAATTGAAATGTTCAAAAGTTTTCAATGTTTTTTATTAAATATTAAATTTAAATTGATTTTAATGTACTAATATGGATTAATTGGTGTAAAATTTTACCAATTAAATTTTTAAACACTATAAAATATAATTTAATATTATAAATTATTTACATGAAAAAACATTTTTCAATTGAATTTCATTATTTTTTTACTATTCATCATAAAATGAAACATCTAGGAAAAATACTTAAAATTTACCTTACTATAATTTTGATGTTTAAATTTTAAAAATAATATTATATTTTCTTATTAAATTTAAAAAATATTCAAAATTAATATTTAATATAGGTTCTCAATTAAAAGGGGGTAAAACTTTTTTTTATAAAAATATAGGTTTTATGTGTAAAATTCGGTTTTTTCTTATCTTATGACTATAAAAACTATTGGATGAATTTTTTAATTAAATATATAATATAAATTTCATTTCATTATTTCACTACTGTTAATTAATTTAATTAATGAAGACAAAATTCCTTAGGATGCATAATAATAGTTCTTTATGAAAACATTTACTATATTTTAACTTGGTTTTGATATTAATTTCTATTTAATTATAAACTAATGAATTCAAAAATTTATTTTAATAATTTAGTTCATCATATTCATAACTTATAATTTAATGGTTACATTCTATATTATTATTATAATATTTTTATAATATATTTTTTCTCAGGAAAACTCGATATTATGGGCGACACATGATGCAAAAGAAATTATTTTTCCATGGGACGATAGGTAACTTAGTATTGCATGAATTGAAATATATGACCTGTAATTTAAAGTTTGAAGCATAATATTATTATCAATTTTTAAATATAAAGAAAAATAATTCGAAAGGAGATCATTTGGGGTAGGCAAAAATTTCCCACATCCTACGTAAGCAAAAACTAAATATCATAGAATGACTAATCATTCCCATAACCAGACTCATCAGTATTTTTCCATTTTGATCAATAACTAACAGGATTGAATTTATTATTACGTATTTATTGTACCATCTATGGGACCTATTAGATGTAGTATTTCTCATATTAGAATATTCCTTCCTTGGTTTACTCATTCAGGGTGGGGGTGGGTGGAAGAGATGAATCCCTTGTTGTTAATCAGCTTATTTTACCATTTATGATAATACACATTCATGTGGCTTTCTCATGATTTGATGCATTGTGGGGATATTATTCTACACCATTTAATATACTATAATATCTTCATAGTTATCTGGGATTGTATAGGATTTAAAACTTTTCTAGATATCCTCTGAAAAATTAGTGGTTTTTGAATCATTGTTGAATTTACCATCCTTTAGATCCTATCATGACTCACAATATCTCAGGTATACGAGTCCATACCCCATAAACTGAGGCTATGTTTTTGTGTCATCTGAAGCCACATATGTAGTGACCACACATGTAGTGTGACCAGTTGGGACTTCTTTAATCACTTTATCGTCAATAAAATGATTAACATACCCTCACTGCATGTCCAAATTAAAATATAAGGGGTCTAAGATCTATAATTATGATAAAAACATCCTAAGATAGAATATTTTCCATTTCACTAACATATACATGCCATGATCTATCAATTTAGGCTAAATAAAATACACATGTATGGGGATCAGAAACCCCTGCATGATTATCTACCAAGGCTACTTCCATACCTCGATTCATCACAACACCGGGAGAACATACCCCCATGTCACATTTCAAATGACTGTAAATATTAGGGACTGTCAGATCATGAGGTATATCTTGTGTATTCTTGTGCATCTATTTCTACAATTGATTTTTCATTTAATATATGATAATAAATAAAAGGTAGTCATTTTTTACAAGGGGTGTTCCTAAAGAGTTCTTACTGAGACCAATATCTCTTATATGATGTGTGTTCCTCGATAGTTCCTTTTGACCCCATTACATTATAAATTATGGGTGTTCCAAGATATTTCTGAGTGAGCCTAATATTTCTTAAACAATGGATGAACCCATCTATTTCTCAAATTCATTGAGTAATATTCCTTGTATAAATATAAAACAATGAGTTAGTTATTTATGTGTTTCTCCCAAGGATTTAACCTTGTTCAAGTCATTTATGATGTAGGTTTAAAATGGAATATGAAGATAATTTTTTGAATATACCAACACATTTAATTTAATATTTTTCTGGTTGTAATTGTTTCATGTGATCATGATTGATATCATATGGCTCATGATTATCGATTCTAATGATTTTTTTGTGAAAGAATTAGGCCATATTCTCATGTTTTATGCTAATATTATTGAAGGGTATAACTATTTTTATTTCATTGTCATGAACATAGATTATGTCATCCTAAAATTATGAAAATATTATTCTCCCAAATAACATCCAATTTTTAATTCATATATTTTTACTTTTCAAGAATTTGAGATCACGCTTTTTTATGTTTCCTTTTCCCAATATTACCAACAATTATGTTAAATGATTCATTTTTGGATGGTTTTAATATAGATAATTATGATTTATAAATGTGAAATAATAAAACCTAGTTTAAGTGGGATAAATTCCAAAATAAATACATGGGTGTTGTTTATGTAAAAATGTTACCTAATTATATAAAAATATAAACCTAAGAGGTTATTCAAAAATATAGTAATCTAATATTTACTTTTTATTTTGTATTTTTTTGATTGAAATAGTTGGGTTTCATTAATTTTTATCAATTATTGAAATTTAATGTTTATATTCATAGGACCAGATCATAGACTACATGTCTTGGATTATTATAGCTGGTATCAAAGAGGGTTTTGAATAATTTATATATTTTTACGTTTTTAGGTAAGAAAATCATAAATTTTATTGATATCATCGTATAAATATAATGTTATAGTTCATCATAAGTTCAAATTATATGGCACCCCTTTGTGGTTTTAACTGATGATATCCTAATGTGATTAATGAAATTTTATATCAGTTAATTTTTATGAAAATATTTGGTTGAACGTGAAGTACACATTTATAATTTCTGGAAAAAACTCTTATGTTGTTGATAAATGTTAGGTTTTATATGATCTTGGATATTGAGGAAATTAGGAAAATTGTAGTTTTATCGTATAGAAAACATTGAGATTGAAAATTGATTTCATCTCAAAGTGATTAATATAATTTTAAAATATTTTCTCCATATTTTTTTAACTGATTTATATAATTTATGAGATATCATTTTATTTTAATGCACTCTTTAATGTTCTTGTTATTTTGGAATAATTTAGTAGTATATGTGTGTATTACCAGTGAATATTTACTAATTTTAGGAATTATCTTTCCATTTTATAAATAATTTAGTTAATTTATAATGATGTGTGGAATATATTCTTGTCTATTTATAGTTACATGAGCCCTTAAAATTAATTTTTTTTACTTTAGTTCTTAAAAAATTCATCTTAAATTCTTATTTTTTAGAGAAAAATTTTATATTTTTGTTGAATTATTCAAAATGATGAAATTGTTCTTATCAACTGATTATATTTCATTATTCTACTAGTCTATATATAAGGGTAATTCATTAACTACAGGAGAAGAATTATGAATAAATTTTGTATTTTAGTACCTTAATTTCTAACTACCCAATGGGGTTTCCACACGTAACATACTTATGGTTTTGAGGTCCATAACATTATTGTGACTGTTCAGTTTCCTATGATCAATGATCTCAATAAATCTAAAAAATTATTTAGAAATTATTTACATCTTAAAATATTCACTTATAATATATGTTCTCTTATATGAAAAAATAATTATGTGAAAGACATTATATTTCACATTCCCTCTTTTTATAAGAATGTTATATTAACACTTGTTTCAATTTGTGTTTATAAAAAAAATGTATTTTCAAAATTAAAACCATTATGTTTCTATGAAATGATCAAATTTTGAGAATTAAATTAATTAAGGTGATGGGGGAGGATGTAACACCAATATATTTTAGAGTAAAAAACTGTGTTCGATAGCGTATTTGACACAAAACACTATACTTAAATAACCTATGAAATACATAAACATCATAACTATAACAATAAATAAGTGTGTAAGAATATAATTAATTAATTAATGATATATATATATATATAATTCCTAATAAATAAAAATAATTAATAATTTCCTAATAAATAATCAATCAATGTTTTGTAATGTAATTTTATTCATCAAAAACATGTTTTCAACAAAAAATGATTTATATTGGTTTTCATGGAAGAATCCTATAATGAATTTTTTTAATATTTATAAAATTTAATTTCTAAAATTAAAATATTTTTTAAAATTAGTATATAAATTTTTAAATAGGCTTTAAATATAATATTTTCCAAAAATATTGATTTATCATAGAATAATGAAAAATATCGATTTTGTAAAAATGTCATTTATTTTTAATAAATTAAGTGATTTAGAAGTACATATATGTTTTTATTATGATTTAATGTAACATAATTATTATATATAAATAATGAATAAAATGAATTACATTTATAAATATTTATATTTTATTATATTTTAACGTTTTTTTAGGTTTAAATTTAGGATTTTTAATAAAACATTCATAAGGTGAGTAATGTTTATCATTTTTAATTTATTTAAAAAACCTTTAATTATTAATTAATTAAACTAAATATTTATATGGTATATCTTTAAATATTAGTTTTTTTCTTCACAAAATGATTATTTATAGTCATAAAGTTAAAATGAAATCATCTTTTACTTGAAAAACAAACTTCTTAAAAACAAGTTTTTCATTACGTCTCTGAGATTTATTTGGAATTAATCATTTACACAATAATGAATTGAAATTTGTAAAATATATTAAATATTTTGTGTCAAAAATATTATTATTATATTATAAGATAACCATAATTTTTTACAATAAGGAATAGTAAAGATAGAAAAAACTAATTACCACTATTGACGTAGAAATGGGTTCACCATGGGGTTCCACTAAATACTGAGGGTATTATTACCAATTAATCATTAAATATTACACTATATGATAATATTAGAATGTTATACATAAAAATGTATAATATATGGTAATATTTATTATTTTTTATGTAACAATTTATCTTGTTAGATTATTTTGGGAAATTTAGACATCGTTTCAATATGGGTTCTTTTCAGAACTTATAAAAGGCCACAAAATTTATCTCATGTCACATATTGAAAGATATTTTGATCGGAAAATTCATTCCAAAATTACTCTATAAATTATCTTCCCTTGAAATTGATCACATAGTATAATTAGAAATACATCCTAAGAAGGATATTTGTGCTTACCAACGGAGGTTGTCCAAGGAAGAGGTATCATACTTAACTAACTGTTCTTTTTTTATAAATTAGTCAACCTCTAAAAAATATTTTTTAAAAATGATTATATATTAATCATAGTACCTTCCATATACAGGTATGTTATGATGTTAATTTGAAAACATAAATGCTTCTACCCAACCATCAAATGGTATATGAAAATATCATTTTGATGTATGATTGACTACCACCCCGCGAACCATGGTCAATATTTTTTCATCATCAACTCCTAAGGAAAGATATAATGATGTATTAAATGTATTTATTTGATATCATTAAAATATATAATTTTATTGAATTATTATATCCCATATACGTTTTTAAATTCCATTCGATGTGGTAAAAGCATAGTGTTGCTCATGTGTACGGCGGAAAACAAACACACAAAGCGATGTGATCTGTTTTTCACCAATACCTAACCTCTAAGGAAAAAATAAAATATTTAATTAATATCTGATAAATATATTTTAAAAATATATATCAATTTATTTATTACTCTAAAAAACAATAACATCATTTGTGCATACGTTTGTACTATTTCATCCATTTAGTGATATAGATCTTTTTTTCGTCAATAAATAAAATAGATGAAATATATGACTATATATAAATAATTAATATACTATTTTTTATATTATAATATTTATAAGAATATATTTTAATATTTACCAACATTTCATAATTGTTATTAAAAATCGAAATGTTACTTAGGCGTACAAATGACCTTCCTTCTCTATGATTGTAAGGTAGTTCATTTTTGATAACCTTATATCATGATTGGTTATAAAAGTATAATTTATAAATAATTATTATGAAAATATATTAACTATTATTGAAGAGAATTTGAAATTGTGTCATATTTTACAATGGTCAACACACTGAATCCATTTCAAAATAATAAATCGAACATCCTAAAAAACCTTACATAGAAATAACGAATTATGTATTTGAATATGTAATTAAAAAGAAATAAAAAATATTTATTTATATGAGGAAACAGAAAATAATTTTTTTCTATGAATTCAAATAATTTATTTACTATTTTTATATTGGATTTAAAATATATACAAGGATGTTGGAGCAGAGGTATGGGTTTCCTGTATCTCTTTTACTTCAATGAAACATAATCCATTTTCCCAAAAACTTTCATATGAGGTGAATATACATCCCTTGAATGTATTTTATAAATATTGTCATGAAATTTGTTTTTCATTACAAATTAATATGATGTTCCCTATTTTTATGGGGTTTTATCTAGATATTTCAATAGCTATAGGGGACTTCATCACGATTCCCCTTTATTTTGGAATATGATTTTACAACACACCAATATTATATTAAAAGATCCATATACTACTAATTTGGACATTTTATATCAAGTAAATCCTTATGTTCATGGTATTCAAATTTTAATTTGATTTTATTCATTCTCGAGGCTTATGAAAGAAAGGATTACTAAAGTTAAAATTATATATGTTGCAAAATTCTTTCTTTTTACTGTTTTTTATTATGAATGTAATTTTAATGGAAATAAATTGTTATTAATATTTTTGAACCACTTATCATTATTCTATAAAATTTATGAATGTGGTTAACATGATTTTTTTTAATTTTCTTCTATTTTTATTAATGAAATATAAATAATGTAATCTGTATGTGATACATATCTTGTATTTTATTCTAGATCTGGTGTTTTTCGATTCTATATCCCTTATTTGTAAACTATTTTTTAAAAATTAACATTCTAAAAATACATTATTTTATGAATTTTTTTTTCATTTTTGTTGACCTTATTTTAAATGTCTTTGAATGGTAGTTTGTATTTTTTCCCAATTAAGTCACTTTTAACACACATTTACAAAATATTTTGATAAGAATGATTATTGTCAATATTTTCAATGTGAATATATTATTCTATTATAATAAAAATTATTTTATTTGAAAATTTATTTATATATTTCCATGGTTGTTTTCAAATAATATTTTTTCACAATTTATCATGGTCATTTATTTTTTAATGTGATTTTAAAAATTATATGGAAATTTCACTTACGAACGATTTAATGATCTGTTAATGGGATTCACATTTATAAACATCATATTTCCTTGTTTATAAATTTTCTCCAATGGTGATATTAGGTAATGATACCATCATCATTATTTCTCAAGATAGATTATAATTGTGTCTAATTGATTATTATAGAACCTATTTCTTTCCCACATATAAATAATATTGCAAATAGATTATTATAGAATCCATTTCTTTAATAGATTATAATGATGATTCAAAGAGATATTTTGGGAACCCATTTGTTTTACATGAAATATCAAAATTTAAAAAATATTCTTAAGTAATATGTTACTCTTCCATGGGTTAATCAAGTTTCAAAGATAATTTCATGGAGTCCATTTATATTCCATAATTTAATCAGGGATCAAAGATATCATCCATGAACTTATAAATATTCCTTAGATTATCCATGTTCTGAAGAGAATAATGGATTTTTCTATGAGTTTGTAATGAAATGAATTATCTATGAACAATAGTAATTAATTATACATGGAAATGTTTTATGAACATGGGTGCACCTATATAGATCCTGATGAGGATGTTTTTTCTAATACAATGGTTGAACATAGATTACGCAGAGTGATCCCATTTTTGAGGAAATGTTGGTTTCACCTAGACAGAAAAGGTGGGATGGATATAGCTTATAAAAAGGGTGAAACTAGATATTGATCCAATTTAATTGATAATTTTCTATGTTTAAATATATATAGGAAGTATCGAGTAACTGATGGGTTTCTCTTATAGATTTAATTGGATTCCAATTATTTCTAAAACTAATTTTAAATGATTTATTGAGAAACTATTTCCCTGATACAAATACATTTTATTTATTTTTTATGTGGTTCAAAATGTTTCTTATGATCTAGACTCATATAATATGGCACATTATTATTTATTTTAATGACTATTGGCATTGTGAAATCCTTATTCTATATTTTAATGATTTCAAATCCATGTATTGATGGTTATGAATATTTTAATTTTATGATCATGTACATTGATTATATCCCCATAAAATTATTCTAATCATATTATCACTGATTAAATCGAATATTTTATTCATATTTTTACACTATTAGTTAATTTTAGATTACCCTTATTATGTTTACGTTGAACAAGGTTATTATAATGACCCAAACATTTATAAATTCAATTTATCCCTTATTACAGCAATATCATATAATATTAACACATAAAATCACATTCGAAAAAACAATTCCACATCATGCTTAAATTATATACTAAATTCTATGTGACCTTTAAACAGAATATTTGGACTTGTGTAATTTGAACTTCAAAAATCTGACAAACATGGTTATGATCTGAAAGATGTTTGATGTTTGATATAAAAAACATAATTTTTGGTGAATTGTATCATAAACTTATGAATTGTAATTTTATCATTATGAATATTAATATGACACTTATGAATAATAAATCATCCAATTAAAAAGGAACCATAGCAATGATGGTATAAATAAAATTTATCCAACCTATAATTGACAATAGTATATAATTATATTAAAGTGTTGGTATTTCTTTAAGTCATAAATATTTAATGATTAATTTAATAATATAAAATAAAAAAAAATATATTAATAAAATTTATTCATAAAAATCTATTTTTATGTATTATTATTTTATAATAATTATCTGAGACTTCAATTAATTTTTCAATGTTTTAGAAAAGCAGTTTTAATTTTATAATTTATATTATTTAAGTAAATTATGATTTTAATTAAAGCAAATTTAAAAAATTTAGAATTTTTTTTTATAAAATGGTGTTCAGTATTAAATTCTTGAAATTGAAAAATGGTAGGGTGAATTTTTCAGATTTTTCTCAAATACATTAATTTTTGGTGATTAGTGAAATTAAAAATTTACAAAATACACTAAATAAATAAATTTATGCATCATTCATGAGTCATGGATGATGTAAATGGACATTGCTTAGAACTCACATGACCTATTTACTGTATTTAGTCATGGAATCATATATATTTCTTTTATTGGGGGAAATTAATAAACTAATGAATTAAATATTTAATAAACACCACTCCCCTCAACTATAAATACCACCCTTGACAACCTAATTTCCTCACACCACTCAAGCTTCATGAATTATCCAAATTTTTTCCAACCTCTTACATAGACCTCTCCCACATCCAAGAGCTCTTGGTATCACTATAGACCAATCCTAGGTTCCATGAGGACGATCTCTATAAGATAATTCAAGAAGAAATTTCTCTCTCATTTCATTCACATTCCTCTTAAAATTTTATTTATTTAATTCTCTTATCCTCAGCATATATTATCCAAATGTCATGATAACTCTAGTATGATTTATATACTTGTATTATATCATTTTAATGGAATTTTATTCACTATACTCCTCCTTCTCTCTGTTTGTTTATAAAAATGAAATCGTCACCCGTGATGTGTTAATTTTCAAACATCGTGTGCGATGCACTTCCATTTTCCTTCAACACATTAAAGGATGTCAATAAAACCCTTAAATGGATGAAACCAGATTTTACTCTATATTTTGTATCCCCTTTTATGTTCTGGAAAAATCTTTTATACATAATTCCAAATAATAACAAAAATCATTGTCATTATGATCCGAAAATAGCCCAAACTAACCTAAAATGAACATATTCAATGATTAATCCTCATGGTATATAAAAAGATTAATTATAATATCATTTCAAAACATGTAATATCATAAATAAAATTTAATAGAAATTCTTGATGATTTCCCATGTTTGGAAGAAATTCCATTCTTGTGAGCAAGTGAACCATTCATGAAAACTATGAAAAATAACACACCTAAAAATGGATTTAAACTATATAACTCACCCATAGGCCCATAAAAGAACATAATAATACCATAATGAATCAATTACATTTATAAATGGTTATGTGAGTGTTAATTGACTAATATAATGTGATTATACATGACATTAAAGCGAATAAAGTGTTTGGACAGAAGGTAAGGGGAATCCTCAAACCCAACATTCTTTCTTCGAGGATTCCCTCGTTCACTCCATCTTTAGTATGTAAATTAATTAAAACCCAATTATTCATAATTATCTTAAATTTTCAATGATATAATTTTTTTCCAATATATCTTATGTCAAACAAAATGTTTTTCAAAAGAACTGTTCGATAAAAAACACCTTTTATTTCTCACTCAAGGTAAATGGTTATTTTTTTCAAGATGGTTATTCCCTATTTCAGTTAGTATCCCAAAGAGTATTAATGTATGATTTATGAAATGAAACCCATTCCATTACATGGTTTATTTATGTCCAAAATTAATATATGTTCTATGTGTCATGAATGATAATGTTAATGGTATGCTATGATGGGTGAAACCAGAATTATATTGCACAATTTCAATGTTATGATGTGATGGGTGCTCTGATAATTATACAGTGCTCTGATACATTAGGTAATGTGGCAAATCTCAGGAGTGAACATGAAATAATTTTCAACATTATCCTATCTAGGTTCAAACTTTGTGTTGTATTTTACCACTAAGACATTAGGTTTCATTTTTAGGAATTCCCCCTTTTCAATACTTGTATTAATTATTCCAATCATGTTTTTGATCCCATACCTATGTAATGATGATAATGGTTAAGCTAAACTCATGTTGTATTTCTTCATATTCTTATCGTCTTAGTAGGATTTTATATCAACACCTTTTATTTATATCCGCAGGTGATTATATGTATTAAGGAAACTCAAGGGCCAATAAGAAGCTATAGAAGAAGAAATTAAATAAATGTCTATGTTTTATGTTGTAAAAGTTATGTGTGGTCCTTTTTTCCAAGACATTAAACATATAGAATCTCATGGTGTAATGTTTTTATTTTTTTCATCATTAAAATGATGTAAAAGTGTTGTTAGAATAGATGGTTTGATATAGGTGGTATCAAAGTCACTGTTTAGTTTCGTTGGGAATTTAGATTAGAGAACCTTATTGAAAACTGTAGAATGAGAATAAATATATGAAAGCACAAATGAATATTTCCTAAACATAGGGAACCCATATGATACGATTTTTGTGTTTATTTCACAATGGAATAGATTATATTTTCATGGATTTTGGACTTATGTTTTATTCTATCCATTTCTATTTTAGGAAATGGTGGGAACCGTAAGAAACCAAGACAACAACCCGTACGAGGGACAATGCAGTGATTCCCCACAAGACATCCCCAATACATTTGGAGGTGGAGTTTAAAACATCATTGAGATTATTTATAGCATCCCGTCTTTTTATAAAATAAACTTTCATTTCATTACACGGAACTGAGGATCTTTATGGTTTAGTGACTTGGAAAGAGGGAACATAATACATGAAAACAACATAAAACATTCTTCTTAAACACTTGAAAGGATTCTCCTTAAGTTCATCCTAGGTTCATTACTACATCTCATAACCTGGGGACATACATCAAAAGAAAGGGTGAGAAGAAGGCCCAGTAAGGGAAACAAGAGAAACATTTTACATGTGAACTTGACATACTTCAATAATGTCAGGAAAAGAACTTTAAGGCATGAGAAAGGAATCATGAGGCATTTAATAATAAAAATAACATTCTTCATAACTTGAATATTTGGTTACATCATTTAACATAGAAAATCATGAACATATCACCAAGGTGCATCCCCAAGGTGTCATTTGAAAATTACCAAAGTTATTCACCAAGGTATCGTGAAAATTGTAATCTCTATTGGTTACATCATTACCCAATGCATTGAAGCGCTATCAGGGCGAACCCTTAAATTTTCCTTTATTATAATGTGAGCCACATATATCATCATCAAACATTTCATAAATAACCCATATAGCATAAAATAAATGGGTTTCATTTCATAATCATAACATTTTAAAAACTGCTTTAAAGACATGATCTTTACGTCACTTTAAAACCCACGGAAGGGGAGAGCGGGTCTCATGTATGTAAATCTCAGAATTTAAAATAGAAAATTTTGATATATATGTGAATAACCCTGTAGAAATAAGAGCTTTTAGTATTTACTTTATAACATAAAATAATTTTGAGAAAAGAGAGAGGCATTTTGAGACGAAAATTCTACATCATACCAGCAATGTTTCGGGGTTTTAGAGAACATTGAAAAGAGAGGGGACATGGGTCACCCACTCATAAATGATCCATAAAACAGTAGGGGACAGAATATAAAGTATTTTAAAACATGGTAATGATATTTGAAAGATATACAATATGAAAATAAAAACATGGAAGTGAGAGGAAAATAAGATTTCTCTTATGAAAATTCAGCAGCCTAACGACGTCACTTAAACTTCAATAAGAAAATGATTTGACAAGATAAAATAGGGTCTCTCATCATATGATCATAAGAGATCAGTATTATAGATATAGAGATCATACCCCAACATAATAAAAAAGGAACTTGATAGACTTGACATGAAAATCGAACTTGAAAAAAGTGAGAAGGGTGAAAGAATCCCTTAAAAATTTGGCAGCCTAACAGCGTCACTTAAACTTTCATAAAATGAAATGATGAGAGTAAGAGGGGATCTTTCATCATATAAACATGAAAAGGAAAGTAAGAGGAATATAAAAGAACACCCTCTAACATAATAACATGGAGCATAAAAGGAATGACATAAAAGAGATTACATGAAAATAAAGAGAGATGTGGGATCCCTTACCTTAAAACGTAACTCTTAAAACTCAAAGGTTTGGATCTTGAGGGCTTGGGGGAACCTTGGGAGGACTCCTTGGTAAGTAAGGAGACCAGAAGATCGTTGGGGGAGAGTTGGGAGTGAAAACTAAAGGAGGAAAGGGTGGGTATTTATAGGGAAAGTGAGGGGACAAGGCATTAATGGCCAAGGGACACCTCATAAGTGCTTTTCTCAAAACCATGTGCTCCCCCAGTGAATTTACCATGGAGTTAGGCCACATGGGGCCCCCAAAACAATAATTCATCACCTTTGTCCGTCCAACCCTTAAAATATTTCATGACACCATCATGAAAGAGTTATGATTTCATTAAACATACCGAAACCCTAAAACTGCATTTTTACTATTCACTGAAAAATTCATCTTTCTCAGAAAAATCCCAAAATTTCACCTTAACCAAATATCGATGCTATACTTACATTTATGAACTCCATTTTATAAAAATAATTTTCTAAATATTTTTAATTTAATTTTTAAATAAAAACACTATTCATCGAGAATTCATTTTTTCAGAAAAATCCCCAAAAATTACCATAACATAATATCGATGCTCTGAGTTCAAAAATAAAGTCCTTTTTATAAAAATAATTTTCTAATTATTTTAAATTATATTTTTAATTAAAAAAACTATTCACCTGAAAAAAACTAATACTTGACTAATAATTTATGAAACCGTTATTTACCCATTTTATTGAATCACGTTACTTAATCTAGGTGTCCAAATTATATTAAAACATTCTTTGAGTGAAATTACTAATCCATTTGGTCACATTACAAATCCTAAGCATAAAATCACTATTCACAATTTACAATTCATCAAAAATTATGTTGATCTTATTAGACTCCAAATTCCTTACTGAACACTTTTGTAGAAGACCATTTTTTTTAAAATCATTACACATCATTAATTATTTAGGGTTTACATAAATATTTTAAAAAATATCCTTTTTTAAAAATTCATCAATAAAATACATCCTAAAATTATCTGGACATTTGAAGTTTCACAAACATCACTAAAGGAAGAAATCTTAATTCCTTCATCCCAAAGGATTACACAAAGAAGCTAGGGTCTCATCACATAGCCCCTTACAACACTGGAATATGACCTAAGTGTAAGGTTTGATATGGTGAGAGAATCTGAGGGAGGCTCAGATAACATTTCCCTAGTAGTAATCTCTACTAACTTGAACTTCTCCCGCAAGCGTTTTTGTTCAATCTTGACATGCTAGAGTTCGGCTTGGGCTTGGTCCAAAGAAAAGCCCACAGATGTTACCTCCTTCCCAAGCTCTGATAAGTGGGCTTCATAAGGTTTGAGTCTACTGGATGAAGCCATCGACTCCTCTTTCTGCATTAACCATTAACATCTCTATTAAATAGTTAAGAGTAAGTTAATATACTATTTAAAAAGTGGGGTCGTTACATTCCTCCCCCCCTTAAGAAATTTCGTCCCCGAAATTTTATGCTTGAGGCCTAGTCAAAATGGTGAGGGTACTTTTGCTTCATTGTTTCCTCAGGCACCCAAGTCACTTCTTTATATTTATGATTCCTCCACAACACTTTCACAAGGTGGGTAGTCTTGTTTCATAGAACCATGTCTCTACGGTCCAATATCTCCACTGACTGCTCCTCATAAGAGAGGTCATGTTCCAGTTGTACCACCCCTGGGTTCAGTACATGTGAAGGGTCGGGTATGTACTTCCTCAACAGAGATACATGGAAGACATCATGAACTTGAGCTAGGTTTGGTGGAAGTGCTAGACGATAGGCCATTGCTCCTATGCGATCAAGGATTTCTTAGGGGCCAACATACCTAGGGCTGAGCTTCCCTTTCTTCCCAAACCGCATGACTCTCTTCCATAGAGAAATTCGAAGGATGACTTTGTCGCCAACACCAAACTCCAATTCCCTTCGACGAATGTCAGCACAGCTCTTCTGCTGACTCTGAGCAGCCTTTATGTGTTGTTGGATGGAATGAACCTGTTCTGTCATCTCTTGCATGAGATCAGGCCCAAGAAGCTTTCTCTCACCAGTTTCATCCCAACAAGTAGGAGTTCTACATCGATTTCAATACAGAGCTTCATAGGGTGCCATCTGAATACTCGAATGGAAGCTGTTTTTATAGGAGAACTCAACTAATGGGAGGTGTTGATCCCACCCTCCTTTAAATTCCATTGAGCAAAATCTCGTCATGTCTTCGAGTGTTTGAATAGTCCTTTCAGATTGGCCATCAGTTTGAGGATGATAGGAAGTACTAATATTCAATTCAGAATTCAAAGCATGTTGAAGACTTCTCCAGAATTTTGATGTGAATCTTGGATCACGATCAGACACGATGGATAGTGGTACCCCATGCAGCCTCACCACTTCCTTTACATATATCTTGGCAAGTTGATCTAGAGAGAAATCTTCCCGAATAAAGATAAAATGGGCGGTCTTGGTGAGACAGTCCATAATAACCCATATCGCATTATTTCCTTTGGATGTTTTCGGGAGACCAGTTACAAAGTCCGTGGTGATATTATCCCACTTCCATACTGGTATGGGTAGCGGTTGTAATACCCCCTTGGGAAGTTGTTGTTCTGCCTTTACTTGCTGACACACAAGACACCTTGTAGTGAAACCAGCAATCCCCCTCTCTATATTATCCCACCAATAATGATCACGAAGGTATCTATACATTTTAGTACTTCCCAGATGTATAGAGAAGGTAGAGCTATGAGCTTCATCCATCAATTCTTTCTTTATCTCTGGAATAGATGGAACACATAGTCTTGTACGAAATATCAATACACCTTCTTGATCAATATTGAAATCAGGGAACTTCCCATCCTTTACAGCCTCAAACATCTCCTGCAGCAAAGGATCTTCTTTTTGAGCCTTCATGATCTTCTCTAGTAATGAAGGTTGAGAAATCATTTGGGATAATGTTGATGACGTCCCTTCCCTTACAATTCCCATGTCCAGTTTTACTAGATCTTTAATCAAGGGATCTCCTAGGATCATCATTCTTTCCAGAACAACAGGGTCTTTCCTGCTTAACGCATCTGCAACTTTATTTGCTCTTCCAGGGTGATAATGAATTGAACAATCATAGTCTTTAATAAGCTCCAACCATATCTTTTGTCTCATGTTCAATTATTTCTGTGTGAAAATATACTTTAGACTTTGGTGGTCAGTATATATATCACATTTCTCACCATAAAGATAGTACACCCATATGTTTAGAGAAAAAACAACTGCCGCCAGCTCTAGATCATGCGTAGGATAATTCTACTCATGAATCTTCAACTGTCGAGATGCATAAGCAATTACCTTGTCATTTTTCATGAGTACGCACCCAATCCCTTTCAGAGATGCATCGCTAAAAATAACGAATCCTTCTCCGATAGAGGGTAGTGTTAACACAGGTATAATAACCAATCTCTTCTTCAGCACTTGGAAACTTTCCTCGCAGTCCTTTGTCAATATAAACGTAACCCCTTTTCTAGTCAACTTGGTTAGTGGATTAGAAAGCCATGAAAAGTTTTTAACAAACCTCCTATAATATCCTGCTAAACCATGGAATCTACGAATCACAGTTACTATTGTGGGTTGAGGCCACTCCTCCACAACCATTGTCTTTGTAGGGTCAACCGAGATTCCTTCATTGGTTACGATGTGCCCCAAGAAAGCCACTTTTTGTAACCAAAACTCACACTTGCTAATCTTTCCAAAGAGCCTCTCCTTCTGTAGAGTTTTCAAAATAACCCTCAGATGATCTTCATGCTCCTCATGACATTTTGAATATATCAAAATATCATCAATAAAAACTACCACAAAGTTATCAAGGTATTCCTTAAAGACTCTATTCATCAAATCCATGAAAATAGCAGGAGCATTAGTTAAGCCGAAGGGAATAACAGTAAACTCATAATGCCCATATCTTGATCGGAAGGCAGTTTTTGGAATATCTTCCTTCTTCACCCTCAGTTGATGATAACCAGATCAAAGGTCAATCTTGGAGATGAATTGAGCACCACGAAGTTGGTTAAATAAATCATCAATTATTGGAAGAGGGTATTTTTTCTTCACTGTGATCCCATTCAGTTCTCTATAATCAATGCATAGCCACATTGATCCATCCTTCTTCTTCACAAAGAGAACTTGTGCTCCCCAAGGAGACACACTCGGACAGATAAACCCCTTCTCCAACAATTCTTGGAGTGGTTTCTTTAACTCTTCTAGCTCCACATTTTCCATTATATACAGAGTCTTTGATATTGGTTGAGACCCAGGTACATGTTCAATGGAGAACTCTACCTCTCTTTCTGGGAGAGGTCCAGGTAACTCCTCAGGAAATACATCCATGTATTCCTGAACAATCGTAACATCTTCTATTTGTATGCTCTGTTTTCCTTCTTCATCATCACCGATTAACTCCATAAAGAAAGATATAGGAGGTGCTTCTAGATAGGGATCAGTTCGGGATATCTCTCCTTGGAAGATAACTGTAGGTCGTTCATTCAAGACTACTGAGATTTCCTTACTTCTGCATTTGATCTTAGAATTATACTTTGAGAGCTAGTCTATCCCTAGTATAATGTCGAATTCCATCATGGGAATGACTACTAGATTTGCGATAATATTGTGCTCACCAAATTAAGCACTAGAGTCTCTAAATACTGTTGATGCAAGGATTATCCCACTTAGAGTCTTGACTGAAAACTCTACCTCTAGCAGTTCAGGGATTGATTCTATATTCCTTGCAAACTTGGAGGAAATAAAGGAATTCGTAGAACCAGAATCAAATAATGTACTTTCTAGTTTTGAGAGGACGACAAGAGTACCTACTACCACATCGTTTGGAACTTCAACTTCAGTTGTTGTGATAGAGAAATCACGACCTTGCTCCCTTGGCCTCTGCTGAGGTTGATGATGAATCCCCTCCACCACCCTTGGATTTGGACATTGATTAGCAAAGTGCCCAAGCTGTCCACACTTGAAGCACGTGACTTCGGGTAGGGCCAGAACCATATTTACTCTGTCGTTAGTGTTGGGATGTTGAGGCTTCACATCACTATGACAATTCCGAGAAACACGGCCTTCTCTTCCACACATGTAGCACTTACCACTTTCGATCAAGCAGTTCCCTGAATGATTCATTCCACATTTATTGCATGTGGAATGTTGCATATGCTTTCCACCTATTTCCTAATCAAAACTTCCTCCCAGGCTTGGTTCTAGAGTTTTCTTCTTCTCATTATATTTGTGAGACCACTGTGTCTCCCCAAACTCTAGTTCAACTTTCATAGCACTTCGAACTATTTCTTCATAGCTATCATAGTCCCTATTGTATAGATTCTTCCGTAGATGAGGTCGTAGTACACTAAAGAATCTATCAACCTTCCTATTAGGGTCCATGAAGAAGCATGAGGTATAACGGGAAAGCCTTTTGAAGTTCATCTCATAGGTTCCAACTGATTCATTCTCCTTTTTCATAAACTCGAGAAATTATTTCTCCATTCTCGTTATCATCGAACGAGGGAAATACTTATTAAAGAATATTCCCCGGAACTCTTCCCACTCTATAGCTTCCATCTCCCCTCGTGGATTCGTGTTTTTGATCAGTGAACACCACTGATCAGCTTCTCCCTCTAGGAAGTAAACAGCAAGGGTGACATTTTCTTATTCGGAACAATGCAGTACAGAAACGATCTTTTCAATTGAGCTTATCCATTGTTCCGCAACAAATGGGCCAGTAGATCCAATGAATTTTGGTGGTCATTGACGCATGAAGTACTCAACAGAATGTTGTTCCCTTCGTGGTGAGATCGGCCTCTCAGCTTGATTCAAGTTATTACTCATTACTTGAGTTAGTTGGTTCATCATTCACATGAATATTTCCATTTCAGCTTCCATCGGTGGGCCGTCAGCACATGGTGCATTGTGGTCACCATATGCACGGTTCCTCATATTTCCCACCATTTTCAAAAATAATAAAACCTTAGTGAGAAACTTATTTCATTTATGAATCTTTTAACTAAGACTTCATGCTTTGACAATTACACTTCTCTATAATTCCTTCATAATGATTCATAAAAAGCTTGTGATTAACCAAACATATCCCTCGGTAGTGCCGTAACCAAGAGTGAAGCAAGGAATGTTATCGTGCACTAGTTCCCGTTCGATTCTAGCTCAAAGCGGTGTTTTCGAGTTTTACCCCTATGTACATCTGTGCCAGAGCCGCCGCTATCTGCTCGTATCCAGACAGGGATGTATTTGTTTGATATACCACTTACTCAGTACTTACCAAAATACCAGGAAGTTTTCCCATATTTAAAGTTTTCTATAGGTTTCTTCCTAAAGTTTTATATCCTAATTTCCACAAATAACTAATCCATCCTTTGATAACAACTATAGCATCCCGTATTTTTATAACATAAACTTTCATTTTGTTACACGGAACTGAGGATCTTTAAGGTTTAGTGTCATTGAAACAAGGAACATAATACATGAAAACAACATAAAACATTCTTCTTAAATACTTGAAAGGCTTATCCTTAAGTTAATCCTAGGTTCATTACTGAATCTCATAACCTGGGGACATACATCAAAAGAAAGGGTGAGCAGAAGGACCAGTAAGGGAAACAAGAGAAACACTTTATATGTGAACTTGAGATACTTCAATAAGGTCAAGAAAAGAACTTTAAGGCATGAGAACGGAATCATGAGGCTTTTTATAATAAAAATAACATTTTTCAAAACTTGAAGATGTGGCTACATCATTTAAAATAGACAATCATGATCATATCACCAAGGTCCATCCCTAAGGTGTCATTTGAAAATTACCAAGGTTATTCACCAAGGTATCGTGAAAATTGTAATCTCTAGTGGTTACAACATTACCCAACGCATTGGAGAGCTATCAGGGAGAAACCTTAAATTTTCCTTTATTATCATGTGAGCCACATATATCATCATCAAACATTTCATAAATAACCCATATAGCATAAAATAAATGGGTTTCATTTCATAATCATAACATTTTAAAAACTGCTTTAAAGACATGATCTTTACGTCACTTTAAAACCCACGGAAGGGGAGAGCGGGTCTCATGTATGTAAATCCCAGAATTTAAAATAGAAAATTTTGATATATATGTGAATACCCATATAGAAATAAGATATTTGAGTATTCACTTTATAACATAAAATAATTTTGAGAAAAGAGATAGGCATTTTGAGACGAATATTCTGTAGCATAACAGCAATGTTTCGGGGTTTTAGAGAACAATGAAAAGAGAGGGGACATGGTTCAGCCACTCATAAATGATCCATAAAACTGTAGGGGGACATAATATAAAGGATTTAAGAACATGTTAATGAAATTTGAAAGATATACCATATGAAATTGAAAACATGGAAGTGAGACAAAAATAATATTTCTCTTATGAAAATTCGGTAGCCTAACAGCGTCACATAAAATTCAATAAAAAAATGATTTGACAAGATCAAATAGGGTCTCTCATAATATGATCATAAGAGATCAGTATGATAGATATAGAGATCATACCCCAACATAATAAAAAGTAACTTGAAATACTTGACATGAAAATCGAACTTGAAAAAAGTGAGAATGGTGAAAGAATCCCTTAAAAATTCGGCAGCCTAACAGCGTCACTTAATCTTTCATAAAATCAAATGATGAGAGTAAGAGGGGATCTCTCATCATATAAAAATTAAAAGGGAAGTAATAGGAATATAAAAGAACATCCTCTCACAAAAGAACATGTATCATAAAAGGAATGACATAAAATAGATTACATGAAAATAAAGAGAGAGGTCGGATCCTTTACCTTAAAACGTAACTCTTAAAACTCAAAGGTTTGGACCTTGAGGGCTTGGGGGTACCTTGGGAAGACTCCTTGGGAGGTAAGGAGAGCCGAACATCGTTGGGGGAGAGTTGGGAGTGAAAAATAAAGAGGAAAGGGTGGGTATTTATAGGGAAAGTGAGGGGACAAGGCATTAATGTCCAAGGGACACCTTACAAGTGCTTTTCTCAAAACCATGTGCTCTCCCATGGCATTTACCATGGAGTTAGGCCACATGGGGCCCCCAAAACAATAATTCATCACCTTTGGCCGACCAAACCTTAAAATATCTCATGACATCATCATGGCACAGTTATGATGTCATTAAACATACCGAAACCATAAAACTGCATTTTTACTATTCACTGAAAAATTCATCTTTCTCAGAAAAATCCCAAAATTTCACCTTAACCAAATATCGATGCTCTACTTACATTTATGAACTCCATTTTATAAAAATAATTTTCCAAATATTTTTAATTTAATTTTTAAATAAAAACACTATTCATCGAGAATTCATTTTTTTCAGAAAAATCCCCAAAAATTACCATAACATAATATCGATGCTCTGAGTTCGAAAATAAAGTCCTTTTTATAAAAATAATTTTCTAATTATTTTTAATTAAATTTTTAATTAAAAAACTCTATTCACCCAAAAAACTAATAATTTACTTATAATTTTTGGAACCGTTATTTACCCATTTTATTGAATCACATTACTTAATCTATGTGTCTTAATTATATTAAAACATTCTTTGAGTGAAATTACTAATCAATTTGGTCACAAGACTAATCCTAAGCGTAAAATCACTATTCATAATTTACAATTCATCAAAAATTAAGTTGATCTTCTTAGACTCCAAATTCCTTACTGAACACTTTTGGGGAAGACCATTTTTTGAAAATCATTACACATCATTAATTATTTAGGGTTTACATAAATATTTTAAAAAATATCCTTTTTTAAAAACTCATCAACAAAATACATCCTAAAATTATCCAGACATTTGAAGTTTCACAAACATCACTAAAGGAAGAAATCTTAATTCATTCATCCCAAAGGATTACACAAAGAAGCTAGGGTCTCATCACATAGCCCCTTATAAAACTAGAATATGACCTAAGTGTAAGGTGTACTATAGTGAAAGAATCTGAGGGAGGCTCAGATAACATTTCCCTAGTAGTAATCTCTACTAACTTGAACTTCTCCCGCAGGTGTTTCCATTTAAGCTTGACACGCTGGAGTTCGGCTTGGGCATGGTCCAAAGCGAAGCCCACAGATTCTACCTCCTTCCTATGCTCTGATAAGTGGGCTTCATAAGGTTCGAGTCTACTGGATGAAGCCATCGACTCATCTTTCTGCATTAACCATTAACATCTATATTAAATCGTTAAGAGTAAGTTAATATACTATTTAAAAAGTTGGTTCGTTACATTCTTCCCCCCTTAAGAAATTTCGTCCCTGAAATTTTATACTTGAGGCCTAGTCGAAAAGGTGAGGGTAATTTTGCTTCATTGTTTCCTCAAGATCCCAAGTCGCTTCTTCATATTTATGATTCCTCCACAAAACTTTCACAAGGTGGGTAGTCTTGTTTCGTAGAACCTTTTCTCTACGGTCCAAGATCTCCACTGGGTGCTCCTCATAAGAGAGGTCATGTTCCAGTTGTACCACCCCTGGGTTCAGTACATGCGAAGGGTCGGGTATGTACTTCCTCAAGAGAGATACCTGGAAGACATCATGAACTTGAGCTAAGTTCGGTGGAAGTGCTAGACGATAGGCCACTGCTCCTATGCGATCAAGGATTTCATAGGGGCCAATGTACCTAGGGCTGAGCTTCCCTTTATTCCCAAACCGCATGACTCTCTTCCATGGAGAAATTCGAAGGAAGACTTTGTCGCCAACACCAAACACCAAGCTCCTTCGACGATTGTCAGCATAGCTCTTCTTCCGACTCTGATCAGCCTTTATGTGTTGTTGGATGGCATGAACCTATTCTATCATTTCTTGCATGAGATCAGGCCCAAGAAGCTTTCTCTCACCAGTTTCATCCCAACAAGTAGGAGTTCTACATCGCTTTCCATACAGAGCTTCATAGGGTGCCATCTGAATACTCGAATGGAAGCTGTTGTTATAGGAGAACTCAACTAATGGGAGGTGTTGATCCCACCCACCTTTAAATTCCAATGAGCATAATCTCAGCATGTCTTCGAGTGTTTGAATAGTCCTTTCAGATTGGCCATCAGTTTGAGGATGATAGGCCGTACTAAAATTCAATTCAGTATTCAAAGAATGTTGAAGACTTCTCCAGAATATTGATGTGAATCTTGGGTCACGATCAGACACGATGGATAGTGGTACCCCATGCAGCCACACCACTTCCTTTACGTATATCTTGGCAAGTTGATCTAGAGAGAAATCTTCCCGAATATAGATAAAATGTGCGGTCTTGGTGAGACGGTCCACAATAACCCATATCTCATTATTTCCTTTGGATGTTTTCGGGAGACCAGTTACAAAGTCCATGGTGATATTATCCCACTTCTATACTGGTATGGGTAGCGGTTTTAATACCCCCTTGGGAAGTTGTCATTCTGCCTTTACTTGATGACACACCAGGCACCTTTTAGTGAAATCAGCATTCTCCCTCTTCATATTATCCCACCAATAATGATCACGAAGGTCTCAATACATTTTAGTACTTCTCGGATGTATAGAGAAGGTAGATCTATGAGCTTCATCCATCAATTCTTTCTTTATCTCTGGAATATATGGAACACATAGCATTGTACGAAATTTCAATAAACCTTCTTGATCAATATTGAAATCAGGGAACTTCGCATCCTTTACAGCCTCAAACTTCTCCTGCAGCAAAGGATCTTCTTTTTGAGCCTTCTTGATCTTCTCTAGTAATGAAGGTTGAGAAATCATTTTGGATAAGGTTGATGATGTCCCTTCCCTTAAAATTCCCATGTCCAGTTTTACTAGATCATTAATCAAGGGATCTCCTTGGATCCTCATTGTTTCCAGAACAACAGGGTCTTTCCTGCTTAAAGCATCCAAAAATTTATTTTCTCTTCCAGGGTGATAATGAATTGAACAATCATAGTCTTTAATAATCTCCAACCATCTCCTTTGTCTCATGTTCAATTCTTTCTGTGTGAAAATATACTTTAGACTTTGGTGGTCAGTATATATATCACATTTCTCCCCATAAAGATAGTGCCTCCATATATTTAGAGAAAAACAACTGCCGCCATCTCTAGATCATGCGTAGGACAATTCTGCTCATGAATCTTCAACTGTCGAGATGCCTAAGCAATTACCTTGTCATTTTTCATGAGGACGCACTCAAGACCTTTCAGAGATGCATCGCTAAAAATAACGAATCCTTCTCTGATAGAGGGTAGTGTTAACACAGGTGCAGTAACCAATCTCTTCTTCAGCTCTTGGAAACATTCCTCGCATTCCTTTGTCCATATGAACTTAACCCCTTTTCGAGTCAACTTGGTTAGTGGATTAGAAAGCCGTGAAATGTTTTTCACAAACCTCCTATAATATCCTGCTAAACCAAGTAAACTATGAATCTAAGTTACTGTTGTGGGTTGAGGCCACTCCTCCCCAACCCTTGTCTTTGCAGGGTCAACCGATATTCCTTCATTGGTTACGATGTGCCCAAAGAAAGCCACTTTTTGTAACCAAAACTCACACTTGCTGAACTTTCCAAAGAGCCTCTCCTTTTGCAGAGTTTTCAAAATAACCCTCAGATGATCTTCATGCCCCTCAAGAGTTTTTGAATATATCAAAATATCATCAATAAAAACTACCACAAAGTTATCAAGGTAGTCCTTAAAGACTCTATTCATCAAATCCATGAAATAGCAGGAGCATTAGTCAAGATGAAGGGCATAACAGTAAAATCACAGTGCCCATATCTTGATCGGAAGGCAGTCTTTGGAATATCTTCCTTCTTCACCCTCAGTTGATGATAAACAGATCGAAGGTCAATTTTGGAGAAGAATTGAGCCCCACGAAGTTGGTTAAATAAATCATCAATTCTTGGAAGAGGGTATTTGTTCTTCACTGTGATCCCATTAGTTCTCTATAATCAATGCATAGCCACATTGATCCATCCTTCTTCTTCACAAAGATAACTGGTGCTCCCCAAGGAGACACACTCGGACGGATAAACCCCTTATCCAAAAAGTCTTGGAGTTGTTTCTTTAACTCTTCTAGCTCCACATTTTTCATTCTATATGGAGTCTTTGATATCGGTTGAGACCCAGGTACGAGTTCAATGGATAACTCTACCTCTCTTTCTGGGGGAGGTCCAGGTAACTCCTCAGGAAATACATCCATGTATTCCTGAACATTCGGAACATCTTCTATTTGTATGCTCCCTTTTCCTTCTTCATCATCACCGATTAACTCTATAAAGAAAGCTATAGGAGGTGCTTCTAGATAGGGTTCAGTTTGGGATATATCTCCTTGGAAGATAACTGTAGGTCTTTCATTCAAGACTACTGAGATTTCCTTACTTATGCATTTTATTTTAGCATTATACTTTGAGAGCCAGTCCATCCCTAGTATAATGTCGAATTCCATCATGGGAATGACTAGTAGATTTGCGATAAGATTGTGCTCACCAAATTAAACACTAGAGTCTCTAAATACTGTTGATGCAAGGATTATCCCACTTGGAGTCTTGACTGACAACTCTACCTCTAGCAGTTCGGGGATTGATTCTATATTCCTTGCAAACATGGAGGAAATAAAGGAATGCGTAGAACTGGAATCAAATAAAGTACTTTCTAGTTTTGAGAGGACAACAAGAGAACCTGCTACCACATCGTTCGGAACTTCAACATCAGTTGTTGTGATAGCGAAAGCACGACCTTTCTCCCTTGGCCTCTATTGAGGTTGATGGTGATTCCCCTCCACCACCCTCGGATTTGGAAATTGATTAGCAAAGTTCCCAAGCTGTCCACACTTGAAGTATGTGACTTCGGGTTGGGCCAGAACCATATTTCCTTTATTGTTAGTGTTGGGAAGTTGAGGCTTCACATCACTATGACAATTCTGATAAATATAGCCTTCTCTTCAACACCTGTATCACTTACCACTTCAGATCAAGCAGTTCCCCGAATGCTTATTTCCACATTTATTGCATGTGGCATGTTGCATATTCATTCCACCTCTTTCCTGATCAAAACTTCTTCCCAGGATTGGTTTTAGAGTTCTCTTCTTCTCATTAGATTTGTGAGACCACTGTGTCTCCCCAAACTCTAGTTCAACTTTCATAGCACTTCGAACTATTTCTTCATAGCTATCATAGTCTATGTTGGCTAGATTCTTCCACATATGAGGTCGTAGTCCACCAAAGAATCTACCAACCTTCCCATTAGGGTCCATGACGATTCTTGAGGTATAACGGGAAATCCTTGTGAAGTTCATCTCGTAGGTTCCAACTGATTCATTCTCCTTTTGCTTCAGCTCGAGATATTCTTTCTCCATTCTTGTTCTCATCGAACGAAGGAAATACTTATTAATGAATATTCCCCGGAACTCTTCCCACTCCATACATTCCATCTCACCCCATGGCTTCGTGTTTTTGATCAGTGACCACCACTGATCAGCTTCTCCCTCTAGGCGGTAAACAACAAGGGTGACTTTTTCTTGTTCCGAACAATGAAGTATAGAAAAGGTCTTTTCAATGGAGCTTATCAATTGTTCCGCAACCAATGGGCCAGTAGATCCACTGAATGTTGGTGGACGTTGACGCATGAAGGACTCGACAGAATGTTGTTCCCTTCGTGGTGAGATTGGCCTCTCAGCTTGATACAAGTTATTACTCATAACTTGAGTCAGTTGGTTCATCATTCGCATGAATGTTTCTATTCCAGCTTCCATCGGAGGGCCGTCAGCACATGGTGCATTTCGGTCACCATCTGCACGGTTCCTCCTATTTCCCGCCATTTTCTAAAAGAATAAAACCTTAGTGAGAAACTTATTTCATTTATGAATCTTTTAACTAAGACTTCATGCTTAGACAATTACACTTCTCTATAATTCCTTCATAATGATTCATAAAAATCTTCTGATTAACCAAACATATCCCCCGGGAGTGTCGTAGCCTAGAGTGCAGCAAGACCCATTATCGTGCACCAGTTCCCATTTGAGTCTAGCTCAAAGCGGTGTTTTCGGGTTTTACCCTTATGTACATCTATGCCACAGCCGCCTCTACCTGCTCGTATCTAGACAGGGATGTATTTGTTTGATAAACCACTTACTCAGTACTTACCAAAATACCAGGAAGTTTTCCTATATTTAAACTTTTCTACAGGGTTCTTCCTAAAGTTTTATATCCTAATTTTGACAAATAACTAAACCATCCTTTGATACCAACTATAGAATCCCGTTTTTTTTAACATAAACTTTCATTTCATTACACGGAACTGAGAATCTTTAAGGTTTAGTGTCTTGGAAACAAGGAACATAATACATGAAAACAACATAAAACATTCTTCTTAAACACTTGAAAGGCTTCTCCTTAAGTTCATCCTAGGTTCATTACTGCATCTCATAACTTGGGGACATACATCAAAAGAAAGGGTGAGCAGAAGGCCCAGTAAGGGAAACAAGAGAAACATTTTACATGTGAACTTGACATACATCAATAAGGTCAAGAAAAGAACTTTAAGGCATTAGAAAGGAATCATGAGGAATTTCATAATAAAAATAACATTTTTCATAACTTGAAGATGTGGCTAAATCATTTAACATAGACAATCATGAACATATCACCAAGGTCCATCCCCAAGGTGTCATTTGAAAATTACCAAGGTTATTCACCAATGTATCATGAAAATTGTAATCTCTAGTGGTTACATCATTACCCAATGCATTGGAGCGCTATTAGGGCACAACCTTAAATTTGCCTTTATTATCATGTGATCCACATATATAATCATCAAACATTTCATAAATAACCCATATAGCATAAAATAAATGGGTTTCATTTCATAATTATATCATTTTAAAAACTGCTTTAAAGACATGATCTTTACGTCACTTTAAAACCCACAGAAGGGGAGAGCGGGTCTCATGTATGTAAATCCCAGAATTTAAAATAGAAAATTTTGATATATATGTGAATACCCATTTATAAATAAGAGCATTGAGTATTCAATTTATAAAATAAAATAATTTTGAGAAAAGAGATAGGCATTTTGAGACGAAAAGTCTGCAGCATAACGGCAATGTTTCGGGGTTTTAGAGAACATTGAAAAGAGAGGGGACATGGGTCACCCACTCATAAATGATCCATAAAACAGTAGGGGGACATAATATAAAGGATTTAAGAACATGGTAATGAAATTTGAAAGATATACCATATGAAATGAAAAACATGGAAGTGAGACAAAAATAAGATTTCTCTTATGAAAATTCGACAGCCTAAAGGCGTCACTTAAACTTCAATAAAAAAATGATTTAACAAGATAAAATAGGGTCTCTCATAATATGATCATAAGAGATCAGTATGATAGATATAGAGATCATACCCCAACATAAAAAAAAGAAAATTGAAAGACTTGACATGAAAATCAAACTTGAAAAAAAGTGAGAAGGGTGAAAGAATCCCTTAAAAATTCGGCAGCCTCACGACGTCACTTAAACTTCCATAAAATGAAATGATGAGAGTAATAGGGGATCTCTCATCATATAAACATGAAAAGGGAAGTAAGAGGAATATAAAAGAACATCCTATCACATAAGAACATGGAGAATAAAAGGAATGACATAAAAGAGATTACATGAAAATAAAGAGAGAGGACAGATCCCTTACCTTGAAACGTAACTGTTAAAACTCAAAGGTTTGGACCTTGAGGGATTGGGGGAACCTTGGGAGGACTCCTTGGGAGGTAAGGAGACCAGAACATCATTTGGAGAGATTTGGGAGTGATAAATAAAGGATGAAATGGTGTGTTTTTATAGGGAAAGTGAGGGGACAAGGCATTAATGGCCAAGGGACACCTCACAAGTGCTTTTCTCAAAACCATGTGCTCTCCCACGGAATTTACCATGGAGTTAGGCCAAATGGGCCCCCCAAAACAATAATTCATCACCTTTGGCCGCCTAACCCTTAAAATATCTCATGACATCATCATGACACAGTTATGATGTCATTAAACATACCGAAACCCTAAAACTGAATTTTTATTATATACTGAAAAATTCATCTTTCTCAGAAAAATCCCAAAATTTTACCTTAACCAAATATTTATGCTATACATACATTTATGAACTCCATTTTACAAAAATAATTTTATAAATATTTTTAATTTAATTTTTAAATAAAAACACTATTCATCGAGAATTTATTTTTTTCAGAAAAATCCACAAAAATTACCATAACATAATATCGATGCTCTGAGTTCAAAAATAAAGTCCTTTTTATAAAAATAATTTTCTAATTATTTTAATTAAAATATTTAATTAAAAAACATTATTCACCCAAAAAAAACTAATACTTGACTAATAATTTATGAATCTGTTATTCACCCATTTTATTGAATCACATTACTTAATCTAGGTGTCTAAATTATATTAAAACTTTCATTGAGTGAAATTACTAATCCATTTGGTCACATTACTAATCCTAAGCGTAAAATGACTATTCATAATTTACTATTCATCAAAAAATTAAGTTGATCTTATTAGACTCCAAATTCCTTACTGAACACTTTTGTAGAAGACCATTTTTTGAAAATCATTACAAATCATTAATTATTTAGGGTTTATATAAATATTTTAAAAAAAATACTTTTTTAAAAATTCATCAATAAAATACATCCTAAAATTATCCAGACATTTAAAGTTTCACAAACATCACTAAAGGAAGAAATCATAATTCATTCATCCCAACGGATTACACAAAGAAGCTAGGGTCTCATCACATAGCCCCTAATAACACTGGCATATGACCTAAGTGTAAGGTGTGCTATGGTGAGAGAATCTGAGGGAGGCTCAGATAAAATTTCCCTAGTAGTAATCTCTACTAACTTGAACTTCTGCCGTAGGTGTTTCCGTTCAAGCTTGACATGCTGGAGTTCGGCTTGGGCTTGGTCCAAAGCGAAGCCCACAGATGCTACCTCCTTCCCAAGCTCTGATAAGAGGGCTTCATAAGGTTCGAGTCTACTGGATGAAGCCATCGACTCCTCTTTCTGCATTAACCATTAATATCTCTATTAAATCGTTAAGAGTAAGTTAATATACTATTTAAAAAGTTGGGTTGTTACATTATTACCCAATTTTCATAGGTTATTTATAATAACCTGAAAAATTTTGAACTCCCCCTTCACCTAAGGGGGAGAAACTGGTTGTCGAGTGGTTTATGCGGTGACAACCACCAATGTTTAGTGGATATTCTTATCCACTTGTGGCAGAATAGTGGATCAAATCAATAGAGAATATCTTTTCCATGCATCATAGTTCTGAGATAGATAAGGAGACTCTGGACATTTATCATCATGATTGAGAGGCTGATCAATGGAAGAATTTTATTGAGAACACCATGCTGAGAGAAAAAATTGAAGAGATGGAGTGGGAGGACTTTAAGATATTTTTTCATAACATGTATTCCCCAGGAACTTTTCATACAAACATGGAGATAGAAATCATAGAGATAATAAAAAAGTAAGGAGAGTCTTTCATGGGATATCATGTAAATTTCACAAGGCTTTCAAGGTACTCTTCAGGGTTTTCTATCAATAATGATAGAAAAATTGATAGATTCTTTAGTGGATAAAAACTGCACCTTAAAAAGGCACATGATATTCCAATCATTAAGAGTTATGAAAAAGTACTTTGATTTTCTATCTAAGTGGTGATAGTGTTTGGATAATGGTCCCATGGATATGGTGATAATAAATGAAAGATTGCGTTTCTTGCAAGAGGATCTAATGAGAAAAGTGGAACGAAAACTGAACAAAACACATGTAAAAAATTTGGGATAAAACATCAAGGGAACTACCTAAATGGGACAAGGAAATTCATAAAGTGGGACGAGAAGGACACAAAGATCAAGAGTGTCGAAAATACATGATAATTTAGGATAAGGTGGTGGAGTAAATCATAGAACCACCCATAGTCCAATCCTACAACTGTAGTGAGAAAGGGAACTATGAATTCTAGTGCCTAAACAAGGAGTCATTGAGGGTAATAAATATCAACAGCCAATAATTTCAAAGGAAGAAGGGATGTATTATTCCATCACTACTGTATAATTGGAGTAAGAAAATGATGTTGTACAAGGTACACATCCTATTGACTTGATAATGTAAAAATAATTATATCATTTTAGTTCTATGAATTACTTTATATCATGACCATTCTCTTGTTCTATTGAATCAAAGCCCTGAAAATTTGAAGTAGAGATATCTAGTAAAATATCATGTAGTGAAATCATTGAAAACCAAGTGTTGGACTCTTCTGCTATGGGTGTATGTTGGAATATTGTTCTAGAATATCTTGTGATACATACCTTGGTGAAATTTGATGATATAATGGGAATGGATTGAATCTCATTATATAGAAGAAAAATCAACTATCAAGAAAATTAAATATCTTTTCATATTCCAAACCATCCCATGATCCTATAAAAATGAAAGGACTATCTTGAATCTCCTTTGAAAAAACCTTCAATGGTGTGGGTTGTGACTCCCTAGGAAGAGGCAAACCTATTTCAAATGATTGAGTCAATGGAATTTCTGAACCTAGGATAAATGAACACCATGAGGGAATAAATTGTTGTATTTCATGAAGAGTTACCCAAAAATCACCCAAACAATGAGGTAGAGTTATCAATAGAACTCATACCTGGAGCTACTCCTATCTCAATCTATCATTATAGGATGGATCCCATCAAACTGAAGGAGTTAAATAAGAAGCTTCCCAAGCATTTGAAAAAATGGTATATACGCACTAGTGGATTGCCATGGTGTGCACTAGTTCTATTTGTCATAAATGATGGTTCAATGCGGCTATGTATCAATAATTTGGGACCCATCAAGATCACCATAAAGAAATAGTATCTTATCCCAAGTTAGGATGACTTTTTTGATCAACTATAATGAGTTCATTACTTATCAATGGTTGATTATTATTCTGGATATCATCAACTAAAGGTGAATAAGGAGTATATTTAGAATATTACCTTCCGTAAAAGGTATGTACACTATGATTTTTTGGTGATTCCCTTTGGACATACTTTTGCCGGTATATTTTTCATGGATTTGATGAATATAGTCTTTATAAATTTCCTCAAAAAAAATTTGGTCGGGTTTATCAATGATATTCTTATATACTTCAAGATCAATGGGGAATATGAAGAACATAGAAGGATGGTTTTTTTTTACATTGAGAAAGGTGAATTTGTACACCATGTTTAGAATTTTTTACTTTTTTATGATGAAATCCACTTTCTTTAGACATGTGATCACATGTAAGGGAATTTCTTTGGACCCTTAAAAAGAAAAGGCGATTAAGGAATGGACTTGATCCTCTAGAGTCATAGAAATACATATTTTTATTGGATTTGGTGGGTACTTTTGTGTTTTGTGAGAGATTTATCATGATTTTCAAGTCCTCTAACAACATTAACTTGGAAAGGGGTAACGTCTATATAGATAGATAGATGTGATGATAGCTTCAAGGAGATAAAGAGAAGGATGATCACTGTGCCTCTACCCACATTACTGAAAAGTAGAGAATGTTTTGTGATATAAAATGATGATTTAAAGAATGTCTTGTGTTATTTAATCATTTTAAATGGTAATGTGACAACTTATGCCTCATTGATGTTGAAGATCCATGAGAAGAACTGCCTGGCGCATGATCTGAAGATTGCAGCTATGATTTTTCTTCAAAAAATTTTCACCACTACCTCTATGGTTAGAAGTGTGACATATATACCGGTCACAAGAGACTAAAGAAACTATTTGCATAAAAGGATCTTAACATGTGTCAAAGGAGATGTTTATATCTAATAATATAATACTATTACATTATTCACTATCATCATGACATGGGTAATAAGGTAGTTGATGATCTTAGTAGAAAAAACATTAAACTCTATCTATGGTGTAGATTGAGAAAGACCCAATCGTGATGGATATACAATAGATGGATATAGAAATCCTGATAGTAGGTAATACATCCTTCCTTGAACAGTTTATTTCCTAACCATATATCGAAGAGAATATTATACAGACACAAAGGGATAATCTGGAGTTACAAATGAAGGTGAATGTAGTAAAGGAATGGAATATGCAAGAGTTCCATATCGATGATGATGGTGTAATTTGGTATGGAATAATTATTTGTGAACATTCATCAGCTATAATGAAGAAATAACTATTGGAAAATGCACATAACACTGCATTCTCTATGCACCTCGAGAGTACAAGGATGAACCCTAATCTCTGAGAAAAATTTTGGTGGGACAACATGAAGAAGAAGAATGGAAAATACATCTCAAGGTGCTTTATATGCCATCATGAAAAAGAAGAGTGAAAAAAGTCCAAAGGGATGAGGCAAACATTGCCTATACCCATGTAAAAATGGGAGAATGCCACTATGAACAATGTTATGGATCTCTCAAAGATATCCAAAAGAAATAATGTGATATGTGTTGTGGTGGACCTACCTTCCAATACTGCCCACTTTATCACTATTTAGGAAGATCTATTGTTCAAACAACATGAAAATATATATTATAAAGAAGTGTTTAGAATAAATGTGGTTCCACTATCGATTGTAATTGATCATGATCCAAGTTTCACATCTAAATTCTTGAGGTTTCTTCAACATGCCTTGAGTACTAAATTGAATTTCAGAATGACCTATCACCCCAAAACTAATGTATAATCTGAATGGAATATTCAGAATCTCTAAGATATGTTATGAGTAATTTATTTAGAATTAAGAGGTGGATGGGATCAGCATATCCCATCAGTTGAGTTCTCAAACAACAGTAGCTTCAACTCGGGTATTCATATGGCTCCATAAGAGTTTCTTCATGGATAGCGATACAGATCTCCATCCTTTTGGAATGTCGATGGAGAAAGAAATCTACTAGCACTTGATCTTATGTAAGATATGAGTAATAAGGTTTAATCCATCCACCAACATATAAATGTTTCTTAGAGTTGTAAACAGTTCTATGATAACAACCATCAAAGGTACTTGTAGTTCGACATGGGAGAAAAATTCTTCCTTCTAATATCACCATAGAAGAGAGTCGCGTGGTTTGGAAGGAAACAGATGCTATGTCTCTGGTACATTGGCCACATTAAGACCCTTGCCAACATAAGATCTGTGGCATATAAGCATGAAATTTCACTGAATATGGCTCAAGTAGATGATGTGTTTCACGTATCACTGATGAAGAAGTACACACCAAATCCCTCACATGTGCTGAACTCAAAGATGGTACAACTGGAAGATGATCTCTCTTATGAAGAGCTTCCAGTGAAGATTATGGACCAGAGAGATAAGGTTTTAAGGAACAAGAAAACACACCTTGTCAATGGGTTGTGGTTGAAACATAAGAATAATTAAGGAACCTTTGAACCAGAGGATGAGATGAAGGATAAGTCCCATCACCTATTTATGTAAAAAGAAATTTTGAGGGTGAGATTTCAAAAGGGGGAAAGAATGTAATGGCCCAAAATTTTATCAATGCAATTTATCCCTTCCTATATTAATATAATATAATATAAAAACAAAAAATTAAATTAGAAAAAACTATTCCACATCATGACTAAATGAACTACTAAATTCAGTGCGACTTTTAACCATAATTCTTCCAATTTTGTGATTTCATTTTTTAAAATTTGATATACACAGTTGCAATCAGTAAGATGTTTGATGTTTGATAAGAGAAACATATTTTTTTGAATAGTTAAATAACATTATGAATATTATTTTTAACCTTATGAATATTAATATGACCCTTTTTAAAATAAAACAATACATGTAAATAAGAACCTTACCAATGATTGTATAAATACAATTTATCCATCCAATAAGTGACAATATTATATAATTATATTATAGTGCTGGTATTTTTGTAACAGATAAATATTTAATGATTAATATAATAATTTAAAAGAAAATATATTTTTCATAAACTACATTCATAAAAATTTATTTTGATGTCTTATTATTATATGATAATTTTATGAGATGTTAATTAATTTTCTAATGTGTTAGAAAAGTTGTTCTATTTTGAAAAATTATATTCTTTCAATTAAATTATGTTATTAATTAAAAATTAAATTAGTCATATTTATAAAATTATATTCTTAAAATTAAGTTCATTTTGGAATTTATCATGTCAAAATACTATTTGGGTAATGTTTTTAGGTACTTCTAAAATACATTTTTTTTGGGAATAGTAAAATTTGATTATTTAAAAAATATTATAAATAATTGATTTTTTACATCATGATAGAATAATTTATAATGTAAATTTCCATTATTTTGAAATCACATACCCTATTTAATGTATTCATTCATTGAATTGTCACTATTTCTTGTCTTTATAGAAATTAATAATCTAATGACTTAAATATTAAGAATACATCCCCCTCCTCAACTATAAATACTATCTCTCACAAGCTCATTTCCTCACACTTATGAAGCTTCAATAAATATAAAAATTCACCCCAAACCACATTCTTGTCCCCTTCCCAACGTCCATGATCTCTTGGTCTCACCCAAAGTCAATTCCAAGCTTTCTTTAGGAGGATCTCAAGAGGAGAATTCAGGAGATAATTTCTCTCTCATTTAATTCAAATTCCTTTCAAATTTTCATTACATTTCTTCTCTTATACTAAACTCATATTTTCCCAAGGTAAAGATAACTTTATTATGATTTATATAATGGTATGATATCTTGGTAATGGAGGATTATTCATTATACTCCTCCTCTCTCTCTCTCCCCCCTCTCTCTATTTGATTATAAAAATGAAATCGTCACCCAAGATGTGTTAATTTACCTACATCATGAGAAATTCACTTACATTTTACATCAAATCCATTAAGGATTTCAATAAAACCATTCAATGGTTTATTTTTTTTAATATGTATTGTAACCCCTTTTATGTTATATGAACAAATTTTACACATAATACAAAATTCTAAATAAAAACAAGTTCAATGTGATCCAAGAACCTCTCAAATTAACCTAAAACATTTATCAATAAATATGAACTAATGAATCATCCTCAAGGTAAATAAAAAATAATTATAAGATAATTTAAACAACTATAATATCATTAAAATCAGGAAATAAAAATTATGATGGTTTATCCATGTTCTACACAAACATCTATTCTTGTGTAAAAGTAAACCGTTTATGAAAACCATGGAAAAGAACGCTCATGAACAATGAGTGTAAACTCTATAACTAATACAAAGGACAATAAAAACCATAAAAAACCATAATAAACTAATTAAAAGTATAAAAAGTTCTTTTATTGTTAATTAATAAATCTAATGTGATTATATAAGAGATTAATATGAAGAAAGCGTTCAAACACTAGGTAAGGGGAATTCTCAAACCAAATTTATTTCTTCGAGGTATCCCCAATTCACTCCATTTTTAGTATGGTTATTACATAAAAATAATTTCTTCATAATTATCTTACCTTTTCTTGGATATAAATGTTTTCCACTAAGTTTATGTCAAACACAATGTTTTCCAAAATAACCCTTTTTTTCAAAAACACACCTTTTACTTCTCAATCAAGGATGATGGTCCTTATATCATGTATTTTATTACCAATGTGATTTGGGAACCCAAAGATTATGAATGTATGATTTAGTAATTAAAAACCATTCCTTTCCATGGGTTACTTATGTCCAATATTGATATATGTTCTATGTGGTATGCATCATAATGTTAACGTTATGATGTGATGAGTGCACCCTGAATTATATAGTACAATTTTGATGTTATGATGTGATGGGTGAACCCATAATTATATAGCTCTCTGATGCATTGATTAATGTGATGGATCTCATTATATAAAGTGAAATATTCATGAAAACTATTCTAGCTTTGTTCAAAACTATGTTTGGTTGTTAACAACTAAGACCTAAGAATTCATTTGTACGTAATTACAATTTTCAAACCTTTAATTTATTCTTCCTATCATGTTTATGATCATATTCCTATGTTATGATGATAATGGTTATTCTCACCCCATGTTTTATTGTCTTATGTTCTTACCCTATGAATGGAATTTTATCTCATTATTGTTTCATGTATATCCTCAGGTGATTACTTGTACAAAAAAGAAATCAAGGGCCAGTAAGACTATAAAGAAGAATAAATTAAATGAATATTTATTTTTTCTATAGTAAATATTATGTATGGTCCTAGTTTTCCTAGTAAACTAAACCTGTGGATCCTCATAGTGTATTTTTTTTACATCATTTATCATTAAAATGATGTACAAGTGATGTTAGAAATGTAGCGTTGCTATAGTTATGATGAATTATTCTAAATGAATTATGACTAGAAGGGTTTCATATTGATAATGATGATGACTTAATGTTTAATAAAAATCATGGATAAATTGGAGAAATTATCATTTAATCATATGGGTATTTCATATGTATAATTTCTCTTAATATTCTAAAACTATACACCGTATAGGTACTTGAGAATATAAGTACGACAATATTTCATTTTGATGTTGTATGTTTTTCAAGGGAAAATTTGGTCAAATTCATCAGTATAAAATCTGAAAATGTAATTTTATGTTTTCCCCCAAATTCAAGAATGTGGTTTTGGGGCTATCAAATTTATAACATCAAAATATGTAGTTTTTTTTAAAACCCCATGTTTTTATTTGAATCCAATCTTAAAATATATTATAAGCAGTTGGAATTTTTAAAATTACATTAAATGAAAACCAAAACTAAAGAACAAATGGTAAATTCATATTAAAATAAATAAATAATACATTAAATTTCCTGAATTATGAGTAAAAGTAATTTTTGAAAATAAAAAATTCTATATGTGATTCAGTGGTTAAATAATTTAAAATAATAAATATTATAATGAAAAATTATTTAATCTTAATTAAAGCCAAGTGAACCTTTGTTTCCACATTATAGAGGCAAATAATCACTTATTAAATAAGTATTATGTGCCTAAAATATGAATTGAATATAAAATAAGTCCATGTTCTAGAAATTAATGTCCAAATAAAGTGTAAAACTACATGAAACATACATCGATGTTGAAATCCCTTCAAGAATGTGGAATGGAATTTGCAAATGTAATTATTTACACCCAAGGTACTAAAACCATAATAAATAGTAATATAAACCCATAATGTATTCTTATTATCATGTTGGATGTGAGGTAGAGAAGAGAAAACAAGCTGGGAAGGAATAATATATGAAGAAGGAGACCCAAACTCAATGAACTAGGCCAAAATTATGAATAAACCAAATGGAATCATGATGAGAGTGAGAGGAAATTAGAGAACATGTGTATGTGACTCATCATGGGTCTTAGTTGATAGTAAAGGATGAGGGGAGGTGGAGGGGTACATTTATGGAAAACCAATGTTCGAAATTAGGGAAAAAACAAATTTCTATGTTTCTATACACTTTGTATGTTTGTCTAAACCATATTCCAACATTGCACCCCTAATTAGATGTTTTGTGTCAACCCATATAGGGATTGATGGATAAAAAAATAATCCATGCAAGAACCAGACATTTATGTTCTATTGAATTACATATGAATTTTTATGGTATTTTTATTGTTTTTACTAATCATTCACAAATCATTTAACTATTCCAAAATTCAATTTTGTTAAATTATTTTGAACTACATTGGTTTGGATTCTAAAAAATAGAGTAATAATAATTAATTAAACAAATAAATTAAAAAATGTTAGTAGAGGGTGTGAAAAAATCCCCACCATAAATATTTCTTCCCATAGAATTCTTCAACCATTTATAAAGGTCAAATGAATTTACAAGACTAAAAATTATCACAAAAACTCATTTAGACAATAATGATGAACACCATGACCACCAGAGAGGCAATACCAACAAAACGGATATAAAAAACCATATTCATCACAAAAAATGTTTTATTTTTCAAATATCCTTATAATTTATAACCAATAACTAATCACTAAGCCGTTAATATGAGGATATCAAATGTATTTTAAACAGAATGACCAAAAGATCCATGGGTATGCTAATAGGGTGGTATCCCCACAATATTGGAATTCCTCTTGGAAATTCATCCCAAAATAAACTCACTCAAACAAAATGACATATCCAAGAACATGTACATCCAAAATTCCGAATCTAATATATAAATAAAACACCATTAACAACAACCTTAATAGATATAAAAAACTCAATTGAGAATGATACTCGATCACACACTATAAATATTTAACTATCAGGAAAGGTTGAAGAAATCATATAATACGCTATAATAAACACCATGAACAAGAATGGATCCAAATAAAAGGGACCTGACAAAAACAATCAATTGAAAGGAAATTTATAAAAACTACTCAATAATTAATATATGTCTTTAAAATGTTCATCAAACAGTATTTTGAATCTAAAAGTTGTAGCTAAAGAAATAAAAATAGGGAGATAAAAGGAAAAAAGAAAACTACCCCAAATTTTTTTGCATAGTCTACCAAATATCAACAAACTCTATCATATTATACAATTGTTTCTATCATGAACTATAGTCTTCATAGAGACCACATGATACAAAACTACAACCAAATTAAGTCCATACCCAAGAAATGAAGCTCACTATAATAGAACCATTGATTACATCATAAAATGGATCCATCTCTGATGAGAAAACTTCCAAAATAAGGATCTAAGGAAGGGACCCATATATAAAACATGTATCTATGAAAAATTTAACCATTTTCCCCAAGAAATGAATTCTCTAATTAGAAGAAAAATGAGGACCAACAAGGAAATATCAAGAAAGACCATCAACCATAATATATCACTCCCCAACCATTAGAGAAAACTCTTAGAGATATGCTAGAACACAATTGTAAGTCAACCTATATAAAACTTTAATGTGAATAAATTATCAATAAAACAATATAAAATTTATATTAAGGTTCCCCAGATTTAATGCATCATTAAAAGGAAACCAATAGAAAAATAAAAAAAATAAAAAAATCACAATCATCAATACCTTGAACTTCAAATACCTTACCAAATTCAATGCACAATTTAAATTCTAAAACAAAATTTTAAAATAGCATTTCAATATCCTCTTAAAACCATTATAAACCCCTTATAAAATTAAAATGAAGGGAATTATAGTCATTTTACTTATAGTAAAACAAAAAAATCAAAATTCATGTAAATATTTCTTTAGCACACTCCCTAATAAATTTAAAACATTAACATCGAAAATTTAAAATAAAAATTTCATTCACAAAACGAAAAGGCAACCCATTTATTATTTACAATATTTCTAAATTTTTTAATTATTACTAATACGTTTTATTTTAATTTAAAATTTTCATCTTTAAATTATATTTCAATCCCAAAAGTATATTTTTAATATCCTAGTTCCGAATTCATTCCAATTTTTCATTGAAGGTTCCATTATTATTTTCAAAAACCACTTAAATGTATTTTCTATTTTTATAAATAAATTTTTCTATTAAAAAAAATTGATTTTCTTTTTAATTAAAAAAATGATCACTTAAAATCATCATGTAATATTAGATAAAACAATATATCTATTATGAGGGATTCATGCTTATACATGACTTGACCAGATGTTTTATAAGATCATCTGTGAATCATGAATATTCCACTGGATGCAAATTTTATCAAAGCACTCAGGTTTATCATAGACTTTTAGTCGATGTATCCACACGACATGATTCCAGTTCCTCCCCTTCTATCTTTAAAATCATAGAATGCGTATATAAAATTCATATATCATCAATTAAATTTTAGAGACCATCAATATATGAAAATTATATGATAAATAAAATAATAATTCAAAGTAATCATTACTCACAACCATTTGTAACCTAGAAACATGGTGTTTAGCCTGAGTAATAGCTCCTGGTAGTCATTCTGAGCCCTCCTCCCATGTTCCAATAATATCGTCTCCATCAAGAAGGAAAAAAAATAAAAATCGGTAGCAATAAAACATTGGGAATCTAAATAAAATATTCTCTAATACCATTTTTAATAGACAAACCTATTATATCATTCTATATAATGTCTAAGTATTTTCAGGAAATCCCCATGGAATGTTATTGATTTACCTTGGGTGGGAACAGGAACCAAAGACATCATATTTAATTAGTGGTAATAGTGTCACCAAAGAACATGAGTTAATACCAAAAAGAAAAAAATGACCTCTCCTTATATCGAAAATCCACATGCAAGAATATAAAAAATAAATGTTATTTAAAAATAGTGAAATAAATTAAACAAGAAAAAGAATGTAAATTCCCATTTCTTACCATTTAAAACCATCATTGTTGCCTACTTTGTTCCCTACTATGACCACCATAGATGTAATGATTTTACCAAGAACCAAAACATAAATCAGTAAAATCTATACCTAGATAATTAGGAAAAGAAAACTAAATAAAAAACTGACATAAATCTATGTTACCCATTGATTCCCCATTGAACCTTATACTAAAAATGTTCAATACGAAATAAAGTGAATAGTTAGAAACATATTTGAATTGATATCGATAATCATGAACAATAAGATCATTATCCATGCCAATGTTAATGACACCCTAAATAATATATTTAAATAATGTACCCATTTCAGGGAGTTTTGAGATACCTAATTAAATATTTGTTTTTATTTTATGATAGAATTGATATAAATCATCTTTTTAAACTTTACATATTATATCTAAATTGAAATAAACACATAGAAAATAATTTATCACTTCATAGCCTCAATTATTATAGTACCCATAAAATTATAAATTTGAAAAGAATATATTAAATATTCATATCAATTTACATTTGAAATATTTTAACTAAAGAGACATAAATTCTCATGGAAAAATAATAAAAAATATATTATTTTAGAAATAAAGAGGATAATAGAAGATCCAAAATAATTTTGGAACCTGAAATTTCATAAAACATATATTACAAAACACACACCATGGTAAATACAAACTATTTTAAATTAGACTAGGGAAACCCAAAATTTCTATATCAATAATTACAGAGTCCCATAATTAGTGAATGAAAATATTATTAAATTGACTGGATGGGTTTTTTTGGTCATAGGCCAATGGAATAGATACATGTTTATAATGCATGTCTCAGGGACATTGTAGTTTGTTTGATTAACTATGTCCAGTATAGGATATCCTACCAAATAACATGAGCACCAAAGATGGTTGAATACTAAAACATTATTCACTAAATGAATCATTTGTTCTATAAGATTCATAATCTATTCTAATATTTAGATAAAATATGAAATTTAATTTTCCAATCATAATAATATATTTTAAATATAATGACAATAATAATAGAGAGAAAAAATATATATTATATTTACTTACCAAATATCAAATTTCCTATCAACATAACAATGGGATCTAATACCTGAGTTACCCTAATGAAATAAATTTTGAAAAAATAAAATGAATCATAAATCTTGAATTTGAACACTTCTCTTTTAAGATTGTACTCATATGTAGTTAGAAACACACATACACACTTAATTGTGTCTTATTTCACAAATTCATATATTCTTATATGAATTTATAGATAAGTTTTTATTTTTTTCAAACTATGTATATATGTACATCCCCAAATACATCCCAAAAACATGTAATCCCCATGTTTCAATTCAATCCCAATATTAAAACATTTTAACGACAACTGAAAAATTTAATATTACTTACAAGGACCACTAACACTACAATACTTATTCAAAATTTATTTTCAAAGAAAAAAAACTTTAAAATATAATAATTCATGATATGCTGTGAATTAAGGAATTAACAAACATTTAGTGTTCATGTTTGTGGTTAATAATTTAATTATATTCATTTTACTAAATAAAATCCTTCTGAAATAATGGAAACCAAGTGAAAAATGATTTTATATAAAAATATACAAATAATAGATATAATAAATTTATTGGGAATGAAAAAAAATTAATTTAAAGAATAATTAGTAAATGTTAAGGCTTGTAAATAAAAAATGAAGTTCCAAACTACAAAAAACATGTAAAGATAATGAATAAACCTTCTAGAACATAGTTAATAAGGTCCAAAGTGGGTTAAAGACACCCTTAGAATGAAAACCACAACTAATTCGAATTAAAACACACCTAGGGTTTGGAATAACATGAAAAATGAAAGGGAAAATATGGAAAACTGTATGGATGACGAATAAAAGAGAAAGTAGACCCTACCCTCGATAAACTAGACCCGAATCATGAAGAAACCACCTGAAATCATGAAACAATGTCGAGTAAAGTAGGGTGTTCATGGATAGGGATCCCCTAGGTTTCTTATGATGGTTATAGGAGATGAAAGGGGAGGGGATGATGTATGATAAAATAATGGGGATGGTAAATTTTTTTAAGAATAATTTTTTTATTTTTCTACACATGATTATTGGTTGGTCCTCACATTAAGCTAAGAAATTTGCCTTATATTAGAGGTTCTATAACAATATATAAGGGAAGGATGTAAAACAAACAACCCATGTACAAACCAAGAAATTTATTCTCCATTAAATCACAAGTTAATTTCTATATTTACCACAATATTTCTAGATATCATGATCTTGTATTAAAATATAAAAATTTCAAAAAATTTAAAATAGTTATACGTTGAATTTATGGAAATTATTAATTATAATTTATTAAATAATGTTGTGAATAAATTCATTCTTAGACTTTATATGACAAAAAACATGAAATCCGTATATCACATATATGTTGATTTTTTGTTATTTAATATTGGTAAATGGAAAACCTATGTATCCCAAGGACCATAAATTTTTTAATGCTAAGAAAGTATTAAAATCATTCATGGATATTCTATAATAACTTAATCAACCACTTTTCACTAAATTATGAAGAATTTTGTAAATTTCTAAAATAATAAACAAGGAGATAATTTATTGGTTAAAAGATGATAGGTCAAAAAATTATTATTCACATTTCCTTTCATTAATTTTTTATAAAATAATGATAAAAACATATAGTGAATGTGGAGGTAACATAAAAAATATTTTTTCGTTGTGATGAATAGTTAATAATATCAACAAATATTTTGTCCATTAATAATATATATATATATATATGCTTTCTTTATTTGGGATTTCATATATTAAATTATAGACATAGAACATTGAACAATTTTTTTTTGATTTCAACCATCACAGTGCTTTGATTCCAGAATAGAAATTAAGATTAATTTAGATATTGTAGGCAGAAATCAATGTACTCACATATCACTTAATAACTAGGCCACTTATAAATGTGGAAAATGTAAGATATCACAAATAATTGTTTTTTGGGTGGTGTTGACTACCTTTCTACCAATCCACAGAATGTATGGACTCTCCCCTTCAAATAGATTCTTAGACTAATGAATAATGATAATTCATCCAGATACAGTTTTTAAAATAGAATGAATATTTGTAACTAAATTATTAGACATGAGGGGGACATGCCGATGAACTTCAATAAATGGAATAACACTGAAATATTTTATAGTAGATCCTATAGGAGATTCATGTTGAAGAGGACCTTCCTCTTAAAATGACATATCAATTTTGAATAGTGGTAGCTACAAAATTATAGATTGAGAAGTGTACATAAAAATATCATCACAAGCTTCAAACATTACTAAAAATTATCCATAATCTAGGAAAGGATATACTACAAACACTTATATAACCATACATTAATTAATAATACCTCATCTAGAATCTTAGATCCCAATTACATGAGGAATAGGAATCACTAACAAAAAACTTCCAACTTGACAGCATACCATAGTAGTATGAACATTCAATATTAGGAAACAAAGAGTGTATTTAGAGAGTTGATACATATCTTAAGATTTGAATAATTGTGAACCTGAATATCTAATGACTTAAATGGGTGTGTAAAAAGTGGATTAATTCATGGATAACCTGATGATAGAGCCTAGGAGAAAAACAAGTTGATAGAATGAAAACTTTATGATTGAATGGGAAGGAAATAATCATATATATTTCTTCTCTAAATAAATATACTATGGAGAAAAATTCATGGATATTTTGGTTGTTTATTGAAACCAATAATTGTTCATAGTGACAACCATTCCATTTAAAAAAAGTTAAATAACTCATTACACTATGATTATGATTGATAAACATAAGTAGGGAGAAAAATGAGACTTGGGAGAGTTACAAGGGATAAAACATAGGATATTATTTTATATACATTATAATTTTAAAATAAAGAATCCTAGTGGATTTCTACATAGAAAATTGGGATGTTATTATTAATACAAAAAATGACATTTAATGAATTTGAAAAATGAAACAAATTTTTTAAAAAAAAAATAGAAGATCATACCAATGAGAGCTAGTGGAGGTATCATGCATGAAGATATATTTAGGAATATAAACAATAAGATAAATTTCTAAGTAGATCCAATATTCCATCTAATATTTCATTACCAAGATTTAAATATTCTTGTAATTGAAATAACTGAATTAATACAGTATACATTTTATGATGGATTGAGTAAATAAGAAAAAAGTAACACTGGGAGGCTCACCGAAACAATAATAGATAATTTTTAGGATCTTTATGTTGTTTCATGAATAAGATAATAAAAATAATTCTCTCTTGTTGAAAATTTAAATATTCTCCAACCCAAGATATCGCAAAATCAGATTAAAAATCTATTGTCCAATGATCTCTGGTTGAGGATAGATATTTTTAATAGAGTTGGATGATTACATGGATAAATATATATTTTGAAATCATTAAGGTAATGTAAATATTTAATAGAAATAGTTATATGATCCTACATATTAAATCCTTTTATATATAAATATAATTCCATAGACAAGGATGTTACATGAAAATGTTAAATAAAATGAAAGGACTTGCCTAAAATACAAACAATAAAAATTGATATAAGTAGGAAATAACTCAATGAAGCCTATCAATCAACTTCTTTTAATATATGAAGCTGATTAATAGCCATAGTGATATTATATGACAAAAAAATTGATCTTGATTCAATAACTACGAAGGAATATGATGGTATAGTTGACCCAAAAGTGTTCTGGAAGACCAAGGACTCATAGCACCGAAGATAAATAGAATATGATAACAACATTAAAATAATTTGAAACTCTAAGAGATAGAATATGTGAGACCAAGGCCCTTGTGAATATATCTTGGTATCATTTATGATATCAAGGTCTGATGTGAGAAGTTTATATCAATTAAAACATTGGAAAAGTTTTAAAACAATAGCAGTTTTTGAGTGCGTTCTTAGAGGATACTATTGGTATATTTGAAAACTACTCACCCCTTATGGGTGAAGGGACGTTATTTTTATGTAGAGGGAACCTATTGATATTTCGGTATAATTACTATAAAAATAGAGCCCCAATTTTATTTTCCACTTATCTCCTCATCCATATATTTATTATTATTATTATTAACATTTTATCGCACAATAAGGGTAGATGAGTCATTACAGATATAGAAATAGAGATACTCACACATATCCAAAACTAAAACAACCCTGAAATAACTTAATTTGATTTATACTAATTATATTCCATGACCATTGGGCACCAAGGTATCCAAAATTGAGAATACTATTCTACTATTATAGCACATAGTTAATGGGTTTTATGGTTACTACACCTCCAGATCATTTTGGTGTACCAAAATTAATAGACATTATTCTTCTTTATCATAGAGTTTTGGTCTATTCGGTGGGGAACAACTATGTTTTTCTTCAGGAGTACCCTATTGATTGTAGAGGTAGAAAATCGTCACGCCTCTATTGGTGATGCAAATATGGTATCTATATCTCAATAGATAGTATAACCTCTACCATTATCCATCATTTATGAAATTACTTCATCTTCCTCTTACACACATCACTCCACTAGTAAATCCACTACCACTCTACCACCCACACCCTTGATCTAGAATTTTTTTATCATCCTTATATTTGATCAAGTGCCAGATGGATTAGATTGAAATGTTTTTTGAAAGCATGGATGAGTGATTTGAAATAATTAAGACTCAGGAATATTCAACATTTATACATATTACATAGAAACATTTCAGTATATTTCGACCACCATGATATTCGCCATCCAACTCATCACTATTATAACCACTCAATATAGTTTTTGTGATGATGGATGAATATGATACCTTCATAGATTAAGAGTTGTGAGGCACTACAGACCATTTTACTCCAAATATTCTAATAGTTTCAGATATTACATTATTTTTTACAACCTGATGACTATTTACAAGATATTTTAATATTTTTTTATACAATTAATTATGTTTCATTATTATTATTGACATAAATGAATATTAATTTTTTTACACTAATATATATTTTCAATTATATTGGAAGGCTTCCTTGTACCCATCGTTCTACTATGCACATGTTGATTCTCCCCGATTAACCAGTACCATATTACCAGAACCCAACTAAATAGGGATTTAATTTTTTTTTCTTTTTTACACTAATTAATTTATTTAATACGTTGATTGATTCCATGGTCTTGTTTGATAGAGAAATTGTGTGATCCCAAACATTGTGAAGGTATGAACATGTATAAATTTTGGTTTCAATCCTTTATATTTGGAAAACTAAATTCAAAATGGGTGTGTGATGAGGTTTGGAAGTGTTCTTGGGGCTCGAGATATGAATGAAAGGGAAACCATTCCATTTCATATGTGTTTCCTTGTTTGCAAATAACTAGTAAAAATCGGGTAACGGGGGAAACCAAATAGTGCAACCTAGGACAGAGGCTCCTCACATGGTTGTTACAAGGTTTTAAAAACAATTTAGGACTTTATGGGTAATAATGCGGCGTAAAACATCTTGGGGAGAGGGTGATGTATGGGTGGTGCAAATTTTGGAAAACTGTGGGGCTAAATTGTGGGCCTCATTAAAAAGGGAAAAATTATCAAACTGCCCCCCCCCCCCTGAGGAATTTAAGTCTCTCAACTAATTTTCCCCATTTATTCTCCTCTTATCCCTATGGGTGAACCAAACCATCATAAACATCCAAGGTATCATTATATGTTGATTAGAGAACATATGTAGCAGTTTTGGGTGTAGACCAAAGCTCTATGTAAATTGAATGCTCCCATTACATCATTTTTATGGATTTGATATTTTAGCTTTTGATATCTCCTTTCAAATCCTTTAAACTCTCTTCTCATGATGGAAAATAGTTTGGGGATTAAATGATACATGAATCTAGATCTACGTATAAGGTAAATGGTGTGTTCAACTTCAAATTATATATATGTGGTCTACATGTTACATTTCATAGTTTTATTTTAGATCTGTGCATGTGTAGTTTTGATTTTCTTCCCTCTAGATGTGGTTTAGATTCCATTACTACATTTTTTTCGAATTATTGTATAAATTATAAATAAAACTCCCCAAGATCCTTATGGGATTCATTTAGTGTGACTAGACCGATTTAGGGCCTTCCTTAGAGTGCACTATTATTCCCAAAAAAGGAAAATTGTAATGTCAAACATTGATTAGTGTTATATTGAAATACAAACCGTGATAAATGAGATGATATTACAGTTTTATTTACTAATGGCACTAGTATTGGATTTTGTAACGCCTTGACCCTAGTAACCCATAGTCTGTGCATTATTACCAAACATTGTCTTGATCACAAGAGATTATGTCTTGAAATACTGATAAGTTTAGTAACCTTGGAAGTACTAGATACATAACTAAGTTTTACATGACATCATTTTTTTAATGGTTAGGGCCTAAGAAATAATTATTATTAAATCAAAGAAAAGACTTCTTTTTACTAGGTAGAGGGAGACCCATTACATAGACTGAAGGCCCAGTGGGCATTTATCCCATTACATGGTCCATAGGCCCAAATTGTTGGCCCAAGGCCCATTCTGTTAATAGTACTGCTATAGTACCGTGTTGTTGAATTACCTCATAATACCCACCGCTACTACATACCACACAAATAATAAAATCATGGGCTGTATATATACCACACAAAAGGAAATAGTGGAAAATATTTCATGAATCTAATGGGAATAAAAAGTGAGATGAAAACACCTTACCTTGTACTTTTCCTTATTAGAGGGTACATTAACCTCTTATATAATAGTAAAATCATTGTTATTAAATTATAAAATAACCACATACATAAATATGATATCATATATGCTCTTTTAGAATTTCATTTTTAATAATATTTCAGCAGTATCATTATTTCAGGTGTTAACTAATTCATTTTTCCTTATATGTTTTGTTACATAAGTCATGTTTGTTATGAATATGATGTATTTTATTAATATACAGAATGATATTAAGTTCCTAAACATTATTTTATATCCTAAAATGAAAATTATTCTTGAATGGTTACGATGGGAAATGAATCTCATCGTGTTTGTGGAGATGATAATCTGTACGTATTCACGAGCGACAATATCATTCTATTGATTGTGAAATATTATGTAATTTGATGGTATATCATATATATAGAATAATTAACTTGTTATATTTATTATTTAGATCAAATATAATCATTATTATACCCATCCAAATAAAGAAGTGTTGAATAACAAACTACACCACGACGTGAAGACCATAAACCGTACGTACACACGTAAGGTGACTTTGTCATCCATAGGATGGATAGAATAATGAATATGGGTGTAACATATTTATAATAACATCATAGTATTTATAATTTACTAGAGTTATTATTTTGGTATGGAATAAATAATGAAAGAGGAGGTGGATGAGGAAATGAACTTTGAAAGAGGTGGTGAAATTATTACCTCCTCTTCAGATGCTTCCTTTTGATTTGATCAAAAGGGCTCCTTAAGTTGGATTTTTGATAAAATTAATGCATCTCAGTTGAAGTTACGCTAGTTGGGAGAATATTTCAGTAGGGTTTTCTGAGCCAAATGTCTTTGGATGTGTTAATTTGAGAGAAGGAGAAGTAACTTTTTATAAGAGAGGTGAGGGTCACTTTAGGAAAATCTTGAAATAATATTTTATTAGAAAATAATTTTCGGTTTTTAGGGGTTGTAGATGGATTTATATCGAGTATAAGGGGGTGATGGGTCGATATATTTTAAAAAAATAGGTTTTAGACAAGTTTAGGCTATCATATTAACCTTATCTTTTTGATTTAATTCTTAGTTAAATAGTTTGTCTTTTTCTATGTCTTCTTGTATTTTAATATTACATGGTTAATAAACATACTATAAAATTCCAAGAGAACCTAATGTGGTTTATTAATGACATATATATTATTATATAAGTCCATTGGCCCCACCTTATATTATTAGGAATATTATATTATTTAATAATATAGTATTTGTTTTAGAAACACATTTATGTCAATTTTGACACAATTTAGTTTTTGGTTTTTGTGAAAGTCAAATATAATTGATTTCATAAACAAAATACATTAAATAAACCCAAAATGTCATATTAACCTAGAAAATTAGTGGAATTTCTCAAAAGATTAAATTTAAATTTATTTTAATATATAAAACATTAGTTAGTTTTGTCTTTCATTAATATGGTAATTAATGCATCATCATTATGTCATAAATGAATTTACTTATTTAATGTCTAAAAATTATAAATAAAATAAAATTATGTAGTAATAATTTTTATATTTTTTATTAATATTTATTGTAGAATTTATCTTATGTTTATCCCTATATAAAAAATGTTTTAGTTATTAAACATTGAATTTATCAATTTTAACTATTTTTAATAAAATATAATAAATGACCTAATCTAAACCAAGTTGAACAAAAAGGATTATATTTTTGACATACTATATATTTTGGTCAGAATACACATATAAAATAGAATTAGGACATGTGGTAGTGTAATTATAACATCATTTTTACCCGTAATTACCCTATATACTTTTAACCATAGAAAATAAAATTCAAAAGTTACTGTTCACCAAAAAAATATTTTCATCCTATTGAACCAAATTTTACTTACTAATGTCTACCAAATCTCTCAGATTTTTGAAATTTAATTCTTAGAGGCAGTAAAATTATGTTTTATGCAAATTTGAAAATGTGCCTAGAAGGTGCGTAAAAGACGGTAAAAAGTTCAATAAAACATTATATATCTGATCTTATTATAAAATAACTTCAATGAATTATATTGGACTAATATAGGTATTATGTATATATTTTTACTTTTAAAAAAGTTAAATTAAAAATAATTATTTAAATAAATAGTCAGATTTAAACAACAACATAATGTTTTTCACTATTCATCAAAATTGAATGTTTTCAGAAAAATAACAAAAAATTACCAAAATATAAATTTGATATTCAAAATTCAAAAATGATATATATTTAACCATATTCAAAAAATATAAGTTGTATTAATTAATTTTAAAATTATTCTTGTTGTCAAAACTAGAAAGCTGGTTTTTGAGAAGTAAAAACAATTAAAAGATTGATATGTGTTAATGTCCAATATAAATGTAAAATTACTCCTAATGAACAAAATTGGATCAAATGATAAAAATATAATCTAACTATACTTAAAAACCATTCAAATGTATAATTTAACACTATAAATTGTTTTTACTAAAAAATTTGTTTTCAATTTACAATTAGTATTTTTCATTATTCATCAAAATATGATAGTTATCAAAAAAACACCAAACATTTATCCAAATTAAAATTTTATTTCCCGCTTATAAATAAAATGTTTATTTTATAAAATTAAATATATTAAAGTTTCAAATATTGGATTTAAAAAAGGTTTCTCGACTAAAGGGTGGTCAAATTGCATTTTTTTGAAAAATACTTCTTTTATCTGAAAATTTGAATTTATTGATATATTATGTCGAATAAACACATAATATGGATGTTAAAATTTTATGGATTATATAAAATTCAAAATGAAGTTAAAAATATTCATAACCACTTTTTAATGGCTAGTTTGGTAAATCGGGGTGCACTCGAACTGAGTGTTGCGTGTAGCCCAAGGTATTGAATTACGTCAAAGAAAATAACATACTATGAAATAATGGGGTGGTAAATTCTTCCCCACTTTTAGAAATTGTGTCCTCAAAATTTTAAAATTTTTCATCATAACATCGTTGAATGTCCCACATCAGAAAAAGAGTTAATAAAACTATCACTTAAAAAGATTGAAAGATAAGTATAAAGGTCACCTGAGATAACCCATACTCAGATTACATGTAAAAAAGCATGGATATGGAAAATAAAGTATGTGTCAAGTTCTAATGGAGAGTGATAGAAAACATGATTAAGATAATTTTAACAACAAGAAAACCACATACTTATGATGGATTAAACAGTCATTAGTTTCCCAGTAGGAAAAGTTAATAGGTAATGTTTTTTTTAAGTTCAATTTCAAAAGGTTGATGAATTTATTAATGATATTGTCTAATAATATAAAGATAAATACATACTTTTCAAGTAGAGTTTCATCCTTTAATAAGTTTCTACCACAAAATCATATTTTCTCCCAATGACGAGTATTCAAGATGACTTGGTCACACCTAAAGCGCTAGGATCAACTTCTAGAGAACCGGATAATCTACAATGGATGATCTATATATTTCCCTTGTCTATAGAGATTAACCAAAACCAAAATGGTTAGTACAAGATTAGATGATCCCCAAAATAGAGAAACCATTATACAAAGAAAAATACTAATATTAATTTCAAAAATTAAACAAACAATACCCAAAGTTCATTAAAGAACATTCAATAAACAATTGTCCTTAAAATCCATCAATATAATCCAAACTATGATTGAAACCCCAAACTCATAATAATTAAATAAAATAGTATTTCATTGTAAATCTTAACATTTATCTCCATATAATATCAACTACTCTTAATGTCTCATACTCATGTGTAATTAACCAAAACACATATTCTCTATGATAGGTTAATAATTTCCATTAATAACCTAAATCTATATAAAAACATAGATTATTCCAAAATAAAAATCCACCATTAATCCTCAAATTAAATGGAAAAGTATTCTATTTTCCTTAGGCATATAGTGTTCCCAACAGAGCAAACGTCTTCCAAAATAACACTTATAACTTAATCACCAAATAATTTTCCTATATTGTGTATATCCATTTGATAAAACATATGATCACAAATAAACTTATTATTGAAAAATAAAATCATTTAACTAAAAAAATTAGTTACCCTAACTATGGACTTCACGTAGTCTAGTGGTTGGTAATAAATCCCAATCACACTTTGGATGCGGGTTCAATTCCCATAGCTTTGTCTGACGCGAAGGGTTGTCACACGGTCTACATGTTTTCCTTTTTCAAAAATATAATTTATAAATTTCTCAAAATGAGATAAATTCCTCAAAATAAACATAACACAATTTAACCACAAATGTTATCTCATATTTCACATTTTTATCCCAAAAATTAATAACTTTTAATTTCCTCAAATCCAAGGATCATATAAACCCAAATGGTTATTTATAACTATATCCATAAAAGAAAAGATAATACTTCCTCAAATAGTATTTTCACATAACAAACTACAGGGATACACATACAAGAGAAAAGTATTCCAAAGTAATCCCATCAACAAAGAGAATAAATACTTTTAAACATTTTCCATCCTTTTTTTCACATATATTATTACTTGGCCTAGTGGTTGTCTAATAAAATAGGGAATTGACTTGGGTAACTCCAAGGTCCCCTAAATTTAATGAAAATGACTATAAATGGATTCATAGGATCATTTTTATTTTCATCCATAATACTCGTCTTTTTTCTTCGGCAATTATTTACTTCATGTCCTCCTTTCCCAGAAATAAAGAATTTCTTTGTTCCAATGAGACACTTCCATGGGTGTCTCCTTCCACATTTCGTACATGATGGAAATTGAGATTTATTTTTTCTATGGTCTCCACTACTGGAAATCTTATCACTCTTTTCCTTTCTCTTCTTTGTTGAGTTTGGTAGTTGGTTAATGTATATGTTGTTGATCATATTTTTGGAAACCTACTTTGGTAAAAACTTGATATCTTTTATTCATGTCAACATATCATTTAATTCCTCATTTACACCATTGTGCCCACCTTGTACATCATGTTCAACGTTAATATGACTTCCTTGGAATCCAACCATTAACTAAAACCAGAAAGTATTGTGTGAGTAACAATAGTCATAAAATGTTTTATAGAATATCATCACACATTATTTTCAATCTGAAAAACCATAGGATTAACAAAGGTAAATTATTATCATCTTATATTAAAATAATTAAAATAATTTTGTATATAAAATGTGATAATTCTAAGCATATCCCCCAGGAGTGTCATAACCAAGAGTGCAGCAAGACCCGTTTTCGTGCACTAGTTCCCGTTTGAGTCTAGCTCAAAGTGGTGTTTTCTGGATTTACCCCTAGATTTATTTGTTCTAGAGTTGCCTCTACCTACTCTTATCTAGAAAGGGATGTATTGCTTGTAAAATTCACAAAATCTCAGCATTCCCAATACTTTAGGAAGGTTTTATATACTAATCCTAAAAGTATATCTTAGGGTAATGTTCTCCAATAAGAGTTTTTCTAAACTTGTTTCCAAGGATTGTACTAAACATCCTCTGATGCCAAATGTAACGCCCCGACCCTAGTTACCCAGAGTTGAGGAATTATTACATAACATTGGAATGATCACCGGAGATCATGTCTCAAAATACCAATTAGATTAGTATCCTTGGATGTACTAGATACATACCCAAGTTTTACATTACATCATGAAATAAAAAAACAACAAAATTGTGTCCACTTTGAGCACACTCATATCCCATTGCCTATCTCTGCAGGTCAATCATGATATAGTTCTTCACATCCTGGGAATAATAAAACATAAGAAAGGGGTGAGCTCAAATTATCAGTAAGGATAAAAATATAGAATAAGCTTCTATAAATAAATATAAAAAATTAAGGCAATGTATACGACTAAAGCACCATCCTTTTAAACATAAACATCAGTATAATATGGAAAGTATAGATCAAATAATTCCATTATTTATTCACAAGGATATTATACTAGTCTAATAATCACATGTAAAATCAATATCTAATTTCATAATGATGGAATGCAGAATTTCATACTACATAACCACATAGTCAAGGCCTCGTGCCAAGACTATAGATATGATTTTCTCAAGGCCTTGTTCCATGATAGTATTATATTGAGAACTACCGATGCATCTAGGTGCTATAGCGGGCTCACCTATCACTTAATATGTCCTATTCATTCATCATATGAAAATGATAAAACCTAATCTAAACATCTGTATTGAAATTAACATACGAAAAGTCAATATTTTAACCACAAACCATGAATGGTCAGAAAATAACACATAAATAGTCAAGCATAACTCATTCAATAAAATATTAAAGATTATATATCAATAAATAAACATCAATTAAGAACAATAAAGAATATTTACATAGGTGAAAATAATCAGTAAGACTATTTGAGAGAAATACCCCCATTTTCTTGAAAACATTTAAAAGTCTCACTATTTATCAAGAAGCTGTTAAAATAGATTTTTGAATTAAAGTTTCCCATACCGATTTGTGTGTTTTAAAAGTAATTTTGATTTTCAAACCTTCATATCCATATAAATAAATCCTAACACTATTTTTAAAACATGGAGATTAATGAGAAATATTTAGAAGAATAAATCTTTAAAACATTTTAATTGATATTTTAGTTTGAGTTCCTAACCAAATAAGAGATGCTTGAATACAGATAATTGAGGTAATAAAAATATTATAACATCTTTAGAATAATGGGATTCATGATATACTATGTCATAGTACTTTATTTACACCATATAAAAGTGAATTGGCACATAACAACAAAAAAGCCTCAATGGAATGTAAATTTAGTTAAAATCCCTTATATAGACCGTATCCTTTGGTTAAGGATAAATTGATGACATAATTATGTTGGAAAAATATAAATAAAATCAATATTATTGGACATTTAAATCCATCAGATTACATCCACACATATTCTTATAAATACAAGACTAATGACATAAATGTTTAACTCAATGAATGGAAATTGAGTAAAGATTACTCATATCATGTTCACATCGATGGTGTGAGAATTTATCAATGGAGTGATTATGTGTATAAAATTTATATCCACACAATGGGGAGTGTAAATAACTACATTAATAAATAAATAGTTATTTCACACATAATATTGGAGAAAAATAATCGATGAAGTTTGCTTAAAACCCAATGAGTGTAAATTAAAATAAGAAATTCCCTTACCAATTTGGAAACTTATGAAACATGCACCCCATGAAAGAAGGATAATACAATGAATATTTAAGTAAACATAAATTAACATATATTACATAAAGAATAAAATCATGTTCCATATATACACCACAAAAAAGAAAATAGTGTAAAATATACAATGAATCTCACGTGAAAAAAATGTGAGAAGAAAACCCCATACCTTTTACTTTTCTTTCATCGAGGGTATGTTATCCTCCTAGATAATAGATAATTTATAATTATTAGATTATTCAAGAACCGCATACATAATTATTATATCATATATTATCTTCTAATATTGTTTTTTAATAATATTTCAGTAGTATCATCATTTAGGGTGTTATCTAATTCTTTTTTACATTATAAGTTATGTCACGTATGTAATGATTATTATGGATAAGATGTATTTGATTCATATCCAAAATGATATTATGTTATTAAAAATAATTTTAATCAAAAAACAAAAACTCTTCTTGAATGGTTACGATGGGAAAATAATCCCATCGCGTTCTGGGAGACTGTAATACGTACGTACACATGAGGGAAAATACAATTCTATTAAAGGTGAAATTGTATGGAATTGGGTGTTATATCATATATAAGGAATAATTAACATGTTATATTTATTATTTACATAAATTATACTCATTATTATACCCATTCAAATAATGAAGTGTTGAATAACAATCTACACCACGATGTGGAGACGGTAATCCGTACGTACGCACGTATGGTGACTATGTCATTCATAGGACAGATAGAATAAAGAATAAGGTTGAACCATATTTTTAATAACATAAAATTATGTTGAAATTAAAATTGTTACTATTTTGTTATGGAAACAACAAATAAATAGGATGTTCAAAAGGAAATAAACATTGAAAGAGGTGGTGAAATTATTAGCTCTTCTTCGGGGTCTTCCATTTGATTTGATCAAAAGGGATACTTAGGTTGTCTTTCTGATCAAACTAAGGCCTCTAGTTTGAATTGAGGGTAGTTGGGAGGATATTTTAGTAGGGGTTTTAGAGCCAAATGTCTTTGGATGTGTTAATTTGAGAGAATGGGAAGTACCCTTTTATAAGAGAGGTGAGGGTCACTTTAGGAAAAGAAAGAAATATTATTTTTTTATAAAGTATTTTTCGGTTTCTAATGGACAAAAATAAATTTATTTGGAGGATAAGGTGGTTATGGGTTGAAATATTCTCAACCAATAAATTTTAGACAAGTTTAGGTCATCATATAAACCTTATCTTCATGATTTAATTCATAGTAAAATAATTTAACTTTCACCTTGTACTTTTGTATTTTCATAATACATGGTGAATAAAAATACTATAAAATGACCAAAAAATCTCAAGTGGTTCATTAATGACATATATATCACTATATAAGTCTTTTGGATGAACCATATTTTTTAAGGGATATTATATCATTTAATAATATAGTATTTATTTTAAAAACTCATATATGTCAATTCTGACACTATTTAGTATATGGTTTATATGAATTTCAAAAAAACATTATTAATTCCAAAAAAATACTTTAAATCAAAACGAACATGTAATATTAACATTGAAAATTAGTGTAATGCATCAAAAGTATCAATTTACAGTTATTGTAATATTTATAACATCAATTAGTTTAGTCTTTCATTAATAAAGTAATTACTGCATCATCATTGTTTCATAAATAAATTTACATATTTAATGTCTAAAATTTTTAAATAAAATAAATTTATGTATTAAATTTGTTTATATTTGTAATGTATATTTACAGTCGAATTTATCTTATGTGTAACCCTATATAAAACAATTTTTAGTTATTAAACTTTGAATTTAACAGTTTCAACTCTATAATAAATAAAATATAATAAATGTCTTAATCTTATCCGTGTGGATCAAGAAGGATCATATTTTTTTAATAAGGTTTATTTTGGTTGAAAAACACTAATCCAATAGAACTATGACATGTTTTAGGGTAATTATAATATCATATTTAGCTTTCATTACCCTATATACTTTTAATTATGGAAAATACAATTTAGATATTAGAATTCATCAAAATTTATTTCCATCCTTTTAGAAAACAAATTTACTTACTGATGTCAATGGTGAATCTCAATGTTTTGAAATTTAATTCACAGAAGTGGTAAAATTATGTTTTATGCAAATTTTCAAATGTGCCTAGAAGGTGGGTTAAAGACGGTTAAAATTTCAATAAAATTTTATATATCTAATATTATTATAAAATTACTTTAATGAATTAAATTGAACTAATATAGGTATTATTTATCTATTTTTACTTTAAAATAAATTTAAATTAAAAATAATTTTTCAAATAAAAAGTCATCTTTAAACAATAATGCAATGCTTTTCACAATTCATCAAGAAATTGTATGTTTCTAGAAAAATACCAAAAATTCACCAAAATATAATTATGAAATTCAAATTTAAAAAATGATTTCTATTTTACCAAATTGAAACAATTTAACTTGTATTAATTAATTTAATGAAATATTGTCATTGTCAAAACCAGAAAGCGGGTTTTTTAGAATTAAAAACTATCAAAAGATTGATATATGTTTAGGTCCCATTTAAATGTAAAGTTACATACAATGATCAAAAGTGGTTTAAATTTTAAAAATATAATCTAATTATAGTTCAAAACCTTTCAAATTTATGATTTAAAACTATAAACTATTATTATTAACAAAGATGATTTCAATTAAAATTTATTATTTTTCACTAATCATCAAAATATGAAAGTTAGTAGAAAAGAACAAAATATTTATCCAAACAAAATTTTTATGTCCCAACTAAAAATAAGAAATTTATTATATCAAATTTAATGTATAAAAGTGTCAAATATTTAATTTAAAAAGGGTTCTCCATTAAATGGTGCTAAAATTTCATTTTTTGAAAAATAATTCTTTTATATAAAATATTGAATTTGTTCATATATTATTTCTAGGAAACACATAATCTAAATGTTAAAATAATATGATGTATATAAAATTCATAACTCAGTTAATACTATTCATAACTGACTTTTGAATGGCTAGTTTGGTAAGTCGTGGTGCACTCAAACTCGGTGTTTCGTGTATCACAAGATATTGAATTACATTAAAGAAAATAACATACTATGAAATCATAGGGTGTTATAGATTTTTCTATTTGTTTGTAAATGTTTTGGGATTTTTTTGGAATAATGTAAAAATATAGGTAAATGGGTAAATATAAATTTCTTAAATGGATTGTGAAATTGAAATTGAAAACGGTAGGTTGATTAAGTCATATGAAATGATTAATGTGTAAATGGTTTAATTAATCGGTATTGATAAATATGTTAAAAGGACTAATTTATGGGAATTTTTTATTTTGATAAATGATTTAAAATGTGAAATGGGATATGACTTAAATGGGAAAGTCAAATTAAAGGATAATTGTTTTTATGGGTTAAGGAATAAGGGTGAATTTTGAGTTAAATGAAATATGAAATGGTAAATTTGTTTGTATATTTTTTTTATGGCTTGTGATATGGTATATTTGGTAAATGGATAAATAATTATGTTAACATTGATTTGTGGTATGTGGTTTATTGACTTGAGGTTCTACACGTACATTTCAGGTTAGACTAAAGCTCTAAACCGCACCTATAGAATGAAAAGGTTAGGGATTTTGATTGAGGATTTATAACAATAATGGTTTCATTGGTTGAAACTAAAAAGGATAAAATAGGGAATTTGATTTATCCCTTTATGTATATTGAGTATTTGGATTAGTCCATTGTGTAAATAATTAAATTCCTAATGTATAGAACATGTATTGAAAATGATCTTACTAATGATTAATACATAACTAAGGGGAATATAACTTTAAATGGAAATGGAATAAGTGAATATTATTACCTAGTGGCACCCAAGTTGTCTCTTTTTTAGCTTTTTGATATATTTACTACATACATTCTCTATCTGTTTAGACTGGATATTTTTTAGACAAACTTAGTGGTGGTATACTAAGTTTTACTTGAACCCTGCTCGAGCCACCTATATATACCTCACTAGATTTCATGATTGCAGGTTGTGAAAAAGAAAAATTATAAATTATAAAGAGTTTAGTTGGGTTTTTAATGTGAATAGATGAGGTTCTTGAGATAGAGTTAGGATCCATTTTAGGGGATCTATCTGTTCTGTTTATTTTGGGTTTTCATTCACTTTATCACTATTAGTCAGAAATGACATATCTACTATGGGTTGTGGTTTGTACCCTATTTGGGAAAATGGTACGTAATACATGTGTCTATTATATTATTTATTCAATCCATTATTTTATATGTTATCATCTGTGGTTTACTCCGTTATATTATGTATAGTCTCCCAATGTGATCTATTTGACCCTCACTGCTAGTTGGAAACCTCTATCATACGGGGAGATACGCTTGAGTTTATATGGAAACCTGTCTCGTGTCACCAATTTAATGGATTCTGGTTTGGTGTCATTACAATGTGGTATCGTAGATGTTCATTTTTATGGTCTTATTATTTGTGGATGGTCGACTAGAGATTAGGATGTGTTGGCCCTAGTTAATGAGTGTTGGAGTCGGTTCCGTAGATCCTACATCTTTGCACTTCTTGATAAACATTTATTAATTGGATGGATGTTAATATACATATCATCAAATAATGATTGTTCTTATACCTGAAATTTTAGGTGATAATGTAGTAAGAGTGGTTGTCACAGTAAAAGGTCATAGAGGATCCCTATTATGATGAGAACCCAGAAGTTCCATGACACTATTCTTGAATAAATGTTATATAGTCAGATGATATCATTTGAAGGGACACAAATGATGCAGGCTATCAAGGGTGAAGCCTCATTCAATTTTGAGGCATTGTATCGTATTGTACGCCCTTGGTAATATCTTGGTGGATATTATGAGAAAGAGAATCACCAGTAGGAAACCCACATTCATAAGTGTCATTTGATGTTCCAATATAAAAACGTGTATATTGGTTGATATATTGTTAGTGTATTGTTACGAGGAATTATGACTCATTCCCTTAGATTTATTGGTGAAAATCGTGATGAACTTTGTTCGTAGAGAGGTAGGTTTTGTTGGATTTGTCACGAGTAATAATACATTAATGATTAATGTGAGAAAGGATTTGTCCCTTCTGTTCCATAACAGAAGTTAATGTCTCATACACTTTGAGGGAAATCATATAGCTGAAATAAATCCACAAGCATGGTGTTATATAAGAAAGATCAATTTTTGTAATTTTGAAGAATGAGAAATCGAGAACATGGGTTGATGGCACCAACATGAAACCCTCTTAACTAGAGATATCGATACAAAGGGATTATATTACATGATAATCATTTGTATGAAGTTACATGTCATTGTGGAATTATCTTCTTTCTCAATGGGTTCTTTATTATGTTGCTAGATGCTAACCTTGGACATTTGGATAATCCACAAAATTTCCCTGACAATAAAACCTAGAGGGTCACCGACTAAGTGTATCCAATATATCAGTTAAATATAATATTTAACATGTTAAATAAAGATTATTCTCATTTTTTGTTTAATAATTATTCATAGATGCATCATCTCATTTATTTCAACACTGGTTATTGAATAAAATATACTATGTGTGGAATAATTAATAAATATTTATTTTATATTTAGTTAATATAATAATTATATATTTATTGTAAAATAATGCCAGCAATTTTATTTAATGAATAAATATTCATTATTCAACGATCCATAAATATTGAGGAGGATTGGTGGATCGAGTTTAATGGTTTACTGTGAACTAATAATATTTAATATTATTTGATTAAAAAATATTAAATTATAACTCCCAAGTGAAGAGGATGTCTGGAAATAATAACATTTCATGTTATTATTTTTCCGAGGGGGTTTTCTAGAGGAGATCAACCCTTGATCTCCCCAACAAAATGATGAAACACTCCAGATCTATTTTCGAACACATTAATTAAGAAAAAATCACATTGGAGGAAATTAATTAGTTTAATTACATTAATTAGAAATAATATATGATTATCTTCTATCTTGTTTTGAGGATTATATTCCTTTTTTGTAAATCCTTGATTTAATTCCTTAGATACTAGATTTCACCATCGTATTGACCCCAGATTTTTCATTGAATCTAGAAACAATCACAGTTCAGCACCATACATACCATGCTTCTACTGCACCCAGAACCTACAATTTAATGACCCACCAATTCGCATTGGCTTGATATCACAACGATTCATTACTAGGCCTTAAGAGACATCCCCAAGATGCCAAAGGATGACAATAAATGCCTAAGGGTTCAAATACAAGTGGGGGATGAATTACACTTATTAAATAAGCTAATAAACCAAAAAAAGCTTTCACAATATGATGAATGAACACATAAATACAACTCAATAACTTTATGTATCTCAAAACCACATCTATGTATGCAACAAAAAAATAACCAAGTGTCAAAGTACATGATAGATAAATGAAATAAGAATATCTACAAGACTCCATGCTCCAAAATCTCAAATCTCCATAATCTCCATACATACGAAACAATATGAGGTAGTGCTAAAAATTTGGGAAACATTACCTTTTCCCCTTTCTCGAAAGAAAACATGTGCAAAAGTGCCAATGTTCCAAATCAGGGGTGAGTATAAAACTAAACAGGGTTTCCTCAATGACTTCCTTACTCATGTAACTGGGATATAAGAGTTTTAAATAATTATATTAAATAGTTTTTATAGAATAATTTCATAAAAATATTTCATAACTAAATATAAAAAGCATCCAAAAACCATTCGTTACCAAATGCTTACAAGTGCAATTGAGCCCAATTTTCCCAGCAAGATATTTTCCTGAAAAATAACTAAACAATATTTAAAAAAATTTCACAATATCTTTTTTCGGCATACCCAAACCTTCTAAAAACCCATGAAACCAACCATTCATGATAAATTATGATAGTTCCACACTCATGAATGACTTCTCGTCGATCTACCAAGTTCTCAAAAAGGTAATTGTTTCCCATAGGCCATTTATCCTTTGGCACTAAGCTCAAAGTCACATTTCAACAAAGCCTCAGAAATGCAATATGATCTTTATATCTTCAGTGACATTTAATATTTGTCACTGATCTCAAGGTTATATTTCAACCAAGCCCCATAAATTCAAAATGAACTCACACACCAATATGCCCAAGAATTGTGACAAAACACCTTTTCAATAAAAACACCCTTATTATTGGAAACCAATTTCATCAAAGTCATTTCAATACCAAACCATTTCAATAAAAAACCCATTTTATTGAAAACCATATTTTAATCAAACTAGTTAACAATTTCATCAAATAAATAATTTAAAATCATCAATTTAAATTCAAGAGGCTAAATCACATTGCAAAACAATTAACTAAGATTTCACAATTTCACTCAAATACTAAATCATCACTGTAGAAGATTTATTCCCTAGTTTTCACAATAAATAAAATTCAAATAAAAAAATTAATCTAATCCAACCAATTCTTGCTAGAGGATTTGAGAGAGAAGCCTCCAACCTTAGAGGTTTTGAAGAAATCTACAAGGAACGAAGAACACACAATGAAACCGGGTAGATTCTCCAAGAACTCGCCTTAGATCTCCTCTCATAGTAAGACCAAGACCAAATCACATAATATTTGGAATCCAAACACTTAGATATACCCATAATTGGCATAGAACTTTGAAACTAAGAGAAGAGGAGAAGTATATCTATGTATATCTAAGAAATCGGTCATGAACGAAGAAGTACGATCACATACCTCAAGAATTTGGATTTGATTCTCCAAGGAAAGCCTTCAAATCTCTTCCAAAGCTATTGGGAGAGGTTCTCCTACCTTCAAGGGAGAGTAATATTATGTTATGGCCACTGATGAGGAAAAGTGATCCATTTAGAAGCCAGAATGTGTGAGATGCAATAGGATGCCACTTATGTTCCTGGATGATTAGTTTGCACGGTTAGACAAATTGTGCACTAACCATGCATTATCCACTACCTTGGTAGACCCTCACAAAGCCCCCTCACATGGTATCCCAAACCTTGATCCAACTGTGCGGGAGCCACTGCCTAAAAAATGACCAACTACACATAGTTTGGATGCACAGTTAGACAAATAGTGTGTCGGCCATGCAACTTCCCCTTTTCCCTAAAACTTCATTCAAAGTTCTCATGACTCTCCCCTTCACCACCCTTAATATTATAACCATGGAAAGAATCATGTAAGGTTTACATAATAGAATTCAGGTGTACTAAATTCTCCCCACCATTGGTCTTTCCTTCCTTGGAAAGTAGAAAACCCTCAGCCAACTAGAAGAGTTCCAACCACTGCTCTTTCATTTACTTCTCACGTTCCCAAGACTCTTCCTGTATTTGACCTTGATAACATAAAACCTGCACTAGACTGACAGTTTTTCCCCTCAGGACATTCTCTTTCTTGTTCACAATTCGTACCAAAATATGTATCAACAAAGCAACTGAATCTAGGTCAACGTGATCCCATATGATCACATGGTCCTGATATGGTTAAAACTTTTTCAACTAAGATACATGGATCACATTATGCACCGAACTGAACGGTGGTGGTAATTCCAACTGATATTCCACCTCTCTAACTTGTTCCAGTTTTTCTAAAGGGCCAATGTATCTATGAGGTAAATTTCCCTGCCTACTGAAATGACGATGTCCAATCCATGGAGATATCCTCAAAGAAGACATGACCACCTACAGAAAATGACAACAGTCTTATATGGTGATCTGCATAAGGTTTCGGACGACTCTGAGCCCTCTCCATCATCTTTATGATCAAATGGGTCCTCTCCATTGTTTCATAGAAAAGGCTCAGTCCAACTATCTATTTTTCACTTATTTCTACCCAACATAGCAAGGAATAACAAGGACGCCCATACAACGCTTCAAACTGAGCCATGGGTGTCGAGTCCTGATAATTATTATTGAATGTGAACTACACCAAGGGTATATTCTCCTCTCATGAACCACCAAAATCCATTACAAAATCCCACAACATGTCTTGTAATGTTTGTATTTTCTGCTCGGATTTCCCATCTGTTTGAAGATGATATGTCGTGCTCATAGTAAATTGATTTTGAAGATCATGATGTAAAGATTTCTAGAAACGAGATGTGAAACTAGGATCTCTATCTGAGACTATTGAAATTAGTACACTATTCATCTTTACCAATTCTCAGATGTAGATTTTTGACAGATCCTCCACCGTATAATTTTCAGGAATAGGGATGAAATGAGCCGACTTAGTAAGACGATCCACTATCACCCATATGGCATTATGTTTCTAAACCATTCATGGAGGACCTATAACAAAATCCATCGATATATGCTCCCATTTTCATAATGGGATTGTTAAAGACTGTTACATTCCTTTTGGTCTCTGATACTCTACGTTAACTTGCTAACAAGTCAAGCATCACGAGGTGAACTCATCCACAATTCTTCTCATGCTGCTCCATGAAAAATACTCTTTCAATGCCTTATACATGTTCTATGTACCTAGATGTACAACCCATATCAAATGGTGGAAGAAAAAAGGAGTTGTTCTTGAAAATCAATATGTACAACTATCCGATCTCTAATTCAAAAAATTGAACTCCCATTAAGTAGCCATCCCTCAATGGCCCCCCATCATTGATTTTTGAACTCATAACCATACATTCTGCAGCAGATGTTTGTGCCTTTTTGAGCATTTTTACCAAATTATGAATTAGCATAGCTGAAATGAAAACCACAACATCACCTCAATCTTCACTTTCCATGATCATTTTGGCTAGGACCGACATCAACTATCATTCATATGAAGATTTTTTTTCCAAATGAGCATTCGAATTTCTACATAATGGATCCACCACCGAATTCCCATTTCCTGGTGCATACATCAAGTGAATGCCAAACATATGGAGATACCCCATCCATTTCCTTTGTCTCAGATTCAATTCACGATGTGAGAAAATGTGTTTCATGCTTTTGTGGTCCATAAACATAGTGAATTTCTCACCAAAGAGATAGTGTCTCCATGTTTTTAAGGCATGGAAGAATGCAGCTAACTCCAAGTCATTTGTTGGGTAGTTCCTTTCATGTAGACTTAACGTCCTTGAACCATAAGAAACCACATGGTCTCCTTGCATGGGAACACATCCCAACCCTGATCTCAAAGCATCATACTACACCACGTACCCATGTCCTGATTCTGGAAAAATAAAGATAGGTGATTATGTAAGCTAAACTTTCAAATCCAGGAAAGACATTTGGCATTCCCTTTTCCATTTGAATAGAGAGTTCTTATTTCTCAGAGCTATCATTAGTGAATCTCGTCATGAGAAATCATGCACAAAGGGTCGATAATAACAAAATGGACCAAGAAAAGTTCATATCTTGAAGACATTCTTCAGTGGTTTCCATAAGATAATAGCTTCTATGTTTTCTATATCAACATAAATGCCTTTTTGTGAAATGGAATGAACAAGAAAACATAATTCCTATTTCCAAAAAATCACACTTTGATAATTTGGCATACAAATGGTGATATCGAAAGATTGGTAACACTATATCAAAATTCTCTTCAAGGTCATATTTTTTCTTTGAATACACCAATATTTTGTACAGAAACACCACGACAAAAGAATCATGATATCATTGAATTATCTGATTCATCAAATCCATAAGGACCATTGAAACATTCATTAGACCAAAAGGCATGAATACAAATTTTTAGTTTCCATATCTACTTCTGAAAGCCATCTTCGGAATATCCTCCTTCTAATCTTGCAATTGGTGATATCCAAGTCCCAAGTCGATTTTGGAGAACCACATGCTCTCCTTAATCTATCAAAAACATAATCAATGCATGAGAGTTGATACCTAATCTTTATCATATCTTTGTTATTCTTAAGATAATCAATATAAAACCGAAGAGTTCCATATTCTTTCTTCACGAACAAGACCAGTTCTTCCCACATAGACATACTTGGTCGAATAAAACCCTTTCTTTCAAGTTCTTATAACTTCCCTTTCAATTCTTTTAACTCAGTTTATTCCATCCTATAAGATGAAATGGAAATAGGGCTGGTACCTAGAAAGATATCAGTAATAAAATAAACTTCCCTTAGAAGTGGTAACCTTGAGAAGTTATTGGGGAAGAAATCTGGAAATTGATCGACAACTACTGGAATTATTTTCCTAGATCTCTTCCATTGATGGCAATGTCAATGCTGTTAAATGATAAGAGATCATTCCCATCATTGGTACCAAAAATTCTTTTCCCCTTACTTTTCCATCCTCTCTCCTCTGAATAGATTCTCGATGTCGTCCTCAGTTGTGAAACTAATTGTCCTCTTATAAAAATCGATGTGATCCTTGAACATTGTCCACAATTTCATACCTAGTATTACACAATAAATATCCATGTCTAACACCGAGATCCCATTTCAGTTTAGCTCTATCAACATTTATAGCACATGCTCTACATGAAAAGGCTTGACATTCTCTTTCACCAAGTAGAGTAAGTAGTTTTAATATATAAGGCATCATTTCCAACATTAAACACATAAATTCAACAACATGATAAGAAATGAAAGAATGTGAAGCACCTATATTAAAGAGCACTTTCACAAGGGTATAATTAAAAAGAACCGTACCTCTCACCATAGATGGTCCAGCTTGATCATCGACCATTATTTGATCAGCTCCCTATAATTTCTTCATCGCTTCACTCTGATCCTTGTTCCCTTGCTGAGATTTCACTTGTTGCATCAAAGGACATGGTGTCCATGACCCCAGGGAAGTGTCCCTAACACTCAAACATGGATAAATTCAGAAACATTGTATAAGGTGTCCCATCATGTTGCAATTGTCGAATGCTATTGGTTGTATTGTACACTCTCCCTTGATATGAATCAATGAAACACACTAGAAAACATTCAATAATTCTATTGGGTCTTAGAGGTTGTTTATTTGCTCTTGTTTTTCGATTATGTTGTGTTTCTCATCCTTGAGAAAAGTTTTCTGATTTACTCGTTCTCTTATTGCTAGAGTTCTCAAATATTCTCATGAAGACAATTGTACTTCCTCAACTTGGATTTTCAATAGTTTTAAAAGACTGAGCAATTCTTTGAATCAACTATTGGTTCAACTGTGGTTCAGGTACAACCACATTCTCAATGGACTCTTCCGACTAGTTTTTATTACTCATATTAGGTACTGTTTTCTAAAAAAATAACAAACTCTGTCAGTCGCACTGTCTAGAAACTAATGGATTAGCATTTCATATTCTATCACATCCACTATCACAAAATTGATTTCAAAAAAAAATCATGGTCCACCATTTTTTAAAAATAATTTCATTATTTTTAAAATCAACCCATTTACAAAATTACCAAATAACGTTTTTTGAAATCATTAATTTTGAAGTAAAATTTATCATTTTTAAAGAATTGATCCTTTACATAAAATCATAAATCATTACTCAAAATGAAATATAAAATCCTAATGGGAAGTCATTCCTCTACAAGTCATGTTATTCTTGACTCATTTGCTAAACCCATGACAATAGGATATCAAAATACTAGAAGTGTTTCCAAACACTTATGCACCCAACTCACGGGTATCATGAAGATCAACATAAAAGGGTTAGTTACATCCTATTATGATATACATTTCATGTTCCGACAATCCCAGTGCTTTCTATGGTTTCAACCCAAAGGATAGAAAAGAAAGAATTTTATCTCCAATACATAGAACACTGATGAATACTTGTTAGGAAAGGACTGAAAAAGTTGACACCATTTGTAATGACCCTCCAGTTCTCATTGTCTTGAGAGCACAATGAGTCATTATTAGGCCTTAAACGAAATCTCCAAGATTCCAACGTCTGGAAATAAATGCTGAGGGGTTTCAAATACATGAGGGGTAAAATTTACCCTTTATGAAATAATCTAATAACCCACAAATCATTCACGATACGATGCATGAACTAAAAAAGACAAGTCAACAACTTTATTATCTCAAAACCACATCAATGTATGAAACAATAGAAAAATAACCATGTCTCAAAGTACACAATGGATAAATGAAACAAGACGCTCTACGAGACTCCATTATCCTCAAGATCCAAGCTCCATAAACACCAAATAGACAAGAATCAGAAGTTTGTGTAAAAATGTGGGAAACATTACCTTTTCCCCTGACTCGAAAGATAACATCTGCAAAAGCACCAAAGTTCCAAAGTATGGGTCATTATAAAACATAGTATGTTTTCCCCATTGACTTCCCTACTCACGTAACTTTGATAGAAGCATTAGAAACAATTATATAAAAGTTTTTATATAGATAATTTTCAAAAAAAAATTATAACTAAATATAAAAAGGATTCCAAAACTATTCGTTACCAAACACATACAAGTGAAATGGAAACAAATGTTCCTAGAAAGATATTTTCCAAAAAAATAACAAAACAATCTTTAAAACCATATCAAAATTTCCCTATTTGGAATATCCAAAACTTCCAAAAACCCATTAAACAAACCATGCATGATATGTTATGACAGTTCCATACTCATGTGAGGTTTCTCATCGATCTACCATGTCATCACAAGGAAATTTATTCCCATGTTCCATTTAAACTTTGGCAGTGAGAACAAGGTCATATTTCAACCAATCCATATAAATGAAATATGAAAATTATATCCCAATTTGTATTTAAAATTTTCAACTGAGCACAAGTCCATATTTTAACCAATCCCTATAAATGCAATATGAACTCACACACCAATATGCCCAAGGATCATGCCAAGAAACCTTTTTCAATAAAAACACCATTTTTCTTGAAAACCAGTTTCATCAAAGTCATTTCAATAACAAAACATATAAATAAATCACCCCCATTATTAAAAACCAAATTTACATCAAACCATTTAACAATTCCAAAAAATCAATAATTTAAATTCATCATTTTTAATTCAAGAGGCTAAATCACATTACACAACAATTCACCCAGATTTCAAAATTCCACTAAAACAATAAATCCTCACTGGATAATATTTATTCCATGATTTTCATGATAAATCTAATTCAAACAAACCAATTTGAAACTAATCCAATCAATTATACTAAGAGGAGTCAAGAGAGAAGCCTCATACCCCCAACAGTTTTGACGAAAACCACAACGAATGAAGAACACAAAAGAAAACCAGGTCGATTCTCCAGGAACCCGCCTTATATTTCTTCTACCTGAATTTCCAAGACCAAATACCATAATATTGGGCATCCACACACATAGATCTTCCCATAACAGGTGTATATCGATGAAACCATGGGAAGAGGAGAAGTATATCTAAGTAGATCTATGAAACTGATCTTGAACGAAGAAGAACGATCACGTACCTCAATAATCTTGCATTGATTCTCCATGGAAGGCCTTACGATCACCTCCAAAATGCTTGGGAGAGGTTATAATGCCTTCAAGGGAGTGTAATAATATGTTATAGTTTCTTAGGAATAAAAAATATCTTTTTAGAGGAAAAACCATATGAGATCCATTTTTTAGGATCACACTTAAGTGCATGCATGGTTAGTTCACACAATTAGACAAACTGTGCACAAAATGTTTGTTAGCCACATCCTCAATAGACTCTCCCATGGCCTCATCACATTTCCTTCGGAACCATGATCCAACAGTTCATGATCCAATGCCTCAAAATGACCAACTATGCACGGTTTGGCTGCATAGTTTGACAAACCGTTCGCCACCCGTGCAGCTTCCCCTTTGACTTAAAACTTAATTCAAAGTACTCCCGACTCTCACCTTCGTCACCCTTAATGTTATAACCATGAAAAGAATCTTGTAAGAGTTACATACCAGAATTAAAGGGTACTACATACAATGATATCATTCTTTGCGGTAGCTAACCCACATATAAGGGAAAAACCAAGTCACCATGGGTGGCATTGTGTTCATTGTGTGTGTTTTCAGAGTTGAATGATATTTAATTATTGGGTGATGCATTATTTTTATGTGAATATTTTAGGATATTTTTATAATGTCTAAAATAACACGAGTTTGTGCATTCATGCAAAATCATAGGAACATAGGGCTATAGGTGGCATGCATCACGATAGGAACACATGGAATTGGTGCGCATGACATGGAGGATAGAATGAATTTTATTTTCTTGAAAAATTAATGAAAAAGGTGTCTAATAAGGTTGATGTAAATAGGTAATAAGAAATTATTTTAATTAAGGGTTAGATAATTATGCTTGATAAAGAGTTTTAAATGAATTAAGAAGTTGGTTGTGAAAATTTATTAAATGGAAAATGGTTCATAAGTGATAGATTCATGTTGTGACTATGTGTGAGGGTTACCCAATTTTGACCATGACCTGTGGTTGGGATCATTATGGTTAGTGTTCTATGATTGGTGTTTTTCTTGGGAATAGTATTCTAGGATGAGATATTTTTGACTACTAGAGATCCAACTTTTATGTGAATTGTGGAAGTGCTATGTTATATATTCTAAGAATCATGCTTCGATTTATAGGAAAATTACACCACATCGACACGTTCTAGTTGGGAGATAGGTGGTTGTCATTGAGAAGGCTCCACCATAAGTGGGGCATAAAATTTTAATTTTTTGGATAAAAGAGGATAATATTAATTTTGTGAAAAATTCAATCATTTTATGGAAATGATTGAATAGGACCTGGGGTGGGTGATTCCGAGCATGTTTGAGATGAATAAGGAATTTTAACCCCACCACCCTCTAAATTTTGCTGGATAGGGATTGCCTAAGGATAAAAAGATATAGATATAGTCCATTGGGAAAATACGTGATCACCTAAATGCTTCTCCTAAGAACAGATTCATATTGGTGGCTTATATATTGTGAGGTTAGGAAAAATGCTGGTGGGATATGCATGTATATAATGAGAAGAACATGGTATGTTGTGGAAGGGATTCTAAGAAATGTTTTTCTAACAATTTTATCTAGAGACCTTGAGGAAGATGATGGAATTAGAGTTTATATGTTTTACTTAGGGGACTATGCCAGTGATGGATTATGGTAGCTATTTCACTAACTTCCAATGATTGTTTCTAGATCTGGTAGAAGAAGAGACTAAAATGGCATGGAATGTCCAGTATGTAATTAGACATATAATTATGTCCAATGTAAATGGATTCCACTAAAATTTGTTTGCTGAAGTTGAAAACTATGACCTTATATAATAATGAAATCTAACAGAGTATCCTAGTAGTGGATTTTTTGCATCATTTGGGTTATGAATTTGTGCTGATTATAATGGTAGGAAGTGCCACTTCGAGTGCTTTCACCAGGTAAGTGGTATATAGGGTTTTTAAAATAAGAAAAATATCTATGGGTAGAAACATGGTTTTCTTCTATCAGTGATGCATGACAAGAAATATCCATGGTTAGTTTCACTAAATACCAGTTGAGTACTGATCCTGTTGTAGGATAGGTAATTTTCAATTATTATGTACGAACTCTTATTAAATAGAAACCAATGGGGATTCGAGTGAAAAACAGGGTGAAGACATTGGGTTGGTTGCCCTATACCAGGAAGGTAGCTGGAGCTATACCTTTCCTACTAGTTGAGGTGGCGGGCGTGGTACTCCAGGTCGAGAGCATCCATACTAGTATGATACTATAGCCCATGGATATCAAATATGAATCCATGGTAGTGGCATGGGTTCGATTCATGCAGTTTATTCTACACACGGAGGTGGTGAGGCTAGAACATTGACTATTCAAGGTACGATTCATATGGATTCTAAGGTTTCACATTCTTAATTTCAAAAACGTTTCCCCACATTATTTAATTTCAACACAATTTTTAGTTATTTTGGTCTAGTGGTGGAACATATTTGTGGGGTTATATCGATTGAAACACTTTTAGTGGTGGGATCATAAAATATCATTAACCTTAAGGGGTGTGTACTCAATGTTTGTGGGTACCTATTTCTATGGGGATTTTTGTGTTTGAGATGTCTCATTTTGATATGATTTTTGGGATGAAAAGGATGATGTTATACCTAGACCATACTGACTATTATCATAGTAAGGTATCCTTCATATCTAAAAAATTATACACATATTTACAATTTGGAAAATGGTATGTTTGAAAACACCATGCTAGTACAGTTTGTCAGCAGTTGGGTGAACTCATAACCCAAGTGGTCTTTATTAATCTTGATGATTGGAGAGTAGAGTAATATATCTTTCCGCTAGTGGTGGATCTATTTTAGTTTGTGTTTCAAGAAGATTTATCAGGGTTGAAACCTAAGAGATATTATTGACATCATGGTATGGTTGATGTCAGGAGAAGAACCTATTTACAATCATCCATATAGATTGGAACAAAAAAACACCATGATATTAAAACATAGTAGGAGGAGTTAGTGAATAATGGGTGTTTCCAACCTAGTATGTCACCATGGTGGTTTCCTATGTTGTTTTCATGGAATATTAATCGATCACTATGGTTGTGTGTTGGCTATAAGAATCTAAATCGGATGAAGGTTAAGAACTGATACTACATTTCTTGTATCAAAGGACTTTTTTGACTAGCTAATAGAATTAGTGGTATTCAATAAGATAGATCTGAGACCAGAGTTTCAACAGCTAAAGATGGGACATTCTATTATACCATGGACTACCTTTAAAATATGCATGGATTGTATGAGTTTATTTTCATTTCATTCTGGTTGGCCAATGCATTGACAATTTTAATGGATCTAATGAACTGAATGTTCCATATTTATCTACATCAATTTGTAGTTGAATTTTTTGTGGGCATCATAGTGAACTCCAAAAAACATGACTGTCATGACTAACATATTGACATCATGATGAGTACATAAATAGAGAATGTGATATCTGACAAGATATCCAACTTTCTTTTTTATTGAAAAGGTTTATTTCTTAGGACACATTATCTAAGATAATTGTAATTCTATGGAACCATACAATGTGAAGGCTGCTATTTCATGAGAGTATCCCAAGAATGTTTTATATTTCTGAGGTTTTATGGGTCTGAGAGTGTAATGACCCAATAATTTATTAATTAAAATTCCTTTTGTACTAACTAAATATCTTATTATGTAAAATGGTTACATAAAATATTTACATCTTTGGTTTAATGTTTTTGGATTTTGAAATAATGTTAAGAATTGTGACCATTTCTAATATAGTCGTTGACCATTGATCAGATGATTAATATAAATATAGGGCTTTATCAAATCCAATTTACTCAGAAAAAGGAGTCGATGGCCTCATCCAGTAAAGTTTTCCCATATGAAAACCATTTTTTAGAGCTCGAGAAGGATGTGGAGTCATTTGGATTCCCTCTTGACCAATCCCATGTTAATATTCAACACATTAAGCTCAAATGGAACAGCCTATGGGAGAAGTGGATGTTGATAGAGATGACCACCCGGGTAATGTTATCTGAGCCACCCCAAGAGTCGGTCACTATCACACACCACACCCTTAGGTCATATGTGGGTGTTATGAGGGGTTACGTAACAAGACCCTAGCACTATGATTATGTGTATTATTTTTTTATATAATAAATAATATACTTTTATTTTATTATTTTTACATTGAAAATAGTTTTTAGAGCACAAATAGTATGTTTAGTTAATAGTCAATTGAGAAATATATTTTTATGAATGATTTTTTTTGAGTTAAATAATTTTTTAATTAAATATTATAACAAAATTATGTTTTATTAAAAATAAATGATCATATAATTTTTATGAATACAACCATTATTTTTATAAATGTTTGAAAACCATTTTTGCCAAAACCCATGAATTTTTGTTAAATGTTAGTTTTTATTTTGAATGTAAAAATTTTAAAAAAATTAAAATTATTCTTATAATGTTAATATTATTTTTTGAATTAGGACATCGAAATTATCCAATTGTGAATTTTTCATAATTTTCTTTGATAGTAGAATTTTTAGGTAAAAATTAAATTCCATTTAATTATATAATGTGTTTTATGACATCATAATGACCAAATAGTGATATAATAAAATACTATAAATTATATTTTTGGACAATATATGTATTCCCATTAAAATAATGTGATTTTATGATTGTTTAATTTATTTGACAAAGCCTTAGTGGACCCTCGAAGACTTATAAAACATTTTAACCTTTAAATTGATTTCCTTGAGAGTGTGACTCACCTACAGATAGGGAAGCCTAATATTTTATGACTTTAGTCCATTTTCCATATAAAATAATGTTTTACACTCCCCTTTTGAAAAAACAATGGGTTGGTTTGTGGTTTTTATTTGTTTAATTTTTGGTGTCCAAAACCTAAATAATAAAGAATTCCCTCTCTTTTCCTATCGAAACCCACCCAAGCCCCCACTTCCTATTCACTCAAAGCCTTTTTAACTCAACCAAACCCTTCCCTCTTGTATCTATAATCCTCCAAAGGTTCTCCAAGCACCCAAGAATCCACTCACAAGCCTCTCTGAAGCCTTTGGGATCACACTTCTATGTAAGGGTTTCATCCTTTATCATTTTGTCAAAGTTTCTTTATGTTTTTATAGCCATTAATTTCAATTAAAAATGTTAGGGTATGATTTGGAATGACCCCCATACTGACTTCATTATGTTTTAATGATGAGATACCCCTTTCTCCCCCATTAATGCCTCACATTTACACCCATTACCATGACAAAATTCCATATGGGATTTCTCTCTCTTCAGTTACATTCAAGAAACTCTATTGTATTAAGAATATAAATTCCATTATATATGTTGGGAAAATATTCTATATGACCCATTACTTTCCATTTCATTTACTTATGATGAGAAACACCTTCGACTCTCATTAACCATTTCTATGAATTTTTATGTCACGTCGTTATGCTGCTGAAGTTGCACTGTGATTTTCCATGCCAAAGTCATTATGTAGTGAACACCATTCCCATTTCTTTATCAATGGTATTAAACTTTATGCACATTTACATATTTATTATATAGTTTCATTTATTAACTCCACATTTCTTTATCGTGAAATAAATGATTATGTTTAGTGAAAAAATGTTATATGATCCGTGTGGCACACTTATGTTTGAAATGAAATGATTTAGAAGGGTGTGCCCTGAAATCACTCCAATACATTTGATAAAGATTAGTAAGATGATATTTCAAGTGAAATGAGGGTTTAATAATGCTAAATCAATTGAAATGAGATTTTACTCTTACTCCATGTGCAATGAGCGAAGACGCATACTAAAATCATGTAAAATGTTGTTTCCACATTTCCATGTTATGATAATCATGCGATATCATGTCTTTATGTTCATGTTTATCTTATGATACATTTATATTCCTATTTCCTAACTTGTATTGTATTACTCATTTTATTCCTTGTTTTCTCTATTATTTGGACTTATATCTCACCCATTTTTATGCATGTCCTCGAGCTATCCCATCCAATGCTAAGTACAAAGGAATGATGTTGTCATTTAAAAAATTATTTCAACAATATGTTTTGTTTTATGTTTTAAGTTGTTATGAAGTGTTCCTAATCCACAAAGACACTATAAATCTTGATATTATATGTTTTATCAAGTGAAGGTTTTATTTAATAAATTATGCTTATGTGTGAATTAAAGAGTAGGGTTGTTATAGTTGGTATCAAAGGATATGTTTAATTATTTTTTGGATTAGGATTAGAAAACTGAAGAAAAATACATAGGGATGAGACTAAGTATAATAAAAATATCCCTATATTTTGGTGAGTATTAAGTAAGTGGTTTATCAAGAAAATGCATCTCTATCTGGATTCAAGTAGTAGAGGTGGATTTGGCACCTATGTATCCTAGGGGAAAAACCCAAAAACACTTCTTTGAGCTGGACTCGAACGGGAATAGGTGCACATCAATGGGCCTTGCTGCACTATTGGTTACGATGCTCCTGAAGGATATTCTTTGGTAAATACATAATCTTAGTATGAACCATTATTAAGGGAATAAAAAAATTCTCCTAAGAATATATGTTAGGAAGTAGATCATGGTTTGCATAGATTGAAGTTTTAAGTTCATAAGCTAAAGAAACAAAATTAATTTATAAGTTATCACTTTTTGTATTTGGGTTACCCTTTATGTTTTACCCATAAATTTCCTTTAATTCTAGCCAATGGATGGTAATAAGAGGACTCGAGCTAACAACTGATGTGAAGATCATTGTAATGACTGTTCTAAAGAGATGCCCAATCTGATTGGGGAGGGAATGAAGAACTTTTTCATGATACTGTCTCATTTATCTCATGTTATGAATAGAAACATGTGTAAACATGAATGTTCAACCCCCCAAAGAAATAAAAATTCACTATTGAGAGCTTCATGAAACAAAGGCATCCTAATTTTAATGGATCATATGATCCCTCAATCGTCAAACAATGGATCAACTCCCTTGAGAAGAGTTTCTTCATCCTTAAATGTTCTGAACACGAGATGGTACTTCACGATACTTATCGCATGGAGGATGAATTTGATCAATATTGTAAATTGATCAAAAACATGAAGACTAAGGAGGAAAGTGAGGCATTCGAGTAGAAGGATTTGCAGAAAATATTTTTGGACAAATATTTTCTTCACACCCTCAAACGTAAGATAGAATGGAACTTCCATTACCTCAAGAAAAAAGTTGACGAATGCGTCAGAGAATATGGGGAAAACTTCACAAGTATGGTATGATTTTCCTATGGATTTGTATTTACCCTTGAATGAAAGGTTGACCACTTTGGTGGGACAAAACCTAGAATACTTAAATCCCCAATGATCCTTGACTTCGAGAGCTATGTAGAAATTTTCAGATATTCCCTCAATGTATAAATGGAGATTGGAAAATATCAGGGGTACAATGGGGATAAGAAGAGTAAGGTGGAATTCAATCTTGATAGTCTGATGGACAAATCCAACGATGCTAAGAAAATATAAAACCCCACTTGCCAAAGATTTCGATAGAATCACCCCAGAAATATCCTGAATGGGATTAGAAAATGCTTTAGGTGTGGAAGAGAAGGGCACCTGGATATTAACTTCCAACAAGGAAAACCCACTGATGAAAAAGAGGAAAGGAATGCTCTGTTTGACACTCAACATGTTGTTCATTGCTTCAACTACAAATAACTAGGGAACTATGTGAACTGGTGCCCTAAGAAAAGGGTTTTCGGAGGAAACAAACAACCTCCAAGGTAGTAAGGGTGAGATTTTTTCCATAACTACCACCAAAGTGAACCCCGATAATGAAGTGGTGATAGATTCCCTATTTATTTATTAATTAATAACAAACATATTTTTTGATTAAGTTTTAATGCATTTTTTTATATCACAAAAGATTACTATAACTATTCAAAACACCAACACAAATCATGAAATTAAATATGTTAATGAGTATGACAAATGGTGAAATCATTTCATCCCATGAATATTATAGCATCCCGCCTTTTTGTCACATAAAATTTCATTACATTATACAAAACTGAGGATCTTTAAGGTTTAGTGTCTTGGAAACCAGGAACTTAATACAAGAAACAAAAAAATATATTCTTCTTAAACACTTGAAAGGATTCTCCTTATGTTCATCCTAGGTTCATTATTGAATCTCATAACCTGGGTACATACATCAAATGAAAGGGTGAGCAGAAGGCGCAGTAAGGGAAACATTTCACACGTGAATTTGAGATACACCAATAAAGTCATGAAAATAACTTTAAGGCATGAGAATGAAATCATGAGGCATATAATAAAAAAAAATAACGTATTTCATAACTTGAAGATGTGGATACAACATTTAACAAAGAAAATCATTTCCATTTCACCAAGGTCCATCCCCAAGGTGTCAATAAAAATTACTAAGGTTATTCACCATGGTATCAGTCAAAATGGTCATCTCTAGAGATTATGTCTTTACCCAATGCATTGGAGCGCTATCAGGGCGCACCCTTAAATTCACCTTTATTATCATGTTATCCACATATATCATCATCAATCATTTCATAAAAAACTCATATATCATAAAAGAAGTGGGTTTCATTTCCTAATCATAACGTTTTAAAAACTTCTTTAAAGACATGATCTTTATGTCACATTAAAACCCATAGAAAAGGAAGGTGGGTATCATGTATGTAAATCAAAGAATTTAAAATAAAACATTTTGTTATATATGTGAGTACCCATATCGAAGAGAGAGCTTTGAGTATTCGCTTAATAAAATAAAAGTTCTTTTGGAAAAAGAGAAAGACATTTTGAGACAGAAATTTTGCAGTATAACGACTATGTTTCAGGGTTTCAGAAATCATTGAAAAGAGAGGGGACATGGGTCAAACATTCATAAATGACCCATAAAACAGTATAGGGACAGAATATATAGGATATATGAACATGGTAATGAAATTTTAAGGACATGCCATTTGAAATGAAAAACATGGAGGGAAGACGAAAATAAGATTTCTCTTATGAAAATTCGGCAGCCTAACGACGTCCCTTAAACTTCAAAAAAATGAATTGAAAAGATCAAATAGGGTCTCCTATCATATAAACATATAAGATCATTATGATAGATATAGAAATCATACCCCAACATAATAAAAAAGAACTTTAAAGACATTACATGAAATTAGAACATTGAAAAATTAGAAAGGTGAAAGAATCCCTTAAAAATCTGGCTGCCTAACGGTGCCACTTAAACTTCAACAAAAATGAATTGATGAGATAAAATAGGGTCTCTAATCATATAAACATAAATGATCAGTATGATAGATATAGAGATCATACCCCAACATAATAAAAAATAACTTGAAATAATTGACAAGAAAGTAGAACTTTGAAAAATGATAAAGGTGAATGAATCCCTTAAAAATTTGGCAGCCTAACGGCGCCACATAAACATCAAAAAAATTCAATTGAAGATATAAAATAGGTTCTACCATCATATGAACAAAAAATATCAGTACGATAGATACAAATATCATACCCCCAACATAAAAAGGAACATGAAAGACTGGACAAGAAAATAGAACTTGAAAATGAGAAGGGTGAAAGGATCCGTTACAAAAAATTCGGCAGCCTAACGACGCCACTTAAACATTCATAAAACGAAATGATGAGAGTAAGAGGGGATATCTCAACATATGAACATGAAAATGTCAGTGATTGGAATATAAAACCACATCCTCCAACATAATAACATGGAGCATAATGGAAATGACTTAAAAGAGAGTATTTGAAAAGAAAGAGAGAGTTTGGATCCCTTACCTTAAAACGTAACTCTTAAAACTCAAGGGTTGGGACCTTGAGGGCTTGGAGGCACCTTGGAAGGACTCCTTGGAAGGTAATGAGACCATAGCATCGTTGGGGGAGATTTTTGAGTCGAATGGATGAGAGGATGGCTTGGTATTTATAGGGAAAGTGAGGGGACAAGGCATTAATGGCCAAGGGACACCTTATTAGTGGTTTTGGCAAAACCATGGGCTTTCCCATGGTATTTTCCCATGGTATTGGCCACTTGGGACACCTAATACCTTATCGTACTATTCATAAGTCGACCATATTGATTATATACCTAATACATCATTTAATGATGTCATTAAACACCCGTCACTTAAAAACATTATTTTCACTATTCATCGAAAATTCAACTTTTCAGAAAAATACCAAAATTTCACCTTAACCAAATATCGATGCTCTAATTTCAAAAATATTCTCCATTTTATAAAAATAATTTTATAAATAATTTTAATTTATTTTTTAAATAAATACACTATTCAACGAAAATTCATTTTTTTGAGTAAAATCTCCAAAAATTACCTTTACATAATATCGATGCTCTGAGTTCAAAAATGAAATCCATTTTATAAAAATAATTTTCTAAATATTTTTAATTAAATTTTAAATTAAACAACACTATTCACCCGAAAAAACTAATACTTGACTAATAATTTATAAAACAGTTAATTAATCATTTTATTGAATCACATTACTTAATCAAGTTGCCTAGATTATATTAATGCTTTATTTAAGTGATATTACTAATCCATTTGGTCACATTACTAATCCTAAGCATAAAATCAATATTCATAATTTACTATTCATCAAAAATTAAGTTGATCTTATTAGACTCAAAATTTAGTACTGAAAATAATTTTAGAAGACCATTTTTTGAAAATCATTACACATTTTTAATTATTTAAGGTTTACATAATCATTTTTTTTAAATATCATTTCTCTAAAATTCACCAAAAATATGCATACTATACTTATCCGAACATTTGAAAATTCATAAACTTCATCATAAGAAGAAATCAAAATTTTTATTTAAAAAAATGGATTACACAAGGAAGTTATAGTCTCCTTACATAGCCCCTTAGCACACCAGCATAGGACCAAAGTGTAAGGTGTGCTAAGGTGAGAGAATCTGAGGGAGGCTTGGCCAACATCGCACGAGTAGTAATTTCTATTAGTTTGAACTTCTCGCGAAGGCGATTCCATTCTAGCTTCACACGATGAAAATTTCCTTGGGATTCGTCCAGAGCAAAGCCCAGTGGTGCTACCTCCTTCCCAAGTTCTGTTAGATGGGCTTCGATCGGTCCAAGACTACTGGGTGAGGCCATCAAATCTTCTATCTATTTTAATTAACCAAGATCACTTGTATTTGGAGACAAAAGTCGTAAAATTTAGTTTTCAATGATCATACTGACTGACGGTCATATTATAGTCAAAACCCATTAGTCTCATTTTAATTATACTCATGTTATCAAATTTAATAGTTTTGTTGAGTATGAAAAATAAAATAACACAAAAAATTAGGAAACAAGATTTATTCAAAATGTCGGGTCGTTACAATCTCCCCCCCTTAAGAAATTGCGTCCTCGCAATTAGTAAAATTGGGTTTTGAAATTTCATTGAAATTCCCACATCGGAAAAAGAGTCAGTAACACTATTACTTTAAAAGAAAGAAAAGGAAGTACAAAGGCCACCCGAGTTAACCCATACTAGGATTCCATGTAGGAAAACGTGGATATGGAAGAAAAAAACAAAGGGTTATGTTTCGAGGGAGAGTGATAGAAAACATGATTAGGAGAAAGTTAACAATAAGAATATCTCAAACTTATGATGTGTATAAATGGCCTTTGATTACCCAGTAGGAAACATTAACATGCAACGCTTTTTTTTACGTTCCTTTTCATAGTTTTGAGGAATTCATTTACTACATAGAATAAAAACATAAGGAAATATACCTACCTTCATGTAGAGTTTCATCCTTTAATAAGTTTCTACCAAAACTAATCTTTTCTCTAAACGATGAGCATTCAAAACTACTTGGTCTCATCAAAGCACAAGAATCATCTTATAGATAATCACATAATCCACCAAAGATTAACTATCTATTTCTTCTATCTTTAAACATTATCCCAAAAATAGAAAGGGTAAGATAGAACAACTCTTCCAAAATAAAGAACCCCATAGGAAGGGAAACTAATTTAAATCTTCACAGTTCCACGGTACAACCCAAAGTTTATCATAGACCATTCCATAAATAACATTCCTTAAAATTCCTCAAAATAAGCCAAACTAAGATTGAAACCTGAATACAAGAAGGATTTGATAACATAGTCTTCCAAGATAAATTTTATCGCTCATCTCCAAACAACATCAACCGCTCCTAAAATCGTATAACAAAAGTAGCTAACCTAAAAATGTTTTACCCAATATAGGTTAATCATTTCCATATGTAACCTAAATTACTATAAGTCCACATTAAATTCATTGATTCTTCAAAATATAAGTCAACCTTTACTCCACAAAGAAAATACCATAGTAATCTATTTACCTCGATCAAATAGGTTTCCCAAAATAGTGAACATCTTCCAAAATAATAATAATATTTTTATCCCCTAATCATCTCTGTCATATTAATATTGAAATCATCACATTTCCAATCACATTGGTTGTTGGGACATGTTCTTACATTTCCTTCCATTAACTAAGAAAAGAAAGTACAATTAGGGGCTTAAATACTTAGCCAATAATCATGAAAAGTAACTTAAAGAATATAAGGATAAATTGTAGAAGAAACTTATACCCTAACTTGTGATCCCCTAGGTTCCAATCTAGGTTATCCGTGTTCATATATTCTTATGTGAATCGTTATTTTATTTTATCTTTGTTCCTTTAATAAAGGTTCATACTAAACTTATGAATTTACAAAAGCATATCCCCCAGGAGTGTCGTAACCAAGAGTGCAGCAATGCTCGTTGTCGTGTACCAGTTCCCGTTCGAGTCAAGCTCAAAGCAGTGTTTTCGGGTTTTACTGCTATGTACATCTGTGCCAGATCCACCTCTACCTGCTCGTATCCAGACATGGATGTATTTTCTTGGAAACCCCTTACTCAATACAACCAAAATACCAGTGAGATTTCCTTTATTTAAACTTTTCTATAGGGTTCCTCCTAAAGTTTTCATATCCTAATTTACATAAAGAACTAAACCATCCTTTTATATCAACTATATCATCCCACATTTTTGTCACATAAACTTTCATTACATTATAAAAAACTGCGGATCTTTATGGTTTAGTGTCTTGGAAACCAGGAACATAATACATGAAACAAAAAAAAACATTCTTCTTAAACACTTGAAAGGATTCTCCTTATGTTCATCCTAGGTTCATTACTGCACCTCATAACCTGGGTATATTCATCAAAAGAAAGGGTGAGCATAAGGCCTAGTAAGTGAAACAAGGGAAACATTTAACATGTGAACTTGAGATACATCAATAATGTCATGAAAAGAACTTTAAGGCCTGAGAATGAAATCCTGAGGCATATCATAATAAAAATAACGTATTTCATAACATGAAGATGTGGCTACAAAATTTAGCAAAGACAGTCACTTCCATTTCAACAAGGACCATCCACAAGGTGTCAATAAAAATTACCATGGTTATTCACCAAGGAATCAGTGAAAATGGTCATCTCTAGAGATTAATTCTTTACCTAATGCATTGGAGCGATATCAGGTCGGACCCTTAAATTCGCATTTATTATCATGTGAGCCACATATATCATCATCAATAATTTCATAAACAACCCATATAGAATAAAAGAAATGGGTTTCATTTCATAATCATAACGTTTTAAAAACTGCTTTAAAGACATGATCTTTGTGTCACTTTAAAACCCACAGAAAATGAAGGTGGGTCTCATGTATGTAAATCCAAGAATTTAAAATAGAACATTTTAGTATATATGTGAATACCCATACAAAAGATATATATTTCAGTATTCACTTAATAAAATAAAATAACTTTTATAAAAAGAGAGAGACATTTTGAGACGGAAATTTTGCAACATAACGACTATGTTTTGGGGTTTTAAAAATCATTGAAAAGAGAGGGGACATGGGTTAAACATTCATAAATGACCCATAAAACAGTATAGGGATAGAATATGAAGGATATATGAACATGGTAATTAAATTTTAATGACATACCATTTGAAATGAAAAACATGGGGGGAAGACAAAAATAAGATTTTTCTTATGAAAATTCGGCAGCCTAACGACGTCCCTTAAACTTCAACAAAATGAATTGAAGAGATCAAATAGGGTATCTCATCATATGAACGTAGAAGATAAGTATGATATATATTGAGATCATACTCCAACATAATAAAAACGAACTTTAAATACTTGACATGAATGTAGAACTTTGAAAAATGAGAAAGGTGAACGAATCCCTTAAAAATCCGGCAGCCTAACGACGCCACATAAATTTCAACAAAAATGAATTGACGAGATCAAATTGGGTCTCTCATCATATGAACATAAAATATCAGTATGACAGATATAGATATCATACCCCATCATAATAAAAAGTAACTTGAATGAGTTGCAATGAAAGTAGAACTTTGAAAAATGAGAAAGGTGATTGAATCCCTTAAAAATATGGCAGCCTAACGGCACCACTTAAACATCAACAAAAATCAATTGAAGAGATCAAATAGGTCCTCTCATAATATTAACATAAAAGATCATTCTGATAGATATAGATATCATACCCCAACAGAAAAAGGAACTTGAAATACCTGACAAGAAAATAAAACTTGAAAATGAGAAGGGTGAAAGAATCTGTTATAAAACATTCGGCAGCCTAACGGCGCCACTTAAAAATTCATAAAATTAAATTATGACAGTAATAGGGGATCTCTAATCATATAAACATGAAAATGTCAGTAATAGGAAGATAAAAGAACATCCTCCAACATAAGAACATGGTGCATAAAGTAAATTACTTAAAGAGAGTATTCGAAAAGAAAGAGAGAGTTTGGATCCCTTACCTTAAAACGTAACTCTGAAAACTCAAAGGTTGGGACCTTGAGGGCTTGGGGGTACCTTGGGAGGACTCCATGGGAGGTAATGAGACCAGAGCTTCGTTGGGGGAGAGTTGGGAGTCAAATGGATGAGAGGATGGCATGGTATTTATAGGGAAAGTGAGGGGACAAGGCATTAATGGCCAAGGGACACCTCATTAGTGGTTTTGGAAAAACAATGGGGTTGCCCATGGTATTGGCCACATGGGACACCTCATACCTGAAATTACTATTCATAAGTCGACCACATTGATTACATACTTAATACATCATTTAATGATGTCATTAAACACATGTAACTTAAAAACTGTATTTTCACTATTCATCGAAAATTCAACATTCTCAGAAAAATCCCAAAATTTCACCTTAACCAAATATCGATGCTCTGATTTCAAAAATGAACTCAATTTTATAAAAATAATTTTCTAAATATTTTTAATTTATTTTTTAAATCAATACACTATTCACCGAAAATTCATTTTTTTTCAGAAAAATCCCCAAAAATTACCTTGACATAATATCGATGCTCTGAGTTCAAAAATGAAATCCATTTTATAAAAATAATTTTCTAATTATTTTTATTGAAATTTTTAATTAAAAAACACTATTCACCTGAATTAACTAATACTTGACTAATAATTTATCAAACCATTAATTAATCATTTTATTGAATCACATTACTTAATCAAGGTGCATTGATTATATTAATGCTTTATTTAAGTGGGATTAATAATCCATTTGGTCACATTACTAATCCTAACCATAAAATCACTATTCATAATTTACTATTTATAAAAAATTACGTTGATCTTATTAGACTCTAAATTCTGTACAGAACATAATTGTACAAGACCATTTTCTGAAAATCATTACACATTTTTAATTATTTTATGTTTACAGAAACATTTTTTTAAAAAATATCCTTTCTCTAAAATTCACCAAAAATATTCATACTATATTTATCTGGACATTTGAAAATTCATAAACTTCATCATAAGAAGAAATCAAAATTTTTATTTAAAACAATGGATTACCCAAGGCAGTTACGGTCTCCTTACATAACCCCTTATCACACTAGCATAGGACCTAAGTGTAAGGTGTGCTAAGGTGAGAGAATCCAAGGGAGGCTCAGCCAACATCGCACAAGTAGTAATTTCTATCAGTTTGAACTTCTCGAGAAGGCTATTCCGTTCTAGCTTCACACGATGAAGTTCGGCTTGGGTTTGGTCCAGAGCAAAGGCCAGTGGTGCTACCTCCTTCCCATGTTCTGTTAGATGGGCTTCGATCGGTCCAAGACTATTGTTTGAGGCCATCAAATCTTCTTTCTATATTAATTAACCAAGATCACTTGTATTTGGAGACAAAAGGCGCAACATTCAGTTTTCAACGGTCATACTGACTAATGGTCATATAATAGACAAAACCCAACAGTCTCATTTTAATTATACTCATGTTATCAAATGAAATATTTTTGTTGAGTAAGAAAAATAAAATAACACACAAAATTAGGAAACATGATTTATTCAAAATTTCGGGTCGTTACAAATATAACTCTTCTCTTGTCCTAATTTGTGGATTGAACTTTTTAGTGAACCTCGTCATACTCCCATTGGTGGAATTTGATGCCAATCTTGTCATGGATTGGATTTCTCTATATATATCAAACAAAAATTTTTGTGAGAGGTAAATCACTCTCCATATGATGAATCGACCCCCGATTTTGTTCAACTGAAAGGAGGATGATGAATCTACTTTAGCACCATCATCTCACGTGTGGATATTACTGCCTATGAACATGCATATCTGGCTCAGATGATTGAGTCTAAGGAGGAAACCATCTTTGAAGACATGCCTATTGTGAGGGAATTCGCTGAAGTGTTTCCAGATGAATTTCTAGCCTTCATCCCAGAAGAGATATTCAAATCTAAATTGATCTCATACATAGGGAATTTCTAATTTCCTAGAATCCAAATTGAATGGTTAATTTGGAGCTTGTTGAGATGAAGAAACAAATATAGGATAATCTGGATAAAGTTTTTATATGCCTATGTGCTTCACTATGGGGTGCACCAGTGCTCTTTGTCAAGAAGAAGGATGGATAAATGTGTGTTTCTATTGATTACCGCGAGATCAAAAAAATTACAATAATGAACAAGTATCTTCTACCCTGAATTTATGACTTATTCGATCAGCTACATGGAGAACAATACTTCTCCAAGGTCTATTTGTGGTTGGGAAATTACCAAGTAATGGTGAAGAAGGAGGAAATCCCAAAGGCTTCTTTTCATTCAAGGTACGAGCAATAGAAATTCATAGTAATTCCTTTCAGACTCACTAATTATCTATAAATCTCCCTGGAATTGATGCATATAGTCATTAGATATTACCTCGACAAATTTTTGGTAGTCTTTTTAGATGATATTATAATATACTCCAAAACCAAGGAGGAGCATAAAGAGTATCTAAGCACTATACTAGAGACCTTGTGAAAGGAGAAGCTATAAGAAAAGTACAACAAGTGTGAGTTTTGGTTGAAGGAATTCTGATTCTTGGGTCATATCATCACAAGAAATGGGATATCTATTAATCCCTCCAAGAATGCTTCAATTATGGGATGATCAAGGACATCATTGGTAATGAATAACTGTTACTTCTTGGGGTTAGCTATATATTATTGCCGATTTGTTAGAAATTTATCATGATTTTCAATCACTCTTACCAAGATTACTCAGAAGGTAGTACAAATTTCTTGGAGTGATGAATGCAATGATAGCTTCATGGAGTTGAAAATGAGGCTTGTAATGGTGCATGTACTCACACTACCTAGAAGTGGAGAACGTTTTGTGGTATTTAGTGATTCTTTGAAGAAGGGAATGGGATGTGTGTTGAGGAAAATTGAAGATGTCTTTTCCCATGCGTCAAGGAAATTGAATTTGCTAGATAAAAACTACCCAACACCTGATCTAGAGTTGGCTGCAGTAATATTTTATTTAACAATCTAAGGGTATTACCTATTTGGGGAGAAGTGTGAAATATATATAGATCACAGAAGCCTCAAGTATATATTCATACAGAAATAATTGAATATGAACCAATGTAGATGGTTAGAGATGGTCAAATATTATGAATTCTCAATCCATTAACACCCTGGGAAAGAAAAAATGGTGGCATAAGCTCTATGTTGAAAGGATCCAATAATTTTATCATTGATAAGAATAGAAAAGGATCTAGTATTCTTAGATTTCCAGAAGATATGCATGGGAATCATAAATAAGGGAACATCATCAATCCTTTCACAAATTATTGTTTAACCATCTTTCTTATAAAGGATAATGGATGTTGAAAAGAATGATGTAGGAATTTAGAAGAAAGTAGTAACTATCAGAAAAAAGAAATCCTCAGAGTTCAATGTCAATGTTGAAAGAATTGTGAGATTCAGGTCAAGAGTATTTGTTCCATCAAGTCTGAAGTTAATGAAATAACTTTTGGATGATGCACATAGTTAGAATTTCTCCATTCTCCCAGGAAACAACTAGATTTATCGATATCTATGAGAGAATTTTTGGTGGGATAACGTGAAGAAGTAGAATGCTAAGTATACATCAATGTGTCTGGTATGTCAACAAGTGAAGTATGAGAGGAATAATTCTAAGGGTATTATGCATCCATTACCCATAATATAATGGAAATAGGAGAACCTCACTATGGAATTTTTCACCATACTTCTGAATACATCCAAATTAAACAATGCTATTTGGGTTGTTCTTGATCGTCTAATAATGACTACACACTTTGTTGCAATCTGAGAGAATTTCTCATTGAATCATCTGGCATGGATATATATCATAGAAGTGGGAAGGCTATATGGAGTACCACTATATATTGTATTCGATCATGATCCATGATATACCTATAGGATCAGGATGAATCTTCAATATTTTCTGAATACTGAGATGAACTCCAATACGACATAACATCCTCAATCTGATGGCCAATCAGAGTGGAATATCCAAATAGTTTAGAATGTGTTGAGAGCATTATCAATGGACATTAAAGGAGGATGGGATCAACATCTTCCTCTAGTTGAGTTCTCTTAAATTAATTGTTTCCACTCATGAATCCAAAAGGATCTTTACAAAGACCTTTATGGGATTAGTTGTAGAACATCGGCATGTTGGGATGAAGTTGGGAAGACGAAACTTCTAGTTCTAGAAAAGGTCTAAGAAATGGTGGATATGGTTAAGCCCATCCAGTAGCACATTAAAGCTACTCAGAGTCAACAAAAAAGATATGTTGATAATAATAGATGAGACCTAGATTTGGATGTCATAGAAATTGTATTCCCCCTCATATCACCATGGATGCATGTTCTGAAATTTGTAAATAAGGGAATGATTATTCCAAGGTAAGTTGGCCTTATTGAGATCCTTGATCACATTAGAGATGTGGCCTATCGAGTAGAACTCCTACCAAACCCATCTCAAGTAAACTATGTATTCCATGTATCACTCTTGAGGAAGTACATACCTGACCCATCATATGTACTCAAGACAGAGGTGGAACCATTGGAGAATTACCACTACTATAAAGAGAATCCGGTGGAGATCTTAGATTGTATGGTAAAAGTTATTATAAATAAGACTATGTCATTCATGAAATTTTGGTGGAGAACAAAAATGTTTGAAGAAGAAACGTGGAAATCAGGGGAAGTGATGAAGCAGAGTTACCCTAATCTATTTTAGAGTGGGAAAATAAAATTTCAAGGGAGAAAATTTTTTAGGGGAGAAGATTGTAACAGCCCAAAGTTTCATGAATTAAAATTCCTCTTGATCTAATTAAATGTCTTATTATGTAAAATGAATATATAAAATATTCACTTCTTTGTTTTTATGTTTTTGGATTTTAAAATACCATTAAGAATGGTGACTATTTCTAATATATCCATTGAATAGTGATCACATGGTTAATATAAATATTGGGATTTAAAAATCTAATTTACTCAGACAAAGGAAGTGATGGCCTCATCCAGTAGAATTTCCCCGTACGAAGCCCATTTGTTGGATCTCGGAAATGTGGCAGCGTCATTGGGCTTCACTCATGAAGAATCCCAACCTAAGATTTAATACATTATGCCCAAACACAACCGCCTATGAGAGAAGTGGAAGTTGATAGAGATTACCACTAATGCAATGTTATCCGATCCACCCCAAGAGTTTTTCACAATCACACACCATAACCTTAGGGAATATGCAGGTGTTATTAGGGGTTGTGTAACAAGACCCTAGCACTTTGATTATGTGCATTATTTTTTATATAATAATGAATATACTTTAATTTTATTATTATTACATTGTATTTAATTTTTAAAGAATTTTTTTAGTTAATATTCAATCAAGAAATATATTTTGATGAATTAATGGATTTTTGAATTAAATAATGTTTTAATAAAATTTTATTACTAAATTAATTTTTATAAAATATAAATGATCGTATAATTTTTATTAATGAAAGTGTGATTTTTTTAAGGTTAGACGACCATTTATGTCAAAACCCATGAATTTTCGATAATTGTCAGTTTTTAATTTAAAAGTAAAAATTCAAATATTTAGAAAATAATTTAGATAAAAGGAATATTATTTTTTGAATCCAGATGTAAAAATTATTCAACATAGAATTTTTTATAATTTTCTAAAAGAGACAAATATTTGGGTAGAAATTAAATATCGTTTCATAATATAATTTTTTTATGACATCATAATGTCCCAATAGTGATTTAATTAATTTCAAAATATAATTTTTTGGGAAAATATATGTTTTACCATTAAAATAATGAAATTTTAGGCTTTTTTGATTTATTTTACAAAGATTTAGTGGACCCTCTAAGACATAAAAAACATTTTAACTTTTAAATGAATTCCTTGTGAGTGTGACTCACCTCCACATTAGAAGGAATAATATTATAATAAGTACATATATTGGCCTTATAAAATAAATTTTCATCCTCCCATCGGCAAGAACAATGGAAAAACCATGTATTTGTTTGGGGATTTGATTATTTTAATGTGTGGTGTCCAAAACCTAAATAATAAATAATTCCTTCTCTTTTATTAGATAAATCCACCAAAACTACCACTTAAACTTCACTCATAGTCTTTATAACTAGACTAAACCCTGAAATCCTCTCTCTATAATCCTCTCAAGGTTCCCCAAGATCCCAAGAAGCCCATCTGAAGACCCTCCCAAGCCATTGGGATCACACTTCAAACTATGGGATTTCTTCTTTTCTCATTTTTTTCCTAGATTTGTTTTGTTGTTATAGCCATTATATATTCAATTAAGAATGTTGGGGTATTATTTATCACAACACCCATACTTCCATAATTATTTTTTTAATTATGTGAGACCTCTTTATATCAATTAATTCATCCCATGTACACTCGTTACTATGCTGAAATTCGTTAAGAGATTTACCTCTCTTAATTTAAATTCCAGAAACTCTTTTGTATTATCAATCTAAATTCCATTAAATATGTTTGGAAATGTTTATATATGATACCTTAAAGTAAATTACAATTAATTATGACGAGACACCCCTTCCACACCCATCAACCATTTTTATGAATTTTAATGTCATGTCTTTATGTTGCCGAAATTACACTATGATTTTCCCAGCCAAAGTCATTGTGTAGTGAATACTATGATTTTTATATCTATCAAGGGTATTCACCTTTATAGAAATTTACATATTGATTATATATTTTAATGTATTAATTCCACATTAATTTATCTTGGAATAAGCTATTATGTTTAATTAATCCATGTTGTATGATCCATGTGACACGCTTACGCATAAAATTAAATGATTAAGAAGGGTGTGCCTTGATAGAGCTCCAATGTAATGGGTAAAGATCAGTATAATGATAAATAAAGTGAAATGAGGGTTTACTTAGGGTAATTCATTTGCAATGAGGGTTTACTCATGCTCCATGTGAAATGATCCTTGGCTCATGCTAAAATCATGTTAAATGTTATTGCCACATTTCCATGTTATGATAATCACGATATCATGTCATTATATTCATGTTTCTCTTATACTCCATTGATATTCCTATTGCCTAACTTGTATTGTATTATTCATGTTATTCATTGTTTACTCCCTTATTGGTCTTTATTTCTCAACCTTTTTCTATGCATGTCCTCAGGCTATCCCATGCATAGATATGTACGAAAGAATGATTTGGTCATGTTGAAGTGGTTTTCAATAAGATGTTGTGTTTTATGTTTTAAGGTGTTATTTAATGTTCTTATTCTCCAAAGTCATTGGGCCTCTCAATCTTCTATATTGTATCAAGAGAATTTTTTATGTAATAAATCATGTTTAAGTGTGAAATAAAGAGAATGGATATTATATGTAGGCTACTATCAATGGTTTATTAATGACTTTCATCATTTGAATACACCAATTTCGGGATTGACCAAGAACTAAATTACATTTTAATAGTATTAATAATATGATAGTGCCTTCCATGAGTAAAATAAGCAGTTTTCTACCACACATTCTATATTCATACCTGTGCTAGGTAAAGAGTAAAACTTATCTTGGGATGTGTCTAGTGTTAGGAATGGGGTGGTATTGATGTAGGATGGTTAGGTGGTTGGAAATGTTTTTTGATATTTAAGGCCATAAAAAAGTAACTATCCTATTCATGATTTTTAATTTTCCACATGGGTGTATGTATGAAATTTTTGGTAGGAATACTTGTTGGGAGAATATTTTAGGGGGTATACCTCTCGTAAGATCCAAATGTACATATTATCCAAAGGATATTTGAATATCTGATAGAAAATATTGGTGAATTACATAAAGTCCATAAATTTTGATAGAGTTTTCATTTCCACAAATGGAAACATCATTACCGATGCGTTGAACTAGAATAATCTAAACCACGCAGTTCCAGAATTAGGTTTAGAGTAGAAGATGATGATGTGCATTATTGAGATGCATCTCAAGGTGAACGAAGTTAATTGGTAGACTAACCATGCTTCCATGGAAGTTTATTCCACACCTCAGAGATGAAATAATGAAGTTTATAATGAATACTTTGATTGTGGGACCATGAGGGAATGTTTGAAAGGTGGAAAGTCACCTTCTGGTTAGACCGTTGGAGATCATGGGATCATTTATTTTCATGGTTGTGCTTTGCACGATCATGTATGTGAGAAGAGTTAGTTCCTGAGTTTAAAAAATAATTTTGTTTTATGCATCGTATTCTTAACAATGTGTACTGTTATCTTCATCAGAGGTGTTCTTGTATTTGAATGAAGAAATAGGTTTCATGTTTCATAGCGTGATGTCATACATGTTAGTAGGTTAAGGCTATGAATCAGTGTCCTAGTGGTTTGATACATTCATCAACCATTACAGAATAGAAATGGGATGATGTAATGATAGATTTTATTATGTTTCTTCCATGGATGCCTCAGAATACTGATTTGATCTCGGTAGATATTGTCCAGTTATCTAAGGTGGCACATTTCATACTAATTCTAGAGACATTTCTCGTGGATCAGCTGGTTGAAATGTATATTTGTGAAATATGAAAATTTCCTCATATGATGTGAAAAATAGTTTTGTATTGAGGTCTATGATTTACATTTCCCTTTTGACATAGATTTTAGATGTAACTATCTATAGGGGTGTTTCTTATTATAGTTTTCACTAGCAGATGGATGAGTCGTCTGAGCGTACTATTTACGTATTTAAGGACATGATGAGGGATTGTTCCCTACTCTTTGGTAGAAAATGAGAGTTTTTTGAACTAATTGAGTTTAGATACAATAATCGTTTCCATGTGATGATTTATATTGAAGAGTTGGAGGCATTCTATAGTAGACCATGTTGATCACTTTTGTGTTGTTTAGAGGCCATTGAATCAAGGATGTTAGGACCGAGTCTCATGCTGAAGACTTTATAACTACTTTAGTTTATTAGAAAATACATTGAAATTCTCAGAGATGGAAAATACATATGTGTATCATCGCCTTTGACCCAATGAGTTTACAATGGGGGATCTTTTGTTTCTTCATGTTTCACTAAGGGTGTGTCACTAGTAAATTTTGAAAAAGGGAATGTTGTTCCCCAGTTGCGTAGGTCCATTTGAGATATTAGAGAGGATATGATAGACAAAAATATTATTGGATCTTCCATAGGGTTATAGTGGTAGGAATGGTTTTTTTCACATGTCACAACATCATTTGTACCACCTTAACCCATCACATGTGATAGATGTTTAGGATGTTGAAATTGAGGTTTATGCATCCTTTGAGAAGCATGAAGTTCATATTTTATATCATAGTGAGAATATATAGACGGAAAATATTGTGCCATTGGTTTTAATTTTATAGAAGTGTCATAAAATTCATGAGGAAACATATGAGAGGATGTCAGATATATAGACATAGTGGGCTGATCTCTTTTCTTCGGAATATAGGTGATGAATGGAAGTGTGGATTAAGAACATGCCTTTAAAATGTGGGGATGTTTTAATACCGAGGAAATTTTGAATATTTGAACTTGTTTAAATTTTTGTTTTATCTTTTTAATTTGGAGAAATAAATGTTTATTGGGTGTTTGAGGAAGTGAGGGGGAGTTTCAGATGCTGAAGATACTAAATAAAATGAAATTGGGCCATTCATTTCAAGTTTCACAGTTTTTGAATGATTATTTAAAACCATTCAATGGTGAACCTAAGCCTTGCAACGTTGGATAGTGGTTTCTCGCATGATTCTGGAACAATTATTCAAATATTGTGGGACTTCCTAGTTAATCATGCAACATAACCCTTCTTTAGTAGAGGAAATATCATATTTGGATCATAGTTTTAGAACCATGTTTCCAAATAGTGCAACCCATGAAAATGTAAAAAATTGCCAAACTTCCCCCTAAAAATTTTATTTATCTGACATGATATATTCCTCATTTATGCCCTATAATCCCTTGGGAAGTCCCAAACATTCTCAAACACCCACAGTATTATTATGAATCGGTTCTAGGCCTTTAGATCTTCGTTGGGTGCGAAACTAAGCTCTGGGTATGTCTAACGCTCCCCCTTTTCTCATTCCAAGACTAGGGACTTTATCTTTGGATATCTCCTTAAAAATACCTAAAACAATATTTTTGTAGTGGAAAAAATGTTGGGGCTTCAAAGAGTTCAAGAATCCGGATCTAAGGATATGGTTGCGGGTGTGTTCATATTCATATTCATGTTAGGTAGTGTACAGGTTATATACCATAGTTTTATTTTAGATTTTTTCATGTGTGGTTTGGATTTAATTCTATTTTGATGTGATTTTAATGAAATTTGTATTCTTTGGGTAGAATAATTGGATATACAATAAATTAAACCCCTCATGGTCCATGTGGATGTCATTGAGAGTGACTTGACAAATTTAGTGCCACTCTTGTATTGCACCAGTATTCCCGAACAATGAAATCGGTAATTTTATACATAGAGTATATTTATTTTTAAATAAATCCCATGAAAAATGCATTGATATTACAGTTTGATTTATTAGTGTAAATAATCATTGTTGTGTCTAGTTGTTGCTAATGGTATAGATACTGTTTTGCATAATATAAAAAGAGAGTTAAATGGGTTATTGTGAATATGTCAAATAGCTTATGAAATTGAAAAGGAAATGCGTAAGTGGGTTAATACATATGAATTAATTAATGTGAAACATGTTTAATTCAATGGTATTGATAAATATGTTAAATGGTATAATGTAAGGGAGTCTTTTATTTAGACATACTAGTTAATGTATGAAATGGTACACAAGTTAAATGGGAAATTGAAAGTAATTGATTAATGTGTCGATGTCTTAAGGGATAAGTTTTATTTGTCAGATAAATGACATGTGAATTGTGTTTGTGGTGTTTATTTATTTTTTATGGGATGTGTTATGGTATATAAGGTAAATTGATAAATAAGCTTATTGATATGTCTTGGTGGTATGTGGGGTATTGATTTGTGGTTCTATGTCCATGTTTTGGGTTGCACTGAGTCTCTAAACCCCACCCATATAATGAATGGGTTATAGAGTTTGACTAAGGCTCTAGGACCATAATGGTTTCATTGGATGGAACTACATAGATTGAGACTCCAGGGTAAGAGTGATATTTGGATTATGATATGTTTTCCCTAGCGACATATGGAATTTGATTCACATATAGTGAATTTTCGGCTTAAATGCTTATATAAATTAGTAAATTTCTAACCCATAGAACAAGAATTGATAATGAACATAGTAGTGAAGATGATATAACATATGGAAATAGAAATAGTAATGGTAATTTTCTAAGTGGATATTATTAACTAGTGGTTCCTGATTTGTGTCTTGTATATATTTTCATCTATTTACTTCTAGAATGCACTATATGTTTTGAAAAGATATTTTGATTGAATTGTTGGTGGTGACCCACTTAGTTGTACTCACATCCTGGTCAGGCCACTATTGGGTATCCAAGAAGATCTCATTTTTGTAGGTCAGGAAAAGGGAATATTCCTTATATTTGGGAGATGAGTTGGACTTGGGATGTGCATGGATGGGGATTCGGGCATGGAGTAATGGAATATTCTATGAGGTTCATCTTTTCTATTCATTTTGGGTTTTCATTCACTTTAGAACTGCTATCATGTAATAAATCATCAACTTTGTGTTGTGGTTTCTATGCTATTTGGGAAAATTATTAGTAATGCATGCATATGGTCTAGTGTCTATTGCTTTGATTATTTCAAATGTTATTTGTTTTTCATTACTATTATAGAGAGGATATAGTCTCCCCATGTGATACATTTGACCCTTTCCAAACCTTTAACTTATGGAGAGTTATGCTTGAGGTAATGTAGAGACCTATCTAGGGGAACTTGTTTAGTGTCTTCCGGGTCGTGGATATTACAACATCACTCACACTTTTAAATACACATGGGGGGACTATGGTAAATATTAACGTTGAAGGAGTTCATGCAGTCAACATAGGTGGATCTATAGCTCATTTATGTTTGAGGACCATATTTTTCATTTTATAAATTTATTGAGTTTTATTTTTTTATTTTATAGACATTTAGTTTATATAAAATGAGAGAAAAGACATTTACCTATAAAATTAATTATTATGGGAAATTGGAAACATTTATTTCTGAATATTTTCTTCAAAATATTTTTTTAAAATCCTGAAGAAATTATGATTATTTTATTTGGACTAAAAATAAACTTCATTATATTGGTATAAAGTAATAAAACATCATATATTCCAATTTATAATGTATAATTTGAATATTATATATTCAATATTTTTGATCCAGACAAGTGGTTGAATAACATAGTTATCTTCACGAACATCTATACTATTTTTAATGGTAATGTGATTTTCATCTTTTACAATGAAAATTTGATATGGAAAAGTATTATCCGTAAATGAAATATAAATACTATTATCACCATAATTTTCAATTCACCTAGTTTTTTTGACATAATACAGTGTCAACCCACCATTTCAACTTGAAATGAAAATTTATTTATGTTTTTCAGATTTATGGGTGAATTGGAATTGTGAAATTGAGATAATAAAAATGATTTATGTTTAATTTATCAAATTTTTAATTTTTAAATACTGAATAATTCTACATGAAGAAACCTCATCTGTTTACTTTGGGATGTTCAAATTATGAATAATTTATTTATTATTTTTCAAGAATTTAAATAATTTAATTATAGACTTATTAAGAAATGAAATAATAATAATTATTCTAATTTTGAACATGTTAAAGAATATTTTGGATGTTCTACATGAGATCAAGAAAACAAATAAGTGTATGGAAGTTCAATTAATCTAATTTGAGTGTAATGTTTTAATGAATTTTATATGATTATATAAGAAAACTTATATTAGATATTTTGTTTTATTATTTGAAATACTTTATTTTGTCATTTAAACCATTTTATAAGTTTTCAAGAATGAATGAACAGATTAAAAGTAGTTAGAGTAAAATTTAAAAACAAAATGAATATAGTTGATATGAATTTAGATGGTACACCCGAATTGGTCAAAATAGTGCATGTCTGACTACTCACTTTAAAAACCACAGAACATAAACTATACAATACTACATTTATCAAATCTTAAGAGCATTTTATGGAATAAATTTACAGTACATTTCATGTTTAATACTACTACACATTTCACAATCAACCAATCGATAACCAACATTCCAAAGTTAGCTATAGTCAAGGAAATAAATTTATTACTTTGGTGGATAATTAGAAAATGAAAACATTGACTAGAATACATGTTGAGATATTCATTACATGTTGTGTATACATTTATAAATCTAAATTAAATTCATGCTTATCCAAACAATGGACTACTGATAGAAAAAAAGTGATAGAACTATTCTGATTCACATACCCATTGACTTTTTTTGTTTTTATTTCATTATACTGTGATATAATTTCATTTCAGTTTTTTAATGATCCGTTTATATTATATATAACGTGTGGATCAATTTAATCTCAACTCTTTCACCCCTTGTGGTCTTTATATATTTTACAGAGTTGTATTAGTATTGTAAAAAAATAAAAGTCAGTTTTAATGAGGGATTTATTTTTTCAGTTTCTATAAATATTATGAGTTTTTATAATCACTTTTGAAATTTTATTTTATATTTTATTAATTATATTATATCATATGAAAAGTATTGCAATTGAGTGAAAAAATGGAATATAATGATCAAACAGATGACCATTGGGTGATCCCATTTTCACCAATTTTTTGTTTTGATAAAAATATGTTTTAAATGAAAAAATTAACAGATTAATGAATGCATTCATAAATATAATAGTAATAGTCTTCTTAATGAATAAAATATGAAAAAAATAAATCTATAGGACAATAAATTTGTATTAATTAAAATATATATAAAAATATATATAATTTTTTTAAATATATTTTAAATTGAAATTTCATCTCAAACACATTATTTTTTCCTTATGATTAAATAACTTTTCCTTTTTCTCGAGCTTATCATTACCAAAACCTGAATCCATGAAAATTAGTTGATAAATTTCCATCATGAATCTATATGATGATTTCGTGGAAGATAAATAATGGTACACCATTAATAAATTTATGTATTATATAAACTAATTTCCTTTCCTCGATGCAGGTGAGACCTCTTTCATATCCAAGAGGCTTATAACATGATCATTAAATAAGGGGTTGAAAACATGTAACAATATTTTTTCATTTATATAGTATTTTTTTATAATTACATGATTTAATTTATTATTGTGAAATATAGATGAGATTTTTTTATTTATCATTATAATTTAATCAATCCATTATATAATATTTTTTCCATATGAGATAGGCGGGAGATAAAAATATTTATGAGAAATGGTGAATTTATTTATTGATATAGCATTAGAAATATTGTCCCGAGAATCTCGTATGGTGAAACATATTAGAAAAATATATTAAAATAGAATCATTACCTATAAATTATTGTAGTTGAAAAGAAATTTAGATGGATGGGAGTGGGGGAGTATTTGAATCATTTTTTTAATAAGGACACTTGATAAATTTATGATGGAAATAAATAAAATTTTTTATGAATATATAGTGTGTATAAAAAATATAATATATTCGTATCCTCTCCCTTGAGATATATATCATATTTAATGTTGGATGGTTATTGTGGTGAGATAATATTGAATGTCGAATATTTATTTGAATTATCTTTCTATGTGGAATGAATTATTTGATATAGTTTCTTTGAATCACTCGTTATTATTTCTTACTTGAGCATATAATATGAATATAAGATTTTACATTACCATTTAGGAAATTCTATTTTAAATTTTGTAGCATTTTACATGGGGTTATTCTGAATTGGAAATAGCCATTCCATGTATTAGATTTTTTGTCCCCTAATTTTTTCCATAAATACACCGATCTAGTATGTTAAACAAGGGATATAGTAAGTGTAAAAAGGAATTTACAGTCACATGTTTCTATGTACACAAATCTAAGGAATTAGATAAATAATTTATAAAAATGAACTATTTCATTAATAATAATAATGAGGTCATGAAATAGGTTCATGGGTTATACTAAACCCCTTATAATAAAGTTTATACATATTAACATTAAGAACTATAATTTATTTAATATATTTATGAGGAAACTTATTTTTTTGTATCTTAGAGATCATAAATTTGTGAAATTATTGGGTTCTAAAAAATTTACAATTAGGTATATTACTTATGTAAATATATATGATAATATCTAATGTTTTTATATATTATCAGTTGAATATATTAAAGGAATACTATATATTTTGTGGGAAATCAAAATTTTAATTAATATTTTATGTTTTTAAACAATATTATTATTAAAATATTTATTATTGTTAATTTAGTTTGATTAATGGTTTTAATATCTTTTATTTGTAAATTTTATCACACTATGTGCATTTGTGTGAAAAATAAATGTGTAGAATTAATTATAATGAGTCCACTGTTATTTTATGTTGTAATATTGATACACAAATTATATTTCTTCATATGATAAATTAATATGGTGATAGGGGATTTATGAAAACTACCAATGATTTTCATGGTAAAAAAATGGGATGGTGTTATTTGGTTAGTAAGTGTTGACATTGTTCATTTGCTAGGACAAGGATAATGATAATTTTATTTTTCAACCAATGGAGTGATGGAACATTTTATGTAGATGTCTATCAATTTATTAATATAATTATTAGCACTATTTTTGTAATAAAAATGTAAATTTTGGGTAACATTGAGTTTATAGTGATTTTTCATGTAATATTGAATGTCCAGTGATGATTAATGAAATAAAAAGTTTTCAGTGATACTTGAGAAATGGTTATTTTCTCTTAAATGAACTTTCAAACTGAAAATATGATATATTAATAAAATATTATATTTCATATTCTCTATAAAATTTATTTTTTCAATTAATTTGATAGAGTTTATTTTGATATTTATGCTTCGAAATAAATATCGGTGGATCAATATTTTTTTTCAAAAATTACTTTACTTATCATTATTTGATATAATTTAGTTTTTTAGTAATTCTTGCGATGAAACATTTTATAATAATTGAAGATTTTCTATCGAGTTTATAGTCACCTCCAACATGTGAGACTTGGTGATTATATAGTCATTGTTTTTAATAATTCCCCAAAATATATAGATTCATACTTTATTAATGTCCACCGATAAATAAACTGTATATATATAGAGGGGGAGTTTGTAGACTTAGAATGGATTCTTTTTTCATATTATAGTGCCTTATGATATTATTTTTTACATATAAAAATATAAAAATACTTCCTTTATGATTTACTAAAAAAATCAAATAATTTATTTGTTCCACATGAAATTATTATCCTTTTATTTTATGTATATTAATGTAAAATCATTCCATAAATGGTTTACTATTTCTACCAACACGAGTTTATTACGATTATAAATCATATATAATTATTGAGTCCTTTTATCATCTATTATCATATCTATGGATTCAAATATTTGAGTTATAGTGTGATAAAATAGTATCTAAGATAGAGATTTATGTTGTGTTCTTTGGTGTATGTGGTAGTATTGATGAACATGGTGGTTAGAATTCAATAAGAACCAATAAAAAAGTATTATATATTTATGCCAATTTCAATTTTCTATGGCGTATGAAAAAGTTTAGAGGTTAATAAAAACCTTATTGAATTGTTTCATGCTATAACCTATCCCAACTTGGGTAAAAACAACCATATTTATTACATCATTCTATTCAATATACAGACAATATCACATGTTTATGGTTTCTAATAAATGACATTATTTTAGAAAATGTATCTCTAGTTAAATAATATTTATCAAAGGCGAATCTAAAAAAATATCTCATGAATTGATACATGAATTGTTGAATTTAGTTATCTAAAATAAAAGTAAAAAAATCCACCAAGTTGTAGTATATAGTTTAATTTGGAAATTATTAATGAGTGAGATAATATTTTATTTTAAATTAATTATATAATATATTATTAAAATATTCTACCTAAAATTTCTTATAATATACTATGATAAAGATATGTTAAAATTAAATTTATATATTATTAAATAATGAGAACTATTATATAAGATATTTAGGTTATTGATAGTTAATAAAATCAGTATTATATAAAGGCGGTATATCAGACCTCTGATTGTTAAAAATTTATTTCATCATTATTTAGAGGTGATTATGGATTGGAAGAAATGGGATAATGGCTAGAGTATATCAACCACATATCCAATTTATATCGACTCACTTGAACATAAATGATTATTTTTCACTTAATTTATTAAAACAAACAACTCCTAAATTGTGGAAGTCAGTGATAGAATAATTATGGATCATGGAATTTAACTAAAAAGGATGTAAGAATATACTAATTGATTTATTTTGTTTTAAATATTCATATAAAAATTAAGATAATTAATTATTATATCTTGAGGATTTCAAGATGTTCCTCATGAATTATGAAAAAAAATATTATGACTCTATGTATATGTTGGAGTGATTAATAAGAATGGTACTCGTGGAATATTTGTTGGATACAAAATAGAAAAGTAAGATATGATGATTGGTTAACTTAATTATATTACCATATTATGTTATAGTTCTTAGTAGGTGATTAATAATGTGGAAGACATAGAAAACCATTAATGATTAAGGTCAATTATTTCTAAATTGGGATGAGGCATAAATTATTTCAGTTTGTAAAAGTTAAATTGAATAGACCTCGAGATGAAATTAGTTGAAACATCAATTTTAATTTTCCCAATAGAAGAGTTTGATGGAGTAGTTCAATTTCTATTGATTAGGAGACAAAAATAAAATAGACCAATTACACAAATAACATATTTTAGTGAGATAAATTATTCCATCTTAATATTTATTCTGAGATATCAACCTAATTTAAATTATAATAATGTATATAATATAATATAAGGATCCATGTTAAAGTATAATGCATCATGTAAGGAATATATGAGGACATATAGTGAGTTATTAGACTTGTAACGAAAAGAGGTTAGTAATTTAGAGGACTCAATGAAGACTATTAACAACCAAATATGTTTTAGTTGAGGTTGGGAGAAAAACATTATCTCCTTTGTTGAGACATACCATATTAAAATATTTGATAGGCTCAGTAAAATCTATCTACCATATTATCAAATAGAAGTGGTGGGATTTTGTGCGTGAATATGAAACTTGAAGAAAAAAGTTATTCATTTAATTGTGAGATTCATAGTGGGAAGCATTAATTTTATTTTTGAAAAAGGATGATTGTATTGTTCATTTATTTATAAATAATCACAAAAATAAAAAATATTATAGAGTTTAAATATCTCATAAAAAACATATTTTTTTGGGTTAAGCATAAGAAGATCAATTGTTTAGAAATATTGATTTTAAATTGGGAAATCATTATTAAGTATAAGATGAATGAAATATTCTAAAATTGTTATTTTAATTTCAATATAGATTATTTTAATTTTTATTCATTGCCATTATAGTAAGAAACCATAGATAGAGTTAATGGAATTAATAAACTAAATCATTCACATGTACCTGAGATCCCTTCTAGTATAATCTATGGATAAAAACCTGATATACTATTGACCAAATTAATACCATTGTAACTACATAAATATTGTTTTATAATTTCTATATGAGAATATGTTATATAATAATTTCTTTTAATTTTATGTATTTATGGAATAAACATTTTTGATATTTTTTATCCTTAATAATATTTTATATACACAAAAGGGTAAATCATGTAATGGATTATTATATACCTACAAACAGATTCATAATGTATATTTAAATATTCTTTCAAAAGACTTATAAATAAATATTTATTTATATTGTACTGTATTATAAAAAACATGACTTTTAAAAGAGTGACCATTTATTGGAGTCTAAATTTCCAAAGGTATCTATAGAATTCAAGATGTGACATTCTAAAGAACCTATTTTGGATTAAATTTTGTCGGAATATAGTTTAATAAAAATATTGTAACACATATGTATTAGGACTAGAAATTATCCTTACATAAGGAAACATTGTTCTAGAAAATGGGACCAGGTAGTTACGAATGTGAATAAATAGTTTCATTTTTTTGACCATGAAATTAATATTTTTTCATGTTTTCTAGAGTTAATATAATTATATTTTAGTGAATGAAATATAGTGTATACATTTCATAAGGCATTTGAATATATCTTTACATGGGTTTTTCTAAAATTGAGACAAAATTGGTGAGTTAAGAATACTTAATCTTCCGATTTTAATAATATAAATTTAAATTATGGAAAAATAAAAAAATCGATGATTCATTGAGAATAAAGACTATAACAAAAGAATTGAAGGAATATGGAGAGTAGTGGTGGTTAAAGGAATTTTGTAATGAAATTCACATGGAGAAGGAGAGAAGAGTGTTTAGTGTAGTTCTATTTATCCTTAACGAGAAATTCCGGTTAGTAAACCTATTGGATGTGAAATAATTAAATAATAATTATCAATTGAGGTTATTAGATACCACAAATATTGGGGAGACAATCAATAGATATAATATTTCATTTATTTTTGTCATTCATTTTGAAGGGTGTTCGTTGGATCCTTTAAAAACTTTCACTATAGTTATAAAAAATTTCACCATTTAATTCAGCAAGTACATCAATGAGATACTATGATGTTTCATGACAGAAGATACCCATTATATATATTTATAATTAGTTTATTTACTTTATTTATCGATATTTTATTAGAACATAGATAATTATAGGTAATTTGAAATTGGTACAATTGTTTCTATGAATACCCATTTTTACATAGAAGTGGTAATATATGTCTATGAAGTTTTTGATTGATATTCTCGGATAGCCATATATGTATTATTGTGCTTGGGTATTCTGGGTTCAAATAGAAAATTAATTAATTATATAACTCTTCATGAGACTTATTCTGTATATGTAGTTGGAAATATTTAATTTAAGGATGTATTCATATATTTTGGTGCTATAAAGTATTTTATCATGGAAATATACCATTTTTTACATATTGGTATCGAAGGAGACTATATAAATATATGGGATTGAAGTTTATTATTTGTGTAACTTATCACACCTATTCATATGGATAAAAGACTCATTTTATTTAAATTTTAAAAGACATGTTATAGAAATACAAGCATGACAATGGTATTTCATATAGAAACTCTCTAAACATGTTAGAGTACAAATATTATAATAAGTATCAATAAAAAATTTCTTGTTAAATAATTATAATATTTATTTCTAAACTATTATGGTATTCATTATATTTAATAGGAAATATGGGGAAAAATCTTGTGAAATCATTTTTTTTGTAAAATTGATTATATATCCAATTAATTTGATTGAATAATTTATGGTTTTAGATTAAAATTGGGATACTTATTACATTAATTGTTGATGTATACCATTGGTCTTTTATATGGGGATATTTTATTTTTTAATGTGTCATATTTTTTAGGAATTTAAATGATAAAAACAAAGAATAAATATTCCATAAGATATGTAATGTTTTATGTTCAAAGAATTACTGATTGATAAAGCTTACTAATTCGAATTTTATGTTGATTGGAAGTAATTAATATTATTTTATACTTTTCTTATTTGATAAAAAGATCTACCAATTGAAAATCATGTATCTTTGTAGTTAAATTATATAGTTGGAACCCATATTTTCTTATGTGGAAAACAAGATTATATTATCGATGATGAGACAAAAAAAAGTAGGATAGTGTATTCCATTAGTGATTGTTTTTATGAATCACATGATGATTAAATAAGAGAAGAATGAGGAGGAGAAGAGATTATGTATCCTGAAATATGAAAACTATTTTTTTGATAATTCTAATTGTCTAAAAACTAATTTGATAATATAAATCCAAATTTATTTATATTTTTATGATATCAGAATCCCTTATTATGTTTCTATTGAGTTTTCTTTTAATTCCATTCATCATTTTTTATTATATATTTTTTTAAATTTTGTTTAATCTATAAAAATATGTAATATTGATGTAATATTACCGTGTCTAGAAAACTCATAGATATGATGGATTTTTTAACATGGATATCCAGCTACATTAAAAAGTATGTTATATCAATCAGATACGTAAGGTAATATCTTATGTAAATCAAAAAAAATTATAGAATTTACTATGTTAAATAACCTATATAGGTGAATTTACTACATTAGCATACATGTATAGAAATAAAATTCTTATATATTCCAGCTACATGGAGAAATAAACTATGTGAGTTGGATTCAAGAAATATTAAGTTATGTGGTTTTATTTAGCAATGTTAATCAATTCATCTATGTCAAATTTATCTACATGGGTATGTTGCCTTCATGAATTGGCCATGTGAGAAAATAGTTATATAAATAAAAAATATTTAGATCTATTCATCTATCTGAATTTAGAAACATGGAATTTACCCATGTTGTTATATAATATTGGCTACATGGTTTTTTAAACTTAATATTAATTAATAGTGCAGTAATTTATGTTGAAATTAATTATAACATTTATTAATTAATTATTGGTCTAGATATTTACTGAAAATTTATTTTGAAATGTTTTCAAGTATCGAGATGTTAAAATACAAAAAAATAATTTATTAATATGTTATTTTTGGTGATGCTTTTAGGAAAAAGACATAAATAATAGTAGAGACCACAGCTTTCCATACAAAACCTATTTCATCATAATAGAGAAATATTGATTTTGTTACAATAGTATATGACAATGGATCAATACAGTTTAATTCATGTAGAAACATGGTTATGTAAACAACTGGTTCATGAAAAACTACATTATCTCTCATTAGGTTCCCCATTTCTTTAAACCTTCTAATAATCATAATAAATAATACATATCTTCATAACCAAAGGAAATTAAAAATAAAAAAATGAGATATTAAATTACTAGTAAAGGTTAACATGTGTGATACAGAAGCACTATCTGGAGCATAAGTATTGTAATGTCTTGGTTCCGGAAGCCACCCAGAGGCACCCCATACCCGATTGGTCACATGACATCATGCTTATTTACCTGAATGCTAGAGGCCGGCGAATAGCAGTGAGAGCCTTGGGAGTGATAGTGGGGAAACTATTCCCTCATTGAAAGAGTACACAATAGAAGTAAACAAATATATACAAGAGCAGAAGCAGCAATAATGGCATACAACAGAAACAACAGAATACTAAAAGTATAAACTGGGGAACAAATATAAAATGATGAATGATACATATGTCTAGGAAAACAAACAACAAGTCATAATGCTGGAATACAACAATGCTAAACCAAAGTGAAAAAGAAAGCAGATTAACTCCTCAGCATCACAAGCCATAGCTTGGTCTCATGCTCTCAAGCTCCACAACCAATCAAGTAATTGAAGTAGAAGGGTGCCTGCCATTATCTATACCTACAACAATATAATCTGCTTGGGCCCAAAATCATGGACCAAACAGGGTGTGAGACAAAATTCTAGTAGGAAACCACAATGAGATATATGCCTAATAGTACATAAGAATATGGCAGGTAAAGTACAGAAGGCAGTAAACAAGGAATTACTAAGCAGTAAATAATCCACAGTTTCAAATCATTCAAATCACCACATAACATGAAACAGCTGAACAAAATAGGTAAACACAATAGATAACCATCCAGGATTTACCCATAGCATATCCCCTCAAGTCCTACATAGAAACATAAGAAATTAGCTAAAACACATGGCAACCCTATGGGAAGTACTAACAGCTTGTCCCCTCTGGTCCTACCTAACAAGTACAAGCAACCGTATAGGCAGTACACTCAGTCCAACCTCACTGGTTCAACTACAGCATATACTCTCTGAGTAAGCACTCGCCATCAATTCCCCCTATAGTCTCGTAACGATACTAAAGGTGCTCTGGGGAAGCACTCAATGTATCATTCCCCTTTTGGCCCACATCGAGGAACTAAAGGCGCTCTGGGGAAGCACTCAACGTCAACTCCCCCAGTGGTCTCGCATCGTATGTAAAACAGACACTCTGGAGAATCCCTCAAAGTCCATTCTCCCTATGGTCTATACACCAGGTTCTCATGGCCATGTGTATGACAAGAAAGTGTAGCAGCACGTCTTGGCCATGGTAAACCTCAGATCTACTTGGCTATCATTCTACATCATAACAATAGAGCAGAACAATAATCATACCATCCTACAATACTAGACATGGAAAACTAAACAGCAGCCTAACAGGCAACTAGACCCAAAGGTCAAAATAGGAAAAACAGACATGGGAAACACATCCAAAGCACAAAATCTCACCTTATTCTCAGCTATATATTATCTACTCAAGCACACCAGTATAACAGAAAAACAATAGGGCTAAAACGGTAAACAAGCAATACCCCGTTCATGGGTACTGGTAAAATTTGCACATAAAACTCAATGAATTTTAACAAAAAGGAACAAACCACCTACCTCGATATTTGTAGATCGATATATTTAAACCTTGATGCTTTAATCCCCTTAGAACACTTATGTTCTACAAAAAATCTAAAATGTTTAACCGATGAAATCCTAAAAAATAAGAGGAATCAGGAAATGATGCTCAAGAAGAATAGAGAACTCACCGATATAATTCTAACGCAACCGACGGTGTCCAATTCAGAGTATGGATTCACACTCTGGGTTTTTTTTGAAATTCCATGGATGTATAAAGCTCATGGTCGAACAAGACCTATATGGAGAGCTCTCTAGCGATTAGACATCACCTCGGTGCGTTTAATGAAAAAAACAAAATACACGACATGTAGTTTTGGAGTACACAGCATGTACTTACCATTTTGGTACTCCTCTTTAAGTAGCCTCCAGGTCACCCCCACATGGCCATGTGCATGGCCACTACATGGCCCGCACACGGCTACCCGCGGTAACCAAGTACATGGCGTGTACTCATATGGTATATGGCGTGTACTTCAAATATTTCCAGAATTTTCTCTTTTTATAAAAAATGACCAGAAAAGGAAAAACATACCTGAAAAGAATATCTGGGTTCTTAAAAACTTCCCCCTATAAAGAAATTCATCCCTGAATTTCCCAAGCGTGGCGTAAAAAAAATAACCCCTGGACAGCTCTGGCCACTGTGCTCGCACATCTGCCTCCCTCTCCCATGTCTCATCCGGAACTCGCCCATGCAGCCAAAGCACTCATACTAGAGGAACATACTGGCCACAAAGAACCTTTGTAATGAGATCGAAAATCCGGATAGGATGCTCCTTAAAGGATTCACCCACTTCCAACTCATCCTCGTCGGGTTGGAAAACAAGAGATGGGTCTGATAAGTAACGATGATGTTGAGAAATGTGGAAGATATCTTGCATAGCCCGGTACCTCTAAGGTAACTGCAATCGATAGGCTTTCGGACCAAATCTCTCCAACACCTCAAAAGGTCTGACATACTTCAGTGAAAGCTTACCCAGTATTCAAATTTTCTTGTGTCCCAACCTCAGTGTGACACGCATAAAAACATGATCCCCCACCTCGAACTCCAGAGGTTATCTCTACTGATCAGCATCAGACTTCTATCGAGACTGCACATTTTCCATCCTCTTCTGAATCAACTATATCTTCTCTGTTGTCTCCTGAAAAAGACTAGGTCCTTTCAAAGTTTCCTCTCTTACATCCAACCAAGATAAGGTTGATCGGTATGGCCTACCGCACAAAGCCTCATAAGGTGCCATCTGAATAGTTTCTTGAAAACTATTTTTGTAGGAAAACTCCAAAAAAAGTATATGATTCTCCCAAGAACCCGAAAAATCCAGGATGCATACTCATAGAATGTCCCCGAGCACCTGAATTGTATGCTTGGAGTGGCCATCTATCTGGGGGTGGTAAGCTATACTAAAAAGTACCTATGTACCCAAGGCCTTCTGAAGCCCCTTCCAGAATCAAGAAGTAAAATGAGCATCTCTGTCTAAATGAATGGAGTGTGGAACTCCATGCAGACATATAATGCCATGGATGTAAAACCATCCCAGCTCATCCACACTGAATGTCTACTTGATCGGAAAGAAGTGAGCAACCTTCATGAGTCTATCAATGACAAAACAAACTATATCATTCCCTCGAGGCGACCTGGGTAAACCTATCACGATATCCATCGCGACATCATTCCACTTCCACATGGGAATAGGAAACTACTCTAAAAGCCATGCTGGTCACTGATGCTCTGCCTCACCTAATGACAGGTGCAACACATCATGAAAAAACCAGAAACATCTCTCTTCATACCTGTCCACCAATAATTATAGTGTAGATCAAGATACATCTTGGTGATACTTGGATAAACATCCCAAACTGCTGAATGAAAGTCCCACATCAGCTCCTCGTGTATGTCTGCTGGCCCCCATACACACCCTTGGAAATGAAATATCTCATCTCGCCTATGGTTCATCCAGGAATAGGGTCCTCTCCTGACATGCTTTCCCATAAGAGTGGCCTTCAGAATTTGATAGATTCCACATTCGCACTCGATCAAGAATAGTAGAGGTAAAAGCCACAGAAGAAATAAAAGTCTTCTCCTGTCTATCATGCACCTCCAAATGCATCTAAGTGAACAGATCCATAAGCTTCCACTCACTACTGGCCTCTTGAAATTCTTTTACCTATGTCCTCCTTCTCAACGCATCATCCAATGTGTTGGCCTTCTCAGTCGTGTAAGCAAGCTCAAAGTCAAAGAACTAGAGGTACTCAAACCACCTGCACTGTCTCAAATTCAGATAACGCTGAGTGACGATGTACTTGATACTTTTGTAGTTGGTGAAAACCACAAAATGCTCTACCAGAAGATAATGTCTCCAACATCGCAAGGCATGAACAACATCATCCTACTCGAGATCATGAATTGTGTAGTTCCTCTCATGTAGTCTCAACTGTCAAGACCCATAAGCAACAACCCTTTTTCCCTGAATAAGAACAACACCCAACTCGATACCTGAAGTGTCACAATACACAGTATTGATCTTTTCTGGCTCTGGCAAGACAAGTATCGGTGCTGTAGTCAACCTCCCTTTCATCTACTAAATGGATAACTTACACAAATCTTACCACAAGAACTTCACACCCTTTTTAGTCACACTCTTCAGTGGTTCTGCTAAGCATGAAATGTCCTGAGTGAAACATTTTTAGTATCTAGAAATTCCTATAAAACTCCTTACCTCAAATACGTTCTTTGGATTCTCCCAGGAAACTACTACTCTTACTTTCTTTGGGTCCACTGATACTCCTATCTCTGAGATAACTGACCCAAGAAGTGAATCTGATCCATCAAAAAGTGACAATTTGAGAGCCTAGCATATAACTGATTCTCTCTTAGTGTACTCAAAACGATCTCAAGATGGTTATCATGTTCGCGTCGAGTGTGAGAGTACCCCAAGATATCATCCATGAAAAGCACCATGAAGTAATCCAAGTATTGGTGGAACACTCGGTACATCAGTGCCCTGAAAACTTTAGGCACATTCGTGAGACCGAACATCATAAAAATATACTCGTATAGACTATACCTGCTCTGGAAGGCTGTGAGAGGTATATTAGATGGTCTAACGCGCAACTGATGATAACCATACCACAAGTAAATCTTCATAAACATCCAAGAACCTTAAAACTGATCAAAGAGATCATCAATCCTAGGCAAGGGATATCAGTTCTTGACCGTCACCTGGTTAAACAACCGATAGTCTACACAAAGCCTAAGGGTACCGTCTTCCTTCTTCCCAAAAAGGACCAGAAAACTCGAAGGAGAAGTACTGGGTTAGATGAAACCCTTTGCCTTCAAATCCTCCAATTTCTTCTTAAGATCCTGCAACTCTGGTGTAGCCATCCTGTAAGAAGGAATGGACACCGGTGATGCTCCTGGCACTAGATCAATAGAAAAGTCTACCTCAAGCTCCATAGGAATACTTGAAATGTCTTCTGGAAAGACATCTTTGAAATGATCTACCCAAGAAGGAAAGTATAATTGTGAATTCCTCTGGTCATCTAGATATAGACTAGAAATCTCGACTATAACTCTTCTAGACCCATGATGCTCAGGATACACTATGCTCACCTAGACATTCCAACAAACCTTATGAAGGAAGGATCAACCCTATGGTGATGTGAAACTCACCCTACGATAATATCAATCGATGAATGCTTGAAAGGGAACAAGCCAGACCATTCCAAGAATGACATCATATCATGTCATCTCTACGACATAGAGGTCCCATAAAGAGTGACACCCACCAACTTCTAGAGGGAACTCCTTAAAATGACATACACTCATTGTTCTAGTCCCCAACGGAGTGTCTAGTGTCAAGATATCATCAGATGAAAAGATGAAGAGCCCAAGGCTCTCCACAACTGAAATAAATATAAAGTTATGGGAAGCGCTTATATCGAATAGAGAAAAACCCAAAATTGAGGCAACTAAGATCATACCTCACACCGTAGAAGGTTAGAGATCCTGCTCCTTCTAGATTTTCTCGACTATAAAAGGATGGACTACTACACTGCCCTGTGACCCTCCCTGACTGCTCTGAGCTGATCCTCCCCTAATGTCGCAAGAAACTGGGTGATTGGCTGCCATGGCCATCACCTCCACCTCAACCTGAATAGTCGGAAGAACTCTAGTTCCCAGACTGGTGAGAAACTGGTGGTGCTACTTCTGAACGAGGAGTCATAGACGAACCCCTGTCACTGGCTGCTGGTGAAAAGATATGATAAAAGAGGTGAAGAAGACACATCTTGTTGCAATATCGTCACTCCACTAGGTCTCTCGGGCAGTGTGGCCTCGTATTCCCGCCCTTCCCACATTGGTTTCACACTACAAGGATACCAGAAGAAGTGTCTAACATCCTCGGATCACCGCGCGAAGACTCCCTGCGATGATTACTTCAATTAGTAGGAGGGATGATAACTCCATATGTCGAGCCGCCCTGGCTCACCCCTCCGAAATCTCTCAGATTGAACTCTGTGATCAGCGCTTTGTTGACTATATAAGTGATTGAAGTCAACCAGAAGATGTTCACCTGAGAATGTATGTCGTGCCTCAGACCATCCTTGAACTTCTTTTCCAGAAATATCTAATAAACTCCAGGAATAGTTGTGAAGTGTTTTATCTCGGTAAAGTGTGAGGAATACACCATAACAGAAAGTGTTCCCTTCTCTAGACACATAAACTCTCATGCTCGATCGGCCCTCAATGTATCTGGATAGAATTAGTCATAGAAGATGCACTGGAATTCATACCAATCCATAACATGCTGGAATCCTGACTGTGAGATCACACCCCACCATCACTTGGTGGAATCCCAAAGCATATTGTTAGCAAGATTGAGCCTCCTCTCTATAGGCTTCTCCAGACGCTCAAAGATCGTAAGCTTGGATTCTAGCCATGACTCTACATCCTGAGGTCCTTCTTCCCCGATGAAAGTGGGAGAATGTTGCAGCTAGAAAACCCTCGTCAAATCATCCATCGATGGGGCAGGAGGTGGTGCTCCCAGAATGTTCTACATCATCCTCATAATGTCTTCCCATAACTGTGCACTAGTATTGATATCCGGAATAACTACTGGGCCAAGACTAGAACAACATGTGGATCTGTGGGAAGTACCTGGTCAACCGTATCTAACATCTGATCACTACCCTAAAACTGGCGGACAACAGGAGGACGTCTCTCTGGCATGACTCAACAAGGTCAAACACACACCTTAGATCCAGACTAACAGGGGATGAAGCATAGAAGTGAAAGAAGGGAACAAGAGAAAGAAAATATTCATGATTTAGAAAACATGACTACACGGTGTGTATAAACCCTACACGGTGTGTTCCCTTATGTCATTCACATGGGCGCGTACCTCTGCAAAAACTGGTCGTGTAACACCCAAACCACATGGTGTGTTTTCCTAACACCTGGAGTGTACTTGAATCATCTTCCCCTTCCTGAGTTCTTCTACATAGCTAAGCCACTCGACTCTCCTAAGACAAGTCTATACAGCTTGTTCGAGATTGACTCGACGTGTACTAGAAAAGCTTCGCCTGACCCATGTTGTTAGTGACACGACCAGGTACATGGGTCACACAACACGACATGTTCCAGATATACACAGTGTGTATGAGAAGGCTAACACTGACATGTGGGGTTCGTGACATGGACTCAATGGCATTTCCCCAAATTCTAGAGGATTCCGACTAGTAGTGAGGGACTTGGATGTGATAGTGGGGAAAATATGACGTCATTGGCAGAGTACATAGTAGAAGTAAAAAAATACAAACAGAGAGGAAGAAACAATAATGACATATATCAAAAATATTAGAAAATGAAAGTATAAACCAGAGAATTCATATAAAATGATGTGTGGTAGATATGTCTTGGAAAACATCCAACAAGTCACAATGTTGGAATACAACAGTGCTAAACCAATGTGAAAAAGAAATCAGATAAACTCCTCAGCATCACAAGCCATATCTTCATCCCATTCTCTCCAGCTCCACAACCAATCAAGTAACTGATGTAGAAGGGAACTTTCGCTTATCTATACCTGCAACAATATAATATTTTTGGGCCCAAAATCATAGCCCAAATAGGGTGTCAGACAAAATCCCAGTAGGGAAGCACCATGAGATCTGTGCCAAACTGTATGCGAGAATATGGTAGGTAAAGTACAGAAGGCAGTTAAAAAGGATGTACTACGAAGTAAAAAAATACAGAGTATCAAAGATTTCAAATCACCACATGACATGCAACAGCTAATCCAAACAGGTAAACACAACAGATAATCCCTTGGGAAGTACCCACAACCTATCCCCTCTGGTCCTACCTAGAAACACAAGAAAAAAGCTAAAACACAAGGTAACCCTCTGGGAAGTACTCATAGACTATCCCCTTTGGTCCTACCTAACAAGTATAAGAAACCCTCTAGGTAGTACACTCTGTATAACCCCTCTGGTTCATCATAAGCATAGACTCTCGGAGGAATCCCCCAGCGTCAATTCCACCTATAGTCTCGTAATAGTACTAAAGGAACTTTGGGGAAGCAATCAACGTCTCATTCCCTGCATGGACTGTATCGAGGAACTACAGACACTCTTAGGATTCAGTCAACTTCAATTCCCCATGTGGTCTCTCATCGTAAGTAAAACAGACACTCTGGAGAAGCCCTCAACATCCATTCTCCATATGGTCTATACACCAGGTTCTCACGGCCTTGTGTATGTCAATAAAGAGTATCAGTGCGTATCAACCAAGGTAAAACTCAGAATAACTTGTCTAGAATTCTACAACATAGCAGTATAATAGAACAATAGTCACACCATCCTACAATACTATGCATGGAAAAGTAAACAGTACCTAACAGGAAACTAGACCTAAAGGTCAAAACTGGCAATACATTCAAGGGAAACACATCCAAAGTACATCGATTCACCTAATTAATAGTCAAATATCATCCACTCAAGCATACCAGTATAGCAGACAAACAATAGGGTTAAAACGGTAAACGACCAATACCCCGTTTATGGGTATTGGGAAAATGTGCACATAAAACTGAAACAATTTCAATCGAAAGGCACAAAACACCTACCTCGTTGTTAGGAGATATATATATATATGTGAACCTCGAGGATTCAATCACCTTAGAACGCCAAAGATCTACAAAAAAGTCTAAAACATTCAACTGAAGATAACTTGGAAATGAAGAATAATCAGGAAACGAAGCTCAAACAGAAGAGAGAACTCACCGATGCGATTCCAACACAACTAACAGTGTTCGATTCAGAGGAAGGACACTAGCTCGGGGGTTCGTCGAAGATCAATGGTCGTATGGAGCTCTCCGTTGAACGAGACCTAAAAGGAGAGATCTCAAGTGATTAAATGTGACCCCGATGCGTTTAATGAAAAAAATACAGTGCTTGTACTTTTGGAGTACATGGAATGTACATTCTATTTCCGTAATCCACTATAAGCAGGATCTATGTAAACCCCACATGGTCGTGTGCATGGCCACTACACGGCCAGCACATGGCTTCCTGTGGTAACTGAGTACACGACTTGTACTCATAAATTACACTACATGTGCTTCTAAAATTTCCAGAATTTCCTCTTTTTTTCAAAAACAACCAAAAAAGGAAAAACATAGATGAAAAGATGATTCGAGTTCTTACAAGGATATAGAATGATTATAATAACATTAGGAAACCATACCTTTCATATTATAGTTAATAGTATTGAATTATAGATAAAATATTAATAGTTAATGTGAAATGAATTATAAAGGAATCAAAGAAAGTGTACCATGTGAACATAAAAAAATTAAATTTTTTTTTGACAATGCATAAACATATAAATTGATTCGCATATTATTCAATGATCATAGAAAATGATATCATATTTGAATGTGTTCACTCTTGAAAAAATATTAATTGTCATGGTTCACTCTGAATACCATCTTAGTGGATGAAATCACTTATTGAACTGGTTTCACTCCCCATTATACCCATTTCCATATCATGAAATATAAATAATTCCCTAATACATTATAATGAGATATAAGACTCACTTGTAAAATACTTATATCATATATATGTTTACCATAGGATCATAAACATTAATCAAATCATAACCCATTATATGAAACATATATAATAGAAATTTAATCATATCATAACTTTTGGATAAGATATAGATTTTATAATAATTTCATCATATAATAATATATAATAACAAGTGTTTTTAATAAGAATATATCATATCTAAGAGTGATGGGTTTATAAACATCATACCATCAAAATAATAACCATTCAGATAAATACTATGAATGAAGGCCTTGGGTAATATTCCTAGTATTTGATGAGTAATATAAACTAATTTAATCTTATATAAGAAATTAATTTTTAACTAAACATTAATACATTTATTTAGTAAAGTTTCATTTTATTTTTTGAAAATGGTTTTAAAGAACTAAAATTTTGAAGGACTTTTTCTTTGATTTTTTTTTTAAAATTAATGGATTTACTAAAAATTATGAAAAACGTTTCTATTAAAATAAAATCATATAATTGAAAATAAAGATTCAATGAATTATATTTCATTATAGATGGTAAATCCCTATATCTCCAAAATTTTGAAATAACATTCATTTTGTACTATAAAACATTTTGAAAAATCTATTTATAGGAAAAAAGAAAAGAATATTCCACTGAATATTTTTAGAAAAATAAATAATGTGTAATATTTACTTTATCAAATCATTTGTATATTTTAAAAAAATAGTTATGGATATATATTTATACTATATGTTTTTGAAATAAAAAATAATTCTGAACGAAGAGAAAATATAAAGTCATATTGTATTAATCAAATTTTCTTAATTATATTAAGCACTAAAGTGTGGAAAAATGGAACCATTACATGAATATGCAATGAATAACCATTGGAGAATAAACATCATTAGAAATCTTGATATACTGATTGTAATATTTCATCAATAAAAGGATAATCATAAACAATCCCTATAAATTAAGATATTGTAGAAGTGATATCTTACTTATTTCGTGACATTAAATCATAAATACCATGAAGGAAAAACATAAAATAAAAATTAAAATATTATGAGGTTGTAAAAAATCATGACATTACATGTCAAAAGGGATTTATATAAACCTTCTAAAATAATATAACTACATAACATAACTTATGTTTCCAAGAAGGAAAATTCAGAAAAAACACCCTTACAATATTGTTAACATGTTAACTGGAAACCCCAGGAAAGAAGGATCATAAAATTAATATTTTTATTCCAATAATTATCATAATAAGAATCATAAAATATGTTCATGAGTAGTATACACACAAAATACAATAAATATGTGGTGGGGTTTCTTGTGTCAAATAAAAAATAAAGAGGAAATGTTAATCCCTTACTACATGAATAATGGTCAAATCAATAGGTCCCTGAAAAAATACATCAATTTTGGAATTTAATATCATAAAAAATTAAATTCAATATATAACATGTCATAGCATATCATATATGCCACATAAAATAAGGTAGTGGTGAATATGTTCCTAAGTAGCACAAAAATAAAGTCAAGACCAGAAATCCCCTTACTATAAGTCATGACTCTCATCACACTAATTCAATCATATTTTATAACAATTTAAAGATTCTTATTGATATATCACATAACCATATTTATACACATAATAACATATATTATTGACTTATTTCTTTATATTCAGTTTTTAATGATGATTCCCAATTAATGTAATGTTTTGGGTAATAACTGCTTTGTTTTTCATACATGTTTTAACTTTTATTCTTTATTATCATACGCAGATAACAATTTAATTAAAGTAAAAAATTAGAACCATGATATTAATATCATATATATTTAGTATATTTTTATTTTTAGTAATCCATAATATATAGTGATAGGAACTGAAATACACCGTTAATGGAGTCTGTAGGACATACGTATGCATAAACTCTGTTTCCATTTTCTTATTATTTTAAAAGAAAGAAAATGAAATTATTGATATATATGTATGTAATCATTATATTTTCTTTTTAATGATATATATACAACAAATAACTATTAAAACATATTTAATACACTCTTTCTATAGCATGAATCAATCACATCACATCGTGAGGTGATAGTCTACTGTACAAAAAATGACATTATAATATTCCTAAAAATGGTAATCATGATGTCATGTGTTATAAAAAAATTAAATAAGCATAAATAAAAAATAAATATCATAAATAAAATATAAAAACATTATGAACATCATTATTCTTGACCAAGAAATGTGCTAATGAAGAAACGAAATACATCAGTTCATGAGGAGGTAGTTTGTCGTACAAACAAATAATGGTTTAAAAGAACATTTTATTGATGTGTGTGTGATTTAATGTCCTAAAAGTTTCAAAACAGAATCATTGTATATTTATGATACTGGGGATATTATATAATGAAGATATAAATATAATTTTTGGGGTTTGAGGAGGAAATAAGAAAATGTTCATTAATGAATATTACATCTTCATCAGGTATCTCTTTTTCGTATACCCCAAATGAATTAATTGTTTGTATTTCATAATTATATAATTCATATAGTGACAATAGAGACAATTTGGGATGTTATTTTGAAAGGTTTTTTCTTTCAAAAATGTTTTTATATGTGTTAATAAGGGGGAGATTGAATTCTTTTTTATAATGGAGGAGGAAGGACGTTCTTGTAAATACCCAAACATATTCTCTATTGGGAGGCCTGCCTCAACTCATGTGATTCCAAAATAGAGAAATAATGGAGGTGAGGGATGAATTTGTAGAGACATACCTATAAAACCCTTTTTTAATCATGTCATTCCTTTGACTTTATATTTACTCAATTTTATCTTTATTGTTTTTACACATGTAACATGTAACTTTTTATTTACCCGGTTAATTTATCCATTATGATTATAAATGATAAGTGATATATTTGATAATTTAGTCTCTATAATTATAAATATTATGTCTAGTTAGATAAATTTAAATCTTATGACTATGTGTGATTAATTTTAATTGAAGTTCATATAATGCAAAAAACCACATTTAAAAATTAAGCATGATAATTAATTTTAATTATTTTTTCTAGTAATTATGGAAATATATTAATTTTACCTTACTAGATAAAACAATTTATTCTGATTCAAATTATGGAATTATTTTTTCCCAGTTCAATCCACAAAAAGTGTCTAAAATAATTCAAAATCAATCTTACCAACAAGGCAAGAAAAAAGGTTTTTTATGTAAAAAAAATCAAAAGATTACATGGTTTTTATAATCATTTTAAGTAAAAAATAATTATAATGAACTATAATAGAATAATATATGAATAATTTAACTAATTTTAATAAATATAAAAATTTAAAAATAATTCAACAATATAAATAAATTTGATTGAATGGCATATTTAATTTAAAATCTAGTATTGTTCCCTATTCATCAAGTAATTAAAAATTTCAGAAAAAAATAAAAATTTACCCTAAAATAATTTTGAAATTTTGAATTCCTGAATTTTTTTTCTATAGAATTAAATTTTTAAAAGTTTCAAAAATTAATTTTACTATTATTTACTGAAGGACATAAAAATAAATTCATTTGAAAAAGCAGTACATTCAAAACACATATAGACATTACCATGTATAATATAATTCACTGTTAAAATGTTTCAATTATATTATACAATTATATGTTTTATTTAAAAATTATTTATTAGTATTAAATTTACTGTGTTTGACTTCTAGGTTATAATTAACTTGATTAGATAATTATATTAATAATATATTGTTTCGTAGAAACAAATTATTTCTTTTAATGAAAGTAAAACCCAATATACAGTGCATCAAAAACATAACTTTGTGTTTCCTATAAAGAAATAAAATAATGAAAATTAATTTATTAAAAAAAATTCATAGAAATACATGGTTTTACATTATACCTACCTTAAAATAAATTTCTCCCTTCAAAGTCATCACTATATTAAAAAATGAGTATACTTTTGGATAACAATATCCTTTTACTCACACATAGATTTTTCAAACTGGTGGTTTACCAAAAAATAGTTGACTAGATGATTGGAATTTTTTTATAATATTATTTTTTTATCGTGAATCTCCACCATTTTTCCTCGTATGAAATATCTTTCTCAAATGGTGTGACATCGAAGTTTAGTACATTTGAAGGGTCAGGTATGAAATTCATTATGAGAGATACATTTTTCACAACATGTACTTGATAGAAATTTTGTGACAGAACCCAGTGATAGTAAACCATATCTATCTAATTAATGATATTAAAAATGTCTATATACCAAGGGTTCAACATCTTTTTTCTTCATAATCTCGTAATCTTCATCCATATAGAGATTCAAAGAAGCACCTTATCACCAAAACCAAATTATGGATTATTCTTGTGGTTATAAGCATAACTTATATACCGACTCTAGTCATCCCCGATGTAATATTGAATGGATATACAATTCAATTACATTTCTTAAGCTATCTTAGGTCATGTTATATTTCTTTATATAAAATAATTGTTGCACATTGGGGATATAGATTTTTTTTACATAGAAGGCACTATAAAGAGATATCTGAATTATTGAATGAAACCTATTATAATAAGGAAACCATACATGAGGATTATGGTGATCCTAGCCACCATTGAAATAAAAATAACATTATATAATAATTTTCTATATGGTTTGAATTTTTATTTAAGACCTACCACCTATTTTAGGATTAAATGTAGTGATGAAACCCATCACCCCATCAATATCCTATAGAAGACTTATCCAGAACTTTGAGTTAATCCTTAGAGCACAACCAGATACAATGTAATGTTGTACACTATGATTGCATTCAACATTCTTAATGTATATTCCAAAAAGATGATCCAAATGTTAGTCTTCTCTGATATCTATTAAATTTTCTAACATAGTAACTCGATCAACAACCAACCATATATAATTATGCACATTAGACATGTTGGGGTGTCCAGTGAAAAAATCCATGGTTATTTTCTCCCATTTCCATTCTTGTAAGGGTAATGGATTCTACATCCTATTTTATTTTTTTGGAGTTCAACCATAACATTTTTGAATACCAATCATTGAGATACACACTCCATGATATCTCCTTTCATTCCATCATATTTGAAGTATTCCTTGAATTCATTATTAATCTAAACAATAACATGATGAATATATAATGAAGAACCATGAGCTTCTTAAAATAGATAATTGTTTATAAATTTTATAGAGGGAATTAATACAAGCTTAATAAAACTTCTCATTCCATTATGATCATGGTTTATCCAAAGAAAACATCAATACTTAATTTGCTACTCTATACATTCCTTATGTTCTTTTTTAATCTTCACATGAGTAGATGGTTGAGAAATCAATTGATAAAGCTAATATTTTCCCCCTTCCATCAGGATTAAAAAAACAATTAAAAATTCTGAAATATTTGACCTTTTTTGATCCTCATCATCAATAATATAGAACTATCCTTCAACTGAAACCATTATCCACGAAGTTCACTTTACCATGTTGGTAATTTATTGAGCAGCCATAATCGTTTATTTGAACTAACCATATTCTATTCTAGTTTTTCATCTCCATCTATGTAAATATATACCTCAATCATTTTTAAGGCTATATATATCAAATTTTACTCTATAATGAAAACATCACAATATCATTAATGAAAGTATTCTTTCAATTAAATCTATATCATGAGTTGGGTAATATTACTCCTAAACCATAAATTTTAAGAAGGTTTCACCTATGACCATGAAATGTTTCATTATATGGAATCCAAATCCATTCTTATATGAGACACTATAGATAAATTACCTTCTCCAAATCAGATTAATGGTAGAACATGGGATATTCCTAACCAACCCATTAGTTCTTTGAAATTTTATTCACAATCATCTATCAAATGGAATTTGTTTCCAATCTGAGTTAACATGGAGAGTTTATTAGATAGTTGTGAGAAATTCTCCATAATGCATCATTAATATATATCCAAAACAAGGAACATCAGATATAATTATCCATTCTTGTTCTAGTCCATATTTCAATAACCACTATATTTTATGGATCCTCACATATACCCCCTCTTGAGATTATGTGACCCAAAATGAAACCTCTTCTAGCCAAAATACACTCATTGTATATTTTTCATACATTTATCCATCATTAGGGACTTTTTTATAGTTATCATGTGATCTTCAAGCAATTTTTTCTCCTTTAATAAAATAAGATTTCATCTATTAAGACTACCACAAACTGATCAAGTTAATATCTAAGATTTTATTCATTAACTACAAAAATCTTTCCAGAGAAGTAGTAAGAAAAAAAGGAAAAACTATATGTTCATAGTGTCTATATATTGCATGAAGTATATCTTGGGTATATCCCCATTATTATCCCCCACTTGATGATATCTGGAACAATGTTCGGCCTATGAAAAATATTATTCTCCTTATAGTTGATCGAAAAACTCTTAAATACAGGGTATATTGTACTTTTTCTTGATTGTGATCTTGTTCAGTTATTGTTAATCAATAAAAGTCCTATTTATACATATTTATACATTATAAATAGAAAAGTATCACCCCAAGGTCACATACATGGCTGAATAAATCCATTATCAAGATTCACTTGGAAATGCTTCATCCATTCTTGTAACACAATCCCATCAATTCTATAGGGAGTTTTAAAAATATGTGATGCACTTGAAATGAATTATATTAAGTTATAAACATCAAAATTTGGAGGACTATTTAATATTTCTTAAAATTATCCCATCAAACGCTTGAAAAATATGCATTTAATTTTTTATCACCAACCATCTGGGATAAACCCCCCTTCAAAAAAGGAATCAGGAGTCATAAAAGAGATGTGGTTTCTATCAGTACTTCATATCTATCATAACACTAATATAAAATCATTGGTTCAATTGGAATGTTGAAGGTTATATTTATTAAATTTTAATTTACGTGATAATTATGTAGTGAATTTCAATCCATGCCTTATACAACATGTTTAAGATGCTTTCCGTTGGGGCGTGCATGCACATCCGTCACGCAGGGGGAGGATGTGTGGCTTGTTGCCCCACATTCCTGCTTTCCAAAGGCAGGCGGCATCCGTTCCTTATTCAGGGACGTCTTCTCCTTTATCGAAACTGGGATGATGGGATTTTGGTTCTTCCTTCCATGGATTCCTCCTCGGATCTCATCACCTAGTCCGAGTCTCCCCCATAGATTTAAGACGTATTCCCAAACCTCGTTCCCAGTTCCATATTTTCATGGACACTAGTTAATTACGCTGCTTCCGTCAAGATTCTCCAAGGGGTCTGGTCAGGGCAGCAACCTTCAGTGAGGATAATGGTCATGATGGTGTGTCGTTGGCACTCATTGACGCTGGGAGATTGGCATTTCTGTCTTCAATCCCTTATTATATGGCTTCTCGAGGGTGCGTAAGCCCGAGGTGTCCCACATCAAACGTGGGGAATTGTGTGCCATCTGAGGTTTTCCTCAGCTTCGCATGTTTAACACGGGGTATGCCACAAGTTTAACATCTTGCAGAGACAGATCGGACAGATCGGAACACTGAGAGTTGATCATATTGAAGGAACCACTGGAGGGAACACCGATATTGGGGCCAGCACGTGGGAAGCTTCCCAGATACTGTGGAGTGGAGTGAGGTGGCATGATCCCACCGGGATGTGTCGGCCCGGGTAGGAATCAGGATGGGTGATGGAGTGATGGGATTGAACCTCATGGAGGCTTCCTACGTATCCCCATGGAAGGGAATCAATGTCTACGTAGTTCGGTGATACGGTTGGACACCTGGAGAGGTGACCCATGAGAATGAACGCATGGATTGGAGCCTGGAGGAAGTAAGACCTCTAGGCTAGGGCATGAGCTTCCTGAGGCATGTGGGCTCGAGGGAGGGGTCATGATGAGACGTGGGTGTTGGATATGGGGATTACACTCTAAGGCGGCCCATAATCATGGATATATAGGGCTTATGCTCTGAGGCGGCCCATAATGACAGATATGGGGAATTACGCTCTGAGGAGGCCCATAATAGTGCTGGTGAACCGACACAAAAGGGGTCGGAACAACAGAGTGATGGACTTGATCCTCATGGAGGCTTCTTACGTACCATGCATTAGAAGGGATCAAATTCCATGTGGTTCGGGGCATACATTTTAACATCATGATGGATAGGGGCATACAGTTTAACATCATACAGGATGAGGGCATGAGGCTTATGCTCTGAGGCGGCCCATGGGGTCGGTGAACCGACACGAAAGGGGTGTCGAAACGACTAGGTGGTGGGCTTGAACCTCATGGAGGCTACCTATATACTATGCTTTACCACGGATCAAAGTCCTCGTAGTTCACCAGGATGGTGCTTACACTCTGAGGCGGCCCATAAAGTATGTCATGGCCGATGCTCACTCTAAGACAACGTGAGTCATGCTTGGTGTGAGAAACAAGAGGCACCAAGGACCTGACGATCACATCTCAAACGGGTGTGTCCTTGAGAAGCGGAGAGGGGCTTATGCATTGAGCGGCCCAAAGAGAAAACATGAGCTTATGGGTGGTTAGCAGCCCTTAGTGCAGGGACATACTCTATGATGGAGGCCCGTGGTGAGATAAAGCACAGAGGGAGAGGGATTTGGGACCGAACAGAGGAGATGCCTCATTTCCTATCACGCCCTCCCCTGGAATTGGTAGTGGGGAAGTACATAGGTGTATGGGTGAAACCTTCCGCAAGAGAGGCTTGGGGCTTACCCTCTGAGGCCGCCCTTCCCCCGTGGACAAACAACACTCCAATAAATCACTCCCCCCCCTGTGAGGGATGACCCCGACATCCCCGTGGAGACGAGCGGGTGGAGTGCATATCCAAGCCAGGGGGACCCTGCGTGCAAGGCACATGGTTGGATCACAGTTTAACATCATTTTTTGAGGACGAGGTGCATGAAAGTTTAACGTCCTGCAGCTCGGACGAGGTGGGTTCGCTCCACACCCCTAGGGCTTACATGCCCAACACCCTCTACCCCTTGTGGGAGGGAAGGCGTCGGCAAGGCCGTAGTGAAGGGGGGCCGCAGGGCAAACCATCGAGGGGTCCATGTTAGCGTGGCAATGCGAAGAATCAATAGTCGTTAGAATGCCTATTCGAAGAAGCATGAGGAAAAGCAACGCAACAGTAAACACCTCCCAAGGGACCTTGAGGTTACGTCGTACGAGCCTGGAAGGCCGTACAAGAAAACAATGCATGGCGTGCATGCCCGGTAGGGAAGACATCAGGCGCCGGTGTAGAGAGGCACTTGGGGGGTGTCAAGGTTATGGGTCCTGGGTTTTGTGTGCAAAGCACTTGGATGGCTCGCAATTGGGTCAGAAGGATTGCGCACAGCTAGGGGATTGTGCACAAAAGGCTTGCATTGCGCGCGGGGGCACTGGATGATCCCTAAGGCATGGAAAAATCAAACGAAGGGGTTGCATGTAATTTGGAAGGGATTGCGTGAAATTGGAGGGGTTTTCACGCAAGGGAAAAGGATTGCGCGCAATGTTAGAACTCGGAGGTGGTGGAAAATTCACTTAAGCCAATGTGGTTACGCGCAAAGGCGAACCCCGAGGAAAGGTTGCGTCAAAAGGGGGATTAACTAGGAAGTCATCTTGCACGCGTGGGAGTCCGAATTGCGCACGCGGGAGCTGGTCCTAATTCTTTAACCCCGAATCGGTTAGAGTCTCCTTCTATTTATAGGCCTCTGCCATCGCCGAATCCGGGTGGCACGTGAAATCGTTCGTGCCGGGACCACTCAGCACGCAAGTCCTCCCTGCGCGGAACTGGGCACCCAATATTTTAATGCCACACTAGTTCATTTTCGAGAATCCCTGGAGTCCTTTGCGCGAACAATATTTTTCCACACACGTACCCTTTAATTTCACACACCACTTCCGGGTCCTCCAGACCGGGCCTTAGAGTCCAAATATGAAATTGCTTAGTCATTTAGAAACTTCCTCTAGGAGTTATAGACTTTTTCAGCATCTAAAAATTCACCCCCCTCGGAATTGGATCGGCGAGAGGTCGCAAAAATTGGATTCCGAGGGAAATGCCGAAACGCCGAAGTGGTGGATCTCCAGGGCACTTTGCACGCAGAAAATCCAATGGGCACGCATAACTCCGGATCGGCGCGGAATTCGCATTCTGAGCGGCGTGGAACCCTGGCCTCACCTATAAAAAAGGGGCACTGGGTCCCGAGTTCCGTACTCAGGATTTTCCGTGTGATAGGCTCAATACTCTCGTGCGTGAAATTGCTTCCGCGGCTGTTGATAAAAATGATCTGGCAGCACGTAATTACCTCTGAATTTCGGCCGTATTTTCACACAAACTCAAGGTATTGAATGCCAATGGTTCTGATTGTGCGCCCAACTCCTAGATTTCATGCACGCCTCTCCGATTCCAAGTACCTCATCCTGATTCTGTGCACCACTCAAAATTTTTGAGATGGTCACAAACCAAGCTGATGGGGGAGAAGACACCACTCCTAGAGCTGAAATGGTGGCCAATGAGTAGTTTTATGGTGCCAAGGTGGTTGTTCCAAGAACCAAACATTTTTCAACCTACTGACCCTTGCCCAGAAGGAGTATCACTTATCTGAAAACCTCCATCTCTGGAAATTTTGCATCATGGAGGAGGTTCCCCTGTCGGGCTTTGAGGTGGACACACCGCGGTCATGGGTGACCCGGGGGGATGAGATTTCCCGCTACAACATCACCAACAACGGCCATCCTTCCAGGGAAACCAGGAACATGGACATATATGTCTTGAACCTGAGGACCAGGACCATTACCAGGGACTATCCTGTTGTAGAGAATTATCCGGCTCTCTATGAAAGCATGTTCCGTCAGAGCATCACAGATGACACTAAGGGATGGCTGAAAGATTGGGACCTGCGGTCCGGGGGAAACTTTACCAGTGAGTGGGCCTGGGCGTTCTGGGTTCACCATAATTGCGACCAATATGGGGACGAGCTGCAGCATATTGGCCTGTTCGAGGTGGTATGGACGTCAGTTCCACTTCCACCGTCAACCTAATCTTGGGTCAGAGCTATTCACCCAATGGTATCCTGATACCAACACATTCCACCTTCACCATGAAGAAGTTGGCCTCAGACTCTGGGACATTAACTACATCGGAGGTATACCACTGTAGGGCTACCAATACGACGAGTTCGTTCCTCCAAAGAACACTTGTGAAGACAGGTCACGGACCCCCATGCTGACGTGGCACCTATTGGAGCTGGTCAAAGAGAGGCTGAAGGTCACGAACTTCTAGAAGGACATATCCTATAAGGACTGGTTCAACCAGTTCTTGGAGAAGGACCCGGTGGTCAAGATGCTGGGACGAGGAAAACAGTGCCCAACCGCGGCCTAGAGGAGAAGGAATGGGTCATACTGGAGGGTCATGTAGACGGGGCAATACCAAATGTGGGGATACCACGTCTTCGAGGCCCGGGAAATGAGCGTCAGGTACGCCGGGTTCCTAACCGCCTTCCTGAGTGGGTGGCTCCTGCCGGTGCGGGATGCGAGGATGGGCGTCCGTCCAGCAACACTAGTGATGGCGGGCACCATGGCTGGAAACAAAAGGTTCAACTTAGGGGTCCTCATTCTAGCCAAGCTGTATGCCATTCTGGGATGCATCTCACGAGGGGGGTCGCCTCGGAGGGTATGTGGCCCCTTCCAGATCTTCCACGGCTGGGTGGCTACTCATCTCGGTGGGTATACCTTCCCAAATGCCATCCGTCCTCCGGGAAACGTCCTGCGACCATCTCTGATGAACATCACTGGGGTGGCGCCAATGGCGCTCAATGAGGAGGGCGTAAGGATCCGAATTGGTAACCATACCAATTTCAACTTCTGCCCGTTCCCCTCCCCGGTTGACCAGATGGTGGACAATGGGCGAGGCTCACTTGAGCAACATGAGTATTTCCAGAGTATCCGGGGCGTGGTGCTAGTGGATCGGATCGACGGGAAGGTGATCTGCGAGCCTTACGTGCCATCCCGATTCTCCAGGAAATTCGTGTGCCACAAAAGGATGCTGGGAAAAGTATTCACGGATATCTAGGAGGAGAAGAATCCCTGCATCCTGCGCCAAATGTGGTTGATGTTCACCACTTTCGGCTCTAGAGATGTTATCACCCTTGATCCCACCGGGGTCGACGCTGGCCTAGAAACCGAGTTCATCGAGCATTGGACCATTGCGTACCCTGAGGGGCCTTTATGCAAGAGAGTATGGAAACTCAAGACCACCCGCGCGGAAACTGGGGGACGGGGGAGCATACAAGGTGCTGCTAGAAGGGGGGAACCTGGGGCACGACAGGCAGCAAGGCCTGCGCAGGCTAGGACTTCAGCAGCGGGGACATCACACGGTGCTTCCGCGACCTCGTTGCCCGGAGGGGGCTCACACGAGGTGGCCAGATAACTGCTCGGGAAGTAGATAAGATATCTGCTCGAACCTTCCCACGATGCAATATTTCTGGCATTATGGTCAGCCTGGATGACCCTGCGGCAATCACTGAGCGTTGAAGCCATCTGGCAGAAGATAATGTAGAATGGGATCCAACGGCCATAGGTTAGGCTCATTTGAGTTTCCAACAGAGTAAAATTCCATCGGTGGCATGCTTATCTAACAGCCATGGACACATACGTGCACCAAAGGGGTCGGCGTGAAGAGCCACCCTTCCTAGTGAATGTGATGCTCGGCCAAGAGCATGATCTGGAAGTGACGCCACCGGGAGAAGGCGACAGTGACGATGAGTCGGAGGGAGAGGAGGAGACCGGACAAGATGAAGGAGAAAGAGAAGATGATGAAGAAGTATAAGAAGAAGGAGAACCTGAAGGTGAGGGGTCATAGGGGGTGCCCACCAAGGGAACATGCAGGAGAGCGGTGAGATTTTCGGCTCCGACATGGAGATAACCGAACTGCTCGAGGTCCACCTCTATCCTTATTTATCTTCCTTCTTCGTCCATTCTCTTCTGCAATATCTAACCCGTCTCTCTATCTCACTCAATAGCACATAGGTTTTGATCAGGCATCCCCACTATAGGAGGGAGGAGAGGAACCGGTGGGACAGGATGGGGCTCTGACGCCCATCATTAAACTAATAAGCGCTGGGGGGTCTCCTGTTACGACAACTCCAGTAGTGCCAGAATACTGGAGGCCGACACTATGGGTTCCTGTAAGTCCCATGCTTCACTACTGGAGCTTGCTATCAAATATCCCAACTAATCAGGGTGTGTCTTTTGCAGTGATCTTGACATTGGAGGCTCGTCGGGCTGCTGAGCCCGGGCCGTCCGTGAGCGAACCAGCAGCAGGCATACCACCTCATCCAGAACATACTTCCCGCACAGAGTCCGTCCCAGAAGTTGGTGAGCAGGGGGAGGCAGACAGCAGTGATGCTATCATTGGAGCGGGGCCATAAGCTGATGGAGGCACCGTTGCTATCGCGACGAGAGAGGAAGGTTACCCGAACGTCGAGGATCTTATTCCTCATGAAGACATCCCTGATGCAGACCCTGCTGCTGACCTATAGGCTGAGTTTCCCGCATATCATCCCACTGATCCCGAGGAGGTAGATGAATCGGACTCAGAAGCGGCTGAGGAGAGATGGATGACACAGCACAAAGGGTGGAAGTGTATCCAGCGCTTTCTCAAGCAGCCCCAGTCGGATTGGCTAAGGTGGATGGGATCACTGCAGACCTGGCTGCGCTTCCAGTGCACCGGAGGGGCTGATGCTGAACGCCCTCATTTGATGATCCGTGATTACATGGCCTAGAAGATACACGAGAGCAGCCGGCGCACCAACGTTGCCCTGTGTTGGGAAATATCAGGGAACACCCAAGCATTTATGAGGGCAGAGCAGGAGGTCTGGTGCCTTGAAGGGCAGGCGACAGAGATGGAGGTCTTCATTGCAACATGCTCTGAGCTCATTGAGAAATTGATGACCCAACTAGCTAACTCCCAAGAACAACGGATGGAGGTTAGTCACCAGATGACCGTACTTCAAACCGAGTGGGATCAGGCACAAGCTACGGTTGGTGAGCTGCGCTCTGTGGCTTCCGATGAAGAGAGAGTCTTCAAGGAGTGAGAATCAGTCCTGGAGGCTACCATCCAATGGGTAGCAGCGTTGGAAAAATCAATCCAGCATGCTGATCCTTAAGGGATATGTTTTGGCCATCTCATGATCTTTTTGATTTCACTTCTCAATATTTCAATCCAATTTATGGACCAATCTATTTATATGTACCCTTGGTTTAGTATGCTCACCATAATTATCAAATGAATAACAACTCACCCCTACGATCTTGTGGGTCACACTCAACGTGAGAAATAAACAATGCTGGTGTTATCATTTTACCCAACTATGGTGCGTTAACCAAGCTTCAGGCATCCGAAATTGGGAATAGATTTCTAAGGAGAAGAGGGAGGTCCAGCCGACAGGAGGGGACCTCAGACCGATCGATTTATCATCTCCTCAACGTGACCTAACACACGAGCGGGGCAATGCCAAGGGCATTGAAATCTATCCAAACATGGGGAGATGAAGAAGGTGAACCACGTTACCCAAATTCGGAACATTATGGGGGCGCGACTATGGAGGATAACTATTAACCATTGCAGAAACGCAGAATCCATATCGCACTGGCCCGAAATGGAGACAATAAATAAGGGCTGACTGCTGACCATGTTCGCAACATGGGGCCTAACTCAAATATCTCCAATCAGTCTTCCGGAACGTTGGCCCAGGACAACAGGTGGACTATAGGTCTATCATCTGTATTTCTACAATAGGCGGACCAAAGGTGTATCATCAATATTGTTGTAGTAGGCAGACCAAATAATATCATCCGTATAATTAAGGGGTCCCATCAAACATGACCAGTCTTCTAGGATGTTGGCCTAAGACAGTAGACGGACCATGGGTCAATCATCCATACCGTTACAACAGGTGGACCACTGGTCTATCATCCATATTGTTACAATAGGCGGACCACAGTTCGATCATCTATACCATTAGTGGGGTCACATCAAACATGAAAGAGAGTGAGGATCCGAATAAATTTGAACACAAAGCGTGGAAAGTGGAGTGGTTGTTTGTTTGAACAGAGTCCAACGCTCCCAAAATTGCGCCACCGTGGCAGAGGCCCATTAGGCGGACTTATTAATCTTGTCACGGATCATCCCAATTTTCAGACAGGACCTCTCTGGCAAGAGAACTTCCTCTTCCCAACATTACTATGGGCCATCCCGAGCTTATTCGGGGTAGGTGTTGCAATTACACCACTTCCCAAAAAGTCAGGACGAGGGGAGGGCAGTAAAGAGGGACAAGACTTGGTAATCCCTGGGGCTGGACCCAAGATAAAATGTACAGGAGTTCTTATGTATCTCATAAGGATTAGAATCAAGCCACATGTAGTTCTACAATCACAGTTTAACGTCATGTAGGACAAAAGGACGAGAAGGATAATTCTTAGAATGGGGTGTGTGGGGGCGCAGTTGTTTTAAAACCGAAGTGAATGATGACATGATCCTGCACTACACCATGTAGTCCCATGGTTGGGGCCCCAAAGGTGGGACCGAAGAGACGAAATAGCTGAACTCGAGCTGGACCCAAAGATAGGAGGTTTTGGCATTCATATGTATCCCATTAGGATGTGAATCATGCCAGACATAGTTCTTAGGAGATCTTAGTTTATGGTCTTAGATCTTGGACCAATCATTAGTAAGAAGGGAAGGAGACACATAGTAATGTGACTGAAGAAACCCAACGTGAATGAGGACGGGGCCCTGATTACCATGTGTTCCTTGGAATAGTGTTTAGGTTGAGGGACTGAACACTGAAGTTATGTTGGGCCTGGGGGAAGTACCCGGGCGGTTATACGTATCTTATAAGGATGAGAATAAATCCATACGTAGTTATTTAGGGGAGGCATGGCACGACATGGCGCATGCGCAAAGGAAGAAGGAGGCTTGTGGGTCTAGCCCTCACACCAAAAGAAGTGGCATTTGATATATCTTGTTTTCCCTTGATGGAGAACGGTTTTTCTTTTCTGGAGCGACTGGCCTGGGGCAGAAATTTCTGGCGTCGCCACAATAATCAAGACGTAACAGGCTTTGACAAATGGTATGGAAATTGAGCAATACCCAACGTGATTTCCCCTATGGGGAGGTCACCACAATGCAGTTCCATTTTTCATCGTGCGGCCAAGACGATATCATCACAGTTTCTGGTCATGTGGTGGGACCAAACAGCAATGTTTAAGGTTATATGGCTTGGACCTGGGGGAATATGCACGATTAGATGAGGCCTGCCCAATGTGGATGAGGGCATATCGTCATACCGTCACCGCGGGCGATTCCAGGAGAGGCGTCTCGGGCCAAGGGGCCTATGAGGGTCCAACAATCAGGGGTGCAAGAGATGCTAGCTCCCAAATACGCTGGGCCCAAAATGCAATGTCTGGGTGACTCCTCGTATCCCATGGGGATGAGGGTCAAGCTATGCATGGATCCTAGAGAATACCCAAGCCTATAATCATAGCGGTCGGATCGCGGGAGCCCTAAGAGATGCCGTAACGCAGCTTTGTCCGTCTGATGTGTGGGGGTGTAGTGAGGGTTAGTGTAAAGAGTGTCGATATTCCACCTTGAAACGATGGGGTGGAACATAATGTGAATCATGAAACCAAAATTCAGGGCCCGAAGGAGCTGGCATGACGACTGCGGATTATTGCTAACCATGTTCGCAACACAACATCCTGTCATGTTAGCCTAAATATAAGGGAAAATAAATGAGCATCAACCACTGACCATATTCGTAATGCGAGATTTGTATCAATTTGTTACCTGAAACCCTCGGGGGCATGGGATCGTGATAGTAGGAGAACCCTAAGGTGTTTTATCCAGGCCTTTCTTGGGGGTCCCTCCATGTGTGAAAGATAATGGGGCCCCGGATTAAGGGGAGCACGAAGCTTCACAAGTGGAAAAAAACATGCCTAAGTCGAATCTGACACTCTAGGTCCTTGACCAGAGTAATCTGAACACATTAGCAGACCACTGGAAAGGGCCTAAGGGCTCAGTCGGAGAGTGTCCAAAAGATGGCGGACTCCCAGGAGAAGGGGGCACAGTGCCAAAAACCTTTTACCACACCTATACATCCACCCATGGGGAGGGACATGCCAAAAGACAGAGGTGACCGGGAGATCGTGGGATCCCTTAAGAGATGGGGATGGACCTGAAATCTTGGTGTTCAGGAGGTCCTATGTATCCCATAAGGATGATAATCAAGCTGCACATAGTTCTAGAAGCATAGTTTAACGTCATGTAGGACAAGAAGAGGTATTTCTTCCAGTGAGTGTGCATAGTGCGGCGGATAACCCGTTGTGAATGAGGACATGATCCTACACCGCACAACACGCTCTTGGTGAAGGTTGGGGCTGAGAGGCCCGAGAAGGCCAAGGGGCCTGAGGCTGGGCCTCAGTCAGGGATGCCTAACGAGATTGCATTTTAACGTCTTGTAGTGGGGATGGGCATGCAGTTTATGGTCATGCTAGACCATAAGGGTCTTAGTTTAAGGTCGTAGAAATCGGACCAAAGGGGCCCAGATGTAGGGGAAAATGTAGTTTGAGGTCGTGTAGGACCGGGTGCAGTTTAGGGTCATGTGGGACCGTTATCCAGTTTAAGGTCATGGGGGACCCTTATCCAGTTTAAGGTTATGGGAGACCCTAGGGGACCAAATGCGGGACTAAATGCAGTTTAGGGTCATGCAGGACCAGGGGGGCTCAAGCAAAGTACTGCTTGAGGAAAATGGCGTTGGTGGGAGGAGTTACACGCTTGACATCCATAGTCACCAGGGAATACGGACCATGGGGATAGACCTTATGAATGATGAAAGGCCCCTCCCGTTTGGGCTCCAATTTGGGTGGTTTCCTTCTGGGAATCATTGGAGCTTTGAGAGCCAGTACCAGGTCACCTTGCTGAAAAGAGAGAAGGTGACCCTTCTTGTTGAAAGCACAATCCATCCTGATCTGATTCCTTTCGAAGTTATGTAAAGCGTGAAGCCTATTCTCGTCCAGTTCTTCCAATTCTACTAGGCGGACATAGGAAAATCTATCGGGCGATTGCTGGTCTTAGACCACCTTGCGCAATGAGGGCAGCTAAATCTCGATGGGCAGGACGACCTCAGCTCCACACACTAGGGAATACAGAGTCACCTTGGTGGAGTTATGATTCATCGTCCGATAATCCTAGAGGAAATTGGGGAGCTTTTCTGGCCAACTTTTCTTATTCTGACCAACCATTTTTTGCCGAATGTTAGAGAGGGTTTTGTTAAATTCCTCGATCTATCCATTCGCCTGTGCATGATAGCGGGAGGTGTGGTTAAAGCGAATGTTGTACCTGGTGCACAATTTCTTCATCTCGAATGATCGGAAGTTATTGCCTTTATCTGTGAGGATAGCGTGAGGTACTCCAAATCAATAGATGATGTTGGAACTCACAAAGTCAACGATAGAATGGGATTTGACTTCCTTGAGCAGAATTGCCTCTGCCCACTTCGAAAAGAAATCCGTAGCAGTCACGATGAACCAGCATTGGAGATCCGTCGCCGGTGGGTAAGGTCCTATGACATCCAACCACTAGACTGTAAAGGGCCAAAAATACATGGTAGTGTGGAGGGGATCCGGTGGCCGATGCACAAAGTTGGCATGAACTTGGCACGTGTGACACCTCTTGGAGAACTCGATGAAGTCATGGATCATGGAGGGCCAAAAGTACCCCAGCCTCTGAATCTGGTGGGACAACTTCGACCCGGCCTGATGGGTGCCAAAGGAACCCACATGAACATCCTGCGTGACTTGAGGGATCTCGACTCCTTGAAGGCAAAGGAGAAGAACACCATCAATTATGCGTCTGTAAAGGAGCTGATCAAGGGTGGGACTGCTCTGAAGGGTAAACTGCAGCGCGCGGTGTCAGATTTGCTCGCGCTCGGCTCGGTCCAGTGGAAAACTGTCGTGTTGGATGTATACAACCAATGGCATCCTCCAGTCAGGAAGTATTTCGATTACCACATATGAAGTCCCTAGGGATCCTGAAGCAGGGGGACCAGCGGTGAGATGGTTCACCCACGGTCCACGATCATCCTCCGAGATAACGGGAGCAATGACTCTCCATTGTGCCATGTGGATAATCAGGTCGTCATGTTCGGGTTCTGCAAGCGACACGGCCTAGCTGGCCAAAGCATCTTCTTGACGGTTCTGCAACTAGGGGATATGAACGACCTCTAGCCGAGAAGGGAACTTAACAATTAAACAGAGGGTTCGCTCTAGAAATGGCAGGAGTTCTTGCATTCTGACAACATCATCACCATTGACCTTCATGATGACCAGCTCGGAGTCCCCTTCCACATGCAGATGGGGAACGTCAATCTCGAGAGCCGTCTCGAGGGCAGTGATGAGGGAATGATATTCTTCCTCATTGATGGTGCAGCCTTCTGACGACAGGAATAAATACGGCAGAACGTCTTGCTCCAGGGTGATGAAGACGACACCCAGGCCCACTCGGTTGAGCCTAGGATCATTGAGCCTTCTACCGGTGGGGCTTTGGGAGGCACTGTCAAAGTGCATCTGCCAGCATGGGATGGCATGATCAGCTAAGAGGATTACATCATCCGGAAATCCAATATCTAGTGGCTGATCCGCAGAGGTTGGATGAGCAGGTAAGAAGTCTGCCAACGTCTGTCCTTTGATAGCCGTCTGAGGTACGAACCTGATGTCGAACTTCTGGAGGATCACCTCCCAGTGCGCCAGTGAGCCAGTCAACATAGGTTGATTCATGATGTATTTCAACGGGTCTACCCGAGAGACTAGCTGTACATCGTGGTGCTGCAAGTAGCGTCGCAATTTCTATATGGAAAATACGAGCTCCAGGCATCTATTCTTGAGGGGAGAATATTTAACTTCCGTATCGAGGAGCATGAAACTGAGGTAGTACAGACTGTTCTTTGTCCCCTCATTGTTCTTCTGGGCGAGAAGTGCGCTGAGGGATCATTCCAAGGATGTCATGTAAAGGACTAGCAGCTTTACAGAAATCGGTGGCCTCAAGACCAGAGGTTGGAGCAGATACTGCTTGATTTCCTCAAAGGCGATCTAACACTCCTCATCCCACTCGTAGGTGGATCCTTTCTTCATGAGCCTGGAAAAGGGATTACACTTGTCGTCCAGATTCGAAATGAATGGGAGTATATATGGTAAGTGGTCTTGGAGGCCTCTGAGCTCCCGAATATTACTCAGGGGAGGAATTAGGCTGATGGACTTGATCTTCTCCGGGTCGATCTCGATGCCTCGGTATCTAACAACGAAGCCAAGAAATTTTCTGTAGGTGACCCCGAAGGCACACTTCAGCGGGTTCATCTTCAGGTAGTGAGAACAGAGGAAGAAGAACACTTTCTCAAGGTCATTTAGATGGTCTTGGCACTGGAGAGATTTAACCACTAGGTCGTCTATGTATCATTCCCCCAGTGTGCCAAGGATTGGCTTGAATATGCGATGCATGGCCCGTTGATAGGTAGAACCTGCATTCTATAGGCCAAAGGGCATAACCTGGTAACAGAAAGCACCTTGGGGGCCATGAAGGTAGTGATATTTTCATCCCCGGGGGCCATCCGGATCTGGTTGAACCCGGAATACCCATCCATGAATGAGAGGGCATGGAACCCGGTTGTGGTATCGATCAACAACTCTGTCAATGGAAGGGGAAAGTCATCCTTTGGACAGTGGCGATTGAGATCATGGAAGTCGATATAGACTCTGATCAGTCCATTCTTCTTCCTGACTGGAACAATGTTGGCTAGCCACCTGGGGTACTGAACTTCTTTGACGAAGTTGGATTTGATGAGTTTGTCAACTTCGGCCTCAACTAGGGCACCGTGAGAGGGGTGCATCTTTCTGGGATGTTGTTTGAACCCGCGATGGTTTTCTGGAAGGCCAAGGCAGTGGATGGATACCTGAGGATATAATGTTGGAATCCCTTTATAACTCCAAGAAAACACATCATGGTGTTGTCGAAGAAAGTCTACGTACTGTTGCCTCTCCTCGGGGGGCATAGTGGTGTTGAACAATGTGGGTCTTGGGCCCACATCGCCACCGAGGTTCACCTACAATAACTCGTCGACCGTGGTGGAGACGCCCTCCTCAAAGGCAGGGGAGAATCTTCTATATCCTCCTCTCCACTTGTGGAGGGATCAGCCATGGGGGGAGCCGTTTCGGGGCTGCCAGGACCTGATGGGAAGCTGGTGCCGGCTTGGGCGGCACTGGTCGTCATATATGGAAAGTCACACACTACGGAGACCATGGAGACAAAGGAGGTTGATCCAATCCCATCTGGTCTTCGGCCCTGGGGACCACGCTTGATGACCTCAAAGCAGTAGTGGCGCGTCATCTTGAGCCAGTCGATCCCGACCCGACGAAACAGACATGTATGACGTAATGTCATTTCCATGATCCTGATGTCCCGATATCGTACATGGGTAGGAGGTTCGGGAATTACCTGGGCCTGGTTGGTGTAGGAGTATGAGGTGATTTTCCGCCATCTCTTGGACTCGAAAATATGTCTTCCTCTGGTACCCGAAACAACAAAGCACTACCCTAAGTCGGGGGTTGTGGCCTCCAGTCGATGGATTGGGAAGACATAAGCGTCATCCATACCCGCCCAGGTATCACCTGTGACAGTGGCGGGCTCGACCTCACCTTCCAGGATCTTCTTATCCCTGCTCTTATAATAGTCCGCATCCAAATAATGGGCTTCACAAGAGGTAAAAGGATACGCATCTCCTTGGAGCACGCCTACTCGACCATTAAAAAAGTATTTGAGGCACTGGTGATACTATGAGGGAACCGCCGTGTGAAGGTGGAGCCACGACCTACCCATCAACGCATTGTAGACAGTGTCCTGGGAGACAACCATAAATTCGGTGCTAGAAATTACGCCACCGAACTGGGTCTTCAAGTGAATCTTTCCAAGTGGAGTTTTCTCTGTCCTGTCATACCCCTGGATCCTGAGGTCGGAGGGAGTTAAATCATCCTCAGACAACCCAAACTTTTGCAGTGTCTAAGTTGGGATTAGGTAAATCCTAGAACCCATGTCAACAAGACAGCGGTGGACTTCCACTCCATTGAACTGGCTGGTGATGTACAGTGGGCGATTGTTCGCCTCTATGGGAGGGTCTTCATCATCACCAGAGAACAAGATAACTGCCTGACATTCAGCGTCCTCAATCACCTCGGTGTGGAAGTCTTCTGCAGCCGCTACCTTCATCTCAAAATGGAGGGGGCTCCTTAGGGCCTCGGTGAGTTCCTCACGCATTTTAGATGACCTGAGAAGAGCTTATTGGATAGAAAGCCTTGCTGGAATTCCGGCCAGGTGCTTCAGGACATTAAACTTTCGGGCCAAACGCAAGCTTCTGCTTACAAGAGGCCGCTCTGGGATTAGAGGTATGATGGGCTCTGCTAGCTAGACAGGTGACTGACTGGTACTAGGCACGTCTCATAGTTCACTAGTCGAGGTCTGGAGATTAGGACCGTAAGGCTGGGGTCGTCTGGTGGCAGGGTAGAGCTAGTCGCTGCACAGCCGAGGTGGTTCTGCCTAATCTAGAAACAAAAATGGTGGTAGAGGTGAACCTGTCGACACCGGATGAAGGGGTCGCGTGCACTGAGCTCTGTATTGGGAATGCTGCCTAGTCTCGTCGGTGTGCACAGCCTAGCTAGAGGTGCCAACTGTCGTGCCCCGATGATTTATGTAGCCACGGCTCCGCTGACGTTGGCGACGGCTTGGGACATTGGAAAGGTACACCTGGCGTTCCACATCATCGGGAGCCAAAAAGGGATTTACCAACTCTACGGTGTAAATCGAAGCATACCCCGAACTATCAGTTGAGGAGTTATCCAATGTCGGACGGAGTCTCAGAGGGATCCCCATTTTTTGGGGAATAAAATTTCCAAAAGTGCGGGATGATGATGGCATTGGTAGGTCACGTTCATTCTTCTTGCACTGCCGCTTGCTCTTCTAGGAAGAGGTAGGCTGGGACGACGATACCGAGGTAGCAATCGCAGATTCTGAGGGCTCTGTCTAATTAAGGTGGGCACGGATGATGCCAGGGGCGCGAGCGACCGTCTTGCGGGCCATACAATTGTTATACATATGGGACCCGTGGTCGAACACCTGCTGCCACCCATCCTCATTGCCACTACTGCCGTCTGATCTCACATAGACTCATGTCACTTGTGTCGGGGCTGGGCCCAACCTGACTATGTTGTTGTCAATCTGGTCTTGGAGCCAGTACTTGAACATGTAGCATCGCTGGATTTTGTGCCCTAGGGTTTGGTGATAAGGGAATTAGTTGCGGTGATTAGTGAGGTGCGCCTCCTCTGGCTTCCAGCTCTCCGGCAGTCGCATAATCTCTACTCCAAGGCACTACGGAAATAACCGGGGACCTGGGCCTCATCAAACGAGTAAGTCCGATTCCTTCTATCTGGAAAGGGGGATCTAGGAGGCTGGCCCTAACGAGGGGCCGGTGGAGCATGCCGAGGAGGTGGAACCTGATCATCTCTCCTAGGTAATGGCGGTGCGTTGATCGGAGGCGCTTGCCGATTTTGAGGCAGTCGCTGCTGGGACGGAGGCTGTGCCAGTGGGGGTGGACCCCTATGTGGTTGTGGATCTGGCCTCACTGGTAGAAACTTTAGCTGCCTTGGGGCCTCTCTCTGGGCCACAATAGTGGGTTCGGCTCTGGTGGCTCTCCTTACAGGGATCACGGGTGGCAGTGGGAGTGCCTGACTAGCCCATTGCAGGGCTTCTTCGAGGCGTTGAGCCTTGTTTGAGAAGTCACGGAACCCTCTGGGGTAATTTTCAGTGATCAGAGAAGGAAACGGCTCTACCATGATGTTCCCTATGCACATTTCCAGTAATTTATCCTGATTTAGTGGCATGTCAAGGGAGTTTTTGAGCCCCTTCCACCAGGTGACGAAGTCCGTGACTTGCTCGTCAGGCCTTTTTTTGATCCTTAAGAGGTCTATGATGTTCGTCTTCCAGGTTGTGGAACTGAACTGGTAGGGGAATTGCCTACGAAGGTCCTCCCAGCTAGTCACAAATCCAATAGGGAGCTTGCTATTCCAGACAAATGTTGGCCCTTCTAGTGTCTGAGTGAAGCAACGGAGCTTGGCGGCCTCCAACTGCGCCGGAGTCCCTAACATAGGCCCGTACCTCGAGTTGAAGTGGGCCAAGTGCTGTGGCGGGTCCCCAGTCCCGTTAAAGGGGGTGAATGTGGGGTTCCAAAATACCGGTAGGGCTGACATATCATCCACCCATGCTGGATATGGCTTACCGTCCGGTGGGATTGCCACCTGCCGAGTTTCCAGATCCTCTAAGTGGGCGATGAGTGCATCCATTGGATTACCTGGACGCGGGTTCCTGTCCTGATGGGGATCTCTAACCACAAGCGCATGGTCGGGCTCTTCAATTCGTTATTCAAGCTCAACAGCTCATGGGGAGGCTGGTGGAGCAACTCTCAGGGTAGTAGGAGGAACCCGAGCGGAGTCCCTTGGGTGACCATGCCGCTCAGGAGGGTTCGGCGAAACGTATCACACTCTATTGCCATGAGCTCCATCCTCTCCTCTATCGGCAAACACGGAAAGATGGCGGTTTCCCGGGAGAATCTCGTCAAGGGGTAGTTTCTCCTGCCTCTGCTGTCTAGGCATAGGATCACCGTAGTCAGGCCGCCGCTCTGCGATGCGTTCAGCCAAGAGCTCATCAACCAACCTCTTCTGCTCAGAAAGCTATTGGTGCAGCGTGGCCTTCTCGGGATCTTCCTCTTCCTTCCATACCGAGGAAGATGGGTCGGTAAGCTTGGCTTCCCCGACATGCTCTTTAACCTTTCAGATGTTTTGGCTCAGTGTTGATGCCTCGGTGGGTGTGGGGAGACCTATGATGTTCCTCTGCTGGCGAGTCATTCTCCCTGATGGATCAAGTAGAGGCTTTCCCTCAGGGGGTGAGTTCCCTTCGAGAAATTACACACTGTTTCCCTCTCCCAAAAGGTCGTCCATGTTGACCGCCACTTCTCTTGGCAGCATTCCATCAGATCCACCCAGTGAGTTGGGCTGTCGGCGAATCATGCAGAAGAGAAGGGAAGCATACTACCCCCATCCACGGACGTGCGCATGGGGGGTGTCCTCCTCGATAACTTTGAGGAGTACCTGAAAAAACAGGACACATTGTTATTAGAGGGCCCTGTAGTGGCCAAGTGACCCGGGGTTCCGAACCGTGGGGAGCGCGGCCAGGTCAACCCGACGACATTGCACACCGATATCCTTGAGATGTGCCTGACTATCAGGATAAGGTGCTCGATGGTGCTGAATATGGGAGTGAGTCGCCCAGAGAGTCAGGTGGAAACATTCAAACTCTCCTGGGGTGAGTGATTCTAGAATATCAAATTTTGATCCTGCGACCAGCCAAAACATCTCAGAGAAGTGGCCTGCTGCGAGGATAGTCCAGAAGCTCCACGACTCTAGTTTGGGATCCAGACCTTTCTGCCCCTACTAATCAACCAAGAATGGATGGGGAACTAGCAGTGGTGCCTAGCTAGGACGATGGGCTGGTGGGCTGGCCGGCGGAGAATATGGTGAGTTGGACTATTGGCCGCCGAATCCTAAGTCAAACTCCAAGGGTTGTAGTGTCCTGGCTACCACTTCACAATTGGATGGGCTGGTGAATAGGCCTCCTATCACAGTGTCGGTGCTTTTTGATGGTGCTTCACATCGCGACTCTTCTGTTGGTCCCCAGAAAAGTTCTCCCCCCTCTCTGACTGAGGAGGAAGGAACTGCTGGAGAGGCCAATGGAAACCGAAAGTTTGATCCCTAGGGGTACCCATGGTCCTCGGCCTCCTGGATATACCTTTGGAGGGAGACAGAGATCATATGGATCTCACATTCGGGGAGTACAAGGCTTACGCGCCATGTCCCCATCCTTTCCCTTGACTCAAAGGACCAGGGGGAGGGCTCCCTCGTCGAGTCGTACTCCGCCTTAGAGTCCGGGAAATGGACTGGTTTGATTTTCGTCTAGACTTCCCTGACGTATCTCTTATGGCGAGGAAGTCCCACCTTCCTTCCCTTGGGTGGCTCCTCGGGGCAGGGCTGATTTCCATCACGGAATCCTCTAGCCTCAATAGTGCTGGGACAGAAAGGACTGAAGGCTGGGGTACAAGAAGCACCGGGACAGATGTAGAAAGGGTCATGGGGAGGACCTCAAAGCAAGTGAGTGGCCAGACAAGCAACAACTCCATGCTCGTGGCTAGTGGTAGGGGGAGGGACCTCGTACCCAGTGCAGTGAGCACTGGAAAAAGCCATACCCGGAGTGTAGCTGTCATGGGGAATCCTTCTTCTTTCCAAAACGGTGGCATGGAGTAGGGATTCATGGTGGATGGCACTACCGCGCATTGGTCTGTGCTGGCCATTGCCTGTGCGAGCGACTGAGAGAGTCAACCCAACCTGACTGTTGGGTGGTCGGGGCCTCGATCCGGGTCGGGCATGTAACTGCCCCTGCTCAATGTCTACGATGGTCTGATATTAGAGGTCAGCAGTGGCTCGGGCCATGGTGGTTTCTGATATTGGTGCCCCAGGGTGGGAATTCTCTCCTGCTCGCGCCCGATGCTGGAGTCGGGTTAGATGGGTTGGAGCGGGTGGTGCGGGCACAAAGATTGCCTGCTCCTCGGCCTGGGGAGTCGGGCGGTGGCATCGACACAGCCTGCCAAGGGCCCTTGCCGTGGACCCGTGAATCAGGTCTCCGATCGGGCAAACCCGGACATCCCCTACCTCATCGGCATAGGTACGGGAGGTTTCAAGGCACTCCAGGGATAAACTCCCGAAACTGTTGAACATCGGAGTGGGGAGCGGCGGATCCCTATCTGGCCCTTGGGGGTGACGATGGTGGTCAGGTGCAGCTTCCTCTAGATCCAAATGAGCCATGTCCATGGTTGGGATGACCCCTTCCTCCTCGTACATACGAACCAGGTCGTTGATCACCCTTAAATGGATGATTTTTGACGGGGAGAGGGGGCGTGAGCGCCCGGAAGATACGACAGTCGGAGTCAGAGCAGCTATGGAAAAGGCGGGACCGCGCGGGGTGGCCGAGTCGGTACTGCCCCAGCCCCTGCGCTGGTGGGAAGGTGGCGATCGAGCTCCAGATGCAGCGATCAGATTCCTGGAAGCAGGGAGATGAATCTATTAGCTCTAATAGGAAAATAAATCGACAACCAACAGCCCAGCGCCACTCCGTCATCCGTGGTCGGTAAGAGGGATCCACACTGACGACGTCGTAGAACGAATTGCTCAACATCCTGAATGCCTCAACCCCTGGCGGGTTTCACGTCTCGATGCTAGTTGCCCGAACCTGGTGACATGCTAGTCTTCCGACACCTCGAACGCTACTAGTCTCCGTATTAAGGAGAAGAGATTCACACCGGGTTCACCATTTTTTGTATCCGATGCTTTCCGTCGGGGCGCGCGCGCGCATCTGTCATGCAGGGGGAGGAAGCGCGGCCTGTTTCCCCACATTCCCACTTTCTAAAGTTGGGAAACATTTGTTCCTTATTCAGGGATATCTACTCCTTGATCGAAACCGGGATGATGGGATGTCGGTTCTTCCTTCTGTGGATTCCTCCACGGAGCCCGTCACCTAGTTCGGGTCTCCCTCATAGATTTAAGACGTATTCGTGAACCTCGTTCCCAGTGCCATATTTTCATGGACACCAGTAAATTATGCTGCTTCCGTCAAGACGCTCCAAGGGGTCTGGTCGGGGTAGAAACCTTCGGTGAGGAGAATGGTCATGCTGGGGTGTCGTTGGCGCACCTTAACACTAGGGGATTGGCATTTCTGTCTTCTATACATTATTATAGGTCTTCTCGAGGGCACAAAAGACCGAGGCATCCCACATTGAACGCAGGGAATTGTGTTTCATATGAGGTTTTCCTCATCTTCCCGTGTTTAACATGGGGTATTCCACGAGTTTAACATCTTGCGGAGACAGATCAGACTGATCGGAACACTGAGAGTGTATTAGATTGAAGGACCCCCTAGGGGGAACACCGATATTAGGGCCAGCACGTGGGCGGCTTCCAGGATATAGTGGAGTGGAGTGAGGTGCCATGATCACACCGGGATGTGGTGGCCCAGGTAGGAATCAGGATGGGTGATGGAGTGACGGGCTTGAACCTAATGGAGGCTTCCTACGTATCCCCATGGTAGGGAATCAAAGTCTGCATCGTTCGGTTATACTGTGGGACACCTGGAGAGGTGACCCATGAGAATGAACGCATGGACTGGAGCCTGGAAGAATTAAGACCTCCGGGCTAGGGCATGAGCTTCCCGAGGCATGTGGGCTCGAGGGAGTGGTCAGGATGAGACGTGGGTGTTAGATATGGGGCTTATGCTCTGAGGTGGCACATAATGGTGGATATATGGAGCTTGCGCTCTAATTCAGCCCATAATGATGGATATGGGGTCTTACGCTCTAAGGCGACCCATAATAGTGCTGGTGAACCAATGCGAAAGGGGGAACAACTAAGTGATGGGATTCAACCTCATGGAGGCTTCCTACGTACCATGTGTTAGCACATATCAAAGTCCACGTAGTTCGGGGCATACATTTTAACGTCGTGCGGGATGGGGGCGTACTATTTAACGTCATACAGGACGAGTGCATGGGGCTTACGCTTTGAGGCGGCCCATGGGGTTGGCGAACTGACACGAAAGGGGGGTCGGAACAACTGGTTGGTGGGCTTGAACATCGTGGAGTCTACTTGCGTACCTTGCTTTAGAATGGATCAAAGTCCTCGTAGTTCATCGAGATCGGGCTTACGCTCTGAGGCGGCCCATAAAGGATGTAATGGATGATTCTTACTCGAATCACATGTTAGTCATGCTCTGTGTGAGAAATAAGAGGCAGTAGGGACCAGACGATCATGTCGCGAAAGGGTGAGTCCGTGAGGAGTGGAGTGGGGCTTATGCGTTGAGCGGCCCAAAGAAGAAACAAGGGCTTACACGTGGTTAGTAGCCCTTAGTGCTGGGACATACTCTAGGATGGAGGCCCGTGGTGTGACAAAGCACAAAGGGAGAGGGATTTGGGATCGAACAGAGGAGATGCCTCATTCCCTATCATGCCCACCCCTGGCCTTGGTAGTGGGGGAGTACGGAGGTGCATGGGTAAAACCTTCCACAAGAGAGGCTAGGGGCTTACGCTCAGAGGAAGACCTTCCCCCGTGGACAAACTCCACTCGAATAAATCACCCCCCAGTGAGGGATGACCCCGACATCCCCATGGAGACGAGCGGGCAGAGAGCATATCCGAGCTGGGGGGACCCTGCGTGTGAGGCATGGGGTCAGATCACAGTTTAACATCATGTGTTGAGGACGAGGTTTTTCGAAGTCTAACGTAATGTAGCTTGGAAGAGGTGGGTTCGCTCGACACCCCTAGGGATTACATGCCCAACACCCTCTACCCCTTGTGGGATGGAAGGAATCGACAAGGCCATAGGGAAGGGGGGTCGCAGGGTGAACTATCGAGGGGTCCACGTTAGCATGGAAATAGTCGTTAACGTTCCTATGTGATGAAGAATGAGGCAAAGCAACACAATGGGAAACACCGCCCATGGGACCTTGAGGTTACTTAGTACGAGCCTGGAAGGCCGTACGTGAAAACAATGCATGGCGTGCATGCCCGGTATGGAAGACATCGGGCGCCGACATAGAGAGGCACTCGGGAGGGCGTCAAGGTGAGCGGTCCTAGGTTTTGCGTGCAAAGAGAGTTTTTGCGCACAAAACACTGGGATGGCATGCAATTGGATCAGAAGGATTGCACGCGGCTAGGGGATTGCGTGCACAGGGCTTGGATTTCGCGCGGGGGAACATGTCGATCCCTAAGGCATGTAAAAATCAAACAAAAGGGTTGCACGCAATTTGGAATGGATTGCGCACAATTGGAGGGGTTTGTGGGCAATGGGAAAGGATTGCGCGCAAAGGCAGAACCCGGAGGAGGTGGAAAATTCCCTTAATCCAGTGGGGTTACATGAAAAGGTGAACCCCGGGGCAAGGTTGCATGAGAGCTGGTCTGAATTCCTCAACCCCAAAACGGTTGGAGTCACCTTCTATTTATATTCCTTCTCCATCGCGGAATCTGGGCGGCGCACGAAATCTTCCACGCCGGGACCACTCGGCACGCAAGTCCTCCCTGTGCCGAACCGAGCGCGCAAAATTTGCACGCCATACTGGTTCATTTTCGTGAATCTCGGGAGTCATTCCAGTGAACAACATTTTTCCACGCGAGTACCATTTAATTTCGCGAACCACTTCCGGGTCCTCCGGACTGGACCTCTAAGTCTGAATATGGCTTTGCTTCGTCATTTCGAAACGTCCTCTAGGATTTACGGACTTTTTCGGCGTCTACAGAACATTAAATTTAACCAAAGGGAGAATTACAAAATCGGTGAGAAGTACATTCCCACAAACTTCAACCAGAGAGAAAAGATATACTTTTAATGAAATCATCAAAATATTTTTTTTACACATAATTCAAAATCTAATTATTGTAGTGACATCATTATACCCCTAGAAACATTTTTAGACATAAATGAATGGGTAGATAAATAGTCAAATAATACATTTGCAGTTCTAGAGTGACTAGTAAGAGTATCATTCACCATGTCATTGTTGAACCCCTCATCATAAATGGAAATCATATTATATTTCCATTTATCCCTTGGATTAAGAGGTTTTTTGTGTTAATCATCCTTATTAACACTTTTATTTGGGATAAGGTTAGAGTAATTTCCATTTTACATATAATTGAAGTATTGATGTGTGATTGTGGAATTTGGGGGAGATTTATCTCAACTCAAATAAAAAAAATTCTCTCCACCAAAAAATACAATTGCATGATGTAATTACATATAAAATATAAAAAAATTTATAACCCCCTTAATATAGTTTAATCTATGATTATTTCTAAACAAGGAGTATAAAGGAGTGCTCATTTTCTTTTCTCTTCAGATCAAATATTTCCATTTGAATTACATATTTCTATTCTTATCAAAATCATGATATTGATACATAAATCCAACTTGCATTTGAACATTAATGGAAAATCATAAAATTTCATTATTGATACTAAATTCCCTTATCAATAATTATCTTCAAAGACATGGCATAAATTTACTGAAGAATCGATCAATATTACATTTAGGTTGAGTGATAATTCCTAAAGAATACCTTACAAGTACAAAAAAATTGGATTTATATGTACCAAGAGATTCATAATCCATTTGTATTAAATATAGAAACTCATTATCTATTTTCATATAGAGAATAAAAAAATAAATATTTAAGAGCATGTTATCGAACTAATCCCCATCGATAGACTCAATTCCAACTTTCTACCTCATATTCTAGAGTATATTCCACCACAAGTCCACTACAAATTCTAGAAAATAAACAACCAAAATCAATTTATCATGTTGGAAACATTGGAAATTGAAAAATATAGCATCAATGACGTTGATTCATTACTTAGACACTAATTTACTAGATGACCCACTAAACGATAGTGGACATTTTCTCATGAAGGACTCAATAAAATTTTGTTCACCTTTTAGATCATTTGTGAGACCAACATGATTTATAGCTTGAGAAATTTTGGTGAGTATAGTAACAATTTTTTTTCCATTCTATCCCCCACATAATTCAGTTGATTTGGAGGACAATCACTGAATTTACTCTCACATTCAACATTAATGAGGTGTCTTCAGGTTCCATCCATTAAATAAAAACAACGTAGTGTGGGAAACACTAATCATTGTGGTGAATCCACATAATCAAAATTAATTATTTATATAATTCCAATATATGAAACCATAGCCTATCCTAGGCCACACATGATCATATCCTATTAGAAATAACTCATAATGGTTCTTAATGAAAATCTTGATTAACAATAGCATATCTCCCACATGTATCAAATTACGTATGTAGTAAGGCCTGTTTTCATGCACAAGTTGATGGCAATGTCAATCTCAATACAGTGTTTTGGGGGTTATTACCCCAAGGTACATCGTTCCCTAAACCAGAACCACTTTTATAATTCATGTAGGGACACATTTATAGAAAACCGACATAAAATATTTCTTAATATAACATAGGATGTTCAACTATACCTAATTCTATCCTAAGTGTTCCTATTATTGTTTTTTTACCTTGTTTCCAAAGGATAATTGAACCATTAAATTGAATCCAAATATATATAACCTATATCTTCTTACATTAAAATTTCATCGTAATAGATGGATATTCATATAATTACATAAATAAAATCTAGAGGATTGTAATAATATAGTTCCTTTTGAAACATGGTTACATTATTTTCTGATTCATAAAATAACTACATTATCTCCCACTTTGATCTTAATGACAAGAACCATTCTTAGAAATATCATACAAAATAAATATCTTCATATCTAGGGGAAAGTAAAAATAAAAAATTCCAAGTTAATATGCTCAGTATGAGTAATTAATGGAGATATCTATGCATAATCATGAGTATACAGGTATGAGAATATGATCATAACATTGAAAAACCATACTATTATTATCAGCATTCATTAAATTTTATCATGAAATACATATTTTAAGATTATAAAATATGAATCATAACATAATAATGTTTTATATTCCTTGTGAACATAAAGTATGTTTAAGTCATGGAATTTAGGAAAACATAAAAACATATAGAATTATCTACACAATACTCAATAATCACTTCCAAAGCTATTTTTTTGAATGGGTTCACTCCCAAAACCATATAGTGGTCAAGGTTCAATCCCAAGCCAATATTACCTGAAAAATCCTCTTATAAAATAGGCTCCACTCCCAATTACATTCAAGTGCATATCATGAGATATAAATCATTACCCATTGCATTGGAGGTAGATATAGGTCTCACCCTTCACCTAATGAAATCATCCATATGCGTTCCCATACGATATTTAACATTTATCATATCATAACTGACGAAATAAAATGTGTATCATAAAAATTTACTCATATCATATCCTTTAGACAATATATAGGATTAATAATCATTTCATCAAATCATAACCCTCAAAAGTATTCCAGCATCATATGAATATAACCCATGTGAGGGAAACATGATTCAAAAATATCATTCCAAAAAAATAAAAACCATTTAGAAAAAGAGTATGAATGGTAACCTTGGATCCTATTTCAATTAAGTGATTAGTAACACCAACTAATGTCTTCTTATAAGGAAAAGAATTTCTAAATATCATTGAGTACATTTCTTGAATAAAATATCCATTCTTTTTAGAAAATAATTTTTATCATAAAATATTTTTGGAAAACATTTTCATTGAATACCACATTAAAAAAGTTTATTTTCTTAAATATTTGTAACATAATTACCCATAAATATTAAATTATAGAATTTAACAGGATGGTTAACAAAAATGACAATCATGATTGAGGAAAAAATTTAACATGTTGTATATGTTACAAAAACATTCATTTTCCACTATGGAGAATTTATAAAAGTTTCTAAATTAAAATATGAGAAAATGGTAACATTGAAAAAATTATAAAATAAGAAATGGGAAATTATTTATTTAATAAATAAATTTGAAAAAGTTAAATAAACATTTTAATTTTTTTTTTAAAATCCTGGTTTTGAAAGAAAACCATATTAAAATCAAGAGAGAAATAAAGAAATATTTTTCTAAAATAATTTAATTTTTATAATAATTAATGTAGAGTTAAAAAATGGTAAAATTTAATAAATATATCTTGAAAAAAATAGAAGAAGAAAATTGCTAATAATTTTTGAGAGGATGATCATGATATTTTTTCTACTAAATCATAATCACAACCAATCTCGATAAATAATGAGATTGGAGCAATAAAATATTAACACTTTGTTCAAATCGTGTCATAAATCTTATAAAGGAATAACATAAAATGAAATATACAATAACATGATTTTGAAAACATTTATGATATTTTCTTTCAAATGGGATTTATATACACCTCATGATACTATATATCTATATAGCATAACATATGACTCAATGAAAAAAAAGTTGATACAAAAATCCCTTACCATGGTGGTAACATTTTAACAATATAGTTCATGTGAGAGTTGCATAAATTTATATGTAAATTGCAATAATTTTTGGAATATGAATTTAAAGACCCGTAAATTTCAAGTAAATTTTTTTTCATAAATTCTTTGGGATTTTACGAGTACGCAGTTTCTGACGGAACCTGATTCCGATGCCCGTAGTGCCCGAAATCAATTTCCGATGTTTAGCTCGGTTACATTCAGTGAACGAATGAGCAGACATTTATATCTTTTGAACCGATTCTCAGAATTGAAAGCCAAGGGCACCGATGAACTCACAACGGCAATATTTTCTTAAGATTACTTCTACTGTTGATGCATTTGCTCGTGAGAAGAAGTTAAATTTTGGGGTTTAAGTGAGAAGTAAATAAAATTGTGTACAATTTTTATCCTTCGAAGTTAAACTCTTTCATGGGAAGTTGTTGTTGGGGCCCAAAACCACCCAACTTCCCATGTGTGGTTTTGAGGGAGGTGAGGACCACACTAGCTCCCATCTCATCACATTCCATAAACCTAAACCCCTTTTAACTCCCCTAATAAATACATGGAAATTTCCCATTAATTTTTGGTATCCTTTAATTGTGTAACTCTCCCCGGTCTCCGTTTTTATCATGCCAACACACCTCATCAATTAATTGATATAGTGTTTTGATATTTTAAATTTTGAAATGATTGGAAAAGTAAAATAAAATAAGGAGAACCTTATTTTATTTTGGTTAGCTTGTTGTGTTGGGGATTGGTGGAGAGAGAGATATAGTTTTTGAAGAACTTCATCTTCCTGCGAAGAACGTCTGCACTTCAATGAAGAACGATAATTCTCTGATGAAGAACATCGACTCGGAGGTTCTAGTTTTCTCCATCCTCTTCTTCCTTTGCGACAAGGGAGGAGACGCTGATGACGACAGAAACGACACCAACGTCTGCAGTGCTTGATAATCACAAACATCCTTCATGGTAGGGGTTATCTTCATTCAAGTTTCACTTAATGTTCTTCATTGATAAAATTGGCCGCTTATTATCGACATAATGTGAGGAGATCGGACCGCACAAACACGGACGATCCTCCTAACCTTTTATTTGTTGATCCTCGTTGAAATTTGCGGCAAAGGCAGCGTGGTACCATGGCACCGCGCGAGAATGAAGGGAACCGCGACTGGAGCGGGCTGTGGCGGTGGTGCGCGGCGCCATCGCACTGTGCCGGTGAGGCAGAAGGAACCGTGGCCGGGGTGGTGGTGCGGGACGTAGTCACGCCGTGCCGGAGAACCTGAGGGAGGCAACGACAGGATTGGTCCGCGATGAAGGTGCGCAGTGCCGTCGCGCCGCGTCGGTCGAAGATGGGCCGCAGACTAAGGTCGCGGCCGTCCAGCAGGGCCGACTGGACAACCGGATGCTGGCGCTCCGGGAGGCGGGACCCCCGCTGGTCCCGCAGTGGCTCAACTGGCCGGCCATAATGGCTGGATGTTTTCCAGAAAAACCTGGGGGTAAAATCCCGAGCCAGTGCGTAGGGCGGACCCCATAGGGTCCAGCATTTCGGAATCAAGGGGGCGGCTCCCCCCTTTGTGCCCCGCTCGGCCGCAAGCCGAGCCATGGCCGGCTTCCGAGATGGGTTGCAGGCCGTGCCCAGCCACATGCCGTGTGTTTCCCAGCCAGGTGGGGCCACGCCCAAATGGGCCGGACCTGGACCTTGGTCGGGTCGACCCGGTTCGGGCCAGGTCGGGCCGGGTTGGACGGGGCCCCAACCCCTAGTTTCGGACCAGGTTCTTTCAAACACCCATATCTTGGGCTACGGACCTACTATCGACGCAATTTCAGTTGCGTTGGGATCCTTGGATTGAGAAGGTATTTTCGGTATAATACACGCAAGCTTTCATTAAAGTTTGGGTACGGCCAGGTTGGTTCGAACCCGAAAATAGTCGGGCTCTTGGAGCGGAAACGCTTATAACTTAACGACCAGACATCCGAATGGCATGCCGTATATCACATTGAATTTATCTTAGTGAGACGGTTATTTTGGTTTACTATTATTGAGTTTTGGACGTAGCTAGAGTACGGTTGGGTTGTTTTTAACTTAAAAACCAACCAGGCCCCTAGGACAAAAAAGCCAATAACTCTCAGACCGGGCATCCGATTGACGCTTCATTTGTCTCGATGAGTTCCTATTGATGAGACTGAACATTGTGATACATAAACTCTGGACATCGTGATAGTTGATGTATCGACCACCTTTTCTCAAGGAGCGGACCCTCCCGGAATCGAGCGTGCTGTGTGTGGGAACCATAGAGCTGGCTATGACTGCGACGACGATGGCGACTATACTTGGATCCTACGTGGTTTTGATAGAGAGGAAGACTGTACTTGGATCCTACTTGGGTTTGGAAGCTATGAAGACTGTACATGGATCCTACGTGGGTTCGGCAGTGATGGTTATTGTACTTGGATCCTTCGTGGGTTCAGCATCAATCACTTTTGTACTTAGATCCAATGTGGTTTCAGTAGAGGAGATGATTCAGAGGCTACATCTAATCATCTCCACCCCTATTCGTGAGTAGTATACCTGTGTGTGCTGAGTCTTGACTTTCAATCATTACCTTCGATATGATTGTCCTACTTTCCTGTGTGGATTGGGTTATGCATTCCTGTGTGGATTGGGTTGTACTTGGGCTCGTGAGTTGGAGTAGAACTGGAATTGATGACTTAGGTATATGTATGGGCATATAACTAAGTAGAGATGGTTGATACTTCGTGATTGTATCCTTCCTTGGTGGTTTAGCCTTTGTGGATTATGGGAGACCTTCGGGGGTCTCGGGGTCCCTACTGAGTATCTTATACTCACCCCTACATGAGCCATGCCCGCACTACGTTGTGTTGGTTGTAGATGACGGACATCACTGATCTTGGTTGAGGCATGTGGAGCGATAGGGTACCCAGAGGTGGACTATCAGGCGGGACGTACACGGAGTGGATGACCAGACGTGAGGAGCTAAGGAGAGCATCTATACCCACCCATCAGGTGGGATTGCTGGAGGACGACTCAGTGGTTGCTGTACTTTCTATTCAGTTTTAATGTACATTCAGTTGGCTTTGTATTCGGTCCCATTTACTTTCGAGCACTTACTTTTGTACTCAGTTTACGTAGTGTTTACTTCAGCTTGCGTACTTTGTGGTGTTTATTTTCTTATATAAAGGTAATTCCTTCATTTTTATCTGGATTTACGCCTTTTGTACTAGTCTCCATCCCCTGGAATTTGGGAGGCGGGCTTGGGTTAGTCATGGTACGGGCCCTGAGGATGGGTCGTAACAAATTGGTATCAGAGTAGTCAGTTCTACCACAGAACTCGGGACTCTGATAATTTATTCGGTGTGAAGAAATATTGTTAAGGGTAATGAGTGTGGTTATCAGTCTAGGGAGTCCAGTGTTGGTGTGGTGGCTAACGAATCCATACACTAGGACCCTGACTTCTGATTTCCGACTCAGTGCACGAAAACATTAATTGCATGTGTGTTTCAAAAGTTTTCTTTTGTGATTAATTTGTGTCAGCTCACCAGGTATACTGTATTAACTGTGGTGCACCTGTTTCTTTTCAGGGTGGCCCCACGATGGCAGCCAGCTAGGGTTATGAGCATTGTGCGAGACGGCAGCCCACCTAGTGACGAGGCCTCGGTGTAGGGCCCCATTACATCGGAGGCACCGACGATACCTCTACCCACCGAGCCACCGATTCCACCATCCCCAGCAAATGAGAGTGCACGTCGCTTGAGTGCACTACACGAGTTTCAGTGTTAGAGACCACCCAGGTTTCGTGGGGAGACGGACCCTCAGGCAGCTGAGGATTGGCCGGAGGCAGTTGTTCGAGTCTTCAGATTGGTAGGGACACCAGCGGACCTCATAGTGATCCTTGCGGCGAGTCTCCTGCATGCAGCAGCAGGTAGATAGTGGAGCCTGATGCTCCAGGTGCACAATGAGGAATATATACTTAGGTCGGACATTGAGGGACTCTTCTGCTCGGAGTTCATTCCATCCACCCTCCATGTGGTGCTCATTCAGGAGCTACTACAGCTGCGGCATGGCAGCATGACAGTAGCCCAGTACTCGGCGAGATTTACTGATCTATAGCGCTACTCCACGGACATGGTACATGACCCATTATTCCAGGCCCAGACATTCGAGCAGAGACTGAGGCATGAGATCAGGGCATCGATGATCTCCCTCAGTATTCCGAAGCAGGCATCAGTACTAGAATGAGCCCTTCTTGTGAAGAGCTTTCTTGCTGAGCCTTCACCAGTAGTGATACCTAACGCAGGGCGACACGTGGAGGAGTCTTCTGCATCCAGAAGTAGACAGATGTTGCAGAGGTCCAAGCGGACCAGACCATCAATTGGACAACCTCAGGATACTGGTTCGGAGGTACGAGGCACACGTAGCAGAGACAGTCATTCGAGAAGCAGACAGTGCTACGCATTCGGCGGGCAGGCCCACATGGCTCGTGACTGCACGACCCACCATGCAGAGAAGCAGCAGACGGTTGAAGGACCACCCAGGTAGAGGCAGAGGATTGACTATGGCAGTCCACAGGGAGCATAAGGACAAGGTAGAGGAGGTGGAAGAGCAGCAGGTGGTGGACGACGCTTCGGGGCTCTACGACCACCACCACTAGGAGGTCCACCCCGGCCACAGGGAGCTGGCAGGCAGAGGCAGGCTCAACTTCCGGTAGTGGAGGCCTACGACCACGACGCACCTGAGATGATTCAAGGTACTATCTCTATCTACTCCAACCTTGATGATGTAATTATATACATAGGAGCGATTCATTCTTTCATTTAGACTACCCTTGTTCAGAGCTCGGAGATTCTGACGGATCCGTTGCCTCGATCCATACGGATAGAGAATCCTACAAAAGCAGACTCGATGATTACGCACTGGTGCTAGCAGTGTGAGATTACTCTTGGAGGCGAGATCTTCGGATGTGATCTTCTTGTAGTGGTGTCGAGGACATACGATGTCATCTTGGGAATGGATTGGTTATCTATGGTCCATTCTCAAATCGACTGTATTAGGTGCAAGGTCTGATGTGACCTCACCGATGGGAGAAGGTTCACCTTTACCGGTGATAAGGGAGCCTTTGCAGTGCAGGATGGACTCAAGCAGAGGAGAGGTCATTCGATAAACCATCAGTAGGCTAGTCTCATCCTAGGAGAAGTTGATGTGCGGAGTCTGAGTTTTCCTGTTGTGGTGGATCAGTATGCAGACGTTTTTCCTGACGACGTTCCATGACTACCTCCTCGCAGAGAGGTAGACTTTTATATTGTCTTGTACCCCAGAACAACCCCGATATCTACTCCAGCATATCGGATGGCTCCCGCTGAGCTTCGAGAGCTGTGGGTACAGCTGGAGGACTTGTAGGGTAAGGTATTCATTCGACCCAGTGTTTCACCCTGGGCTTCCCCGATTTTGTTCGCCAAGAAGGCAGACAGGATCTTGTGACTGTGTGTCGACTACCATCGCATGAATCAGGTGATTGTAAAGAACAAGTATCCACTTCCAAGGATTTACAACCTCTTCGATCAGATCATTGGAGCATGCTAGTTATCGAAGATAGACCTCAGGTCGGGTTATCATCAGCTCAGAGTTTGAGATAAGGATGTGCAGAAGATGGCCTTCTGGTGTCGGTATGGCCACTATGAGTTCTTGGTTATGACTTTTAGCGTAACCAACGCTCCATCAGTGTTCATGAGTCTCATGAACAGGATATTCCAGCCTTACCTTGATCGATTTGTCGTAGTTTTCATTGATGACATATTGATTTACTCAACTACTGAGGAGGAGCAAACCTACCACTTACGGGTTGTACTGGACACACTCTGAGAGCACCGACATTATGGTAAGCTCTTGAAGTGTCAGTTCTGGATTTGAGAGGTCCACTTCTTGGGGAACGTCATCTCTGTGGTGAGATTTGCGGTGGATCCTGTGGAGATCGAGGCAGTGCTAGCTTGGGAGCCACCTAGGATCGTGACAGAGGTGCAGAGTTTCCTAGGTCTAGCTGGGTACTATCAGAGATTTGTGCCAGAATTCTCTAGAGTTGCAGCACCACTTTCATCTTTGACGAAGATGGGTAAACCCTTCGTGTGGTTAGATAGATGTCAGTAGAGCTTCCATGAGCTGAGATAGAGATTGACCAGTGCACCCATCTTGAGGCTACTGGAGGAGGGCATAGGGTACATAGTTTACTGCGATGCATCAGTGACTGGTCTCGGGTGTGCCCTGATGTAGGAGCGGGCAATGATCTCCTATGGTTCACGACTATTGAGGCAGCATGAGCAGAACTATGCTACCCATGACCTGGAGTTAGAAGAAGAGGTCTTCAGCTTGCAGATGTGGTGGCACTATCTGATGGATGAGCGCTTTACAGTCCACTCTGACCACCATAGTTTCAGGTACATATTCTCACAGAAGGACCTGAACCTGAGACAGCGATGATGGTTCGAGTTCCTCCAGTACTATGACTTTGAGATAGTCTATACTCCTGGGAAAGGGAACGTAGTAGCTGATGATCTCAGCAGGAGGTCGGGCATCCAACTACTTGGAGAGGTGATGGAGTAGCTAGCCGCGTTGAAGATATCCTTGATGGATAGAGATGGTACAACCTTTCTCTAGTTGCTCACAGTTACTCCTCCACTACTTCAGCGGGTCCCGGAGGCACAACGTGGGGACTTTGACAGTGAGGCGCGCTGTGCTCAGATATCCTCAGGGATGGCACCCGATGGATTTTCTGAAGATGGGGAGCACGTTATCCTTTTCAGGGGACGTACCATGGTACCAGTCATATTACCGGAGGAGGTTTTGAGAGAGTTTCACACATCCCCACTGGAGGTACATCCAGGAGTAGAGAAGGTTTACCAGGATCTCAGACGACAACACTGGTGGCCAGGTATGAAGAAGGTTATGGCAGAGTTCCATTGATGATGCCTCACCTCCCAGTAGGTGAAGGCGGAGCACCAGGTACCAGATGGCTTGGTACAACCCTTAGAGGTCCCAGAGTGGAAGTGGGACGAGATATCTATGGATTTCGTGATAGGGCTTCCACGTACTTCCAGAGGACATGACTCCATCTATGTGATTGTCGACCGACTCACCATGTCGGACCACTTTTTACCTATCATAGAGTAGGGATTAATGGAGATCTTGGAACGCCTCTACGTTCAAGAGATTGTACAGCTTCATGGTGTGCCATCGACTATCATCTCCATTCGAGATGCTCGCTTTACTTCACGGCTTTGGATGGGGTTGCAAGAGGCATTTGGGAACCAGCAAGGCCTGAGCACCACCTTTCACCCTCAGACGGATGGCGAGACTGAGAGGACCATTAAGACTCTCGAGGACATTCTCCATGGATGTTTCCTTGACTTTGGTCGCAGCTAGGAGGATCACCTACCCTTGGTGGAGTTTGCGTACAGCAACAGCTACCACTCCACCATCTGGATGACACCATACAAGGCATTGTATGACCGACCTTGCAGATCACCTCTGTGTTGGACAGACCCTAGGGAGTCAGCACTTGTAGGACCAGAGATGGTCCAGGCCACGATGGAGAAGGTACAGATCATCCAGGAGTGGATGAGGACTGCTCAGAGTTGACAGAAGTCTTATTCTGATAGGAGGTGGAGACCACTAGAGTTTGAGGATTGCGAATACATTTTCTAACGAGTCTCACATCGACATGGATTGCGGATATTTGGACGGGGCGGCAAGTTATCTTCGCGCTTCATCGGAGCATTTTAGTTTCTCATTAGGATAAGAGAGGTGGTTTATCACCTGGCTCTTCCACCTCAGTTGCACCGGGTGCACGACGTCTTCCATGTATCTCAACTGGGGAGATACATGCACGAACCGACGCATATCATTGATCACGGGGAGCTGGAAATCATTGATGGGGTGACATTTGCGGAGGTTCCGGTGGAGATCAAGGATCTACAGGATCGGGTTCTACTTGGACAGTAGATTCCTCTAGTGCACATCAGGTGGAAGCACGGGAACCTCCAGGAGAGCACATTGGAGTGGGAGGCTCATATGCATGCTCAGTACCCTCATTTGATTACCTAGTTTTTTATGTATCTTTATGAGGATGTAAAGACCTGAGGTGGGAGTAATGTAAAGACCAGTAAATTTCAAGGAATTTTTTTTCTTAAATTATTTGGGATTTTATGAGTATGAAGTTTCTAACGCCACTTAATTTTGAGACCCGTAGTTGCCGAAATCAATTTCCAATGTTTATCTCGGGTACGTTCAGTGAACGAACGAGCTAGTTTTTTTACCTTGTAAACCGGTGCTCGGAATTGAAATTTGAGGGCACCGATGAACTCGCAGCGCCGATATTTTCTTATGATTACTTTTACCGTTGAAGTGTTTGCTCGGGAGAAGAAGTTAAATTTTGGGGTTTAAGTGAGAAGTAAATAAAATTGTACACAATTTTTATCCTTGGAAGTTTAACTCTCTCATGGGAAGTTGTTGGTGGGGCCCACAACCACCCAACTTCCCATGTGTGGTAATGATGGAGGTAGGGCCCACACGAGCTCCCATCTTTTCACATTCCATAACCCTCAACGCCTTTCAACTCCCATCATAAATACATGACAACTTCCCATTAATTATTGGTATCCTTTAATTGTGTAACTCTCTCCTCTCTCCTCTTTAATCTTTCCAACACACCTCTTCAAATAATTGATCTAGTGTTTTGAAATTTTAAATTTTGAAATGCTTGGAAAAGTAAAATAAAATAAGGAGAACCTTATTTTATTTTGTTTAGCTTGTTGTGTTGGGGATTGGAGGATAGAGAGCTGTAGTTTTTGAAGAACTTCGTCTTCCAGTGAAGAACATATCCACTTCAACGAAGAACGCTAATTCTCTGACGAAGAACGTCGACATGGTGGTTCTGGTTTACTCCATCGTCTTCTTCCTTCGCGATAAGGAAGGAGATGCCGCCGATGACGGAAATGACGCCAACGTCCATGGCGCTTGACAATCACAAACTTCCATCGAGTTAGGGGTTATCTTCATTCAAGTTTAACTTAATGTTCATCGATGATAAAATTGGCCACTTGTTATCGACATAACGGGAGGATATCAGACCACAAAAAACCAGGCCAATCCTCCTCCCCTTTTAGTGGTTGATCATCGTTGAACTTTGCGGTGAAGGCGATGAGGTGCCATTGCACCACACAGGAATGAAGGGAACCATGGTCAGAGCGAGCCATGGCGGTGGTGCGCGGTGCTATCACATCGCACCGGTGAACACGAAGGAACCGCGGTCGGGGTGGCGGTGCGCGGCGTCATCGCAGTGCACCGGAGAACCCAAGGGAGGTCACGGTGCAGTCGCGCTACGCCGATCAAAGATGGGCCTCGGCGGTCCAGCAGGGGTGGCCGGACAATCGGCCACTGGTGCTCCGGGAGGCGGGACACCTGCGGGTCCCGCGGTGGCTCAACCGGCCAACCATAATGGCTTGCTGTTTTCCAGAATAACCGGGGGTTGAAAACCCTAGCCAATGCATAGGGAGGACCCCATAGGGTCCACTGTTTCGAAATCAATGGGGCGTCACTCCCCTTTGCGCCCCGCTCAGCCACGAGATGAGTCGCGGCCGGCTTTCGAGCCAGGCCGCATGCCGCACACAGCCGTGCCCTGGCAGGCCGAGCCGCGCATAGGCGGGCCAGGCCGAGCCGCGCCAGCCGAGCCAGGCCGTGCCCAAAGGGGCGGGACCCGGACCCGGGTCGGGTCGCCCCGGTTCGGGCCGACCCAAGGGGATCGGGCTGGGTCGGACCAGGCCCAAACCCACTAGTTTCAGACCATGTTTGTTCAAAGGCCCATATCTCGGGGTACAGACCTCCGATCAACGCACCGTCAGTTGCATTGGGATACTTGGATCGCGACGGTCATTTTGGTATAATACAATCAAGCTTTCGGTAAAGTTTGTGTATGGACATGTTGGTTCGAACCCGATACCAACCAGGCTCTGGGAGCGGAAACACTAATAACATAACGATCGGATGTCTGAATGACATCTCATCAATCACGTTGAATTCCTCTTAGTGATAAGGTTCTTTTGGATTACTCTGCTTGAGGTTTGGTCGCAGCTGGAGTATGGTCAGATTGGTTTTAACGTAAAAACCAACCAGGCCCCTAGGACAAAAAAGCCAATAACTATCAGACCGGGCGTCCGATTGACACACCGTCTGTCGCATTGAGTTCCTATTGACGAGATGGAACTTTTTGATACATCAAATCTGGAAATCATGATAGGTGATGCATTGAACCCCTTTTCTCATGGAGAAGAACCTACCGGAATCAAGCATGCTATGTTGGGGAACCCTAGAGCTGGCTTCGACTGCGACGATGATGGCGACTATACTTCGATCCTACGTGGGTTTGGTAGTGAGGAAGACTGTACTTGGATCCTACATGGGTTCGACAGTGATGAAAACTGTACATAGATCCTACCTGGGTTCGGTAGTGATGGTTATTGTACTTGGATCCTACTTGGGTTCGGCAGCGATGACTTCTGTACTTGGATCCTATGTGGGTTCGGTAGAGGAGATGATTCAGAGGCTACATCTAATCATCTCCACCCCTCTTCATGAGTAGTATACCTGTGTGAGCTGAGTCTTGACTTTCTGTAATGCCCTGACCCCAGTTTCCTCGAGTTGGTTCATTATTACATATCATTGGCATGATCACAAATGGTCAAGTCTCGAAAGACCGATTAGTTTAGTAGCCTTGGAAACACTAGATATATTCATGAAGTCTTACATTACAACATAAGGTAAAAAACTAAAACAATATATTATCTTCATATCCTCTCATACTATCCCTGTAGGTCATTCATAAATTACTTCTTCACATCTTGGAAAAAATAAAACATTGAAAGAGGTGAACTCGGATGCTCAGTAAGGATAACAATATAGTAGAAGCTTTCATAGATAAGCATAAACACTTAAGGGAATGTATAAATAAAACAAGAGCCTTTTAAACTTGAACTTCTGTATAATATGGAAAAGATAAAATAAAATAATTCCATTTACTTATTCACATGGATATTCTACTAGTTGAATAATCACATGCAATATCAATAACCAATTTCATAAATATGGAATGCATAATTCCGGACTATCATAACCACGTAGACAAGGCCTCGTGCCATGACTACAATTAAGATTTTGTCAAGGCCCTGTGCCAAGACACTAGTTTGTCTAATGAGACCTACCGACGCATCGAGGAGCTATAGCGGGCTCCACCCGTCACTTACTATGTCCAATGCATTCCTCATATGAAAAGTTTGAAACATAACATAAACATTCGTATTAAAACTAGCATACAAAATGTCAATACTGTATCCACAACAATGAATGGTATAAAAATAGCACATCCACAGTCGGACATAACCCATTCAATAAAATATGGAAGATTGTATTGTAATAGATTAACCCCAATCGAGAATAATGAATGATATTGACCATTAAAACTATTTGAGGGAAATATCCCCTTTTTCTTGAAAACATTTAAAAGTCACACTACTTGTCAAGAAGCTGTTGTAAAATAGATTTTTTAATCAATGTGTCCCATACCAATTTGAAAATTTTAAAAGGAATTGTAATTTTAAAACTTTAATGTCCATATAAAAAAATCCTTAAAACCATTTTTTAAACATGGACATTAATGAGATAGATTTAGAATAATAAATCCTTAAAACATTTAAAATGATATTTTAGTTAGAGTATTTAACCAAAAGAGAGACACATGAATACAAATAATTGAGGTAATCAAAACTTTTTAATATCATGAGAATAAAGGGATTCAGGATATACTATGTCAAAGTAAATTATATACGCCTCATAAAAGTGATTTGGTGTATAACAACAAAGAAGTCTCAATGGGATGTAAATTGAGATTAAGTCTCTTATAAAGATAGTATCCTTAGGTTATGGATAAATCAATGACATAATTATTTTTGAAAAATATAAATACACTCAATATGATTGGATCTTCTATGTAAATAAATCATAGGACATTCACACGTATTCATGTAATAACAACACAAATGAATTGGATGTTTAATTCAATAAATGAAGATTGAGTTAAAATTACTCTTATCAAGTTCATATCGACGACTTCAGAATTTATCAATGGGGTGATTATGTGTATCAAAATTATATCCACAGAAATGGGAGTGGAAATTATAAAATAATAAAATTAATGGTGATTCCACACATAATCTTGGTGTACAATAATCAATGAAGTATTCATAAAGCTGAATGAGTGGAAATTGAAATTTCAAATTCTTTTACCAATTTGGTAACTTACAAAACATAAACCCATGAAAAAAGTATCATAAAATGATGATGTAAATATCCATAAATTAATTTATATGACACAATGAATACAATCATGGGCAGTACACACACCACATGCAATAAATAAGTGGTGAACAATGGAAATATCACGGAATTAAAAGTGAGATAAGAAACCCCATACTTTGTTCTTTTTTCTTGTTCGACGGTAGGTTAATCTCTGGTATAATGATGAAATAATTGTAATTGAGTTATAAGAGAATCATTTACATTAATATGATATCATATATGATCTTCTAATAGTGATTTGTTAATAATATCTTAGTATTATCATCTTTTCGAGTGTTAACAGATTCTTTTTCCTTTATATTATTAGTTATGCGAGCCGTATTTTTTTGGATGGGATGTATATTATTCATATCCAGAATAATATCATGTCTCTAAAAATTATTTTTAATCATCAAATGAGAATTATACTTGAATGGATACGATGGGGAATGAATCTCATCGCGTTCGTGGAGACTGTAGTCTGTACGTATGAACGGGCGACAATATCATTCTTTTGATATTAAAATAATATATAATTGGATGGTATATCATATAGAAAAAATCATTATCATGTTATATTTATTATTTACATGAATTAAACATCATTATTATACCCATCCAAATAATAATATATTGAATAACAATTACACCACGACGTGGAGACTGAAGGCCGTACGTACACATGTATGGTGACATGTCATTCAAAGGATGGCTAGAATACGGAATATGGTTGTACCATATTTATAATAACATCACAGTATATAGAAGATACTAGAGTTATTATTTTATAATGGAAATAATAAATAAAGAAGAAGTGGAAGAAGAATGGAACTTGAAAGAGGGTGGTAAAAACATTACCTCTTCTTCGAGTTCTTCATTTTGATTTGATCAAAATTCCTTCTTAGGTTGGATTTATGATCAAGATAAGGCCTCTAGGTTTAATTTAGGGATTTTGGATGATATTTGGGTAGAGTTTGGACGAGCCAAATGGATTTGATGGTGTGAATTAATGAGAAGGGGAAGTTCCCTTTTATAAGAGGGGTGAGGGGCACCTTTAAAAAAACTAGAATTATTATTTTATAATAAATTCATATTCGGTTTCTAATGGATATAAAGTATATTATTTAAAGGATAAGGTGAGGATGGGTCGAAAAACACTCAACCAATATAATTTAGACAGGTCTGGGTCATTATATTAACCTTATCTTTTAGTTTTAACTCTTAGTTAATTAGTTTGACACTTACCATGTCACATTGTATTTTTATATTATATAGTTAATAAACTTACGATATACCTCCAAGAGACCCCAAGTGGTCCATTAATGATACAACTATTATGATATAAGTATCTTTTCCGAACCATAGATTTTTTGGAATTTAATATCAATTAATAATGTAATATTTATTTTAAAAACTCTTTTATGTCAATTTTGACATTATTGGGTATTGTGTTTTTTATAAATTTATAACAGAATTATTACTTCAAATAAAATTTATATAAGAAATCCTAATATGTCATAGTAACCTATAAAATTAGTTTAATTCATAAAAAGTCTCAAATTACATTTATTTTGATATTTATAATATCAATTATTTTAATATTTCATTAATTGGGTAATTACTGCATCACCATTGTGTCATAAATAAATTAATTTATCTAATGTATAAAAATTATAAATAAAATATCATTATGTAGGAAATCGTTTTTTCTTTCTAAATAATATTTACAATCGAATCTATATTATGTATCACCCTATATTAAAAATATTTTAGTAAATAAACTTTGATTTTAACTCTTTTAACTCTTCTTTGAATTAACTAATAATAAATGTCCTAATCTAATCCAAGTGGACCTAAATGATAATATTTAATTCCTAATATTTTTTTGGGTCACGATACACTTGTTCTATAAAATTAGGACAAGTGTTAGGGTAATATTAATATCATTTTACCCTTAAATACCCTATTTACTTTTAACCGTGGTAAATAAAAGTAAAAAGTTACTATTCACCAAAAAAAATTCATCTCATTGAACCAAATATTAATCCTTGATATTAGCCGTGTCTCTCAGATTTTCTAAATTCTACTCACAGAAGCGGTAAAATTATGTTTTATGTGAATTTTCATATTCTCCTAGCAGGTGGGTAAAAGACGGTGAAAAGTTCAATAAAATTTATATATATATAAAATTATTCTAAACTAACTCCAATGACTTACATTGAACTTATATAGGTATTATGTATCTATTTTGACCTTAATTAAATTTAAATAAAATAAATAATTATTTAAAAAAAATTCAGATTTAAACTATAATTGAGTAATATTCATCAAAAATTGAAAGTTTTTAGAAAAATACCAAAAATTAAGCCTATGATATATTTGATATTACAAATTCAAAAATGATGTCTATTTTAACAAATTAAAAACATATAAGTTTCATGAATTAATATAAAAATTAATTCCCGTTGTCAAAACAAATAGCGTGTTTTTATGAAATAATAACTATCAAAAGATTGACACTTGGTTATATCTGGTTTAAATGTGAAATTACGTCCAATGACCAACATTGTATTAAATGGTAAAAATATATTATAAATATAATTTAAATCAACTAAAATTCATAATTTATCTCTATTAATTATTTCGATTAAAAAAATTGTTTTTAATTAAAATTTAGTAATTTTCATTATTCATCAAAATATGAAACTTATCCGAAAAGTACGAAAATTTCACCCAAAGCTAATTTCGATATTAAGAATCCAAAAATGAAGTCTATTTTCAAAGATAAAACTAATAAAATTTCAAAAAGTTGGTATTACTATTCATAATGGCTAGTTTGATTGGTTGTGGTGTGTTAGAATCTCGAAGTTGCGTACATTGCAAGCCATTGCATTATTCAAAGGGAAACGTACCGTGGAAGCTTGGGTTGTTACACTTTCATCATTATCTTCGATATGATTGTCTTAATTTTTTGTGTGGATTTGGTTATGCTTTCCTATATGGAATGGGTTGTACTTGGGCTCGTGAGTTGGAGCAGAACTAGAATTGATGACTATGGTATATGTATGGGCATATACCTAAGTAGAATTGGTGGATACTTCATGATTTTATCCATCCTTTGTGGTTTATCCTTTATGGATTCTAGGAGACTTCGGGGGTCTCGTGGTCCCTACTGAGTATCGTATACTCACCCCTCCACGGGCCATGCCCGCACTACATTATGTTGGTTGCAGACGACGGAAAATGCTAATCGTGGTTGAGGCTTGTGGAGCGGGATGGTACCCGGAGGTGGACTATCAAGCGGGACGTACATGGAGTGGACGGCCGGACCCGAGGAGCTGAGGAGACCATCTGTACCCACCCATCAGGTGGGATTGCTAGCGGACGACTCCGTGGTTGCTGGTTTACTTTACTGATGATGTACTTTCTATTCAGTTGTACTTTACTTTTAGTTGGGTTTGTATTCTGGCCCATTTACATTCCAACACTTAATTTTGTACTCATTTTACTTAGTGTTTACTTCAACTTCCGTACTCTTTTGTGTTTGTTTTCTTATATAAAGGCAATGCCTTCCCTTTTTATCAGGATTTACCCCTTTGGTGCTAGTCGCCAGCCCCTGGCCTATGGGAGGCGGGCTTGGGGTAGTCACGTCATGGTCCCTGATGACGGGTCATGACAATGAATCAAGAAATAAATCCATGTTTATTAGTTACACTAGGTCTAATAAATAGGTGGTGAAAAAGGTTTGTGCCTCATGAAAACTAAAAGTGAGAGGAAGATTCCTTATTACTGGATTAAATATATAATCGTGAGATCCAAAAAATAATAATATAAATAAAAACATTTATTGATATGAATTAAATTAAATTCATGAGTTATGATGTCATAGAGATGTATATACATCACAAAAAAATCAAGTACATAATATGGCATAAGCGTTAGATAAATCAAAGTGAAACTACAAATCCCAATACCATATGTCCTGACCCTCGTCATACTAATTCAGTATTACTGTATAATAAATATATGTTTCTTATAAATATATCCAAGAACCATATATATATATATACCATATATGATATAATTATGTATTTATATTAACATTGTATTAATGATCCCATGTTGATGTTATGTTTTGGGTAATAACAATTTTCTTTTTTCATACATGTTTTAACTTCTAATTTGTGGTACTCCTACATATATCCTGATTTAATCATCTGAAGAATAATAAAAATTATATTAATATCAAATATATTCATCATATTCTTTAAGATTAGTCCATAAAACATAGTGATAAGAAATGAAATATATAGGTCATGGATATGATAGGTCATACGTAAGCAGGAGCGATGTTTCCATTTTCATGTTTTATCGATGGAATAAAAAGTAAATGATATATAAATATATACTATAATAATAGTAGATTTTTTATTATATATATAGTATATTTCTGTTAAATGGATCTTTAATACATTCCATGTAGTGCATGAATGAATCACATCGCTTCAAATGATGGTAGACAGCTGTACACATAAACAACGTTATCATATTGCACAAAATGTAATGAATTATGTTATGAGTTATGTAATAATTCAATATCCCTTAAAAATATTAAATATCAGATATATAATATTTAAACATAATTTCAATCATTATTCCCAATCTTGAAAGGTGAAAATAAAAAATTAATGACATCTCTTCACAAAGCGATAATCCTACATACACACGAATGTTGATTATTTAGACCATTTGATGTGGGTGTTTTATTGTATGTCATATACACAACATAAATATATTTCAGTATAATATAGATACTAAGGTTACTATATAAACATTATATAAAAATAATTTAAGGTGTTTTGAGGACAAAATAAATCAAAAATATTCATTGATGAACATTAAAACTTCTTCATGTATATCTTTATGGTTTCACCAATGCAATTCCCTGGTTGTATTGATACAAAATATATGGATTATAGGGTTATATTATGATTGTATGGAGGTGACTGTGGTAGTTAGTTTAAAATCCAAATATCTTGAGAGGTGTAACGAAGTGGGGAGAGTGAATTCCCTTTTATAATGTACGGGGGAGTAGATAGTTTGTAAGTACCAAAAAGTATTCATAATATGGAGGCATAACTAATTTCATTTTATTTAAAAATAAAAAATAATGGGGTTAAGGGTTGAAATGATCGACTCAATCTTCCACCACAAAATATAAATAAATTTTCGTCAAGTTATTCCTTAGTCACATTTTTTATGGAATTTTATATTTATTATCTTTACCAAGATAACAAGTATCATTTTATTTAACTATGTAATTTATCTATTAAAATTAAAATTTAATGGGTATTTATAGATAATTTTGTCCATACTATTTGAATTATTAATTAAATTTAATTAAGTAAAATCCTATGTGTTTTTTGTAATTAATTTTAATACTACCGCATGTGACATGAAAAACCTTTTTTTAAGTATAATCACTTTATATAATTTAAACTCTTTTAACTAATAATTATGGTAAAAAATTTTATTAACCTTACATGATCATAGAAATTATCATTATTAAAAATATGGAAATTATTTTTCAAAATTAAATTAAAATAAGTGGCATAAATTAATTTAAAATTAATCTTACTGATGTGTCGATAAAGTAATTTTTATAGAGAAAAAGATCAAAACATTATTGAGCCTTTATATTCAATTTCAATATGAATTGATTAAAATATCCTAAATTTTATTAATATATGTATAATCTAACTAATTTTACTTTAAAATGTTTTAAAATATAACTCAAAAATATAAATAATTTATTCCAAAATGACGATTACAATTGAAATCCAATATTTTTCACTATTCATGAAAAATGAATTATTTATGAAAAAATGAATAATTTCACCCCAAGATATTTTTGAAATTCATAATTCAAAAATGATATTTTTATAAAATTATAGTTCTAAATTTATAACTATTTAATTTTATTTTTTCTTACATAAGGACATGAAAAGTAGTTTTTTGAGAAACTTGTATTTACAAAATATATAAAAACTTTTGAAAAAAATACACATTTACATAGAAACGTTTTTTTAATATATAAAAAATTATAAATTATATTTGAAAATTATTTATTACTATTTAAATTAGTATTTTTAATATATAGGTTGTGATGGTCTATTAAAAACAACTATAATAATAAAATGTTTTATTCAGAATCACAAGGTAGCTTATAACACAAGTTTAACCATTTTTTGTCTTCAAGGCAAGCATAACATGGTGTTGAAAAAAGAAATAAAAATAGCTAAATTTTAATAATAATAAAAATTAATAAAAAATATGGATGTTATTTGGATATAATTTTGAGGGATGTTTTTAAGTGGTATTAAGCTATGAATTCATATGTGATAATATATGAAATATTTCACTAATGAGTATTTATAAAAGTAAAAAATAATAAAATATAAATCTAAAATATATCTTATGAGTAATTATATATTTATTCTTTTTTCTCATTATAAAGATAAAAAATATCCATGTTTTCTATAGATTTTATATCCAGCTCAGCATTGATATTTTTCAAAATACCCTCTTCAAGATATAATTAATTTTTATTTTCACTCATGTTGAACTCCTCTCTTATGTCTGTTTCATTAAGAATTTATGACATGAATTTGTAATCTTTCATTACACTACTTTTATCTATAGAAGTCACCATTATTTTTAATGAGTTTTGATCGATGGTTTTCTATAAATCCTTTTTGAAACATAGATAATCCTGTTGCTTTTCATACATATTGATGTATTCTTGTACAAACATAACCAGTCCATGGTAAAAGGACTAATACTAGTGAATATCACCATGCACTTTGATTTCAGTATTGGTCGAGTGGAATATGGGATATCTATTACCTGAACCACTATAAAACAATTTTACCTGATATATTTATCACTTATTTTATTTCCACTACATTATTTAGTTGGAAAAATATTAGAATATATTTATACCTTAATAGTTGATGGTTTTCTGTGAATTAAAGTTAGATAACTTAACTCACAACCCTTAAGAGTCTTAGAGCATTAGTTGTTTGAAGAAACATTTCATTCAATACTTCTGAATTTCTAGTTATTAAATCTAAAAGGATGAAGGATAAATTTTATCCTTTATTATATAATATGGTTAATAGTTGAGATATTATGTATATTCTTTGAGCTCCCTATTTCAATGGAATAACATTGATTTTTGGAAGGATCAAATGGTTATCTATATGAATAATCTTGATGTAACATTTTATTTAAAATAATTTAAGCCTTATCATATTTATAAAGTAGTTCTATATAAATTTGATGATTCTATAAAATAATAATATGATATTAACTATAAATAAACGAATTCTATGAAATTTGAAAATGGTCCAGACGAGTTTGACGAAGTTTGTCAATGTGTATTAGCTTATGACACTTGGAAAATAATATAGGTAGAATATAAAGGTATTAAAAATGTATTATATCTTATATTAAAGGGAAAAATTGTTTATTATTGACACATTATAGAAGATTTCTTGAGAATCCATGAAAAAAATGAATTTCTAAATATCATTTTCAACAAATTTTCCACTCTTAGAGAACTAAAAACTAAATTTTATTACGCACTCGAAATTTTTTGTGTCCTACAATCTATTTGGAGTGGGATATAAAATTCCATTAGGTAATGCAATGATGTTAAATATTTCAAAAATAAAAAACTCATTGGAACACTAAATATTTATGATGATGAAATGGAAGGTGAATTTAGTGAGCGTAGAATAATAAAAAATTACAATACATCATTCAAAGTCTCTACTTAGAAAGATTACAATAATAGAAAAGGAATAATAATTGATGATTCATATGATGAAGGTACAAAAAATTTATTATTTATATAGTGATAATTCTAATTTTTATAAGAATATCACAATTTTATAATATAACAGAAAAGGATTTAGGAAATCCCAAAACAATTATAGGAAATATCTAATATTTATTAATGATGTAAGGTGTTATAAATAAGAAAATTTTGGACACATCAGTCTAAATTTTCGATAGATTTTTAGAAAAATGTAATCTAATAAAAAGTAAATATGAATGATGAAATATAAGAAAAATAAGAAAAGGGATATGAATGTTATAAGGGTCAGTTTTGGGGATTATAGCGACGATGCAATTTTTGAATTTTAAGATGATCTTCCAAATCAAAAGGCATGCATATGTTGTATAAAACACATTGATGAGGTGAATTAACTTTATTCTACTAAGAGTGTGATTGATTCTAAAATTGAATATTTTATTTTAGAATAACTAAATGAATATTTAACCATGATTTGAAAACTCTAAAATCATAAAATGTAAAAATAAATCCCTAAATTGTTTCTATATTGACGATTTATATAAAAAAACTACTATACAAAAAAATAACTGAATGATAAAAAAACAATTACGCTACATATTGAATTCAACAATTTAAAAAAGAATATAAATATATGATTAGTTATTTAAATATGATAATAGTACATCAAAATAAGAAAAATTCAATAAAAGAAAATATTTGGTAGTAACAAAGTTTATAAAGATAAACATGGATTAGAAATAAAAGGTGAAAATTAAGATCATTATAAAAATAATTATATTCTAGGTTAAAGGGATGTAAATATTTATAATGATATTTTTTTCATTATGTGGAAAATTTTAACAATACCATGTTTTTTATTTTAATAAACACTCCATTTTTCAGGGTTTTTAATTAGTTCATTTCAAAAATATTATCATAATTTATTTCTAGAATACCTATAAAACACAAGAATAGTTTGGTTTAAAAATATTTGGTTGCTAAATTTTGGTACCTACGAGGACATGGGTATAAAGAAATTTATTGTTTGATATATATTTTAAGATAAAAGTTCGAATTACATTCAATGATATATGGTATACAGATAGTAAATTCACATTTAATATGAGTAGAGATTTCAGAAATGTTCATTTTTATCTAATAGTATTAGTTTCTATATCAAATTACCTTACAATGATAAAGTAAAAATAATCATACTTCTATATTTGTGAAGTCCAATCTCATTCCTCATGAACAATTTTATTTATTTGAATTGAAGTAACCAATGTTATTTTTAAATTTTATGTTTAAGGTCCCTAAAACTGAGAAAATGTATACATTATATCTTAATAAATTGTTTCGATAAATGGTAGTCCATGTAAATGATTAACCAAATTAGTCCTGGATTCGGAATATATGAATTGGAAATTGTAATGATTACTCCTTGAGACTAATTTTTAAAAGAAATATAATTTTAGATTTACCATAACATAAATTAAATAAACTATTACTATATGACTCATGAAAAATATATATGTAATTAAAGTCATATTTTATGTCAATTAAAGAATATACTTAATCTATTCCTCTATATATTATCCACATTGATTTCTTTGGACCATCTAAAATATAAAATATCATAGGAAAATCTTTTGTTTAAATGTTAGTTGTGGATTTGAATTCGACTATTTATGTGTTCATTTTGAGTTTTCAAAGTCAATCTTGTTCCATTTTAATAAGTTTTTAAAAATTGGATCAAAATGAGAAATATTCCAAAATTATTTCAAAGAAATGTTATAATAAAGTATAATATTATAACCATGAGTTCAATTAAATTTTTTCAAAATATTGTATCAAGCATACATTTTCTCCAACACGATACCCTAATAGAATGGTGTCATTGAAAGGAGGAATATGAATTTGGAAAACATTTTTAGGAAAATATTAGGTGAATAAAACCTAAAAACTAATTTTTAGGAGAATGATGTTAATATATCACATTATCATTAATATAGTTATAATTAATCAAATATTGAAAACAAAATCCCATGATAAATGGAACAATTGAAAATAATAATTAGATATATTTTTGTTTTAGGAAGGAAAGAATACATTTTGAACACCAAGAACAATATCTTAATTTTGATCCAAAGGATAATAAATGATAATTTCGTGGTTACATTACCACTACAATGTATTATATAGTTTTTAATAAAATTTCAATGTTTTTTGATGGATAAACTCATGTGAAAGTGTATGAGAGTGATATATTTAATCATAAAGTGACTCAAGTTGATGAGTTATGTATATCTATTAAAAAATGGAGACCTAGAACAATTATTGATAATATAAAGGGTGATGTGTTATAACCATTAATTGCATAACCAAATACTAGAAGGATTTATACTATTGAACCTAAATGTGTGCTACCTTCATACCCTATAATATTGAAAATCTATCCCATAGAAATTTTTATAAGAGGCAGAAATGATGGAATTTGGATTACAATAACTGTTGGAATGCATGAAAGAATACCATTATTATTTTTTCATATAGAACCTAAAACCATAGAAGAATTGTTCATTGTTGAATTATGGGGTTTAGCTATGCATGATTAGTTTATCCATTTTTGGAGAACAAGTTCTAGAAATTAGGTAAAAAACCCAGAAATTATCTTGTTATTATATAAAATTGGGTTTTTTTGAAAATAAATAGGATGTTCATGTTTTGATTAAAAGGAATAATGATTGGATAGTTAATAAAGTGTATAATAAATAAACTGGGATCGAAAAATGAGAATCCTTTGCACACATGGCTAAATTAAAAGCCATTATGAGTCTCTAAGAATATGCATCACATGTACATTTTAAATTATTTCATATCATTGATAAATCTAAAAAATTATGAGTTTTTTCATGGGTAGGATGTTCATATGAAGAAAACTCTTGTTTTAAAAAAACTATTTTAGAAATTCTATTTTAAAACATAATAAAACCATTTCTATTCAAGAAGATGATATAATATATTTATATGTTATCATAAGTTATTTTAATGTATCATATATATTCTCAATATTGGTTGATCCCATATATTTGATAATATCATTATCTTTATATTTATAAATTTATCATTAGATATAGTTATGTTTCATTATTAGTTTACAAATTTATCAACATTTCTTTTTAAATGTGTTGATTTAATGAAATTAAAATAATTTATTATAAAAGAGGATTTTAATAAAAAATAAAATAAAAAGAACCTCTAAATATTTCTAATAAATAACATGATTTTCATGAATCTACAAAACCAGATTACAATATGTGATAGAGATGAATAATTGGGATTCTATTATATTTAACAGCTTGTAGACCCAATAATTTGTTTCAGGTATTCTTCTATTCTAGATCCCAAGATAATCATAAATAATATAATTTAAAATATTCCAATATATTTTTAAGGTATTTAAATGTAAATGTTCTACATCCTTTAATTTTTTAAAAACATATTATATTAATTTTACCACATATTCTGATGTTGAATTTTGTTGTTGTAGAGTATATAAAAATATCACTATAATAATCTTAACGTTTCTTGGAAAATTTCTTATATCATAATCTTGTAAAAAATAAATTCATTTACATTATCTATTTATTTAATATAATACATTACAACATATTTGTTTGGTGCACATGAGGTACGGTTGAAAGACACATGAATAGATTATGAATTCTATTATAATCAATATTTAGTGAAGTGCTTTATTACTATTATTATAAAAATTTCAAATAATCTAGTAAATAATTTGGGAATAAAAAATATAGATATAAGGAATAATCTATTCAGAATTCATTCTCTTAAATGTGAAATCTCTCTTGAATTTATCTCTACTAATATTAAATTAGAAAACATTTCTATTATATTCCCTTTCCTTGTAACATATTCATTTAATTAAGTGGTAATTATGGTAAATTGAATTTAAATGATTTGAATATTTTTTTTATTATAATCCAATTTCTACATTTATTGTTTATTTATTAATATTTTAATACATTATGAATGTTAAAAAGTAATTATTTTTATATTTAATTGTTATATATTTAATTTTATAATTTAATTTGATAGTCTTTAAAAAGGAAACAATTTGGTATTATTTGTATTCCATTACATAATTTAAGACCATACCTTAAATAAAAATCATATAAGTCCCCTTCTCCAAAATCATATATGTGGCTTTACCTGAAATCTAACCTCTTATCATTTCCAATTTTCCAATGTCCATTGGTCTCTAATGTGGAACCATCACATTTGATTCTCTAGAACTTTAACTGATCTTTATGTGATGATGATATTGAATAGTGCAGATTACAATAGTTCTATATCTTCTAATAATTACAAGTCTAGTGTTTATACATAGAGGGTTCTTATAGGAATTGATGCGTGTATGTATTGGTTGAATGGAAAATAAATGATATTGATGATGGTTTCTCAATTTGAAATATAATAGTTTATCATTGTTGAGAATGAATAATGGTTTTCATTTGAAGATTATGTATGCATGTATATGATAAATGTGGAGTTAAGGGTTATAAAATCAGAGGATATAATTCTTGTGTAAATCTTAAGAGTAAATTTTCCTTATTTCTGTTTGTAGTGTTGGTATAGATTGTAGAAAATTCTCATTTGGGTGAGTACATTTTGAATCAAGATATAGTTATCAATATCTCTATACGAAATATTGACATTTGTAAATATATTTTTAGTTCCTCTTATTTTGAGAAATTTCCTATGAAGGACGTAAAAAAGTAATTAAAAGTCTTATGAATGTTAATTTTGACATGAATGGCTCAGAGAGATGGTGGGATAGAAACTATACTATTTCAAGACATGTATCTTTTATAATTCATGATAGAAAATGTGAAATTGAATATTCTATAGTACATGATGTGGTTCATTCACTAATGATATCGGTATAGTGTGATGCTAAATTACTATCCTTAGTGAAGGATTATTGCATTTTTCTTGTAGATGAAAGAAATTGATCCAAATAAATGAGAATATATAATGATACACATAAGAATAATTATATAAAAAATTATTTTAATTTTTGTAAGTTACATGTGGGATGAAACCTCTATTTCAATAAGGCATGTAATATAGTAATATAGAGATTATGTGTTTGTGCCAACTCTAGAACCATCTTAGGTGGATACATCCACTACCTCACCACATAGGGATGAAACACCCATTGCGATGGTGCATACTAGGTAATTGTCCAAGATACTTATAACTAGATCAAAGACATCCTTGAAAAATGTGTTACATGTAGAGGAATAAATTAAGATACAAGAATATATGGTCCTTAGATATTCTATATCTTTTATGGTAGTTGTGATAACTATTAAAACAACTTATAGAGCTAAATATGTAGTGTAAAATAAGGTTGATAATGTTTCTAGTGTTCTTGTATCTTATGTTTTATTGGATCCTAATGTTAATAAATAAGTATTTGATCAAATCCTTAGATTGTCATCCATTGAGTGAGATGAGACACAAAAAATTCTACGTAGGTTGAAACTGATAATTCACAAATTCTACTTCCCATTTATTCCCCTCTTAATTTCTATATGGAAGAACCCTTATAATAATCTTTTTTGATCATTATAATGTGGAAGTAAATATACTTACTGATTCCATTGTAGTGACAACATAATTTGATAATCTCAATAGATATTATTATGACTTGAATAAGGGGATTTTATCTTCCAAATATATAATGATATAATTAATGAAGAATTAACTATTTACAATTTATTTTATAATATAATTTAGATGATGGATACCTTCATACATTTAATCTATAACCTATAATTAATCCATGAAGTTATCACTGGTGTATTTCCTAAGGATGTTGAGGGAACGAAAGTTTAGTTAAATTAACTTAGAGGGATCGGTGCTACCAGGTACTAGGTGAATGATCATTTAGTGCATATGAAATATCATTAACTTGTTTTCTATATCATGAAAATAGTTTAATCAGATATGTTAGTAGCTACAATTTATAAGACTCAAATATCCTTGATAGTAATGATGAAGATAATAAACACTATCAAAATCATGTCTAAGTTATAATTTGTGTTTATTAAGAGTTTTCATCCATTTTCCCCATCCAAATTTATAAATTATATACTCTCAAACATTCAGACTATTTTTGATAAATATTTTATAGATACTAATTCAGTATCTTTTTTGATCATGGGACATTAATTTTACATGCTCTCTCTTGTGTTATTGTTTTATTTTTAAAAATATATTTTTTGGTGTTCTCAAGAAATCCAAAGAAGAAATTAGAATATATGGTCCTAGAAATAATTTTTCACTGAATAATGTATCATCATCAAGAATCAATTCACTTTTCAAAAGATAATGTGGGTGAAAATATAGATGTTTCTAAGTAGATATGATATATGCTTTCTTCATCAATTGATGAAATTGGCATTTATAAATATAATTTCACAACTATTCTAGATAATATATATAATGGAGTCAAAAATATCTATATGGACTATTCACGATTAGATTTTAATTTCTCAAAGTGAAAATAATCCCCTATTGTAAAATCTACAGTTATAGGAACGAATCTTACATTGTTTCAAACAATCAATACAGTTTCACTAATGAGAAATATTTCCACTGATCCCTTTTCAAAATAATTATTTATAAATTTCAATTTGATTTATTAAGTCTCTATAGAGAATCTAACAGTCATGGATCACAACGTACCCACTTTGGAATGAAAGCTAATCAATTTTCATGTCTTAGATGATAAAATTTAGAAAAGTGATTTTTAGAAACTCCTACAACTCTATCCTATTCACGGACCAAATTTTTAGTTTATATTTATTCTCATGGATTTTCCCCCATTTAGATTAAAAATTTTACTATGATAACCAACCATAGTTTATCTTCTATTTCTAAATTTCATTGACAAGCTAGAACTGCAATATTATATTTCTATAACTATTATATCATTAAGAGGATTGTTTTTTATGTTAATGAATTATTTTCGTCATATAAAGAATAGGGATTAGAAAATAACCTCAAGAGACGTATATTGTCTCCATGAATATATTCGACAATTTATTTGATCCATGAAACATTTAAATTAATGATAAATCAAAGAATGTACTCTCGGTGTTACTACATCACTAGAAAATAAATATAATGCTTCAGAGCTAACCCGAAGGATTTATTTTAAGATATTCTAGATCTTATGATTTCATCACAATTTCATAGAATCTAAATTGTGACATGTGAATTCCCACAAATAGTAATATAGAAATATAATTGTTTGTGACTGAACATAGTTATTTGAACTTGGGATGTGTTGACATAGCTCTATTGGTAGAAACCCCTTCAACCAATTCCTCCTCCACATCAATCCAGAATCTTCCACATAGATGTCAATCCTAGTTATAACGCATAATAAACCCATGTTATTGGTTTAATTTATATTTTTATATTTGGTATTTGATATTTTTTGTAAGTTGATAAAATTAATTGAATTCATTTTTCTATTAACGTAATGAGAAATTTCTCATTCTATTTTTTTATCCTAATAAATGTATTAATTTCACGAATTTATATCTTTACATAATTCATATTATGTATCATCATTATATATTAATTGTTCATATATTTTAGTATGATAGAAAAATTATTTTTGAACTCCTTACCATTATTTTTAACGCCATAAGGGAGGGATGAGATATATCAGACATATTTGGGGGGATAAGGATAAAAAAAATTATTATAAATTATATGTTATATATAATTTATATAAATCTTTTAAAATATCATTAAATATTTCAATATATATGTTTATTGTTAAACGGGGTTTGTGATCATAAATGGGGGAGTTTATTGGACTACTAATTTTGTTCTAACACATCCCATGTGATTTATGTTTTGATGATCTCAAAAACCCATCATATGTTTACAATGACTTTGTTTTTAATTAATTTTTATAATAATCTTAGTTTATTTTGAGGAAAATCAATAATGCTATTTTTTTGAAATTTTCATACATTTTGAGTTTTTTTCCACATGATGACTTTTGTGGAATTGATATTTAGGCATATCGATCAGTTGAATATAAAAATCGGATAAATGAAGGAATATTATATATAATATGGATACATTTTAGAATTAATTACATGAAAATTTTCTATGTCAATAAATCGACCATTTGAGAAAACATCCATGTGGATTGAATTCAGACATTTTTATGAAATATATGTAAATTGACTACATCCATGTAACATTCTATTATGTGGATATAATTAACTATTTCTGTATATTTATCTATGTGAAATTATGCTACATGATAATGATTTATACATTATTTGGATATGTCATAAAATAATGACATGAAGAACATCTATGTGGATCAATGTAGTTACATGTGTTAAGAATCATTGAATTTTCCTTTGTGGATATTTCGTATCAGGTATTTTGTTCCAAAACCTTTATATGTAATTCAATAGTTTCAATTTAAATGGAAATTTATTTTTCTATTGTCGCATTAAATATCAGACTACCACATTATGGTATGATATATTTCTAAAAGGTTTCATGTACCAATAAGATAAAATAATACATAATAATTTACTACTCTTCTGAATAGACAATTTATTTTTTGGAAAAGAACATCTTGAATTTGATTAAGAGGAATGAATTTTTGGGTTTTCATACAATGAATTTATGGGTTTTCATATAATGAATTTCTAGTTAAGATCATATGAAATTGTTTCTAAACAATAATACATGCAAAAGTAATAAGAAAAAATCGTTAACTCTCAAATATATCCCCTAAATCACTCTATGCTAAATATTTATGGGAAGCATAAATAAGTGTATGATTTCTGTTTTACTAAATATATTCTATTAATATGAAAATCATTATATTTCAGTATACTCTCTTCAATCTATAATTCATTCTTATTTTATCTCATGGAGGAATCTATTCATGCATTATTGGGAACTCGAAATTGTGAGCTTCATTTGTAATCTTTTATTACTCCATTTGTATTAATAGAAGTGATCACCCCAAGTACTACGAGTTGATTTTAATTTTTTAATGATTTTTAAGAACCCAAAAAAGATATTATATTAGTACCAATTGATTAGTACATGTACGAAGTCATGAAATTCAATAGAAAGGTACGAGTAACAGTTATGATCACTAGGATATAGGAGTTGAGTATTGGCGGAGTTGATTAATTGATATTTTTTTCCTGAAAAACTATAAATCACTTATATATCATCTATTTATTACTGATTTTATTTTCACTATATGCATCTATTATGGAAATATTATTATCTTAAACCACTGTGGTTTTATGTGAATAAAATCCCAATAAATACATTCACCCTTATCTATTCGGTGTATAGTCATTTAAATACCAACATTACATTGTAATTATTACGATGAAAATTACATTAGTTAGGAGAATTTCAATAAACATAATTTCATGTTTTTTAGCGGATGTATATATTGACTTTTGTTTATTTATTGTTGTGTGATAACCATGATATATGTTAATTTATGATTATATATTTTTTAATTTATTATTTGATATTTTTAATGATATGTGAGTAATGAGAGATTTATTTTTTATGGAAATATGAGTAATTTATTTGTGGATTTTATTTTTGAAAGATTGAATTTGATATATAATATTGATTACTATTTGAAATTAGAGTATTAAGTTATTTTTTGTAATTAGAATATATTTTTTGATAATTTTTTAATTAGGAAAAAAAATTATGATAGGGTCAAATACTCAATTATTTTACCACATATAATATAAAGGTAAAACACAATTAATTTATGTTGGAAATAGAAATATTTGTTTAGCAATTGGGGGAGATTTTCAAACCTCTTATTCAGCCTTATCATTCCCATTTTGTATATTCTAGTTCCCATGTCCAATGGATATTATAATAAACGATGATCAAAGATCTAGGATTTGGATATATTGTTAAGGACTATAAAAAACCATTTTATGTACTATAAAAAATTAAATAATAGTTTATGGATATAGGTAAAAATCATAAAGTAAAAAATATATACATTAAATTCAAATGTTATTCATTTAAATTTTATTACTTTTGTAATGTGATTAAGCTTAATGGAATTAATTGTATATACATCATGAATTTTTATTCCTTGATATTTGTTTTTCTAAACATGAAATTGTGAGTTGTATATGGGTTTTTCCAAGTGTTATAAGGTCTTCACCACTCATTGGAGTCCATCTACTCATAACTAAGGATTTAAATTAGGGATTGAAGAACACGCATGAGAATGCTAGAAAGGTGGATGGGCCATACCAATCCCCTTTATAATAGAGTTTTTGGTCATTTGTATTTTCAAATATGATTTATGAATAATTTTAATTACAATACTTAGAGGCATATAGTGTAAATTTCATATATTAAATAACAAGTTGTCTCTTTATCAAATAACGTCTATATAAGTGTATTCAATTAGAATATTTAGTATTGGGAAATAATTTTATTTTATATTGATTGATTATTATTAAAAAATGAAATAAATTAAGGTTTTTTTTATAGAAATCATGATTTTTGTATGTAATTTCTATTGATAGTTTTGTTTAAAAAAAAGAAAATAGTGGAAATAATATTGAAATATAGATTGATAATATGTTTGAAAAACATTCTCATCACAAAAGAAATTTCCATAGAGGCCCAGAATATAAAATTTCATAATCCCTTTATGTGCATAGTAAATTAATATTTTTTGATTAAAATAATATGTCTAGAAATACCAATTCCATTATGCAAATTATGGAGGAATTATAATGGATTCCCACTTAGATATCTGATAATAATATGGATATACATAATATCTTTTCATGAAAGAGTAGAGGAAAAAATGAGCTCTCATAGTTGATTTTAGATTTAAAAATAATGGATAAGAATATACACAAGATCTGGAAATAATTATTTTTATAATATAATCTTGTTATAGGACACATTACATAATTATATAAATGTATACTTATATGAAGATGTTTTTCCACCAGATTAGTATACTAGTATTGAGTGGGTTGGGGTTGAATCAGTGTGGGAAACTATTTACTATCATAAACTCATTCAATTTACTTGTAAACATTATTTATTGAATGTCTATGTAACTGTTATCGCACATTTGATTTCCAAGAATGAAATAAAAATTGAGTCACTAAAGGATAAGAAACACATATTTTTGTGTGGTTTAGTCCCAAAAAGTGAGTTATTCCTCAATATATTTTATATGCTATCCCCCACACAAAAACGATATCTTATTATTATGAATATCCAATATAATGGGTTATCCTTTTATTGTTAATATTATAACAAATAAAATTGTAATGTATGAAAAAAATAGACCAGTAAGGACCAACATACAGTTCATAGACACTTGAATAAAATGATATATTCTCTTAAAATATAGATTAAAATAATTCCACATATAGAAAGGTGAGTAGTATAAGAGTAAATATTTATTATATATAACATTATTTCCCAGATTTAGAAATTTTCTTATGTCTTATGCTCTTTTCATTCATTAATATCATTGATGACTAGTCAATTCATCAACATAATGAATTAATATCAGTGGATAAAAAATCTATTATTATTATTCATGTTTAATACATGGGATATTTTTCTATAATAACATTGGTTATTGCTGTCTCTTTTTCTAGAAAACCATCTATATATTAATTACAACACTTCATCGATATTGCTTACCCCATATAAATTTTTCGTTAAACATATCTATTATTTAAATAATAATCATGGTCTCATAGATAATAATTCACAATTAGAGTAAAAAACACCATTCGATTGTGCCTCATGATATTCCTTTTTATATTTAATCATTGTTCTTTATCAAATATCCTCTTAGAAAAAATATTATCAATTCCCATAAAACTAGAACTTTTTCTCTCATTCAATATTATTTAAATTTAATTAAATAATCTTATTCTTATCCTAATTAAAAACTCATCATGATTTTTAACTTAAATTACTTTTATCATCCACATAATCTCATTAGTTTTTATATGAATTAATTCACACATGAATCACCATAATTTATATGTAATGATTCATTTCATGGTAAATAATTCTAATAAATATTGTACTACCATTATAAACATGAGTCAATCTTTATCCATCAATAATGATTATATTTAAATTCTAAATGAAAATTCAACATCATCATAATTAATAATAAATTTATTATGGGAACTCATTTTTAATTTTTAGATCATGTCAAGGATTTTACATATCATTTCAAACCATAAGGTTAATATTGCAAGTCATTAAAAGTAATCTTAATTGACACAAAATTATTCTTATGTATGATCATTAATCTATGAGTTATTACTACATATCATCAATATTAATCTTATATAAGCTTTGATGCATCAGATAATATTTAATGTATAACTTAATTAAGCATGAAAAAGCTTTTTGAGAAATTACAATTAACTATAATAATATTCTGTATAATATATGTGTAATATCCAATTTAATGTTTTCTTATAGTTACTCTTTTTATGTAATAGGATATGTGTTATATCATCATATATATGTTACATATCACAGTATAAACTGAACGTTTCTATATATTTATTCTAATATGTCTTAGTGAAAACCATCCTTATATAATTCTAATTTATTTTCTATGATATATTGAAAATTTCCTTTTCCATTATCTTGGAATACTATGACATTATGTAGAAACACTAAACATCTTGTATTTCTCCAAATAAACAAAAAACATATTAAAAACATATTTATTCACTACAATAATTAATAAAACTCTTTAAAAAAATTAAATTGTAATAATATTTATCAGAATGATTCAATCTTTCATATAATAAATGTGGACTCATTTGAGTATTTATATGAACTTTAAATTCCTTTTTTTTAATATATTCATGAAACTAAATAGCAATCATTATAAAATATTATTTGATCATTTATAATTTAATACTGAACCTTTTAACTCTCACTTCAGTCTCTATTCACATTCTTCATTGTCATCCAAGTATATTTTTGTGTAATTTAGAAAATTTCATGATAGAAAACATAATGTTGGATCTTAGAATTATATATATATTTAATAATCATAATTAATAAAAATATTCTTAGATTAAAAATAGAGAACTAATATTTCATTATTTTCCATAATCTATGGTGCTTGATAGATTCCCCAAACACTATTATTTAAGAATCCACAAAATTATCATTTAATTAGGATTGATATGTGATTTTCAAATCAAAACTTCATATAACCATAGTCCCCAATATTCCTTTTAATATAATTATTCTTCTCATCTATATAATCATTTTATGAATATAATATTCTAGAAATTATTGATCCATATAATTATCAGAAAAAAAAAATCATTCCTACAACTTCATTATAATTAATTATTCAATCATGATCAATTTATTTTTGAAATTAGTGATTGTATTCCTTCATCAAATATCAATAATTTTTGATATTAACATATTAAATGAATTTATATTTTCTACCTTTCCAGGGAACTTCAAACGCTATCAAATTGTCTCATGAAAACACATATTTTCCTCATTTCATTTTGTTGAAAAATTTAACCAATTATAATCAAATAGACTAACCATATTTAGATTCAAAGCTATTTTTAATAGATATAGTGACACTATAATTCAATAAATATCCAAACATTTTAATCTATCTCCACACCATATTCATATGAAATACAAAATCTAATACAATGTATGAGAAATAAATTATTAATTTCAATGTCAACATGGGAAATAATTTTTGTGGAATTTAATAGAGACTAATAAATTTATAGAAACAATTATACCCATGTATATATCATAAAATTAATTTTATTGTTGTCAATTTTTCATATAATGTCTCACACATTAATTTTTAAATAATTCGATCAAAATTAGAAAGTGATAATCAGATTGGCACTCGTAAATATTAAAAAACAAAATGAAATAATATTATTTATAGATCCATATAAAATAATGATTTATTGTACTTTTCTTAAACTATATCACTCTATATGGGTGAGAACATTTTTCTCTTAATCATGGTTAATATATTATTAAAATAAACTTATACTATCCACTTTTGAAATCATTTATCTTATTTTTTTTTTGAAACTTGAGATTGATCACTTCATGATCGAGCTTCTATTTCATTGTAATAAATAAATAAAACTCATTATTATATCTCTCCCAAACATCATTAATAATTAATTCCATTTGAAATAAATATACAGAAACTATTTAGGTGAATAATGTTTTTCCTCCAACATTCCTTAGTGAAAAAAACATGTTTGAGAGTTTGTTCTCAAATAAAAGAACATTTATTTTTAAATATGATATTAAGAAAACTCATCATGATTTATCCTTTGATTGCATACATATTAATTTCCATAGGAAACATTTTTTCATTACTTTTTAAAGACATTTAATTGAGTAGGGATTATTTTATTATTCTCACTTAACATATCACATAAATTTCATTATGCATGTTCCATACATTTAAAAATAACATATTGTATTGGTGGTATGATCATAAAATATTTGTAAAAATTTAATACTATCTTTAAAATTATAAAAAATATTTTTAGAAATATTAGAGAATTTTCTTTTAAAAACATCTTTTGATATTTTATTTTCCAATATCTTTAGAGATTTGATTCACCAATTTAATCCCTTTTCATTCTTGTAGTGTTTATTTTTTTAATTTTTTACTATAGTTTTCTTTTAAAAAATAATGAAAATCATAGATTTTATAAAAGATTCTATACAATGTTTTTTTCAACAAAAATAAAATACAATTCTGTACTTTAATGTAGGAATATTCTCATCATTATTTTTTTTATTTTTTCAATAATTTATTTCTAAAATCACCCCATAGTTAACTCAAAATATTTTTTTTATTTTCTTCAATGATTATGTATTTATAATTTCATTTTAAAATGAATTTTTAAGAAGATTAGATAATTTTATAGAACTTTTTTTCATAATGAAGATATCTATTATAATGAAAATATTTATTTTTCATGCGTCAAATGATTTTTATAAATAACATATTCTTTATAATATTATTCTATTTACATTACATAGAATTTTATTTTAATTCCCTTGTTTTCAGTTTTTTTGTTTTATTAAATAAAATATTATTACAATAATTGTTACCATTATACGATAACCATTTATTATACAAAAAATATACGATGAATCATGTTTTTATTCGTTGATCAATATTATGGAAAACTATAGTTTTTGGAATTTTTTTGGAGTTTTGAAATCCAATTGTGTTTTTGGTTTGGAAAACATTTTCTGGTTATTTTATATATCCACTATTGATAGATATAGGAGACTATCAAAAAAAATTAATGTATTTTCCCAATATTTTTTTTACACAACAATATACATGTAAATAATATTTTAATAATGTTAATTTTCAAAGAAAAATGGATCATTTTTTGTGAATGTAACAGTTTTATATTATGATAATTTAATTCTTTTTTATTCCAATTGTTTATTTTCATATAACGATATCCTGCCAAAAACATGCTTTAGTAAAATCAATCTCCTCCTTCTAGGAAAACTCAGGTTGTATCTCTTAAAAATTTAATTATAACACTTAAAATTGAATATAATTTATGTCGATAGATTTTTTCCATCTTCTAAGAAATTAACATTTTATTCTCAAATTTTTTTATCATACTCATATATTCTGTTAATATGTTTCATACATCTATCTATTTTAATGTAATGAATCTCCAATATAAATTCTCAGGTTATATTTGACCATGAGTGAAGTGTTATTGACATTATTTATTTCTATTTTTAATGAAATTCATATATCTTATCTTCTCAAAATTTCATGGATTCCTATTTATATTGAAAATTTATAAAAATTCTTTCTCAATTTGGGAGAAATTTTCTTCAAGACTCGTATTAATGAAATAATAGGAATTAATTATTTATATTACATTTATAGACATTAAATAATTTTCTGGAAGTGAATATTCCATCGTTTTATATTCATTTTATTGTTGGTCGATTTTCCCAAAAATGTATGAATTTTTTTGATAAATATAAGTGAATTCTTTATTAGGAAATGTTTTGAGGGATTTCATCAAAAATTAATATGAATTAACATTTGATTCTAAATGAATATATTCTTCCCCAGATATACTTGGACCCTCCTTATGAATTTATTGGAATGGAATTGTAGTTACCATATCTTCTTGTGAAATGTTTTAAACATCTATGGTATATTTATTTTTCATTTTCTCCCAAATGTGGTTTCCCATCAAATTTTCACCACTCAATGCTAATTTCATCTCCATATGACTACATCATATGACTATTAAGATTTCTCTATATTTATATTTGAGGGAATCATTCTCATCATTGATCAAAATAAAAATTTCTCGAATATATATATGTTAAAATAAATAATCTAAATTTCACATTATTCGTTGAATTCCATTAGTGTTGAATCCTATATATATATTCTGTTTTATGAAATCTTCCACAATTAGATTGCATCTAATTTTTACATATCATTCAAATTATTGGAATATATCTTGTTCATTTTTCATTTATAGTAAAATAAAAAACACATATTACCAACACGTCATGATTTTTTACATGATGTAAAAATAAAAAAGTCTAATAAGAAATTATGTGGAATGAAATCATTGGTATAATGTGATAATATGATGATAATAGTTTTTGAATCAAAAAAATGTAACCACAGTAATTAAGAGTGGATAAATTATTGTTGGAAACAATTTACTAATTAAAGTACATTCCATTTAACTATAGAACAATTTATGTGAACTGTACTCAAAATCCCATCTCACAATCAGTTGACATGCATGAAATACACATAAAGACACCAATAATCAAGGGAAAATAAATTTATGAGGTTCACTAATATTGTCTGATCTAGTCTTCAGTGTAGAGTGGTTGTTATCAAACATGCACATATGACTGAAATATTATTATCATGAAAACTAAGGGAAATGAATAACCCTGAACCTATAAACAAACAACAACCCAAAATATAATAAATGACACCAACTCTATCTATATGCATCCACCAATCATTTTTAGATAATGGCACTAACTATCCAATTTATTTTCATAATTATATTTCAAATCACCCTCATTGATTATTATTAATATTAAAAACGCATTTCATAAATGGATTTGTTGTTATTAAATAATTCTATCAATATTTATATAGAAACCCACTTTTCAGCCTTCAATAATTTTGATAGAAGAAAAAATAATCAAATGTTCAAATACAAAACAGTCCATATAACTTCTATCATTATTCAGTTAACAAGGTTTTATACCACAATATTGTTGGTCATCTTCGTATCTCTTCTACAAAAACCATATATGAAATGAATATTCAATAACAACACTTCATAACATCTTATTCTACCCACACTAAAATGGTTCAAGAAATCATTTACCTCATTGAAATCATCAATGCCAAGAGGAAAATATTCCATATATATAATATTGAGACTTCTTTCAATTTGTAATCATCATATTTTCATTAAAATTTATCTCTATAATTCTTCTTTGAATCTCCCCTATTTTTTAATGCATCACCAATCATAAAATATTGATACATATATTCTTGTTCATCTACAGTCAAATATATTCCAATGATCTTCCTAATCTTATTATTTAATGGTTTTTTGTAATCACAATATTATTTATGTAAATATCCAAAAAAATTCATTCTCTTTTCATATATTCTATTATATAATAAATAGTAATACAACTGTGAGATGTTTCATATCAGGATATAAAATATTAATTAATAATTCAGAATCAATCATTGCTTAAATAATTACTTTATCCACTATTCATCATGATATTTACTCACCTAGTATCATAAAAATATCATTAAAATTAATATTAATTTTTATTTGGGATTTTATTTATAATTTAATATATCAAATTATGGTATCTATCATATCCTTTAAATTCCATAGGTTAAAGTTAAAAATCATTAATGTTAATCTTATATGAGAAAAACTGAATTTTATGTAAGATATAGAATCTCAAACTTATTCATATGAATCATAATGATTATTATATATATTTATACTAAAAATAAATAGATTAATTTAACTTAATCATTACGATATTTTATGTATCATCATTTTAGTATTTTGTTTTCCCTAATAGGTATTAATAAATATTGTGTCATATCATAGTTATGCTTACCAATATTATAGGAAGTATTATTTACCATGAATGAGATATTCTATTTCATAGTAAATAATTTAATTCAGTATAGATTTAATTCTACGCATCTTTGTCTAAGAATTCACAAAACCTTTCCAATTTTTCTTCAACAAGGTATTAAAAATTTATTTTTCCATTTTTATTCTATAATGTTGATTTTTTATAAACTAAAAAATTACTTTATTTATGAAAATAAATTAATAATCTCTATAAAACACATTCATCCACCACAATTCCTCTCGAACCACTCATGGACATATTTAAATTATCTCCATCCATATTAAAATGATTCAAAATCACTTCATGTATAAATGATCCTCTATAACAATTTCAATGGATATCACTACATCAATTTAATTATATATTCATTAAAATAAATCTAATTCCTCAAAAATGGTTCCTTAAATATTTATCATTTAATATAGTACCTAATTCAGCTTAGCAAAAATCAATAATCCTATTAATCATCCATTTGAAATTTTTATTTAACATTACAATCTTCACAATTGTTAACACAATGATAGATATTAGAATTCTTTCTATCCTTAATATTATATAGTAATAAGTATATCTATATATTCTTTGTTGATAATTAATTTATTTAGTCTAATCTTTTAACCATATTACTAGAAATATTCCATAACCATATCTATCCTACAATACTCATCTTTCTTATTTTCTCATGATTCATCACTGATTCTATAAGTCGACACTTTGAGTAGAAATAGTATTAAATTTTCTATTCCATATGAATAATATAATTTTATTCATAATCATTGTAGAAATTCACATTCTGATACACATAAAGGAATATAAATGACAACAACATATATTTCATTAATTAAAAAAAATTAGTATATTATCTTTAATCATTCTTGATCAAATCATCATTTACATTTAGTGAATATTTTCCCTCAACATGTATCGATGCAATTGGTATATTAAATCATAACATTTATATTTCTAATCCTTTCTTGGTGATATCATCCCTAATCTAGTAGAATTTTTTTAATAAATATTTTAATAATTATTATTAACAAAAAATATAATACATCATCATCATTTAATAGATTAATAGATGTTCTCGTTGATGATATAAATTAGAAAATGGTTTTGTTAGTATCTATCCATGAATTTATACTTCACTGATGATATCAATTCATTAAATTTATAATTCATTCTAGAAATTAATTCACATATGAATATCACCTTTTAGAAACAAAAAACAACATATATAGAAAGCATCCTTGATTATAATGGTGTAGCCTCACAAAAGTTTTGGTAGCCTAAATATTGTTTCACACAGTATATCTTGTTAACAAATCCTCCCAACCATTTAAATACTCATACATCATAAAAGAATATATTCACGAATAAAAAAATACATTTCATGTAGGTTTTGATATCATAGTGTTGTTTTATTTAAAATGTTACATTTTATCATAAAATACTAACATACATACTTATTTCAACGTCCTTATAATATAAACACAGATATGATATACATTTATCACTGTATAACAAAAAAACATTATCCATTTTCTTATCTATAAACTTTTATACCATATAGTTTATCATTCATCATATATTATAGGAACATGGATGAGGCATTATCAACTGTTATGATGTCAATCTATATTCTCTCAACATATTTCAAATAATAAAACTATAGATCCTAATTTCATAGACGGTTATAAAACAACTGATAAAATATTTTATGTTATCAAAACATATATTTTCCTTCATAAATTGTTGTAAACATTTTTATAACTATTATATTGTATAGATTTGAATTGTGGGGAACATTTTAAATATTGGTTGTTATTGTATTTTTTAGTTATTTAATCTATATGGGCCATTTTATCACATCGGTTTTATAACTTCTTTGTGTGGACTTAAATAAATGAAATAACTTTCACACGTGGGCTTTATTCACATAAAATATTTCATTGAATTGTTCTAAGACCTATAAAATTTTTTTTTTGATTCACTATAATTATGATAACTTGGAAATCTCGTTAAGGTTCACTAAAAATAACTAAAAAATATTAATTTTCAAACCATCCACTTTTTACATCTGTGAAAACCCAATATATGGGGATATCTGTATAATATAACCGGAATACTCCTATTGGATATGGTATAAATGGATGAGGATCCTTTTATTTTATGATGATACACATGTTCATGGATGAATATTGATTGGATGAGGATCCTTATAAATGATGAGTATACATGTGTTTATTTTTGAGAAAAAAATATAGATGAGGATCCATATAAATTGATAGAAACAATATATATATTTTTGTTGATTAATTGGATGAGGATTTAATTATTTCATGATGTGACACATGTTTTTGGTCGATGAGCCCATGAATCGGGATCTAGGTGTGTGAAAAGTTTACAAATGTTTATTGGTTTTGATATATATGAATATGAATATGTGTATCTTATGAGAAAACATATAATTGAAGGAAATGAGAACATATAGTTAGAAATATGAATAAGAAAATAATTCACATGTCTGGGGTGACTATTTAATTTTAATGGATTCTTGTATATGATAAACATATACACATTTGTGGGTGATTATTCCATAGATGAGGATCCATGTACATCTCATGTTTGGAAACAATTATATTCGATAAATATATGAAGATCTAATTACTTGATTAGCATGTAGAAGATCATCAGTAGATAATATATAAGGGACACATATAATATAATATTATATGGGAAATGAGCATATAGGATGAATCCCATATATAACCTTACATATATTTATATATTATGAATATTATTAATTACATAATTTTTATAAGAATATTTAATTTTATTATTACTATAATTCATGATGTTTTTATCTGCTTAGTCATAAGTATTCCTCCCACTAAGGAATATTATAATGTAATTTACTAGTGATGGTAAGAATTTCTTTTTGTAGGATTTCATACATATGTTTTATATCTGAAAGGCAGTATTATAAATCACAAAAAACATTTTTCAGTTGATTTCAAAAGCCAATCGATAGATTTTTATATAATAAATATTACCCAAAAGAAATGGTGAACCTAAAATGGATTCCATCATCATTATTAGTATTACTAAGTTATCCTATATATTTATGGGTTTTAATATATTAAATGATTGATGAGTTGTAGATTGAATAATATATAAATAATGGTGGTCACTTCTATTAAGAGTAACACTATCATAGCATCCTATAAATGTGGTTAACATGATGATAACCAAGGACTTTTTATAACAAAACTCATTTCTGGTGTTCCAAATCACTTATTATACTATTTCATTTATTGATTCTATGAAAAGTAGGAACCCTCACCCTCTATCATTAATGTTGACCCCTTATCTTCAAATTATGAGAACCATGGTTTAGAAATATATATGATATGGAATCATTGATACATTCTCAAATTATTTGGAAATTATAGAGGTGTTGAGGTCATGAAATCTATCCCCATTGAATTTGGAAAAGATAAGTATGGTAAAAATTATCTCAAACTACAATAAAATTAAGAGTCTTACCCCAATTATATAATCATTTTTCACCCATATATAGTGGACAATCATGATGTCATATAAATTTATGGTGATGTACATGCATATCCTAGATTGTATCATGCTAACTTGAGTCAATTAAATTATCACACAACCCAATTTATTTAAAATAGTTTCAATTGTGTCTCATTATTGAAGATGAAAAATAAGCTTCCAAACAGAGGTCTCTTCAATAGAAAACTTCCATATTTTATAATGGGATAATAATCTACAAATTATTGAGAAATACCTCAATAGTTTCTACAATATGTCATTGATCACCGTACGATTTTTCAAATTCAGGCTATGAAAAATTCTAAAAACACATTCTTATCATATATAGGTGGTCTCCCTACCAGGATTTTTCTCTTTATGGGATGTAAATCACCTTTTATAACCTCATATGGAATGGAATTAATCAACTATAGTGTAGATATTCAATACGAGTAAATTTGAACTCGTCCCCATATATCACCTCCAAAAATAGAAAAATAAAATACCCACCATGAATGTACTCTCCATGATGAAGTGATAGAATATAGTGATAATGATATTGTTCATGAAAATTCATCAAAAACCCATCAATATGTGCCTCCTTACACCGCTAAATATATTCAAGGGGAAAACTAACTGAATGACTAATGATATTTATATAAAATATATTATATATATTATTCCCTTTCCTTTCTAAATCTAGAGAATTCATTATATAATTAAATATCATTAATAATACTACTAATTCAATCATAGTGTGTAGCCAATGAATTGTGGGAGTGGTTACACAAGAAAAGGAGAGTTTATATAATAAATAAACATTAGGGATAAGTAATCATCATATAATCCCTTATTCTCTATGTTTTATAATTTTGTATATGATATTGTTTCACTGATTAACAAATTATTTAAACATCACTATGAGAGAGAAGATAATAATCTCCACATTAGAGTCATTTATAATGTTAATGGATTTAATGGTTCACACTTACTGAGATGTGCCCCAAATTTTGAATTCAATATAAGGAAAATGAATTTTTCCTAACACCTCATTTTTATTTTGGGGTTCATTAAAGGTGTCGAGAAGTGTATAGAGGAGAAAATATAGAGTTATGATGAAATTTCATATAGATTGAAGATACTACACCATGTGATTGTTATCTATGACATGATTTGGTTTTGTAGTTCTCTTCCTATGTGGCATTTTTTATTTATGCTGTGGAATATTTGGATGAGGGGGTTTTCATATATCTTCTCATATGTTGTTTTGGTGTGGTTATTTCACTACAACATCGAGCATGAGGAGTTTAGGTTACTTCATGCTTCCCTCAGAAATGTTTTTATGATATTGGAATGGGGATATGCCACTCTATTATATATGGATTCTAATACGCGTGGGAGATTCGACATAGATTACAACATTTATTCTAGAAGTTGTGTTTAGATTAAAACCATTACAGAGTGGCCTCATGTTGTATTCCATTCTTTAGGTGGAAAACAAAACTGTTCCGGTGTGGTCAGGGTTGTTTCACTATTGTGTTGTCAAAGTTTAAACCTTTATAAAATCATTAGTGACTTTAAAACCATATTATTTAATATTTCCTCCTTTGAACTTCTAGGGAACCAACTTCAACATTTATATAATTTAAGAACAATTTTTTTGGATTTTGACCCCATCTAATATAGATCATTTGGTCTGGTTATACGAGTTGAGTTTTCCCTTATAATTTTTCATCCTACTCTCTCCCATTATCTGTCACTATGTTATATACATTTTTTATTCACATGATTTTCCTTCTTTTCATTAATGATTTAATCATATTTAGATGACATCCACATGTGTAATGAATTACTTATGGGATTTGTGATTGGAGACATTAACCTTTCATCCTTTCATTCATGGAAAATGATGGAATTTTCATATCGTGGTAGGGGATTCATAATCACAATTTTTTATGGGAATGTTTTGGATTATCATTTTTTAGTTTATTTGGGCGATATTAGAATTTAACTAATGTAAGGTAATAACCATATATATGAATTAATTACAATATTATCTGATCTCATGAGAAAATATTTTATTGATGAACCCACTTTTTATATTCTATGAAGTGTTCTATTCTATTCATGGATTATTATTTTAATTATCCTATTTTATATTATTTAAATTCATTTGAAAAAAAATAAAAATCTAGTAATAAAAATGTGGTTTTATACTATTAAATGTTTGGGTTCATGAGTGATTTTCCTTATTTGGAATATGATAATATTACATGGTGTAATGTCCTTGGTTTCTCTATAGGTTTTTTAATGAAGTAAAACTATTTCTATTTATGTTATTTGGCCTATTATAATAGCCTTGTTTGGAATTATTGTGAAATAGGTAGGGCTTGGATATTTTTAATGGGGTGAATGAGTGAGGTTGATACATGTTATTTATTGTTGGTTATTAATTTAGATAATTTAGATTTTTTGGAACACAAAATAAGTTGCGTTTTAGGATTTCCTATTATCTAGATTGGTATTTTTAATTTTTGGATGGATATAATTTTTTATTTTTTAGTTAATATCATAATTTATATGTCCTCTTGATGTCTAGGTTTTCCGAGGGTCTTTTCATTTATTTTTTACATCAATAAATAGTTAGTTTAAACAACATGATTATATATTCATTATGGTTATTTATATTGAGTCATATAATACCATGGTTAGAGAATTGTAAATTATTTAATAATTGACACATGTAAATGGTGTTTCTGGTAGAAATATTGAATAATGGGAACCATAATATGTTTTGAATGAATAATTTGAGAGAATTGAATTGAAATATGAAATCCAGAATATGAATTAGGAAACATAATGGGATTGTTATTATTAATATAAATTTAATGAATACAATATAATCCATAATGGGATTTAATAATATTTAATAATTTGTACATGCTAAAGGTAATGAATAATATTGTTGAAGGTTAATGGTTATTTTCATCTATGATATATTGTTTCCTTGAACATAGTATTGGTATATGGGTGTTATGTGAGATGATCTCTATAATATATTTTATTGATATTAAGATAATTTTTAGTTATATATGTGTGATATATATTTTACTACAATCTCTAAAAATATATGATGCACCACCCAAGTATATAGGCAAAGAGATATCAAAATGTTTTGGGGGGTTGTTTTCCTTAATTACTAGACCAATAATGAAAAAATGGCTGATTTACCACATTTTCAACTCTCTCTATGATGTACCATTCTTTGTGAGCATATCCAAGATGTAATGGATTATGTTGTAGAGTATGTTTCTATAAGGACTGTGATGGATTATTATTTTACTGTACATGTATTTTTGTTCTATAATGGCTTATGGTTATAGAAAATGCTTGTATTCTATACGTATTTATTATGATTTCCTATATCTTTATAATAATGGGTTGTGATGGATTGAAGTATAATTATTTAAATAGGGGTTATAGTTTTTTTGGGCATGTTACATGGTTATCGATGAGAGGATGATGATGAGGTTACAATTAGACACATGATTGGAAGTATGGGATATGATATGTAAACAAGTGGTTCCTAATTACATATAGAAGGGATTGCAACACTATATTTTTTTAAATTATAGTTTGTGAGTTAACAACCTATGGGGAAGTGAATATGAGGTACATTTATTATGCTTATTATTTTGATATGGACACCCTACATATTTTTGTTACTCAGTGAGAAATCCCTTGGGAGGATGTGACATAGTTATAGATATTTTTTAATTACATGGTTTCATTTTTATATTAATGGGCTTTAGTATGCTTCTTTCACTTTTACATGAGAGGTTTTGAGGAGGATCCTTCTGAATATACATGTATGATTACACAATACATATAATTCATTTTCAAGTCATTATTAGTGGGTTGGTGATCGAGCGAGATGTTTCTTGATCATGATGTTGTTAAAGAGGTGTTGGAGTTTCTTGGTAACTATAGATGATTTGTTTTGGAATTTCATATTGTTATTTTATATATATTACATTTCATTCATGTTCCATGATTACTCAGTTTCTAATTATTATTGTGATTTATTCTATTGGGTGATCTTATTATATCAGTTGAACCTAAATTTATATAATGTTTATAATTCTCGACATCTATATGCATTATAAAAAGTCAATTCATGTTTCCAACCTATGGAATATTGGAGGATAATTTCAGGGGTCATCATCCTTCTCACTACAATCCCTGTATGGGTACTAGTAGATTTGGGGGGTTAAAATAGTAAATCATATTCAATGATTTACTTATTGATAACAATCAGTATTATCCACTTACATAAAATTCATTGGATTCTCTTTGGTGGTATGAGATAGAATGAAAAATAAAATTTATAAACATATAACCACTATAGTTCTATAATTTATGTTTTTCCATAATGAAATAGTACCCTATATCACTAGATAAACAATTTCCTATAATGTTCATACTATTAAATATTTTTTTAATCAAAGAATTAAGGAACATGACACTAATACATAATTTAAAATTAAGATGAAATTTATTGAAGGAGATATGTATGGTATGTAGACTTCTTCGAAGAAATGACTATAAATGTCATAAAATGATATTTTATGATCATTATATAATTATTTTACCTGATTATCATCAATTAAAATGTTAATCTTTTACCAAAAAATTTATTGTAAATCCAAATTTACTTTTGGAATTCTTATTTGGTGTCATAAATATAATATAACATTATATTAATAATTTTATTTAATTTTAAAACAGTAAGATACATTTCTCTAAAAGTCATGTCAATGATATTTACTATAATTAGTTAAAAAAGATAACTTATTAAGTAGTAAATAATCACTATATTATAAAAATAAATTGATTCAAAATTGAAACTTTAAATTTTAAAAAACAAATAACAAAAAATAATTTAGTAAAATTATTAACATTAAAATTCATCATAGAAAAAAATAATAACATGACATGTATTATAATATTATTAGTTATATTACATTATATCTGAAACTTTTTCTATTGATATAGTCATCAAAACATGAATATAATACTAATAAAAATGAATGAATAAAAATAACATAATAATGTTACAAATGTTATAACCAAAATGAAATTAATTATAAATATGCCATGAAAACACACCTCCATTAATAATTAAATCTAATTATTAAACCTTTTTCACTCAATTGATTATTAAGAACACTTGTTTTTACCATGGGGTTTAATCAAAAGATAAAGGATATCTTTCTTATTAACATTTCTTATATCCAGTTAGATACATATTTCGAACAAATCATATTGGAATCCCATATTATTATACATTTATATTACATATTTTTTCATAAATATTCATTAAATTATTCGAACACATGTATAAGGATAGTAATAGTTTAGCTCCATTAGAGACGTGGAACACAATATACTCATCTCTTGAAGGATCTTAAATATTCCCCACATATATCATCCCGATTAATAATATTTTTAAAAATATTCAACATAAAACCATTATTATTAAAATATGGAAAGGAAACTTTACAATTGGTGTGGTAAAAGGATCAGTTAGGGTAAAAATGGGATATATGAAGGCATCACATGAGCATAAGGGTTTGAGAACTTTATCATAACATATTAAATCAAATACCTAAATGAAAAATTAAATAAATATGAGTAATTTTATAGTTATTGTTAGTCCATAAAACATTAATCATATAAAAAACCATGAAAATGTTCCACGAGAGAAAAATATTGGCATATGACATGGACTTGTGGGATACACATAAAAAAAGAAAATAATTTCCATTGTAGTAAAAGATAATTCCCAAAACCATAATAGTTGAATCTGTTCACTCCCCAAACCATCATAGTTATCAAGGATCAATCCTAAGAAAATCATAGTGGATATATTCCATTACTGAACTGGGTCCACTCCTCATCCCAGTCATGTATACCTCACTAAATATCAAACATTACCAAATTCATTGGAGGGAGACATTGGTCCCAATCATCAAATAATGAAAAATGTATTTTTTTTCCAATACATAATAAATCATAAATTATATAATAAACCCGTATTTGAATTGGGTTTAAAAAAATTCATTAAATAAAAACATATTTAATGGAGGCAATCGTCATTATCATATCATCATTTCACCAAATAATAAACTATGGGAAAAGAATATAATTTCAAACTAATTCTTTCATGGCATAACCCATGGGAATAGAAAAGGGATTCAACAAAACCATGGTATCGTAAAAATAAACCTTTCAATAAATTAACAAAAATGGTATAATAGGATCATATCCCCAGTAATTCATGTGTAACCTCAAATTATATCATCATAGGTAATGAATGGTTTTGATAGAATAACCACATAGAATATTTTTTAATGAGAAAAATTATATAGAAAATACAATTATAAACTAAACACTATAAAATATGTTTAGAATTTATTTCTTGTAAAATATACTTTTAAAACAGATAATGGAATCATTAAAAATCATCGAAGACACTTCTCTAGTGAAATTTCCTATCCAGTTTGAAAATAAATATAAAATTTAAAAAATTATCAATATCCATTTAATTTTGAAATGATTTATTTAAATTAAAATTATTTATCATATAATAAGAAAATAATTATTTATGGAATTGAATTTTAAAATTTTCAACTAAATATGGTAATAATTGCCCCTTCTGATAGTAATAAATGATGTTTATAATGTCCATGTTTAAAACCAAGACTCATGTCACAATTTCTGATAAAAATGAAACTGGATTTGTTTTAAAAATGAAGTGAATATTATTTTCAATTTTTGAAAAATAAAGACATGTGTAAAAAGGTCTTTATTATAAAATATTAAAAATGTAAAAACAAATTGAAATTGAATTTATAGAGAATGTTTTTGGAAGAAAAATGGTTTTTTTGTAAACTAGATTTTTGTTAAAAACATTATTTTTAAAAAGTGAGTACATATATATTGTAAAATTAAGAAATACCATTTAATATCATGAAGTAAACATAGGAGAATAAATGCAATATATTTCCTGATAGATGGAATGGAATATTATATAAACAGAAACATGATCACAAACAATATTGATAAATTATGATACTGTAACAAAATATTTATTCCACTTTGGTAAATTTGGATCTTAATCCCCAAGATGTAATATGATTATGTGAAACATAAAATATCACGAGGATAAATAGATTGATAATATTACATTTAATAGGTTATTTATTTAGTCCTATCAAAAGATATAGGTGAATAACATAAAATATGTCTCAAAAAATAAAACTGAGATGAAAATACCTTACTGATTTGGTAACTTTTAAACCATAAACCCCATGAGAGAGATATCATAGAATACATATTTAAATAAAAACATTAATATGGATACGAATCATATAATAAATTAATGTTTATTATATACTATATATAAAATAAATATGTGGTGAATATGAAATGTTCCTCAAAGAAGTAAGAAGCATGATGGAAATCCTGAACGTTAAGTGTTGACTTCAACCATGAAAGTAAAATAATATTTTATAGAAAAAATAATTTATAAAAAATAATTTATAGAATAGTATTTATATGTTTCATAATATATATGATTTTATTAAGCCCATTTATTACTATTTATTAGAAAATCCATGATAATGTTATGTTTCAGGTATTAACTGCATTGTTTTTCATATATGTTATAATTTGTTCTTTTTTAAGTATTATTAAATTGATAATGATTTAATAATATATATAATTTTATTCATGATATAAATATCATATAAATTAATTATATTTTAATTTACAGTAATCAATAAAATTTATTGATATAAAGTCAAATAAACGGTTCATGGAGATGGTAGGCCATACCAACACATGAGCGATGTTCCCATTTTTTGGATTGATATAATGAATGGTAAATGATATTTTATGAAAATATAAATATTTTAGGTAATATAAATAATTTATTTTCAAAAAACACATCCTTAATACCTTTCATGTAATCCTTAAACAAATCATAATGCTTTTAGAGGTTGTAGTCTTCTGTACACATGAGCGACATTATTATATTCCAGAAAAATGGTGAGTATGAAGGTATTTATGATATATTGATTCTATAACTATAATAGTATAATAAATATAATATAAATATAATTTATTCTTCATGTTTTAATTATTTGATAGGTGGAAGTTGAAAAATAAATAACATCGGTTTGTGAAGCGGTAATCCGACAAACACGTGAACAGTGATTCTATAACCCATTTGATGGATGTCGAGTGGGGTTTATATTATGAAAATAACATAAATAATCTAAATATATGAGAGATAAATCAGATGTCCTATCTTCATGTTATAATAACAATTGAATTAGTTTGGGGATGAAATAAGACAACAACTCTCATTGATGAACATTACATATTTTTCAGGTATCCTCATTAGGTTTTCACCAAAAGCCTTACAAGGTAAAAATTATTACAAAAAAAGGATTATAAGATGAGAGTTGAGAAGGTGTGATGTTATTTTTGATGTTAATATATGATTGAAAATGGTATGAAGGAGTCAAAAGGAAAAGAAAGGGATGACCTTCTACAAATGAGGTGACTGTCACACATGTTACGTTTTCAAAAAAAGAATTATATCCATTTTTTCATGTCAAGAGGCTCCAATAATATAAAATTATAAATAAAATATTGTATAATGACTAAATATGACCATCCAATGGATTTTTACATTCTTTGTGTTATTTTAAACACTATTCATTTATGTTTAACCACCAGAAAAATTGTTTTTACCACAATCACGATAAATAGTTTGTAATATTTTTACAACTAATTTTATAAAATTTTAATATAATTTATTTAAATAATATTAATTATTATTAAATATGTGTATTACATTATTTCAAATTCCATTCAAATTTTTTGAAATATTTCATTTTATATTAATCCCGTAGACATGATGACAATGTGGGATTTAAATTTAAAAATGTTTGAATGTATACAATGTTTTTGTATCGTAATTATATTAGATAATTAAAAATATTATCATAATTATAAAAATTTATTTATAATTTAACCATGGTTACTTTTAAACTGATTTAAAATATAATTAAAATTATAAAAAATGTAAACTGAAATGCGGTTTTATATTATAATTCATTATTTTCATCTACCCATATAAAAAATTATTCCTTTGAAAATATTATTAAAACAACAGCATAATATATTATTGAAATTATATATTATAAAATTCTATTTATTCTATCAAATAAATTTTATAATGGTGAGAAAGTTTCATTTTAAATTAATTGCACAAATGTCACAAAACTTATTTTTTTAAATATGTGATTAAGTATAAAATTTTATTTATTATTTTCTATTTTACAGAAAACATAAAAAATGAATGTTTAAAATTTGATTTATTATATAAAATATATAATTTTTTTCAATATAATTAACCAAATGTTATTCTAATAATTAATTGATGTCAAACACACTTGTGCGCATAAAATATAATTTCTGAAAAACATTTCCATTAGTTTTCAAAATAAATTTTAATTTAATTTATAAATAATTTTTGAAAAACTAATACATTATATATATATGTCTAAAAGATATTTTTTTTATTTATTCCTATTCACACCCACCAATCCATCAGTTTTGTCGTAACTATCATATTAAGTAATAATAATTTTATAATATATCAAATTTTGTTTTAACATAATTATATTTATAATGAATGAAAACAATGTGTTGTATATAATGAAAGATAAAATTAGTATTTCATAAAGAAAAAATTATACCAAATATTAAATTAATTTGAAAGGGTAGTTTTTAAAGTATCATGTTGTTACATTTTACCACCTTTAAAATGAATTTATCCCTCAAAATTATTCTTAGTAATTAATTGTTTATAATTTTTAAATTCCATCATAATAACCCATATCATGAAATGGTGTACTAAAACATATATTCATAAAATATAAAAGGATGTTTAGAAATCATATCGAAAAAATTAGATTTTCAAATAGGATAATATAAGTGGGCTATGAATAAATAGACAAATAATGGGAAAAAATATACAAAATACCAAGGGAGAGATATAGAGAACATTGATGAAAAGAAAGCAGGTGATCCATAGGTGGTTAAAAACCATAAATACAAAAACCAAGGTGAAACAAAAAATTTCATTTATATACTAATAAATTATAACAATTGGATTTTTTTTATTTCAACATCATTTCAATAATTTTCGGGAATATATATTCCATGTAGATAGAGAAAATATAAAAAATATACACCTTTTTATATTGTTTCATTCCAGAAGAACAATTTCATCCTCAGTTTGTTCCTTAATAAATATGCACTTCAACACCTACTCCATTAATTAAAGACAAATTTATTTATACCTGATGCACTAACGAATCAAAATGTGTATACCAGAAAAATAAGTCATTCATTCAATATCCATTAAAAATTAGTTAACAATGGGTATCCAATATGGGTAAATATTTATATAATGAATTAATATGTTATTGTTTAAAACCTTATCCAATGATGAATTTAAATATAACTATAAATGGTTAAGCTCATTACCCTTCAAAATTGATAATTTATAAATATGTTCACTACAGTTATAAATATAAAAATTACAGTAATCCTCCATAAATATTATGGTAGCTCTTTAATATCAGATACCAATCATGTGGACACCTTCATCATGTATTGTATTGAAATATTTTAAGAATTTTAATTGATATAAAACCATATTGAAAACATACATGCTTCCTTAATATTTACATTAAATATATAAAATTATTTATATTCAATAAAAACATTAATAAACTCTTTCAATGATATAATAACACAATATGTCAAAAAATCATTAATCGGGTAACCAATTCATATCTACAATATTTCAAAATAATCATTAATCAGTTCAAATGTCATCAGTACATTTCAATTTACTTATTCATATCTAATATCTCTTTAACACAAAACCATTATATCAAAATCCCATACATATAAATAGTTATCTTCCCTTAATTAAAATATCAACATTCAATTAAATATCATTTCTATTCCATTAGTACCATTTATCATATTCTTTAAAAAAATTGAATAAAATATACGTGAAAAATATTTTAGAAATTCCAATAATAAAACACATTAATTATTTAACTTCATCCTTGATACATTAACTCATATTCCTCATCTAATTCTTTAATACCTATTAATTTTTATACAACATTAGAAGTATCTTCCCAATCAATGGTGTAACCACCACATAAAAGGCACTGGTGAGTCTCTGCATGATATATCCCCTAGGGAATAAATTTTCATAAATCCCATATAATCCATATTTAATGAATATATCCATTAACAATACATTAGCAAAACAAATATTCACATCCATTGCGTTAAATGAATTTTTCATTTTCCATCAGTAATTTCTTACACTATTCCCTTATTCTTTACAAATAAAACATATTCTCTTTCCATTGAGACATTACCAAGAGTGATTCTTCCCAAATTCAGGACATATAAGAAACTAGATCTTCATTTGTCCATAGTATCCACTACCTGAACACTGATTTAAATTTATTCTTCGGATCATTGGTGAGTCTATGATTTGGTTAAAGTGCACATTGTTTATCATGTTCCATTATAATCTAATGGGCATAATAAAAATATACATAAACACAATCATCATCCATTTAGGATTATAATCATCAAATTATATTTTACATTCAATGTTAGATTAATTTATCCAGTTTTCCACCGTTGAATAAAACCAAAAATAATATTGTGTTAATGAATAATCAAAGTATAGTACAATATAATCTCGTGAAATTATATATATGATATCTAAATCATGACCCATTATTTTAACTCTAACTCAATTTAGTATTATCCTATGACATTTGAGAACATCATAAATTTTAATAATAGACAAGGTATCCTAAATTGTTTGTGAATTTCAATAGAGTATCACCAGAGATGTTCAAACCATGTCTGCAACAAAGCCTATCTTCGTGCACTAAGTGATGATGGATTCTATCTCAAAGCATGATTTATAGAGTTATTACTAATACATACCTTTCAGTCACTACCACTTCCACTTATACAATCCAGAGAGGTATATAATTGATTTGAAACCACATGCTCTATCATTTACCAGAATTCCAGGACAATTTCTTATACACTTCCCCATCCTTAGAATTATCCGCATAGACATCCAAAGATACATATCCTTATAAATATCCCTTTGGGTCTCACTAACGTTTTCTCATCGTCGTATCTAAGGTTTAAGTAAGACATCCATATGATACCAACTATAGAGAATCAGGTTTCTATTACATGGAAATGACATAATTTTTAAATAATATTCATTACATTACCGAAATATATTCCTACAAAATGTAATATTATATTTAAAAAGAAGAATACAAATATAGTATTATAATTTCATTAAATATCTTCAATGATTCAAAAATATATATTCCCATTTAGTAATATTCATAGAAATACACTATATAAAACCATTCTTCATAACATATGGATAAGAATCATAATAAAGGGTGACATCAACTTCTTAGTATCAGTAAACAAGGGAGACCAGTATGTATAATATGAGAATAAGGCTGATAGAACAATAGGATAACATTATTGAGAATTCAACTACATACTAATCATAATAATCTCGATTCCTTGAATACATATTAGTAGTTCATAAGACATGAATCATAATAATGTCTATTATGCATATCATTGGCACATGACATGGAAATATTGAATACACCTAAGAAAAATAACTTTTTTCTATACTAGTCATGGATCATTTAAAAAACCATCAGAAGGGAATAATTTCAAACCCCAATCCATCATAGTAGTCATTTTTCAATCCTATGACCATCATAGCTGAAAACGTCCCATAGTAAAATGGGTTCACTCATTTTTCCAATATTTTCTATATCATGAGAGTTATATCTTTACCTAATCCATTAGAGGGAGATATAGGTCCAACTACAGACATAATGAAAATAATATTTATGTGTGCTGTAAGATTGAAAACCATTTATCAAATCATAACACATGAAATGAAATGGGTTTCATTAAAATTTCATCATTTCATAACTAGTGGAAGATAGATATGTTTTATAATCATTTCATCATTTAATAATTTCATCATTGCATAACCCATTGAAAACGTAGCAGTTTCATAATAATTCATTCATGGTATAACACATGGGAAAATAAATGGGCTTCATAAACTGCATTTTATCATAAAAATAAACCATTTAATGAAATAATAAAAAAATGTTCAGTGGATCTTATCCTTATTAAATCATAATTAATATTAAATAATGTCATTATATACAGAGAAATATTTTCAAACTATCACAAGGAATGATTCATTATGTAAATAAAATTAATTGACAATATCTTTTTAAAACATAAATATCTAAAATTTTTTGGAAATTTTTTTATGTAAAATAATATTTAAAAAATATAAAGGAGACTTTAAAAATCATTTAAAACATTTCGGTTTTAATATATCATTTACACATTGAAAATCAATATAAAACATAAAATAGTTTCAAAATATTATTCCATTCCGAATAATTTATTTCAAATAATAAAATTTCACAAATATTATAAAAATAAATTATTTTAAAATAAAATTGAATACCTATAAGGGATGATTCAAATCATTGAGTGATCATGAAATTTTGAAATATTTTTCATTCTATGCATGTTAAAAACAAAGATTCTATTCACATTTTTAGAAAAAGAAAAATTGCCCTTGGATGGAAAATAAATTCAAATTTTTTTCATATATATTGAGAATTAAAAAATGAATAAATATTGATAACCCTTTGAAAAGGGTTTTTTTATTTTTATTTTTAAAATGTTTTGGAAAAGAAAATGGTTCTCGACAAAAAAGATGAATTTTCTTAGTAAAACTACTATTAAAATATTGAGATCATATTGTAAAATGAAGCTAAAAATATGTATTCTCATGAAAATACTAGAGAAAAATTAAATCAATTTTTTTTCTTTATATGTATTATAATATTATATCATCAGAAACATGACCATTAACAATCCTGATAAAGGATGAGATTATAACATAATATATTTACTAGTTTGATATCTTTGAAATGAAATCACCACGAAGTGATATCAAAAAAATAAAAATAAAAATAAAACATCATAATTATAAGTATATTCATGATATTACATGTATAATTTGATTTATATTCACATAGATAATTAAAATTGGTTTATAACACAACCTATATCCCAAATAAGGAAAATTTAAAAAAACAACATCCCATTCCGATTTGGTAGATTTTGAACCATAATCCCCCAAAATGAAGGATCCTATTATATATAAGAGAATATAAATATTTTTCAGGAAAATTATTATAAAATACATTCATGGGATGTATATAAACCACATAAAACAAATAAGTGGTGAATAGGGAATGAGTCACACATAAGTAAATTATAAAGTGAAAATCAAATCCCTTATGTCTTGAATTTTTTCATACAAGTTCAAACATGAAGTGTAATAAATATGTTTATTATAAAACTATTAAGGATTTAAATATATATACATATATATAATATAGAATATATAATTTACATAAGATATTTTACTTTTATTTTAGTAATAGTTCATTGATTATGTTATGTTTTTGATAATAACAACTTTTTTCATTATATGTTATCATTTTATAATTTTTTGGTCATATTAATTTGAGAATGATTTAAAAATATCCATATTGTTTAAAATGATATAAATATCATATATATTCATTATATATGAATTTATATTAATCCATACAATTTAGTGAGAGAAAGTTAAATACATTATTCAGGGAGATGGTATGTTATGTACACACATTAACATTGTTTTCATCTACTAATTGTAATGATATAAAAGAGTAAAAATATAAATTATAGTAAAAAATCATGTTTATTTCATATATATCATAGTATTTTAATAAAAACATCATTAATATTGTCACAAACCAATTCTGGTCATAATTTGAGCTGGCGCTAGTCTCTGTCCATAGCAAGGCCCCATGGGCCTTCCCAACCCCCATCAGCTGGAAGAAGTGCTCGTGTATTAAATAAAAAAATTAGGAATAGATTAACTAATGATTATAAGCATAAAAAACTAACAATAATTTACTAATTGAATCAGAAAAAATTAAACCGAACAATCCTTATACAATTTTCAAATTTGAGTTAAAATTTTTAAATTAAAAACCACGAAGGCCCTAACAAAAAAGATAAACAAGAATATCTCAAAAAACACCACATGGAAAGGGGGAATCACCATCAACCCATATACAATAAATCTCTCAAAGATGTGATTCTTGAAACCTGAACAACCATCTTCAAAAACTGTTCCCTATACGTCAAAAATTAACATGTATACTTACACCCAAAGTGTAAGTAGGGTGTGCAGCTATGCCTAGTAGGATTCCACCAGAGAAAAGATTCCATGCTATAAACATTCTAAGACAAGTATCTTGTAGTTCACATAAAAAGGAAATTATAGTAACAATATTAAGGAAATAAAAATTCAATGAGAAATAATTATGAAGAAAGAAACATTAAGGAATAAACAAATTTAAAGAATGAACATATGCCTTTGAAATTACCAACCAAACCGAACTTATGCCAAAGATAGGTGAAATATAACCAATGAGCACTAGTCATGTGAAAACCCCTTAGGCAGTAGCTAATAATGGGACAATAGGTGAAATATATCTTGGTGAAATGTGGGCCAAAACCCAAGAAAAATGTGTTCTCATGCACAAGACACTAGTATGGAATACACCCATAACCTAGTGGACTCTAATAAATATTAATTATTTAGTTAGGGTTGTCATCGTCATTCCCACTATGTGAAATCAGGAGGTAGTCACTTTACAATTACTTGTATACTAGTACTAATCCACCCACCTAGATACCTGAGCATCCTTTTTTTACTCAATAAAGTTTCACTTGTCACATAACACACCACTTCCACATTTGAATAAACAATTCAAGCTTTACAAATCACAATCCACCACATTCACACCCAAAATCAATCTTAAAAAAACATATACATGTAAAAAATATTCTCAAACATTATTCTCACATCTTATATAATGTAATAAATCATTTATGTAATTAATTAATAATTTTCTTCCGGAACTACTAGCTGTTACCCTGAAAACACACTCAAAATTCTCTTTTATTACTAAACGCAAATCAAAACCATTTTATGTAGTGATTTTTAACTCTTCTATAATTTAATAAATCATTTGAGAAACAATTAAAAAAATATAAATATAGAACTTCAAGGGTTTACAACCATAAAAAATCTTATTTCACAATGAAATGAATGTTTAAAAGAAAATGAACAACATAACCAACTCCTAACATGGTATTCACCAATTATTAAATTTAATAAACTATTTTCACAATTTCAAAAATATTTCCACTAAGAAAAACATGATTTACAAATAAAATACACCAATGTTTGCATGAAAACCTATTATCAAACAAATATCACATAAAATCTTTCCAAAAACAACATTCTCACCACCCTCATAAATCATAGAACATCAACAAATACTCAAGCATGCAATATAATTCCATCCAATAATGTTTAAGCACATAATCAACAAATTTTGGTGTTGAAATCCCGGAAAACTGGTCTGAATCTCTTACTACTCCTCAAAAACACAATAAGAAATAAAAAATAAACTCTAATCATGATGATCAAGCCAAAAAACTCTTGATTTAACCCTATGAATGAAAGCCTATCTACAGAGAAATTAGAACCCCAAGAAAGATGGAAGAAACCCTAAAATTATGGATGAAAAAAAGGTTAATCTCAGTTACATGAAGTATCATGAAGATTATTAACCAAATACAATTAAACAATTGGGTGTCCATGAGAGATAAGGGGAGCCAAGGAAGCTCCAATGGAAGAAAATCTTGAATGGGGAAGAAGTGGGGCAGAATTGGGGTTAAATATGAAAAGGGGAAAATGGTAAAATAAATATTTTGAATTTTATGGACATCACACATGATTGGTATGCATAGTTTAATAAACCATGAGACAACCTTGCGCACAATCTATCTAGAGTGCATGGTTACCTGCGTCGAGGTTCGTAGTATTGTGGTAGATGTGCGATATGTTTGTCCTTCTACCGCATGGTTACCTGGGTTACAAGAATGTGTTAAAATAACTGGGTAGCTATTGTGCGCTTGGTTATATCCACAAAAAAATGTCCTTTTCCTATAATATTCAAATGGTAACCAAGGGAAAAATATAGGGAAAAATAAGATGTAATAATACCCAAAATATTTAAACTCATCACACATAATTCTAGAGAAAACAACAAAGATTCTGACCTGATCATGAATGAGGGAAAATTTTAGAACATAGGAGTGGCTATTTTTTCAACCATAACGCTTTCCACCCACAAAAATATAAAAAAGGCCAAATCCAAAAACAAAACCGTACACTATATCCTAGATCAAAGGGCTTCCCAAAAAAAGACAAATAAAAAGTGTAAAAGGACACAACATACAGGATAATAGGGCTATAAGATAACTCGAGAGACCAAAATGGACTCCATGTTAAGTGTCACCTGCCCCAAAAGGCCAAAAAACATTATAAATTCTTTGGAAGATCATGAAGTCCACATGAAATTATCGACAAATCCAAATGAGGATACCCCATCATTTCTTTAACAATATCGTTGGGTTTACTCCAACACCAACATTTAATCCAAGAAGGTGGATGTTTTAAAGGATATAAACGAGACTACCCATCACCCATACAACACCAGGAACAAATCCTAATTATAGACATGGGGAGGCCTGAATGGTACCCCAACCATAAGAAATACGATAACATTAATTTATTCCAAAGTAATTACAGTGAGGCTCATGGTGGGTGTCTACTCCATAAGAACCAAACTACCTGCCTAACTTGTGAATTATGGCATTGGAGCCTGACACAAGCCTAATTGATAACATTAAACATAATCCAAATCCACCACCACAAGGGTCATGAGAAAACAAATTCCAAACCAAATGGAAGAACTGATCAATTTCTCGCTATCCATGGAACACGACTACTGTCAAATTGTACAACTGGGACCAAAACTAACATATAAGGTTGACTACACATAGAAAAAGTCATGGATATTGATATCCAAAATTTTACCACCACATATTGTTGAGAAAATGAAACAACCAAACCTCTTTACAACCGTGGATGAACTTTTTCACCCACGGGTTTCTTAATAAGAAACAGGGTCCCCACACTTATCAAGACAATTCAGAATGAAACAGCTATAGAAGTTGAATTGAACTTCCTCCATTTCTAACACTGAGGACATTTATTAGGTCAGGTTTCATTACACTTAGGGGGTTCCTGACTATGTTCCATCTTTACTCTGGTACCTATGAATAGAGCTCTATTTATTTAAGCATATCTTATCTCACAGTCAGGTTTTAAAACACTCGAACTAAACTCCTCCCCTTGGTTCCATAAGAAACTGTATCATGATATAGAAAACAGCAACGTACACATCACACCCAAACATCCACTTAATCCCACATGAAACAATAAAAAAATAAGGTCTTAGAAGATGAATAGACATAATCCCTACCACTAACCATACGAAATAGCATAAAAAAGAACACATGGATGGAACTGTCACTTAGAATAGAAAATAATAGAGTTTCATGAACAAAAGTCCCTTCTTGTAAAAACAGAGGTCTTAGAATATACTACAACCCTCAACTTTGTTGTTAATAGAGAGAACGAAACAAAAAAGTGTCATAGAAAAAGAACCTTGTAATTGAGAGAGACATTATTTAGAGTGAGACCTTGAACTAAGTCCCAAATAGCATAAGAATACTCTAAGCGGCCTCAATATCCTTTTATGGTGAGGTCTAACACACTAGTGGGCTAATACGAACCCTTAATTATATTAAAGATATTAAAGACCTAGATTTACTTAAAAATAGTATCCAACATAGAAAACTATGGACTCCTTCCACATTTCCATACTATAATAATTTTCACCACCTCCAGACAGGACATTCAGACACACTGATATTGAACTTGACCTTTGTTATCTTATGAAACTAAATAAACTAATGTATCTTTCAAAATCCAACATCTACTATCCAAATGTGGGTGGTTTTACTAAATTTTTAAAATAGAAACTGGCCTATCCCAAAAACCCAAGTGGAGTGTCTTTACATTGGTCAACTAGAGGGTATTGCAATGGTGAATCCCTTGTGGAAGCACATTAAACGTGTATTAATTATTTATGGGGGAATACACAATCCAACATATGAAGTATATGGTCAAAAAAAATAAACCACTAGCAACGAAATACCACAAAAGACACCGAACATGGAAAGGGAATCATAACAAAGGCTTCCCAAAACATTTTCCTCAAAGGAACCATTAAACCTTATCCCAAAAAAACTCGCCAAGATGAACTCAAAAATGAAATGCGAGTCGACTAGAATGCATTATCAGTCTCGAAACACCTTGCAGGAAAAATTTCCAAAATAAAAGAAGACACACCACGCAATCAAATTTTATCAAAATATCACCATTTTATTTGAAAATATCATTTGAAAATAAAATAGGATTTATGGGATTCAATTTAACTAATTTTATCACATCAAACCTCTCACATGCATTTTTATCATGCCAAACTAGGAACCCATTCACTTCCCACACTTATACTACGCATGTGATCAATAATATAAATACCAAATGATAATGAAAAACTCTTCCAATTTCCTAAATAAACAATCAACCCACTTATACATTTATAAAATTCAAAAATTCCTCCTTTCATGAACAAATAACAAAAAAACAAAACCCATTTTGAGATTCACAAACCATTTCAAGAAAACAGTAACCATTAGAATAAATCCTCATTTTCAAAAATAATGCACCAATTTCAAATAATTTCATTCCATTTCAAAATGATTTTGGTTACCCAAAATACTACCCTTCATTAGTCACAATTTTATTTAGCACTCAACTATTCTTATTTTAAACCAATTTTACAAAACTTTTCCAAATGTTATTTTCCATTTTTCAAAATAGCCATCTTTTGATAAACAAAAAAAATTATTTCTCAAAATCCACCTTTGTAACACTTATCCCAATTACTAAAAATCATAAAAAAGTTTATGATTTCAAAAACATCATTTTTTTTAATTCTGAAATTTCATTTTCCACCTTCCTAAAGCCAAACCACTCCCACTTTGAAATATGGTTTCAATAATTACAAAACACGGGGGTTTCAAAATAATTCACAAAATCTGAGGAGAAATCAAATAATTAATGAGTAAACGAGTGAAGATGGGAGACATGGTAATATGGTTGGAAGCTATATTCCATACACACCACAGTCACAGAGAGTCTGAAAGGAAAATATTTGTAGCTCCACATTTCTTACCAAGCCATACGACCTCATTAAAACAATTGATAAAACTTCCATTTCACTTCCCAAAAAACTGAAAACTATAATGAAAAAATGGACCAGAAAAAAACCCAAATTTCCTAGGTAACTTGAATCCCATCACACGGTGTGATGGCCTAGAACCATACTCATAAAATGAAAGTAATTCCCCAAAATCCTAGATCTAATATACCTACAGTATTCCCATTGAAAAAACCCCAAAAGATTATAAACTCCTCTGATAACATTTAGTCACGAACCATAATGGGGTTTCATCCAAAATGGTGCCTGACCCAATCATTGGAAAGGTCTTAAGGGATTTCAAAATCCCTATAGGATGAATAAGTTTAGTAGTGTCAAATTAAACATATGGGAATGATTTTCCCGAATTTTATACAAATAAAACAACCCTTCAAACAATTATCAAACCGAATATGAAAAATCCAATCCAAACAAGCCGTAAATAATTTTTTATTTTGATTTACATAGTTTAAACAAACAGACTATAAGGATACAAAACAATGAGAAACAAGACTATCACAAAAAAACTACCTCATAACAAGGGGGAATCTATCTTAAGCCATCTCCACAACATCGCACAAAGTCAATCCTCCAGAAACCCGGACCACTATGTTGTGCCCAAGTGAAGTAATTGCATTTGTTGTCAATAACTTGTCATGGTGTGCCATCTGATGAAGTGCATCTTGAAGATTGATGATTACAGAAGCATTACATCAGACGATTGTTGAACTGATCTTTAAAGTTCCAAGACCTTGTATCAACTAGATACAATGTCACAACAAGCTTTAGAAGACCATGAATTGTATTGACAATGCATGAGGAGATGAGAAGTAGATCCATCCACAACTTCTAAGTGGGTGAAGTGGTTTAATGAAGTCCATGCACTAACACTTAGTGCATGTGAATCTGAAGAAGTCCCAATTTGATCTCTGATTAGATCAACGAAGACATTGAAGATTATAAGTGATTCAGGAGCTCGATTGATGAAGAAGAACCTTCAAGAATTCCCATTCCTAAGTGATAAATAAATGTTCAAGATAATGGAGGAATTTCAAATGAAGAATAATAGAGGAAGAAGGAGAAATGATAAAGATAGGCATGTGGCATTTGGCAATTGGCATATTTTATATGGAGGAGAAAATGGACAAAGTCTTATTCAAGACTTAGCCAAAAAATATGGCCAGCCCGTGAGCACCTTGTGGGTTCAACCCCAAGGCTCATGTGGGCCTAAGGCGCCACGCCCAAGGGGGAACCCGTGGGGCGAGCTCAGGGCGGCAGGGGCGCACCCGTAGACACCACAGAGGCGCTGGGGCACGCCCGGAGGAGCGCAGGGGGCCGTGTATAAGCCCCCGAGGGCACGCGGTGGTGAAATCCGCGCGCCGGAGGAGCATAGTGGGCGCTAGGAGCGCGCCCGCAGGAGCAGAGAGTGGGCGCAGAGCGCGCCCGCAGGGAGAACACGGTGCGGGGCGGCACCGTGGAGGGAGAAGTTCAACTGAGCATATGGCGGCAGCGGCAGGGTAATAAACCGCGGAAATTCCACGAGAGAATTCGATGTGGGACGCGCATTTTTCATCCGGAGCGAATCCTGGCCGTCCGTCTCATCGCGCGCTCGATCCACGCCGCACGATTCATCTCCGCGGCAATGATCAAATCCTGGTCGTCGCGCATCACGATCCAACGGCTCTCGGCTCGTCTTCCACCTCGAGCTCGAGCCGAAGCCTCCCGCGAAGCCGCCGCTGAACCAGTGCCTCCCGACGACAGAATTTGAGTATCCGGCCACCTCCAATCAAACCGAAGTGTCCATTGGAATCGTCTGAGCATACCGAACACAACCATGCCTTAAAATGAGTATGCATGCTACCAGATGATGAATTCGATGAAGGCCGAAGCAAGCCGAAGGTGCGAGGCCACTCGGGTGTTCATGTTTTGCATGAATTGGGTTTAAACAGAGGCCGTGCATGCATTATAAATCGCATGCACGAGGAGGAAGAAAATAATAAAAGAACCCGCGTACATCGAAGAGAAAAACGCAAAAAACTTGGAAAGATTTTAAAGATCCGAAGATCTCGGTGATTCAAGATTTCCCACGCGGATGAACCGAGGCTCTCCTCGCCTATATAAAGAGAGGTTGTGACCTCGATGAAGCTTGCTGATGCGCTGATTTTTGAAGTCCCGTGAGCGCATCCCTCTGCCTCGCGAAGAAGAAGCCGCCGCGCAAAGTACTTGCGCGGCTGAAGATCTCGGTGCCACCCGAGGCCCGAAAGAGATCCCTGTGCGCACCTCTTGCGTGACAGGAAGGAGCCGAGCCGCATATTTGCGCGCTCGAGACTCTTGTTCCCTCTCTGCCCGCACCCTTGCGCGGCAAGAGGAAGACCACGCGGGTGTTTCACTTGCGCGCCCCGCGGGTAGGAAGTCTTGCGCGCCCCTGTGCCGTGCACCTTGCGCGCCCGAAGGCTAGGTGAAGACCGGGGCCTTGCCTCGTGTATGTGCTAAGAGGAGAAGAAGAACCCGAGGCCTTGCCTCGTGTGTGTGCCAAGTGGAGAGGAGAAGCCGAGGCATAGCCTTGTGTGTGCAAAGTGAAGACTCTACGGCTTGTGTGTGCAAAAACAGAAGAGGACCCATGGCCGTGTGTGTGAGAGGTGAAGAAGGAAGGCCGAGGCCTTTGTGCCTTTGTGTGCAAAAAGACAACAAGTGGCCGTAGCCCTTGTGTGTGTCTGCAAAAGAATATAAGGCCGAGGCCTTAGTGCCTTGTGTGCACCAAAGGAAGACCACACTTTGTGTGTTTATAAATTGAAGAAGAAGGACAAGTCAAGTGGGTGCATTAAAAGAATGAGTAGTGTATGTGTGAACATGTGAAGAAGATCAACTTTGAGGAGTACACACTTATGTGTGTGAATACAAAAGAACTGATCATTCTAAGTGATTGGGTTTTTGTGAGCAAGACCAACGAGATCTTTTGAAGACTGTTGAAGCTACTTGAAGTTTTTAACAACACCTTTGAAGAAGTGAAGTGAAGTCATGATGAAGATGATGCTGTGGAGTTGGGGGGTTTAACCAACTTGTAATTGGGGGGGTAACCAATTACTGTGTAATCATCTTTTGGCATAGTGAAGAATCCGTGTTGGGGGGTGTAACCAACACGGCAAGGAGTAGGTCTTTGTACCGAACCTTGTAAATCTCTGTGTTCTGTGCTCTCATTATTACTGCACCACTAAAAGAGTAGATCTATGCTTTAACCAGCTGCAGAGGTTGAATTGATAATCCAAAGGGAATAATTCATAAAAAGAAAAAGTTATCACTGATTCACCCCTCCCCTCTCAGTGATCACAACCGATCCAGGCATTTCAAGTGGTATCAGAGGGAGGTTACCTCTGTAAGGATCTACTTCTGAGAAGATGGACAATCTGAATTCTGTTAATAGTAGGGGTGTTCCTACATTCGATGGAAAGAATTACCACAGCTGGAAGAATCGGATGTTACCCTACCTTCTATCTCTCGGCCTTGAAGTTAGAAATGCAGCCTTATTTGGATTCCCTCCTCTTACTAATGAAGCTGCTATGACACTCGATGAGAAAAGAAATATGGAAGTTGATGGTAAAGCTCAAAATGCCATTCTTATGTCACTCTCAGAAAAGGTATACACAAAAGTCATGGGACTCAAGAATGCTAAATAAATTTGGGACAAATTGGAAAGTAGTTATGAAGGAAACATGAAAGTCAAGGAAGCCAAATTACAGATTTGGAGAAGCAAGTTTGAAGATGTCAAGATGGGAGAAGAAGAAAATATTGATGATTATTTCACAAGAGTCAATGAAATTGTCAGTAACATTCGGGGCTTTGGAGAAAAAGTTGGAGGACTCCACTATTGTTAAAAAACTTATGAGAAATTTTCCTGACAGGTTTGACCCCAAAGTCTCAGCATTAGAAGACAGAGATGATCTCTCTCTTGATGAACTACACAACATTCTCATTTCATATGAAATGAGGAAGATCCCAGTATTCAAGAAGAAGATCAAGGATGAGATGGCTTTTGAGGCCATGAGACAACTCAAGATAAAAGATGACGAAGTCCTAGAATCAAGTGATACTGACAATGAAGAAAAGGATGAAGATCTAAACACGATTATTTCTCTTTTTTCTAAAAGGTTTGGAAAAACTAAATTCAGGGGAAAAGGGAAATCACCATCGAGATGTTTCAATTGCAATAACATCGGACACTTTGCTGTAAACTGCCCCAAGAAGAGATATAGTGCTCCAGAAGTTGAAGATGAGAAGTCACAAAAGAAGAAATGGAGTAGATACCCAAGAGAAGGAAACAAATCAGGTGTAAGAAAGAAAAGGTTCGTTCCAGGTGAAAGAAGAAGCTATGTAAGCAAAGAGGAAGAATCAGACTCTACTTCAGCCTGTCAATCAGAAGAAGAAACGAATTTTATGGCTCATGTAGAAAAAGGGTTTGATACCTGCAGCAGTGAAGATGATGAAAGTGAACGAACAGAGCTTGAATACAGATTGAAAGATGAATTAGTGGCTTGCCTTGAACAGAACACTGGACTCAAGAAAGAGAAGAGATTGTTACAAAAGGAAACCAAAAGGATGCCTGAGGAGTTGGAAGAATGTATGAAGAAAGAGACAATGTACATTGATGAAATCAAGAGACACAAACTGAAGGTAGCTGAGCTGGACAAGATAGCAAAAGATCATGAGGAGAAACTTCACTTCAAAGAAGAAGAACAATCACTGACACATTCCAAGTGGATTGAAGCACAGAATAGCTTAACAAAAATGAGAGAAGACTTCAACAAGGCTGTTGAGGTCAAGGCAGAATCATCTTATGCTGGTGCTCAGAGGCAGGTCAATTTACCACTGAGTAAATCTCAAAATACATCTGTTATTTCTAACAATGCAGGTTCAAAGATAAAATTGAGACAAACATGGCATGAACCAATCTGTGTAAAATCATCTTCAATGGAAGAAAGGAAATCCTCAGGGAGGACTACTCAAATCTTGGACAGAAAATTACAACATGACTCTTATCAACAAAGAAGGTCAAGGTTCAGAGGCTACTGCTGGTGTTGTGGTGTGTTTGGACATAAGGCCTATGCATGCTGGTATAACATGTCTCGTCCAAACATGAGGCATGAGTCAAGGGGGAGACATCCTGACACCCAGAGTGTTTTGCAGAAAGCATCAAAACCACCAACTCAGAACACATTTGACTGCCTGAGTGAAGCTTGTGGAAGATGTGACCAACAAGGTCATAGAGCTGATAAATGTATGACAACTCTTCCTAAACAAAAAGTCAAAGACATGAAAGGGAAAGGCATTCATGAAACCAATGATGAAATCACATGCTTTGCTGAAGTGGCTCTAAAAGCCAGCAGTAAAACCAAGTCATGGATTCTTGATAGTGGATGCTCATCCCACATGACTGGTGATACAAAAATTCTAAGCAACCATGAAAGTCATGAGGGAGGAACCGTGGTGTTTGGAAATGATCGTTCTCTGAAAATCAAGGGAGTTGGAAAGGCTATGATTGCAACAACAAATCTAAAATCCAATGATGTGTTGTTTGTTGAAGGATTAATGCACAACCTACTGAGTGTAAGTCAATTATGTGATGATGGACATGAGGTGTTGTTCCAGAAAGACTCATGCATCATCAAGAGCTCAAAGGATGGAAAAATCATCACTCAAGGAAGAAGAACTACTGGAAATCTATTTCAAATTGGTGATCCCATCAATTCTTGTTTTCTTAGCTCTAAAGATGAAAACAACCTCTGGCATAGAAGACTTGGCCATCTTGGTCAAAGGAGTATGAGTAAAATTCTGAAGTACAATGTTGTACGAGATCTAACCAAATTAAAGAGAGAAAGAGATGAAGTCTGCGACACATGTCAGAAGGGAAAACTGACCCATAGGTCACACAAAGGAGTTGATATCATGTCTACTAGACCTCTTGAACTCATCCATACAGACATAGGTGGACCAATGAGACAGAAGTCTACAAGAGGAGATTTCTATTTTATAACCTTCATTGATGATTACACTCGGATGACCAATGTCATGTTCATGAAACACAAGTCAGAGGCAATCACGATGTTCAAGACATTCAGAAGGCAGGCTGAGAAGAATGCAGAATTACCTGAGCCAACACCAACTGCTGGTGAGATCAACTCTGAATATACCAGTGATGAAGATGAAGGCAATGAAAATGGAAGAAGAAGATACAACAAATTGAAGAAGCATGTTGACACAGAAAATGTCCTTGGAGACCTACAGTCCTCAGTAAGAACTAGAAGAAGATTGAGATTGGAAGATCAGACTGCACTGGTTTCTCAAGTTGAACCTCACTCAGTGGCTGAAGCAGTTGTACATGAGGAATGGATACAAGCTATGCATGAGGAACTCAATCAAATTGAAAAGAACTCCACATGGGATCTTGTGCCAAGGCCCAAAAATAAAAATGTTATTGGGACAAAGTGGGTGTTTAGAAACAAACTCAATGAAAAGGGAGAAGTTTCCAGAAACAAGGCCAGACTTGTATGCAAAGGATATTCACAAATGGAAGGAATCGACTTTGAGGAAACCTTTGCACCAGTTGCAAGACTGGAAACTATCAGAATGTTCTTAGCAGTTGCAGCACACAAGCAGTACAAGGTCTATCAGATGGATGTGAAATCTGCATTTCTGAATGGAGATCTTGAAGAAGAGGTGTATATTGAACAACCAGAGGGATTTTTGCTGGACAAAGATGGTAGTATGGTGTGCAGATTGAGAAAAGCCTTGTATGGATTGAAGCAGGCCCCTAGAGCCTGGTACTCAAAATTGGATGGTTGTCTTAAAGACATGAAATTTGTCAAAGGAACAGTTGACAGTAACCTCTATGTCAGAGAAATGGCCAATGGTACCCTCATAGTCATTATCTATGTGGATGATATCATTTTTGCTGGTAACAAGGAAGGACTATGTGAAGAATTTGCTGAGCAGATGAAAAGAACTTTTGAAATGTCAATGCTTGGTCAAATGACATATTTTCTAGGATTTCAGGTGGAACAAAGACAAAACTCCATATTTCTTTCACAAGAAAAGTACGCAAGGGACTTAGTGAAAAGGTTTGGAATGGAAAGTTCAAAGGAAGTCTCCACACCCATTTCTGTCGGAACCAAGCTATGCAAGGATGAAGAAGGCAACGATGTTGATCAGAAAGAGTTCAGAAGAATTATTGGCAGTCTACTTTATCTCACGGCTTCAAGGCCAGATATAGCATATGCAGTGACTTTGTGTGCCAGATTCCAAAGTGACCCAAAAGAATATCATTTAACTGCAGCCAAAAGAATCCTGAGATATGTTAAAGGAACCCTCAACTATGGACTCTTATACAAACACAGTGCAAACATACAGTTGTTTGGATTCACAGATGCTGATTGGGCTGGTGATTGCACTGATAGAAGATCCACATCTGGTGGAACCTTCTTTCTGGGAGAAGGATGTGTTAGCTGGTACAGCAAGAAACAAAATTCTGTAACATTGAGCACAGCTGAAGCAGAGTATGTGGCCGCTACACATGCATGTACTCAAATGATTTGGATGCAGGTGCAGCTATCAGATTTGAGGATTAAAGCTGAAAAACCATTGAGGATCTTATGTGATAATCAAAGTGCAATTGGGTTGTCTAAGAATCCTATCCAACACTCCAGATCCAAGCACATTGATATAAAATATCATTTCATCAAAGAAAGGGTCACCAGTGGAGACATCAAGCTAGACTACATTCCTACTCAAGATCAAGTGGCAGACATTTTCACCAAAGCTATGCCTACGGAAAGATTTGTTGAGTTGAGGCTGAAACTTCATGTTCAGCCTTCTACTCTCACGTGAGGAAGAAGAAGGTCCCTCCTTATTCCCTAAATTTTTTGTATTCTTGTACTTACATGCAGGGAATTGAAGGAGATGAGTGCTTCCCCTGAGGGGGAGCATTGGTAATTGGAGATGTGCAGGTTCCAGAAGCTCTATACTATGAGTATGGCTTTCATTCATCCCTTTGAATTTGTTGGCCAATAAGGGGGAGAAATCATCAGGCACAAGGCACACGACATTCTATCAGTGTGCTTCGGAGTATTGACAACCAAATACAAAGGGGGAGATTGTTGTGCCCAAGTGAAGTAATTGCATTTGTTGTCAATAACTTGTCATGGTGTGCCATCTGATGAAGTGAATCTTGAAGATTGATGATTACAGAAGCATTACATCAGACGATTGTTGAACTGATCTTTAAAGTTCCAAGACCTTGTATCAACTAGATACAATGTCACAACAAGCTTTAGAAGACCATGCATTGTATTGACAATGCATGAGGAGATGAGAAGAAGATCCATCCACAACTTCTAAGTGGGTGAAGTGGTTTAATGAAGTCCATGCACTAACACTTAGTGCATGTGAATCTGAAGAAGTCCCAATTTGATCTCTGATTAGATCAACGAAGACATTGAAGATTATAAGTGATTCAGGAGCTCGATTGATGAAGAAGAACCTTCAAGAATTCCCATTCCTATGTGATAAATAAATGTTGAAGATAATGGAGGAATTTCAAATGAAGAAGAAGAGAGGAAGAAGGAGAAATGATAAAGATAGGCATGTGGCATTTGGCAATTGGCATATTTTATATGGAGGAGAAACTGGACAAAGTCTTATTCAAGACTTAGCCAAAAAATATGGCCAGCCCGTGAGCACCTTGTGGGTTCAACCCCAAGGCTCATGTGGGCCTAAGGCGCCACGCCCAAGGGGGAACCCGTGGGGCGAGCTCAGGGCGGCAGGGGCGCACCTGCAAACACCACAGAGGCGCTGGGGCACGCCCGGAGGAGCGCAGGGGGCCGTGTATAAGCCCCCGAGGGCACGCGGTGGTGAAATCCGCGCGCCGGAGGAGCATAGTGGGCGCTAGGAGCGCGCCCGCAGGAGCAGAGAGTGGGCGCAGAGCGCGCCCGCAGGGAGAACACGGTGCGGGGCGGCACCGTGGAGGGAGAAGTTCAACTGAGCATATGGCGGCAGCGGCAGGGTAATAAACCGCGGAAATTCCGCGAGAGAATTCGCTGTGGGACGCGCATTTTTCATCCGGAGCGAATCCTGGCCGTCCGTCTCATCGCGTGCTCGATCCATGCCGCACGATTCATCTTCGCGGCAATGATCAAATCCTGGCTGTCGCGCATCACGATCCAACGGCTCCCGGCTCGTCTTCCACCTCGAGCTCGAGCCGAAGCCTCCCGCGAAGCCGCCGCTGAACCAGTGCCTCCCGACGACAGAATTTGAGTATCCGGCCACCTCCGATCAAACCGAAGTGTCCATTGGAATCGTCTGAGCATACCGAACACAACCATGCCTTAAAATGAGCATTCATGCTACCAGATGATGAATTCGATGAAGGCCGAAGCAAGCCGAAGGTGCGAGGCCACTCGGGTGTTCATGTTTTGCATGAATTGGGTTTAAACAGAGGCCGTGCATGAGTTATAAATCGCATGCACGAGGAGGAAGAAAATAATAAAAGAACCCGCGTACATCGAAGAGAAAAACGCAAAAAACTTGGAAAGATTTTAAAGATCCGAAGATCTCGGTGATTCAAGATTTCCCACGCGGATGAACCGAGGCTCTCCTCGCCTATATAAAGAGAGGTTTTGACCTCGATGAAGCTTGCTGATGCGCTGATTTTTGAAGTCCCGTGAGCACATCCCTCTGCCTCGCGAAGAAGAAGCTTCCGCACAAAGTACTTGCGCGGCTGAAGATCTCGGTGCCACCCGAGGCCCGAAAGAGATCCCTGTGCGCACCTCTTGCGTGACAGGAAGGAGCCGAGCCGCATATTTGCGCGCTCGAGACTCTTCTTCCCTCTCTGCCCGCACCCTTGCGCGGCAAGAGGAAGACCACGCGGGTGTTGCACTTGCGCGCCCCACGGGTAGGAGGTCTTGTGCGCCCCTGTTCCGTGCACCTTGCGCGCCCGAAGGCTAGGTGAAGACCGAGGCCTTGCCTCGTGTATGTGCTAAGAGGAGAAGAAGAACCCGAGTCCTTTCCTCGTGTGTGTGCCAAGTGGAGAGGAGAAGCCGAGGCATAGCCTTGTGTGTGCAAAGTGAAGACTCTACGGCTTGTGTGTGCAAAAACAGAAGAGGACCCGTGGCCGTGTGTGTGAGAGGTGAAGAAGGAAGGCCGAGGCCTTTGTGCCTTTGTGTGCAAAAAGACAACAAGTGGCCGTATCCCTTGTGTGTGTGTGCAAAAGAATATAAGGCCGAGGCCTTAGTGCCTTGTGTGCACCAAAGGAAGACCACACTTTGTGTGTTTATAAATTGAAGAAGAAGGACAAGTCAAGTGGGTGCATTAAAAGAATGAGTAGTGTATGTGTGCACATGTGAAGAAGATCAACTTTGAGGAGTACACACTTATGTGTGTGAATACAAAAGAACTGATCATTCTAAGTGATTGGGTTTTTGTGAGCAAGACCAACGAGATCTTTTGAAGACTGTTGAAGCTACTTGAAGTTTTGAACAACACCTTTGAAGAAGTGAAGTGAAGTCATGATGAAGATGATGCTGTGGAGTTGGGGGGTTTAACCAACTTGTAAATTGGGGGGTAACCAATTACTGTGTAATCATCTTTTGGCATAGTGAAGAATCCGTGTTGGGGGGTGTAACCAACACGGCAAGGAGTAGGTCTTTGTACCGAACCTTGTAAATCTCTGTGTTCTGTGCTCTCATTATTACTGCACCACTAAAAGAGTAGATCTAGGCTTTAACCAGCTGCAGAGGTTGAATTGATAATCCAAAGGGAACAATTCATAAAAAGAAAAAGTTATCACTGATTCACCCCTCCCCTCTCAGTGATCACAACCGATCCAGGCATTTCACACTATCTCAGAAAACAATTCGATTACCTAAATCAAACATTACCGAGTCTACTTACACTAAATATTGTAAGTAGGGTGTGTGCCAAAGCATAGTAGGATGCCACCTGAGAAAATATTCCATGTTATAATCATTATAATAAAAACAAATTTTAGTTTTCATAAAAAAGAAAATTATTGTATCAATTTTAAGGAATTAAACATTAAATGAGAAATAGTTTTTATAAAAGAAACATTAAAGAAGGAATAAATTTATATAAATAACTAATGGTGATAAAATTAACAACCAAATCTACCATATACCGATGGTTGGAATGATATAAAAAAATAACACTAGTAACAGGAAATACCCTTAGGTAGTGGATAACAGTGGAAAACTAGGTACATTATATCTTGGTGAACTGTGGAATAAAAACCACGAACAACCTTTTTCTAATGAATTATCCACTAGTTCTGACACACACATTACCCAGTGATATCTAGTAAATCGTAATTATAAATTTAGTTTTGTCATTGTCAGTCCTGTTACCTAAAACTAGGCTGCAACCACTCTTGAATCTCTAGAACAATAGTCCTAGTCTGCCCACCTCGATACTTAGGCTTACCTTTTTATGCTCAATAAAATTGCAAATTTCACATAACAGACAATTTCAACAGTTCATTAACCAAACCAATCATTACACATCACAAGTCACCACTTTAAAACCCAAAATCGTTTAAAAAAACATATGCACACTAAAACCCTTCCCAAACATGATTCACACAAAATAAATAATTTAATAAATTATTTAATATTTTTATAAACCTGTTCCAAGAAGAAAAACAAGTCATTATACCAAAACACACTCAAAATCATCTTTCACGATTAGACAAACACACAAACCATTTCATATCATTATTTTCAGCTCTTCTATAATTTATAAATTATTTCAAAAACATATAATACATTTATAAATAGCACATAAAGTGTGTAAACCAATAACACACCTAACTTCACATAGAAATGAAAATTTAAAACCAATCCTAGAATAAAACTAGATCAAAACATGGTTTTCTCCATATAGATATTTTAATTAATCTATTTTCACTCTATAAAAAATATTTCCATGAAAAAAAATATATTTACCCATAAAATACACCCAATTTTGAATGAAAATCCATTTTAAACCAAATTCACCTCAAATATTTCCACAAACCCCATTTTCACCACATGCATAAATAATAGAACGTCAAAAAATATCCAAGAATTTAATATAAATGAGAAAAATAATTTTTAATCATGGAATAACATACATTTGTTGTTTAAATCCCCCAAAAATTGTACAAATATCCATCTAAACCATAATAAATAAAAAATAACCCTAATCATTAAGATTGAACCCAAAAAGCTTATATTAAACCATAAGGATGAACCCCTTCCTGCTAGAAAATTAGAACCCCAAGAAAGAGAGAAGAAAACCTAAAACCAATGAAGAAAATAATGTAGAGCTCAATTATATGAGGTTTTTTGAAGTTTACCCACCAAATACCCTTAAAATGGGTGCCCAATAGATCTGGGGGAGGCACAGAACCTCTCATGGCTAAAAATCCCAATGGAGCAGAAGAGGGGGAAAACATGGGTGAAATATGAATAGAAGAAAAAATTAGAATTTTCAATGAGTTAGACATTGTGAATAGTTAATACACACAATTTAATAAACTTTGTGGAAACCATTCACATGCTCTATCTAGAGTGCACAATTTCCTAGTCTGAGGAATATGATAGTGTGGTAGCCATGCAGTAGTTTTAACCTTCTACCAATTGGATATCTCGGTTGGGTGCATTGTTTACACTAACCATGCTCCAACTGTGTACCTGTGTTTTTTCACCCAATTTTTTTTATTTTTCTCCAAAATTCTAAATTAAACTTAAGGGTAAGAGATATGAAAAAATTTAAAGGGAAGAATAATCCAAAATTTTTATCCCCTCAAATAGAGTTCTTGAGAAAGAAAACGAGAATACAATCTGAACTAGAATATAGGAAATATTAAAAAACTGGATGTGAAAAATATATTCCATATAAACAATGAAATATTGACATCGATTCCAGAGGTGGTATACCATCGTACACATGAGAGACATAATCATATTCCAAAAAATGATGACTTTGATAGTTTATGTGATGTAAGGATTGAAAATGTAAATTAATATCATAAATATCATATATAAATATTAAATTCATAATTTTTTCTTCCATGAGAAGTGTAAATGTGAAAATTACTTACATTATTTAGCGTGGTGGTAGTCCACCACAAACCAAAAAAATGATTTCATAACCCATTCGACGAATGTATAGAGGGGTTTGGGTCATAAAATTAAAATAAAATAACATTATTATACTTATTATACTGAGTTGGTTATAGAAAAAATTTATAATAAAAATTTATGGATGTTTAAGAAGAAAAAAACAACACACATTGATGAATACTACCTCTTATTTGGGTATATTCCTTAGATTTAAACCAAAATCCTTAATTGGATGGATTTATATAAAAAAGAAGTATTATTTGATGATAGGGGGGGATATTGTTATGTATTATGGATATGGTTTTACTAAATAAAAATGGTTCGATAGTGGGAAGGGAAGAAGAGAGGGAGTTTCTTTTTTTAAGTCCACCGAATAGAATACTTGTAATTTTTTTAATGAAACAATTCCACAAATGTTTTTGCTGAAAAAAATCCATAATAATGGACCATTTCTGAGGAAAGAAGGGATATGGTCAAAATATAACCACAAAGTTAGTATTTTCCATTTTTTTCTATATTTTTAACCGTTATCTTTTATGTTTAAAACCATGGAAAACAATTTTTTACCTTAAGTGAGGTCAAAATTTTTTACAATTTTTATAATTAATTTTTTTGAAAAATAATGTTCACCTTCTTAGATAATATAAATGATGTTGATCCCAAATTTATGAATCCATATTTACAAATTCCATTCACATATTTGGAAAAATGAATTAAAAATTAAACTAATATATGTAACTAGAATGTATGGTTTTAGAAGGAAAATAATCAAGATTTTATATTCTATTTATATCTGAATTCAAAATAATATTGATTACCATAAAATAAAGTAGACTAATCAATATATAAATGGACTAATTTTACATTAAAAAAATTTAAATTATAATATGAAATTTTAATAAAATTAAACAAATAGGCAATTTTCAATTCAAATTATGTATTAGTCATTATTCATCACAAAATAGATCTTTTCATAATTCACCATAATTTATGTTTGAAATGGTGTTAATTAATGAAAAATATTTTATCAAATCAAATTTAAAATAGTGTGAGAAAATAATTGTAATATAATAGTTTTAAAGTTGATAATCCTATTTTTCGGAAAATATAGTTTTAAGTGTAAAATTTGATTTATTTTTACATATTGTATAGAAAACACATAAGACAAATGTTAAAAACTCCATTAAAAATAATACATATATATTTAATTAGTATAACTAAGAAAAATTAAATTTTAATATTTTTTTATGTAAATCATATTTAGGTGAAAAAGTAATTTTTTTTGAAAAAAATGTCATTTTATTTTCAATAACTTTTTTTCTATTAATAATTAATTTTTCCCAAATAATTATTTATATACATATACCTAGATGAACCATATTTATGTTATCTAGGTAATAATGATCATACCAGTCATTCCATCATATAAGAGATATCAATAATATTAATTAATAATTTTTAAATAATATATCATAATTCATTTAAACTTTGTGTTGCATGTAATACAATCCAAGTTTAGTGTTGCGTATAATGAAAGCTAAACTCAGTGTTTTGTGTAACAATTTTTCTTGAAAATAATTATTTTCTTTGAGAAATTATTTTTTAAACTCTAAGTGAATTACATTTTATATCCATCATTTGAATATAAGAACATTTGAAATCATTTTTCCAATGAATTATTATATCATTTTGCATTATTTTAAAAATATTCTTTTAAGAATCCATGCTGTACATATAAAAGTACACCCTCTATCATCTCTATTTCACTATTAAAAATGTTATTTTATCTGAAGAAACCAACTAAAATTCAGTTGTTACTTCTTCCCCATGTCTTAAAGGTATTATTTTGATTATGAAACCTTCAGAAGAAGGCGTAAGGTGTAAACCTTAATGTGTACTCCAAAGATGTGTTATAGTCCAAAACCACATGTTGTTGTTTTGTATCCTATTACACATCCTTGAAATATCCTAAAATATATACAATATAATAAAAAATTATCTCTCTTATACTGAGAAGTTGTTATGTTACTGGTATAACCTATATCCTTATCCTCTTCCATCAAACGGGAAATGAAACTATTAATCATGTGTATGGATGGATATCACCTCAAAAACAGATGTAATTATTTTTCCATTACCACATCTCATGGATAGATGTAATGATTTATTAAATAATACAAAATGATATTTAGAAGATAATTATTCTTATTTAATTATAATATCAAATTTTCTTTCTTACTAACCCTTACATTGAAAAATGATAACATTTCTCATGTGTATGTGTGGATTAACTCATCCATGAAGTGATGTGATATGATTTGTTTTTTTTTCATGGATGGTAAGGAGGATATATTATGTTAATATATATTATACATATTATATAAAAATTATTCTGTAATAATTAATTATTATTTAACTTAATTTCATTTGATCCATCTAAAAAATCAAAACAACGCTCCTGCGTACGTACCAAATACCCTCCCCCTAAACGATATAATTAATTTTTTCCAACCTATAAATTTGATGTGTTAAAATAAATTCACATATATTATAACTATATCATTATTAAAATTATAATGAATATTGAATCAACATAAATGAAAAGGACCAAAACTATTGAACCATAACATACAAGAAAAATAATGTACTTATTACATGAAGTAGTGATTTTAACAAATGATTGTTAATAAAAAATAGATAAATTATAGAACATAAATAATATACAGTATGACAAACATGATTCTGGTTCCATAATATATGTATAATAAACCGTTATTTTATATAAATTATTTCTGATTGTATATATAAGAAGTTAAGAATTGAGGTATGAGTTTTTAGTCTTACTTTAACTTCTGTGAGACAAATACTATATTCAAAACACATATTATTATGGTTTATATCTATCCCATCAATTTAGTAAATAATTATTAACATGAAAATTAATTTATATTCATTTTGGCCTACATTTATTTAGTTTTCATGTCCTACAATTCAAAAGTTACAATCATGGTAAGGGTTTTACGTTACTATCTCACTATTCGTTGGTACTATTTCTGATTATTCATAAAATGAAATCATTTCATAATTTACCACTTAATGAACACATAAAATTATTTAAAATATTGTTATTTCTATAGGAAAAATGTTGTTCTATCATTTTCCAATTTTGAATTTCTCTTTATTCCATAATAAGGTTTTTAAGAAAATTTGGATATATTTATCTCTTTAGTCAAAAATCCATTACGTTTAATGTCCATGTTTCATAAAAATGACCATAGTAGTGTTTTTAATCATTTCCAATGATTTTTTATGTAATTATTCACCATGTATTATTTTTAAAAATAAAATAAAAGTAATGTTATTATTAATTTTTAGATCGGTTACTTTTGACTTCATATAGAAAATGTGAATGGAATATTATTTCAATGTTTTCTACATGATAGTATTTCCTAATTTTAGGACCACTATATTATTTACTGAGTCATATAAAATATAAAATATATTCTCAATGAAAATATTCCATTTAATATCATAATTTTTTTTATTTTAAATTATTGAATTCAATGTGGAGAGGGTATTTTTATCATGAAATGATCCTAATGATATTTAAAAATTGGTTGGCATATATGGTGACATCATTTGATATACCATAATAATTACAGGGGATATGATCCAATGATACCATTCTTATTATTTATATGGAAAGTTTATGATTATGATAAAATATGTTTATGAATATTGTACCATTTCTTTGGGTTATGATATATTAAATTGATGAAATGTTTATGAAACCAATTTCTTTTCCTTTGGCTATATTTTTAATAAGCTTTTTTGAAAACCATTTCATTTCCATATGTTATGATATGTTGAAAGTATAATGAAACCCATATTCTTTTTTGGGATATTATATTATGAATTATTTATGATCATGTTTTACACATATGAATGATTTTAATAATATGATGGTTGGGATCATAATTCTATATCCCCCAAATGCAATGTGTAGTAAATGATATCTCATGAGGTAAAGAGGACTATAATGGATCATTATTTACTGTAATGAATATTAATATATTTAGATGTAATATTAATGTATGAAAATCCATGGATTCCGTTGTTGGTATCAGAGAAAGGTTAGGTTGACCTTTGGAAACTAGGATCAAATGATTTTGTGAGAACCCGAATGATAATATTAATTATTGGAAAATATATTTAAATTATTGTGAAGTATAGGGAATATGGTGTACAATAAATTACATCACTGTATCTATAATATAATTTATGTTGTTCTATAATAGTTTTACTGAGGGTTATTGAATATAAAAGCGGGTCACATGGATTTTACTCCATCGTCATGTGGTTAAATAGAAGTATTCTTTATTCATAACTTATTTTATAGTACTAAGGGATATGTTTCTGAAATAAAAAAATTATTTATAAACCATAATGAATTATTTGACAGAACAATTTTCAGGAATTACCTTGGTTAAACTTATGGTTTCATATATTTGAAATATTTTTTAATAATTTAGACATTTAATAAATAAATTTTCATGATTTTTTTGTTTCCCAGTATGATTATTTTTCATCATGTTATGATTCTTGTATTGCATGGATTTATGTAAGCTAATGGATTTACGTTATTTATGAATTAAATGTGCAATTCAATGATTTTAGTACTATAATACCAAATTTTAATAACTTTGGATTGAAAATCTTATTTATATTTGCATATAAATTATTTATGCTATAAATATTGTTTAAAATAATAATTAGAAAAGTAGGGAATCCTTTTTTATTGAGTCTATAATAAGGAAACTTCAACCTACATTTAGTGGTACAATCAACCCACTAGTTGTTTAGAAATAGATCAGTACAATTGAAAAACAAATTCCATTCTCTACTGTTCAATGTATGAAAAATTCATTTTGTGTGTTTATAATTTAGAATATGAACCAGATCATTGGTGGAATCTTATCAGGATTATAAGGAAAAATATTAGATCAACCCCATGACGTTGGATGAGATTAATATATTACTTTTTATTAATTAATCTCCTTGTATTCCATTAATTAAAATGGATATATAATTCCCTTAACTAATGTTTATGTATGATTAATGTATTGGTATATATGAGTAAAATATTATAAGACATGAGTGGTTCACTTCATGTATTATCATCAAACATTAAATTATGGTTGATCGATTTTTCAATGTCTTAAAACCATGAACCGAATGGGAATTAATATAAGGGATTTCATATTATATAAAGAAGTTGTTTGATTTGTTATCATGGTGGAAAAAGAGATTAGATTTTCCAATCTATATGCTGATTTGAATAAGAAAATAAATATAGACTATAAAAAAATTCCAAGAACAATAGAGAGAAGAAGTTCAGATTTATTCTTTGATTGAAGTGTAGAAGGATTCACGGAGAAAATTTTCTTTTGGGGATTGGTAGAACTTTTAATAGTTTAATGATTTTTCATTAGAAATTTGAATGATTATGTGATTATAATATTTTTGATAATGATGAAAATATAAACAAACCTATATAGAATGAACCACCCATACTATAGTGTTTAAAATTTAAGGAGCATCTATATTATTAAAAATAGTTCTCAAATGTTATAGTAAATGATTCTTATATTTGGTAGATAATTATTAACATGAGACACATTGGGTGATATCATGATATCATTATTTTTATTAGGATTATTATAATTATGTGGTGAAATGTATACACATCATCTAATACAAAATTACTAATGTCTTATTTCAATCTAGATCTTCCAACTCTTTTATATCTGAACATTTTTATGGTCATCAATATGAAACCAATATGATTTGTTGATGAATTAGAAATGAAATCACAAAATGGTCTGATGATCAGAACCCATGTTTATGTTTCTTTTATGGTTGATTTTTCTAAGAATGTACTTCAATCAAATTTAGTTATTCTCTTTATGGTTGAATTAAAAGTTATCTTAAGAATTGATTAGTAATCTTTTAAAAAATAAAAGATTAGTTTAAAATAATGGTATTTGATGTCTTATATTCTGAAGCAACAAATGATCATCTATTTTCAAGATGGTAAATATCATCTTCTAATGGAAATCACATCCACTTTATGATTTACAATTCTAATTCAAAATGTGTTCTTATCTAAGATGGTTATGGAGATACAAAACAAAAATATTATGCCAATTGTGTGGGATTTTAATGATGTATTTCCATACGAGTTTCAAAATATCTCACCAAGTAATATATTTGAGTTAATTATATAAATCATTCATAGGGATTCATGTGGATCAAATATTTCTTATAGAATAGCTCTAATTAGATTGATATAATTAAAGAAAAAACTCAATGAGAATCGGGACAATGGATTTATTTGGCTACTTGTTTCAAAATGGGGTATATCTATTAATTTTGATAAAAATTTTGATTTATCAGTGAAACTATAACTTTATTATGGGAAATTGAAAATGACTAAAAAACAATACAAAGTTACCAAACGTCGTTTAGAGGACTTTTTTCACTAACTAAGTGGGGATCAACATAGTTCCACATTTAAATATCATCATGGATATCATAAATTGAAAGTCAATAATGAGGATTTACCCAATAAAACATTTGATACTAAATATAGAAACTGTTGATATATATTGATTCTATTTGGTCTTTCAAATTCCACCTATATCACTATTTATTTAACGAACAATTTATTTTATTATTTCCTAAATCAATACGTTATAGTCATTATAGATGATATTCTAATATGTTAATAGATAAAAAAGAGGAGGAATATAACATGAAAACAATAATATATATCATATGTATAGATATGTTTTATAAAAAATATTCCATGATTAAATTTTGGATTAAAAAGGAAATATTTTTGGGTTATACAATTTCAACAGAGTGTATATTTACAGATCCATCAAGGAAAGATTATATCGACCATTTTCTCAGCCCAACCATTATGACTAAGGTATACGACTTTTTTATTTTGGGTGTATGTTATCAATGTGAATTTGAGAATTTGTAATTAATTTCTAATCCACTGACCAGGATAACTCAGAAGGAATCCAACATCCATTATAAAAATTAATGTGAAGAAAATTTCAAGTAACTGAAGAGATGGTTAGACAGTACACATATTCTTTCATTACCCTAAAGTAGAGAATGGTTTGTAAAATATAGTGATGTATCTGAAAAGATATTGGGATGTTTTTCATATATAGAACGATATGGTCATAGATATGCCTCAAGATAATTGATGTTCACTGAGAAAAATTTCCAAAATCATGGTTTGGATTTAGTGATGGTAATATTTTAATAATTGATATGGATAAATTTCATTTATGGAGAAAAATGTGATATATATATATATTCATCATATAAGGTTATAAAATATATATCCACAAATAAGTTGTTTATTGGAATATAGATAAGATGTTTATAACTATTTAATAATTATGACTGTTTGATACATCACCACCATTGGAATGCAAAAAAGGTGGCTGATGCATTGAGTCAAAAGGATCATGTTAGGTTATCTATGATGAGGATAAAAATAATTCAATATTTAGGGATTTTCAAATGATATATTCAGAAATAATGAATGGTGGGGTGAAATATTATATCTCTTAAATGAGATTTTAAACATCCATCCATGCAAATATTAAAGAGGCGTATAAAAAAGATGTAGAGTTATAAAAAAATTGTGAATTTTTTTCCAATTTTAAACCATGCCTACAATGAAATGATATGTATATAGAACCGTTTACATGTTTCATTTATTATAGGATTGAAAAAGGGGATGTTAGAAGAATATCACCATTTTTTATCTTTTACTATCTGATAATTAAATACATTTACAATGATCAAAATGAGTATTTCAGTTAAGATAATATGAAGAGATATATTGATTATTATATATATCAGTGCCCAATTTATCAATAAGTTATGCCTAAGAGGATAAATTATTAGAGGATGTGTAATATCTCTATTTTTTAATGTAATGAATTAAAATAAATCACGTATTGTTTTTTGAGATATGCACTTAGACGACATGAGATTCCAAGGCCCAATGATCCCAAGATTGATATTATAAGAATATTATTTATACTATTATCACATGCACACATTTTTATGAAAATATTATATAATACTATGAATAAATATTGTTATTGGAAATCTGATATCGTAATTTAGCCTGGAACATTGTTTTTACCCTTGGCATGAAATAATATTTTTTTCATCAGCATTTTGATAAAATGTCACCATCGGTGAAAATAAAAAAAATAAAAAAACTATTGTTATTAATATCATTATGTTTTGACAAAATTACATAATTAAACTCAATAAATGTGCTTTTATGGACAATTCAATGTGTTATATTTACAACCCTATGAATTGTGATAGAGAATATGGGGAATGCTTAGAGGATGGCGGTAATAGATCATGAATCCATATCCTTAATGGAACTTGGGGATCTCTCCAACTTGGAAGACATGGAATCATTATTCATAGGTGATCGAACCAAACTATGGTAGATCATTTTTATATGGTTTATTTCTACATTTATTATAATAAAATGTTCACAAATTAGAAATTCCAATAATTTTATTCACTGTTTTATCATCCCTATGGGATTGGGTTTATTTTATTTTATAGTTTTAGGGTTATTAGTTTTTTTATATCGCACACGATTCAGAATTCTAATAGTAATGATTATAAGCCAACCCAAATAAGTATAAGGTTTATTACATTTTTAAAAATTTTCATATTCTCCAATATTTTTTCCCACATCAATCTACATCATTTTATTTTCATAACTACTTGACGAATACCGAATATTTTATTAGTTCAAAACCATTCATCAACATAGAATAGAGATACCATAGTTATTGTTTGAGTGAGAATACAAAGTCATAAAGTAATAATGGGTGTCGATCATATGTGGATCATATTATACTGACGGTCCCCTTTCTTATCAGATTGATGAAAACTGTCATAGTGTGAAGCAACAATAGTCTATATTCAAGTGGATATAATTAATGATTCTAGTGAGCAGTGAGGGAAAGACTACTCAAAACAAGATATAAAATAATTGAAAATGATTTATGTCAGTAGAAAAGAAATTAAAATAATCATTGAATAACTGAAGGATTCTGTAAAATTTGAAATGAGATGACATGTACCCCAAATGAGACACACCTTGTAAAGTATTAGATATTGTGCTATGTTTTATGGGTGATGAAAACTAGCACACACAATGTGAAATGCATCACACACTATATAGCCATGTTCTGGTGGCTTAACATATACCGCATAGAATACACATGAACATATACATCCAAGAACACGGTCACATGTACAATACATAAGCATGGCCCCATAATAGGCATGCCCAACTATAAGAGCTTGAAAAAATATAAACAAATAGAACTATCTGTACATGGGAATGACAATGTTTACATGTGAATTGGTATATGAACTCTGATAGTTCTTTGTTTGTTTTTACATTCCATTTAATATTTATAAATGTTGTGTAATTCCACTAAAATAACATGGAGACCTTAAATTCCCCAGTTTAGACTATCTTCAATTGAGATTTATTTCTTGGTCTATCCCTACGAGGGTACAATGTGACAGTACATCTCTATAATTTCATTATGATCTCCCCTGCACATTTTTCCAGATAGAGTTCATTGTATCCCTCTATGAGTCCTGAAGTAGTAATCCTCAGTCATTTCATTCATAGGTCGGGTTCATCGTATCAAAATGTCCACAATTTATAGGGTGACGATTACGTATCTAACATATTATTTCAGACTAGGATCATGTAATTCCACATCATTCCTATATGTGTTCCTATATCTAGGTAGTATGATTTTGGGGACCCAATGAGTACATATTGGTTAGGTGCTAATGATCACAGCCTCTCAAATGAAATTCATCGATGAAAATACTGATCATGGAGTGAGTGATTATTTAATGGGAATAACCTTGAATCAAGAAGTATATTTCTAGGACTAGCGGTATTGGTTGAGGCCACTTGAGAATGATTGTCTATTATGGTTATATTTGGGTGTATTCATGATAACTATTTTCATCTCTATCATGAGTAAAATAACTCATTATTTGAGTTAAATACTATTTATTCTTTAGGTTTGGTTATTTTAGGGTTTCTTACTTGTTATTTTTACACCAAACCTTTCATGTTATTTTCCTGCACATGATGTGTCTTTTGATAACAATGGGTCATTTTATAGAGGTTTAAAAGGATTGTTAACATGAAGATCATTGTATTGGGCTATATATAGAGAGATTCTTATTTGTTTTGTACTTTATTTTAGTCTCCTACTTTGGAATAGTTTGTTGTAACATCCCATGATTATCTAGAATGTATTTTTATTAAATAAATTTAATCATTTCCATAAGTTTCATTACACACAACAAAAAATGTATCTTGTGTTACATGTAACACTAAGATTTTAATTATTTACATGAAATACTATGTTTTCCGTGAGTTACATCCATCACAACTTAAAAAAAATATACAAACTATTAAAATATTATTATTTAATAATGAATTTACCACCTATATTATAGTTTTTAAGGTATGAATAATATTAATTAGATTGTTAATATGTCTGGTTTATACATGTATATAAAATATATTATTTTATGACCAATTAAATTGAAATATAAATTAAAACTATTTGAATATATAGGAAATCATATTTAGAAAACATGTCCTTATACAAAAAAATGAATTTTAACTAAATAAAACAAAAACAATTATTTGAAATTTATAATTAAATTTATATATAATATGTTATATAAATTTTCTAATAATTATCATAGGTTGTTTCTATACAAAATAAAATAATAAAACCGATTTTATGTATAAAATTATATTTTTTAAGAAACAGTAATGTCGGCTTTTATAATCTTATTTTAACATTAAATTTTGAAAATTTTAAAATTTTTATTTTAAAAAATAAAAACCAATTTCTAAATTTCATAGTTATATTAGATTGAATTGTTTAGTGTTTTCTGGAATGATTAATTTTTCAATGAACAGTGGTAAATACTGGTACTAATTAAGAATTTTCATTTCATTTAAAGATTTAATAACATGGAAAAAAATTATATGGTTTTAAAAACAATAATAGTTCAATTAGAAATAATAATTATATTTATATAATTTAAACCAATTTGAAATTGAATTTTGATATATAAACTTTTTAAACCTTTTATACTTTTCTCATTGAAAACCACGTTTTCATTATTCCAGTAGGATTAATTTTAAATTGAATTTTACAATTATATAAATTGAAATAGAACAAATGGATTCCATAATTTTTATAATAATACATGTTATTTATTTATATCAACATAATTTTTTCACCATATTGAATAGTGATAACAGTAAAGAATATTTATTGGTATTACGGTTAAAACGGGGTTGTCGAGGGTCAATCTAAAATAACTCTAGGTAAAATGACCTAGAAATATTTTCAAAGAACATTTAATGTCCATATTCAACCCACATAACCATTAATTTAATACAATGGACTGTTTTAGATCATTTGGAAATGTAAAAAAATTGTTAGATATTTTTCTTTTTATAAACTACAAGTGTTCCAATACCCCCACCATTCTTATATCCTCTCCATTTAACACATTAAAATCCATCAGCTTCATCAAAACCTTCCAAATTATTTCCTTAATTTGCTACCATTATTTTACTATCTTTATATTTTAATTAAACTATATTACGAATGCATTAGGTGTTTACCTAAAGAGGCTCCTCTAAGTGGAGGTAAATTTAGATACATGTGTTTTTGTTTTATTTATTCCTCCACATCCAATGATATTTTTTAAATTATAAAATAATAAAAACAGCACATCACATACATTGATATTTTATTATATTAATTCTATAACCTAAATCCATATCATCATCCATCAAATGAGACTGACTAAAAATTAAATTTATTTATTAAGAAACAATTTTAAGGAAATAGTTAGAAACCAATGAAATTGACACCCAAAAATCATCCTCATACATACCTTAAAAAACATCCTGCTCCCTCTCAGAACCGATATCGGAATCCTCAAGCAAGAGACTAGATTGGCGGCGAAAGGAGCGAGTGCGCATCCTGCCTGCCACCTCCTAAAATGGATGTATATATTACTGGATTTAATATAAATATATGATATTTATGATATTTAAATACCATGTTAATTATAATACCACATCTGAAATTGCAATTCAAAATTCGTGTGAAAATAATAAGTTCTCTTGTGTATATGGCGGACAACCTCCTCCCGAACTGATATGAAGTGTTTTTCATTTATATTGTATTTGAAAGTTAATAAAGATAGATTAAATAAATTTATATAATATTGTTAATATAATTATATTTATATAATTGTGATTTAATATATAACTCCTTGCTTTCTATTCAATTGGAATATAATATCATCACTCTTATGTACAACAGACTACTGTCCCACAAAGTCGTGTGATTCATTCTTCACGCATACCTTACATGGAAGGTAATTAAGATAGTTATAAAAAAACTTATATAATATATATATGAAATAGTAATTATTCATTAATGTTAATAAGTTATTTACCATTATTTCTTTTAATCTGGTGAGGAAATAGAAACTGTCATCATGTGTACGTTTGACTAGAGTCTCCTTAAACGTTCAGTTTCATTTTATATCTATTCATTTTCTAGATTAAAATTAATACCTATAGAATAAATATGTATTATTTTAAATTTATTGCTAAAATTCCATATTTTATGGAACCATGATCGATGTAGTTGCATTAAAAATAAAATTACCAAAAAAATATGAAAAACAAATCAGTTATTAGCGGAAACATGACTTTAACAAGAAATTTTTAATAAAAATGAAATAAAAATTTGTAAGTAAATAATATATTTTATGGTCTTTATAATCAGAAATTTATAATATATATATAATATACTAACATTTATTATACATGATGTTTTAGTGTGTATAAATAAAGTCAAGTCTTATTGTAAGGGTTTTCTAGTATCTCTTTTATTTTGGGGAGACATGTAAAAATTCACCACACATTCCTTTTTTGGGTGTATATACCTACCTTTTAAAATGTTATTTAATGATTATATATATAACTATCGAATTTGATGTTTTCTTTGGTTTTATTCATTATTGTTAATTTTTATTCTAAAAATATAAAAGTGGAATAGTACTTTTAATCCAAATTAACTTCTATAAGACATATGTAATTTAAGGAAATGATCATATTCTATAAGGTATATATACACCCCCTTTGATATTTAATATAATGAATATATTCATTATAATGATATTTTATCTTTCTGTTAATTTTAATCTTTAATGGTTCTTCTGATTAAATATTACCAAAGTCGTAATGGTTTTATGGTACAACCTCATCATTTAAAGATATTGTAACGATTTTTTTTTGATGATGAATATCACAACCAATCTCTCAAGACCCGCATGTATATTATTCTCTTATGGTTATGTGAAAATATTTCATGGTTTTTATTTATTTCCAATCTTTATGTATTCATGATTCATAAAGAATGTTTATAATGTATACAGACATTATTTCCCTCACCCATTGAAAACCCCTTTTTCTTCAGAATCAATTTTTTCTAATAAAAATGTAAAAATATGTTTTATCATCATACAAATGATAAAATAATGACATTTTTTATAATATAAAATTTTAAAATGTATTTTAAAGAAAAAATTATTTATTTATCATAAGTAAATTTCCCATTTGGATTTTACTAAAAGGGTGAAATAATTTTTTTTTCGCATGTACGACATGAACATGTTTTTATACTATGTTGAACAACCCATTTTTTAATTCTGAATTTATATTTTTAAATAAATATTTTCAATTAAAATTATATTCAAAATGTTTTATGAATTTCTATTTTTAGAAAATATTATTCTTAATATAAAATTAATGTTTCGCTCGAGACATGTTTGAAATTACTTGTAAATATTCTATTATATGATTCTGAATTTATTTTTATAGAAAATGATTTTGAAACCCTTTTATGATCATATTTTTTATTATAAATATAAAGGCAAAATTCCTAAATATATCTTCTATGAGTTCTTTCCAAACTAATTTCCTTCTACTATGGTATCCTCTAATGTTACATAGCCTTTATTGATGATATAATCAAAGGCTGCCATTATTATTCATTACCTAGAATATTCAGGTTTATGATTAATAGATTTTAATGAAAACAATTTCCATTCAATGAGTTATACCATTATAAAATGATTATGAAACCACAACTTTTTTTAAAGGCTATTCATTGATGAAAAGATCAAAGTACAATAAAACATGTTTCATTATATTTGGATACTTTATAATGAAATGTTTATGAATGCCATTTCTTTTCAGGGGATTTTATATGATGAGTGTTTTGTGATCTTTCATAACACATATGTATAGTTTTCATTATGTTATAGTATATAAGTTATAAACAAGGATACTTTTAAAATTATAACCATGTATTACAGTTATGTTACATCCATGAAAGGCATGACCTCTATCTCCAACCAATGAATTGGGTAAAGATTGATAGCTCATGAGATAAAAAATCTATAACAGGTAGTAAACATTGTTTAGTAAAGGAATATGTAAACAATGATAGTATTGGGAGTGAAACCATTCCACTATGATAGTGTTACACCCCAAGACATTAAAATATTTACCATTTAGAATAACTAATTTCCCTATTTTTTATATGAAACACCATGATAATATTATGATACAAAAAACATTATTTTAATATTACCTTATATGGAACACCAAGGATATCTTGCATTAAAGAAATAATTAATTTCCCCGATAGGTTGAGTAACACAAAAGACTGAGTTTTACTAAAAAATAATATATTATTAAAAATATTATTATTTTAATTATGTTTATAGAAGCCCTAAGCCCCATATTAAACTTGGATATCTTGTAGTTCATGTTGATATAAATGATGTAGTCCTATGTATAGAGTCCATAAGTGATAACTCGGCCATACACTAGAAGAGAAAGAGACATACAAGGCAATGCATGGATTTAACCTGAATTCTACCCCTGTTCAAGATGACATTTCATGATCTTTCTATATGGATACATTGAATCCGGTCCATCCGAACATTATGAAGGAAGTCCATGACTTCTTCTATTGTGTTACTAATCCCCAAGTCAGCACATCTAATTCACTGGTGCCCATTCCCAAGGTAAATAATCTTTCACCCATTAATCATTATCACTCAATCATCATGTCTAATTTATCATATATGATCTCGATCACTATTATCAATAGATGAATAAATAGTAATATTTACCATTGGATCTATGAGGTGCAACATGGGTTCGTGAAAGGGAGGTTGAGGCTGAGTGTACTTGCTCTAGCCCCAAAAATGGTTATTAACATAAACCAGAATGAAAAATAGTCCAACATGGTCATAACAAATGATATGGATAGAGATTAGGATAGATTCGAATGAGGATTCATCCTTCAGGTTTTTTCTAGCATGAGATTATATTCCTTGGAAGTTGATCTTATTTTCAGGCATTGCTGTTCCTCATGGCTTTCTATCTTCTTCTTTGGTAAGTGTAATTGTTTCTTAAAAGAAATGTGTTGCCTCATACTGGGGGATCCACATTCCCCACGAACCTTCATTCTCACCTAAAATGTCCCTATCCATATCATCAACAAGAGAATTCTAGTGGGAAACATTCTTCACTTTCATTTTAGAAGAGACTCCCTCTCAATATATCACCTTATGATTACATATAAAATCATAATATTTATGAGTTATAGAATGTGGTAAGTAAATTGTTTTAAAAATATTCACGAAGACTATAGAAAATTAAGTAGGAAAAGCATCAACCTCTGAATGATAATTTTTTTATCTCTAGTTAGTACGTATATAGGCGTGTTTGGTATATGAGCGATTGATTTTATATGAATTTTTTGTCTTTCCCCATGGAATATCTAGGTGACCCGGTTTTTTATAAGAGTATTCTAATTTAAAATTTTGATCATATTTCCTAGAGGATCATGGGATATGTTATGAACTAAATAAATATATTTCTCTCTTTTGGATGTATAATTTCAGTAATTAACAACGTCCTCACCTCCACTCTAATTAATGTTCTTTTAGTAATTAAGATTCCCAAAATTTTCATCTCTATCATAGAATAGATATTAAAAAGGATCATCTCAGGTGAAAATGATTAAGAGAATCACCATTGGGCCTCCTATTCTAGGATGGCCAGACAGACGAATGAGGGTGACATTGTTTCATGGAATATGGCCTACACAATTCATGGAATGCATGTAATTCCATATCGAGAAGTCATGAGAAATGCACCATGAGGGGTAGTTTTATGGGTCTTAATAGAAGAGGGGACATTGGTGCATTATGATGGTCTAAAAATTCAATATGTCCTATGATTTTAACTATCATCCCATATCTTCAATGCCATAGCCAATTGTTATTTGGGAGGGGAAACTTGTCCTCTTGGAATCACAATTGTGTGGGATCAAAACATGAATTATTTGGTTTCCTGGTTACAAATATACTCTTCAATGAATCCATTCTGAAACCAGAATTGATTAGTGTAGTTCTATATAATAACAAGTGATATTTGCTTCTCATTGACATAAACAATGAACCAAATTAGTGTGTCTTCACTAGGTCGACTTTATGTGCCTTCACAATAAATTATTTTCCCAAATTTATGTACTCTTAAGATAACTATAATAGAATGGGTGATTTTTTATGGTGATAAGAAATACCTATGATGTTAATTTTGTTTGTTTGGAGGTTTTGAATCCAGGTGCTTCCCACTAATTCTAACATCGAATGTCATTTCATCAGTATAGCTTCATGGTAGACATTTTGCTGGTCCCACTGTGAAGAGAATACTGACAGACTGGGTTTTAAGGGGCTATCGGATAACATGGTTAAGAGGTATTTTTGGGATTTCAGGAGAATATCTATTAATTAACTTCAGGGGAGATCCTTTCTTGAACAATGGTTCCATCATAATTGCTCATGTGAGTCCAAACAGAAGGCTTGGTCCATGGTTAATGGGAAGGTGGTAGTATTAATTGGAAGGGAAGAATCTCAGATTTCTATGAAAGGAAAACCAGGTTTGGGAAGGCTATGGATTATTGTACCATGAATATCTAGGTTGATCTAGTCTAGTTGATTAAAAACGGTTACATTTCCTGTACTCTTAGACTCATTCATTCTATTTGTTCATTTACTCATAAATCGCATAGAGGCATGCAGGTTCACTCGGTGCATTAGATCCCCCCCCCTTCGAGAGGAAATAAACTTAATACCAATGGCTCATGAAAAATGAGAATTATTCAAGGATGTGGTGTGGATCATGAAAATTTGGTTTCTATAATTAATTCTATATCTACACACATGGATTCTGTTCAGTATCTCCATGTTGAAGCCTTATCTATTTTATGTGGCCTCCACCTCAATATTAAAAGGAACATTAGTTTGGAAGTGGTTGAAAAGAAATCCAAAAATCATAAAGTAATTATGCATTGCATCGGTATCACACCATGGGATGTTTCACATGACATTAGTGGATGATAGATGTTAATAAACAATCCTTTTCAAGTAATTCAAACCTAGTGATAGGGAAACTAAGTTGTAGACTTTATGGACTCCATTGACATCCACAATAACCCAATAACATGTTTCCACAACATGAAATCACTACCAACTTAGGGAGTGAATCTGGTAATATTGAATGCACTCAAACATCATTATTTTTGGCAACCATGAATTTTTTTCATCTTTCTCTTATAATTTTTTATTTCACTTTTCCTCTATTCAATAAAAAAATAAAATGATGATGATAATGCCTTGATAAGGCACCATTTTTAAGCTGACAAAATCATTTTATCCTAACAAACAAGGTTAATTATAACTACCGAGAGATATTAAGGTATTATATGTTATATATTCAAAAAAATATCTTTGATTTTAAACCATAATATTTTGTTAAAAATATGATATGAACAAATCCAATATCTAGTATACAAAACTATATTTTTTAAAGGAAATTCATTCTTTTTAATGGTACACCTACATTAAATCTGAATTTTCACACCATTGTGAATTTAATATGATAAAATAAACATCATTTTTGAAGAAGGTACATATAAATTACCTTAGGGTCAATTTTTTATTTCTTTATAATGTTTCATTATTTGATGAATAGTTTATAATAAAAGAATTTAATTCAAAATAGATTTTTTTCCAATTTAATTATAAGATTAAATTTTATTTTAAATGGGTAATAATGTTTAATTAGAGTAATGTTTATATTCATTAATCAAATGTATGTGACTATAATCAATTTGACATTGAATTTTGATATAAAATCATATAAAACTGGTAAAGTTTTTTATTTAAAATATTACTGTGTTCTCCCATATGTGGGGTTAAATATAAATTAATTTCAACCACTTTTGTTATTATAATTTAGAAAAAATGATTTGATATTTGAAATTAGAATAGTTTTTAATTTCTAAAAGGGAATAATTAGTGTTTTATGGAAAATATCAATGAGTGTAATTAAGATTAATTACAATGAATAAGATGAAATTTATCTTAAAAAGACTAAAAATTACCCTTATGTTCCAAAAGAACCTATAAAATTTTCTAAAATACATTGTATGGACATATTTATACCATATTCCTCATTTTATCAAATTTGGACCATTATTCGAGTGACATTAAATGTGAAAAACATGGTTGGAATTCCCATTCAAAAAATGAACAAGAGTGCCACTCCCATCCACTATAAAAACGAACTCACCTCCCAAACACACTCAAACATATTAGGAAACATTGGATGGAACAATATCTATAAAATATCTCATAAACAACCCTCCAAGAACCCTCCAATACCCACATTGGTCAAATTTCCATCCAATGATTCCTTTTGGTGTAGAAAAAAATGAGATACCCGAATAAGAGGTAACATTTTTCTTCAAGCTATTGATGTTTTATTTGTCTCTCCAAAACATCATTAATTATTATCCATGAATATATAATAAAAAAAATATCAAAAATATACTTATATTTTGTTTTTTAAGGGTTATACCAACACTTACACACACTTCCATCTAATGGGTAACAACCATACCGTTTATGTGTACGATGTACTACAACCTCACAAAATGATGTCGTCTGTTTTTTCAATTACCAAATTTCATTTTTTGGAATTATTATGAAATGATATTTATAAATGATATTTATAAATGATATATATTGTATTTATAATTTCTTTATTCTTCTATATTTTATTCATAGCACACAAACTTATTCTTTTCCTTTTTTTTGTAAATACAGTAACATCATTTGCAGATGTGTGGACTACTACCACCTCAAAGTGATATTTTTCATTTACAATCTACATAGAATATGTGAAAGAGTATTTTAATATATAATATATGAGATAAATAGAATTTATATGTTATTCAAGAAATAGTTACACTTCTAAAAATACAATAATTATTTATTATTTTCACCCTTTTAACAAAAAATGTGATAACACCGATTGGGGACACATGGACTACTGCCCATTTGATAAGATGGGATTCATATTATATATAAAAAATAAAATAAATAATTATATATGATTACATAAAATGTTATTTATTATATAATTATTATTATATAATGATATAGTGTTAAATACCAACTTTCTATCCTGACCACTAAAAAATAGGAACGTTACTCTTGCATACGTATAACCTACCACCTCCATGATTGAAACTTCATAACCATATTTCATGATTAGTTTTAAAATTATAATTTATGTATAAATATTGTAATTATTTTAGGATTATTATTATCAATATTATAATAAAATGGAACCATTTAATATATTTGACATATGAATGTCATTTTTGACACATAAACCAATTATTGTCAAAAAATGATTCAAAAGTAATTGTTTAAGTAGTTGTATTCAAAATTTTAATAACTTAAGTAAATGTAATGATAAACATTAAAAAATATTGAAGAAAATGAATAATTAATGTATTTTTATTATTCATGAACGTAATATCAAATGTGAAAATTCCGACTCAAGTTAAGTGATTTCATATCAATTAACTTTCCATTGAAACATTTTTATTTTTATGAACATATTTACTTTTTTGAGGTGTATACATTGTACAATGACATTTTATATCATTAATATAATTATTCTTATAATATTAAATGTTAAGTTAAATGTTTTTCCTTCATAGTAATTATGATTCAACTGTTTCAATGTGATATGATACACTTTTTAATCCTTAACGATTATTTTACTCAAGAATGTTTTAATTATCTTTAAATGTTATTTCCATCCAAAAAAGATAACAACCATTGTTGTTACTCGTCCTCCACTAAGGTATTATTGATAAATATGTATCTTCTACTATATATGTATATGTGATAAGGCACATTGTTAAATTCATTATTTGATATATAATGAATGGTTTGGACATGTATGGCACTGGCGATACTTAGTTATATATGTCCCCTCAGGGTATCAGTAGTCTCATTAGATGAATCTTCTATAAAAATTAGAAACTTTTAAACTATCATGACAATATAAATTGTCATTAAAGGTAACATGATCCTAGGAAACATGGTTTCCAAAAATCAATCATTTCCCTATATTAGATTATTTTATTATTTTTCAATGAGATTTTGTGTCGACATATCTATCAATACAATTCATTATCAGTTCATTAACTAAATGGAATGAGTTTCAGTTTCATAACATGAAATATTTATTTTTTCTATTCTATTTATTTTAATGTCATCTCTTTCAATTTATTAACTCTCATTATTTATTATCTACTATGTTTTTAATTAAATGGTATGTGTGTTCTTTTATTACCTATCCATATTGAATATTATCATTGATTTATTATTTCTTCCACTATAATTCAGCATTACTACTAATTTTAGACAAACCTTAGTATGCTTCAATACAACAAGTTACAAAAAAACATATTTGATGAATTTTTTATGGATACAGTTTCTTCTATTTTATGACGTTTCATGATTTATTTTCTTTTGACTAATGTATTACAGGAATCATTAAGTTAATATTGTTTTAAAAAACTATAAAAATTTTCAGTCGCTTTGGAATTTATGCTTTTATGTATTCCAATTTCAAAAAATAATATATAAGCTATTGGATAATGAGTTCAGATGATTAAAGTCAGTATCCGAGAAAGTTTAGAAGAAACCTTGGAAACTATATTACGAAACCCTAGATTTGGGATCATAACCCTATGATAGATTTTGTGGAAATGTATAAATTAACATCCTATAATTTTGGTAATGTTTCAATTTTTTTGTGTAGTACATGAAATACATCCATTTCTGGATACTACAAGTGGACGTGGTTTTGGAACATATGTAGCTATATGTAACAACTCTAACAAGGTTTTTTGGAACTGAATTGGAGTAACATGGTAAATGAACATGCACATTACTATTCACCTAGTTTGAAAATCCTGAGGGATATTCTTTTTATAATTAATATTTTCATTTAAAACAACTATAAAGGATTTAAATTTAAGTAAGTAACCAAAGGAGGTAGAGTTTATGATTCTATAACATAAGATGAATAAATTTATGTTAGGTTTTACAACATATTTAAAATTATAAAAAGATTATAATTTTATGATTTAATATAGTTTATGAAATTTTTTGGAACTAAGAACTCAAAGGAAGAATGGTATCAATAATCATGGAAACTGTAGTGATCTTCATGATGATGTATTCATTGTAACTGTCATTAGTACTATGCATGTTAAGGATTTATTAAGGCAGTAGGTCGGGATGTGAAAAATAACTTAGCACAAATATAGAATCTTATTACATAGAGATAATCTCTAATATTGGTTCTCTTTGTGCAATATAGGACTCTATCAATTAGTGGGACTACTGATTCAATTAAAGATGATCAATGGATTCAATCATCAGAGAAGATATTTATGGAAAAGAAATGTGGGGAAAATGAAAGGTTTATAATTGAGATGTATTGTGTCAAAGGTGATGATGATAAATAGTGGTCCTTGATCCATAATTCTATGGTGGAATAAAAAATAGAACTCCTAGAATATATTACATTTAATGAGAAATTCAACTATAAATACTTCACTCGTAATAAATAAATTAAGTTGAAGAGAAATTATTATAGATTAAATAGAAAGGTAAAAGATAGTATTTCTGATTGTGAATCTACATTTAAAAGTTTATCCAGAAATGCTACATATTAAATACGCAACATAGATTTCAAGATAAAACACTCCATTGAAGGACTTAGGACAAATCTCAAAAGGTGTTGGATTCCCATAATTTTTCATCATTAAAATAAATAGTTTTATACTCCATTAAATTAGAAGTAATTTTCAATATCCTATATTTTAATAGGAATCAATTTGAATATTGGGACTTATTAGAACCATGAAAAATATAATGAGTCATTGAAGAAGGGAAAGAGGGATTTTCCAACATGTGATTAATATTTAATGAATGACTCTAGTAAATTCTTGAAGGTAATCAGAGTTTGTTATATGTGTATATATTATATTCACCTTGATAAAGAATATAATGGGACATAAAAAAGTATACTATTCATTTTTCCAACTATAATGATATAAGAAACTATTGATAATAATTTCCCAAGAATCAAGTGAATATACCTCAGAATAATAAAAGGAATGAAGGTAAAACATAAGTTATTAACAAAACCTATAAGGATTGATTATTGTTCTTATGTACCTAGATCTATGGAATATTTTTAAAAAAATTATTTTATTTATGGGTGTCTCATCATATGATTTATGAAATATGCTTGAATTATACTACAACACTATTTCATTATGGATTTGTAATAGTTTATTGAATAGTGGAAATAAAAGTGATTCATTAGCATGATATAATATTTATAGAATACATGGATGAGGTATATATAACCCTTAATATGATTCTAATATTTATTAAACGATGTTTGGATAATGAAATTATTAGTTTATATATCATAAACTGGATATGTTCTTACTAACATGGAATATAGTAATGATTTATTGACAATGTGGTTTATTCTATCCTTGAAAAATTTTATAGTATTATCAGATTTAAAGAATATATAAAATAATATATTTTCAATATATGCAATAAGAATCATGATTTTTTCAATACAGTATTATGGTTATTAATGTATTCACCATATCCACAGGTTTTATATGAGATAATTAAAATCTACTTCATGTTATTTGTTATGTTTATTTTTTTTTTAAATTGAGTGACATTTCTAAAAAATTATTGTATATTAGTCTTTTTTAAAAGTTAACCATTTATAAAATGGTTTAATATGAAAATTAGATGAGGTTTTAGATGTTAATGTATTACCACACCATATCACAAAAACTCTATTATGAAATAAAGTAGAACTTGATCAATTAAAATCAAAAGGATAATATTGTGTTTATAAAATAGAAATTTACATTTTCTTATATCCTTATACAGTGAGAACATTACATAACTATAAGAAATATTTATTTGAAAAAAATATATTATCATATTGTCATCATTTTTTATGATATCAGTATGGTTTTAATAATAGTGGTTTGGGATTCATGTTCATCAACTAGAACTCTCCTTCCAAACATAATTGTTATATCTTTCTTATGTATACAGGTTGTCATTTCCCTTGTATGTTCTCTTACTGGGGAACCACATTACATGGCCATTATATGTTCCTTTATATCATAAAAATAATATTTCTTATCAAAACTCTTCATGATATGGTATTTTTAACAGTAGCATGTTTCAAAAAATCAATTCCTTTATTACCCACATCGAGATTAAATTTTATGGATAACATTTATTTATAGAGGAGACAATGTAACTCCCCATGACATTCAAATATTTCCCTATTTTAATAAATTAAAATTTTTTTCCTAGATTTATTTATATGAAGCACCACATTATGATAATGTCACATAGATAATAAATGTTTTTTTCTCTATACAGAACACCGAGGTAAGCTGGCATTACATGCAACACTGACATTTCTAAATAGATTGTATACCATAGAATACATAGTTTTACTGAACAATAGTATATTATAAAAAATTATTATTTAATATAAGATGGTAAAACCTAGATATTAAATTTCTGGTTATGAATGTCACTAAAAAACAATGAAAATATATTGTTTAATTCATTGAATACAAGTTAATTATAAAGTAATATAAGAACAAACTGAATATATAAAGGGAATGTTTTAATGAAGATCTATTATTTTGCTCAAAATGTCATTTTATCCCAATAAATTAGATTTAATTCAATTATTTATTTATTGTAATTTAAAATATATATTATATATTCCATAAATTGATTTGATATTCATCCAATAGATTTGATAATCATAAGATAAGAACAAAATCAATAACCCATATAAAAATATTTTTATAAATGAAATATTACCACCTATAATGGTGCACCGAAATTAAATATGTAATATGAAACTATTAGGAATATAACATGAAAAAGTAAAATTCATATTTTATAGTTGAGAATATAAATTATATTTGGGTGAATCTTGGGTATTCCCCTATAAACTTTTATCTTTAAATGAATAGAAAAAATACTGGAATTTATTTCAGAACTACGTTTTCATATAAATTATTTATAAAGAATAATTATATTTTAAATTAATTATATAGTTTAATTAAAATATTTTTTTATTAATTAATCCAATCTATTTGATTTTAATCAATTTATCTTTGAAATTGGATATAAAATCTATGCAATATTTAGAATGTTTTCACACTAAAACCCTGTATTTTCATCCACTATGTGAGATTAAATTTAAATTAATTTATACCACTTTTGAGAATGAAATTTGGAAAAATTGAGTCCATATTTTTAATAATATTAATTTATTATTCATTAAACGGTAAACATATTTTTTTGACAAAAGAAATTAGTGAATCTAATAAAAATTAATTATAATGATTAAGAGGGAAATTAGATTAAGAATGGAAATACCCTTAATAATAAGACCAAATATTAACATTAGAATTATAGAAAGTACAATTAATGGTTTTTTTAGACCCTATCCTCAATTTCATATTATATTAAATTTTATTGGAGACACGTTAAATTTGAAAAATTAGGGCGGAGTTTCCATTCAAAAAAATTACAAGAATACCACTCCCCTCCCCTATAAAAATCACCCAACCCTCCCCCATCCTCACACATATCAGGCTAGTTTGGATAAGAAAATATCTTCCTAAATAGCTCATAAACATACCTTACTTAAAATTATAATCCCCTCCTTGGGCATAATTCAAATCATGGAATCCCTTTGGTGCAAACCCAATGGTTTTACCCAAATAAGAGGTAACATTCTTCCTCAAACACATCATATTTTCATTTCTTATTCACCCCAAATTTTATTATAATTACATGACTATATAATAACACCATTATACTCAATTTACATATAATTTATTCTAAGTTATATACTTACAATTACACACACTTCCTTCTAACGGGTAATGAACTTACAATTTATGTGTATGGCGAACAACCACCTCACAAACTGATGTCTTTCGTTTTTTCATTTTTCACCTTTCATGGTTTGAAATTATGATGGATATAATGCTTATATAATATTTATATTACATATTTAATTTATTTATTCATCTATAATTTTTTTATAACACATACCCTAATTCTACTAATTTTGTGTAAATACAATAACATCATTTGTTGAAGTATGGACTACCGCCCCCTCAACCCAATGTGATTCATCCACACTATACATGGAATGGATGCAGAATGGATTTAATTAAAAAAATATGAAATAAATTTAATATATAAGATATTAAGGATATAATTAGCTTTAATGGAATATAATATATCTTTTTTTTATAACCTGTTTCAGACAATAAAAAATGATAACATTGGTCATGGACTTGTGGGATACTAACACCTCAAAACGATGTGATTCCTTTTACATCACATGAATTATACATATAAGTGTATATTCCTAACTAAAATGGTATTTTTTATATAATTATAGTTTTATAAGGATATAGTATTACTTATTTTCTTTCCATAATAATCGCTAAAAAATAACTATATTCCTCATGCGTACACATGATATACCATCTTCATGAATGTAATGTTGGTTCATTTTTCATAATCATGCATCATTATGGTTTTATGTGTTTAATATATATGTAAATATGATGATTATATAAGTATTATTATTCATAATATGTTTATATAATGAATCATTTGATCATAGTTGACCTACTAAAGTCATTTTTGACACATAAACCAAGTATGGTCAAAACACCCGATGTAAACATAATTGTATATGTAGTTTCATAAAACATCGTAATAAATAGAATAAAAGTAATTATAATCATGAAAGTGGTTCTAAAGTAATTAAATAATTAACATAAGTTTATTATTCATGAATATAATGACACACATGACAAGTCAAACTCCTGGCAAGTGACTTCATCTAAATTTACATTCCATTGAGACTTATTTGTTGTTATGAACCAATTAACTTTTTATATGGTCTATATAACACGATTTCACATTATATATCATGAATATCATTATTATTATGATAATATAAATTTAAATTAAGTTATTCCTTCATTGAGATTATGATTCAATTGTTTCAATGTGGTATGGGACACATTGGAATGATTAATGAATAATTTTCTCAAGAATTTTTTAAGAACATTTCTATGGAATTTCTATCCATCAATGAAAGTAACCATTTTTTTACATATTAAACACTAAAAGATCATTAATAAATCATAATATTATAATCTATATAGATAGGTTATAAAGAACATTTTAAAATCCAATATTCTATATATGAGGAATTGTTTGAACATGTATGACATGACTGAGGCCTAGATGTAGATAGCCCCTCAATGAATCAGTATTATCATGAAAAAAATCAGTTGGATAGATAATAATAGTTTAAATTGTTTCGATAATAGATAATTATGGTCAAATTACTATATACCTATGAAAAAGTTCATCCAATATCTATGTATTTCTCTCATCTAGATTCATTTATTATTTTTCAATGTGATTTGTCATTGACATATCTATGGATATATTTCATTTATACGTCATTGAATAAATTGAATGTGTTTCAGTTTCTTACCATTACATAATTTGTTTCCTTATATAATTACTTGAATTGAAGGAATTTCAATTTTTTTCCATTCTATATTTCTTATCCACACAGTTTATTGATTACACAGTATGTTTGTTCAGTTATTTCATTAACTTATTCACTATTCTCATTGATTTATTATTTATTATTTTAGACTTAAACATTACTGATAATTCGATATTACCCTAATTATGTTTCCTTTGAATAGGTTATGAATAATTAATATATTAAAAATATTACAAGGATGTATCTCATTTCATTTTATTATGTATCATGTTTTATTTTAATATCCCCAATGTAGAACGGGTATCATGTATTTAATATAGTTTTATAGTCATAATAAATTATTTTTTACCTTTGGATTTGATGATTGTATCTACCATTTTAATGAACCGATGGACTATCTCTGGGCTTCTGGGTTTAGGCCATTATAGTTTGTATTAAATACGAGTCATGTACTACCAATGAAATGATTTTATATACTTATGTGTATACACAATATCAAAAACTTATGTTAATTTTATGATCTAAAGGTCCATGTTATTTGATTCAATTATGATTTATGTCTTTACAAATTCCATTATTTGTTCTGGACTAATGTTTACAACCTATTTAATATTGAGTATTTTTTGGAAATATTAATCGCATGGTCTATTATTTTTGTGATCAAGATATAATGACACCTCCCTTTTTAGCCGTAATGAGAATATGATCTCACTTATTCTAATGTTTCCATTATATATTTTATGATGAGTTTTATTATATAAGATATGTATTTGAAGGGTTTAATTTATGATGAAAATATTGGGAGATGTCGTAGATCACTTATGAACCAGTTGTTTTTGTGTCCATGGTTCCAATGGTTGTAGAACTAAATTATTATAGAATTGAACATTATGCCACTAAATGAATATATGTATTTTAAGGTGTAATACATATGTTTTAGAAGTTTGGTTCTTTAATATTTTTATTAGAGACTATTTTAGGTAACCCTTCAAAATTATTTCGTGAAATAATTCATGAAATCCCTACTGAAATTTCTAATATCATGTAAAGTGATCAATCAAAGGATATTTATATTGTTGATTCAATGTTCTGGAAATGTACTAGAATTTTGGAAATGTATAGAGTTATGGGTTCATTGAAATTAATTCATTTACTAGATACATAAAGTTGACAAGGAACTAAAAAATAGTTATATTATGGTAATAACTCTAAAAGTGTGCATTGAGATGGACTTGATCATCAGCTGGTGCATGATAAAGGGGCATGCTAAACACCTATTCTGACACACTTTTGGGATATGCTTCAAAAATCTGGAAAAAATATCATGATTAATTTCAACAGTTACCACGAATGATAATGTTTAAACCTAAGGTGACATAAATCGAATATATATTTTCATGAATTATATATCATATAATTGGGTATTCATTATTAATTGGTTTCCCAATATGAATATTTTCACTCACACTAAGAGTTTTTTTTGTTTTGGTCAATTCTAGTAATCAAAAAGAAATATATTAATGCTAAATCTGAATGAAAATGTTTGGATGAGAGACCAAATAAGAAGATTACTAGATTGACGAATATTATGACTATTACTAATCATTAATAATGATATAAGATTAATAAAGTTCACCATAGAAAAATCTGAAACTCATCAATGAAAGGAAATATATATTTCATTGAGAGCACCGGTGGTGGATTGTATAGATGAAAGATGATTCAATTTTTTATATTTCTATAATTTGGTATGAATTGCTCCAGGGAATATCTCATTGGATGTTGATGATGCTTTATGTTTGGACATGAATGGAACAATTTAATAGATTGTCAGGGAAAAATGAAAAGTCTACTTAATTTAATGGATGATAATAATGGTTTCCCAAATGAATAATCAATGGTAAAAAGTAATATATGTTGAATTAATTATTTTAATATGAATACATGTATTAGGGGGATGTTTTTTAATTGAATCATATGGTGGAATGAGTAATGGGTATACATCGGATGATGAAGAAACCATGAACAACATATGAAAGGAATGTGGTATTAAGGAATAAGGGGATGAATCCTAGTAAATGGTTTATGTATAAAGGGTAATGATTGAAGTATTTGTGTATAGTAATTCAATAAATATGTTATATATATCATTAAATATATTAGGATCTTATTGATATGTTATTTATTATGTGTTTATAATAATATTTTGAATGGTAGATATGTCTTAAAAAACAGATTTATGTCAAAGGATATGTTTTATATAAAACATATGATTAAGGGAAGATAACTGATATTGATAGAGTAAACATGATATTATTCATGACCCCATTATAGAGTAAAGATGATTGTTTAAATTTTGTAGATTTTATCAAATATTTTGTTTAATAATTTTTAGATTTTTGAAATATATTAAATAATATATTGTTTCATTCATGGAATTAGGAAGGGTGTATTTCATTATTTTGTTTTTACTGTAATTCTGGTTACTACCAAGCTTCAAAAGAATATATGACAATTTTATTCAAATGTTTATTATATAATAATTAATACATACTTCATTATATTTTTTTAATGTTATGATAAATTTGGGACATTTAAGGACCTTGTTAATAATCTTGTAGATTCTAATTTTGGTTAGACATGGAGGATACATAATGTGTACTATTAAAAAATAATTAAGTTAATAATTATAATTTATTAGATAACATGTGCTATGAATTCCATTTGTAATAATAACTAATGAAAAAATTAATGAAATATCATTATTTTATGGATATTAGGATTCATTTTTACCTCATGCATAAACCAATTATCTATATTTATTAAAGTAAAATATGGCATGGAAACTAATCCAGTAACATAAAAGGATATGATTGTTATTATGAAATAGAATTCAATCAAGTATGCATATATTCTGAGGAAAATTCCACATAATTAGGAAATGGATATTGAAATAATCTCTTTTCATATTATAATTATTTTTAATGATATTAATTAACCTTTTCGCACCTATTTGATATATGGTTTTGTGTTTTTTAATTTTAATAAGATCATTTAGAATTTTTCTATGAATGATATATTTATCTATCTATTTTTATTTAAATTTTACACTTTTCTTCCATGTCTAAATCTTCACTTCTTTCATGTGTTCTCTTATGTGAAACATGGTTTGATTGATTTCAGTTGACCATCCCACATCTATTTCTCTATTTTAAAGACACAAATTTAGTAAACATTTTTATGATGTTTTTTTCAGAAAAATAGAATATATATATATTAATCCATTGTTTATTGAGATTATTTTCCAATTGAGAGGATGAAATTTATTAATGAGGGTAGAATGTAACACCGTGAGATTTTGTGAAATGTATTTTTTCGAATAAAACTTATCTTTTCAATAATTTTTATTACACATAACACTATGTTTAGATTGTATTACCTGAAAAAAACTATTTTAACATTCGTTACAAGAAACAATGATCACAGCTTTAATTACACATGAAACTGAGTTTATAGTTTGTTGCTCACAACACTGTGTTTAAATGAGACATGTCATACAAAAATAATATTATTATCTAATAGGATATGTATCGCCTAGAAATTATAATTCCATCTATGGATATTATATACTAAATTAAAAAATATTTTTTTACACATATATATTTAATTGACTATGTGGTGGAATATTATTTTGAAATTTATATAAAAACTGTTTTAAAATTATAGAAATAATTTTAAGAAAAATAGTTTTTATTCACACAAATGTGATTTAGAACAATAAATTAAAAAATCCTTTTATGTGGGACATTTAAATGGAATTTATATATTATATATTCAATGAAATGATTAGAATCTATATTATGTGTTTTCTAGATAAGAGATATGAATAAAACAATTTTACCCTTACAAACTTTTTTTTTTCTAAAATGTTCTTTGCTCATCTTCATCACACTTATATTTATGTTAATATTTTTTACATTTAAAACACTCTTTTAAAAATTTAAATCATTTTTTAAAAACATAATTTTAAATTTATATTTGATTTAATCTTTTAAATTTTATTGAAAATATTAATTTTGTGATGAATTGTAAAAAATATATGGATTAACTAAGAATTTTTATTTTATTTAAAGAAATAAAAAATTAATGAAATTAATATTTACCTATTTAATTAGTTAAATTATATATATATAGTAATATAAATTAGTTCATTATAATAAATTGATTATTTAATTTTGATATAAAAACTTATATGACTTATTAAATTTCACTCTTTAGAAAACTAAATTTTCATCATGTGGGTGTCATTAATTTTAAATTGGAATGTTCCACTTCTATGAATTGAATTTGAAAAAAGGTATTTAATATTTTTATTCCTAATATATTATTTTATTTAATAATTTTAACTTTATTATTGAACATAATTAATTGATAACATAGTAAATACTATTTATCACAGTTATTGTTAAAACATGTATTCCAAGGGGATAATCATAAAATATAATAGGTAAAATAAATATGGAACTTGTAAATTCCTAATATACTGAAATATATATACCATTTATACTATAATTGTTTTATAATGTACAATTTTAGAACCATTTTTCTTGTGAAACATTGTTCGTACCACTTATTCTCTATAAATATTACTATTATTCCACTCACCTCACATATAAAATGCCATCCTCTCTACTCTAATATTCACACATCCAAATCCCTCGGTTTCATACATGTTATACATAAATATTTTCATTATTCCATCCCCCTATTATAAGACTCATATTTGTTATAAAACCATCATATGAAGTCTTTAGTTTTATACATAATGATTCTCATTAGAGAAGAGTTACAATTCTTAAAAATGAGTTTTTATTTAATTTACATATAGTAATACATAAATATTTTAAAAATATCATAAATTTATAACACTGGTATCCACCATATATTGATATGTTTTTATGTTAATTTTATGTTCCAAATACTGTTTCACATCAATCAAATTGGATATGAAATCAAGATTTTTTTACAGCTGACTACAACCTCACGAAATGATGTTAGTCATTTTCGGTCAAGACCTATAATAGTTTTATATAATTAGGTTTTTAAGATTTTTATATGATATTTATGAAATTATTATACCTCATTAATTACAATTTCACTTCTACCTTCTATCATTATAACCAATTTGAAAGGAATAACATCACTTCTGTGTATGGCGTGTTCTGACATCACGAAACTATGTGATGCGTTTTTTATATATTTTTTAATTGGATGGTAATTTGGAAGGAAGAAATTAATATTTAATATATTATAATCATATTAATACTTTTATAATTACAATAACTCATATAAAACCTTAATTTTCATTTAGTTTGAATATAATAACATGATTCATGTGTACGGTGGACTACCGTCTCAGGAATAAAATTTGATTCATTAATCACATACACTTTGCATGGAAGGTAAAAAGTATTGGATTAAATAGTAATAATTAATAAATATATACATATATATGTATATATATTACAAATAAATTATTCTGAAATGTTAACCTTTTATTTTTTATTCATTCTTCAATTCATTGAGAAAATGGAGGCAAAGTTGACACATACATATGGATTACCGTCTCCCTGAATAGTGAATTTAATTATATATATTTATATTGTATGAATTAAACTAAATAAATATATAATGAATATAGAGATTGAGGAAATATAATAATTTTAAGATTAATTAAAATGAAAAAAAACCTACATGAAAACCATGAGGTTATTATCTAAAATGCGATTTCAATAAGGAATTGTGGATAAATAAATAATAAAAAGGAATATAAAAATTAAATGTGGAATATTATATAAATTTCTGGTTTTATATTAGATTTATAGAAAATATTTACATATTATATGAGATATTTTTGCATGTATGAAACAAGTTAAGAATTAAGGTAAGGTATTTCTAGTCTATGTTTTATTTTTAAGGGACATATAGAAATTCACCACTCAATTCATTTATTTGGTGTATATAAAAGAATAATAATTTTTTTCATGAATATAATTTATTTCATGATATTTAATTTTTCATTTTATGTTAATATTTATTGGGGCTTACGATCGAATAATATTTCTAATGTTGTAAAGGATTTTTCAGAAATTGTCTTCTTTGTGACTTATTTTATATTATGCAATTATCTTCTTTATCAGGTATATATGCATTACCATTGAAATATAATATCATGAATTTATTGAACATCAAGATATTTTAATTATAATTAATTTTATTATTTCATGGGGAATATGATTCTATATATGTAAAGTGCTAATGATTTTACGTTACAATCTCATCCCTTATCATATTTTTAAAATTTTTAAGTGGTAAAGACACAAAATATTATTATAATGGAAAGGGAATATTACATGAGTCCAAAAGAGGAAATTTTATTACAATATTTCTCATAAAAATGGTTGAGCTATACCGGAAGGTCATCACTCCATGTAATGTCCTGGTTGATTTCGTTGTTGGAAAGTCCATCTTCTACCATGTTTTCTTCCCTATAGACATGAGTGGAAATGTATCTGAACTCCAAAAGCGAGTTAAGACATTTTTTCCAGCACACTGTTAAAGACCCCACAAGGTGAACCACACCATTCCAGATAGCTTGGATAATCTTGGTAGAGTCACTTTATATCCAAATGTTATTCCATCCTCTTAGTTTAACAAAGTTGACTGCATGAATCATTGTAATAATCTAAGCCTCAAGGGAAGAGGTAAACCCACAAACACTGAAAAAGAAGTCATGATAATGTCCAAGAGAGTCCCTAAAAAGGGCCCCTGAGCCTGCGGGACATGGATTTCCTTTGGAAGTTCCATTAATGTTTATTTTTTTCCAGTCAGGAATAGGGGCTTGGCAGAACACTTCAAAATAGAGCTTCATCTTCTTGTAGATCCCTTTGATTCTATGATATCGAAGAATCATTAAATCACAAAACGAATTATCACAGTGATATTTTTGAAGCGTGGAATCATCCTTAATAGAAATATTAATTCTAGCCCGACCTGCATTAAGATTGAATGAGTAAATATTGTGAATAATGGAATTTATATCATAATCTATAAGGTGGTGGAGCTCTTCAACTGCATAAATAAAGAGGTTTCTGATTTGTTACGAGAATTCCAATAGAACACAACATTTGATCAAGGAGAAAATAGAGTCAGAAAGAAACCATGTTTAGTCAAAGATGTCAGTAATATAATTCCAAAGAGTAGTGGATTTGGAACAAGATAAAAATAAAAGCTTTATCTCCTCCCTATATTGATGGCATATGTGACATCTCGAACTAAGTTGGACATTAAAGGACTGAAGAGAAACCTTAGTAGGACTATGATTATGAGCGATACGCCAGATATGATTAAGTCTAGAACTTTTTATCCAAGGTTTATCAAATAGTTTCAACCAAGAGAAATTGGTTTTAGAAGAAGATAAAAAATTGTTGTAATATGTTTTAGAATCAAGAATACCATTGTAGACCAAATCCCAAATAAGAAAGTAATCATCATTAGAAAAAGTGTAACCATCAACAACATTCTTGATAGGATCAGGGAGATCTAAGTTAGGAGAGTGCATCACCTCCTTTATAGTGCAGTTTATGGAATCTGGAGCGTTATAAAGAGAAATCATAGAATTGAAAGGGGCTCGGGTCCCGTTTTCAAGCCAGAACATCATTTTGGATTCAGTGCTAACTATCCATCTGGAGTTGTGCATAATGTTGATAATGGAATTTCTAATGGATGGCCAGAGAGAAGAATTGACATGATTCAAAATTCAATTTATAAAATTTTCCTAGAAATGATTTTTGAGAAATGAAATCGAATCGGTCTTGTTTTTAATTTAGTTCCAAGTGAGTGTAGCTTGGAGGGATTCATTAAAGAGTTTGAGGCTTTTGATTCTAAGTCCTCCTTTATCAAGGGGTTTACAACAGGTAGACCAGGGAACGATTACAAGCTTCCTTTCAAGTATACTCCCAATACAAGCAAAGTTATTAAAGTAGGAATTGATTTTCTTAAGGAGACTGATAAGCCACCTGTAAATCATCTACGAATAAACCATTTTGGAAAAAATAGATGATTTCAAAAGATAGATCCTACCAGCCATAGAAAGATATTTTCCATTCTGAGAACCAACTAGATTAATTATTTTCCCAATGATTACATTAAAGTGAAGAGATTTAGGCATGCCCCAAATGATAGGAGCTCCGAAGTAAGTGAATAGAAGGGACCCGTCTCTGATACTAAGACTCTCAATGATAGAGTTTTTTTCTAGTAGTGGGGAAACCATTAAGAAATAAAATAAATGATTTTTTCCAGCTGATTGATTGACCCGAGATCTCTTCATAGTGAGATAAGGCAGCTTTGAGATTAGAGATGTTTCATTTTCATCCTTTAAGGAAATGAATTATTTCCTCCGCATAAAAGAGATGGGTTAGATCATTAAAGGGATGGACATAATTTTATTTTGTTGAACCAGGGAGGCGAGGAGGTGACTAAGGTAGTCCTCCCCAATGGAAAATAGAATAGCAGATAGGGGAACACCTTGTCGGACTCCCTTAGAGTATTTGCAATAAAACATAGGAGAGTCATTATTGCGGATGGAGATATAGGCTGAGTTGAAAAGGGAGTTGATTCTGCTTATGAAAACATCATTGAAACCGAAACTCCTAAGAACCTTTAAAATTAAACTCTAGTATATTGGGTCAAATTATTTTCTGATTTCAATACTAATGGAAATGTTACCACCTTTATAAGTTTTATTAAGAGTGTTGGTGGATTCCGAAGCCAGGTAGATGTTGTCTTGAATAAACTGACCTTGATGAACCCAAACTGGTTCTATGATATGATTTTGTTACATAGATACAATAGTCTATTTGTAACACCCCGGGTAAATAAAGAATATAACATCTTTATATTTATCCATATTTGTGAATCAAATATTAATATTACTTTAAAGGAGATGTAATGCTCGATGGCGTACCCAATACGCAACAATGATTTTCTTGGGAATCTTATGTTGTACTCTAATAATAAAATAATATTATTTTAAATAGCAGTTAACATGTAGCCGTTGTATTGGCGGGAATGAATATAAATAACTAAAATATGATTATACATGTTTTTAAATGTTTTTACATTTATCCAATAAAATATAATGGCTTAAAATACGGAAAGAATTCAATTTTAGGCGTATATGCCCTAGTTTTCACTAAAGGTTCACTTATCGCCTTTTGATGGCGAACCGTCATTAAATATAGTTTTTTTCACTCTTATAAATTCTATTGGACCAAATAAAACACTTCTTAAGAATCGGGACATCAAAATTTACTTTGTGTAAATTTTTGGTATCTTTCCGATAAAGTTCTTTTTTTCAATGAATAGTGTAAAATGTTGTAATTTAATTCAAAACCTCTTTTTAATCTAATTTATTTATATGATTAGATTATCTTTTGAATTGGTTTTAAAGTGAAATTAGAATATATTTTTACCATTAAATCCAATAGTGGTCATTGGAATTAATTTCACTTTGAAATCATACTTAAACTAGTGTCAATCTTTTGATACTTATTGTTTCATATAAACACGCTATTTGCTTGGAAAGCGGGAATTATTTATTAAATTAATTAATCTGACTTTTATTTTTTGAATTTTGTAAAATAGACTTCATTTTTGAATTCGGAATATCAAATATAGCTTATGGTGAATTTTTGGGATTTTTCTGAAAAACATCAATTTTTGATGAATAGTGAAACCACTAAGTGGTACTTATAAAAACGGAATTTTCGGTTTAAATGAAAATTTTCCATCTTTGTGTTTTGAATTTAAAAAATCCGACATACATGGTTGTCATTAAGAAGTAAAATGTGGTTCAATGGGATAAAAATAATTTTTTGTTGAATAGTAACTTATTAAGTTTTTAATCGCGATTAGTGGTAATTAGTGTAGATTAAGGTAAAAATAATCCTTTAATAAAATAATATGAGCTTTACACATGTCCTACCCTCATGGGTTGTGTCATGGCCGACCAAGACAAGCCATGGGTCAACTTGGGGACCACATGGAGCCACTTTGGTTGGGAAATGACATAAATAACGTTTTATTTAATGTAAAAGTAAAAATGACACAAACATCATATGTTTTAAGAAAACAATTTTTACATGGGGTTATAATGATCAGATTTTTTATTATAAATAGTCATTGGAAAGATAAAAATATTTCCTACATCATAGTATTTTTTATAATTTTCAGACACTAAATAAATTAAATTATTTATGACATCATGATGATGCAGCGATGACCTCATTATTTAACGATTTAAATAAAATGGAAAGATAATGTAAAATATATGAACTACACATGTCCAAAACTTATTGGATGGGTGTATTTCGAACCCTTATCACCTTATCCACGAATTATATCAAGGTGGGACCTTTTAAAACTGAAACACATTTTCAAATAAAGTAATATTTCTTTACTTTCCAAAAGTTCCCCTCCTCTCCTCTTATAAAAGGCCCCCACCTCTACCTCATTTTACACACTCCTCGAGCCTTTGGCTCGGCCAACCCCTGCCCATTTACTCTCTCCACATCCATATCCTCATCCTAGAGGATTTCCTTTGGGTATAATCCTTTCAAAGGAAGCCTTTAGGCTCAAATCAAAAGGAGTTACACTTTTAAAGGTAATTCATTCTCTCATGTTCATTTGTTTTATTTTGCTTCTCCAACCCCCTAAACTCTTTTTATTTATTTCTTTTGTAACAACAACAGTATCTTCAATATACTAGGATGTTGTTATAAGATTTATTCGAGCTACACTCTCACAAAACTACATCAAATGGTTAAAGAACATACGGTTTCCGTGGATGGCGAAATTCTGCCTCCCGAAACGATGATTGTTCAATACTCATTTAACACCTTCAAAGGTGGCCATTATGATGTCGCTATTTTTATATATGATATATAATATTTTTATGTTTTCCTTAAGCTTCTGTTTTTTTTTCATTTTGGGCATACCTTTATGGTTTCCATTGTGGGTAAACGTGATATCTTCATTTAAGGAAGTGCGGACTACCGCCCCCTCAAAATGATTTGATTCGTTAAATACCATATGTGGGATGTATAAAGGATGGAACTATGATATTATATATGATATTATAATTTAATTATAATATACCTTTATATCATTATTATTCCATTCTATAAAATACAAAATAGAAATGAAAGTAGCGTTCATGCGTACGTACGGCTTACCGTCTCCATGAACGGTGCATTTCATTTCTTACCTCTAAATGATTATGTAATGATATAAATGCATGAATTTACTGGATATATATGAAATATATGATATCTACATCATGAATACAATTCTTGATATTATAAACATTTGGCCACACGAACAACATGTAATTGTAAGAAGTCCACTTTCGACTTAAGAACCAAATATCGGCAAAACAAATATTATTAACTTAAATGATTACATAATGTTTATGCCATGGTAATACATGATATAAAAGGAATAATGAAGTTGAAAAAGTTTCTTAAGGAAGTAGAAATTACCTCAAGTTTATTATTCAGGAGATTAAAGAACGATCGAGTCAAGTCGGACCCGAGGTAAGGGATCTTACTCCTCTCTTTCTTTTTAAGTACACTCTTTTATGTCATTCCCTCTAAAGATCATATTTATTGTTATTGGGATGTTTTTATATTTTACACATACTGTAATTTTTATGTTCATGTGATGAGAGACCCTATTTTGGATGTTTTGAGTGGCGCCGTTAGGCTGCCGACTTTTCGTAAGAGATCTAACCTCTCTTTTTCTTTTTAAGTACTCCCCTTTATGTCACTTCTTTTAAGCTCCTATTTGTTATGATGGGGGATGTTATTTCATTTTCCTCTTGCTGTAAATTTTGTTTTAATGTTATGAGATACCCTATTTGATCTTATCAATCCATTTTTGGAAGTTTTAAGTGGCGTCGTTAGGCTGCCGAGTTTTCGTAAGTGATTTTTCATCTCACTTTTATTCCCGTAAGATTTCGGCTACATTTGCCACAATTTCCTTTGAGAGTTGTATGTACTGACCATTATTTTATTCATTGTGTATTATTACTTCATTTATGAGTATTTACATCAATGATGTATTTTCCTTCTTTCACGGGTCGTATGTTTCGAAAGACACCCAAGTCGGTAAGGGAACCTTTCACCCTCCTCTTTTTAAAAGACTTCGTTTGTTATGTCTTTTAATTCACATACTATTATGTTGGGATATGTTCTTCTATATCCTTATTGATGTAAATTTTATGTCCAAGTGATGAGATTCACTTTTTATCTCCCATCAACTCATTTTTTGAATTTTTGATGTGACGCCGTTAGGCTGTCGAATTTTACCAAGGGAACTTCTTAACCCAATTTCGATTTCTTTGGGTTCAACATGTAGTTATTAAATATGTCATCCTTTGAATATGTGTTAATAACATTTTATTGTTTTACAATTAATATCCACTTATATTGGGTGTATTTATATTTGTCACACATAATTATGAGATTGATTTATCCTTAATTTAAGGATACCTTCTCTATAATGGATTTCATCTCATTTTACATTTATTTTGAGACTTCATTGTTGTTATGAACCAATTAACTCTTATATGGTGTGTATACTGTCCTTTGACATATTATATCATGAATCCTTTTATTCTCATGATATTATAAAGTTTGGATTAAATGTTATTCTGCTATTATTTGTATCCAAGAGTCTCTCATTTTGTTAAAAACTCTTTAACAAAAATATCATTTTAAATGTTTTAAAGATATATTATTCTAAATCATTATCATTAATGTACATGTTTTCAAAATGGTTTTCAGTATTTATTTATATGGAAATTAATGTTTTAAAATTATAATTCCATTAAAATCTTCAAAGTGTTATGGGACACTTTGATTCACAAATCTCTTTTAAATGGTTTTTGAAAACTGATTGATTAATTCAATATCTGGGAATTATTTATTGTGATTGTAAATGAAATATTGTTATTGAAATGTTTATATTTTCCATATTTTATGTGTAATAATGATACATGGACATTATGACGGGTGGTGCCGTGAATACCAGGACGGGTGGTTACGTTATAACCTCCAATGCATTGGGTATGGAAGTCAGCCGTATGGATATTCCATTAAGTATGTATGGAAATTAGACGTATGGATATTCCATTAAGTGATATGTGTGGGAGTCGACCGTATGGTTATTCCACTTAAGTATGTTTATGTCCCAAGTTACCTTTATATATGTTATGTGTTCTTTATATGGGTTTTATGGTAATCCTTTGGTTACAAAAAGGTATGTAATGATATTTTATTCAATGAAGAGTTTTTACTACTTCATAAAGGTGAAAAGTATTACTTTGATAAAGTATACATGGTTTACTTTTTGTTTTGATAAACTAACAGTTTTTATTCTTTGTGTATCCCTTACTGAGTTTTTATGCTCATCCCAAGTTTTTGAAATGTTTTTCACAGGACTTAGAGTGGAATAGGGTCAAGGATGGGATCAAGGGAAAGTCATGCTACCTAAATCATGAAACTAGGCATGTTTATTTTTAATAGTTTTTATTTTATGAAAATATAGTAGAAGAGACTAATTTGTAATCTTTTGAGATGTAATAGTTATGTCCTAATTCTCTAAAACTCTAACCTTGAAAAGATCCTCAATGTGAATTATTCATTTAATTCAATATTAAGTAAGGTTTAAGGTTGGGGCCTTATAGTTGGTATCAAAGGTCGGTTTAGATAACTTTAGAGGTTAGGGTATTCTCTAAGCATAAGTGAAATTACCATAATGGTTAGGATTTCAAAAAGAGTCCTAGTTTTAGATAAAGTGAATGAGTAAGTTTATCTTAGTGTTTATATTCCTCATTATTACATGATGGTTATGTTGATATACTCACACTGACCTTTTTGGTTTTAGTAAATGGCTGGATCTAGCAGGCACCAAAGTGACAATGTGTTTGAAGTAAACTGTGGTGGTTCTCTGATTTTGATACTGGATGAGATGGGGGATTCAATGAGGAATCTCATGGTTGTTCTAAACCAACTATCAAGGAGTCATGATCAACCACTTGAACCTTGGGGAGTTCTCTAATGCATCATGTACGAGATGACCAACTCGATGTGGAAATTCAGGTAATAATTATTAAGGTAACCATTAGGGTTTATATAATCCTTAATTTTTAGGTAATTATGGGTTACTCTATCATATGATGGAAAATGAAAGGAATGAGATAAACATGAGGTTAAAATATGTTATGATTATTATTGAAGATTTTATCTCATTTTGGGGAATGTTTTAAGAATTATATAGTTTTGGAAAAAGGACAACACACAGACCGTGTGACAACCCGTTGCGTCGGACAAAGCTGCGGGAATCGAACCCACAACCAAAGTGCAATTGGTATTTATCGCCTACCACTGGACGACGTGAAGTCACTGGTTAGTTTGACTGGTTCTTTTTAGTTATATGATTTTATGAATTAAGAGTATGTTTATTTTGGGTTATTTATGAAAATGATTAACCTATCATGGAGGATATGTGATTAGGAATAATTACTTTTCAATGCGAGACTTTAAGAGAAACTGATTTTGTTTGGAGATAAATGTTACGATTTAACTTGGAAGACTATGTGACTAAATCCATCAAATGTTTGGGTTTCAATCTTATATTGGTTTACTTTTAGGGATTTTATGGACAAATTTTTTATCGGATGGTCCTCGTTGAACTTTGGGTTTTGTTGGACAAATTTTGGAGATTAAGAATGGATTTTTTTTCTAATGGGATATCCTTTTTTGGGTTATCTGATCTTGTACTAATATTTTGGGTTTTGGTTTTGGTTAAAGTCTAATGACCTGGGAAGTATGTAGTTCTCTTTTTGGGGTTATGTAATTCTCTAGAAGTTGATTATAGTACTCTTAATGTGAACAAGTCTTCCTAAATACTCGCCTTTTGGAGAAAATATGAGTTTGTGTAAGGAATCTAATAAAAGTTGAGAGTCAACATGATAAGTGATTATGTTTCCTTATGAATAAATTCCTCAATAAGAAGTAACTTAAAACAAAAATGTTGTCTATTAACTTTTCCTACTGGGGAATCGAATACCGTTTAACACATCACAAGTTTGTGATTTTCTCATGGTTAACTTTCTCCTAAACATGTTTTCTATCACTCTCCATCAGAACATGACCCAATGTTTTCTCCTGCATGTCCATGTTTTCATACTTGGAATCCTAGTATGGGTTAACTCGGGTGACCTTTGTACTTATCTTTCTTTATTTTAAAGTGATTGTTTTACCGACTCTTCTTCCGATGTGGGACTTTCAAGGATGTTTCCAAGCACAATATTAAATTTGCGAGGACGCAATTCCCAAAAGGGGGGAAGGATGCAACACCCCGGGTAAATAAAGAATATAACATCTTTATATTTATCCATATTTTTGAATCAAATATTAATATTACTTTAAAGGGGATGTAATGCTCGATGGCGTACGCAATACACAAGAACGAGTTTCTTGGGAATCTTATGTTTCACTCTAATAATAAAATAATATTATTTTAAATGGCAGTTAACATGTAGCCATTTTATTAGCTGGAATGGATAGAAATAACTAAAATATGATTATACATGTTTTTAAATGTTTTTACATTTATCCAATAAAAGATAAAGGCTTAAAATACGGAAAGAATTCAATTTTAGGCGTGTATGCCGTAGTTTTCACTAAAGGTTCACTTATCGCCTTTTGATGGAGAACCATCATTAAATATAGTTTTGTTCACTCTTATACATTCTATTGGACCAAATAAAACTCTTCTTAATAATCGGGACATCAAAATTTACTTTGTGTAAATTTTTGGTATCTTTCCGATAAAGTTCTTTTTTTTTCAATTAATAGTGTAAAATGTTGTAATTTATTTGAAAACCTCTTTTTAATCTAATTTATTTATATTATTAGATTATCTTTTGAATTGGTTTTAAAGTGAAATTATAATATAGTTTTACCAATAAATCCAATAGTGGTCTTTGGAATTAATTTCAATTTGAAATCAGACTTAAACTAGTGTCAATCTTTTGATACTTATTGTTTCATATAAACACGCTATTTGCTTTGACAACGGGAATTAATTATTAAATTAATTAATCTGACTTATATGTTTTGAATTTTGTAAAATAGACTTCATTATTGAATTCGGAATATCTAATATAGCTTATGGTGAATTTTTGGGATTTTTCTGAAAAACTTCAATTTTTGATGAATAGTGAAACCACTAAGTGGTACTTATAAAAACTGAATTTTCCGTTTAAATGAAAATTTTCCATCTTTGTGTTTTGAATTTCAAAAATCCGACATACATGGTTGTCATTAAAAAGTAAAATGTGGTTCAATAGGATAAAAATAATTTTTTGGTGAATAGTAACTTATTAAGTTTTTAATCGCGATTAGTGGTAATTAGTGTAGTTTAAGGTAAAAATAATGCTTTAATAAAATAAGATGAGATTGACACATGTCCTACCCTCATTGGTTGTGTCATGGCCGACCAAGACAAGCCATGGGTCAACTTGGGGACCCCATGGAGCCACTTTGGTTGGGAAATGACATAAATAACTTTGTATTTAATGTAAAAGTAAAAATGACACAAAAATCATATGTTTTACGAAAAAAAATTTTACATGGGGTTATAAAGATCATATTTTTGATTATAAATAGTCATTGGAATGATAAAAATATTTCCTACATCATAGTATTTTTTATAATTTTTAGACACTAAATAAAATAAATTATTTATGGCATCATGATGATGCAGCGGTGACCTCATTATTTAACGATTTAAATAAAATGGAAAGATAATGTAAAATCTATGAACTACACATGTCCAAAACTTATTGGATGAGTGGATTTCGAACCCTTATCATCTTATCCACGAATTATATCAATGTGGGACCTTTTAAAACCGAAAAACATTTTCAAATAAAGTAATATTTCTTTACTTTCCAAAAGTGCCCCTCCTCTCCTCTTTTAAAAGGCCCCCACCTCTACCTCATTTCACACACTCCTCAAGACTTTGTCTCGGCCAACCCCTGCCCATTTACTCTCTCCACATCCCCCTCCTCATCCTAGAGGATTTACTTTGGGCAGAATCCTTTGAAAGGAAGCCTTTAGGCTCAAATCAAAAGGAGTTACACTTTTCAAGGTAATTCATTCTCTCATGTTCATTTGTTTTATTTTGCTTCTCCAACCCCCTAAACTCTTTTTATTTATTTATTTTGTAACAACACCAGTATCATCAATATACTAGGATGTTGTTATAAGATTTATTCGAGCTACACTCTCAAACAACTACATCAAATGGTTAAAGAACATACGGTTTCCGTGGATGGCGAAATTCTGCCTCCCGAAACGATGATTGTTCAATACTCATTTAACACCTTTAAAGGTGGCCATTATGATGTCACTATTTTTATATATGATATATAATATGTTTATGGTTTCCTTAAGCTTCTGTTTTTTTCATTTTGGGCATACCTTTATGGTTTCCATTGTGGGTAAACACAATATCTTCATTTAAGGAAGTGCGGACTACCGCCCCCTCAAAGTGATTTGATTCGTTAAATACCATATGTGGGATGTATAAAGGATGGAACTATGATATTATATATAATATTATAATGTAATTATAATATACCTTTATATCATTATTATTCCATTCTATAAAATACAAAATAGAAATGAAAGTAGCGTTCATGCGTACGTACGGCTTACCGTCTCCATGAACGGTGCATTTCATTTATTACTTCTAAATGATTATGTAATGTTATAAATGCATGCATGTACTGGATATATATGACATATATGATATATACATCATGAATACAATTCTGGATATAATAAACATTTGGACACACGAACAACATGTAATTGTAAGAAGTCCACTTTCGACTTAAGAACCAAATATCGGCAAAACAAATATTATTAACTTAAATGATTACATAATGTTTATGAAAAGGTAATAAGTGATATAAAAAGAATAATGAACTTGAAAAAGGTTCTTAATGAAGTAAAAATTAACTGAAGTTTATTATTCCGGAGATTAAAGAACGATCGAGTCATGTCGGACCCGAGGTAAGGGATCTTACTCCTCTCTTTCTTTTTAAGTACACTCTTTTATGTCATTCCCTCTAAAGATCATATTTCCTGTTATTGGGATGTTATTATATTTTACACTTACTGTAATTTTTATGTTCATGTTATGAGAGACCCTATTTTGGATGTTTTGAGTGGCGCCGTTAGGCTGCCGAATTTTCGTAAGAGATCTAACCTCTCTCTTTCTTTTTAAGTACTCCCCTTTATGTCACTTCTTTTAAGATCCTATTTGTTATCATGGGGGATGTTATTTCATATTCCTCTTGCTGTAAATTTTGTTTTAATGTGATGAGATACCCTATTTTATCTCATCAATCCATTTTTGGATGTTTTAAGTGGCGCTGTTAGGCTGCCGAGTTTTCGTAAGTGATTTTTCATCTCACTTTTATTCCCGTGAGATTTCTGCTACATTTGCCACAATTTCCTTTGAGTGGTGTATGTACTGACCATTATTTTACTCATTGTGTATTATTCCTTCATTTATGAGTATTTATATCAATGATTTATTGTCCTTCTTTCATGGGTCGTATGTTTTGAAAGATACCCAAGTCGGTAAGGGAACCGTTCACCCTCCTCTTTTTAAAAGACTTCGTTTGTTATGTCATTTAATTCACATACTATTATGTTGGGATATGTTCTTTTATATCCTGATTGATGTAAATTTTATGTCCAAGTGATGAGATTCCCTTTTTATCTCTCATCAACTCATTTTCTGAATTTTTGATGTGACGCCGTTAGGCTGTCGAATTTTACCAAGGGAACTTCTTAACCCAATTTCGATTTCTTTGGGTTCAACATGTAGTTATTAAATATATCATCCTTTGAATATGTGTGAATAACCTTTGATTGTTTTACACTTAATATCCACTTATACTGGGTGTATTTATATTTGTCACACATAATTATGAGATTCTTTTATCCTTAATTTAAGGATACCTTCTTTATAATGGATTTCATCTCATTTTACATTTCTTTTGAGACTTCATTGTTGTTATGCACCAATTCACTCTTATATGGTGTGTATACTATCCTTTGACATATTATATCATGAATCCTTTTATTTTCATGATATTATAAAGTTACGATTAAATGTTATTCCGCTATTATTTGTATCCAAGAGTCTCTCATTTTGTTAAAAACTCTTTAACAAAAATATCATTTTAAATGTTTTAAAGATTTATTATTCTAAATCTTTATCTTTAATGTCCATGTTTTAAAAATGGTTTTCTGTATTTATTTACATGGACATTAATGTTTTAAAATTATAATTCCATTATGATCTTCAAAGTGGTATGGGATACTTTGATTCAAAAATCTCTTTTAAATGGTTTTTGAAAACGGATTGATTAATTCAATATCTGGGAATTATTTGTTGCGATTGCAAATGAAATATTGTTATTGAAATGTTTATATTTTCCATATTTTATGTGTAATAATGGTACTTGGACATTATGACGGGTGGTGCCGTGAATACTAGGAAGGGTGGTTACGTTATAACCTCCAATGCATTGGGTATGGAAGTCGGCCGTATGGCTATTCCATTAAGTATGTATGGAAATTGGACGTATGGCTATTCCATTAAGTGATATGTGTGGGAGTCAACCGTATGGTTATTCCACTTAAGTATGTTTATGTCCCAAGTTACCTTTATATATGTTATGTGTTATTTATATGGGTTTTATTGTAATCCTTTGGTTACAAAAAGGTAAGTAATGATATTTTATTCAGTGAAGAGTTTTTACTACTTCATAGAGGTGAAAAGTATTACTTTGATAAAGTATACATGGTTTACTTTTTGTTTTGATAAACTAACAGTTTTTATTCTTTTTGTATCCCTTACTGAGTTTTTATGCTCATCCCAAGTTTTTGAAATGTTTTTCACAGGACTTAGCGTGGAATAGGGTCAAGGATGGGATCAAGGGAAAGTCATGCTTCCAAAAACATGAAACTAGACATGTTTCTTTTTAAGAGTTGTTATTTTATGAAAATTTAGTAGAAGAGACTACTTTGTAATCTTTTGAGATGTAATAGTTATGTCCTAATTCTCTAAAACTCCAAACCTGAAAAGATCCTCAATGTGAATTATTCATTTAATTCAATATTAAGTAAGGTTTAAGGATAGGGCCTTATACTATTAGCTATGAGCTTGGTAATGATTTTGTAAAGGGATTTGATAAGAGTAATGGGTATGTGTAGTTTAATTTCAAAGGAATTGGGCACATTAGGAATAAGTGTGAGAAATTGAGCATTGAGGCCATGAAGAAGGATTCCATTGGAAAAGAAGATATTGACAAGCTTACAAACATCGACATGGATGACATCCCAATGTTGCTGAATGAAACCATTTTTGATAACATCAGGTCATGGCATACTGTCAGGATTGAGACTAAAGACAATATTTTTAATCTCATGATCAAGGGGAGTGCTCAAGAGAAAAAGGGTTTCTTCCTCTTGGACCAGGGAAGGGATAATCCCAGGGAGAAGGTCCTTATTAATACAAGGACCATTTAAGATATCAATCAAAATATGATACCACATGATTACCAATAGCAACCTCATAATCATAAAGAATGCCATTGTCCCTATTAAAAGGAAGGGGACAACATCCATTCCTAGTTCTTTGTAGGGCATTGTATAATTTAGTGTTTTGGTCACCATCTATAAGCCATTTAGATTTTAAGACTTGTTTTTGGATGTTATCCTTAGGAACCAAAAGAGATTTGACTTTCATAGAAATGTCATCCTCATTTTGAGGGTCAGAGGAGAAGTCGGAATGGGTGGCATTGTTTTGAAATTGTTTGAGGTCATTCTCAATAGAGGGTATGTCCTTATCGAGTTGTTTCGATTTAGTTATACACCAACCCTTGAGACAATGTTTGAGACGGTTGAGATTTATAATACAAGAAAAGTCATCCATGTGATGACTCATAGAATTCCAACAGTTCTGAATAATTTTAGAGAAGTCTAAATCCTTTGACCATGCATTGTTAAATTTGAAACGAGGACTTGGCTTGCTATGCTGGGATAGGAAACAAACCAATATAGGATGATGATCCGAGAAAATCCAATGTAAGTTAATGCTTGAGATTGTGTCCTAGACATCAAGATCCAGGTCATTCACAGGAGCACTATCAAGTTTACTAGCAACCATCCTATTGTAATACCTTATATACTAAGTAAACTTTTCACCATCTAGATTAACTACTATCGGGTTACAATCTTTTATTGATATTATAAACTCCTTGGAAGATATATGAGAATGGGAGGGGACAAGTTTTTCCCTATGGTAAAGAATAGCACTAAAATCTCAAATCACTAGACATAGGTTGGAGATGCAGTTAGAAAGGCGAGGGATGTCATTCCAGAGAGTCCTACAATCCTGATATCTATTCTTAGCATAAACAATGGAGCATTACATATGAATTTCATTAAGAATAAAGTCACAAGTGAACATTTTATCAGAGGTATTTTGAACCTTATCATCTTTCGAAGAATTATAGTATAAAATACATAAGTTTTCAACCACACTACTATTACTGCAGTCACCTAAAAAATTATAACTAGAGGTACAAAAGTGCATGAATTTCAAAGAAAAGTTAACTTTAGGTTCAGCAAGTGGAATCACCTTATCACGATTTTTGATGTATATTCTTCCAATGATGAAATATTATGATCCATATGACAAGGAACCCCTTACCTTTCATGCCCTTTGTTTTTTCCGTTGATAATACAACTTTTACATTTTAATTACTCTTTAAATTTACTTATTATTAAAAAAATATATTAAATTTATACCAACATGATTTCACTATTCCATCAAAAAACATTTTATTTCATATACATGTTTTCTATTTTTTCCATACAGGTTCAATAATTATAAAAAAAATATTAATGAAATTATACTCATTTTTTAATGAAAAAATTATAATTTAAATAGAATATTCATTCCATTTTTAAAAAAGAAAATGTATGTTTGGATTTTACTGAAAATTTGATAAGAATATTTATTTTAACCAGTATGAAATGAATAGAATTTTCAACCATCATAAATAAATGTTTTATAAATTATTCCTTTATCAAATTCGAATACTTATAATACAATAAAATATGTGGTATTTTTTTGATTTTTTAATTTTAAAAAATTATAATTTTAAAATGTAAAGGTTATTTTACTCATGAAATGTTTTAAATGATATTAAGGGCATCCATTATATGTTTTACATGTTATTTTTAATGAATGGGATTATAAGAATGGTTTTATTTAAAAAATGTGTTTCTAAATGTTTAAAGGATATCTTCATAAAAAATATTACATGTAATATATCAAAAATCATTTTATATCTAAGATTACATCATTTAATGTTACATAAACATTATTAGGGACATTAACCAAGGGTAAAATTATTATTAATGATTTGTATGGTTTATATATATGTAGACAAGATATTTATGAAATACATTTCTATTAAAAGTGTTTCATAATGATAAAATTATTTTAAAAACCACACCATTTTTTGTGGGACAATATTTTTTAAAATTATGAAATTATTTTGAAACCTTTTTATGTTCCACATGTTTTTTATGATGAAACATTTATGAACCCCATTTCTTTTCTTGGGTTCAGAAAAGACAGTTTTTTATGATCTTTTGGTACACATCTATATAATTTGTATTTTGTGATGGGGGATACATTATAACTAATAACTATGGTTACTTTATAACTAAGGATTTTTGTTACATTATATCTAAGAAGGTTGGGACCTATATCCCCCTCCAATGTATTGTGTAATGATTAATATCTCATGAGATAAATCGGGAATGATTGGATGTAGAAATAGTCTAGTAAGGGTCTCTTTCCTCACTTGTTGTCTTGGTAGTGAACCTTAGGGACTCTAATGCGAGGGGGAGAGAAGATATTCCACAATGATAGTCTTGGAAATGAGCTATGAACTACTATGTTAATATTTTATAATATTATTACTAAGAAATAAATATATATGTTATTCAAAATATATGTTCACATGGTTCATGTTCTATAACTAAATTATGATTCATGTAGTAAAAACATCCATGATTTATTACATGACTGTTGTTTATGATCTATGATATTTAGGGTAGGGTTTCAAAGTTTTATTTTCATGTTATCATATATTTATGACAATTATATTTTGATATATTCGTGTTTTAACTTTACGGAGCATCTGATCTCACCAATTCTTATGATTCCTTACCCAAAAATATAATAAAATATATTACGTATTATATATCTATGGATGATTCTAGTCATGAAGAATAAAATTGGAGATGAAGTAACTTACTCATTAAATAGTGGTTCATTTATCCATGTTTCTCTGTAAATAAATCTTCTAATTATCACATATATCATCATGTTATAAAATCAGTATTCATATTCTATGATATATTATTTATGTTTTAGAATTTTGGGACATCATTTTTGGAGTATCTATGGTGTTTGGAGGGCTTTTATTTGGCCCCTTATATCAAAATATGTACTTTGTTTACTTTGCATGAGGGATATATTTGTATGTATTAATATTTATTATTTATTACTTATATTCATAACCATATGAGATTGGAAATGTGCTCAAGAATAATAGAATCTAGGATAGTGCATCCCATGTGTGGGGTATTCCAACATATCACCGGTCTCCAACCCCTATCATATTGGATCCATGATTGGGGTTTTCATACTCTGATTATCTTGGGTCATGTGGGCTTTAGTGGGTCAGGTCATGAATGTCTGGTATCAAAGGAGTGATTTCATCATTATGACTAGAGTTTGGATATTTTTATCTATCAGTTGATTGTTGGTATTTATAGACAAAATATTAAAGTGTTCTCAATTGGGATTTTAGGAGTTGATGTCCAATTTTTTAGGACATCTATGGTATCCATTCAATAGGATGCTGATAACATCCTTGTTGAATTAGTGCATGCTGGAACTAGATATAAAGATAACATTATTACCATAAATATATATGGATTTTATGGGATTTTTGTTTCCTTATTGTGTCTCATCCCTAGATATAATCATTAACCTTTTGTGTATCTTATTTAATTTAGGAATCCTCTATGCATAAAACATGTTACTATACAATACCTAGAACACAAGGATGATCCAATAAGTGAATATGCTTTATTATAGACTCTATCAGAGGTTCTGGTTCCTTTATGGGAATTCCAGTTATTCATCCTCCTTTTGTGATGATTATTGCACTGATGGTATTAATTAAAGATATTAATTTTCTAGGATCCCACCATGATTTTCAAATGCAGTGAAATTCCAGGTTTCAGGGTCATCCAAACCCCGTAATTAGATAATGAATCATTATATGTAGTCACTCTTGTATTCCACAATGTGGGGACATAAATAGGCATGATTATGGTCCAAGATGAGAGTATTCTTTAGGGCTTTGAGGGATTATGGAGGAATTTTGTGAATCAATCACATGATGAAACAACTATATCCAAGTCATTTTATTGTGTCACTTAAAGGATATGTTTTCTTTAGAGTCATTGTGATTAGGACAGATGTGTGATCTTATTTCATTATAGTATGGATGTATAACTATTTTAGAGTTTGAAAAAAAGTTTATTTACCTTTCATGATACACTCTACATAGGGTATATGATATATTCTTTAATAAAAAGACCTTGATGTGGGAATTTCATCAAGATATAAATGTTGGAGCAGTATCTTTTTTCATTCCCTTATTTGATTGAGTGATTTAGTGGGATTTATTTATGAAGAGTTTCATAGTAGAGGAGAAATCATAAAGAGTACTAGTAGATTGAGCCTAAGAGTAAATATTTGATAAGTTGGTATGAGATGGAAGTCTCATTGACTTGGAATGTGAGTTCATTTAGAATACATTCCATGGAAAAACGATTTAGTGGTACATTTCTCATATATTGTCTCGTTTAATCCATGAGAGAGGTGATTCTTTTCATGTGATGGATGTGTATATATTTATCATCACTGTTAAATATTCCTTACATCTAATAAAGGGATGTTTGATGGACTGACCAAACAGAGATCACATTTGGTGTAAGAAAATCCATAGGAATGAAAATGTGGTATATGAGTATGTAGAGAATTAAGATGTGGAAATCAATTTGAATTATTCCCACTACAAACCCTAGTGGGTCTATTCTAGGCTTAGAGAGATGGTGGTCTAGTACAATGATAGCTATAGGAAGTGGATAATTATAACATTGAGGCTCATAAAATGATTAGATGTAAAATATATATCTTATTTACATTATCTATAGTACTGGTAGATATAGGTGTGAGCTAATCTTATCTTACTTATTCTATGGTCTGAGACATTGATATTTCATTTGGTACATAGGCTTAGACCTTACTCTAAGACACTCCTACAAAGGTGAATCAATGATCAAAAACACTCTTAGATATTTTATCATAGATACTGGAGTCTAAATAATTTTATAGGATTTCATTATTATTTCTATGAGGCCTTAAGACATTCTATTTTTTATTTACGGACAATATATAGTTCATTAATAGGAAAATTTTATCAGGAGGAGGATCTGGTGCGTCCACAGAGATGGGATAAGGATTTCCTTTTTGGTTGAGAATGAAAAAAATTCAAACTAGGATGGGATCATAGAAAAGAGGGAATTGCCATAAAAATCCCTAGTTTTAGATTATTTTCCTTGGTGTAGTTGATGTTATAAGCTTTTCATTTCCAATGGAGGTGGTGGGGATTGGGGTTACTATTTATAAGTACATGATATGCAAACGTCCACACATAGTGATACGATTTTTTATTTAATTTCACCGATGGAATATTCTAATACCTATTCCATCATATCATATGGCCCCTATAGATATTCTGGAGTAGAAGGAGCGGTTGGAGGTAATTAAGATGATGGGATTTATATACCAAGTGATTTCCCCAAGACAACCCCATATTTGTTCACCGTGATGGAAGATGAGAGTTTGAGGTTGTTTGGGGATTATTGATAACCAAACCATTTGGCTGTGAAGAGTAATTATCTACTATTATGGAGCAATGCTATGTTCAATCAGTTTATAGGGTTGATATGGTTTTCAATGATTGACCTGAAATTATGGTATTTGTAGTTTTATTATGAAATGGGAATATATATAGGAACTCATTTTGTTGTTTCTATATTAACAAAAATTACATGTTGAGTCCTTTCAGTATGATAAATGCCCTAGAAGTGTTTTTGCGACTCATGGACCAGTTCTTTCTTCCATTCATTGACCTGTTTGTGATGTTTTACGTCAATGATATCCTTGTGTACACATCATCATTGGTGTAGAATGCGAGACACTTTAGGATGCTCATGAATGTAATCTGAGTGAAAGAACATTATGTGAATCTATTTGAGTGTTCGTTCATGATTCAGGTGGCCCGATATATAGGACATCTCATATCAAATAAGTGTGAAACAGCAGTCCCTATAATGTTCGAGCTAATTTTTGATTGAGATCCACCAAATAGTGTGATGGAGGATGATAGATTCCTTTGGTGGCCAAGCTATTAACGATTTTTCATACCATGTTTCATAGGGATATCTTCTCCCATGACTATATTAAATTGAAAGGGGAACCCATTAATATGTATTAAAACGTGCTAGAATGTATTTTTAGTTACTCAGTTGATATTTATATGGACCCCCATGATGAGGTTTCCAGAGGAGGAAGTCGATTCTGTAGTGTTATGTATTACATTAAGAACCATGCATGGTTGGGTTCTGAGAAAAAAATTTAAAATTATAATTTACGAGTCTTGGAATGCAAGACAACATGAGTAGGACTATGTGACCCAGGCTTTAGAGTGTGTATTGGTAGTTGTTTCCCTTAATTTTTGGTGAATCTACCATATGGGTGAGTAGTTTATTTATATTTTGATACCAAGAGTATCAAGTATATATTTTTTCAGAAGGATATTAACTTGTAACTGAGAATAACATAATATTTCATTAAGTATTTTGAATTTTAGATACTCATTACTAATTGGAAGGGGAATTTAACGGAAGATTCTATCAATAAGAACCATTGATCATGTAATGAAGCCAACCAACAGGTCATGAAATATAACTACACTAAGTCCACCACCAATAGGCAAGGGTTGTGGACTAACATTGAGTTGAAATATCAACCATGTGGGGGACTTATAAGATTTTACATAAACACACAGATATATATAATCACAAACAATAATGAAATGTAAACCAATAGATAACCATGAATTCAATCATCTAAAATACCAGCACTAGACTACAAAAAAATTACATGAAAGAAAAAGGGCCAAAAAAGGACATCCAAAACAAACTGAAATGGATTCCAACCATAAAGGAAATAAAAGTACTAAAATCAAGGTAACTATAGGAACAAAAATTGTTGTTTCCATCTCACTATTCTCCACCAAGTCTTAATCTCATAAAGAATCTGTCAAAATGATAGTCCTCTTCATAAGAGACAACATATGCGGGATAATCATTTGTAGGGGTGAGTATAACAATAACAAAAAAAAACCCAGAATTCTTGAATCATTTAAAATAAAAAATAATAGTCCTATCATCACATGAATATATAAAAGAAATACATGAAAACACAATGAAGATATAATCACATTCGATACACAGCCTCAAATAATATCAAAACCATATTCCTATTATAGGATTTGTGCTTGATGGTTCCACACATAACTCTTTCAGGAGAACACAAATAATGAGTTATATAGATCTGGTGGAACCTGTCTAAGATATGTTCATCGTATGGTTTCAACAAATGAAATATAAAATTGAAGTCTAATGAGATCGATATAAAAATGGGAATCATACAATTGAACATTGGGTATACTAAGAACCCAATCTGGACTAACATACATGTAGGTCACCGATGCTCCTGTCATGTTGGTCAGGGAAATTCTAGGAGCCCCACCATGGGAAATGATGATGTCATATGGTCTCACTCTCTTTATCACAGAAGGATTTCAACACCTCCAGATAGTACAATTGTTCTTCAGAGGAGACTACCATCCTATTCATAGGATGAAACTCTATACTGTGTCCTTTAGAAATGGTTAATGGGAACACACCCTAATGAAACATGTCCAATCTGAAGAGAGTAAAGGTTTTGATATTTTATTGAAAAAGAAAATGGCATGTACTTTAATTACATGGAATGTCCCTTCGGAACTAGATTTGACCCATTTATCATGGCCCATCCCTCTTTCTATTTCTAAGAACAGGTCATGTCCGTGTCCTGGTAGTCTTGGTAGTATCTGTGCCTTTCATCCACTGTCTATGTATGAACACATGATGTGTGGCCCACCAAACATTGTGTGTTGACACATGGTCTCCTATATGTGTACTCCATTTACGTGTGATCTATTTTCTATGCCAAACAGAATATGAGGAATGTACCAAATTACATGTAACACTGTATGGATTCTTAGATGTGTACACACTATACACAATGATTTGGCTATCTAGGAGGGATTCCAAGATGTGTACACCCTATACACGCTGATCTGGCTATCTAGGGGACACATAGTGTGTGGTAAAGACCACACAACGTGTGATCCTAAAATCTATACAAAACTCCTAGCTGCAGATCTGGGAAACAAACAAAACATTTAAAAATGAAATACATTATATGTAACTTTCATTATCATATAACCCACAGTTCCTCCAGTGCTAATGACAGTAGCAGCTTCGCCAATGGGTTTTCCACTTGCCTCACTCAGAGATTGCAGATGTAGTAAAACTGATAATCATGAACACATAATCACCAGGGATCATGCATCAATATTCTTGGAAAAATATATGCAATCAAAATCATCATTTTACACTGAATGCATGATGAATAGATAACCGAAAATCCATCCAGATTTGATCATCCATCATCTAAAATCAATCACATCATCAAACTGAACCAATTTCTACACTATCAATTATTGCGCCATGGAATGGGGGTGAAACGACGGATTTCTCTAGTATTCATCGAGCCTCAAATCAGAAAATAATATATTCATGAATTTACAATGAATAGTAGGATAAAATCATGAAACAAAAAAGACGTTCGAACAGTAGCTGTGTTTAGGTTTGGCTCTATATATTTCTATTTGAATGATAAATGAAGATCAACAAAAAAATAAACATTTCCTCAAAAAACATCCCACAAACAAATACATACCCAAAATATGATCGATCCATGAATCAATCTATTCGATTAGTGATCTACATTAATAATTAGAATAAAAAAACAACGATAAATCCACATAAAAAAAATTTTCTAACATGAGTCTAATTGATAACTAATGATGAAATAATCTATACCATTTTCATTCATGAGGTCCTCAAATTTCCTTGGCATATACAATCATGCGACCTTCATCATGAATCAAAAAGGATTTATTGAACACACTCTCAAATTCTCAAGGTTATTCCCCTAACATATATAAATGAACATAATAGTTTTTAAGAAGATAAAATAATTTTGAATAACTGGCCTTAGACATATATAATTTTGAATTTAGTAAATAATTGACCCTGAGGATCTTTTTATGTTTAGAGCATTATAGAATTAGGTTATTACTTATACAAAACATCTTAAATATTTATTGTAGACAATTCTACTCAGCATCGATTTGTTTCATAAAATAAAAAATCTGAAAGGAAAAGATACATGTTCAATTTCATTTTTTTAATAGAATGAATTTTCCTTGATCCCATCCTTGACCCTATTCCACCATAAGTCCTATGAAAAAACATTTCAAAAACTGGGGATGAGCATAATAAACTTAGTACGGGATACACAAAGAAGAAAATATGTTAGTTTTCAAAACAACATGTAAACCATGAATAGTTTTTCATAAAGAAATAATTTTCCCATAAAATAAGTAGCAAAAACAATTAACTGAATATATTCTCATTTCATACCCTTTTCAAAACAAAAATTTTATCATAAAGCCCTTTGAAAACAACATATAGCATATAAAGGTAACATGGGACATAATAATAATTAAATGGAATTACCATACAGTCGAGTTCCACAAATATCAGTAAATGGAATAGCCATATGGCCAACTTCCACACCCAATGCAATGGTGGTTATAACATAACCACCTGTCCTTAGTTTATCAAAGAACCACCCATCATTTGGTTTATCATGTAACCAACCATTAAATTTCCATGTATAATTACATAATCATACAGCATAAAATATAGAAAATATAAATATTTTAGATCACAATATATCATTTGAAGATATTGAAATACTTAATCCATTTAAAAAAACATTTTCAATATGAAAACAACCAAAAATAGAATAAGGGATACATTTTCCATTTAAAACATTAAGGATTATAGAGGAAGCCAAATAATGACTACAATGGGGGAGAAGTCATTATCGCAGAAACTGTTAGAAGCTTTCCATTTTTCATTTAGTAAAACAATTCATAGAAAAAGATTCCCTTTGAATTAAAGTAAAATTCAATGTTTTTTATTATAAACTATATAAAATAAATAGGTATATATTATCGAAATATGCTTCGATATAAGAAGATTGAGACGAAGTCCCTTAAAAAGATCATTTTATAAATAAAATAGATCGATTATGTGTATTCACTATAGGTACACATAAGTAATTTACAAATAGAATATGGGACATAAAAAAGTTATTTCATACATAATCATAACATAATGTAATTAAAATTATAAGATTAACCCATAGAATGAAAATTGGGCTAAAAACTTCAGGTACCTCGTGTCTGACTTGACTCGTTAGTTCTTTAATTAACTGAATAATAAAATTAAGATAATATATACTTGCCTCAGAAGAATTTCAAATTTTATTATTTCATTTATTTAACTGGTTACCTTGTTTGAACAATTAGTTAATTATTTGAGTTCATATCAGACATTTTTTCGATGTTCGAAACATGAGTCAAAAATTAACTTGTTAAAATTATTAATTTTTCATGTGGTAAAATTCCATTATCTCCAGAATTATATTCATGATTTAAATATTATATATAACACATATATCCTTTTAATATGTATTTATAATAGTCCATAGAATTTAAATATAAGTAATGAAAATCGCCGTTCATTGAGATGGTAAGCCGTATGTACGCATGACTGCTACTTTCATTTATTTTTCATATTTAAAGAAATGAAAACTAAATAATAACCAGGTATATTAAAATAAAAATAAAATATACATGTTATATATGTTACATAATAAATTAATTATATTCTTTATAAATTCCATGTATATCATGCCCAAGTCATATCACTTTGAGGGGGCATTAGTCCGCACTTTTGTCAAATGAAATTATCATATTTACACAACAATAAAAGAATATTGGTATGTTATAAAAGTGAATTAAATATGAATAGAGATAAAATAAATCACATAAATATTGTATATAATAATTGTACCATCATAATTTCCACCGTATGAGGCGGTTGGAGAAGATTGAACAATAATCATTTCGTGAGGCTATAGTTCACCGTACACAGAAGCAGTACGTTCTAAACTCATTAGACAAAGGTGTGTGTAGGTGTAGTTGAAATAATTCATGTAAAAACAACCTAGTATTTTAGTAAAATTGGTGTTTCAATTTAACCAAACAATAATAAGAGCATAGTGAGTGGAGAAGGAAAAATAAAAGAAAGAAACTTGAGAGAAGACATTATCTCAAATCGAGAAAAATCTTTTGATTTGAGCCAATTGGATTTATTAAAGTGAATTATACAAAATTAAAGGATTATATGAGGATTGTAGAGATGTTTGAATTATATGTGAGTAGTTTCGAGGTGATCCAAGTGGCTTTAGTGGTGTTAGTAATTTGTTAAAGTTAATGGACTTTTATAATGGGGTGGGGTCTTTTGGAATTTTCTAAAGTATTTTTTTTATAAAATAATTTTCAGTTTAAAAATTTCCAAAACACATTCAATTCATATATTGTATGACTAGTTTTAGAAATAAAATCATACAATAAGAATTTGACCGGTTTTGGTTATTTTTTAATCCCTATGTTTTTTGTTTAACCATTTTTACTCTTATCGTTTTATCACGCATTTAACACTTCGAGAATAAATATAGTTACCAAAATCCAAAAAAATATATTATTTAAGAGTCATTAATTAAATTTTATAATTATTATAACTATTTTTCCAAATCATATTTTCTTGAATTTTATAATATTTAATAGAATATTTTATATTTTGAAATATAAATTATGTAAATTTTGACTTGGTTAGTATCATGATTTTGTAAAAACATCTATAAAAACACGATTGATTCTAAAAATACATAATCAATAAATATATAACATCTAAATATCATCTAGAAAATTCGTGGAAGACATAAAAATAATCAAATTTATTTTGTTTTAACATTTATAATATCATTTATTTGAATCCTTTGTTAATTAAGAAATCACTACATCATCATTTTGTCAAAATAAAATTTATTTCCTTAATGTATAAAAATTATAAATAGAATATCATGATTTAGTAAATTGTTTTATCATTATAATGACAATTTATAGTCCAAAATATCACTTATATAACCCCATATATATTTTTGACTAAAAGTTATATGTTTATGTTAAATTTTCCTTAACATTAAATTAATTTCAATAAAATTTCATTTTAAATTAAATGTCACTCCATGGAGTCCCAAAATAGACCCAAGTATTCCCATGGTCAGAAATTTATCTTCAAATAGGTTTTGGACATTGTAAAGGAAATTTAATATTATTATAATATTATTTTTACCCTTATTTACACGTTTTACCCATTAACCATGGTAAATAATATATTTAATGAAGTTACTATTTATATTGTCTAAATATAAATGTTAACTATTTAAAAAATTTGAACCTCTTGATTTAAAATAGAGAATCCATTTTTCAAAATTCAAAACAGAGAAGTTGCAGAAATCAATTTAAAATTAATTCCGATTATCCAAAACCAAAAATCCTACTTTTAAGAAGTAAAAACTACCAAATGATTGATATATGTTTATGTCCAATTTCAAAGTGGAATTACATTAAATGACCAAAATTGAATTAAATAATAAAATTATATTATAATTACACTTCAATACCAATAAAATGGATAGTCTATAAATATAAATAAATTATATTATAAGGATGTTTTGAAATAAAATGTAGTATTTTTCACTTTTGAGCAAAAAAATGAACTTTATCGGAAAAATAGAAAAATTCCTCCCAAAGTAAATTTTGATGTCCCGATTCTAATTAAAAAGTATATTTTTTTCAAATGGAATATTTAAAAGTGACCAAAAACTAGATTAAAAAATTGTTCTCCAACAAAAGAATGTAAAAAGACCTTTTAAATAATATTGGAGTATTTCATGCTTAATATTGGATTCATTATCATTTTACGCCACTAAATTTTATAGGCTAAATGAAAAACATTTACCAAACACGTTTAATAATAATATGGTTAATTATGTTCATTCCTAGCAATACAATGAGCAGGCGTTAACTACCATTTAAAATAATAGTATTATATTAGTATTATTTGTTCAGTATGACTCAACATTGTGTGACACCTATGATTTCAGAGAAAACCATTATTGTGTATCTGTTATGCCATCGAACACAACATCCACTTTAGTTTAAAATTAAAATTTTATTCAAAAATATTATTAAATATGATAATTTAAAATTCTTTATTTTCCTAATATGTCACATCCTTCACGCTTTCGGGAATTCCGTCCTTGAAATTTTATTTACTTATTAATTAAGTGAGGATATTTATCCCTCATAGAATGTTTTGATTTCCATGTTTCATCTTCAACCACTTTGTTTCTTCTCCAAACCATTACTTGATTAGTTAAATTATTCTGCAACACTTACTCTCTGCGGTCAAAAATATGGACAGGTTGATCCTCATAAGAAATATTCTCTTCCAACTGGACTACCTCTAGACTCAAAACATGATATTGATCTGGTATATAATTTCATAACATTGAAACATGAAAAACATTGTGTACCTGGGATAAACATTGGGGTAAAGCCCCTGGTACGCAATTGATCAAACTTTATCAAGAATTTCATAAGGTATAATAAACCTTAGACTTAAATTTTATTTCTTATGAAATCTCATCCACATTTCCTTAGAGAATCCTTGAGAAAGACATGATCACCTAACTCGAAAGAAAAATCCTTCCTCCAATTATCCACATTAGTTTTCTGCCTAGTCTGAGCTATCCTCTTGTGTTTCTATATCAACTAAATGTCTACTTCCGTATCATCTACCTATTCTAGTCTCATTAAAATTATTTCACCTACTTATTCCCAAAAATATGGTGATTGAAACCGCTTTCTATATAATTACTCAAATAGATCCATCTGTATACTGGAATTAAAATTGTTATTATAAGAAAACTCAACCAAAGAATGATGTTAGTTCCATCTTCCCTGGTAAATCATTGAACAAACATGTAGCATGTCATCCTATGTCTGAATTGTTCAGTGTGACTACCCATCTGATTAAGGATTAAAAGTTGAACTAAAATTTATTTCAGTACCCAATAAATTTTAAAGGCCTTTCCAAAAGATAGAAGTGAACTTGGGATCATGATCAGATAAAATGGGGAGGGGAACTCCTTTTAACCTGAAAATCCTTGTAATATAAAATCTAGAAAGTTTATCTAGAGAAAGAGTATCTCGAATATGAAGGAAATGAGAAGATTTAGTCAATCGATCAATAATAACATAGATTTCATTGTTTCTCGATATGCCTTTGGTAATCCCACACCGAATTCCATGGATATATTTTCTCATTTCTATTGTGGCACTGGTAAAGGTTGAATCATCCCTTTTAGTAACTATTATTCTGCTTTATCCTGTTGACAAGTCAAAAACATCCCATTAATGCTTGTAATATCTCTTTTCATTCCATCCAACCAGTAATACTCTCAATGATCTTTGAACATCTAAGTACTACCAAGATGAAGTGAAAATGGAGAACTATGAGCTTCATATAACAACTTTTTTTCAACTATGAAAAACAAGGCACACATAGTCTATTCCAAAATCTAAAAACTCTATCTTTATTAGTGTTAAATTCAAGAAACATAACCTTCTGAACCAAGTTGACCTTTTTCTGCAATTCAATATCTTATTTCTGAGCTATATTAATTCCTTCTGATAAATATGATTTCACTAAAACCTAAAACAAAACAGAATAATTTATTTCAACAACAACATCAATTAAAAAGTTCATTAAGTCATTAATCAAAGAATATTATTCTAAACATAACATGATTAATGTAGCATTTCTATTTCGGCTCAAAGTGTCTTCCACATTATTTTCCTTTCTTGGATGGCAGTGATTTGTGAAATCATAATCCTTGATTAATTCCAACCATCTCTTTTGTATCATGTTCAATTCCTTCTGAATGAATATATAATTACAAATTTTTTGGTTAGTATATATTTCATAGTTTATGTTACACAAATGATTCCTCCAAATCAATAAATCAAGAACGGAAACAGCTAATTCCAAATCATGCGTAGGTTAAATTAACTCATGTGTTTTCAACAGAATTGAAGTATAAGTAATTACTTTATCATTCTGAATTAGTACACAACCATTTCCATTCAACAAGCATCACTGTATATAACAAACTCTCTATTTCTAGAAGGGAAATTCAATACTGGAGCATTCACAAATCATATTTTCAAATCTTGAAAAAATTTATCAAATTATTTTGTCATGATAAATTTAACACCTTTTCAAGTTAACATAGTCAGTGAGCTAGATAACCGTGAAACATTTTCCAAAAATTTTCAATAAAATCCTTCCAAACCAATAAAACTATGGATCATTGTGATATTGGTAGGTCTTTTCCACTGATCAATAACTTTTGTTTTGGAAGGATCCATTTTTATGCCATATTTATAAACAATATGACCAAATGAAAGAAATTGTTTGTAACCAAAACTCACACATTCTTAATTTACCATACAATTTTAAAGGTTTTCGAGATAAACCTAATATGAATTTCATGTTCCTATTTACTTTTGGAATATACCAAAATTTCATCAATAAACACAACCACAAAATTATCCAAGAACTCAAGGAAAATTCATTTCATAAGATCCATGAATATCGTTGGTGGATTGGTTAACCCAAAAGGCATTACTAAAAATTCATAATGGCCATATCTAGTACAAAACAAAATCTTACAAATTTATAATTCTTTCACATTCAACTAATGGGACCCAAACCTCATTTCAATCTTCGAAAAATATTGAACTCCCTAGAGGTGATCAAACAAATCATCGATATGAGGCAATGGAATGTTGTTTTTAACCGTGATATTATTCAATTCTATATAATCAATGAAATGTATCATTAAAATATATTTCTTTTCAACGAATAAGACTATAGAACTCGATAATGATTTTCCTGGTTTAATGTAACATTTATCTAACGACTACTGGAATTTTTTCTTTCACTCTAAATGTTTAATTTTTTCCATTCGATAAAGGGGTTTTGAAATCAAAATAGCATTTAGAACTATTTAATTAGAAAATTCAACTTCCCGATCAGGTATGATACCAGGAAACTCATTATAAAAAATATCAACATAATAATTTTCTAATGAAACATCATTAATATAAACAATTATTTTGTTTTCAAAAATATGTGCATGGTAACATCCATTTCCATATTTCACTAGTTTCTCGGCTTCCTGATATGTTATCAGTGATTAGGGTTCATTATTGTACACAAACTGAATGTCTTTATGAAGTTAAACCACTTTAGATCTATAATTAATTATAGCATGGTATCATAAAGCTAATCCATTCAAAAAATGACATCAAACTCTACTAGATGAAAAACAACTAGTTTTGGAGGTAAATTCCCTACAGAAATAAATATAAAAAGATTCTTATAATTTATTTTTTTCTCAAAAATTCCCCTAAGTGTTTTTACAATATGTTCAGAATTTATATCTTGAGATGGAATTTTTAATTTACCTAAAACAATCTCATAAAAGAATGAATGTGTAGATCCTGAATCAAACATCACATTAGATAAATATGAAATAACGAAAAAAGAACCTCATACCACTTTATTTGATGGTCCCACATCAACCAAAGTAGTAGAAAAATATTTTCCCCACCCTTATTATTTTGATATGACTGGTTTCCACCCTAGGTAATTAACTTTGGACACACATTGGCATAATTACCAAATTTATTTCAACTAAAACATCTTACCACTAGCTTTTTATTTCCTCCTCGATCATCGTCCTTATAGTTACGAGTAGTATGAAGAATATTACCACTGTAGAATAGCTTTACAGATTCTAAGAGACATTCTCCAAGATTCTTATTAACACATTTCTCACAAGATAAAAAATTAATTATCTTACCACCAGGCTTCTTTGATGAGTCCATTCCCTTAGCCTAGAAAATGGACCTCTTCTTTTTATTACTCTCTTGAAACACCAGATCATCAGAAAACTCTACTTCTATCTTCTGGCCACATTTTAAACTTTTCTCATAGATTCTGAATTCACGAGAGGCAAATGATCATCAATATCACAGCTTCACTCTTGAGTAAAATTGATTTATCTTACTATCAAGATCTTGGATGAAATATGGATCCTACCTTGTCAGTCGAGTGAACATTACATCATAAGCAGCCACTGAGTCATCCTCCTACCTCAATTCCAATTTTTTTCAATCATATGTCGAACAACCTCAGGGAATTATTTCTCAAGAAACATAAATTTTAATTCATCCCAATCAAGATATTCAATCTCCTCAATAACCATGATATTTTTTACCCATTGACCACTATTGATCAGCTTAAACTTCAAAAGGATAAACAACAACACTAACCTTTTGATGTTCTGAACAACCCATGAAATTTGAAATCCTTTCTAGTGAATTAATCCACTCTTCAGCTAGTACGAGGTCAGATGATCCTCTGAATGATGGAGTATGTTGCCTCATGGAATTATCCACTTCAAACATATTCCTTTGCGGTTGGTCTAGTTGATCTCGTGCATGGACACAACCACCATTTATCACTTGATTCAACTAAGATATCATAGTAACAACCTATTCATTTCTGATTCCGACCACCTTAGGGTGCTGATTTGGAAGGTTATTCTCATCTGTCCTCCTTCCCAGCATACGTGCCTAGTCTTGTCTACAGCAAACCATTCTGAACAAACATATCTTTGACAAAGAAACATGGTAATCTTTATATTATATATCATAAGGTAAAAATAATTTATTGATATTATATTCATAAAATACTATCTCTTAATGTTATCTAAACTGACCTCTCATACCAACTATTAGGACCAATCCTTAAACATTACATAATATTTTATTAAGATTATAATTCACATTGAGGATCTTTTCAAGATTAAAGCTTTAGAGAATTAATTCATAACATATACAAAACTTCTTTAATATTTCATGAAGAAACTTTTACTTAGTAAAATGATTTTTTATAAAATAAAAACTATAAAAATGAAAGAAACATGTTCAGTTCCATGTCTTAAACATCATGACTTTTCATTGATCCCGTCCTTGAAACTATTCCGCATTTTTCATGTGATAAAACATTTCAAAAACCTGGGATGAGCATTAAAATCTCAGTAATGGATACACAAAAATGGAAAGCTATTAGTTTTCAAAAAAACATAGAAACCATGCATAATTAATCATAACGTAATATTTTTCACCTTAAAGAAGTAGAAAAAAACACTTCCCTAAACATAAGCTCGTTGTATACCCTTTATGTAACCAAAATATTAGCATAAATCCCATAAAAAACAATGCATATCATATAAAGGTAACTACAGAAATAAACGTGCTTAAATTGAATAACCATATGATTGACTTACACATATATCAATAAATAGAATAGCCATACATCCAACTTCCATACCCAATTCATTGGATGTTATAATGTAACAACCCGCCCTTTGTTTATCATAGAACCCCCAGTCATTTTGTTTATCATGTAACCAATAGTAACATGTCCAAGCGTCATTACATAATCATAACATATAACATATCACAAATATAAATTTTTTTAAATCACAATATATCATTTAAATATATTGAAATCCTCAATTCATTTCAGAAACCATTTCCAATATGAAAACAAACAAAAAGGGATTAAGGTATTTCTGATCCTTTTTAAAACATTAAGGCTAATAGTGGAATCCAAATAATGACTACAATGGTGGAGTGGTAATTATTACAGAAAATGATAAAAACACTACTTTTTTCATTTAGTAAAACACTTAGTTGAAAAAATATTCTCTTTTAATTAAAGTAAAAGTCAAAAGGTTTTATTATACACTGTATAAAATAAAGGGGTATATATTATCAAAATATGCCTCAATGAAATAAGATTGAAACGAAGTCCCTTAGAAATATAATTTTTTAAATAAAATAGATCGATAATGTGTATTCACTATAGGTAAAAATATTAAATTTAAAAATACAAGAGAAGACATAAAAATCTATTTCTTATATAACCATATCATGACGTAATTAGAAGTAGATGATTAACCCATTGAATAGAAATTGGGTTAAGATTTCCCTTACCTAATGTCTGACTTATCTTGTTCATTCATTAATTTACTGAATAATAAACGTAAGTTAATTTATATTTTTTTCAGAACCGTTTTCAAGTTTATTATTCCTTTTATATCTCTTATTTCCTTTCTATAACAAATTGTTAATTATTAGGCATCTTATTGGACATTTTGTCGATGTTCAGAACAAGGAGTCAAAAATGAAATTGTTATAATTATAAATTTTCCAAGTGGTCAAAATTATATTATCTCCATAATTATATTCCTGATTTTGATATCATATATAAAATATATTTCCAGTATATATGTATTAATAATAGTCCATTTCATTTGGATATAAGAAATATAATGCACTATTCACCGAGACGGTAAGCCGTTCGTATGCATGCATGCTACATTCATATCGTTTTCATATTTAATGGAATGAAAACTAAACAATATATAGGTATATTATAATTCAAATATAATATTTATTTTTTATATGTTACATAAGTTCCTTAATTCTATCCTTTATACGTCTCATGTATAGCATGAACGTGTCATATCACTTTGAGGGGGAAGTAGTCCGCACTTCCTCAAATGAAATTATCAAATTTATACAACATGACAAACAAAAAGGAATGTCATGGATGTGAATTAAATAACTATATAGATAAAATGAATATTATAACTATCATATATAATTATAGATCCATCATAATGGTCACCATAAGAGGTGGTAGGATAATATTGAACAATCATCGTTTCATGAGTTAGTAGTTCGTCGTCCACAAAAGTAGTATGGTCAATACCCATTAGACAAAGGTGTGTGTAATTTTAGTTTGATTCCTTATTATAAATATAATACTAGTATATTTAGGATACTAGTGTTGTAATATAAACAAATAATAATACGGGAACATGGATTCGATAATGAAAAATAATTGAATGAAACTTGAGAGAATATATTATCTCAAATCGGGTAATGTATTTGGATTTGAGTCAAAAGGCTTTATTGAAGTGCCTTATGCCTAAGGTAAGGATTGTAGGAGAAATATAGGGATTTTTGGAGCTTATGTGAGTAGTTTTTTGATGAGACAAGGTGCTTGAGAGGTGTGAGTAATTGGTTAGGGTGATGGCATTTTATAAGGGGTAGGAAGGTCTTTTTATGAATGTTTGAAAGTATTATTTTATTATAAAATTATTTTTGGATTCAAAAGGTACAATAATCATTAAATTAAAGAATTTTATGAGTATGTTTTGAAATAAAATCATCCAACAAGAATTGGACTGGTTATGGATATTTTTTAATCATTATTGTTTTTATTTAACACTATTTTACTATTACAGTTTTATCAAGAATTTAACACATTGAGATTAAAAATAGTTACAAAAACATGAAAAATATCCAATTAAAGAGTCATTAATAATAATTTTGAATTATTATAACTATTTTTCCAAATCATAATATTTTTTTGAATATTATAATATTTAATAAAATATTTTATATTTAAAAATATGAAGTATGCCAATTTGGACAGAATTCATATCATGAATTAAAAAAACAATGAAAACATGATTGATTCAAAATAATCATAATTAATAAAAAGATAAAATGTAAATATAATCCATAAAATTCTTGTATGACATCAAAATAACAAAATTAAATTTAATTTAACATTTATAAAGTAATTTATTTGAATCCTTTATCAATTAGGCTATCCCTACTCATAATTGTGTCATAACTAAATTTATTTCATTAATGTCTAAAAATTATATATAAAATAACATGATGTAGGAAATCATTTTATATTTATAATTACTATTTATAGTTGGAAATTTCACTTATATAACCCCATATAATTTTTTTTCTCTAAAAGTTATATGTTTATGTTAATTTTTCCTTAACTTTATATTAATTTCTATAAAATGTCATTTTCACTTACAGGTGGCTCTATGGGGTCCCAAAATTGACCCAATGATTTCCCTGGTAGGAAATGTATCATTAAATAGGGTTAGGACACATCTTATAGTATTTTAATATTATTTTAATATTATTTTTTACCCTTATTTACCAGATTTACCTTTTTACCATAATAAATATGATATTTATTGAAGTTACTATTCATATTGTCTAAAAATAAAAGTTACCTATTTACAAAATTTATAGCATTTTATTCCAAATATGGATTCCATTTTTCCAAATTCAAAACACATATGTTGCAAAAATTAATTTAAAAGTAATTCCGTTTGTGAAAACCAAATAACGCGTTTTTAAGAAGTAAAAACTATCAAAAGATTGACATGTGGTTGTTTTAAATTCCAAAGTAAAATTAATTTAAATGACCAAAATTAGATTAAATTATTAAAATATAATCTAATTACACTTTAAAACCAATTAAAAGGAAAGTCTATGTATATAAATAAATTATATTAAAAGGAAGTCTTGAATTAAAATGTTGTATTTTTCACTATTCACCAATAAAAATGAACTTTATCAGAAAAATACCAAACTTTTACCCAATGTAAATTTTGATGTCCCAATTCTAATGAAAACACTTATTATTTTTTCAAATGTAACATTTAGAAGTGACAAAAATTATATTTAAAAAGAGTTCACCATCAAAAGGCGGTAAAATAACCTTTTAAAGAATATTAGAGTATTTAATGCTTAAAATTGGATTCATTCTGATTTTAAGCCTATAATTTTTTTTTTAAAAAAATGAAAAAACATTTAACAAACATTTTTAATCGTAATATTGATATTTATTTTCATTCCAGCAAAAGAAACAACTTTTCATTAACTACCGTTTCCAATAATAATATTATATTTTTTTTTTTCAGTATGAATCAACACTGTGTGAAAAAATAATATTTCATAGAAACCCATTGTTCTACAACAGGTATTCCATCGAATATAACATCCCCTCTAAAGTAAACAAACATATTTAATTAAAAAATATTAAAAAATATTAAAATTTTATATTCATTTTTAACTAGGGATGTTACAGTAATAGGTTTCTACATCACTTAATAATGTAAATAAATTAATTAATTAACTTAATCATTTACACTGACAACAAATTTTAACCAAACACCTGATGATGATATGTTTTATGTCTCAAATAGGGTAAACCCCGTGCTCAAATCTCATTGGAGGAAAAATATTTATGATATATTCCCCATTTTAATAGTTATTTCTTTTGGAATACATCACATGTAATTATTTAATATATTTAATATGTTTGGACAAGTAATTGAATTCTCTATAGGCCTAAGAATATCATGTCATTTCAGCACCTAGCTCTGAAAATATTCCAAATAATAATCCAAATTAATACATGGAAAAATATGATTGTTATCATGTTTGACTTCCGAGATATGTATTTATCAAAATGATAAAACAAAATACTATACAATGAGATGTGGATACCCAACACACATATGGGTCTCCCACTCCTATGTTCTCTTCTAATGAATCTCATGCCCCCACAACACATTCATAATAGGAATCACTCACATAATATGGGATAATCTTATTTGGATCATTGATATATACTGGGTAATCTAAAAATACATACCCAGCCTCAATTTCCAACAATCCCCAGTCAATAACATGTGAGTGTAGTTCACGTACCTCCTCAACTAAAACACATGGAAGACACTATGTATTCATATAATAGGGATTGTAGAGCTATGTGTTATGCCACCTCTACAACTCTAGTGTGTATCTGTACTATGATAATAAATCATAAAGAATGATTTTCACCCTATCTGAAAATTCTTATCCCACATTTATTTTGAAGAAATCAGGTTCACATTTCTTTCAACTCGATATACAAAAGGCCTCAATCATCATTCTATAATGGAGTTTGGATAAATTTTTAGTGTCCTAATGTTATCCTAGATGATCTGTACCTTTTACATTCAAACACACATCATTCAATTAACATGGGAAGTGAAAATATTGGATATTTATATCCCATAAGTACACATACTATTAAAGAGTTGTAATGTGAAAGTGCAAGGTCGACCAGACAAGGACTACTGACAGGCTAGTTACCAATTAACTAAAACAATATATTATGATTATTCGCATTAACTCCGATGGTGTGGTTTTCAATAAAGTGATGTAGTGTGGATTTAATTATAAAAAATAAGGGAGGGATTGTGGTCAAATCTAGGGATCATCACAGAATATAATATAAGACTTATCTATGGATTATCCTCTATCTTACGATGTTAAGTGATGCACACATCACCAATTGTGTTTTTTAGACCTATTTGGAACAACCAATGTAGAAATTATTACATGGTAATAGTATATATGACAACCTAGGATCATTATGATTAACTGCGATGAATAAACCATCATAGGATGGTGGCCATTGTCCTTCCCACCTACAATTAACCTATGTTAATTAAATTCCAATTCCATTGTTAAAGGTTGTGAAAAATAATGGTATGAAAATTTATTATTAGCATAATTACAATCTATAGTTTTAGCATGGTTAAATATATATAATCATTAGGCTCATCGAAAACCATACTAATGATGCCTGAAACAAGGAGGATATGCTGTGAATAACAGTAATGATAAGAAGAGAAGAAATACAAAAAAATGATACACATAATCTTGAAATAGTTGATAACGAATAAATCTAGGATTAAAAAAATAATTATAAACATAAAATATTTTAGTGACATGTAAATCCATTTATAAATTTTCTTAGAATGAAGAAAAAATGAATAACTTTTTAGAAATTGATGAAGAATGTGGATCATAGATGAATGAGATGTTACAAGATAAATAAGGAACGCAACAAGTGTATAATTTATGTAGAACATGTGTAGATTCACCATTAACACAATAGAAATTTCCAAAAAAAATTACACGAAGGAATTTACATATTATTTGGATAGAAAAAATGAATAATTGAAGATAATTTCATGAGAAAACGGGATAAAAAAGAAAATTTACAACCATTCTATAATTCTAGGAGTTATTAATAGTCTAGAAAATTACACGAACTGTATGTCATTAACATCAGGTATTGGATTATTTGAATTCAATCCCAAAATCTACACATCATGAAACTTGGCTTCATATAATATATATAAGATCCAAAATTCACATTGAATAATCAATTCTTATCATTCACTTGGTGAGGCTTCAAATATTTCACATTGTGTAATCTCTACACGTCATGTATGTGATAAAAGTTTTGTGGTATTCTGGTCATTTAATTCCAGAAAACATGTAATAAATGTGTACATCATTTACAAGTTATAAGCGAGGTAAAGATTTCATGTGATGATGTATGACATTGAAAGCTAGTTATAGATGGGTTCTACACATCGTGTCTGATGTAGCTAGCATGTAATGTCTATTTTTGGAATGTTTCTCTATTTCATCCGTGGAGTCCATAATTCATAATTCAAGAAAAAATAATAACCTAATGCCTTAATTAATATTACTGTAATAATAAATTATTAATTTAATCATATATAAATCTATATAAATTCATCATATAAAATTTTACCACATATGAATATTTTCCTATCTTCAAGAGGAATTTAATTAATAAGGTATTCCAAAAGAAACACTTTTTAAAACGTGAATGATTCATTAAAACCTGGAAATAAAACTAAGTGTAAGAATTAAAATTCAGCCTTCCAGAATAAATCCCATATATAAAATTACTCATAACTCATAGCATAGTTCATTATTCATATTATATATTATTTTAATTACAATTTCATATATTTTATTTCAATTATTATACCCATTATGAAATTTCACCCAAAATAAATCTTCCATCATCACTCACGATAACATGTAAAAAGAGTTATGCTCATACCTTGAATACATATTCCAAAACATATGATTTAATTTTTCGTAACATATGCACTTCATAAATAAAAATAAAATATAAATCAAAAGAGATTTGTAAAAAAGGGTCCAAATAACTTTTAAGAAGCAGAAAAGTGTCTACAAATTAATAATGAAATCTAAAATGTATGGTAATCTCAAAATTTTAATGAATGATAACATATAAAGTGTAATAAAGTAACATATCCATGATCAAAAGTTACCATCGTCCAAATATCTCAATTTGGATCCTTGATTATAAAATGCATTTATAAATAATTTAACCTATTTATTTCTTTTCTATTAATTTATTATTAAAAATTCAATTTCAGGAGTGATCACAAATCTATATCCTAACAAAATATGATTCATCTAAGGATTCATCAGTCTATAAATGGTGATTTTGGAACTATACAATACAGAACCCAACATATTATTTTCTTTTTATTTTTATATAATTTTGATCGGAACCATGAAGGTGAAGAATACTCAAAATGTAATCATAGACCACATCCTGTCATTCTATTGAAAGTGTCATAGTACATGTCATAAATAACAAAATCACGTGTCCAACATCATTGAAAATTTCCCACACTAGTTCAATGTATAATATTGTATTGTACTAAGAGTACATAAAGAAGGAGTAATCATTATGAAACAGATCCATTCAAACAATGTTATTCATTGATACAATGGGATTAAAAGTTTCAAATGTATAGGTGGGTCTACATAAAAACTGGGAAAACAAATATTTCCTCCATCACAAAATTTTTTTTTAAATCATATCCTCAATAAGATCTAAATGCAAGTTATTAGAGGTTTTTTTGTACCATGTATCTCATAAAACAATATACTCAAAAAAGAATATAAAATAGTGGGACCGAAATAATTATGAAAATGGGGGTTTAAAAAAATAACAAGTAATCACTCAGGGAATAAATTATAGTAATAAATCAATCAAAATAATTTTCAAAAGTATAGAACATGAAATAAATTACTTAGATAAAAAATAATGATAAAAATGTTAATATTTTTAGAATACAGATTTCAAAAATTAAATTCCTAACTTTGTTTATATTTTAAATGGGTGCAGTGAGATTTCATCTTAATGCATTATTTTAATAAAAAACGCCGCTCAGATAAGTTGAAATAGAAAATAGTCCATGTTTATTGACAATAATTATTAAAAAAATATTCCCAACACATTAAATGATACAATTTTATCATTTTTTTAATGTATCATTGGAGGGATAAAACATATATAAAATTGATAAAATGAAATGGAAACATGCAATCCCATGGGGAAACAGTGTTGATGGTGATTACAAATTGGGATACCAACATAATTTGAGAGAACAAAAAAACATCCACTAGATATAATATATTTAAAAAGGGATTAAGCAAGGTGTACTAAGTGAAATGGGTAGGTGCACATAGTGAATAGTTATGAAAATAAACTCAATTAAATGATGCTAGGTGAATGGAGTGAGTCGTAGAGTGACCATAGAAAACGAATTCAACAATAATAGAAAAAAGATTACAATCCAATTACTAAAATAAAATAAAATAAATAAGTGTTCCATCCCACAAAGAGATAATAAATATATTGTTAGTCAGGAAGATGGAAAAATGGATCAGGTAGTCTTATCAAATTTCAATGAATTTATCATCCTCTAATTTAAATTGGTGGATATGTCATCCAGCATAAAAGGATGCATTGAAGGATTTACCATAGCTGGAGAATATTGACCATTAATGTCATTCTACAAGAACCACATCCTTTCTCGTCGTGTTGGGTTTCCTTTCTAAGAATAGATAACTTGTGGGATATCCCACAGCTGGTGCTAGATGCTTTCCAGATGCTTAGTTATTTGATGTATGAGGGAAGATAGTGGAGGGATAGGCATATAAATAACCATATATGTGGTAGAAGTTCTAGAAATAGAAAATATAAAAATTAATGAATTAAAAATTTCCCAACTAGAAGTAAATAAAAAAATTATCCCATGTATATATAGATATAATTATACATGAGTGTAAATCATAATATAAGTAGAATTATTTTTAACTAGAATGAATTGAATAATGTGGGAGGGGACTAAAAAAACTAGGTAGTAAACTCAATGTTGTCAACTTCCACAATAACTTTATCCTCCCCAAAATTCAGTTCCTACAGCTAAAACACCATATCAAAATCATATATTGTGGAAGTTTCTAGAGAATCAAAAACCATGTATGGTGTCCTGATACTAAGAGTAATATTGGTATATAGTTGAGGTGAGGTTCTGATCCTAGTGTTGGAAATGAGTCTAGTAGTAGGGTCGATGAACAAAATCATGGTAGATGGTGGGATGGAAGGGACTTTGCCTGGCCAATCATTCAATGCAAGGAAATCCTACAATTATACAGGGTCTTTGTGAACTGTGATAAAGTCATATGGGGTTTCATAGGGGGAGGGATGGTAGTATATTAAAGGATAGTGTAGGATGATGCGTGGGAGGAGATAGTGGATTACGGTGGGTGAAAGGTTGTTAAATGATAAATGTTAGAAAATGGAATGTTCAGGTGAAGGCATATCTAACACTTCTTCTATACAATACATTAGTTCATGGTTTATAGATTTTCATGGGACGATGGGGTTGGTGGTGGTGTTGCAGTGGTAGTGGTGGTTGAAAAAGGGGAATTGGTTGAGGAAGGTTAAGGAGTGGGTATGGTAATGGGTTATGGTAGGGTGTTGGAGGTATGTTATGAGATAGAGGTGGCATGTTTAAGGAATAAGGTAGTAGTGGAGGATGGGGTGGAAGTAGTGGTATGATCATGGAAGGCTGGTGCAGGTGGGTTTGCTACATGATGACCTGGGACCTCATCAGCATTCTCCATATATGATTGAAACCATATGAATTGGTTTCCATGAATCGTATGTATCCCATTTTTATAGAGAACTAAAGATCTATTTCCCTCTATAGTTCAAGGGAGGTGTGAGGATATGTATCTTCCAAGTCAACAATATTCCTTGAGAAATTAGTGATGAAAGATCCTCTAAGAAATACACTAAATGTCCTCTTCTCTAGGGACTTATTGAGCATGAAGTACCACATGGACATGTTGATGGATGAGATTTCCATGGTTAATCCTAGGTTGATAACCTTTATCTAGTGGTATCTCCCTATGGGAATCAACACAAAAAATACATACTTGATAAATGACCCAGTGTAGGATCCATTGGGTGTCACCTCATAGCATGGTGCCCTTTATGGTGTGAGGACCATATAAACATTAATGGGTTCTATGATCATGACCCAATGTTATAAAGCCTCAAAATTATTAAGAGCAAGCTAAAATAACAGGATTATAGGAGAGGTTTCGATCTTAGTGAAGTAGATATCATAGATGATAAGAAAATATCCTTGTCTAAGATCTTAATGACTTCATAGGAGTCATAAGAAAAAAAATCAATGACCAACTCGATGGTGGCCATGAAATAAAATGAGATCTCCATGAAAGTCTCTTTTTTCACATGGTTTATCAGAGTTTTCTACAACCGACTTATGAGGTGAATGAACTCATGGTGATTATTGAGGTTCTGTAGTACTATGAGGTCCAATGTGTTATTGTTCCATACCAGCTTGGCCTAGAGATAGAAAAGATGAATATGAAGTTGAGTGATCGAAATGTGGAGGCAGGGATAAAATTGATGACATGATGGGCCCAATGACCCACTAAAAATAATACAAGGAGTAAAAGGTTCATAATGAGGAATATTTTAAAGAATAATAATAGGTGGAGGGCTCAATGGGTGGAGGAATAGGAGTGACCTTCTACCTATTGGTTGGAGGGGGTGTGTCGTTGTGCTCGGGAACATGTTCAGAAGGAGGGGTGTAGATAGTCTTGGTTATAGTGATAACTGATAGAGGGATAGTGTGTGGTGGACAAGGTGAATACAAGGAGAAGAGGATATTTTGTGTCTGGAAATATTGAAGGGAGTATTGGTCAAAAGTAGGTCAGGTTTCGATCGAGGGATCTCATGGGAGGGGAGGCATCACATGGAAGGAGAAGTGATGTGGGGGGGGGGGTGGCATGATCTCTAGGTTGATAGGATTTTAAATACTGTTAAGAAGTAAATTTTTTTTATATGGTACTTGGAATGCAGTTCAATAATTTTTTAAATAGTTCTAGTGCTCAAGAATTATAAACCATGTATAGGTTACACAATTTTTATTTTCTGTTTGTGCCTCTTTTTTGATAGGTCCCTTATAAAAGTGACGAACAACTCCAAACCACAATAAAGACTAAATTCCCAATTATATACAATTCATCCTATATAGTGTTTCCACTAAATCAGTTCATTTTTTATTGTCTATATCATTACACGTTTTAACGAATTTTTTTTTAACATTGAGTTGATAAGCCCTGTAAAATTATTCTTGAAAATAAAGGGGGTGAAACGTGTGTTTCCTCCCTTGTTAGAGGTGTTGTGAAATTAAAATTCATATGAAAACATACTACATCATCAATAAGAGGTAGTTTTTTATTGTTGTATTAATTACATATATTATGATTGTTATTAATAGTAATATAGAAGGTTCGAAAATTTAATAACTCATTTGTTTTATTAGCGGCCTTCTCAAATTGACGCACAAAATGTTATTCACCAACTCTAATAATCAATATCACCAAGTTAAAATAAATCAATAGTATTTGAGTGGAAATAAATGGTATTCCAAGATTTATGGGTATATCACCTTCAATATCTATATCTAGAATGAAAAACTTTGTAAGGGAAGTGTATTTTCTATCTTTTACTATGACATCCTTGAGACCTCTTTGTGGATTCATGATTTGATGGTCAGTGATATGGAGTGACAAACTTGTTGTTTATAATTCACCAATCCCTAGATTCTTGAAAGAACTCTATGAAATTAGATTAATTCATTCACCTATATCTCACAAATATCTCTCAAAATTACATGCCCCTATAGTGAAACGAACTAAGGGACTTTCAGGGTCTCACATTTTTTACGTTGATTCCTCTAGAATTGTAAGGATGATTATTAATTAGGGAGATGATTCATATGAAATAAATTTTATTTTTTAATTTAAATAATGTACATATTGAATCTTTTTAAAGTCATCAGGTGAGAAAATGGTTTTTAAAGGGAATATTTAATTGAAATTGTATAAATATAGATAGTATTTGTGTATATTTCCATGCTTTTTAGGGTTATTACATCCATTTATGAAATGAGAGAGGTGGAATGTATGATGGTGTTACAATATAAAATAATTCATTTTCTTGTTTTTTAATATTTTAATTTTCTAAATTTGTTATATTTGTTGATTGTTCCAATGAATAACATTATCATATTTTTAAATCAAATTATTATCATCTTTGTAAGGATGAACATGAGTCCATTATCATTAAATTTTTAACAATTATATTTTTATCCACCAATCTTGGATGAGCTTTTGCTTTGCTGGGAGAACTACCTAGTTTCATATTGGATAATGCGTATAGATATTCCCCATTTGATTATCTAGGTTGAGTATTGAATCCTTGAGTTTTTTGATTTTTGTCTCTTTAGTTTTCAAACAATGGAATTATTTCTACACAAAGGAAATTAGATTTTTTAAAATATTTGAATACAAAGGTTGGGCTTGTTGTGCCAGTATTTGTGGATCATGTTGGAGTTTTCTTTTTTGTGTGAGTGGAAACTACAGATCTCTCAGAAATGTATTCTGAAATAGTTGTTGTGGTCATAGAAATGGACCTTATGGTGGGTAACTAGGTGGTCCCTGATTCTATAGTGGTACTTTTCCACTACTTTGTTGGTAATAACCCTGGTTTTGTTGTATCAGATATCGGTCTTTCATTTTATGGCTATATTGATTTTTTGGCACTATTGAGGAATCATGTATTCTGGGAAATGATGATTTTAATTAACATAATTATTTTCATGGAATGAAGTTTCAAGTAACCCTTACTTTAAATATTTATAAGGAAGAGGGAGTCCATACATGTCTCATGATGGAATTTCCATTACAAGAGTAGGATATTATGTCGGTGTATCATGTGGTAGGAATGATTCATATTTTTTTATAAGATCCTCTATATGGGATTGCAAATGGGCAGTCTCTTTCACCTGAGGGATTCTACCTCAGAAAGGTTCTCTATCACTTTTCCAAAGATGTAATTATGGGTCACATAATATAAAATTTCTTTCTCTATGTATGGTGTCTTGATAATGATTCATCCATTAGTAGTACTTTCTACTAAAGTACGAGAAACAATTTATAGTCCTTGATAGAACATATTAGGTTCTAGCCATTGTTATCTTCCATGATATGGGTATGTTTGAAAATTCCCAATGATTATATACCATGAACCCAATGACAATTCTCCATCCACATTGTAAAAGTTTTAAATTTTATTATAGAACTTCCATGTAAACCCCAAAATAAAATTTTAACCCTATAAAGTTTTGGTGTTTTCATCCCAAGTCGTGATTGACATTGTAGATTGAATTGGTTTCCAATCCTTGGCTCAATCATGTATGGTGAATGGAAATACCAATTGTCATATTTCATATGATGGTAAAACTTGATTGATAAAAGTGTCACAATCCCCTAAAGAATATTATATATTCCCATGGTGGGTCTTCCCTTTTAATAACACTAAATTACATCATGTTCTTGATCATATGGATAAGTTTGGGTTTTATTCTAAAGTCCAACCATTTATTGGTAGGTGCATAATATTCGGAATAGCTCCACCGATGGATGGAAACCATAGTCTGTAACGGTTTTCTCATAGAAGGTTTATTGGTCACCAAAATGTTTAGGTGGTGCATATTGGGGTTCTTGATAGTGTTGTGGGGAAAACATTTTGTGCTTTTACATTTTGAGTGGAAAGTATGAAACAATTGTTCTATCAATTTCTGGTTCGAAAAGTAGTGGTTCTTATTATTCCATGCTTCCTCAGTGAGTCATGATACCCTGGAGAATTCACTATCCATTAAGAAATGACTGAGATAGGGATATAGAGAGAGGCAGCTGGAGTTCCAAAAGGTTAGAAATAGTAAAAAGGAAAAGGGTAATCAAAAAGAAGAAAATGGGGGAGGGGTGATGTAAGTTGAGATTCAATATAAAGGTAATTGTGCCTAATGAACAGTAATATATGACAATTCTATCATTATATGATGCACCCAAATTCATTGTTTAATTTTAATGGTTAGATATCAGATATAAAATTTATTGTACCAAACTACACTTTATACTAGATAGTATTATTGTTGCAGTGTGGGGTAAAACCCATGAGGACTACATGCATTTCAGAAAACAATTGAAAAAAACTATTTAGAATAATACCCCACTATCTCTATTTAGGGGGGGGGGGGTTTCTAAATATTGGTAATTTTTAATTATTTCAAATAATTAAGGAAGTGATAAGGGTAAATTTTAGGGATCTTGGTACAAGATAATTTTATATTTATCATGGGAGAGTCAATTGACGTATGTAATGATGTAGTGTAATGGTTAACACTTGGTTTTAGTAAAACCAGTTGGATATACCAATTATAAAACCATCATGTTTTATCAGTATAGATAAAAACTTATGTGCGTTATACTAAGATTATATGTAGTTGGAATCATAGGATAATAAAAAAATTACTGCTCAACACCAATTATGTTAGGTTCATTCAGAACCACTACCAATGATCCGGGTTGTGAAAATTATTATGCTGAAAAATTATTATTATCATAACTATTAGTAAAATGGTTACCAAGGATCAGTCTATCGATTTATTAGATTCAGAAACACCCCTACCATCAACCCTTAACCCTTAGTGGACTAGTCGTTAGTGGTATTGACAATCATATTAGGGAAAAACAAGACATGATTTGTACTACCATGAAATAACTGATAAATAAGAAATTTGAGAGTAAAAAATTATTATTCAAGACCAAAAAATTAAAATAAATTTAAATCCTTGGAAAAAATAACTACGCAATAATATATAATAATGACAATTTCATGCATTGATAAAGAATTATGAGTGGTGATGAAACTGATGTCCAAAAAAATTGGAACTCTAACTGGTGTATAAAGGATGTAGAATAAATAATATCACAAAAATATTTTCAATAATAATTAAAGGTATGAATTAAAATAGGTTTGTAATGAATATAAATTTCAAATTGGAATAATATCAGTGGTAAATTATAGAACAAGAAAAGGGTTTATCATTCTTTATGTGGAGGGGAGTTGAAATATTAATAGTCTAGGAATGTACCCACAATGTAATGCATTCATGTAATGTAATAGTTTATGTGAATTCATTCTATAAATTTTCACATTGTGTCAGTTAGTTTCATGTTGTGAACATAAGATAAAAAATTCCCACCAAAGAATCATTTCGTATCTTTGACTGGGTGAGCGTATGAACATTACACATTATGTAAGCTATGCACAACTTGTATGTGATTAACTTTTGGCAGGATTATGATCATTGAATGCAAAAAATCATATAAATAATTTTAACAACGTGTATGGGATTCACATCATGTAAAGACATCATATGTTGGTTTTTTTCTTGAATTCATTTTGTGAATTTTTTATACTCACCATGTATGATGTAAAAAACATGAAAATTCAAATTTTAGAAATTTTCATCATTTCATCCTTTGAGTCAAGAACTCCTAATTCCCAAGGACATAGACCAAAACCCAGTGAATTATCTAATAAAACAGGAATAATCTCTTATAAAAATTATCCAATATGTAAATAAAAAATCTTCCTATCAGCATTGTATTTAGTGGATAACAATGACTCTAGGACCATAAGTTCTAAATATCCTAGGTCGGTCCAACATTGTGGTGACCTTTAGGGTCACTAATAAAATACCTTGAATGGTTCCATTATAACATAGATTGGTATCTATTTTTAATGAAAATTATGCCAATGGTAGTTGATCCTACCAATTAAAATGAAAGTACAACATGCAAGCCCATATAATTTCCTCAAATAACTAAATGGTCAGCTTATTCTGGACTTTAGCCTGCGGGTTAAACACCATGTTCAAACTCAATGGATTCTTAATAACCTCTTGGAATCACTTCCATAGCCAAGTAGTTATAGAATTTTAATTTTATGATACAATTATCGAGGGAAATCAATGGATCCAGTTTATCTCCAGCTCGTAGATGAGTCCCATGTACACTACTGAACTATTCTCTTTGATAGTTATGATTTGGGATGCCATGGTGAGTTGTTCTAAGATAACTCGGATGGAATCATGTCCTATAGACATATTTGGTAACCCCATAATTAATTCCATAGATATCTTATCTCACTTCTAATATGGAACCTCATGGTGTTGTAAAAAACCAACAACAACCTTGTGCTCCGTATTCATGTACTGAAAAGTAAGGAATTCAGAGAAAAACACTGAAAATTCCTTCATTATCCCTATCTACCAATTATTTTTGTGAATTTCATACTATATCATCACAAAAAAACAATTTTCCTCTAATGGTGAAGTATGAAACTCCCCTAAAAACATATTCTCTCAGTGTAACTGGTTCCATCATCCTTCCTATGAAAATAATGACATGGTCCCTAACAATGAAAAATATACAACCAGAATTTATATATGAAATTTTGGAAAGTAGGGTCTCACAGTCTATATCCCCAGTTTGTGCCACCATGGATTACTATAAAAGAAGAGGGGTAACATGTGTCTACTAGAGATATTATTCTTCAAACCCTTATATATTGAAAACTGCAATGAGGAAAATAGATCTGACGCCTAGCTCAATTTTTGCAATCAAGATCTCAATTTGATAATATATTCTACCACATTTTCCATCCCATTATTATAGAAAATATAACCATCATAATCCTAAAGTAAATTAATTCATCACCTCTGTCTCATGTAACTATAATAATATGATATTATATACATGAAAATATAATGTCAGAATAGATGTTATATTTCTCAAACATAAGGTAGAGTCAAAAAATAATTTGTGTGAAGACTATCACGGATATATCAAGACAATAGGGTGCATATTCCTTCTCATTTTTTATCAGCTATGGTGACCTACTAGAAATAACTGCATGCCTCTACATCAAAAAATAACAAATACTAGTCCATGATGCATCACAAGACACTACATACTCTTCACCCTCATCATAAAATACCAAGATGTTATACCCCTTCAAACTCTACCTTAACTCCTTGAAATTCTTATGGAACATATCTGTGCATAGGAAAGGCTTCCCCTCTTTCACACTCCATAAGAGTCTTGGGTGTCTCTCAGGATAATACTTCTTTCAAAGTTTTTGAGTCCACATCCAAACCATCGTGGGAGATATCGTGTCTTAGTATGTGGACCTCCCAAATCCAAAACTAAAACATTGAGATATCCTCATAAATATGGCTCTCTCAGAGTATGTACTAAACCATAATCAATAGTGTTTTGTACTCCTCCTCAGATGCTAAATACACTATAATATCATTAATGCAGACTACCACTAATCAAAATAAGATATTATTAAAGACTATGTCAATGATTCCCATAAAAACTGATAGGGAATTTGTCCACCGAATGGAATCAACAATTATTCATAGTGACTATAATGAAATATTAATTTCTTCTTCTGAATACCCTCACCCCATACTTTAATATGTTGATAGCCATATCGGTGTTCAATCATCGAGAACCATCATGACCCCTTAAACTAATCAAAGAGTTCATTGATCCTTGATAGGTGATACGTTTTTTCAATCGCCCAGTTTAAGAAATAATAATAAACCCAAAAACATAAACTCCCATCAAATGGTCATGGTGAACTACAGTAGGGATTCCTAGGGTAAGTCAATAGGTCTGAAAAATTCCTTTTCAAGTCCTCCAACTTCACCCTTATCTCAGGAAGCATTGAGTGATCCATCGAATATGCTGGCACATGTATCTGAACTGTCCTTTGGTGTAGTTCAATACAGATGTATATCTCCATATAGGGAGGTACTCCTTGAATTTCCTTAGTAATAATGTCCTCGAACACCACTACTACTACATGAAAACATGATACTCGTAATATCTGCTGCACTAAGGGTCATGATATACAATAATTGGGTAATCATCTACACCCACCTACACATGAGTCAATAATTTTCTTCATGGGTTTTTATTTATCCCACAAAAAAACCTTGTCACATCATTTTATTGATACCACATCCATATCCAAAAAAATATTATATGGGTATTATATATATATATATATAACCATTACTTTTATAATATTATGTTATATGGCCTCACCATTGCTAAAAATATATCTCAAAAGAATCTTTAGCCTTAATGATTTAGGCTACACCATAAAAAAAAGTGTGTGCTCACCAAGACACCTCTAGTAGAAGTCTCCAAGTGTGAGGGAAGAGATAAGAGTTTAACTAGAATCATTTTGTCTTGAAACACATAACTGACAGTAGAAGAGTGTAGCACTCTTATAATTGAAAATACTATAAGTATACTATAGAAGACATATACAATACCACATATTTTTACCCATGCCTCTTGATTATAACCTTTAACCACCTTTAGCGGTCTTAACAGTTATCTCTAAGCCCCATGATATTTTAGACCACTTGTGGGTGGTGGTTGTAACATGCCAAAAATTCTACAACCTCCAACTGAACTCCCTACTCCACCGCTATGTCTTCCACCATGCGGAACTATGTGAACCAGTCACAACCTATGGATATGAATTCCATTCTTTGTTTCTCTTTTAATCTCATGTCGGGCCAGATAAGGTAATGTAATCTATTCTCAATCTACATAAGAATAACACTACATCTTTAAATGATGAATAGATCAATATTGTTATCCCTGAACCACATAACCTCTATCCTGGTGTTGCCACTGTAAATTACTCATACATCTAGGTCTAAGTGTATATATCTAGCTCTATACCACCAAATTCATTGCTAATATATTCCCACTTCTGGGACTATGTGTTGGTGTCTTCTTAGAGAGGAAACTCAAGGCCCCTAAATCACACTCCAGTACCACCTAATAGGTAGGAATAAAAAAAGGCATCATTCTATATTTTCATGTATCTCACGCGGTACTCTCTCAATAGTCCCAGACCAAAGGAATTGGTCATTTTGCATATCCATTGAGTATCAATAGAGGATACTAATCCTTGATTAATACATATCCATAGTTCTACTGAATTGTTGATGCTGCAAAAGCTCCAGGATGCACACAACCCTCAACATAGTAGGATAAAAATACAACTAAAAGGGTGATGTAATTATTGCCATGAAAGAGTCTCATAATCATACAAATGTGTCACTAAGCCAAAAAATTTTCTATAAGATTCATTGAGAAAGATCACTGAAAACACCACCATATAATATACAGCTGTCCAAACATAAAGGTAGACTCACAACACCATGTCAAGCTAGTCATCGGCTACCTATGGGTAAGAATCACCTTGTACCCTCATGTTTCATTGTTTCGTAAACTCATGATGTTTACTTAGTCTTCACACCTCATATTCTACAATTTCAACTACTATTAACTCCTTTATAGTTGTTTCTACGACAGTTACCCCAACTAGGGGTAACACATTCATAATATGTTCTTGCATCGAAGCCTCATCCCTGAGGGAATCATCATAGTTATCTTACCAATTAATTTTACTAGAAAACATAATGGATAAATCAAGAAATATATTATATGTACATTGGTTTGTGATTATATATAGATAATTGACTAAAGATGGATATGGAAACTATAACCGATTCCTATATGAGGAATCTAATAATTGTTTCACTACAACTAGTTTTTAAAAGTACCAGTCAATAGGTGGGTTATCAATGACCAGGTGTATAGATATGTAGTTGCCACACCAACAGTGGAGTTCAATGTCTGAGAGTCGATCTAATAAACATGACAATATTTCCAAAAAACAATCACAAATATTCTAATCAATGGTAGAACTGACCCCTATGTTACAACCTTTTTATGACCTAACCAAAAGGTTATTGAACCCCAACTAACCCATTTTGTCCTACAATTGGTCAATGGATAGTGACTAGTGCTGAGTAGGAATACCATACCAAATGTTGGTATACACAAATGTATCTACACATGCACACAGACACACACACACACATTTCTTATCCCTTATAATTCTATAATGTAAATAAGAAAATAACCATTCATGCATACATATAAAATCCCACTGTGACAGTATGATTAAAAATTATTGGAAATAAAAAGGTCAAAAAATTATAACCAAAAAGAAACTAAAACAAATCCCATCCCAAAACAATTTAAGAGGATTGATTTCAAGGTAACCACATGATCATATCTCAGTCTATCCAACTCACTATGTGTTGCATCATCCTAGTCAATCTTGGACTACCTCAAATGGTCGGTCATATTTATAAAACATGAGACATTCATGAAAATCCCATGATTGGGTGAGTATAAAAACATTAAATAGGACACACATAAATAACTGAGATGTGAACTTCCTGACTAATTGTCAACTCATAATGGGTATATTTCAATGAAATAAATATTCATTACATTCTAATATACTCATAGTAGACACACTGTCTCAATTATGATCACAACCATATTTCTAGAATATGATAAATGGTAAAAGTTTACACATATAAATCTTCCACGAGTACACACTCCATGAGTCAAATATCACTAATTTCATCTCTATGAAATTTCTTACTTATTAGGTCTCTCCATAAGAATTACATGATGGAAGAATATAGTTATCAATATACAGATGGGGATTACACTCAATGCCATGGGGTATACCAACAACCAAATATAAATTCACCCAATAAGTGGGGGATTGATGACTACATAGTGTTGGTCACAAAAATACCAGTAAAACCACCTATGGTAATGTTGATGATATAAGATTTCACTCAAGGAATCACATATGGATTCCAGCAACTCTATCTAATACTAACATTACTTGGAGGGGATCATCATTATATGCATAGTATGTTGAAGTATAATAAACCCTAATGAAATGGATAAAGGGAACACACTATAATGAATCATGTCCAAGATGGAGAAAAAAGGGATATATTCAATTTTTATGACGTACACAATTTTTGCTAGAAGTATATTTCATGTACCTATGGAGTATAGTTCTACCTGTATATCAAATCATGTTTCCATGTCATGTACTGGTACACGGTGTGTACGGGCCACTAATGTCTATTTCGTCTCCATATCCGATCACATAGAATGTGGACCACAATATAATATGTGGGGAAACATGGTCCATTATGTGTGTACCTTAGTTAATTTACGATAAATCTATTAGGATATACATGGAGAGTGGTATGGGCCACATTTCATGAAATTCCAAAAGGATTCCTAGATGTGTACACCATGTACACTCCAAGAAACCCATCTGGGTGTCACATGGTGTGTGGAAGGGACCACACGATATAAGTTACTTGAATACAAGTAAAAATAATACGGTCTACTCTAGGTGTCCCACATGACATGTAATTCTAGATTACATTAATTAAAAATCATGATTTCACAAAACTCCTGGCTGCACCTCTACATACTCACATGTTATCATCACATAGAGCTCCATCATCGACCTCACTTAGAGTTCACTAATATTTCCCAACTAATCCTCATAACCTCATGTTCCCCAGATTTCATTCTTGATAATATTATAAATCTCCCATAGAACTAAATAGTAATTTCATGATAAAGATACGAAGAACTAGTATCCCTAAATCCTTCTTAGATTGATTATCTATCATCGTCGTATGATCTTGTACTCAAAGGTGACTCAGATTCATGATAAACATACATTTTTTAGGGATTTAGGTGAAAAATTATTTATTCATTGGGAATTCATCATACCATGATTAAAATTAAACACTGGTTATGGACACATGAATAATGGTCAGAGAAAAAAAAACAAAAATTTGTAATGAACATCGGGTCTGTTCACATTGGGATTGATCCATTATCGTTATAACAATGGACTAAGATCCAGAAAAACAATTAATTCCATATTCCACTCAAACAAACCCATACCTAAAAAATGATCGATCCTAAAATAAATCTATTAGTTATTTGATCTATATTAATCACAAGAATAATAAAATATGTATAAATGTACACCAAATAACCATCTTATCGTGAGATGGATCGATCATCAAAGATGAATGAATCTGTGTCATTTTCATTGTCAAGGCCCTCAAATTGCATTGGTGTAAATGTTCTTTGATCCATCTGCATTATTCTATAAGGCTTCATTCAAGGAACTCCCAAAAAATTTAGTGTTATCTACCCAACCCTAATAATTTTCATATGTTTTTTTAAATAAATAAAATAATTGGCCGCTTAATCATTTAATAAAAACAATTATTTTATTATTTAAACCTATGATGTATTTTAAGGAAAAATAGACAAATAATAAAAAATAATATGTTGAACCTATGGTAAAGAATATTCACTAAGATCAATAAAAGACATAGATTTCTAATCAGAACCTTCATTTATCAATTATTCATCCTTTTATGAAAATATACACACCCATGATATTTAACATATATAAAATATTTTGAAAAAATAATTCAATCCTCACTAGGACTCAGAATATCAATTTCTCTTAGTTACAATCTATAAAAACTACCCATATAATATTTAAAATTAAAAATAAATAAATAATTAGAGTCATTAGAGTTCATAGTTGTTGAATAAGGCTTCAGGATAGTTTCCATTATTGTATTATTTCATAGTTGGAAAGGATGGTGAAAAAATTAGTAGTCAATCATTGTTACCTCATCTCTTATGAATCATTCTTGGGAGAACCTTAATGGAGATACCAATTATGAGATGTTTTGTACTCAGATATCCATTGGATTCACTCATTATTGATTTCATGATTCTAGGAAGCACCTAATTTTTTAAATGGATGGAATATGGTTCTGTGGATGTTGCAATAAGAGTTCATGAGGTATATTTTTATTTCCCCTTTAACAATATATCCATTTTTGGAAAGGATATAAGAGTAACTCGAAAATATATTTACGTCTTCAGTATGAATATTTATTTAAAGGATATTTTAACTTATTGCCTCAATTTTTAGAAAGTGACGATGGTGAACCAGGTTATTGTAGGTTTTTTCTTATCCCATTGAGTTACTATAGAAAAATTGGGATAATATATCTATGAACATCATGAAAATTCATCCATGAATGTCTATAGTAAATGATTCCTTCTAGGTGGTTGTACACCAACTCACCAATTCAACCAACATTCAATATATCCAAATGTGGTGCTAAGTAGAGAGGTTTGGAAGAATTTATGTTGAGGAGATAATTAGGCTCCCTAAAATTCTATTTATGATCATTTAAGACCATGAATCTCAGATCAAATAATGATTATAGAGATTAATGTAGGATACTATTCGAATTTATCTGTGTTTGAGCATAGTGTTTTACACCCGAAACGACTTCCACAATGAGTGATCCATTTAGCTTATTTTGGAAACTATTAAACATTTCATGTTGGGAATTATATATAGTTGTTAGTATCACCTATACTAAATGTATTTTAGGTAAAAAATTAGCTACCATTCCATATTTGGTATAGAATAATTCATTGATTTTTATGTAACCCTACAAGTCATCATATTGTCGACTGCTTTAGGTGAGTCTGGTATCTTGGGCCCAGAGTTGGTGTATTCTATGACTCAGAAGGTGGATATCATCCATGAGTGGATGAAGATTGCCTAGTGCTTCTAGAAGTCCAATGTGGACAGACTAAGATGAATTTGGTTTTTGAGGATGGAAATAATTATAATATGGAAGGTATCACCTTGATATGGATTGATGATATTTGGTCGGGCTGAAAAGTTATATTTTAGGTTCATTGGACTATTCTAGATAATATGTAGGGTTGGTGAGGCATCTTAATACATGGTCTTACAACCACAGTAATTCAGTGTACATGAAGTCTTCCACATTCCACGACTAATGAATTACATAAATTAAAAATTAACATGTTATCAACTTAAGAGATATAAACATTGATGAAAGGGTATCCTTTCAGAATACATATTAGATATTGATGATTGGTAGGAGAAGAGTATCTATGTGAATGTAATTCCCTTGGTGTGTGTACAATGGTGACAAATGAACATTGATGCGATCATTCGAGTGTAGGAGACCCATATGTGAGCTCAGTACCAATGTATTTTTCAAGTATTAGCTTTCCATTTTTCGGATGAAACCACAAATGTGGGGATAATGTAACATCACTATTTTTAAGCTAATGATATGGAATATATCATGTAATATTTTCTGAAACTGGAATTGAGACAACATTATATTCTACGAAATGGTGAGCCCTATAATGAAATTATATAAATATTATTTATATTAATGTCACCCATTTGGATTTTTCTTAAAATATTGGCGTTGAAATGGGAAATGTGAAGACCTCTTTTGAGTCCAATATATGGGCATTACCCAAGTTGTGTCATATGTATTGTTGGAATTAACTATTTAGATAAATAGAGATCATGGGATAAAATAATGAAATAATTATAATCAGTTATTTATTTGTAATTTTTTCTTTGAATTAATAAAATAAACATCCATACATATGATATTAGGGCCAATTCATAGGGTCAGATTCATAATACTGATAATTAAGGACAAAATTGGAGGAAGGAAAGATAAATACCATAATGGTTTGAGGCTCCTTCTTATAAATAAAATACAAGGATCACACCAATGAAGATGAAAATTATTCATTCAAAATAAAAAATCCAACCTTCCAGAGGTAGGGATATTCTCTCCATAGTTTATTTCCTCTTTTATACAATGAAAAATGTGAATATAAACTACTAATAGTTTTTATCGCAAATCCATAATTCATGTGGGTTATGATTTATTTACCTCTTTCTATTTACGGTAATTTAATTATTAATCTTTAAAAGTTTTATCCATTATAGTGACCATGAATATAAGACATAAAAATAATTGTTGAGGTTGATTCCAAATTTGTGACTTGTGGATTTTGTCCACAATTTCATTGTGCATTAATCAGTTATATTTTATTTGGAAGGTGGATGGATAAATAACTTATATTCAATCATGACACACATTTCATCAGCACAAAAATTTGATACCACGATTAGTGATTTTAATCAAGGGATGGATTTGTATGAGATGATGGAGGATTATTAGATGTTGATTATATTATTTCAGGATTCCTGTTCATCGTGGTCTAATGCACATAGTGAAGATGAGATATGGTAGTGGTCTATTTTCATGAAGGTAGAAAACTATCTTCCATAATGTGGCAATAAAAGGGTTTGTTAGTACGAGATCTGGAATACTGAGGTGTGATTTTCAATAATGGTAATGAAATTATATGATGTATAGAAGAATTGATAAATTCTAGAAAATAACATGTTACCATGATTATACCTTATAGAGTACACCCTTTGTGGGGTATTTCTTGCATCTCTAGGGTCTATGCATAAAGGAAAGTATCACACAACATTTCACACGAGTCACAGACTACCTGACCCTATACTAGTGTCTTGGAGTATAGTTCAAAGAATACATAGGAATAGATACGTTCAACAACATAGTGATGGGTAGAGTTAATGGGAACATATCATAAAATGGAATCAAAAATGTTCGCAGGAATGGATAGTAGTTCATGTGCACAAATAAGTGTACAAGGGCATGACATGGTGTACACTATCATGGGTAGAGAAATACACGCACTAAAAAATGTAGGTCTGGGTTTAGAAGTACAACTTGTGTACCATATTTACACACAATGTACATCCTTTGTGTCAGAGTTCATCGTGTCGTTACATGATCCATGGGGTGGTAATCCTCAATGATATCATTCTGAGGTTGGTTTTATTATTTCATCAAAACCAAGATGCACAAGGAATAATTCCCCTTTATAACATGTTATTAAAAATTAGGTTAATATAATCCTCTAATGGTTTTCGGTTTTCTAAAATATCTAGGTAGGAAGATATTGGTTATCTTGATAGTTCTTATTGGGTGAGGTCTAATGATCATTACCTATCAGATGACTGTTATCAATGAAAGAATGGCTCATGGAGTGAGTTCTCTCAGAAAGAGAATTAACCTAAATCATCAAGAAGATTCTAGGGGATGAAATTATTAGTTGATCCAAATTTTTATTGGATGTTTTTATGATTTCCTTTTGGATTATTTTGTATTATTATTATAACTCAGATCATGATTGATATACCTCAATATTTCATTTGAATACTATTGGTACTTTTTACAAGGTGTTTTAAGGGTGAATTACAAGGTATTATTATACTCACCCAAAAATGAGCTCTACCCACACACATCTTGACTTATACTTACATAATTCTGTATTACAGTGTCTGGTAAGGATCAGGGTAAGATGGAAAGTAGTGTAGTTCTAGATAGAATTATGGTCTTTATATTATTTCTTTGGAATGTAGTTTTATCCTTCTGAGTAGGTAGGACTCCCAAATGTTTTTAGTGAGATTTTATTTGAACTCTTTTATAAACATAAATACGTTTTTGTATTTTTTAGAGAGTTTATAGAATATTGGATAATGTTTTATCAGTTTTTATTTACATTCATCATAGTAATGATTATATTTTTGTCTATACATACATGTAATTAGTCAGGGTCTACACATGCGAGGAATATGCATACTCAGTGGTGGTTTCCAAACCCTAGCCAATTAGAGGGGCACTTTGGGTTTCCATACTCATAATTTCAGTAGATACAATGGAGCTCTTCAGTTTTTTGTGATAGGACTTTACAACCATTACACATTATATAATGGAAATGGAAAAACATCACCATAGAATTTTTTGTCAGACTCCAAAAAAATAAGAAGGATAAAATTCAATTGGAATTATAGTTAATCATATTAAAAAATTTGATCAATTCATTTATATCCAAAAAATAGTTTTCAATCAATAATATATTGAGGTATTACATTATGTATATTTTAATATTTCATAGAGTACCCATTCTACTTTATTTAATTGTGATCTAAGGCTTACCTCGATGTTCTTTCAATGTCTTTAAAAATATCTAGATAAGAAATCATATTTTTGCATAACAAATCATCTTGACACATATTTTATTTTTGAAAGAAAAATTAAAACCCAAGAGAATATGTTGAGATCTTTCTATTTAGATTTTAATGTTTTTTGGGATTGATACCATTCTCTATTTGAGTTTTCATACAAGAATATAATTCACTCGGGATCTCAGATGACTCATTAGGAATCCATATATAGAAATAAGTTTATAACTCAATATTGTTGGGAAGAAGTTGGAAAAATAAAAATATTAGGACCTGAGCTAGATATGGAAAAGGTCGAGAAATTCAATGAAATTTTGAAAACACATCTATGTAGCTCAGAGTTAATAGAAAAATATACAGACAATAGTTGATGAGATCTGGAATTTTAACTTGTTTGGAAGGATTCTCTACGATGTTTGCCCAAGAAAAATTTTATGAAATTTAGATATAAGGGAAATCTAATCCCTATGTATATTTTAATTTTCAATAATATTTATTTTATCTGGATGGCTAATTAACACTTTGATCTTCCACCGAGACTCTCTCATTTCCCTGATGTGTTCCATGTATCTCTCATGAGGAATTTCAAACATTATCCTTCACAAGTAATAAATATAGAGGAAAAAAAATCTATCATGATATTTCCAAGGAATAAAACTATGTATATTTTAGATATCATAGAGATAATTTTCTAAGAAACCATACTACTCAAATTGTCATGGTTTTTTGTTTAAATAACCAATTTTTAGATTATACATGGGACCATAAGGATACAATGAAGAAAAAGTATCCATAGTAGTTTAAATAAATGTGAATGAATTTATAGGGTGAAATTAATATTTTTGTGGGGTAGAATGTAAAACCCTCATATTTTATGAAATCATTTCTTATAATAATTTTAATTTCATTGATATATTGTGTAACATACATCACCGAGTTTTAATAAACCACAATACACTATTAATATTATTATTTCAACATGACCATTACAACATATAAATTAAAATCGTAATTGTGAATAGTAATAATTTTTTTAATATCATTTATAATGGTATTATGTGATGAACAAATACTACCGTATATGTATGTTTTATTAGTAAACCCTAAAATTTTCAATAAAAATAATTTTTTTTTCAAAGAATTGATTTGCAGTTATTTTCTGTGAAAATAATAACATACATTTTTCTACATTTAAATTGTATATTTTAAAAAATTAAATTAATTAAAAAAAATTAAAAATTATCATGGATTGATGTTTTAAAAATTTTATGAACAGAATAATTTTTAGATTAATACTGAAAAATTCATATTTTTTTAAAACTGTTTTTTTTTCTTTTAAAAATTATAAAAGTCGCTTTTATTTAAAAATAATTATAATGGATAAATGTGTTCAATTAAATTAATAATAGTAAAATTAATTTAACAAAAAATAATTTCCATTTTCTATTTAAAAACATTTAAACTTATAAAAACAAAACTTTGGAAAACTTCATTTTCATCACATAAATTGGTTTAATATCAAATTTAAATATTCCAATTCAGTGAATTAAATTTTGTAAACTGGATTCCTTATTTATAATAATTATAATAAATAATTTCATATATGGTCAAATTAATTCATGATCATAATGATTAGTAAGTATACTAAAAATTATTTATGGTTGTTAAGGTTAACGAAGTTTTTTGATGGATTAAAAAATGTTAAATATCTTATATCTTATAAATATTTTCAAAATCAAATTGGATGGACCTATTTAGACCTTATACAATTAAAATTTGGCATATATAGAAGTTTGGACAAATTTTTCTAGGTAAATAATATATCATTTTGAATTACTTTTATAAATTACATGGAAGGTACCCTCCACCAATAATAGAAGTAAACCTCTTATCATACCCTCTTAGTGGATACATAAAATTCTGGACCATACAAGAACTACACATATCCATTCCTTAAATCCATCCCCAAGTATTATAATTATCATATTATTATGAAACCCTCATATAATGTTTTTATGTTTAAACCGAAAGATTTATCTGGAGAATTTATATAGTCCTAAACCCTTATTTTTTGTATTATTTGTTCTTAAACATCATTCGAAATAATCTATTGTTGACGCTCATTTCCGTAACAAAGTCTAATGACTGAAAAAGGGAAATACCTTCGTCCAAAATTATTCATCCTTTGAAGAAACATCAAAAATCGACAAAGGCATGAAGAATTCTTTCTTCCCACTTGGGTCGCGCAAGTTTCATCATGGTCACGCAAGTATACTTGCACGCCGAATAGTGGTTGCGCAGGTGACTTGTGCGCCCTCTTTGATTTTTCTCCCGAGGTCTTCCCTGGCATATAAATACGCTTGCTGGGCCCCCCATTTCAGAACTGAAAAATTCCTAAACTCATATTCGAGCTCCCAACGCCCTAGTCTCTTCTGAAAGTCTTCCGAACACTTCTAAGGTAATTTCATACCTATAATGGAAGATCTAAACAAGGGAATCAAGGCCTATGTGTTGAAACCCATCAACACTTGCGCGCCTAAGTAGCCAGTGCTTAAGGGAAATGGACACACTTGCGCGCCACCTTATCCCTTCAACAAAACTTGTGCACCACACTTTTGGAAGCCTTTAGGGATAATACTAAGGGATTGAGCCAAGTCTCTCCCAAGTATTACCCTAAGGGTTGACCGTCGTGCAAGTACCCATGTGTCGCGCAAGTATACTTGCGCGACCAAGACTTGCGCGCCTACGCAGAACTTGCGTGCCTCTCTCTTTTTGGGAACCCCTTCTTCCTATTCACTTGCTTTCTTCAAATACACCTCTCTTCTTCACGATTCAGTCTTCAGAACCATCTTCAAATCCATTTATGGCATGGTTCCTTTGTTGGATTCCTTATCTGAAAGGAATTTTATAAAAAATCTCTCAAAACATAGTGATTTACATATCTTTATGTCACTAAGGTGAGAGATTTAATTCATTCAACCTCATCATTTAAAGATGAGAGGTTCCCTAACCTGGGCCTCATTTTAAGGAGTAATCCCCAGTCACAATTTTTCTAAATTGGGCATCTTCCTTGAGAGTAAGCCCCAATCATAAATTCCATTAACTTAGGCATCCTTCTCAGGAATAAGTCTTAAGTCTCAAGTCTCCTTAACAAATGGGACTCCTTATTAGGAGAAAGTACTAATCTCAAATTCCGAAGATATGGGAATCCTCCTCAGGAGTAAGCCCCAAATCTCCTGACATGGGCCTCTTTTTCAGGAATAAGCCCCAGTCATCAAGTTCCCTTAATATTGGGCATCCTCTTTATGAGTAATCCCCAACCATAATTCTTTTAATATGGGCATCCTCCTTAGTAGTAATCCCCAAGTTCCAAAATATGGGCTTCCTCTTTAGAAGTAAGCCCCAAATTCCAAATTCCTTTAACTTGGGTCTCCTCCTTAAGTGTAAACCCCAGTTCTCAAAATCCCTTAACCTGGGAATCCTCCTCATGAGTAATCCCAGTCATAATTTATCTTAACCAATCTAAATGTACTTTTGATTTGTACTTCCTTCTCAGGAATAAAACACAATCATAAGTCCCCTCTAATTTGGGTATCCTTCTTAGGATTAATTACTAAGTTAAATATCCAAATCTCTATAAAGCACATATACCTTTATGGACCTTCTTCCCAGATTTCTTCCCTAAATTAAATCCTAATATTCATCTATTAGGGTAGTCATATATACATAAGCCCAACATCATTTCTTATGATTGCATCTTTCATGTCACAATTGTCATGTTTTACAAATACCTCTTGTTTCTCAGACCAAGCATGACTCATGTGAGCTTAGAGTTTTAAATAATTATGTCATATTACTTTGATCCATCAATAAAATATAAACCTCATATATCTTTACTCGAACTACGTGGGTTATGATTCCATTTCTAAACAATGATATGTAGTTAGCCCATCTGTGGGTACGGTCCCAAATCGGAAACAATCTATTTCCTTCTGAATGACAATAGACATCAAGTTCCCTAATGAGTGGCTTCAAAACTAGTATGGTTATCATAATAACCAAGATATCTCTATACAACGTACAAAAGGATACCATTGAATAATAATCTCTAACAAATACAGATGATTCTCTATTGATGAAGAACATCAAATACATATAAAAGATTCTTTAAATCTTATACATATTGATCATTGATTGTCAGATCTAAAGAAAAAATTCATTTTCATACTTGGTAATGTAATAAGGATTCACAAACATAACATCAAAATATAAATAGAGTTCTGGTGTAGACAATAATTCCCCCCCAAAAAGGTGTGATGAGTTTGACCTCACATCCACTCGACCAATGCAAATTATTAAGCCTCATCAGTCCACAACTAATGAGCACCTACCTTTTGAAAGTAGGTCCAAATGGATATAGAATCATTAGATGTTTCCGGTACTACGAACAAAACCATTAAAAAATTCTTGGAATGTTTGAACCTTAAATCAATGAGGTCATCCCCAATTACAGAGTAAACAAAAAATGGTGAACTCGACGTGAATCCTTAACCATGTTGAAATGATGTTTTAATTATTTGTTAGGACCCTATTTAAACTCAATGAGAGGTCTTACATAACAATCAATAAAATATGTTCTCATCCAAAAGATGTAGTTGCTAAACTTATCATGATTATGTCTATTATATCAAACATGCACTCTTTTCCAAGGTCTTCTGCATTACAGAAATGGCTTCTCTTAAGTTCTCACCTGTGAATACCTCTGCTGTGAATGCATATACTGTTACTCCTGCAAGATCATCATCCTTTATAAGGACGACATCACCTACTCAGTGTCTTCAACGCTGGGTATCAAATTCACTGGTTAAGAAATACTGTCGACATGGTACCTTTCTAAATCTGGAGGCCGCTCGACAAGCCCTTCAAGTTGATAATTCACCCTGGTTTTCCGAACACCGACAACTAGTGATCAAGAAGCAGGTGGTTCCAACCACCGTTTCCAACCATTTGAAGTCATTATACCTAGAACGCAATCACAAGTCCCTCAAATATTATGGGGAGGTGAATGAGAAGGTCCCTCAGGGCCTTAATTCATTGAGATAGAAGTCCTTCCCAAGGGATCCCATCAACAATCACTGCCAGAATCGTGTGGCAGTGCACCCTCAACATGATGAGTGTGTCGTCTCCAGGTGTTCGGCTCAGGTTCCTCACACCCAAGAAGGAATGATGAACCACCAGAGGTGACGACCAGTCAACAGTGAGCAGGTTCTCATCTCTTCCATTTCAGGAAAGTCCACCAACCATACTTGGTGGAAAGTAACGAGCGAGAACACACACCGATCATTTTTAATTCCACTGTCTAGAAGACTCGTCTGGCAGCAACACGCCATTCCCGCCAGGAAATTCCGGCGATGTACTATAGACATGAACATACACCTATTTATAAATCATCATCTAGTCAGCAGGCTCGTCTAACTACATATGATGAAGCCTGCCAACCCAATGTGTTGAAAACTGGTAAACAGGCACATACAACTGCTTACACTCATCAATCCTTCCAGAAGCCTTGTATGTCAGTATTGAAGGAAGTTCATCAACCACATTCGGCAGAGTGCATTCGGCAAGAACATACACCTACTAGTATTGATCAAGCCTACCAATAGTATTGTTTGGTAGAATTCAGAGAAGTCATTCGGAAAGCTTTGATGACAAACAGGAGGCAGACTCAACTCTCTTCCCCCATACATGAGTACTATCAGAATTCACTGACAGTAGATGGAGGATAGAAGAAGGAACACACACCTACTCCAAGCACGAAATGGACGTATATTCCCATTCTGGCAGTTGAATTCTCCAAGAATATTCTGTCAATGGTTAAAGAGCAGAAGCAAATCCCTACACAGATCTTGGATGTCAGCCAGTATATTATAACAGCTTCAGTAGAATCACAGGGAAAGAAATGAAAATATATCCCTACCAGTGGAGAGACACATCAACAGTTCACTCCAGAATAGACACACACCGCTGTTCTAGTCCAAGAGGGTTATGGGGCATACTCCCCCATATCATATGGACATCCAATCCAGGCACACATAAACCTGATTTGAGTGGAGATAATCAGCCTAACCTGATCATTTCTCCTGAGAAAGCACATACAACTTCCCATAATGACCACTTTCATCAACAAGTGGTTCTGAAAGTGAGTAAGAAGGCGTCTAAGAATAAGACCCACCCAACACAGTCAAGAAATCAAGAGACAATCTATAACAAGGCATTTCTCGATGCTGGAGTTCGTGAAGCACTCATAATATTATCTATTACAACTCAAGATTCTACTCTCTCAGTTCCCAATAGTGGGAACATTATTTCTGAAGGTCTTCATCAGACACTTCCTCATGAAGGATTGCTTCATGGCAGTTCAATCGATCTCGATGTTTCATCTTCAGATGAGAGCCTTAATAACCCTCTAAGTGGCCAGAAGATCAAGGATAAAAATGTCTCGTCTTTTGATGTAACCCACCATTGTGGTCCTCTCTATGATGATGAATTTACCTGTGAAAGTCTTCTCTGCAGTAATAATGCACATTGCCTGGAAAATTCTCCAATGGGAAATGTAGTGATGTGAAAGCCCTCTTATCTTGAGGCACTTGAAAATGTGAATCCAGTAATGTCTGATGCTTTACCATTATTAGGTGAAATACATTCTCAATTAGAATATTTTCGGGGGTGTAGGTCATTATCCGAACCACCCCTGGGTCGTTCATCTTCTAGTTTGATCAGTGAATTCTAGACTGATCTTGTTGAATCTGATGATGCAACAAGGAGGCACCAGCTCTGGTCTAATCTGGTAGAAGAATATTAAAATAATGATAAAGAGGAAATACTGAATATTAGAAAACAACTGGCGAATGGTGAAGTGTCAGTCATGTTTTGGCCTTTGACTGACTCTCAGTATGACATTCCAGAGATGTTGACAGAAGATGGAATTCATGATATTCGTCTCAACATATGGAAAACTCTTTTTCAGTTGAAAAAGAAAATATTATCTTATGATGAATATGAAAATCATGTCAAGATAATGGAAGGGTTACAATGCCAAATTGATTTGGCATCTCTCTCAGTTTCTTGATATCCGAAGGATGAAAAGCAGCAGAGAGCCCTTCAACGTTCATGCCTTGGTGCACTAAGAAGATTGCACCAGTTAATTGCCAATGCCCCATCTGGTATTCATATCAGGGGATCAGGTGTCCATGGAGAACTACATTTCACTGTACTCTCCGGTCAGCAAAGCCCGCCGAAAATGGTCTCATGCAATGTTATTGCACATGGTCGGCCACAACCAATTGTCTCTGTTTGTAATCAAAGGCTCTCTTAAGAACATGCCTCAACTAGTTCTTCTCAAAATTAGGCATATAGGGAATGAGTTGTTGATTTACTCCTACATCAAGAAAATGAGAATATTGAACATGCCTCTCATTTGGAGCTAGTACATCATCATGTGACAGAAGTATCAGAAATCATCCAATGGTCCTTTGAGTTAGGTGATAAGAGTGGATGTAGGTTAATGCATCCAGCCAATTTCCAGACCAAAGTCCATAAGATCAGGAGATTATTCAATAAAGTATTAGATGTAGCAGCTCAAGAACCACCCGAGATTTCCAGACTGAGGACTCTTTTAACCCATCCCTCGAAATTAACAAATAGGATTCGAGGAGTTGAGCAGAAATAGCAGGAACAGCCCCAGTCCATAGGACTGGAGAATTTCTCAAATCCTCAATCTCTCCCTCAGAGAAAGTCAGTCTTCTATCGATTAGGGAAGAAGCCACAAGAGGAATGAAGAGCCAAATTATCAGAAGATTCCCTCCAAATTACGGTTCATCAAAAAGTTCCTGAGGGATCAAATGGACAAAAGGCAATGTCTCATCAGGGACATGGAAGAAGAAAATATCGCAGAAATGCCGATAGAGGGGATGAAATGCATTATGCATCAATTAATTTCATAAATTCCGTTGTTGCTAATCCACTATATGAGGCTCACTAAGAGGGATCCGATGAGGAAGCTCCTGCTCAAGAGGTTGTATGCACAGACATAAATGAAGAAGGTATGCGTACACGATATCAAAGGATTACCCAGAATTTCGGTAATCCTTCAAGTAACCCACTTCCCCCTCTCATAAAGGTGTCCAATAAGGGGAAATGAAAGAAATTAGGTTACATACCCTTATTCTAGAGAAGTCCAATCTCTCTCACTAGAGCAGTGATTTTCACAATAGGAGGAAGAAATGAAGGAATTGAGGAGGTTGAATGCATAACTACTTTAGGGTAGTCTTCCTCCTAAGTATGATGGAGATAGTCAGTTAAGGAAATTTTTTGCGGCTACAGATATGGATCATGAATATCCTCCTCTACCAGTACACCCTCACAGGTCTAATCATACGGGTCATGTGAAACAACAATCGGAAGTGCTACCATCAGTTCCAGTACCAACCACCACACCTGTCCAAGATCAAGTCATTGACCCTGCTCAGGTCCAAGCTCAACCAGATGTTTCTCAAAAGTTAATAACTACTATTGAGTCATTAACAGATTGGTTGGAAGCTATGGATGAAAAGCGTTCTCAAATTCAAACAGAAAAAAGAACTTACCCTAAATGGGTTGATGTAATTCCTCCCCCATCAAATTTTGCATGTACCACATTCCCAATCATTAATGGTTTGGGAGACCCAGAGCAACACATAACACATTTTGTTTCTCGTTGCGATCCTATGATGGGAACCCCTCAGTAACAAGTATAAATTAAGCTCAGGTGTTTTTTACAGTCATTAAAAGGGCCCACTTTTGTCTGGTACAGAAGCTTGAAATCCTGGTCAATTACCGGATGGGAGGATCTCCGAAAAAGATCCCTTCTTCAATTCAGCTCAACATTTCCAAAGACAACAGTTTTTTATCTAACAAACTATAATAAAAGAGAGAATTAAAGAGTTTTAGATTTCATTGCTCACTGGATTGGATTAACATATTCCCTAAGCTTAGCACTCCATCAAGAAAAATTGTTTCCAATCTGTGTGGAAAATTTGTGTGATGAGTTGCGCACACTGTTGATCCCTGTGAAATACACAGGAGGGTTTCGAGACCTTACTAAGATCACTCCGCATATTGAAGACTCTCTTATGAAGACTAAGGATAAAACTAGTATAATTGCATCAGCTCCAGGAAGGAGAATGAGTTAAGTGGAAACTGCTACAGTTACGCTTAAACAAGCACATGTACCAGCTTCTACTTCAAAACCTTCATCTTATCGAAGGGATTCACCTCCTGAGCATCAACAAAAGAGGCCATTTAATAAATATGATCAAAGATATCAAAGACAGAAACTATTTGAGTATTTGAAGAGAAAATTTTACTCTTTCCGAAATGAATAGGTCCTGGTTACTTCATTTCAGCTCTGGAAAATAATTTGGTTCAATTTCCAGGGCCCAAGAGGCTAAATAATTAAAGAGATGAAGAAGATCCCAATTATTTCCCATTTCATCAGATGTTTGGGCATCCCATTCAAAAGTGTTTTGTCTTCAAAGACCTCTGGAAAAATATGGTGGACTTGGGACATGTCAAACTGAATGGTTCTTCAGCTCAGGAGGCATGTGTTAATGCTTAAAATCCAGAGGAAAAAGGCGAGTGGCAAGAAGTAAAGAACAAAAAATACACAAAAATATGATGATTGCATGGTAAGAAAAATGATCAACTGAACTCATGCCATTTTGCGAACGCAATTAAAGAAACCATTTGTGTCTTCTGTTATGAATTCCACAACAAAACCCTCTTCATCAGAGGGAAAATCCTCAGAGAAACGACATAATTCAAAGAAAGAATAGCAATCAGAAGAAGATGAAATCGTGTCAAAGCCTAAGTTGTCTTTGACAATGACAGTTTTTATGCCATCTACTTCAAAGACATGGGAACCATCCCACCAAATGGCACAGAACAAATTGGATAATCAGGAAGAGTCTTAATAGGATGAAGGATCGATCTTTGGTTCTGTTAATATGAATCACTTAATAGATCCTTATGCTAGTCACAGTTTCGAGTTTGATGAGCCTGAGTTCCCTCTATCAAACAGAGGAATCAAAGGGAGTTCTAGAGGCTCAGGGTATAGGGGAAGACATGGATCTTTCAGAGGCCACTATTCCAATTCTACCAATTCTAGAACTGTGTATGCAACATAAACTCATGGAAGAGCCCTTCAATAGGATCAACAAGAACAAGAAAATTCTTACACCAATAGCAGACTCAGTCCTGGAACAATTATTCTTGAAGATCGGTTGGAGGTTCCATCTTCTTTCTCTCAGAAAGTAAATAGACCTATTTGGTCTAATATTCCAAATCGAGGAGTATTACCTACTCTTACCCCGATACAAGATACATCAACTTCGAAGGAATAAACTTCTGAGGAACATGTGAAACCACAGGTTCCTGTTTGGAAATGAAGCCCTTTGGCTCAAAAGTATAATTTATTGAAACACATGACCCAAATATTGGACAAGTTATCAATTCTGGATTCTTTGAATTTATCAATGGATCTTCGGGAGGCACCCATTGAGGATTTTTCGAGTCCTTAGGAGTTTGAAACTGAAATTGCACCATCTGAAGTCTACAATATAGAAAATAATCCTACAGAATGCTATGAAGTGATATCTTTTACTGATGAAGATGAGGATGATGTCGTGAATGGATATATTAGACCATTGTACTTATCTTTTATGGTTAGTGGTGTAGACATCTTAAGAGTTTTCATTGATAAAGGTTCAAGAGTCAACCTCATCCCCATTCGTAAACATCGTCGATTGGGCCTCACAAAATCTGATTTATCTCCATCTACTTTGATGTTACAAGGATATGATAAAAATTAACAAGAACCACTGGGAGAGATTACACTCTGAAATTAGTTTGGATATTTTGTATCCAATTTATATTTTATGGTTGTTGATCAAGACTCAGCCTTCAACATCTTTCTTGGAACTCCCTGACTACATCAACATGCGGCTATCGCTTCATCATACCATCAATGTCTCAAATATTGTTTCGATGGTCAAATTGGGACATTGTATGGTGATAAGTACCCATTCAGGGCATGTGAATCTCAATACATTGAGGTGGAATTCTATCACATGAAGGAAAAGGAGAAATCCACAACAAGGGAGATTACCAAAGTTAATGCTCTATATAGTTTGGAAAATATTCCAGTAAACCCATTAGCACATGTGAGTATAGATTATGTATTGCCTATTAGTCAAATTGACATGATAGTCCCAAATCAAAATAATCTTATGGAAACTTCCATAATGTCAATTACGGCAATCAAGCTAGAAAACATGGGAGAAATTGGTGACTCACCAAGCAATGATGAAAGATCAAATTGAGATGTATTCATTTCATCTACTGAAATCCAGAAAGTCTATACTTCACCAACTAGACCCAAAGAAGCTATATCAATGCCATAGGTGAATGATGATGTCGATTATCAATCCATCATCTCCTCTATATTACCCAAGAAAGACCCTTCATCATCAATCAGGTCAGAAATGGAAGCTTCTCCTTCACGATTTTCAAATTTTAACATCTCTTCTGATCATGGAAATTCTACTTCATCATCTACTATGCAAGTATAAATAGAAGAAATAACACATGTTGAAGAAGAGGAAGATCTTAGGGATGCTCCTCCAGCATTTGATGAGGGTATCTCTACCAACGTGGATGAACTCAGAGAAATAAATCTAGGTACAAAAGAAGATCCATGCCCCACTTTAATTAGTGCGGCCATGACTCTTGAAGAGCAAGAGATGTATATTTAATTTTTAATGAAAAATCGAGATATATTTTCTTGGAACCATACAGAGATTCTAGGGCTTGATCCAAATGTTTCCACTCATCATTTGGGTTTTCCAGAAGAACGTCGAGGATTCAAACAAGCCGCTAGAAGAACACACCCAACCTATGCTTCCACAATTTAAGATAAAGTGGATAATATTATCAAATATAACTTTGTCAAAGAAGATCAATATCCCAAATGGTTGGAGAATATTGTCCAAGTGAAAAAGAAGAATGCGAAAATTAGAGTTTGCACTGATTTTAGAGATCTTAATTTGCATTGTCCTAAGGATGATTTTCCAGTACCGATTTCAGAACTCTTAATTGATGTAACAGCTGGATATAAAGCACTTTCCTTCATTGATGGATATTATGGATATAATAAAATCCGAATGGCTCCAGAAGATGAAGAAGCTACAGCCTTTAGATCCCCTTAGGGCGTGTTTTTCTATAGGGTAATGCCCTTTGGCCTGAAAAATGTAGTGGCAACATATCATTGTGCCACACATCATATCTTCAAACCCTTTTTAGGGAAGTTTTTTGAATGTTATGTGGATTATTTTGTAGTTAAATCAAAACAACGTTCTAATCACTTGGATAATTTGGAAGTCATATTCCACAAACATCGGAAACATAATTTGAAGATGAACCCCATAAAATGTGCTTTTGGGGTAACCAAAAGAAACATTTCTCAGCTTCGTTGTATTCCATCATGGTATCGATGTCGATCCTGAGAAGACAAAGTCAATCCTTGGTATGTCACCTACTAGAAATTTAATGGAATTGAGAGGACTTCAAGGCCACTTGGCCTATATTCGGCGTTTCATCTCCAATTTGGCAAGAAAAAGATTACCCTTCACCAAATTGACGAAGAAAGAAGTCACTTACCAGTGGACTGAAGAATGTCAATAAGCATTTTATATTCTCAAGAAGTATCTCTTGATTCCATCGGTATTAATGCCACCTATTGAAGGAATACCACTTATCCTCTATGTGACAGCTTTAAAGCGATCATTGGGTCACTTTCTTGCTCAGAAGAATGATGATGGGAATGATAACAACCTCTACTATCTCATTCGAACTATTCTTGATGCAAAAACCTCATATTAAAGTATTGAGAAGTGCTGACTAGCATTAATCTTTACAGTTCAGAAGTTGAGAAACTACCTGTAACATCCTGAGGTCCAATTTGTATCTCGTAATAACCCGCTCAAATTCATCCTTAATCTACCAATGATTACAGGAAGTCTAGCAAGGTGGTCAGTTATTTTGTAGCAATTTGAAATTCATTATGTGTCTCAGAAGGCAATAAAGGGCCAAGATCTGGTTGATTTCCTTGCTGAACACCCTTCAGTAGAAGATACATCTTCATATATTGAACTTCCCGATGAGGAGGTCTTCTTTATTCAAAATGGTCTTCAAACATGGGAAATATACTTTGATGGTGCTTCCAGAAGTCCAACCGGAAGAAAAATGGAAGATCCTAAATTCAACAAAGTTGGGTTTGGAATTGTGCTCTTTTCTCTAGAAAAGGCAGTGCTACCATATTCCTTTTCATTGTTGGGAGGCAGTACAAATAATGAAGCAGAATACCAAGCTCTTATCGTAGGATTGGAGTTGGAACTTCAAGAACAAGTGAATCACTTAAAGTTGAAAGGTGATTCAGACCTGGTAATCAAACAAGTTAATGGGGATTATGCAATTAGAAAATAAGAACTACTCCCTTTGTATGATTATGTCAGAGAGTTAATGGCAGAATTTCCTCTAGAACCGAAATTTTCTTATGTCCCGAGATCACAAAATGCCCAAGCTGATGCATTTTCTAATATAGCTACAACTCAGGAAGATCAAAATTGGGCTGAGACAATCATCAGTATTGCCCACCGTCATACAATTTCAACTTATGTTCAAACCAGAACAGAGAAAATCAATGAAATTAGTCCCATTCTTGAATGATATGGTCATTCTATAGGATGGATGACACCTATCATGGAATACCTTAAAAATGGAACACTTCCACCTGATAGAACTGGGAAAGAACAAATCCGGTGACATGTGGTCAATTTCACTCTTTATGATAGACCAGATCACATAGAGAAAATTCTATACAATAGAGGTTTTGATGGAATTCTCTTCAGATGCATTGATGGTGAAGAATCAATGGCTATCATGAAAGAAGTGCATGAAAGAGTCTATGGTGCCCATCAGTCCGGACATAGACTATTTGGTCAAATTTGAAGGCTTGGATACTTTTTTCCATCAATGATAAAATATTTTGTTGATTTCACTAAGAAATGTCATTCTTTCCAAGTACATGCCAACTTCATTCATCAACCATTAGAGTTTCTTTATACAGCGAAATACTCGTGGCCATTTTCCACATGGAGAATGGATGTAGTTGGACATTATCCTTCGGCTACATCTAAGCAGTTTAAGTACATTCTTATTGCTACTGACTTCTCTTCCAAATGGGAAGAGGCTATACGCTTCAAAGAAGTAAATTCTAAAAGCATTGTTAGCTTCATCAAGTCTAACATCATTACCAGATTTGGTGTCCCTCATACTATATAGATAGAAAATGGCACCAACTTCTATTCATATGAGTTGAGGAAGTTGTATCACCAATACAACATCAAATCCAATCATTCATCTCGGTATCATGAAGCGGCTGATGTCTAGATAGAAGCTTTCAACAAGACTATTTCAAACATACTGCAAAACATGGTGGATAAAGATAAGAAATCATGGCCTGATAAACTCTTTCATGCTTTATGGGCTTATCGGACCACCACCCGCACTGCAACGCGGTCAACTCCATATTCATTGGTATATGGAACAGAAGAAGTCATTCCCATTGCAGTTCAATTACCCTCGCTCAGAGTATCCATTTGTGATCAGTCATCTATAGATGAACAACATCGAAAGTGATTCGATGAATTGGAATGATTATACGAGAAAAGATTGTGCACCTTGCACCACTTGGAAATCTATCAGAATCAAATAGCACGAGCTTTCAACAAAAAGTTTTTCTTCGTTCATTCATTCATGGAGAACTGGTATTGGTTCTCTGAACACCAATGATACCAATAAAGAAACATCCCAATCTGGAGCCAAAGTGGGAAGGACCTTATTCAGTACATAAGGTCTACTTCAATGGAGCATATTCTTTAATCTAAATGGATGGAGAACTCACCACTACTCCAACAAATGAAAGATTTCGGAAGAAGTATTTTGTGTAACAGAAATACTAATATTTCCAGCAAGATGTTAAACTGCATAATCACTGGTCCATGTATATGACCTTAAACTACTCGCACCATCGTCCAACAAGACATTAAACTGCATCATCGATGGTCCAAGAATATGACCTTAAACTATTTCCACCTTTATCATCCAACAAGATGTTAAGCTGTGTTGTCTTTGCTGCAAGACATTAAACTCCATAGTCCCTTATGTCCAGTAATATGTTAAATTGCACCATCTCCGAACTATGCATATGACCTTAGACTATTCACACCATAATCCAACAGGATGTTAAACTGTGACGTCCTAGCTACATGACGCTAAACTGTACAGAAGTCCCTTACGTCCAGCAAGACATTAAACTATGATAAAGTTCCTAATATGTCCAACATGATGTTAAACTGTTTCATCTTTGTCCTTACTGCATGGCACTAAACTTCATAGTCCCCATTTCATCCAACATGACATTAAACTGTATTGTCCCCATCATCTTAGCTACATGACGCTAAACTAGAAAACACCCATATTGTCCAACATGACACAAAATTGTGTTCACGTCCAACATGAGGTTAAACTTTGTCCCTTAATACGTCCTACATGACATTAAAAAGTATTTTTTCCCAGATACATGATACTAAACTATGCAGCACCAATAGTCCTCATTGCAAGACTTTAAATTAAATAGTCACTTCATACATCCTACATGAAGTTAAACTGTGCATCGTTAAGGTTGTTGGTACCTCTTGTTTCTCACACTGAGTATGAATCACGTGAGTTTGGAGTAAACTTCAACAATAACACTCTCTCTGGGCCGCTAACCATGCGTAAGTCCGAACTCCATTTTTAGGTCTTTGTCCTCAAAAACCACTAGACCTCCAATTCATCCTTTAATATAACTATGCAAACCTTGATCCTTTTCTTCTAGGCTGTGTACGAAGGCAACCACCTGAGGTTCAAGCCCAGAATCAATATCTTTACATTGGTTCACCTTTGTCCTTGTTATACGACGTTAAACTATACGACACTTTTGTTCTGTACGAAAATAAACTACAACATTCTTTGATACCCTCACTTGAGGGAGAATCATTATTTACATTCATCTCCAATCATGTTATATTCTAAAGACTACGTGCTTACATGGAAATTCCCAAACCTTTTATTTTGGGTCAAACCATCATTGCACTAAATTCTCCTTTCACCCTTCACTTATACGAACCAAATTTTTACAGAGGGTATTTCGAGAACTACGTGTGGCATGATTCCCATCCTTATGGGTTACATAGGAACGTTCGAGTGTCCCTCAAATCCAGCCCCAAGTCATTGGGCCTAACCCCAAATTTTACTTTCAGTCCCCTGACTGAAAAGTCCCTGTGAAAACACACACTGTGTATTCATTATTATGGTCTGATCTCTGTGAACCTAAACTAAGATCTCACATACTTTCGTCCCACATGAAATTAAACTATATTTCAAGAACTAAATTTGGCTTGATTCTCATTATAATGAGATATTTAGTGAAGTACAACATTTCAATTCATGACCTAGACACAACATGATTATAGTTAGCGTTGATCTATGTATCTCATTCATGCATTGGAGAATACCCATTTTTATGTGTCATACTCCTTACATTAAATACTTCCAGATCTCCATAACCCTTTTCATTACTTCTGGTCACAAAATTTTTAATTTTTTAGAGTTCTTTTGCCTGACTATGCAGCACGTTCCCTTAGGCGGTGACCGAATTTTCGAGCGAGTCAAATTAGTTGTTTAATTTAGACTAGAATTTCTGCAGTATAGCAGTAACCCTAGGTCCTCTCTCGATAGAGCCGTAGAACATTAATTTAAAAAGAGGGTTTGATTATAGAAGTATAAGGTGAATTAGGTTTTGTAATACTTTTGTGTTTTATTATTAATGATGAAAATAGGAAATGAAAGCGATAAAAAAAGTATAAATGAACAAGATTGATTAAACGTGATCAACCCGGGGAAGTCTCGTGGTGGTCATCCTTCATCACTTCAAGGGATGGGGTTATGATCTTTTAATCACTGGTTTGTAACATCTATACCCAGTATGTTACTGAGTTTATACTAGGATACCTCCTAGGTTCATTCAAAAACACATAATGATTCACCGGACACCGCCGATGATTGGGTGATTTGTGTTCGACATCATAACTGAAACTCACCAAGGAAACACATGAAGAATTCGATGTGCTGTCCAGGTTTGTATGTTATTTCATTGTGATACCATGACATAAATTTTCATGACCTTGATAGTGATTATGTGAGTTCAATTGACCAATATGAGCCACACAAACACCGTAATTGGAAGGGGGAAAAGAAAGCGGTGAACGGTGTGTGAAACATCACATGAATGGGTATCCCCAAACATGATCATATGAGTTGAGCATGACATACCAGTACATAAATCAATAAAATAAGAATATAGGATGAGGAAAAACAACATACAATCTAGAATTAAAGAAAATAATTCATATTAATATTACTTTGATGCTTGGGATTACATCACATTCTTCCCCAGGTGATCACAAGGGGTTTAGAAACCCATGGGAGGGGAAGAAGAAGAATATGTTGAAGTAGCACCTCTCATAGCCTCCAGAACTTATAGGGATGTTGAGAAGACTACTTGGAGACTCCGAAATGGCAGCACCATTCCTCTTGGCCTAACTTACAAATGAGGAGCCCAAGGTGTCATTTTATAGGAAAATTTGAAGGTGGTTTTAGGCACACAGATTTCATCAATCTACTTGTACCATGCTTTTCGGCCTTCATACAGTCTTATCTCACTTTGGAGAAAATAGAAAATTTGTATCCCTCCCTCTTTACTATCTCCACCGAATGTTTGGAACCCTTTGGACAACTAAAGCTCAAGATACTGATAAAATACAGAATACCACATTTGACTTGGTCCATATTCGGTGTCTTGGATAGATCAGTTCGGATGGGACCATATAAGACGAATTAGGATTGGCTTCCTTAATATGAAATGTAGCCTATTAAGTTTTGGACGGGACTACAAATATTCAGCCCATTTGGATGCACGGATTTTGTGTACAATGAAAAACAGTGGACAGATGTCCATGGATCCATGCAATTTTGGCCCATTTTTCTTCCACTTCATCAAGGGCCCTCCAAATCACCTCCACCTACATTGAAATAACAAAAACAAGTAACATTTCCCATTCTAATATTGGTTCACATTAATTTATTGATTCAAACATAATATTCAATTCATTATTATATTTGGAATATTCATTACAAAACTAGTTTAAAACTGCGGTGCAAGGGTGGAATAAAACAGTGATTCGTGGTACGATCACACCACCACACCTAAACATTTGCACTCATGGGAAAAGTCACATATCCATATACAATTATTCATATATATATATATATATATATATTTCCAACATCCTGAAGATTTATCATTTGAGGTAATTTTATTTAAAGTAAAGTGATCAATGCACGAACCACACCAAGGAGTTCTTCCTAGTGAAAATAGAAAAAGATGTCTCATAAATCATATCATAGGGAAATTAAAAATGATACATGATACCCAATTGAGAAAGGAATTTAGATGTAAACCATGACACTAACTCTCCATGTGTGTGTGTGAAAACTATTCCATGCTATTCTTTCCAATTGCTATCCAATAAATATATGTTATTTTAACATTTTTCAGATTAAATGATTTTTTTCAGTGAACCTGTCCTACATCCTTTTCAATCATATATCAAGACCAACTCATTTAAGCATTCCCAAAAGTCAAACCATAAGCTCCTGACCTAGATATCCCCATATGTTGCACATTTCATCACTCCCCTCATTTATTATTTTTTTTTGAAGTTGCAATTGGAGAAAATCTCACACTCATCTCTCAACCCGTGTTTGATCTCCTCACGAAACTAATTGAAATAGTTATAACAAGATCAAAGGATTAGGAGGAGTGATTTTTGACAAGCCCATGACACAACAATTTTTTTTGAGGGCGTACAATAGTCGAACATTAGGTACACACGCATAGGTCAATATGGTATAGTAATGAAACAGATCAGATAAGGAACGAACGTATGGAAATATAATTTAAAGCTGAAAAATATTAACCCAACACATATTTACCTTATATTAAGTATGAAATAATCAAACATTGTGGTTTGGTGAAAAAATTTGTGGAGATATGAGTGACAGTTTTCCAAAAAACTACTCACACAAAGGGCATCAATGATCTCAAAGGTTTCACATATATACGACAATTTATATCATTGACAGAAAACCAATTCTCTAAAATTCACTCCTTGATGGTAAAATCATAAAAAAATTCATTTTAGCCTTCGTTATGTTATTTTTACATTCCCCACTTTATGGTCGCCAAATCATGGAACTTCGAAATTGTCGATGGGGAAAATGAAAATACTATAAAGAGGGCCAAAAAGAGAAAACAATGAAAATTACTAACTAACCAAGGAATGTATCCACCCCCCCCCACACCTAGAGTGTGCAGTGTCCTAACTGAAATAATTGAGAGTGTGAGAAGGAAGGATAAAACCTGGTGTCTTTTATTGGTATGATGCTTCAAGAAGGTGGATGTCCTCCACCGGATTCTTCAAAAAATCCTCATAGAAGTGTTTAAGTCGCTGCCCATTGATAGTAATACTTCGTCCACTCTGCTCATGCAAAACTTGTATTACACCAAAAGGGTAAACATTAGTAACAATATAAGGACCGAGCCATCGGGAACAAAGCTTACCTGGGTAGAGCTTAAGCCTGTAATTGTACATGAGGACCATATCACCAATATGGAACTTCCACTGGTGAATCATGCTATCATGAATAGCCTTTGTCTTCTCTTTATAGATTCGGGAGTTTTTATATGCATCACGTCGAATTTCTTTGAACTCTTGAATCTCCTGCTTTCTTTGCTCACCTACATCTAAAAGGTTCATATTACATTGTTTAACAGCCCAATATGCATGATGTTCTACCTCCACTGGGAGGTTACAAGCCTTTCCAAACACAATACTGTACGGTGACATTCTGATTGGGGTTTTAAAAGATGTACGGTACGCCCAAAGTGCATCATCCAAGCGCAAACTCCAATATTTTATATTAGGTTGTACCGTTTTCTCCAAGATTCTCTTAACTTCTCGATTTGAAATTTCTGCTTGTCCGTTAGTTTGGGGATGATATGTAGTGGAGACTTTATGAACAACCCCATACTTACGAAGCATGTTTTTCATGTTACGATTTCAAAAATGTGAACCCTGATCACTAATGATGAATCTTGGTAGACCAAACCTACTGAAAATTTGGGACCTCACAAAATCAACAACCATTCGAGAGTCATCAGTCCTGGTGGCCTATGCTTCCACATATTTAGATACATAGTCAATAGACAATAAGATGTACACAAAGCCAAATGAATTTGGAAAAGGCCCCATGAAGTCAATTCCCCATGCATCGAAGATCTCAAAAAATAGCATGGGTTGTTGGGGCATTTCATTCATCTTAGAGATATTCCCTGTGAATTGACAATGACTACATGACTTGAAAAATCTATGGGCATCCCTATACAATGTTGGACAATAAATTCCTGAGTCTAGGACCTTTCGAGCCGTACGTTGAGAGACAAAGTGGCCCTCACAGGCCAATGTGTGGAAGAAGGTCAAAACAGAGGTGAACTCATGGTCAGGGACACACCGATGAACTACTTGGTCACTACAAATTCTCCACAAGTATCGGTCATCCCAAATGTACCAACGAGAATCATGCTTAAATATGTGGGATTGTGAAGTGCTAAAATTAGGGGGGACCTAAGATGTTCCTAGAAAATTCACAATGTCTGCATACCAGGGGGTAAGTTTCACAACATCACAAAGGTTCTCATGAGGGAAGAATTCTCCAATGGGTAGGGGTGAGTCTACATGATGGTCTAGTGGTGGGGAAATACTACTAATGTGGTTAGCTACCATATTCTCCACTCCTCTCTTATCTTTAATCTCAAGGTCAAATTCTTGGAGGAGGAGCATTCACCGAATGAGGCGGGGTTTGGCTTCAGGTTTCTTTAGGAGGAAACGAAGGGAAACATGATCAGAAAACACAATCACATTTGACCCAATAAGATATGAATGGAATATTTCCAAGGAAAACACAATAGAAAGGAGTTATTTTTCTGTGGCTGTGTAGTTTTCCTGGGCAGGGTCAAGGGTACGCGAGGCATATGCAATGACATGAGGAGCCTTTTCAACCCTTTTTGATAAAACTACCCCAACTGCAAAGTTAGAGGCATCACACATAAGCTCGAAGGGGAGATCCCACCTTGGTGTTTGGATTATGGGAGGTGATGTGAGACTCTTTTTTAGTGAATTGAAATAATCCTCACAATTTTTATCAAAAAAAAATTCAGAATCCTTTTGTAATAACCAAGATAAGGGAAGTGCAATCTTAGTAAAGTCTTTAATGAATCAACGGTAAAAACCAGCATGACCTAAGAAATATCGCACCTCACGAACACATTTTGGATATAGAAGAGATGAAATTAATTGAATTTTATATTTATCAACCTGAATTCCCTTATTTGAAATGACATTCCCAAGAACTATCCCCCGCTCAACCATGAAATGAAATTTTTCATAATTTAAAACAAGATCTTTTTCAATGCAGCAGCGGAGGACAGAACCTAGGTTTTCCAAACAATCATCAAAAGAAGAACCATAAACCATGAAATTATCCATCAATACTTCCATAAAACTCCCAAGGTACTCAGAAAAAATACTCAACATACATCGCTGAAAAGTACCAGGAGCATTACATAGACCGAATGGCATCCTTCTGTAAGAAAATGTGCCAAATGGACAGGTAAATGTTGTCTTTTATTGATCCTCAGGGGCTATATGGATTTGTAAATAACCCGAATAGCCATCAAGGAAATAATAATGGGACTTACCAGCCAATCATTATAACATTTAGTCAATGAAAGGTAATGGAATGTGGTCCTTCTGTGTGGCTTGATTCAGTCGACGGTATTCAATACAGACTCGCCAACTATTTTGCACCCGTGTTGGAACCAACTCATTCCTTTAATTTGACACAACTGTTATTCCTGTTTTTAGGCACAATTTACACTGGGCTAACCCATTTAATATCATATATAGGATAAATGATCCCCTCAATAAGTAATTTACTGACTTCCAATTTTACCACTTCAAGGAGAGTGGGATTCAACTGTCGTTGAGATTGTCTTACGGGCTTAGACTCATCATCCAAAAGAATATGGTACATACAAATAGATGGAATAATCCCGGGAATATCAGCCAATGTCCATCTTATTGCCTTTTTACACTCTCTGAGTAGTTTGAGCAGTTTTGATTCTTGTTGTGGAGAGAGGTTATTGGAAATAATGATGGGCAGTTGGTTAATACCCTCAAGATATGCATATTTTAAATTAGAAGGAAGTTGCTTAAGATACAACACCGGTTGTTTTTGGATTGAGGGAGTGGATTTAGGGGGAGTGAGGTCCATTAAACTGTCTATCTGCTCATGTTTATTCTCTAAAGATAGAGAATATATAGAAATGAGATTTGCAGAATCATTGAAAGTCATGTGTACCTCAAAATGAACCCACTCATCAATTAAAGCACAAAATTTACTCCTTTCAGAACCCACAAAACACTCAAAACATGAATCAAAACTCAAATCATTCAAGGGTGATGAAAACAAAAATGAATCATAGTTTGGGTTGAGGAGAGAATTGTGTGTGTGTGCATCATTTGAGAGCACTTCCATCGAATAGACAGGAAGAGTGGAGTGCTCTTCAACGAGGTGTTTTATAGTCTCAAGAATTTTAAAACTTACCTTTTCTCCACCAAATTCCATGGAAAATGTACCATTTTGAACATTGATGGACGTATTTACTATTTTGAGGAATGGCCTCCCAATAATGAGAGGAGCGTGTTCTTGGGTTCGGGTATCTTCCATCTCAAGAATGTAAAAATCAGCAGGGAAAATGAGATTCTTCACTCTGACAAGGACATCCTCAATCACTCCTTTTGGATGTGTTGTACTCCGGTTGGCAAGTTGAAAGTTAATGCCTATTGGTTGAAGCTCTCCAACCTGTAGAGAAGTATACACGGAGTGAGGCATTACATTAATGGAAGAACCTAAATCTAGCATAGCATCAGAAAATAAGGTCTCTCTTATGGTACATGGTATCGTAAATCATCTCGGATCCTTGAATTTGGTTGGAATTTCTGGTTGAATCAAGGCCGAGACATTCCTTCCCAAGTTGACTCTCTCATTCCCCTTCAGCCTTCGTCTATGGGTGCAAAGTTTTTTATGAAATTTGGCATAATGGGGAATTTTCTAGACTGCATCCAAAGATAACTTTCCTAATTGACGCAGTTCGAGAGGCAAGGGAATAAATTTTCTAGAAAGAGTCTTTTAAGGTCATTCCATACCCCAATCGTGGAAGGAAAATAGTATAGTCAATCTTTGGCTACACCATTAAGGGATAAAGGGAAGGCCATAAACTTAATGAGGTCCTCAGACACATTTTGGGGTTTCATGGTGGAGCACACTATGTAAAACTCCTATAGATGTTTGTGAGGGTCCTCTCCGGGAAGAAAATGGAAGTTTGGAAGGATGTGGATAACACCTGATCTCATCTCAATGTTGGTCACTTCCTCAGGATATTGGATATACGCAGGTTGGTACTCCACATTCGGGGTGGTCAGTTCTTTTAATGTTCTGTTATTTGCAGCCATGATCTCTGGGGTTTTATTTGGTTCAATTATTGATGGTTTTTGGAACACTTTAGGTTTCACAAGGGGCTCCTCAATGTTACTTGATTGACATTTTCTAAATTCCATGATTTGTGTGTGAAGTGACTTTTCAATTTTAGGGTCAAATTCAAGTAGTGTTTCTTTACCAGATCTTGTCATGCAACAATGATGTCTAGTTTGATTGATTGATTTTTTTTGTTGTGCTTTTTTATTTGAGATGGGTAAAAAAAATATAAGAATGGTTAAAGAATAATATAATGTTATATTATATAATTAGAGAGGGATATGGAGAAGAGAGAGAGAGAGAGAGAGAAAGAACACACCAAAAACAACAAAAAAATAAAGACAAAACCCAAAACAAAAACAATCAAATGGGGGTGGGGTATTTATAGGAGTACTAATTAAGATGTAAAATAACCTCATAAAAGTAAATAAAGAAAAAAAGGTTCTTGGATCCCCAGAAACGGCACCAAAATTTGACCGCGTTGTCGAGCGCGTCAAATTAGTTGTTTACTTTTGACTAGAATTTCTGCAGTATAGCAGCAACCCTAGGTCGTCTCTTGACAGATCCTTACACCATTAATTTAAAAAGAGGGGTTGATTATAGAAGTAGAAGGTGAATTAGGTTTTTTAATACTTGTGGGTTTAATGATTAATGATGAAAATAGGAAATGAAAGCGATAAAACAAAGTAGAAATGAACATGATTTATTAAACATGATCAACCCGGGGAAGTCTCGTGATGATCATCCTTCATCGCTTCAAGGGATGGGGTTATGATATTTAAATACCTGGTTTGTAACAACTATAAACAGTAGGTTACTGATTTTATACTAGGATACCTCCTAGGGTTCAGTCGAAAACACATAATGATTCACTAGACACTGCCGATGATTGGGTGATTTGTGTTCGACATCATAACTGAAACTCACCAAGGAAACACATGAAGAATTCGATGTGCTATCCAGGTTTGTATTTTATTTAATTGTGACACAATGAAATAAATGTTCATGACCTTGATAGTGATTATGTGAGTTCAATTGACCAATATAAACCACACAAACACCGCAATTGGAAGGGGAAAAGAAAGTGGTGAACGGTGTGTGAAACATCACATGAATGGGTACCCCCAAACATGATCATATGAGTTGAACATGACATACCAGTACATAACTCAATAAAATAAGAATATAGGATGAGTAAAAACAACATACAACCTGGAATTAAAAATATCATTCAAATTAATACAACATTTAAGCTTGGGATTACATCACATTCCTCCCCAGGTGATCACAAGGGGTTTAGAAACCCATGGGAGGGGAAGAAGAAGAAGATGTTGAATTAGCACCTCCCATAGAATCCAAAACTTATAAGGATGTTGGTAAGACTCCTTGGAGACTCCAAAATGGCAGGACCTTGCCTCCTGGTCGAAATTACAAATGGGGATCCCAAGGTGTAATTTTATAGGAAAATTGGAAGGTGGTTTTAGGCCCCCAGATTTTATCAATACACTTGAACCACGTGTTTCGGCCTTCATACAGTCTTATCTCACTTTGGAGAAAATTGAACTATTGTAGCCCTACCTCTTGGATGTCTCCACCAAACGTTTGGCACCCATTGGACAACTACAACTCAAGATATTTATAAAATACAGAACACCACATTTGACTTGGTCCATATTCGGTGGCTTGGACAGATCAGTTCGGATGGGCCCCATATAATCCTAATCAAGATTGGGTTCCTTAATACAAAATGTAGCCTATTAGGTTCTAGAAAGTCCCACAAATTTTCATCCCATTTTGATGCACGGATTTTGTGTACTACGCAAAACAGTGGAAAGATGTCCATGGATCCATGCAATTATGGCCCATTTTTCTTCCACTTCATCAAGGGCCCTCCAAATCACCTCCACCAACATTGAAATAATAAAAACAAGTAACATTGATGATTCTAATATTGATTAAAATTAATTGATTGATTAAAACATAAATTTAAATTCATTATTATATTTGGAATATTCATTACAAAACTATTTTAAAACTGCGGTGTACGGGTGGAATAAAACAGTGATTCGTGGTACGATCAGGTGGCCTTGCATAAACAGTCTACATAACAGACTTGTCAGCGAAAAGATACTATTATTTAACTATGCAGCCAATAACCTTAGGTGGCCCTGCATAATTCAAACCCCTAATAGGTTTTTTAAATAATGGAAACTTCATTCTTGGGAAGAAAACCACTATTTTCCTTAGTTGTCTTAACAACAATATGTATGGATCCGCAAAAATAGTCATCCTTAACATATGTTTCCCATAATCTTTTCCATTATCTGAATGTATTAAAGTATATGGTTTATATTTCTCTTCCCTACATTTGGGTCAGACCTTCGTAGGAGTGACATTCATCTAGTTCTTAGACAATCTTGTTTGGAAATATCTTCTCCATATTCAAGTACATCTCTCCATACAACAAACACTATGCTTTGGAAATTTTGAATCACCATAAACTTTCACTGGCTTTTTAGCAGTAGAGAAGTAAATTTCTTAAAGTTCTATTGCCTAACAATGTAGCACGTGCTCCTAGGAATCCTTGAATAAGTAGTCTACATAATGGACAGGTTAGCCAAAAGACACTATTATTTGACTATGAAGCCAATGCTCCTAGGTTGCCCTGCATTATTCAACCCCCTAACCAATTTGTTAAATAATGGAGACCTCATTCTTGGGAACTACTTCTTGTAATTCCTTTTAGCCGTTTTTAATATCATTCCTCAGATACCAAATTTCTTAATTCATTGTTTACATTTTCCCCCATACATGAACATGGTTATATATTTTCAGATAAATTATCAAGGAATTGAATCAATTCTAATCCATTTGGTCAAAGCTATTTTGACCTTAAACATTAGCCTTTTTATGTCCAACGTGCATGACATTAAACTTCCCACAAAAGTCAAGGGAACTCTGAATAAAAGTCAAGTCCCAGCTCACTAAACATACATTTCATCTGATTTAGGTAATATTGAGGAATTAAAATATTCAAGGATTGTAGGGTTATTCATAATAATCCTAGAAAAAATAAAACTATGCTTACTAGGCCCATTGTCATAGGTAAAATTTAAAGAAGTTATCAAAGAATACAAGCACAAATTATAGAAGATGAAGGTACTATTCATTGATGCACAAATTTTAGAAGGACATCCACATACTAGAGTCTCTTTGCTTTTCTCAGAATTACAAAAGGCTGTCAACATAAATATTCATTTGATTTACAGCATCCCGAGCTTCATCAACAGCCACTTGAAGTTCATCCAATCGACTAGCTTCACTCTTTTCAGCTTGATTGAGTGCTTTTTTAGCATCTGCAATGGATTTCATACCATTAGTTTGAACTCTTCCAATGAATTGTTATACCGGTCAAGTTCCCCAGTAACAACATCGATCTTTTTCTGAAGGTGCATTTACTGGACAACTTTCACTTGATCTTATGATTCATATCCTTCAACTTGGCACCATGATCAGCCTCAGCTCAGGACACCGCAACCTCAAATTCATTTATGTTGACTGACAGCCTCACCCTGGTTAAATCTCGATGGCACTTTTCCTCCTGCTCCCTACTTAAGATGACATGTTTCACTGCGGAATGGATCTCTTGATATCCAAAACCGTCAATTCCCAACATGAAAAATAGTGATGACATTCACGGGATCTTCGATGACAGCTCTTTTATAGGCACTTCAGAAATGATCTTCCATATGTTATTCCATGCCTTCCATCATGAAAATTGGAGCACCTTTTGTACCTCTGGATCTGACTCAGCATCACTCTCACATGGGGGAATATAATACGGGATTAATGCACTTAGGTAAGTTCCATGTTCTGCTCCTCCCCCCTGACCCGTGTTTCTTCACTCTCTACTCCCATTGGGGCGGAGGCTGAGGCTTCACCTCCAGATCTAGCCACTAAAATTGATGGCCATGTATTATCAATTGAAAGTTTTTGTTAGTTTAAAAGAACAACCAAGGTTTATTGGATGTCTTGAAAATTAAGTACATTTGAAAATATTGTTATCCATTACCCAAAAGTAGATCGACAACTTGAAAAGGATCCTCCCCATATTTCCTAGCTTCAACAGGATTTTCAAGATGTGTTTTAGGAAGCTATGCCATGTTAAGCACCACATGAGCTAATGTCCCTGCAATAGTAGTGTTTTCTGTACCACCTTCATGCATTGGCAGTTCAGCATCTTTCTCAGATGGAACTTCATATATGAACCAATCATGATCAGAGATGTAATAAGAAGTTATTTTTAATAGGACGAAGGATAACACTCATGTCCACAATCTTCTAAATTACATGTTAATTTAACATGATCTAAAAATCTTCAAAAGATGCACCAAGATCCATCAATTCATCCAATGTTATCTCATAATCCTAGTTAATCTCACTAGAGGGAGCATTCGATATGTCTTCTTGATGGCCTTAATTCTGTGGCCTCTGACCTTGAACATACTCTTCATATAAAATTGTGGCATCAGTTGCAAAGGACGCCAAAAGCTCTAGTGCAGGTGTTGAACCTAAAGTATCACATAATGGAAGTAAGTTGATATTTCATTCAAAATTTTATGAATCATTTTTAACTTACCAGAAGTAGGCTCTTCTCTTTTGGAAAAAATAGCAGGAGGGATACTGGGAACAGACTTTGGCTCTTCTCCACGAGTAGACAAGTCAGCCTGAACTTGTGATTGTTAACCAGTACCCTCTGTGGTCCTCAAAGGAGGGTCATTCCTTTCCCTCAGAGGGGAAATTGAAGAAGCCCCTGAAATCCCAAAAAGTATGAGAAAACATTTCATGGGTTAAGAATCATTATTATTTGAAGGACTTACCACTACTGATGAAGCGTTTAGATTTGGACTTCCTCCTTCAATGCTTTTTCTTCATTGTCTTTTTGGGAGTGAGGGTATCATCATATATAGGTATAGGAATTGGAGAATTGAAATCCATGTCCAACTCCTCATGCACGGCTTGCTGGCCTGGAGATATTTCACCTGGATCCCAAGGAGATTCAACATCCCCGATGGCATTACCACCAGTGCTATACAATGGTGAAGGAAACTCTGTAGTTCCTTTCTATGCTAGCTGTAGAGTAATGAAAATAATCTTCTTGAGTAACAAATATTTAACTGGAATAAAGTTACAAATCAAATTAGGAAAGAGACCTACATCTTCAGGAGCCAGGTAATCGTTCCACTCCTCATATCCTAAAGCACCAATCCCCTTAGTGGCGCCCTGATCTATCATTTCCTTCACCCGCTTGGTGACAAGAATAGAATTATCGGTGGCATATATGAGCATCTCTATATCTCTGATGTAATCCCACACTTCATCAAGGTTATCCAAGAAACAGATATAGGTGGAGACCAGAAGATTCCCTATTACAGGGATGTGTAGCCCCTCGCACAAATCCAGCCAGGCAGTTTCAGCATCGTAGTATAAACTATGCCATGTCTGGACATCCTCTGGTCGTAGATATTTAGTATGTGTACCGGAAGGCTGCGTGGAAGGTCCTAAAATCTTGAAAATTCAGCTTCTTCCCAGCTCCTCCAACTACAAATAGAGAATAAGAAAATAATACTTGTTGCTTTATAAAGTAATGCTGATAAAAGTTCCCCAATGAAGTAACTCACTAGGAGTTGATGGAGTGGGTCTCTTGATTCTGACAGGGGAATTATATATGGAATGAGGATAAATTTCCCCATATTGTGCCTCATCATCCCCATCCTAGGAATCTGGCGAATCAGCTCCGGGTGGTGTAGAAGAATCACCTTCCAGATGAAGGGTTTCTTTATCTACAGTTATTTTCCTTTTCCCCACCTGGTAAATCAGGTGATTCCGTACCACTTCTGGGTATGATTCTATCCAGTTCTTGGCATAAGATGTGGTCAAGTTACTCATCTCTTTATCAACTGGTATATCAAATATTTCCCTGTTCATTCACCTAGATGTCAGTAACCATTGTTTTCGGGCAACCATCAGATGTTCCTCTGACCTGACATGCATAGGGGGAGATACAATAGTCTGCTGTAAACACTTAAATTGATGTGAGAATATATATGAATCATAGACCACACATATAATCTCTCTATCAATCCTGGTGACCAGTACAATATCTCTTCAGGCCAGCATGTATGCCCTTAATTCCAGGTTGGATGTTCCATCATCAACAAACTGCCCAGTTGGGGGATTTCCATAAGGAAAGAAATTTATTTCCTTATACATGCTTAGCCTCACCTTTATGTTATAGGAATTGAGAGCTAGTGGAGAAATTCCAGATAATTACTCCACTGATGTCCTGAAAGAACTTCCAGGGATCTATAATTCGTTTTGTACAATATACGTCCTGATGTGGGTTGTGATCCATCTCCACAAAACTTGGAATGGTCCCACTATTATCAAAGGAGACTTACCCATGAAGACATAGAGTAATCTCCTGTGAATACTTTCTAATATGGGGGTAGCCAACCCAACCATTTTCCCCTCATCCAACTTGGCTGCAACAACGAAGGTCCCAGGCCTGACGCCTCCCTTCGAGTCCCTGACTGGAAAAAGATAATCACTCATCCACAAGGCCAAGAAGTCTTCCAGAAGAGTCTTATTTTGGATTCTATGATTCACATAATATCCCCACTTCTCAAATTCTCCTGCTTCTAGAGTCGGACAAAAGGTGCCAGGAGCACCCCTCTTCTCTGTTTTGGGGCAGGTAATAGGAAAAATATAGATGGGCCCATTCTCGTTGGGACACTTCCCCTTTGATCCCTTCTCCTTCGGCTTCTTCTATTTCTTCTTGGTAAGAAACATATTCATCCACTCCTCTTGATGAATATCCTTTCTAGATTTATTTAGGGAGGTCTCTGAACTCTTTATCTTGTGGAAGATTTTCAATAATTCCCGAGCTAAAGTCGGAGACTTCTTTGAATCATTCCAAGTTGCCTTTTGGGGGGGAAAATTCATCATATATATCACCTAAAATAGGATCCCTTGAGATCCTGTGGGCATATCACAGACTGATACCTACTAATCCATGAGTCAGATAGAAGGAATTGGTTTTTGGGCTCCAATGGCTGAGTATCTCCCGCAAAAATGCATCATTTCTGTAAACATATGTTTTCCCAACACAGACGACTTCATATATTGCAACTCCTTTTAAATACTCGACAAACTCTGTGCAGGATTGTCACACCCAGTATGCCCACATCTAATTTGGATTTACACCTCCTCCAGGACAAAAGTCCTAACTCTTCTTCAAGCCTTTGGATTGATCCATCTGAGAGTTTCAGAAAATTGAGGGATAACAATGTGGTTGCAACTCAGGCTTGTAAGGTTTCAGATCTGAGGTACATGGGCTATGATACATTTTTTAGGCATTCTCCACTGTTCAAATATTTATAAATGCTTCTCCACTAGAGATATTTGCTGAAGCAGAGTTGGTGTAATTCTAAAACCAAGAATGTGGGAGATAATTCATTACCTCTGGAATGGTGACTTCTCGCAAATGACCATAACTATACAGAGGTAGATAAATGCTCTCTGGGAAGTCAAGATGATACTTCTTCAGGTACTTAGCCAAATCTGGAAGAGTTCTGTCACAGATCGTATAATAATCATGGCCAAATATGCTCATATTATCATGAATTCACTTGTAAGCATGTTCGTCAGCCGTTCCAATTCTCTAGGGATCCATTTTATCTGCACAAAGGTTGAATAATTAACTCTTATGTAAGTTGATTTTTCATAAAATTTGTGAAGAAAAGTGAAAAAATGGATAAGTAATTAAGGTGCGCAAGTCCCAAATTGTCACACAAGTATAAGTGTGTCGCACAAGTGTTGGCGCGTAGTTATTATCGCGCAAGTCCAAATACCTCTACAACAGCGCATCATAAAATGAAGGAGCGAAAAATAGAGTAACTTGCATGGTGAAGGAAACTTGCGCGAAGAGAGCTCGGAAGTGTTCATAATTGGTTCTTTGCATGAGTAATGACTGCCTATATATAGGAAAGGCCACACCCCTGTGCGCCGAATCCTGCGCGGCTCACCGTTGTGCGCTGCCATTAGAACGGCTCACCTTTGCACGCCTCCATTTGCGCGCTCAACACTTGCGTGCTATATGTTCCATGGTTTTATTCATTACCTCAAAGTCATATCCTTATTTCTTTCAGATCCAACTCTGAGGGGGGACTTTTGTTGACTCTCCTTTCTGTCACAAAGTCTAATGACTGAAAAAGGGAAATACCTTCGTCCAAAGTGATCCATCCTTTGAAGAAACATAAAAAATCGACAAAGGCATGAAGAAGGATTTCTTCCCACCTGGGTCGCGCAAGTTTCATCATGGTCGTGCAAGTATACTTGTGTGCCTAATAGTGGTGGCACAGGTGACTTGCGCACCCTCTTTGATTTTTTCCCAAGGTCTTCCCTGGCCTATAAATACCCCTGGTGGGCCCCCCATTTCAGGACGGAAAAATTCCAAAACTCATATTCATGCTCCCAACTCCCTATTCTCTTCTGTAAGTTTTCCGAACACTTCTATGGTAATTTAGTACCTAGAATGGAATCTCTAAACAGAGGAAACAAGGCCTAAGTATTGAAACTCATCAACACTTGTGCGCCTAAGTAGCCAGTCCTTAAGGAAAATGGACACACTTGCGCGCTGCCTTATCCCTTCAACAAAACATGCATGCTACTCTTTTGGAAGCCATTAGGGATAATACTATGGGCATGAGCCATGTCTCACCCAAGTATTACCCTAAGGGTTTACCGTCATTCAAGTAACCATGTGTTTCACAAGTATACTTGCAAGACTAGGACTTGTGCGCCTACGCAGGACTTGCATGCCTCTCTCTTTTTGGGTGCCCCTTCTGCCTATTCACTTTCATTCTTTAAATCCACCTCTCCCCTTCATGATTCATCCTTCAGAACCATCTTCAATTCCATTTATGGCCTGGTTCCTTTGTTGGCTTCCTTATCTAAAAGGAATTATGTGGAACATCTCTTAAAAACTAGTGATTTACTTATCTTCATGTCACTATGGTGAGAGACTTCATTCATTCATCCTCATCCATTATATATTAGAGGTTCCCTAACCGGGGCCTCCTTTTCAGAATTAAGCCCCAATCATAATTTCTCTAAATTGGCCATCTTCCTTAGGGGTAACCCCACCCATAAATTCTATTAACCTAGGCCTCCTTCTCATGAATAAGTCCTAACTCTCAAGTATCCTTAACAAATGGGCCTCCTTCTTAGGAGAAAGTCCTAATCTCAAATTGCCATGATATGGGCATCCTCTTCAGGAGTAAGCCCCAAATCTCCTACGTCGTGCCTCCTTTTCAGGAATAAGCCCCAGTCTTCATGTTCCCTTAATTTTGGGAATCCTCCTTAGGAGTAAGCCCCATCCATAATTCCTTTAATATGGGAATCCACCTTATGAGTAAGCCCCAAGTTCCCAAATATGGGCATCCTCCTTAGGAGTAAGCCCCAAATTCCAAATTCCTTTATCTTGGGCCTACTCCTTAAGAGTAAGCCCCAGTTCTCAAAATCCCTTAACCTGGGCATCCTCCTCAGGAGTAAGCACCAGTCATAATTTCTCTTAAACAGTTTTAATTTACATTAGATTTAAGCTTCCTTCTTAGGAATAAAACCCAATCATATGTCCCCTCTAATTTGGGCATCCTTCTTTGGATTAAGTCCTATGTTAAATATCTAAATCTCCATAAAGCACATATACCTTTATGGACCTTGTTCCCAGATTTCTTCCCTAAAGTAAATCCAAATCTTCATCTATCTAGGCAGTCATATAAACATAAGCCTCACATCATTTCTTATGATTTCATCATTCATGGCACAATTGTCAGGTTTTACCAATACCTCTTGTTTCTCACACCGAGCATGACTCACGTGAGCTTAGAGCGTAAAAGTAATTATGACATCATACTTTGAGCCATCAATCATGCATAAAACTCATATCTCTTTACTTGATCTACATGGGTTCTGATTCCTTTTCTAAACAAGGATACGTAGGTATCCCATCTCTAGGTACGATCCCAACTCTGAAACAATCTATGTCCTTCTGAATGAAAATAAACTTCAAGTGCCCCGCTGAGTGGCTCTAAAACCAGTACAGTTATCATAATAACCAAGAGATATCTATATAATGTATTGAATGATACCATTGAAAAATAATATCTAACAAATAAAGATGATTCTCTATTAATGGAGAACCTCATATACATATAAAAGATTCTCTAAATATTATACATATTTATCATTGATTGTCAGATCTAAAGGAAAATCTCATTTTCATACTTCGTAATGTAATAAGGATTCACAAACATAACTTAAATCTATAAAGAGAGTCCCGAAGTAGACAATAATTTCCCCAAAAAAGGTGTGATGAGTCCGACCTCCCATCCTCTCAGCCAATGAATATTCTTAAGCCTCATCAGTCCACAACTAATGAGCACCTTCTTTTGGAATGTAGGTCCAAATGGATATAGAATCATTGGATGTTTCCGGTTCTAAGAACAAACTCGTCAGAAACCGCTTGGAATGTTTGAACCTTAAATCAATGAGGTCATCCCCAATTCCAGAGGAAACAACTAATATGATATGATAAAATTAATATATATTAAATAAATTATAGGTATTTCGTTTTTACATTTACTTATATCCATGAACTATTTAATAAAATGGGGAAAAGTCATCCTTTGTAAGTTAGGAAGCCTACCACATCACAAACTAATGTAATTCATTTTACATCACCACATTTCTGGGTGAGATATAATGATTTATTTACAATATTTACATTATATTTATTAAATAATTATACTTATGTAATAATAATATTATATATACCTTTTTACCATCGAATATATTGGAAAATGATAACATCATTGCTGAGTACATGTGCACTACCCCTTCCATGAAGTGATGCAATATATATTTCATTTTATATTGATAGGGATTGTAATAAGGATATATTTAATTAATATTTAATATATATATTATATAAAAACAATTATGTAATGGTTATGTAATAATTACCTTTATTTCATTCCTACCATAGATAAAATGGAAACAACGTTCATGAATATGTATGACATACCGTATCCTTGAATAATGTAATTACTTTTCCAATAAAAAACATTTATGGGATTATATAAATTAAAATAAATATAAATATGTTATATTTATATAATTATTGGAAATATAGAGTTTATATGACAATAATGAAATTTCAAGGACCAAAAATTCTTAAGGAAAAAACTAAAAGATAATCAAAGTAGCTATTAACCAATGTAGTGATTTTAATAATGAATTGATAATTAAAAAATGTTAAATGGTTTTAAGTAAATAATATACTTTATGTTATGTATGATTATTTTATTGGAATATATTTATAATAAACATAAATTTATTAGATGTTAATATGAAATTTGTATGAAAAATATGAGACTTTAGGTAAGGGATTTTCATCGAACTTTTTCTTTTATAAGACACATGTCATATTCAAAAATCATTTCTTTTATTAGCGGTATATTATTCCAAATAATTTATTATATAATTATTTCCCTAAAAATAATGGTATATAAATATATATATATATATGGTTCCTTATTTTATAAGGTTCCTTATTAAAAAGATAAAAAGTCCCTAATGGATTTATATTTTAATGTCATAATTTATGAAGATTATTTATTCTAATGATTATACTGATGAATTTTCTTGATCTACCTATCAAGAAAATAATTAATGTTTTTCTCTATGGTAATTTTTTAGATAATATATTTTTTCCATCCATTTTTCCCATTATTTACTAAAGATACCAAATAAAATATTATTAGGAAAGTCTTCTTTATATCTCTATTCATTAAAAATTAATTTTCATTCTGTGTCAATGTTTTTAAAAATATATTTTTAAATAATAATATTATTATCCAATTTAATTTTTTCCATATATATACATTAAAAATTCTTAATAACTAATATTCTTTCTATTTTATGAATGACATACTTTTAACTATTTATGCAACATTAGATAAGAATCATTATTTCATATATATAATGAACAATATTTCCCAGAATCATGAATGTTGGAAGATTTAATATTTCCTTTATAATATTACAAATTTATTTTCAATGAAAATATTTTTTATGTTTTTTTGTATTTTATATATTTTACATAAGCTATTTCAATATGGATATAATATTCTAATAGATAAATATTCCATGTTATATATCAAGATCATTTTCCATCTAAGATGATATCATTTGATGTTAATTAATAATTTCTAGGAATATGTTACTATATTACCATATTTATTCAATATATTTATGAATTATGATTATGGTGATAATAAATACCTTAAAACCAAAAAAATTACAAGGCTTATTATATGATTAATTAATGAAATGTTAATAAAACCCATATATTTTCCATTGGTTAGGATTTTATGGAATATTTATTAACATGGTTTCATTCTCGTGTGTTATTATTTAAAGAATTTTTTATAAAACCCAATTCCATTTCGTTGTTTATGATATGATATATGATTTATGCTCTCATGGAACTCATATTTACGATTTTCATTATGTGATGCATGGGGCCTAATTTATATATCCACTAAAGGTATTGGAAAATTACTGATATTTAATCAGATAAACATGAATAAAATAGGGAATAAACCTAATTTAGAAATGGATACATTCCAATATGATTTTCATGGGAGTTAATATTGTTAACTATGATATTTATGGAATAGAAACCACTCTAAAGTGATGGCCTTGGAAAATAGAATTAACTACAAAAAGCATAATTTCATATACATATGGCTATACCAAAATTATAGGTCTTATGCTTTCATTATTTTATCCTAGATTATATTGCTTGATTTATTTATGATTAATGACTTATGAACATCCTTAGTTAATTCCATGACCAAAGTTTGGGATATATAATACATGAGGTATTACTTTTAGACGTCATTATTATATTATTATACCCTTATTCTCATGTTATTTTGACATATCTCTTGTTTAACTTTATTATAAATCATTGATCACCATTTATTATGGTTCATTTTCATTTAACATAAAGAAAGGTATTATATTTTTTATGTCTAAGAAGGGTGCTATCTAAGATGAACATATTGGGTGATGACATAGTTCTATTATGAAACACTTTTCCATGTGTCAGACATTCCTAAGATGTTATATCAATATGATTCCATAGTTGTTGATTATGTTATGTATTGAATATTCTATTGGAACCAATTATGTTATTCATTGGTTATAGAGTCTAGTTTTTGTTTTTCCCTCATTGCATACTTGGTTAATCAAGGATTTAGGAAGACAATTTTTTTATGATGCAGATGAATTCAATGTTGATGGATGAATTGTTTCCTAGCGTTTTCCAAAGTTTTGTGCAGAATATTTGCAGAATGGAGAAATTTGTTTCTGCAAAAGCATAATGCATATAAGGATGAAGAAAAATTGAAAGTTGTATGAATGTTTTATTTTGGGATTATCTCATCAAAATATATAAAATTATGGAATCCAGAGTGAGAATATTTTTTCCAAGAATAATATTGCATGCCAAATGCGACATCAAAAGTGACATATGTAGAAGTGGAGTTTTGAGTTCATCACATCAAAAAATGAAAAAGGAATTAGATGCGCGCAAAATTTGAAATTATACGAAAGGAACCTAGATTCCAAATGTGATGTCAATTTTAGACTTAACTGAACTGTGGAAGGCTTACAAGGAACATACATACATATTTTTCCTAGACAATAAATATGGGACTTTCCCCCATCCAATAATATAACCATTTTTCAATAAACATTTGGTGTATCTAGCATGAGAAAGAGTAACACACATAAGACTTACTACTATGAATCATAAATTCAAAATGTTCTTTGAGTATATCAAGACTAATTGAATCGCATCGTATGGTTTCAAGAAATATAAGGGTTTTGAAGAAGACATCTTGAGTGATAATACCAAAACATTGATGCATGTGTAGATGTTACGCGGTAGTTTTGTGTAAAGATTCTATCAAATTTTTATAATTATATGTGCTTTATCTGTGATTTTATGTGAATCAATTCAGGAATATGGTTCTAGATGAGTCTCATGATAGTTAGTGACGATGTCTTAAATGCAAATTTACTTAAGTGACCTTGATGTTATTAAACTGATTAAGACTTCACCCGATGTAGTGAGATAGGGGGAGTGGGCATAATTTTTCTGAGATGGGTAGTGTGTTATCCTTCAAATATTGAGAAGTTATTTTTCCTAAAATAGTGACACTATTTAAAAATTAATCTATCCCATAACTGGGAAGATTTAGATGATTTAGGTATGACTCACACAATTTTTGTGTATGCTCCTTGGAATAGACATTGGTTTTGAACCAAGTAAAATTGCAGTGTTGCCTATCTACATATAATTTTTCATATAAGATCACATTACCATAATATAAGATTAATATGTTCATACCATCATGGGAACCAGATAACTCACATTAGAAGAAAATTTTTGCACCCCTATTGACCCATCCTCTATCTAGGTTGTTCTGGGGTCCGTCAAGATTTATCAAAGCCCAGTTTTCCGCAGTCAAATATGTCATCTTTTGTTGTTATGGAGAATGATTAAGTATTAGGGGAGTACCTATATTTAATGGAAGAAAAATCATGAATTTGGAAGAACATTATTACGTACCATCTATGATATCGTTGAATGGATGTTATTTTTTCCAATACATAAGGTAAATAATTCAGTAACAAAATAAGACTTTCTATGACTGAAATAGATATGAAAATGTCTGATATAGATGCTAAAGTGTAGAGTGAAATTTCTATAGCTCTAAATACTCAAATATATCGTCAGATTATGATTTTCATTTCATCAATGTCTATGTTGTAAAAAGTGGAAGAAATATATGAAGGTGACAACAATGTGAAATTGTGAAAATCCATGTTTTCACAATATGTTTGATGATATAAAAATTCATTTGAATGAAAATTTATATAAATTTTTAAATTAATTACTAATATTTATTGAGAATCACCATGAATTTCTAAAGAGATCAAAGACATTGACATTGTGAATAAAATCTTGAGAATGATTCCACTTCTATATAGTCCCAATGTGTCATCTCTTGAGGAAAGAGATAAATTTAAAATTTAACCATATGATCTATTAAGTTCTCTAGTGGAATATTAAATGAGATTCAAATGTAAAGAAGAAACAAATAAAGTATGAATGGAAATGAATTTAAAATCCAAGAAAAAAATGAAAATTATGGAGATATTGTTGATGATGATAATGAGGAAAATAAACTTATTTAGCACCTTTCTACTAAATTCAAGACAAGAAGAGGTTGATTTGTTGTAAATATTCCTCTAAATTACATTCTATGAGGTATAGTTGATCATATCGCCTCTCAATGTCTAAAGAAGTTCTTTAATGAATAAATTGAATCTTGAAACATGTATATGCATCCAAAAATGTTTCCCCAAAAGTGTGGTATCAAATCAATAAATAAACTATAGATAATATTTGTAATACCTATAGAAGAACATGATGATAATAAAATTTTTGGGAATGATGAAATAGAGTCTTAATATAGAACCCAAACATCCATGATTACTATAGTTGAATAGCCAGAGCATTCAAAAGATAATCTGTTGAATGGTGTTGTGGAGCACAATTTGTAACTTCAGAATACACATGATAAAATTTATAATCAATGAATGAAAATAGAAACAGGATATCCATTATCGAAAATTAATCATAATATATTTATTTTCTAGAATAAAAAATAGACTAATTAGAAAATGGTAAAAATTAATATTCATCAACTAATGAAATCATGTCGGATTTTGTTTTATTTCTGATCATGATTAAATGGTAAGAAAAGGTCATCAATGACCGCACAATAAGACTACAGGTGAAATCCAATACATCTTGAGGGTATTGAAGAATAAGTAGTTTCTCTTTAGATTAAATGTGAAACGTAATCATATTCATAGGAAATAATGAATATACTATAGTTTGGATGATTCTATAATGTCGAGCTATTAGATAGAGATATGTGTGGGTCAAAATGTGTAGAGAAGGCATTTGATGATCAAAGATCGGCATGCATGAGGAAAAGTGTAATATGTTTTTATGTTCATACGTCAATGTCAAGATACAAAATGAGCTGATATAAAGGTTAGCAGAAAGATGGACATGTCATAAAGGCATATGATTTCCTATTAATGAAAACCTCAAATAAAATAAAAAGAGAACTTAAAATTATCCTTGAGTATCAAGGTATAAACGATAATAATATAATGTTTCAAAAAATGGGAATAGATTAGTAATGAGAGTTATAATACATTTCCTCTACTGAAATGTCAATTCTATTGGTATCTAGTCCACACAATATCATACCGTGAAGAGGAAAAAAATTATTTGAATGATGACTAGCTTGAATGTAATCAAAGGAGAATGAAATAATATGCTAAATTATATAAAATAAATAGTTTTTATGTATAATATTTTTAGTACTCAATATTTGGACGTAAATCTATTCATTATAGTAGATGAAATGGAGGAATGTTACATATAGAACATAATGAAAAGTCAATAACTGCCAACCTGATAGATATCCTCTTGAAAATAAATATTATCACCCAGAAACAAATATTAGTATAATGAAAAAATGAACATGAAAAATAGATTTTAAGGGGTAATTATTATCCCCCCACTCAATCAAGTATTTCCTCAATGAAAAATAATATAATCGAGAAACACAGACCTTTATAAATATATCTCAATGAAAAAAAAATAATAGAACCTTGATTCCTAAGAGAGGATTCTCATATTTTAAGATTAAAAATGTAAATTTTTTTAGGAATGTTATAAAAAGGGAGTATATAATAGTTAGGTTCGACAATGATGGTGATTTTAAAATGATATGTAGTTGCAGTATAGTACTAGAAAATGAAGAGCATAATAATGATTAAGATATTTCTGTGGATGATTCGCATCACACCCTCCTCAGTGCGATTCAACTCAGTGACTTGAGACATATATTGACATTCAATCAAAATTAGTGTTCTATAAAAGGAATTTCATGTCATTATATCTATAAATGATGTAGAAAATATCTAAATTTATACCTGGTTGCTACTAAATAAAACATTTGTTACCAAATGTATGAAGAAGATACCTGCATTTGGAATCAGAGGTTGGGTCACATTAATAAAAAAATTCAACGAAAAGATATTTAAGATGATTATAGTCATAGATACCTCCAATATAAAGCATGAACATGAAAATATATATGATTATTTTATGAGAGTATTGTTCGTCAAATTTTCATATTTATGAAAGAGGAAAATGGAATCAAATCTTATAGATCTCATCTAAAAGGACATATGTGGTCCAATAAATGTGGCGTAAGAATATAGAGAAAGGTACATTGTTTATTTTATTTATTATTACAATAGAAAAAATTTTATCATAATTACACACATGAAAAACTATGTTCTTGATTTTATTAAAATTTGTCATCGAATAGATACGAATGATACAAGATGCATAAAATAAATTTATACTCTCAGAAAATTAAGTGGAATACAACTTAATTTAATTTGAAAAATACATGGAGAAAAATGGAATTAATCCAGAGGTGGATTTTGTGATAACTCCACAACAAAATAGAGTATTTTAACATATACATCAACAGGTGAAAATTATTTCCATAACTATATTGATTGACAGTCATACCTCTATTCATTACATGTAATTGGCTGTTCTATAAGTATTGTTCACTAAAAACTGAACATGAATTTTAATCGATGAAACTAATATACCAAATGAGTTGTTTCATTGGCAGAATCTATCTCTAAATTATGTTCAATTTTTTAAAAGTATATGTTATATTTGAATGAATTATGGTTATCATGGTAAATATGGTGATGTTGTAGATGAGTGGAAATTCTTTGGATATTCAATGAAATTCAAAGACTAAAATTGATACAAAAATCATCTTGGAATAATTATTTAAAGTAGTGATGTTAGGATCATTGGAGATAAATTGAAAAATATCCCAATAATACTGTATTGTGATTTAAAAAAAGATGAAGTAGATAATGTAAAATATTCTATTTCAATTGAAGAAATTGTCTAAGGATTTCAAATGTATCATATTGATCAAAATGAATTTGATTTAGAATAATAATCAGATGATGAAAGAATTCCAAAAAACCTCATAAAAACCCCACAAGGAAGTAAAATAGTTGATATTGATCAATCCAAAAACATTTGGTACTATACTAGCCCCACATATACAATGCCATGGAGGAATGAAAAACATTATGCCTTCTTATATATTATAGAACCCAAAAACATTTAGAGAAGATAAAAGATATGAATTTCATGTTAAAACCATGAATGAATAATTTGATCATATTGGAAAGACCCTTACATTGGATCTTGTCAAAAGAAATGGAAATAACATTGTGAATGGATCTAATATGATCATTAAAAACGAATATATGAGCATTAAATTTGGATAAAAAAATAATACATGTTTGCTTGGTAAAAACTATGTACAGATTGATGATGTCGGCATAGAAGACATATTTTCTCAACAGACTAGACTAGAGAGGATTAGGAACTTTCATAACATGGAAATTAAATGATGGTAGGATGTTTTTCAAATGAATTCTAAAACATCATTACATTTAGTTGTTCTTAAATAAGAAGTCTACATTGAACAACTTGTGGGTTTTCTATTTAGTAATTATGAAATAAATTGTTGTAGATTGAAAAAATAACTCTATGGCCTAAAATAGGAACCATGAGCATAGTATTTTCGTATGGATTCCTATATGAAGAAGAAAATTTTTAATAGGTAATATTCTAAACATAAAATTTAAGTAAAATGTAATCATAAAGAACAATTTATGGAGCTTTTGTATGTGGATAATAATATATTTGGCTGATACAGTCACGAGTTAGTAGAAAAATATTCTTACAAGAAGATATCATAATTTTAAATGTCTATGATAGGAGAAATAACATAGTTCTTTGGTTTGTAAGTAATTAATGTGAAAGAAAAACACATTAATTTCTCAGACCGAATATGAAATATAACTTTTTAATAAATTCAAAAGGAAACAATCCAAATTAATATCGACTCTAATTATAATTGTTAAAAAAATATGGAAATCAAGAGAATCATACTTCTATAGATCCCACCATGTATAAGATAATCATTGGAATCTTATTATACATGACTACAACATATCCATATATTATCCTTGCAACATGGAAAATGGGATGATTTCAAAGCAATCTTAAGGAAGAGAATTTTGCAAAAGTTCAATTAATGATGTGGTATATTGAAGGCATACTCAGTTTTGGATTATACTTATATATTGGAAGTGATAATAAATTATAGTAATTTCTAATGAGGATTAGGTTGGAGATGTGGTTTATAGAAAGACTATAATCGATGGATCATTATTTATAGGAATAAAATGTAAGGGATGGATCAAAAAAGAAACAGGAAATAACTTCTCTTAATATTACTAAAGTAGAGTATATCTATGCCACAATTTGTTGAGCTAAACTATTTTGGATAAAAAAACATATTGATATTAGGGATGAGGGGAAATTGCTGATGGTGATTCACTATGACCATAATAGTGTGATTGATCTTACTAATAATCTAGTTCAGTAAACAATTACAAAAAATATTGAGATCATAAACCACATCATGATGGAATGTTTTGAACAAGGTGTGATTAAATTGGATCATAAGAGAATTGATGTCAATGTGCATGAAATTCTAATGAATCTGTTGGCCACACATTTGATAATGAAATATTAGTTGAACTTTAGTGTTTATCCACATCCCATGGCAGGAGACAATTATCGATATTTCCCTCTCCCAATATGTGTTAACTATTTTAATCTAATTATATATTTTATGCTGGTTTATGGGAAAGATACGATATAGGGGGAGTTTGTTTTGATATATATTGGTACTAATAAATGTACATTGGGTTTATATGAAAATGGATGCGAATGGAGAAATTCAACATTATAAAGGGGTAAATAAGTAGGATGAAAATGGTGCATTGAGAGTTAATATTTTTTTAGAATGAGAAACTATACATTTTATGGTTTTATGGTTGTAGGTTCTATGACTTTATGATAATTTAGTTTTATGAGGAAATTGAAATGGATTATGTTGACAATTTTTAATAATTCCAAAACATGAGAACCCAATTCATGCTATGTGTTATTAGAAAATAGTAAGATAGAAAATTGATTATTCATAAGAATTCCAATAAAAAATCCAATTCATGCTTCCCATCATGTTTTCTACACCTACATTTTCTATCATAGACTTAGAGTATTGGATAACATATCTCTCACATTCCTGGTTTAACAATGGCTAGTGTTGTATTGAATTTATCAATAGATTTACAAAAAACCCAAATGGGGGTATTGTTGGAACCATGGTTGTTATTTTTTTGAAATAGAGTTTAGTTATTATTGTTTTTCATCCACACTGGATTGATTTAATATTTTTGAAGAATTATTTTTATAATGAAAATGACATTAGTGTTGAATGGGGAGTTGTTTCACAGTGTTTTCAAAAATTTTGCGAATAAAATTTAGAGAATGAGGAATTTTTTTTGGCAATTGATGTAGCATGCCTGGTTGATGGTGAATATGATTATTATTTATAAGTAACATTTTGGGATCATCCCATCAACATAAAGAGAAGGAATGATTTGAATGTACGAATTGATTTTGTACATAAGAAAATTACACACCAAATGCAACTTCAAAAGTGACTTATTCACAAGAGGAGTTTCAAGTTCATCACTTCAAAATACAGAAAATGCATGAGATGCATGAAAAAAATGATTTTTCCATGTCAACTATATTATAAATGAGTCATAAATTTCATACTTATGCACATAGTTGAAGGTCTGAACAAAAGTTATGTTGAATTTCATCTGGTTCTAAAAACTTTCAGCAACTTCTATCCAAGAAAAAGAACTTTTTTAGAAAAATATTTGGAGTCTATACCGTGTGATAGAGTTTCATTCAGAGGACTTATGACCAATAAAACTGACGCATATAATTATACATAACTATATCAAGAGTAAGTTAATCTCATGGTTTGGTTGCCAGAAATATAAGGATTGATTGAGATACACATTGGACAACGACCAATACAATTGTGCGCAAGTACAGATGTTATACACTAGAAATTTGTTGAGATTCTAGTAGGATTTGAGTATCTGAAATTTTTGTTCAATGATATCATGAGCATCAGTTTAGGGAGATATGGGAATTCATTGGATGTGTTCTAGTTGAGGTAAATTGATGTCCTTAAAATATTGTAAATGATGTGTGGCTAGTATAAATTGATTGTGTCTAAACTTTTGTATTATACAACAAGTACCAATTTGTGGATTTATGTATGATTGATATAATTTTACTGTATTTTCCATGGATTATCCATTAGAGTGGGACCATGTAAAACTTATATTTTTTCTATGTGTATGTGATTTTTTATTTTATTTCACAAAACTATTATATATGATTTACATTTTCCTACCATTTTGTGAAAAAGATCAATAACATTAGAAGAAAAAGTTGACACCCTATTTCACCCCTCCCCTATCACGTAGTTCCAGGTTCCTTCCTATCATTTACCTTTGTGTCAAGTAATGGAAGTTGGAAAAACATTTCCGTTTGGATACGACTAGGGAGGTGGGTGGAGGCTAAAGTTGGTGGCCAACTGTAGAGGTGGTGGTGGCACATAGTGGTAACTATAAACATGGAAAATGGTTATAATATTTAATCGAGGAGGTTAACTAGTTGTTTTGGGCCTATTATAGCAACAAATGGCATGTCCAAGGACTATGTTTGTATAATGAGAAATAGAATGAAGAAGTCATGCATATGTGGTGGTGGTGGGATACAAATAATGTTGGGTCTTCTATCTATGAATCCTGAAGAGATAAAAATTATACATCATTTGAATGATGGAGAATCATGTTTCATGTGTTTTAAGAAAAAATATAATGTGATACATACAAAAATATTGGCAAAAAAATAAAAAATACAATGCAAATTAGTTTTAATAATGGTGATGAGGGTGATAATATTTATAATAAATTAAATACATGTCGTTAGAAATAATGAAAATGTATATAATTAAAAATAGTAATTAAAATCAAAAGAAAATTAAATATTTATCTTATATAATATTAAATAATAAGCTAGAACTAATGACAGATAATAATAATAATAATAATAATAATAATAATATAGTAAATTATTCTAACAGTAAAATTAACTCTACTTAATATTGTTATGTTATATATATAATTATAATGAAAACATAATAATACTATCATAATAATCATTATAATAATAAAAAATTGTAAATAAAAAATAAAAAAATTATAAAAAATATATGAAAAATAATACTAATAGAAAAATTAATCTAATATTTTAATTAATAAAAAAATACTTAAAAAATATAAAAATATTTGATAAGGTAATATATCTATCTTAAATTAAGTAATAAACTAAAATTAAGAAAAATTAAAAGAAAATATAATTTTATTAAAAAATAAAATAAAGACCTGTGAATGTAATCTCATATTCTTGAATATTTACACTTAAATTTAAAAATTAAAAAATAATATTGAGATAAAAAACAATGAAGATAAGTTCAAAATTTATTCATGTATTTTACATATAAAATTCCATTCTTCATTGAAAATTATAATTTGGAAAATTAATTTTTTTGTACACTTATTATTTTCAAAATAAATATCTATACTCATATATTTTTGTGACCTACGGTGCATCACTCCCATTAATATATAAATAGTCAACATTGTGATGAAAAATTCTTATATAAATGACTAACTATCATATGGTTACTATGAATTTAAAATAAATATGACATAAAATTTTAAATATTATTATAATTGTGAGGATATAATTTAAGGTTTAAATAAACTATGTGGCAATGGTATTGTGTACATAAATGTTTAAAAAATTTGGTAAAAAAATAATGGAAATTTTTAAAAATATAATAATGATATGTGAATTAATATAGCTTTTTCCCAAACACAATAACCCATCTATAAAATAGTTTTATCCCCGTAAAAATAAATAAATTAATACATACTGATATATTCACTTTGAAATTGTGACTAAACCTGAATAATAATGAAACACATGAGGATATATTAAGACTTATACAAAAAACCCATAATTATATAATAGATAACATCCCATAAAATAGTTTTAATATGATAGTAGTTCATAAAATCACTGAGAAAAGAGGACATATAATACTTTTCGAAATAGGAGTAATGAGTTTTTAGTTTTATAAGTATAATTCAAAGTGACGGTTAATGTGTATTAACATAAAATGAAATCATTTTGTTAATAAATTGATTTTAATTTAACTTATTATGAAATGTTTTTTATTTTATTGTAGTTTTCGTCGAATGAATCAGTAATAAATAAATATGAGTCAATTTTTATAAATATGCCTCAAATAACTCACAATATCTTAAACAACCCACTCCAAAAATGACTATAACACGTAAAAGAATATTTTTGTGAAATTCCCAAGAAATGAATCAATTATTTATTGATTATCATACATGAAACAGTAAATTGTAATGAAAAATACCTTAATTTTTATGGAACAATATTTATGTGGAATTAAAATAATATGATAGAAAAAGAAAACATAACTCAATAAATGATTAATCTAAGAAATTTTTTTTGAATAAAATGGAACTAGATTGGAATATTTAATACCATGTTCTCCCATAATGATCATGCTATTGATGATTACTATATAAATAATAAATAATTATTAAAATATGATAACCATCTTTCTAAGGAAATGAGTGAATAAAATAAAATTTTTTAATAGACTATTTAATGAAATATATAAGAATGGAATCCGGAAATATTATAATTAGGCAAATATGAATGTTTGGAAAATATGTTAAATGGTATATACAATCACTAGATATAAGTGTGAATTTATTAATTGAATTAATTTGGGGTACTCAAGAAAGATAATCATAGATTGCGATAATTTCAATATGGCCATTGATATGGTTAGTTGTAAATAAAATTATGATTTTTTTAAAGAGACAATGTATAAAATCAAGTATTAGGTGTCCCCCAAATGTGTATCACTTTTATGGTCATTGGACGGGTGTGTCGTCACTTGGGTTTTATCATTATGAATCCCAATATCATATTTAACGAGGATGACATTAGTGAAATAATCTACAAGAGAAGACCAAGATTCTAGAAATCAGTACATGATCTCTTCAAACTCATTCACGACCCTCGAAAACCACCATTACATATCTCAACCATAGGGATAATACATATTTCTTGAAGGGTTTTATATTGAAATTTTGATGATATAAACATGTAATTTTTAATGCAATAAACAAAAATTTTAAAATATTCACAAATAGTATTTTATTTAATTTTAAATGTAAATTATTAATTTAAGAACATTTAATATGAATTTTAAAAAATATATATAATGAATGATTTGAATAAAAATTTATTGATAAATTTTCATTAATGATAAATAAATATATAAATATTTTTAATATTTTTTAATTAAAATAACTTAATGTAATAAAGAGATATTTTGTGAATTATTTTTCTATTTGTCGTGTATTTTTATCATAATAGATTAAACTGATCACTATTTAATATTTTTTATTTATTTTTCATTTATATATAAAAATTTAACATTCTAGTAATGATTGTTAATTGGTAAGAAATATGAATAAAATATTTTATTGTTTAAAGGGATATTTTTTATAAATAATTGTGTTAATTAAATATTTTATTTATTTTTAAATTATTTTTGATGAAATTTACATTTTTTATGTGATTTAATGGATTCCAAATTAGGAATCATCATTTTATATTAAAGAAATGATCAATTTTTATAAAATAATTATCAATGTAAATAAAACAATTGTGTAAACATAGTTAAAACAGGTAAAATGAAATAAAAATAATAATAAAGATAATTATATTAACACATTATAGATGTAATTCTTATGTTTCATGAGTCAATTATAAAATTTTATCCATTATTTTCACATGTAACAATCCCAAATCTAATATGATTCCTTATTAACCCTTCTTATATCACGAGTTTCCGATAAATTCTCCTCATTTTATCATTTCAGAATAGCTCCTCTCTATCCATTATAAATAACATCCCTTTTAGTTTCTCTCATGAATTATTTAATAATTTAATATTCTAATATTATATCTCATTTTGGGTAGTTTTTTGTCACAAAATTATCTATAAATAATTCAATATCAAAGAGGATTTTACGTGGAGAAATTCCATCAAACTAACTCATTTTTTTCATACCATTCATTTATTTTTTCAATACCTCACTTATTGAATACAATAACAAACTATAGTTATATATAATAAAAATTATTAGGCTTATTTAGAAGTAATATTTGATAATAAAAATTGATAATCATACACTTTAATTAATATAATATGTTGTTGTTTCGGTTGGTTAGACCTCTAACATGAATGATGCTACCATATATTGAATATTTTCATTGATAAAGAATATAAAATAAAAAATAAGTTTTATATATTATGTTAAAAAAATAATGTTATTAATATATGTTTATATCGGTTATACTAAATTTATTCTTAATTATAAGGTATAAATTTATTATTGGTAATGTCACCAGGAACCTGTATTTCATGAAATCTATTCTTGTGAAAAATAACAATATATTATAAAAACAAAAAAACATTCTATAGATCATTATATTACTAATATTTTTATAAAATTAATAATTTATGAATCATTAACTTAAAAAATATATGATAAAAACCATATAATAAATAATAAGAAATAATGAACGTTACTATATTTTGTTGCTAAAAAAGTTATTAATAAATTATTTCTATATAATAAATGGTTGTAATTAATTGTTATAAATGGTAATATACAAGAAAAATGTTCTCAATTTTACCATTAATAACATAATTATTATTATACATAACGTCATAGAATTCCAAAAAAACAAGAATCCAAGGTAAGTGCTTCCTTTAACCAAAATTCCATTCATTGAGACATGTTTCATACTATTAACTTATTAAAATATATATGATGTATAGAATATTCTAGTGATGTAATTTATTAAAAATAGATTTTTATTTTTTATAATTTAATAACAATTTCATGCTCTCACTTTCATAATGATTTGTTTAATACATTACTATAATCATAAGTGTGTTTCAATGAAAAATATCGATTTCTTAAGGTAATACTCTTTTTTCCTTTGAATATATTCTTCTATGTATTACATAAAATCCTCCATCACAATATCATGTTGTATTTTATATTCAATTCATGTGAGATATTAAATTTATTTAGCAAAATACAATTTAAATTCTTATTCAATAAAGATATGACTTTATTAAGGAAAGCTCCCACATCCTATGTTGGGTATTTTTCATTCATATCCATATTCTATCCTAAGATAAAACTTATTTATTTTTTATATCTAAATAATAGTTAACTTATCTATCCTTTATATTTATATATATACATATTCTAATGTAAAATTATCTCTTTTATCGATAAGAGTATCTTTAATTTATTAAAAAACCTTAAAAGTTTATTTCATTTTCATGTTAACAAAAATTGTATAATCCACACTAAATTTATATTGGTTAACTTTATATTTTTTTAAAATATTTTATTAGTAAGATGTAAAATTTTTAAATAATTTATTATATGTGTGTTTTTTCCTTTTAATGTTGAATGAAACGTGACATAAAATTTTTGTTTTTACAAAAAACATCATTAAAACGATATGAAAAAAACAATCATGAATTCTCTTACCTTTTAAATTCACTAAAAGGTTTATCATAGTTTTCCAATAAAATATTTTTCTATCACTCTCTATATTTTATTATGTTTTTTTACTTTTTAGTTATTAATGCTCCAGTATCACCCAATATAAATCACTATTTATCCTAATAATATATTTTTTGAAATTAATTTATATCCTATTTTATTTTAAAGGGGTTTTTAATTTATAATAAATGAGTGTTTTGATATCGTAAAAATTTATATGGTTTATCATTATATGATATGTTGGACGAGAATTATATATTATCCTCATCCATTGGGTAAATATTTATATCACATTAGATGACATTGGAAGATGATGGTTACCCTAAGTCAATTATGTTTTGGTATATTGGTGGTTAGCATAATATATAATGTTATATGAAGTTGTTGGTAAGAATCAGCCACTATGATTTTAATATAAGGATTGTTACCATTGAAATATTATTTTATTTTTATGCTTATTTTTGTTATATATTCCAATGTTTTTCCCCATGGTTCCCAATTGTTGTTTTACGATTTCAAATTCTTATACCATTTTATAAGTTATGATTTCTTAGTAAATATTTATTTGTTCTAGAATCTCATTTATGGATCTATAATTATTCAATATTTATTGAAAATTATTTCATATGATTTTATGATCATATTATATTAACCAAGTAATAATAAATACTCTTAGACTCCTTGATACGATATTTACATTATTGTTTATTTGATCTGGCCTTTTAATTAAGTTTCTTACTTCCTCATGAAATTAAATGATGTAATATTCAAAAGATAAAATAATTTAAATATAAATTTATAAGATAATTTAATGAATTATTATGTAGTAAGATAGTAATTTAGATAATTAATGGTTTTTCAGTGAAGTGGGATGTTTAGATGAGTGGCCGATGTTGTTTTCTCATTGATATCATTGGATAAAATAAAATACCATTGATTAACCCAATATTAAATCTCGTATATATAATCATAAATATTTTATATATAATTCATATATATATATATAGTAATTACACTATCTCAGTAACCCCATTGATCTAATTCTTTTGTTGTTACGGTTTTATTTTCATTTCTATAGTGAATCTAGGTGAGTATTCCCCCCCGTTATATACAATCAACCTCCATAAATCTCCAAAATACGTTCTTGAATATATGTGTTCTAGTATATAAGTATAAAGTGATTCAAACCATTCATCATTGATCACACAAAAGAACCAATATTTCGATCTATAATATTGATTAGAAGAAAGGTAGAATAAGTTTCTCTCCATTGAGAGAATTCTAGAGATATTCTAAATTATGAATAATATATCTCAAATTGAATGTGTTATATTATAAAAGTTTATAAATAGGTTGATTTTTTTTATATCTTCATAAAGGATACAATTTTTTATTTAAAATGTTAGTCTTACCTTATGTCAAATTTAAAAGATGTATTAATACTTTGAACCGTAAGATGCGTATAATCCAATATAATATTTAAATAATAAGATTTATATTTAATTAAATGATATTAAATAAAATGTATTATTTATAATAGTTCATTAATGTCTCCCCATATTGTCAAATATAATTTATTGAACCATGAAGACTAAAATATATTTGTTAAATAAAATAAGTATGATATTCATTAAAATTGAATATAAATATCTAATTAACTTTTTCTAATAAATTAAATCAATATTTATTTCCCCCAATTCAAAAATTTTTTATAAATAAATAAAATATCCAATTGTAAACGAATATATAAACATGAGATAAAATTCGACACACATATTATAAAATTAAACAACTTGTGATTTTATATGTTCGATCAATGTTACATGAATATATATTATACTATAATATACTATTAAATTTATTTATAATATTAAATTTAAAATAATTTTTGGATAGTTTGGATATGTTTAGTTTATAACCCTCTAGGAGAAATTATAAATGGAAAAAAAATATTCATACCTATATTCTAAGGCCAATGTAAAAAAACATTATCATGCAATCCACAGATAAAAAATATAATATAAAAACAATAACAAACATACTAGAAATTTTATTTTATGTTATAATCTATTTTATCTAAAAATATCATTACAAAGGAGGAATACAAGATTCTCACCCTATAATACTAGTTCATATTTCATTTTCGGTTACAAAATGATCATGTATATAAAAAAAATTATTATAATTTTATTAAAAAAATATATATATATCACCGAAGATATTTTTCCCCTTAACATGAGATAGAAAAATCCATTTATACATTATTCAATAATTTCTATATCAAATATGATGCACCCAATATATCCAAACTCTACATGAGAATATTATATATTGTTTTTTGCTGACATATCAATGTACATGAATCATGATAATCATTAATAATAATATCAACCCCATTTACAAATGACCACATTTACATATAGGAATATCCAATAAGATGTGAAACATATAGAATTTTAATTAGTATGTATAACCTCCTGAACTTTATTCAAGGTATTATTAAGTTTAAACATCAATAGATTATTACCCATTGTATTACAAGGTCAAAAAACAAGATTTCAAAAAAAAACATATCATGTTATATTCATGTAATATAGTACATTAGACTTTTTTAACAATATAATCATCATATATATTTTTTCTAATTATAGTATTGAACTAAACATTAAAAATAAATTATTCAATTATCTTTATGATGATGAAAATACTATACATGTTATGAATATATATATTTGATTATATGAGTAAAAAAATAAAAGAAAATTTTATATAGGGATCCAACTCTATTGAACTCATTTATTAATTATAAAAATATGATGAAATATTTTAACCTACTGAATCTCAATAGAAATTCATGATTTGTATAATATATGTCATCAGTCAATGGGTTTTTCACATTTTAGTATGTGGATTCTCAACTAAATATTATTTCCCACAATGTAGTGAAATCAATCAATATGAGACACTTCTATAGGAATCGAGTCATTCATATAGGTTACCCATTCCATTTTCTAGAACTCTTAAAGTTACATTATCACAACACATTTTAATTTGACCATTATTTATAAAAGAACAAAAATATCATAGAATTAATATCATATAGACACAATATTATTTATTTGTTTCAGAAAAATAAATATACAAAAAAATATACTATTGAATTTTTAGAATGTTTTTTCTTATAACTTATCCATTTATATTCTCCTCATCCAAGGTAAAAATCATATCCTAAATTTTATTTGAATAATTATTACATGTATATAAATTTTAATTTATATATCCATTCTAGTTCTAAATCATCCCCATAAACTGTGAAAATATTATTTATATGTGTATGGAAGATCTAGATAGTCTTTAAAAAAAATAATGTGTCTTTTTTTTTGTAGTATTTATATATTCCATCCCTTATCAGGTTGAATGATTCATTAATATTCCTATATAAAATAAGAAAAAATATAGATAAAATTGTTGAAGTCTCATGAATTTTGTTCATTATCTCACTTACATTCTACATTAGAGAGAGAAATTTTTCTTGGTGAGATATATACAATGTGACATTGGAAACAATAACCTATGGTATTTTTCAAAATTACATCATTGCAATTACTTATCAATATATATACCATGACTTAGTCAAAGTTGAATCAATGATTTGTATCTATGGGTCATGATCCCCATAATATTGTATTATTATATAATCTGTTTCATGGAGAATAATTTGTTTTACTTTGTCATAATTGTGTGTAATACTGATATCACATATACCATCAGTAATATATAATCATAATATATATTTCTAGAAGAATAATAATAGACCCACTAATACTCTTACTGAGATAAGGACCACGTTCATCCATAATAAATGAATAGTTCTTTATGGGTTCATAAAAATGAGTATTAAATCATTATTATTCATTAACTAATAGATTAAATTATCATTGAAACTTATAGACGATATCTGTATCATTTAGTTACAAAAAAACCTCTTAGTTTTTTTTAGTTTTTATCCTCTAAAACTGTTTTAAAGAACATATTAAAGGATTTATGATATATCACTGAGAGGAAGGATGGGGTGAATTATAGAAGACAAATTTTTATATGTTTCATTTAAAACAACCATAAAATATTTTCATTTATAGTATTTTTTTTGTGGCTTCACACCCAAACACACACAAAATGCTGGTAACACAACATAACTAAAAGGATCACCTATATAAGTGAGATGAGTTTTCCCCTAGGTGATATGGATTCCATTAAGAAAAAACACCCTTCTATAATAATCATAATGTTATAAGAAATAATGGTATATCGTTAAATGTATCATTTTAAATCTCTCAACTATAGCTCAGTGAAACTAGAAATACAATGCATCCCTTACTTGACATTGATCAACAATTGGGATAACTATAGGAAAATATTCCTCCTTTATCCTATTATTATGTTTTCATGTGTGTTGAGTTCTTCTTCTTAGGTAAATTTATAGTAACAAGGTACCAAATCAATTTAAATGAACAACACTACATGAATCTAGTACTGCCTAAATTTTCACAGTGAAACTAGTTCTCAAAAAATATATAAAAGAATTAACATCTTCTATATAAAATACACAGTTGAACTTATTTACCAGGTCGCTTGATCTTTATAGAAAAATAAGCAATATTCTTTAGTATTTATTTACTATTTTATTCACACACAGAATTCCCTTCTTATTAAATTGGTAAATATTCATAGAAACACGTGAATATTCATCCTTCAATCGCCTAATTATTTTAAAATGTTACAACTATAATTAATTGTTATAGAGTTATTGAATTTAAATCCATGAATATTGTATATGAAAAACTTTTATTCCACACTGCTACATAATAATTTAAAACTAGATGAATAGAAGTGGAACTGTTATATTCTACCTCCTAATACAATATTAGCATTACTGCACATTCTATGCATGATTTGATCATGTATAAATATATAGAAGCATGTGAAAAGAAATATTTTGTAATATGATTCACATCATCAAATAATTTATGAGTTAAATTTATTCTTCATACCCTAATATAATCATAAAACACAATATCCAATAATATATTCCATTAAATATTTAATATGAAAAAATTTCAAATTTGATTGTACTCTTCAAAATATATAATTTTTTAAACTCTTACATCATTCTATATCGTTAATAAATTTCGATTAAGAAACTATTATTAATCACATTATCTATACATAGAAAATATTTACTATAACACCCAAAGCTTCCATTGTACACTTCTCTTTTAATTATACAATAGCGTGTGTTGTACACAACTTCGAGTTCTAACACACACCATTACCAATAAAACTAGCCGTTATTAATATTAATACCAACTTGGTAAAATATTATAAATTTTATCTTTCAAAAAGGAATTAATTTTTGGATTTAGAATATTGAAATTATCCTAGGGTGAATTATTGGTATTTTTTTGACAACTTCCAATTTTTGATGAATAGTGAAAAATACTAAACATTAATAAAAAACTTCTTTTTTAATCGAAATAATTTAAAGTGATAAATTATACTATTTAGTGGTTTTCAATTATAGTTAGAATATATTTTTACCATTTAATATAATTTTGGTCATTGGATGTAATTACACATTTAAACTAGACATAAACAAGTGTTAGTCTTTTGATAGTTATTATTTCTTAAAAAACACGCTATTTATTTTGACAATGAGAATTAATTTTAAATTAATTTCTTCCACTTATATATTTTTAATTTAGAAAAATTGATTCCATATTTATAATCAGGAGGTCCAAAATTTTTAAATAGGTAAATTTTATTTTTAGACATTTTGAATAATTATTTTTGTAAATATTTTATTTACCATGTTTAAATGGTAAATCCAATAAATAAAGGTAAACAGATAATATTGTAAAAATTATAAAATAACCTTAACATGTGTCCTAACCCTAGTTTCTGATATATTTCCAACCATGGGCATCTTTTGGTCTATTTTAGGACCCCATCGAGTCACTTGAAAGTGATAATGACACTTTATATTAATTAAGTCAAAGTAAATACAAAAATGACATAATCATATATGTTTTAGCAAAAAAACTTATATAGGGTTATATATGTTATATTTTTTACTATAAATTTTCATGATAAATCTATTAAGATTACTACATTATGGTATTTGACTTATAATTTTTAGACATTGAATAATTAAATTTATTTATGATAGAATGATGATGTAGTATTTTCTTTATTAATGAAAGAATCAAATAATTGGTATTATAAATGTTAAAATAAATAAAATTTGAAATTTTGGATGCCATAAACGAAATTTATTGGTTAATATAGCATGATAGGAATTATTAAATGAAATGTTTTCGAATTAATAAAGTTTTTAACACTTTAACAAAAATCAATTATTAAATAGTGTCAAAATAGACATAAAGGAGTTTTTAAAACAAATAATATATTATTAATTGATATAATATTCTTAAAAAACAACGATTTGTCCAAAGGACTTATATGATGAATGTTATTTCATTAATGAATCACTTGGGGTTCGCTTGTCAGCTTATAGTATGTTTATTAACCATGTAATATAAAAATACAAAGAGACATGGTAAATGTCAATATAATTAACTAAGAGTTAAATCTAAACGATAAGGATAATATAGTGACCCAAAACAATATAAAACCTATTTATTGAGTGGATTTCGACCCATACCCACCTTATCCTCGAAATAAATCAGGTTTGAGCCATTAAAAACCAAATATAAATTTATTATAAAATAATAATTTTATGTTTTTCCTAAGGTCCCCCTCACCCCTCTTATAAAAGGTTACTCCCCCTTCTCTATAATTCATATCCTCAAAAACTTTTTTCTTGGCCAAAAAATGCCCAAATATCCTCTCAAATTCCTCCACATCATCATAGATGCCTTCCTTTAGTCATAAAACCAACTTAAGGATCCCATTTTATCAAATCAAAACGATGAACCCGAAGAAGAGGTAATAATCCCACCACCCTCTTTCTAGTTCTTTTCCTCTTCCACTTCTTCATTAATTTTTATTTAAATTAAAAACTAATAAATCCAGTATCTCCAATATACTGTGATGTTATTATAAATATGGTAAATCCATATTCATTATTCTATCCATCATTTGAATGAAATGTCACTATACATGCGTACGTACGGCTTACCGTCTCCACGTCGTGGTGTAATTGTTATTCAATAAATTATTATTTGGATGGGTATAATAATGATGGGTAATTCATGTACATAATAAATATAACATGATAATAATTTTCTATATATGATATACCATCCAATTATATATTATTTTAATGATATTGTCACTCGTGCGTACGTACGGATTACCGTCTCCATGAACACGATGAGTTTCATTCCCCATCGTATCAATTCAAGACTAATTTTCATTAGAAGATTAAAAATAATCTCCAAAGACTTGATATCATTATGGATATGAATATTATACATCCCATCCATAACAATTGTGACTCAAAAAATTTGTAATATAAAGGAAAACGAATCCGTTAACACCCGAAACAGTGATAATACAAATAAATTATTAATGAACAATTTTGAAAGATCATATATGATATCATATTAATGTATATGATTCTTGTATAATTTAATAACTATTATTTCACCATTATACAGGAGCTTAACCTACCCTCGACCCAGGAAACGTACAAGGTAAGGGTTAATTCTACAATCTTTTCATTATCTAAGGTTGTTAATAGGTAATTATCTACTGGGACCTCTTTATCATCCACAACCATGTTTCTTAAAAATGTATTTAAAAACATTTTTACTATTTACTAGACAATGGGTAAAAGTCATTTATACCCTTATGTGTTTTTAAACGAATATTTTAGTCATTTTCCAAACAAGATACTTTTTGACCTTTTCGACAAATTTAAGGAAAGAATATTTTTTTAACTTATACGACGGGTGTAGCTATTTTTCACCATTATAACATCATAAAAGCTTCACTTACATACTTATAAGAATATTTTCAAAGTAAATATTTTCTTTGTAATTATGTTACTTTTAAATGAATTCAAAATAGAAAGATATATTTCTCTAAAAATGGTTTTGATTTCATCTATGTCAACATCCTTTGATGGATATTAAGTTTATCTGAAATTAATTTATTATGATAGGAAAATTCCATATTGTATTGAAGGTTTTGTGATATGTTTGAATGTGGATGTGCTATTTTTATACCATTCATGGTTTATGGTTAAATTATTGACATTTCGTTTGATATTTTTAATACGAATGTTTATAATATGTTTACACCTTTTCACATGAGGAATGTATTGGACATAGTAAGTGGCGGGTGGAGCCCACTATATCTCCCCAATGCATCGGTGGGTCTAATGAAACAACTAGATGTGGAATTGATCGAGGCCCTTTCCCAATTTGGATATATGTTTTTGACCGGGGGCTTAATCATTTTTAGACGTCTTGGCCAAGGCCTTGAAAAAATGTTTCAGAATGTCCGACATTATACATTTCCTCATTATGGAAATAATATTGATGGTTTATGTGGTCATTAGAATAGTATAATACCAATGAATATGTTTTATTATGGAATTATGTACTCATCTCATATTTCATCCATAAAAGTATTCATGATTATTATTGGTAAAGTCATGTGGTTTCAATTATTCACCATGGTTAATATTTATGTTATATTCTGCTGTATTTATTACCCTTACTGAGAATTTGAGATCACCCCTTTCTTATGTTTCATTTTCCCAGGATATGAAGAAGTTATTTATGAGTGATTTGCAGGAATTATTTAGGAGGCTCAGATGTTTGCAATGGAATAAATTCTTGTTGTATTTCTTTTCAAGTTGTAAAGTTGAACTTATGTATGAATCATGTTTCCAATAATACTAAACTAATCGGTTTTTCGGGACATGATTTCCTTGTGATCATGCCAATGTTTTTGAATAATGCACCGACTCTGGGTAACTATGGTCGGGTCGTTATAGTTTCTATCAGGGGATGTTCAGTAGAAACCTTAGAAACTACATTTAGATAAATGTTGATCAGAGCACATGTCCCTAAGATAGACATTGAGGATTAGTATAGAAGAACTTCCTAGAAGTTTGGTATTGTAGAGATTTTGTGAGTTTTCTGAGAAATACATCCCTGTCTGGATACGAGCAGGTAGAGGTGGCTTTAGCATAGATATATCTAGTGGTAAAACCCAAAAATACTACTTTGATCTAGACTTAAATGGTAACTGGTGCACAACAATGGCAATTGCAGCACTATTGGTTACGACACTCCTGGGAGATATGCTTAGGATAATTATCATTTTCATTACAAACCATTATGAAGGGTATATGCATATATACTTCCTCAAAGACGTTTTTTTATGATTATGGATTATATCCATTAACTGTTCAATTTATGTTTAGTGTCTTACAAGTTTGGATTTATGTATTGCGAACCATAAACTAATCTAGTATATGCCATTATTTAGAAATAGCGCCCAGTGGAAGAAATGAAAATTGTACCAATGAACGCACACCATGTAGGGATTGTCATCCTGCTCAAGATAATTATAGTGGAGCCAGTGATACAACTGGTTCTGATCATCTGATCACCATACTGGGACAACTCACTCAGGTTATGAAGAATAACCTTACCCGTATAGAGCACCCTGATCCGTAGCCTACAGGATTAATGTTAGATCGCTTCATGAGGAAACAACCACCGACATTCAATGGGAGTACAAATCCATTAGTGGATGATAAATGGATAAATTTAATAGAAAAAATATTCCACGCTTTAGGGAAGTAACGAAAGGAAAAAAGATGTCATGGTAGTTTACCGCCTCACTGGAGATATTGATCAATGGTGGTTATTTATTCAAAAAAATGGGATGATGAGTAAGTATAAAATATCGAATGGAGGGAGTTTAAAGAAATATTTTTATAAAAATAATTTCCTTATGACCATCGAGCATATATGGAAAGACAATTTTTGAGTCTGAGGCAAAAGGAGGATGAGAACGTCACAAAGTATGAAGCTAACCTTACAAGGTTAGCGAGTCATGCATCAGATTATATACATAAGACAAAAAGTAATATTGATCGTTTCTTTGATGGGTTAATACCATTTCTCTGTCGATCTTTAGTATCATAATCTTTTTCGTCATATAGAGATATTATCTCGTGTGCTATGAAGAAATAAAAGGAATTCTCTAAGTCTTAGGAATTTAAATCAAAGAAAGAGAAGAATAGATCTACTGAACACTCTGGGAAAGGAAAGAAAGAAACAAGGAAGAAGGGAAGAATTGAATATCCACACTATGATAGTTGCAGAAGGAAGCACCCTGGTTCCTATCTAAAAGTAAAAGGAGTATTCTAGAAATGTGGATAGAAAGGCCATATTGCGTGTGATTTAATGGGAATGAAATATGCTACCAATGTTCAGTGCTACAACTGCAAGGAGATGGGATATTATTCAAATGAATGTTCTAAGAGTCAGGGGATCTTACCTTAGAAAAGGCCAAGGTTTCAAGGCCAAGACTATGCTATCACTACTACTGTGGTAAAAGCTTCGAAAGATGTGATGGCAGGAAATTTAATGGTTTTCTCAAGTTTATCAAATGATTTATTTGATTTTGGATCATCTCATTATTTCATATCTTCCCATTTTTCTAAAAAAATAGATATTTCTAATTTCATTTAACAAGGGAGTTGTTAGTCAAAACTCTTAAGGGATCTCTCATTGCTACAATGTTCTATGAATCAGTTACCATTAGGGCATATAAATGTTCTTTATTTGCTGATCTCATCATCATACCCATGATTGAATTTGATATAATCCTCAGAATGGATTGGCTTTTGGACCATGATTCAAAAAATTATTGTAAGAAAAAGGAGATTACTATTTTTGATGACGATGATAAAGAACACCTTATCTTTAGAGCATAATAATCACCACCTGATTCTTATCTGGAACCACCCCTAGTAGCTCAACTAAATTCAATTATTGGTGTGGAAGAGAATGAAATAATTGTGGGTGAGGAAAGGAATGTTCAAATAGAGGATGAACCTAATGTAAAAGTAAATGTTGATGTGTTTCCAGAAGATTTATCAGGACATCCTCCAGAATAAGAAATTGAGTTTTCCATTGATTTAATTTCTAGATAAAGACCCATATCGAAGACCCCTTATAGAATGGAAACATTGGAATTAGTGGAACTAAATAAACAACTAGAGGAATTGAGTAATAAGGGATTTATTCTCCCTAGTGTTTCTCCATGGGGATCCCATGTCAGTTTTGTTAAGAAGAAACATGGATCTTTGAGGTTATGTATCGACTAAAGGGAGATCAAAGCTGTAACAACAAAGAACGAGTATCCCCTACCACGTATTGATGATTTATTCGACCAATATCATGGAGCTCAATATTTTTAAATGATTTTCCTTCGATCTGTATATCATCAGTTTTGTGTGAAGAAGGAAGACATTACATAAACAATATTTCGAACCAGATACGGGCATTACGAGTTTACAGTCGTTCCTTTTGGGCTGACTAATGCACCCTCTGTTTTCATGGATCTAATGAACAGATTTTTCATGGAATATCTTGATGATTTTTAGTGGTATTTATTGATGATATATTGGTATACTCCAAAAGCTACAAAGATCATGAAAATCAATTGCGTATTATCCTGAAGACTATGAGAAGACATGAATTATATGGTAAGTTTAGCAAGTGTGAATTCTGGCTTCAAAAGATTTCTTTTTATGGACATATCGTCTCTAAGGATGGAATCTCTGTTCATCCTTCTAAGACAAGAGCTAACCAAGAATGTCCAGCACCTACGAGTACAACTAAGGTATGCAGTTTTATTGTTTTAGAAGGTTATTATCGACGTTTCGTTCAGAATTTTGCCCGATTGGCTAACCCATTAATGAAGCTCACACGTAAAGGGGTTAAATTAGTTTGCAAAAAAGAGTGTGAATACTTTTTCAATGAATTGAATAGAATATTATTCAATGCTCATATCTTGACAATACAATCGGGGAATGATGGGTTCTTTATTTATAGTGATGCATTGTAGAAAGGACTTGGTTGTGTCCTTATGTAGAATGATAAGGTTATTTCCTATGCATCACGACAGCCAAAAAATCATGCACAAAACAATCCTACTAATGATCTTGAGTTAGTAGATGTAATATTTTCGTTGAAGATTTGGAGGCACTATCTTTATGGTGAAAAATGTGAGATTTATACTGATCACAAGAGCTTAAAGTATATTTTCTCATAGAAAGAACTCAACATGAGGAAAAGGCGATGGCTTGATCTACTCAAGGATTATTATTTTACGATAAAATACCACTTGGGGAAGGAAAATAAGTTGGCATATGTTTTGAGTAGAAAGGATCATGGAGTTTTAAACAAGATAAGAGTTGAAAGGGATCCTATTTTCATAGATCTAGAGAAGATGGACATGGGAATAACCCTAAAAGGTGAAACATCAATGCTTTTTCAAATGGTTTCCAAACCATATTTACTAGAAAAGATAAATAGTTCTCAGACCGATGATAAAGAGTTTCAAATGAAGATTAAAGCTGTGAATGATGGGAGACTGAGTTACTTTGTGTATGAAGATGGAATTTTAAAATTTTGCAAAGAGACATTGGGGTCCCAATATACCCGATCTAAAAAGAGAATTGTTGGATGATGCTCATAGTTCCAATTTCTCTATACACCTAGGGAGAACCAAAATGTATAGAGATTTGAAGGTATATTTTTGGTGGGACAACATGAAGAGGTAGATTGTTGTTTTTCTGACAAGATGTATGGTTTGTCAACAAGTGAAAGCAGGAAAGAAACAGCCTGGAGGAGTCATGCAACCTCTTCCCATATTAGAGTGGAAATGGGATAATATTGCGATGGACTTTGTCATGGGACTACCAAATACTCCTAGAAAGAATGATGCAATATGGGACATTATTGATCGTCTTACCAAGTTAGCACAATTTTTTTCTATAAAAGAATATCTACCACTTGAACGTCTTGAAAGGATGTATATGAATGATGTTGTGAGACTTCATGGAGTACCCCTATCAATTGTTTCAGATCGCGATCCACATTTTACATCAAAATTCTTGAAGGGTCTTCAGAAGGCCTTGGATTCTGAACTTCATTTGAGCACTTCCTACCACCCCCAAACTGATGGAAAATCAGAAGGGACTATTAAAACCCTAGAAGACATGTTGAGATCATGCTCACATGACTTTCAGGGTATGTGGGATCAATATTTACCTTTGGTAGAATTTTCCTAAAACAATATCTCCCATTCAAGTATTCAGATGGAACCATATGAAGCGTTATATGGAAAGAGATGCGGTACACCAACCTTTTGGGATGATGTTGGTGAAAGAAAACTCGTAGGCCCAGAACTGGTGGTTGAAATGATTAAAAAGATAAAGGTAATCCAAAACAACATCAAAGAAGCTCAATGTAGGCAGAAGAGCTATGCCGATAACCGAAATAAGGATTTAGAATTTCAGGTAGGAGAGCATGTTTTCATGAAGGTATCTCCATGGAAGGGAGTTATAAGTTTTGGTAGGAAAGGTAAATCAAGTCCCACGTACATAGGACCTTTTTAAATTCTAGAACTAATTGGGGATTTAGCTTATCTTTTGGCTATGCCTCCAAATCTCTCCAATGTTCACGATGTATTTCACGTATCACTGTTGAGAATATACATGCCTGACCCAACGCATGTACTTACCTACGAGGAATTAGAAATGGAACCCAATTTGTCTTATTACGAAGATCCTATCAAGATTCTTGATATAAGGGAACAAGTGCTGAGAAACTAGATGACTCGTCTGGTAAATGTTCTATGGAGAAACCATAAGATGGAAGAGGCGTCATGGGTTGTTGAGGAACTTATGATGAAGAACCACTAATTCTTTTTATTCTGTAATATTCTATAAATTTTTAGGAAGAAATTATTTGAAGGAGGGGATAATGTAACTCCCCAAGATTTCACGGTATGCTACTATTTGAATAATACAATAGTGTGTGTTGTATGCAACTTCGAGTTCTAACACACACCATAACCAATCAAACTTGACGTTGTGAATAGTAATACCCACTTTTTTAAAATTTATAAATTTTATCCTTCAAAATGGACTTCATTTTTGGATTCAGAATATCGAAATTATCCTACGGTGATTTTTTGGTATGTTTCTAAGAACATCCAATTTTTGATGAATAGTGAAAAATACAAAACATTAATAAAAAAACAACTATTTTAATCCAAATAATTTATAGTGATAAATTAAACTATTGAGTGGTTTTAAAGTATAGATAGAATATACTTTTACCATTTAATACCATGTTGGTAATTGGATGTAATTTCACATTTAAACTTGTCATAAACAAGTGTCAATCTTTTGGTAGTTATTATTTCTTAAAAAACACGCTTTTTGTTTTGACAACGGAATTTAATATTAAATTAGTTTCTGCCACTTATGTGTTTTGAATTTAGAAAAATGGATTGAATATTTTGAATCAAAAGGTCCAAATTGTGTAAATTGGTAACTTTTAATTTTAGACATTTTGAATAATTATTTCGGTAAATATTTTATTTACCATGGTTAAAGGGTAAATCTGGTAAATAAGGGTAAAAAAATAATATTATAATAACATTAAATTTCCCTAATACGTGTACTAACCCTATTGGTTGATACATGTCCGACAATGGGAATCTTTTGGTCGATTTTGGGTCCCCATGGAGTCACTTGTAAGTGATAATGACACTTTATATTAATTAAGTTAAAATAAATAAAAAATTGACATAAGCATACATATTTTAGAAAAAAAAATTACATATGGTTATGTATGTTATATTTTCGACTATAAATATTCATTATAAAGATAATAATATTTTCTACATAATGGTATTTTATTTATAGTTTTTAGACATTGAATAATTAAATTTATTTATGACATAATGATGATGGATTATTTTCCTTATCAATGAAAGAATCAAATAATTGGTATTATAAATGTTAAAATAAATGTAATTTGAAATATTTGATGCCATACACAAATTGTATTTCTTAATATGACATGTAAGGATTTATTAAATGAATTTGTTTAGAATTAATATTGATGTTAAGACTTTAAGAAAAATCATTTATTAAATAGTGTAAAAATTGACCTAAAGAAGTTTTTATAACAAATATTATATTATTAGTTGATATAATATTCATAAAAAACTAAGGTTCGGCCACAAGAGCTTATATGACGATAGATATGTCATTAATGAACAACTTTGGGTTCTCAAGGATACTTATAGTAAGTTTATTAATCAAATAATATAAAACTACAAAGAGCCATGCTAAATGTCAAACTAATTAACTAAAAGTTAAATCTAAAAGATAAGGTTAATATAGTGACCCAAACTTGTCTAAAACAAATTGGTTGAGTGGATGTCGACCCATAACCACCTTATGCTCGAAATAAATCAGTTTGAAGCCATTATAAACCATATATGAATATACTGTAAAATAATATTTTACGTTTTTCCTAAGGTACCCCTCACCCCTCTTGTAAAAGGTTACTCACACTTCTATCTAATTCATACCATAAAAGCCATTTAGATCGGCCAAACCCATCCCAAATATCCACTAAAATTCCCTCACATTATCCTATAGGCCTTCTTTTAGTCATAAATCCAACTTAGGGAGCTATTTTGATCAAATCAAAAGGAAGAACCCGAAAAGATGTAATAATCTCACCACCATCTTTCAAGTCTTTTCTTCTTACACTTCTTTTTTCTTTTTATTTCCATTATGAAATAATAACTCCAGTATCTCATATATGCTGTGATGTTATTATAAATATGGTACATCAATATTCTTTATTCTATCCATCCTTTGAATGAAGTGTCACCATACGTGCGTACGTACGGCTTACTGTCTCCACGTCATGGTGTAATTGTTATTCAATACATTATTATTTTGAAGAGTATAATAATGATGTGTAATTCATGTATATAATAAATATAAATTGATAATGATTCTTTATATATTATATACCATCAAATTATATATTATTATAATGATATTGTCGCTCGTGCGTATGTACGGATTACCGTCTCCACAAATGTGATGAGATTCATTCCACATCATATCCATTCAAGACTAATTTTCATTAGATGATTAAAAATAATGTCTACAGGCTTGATATCATTCTAGATAAGAATATGATACATCCCATACATAATAATTATGACTCAAAAAACAAGGAATATAAAGGAAAACGAATCTGTTAACACCCGAAACAACAATAATATTAAGATATTATTAACAAAGCAATGTTAAAAGATAATATATGATATCATATCAATGTATATGATTATTGAATAATTTAATAACATTTATTTCACCATTATACCTGAGGATAACCAAGCCTAAACCAAGTAAAAGTAGAAGGTAAGGGTTAATTCTACAATCTCTTCATTATCCGAGGTTGTTTATATGTAATTATCTACTCGGACCTCTTTATCATAGATATTCATATTTCTTAAAAATGTATTTCAAAACATTTTTAAAATTTACTAGACAATGGGTTAATGTCATTTATAATCTTATTAGTTTTTAAAGGAATATTTCCATCATTTTCTAGAAAAGGTACTTTTTGACCTTTTCAAAAAATTTAAGGTAAGAATGTTTTTTTAACTTATACAGCGGGTGAAGATATTTTCCGTTGTTATAACATCATCAATGCTTCCCTTACTACCTTATAAGAATATTTTAAAAATATTTTTTTTATAATTATGTGACTCTTAAATGATTTCAAAATAGAAAGATATATTTCTCTAAAAAGGGTTTTTATTTCATCTATGTCAACATCCTTTGTTGGATTTTATGTTTATTTGAAATTGATTTATTATGATACAAAAAATCCATATTGTATTGGAGGTTTTGTGATATGTTTGACTGTGGATGTGCTATTTTTATAGCATTCATGGTTTATAGTTAAAGTATTGACATTTATTTTTCTAGTTTTAAAACGAATTTTTATGATATGTTAAAACCTCTTCACATGAGAAATTTATTGGACTTAGTAAGTGACGGATGGAGCCAGCTATAGCTCCTCGATTCATTGGTAGGTCTCATGAGACAACTAGACATGGAATTTCCCTGACGCCCTTTCCAAATTTTGATATATGGTTTTGGTCGAGGCCTTAATCCTTTTTAGACGTCTTGGTTGAGGCCTTGACAAAAATCTTATGAATCTCTGACACTATACATTTCCTCACTATGAAAATAATATTGATGGTTCATGCGGTCATTCGACTAGTAGAATACTAATGATTATGTTTTTTATGGAATTATTTACTTAGCTCATATTATTTCTATAAAAGTATTCATGTTTATTATTGATAAAGGCATGTTGTTTCAATTATTCACCATGGTTAATATTTTTGTCATCTTCTTCTCTATTTCTTACCCTTACTGAGCATTTGAGCTCACCCCTTTCTAATGTTTCATTTTCCTAGTATATGAAGAAGTTATTTATGAGTGACTTGCATGCATTATTTAAGAGGCTTGGATGTTTCCAACAGAATAAATTCATGTTTTATTTCTTTTCAAGTTGTAATGTTGAACTTATGTATGAAACTTTTTTCCAATAATACAAACCAGAACAGTCTTTTGAGACATGATTTCCTTGTGATCATGCCAATGTTATGTAATACTACACCGACTTTTGGTAACTCGGGTTGGGGCATTACACTAACACAACACTCCCAGTAATTCTCCACATTTATACATCTCTCATGATGTTAAAAAAATTAATATTTATTATTTTGTGCCATTGATGATGATTATTTTGGACCATTTAACAGTTAAAAAATATATAGTTCATCCATACAAAGATAATATATTGTATATATTGTAAATGATAATGCTAACACAATGATTACTTTTAGATTTTTCTAGAATATTAGGATAAAATGATGTTTATATAATCACTATGACTTTTATAATTAACCTTATGAACTAAAAATTCCATATTAATTCCAAATTATTCTGAAATATTCAAATTCTTCTAAAAATAAATCAAATCAACACATAAATTTCACCTTACATGATGATAGTTATTTCACAAAAGTTTTAATATTATTTATATAATAACAAAAAATCTATCAAAATTCCCCATTCCCACTTTAGACATCTCTAATATTTCATCTCAAGATGAATAGCGTATTCTATGGGAACTTTTTATTTCAAAAATCATCCCAATTATAAATAAAAATATCTCCCACCCCAAAAAAATGGACTCATTTAGAATACATGTAACATAAATAGTGTTCAATGTAAACCCTAATATAAATGAATAATAATTCCATAATTCTAATCCTACAAGTGAAAACATATTGTATGAAAAAAATAATGAATAATAATGTCATAGTATCCATAAATTTTTTTCTATATTCTAAAATATGAAAACATTATCTTATTTATTATTATTGATGAAATGATGTAACTTGGGATGAAAATTAAGAGTTAAAACTACTTTAATAAATACTACATTACCACATAATATATTCCCTTAATTATTAATGAATTTTCCATTGAACCTATTAAATAATATATTTTAACATGCACATAAATGAAATAGTTCACACATGAATAGTTATGAATTAAAATTTTACCCCCTTTAATATCATTCCCTAAATATATTATCCATTAAGAAGAAAAAATATTAATGTATAAGCCCTTAAATATTACCCACATTATAAAGAAATATAGAAAGATAAAAGTAAAAGAAAATTTATATATTCTTTAATTATCTCTCCCATTGAAAATAACATAACTAGATATGTTAGGGGACAAGAAAACTGTAACCTAGAATTGATATGGGTGAGGATTATCACCCAAAATCCACATTATATTTTGAAATTGTTTATTTAAAAATAGTTATAGAAAACATCATATATTTCATCTTACAAAGGTATTGGTCCAACATTTAGGATTTTTCTATCAAAATGATTCTTAAGGTTGTGATCACTTATACCAATGTACTCAAATCCTGAATTCATTATTTATTTTTTGTTATATCTATGGAACTTTAATTACGATATCCCTCATGAAGTGGTAACTTTAATTCAACATCTAGATCTTCCCAATCACTCTTCCTCAACCTCAATTGTGTAATATGAGGAGTAGAAACAACATATTCATCCTAAAAAACTCATGTAAGCTGACTTTTTCTTATTTGTATACTATAAACACACCACTCTCTAAGATATAAAACTACACTTGATTCTGACCTCCCATCATCACCACTTCCATCCTAAAATGTATCTTTTATGACACAAATATTAACTATTCTTGTTAAGTAAAATTTTATTCCAATTCCTACCATATCTAAAAAATTCATCAAAGTATTTTTTGTAGTGTTGAAATTGGACTATCTCTTTGAACTTTTGTACAGTTAATAGAGGTCAATAGTAAACTCTTGATTTTTTCTTAAAGAAGTCGATTACAACAGACCTCGACTAATCTTTCTGAACATCCTTGGATGAACTTCTATTCCCAATTAATATTTTTTGAATAATTTTTCCACTAAAATTAATGTGGAAACAAACATAGATTACATTATGATGAAACATTTCAAAAGTTGAATTACATATATATCATGAGATAAAAAATGATAATTCATTTAATAAATTTATATTCTATGAAGGTACCTCATATCTCCAACCATGGGCCTTTTAATTTTTTCATATCATTAAATAAAATAAAAAAATTATTTCATCCTTTATAGAAAATAAAATATAATAAATATATACATTAATTACTGCTGATTCCTCTTTTTCATCTTCAATATAGAGGTCACCATACAATCCTCCCTATCTAAAATTTAACATGATCATGTTGGTGTCTATATTATAATATTATGCTCTTGGGAATTGAATCATACCATATAAATCCTTACATAAATTGAAAATATAATTAACAACCTTCATATTAAATAAACTATATGTTTCTCAATATATTACTCTTCTTCCCACTCTCCATTATAGAAGGAATACTCAATATCCATTTGAAAAATATTTTATTTCATTGGGTATCCGTAATAGTAAACAATATAATGATCCCTATACCTGAAACTAATGAAAATGTATCATTGAAATCTACTCCTTCAACATCCAAATAACCCTTATAAAATAATCATTATTTATTTCTCACCACTTCATCTTTTTCATTAAAAGTATTTACTCACACCTAAATTTTCCCGATGAAGTTAATTTATGTAGTATTATGTAAAAAAAACTAAAGTATCAGTATTATCAATAAATTCATACTATAAATACATTTAATTAATCCTATATTTATAATTTTTTTCTTCATCACTATATCTCATTTAAAAATTTGGGAACAATGATTCATGAGATACTTTTTTGAAATTTCTCCCAAATTTTAGCTAATGTATTTGATATCCAAGAATGTTTTTAATGTGAATCTGACTTTTCAATCATGAAATCAAATCATGTGATTATTTATTTTCCTATGAAATGGTTGATTATTATTATATAACCTATAAATATTTAATATCTTATTCATTATCTAATTTTTATTTTTGTTTTTCATCAAGAATAATATAAACATAACTTATGGAAATAACTTCATCATGTAAAACATCAATTTTTAAATATTTGGAAATATATAAATCATGAGTAACAATTAAAATTTAATGTTATTTATTATAGAAAATTTAACATCATCCATTTATAGTATATCCTTGGAAGACTTAATCAGTTCCACTATTTTCCAACAGCCAAAATATTTTATTTTATATTGATAATACAAGGGCTTGCAAATACATGAAGATACTTGAAAATCCCAAATATCATACAGTAACTCAAATAATGGTGAATATATAAATTTTTACTATGTAGAAAATAATTTTTAATGATAACCACAACAAAAATACCATATCTCTAAAAATATCCATATGTGACATGATCAACTAACAATTTCCCAATCATATACTCCCAAAATGTATTGTTTTATTAAAAGAAATTTTTTTTCATGGTGTGAATAGTTCATTGAGATCATGTTTGCTTCCATTATTGTACAAATAAGGTTCTAAATTCTATTATTTAATTTCAGAAATATGTTTTTTTAATCTTATTGATATGGAAACAAATTTCTTTTTCAATACTTGTTAAAAATATTTTATACATTTTAAGGGGTAAGGAATTTGTTGCATAATAATATTGAGGTGATTTAACTCATAAAATAAATTAGTATATTAATTATATCCATTGGTTTATTTTTTTATCATGGCTGTATAAAAATCTAAATAATGTATATCCAATGGTTGAGTTGATTTAATCTTCTCATACTTGTGTGGAACATTAACAATCATGGCATCATTAAAAATAGATAAAGTCATGTATATTACTTTTTAAAAAATTTAACACCACAATTAATTATAACTTATAAGGTTCACATTCATATTCTATTGACTAAGATGTGAAAACCATCAACTCTGAAATTCATTTTGTTCTTTCATTCTTAGATAACATGATTTTTTAGAATCCACCATGAAATAAATTTTTATAGTCTCCCCCCACTCATCAATACTCTTCCATATTTACAGTTCCTAGTCAATAACCCATCCATTTCATAAAAATAAATATTTACTTATCAAATAAGTAAAAAAATTATGATTATGGGTTTAAATCAACCAAAATGTAGAATGATTTTTTTAGATTTAGTTTTTCAATCCCTAAATAATTTAAGAATCTTCTTCCACCATTACTGAACAATAATTTAAATTCTTTATTAAGTATACATTGATATTATCATTTACTTTTATTTATTTTATGTCTCAAATCATGTTAGAGAAATATTCACAATCTGTAATTCATGGTCTTTCCCCTTTGGATTCATTGATTGACAATTAAGCAACCAATGTTTTGTTTTCCTTTTACTCATCTTCTTATATGGATTTTAAGTGTTAGAACACAACAATTTACTTAAATATTACATGTATTAGGAATTAATATGAATGGAGACAAGAATGTTAAATACTTCCATATACATCATCAAGAATACCAATCTCGTTATATGAATTCTATCCTGAATTTTGAATTTTGTCATTATTTATTTCCCATGAATAGACAGAATCCCATTAAAACCTCACATCCTAACCATTTTATGAATTATTTAATGCTTTCAATTAAACTAACAAATTTCATTCCACATTACCGAAGCCACCAATGTACTAAATGAATCCATAGAAGAACTTTTAACCACTATAAGAATCACACTTTACAGAATTTGGTGGTTTTATTCCATAATTATTTGATTAATTTATATTGGATCCTTTTTTAAGGAAACATATTATGAACTCACAAAAATATCGTATAATACTTCTATTCGTGTTTTTAAATGTCACAAATTATAGTATATTTTTACATAAATTTAATTTTCAAAAATATTCCATGATTTTTGAGTTTCACAGCATTTTGAGAAAGATTTGGTTTTCAGGAATTCAACAACTTTTTCACTAAAAAACATTTTAATCGCCATCTACCCTAATTTATGAAGAAATTTTTAGTCTTAAGAAACATCATTCAACAAAAAAAATTCTCTCGATAATAAAACTTTGTTCTGAAATATGGATATAGGATTGTTCAATTTTTCAAAAATGTTATCTAAATTCTATTGAATATTTTACAAATATTTCTTTTTAATATTCAATTTTCATTCCTTCTATATGTTATGAGTTTTCTCATCACCCATAATCATTGTATTTTTTTCAATATTATTTGAAAATTGGGATATTTATTTTACAAAAATATACTCTTTAATAATAGAAGATTGATTTTTTTCTTCAACTATCAAATAACTTGTTACTATTTATGAATATTTGAGAGATACTCTTTAGAAACAATTTTAAAATTAAAAATATATTGGGATATTATTCATATATTTTAGAACTACGTACATCACTAGTAGTATTTTTATTATAAATTTAATAAATAATTTTTTATCTTTCTTCATTTCCATAAGAACCATTAATATCCTCATCTTTAATTCAATCACTCTGTTTAGATTAGATAACTCTTATTTTGAATATAATATACTTCATAACCTTATCATTATATGTATACTTTTACATTTTGGATTATTATTAGTGGATATTTTATTATTTTCTTCTTCCTATTCATTATCAACATTACCTCTTAATTATGATTAGTTTACCAAAAAATAACTAATTTATCTACACATGAAACATTTTCATGTAATTTATACCTTTTAAATTTCTTTCAATAATCTCATTTTTTGAGATATTATTCTGTATTTAATGGATCACTTCATTCAAATATTAATTAAATTGTGAACATTTTATATCTTCTTAATGAATAATAATCTCTTTAAACATCTTATTTGAATTGGATTTAAATTTTTATTTTCTTTTTTGAATTTAAGGTATTTTTTATAAAATATTATTGTTTAATTTCAAAATAAATAAATACACTATGTAATTCAATATTGAGTCCCTCCAACTGAGAATATTCAAATATATAGGTATTAAATAACCAATACATTGGTATTAAAGTCTCTAAAAATAAACGAATTATATGGTGGAAAATCTCACAAATCACATAAACCTCCAAAGTACACATCTTATTTTAACCTTTGAATGGTTTTGAAAATAGGTCTTACATAGAACATGACCTATATTAGATCATGTGGGACCCCTTGGAAAATCATTTTATTCGTGTGAAGGGGACCAAGACATTCACTGATCATCTAGTAGCATCCAAGAGAACTCATCCACAACACATGACTAGTTAGTTGGGATATTCATAACAATCATCCAAAACCATTTAAAAACTACAGGTGAAAATATACATGGGCTGAAGGCCTTATGTGGTAATTGATATTTATGTGATACACCATTGATATTCATAAGACACCACTAATACCCTTGAGAAATTTATATATTATCAGAGAAATTACCTCTAGCATGTCGCCTTTGTAACACCCCGATCCCAAATGATACTCATGAGTGACCCTAGCCTGATGGGTGATAAGGCCTCAACCACGTCTCCCTAAATGATAGTGGTTATTGACTAACATGGAGGGCATGGTGACTCAATGGGATACTATTTCTATATCAATATATTTTACCATATAAGAAGAATCATATAGAAGTAGCATAATCAGTATTAGAAATAAAACAATAGAAAAAATATTGGAATAGATAATAGTACCAAAAAGGAGCCTCCAATATGATATCGATCATATATGTCCCATGATTCTAATAAAGAATACAACATAGGAATACATGGAAGATTTAAAACATAGATACAAAAAGTTCATGAAGAAGACTAAGTATCCTAGTAACATAACAATCCTCACCTTGGAACTATTCTCTCATGCACCTAAGAAGAAATCAAGTACTTGTATTAGGGAACTTTACCTTATCAACACCTTCAATCATATAATTTGATGGGGTCCCAAATGGTTAGCCCAAATATTGTGTGAGATATAATCCCAGTAGGAAACATCCCAAGATTTGGTTCCCATCAGTTAGTGAATATATATAATAGCTAGTAGGAATATGTAACAATGATGAAAGGAAGTACTCAAAAGTCAACACTTCTCATGTACATGTTCTCATTTAAGCCAAATTAAATTAATAAATTTCATTTTGGAAATAATTCCCTGATAAAATAGTTAGGAACCTTTTTTTCAATAAATATCATTTTACAATTCAATATCATTTAATTAATATGTCTCGAGATCTTTCTCATGCCCAATACCCCTTTTGTAAACAACATAACAACATATGCCAAAATATACCATCAAAATGTATAAGTCAAGACCAAATCCAAGTTTGTTTTTCGGTTTTTCAATCACATCATAAGTCATTTGATTCATAATTCCATTTAGAACATGATGATTTCCATGAAATTATTATTTTTGAATTAAATAATAACTCTTGGTATAATTTTAACCAATAACATACATGCTCATCCTCGATGAACCTCTCTGGAACTTGGTATCACTCTAGGCGTGATACAAATTTAGTGTCAAATGAGGCCTTCCTTATAAATCCCCGTAGGGAGCCGTAGTATCACTGGTGGAATATATATTCAATTTCCTCTTGAGTATGTACTTGGCATTATCATTTGACTCTACATATCACTTTGTATATAATTCAATCCTCAATGAGTATGCCCATATAATCCTTCACATGGATCCATGTATCACCCATATAACAAGCAAGGTACAAGCAATTGAGTCTATCTGTGGCACTCTAATATGAATCTACAGTTTGACCATGTAAAAAGACTATTAGTATCATGGAATAAATTTCATTATCTATGAAAAGGTAAAACCAAGAACATCATATATCAATCTCCCCTCAAAAGGTGACACATGAATTTTCCAAAATTATTGGGCTTACCTGTTCAATTATTCACATGGTAAAAAATTATACCAATATAATTGATCTTAAAAGATCCATTTCATAACATATTAATTATATATCTCATATGGGATAATAATATTAAAGTAAAATTAAGCTTTAACAACCAATACAATATATGTGTCATTTTACTAACATGGAAAATTCCCCTTAAAAATGATATTCATGCTTATTTATGTAAGGAAATAACAAGGGCCAAGGGTGAAGTCATCTATCCTTTAAAATTAATCAATTTAATTTAAAATTTGATTCATAATCTAATCCATCAATATGATTTAGATATAATTTCACAAATGAAATACCATAACAAGGGGTAAAGTGCACAAATAAGGTTGTCCAAGCCCAAAAATATTAAAGGTTAATTTAGTTAGAAAAACCTATTGGGTGCTTCATCTTCAAGGTATTAAACACATAATAACAAGAAAAAACCTCATTTAATTTCATATTCGATGCATTGAAATCCCATAATTTAGTTTCTATATAATGTATCATCTATAAATTTGGAACACGACATGATGAAATATATAAAAAACTAAACATTTTTAAAATGGCAGAAACATCCTACCATAGGTCCATATAGGATAGCTTGTCAAGTCTTATCCCTTGATTCAACTCCATTATTTTGAAATATTAAGAACCAATGAAGAACCTATTAATAGTGAAAATTATCTTACACCTAAATAGCCCAAATGATATCCAGAAGAGTTTAGAATGCATAAAAAGGAATTAACATTTTACTGATATGGATCTGATGATAGAAGCAACAATTAAATCAAAGACCGGGTGGAGAACCTACCCTAATTCAAATAGTATGCTTGACAATGATATTCAAAGAAGTCCCCTTTTTTGTGCATGAGAAGAATGAAAAAAAACATATATTAAATTATATCTTTAATTCAATTTAAAAATTTTAAATTTCCCAAAGAGTGGGTAAAAATGGTTTTGGGGAACAGTTACTAATAGGAGAAGGGAAACCCACCCAATTATTTCACACGTTTTGACTAACCAAGCATAATCCAAGAAACATCCTTATATCAATGTCATGTAAAACTACAAAACTACATGCATGTCCATGCGGCCCATTTCACAAGGTCCGAAGTAATCGTGTAGCCATTCTATGCTCATTTTCAAGTCTAGTACAATTTGGAAAAACCATGCGGTATACCCTGCACATCATTCATTAACTGTGGACCATGTTATTTTATTTTGAATAGATGTTCATGGTCTTTGAATGTGCCTTGAACACCAATGACACCCTCATATCATTAATGGGTATTCATGAAAGGAAATTTTTAATCCTTTAAACTGAAAATTGATTGTAAAAATTAGATCATTATTTCAATGAAAACATGAGTTTTTATGAACTCCCCACCATAATACATTTCATTATAGAATTTCCCTTTTGAATGGTGGTAATGAATGATCAGAGAATAACTTTTGTCACTGAAATCATACAATTCCCTCCTACTCCCTAGTCCCATACTATTCATATCTATGATACCATAACACATATACTAAAGAAACAAGTCAATCATAGATAAAATTCAATCTATGATCCATTATACATAATAGATTCTTATCATATGTTGAATCTACCTAAATCTCAAACTAATAAGGTTGAAAAGTTTCAGATGAGTCTAAATAATAATGTTATAACTAATTATCATGGAAGATGATGGGTGTGGCCTGATACCTATAAGGTAATTGCATGTGATAGCCTATAGCCTCAGATCTCTCAAGAATCTCAAATGGTCTAACGTAATTTAGTGAATAATTTTCTGGTCTCATGGCCCTCTTGTGTCATATCCATGGTGAAACATGTATGAAGACACGATACTCAACCTCAAAATCCAGAGGTCATATGTGGCGATTGATGTATGATTTTTGTTGATATTGCATAGTATGAATTCAATTATATATCAAATGAACCAATTTTATGGTCTCCTGAATAAGACATGGTCCAAGAATAAAATCTTATCCTTCATCTAACCAAGACAAGGGTGATAACCATGTCCTACTATACATATCATTATATGGAACTACCTGAACAATGTCTAGAAAGATATTTCGGAATTTGAATTCAACCAAGGGTTTATTTCACTCATAAGAACCCCAAAAATATAAGACCGATGGCCACAGGAGGTACCCTCACATCTGAATTATGATCTTTGATGGACCATCTATGTGGGGGTGGTATGATGTTCACAGAAGTACCTGTGTACCCAAATCCTTAAATATACCTTTCTAGAATCATGAATTACACTAGGCATACTGATCATAAATGACTGCTTATGAGACCCCATGATGTCATACTATATCTCTGATGTACAACCTTCCATGCTCGTCAACACTGAGGGTTTCCTTAATTGGAAGGAAATGATATTCCTTTATGAGCCTGTCAAACAGAACTTATACAAAATCTTTACATTGAGGTTACATTTGTAAACCAGTCAAGATGTTATTCCCAATATCATTCCATTTCCACTCAGGAATTGTTAGTTTTTGTAAGTGTCCAACTGGTCACTTGTATTCTTCTTTCACCTGGGATAGGTGGAACAACTAATGAAAAAACAATATACATATCCTTTAATATCTGGACACCAATATTTGTGATGTAAATCATGATACATCATTGTGACTCTAGGGTGAAATTTCCAAGCTAAAGCATAAAAATCCCCTATCATCATCCCTTTCATGTATGAAGAAACCCATTCATGACCAGGAACTCATAGAATCTCATCCTCACCTATGTTCCAACCAATAGAGGGGTCCTCACATTGGAAACTATCCCGTAGTACTATGCCTTTTGACTCCAAAATATTCCTCATCCTAACTCTATCATGTATGTTCGAGGTAATAACTATGGATTAACAGAATGTCTACCCATCAATGTCGTTCACCGCTATCTAAATCATAGAGAACAATGAAATAAGCTTCCACTCGATGTTGGCATGCTATAGTACATATTCTTGAGTCCACATGTTCAGTTAATTTACCACTACATTACCTATAATAGGCGTATATGAAATCTAATAATTTTACTATCCCTACATTAGAAGAAGGAAGACACTCCATCATGTTGATGAAATATCTCTAGACACCCACTCAGCACTGACTGATGGACTATAACCAAGCACCTTCACTATAGACCTATAATCGTTTCGAGTGCATGTACCTAGAATGTGACTATGAGTACCTAACTTATCATAGGGAGGTTGATGAGGTCACTATGAGTGACTTCTTCACTACTGCACATGGGTCCTTCTCAAGTGTCCCTTAGTGAATATATCACGGGAAACACCACACATCTCAGTATGTTCAAATTTTATAGGATCATATCCTATGGGTTCCTTTTGAGGGAAGAAGGAACGAGGTCCCCAAGGCATCCCGAAAAGGGTGGAGAGCATATAACTAGGAAATGTTAATGACCTTGGTTCTTGAGGAAGAGATCCACAATGAAAATATGGTGGCACACTCTGGGAAAACTTATATACCCGATTAATTTGTTGTTGACATCCAAAAAGTATTGTTGAAAAATATGAGCAAGCCAAAATTCCATATAATGATCGCCAAACACACTATACAGGTAGGGAAGATAATAATAAGTAGATAAAAATTTTAGGTAGTGTTCATGAAACACAATATATATATTCGGTGGAGACCATCTATGAGCATATGTGAATCTGTGTTGATACATATCAACCAATCATCCAAATAGGAAAAAATACTAGAATTTACATATCGGTTCTGACATGTATGAATCCCATCAGTAGAATACAATGGTGATCAATGAGAAAATGGAAATCCATGCATAAAAATATGAAGACATCTAGTCAAATATAGTGGTGGTAAAATATATGATGATTCAATTACATATAGATGAATATAAAGAAAATAAATACAATCAACGAAAAATGATTATAAGAAAATCCATTCTCACAAATATGAAGCACATCAATCCAATATGATGGAAATAAGATAAATAAAATGGAATATCCCGACCATAAATCATGGGCGCATGTGTTCTTATGTTCTGATAAACGTTAACTGCATGTATCTCCTCACAGGACATAGAGGACCAGAGCAGGTACATATTTATACCCAAACATTATAATGGGAATATAGACATGTTCCATTCAAAGGTGTATCCTAAAACAACCTAGAAATGATGGAGGACCAGAGATCAATTCCTAACAATATCTAATAGAACATTTAATATGTAATCACATCTATGGAAATAGAAGAGAGTCAAGTCCGCAACCTCTTCTCCTCATGTAGGATGACTCATCTAAAAAATAACGTTGTAAATTAAGAGAATACTTGTATCCCTGCTCCAGTCCAGTAAGGTTATCGGCAATATGTTTTGATAAATCCAAATCCAAATTAGAAAAAACATGTGTTCCATTTAGCGGACACCAGTCCACCAGAGTGGCCACTCCTGTGCTAGAATATATCCCTTCCAGAGCTCGTGATGCTCATCGTTGTATCATGAAAACATCATTAAGACCACTATAACATAAACTAATATATATTGGTCATTACCAATTGTAGGCGGCCCTAGATTCCTTCAACAGAGCACCCAAAAAAGAGATGTTCCAAACAAAACTGGAAACTAAAGTTCACATTCATGACCCTGATCTGCTAGAAGTTTGATTTCTTGATGAAATCAAACAGTTATCAATAGGGGCTCACTATCCTACCAATATATTAAAAAATTATTGATGTTATCGTAGAATTTGTGATGGTCCTCCTCGAACCATTTTTACAAGCAGCTATGTAGGTCCTCCCCAGAGCATTTACCATGGAGGCATACATCGTGGAAAATAAATGATCAATCACTAGAACCTATCTTCTGATGATCAGCGCGATAGTCCTCTTCATGGCCAAAAGATCCAATCACACAAAGGTATTCCACTTGATGTTATCCACACTAATAGTCCTACCCAAGGTATACATTACATAAATTCTTCTTACAATCAAACTTGTGTGATATTATGGTAGTCATCTCCATGATGTCACTCACCGTGAAGGTCCTCCATACGAAAATATAAAGTTTCTATAAGATCTGACCCAATCTACTTTCCAACCAGAAGGTCCTCCCTAGTGTTGAAACATATAAATTTATTCATACAAAAAAACACCAATCCAAGGTAGTAGGCCTCTCTATAATGGAACTAACTCCAAAGGTCCTCCCCATGTTCAAATTTCACATCGGAAAGAAGGTACTCCCCATTTTATGTTCAGTATGGGGAGGAAATCATATTTTGAGGTGAATGGAAATAGAGGTTCAAACATGGTAGATACCCTATCAATAAAAAAGGGATCCCTTCTCACATTGAAGATTTCCCAGGGCATGCTTATCCTATGACCCACCTCCACCCAATAAATATATTAATGAGACCCTTACCAACCCCCCTACATGTGAATATATAATAAAGAACCATACAAATCAGGAAGATCATGTAGATGACTCTCTAAAAGAAGAACATGTGGATATTCTTCCTGAGATAATACAATTAGAAAGTGATGACATACCAATTATGTTTTTTTTTCACAACCACTTCTTAGTTCGAAATACCAAGAGAGTTTTCAAAAGAATGTATTCATATCATTTGTCTTAATAATTAGACAACACTCTTCAAAATGTAAAAAAAATAGTACCCAATGATGTGTATAATGACTGTGTACATTTATTGGAAGACCTTCACCATCTAATCAACATAGAATCCCTTCTATCTGCATAGCGACACGAATAAAATAGTTAAAATAATGATCCTTAACTAATATTCCACAATTTTATGCATAAGTTGTGTCGCATTATAAGTTACACACTGTCTGGTGTTTACAACAAGGATTGGGAGAGAATGGAGCTTTTCAATTCACCCCAAATCTCATACAGAAGGACCCATTGGAAACGATTTTTGGTATTATCATTTTCCCAATAAGGATGTCAAATTATATACATTTTTTTAATAAATATGACACACCCAACATAAACTATCCTTCATTGAGTATCAGAAGGATCATGCTCGATGAGATCAAGCCATTAAAAAACAAATGAACCAGGAAAAATAGAATATTCAACATGATTCTTTCCCTTGGTAATCTAATAAACAAGCCCTTATATTGTCTTGAAAATAAAATAACTCACATGAATACCTAACACTATATCTGGCTCACAACCAAATAAAAATATGTGAGATCAAGAAAGGGGCGGTAGCTAAAAAATTTCATGGATACGGGATGATCTCCAAAATGTAGGTCTGGGAGGAAAATATCAAAATATTCCCTTATAAGAGAAAAAAATCTGAGATGAGCCACAATCACAAGGGAATTGGACAAACCTCATTCTGTAGTGATTGGGGCATTTCTACGCCAACTACTCATCCATCAGACTTCTATCTTTTCGTGCATGGGAAGAATGATATGTATAAAGGTTTCCCATTATTATCCATCTCATGAATCATTTATCAAAGAATAGAGGCATACATTAATGTCATACGAAGGTTCCATTTGAGTTACTCTTAATCAAAAATACTCAAATATGACCCTGAAATGGTTGGAGAATATCAAAAAAAATAAGGCCAAAATATCTCCTACCATTCAGCCACCGACATGCCCCCACAATGCTTTATGAATCAAGGAATTTCATGTATTTAAATCATTCTGAACACACCAATGATAATGCAAATGAATAAGATAACAGAGGGGCTCGATCCTCCCAAAATTTATTGTACACTAAAATGGTAGGTGTGATCACTCGAAAGCAGAGGGTTGTCTAAATTATGAGTATTCACCCTATAATTCCTCATCCACCTCCTCCGTGAATGACTAACAACCAAAAGAACAAATTTTTTTAACATATGATCATCCTCGAACTCCCAATTGGAATGATCTCCTCACTCTTGACGATAGATTTGCTTGGTATGAGGAAGAAATGAAAGAATTGAGTTGAATCAATGTTGATCATCTCTGAAAAATTCATCCTATCGAATATGCTCCTCAGTCACGTCAAGTAGTGCCTCAACGTACAATTCTAGTAGGTGTACCTCTACCCTAAGGATTTACCTTGACAAATGAAACAATTATAGGATGTTCATCCAAAATGGTACTAGTGCCATCAGTCTCTCGGAACCCGATCTTGGACTAATATCATTATTTACCTCCCTCAAAGAAACAAGCAATATTTGTTTAGTTTTTCTACCAAGGATAACCCTAGTCGGATATCTACCTCATGTAGCCACATAGATTACACGTAAAATATTATCCCTAATTTTATTTCACAGGATCTGGTTTAATGGATCATTAATAAAGGGATCTCAAGTACCATCGAATCATTAGAATCTTGATTGGATGCCATGGAATTATGGAATACTCTAATATAGCTATAGTGTAATCCTTACCCTGACTTGGTGAGTAACATTCCACCTCTTAATAAATTATGGAACCCCATGTTCCCGATTAACAGTGGCTCAGAAATATTGGAACAACATTTGATGCATTATGTATCCTATTTTTTCAAATGACCGGAACACTAGAGAAAAAGAAGCAGTGAAACTCAGATGCTTCGTATGAACTATGTAGTGATTGACATTTGTATAGTACACCAGTTTTCTAGCTCATTCAATCAAATGATGAGAGCTTCTCTAGCAACAATTCCATTTCAATTTTAGATCAATTATTTTAAATAAAAAATTCAACAAACTCATTAACTGCAAATAGTGGGAGAATGAGAGAGTCTCTAACATCATAGCCTGATGGAATGGTTTGCCTACTCATTAAACCTGCTGCTCTCCTAGGTTGATATTCTTACTATAAGAATTTATAAACACCATGAAGAGATTAGAAGACCACTCTTTCAAATGATATATACAAGTTGGTTATCTGATATCTTTTATATCTCCTATGAACATAATACTCATTCCAACAGACCTAGACCAATTTTTGGGTATCCCCCCCCCCCCCCGACCCAGGGAAAACTGGAGGGAAGAGTAAAATCATCTTTTATCATGATTATACAACTCCCTGAACCTAAGCCTACTCCGAGTCCAACATCAAATTTAATGGGACCCTCTAGACATCAAAATTTACCCCCACCTCAACGAGACATGTGGACAGGACCGAAGAGAAATCAATTCAATGAACAGAGGAACAAAGTTTACTCATTATGAGATGATCTAGTGTGGGGATCCTTTATATCCTCTATGAACTACAAAATTCTCTCTCTACCAGAGCTAGAAAGTGCTAACAAAGTATATCTTAGTGATTGGGCAGATAATTTTCCCATCCACCGTATACCAGGACACATCATCTTGGAGAGTTTCATCATCGGAGGCCTCCTCTAATAAATGATTGACTTTGTGAATGTGAAATTTGGACCACTAATAGAAATAGTGGTATATGTGTCCACTATAACTACTTATGAATGAAATGAGTGGAAAGAATGTTTTTGTAAGAGGGGAGAAATTTTTGATAGTTAGACAGCTCAAAATTCAATTTATTAAACTAGTGGAATTTTCTTTGCCTCGTTGAAGAAATCAACTGTACACATAGTTTCTCCTACCACAACACAACTGAAATCCTCATCTCCACATCCCTCTAGAATCCAACCATCCAGAAAATAGTATATCAATAAGAAAATAGAGATAGTGTAGTAACATGAAATCACGTCGAGGCCAAAAATATCCATAACCCTCTAATATGTTAAGCCATCGGATCTAATATAACATGCACCACCCTGGAAAATGAAACCACCAGAATTAGTACGTCAAGTGGATTCATCATCATTAGAAGAATTTTTTTTTTCAATTTTTTAATTCATTCACTTATTAGATCAATCCTTCAACGATGATTATGGGTACAAACCGTAGTACCCCACACTTGATTAGAGAGCTAAATGATGATGCCAAATATTCTAGGGAAACCTATGAAGATGTATCCATTGTAGAAACCAATCATATGGCCTCAAAAATTCTCAAACCATTAATGTTCCAATAACTCAAGGAAGAGTACTTCATCAAACCAAATATAAATAGGAAAATTCCCCTCCAACTTCTAGAATGCATTGTGTCCTAATCATTCTGAAAATTACATGAGAATAAGAACAACTCACCAATTTACCTTGATGTGTGGGTAGACCTTCCTGTCCAAACTCACGAAGATAGGAATACACTACATCTCTTATCTTAATTTCTGATCCATAATTATATAAAAATTGATCCCTTAAGGCCCCAGGGAAAGTGAATCCTTATATTCAAAAGTGACTGCCTTTAGACTAGAATTATTATATTATGAAGTACTTGGCTTTAGTACATGAAGAACTATAATTCATGGATTCCATGAGATTATCAACTAGCCGTAGCAAAGTACTCAAGGAGGATCTACTAATCCCACAAGAAAATGAAGCCAAAGTTATTGATGTTGAATTATATTTTATAGAGATTTCTCTTATTGAATGTCACACATTTATCTCATTGACAACTCCTGATGAAGAAACTATAATTTATGTACACATCAGACCTTGGTATGTGTTTGAAAAGTAACATGTTGTTGATGTCCAAAATTATTCTCTAAAATTTGATCCAGAGTTAATCTCATTTCTGAGTGAATACTTCACCTATTCTACTACAATTAGGATAATCTAGAAACTTACTTTCTACCATTGAAATGCTTAGAAAAAACTGTGGATAAGTCATTGGGACAAATAAATTGCAAATATTATTTCAAATACCTTATAACTGACTAGATGTTATGGTTTTATAGAAAGACGGATCATTTAATGACTTATTAGTAAGTCCACAACAGCACCAATATATAGTGGTTCCCTAAAAATACCATCAGTGCATAAAATATTGCATTAATGGAAAAATAGGTATGGTATGTGCTGATAAATCATTATTCAAATGATTTTAGTCAGATTATATCGATGAATGATTCTATTATAGGAAAAGGAATAAACCATTTGTCATTGGAATTGATGGGGTCGGTTCCCCAAACTGTCTAGAAATGATCCCATGTGATCCCTTCAAATAGATTGGTGAATAATATGTACATCACATAAACAATTTTGGATATAAGATTATGGGTTCATGTGTATATGCAATATTCCTCATGATTTTAGTCATGGCCGCTGATTCTAGAAGCATTATTGAACCTGGTAAGACAGAAGAAGATTCTGAATGCTCACATAAAAATTCACTCAAACCATCCATAGATCTCTATAAAAACTCTACCACGCCCACCAATGTAGAATATCAAGAAAACACACTGCCACCCCTCACTCCATCATATCCCAAACATCCCCCACAATTAGTTGGGATAGAACATGTCAATTCATATTCTTACTGTCAATATTCCAAATATCCTCCAAAATTTGGAGAGCTGGTCTCTAGAATTTTTTCCCCAACATAAGTAAAAGTAAAAGATGATGAAATGAATTATGAGGAAGAGGAAGAAGATATTAGAGATTCCCCCACAAACATTCAAGGAAGGAATATCTTTCCCCATTGATGAGATCAAGGAAATAAATATTAGAATAGAAGAATATCAATGGACCAACATGATTAGTAAAACCAAATATTTAGAAAATAAATATGCATACACCTCATTCTTTATAGTGTAGTGTGATGTTTTCACTAAGAACTATACAGAAATTACAGGCCTCAATCCAGAGGTTTCCACTCATTACTTTGTCATGCCATAAGATCATTGGGGATATAAACAATAATATAGAAGAAAACAACTGACACAAGATACCATAATATAGGTTGATGTTTAAAATATTTTCAAAGCCAAATTCATTCAAGTGGTTCAATATATCGTCTTCTTATCCAATGGAGTAATTGTCAAAAAATATGAATGTGAAAACCTAAGTTTGCATTGATTTAAAATCTCTCAATCAGTGCTATCTAAAAGATTAGTTCCTTTTCCTAATTATTGTACTACAAATCAATGAAACTGATAGAAGTTTTGTTCTCCCTTTTATAGGAATCTACTCAGGATACTACAAAATCTGAATGGAATGGGAATATGAAGAAGCCACCAGCTTTGGGAACCTAGGGATTCTTTTTCTAAAGGTTGATTACATTATAGTTGACGAATTTTGGTTCAACATATCAATGCATCATTAATCACATATTAAATATCTTCATGGAAACAATAATCTATTATTATGTTTAAAAAATGCTGGTTAAATCGTTAAATCTCTCTAACCACCTATCATATCTAAAAATCATTTTCAAAAAGCTATGACAACATATTCTAAAAATAATTCCATGGAAATGAACATTTATTATTACCTTGTTGAAAATCCATAGCTTCATCGTACAAATTATTGGCATCTAAGTAGTCCCTTAAAAGATAAAGGATATCCTTGGAATGTTACAAGCTCACAATCACATCGAGTTAATAATAATTCAAGAAAATTTATCTTACATTTGACAATTCATAAAAAACATGTAGGAAAATATTTTCCCATCACCATGTTGATAAAAAGGTGGTTTCATATCAATGGACTATGATTTCTAGGAAGTATTTGAAAATAAAAAGGAATAATTATATTTCCCCCAAGTTTAATGCCAGCCGTCGACGGAAGACCATTGATTATGTATATTTCCATAGAATGATTCTTAGGAACCTTCCTCATTGAAAAAATAAAAACACAAATAGATAACACATAATTTAATATCTCATTCGATCCATGATATATGATGAGATTTATTACTCATATATCGATAAAATATGTTTGGAGATAATATTTATTGTCAAAAAAATTGAGACACTAACTTTAAAATCACAATGTTCACATGGTCTCTCATAGAAACCCAATAAAGTACGTTATCAATCATCCAAGTTTTTTGGATGTTTCTCATGCTGGGTGGTCATCCTAAAATATTTTGACCTATAGTTCATGACTCATAATGTTGTCAATGGCCACATATTAGTATATTTCATGAAAAATAACCCATCGGTAGAAATTAATTCATTGGATACTAAACTACCTTATGAAGATATTTTCATTATTCATGAAGATCCCCAAACATGGGAAATATACATTGACGGTGCAACTGGAATCTTGAGAAGAAAAAGGAAAGTTAAACCCAGGCTCAACAATGTTGGACTGGGAGTCATGCTCATATCTTTAGAGAAGGAAGTCCTGTCTTGCTGTTTCATAATGTCAAAAACGTGCACAAACAATTAAGATGAATATCAGGCTCTAATTTTAGTTCTAGAGATGGCACTTCACATTCTAGTAAAACACTAGAAGAAATTTTTCTATACAAAACTGGTCTTGAAGAATGTTAAGAATGATTATGCCATTAGAAATGACTAACTAATCCATTTGTTTTGTCATGTATGAGTACTTATGGAATAATTACCTTTCTGAGATCTCATTATCTAATGTTTCTGCAAAATGCCTAAGATGATGTATTGGAAAACGCAGTCGTAGATCTGGCCAATAAAAACAGGGATGAAATGGTCATTGTCATTCCACACTTTCAGACGGTCTCATTGTTAATTCTTTCTAATGCAGAGGAATTCAATGATATCAGCAATGTCCCAAATCCATATCGTCTTACCATTGACTAGATGACCACTATTATGGACTACCTCTAGACGGGATAACTACAGCTATATAGATATGGATGGGAGAAAATATTAATATGAGAAAATAATTTTTTTATGTACAACATAAAAAATAAATAAAAGGTACTTTATATGTGGAGCCTTGATGGCATTATTTTCTGGTGTATTGATAGAGAAGAGACAGATGCCTTCATGAAATAAGTACACCTGAGATCCTATGGTTCACATCAATTAGGATCCCATATTTATAATATATTTCAAGGCATGGATTCTACTGCATCAATTTGATGCATGACTTTACTAAATACAACATGAAGTTTCATTCTTATCATGTCCATGATAATTTCATCCAAGAACCCCTAGAGTTATTTCACATAGCCAAGTAATCAAGGAAATTTTCTATATGTGGGATGGGTGTTGTTGTACCATATCATATCACAATGGTTAATCAATTCAATTACATCCTCAATGAAAATGAATTATTTTCCAAGTAGGAAAAATTTATACACCTCAATGAATTCAGGGAAAGAAACATTTCCACATTTTTGGAATCTAAAATAATTAGTAGATTTGGTGTCCCTCACATGATAATGAAATAGAATGATAACTACATATATTGTGCTCAATATGAAAAAATATATCAGGACTATGGCATCATGAAGAACTATTCATCATTCCATCATACAATGGATAGTAGATAGATAGATTCCTTCAACAAGACACTATCAAATATATTCCAAAAGATGGTGAATAAGGGTAATAAGTCATGACAGAATAAGATCCTATTTAATATGTGGGAATATTCGACAATGGACTATACAAATATCCATGAAACCCCAAATTTCATGGTATACGGTATAGAGGTGCTCCTACCTATCGAATTTCTATTTCCGTCACTCTGTGTTTCCATATATGGACAATTATCCAAATATGATAAATCCTAAATGTTCTTTAATGAATTAGAATGACCTGATGAAAATTTTTACCCCAAAATCTATCATTATGAGATTTAAAAAAATATGATTACACGAGCCAAAATAAAAAAGGTTCGCCTCTGGTCTTTGAATGATAGAGAAATGATGTTAGTCCTCAGAACGACGATGATACTCAGAAAGAAACCTCTAGTGTTGGAATAAAAATGGGAAGGACTATTTGTAAAATGTATTTTCTACTATAATGTAGTGTATTCAATAATTTTAATGGATGGTTAACTAGTTACCACACCTACTAATGCATGGTTCTTAATGATATATTTCATGTAGCCAATGGAAGAAAATGTAAAGGTCACAAGATGTTAAAATATAGCAGAAAACATCCTTGCTGGATGACATTTAAACTCAATAGCCTCATTTTTCTAAATAAAAGACATTAAACTACAAGTTACAATATACCCATCCCTTCTCATTGGTAATTAGTGTACATACCACAAGACACTCAATTAACTGGAATATATTGTCCAAACCATAAGACATTAAACTATATGGAGATAATTGTTCCAATAAATGATTTGTCGCACATGAACCAGTTCTATATATGAGAAATATTAAATGTCTTTTATCCTACACGAGAGTTCAATACACATGAAAATTTGATTTTTTCCATAACCACATAGGGATCGATTCTCATTTTTGACAGATACGTAGTGATTCATAAACTCTATGTCTCCGACCCAACCATGAACAGCTGGAAAAATTCAACCCCTCTTCATGTTTGGGTGAAACCAATGGACAAAGGATTTTATAAAGAACTATGTGAGGCTTGATTCTCATCCACATGGGATATGAAGCATCTCCAAAATTTTATTTATCAGGCCCATATGAGAATCCATTCATAATTTTGGCCCATTGTCCTAAGATTCAATCTTAATTGTGTAGTACGGTTTAGGGTCTCTTAGTGCCTCACTCATAACGGTTTATGTTAGTTATTCCATTCACCCCCATTAGAAAATTTATTCTCCATACATCCTCACAAAATGTTGCTAAAATGTGCAATTGATGTCATTCGTACATGACAATCAACCACACAACACCATTATGATGACATCACATTAAAGGACATAACCCCTGACATTGTTCATCCCCTATTCCATGTTCAAAATTCTCCTCCACTTTGTGTACAATCCATATCTATATAGGGATCATACAAGAACTACTTGTTTCTGGATTACGCTCATCATAAGATATGCAGTGATGCCCGGAACATTAATTCTAGGTCTAACCACAATCCAATCCAAATATCACATTCTCTTTGTATGGATTATACATACACATAGAACCATTCCAAGAACCATGTGACATGATTCTCATCCCTGAAAGACACTTGGATACCTATGTTTCTAATACTGCCATCATGAAAACATCATTTCCACTTGTTAATGACAGTTAATCTTCATCCTTACCATATGATGTTAATGTTCCTAGGATATTAGGAATTATGTACAAATTGATTATAATTTTAATAAGATAAGTAGTGAATCCTGGACCCTGTATCATAGTCCAAATCCCAAAACAATGAAATAAAATAAAATATATGTATGAAAATTTAAATAGGAGATCACGATTTTAGGTTACTAATTCAGTGATAAATCAATGAAACATATGTTCCCCCATGTTTGAGTTAGATCTATATGGGGGATTTCATAGTCCATGTCGAATCATGGATAGGATATTTCATATGTTCCCATGCATCCCCTTTACATCAATCAATCTTATTACATCAAGCAGGATCATATCCTCACAAACATCCATGGACATTGGAAATAGACAGTCGGTGTCCTGAAGACACCTTTTTTGACTATGTATAATATTCCCCAGTTTTCAATGCATAAGTTTCCAACAAAAGGCCTGTCAACCAGAGAAAAATTCAACCTTATGAAACAATTTGTGTACCTCTATATGACTCAATGGATCCCATTCCTCATGTCATTCCTCTTGATCTGTGAATCCCATAAATTACATTATACACTTTCCTTCTCAACTCATGTTCAGATCATGTCAGAATATCCGAGGAATATTTTCCTCCAGTCACTAATTTTGTGTACGGAAATTCTTCCCTACAACCGGACACTAAACTATGTTTCCATTATCCTAACTGCATGACATTAAACTGAATGGCCAATGTTGTAAGCACAACTATGATAAATACCCAGAGCAGGGGAAGGGGGGGTTATTCAGGTTATAATAGTTTAAAAAAACTACCCCTTTGGATTTTGTTTCATTGTAAAACTAACTAATCATTTCTCGCATTGTCATGGAAATGTATAAACATAAATGAAATCATGCACATTACACAAATATTTTACTTGGTTCACCCTCACTGGGCTACCTCTATGGATCATACAAATTCGATGTGACGATGTACCAAATATACTAAATATTTCTTCCAATGTACAAGGAGTGGGATATATCAGATCTATACCCAGGCTCACCACCTTTATAAGATTTAGGGTCTTCTCACTACTTTTTCAATGGTGAATCCCTATATCTTTTTCACTAGATCACTACTAGTGGAATGGATCACCCTTATCCTCTTCCTTTTCTCAATACTCTTTCATGGTATTCAGCCACAATGTATAGAAATGTAGCTCCCTTTAATATCTATAATGAATGAATATTCCACTGTATATAGACTCTTTGTTGAAGATTTACATTCATCCAATTGATCAATAGCACAGTACCCCAGATTTATTAGTAAAAATACATTTTATACACTTTCCACAAGGCACACTACCTTCATGAAGATCCGTATTTTTTCAAATCTCAAATATCCTTTGTGAAGAACATTCCTTTCATGAATCTATCCTAGACTTTGTGAAGAATCTTCTTTTCGTGAAGCTCATTTAGACTTTGTGAAGTACACAAATTTTTGGCATCATATTATAGCCCCCGAAAATTCCCATATAGCTGTGATGCTCAAAATATTCAATTGGCCATAATGACCTTATCTGCCTTTTTCACATGAACCAACATCCTGAAACATCATTGAGAATCTAAATCCTTAAGATATTAATTATTTCTCACCATTTTTCAGAAGGTGGTAAAGGGTTATTTAATAGCATTTCGACTAATTTCTGTATCATCTATCCATGTCATAACCATTTTCAATCCTATTTAATTTCCATCACTATAATCCCTTCATTAGGAAGTTCCAAAAAACTTCTATATTCATGATTCCCATTTTTGTTGTGTATATCACTTTCAAAATCTTCACACCATCGTGATTCACCTCACCATCCTCGTTCGTGATTCTATCCATGGTCAGGTCGATCACCATCAACATTATTTGATCCTTCAAGAAACACCATTTTTGAAGCCCATGTTTTTGAAACTCATGCCTTTGACAAATTTTCGTAATTCCATAATGTATGTCCACTTTTTTTGATGCTTCCCAAAGTCCAAATTTTTCACCCCAAAAATTTAGAAAACATTAGGAAATGATGTCACCTTATGTAAAAAATTTTTTATACCGCTTCTAGGGTACCCAGTCCTTTGTCAACGACATTGGAAAACATATTATGTCAAAAATATTTTTGTAATCCTTAATATACATTGGAGACCTGATTTGAAAACATACACAGTCAACCCAAAAAATACCACACTATTTCCTTGACGAATTTTCCCCCAACAAAAGTCATAATTGCATGACATAACATCACTATATCTTAAACTAAATATAGCTTTATTCATGGGATATTTATTGATTCCCATTGTTAAATAGGTGTCCATCCATTAGAAACAACGCAACATTACTTGTGTGTGGGTTTGATTGGTACAAGGGATCATCTCAAACCAACACTAGGGAATCATTTTTACCCATTCCCAGGTAATCTAACCCTAGAATTACACCTTTCATATTTAGGTACCATCCATTAAAAAACCAAACTCAATGCATGGAAGGTCTGAGTCCCCATAACCTTCCATTTATATGAAATCATGATGTTTAGTGTCTTGGGGGAACAACTGTTTGACTATGAATAGTATGCCACATTTGGCTCTGCATAAGTTTCCCAAAAAAATCATATCAATTGGAGACACATTTTTCCTTAGTAGATGAATTTTCTAACTCCACATACCCTATGAAATTTACATCCGAAATCAATCCATGAATTCAAAAAACCATTGTAATATTTTAAACACCCTTTCCACCTTTCGTTCCAAATGGTGATAGAACATTCATTGTCAGACTAACATGAAAAGGGAAAACATATTACACCTTTGTGAGGGAAAATTAATATATCCCAAATGTATGGGAAGAAAGAATAAAAATGAAGTGACAATGTCCCAGTGGAATGATGCTAAACTACACCATGAATCAACCATTTTTTACACAATCCAAATTATTGTACTAGTAGACTATGATTTATTTTTATTGATGACATGAATTCCATTATATATTCTAAAACCACTAATTTCATATGACACCCCTCGTGGACATGAGGAATCCCAATTTCCATAATGTTACCTGGACATCGAATATGGAATGAGGGTATCATAATGAAACCTCTATTTCAATATTCATAATATGCCCTGGTTGGCTCTACATAAGTTTCCCACAAAAAACACCATTCAAATAGAGACAAATTCTTCCATATGACATTATTTTATTACCCTAGTACGCCCCCTAGAAACATCATGTTGAAAACCATTCTTATGGTTAATCCCCAAATATATCCCCATATTATGATTTGGATTCAATATCCATAACATTTTTGTCAAGAAAAATCTCACATTCATGACCTAAAAGGAATAGGGAATTCTATATTAATTAAACACATTTGGACCCTTCAACTTCAATTCATTGTCAATTGTTTTCCACAAAAAACATCAGTAATGATAGTTCGTCTTGCAAGGAATTAAAATTCCCATGAAAATATATGTGAAACTAGCTGGGTTAAAACCATAGATAGGAAAGCATGGGTAATTGTAAAGGACCAACTCTCTAATCCTACAGATTGTATGTTTTTTGAAAAAAAATTTACAATCAAGAATTTTAGAGATGACAATATTTTTAGGTCGAAAACCCACAATTTGTGACATATGAAACTGTCATGTTATACCCACTAATCACGCATCATAATAGTATTAAGAAACAATTAGTGTTATTAAAGTAAGAAACCCAAATCTTGTAGGTTTTAAATATAACACTAGAAATAGTCATGCTATGATGGCTGAGTCCCTTGGTTAAGAAAAACATTGGAGCATTATTTGATATTCCACTCAAATCAAGGATTCCTTTATAATACAATACTCCCCTTTTAATCCTAGTTAGAACTCATTTCTATGGGGAGATTTCTTAGGTCCTAAAAACACTTCATTTAGAAAAATAGAATTCAATTAACTTTAAAAAAGGAATAAAGGAAACCTGAACATGATTGATGAAATGGTTCAAAGGGGTCTGAATGTGAAGCTTAAATTACTTCATAGATTTTCGCTCCTCTATTTCATGAAGCACATACGAACTCAATATTTCCCAGAAGGATGTAGTACCACCGATTTATCCAATCGAAACAAAGTATTTTTCGACATTGAGGTAGTTATTTAGTCATCCATGAATTAACATAAACTAGAAAATAAGTAGTTCGTGGGATGACGTGGCATCACTAGAACCAGTAAATGATGCCTCCCACAAGATAAAATAGTTCATAGGTAAAGAAGTGTCATCATGTACCTGAGAATACAAAAAACTAATTCACATTATTGAGGCAGTGATCCTCACCCAAACAAATAATGACCCCATGCCCCTGCTTAATACATCATCTAGGGGATGGGTTTATTATATGGGATTCCACAACATGGGGATCCCAACTATAACACAGATAACCTTCTACACCAGTATCCAGTTTCACTACTTCTCTGTAAATATAACTCTATGGGAACTAAATGAGGGGGGTGATATAGAGATCATAGGATTGGTATTAACATCTCTGTAAGAGATGTACTCCTTCGTCATTTTTTTATAGGTAAAAACCAACGCATGAAATTAAAGATGATACTATAAACCAACTGGAACTTATAAAATCTAAAAAATACTTCATTGGAATATCTCCCTGAAGGTGCAAAATGAATGGAAATATTTCAACCAGGCATATCACATAGAAAATCACTAGGTGGTTGGAACCATGCCCCATGTAGCAAATCAATACCCATGAGGAATTTGACCCTGCGTAGCGAACTGCTATGTGGACATAACCCAGGTCAGAATACCAATAAGGTATGTGGATGGTTCTTCTTCCCTCATAGTAATAAGCTACATGGAGGGTAACCCATACTATGTTGGAACAACATATGTTTAGTGGGGCATCCTACAACATTCCATTCTCTGAATATGATCATTCCTTTCTAACATATCATCGGACCATATGTTTTCCCCTTGATACATGCATTTAATGTATATATTTCATTATGTTTTTATGTGTTTGTTATGTAATTTAGTGAATAAACTTTCCATGTTTGGATGGAATTGAGTTCTTTTATTATTTGTGATAAGAAATAATTATTTTGTGAAGAAGGATTGAATTGTAGACCAAAATTGAGTCGGTGCGACACCAGATACTTGGAGATAAATAAGAGATGGAAACTAGAGAAATATTGACTACACATCATGTACCATAAGTACACTTTATGACCATTTCAAATGAAATAGTAATGTGATGAAAAATTTGTGATGACGTAGAACACTTTGAACATCAAGTACATGTCATGTACCACCAATACATGACATAATGACAGTCAAAGAAGTGTACGAGTGATGATCTGGAGATGTTCTTCAATTCCATTCTACCTTGGAAACCAATTTCACTCGCTTTCACCATGAGCGAGTAGTCTCCCAGTGCTAGGTGATGTGATTTATAGGGGAGTGCTAATTAGGGATTGTTTTCTACACTATATTCACGTTTTTGATTATTGAAAATTGTATATCCAATTCAAATTCCCATCCGATCACTCATCATATTGCTTTACCATTATGTTTGATTTGAGGTGTTTCATTTTAATGCTTCAATTAATTACATTACTTTTCCATTGACTATTTTTAAATCTAGGATAATTATATTTAAAAATGGGTTTTGGTTGCCTATTTTTGTGATTTCACAATGTAGGTGACCATTTCAAATCTGAAATAATAGGAATTGGGTGGGATACCAATACCAAGAAACCATTCTGATCCAATTATGGCACAAAACATGAATAAATCCATTCTCAATTGAATCCCTAACACATAACCCCGAACAGCAATAAACCTAGAATGTCTCCCATATTGAATTTCAACCCATCCATTACTACCTTTGTTTCATTATTTCGAAACAAATAATACCATTCCAATTTATATTTCCTAATTAATTTAGAAAATTCGAATCATCTCTATGCGTTTGAATCTCGGACATGCCAGACAAAACACATTGAGTTTGGATTGTTTGATTTTTATAAATTTTGATTTTTTATTGGACCGTAAGGAACTAACGACAACCTGTGGGGCAGTTAACCCTCTTAAAACCATTCCAACTTCATTAGGACAAGGACCCTTCCAAATCCACAAATCATTTATGGTATGATCATAGGGTGAACCTAAATTAAATTTTGACTATATATACCCATGTTATGTGGTGTGTTTTGGTTATCCCAGTGACAGGGGGGCCTGAAATGACATTTGGTCAACATTCCCTTGGTAATAGTGGTTCTGAACTCTGGATACTCGCACATACCTCCTTGTTCTATAAATTGAGGTGGACCACTAGAATATCCCTTTTATAATGGATAGTGTTGATCATTGTTCTATTTTTCATAAAACTAAATTCAGTGTAATCCCATTGAGGTAAGCCCCTATCCATTCATAAATAATGTGAAACGTTTTCTAATATTTTCGTCCAACTAGAAGGTAGTTGTACAAATTACTATGTGGATATATTGGTTACTTTAATAAAAGAGGAAAAATACATATTCAACACCTTCTATATCACTACATTTGGGCTCTGGTACCATCTATCAATAAAATAATTGTTACATGCAACATTCATATCAACATTCTCAACTTATTTAACAAATTGAGCATGACTCTTGTGGGATTAAAGGTTGGTGGAAATAATGACATCTACATGCTCCTAAATTAATTCATATGTACCTTATATATAGATACATGTTCCAACATCCGTCCAAAAGTGCCTCTTAGAAGGTTTAAGCACTAGTAAAATCCTCTGAAGTGGGTAACTCTTAGACATAATACCCAATAGGTATCTCTTAATAGTCATACTCTAAAGTGTAAGTCCCAAATCATACCAAACTATGAGGGTTTTGATTCCCAAATATCTAAGACACATATGAAGCCTCCCAGAGGTCTAATACTGACACCCAAATCATCCAAATGTTCACTAAGAACATTCCTGTCATGGTTATATCCACTTAGGAGACCATATCTCTTCCAGGTAACTCAAGATGACTCAAAATAAGTCACACATGATTATTCACTAGGAAACCTTTCCTTTGGACATCATTTTCACATAAAGTTAAATTGCATGGTTAGTTCCTTGTTACATGACCTTAAAAGGTGATGTGTCAAGTCAAGCAACAATGAAATACTAGGGTTCATAATCCTTTCATGAGGATACATAGGAATCCTATTCTATGGGTTCAATCCCAACATTGAAATAACTCCTTTCCCCTAGAGGATCATAAAACCTTGAGTTCCATCTGATGTGGCTTAAAACAAGGATTTTCTTAGTGATTGAACAAATAAACCCTTATCAATCTGAAATACAACATCATATATGGAGAACCCCTGATACATAAAGAACCTTTAATAGATTGATAACCTTAGATACATGAAGATGATTCAAAAACACAAGTTTAGTTGTGATTAACTATATCATTAAGGGTAATTAATGTAGACAGGCTTGGGAATGAACTATGGATTAAAGAAAAATTACATTAATCTATTATAGTGTCCATGAATAGGACATATCACCCCACCAAAGGCTAAGATGATTCTGAGTTCCTATCCTCTTGACCGATATGAGTTCTTATGCATCATTGGCCAAATAAACCAACAAACTCTTTTCCTTGGAATAAATATCCATTAATCATTGATATGAGAGCCATTGGTTGTTTATATCACCCAAAACATACCCATTAGAGACCATTCAAATTTGTTATACTTGACATTAGTAATTTCTCTCCATTTGACCCCCTTCCATAAAACCTAGTGGGAATAATAAAATTTTCCTTGGAAAGAATATATATTTATAATAATATATAAAGATATAATTAGAGAATGAAATAAACCATTCATAGAGATGTTAGGCCATACACAGGCTTGAACGATGTTTTCATTTTCATATCATATTTAAAGAATGATGGTAATTGAAAAATATATAATATCATTAAAATTAGATTATTATGGCATCTATATTACATAAATTCGCTAAAATCATCCATAATAAATTCCATGTAAATTTTGTATTGAATCATATCATGTTGTGGAGGTGGTAGTCCACACGTACAGAAATTAAATTATCGTCTTTACACAAAATTGAAATCATTAAGGTATGTGTTATATATAAATTACGGTAGTAAAAGTACCTCATTAATATTATAAATAACATATTAAATTAGAATTTATATCAGTATTCCCAATCTTTAAAGGTGGAAATGGAAGAATGAATACCATCATTTTGTGTGGTGGAAGTCCTATGTCCACAAGAATGATGATTACACCTCCATTTGATACAAATTTGTCTTATTGTAGGTCTAAAAATTAACATAACAAAAAATAATTATATTTAAAATATTGAGGATATTATATAAACATTAAATAAAAATTATTTAATATGTTTAATGAAGAAATAATTATTAAATCCTCATTTATAATTGTATGATTTATGAAAACAAACCCATTCATAGCCATGGGTTATTTATATCCAATATAGATATACATTATATATGGAATACATGATAATGTTAATGTTATGATGTGACAGGTGCACTGAGAATTATGGGGAATAATGTTTGTGTCATGATGTGACATGTGCTCATAGAATTAAATAATTCTCTAATACATTGGGTAATGTGATGAATCACATGAGTTAAAGTAAATTTCCTCTAAACATTAATCTATATTTCCTAAAAAATATGTGTTGTAGTTAACCACTAAGACATAAGGTTTCTTTTTATGCATTTCCAATTTATAAGCATTTTATTAATTATTTCTATCATGATTACGATCTTATGCCTTTGTTATGATGATAATTATTATTCCCACCCCATTATATTTTTTATCAGGTTCTTATCCATTTACTAGGATTTTAGATAACCCCTTTTCGATGTATTTCCTTTGGTTACTACTAGTACTAAAGAGAACACAAGGGATAACAATAACCTTGAGAAAAAGGAAATACAATTTGTCACAACTTACAATGTTAATTTCACAAATCATGAAATGTATGCTATAAGATTTGCTATCAATAATGATAGAATAAATGATAGATTATTTAGTGGATTATAACCGCACAATATAAAGTCTCTTGGAATTCATGAATTTGTTAGTTAATAAGAAGTAGTTTGATGTGCTCTAAAAGTAGGGATGGATTTTGGAAAATGGTCCCTTGGCTATGTTGATAAGAAATAAAATGTAGAGTTTCTTTCTAGATGACCTAATGAGAATGTTGGAAAGAAAAATCAATCATACACATGTCAAAAATGTGGGAAGAAACATCATTGAAACTACTTGAAAGGGATGGGAAAATGATTCAAGTGTGAGAGATAAGGCTTCCAAGCTCATGATTGGAAAAAATAAATTTTATGTAAGGAGAATATGGTGGAGGAAAGGATAGAACCACACATGGTCCATTGTAACAATTGTAGGGAGAAATGGTATTACACAAGCTTGTGCACTAAACCAAGAGTCATCGAGGGTAATTAGCATCAGCAGTCACAAAATCCAAATGAATATGGGGTTCATTATTCCATCACTACTTTAGAAGTGGATCAAGAAAAATAATTCATACAAGGTACTCTTCCTATTCATTCAAAAAACGAAAAATACATGTTTCATTCTGGTTTTACAAATTTCATCATATCTTTCGTGATTTATTGAACTATTTAATCAATGTCCCAAAATGATGAAGTATAGATATATTTATAAATACCATGTGGTGAAATCATTTCATCCTAATTGTTGGACACTTCACATATTGTCTTATGTGGGAATACTCTTCCAAAAAATCTCGTGATATGTCCCATGATAGAATTTGATGTTATACTAGGGATGGATTGGTTCTCTTTATATAGACCATGTATAAGGTGTCAGGAAATTGGAATAAGTTTTAATATTCTGGACCATCCCATGATCCTCTAAAAATTCAAGGATGATCAAGGGTCTACATTGAAATATCCATCAATGATGTGGTTGTTGATTCCCTATGAAGTGGCATACCTCGCTCAGATGGATAATTCAAAGGAAGATATCATACTTTGGGAAATTCCGATCATGATGGAATGGATTGATGTCTTTCCTAAAGAGTTATGTGGACTTCCCCCGGATCGTGATGCGGTGTTATCAATTGAACTCATACCCAAAGATTCTCATATCAAAACGTGTCCCTATAGGATGGATCCTGTCGAACTGGAGGAGTTAAATAAAAAGGTATAAAAGAAATTCAAAAAATGGTTCATATGCCCTAGTGAATCACCTTGGGGGAACTGATGCTCTTTCTGAAGAAATATGATAGATCAATGTAGCTTTGTATCGATTATCAGTAACTCAATAAGATCACCATAATGAATGAGTATCCTCTCTTATGGATTGACAACATGTTCGATCAACTACAGAGAGCTCAATACTTCTCAAAGGTGGATCCTAATCATGGATATCATCAAATAAAGATGATGAAGGAATATATACAAAATACTTCCTTCTATAAAAGGTATGGGAACTATGAGTTTCTAGTGATTCCCTTCATACTTACTAGTGCCCCAGAAGGCTTCATGGATTTGGTTGATAGAGTCTTTAGACATTACCTCGACAGATTTTTGGTAGTGTTTATTAATGATATTCCCCTATACTCCTTTAGAATGGAGAAACATAGAGAACATCTATGGATTATGTTGGTGACATTGAGAAAGGAGAATTTGTATGCCATGTTCAGTAGGTGTTCCTTTTGGATATAGCAAGTAATGTTCGTGGGATGTGTGATCAAAAGTGAGGGAGTTTCTGTCGACCCTTCAAAATAAAGGAAATTGAAGAATGGACTAGACACTCTAGTTTCATAGTAATCCACATTTTTCATGGATTATCTGGGTACTAAAAAAGTTTTGTGGGATATTTCTCATGATTGTAGAGATGACTAAATATCATAACATGGAAGGGGGTAATGTTTTTCTAGATAGAAGAATGTGAGTAAATCATCAAGGGGATAAAGATAAAGTCGATCACTGCACTTATAGTCACATTAATGAAAAGAAAAGATTTTTTCTATGATATACAATGATGTTGTAAATAAGGTCTTGGGTTTTTTATTCATGAATAAGGATAATGTGATATCCTATTCCTCATGACAGTGGAAGATCCATGAAAAGAAAAACCCGACACAAGATATGGATTTAGAAGCTGTGCTTTTTGTTTAAAAAATCTTGCAGCACTACATATGTAGTTAAAAGTGTGACATATATACCGATCCAAAAAAACTAATGTATATATTCACACAAAAAGGACCTCAACATGTGTCAAAGGATATGGTTAGAGATAATAAAACAATGATTTCTCTATACACATTCATCCTATCCATGATAATAAGGTAGATGATGTTTTTAATAGAAAAAAACCTCCTACACTATCCAAGTTGCGTGTTGAGAAAGGTAATATCTTCATGGATATGAAGAGGATGGATCTTTAAATCATAATGGTAGGAAATACATACTATGTTTCCCAAATGATTTCCCAACCGTCTATCCAATAGAATATTTAGGAGGTACAAAAGGATGATGTCATGTTTCACAAGTGGGTAAATGGAGTAAAGGATAGAAGATACAATATTTCCATATTGATGATGATGGTGTAATTTAGTTTGGAATGAGGATTGGGATACCTTCATTTCATGAGATAGAAAAGGATCTATTTTAAAAGTCACATAGATCTACGTTCTCTATCCATCCTAGTAGCACCAAGATGTATTGTGGTCTTTGTTAACACATTTATTGGGACAAAAACAAGAAGGGGATTATAAAGTATATCTGAAAGATCATTCCATGTCGTAAAGTTAAATAAGGGAGAAAAAAGTAAAAAGGGATGATGAAACAATTGTCTATACCCATGAAGAAATGGGAGAATGTCACTATGGAATTTTTCATGGGTGTCATGAATAAATCCAATGAATGTAATTCAATATGGGTTGTGGTGGGCCAACTCCAAATACATACCTATTTATTTCTATTTAAGAAGATATATCATTTGAAAAACATGCAATGATATATGTGAAGGAAGTGGTGAGTCTGCATGGGGTTCCCCTCTCGATTTCCTTGGATCGTTATCCAATGTTCACATCTAAATTCTGGAGGAGTCTTCATCATTCCTCCAGTATTGAATTTAATTTCTGCATGGCCTATCACCCCCAAACAAATGGCCAATATAAAAAGAACTACTCAGACTCTCAACAATATGTTAATATAATGTTATTTATATTTCAAAGGTGGATGGGGTCAGAATCTCCCTTTGGATGTGTTCTCAAACAACAATAGCTGCTACTTGAGTATTCAAATTTCTCCATGTGATGCTCTGTATGGAATGTGATTTGGAACTCCAAAGAGTTAGAATGATGTTGGAGAAAGAAACCGGCCTTGAACTAATCTTGTACATGAGATGACTGAGAAGCTTAAATCCATCCTATAATATATCAAATATTCTCAGAATTGGGAGAAGAGCTACACTAACTACCATTTAGGGGACTTGGAGTTTGATATTGGGGATCAAGTCTTCCATAGAATATCACCATGGAATAGATTCGTACTTTTTGGAAAGAATGGGAAGATTAGCCCAATGTACATTGGCCACTTTGAAATCATATCCACATAGAAGCCATGTCCTATCAGCTTACACTACCATTGAATATGGATCAGGTTCATAATGTGTTTCATATATCCCTCATGAGGAAGTATATACTAGATCCCTCACATGTAATGATCTCAGAGGTGTTATAACTAAAAGATGATATTTTTGATGGGGAGAAACTAGTAAAAATTATTGATAAAAGAGATAAGGTTATACACGAAAAGACAACCCACTTTTACAAAGTGTTATTGAGGAACCAAAATTACAAAGAATCAACTTGGTATCCAGTGGATGAGATGATAGAGAAATACCCTAAACTATTTATGTAAAATGTAATTTTTTGGGAAATGTTTTAAAAGGGGGGAAGAATGTAATGACCCAAACTTTTATCAATGAAATTTATCCCTTCTCATAGTAGAATCATCACATAAAATCTATTTAGGAAAATAATTCCTCATAAATATTAAATGAACTACAAAATTTTATGTGGTCGTTAAAAATAATTTTCCCACTGTTGTAATTTGAATATCGAAAATCTTACACACACTAATGTGATCAGCAAGATGTTTCGAGTTCAATAGGAAAAAATTATTTTTCCCATGAGTAACAAAATACCCTTTTGAAGAGTAATGTTACCCTTACGAATAGTAATATGAACGTTATGAATAGTAAATCAGCTAAGTGAATAGTAACCATACCAATGATAGTATAAATAAACATTATCCAACCTATAAGTGACAATATAAAAATATTATATTAAATTTTTGCTATTTTTGTAAGTCATGAATATTTAATGATGATTATAATAATTTTATGGAAAATTTATTTTCATAAAAAGTATGCAGAGAGAATTATTTTGATTTCTTATGACTATATTATAATTTTATGAGACCTTAATTAATTTTTCAATGTGTTAGAAGAGCTCTTATAATTTTCAATTATGTATTTTTCATTTAAATTATTATTTTAATTATAAAATTAATTACTCATATATAGAAAAATATTTTCATAAATTTATGTTCATTTTTTAATTATACACATTGAAAAAATTTAATGCTCAATTTTTCATATTTTTCTGAAATACATTAATTTTTGTTGAATAGTGATATTCTATAATTTAAAAAATATACTAAATAAATCAATTTTTGCATCATTATTGATTCATGGATGATGTAAATGGAAAATGTTTAGATATCGCATGACCTCTTTACTGTATTTATTGAGGTAATCGACACTATTTCTTTTCTTGAGGGAAATTAATAAATTAATGAAATAAATATTGAGAAAACACCCCTCCCCTCCACTATAAATACCACCCCACAGCCCCACACCTGTCAAACTTCATGCCTTGTACAAAATATTTGAAACCATCTACCTTACTCCTCCTCCCATACATATCCATGAGAAATTAGTATCATAAAATGGCCATGCCAAGGTTCTTTAAGGATAATCTCAAGAGGAGAAATCAAGAGGTAATTCCTCTCTCTTTTTTCTTTCAATCTCCTTTCAAATTTAATTTCTATTCATCTAATATACTCAAATTTTCATTTCCAGGTTTCATGATAGCCTTAGTATGTTATATACACTATTATTATATCATTTTAATATATTATTATTCATTAAACTTCTCCCTCCCTTGCTTTTTTTCTTAATGAAATTGTTGCCTGTAATGTGCCAATTTACCGACATCGTCAGCGATGCACATCCATTTTCATCTAATACCTTCAAGACTATGAATAAAATAATTAAATTGTAGAAAAAATATTTTCATATTTATCTTTTAACCCATTTTAAATTCTAGAACTAACTTTTATATATTATATAAATGATAAGACAAAAATTGTTCGTTGTAATAATAAACTACTCAAATTATCCTAGAATGTTCATCATTAAATTTTATCTAATAAATCTACATCATGGTCTATAATAAAATCATGATAAGATAATTTTAGATTATGTAGGTTCATTAAAAATGTATAAAAAAAATTCTTTATATTTATCATCATTTTAAACCAACTTCCATTCATGAATACATATGAATGAAACATGAAAACTACGAAAACAAACACTCTTGAATGATTAAATTAAACCCTATAACTCATCCAAAGGCCGATAAAATAAGTTAATTAAATCTTAATGAATAATATTAATGTATAAAAGGTTCTTTAATTATTATTAAATTAATTTAATTTCATTATATTGTACTTTATTGTGAATAATGTGTTTGAATACAAGGTAAGAGGAATTCTCAGTCACAACATTATTTTTTCAGTTTTTACCTCTTTCACTCCATTTTCAGCATGGTAAATCTTTAAAAATAATTTATTCATCATTATAATTCCTTTTTGGTGATTTAAATTTTTTTCACCATAGTTTATTTTAAACACAACGTTTTCAGAAAGAACTATTCTTTCTAAAAAACACCTTTTCCTTCATAGTCATGGACGATGGTTCCTGAATCAAGTATGTTATTCCCACTATCCTTCAGGAAACCAACGGTTATGAATGTTTGAATTATGAAATAAAACCCACTCCTAACCCTCGTTATTTGTGTCCAATATTGATATACATTCTCTATGGAATTATTGATAATGACAAGGTTATGATGTGATGGGTGTGCTTTGAATTATATAGCACAATGTTGATGTTATGATGTGACAGGTGCACCATGAATTATACTTCCCCTTAATTCATAGGGTAATGTGAGGAATCTATTTAGTTAATTTGAAATATATATTTACATGATTATATATTTTTTTCAAAACTATGTCTGGTAGTTAACCACTATTAAATAAGGTTCCATTTGTATCACATCTTTTTAATAATTTTTTTAATTCTACTTGTAATGTTTATGATCCTATCTCTATGTTATGATGATAATGATTATGCTCACCCCATGTTGTATTTTCCCATGTTCTTATCATATTATTGGTATTTTAGTTCACCCCTTGTTGATGTATATCCTAAGGTAAATACTTTAATAATGGGAAAAGAATGGAAAATAAGAATCTAGAGAAGAAGGAATTAAATAAAAGTTAATGTTTTTTATTGTTGAAGTTATGTATATTACTAATTTTTTTATGATACTAAACCTTTAGATCCTCAACATTTAAAATTTTTATATTGTTTTCTTTAAAATTATTTAATAGTAATGTAAGTAAGAGTAGTGTCTCTATATACCCGGACTGGTTCATGAAAATGTATCATCAGAGCTCTAGAGTTAGCTTCTGTCTTGATGTCAGTATGCATTTGTGAAATCTTGTCGGGACATAGGGGGTAGTAGAAATTGAGTGCCTGAATAACTCTCACCGCAATTAACCTTATGTTTCTAGGGGTGGTTAGTGAAATATCACTTGTGGACTAGTTCTAGATGTTTCACTTTTTTTGATTTGGATATAGTGAAATGGCTATCTTGTTATTCTTATATGAGGGATAGATTTCCCTTGTTGCTGAGATTGAGTATAATATGATGTCTTCCTTGTATTATGGTAATGTGTTGTAGAATAATGATTATGATAATAATGTGAATTAGACCCAAGTTGAACTTTCTACTGACCCTTATTGAGTAAAACACTAGGTAGATCTGAATATTGTGGAGGTGATTGTACTCATTGTTCAGGCCTAGGGATAGGAACCACCTCCAGTTCTCAATCAGACTCCACCTGTTGAACAGCATATGGATATTTAGAATATAATTTATAAATAATTCCTTCATTATAATGCAACACCATTAAAATGCTCCCATGATAATTAAGAGGTTAAGGAATGGTTGAGCTCACTGTATCATTTTTTTGGGGTGCATCAACGCACCTGCTGAAGTCAAAGTGAATTGTTCCTCCTTCGTCCTGGAAGTACAGAGTAGGTGATGGGGGGACACTATGGTAATGGAAAATAAAAATGAGGGATTATAGTGGAAATACATTAATTTTATTTAGTGACCAGTTCTATCCAGACTAAATGATTTCTTCCAAGGATATGGTGTTTTTCTGAATTCAGCTAGTTGACAGGACTGTGACAGAGTATGAAAACTTGTTTGATGAGCTCATTCACATCACGCATAATATTTTATCAAAGGATAATATAATTTCTTTAAGTATTGTGTTGGTCCTTCATCATGATATTCATTCTTTAGTTTTCTTCTAGAAGAATCAATCTTTTTTTGATGTATTGAATATAGCACTGATGGTCAAGATAGACCTAGATGGAAAGTCTGGCTTATCAAGTGATTCTTTCTTCCCCAGTGGATGTGTGCATTCCTCTAAGGTATAGAGAATTTGTGATGATTATAATGGTGTTTCACAATAAAAGAGTCATTATGGACCTCCTGTAATTCCTGGAATAGGACATTGGTCTGTTACTATTATGGAAAGGTAAGATATCCTAAGAAAGGTACCACTAAATCAACCATGAACATTGGATCATGTGGCTGATCAGGATGATTAGAGAGGTTATTCTATATATATTACACTCATATTAGTGTCATAGGATCAAACACACCATCTAAACTTGTGGTATAATTTGATTCCTCCTGTTAAAAATGATTTTAGTAATAGGCTTCTAGAATGAGGATACTTCACATAATGGAGGAGTCGCAAGAGGAAAAATATATGGGTCCAGTGAATTTGATAGGTATCATTACTATTTATTTTTCATTTGGGACATCTATAATTGATGCCAATGAAACTAATTTTTTTTATTTCATCCCTTATTGTAAATCAAATTAATATTCATATGGATATTTTATCATTTTTCATAGATATTACTACACCCATTGGTAGGAAGAGAGAATAGGGTCCCCAGAGTCCTGTTTGTATTTTCTATCTATCAGATATTGACCATGGAATGATTTTTTCTTTTTTTTAACATGATATAAAATGAAGTCATTTTTCAAATGAATAAGTTCTTTTCCATTAAATCAATGATTTATTTTAATCTTAAATGGGATTCCATAACTACAGTCTAATGTGTTTATTACACCATTAAAGAATAATGGTACCTACAGTCAAGAAACTCCAAACATTCTTATATGATGTTATGGAAAGTGATATCTATGTTTTCATTTTATCTGGACTGGGAATCATTAAGTGGTGATCTACCTCATGATTTTGTTTTGATTTCTGATGTGTTTCCTTCTAAATTCTATTGTTTTTAATTGTTAAGGTAGGTAGAGCATTCTATTGAAATAATGAATTTAAACTGTCCTATTTATATTCACTTAAATACCATGGATCCTGTTGAATAGGCAGAGATGATGTACTCATTGGATGATCATATTGGGAAAGTCTTTATACCCCAGACTGTATCACCTTGGGCGGCATAGGTTCTCATTGCTATGAATGTTAATGGTACACATCACCTATGTTTTGATTACCAAAATCACAATCAAATGAAAATAATGAACAAGAATCTATTTACAGGGATTTATGATCTATTTGATCAGTTTAAGGTGGTGAAGTTGTTTTGTAGGACTGATATTTACTCTATTTATCTTAGTTTTTTAATAAATGAATCTAATATATATAAATCCTCCTTTCGGAGTAGGTATTGTCATTATCTGTACCATGATAATCATTTTTGTCTAACAAATTATCCTATAGTTTTAATGGATTTGATGAATAGGATTTTCCAATAGTATGTGGCGACCTTTTTTTTAATCTTCTTGGTCTACATCCTCATTTATTCTATGTCCAAGGATGGTCATGAGTTTCATATGAGAATAGTTCTAGGTTTTCTAAGAAGTCACCAAATTTTTCCATGCATCTGAAATTTGATTTCTCGATCTATGAAGTGAAATTATTGTGAGTTGTTGCCTTACAACATAAAAATTTAATTGATCTTGAGAAGTTTAAAGCTATTATGATATGGTAATGACCATGAAATGTTTCGGAGATTCATAGATTCTTGGGTTTATCTGGAAATTATCCCTGGGTTTTTAAGGACATCCCAATGTTGAAATCTCCTATGATTTCTTTAACTTGGAAGTGAGTAATGTTGTTTTGGAATGATAAATGTAAAAGTTATTTTGTTGCACTAAAACGTCTTTTGGATAATTCACTGGTTTTAAATCTTCTACATTCCAGTCATGACTACGTGGTCTTTTGTGATGATTTCATTTTAGGTTTTCACTATGTCTTGATAAAGTGTAACCATGTCATTCCCTATAGATCTCATCATCATAGGAAACACAAGAATAATTATCCAACCCATGACTGTGAAATTGTAGCTATGGTGATAGAGAATAATATTTGGTGGCACTACCTTTATGGATAATTTTTTACCTTGTAATCATACCATAAGATCATGCATTATATCATCTCCCAAAAATATTTTATCATACAACAGAGGTTTTTGGAGGAATACCTATAATATTTTGATTTCAACATCACCTATACACTATAGAATGGGAATGTAATTATATATTCTTTGAGGGGTATAATCCATCCCATTCATGAAATGAATCTTTGGAAGTGTGGAATTTAATGGATCTGTTGACATAGGTGCATATTAGGGTTCCAGAGAAAGGTGTTGATGTTTCCTTGGATATTGTTTAGTTGAAATATTCTCTTCATAAAATGATTCCTTACGATCATTATCTTGAGGATTATTTTTTTAGAATTATAGATTCTCTATATAGAGGAGAGATAGTTACCCAATTATAATTCTTCCAATATGGTATTCTATGTTATGAAAATCACTATGTTGTGCCGTTAGTGGAATGAAATGCAGCGTTGGGGGATTTTCATAATTCCTATTGGGGTATACACACAAGCACCACAAAGATGTTTTATGAAATGTGGAATTAGTTATGGTGGCTGGGTATGAGATCATGGATTATGAAATTTGTCCCTCATTGTTATAAGTTCCAGCAAGTGAAGTCTAAACACCATAGGAATTCATGTTCTTTTATTCCATTTATAGTAACTATATGTAATTGGGTTGAAATTAGTAAGGAATGTTTCATTGGTTTTCCTCATACCCAGATAAGTATGAATGTGATATGGATTGTGATCAATAGTCTGACCAAATCGGCTCACATTATACACATTCTTCATATATCTAGTGGTTATGAATTGGGAAATATATCTATGAAAATGGTTGTTCATTTTAATTGAATTCCATAAGCCATAGAATCTAATATGGAAACTGGTTTCTCTTATTGTTTTAGAGAGGAATTCGGGAGGTAGTGTTATCTCATTTCTGTTTGATTATGGAATTCCATCCACTGTCGGATAGAATATAGAATGAGCTATACAAATCCTGGAGGATATTATCCAAACTTGTGTTCTTGTTACTGGTGCTGCTTGGAATGATCATTTAGAGTTTTAAGTGTTTTCTTATAACAATGGTTACTAGACTATGATCATAATGGATTATTTTGTGGCCTTGTATGGTCGGCCTTGCAGATCTCCATTGTGTTGGTTGGAGGTTGGGGAAAGTTCTTTAGTTAGACCATACTTAGTAATAGAGACTAAAACAAATATTTAGTTTATTTTTCCTGTAATGTTGAAGGAATATATAAAATATAAGTCTTATGGTGATCATCATCATAGACCATTGGAATTATCACATGGTGAGAAGATGTTCTTGAATGTTTAACCCTAGTTGGGTCATCATTGACTTAGGATTAAATGTAAGATTTATCCTCATTTTGGGATACCTTTAGAGGTTTTTGAGATGGTGGGTAATGTGAATAGAATTTTGAATTAATTATGCAGTATATATTGATATAGAATGAGTTTCATGTTACTCAGGAACAAAAGTATCTATATGATCCATGTCTTATTTTGAGATGGCTTGATATTGAAGTTTAACATGATTTATTTGTGATTGAAAGGAAACTAAAGAAAATTGATTTGTAAAACAAGGTACTATTTTGGGGGAAGATACTTCAAGTAGAAGTTCTATTGGGTCACATATCTTATTGTTCTGAGATTTGGGAGAGTGATGATTTTGTGAGAGATAAATTACCCCATCTTTTTAGCAAGGGAACTTCTTCATAGGCTTTTTGGGGATTGAATGATTTTAAATTGGTGAGTCTGTAACAGCCTATTACTATTTTATGTTTTTCCTAATCCAATATATTTTTTAGATAGTTGAATGTGATTCTTTTGGGGCTATTTAAAGTTGAAAAGTTAATTGTTTTAATTTCTCTAGGTTAGTGGACTGTTGGCGCAAAATTTTCCAAATTGTGCACCATATTAGAGGACATTTTGAAGCCCAAAGAAGTTATATTGGAAATAGATGTTTTCTAGTTAATAAATCCATGTTTCTTCTCAGGATAAACTATGTGAACCATTTATAATGGGCACATGTGTTGCACATTGATTGACCAAACCATGTGTAGTTTCCTAGGAGACTGTGCGGATGAGTTCTTTTAGATCTAAATTTAAAATTAATATCCCCAAACCACTAGTTAGGTTCTATTTGATCATTCTCCATACCATATCATTTACTACCAATCATAGATCTTCTATTATTGAAACTTTTCCCCTCATACCCCTACCGATGGAGATCTGAAGCAAGAAAAATAGCGGTCAATCCTCAACCAGTTTGATTCCTCCTCATGTTCATGATCTACCGCAATCACATTCATTATCATAAAGGATAAATGGATCCTTGGGATTAATTGTTATTATAATTAAATATTATTGGGTTTTATAAACCCATATTTGATCCTTATTTTTCCAGATCCGGTTGTGATCTTTCATCATTGGAAAATCATAATTATTGTATGAAACTTCATGATCTAGTGATTCTGATGTAGGTGGTTCCATTACGATAAAAAATTTTCATTACACCTAATTTACATGATCAATTTCAATTAATTTGGATTGAATTCAGTTTTTTGGTTTTGATGATATTTTATTCAAATGTTATTTCCGAATAAATCCAATTTGTTCAATTGGGGTTTTTAAAAAAATGGGGTTTTGCATGAAATTGGAAATCCCCCAATTCCAATGAGATTGGGTGTGTGTATTGGAATAAGAGGAATTAAAAATTTTAATTTTAATTTTAGATCTCGAAGATATTTTTTTCAAATTAAATTTTCTAATTTAACTACGAAAATATTTATTTGATAGAAAATTGTTAAAACCCCCAATTCCATTTAATTTGGGGTGAGCGATGAATTAGGTGGAATTTCATGAAAATTAAATTATTGGATGAAATTTTATTACATATTTTTAAATAAAATTTATTGGTTTCCAATACTAATTTTCTAAAAAAATAATGAAATTTTTTTATTGAATCCTAAGTAATTCACCTTGGCGAAAAAGGTTGTTTTATTATTAAAATATAGTTGTGGTTTTTATGATAAAATTGGAATAATTGAATTGGGGGTGGGATTTAATGGAATTTTAATTTTTCTTCATATTAATTTGACTTCAATTTTTAACTTGATCATATGTAATTCATTAACAGTTATTTTTTTATATAGGACCACTCTTTATGACTTGAAATTTTCTAAACAAATCCTATAAAAAATCAACATTCCTTTGGAAGGGGTGATGAGTCCCATTTACCTTAGGCATGATAGGGAATATGTGCATATATTCCCTTTCAAAGTGTTGGTTTCCTATAACTAGGAAATATTTTTCCTATTTTCACATGACCATGTTGATCACGTTTTTTCTTCAAATCTATATTCCATTGTTGTGAACTTTTTTACATGACTGGAGAGTTTAAATTAATTTTTATATATATATTTCTTATATTAGTATTTTTTTGAAAATTTTCATTTATGTATAGAATCCCATTGATAAATGGTAATTCATCCTTTTGAAACTCCTTTCTATCATTTGAAATTGAACCATGAATTTCCAAAATCTTCCTATTTTTTTATTGGAAAATAATAACTTATTTAGGTATTATTTTCTAAATTATGTTCATGTATATTTTAAAATTGAAAGGAAATTCATTGTAAATATGATATTTGAATCAATTTATATAATCTTTAGTAAAATATAATTGGGGTTTGTCTCAAACCCTAATTGTGCCTTCGGGTGTTTGTATATGATCCCCTTCCAAGTTCGAGTAGGGGAAAAAGTGATCTTGGAATTTAATCTACTTGTTGACCCTTGGACTTGTTGAGTTGTGTATGTTTGTAATTTATCTGTTTTTCCTATTTCGTACATTATTTGTAGTAATTTGGTAATTAATTCTGGTTTTACTTATAGTACATTACTCTACGTGGAATGTATTTTGATATGCTTGTTGGTTGGATGGTTTTACATCTGCAGTGTTTGTCGAAAAATCATTCCCACATTTGATTTGAATGATGCTACGTGCTAGTCACAGACCAATGGGGACCAACAATTACCTTTCAGATATGTTAGGACTAGATCAGTTATCAGGTTATGGGGGTACCTGGACTAGTTAATGACAACATGCTCCTATGAAACAAAATTTTTATGCATAAAAAACATAAATAAATAACTATGATATGAATTTAATTTTTTTACTATATGTCTCAACATTCATGCTTGTGATAATGGAATATGAGTTTCAAAGAAAAAATAATACCATGGAATCATTTAATATAATAAATAACCACAATATTTTATAGAATTAATAATAATGGAATAAGAGTTGTCTTGTTTTGAAGGCTCACTATTAGGGAATCATGATAGATTGAACTTCATCCTCTACTCAAATACTGAATATGATTGAGTATATTAGTGACATATAGATTCTAGGTTCTCATCTTGGTCTTTATATATCTGTGGAAGTAAATAAATAATAACATGTAGAAAATGTTTCTATAGTTACTTTTGAAATACAGCCTGAATGAGTTCATTAAAATTTAACCCGATCTTCCCAATACATTGATAAGAAATGAGCAGGACAATGTATGTCCATGATAATGTACCATCATCATGGTGTAAAAATAAAATGGTAAATTTTTTTTAAATAAATATAATAATTGATATATTATATATTCTAATTTAATAACTAAATTGAATAATATTGAGGGATATTGAATTTATTATGGAAAACTGGACATTAAAGAAGGACTTTGTCAAAATATATGAAGGGTTTCATGAATCCAAATATAGAGTTCACCATGTGTTAATTTGATTCATTCAATTCATCTATTTTGAAGATTATTTGGTCAAAATATAGTATTTTACAAGTTTATTAAATATAAATATGTTGGAAAATGAAAAAATACATGATAAATGGATATTGAAGTTTTGCTTCATTTAAATGATATATGAGTTGATGCATCAAAAAATTAGATGCAATACATAATTCAACATTTTATAAATTTAAATAATAGTTATGCAATTTTTTATTGAATTTTTATTTATTTTCGAGTATCTTGTAATAAATTATTACATCAATATACGATATTACAATTTTTAATATACATGTTATAAGAATCATCTTACTATAAAACATGTTATAAAAATAAGATGGGGGGAAATGTTTCATTTTTTGATATTAAGTGATTATCAATGTGTATAAAGGAAAATTATTCCAATGTATATAATGAAATTTTTTTTTAATTAAATAATTTTATAAATATTATAGAAAATATAGAATACCATAATTGATATAAAAAAATAGTTTATATTTTATGTAATCCTAGTAAAAATAAAAATATGTTATTTAAAAACAGAAAGGTTTATTTTATATCATATAATGATATTTTTAATTTAAAATAATTATTTAGTTATTAGTGGAAGTATTTTACGATATAGATACGTTTTATGATATAATATAAAATATTATATTATTCAACATTTAATGTTAAATTCATTTTATTCAATGAAAATTTAATCGTATGTTAGTAATGTGAAACAAAATATCTAATTTTAGATACCATTCAAAATATAATAAAAGCATTTGTTTTGGAAGAAATTAGAATGTAATGGAAAATAAATAATCTAAATATTTTATTAAATAACCAAATGTATTTAGAAAGATTATTTAGGTTAATGTTTCCAAGGTTTATGATGATGCATTTAATAGATTTTTATGTTAAAAAAAGAAGTTATTAGCATTGCCATGTTGGTTTTTTAGTGTTAATTTGTTCATGTGGTTGAACATTAGGAATATGATCATCATGGTTCACCATTATTCAATCAATATATCCTTATATATGTTACTCAATAAATAGTTTTGTGATATTTTTATATGATACAGTCATATAGTGATGTGAGAAGAAATTTACAGAGATGTAATTAGTCAATCAAAACACATTGAAGTGCAACAAACAAAAAGTTGATATGGATGTCTCCCATATATGATAGGGTATATATGTTTTTATATAAAGTGTGTTACAAATTCATAAAACATATTTAGAATATAAAATTTATCATAAATGCAAATCTCGAATATTAAGGTTTGGGTGAGTACATTTCTTGTATCGAGGATTGATATTTGGTTAGGGGAGAAAAATGATTTTTTTCTCCAAATGAACCCTTATGAATACAAATGGATGTCTCATAAAGTATATATTTGGTATACTATGTATGAATATCTCATAGTTTTTATAAGTGGACCTATGAATTGGGAGATATTAAGAATCATAAAATTTCTACATCAATAACATTCAATCTTAGGCCTTGTGCAATTGATAATTTGCAGTTGTTCAGTTTGTTTCTAATTATATAATAAATTCAAGAACAAGAAAGATTAGAATTATATACTCATTTGATTATAGTGAAAATATATCCCTTTATTGAGATAATTTTTTGAAATGTACGCAAATATATAGAAGGAAAATATAATGTTATTTTCTACTTAGTTAAGGGACATGTGATGTTCACTTCATCAAGAGTAATGGAATGTGATATATTCATTGACCTTTTATTTAAAAATTCAACAAGTCCGAAAATACTTGAGGAGGCTATTTTTGATTGATATAAATTTGTTCAAATGGTCTCACAAGGTTATAGTCATTCATAAATAATTAATATTAATGATTTCATTTGATCCTTGTGGTGGAAATTTGTAAAAATATATGTGTGTTTCATGAATATCCGGATATAATGTTTTATTTATTATGTATCATTGATTCCTTTATAGATACATATCTTTAATTAAATTAATTTATTTAGATATTAATATTTTTCTTCAATGTTATAAGAGCATGCATGGTAACAATTTATGGTTGATAGGATATGGATTTATTTTTACTCACTGATCTATTCTAGAATTATTTTAGAGTTTTATGTAATTTCGGTTTAATATATGACTTTCACAATGTATTATATAGAATTTAGTTCATGGTAATGTTAATTATATCATTAAATATGTTTTTTATAAGATATCCATATAGATTTTATGACATGATTCCACATGTAATCATATGTGAATTTGATAAAAAAATGTCACATGAGTCTCTTTATATTTATTACAGGTGTGATATTAAAGTGGGTATTATATAAATCTAGGATATATTTTATGTTATAGTATTTTAATTTAGAGTTTATTAAATACATATGGAATTAGAAAATTTTTATTGCTATGTGAATATTATATTTAAAAATATCTTGTTATCATTATTCTTCTTCTTGGGAGTAACCAAATATGTTATATAGGACAATCATTGTGCCAAGAATCATTTAGAATGATTCATTTGTAACTAGTATGGTTCACTTAAGGAAGTTTAATTTTTATAATTTAACATTATAATTTACTTAATGCATCAACCACTATTCAATTACTAGGAATACTAAGTGACTAGGGATTTGTAAAATGTGAAAAATGATGTAGTCATATTCTTAAGGAAAATAATATTTAATATATGGATTAGGTAGTTTCCACATATTATATATAACACAAGTTATAACATGGGTCCATTTTTGTGTGATCATATTAGAAACATATTTTTGATTCACTTTCCCTTCCTATTATGTTTTAATCCTTCCTCTTTAACAATATGTGATACTAGCATAACATAGAGGTTATGAAGTTCAATCCCAAAGATTTTGGGTAATCTAGAGAAACCCATGTATATAACTAGAAGTAAAAAAATCCATTATATTGTTCATTGTATATCAAATTAGGAACACAAATAATGATTATGCAGTTTTTTACAATAGACTATTGTACACAATACTTATCTTCAGTTTAGTATTTTTTTTTCAAAATAAATAATCTGTATTGTTTTTATACTTCATTACATTAACACTACATCATTTATCCATTAATTAGTCCTAAGATACATTTCAATGATTGACATATAATTATTTTATATTCTAATAATAAAAATGTCTATAAAATTCTTTGTTACTGTATTTTCGTAGCATGTTTCATTTTACTTAATGCACCCGAGATATCATAATTTTGTAATCTGGATGGAACACATCCTTTTTTAACTTATTAAATTAATGACACATAACATATGATTCACCCAATGTATGATACCAAACAATGGGGAAATTTCATCATATATTTCATCCATAGATAGAAGTATTTCTTTTTTGATACACATTAACAATAATATCAAGACTAAATAAAAAAACACACATTTAAAGGTAAAAATATATAATGAAATATTAAACATGTAGAATATATATTGGTGGGTTAATACTCATGACTACTTTTCTGATAGATCATTATGTTCAAACATCATGATAATTTATAAATATTTATTATGATCCCCCATCAAATGACACCTAAAATCAATTTATGTCACATCATTAAAATCCCATCACGAATATAGGTTTTATTTTCATAAAATAGTCATACAGTATCTACAGGTTCTCTTTTTAATTGTGAACTTATATAACATAGTAATATTAACAAAAATCATGGAATATTATTATATCAATTTTTTAATGGAGAACTATTAAAATACTATTAGATTATATATATGTGAATTTATTTAATTTATAGTATAAATTCAGTTTGTTCTAGAGAACTATCACTAATAATAACGATAAAATATAGTAAGTATTTTGGTTCTAAAAGTGTGTTATAATTTATTGTATTTGATGATTATTTATGTAAAGTGATTTAATAATATAATCATATAATGTCTAGATCTTCTTAAAGACTAAATTACCTAGAAATTGTTTCAAAAAATATCATTAAAATATCCATGTTTTGATTCAGAGAGGATATAGGTATTGAATCATACAATATATTATTTTCCAAAGATTATAAGGGTTATCCAGTGGTTAAATAATGGGGATGGATAAGTGGGAAAATATTTTTATATCCATGAAATTATAAATTAAAAAATTGTGTCTGATATCGTATTAAACACATACACTTAACATAAGTAACCCATAGAATATATTTCTTTTAATTTTATTTATTCGATAACCTGCGGAACACACAAACTCGAATCTATATGAATCATAATATAGTATACAACTATAATATTGATGATAAATTATAGGGTATTAATAAAATGAACTAAACTATGAACATTATGGTCATTTGTTGTTTAAAAATAAAATTAGAATCATTTAAAAGAAAATGAAATATTTATAAAAACAACAGCATTCATTTTCTAAAAGAGGGTTTAGTTAGGCATTCGAAAGATAATTTTAATTAAATATTAGAACTGTTATAACGATTATCAGAAAAAAAATTAAATATGAATAAAAAATTACCATAGTGTGCATTTTTGGGATTTTTTAAAAAAATTACATTTTTGATAAATAATGAAATATCATTATTTTTAATTGAAAACTGAAATTTGATTTATACTATTTAATAAGTTAATTTAAAAATATAATAGGATTTAAATTGAAATTATTGAAATTATTTATATATTAATCCAATTTAGGTTTTTTGAATCATTTTCATAATGACATGTAATATAAAAATACTATAAAATTTGAAACATTCTCATTGAAAATATGTTTTCTGGTCACAAATGCTAGATTAATTTTAAAGTAAAATTTTGAAATTATGATAATATAATTCTAAAAAATTTATTAAATATTTTTAATGAGAGTAATTTAAATTATGTAATAAGGTAATATTAATTTTTTAGCATCCTAAATAGATAAAACACTAAAAAATACGATGGTTAAGGTAAAATTGGGTTTACAATGGTTTAACTAAAAAATATAATGGTTAAATTGACATAAGTAATTGTATAAAAAATTTATATGAAATTATTTATTACAAAAAAAATTTAATTATATATTATACTCAATTTTTAAAAACGTTAACAGTTAAAAACATTGTGATGCATTTATATTTTAAAATATTACAAGTATACCACCCACTTCACTTACAAAAGGCCACAACACCCCTGTATTATTCACATCATAGATCCATTTTTAATACTCCCTGACCTTGAAAAATAACATAAATAATTCCCTAATTTCATCTTATAATCCTTTGTGTGGTTAGAAATCAAACTTTATAATGATTTTGGTGGAAACCTGTGGAGGTTACCAAAAGAAGAGGTAACATTCTTCATCATGTTTTTTATATTATAAATTCCTACACCACATTCTCCATGATTGTAATGTACTTAATTTTTAAAAACCATGATGCATAATTGGTATCAAAGGTATAATGTATTTATAAATATGAAATTTATATAATTATTATTATTCTGGCGATGTTGAAATAAATAACTATTTGAAAAATAGTCATTCTACCAATGTTATTTTTGACACATAAGACAAATATTTCCAAAATACCTGATGTAAAAATAATTGATTGAGTAATTTTATATAGTATTTTGATAAGTAAAATAAATGTGATAATAAACATGATGTTTTTAATAATTTAAATTATTTACATAATTTTATTATTCATAAATATAAATGACATACATGATAGGTTGTACTCAATATAAGGGACATCGTTTCAATTTTCCTTCATTAAGGCATATTTTTAATGTTATAAACCTAATTTAGTTTATATCATGTATATAATGAATGTTTTAAAATAAAATTCATAAACAAATAATAATTAAAATTGTTTTTTTTTCAATTTGAATTATTTCTTCCATGGGAATTTAAATTGAAAATTAGAAAGCCTCAAATAATTTCGAAACACGATTTCTGATCATTGGGTAATATTAAATCTTCGTAGATATTTTGTATTATATGATTATATTTTCATTTATTTTTTTCTAAATAATATTTTTATATATACTAATATGTTTTTGATTTACATTTAAAAAAATAATGTATTCAATAGTTAATCCTCGACTCAATGTTATGATATTTATATGGGTTTATTTCAAAATATCATTTAGTTTGAATTTTTTTATTTAAGTTTCCATTAAAAGAAATAATTATATAATTTTCTAGTAAAAAACAATTAATTTTCATATATAACGGTTATTTATTATTCTAATCTTGTAATAGTACAGTTTATCAACTCTTTTATAGGTTAAATAATTGAGAAAATGTTCATTAGAAAACAAGACTTCATTTCACTCTTCAGTTATAAATCTATTTTATTCCAAAAACATGTTCTCTAAAGACATTTTCAATAATGTTTAAAAAACATTAATAATGATTATTTATATAATTTATTGAAATTTTTAATTTTAATTATTTTTGAATGGATTATAAAAATCATTTTCAATACAAGACTCATTAATATTTTTCTAAAAAATTAAGAATAATTATTTCTTTATGTGAACACATTTTAAAAAAATTCCCTCATTAATGACTAAAAAATGTTTTAATGGTTCTATTATATGTTACAAAGGTTAAATTAAATTAAATTTATTTTGAAAATATTTTGTGAACTATAGTTTTAGAAGAAGATTTTAAAAATTAAATAGATGATTTCCTCATAATTTGTTAAAGAACATTATATGGTATTTCAATTGATCAATAACAACAACTCGTTATTTTACATGTACTTCACTAAGGATATGATGTATTGGTACAATCCTTATTTACCCTATACAATTTTTATTATTATTTTTTCCAAGTATATTATTTAAACTCACATCCGTGATTTATTTTTACAGTCATTGACTTTCCATTGAATTTTTTTCTTTTCTATTATCAATGGACAATAAATTTCTCCTAAGGTTTGATATTATTTATCATGTATATACGTATATTTAAAATATTATATCATTTATATGTATTATGATTCATATTTAATGAAATTTTATTAACTAAAAAATAATTTTAAATCGTATTCATTCTAAAATATAGATATTTAATGGTACGTCATGTTTTTTATTAATTAAATTGATTATTTTACATATGAGTAATACTCTTGTTAAGAAGATATGGGTGGGGTCCTAGTCAATGATATACCCATAATGAATTGGTAGTATAATGAGATGAATTATTTGGTTGATCTTAGTTAAATGGGTTTTTAAGGTTTACAAAGCTATAATTTCTGAAGAGTCTTGAGAAAATATATTGAATGTTGAGGTATCAAGATGACTGAGATCACGATGTCCAATAATTATGTATTACAAGAATATATAATTAATTTATTATTGTAATCCATGAGATTATATCTATGATATTATCTCTATATGCTTTTAATTCATAGTTTATTTGTTCATATTCACATATTGTCAGTTATATTACATTCTATATATACTATTACATATCAAATAGTGGTTTTCAATATATTGATTAAATGAAATATATTTTCCATTATTTACCATTTCATATTTATAATCCATGATATTATCATGATAGTCAAGTTTATTAGATGAAATGTGTGTTTAACAATTTACCTTACCATATTGGTTATTCTTACTATTCATGATATATTTCATGTACTTAACCCTTACCAAGTATTTGGGATAACCCTTGTTTGGAAATGTGATTATATAGTAAATAGGACTTCTTAAGTATGTTTGATATTGTATTTTAATTTCTTCTAAAATATCCACTAAAACAACCACTTAGGGATTGATTATAAAATTGATAATTTTTCGGATAATAGCTAAAGGACTTTTTCTGTTCATGAAAACATATATATTCATGGATTATAAAAGAATTAAAAAATATTATATGCTATCATGTTTCAAAAAAATATATGAATGTTTGTAAATTCATCACATAAAACTGAATCCACTTAAAATGACATACATGGTTTTTATCCTGTTTTTTACCTATTTTAGGTTTTTATGTCCGTTTCTAGAATCATTTCTACTTCCCCTTTGTTGATAATATTCATGGATCTCTTATTCTTATTCCATGGAAGTATTCTGTCATTTCTATAATTATATTTATGAATGATTAATAATATTTATGACATAATAATCTCTTCATGTCTCTCATATGATATGGAATACTTATTGTTTTATTAACTATCACCTATTCAAGGGTGATTTAACATCAAATGAAAACCATTATTCAGTTTAGGATTACCATTTTCATATAACATGTTCATAAAGGAGTCGAATTCTCCTTCCCGATATTGGATATTATTTATTCGTGATTCATGATGGGAACTAAAAAATTTCGTGATATTATTCCCACTAGATATCATTACATTCATTGCTTAGTTGGGATTATTGAACATTTTATCCTGATCACTAATTTTAGATATCATTTCAGTAATTCATACATTGAAGAATAATTTATCTCAATAAAGTATTCTATTCCCATTATCAACTTTATTCATAAAGGTATCCATATCATCCTTCTTTTCCTTCAAGTCTTGATCTTTTTTTTTGCATTAAAAGTGTTTCATTTTTCAATTTATTTTTAGTTATTTCCCATTATGGATATCATATTCAACTATTTTTCAAGATAATAATTCTTTCCATAAGGCAAGTTGCATCATTAACATGTTATTTTAGTTTTTTTATCCTTTCTTCTTAAATTTATGGCACATTAGCCTTAATTTAGAGAAGTGTGTTCTCTTCTTTTAGTCTAAAACATAATTTTTTTTTAAATTTTCATCCACTTATTATACTAAATGTGATTTTTATCTTCATTGAATCCTTAGAATATCCTCATCTTTAGAGGTCCCAATATCTCTTAGTATACAAGGTTCACTGGAAATTCCTATGTAATAATTACACGAGAACATAAACACATTATAATTTATATTTAAACCTAAACTTTTGGTAATGAATATGTCATTTCAAATTAGAACTTCCTTTATATATATTTTTCGACAATATTTTTTCTATAATATTTCTACTTCATCCTTGATGTGCTATATTTTCAACCGAAATAAATACAATAATAGTATGATGAAACTTTTACATCCCAAAAAAATATAATCAAGTTGTAGTAATAAATAAATAAAAATTAATTACACCTCTAATAATTTTTCTTATATTTTAATTAACTTAATTTAGTTACCTCTTCATATAACCTAATCCAATTTAGACAAATTCTTATTTGAGGATTGATTTTTTTAATGATTATTGTAAATAGGATATTTTGTTTTTAAATGGATCACACTCACAAGGAAACTCCAAGTAACATTATTCATAATAGTTTCATGTACATACGTCCACAACTAAAAATTGAATAATGATGGTTTTTGGGCTAGGTTACTCTTTACCTGGGATAACATACCTATAATGTCTTTGTTGACTCAATGTCCTAAGACTCACTACCTTCACATTACCTCACATAAATTATGGGTTCACCACTATACTCCCTTACCTTTAGTCAATTATATGGGTTTGGAACATGAAATTGTGTATACAAATTTATGTACATTTATATACATCAATTTGCATTGAAAATGAACTTATTATTGATGAGTGTCATTGAAGTCTTGTCAGTTATATTTAAAGATTCCATGTATCCCCCTCTTTAATAAAAAATATCTTCAATTGGGATATTATTCAATTATTTTCAATCCTATATTATTTTTGCCCCTTGATGGGAACAAGGTCCCCACATCTTCATCGTTATGACATGTTTCACAACATTTAGACAATTTCCTTCAACATTCCAAGTATCATGAGAATAGTCTCATCAAAATTGAACAATTTGGTTTTTATCTTCAACGATAAAATCTGACATATCACACAACATTAATGGTCCAAATACATCTATAATTTTTAACTAACTACTATATATTCATTACAGTAAAATTTTTGAACTGGTTCTACCTACATGCTTGTAATGGGAATGTTCGTTTTGCACAAGTACCCTATAATTCCATTGTAGATACCTCTACAACATGGTCTATACCTGATTTATAATTTTTGGATTCATCTTATTTTAATTTTATGGGAATGACCACACATTTTTAACTTGAAACCTACATTACAACCATATAACGATGATTTTTCTTTCCTTTTTTAAGAATCTAAAACATATTATGTATTTTTTTTGAATTTTCCTTCTATACCTTCTCTAATATTATTTCAACCATACATTGAAAAATTATTCTCAATGTAGTGTATTATTGAACATTATATTCAAGGATAAATATTCCAACAATAAAAACTTCATGTTTCTTTTTCCACAAATACTAACATCTCCTAATAAATCCCATATATAACAATACTTTATGAATCACTTATTCTTGTCAAAATAACTCTTATCAATAAATCTACTAACACTTATCATAAAATTAAACTCAATACATTGGGACTCCTAAAACTTATCATTGATTCTTTTTAATCAAATAAATACTTCACTTTTTCATGAATTGGAAGACAAAACATATTAATCATTTAAAAAAATGAATTGAAAAAATATTCATCATTTCTACAAAAATAATATCATAAAAAACAATAAATTAGATTGGTTTATTTGTAACACCATTTTAAAATGATATTTTTAAACTTTCATTTTTAGAATTTCAAAAACAATAAACATTAATAATTGTTTGAGTACTATATCTTGATTATTTATTCAAAAAATATATTTTTGTGTTTTATATATAAATTTTTTAACATCATCAGAAATAAAAAATCCCTCAGGTAGAGTATTAGAGATAACTTCTTAAAGATAACATTCAAATATTCATAGTTTATGATTATTTAAAATGTGTAGTTTATATTTTTATAAAAAAATTAACAAATATTGTAATGGTTTTAATATTTTATATAGGTATTAATTTCATATGAAATTAAACTAAAGTGTATTACATGTAGTCCTTATGAACCAAAATCTATTTATTCCTTTCCACTTTAGCAATTTTCTTATGTTTATTTTCAAAATTTGGCTTGATTACAATAACATTATTATATATTTTATTATGAACTAATACCCATGTGTTATTATTTATTATTTTACCAAAACCATCATTAGTAACTATAAACCACTGATTTTACTTTAAATGTCAACTCACATCCATTGGTCAAACAAGATAAATAATGATTTAAGATATATTGTCATGAATGAACTCATTATTCAAATCACTTTAAATTAATTGATTATTATGTCTTGAGAATATACCATTTTAATAAACCATGGATGAATTGATATTTATTTCATATATTAACTGAATTAATTTGATATAGATTTCAAAATATATTATTTATCAGGAATTTAAATATATTTTCAAATTCAATGTTAATTATTTATTGAATCAACATCATCTTATTCATATTTTACAATAATATTCTTCATTACCGAATTATCAAATGAGTAATAATAAAAATCACATGGTTTGTATCAAAAATAATAATTTATTCCATGTAGTAAATTTATTTCCTGGTTCTATTTTATAAATATACAATATAAATTCGATTAACTTCTTATTGCTCAAAATTACTCAATTTAGGATTTTATTCTAGGTCAAAAAAGATATTTGAATAATTGGATGTAATTTAGAAATGATGAATTATTATAATACCAACATATGAAACCATATATAAATATTTGATACATTAATATCAATTCATAGAATGAATATATACTTCAAAAGACTGCATCTAGAAATAATTAAATAACTAAATTTCAACATGAATGGTTCAAATAACATCCAAAAAATAGAAATTTTCATTTAAAATAATACCATATTATTATAGAGTAATACCCTATTATTTTTACTTCCCCTAAAATTAATACTACATTCAATATTATGTACCACATTAAACCCTAATATTAAACAAATTGTGAAAAACTATTATTTAAATATGATACTTATAACTCAATCATTTGTTTGGTGTGTATGAATAGGAAAAATGTACTGTAAATATATATAGATATTATTTATTTATTAAAATTATTAAATTCATTAATATAGTGTTTTCATTAATCAAATTTTTGTTACAAGGAAATGTATAATAATAGGTTCTTTTTATGATATAAGAATATATTATTCATGAATATAGGTTTAAGGAATTTTATTTAAGAAGAATTATATTTAGCTCAATCTATATTTAGAAATTATATTCATGAAAATGAAATCATTACTTACGATTATTATTACATATAACACCCAAATCATCCATATTACATTTCTCTTTGAATAATACAATAGATTGTGTTGTACGAAACTTCTAGTTCTAACACACCATGACCAATCAAACTAGTAGTTATGAATAGTAATACCCACTTTTTGAAATTTTATAAATATTATTTTTCAAAAAGGAATTCATTTTTCGATTCGGAATATAAAAATTAGCATAGGGTGAATATTTGGTATTTTTCTGAAAAATTTCAATTCATGATGAATAGTGAAAAACATAATGTTATTGTTTAAAGCTAAATTTTAATTTAAATAATTAATATTTTATTTAAATTTATTTTAGGTAAAAATAGATACAAAATTCCTATATATGTTCAATTTAATTCATTGAAGTCATTTTATAATAAAATTTGATATATATAATTTTATTGAACTTTTTACCGTCATTTACCCACCTTCTTGGTGCATTTGAAAATTTGCATAAAACGTAATTTTACTGCTTCATTGAATCGAATTATAAAAATCCAAGAAACATTGCTGACATCAGTAAGTAAAATTTGGTTCAATAAGAAGATTTTGTTTGGTGAATAATTACTTTTTACTTTTATTTAGCATGGTTAAAAGTAAATAGGGTAAGTAAAGGTAAAAAATGATATTATAATTACCCTAACACATGTCTTAATTCTATTGGATATGTTTATTTAAAAAATTAATCTTAGGAAAAAATATTATCCTTTTGGTCCACTTGATTTTGATTAGGACATTTATTAATATTTTATTTAAATAAGAGTTAAGAGTTTTAAATTCAATGTGTAATAACTGAAACATTTTTAATATTGGGTTATACATAAAGAAAATTAAACTATAAATATTGATTAGAAATAAAAAAATATTTCATATATAGTGGTAGTTTATTTTTAATTTTTATAAATTAACTAATTAAATTTAGTTATGATAGAATGTTGATGGAGTAATTACCATATTAATGAAAAATTAAAATAATAGATATTATAAATATCAAAATAAATCTAAATTGAGACATATTATGAATTCCGCTAAATTTATATTTTAAAAGGAAATGTTAGGATTGATTAAATAATTTCTTTTCAAAGTGATAAAGTTTTTATGACTTTCACAAAAACAAAATTCCAAATAGTGTAAAAATTGACATAAATGATTTTTATAAAAACAAATACTATATTATTATTTGATATAATATTTCTAAAAATATGAGGTTCAGAAAGAGGACTTATATAAGTTTATATATATCAATAATGAACCACTTGGGGTTCGTTTGGCTTTTTATGGTAAGTTTACTAACCATTTATTATAATAATATAAAAATAATTGGTAAAAGTTAAACTATCGAACTAAGAGTTAAATCCTAATTATAAGGTTAATATGGTGACCTAAACCAATATAAAACCTATTGGTTGAAGAGTTTTGAGACCCATCCTCACATTAGTTTCTAAATAAATAATTTTGGAGCTATTATATACAGAATATGATTGTATAATAAAATAATATTTCTAGATTTTCATAAAGTGACCCTCACATATCTTATAAAATGGTACTTCCTCTTCTCTCAAAATTACACATCCAAAGCAATTTGCTTCTGCCAAACCCTACTAAAATATCCTACCAACTACCCTAAATTAGTTCTAGAGGCCTAAATTTGATCTGAAATCCAATGTAAGGATCCCTTTTGATCAACTCAAAAGGAAACACATGAAGAGGAGGTAATAAATTCACCACCTCTTTCAATGTTCTTTTCTTCTTCCACTTCCAATTTCTTTGTTTTTTCGATACCAAAATAACAAATCTAGTAACTGATACATACTATGATGTTATTATAAATATTTTACAACCATATTCATTATTTTATCTATCCTATAAATTCCAAGTCACTATATGTGCATACGTACGGCTTACCGTCTCCAAGTCGTGGTGTAGTTGTTATCCAACACATCATTTTTTGGATGGGTATAATAATGAGTATGATTGTTGTAAATAATAAATATAACATGTCAATTATTATATATAAATGATATACCACCCAATTTTATAAGACTTTACCATCAATAGAATGATATTGTCGTTTATTCGTACGTACGGATTACCGTCTCCACAAACACGATGAAATTCATTCCACATCATAACCATTCAAGAATAATTTTTATATTATGATTTAAAATAATTTTTATTAAGTAAATATAATTCTGGATATGAATAAAATAGATCTTATCCATAAAAACTAAGGCTTACATAAACAAGCATAAAAAGGTAAACTAATCAGTTAACACCCGAAACGATGATACTATTGAAATATTATTATCAAAGCAATATTAGAAGATCATATATGATATCATATTTATGTATGTTGTTCTTCTATAATATAGTAATGATGATTTAACTATTTAATTGGAGGATAACATACCCTTTATCAAGGAAAAAGTACAAGGTAATGGTAAATTCTACAATCTCGTCATTATCTGAGGTTGTTTATACGTGAGTATCTACTGGTACCTCTTTATCATCCACTTTTGTGTTTCGTAAAAATGTATTTAAAAACAATTTTAATATTTCCTAGACCATGGTTTAACATCATTTATACTGATTTTGGACTTTTTATAAAATAATTATAATGGAATCTGTCTACTATTTTCTAAACAAGGTCCTTTACGCCCTTTTCGACAAAATTAATGAAATAATGTTTTAACTTATACGGTGGGTGTAGCTATTTTCTACCCTTATAACACCTTTGAATATTATCCTATAGGATTATAAGATGATTTTTAAAATATTTTTTTTCTATTAAAATTACATGAATTTTAAATAACATCAAAATAGAAATAGATATTTATCTAAAATAGTTTTTCTGTCATTTATACTAGCATACTTTGTTGGATTTTACACTTGTTTGAAGTAGATTTATTATGATACAATCTTCCATAATATATTGAAGGGTTTGTGATATGTTTGACTATGAATGTAATATTTTTATACCATTAATGATATATGGTTAAAGTGTCGACAGTTCGTATGCCAGTTTTAATACGAATGATTGTGTTATCTTTCATCCTTTTCATATGAAGAATACATTGGACTTAGTAAGTGACTGGTGGATCCCACTATAGATCCTCATTGCATCAGTGGGTCTCATGAGACAAACTAGTGTCTCGGAACAAGTCCTTTAAAAAAATCTTATTTGTTGTCTTGGAACGCGGAATTGACTATGGGGTTATGATGTATGGAATTATGCATTCCATCATTATGATATTGGCTATTGATATTACATGTGATTATTCGACTAGTATAATATCCATGTAATTGCATAAATGGAAGTATTTGATTTATCTTTGTCATATTATGCACATTTTTATGTTTAAAAGCCTTATGTTTTAGTCGTATACATTGCCATAAATGTTAATGCTTATTTTCTAAAGTTCCCGCTATATTGTTATTCTTACTGAGCACTTGAGCTCATCATTTTATATGTTTTATTTTTCTTAAGATGCGAAGAGGTATATTATGGATGACCTGTAGTGATATTCTATGGGAGATGATGTGTTAAAATGAGATGGAATTTTTTTTTCATTTCATAAGATAATGTAAAACTAATGTTTGTATCTAGTACTTCCATGGATACTAAAATGATCGGTATTTAGGGAATTGATCCCTTATGATCATTCCAATGTTATGTAATAATGTACCAACTCTTGTTTAATAGGGTCAGGCATTACCATTGGTATCAGCAGAAGTTTTATACAATCCTAGTAAACTAGATTTAGAAAAACTCTAATTGGAGAACATTACCCTAATATTGTCTTTGAGGATTAGTATAGAATAACGTTATATAATTTTGTAAAAGTATTGATTTTTTGAATTTTTCAAAAAATAAATCTTTATCTGTATACGAGCAGGTAGAGGAAGCTCTGGCAGAGATGTACCTAGGATTAAAATTTCAACAAGGAGTTTCCGGATTGAACTGAGGTATCTCGGTACATGACAACGGGCCTTTCTACACTCTTGGTTACGACCCTCCCTAGGGATAAGCTAAGGATAATTCACAATTTATTTACAAATAATTATGAAATATTTATGAGTATATACCTCCTCAAAGAAAACAATTTTATGATTATGGATTATATCTATAAACAATTCAATTTATGTTATGTGTTTTACAATTTTGGAATTATGTATTTCACTTCATAAACAAATATATTGTATATAATTGTTTAAAATGGAACCTAGTGAAAGGAATGGAAACCATATAAATACACGTAATCCTTGTAGGGAATGCACTCATAATCAAGATAATTATTGTGGAGATTGTGATGCAACTGATGCTAATTAGCTTATCACCATACTGGGACAACTCACTCAGATTATGAATAATATCTTTACCTGTATGGAGCACCCTGATCCACAGCGTAGAGGATCAATGTTAAACTACTTCATGAGGCAAAAAAAATGAAAATTCAATGGGAATAAAAACCCCTTTGTAGCTGAGTAATGGATAAGTTTCTTAGATAAAATATTTCATGCTTTGGGGAGTAGCAAAAGGGAAAAAGTTTTCTTGGAAGTTTATCACATCATGAGAGTTACAGATCAATGGTGGTCATTAATTCAAAACACAAAGGAAGATGAAGAAGTATCAAATATTTAATTGAGGGAGTTTAAATAGATTTTTAGAGACAAATACTTTCCTTCAGACCATCAACTAGATATAGAAGGTCAATTTCTGAGTCTGAGGCAAAAGGAGGATGAGAATTTCGAAAAGTATGAGGCTAACTTTACAAGGTTTGTAAGGAATGCGGCAGATTATATACATAACCCAAGGATTAATATTGATCAATTCATTAATGATTTAAAACCATTTCTACATCGAGCATTAGTCTCACAATCCTTCTCATCATATGAAGATATTGTCTAATATGGTATTAAGACAGAAAATGAATTCTCTATGTCTTATGACATAAAAAAAAGAAAGAGAAGAAGAGATCTGCTGAAAAATCTTGAAATGGAAATAATGGGAAGAATGGAAATGTTAAATTTCCATCCTATGGTAAATATGGGAAGAAACACCCTGGTACATTCCTGAAGGAAATGGGAGTCTGTTACAGGTGTGGTGGAAAAGGCCACAAAGATCATGATTGAAAGGGAAATAAATAGGCTGTAAATTTTGAAAGCTACCATTATAAAGAAATGAGGAATTATGAAAATGATTATCCAATGTGACAATGAAAATTACCTATGAAAAGGCCAATGGAGAAAGACCAAGCTTATATGATCACTACTAATGTGGTTGAAGCTCCGAATGACATGGTGGAAGGTACTTTAATGGTTTTCCCAACATTAGCCAATGCTTTATTTGATTTTGGATCATCATATTATTTCGTATCATCCCAATTTTCATTGAAAATTAGATATTTCCAATTTGATTTAACACGGGAGTATTCAGTCAAAAATCATAAGGAAAGGATCATTGCAATAATGTTTTTGGAATCAGTCCCTATTAGGGCATATAAAAGTTCTTTATCAGTAGATCTGATCATCTTACACCTGATTGAATTATATATAATTCAGTATGGATTGTATTTTGGACCATGATACAGAAAATTTTTTAAGAAGAAGGAGGTTACAATTTTCGATGATGATAAAGAGTACCGTATCATTAGATAAGAAACATCACCACCTGATACATAACTAGATCCACCCCCAGTAGCTCTACTAAAATCAATTATTGGGGAGGACGAGAATGAAATAACTATCGGTGAGGAATTTTTTTTTTGAATATAGTAGGTACCAAATGTACATGAATATGTTGATGTGTTACCAGAGGATTTAACTAAACATCCTTTAGAATGAGAAATTGGGTTTTCCATTTACTTAATTAAAGGTTCAAGGCCTGTATCAAAGACCCCGTATAGTATGACCACTGTGTCATTAGTGGAACTAAAGAAAAAAATAGATGAATTGAGTACTAAAGAATTTATTCTCCATAGTGTTTATCCATGGTAATCCCATGTTCATTTTGTTAAGAAGAAAGATGGATCTATGAGGTTATGCATTGACTACTAGTAGATCAATGAAATAACAATAAAGAACAAGTATCCCCTACCTTGAATTGATGATTTATTTGATCAACTTCATGGAGATCAATATTTTTCAAAGACTAAACAATGATCTGGATATCATTAGTTGTGTGTGAAGAAGGAAGATATTTTAATGATGACATTTCATACCAGGTATGTCCATTACAAGTTTACAGTAATTCCTTTTGGACTGAATAATGCACCATCAATTTTCATGGATCTAATTAATATTGTTTTCAAGGAATATCTTGAAGACTTTGTAGTGGTATTTAAGGATGATATATTGGTATACTCAAAATGCTATGAATATCATGATAATCAGTAGTACACTATTCAGAAAACCCTCAGAAGAAATGAATTATATGGTAATTTTAGCAATTGTGAATTCTGACATAATGAAATTTCATTTCTTGGCCATATTGTCTCTAAGTCTGTAATCACTATTGATCCTTCAAATACCAAGTCAATCAATGAATGTCCAGGAATGATGAGTATAACTGAGGTACTCAATTTTATTGTTTTAGCAGGTTTTTATCAGCATTTCATCTAGAATTTTTCTTGATTGGATAACCCAATAACCATGCTCACACGTAAAGGGGATAAATTATTTGGACAAAAGATTGTAAAGAATGTTTTGAAGAATTGAAGAAAAGATTCATCAAGGATTTATCTTCAATCTAACATCGATGCGTGATGGGTTTTCTATTTATATTGATGAATTAAAGATATGATTTGGTTGTGTTCGTAGGATGAATGATAGAGTTATTTCCTATGTATCATGACTATAAATAATTCATGAAGAAAACTATCTTACTCATGATATTGAGTTAGCAGCTATAATACTTTCTTTGAAGATATGGAGACACTAACTCTATGGTGGTAAATGTGAGATATAAAATGATCAAAAGAGTTTGAAGTATATTTTCTCATAGAATGAACAAAACATGTGGCAAAGACGATGGATTGAATAACTCAAGGATTATTATTGCACTATATATTACCACATGGGAATGGAAAATAAGGTGGAAAATGCTTTGAGCATAAATGATCATGGAGTTTTGACCAAGATGAGAGTTGAAAGGGACCCTATGTTCATGGATCTAGTAAAGATGGATATTAGAATAATCATGGAAGGTGAAACATCAATACATTTTCAAATGGTTTCTAAACCATATTTACTATAAAAGATAGATTGTTCTCAGACTGATGATGCGGAGTTTCAAATTAAAATTAAATTTGTGAATGATGGGATATTGATAGACTTCGTATATGAAGATGTGATTTGAAAATTTGGGAAGAGACTTTGTGTTCGAGAGATACCTGATCAGAAAAGGGGTTTGTTAGATGATAATCATAGCCCTAATTTAACTATATGTATTTTAAGGAACATATTTGGTGTGACAACATGAAGAGATAGATTTCTGATTATGTGTAATGATGTATGATTTGTGAACGAGTGAAAGCTGGATTAAAAAATCCTAGAGGATTCATGCAACCGCTTCCCATGCCTGAGTGGAAATGGGATGATATTAGGATTGACTTTGTCTTGGGACTACCAAAGACTCCTAGAAGGAATGATGCAATATGGGTCATTATTGATCATATTTCTAATTCAGCACATTTTCGTGCTATAAGAGAAGATTTAACACTTGAACGTCTAGCATGAATATATATTAATGAAGTTTTAAGTCTTTATGGAGTACCCCTATCAGTTGTTTCTGATCTGGATCCCCATTTTAGATCTTGATTCGTGAAAAGTCTCCAGAAGCCCTTAGATACTAATCTTAGTTTGAGAAATGCCTACCACACTCAAACTAATTGAAAATAAGAACATACTATTCCATCCTTATAAGTCAAGTTGAGATCTTTCTCACATGACTTAAAAGGAACGTGGGATTAATATATACCTCTGGTATAATTTTATTATAATAATAGCTTCTATTCAAGTATTCTTATGGCATTCTATAAAGAGTTATATGGAATGTGATGTCGCACACCAACTTTTTGGAAAGAGGTTGATGAAAGAAAACATGTTGGTCCCGAAATTGTCGAGGAAATAATGCAAAAAGTGAAGGTTATCCAAACCAACATCAAAGTAGCTAAAAGTATGAAAAAAAGATAATTCGATAACTAAAGGAAGGATTTGTAATTCAAGTAAGAGATCATATTTTCTTGAAAGATTATCCATGGAAGGGTGTTATATGTTTCATTAAGAAGGGTAAATTAAGTCCCAGTTACATCGGATATTTCAAAATTATTGAACGAATTGGAGTTGTAGCCTTTTGTTTGGAAATGCCACAAAGTCTCTCTAAAGCTCATGATGTGTTCCATGTATCACTATTGAGAAAATGCAAGTCTGACCCAACGCATGTACTCACCTATGAAGAAATAGAACTGGAACCCGAACTGTCTTATTTTGAGGAGCCTATCCGGATTCTTGATATAAGAGAACAAGTGTTGAGAAACCGGACAACTCGTTTGGTAAATGTTCTATGTAGAAACCATAAGATAGAAGAGAAAATGTGGGAACCCGAAGAACTTATGATGAAGAACCACCAGAATATTATTATACAGTAATATTCCATAAATTTTGAGGTTGAGATTATTTAAAGTATGGTAGAATGTAAGACCCCAAGCTTCAACATTATGTTTCCCTTTGAATAATATAAGATCTTGTGTTGTATGCAACTTTGAATTCTAATACACCACGACCAATCAAACTAGTCGTTATGAATAGTAATACCAAATTTTTAAAATTTTTAAAATTTTATTTCTTAAAATGGACTTACTATTTTGATTTAGAATATCAAAATTATCTTAGGGTGAATTTTTGATATTTTTCTGAAAACATTCTATTTTTGATGAATAGTGAAAAACACTATGTTATTTTTTTAAAACAGACTTTTAATTTAAATAACTAATATTTTATTTTAATTTATATTAGGTAAAAATAGATACATAATACTTATATATTATCAATGTAATTCATTAGAGTCATTTTATAATAATAGTAGATATATAAAATTTTATTTAAATGTTTACCGTCTTTTACCCACCTTCATGGCACCTTTGAAAATTTTCATAAAACGTAATTTTACCACTTCTGTGAATCGAATTTCTAAATCCGAGAGGCACTGCTCAAATCAGTAAGAAAAATGTGGTTCAATAAGATGAAAATAAATTTTGGTGAATAGTGTCTTTTGACTTTTATTTACCATGGTAAAAAATAAATAGGGTAATTATAGGTAAAAAATGATATAATTATTACCCTAACACATGTCCTCATTCTATTGGATAAGTTAATTTCATCCAAAATAATCCTTAGGAATTAAATATGATCCTACTGGTACAATTTTAATAGATTAACACATTTATTATTGTTTTATATAAAGGTGAGTTAAAAGTGTTAAATACAATGTTTAATAACTAAAACATTTTTAATATAGGGTTATAAATGAGATAAATTAGACTATATATATTCATTATAAATATAATATTATTTACAACGTAATTTTATTTTATTTGTAATTTTTAGACATTAAATAATTAAATTTATGTTTGACCCAATGATGATGTATTAGTTACCTTATTAATGAAAGATTAAAATAATTTATATTATAAATATCCAATGAAAAGTTTTTTTAGAGTTATGATGAATTAAACTTATTTTATAGGTTAATATGACATGTTAGTATTGATTAAATATATTTTTATCTATGTGATAACGTTGTTATGACTTTCACGAAAACAAAATACCAAATAGTGTAAAAAATGACATAAATGAGTTTTTAAAACAAATACTATATTATTAATTGATATAATACTCTTAAAAATATAAGTTTCATCCAAAGAACATAGATAATGTTAATTATATCAATAATTAACCTCTTGTGGTACTCTTATATTTTTAATTCAATTTTACTAACCATTTGTTATAATAATAAAAGAATAGATGGTAAAAGTTAAACTACTTAACTAAGGGTTAAATAAAACATAGAAGGTTAATATGGTGACCTAAATCTTTCTAAAACTAATTTTTTATGATTTTTTCGTCCCATACACTTCTTAACCTAGAAATAAGTCTTTTTTGAGCCATTATAATGAGAATATTATTGTATAAAAAAATAATATTTCAAAATTTTCCTAAAGTGACCCTCACATCACTTATAAAAGGGTTCTTAGCCTTCTCTAAAAACCACAACTCCAAATCCATTTGGCTCAACAAACCCTTATTCCAATACCCTCCCAACTACCATAAAATCGACATAGAGGCCTTAATTTGATCAGAAAGCCATCCTACAGATCCCTTTTGTTCAATATAAAAGAAAACACCCGAAGAAGAGGTAATAATTTCACAACCTCTTTGAAAATTATTTTCTTCTTCCACTTCTTCTATCTTTGTAGTTTCCATACCAAAATAATAAATCAAGTCCATTATACAAACATTGATGTTATTATAAATAAGTTAACCCCATATTCATTATTCAATCCATCATATGAATGAAATGTCACCTTAAGTGTGTACGTACGACATACCGTCTCCACGTTGTGGTGTGGTTGTTATTCAACACTTCATTATTTTAATGGTTATAAAAATGTTTGTAAATGATGTAAATAGTAAATATAAAATTTAAATGATTCTATATATATGATATACCATCCAATTAAAAATGTTTTCACCATTAATAGGATGATATTTTCACTTGTGTATAAGTATGGATTACCGTCCCCACAAACATGATGAAATTCATTCCCCTTCATAACCATTCAAGAATAATTTTAATTTTATGATTAAAAGTAATTTTTAATAACTTAATATCATTATTGATATGAATCAAATACATCATATCCATAAAAAACATGTCTTATTTAACCAAGAATATAATGGAAAATGAGTCTATTATCTCCTAAAACGATGAAACTACATAAATATTATAAACAAATAAATATTTGAATATCATATATGATATCATATTTACATATGTTGTTATTGAATACTTTAATAAAAATTATTTTATAATTATACAGGAGTTTAACATACCCTTGATCAAGGAAAAGAAAAAAGTAAGGGTTAATTCACAAATCTGTTCATTATACGAGGTGGTTGAAATGTGAGTGTCAGCTGTGGAATCATTATCATCCACATATGAGTTTCTTAAGAATGTATTTTAAAAAGTTTTTCCTATTTCCTAGACTATGGGTTAATGTCATTAATAATACTTTTTGAATTTTTAAAAATAATTATAAAGGAATCTTTCCATCGTTTTCCAAATATGGTCTTTTATGACCTTTTCATCAAAATTAATGTAAAAATGTTTTTTAACTTATATGGAGGGTGTGGATATTTTTTGCAGTTATAACACTTTCGAAGCTTTCATTACATAATTATAAGAATATTTTGGAATAAATGTTTTATTTTAAAATTACACGACTTTTAAATGATTTCAAAATAGAAATAAGATATTTATCTCAAATAGTTTTGATTTCATCTATGTCAACATCTTTTGTTGGATTTTACGCTTATTTAAGTTAAATTACTATGATACAATCATTGATATTGAATTAAAGGTTTTGTAATATGTTTGACTGTGGATGTGATATTTTTATACGATTCATGGTTTATGTTTAAAGTATTGACATTTCTTATGCTAGTTTTAATACGAATGTTTATGTTATGTTTCATCCATATCATATATAGAATGCATTGGACACAGTAAGTGATGGGTGGATCCCACTATATCTCCCCAATGCATCGATAGGTCTCATAAGACAACCTAGTGTCTTGCAACAAGGCCTTCCCAAAATATTATTTGTAGCCTTGGAATGAGGCCTTGACTATGTGGTTATGATGTGTGGCATTATGCATTCTATCCTTATGAAATAGAATATTGATATTATATGTGATTATTCAACTAATAGAATATCCATGTGAATAAGTTAATGTCATTATTTGATATATCTTGACCATATTATGGTCATGTTTAAGTTTAAAAGGATTTTGTTTTTGTTTTATAAATTCTCTTAAATGTTTATGCTTATTTATGAAAGTTTTCGCTATATTTTTATCTTCACTACGTACCTGATCTCACCCCTTTCTCAGTTTTTTTTTCAGGATGCAAAGAAGTATATTATGATTAACCTACGTGGATAGTCTATGGGGGTTAAATGTGTTATAATGAGTCACAATGTTGTTGTTTTTCATTTCATAATGTAATGTAATACAAATGTTTGTATCTATTCCTTTCAAGGCTACTAAACTGATCAGTCTTTCGGGATATGATCCTTGTGATCATAAAAATGTTATGTAATAATGCAATGGCTCTGGTTAACATGGTTTTTGGAATTACATTACATAATTTTTTTAGGGTTATTTTTTAGAAATTTTATTTTTTAGGTGAATAATGAAAAAGTGAAAATTGACCAATACAATAACTATTATGATTTTATTATTATATAATAACAAATTGAGTATTTTAAAACAATATTTTGGACCAAAAAAATATTTACTATTATCTATATTGAATATAATAAATATAATTGTAATCTTAGAAATACATTTATAATATTTTTGAAATTTATGAAATGTTTTTATTTAAAACAAATTTGTTATTCACTCTTAATAAAGTATTAAAAAGGATACTTGTTGTTATGTTTTCATTGGGAAGATAAATAAATCTTATATGATTTATCATAATAACATAATTCCATTGTAATAATCTGTACACGTTAATTTTTCTAAAAAATCAATTTTAAAATGATTTTTATAGAATTTATTACCATTTAATTTTGTGCCAATATATTAAAGGTAATTTCTTCCAAAGTTTAAAATTTAATCATTTTAAATGGATTATATTTTTTAATCACAATTATATATATAATTAAATATGGTCAATATATTATTTGGTTATAATGAATAGTAAAAAATTTAGTTACCAAGGGTAGGGTTAAAACTTGTTTACTGGTAGTAATATAAAATATATAAGTGTAAACATGCCTCATATAAAATTTTAGGTAATTTTTTCATTATATTTAAACCTTAACTTATATAAAATTAAAATAATTTTCCATTTTATTCAAATTTTTCAATTAAATAAACATATATTTTTTAAATATTTTAGGTAATTCCAAGTGTGTCTCTCCCCTCACTTGTAAAAGACAACCTCTTATTATCCGTCATTCACAAACATTTATCCCAATAACTTAGAAAATAATTATATAAAACCATCTGAATACTTTTCATTAATTATTTTTCATTTTTTATTTTCCTTAGACTATCCTTTTAAGGATTTATTTAAATGTAAAAGGAGGTCTCTCAAGGAAGAGGTAATTATATTTACTGAATTAGTAAAATTTTATATCATATTATACTTTATCTACATTAGTGGTATCCATACTAATAAAAAAACCTAATATAATAAATATAATTTTATTTTATTTTTATTAATTGGAAACTATTTTCTATATACTTTACATAAAATCGGGACTGAATGTATTGCTCAAGAGTATGGGCGGAATACCACCTCCACATTGTAATGTGTTTCATTTTACATGACATTCTACCATGAGATGACATATTGAAGTGATTAGTAAATATATATTATATTTTTTATATGATACTATTTTTTAATGATAAAACATTGTAATAATTATTTTTCTATTTGTATTTACATAATAGACTTATCGTTCATCCCTACGAACATACTACTATATTAGTGATTGATATATTGGAAATTCAATATATAAAATTTATATAAATTTGTAAAATTTTATATATAATATATATATATATATAATATTTCGGATAAATATAGTACGAAATAAATTTTATATTAATATTTTGACTTATCATATTTTCACTCATTCAGTCTTTATAACATTCTATTAGTTAGTTTAATTTTACAACCTACAAAATTATAATTATAATGTTTATGACATGAATTTTTATGGAATAGAGAATAATGGTGATATTATTTAATAATAAGATATATATTATGTGATTAAAAGTCATTATATTAAGGAATCATGGTCATAGTTCAAGGATCAATAACTCCAAACTAAAACATGCATAAAAATGAAATAGATAATACCCATAAGATTTATTTTACTAAATAATTACTAATATATAAGTGATAAGATTTTATAAATGCATCATTTATGAAGCTTTATATATTAATATTATTTTTTAATATATATATATTTAATTTATATTAATTATATAATAGGATAAGGTAACGAATAATAAAATTTAGTCTTGAGGTAATTGAATTATGATAGAATATCACTTCTTATTAGAATACAGAGTGATTAAAATTTATGATGACAAAATAATATGATATAACCCCAATAAATAATATGTGTATTATTATAATATTTTTATTTATTTAAATGGAGTTTTTAATTTAAATTTCCACTCCTTTTTTACATAAAATCCCAAATGATAGTTCTAAAGGAATGCCTAGTTTCCTTTAGATTTGCTCAGTAATCATATTCTTACAAATCCATATTTTTTAAATTTGTTTCATTATTTTCCTAAAATAATATAATAATTCATTAAATTAATGATTACACAAGTTTTAATTTTAATAAAAATGATTAAAACTAATCTTATTATTATCCTATTGATGAAGTTTTTTTACAAATGGTGTGAATGAAGTCATTGTTGTAACATTTAAAACACAAAAGACCATTCCCTACATCATTAAAAATCATTACTATGAATAATATTTTAATCATCAATTGTGTTACTATAAAAATAAAATATATTTTCTAATATTATAGAATTTTATTGATTAATTGACAATTGGTTTAATAAAATTGTACTATCTGAATGAAATGTTCTAGTGTTCTTCTAAAATTAATTAAACCTATGTTAAAATAATTTTCCGAATATTATGGTTTATTAGAGATATATTATAATGATATCATACATCAAATTACAATAGATATTTTATAATCATGTTTCTATAGTGCATTATTATAGAAAATAATAAAATTTTGTATGATGTTTTTAATATAATAATGTTTGTTCCAATTTGGTGTTCAATTTTTATTCATTTATTTCATATGATAAAATAATTTTAAATAGTTTATAATTAGAGTATCCTATTATATCCCCATGATTCATAATTTCATCTCATTATTTAAACTATTTTGGGTATTTTACCTATGTCGTGACTTTTTTATGTATATGGTATAGGCATCAGTCCATGATGATAATATTATGATATTTTTCCTTATGTATTATTTTATTAAGAAACACATTATTTTTCTTTATGTGATTATTTATATTTTCATTTCATCCATGGATATATTGTGTTTTTATGATAATAGTTATATGAAAACATTTATTATTTTTTAACACTTCTATATTATTCTTCCTCTATTTATTCTATGATATTATTAATTGTACCCTTTCCCTTACCGAGTATCTTAGATCACCATTTGTTATGTTCTCTATTACATTAGACATTAAAAAGATATATATGAATAATTTCTTTGATATTCTAGAAGAAATAATAGGGTTTTCAATATATTTTTATGTTTTATTTCATATTTTAAATTGTTCTATTAAAATCCCATATATAACTAGCGTCCCAAGACTTCTAATCTATTTGACCATTTGAGGTGATATCCCTATTATCTGGTGCCATTGTAGTATTATATCCACCTGATATAGGTTATTGAAGTTGGGTTATTACATACACTGTCTATGGGGGATTTAATTATATCAAATTTTGTGCTTCATGATTTGTAATTTCAAATTATTTTTCTTATACTATACCGTATTATTGAATATTAAATTTCACTAACTAATTGAAATGCACTAATTTTTTAGGAAACACATTCTTTACAAAAAATATATGTTTATAATTCTAAAATTATGTAACATTTTTAAAAAATTTCCATATATATTATGAAATAATTCACAAATGATTGGTTTTGAACTGACATTGTATATTCATTTATATATAAACATTATGAAAAAATCACCTAAAAATATTTTTTACACATTGAAAATTACTACATTTATTAATGTTGATAAAAATAAATGGGGGGAAAATATAAAATAATAATATCATTAAAACAAGAATGTCCCTAGGACTACTATATTCCATTAAAATCAAGATTATAATAACAAAAATGAAAATAATAGAGAAATCTAAGATATGATGAAGCATATTACGAGATATAAAATTATTGTTATGAAATTAGAAGTGTGAATAGAATATATTTAGAAAATATATATGCATTGGAATGAAATATATCCATGGTTAAGATGGTTATTGAAAATATGGTCAATTAAATATTGGTCACTTAATATAAGACTATTATATATATATATATCCAATTTGTATACTAAAATCATGTATTTTTAGGTTGTAAATTTAAAAACATATAACACCCAAGGTAATTATTATATGATATTAAAATAATATAAATATATATATTTATGGGTTGTATTTAATAATAATAATTATTATTATTAAAATATTATAGAATGTATATATAAAATTGACACAACCTTTTCAATGGAGTAGAAAAAAATTTAAAATATAATTAAATAATTTTAATGGATTTTGTAAGGTTGTATTATTTTAAATGTAATATTTATTTCAAGGAATTATATTGTCATGTAATGTAAATTTTATACTAATATATTATGTTTATAATGTTTAAAATATTATTACATATATACTATTGTATTTACAAAACATAAATTATAAATTCGTATGAAATAATAATAAGAACATATAATGTTAGAGATTCCATATTTCAATAAATGATGTTTATTACATTATTTTTTAATTTAATTCTAATGATGAAAATATATCTTTTATAATTTTAATTTCATTAAAATAAAATTATTTTATCATTTTATTATTTAGAAAATATCTTTGGGTAAAATTTTGGTATATTTCTAAAATATTAGAAATTTTATTCAATAGTGGAATATAAAATATTTACTAATATTTTGACTTTTATTAAAATATTACTGTATAAGTATAAACTATAAATTCACAAAAAATATACAAAAATTATATATTTTATGTTTTACATTAAAATTTTTGATGAATTGATTATATGTAAAAAGCACGTGTTTTTTCTTTTATATCTCATGTAATATTACACTAAACAAATTTATAATAAAATATACATTTTTTAGGTTAAAATTATGATTTTACATATTTAAAAATAAAATTATAAAAAAAAACATAATATTAAATTTAGAATCAATGTGACCATATTATCTAATATAGGAAACTATATTTAAGAATGATGATTATGAAACATTATTGAGAAATGAGGTGTTGCGGTAAAAGATTATATTCTAAATGTAATAAATTTAGAGGATTTAGGGATTGAAACTAGAATAAATCATGTGTGAAGAAACATGGTTGAGAAATTATTGATATAATGTATTCGAAAACAGTTTTTTTATAATTGTAATCCAATTTTATTAAATGTGACATCGCTTGAATTTTTTTAGGTATTTACGAAAATTATAATCACTTCACACTTATAATCAGTCTTATCCATACCTCACATGTTCTCACACCACAACCCCATATTATAAGGCCACAACCATAAAAATTACATAATCATGAGTTAAGTTAATATTTTTACATTATTTCACATTGATAATCATTATATGTTTAATGTTTTAAGGAATTATTCCATAACTCATACATAACAAAAAAATACAAATTGGAAACTTTGTTATAGTATCCGTTTTTTCCAAATATTAAAACATTTAAAAGAAAACATGAATTTTTATTCTAAAAAGAACTTCATAACAATCATCTTGAATTCATTTATTCTCTTACCCATCCTTATACTCATTGAAAAACATATCAAATCATTAGATGAAAAAAATATCAGGAATGGATATAAAAAGTTGGAAATAATTAATATATTAATAAATATAAAAACCCCTGAATATATTGTCACAAAGGAAAACTTTTCACCCTTAATTAGTTTTAAATAAATTATTTTCACAATAAACTCATTTTATATACTTTTTATAATAAACAGATTTCCATAAAACCAAAAAAACGAATATAATTCAAAAAACGTAACATGGGGCATCATTGTGCTTAAATGGAATAGCCATGCGGGCTACTTCCATATATGTAACTCTTATAAATGGAAACAACATAGGGCCGACATCCTTAAATGTCACTCCTACAAATGGAATATTTATATGGCAGTCTTACCAACCCAATGCATTAGAGATTATAACGTAACCACCAGTCCTTAGATTATCAAAGAAACATTGTTCCATAGTTTATCACATAACCACCCATTAAATGTCCACATTCCACTAAATTCTTATAACACATAAAATCTTCCAATTGTTAATATTTCCTCAGAAAAGTTCATTTTCAATCACATGAATTCATTTAAAGGTATTGAAATAAAATATCCAATTTCAAAACCATTTTTAATAAAAGAAACTACTTTGAATAGGGAATAAGGGATTAATTTTTTCTTTAAAAAACAGTATGATTTTTATAATAATACAAATATAAAATAGTGCTAATGTCAGTGGGGATGTTTTTGTCACCGCATAGGTTAAAAAGGAAGATTCATTTTATCATTTGTAAAAACGTTACACATAAATCATGTAAAAATATTTCCTTTCAAAACCTATTAAATAAATTCTAAATATAGATAACATTTCCATTAAAAAATATTATATCCATATAATATCTATATAATAAATATAAATAAAATTTACATGGATAAAAAGATATGATAATTAAATGATATAATATTCAAACTGTCCAATTACACATTAAATATTTAAATAATAATCCACATAAAGAAATTAAATTTAACAAATCATTAAATATCTAGAGAGTAGTTAAAATATTTATATGAAATTTCAAAGTGTTTATATAAACCTTATGAAATATTATGTTTCAAATTATCAAGAAATGCCTCAATGAAATGTAATTTTAATGAAATCCCTTACAAATATAACTTTTTTAATCAAAGAGAAATATTACGTGTACTCACTACAGTTCATAATAAAAAACTATAAATATAAGAAAAGAAATCTAAAATTAATTTCTATTTCATTCTTATAATGAAATAATTAAGAAGTAGATGTTTAATCCAATAAATGGAAATTGGGTATATAAATTCACTTACCTAATGTATTGTCAATATTTGTACTCGTACAAACCATCTGTATAGTAAGTATATGTTTATTATTAATCTATCAAATTATCAACTTCTCATTTATCATCATCTCATATACTATATGTAAATTATAAAATTATCATATTCTCATTTATCATACCATATAATATTTACTTAGGAAATTTTATTATTCATTTATAATTAACATCATGTTTATGTTACGTTTCAGGTGATATTTTCTTGGTTAATCATACATGTTTTGAGTTGTTATTATCGATTCTCGTGATTTAATTATTTTAAGAATATAAAAAAACAAATAAATATAAATTATATTAAATATAAAAAAAATATTATAATATTAATTGATAAGAAAAAATAACAATTGTTGGAGATGGTAAGTTATACATAGGCATGGACAATATTTTCATTTTCTTACTATATTGAAAAAATGAAAGGAAATTAATTGTATGTAAACATATATATATATATATATATTATCATTATATGACCATTAATATGCCATGAGTATTATATATTTTTAATAAAAAAATCCATAAAACATTCCGTGTGATATGTTAAAAAATCACATCGTTTTGAGGAGGTGGTTGTCCAAATGTCCACAAACTAAATTATCGAATATCCACAATTAGGAAATAATGGCAGTGACTTTAATATAAAATTTTAAAAAAAATTAAATATGTTATAATATTCACATTAAAATATTATTTAAACCGTAAACTAGTTTTACGTCTAGAAAGGGAGGCATTAATGGAGAATAAACAACAACATTTTTCACAGAGGTGATTAAGTGAAATAACATGGACAATAATTTCATTTCATTGAATTAGATGAGATGAGATATGAAATGGATGTGATAAATTCCACATGAAATATGAAACTATATAATTTACATGATTTGGGAGTTATCATGCATTTTTGGATGGAGGATATAGTGATGAAGTATAAAAAGAAATGATATTAGTAGAGGTACATTTGGAATATTACCTCTTCAATATCACCTGAAGACCCTTGAGGACTTTGGATTTGGTTATTTTGTGAGACCATAAGCCCTTATATGTGGTTAGGTTAAGTAATAGAGGGTTGTGGATATATTTTAGGTGCAAATTTTCTTATATAGGTCGAAATGGGGTGGTGAGTGGTAGTATATATACTCAAAGATAGTTGGGTTTATGAGATTAAATTATTGAATATATTATATTTGAATCTAACCACATTGAGGTGGAATTACATTCAATTGATTAATATTTAAACTAATAATATCTAGCATGTTAAGGATTGAGAAACTTCAAAACCAACCACTAAATTTTGTATTTTTTACGAATTTTAGGCCATTACACTTTATAAATTTACAATGATTCGTTTTTTACCTATACCGTGGTAAATAATTTATTTACCATTGTTACTTTTTTATACATAAAAATGAAATTGTCCTTAAAACATAATTTAGAAATTTGTATTCCTAGATGTTTATACATTTTTCTTAAATGAATTCACATAATTGGAAAAATTAAATTTAAAATTAATCCCATTGACCCAATGAAAAATCTGTTTTTTAAAGTGTAAATATAAAAAGTTATAAATAGTTATATATCAAATTTTTTAATGAAACTTATTAAAAATACATAAATTCATTTTATTTATTTAAAATTTATGACACTAAACATTAAAAACAATTAAAAATATAAATTAACTCTATGATTATGTTATACAAAAAATCAATTTTGAACCATTATTTTGTATTATTTAATATTCATCAAAATATGAACATTCTCATAAAAATAACAAAAAAGTACAATAACATAATTAAATTTATTATACTTTAAATAAATTGTTTATTTTTAATATATAGATTATAAATTTGTGAATTTTTTTATTTAAAATTGATTCTCCACCAAATTAAGGTAAAACTACCTTTTTAAAATATTAGATGATTTTATGTTTATAGTTAGATATATTCTTACTTCAGGCCTACTAAATTTATTTGATTAATGTAAAAACATTTAGTAAATTGTTTTACACATAATATAGTTAGTTATATCAATTACCACAGATACAATGGCAAGGTGATATATTCCAATTAAGATAATAATATTAACAATGTATTATTTTTTAGTATAACATTCTATTGAATGAAATATATCATTTCAAAGAAACTCTTTGTTACCTATTAATTACATTAATGAAAATAGAATCCCTTTTAATGTAAAACTACATTACAATTCATAAATACAAATAAATATGAAAAGTATTATTTTTTAATTAATTGGTCACCAATGAATTGACTATATATATATATATAAACCATATATTCATAATTGAGATAATGTTGTTCTTTCTCCCCATTCAAACTACTAGTTTAATGTTAACATTAAAATAATAATTTTTAACCATTCATTTAATTTGATGTTGATTACATTGTATGTTATTTCCAAAATTATTTCTTCTTTAAATACATTTTATGTTACATTATCTCCCTCTTTAATAAACCATGACCTCATAATTTGAACTTTTCATAGAAAACTATGGGTACGACTTTTCAAAATACCCTTATAAAAATACATCATCAAAAAAAGGTTACTAAAAACATTCTCATTAAAATAAATAAAAGTAAATTTAATGATCACCTAATATAACACATATTATGGTTATTTGTAGGAAACAAAAACATAAAAGTTAAATAAAACCATCATAGTCTAATGGGGATTTGTATAAAACATAGTCAAGAAAAAGTAGAAAAATCAAAAAACCATAAATCAATGACTGGTTGAATTTTAAATGTTTCTATAGCATAAAATTTAAATGGATAGCCTTTTTGTATCAATATAATTTTAATATATTTGAATAATATTTTTAATAAATGGGTAATGTTTATAAATAAATATACATACTTGAATGATTTAATTTAATTTGTTAATTGAAGGATTTAACTTAAATGGTTATCTTATACCTCTAATTTGAATCTCAAACCATAATTACCTCTACATATTTATCAATTATGTCTTTTTTATTGATATTTTCCATTTCAACTCCATCTGATTTGTAAGAACTCGTACCTTCATCTCAGTTATGTTATTTCCTTTTTGTGGAGTTTTTGAAAAAAGAGGAGTTTATGGAAATTTTTGAAGTACACACCGCATTCTTTATGACTACACGTCGTGTACTTCATGAGTACACACCATGAACTTCATTACTGTAGGAGGTCGTGTGCTGGTCGTGTCATGGCCATAAACACTGTCGTGTGGGGTGATTAGGAGGCTTCTTAACGAAAACTACGGAAAAGGCGAGTACACGCCAGGTACTTTTTTTCATTAAACGTATCGGGGTCACGTCTAATAGACAGAAACCACATCTTTTAGGTTTTATTCATCCGAGAGCGTTGTGAATCCACATATCTTTGAAGATCCCCTGATACTATGTTCGTCCTATGAATCAAACTCTTTCGGTTGCATTGGAATCACATCGGTGAGTTCTCTCTTCTTATGGAGCATCGTTGTCCAATTCTTCCTATTTTCCAAGTAATCATGGGTTGAACATTTTATGGATTTTTGTATATTTACGATGTTTTAAGGAGATTAAAGCTTCAAGGTTCAAGTATATTGATCGTCTAACCCTGAGGTAGGTGGTTCGTGCCTTTATGTAGAACATCTTTGTGTATTTTGTGAAAATTACACCAATACACTTGAACGTGGTATTGCATGTCTACTGTTTTTCCCATGTTGTTTTCATTATTTTCTTGTATGCCTAAGTAGATCGTATTGTTTGTGAATATGTTAAATTGTTGTGCTTGGACGAATTTCCCATGCATGTTTTTCCTATTTGGCTATTGCTTCCGTTTTCCATGCCTAGTATTGTAGGATAGAGTGACATATGTTTTGACATGTTGTTATGTTGTAGACTCCTAGGCAAGTAGTTCTTGAGGTTTACTTTGGCTGTTACACGATGCTATGCTTGCATGACTTACACAGGGGCGTGAGAACCCAGTGCATAGACAATATGGATAATTCACATTGAGGGCTTCTCTAGAGTGTCTTTATAATTATTCGATGTGAGACCACATGGGGAATTTACGTAGAGTGCTTCCCAAGAGTGTCTATAGTTTTTCAATGCTGTCCATAGGGGGAATTGACATTGAGTGATTCCCCAGAGTGCCTTTGGTACGATACGAGACTATAGGGGGAATTGATGGTTAGTGCTTCCCCATAGAGTCGATACATTAGATGAACTAGAGGGGTGAGACTGTTTTTGCCGCCCAGAGGGTTGCATGTTCTTGATAAGTAGAACTAGAGGGGACATGTTGTGGGTACTTCCCAGAGGGTTACCTGTTGTGTTATCTATTTTTCTATTGCATTCTATGTGGTGTTTTGAAAACATAAAATGTGGTTTTTTTACTGCTTAATGCTTCCTTATTTACTGCTTTTTGTACTTTTACCTTCCATACACTCATTGACTCTTAGGCACAGATATTCGGATGGTTTCCTACAGGGATTTAGTCTCACACTCTATTTGGGCCATGCTTCTGGGCCCAAACAGATTATATTGCTGCATGTATAGACAAGGGAATGTGCCCTTCGACTTTAGGTACTTGATTGCATTGGAGATGGAGAGCATGAGACCAAGATGAGGATTGCGATGTTGAGGAGTTGCTCATCTGTTTTTCATTTGTACTTTTGTTTAGTATTGTATTCAGCATTGTGACTTGTTTGGATATTTTTCTAATCATATATGTATAATTCTTGATTTATATATATTTTCACTCCAGTTGTTTCTCTATCAGTTTTTCGATGTTTACTATTATTGCATATTTACTACATTCGCTATTGTATATTTGTTTATCTTCCATTGTGTTACTATGCCGATGAGGGAATAGTTTCCCCACTATGACACCCAAGGCCCTCGCTGCAAGTCAACAGCCTCTGGAATTCCTGGAAATGTGCATGAGTCCATGTGACCAACCGGGTATGGGGAACCTTTGGGTGGCCTCTAGAACCGGGGAGTTACAAAGTGGTATCATAGGAATTATTTTCTCATGAATTATTGTTTGGAGCTTATAGCCATGGATAGGGTGTAATAGTTACCGGGTAATAAGTTGTTCTTAGGAGTAGCTACCCCGTGTACAGGGAAAACCCAATCTACATTGTTTAATTGCAATTTTTCTGGTTTTTCAATTATAATAGTTGATTCGATCTCACCTTGAGTTATTCAAATGATTTTTGTGGTTTTTTTATTTTATTGAGTTTCTATTTGTGTCGCAACCCGATTATATGAGGCTATGCCATCTCATGCATCATATAGACACTTTTTTGAACTCAAATGCCATGCATTCTTTCCATGACATCTAGGATGCATTATATATTTCATGTTGTTGTGATAGATGTTGTGTAGAATATGCATGTTGTGGTGATATATGCCTTGATATAAATACATTCTATTTGATATGGATTTGTGTGTAATGTATTGTTTGAATGAATGCCAAACATTGGCTCTTGAGATTTTATGGGACCTCATGGACCTAAATTTGGTGGATCATTACACTGATATTCTTGTTTATAAATTGTATAATATTCTAAACTTTGATTCGTTGGGAGTATAGGCCCTCACAGATCAGAATTTGGAACTTTCAATGCTTGTTTCAGAGTTTTATGGGATCCGGAGTAGTTTCTGATGCTTACTATCCGGGAAAACCCAGAATACACGATGTGTAATATTAAGTACAAGCCATTTTTTCTTCTATTTGGGATGAAAAAGTTATTTGTAAGTACACACCATGTGTTCTTTTGTTCGGGAAGAAATAGTTTTTCTTTTGTACAGGCCGTGTACATTATGTACACACGGTGTAGTCTCTGACCGTGTCGTAGGTCATGTGGGCCGAGACACAGGATGGGAAATGTTTGGTGGAAACACACCGTGTCTGTGGTGAACACACCGTCTAGTATAATCCTAGGAACCCTGCTATGTAGCTAACAACTCGGGTTGGTGGAGTCTCTTCTTCTACACGCTGTGTCCACCTTGAACATGCCGTGTAGTCTGACCCAGGTACACGGTCGTGTCATGAACAACAGGGGATGGTGTTATCCTTTCATATACACACCGTGTCTGTCAGGAACACACCCTGTAGGTTGAGCCATGTGTATGACCATGTCACTAAAAACACGGGCTAGGTTAAGCTTTTCTAGTTCACACCATGTAGTAATTTCAAACGCCATATAGTCTTTTCTAAGGAAAGCTATCTTTATTAAACATGTAGAAGTACTCGGGCTGGGGAAGAGGATTTAATTACACACCCTATGTTTGGAGAACACGCCATGTGTTTGGGGTGTTACACAACCTTTTTAGGAAAAAGTATATTCCCTTGTGAATGACTTCAAGGAACACTCCGCGTAGGTAGTGTACACACCGTGTAGTCATGTTTTGTAAAACTTGAATATTTTATTCTTCTTGTTCACTTCATACACTCTTTGTTTTTTGTCCTTAATAATTCTGAACTAAGGTGTGTGCTAGACCTTGTAGAGTCATGCCACCAAGACATCCTCTAGTTGTATGCTAGTTGCCAGGCAGGGATCAGACAACAGACATGGCTGATCAGGGACCACCTGCTGATCCACTAGTTGTGCCAGTCTTGGCACCAGCAGTAATACCTAATACTGGTGTTGATGCATAGTTGAGGGATGTCTTAATGAGAATGATGCCGACTTTTTAGGGAGCACCACCTCCTGCCTTGTCGATGGCGGATTTGACATGGGTCTTCCAGCAACAACATCCTCCCACCTTCTCAGGGGGAGGATGACCTCAGACTGTAGAATCATGGCTCACAGCCATGATGAAGATCTTTGAGCATATGAAGATTCCTGTAAAGAGGAGAGTCAAGATTGCTAACTCCATGCTATGGGATTCTGCCAAGAGATGGTGGGATGTGATCTCACAGGCGGGTCATCAACAAGTTATGGCTTGGGAGGATTTCTAGCATATCTTATATGACTACTTCTATCTGGAGACCCTGAGGGCCGACCGAGCCTGGGAGTTTATGAGCCTTTTTCAGTTTACCCTATCAGTTATGGATTACTCATCTCATTTCAACGAGCTTCAACATTTCACACCATTCCTGAGAGGAAATGGGTTATTCCTAAAATGGATGTTCGAGGATGGCCTCATATTGGACATCCGCTCATAGGTTAATATATTCAGGTTGACTATAATCGCTTCCATTGTCAACTAGGAACTGATCACCGAGCCGAATTTGAGGGAATCTGGAGTTGTGAGCCAGGGTGGCACAACTTCCAGAGTTAGTGCTCCACCAGTTGATACACGGAAGTGTCGCATGGAGACTACATATGGAGATTTGAGTTTGTGAGAGGCATCTTGTGGTATATAGGTGGTGTGCTACCAGTGCGAGAGAAATGGGTATACGAGGCCACAGTTCCAGAGAGACACAATGGAGTGCCGATCTTGCTTCAAGTTGGGGCACTTTCAGATTTTTTGTCAGATCTTTTCACCAGCTGCCAGTGAAAGGAGTTCATTTATGACTCCTCGTAACGGAGTATCTCTATGTGTCTCTCACCAGTCTCGGAACTAGAGTTCTTCTGGCCATTTAGGCTGAGGTGGTGGTCGCGGCCGTAGTGGTCAGTCCCCAAGTCACCAACGACAACAGGGTTGATCAGCTTAGAGTAGTCAGGTAGGGTCATAGGGCCACAGAGCTGGCTATAATTTTACAGTGGAGCAGACCCATTAAGAGAAGGATCTCGACCCCTCTATAGTTTGAGGTATGATCCTAGTTTCCTCGGTTTTATCTTCATCACTTTTCGATACTGGTCCTATGCATATCTTTATATCTGTTGCGTTTGTGGAGAGCCTTGGGCTCTGTATCTTTTCATCTGCCGATGTTTTGACACTATACACTACATTTGGGAAAAGAACATCTGGTGTATTTCAATGAAAGGAGTTCCCTCATGAGAATGGTGGGTGTCACTTCCTTTGGGATCATTATTTTCTTAAAGATGATAGGCTATGATGTTATTTTCGAAATGGACTGGCTAGTTCCCATCAAGGAAATCGTTGACTATAATCACTACAGGGTGAGTTTCACATCACCTGAGGGTGGATCTTTTCTTCATAAGGGCAAGTGGGATGTCCAAAAGAGTAGAGCAGGTCCCAAGAATCATGGGATGGGAGCAGTTACATCCCGGATTGATAGTATTTATCTAGATGTCTAGGTGAATTCACAATTAGACATTCCTCCAGTGGTGTATCGTTTTAGAGATGTCTTTCCAGAGGACTTTTCTGGATTGCCTCTGGAGCATGAGTTAGACTTTTCTGTTGAGCTTGTGCTAGAAGAGTCACCGGTGTCCATTCCTCCTTATCGGATGGCTACACTAGATTTTCAGGATCTCAAGAAAAAGTTAGAGGATTTACAGGCCAATGGTTTTATTCAACCAAGTACTTCTCCTTGGGGTTTTCCTATCCTGTTTGCGAAGAAGTTAGATGGTTACCTTAGGCTTTGAGTGGATTATCGGAAGATGAACTAGTCGACGGTCAGGAACCTATATCCCTTTCCAAGGATTAATGATCTCTTTGATCAGTTTTGAGGAGCCCAAGTTTTCTTGAAGTTTGAATTGAGTTCTAGTTGTCATCAGTTGCATGTAAGACCATCATATATACCTCTTACAGCCTTCCAAAGTAGGTATGGTCTATATGAGTACTTGGTTATATTGTTCGGTCTCACGAACGCGCTTGCGGTTTTCATGGCACTAATGAACTGAGTGTACCATCCATACTTGGATTCCTTCGTGGTGGTTTTCATGGACGATATATTGGTGTACTCGCACACTCGACACGACCATGCTACCAATCTTGAGGTCATTTTGATTACAATGAGGGAGAATCGGTTATATGTTAAGCTCTCAAAATTCCACTTTTGGAAGGATCTGATTCACTTCTTATGTAATGTTATTTGAGAGACAGGAGTGTCGGTAGACCCAGGGAAAGTGAGGGCAGTAGTTTCCCGGGAGAATCCGAAGAAATTTTTTGAGGTTCATAGTTTCCTATGGATGGATGGATACTACAGACATTTCTTACAGGACTTTTCGGGCTTAGCAGCACCGGTGACACATCTGACTAAGGAGGGGGTGATGTTCTTATGGTTTGATTCTTCTGAGTCAGCCTTTTAGGAGCTGAAAGTGAGGTTTCCTTTAGCACCAAGTCACATGAGAGGAATTACCCGACGCATGATCTCGAGTTGACAGCTATTGTTCATGCCTTACAATGTTAGAGACATTATCTTCTGGGAGATCACTTTTTGGTGTTCACTGACCACAAGAGTCTCAAGTACATCTTCACACAGCGTGATCTGAATTTGTGACAGTGAAGATGGGTTGAGTACCATTAGTCTTTTGACATTGAGCATGCCTATACACCGGGGAAAGGCAACGTAGTGGATGATGCGTTCACCAAGAGGACTCAGATATAGGCAGTTCAGGATGCCAACAGTGAGTGGAAGCTTATAGATCTGTTCACTAAGATGCATTTGGAGGTGCAAAATAGACATGGCCAGACTTTTCTACCTTTTGTAGCTATTACCTCTACACTTTTTGATCAGGTATGAATGAGGTAGCTATCAGATTCTGAAGGCCTATTCCTAAGGGAGAGTGTGTCAGGAGAGGACCCTACTTCTGTATGGACCATAGGTGAGGATGAGATCTTGCATTTATAGGGGCGCATATGGGTGCCATCAGATATACGTGAGGAGATAATGTGTGACTTTCATTCCTCGATTTCGGCAGTTCATCCTGACTTCAAAAATATGTATCGTGATCTACACTGTCAGTTTAGGTGTCTAGGTATGAATAGTGATGTTACTGGTTTCATCATAAGGTGTTATACTTTTCAGCAAGTGAAGGTAGAGCATCAACGCCCAACAGGGATTTTGCAGTAGTTACCCATTCCCAAGTGGAAGTGTAATGATGTTGTGATGGACTTCATGACCATTTTGCTGAGGTCTCCTAGAGGGAATGACACAGTTTGGGTTGTCATCGACAGGCTCACGAAGGTTTCTCAATTCATGCCTATCAAGGAGACCATCAGTGTTGATGATCTGGAGAGGTTGTACATATGGGAGATTTTAAGTCTGCATGGAGTTCTACACTCCACTATTTCAGACAGGGATGCCCGTTTTATTTCTTGGGTCTGGCAAGGGCTTCAAAAGGCTTTGGGAACACAGGTACTTTTGAGTACAGTTTACTGTCCTCAGAAAGATGGCCAGTTTGAGCGTACGATTCAGGTGCTTGAGGATATGCTCCGAGCATGCAATCAAGATTTTGGAGTTTCTTAGGGAAAAAATTCCTCATGTGGAGTTTGCCTACAACAATAGTTTTCATACAAATATTCAGTTGGAACATTATGAGGCCTTGTACTGTAGGCCATGCCGATCGACCTTATTTAGGCTAGATGCATGAGAGGTAGCTTTGATTGGACCTCATCTTGTTCAGGAGACCACAAAATAGATTGAGTTGATTCAGAAAAGAATGGCTACTACAAAGTCTCATCAGAAGTCTTATGCTGATCAACAGATATGACCACTGGAGATCGAGGTCGGGGATCAGGTTTTCCGGCGTGTCGCACCGAGGTTGGGACACAAGAGGATTCAAAGATAGGGTATGATTTCACCGAGGTACGTTAGGCCATTTGAGGTTTTGGAGAGAGTTGGGTCGGTTTCCAATCAGTTTCAATTACCTCAGAGGTACTGAGATATGCATGACGTCATCCACATTTTACAGATTCGATGTTACTTTTCAGACTCATCTCATGCTTTCAAACCCGAGGAAGTCGAGTTAGAGGTGTATGCATCTTATGAGGAGCATCCTATCAGGATTGTCAAAGTTTCTCCATGGATGATTTTTTCCTCTGGTATGGGTGTTATGGCAGCACGGGAGAGTACAAGATGAGACTTGGAAGAGGGAGGTCGATGTACGATCGTAGTGGCCGGAGCTGTTCGGGGTTCCTAATTATACACCATTCTAGGGAAATTCGGGGATGAATTTATTTAAGGGGGGATGTTTTTAAGAACCCATACCTTCTTTTTTGGTATCTTTTTTCCTTTTTTTGGATTTTTTAAGAAAATAGGAGTTTCTGGAAATTTCTGAAGTACAAGCTGTGTACTTTATGTGTACACGCCGTGTACTTTGTTGCCGCAGGGGGCCATGTGTTGGATGTCTCATGGCCCCACCCACGATCGTGTGGGGTGATGTGGAGGCTTCTTAAAGAAAAGTACAAAAAAGGTGAGTACACGCTATGTACTCCAAAAGCACACCCCATGTACATTCTTTTATTTCATTAAACGCATCGGGGTCACGTCTAATTGACTGAAACCACTTGTTTTATGTATCATTAATCCAAGAGTGCCGAGCATCCTATGATCTTTGACGAGCCCCAGATCCTCTCTCCTTCCTCCGAATTAAACTCCATTGGTTGTGTTGGAATCGAATCAGTGAGTTCTCTCTTCTTAGAGAGCATATTTATCCAATTCCCCCACTTTTCCATGTTATCGTGGGTTGAATGTTTTATGTGTTTTTGTATATCTATGAAATTATAAGGAGATTCAAGCTTTGAGGTTCAAGTATATTGATATCCTAACCCCGAGGAAGGTGTTTTGTTCCTTTTTGTAGAAAGTCTTTGTGAACTTTGTAAAAATTCCACCAGTACCCTTGAACGGGGTATTGCGTGTTTACTATTTTTCCCCTGTTGTTTGCCTGCATTGATTGTATGCCTGAGTAGAGATTATTTTTTTTTGAATAGGGTAAATTTCTGTTCTTGTATGTATTTATCATGCATTTTTTCCTATTTGGTTGTTGTTTCCTTTTCCCATGCCTAGTATTGTAGGATGGAGTGACTTATGTTCTGACATGATGTAATGCTGTAGAATATTAGCCAAGTAGTTCTTGAGGTTTACTTTGGCTGTTACGTGATGCTATGATTTCTTGACTTAAACAGGGCCATTAAAACCTGGTGTATAGACCATAGGGATATTTGAAGTTGAGGACTTCTCCAGCGTGTCTTTATAATTATGCAATGCGAGACCATAGGGGGAATTGGCGTTGAGTGCTTCTCCAGACTGTCTGTAGTTCCTCGATGGGGGACACATGGGGAATTGACATTGAGTGCATCCCCAGAGTGCATTTAGTTTGATACGAGACTATATACGAAATTAACGGTGAGTGCTTCCCCATAGAGTCTAAACTTTAGCTGAACCAGAGGGGTGAGACTGTGTGTGCCACCCATAGGGTTTCTTGATCTTGATAGGTAAAACCAGAGGGGATAGGTTGTGGGTACTTCCTAGAGGGATACCTATTGTGTTATATATTTTGATATTGCTTCCAGTTTGGTGTTTTTAATGCTTAAACTGTGTATTTTTTACGGTTTCTTGCTTCTATGTTTTCTGCATTCTGTAGTTTTACCTTCCATATACTCACTGACTGTTAGGCACAGATCTTTGGGTGATTGACTATGGGGATTTAGTCTAATACCTTGTTTGGTCCATCCTTTGGGGGCCAAAAAAATTATATTGCTCCAAGTATAGAAAAGGGTACGTGCCCTTCGACTTTAGGTACTTGATTGCATTGGATCTGGAGAGCATGGAACCAAGATGAATCTTGCGATGCTAAGGAGTTTCTCATCTATTTTTTTTACTTTGGTTTAGTACTATATTCAGTATTGTGACTTTTTTGGATACTTTCCTTGACATATATGTATCATGCATCATTTATATATATATTTTCTCTAATTGTTTCTCTATCAGTCTTCCACTATTTAATGTTGTTGGATATTTACTTCTTCTGCTATTGTATATTTGTTTCTCTTCTGCTATGTTACTCTGCCGATGAGGGCATAGTTTCCCCACTATCACACCCATGGCCCTCGCTGCTAGTCGGTAACCTCTGGTGTTCGTGGAAATGCTCTTGAGGCCATGTGACCAACTAGGTACGGGGCACCTTTGGGTGGCTTCCAGAACTGATGCGTTACATGATTTAATAATACAACTGCCAAAAGAACAAATGTCGTAACTTGATTGTTTTTCCACCAGGCCTCGTCGTCATTTTTTTACATAAATTGAAGTTCCATGCTTTTAAATAATGATTTAGATGTTATTCAAAATCACTTTAATACATTATCCAAATACCCCATGTATAACATGGGTCATTTTGGTATTCGTAGAGATGTTTTTATGAAAATAATCTTCTACAACATATAATTTTGGAACATCTCATAAAACATGATTATTTTATAAACCATTAAAACCATGTTTTAATCGAAACATTCAATCCATGGTCCTTTTAAAATAATGTATTTAGGTGTTAAATTATTATAATATAAAAAAAAATAAATAGGACCTGCAAGGGTATCCTTATTTAGAATCTATATCAAAATCAAAATATGCTTCAAAATATCCTGGTAAGGAAAAATATCCCAAATGCCTTGAAAATATTTTCCTTCATTTGAAAATATGATAATATTGAGAAAATTGGATTTGATTAAAAATATCCCATGATCTATGACAATATAAAGGTATAGATGAAGTGTTTGATATATCATACAACTATATTCTTGAGATTTTTATGTTATAAAATGTTTTTGAATAAACAAGACATGACTTTATAATAATTATTACCAAAATGTTATCAGGAAGAGATAAACATTTTGTTTGAGATCCTACTACATACATTTAAACCTGAATTACCTTAATCTAAAAATGATATGGAATAAGGATATAACTTAAAGAATATACATATAAACATATCATATATTTAAACAAAATTTATAATTCCCAAAGATGTCTAAACCTTTTATTTTATGCTAACAATAAATCCCCATCTTTAAAAATTTCATAATCTTGAGATGAGTCAATAATTTTACATTATTTCACTTTTTAGATATTTTAAAATTTAGAGGTTTATAGAATTTGGCCATAACTCAGACATAACAAACCCATAAAATACAATGTAGACACTTCTAAATAGTATGCATTTGTTTTCAAAATATATATTGTTTTAAAAGAAAACATTATTTCTTACTCATTAAAAATATTCATAATATTAATCTTTAATTTATTATGTTTATAAAAAATACTTATACCCTATGAATGTTTTTTCAAAACATTGGATGGGCACAAAATCTGTGTTAGGGATATTAAGTTAAGGAATACATTATTACATTAGAAGAAATCAAAACCCATTTAAAATTATCCCAAAGTAATACATTTGACCCTCAATTAGTAAATAATTTCTTTTGAAAATGAACTCATTGAAGCAATTTTTTATAATAAAAATATTACAATAAAACCCATAAAAATAATATAAAATACATAAAGGAAATGTGGTACATAATTATACTGGAATGGAATAACCATGCGGTCGAATTCCATACATATCAATCTTACAAATAGAATAACCATTTGCCCAACTTCTATACAAGTCACTCAATAAAATGGAAAAAACATTCAATACAATTCCAAATCCAATGGATTAGAAGTTATAATATAACCACGAGTCCTTCACTACTGGAAAAACAACTTATACCCACGGTTTTGAACCGTGGGTATAGCCTATACCCACGGGTTTGGGAACCGTGGGGCTGAGTGGCGTCGGTATAGGGTTCTTAACCTATACCCACGGTTTGGTTATATATTTTTTTCCACCGCATCAAAGCCACATCCACGTGTCAAACTCTTATATCTACGGTTTGAAGGAATTGAACCAGCAAAGCCACGCACTATTGTACCTGCAATTCACCGGTCTAAACAACTTCAGTTGCGCTAGTTTAGTTAAAATATATCTATAATTTTAAATATATATTAACACCTGAGTGTGTTATGAAAAAATTAAAGTCAGCGGGTATCGAACCCGGGTCTAAAGAAACTCAGTTCCAGGGCTTAACCAACTAAGCCAACTCAACGATGTTATTATTAATCTGCATTTATATTAATATATTAATTCACATCTGTATTCAAAAAATAGAATCCAGAGAGACTCGATACTGCGACCATTTCACCAATTAAGAAGTGCATAACCAAACGAGCCAGAGAATTAATTTTTACGTAAATTTCTATTAATCAAAATATATTATTTCAGATGGTTGTATAAGTTTTTTCCCTCAAATTGTTTTTTTTGCCCATTTTGTTTTCCGCCATAATATGTTGAAGTTATCCCCACGGTTTTTGAAAACCGTGGGTATATGTGTTCTAAAAAAAATATTTATCCCCACAGTTCTTCCAAAACCGTGGGGATAGACTTTGAAATAAACACCTATACCTACGGTTTTACAAAACCGTGGCTATAGGCCTTTGAAAAAACTCTATCTCCATGGTTTTCCAAAACCGTGGGTCTAGGTTCTCAAACTATACATATACCCATGGTTTTCTTAAACCGTGGGAATAGGGCACCCCTATACCTACGGTTTTTTGAAAAACCATGGGTATAGGTCTATTTTCCAGTAGTGCTTGAATTATCCCATAACCACTCACTAAATGCTCAAATACAATTTAATAATTATAACGCATAAAGTTTTTCAATTGTCAACATTTCACTCATAATTTTGTTTTTTCAATAACAAGAAATCATTTAAAGGTATTGGAATAATCAATATTTTTACCTAAATAATTTGAATTAAATAATTACCCAGAAAATTGTCTAAGGGATACATTTTCCATTTAAAAATATGAAGTCTTGTATAGGAATCCAAATATAAAATAATGGTGATAGGTGCAAAGATGTTTTTTTCATTATATATGTTTAAAAAGAACATTCCTTTTGTTATTGGTCAAAATGATATATATAAAACATGTGTAATTTTTCATTTTGATTTTTTTTATAAAATCCATAATATAGATAAAATTTCAAATAAAATACATACATCTCAATATAATCAATTTAAATAATTTTAACGCAAAGAAAAATAATTGACAATTAAATCCTATAATATTCAATGTGTTCCAAAACACATTAACATTTATATAAAAATCAACCTCAAAGATGACCATTTAACGGAACATTAAATAACATGAGTATAGTTAAAATATGTATATGAAATTTCAATTGGTCAATATACACATTATAATATAATAAAGGTATATATCATCAAAAAATTACCCAATAAAAGGTAATTGAGACAAAATTTGTTAAAAAGGTTATTTTTGTAATAAATTAAATTGATTATGTTTAGTCATATAAATCCAAGTAAAAATGTATAATTTAAATATTAGATAACCCAAATTAATTTCTCAGATAATCTTAGCATGACATAATCAAGAATTAAATGTTAAATAGAGATAATGGAAATTGGGTTTTGAAATTCCATTACATTTTGTCTCGAATCTATTTGTACTCATACAAATATCCTATATAATAGATATAATATTATTATTTATCTATCACAAGACCATATTCATGTGTATAATTCCATATATTATTTACATAAGACATTATATTACTATTTTTTTATTAACTCAATGATTAAGTTGTCTTTGAGGTGACATTTTGTTTTTAGGCCGAGGTGTTTTTAATAGTTATTCTAGATTATCAATATTTAATTATTTCTAGAATATAAAACATGATATAAATATCCTATATATTCAATATATAATTATTTATAATTATAACTAAATATAAATGATAGAACCGTTCCTGGAGATAATAGGTCGTATGTTTTCATGAATGTTATTTTCATGTTCTTTTCGTATTAAAACAATTCAAGTGATGGAAATTTATCTAAATATGTATATATATAAATTATATAATTATATTAGTATTTAAATATCATGAATATAATATATTTTTAAAAGTATGATCCTTAATACATTTCATGTTATGTGTGAACGAATCAGATTGCTTTCAAGAGGCTCTAGTCCACACTCCCACAAGGATGTAATCATATATCACAACCTGGAAAGCATTAAGGTAGGATTAATATAACACTTCTAGAATATAAAATAGGCTATATTATACATATTAAAATATTAATTAACTATAAAAATTTATTTAAGACCATCCATTAAGTTTGTAATGTAAAAAGAATAAAAATAATATTCATAGGGGCGATTACCCACTATGACATGGAAAATAATTTGGATTATCTAAATAAGAGGAGTTCATATATGAAATTTATGTGATATATTCCATTATAAAAATAACAATATATTATATACATGATTATTGAGTTTTTATCAATTGATGTATGGTGGAGATGATGATAATGTAGAAAATGAAGGGAAATAAAGTTATGTACTTTGGGAAGATAACCTATTGAGTGTCACCTCCTTGAGAGAACATTCAGGACCACCAATTTGTTCCTTTGGCGAGACCATACTAACATGGATATGTTGAAAGTTAGGAGGATAGCCCAGGGCATAAATTTAAAAATCTACCTGACTTTATTGGTTGAAATGGTGTGGTATTTATACGTGAGGGGTATTGAATTTAAGTGTTTAAATTAGGGATTATTTTATAATTAAAGCTAAGAACATTGTTGTGTGACATCAAGAAAGGTTAAATTAATTACAATGGATCTATATAAAGAGATTAATTTATAAAACTCAATCAAATTATATAAAAATATCAATATACTATATTTAATCGCATTGATAGGAGACCCAATACCATGATTAAAAATAAATAACCAATATTTCATAACAATCATACACAAAATACGGAAACCAATTGATGAAATGAAATAATAATCCTCACAATGCTGAATTGGTCTTGCAAGATGAAAAAAGGATTATTTTCAACAAAATAAATGTTTTTAATCAATCCAAAAAATGAATAATAAAATTAAATAATCCCTAAGAATCACCCACTACAATCACATCACCCGACACAAAGAAAACTACCCGCTCATGTTGGGAATAATGGGAATAAGAAACCTGAATACCCATGGAATATTGGTGGTGACGAAAAATATAGAAGATTTCATTCATATCACCGCCTTTTCATATTGAATTGTTCTGTCAATATCTTTATACTCCCTCTATTACATATGATTTTCAAGGTGTGTCCATATGGTGTTCTTTATCGGAGAATCTCATCATACCATGACCACATTCACATTAATTTTTCTTCGTAACAAAAATTATGTGACCTGTAATGTACATTCATGTCATGTAATATCTAGAATTTATTTCCATGAGAAGGAATCAATATTTTTTCTAATCATCAAAAAACACATATTAAAAAAATCACATAATGTAATTGGAATACATGACTTTTAATTATCTTGCTCAAGAATTCCCTACTTCAGGATTCATAAAAAAGAATGATGTTGTGATGCTTCACATTTCTTAGTATGTGAAGTTTTTCTTGCTCATATTTCCATATATATTCATTAAGTTTTCAAATATTAAATTTTCTTACCATTAAACATAAAAGAAATCAGTATATTCAAAATCGGTAAGATTATTCATTTAAATACACTAATCAATACGTTAAAACGTCATAAAATGTATCTATGAAATGAATCTTTTAAGATGGAATTAATTTCACCAAAGTAGACTTTGAATTAATGTTTTATAATCTCATTTGGGTCTAGAAAAAACTCAAAAAACCTTAAACGTATTGAATTTTTTAGTTATTTCTTTCTTTTAGACTTTTTAACATTGACATGTTTCATTTTTTACCTATAATGTAGAAAATATTTTTTTTACCATAGTAACATTTTTATACATAAAAATTAAATTGAACATATAAAATCATATATAACATGCGATTAAAAAAATGGAATCTATTTTACCTAATTCAATTCACTGAATTGGAAAAACTTTATTTAAAATTAATCATGCAGATATAATGAAAAATCATGGTTTTAACGGGAAAATCTCAAAAGTTAGTAAATGTTTTATATCCAATTAAAATACGAAATTGATTCCAATGATCGAAATTTATTTTATTGATGTATGATTGAACTAATTATATATTAAAAAAATTTAAATATAATTTAACTATATAAATATATAGGATGAAAAATCATTTGGGAACAAATATTTTGGATTATGATCTACTCATCAATATATGAATGTTATCAGAAAAATACCAAATATTTACACTAAACCGATTTTTATGTTTCATATTTAATGATGATGTATAATTTTTCATATATAAATTATAAATATTTAAAATATAATATTTAAAATAGATTCTCTATCAAGAGGTGGTAAAGCATCATTTTTATAATATTTGTGCTTTTTATGTTTAAAAGTGGATTGTTTTCCTAATTTTAACCCAATAAAAAATCATTGAATGTTAAAAAAATAATAAAAAATTGAAAACATAATGTATTTAGTTATATATACTCTCACAGATACAGTGACTAGGTGATTGCTTCTATATAATAAAATAATATTAACATTATATTATTTTTCTGGTATAAAATAGTCTTACATAAGACATATGATTTTGGAGTAACTCATAATTTATTTTGGGTATGATGTCAAACATAGAAACCCCTTTACAGTATAAATATCATCTAATTCAAAAATATTAATATGTATAAAAAAGAAATACATTATAATTAATTAGATAACAATGAATTTTCAATACATACATGTGTAAACCATATTATCTTAAATGAGTTAATATTTTTTATAACCACCAATCAAATGGATAGTTTAATGCTAATATATAAATAATATTTCTTATTTTTTTTCTTTTAAGTTTGATGTAGAATATCACGTACGCAATCGAATATTATATTTCATTTTAAAAAAGGTGTGATGTTATGCCTAGGTTCAGAACTAAATCATACCAAACCACTTCATAAAATTTCAATCCACCATAAATATATTATTGTCTTATAACATATATACTACATAAGGGCTTATCCCCTTTTTAGAATGATATTATACATGAATTGAGGTAAAATATTGTAACCACTCTTTCAAATTTCCTGTTCTTATTGTGTACACCTTCCCATAAAATCACAATTCACCATCACAAAATGACCACATAAGTATCCAAATTATACAAATTTATTATCATAATTATGGTGTAATAATTAAACACATTTTCAATTTTCAATTTTCAATTATTAAAATAGAAATTAAAAAATATTTAAATGTGTGGACTGCCACATCCATAGAAAATCCTGTTCATTTTCTAGTAAAGAATTTCATAGATTGATATAAGATTTATTTTAGAATGTTAATATTATTTTTATTATATGAAAAATGTTTTATTGTTAAAATATTAATATGATATTAATGAAAAGAAAGATAAGAAAAAAATAAAATTCACCTCCTTAAATATTAAAAAAAAAGAAGAAAAACTATTTATTCACACCATGTAATTGATTATAATACATGAATTTATCATTAAATATTTTATAATTATGATTTATGAAACTAATAAAAATTAGTTTTTATAATTATTCTATAGGTATAATGATATTTATTCTTAATCACCATCCAAATATACATTGATCAATTTATGTTCATATTTGGGTCAGTTTGACCACATACATACACAATAATATGAAATTATATCACATATGATTATGAAAATATATTTAATGGGATAATATGATATAAAAATTAATAATGGTTTTAGGTGTTTGATGTATTATATCATTTCTTAATTTATTAATGATGAAAGCACCATTTTTTGATGAAAAATCCGAGAAATATATTAATTATCAATTTCATCATTAAGGATAATGAGTAAATCATTCATGAATGTAAATTTATCCTAATAAAGCATTTAAAACCATAAAATATAGTTACAATAATGAAATTACATACATTATTCCAGAGAAGAATAAATACTAATAATGGTCATTAAAATATATCATAAAAATTGATATTATAGACTCCCGATGTGGGAAAATAAAAAAACTACAACTTATTTATATGTATTGAATAATTAACAACTAAGAGTATGATTTTTTATTATTATCAAAAAATTTATTATGTAATTAACATATTAAAATAATTTAATTATTTAGAATGATTTTTGAAAGGAAAAAATAAATCAGGACCATGGTAATAGAATTCATATTAAAATCATATATGTGAGAGAAGATTCATATATTTCACCTAAATTCATTTCTATGGTGTATATAATTCCATGTAGGGTTATTATATAACAAAACCCTATTATTAATGGAAAATAAAGAGAAATTAAAATATAAATATTTCTAGGTTATTTAAATTAAATGATTATTAGGTTTTAATTGTATTGGTTTACAAAATTTTTGTTCATTGATTGCTATTTTTTCGGATAGATCTCATCATGGGACCCAATGCCTGATTATGGGTTCACAGTCATTTATATGAAGACAAAAATTTCATTTTTCACCCCTTTTCGGTAGTTTCCAGTATGTTTTTATTCATTGAACTCATAACACCAAATGGTTCATGTATCCATGATATGGACCATGTTTGCAGTGGTAAAAAACTATAGATATATTGAAAATCATATTTAGGGAATCACACTATCATAGAAGTTGAGTAGTTTTTGTCATCACAATCTTGTGGAAGGAATTACTTTCATCTTCACAACTCTATTATATTTTTAATTAATATTTTTATATCCTTTATAAACATTAAAATAAAACATCCTAGTCATATAATTTCTCATAAATAACGTACACATTCATGAGTGTCCATATCATTTTATCAATGGTTTTCCATCAACATAATCATATGTATATATACAAGCATAACTATAGATATATCAACCAATGTATATTGTATCATCTCTAACAAATGTTTTTATACAATGTAATTCAATAATTAATGAATCATCATTTAATGCTATGTGCTTATTTGATATGAAGAATATTCCATCACCGAGAGGTTGTTAGAGTTTTGTTTCCTCCATTAATCCCATGAGATGGGATTCCTACATATTATTGAAATATAAATCCTAAAACATTTATTTTAGAACCACTTAACATAAAAAATTGTACCAATTTTGTCATGTGATTAATATATGACCATGTATTTTGGTATCATGCATTATGGATTTCTAAGTGGAATATAAACAGAAAATGAATGTATCAGACTTATACATTATTAGATCATTATGGTTAATATGGTAAGAAATATGGCTTTTTTTGAGATAACCATTATGAGAAATTTGGGATTATAGGGATGAGGTAAAAAATAATCTTGAAGAAATATTTCATCTTATGTGGGGACATGATATTATCGGTAATGTGGCTAAATAAAAATGATTACGTGTTAATGTTGTTAGATTTTGTCTTGAGTATTCTGTCAACATATTTAGAGACTACATGAATGAAATTCAACATAGTTCATAGATTATTAGGGACTAAACCTCCAAGGGATTACCCATTTCTATCATCATCATGGATATAGATTTGGACATTTTTTCTAATGGGTAGTAGAGATCATAGAGGGGATGGTAACATGGTTGTGTCTTATAATGATTAGGAAGACCAAAGGCTGATTTTTGACCATGATAGTCATATTATCATTGTTAACCTCTGATCTTAAATGAGTGATGCTTTGTTTGTTTTATAAGATAATGTAAAAGATGTGGAAATTCACACAATATCCTTCATTAAATTGTGGATGAGGCTCAAGTAATAAAATAATGGAATTTCATAATAGAAACAATATGGGCTTACTCCCGGAGGGATTCCCAATAACCAGTTTTATGGAGGGGTGAAGGACATAATATTATCCCTCGTTAATAGGAATGGAATGTGGATTCCATAACATTAGAAAAAATGAAGCAATATAAAACTTCCTCCAAGGAAAATGGAATTTTAAATAAGAGGAATATTGATTTTAATCATTCTAATTGGAAACCTACATGGGATCCTAAATGATTGAATTGATTTACTTTGTGAATGCATGATCGTGAGGACACACAATTTTGCTTATGTTTTTTTCCATACATGTTTAGAGGCCTTTGTGAGTTGTTTAATTTGATTTCCATTATATTGGAGTCCCAAGTGATTGTGTTCCCTTTTTTTGGTGATATGATATAGGGATCATAGTGTGATTGACTAGGGTGGTAACATTTTGAGTTGGAGAGTTATTTTCTCATGTGATTCCCATGTGAGACGGATTTTCCTTCTCCTAAGTGATACTTGGTTGAGCTGCGAGGTATATCACTAAAGTACTATTTGAAAAAACAAGGCATAAGTTATTGAGTGGAGAATAATCTAGGAAATAAAACTTGTGAGAGACATGGAATACATCGATAAAGGTCACATCTGGTATTATTAATAGTTTTGAGACCATTTTTGGAGAAAAACATAGTTTTTTCACCCATGTGTGTTCCGCCTAAGATTGGGGGGTGTCTTCTAAGTGTTCCAATCAGTGTTTTAGGAATTTTTGGAACATTGATGCATGGAATCTAACAAATTTAATAGTTTTTTTCCAAACATGGATAACTACCTAAATTTTTTGAGGAGATGGATGAGAGACTTGGGTGGGAATAGCTTCTCATTATCTCTTTATATTGTCTACTTTCCAAATGGGCTTTTAATCGTCTTATTTATAGGATATTCTGTAAACTACTAAAATTAATTTTCTCTTGAATTTTAGTCATTCAATTTTTCTTTTTGGTATAATCAATAATCGTCATACTTAATATATGGTGACACATGTAATCCCATGTTGTTTCTCTACATTGGTGGTCCAGGTTGGTTGTCCGCACAGGCTGGTATAGGTTGAGGCTCTACCTTTGATGTCTATACAGGCTATTCAATGAAAGTTATCTTTTTAGGATAGATGCACCAGTTGAGAGTTTCATTGTATCAGAATATAATTTTCATCATATAGATGTGTATGTTCTCGAATTCATTTAAAAATATTGACCAAATTTATATAGTCACAACTTTTGGTCCATAAGATTGTTAGTGATGTGTCTTTAGTCAAATCATAGAACATTAAATAATCTATTCCATTGGTTAAGGTGTATAAATAATTCCAAGATGTGTTATGATGATACACTATTCCCAAAAAAACCAAATAATATTTTCAATGCATAAAATCATTTTTTTCAATACTTTTCAAAATATACAACATTATCTCTGAGGGAGGTTCTCGATACTCTACCACTATATTGGGAAATGTTTTATATTTCATATACTTCGCAAAGTGTGTGGTCCATATTTTAGAATGTAAAAATCTATTATTTTTATTCTTCCTAAATGGAGACACCAATTTTTTTATACAAATTTTTTTTTGTCTAAGTGGGGATCACATCATGAATTTTGATGCAAAGTTCATGGAATGAATTTGTTGATACCAACAAAATTTCAAGTTAATAATTTTTCATATTTTTTTGCTAAAATATACCAGTTATTGTATTATATAAAATGCTATATTTAACTTCTGGAGAGTTAAATTTTTATCAGATAAATTCATTTTCAAATGTTTTATAGTTCATGATATTTGTTGTTTTTCATATGATTTACTATCTTAAATATCAATCATTATATATATAGTTTCATTTGAGAGATAAACTCTAATATTATATTTATTAATTTATTTACAGTTTTATCTAATGTTCTATTTAATATTTCTATTGAAAAGGTCTCTTTTGATTCGAAGATTCAAAGTTTATTGTTCTCTCCACAAAAATTAAAATATTATTTGGAACAAACATACATGACATAATTTTATATTTATTGGAAGTGTATGTTTTTAGATACTACAAATTTATTTATTCACATGAAATTAAACTCATTTATGTATCAATTTTTATGATTTGTTTCCTTTCATTAACCAATTTTAAAATATATTATTTGTTATCATTTTTATAATTTGGGTTTTCAACAATTTTATTTACAAATATGAAAAATGATTTATTTTGAAAAACAATTTTTATTATATTGTAAATAATTTTTCTATTTATCTAAAAAATTATAAATTTGACTTGATTTTATGTTTTATAAATCACCCTCTAAATGATGTTATGAATTTCCACTTTTATGTGATTGAATTTGGTATCAATTAATCTAGTTATTTAGTTGTATATGTGATAATATTTTAAATTTATCATGAACCCCATATTTATTCTTGGGTTTTAATGAAGTAATGATTAGATGTCTTCTTGTAGAAAACATGTTTATGGTTAATTATAATATAATGGGTGGGACCAATATCATCCATGAATATGTTATGAAAAGATTTATACCGGATGAGATAATGGTTAAACAAGCAATAATGTAATATCAAAATTTGAAAACATGTCATGATGAAAAATCAACTGTGGGAAAAAAGTATTGGCTCATGATCAATAGTGAATTTTTTATGAAATACTGGATCTATAATGTTGAAATTATATTATTATATCTCTTCCGAAATAAATAAATTGGTTAAAATACTATACACCTTGAATTATTTATGTCTCAAATTATTTGTTTTCATTTCACCATATTATATGTCTGATAATATGGGATTACATGTTCATAATTATGGAATTGAATTTTAATGAATCAATGTTATTTAAATATATAATTTCTCTCATGATAATGTTTCCCCAACTATTTTTAACCACACAATAGGAATAATTTTTTTATGTTTATTATTCCCTTACTAAGTGTTTGAGCTCACCTATTTATTATCTTTCATTTTACAAGGTCACAAAGATTAGTATAACCAATCATATATCCTGGAGAAGATCTATTATGATGAAATTCTATTCAATTGTTCAACATAATTAGAAAAGAAAATATATATGTAGCTTCTTCATGATCTAAATAAACCTCTCAATTCTATGGTTTTGGAGATTATTATGTATTTTAATGATAAAATTATTATTTTCAGTTATTGTAGGTACAAATACATTAAACACACACACTACACAAACCCAGGCTAGAAAGGCAGGTTGCACCCCCCAATGGATAACCGACCCAACCAACCACTTTATTACATTACAAATATATTTGTCCCAACCGCCATGTGGGCATCATTCCCATAACATGGAACGTTGGCCCAAAATTTGTCCCAAAAACAATTTTTTTAATAGTACTTCTACATTATCCAAACTAATACAATACCCACTTCAATACCCCCACCAATACAGTACGTGTTACAATACCTTCCATAGCTATATTGTCTCTTGCTTCTGCTACAGTCTCACTACAGTGCTACTATAATACATGACCTCCTTGGATTTGAACCCCCAACCGTCAATGTAGAATTATGTGGGACCTTAAAACTAAAACAACATCATATATTTAATGTTATGATTATTTAAATGATGTTAAATAAATGAATGTTTTTGAAAATTCGGATCATCCAATATCAATGATAAGATTATATATATTTTTAGATTTATTTACATACATTTGTTGTTATGGTTAGAAAATCATAATGAAAACCTTAGGGATGAGTGTATGTATAGGATGATATCCTAAAATATTGTTTGTGTATTATTTAGGTCCTTTTTATAGAAATATATCCATATCTGGATAATAAAAGTGTATTCCAACATTAGAAAATAGTACATATAGGAATTAACCGAAAATGGGTGTGTTTAGTATTAACTAAATCACCACCTGGTATAAGAAAAAATGCCCAACTGCTCTATGTTTTTACACCTAGGGGGATATAATTTGGTTTAACATATTATCTTTAAAAAATACCATAAATATTAGTGTCTAATATATTTTGTGGTATAAGTTTTATAAGTATTAAAAAATTTAAATACACTATGGTAATGTATGATTTATATAGGTCGAATTAATGTAATTATAGAATATCATAATAATATAAAATGGTTACAAAAAAATATCACTATCCCATTAATGTTATTTATTATCAAGATTCATTAATATGTTATACATTTTCACACATATTAACACCATTTGACTTTAGATATAGATAGAACCATATTGAAAAATGTAAACAATGTGTGTGCGGGATAATGTAGTTACATTATAAATGATAAAAAAATTATAATGGGAGATAGACATAGTTTTATTGTGATAAATCCACACTAACTATCACAAAATATAATTACAAATGTAACTATATTGGATATACAAAATACAGATATGAATATATGGATGAAGACCCATTAGAAGACAATCTTAGACGATGATAGAAGTTTGAAAATTGAATCATATATAAGTGAAATCAAGGAAAAATTGTAAAGTTTGTTTTACAAGATTTAATGAAATAGTGTTCTTACAAAGGAACCATTAATAATTCAATTTATTAGGTCTGAAAAATATGGTCTCTATTAATTTTGACTCCCAAATATACAAATGATCCATGAATAAAATAATCACCACCCCCAAGACTAAGTGTAAATTCGAATTCCTATGTAATCACTATCATAGAGTAGATCATGACACATATGGTAGACATAATATAAAATTCATATATGTATAAGTATTATTACTATTTGATTATAGGAACTATAGTATATAAAATAATTTTTCAAAGAATAATAAATAACCACTCTGATGATTTTAATGTTTTTGAAATCATCCATTTGATGGATTATGGTATTCCAAGTAGATATTTATAAGAAAGTACCACATTAAAATATTATTATATTCATTAAGATAAACATGGAATGATTCGATTAGTGGATTTGATCCCTCTGCATAGAGGGAAGAGTATCTATCATATGCCAACCACATTCAATGTTAACATAAGATATGTAATTAATTTATTAATGATAATACAATCCCTATAAAAACAATCTATATAATGTGTGTATCGATACATAATAATGGTTGAGTCTTTGAAAAAAAAGTTATAGAAAAAAATCATTATTCAGGATAACTGTATTTGGGGAAAGGAGGACAATTTTTGATGTTTTAATTCATAATATATATATTAAAATTATATCCTTATTTATAATTAAAATTTATATTCCCTTATAAATTTATGTTCGTATGTGATAATTACAATTTTTGGATAGAATTTTTTTTAATATGGGTATAATGTAACACCCTATGTTTTAATAAGAATATTACCTTGAATAAACTACATGTTTATAATTATAATAATTTTTGTAAATTTTATTTTTAAAAAATTAAATAAACTATGTAAAATATTACAAAAAATAACAAGAAACAAATTATTACATATATTGGGTTATATAAACAATTAAAATTAAAAAAATTAGAAGGGAAAATAATTTGAAATGCATAATATAGTTAGAAGTAGAATCCACCATGAAAAATAATTGACTATAAGAATCACCAATAGAATAAAAAACCAATAGTGAGAATGAGTACTAAGAAAGTAAAATAATGTTGTGATATATAAAATCAAAACTATGGAAATGAGAACTGTGAATGAAACACAATTAGTATAGTTATATAAAATGTAATTGAATCGGGATTATGAAAAAATGGACATTTCAAGTATTTTTATCAAATATATGGTCATTGATTATATGGTTTTTAGATATATATCCAATAGTTATACTAAATTTATGTGTTAGAATGTAGTAAATTGATAATAAAAAATTTAATAATGAAATAAAAATATGATATCAAAATATTATAAATACTTATTTATGCATTACCAATTAATTTTAAAAATATCATTATTAAAACATAATATGATAAATATATAAAATTAAAATAAATATAAAAAACAATTTGTAATCTTATTTTTCAAATGTATACAGTATAAAGGTATTATTATATTTTTTTGATGTATAGTTTTGAAATGTATTGTGTATTTATTATTATAAATAAAATTTAATGATTTTTAATATTGTATTATATATATTAACAAATATGTTGACAACATTTAAATTCATAACTTATTTAAATAATAATAACAACCCATAGAGTTTAAAAACAAAAAATTCACTAAAATCAGTTTTCATTATATTTTATATTTTCATTTTTAATAAAACTATATAACATTTCAAATTTAAATAAAAAAATATAAAAACAATTGTAAATTTATGTTAACAAAATAATCTTCAGGAATTGTTTTAGTGGGGGGGTATAAAAAAAATTATTTTTGTGAAGGAAGGAATGTATCTTTTTTAAAATATTGCAATTTTTATTCCATTATTATTATATGAAAATGTAATAGAATTCTGTTAAACCATTTTATTATAATAATATGTATTTTATAAGTTAAATAACACATTTATAAATTTTTATTATACATTATAATTTATTTATCAAAATATTAGAACTCTAATAAAATTTCTCTCAAAAACTATTTTAATATATTTTATATTAATTATATCAATACTAATTTTTATCACATTTATAAATTGATTTATAATAACATGATTTAAAATTTATAATAATGTTTCCTAAATTATCAAATAATTAGTACTTTAATTTTATTCAAAATTATTAAGGTACATTTGTGAAATATAGTTTCTAATGTCAATGATATAATTTAAAAAAATATAACTCAATATGTAAAGGGAAATAGAAATGACTAAAACATGAGAGAAATATATTATTTGATTCTTTATTAACCTTATCTATTTTCCACCCCATTATTTTCTAAATTTTGGATCCCACTCCTTGAGGGTAGATTCCTATTACTGAAATGATTTTAGTGATCAGAAAAACACCCCCTTTTTTACTTATAATGGGGGTTCTCCTCATATCACTTCTACTCACATGACAAAACAATATAAATGGGCCCAAATAAATATCTCTTAAAATTCTTATCAACCGCAAATAAGATATGGTTTTATCAAAAGTCCATCTCTTTTAGGCTTAAGTCTGTTGGAGAAGGAGACAATCCATGTTGTAAGGTATAAGTACCTAACCTCTCATTCTCATTTTTAATACATTCGAAGAAATAATTATCTAAAAATATAATTAAAAAAAATAAATAAATAACATTATTATCTATAGTATAATTATATCTTATTATAATTTTTTCATATTCACTAACCACTTTTTCACCTCTCTATTAAGAACAATTAAAACATGAAATGTGTGTATGCCAAGACTTCCAGCTCTATGAATAAATGAGTTCATTATTCAATGCCTCATTTGATATATGGATCTAAGAATATTTTTAATATTTAAATAAATTTTTTCTATTTTAAAAAGTATATGGTAATATAAATTTAATAACCACTTAATGTTTTGAATAATATAGAGTTGTTTTAAAATTAACCCTTTAAAATAAGTTATCAAAGATGGAATCTAATTTATTCATAATATTTAATTATTTACAACACATAACATATTATCAAAAATATTTATAATTTTTTTATCAATATAATAAAAAATCTATAATATCATTATGTTATTTGTATAGTGATATTGATATAAATTACCTCATAATTTTCTATTAATCAAAGAATGTTCATATTTGGGTCAGTTTGACCACCAATGTGAACAATCACATGAAATTACAAAATATATTTTCATAAAAACATAAATAACAATATCATATTATATTTATATTTAAATAAGGCTTCGTTTATTTTATGGAAGTATTTTATAAATATTTAATTCTGTAAATATAAAAACACTCATCATGGGGTAAAAGTCAACAAAATATACTTATTATCCATTTTATATTATAAGATAATGATTATAGAACACATGATAAGAAATTATAACATCATAAATAATTGTAATTGATCCTTTATAATAGGATTAATGACTTTTTAAAGATGAAATTTGGAATAAGAAAAAATATCAATGCATCAACGATGTAACTATTACTAAATATTAAATTTATAAACTCATGAAGTATGAAAATATGTAAAACCTAACTAATATATACATGTGTGTATTGAATATAAATAAGGATTATAAATGGATTTATCTAAAAACTATAATTTTTAAATTTATAAGAACTAAAATTTATTATTTTATATATGATGTTTGTTACATTTTTAGAACGAATCAGGAGAAATATAAGGGTTTTTATCTCAAATTGCACTCATTGAGACATGTTTTTTTATTATGAAACTAATTTCATTATGTGGTGTATATAGTAGAATAGAGAGATATTATTTCATGAAAATACTATTTATAGTGTAAATTTATGATCAAATTAATGATCCCTCCATAAATTTGTTTTGAATTAAATTATCCTCTAGTTGTAAGGGGTATTTACTCAATTATCATTCATCAGGATATAATTTTTAATTATTGTCATATTTCATATATATTGGATATATTATTACAAATGATGTTATTTTTTGTTGTGTTTATTTTACTTATGTAGATTAACATTTCAACATCAAAACAATTTCTGAAAAGCTTCTTAATTCAATATCTATATTATTTTTGACGGACACTGGAAAATCAACCATAGTACATTGAGATATTTGGTATATATAGAGATTCAACCATAAATATTTGATTTATTAATTGACTACCAATTTTATATGATTTCCACTTATTTTTTTATGGAAAATAAATCTTCATATTGAAAACCTCCTAAAAGTTTATTCTCTCACATAAAAGTATAACATTATCATGAATAAACCTAAATCACATTTATGGATCTATATATAATGTCCATGTCTTTATGTAACACCAATATTCTACATTTATATACTTAAATCCAATCTTGTATGAAATTATGTTATCATGATACATTTCATTTCAACATTTAAGATATATGTTTTATTTTATTTTTTTGGATGTCGGTTTTAAAGAATGATGTTTCAAAATATCAAAAATCCACTTCCTTTTAAAATAAAGTTTTTACTACGGATTCAATTCTACTCTTTATCTAAAAATGGATATATGATCAATGATTCTTTTTTATAAATAACCATATAAACTATTTAATGATAATCTTCTGTTTCTGATTGAAATTGGTAATTATTGATCTGGTGATGTTTTTATTTATGTGATACCTTTTAAAACAAGACATGAAACTCAATATTATTCGTATAATTTAATTATGTAATGATCAGATGTTTTATTTTTGGATTAATGGGTATTACTAATCTTAATTTGAATGAAGGGACCTATATACACCTAAAATGAACTATGCAATGTATTAGTTCTCATGAGATTATGGTTAAATGGGTACCGATGCTCAACAAAAAATAGTAAATAGGCTGTTGTTTTTAGATTATATATAGGAAAAATGATGTGATTCCAAATATAGTATGGGAAAAAAGTGTTGATACAAGATCCAAAATATTGAGTTTCTATTTTTGTAATAGTACTACACAACTTTTATAAGTTTCTATTTTATCCCCACGGGGTCATGATTTATGTCCAATGTTTTTAAAATCATTATTCAATGTTATATGTTTGATCAATCGAGATTAGTTATTATCCAATTATAAAATATGAATAGTTTTAATTATTCCATGTTCTTTTAATCAAATATTTCTATCATATTTATTTTTTCCCATTTGATTTTGATCCCATCCATGGTAACATGAAGACATCCCTATCATTCCTATAGTAGTAATTTGATTTCACATAATCATTATGTTCCAAATTCCCATGTAATGTGTATGATATTAACTTTATATTTTTTTATAATATCGTGTTTGATAAAATTAAGGGGAAATATTTAAAATAATTTAAAAATATGTATTTTTTATTTCTTGTCTCTAAGGAAACTAAACGTCATGATTCATGGGATGTTGAAATTATTATATAGTGAAATATTTTAGTTATATAAATGATGTAAATTAATTGAATTTTTAGATTATATCACATCAACAATAAAATTATTTTCACAAAATCCTTCTAAAACACATTAACAACTTTATGTAATTATAAAAAGATGAATTAAAAATAATATATTTCACTTAATTATAATCATTAATGAATGAGGTAAAATATATTTTTTCATAAATAATTTTCTATTTCATTGTTCTATATATATTACAGTGAATCAACATGATGGATTGAATAATTTGAATAATGAAATTATTGTAGGAAGAATTAAAATTATTCCCTTTGTAATGTGTAGATATTATCTTTTCATTTCATTATTCTTAGTAAATAAATGTATCAATTAGATATTTCTTGTTAAACATTATAAATTTTATTTTTATAAGAGGAACATGGTTCGATGACAAGGATCACCTTTTCCAAACAAACACAAACAATATGTGTTTTTAGCATCACATAAAAGAAACACATTTGATCTATTTTATTCTCCCTTATAACACATATTAAAATATTTCATATGATTAACCAATAATTCATTATTATTACACTAGAATTTATTTAATTTATCATAGAGATAAGAAAAATTTAGAATTTTTAACTTTAAAACATTAAATTTCCTTTTTTTATTTTATCATTTGTTCAAAAATAGACATAAAAAAACACATTTTGTTTTCTGATATTCATCTCTTGTAAAATTAAAAAACACAGTTTTCACCTCTCATCACTCTTTAAAATTATTAAATAATATTTAATAAGATATAAAAAAATGTCTAATATCCATTATCTTTGTTTATATAAATAATTTTCTATAACATCTATATAAAAGGAGATGAATTTTTTATAATTATTTAAAAACATTAGATCCTTCCTTCACATATAAAAAATCTAGTAAAATTATAAATAAACCCTTCATATAATGTACTTATTAGTTACACTATATATAATTTATTCTATACTTTTACTTTTGATGTTTAATAATTCTTAAGAACCTATTTTGTCAGAGTTTTTTCTATCCCCATGAAATAAAATTAAATATAAATATTACATTCAATTGAACACACTCATTTCAATAATTAATTAATTTACAAAATACCAAAATCAATGCAACACCAACAACCTATATTAGATGAATTATTTTAGAACCCACACTATTCAAAAAAAATATTTTTCATTGTTTTCTTATAAATAATTTTATAATCTATTTATAAATAAAGATTTATCATATAATCCATTATTTTAAAAAATATATATATTTTCCCCTAACATCCACTTACATATTAAATATTATTTTTAATTTAAACTAATTTTTCACAATGAAACAAATTTATGAACAAATATTTGTATATAAAACTTCATATATATTCCATATAATTTATCTTTATAATTATTTATCATAAAATTAATTTATTTTTAATTTATTTTTTGGGTTTCTCGATGACCTAATTGACTACAAAATTGATGGATATATCAATTGTCGTGTAACTTCCCTATCAACATTCACTAACCTACCACAATAATATTTTGAAATGATTTATGAAATTATTAAATGTTTTTTATACTCTAACATATTTTACTATGAATATTATTTATTGATTTATTTCTTATTGAATTTATATTCTATTTCTTCATTAAAAATTTTCACCTCAATAAGTAATATTTTGAAACATTCTAAATTTTTCACTCTCAACAACTCTAGTTAATATTGTGATTTCTATAAATTATATTATATATTTAATACATTTAAGAAATTTGTATTCTATTTTAGGTATTCAAAAACCTTGACCAGAATTTCTATAAACTGATTCGTCACCAATAATTCCATTTATAACATTTCATCCCCTATTTGATCAGATATGTCCTCAATATTCACCTTTAAAACAATTATTTTGTTTACCATGATCACTAGGTGAATAACCAACCTTAATTTCACTATCCTCACTCAATTCTATATATAATTTGGATTCAATATTTATCCTATTAATTTTTTATGAAACTAATTGTTTTTCCGATAATATAATCCTAAATTTATTATATAATTATGTTTCATTCCATATAAACCTCCATGATGACTCGTAATTACCTGTATATTAATCATCATTCAACATAGGACTATTTCCGAATAGGTGAAAAAATTATCTACCATTGAAAATAATTAATGTAAAAATATCATGAAATCCTCCCTTCTACTATTAAAAAATTCTTTGATATTAGTTACATGATTCCATTAAATATAACATTAATATATTCTTCCAAAAAACAATTAACATCATCTATTATAACCGAATTTTTAGTATTCCCTTTATTTTTTGCTTCACAATAAATCTATTTCTCACACATAATTATCTTACTAAATGAATCAAAAATAAAATTATCATATTTTATACCCATAATACACAATACATTCAATTGAAATGAATTAAATTCCTGAAATCTTTTAATGTAATAGTTTTATCAAACGTGCACAGAATGATAAATTGTATCTTATATAAAAATATATAGTCTTAGAAAATTTAACAAAACCCACTTTTGGAAATCTAAATATCATTAATTTATAGTGAACAAATATTTCATTATTTCATCTTAAATGTTATTGAAATCACTATTATTGGAATTTAATATTAGATAAAATAACATGGACTCACACTCTCATATTTGGTGAAAACAAACATATTGTTTCCGCACAAAATTTGAAAAAAACGAATGTGAATAAATTTTATTCATCTATAATTTCAAGTTAAAAATGAAATTTTGAGTCTCTTATAGGGCCATGAACATTTAGTATTAATATTTTTTATAATTATAACAAACTATTAAATAATAAAAAAAAAATATAATTCATATAATGGAAATCTTATCCACTAAACATATAACATAATATTTTAAAATAATTACTTAACATATCATACAAAATGTTCCTCACATAATACCCTCATGTATGTATCTTATATTATATAATTCGTTTTTTTAGAAAAATTGTGATAGTAGAAGGTTCATCTCAATTTCTTAGTGAGCAATAATATAAGGGTTAATAATTGAATATCATAACTTGTCATTAGATCAGAATAATGGTATGAGAACACATAAAATGTGTCTAAATATAAAATAATCGAATCATACGTAGTGAAACATTATTCATAAATACGAAATCATGGAAGAATGATTTGAAATAATGTAAGAAAAAATTTAAATGAATCAATGATCAATACATATATAGAATCCTTATTTTCCAAAGAATGATCTTTGCCACCTGATGTTTTTCATAATATTTTTCATAATTGAGCATATAAAATAACATAATAATATAATTTTCTATAGAAATAATAATATATTTGTTGTTCAATTCCCGAGTTAATGTTTCCAACCCATGGGGATTGGGAATTCCATTCAGGTATGTGATGGATCGGGTTGGGTGCCACATTTTAGGGTAACCCCAGTTGGTTCGTCAAATTCACTCTATAGGAGTATCTTATAGCTATCTATTTCCATCCACATTACCTAATTCATTTGAAGACATTATTAAAGACACCCGACGTCATATACAATTTTTAATAACTATAACTTGAAAAAACCTCATTGGGGTTGCAAATAAAAACAAATCCAAAAGATAAAAATTATTCATTTATATCATGATTAGATCATTTAAATATTATTATAACACACAAAATCATGGAATATCATTGTTAATGATGAGTTAAATTTCCCTAGAGAATGGAAATTGAGTTAAGAATCCCCTTAACTCATAAATCTAATTGGTTGGAAATGCTCATAAGGATTTTAAAAAATGAATAACTCATAAAAAATTTATTTAAATACAAGTACGATAAATTAAATTACCTTTACATTATAGACTGTACAAACCTTTGATAATTTCATATAACACACATAATCATTGTATAACATAGTCAATGAAGAAGTTAGTTAACCTAATGAATGGATGTTGAGATATGAATCTCGTAACCTCTTGTATAATAAATATTTATTTTTAACACATATGTATAATAACAATATTATTAATTATCTTACTATATATCATTCACTTATAGTTTTTTTCTCTCTATTAAATAATTCATTATTTATATATAAATGTTGGTAACAATTATTTTATTTATGCATGACCCGATTTAGTGGATCTAGAAAAAATATTATCATCATGATTTCATAATATATTTAATGTTATTAATGATCTTATATATTTACATCATATTATTATGGATTTATATGAATATTTTATGGTTCATATGGTAATTATTTACATGAAATGATTTAGAATCTAATTTTAATACTTTTGGAATCTACGAAAGGAATTAACTTTATTAGTTAATAAATATTATTATATATAATTTATATATTTTTTATAAAATAAGATGATCGTAATTATTATATTATATCATAATTATGAAATATTCAATAATCATTAATGATATAATATATATAACAATGATCATTTTGGTTATAAAATAAATCAAGACAACAATATGTTATAAAAATTGGATAAGTAAGAACATGTTGTTGTATAATGATAATATCAAATTTATATAATCTTAAGAATTTTCTAAATAACATATTTTTTTATTAAATCCATTTTTATGACCATTCTTGTCACACCCTGACTGTTACATTTATTTTTATTTTAATATTTCTTGGATACAGGTTCTTGAGCCATGGTCCAGGATAGGTTCCGGCTTATAATTTTTGTCACTCAAATATCTTTAGTGTGTTTCAGACCCATGTGCAGTCACCACACAGTGGTCGGTAGCCGCATCATTTTCTTGGTTACCCACGTAAATGTATAACAATTAAAATAAATAATTTTTTATGTAAATAAAACTGTTTAAATGTTTAAATTGTATTAATTATAATCTTATTATTTAATTAATAATACTAATACTGCTAGGTGGTTATTTATTATTGATATTAATATTCATTATTCTTATCATTAAAATTATTATTATTGTATTAATGATATTATGATTATTATTTTTATTTTTAGATTTATTATTATTAGTATTATTGTAATATTAAGAAAAAGGGAAATAACTTACAAAAACATGTCTCTACCTGGCCTCCGCTTCTCGTTCCCCTTACCCGCGAGCTGCCTCCCTGCTCGCCCCTCCTGCAGCCTCCCCGCTCCCCACACCCAACAAAAGCTCCCCTTTAGGATCCTGCTCTATGCCCCTCGCTCCTACGTCCCGCACGCTAATTGCATTCGACTCCTCCCTTGACCTACGACATCACCACTCATACAATGCCGTTTTCTAGCACCAATGTTGTTTTCATGTGCCTCCAGCCAATTGAGTAATTTTTTTACAACAATACTTTTTTTTATTAGGGGAGATTATTGAGAACAATACTACAACGTTTTTTGATGATTTGTTTTCTCCCAAAACCCTTGTTTGTTATTATAATGATTTTATATTAAGTATATTTCAAGAAAATTAATATTCATTGTTTCTCTATTTTGGAATAATATTATAGTGTTTAATCTACCATGAATATTTGGAATAGAGTTCGGGAATTTTTTTAGAACTTTAGCATTATCTGGAAATAATATTCATACCCTGCGTTGAGGAGCATAGCATAAGGATGAAATCTATAATTTACATTATAGGAAAATAGAATATTATCATTAAGAAACCATTTGTTATCGAAAAAAGTCTGGAACAAGAACCGTGCGTTTTTATGGAACCTTACGTTCAGGATATTATAAATTAATGGATGATGGACCCTACTTTAGTATGGAACTTTATTTTCATTTCTCAAAAGTATAGTTCATCGACCTTAATTTTGTAAACAACCTTACATTTTATCCAAAAGTATGGATCATAAACCTTATATTTTTATCCTTACGTTGTGAACCTAATGTTGTGGACCTAAATTTTAGTGAATGGATGCTATGCGGTTTAACCTTACATTTGTTGTCAAAGATTTAATTTAAATTTTTTTGAAAAATAGTATTTATACGGATTATCAGGGCGATTTCAAGACATATTAATAGCTCAATTTTAAAGAATGTCTTACTGATTCAAAGCTGTTTATTTATGATTCAATGGATTTATTTATGAATAGATTTTCATGATGAATATTCAGGGAAGTTACGAGTGCTCTGTTATTCCAAAATTTGAATATCACGATTCCAAAGATGAAATTTGTGGATCTAAATTTTAAATGAAAACATTATTCTATATATCTGTGAAATTTCAAATAACAAAGAGAGAGACATATCATTGATAATAGAATCAGAAATATAATCTCTCAAATTATTTAGGACTACAAATTTTACTTAGATATACGAGTTACTGATCTACTGCTACCAAGATCTATTAAAATATGTTTTTTTAGAAGATGAAGAAACATGTTGAAGATTCATGGATTCTACATCGATTTTCTACTATGAATCTACTTATTTTTATGGATCTAGGTAAATTTCATGATATATTTCAACTGGATAGGCTCACAACTAATTCCACCAAAAGATCATTCTTTCTGAAGACAACGCTCAATCGTCTGGCAGTTGCATGTTGTTGAGACTATGAAGAACAACTAGAAAGTATTTCAAGGAAAATAATCTGTTTATTTTTGAGTAATCGGATTATCATACTAAGTTGTGTATTCGGTTTAGGGTATCAACTAGAAGGCTCTATTTTAGCATTAAATAGTGAAGGTGTCAACTTCCTGCACTCAGTTGTAGACAGTCTATTGATAAGAGGACTAGATACTGAAATTCACCAAACTCATGGAGTAGAGCGTAGGTGGAGTGGACTAGGGGAATTTTATTCCCTGAACCACTATACTTCCTTGTATTATTTAACTATTTAATATCCGCTTCATAATATTTATAGTAAATATAAAAGGATAGACTCATCCATATTCACGATTCATGAAGAATTTGTAAAAGGAATAATTACCCCCTCCCCTCCCCTCTTGTGCAAATTTTTTATAACCCGATCCAGAATTTGGTTTTAGAGGAGGATCATTTGACAAATCTATAAAAAGTTGAATGTTTTTGGATTATACAGAGCAAATTGGCTGATACATGAGAGGGAATGTCAATGGTTTGAGCTCCCTACTTCAATGGTGAAAATTATAGATGCTAGAAATCGAGGATAATCCTCTACATAATGAATCTTGGATATAAATTCTACTCAAAAATTCTAAGACCCATTGTAATTCCAGAGAAACCTCAAACATGGTGTGGTGATATAGAAGCAGAGTTCGACATAAACTCGAAATATATGAATGTTATCATTTGTGGTCTTGGAATATATGAATTTAACAGAATATCTCAGTGCCTGACGACTTATGAAATGTGGCAGATGATTACAGTTTCCTATGATGGAACTGAAAATGTAAGACATATAAAGTATTCCACTAAAAACTTGAAATATGACACATTCAGAATGATTTAAGGAGAAATCATCAACCATATGAATTTAAGTCTTATAAAAATTGATAATAATATCACTACCCTTGGTGATCCTATCGAACAAGAAGATCAGGCCCGTAATGTTATAAGAGTATTACCACCTAAGTGGAATTGAATTTTGGCTCCTATTAGGCAATCCTCACAAGTCAGAGATCTTAAAACGAGAGATTTAATTCGAATTGTTATGATGTATGAAGTTGATATGGAAGTTGAAGCAAATGATCATAATGTTTTTATCAAAAGAGAAAATATGGCATTGAAGGTAACATCACAAAATAAAAGAATAAAAATGAAGAATCAAATCAAAGTGAAATCAAAGTGTTCTGATTCATATAATTTATATGTGGAACTAGCTTAGCTAGCCCGAATGTATAGTAAATTATACACAAATAAGAAGGGGTTTATAAAATCCTTCAAAAAGGATGAAAATGAACCAAGGGAGGTGAGATGCTATGAATGAAAAAAAGATGGTCACATTAGACCTGGCTTTCTTCAATTAAAAGGGGGAATGAAAAAGAACATTTATAAAATAAATTTGTTATGAGAAGATTGATAAAAGAGAAATGAATGTTTTTTGGAGTGTTTCTGAATACTTCAGCAGCTCATCAAAGGCTTACACTGGAAAGGAATAATCAAATATAAAATCAAATATGTTCTTTATGTTAGAAGCTGATGAGGTACATTCTTTTTACTCATATGATTCTAATTCTAGTTCTAATTGTTCATATAATAAACTTGCATCCTACTACAATATGCTTGAAGAGAAATATTATTCCTTATTTAAGAAACATATATCACTGAAAAACATTCACACTGCTATTTTCGAAGAAGTAGACACTCTTTTAAAACAACATCAAGAGTTAATTGAAAAATATAACTCTTCAAATACTAAATTTTCAGATAATGAAAATAAAATACAGACACTTAGAATAGAAGTAGAAATAAACAAAAGTGCATCTCTTATTTTTAGAAAATCAGAAAATATAATAAATGAGATTATTGGAAATAATTTGATTAAAATGGAAAGATATGGAATAGAAAGTAATGGTGAGAAACCCAAAATGTATAAGAACTATATTTTTTGAAGTAAAAAATGTAAAATTTGAAAATAGTGTGTAACAAAATGTTCGCATATCTAAAAATTGTTATTTAAGGAAACCACAAATAAGTGGGATTAAGAAATCATTTGTTGCAAAGTAGTTTATATGATTCTATTGATTATAGAAAAACATAACAAGTTTAGATTCCCTGGTCTTTTCTGGACAACACCTGTTGAACCCAACAAGAATATGAGTTCCAAAACAACCCTTGTTTAAATACCTGTGCAGGAAGCCAGTCACCGAAGAAGAAAATTTTTATGGTATATGGAAGGTGGATGCTCCAGTAATATGAGTGGAAACTCAACAAATTTCATAACTCTTACTCAAAAGGATGGTGGTCTATTCACATTTAGTGACAATGGAAATGATAAGATAATTGGAATTAGAACTATTGGAGATCCAGAATCAGTCTCAATAAAAAAAGTACTATACATACAAGGATTGAAACACAATCTGATAAGTATCTCTCAACACTATTTAAATGGATATTTGTTTTGATTTTTCAAGAAACTGTTGTTCTATTTTTAATGATAAATTGCTTAAATTTAGAGTACCCAGAACTGATAATGTTTATACCCTTGTGTAAAAAAAAGTAAACTCATTAACTGCTAATATTAATGAATCGTGGATCTGTAATTGGTGACGTGGACATTAAAATATATATTCTATACATATGTTATCTAAGAAACAACATGTTTTTTTATTTTCATAGTCGCAAATTTGAATGTGATAGATTCAATGATGAATGTTCACTTGGAAAGTAGTACAATTCATCCTTCAAATTTGTTAACAAAACTGATACATCTAAACCTATAGAACTTTTACATATGTATTTGTTTGGACCTTCAGGAATATAAAACATGGCTGGTAAATTATAAGTATATGTTTCAGTTGATGACAATTCCATATTTACTTGGATTTATTTTCTAAAAAATAAAAATGAAGCTTTTACTATATTTGATAGTTTTTTCAATGCTGTCCAAAATGAAAAAGGTTTTCAAATAATTTTATTATGAAGTGATCATGGCGGAGAACTTGATAATATGTAATTTAATTCCTTTTATTCATATATGGGTATTAAATACACATTCTCTACACCAAGAACACCTCAACAAAATGGAATTGTTGAAAGAAGAAATAGGACTATTCATGAAACGACTAGGACTATGATAAATTAATATAGTATCCCTACCTATTTTTGGGGATATGTTGTAAGAAAAATTAGCTATATAATGAAGAGAGTTTTAATCAGAAGAATTTTAAAAAAGACACCCTATCAACTCTGGAAAACTGAAAACCTAAAGAAAATTCGTTTAATGTTTTCAGATGAAAGTTTTACACCTTAAAAAATGATGACAATCTTGGTAATTTTGATCCAAAATATGATGAAGGAATTATTTAGGATATTTTTCTACTTCCAAAGATTATAGAGTTTTTTTGTAAAAATTCAAGGATTTTTGAAAAACCAGTTCAGGTGAAATTTGATGAATTTGATCACTTTGAGAAATAGAATGAACAAATTGTTGAATCTGACACTAATGATAACATGAGAATTGAGAACTAAAAAGATGACTTTAAAAAATATTTAAATGAAATTTCGTCCAGTTTAGAGGAACATGACATTCAAGAAGCTAACAGTATACTACCTAAAAATTATAGAACCATAATGAATCACCCTTTAGAATCTGTTATAGGAGACCTAGACACTGGAATAGAAACTAGAAGAAATGTGTGAAATCTTGTTGAATTCAATACCTTTCAATCCCAATTATAACCTAAGACATTAGAAAAAGCCTTAGTTGATGAATGTTGGATGATATCAATGTAAGAAGAAGTAAGCCACTTCAAGAGAAATGATGTTTGGAATTTAGTTGAAAGAACACCGAACTATCCAGTTATAGGAAGTATAAGGTGTTGAAACCTCTGGGAATATAGTTGCTTTATTATATTTTGATAATCCCAATTATGATTATTTGTATTTTTTTAATCCCTAGTTGATAAATGGTTATATAATTATTTGGGAATCTAGCTATTTATTTGCTTTACGTATTGTTCTATTGTTCTATGTTTAAATATTAGTCTTTCGGTTACTGGATGTTTGTACACTCTGACTTAACCTATTCTTCCAATAGAATGCTTAAACAGAACAGAGCTAACGATACATTTAAGTCTACCGCTATGTGAGAGCTACCGATACAGATTAGTCATCGTTACATTAAAGTCCACCGTTACAGATAATAGCTACCGTTACAGAACAGAGCTACCGATACACACAAGTCCACCGATATGTTGAATCTACTGTTATCAAAGGAAGTCTACCGATACATCAAAGGCTACCGATACAAGACAGACCTACAGCTACCGATACAAGACAGACTTACCGATATTGATCTACCGATACAAGACAGAGCTACTGTTACCGATATAAAAAGGATACTGTTACATAAAAGCCTACCGATACTCGAAGGTCACCGATATGAAAGTCTGCCGATACAGAGAAGGTTAACGATATACTAAGCCTACCGATATAAAAAGGTTACCGCTAGAAAGGCTAATGTTACTCAAGTATACTTTTACACTAGATGCTACCGTTACTCAAGCCTACCGTGACATCTACCTACCGATATCCAAAGCTACCGTTCCAGAAACAGAACCTGACACTGCTTTAATTTCTTTATCATTATTTAATCTAACCAACGATCATATCAGGTATATTTTAATACACTGACATTTATTTAATGTGTGTTGTTGGTTGTCAGGGAACCGTACCTCGTACCTGCAAAAAGTAAATCATCTTTTGCCGGAGATCGTGCTTCAAATAAACGAAGGATGTGCTACTGCAATGTGTGAAATGAATAAACAAATATATAGAGACATACATACCATGAGCTGTGCTGGAAGAACAACCAAGTGTTAATGAAAAGAGATGACAGAACTTACACAAAGAAATCATTCATTACTGCATACCAGTGAAGAGCTGAGAACGAGAACATAACACAAGAACTTCATCGACTACTATCTCTTCGGTATCTACACCTGGAAGTCAGGTAAGCAGACAACACTCTATTTTCAAGATAAAAACCAGAAGAGGACTCAAAACCAATTCTGATCAATCCAAAGGAGTCCAGAGTTTCAATGAAATCAAGAGAGCCATTTCTAAACTCTAAATCATTTCCTCTATGATTTACGTTTTACATATTGAGTAGTGTGTGTTATCTTCTGTATTTAACACACACATTGTCTCTTGTACTTTAACTGGAGGATCTGTAAATCCTCACTCAAACTCCAGCATCTTTTATTTCCCACTGGGATAGTGGTAGAGGTCGTGTATGACCTGGACATCTGGAGCTACTATTTTTGTTCCCATGGATAACAGTGGTAGAGGTCTTGGACCTGGACAGTTGCATACTGTTATAATCCTCGATCCAGGGTGTGGATCAATTTTATATAAAGTTTTGAGAGGAATAAGTCTCGGCTTGAGACTGATCCTCTTGGTTATATCTACTGTGATATTTCTTTCAAAGTTATTCTTTTTTATTCCACTGCTAAGTTCTTTAAAACCAAAACTGTTTTGAAGTGACTTTGATAATTAAACTCACAAGTGTTTATTTTAGTTGTAAATCAGTAAGTTAGTTTCAAAAGTTAATCAATTCGTCTGATTTGATTAACTGGGAAATAATCAATCCTTTGAGAACCTAACAGAACCTTTATGTTGATATAAATTCACTATAGTTTAATTTTGTGTTTTATTTGGGGGATTTTAAGACAAAGTTTTTAAACAAAAATTTTAATTGGACCTCAATTCACCCCCCTCTTGAGTGTCCACTCCGACCACTGAGTGTCCACTCAATGGAAAATCAAGACAAAAATTTATTTAGAGAGCATGGGTTTTGATATTTGGACTGCTATAGAATCAGAATATAAAATTCCTACTACTGTTAGAACTACTTGGAATGGAGCTACTAAGGGTGCCTACAATAATAATTGTAAAGCTATGAATGCCTTGTACTATGATTTAGGAGATGATGAATTTAATAGAATATCTGCTTGTAAAACTTCTTCTGAAATTTGGGAAACCTTAGCTATTTCTCATGAAGGAACAACTAATGTTAAGGAAATGAGATTGAACACTTATACTATTAAGTATGATAATTTTAAGATGAAGCCTGATAAACCCATTTTTGATATGTATCTCAGGTTCAACGAAATTTTCAACACAATGAGATCTCTGGGAAAGGATGTTCCATCAAGGGAACAGATCATGAGAATACTGAGATGCCTACCTGAAAGATGGAGAGGAACTTCTGTCTCAATTAGAGAATCATGTGATATAGGAGAACTGCCAGTCAAGGAATTAATTGGCAAGTTGATGATGTATGTAGAAGAAATTAATGTGAACAAAGAAGAAGATGATGAACCAAGAAGGAATTCTGTTGCGTTCAAGACTTCAACTTCAAAGACTAAAGATAAGGAGAAACTTCAAGCTATAAATGAGAGTTCAAGCTGTGAAGATAATGAAAGTGCTTCTGACAGTGATGCTGAGATGGCTCAGATTGCTAGAAGGATTAAGAAGTTTTATAGGAAGAAAAAGTTTTTCAGAAAATCAAACTACAAAAGAATGTATGAAAACAAGGGACATTAGAAAAAGGATTGGAAGAAACCTGACAAATCAAATGAAGTTGTCTGCTATGAGTGCAAAAAGAAAGGACACATAAAATAATATTGTCCAAAGTTTAATTATAAGAAGAAATATGAATACAAGGACAATATGTACAAGAAATCCATGAAGGATACTTGGAGTGCTTCTGAGGATAGCTCCAGTGAATCTGAAATTTATGAAAGTGAACTCAGAAATAAGGCAAATATGTGTTTCATGACAAACATATCTGAGGTAACATCTGAAACTCCAGCTTTAAATTCATATTATTCCGATGATGATTCTGACTCAGAAAACATGTCAAAATCTAAACTATTTGAATACTATGATATGTTAGAAGAAACCTGTAATGAGCTGAAAGAAAAATACAAAGGTTTAAAGAAAAAATATGCTTTAACTATTAAACATAAATCTGATCTTGATATTGAAATGGAAAAGAATTCTCAGCTGCATAAATAAAACACTAAACTGAACTTATCTAATGAGAAAATGAAGAAAGACTTTGAGAAATTTACAAATGGTAAAGATACTATTACTCGAATTCTAGGTAAAAAAATAGCACCTAGATACACTATTGGTATAGGATACCAACCTGGACAAAGAAAAATTACCAATACTAGAATCATTCCTAAATCTCGATAGAATGTAGCTAGTTCTGAAACTTCATATGCTTCAACTAGTTATATTAATTGTTACGGATCTAATAAGGTTTACCTTTTAAAATCCGTTTATTCTAAAAATCTTATGAGACCCATTAGAAAAATCTGGGTACCTAAAGTTTTATTGGCTAACCTCTCTGGACCCAAGAAGATTTGGGTACCAAAATCATTTCCTGTCTAAATCTGTTTTGTAGGGAACCTTCTTAAAGAGATCCTGTATAAAGACATGGTACTTGGACAGTGGATGTTCAAGACATATGTCAGGAGACTTCTCATGCATTAAAATCTTAGTCTGAGTAGATGGAGGATTTGTCACTTTTGGTGATAATTCAAAAGGAAAAATCATCGTCTTATGCCAAATTGGTAACACTTACTCAATATTGATTTCCAAAGTTTTATTTGTTGATGGACTGAAATATAATTTGTTAAGTATTTCTCAGTTATGTGATGATGGTTTTTATGTTAAATTTGAAAATGATTCTTGCAATGTTTTTAATTATAAAAATGTTTTTGTATTTTCTTCCTTAAGAAATTAAAATGTTTATGCTGTTGATCTCAATTATTTTGCAAAGCAAAATATTACTTGTTTATATGCTTTTCATAAAGAGTCTTGGCTTTGGCACAGAATATTAGGACACTGCAATGTACACTCACATAGAAAACTTGCTAGGAAGAACATAGTTAGAGACCTACCCAAACTTGAATTTCTAGCAGACAAAGTTTGTAATCCCTGTCAAAAGGGAAAGCAACATAAAGTTTCTTTTAAATAAAAGAAAGAAGTGTCAACTTCTCAACCTATCAAGTTAGTTCACATGGATTTATTTGGACCTTATAGAGTTTCTATTTTAAATGGGAAGCACTATGTCTATGTCTTAGTAGCTAACTTTTCTATATATACTTGGGTATATTTTCTAGCTCACAAAAGTGAAGCCTATTCTTACTTTGTTAAATAGTCCATGTATGTAGAAAATCATAGTGGACTTAAGATCAAAACTTTGAGAAGTGATCATGTTCGTGAGTTTGAAATTCATGTGTTTTCATCTTACTTCTCACACAGTGGTTATAGTCACAATTTCTCTAACCCTATGAAACCTCAGCAGAATGGTGTAGTAGAAAGGAGGAATAGAACCCTACAAGAAATTGCAAGGACTATGCTTAATGGGTATGACCTACCTATTTATTTTTGGGATGAAGCTGCCAATAAAACTTGCTATATTATCAATAGAGTCTTGATCAGACCTGTTCTTAAGGAAACCCCTTATGAGTTGTAGAACCATAGGAAACCTAAGGTTAACTGCTTCAGAGTTTTTGGTTTCAAAGTCTTTATTCTTAATACTAAAGATAATATTGACAATTTTTCACCAAAGAGTGATGAAGGAATTTTCCTAGGTTACTCTATTTCTTGTAAAGCCTATAGAGTTTTCAATAAGAGAACCAAATGTGTGGAAGAATCTGTTCACATAAAATTTGATGAAACTGATCCACATGAACCTGAGAACTCTCTTGAAAATCTTGAAGATGATCTATATTTTTTGAACATTAATGATAAAGACAGTGGACCTATAGTTAAAACATCTAGTTCTGGAAATTTTCCAGAACCTACTTCTGTTGAACCTCAACCTGTAGATGAACCTGAAATCTCTAGTCCTGCCTTTTCTAGACCAACTATAATTCTAAAGAATCATCCTTTAGATGTTGTTGTAGGTAATTTAGATAGAGGAACACAGACTAGAGATTCTCTAAGAAATCAGGATGAACGTCATGCATTTCTTTCACAGTTATAACCTAAAAATATCAATGATGCTATCAATGATTAATTTTGGGTAATGGCTATGCAATAAGAACTAAATCAATTTGAAAGAAACAAAGTCTGGAAATTAGTAGAAATACCTAAGGAAACTATAACCATAGGCACAAAATGGGTGTTTAGAAATAAAGTTGATAAATCTGGAAACATCATTAGAAACAAAGCTAGGCTAGTTGCACAAGGTTACAATCAAGAAGAAGGAATTGACTACGAGGAAACCTTTTCTCCTGTAGCTAGATTAGAGGCTATTAGGATCTTACTTTCTTTTGCATCACATCTGAATTTCAAGTTATAACAAATGGATGTGAAAATTTCTTTTCTAAATGGTTTCATTGTTGAAGATGTTTTTGTAGAACAACCACCTATTTTTTCAAATCCTCATTTTCAAAATCATGTTTTTAAACTTTCTAAAGCTTTATATGGTTTAAAACAAGCTCCAAGAGCTTGGTATGAAATACTTTCAAACTTTATTATTTCAAAAGGAATTACAAAAGGAATTTCTGATCCCACTCTTTTTATAAAAAGGATTTCAAAAGATGTTTTAATAGTAAAAATCTATTTTGATGATATTATTTTTGGATCTTTGAAAAATTCATTATGTACTGATTTTTCAAAGGTTATGCAAAATGAGTTTGAAATGAGCTTAATGGGAGAGCTTAAGTATTTTCTTGGTTTTCAAATTTTTCAAACTAAATATGGCATTATTATAAATCAAAGTAAATATACTAAGTATTTATTAAAATGTTTTGGTTTGGATAGTATTAAGGGAAGTGATACACCTATGAGTACCACCTGAAAATTGGATATTGATGAAACTGGTAAACTAGTTGATCAAACTAATTATAGAGGTATGATTGGGAGTTTACTTTATCATACTGCTAGTCAATCTGATATTATGTTTACTATATGTATGTGTGCTAGATTTCAAGCTAACCCTAAATAATCACACTTACTCACTGTTAAAAATATTTTCAAATATCTTAAAAGTACTACTAATTTGGGTTTGTTTTATCCAAAAGAAAAATCATTTGACTTAATAAGTTATTCAGATGATGATTTTGTTGGCTGTAAGTTAGATAGGAAGAGCACTTCTGGAACATTTCATTTACTTGGAAAGTCCCTAGTATCATGGTGTAGTAAGAAATAGAACTCAGTTGCATTGTCTACTACTGAAGCAGAGTATATGGCTGCTGGTAGTTGCTGTGCACAGATTCTATGGATGAAACACACTTTCATGGACTATGGATTTGTTTTTAAACATGTATCAATTAACTGTGACAACACTAGTGTGATCAACATATCTAAGAACCCTGTGTCTCACTCTAGAACAAAACACATTGATGTTAGACACCACTTTTTAAGAGATTCTTATCAAAGAGGTGATATAACACTTGAATTTATGGGCACTGAACTCCAATTAGCTGATATTTTCACTAAGCCTTTAAGTTCATAAAGATTAAGTTTCATTAGACACGAACTAGGAATGATAACTTACCCTCACCGTTAAAAATACTCACCGTTAGAAACCTCACCGATAGAGAATCCTCATCGTTAGAGAATCCTCACCGTTAGAGAATCCTCACTATTAGAAGACCACACAGTTAGGAGACTTTACCGGTACATCTCGAGCTGTTTTAAACTCCTTTAAATCGAGACATCGAATTCTTGTTTATATATGATTTATTTTATTTGTGGATCCTAAATGATATTATACCGAGTCTAGACTTCACTCAATCTCACCGCGAACTCGTCTGTTCGAATCCCTCCAACCTAACCCTCTCAAGACGCAAAACCCTAAACCTCGAATCTGTAATGGCCCACGTCAAGAGACCCCAGGTTACAGATATGAGTGATGAGTCGAAAGCGAAAATATAGAAAGTAAAGAATGCTAGTACCAGTGGAAGTGGAAGTGGAAGTATAGCTCGAAGGAATCCAGTAAACCCGCATCTCTCAAGGCGAGAGATTGTCGTTGAGAAAGAAGTGTGTGCAGAATGGCTAATAGAGAGAAAGTCCTTGGTTCTTAAGGTTTTAGAAGAACAAGGTTGGACTGAGTGCTTTGCGAACAACAACGGACCATACTATCCTGAGCTGGTGAAGCAGTTCTATGATTTTGTCCACTTTGAAAAGACTAAGCAGGAAAGCAGAATGATATCTTTGGTAAATGGTCAGGAAGTATCTTTTACTTCAGTGGAATGGGCTAGGAACTTAAGAGTTCCATATGAAGGAGATTAATAATTTTACTCAAAGTCTGTACCTTCAACTAGTGATGTGTTTCAATATGAAGATGCTTTGCTGGAGCTTACAAGAAATGGGACCCCTAGAAAAGTGATTGTTGTAGAGATGGAAGGAGAAGATAAGCTGTTGTTTAAATTTATTCAGCATGTTGTTAGTCCTAGAAGAGGATATTTTTCTACTTTGAGATTCCAAGACATATATATGTTATATTTGCTGAATCACAGTGTGAGAATCAATATGTGTAGATTGATTATGGTTCAAGTGGAAGATATGACTTGATCGAAGTCCAAATCAAATGCACTGCTTTTCTCAAAGCTAATTTCTGTGATGCTAAAAGTGAAAGAGGTAGCTTGACCTCAGGATGAGCTAGTAGTGGTTAAGGACAACTTCTGTATTACAATAACTGTCTGTAAACACATGAATGTCAGTTGGAATCCTTGGAGGAAATCATGGGTGAATGATGATGGAACAATCTATGAAAAATATACTCCTGTGGATCATCCTTCTAGACCAAAGGATGTGAGGGATCCTGGTCTTGGACCAGATGATCCAGAACTGGTCTACAGTGATGATGAAGCTGAGGAGGAAGAGACATTAGTAGAGGAAGGCGGAGACCAAGATTTACCCCCTAGTCCTATGCATCAAGTTATTTCTTATGGAGCAGTTAGCCTTCCAAACGAACTACCAAAGAGAGAAACTGTCTTGAAGGACAGTGATACATAGACTACTAAAGAAGGAGAAGAAGCATTCCAGTATGTTGTCAAGGACACCTCTGAGGAGGATGAGGTAACTGAATCTGATCATGATGTTAATGGAGAAAACGAGGCTGATGGTGAAGCAGATGATGAGGAAAATGTTGAAAAAGTGCTCAGTTTGAGACCTCTAATAGTCAGTACAGTCAGGACAATGCCTGATCAGGAAGAAGTAGCAGCAACACCTATTGATGAGAGAGTCATTAATGACTCAGAACAGATTTCTATTGAATCTGCTGCAGCTATAGAGGAAATTGCAGAATTTACTCAGGAAGAACAGTTAGAAGAGATACCTCAGGAGAATATTCCATGTGAGGTGGAGAATCGTGGCTCAGTATCAGTGCTATATGACATTGAATGTTTGACATCAGATCCCAGATATATGATTCTTGGACTTTCTTATGGAGATTCAGATGATGAAGACCAACCCCAAAAGGAATCAGTTACCTAACCCACTATGGATGAAAATGTGGAAACCAAGGAGGACCTTGAGTCCTTAAAAGATGCATTGAATGAAGTAATAAGGGAATCAATGGAAGATATGAAGAAAAGTATGGTTGAAGAGCTGAAAAGCATGGAGAAATCTCTTGAGTTATCCATTGGATGTGGTGTGTCCAGTCCTATGAAAGAAATGATGGATGAACTTAAAGTGTGCCACACTCAGATTGAGAGTTGGACAGGAGCTGTAGTTGCTTTGAGACAATCGATTGCTTCTCTGAATACCATGCATAGCTCTCAAACTCAAGTAAACTCTGACATTCGATATATCAAAGAATTGGTCAAGAAATTTGTGGAAGTTTTTGAGGCCTTTAAGAAGTCATTCAAAGAACATCTGAACAGTCATGATGAACTTGTTCAGATGGTAGTTAGTAGTCTGACTCAATCCTTCAAGGAGACAGTGGCCTTCTCAATGAAACCTCTTCCCTCATCCAGCTCAAGTGTGAACCTTGACCAGATCCACACTATTATTCAGGAAGAATTGGCTAAGGCTAGTCCCAGTGGTGCATCAGCTACTCAGATTCTTGTTACCACTAGGGAAGTTAGTAGTTTTGTTCGTGATCACCTGCGGGCAGATACTGCTTCTCAAGAGGAAATCAAGAATAAGGTGGATGCTTATTTCGAGAAGGTTTATACCAAGCAACAAATGACAACCATTTCAAGATCTTACTGGAAAATATTAAGTTACCTCCAGTGACTGAGGCCTTCAGAGAACAGGTTAGTAACCTCAAGGAGCTTAAACCTACCTTGGAAAAATTCATTGAAAATTGAGATGATTTTGTATCTACAATGGAGAGAGGAGGAGGAATTATAATGGATTTTAGGAACCTGTTGCTACCCTTACTATATGTGAATTCCAGAACAGTGATTGTACCTCATGGACTTCCTGCTTCTGCCTCTGGGAGTACTCCTCAATTGACTCTAGTTCAAGCCACCAGAAGCTTGACACCGATGATCACTCAGAGGAGCACAAATTTCAGATCTGGTACAGTTTCTGTAGCTGAACCACCAGTTGTCCCTTCAGCTATTCTGAAACCCTCTACTGACCCTACACCTGAAACCTCTACTGATCCTAAGGGAAAAACACATGTTCCAGAGGAGTATTGAGTTTTTGTAGATCTTTTTGATAGGATTCACTTGTATTTTTTGTTCTGATTTTATCAATGTAGCTTTTGTATATTAATGAAATTCCTCTTCATTCTCTACTTTACTGAGTTTTTATTACTTTGTCATTTATTCTCTGTTAATATTTATCTTTTCTTTGCTACCCTTCTTTTTGTTAATCACAAAGGGGGAGAAAATGAGAAAATGAGAGAAAATAAGAAATGAGACCTAAGAGTTAACAAAGGGGGAGAAACACACAAAGGGGGAATGAGAAACTGAGACATGAGAAAATAAGACTTAAGAGAGAATCTTGCAGTACAATTGAAAGGGGGAGGAATATGGAAGTTTTGTTCTGAACAAAACTAAAGAACCTTTTCCTCTAATGCTAATTTCTTTTCCACATTTTCCTCTAATACTATTTCAATTTTCTTGGCATAAGTTGTGATTATCAAAAAGGGGGAGATAGTTGAACCCTATGTGAATCTAGTTGCTTTATTATATTTTGATAATCCCAATTATGATTATTTGTATTTTGTTAATCCCTAGTTGATAAATGGTTATATACTTATTTGGGAATCTAGCTATTTATTTTCTTTAAGTACTGTTCTATTGTTCTATGTTTAAATATTATTCTTTCAGTTACTGGATGTTTGTACACTCTGACTTAACCTATTCTTCCAATAGAATGCTTAAACAGAACAGAGCTACTGATACAGTTAAGTCTACTGCTATGTGAGAGCTACCGATACAAACTAGTCACCATTACATTAAAGTCCATCGTTACAGATAATAGCTACTGTTACAGAATAGAGCTACCAATACACACAAGTCCACCGATATGTTGAAGCTACTATTATCAATGGAAGTCTACCGATACATCAAAGTCTACCGATACAAGACAGACCTACAACTACCGATTCAAGACAGACTTACCGATATAGATCTACCGATACAAGATAGAGCTACTGCTACCGATATAAAAAGGCTACTGTTACATCAAAGCCTACCGATACTCGAAGGTCACCGATATGCAAGTCTACCGATACGCGGAAGGTTACCGATATACTAAGCCTACCGATATAAAAAGGTTACCGATAGAAAGGCTACCGTTACTCAAGTCTACCGTTACACTAGAAGCTACGGTTACTCAGGCCTACCGTGACAACTACCTACCGATATCCAAAGATACCGTTCCAGAAACAGAACCCGACACTGCTTTAATTTCTTTATCATTATTTAATCTAACCAACGGTCATATCAGGTATATTTTAATACACTGACATTTATTTAATGTGTGTTGTTGGTTTTCAAGGACCCGTACCTTGTACCTACAAAAAGTAAACCATCTTGTGCCGGAGCTCGTGCTTTAAATAAAGGAAGGATGTGCTACTGAAAAGTGTGAAATGAATAAACGAATATATAGAGACATACATACCATGAGGTGTGCTGGAAGAACAACCGAGTGTGAATGAAATGAGAGGACAATACTTACACGAAGAACTCATTCATTACCACATACCAGTGATGAGATGAGAACGAGAACATAACACAAGAACTTCATCGACTAATATCTCCTCTGTCTCTACACCTGGAAGTCATGGAAGTATATGACACTCTATTTTCTAGACAAAAACCAGAAGAGGACTCCGAACCAATTCTGATCAATCCAAAGGAGTCCAGTGCTGCACTGGAATCACTAGATCCATTTATAAACTCTAAATCTCTGCCTCTGTGATTTACATTTTACATATTGAGATGTGTGTGTTATCTCTTGTATTTAACACACACACAGTCTCCTGTACTTTAACTAGAGGATCTGTAAATCCTCACTCAAACTCCTGTATCTTTTATTTCCCACTGGGATAGTGGTAGAGGTCGTGTGTGACCTGGACAGCTGGGGCTACTGTTTTTGTTCCCACGGATAACAGTGCTAGAGGACTTGGACCTGGACAAATGCATACTGTTGTAATCCCTGATCCAGGGTGTGGATCACTTTTATATAATGTTTTGAGAGGACTAAGTCTAGGCTTGAGACTGAACCTCTTGGTTATATCTGCTGTGCTATTTCTTTCAAAGTTATTCATTTTTATTCCACTACTAAGTTCTTTAAAACCAAAACTATTTTGAAGTCACTTTGATAATTAAACTCCCAAGTGTTTATATTAGTTGTAAATCAGTAAGTTAGTTTCAAAAGTTAATCAATTCTTCTGATTTTATTAACTGGGAAATAATCAATCCTTTGAGAACCTAACAGAACCTTTATGTTGATATAAATTCACTACAGTTTAATTCTGTGTTTTATTTGGTGGATTTTAAGACAAAGTTTTTAAACAGAAATTTTAATTGGAACTCAATTCACCCCCCTCTTGAGTGTTCACTCCGACCAACAAAAGGGTATTTAGAAATAAACAAAATGATCATATAATAATAACTATAAATAAAGAAAGACTAGTAGCTAAAGGATATAATCATGAAGAAGGTATAGATTATGATGTGACCTTTGCACTCATAGCGAGATTAGAATCTATGAGAATCCTTTTACCCTATGCATCTCAAATGGATATTAAATTATTTCATATGGATGTTAAGTCTTCCTTTTCAAATGGTTACTTATTGGAGGATGTTTATGTTGAGAAAACTCATGGTTTTGAAAATTCACAAAAACCAGATTGTGTTTTTAAACTCAATAATGATCTTCATGAACTTTACAAGCACCTAGATATTGGAATGAAATATTAAATTCTTTTATTTTGAAAAATTATTTTACAGTTGGGATATCATATCCAACATTGTTTAAGGAAACTATTGACATTAATATTTTGTTGGTACAAATTTATGTTGATGATGTAATTTTGGGTTCAACAAATAAAAAACATCATCCAGAGTAGTCAAATTTAATGCAAAAAGAATTTGAAATTAGTATGATGGAATAATTAAATTTCCTTTTAGGACTAAAAATTTATCAAATAGATTTTGGTAATTTTTTTAATCAATGAAAATACATGACATATTTACTAAACAAATTTGGACTATAAAAAAGGAAGACATACACAATGCCTATGTGTACTGATATAAAACATGATTTTAATTAAACAAGAAAATAAGTTGACAACAAGTTATATAAAGGTATGATTGGTTTTTTTTTGTATCTTACTAGTAGAAGGCCATATATTAGGTATTTTGTATATCTTTGATCTAGATTTCAATTAAATCCAAATGATTCTCACTTATGTGTGGTCAAAAGAATATTTAGATATTTAAAAGTAACTATTATTCAATATCTTCCATATCCAAAACCATCTGATTTTAATTTAATTTTATATTCAGATGCAGCTTTTGGAAGTTTTTCATTAGATAGAAAAATCACCTTAGGGACATGTCACATTTTAGGAAAATATTTGGTGTCATGGTCTAGTAAGAAACAATAGTCAGTTTCCTTGTCAATAACTGATGTAAAAATATGTATGTGCTAGCAATTATTGTGCACATGTTTTGTGGATGAAAAAAACTCTTACGGACTTTGGAATAACCTTTAAAAAACACACCAATTTTATGTGATAATACATGTTCTATAAATATTTCAAAAAAATATATTAATAATTCCAGAAATAATCATATTGATATCATACATCATTTTCTAAGAGATCATGTTCTTAAAAAAGATATATTCTTAGAATTTGTAAGTAATGAAATTCAATTATCTGATATTTCTACTATAAAAATTCCCACTAAATTGTTTGATTTTTAATGGGAGTTATGTTTATAGTTTTTAAATTAAAATTAAAATTTAATTTTTCTTATTTAATTATTTTTTTTATAATTTAATTAATTGTTATTATAATAATTTAAAATTCCTTCTGTACTGCTTAAAAAAATTTCCACGTGCATTTTTAATTTTAAATAATGTATTAATTACTATGTACATAATGACACAGGAATCAATGGTGTTAGAAAATATTTCAAATTCCAATCCCGTTCATTTTCTCAAAACCTTTTGAAAAACCAAAAAAAAACTTACAGCCTTCATCTACCTTTTTCTAAACCTTCGAGCCATCAGAACATTGAAATAGAAATGGTCAAGACCTAGAGAATCAAGGAAGGAGAAGCTTGTAATACCAAGAATCATCACACAATAGGAAGAAAGAATCTATAGGGAAAATAGTCAACATGGAATGGATGTACAAAACTGATCTATTTCTAAATAAAGCTCTCACATTTTAGAATCTCGAGAAAACATTCAGTGAATAAAACAAAGAGTTTATATATAAGGTAAATCTTCATATCATTTTCAAATCTGTTTAGTTTAGTCTTGGAGATATAGAGGACACCATGTTTGTGAAAACTGAAGATCGGGATATTTCAATTTCAACTGTGGAAAAATCTGTAATCTTAAACCACCCTCTTGATGGAGTTTATCATCTCAACTTAAAGAATATTGGATATGATGATCATAAGTCGGAAGAAATTATGGTTTTTTATTTGGTTCTACAAGTATAAGAAAAATGTAAGTGAAGGATCTAGAACCTGATCAAATGTTTTTTGTTATGGTTGTGAAAACATGGATTGCACTAAGGATTTAATAAATGCAGAAGATTTTGTTTCCTGACATATACATAATGTTTTTTTTCTTATGAGGGAAATAAATTTTAATTTTTTGAGATATATGGTAAGATATCACAAATACTACTGTCAACCAGAGGCTGGTATGAACTTCTATCCCTATGGAGGGTTCATTTCAAAATTACTGTTTATGTCTGATATGGTGAGATTAATAGATTCCAGAGTAAGATGCCATCATAGCAATGTTTTTAATGCTGGTACTCTAAGGAAGATTGGATTCTTATTGAGAATAGTGAAAGGAATTCTTATGCCTATTGGAGTTGAGGAAGACCAAGAATCGGCTCAGGGGGAGAAACCTGCTAAATACAAGGAAGGTATGGAAGAATCAAGAGCTAGTGGAAATCCAAGAAGATTATGATTTGAAGAAGTTAATTTAAATAATGATGTTGGAAGTTAGGAGAGACTTTAGAGGAAAATAAATCGAGTGGATCAAATTGGTTAGGATCCTATTCAAGAAAATGTCGATGCAATAGAACCTCTTCTGAGCTACATATTTATTATAGAATCTATAGTACAAAAAATTGAGCAAGAAATAGTTTCTCAGGTTTAGGCGACACCTAATGTGGAAAAACAAATTGTGCCTCAAACTATTTAGCAGCCTAGAGATGTTGAAGTGGCTAGACCTTAATCTGCTCAAAATATACAGCCTACTAAGATTTTTCAATAGGAATTGCCTCAATAGGAACCTCTATTATAGGGTCCATTCTTAGAGTAAATCAATGATTAGGATGCTCATGAGGAGAAAAAAAATTATGAAAATGTGAATCTTAAAGAGAATCCTTCTGAAGTTCATACTGATGTTTTAAATTAAAGATTTCCAATAGATGAGTCAGTTCATGACCCTGAGGAAAAATCAATTGAGAAACAAACAGAGAAAGCTACAGATCAGAGATCCAATCCTAAATCCCTAAATTTTGTTCTACTAAACCATGTTAATGGTCATACTAAGAATCAAGCATAGGGTGCCTCTGATTCTAAGAATGATCATGTGGAGAAGTTAATCAAAAAATTTAATAATGTCTATGCTAAAAATCCTTATTTGAGACGGGAATTATAGAAGTAGAGATAGAAGATTCAAAACATGAAATATAGTTTAGTTTCAAAAAGAGAAGTTGATGTTTCTATGAATGAGATGTTGGATGAAGTTGGAAAACAAAAATCTGATGCTGTACTAAAATTAGATTTGGAAGAATTCAAAATTTTCAGGGAAAAACAGTTTTCAAATATAACGAGAAATCAAGCATGTACCTCAGGTACTTCGCCTGAGCTAATGGAAAGATTCTAGGCCAATACAATTGTAATGATAAATATGAATTAATGATTTTTGTACTTACAGTGTAATAGTGCCCACTATCTATTCAGTTGGATATTAAAAAGTTTCTTGTTGATTATCTTAAATCAGATGAACATATGATCTGAGTTGTGTTGAAAAAATTAACAATGAATCATAATCAATTAATAGAGAAGGAAGAGATGATATATGAGTTCTTCATAGTCAATTTTATTAATGATCTTCATCTGACTCTGGAAAAAAGGGATATCATAGTCCATCTAGGAAATGGACTGATGAAAAAGTTTAGAATACAGATGATAGAACTCAAGGAAGTAATTCAGAGGTGCTGAAACCTATTTCACAAACCTATTATCCCAACCTTGATTCCTAATTTCATTTTTTTACTTGTATATATATTTTCAATAAAATATATTTGAATCTCACTTTCATATGTTTTTATTTTTCTACTGCACTGTCTGTTTTAAAATTCCAGAAATCCAGATTCCAATATTGATAAATAGTATATCATAGTATTTACTTATGTTCAGTGCTATATTAAAAAGTGTTATATTCATCATTCTATCATTCCTTTTGATATCGCATAAGGGGATAAATTTAGATAAACACACCATTTGATTTTTAAAATTTTATTTTAAGCATTTTAATATTTTACTTAGGGGGAGAAAAGACATTTTTCTTCCTTTATTTAAAAAAGAGAAATACATATAAACATGAAAGGAGAAATATTTGGATAAAATCAAATTTTTATTTTCATTATTTAAAAATAATACGATATTATTTTTCTTTATATAGGGGGAGAAAATGTAAAATTTAGAATGTTTATATATATATATATATGTTACTATGGATAAAACAATTTTTTTTCTTATAGAAATTTTTTTGTTAAAATTATATATAGTTTTTATCTTTTTAAAATTCTAAACTATATGCAATTAATTTTTTAAGATAATTTCATAGGTTATTTCATGGGTTTTTTGATAATCAAAAAGGGGGAGATTGTTGTGAATTTTCTGTTTTAAAAAATACTCTATATTGTTAGGGGGAGAATGTCGAGAACAACACTATGTTTTTTATGATGATTTTGATTCTCACAAATACAACTTTGTTAAATGGTTAGGGTTGAATCATCATTAATTATTAAATCAAAGTAAAGACCTCTTTTAACTAGGTAAATGGAGGCCCATTACATAGCCCGAAGTCCTAGAGAATATTTAGCCCATTACATAGCCTATAGATCCAATTGTTTTGCACCAAGGCTCTTTCTATGAATAGTACTGCTACAATACCAACCAGCTACAGTACCACATAATACTCGTCGCAACAACAGTGCTCTGCCACCGCTACAGTGAACTGCCACTGCTATAGTGCCCAATGATGCTACAGTTTCATCACTGCTACATTATGCTATAATACTACTATAGTTCACTTCACCCAATGGGGTTTGAACCCCCCATATTTCATTATGGATTACGAGGTGCTCACAAATACCCCTGTTTGTAATTCTAATGATTTTATCTTAGGTGTATTATAGGAAATTAATATTCTATATTTCTCTATTTTTAAATAATATTAAAGTGTTTAATTCACATGGAATATTTCACAAAGTGTTCGGAAATCATTTTAGTGCTTTAGAATTTACTGGAAACACTACTCATACCCTATGTTTAGGAGCATATCGTAAGGATCAAATCATTCATTTACTTTACGGAATATCAGAAATTTATGGTTAAGCAAACATACATTATCAACAAACATATGGGAGAATAACCCTACATTTATAAGGAACCTTACGTTCAAGATATCAGAAAAGTAAAGAAGAATAACAATACATTAATATGGAATGTTGCGTTTGTTTCCCAAAATTATTATTCATCATCCTTACTTTTGTAAAGAACCTTATGTTTTATCAAAATGTATCCATAATTAACCTTCATTTTTGAACCATAGGTTTTATACCATACATTGTGAACATTACATTTAGATAAAAAATTCTATGCAGTTCGACCCTATGTTTGGCGTCAGAGATTTAATTTACTACTTTTTTTAGAAACAGTCTTTATACAGATTATCAGGCTGATTTAAAGCCTGATTAAAAGCCTGATTTTAATTCAAAACGTTGACATATTCAATGTATTGATTTAAGAGGATTTTCATGCCGAATATTTATTGGAGTTACGACTACTCTGTTATTCAAAAATTTGAATATCGTGATTCAAAAGGTGACATTTGTGGATCTAAATTTGAAAAGAAAATGTTCTTCTATATATCTGTGATATTTCATATAAAATAGAGAGATAAGAATCACTGAAAAAAGGATCACAAATATAAGACATCAAATTATTTATGACTACAATTTTTACAGAGATATATGAGTCACAGATTTGCTACTACTAAGATCTGTCAAAATCCATTTTTCTGAAGAATAAGAAACATGTTGAAAATTCATTGATTCTAAATCGATTATCTATTATGAATCTACTGTTGTTGAAGAATCTAAATTCATTTTTAGATCTATTACAACCAGATCTGTTAAAAACCACTTCTACCTAAAGATCATTCTTTCTGAAGACGACGATCCATCGACTGGCAGTAGTGTGATGTTGCAACTATGAAGAAGAATAGGAATGTATTTCAAGAAAAATACTATTTTTATTTTTGACTAATTGGATTCTTGTACTATTTTTTGTATTCGGTTCTTTGTATGAACTATACGGATCCGTTTTATACTTAATGAGTAAAAGTGTCAACTACCTACACTCATTTGTGGACAGTCTGTTGATAAGAGGACTAGATAATGATAATCACCAAGCTTGTAGAGTAGTGGGTCTATGGAGTAATCTGGGGGCCTTCTTTTTTCTAAACAATTATACATCATTTCATTATATAAATGTTTATTTTACACTGCATCAAGTTTCTGATAAAGAAAAAAGGGTAAAATCAGCCATATTCACGATCCATGAAGAGTATGTAAAAGACACAATTCACTCCCTATTTTCCATATTTGGTGTAACCTAATCCAACACAGCTTGCTGACCAGCCCATGCTTACCCTGACCTCACCCTCGGCTCCCAGTTTCCCTCTGTACGACACCTCTATCCCTCCCAGTTCCCTCTACAGTGTCGGCCTTGCCCCCCCTCCTACTCCAGCAGACATCCCGCCTCACCCCTCTCACCCTTTCGCCACATAACCTCCACGCCTTAGTCGCTTTTGGCCCTCACCCAGCAGCCCAACCTCACATCGGCCTCACCCTCACCCAACAGTCCATTCACTGGCCTCCGACGATCCTACTCTCCCTTGATCCGGCCAGCGGTGAACCCCATCCTTTTCTCCCGCCTCCTTTCTCAGGCGTGGCTACATCCCTCATTGTCCGCAACCATTTCCTCATCTAGTATATTTATTTATTTATTTATTTTTCTTCATTTCATTTTTGGTTTTTTATTATATTTTCTAGCTGAATTAGAATACTGCAATTTGTGTTTTAAAGGTTCTACACATTCTTTATATCATATAAATGGTATATTTTGTGTTGTTCTTCTTTTCACAGATGCGTCATTGTATTCGTACTCGACTTTGAGGTAGGCGTTTCAAATCCTTCCTTTCCGAAATGATTAATTTTCACTTTCAAGTATTCAACATATTCTTAATCTTTAATTTCACCTCAATTGTATCTATGGTTTTATGTGATAATTGTTTTGGTCTAGTAAAAACTTACTAAAAATGATTTTCTCTAGGTAATTGTGTAAATTTCTCATGTTAAGATACCTAGGATGTTTATTTTAAATGCTTTTATTCTCCAACGATGGATTGGGGGCTTCCAATAAATTGTTTAGTCTGTTTTAATGTTGTTTATAAACTATATAGTCTTTTTATGAAATTTCTTGGTTTGATTATAAAAGTGTTTAAAATCGGTTGGATTTTTCATATAATTTTTTAAGTAGTCGGGATGTTTATAAAATCATTTTTAAACAGTTTGGTTTATTTATGAAACTATTTAAAAATTTTATGGTCAGTTATTGTTTAAAGGCAATTATCATTTTGTGGAAAAAACATCTGAGTTTCTCTTTGGATGTTTAGGGTGTGACTAGACGTTGGCACATCCATGGGTGTACTAGTTGAACTCATGGATATGTCATCAAATGAATTTGTTTTTTTAAATTTACATTTCCATTATATTTTGGTTTTATAAATAGTTCGTACCTTCCAGTTGAGGTCAGGTCATTCATGTGGTTCATAAATTGGTTTCCAAGGTATTCCATTAGGTTTTTCCATTTGACATTGAATCATGCTTTGGTGTTAGGTTGGAAAGAACCATTTCCATTTGGATTTCTAAATTTAAAATTTGTATTGGTAAGATGTTTTGCATAAATGGGTTTTGAAAAGTCGACTCAATGGCATGTTTGGCACTTTCATATTTCGTGTAATGTTTGTGTCGATTCGTTGACGTGACATATTTTTTGATTACTGTTTTCCCATTTAACAACATTAATATTTTGAAAAAGGTACCAAATGGTTTTAATGATTTCATGTCATAACTTCCATTTTTCACTTTGTTAATGAGAAATTATTGAATGTGTATTTGGGAGCGCTCTTGTCTTGGGTAACACATTATTGGTGAACTCATATGAAGAATTCTTGTTTGGGGTAGGCAACTGTGGTGAGATGAGTCACGCATGCGAGGGCCATCCTACGTATTTGTATTATTATAATCACTATGGTTTCTTGGGAGTCTTTTAGATGATCGACTAACGGTTGTTGATCAAAATTGATTAGATGGGTTGGTACCCCCTTGATTGGTTGTTATTCCTGGTAGGCTTTTCTGCTGGTCGGTTAGTTATAGGGTGGCCAGTTTGTTATAGAATTTGGATCTTGACAATACACCGACATGTGGTTCTGAAACCGAGTATGTCCAAGGGTCTTATAGTGATTTTTAGGATCACCCATGGTTTTCCTCTACTTTACTTGTTTACTTTTAGCTATACTTCTTTTTTCATCTCATACTGTCACCTGGGTCTTTTAGAACTACCTTGTTTTACTTGTTTTTCTTTTTTTGAAAAATTGTAAATTATTTTTCAGAAATAGAAGGTAGTGTGTGTTTGGATTTTAAAATAGTAATTGATATTGTTTTATTAAAAGATGGAAATATACTTTTATAATTTTACTTCAAACTTCTGTTAATGGATTATTCAGTGAAAGGAGGAGTTGTATTATACTGTTTATCTTGGAAACCCTACATATAATTTTAATGCTCGTTAATTTTTTATCATTTCAGTTCAGGGTTTCCTTTTCTTAGGATTTCTTGGAATATTTTCTCATTATTGGAGTAAGGTCGTCCATTGGTTGGGAGGGGACCTGGATGGTCGCGTTGAGCTATGTTGATAGATCTAGTTTTATTATTCTATTTATTCATATTTATTTATTTATCTCTTATTGGACAAATCATTCCAAATGAATAAATTTTTATGTCTAACAGTGGTTGGTAGCCTGTGGGGGTTGGGAACTCCCTTCGAGCCATGTCGCATACTGGATCGGGTGGCCGGTTCATGGTCGACCTAGGATGGTTCATGAAAAATGGTATCAAAGAGGCCCCTTGTTATTTAGGGTTTTAGGTAGATAGAGAATAATAATGCCAGGGATCGAGATGTAGGTATGAGAAGGATGTTATGAACCCTCACCCATTCTAAACTTCGAGTCACTAGGGGTAGTCCGAGAATTGAGTCCTTGTCTCTTTATGGTCTGTTTTGGATTGAGGGATGAGAAAGTAGGAAAGTAGATGTTACATCATGATCTTAGAAGGAGTAGTGACCCATGTGGAGTCAAAGTACATGGTTTAAGTTCGTCATAGTCGTTAACTCTTACATGGGGAATGTCCTACTACCATGTCTCGAGGTTAAGCATGACTACTAATCCGTCACTCATGTAGTTTGTTGCAATTTGAGTGTCATCTTTTTTCTCGTGAGTGTGAGTATGCCTTTGAAAATGAAAAGGGTAATTCTGTGTTCTGTTTGTATTTGTTTGGTTTTTGAGCTGTATTTTTTTGAATGAAAGCACTTTCATTGACGTTGGTTTTGATTGATATTGGTTTTTTCATTCTGTTTTATATTTTGTTTAGAAAATTCTTCCTAGAAATGTCCCCGTGGTTTCAAATAATTCATGAATAGTTTTTTGTCCTTCTTGGAAATTGCCTATCCATGAGGTTGAATGGGGTTCTTCAGAGGTAGAAGAGTGGCTTGAAGAGGTCGAATGCATCATCAGGGTATTGTGAACTCCCAAAGTTGTCAGAGTGTGTGATGTTTGGGGTCCGTCTGATGGTCCATCTCTAAAATAATGGGAGTTTTTCACCCTTCCATCAATGCAATTTGGGAATACGTGGGATGTATTTAAATCTTTATTCATATGATGGTATATACTTGAAGAGTTGAAGATGAAGAAAAGATAAGAGCTCATTTGTATTCAACATGGCCAATGGACGATGAAATTATATGTTGACCATTTCAAGGAACTTGTGACCTTTTATCTGGAAGTAGCATCACATGATCTAATGAAAAATTCTCTCTTTATCAGGGGTCTTCATCTATAGAGAATGGAGTGTGTTTAACCTTCTAAGGACCATCATTTCTAGAATATAGTGACTGAGGTCTTATTAGATGAGTTGGTGTCCAGAGCAGAGATAGTCAGAAATCCATCATACCTAGTTACCCGTGTAGGTTCACCATCTGTAGAGCAGGGTGTTCCAGAGAGACCTGTTTCTTAAGAGTCCTCTGCTAGGGTTATGGATTTTGGTTCATCAGACTGTGCTGTGGTGTGCTACCAGGATGGATGGCTTGGGATGATAAAGCTATCAAGTCACATCCCTCTGAAAATGTGTCATCGTTGCGGCTATCTCGGTCACATAGAGAAGTTTTGTAGGAATTTTTTCCTAAAGAAGACACTGTGAGCAAGAAATTACAGTACCTAATGGTGAGGCAGGAGATGATTCAGTCAACAGAGACCTAGGCACAGGCCTTGGGGTGAAGCTCTCTCATTGTAATGAGTTGTTGTGGGTGTGAAGCATCAGTCCAGGTTTTGTGTTCAATGTTGGCAGTAGAAAATTTAATGACTTTTCATTCATGTTTTTTGGTTGTTATTGTTTTGATGTTGTCATTTTTTTATTTTTTCATGGGTAAGTTATAATATACATGTTCTGTTGTAATACAAACATTTTTTTCTGTTTGATTAAGGTATTCCAAATCATTATTTTTCTTAAAGGTGTGTTTGGCCATGTATGGGTTGATCTTGGTTTAGCGGTGTTTATTTGGAGATCAATGTTCATGGGATGGAGTCAACGATTGTAGTTATTCTTGGGTTTACTACTGGGATTATGTTCTTCATGGAGGTTCTTCCCTCATGTTTGAGGTTTTTGGTTTTGGACAAGAGTTTCAAGTATCAGTTAAGGTGTTGTTTCGCCGGTTCTATAGATGTTAGTTTTTATTTGTTGGGAGTCGTGAATCAACCACATCCTTGAGGTGATATGTTTATGTATAAAATTTTCATGGTGGTTGATTTCTTATGGTGGGGATAACACTCTCGGGTTATCTCATTCTCTTGTGTTATGGTTTCTTTCAGTTTCAATCGGGCATGAATTCTTGTTTTCTCTGTTATTCTACTTGGTGACATTATGGGGGCAGAAAGTGTCATTGGTGGGGAGAATTGTCACACCTAGACTTTTACGTAAATTTTTATTTTAATATTTCTTGGATCTGGGTACTTTCACCAATTTACAGGCTATGTACCACATTAAAATTTTTGTCGCTTAAATATTTTTAGTGGGTTTCAGACCCGTGCTTGGACACCGCACAGTTGGCGATGGCCGCGTTGTTAGGCCGTGTACCCATTTAAATGTGTAACGATTAAAATAAAAAACAATTATGTAAATAAAATGGTTTAAAATTTTAAATTGTATCAATAATAATGTTATTATTTAATTATTAACAATAATATTACTATTGTGTTTTTATATTTATTTTTATTAAATTTTATTATCATTATCATTAAAATTAAAATTATTTTATTATTGATAGTATTATTATTATTATTATTATTATTATTATTATTATTATTATTATTATTATTATTATAATAAATGATAAAAAACTAACAAAACCCAAGCTCTACCTGGCCTCCCCTTCCCCTCCCCTTACCCGCGAGCCACCTCCGTACTTGCCCCTCCTGTAGTCGCCTCGCTCCCTGCGCCATGCACCTACTGGCCTACAGGGCCCCGCGCTACACCCCATGCCCCTACCTCCAGCCCTCCGCCTACATCTAGATCTACACTCAACCTTTGCCTTCTCCCCTCGCTCATCTACCTTGTCCAGCACCTAGTCCCTCATCCCATGCTTGTAGCTAGCCGACCAGCCCCAGTCAAACCCGGCATCACCCTTGACTCCCGGTTTCCCTCTGTAAGAACCCTCATTTCCTACTGTTTTCCTCTCTAGCAACATCCTCTCCCCCTACTACTCCATATGACATATCGCCTCACCCCTTGCTCTCGTCTGCCACCTTCCCTCCACTTCTCAGTCGCCACTGCCCCTCTCCTAGTAGCCCAAACTCATGTCGGCCTCTGCCTCTCCAAAATGTTCAGCCACCGGCCTCCTGTGCTTATGCTCCCCCTTGCTCTAGGTTGTGGAAAACCACATCTTATGCTCCGGCCTACTGTAATCATCTTTCCACAGATGTGTTATTTTATCCATGATCAACTTTGAGGTAGGTGTTTCCAATAATTCATTTCCAAAATAATTCATTATCACTTGCTTGACTTCAACTGATCCTTAATGATTAATTTTACCTCTATTATATCTATAGTTTTATGTGATTATTGTTTTTGTCTTATTATAAATTTCTAATAATGAGTTTTTATATGTAATTGTGTAAATTTATCAGTTAACATAACTAGGATGTTTATTTCAACTATTGTTTTCCATTAAAGTGGGATTGGGGTGGCATCCACTAAATTGTCTGGTTCGTTTAATTTTTTTTATAAATTGTTTAGTCTATTTATAAAATTTCTTGGTTTGATTATAAAATTGTTTACTAAATTAGTTGTAATGTTGATAGAATGTTTTTATAAACTACTTGTCTTATTTATAAAATCATTTATAGACAATTTTTTTTTGTTTATGAAATAATTTATAAATGTTTTGTTTAGTTATGGTTTAATGGAAATTGGCGTTCTGTGGAAAAAGCATCTAAGTGTATCTTTGGATGTTTGGGGTGACACTAGATGTTCTCTCTTCCATGGGTGCACTAGGTTCACACATGGGTGTGTTGAAAAATGAAGGTGGTTCTTTATATTTACATTTCCTATAATTCTTGGTTATCTAAATGGATTGTGCTTTCCAGATGAGGTTGTGTATTTTGTGTGGTTTTTAAAATGGTTTTCATGGTATTACTTAAGGTTTGGCCTTTTGGCCTTGAACCATTCGTCGGTGTGTCATTGAAAGTAACCATACCCATTTGGATTTATAAATTTAATATCAGTATTAGTATAATGTTTTGGGTAAATGGATTTAGACATGTCGGCCCAAAGGCACTTTTGGAACTTTCAGCTTTAGTGTAATGTTTGTGTTGATTCATTGTAATAATGACATTTTAATTACTATATACCCATTTAGATACATTAATATTTTAAAAAAGGTACCAAATGTCTTTTATTATTTCATGGAATGATGGTCGGTTTGCACTTTATTAATATGAAATGATTGAATGTGTAGTTCGGGGCACTCTTATCTCGGGTAACCCTTTATGGGTGAACGCATATGAAGCATCTGTGTCTAGGGTAGGCTAATTCGGTGGGATGATTCACACGTACGAGTTCCTTCCAACATACATAGTATTATTATAACCACCATGGGTCCCTGGTCATATTTTAGATAATCGAGTGACGGGTGTGGATCAACCCCGATTAAAAGGGTTGGTACCCCCCAAGATTTTTTGTTAGGCCAGGTGGGCTTTACCACTGGTTGGTTAGTTATAGTGTGGGCAGTTGGTTATATGCAGATGAACTTCACCATACACTGGTAGGTGGTTCCGAAATCAATTATGTCTAGGGGTCTTATAGGGTTGTTTCTTGCTTACTTTATGTTATACATGTTTTTTCCAGCTCATACTGTCACCTGTTCCATTTTTCACTACCTTGTTTTCCTTGTTTGGATTTTATTTGTAAAATTGTAATTTTTTTATGAAATGTAACATTGTGATATTTGGGTTTTTAAAATTGGTAAATTATTTTTTTTTATTAAAACATATAAAATCTACTTTTATAATTGTATTTCAAACTTGTGTTAATGGATTGTTCCGGGAAAGGAGATGTTGGATATTGTGGTTTATATTGGAAAAAATACTGATCATTTTAATCATCACACCTATTTTATCATTTTCGTTTTAGGTTTTCTTTTCTATGTTTTTCTATGGTGAGTTTCTCATTATTGGAGTAAGGTCGGGCTTTATTTGGGAGATGACCTGGATGGTCACGTGGAGGTACGGTGAGCTGTTCATTTTTATTATTCTATTTATTCCTTTTTATTACTATTTATTTTATAGGCCAAATCATTCTTTCGAGTTTAATGTTTAATAACGAACACTGGTTTCCAGCCCGTAGGGATCAGGAATGCACTTTGGGGAATGTCGCGGACCAGCTCGGGTGACCGGTTTAGAGTCTACTGAGTTGTTTCATGACATATTCATTCCATGAAGTTATTAAAAATAGAAAAATAATGTTCCTGGATGTGGTAGTTTTCTCGTACACATGTGAAAGGTTTCAGTTTTTAAATATTTAGAATGGAAACAATTTAGATACTAATAATTATTTCAACATTCATTATTTTTTCACATTCATCATATTTTTTCAATGACTTTGTACATATAAATATTAAATTATGGGGGTGATGAAAAATGGGACAAATCATTCCTAAAACCCACAGTTTTCCAGTAAACATGAGAAAAATTTTCATTTTTTATTTGATAAATGGGAATAATATAATCATTCTTCCAAAAATAATATTGTTTTAGTATCCTAATAAGACTTATATAATTAATTTGAGATGATTATATAATATTTGATGAATTTTTAGAAATATAGAAAAATTAGTTAACTAAAATGTGAGGATTTCCTATTCATTTGATGTACTCATTTTTATTAAACTTAAGATAATTAAAAATGATGTTTATGGTCACATTGTTTGATATTGATAATTGTATCGGATTTATAGAAAGGGTATTTTGTAAATAATTTTTTGATTTGAAAAAAATGTTATCATTTAAAATTTAATATTGACTATCATTTTATTAGCTACAATTAATTTCTTGATAAGAAATCATTGAAATTTAAGGGTCACGAATGTTCTTATACAGAGAAAATTTTGTATTAAATTGAACATGGAAAACACAGTTGAATATTTATCATCCAAATTTTATAATTCTATGATTTCAACGATTTTTATTATATTATTAAAATATTTTATAAAATTAAATATATTTCAATTCGTTTTCCATACTACTCAAAAAATTTAACATAAAAAATATTCAAAATATTTATTCTTGTAAAATATAAACTCTAAAACAACAAAATATCATTCATAAGTAGAATATATATATTTTTTAAAAAATCCATCCAAAATTTATCAATAATTTTTTTAAATCATTTACATGGGTTTTCTACTACTTCATCAATTGTTGTGTTAACACTGGTTAAGTGTTTTATATAATAATTCTTGTATTTAAAATTTAAAAAAGTTAATAAAATTAATATAATTTCATGAAATTAATTATATTTATCTAAATTTCAAATTAATGGATCATCATCCTTTATCATTGTTGTAAAAACAAATATAATACATTAACTATGAGATAGTTATATTTAAGAAAATTCTATTGACATAAAATAAAATAAAGGAAATTATAAAAAATAAGTAGGACCAAAATTATAATTCATAGAATATACAACTAGTGTATTATAATAAATCATGAATTCACCAATTCCATGTTATGTTTTGGTAATATCTAATAACATTACCATTTGATAAAAATTTCTTATTTATTTTAAATTCACCGTAATGAATAATATTTAGAATGGAAACATCATTTTCATGACTAAAAATGAAAAAACATATTTCCTAATTTTGATATTAATATTACATATATTGGTACCATTTTAAACAATTAAGTTTATAAATGTGTAAAAACTAGTTTTAATATCCTTACAAAAAATACATGAAAGCCATTATTTGAATATAAACACGTATTTTGAATGAATATAAGAAATTAATTATCATACATTACCAACTAACAATCATCTTATGACTATAATTTTTTTTCTGTTTTAATTAAAAATAAATTTAAAAAAAATTATTTATCACTAGTGGTTAATTTCATTAATGATGATAAATATATATTTCCATATAAAATTTATTTAATGAAAATTATCTATGTTTACCATCAACTACTTTTATCTTCAATTCTACCCAAATAATAAAAAATGTCTTGATTTTTATTTATCATTGTTAAACAGATAAACAAAAATTTTCAATAAATTTAATAATCTAAAAAGATAAATTCATATTTGGACAATGAAAATGCAATATAAAAATTTCTATTTATCATATTAGTATTAGACTCTTATTTATTATAATTAATTAGTATATTTAATTGATTTTCACAATTAATTTACATAATTATGAGATAAATATATTATATTTATATCATTAAAAAGGTAACAAATATTATAAAAATTTATAACTCTACAAAATTTTAAATATCATTTCTATATAATCAATTATTTTTTATTTAGTTAATTATGTCGCTTGAATTTTGAAAAATAATCTATTTTATAAGTTTTATTTCTATCCAGTAATGTATTTAATGTTTTTGAAATAGAGTGTTATTCATATATTTTAACTCCTAATTATATCTCCATCTATCATATATACATCTTATACATAATGTATAATATAAAAAATATCAAGATTTTACATTCATATCCCTTTTGGATCATCAAAATTATATTTAATTTTATTAATAAAAGTATATTTTTGAATGTATTAACAATCAAATATAGATTTTATTATAAAGAGTACATTATATATACCAAATAAATATGTTCTATCAAAAAATTTAATTTTCGTTTTAAGAAGAACTCCTTGATTGTGGATCAATAAGTTTGAATATGGTTATCTTCCTTTTTTAGGTTTACTTATTTTACTATCCAGATGATTAATATTATATAATTCACTAACATAATTAATTATCATTATGAAATAAAATTTTTTCTATTAATAGATAGTTTTTAATGTATCCACCAATATTTTACCTCATATTATAAGATTAATTTTTAATTCACAATGATTAAAAATAAATTATAAATTGTTTTTTGAGATTCAAAATATGACAAAACTTTATTCATCCTATCATTACCAATTTCTAAAAAATATAGTGGGTTAAAAAAGATAAGACAATATGTAATGAGAATAAAAAATCATTTGATGAAATTAGTAAATTGTTACCAAAATCCTAAAAAAATAAAAACCCAATGTCAACCTAAATAATTACATTAATAAGAAACACAGAAAATAATTAAATTATTCCTAATCAAATTAGAAACCCAGAAATTAAAATTATATGATCACATATACATATAAAAATTACTTAAAAGTTTCCCCTAAATAACGTTAATCCCTCACAATGTTACATAAAGATATTTTGAATATCAAAATCATATATTATATAAAATATATTAATTTTTATAAAAACATTAACCCTGGCGTAAAATCTCTAAAAAATCATATATCATTCCAAATAGAAACTAATTTGGTATCCATCAAATTATAAAATTCAAAATAACATAATATAACACATTATATAATAAATTTAGATTATTCTTAACAATTTAATGATAAAAAACCCATAATCCAAATTAATAGAAATTAATAAAACCAAAGAATTCATTAATGTTAAAGGTTATATATATCATTAATCTAATCACTCTATAATGTAACATTATTCTGAAATATCCCTCAAACAAATTCATTTGGTAAACCATATGGTTAAAGATAACAAAGGCAACTATTAAAACCCAATAATCATCTCCCAAAATGTCATTAACATCCTAATAATCCTTTCACATAAAACCTAAAAGGGGATTTAAACCATTTTAAATATGACCAAAACTAATCTTATCAACCAAGAATGATTTTTATAACACTTAAATTATACTTAATGGAAAAAATTTCTTCTCTAAATTTAAGTACACCCTTTCTAGAATACAAATTCTAACAACTTAGAACCACATTGTGTAATCTATTGTTAAAAACATTCTTATTATATACTGGATTTTAAATTAAAAAATGTTCCAAATTTATAAAATTCCATCGTTACAATGTTAAAACCAAATGTCGGCACTCTTACATTTGGATTACATGTTAGCATAAGAGTTCTATAGAATTAAGAAATAACATTAACAAAATAATGTCATATAATTCTCATCTAATATATATTTTTCCTAGTATACCAAGAACATGTTTTTTCTAATTAATTCATCAAATTAACCAATGAAATTAGAAACATTTGATATACATCTAGATATATCATAATTAATACCATTCTTTAAAACATTTTGAATTGGATACATAAATGTATTGATAGAGCATGCTAAATAATGGAAAATATAGAAACTAAAAATAAAATATCATAATTAAGAATTATATGACCATATGTGTACACAAATAAAAATAATGTTCTTTGAAATAAAATAAGAGATTTTTTTTTAAAAACATGATACATAATCATCACTCATGGGGTGTTTGTTTTTTTGAAAACAACACAACATAGATATAATTTGAGAAAACAATCTTGTGTTATACGAAAAAACAATCTATTATAAATAAAATTATGTGGCTAAATTTTATCATAAAATGTTTCACAAGAAATGTTATAGAAAAAAATCATATAATGTTCTTTTAAAATCATAATCATATAACTCTTGTAATCATTATTATAATGCAGTAGACTACAAAATTAATTACACCATATTCCTTAGATTCGACTATGTTCATCTTGCTTCATCACCATTACATATTATTAGGGGTAACATATATCCATTTAACTTTTTCAACTTTATAGAAGTATCGTATAATCATATTATACCATAAATTTCATAAGAGTATGTTATTTCCAGTAAACACTTTCCGGAACACCCATTGCATTTGATGGATATATCATCCCCAAAGATCAATAAATAAAAATTCCAAGAACATTAACATGAAAAAACTATTTGTTATTTTTAAAAAATAATAATAAAGAAATACATCATTAACTAATTTATTTATTAAACAATGAAAAATAAATGTCTTTTTTGAAAATTTCAAAATATTACCATAACAAAACATAAAAATAATGAATTTATATGATATATGTATTACTCATCACTAGGGAAGCATAAAAAAACTAAATTATGATAACATAGTAGAAAAATAAAAAAATTGGTTATAAATATTCATTGAAAACGAATAATAAATGTTCATTCCTTCTATTATCTTTTAAAAATGATATTTTTTCAAAAAAATTGTATTATCTCTGAGAAACCATAAAATAATTGAGTCAAATCCTAATAATAAAGAATAAACATATAATATATAAAAGGATATCAAATAAATAACCTTAATAAAATATTCTATTCACACATTCACAATTAATGTCAATGGTGTCTAGTACAAAAAATATAAAAATAATTACATTTAACTGTTAAATAAAAAATAAAATACATATCAAAATTAAATTAATAAATTATTAAATTTCATATAGTATGACTCCTAAATTAATATTAATAATCTTCATATTTATTAATTGGTGTTTATGTATAATACATTAAAACATTTAAAATAATTATTTTAAATAAAACAGATTTTATATTTTAAAATAAAAAATCCATTTGAATGAAATAACATGATAAGAAATATATAATATTAATAATATATTTAAATTCTAGATATAATTTATTAACGGTAAATTATATAATCTATATAAATTAATATAGGTGAATAATTGAAAATATTTCTTAAGATAAAGTCTTACAACTTTAGTTAAGAATGAATAAAAAATAAAATAAATGAAATATCATGATTCGATCTATAAATTATTTTAATTAAATAATACGTTAAAATACATTAATTGTGTATTATGTATCCCAAAAAAAATGTATCATTGTGTAGAACATAAACATGTACCCACGAATTGAAATTAAGACAAAGAACTCTTTCAAATATTTTAAAATTTGATGTGCGCAAAAATCCATGCAATGATTATGTTAAAAAATAAAAATCCTCATAATTATTTATGAAAAGAAATAGAAACCATTAATTTTTCACAACATAGATAATCATGGAAGAATAAAGTACATGATGATGTTACATAACCTAGTGAAAGTAAATTTATTTAATAACCCCTTTACATCAGACATTAACTTTTTCAGACATTCTATGAACTCAAGAATAATATGTTAGATTTATTATAAATTTATTTGAGAAACATAATTTAATTTATCGTAATAGATAACATTCACATATAATTTTGTATTCCCTTTTTTTATCAATTCTTTTATATGATTAATATTCTTGTGTAAAAATATAATTTTCCACACAAGTTCTAATTCAGTGATTATTATCCAAGAACCATTTCCATGAATTTCCATGATGATTTTATATATTTTTTACATTGTTGACGATTTTCATGGATATTTTATTATGATTGTTATGATTATTAGTATACAATGCATAAACATACCATTTCTATAAAATATGACTGAATAAATAGAATTTAATTAATTAGATAAAAAATAAGTATATAAACATTCTAAAATCATAACTAAATATTATATAAATTATTATTACATTATATTATATTTACTTAAAATCTTCAATAAATCATGACATAAATGTTTTAATAATGTTTATGTAAGTGGTAAAATCAAATAAATTATGTATATTGTATAACAACTGAATGTGTAAGAGGTTTTTATTATATAAATATAATAAAAATTTCATATAAGATTAATAATTTTATAAATATAATATTTTTAAATACATTTTCATAACCATCCTAACAAGATGATAATGGAATGTGAAGTTGACCACTATGGGAGGTGGTAATCCACAATGATACAAAAAAATATTTAAATTTAACTAGCAATAAAATTTAAATAGGGTAGGGATTAATTAAATTTATAGAATAATAATTATATCCGACTTATCATATTTATTCCCCTATAATTATTTAGATCCATACCTATGAGGTTATAAAGGAAAATAAAATATGTTTTTCATGGAGCTTGTTTTCTGCACAAACACTGGACTTGTGTTTTTATTTGTCTTTTTGGGGACAAGAATTTCATAATTGTTGTTACAAAAACACAGTATTATTTTATAAAACTAACGATACCGAATTAATTATTGTTTTATTTGGTTATATTATATTTAGAGAAATTTTAAGAGCAATGAAACATGAATGAGATCAGTTAATATAAATATATGTACTTTTGATATCTTCTTTTCAAATTAATTTATGGACTTTATAAAATAGGGTAATGATAACACATGGATCATGTGAATATGATATGCTACAACTGCATAGTTAGTTAATGGATATATTAGAAGAAAATTTAACTCATATATGTTTTTTGCAATGGATAAAATGTCTTCGATTTTATAATAAAAATTCAACATAGTTTAAAAAAATATTCATTCATCAATAGTCATGAATATAGTTAAATAATGGAATATATCTCTCAAATGGACCATGAATTTAATTTTTTAAAATTTCATACACCATGTTTCCTACAATAAAATTTTTATTTGTTTTTAATCTGTTAATAAAATTTTGAGTAACTATTAATATCCCAAATGTCATTTTGTAGGAAATTAAACTATGTTAACCTTAAAATTATCCTTATAACAATGGTGGTTGATTATAAAAAAATGAAACATCTCTTATACTTCCTAAATATATACAAGTTTTGTACATCATAATTTTTCAAATACATTTTATATTTAATTTTATTTAAATTGAATTATTTAAAAACTAAATGAACATGAGTAACATTTAGAAATTATAAAACAAGGGCGTTTGAATGTATCATAATAGACCAATTTTAGTATTTATTTTCGCAATATTTTTTAATGTTATCATTTAACAAAATAATTTAACAAAGTTTATTTTTTACCGTGTGACTAACATTTATCTTACGAAAAAAATTTAACTAAAAATGAATTTATATATATTTACATAATTTTTATATGATGTTTAATAATATTGAAAAACATTTAATAAAAATACAATTTATATAGTTGGTAGAAATTAATTCTATTACCCATGCTGAAAAGGCTAAAATAAAATCAATTTTTGAAAAAAAATAGTATTTTTAAAGAACCCAAAAATATTATTCATATTCTATAAATAGTAAAACACATGATATTAATGTAACCAATAGTTATTTAATATAATATTAATATATTTAATTAAATTCCATTATCTGTATTGATTAATTTAACTTATTTACATAAAAATACATAAGGGAATATAAAAATTATTTTCTGAATTTTTCTTATTTTACCATTGTCGTATATTATAATAATTTTAAAAAAATAATCAATTGATTATTTATAATTCATTTTATTACATTTTTAAATAGTATTTTTTAATAATTTTAATACTTATAATTACGGAAATATTACTTTTATATCAGGACATGTAATATAAAAAATCAATTCTATTTATGGAATAACTATTGGATTCATATTCCTCATAATTACATTATTATTTCATTTATGATACTAATTAATGTTCATAATTATTATATGAATAAAATTATTGATATTAATCATAAAAATTATTACATCTATAAAAAATCATAATTCTAAAAAAAATGTTAAATTCTTTTTCTATAGCATATTTTGTATTGATCTAAATGAATTAGACCACAGTTATTTTATGAAGTAGTTTATTTTATCAATTTTATTTCACTATATTATACATAAATTCATTTTTATCTGTATTAATGAATTTTTAATTTATTTTTGGTGTTTCATGTATTATATGAAAACATAAATACATGTTTTATTTAAAAGAGAATATATAGATAAATATAATGGAGTTACATTTGATATTTTAATTATTTTATATAACATTACTTTCATGAATATTCTGTTACAATTCCCCATCAAATTTTATTATCTTAGACAATATAAATTTTATATATTCCATTCTTAAAAGATATATATATATATATATATTATTGTTTGGATGGTCATCGTTATAATTTTTTTCTAATCAACTGTATCAATCATAGGGCCTTTAACAAAAAAAGTAAAACAATTAGTTGAAATGTCTTCAAAATCTCTAAAAAATAAAAATAAAAATATTCACAACATTTTACAATTATTATAATCTTAATTTTTCTATTAAAATGTTGGAATACCATTATTTTCCCTAGAATGATGTTATGCTTTATGGAAATAAAATTGTATTCTTTAATCATGTTTTTAAACCATGATGAAATTCCAAAACAATAATAACCAATCAACCAAAGGAATTATGATCCACGTTGTTATGTATATAGACACAAATAAGAATATATAATAACTAGACTATTGAATCTACATGACCTCAAGCGTGCCTCCTCATATGCTAGAACCATATGACTAGATGTGGGGGTCTAGGAACTTATTGTGATGGGACTATACCACCATATCAAACTATATAACAATTATAAGTTCAATAAGAATCAAAATAATCACGATCATAAATTATATTATACGTATTATAAAGTAATAGAAACAAGTGATAAATAATTAAATGGTCACCTATATGTATATAAGAATGATAAACCCACTATGTTGATCACATATACAGAATGAAAAAATCAAATCAAATAAAAAAACTCCATTTCAAAAAAAATCTATACCACATCTGTAACTCCCAGAGATTTTATGAGAAGTATTATTTTTAATTTATTTGATGTATTGTGTTGTATGATACCCCAAGAGTATCTTGAGTTATACGCAACACCGTATTAGCTTCCAGTATGTGTAACACTAATCTTTGATCATGTTCCATAAAATTTCAAGTTTGATTGATGGTAGTTATTCTACGCAACATTGAGTATATATATATATATATATATATATATTCAATGTATTAATGAAATATGGTTAGATTTTGTTATATGAAACAACAAAGGATTTGTGCACTACACACAACCCTGACTTGGCTTTCATTACACACAATCGCGACCTTCCTCGATAACATGTGTTATACGCAATACCAGGATTCACTAAACAACGATATATATTTATAATATTATTATGGACTAGATGTTCTGAATAGTATCAATTAAATTTTTAATTTTATAACATTAATATTCATCTTACACATTTTCTAGAACATGGTATGTGAACAAAATCAATTTTTTGAGTAAAATAATTATTTTTCAAAAAATGTAGTTTTGTCGCCTTTTGATGGCGCACCCACATTAAATATTGTTTTTGACATGTCTATAAGTTCAATTGGAAAAAATAAAATTCTTCTTTGGAATCAGGATATTAAAATTTACTTTGGATAAATTTTTCATATTATTCTGATAACTTTCATATTTTAATGAATAGTAAAAACACGCTATATTTTAATTAAAAACAATTGTTTTCATCGCAATAATTTATATAGTTAGATTATCTTTTTAATTGGGTTTAAAGTGTAATTAGAATATATTTTTACCATTTAATCCAATGTTGGTCATTGGAATTAATTTCACATTTAAATTGGATATAAACAAGTATCAATCTTTTGATGGTTACTGTTTCTTAAAAAACACTATTTGTTTTGATAACGGGAATAAATTTTAAAATTAATTAATTCCACTTCTATGTTTTGAATTTGGAAAAATAGACATCAATTTTGAATTCGGAATATCAAATAAGGCTTAGGCTGAATTTTTGATATTTTTCTGAAAAACTGCAATTTTCGATGAATAGTAAAACCACTTAGTTGTAGTTAAAAACCGAATTTTTCTTTTAAATGAAATTTGACCACTTCTGTGAATTGAATTTCGAAAATACGAGAGACACGATTATTATCAAGGACTAAAATGTGGTTCAATGATATGAAAATAATTTTTGGTGAATAGTAACTTTTTACTTTTTTAAACCACAGTTAAAAGTAAATAGGGTAATTAAGGGTAAAAATGATATTATTATTACCCTAAAACATGTCCTAATTCTATTGGATAAGTGTAATTAGACTAAAAACAACCTTAGGAATAACATATGACCATTTAGGCCCACATGGATTAGATCAGGACATTTATTATTAATTTATTTAAAGAAGGGTTAAAATAGTTAAAATCAAATTTTAATAACTAAATCATTTTTAATATAGGGTTATAAAGAATATAAATTAGACTATAAATATTAATTAGAAATATAAAAATATTTCCTACATAATGGTATTTTATTTGTAATTTTTAGACATTAAATAATTTAATTTATGTATGACACAATGATGATGCAGTAATTATCTTATTAATGAAATATTGACATAATTGATGTTGTAAATAACCAAATAAATTTAATTTAAGATTTTTTATGAGTTAAAATACTTTTATAGGTTAATATTACATATTATTACTGATTTAATTAACTTTGTTTGAACTAAAAATTCTGTTATCATTTTCACAGAAAGCAATTACCAAATAGTGTCAAAATTTACATAAAATAGTATTTAAAAAAAATATTATATTATTAATTATAATTTTATTCCTAAAAATCTTTGTTTCGGAAAAATGACTTATATAAGGTTATATATATTAACAATGAACAACTTGGGGTTCATTTGGCTTGTTATAGTAAGTTTATTAACCTTATAGTGTAAGAAAACAAGAAGACACAGTAAAAGTTAAATTATCTAACTTAAAGTTAAATCTAAATGATAAGGTTAAAATAGAAACCTAAACTTGTCTAAATTCTATTGGATGAGATTATTTCGATCCATACCTACCTTAGATTTGAAATAAATCAATTTTGAGCTATTAAAAAACGAATATGACTATATAATAAAATAATATTTTTAGTTTTTTCTAAGGTGACCCTCTCCTCCCTTATAAAAGAGAACCTCCTCCGTCTCCTCCTCACACCACTTTGAGCTTTCAAGCTCGGAAAACCCCTGAAAAATCCTCTTCTCCACTTCCATAAAAACATCCTAGAGATCCCGGTCTTCTTCAAAGACCAATTTTAGTTCCCTAAGAGGAGGTCTCAAAGAGGCGCTTCAAAGAAGAGGTAATGTCTGTTACCAATTCTTTCAACTTTATTTCTTCTTCCACTTCTTCTTTTTTAGTTGTTTCATTATGAGGTAATAACATCAGTATCACTCATATAATCATATGTTATTATAAGTATGAAACAACCATATTTCACCATCTATCCAGCCTATGGAAAACGAAATCACCGTACATGCGTATGTACGGAATACAGTCTCCACGCTGTGGTGTAATCTATTTTCCACCACCACCTTACATGGATGGGTATAATGGTGAAAGTAATGAATATATATGATTATTGTAAAGTGATATTGATTCTCTAATATTATACATACACTTTAACACATATCTACGAACTTGGGAATGATATCATCGCTCGTGCGTACGTACGGACTACTGTCTCCACGATGCGATGAGATTCACTCTCCATGTTAACCATTCAAGAATAATTATAAGGTATATATAATAAGTAATAATGAAATATATGACCTAATAATGCTACTGTATTTATGTATATATATAAATATTTATGTCATCTATTTAATTCCATTCAATTCAATAAAGAAACGAAAACAATGTTCATGTGTACGTACGGCCTACCGTCTCCATGAATGGTGTATTTCTTTCCATTTATCGATATATTATATATATGTATATTATGAATATATATTATATATAAATCATGTTGTACATTATGGATGTATGTAATCATTATCTAAGTAATCATATGAATAATTACAAGTTAAAACATGAACGACAAATGAAACAATTTTACCCAAAACGCTAATTTAACATGAATTTACAAAAGCACGTGTAATATAAAGTCATAAGTGAACCATATATGATATAATAACAATGAATATGATTCTGTAATAAGTCAATGACATTATTTAAATCATTATACTGGAGGTTTGGATACGTATGAAGCATATCGGACCTAAGGTATGGGATAATGTTGCAATCTCAATTGTTTTCTATCTGAGATTGCTTATACGTAAGTATTTACTGGGGTTATATTTATCATCCATGACTAAATTTTATAAAAATGTTTTCATGTATGTTTAAACTCATTTTTACCAATTTTTTACTTTTACTACATGGTACGTATGGAATATTTTTTCATACGAGATACTTTTTTGACTTTTTCGGCAACAGTTAGAGAAGAATGTTTTTTTAACTTATACAGCACAAACAGATTTTTACGGTTTCATAAAACCTTATTTTCATAAAGTTTACTCTACAAGATTTCATGAATATTTTCAACAAAATACTTTTATTTTAAAATTGAATGTCATTTTGGGAAAAGAAAATTATTTTCAAGAAGAAAGGATGTTTTCCTCAAAAATTCATTTCGAGTGCTTTATCAAAACCATTTTCTTTCTAAGATGACATTATTTCATATGTGTATGTTTCAAGTATAATGTATCTACGATTTATATGGTTTCACTTCTCTTATGATGAAATGATATCCATTTTTTTATATGGATTATGTTATGATGGCATGATGTTTAAGAATCCCATTCTATTACATGGGTTATGATATGATATATGGTTTATGATTTTGTGGCACACATAAGAATGGTATCATTATGAGATGTGTGGGACCTATATCTCCCTCAAATGCATTGGGTAATGATTTATATCTCACGAGATAGACATGGCTGGAATGGTAATTTAATCCAGTTCAGTATTACAGGACTGGAATGAGGAGTGAACTCGATTCAGAAAGAGACTTTGTCCACTAAGATGGTCTCGGAAAAAATGCCTTGGCTACTATGGAAATCATTACATGTGCTTAATGGATGACACAATTACATGTTTTATTCCCATTCTATTTTTTCATGATTTATGTTCCATTATGATCTATGCCTTATGTACTTCCATGTTTTATGTCGTTGCTCAAGATTTTTTTGTTTAAACATTATGTTCATGTTTTTAAGTTCAAATGTATACGGTTTGCATTATTTTATCCATGATTACCCTTATTGGGAATTTGAGCTCACCATTTTTATGTTTTATTTTCCCCCAGGATTAAAAGAACGGTTTAGGTAAAGAAACAAAAAGTGGAAGATCTTTATGGCAGATGTTGAAGATCTTTCACCACGATTAGAAGATTACGTTCCAAGTTTCCAAAGTCACTAAACTATTACGGTCCTTGTGTGTATGTTTTTGTTATGTATTAATTATTCCGAAAAAGTAATGTAATATCTATGTACTTCAAGCTTCAGGTCTCTACAGTTGGTATCAGAGGCAAAAGAGGTTGGAATGTATCTGATCCTTGGGAACTCTCGCATGTGAGCGTTGGACGAAGCATGGATCTCCGCCCAAGGGATTCATGAGGAAATGGATGCCACTGGGGATGGTGGTGTGTCCCACCCAGGGGGTGTAGCCACCCATGGAGTTCCCTGATAGGTATCAATTATAGTCCACTGGAAGTAATTCCAGACCGTTATAGTTGGTATCAGAAGAAAGGTTTAGTCAACCATTGGAAACTAGGATGTGAGAACTTTAGTCAGATCCATAGAGATATTTCTAAGGTATGTATAGGGATGTCCCTAAGGTTAAGTATACGTATAGGTTATAGTCCAAGAATTACGGTAATGACATTAGAATTAAACCTAAGATGTTAGTTGTCGAAGGTACTCCCCCTTGATTATGTTATTTTCCTTGTATGATTTTTGTCTCTCACATAATTCTTTTTGTGTTTTAGTCAATGGAGGGAACTAGAAGGAATTCAGTTAACATTGAATCCAATGGACAAATTGGTGACTATGAGAAACAAAATTGTGTAATGCATAGAGAGAAATATATTGTGATTATTCTGTATCATTCATTGCGATATTTTATTAGAAGGTAAAATTTAGTGGTATACCTAATTCATCAAATAAGAGGAAGATAAACTTTTATTCATGTTCGCATGTTGAGGAGCATAAAGAACAGAATATTGAGATTTATAAATAAGGGAAGAAGAACCTTTAGGAATACCTCAAATGGAGGGACAAATGTTATCTTTGTGGAGAAAAGGGTCATAGAGTGACAGACTGTTTTGGAGTTCAATGTATTATTTGTGGAGAACATGGGCATTACCCAACTCAATGCCCTGACCAAAAAAGTTACTTCTAAATCATGGAAGTACTTATTCCAGGAAAATCATTGAAGAGGATGGATTGAAGTGTTTATGTATTGGTATTAAATAATAATGTTGTTGAGGTACTTTTATGGTGTATTAGAATATTTTTGTATTAGTATATTGAGGTTTTCAATAATTTTATGGTACCAGTAACCATGAAAAGTTATTCAAATATTTTGGAAATCAGATGATATTCGCATAATGAACGGATAAGGAGAAAATGAAATGTTTGAAAGTATTCATGAGCTCATGATTGATATAAGGACTAAGTGATATCATGGTTTGAGTATATATAATTTTGAGTATTTTAGTATGGGGAAAGTGTTAACTTTTAACTGCATTCATGTTTTCGCTAAGATTAAATAGGTATTCATTTTTTCAAGAGAATACATGATTAAGGCCTTCGAATGTTTGGAATGTGAGCAGCAACACATATCTTATGATATATGGGGATCAATGATGGTATTAACATGCTTGTTATATGAAATATCTGGTAATCGTTTTCACTATAATATGAGAGTGGACTGCAGTATTATGGATAAGACTAAAGATTGGAATGGATTATGTTGGACATAAGTTAGTATTGTTTAAGGATAGAATTTTTTTTATAGTATTGATGGGTTGTTATAGTAATGTAGTTTTAGAAAAAGGACAACCTGCAGGATGGGCGACAACCCATCGCATCAGACAAGGCTGTGAGAATCAAACCCACAACTGAAGTGAGATTGGCCTTTATCGCCTACCACTGGCCTACATGAAGTCCATGTTTATTAGAAACTAGTTTTATTATATTAATCAGTATGATATATGAAGTATAAGTCAATTTTAGGAACTATATCTGATTAATCTCGCTATAGATGGACTTATGTTTTTTTGATAACTTTTGTAATATTTTGTTTGAGACAGATGGAATGACCCATCATTCCATCACATGATCTGCTAACACTTCATGGATGACAAATTCAACTTCATTTATTTAGGAGATGAAGTGTAAATTGTCCAAAGAACGACCAACGGTGATACTGTAACAAAATCACGAAAGTATTTATTCTAATTACAATTTCATCAACATTAGGGAAATGATCTTGAAAACAAAAAATGTTGTCCTAGTGCCCTTATATCCAATGAATCATATGGTACCTTAGATCATCACAAATCTACGGATTTGTGATTGTTGGATTTTTCATAGCCATGTCCTCTACCACTCTCCATCAGAACTTGATGTTTAGATTTCTCTTCCATATTCATATTTTCACCTATGTTCTCTCACGAGGAAACCCAGTGATGAGTTAATTTGGGTAACCGTTATTCTTCATACATCACTTTTTAAAATTATGTTTTATTATGTGGGTTTCTATTAAATAAACTTTCAAGTAGTCAACCATTTATAACCCCGACGAATTTTGGGGGAGAAATTCATTTTAAGGGGGGTAGAATGTAACACCCCAAGATTTTATGAGAAGTATTCTTTTTAATTTATTTGATGTATTGTGTTGTATGATACCCCAATAGTATCTTGCATTATACGCAACACCGTATTAGCTTCCAGTATATGCAACACTAATCTTGGATCGTGTTACACACAATTTTAAGTTTGTTTGATGGTAGTTATTCTATGCAACATTGAGTATATATATATATATATTCAGCATATTAATGAAATATGGTTGAATTTTTTTATAAGAAACAACAAAGGAGTCGTGCACTACACGCAACCCTGACATGGCTTGCATCACACGCAATCACGACCTTACTCGATAGCGTGTGTTGTATGCAATACCAGGATTCACTAAACAACGATATATGGTTATAATATTACTATGGACTAGCTGTTATGAATAGTATAAACTATATTTTTTATTTTATAACATTATTATATATCTTAAACATTTTCTAGAACATGGTATGTGAACAAAATCAATTTTTCAAGTAATATAAGTATTTTTCAAAAAAATGTAGTTTTCCGCCTTTTAATGGAGCACCCACTTTAAATCTTGTTTTTGACATGTCTATAAGTTCAATTTGACAAAATAAAATTCTTCTTTGGAATCAGGATTTAAAAATTTACTTTGGATAAATTTTTCATATTATTCTGATAACTTTCATATTATAATGAATAGTAAAAACACGATATATTTTAGTTAAAAACAATTGTTTTCATCGCAATAATTTATATGGTTAGATTATCTTTTTAATTGGGTTTAAAGTTTAATCAGAATATATTATTTCCATTTAATCCAATTTTGGTCATTGGAATTAATTTCACTTTGAAATTGGATATAAACAAGTATCAATCTTTTGATAGTTATTGATTCTTAATAAACTCACTATTTGTTTTGATAACGGTAATTAATTTTAAAATTAATTAATGCCACTTCTATGTTTTGAATTTGGAAAAATACACATCAATTTTGAATTCATAATATCAAATAATGCTTAGGATGAATTTTTGGTATTTTTCTGAAAAACTGTAATTTTCGATGAATAGTGAAACCACTTAGTTGTTAAAAAACTGACTTTTTCATTTAAATAAAATTTTACCACTTCTGTGAATTGAATTTCAAAAATCTGATAGACATGGTGAATATCAAGGACCAAAATGTGGTTCAATGAGATGAAAATAATTTTTGTTGAATAGTAACTTTTTACTTTTTTTACCACGGTTAAAAGTAAATAGGTTAATTAAGGGTAAAAATGATATTATTATTATCATAAAACATGTCCTAATTCTATTGGATAAGTGTAATTAGACCAAAAATAACCTTAGGAAGAAACTATGACCATTTAGGCCCACTTGGATTAGATCGGGAAATTTATTATTAATTTATTTAAAAAAGGGTTAAAATAGTTAAAATCAAAGTTTAATAACCAAAGTATTTTTAATATAGGGTTATAACGAATATAAATTAGACTATAAATATTCATTAGAAAGATAAAAAATTTCCTACATAATGGTATTTTATTTGTAATTTTTAGACATTAAATAATTTAATTTATGTATGACACAATGATGATGCATTAATTATCTTATTAATGAAATATTTACATAATTGATGTCATAAATACCCAAATATATTTAATTTAAGACTTTTTATGAATTTAAATAATTTTATAGGTTAATATTAAATATTATTACGGATTTAAGTAACTTTTTTCTAACTAATATGTCTGTTATGAGTTTCACAAAAATCAATTACCAAATAGTGTCAAAATTGACATAAAATAGTTTTTAAAAACAATATTATATTATTAATTGTTATTTTATTCCTAAAAAACTCAGGTTCGGCCAAATGACTTAGATGAGGTTATATATATTGACAATAAACAACTTGGGGTTAGGTTGGATTGTTATAGTAAGTTTATTAACCTTATAGTATAAGAAAACAAGAAGACACGGTAAACGTAAAATTATCTAACTTAAAGTTAAATCTAAATGATAAGGTTAAAATAGAAACCTAAACTTGTATAAATTCTATTGGATGAGTGGATTTCGACCCATCTTCACCTTATCTTCGAAATAAATTATTTTGGAGATATTAAAAACCGAATATGACTTTATAATAAAATAATATATTTAGTTTCTCCTAAGGTGTCCCTCTCCTCCCTTATAAAAGGGCACCTCCTCCCTCTCCTCCTCACAGCACATTGAGCTTTCATGATCGGCCAACCCCTGACAAATTATCTTCTTCACTTTTATATAAACATCCTAGAGATCCTGGTCTTCTAAAAAGACAAATTTTAGGGCCCTAAGAGGAGGTCTCAAAGAGGTGCTTCACAGAATAGGTAATGTCTATTACCGATTCTTTCAAATTTATTTCTTCTTCCACTTCTTATTTTTTAGTTCTTTCATTATGAGCTAATAACCTCAGTATCACTCATATACTGATATGTTATTATAAGTATGAAACAACCATATTTCACCATCTATCCATCCTATGGAAAACGAAATCACTGCACGTGCGTATGTACGGAATACCATCTCCACACCGTGGTGTAATCTATTTTCCACCACCACCTTACTTGGATGGGTATAATGGTGAAAGTAATGAATATATATGATTATTGTAAAGTTATATTGTTTCTTTAATATTATACATACACTTTAATACAATTCCACGATCTTGGTAATGATATCATCGCTCGTTCGTACGTAGGGACTACTGTCTCCACGACGCGTTGTGATTCACTCTCCTTGTTAACCATTCAAGAATGATTATAAAGTATATATAATAAGTAATCATGAAATTTATGAAATAATAATGCTACTGGATTTATGTATATATATATATATATATTTCATCTACTTAATTCCATTCAATTCAATAAGGAAACGAAAACAGCGTTCATGTGTACGTACGGTCTACCGTCTCCATGAACGGTGTATTTCATTACATTTATCGATCTATTATATATATGTATATTATGAGTATATATTATATATAAATCATGTTGTACATTCTGGATGTAAGTAATCATGATCTAAGTAATCATATGAATAATTACAAGTTAAAACATGAACGACAAATGAAACGATATTACCCAAAATGCAACTTTAACATGAATTTACAAAAGAACGGGTAATATAAAGTCATAAGTGAACCATATATGATATAATAACAATGAATATGATTCATTACTAATTCAATGACATTATTTAAATCATTTTACATGAGGTTTGGATGCATACTAATCATATCAGACCTAAGATAAGGGATAATGTTGCAATCCCAATTGTTTTCTATCTGAGATTGCTTATACGTAAGTATTTACTGGGGTTATATTTATCATCCATGTATAAATTTTATAAAAATGTTTTCATGTATGTTTAAAGTCCTTTTTACCCATTTTCTACTTTTACTAAATGGTATGTAGGGAATCTTTTGTCATACGAGATGCTTCTTTGACTTTTTCGGCAACAGTACGAGAAGAATGTTTTTTTTAACTTATACGACACAAACGGATTTTTACGATTTCATAACACCTTATTTTCATAAAGCTTAATCTACAAGATTTCATGAATATTTTCAACAAAATTCCTTTATTTTAAAAATGAATGGCATTTTGTGAATAGAAAATGATTTTCAAGAAGAAAGGATATTCTCCTCAAAAATTCATTTTACTAGCTCTATCAAAACCATTTTCTTTCTAAGATGACATTGTTTCAAATGTGTATGTTTCAAGTATAATGTCTCTATTATTTATATGGTTTCACTCTTCTTATGATGAAATGATATCCATTTGTTTTATATAGATTATGTTATGATGGCATGATGTTTAAGAATCCCATTCTATTACATGGGTTATGCTATGATGTATGGTTTATGATTTTGTGGAACACATAAGAATGGTATAATTATGAGATGGGTGGGACCTATATCTCCCTCCAATGATTTGGGTAAAGATTTATATCTCATGAGATCGACATGGCTGGAATGGTAAGTTAATCTGGTTCAGTATTATAGGACTAGAACGAGGAGTGAACTTGATTCAGAAAGGGACTTTGTCCACTAAGATGGTCTTGGCAGCAATGCCTTGGCTACTATGGAATTCATTACATGTTTTTAATGGATTCCACAATTACATGTTTTATTCCCATGCTATTTTATCATGATTTATGTTCCATTATGATCTATTCCTTATGTACTTCCATGTTTTATGTTGTTGCTCAATATTTTGATGTTTAAACATTATGTTCATGTTTTTAACCTCAAATATATATGGTATGTTTTATTTTATCAATGAATACCCTTACTGAGCATTTGAGATCACCCTTTTTATGTTTTATTTTCCCCCAAGATTAAAAAAAGGTTTTAGGTAAGGAAAAAAAAGTGGAATATCTTTATTGGAGATGTTGAAGATCTTTCACCATGATTAGAATATTACGTTCCATGTTTCCAAAGACACTAAACTATTACGGTCCTTGTGTGTCAGTTTTTGTTATGTTTTAAGTATTCCTCAAAAGTAATGTAATATCTATGTACGTCAAGCTTCGGGTCTCTACAACATCCAGGTATCATATCCCATTTAATATTTGGTCACATTCATAAAATTTAAAAACATTTAAGTGATGGGATTCATCAGTAGATAGTCAAATGGTGTCCCTAGTAAGGTTGGGAGTAAAAAACTGAAAAGTGAACAACAAATACAGATCCAAAAATTACAAAAAATGCACGAATATGGGCATATTATATGCTCTAAAAAATACATGAACCAATCAAGAACAAATATTTAATAAATAATGTATCATTGATCATCAAGACCATTAAACCAACTGAACATACCTACATAGGCATATGCAAATGTTTCTCTAATATCATTGTGATAACCATGCCAACAATAATAATCGCTCAAGTATCATTCACCCCAATATACAGTGCTAATGACATAGGGGCTACACTCACCCTTGTATATAATATAATTAACTTGGGAATTATCTATATTCAAATAATAACATTAGTAATGCTATATACTATTATATAATGGTTCATGGATTTTGTGACACAAACCTTTGGGATACTTGACCAGACTTGCAAAAAAAAGAAAAAATGCATCATCTCATGTGTTTATAGACATATACTCTACCCAAAACTACTTTAATCCTAATCAAAATATATCTTAGATCCACCACTATCATCATATACCTCCATACTATATTAATATTCATTAGTATCATAGACCCCCCATTATGGTTATTTTCATTATAAGTTAATATAGAACACACATTATTGGTGTTTTATTTTTATAATTAATAACCTTCGCACGAGTTTATTTTCTATCTCAACATGAATCTATAAATTACATATCATCAATAAAGTAATCCATCAACATAACTGTTGATGGACAACATATTCTCACTCTCATGAGCATGACTACACTCTCTATTACCGAACATGAAATAACATTGATTCAGGTTCAAAAATTATCCCCACATTCACCACCATCAATTCAGAACTACATCCTTTATTTAGGACCATGATATCATTACAGAACCTCCTGAATTGGATTTCTGTCATGATGGATATTCCATTTCATTGGTTCTACTCAATCAAAAAATTAATCTGTCAATCCAAAATACATCATTCCAAAGATATCACACTCCTTAGTGAGTCATTAATAGAAAACTTTTTTACATGACATAGGATTTTGGACACATTATTAAAGTCATTGTAGGATTATCAGGATCCATTTAAATTTCCAAGGTATTCCTGGGTCAGTGCATTCACCCAACACAAGACCATCCATCCTATGGTCCATCTATCTAGGATAATTATATCCTATTGGATCTAACATTGGTTACAATGGATGTCCTTATCAAGCCATCTTACAACCCTTCATCGAAGAGGATATTGATTCCACTAAATACATCTACAAAGTCATTCCATTTCAATTGATCAAAGAATAATTATCAAGGTGGTTCTATGAGCCACTTGAGAAGACTTGAATCAGGGCATCAAACAACAATGGTTGAGTCCAATAATAAATTACAAAAATTGAAACCATCGCCTTATCACATTATTTAGTTAGTTAAAATCCATCATTTCAATTAAACATTAAATTTTAATTAACAGGTTTGATTAATTCACTAAAGAAGATCCATTCATTCAGGGGTATAAAAACAGCCTAGATTAATATGTTACAAAAATTAAATCATATGTTGATATTCACATACCATATACTGTAATTGATTATTATTTTCCACGCTTCTTAATTAACCACAGATGTGCTCCTCCATGGCACTCCAAGTCCATACCCTCTTAAAAAATATCATATTTCAACACAATACATTTAATCATATCAAATAATGTAAAATCATTAGTATAAAAAATTATAATTAATTATAAAATATTAAAAAATATAGGATAATCTCTGAACCACTCGTCATGAACTTTAATATAAAAAAACATGACTTATTAGAACAATATGATCCAAAACACACTCAATACACAAACTTGAGAAGAATGTATAAACAAATATAATAATAAATTCTACAAATTAATTTAATTTTCATAATAAATCTTCTAAAATTCACCAAGAAGGCATACCTCTTTGAAATAACATGTAATAATGAGTAGATGTTGTCTTGTGATGTCCTTAATATAGAATATAAAAAATACCCATCATGTCAAAAACTTTATACCACGATCATACGTAATTATCCAGGAACACTAACCTAGAATTAAAAAAATATTGTAAGAAAAGATTGAATATGTAATTTTGAATGTTGGATGAATCATTACTTAATATCCATATATTCACATGAAAGACATCCCATAATAGACTATAAGAAAGGGATGAAATAAGGTTTATCAGACCTACCCACATGACCAAATATAATATGAGAGTAGAAGGGGGAATAATTTTAAATATATCCATTTAAATAGACACTGGTTAAATGATAATGGTCTAACAATTTTCTAGTGATACCAATTGTACATATAAGATTTCGGAAAGGAGACCAGAAAGCTCATGGCTCCAGAATATATCTCGTAAAAGCTTAACCTCCTTTCATTCCATCGTAATGAATCCCAAAGCCAATTTCCACAAATAAATCATCATTTGAATCTAAAATGTACCTTTTAATAGTATCTAAAATCCCAAAATTCATTCTAACAAATATTTAAAAATTGTTTCCATCCACAAACTCATGAATTCAAATTGATTCATAAATTTTTTAGCTCGTGCAATCTTAAGATCTTATAAACTCTCTACAATAACATTTCTCATCCTATAGAAACCTCAGTGGTTATACAACTAGATCCACTAACCTATTTATGTGGCTATTTCAATTCTATCAGGATGAATTCAATTCTTGAGTTCCATAAACCATTATAGATAATAACATTAAACATATGGAAGAATCCCTAAATGGTCAACTCCATTACACCAATTAATTTCAAAAAATACATTCGAATTTATTGAATCCTAACATCTGTAACACCCAGACCCCAGTTACCTAGAGTTAGTGCATTATTACATATAATTGGCATGATCACAAAAGATCAAGTCACAAAACACTGATTAGTTTAGTATCCTTGGAAACACTAGATATATTCATGAAGTCTTACATTACATCATAAGGTAAAAAAAATACAACAACATCTTGTCTTCATATCCTCTCATACTATCCCTGCATGTTATTCATAAATTACTTCTTCACATCCTGGAAAAAATAAAACATTGATAGGGGTGAGCTCAGATGCTCAGTAAGGATAACAATATAGTAGAAACCTTCATAGATAAGCATAAACACTAAAATAAATATATTACTAAAACAAGAGACTTTTAAAAAAGAACTTCAGTATAATATGGAAAGATAAAATGAAATAATTCCATTTACTTATTCACATGGATATTCTACTAGTCGAATAATCATATACAATATCAATACCCATTTTCATAAAGATGGAATGCATAATTCCGGACTATAATAACCACATAGCCAAGGCATCGTGCCAAGACAACAAATAAGATTTTGTCATGGACTCATGCCATGACACTAGTTTGTCTCATGAGACCAACCGATGCATCAAGGAGATATAGAGGGCTCCACCCATCACTTACTAAGTCCAATGCATTCCTCATATAAAATGTTTGAAACGTAACATAAACATTTGTATTAAATCTAGCATATGAAATGTCAATAATTTATCCAAAAACCACGAATGGTATAAAAATAGCACATCCACAGTCAAACATAACTCATTAAATACAATATGGAAGATTGTATTGTAACAGATTAACATCAATTGATAATAATGAATGATATTGACCATCAAAACTATTTGAGAGAAATATCCCCCTTTTCTTGAAAACATTTAAAAGTCACACTATTTGTCAATATGAAGTTTTAAAATAGATTTTTGAATCAAAGTGTCCCATACCACTTTGAAACTTTTAAAAGGAATTTTAATTTTAAAAATTAAATGTCCATATAAAAAAATCCTTAAAACCATTTTTAAAGCTTGGACATTAATGAGAAAGATTTAGAATAATAAATCTTAAAAACATTTAAAATGATATTTTAGGTAGAGTTTCTAAACAAAAGAGAGACTCATGAATACAAATAATTGAGGTAATCAAAACATTTTATTATCATGAGAATAAATGGATTCATGATATAATATATCAAAGTACATTATATACACCACATAAAAGTGATTTGGTGTATAACAACAAAGAAGTCTCAATGGGATGTAAATCGAGATTATGTCTCTCATAAAGACTGTATTCTTAGGTTAAGGATAAATAAACGACATAATTATGTGTGAAAAATATAAATAAACTCAAGATGATTTTATATTCAGTGTAAATCAATTAGAGTACATTCACACATATTCTTGTAAAAACAACACAAATTAATTGGATGTTTAATTCAATAAATGAAGATTGAGTAAAAATTACACTTATCAAGTTCATATCGACGACTTGAGAATTTATCAATGGGGTGATTATGTGTATCAAAATTATATCCACAGAAAGGGGAGTTGAAATTATAACCTAATAAAATTAATAGTGATTCCACACATAATCTTGGTGTAAAATAATCAATGAGGTATTCGTAAATCCGAATGAGTGGAAATTGAAATTTCAAATTCCCTTTCCAATTTGGTAACTTACGAAACATACACCCATAAAAGAAGTTTCATACAATTATTATGTAAATATCCATAAATTAAAGTATATTACACAATTAATACAATCATGGGTAGTACAGACACCATATGCAATAAATACGTGGTGAACAATAGAAATCTCACGGAATTAAAGGAGAGATAAGAAACCCCTTACTTTGTACTTTTTTCTTGGTCGACGGTAGGTTAACCTCCTGTATAATCGTGAAATAATTGTTATTGAGTTATAAAAGAATCATTTACAATAATATGATAGCATATATTATCTTTTAACATTGATTTGTTAATAATATCTTAGTATTATCATCTTTTCGAGTGTTAACGGATTCGTTTTCCTTTATATTAATTGTTATGCGAGCTGTATTTTTTATGGATGGGATGTATCTTATTCATATCCAGAATCATATCATGTCTCTAAAAATTATTTTTAATCATAAAATGAGAATTATACTTGACTGGATACGATGGATAATGAATCTCATCGCGGTCGTGGAGACAGTAGTCTGTACGTACGCACGAGTGACAATATCATTTTTTGATATTAAAATAATATATAATTGGATGGTATATAATATATAAAGAATAATTATCATGTTATATTTATTATTTACACGAATTAAACCTCATTATTATACCCATACAAATAATAATATATTTAATAACAATTACACAACGACGTGGAGACGGTAGGCCATACGTACGCACGTATGGTGACATGTCATTCAATGGACGGATAAAATACTGAATATGGTTGTACCATATTTAAAATAAAATCACATTATATATAAGATACTGGAGTTAATATTTTATAATGGAAATATAAAATAAAGAATAAGTGTAAGAAGAAAGGAACTTGAAAGAGGGTGGTGAAAACATTACCTCTTTTTCAGGTTCTTCCTTTTGATTTGATCAAAAAGCCTCCTTAGGTTGGAATTCTAATCACGATAAGGCCTCTATGTCGAAGTTAGGGAAGTTGGGATGATATTTGGGGAGATGTTGTCCGAGCCAAATGGATTTTATGGTGTGAATTAATGAGAAGGGGAAGTGCCCTTTTATAAGAGGGGTGAGGGGCACCTTTGGAAAAACTAGAAATATTATTTTATAATAAATTCATATTCGGTTTATAATGGCTCCAAAGTGTATTATTTAAAGGTTAAGTTGGGTATGGGTCTAAAACCACTCAACCAATAGAATTTAGATAGGTTTGGTTCATTATATTAACCTTATCTTTTAGTTTTAACTCTTAGTTAATTAGTTTGACACTTCCCATGTCACTTTGTTTTTTTATATTATATAGATAATAAACTTACTATATACCTACAAGAGACCCCCAAGTGGTCCATTAATGAGAAAAAAAATCATGATATAAGTCTCTTGGCAGAACCGTAGATTTTTAGGATTTTAATATCAATTAATAATATAATATTTGTTTTAAAAACTCTTTTATGTCAATTTTGACATTATTGGGTATTTTGTTTTTTATAAATTTATAACATCATTATTACTTAGAAAAAAATTTATATAATCAATCCTAATATGTCCTATTAAATTAGAAAATTATTATAATTCATAAAAAGTCTCAAATTACATTTATTTTGATATTTATAATATAAATTATTTTAATATTTCATTAATTAGGTAATTAATGCATCACATTTGTATCATAAATAAGTTTAATTATTTAATGTATAAAAATTATAAATAAAATACCATTATTTAGTAAATAATTTTATATTTCTAAGGAATATTTAGAATCTAATTTATATTATGTATAACCCTATATTAATTTTTTTTAGTAAATAATCCTTGATTTTAACTCTTTTAACTCTTCTTTGAATTAAATAATAATAAATGTCCTAATCTAATCCAAGTGGACCTAAATGATAATAATTTATTCCTAAGGTTGTTTTTGGTTGAGATACAATTTAACAATAGAATTAGGATATGTGTTTGGGTAATATTAATATCATTTTAAGCTTAATTAACCTATTTACTTTTAACCGTGGTAAATAAAAGTAAAAAGTTACTATTAACCAAAAAATATTTTCATCTCATTGAACCAAATTATACTACTTGATATTATCCATTCCACTCGGAGTTTCGAAATTCCACTCACAGAAGCGGTAAAATTATGTTTTCTGTGAATTTCCAAATTCTCATAGGAGGTGGGTAAAAGACGGTGAAAAGTTCAATAAAATTTTTATATATCTAACATTATTCTAAACTAACTCCAATGAATTACATTGAACATATATAGGTATTATGTATCTATTTTTACCTTAATTAAATTTAAATTAAATAAATAATTATATAAATAAAAATTTGGTTTTAAACTATAACTCAGTACTATTCATCAAAAATTGAAAGTTTTCAGAAAAATACCAAACAATCGGCCTAATCTATATTTGATATTATGAATTCATAAATGATGTCTATTTTACCAAATTCAAAACATATAAGTTGCATTAATTAATTTAAAAATTAATTCCCGTTGTCAAAACAAATACCGTGTTTATAAGAAATAATAACTATCAAACTTTTGACACTTGTTTATATATGGTTTAAATGTGAAATTACGTCGAATGACCAAAATTTTATTAAATGGTGAAAATATATTCTAAATATACTTTACAACCACTAAAATTCATAATTTATAACTATTAATTATTTTGATTAAAAAAGTTGTTTTTAATTAAAATTTAATAATTTTCACTATTCCTCAAAATGTGAAAGTTATCCGAAAAGTACCAAAATTTCACCTTAAGGTAATTTCGATATTACGAATCCAAAAATGAAGTCCGTTTTCAAAGGTAAAATTTATAAAATTTCAAAAAGTAGGTATTACTATTCATAATGGCTAGTTTGATTGGTTGTGGTGTGTTAGAATCTCGAAGTTGTGTACAATGCAAGCCATTGCATTATTCAAAGGGAAATGTACCATGGATGCATGGGGTGTTACATTCTCCCCTCCATCAATAAATTGTGTCGTCACAATTTTTAAAAATGGGCTTGGGAATGTAATGGAAAGTTGCACATCGGAAAAAGAGTCAATAAAACTATCACTTTAAAATAAAGAAAGAGAAGTACAAAGATCACCCGAGATAACCTATAATAGGATTCCATGTAGAAAGAAATGGATATGGATGATAAATTAACTGTCATGTTCTGATGGAGAGGGATAGAAAACATGATCAGGAGAAATTTAACAACAATAAAACAACAAACTTGTGATGGGACAAACGGTCATTAGTTTCCCAGTAGGAAAAGTAAACAGACAAAATTTTTATTTTTTATTTTTTATGTTACATTACATAATGATGAGAAATTCATTTATGATATTGAATAAGAACATAAAGAGATATACTTACTTTTTAAGTAGAGTTTCATTCTTTAATAAATTTCTACCACTAACTCGTTTTTTTGAACAATGAGTATTCAAGAAGACTTGGTCACACTTGAAGAGCTAAAATAAAATTTTATAGAATAATATGATCCACATAGGATAAACTATATATTTACCTTATCTTTAGAGATTAATCAAAACCAAAATAGTTAATATAAGATCTGATGATCCCCCAAATGGATATTCCATTAGAGAAAAAAACAGTAATCTTAATTTCTAAAATTAAACCATCAATACCCCAAAGTTAAATAAATACCATTTAATAATCAATTTTCGATAAAATAATTCAATATAATCCAAACTAATATTGAAACCCAAAACTTATAAAAAATTGGTTATGTAGTCTTCCACGTTAAATTGTATCTCTAAATGACATTAAATACTCTTAAAGTAACATACTTAAAAGTAATTAACCTAATCACATATTCTTTATTATAGGTTAATCATTTCCATAAATAACCCAAATCACTATAAATCCACAATAAAAATATAGGTAAAAAATACACCATTACTCCTCAAATGAAATCTCATAGTATTCTATTTTCCATGGGCATATAGTGTTCCCAAAAAGGCGAATATCTTCCAAAATAACATTTATCACTTAATCACCAAATCATTTTCCTATACAAAGGGTATTCATTTGATAAGACATAAGATACCAAATGTACTTATTATTGATCAATAAAATTATTTAACAAAAATAATAGTCACACTAACCAGGGACTTCATGTAGTCCAGTGGTACGTGATAAATCCCAATCGCACTTTGGTTGTGGGTTCAATTCCCATAGCATTGTCCGATGCGACGGGTTCTCACACAGTCTGTGTGTTGTCATTTTTCAAAAACTATATTTTATAACATTATCAAAATGAGATAAATTCCTCAAAATAACCATAACATAATGTAACCACAAATTTTATCTCATACCTTGCATTTTCTTCCCAAATTATAATAACTTTTAATTTCCTCAAACCCAATGATCATATAAAACCAAATTGTTATTTATAACTATATCTAGAACAGAAAATATAATTCTTCCTCAAATATCATTCTCACATGGAAAAATAAAGGGTTATAAATATAAGAGAAGATTATCCCAAAGTAAACACATCAACAAGGAGCACTAATACTTTTTAAACATTTCTCCAACCATTTATTTCCACATAGCTTCTTATTTGACCAAGAATATATCCTATAGAATAGGGAATTCACTCGGGTAATGCCTAGGTCCCCTACATTTACGAAAAATGACTGTAAATGGATTCTTGGGACCATTTTTATATTCTTTCATAGTACACTTCATTTTTCTTCAGCAAATATTCACTTTATGTCATTCCTTCCCGCACGTAAATCATTTTGTTGTCCCATTGAGACACTTTCCTGGGTGTCTCCTTCTACATTTCCTACATGATGTAAATTGAGGATTATTTTCTCCATGGTCTCCATTGTTGGAGCTCTTATCATTCTTCACCTTTCTCTTCCTTGTTGAGTCCGGGAGTTGGTTAATATATATGTTGTTGATCATATTTTTGGAAAACTGATTTGCCATGAACATGATATCTTCCACGCCAATCAACACTCCATTTTGTCTCTCATTTCCACCACCTCTCCCACCTTTTACATCATTCTCAAAGTTACTAGGACTTACTTGGAATCCATTCATTGACTAAAACTAGAAAGCATTGGGTGAGTTACAATAGTCATAAAATCATTTAGAGAATATCATGTCACCATATTCTCAATTTGAAACAAATTAGGACTAACCAAGGTCATTTACTCTCATCTTATATATAATACTTCAAATTGGTTTGTAAAAAAATGTAAATTATCCTAATAATATCCCCCAGGAGTGTCGTAACCAAGAGTGCGGCAATTCCCATTGTCGTGCTCCAGTTCCCATTCAAGTCTATCTCAAAGCTGTGTTTTCGGGTTTTACCCCTAGGTACATCTGTGCCAAAGCCGCCTCTACCTGCTCGTATCCATACAGGGATGTATTGCTCGGAAAACTCACAAAATCTCTACAATACAAAAATTCTAGGAATTTCTTATATACTAATCCTCAAACTCCATCTTAGGTCTATGTGCTCTAATCAGAGTTCATCTAAATCTAACTTCCAATGCTTGTACTAAACTACATTTGATACCAACAGTAACGCCCCGACCCCAGCTACCTAGAGTCGGTGCATTATTACATATCATAGGAATGATCACAAAAGATCAAGTCTCAAAAGACCGATTAGTTTAGTAGCCTTGGAAACACTAGATATATTCATGAATTTTTACATTACATCATAAGGTAAAAAAACTACATCAACATCTTGTCTTCATATCCTCTCATACTATCCCAGCAGGTCATTCATAAATTACTTCTTCACATCATGGGAAAAATTAAACATTGAAAGGGGTGAGCTCAGATTCTATGTAAGGATAACAATATAGCATAATCTTTCATAGATAAACATAAACACTTAAGGGAATGTATAACTAAAACAAGAGCCTTCTAAACTTGAAATTAAGTATAATATGATAAAGGTAAATTGAAATAATTCCATTTACTTATTCAAATGGATATTCCACTAGTCAAATAATCACATGCAATATCAATAACCATTTTCATAAATATAGAATGCATACTGTTGGACTATCATAACCACGTATCCAAGGCATCATGCCAAGACTACAATTAATATTTTTTCAAGGCCTCGTGCCAAGACACTAGTTTGTCTCATGAGACCTACCGATGCATCGAGGAGCTATAGCGGGATCCACCCTTCACTTAATATGTCCAATGCATTCCTCATATGAAAAGTTTTAAACATAACCTAAACATTCGTATTAAAACTAGCATACGGAATGTCAATACTTTATCCACAAACCATGAATGGTATAAAAATAGCATATCCACAGTCAAACATAAGTCATTCAATACAATATGGAAGATTGTATTGTAACAGATTAGCCTCAATTGAGAATAATGAATGATATTGACCATCAAAACTATTTGAGAGAAATATCCCCCTTTTCTTGAAAACATTTAAAAGTCACACTATTTTTCAAGAAGTCGTTTTAAAATATATTTTTGAATAAATGTGTCCCATACCACTTTGAAACTTTTAAAAGATATTTTAATTTTAAAACATTAATTTCCATATAAGAAATTCCTTAAAACCATTTTTAAAACATGGACATTAATGAGGAAGATTTAGAATAAAAAATCTTTAAAACATTTAAAATTATATTTTAGTTAGAGTTTCTAACCAAAAGAGGTACACTTGAATAAAAATAATTGAGTTAATAAAAACTTTGTAATATCATGATAATAAAGGGATTCATGATATACTATGTCAAAGTACATTATATACACCACATAAAAGTGATTTGGTGTATAACAACAAAGAAGTCTCAATGGGATGTAAATTGAGATTAAGTCTCTTATAAAGAATATATCTTTAGGTTAAGGATAAATAAACGACATAATTATCTGTAAAAAAATATAAATACACTCAATATGATTGGATATTCAGTGTAAATCAATAAGAGGAAATTGACACATATTCTTGTCAAAATAACACCAATGAATTGGATGTTTAACTCAATAAATGAAGATTGAGTTAAAATTACTCTTATCAAGTTCATATCGACGACTTGAGAATTTATCAATGGGATGATTATTTGTATCAAAATTATATCCACAGAAAGGGGAGTGGAAATTACAACATAAGAAAATTAATAGTGATTCCACACATAATCTTGGCGTAAAATAATCAATAAAGTATGCGTAAAGCCGAATGAGTGGAAATTGTAATTTCAAATTCCCTTACCAATTTGGTAACTTACGAAACATACACCCAAGAAAGAAGTATCATAAAATGATGATGTAAATATCTATAAATTAATGTATATTACACAATGAATAAACGCATGGGCATTACACACACCACATGCAATAAATAAGTGGTGAACAATGGAAAACTCATGGAAATAAAAGTGAGATAAGAAACCCCTTACTTTGTAATTTTTTCTTGGTCGAAGGTAGGTTAACATAATGTATAATGGTGAAATAATTTTTATTGAGTTATACAAGAATAATTTACATTAATATGATATCATATAGGATCTTTTAACATTGATTTGTTAATAATATCTTAGTATTATCATCTTTTCTATTGTTAAGGGATTCGTATTCCTTTATATTATTTGTTATGTGAGCCATATTTGTTATGGATGGGATGTATCATCATTATATCCAGAATCATATCATGTCTCTAAAAATTATTTTTAGTCATAAAATGATAATTAGACTTGAATGGATATGATGGGGAATGAATCTCATCGCGTTCGTGGAGATTGTAGTCCGTACGTTTGCACGAGCGATAATATCATTATTTTGATATTAAAATAATATATAATTGGATGGTATATCATATAGACAGAATAATTATCATTTTATATTTATTATTTATATTAATTAAATATCGTTATTATACCCATCCATATAATAATATATTTAATAACAATTACACCACGACGTGGAGACGGTAGGCCATACGTACGCACGTATGGTGACATGTCATTCAAAGGATGGATAGAATACTGAATATGGTTGTACCATATTTATAATAAAATCATAGTATATTGAAGATATTGTAGTTATTATTTTATAATTGAAATAACAAAGAAAGAAGAAGTGGAAGATGAAAGGAACTTGAAAGAGGGTGGTGAAAACATTACCTCTTCTTCGGGTTCTTTATTTTGATTTGATCAAAAGGCCTCCTTAGGTTGGATTTCTGATCAAGATAAGGCCTCTAGGATGAAGTGAGGGAATTTGAGATGATATTTGGGCAGATTTTGGCCGAGCCAAATGGATTTGATGGTGTGAATCAATGAGAATGGGATGTGCCCTTTTATAAGAGGGGTGAGGGGAACCTTTGGAAAAACTAGAAATATTAATTATAATAAATTTATATTCGGTTTCTAAAGGCTCCAAAGTGGATTATTTAAAGGTTAAGGTGGGTATGGGTTGAAAACCACTCAACAAATATAATTTAGATAGGTTTGGGTCATTATATTAACCTTACCTTTTAGTTTTAACTCATAGTTAATTAGTTTGACACTTACCATGTCACTTTGTATTTTTATATTATATAGTTAATAATCATACTATATACCTCCAAGTGACCCCCAAGTGGTCCATTAAGTATAAAACTATCATTACATAAGTCTCTTGTCCAAACCATATATTTTTAGAAATTTAATATCAACTAATAATATAATATTTTTTTAAAAAACACTTTTATGTCAAATTTGACATTATTGGGTATTTTGTTTCTGATAAATTAATAAAAGCCTTATTACTTTGGAAAAAAATTTATAATCAATACTAATATGTCATATTAACCTAGAAAATTTGTGGAATTCATAAAAAGTCTCACATTACATTTATTTGGATATTTATAATATCAATTATTTTAATATTTCATTAATTAGGTAATTACTGCATCACCATTGTGTCATAAATAAATTAGATTATTTAATTTCTAAAAATTATAAATAAAATATTATTATGTAGGATATATTTTTATCTTTCTAATGAATATTTACAGTCGAATTTATATTATGTATAAACCCATATTAAAAATGTTTAGTAAATAAACATTGATTTTAACTCTTTTAACTCTTCATTGAATTAAATAATAATAAATGTCCTAGTCTAATCCAAGTGGAATAAATGATAATATTTTATTCCTAAGGTTGTTTTTGGTCGAGATACACTTTTCCAATAGAATTGGGACATGTGTTAGGGTAATATTAATATCATTTTTACCCTTAATTACCCTATTTACTTTTAATCGTGGTAAATAAAAGTAAAAAGTTACTATTCATCAAAAATTATTTTAGTCTCATTGAACAACATATTAATCCTTGATATTAACCGTGTCTCTCGGATATTCAAAATTCCACTCACAGAAGTGGTAAAATTAAGTTTTAAGTGAATTTCTAAATTCTCCTAGGAGGTGGGTAAAATACGGTGAAAAGTTCAATAAAATTTTTATATTTCTAAAATTATTCTAAACTAACTCCAATGAACTACATTGAACATATATAGGTATTATCTATCTATTTTGACCATAATTAAATTTAAATAAAATAAATAATTATTTAAATAAAAATTCAGTTTTAAACTATAACTCAGTATTATTCATCAAAAATTGACAGTTTTCAGAAATATACCAAACATTCGGCCTAAGCTATATTTGATATTACGAATTAAAAAATTATGTCTATTTTACCAAATTCAAAACATATAAGTTTCATTAATTAATTTAAAAATTAATTCCCGTTGTCAAAACAAATAGTGTGTTTTTAAGAAATAATAACAATCAAAAGATTGGAAATTTTTTATGTCTGGTTTAAATGTGAAATTACGTACAATGACCAACACTATATTAAATGGTAAAAATATATTCTAAATATACTTTAAAACCAATCAAATTCATAATTTATCACTATTAATTACTTCGATTAAAAAGATTGTTTTTAATTAAAATTTAGTAATTTTCACTATTCATCAAAATATGAAAGTTATCCGAAAAGTACCAAAGTTTCACCCTAAGCTAATTTCGATATTATGAATCCAAAAATGAAGTTCATATTGAAAGATAAAATTTATAAAATTTCAAAAAGTAGGTGTTACTATTCATAATGGCTAGTTTGATTGGTTGTGGTGTGTTAGAATCTCGAAGTTGCATACAATGCAAGCCATTGCATTATTCAAAGGGAAACGTACCATGGAATCTTGGGGTGTTACAACTTCCCTGATACAATTTATGATTCCTCATTGAATTGGACATCAATTTTATTCTTCTCCCCTCCATAGTTCTCAACCTATATTTTTTACATCCCGACTAGGGTGTTTTCACCATATGAATTATCTAAAAGAAGCACCTTTCTTGTAGCCTACTATCCCACTTGGTGTGGTTCCAAATTATCCACTCCAATACATATGAAAGAAAAATAGAACCAATTCATTTTCAATATTTAAACCAAAATATATTCAATTTAAATTTTTAATCATAATAGGAACTCCTCTACTATTCTATGAAATGTAAAAGAAAAAACTCAGAGAATACCCATTATATTCTAAAGATTATTTGTATTAGGTGATGATGCACATCAAAATTACATGATCTTGATTCCATTATCACATTAGTAATCCTTCGATTATTTGAATATACAGGTTGTGTCCCTTGCTATAATCATGATAAATGTTTTGGATGAAACACTAAACTACCCAATAATATACATGCTCCAACATGTCAGTTGATATATCCACATGAAAAAAACAATCATATTGAATATTTTTAAATACCAATACTGATGACCACATCCGAATTTGTTGAAAAATCATATATAAACTCTATCTAAGTTACACACTAAGGAATAATATTAGTATATGTTATACCCACACATTTATTTAGGGCCTTCCCAACCATCACCAACCACTCTCACAAAATAATTACCCTACCCATATTGGGTCATATAAATAGTGACAGATATAGAATTCCTCACTATAGGGGTTTCCATACCATCGTTCCATTGTGAATTAACTGATATCCAATTCATATTTCCATTTTTACCCATATAATGATGGAATATGGAAACACCACAGAGGGTCGAGTTATAACATAATACATCAATTACTCCTCACGCCTAAATAGTAGGAATTTCATAATGGGTACTTTCTAAAAACACACTCAAGGAAAGGGTCACACCATCGAATCACAAAGTGTACACTCCACACTATGTTAAAAACATAATGTTCTCCTTGTACAGTCCTCAATAATTTCAACAACCAAGAGATGGTCACTCATCCCATGTCACCCTCATCTAATGTCAACCATTGACATTATACCTCCCTAGTAATATATATGAAGGACCAACCATGGGTAAACAATCCCAATGAACCCAATCCATTCATGTCGTCTCCTCTAACATGTTTGTTCATTCCTCATTTTTATCCATTCTTCAAGAAAATATTCATTATAGAGTGTTGAATTCCCATTGGTCCTCAACTTGCACACAGCCTCCCACTAAATCAAAACTCGCTATGCACATGCTTACACCATGAACACTACATAATTATCGATCGACATAAAAATGTACTCTCATCTACCACTTGATCATAAATACAGACAACCCCTCCTAAGAGTATTAACACACTAAAACTATATCTATAAACCAAACCAAAAATATATTCCCATATTTCATATTGATCTCATAAATCATTAAGTACACTTCTCTATCTACTTAAACATTTCATATTCCCCATTTTAACATCCTAACCTAACTCACATTAAATAGAATATTCACCAGTGGTGCTACATGATATCAGGAATGATTCCTCATATGCTAGGGGTTGCAGATGAGTAGTGTGATTCTATGATGGCATTATGATGAGACAATACCCCTAATGAGGATGTTAAATAATAATAAAATCTCTAATTATCTCTATAAAAGTAAACATTTTTTAGAGTAACTTGATAATAAATTAATATAAAGACACAATAATAAATAAATTGGTCATATATATTCATAAATTAATTATAACCTATAAAGATTATCCCATATACAATATCAAAAAATGACATAAAATTAAAAGATATCCATTGTATCACTAATAAATCCCAAATGTAGTTCTCATATATCACTCGAGTATCCCCATACCTATCATGAAATTCTAGCGCCATTTCTCAACCTATACCTGATGTCAAATTAAGACATCTAAAGTATCCTTGTGAAATGGAATCTTGAGAAGTGTACGAGTATAAAACTGAGTAGGGTACGATAATCACATTCTTGTACATAACTATAAATTATGTTAAATTTTCATGTGAAATATTTTCAATAACAGATGAAATTAGGGAAAAAATTCAAACGTAAACCATGATCAGTACTCATGTTCTTGACCCCTACTAACTATACCTTCTTTAAAAATTGAAGTAGTGTCTTCAGTAGTCCATTATGACCATGACATCCATAATATTTATCTGGGGGACTATAAACTCGGTATATAGTGATTACTACCAAGGGATATAGAATACTCGATATAGAGTATATGAAAATGGATTATTATCTATCCTAGTACTATAACCTTGAAAATGATTCCTCGTAGTATACTATAGTTCAAAGTTTCTAAGACCCAATAGTGTGGGAGACTCGACCATATAGGGAAAAGAGCCCACATTCCTCGATAAAGAATTCACAAAATGAATTATCATCTACCCAAAACATATAAGATACATAATATAAATCCATGTAATACCCATCAATAGACTCACATACCTCCCTATATGTTGTTTATTCATTAGTATAATGGAAAAAAATTCCTAGTGTTTTCGTTTTATGTCATCAGGGACCACCAGTTGAGAGTTTCTTCTATTTCTATGAAAGAAATTACACCTGTTTTATTATATATAAGTATGAACATAAATATATATATATATATATATAATCAACATGGGTTACAATATTTTAATCCATTCAAATGAACCACATGAAGAGTCCTATGACCACGAACTAACTCAATATAGATGAACATGCAAAACATCGATCTAGGTTAGAAACGACACTTTTTTCTATCAATTTCCATTTTAGAGGGAATCCTCTATCTTGGGGAAACACAAAATCGGGGAAAACCCTATGTCCAGTAGCTCTTATCATGGCCGAGAAACATCATATGGTCTACTCATTATGAAACCCATCTCTTTTTTCAACAAATTTATTTCCATGGGTATCTCACTCCTCATTAATATCTATATAGAAAAGTTCATAATAGGCTAGATAGGGAATTATGCATTGGTGGGGTCTAGTGAGGTGTATCACGAACTATCTGAATGCTCAAGGTTATCCTTGTTCAGTCCCTTGCCTAAATAATCCCATCATGACTAAATTATATCAACCAAAATTAGACATATCCCAAGTGTTCTAACATGTCCATCCCATGATGTCTATATAAATTCATCTCATACCCCCTCAAGGGGGTTTTTAATTATTCATATAAAAAGTCCAAAAACATTTCTATTTAAATTTATCATTAAATATCCCTCATGGGAGTCCAGGAATCATGAGTGACCATATCAATATTGACCTCAATCTCCAATGATTGAAAAACCCCATTACATGAATTTTAATGTATCCTTTTCATTTCATTCAGACAATTGAATAGTGAGAATGAAATTAATCATTTAATTTGAATTAATAAATTTGAATAATTAATTAAAGTTGGAGAACATCTTATGAAATTTTTATCCACATTAAATTCAATATAACAAAAATTAATTAAATTTTTATAGTCTCCAGATCCACGTACCACAATTTATAAATTCATTGACCTTATTAACTCACCATAGGATAGCCCCACCCTAGTATGCAAAGACATTACATTCCACCATCAATTTCATTCCACCACTCTTGTTCTTGAGTCAAATTAAATGCTATACATATTTAACAATAAAAAATTATAAATAATGATTAAATTTAAATAAATGAGGTATAATTTTAAAATCAATAAATATAAATATCAGGTTTCCAAAAAACCAACCAACCACACCCGAAGTATCCATTATAAACACTAGAAAAAAAATGAACATTATGAAATACCACCAACCCTATGAAACTTTTTCATAATTAATTTAATTTTTTCTTAAAATAAATAAAAATAAATCGAGATAGCATATTTTATTAACAATTAATGCGATGATTAGGGGATGTTATATTCATACATCCTTATATTCGATTGCATGAAATATATTTTATATCTGGACTATTACACCATGATCTGTTGGAATTTCATAAAATCTCTAACCGAAACAAAACAAAAATCATGAAAGAACATGGAAGATAACAAAAGAAGGTAATCAGATCATGAATTTAATGTTATAATGAAATATACTCTTAATGAAAAAATCCACCAAATAGGGGGGACCCATAATAGGAAGTGTGTTTTCTTTTCCATGATCATACAAAAAAAATATCGGTTGATATGGGAATGGGATACCCAAAAATTCATAGGGATTAAAAATTTAAAGACATCTATTAAAATATCCATCAAACATCTAGTGATCCTTGTGGTCCATCCAAGCTACTAAAAGGAACACCAACTAGTTTTTTTATATAAACTCTATCCTTAGTTATATTGTCTTCATATGGTGATCACATTATTAACTTCTAATCCCTATGGGCCCTCACCAGGCTTCAATCAAGTAATGAATTCATCTTATATTATGTTAAAACCAAGACAATGTTATTACAATAACGATTATAAAATCTAATAATTAAATGAATGTAACACTAATATTAATTAGAAAATTACAATTTCATTAGAACATGTGATATTACAATTTTAATCTGATTATGTTGATCTAAGTTGAATGGATCAAAAAATATTCATTTAGGGGGTTTAATAGTGAATATCCTTTTCTTTAACAATATTACCAAACTCTTATAAAACTCAAGCAAACAATTATATTAATATGACACAACTATCAAAAAATTTATTAATGAAAGTAAACAAATTAAACAGTCATGATATAATAATTTATAAATTGACAATGTATGAGTGAATATAGACAAATTAAATTAACTGAAAATATATGTTGTAAAATGTTTCATTATGAGGATCTAATGCATGTAATTGATCATTGAATGATATTTTAGAAATAATTATGTAGTCCCCAAACCATTACATCTTAAAAAATTAAATATTTTTAATATAGAAGAATAAAAACTCACTTAAAGAATCATTTCCAATCGTTTTTCATTTAATATTCATCCTAACAATGTTTCTCTTATTTTATAATTATCAACTCAAAAATATATTTTTATTCTTCAAAATACAAAAAAGATATATTTTATAAAACTAAAACCGTATAAATATTTAATCATTAATATATAACATCCTTGTTAAAACTACATTATTATTACTTTAAAAGATGGTTAATTGATGTTGAACTTTAATAATCTTCATCTCTCTTCCATCTAATCTTCGTTTGATTGACTATGATTTCTCTCATTTGTGTCCAATCAGTGAGATGCTTTAGTCACACAAGTTTACCGAATATACTAAATAATTTTTTTGAATATATATATTATAATCATGGTGCAATTCATTACATTAGGGTGTTATGAAAAGTGATACCAAATAACTAAAATCAACTTCATTGAAAATAAAAAATAATTTCAATTCCATTATTCGATTATATATTTTTAGCATAATGAATTATTCACGTCAAATTATAACATCAATATCAAATATTAATGATAAATATAATAAATAAACAAAAAACTTATCATGAAACCATTTCAATATGGTGTAATAATAATATATAATCACAATTCAATTCAAATTCTATATCGATGACATTTAAAACATGAAAATGTTATCTTCTGGAAAATTCTTAGATGAATATAAATGAATCTTGATATACCAATATATATTTTAAAAAATCATTTTTTTCGAAACCTAAATTATTTAGAACCTTTAATAACTAATTATATAGTAACTTATTAGTGTGTTGTAGTTTTTAACTCAATTTGTTAAATAGTAACTATACATATTTTTCCATTATGTATTTAAAAATAAAATAATTTAATATAAAAGAAAAAAAATTAAAAACATTTATATTATTAAGATAAATCCTGAAAATTTGTTAAACCAAATAAAATATCCTATGATTATATTTATCTATTTTATAAATTGTTTTTCATTACAAAAAAATAATCACAGACAATGAATTTAGGAATATCAAATACCTACATAAAAAAATAATATTTTTTAACATTAATGACATTTAATGATGATGAAAAATGGTCTTATATAAGATTAAATCAAATGAAATAATTAATAATGTGTTTTGATCATTACCAAGTACATGTGAAAATGCTAGTTTAGAAAAATATTATATCATGAAATTTTCATTAAGGATTTATTGGATGTATAAATATAATAATTTGATATATTAAATTATTACCTATTAAAATATTAACATAAATCATGGTTTTCTAAACACTAAAAACCTAATGAAAAAGTGAACCTATTCAAATATAATAAATATATAATATACCTATATCATATCATATAAACAATACCATAAGAGGAGAATCATGGTGATGAAAATAAAATGTATACGAAAATTAAATTCACTATTGTGTTAAGAGGAAGTTTTAATGATATATAAATAATAATTTTTTCCTAAAAACATTATAAAATATAAAATAATTTCAATGTATAATGATGTTTAACCTCACATTAAGATCTATGTTTAGTGTTTATGATACAAAAATGGCTCGAATGAGTCACCATTCTCTCTATATAGTATACATTAATTTTCATATTTAACTTATTTCAGCTTAAAAATTATTTTCAATCCATATTATCATATTTATATATTTGTTATCATATTTATTATTTTAAATAGTAATAAGTAATGGAACAAAATAAATTTATTCTTGTGATTAACCTTCCATGTTACTTGATGATGATTGCTAAATATATTTAATTACTTAAAAATAATTTTTTGATTAACTATTACCATAATGTGAGAGTTACTAAAAACAATATCATAGAATTTTGAATAAGGGAGGTCCCATCCCGAATATGGACATCATTAATGAATTTATATAGAATAAAATTATATTATTTTATATAAACATATTTAATATGTTGTATTTCTATATATTATAAAAAGATCAACTTTAATTTAATTTTTCTTATGATAAGACTAATTCAAGAGTTGAGGATAGGGACATCATCACCCATATGGTTAATTTATTTGTTTGAATCTATTATCATGCAATTAATTGATTTTAACATTGGAAGTCATAGTATTTTCATCTGATTATCTTCTTATCTCATCAAAATTTATCATTTATAGGATATGATTTTCTTATAAATATTTCAATTTCATGATTATGAATTTAATACCAAATTAAAATTATTCCAAAAATCTATAGGTAATGTTCTATTTTTCAAAGAGAAAGTTACATGGGGATATTACCATTGATTCTTTTTTGACTCTCTAGTAAGTGCAAAATTCAAATTTATTTTTTTAGGACCAACCATTAAAAATTATATCAATGAATTACAATGTTTCCCCTAAAATATCTTTATTTTAAATTTTATATCTTTTAATTATTTCTGAATGATATAGGTTGGTCATGTAATGGAGACATCAATAGAGATCCAATAAACTATAATCCATAACATTATAAAAGTGTGTCTAACACAATAATATATCATAAGTATACTAATATAAAAATGGATAAAAATATATTTTTTCATGATTTTTATTTTTTTAGATAAATATTTTCTACAGAAAAAACAATTTCCAAAATTTTGAATACATCATTATCTTGAACTGTATTTTAGGATTTATAAAATGATTGGGTAAAATAACAAATGAATTTATTTTCCAAAATTAATAATGTCAATATCGAGAATTAGTTGAAATGAAATCTCATGTTTTGAGTTTACACAACTAGTTCATTGAAACATATAAAAATTCAATATAAAATAATAAAATATTTATGTACCAATTGAACATATCTGGCCCATTATAACACATTATTAATTATATAATTAATACCTTGGTTTCATAATTCTTCATCAATATAGATGTTTTAAAAATCACTAGAATATTTTGTTTGAAATTTGTCATAAAATCATAGAATCCAAATAATATTCAGATATTAAAACAATATTTTTGATTATCAATGAATTGATTCATTCAATAATCATAAAATATGATCCTTTGAAAAATTGGGTGCTCCATATTTAATATAAATTAGTAAACCATATTATCGTAAGATGTTAAGAAATATGTTGTGGTATATATTTACCCATAAATAAAGTTTTTTAATCATATTATCATTGGTGGTACTTGTGTGAAGTTATAGGAATGATAAGTGAGCACCTACGACATTACCAATGAATATTTTATAACTAATTACATTATTAATATTTAAATTATAAAAATATACTTAATTATTATAGTATTTAAATCAATTTAGGTGGAACAAATCTGGGTGGTATTACACTATTGATGTGATATTGACACTATAAAATGAAAGATAAATTTATATTATTAATGGAAGCCACTAAAGACATTAATCTTTATAAAATAAATGGCACAGATATAGAACTATAAAATATAATAAATTAATATTACAAATATGTTTAGTATTATTTTTTTATATGTGAACTAAATTTCAATTTAATTGTAACATTAGAATTTTCATAGGTTATTAATATAAAAATATTATTGAAAATCATGATTTTTAAGTGTGTATGATAAGTTAATGGAAATTGTAAGAATAAATGTTTTTACTATAATATTAGTGTTGATGAGTTTATTTTTTTAATAAGTTTGATTTGAAGTGGAAAATTTCATATTGGATTATTCCCCAAAATATATTGTGATGGATTCCTGTGAAGAATAACTTCTGATGGCCTCAAAATCTAGTATTTCCTTCACCATGGTTGGTAATATATAGTATTTTTCACTAAGGAGAAGATAAATTTCATCATTGATTGAGTTTATTTTGAAATTGTGTATCAAAAAACTACTATTTTTATGGATGAAATAATAAATGTTTGATTTTAGGATATTGAAATGGGGACAAGACCTAGTCTTTGGATGGATAATAACAATAACAGAGCATTATATCATAGTCAACCCATCATGTTTATTTTTTAATTTATGGATTATAATTACCAACAATCCAATGTTTTTTAATTTCATAGATTATTATTTAAATAAAAATTGGTTAACAAAATCCCTTTATCTATTTAGAGTGATTATTTGTTTATTTTTGTTCTAACTAGGTTAATATGTTCGAGGAAAAATATTTTTTGGTTCCACATCCGCATGATATAATCTAAATATATATATATAACATTAATTTTTATGATGTACATCTTTACATGAAATGAGGGATACTCCGACTTGATTATTTGTATCACTAAAAAATATATTGGTTTATTTGATGTTAGGAGTTATTCTGATGGATTGAATTAAAGTGGGATATGTGGAATGATGTTATTACTAATGGATTTTTAAAACACAAAAATAAATTTCTGTGAAATAATATTTTTTAAATTTTAGTCCATTGAACACCTAAAATATTTGAGTGAAGGTGATGAGACACACCAAAACAAATTGAGGAATATGTATATATACTAATTATAACTTTCCCTTATAAGAATATTCCATTAATAGTAATAAAAATAGGACTTATTTAAATAATATGTAATGTTGTTTCATGTTGTCATATATTTATGTGTTATCATGATATTTGATGATATAATACGCATATATAATTTTTGAAAAAAATCAATTTAAGTATAATTAAATTGTTGTGTGGAAGAGAATAGGTGATTGGTTAAGGAATATTGTTATTTTATTATTTTGGTGTTATATTGGTCTATCATAGAACACCCTTATTATTCTATATATTCTTTTAAAATAATTTATTATGGGACATATTATTTTTAGTGTAATTATTTCCACACTTGAGTATAAATTTAGAACATCCTCATTGCAATTTATTTTGTGATTCTAGTGGATCGAATAGAAATTGGTATCACCATTCAATACCAAAGATATCACTATTGATTTTGAAAGGTGAAACATTTATGTCATATAATAATCAATAGTTTTCTCAATGAATAAATGATAATTATCAATAATATTTTCATGGTATTATAGATTGGTTTCTGAAAAACTATGTGTTATCATCCAAATAAATTAATGAGAATAACATATAATGATTTAAAAAATTTATTCATTAACTATCCTCATCAATGTGAATAATGATATGGTGCCTTATTATAGTTAATGATGGCGCCATCATCAATTTCAATCACTGTAGTTGGCTTTTTTAAAGAAATCATGGTGGTTAAAAGTTAATGCTTTTATGTTATCAATAATTTTATTTCTAATGATGGATATGAATTTTCATATCCATCAAAGAAAATGTAATTTTTTCAATAAAAATGAGTTTCTATATTATATTTAAAATGATTATTTTTAATGGAAGTAATGTTTTTTAGTTTCTATCAGTAGGTATATTGGTTGCTGAAAATATTAACCTCGGTTTTATTCAAGACAAAACAAAAGTTAATAGATGACTTATTCTAATAAAATGAATATTTATATTTATATAAGTCCAAGGAATTATTTCACAACCTCAATTAACTAAAAATAAATTATGAAGGTTATGTGGATACTGAATGTAAAATGAATTTTAAAAGTATATGCGGAAAATTTCATTTGATAATCATGGTGTGAATGAACTAAAAAAATGAATCTGGTTCAAATAATTTGAATAAATTTATATGATCTACGAAGATATGTTGTATAATGGTTTCCTATTGTTAAATATATTGTAATATTAATTAGTGTTTTTTATGATACTTAAGGAGAATTATTCATTTTAATGAATGTTTTTAATCTTTTTATATAGTTTGGAAGCCATTGTTTCATATCTTGAAGATCATGGTTTTAAAAAATTTCCTTCGGATAACATGCCCAATGTGTTCAACAGTTATGAAATAATGAAATGTACTTAAATTAATAATAATAGTAATTTTGTTAAATAATGATTTATCAAATCCCAAAATAATTGAATTATTGTATATAGCATAAGGAATATGTTTAAGATTTATATTTAAATAAAATTTTTGTTATATAATTTTCCAATCACATTTCTCTTATATCAATATGTTTATGAAAATGTGAAGGTAAATATAATATAAAACGTCTTATTAATTGATTAAATAGTTTAGTATTGTTTAGTTTTATTTAAATATTCAAAATCAAATGGAAAAGAAGAGTGAAGGTGGTTTTGTGTCAGCAAAAACATTCTCATGGGATATGACAACACAATTTATTAATAATATGAATCCCAAGGAATGGAAAATTAACAATTAAAATTTTCAAAAGAAGAGATAATTTAAAAATATGTATATATATATAATTTTGATATTAAAAATGATTCATCACCCAATAATTAGGGTAATAAAATATTGACTTGCATGTTGATAAAAGAAGCTGTATCTAGTGAATGAGATGAAGAAGAAATGAATATATAACTCAAAAAAAAGTCTATTATTAGGGGGACTCTCATGAATATAGAATTAATATTCAATGATAATAATAATATAGGTTTTTTAACCCCATTTAATTTTATAAGAATAAAATTATGTTTGATAGGGTGAAATACATGTGACGCATACATCATATAAAATATAAAATATATAACAATTAAAACCTACCCATTAAATTGGAGCATTTCTATATTAATAATTTATTTATGATATATATATATATATATAAATGTGTTACTAAATATAATTTTTTTTAAATTATCTGGTAATATTCAATTAATTTTTAGTGATGTAATGTTATTCATCATAAATATTTTCTCTTAAAAAATATGTTTTATTTTTTTGTGACTAAAAATTATAATTAATTTTTAAATAATTTAAAATATTTATTTTATAAAATTAAAATAATTTTTAATATCATCACATCAAAATGAAATAAAATCTATTTTTATATAGTTTTTGAAATATATTTTTCCTTTAGTGAATTTTTAAAAACATCGATTTCTTAAAAACTATAATATCTTTTAAATAAATTTAGTAATATAACAGTATCCTTATTATTTGAAATTTTTCTAATGTAAAAAAATTATTATTTAGTTATATTTAATCTAATCAATTACATTATATTAATATTTATACCTGAAGTTTTTATAATTTTATTAATCCTCCTAAAAACACAGTTTTCTAAAAGATTTTGACATTTCGTATCATATATAATTTTAATTAATTAAAATTAAATATAAAATAGAAATAATTAAATTAAATATATTTAATATATATCTATCTATATGAATCAAATTTTATATAATTATTATGACTTGTCATCGAGTTAATATAAAATAATAGTTTTTTAGTAAACAAAATTTCATCGTGTGTGGAGGTTTTATTTTAATTTAAAAATTCTATCTTTTGTAAAATAAAATTAGAAAAATATATTTTATATTTTAAATGAAAATAATTAATATTATTCATTTGGTAAAAATTTATATTTTTTCATAAGTAATATTAGATATAATAAAATCTTATTTCCATGGTGAAGGGTAATAATTGTTTTACAGGGATTATGACAAATTGATAATGGTTCAAATCACCAATTTTTTTCTAATTTATATTATCAAAAAATATTTAGAAATTATCTCATGTATTACCTTTAAATATTCCATTATAGTTCCACATTCATTTATTATGACTTTTATAATATTATTTTAATGAAAAAGACAATATGGAAGCTTCTTCACTTTTAATATCAATGCTACTTTGTGATAGTGTTGAAAAAAAATTTAGTTATAAATATTTATTTTAAATATAATTATTTTTCTCATATTTTTAATCTATTTGAATGATTTTTTGACTAAATAATAAAATTATGATAATATAAAACACAAAAATTTTAATTATTTAATTAAAATAAAAGTGTAATAAATGATTTCAAAAATATTAAAAGTAATAAATATTTCAGGAATTATTTTTGTCTATAAATTTATAGATATATATAAAATTATCAATATAATTTAACTAAAAATATTTTAAATTCATAAATATAATGAAATATTTTCGGTCAAATTTGATGAGAAGTGTCAAAATTGACATTAATGATATTTTGTAGTAAATAATGTTTTATTTCATGATTTCAAATTTCACAGAACAATATATTCATAAAAGGGAATATTAAATGTTTGGTAATATCATCTCTTGCCCATTTGTGGTATTATTTTCTATTTTTGGATGATTCATGACAGATTAAAAGTAAAAAAACATTAAAATAAAGGTAAATTGTAGAAGGTGTCAAAAGAGGTTAATAATAATAAAGTGTGAAAAAATCACCAAAACATATAAAATATTGAATATAAAAATATATTTATATGAATATTAATTTGATATGAAATAAAAATAAATATTATGATCTTTTTTACATCAAAAGTAATTTTTATTAATATAATACTTTAAAAAATTCCACGAGTTCCCATCCCATCAGCATTAAAATGGAGCCTCTTAACTCCTCAAATTAACACCATAAAATTCATTTTTTTTGGAAATTACCTTATCAAATCCATTTATTACTTCCCTCCCTAGAACCTTGTTACAAATTTTTATCATAAATACAATCATGGAAGGATTTAGGAAAAATCCTAAAGAGGTGGTCTTAAGAATATGTATCCTTCTTAATCATGTGTTTTTGTTTTTATCTTTAAAATAATTAATGTTTTCATCAACCATGACAATATAATGAAATAATTATATCTCAGACTTTTAAGGGATATTATTTTAATGGAATAACTTAATTCCATATTCAATTCCATTATATGGCTGGGAAAACCATCATTCGTGTGTACGACAGACTACCGACTCATTAATAGATTTAATTGTTTCCCATTATCATATCACACAAATGTTTATAAATAAATAAATAATTATTAATTATGATAATAACAAAAAAAATTGAAAAAATTGAAAACAATAGATATCATTTAAGTTCTAGTATTCCATTCATTGAAAAATGATAATGTCTTTCGTGCATACATGTGGACTCCCACCTCTAGGAAGCGATGTGATTTCTTTTCCATTCCCTCGTCATAGGGATGATATATATAAGTATATTTAATGAAATAATAAAGAATTAAATATATTAGTATAATCATATAATGATATAATATGTCTTTCCTTATTCTTAAAATGATAATTAAAAAATACCAATGTTACTTATGCATTCATATGACCTATCATCTACATGATTGTGATGGCGTTCCTTTAAAAAAAGAATCATTATTGGTTTTTAATGTCCAATTTATTTAAATAATTGATAATAATTTCATTGTTATTTGTTTTGAGATTATTTAATATTGTACACATTGACCATAGTCAACCTACCGACATCATTTTTTCAAAAAATAATAATACCATCACATCATTTGAAGAGTACTTAAATAATTTACTAATTGACTATTTCATGGAAAGATATTAAATAAAATAAATAATATTTTTAAAAATATTTCTTAATAAAGAATAAAATCTAATATGTGTTTAATATTTAGGAATATAATGAATATATGAAACGTTTTTGAATCATGTGAAGGGGAATTAAAAAATAATACCATTTTTTAAATTCTTCGATGAATTTTTTTATAAATAACTATGTTACATGTCAATGTATTTTAAATTTCAATTTTCAATAAATTTTTATGGAAATAAAACTGTTATATTGAAAATTTTTATTCCTCATTATAATTTTGTTAATTTTTTTCAAAAGTTATTCTTTTTATCAAATATTAGAATTTATTTAAAAAAAATAAATTTTATATTTGAATCTATATTGTAATGTTCCCTACCCAGAATACACCATAACTAGGGCCACGAGGCAGGTCGTCCACTGACCTCAGGTGAACCACCCTATATCCTAGAAGAATACAACTATTATAATTAGTATAAAAAATCAGGGGGGCACAATACCTACTTATTAGAGTTTAGGCACAGTAGAAGTTACATCAATAGAAAAAATAATTAATAAAACAAATTAACAACATACAAAAAAACCAACATGTAACTTACTATTATTGCTATAACAATTCAAAGAAAATGAACTTCTTGTTAATGAGTCACATAAAGGAAATCATAATAAAACTATCTAAAGAATAAAAAATCTAACCATGTTCCCAACCCGGTCTCGACCTCCTTGCCCCAACCCTTCATCCCTTGGAAAAAACACCTAGTCCATTATTTGAACTTATACCTACAACAAATTAGCATCATATTTGTATCTCGAGATCCATGGTAGCCTATGAATCATTTGAGAAAAACTCATTATTTTACCACCAATGGTTTCTAAATTTGTATCTAGTTTTTAAAAAAATGTATCAATGTAAAATATTCAAAAAATTAATAATAAACAAGAAAAAATTCAAGCAATTTCCTAATATCTATTTACCCATCATGTTCTCAATAATAGGCCAATTGATGACACTATCCTAGGTAACACTGGGAGTCTACTCCAAGTCACATGGGTGTTATGATCACTTAAAAATGTCATATTTATCTAATCACAACCCATCACATACTCATTAGATACTATATTAATTTAAATGATTCTCAACATTATTTCCATTTCATCACTTTTGATATCATCGCTACTAAATTCAACTTCTTATCATGTTCCATGGGTTATTCATTAAATAATTTACTCTATGTACTAAGATGAAAATTTAGCATGCATGAGGGTTTACATACACTTATACTCAATAGGAATTTAATAATCATAATTATCGACATACCATAGAGATGGAGATTGGTAATCAGGTCATGTCCATGTGTTTTTGAAGTAAGGAGTCAGAGTCTAACATCCCAAACTACACCATGTCCTTATTTTGGGAAGCATAGAGCGTTAGTATAATATTCCAATGATTCATTATATAACAAAGACCATGGAACCACATCACAATTAATTCCATTAAATGAACCCATTGGTGGCATAGATCATCATTTCAACCCCCTAACCCATGCATTCCTAGGTGGTTTTAATGCATCAGTTCAACCCGACCTTTGGGAGGACCCTCTTTCTTTTATCCCAACACAAAAACCTGTGATTATGATTTGATAATAATTTACCACATATAATATTTAACAACCATAATAAAAAAATAACATAACCATAAATGTTCGTAATTCTTCATTATATAAATCATTCTCATTCCCAAACCCATGAACAGGTTAACAATTGAAAAAATATTTCTTATTAAACCGTTAAATTTTACCTAAAACTCCTTTATTCCATTTTATCATTTTAAAAAATAACATTAACCTCATTTACAAAAAATTTCTATTTTCCAACACGAACTATACTATTTAAACACACATATCATCATCCATAAGACTCATTTATGGAATGTTATCATCTATGAACATTCATAATTATGTTCACATCAGAATTCTGTTATCTTTCTAGAATAATTGTTATGTACCATATTTTAGTATCTCATTTATAAATTAAATGACTCTGGTCTCAAAATATTCTTAATAAAACAATATGGCATACAATAAAATATAAAAATACAAATTTTTAAAACATCTTACTGCCACACTTGATTACAAGACCTTCCTCTTTGGAAAACTGAAACATGTCCAAAGGCTTTCATTTCCATTTCAACCATCCAATACAACCATTAAAACATTTTATTAATACGGTGAACTCACCCTTAGTTTTATCTTCTTTTTAAATATCTTTAAAAACCATTTTTGGAATCCAAATTGATGTTTACATCTCTTTTCAAAAAAATTCTCACTTTTAACTACATTTTAAAAAATAACCCAAAAATTTGATTGAGGTCCCAAGCGTACCACCAAATATTCTTAAAACATTTCAAAATATAAAAAATATATCTTATAAATTTTTCTAAATCAATCCATTCACCTTAACCATGCATCAATTACATTTCCACATCCCATTTTCTATCATAATACTCTTATTTCACGGTTTACCATTTTACTAACCAATTAAAAATGTATGGATTACACATTAGGTAGTGCTAGGTTTGGTCTTAAATCATCAATGAATCCAAAAATTTAGATGAAGGTTTTTTCACCTAAATATATGGCTCAATAATGTTTTAATAATCAAATACGATGAAACACTACAAGAAAACAAATAGGTGAGGCCACATACAAAAATATAACATCAAGACAATGGGAAAAGGCATATGGGCTGCCTACCTCTTGTCCATTAACGAATGATATCTTGATCTCCATCATTGATTCAAACTCAAATTCCTTCTAAATCACGTACCAATAATCTTCTAGAAATGTGAAGGTTTTAGGGTTTTCGGAGAATAAGAGGGATACTACGAACCCTATTCTATAAAATAGATCAAAGATGAGTGTTACAATCATTTGTATCTTTTTTCGCACCCAATTGAACTAAAAATTCACAATAATTGTAGAATAATCATATATGGGGGTGGAAGAGGGTTCTTCTAGTTAATCACATTGGCTAGAGGGGGCCGAATTGGAGGAAAAATCGGGGTGTAGGAAATATGATCGTAAGGTAACAATGGATATTCCCAACTTTTTAAGGGCCCTGTAGTATGGATATGCGGTTTTCAAAACACTCGACCATCTATCCATATCCCTCTATCTAAGAGAGACCAAGACAAAAAGTTTCCTATGAGCACACAGTCTGTTTGAAAAAATATATGGTAACCATCTACTATCCTTCTCTCTGAAATGATTCCCATACCATATGGTTTCTTGGTCCTGGTGCACAGTTCTTACTAAACCTACTCCAATCATGCATTATGCACTGTTTTGACAATATTCTCAATTTTTCATGTCCAAAGCCAATAAAAAACAATAGAAACATTTCAAGAACTTGAAAACACATCAGAAACCAAAAACAATATCTTAAACACAATATTTTTGCAGGTTAAAAACTTCGTGGAAGACTAGTATCTTTTAACCTCCTCGTCATTTAATGGATCATCCTCGAGCCAGAACTTCAATATTTAATGATTCGTCAAGTAAAAAAGGATAAAGTACAGGATCACAAAAAAAAATTTACTTCCAATTGTTCATCCTAAACTAATAAATATATTATACACTCTAAGATCAAGGAACCAGTCATACCATTAAAACATTTCCCTCACTGAGATTCACCATCACAACCCAATTCACCTTGAGGAAACGTCTACTACAAATCAGCATTACTCACAGAATGAACAAGACATTTTTTAATTCAAAATTCAAATCAACACCCATCACAAAAACTATTTTACCATGATGGATCTCACATGACTCTATCTATCTCAACATAGCAGATACGCCATTAATGGAACACTTTTCTGTTATAGTACTTCCCACCATATGCTTTGACCTATAATTTTTTTTTCTAGTATGAAGCACCTATATAATGATAAACGATACTAATAGAACCGCAACTCATCTTTCAAAATCTAATCTACATGTTTTCCAAATCACTACGACCAAACCTACCTGGGAACGCCATCCAATAGTAGCATTGTTTCCTTCTATCGAACTATCCGGATTAGGACACCTCCACTGCCCATACTAATTTAAGGGTAACATTGGTCTTCTTCAGTGACTACTTCAATTTCTATAATGTGTTTATCCTTACAATGTTAACTAGAGTTGTCTTATATCCAACCACATCTGTTCTTTTTTGTTTAAGCCAATTTGGGAAATCCCTGGTCAACTTACTCCCTTTACATTTATAACAATTATATATCTAAAGTTATCTCTTAACTCGATTGACCATTACAACTATTGGTAACCCAATTTCCACCAATGAACCCAAACATACACCTCTAATATTTCTCACTCGCATCTTCATTCCACCTCATCCACTTCAAAACTTTTTAAAACGTTAACATTATAATCCCCACCTTAGGAAAACCATTAACACTACGATCCTCATGGATATTATACCTACATGCATCACACTCAAACACAAGACTGACCCTAAAAACGGATGTATCCATATAGATACAACTTTAGGAAAATATAAACATCAATTACTACTCTTTCCTAGTTTATGATAATGACATCCCATGAATTATTTGGCTCACAGTGCATTCTGAGGATCTCTCCTATAATTTCTCAATGTTATACTCCCCCACAATATGACTCCCACACAAATAATTATATCCTATATTATCTTACATGGTGACCACATCTGACCAAAACACCCCAAATCTACTAAGAAAAACTTCGTGTCCTTCTTAATAGACTTGGAAGGTGTCAATGTATTGGGAAATATCAACTCTATATAAACTTACACCCATAATTAATCGATGAACACCAACACAACTATTCACCACTTCCATCACCTTTTACCAGTAGGACACCCCCAATAATCTTAGGTATCAAGCTTCACATCTCGCCAAGGCCTTATACAAACAAGAACACCACATCTTTAATGGAGTTTCTATCCAAACTCGTCAACCCCTCAAAAACCAAATACCAAGCATTCATGACCCAACATTTTCCTTGGAACCATTATAATTACATCACACAACCATTTTCTCAGTCTAACTGACCATAAACAATCCACAACTATCCACTCCTCCAGTCCAAAACTAACTTGTCCCTTGCACTCTCAGGACCTCCACACATAGATTCCCTGGTAACAATGTGTGCTTACATCCAAACCACATAGACTAATATCCCGATTAAATTGGGAATCTATAAAATGTTTCCCTTACCATGTAATCATAAAAATAGTCATTGTCTCACAGTCATGTGTGATTAAATAGAAAATCCATCTCTAGCTCACATGATCCATACATGTCACCTTGTATGATAGAATCATTAAACCCATGGCTTTCTAAACCTCCCACCCAACAAAAACTACTCTGATAAACAACCAAACCATGTAACCATCCTTTCCTTGTTCACCACAAACTGACTTATCCTTCCACATATAATTCGTAAAAACCCAATTGGTATGGCCTTCGAATGATAATGATCATCCCAGAAACACTAGTAAACAAACAAGATCACCCATGTTTTTCCCCATGGTTAGTACATGAAAAAATTATATACTTTTTTCCAAGAAACAATGGAACCCACCATGCATCAATTTCATAAATGAAGCAACCAATTGTTCTTTACATTACATGAACCTGATACACTAGTCCAGCCTCTCATGAGGTTACCCTCAATGTTAAAATATTTTCCAACCCATATCTATTCCTCCCAAATCAATCAACATTTACACTTATCCATCTCGGTTAATCTTATACTAGGTAACACTCGCAGTGTTCCACTACCATCTTCAAAAACTTATACATGTGCCACATACTCCCCTATGAACCAACGCCCCCACCAACCTCTCTCATAGGTCATCCAAAAATTTATAATAATACTAACTACCCAACAAGATAATCAGTAGTCAATGGTCACTAGATAACTGTAAAAGAAACAAACTAACTCAAAAAACATAAATAACAAAGCATGAATTCTTCCCATGTTCCAAACACACTGCGTCTAATGCACCAAAAAATAATTAACTCTAGACCCCAGATCAATGGTACTCGTACATGTACACTAGCACCACAAACTGAACAACTACTATAGGGTACAAAATGCTACTCACAAGGTCTCAATCCAAAGGGAAAACCACATTCACATTAAAATACATCATTTCAAAACGTATTGATCACAACCTTAGAAAATATGTTAAAAACAATTATACAATTAACTGGATCAACCAACATAACCTTATCTCACATCCCACAACCCAAGTTTTCAAAAAAAGGCACTCTTGCTTCCAAACCAAACTATACAATGTTTCAACAACCATCATAAGGGCTAACCCCCACTGGTTTCCTTAAAAGTTTCATTGTTCCCCCATTTCCCTTTTTAATTAATCTCTACATTTTAAACCCATGATTTTAGTTTACAAATATGTTAATTTTCAAAAACCAAACATTTCACTTCAATAAGCGATCTGTCAGTCCATCATTTCAAAAATCTCAATTTTATTCAAAATAAAATTTCACTAGATTTTCCCTTTACAACCCCATGAATTAAAATCTCTCAAAAAACATTTTAACCCACCTTTTAGCATCCATTATTAAAATCAATTTCACTTTTCATACCTGTTGGGTTCATCAACATCTCATTCAAATGTCGATCATAGGAAAAATACAGGTGAACTATGTATCTTCTGTGCCTAACATGATGCATCAAACCACACACACTCTCTTTCCACATTGATACAAGAGATAAAACATCATGAATACATAAAATCAAATCCATGTACAACAATAATGGTTGAAATATAATCTAACTATAAAAGAAAACTACATAACATCATTCCCCACACATGGAAACTTGAGTTTTCCCTCGAATGTGGAGATGCATACACCCAAGCACGAGATCATTACCAAGTCCTAAAAAAATCCTAGTGTCCTGTATACCAAACAAAAATAGTATGAAAAATGAAAACATATCCCTGATGCCAGTTTTTTTCAATAAAAACTCAGATGCCACTATAAATTGTGCACCAAGACAGGTCATCACAATACCTCAGGAGTGCCTCCTAGTATGCTAGAGGTTGCGGACTAGTAGTGTTGGTCTAATGAGAACCATGGGGAGACTTTGACCACTAATTAGAGTGAATTCACAACATAAGTAACATCAATAGATTAAATATCCATCATGAAAAAAATGACAACATACAACAAACCCAACAAGTGACCTAGTGCACTTGCTGTAACAAAAACTAGTAAATACACTACATGTCAAGAAGACATAAAATGTAATGTAAGATCAAAACTATCAAAATACACTAATCTTGGAGTCGAGTCCCTACATGGTCCTGAATTCTATCATGAAACACATCATCCCATTCACAACCAAAAACTGTGTCCCTACTCTAAACATGCACCTAAAAATATGTATCATTTTCTCGAGAGTCCATGTGTTGTGGAGACCTGATTATGGTGTCAGTACAACTCAGTAGGCCACCAGAAATAGTGTATAAATAAATATATAGTTAGTACAAAGGTTTACGAAAGATACAAATGATATAAATAAAAAATCAACAAGGGAAATTTCAATTAATTATCAAATATCTGTTTACCAATAATGTTTTCTAGAGTGAACCTATCAATAAAACTGACATTGGTAACATTTTCAGTCTACACCAAAGAAAAAGTGTGACACAAACATTTAACCATGAGGGATTTATCTAATAATATAACGTCATATACCCATTAGTGGTAATTTTCCTTTCAGTCATTTTATGACTAATAAAATTTCATAACTTATGATATCATCATTAATAAATTATTCTTCCTCTCATGTTCCATGGTTCATCCATTACATTATTGACACTACATCCTAATGTGGTCACTGATCATGCATGAGGAGTTACATAAACTACTAATCACTAGTCATTCACTAATCATAATTATGAACATACCCTAAAGCCTCATTCTGATAATCAGTCAATGTAGCTGTGTTTAGGAAGAATAGAGCCTCAGTCTAACATCCCTACTCATACCATGAACTTATGTTGGTATCTATATAACCTCAGTCTGATATCACAAAATTTTATAATATACCAGTTACCTTTGAAACTCAGTCCATGTAGTTTCATCGAATGCATCAAATAGATAAATAGAGAAAAAGTCTGACCCCTAAGCTATTAATTCATGGGTGGGGTTAGAGAATTAGTCTAACCTGACTGGTGGGAGGAGCTGCATTCCATTATCCATCCCCATGACATGTGTATATTTTATTTAATCATTTACCACATATACAATTTTACAACCATAATTAAACAATAATATAATATTCACAATTAAAAATTAATCAATACATAAATCAGTCTCATCCCTTAACCCATGAAAACATTATCACTTGCAAACCATTTCGCATTAACCCATTACATAATACCAAAAACTGCCCAATGCCATATAATCAATTAAACACAAATAACATTAACCTTATTTAAAAACCACTTCTTCTTTTAAATGGAAAAAATACTATTTGAAACCATATATCATCCTGCATGAAACCCCATTATATAATTACATTATCTATAGATGTTAATCAATTAGTTAATGTCATAACGTTGTTATCCAACCAGAATAATTTTTACGGATCATATCTCACTAGTTTGTAAATCAATTCAATGATTATTGTCTTGACGGACCCTTAAGAACATTTTATTATGTACAATACAATTCAAAAATAATTATTTTTAAACATCATGAATCCACCCTTAAAACACAATCCTTTCTCTTTTGAAAACTAAAACAACCCAAAAAGATTTATTTTTAGTTTCATCCATCAAATTAAGCTATTAAAACATTTTCATAATAGGAGAACCACTTGCTTTTTTCTTTCATCATTTGAAATATCTATAGAATATTATTTTTTAGGAAAACATTTATGTCAATACCCAATTTCAAAACATTTCTCACTCTCAATAAATATATTCATCAATAACTCAAAAATCAGGTCAAGACACTACAAATACCATCAAATCACCTCATAACTGTTAATCATTTAAAAAAGTTAAATTATAAATTATTTCAACCAATCCAATAATAATACCCATGTATAAATTACACTTATACGACTCACATGATCTCATAATACATTTATCATAAGTTTAAAAAATTTAATCCCCAATTATGATGGTTTTTATTAACCCTTAAGTAGCCCTTAGTTTTTCTAAAATCATCTTGAAATACAACAATGTTCATAAAGGGATTTTGAACGAAATATAAGGCTCAATAAAATTATCAAAATCATGGGTGGTGAAAAACAACTAGGCAACACATAGGTATAAAAACATACAAAAATATGAATTCAAGTCTATGGAAAATGACTTAATGACTATATACCTCATTACTGTTGATGATGGATTACTTGATATCTTCCTTTCATTTGAACTGAAACACACGTTAAAAAAATCCTTGAATCAGCCAAAAAATTGATGGTTTTAGTGCTTTAGAAGAATAAAAGGGATTCTAGAAACCCTAATCAATAAAATAGTGTATGGAGGAGTGTTAGACTGACCCAAATCTTCAATTATCACAAAAAATAAATCCAATCTACCATGAATCGAATGAGAAATATCCATTGAGGGAGATGGGGATGATCATATTTCTCCTCAAGTATATGAGGTCGAATGGGATAACATAACATTAGGCAAGAAAATATGTTCACAAGGGAGAAATGGGAATTATACAACCTTTTAAGGCCCCCATGGTTTGACCGCATAGATTGCCAAACTATGCACAAATATTGTGTCCCCCTATATACAAGAGAGTGCATGCCATATTTTATATTTGGGTAACCCTTATGGTTTGAAATACTTTAAGGTAACTGTGTGCTAGCCCCCTGCCTGAAAATGATTCACATACCACATGGTTTCCAGGGATGGATGCATGGTTGGTAGTAATAGTGTTCCAATTGTGAAAAATGCACTGTTTGCTCACATATCTTCTGTTTTCATCTCACATGATTCTAAAACACCCAGGAAACATATCAAGAAACCAAAAACCACTTTATCAACCATAAAAGTGAGTTCTAACATGACTTTTTTAGAGGATGTACCTTCATGAAAGACCAAGATCATACATATATGGTAACAAATACATTTCCAAATTCCATAACAATTTTCTGATGATTGGTATCCATTTAAACATTTCATGTCTTATTCATCTAACAACCATGTTTTTTATATTTCTAGGTTTTTTGGTTGTGAAAATTTTGTAAATGAATAGTTTAATGGCATATTGTAAAGGGTTTTTTCATACTAATTCAGAAATGTTTTTCATGGTTTATATGATTAAAAGGTGAAATAATAAAATGTTTTGTTCATGATAATGTTCTTGGAATTTTTTTTTGATAATGAGTATGCCAAATATAACTTTTACAATGGGTTGATAGCCATTTTTGTTCATGATTTGATGGGTTGATCCGCATTATAGATTATGATATGAATGTTTGAGCCCCATTATCACTCATGATATGACAGATGATATTTATTATTTCTCTCCAATCAATTGAGTAATTATTAGGTACTCTAGATAATTAATTTGGATGTTTTTCATTTGTTAATTACAATTTTTATGGGTTCTATATTAATTTTATGAAGATGACTACCCGTGGTACCTAAATGGAATTTATGTGGTTGGAAATGAATTTTCAAGGAAATGTTTTGTTTACAAAGGTTCAGATAAATTATCTTTTTAAAAGTAAGATAATTTTCTCTTTGAATAAAAAGTAATGTTTTGAAAAGAATTTATTTCATGGGGTTTTAATTTTTTTAGTATATTTAATTATTCTTTCTTTGTATGTTCCTTAATTAGGTTTTTTTCTCATCCCTTGATATAAAACGTTTTTCATGTGTTTTAATGATGCCTAAAGGAAAATAAGTAGTCTTGTCGATGATCACAATGAATTTTCATGAAACATTAATGTTTTATAATTTACATGTGAATATTTTTAAAAGCATTTATAGTAATTGGATGTTCCAACTTTGTAATATTTAAGGTTTTTATGTAATTATTATGAAGTAATTGAATAAAATTATTGACCCAAAATATCATCTTGAAAGGAAAAAAATCCAGACTAAATAAACAGGACTTTGTAATGTTTATATCTATGTATATATAGTTTGTATCAGTGCAATGTTTAGATAAATTTTTAGAGTCATATATTATTTATGTGTGATTTAAAATCCATTATAATAATAAAGATTTGTATTATAAGTATATTTTTTGTTTTTTAAGATAAAAAATAGTTGAAAAGTTTATAAAATGGATAAATACATAATTGTAGTGGTTGTATAAAGGATCAAACCAATTAAATAATAGTTTTTTCTAAAACTCTTGTGGTTATTATAAACTATATATCATGATTTATTATAAAAAACATTCTCCTAAGTGAGTTTTGTAACACATCAAAAAATAGAGACACTAATCTCCATGGAAGTACAATTGATAATCATAAAATAAAAATTATTTAATGAAACATGTTATTAGATATTGAGATGAAAAACCCATGAAAATGTTTGAAAGGTATGGAATGATGTTTTTTATTTTATAAGGTATGAATAATGTAATAATATTCAGTGTACAAAATATCGTGTTCGATTAACGCCATGAAGGGTAATACAAATCATCCCAAGGTATCAGTGGAATGTTTGAAGTGTGGGTATCATACTCCTCATCAGTTAATCATGTTTTAATTATCAAAAATCATATACATCTTGTTGAATCTATTTCAAGTCATGTGTATAGATGGTTACTTTTTTTATGCTTAACAATAATTTTCTAATGATCTTAATAGCTATAAATCAGGTTTGATTATTGTAATATATATTTACCTCTAGTATATAATTATTTAATTTTTCTATTATTATGTCTAATTGATTCTGTGAATATTACTGCTTATGTATGTATACCAATATTTGTATAAGTATGAAAAAATGTGAGTTTGGCAATGATTTTGGTATTCCGGAAAAGGACTCAGACACTGTGATATAGACACCGTGACCAGACACTGTGACCTAGACACCGTGACCAGACACTGTGACCAGACTCCATGACCCAGACACCCTAACCAGACACCGTGATCCAAACACCAAGACGTGACACCGTGACCAAGACACCTTGACCCAAACTCTATTCAATGATTGGAAAAGGACAAGAAACCATGATCCTAACAATGCATCTGTGCTATCGGTTCCTAATCCCTATACAACTATTCCATCATGCCTGTCTCACCACTCAAAGTCAAAGAAGTAGAAATTGTTTTGTGGTGACATCATTTCTAAGTGAAATCATTACCAGAAATGCTGTCACACCCTTCTTTAATCTGTTTTTTCATTTTCAATTTAATTTACAACTGTCATATTTTAGTCTTTTCAATGAACTTACATAATTTATATTTATTTTTAGACATATCACCTAACAGTACGAGGTATGAGGTGTTGAATACATTCATCCTATTGGCTCTAACATGTGTACTCCAAGAAGAATAAGAAAAGCGTGGACCAAAAACATACATGAGATAGTGTAGTAGAAGTGCGAGAATTATTGCGAAAAGGACCGACACATACAACAAGATACATCTTGTGAACACATGAAGCATTAATGAATCCAAAAGCTGGAATACCATATATCAGAGATGACATCATCTTTGAAATGAAAATCTCACAAATAACATGCACTAGATCTAATTGGAAACTAGAGCACCAGACTTTCAATACTCTATTTCTCATAAGAGGACATTATTCCTACATCTACTTCATCCTAGAAGTCTATAAATGTATAGATTAACAAGCAGATCACTTCTAACCTTATCTCAAAATCATTTCTATTTTGTGTATTGTTTTTATATTTCGAGCAGTGTGTGTGTGTCTGCATTAAAACACACAATTTCTCATGCACTAAACTGAGGGTTTCAAGATATCTTTCCCCACAAATCTTTTTACACTTGTTTATTCCCATGGATAAGTTTGGAAGAGGTCTATGTGTGACCTGATAAATTATACCCACGAATAACAGTGGAAGAGGTCATGTGACATAGATAGTCTTGTTCACTGTTGTTTACCCTGATCCAAGGTGGGTATAATGTTTATAAATACAAACTGCTTGGTGGTAGGTGATCACCCGGTGGAGTGGATTATGTCTCAGATTGAGACTGAACAACTAGATTTATATCCACTATGTTGTTTAATTTAGTTTAATCTATATTACATTATAATTTAGAAATCACTTGATTTACATTATATTTAATCTTGGGTATATGTTATAAATGTTTTGCCTTATTAGAATAGCTTTTAAAGTAATATCAATAACCTATATTTAAATTCCTAACAATTAATCAAACTTTTAAGAAGTTATTTTAATAGTTAAATTTTTATAACCATATTACATTGGTTAACTGGGCTGTATTAATTTTTATTGGGGAAGCTTTTAAAAAAACATTTCAAATCAAAATTTTTATAGATACTCAATACACCCCCACTTGAGTACTCTACTCTGACCACCATTTGGTATCAGGGGAGTTTTTTATTCCTATTAAGACTCTGTTTTTGAACCTACTAAGATATTATTTTAGTTGTACATTAAAAATCTGTAAATTTCTATAAATTATAAATTTAAATCTCTTTCAAATTATTTCTTTAATATAGATAATAGATTGTAAGGTGCTGCAACAAACAGAACACCATACATTAATGGAACTAATTATGATCAATGGAAAATTAAAATGATAATGAATTTAGAAAATATGGGTATTAAAATTTTTTATTCAATTATAGATGAGTATAAGATTACTCATACTGATAGAATCACATGTGGTTACCCAACCAAAACTGTCTACAATAACAACTACAAACCATGAATTCATTTTATTTCCCTTTAGGAGATGCGGAATTTAACAACATTTCTGCATGTAAAACTGCCAAAGAAATTTGGGATAATTTGTTTGTTTCGCATGAAAGAACATATAGTGTGAAAGAATGAGTCTTAACAATTATAATATTAAATATGAAAACTTTAATATGAAACATGATGATCCAATTTCAGACATGTATCTCTGGTTCGACAAAATTGCCAACATAATGATTTCACTTGGAAGAGAAGTCACTTCCAAATAATAAATCTGGAGGATTATCAGATGTCTACCTGATAGATGGAGTGGAAACTCTATCTCAATTAGATAGTAATGAAACATCGGCAAGTTACCCGTAAAGGATATAATTGGGAAACTAATAATTTTGGAAGAGGAGTTAAAATTCAACAAGGAAGAGGTGAAGGAACCCAAATGAAAATCTATTGCATTTATGACCACCACCTCCAAACACAAAGATAAAGGGAAATTGAAAGCCTTTGTAGAAATTTCTAGCAGTGAACATTAATCACTTGATAGTGATGAATTCTCTATTAGCTTTAAGGATTAAGTGATTTTACAAGAAGATGAAATTTTTCAAAAAGACAAATTTCAAAGGAAGATATGATCAAAGGGAAACTAAAATAAATATTGGAAAAGTAGTTACAAGTCTGATGAGATAGTATTCTATGAAGGTAAGAAAAAGGGACATGTAAAGGCTGACTTTCCCAAGCTCAAGTACAAAAATAAATTGGAGGACAATGATAAATATTAGAAAAAGGAATTCAAAGCAACGTGGAGTGCATCTGAGGACAATTCTAGTGACTTAGAATCATCACGACAAACACATATGAGGTAACACTAGAATATCCTACACACAATTCCTCTTATTTTGGAGATGAATGTGATTCTGTAAATATGTATATAGAGGAAATGTTGGAGTACTGTAATATTCTTAAAGAGACATGTAATGAACTAAAAGATAAATACATGTCTTTAAATAATCATTATGATCTTACCTCAACTGTTAAATCTTAACTTACTATATAAACGGAAAAAATTTCAATGAATTAGAGAAAATAATGAACTAAAGCTATCTAATGAACAATTGAAAAAGGACCTTGAAATGTATACTAATGGTAAATATACATTGGTAAAAATTATAGGTAAAATGATGGCTTTATAAATATATTATCAGTATAGGATATCAACCAAGTGAAAGAAACATTGGAAGAACCAATTTTGTTTCAAAATATAGGACATAAATCTTTACTCCCTATTCTAGAAAAAAACTTGCTACTTCAAGTTATGATACACTCTCCACTATTTCAAGGTTTTCTGGACAAAATAGAGTTTATTTTTCAATCCCTTTACATAATAATAATAGGAAACCTATGAGATGGATGTGGGTTTCTAAAGCACTAGTCACTAATATTACTGGACCCAAACAAATATGTGTACCAATGTCTATTTTTATTTGACAGTTTTGTAGGAAAATTGCATAAAGAGATCCTATAAAATCTTATGGTACTTGGACAGTGGGTTTTCAAGACACATGACATGATATTATTATTACTTCAAGAACATAATTAAAATTGATGGTGGATATTTCACCTTTTTTGAGAATTCCAAATGAAAAATCATTGGCAATGGCCAAATCAGTAACACTAACTCAGTTTTAATTTCCAAAGTACTTTTTATTGATGGATTAAAATATAATCTTCATAGTATTTCACAACAATGTGATGATGGATTTTTTGTCAAATTTGAAAACAATGCTTTCATTGTTTTTAATTCTAAAAATGAATTGATGTTTTCTACATTGATAATTGAAAATTTATAATCTGTTAACTTAGAGTATTTAGTTTCTCAAAATGCTTCATGTTTAAGTGTATTTCATAAAGAGTCTTGGATTTGGCATAGGAGTCTAGGACACTATCATATTCACTCCCTTAGAAAGCTAACTAGAAAAATCTTAGTCAAAGATAAACCCAGACTTGATTATCTAAATGATAAAGTTTGAAATCCTTGTCGAAGGGGAAAGAAACACAAAATTTCTTTCAAATCAAAGAAAAAAGTGTCAACTTATCAACCTCTTGAATTAGTTAAAATGGACTTGTTTGTACCATATAGAGTTTCTAGTTTAAATGGGAAGATATATGTTTATGTTCTTGTCGATGACTCTTCTAGATATACTTAGATTTTTATTTTGGATTTCAATAGTGAATATTTCTCTCATTTCATCAAATATTCTAAAACTGTAGAAATTATTAGATGAAAAAGAATTAAATACATAATAAGTGATAATGGTCATGAGTTTGAAAATCCAGATTCTGAATCATTTACTTCACAAAATGGATATAGTCATAATTTATCTTCCCCTAGAACACTCCAACAAAATGGAGTTGTAGAAAGATGAAATAGAACCTTGTAAGAGATTGCAAAAACCATGCGTAGTGAATATGATATACCTATTTATTATTGGATTGATTTTGTAAATAGAACATGTTATATTATTAATAGAGTGTTAATTGGACCTATTATTAAAAAACATTATGAGTTATGTAACAATAGAAAACCCAAAGTAAGCTACTACAATGATTTTGGAATCAAATTATATAACCTTAATACTAAGGAAAATCTTGAAAAATTTACATCGAAGAGTGATGGAGAAATCATTCTAGGATATTCAATCTCTAGTAAAGCCTGTAGAGTGATGAACTATAGAACTAACTGTGTATAAGAGTCATTCCATGTCAAATATGATGAGACAGATCCACATGTTCCTAATACCACTCTAGGGAACCTAGAGTATGATGTGTCAAATTTGGACATTAATTCAAAATCCTCTAACCATCGTGTAATAGAATCTATGAAAACTTCCAATTCTAGAATTTTTTCATATTCAAGTCATAATGAGCCCGAACCTGTTGACGAACCAGAATTCACTAGTCCTTGTTTTTCTAAAGCTGTTATAACTCTTAAGAACCTTCCTTTAGATGTAGTTGTAAGATATTTAGATAAGGAACAAAAACAAGTGCATGTTATAGAAATCATGTTGAACATCAAATATTCTTGTCACAATATGAACCTATAAACATTAATGATGCCATAAATGATAAATTTTGGGAATGGATGTTCAAGATGAACTTAATCAGTTTGAAAGGAACAATGTTTGGAAACGTTTTGATATGCCCGAAGATAAATTTACCATAGGCACTAAGTGGTTTTTTAGGGATAAGGTATATGAATTTGGTAACATAGTTAGAAACAAGGCCGGATTGGTTGCACAAGGATATAGTTATGAAAAAGAAATTGACTATGTGGAAACCTTTTCACGAGTATCTAGACATTAAGCCATTAGAATTAGGCTTTCTTATGTTTCATGTAACAATTTAAAACTATATCAAATGGATATTAAGAGTGAATTCCTAAATAGGTATATAGATAAGGATGTATTTTTCAAGAAACCCCCTGGTTTTACAAATCCTCATTTTCCAAATCAAGTTTTTAAATTATCAAAATATTTATATGGTTTAAAACAAGCTCCAAGATAATGGTATGATAGACTAAGTACCTTTCATATTTCCATAGGTTTTACAAAAGGAATTGCTGCTCCTTCCCTTTTTAAAAAACGAATTTCTACTGATATTTTAGTAGTTCAAACTCATGTAAATGATATTATCATTGGATATTCAAAAACGGTTTATGTATTCAATTTTCTAAAATGATGAAAAACAAATTTTAAATGAGTTTAATGGGTGAACTAAAATTATTTCATGGATTTCAAATATTTCTAAATAATATGGTTTTATTTAAAATCAAAGAAAATATACTTGAGATTTTCTAAAACATTTCGTCATGGATAGTACTAAAAATAGTGACACTCCAATGAGTACTAATTATAAGTTGCATCTTGATGAAGATGGAAAATACGTTGATCAAACCACGAACATAGGAATGATTGGAAGCTAACAATACATAACATCTAGTCAGCCTGATATTGTGTTTAGTGTATGTATGTGGTCTTGTTTTCAAGAAAAGCCTAAGGAATCTCATTTAAATGTTGTTAAAAGGATTTTCAAATACCTCAAGTATACCCCCAATCTAGGATTGGTCTATACCAGAGTAAAACCATTTGAGTTAGTTAGTTATTATGAAGTTGATTTTGGTGGTTTTATGTTAGATAGAAAAAGAACCTCTAGAACATGTCACCTTTAAGGCAAGTAACTAGTATCCTGGTGTAGTAAGAAACAAAACATTGTTGCATTATCTATAGTAGAATTTGAGTACATAGATGCTAGTAATTGATGTGAACAGATTTTGTGGATGAAACACACATTACTAGATTATGGATATAAATTCATGCATGTATATATAAATTGTGACAATACAAGTACTATTAATATCTCAAAAATTCATGTTTCACACTATAGGACAAAACATATTGATGTAATACATCACATTTTGACAGACCATTAAAAAAGGTGATATCACATTGGAATTCATTGGAAATGAATATCAGCATGCTGATATATCCACCAACCCATTAAATTCCAAAATAATGGGTTACATCATACATTTATTGGGAATGATAAATCTCAAGTAGTAAGTGTACTATTTCACAACTTATTGATAACAAATTTATGGTTTAACTAGTCATTGTCCTAAGATTATTGTCTAACTCTTATAGTTCTATAGTTTACACTCTTAAATTTTATCATTTCATGTGTATGGTCTCATAGTTAGTATCTCATGGATATGGTCTGGCACATACTCTTTCAAACATATGGTCGCACGGTTTTGAAGTCACACAATAGTGATAACACCATGAAAACCAGTTACGGTCTCACCGTGAAAGTCTATTCTGGTCTCATTATAAAGACACTATATTTTTTAGTTTCATATTATAACACAGATCATTGTAATTGATTATTTTATTATTTTACTTTACCTATCTTATTAATTTTTGATACTCGATATCCCTTAATGATAAAAACAAAATAAGTTTCACTCTTTTCTTCACTCGAGGTTTCATCCCTCAAACCATAATCCCTCCTTCAACCCTTCAGTTCTCTATATCTCTCTCTCGAACCTTCATTGAATGCCCAGAATGAAACGACAAACCTCATCAACTTCTTAGAAGTGTGGATCAATGAAGAAGATGAAAATAGTACAAAATCGAGTTCCTGAAGGTCCTTTGAATCTTAACCATGTTGACAGAATAGTAGTTACAGAAAAGGAAATCTGCAAAAAGTGGCTATTGTCAAGTAAGTATTTAGTATTGAATGTACTAAAAGAATAATAATGGTTGTATTGGTTTAATAAGGATACTATGCTGATATACCCCGGTCTAGATGCTCAGTTTTATCTGTTCAATCAATTCTCATTTTATAAAGATGATGTAATTTTTCTGAAAAACTTGATAAATGGTCAATGATGTTCCTTTTCTTTGAGCTTATGGTTTTCTTGACTAAGGATACCTCATGAGGGAATTTTTGTGGACTAAAATAGAGTTCCTCCTCCACCCAGTGATATCATTGTTTTAGGAGATTCCTTGAAGATATTTACTAGAAATAAAATAAATTGAAGAGTTATTTCTTCTGATCTAGATGGTGAATCTAGAATTTTGTTTACGTTTGTTTAGAATCTGATTTTTCCAAGAAAAGTAAACTCTAATAGACTCAAGTATTAGGATGTATTTTTGAAACATCATATAATGAATGGGGATGCGATTATCTTATGTATGTTATACTTCATATGTGTTAGTTGATAAATATAACCTTAAAGACAATATCCTAGTTCTACTCAAGGTTAATATCTTATTTACTTCATACTAAGGGGTGGATGGACCATATGAAGAAGTCCTTAAGGACATTGAATTTTGTATCTCAAAGTCTATAGTCAAAAGAATAAAATTTAGTTGGAATCCATAGATAAAATCATGGATGGAGTATAATTATAGGGTTTATTTAAAGTTCAACATAGTTGAGAATCCTTTAAGACCATAGGTCATTTATAATCCTGGTGTGGAACCTTATGTGATTGTTGGGTATCCTATTGTGGAGGAAGAAGAATATGTAGTTACACCTACATGGGAAAATATCTTGTGCAAGGAAGATAGTGGACCCATTCCTCAAGTCATAATTCAGAATGAAGTACCTTCTCCTAAGGAAATTGTTGATTTGGATGAATAACCATCTTCTAACGAGTAATCTATTTTTATTGTACGGGAAAATGATATTCTGGAAGATCATTTAAAAGATGAAAATTCTTTTGAGAAAGAAGAGGCTTATAAGCAACACTTATAGGAACACGTTGTTCCTGAGATTATCCCATCTACTGAGGAAATAATGGAGAAAGCCTTTCAATTGGCTAGAAAAAAAATTCATGAGGCTGTTGCAGATGAAATTTTAGAATTAAATAATTGAACAAAATCACTTAGTCATGTGAGAGATGCACTTGTTGAGGGGTAGAAGAAACCAAATATAAAAATTGTTGAAGTTATTGATCAATTTGATCAATTCACTATGGATACATGGTATAAATAACTTTGATATTCTGATGTGGATGATTCCCAAGAAGCCTTAGTTAAAGGTATAGAAATGTCCTCCAAGTTTCAATTGAAACTAGTCTATTCTCTTGATGATATCTCAACAACAGAACCTGAGCCAATCTAAGCTCCTATTTTTGAACCTTCTCAAGAACATTCAGCCTTAGTAAGTAATGATGATTTTAGAACCTTTAGAGCTACCTAACTGGATGGAGTTGGAAATATCATGAGCACTCAACTCGATCTTGTAAAAAAACCTAAGTGAAAGAGATGTTTCCATTTTGTTTGAAAAGATCATATGAAATATTCAGAAAAAAATGCTTCATTAAATATAAGAATTCAGAATTGAGAAAAAACAGTTGAGTGATGAAGTGAAGTCTTTCAGAGCTACAGCTGATAATATCCATAGAGTGTTGAAATCAAGACCAGATCTAGTTGATCATCTTACTGTAGATGTCAGAGGTAAGAGTCCACAAGATGTTATCCCTATATTTTAACTATAAATAACTTCCTTAGGTGACAAGGTGGATTAAAGAAACAATAAAATGGTTCACCAACTGAATGAGATTGTTATTAGTCTCAACAAACTGACTGATGAGTATATGGTCTGTCTCCAGAACGTTGTGAATCAACTAATGTCCCTTAATTTAGTATTTACAACTTCTATTACCATTGGACAGTCATCAAAAACCTCTTTTGATAGTGATCTACTCAGAACGGTTGTTAAGAAAGAAATTCAATCCGTGCTATGTGTATTTGACATAGAATCTCAATATATGATTGTAACAAATAGTGACAGAGTTCTTGATTTGGTAACAATTCATTTTAAGACAACAAATGGTGCTCTAGAAGAAATTACTGGTAAGGGGTATTTCTACTTAAATTTTATTTTCACGAAGCATGATATGAAAAACTAATAAGAGTACATTTTAGAGAATCTCAAATTCCCTCCTGCCACTCAAGCATTCAAAACTAAAATTCAAAAGGTGAAAGATTTCACTCTATTGTTATACAAGTTCATGGAGAACAAATATGACATTGAGAAAGCGATGTAGTATGGTGGTGATATTATTTCTAACTTCATCATGTTATTGACACCTAATCTTCATGTGTAGATCACTGTTATTGTGGCTCTAGCAGATACACCCTTACGGCCTGGAATTCCTCCTTACTCATTCACTGCCTTTGACTCAACCTCTATGTTTTTTTCTCAGGCTCTGAGTTAGATCAAACATGTTATCCTTGATAAAAAATTACCTTAGTCTTCCACCAAACCTACCATGTTCCCTTTTATTTTTGAAGTACTCCCTCTTTTGTCTCTGTCAGTTGTTTCACTTCCTTCTTCAACTTCTACCACTGCTCATGTGGATTCTCTTAATGCTACAACCAAGGGAAAAGAGAAGTCATTCAGTGAAGAAGAATAGTGAACACTATCTTTTGATATGGATATTTTTTATTTTCTTTCCTACTATTTGTAATGACATGTCTTTATCCATATAATGCACTCGGAACTCTTATTAACTCTTCTCTTATTTACTTTTGAACTCATTTTTGATAATCCCAAAAGGGAGAGAGACAGATACACTAAGGGACACACAACACACTAAGAACCGATAACTCACTCCTATGATTTGTGATCATAAAAAGGGGGGATATTGTTAGATTCCTCATGTGTTAGTCTTGTTTTAATGACAAAAAATCCTAGACATCCTGTTTAATCTATTTAAAGTCATGTGTATATATGGTTTATTTCACTATGCTTTACATAAATTCTTTCAAGATCTTAATTTCTATAAATCATGTTTGATTATTGTAAACAATATTTATCTTTTTTCTATAATGATTTTTTTATGAATGATTAAGTCTAATTCATTCTGTTTGTATTATTTGTTATGTCTATATACAGATATTGGGGTATGTCTGAGAAACCGTGATTCTACAACCGGTTATTGTTTTCTGCTAGAGGTCCCAGACACCATGATATAGACACCGTGACCAGACATCATGAACCGGACACCGTGACGAGACACCATGACGAGACACCGTGTCCTCGACACCATGACCCAGTCACCGTGACCAGACACTATGATCGAGACACCGTGACCCAGACACTGTGACTAGAAACCATTCAATGTTTGACAAAGGACCAGACATTGTGATCCTAAGACTGAATCTGTACTATCAGTGCCTTGTCTCTATACAACTATGCCATAATTACTATCTCACCAATCATGGAAATTATGAAGACCCAGTTTTTTGGTGAAATAATTTCTAAGTGACACAGTTTTCAAATAGACTCTGACAACATTCATTAAAATATTTTTTTCTTTTTCAATTTAATTTATATCGGTCATATTTGAGTCATTTAAATGCATTTACATAATTTATATTTATTTGTAGACATGTATTTTGATAGTACATGGTACGAGGTGCAAGAAAATATGCATCTTGTCAGCTCCAACACATGCACTCCAAGAATTAAAAGAAAAGCGTGTCCCAAAAACATACTTGTGATAGGGTATCAGAAGTTCAAGAATTCATGCGAAGGGGACCAACACATGCAACAAGATACGTATGAAGCACACACAAAACATTCACGAATCCAAAATATGGAATCCCATTAATCAATCAAAAGAACATTTTCATAAAAAAACTCTACAAAGAACCAGTTCTATATCTAACTGGAAACCAGAGAACTAGACTTGCGATACTCTATTTCTTAAAAGAATACCTGATTCATACATTTGATTCTTCCTAGATGCCGAGATCTGTATAAAATAACACTCTGTGAACTACTAACATTTTATCATTATCTTTTCTCTGTTTTGTATAGTTTTTATCTTTCTAGAAACTTGTCTGTGTTTATATTACACCACACATTTTCTCATTCACTAAACTGATAGATAAAAGATATCCTTATTCTCATATCATTTTACACTTGTTTATTCCCACAGAGAAGTGTGGAAGTGGTCTCCATGTGACCTTGTAATTTATAACCATGATGAATAGTGGAAGAAGTCGTGTGAATTGGACATTCATGTGTAATATTGTTTACCCTGATCCATGGTGTGGATCATGTTTATTAATATAAACTTCATGGTGGAAGGTGATCACCAAGTGGAGTGGATTAGATCTTTTCTTGAGACTCAAAAACTTGTTTTATATGCACTGTGTTGTTTAATTTAGTTTTCTCTTCTTTACTATGCAAGTTAAAAATCAGTATATTTGCATTGATAGATAATCTTGGAAATATGTTATAATTGTTTCCCTAATTAAAAAATAATAAAAACTAATATCAATAACTGATATTGAGATTACTGAGAATTAATGAATTTCTTAAAAAAAATTGAATAGTCAAATTTTCATAACCATATTACTTTGATTAACTTGCTTCTATTTATTTGTATTTGAAACCTTTTAAAAAACATTTCAAACATAAATTTTTATAGATACTCATTTCACCCACCTCTTGAGTACTCTACTCCGACCAATATTGGAGATAATGGGAATTATGAAAATCTATGTCCTAGGGGGAATGCTAAATAATGATATTTACATTATAATGTAGATAAATTCCTAGATATGCCTAGGTCCATTGAATTTGTAAACAAGGAAACAAAAAATGAAATACAATAGGTTTGGATTATATTTCGTTTTTTAAATTAAATAATATCATGGAATGATTAATATTTTTATTTGTAAGAAAATGTATTATAAAATAAGATTAAAATCATGGAAATAAATTAATTTTTTTTAAGTATTTAATGTTTCATCATATAGTTGTTTGAGAGTTATATTGTAATTTCATGTGTACGGTTGACCAGAGGTTTAAATGTATTAATACTCTTTTGATGTTTTATGAAATGCTAGTACTTTTGGACACATTTTTTGAAATTTGATAAGTTTTTATTGTACATTTAACACAAATATCAACATGTAAATAGGTTTGATGATATTTAAAGATTATTTAATTTTCTTGTAATAATTTTAAATGCATTGATAATAATTAGTGTTTAAATAATATTTGATGATAAATATTATTTTTAATTTATTTTTTCATATTTTCAGGAATATTTAGGGAATTATATTGTTTTAGTAAAAAGAAAGCCCATATGATAGGAAACATCCAATCAAATCTAGATTGGTGGTATCACAAGAATCCAAAATAAAAGTGTTATAAAGGGAAACACCTACCTCTGGAATAAGTGATTTCCTAGTCATTATGAAAACATTTTTTTATGAAAACCATTTGTTAGAGAATGATTAAGATGATTTTAGAAACATATATTTTATAATTGTGAAAAATATAAGGATTGAAAATTGATTTTTGAGTTTTGGTGATTATTGGTTTTTGGAATATGAACAAAATTATTCAAGAAACTAATATTATTTAGGTAAGCATAATATTATAGACTATATTTTAATAATAATATTTGATTCATATTTTGGATGTATATATGATTATATGGGGATTTATGTAATTTATGGAAATGTTTATAATATCCGAGATATAATACTATTAGTTTATATAATTTTTTTGGAATAAGACTTTAATATATGTTAGTGTAATTTGGACATAAATGTTAAATCAATCATTGAATAATATGCGATAAACCACTTCTAATTTAGGGTATGAATCTTAGTCAATATTACTTTTACAAATTATAATTATTTGTGTTTATCAAATGATATATTATAAACAATAGGTATTCTTATGTGTGAGAATAATGTTCAATTTTATAATATAAGGGTTTATTAAATTTTAGAATTATCTTACCATATGATAACTATGTTTGGTTTTAGTTAATTTATAAGGACATAATTAATATAATGTTATCCATTTACTAAATTATGAGACCAATTATAGTTATATTTTAGTTCCTAAATAAAAACTAAATTCATAAAAATTACTCACTATTTGGTGAAACATATGATAATGTTGTGTGAATTGATCAATGGATGAAATTACAGTTCCTAAGTTAGATTATTTCTTTATTTTTTGTATTCAACATGTTAAAAGGATCCAACAAAAATAATAAATTTATATTGAATTAAAAAAATTCATAAAATTGATAGTCTTTTCTCTTATGAAACAAATAATAAGAAGTATTACCTTACCTCTTAAATTTCAATTCTTTCTAAAACCATATTTTCATATTCCTCAAATTTTCTCTTTTTGTGGAAACCATGTATTTTGATATTTTAAATGACCTCCATAATTCCAATTATCTATTTTTTAAGATAAATATTAATTAACCCTTTTTATGATGTGGGATTTCACGAATTGTATTTTTAAATGTCAAAAAATTGATTACGTACCGCAACATAAAATTTTGTTGACAAAATTTATTAAATGTTGATAAGGTAGAACCCTGATATTTTCGTAAATAATGTAATGTTTGATAGCATATAAGAAATTAAAAACTGAATATAAAAGAAAAGAGAAATATATGAAAATTATAACCTACCCCATAAATTGGAATCAAATAATAATATTTAGTACATTATGAAAATAATATAATAAATTTTGTATCAATTTAAATTTATTGATCAAATCATTTTAAATTATTAATTATTATCTAGCCTAGTAATTTTATATTTCAAAATATGTTTTTAAAAAAATGTATTTCATTTTTTTGTGAGTGAATATTGCAATGATTTTCTATAGAAATTATTAAATTCATTTTATAAAATTAAAATAATTTTTTAAATTTTGCTTTCAATATTAAATTAGTTTACAATTTTACAAATTTTTTGAAAGTATTGAGTTTTTATTGAATAGTATATAATTTCAATATATTTTAAAACATTAATTTCTACTCAATAAATTTATAAATATAAAATCCTCATTATAATTATATTTTTATTTAATGTAAAATATGTTTTATTTATTTATATTTAATCAAAATAATTTAATTGTTTTTTCATTATACTATACTATTAAATATGTTTGCTTTTGTCATTAAAAAAACAGTATTATGAAATTTATTATTCAGGGCATAATGTGTATTCATTTTAATTAATGAAAGTAATCCATAAAAAGAATAATATTTAAATTAATCCTATATATTACATGTATTTTAATTTTAAATCATATAATAAAAATTTCCAATCGTAGATCTATTATAAAATCATTATTTCATTAAAAAAATCATTTCCTGGAAAACCGTTAATTATCATAATTATGGGATTGATTTTAAATTAAATTCCTCCAATTATGTAAAGTGAATTTGATAGAATGAATTACATATGTCGAGTATCCCACGGGGTACAGGTGATTTGGATAATGGTAGTGGCGTCCTGACCCTGAGGTTTCGGGTTCGAGTCCTCGAAAGGTAACGCACACTATATGAAGCAAACCACTCGTAGTTCCCTCTACCCGGTTGGGAACTGGTCTAAGCCCACTAGATGGCCACCTTGGGCCTCACTGGTGACGTGTGGTGCACTGTTGGGTAGGCCAGACCAATACCTCATTACCCATCAACACATTTATTAGTATTTGGGAACAAGGATGGAAACAATGAGAGGTAGAAAATCTGGTGATCTCAAATTTTCCGATCTTATTTCCAGATCAAAAGTTGTTGACTTGTAAATACCCTCTCGTCATAGAATGATGTTGAAAGATTTTCTTGGACATAATGAATTGTTTAGTTTTTTTGTGAAAGATTCCATGAAATATGGCATTATTCATGATGGAGATGGCTCAAAGAAATGTTTTGCGGATGCAGTGAAGAAAATGGGAATCACCTCTTTTCTAGATTGTGAATCGGCTCTGCCAAATAAGTTCATCAGAAAACGGGTTATTGCGCAAGTTGTTGCGAATCAAAACGCTGTTGGTGAAAGGGTGAATGTGTGCAATTACTCTATAATCGCTCGAGTTTTGATCCCGAAAGGGGTGAATCCTTGGAAATTCAATTATCTTACTGAAAGTATTGCTGCGATTTGGGGATTTGCGGAATAGAAGATGATAGTGATGGGTTGTGGATTCTATCATATTGTTTTTCCTTATGATGAACTCAAGAGGCATTCTTGGGGTCTTGGCTCAGTCTATCTGAATCCTGGATTCCTTTGAATTCATGAATGGGAAATGAATTTTGACCCGAATTCTGTCAAGAACACATATTCTCAACTATGGATCTGGGTATGCAATCTTAATTGGTTATACAAGAACCACAAAATTTTATGGGATATTGATTTGTCTATTGGTAATCCAATTAGTCTAGATAAGAAAATTGAAAATGTAATATCTTGGATTTTCCGTTTATTATTTTTAAATATTATATTGAATTATTTCGAGACCGTGCACGAAGACGACACGTCATTCTGAGGTCTAGTGAGCCTGGAATGGAGGTTTGAACTTTTTTTTAGTTAAGTGAGTCGGCACTTGTGCGCGGTTGTGGATGTTTCCAAACGGATTTCCAGATTAAAAAACTTGAGTGCCCCATTGCGTCCGGGATGACGACTTTACCTAAGAATGAGGCTAACCTCAACCGTTGTGGGTCGAGGAAAAAAGTTAAATTCCAGACGTTTTATGTAAAATAAAATAACATAAAATAACTAGTTTATTTTATTTCATTCAAGGAAACATCCGCTGCAGCATGGCGACGATGCAACTGTTTCCTAAATTAATGGTGCATCTTAATGACTTCGAAATGGAAAGTCAACGCCATTAATACTGCCGCGTAATTAAATTCCAACTTGTTTCCCCTTTTTAATGGGTTAAGAAATTTTACGTCCTATGCAATGCAGAGAGATGAACCACTGCAGAATCCGTGATGAGTTGGAGCGAATTCTCGACGATTGACAACGGATCAAAACCAAGGATCGTTGCGCCGACGTTGAAGGATCTCGATGACAATGGTAGCACGATGCCTTCGTGAACGATCGATCCTTTCAAAAGATAGGGGTTTTTATTTCGATTTCTTTTCCCTGTATTTGAGTTTAGACAACGAACACTGATCAACCACGAACAAGTTGATCCACGGATTCGTACATTCTTTCGGGAGGGATTTTTCTTCAGGAAGACTATGGGGATTTGATCCTTGCCTTATGATGTTGTTGATTCTTTCCCCATTTTAATCCTATTAACGGGATCGGATCAACTCCGTGATGAATGATGGCGGAGGTTCATTCCTCATTTTGTTTATTTGGATTTCTTCCTCCTTTTTCCCCACGTGTTCTTCGCGTTCTTCAAGGGGCGACGAACAATGGATCGTTGTGCATCCGTTCTGTGATGAAATGATCAAAAATCGAAGGATCGACATTGCAACGTCCTTGTGGTGGTGCGGCGACGATGGAATATGACAATTCAGACCTGATCGGAAAGAGCATTCTTCGAGCGTTCTTCGTGCGGGAAGATCAGAGCACGTTTTCAGAGATGATCGGGGGCCCGAAATTGACGGAAGCAGTTTCGTGGGGTCGGGGCGACCAAAACGTTGATGTTTTGCGGCGATCGGATGACCGGATTGATGATCGGAGCAGCACGGGAGGCGCGCTGGCGAAGAGCTCCGTTTATGGAAATTTCTAGAATACACGGCGTGTACTTCCGAAGAACACGCCGTGTAGTCCTGGCGGTGGCGGCTAGGGTTTCAGGGACAGAGAAGAGTCACACGGCGTGTGACCCCTATCACATGTCGTGTTGGACCTTCCCCGATGCTCGGTGTGTACTTTGGGTAGTACACGGACATGGGATGATCTACACGGCTTTAGGTGACACGGCGTGTACAACTCGGCAGATGCGGCTACGCGGTGCTCGGCATATATCCCGGGGATACACGGACATGGGATGGAGTACACAACCATGTAATCCATCACCCAGCCAGGTGAGGTAAATAGTGTGGGTCACCCCGTGTGTAGATTGCATGGGTTGGGGTACACAGGTTGGTGACCGTGTACGGGAACATGGCCAGAGTACACGGAGCCAACCCCAGTTACCCAGACACGGCATGTACTCCATACTACATGTTGTGTACTAAGTTTTTCTACATGACCAGCCTCACGACACGTGTTGTTGTACACGGGCAGTACCCAGGGTCGGACAACACGATGTGTATCATTTCTACACGCTATGTACTTTTTGGAAAACGGCGTGGTCCTTTTGTTCATCTTACCTTGATCATCTTTTTTCAGGTTAGTGCCTCTTCTTCTTATTCCCCTCAAGGTCAGGCATCATTCCCTCACGCAAGATTATGAGCCCTTCAGCAGGACATTCTGTGATAGAGACAGGCATCCATTCGAGAGGCCCGGATCGAGATCCTCTATCCTTTCGAGACCCTAGGTAGAGTCAGGCATTGGCATGACAAACATTACTGGGTGTTGATCCTATACCTAGAAGGTGAATTCCGGATGAGTCGCGGTATCCTCCAGGGCCCTGGCAGTAATCCTCATCCATGTATCAAAATCTTTTCCACTCGAGAGTGTGTCTCCCATAACGAGTGTAGCTAAATCTCGTGACAGTTCCAGACGAACATCACATCCCGGACGGACGTCATCAGAGCTATAATACTTGTGGAATGTGTTCTCCCGGAACGATTGCATCACAGAATCTTAGAACGGAATCCGTTGCGGGGGTATGCAGTCTTGCGACTTGTATCTAGACTACAGTCTGGGTTTTGAGTATATCTAGTTTGTTTTATATGTTCCATAGACATATACTGTGTATAACTGAATATACCTTTACTTTGTGTATTGCTTTGTGGTTTTCGGGGTCCTCTACTGAGTATTGTTATACTCACCCTTGCATCGGCTTTGCCTACACGTCTGGAGTCTTGTGTAGACGATCAACCTTTCGACAGATTCCAGGGAGGACCAGGACAAGACCGAGATTTCTGAGTTCCGTACAGGCCGAGGTGTTCTTACGGCTACGAGCGGCAGTCCAAGTACCTTTTGTTCTTATAGGTAGGACTTTGCAGTTTCAGACTCTTGTTTTCTTTTTGGTGGGCTTGTATTCTAGCCCAGTTTACTTTTACAGTACTCTACCATTCGCCGTACTCGATTGGTTGGGTTTAGTTTTATGCATGCATTTTTTTTGTTCCTTAGTGTTTTATATTCCATCATTTGTGGTCTTGGAGATGTGTGCATGTGTACATGTACTTAGGCAATGCCTCTCATGTTAGTTATATGCCTACTCGGTGCTATTCACCAGCCTCTGGCCTATTGGAGGCGGGCATGGGGAGTCACGACGAGGCCCCACTGGGACGGGTCGTGACAGAGTGGTATGAGAGGTGGTCGGTTCTACCTTAGGACCAAGAGTCTGTGAGTTTGGTTTGGGAAAACAATGTTAAGTGTTCCAGGTTCGGCATTCAGGCCAGGGACCCCAGTGTTGGTGTGGCGGCAGACGTATCCATACATCAGGACTCTGATAACCTTCTTTTCGACCAGGTTCACGAAAACACTGGTTGCGGGGAAATAAAAGGTACATGCATCATATAGGAATGGGTTGTGTTTTCCATGTCCTTTGTGTCAGCTATCCAGATATACTCTTTGATTGTGACACATCTTGTTTCTTTACAGGATACCTCTGCGACTCGTACTCGCTAGGATTCAGCAGCACGATCATGAGTATGACCCACTCAGTGAAGAGGTTTCGATACAGGGACCAGCTCCCCAAGAATTTCCACTAGGTGGTGCACCTGCTATACCACCACCAATGGAGTAGCCAGTGGTACCCGCTGTACTGACAGGTGAGGAGCGCAGGCTCAGTGTGCCCCATGAGTTTCAGAGACAGAGACCTCTCAGGTTTCGAGGCGAGCCCGACCCTCAGGCGGCTAAGGATTGGCTTGAGTCGGTGACTAGAGTTTTCCATCTAGTAAGGACACCGGCAGACCAGATGGTGATCCTAGGAGCAAGCCTTCTTCAGGGTTTGGAATGAAGATGGTGGAGTTTGACCATGCAGGCTCATGATGAGGAGAATCTTTCGTGGACGGAGTTTGAACGACTCTTCAGGGAGGAGTTCTCTCCGGTTACGTTGAGAGATGTGCGCATCCAGGAGCTTCTTCAGCTCCAGTAGAGAAATATGACAGTAGATGACTATTAATCGAGGTTCACCAACCTCGCCAGGTACTCGATGGATATGGTCAGGGATCAGTACTTCAGAGCACAGACCATTGATCGAGGTCTACGATGAGACATCCGAGCTAGTGTCATCCCTCTATGAATTTCGACTTATGCTGGAGTGCTCGAGTGGGACTTCGTGATAGAGAGCTTCTTGGCAGAGCAGAGACAGCAGTTGACAGTCAACAGCAGGCACACCGGTGCAGAGACACCGGAAACAGGGAGCCAAAGTCAGGCACCAGGATCTGGACATGGGAGACATCATAGGATGACCTAGGACAGGGTATCGACAGTCCATGTCTATCATGCTGGATCAAGTCGGCCTAGGGAGAAGTGATGCTATGAATGCGACCGTTGGGGTCATCTCGCTATAGATTGCCCGACACGTCGATCTGCTGACAGGGAAGTGGTGGATGGACCACCGAGGAAGAGGCAGAGAATGGAACAGGTAGATCCTCAAGGCGGCGGACGTGGCAGAGGAGCAGGGAGAGCTGCGGGTGGTGGAAGATACTTCAATTTACTTCCACCACCACCCCCAGGAGGTCTGCACCAGGCTCAGGGAGTTGGGGAAAATGGATGGGAACAACTGCATGCGGTCGAGGCGTATGACCCAGGGGCTCCAGGGATGATTTGAGGTATGATATGTGTCTTTTCTACCTTAGTTTTTGTACTAATAGTGACAGGTTCCAGTCATTCCCTTATAGCCACATGTCTTGTACAAAACCTCGAGATTCCGGTAGAACCATTGACTCGATCCTTATGGTTGGAGACACCTATGGGAGGACACTCGATGATCACACACCTTTGCAGACAGTGTGATCTTACCCTTGGAGGCGAGAGTTTTGGTTGGAACCTCTTGGTGGTAGCATCGAGGCCTTATGACGACATTCTCGGTATGGATTGGTTTTCTTCGGTCCATGCCCAGATTGACTATTTTAGGCAAAGGGTGCGGTGTGTCCGCCGTGATGGAACAACGTTTTCCTTTTTCAGGGAAAAGGAATCCCAGGCAGCACAAATTGGGATCATGCATAGGAGGGTGCAACCGATCACTCATGAGTTGGCTAGCCTTACCCTCGGAGTAGTAGATGTTGTGAGCTCTCAGTTCCCAGCAGTGGTGGCGGAGTATTGGGACTTATTTCCCGAAGATGTTCTAGGACTACCTCTCCACCGGGAAATTGACTTCTGCATCGACTTACACCCCATGACGACACCGATTTCCTCATCAGCTTATCGGATGGCTCCCACAGAGCTTCGCGAGTTGAGGGTGCAGTTGGAGGATTTACAGAGCAAGGGTTTCGTAAGACCCAGTGTCTCACCCTGGGCGGCCCTAGTATTGTTTGCCAAGAAGGCAGACGGGAGTCTGAGGTTGTGTGTGGATTATCGGCGCCTGAACCAGGTGACGGTGAAGAACAAATATCCACTTCCAAGGATCGATGACCTCTTCGATCAGCTAAGAGGGGCACAGTGGTTCTCGAAGGTTGACCTTCAATCAGGATATCACCAACTACAAGTACGAGAAGAAGATATACCGAAAACGGCTTTCAGATGTCGCTAATGTCACTATGAGTACTTGGTGATGCCCTTTGGTGTGATGAACGCCCCTACCGTGTTCATGGGACTAATGAACCGGATCTTCTAGCCGTACATGGACTGGTTCGTAGTGGTCTTTTCCAATGACATCCTTGTGTACTCAGCGTCAGAGGAGGAGCACGCGATAGACCTGCAGATGGTTCTGGACATACATCGGGAGCACCAGCTTTATGGGAAGCTCTCGAAGTGTCAGTTTTGGATACATGAAGTAAACTTTCTGAGACATATCATCTTAGTAGATGGAGTGGATGTGGACCCATCCAAGGTGGAGTTTGTGTTATCATGAGAGCCGCCTCGGAGCGTGACGGAGGTGCGGAGCTTTCTTGGGTTGGCTGGGTATTATCGGAGATTCATCCCAGATTTCTCCCGGATATCAGTACTGATGATAGCCTTTACCAGGCTGGGGAAACCCTTCATGTGGACATAAAAGTACCAGTAGGCTTCCGAGAAGTTGAGACAGAGTTTGACGAGCACCCCAATCTTGAGACTGCTGGAGGAGGGTGTCGAGTACATAATTTTCTGCGACGCATCAGGGACTGGGCTCGGCTATGTCCTAATACAGCGGCACACAGTGATTGCTTATGGTTCGTGCCAGATTAGGTCGCACGAGCAGAACTATGCGACCCATGATCTTGAGTTGGTAGTGGTAGTCTTTGCATTGAATATGTGGAGACACTACATTGTGGGCAAGCGGTTCATTGTCTAGTTTGACCACAAGAGCCTCAAGTACATCTTCCCACAGAAGGATATGAATCTGAGGTATAGGCATTGGCTAGAGTTCCTCCAGGACTATGATTTCAAGATCATCTATACTCTTGGGAAGGGGAACAAGGTGGCGGATGCCCTCAGCATAAGGTCGAGCTCGTAGCTATTGAGTGTGGCGACACAGCAGTTAGCCACGTTACAGTTATCCTTCGTGGATGGAGAGGATATATCTTACCTACAGTCGATGGTTGTCACCCCTCCACTCTTACTGCGAGTTATGGAGGCACAACTTGGGGATATCGACTGTGTGGCCTTACGTTCTCAGTTATCCCCAAGACATGCTCCTGATGGATATTCTCATGGTGGGGACCACATACTTCATTTCAGAGGATGCACTGTTGTAACAGTGGTATTGCAGGAGGAGGTCCTGAGGGAGTTTCATACATCCCCCTTTGGTGGTACATCCGTGAGTGGTAAAGATGTAGGAGGACCCCTGATGCCAGTTCTGGTCGCCAGGCATGAAGAAGGCAGTAGCAGAGTTCGTTTCTCGATGCCTCAAATGCCAGCAGGGGAATGATGAGCACCAGGTTTCAGCAGGGTTAGCTCACCCCCTGGAAGTTCTAGAGTAGAAGTGGGATGGAATATCGATGTACTTCATGATGGGCTTACCACAGAAGTCCAAGGGGCATGATTACATCTGGGTGATCATTGACCGACTCACCATGTCAGCCCACTTTCTTGCTATCAGGGAGCAGAGTTCCGTAGAGAGCTTTGGGTGCCTCTACGTGCAAGAGATAGTTCAACTTCATGGAATCCCCTCGACTATATTCTCCGTCCGAGACGACCGCTTCACATACCGGTTGTGAAAGGGATTGTAGGAGGCTTTTGGGACTCAGCTGCGCTTGAGCACAGCGTTTCATCCCCAGACGGATGGTCAGACAGAGAGGACTATTCAGGTTATGGAGGATATGTTGCGTGCATGTGTCTTAGACTTTGGTCGTAGTTGGGAGGACCACCTACCACTGCTGGAGTTTTCGTACAACAACAACTACAACTCCACCATTGGTATGGCACCATTCGAGGCCATGTACAGGACACCCTTCTGGTCACCGCTTTGCTGGACCGACCCCAGAGAGTCAGTACTCATGGGTCCAGAGTTAGTGAGAGCTACCACAGAGAAGGTGTAGATCATCCGGGAGTGGATGATGACTACACAGAGCTGGAAGAAGTCTTATGCTGACAGGAGACGGAGATATCTAGAGTTCGAAGAGGGAGACCACGTCTTCCTTAGGGTCTCACCTCGTCGAGGGTTGCAGAGATTTGTCCGAGGTGGCAAGATATATCTGAGGTTCATCGGACCTTTCCAGATCCTGGGAAGAGTTGGCAAGGTGGAGTACCGCCTGGCTCTACCGACACAGTTTCATCGGTTACATGATGTCTTCCACGTGTCGCAGCTGAGGAGGTACGTGCATGACCCATCACACATCATCGACTGGGGTGAGATGGACATTGAGGATGGAGTGACCTTTGCAGAGTACCCAGTGGAGATCAAAGATCGGAAGTAGAGGATCATTCGTGGGCAATCGATTCACGTAGTGCACATTCGGTAGTAACACGAGAATCTTCAGGAAAGCACATGGGAGTGGGAGGCCCAGATCCGTGCCCAGTACCCTCGTCTTTTTTATTAGCCTTTGTTTTGGATTTTCACGGACGTAAAGCCCCAAGGTGGGGAGAATGTAATGTCTCAGATTTTTCATTTATTATTTTTAAATATTATATGGAATTATTTCGAGACCGGGTGTGAAGACGGCACATCATTCCGAGGTCCAGTGAGCCCGGAATGGTGCTTTGTACTTTTTTAGTTAAGTGAGTCGGCACTTGTGTGCGGTTGTGGCAGGTTCGACATCGCAACATCCTTGTGGAGGCGTCGTTTCCAGAAATTTATAGAATACAGGGCTTGTACTTCCGAAGAACACGCTGTGTAGTCCTGGCAGTGGCGGCTTGGGTTTCGGGGACAGAGAAGAGTCACACGGCATGTGACCCCGGTCACATGGCATGTTGGACCTTCCCCGAAGCTCGACGTGTACTTTGTGTAGTACACAGACATGGGATGATCTACATGGCTTCAGGCGACATGGAGTGTACAACTAGGCATAGGCGGCTACGCGGAGCTCGGCATGTATCCCGGGGATACACAGACACGGGATGGAGTACACGAACGTGTACTACATCACCCGGCCAGGTAAGGTCAACAGTGCGGGTCGTCCCGTGTGAAGATTGCACAGGTTGGGGTACATGGGTTTGTGATCGTCTACGGGCACATGGCCAGAGTACACGGAGTCAACCCCAGTTACCCAGACACGGCGTGTACTCTGTACTACACACCGTGTACTATGTTTTTCTACACGACCAGCCTCACGACACGGGCCGTTGTACACGGGTAGTACCCAGGGTCGGATAACACAGCGTGTATCATTTCTACACGTCGTGTAATTTTTGGAAAACGTCTTGGTCCTTTTGTTCGTCGTGCCTTGAACATATTTCATTCGGGTTAGTGCCTCTTCTTCTTGTTCCCCTGATGTTCATGCACCATTTCTTCATGTAGGATTATGATCCCTTCAACAGGACTTTCTGTGATAGAGTCAGGCATCCATCTGAGAGGCCCGGATCGAGATCCTCTATCCATTCCAGACCCTAGGTAGAGTCAGGAATCGGCGTGATCAACTTTACTGGGTGTTGATCCTCTACATAGCTGGTCGATTCCGGATGAGTCGCGGTATCCTCCATGGCCTTGGAAGTGATCCTCGTCTATGTATTGACATCTTTCTCGGTCAAGAGTGTGTCTCCCATAATGAGTGAAGCTATATCTCATGATGGTTCCTGACGAACAACACATCCCGAACGGACATCATCAGAGCTATAAGACTCGTGGAGTGTATTCTCCCAGAATGAGTGCATCACGGAATCTTCAAACGGAATTCCTTGAGAGGGTATGCGGTCATTTGACTTGTCTCTAGACTATGGTCTGGGTTTTGAGTATATCTGGTTTGTTCTATATGTTCCATAGAAATATACAGTGCATAGCTGACTGTACCTTTACTTTGTGTATTGCTTTGGGGTTTTCGGGGTCCTCTACTGAGTATTGTTATACTCACACCTACACAGGCTTTGCCCGCATGTATGGTATCTTGTGTAGACGAGCATCCTTTCGACAGAGTCTAGGGCGGACCAGGATAGGACCGAGATTTCTGAGTTCCCTACAGGCCGAGGCATTCCTACGGCTAAGAGCGGTAGTCCCAGTACCTTTTGTGCTTACAGGTTGGACTTTGCAGTTTCAGACAGTTGTTTTCTTTTTGGTTGGCTTGTATCCTAGCCCAGTTTACTTTTACATTACTCTACCTTTCGTCGTACTCTATTGGTTGGGTTTAGTTGTATGCATGCATTTTTTTGTTCCTTAGTGTGTTACATTCCAGCATTTATGGGCATGGAGATGTGTGTGTGTGTACAGGTACTTAGGAAATGCCTCCCATGTTAGTGATATGCCTACTCGGTTCTAGTCACCAGCCCCTGGCATATTGGAGGTGGGCTTGGGGAGTCACTGCGTGGGCCCCACTGGGACGGGTCGTGATAGAAAATCCCTCTTTTGGTCATTATGCGATGATTTTGGTTGAGGATGATATGTATGTCACTCTTGTGGAGGAATTGCTGCTGGCCACTAGAGATGATAGTCTCACTCTTCTAATTCTTTGGGTGGGGAAGCCCATGTTTTGTTCGAATTGTCACTTTTTTGGACATGTGGACTCAGATTGAAATAAACATTAAATTTGTAGCTTCTGTAAAATCAAATTGCATGAGGATTCGACTTGCATGAGAAATAAAGGAAAGGATACTGGACCTGACCCCCCCCCCCCTCCCAAAGGAGACTCAGATAACCAGCTTATGAGGGAATCTAATTTGGGGGATTCAATTTTGGTCATTGTGGGGGATTCCGTCCAAGATAAAGTGAATGTTGTTGTACATGTGGTTGCTAATGATTTGGATCCACTATCAGGGTCTTCTCCTCGAGAGGGAAAGTCCGATTCTTAGTAGATTTTTTTGAAGACCATTATTCCCAACTGTGATGAGGTTCATGTTCAATCTTGTGGCTAGGATTATTTTGAAATCCTTGTTGCTTGTAAAGCTGGGTTAGCAGGTCAATCTAACTAGAATAACTCTACATCATGGGAGCTTGCTCTTGGAGCTATGGTGGCGAATGATGCTAATTTTGATAATCCATCAAATGCCTCAATGGATGTCTTTCTCCCTTCTAGTGGTGATTCCCTTGTCACTATTGGTATTGTATAGAATTATGGGGTGCATTCTGGATATTTCTTTTAGGTACATCCAGATAAACGAGGAGAATACTCCCTACTAGTTTAGATTCCCACATTGATTCCTTCAACAGGTTTTCATCTCACAGTTCTGAGATCTCATGTGAGGATGGTGATGAATCTACTGCTCTGAATCAAGATTCAGAGGTTCATCCCCCTGATGAATTTTGTACTGATAAATCTATCAAGGACAGGAAACTAATCGATGATGGGCCTTGAACTAGGTTCAAATCAATGAAATGAAGATATTATTTAAGAAATGTCAAGGGATTGGGAATTATCCCATGTTCAAGTCCCTTAGGGATCTTATTATGACCAATAAGTGTATATTAATTGGTATTGCTGGGTGACAAATGAAATACCAGAATTGGGTCTCTTTTAAGTGATCCTCTTTGGGTTATTCCTTTGTTTCCAATAATAAACTGGGGGATAGTGTTGAATCCTTATGGGTCATAAAGAATAATAGTGTTTCGATTGACTCTCTTATGAATGATATTGAATCTGTGACTATATCATGCAGTCTTAATTGTCTCACTCTTTCGGTAAATTTTATGTATGATTTCAACCTTTATACAAGGAGGAGAGATTTGTGGAGGAATATTGTAGATATTTCTGGGGGTATGATTAGTAGTTCGATCTTAATTGGTGATTTTAATGCTATTTTGAGGCCTGAGGAAAAAACTGGGGGGCCTTTCTACCATACTTTATCCACTGAAGTTTCCTCCTACATTGATAAATGTGGTTTGATTCAAGTCCCTATGTATGTAGTTGATTTTACTTAGAGAAGGTACACTATGAATGGACAACATACAAGAAAGATAGATATATGTTTTTTTCATGTGAAAAATAGAAATAGCGCTATATATGTGGAGAGAGTCACCTTGTCAAGGATACATTTTGATCAAAATCCTATTCTTTTTAGGTTTGTGACAACAAAGTGAGGTCCATCCCGATTCCTGTTAAATTTAACAATGCTTGGCAATTCATTCTGGCCTACAGGTAGATTGTTTTAGATGTATGTAATTATTAATTCATGGGAGGTCCAACTCATATCGTTAGATGTAAATTAAAATAAGTCAAGCAAATATTAAGGCAATGGAGTAAATATTCTTTTTCCTCCCACAGTAATGACATTAAAGAAGCTGAAATTTTCTTTCTGAATCACCAGAGAAATAATTTTTTCCATGAAGTACCCTCCCTGGAGGAGGTACAATCTGCTAGAAATCTAAACCATCTCTTGACTCTTAAATAGTGATGAGATCAGAATCAGTTTAATATAAGATGGTTAAAGGAGGTAGATATGAACTCTAATTTGTTTTGTTGCATGCATAAGGAAAATAGAGTTAGGAGGAGTATTGATTCCATGAATATTGATGGGAATATTTTCTCCTCAGAAAGTGAGATAATCAAAGATGCTACGAACTTCTTTGAGAAGCATTATTCAAACAATGGAGTTGATAACATTGATAAAATTATCCATTGTTTTGAGCCCTCTATCACTTACTTTCAGAATAATATGCGTACTGAAATTCCCAATGTTAAAGAGATCTATGATTATATTCTATCTTTAAATATTGATAGTGTGGCTAGTCCGGATTGTTTAACCATTATGAATTTTATGTTCTACTAGGATATTATTAACCATAATATTACAAATGCAGTGAGGGATTTTTATAGGTCCCCTTTTATGCCATTTGAGATGAACTCTAATTTTATTGCTCAAATTCCTAAGGAATATTGCGCTGTTGACATTAAATAATTCTGACCAGTGGCTATTAGGAATATCAAACCCAAGATTTTCAGTAAAAATTATGACTTAGAGGCTGGGTGAAATTGCTAAGGGGATTATTGTAGGTTCTGGGCACAGCGGAAGCGCGTTGGTGGGTTTGCCCAACTTTAATTTTAACGTTAAACAACGTTCAATCTGGGATCCATCGCGATATAAAATGTCGTATCTTAGGAATAGAACGAATAACGAAAAGAAAAGAAGAGTCCCGGAACCCTTGAGTAGGATCATCATATGTTGATTATAATTAATTTAAATAATGCATAAGAATTACCTCGTTAGAATTCTTTCTTCGTTGATGTGTCCAGTCACGATTCGGTGAACTGTCGTTGCATCATAGAATCCAAGTGTAGGATTCCTCAAGCGATGATCCACACGTGTGTCACGTATCTCCGGACATCACCGAAGGGATCTCCGGGTGCTAGCACGGAAGAACGTTTTCTTGTGATGTCCGCCTTCGACCGCCTTGATCTAGTGGAGGATCTTGCTCTCGTAACTTCAGGGAATTCTTGGTGGAAAGGGAATTCTCTTTTTTCTTGAGATTATTTCCAAATCCATTGTGCATAGCAATGACTCTTCAAAAGGTTGGGGTTTCGAGGATATTTATAATCGGGTTTGAGGTTAATAGAGTTATGACTATAAATAAACGCGTTATGTGTTTTATTTATTTCATTAACTCTTATTGAAAACCCCCATGCCGAATTATTAATTCCTTGACATGTGCCCACGCTGATTATAATAAATATCATTTAATAAAACAATATTAAATCCTCAATGTAACACCCCAGGATTTCATAGTGTGTTATTTCTTAAAAATAATTCAATAACTTGCACTACACGCAACACCGAGTTCAATCACACCATGACGTAAAAAAAAAAAGCCATTAAAAGAGGTCATGAATAGTATTAACAACATTTTCAACTTTATATAATCCTTATAATTTTAGAATCCCTATTATGAGTTTCTTAGTCATAATGCAAGAACAGATTCATTTTCAGTATTGCACTTTTATCAACATTAATAGTGAAACCTTTTTAAATAAAATATTTTAAACTATCTGAATAAATTTGGACATCAAAAAAAAATTTAAAATGAAACATCCCAAGCTTCTACGGTACGCTTTCCTTTGAATAAAATAGTAGCGTGTGTTGTACGCAACCTTGAGTTTTAACACACGCCACAACCAATCAAACTAGCCGTTATGAATAGTAATACCTAAATTTTGAAATTATATATATTTTATATTTTAAAATAGACTTCATTTTTGGATTCGGAATACCGAATTTAGCCTAAGGTGAAATTTTGGTACTTTTCGGATAACTTTCATATTTTGATGAATAGTGAAAATTACTAAATTTTAATTAAAAACAACTTTTTTAATCAAAATAATTAATAGTGATAAATTATAAATTTTAGTAGTTTTAAAGTATATTTAGAATATATTTTTACCATTTAATATAATGTTGGTCATTGTACATAATTTTACAATTAAACCAAACATAAACAAGTGTCAATCTTTTGATAGTTATTACCTCTTAAAAACACGCTTTTTGTTTTGACAGCGGGAATTAATTTTAAATTAATTTCTGCCACTTCTGTGTTTTGAATTTAGAAAAATGGATTCCATATTTGGAATCAGGATGTCCAAATTGTGTAAATAGGTAACTTTTATTTTTAGACATTTTGAATAATTACTGTGGTAAATATTTTATTTACCATGGTTTAGGGTAAATCCGGTAAATAAGGGTTAAAAATTAATATTATAATAATACAAAATTAACCTAAAACGTATCCTAACCTTATTGGTGGACACATACCCGACCATGAGCATCCTTGGGTCAATTTGATGACCCCTTGGATCCACTTGTATGTGGTAGGGACACTTTATATTAATAAAGTTAAAATAAAAATAAAAATGGCATAAGCTTATATCTTTTAGAAGAACAATTTTTACATAGGGTTATACATGTTGGATTTTCGATTATAAATATTCATTAGAAAGAAAAAAAGATTTCCTACATAATGATATTTTATTTATAATTTTTATACATCAAATAATTTAAATTATTAATGACACAATAATGATGCAATGTTTACCTCATTAATAAATCATTTAAATAAATAAGATTATAATGATTAAAATATTATCTAAAACCTGTCCAATTCTTATTGGTTGATGTTATTTAGAATATGAGTCATCTTATCTTCGACCTCAATGATTTTTGGACCATTATAAACCGAATATAATTATATTATAAAGTAATACTTTCACTCTTTCCTAAAGAGCCCCTCTTCTCCCTTATAAAAGGAGACCACTTCTACTCATTCCTCACACCTCTCAAGCCAGTTGGCTCGTCGAAACTCTGCCCAACTAAGCTCCCCACATCCCTCTCCTCCTCCTTGAAGCTTCCCCTTAGGCAGAAAGCATTTCAATAAGTCCTTTGGTTCCAACCAAAGTGAGTTACCTAAATTAAAGGAGGTTAACCTACCCCAACCAAGGAAAAGTACAAGGTAAGAGATTTTTCTTATCTCACATTCAATTCCGTGAGATTTCCATTATTCGCCACTAAATTATTGAAAGTGGTGTATTGTGTACTGGCATTTGATATATATTATCATATTCATGTTATTCTGTAAATAATTTGGTGGTTATTAACTTTTGGCCATACGACTCAGTTGATTAACGTGGTAAGGGGTTTTCATCTCACTCCTTATTCCTGTGAGATTCATGCCATATTGCCATCATTACCTTTTGTGTGGTGTATGTACTGCCCATAATTATATTCTTTTTGTAATACACTCTAATTTATGTGTACTTACATATTCATTGTATGATACCTCTTTCATGGGTGGTATGTTTAATAAGTTACCAAACTGGTAAGGGTTATTTCACAATCTCTTCATTATCCGAGGTTGTTTATTCGTAATAATCTACTGAGATCTCGTTATCATCCACATCCATGTTTCTTCAAAATGTATTTCAAAACATTTTTAATATTTAAAAGAATATGGGTTAAAGTCATTTATACCCTTGTTTGAATTTTTATAAGAGGTTTATAAGGGAATCTTTCCGTCGTTTTCCAAACAAGGTGCTTTTTAACCTTTTCGACAGAATTAATATAAGAATGTTTTTTTTAACTTATACGGCGGGTGCGGTTATTTTCCGCCGTTATAAAATCATCAAAGCTTCCCTTAAAATCTTATAAGATTATTTTCAAAGAAAATGTTTGATTTTATATGGATCTTAAATGATTTCAAAATAAAAGGAGATATTTCTTTAAAAATAATTTTGATTTCATCTATGTCAACATCCTTTGATGGGTTTTAAGATTATTTGATGTTGATTTATTATGATACAAAACTTCTATATTGTTTTGAAGGTTTTGTGACATGTTTGACTGTAGATGTGATATTTTTATACCATTCATAGTTTATGGTGAAAGTATTGACATTTCGTATGCTAGTTCCAATAAGAATGTTTATGTTATATTTCAATCTTTACTTCATATGAATGTGTTGGACAAGTATGTTCCAGGTTGGGGACTGGTTAAAGTAAGCCCTCCAGGTTGGGGACTGGTAAAAGTAATCCCTCCAGGTTAGGGACTGGTAAAAGTAAGCCCTCCGGGTTGGTGTCCGGTTATTATAGGCACTCCGGGTTAGTGTCCGGTTATTAGAGGCAATCCGGGTTGGTGTCCGGTTATTAGAGGCACTCCGGGTTGGTGTTTGGTTATTAGAGGCACTCCGGGTTGGTGTCCTGTTATTAGAGGCACTCCGGGTTTGTGTCCGGTTATTAGAGGCACTCCGGGTTGGGTTCCGGTTACAGTTAGCCCCAAGGTCTTGGGACGAGGCCTTGAAAAGTAATTAAAGTTTAGCATTATGCATTCCAACATTATAAAAGTGGTTATTGATTTTGCATGTGATTATTCGATTAGTAGAATATCCATGTGAATAAGTAAATGGCATTATCTAATTTTATTTATGCCATACTATGTTAAAAGTTCAAGTTTAAAAGGCTTTTGTTTTAGTTATACATTGCCTTAAATGTTTATTCTTATTTATGAATGTTTCCGCTATATTGTTATCCTTACTGGGCATTTGAGCTCACCCCTTTTCTATGTTTTATTTTTCCCAGGAAGTGAAGAAGTAAATTATGAATGACCTGCAGGGATATTATGAGGGGATTATAGTGTGGACTGTGGAAACATTATGTTGTTGTAGTAGTTTTTCATTTTATGATGTAATTTAAAACTTATGAATATATCTAGTGTTTCCAAGGCTACTAAACCAATCGGTCTTTCGAGATTTGATCTTTCTTGTGATCATGCCAATGTTATGTAATAATGCACCGACTCTAGGCAACTAGGGTCGGGGCGTTACAGTTGGTATCAGAGGAAGTTTAGTACAAACCTTGGAAGCTAGATTTAGATAAACTCTGATTAGAGCACGTAGACCTAAGATGAACTTTGAGGATTAGTATAGAAGAACTTCCTAGAATTTTGGTATTGTAGAGATTTTGTGAGTTTTCCGAGCAATACATCCCTATCTGGATACGATCAGGTAGAGGCGGCTCTAGCACAGATGTACCTAGGGGTAAAACCCGAAAACACCGCTTTGAGCTAGACTCGAACGGGAACTGGTGCACGACAACGGGCCTTGCTGCACTCTTGGTTACGACACTCCCAGGGGATATACTTAGGATAACTCTCATTTTATTTACAAATCATTATGAAGGGTTTATGAGTATATACTTCTTCAAAGAAAACATTTTTATGATTATGGATTATATCCATAAATAGTCCAATTTATGTTAAGTGTTTTATAAGTATGGGATTATGTATTTTGATTCATAAACTGATCTAGTTTATGCCATTGTTTAGAAATGGCGCCCAGTAGAAGGAATGAGAACTCCAGAAATACACATGATTCAAAGAGAAGGAAGGATCATATCTTTCATGGTCTTAAGCTAGAATTTATAAGAGAAATAGTCTCCCATGTATTATCATCATATGAAGAAATAATATCATGTGTTGATAATATAAGTAAAGAGTTTACTGAGTCCTATGGCTTTGAAGGGAATCAAGAGATGAAAAGGATGGAAGAGAGAAAGATGGATAAAGGGAAAAGGGAAAAGAAGAATTTTCCCATATGTGGTAACTGTGGAAAGAAACACCCTGGAACTTGCCTGAAGGAATGGGAGTTTGTTATTAGTGTGGAGGAAAAGGGCACAAAGTACGTGACTGCAAGGGTAAGAAAATGGTTTTAAATGTACAATGCTTCATTTGCAAGGAGTTTGGACACTACGCGAACCTATGTCCCAGTCATCAGACTATGCTGCAAATGATGTTATTGGATAATAATCAAGTTATGATACTACCACAGATGAAGAGGAATGATTAGAGTTCTTATGTTGATTATGTCAATTGAGTGTTGTATCAACAATGTACTTGTTAAAATAATCATGGAGTATATAAGGATTGTACTGCAGTACTATTTAATTAAGGACATGAGATTGTGTGGAACAAAGAAAAGTGACTCAATAGCAGGATAAATTTTTGGAAAATATATGGTTGAGAGAATGATAAATCATAATATAGTTCTGATACTGAGGTAGTGATTTTGGAATAATATGTGATTGTTTTGGATAAATTATATTGGATATTCTTGACTACCCTGGAACTGATTAATGATTTGTATATTCCATCATTGTTGGGGTTTAAAACATTTTTGGATTAATGAAGTATATCCAGCTTTCTATATGGAATAAGGGAGCATGAATGTAATCAATAAGGAATATGGTAATTCAGGATGTTTCGGTGTATTAAAAGAATACATGATGAAGGTATTAATATGCTATTACGGGGTAAAAATGTTCTACATTATGTTTACCTTACTTATAAATGTTGGACTGTGAGTTTGGATAGAAGTATTTTGGATAGTTCTAGTTTGGATTATTTTGGATTGCCATAAAAGGACAACCCGGAGGTCGGACGGCAACCCGTCGCGTCCGGCAAGGCTGTGAGACTTGAACTCGCAACCGAAGGGCGACAAGAGTGTATCACCTACCACTGGCCCACGAGATGTCCTGGATTAAATAATGTAGTTTTTATTAAAAGATCTTGTAGATGAATTATAAATTCTTTTATTTTGGAACCCTATACGAATAGTGTAAATAGAATTTTTTTTACATTCTATTATCTTTTAGAATGAAAGATGAGTTTGTGGTAGAAACTTATTAATGGATAAAACTCTAATTATAAAGTAAGTATATCTCCTTATGATCTTATCCAATCTCATAAATAAATTCCTCAATATTAAGAAAATCAACTTAGAACAAAAATGTTTTCCTAGATGGTACCTTAAATCGTCACTAATTTATGGCTTTGGGATTGTTGGCCTTTTTATAGCCATGTTATCTACCACTCTCCATCAGATAATTGATGGTTATATTTTTCTTCCATATCCATATTTTCCTACATGGAACCCTAGTATGTGTTATTTTCGGTAATCTTCATACTTTTGACTATTTATTTTAAATAGAGGCCTCATTAATTCATTTTTCGATGTGGGATTTCAACTAAGATATTTTGAAACGTCAAAAATGTGTTATCCTAATACCCTATGTTTTGTTGAACCAATGGTATTTCAAATCATCATAGATTGATGAATTTAAGGACCTCAATTTTATACTTGTTTGTGATTGATGACCTCAATCACTACCTATAAATATTTACGTTTTTCCTCCAATTATATGTCTCTAAATGCCACCAATGTTCTCCTAATCGAGATCATAATTTTGTGGTGACTCTTTCATTTCTCTTTTCCTCATATTAAGACTAAATTTTAGTAACCTAATTTCCGATGTGGGTTTTCCCACAAAGATATTTTCTATTTTCAACCTTTTATTTTCGAAGAACAATTTCAAATTGCGAGGACACAATTTATTGAAGGAGGGGAGAATGTAACACCCCAGGATTTCATAGTGTGTTATTTCTTAAAAATAATTCAATAACATGCACTACACGCAACACCGAGTTCAATCACACCATGACGTACAAAAAAAATCCATTAAAAGAGGTCATGAATAGTATTAACAACATTTTGAACTTTATATTGTAACACCCCAACATTTCATAGTGTGTTATTTCTTCAAAATAATTCAATAACATGCACTACACGCAACACTGAGTTCAATTTCACCATGACTTACCAAAAAAAAGCCATTAAAAGAGGTCATGAATAGTATTAACTAAATTTTAAACTTTATATAATCCTTATAATTTTAGAATCCATATTATGAGTTTCTTAGTCATAATGCAAGAACAGATTCATTTTCAGTATTGCACTTTTATCAACTTTTGATAGTGAAACCTTTTTAAATACAATATTTTAAACTTTTTGACTAAATGGAGACATCAAAAAATTTAAAATGAAACATCCCAAGCTTCCATGGTACGCTTTCCTTTGAATAAAACAGTAGCGTGTGTTGTACGCAACTTCGAGTTCTAACACACCGTAACCAATCAAACTAGCTGTTATGAATAGTAATACCTACTTTTTGAAGTTATATATATTTTATATTTCAAAATGGACTTCATTTTTAGATTCGGAATATCAAATTTAGCCTAAGGTGAAATTTTGGTACTTTTCGGATAACTTTCATATTTTGATGAAAAGTGAAAATTACTAAATTTTAATTAAAAACAACTTTTTTAATCAAAATAATTAATAGTAATAAATTATGAATTTGAGTGGTTTTAAAGTATATTTAGAATATATTTTTTCTATTTAATATAATGTTGGTCATTGGACATAATTTTACAATTAAACCGAACATAAACAAGTGTCAATCTTTTGATAGTTATTATCTCTTAAAAACACGCTTTTTGTTTTGACAGCGGGAATTAATTTTAAATTAATTTCTGCCACTTCTGTGTTTTGAATTTAGAAAAATGGATTCCATATTTGTAATCAGGATGTTCAAATTGTGTAAATAGGTAACTTTTATTTTTAGACATTTTGAATAATTACTGCGGTAAATATTTTATTTACCATGGTTAAGGGTAAATCCGGTAAATAAGGGTTAAAAAATAACATTATAATAATACTAAATTACCCTAAAACGTGTCTTAACCCTATTGGTTGATACATGGTCGACCATGGGCATCTTTGGGTCTGTTTTGGGACCCCATGGATCCACTTGTAAGTGATAATGACAAATTATATTAATAAAGTTAAAATAAAAAAAAATGGCATAAGCTTACATCTTTTAGAAGAACAATTATTACATAGGGTTATACATGTTGGATTTTCGATTATAAATATTCATTAGAAAGATAAAAAGATTTCCTACATAATGATATTTTATTTATAATTTTTAGACATCAAATAATTTAAATTATTAATGACACAATAATGATGCAATGTTTACCTCATTAATAAATCATTTAAATAAATAAGATTATAATGATTAAAATATTATCTAAAACCTGTCCAATTCTTATTGGTTGATGTTATTTAGAATATGAGTCATCTTATCTTCGACCTCAATGATTTTTGGACCATTATAAACCGAATAAATATATATTATAAAGTAATACTTTCACACTTTCCTAAAGAGCCCCTCCTCTCCCTTATAAAAGGAGACCACTTCTACTCATTCCTCACACCTCTCAAGCCACTTGGCTCGTCCAAACTCTGCCCAAATAAGCTCCCCACATCCCTCTCCTCCTCCTTGAAGCTTACCCTTAGGCAGAAAGCATTTCAAGAAGTCCTTTGGTTCCAACCAAAGTGAGTTACCTAAATTAAAGGAGGTTAACCTACCCCAACCAAGGAAAAGTACAAGGTAAGGGTTATTTCACAATCTCTTCATTATCCGAGGTTGTATTATACGTAATAATATACTGGGATCTCTTTATCATCCACATCCATGTTTCTTCGAAATGTATTTCAAAACATTTTTTACTATTTACAAGAATATGGGTTAAAGTCATTTATACCCTTGTTTGACTTTTTATAAGAGGTTTATAAAGGAATCTTTCCGTCATTTTCAAAACAAGGTCCTTTTTAACCTTTTCGACAGAATTGAGGTAAGAATGTTTTTTTTAACTTATACGGCGGGTGCGGTTATTTTCCGCCGTTATAAAATCGTCAAAGCTTTCCTTACAAGCTTACAAGAATATTTTCAAGAAAATGTTTTATTTTATATGGCTCTTAAATGATTTCAAAAATAGAAAGTGATATTTCTCTAAAAAGTGTTTTGATTTCATCTATGTCAACATCCTTTAATAGATTTTACGCTTATTTGAAGTTGATTTATTATAATACAAAACTTCTATATTGTATTGAAGGTTTTGTGATATGTTTGACTGTGGATGTGCTATTTTATACCATTCATAGTTTATGGTGAAACTATTGACATTTCGTATGCTAGTTTTAATCTGAATGTTTATGTTATATTTCAAACTTTTCTTCAGATGAATGTGCTAAACAAGTATGTACCGGGTTGGGGACCGGTAAAAGTAAGCCCTCCAGGTTGGGGACTGGTTAAAGTAAGCCCTCCAGGTTGGGGACTGGTTAAAGTAAGCCCTCCAGGTTAGGGACTGGTAAAAGTATGCCCTCCGGGTTGGTGTCCGGTTATTAGAGGCACTCCGGGTTGGTGTCCGGTTATTAGAGGCACTCCGGGTTGGGTTCCGGTTAGAAGTAACCCCTAGGTCTTGGGATGAGGCCTAGACAAAGAAATTAACGTTTAGCATTATGCATTCCAACATTATGAAAGTGGTTATTGATTTTGCATGTGATTATTCGATTAGTAGAATATCCATGTGAATAAGTAAATGGCATTATTTCATTTTACTTTTGCCATACTATGTTGAAGTTCATGTTTAAAAGGCTTTTGTTTTAGTAATTCATTGCCTTAAATGTGTATGCTTATTTTGAATGTTCTGCTATATTGTTATCCTTACTGGGCATTTGAGCTCACCCCTTTTCTATGTTTTATTTTTCCCAGGTAGTGAAGAAGTAAATTATGATTGACTTGCAGGGATATTATGAGGGGTTAATAGTGTGGATATGAAGACTTTGTTGTTGTAGTAGTTTTTCACTTTGAAATGTAATGTAAAACTTTATGAATATATCTAGTGTTTCCAAGGCTACTAAACCAATCGGTCTTTCGAGATTTGATCTTTCTTGTGATCATGCCAATGTTACGAAGTAATGCACCGACTCTGGGTAGCTGGGGTCGGGGCGTTACAGTTGGTATCAGAGGAAGTTTAGTACAAACCTTGGAAGCTAGATTTAGATAAACTCTGATTAGAGCACGTAGACCTAAGATGAACTTTGAGGATTAGTATATAAGAACTTCCTAGAATTTTGGTATTGTAGAGATTTTGTGAGTTTTCCGAGCAATACATCCCTGTCTGGATACGAGCAGGTAGAGGCGGCTCTGGCACAGATGTACCTAGGGGTAAAACCCGAAAACACCGCTTTGAGCTAGACTCGAACGGGAACTGGTGCACGACAACGGGCCTTGCTGCACTCTTGGTTACGACACTGCCGGGGGATATGCTTAGGATAATTCTCATTTTCTTTACAAACCATTATGAAGGGTTTATGAGTATATACTTCCTCAAAGAAATTTTTTTTAGGATTATGGATTATATCCATAAATAGTTCAATTTATGTTAAGTGTTTTATAAGTATAGGATTATGTATTTTGACTCATAAACTAATCTAGTTTATGCCATTGTTTAGAAATGGCGCCCAGTAGAAGGAATGATAACTCCAGAAATGCACATGATTCAAAGAAAAGGAAGGATCATATCTCTCATGGTCTTAAGCTAGAATTTATAAGAGAAATAGTCTCCCATGTATTATCATCATATGAAGAAATAATATCATGTGTTGATAAGATAAGTAAAGAGTTTACTAAGTCCTATGGCTTTGAAGGGAAGCAAGAGAAGAAAAGGATGGAAGAGAGAAAGATGGATAAAGGGAAGAGGGAAAAGAAGAATTTTCCCATATGTGGTAACTGTGGAAAGAAACACCCTGGAACTTGCCTGAAAGGAATGGGAGTTTGTTATAAGTGTGGAGGAAAAGGGCACAAAGTACGTGACTGCAAGGGTAAGAAAATGGTTTCAAATGTACAATGCTTCATTTGCAAGGAGTTTGGACACTACGCGAACCTATGTCCCAGTCATCAGACTATGCCGCAAATGATGTTATTGGATAATAATCATGTTATGATACTACCACAGATGAAGAGGGATGATTAGAGTTCTTATGTTGATTATGTCAATTGAGTGTTGTATCAAAAATGTACTTGTTATAATAATTATGGAGTATATAAGGATTGTACTGCAGTACTATTTCATTAAGGACTTGAGATTGTGTGGAACAAAGAAAAGTGACTCAATAGAAGGTTAAATTTTTGGAAAATATATGGTTGAGAGAATGATAAATCATAATATAGTTCTGATACTGAGGTAGTGATTTTGGAATAATATGTGATTATTTTGGATAAATTATTATTGACTACCTTGAAGCTGATTAATGATTTGTATATTCCATCATTGTTGGGGTTTAAAACATTTTTGGATTAATGAAGTATATCCAGCATTCTATATAGAATAAGGGAACATGAATGTAATCAATAAGGAATATGGTAGTACATGATGAAGGTATTCATATGCTATTACAGGGTAAAAAGGATCTATATTATGTTTACCTTCCTTATAAATGTTGGACTATGAGTTTGGATAGAAGTATTTTGGATAGTTCTAGTTTGGATTATTTTGGATTTCCATAAAAGGACAACCCGGAGGTCGGGCGGCAACCCGTCGCGTCCGGCAAGGCTGCGAGACTTGAACCCGAAACCGAAGGGCGACAAGGGTGTATCACCTACCACTGGCCCAAGAGATGTCCTGGATTAAATAATGTAGTTTTTTAAAAAGATCTGGTAGATGAATTATAAATTCGTTTATTTTGGAACCCTGTACGAATAGTATAAATATAATTTTTTTTACGAGTGAAAGATGAGTTTATGGTAGAAATTTATTAATGGACAAAACTCTAATTATAAAGTAAGTATATCTCCTTATGATCTTAGCCAATCTCATAAATAAATTCCTCAATATTAAGAAAAGCAACTTAGAACAAAAATGTTGTCCTAGATGGTACCTTAAATCATCACTAATTTATGGCTTTGGGATTGTTGGCCTTTTCATAGCCATGTTCTCTACCACTCTCCATCAGATAATTGATGGTTAGATTTCTCTTCCATATCCATATTTTCCTACATGGAACCCTAGTATGTGTTATTTTCGGTAATCTTCATACTTTCCACTCTTTATTTTAAATAGAGGCCTCATTAATTCATTTTTCGATGTGGGATTTCAACTAAGATATTTTGAAACGTCAAAAATGTGTTATCCTAATACCCTATGTTTTGTTGAACCGATGGTATTTCAAATCATCATAGATTGATGAATTTAAGGACCTCAATTATACACTTGTTTGTGATTGATGACCTCAATCACTACCTATAAATATTTACGTTTTTCCTCCGATTATATGTCTCTAATTTCCACCAATGTTCTCCTAATCGAGATCATAATTTGGTGGTGACCCTTTGATTTCTCTTTTCCTCATATTAAGACTAAATTTTAGTAACCCAATTTCCGATGTGGTTTTTCCCACAAATATATTTTCTACTTTCAACCTTTTATTTTTGAAGAACAATTTCAAATTGCGAGGACGCAATTTATTGAAGGAGAGGAGAATGTAACACCCCAAGATTTCATAGTGTGTTATTTCTTCAAAATAATTCAATAACTTGCACTACATGCAACACTGAGTTCAATTGCACCATGACTTACCAAAAAAAAGCCATTAAAAGAGGTCATGAATAGTATTAACTAAATTTTAAACTTTATATAATCCTTATAATTTTAGAATCCATATTATGAGTTTCTTAGTCATAATGCAAGAACAGATTCATTTTCAGTATTGCACTTTTATCAACTTTTGATAGTGAAACCTTTTTAAATACAATATTTTAAACTTTTTGACTAAATGGAGACATCAAAAAATTTAAAATGAAACATCCCAAGCTTCCACGGTACGCTTTCCTTTGAATAAAACAGTAGCGTGTGTTGTACGCAACTTCGAGTTCTAACACACCGTAACCAATCAAACTAGCTGTTATGAATAGTAATACCTACTTTTTGAAGTTATATATATTTTATATTTTAAAATGGACTTCATTTTTGGATTCGGAATATCAAATTTAGCCTAAGGTGAAATTTTGGTACTTTTCGGATAACTTTCATATTTTGATGAATAGTGAAAATTACTAAATTTTAATTAAAAACAACTTTTTTAATCAAAATAATTAATAGTAATAAATTATGAATTTGAGTGGTTTTAAAGTATATTTAGAATATATTTTCACTATTTAATATAATGTTGGTCATTGGACATAATTTTACAATTAAACCGAACATAAACAAGTGGCAATCTTTTGATAGTTATTATCTCTTAAAAACACGCTTTTTGTTTTGACAGCGGGAATTAATTTTAAATTAATTTCTGCCACTTATGTGTTTTGAATTTAGAAAAATGGATTCCATATTTGTAATCAGGATGTTCAAATTGTGTAAATAGGTAACTTTTATTTTTAGACATTTTGAATAATTACTGCGGTAAATATTTTATTTACCATGGTTAAGGGTAAATCCGGTAAATAAGGGTTAAAAAATAACATTATAATAATACTAAATTACCCTAAAACGTGTCTTAACCCTATTGGTTGATACATGGTCGACCATGGGCATCTTTGGGTCTGTTTGGGGACCCCATGGATCCACTTGTAAGTGATAATGACACATTATATTAATAAAGTTAAAATAAAAATAAAAATGGCATAAGCTTACATCTTTTAGAAGAAAAATTTTTACATAGGGTTATAAATGTTGGATTTTCGATTATAAATATTCATTAGAAAGATAAAAAGATTTCCTACATAATGATATTTTATTTATAATTTTTAGACATCAAATAATTTAAATTATTAATGACACAATAATGATGCAATGTTTACCTCATTAATAAATCATTTAAATAAATAAGATTATAATGATTAAAATATTATCTAAAACCTGTCCAATTCTTATTGGTTGATGTTATTTAGAATATGAGTCATCTTATCTTCGACCTCAATGATTTTTGGACCATTATAAACCGAATAAAAATATATTATAAAGTAATACTTTCACACTTTCCTAAAGAGCCCCTCCTCTCCCTTATAAAAGGAGACCACTTCTACTCATTCCTCACACCTCTCAAGCCACTTGGCTCGTCCAAACTCTGCCCAAATAAGCTCCCCACATCCCTCTCCTCCTCCTTGAAGCTTACCCTTAGGCAGAAAGCATTTCAAGAAGTCCTTTGGTTCCAACCAAAGTGAGTTACCTAAATTAAAGGAGGTTAACCTACCCCAACCAAGGAAAAGTACAAGGTAAGGGTTATTTCACAATCTCTTCATTATCCGAGGTTGTATTATACGTAATAATCTACTGGGATCTCTTTATCATCCACATCCATGTTTCTTCGAAATGTATTTCAAAACATTTTTTACTATTTACAAGAATATGGGTTAAAGTCATTTATACCCTTGTTTGACTTTTTATAAGAGGTTTATAAAGGAATCTTTCCGTCATTTTCAAAACAAGGTCCTTTTTAACCTTTTCGACAGAATTGAGGTAAGAATGTTTTTTTTAACTTATACGGCGGGTGCGGTTATTTTCCGCCGTTATAAAATCGTCAAAGCTTTCCTTACAAGCTTACAAGAATATTTTCAAGAAAATGTTTTATTTTATATGGCTCTTAAATGATTTCAAAAATAGAAAGAGATATTTCTCTAAAAAGTGTTTTGATTTCATCTATGTCAACATCCTTTAATAGATTTTACGCTTATTTGAAGTTGATTTATTATAATACAAAACTTCTATATTGTATTGAAGGTTTTGTGATATGTTTGACTGTGGATGTGCTATTTTATACCATTCATAGTTTATGGTGAAACTATTGACATTTCGTATGCTAGTTTTAATCTGAATGTTTATGTTATATTTCAAACTTTTCTTCAGATGAATGTGCTAAACAAGTATGTACCGGGTTGGGGACCGGTAAAAGTAAGCCCTCTAGGTTGGGGACTGGTTAAAGTAAGCCCTCCAGGTTGGGGACTGGTTAAAGTAAGCCCTCCAGGTTAGGGACTGGTAAAAGTATGCCCTCCGGGTTGGTGTCTGGTTATTAGAGGCACTCCGGGTTGGTGTCCGGTTATTAGAGGCACTCCGGGTTGGTGTCCGGTTATTAGAGGCACTCCGGGTTGGGTTCCGGTTAGAAGTAACCCCTAGGTCTTGGGATGAGGCCTAGACAAAGAAATTAACGTTTAGCATTATGCATTCCAACATTATGAAAGTGGTTATTGATTTTGCATGTGATTATTCGATTAGTAGAATATCCATGTGAATAAGTAAATGGCATTATTTCATTTTACTTTTGCCATACTATGTTGAAGTTCATGTTTAAAAGGCTTTTGTTTTAGTAATTCATTGCCTTAAATGTTTATGCTTATTTTGAATGTTCTGCTATATTGTTATCCTTACTGGGAATTTGAGCTCACCCCTTTTCTATGTTTTATTTTTCCCAGGTAGTGAAGAAGTAAATTATGATTGACTTGCAGGGATATTATGAGGGGTTAATAGTGTGGATATGAAGACTTTGTTGTTGTAGTAGTTTTTCACTTTGAAATGTAATGTAAAACTTTATGAATATATCTAGTGTTTCCAAGGCTACTAAACCAATCGGTCTTTCGAGATTTGATCTTTCTTGTCATCATGCCAATGTTACGAAGTAATTCACCGACTCTGGGTAGCTGGGGTCGGGGCGTTACATATATAATCCTTATAATTTTAGAATCCCTATTATGAGTTTCTTAGTCATAATGCAAGAACAGATTCAATTTCAGTATTGCACTTTTATCAACATTAATAGTGAAACATTTAAATAAAATATTTTAAACTATCTGAATAAATTGGGACATCAAAAAAAAAATATAAAATGAAACATCCCAAGCATCTACGGTACGCTTTCCTTTGAATAAAATAGTAGCGTGTGTTGTACGCAACCTTGAGTTTTAACACACTCCACAACCAATCAAACTAGCCGTTATGAATAGTAATACCTAAATTTTGAAATTATATATATTTTATATTTTAAAATGGACTTCATTTTTGGATTCGGAATATCGAATTTATCCTAAGGTGAAATTTTGGTACTTTTCGGATAACTTTCATATTTTGATGAATAGTGAAAATTACTAAATTTTAATTAAAAACAACTTTTTTAATCAAAATAATTAATAGTGATACATTATGAATTTCAGTAGTTTTAAAGTATATTTAGAATATATTTTTACCACTTAATATAATGTTGGTCATTGTACATAATTTTACAATTAAACCAAACATAAACAAGTGTCAATCTTTTGATAGTTGTTACCTCTTAAAAACACGCTTTTTGTTCTGACAGCGGGAATTGATTTTAAATTAATTTCTGCCACTTCTGTGTTTTGAATTTAGAAAAATGTATTCCATATTTGGAATCAGGATGTCCAAATTGTGTAAATAGGTAACTTTTATTTTTAGACATTTTGAATAATTACTGTGGTAAATATTTTATTTACCATGGTTAAGGGTAAATCCGGTAAATAAGGGTTAAAAAATAATATTATAATAATACAAAATTAACCTAAAACGTGTCCTAACCTTATTGGTGGACACATACCCGACCATGAGCATCCTTGGGTCAATTTGGGGACCCCTTGGATCCACTTGTATGTGGTAGGGACACTTTATATTAATAAAGTTAAAATAAAAATAAAAATGGCATAAGCTTATATCTTTTAGAAGAACAATTTTTACATAGGGTTATAAATGTTGGATTTTCGATTATAAATATTCCTTAGAAAGCTAAAAAGGTTTCCTACATAATGATATTTTATTTATAATTTTTAGACATCAAATAATATAAATTATTAATGACACAATAATGATGCAATGTTTACCTCATTAATAAATCATTTAAATAAATAAGATTATAATGATTAAAATATTATCTAAAACCTGTCCAATTCTTATTGGTTGATGTTATTTAGAATATGAGTCATCTTATCTTCGACCTCAATGATTTTTGGACCATTATAAACCGAATATAATTATATTATAAAGTAATACTTTCACTCTTTCCTAAAGAGCCCCTCTTCTCCCTTATAAAAGGAGACCACTTCTACTCATTCCTCACACCTCTCAAGCCACTTGGCTCGTCCAAACTCTGCCCAACTAAGCTACCCACATCCCTCTACTCCTCCTTGAAGCTTCCCTTTAGTCAGAAAGCATTTCAAGAAGTCCTTTGGTTCCAACCAAGCTGAGTTACCTAAATTAAAGGAGGTTAACCTACCCCAACCAAGGAAAAGTACAAGGTAAGGGATTTTTCTTATCTCACATTCAATTCCGTGAGATTTCCATTATTCGCCACTAAATTATTGAAAGTGTGTATTGTGTACTGGCATTTGATATATATTATCATATTCATGTTATTCTGTAAATAATTTGGTGGTTATTAACTTTTGGCCATACGACTCAGTTGATTAACGTGGTAAGGGGTTTTCATCTCACTCCTTATTCCCGTGAGATTCATGCCATATTGCCACCATTACCTTTTGTGTGGTGTATGTACTACCCATAATTATATTCTTTGTGTAATACACTCTAATTTATGTGTACTTACATATTCATTGTATGATACCTCTTTCATGGGTTGTATGTTTCATAAGTTACCAAACTGGTAAGGGTTATTTCACAATCTCTTCATTATCCGAGGTTGTTTATACGTAATAATCTACTGAGATCTCGTTATCATCCACATCCATGTTTCTTCAAAATGTATTTCAAAAAAATTTTAATATTTAAAAGAATATGGGTTAAAGTCATTTATACCCTTGTTTGACTTTTAATAAGAGGTTTATAAGGGAATCTTTCCGTCGTTTTCCAAACAAGGTGCTTTTTAACCTTTTCGACAGAATTAAGATAAGAATGTTTTTTTTAACTTATACGGCGGGTGCGGTTATTTTCCACCGTTATAAAATCGTCAAAGCTTCCCTTAAAAGCTTATAAGATTATTTTCAAAGAAAATGTTTGATTTTATATGGATCTTAAATGATTTCAAAATAAAAGGAGATATTTCTTTAAAAAGAATTTTGATTTCATCTATGTCAACATCCTTTGATGGGTTTTAAGATTATTTGAAGTTGATTTATTATGATACAAAACTTCTATATTGTTTTGAATGTTTTGTGATATGTTTGACTGTAGATGTGCTATTTTTATACCATTCATAGTTTATGGTGAAAGTATTGACATTTTGTATGCTAGTTCAAATAAGAATGTTTATGTTATATTTCAATCTTTACATCATATGAATGTGTTGACAAGTATGTTCCAGGTTGGGGACTGGTTAAAGTAAGCCCTCCAAGTTGGGGACTGGTAAAAGTAAGCCCTCCAGGTTAGGGAATGGTAAAAGTAATCCCTCCGGGTTGGTGTCCGGTTATTAGAGGCACTCCAGGTTGGTGTCCGGTTATTAGAGGCACTCCGGGTTGGTGTCCGGTTATTAGAGGCACTCCGGGTTGGTGTCCGGTTATTAGAGGCACTCCGGGTTGGTGTCCGGTTATTAGAGGCACTCCGGGTTGGGTTCCGGTTACAGTTAGCCCCAAGGTCTTGGGACGAGGCCTTGAAAAGTAATTAAAGTTTAGCATTATGCATTCCAACATTATGAAAGTGGTTATTGATTTTTCATGTGATTATTCGATTAGTAGAATATCCATGTGAATAAGTAAATGGCATTATCTAATTTTATTTATGCCATACTATGTTAAAAGTTCATGTTTAAAAGGCTTTTGTTTTAGTTATACATTGCCTTAAATGTTTATTCTTATTTATGAAAGTTTCCGCTATATTGTTATCCTTACTGGGCATTTGAGCTCACCCCTTTTCTATGTTTTATTTTTCCCAGGAAGTGAAGAAGTAAATTATGAATGACCTGCAGGGATATTATGAGGGGATTATAGTGTGGACTGTGGAAACATTATGTTGTTGTAGTAGTTTTTCATTTTATGATGTAATGTAAAACTTATGAATATATCTAGTGTTTCCATGGCTACTAAACCAATCAGTCTTTCGAGATTTGATCTTTCTTGTGATCATGCCAATGTTATGTAATAATGCACCGACTCTAGGCAACTAGGGTCGGGGCGTTACACTCAAAATACCAACTGGAAAAACTACATAGCATGTAATAATTAATACATTGCATGTACTTGTTTTCCATAAAACTACATGGCGTGTATATTTAATAAACATGGCGTGTACTTTTATTTTCCATTTTTCTCCACCACATTTATTAGACCTTGAGCAATGACTATTAATTTCATAAATAAATGTAACTGCATTACTCGCTAATAAATATATTATTTTGTCGAAAATATATTCTCTCAAATAACTAGTGTCAAAATAAATGCGATCAGACATCCTTAAATAATTATTAAAACACAGTCGGGAATGATATTTATTTAACTTGTTAAATTAATATTTAACTGAGATACATGGACACACTTAGTGTGTGACCCTCTAGGCCTATTTCTCAGTGGTATTTGGCTGAGCCTGCCTAATGTCCAAGGTTAGCATCTAGCAACACGCCAATGAACCCATAGAGAAAGAAGTTAACTCCGCAATGACGTGTCACATCCTACGACCGCTTACTGTGTAATATAATCCTTTCTCTCGACATCTCCAATCAGGAGGGTTGAATGCTAGTGCCATCAACCCATGTGCTTGAATATTATTTCATTGACTTCCCAGAATTGAACTTGCCCATACCTTACCAAGGCCATTGATTTATTTAGGCTATATCAATTCCATCAAAGGGCCTAAGATATCTACTTCCATTATGGAACAGAAGGGAAAAATCCTTTCTCGCATTATCTATTAATGCAGTATTACTTGTGACGCACCCAACGTATCCTACCTCGCTGCGAACAGTGTGTCGTCACAGTTTTCGTTAATACATCTAAGTGCACGAGTTGTAATACCCATTAATAATAATCTTAAAGTCTAAGGACCAATACACATGTCCGCATATAGGAACATCCAATGACACTATGAAATGTGGATTTCTTACTGGAAGGTCTCGTTCTCATAATATCTTCCTGGATATTACCAAGGGCACACACCATGAGAAGGTACCTCAAAGTTTTATGAGTCCTCACCCCTAATGACCTGTATTATTTGTGTCCCTAAAATAATATCATCCGTCCATAGAACATACATTCAAGAACTGTGTTATGGCACTTTCGGGTTCTCATCATAGCAGAGATCCGCTACGACTCTTTAATGCAACAGCTGTCCTTAGGACTTTATCACATGACATATCACGCAGAAGAACAATCAATATGCGATAAGGATTTTATTTAATGAATAAAGTACAAAGTAGTTGGTTCTAGACCACCAACTCCAAGAGACTCCCACTTGGACTAGAGCCAACTGCTAACAACCTTTAACCCTCTAGCTCTCACATGATATTCATGCTTCTGCTGAGATAGGCCTTTTTTCATGTGGTCCACCACGTTCTCTTCCATGGAAACCCTACTCACTGCAAATTCACCCTTTTGATAGAAATCCCTCAAGAGGTGATACTTTCGGAGTATGTGCTTTTTCTGTTGATGTGACCTTGGTTCTTTTACAAGATCCACCACTGCAGTATTATAACAATACAATGTAATGGGATCTTTACTGCTAGGAACCACATTAATCTCCTGGACAAAGTTCCGAATCCAGACGGCTTCCTTGGATGCATCAGAAGCCACTATATACTCGGACTCTGCTGTAGAATCGGCGACAACTAGCTGATTTGAACTCTTCCAGCTCACAGCTCTTCCATTGATACAGAAAACATATACAGATTGCGAGTTCAGATCATTCTGATCTATTTGAAAACCAGCATCAGCATACCCTCTGATGACAAGATCCTCGTCTCCTCCATACACCAGGAACATGTCCTTATTTCTTCTCGGATACGTAAGGATAGTCTTAACAGCAGTACAATGATGTTATCCTAGATCTGCTTGATATCTGGCTACCATGCTCAGTGCATAGGCAACATCAAGCCTGGTACATAAAATGACATACATGATGGATCCAACAGCTGAAGCGTATGAGATCTTTCTCATCCTATCTTTCTCCTGTGGTGTCTGGGGACACATTTTCTTAGAAAGATGTAATCGATGTGACACTAAAACCAATCCCCTCTTGGATTTTTCCATACTAAATCTCTTTAGTATTTGGTCAATGTATGTACCCTGACTTAGTCCAAGCAGCCTCTTGGATCTGTCACGAATGATCTTGATCCCTAGAATGTAGGTTGCTTCTCCTATGTCCTTCATGGAGAAACACTTGTTCAACCAGTCCTTAACTGATTGTAAGGCTGGTACGTCGTTGCCAATAAGCAATATGTCATCAACATATACCACTAGGATGAAGACCTCATTCCCATTAAACCGCTTATAAACAAATGGCTCACATTCGTTCTTAATGAAACCAAATTCGTTTATGGCTTCATGAAATCGAATATTCCATGACCTGGATGCTTTCTTCAATCCAAAAATGGATTTCTGCAACTTTCAAACCCGTTTGGCTTCACCTGGTGTTAAAAACCCTTCTGGTTGTGTCATATAGACATCTTCCTGAAGGTTCCCGTTAGGGAATGTTGTTTTGACATCCATCTGCCAAATCTTGTAGTCATGGTAAGATACTATGGAAGGTATGATTCTTATGGATTTAAACATGGAAACTGGCGAGAAGGTTTCATCATAGTCAATTCCTTGACACTGTCTGAATCTTTTAGCCACTAGACTTTCTTTATAGGTGCTAACTTGTCCTTCTATGTCCATGTTTCTTTTGAATACCCATTTGCATCCAACAGGCTTTACATCAACTGGCTCATCGACCAGAACCCAAAATTGGTTCTGATACATGGAATCCATCTCACAATTCATAGCTTCTAGTCATCTTCCAGCTTCTAAAAATTCTACTTCATCCCTGTGGGAGAGAGGTTCATCATTATCAAACAATAATGATTCACCATCCTCTATGACTAGTAAACCAAATCTCTCTGGTTCCCTTACCTCTCTTGAGCTCCTACGTAGTACTTCTGTTTCTGGAACCTCTTCCATGGGAAGCTGTGGAACTTGTTCCTATACCAGATCTTGTGTCTCTTGAGCATCAAATTCATTGAAGTCAATCTCGCTCCTACTATCCTTCTTGAGTATGTGCTCCCTCTCAAGAAAGACGGCTTGTCTAGCGACAGTCACTTTCCTGTCTTGAGGGTTATATAGGTAATATCCTTTCGTTTCCTTGGGATATCCTATAAAGATAAACTTCGTGCCCTGGGGTGCTAGTTTTTTGCCTGACAAGGCCTTAAAAAATGCCTCACATCCCCATACACATGTGTGCGACAAAGTGGGTTTCCTTCAATTCCATAACTCAGATGGAATTCCATTTTCCGCCTTAGTTGGTACCCGGTTTAATGTGTATACTGCAGTTTGTAATGAATATCCCCAAAAGGATAATGAAAGATCTGCATGACTCATCATCGACCTCGCCATGTCCAACAAGGTGCGGTTCCTCCTTTCACTAACACCATTCCACTGTGGTTTATAAGGAGGGGTGAGCTGAGATAGAATCCCAGACTCCCGTAGAAGATCGACGAACTCTTGGTTCATATATTCTCCACCTCGATCCGATCGAAGCTTCTTTATCTTCTTACCAAGCTAATTCTCTGCTTCATTCTTGAATTCCTTAAATTTCTCTAAGGATTCTGACTTATACCTCATTATGTAGACATAGCCATATCTACTCAAATCATCAGTAAAAGTAATGAAGTAAGAATATCCACCTCTAGCTTCTACTAGAAATGGTCCACACACATCCATGTGTACCAATCCTAGAAGCATTGTGGCCCTTTCACCTTGTCCACCAAAAGGAGGCTTGGTCATTTTACCTTGTAATAAAGTGTGACATCTATCAAGTGGTTTTAGCTCAGTAGAGTCCAAATAGCCATCTTGGCAGATATTTTTCAAACGCTTCTTGTTCACATGACTAAGGTGGTGATTCCATAACTGGGTGATGTATAAGTCATGTGAGTTAGTTTCGTTATCGATCTCCAACACTTGGTTTTCGTAATTCAATACATACAAACCATTATTTAAATGTTCCATACCATAACATACATTGTTCTTATAAAAGAGACAACCGTTATTTCCAAATTTGAAAACAAATCCATCCATATCCAAACATGATACAGAAATTATGTTCTTGGTAACACTAGGCGCATAATAACAGTTATGTAAAACCAAAATCATCCCAGTCGGCAATGAGAGGTGGTAATCGCCAATATCCAACGCAGCCAGCCTTGTGCCATTGGAAGCTCGAAGATCCACCTCTCCTATTTCGATCTTTTTAAATCTACTTGGTTCTTTCATTTGAATATAGATGTGAGCCCCAAAAGCTGTATCTAATACCCAATGTGTAGAAATAAAAATATTTCACTCTATAACAAATGCACCATTAGCGTCCCCACGCTTCTAGGTATAGTTCCTCTTCCAGTGGCCCTCCTTGCTAGATGCAAAACACACCGCCTCCCGTTCCTTGCCCTGCGTCCGGATCTTCCCATTCTTGGAGGGATGGTGCTCGGGGGCTTCAGACCATTTATAAGTCTTTGGCCCCTTTGCCTTGTCCTTCATTTTCTTGTTCACCATAAGGACTGCGGGTTTGTCACACCCCATGTCCTTATCTACCTGGAGAATCAAGGTCAGAAGCTCTGATAGACTCTTCTCATTGCCGCTCATGTTATAGTTTACAGTGAATCTAGAGAAGGTCTTGAGCAGTGATGATAGGATGAGATATGTACGCAACTCATCAGGGAATTTAATCCCTAAGATGTCCAACCATTAAATGTAGACAATAAGATGGACTACATGAGGCCCAGATGGAGAAGACTCTCCAAGCTTCATGGTAAACAAAGCATTGTAGATCTCATACCTCTCCTGTCTCACCTTCTCTTGGTAGATATATTTAAGGTGAGATATCATGCTATACGCGTCCATGTTTTCATGTTGCTTCAAGAGCTCATTAGACATGTCCGATAGCATGAAACACTGGACATATGTGGCATCATCCATGTGTTTCATATAGAGAGATAATTCCTCATCACTAGACTATTTCCCAGGTGTAACTGGAATAGGCTCTTACAGCACATAAAATTTCCTTTCGTGGTGAAACACGATGCGTAAACGCCTCTGCCACTCTTGGAAATTGGTGCCGTTGAGAAGGATTCATTTTTTGAGTATGGTGCACAATCATATTTTTGAAGTCATTTTCTTGTCGTTTCTAAAAATTAAGATGAGAAAAGGTTGAGTACTTCATTACAAAATTTGAGACAAATAAATATATTAATACTTATTAGTCTCCCACTATTTTATCAAAATCCAATAGCCCTCACCATTGACTTCGGAATATTATGTTGCGTGAATATTATAGTGGAAAGGATCCATATTTCCCTTCGCATTACCCCAACTAGGGTTGGTCAAGAAACTTTAAGGTTTTTAGGTAGGCATTGCAAATTTCAACTGCATTAACTCGCATCTCCTTGATCCGTTGAGTGGACTCCCCAATCCTGAAATCCTTTTTGTATTTCCTCATCCTTTGCCTCTTGGTCACACCAAGTCCTACTGTGGAAGTCAACCCTTGATGCAAACCAAGTAAAGTCAAACCAAAACCTTGAATTATAATTCCCCGAAAATTGAAATCACCCCAACTAGGGTTGGTCAAGTACTTTGAACTATGCTTCGATTCTAACAAAGATTATGGAAGGCTATGACGACTTAATATTTATTTTGGTGGATTTTATCCTTATACATAAATTTCCATTTTATTATCTTTGATAACATGCATGTTAATATTAAGTGGGATATACTTAAGTGATTAACCATGTCTAAGATAATATTTACGTATAAGCCAGTTTTATTTTAGTTACATATTGCATGATCGTTTAATTTATTAATTGTGTGATCGTGACAACACACCCACAATAAATAAACCTTGAAACTGAAAAAAAATAAAATAAATGGTATGATCATGAGCTTTTCTATTGGTTAGTTTATCTAGTGGTTGATAAACTAACCCATGACCTAGGGGAGAAACACCTTGAACCTTTCGGGTTCGTGTTTACAGCTTTCCACCTGTCCACCTTTGTATCTCCTTGGATTGGTTTCACCTTGGCTCCTGACTTGATCCGCCTCCACTAGCTTGGGAGCTACATCCATTACATATGCATTTATCTCACACGCAGGTGAGGGGTAAAGGGGGTTTTTACATAAAAGAATCCTAGTTCGCGCAGGACCTACATATTAATGAGGAGATGGCTCGCAGGCCAACAAATTTAATTTAAATAAATAAATTAAAAGAAACCATTTACATACAAAGGTCTCGGTCTAGCTCATGATCATCCATACATGCAACGATATTTACGCATAAATAAAACTAGCATTCAATTCTATAATCGTTCTTGTTTAAGATAAATCATGCTTGAATCAATTAATTTTCTTTAATTAATCAATCCTTTTATCTTAAATCCCTTTTCTGAATTTCCTTGAGATTCTCATACATCATAATTTTAAACAAATAAATTCATTTAAAATTATCCTTGTACGTAACTTTTTTCTTGGAGGCAACCCGGTGAATTCCCATTAATTACGCAAATGTTAAATTAAACACATATATATGAAACACCTGTCACGTGTTGTGCCTCAGCTTTACGCCTGCACCATGGTACACATCTCAAGGGTTTGTATAATATAATAATAAATTTTAATAAATCTATGTAATTTGGGTGAGTACACGGTGTGTAGTTCTGACTACACAGCATTTACTTTTCTTCGCCGTCCATCCGAAGTACACGCTCGGGGATAGGGCGTGTTATTGTACTTCGGAAACTTTCAAAGTACACGGCGTGTACAGTGGGACACACGCCGTGTAGTTATTGCATTACACGGTTTCCAGCTGGGTAGGCCGTATACGGAGTACACGACCCAACCCTAACCCGAAGGGACTATACACCGTCTTCATTGGACCACACAGCATGTATTCAGGAAACCATGTGCCACTTGTTTCTGGTCAACACACAGTGTCTTAAATTCTTATAAATAATCCAATACACAGCCTGATTTGGCGGATCAGTCAATGCATTGAACCTAGACTACATGGCGTGTACTTCCGAATACACGTCGTCTATTCTGGTGTTATACGGCTAGAAACATTTGGCTCCTCTAGATGAGTTCCTCTATTTTATTTTAATCAAAATTAAAAGAAAAACTTGTTTCTGTGAGGTGAATGAGAAACGAGGGAGGAGGAATAGATCTCGATATTCAGATTTCTAGAATGATTAAACTTGAATTGAAATAACTAAATTATTAAATTCGTAAATTACAAACGAAAAACTATATAATTATAATCAACGATATGACCTCCCTCTGATACCACTTGTAGGTTCTGGGCGCAGCGGAAGCGCGTAGGTTTGTTTTCCCAAATTTAATTTTAACGTTAAACAACGTTCAATCTGAGATCTGTCACGATATAAAACGCAGAATCTTCGGAATAGAATGAAGGACGAAAAGAAAAGAAGAGTCTCAGAACCCTTGAGGAGGATCATCATATGTTGATTATAATTAATTTAATTAATGCATAAGAATTACCTTGTTGGAATTCATTCTTCATTGATGTGTCCGGTCACGATTCGGTGAACCGTCGTTGCGTCGTAGAGTCCAGGTGTAGGATTCCTCAAGCAGTGATCCACATGTGTGTCATGTATCTCCAGACATCGCCGAAGGGATCTCCAGGTGCTAGCACGGAAGAACATTCGCTTGCGATGTCCTCCTTCGACTGCCTTGATCCGGTGGAGGATCTTGCTCTCGTAACATGAGGGCGTTCTTGGTGGAAAGGGAATTCTCTCTTGGCTTGAGAGTATTTCCAAATCCGTTGTGCACATAAATGGCTCTTCAAAATGTTGGGGTTACGAGGATATTTATAATTGGGTTTGAGTTTAATAGATTTATGAAAATAAATAAATGTGTTAGGCGTTTTATTTATTTCATTAACTCTTATTTAAAACACCATGCCGAATTATTAATTCTGTGACATGTTCCCACGCTGATTATAATAAATATAATTTAATAAAACAATATTAAATCCTCAAAATACCAACTGGAAAAACAACACGGCATGTAATAATTAATACATGGCATGTACTTGTTTTCCATGTAACTATACAGCGTGTATATTAAATAAACACGGTGTGTACTTTTATTTTCAATTTTTCTCCACCACATTTATTAGACCTTTAGCAATGACTATTTATTTCTTAAATAAATGTAACTGCATTACTCGCTAATAAATATATTATTTCATCGAGCATATATTCTCTCGAATAACTTGTGTCAAAATAAATGTGATCAGACATCCTTAAATAATTATTAAACCACAGTCAAGAATAATATTTATTTAACTTGTTAAATTAATATTTAACCGAGAGACATGGTCACACTTAGTGTGTGACCCTCTAGGAATATTTCTCAGTGACATTAGGCTGAGCCTGCCTAAAGTCCAAGGTTAGCATCTAGCAACACGCCAAGGCACCCATAGAGAAATAATTTAACACTGCAATGACGTGTCACATCCTACGAATTCTTACCGTGTAATATAATCCCTTTTTATCGATATCTCCAATCAGGCGGGTTACATGCTAGTTCCATCAACCCATGTGCATGATTATTATTTCTTTGACTTCCCGGAATTGAACTTTCCCATACCTTACCATGGCCATGGAGTTATTTAGGCTATATCAATTCCATCAATGGGCCGGAGATATCTACTTCCATTATGGAACAGAAGGGACAAATCCTTTCTCGCATTATATATTAATGCGGTATCACTCGTGATGCACCTAATGTATCCTACCTCGCTGCGAATAGTGTGTCGTCATATTTTTCATCAATACATCTATGTGCGTGAGTTGTAATACCCATTAATAATAATCTTAACGTCTAAGGACCAATACACACGTCCGCATATAGGAACATCCAATGACACTATGAAATGTGAATTTCCTACTGGCAGGTATCGTTCTCATAATATCCTCCTGGATATTACCAAGGGTGCACACCATGAAAAGGTGCCTCAAAGTTTTATGAGTCCTCACCCATAATGACTTGTATTATTTTTTTACCTTAAATAATATCATCCGGCCATAGAACATACATTCAAGAACCATGTTATGGCACTTCTGGGTTCATATCATAGCAGGGATCCGCTACAACCCTTTACTGCCACAGCTGTCCTTAGGACATTATCACATGACATGTCACGCAGAAGAATAATCGAGATGTGATAAGGATTTTATTTAATGAATAAATTACAAAGTAGTTGGTTCTAGACCACCAACTCCAACAATTATTTCCAATAATCAGTTTGGGTTTGTTCTAGGATGAAACATTCAAAATTGACATTTCACTACTTCTGAGTGTGTTAACACGATGAAGAGGAGACAAAAGGTTTGTGACATGGTTTTGATGATTGACATCTCTAAGGCCTTTGTCACTATCAGATGGAGTTTTCTTATCAAAATTCATCAAATGAATGTGTTCTTGTAGAAATTTATTGGACTTGTTGGCACCATCTTGGGAAGTGTGAGTCTTTATGTTCTTATTAATGGATCCCCTAGAAAATTCTTCATATTCTCAAGAAGGATAAGGAAGGGGACCCTCTATCTAGACCGCTTTTTGCTATTTTAGAAGACTACTTGAGTTACTGTCTTAATAACCTTACTAATTTTGGTTGGTTTCAGAAGATGAAGATTGGTAGGAATATCATTTATCCCCCTCACTTGTTCACTACTGATGATATTCTATTGTTTGTAAAGGCATAAAAAAGAACCATTTCCTATATCAAGTGCATCTTTTCACATTATGAGGTGGATTCGGGTTAGGTTATTATCGAGAATAAGTCATCAATTATGTTTGGGGAAGGCATTAGAATTTCAAAATAGAATAGAATTTGTTTGAATCTTGGAATGAAGAGAAGATATCTTCCATTTACATATGTTAGAGTGCCTCTATTTTAGGGAAGAATAAAGCGTTTATATCTTGAGAACATTGCTCTAAAAAATTACTAATCAACTAGATTACTGGAAAGGTAAGAATATGTCTCAGCCTAGACGAATCTTCTTGGTTAATTCAATGATCAGCTCAATTTTAGTCTATTCGTTACCTCTTTAAAGATGTCCAAGGGTGCTTCTTAATTAATTGACTTGTAATATTAGAAAATTTATTTGGACTAGATCAATTAATGAGTGATATCTAATCACAGTGGCCTGGAAGTACTGTTTTAAACCAATCCAAATGGGGGGAATGGGATTGAAATATAAAAGGTTATTCAATGATAAAATAATCATGAAATTTGTGTGGAACCTGCTATCATGATTTTATTATTATATAGAGTTCCTCTAGTCTAGGTTTGTGAAGAATCTTCAGCATCGTTATGGATATTATACGACTGCTTCTGTTTGGACTACCATCAATCAGGCCTATGCAGGTCCTATGGAGAACTCAAGATGGGTGGTTTGTGACCAATATCATATGAACTGTTGGACAAATCCTTTTTTGTCCCAACCCATTTGTGAATAATTTTTTGTTCTTCCATCTCTGATAAACTGTGATATTACTTATATTCATTGTACTGTGACTGTGAATGGTTTATTACCTACCCATCTGTGTTTGTAGATCTCTTAATACATTTATATTGATTGTGATACTTCGATCTGGATGTCGATCTTGAATGTGATTTTTTATTCTAAAGGTTGTTATAGATTGCTTTGTGGCCCCTTACTGAACCTTCCATCATTGATTAAGGGTGTCCAGAACTATTTTATCCCACCAGCTTCATCCATTCCTCTCTGGAAAATTTTGAAGCAACACCCACCTCTACAGAATCTACTGTAACGTGCTGATGTTCAGCTGGCCCCTACTTGTCTCCACTGCATAGAAGTAGATGAAAACCATCAGCATATTTTCATTTCCTACAAATTCACGTACAGGATCTAGAAATATCTGTAGGATATTTTTTCATGTTGCTTTATCTTGCAGTCTGTGAAGGAGCCATTATAGTCCATTTGTAGAAAGGATAGAAGTGAACAAATTCACTCCCTTCGATTAGCTACTTCTGTGAGTGTCTAATCTTTCATTTGTAAGACATGAAATTACTTGGTCTTCAACAACATAAATCCTTATTTTCAAAATGGTGTTCTGTTCATACATCGTCCAATTCAGACTACCTCTATTATAAAAATAGGATCTATGGATAATAATGTTTCAGAACTTTTTTCTTTTGAGATCACTTGGTGTGAGTGGTAGGTCTCAGAAGCCACTAATGGTGATGTATGTTCTCTGGATTCCACCCATAATTAGAGGGCTCAATGTCAATGTTGATGGAGCAGCCTCGGGTGCTCTAGGACCCATTGGATGTGGTGGTGTTTTTCGATCTTCTCAATGGTTTGGGAAAGGCTGCTTCTTAAATTTTATTGGAAATTGCTTTGTAATTGAAGCTGAGATCTGGTCTATGATCAAAGCAATCAAATATTCTATTCACATTCACTGGCATCCATTATGGTTGGAGTCTGACTCGTCTATTGTTGTTCAAATTATAAGGGATCATTCATGGAATGTACCATGGATGATCCTCCCATCTTGGATTTAATGTATTCGGCTTGTAGAGGTGATTTCCCTAGAAGTTACACATGTTGGCGGTGATGGAAATCATGTTGTTGATTCTCTTTCTAAGTGTGCAATTTTGGAGGTAAGTTCCAGTTGGTCTTGTGTCCTACCTGGCCTTTGTAATGATCTTGTCTAGGAAGAACAGAGTGGTGAGGTCTACTCACACCTTTGTTTGAGATGTTCTGCAACTCTATTTTTTGTATCTTTTTTATTTTCTTTAATATATTTTCCTAGGAGCCGGTCTTTCCTGCCTCCTTCCTTTTTGGGTCTATCAAGTAACATAATAATATTATCCAATAAGTGAAACGTAATTTTTTTATTATCATAACAAATAAATCAATATGAAAAGATAATGTATCATTTACTTTAACCTTTCATTTCAATTAAAATGGACAAAATTTGTCATCTATATGTGTTGGATACTGCCTCCACGAAATGATGTGATTTGTTTTCATCACCAAAACAACGGGATGATATATACAAGTATATTTATATAAATAATAAATTATTTGTGAAATTAAGATCATTATAGATATATAATACATCAAATACATTCTTTCCATATTGATCCAGGGAAAAATGGAAAGGTTACTCTTGCATATGTGTGACCTACATTATTTTTACCCAAGTATCCCAGATCGAGTGTCATCTTCATTACATTTTAATGCGATACATGTAATCATATCGTGAAGGTCCTACCAGTTTAGTAGTTCTAGTAAATTATATATATTACCAAAACATCTTCTTATAATTAAAAAAATTAGAAAATGTTTTTAATTTTAGAATTTCAATATTACCATTACTGTATCTCTAATTATAAATAAAAACCACCTACAAGTATCCCGAGAAAAATAACGTATAATAATGTGGTGAGCTCAAATTCTCGGTAATGAAAAATGACAACAAAATATATGAATAAACAAGGAATAATTAGTATGGAAAAGAAAATAAATGCAACACATTCCACATAGTCAATAGCATTTGTTTAATATGAAATAAATAAATTATATTCCAATAATGAGGAGAAAAGATTGTGGATCAATAATGAGTAGAAAAGGACATAGATCATCTCACAAGATCAAATTTTTTCATGGGGTTTCAATGAAAGAAACATCACTTTATAGGAATGTATCCAGACATGTAACAAGAAGACTAATCATTGTGAATATATTATAATTGATGATATGGATACACTAGGAACCACACTCAAATAAGTTTTATATAGGGTGGTTGATTCCAAATAAATTTAGTATTTTATTTACATAAATTTTAATATAATATTTTAGTTATCTATTTTGGGTTAGAATAGTTTTGGTCTTCAAATTTTTCCTCAAAAGTGCCTTTGAAATAATAAATAACTTTTTAGTCAGACCATATAAAAAATCATTTGAGCTTAAAACATAATAATGAATATTATATCTAATTAAATAATCAAATATAATACCAGAAAAAGAATTAATAATTATGGAATGCATAATGATGGAAATCGTAAAATATCTTTGGGGCCTCAATCCAAAATATACAATATTATATAGAACGTAGCCCATAACATCTATGTAAATGGTGAATACCTCATCCAAAACCATTATTCATTGTCTCATTAGACATACCAAGACATTAAAGGATTATAATAGCCACATATATCATTTACTATGTCTAATTAATTCTTCATATGAAAGGGGTAAAGCATAATAGACATAATAAAAAATATTTACAATATGATAATAAATATAAATACATTCCTCAATTGATAAACATAATCATAAACAATCCATGGTAAAATTAATGGTATCGATGTAGTATATCCCCAGTAAATCTAATCATAATCCACATGAAGAAATAATAAGGATTGTATCATTTGATTATATACCCATTAGTCCCTATGTAACATCAATGTATTTATTCTTATATGGAAAATTATTTTGAATGATTACTTGGAACATCTTTTTGATTAAAATAACCTTTTTTAAAAGATATCCATTTTAATTTTTAAACATCAAAATCAAAATAATATTTTCAAAATCTATTTCATTAAAAATAAATTATAAATAATATGAATTTAAATTTTAATAGTGAAAAAAATTTCAAAAAATTTATTTGAATATTGTAATTTTATCATAAATGAAATGATAGTCAATATGTAGGGTAATTTCATAAATTCTATATAAGTTAAAAAGGAAATTCTTTATACAATCATAAAATGATCGAAGAGTGCCTTGTTTTGAAAAAACAATTATATTCGTTATAAAAAGTTTTTTACAAAGTCACACCTGGGTAAAAATTAATTTTATAAATTAGTTTGATATTTATAAAACATTTTTAACAAAATTTTTAGGAAACACGGGTTTGGAAGAAAAACAATTTTTGACCAAACTCAAAAATAAAATTGGATTTTAATAAATACATATTTCAAATAATTTAATTTAAAAAGGTGAAAAATAGTACAATTAGAAAAATATATTCATTAATAACCAAAGGATAATATAATAAATTTATTTAAATATATAAATATCAAAAAAATTTAACCATGAAATTATAAAAAATTATCCCAAAGAATGATGAAATTATGCAATTAACCCTTATACCTTTGGTAAATTTTTAATCACAATCCAGCTAAAATAAACACATTAAATTAAAAATTTGAAATCAGTAATATAATTTCTATTCGTGATATATCACACACACAGTGAAGTGTATGCATGAATGAAATGTAATATATGGATAATGTGGTGTTTGTAACAAGGAAATAATAGTGAGCTGAGAATACCTTACATTGTGTCTGACTTGTAACATATGTTATTTATATTTAGGAATAATAATTTCTTGTTAATTATTTATATTTTTAATGACCTTTTCTGTAGAACCCCAAACATCTTATTGTATTTTTCTCTTAAATACATTGTATTCATTAGGTAGCCTATATTTCATGAATCACTAAGCCCCTATGGAAGAAAACATGGTTACTTATAGGATATATCCATAACTTATCCACTAAACATAAATTTACCAGCTCTGTTATTTGAATTTTGAAAATCTGACATACATGGTTGTGTTCAGGGTGATATTTAGAGTCTGATAGAATTAACATAATTTCTGGTAAATAGTAACCTACCCTTATGAATTGTAACCTACCTTAATGATTAGTAACTTACCCTTGTGAATAGTAATGTGACTCTTATGAATGGTATCCATACCCTTGAGTGTATAAATGAATTTAGAAACCCTAAAGATGAATATGAATATTCTAAGTGTTTATATATTTCAATTAAATAATTATTTAATTAATTATTTAATTAATTATATTTAGAAAATTATTTTTGAAAAATTGACTTCATTTTTAAATACTACTAGTTGAAAAATGGTTAGGGTGAATTTTTGGGATTTTTCTGAAAGACATGAATTTTTGGTGAATAGTAACATTCGATAATTAACAATTAACGCTATATAATGGATTAATTGAGTAATTGATGATGATTTTCTGATTTAAGACCAATTGGTTCAATGTCACATGCATATATTACTTTTATTGGTCATGGAATACTCACTATTGGTTTTCTTGAGAGGAAATAATAAATTAATGAATCTTATATTAAGAGATCTCCTCTCTCCTCCACTATAAAAACCCCCTCTCACCCCCTTCCATTCGCTCCTCTCAGGCCTTGTGCCTTCTCCAAATTATTTCCAAATACCTTCCCAACCTCCTCCCCCACGTCTAGAAATCTTTTGTCTCATAAAAAGATCAAAACCTCTCTCCTTAAGATGTTCCCAAAGGAGGAAATATCAAGAGTTAAATTCCTCTTTCAAATCCCTTCTTTTCTTTTATGTTCTTTTATTTTTTGTTTCTTTTCTCACCTCCATTCACCAAAATAGTATGATAAATCCATTAACATACATGTACTCGAATGGTTTAATGTTAATGGTATATATTCCATTATCTTCTCTCCTTTCCCCACTTTTATTTGAAAGAAATGAAAGCACCATTTGAGATGTGCTAATTTAGCACATTCAAGGACAACAGTTTATCGATTTCTATTATAATCCTCAATTCTACACAAGAAACCATTTGTTTAATGGTTGAAGAATATTATTATGTAATATATCCTATTTTTATTCTTTAATAATTTTCTACACACGGTTTTAATTTATAATGCAAAAAATGCCCATCGTGATCAATCCCACCAATTAACCAAAACTGTTATCACTAAGATAATTAATATATAAAAATTCAACTTCAATATAAGTAACCCAAATTAAATTTAAAACCATGTAATATCTATTATGTTCACTAATAGTATATAACTTCATTTCTAGATAACCACTTTCATCTTTAATATTTATTCGAAGTTGAATATAAGTGAACCGATCATTTAAATCCAAGTAAACAAACGAGCCCGAACAATTAAATTTAACCTTATAACCAATCAAAAATAACTAGAATGAAATAAAAAAGGATTATAATAAATCATTTAAATAAAAAGGAGGTTCTATCCATATTAATTAATAAGCCTAATTTGTTTATTCTGGTATTTGGTAACAATTTAAGAACACCTTCAAGCTTGAGGTAAGGGATCCATTCTCTCAGTTTTATTCAAGAATCCACCATTTCTTGTGTTCTTTTTTAATTTTATAATGATTAGGTATGTTCTCTCACCTTCCCCATACTTCCCTTTTGACATATAAATAATTATACCCCTTTACCTCTCATTAAGACTTTGCAATAACACTCTTTACCGTGCCAAAATGGTTATAAGAGGTTTTCTCATCTCACCTTACATTCTGTGGGATTTTCACTGTTCACCTCTTATTTCTTATATGTGGTATAGGTGTACTACCATTTGACATATGTTAGCACTGTATTAATTATATTCATTTTATTCTGTGACTCTTTTGGTGGTTATTAACTTTTTCATACGACTCAATCGAATACAACACGGTAACGAGCTTTGTCTCAATTTTCACTTGGTTGTGACTTTCTTAGTAATTTTGCACCTACTCTTTCTTATGTGGTGTTAATACTGACCATTTGATATCACTTTTAAATTGAAGGTATATTCCATTTAAATATCCATATTCTCATGTAATGTATATTATTATTGTCTAAGTCGTATACCATTTTACATACGGTATTTATTTTGAATGTTATTCTGACTGTGGGAATGTTGATGAATCTGTATCCTATATTCTATATGGATAATGTAAATACATATTGCTCTTGTATTGAATCTATTTATAAATAATTCTTGGATGTAGAGTTGGGTGGGTCCCACTATAGCCTCTCGATGCATTGGTAGGTCTCATGAGACCAAACAGTATGGCGACAGACCCTTCGAGTTGGTTTCCAAAAATCAGACGGGTTTCGACCCATAGAACTAAACCATTTTTACGGTATTATGGTTCATGTTCCAGATAATATACTTCCAATTATTAGAATTATCTTTATTCATTATTAGTTATTATTACTATCTATGAGGTTTTCATTATGTCAAAATCTATGGATGCAGTTTTATTCTCAGTTTATTAATGGCATTAGTTGTTCATTTATTCTCTTTTCCATTTTGATTATGTTAGATTGATTATGATTCACTTATTATTGTACTCATTCTTCCGCTATTTTTAACCCATAATGAGCATTTGAGCTCACCCCTTTCATTGTTTACTTTCAACCAGAGACAAAGAGGAGAGAATTTATTGATCTCTTGAGGATGCAGTTTTTAGTTTTCATTATGTATGGTATTTTGTCAACTTTGACAATGTATTTTGAGTAACATATATGTATCCAGTTTTATAAATAATACTAAAATAATTGTTCCTTTCGGATTTTCATTCCTTCTAACCATGCAAATATCACAAGTAATGCACCAGATCTTGTCTAGAGGGGTCTGGGTGTTACAGTTGGTATCAAAGGATGTTTAGTAGGAAACATGGAAACTAGAGTAGGAAACATATAGTAGGGAACATAGCCCTAATGTAGTATTTGAGGATAAAAATACAAAAACATCCTCTTATTTTGGTAAGGAATAGATTATGTGAATATTTCATGCTATACATCTCTGTCTGGATACGAGCTGGTAGAGGTGGCTCTAGCACCGATGTATCTAGGGGTAAAACCAGAAAACACCGCTTTAAGCAAGACTCAAACGGGAACTGGTACATGAAAATGGGTCTTTCTGCACTCTTGGTTATGACACTATTGGGGGATATGATAAGGATAATTCATATTTTCTTTACAAGACATTATGAAATATTGAAATATAAATTATTCCTTAAAGGAACCACTTTTCGGATTATGGAATTATCCATTCATAGGAACATAATTTATGATAGGTATTTTGTTATGTCAAGATTACACCTTATGATTCATACCCTGATATCATGTGTGCCATTATCTAGAGACGGTGTCTAATGGAATAAGGGGAATCAATAATCGTGGGAAGGGTAGGGATCTCCCTACTGAGAAAGTAAACACAGTCAACATTGGAGTAGATCAGATCATTACCATATTGGGACAACTTACTCAAGTTGTAACGAATAAATATTCCACACCTGTGTTGGATCCTTTCATGCAGCAAAAGCCCCCATATTTTAGCGGGACTACTAATCCAGTGGTTTCTGAGAAATGGATCAAATCTCTGGAAAAGATATTCATAGCATTATGATGCAATGAAAATGAAAAGGTAGTATTGGCAGTATATTGTCTCAATAGAGAAACTGATCAATGGTGGTCCCTGATTCAAAATACCCAAGAGGAAGAAGAAATAGAAGATATAGAATGGTGGAATTTTAAGGAAATATTCTTCAAAAAATATTTCCCTCGTGAGAAATGAACTGAAATGAAGCATAAATTCTTTAGCTCGAAATAAAGGGAAGAAGACAATGTTGCGGAGTATGAGGCTACTTTTATGAGGTTGTCCAGGTATGTCGTAGATTACGTACGTGACTCGGCAGACAAGATTGATCATTTCATTGAAGTTCTTAAGCCATGTCTTTGGAGGGCACTGTCATCTCAAACATTTTCATCATATGATAGAATTGTATCAAGTGCTATCAAAACAAGGAAGGAATTTGCTAGATTAATTATTTTCAAAGGAAACCAACATAAGAAGCGGTACTCTGATAACAATGTAAAAGGAGAAGCAGCAAAGAAGATCAAGGGAAAAAATAGTTTCCCATTATGCGATAAATTTAGAAATAATCATCTCAGAAAATGCTTGAAAGGAATGGGAGTCTTCTATAAGTGCAGAGAAAAGGGTCATCGATCCAATGAATGCAATGGGAATAAACAATTCAATGATCTTCAATGATACAATTTCAGAGAGATGAGACACTATGCATATCAGTGTCCTAAATACGAAGGAAAATTGACTCAGAAAAGCCCAAGATAACAAGGGAGAGCTTATGCGAGTACAACTGTAGAGGTCAAAGTTCCTAATGATGTGGTGGAAGGTACTTTAATTATTTCCAAAAAACTTAGACAATACCTTATTTGATTCTGGATCATCACATTCATTTATATCATCTCAGTTTGCCAATAAAATTAGATATGTCCAATTTGATTTAATAATATAGTTGTCAGTTATAACTCCCGGGGGATGAATCATTGCAATAATGGCATGTCGACTAGTACCCCTCTAGTCAACAAAATGTGGTTTAGTTGATAACCTTGTTATCATACCAATGACTTAATTTGATATAATTATCGGCATGGATTGGCTGTCAAATTATGATGTGAAGATTTATTGTAAGAAGAAGAAAGTTATAATTTTTTAAACTGGTGTAGAATCCCTTGTCTTTAAGACAGAAACATTGCCACCTGATTCTTATTTAGAACCACCCATAATAGATCTACTAAATGCAATTCATGGAGAGGGAGATAAACCAAAATTTATGGGTGAGGAATGAAATATTAAAATTGAAGACATGCACATAGTGCAAGAGTACATTGATGTATTTATAGAGGATTTACCTAGAAATCCTTCAAAGAGGGAAGTTGTGTTTTCTATTGATTTAATTCTTGGTGTGAGGCCTATATCAAAGACCCCCTATAGAATGGCCATTATAGAGTTAGTGGAGCTAAAGAAAAAACTAGAGGATATGAGTGACAGAAGATTTATTTGACCTAGTGTTTCTCCATGGGGGGCCCCGGTCCTGTTTTTCAAGAAGAAAGATGGATCCATGAGGCTATGCATTGATTATATGGAAATCAATGCTATTACAATAAAGAATAAGTATCCTCTGCCTCAGATTGATGATTTATGTGATCATATTCATGGATCCCAATACTTTTGGAAGATTGATCTTCGGTCCGGATATCATCAGTTGCGTGTGAGAAAGTAATATAATTTTAAGAAATCATTTTGAACCAGTTATGGGCATTACGAGTTAACGATGATTCCATTTGGACTGACTAATGCACCCTCTATTTTCATGGATTTAATGAATAGAGTTTTCAAGGAATATCTTGATAAATTTATTGTGGTGTTCATCGATGATATTCTGGTATACTCAAAAGGATATGAGGATCATGAGAATCACTTGCAGATAATTCTGGAAACTCATAGAAGAAATGAATTATATGGGAAGTTTAGAAAGTGAAAATTCTGGCTTCAATCAGTTTTTTTATGGGCCATATTGTCTCTAAGGATGGAATCCTTGTTGATCTTGTGAAGACAAGGCAATACAAGATTATCCCACTCCAGCAAACATAACATAGGTATGCAATTTTATTGGCTTAGATGGTTACTATCGGTGTTTCATTTAGAATTTCACCTGACTGGATAAACCGCTAACCAAGATCACACGGAAAAGAGTTAATTTTGTGTGGAAAAAAGAGTGTACAAAATGATTCGACTAATTTAAAAGAAGATTGGTCAATGTTCCAATTTTGACTATTCCATCTGGAAGTGATGGGTTTGTGATATACAGTGATGCATCAAAGAATGTGCTGGGTTGCTTCTTTATGCTAAATGATAAAGTTATTGCTTATGCATCAACACAGTTGAAGATTCATGAGAATAATTATCCAACTAATGATCTTGAGTTAGAAAACTATAATATTTTCTCTAAAAATATGGATGCAATATCTCTATGGAGAGAGATGCGATATCTATACGGACCGCAAGAGTTTGAAATAAATTTTCACACAAAAAGAACTCTACATGAGGCAAAGAAGATGGCTTGAGTTACTAAAATATTATTATTGTTCAATGCACTACCACCCAGGAAAGGAGAATAAGGTGTAAGATGAATTAAGCGGGAAATATCAATTCCTTCTGACTCAAATGAGGATTGAAAGAGATCCTATATTCATGGATCTACTGAAGATGGATATGAGAATTTTTAAGGAAGGGGAAACATATTTTCTCATTAAAATGATTGATAAACCATATTTATTATAGAAAATAAAAATCTCTCAATCTGATAAGGAGAATATTCTTAAGAAAATTAATGCTGGCAAGGATGGAAGACTGGCTGACTTCGTGTATGAAGAAGGAGTTCTGAAATTTTGGAAGAGGTTATGCATTCCATCAGTACCTGAGCTAAAAAAGGAACTATGAGACAATTCCCTTAGCTCAAATTTCTCTATACACCCATGTAGAACCAAGATGTACAGAGATTTGATGAAATATTTCTGGTGGAATAATATGAAGTGCGAAATTGCTTACTACATATCAAGGTGTCTAGTTTGTCAACAAGTGAAGGCAGAGAGAAAAAATCCCAAAGGAGTGATGCAACCTCTACCTATTACTATGTGGAAGTGAGATAACATTACGATGGATTTTATCACCAGACTAACAAGGAAACCTATAAAAAACGATAAAATATGGGTAATTATTGATTGTTTCACAAAAACAGCACATATCCTTCTTATATGAGAGGAATTTCTACTTGAGCTCCTGGAAAGACTGTATATTAATGAATTTGTAATACTTCATGGTGAACCTTTATTAATTTTATCTGTTCAAGATCCTCAGTTTACATCAAAGTTCTAGAAAAGTCTCCAGAAAGCTTTGAATACTGAGCTTTGTATGAGTACTGCTTATCACCCCCAAACCGATGGATAGTCTGAAAGGACTATTTAAACTTTAGAAGACATGATGAGGTCATGCTCTCTTGACTTCTAATGTATGTGGGATCAATACATACCTTTTGTGGAGTTTTCCTACATAAATAGTTTCTATTGTAGTATTCAAATGGTTTCGTATGAAGCATTACAAGGAAAGAGGTGTCAAACTTCAACTTGTTGGGACGAAGTCGGTGAGATGAAACTTATAGGCCTGAGACTTATTGAAGAGACCACAACAAAGGTTAAAAAAATTCAAGCCCATATTAAAGCTTCCCAAAGTAGGTAGAAGAGTTATGCTGACAATCGGGGTAAGGATTTGGAATTCCAGGTGGGAGATCATGTCTTTCTAAATGTATCTCAATGGAAGGGTGTCCTAAGGTTCGATAAGAATGGGAAACAGAGCCCCATTTACATTAGGCCATTTTAAATTATGGAATGAATCAGAGCTGTAGCTTACCATTTAGAGATGCCTCCAAATATCTCCAGAGTTTATGATTCATTCCATGTGTCATTGTTAAAGATATACATTCCAGACCCAACACATGTTCTTAAATATGAAAAAATTTAACTGGAACCTGATTTTTCATATTGTGAAAAGCCTATTGGGATTCTTGGCACAAGGGAGAAGATATTGGGAAATCGGACAACTCGTAAGGTGAAGGTTCACTGGAGAAACCAGAATATGGAGTAAGCAACATGGGAAACTGAGGATGTTATGAAAAATAATCACCCACATCTTTTTGGTGGGATTTATACATAAAATTTCGAGGAAGAAATTTCTGAAGGAGGGGATAATGTAGCACCCCAAGCATTTTATTTTATTTTTATCTTAAATACACTGTCTTCATTAAGTAGCCTATATTTCATGAATCATTGAGCCCCTATGGAACAAAACATGGTTACTTATAGGGGATATCCATAACTTATCCACTAAACATTAATTTACCAACTCTGAGATTTGAATTTTGAAAATCTGACATACATGGTTATGTTCAGGGTGATATTTAGAGTCTGATAGAATTAACTTAATTTTTAGTGAATAGTAACCTACCCTTATGAATAGTATGCTACCCTAATGTATAGTAACATACACTTATGAATAGTAATGTGACTCTTACGAATGGTATCCATACCCATGAGTGTATAAATGAATTGAGACACCCTAAAGATAAAGATGAATATTCTAAGTGTTTATATATTTCAGTTAAATAATGATTTAATTAAATATATAATTAATTATATTTATAAATTTATTTTTGAAAAATGGACTTCATTTTTGAATTCTACACATCGAAAAATGGTTAGGGTGAATTTTTGGGATTTTTCTGAAATACATGAATTTTTGGTGAATAGTAAAATCTGATAATTCACAATTAACGCTAAATAATGGATTAATTGAGTCATTGATTATGATTTGTTGATAGAATCAAAAATTTGTTCAAAGTCACATGCATATATTACTGTTCGTGGTATTGAAAAATCACTATTGGTTGCCTTGAGAGGAAATAATAAATTAAAGAATTTTATATTTAGAAATCTCCTCTCTCCTCCACTATAAAACCCCCTCTCACCCCCTTCCATTAACTCATCTCAAGCCCTGTGCCTTCTCCAAATTCTGTCCAAATACATTCCCAACCTAATTCCAAACATCTATCATGCTTTGGTCTCAAAAATAGGCCAAAACCTCTCCCCTTATGAGTATCACAAAGGTGGAAGTCTCAATAGGTAAATTCCTTTTTCAAATCCCTTATTTTCTTTTATGTTCTTTTATTTTTTGCTTCTTTTCTCACCTACCTTCAACAAAATTATATTATAAATCTAGTAACATACATGTAATGGAATTTTTTCATGCTAATGGTATATATTCCATTATCTTCTCTCCTTTCCCCACTTTTATTTGAATGAAATTAAAGCACCATTTGAGATGTGCTCATTTAGCACATTCAAGGACAACAATTTATCGATTTCTATTATAATCATTAATTATGAACAGGAAACCATTTTTGTTATGGTTGAACCAGATTATTATGTAATAATATCCTATTTTTAGATCTGTAAAACTTTTCTATACATGGTATTAAGTAATAAAGAAAAAAACTGTTCATCATGATCAAACCCACTGATTAACCAAAACAGTTATCACTAAGATTATACATATATAAAAATTTGACTTCAATATAAGCAGACCAAATTAAATTTAAAACCATATAATGTCCTTTATATTCACTAATATTATATAACTTCATTTCTGGATAACCACTTTCATATTTCATATTTATTCGAAGTAGAATATAAGTGAACCGATCATTTAAAACCAAGTAAACAAACAAGCCTGAACAATGAAATTGAACTTTTTTACCAATCAAAAAGGAATAGAATGAACTAAAAATTATTATAATAAATAATTTACATATAAAAGTGGTTATGGAATTATGAATTAATATGCCTAATTTTTTTATTCAGGTCTTTAGTAACAAGTCAAGAACACCTTCAAGCTTGAGGTAAGGGATCCATTATCTCACTTTTATTCATGAATCCGCCCTATCTTATGTGCTTTGGTTTTTAATTTTCTAATGATGGGGTATGTTCTATAACCTTACCCATAAATCCATTTTTACATTTAAATAATTATCCCCCTCTACCTATCATTAAGACCTTGTAATAACACTCGTTACCATGCCAAAATGTTTTAAAGAGGTTTTCTCATCTCACCTTCAATTCTGTGGGATTCTCATTATTCGCCTCTTATTTCTTATATGTGGTATAGGTGTACTTACATTTTACATATGTTATAATGGATTTAATTTTATTCATTATATTTTTTGAATATTTAGGAGGTTATTAACCTTTTCATATGACTCAATTGAATACAACACGGTAACGAGCTTTGTCTCAATTTTCACTCTGTTGTGACTTTCTTAGTAATTGTGCAATACTCTTTCTTATGTGGTGTACCTACTGCCCATTTTATATCACCTTTAAATTGAATTTATATTCCATTTAAATATCCATATTCTCATATCATAGATATTATTATTTTCTAAGCCGTATACCATTTTACATATGGTATTTATTTTGAATGTTATTTTGACTGTGGAAATGTTGATGAATCTGTATCCTCTATTCGATACAGAAAATGTAAATACATATTGCTATTTTATTGAATCTATTTAAAAATAATTTTTGGATTTAGATGTGGTTGGGTCCCACTAAAGCCCCTCTATGCACCAGTAGGTCTCATGAGACAAAACACTTTGGCGAAAGACCCTTCGAGTTTTTTTCAAGAAATCAGACGGGTTTCTACCCCTAGAACTAAACAGTTTTTACGGTATTATGGTTCATGCGATAGATTCATGAAATCCAATTAATAATAATTCTCTTTATTCATTATCATTTATTATTACTATCCATGAGGTTTTCACTATGACAAAATCTATGGTTGCAGTTTCATTCTCAGTTTATTAATTGGATTAGTTGTTCATTTATTCTCTATGCCATTTTGATTATGTGAGATTGATTATGGTTCAATTTTTATTGTACTCATGCTTCCGCTATTTTTAACCATTACTGAGCATTTGAGCTCAACCCTTTCATTGTTTACTTTCAATAGGTGACACATAGTGGATCTTTTATTGAGCTCTTGTGGATGCTATTTTTAGTTTTTGTTATGTATTGTATTTTGTAAACTTTTCCAATGTATTTTGAGTAACATCTATGTATCTACTTTCTTCAAGACTACTAAACTAATCATTCCTTCGGGATTTTTCATTCCTTCCAAACATTCCAATATCAAAATTAATGCACTGGATCCTATCTAGAGGGGTCGGGGTGTTACATTTTTAGTTTTTATGACCCCTTTTATTTAACATAATACCTTGTTATATGTTATTTTGTAAGCAATTATGCATACATTAAATGCTTTGATGATATATTTCTTGTCTATCAAAAATTATTCATGTAGGTTCAATATAGAAAAATTAGTAATTATTTAAAAATATATAAAATAATATTCCAGAAATATATTTAATATTTATACATATATTATACATATATATCCAATAATGAACATTGATTAGGAAAAATGAACTTTTTGACAATCTTGGAGATGGTATAATTCCTATAAGCATGTATAATGTTTCCACTTTTCAATGATCATTATAGAAAGAATATATGTAATAATTTATATTTATTGAATGATAATTATTTCATGTATACAAATTTATTTCTTAATATATAGTTATATATATATATCAACTATGTGGTGTCGAGATGAAAAAAATTCATATCGCTTCGTGATGGCAGTATTCCACACGTACACGAGCGACATTATCATTTTTCATTGTAAGAAATTTAATTATATATATTTACTTCTAAAATGATAAATATGTAATTAATATAATAATTATGTAATTTATATACCATTGAATTATTAAATTTATCATTATGACAATCCGTGTAATGACTTAGTGTAAAACAGATCACATCACCTCTCGAGGAGAAAATTATCAAAATACACGAGTAATGTTATCGTATCACCTATGGAATGAAAAGTAGAAATTGTATTATATGATATAATAAACCCAATAAAATAGTTTTTATAAGTATAAAAAATTAATTTATATGCATCATCATAACCAAACATGATATGTCGTAGTGGAAAAATGAATGACATTTGTTTACAAGGTTGTACAATTCCGTACACACCGATGATGATTTTATAACCAATATTATAGATGTTAGGATAGTTATAGGTAATTAACATAAAATAAAAAAAGTTGTATATTTAAGACACTTTTTTCATTGTCTCATAATGATTTAATAATAATTTAATGATGTTTAGAAATAAATAAAACTAAAACACATAATTTGAAAATTTCATATTCTCAGGAAACCACTTTCTGATTCTTCCTAATGTATTACTACAAAGGTATTCTAAAAAAATTATGGACTATATGATTTGGGGTTGATATTTTGGAATTAATATTTTCATGTATTGGACTAATGAAATGTGTTTTAGTGTGTAATGAAAAAGGGGACTGGGTGGGCTATTGTATAGTCGCAGGCCAGATTGACCACTGATAGGGGATGGGTGAATCAGTGGTTTACTTATTCAAATTACTTTTCATTAAAATTCAGGCTATATAAAATATTATGAATATTGACCAACACAATATTATATCACAATCTCACATTTTATGTATTTTTAATAATAAAGATATCAATACACATTATTTGTAATGTTCGGTAAAAATACATACTCATTTCCATGTTGGTCCCCCAACATGGACACGACAAAAAAACCAAGTGATTTTAATCCTCTATCACTAAACAAGAGAATATATTTTTTATACCTCAAATAGAGTGTCATCTTCTCTGGGAAGAACATAGGGACTCATTTACCTTTATTCAACTCGCAGACTTCAAATACTCCAAACATAAACCGAAAGACATCAATAGTAATAAAATATTGATCAACTAAAGGATGATATTTTATATTTTTCTGTTAGTATATATGGTCTATCTTGATCATGTAGAATTTTTGTATCACAAATAGTATCTAAATGGTTCCATTGGACCGACTCAATTAATTATAATCACCCGTAATGACCATTTTCTTCAGGGACTTATTTTGTTGGATATGATTCTTTCTTTTTGAAGTCCCGACCACAATAGAATATATGTGAGAGGTGAAAAAAAGTGTTTAAATATTTTTTTAATAACATAACATGCACAATCTAGAACTACATATTCTTAATTTATCAACTCAATTCAATCATGTACACTTCCTGCACAGATTGCATTAAATCTGAATTGATTACGGTTTCTAAATTATGCTTGCATGGATTCCATGGGTAGCATGCACCATTGTCTTCCCCAATACATCACAAAATAAAGTGATTCATTTGAATGTTATAAGGTAATGTGAGGTGGAAGATACTTTCTATTCCACCATTTCACTTCCTTTACGTGAATAACTTGTGGCGAACAAAATGCTTTCACAAAGTTAAAAATGTTCTTCAGAAGATCTCATATTGGCGGCCCAGATTTTCTATATTTTCAACTCATGTGGAATCTCATGATAAATAATTTCTCACATAAATGATTCATATTACATAGATTAAATTAATTATTTCACCTCAACCTATCCACAAGACCAAATATCCCATGGATTTCTCCTACCTTTTTGTGACATAGGTGGTGTTCACAGCCTGAAATCACACTTTCTTTGCATGGTCAAGAGAATTTCTGCAGGTTTCCTCATGTAAATAGGATGTATGTAAGTAATGTATACCTCTATCCTTCACAAAACCATTTGTCATGAGTGTTACTAATTGGAATGATTGTATAACCTAATTACTATCCACAATATTAGGAATAAATCATAGGGATTACCTATTTTACAAGATGGACACCTCTCTTAAAATTTTAGTTATTATGTATCATTTCCCATTAAAATGATATTATTTGTATTGGAATATTTTTAAAATTTGTTATAGTGAGCCATGTATCTATTAAAATGCTTTAATATCCCATGATCCATAAGGAATGCTGAAAACATGGGCTTCATTTATAATACTACTAAAAATACCATGTGATCCACATGATGATTACATGTTATCTAAATGAAAAATCCATTGTCCATGCCATACCTTAGTCAACATCATCATAAGAAATTAGAATACAACAAATTATAAAAAATGTAAAATACAGAACCTCTCTTGATAATATTTCTTCGTACGAATGATTCAGTGATTTGCTATATTCCGTAATGCCATGTATCTTGTCCATATTTGACCTTATAAAATTGGACATTCTATTATGAGAGCATTTTTTAATAGAATTATGTTATATACTCATACACTATTACTCAATACTGTGATAGATTCATGCACTGGATTTTATATTCGACTTCATGCATTTAGGGAAATAAATTCATTCATTTTCTCGAATGGATTAGATAGAGTCAATCACAATATATTGAAATGATCACATATGACGGTCGTTGTCTTCATTCATGTAGGAAGAATATTCATCATCCAATGGTTGAATAGTAAGTCTCATTCAATTAATCATTGGGTATGATTTAATTGATAGTGTAGATCATCATGTTTGAATGACGTATGGTATATCTCTCATTTTAATGAAGCAGGAAAAATAACACAACCCCATACAACACACATTGTTTTCTCCAAGAGACATTCCTCATGTAGATTATCTTATCTGTTCCAAATTCCCTATGAGGTGGCTATTGGGGAGTGAAACTGGTTAGAAATGTACATAGCCACATGCTTCAATCTTGTAGGCAAGTAGCATAAACTTTGTGCTCCTCCATCCTCACACCCCATGATCCTTATACATGGGCTCATGTGTATAGAGTTGGATCTATACTAATCAGGGATTATACCTGACTGTAGCCTCTATTCTCTACCCCATTGGAAATTCCCTCCCTTCAGGGTTGAACCCTTGGTCCCCCCACCGTGGTTTTTTGATGTCAAACCTCCAGATGCTTCAATTGATAACCCATAATTTTTAGTATACTACCAAAAAAATATATTCCAATTATATAATAATAAGCCCCAAACATTCCACCCCCAATTTCAACCTTAATCTATTTTACATGCATTTATAATTTAGTCTATATTGGTAAAAAATAATATTTCAAAAAACATTAGAAACAAACTGTCCTTCTAAACACATGTATTGGTTATTTAAGAACATCATACATAGCCAACACATTTCAAAATTGAATTATTGAAGCTTGAAATCCAATGCCACTAGATGTATCCATGAAAATTCTCTATGTATTGCATCTTTGTCCACATATCACCATAATCATATTGAAATATAATTCAAATTAATTGAAACATTATGCAAAATAATCTCTCCATTTTTATTTTTTTGTCAATATACAAATCAGAAATAAATATGTGTTCTCAAAAAAAACTCCCCCATTGACAATCAAATAAAAAATAAAAGTATAAATTCTATATAATCTTATTTTTCTTATAAAATTATGATGAAATAATTTAGTTGAATATTAAATTATAAATTAATGATGAATAATTTTCTCACAGGGTTCTCTTATATAAATCCAATACATAATGAACTCTTGGTCGAAATGGGATAACCTAATGTAGGAAACAAGAGATATACAACCAATGATGTCTAGGAAATCCATAAATAACATCCACCTAAAATCAGGGTCAAAATAACACAATTCTCATTCATGGGGATTTAAATCATCACATTTAAAAATGAAACGATATATATTGTATACAATTCATTAAAAAAAATTAGAACGTTTAGGTGATAAAGTTAATGCTCCCCCATCAGAATTATTTTTTCATATAAAAAATACTCCCCCTTAATTGATAAGATAATATAATTAGGAACATGGTATGAATGCATGATTGGTATAGTTTGATCATTAAGGATGAATTTCACCCATGGTTTCCATATTCAATGTCAATTTTCTTCCCCCATTATTAGTTCAAACTTATATTCCATTTTATAAAATCCAGGGTACTCTGTAAAGTACAATATGATCTTTCAATTCCAAAGAAGAAAAAATCATTCATATCCTTAAATTTGAGGAATTATTACTTCAAAACACAAAACAAAATGGGAATAATAATTTAACTCTTGTATTCAAAAATATACATTTAGACTGAGGTATTCCTCTCAAAATGGGCAATTATTTTCATTGATTCTTATAATCATATAATTTATTTGGATCTCTTCTTCTGAATTGAGTTTCATCTTTTGAATATTTTCCTTCTTTAATTGAACATCATCATTTTGTATAAAAAATGTTTCAACCTCAGTTTTTAAGTTTTTCATGTTTGAAATTTTGGATAACATATCATAAAATTCAACCTCATTTTATAATAACACCTTCATTCTTTTATGTTTTGAATTTTTTCCAACTTCCTCTAATTGTTTATTGAGTAAAAACTGAAGTGGCCAAACAACTAGTCCATCATTCATGAAAACCCTTTTTTTCTAAAAGTTATTACATAAATTTTCATTTTTTAATAACATTAATTTGAAAACATAGAGAAAATATCCTTCCAACCATTATATATAGAAGTCAAACTTTTGTCCTTACAATCAATATCCACCGCATATATCTCCTAATGTATAGATTTTTTATATAATTATGGTGAATATCTATTCACATCTTCTTTTATTATAGATTTGTTTCTCTAATGATCCTTGAAACACCCCGTGATTATTGACTCATTCCTTTTAAATACATGTTAATTTAACAAGATTAGTATTTTTGACCATTTTCACTAAAAATAATAATCAAATCATTGAATATTTATTTTCCAAAAATTTGTTCTTGGTGGATCCTAATCTCTATTGGTTTTGTTTTTTCATATGGGTTTTTGGCCTTAATTGAAATCATTTCTCATTATCACATGTGGGAGATTAAATATCACAATCCTTGGCCCTTATTTTATCATCTTTGGCATTCAAAACTACATTATATGATGTATCATATCCACAAAAATCATTATGTTCACATTTACCTTCCATCTCTCTATCTTGATATGTTTCTACATTGATATCTATTGATTTTTTGAAATATTATCTAGCCATATTCACCACATGATAAAATGTGACACATATGGATTTTGTCTCAAATAACTATTTTTTCTCTTTAATTCGACTTGTCTTAAAGATCAAATATCATTATATATTCAACATAAATTTTTAATTTGTGAATATTGACTTCAATATAAAAATATGTTTCATTATTGAAGAAAATAATTCTTTTATTTATCAACTAGAATTGTTTCATCCTTATTATGTTCATCATATAATTTCATGTTTTCATTCTCAAGATTATTAATTTATTTATTATGATATTTTACCTATTCCATTATTAATTCTAATTGATCTCTCAGCTTCCACTCAAGTACTATTTTCCTCTTTATCAAAACAACTACTTGATGAATCAATTATTCTATTTGGTTGGGAAAAGAAACCAACTTCATTATATGGAGAAAAACATGATAGTTACACGTTCTTTTGCTTACTCATATGATTTATATTATTTATGTAATATTGTTTCTTCTTTTTCTTATCCCAATTGTGTTTATGGGATTTATCATCATCTGATTCCAATTCTTATTCGGATTGATCAACCTTCTTATTTTGACACTTTATGGAAAAATGTTCAGTTCTACCACAATGGAAGAATTTAGTTTGTTTCAAATTTATGGCCATCATTTTTTGTTATATGACCCTTTTGATATAAATTAAATAATGTTATTAGTTTCATCATAATTCTCATCACTATCTAAATCATCATATTCTACATAAAAAAATTCTATGAATTTGTTTATTTCACATGTCTTCAATGGTAATTTAAATTTTCTATTTAATCATAATATATATAATTATACTCATCTCATAAGATATTACAATGTTTTATATTTCATTAATAGATAAAACATCTCTTTCTTACAGGGGTGATACCTCTGTATCAAAATGATCCATAAAATTCCTCATCATTTTTTAGACAATGATTGATTCATCTAAATTCTCACCAAACCATTGAATAATTATGACTATCTCATTTACTCTAGAGGAATAGGCATCAATAAATTATTCAAAAATCATTTTAATTTACTCAAAAATAATATTAAAAAAAATTAGTTTGGATTCAATGACATTGGAATTTCCTTCAATGTTTCATCTTAATTTATCCCTGATCTCTATGGAACTCTAGATAACCTTATCCTTTCTGCTAACTATTTCCATTAGAGGACTTAAGTTGGAATTTTTATCCATTACATCAAACACCATAATTCAATTTTCATATTTTTTTCCTGGGAGAATCATCATAAATGGGTGGACATCTCACTGTTATAGCATTCCTTACTTCTATGATGAGAGGTAGGATATAAGGACGCATCCTATTCATCAAATTATAACAATTCATCCCATAAAATGTTTAAACAAAAACAAAATTGATATAATTAATGTTTTTATTATATAAAAAGTTTTATTGGATCACTATTGGGAAACAAATCCTCTAATACAACTTATGCAGCCCCATGCTGGATTGACCACTACGATGGAAGGGTTGAATGAGTTTTTCATATTTATGAACTAATTTTCTATCAACTTCACCCTATCAAACAGGTTATAGTTCAATATAATATAAATATTGTCTCGGAATCTCACGTTAAATGAAGTGTTAATATTAGATAAAGAATCACATTTTATTTACAATGTTTTGTGTAAGGACTTAAACCATTCCATGTTGGTCCCCCAACATGAACTATTCACTATCAAGCAAGTGATTACAAATCTCCTACTATAACTGAGTGACCTTATTTTTATAAAACTCAACATGATAGGTTTTTTATTTGACTTTAATAAAGAGACTCAATATTCTCCATGCTCCAACCAGATGGATAAAAAGTCTCCTAGAAAAAACTATTAGAATTCACCAATGATGAATTCTTGATCGACGTTAAGATGATAATAAATATTCTTATAAAAGAATATAGTGTATGATATTTTTAGTGTAAACATTTCGAATATTCAATTTCCATTTAAGAAGTCTATTTTCTTTGGGAAGTTAATTCCGACCACCTATAAGGACCATTTGCCTCTATAAAATGGTGCTTAGGCCACTATCCCTTTTTTCTGAAGTACCAAACACTATCAAATACAAGTATGATTTTCTCACAATGTTCATAAAAAATGAATTATGGAATCAACGTGAAAAATCTATTGAACACATTTTTATTCAATAATCTATTAATTTATTTTTTATTTTAATACCTACAAACACCAAAGTGTATTATATTATTAAAGGTTCTTCTATGTAAATTTTAGGAGAATGAAATTCATCAGAATATTTTTTTACTATTCTAAAAGTATACAAAAGTCATTGAAACACAGTAAAATATTTTTTAAGTATTATAGACATGTTTTAAGGCATTATTAAATCACTATTCATATAGTACATTAGGAAGAAAACAGAAGCATTATCTAAACTACTCCATTAGAAAGGTATTTATCAACAACCCTATATTCGAATGAAACACTCTGTTTGGGGAATAAATTTATTGTTCATCAAATCTACATTTTTGAGAAACAATTATTTTTGAACACAATGATTAGATATTTTTTGATCAAGGAGGAACCCTACATTGGACTGGTTAATGATGGAATTTAAAATTAAAGGCATTGGCCGAATTTTCTACAATGGTGTTACAAAAGTAAACTTATCTTTGAAGAAATATTATGGCAGATTCAAAGGCTTGTACTCAATATAAGGAATAATTTATATTTATATCTAATTTGATGACTCTATTTGAATGATTTTTATTCAATTCTTTGAGATTTTATAAGATGCCTTTTTTAACATATTTAGACATGGTGTGTAACAACCCAAGATTTTATAACATATATTCGTTTTAATTTCTTTCATATTTTCTGTTGTACGCTACACCAAGAGTATCTTGCGCTTTACGCAACACCGTATTAGGTTGCAGTATACGCAACACTAAACTTGGATCATGTTACACACAATTTCATGTTTATTTGATAGTAGTTACTCTACAAAACATTGAGTATATATATATATATATTCAATGTATTTTGTTATACACAAAGAAAAAGGAGTCATGCACTACACGCAACCCTGACTTGGATTGCATTACACGCAATCGCGACCTTCCTTGATAGTGTGTGTTGTACACAATACCGAGTTTTACTAAACAACGATATGCTATTAAAATATTATTAAAACTAGCAATTATGAATAGTAATACACACATTTCGAAATTTTTTAAATTTTATTTTTCAAAATGCACTTCAATTTTGAATTCGGAATATCGAAATTAGCTTAGGGTGAAATGTTGGTACTTTTCAGATAACTTTCATATTTTGATGAATAGTGAAAATTACTAAATTTTTATTAAAAACAACTTTTTTAATCAAAATAATTAATAGTGAAAAATTATTAATTTGATTGGTTTTAAAGTATATTTATAATATATTTTTACAATTTAATACAATTCTGGTCATTGGATGTAATTTCACATTTAAACCAGACATAAACAAGTGTCAATCTTTTGATAGTTATTATCTCTTAAGAACACGCTATTTGTTTTGACGACGGGAATTAATTTTTAAATTAATTAATGCAACTGATATGTTTTGAAATTGGTAAAATAGACATCATTTTTTAATTCAAAATAGAAAATATAGCTTAGGCCTAATTTTTTTTATTTTTCTGGAAACTTTCATTTTTTTGATGATTAGTGAAACCACTAAGTGGTAGTTAAAAAACTAAATTTTTCATAAAACATAATTTTATCGCTTTTGTGAGTGGAATTTCGAAAATCCAAGAGACACGGTTAATATCATGGACTAAAATGTGGTACAATGAGTTGAAAATATTTTTTTGGTGAATAGTAACTTTTTTACTTTTATTTACCACGGTTAAAAGTAAATAGGATAATTAAGGGTAAAAATGATATTATTATTACCCTAACAAATGTCCAAATTCTATTGGATAAGAATACTTCGATGAAAAACAAGCTTAGGAATAAAATATGACCATTTAGGTCCACTTGGATTAGATTAAGACATTTATTATTAATTTATTTAAAGAAGGGTTAAAATAGTTAAAATCAAAGTTTAATAAATATAGCATTTTTAATATAGGGTTATACAGAAGATAAATTAGACTATAAATATTCATTAGAAATCTATAAATATTTCCTACGTAATGGTATTTTATTTGTAATTTTTAGACATTAAATAGTTTAATTTATGTTTGACATAATGATGATGTCGTAATTATCTTATTAATGAAATATTGACATAATTAATGTTATAAATACCCAAATAAATGTAATTTGAGACTCTATATGAGTTACAATAATTTTATAGGTTAATATTACATATTAGTAATTATTTAGTTATCTCTTTTAGAATTAATATTTCATTTATGATTTTCACAAAAATCAATTACCAAATAGTGTCAAAATTGACATAAAATAGTTTTTAAAACAAATATTATATTATTAATTGTTATATTATTCCAAAAAATATAAGGATCGGCGAAATGACTTAGATAAGGTTATATATATTAATAATAAACAACCTGGGGTTCGTTTGACTTGTTATAGTATGTTTATTAACCTTATAGTGAAAGAAAACAAGAAGACACAGTAAAAGATAAATTATCTAACTTAAAGTTAAATCTAAATGATAAGGTTAAAATAGAATCCTAAACATGTCTAAATTTTATTGGATTAGATGATTTCGACCCATACCCACCTTAGCTTCTCAAGAACTCAATTTGGAGATATGAAAAACTGAATATGGCTTTATAATTAAATAATATTTTTAGTTTTCCAAAGGTGCCCCTCTCCTCCCTTATAAAAGGGTACCTCCTCCCTCTCTTCCTCACACCACTTTGAGCCTTCAAGCTCGGCCTACCCCTACCAAATTATCTTCTCCAATTCCCTAGAAACATTTTAGAGGTCTTGGTCTTCTTCAAAGACCAATTTTAGTGCCCTAAGAGGTGGTCTCAAAGAGGCTCTTCAAAGAAGAGGTAATGTCTGTTACTGATTCTTTCAACTTTATTTCTTCATCCAATTCTTCTTCTTTAGATGTTTCCTTATGAAGTAATAACATCAGTATCAATAATATACAGATATGTTATTATAATTATGAAACAACCATTTTTCACGATCTATCCATCCTACAGAAAACGAAATCACCGCGCGTGCGTACGTACGGAATACCGTCTCCACGCCGTGGTGTAATCTATTTTCCACCACCACCTTACTTGGATGGGTATAATGGTGAAAGTAATGAATATATATGATTATTGTAAAGTGATATTGATTCTGTACTATTATACATACACTTTAATATAATTCTACAATCATGGGAATGATATCATCACTCGTCCGTACGTACGGAATACCGTCTCCACGACGTGATGAGATTCACTCTCCATGATAACCACTCAAGAATGATTATAAGGTATATATAATAAGTAATCATGATATATATGAAATAATAATGCTACTGGATTTATGTATATATATATTTATTTCATCTACATAATTCCATTCAATTCAATAAGGAAACGAAAACAGCGTTCATGCGTACGTATGGCCTACTGTCTCCATCAACGGTGTATTTCATTCCATTTATCGATCCATTATATATATGTATATTCTGAATATATATTATATATATAAATCATGTTTTACATTCTATATGTAAGTAATCATGATCTAAGTAATCATATGAATAATTACAAGTTAAAACACGAACGATAAATGAGACGATTTTACCCAAAACACTACTTTAACATGAATTTACAAAAGAATGGGTATTATAAAGTCATAAGTGAACCATATATGATATAATAACAATGAATATGATTCTTTAATAAGTCAATGACATTATTTAAATCATTATACAGGAGGTTTGGATACATACGAAGCATATCGGACCTAAGGTAAGGGATAACCTTTCCAATCTCGTTCTTATCCGAGATTGTTTATTCGTAAGAATTTACTAGGGCTATTGTTATCATCCAAGTCCATTTTTTCTAAAAGTTTTTTCATTTATATTTAATGTCCTTTTTACCCATTTTTTACTTTTACTACATGGTATGTATGGAATCATTGTTTTATGAGGTACTTTTTGACTTTTTTGGCAACAGTACGAGAAGAATGTTTTTTTAACTTATACGGCACAAACAGATTTTTTCGGTTTTATAAAGACTTATTTTCATGAAGCTTTTTTCAAAATATTTCATGACTATTTTCAACAAAATCCTTTTCTTTTAAAATTGGATGAAATATTTTGAAAATAAAATGATTTTGGAGAAGAAAGAATATTTTCCTCAAGAATTCATTTCAAGTGTTTTATCAAAATGCTTTTTCATCTAAGATGACATTTTTCCAATGTATGTTTCAAGTATAATGTCTCTATGATTTACATGGTTTCACTTTTCTTATTATGAAATGATATCCATGTCTTTTATATGGATTATGTGGTGATGGAATGATGTTTATGAAACCCATTTTATTTGTTGGGGTTTTATGAATGATGTATGTTTATTTTGAGGCACAAGTAAGAATGATTTCATTATGAGATGGGTGGGACCTATATCTCCATCCAATGCATTGGGTAAGGATTTATATATCATGATATAGACATGGCTGGAACGGTATGTTAATCTGGTTCATTATTACAGGACTAGAACGAGGTGTGAACTCGATTCAGAAATAGACTTTGTCCACTAAGATGGTGTTGGCAGCAATGCCTTGGATACTATGGAAATCATTGCCTGTGATTAATGGATGCCACAATTACATGTTTTATTCTAATGATATTTTATCATTATTTATGTTCCATTATGATCAATGCCTTCTGTACTTCAATTTTTTATGTCGTTGCACACGATTTTGATGTTTAAAAATTAGGTTCATGTTTTTAAGTTCAAATGTATATGGTATGTTTTATTTTATCCATGCTTACCCTTACTGATCATTTGAGCTCACCCTTTTTATGTTCTATTTTCCCCCAGGATTAAAAGAAAGGTGTTAGGTAAGGAAACAAAAAGTGGAAGATCATTATGGTATATGTTGAAGATCTTTCACCACGATTAGAAGATTACGTTGGAAGTTTCCAAAGACACTAAACTATTATGGTCCTTGTGTTTCTGTTTTTGTTATGTATTAAGAACTCCGAAAAAGTAATGTAATGTCCATGTATATCAAGCTTTTGGTCTCTACAGTTGGTATCAGAGGAAAGGTTTAGTTAACCTTTGGAAACTAGGATGCAAAAAACATAGTGAGATCCCTAGAGTTATTTCTAAGGTATGTCTAGGGATGTCCCTAAGGATAATTATACGTATAGGATATAGTTCTAGAACTAAGGTAACAATCTTAGAATTTAACCTAAGATGTTAGATATTGAGGGTGCTTCCCCTTTACTATGTTTTTTTCCCTAGCATGATTTTTTCCTCTCACACTATTCTTTTTGGGTTTTATAAAATGGATGGAAATAGGAAGATTCATGATAATGGAGGATATGACGGACAATGGAATGATATTCTTCATGAGAAACCAAATGAAACGGGATTTGGAAGTCCAAAAATCATTGTTATGCCTAATCAGAAATCTCATAATATGATCAGTAATCTCAACTTTGGTAAGTTTCCTGACTCAGATAATAAGAGAGAGATGTAGTTTCATGATGATCATAGAGGAAAGAAAGGTCAATTTCCCCTATGTAAATCATGTGGGAAGAGGCATCAAGGAGAATGTTTCAAAGGAACTGGAAGATGCTTTGGGTGTGGAAAAGAAGGACACAAAGCCAGTAAGTGAAAAGGAAAAGGTTCTGTTAACACCATGGATGAGGATAATGGTATTGACACGACATCAACAATGGTTAAATGTTTTAAATGTGGAATGTACATGCATTATGGAAACCAATTCCCTAAGGGAAAGTCTCATGAAGAGAATCAGTATAGTCGTAAGGGTTGTATTTATGATGATGATGATGAAGAGACTACAAATGATATATGAGATGAAAGAATTGTTGAAGATCGGTCAATGGTTTAAGAAGGTAGTGGAATGATTACATGTTTATCTAGTGTAATGTTGTATAAGTAATCTCATGGTACTATGGAATAAAGATACATCTAAGGATTGTTACAATGTTGTCTTTCCTTAATTTTTGAAAGTGTATGATTAATGGTACTAGTAACCATGAAAGGTTATTCAGATATTTTTGGAAGGTAGATGATATGCCCATAATGAAGGGATATGGAGAAAATTAAATGTTTGATAGTATTCATGAGCTCATGACTGATATATGGGGAAGGTTATATCATGGTTTGAGTATATAGAATTTTTGGATTTTGGTATGTGGAATGACTTAACTTTTGAAAGCATTCATGTTTTCACTAAGGTTTAATGGGTATTCATTTTTCAAGAGAATACATGATTAAGGTATTCAATGATTAGAATGTGACCAAAAAGATATATGGGGGATAAATAATTGTATTCACATGCGTGGTTGATGACATTTTAAGTAATAATTTTCTTTATAACATGAGCTTGGACCGAAGTATTTTAGATATGCCTAAAGATTGAATGGATTATGTTGGACATAAGTTAGTATTGTTTAAGGATATATATTTTTTTTGATATTATTGATGGGATGTTATAGTATTGTAGTTTTAGAAAAAGGACAACCTACAGGACGGGCAACATCCCATCGCGTCAGACAAGGATGTGGGAATCGAACCCACAACCGAAGTGCGACTGGCCTTTATCGCCTACCACTGGCCTACAGGAAGTCCCTTTTTAGTAGAAACTAGTTTTATTAAATTAAGCGGTGTGATATATGAAGTATAAGTCCATTTTATGGACCATATATGATTAATCTCACTATAGATGGACTTATGTATTTTTGATAACTTTTATAACCTTTTGTTTGAAACAGATGGAATGACCCATCATTCTATCACATGATCTGTTAACACTTCACGAATGAAAAATTTGACTTCATTTCATTAAGAGATGAAGTGGAAATTGTCCAAAGAACGACCAATGGTGAGACTGTACCAAAATCACGAAAGTATTTCTTCTAATTCCAATTCCATAAACTTTAGGGAAATGATCTTGAAAAGAAAAAATGTTGTCCTAGTGACCTTATATCTGATGAATCAGATGGTACCTTAGATCATGAAAAATCTATGGCTTTGTGATTTATGGCTTTTTCATAGCCATGTTCTCTACCACTCTCCATCAGAACATGATGGTTAGATTTTTCTTCCATATCCATATTTTCACCTATGTTCTCCTATATGGAAACCCAGTGATGCGTTTCTTTGGGTAATCATTTCATTTCATGCTTTAGATTTTAAAATTAATTTTTAGTATTCCTTTTTACGATGTGGCTTTCTATGAATAGTAAACGATTTTTAACCCCGACAAATTTCAAGGGGAAAATTAATTTTAAGGGGGGTAGAATGTAACAACCCGAGATTTTATAACATATATTCGTTTTAATTTCTTTCATATCTTCTATTGTACACTACACCAAGATTATCTTGCGCTATACGCAACACCGTATTAGGTTACAGTATACACAACACTAATCTTGGATCGTGTTACACAAAATTTCATGTTTGTTTGATAGTAATTATTCTACGAAACATTGAGTATATATATATATATATTTAATGTATTATATTATACGCAACGACAAAGGAGTCCTTCAATACACGCAACCCTGACTTGGCTCGCATTACACGCAATCATGACCTTCCTCGATAGCGTGTGTTGTACACAATACCGGGTTTTACTAAACAACGACATGCTATTAAAATATTATTAAAACTAGCCATTATGAATAGTAATACCCACATTCTAAAATTTCTTAAATTTTATTTTTCAAAATGGACTTCATTTTTGAATTTGGAATATCGAAATTATCTTAGGGTTAAATTTTGGTACTTTTCGGATAACTTTCATATTCTGATGAATAGTGAAAATTACTAAATTTTAATTAAAAACAACTTTTTTTAATCGAAATAATTAATAGTGAACAATTATTAATTTGAGTGGTTTTAAAGTATATTTAGAATATATTTTTATAATTTAATACAATTTTGGTCAGTGGATGTAATTTCACATTTAAACCAGACATAAACAAATGTCAATCTTTTGATAGTAATTATCTCTTAAGAACACACTATTTGTTTTGACGACGGGAATTAATTTTTAAATTAATTAATGCAACTGATATGTTTTTAATTTGGTAAAATATACATCATTTTTGAATTCATAATAGAAAATATATCTTAGGCCTAATTTTTGGTATTTTTCTGGAACTTTCATTTTTTTGATGATTAATGAAACCACTAAGTGGTAGTTAAAAAACAAAATTTTTCATAAAACAAAATTTTACCGATTCTGTGAGTGGAATTTCGAAAATCCAAGAGACATTGTTAATATCAAGGACTAAAATGTTGTTCAATGAGATGAAAATATTTTTCGGTGAATAGTAACTTTTTACTTTTATTTACCACGGTTAAAAGTAAATAGGATAATTAAGGGTAAAAATGATATTATTATTACCCTAACACATGTCCTAATTCTATTGGATAAGATTAATTAGACCAAAAGCAACCTTAGTAATAAAATATGACCATTTAGGCCCACTTGGAATAGATTAGGACATTTATTATTAATTTATTTAAAGAAGGGTTAAAATAGTTAAAATCAAAGTTTAATAACTAAATCATTTTTAATATAGGGTTATACAGAAGATAAATTCGACTATAAATATTAATTAGAATTATATAAATATTTCCTACATAATGGTATTTGTTTTGTAATTTTTAGACATTAAATAGTTTAATTTATGTTTGACATAATGATGATGCAGTAATTATATTATTAATGAAATATTGACATAATAGATGTTATAAATACCCAAATAAATGTAATTTTAGACTATATATGAATTCCAATATTTTTATATTTTAATAGTACATATTATTACTGATTTAATTAACTTTTTTCGAACTAATCTATCTTTTATGAATTTCACAAAAATCAATTACCAAATAGTGTCAAAATTGACATAAAATAGTTTTTAAAACAAATATTATATTATTAATTGTTATTTTATTCCACAAAATCTAAGGATCGGCCAAATGACTTAGATAAGGTTATATATATTAATAATAAACAACTTTGGGTTCGTTTGTCTTGTTATAGTAAGTTTATTAACCTTATAGTGTAAGAAAACAAGAAGACACAGTAAAAGATAAATTATCTAACTTAAAGATAAAACTAAATGATAAGGTAAAAATAGAATCCTAAACTTGTTTAAATTTTATTTGATGAGAGTATTTCGACCCATCACCACCTTAGCTTCGAAAGAACTCAATTTTGATCTATTAAAAACCGAATATGACTTTATAATAAAATAATATTTTTAGTTTTTTCCAAAGGTGCCCCTCCCCTCCCTTATAAAAGGGAACCTCCTCCCTCTCTTCATCACACAACATTGAGCCTTCAAGATCAGCCATCCCCTGAAAAATTATTTTCTCCACTTCCCTAGAAACATCCTAGAGGTCCTGGTTTTCTTCAAAGACCAATTTTAGTTTCCTAAGAGGAGGTCTCAAAGAGGCGCTTCAAAGAAGAGATAATGTCTGTTACCGATTCTTTCAACTTTATTTCTTTTCCACATCTTCTTATTTAGATGTTTCATTATGAAGTAATAAAATCAGTATCACTCATATACGGATATGTTATTATAAGTATGAAACAACCATATTTCACCATCTATCCATCCTACAGAAAACGAAATCACCACGTGTGCGTACGTACGGAATACCATATCCACGCCGTGGTGTAATCTATTTTCCACCACCACCTTACTTGGATGGGTATAATGGTGAAAGTAATGAATATATATGATTATTGTAAAGTGATATTGATTCTGTAATATAATACATACACTTTAAAACAATTTGATGATCATGGGAAAGATATTATCGCTCGTCCGTACGTACAGAATACCGTCTCCACGACGTGATGAGATTCACTCTCCATGATAACCATTCAAGAATGATTATAAAGTATATATAACAAGTAATCATGAAATATATGACATAATAATTATTCTGGATTTATGTATATATATATTTATGTCATCTACTTAATTCCATTCAATTCAATAAGGATATGAAAATAGCGTTCATGCGTACGTACGACCTACCGTCTCCATGAACGGTGTATTTCTTTCAATTTATCGATCCATTATATATATGTATATTCTGAATATATATTATATATAAATCATGTATTACATTCTAGATGTAAGTAATCATGATCTATGTAATCATATTAATAATTACAAGTTTAAACACGAACGACAAATGAGACGATTTCACCAAAAATGCTACTTTAACATGAATTTACAAAAGAAAAAGTATTATAAAGTCATAAGTGAAACATATATGATAAAATAACAATGAATATGATTCTTTAATAAGTAAATGACATTATTTAAATCATTATACATGAGGTTTGGATACGTACGAAGCATATCGGACCTAAGGTAAGGGATAACTTTTCCAATCTTATTCTTATCCGAGATTGTTTATTCGTAAGAATTTACTAGGGATATTGTTATCATCCAAGTCGATTTTTTCTAAAAGTTTTTTCATGTATTTTTAAAGTCCTTTTTACCCATTTTCGAATTTTACTACATGGTATGTATGAAATCTTTTTTTATGAGGTACTTTTTGACTTTTCCGGCAAAAGTACGAGAATAATGTTTTTTTAACTTATACGGCACGAACAGATTTTTACAGTTTTATAAAGACTTATTTTCATGAATATTCCTTCAAAATATTTCATTAATATTTTCAAAAAAATACTTTTCTTTTAAAATTTCATGACATTTTTCGAAAAGAAAATGATTTTGAAGAAGAAAAGATATTTTCCTCAAGAATTCATTTCAAGTGTTTTATCAAAACAATTTTTCATCTAAGATGACATTATTTCATATGTATGTTTCAAGTATAATGCCTCTATGATTTACATGGTTTCACTTTTCTTATTATGAAATGATATCCATTTCTTTTTTATGGATTATGAGTTGATGGAATGATGTTTATGAAACCCATTTTATTCATTGGGTTATTATGAACGATGTATGTTTATTTTGTGGCACACGTAAGAATGATTTCATTATGAGATGGGTGGGACCTATATCTCCCTCCAATGCATTGGGTAAAGATTTATATCTCATGATATAGACATTTCTAGAACGGTATGTTAATCCGGTTCAGTTTTACAGAACTGGAACTAGGAGTGAACTCGATTCGGAAAGAGACTTTGTCCACTAAGATGGTCTTGGCAGTAATGCCTTGGCTAATATGGAAATCATTACATGTGCTTAATGGATGCCACAATTAAATGTTTTATTCCCATGTTATTTTATCATTATTTATGTTCCATTATGATCTATGCCTTATGTACTTCCATGTTTTATGTCGTTGCACAAGATTTTCATGTTTAAACATTAGGTTCATGTTTTTATGTTCAAATGTATATGGTATGTTTTATTTTATCCATGCTTAACCTTACTGAGCATTTGAGCTCACCCTTTTTTTGTTTTAATTTCCCCCAGGTTTAAAAGAAAGTTTTTATGTAAGGAAACAAAAATTGGAAGATCTTTATGTGATACGTTGAAGATCTTTCACCACGATTAGAAGATTACTTTCCAAGTTTCCAAAGACACTAAACTATTATGGTCCTTGTGTTTCTGTTTTTGTTATGTATTAAGAATTCCGAAAAAGTAATGTAATGTCCATGTACGTCAAGCTTTGGGTCTCTACATGGTGTTATTCGACCTAGAGTATAAATATTAAGATGGTTGTCTTATGAAATACAACAGAGATATATAAATAGAGTAGAACAAGTTCCATTCATATAAATACTAGTGTGTTGTTTCATTTAACGCTACATTATAGTGTAATACATGTTTTGAATTGTATATCTAATATTATTTTACTATTTTCACTAGTTTTTATGATTATTATTATATCATATTCTTCATGTTTGACAAATCATTTTCTAGAGTTACAATTTTTGAGATGTACAAGTTTATTCATCTGTCATTTATTTTCTCAATAATTTTTTTGAATAAATTCTATGAAAATATTGGTAATTATTTTACTCTTGTTATATAATTTTTAACATCAAAATATAATTAAATTTCTACTAAAACTATTAGAAAGTCATTTTTTCACAATCAATTATATCTATATTGAATTATTGGAGCATTTATTGCTTAGAATCAGTCATTGTGGTGACAGAGTATTTGCTTCTTAGACTAACCAGTAGATTTATAATTAAATATAAAAGATCTAATAGTCCTTCTCAAATCTAAATTATAATGTTATTAATTTCCTATACTCTATGGTACAATTCCCTTGTAGAAGGAATTACTTGTGAAATATCCATCTTAATTGGGGTAGATTTAGTTGTGTGGAATAGGGGATGTATGTGCCATAAACCAGTATACATCATTTTGTTTTATTCTTTATTTATTTTCACTACTCACTAATCTTAATGAAAACATTTAATGCTTCACTATATATCAATAGGATTTTTGTTTAGTCTATTCATTTATTTAATTAATAACAGTTCACCCACTCTTGTGTCTTCATCATAATCAATCCGACATAAAAATTGGTCTCAATGGAATACCACTATTGGTACATTTCCCTTATTGAAAATACATGAATATATTTTTTAGTACCCACAAGTGGTATCAATGGAAGGGTTCCATTTATTTAATTATTTTTAGGAAATAATTGTGTATTCATCTTTCAATATTTACTGTTATATGTTGTAAAAGTTTACTGAATTCTTTTTTGGAAATCCTTGATTGTTTTATTTAATTAAACTAAGTGGATAATTTTTTTTTATTCCTATAAAATATCAAAGGTATATATGAAACCAAACAAACATGAGGAAAATATTGAAAAAAATAGAAATTTTGAAATGTATGATCTTAGATATGTAATGTCAATGAACTATGATCCATATTTTGAAAGTAATAATTATGGATGCTTAAAAGATCGCATGATTAATCATTTGAAAAATCTCAGAATAAGTGATTATTTTTTGGTTTTAAAGACTTATATATTTCTTAAGGAAGATATATATAAATTGGTTGGGGATAAAGAAAATATAATATTATCCTAATCCAAAATATATGAATGTTATTTTCTATGGTTTACTAACAGACTTGTTTAATTGAGTTTCTCAATGTTTTACAATGTATGAAATGTGGAAAGTATTATATTTTTCCTATGATGGAACTAAAAATATTATTAAATTAATATAAAATAATATAATGTAGATATTTGACATATTCAGAATGAAATATGGTGAAAGCATCACCAAAAAGATTAAGAGATAGACTAGAAAAGTCAACAATATTTCTGCCTGTGGAAATCCAATTTCACAGTCATATCATGCATTAAAAGTTCATAGATTATTACCTCATACATAGAATAGTATCATTTCTAGAATATAACAATTCATTCGGGAAAAATATTTATAAATGAGATTATTTATTTGTATGTTTATGATGTATGAGGTTTAGATGAAAGATGAAGATGAAATTCAAATTTCTACAAAAAAATGCATAAGAATTTGTTAGTACTAATAAGGATGAATCATCTGATTCAAGATATATATATTCAATCAAAGATATATTTCATCTCTTTATACAATTTGAATAACTATAATATAGAAGGAAGATAAAGGATAAAAAATATATATTCTATAAATGTAGGGAAAATGAAACACCAAATCAAAATATCCAATGCTCAAAGATTAAATGATATATAATTATGAATTAAATTTAGTGAAATTTATTAATAAAATATGGGTAAATACTTCGAAAATGAAAAATGATTTCTTTTCTATTAACATTTGTTTCAAAAAAATACAGAACCCAAAAAATATGCATACCAAAAGGAACATTTTATTGATGTTTTACATAAATACATCACCAAACTAAATCATTAAAACATTAAATTGGCCATCATAGTACTATATGGAGATCATAACCAAATGATTGATCATCAATGATGTTTTTTATAGAAAATCCATAGAACTGGAACCTATAATCCTAAATGTATATCAATAATATTTATAAATATATGATTTAATTGAATTAACTATAATATATAGAGTAATGAGATATATTATGTTTTTAAAAACGTTTCTTATTGTAACACCCCAGGATTTCGTAGTACGTTATTTTTCAAAGTATTTCAATAACTTGCACTACACACAACACCGAGTTCATGTGCACCATGACTTACCAAACTAGTCGTTCAAAAGAAGTTATAAATTGTATTTAATAAATGTATAATTTTATATAAACCTTATAAATTTAGAATACATATGATGAGTTTCATAGATATAATGAAGAAACAAATTCAATTGTTTTTAGATAAAATAAGTAATTTTTTAGAAAAATGAAAATTTACCACCTTTTAATGGGTATACCTTTCTAAATAAATTATTTGAAACTTTTATATATTAAATTTTACAAAATAAACACCTTTTATAGAATCAGGACATAAAAATGTAGCTTTGATAAATATTTGGTGTTTTTTCTGATAACTTTCATATTTGGGTGAATTATGAAATATACTATATTTTAATTGAAAAAAAAAACTTTTTTAATGAAAATAATTTGTTGTGTTAAATTATACATTTTAATGGTATGGAAGTATAAATAGATTATATTTTTACCATTTAAACAAATGTTGTTCATTGGATATAATTTCACTCTGAAATTTAACATAAACAAGTATAAACCATTTTTAGTTATTATTTCTTAAAAACACGTTTTTTTGGTTTTGACAACAGGAATTAATTTTAAATTAATAAATGAAACTTATATGTTTTTAATTTGTAAAAATAGACTTAATTTTTGAATTCATAATATCAAAATTATCTTATGGTGAAATTTTGGTATATTTTTGAAAACATTTAATTTTTGTTGAATAGTGAAAAACACTGAGTTTTTGGTTAAAACAGACTTTTTATTTAAATAATTATATATTTTATTTAAAATTATTTTAGGTCAAAATAGATACATAATACCTATATAAGTTCAATATAATTCGTTGAGGTCATTTTATAATAAGTTTTTATATATTAAAATTTTATTGAACTTTTCAGCGACTTCTACCAACCTCCATGGAGAATTTACAAATTCTGATAAAACTAAATTTTACTGCATATGTGAGTGAACATTCAAAAATCCAAAAGACAAAGTTTACCTCATTAAGTGAAACATTGTTTAATAAGTTTAAAATAATTTATGGTGAATAGTAACTTTTGACTTTTATTTAACGCGGTTAAAGTTAAATAGGGCAATTCAAGGTAAAAAGAATATTTTAATAAGACAAAATTACCGTAAAAATTGTCCTAAACATATTGGAAGAGTCATGGACAACCATGGGAATCCTTGGGTCTATTTTAGGTCCCCATGGAGCCACTTATAAATGATAATGACACATTATTTTAACTAACTTAAAGTAAAGGAAAAAATGAAATAAACAAATATCATTAAGTAAATAAATTTTTACACGTGGTTATATAAGTCCTATATTAAACTATAAATATTAATTGAAAATAAAAAAAGATTTAATGCATAATGGTATTTTATTTATATTTTTTAGACATTAAATAATTTACATTATTTATGACACAATGATGATGCAATAATTACCTTATTAATTAAATATTAAACTAATTGATATTATAAATATCCAAATAAATGTAATTTTAGACTTTTTATGAATTAAAATAATTTTATAGGTTAATATGACTTGTTAAGGATGATTAAAAAAAGTTGGTTTGAATTAATAATGATGTTATCAATTTAACAAAAACAAAATACCAAATTTTGTCAAAATGGACATAAAAGAGTTTTTAGAAGAAATATTATATTATTTATTGTTATTCTATTCTTAAAAATATAAGGTTTAGACAAAGGGATTAAATACTATTAAATATGTCATTACTTAACCTGTTTGGTAATTTTGGAAGTTTATCATCTGTTTATTAACCATATAATATAAACATACAAAGAGACCCGGTAAATGTCAAACTATTTATGTAAGAGTTAAATATAAAAGAGAAGGTTAATATAGTGACTCAAACCTGTCTAAAACCTATTGGTTGAGCGGTTTTCGAGCCCTCCCTACCATAACCTTTAAATAATTAATTTTGGAGCCATTAGAAACCGAAAATTATTTTATTATAAAATAATATTTTGAGTTTTTCAAAAGATTCCCCTAACCCCTCTTATAAAAGGGCACCTCCCTTTCTCTCACATTCACACCTCCAAATCCATTTGGATCGGCCACCCCCTGCCCAAATATCCTATAATGCATACCAAATTTATCTTACAGGCCTTAATTTTGTCACGACCCGTCCTCGGGGCCCGTGCCGTGACTAACCCAAGCCCGCCTTCCATAGGCCAGGGGCTGGCGACTAGCACCAAAGCATAAATCCCGGTAAAAGATAAGGCATTGCCTTTGTAATGTAAACAGGCACCTTAGAGTAAGCAAGCGGAAAAAGTAAACACTAAGTAAATACAGAGTACAACTACAAGTGTGGAAAGTAAGTGGGCCAGAATACAAACCCAAACTGAAAGTAAAGTACATCTCGAAAGGGAAAACAGCAACTGAAAAGTAAAAGCCGCTACGCTGAGCTGTCCACTGGAAATCCCACCTGAAGGGTGGGTACAGATAGCTCCACTGCTCCTTGGGTCCCGTCGTCCGCTCCGAGTACGTCCCGCCCAGTGGTCCTCCTCCAGGTACCGTCCTGCTCTGCAAGCCTTAACCACGATCAACGCTATCCATCGTCTGCAACCAACACAACATAGTGCGGGCATAGCCCGTGCATGGGTGAGTATAAGCTACTCAGTAGGGACCCCGAGACCCCCAAAGGTCTCCCAAAATCCACAAAGGATAAACCATAAAGTAAAGATACAATCACGAAGTAAAAACCGACACTGCTTAGGTATATGCCCATACATATACCTAAGTCAACAATTCCAATACGCTCCAACCTCCAAGCCCAAGTACAACTCAGTCCACACAGGAAAGTATACATATTCCACACAGGAAAGAAAAACGTAATCCACACAGGATAGCAAAACACAATCCACACAAGAAAGCAAACATGATTCATCTCACACAGGTATACATCATCGAAAAGGTGAAAGAGATGATCAGACATAGATACTGAATCATCTAAGCTGGGACCCACATAGGATGCAAGACAAGCTATCTTCATTGTTTGATCTATGCTGGGACTCACATAGGATACAAGACTAGCACTGAATCATCATAGCTGGGACCCACATAGGATACAAGACCAGCACAGCTAGGACCCACATAGGATAGAAGACCAGCTGTCTTCATTGATTCATCTATACTGGGACCCACATATGATACAAGACCAGTATTGAATCATCTAAGCTAGGACCCACATAGGATACAAAACCAGCACAGCTAGGACCCACATAGGATACAAGACCAGCTGTCTTCATTGATTCATCTATACTGGGACCCACATTGGATACAAGACCAGTACTTGAATCATCTAAGCTGGGACCCACATAGGATACAAGACCAGCACAGCTAGGACCCACATAAGATTCAAGACCAGCTGTCTTCATTGATTCATCTATACTGGGACCCACATAGGATACAAGACCAGTACTGAATCATCTAAGCTGTCATATCCACAAAGGATCGATAGTTACTAATCCCCACAAAGGCCCACACAGGATCGGACCCACACAGGATCTGTAGCACTAATCCCCGTAGGATCGCTGAGTGTTGTAGTCGTCGCCGTCGAATCCACTAAGGATCTCTGCACAGTCGTCGTCGAAGTCGCAGTCGCAGCCAGCACTAGGGTTCCCGCACACAGCAAGCTCGTTCGGGAGGGTCCGCTCCACGAGCCGAGAGGCAGATACATCAACTGTCACATAGTCTGATGTTGATGTATCCAAAAGTTCCATATCGTCAACAGGAACTCAACGCAACAGACGGCGCGTCAATCGGACGCCCGGTCTGAGAGTTATTGGATTTTTCGTTCTAGGGGCCCGGTTGGTTTTTATGTAAAAACCAACCCGACCATACTCCACCTGCATCCAAACCTCAGGCGGAGTGTGCCAAAGATCCGTCTCACTAAGAGGAACTCAACCAAGTCGACGGCACGTCAATCGGACGTCCAGAATTCAAGATATGAGTCTTTCCACTCCGAGGGCCCGGTTGGTTTCGTGTACGAACCAACCCGGCTGAAATCAAAGTATTCCGAAACCTTGAGTGCGATATACCGAAACGACCCTCTCAATCCAAGGTTCACGTTTCTGCTGACGGCGTGTCAATTGGAGGTCTGTAGCCCAATATATGGGCATTTGAACCAACTCAGTCCGAAAATAGGGGGTCTGGGCCCGGCCCGGCCCGACCCAGTACCCCCTGGGTCGGCTGAACCGGGCCGACCTGGCCTGGGCGGCGACCCGGCCCGACGACCCGGCCCGGCCCGGCTGGCGGCGCGGCAGCGTGGCCAGCGCGGCCAGCGGGCCGCCCGTGCGCGCCCAAGGGAGGGGCGTTGCCCCTCCTTTTTGAAAAACGGCGGCCCCCTTTAAGGGGCCATGCCAGGTGTGCAACCCGGGGGTGTAACCCCCCAGAATTTTCCCCTGTAACGGCCGGCCAGCGTAGGGCTGGCCGGTTTCTCTCCACGGGACCCCGCGGTCCCGCACCTTCCGTCGCCGGCGCCCGGGGTTCCGGCCGCCTACTTCGAGTTCTTCGGAGGCCGGTTTTTCCGGCCGCCACTTCCAAGATGGCTGCAAACTCGTCCGGCATGGCGTGACGATGCCTCGTCCTTCCGGCGCGGCCCGACTCCGTCCGCGGCCTCGTTCGTACCCTCTACGTGGCGCGACAGTGTCACGTTTCTTCGTCGTGGCCCGCATCGTTCACGTCTCCTTTCACTCAAGTGCGGTGCAACGATGCATTACCGTCTTCGCTAATCAATACCGAAGAATAGAAAAGGGGGGAGGGGTATCAGCCATGTTTGTGTGGACCGATCCCCTCCCGTTATATCGATAGCAGTTGGCCGAAACATAAAACGTTTAACCTTCACAATTTTTAATTTAAATAAAAAATTGGAACATGGCCGTCAGATTTATCTTTCATATTCGATGGAAAGAAATTACAAACTTAAAAAGATTCAAACCCCTACCTCGGTTCAGGAACGGTGCACGTCAACGATCCTTGGAAGACGAGCGTCGCGGAAATCGGGCATCGTAAAAAATGAACGTTGTTTCCGTTAACGTCGAGGTGCGTTCGAAGAGGAAACATCGTTGGAAGAAGACGTCACATTCTTCGTCAGAGATGTTCTTCGTTGAAGAACGGTTTTCTTCACGTTCTTCGTCGTGGTTGAAGAAGAAGAAAACTTCACGCTTCCCAAACCTCTCAAGCTGGAAAAAACTCTAACAATAATAAAATAAGACCAAGTCTTAATTTTATTAACACAACATAACCATTTGAATTTAAAGAGTTTTAAATTAAGTAACTCACCTTATTAATTATAAAAAGTTGTCAAAAACAAATTAATGAAAGTGAGTTAATGGGGAGTTAGGAAGGTGAGGGGTTAAGAGGAGTTAAGGGATTTGAAAAGGTGTGGGGTTCGTGTGGGCCCCACCCTTTCAATTATCCACACATGGGATGTTGGGTGTATGTGGGCCCCACCACCAACTTTCCAAGGGTGAAATTAAGCGCCTTGATATGAAATAAAATTGATCCAACAATTTTATTTACTTTTTTAAATTAAACCCCATTAATTAAATTCTTCTCCCGCACAAACGCAACTACTATAAAGATTCTCTTAAGCGTTTACCGGCGTTGCGAGTTAATCGGTGCCATCAGATTTCAATTCCGAGCACTTGTTCAAAAGATAGGAATTCCCGCTCGTTCGTTCACTGAACGTACCCGAGCCAAACTTCGGAAATTGATTCCGGGAACTCCAGGCCTCGGAATCAGGCGCCTTCAGAAACTGCGTTAATGAAAAATTTCAAAGAAAATTAATAAAAAAATTTCCTTTAAATTTCTGGGTCTTTAAATTACTCCCACCACAAGTCTTTACATCCCCGTAAAGCTTCAACACAAACTAGGGATACAAAGGCGGTAGAGCTAGGTGGTAATCCACCTCGCCAATCCTGCTGAGGACCTGGAAGGGTCCGATGAAGCATGGAGACAACTTGCCACCTTGGCCAAATCTCTGTAATCAACGTCGAGGTGAGACCCGCATGAAGACGTGGTCGCCATCCTCAAACACTAGTGGCCTCCGCCTCCTGTCAGCGAAAGTCTTCTGTTAGCTTTGAGCTATCTTCATCCGCTCCTGGATGACCTGGACCTTCTCTATCGTGGCCTGGACCACCTCTAGTCCCACAAGAGTTGCTATGATTTCTTCTTTGCCGATAAGAGAAATTCGGTCTCATCCCTTGGATGAACCACGTTCTTTGCCTAATACAGTCAATCCTAACATGTATGATACTAATCCATACCAAGGATGACGTCGTAAGGCTTCGACGCTACTACCAAGAGATCCAACCATTACTCTCACAGCCAAGGTTTGAGTCACACTGTCGGCATCAGTGTGTGGTAACTGGGTCTCCTCCAGTAGATGTCTCACAAGTGAGGGTCAAGTCAACAGTCAAAACTGGAACCTCTTAGTAACAACACAAAAGAGGACAGGAATGAAAACATCACAATGGTACGTGTCTTTTATTATTGCAGCTCATAATACAAAGACGCTACACAATGGCAACAAGGAACTAGAAGTAAAAAAGTCGTATCCACTAGTTCCACTCCTGTCCATCTGCTCCCAGAGCTCCATGATCGAAGGCCTCAGCTGCCTGAAGCTGAGCTCTCGCTTTTCCACCAACTCCCTGCGGTCGGGGTGGACCTCCTGGTGGTGGTGGTGGCAACACCTCGAAGTGTCGCCCACCATCTGCTACTCGGACAGCTCCTCTGCCTCGTCCACCTACACCCTGCGAACCACCGTGGCCGAACCTCTGTCTGAGAGGTCCCTCTACCACCTGCTACTCATCTATAAGACGAGTCGGGCAGTCTCGAGCCATGTGACCTTGCCCGCTGCATGCATAGCAATGCTTTCCCCTCGTGTAGATGGCTCTCCTTTGGGTGCCCCGCACAACCGAATCTTCATCCTGAGACTGGCCATCTGATGGTCTGGCCCGTTTGGACCTCTATGTCACCTGTCTACTGCCAGCTGTAGAAGACCGTGCTACGGGCCGTCCTACGGAGGGCCCTGTCACTGGAGCCTGCTCGGGGAGAAAACTCTCCACTAGAAGAGATCTCTCCAACACCTCTGTCTGTGTCGGAATGTTGAGGGAGATCATCGAATCCCTGATCTTGTGCCTTAGTCCCTGCTCGAAGGTCCGGGCCCAGAAGAACGGGTCCCGTACCATATCTGTGGAGTAGCGCGAGAGATTTTTAAATCTCGCCGAGTACTGGGCCACTGTCATGCTGCCCTGCCGTAGCTGTAGTAGATCTTGGATGCGCACCACACGGAGGGTGGCTGGGACAAACTCTGAGCGGAAGAGGCTCTTAAAGTCTTCCCAGAGTAGAGATGCCTCATCGTGCACCTGGAGCATCAAGATCGACCATCGGCCCGCTGCCGCGTGCAGTAGGCTCGCTGCGAGGATCACCATGAGGTCTGCTGGTGTCCTCACTAATCGATAAACTCTCACTACTGCCTCCATCCAGTCCTTGGATGCCTGGGGGTCCATATCCCAGCGGAACCTGGGCAGTCGCTGGCGCTAGAACTCATGCAGTGCACTGAGGCGATGTGCATCATCAACGGCTGGTGCTGGAAGCATCGGTGGCTCGGCGGGTGGAGCTACCGCCGGTGCCACTGCTGATAAAGGGCCCTGCACCGAGGCCTCGTCGCTCGGTGTGTTGTCTTCACGCTTAACTCTTGGAACCCTAGCTGGCTGCCATCGTGGGGCCATCCTGAAAAGGAAACAGGTGCGCCACGGTTAGAACAATATACCTGGTGAGCTGACACAAGTAATCACAAAGAAAACTTGAACATACATGCAATCAATTTTTTCGTGCATTAAGTCAGAAATCAGAAGTCAGGGTCCTGGTGTATGGATTCGTCAGCCGCCGCACCAACATTGGACTCCCTGGACTGATACCACACTCAATATGCTAAACACCATTGCTTCACATATAAACATATCAGAGTCCAAATGTCTATGGTAGAACCAAACTCCTCTGATACAAATTTGTCACGACCCGTCCTCGGGGTCCGTGCCGTGACTACCCTAAGTCCGCCTTCCCTAGGCCAGGGGCTGGAGACTAGGACCAAGGCGTAAATCCCGGTAAAAGGGAAGGCATTGCCTTTGTAAAGTAAACAAGCACCTCAGAGTAAGCAAGAGGAAAAAGTAAACACTAAGTAAAAACAGAGTACAATTGCAAGTGTGGAATGTAAGTGGTCCAGAATACAAACCCAAACTGAAAGTAATGTACAACTCGAAAGGGAAAATAGCAACTGAAAAGTAAAACCCACTACGCTGAGCTGTCCACTGGAAATCCCACCTGAAGGGTGGGTACAGATAGCTCCACTGCTCCTCGGGTCCCACCGTCCGCTCCAAGTACGTCCCGCCCAGTGGTCCTCCTCCAGGTACTGTCCTGCTCTGCAAGCCTCAACCACGATCAACGTTGTCTATCGTCTGCAACCAACACAATGTAGTGTGGGCATAGCCCGTGCAGGGGTGAGTATAAGCTACTTAGTAGGGACCCCGGGACCCCCGAAGGCCTCCCAAAATCCACAAAGGATAAACCACAAAGGAAAGATACAATCACGAAGTAACAACCGACACTGCTTAGGTATATTCCCATACATATACTTAAGTCAACAATTCCAATACGCTCCAACCTCCGAGCCCAAGTAAAACTCATTCCACACAGGAAAGTATACGTATTCCACACAGGAAAGCAAAATGTAATCCACACAGGATAGCACAACACAATCCACACAGGAAAGAAAATAGGATTCATCTCACACAGGTATACATCATCGAAAAGGTGAAAGAGCTGATCAGACATAGATACTGAATCATCTAAGCTGAGACCCACATATGATACAAGACCATCACTGAATCATCAAAGCTGGGACCCACATAGGATACAAGACTAGCACAGCTAGGACCCACATAGGATACAAGATCAGCTGTCTTCATTGATTCATCTATACTGGGACCCACATAGGATACAAGACCAGTATTGAATCATCTAAGCTGGGACCCACATAGGATACAAGACCAGCACAGCTAGGACCCACATAGGATATAAGACCAGCTGTCATTATTGATTCATCTATACTGAGACCCACATATGATACAAGACCATTACTTGAATCATCTAAGATGGGACCCGCATAGGATACTATACCAGCACAGCTAGGACCCACATAGGATACAAGACCAGCTATCTTCATTGATTCATCTATACTGGGACCCACATATGATACAAGACCAGTACTGAATCATCTAAGCTGTCAGATCCACAAAGGTTCGATAGGTACTAATCCCCACAAAGGCCCACACAAGATCAGACCAACACAGGATCTGTAGCACGGATCCCCGTAGGATCGCTGAGTGTTGTAGTCGTCGCTGTTGAATCCACTGAGGATCTCTGCACAGTCGTCGTCGAAGTCGCAGTCGCAGCCAGCACTTGGGTTCCCGCATACAGCAAGCTCGTTCGGGAGGGTCCGCTCAACGAGCCGAGAGGCTGATACATCAACTGTCACATAGTCCGAAGTTGATGTATCCAAAAGTTCTGTGTCGTCAACAGGAACTCAACGCAACAGACGGCGCGTCAATCGGACACCCGGTCTGAGAGTTATTGGCTTTTTTGTCCAGGGGCCCGGTTGGTTTTTAAGGCAAAACGAACCCGACCATACTCCACCTGCATCCAAACCTCAGGCGGAGTAAGCCAAAAGATCCGTCTCACTAAGAGGAACTCAACCAAGTCGACGACACGTCAACTGGATGTCCGGAATTCAAGATATGAGCCTTTCCGCTCCGGGGGCCCGGTTGGTTTCGTGTATGAACCAACCCAGCCAAACTCAAAGTATTCTGAAACCTTGAGTGAAATATACTGAAACGATAGTCTCGATCCAAGGTTTGTGTTGCTGGTGGCGGCGCGTCAATCGGAAGTACGTAGCCCAAGATATGGGCATTTGAACCAACTCAGTCCGAAAATAGGGGGTCTGGGCCCGGCCCGGCCCGACCCAGTACCCCCTGGGTCGGCTGAACTGGGTCGACCTGGCCCGGGCGGCGACCCGGCCTGACGACTCATCCCGGACCGGAATCCCAACCTAGCCGGCGTCACGGCGGCGCGGCGGCGCGGCCAGCGCGGCCAGCGGGCCACGTGAGCGCACCCAAGGGAGGGGCCTTGCCCCTCCTTTTTGAAAAATGGCGGCCCCCTTTCAGGGGCCGCGCCAGGTGTGCAACCTGGGGGGTGTAACCCCCCCGTCTTTTCCCCTGTAACGGCCGGCCAGCACAGGGCCGGCCGGTTCCTCGCCGCGGGACCCCGCGGTCCCGCGCCTTCCAGCGCCAGCGACCGGGGTTCCGGCCGCCTCCTTTGAGTTCTCCGGCGGCCGGTTTTTCCGGCCGCCAGTTCCAAGATGGCTGCAAACTCGTCAGGCGCGGCGTTATGACGCCGCGTCCTTCCGGCGCGGCACGACTCTGGCCGCGGCCTCATTCGTACCCTCGACGTGGCGCGACGGCGTCGCGTTTCTTCGTCGTGGCCCACATCGTTCACGTCTCCTTTCGCTCAAGCGCGGTGCAACGATGCATTACCATCTTCGCTAATCAAAACTGAAGAATAGCAAAGGGGGGAGGGGTATTGGCCATGTTTGTGCAGACCGATCCCCTCCCGTTATATCGATAGCAGTTGGCCGAAACGTAAAACGTTTAACCTTCACAATTTTTAATTTAAATAAAAAATTGGAACATGGTCGTCGGATTTATCTTTCATATTCGAAGGAAAGAAATTACCAACTTAAAAAGATTCAAACCCCTACCTCGGTTCAGGAACGGTGCACTTCAACGATCCATGGATGACGAGCGTCGCGGTAATCAGGCGTCGCGGAAAACGAACGTCGTTTCTGTTAACATCGAGGTGTGTTCGAAGAGGAAACGTCGTTGGAAGAAGACATCGTGTTCTTCGTCGGAGATATTCTTTGTTGAAGAACGATTTTCTTCGCGTTCTTCATCGAGGTTGAAGAAGAAGAAGACTTCATGCTTCCCAAACCTCTCAACCTGGTAAAAACTCTAACAATAATAAAATAAGGCCAAGTCTTAATTTTATTAACACTACTTAACCATTTGAATTTCAAGAGTTTGAAATTAAGTAACTCACCATATTAATTATAACAAGTTGTCAAAAAAATTAATGAAAGTGATTTAATGGGGAGTTAGGAAGGTGAGGGGTTAAGAGGAGTTAAGGGATTTGAATAGGTGGTGGGTTCGTGTGGGCCCCACCCTTTCAATTATCCACACATGGGAAGTTGGGTGGATGTGGGCCCCACCATCAACATTCCATGGGAGAAATTAACCACCTTGATATGAAATAAAATTGATCCAACAATTTTATTTACTTTTTTTAAATTAAACCCCATTAATTAACTTCTTCTCCCGCACAAACGCAACTACGGTAAAGGTTCTCTTAAGCGTTTACCGGCGTTGCGAGTTCATCGGTGCCATCGGATTTCAATTCCTATTAATTAACTTCTTCTCCCGCACAAACGCAACTACGGTAAAGGTTATGTTAAGCGTTTACCGGCGTTGCGAGTTCATTGGTGCCATCAGATTTTAATTCCGAGCACTGGTTCAAAAGATAGGAATTCCCGCTCGTTCGTTCACTGAACGTACCCGAGCCAAACTTCGGAAATTGATTCCGGGCACTTCGGGCCTCGGAATCAGGCGCCGTTAGAAACTGCGTTTTTGTAAAATTCCAAAGAAAATTAAGAAAAAAAATTCCTTGAAATTTCTGGGTCTTTACAAATTTGGTCATAAAGACATCCTCTAGAGCACTTTCGATCAAAAAAAAAGAACCCGAAGAAGAGGTAATGATTTCACCACCCTCTTTCAAGTTCTTGTATTCTTCTACTAACTCTTTATTTGTTAGTACCATACCAAAATAATAAATCCATTACCTTATATATAATATTATTTTATTATAAATATATCACACCCATATTCATTATTATATTCATCCTATGAATGATAATGTAACCATGCGTGCGTACGTACGACTTACCGTTTCCATGTCGTGTTGTAATTTGTTATTCAACACTATATTATTTGGATAGATATAATGATGAGTAATATGTATATAAATAATGAAACTAACTTTCTAATGTCTCTATAAAATTACTATACCATCCAATTCGAGTCCTCTATGGAAATGATATTGTCGCTCATGCGTACGTAAGGATTACAGTCTCCACGACGCGATGAGATTTATTTCCACGTTCACCATTCATCGACGATTATAAAAATATATATTACTAATAAGTATGTAATATATAAAATAATAATTCTATTCGAGATATATATATATATGTATATGTATTTATGTACATATCTTATTTACTTACTTCCGTTCAATATGATATGAAAACATATACATTGTTTATGCGTACGTACGGCCTACTGACTCCATAAACGGTGAATTCCATTTCAAGTGTCTATCTATTATAAATATTTATATTCTTAATATATATTATATATGAATCAAGGTTTGTATTCTGGAAATAGTTAAATAATTATCTAATTGATACAGTCAAGAATAAAAAGTTAAAATACGTAAGATAAAGAAAGTGATCATTACCCGAAATGTTAATTTATCATGAAAATCCTTATTAAATGTGTAGTATAAAGTCATAAATGAATCATGTATGATATTATAAATATGAATATGGTTCTTGTATAATCTAATAACATACATGGGTCATTATACATGAGGTTAAATGTTCCGTCGACCATAGGAATGTGCAAGGTAAGGGGTTTTCATCTCACTCCTTATTCCCGTGAGATTCATACTATATTGCCACTATTTATTTTTGTGTGGTGTATGTACTGCACATAATTGTATTACTTTTTTAATAAATGTTAATTTAAATGTATTTACATCTTATTTTTATGATACTTCTTTCATGGGGTTTGTGTTTCATAATTTACCAAATTGGTATGGGTTAATTCCTTAATCTGATTATTATTTGAGATTGTTTATGTGTATGTTTTTACTATGACATATTTATTATCCATGTACTGTTTTCATAAATTAATTTTCAAAGGGATTATTTTTAAGGGACTCTTTTACAAAAACATCATTTTATATGTTTTAATGTTTTATTCTTATAATCATTTCTCATTGATGTCCATGTTTTTAAAATGGTTTTAAGGAATTATTTATATGGACATGAATGTTTTAAAATGATAATTCCAATCAAAAGTTTCAAAGTGGTGTGGGACACTATGATTCAAAACTATCTTTTAAATGACTTCATTTATAAATTATTATAATTTTAAATGATTTCATGAAAAAGGGACATTTCTATCAATGATTTTTATTGATCATTTTCAACTATGTCAACATCCTTTACACGATATTATTCATGATTGAGGTTTATTTATTATGATACAAGCCTTATATATTGTATTTAAGGTTTTGTGATATGTTTGACTATTGGTGAGTTATTTTTATTCTAGTCATGGTATATGGTTCAAATATTGACATTTCTTATGCTAGTTTTAATACGAATGTTTATGTTATATTTAAACCTTTTCTTAAGATGAATGTATTGGACTAGTATGTTCTAGGTTGGGGACCGGTAAAAGTAGGCCATTCAGGTTGTGGTCCGGTTACAGCAGACCCTCCAGGTTGGAGTCCGATTATAGAGGCTCTACAGGTTGGAGTTCGGTTATAGAGACTCTCTGGGATAGAGTTCAGTTACAGAGGTTCTCTGGGTTTTGTTCTGGTTACAGTTTTCCCATATGTCATGGCACAAGGCCTTAACTCAGAAATTGAAGTCTAGCACTATACATTACCTCATTATGAAATTAGTTATTACATGTGATTATTCGGCTAGTAGAATAATCCATTTGCATGTTTATATGATAATATTTGATTTATTTTTACCATATTATGTTCAAGTTTAGGGTTAAAATTATATTGTTTATTATTACACATCTTGCCTTAAAATATTATAGCTTCCGATAAATTATGTATCCTTACTGAGCATCTGAGCTCACCTCTTTATTATGTTTTATTTTCTTAGGATCCGAAGATGTGTTTTATGAATGAGATGTAGGGTTAAGCTAAGGGAACCATGGAATTCTCCAAGGATTATTATTTTTTGTGTTGTATGTTAGAAATAGTAATGTAATGTTCATTTATGTAATCTATTTTCCAAGACTACTAAACTCATCGGCCTTTTAGGACTAGATTCCTTGTAATCATGCCAATGTATTAAATTAATGCACCGACTCTGGGAATCTAGGGTCGGGGCGTTATAGTTGGTATCATAGGGAGGTTAGAAATATCCTTAGAAACTAGATTTTGATAAACTCTGATTAGAGAACATTACCCTAAGATAGATATTGAGGATTTTTATAGAAGAACATCCTATAATTTTGTTAATGTTGAGATTTTGTGTGTTTTCCCTAAAAATACATCCCTATCTATATACGAACAGGAAGAGTCATCTTTGGTACAGAGGTACCTAGGGGTAAAACCCGAAAACACCACTTTGAGCTAGAGCCAAATTGGAACTAGTGCAGCACAATGGGCCTTGTTGCACTCTTGGTTACGACACTCTCGGGACATATTCATAGGATAATTTTCATTTTCATTACAAATCATTTTGAAGGATTTATGAGTATATACCTCCTCAAAGAAAATATTTTTTTGATTATGGGTTATATCCTTAAACTTTTCAATTTATGTTAGGTATTTTACATGTTTGGAATTATGCATTGTGATTCATAAACGGACCTAGTGTATTCCATTATTTAGAAATGCCGCCCACTAGAAGGAATGAGAAATCCAGCAATATGTTTGATCCAAATAGTAATAAGAATCATATCATTCATGGTATTAAGCCAAAATTTATAATATAAATAGTCTCCCACATATTATCATCATATGAAGAAATAATATCACGTGTTAATAAGAAAAAGTAATGAATTCTATGAGTCTTATGGCTTTGAATGGAAGAAAGAGAATGAAATGACGGTAGAGGGAATGATAGAAGAAGGAAAGAAGGGAAAGAAGGATTTTCCCATATGTGATAACTATGGAAAGAATCACCTTGGTAAATCATTGAAGGGAATATGAGTTTTTTATAAGTGTGGAGAAAAAGGACACCAAGTACATGATTTCAAGGGTACGAAAAGAGATTCAAATGTACAACACTTCATCTTGAAAGAGTTGGGACATTAGGTGAATCAATGTCCAAATCATCCGAGTGTATCCCAAATACTACTATTAGATAATAATAAAGTTATGATGCTACCAAAGATGAAGATGAATGACTAGATTTCTTACGTTGTTATTAAATAATTGTGTCATTTGAGTATTTTATTAATGATGAACATGTTATATGAATTTGAGAGTATATAAGGATTGTACTACAGTACTAATTCATTAAGGACTTGAGATTGTGTGGAAACATGAAAAGTGAATCAATATCAGGTTAAATGTTTTGGAAAATATATGGTTGAGGGAAAGATAAACCATAATATGGTTCTGATACTGAGGTAGTGATTTTGGATTAATACCTGATTGATTTGGATAAATTATATTAGATATTCTTGACTACCTTAAAACTGATTATTGATGTTTATATTCCATCATTGTTGGAGTTTAAAACATTTTTGGATAGAAGGAGTATATCCAGTATTCTATAAGGAATAATGGGGAATGAATGTAATCAATAAGTTTTTATGGTCATTCAGAATGTTACAAGGTTTTAAAAGAATACATGGTTACATGTTTTTACGTCGAAAAAAGGATCTTCATTGTTTTTAACTTCCTTATAAATTTAGGATTTTGAGTTTGGATAGAAGTATTTTTGATAAGTCTAAATTTTGAAATTGGATACTGTTGTTATGGTTATTTCTTATTTTTATAAAAAGGAAAACATGCAGAACATATGACAAACTGTCGCATCGGACAAAGCTGTGGGAATCAAACCCACAACCGTAGTGCAATTGAGATTTATCACCTACCACTAGACAACGTGAAGTCCCTGTATTGTATAATGCAGTATTTTTAAAGATTATGATAGGTGAATTATAAATTCATTTTTGGAACCCTATACGAATAGTATAAATAGAATATTTTTTATGTTCTATTATCTTTTAGAGTTAAAGATGAATTTGTGGTAGAAATTAGTTAAAGGATGGAACTCTACTTCTCAATTATATATTTTTTCATTCTCTTATTCTATGAAGAAATTAATTATTAAACATTAGGAAAGGAACCATAAAACTAAAAATGTGTTATCATAATACCTTATGTTCTTGTTGAACCGATGATATTTTAAATCATCATCGATTGATGGCATTGAGGCCCTCTACTCTACAATTTTTTGCGAATGATGACCTCAATCACTCTTTATAAATATTTAAATTTTCTATCTGATTATGTTACTCTAATTTCCACCAATGTTCTCCGAATCGAGATCATAATTTGGAGGTGACTTTTTCGATCCTCTTTTCCTCCTATTTAGACTACATTTTCATTAACTCAATTTCCGGTGTGGGTTTTCCCACAAAGGTATTTTCTATTTTCAACCTTTTATTTTATAAGATCAATTTAAAATTGCGAGGATGCAATTTATTGAATGAGGGAAGAATGTAACACCTCATGATTTCATAGTACGTTATTTCGTCAAAATAATTCAATAACATGCACTACACGCAACACCGAGTTCAAGCGCACCACGACATACCAAACGTGTCGTTCAAAAGAGTTTATGAATAGTTTTAACTAAATTTTGAACTTTATATGATCCTTATAATTTTAGAATCCACATTATAAGTTTATTAGATATAATGAAAAAATAAATTCATTTTTTCAGATAAAAGAAGTTATTTTAAAAAAAATGCAATTTTACCGCCTTTTAATGGTGAACCCTTTTCAAATCCTATATTTGAAATTTTATATATTAAATTTTACAAAATAAAAATCTTTTTTAGAATCAATTCATAAAAATTTAGTTTTGATAAATGTTTGGTGTTTTGCTAATAACTTTCATATTTGAGTGAATAGTGAAAAAAAGCTATATTTTAACTGAAAAATACTTTTTTTAATAGAAATAATTTGTATTGTTAAATTATAAATTTTAATGGTTTTAAGTATAAATATATTATATTTATATCATTTTATCCAATTTCATTGATTGGAAATAATTTCACTTTGAAATTGAACATAAACAAGTATCAATCTTTTGTCAGTTATTATTTCTTAAAATCACGCTTTTTGGTTTGGACAGCGGGAAATAGTTTGAAATTAATAAATCAAAATTTTATTTTTTTAATTTGGTAAAATAAAATTCATTTTTTATTTCTGAATATAAAAATTATCTTAGGGTGAAATTTTGAAATTTATCTGAAAACTTTAAATTTTTAATGAATAGTAAAAAACACTAAGTTATTGGTTAAAACCAACATTCTATTTAAATAATTTTTTTTATTTAAATTTATTTTAGGTAAAAATAGATACATAATACCTATATATGTTCAATATAATTCATAGGAGTCATTTTATATTATGTTTAGATATATAAAAAGTTTATTGAACTTTTCACCCTCTTTTACCCACCTCCTAGGAGAATTTACAAATTTTGATAAAACATAATTATACCGCTTCTGTGAGTGGTATTTCAACATTACAAGAGATAATGTTAACCTCAGTAAGTAAAATGTGGTTCAATAACATAAAAATATCTTTCGGTGAATAATACCTTTTGACTTTTATTTACCGTGGTTAATGGTAAATCGGGTAATTCAAGGTAAAATGAATATTATAATAAAAACAAATTATCTTAACACGTGTAGTAAACTTATTCGATGAGTCAGGGACGACCATGGGCATCCTTGGGTCTATTTTGGTACCCCATGGAGCCACATATGAATGATAATGACACTTTATTTTAATTATCTTAAAGTAAAGGCAAAAATGACATAATCAAATATATTTTAGTAAATCAATTTTTAATGGGGGTTATTTAGGTAATCATTTCCACTATAAATACTCATTTGATAGATAAAAATATTTCCTACACAATTTTTTTCTATCTATATATTTTTTATACATTAAATAAGTTAATTTATTTAGGACACAATGATGATGCAATAATTACCTTATTAATGAAATATTAAAATAAGTGATATTATAAATATCCAAATAAATGTAATTTGAGTTTTTTTTTGAATTAAACTAATTTTATAGGTTTATAATACATGTTAGGGTTGATTAAATTATTTTTTTGAAGTAATAATTCTGTTACGAATTTAACAAAAACAAAATACCAAATAGCATCAAATTTGACATAAATGAGTTTTTAAAACAATTCTGATATTATTAATTGGTATTATATTCCTAAAAATATAAGGTTCAGCCAAAGGGCTTGAATAATATTATATATTTAATTAATGAACAACTTGGGGTTCTCTTGGAAGTTTATAGTATATTTATTAACCATATAATGTAAAAATACAAAAAGATAGTGTTAATGTCAAACTATTTAACTAAGAGTAAAATCTAAAAGATAAGGTGAATATAGTGATCAAAACCCGTCTAAAACTAATTTATTGAGTGTTTTTAGATCCCTCCCCACCTTTTACTTTACATAATTAATTTTTGAGCCATTAAAAACAGAAAATGAATTTATTATACAATAATATATGAAGTTTTTTCTAAGGTGCCCCTCACCCCTCTTATAAAATGTCACTTACCATTATCTCAAATTAACACCATCAAATCCATTTGGATCGGCCAAAACCTACCCAAATATCTTTGCAACGATCCTACCTTCATAATATAAGCCTTACTTTGGTCATAAAGCCAACCTATGGAGGCCTTTTTATCATATCAAAAGGAAGAACACGAAGAAGATGTAATGATTTCTCCATCCTCTTTCAAGTTCTTTTATTATTCCAATTACTCATTCTTTGTTATTACCATACCAAAATAATAACTCCAGTAACTTATATATACTTTGATTTTATTTTAAATATGTCACAACCATATTCATAATTCTATCCATCCTATGAATGATAATGTCACCATGCGTGTGTACGTACAGCTTACCATCTCCACATCGTGGTGTAATTTGTTATTAAACAGTCTGTTATTTGGATATATATAATGTTGACTAATCTGTATATGAATATTCAAAATAACATGCTAATTTCTATGTAAAATTAATATAACATCCAATTCCAATGTTTTAATGAAAATGATATTGTCTCTTGTGCGTACGTACGGATTACCGTCTCCACGACGCGATTAGATTCATTTCCACGTTCACCATTCATCGACGATTATAAAAATAAATATTACTATTAAGTATGTAATATATGAAATAATAATGATACTGGAGATATATATATATATATATATAGTTATGTATTTATGTACTTACATATATCTTATTCACTTACTTCTGTTGAACAAGATATGAAAACAGGAACAACGTTTATGAGTACGTATGACCAACCATCTCCAAAAACGGTGTTTTCCATTTCATATATCTATCAATAATAAAAATTTATATTCTAAATATATATGATATATGAATAAAGGTATTTATTCTGGAAGTATTTAAATCATTATTGAAATGATACAGTCAAGAATAACAAGTTAGAATACATATGATAAAGAAAGAGATAATTACCCGAAATGTTAATTTAACATCAAAATCATTATTAAATTGGTAGTATAAAGTCATAAATGAATCATGTATGATATAATAAATATGAATATGGTTCTTTTATAATCTAGTAACATACAATAGTCATTATACAAGAGGATAATATTACCCTCGACCAAAGGAAAGTGCAAGGTAAGGGGTTTTTATCTCATTCCTTATTCCAGTGAGATTCATGCTATATTTCCACTATTTTCTTTTGTGTGGTGTAAGTAATTCCCATAAAATAATTAATTTTGTAATACACTTTAATTTATGTTTATTTACGTCTTTATTGTATGATAGTTTTTTCATGGGGTGTATGCTTCATATGTTACCAAATTAGTAAGGGTTAATTCCTTAATCTCATTATTATTCGAGATTGATTATGTGTATGTTTTTACTTGGACATATTTATTATCCATGCCCATGTTTCGTAAAAGAATTTTCAAAGGGATTTTTAAGCATTTCTTTTACTAAAACATAATTTTAAATGTATTATTTATTTATTCATCTAAACCATTCTCATTAATATCCATGTTTTTAAAATGGTTTTAAGGATTTATTTATAAGGACATGAATGTTTTAAAATCTTAATTCCTATCAAATGTTTTAAAGTGGTATGAGACCCTTAGATTCAAAACTATATTTTAAATTAATTCCTTTATAAATTATGTGACTTTTAAATGATTTCTTTAAAAAGGGATAATTCCCTCAATGATTTTTACTGATCATTTTCTAATATGTCAACATCCTTTACGCGATATTATTATTGATTGAGGTTTATTTATTATAAAAAAATCTTCCATATTGTATTTAAGGTTTTGTGATATGTTTGACTATGGGTGAGTTATTTTTATGACAGTCATGGTTGATGTTTAAAGTTTTTAAATTTCTTATGCTAGTTTTAATACGAATGTTTATATTATATTTCAACCTTTTCTTAAGATGAATGTATTGGACTAGTATGTTCCAGGTTGGGGCCCGGTTACAGAAGACCCTCCAACATGGAGTCCGGTTATAGAGGCTCTCCAGGTTGGAGTTCGGTTACAGAGGCTCTCCATGATAGAGTCCGGTTACAGAGGCACTCTGAGTTTGGGTCCAGTTACTATTACCACAGAGGTCCTAGCACCGGGCCTTGACACAAAAAATAATATTTGGTATTATACATTACCTCATTATAAAATTAGTTATTACATGTGATTATTTGACTAGTAGAATAATCAATTTTCATGTTTATATGGTAAAGTTTGATTTATTTTTTCCATATTATGTTCATGTTTATGTTTAAAATGTTATTATTTTTTATTACACATCATGCCTAAAACATTTATTGCTTCCGCAAAATTATTTTTCATTACTAAGCATCTGAGCTCACCCCTTCATTTTTTTTTACTTTCCCAGGATCCCAAGAAGTGTTTTATTTTTGGGATGCAGGGTAAATCTAAGGGAACAATGGCATTCTCAAAGGATTATTTTGTGTTGTGTGTTAGAAAGTGTAATGTAATGTTCTTGTATGTAATCTATTTTATAAGACTATAAACTGATCGTTCATTCGGAACATGATTCCTTGTAATCATGTCAATGTAATAAAATAATGCACTGACTCTAGGAATCTATGGTCGGGTCGTTACACTTATGCATTGAATCATGTTTTTAAAACCTAATGATTAACTACTAATATTTCCCTTTAAATAATAAAAAACAATTTATATAAAATATAGTAACTATATAATTCTAAATATGTTTATGAAAACCTATATTCTTCATTTAATTTCTAAAACCCATTTTTGTCTTTAAATTATGTGAAATTTTATTTAGTTACATACCACTATAAATCAAAAAAGACTTATATAATAATGAATTTACAAGACCTAAAATCTATAAATATTATTATGTATTTTTAACTCGACAATGTGAAACATCCTCTTAATATTGTAAGAAAAAAATGTATCATTTTATCTTTAAAACAATAGAGTATTATTCCAATAAATTTTAAATTAATTTTCTATCGTTGCCCAAAAGTTTATTCAAAGGCATATGATATCATAATAATAAAAATCATGTGATCAATAACTTCATTTATAGATGAATTCCTTTCTCAGTAAAAAAATAATGGTAATAATTATTATAATTTTTCTAAAGATTAGTCAGTTCCATATGCTAATGAGTCTTTTGAAAAAACTTTTGAAAGGATAAGAAATATCATAGTGATGATGAATTGTAATTTTTTAATCCCAATAATCTAAAAATATAATTTATTATGAAGTGATTATCTATAATGATAGTACAATAAATTAAGAAAAATAAAATTTTAATGTTGAAATAATTATGTCAAAACAAATCATATAAATAACTATATAATGCGTCTATGTCAAAAATGGTTTTTGATAGAATATAAAGAGAGTATTAGAATGCGAAATAAATCTAGATTTAAAAATAATATTTTGATCTGTTCAAATTAAAAATGTTATGAAATATTGAGTTACATTGAACAGAAATTACTATTAAGCTGGATCTTGATGATCAAAAGTAATTTTTAGTTAAACAGTTTTTTTCCTCTACACTGTATCAATTATCTTCCGATGTTCAATTTATAATAGAATAAATGTCAAAAGTATAATTACATTTAAATGAAAAAGGCCAATATTATGATTTATACTCTTAACATAGTGAATTGTCTTATTAACATAGTTAATTGTCTTAATACATGTTTTTTATTTGTTTGAATAATTTTGTATATCTTTCTTCTTTAAGAGTTTTTTAGTAAAATTATATGTTATAAATTGTTTCATAACTAAATTATGTGCTTTATACTGTTAATATTTTATGTAAACAATTATCTTATGTTAGAATGCTTCTAATTCATTATTATGTAATTACATGTGGTAAATTAGTATATTAATATGATTAAATGTTTTTTTATTTTATTAAAATGGCTTTGAATTTTGACATGTAGAAAAATAAATTGAAATTATTTTTTTCTATAAAATTATTTTAGTTACATTCATTCTTTTTTCAAATACTATATGTCTTAAAGGAAGTTGTATTATGAAATGAATTAAATTATTTCATATATATATTATAATCCCTTATTATTCGTTGAATAGTATCATAACTAGTTTGATGTCTCCATGATAACATATTTTTAAAATGAAGCATGATTTTAGGGGGGGAGGTAATTTTTTAAGACATATATTTAGAATATATTTCACAAAAGGTCATCTTTTTTAAGGAAAAAAGTATGGAAAATAAATTATGGGAGAACCATACATGGGAAAGATTAAGTAGATAAATTTAACCATAATTATTTTATTTATATTGTGGAAATTTATTTTCCTAATAATTTTTAATATTTATATATTTATTTTAGGTTATATGATTGGTAGGTAGATGTGTTCGGATAGCTACACAGAATTGGTTTGTCACCCTGTGAATCCGCGAGTCTATGTCGAGGTTGATGTGTCTAGAGTTCACTTCGAATTTTTTTGGATAACTATTAAAGAGGAGTACAGATTCATGTAGAGTGTGGTTTATGAGTGTTGGACGGATTATTTCTGTTCATGTGGATGGCTAGGTCATTCCATGGAAGTCTGTTATCAGGAGCACCCATAGAAGGTGGGAAGGGGACTTAAAAAACAACCAATGGTTGATCGGGAGGTCCCGGATACTCTAAGGTTGGCAGCACCCGTTAAGAGAAAGACTTCGGAAACTAGTGAGGTGGTTGGAACGGGATAGAGGGTAATAAGAGGGGATGATAACGACGATGAAGATAGGTTACTGCGACTAGGTGTGGAGAAACCCACCAGTAAAGAGGCAGTGGATCACGGCCAGGTGGTTGGAATGGGTTATGGCACGGGGAAGGAAGTCTCGATGCACCAATGTAATTCGAAGGATATTGATGTGTTCAATTGGTTGTGGCAGGACATTGAGAGTCCCTCCAACATACCAAGGGGTGCGGGCTACCCAATTCGGACCGCAGTCATTCTGGGAAATAGGTTTGAAGGGATAGCGGAGGTAGGGTTGAGAGATGATGCACCTGTTGCGGTTGAGGGAGAGGAGATTAACAGGAAGAACCTAGATGGCCTTAACATGGAAGTTGAACAAATTGATCATGTTTATCCAGATTGTTCTACTGGAAATGGGGTGGAGGAACCCTTTGAAGACAGTAAGAGTTTATCTTCCAGGGATTCCAGTCCAAGGAGAAATAGTAGAAACATGATGAGGATGGGTAGGAAGGATTACTCATCCTTACCACCTCCCATGAAGACTTAGTCAACAAAAAAGTAAATGGATGAGATGTTGGACAGTGAGGTCGGGTGTCAACTGGAACTACCTGGGCAATCTGAACTACCCTTGGTGCTGATTTTAAGTTCGGATGATGAGGTGACAGAGCAGTTGTTATTTCACAATGCCTCGGAAGAGGACGCATCCAAGATGATGGGCCGGGACATTGAAGCGAATCTTAATGAGGAACAATATATTTGGGTTGAAAAATAGGTCATGATCCTGGTTGGGGGCTTCAATAAGGGAATAATCTGACTTGAGGAATACATCTAGGCCTGGGATAAGCTGACTTCTTCACCTGAAGTCTTGATAAGGTGAGATCCGCATACTCAGTTATCCGCTATATCCTGGAGATTGTTTAGGGATATGGTATCCTGCAGAGTTAAATTATTTTTCAACGATGCTGCTTTACCATTATTTAACTAATGTTGGGGTACTCTTTTTCTCTTTTGGTGTTTGGATATGAAGAATTTCTTCTTCAGTTTGTGTGTTTTGAGGAGATTTTGGGTGTTTCAATTCCAGAATGTTTAATGTTATTGCCTTAGATGTGGATTAGATCACAATTTCGTCACTTCTGTATGTCACTTGTAGCGGAAGACTGAGAGGGTATGGCTTGGCCATTGGTTCCATGCCAGTGCATCCTTGCACGAGACTATTTTCCGAGTCCCATGATTTGGTGGAGTCCTTTAAATGTTGGGTTTCTGGGAGTGGCAAGACCAGTATTTTCTTGGGGTTCTTATTTGCTGTAATTCTGGTTGTTTGATGGACATGGAGTTTCTCACTTTCCCTTAAAAGTGATTTGATAACAAAATTAATATTAATTTTCAATCAGTGTTGATTCAATAATTTCACTGATTTTTTTATTTTAATAATAAAAAATTCACAATTTTATCACCAATGAAGTTTATTTTATGTGATTTTATGGAATAATATATTAGATATAATATTAATTTATTTAATGGAAGCATAAATGAGTTAATATTCTAATAAAAAATGTTTTGATTAATTATTACAGACATGTTTGAATGTATTATTGAAACATTGTTCAAAATCTATGCTTGGAAGAATCCACATGGATCATATAACCTATTCTATTGGATATTAATGGATCAATATAAGTATATTTAGAAGAAAACCATCATTTGAATAATAAACATATAATTTCTCAAAACTAGTTTTTTGAAGACAAATACATTTTCAGCCCTAAGATTAATGTTTGTAGTAATGTAAAGGAACCCTACATTTGACTGTATTATGATAGTGTATTAACCTAAATATATTATCTTAGATTTATTAATGAGTGTCTCCAAATGTATATATATAATTAAACCTAATTTAAGATTTATTTAATGTCTGGTTCTCGATGTATTTAACCATGCTTATTTCTCAAGGAATTCACTTCACTCTTTGAATGATTTAAATTATAATAATTTCATATTATTATGAGAAAATATTTGAGTGTGTATGAAATGTTGTTGATCAAATTATAATATAATTATTGATAATGTCGTATTCTAAAATAAAAAAGAGATATATGGTTAGAATTGATAGAGTTTTTGGATTTTTAATAACATTGTGTTGTTTCCTTCACAGATACAAATTGGGGACATAAATGTTTTGATCTATCGAATCAATATATTTTTTTGTTGTATATATTCCTCTATATTATTTTTATATATTCTACTATAAGTTTGAAAAATCCTTTTATAGATTCACACTTTGGATACGTGCATGTTTATTCATCTAGCTTGTGTTTATTCTATCACTATTTGAGGAAAGGCATTGAAAATAATGAAGATTACTTTAATGTTTATATACTACGTGGAATATCAAACACATCTATCCTATAGCTTAATCATTTGTGTGAGATCCCTTTTATCCATGGTCAAATCAATCTATTTTATTTTATTCGAGTATTAGTTTCACTCAATCTATAATACTGGTGAAGGAGTACTAGTATCTCTTACTAGGTTGTGTATTTACAGTTAACTATAAAAGAAGTAGGATTCTGTGGATAAGTTTTATTGTAATTGTATCCACTTTCTATAATTTGCTGTAGAAGTCCCAAAAAAGGACATAATAGTGAAGTCATTGTGCTCTCTATGATAGTGTATGTGGAGGGGGATAGGGGATCTTTTTTCTCTAAACCATTATACATCACTATGTACACTTCTTTTCTAATTTTCACTTCTCACAAATCTTAATAGAAAAATGTATAGATTAATTTAATATCAAGGGGGTTATCATAGGATCTATTATAGGATTTAAAGAATCACAATCCCCCCTCTAGTGTATTTTTAATTATAAATATAACCTAACATAATCTAGAAATACTTATTATTTAATTATCGACTAAATTCCATCATGTACACTTCATGCCTTGATTTCAAGGTATAAAAATTATTTCAGGTATAAAAATTATGCTTGAATTGTTTTCATCGGTAGAATTAAGACTTTTTCTTCCGATATTATTCAATGAATTTTATGAAGAACTTTTTAGTTATATGATAATGTATAGTGTGTAATTTTTCTTATATGAGTTGTTCACGGATTTTGTAAGACACAAATGTGGCCCACCAAATGTCTTCAGATATTCACTTGGGTTCTTCTCAGGATTTCACACGTGAGACAAAACTTTTCAATAGGTTTAACTCAAATATTTTCTCAGTATCAAAAAAGACTTTCCAAAATTCTTTATGAGACACAGGTAGTGTCCATGATTTATTCATATCCTCTTTGTAATACATGGTGTCTTTTGGTTTTCACATTCCTTTGTGTGACATATGTGGTGTATATGTATTTATGTCTCTCATTCTTGGCCTATGAAATAGCTTGTCTTTGAGGTCTTCAGGTGAATAGGTTTATGTATTAGGGTCTCTTCTTTTATTCTTTTCACAAACATTAGGGTTTTAAAGATGAATTTTCATGTGTTTTGATCATGGGATAACTATTAAACTATATATGAATGAATGATAAATATTCTCTGTTTTTTATGATATCTATCACCCACATTATCTCAATGATTAGGAATATTTTACTTCAAAAATGCATTATTTTATAGAGGCACATGTTATTTGGTTATTATGTTTTTCCAATGACCTATTCAAATGCCCGATGACCTACAAATCATTAATGAATTCTGAAACACTCTATTTTTATGAAAATGATGATGGAATGATCATGAGACCCATATGATAAATACATATTATTCTTATGTTCACTCCATTAATCATGTGAATACAAACTTTAGATCATCTCATGAAATTAGAATAATCCAAATGATAAATCATGTAAATGATGGACGATCATATCAGTGTAGATAATCATGAAGAATATTAAATGATTGGTTGTATTCCATCATTTGATGATTTTTATCCTTATATGATTGAGTTCAATAGAACATTTGATCAAGTGGTCTTTACGAGATGGATTTATGTGATTTACTCGTACACTATTACTAGTTATTATAAAAACTTATTACCCTCTCTTTTATCATTTAATTCATGGATGAAATATAATGATTTCATGCATGTGATCTTATAAATCTTCCAAATTCAATCTCACTAGATTGGAATGATAAGTCGTATTGGTTGGTGTCTTGATTATTGTAAAAAAAATCATTTTCTAACGGATAAAGACAAGACCTCATTTGAATAACCAAAGTGAAGAATTTAATGTAGGGAATAAATAATATCAATTGAATAGTGTATGTTATTTCAGTCATTTTATTGTCACTTGAACAATTATACATCATCACACATCCCATAGAAGTATCTCCATGTAGATTTTTCCTAGTATATCATATATTTCATTCAATCTTCACTTAATGAATGAAAAAAGTTATCAAATATTTTCAAACACCCACACACCATCAGTTATGGACCAGTGGGTTACCAGACCAAACTATGAGTTCCCTTGACCTCAAACACCACATACCTTGTAAGTCGTTATGCCCACACAAAAATAAAGATAAATTCTATTTATGGAATATAAACAAACTGATCTTCCTTGATTTAGAATAATTGGAAGGATATCCCATGGGGATTTACCTGATGGGAAATCTATTAGGGTATAAGTGATATCCCTCTAAGGATTGTGTGGTTGGCAAATAATTATTAGTAAACTCCCAAAAATATATATATATAAAGTTTATAATACTAATGCCAAAAATTTTCACCCCACCTCTCATACATCTACCTATTCTTCCACATGCATTAAAATTTTTCTCTTCTAAGGAATCATTAGTCTTATAAACATTTTTATAAAAAAGTGTTTCCTCCTTAATATATCTTTTGGTCATCGAAAAAATTGCCAAACAATTGTCACATTTCTAAGGATAATTTTCCATGAATTACATCCAATGATACTAAATACATAGAAAACATTTTTATATTAATCAACTCATAATAAAATATATCACCAAAGATATATTAACACCTCATTGAAAACAAATGAAATAGTATGAAAAACTAATTTATTAGTAAGGTGAGTGGGACACTTGTAATTTTTTAAAAGAAAAATCTGTAACAACATTTTACACATGAAATAGGGGAATATGGACTATACTATAGAATTAGATATTATAAGGTCTAAATATTTCTATAAAATGGGTGTTTCAAATGTGTGGTTAACTTTTCACCCTTATTATCTTAGTTTAACCTCTCGGTATTCCCATTTTATCATAACAATTATAATAAAATTTCTCTTCTTTCATCATTATTTTTTAAAATAAAATTTATGAAAAAACATATTAAAAAATGTAAATTATTATTACTAAAAATAAATAATAAATGTTTCCATGTTCTATTATTTGATTTATAAAATTTTAATTTAAAATTAGTCACTATGATGTGATGAGAAAGAGGGGTTTTAGAGGTTAATTGTTCAGAAGTATACATTGTTTTCATATTAAAATTTAAAATAAACGTTATTACATTGAGAAAAAATGTATTAATATTTATATAATTGATCTAATGGCATTTTGAACCAATTTTAAAAAAAATTACAATATATACAATATTATCTAAAAGGATGCATTCAATTAAAAATCTGTGTTTTCAACTTTTAATCAATAAAGAAACATTCATAAAAAATTCCATAAAATAAGTCTATGCTAATTTTGATATGATGATTTAAGAAATTAATTTCATTTTTAGAGAAATATTTTGAAATTAGTGAAAAAGTATTTTAAAATATATTTAAAATGAATGAATTATCCACCAATAAAAAAATATTCATTTTCAAAAAAAATATTTAACTCTATTTTACATTGTTTCTATATTATCTATAATCTATGGTTAACCATTTAATATATTTTTTAAATATTTAAAGCATACAATTTTCATATTTAATTTGTATTATTCATACTATATATCTTCACGATAAGGATATAGTGGTCATTGTGAATAATAATATTTTAATTGAGTGTCTTGTTTCATTCAAACCTCGTGGTGATTGAATTATATGTTGTCAAAGTGAGAGAATTTTCTTAAAATTAAATATATAAAAAATCTATGGTATGTTAAATTCAATATTGATCTTGGTGTTTCATGTCATCCATTCTCTCTAACTTCCTGTTCCTCTTTAAAAACAATGGAGTTTTTCACTTCCTACGATCATCATGATCGTGTCATATATACATTTTCATAGCTATCAATAATAATTAGTTTCAAATGATTAATTTTTTTATTGAAACTATAATTATTTTATCATCATTATTCTATAAAAATATAATAATGACCCATTTTCACCATATTCGACCTATCGAAGTCATATATGACATTTGATCTGAATTTCAATTACACTTCAAAAGTGAACATAAATGATTAATTAATTGTGTATAATGTTGTAAGTGATAAAATATAATGAATTATAAACCTGATAAATGTTCTTAAACATGAATTTTTTTTAATATAAGTGGATTATATATATGATAAAAGATGTATGAGATGATTTATACACTAGGAAATGTACATTTTAACATAACATCACTTTTTAAATATTTTAATGATTCTAATTTTCTTCATCTATGTCAATGTTTTTAAAAATAATTTATAAATAAATTTTTATATAAAAATAGTTATAATAGAAATATAAATTTACACTTTTTATTTTTTAAAAGTGTTTTCATAATGGAATATTTTTATATAACTTTTTTCATTCATTACAAAATAAAAAAAATGTTTTTGTTTAATGTATATAATGACAAAAACTTTTATTTCCACCTTAACATTAATTTTATGTATAGATCCCATTACAATATTTTATTTATTATTAATATAAATCTCTAATTCATTTTTTGGGTATTTTGTAAATGAGTTTTTGTAATGAATACATATTTTTTAATTTCCCAAATCGTTTTATAAATATTATTTGCAAATTTTTCATGATTTCATGAATAAAAAAATACAATATTATTTTTTTATTAATGATATGATCATGCTAAAAAGTTTTTAACAATGGGTGAGGCTGATACATCTTATAAAATGGGTTGATACCCATTTATTTTCGAGATTTGATGGGTCTATCCCTTTTATATCACATGATACGATAGTTGGAACCCATTATAAAACTCTAATGTTTTGGTTTATTACTATATTCTATTAATTACTATTTAATATGTTTCCCATATTTTTTTTTAGTTTTTCATATTTCAATAACGATTCGATGGAGATGATTTCTGAAGGCACATATATTTTATTTATATTAATTGTAATGAGTTTTTAGGTTAATTATTCATTCTAAAAAGTAAGATAAATTATCATTTAAAAGAAATATGTTTCAATTTTTATGTCAATATTTTTGTTTTAATGTCATGTTTTTTCATGGATTTGAATTTTCTTAATTTGAATAATGAATTGCTTATTTTAATATCCTTTTATGATATTTCAGTGTTACTCCAATTTTTTTAATATTTTGTTAATATATATTATGGATGCTTAAAGGAAGAATAGAATTCATGATAAATGTTTTGATGAACATTCATGAAGAGAAAACATATTTAATTTTAAATGTTTCATATTTTAAGAAACATTTATAACAACTGGATGTTTCCATATTACAATAGATTTTATTTTTATGTATGTGTTATGACATAATTCACTAAATCAGTATTCCAAAAAGTTTTTTTGGAAAATAATGGTATTTTTAGTATAAATACACTAGAATATTTACTCTTTAATATTGGGTCATTATAGGAATGAAAACTCTTATGATGAATAATTATGAAAAATTTCATTGATAAAAAAAGTGATATAGTTAGGGTAAAAATTCTAAAGTATTCGTGTACTATTTCTTAATAGAATAATTATTTATAATTTATAATAGATAATATTAATTAAAAAATATACAGATATTTTAATTTTTCAATTTTTTGATATGAGTTTAATATTACCAAAAAATGATCATGCATAATTTTTGAATAATATAAGAATGAAGATGGAGATTCATTTAATAGAAAAATGAATACTAACAGAACCTACAAGAATATTTGTGTTCTCAAAAAACCTGAGATGTCTCATCCAATGGATAATTGTATTTGGAAAACATAGAAATAAAAATATTCTAGTTAGATAAAATATAAATAATAAGACAATGGTTTCAACATAAATTTCATTCAGTTATTTTGGAAAAAAATGGAATTAATAATTTCATGTAGAATTCTTAGAAAAAATAGATATGAAGAGAATTTAAAAAAAACATCCCTTTTAATGGAAAATGGTTCAGTATTTTTTCCTCTATTGGGGACATAGTGAGATAGAACATAATAGGGGATGGGGTGAATACATGTATAAAACATTCCAAAAAACGTTTTCTTAAAACTCACCCTACTGAAAATGATCTGTAAATGACCATTAGTAGAATCACACTTATTATTCTTTCTTTAATGATGATCTTATTTTTAGAACATTCAACCATACTTTTAGAATACTTATCAATGATTTTATAACCCATTTTAACTGATAATGTCTTGAGAATTTCAAATCTATCACACACATAAGGCACACGAGTTTTACATGTTTCACCTAAACTAGGAAAATACATTTATAATGTAGTAGTGAAGTTCGATGCACTCATATCCACTAATTACACTTATTGGTTGAGGTTATAGTCTAGGTCACACTTAGTTATTTTTTCACTCCCCTTATAATGTATTGTGATGGTCACTATATCATAAGGGTCAGTTTCAAGAAACCTTATCCTTCCCTCATCAATATAGAATAAACTCTCATTTAGAAGAACTATACTTTATCAAAACCATTCAAAAATAATATTACATCTTTGGATATGGATAGATGCCTGTGTCCTCTATGATATAATACTTCATATGAATTTTTTCAACATCACATGAACATCATCAAATTTCTATGCGGTATTATGAAAACAACATATAATCCTTCAACTATTTCCCATTCCCACATATAGTGTTTCTCTCAATATATTTAATATAGATATTACTACTTCTAATTACATGAAAAGTTGTTTATAAGCACTAATTCACATTACATTTCTAAATTCAATCCATATATTTCCCCTTATGTCTCTTCTCTAAAAAATATCTCATAATGGAGAACGATTTCTCTAAATATTATCTTAAACACTATAATTATTTAAATATCTAAAAATAATAAAATATTCTCAAAATATTTTCCTCCCATTATTATTCTCATTCCAAAAATATCTATCTTTCTATTTTAGGAAGATATCACATCCACTTTTATACTCATATCCATAATGTGATGTTGGTGAACAAATTACTCAAAATGGGGTTGAGTAAACACTATTAGACTCTTGAAGTTTATCATTATTAAAATAATTTTACCAAATATATAAATTTATTAATAATTCCATGAATAAATCCTTATGGTATTCCACCTTTTAATATTATTTTATTGATTAACTAATTCATAATGAAAACACCACCCTGCATGCATAGTGAACTAACCTCCACAAAAATGGTCATCTATGAGAAAAATCCCTTCAAAGAGAATATAATAAATACACCATGATATTTTTTAATGGAATATATAGAAAAAAATTCAACTAGTAATAAATGGAAGCATTACCACATTTCCATTTCTGAATCCTATTTGATGACCTGATATCCCATAATCCACTCTTATGCATGTATATTCTCTACAAAACCATTTCAAAAATTCTCACATGATTCACCCAAGGAAACAAAATTACCCTTGTATTTATATACTGTTATTATAGGGATATTGAAATTGAAAAATAATATCTACAATTTTGTGGTGTCAATTACATTCTGATTTATGTTTTTTCTCCAATGATCCCTCAAAATAATATTCCTTAAGGAAGGTGTTTAGAACACACGTAGTAAGCCGATTAATCTCTCATATTTTGGGCCCATGATATTTGATACTGAATTTTTTGAATTCTATTTTTAATAGATCCATTTATAGGTTAATCAATGGTTTAAAATAATATAATATTTTATAAGAATCAGGAGGATAATGGTGGAATTGCAAAAGGTTTTAAGATAACATAGTTTACTACTGTTAACTAAATTGTTGGGTGTCAACTTTTAATGGAAGTGAAATGTTTATATAAGCTCATAGGATAGATATTCATTCATGGAAAATATGTTTGCAATTTATTTTTTTATTTTTTCAAGTTTGGGAATGATTTGAAAAAATGTAGGTGATATGTGTTTTTCTGGAAGATGCTCATGGAAATGGTGCTCTGATATAGTTTTATATGAATTCAAAAAATCTACACAACATGACATTAAATTAACCAACGAGTTATATAAAGGTTTTTTTGGGTTATAAATACCATATTACATATCTCATTATGAACTAATGAAGATTATATGATTGATATCAAATAATATAATATGTAAGTGTTACTTCTTCGAACATTGTTTTGGAAATCTATCTTGATAAATGATGTTTAATGAAAGGGAGTTTCATGAAGGGATTTCCATACATATATTCATCTATATGAATTTTCATGAATGAGCCAGCAAAAACATAGTTACAGGTAAAATTTAGAGAAAAGTCTGTTTTATAGTGTTACTAGAGATAAATCATATACTTGGGGAAAGGAAAGGTTTTATGCTACTTGTCCTTATCACACTAATGAAAGGAAAAGCTTTAACCTAATGGGATTATTGAATAATTTGGACTTTATTAATTGGATCCATGCTCAATTATCCTTGTTACATTAATTAAAGGTAATGGATAAAACATTATGAAATATTATATGATATATTTATTAAATAAATGTGACAAGAATCAATGTTTGCTTCTATTTTATAGGGAATGACTTGAGCACTTGGGGGCCCCATTCCTATTCAAGTATTCACCATTCTTTGTTTGAATCCTACCTGGGTCCCAATTATTATATAACCATAGATGACAAATATAACACCAAAGGATCCCTAATGTATTATTACATGATTACAGGGATACACTCTTTGGAACTACCATTGACATGTAGGTTCCATGATTAAAGGAAATCAAGCCCATTCATTTATTATCCCCATTTTAATTTGGATGAAATCCTTGGAATTGGAAGGCATGTTATTTTTGAGAAACATGGATTTTTCTCCATTTATTACACTCTTAACTATAGATGGGTTGTTGTTATTACTGACTTAGAGACCCATGAGGTCTGTATTGCCTTGGTTTTTACCTTGGAATATCATTACAAAAAATCATTATAGGTTTCCTTGTAACATCAAAAAACAATTACTACAGTTAACTTGTGGATTATATATAAATGGGTAACACTCAATTAATAAACTGGTTAGATGTTCTGACACCAATAGTGGGATGAAGCAGGTACTTGGGTGTTTAGTTTCATTATACTACTTTACAGTATATGTGTGTGCTTTAATAATTTTCTATTTTTATTACATGGGATAGATGTTATAGGCACCATTAGTGGTGTCCCACTGAGAGTTATCCCACACCCTATCCAGGCGGTGTTTGGTACTTGAGGCATATTAAATGATTTTAGGTGTTATAAAAGGTAATTGTACAACTTCGAATACTTAATTTCTTATAGTTTAGGATGGAGCTTGATAGTAGATGGCCGTGCCGGATCATGGGATGTTTGGGATAATATTTTTATTTCCTCTATACATTTGAAGAACTTGTTTTGGATTGTGTCTTGAATCCATGTTTTATAGTTTTATAGTTACATAACTCACCATAATCTATTATTCTATTTTATTCAAAAATTACTATCCTTGGTAATTGTTATTATTGTCCCAATTTTGTGAGTTCTTTCTATTTACATATATTGATTCTGTTATTTACCATTGTTTATATTTATTCTTTGTGAGACACTCTAGTAATGATGACATGGTCTCCGCACAGAGACACCCTTGTCCCATGCAACTAGTATGTAGATATAACATTAGGGGATATGTACTTGAGACTAAGTGTCCCACTAGGTTCAAGGAACCTACTAAGTGACATCCAGGTCTGGGAAGAAACACCTCACCCTTTCTCGAACATGGATTGATATAATCTAAAAATAACCGAAGGATCATCTAGGTTGTGATTAGAAATACCATTTGGGTATCAAGAAGTATTCCATAAATGATTCCAACATTTAATTACCAACATAATGCTTTAAATTTCAAATAATCATTATTGGAATTTCAAAATAATATTTTAAAAATCATCAATTAAACATCAAATGATAGAAAGATTTTAAAAAAATTGATTAATAAAAATTTTATATGTAATATTTTCTTAATTATCTATAATTAATTGTAAACAGTTTACAACAAACATTGGAATATATATATTTCAAAAACTAATAGGCATACAATAGGGTAATATTCCAAAAGGTATGTTTGTTTTAGGTTAAGGGATCCTCACAAACTGATATGATGATATCTGTAATGTGTAAACACTTCAATCAATAGTTTTATGAGAGGAATCATCTATATTATAATGAGTAATAATATTTTCTAATAATGATTTTATTAGTGTTTTGGTGATTTAATCCATTGATAGGGAAATTCCAACCGACATTGTTTTTCCAATAACTCACTAACTACCTAAACTGGAATGTTCTCTAATAATATTAAATTCTGGGAATTTCTTTTAATGAAACATAAAATACATTTCAACCCATTATCCAATTTCATGTTTTCCAATTTTTCATTTAAAAAACAAAAGGGGTTTTAATAATAAACAATAATTCATTTTCCATGATAAAAACAATGGGCTTTTTTAAAAACAATCAATCCTTTTTTTAATATTCAAATTTGAAATAAATTTAATCATATCAATTTCAATAATTTTGACTCAAAACTTAAATATATAAATTTAATTTAAAAAAATTCCATTGAATTTCACAAGACGTGCCAATTTAATAGAGTTGGGTTTTTCTGTAATTTCATGAAAAATAAAAATTTAAAATTCAATGCCACTAAATTAATGGAGTTTTATTTTTAATAAATCAATCAAAATAAATTTATAGTTTACTTCAAATAATTCTATTTAGGGTTAATCATAATTGGTAATCCTAATGGAACCACCCACTTCATAATCACGAGATTTAAAAACACAAAACCCTGGATAAGAAAATCCAAATAATATCATTGGTAACAATGATCTAAGATTCAAATAATTATTAAATATAAAAAATAATTGATATTAAATTATCTAATAAAAAAAGACCTATAAAACACTAATGTAAAAAGTAGGATCAACTGAAATAGAATAGGATGACAAAACCTATCAGGTGGATATCCAACATTCCCCATCAAGTTTCGTTCCACATTTTCAAGATTTTAGAGAGGTTAAATCATTTAATATGAGATATAATGGGAGGATAAAAATTATATAGAATGAAATAGGTCTATCAGGAAGATAAAATTGGGGGTTTTTATGTTTAAAATTAATTTCTTGATTAATAATTTTTACACCCATTGTTAAATGGATAAGTGAAAATAGTCTGAAAAACAATGCTCATAATCAGTTCACACATTTTTGGAAAGGTCCTTGGAATATACTAGGTGGGCGCTTGGTTTTTTCAAATATTGGTGCAACCCTAAAAATCACCACTAACTGGGATTACACGGTTTCCACATATATGTTACATGGTTTTGGAAAACCATATGCCAAACGTGCACAAAATGAAACATTCAAAATTTCCAAACTATAACATAATGTATCCAAAAACAATACCCAACCAAGGAATAACAAAAATTTGGGTTTGTGAATACCTAAAAATAGTAACATAATGTTACAACCTACAAATAATAGATACATTCTATACCTATAAATCATATTTAGAAGCTTCCATGGATAATTTTTATGCCAGTACCATGTCTTCAATGCCTTAATCTCATATGTATCATGAATGTTTGAGGCATTCTACCAAGGCAATCGAACAAAAGGTTTCATCCTCTCCTGATGAACCTTTGTTTTAGAATCAACTATCCTTACTAGATTCTCAATCACTAAAAAGTTTGGATCCACCTCAAGATCACTCCAACAAATAACATTAGATAAATCAGATATATACCGTCATATATGTGATACAAGGAACAAGTTTTGTGTTTATTATAGATTTTTTGTATGGGATAAGTAGTAATCTAATTTTCCCTTAATATTTTCTACATAAAAAGTTCCTAAAAACAAGGAGCATGTTTCCCTTTCCTCCCATGCAATCCACTACCCAATAGGGGTGAAAAATTCTTGAAAACCTGACCCCAAACAAAAACATTCAATGGTATGCGATGAAGATCACCAAAATATTTATAACAACTATGTGCCATTAATATTCTCGGATGAATCAAATTAATCACTAATATTGTATCTTAATCCAAGATCATTCCAACCAAGAACATTCACCAATCTTAGAACAACTTAAAAGAGATCTACATTGTTAGAAAACAAAATGACTCAAAAAGAACCATTATTATCATAGAATTATAAATATTGATAAAATAAAACTAAACCATTATCAGATATTCATCCAGAGCTCCACAAATGTTGAGAATGTAAGCATAAATCATGTCCTCAAGAATATGAATTTATCATTCAATTGGGGTGTCTGACTATAGATGGTATGTCCTATTCAGCAGAACTGAGATCCCAGTTCTTCTTGAAGGACTAACTAAAAGTGAGTTGTAAACCGATGATCCCTATTTGAGAATATAACATATTAAAATATTTGAAAAAAAACATCTCTGCCATATAATGATAAAAAAAATCATTAATATCATTGTATCAAAAATGGTTATAGATTGAGATAATTATTTTCATCCAAATGTTAATAACCCATATATAATGTATCATTCTATTTGTACATGGAAAACTATCCACAAATTCTATAGAGAACTCATCCCACTTACAAGTAGGAACTAGAATTTTATGTTGCATTTATGAGGGTCTATTGTCCTCAGCCTTAACTTGTAATAATATATTGTAATGAGTGATAAATATAGTAATGCCCCATCTCATAACTGGACACCAGAATCTATGACACCTATCACAGAACGTCTTTATGGTTTCTAGGTTCATATCCCACTATGAGTTATGGAAATATCCTATCACAACATTCTATACTACTAAAGACACAGAAAATGATTCTAATAGCATAGTATATGTAACGCCCCGACCCTAGTTGCCTAGAGTCGGTGCATTATTACATAACATTGGCATGATCACAAGAAAGATCAAATCTCGAAAGACCGATTGGTTTAGTAGCCTTGGAAACACTAGATATATTCATAAGTTTTACATTACATCATAAAATGAAAAACTACTACAAAAACATAATGTTTCCACAGTCCACACTATAATCCCCTCATAATATCCCTGCAGGTCATTCATAATTTACTTCTTCACTTCCTGGGAAAAATAAAACATAGAAAAGGGGTGAGCTCAAATGCCCAGTAAGGATAACAATATAGCGGAAACTTTCATAAATAAGAATAAACATTTAAGGCAATGTATAACTAAAACAAAAGCCTTTTAAACTTGACCTTTTAACATAGTATGGCATAAATAAAATTAGATAATGCCATTTACTTATTCACATGGATATTCTACTAATCGAATAATCACATGAAAAATCAATAACCACTTTCATAATGTTGGAATGCGTAATGCTAAACTTTAATTACTTTTCAAGGCCTCGTCCCAAGACCTTGGGGCTAACTGTAACCGGAACCCAACCCGGAGTGCCTCTAATAACCGGACACCAACCCGGAGTGCCTCTAATAACCGGACACCAACCCGGAGTGCCTCTAATAACCGGACACCAACCCGGAGGGCTTACTTTTACCAGTCCCTAACCTGGAGGGCTTACTTTTACCAGTCCCCAACCTGGAGGGATTACTTTAACCAGTCCCCAACCTGGAACATACTTGTCCAACACATTCATATGAAGTAAATATTGAAATATAACATAAACATTCTTATTGGAACTAGCATACAAAATGTCAATACTTTCACCATAAACTATGAATGGTATAAAAATAGCACATCTACAGTCAAAAATATCACAAAACCTTCAAAACAATATAGAAGTTTTGTATCATAATAAATCAACTTCAAATAATCTTAAAACCCATCAAAGGATGTTGACATAGATGAAATCAAAATTCTTTTTAAAGAAATATATCCTTTTATTTTGAAATCATTTAAGATCCATATAAAATCAAACATTTTCATTGAAAATAATCTTATAAGATTTTAAGGGAATCTTTGACGATTTTATAACGGCGGAAAATAACCGCACCCGCCGTATAAGTTAAAAAAAACATTCTTATCTTAATTCTGTCGAAAAGGTTAAAAAGCACCTTGTTTGGAAAACGACGGAAAGATTCCCTTATAAACCTCTTATAAAAAGTCAAACAAGGGTATAAATGACTTTAACCCATAATCTTTTAAATATTAAAAATGTTTTGAAATACATTTTGAAGAAACATGGATGTGGATGATAACGAGATCTCAATAGATTATTACGTATAAACAACCTCGGATAATGAAGAGATTGTGAAATAACCCATACCAGTTTGGTAACTTATGAAACATACAACCCATGAAAGAGGTATCATACAATGAATATGTAAGTACACATAAATTAGAGTGTATTACACAAATAATATAATTATGTGCAGTACATACACCACACAAAAGGTAATGGTGGCAATATGGCATGAATCTCACGGGAATAAGGAGTGAGATGAAAACCCCTTACCACATTAATCAATTGAGTCGTATGGACAAAAGTTAATAACCACCAAATTATTTACAGAATATCATGAATATGATAATATATATCAAATGCCAGTACACAATACACCACTTTCAATAATTTAGTGGCGAATAATGGAAATCTCACGGAATTGAATGTGAGATAAGAAAAATCCCTTACCTTGTACTTTTCCTTGGTTGGGGTAGGTTAACCTCCTGTATAATGGTGAAATAATTGTTATTAAATTATACAAGAATCATATACATTAATATGATATCATATATGTTCTTTTAACATTGCTTTATTAATAATATCTTAGTATTATCGTCGTTTCGGGTGATAATCGATTCGTTCTTCTTAAATGTTTGGTTACGTAAGACATGTTTGTAATGGATAGATTATATCTTATTCATAATCATAATGATATTAACATTATTTTTAACCCTAAAATGAGAATAATACTTGAATGGATACGATGGAGGATGGATCTCACCGCGTTCGTGGAGACGGTAGTCCGTACGTACGCACGAACGCTACTTCCATTTAATTTTTATTTTAAAAGAATTGAATCCAAATGATACATAGGTATATTACTATTCCAGTATAATATAATATTTTATATATGTTACTTATGTTCATTAACACCATCCTTTATACGTTCCATGTGTGGTATGAACGAGTCATATCATTTTAAGGGGGCGGTAGTCCGCACTTCCTCAAATGAAATTATCGTATGTATATACAACATGAAACGAATAATGGTATGAAATAAAATGGAATTACAGAAGCTTATATATAAAATATATATCATATTTAATTATAGTTCCATCATAATGGCCACCATGAGAGGAGGTAAGATGTATTTGAACAATCATCGTTTCGTGAGGCGTTAGTTTGTCATCCACAGAAACATTATGTTCATCATCCATTAGATGGAGTTGTGTGTATGTGTAGTTTGAATCCTTCTTATAACAACATCCTAGTATGTTGAGGATACTGGTGTTGTTACAAAAGAAAGGAAATAAAATGAGTTTGGGGGTTGGAGAAGCAAAATAAATGAAAATAATTTAAGAGAAATCGTTACCTTTAATTTAGGTAACTCACTTTGGTTGGAACCAAAGGACTTCTTGAAATGCTTTCTGCCTAAGGGGAAGCTTCAAGGAGGAGGATAGGGATGTGGGGAGCTGAGTTGGGCAGAGTTTGGACGAGCCAAGTGGCTTGAGAGGTGTGAGGAATGAGTAGAAGTGGTCTCCTTTTATAAGGGAGAAGAGGGGCTCTTTAGGAAAGAGTGAAAGTATTACTTTATAATATAATTATATTCGGTTTATAATGGTCCAAAAATCATTTAGGTCGAAGATAAGATGACTAATATTCTAAATAACATCAACCAATAATAATTGGACAGGTTTTAGATAATATTTTAATCATTATAATCTTATTTATTTAAATGATTTATTAATGAGGTAAACATTGCATCATTATTGTGTCATTAATAATTTAAATTATTTGATGTATAAAAATTATAAATAAAATATCATTATGTAGGAAATCTTTTTAGATTTCTAATGAATATTTATAATCGAAAATCCAACATGTATAACCCTATGTAAAAATTGTTCTCCTAAAAGATATAAGCTTATGCCATTTTTATTTTTATTTTAACTTTATTAATATAAAGTGTCCCTACCACATACAAGTGGATCCAATGGGGTCCCCAAATTGACCCAAGGATGCTCATGGTCGGGTATGTGTCCACCAATAAGGTTAGGACACGTTTTAGGTTAATTTTGTATTATTATAATATTATTTTTTAACCCTTATTTACCGGATTTACCCTTAACCATGGTAAATAAAATATTTACCACAGTAATTATTCAAAATGTCTAAAAATAAAAGTTACCTATTTACACAATTTGGACATCCTGATTACAAATATGGAATCCATTTTTCTAAATTCAAAACATAGAAGTGGCAGAAATTAATTTAAAATTAATTCCCGCTGTCAAAACAAAAAGCGTGTTTTTAAGAGGTAATAACTATCAAAAGATTGACACTTGTTTATGTTTGGTTTAATTGTAAAATTATGTACAATGACCAACATTATATTAAATGGTAAAAATATATTCTAAATATACTTTAAAACTACTAAAATTCATAATTTATCACTATTAATTATTTTGATTAAAAAAAGTTGTTTTTAATTAAAATTTAGTAATTTTCACTATTCATCAAAATATGAAAGTTATCCGAAAAGTACCAAAATTTCACCTTAGGCTAAATTCGATATTCCGAATCCAAAAATGAAGTCCATTTTAAAATATAAAATATATATAATTTCAAAATTTAGGTATTACTATTCATAATGGCTAGTTTGATTGGTTGTGGCGTGTGTTAAAACTCATGGTTGCGTACAACACACGCTACTATTTTATTCAAAGGAAAGCGTACCGTAGAAGCTTGGGATGTTTCATTTTAAATTTTTTTTTTTGATGTCCCAATTTATTCAGATAGTTTAAAATATTTTATTTAAAAAGGTTTCACTATTAACGTTGATAAAAGTGCAATACTGAAAATGAATCTGTTCTTGCATTATGACTAAGAAACTCATAATAGGGATTCTAAAATTATAAGGATTATATAAAGTTCAAAATGATGTTAATACTATTCATGACCTCTTTTAATGGCTTTTTTTTGTACGTCATGGTGTGATTGAACTTGGTGTTGCGTGTAGTGCAAGTTATTGAATTATTTTTAAGAAATAACACACTATGAAATCCTGGGGTGTTACATTCTCCCCTCCTTCAATAAATTGCTTCCTCGCAATTTGAAATTGTTCTTCGAAAATAAAAGGTTGAAAATAGAAAATATCTTTGTGGGAAAACCCACATCGGAAATTAGGTTACTAAAATTTAGTCTTAATATGAGGAAAAGAGAAATGAAAGAGTCACCACCAAATTATGATCTCGATTAGGAGAACATTGGTGGCATTTAGAGATATATAATTGGAGGAAAAACGTAAATATTTATAGGTAGTGATTGAGGTCATCAATCACAAACAAGTATAAAATTGAGGTCCTTAAATTCATCAATATATGATGATTTGAAATACCATTGGTTCAACAAAACATAGGGTATTAGGATAACACATTTTTGACGTTTCAAAATATCTTAGTTGAAATCCCACATCGAAAAATGAATTAATGAGGCCTCTATTTAAAATAAAGAGTCGAAAGTATGAAGATTACCGAAAATAACACATACTAGGGTTCCATGTAGGAAAATATGGATATGGAAGAAAAATCTAACCATCAATTATCTGATGGAGAGTGGTAGAGAACATGGCTATAAAAAGGCCAACAATCCCAAAGCCATAAATTAGTGACGATTTAAGGTACCATCTAGGAAAACATTTTTGTTCTAAGTTGCTTTTCTTAATATTGAGGAATTTATTTATGATATTGGCTAAGATCATAAGGAGATATACTTACTTTATAATTAGAGTTTTATCCATTAATAAGTTTCTACCACAAACTCATCTTTCACTCTAAAAGATAATAGAATGTAAAAAAAAATCTATTTACACTATTCGTATAGGGTTCCAAAATAAACGAATTTATAATTCATCTACAAGATCTTTTTAATAAAAACTACATTATTTAATCCAGGACATCTCGTGGGCCAGTGGTAGGTGATACACCCTTGTCGCCCTTCGGTTGCGGGTTCAAGTCTCACAGCCTTGCCGGACGCGACGGGTTGCCGTCCGACCTCCGGGTTGTCCTTTTATGGCAATCCAAAATAATCCAAACTAGAACTATCCAAAATACTTCTATCCAAACTCATAGTCCAACATTTATAAGTAAGGTAAACATAATGTAGAACCTTTTTACCCCGTAATAGCATATGAATACCTTCATCATGTATTCTTTTAATACACTGAAACATCCTGAATTACCATATTCCTTATTGATTACATTCATGCTCCCTTATTCCATATAGAAAGCTGGATATACTTCATTAATCCAAAAATGTTTTAAACCCCAACAATGATGGAATATACAAATCATTAATCAGTTCCATGGTAGTCAAGAATATCCAATATAATTTATCCAAAACAATCACATATTATTCCAAAATCACTACCTCAGTATCAGAACTATATTATGATTTATCATTCTCTCAACCATATATTTTCCAAAAATTTATCCTGCTATTGAGTCACTTTTCTTTGTTCTACACAATCTCAAGTCCTTAATGAAATAGTACTGCAGTACAATCCTTATATACTCCATGATTATTGTAACAAGTACATTGTTGATACAACACTCAATTGACATAATCAACATAAGAACTCTAATCATTCCTCTTCATCTGTGGTAGTATCATAACTTGATTATTATCCAATAACATCATTTGCAGCATAGTCTGATGACTGGGACATAGGTTCGCGTAGTGTCCAAACTCCTTGAAAATGAAGCATTGTACATTTAAAACCATTTTCTTACCCTTGCAGTCACGTACTTTGTGCCCTTTTCCTCCACACTTATAACAAACTCCCATTCCTTCAGGCAAGTTCTAGGGTGTTTCTTTCCACAGTTACCACATATGGGAAAATTCTTCTTTTCCCTTTTCCCTTTATCCATCTTTCTCTCTTACATACTTTTCATCTCTTGATTCCCTTCAAAGCCATAGGACTCAGTAAACTCTTTACTTATCTTATCAACACATGATATTATTTCTTCATATGATGATAATACATGGGAGACTATTTCTCTTATAAATTCTAGCTTAAGAACATGAAAGATATGATCCTTCCTTCTCTTTGAATCATGTGTATTTCTGGAGTTCTCATTCCTTCTACTGGGCGCCATTTCTAAACAATGGCATAAACTAGATCAGTTTATGAATCAAAATACATAATCCCATACTTATAAAACACTTAATATAAATTGAACTATTTATGGATATAATCCATAATCATAAAAATGTTTTCTTTGAGGAAGTATATACTCATAAAAACTTCATAATGATTTGTAAAGAAAATGAGAGTTATCCTAAGCATATCCCCCGGGAGTGTCGTAACCAAGAGTGCAGCAAGGCCCGTTGTCGTGCACCAGTTCCCGTTCGAGTCTAGCTCAAAGCGGTGTTTTCGGGTTTTACCCCTAGGTACATCTGTGCCAGAGCCGCCTCTACCTGCTCGTATCCAGACAGGGATGTATTGCTCGGAAAACTCACAAAATCTCTACAATACCAAAATTCTAGGAAGTTCTTCTATACTAATCCTCAAAGTTCATCTTAGGTCTACGTGCTCTAATCAGAGTTTATCTAAATCTAGCTTCCAAGGTTTGTACTAAACTTCCTCTGATACCAACTGTAACGCCCCGACCCTAGTTGCCTAGAGTCGGTGCATTATTACATAACATTGGCATGATCACAAGAAAGATCAAATCTCGAAAGACCGATTGGTTTAGTAGCCTTGGAAACACTAGATATATTCACAAGTTTTACATTACATCATAAAATGAAAAACTACTACAACAACATAATTTTTCCACAGTCCACACTATAATCCCCTCATAATATCCCTGCAGGTCATTCATAATTTACTTCTTCACTTCCTGGGAAAAATAAAACATAGAAAAGGGGTGAGCTCAAATGCCCAGTAAGGATAACAATATAGCGGAAACTTTCATAAATAAGAATAAACATTTAAGGCAATGTATAACTAAAACAAAAGCCTTTTAAACTTGAACTTTTAACATAGTATGGCATAAATAAAATTAGATAATGCCATTTACTTATTCACATGGATATTCTACTAATCGAATAATCACATGCAAAATCAATAACCACTTTCATAATGTTGGAATGCATAATGCTAAACTTTAATTACTTTTCAAGGCCTCGTCCCAAGACCTTGGGGCTAACTGTAACCGGAACCCAACCCGGAGTTCCTCTAATAACCGGACACCAACCCGGAGTGCCTCTAATAACCGGACACCAACCCGGAGTGCCTCTAATAACCGGACACCAACCCGGAGGGCTTACTTATACCAGTCCCTAACCTGGAGGGCTTACTTTTACCAGTCCCCAACCTGGAGGGCTTACTTTAACCAGTCCCCAACCTGGAACATACTTGTCCAACACATTCATATGAAGTAAAGATTGAAATATAACATAAACATTCTTATTGGAACTAGCATACGAAATGTCAATACTTTCACCATAAACTATGAATGGTATAAAAATAGCACATCTACAGTCAAACATATCACAAAACCTTCAAAACAATATAGAAGTTTTGTATCATAATAAATCAACTTCAAATAATCTTAAAACCCATCAAAGGATGTTGACATAGATGAAATCAAAATTCTTTTTAAAGAAATATCTCCTTTTATTTTGAAATCATTTAAGATCCATATAAAATCAAACATTTTCTTTGAAAATAATCTTATAAGCTTTTAAGGTAAGCTTTGACGATTTTATAATGGCGGAAAATAACCGCACCCGCCGTATAAGTTAAAAAAAACATTCTTATCTTAATTCTGTCGAAAAGGTTAAAAAGCACCTTGTTTGGAAAACGATGGAAAGATTCCCTTATAAACCTCTTATAAAAAGTCAAACAAGGGTATAAATGACTTTAACCCATATTCTTTTAAATATTAAAAATGTTTTGAAATACATTTTGAAGAAACATGGATGTGGATGATAACGAGATCTCAGTAGATTATTACGTATAAACAACCTCGGATAATGAAGAGATTGTGAAATAACCCATACCAGTTTGGTAACTTATGAAACATACAACCCATGAAAGAGGTATCATACAATGAATATGTAAGTACACATAAATTAGAGTGTATTACACAAAGAATATAATTATGGGCAGTACATACACCACACAAAAGGTAATGGTGGCAATATGGCATGAATCTCACGGGAATAAGGAGTGAGATGAAAACCCCTTACCACGTTAATCAACTGAGTCGTATGGCCAAAAGTTAATAACCACCAAATTATTTACAGAATAACATGAATATGATAATATATATCAAATGCCAGTACACAATACACCACTTTCAATAATTTAGTGGCGAATAATGGAAATCTCACGGAATTGAATGTGAGATAAGAAAAATCCCTTACCTTGTACTTTTCCTTGGTTGGGGTAGGTTAACCTCCTGTATAATGGTGAAATAATTGTTATTAAATTATACAAGAATCATATACATTAATATGATATCATATATGTTCTTTTAACATTGCTTTATTAATAATATCTTAGTATTATCGTCGTTTCGGGTGATAATCGATTCGTTCTTCTTAAATGTTTGGTTACGTAAGACATGTTTGTAATGGATAGATTATATCTTATTCATAATCATAATGATATTAACATTATTTTTAACCCTAAAATGAGAATAAGACTTGAATGGATACGATGGAGGATGGATCTCACCGCGTTCATGGAGACGGTAGTCCGTACGTACGCACGAACGCTACTTCCATTTAATTTTTATTTTAAAAGAATTGAATCCAAATGATACATAGTTATATTACTATTCCAGTATAATATAATATTTTATATATGTTACTTAAGTTCATTAACACCATCCTTTATACGTTCCATGTGTGGTATGAACGAGTCATATCATTTTAAGGGGGCGGTAGTCCGCACTTCCTCAAATGAAATTATCGTATGTATATACAACATGAAACGAATAATGGTATGAAATAAAATGGAATTACAGAAGCTTATATATAAAATATATATCATTAATATCATATTTAATTATAGTTCCATCATAATGGCCACCATGAGAGGAGGTAAGATGTATTTGAACAATCATCGTTTCGTGAGGCGTTAGTTTGTCATCCACAGAAACATTATGTTCATCATCCATTAGATGGAGTTGTGTGTATGTGTAGTTTGAATCCTTCTTATAACAACATCCTAGTATGTTGAGGATACTGGTGTTGTTACAAAAGAAAGGAATAAAATGAGTTTGGGGGTTGGAGAAGCAAAATAAATGAAACTAATTTAAGAAAAATCATTACCTTTAATTTAGGTAACTCACTTTGGTTGGAACCAAAGGACTTCTTGAAATGCTTTCTGCCTAAGGGGAAGCTTCAAGGAGGAGGAGAGGGATGTGGGGAGCTGATTTGGGCAGATTTTGGACGAGCCAAGTGGCTTGAGAGGTGTGAGGAATGAGTAGAAGTGGTCTCCTTTTATAAGGGAGAAGAGGGGCTCTTTAGGAAAGAGTGAAAGTATTACATTATAATATAATTATATTCGGTTTATAATGGTCCAAAAATCATTGAGGTCGAAGATACGATGACTCATATTCTAAATAACATCAACCAATAATAATTGGACCGGTTTTAGATAATATTTTAATCATTATAATCTTATTTATTTAAATGATTTATTAATGAGGTAAACATTGCATCATTATTGTGTCATTAATAATTTAAATTATTTGATGTCTAAAAATTATAAATAAAATATAATTATGTAGGAAATCTTTTTAGCTTTCTAATGAATATTTATAATCGAAAATCCAACATGTATAACCCTATGTAAAAATTGTTCTTCTAAAAGATATAAGCTTATGCCATTTTTATTTTTATTTTAACTTTATTAATATAAAGTGTCCCTACCACATACAAGTGGATCCAAGGGGTCCCCAAATTGACCCAAGGATGCTCATGGTCGGGTATGTGTCCACCAATAAGGTTAGGACACGTTTTAGGTTAATTTTGTATTATTATAATATTATTTTTTAACCCTTATTTACCGGATTTACCCTTAACCATGGTAAATAAAATATTTACCACAGTAATTATTCAAAATGTCTAAAAATAAAAGTTACCTATTTACACAATTTGGACATCCTGATTCAAAATATGGAATCCATTTTTCTAAATTCAAAACACAGAAGTGGCAGAAATTAATTTAAAATTAATTCCCGCTGTCAAAACAAAAAGCGTTTTTTTAAGAGGTAATAACTATCAAAAGATTGACACTTGTTTATGTTTGGTTTAATTGTAAAATTATGTACAATGACCAACATTATATTAAATGGTAAAAATATATTCTAAATATACTTTAAAACTACTAAAATTCATAATTTATCACTATTAATTATTTTGATTAAAAAAAGTTGTTTTTAATTAAAATTTAGTAATTTTCACTATTCATCAAAATATGAAAGTTATCCGAAAAGTACCAAAATTTCACCTTAGGATAAATTCGATATTCCGAATCCAAAAATGAAGTCCATTTTAAAATATAAAATATATATAATTTCAAAATTTAGGTATTACTATTCATAACGGCTAGTTTGATTGGTTGTGGCGTGTGTTAAAACTCAAGGTTGCGTACAACACACGCTACTATTTTATTCAAAGGAAAGCGTACCGTAGAAGCTTGGGATGTTTCATTTTAAATTTTTTTTTGATGTCCCAATTTATTCAGATAGTTTAAAATATTTTATTTAAAAAGGTTTCACTATTAATGTTGATAAAAGTGCAATACTGAAAATGAATCTGTTCTTGCATTATGACTAAGAAACTCATAATAGGGATTCTAAAATTATAAGGATTATATAAAGTTCAAAATGTTGTTAATACTATTCATGACCTCTTTTAATGGATTTTTTTTGTACGTCATGGTGTGATTGAACTCGGTGTTGCGTGTAGTGCAAGTTATTGAATTATTTTTAAGAAATAACACACTATGAAATCCTGGGGTGTTACAGTATACCCCCAGTTGATAATGAATAGTCAAGTATCATCTCCCAACAATAAAGAGTCTCTCTAATTCTATATAATTTATTATCAAGACACTATCTTAAAAATTATCAACAGAATAGAGGATGTCAACATAACACTTGAAAAGGGAACCTCAACCTTTGATTCCTAGATTCCAATATGAAACTATGAAAAGAGAAACATCAAGTTACACTCATCGAAATATTACTCTACATCATAGGTCATAAGTTTTCTAATAAAACAATCTATAATGACATTTCCCTCCCACAAGGTATAAGTGATGTCAAAATTAAATGATTTTAGGTAATCCCCCAAATCCTCTAGTGGTGATTCAAATATTTTTGAGTTAATATATAACTAATGATCTTATAATCTAAAAATACGATAACCATTTCTCCAAAAAGGCAGGGTAGCAAACTAAAAAGTGAATTCATCATAACTGTGAGTTTAAAATCATGGGATGGATAATTCATATCAAGTGGACTAGCACGATGAGAGAAAGAGGTACTGATATGATCATCCTGTATAAGAATTCATCCCAATCCTAAACTTGATGCATAACAAAATACCACATAGCCCTACCGACCTCGAGAAGAGTCAACATAGGCATGGTTTCCAAAAGATGTTTCTTCTTCATAATATAATTATGAACATTTTTAACCAAATAAAACACTTATCCCTTACATGTTAGATAATTCATGGGAGAATCCATCTTTATGATTCCCTTAACAAATTTCAAATAACACCCTAATAATACGAAGAATAATAAAATCACAAAAATATTTTATAGTTGTTCTCGGGTCATAACAACCATCCTCTTATCAGGATCAATTGATATACTATGTTCTGAAATCATGTGTCCTAGTAATTTCACATACCGAATCAATAAATCAAATTTCAAAATCATGGGATATGGTTGGTGATTTCTAATCAGTTTTGTAATAACTCTATGATTATGCACATAATCCTCCTTAAAATACTCTAAACAATGATTTAATCCATAAATAATAGAATCAATTTATAAAAATACAAGTGAAAAATAATATCCATAATATCCATAAAAACTACTGGTTCATTTCTTAGACAAAATAGTATGAAAGGTTGCACATAATGGTCATACTTGATCTGAATTGATGATTTCAGAATGTCATATTCATTTATTCTCTATTAATGGTAACAAGATCAATTATCACCCTTTCGAAACCACACTCCCCATTAAAATGATAAAAAAGGAAATTAATCCTTGGTAAATGATATTTTTTACATACCATGACCTTATATAGTTTCTGTTAATCAACACAATGGTGAAGTGAAACATCACCCTTCTTTCCAAAGAGAACTAAAGTCACCCAGGGTGACACAATAGGGTGTATGAATAATATTTTTAAATTATCGTCCCATTTTATCATCAACACTTTCTTTTCAGGTGTTTCCATTTTAACAAAAGAAATAAACACTAGTAGTGTACTATAGCAAAAATCAACAGAAATATACACCTCAATTAAGGTGGAAAACCAATGAAATTAGAATGAAATATGATGGGAAACACAATGACTAATGAAGGGAGATAACTTCTAAAATATTCTCTATCTAGATAAAAATAAAACGTATAAATATATTTTCCAAATTCTGGATAAGAAGGTATGACCCTACAAGACATCGAGTTCCATTCTCATTGAATGATACGCTACAAACCATTAGGTTTTGTAAAGGAGACCCATCAAAGATAATAATCAATCATGGATTTATTGTAAATGAGATAATCCATCAAAAATGTGATTTCAATAAGCATCATGTCTAGAACTAGAAGTATCCTGGAAAGATATTTATATGATAGAGAGAAAGCATAAGTGGGACTATGGAGACCCTACTATCTCTTTTCACTACTGGGTGTTGTAATATCCATCAAATAAGATAAATGCTTCATAGAAAGATTTATATTATTGGTAACAGGGATGAAATAAATCGTTGAAATTGAATTTTATAAAAAAAATAGAACTCAGAAATGATAAAGTAATTGTTAGGGTACCAATCACATTCATTTTTCCTATATTAACTTCTTATAGAGACTCATGCACTATGTGAAAAAGCATCATCTTGGATGCCTATGTATGGAACCCCTTTTTCATGTAGCATCTAATTGGACCATAGTTTTGTTAAGAAATGATAATATTGCGCCACTATGTTGAGTAGAATATATGTAGAAGAAAATTTAAATTTGACTAGAGTGTTCAGATGATGGAAAGATCATTTTCTCCCCTAGTGAAAACCCACATAGAATTCATAGTTTTGACATAATTGTTACAAATAAAAGGGCATATTCTAGGAACATCACGAGGTCTAATGGAACCATGCTATTTGAAACCACCATGTGAATCACTATGCTTTCACTTTCCTTTATATGAATTCACATATCGAATGTGAGAAAAAGAAACTCCTGTCAATATCGACTTTCCATCCAGGTCTATCTCGACCATAAAATATATATCCATCACAACCTAATAAGAATGTAGATTCAATAAGAAAAACTGACGATGAATATCGAATAAAATTCACAAATTGAACCGTAATGTATAACAATTTCCATTTGATATTATCTCATGTTAAACATTCACAATATTTATAACCTGGTTTTCATATTTAGTCAATTTCTATCCAACCATCTTGAGTTAGAAAAACACAATAGCCTTAGCCAACACCATTTATTTTCGAAAAAAATATTCAGTGAAAATAGATGTGATAAATTTACTCTCTAATACCTCTTACTTATTATATATCACCATCGAGCCCCACCATTATTTTCTTGGTCTCTCTAGAGTGAAGGTGGAACAAATCACATTTATATTCTAAGGTTTCTCCAATAATTCAATAAAATGACAAATCATGAAAAGGCATTACTCTTCCTCTTGAAGAGTATTTGAGACTTTGAATTGTGGTAGCTTCTAGTGATTGAAATTATTAGAATGATCCCAATGAAAATCAATATACGATTCCATTACTGGATCCTAAATGGGAACTAGTCATAATTTTAGTCCAATGTCATTGATAGTGTACACCGTCACCTCAAACAAACTCAGGTCTACAAGAGGATTTTGTCACTAAGGTACATCAGAGGCTTCCACCCTAAACAAATTTTCTTATATTCTTAGTGGAATAATGTTACAAAACATCAACACACAGTTTATAAGACATCTTATTAATAGTCAGTGATATATTGAGAAAGAGATAAATCCCAATAGATAGAAAATCAATATTTGAATTTCAATCATATCCTAATCAAAATCCTTGAGAATAATAGAACTAATACTCAATATGGAATTAAAAAACCACCCCAGGTGACTAAAGGATCGTTTTAGATACAAATGTATAGTTACTCAATCAAAAATACTTTTTATATTCTAAAAATAATACACTCCAGCATATTGATATCAAGACAATATGATTAACTAAGAGCATTGATACCACTTTTCCATGAATCAGATTGTGTAACCTGGTATCCCAATAACTGAGATGATCCCAACATAGCATAAAGGGTATTTCTGATCCCCAAGGGTTGGAGTCTAGCACTTGTAATCACATCAATAGAATGTGGGAATGAATTTTCCACAATGTTTTAAAGATGTAGATGCACAAGTTAATATGAATACAAGATAAACACCATCATGATAAGTTTTACAAAAATCAAAGAGGCATAAATAACCCAAAGTGATATTGAAAATTAATAGAAATCAAGATAATAATTCATGTCCCAGTAGACCCACCTCTCCAAGACAATGATCAACAATGACTACCTCTACCATGTGGTGCCTTACCCATGCTCAAGCCTTGAAGATGATAATATACCAACACCTAAACACATAGGTAGGTTGTGACCTAAAATCCAACTAGGGTCACACCAATGATCATAAAATATGTAAACATATAATTAACCATATAAATAGTTCATTTTAATATAAATTAATATGGAATTTGAAAAAAATATTTAGACAAATAATTATGTACATTTAAATTGATGGAAATACATTAAACAAATTGATTAATAAAAATATTAATTAAAATATGTTATATATATTTAGAAGGAAAATAAAATAGTTTACAAAAAACATTGTCATATATATATATATATTAGAAAAATAAGAGAGAAACATGGTCATATGCCGAAATGTATGATAGTTGCGGGTTATGGGATACTAACACCATCATATGATGATAACAGTAATTTGTACACATGTCCCTCAACACAAGCTCGAGAGGAGTAATTTTTATCCTATTGAGATATAAAATTTCTAATAATTTTTTTGTTATTACTGTGAATCACCAATCTATTAATAGGGAAATTCCAACCTATCATGTGTATAAGAATAAATCACTAATTACCTAAAATTTAATGTTCTCTAATAAAATTTAATGATGAGAGGTTTATTTTAAAGATTACATAAAATATAATGCATCCCATTATACCATTTTAAGTTTTACATTATTCTATTTAAAACCCAGAATGCATTTGTAATCAAAACATTCCCTTTTTTCATGGTAAAATAATTTGTTTTCTATCAAAACAATTTTAATCCATGTTATTTGAGAAAATTTTCAAAATGATTCCATCAAATAATTTTCACAATTCAAATTTTGTGACTATATTAAATAACTTAAATTAACCATATTCCAAAAAAATCAAAACACACCGAAATTCATTTGAATTTTTTGTTTTTCAAAATTTCAGGCCAAAGAAAAATTAAAAATTCAAATCCCACAATTAAAAATCCATACTCCTTTTTCTATGTTTTGTATGTGTCCCCTTAGATAGTGCGTTGTTTGGAAAATCATCTCCCAACTGTGAACAACCCTAAAACACTAACAATTTTCCAAATCTCAACTAAAGCATCCCCAAATGAAACCCAATAAAGGAAAAGTCAAAATAGGGTTTAGGAATACGTAAAATTATTAATATTGTGGTTGACACTCCATTCCATAAAAAAGTTTGAAAAATTAAAATGGGAAATACCTTACAAAAAAGAGGAGAAGAGACATGGAGAAAAGCAAGGTTTGAGAAGGCTTGAACAATGGATATCCTTAGTCTTTCTAAACACTTTCAGCATGCAAGGTATCTGTGTGCCCCAATTTGGCATGAAAGCCACTTGAAATCCCATATCAATTTTTACCCACGGTTCTATTTTTTCTTATAAATAGACCCTTGGGCGTTCATTTGTATGGATGAATTTCAACTAGAGCCTAATTGTTTCTCTGGTCACCATAGTTCTTTTTTGAAGACTTTGAAATCATTAAAGGTAGTTATTTTAATCCTAAGGTGGAGGAATTGAAGAATTATCATAGTTCTTAAGTCATTTTACTATTTGAAATCCATTACACATGTGTTCCTAAAGTGCTCAACCTCCCTTAATCAGAAAAACCTATGTGTCACCTATTCCTCTCATAGGAACATGAGAAACCCACTTCTGGGATAACCTGTGAATAATCATGAAGGTAGGAGCCAGGTCTCTCCAATGTATTAATTTCCAGGTTGTCTGTCACTTAGGTGAACATCATGTCACCGAAGCCTACGTGTGCGCCCATAATTTTATGTCGGTATCTACATAGGCGCCCCTCTTTGATTTTCTTACTCCAATCAGTCTACAAGCCATTAAGCCCTCCTAAAATCCATTAATGGAAAGGCTTTTTATTTATTGAATCCCTTTTCTAAAGTAATTATATTGATAACTCCACTAATACCTCTTGACTTATCAAACCTTTGGGAAAGGCAAATCAACAGGTCACCTATTTGGGTTTCTATATCCGCAGTTAGAGGTTTCAAAAATTTGTTTTACAGTGGGGTTAGGATTCCTAGAATGTTTGTGGATTTATATATCCACAGTCACATGGACCATTATCCAAAGAACAACATTGGGAATTTCTCAGTTGAGAGGATTAGGGTTTGGGTTCTGTTTTTACCTTTTCATCTCTAAGACTGGGAACCTCATGTCTCTGGTAGGGAAGGTATGATTCACAAAAGATTTTCCATTCATGAAAAAGAGAAGTAACCCTCCCCTACCATGATCAATGAGGGAATCCATCCTAGTGTAATCCCCTAACCTTTTGAGTAAAACGATTTGGAATTTATCTTCTCTACTTCCTTCATCTTCAATACTTCCTTACATTGGCAATTTAACCAAAGTAAATTTAATAGTGGGAAGGCTCGTCACCTCTCCCTCTTCCATGGTCACCTTACCCTCATCCACCATCACCACCGTAGGCTTTCCCTCTTCCCCCAACATAGTAGGAAAAGTGTTGTGACCTTTTTTTGAATATTTAACATCCTCTTGTATCTCTCACTGATCATTAATCATGTGGTAATTGATATTTGTCGTGAACATAACAATTTGAAAACAACTTGAACTATGAGAACTATGATTGTTAATCAAACCAGGATACATAGAATACCTTCTTGATGCCCTGATCTCAAAAAGGTTCCATTCCAAAATGGTTCATCCTTTCAAGTCCCCTATAATGGGTAGAACATACGCATAAACCCCAACACAATGAGTGAATGATGAGAAAACTAATTACCATCATAATTGTGATTTATAAGAAACGTTCTTAGGGATTAAGATTATTGGAAATCCTCTTTAGTAATTCAACACTAATTCCCTTTATATGGGTATCCTCTATGGGAATAATCCCCAACTAGAACCCCAAAATCACCAAGGCATCCTTTTCATGAATTAATACAACACTCATTTCTCTCAAAGGACTATACTCTCTTATGAGGCTCATTGAACTATGTGGGATTTGATTCCCAGCCATATGGGATATTTTGGAAGCCACCTTGAGCTTAAAACCTGACACTTCAAATCCACCTTGTTCTTCTTGGGCCTTGTTCCCAAAATGGTCTAATCTTATTTGGAATCCCATATAATTTCCATGTTTGTTTGGCTACTTTGGCATAAGTCTAAGGCCAAACATTGACTAAGCACCTTTCTCTTAGATTTCCATACCAAATGACATTAAACTATAGGCTTATGTCCTTATCACATGACCTTAACAGGTAAGATGTGTCCCATTATGTGGCATCGAACAATTAGGGTTATGATTCCTTTCAAAAGGATATGTAGGTATCTCATTTTATGGGTGCGGTCCCAAAATCAAAACAAATATTTGTCTCCCTAGATGATAATAAATTCTACTGTTCCACACTGAGTGGCTTAAAAAACAGTATCATCACAATTATGATTAAATGAATCTCTAAATTTGATATGAGAGGATACCATTGATGTATATCCTCAAATAGATATAGATATATCAATTAATGAATAATCTTGAACACATATTGGTGATTCTAAATTTTACCCATGTTATAATGTGATTACATATTCCAAGGGAAAACAATGTTATAATTGGGGAATTAATAAGGATTCATGAAAATATTCTAAATTTATAAATAGAGTCACAAAGACAACAATAATTCCCCCCAAATGGGGGTACTTAGTACAAACTCCCATCCTCTTGACCAATGCATGTACATAAGTATCATTAAGATCAACCTTAATGAATGGATGTCATTGGAATGTAGGTCCCTTTTGGATAAATAACTATTGGTTGGTTCTAGTTCCATGAAAACACCAAATGGAAACCACCTAGAAGTAGTGATAATTAAAATAGAACACACGTTTCAAAGAACAACTAAACAAAAATGGTGAACCAGACATGAATACCTAACCAAGTTAACAATGTTACCAACTTATTAGGCCGTTATCAATTGATAATGAAAGTCCATACAAATTAATCAATCATGAATGTATCTATCTAAATTTTGTTTCTCTAATGGGATTTATTGTTGTTATATTTTTTTTATCGTAATTCCATTCACTCAAAAAAGGATTTCTTCAAGAAGAGACCTGTGAATTTCCCGACCACTGATCAAGATGGATCTTGGTCCATGGGAAGGACGACATCACCCACATAGCATCTTCAACACTAGGTCTCTAATGAGATGGTAAGGGAGTACTGTCAGCACGGTACTATCCCAACCATGGTGGCTTCCTGACAGGATCTCCTTGTTAATAACAACTCTGAATTGTCTAGTCCGTGACAACTAATGGTCAAGAAGAAAATGGTTTCTACCGCCATATTCAACCATATCGAGTCCTTATACCCAAAAAACCAAGTAGTCCCTCCGATACTATAGTTTGGTGGATCCAGATTTCACTGAGGATCTCAATTAAAAATGGAATAGTCTTTACCGAAGACTCCAACCAACAATCATTGCCAGCAGAAACCCATAGCAATGAACCCCCAAAATGATGGGTGTGTGGCCTATGGATGTTCCGATCCAGTCTCATATACTCGGGTGTGAAAGATTAACCACTAGGGACAACATTAGGTCAACATAGATAAGGTTCTTACATTTCTTTCCTTCAGAAAAGTCCATCATTCTAAATTGATGGAAAACAATGACTGGGAATATAAACCCGTCAGTCGTAATTTCATTTCCTAGAAGAATCATCTAGAGGTGACCCACCAATCCCACCAAAAAAATCTAGTGGAGTACCATGAACAAGTACATTTACCTATTTTCAAATTATTAGGCATTCAGTAGGCTTGTCTGACTGCATTTATGGAAGCCCACCAATCAATTATGGTGGCAACTGGTAAATAGGAATTTACACCAACTTAAACTCACCAATTCTACCAGCAGTTTCGTCTTATAGTATAGAAATAAGTTCATCAACCATGGTTGATGAACAGAAACCAGCAGCTACATACAACTGCCAATATTAATTAAGCCTGCCAACTCTCTCGTTTGGCACCACCTGGAGTTGTCATTCAAAAATATCTGAGAACAAATTTCAGTTAGACTCAAATCTATGCCACCATAAATGAGTATTGTTAGTACCCAATGACAAGAAATGGAGGAAAAGAGTATGTAAATATGCCTACTCCCAATACGGAATGGGTGTATATTCCCATTCTTCCAATTGATGTCACAAAACCCATCTAAGGAATGATGAAATGGTATACGCAAATTCATTCCCATATTCTGCAAGAATTTCATAATATCATAACAATAACTTCAGAAGTACAAGGACAACATACACATAAATCGGTCCCCACACCAAGGATTTCACATCATAATTCCATCCTAGAGTATATACATACCATTATTCCAGTCAAGGAGGGTTATGGGGTATACTTCTCAATATCATATGGTCATCAGGATAAGTAATATACACCCTTTCCAATTGAAGGTAATCATTCCGTTCTGATGACCACTCCAAGGCAGGGACATACACCTACCCATGATAACCACTTCTACAATAACATGGTCCCATCAAAGTGTAAAATAGAATCCAATAAGAAGTTTCTCCATACACAATTGGAAAATCATGAGCCAAGCTTCAATCTGGCTCCTATTAATGCTGGAGTTTTTGAATCCCTCAGACATTTTTTGTTACAGCTAAAGATCATACCCTCACATTACCAAATTATGGGATTAGTAGCTATAATTCTTAAATTCCCCATCAGACACATCATCATGAAGTCTTACTTCATGAAAATTTGGCCAATCTAGAGAGCCTATCACTAGATGATATCCACAGAAACACTTCGTGTGGTCGAAAGACCTTGGATAAAGAGGATTAATCTCTTATTGTAATCCACCATGGTGGTCCTCCCCATGATGGTATTCACTGCGAAAGTTATCTCCCAAATAGTGTTTCACATTATAATGATAATTCCCTAATTGAAATTATAGTATTGAAATTCACTCTAATCTTGAGGCAATTTCCAACACAATGCCAGTCATGTATGATACCTTGTCATTAATGGGAGAAATACTTTCTCAAACAAAAGACATATTAAGGGAACATTCATTCTACGAACCTCCCATGGGTCATTTTTCTTCCAATACTGTAGAGTAAAAAGAGACTGATTCCATTGTTATTAATAAAACAATCTAGAAGCTCCACCTTGGTTGGACCAAGGGGAGAAACCACTAGTGAAAGATGATAAAGATATTTTTAACATGGGAAAACAATTGGATAAAGGAGATTAAAAAGACATGTTTTAGACATTATAAAACTCTCAATTCAACATTCCGTAATTGATGGCAGGATATTGCATTAATGATATCTGTCTCAACTTATGGAGGACTCTTCAGCATTTTATAACCAAAGTATTACCATATGATAAATATTAAAATCATTTAATGGTAATAGATGGGTTGCAGCACCAAATTGACATAGTATCTCTCTCTGTTTACTGACATCCAACTATTGAAAACTAGTAGGGAACCATTCAACATGCATGACTAAATGTTATAAAGGGGCTACACCAGTTAATTTTGGATACACCATATATCGTTCGTATCAGAGGATGGGGTGTACATGGGGCATTACATTTTATGGCCCTCCAAAATCAGAAATGTTCACCAAAAGTGGTCTCCTGAAATTTTATTGGCCACATTTATCTAAAATCAAAAGATTTTGTATGTAATCAAGTATAAACTCAAGAACATGACTCAATTATCTCCCATCAGAGCTTGGCCCAAACAATGTAAACTATTGTGATAATTTTTTCCCATGAATATGAGAATATTCATCAGGCCTCTCACCTAGAGTATTTTAGCTTCCAAATGGTGCATGGATCTGGAATAGCACATCGATCTTCTGAAATAAGTGATTTGAGTAATTTTTGGATAATGCACCCAACTAATGTCTGAACCATAATTTTCAAAATCATAAGATCAGCTGTGTGAATCTCTGCTATAGCAGTTCAAGATCCACCCCATCTTGCAGGGTTGGGGGCTTGTTTAAATCATACTTTGAATTCAATAAACAATGTTTGAAGGTTTGAATAAGATGAACAGAAAAAACCCCAGCATGCCTGGCTGAGGGATTTTTCCCATATATAATCCCCTCGTCAATGGAAGATTGTCTTCTAACAATTAGGGAAGAATCCACAAAGAGATCACACAACGAAACTATACATGTATTCCTATCAGGTAACTGTCAATCAAATAGTTCTTGGGAATTAAAAATATAGGAGATAAGAGTCTCATGGAAGATAGAGAAGGAGATTATCATACAAAGATACTGACAGAATTCCATCAATGCATTATGCGTTAGTAAATGTCATTAATACCATTGTATAATATTTTCCAGAAATTGAGCCTAGATTAGGGGAATAAAAATATTACGTTCTTATCCATTATAAATTACATAATGGATAAAATGAAGGAGGTGTGTGTACCCCAAATCAGAGGCTTACCCAGAATCTAGGTATTCCTTCAAATAATAAACTCCCACCCCTCTGAAAGGTATCTAACAAGGGGAAAGGTAAATGTCATATCACGTCCCACTTTTCCACTAGAGAAGGTCAATAAAATTCACATGAAAAACACTTTTTGAATAAGGAAGAGAATATGAATGAGTTGAAAAGACTCAATACATAGTTATTCAAAGAAGAATTTCATCTAGACATACTCCCCAGGTAGATCCTCAACTTTCACATATAGTATGAGCTCCTATGAACATATGATTTGAGGTAACAACATATGTGGATAATGAGTTTCCTACATTGTGTAAATAGTTATGAAAGATCAAAAACATCCTTATATGAATTCCCCCATGGGTTTTCAAAGAAAAATACTAGTAGCACCACCACCAGTGGTTTTTCCTATCATTTCACCAGTTCATGATCAATCTTTTGTACCTATACAGGCCCCATCCCATCTAGATACTCCTCAAACTCTTATGAGTATAATTGAGGCATTAACGACTTGATTGGAAGCTATGGAAGAACGGTGTGTGCCAATTCATCCATAAAACAGAGCTTACCCTAACTGGGTGGATCCGATCCCTCTCCCACGAAATTTTTTGAATAATACATTCCCAATCATTAATGTTTCGGGTGATCCTTAGAAACAAATAAAACATTTTGTTTCTTGTTTTGGTCCCATTATGAGGACAAACCAATTAAATAAGTAGTAAATATGAGGTTCATTGTGCAGTCATTACAAGGACCAAATTTTGTATGGTATATATGTTTACAATCTAGATCAATTACTGGATGGGAAGATCTCCATCAAAAATTCCTTCTTAAATTCATCTCAATGCTTCTGAAGACAAAATATTTTGTTCTTAAATATTATGAGAAAATGGAAGATTATAGAGTTTTAGAATACATTTCTCGATGGAAAGGATACATATATTCCTAATATCTGGCACTCGGTCAGGAAGTGTTGTAGCCAGTTTGTGTGTAAAATCTACGTGATGAGTTACACACACCATTAATCCCTGTGAAATACATAAGAGGGTTTCAATAACTTCCATCAATTTCCCTATAGGTTTACGATTTACTTGTGTAAACTAAAGTTAAATCTCATGTAATACCATCAGCACCGGGAAAGAGAATAGGGAATGTAGAGGATACTAAAGTCACACTGAAGAAATAACCTATTCCTAATTCTACTTCAAAACATTCATCAGATCTAAGGGATCCATCTCCCGAGTGTCATCAGCAACAACCAAATCTTCAAGATGATAAAAGAGATCAGTGATAGAAACAATTTGAATAGTTAACGAACAATGTGTATTTTTTTCTGAATGAATAGGTTCCTGGTTACTTCATCTCAACACTAGAATATAATTTGGTTTAGTTTCTATGGTTGATGAAATGAAAAAAAGAATTAGAAAAATATCTTCCGAACTATTGTCCCTTTCATTAGATTTTTGGGAATCGCATTAAATAGTGTTTTATAATCAATGGCCTCCTAAAACAAAATGGTAGATTATGGAAAAGTGAAGTTAAAAAGTTCATCATCACAAGTATCATGTGTTAAAACTACTGATATAGAGGAAGATTTCAAATGGTAAGTAGATAAGGGAAAAAATGCGCAATGATCAACTAAAATCAAAACATTATACGATCACATTTGAAAAAACTGATTGTGTCTTCCTCCACCCATGCCACAGAAAAACCACCTTTATTAAAATATTATTCCTCTAAAGGTCAATATTCAATGAAGCGATGAGATCATATGGACAAAGAGAAGTCCGAAGAATATTCGATAATGTTAAGGATAATGTTGACATTGACTCTAGATGATTTTAGGCCATCTGTTTCAAAAGCACGAGAATCACCCCACCAAATTACAAAATCCGAACTCACCTATCATGTGGAATCTTCGTCAAATTAAGAATATTATTTTCGGTTCAGTGAAAATTATTCACTGAACCGATCCTTATTCAGATGGGGATTATATATATAATGAGCATCAGTTCCCTATACTGAATTGGGGAACTAGAGGAAGACTCCATGTTTGAGGATATAGGGGAAGACATGGGTATTCTGAAAGACACTATTTTAACTCTACTCCTACTAAAACCATATATGCAGAGGAAACTCGAGGAATATCCCTACAACATGCTCAAAAAGAACAAAGAGATTCTTCCACGGATGACAAGTTCACTCCAGACATGATTATTTTGGAGGACTGGATTGAGGTTACACCTTCTATCTCCCAACAATTAGATATACATGGTTATTCTAATATACCAAAACTAGGAGTATTTCTAGACTCTAATCCAACACATGGTACATCTACATTAAGAGCATCAACATCCAAGGCACCTGCAAAACCACATCTCCACACTGGGAAACACAGACCTCTAAATAAAAAGTTTGATATTTTGAAATAGTAGGCCGATGTACTAGCTATGGTGTTGAATTTGGATGCTTTGAATATTCAAAAGATCTTCGAGAAGAACATATTGATGCATTTTCAAGACCTCATGAGTTGGAAACCGAAGTTTTTGCTGATGAGGTTCACTATATATAGATTTATCCTTAATAATGCCTTGCAATTATATCATTAATGGATGAAGACAAAGATGACGTTGTTCATGGACATATCAGGCCCTTGTATCTATGTGGTAGGGTCAAGGACAAAGACATTCCACAAGCCTTCATTAATAATGGATCAAGAGTCAAACTTACTTCTATTTGTACACTTCATCAATTGGGCCGCACATAATCAAACTTATCTCCTTCACAATTAATGTTTCATGTTTATGAAAAGAATGAGAAAAACCATCTTGGAGAGATGACACTCAAAATCCAGGTCAGATATCTTTTGTCTAATTAATATATTATGGTTTTCAAAAATGACACAGCCTTTAACATTATGATTGGTAGGACTTGGATAAATCAACATGTAGCCATACCTTTGTCATACCTCTAATGTCTCAAGTACTATTTCAAGGGTCTAATTGGAAAATTGTATAGTGATAATTTCCCATTCAAAACGTGTGAATCTCAATACATTGAGGCTGAATTTTATCACACGAGGGGAACGAAGTTCATGAAAAAGGAGGCAAATAGAATCAATGATTCAAATGGTTTAGAAAAGATCTCATAAAACCCATTAAAACATTTGAGTATAGATTATGTGTTTCCTATCCATCAAATTAAAAGGATAAATCCAGATTAGAACACACATCTGCTGATTTCCATAATGCCAACTGTGACAATCGATCCTGATAGCGTAGGATAAATTATTGATTTTCCAAGATGTGATGGAATCATAAATGGAGATGTCTTCATTTAATACACCAAACATCAACATGCTTCCACTTCACAAATAATACTAGATGAAGTTGTATTAATACTAGAGGAAGACACGGATTTTGATTCTCAACCCATCATCTCCTCTTTATTAATCCAGTAATAGCCTTATTAATCATGGGGGTTAGAAATGGTGGCCTCTTCTTTAGGATTTCCAAATACGTAAACCTCTCATAGCATTGGATGTTTTTCTTCATAACCTACTATGCAAGTAGAAATTGAAGAAATAACAGGTAATGAATAAGAAGAGGAAGATATCATGGATGCTCCTCCAGCATTTGAGGAAGGTGTATCTAAAACTGTGGATGAGGTCAAAGAAAGAAATCTTGGTACATAAGATGATCCCTGCACCACTCTAATTAGTGCACCCATGAATTTTAAAGAGAAAGATATGTATTAATCATTTATAAAGAAACATTTTGATTTGTGTTCTTGTAATTATAATGAATTCTTAGGTCTTAATCTTGATTCAGGAACTCATCATTTGGGTTTTCTAGAAGCACATTGAGGATTCAAGTAGGCAGCAAGAAGAACACACCAAACTCATTCCTCTAAAATTAATGTTGAAGTAGATAAGATTATCAAGTCTAACTTTATCAAGGAGGTTGAATATCCAAAATGGATGATCAAGATTGTCCCAATGAAAAATAATAGTGGGAATATTAGAGTTTTCATTGATTTCAGTTATCTTAACCGACATTGTCATAAACATGACTTTCTAGTTCATATCACAGATATATTAATTGATGAAACAGCTAGCTGTGAATCCCATTCCTTCATGGATAAATACTCTTGGTAGAATAAAATATGTATGGACCAAGAGGATGAATATTCTACAGTCATCAGATCCCCTCATGTTGTTTTTTCTATAGGGTAATGCCTTTTGGATTAAATAATGAAGGTGAAAAGTATCAACGTGACATGAACCATATCATAAAACCCTTCTTAGGAAATTTTTTCTTATTTTATGTGGAGTATTTGGTGGGAAAATTCAGACTATGTTCTATTCACTTAGCTGATCTGGAGTCCATATTCAATAAACATCTACAACACAATTTGAATATATACCTATGAAATGCGATTTTGCGGTAACCATAGTAAAATTCCTGGGCTACATTGTACGCCATCATGGAATATATGTTGATAAAGAGGAAAAAAATAAATATTCATCTTGTCACCTCCTCAAAATTTGAATGAATTAAGATGATTCCAAGGACACATGGACTATATTCGGCTCTTCATCATGAATTGGGCAGGAAAGTGATTTCCATTCACTAGATTAATGAAAAAGGGAGTCACCTATCAATGAAATAAAGACTACCAAGAGGAATTTGTTAACCTCAAGTTATATCTCTTTATACCACTAGTATTAATTCCCCCTATTGAAAAAAGACCACATATTTTATATACGACAGCTTTAGAACGAACATTGGGTGCCTTTATTGCACAAATGAATATTGCTAGGAAGGAATATTGCCTTTACTATTACAGTAGTTATATGCTTGACAAATAAACTCAATATTCAATTATAGGGTAGTGTTGACTAGCATTAACCATTACAGCATAGAAATTGAGGCACTACTAGCAACATCATGAGGTCTAATTGTGGTCTTGCAATAACATACTCAAATTTATCCTCAGTCGTCCTATGCTTACATGGATTTTAACACGATGGGAAGACATTTTTCCACAGCTTGAAATCTAGTTTGTGCATCAAAAGGAAATTAAAGGCCAATCTTTTGTGGATTTACATGATGACCATCCATCTGCGGAAGATACATCCTTAAATATTGGACATCCTAATAAAGTGGTCTTCTATATTCAAGATAATCCCCAAACATGGGAAATTTACTTTTATGGTGCCTCCATATGTCTAACAGAATAGAGAATGGAAAACCATAAACTCATAAAAAATTGTTTTATGAATTGTACTTATCTCCCCAAAAAAGGTAGGGTTTCCATATTCCTTCATTTCTTTGGAAGGTAGATCTAATAATGATGTAGAATATCATGCTCTCATCAATGTCCATGAATTAGAACTCCACGTACATGTGAATAACATAAAATTTAAATGATATTCAAAGTTGGTAATGAAACAAAGAAATATAGATTATGATATCATAAAAGAATAGTTAATCTCATTGTTTAATTATGTCAGAGAGTAAATGATTGGATTTCCCTCAGTGCCGACATTGTATTATATCACACATTCACAAATTTAACATGTTAATGGGTAGAATAATGTAGCTACAACCCTGGCATATCCAGAGCTAGATGACACAATCATCAGTATAGCCCATCGTCATGTGGTCTCAACTTTCATTCAAACAAGAATAGAAGAAATTAATTAAATTAGCCCTATTTATAAGGAATATGGTCATACCACAGGATGGATGAAACCCATCATAGAATACCTTCCAAATGGAGTACATATACTAGATAAAGCTACAAATGAACAGATATGATGAAGACTATCCAATGATGCAAGATTGTACAGATTTCACAATAAAATGTCATACCTACCATGTACATTCCATTTTCATTCATCAACCCCTGGAGTTTTTACAAACAACTAGATACTCTAGAACATTTTCCATATGGGGAATAGATGTCGTAGGACCTTATCCTCCAGCTACGTATACGAAATTCAAGTATATTATTACTACTACAGAATTCTTCTCCAAATGGGATGAGGTAACACCTCTCAATGTTTTCATTGAAAAAAGAATTGTTATTTTTTTCAAACCTAACATCATCATCTTACTTGGTGTCCCTCATACTATAATGATGGACAATGGAACCAGTTTATATTTGGTTGATGTAAATAAGATATATCAAGAGCATAATATAAAATCCAACCATTCATCTTGCTATCATGAATGGGAAAATGGATAGATGTATGCTTTCAAAATAACTATCTCAATCATAGTGTAGAAGATGGTGGATAAAGGTAATAAAAACTAGATAGATAAATGTTTTCATGCTTTATGGTCTTAATGGACCAATACCCATACTACCCCTCTAGTCACTCCATACTCATTTGTGTACATCATAGAATCACAATTTCCAATTGAAATTCAACTAAATTCACTCAGAGTTGATATCTATGATCAGTTTCCTATATAGTAAAAGCCTCAGAAATGATTTGATGAGCTGTAATGATTAGATGAAAAAAATTTCCACACATTGCATTATTTATAATTCTATCAGAACATAATATATAGAGCCTTTATCAAGAAAGTTTTCCTCTATTCATTTTTTCATGGAGAATTTGTATTGGTACTTAGAAGTCCAATTATACCCTGGAAGAAACCTACAATTCTTTATTCAATGACGGAAGGGACTTATTCCATACAAAAGGCCTACTAAAACAAATTTTATTCCCTAATCTCAATGTATGGAGAGCTTATTACAACTCGAACCAAAGATAGTTTCTTGATGAAATTTTTTTTAACTGCACAAAATGTCTTCACTACATGAATCTAAACTACATGACACACGGTCTTAATCTCAAGACATTAATCTACATAACAACCATAAGCATCCATGTTGCACAACGAGAAAATGTGTAACATCTTCGTCCTTATAACACGATGGTAAAATGCATGACATCATTTTTTCTTATTATATGTCAATAATGTGTACAGTTAATGTCTTATCTATTTTGATGTTATGAATATTAATATTCAAGCATCATCGACATAAATACCACTCCTGAGTAGTACTGAGTCCCTTTCTTCTCTATGTCTGAATCAGATCTACATTGTTACCTAATTTCAAGAACTACATGTGTCTTGATTCTCATCCATATGAAATACATAGAGAGACCTGGACCTCTATTCTTGGGCCTAGCTACATCCAGAAAAAATATTTTTTTTCTCCTCTTATATTGGAACTAGATCTATAAAGTGTTTTAATTCAAGATACGTGGTCTGATTTTCATACCATTTTTTCAAAAGTTTAACTATTCTTTTATAATGTTTTAAAAGACCCCATATCCCACATTAAACTCAACTAGTGTGGGAAATTATTGTTCAAGAACTACATTTGGTTTGGTTCTCATCTATATGAGATACATAGATATGCCAAGATATCCAATATTGGGCCCAACAATGATAAGAAAACCCTTATATTCCATGTGTATGTGTCAAACCTCAATAGAAAATGATTAAATAAATATTTATTTATTGATTCACACCTATATGAGATACATAGTGACACTTGGGTTTAATTCCTTGGTTCAACCACAATATTCCCTTTTTTACATCGTAATCACTTCATGTCTCCATTTTACATGTGATTAAGATCTATGTATCAGACTTCAAACACATGGACAATATTGATTCAATTATTTCCCATGTGCATTGTGAATTACCCATTCCATATTTCACACTCTTAATCTTGAATATTTTCATATCCTCATAATCATTCTTATTGTTTTTGGTGAAAATATCTCTGATATCTGAGAACCCTTTTTCATGACTATACATTGCATTCCCTTAGGTGTCCTTAAACAAGTTCAATACATAATAGGTTTGATAGTAAAAAGAAATCACTATTTGGATATGCAACATATGCCTCAGTTGGACCTGTATAACACAACCCCCAAAACGGTTTTGTCAAATATTGGTAATTTAATTATTGGTTAAAATGTATTTTGTCCCCATCATGTTTTGATAATAATATACAGAAATATGTATTCTAATGAAGTCATCCATTTATATTTTTTCCATTACCTTATTCTCAATCTGAAAGTCTTCAAGACAATGGTTTACACATTTCCTTCTCTACGTGTTCAAAGAAATATGAAATAACCTTAGATCACTTGACCATATATCATATATTGTTTCCATTTATGGTCATAGTTGTATGACCTAAAAACTATAGACACCATACTTCTTATGTTCACGTTAAACCTTCATAGAAATCATAATTATCCGATTCTTTGGAAATCATTATTTTGAATACTCTTTCTATACTCAGGTACATTTCTTCATAAATCAAACTCTATGTTTTTAGCAATATAATGTCACTCTTTTGAGATCTATTTGCCTGACTATGCAGTACATGCCCCTAGGTGGCCTTGCATAATTTTTTCCTACATAATAGGTTTTTTAGTCAAAAGATGAAACTATTTGGCTATGTAGAATATGCCCCAGTTGGCCCTACATAATACATCCCTTGTAAATGGTTTTTCAAATATTAGTTACTTCATTCATGGAAAAAACTACATCTAATGACTTTAGCACTTTTGTTCCTATACCATTCTTCAATTTCATAAATTCTTAAATCATAGTTTACATTTCATCCTTTACATACTTGAATGTATAAGTATGTTTCAAAACAAATTATCAAAAAATTGGAAGAGTCTCATACCTTTGTTCAGAGCTAAAGACCATAACTTAAATCCACACTATGTCCTCACTACATGACTTAAAACTGCACAGTACCATGTCCCCACATCATTACCAAAAACTATGTAGCCTGATATTCAAAATTCCCCATTTTGAAAAATTATAACCATTACTCAAACCCCAAATTTGTGATGAATTGGTTTTCCAATTCATGATATATGTTGGCATAGATAACCCATTATTCTAAAAATCACTTTCCTTGGAAAACACACAAACGGTGGTCTCTATTCACCCATATCTTATTATCCCTTGTCCATCAATAGTAAAATGATTAATTTCTAAGGGCACATTGGATTGACTATGTAGTATGTTCCCCAAGAGTCCTTGCATAAATGTTTCCTACATAATAAGCCATGTCACTCAAAAGATGCTACTATTTGGTTGTGCAACATAAGCCCTAGAGGGACCTCCATAAAACAGCCCCCATAATGGTTTTTTCAAACAATGCTAACCTCATTCCTATAAGAGAATTCCCTTATGTTCATACAAGTTTTAGATTTGGTGATAATAAAAAATCATTACTTATGACTCCTCTTGGAAATATTTAAATAATATTAGAGAAATTCATAGCCACCATGTCCTATTTGGGATCTAATTTCAAAATTTTTGGTAAGAGCTATATGACCTTAAACACTATCCCTTTAAAGTCCATCATGTATGACTCTAAACTGCCAAAAAAGGTGTGGTACTCATTAGATTGGAAACATAGAAAGATCACTTTGGAAAAAAGTCATGCCCCTGCTCACAAAACATACATTTTGTATGGTGAATGAAATATTGAGCAATGAAAAATTAACAGATAAAAAGTTTTTGGGGATGTCTTTATAATCCTAGGGAAAAACAAACTATTCATACTTGGAACATTGTCTTAGATAAAAAAAATCAAGCACGAATGAAAACACAGATGATCAAAGGTAAAATGATTTTCATTTGTGAAAAAAAACAATTCATAGAGGTGCATCCACAAACTATAGTTTCTCTTTCTTCATTAATTATAATAGATTTTATAGATAAATTTTTATTTGGATAAGTATTTATAGAGCCCCATCAACTTCTCATTTAAGATTATTTCATCAACAAGCCCCATTCCCATTAGTATGGAGAAGTGCTACCCTAGCACATGGAATGACTTTTTTACCATCCTTTTGGACTTTCCTAATGGAATCATGAAGTCGGTCATGCACCCCTATGATAATATACAATTCTTATTAAAGACGCAGTTTCTGAACAATATTTTTATTAATCATTTGATTTAATTATTTCAACTTTGTAGTATGATTGGCCTCAGATCAGGACATCAATTTTTGGAATTCATCAGTATTGATCAACATTTTCATTTTTATCAGATCTCATCAATGCTTATGCGTTTTCTCCCTCTTGAAAATAATCTCTTTCACTTCGATTTGAATTTTAGTGTATTCAAAACCACCGAAACCCATCCTGTTAAACAGAGATGAAAGATGTGGAATTCATAATGGTAGATCCTCAAGGGGCATTTTAGATATTATTTTCCATATATTTTTCCATGCCTTCAACATGAAATATGAAGGTCCATTTCTAGTTATGGGTCTGATTCAAAATATCTTTCGTAAGGATGGATATATTCTGGGGTAAATTCACTTAATGAAGTTCCATGTTATGCCCCTTCCTTGACAGCAGTTGCTTCACCTTATAACATAGTTTGAGCTGATGTAGAGGCTTCACCTTCGTATTTCTCCATTTAATTTTATAGACCTATATGGTGAATTAAATTATGGTTATAGTAAGTTTCAAGGGATAAAAAAGTGAGTATAATAAAAATATCAGTATCTCATACGTAACAATAAGTCGGAACCTAGAAAGAACTGCTCCCCAAATTCTCAGATTCAATGGTTCTGTTTGATGTCTTTGGGTGGGTAATGCTCTCTTTAATTTGATCAGGATCCTCAAAATGAATTTCATGAAGATATAATGTCCCAGGATTCATGTGAGCTAATGTCTCTGTAATGGTAGGACTGACATTACTGTCAACGCTTCCTTTAGGCATCGTCACAACATCAATTGTTTTGAGGGAGTTGCATATTTCAACACATCATGGTTATAAATTTAATCATTATAAGATAAATAGAATGAATAATGAAAACTCACATCCATTTGAATCAATACGAGGATCTTCAAAATCATCTAAGGAATTTAAAATATTAAAATTTTTTAATAATTTTTAAAAAGACATGCCAAGGATCATCATATTATCCTATGAAATCCCAGATCCTAGGTTAGTCTCACCCGTGGAAGCACTCGGTGTGTTTTCTTCACAACCTTTCTCTGACAACATTTTACCCCGAACAACATCCTCAACAATAGTTTTTGGGTTAGAATCAGTTGTCTCCAGATGTTCTATTGCATGTGATGAACCTAAAGTATCAAATGATGGAAGTTAGTTTTTGTTACATTTGGTGTCAAGCAATACTGATTTACCAGCGGACTCCTATCTTATTATAGTAGGAACATGACCACTGTTGGGAGAATATTTTGTCCATTTTGGCATTAATTATTCTCAAGGAACCACCAGATTAGCAAGAATTTATTCCTCTTCACCAACACCCTCCATAGCTCCTTGAAGATTATTGGAATTTTATTTTATAGATGAAAATGAAGAATCTCCAATAATGCCAAAAAATTTAAACATAGTTTTCATAAATAAGGCAAAATTCATGTTATCAGGTAGGCTTACCACCATTGAGAATGTGTTTAACCATGGTCTTCCTTTTTCAATGCTTTTATTATTCCCCTTCATAGGAAGACTTGCATCATCATATCTAAAAACCAGAATTGGAGAACACAATTCACTTTCTACATCCTCCTCCATGTCATGTTGTCCTAGAGATATTTCTAGAAATTCATGGGGTGATCGAGTAGCTCCAATAGTAGTGCCAGTAGGGATATATCATGGTGGTTTAACTTCAGTCAATTTTCATTTATCAAACTGCATGTGGGTATGCCTGAATTATGTATACCTTTTCATATATATTAATGAGCACAAAAACTTTTTTTTTCAAAAAATATCAATCTTTTTGTGCATCAAATTATTTTTATTGGTGATTATGATTAGTATCATGTGTTTTCCATCAAATTTCCGAAATTAGGAAAGGAGAGATCAGAAATATAAAACAACATGTTGTGTACTTTTATATACCAGTTGTGTACTATTTCCATGACATGGATCCGGAAGACTTGATACACTCCCATGTTGCCGGCCAAAGCATACATGCCATGTAATTCCAATATACACATTGTGCAGGACTTCTAGAATTGTTTGGTGACTGATGAATGAAATTCCACGACATGTATGGCGGCTTTACACGCCTTGTACTTCCACCTACATTGCGGCGCTTTCTTCCAAGTCATATACATACTGTTATCTCACGTACCAATAGATAAAAGATGGAAAAAACAACTATAAATGAGCACAAACCATGTTCATTATAGTACAAGATGTGTACTACTAAAAATAATATGAAGGTGTAAGGCCCTCCAGGTTTTTGGTTCATTCAGCATTCATTCATTCCGAGATATTCGATGAGGGAGCACTCTGGAGACAACCAAGAGAGAGAAACAAGAGGCGAGAAGAGAGAAGAGAAGGTGATTTAGTGTTTCCTTCCCAATGAACTTTGTTTTGATGAATTCAAGAGGATGAATTCTAGTACTGCAAGTTTTTTAGTTACCCACTAATCCATGAGTAACTGACTACCCAATGTGTTGGGGTTGTGGACAATTATGTGTTGTAATTTGACAATAGTGATATTGTGACTGTGTTATTTATTTTTCTTTCTCATAATTCCTTATTAATACTTTCTAAATATCACTAAGAACCTAGTATCAGACCAACAATAGGATTTATATGGACTCTTTAAGGAATTACGATTAAAAACATCCATGACCATAGGGTGTTTTGATCATTTCAAAAGAGATACAATTAATAAAATTAATAGAAATAAATTTATAGACCAATGAATTGGTTTCTATTGATTTTAACAAAACTCACCTGAACTAGGGGGTTCTGTTACATTCTTAACCCAGAGATGTTATTTTTCATGATCAACAAAACCTCATAAGGAAATTTATTTAATAACAATCTTTAAAATCCATATCCCCAATGCATTTCTGTCAAAATTTTCAGCTAAACAAAATTTTTCTTTTTTCCTTTATCTTTCATGTAAATTTTTATGAAATTGAAATCCAATCACCTTTTTATAGAAACACTAATAAATCAACTCTAAATTTCAGTAATCTTCACTAAATCAATTAAAAAATTGATAAAAAAACAAAAATAACTTTTGTTTGCATGTGCATCGACCCCTTGCTATTAATATACATGGTAGGTTAATATAATTTGGACTTTTGAAAATAAAAACTTTGGAAGGAACCATACCACACGTTGAGATGATGATTCCCCTGAGTAACAAAACTTTGACTGAATTAAATTTAAAAGAAGAAGAGAATGTGAGAAAAAGAAACATACATATTTAGGATCCATGATATTATTCCATTATTCATCTAATGAATGATCAATCCTATTAGTAGTACTATGATCTATCATTTCCTTCACCCACTTCATGGGGGGAATTGATTCGTCGGTTGTGTATATGAGAATTTGTAGCTCTCGAATGTAATTTCTCACTTCATCATTATTGTTATTAAATCAAAAATCAGAAGAGGCCCGTAGATCCCCTATTACTGTAATACATATCAACTCATATAGATCCATCCACGTGGTTTCAACATCACAATATAAAATTCTCCATGTTTCAACAGCCTTTGGTTATATATATTCAAAGTACATGCCAGAGGGTTATGAATGGGATCCTACAGTCTTGGATTTATGTTTCATCCCAATTCACACTTTCTCTTCAGAATGATGGATACAAGATCACCTCAGAATAGCCTTAGTAAGGATCGATGGGGGTGGCCTTCATAACTCTGAAATGTTGATTATATCTTGCACGAGGTCGCTTCGGTGAATTTGGAGCCTCGTCACCTCCACCAACTGACTCTAGTGAGTCAGCCCCTAATGCTGAAGAATTACCTTCCAAATGAAGGGGTTCCTTTCTAATACATCTACGTATCCCCACTAAAGGAATATCATGGTTTAATACCCCTTCAAGGTAAGATGCCGCCCAGTTTTCAGCATAGAAGACAGTCAACCAACTTATTGTATCAGTGGTTGGTAAATTATGTATTTATCCAGTCTTCTCCACATATTTTAGCAACCATAGTTGTCAAGAAACCATCATATGTTGATCTATTCTAACATTCATAGGGGGGATATAGTAATTAGTTTTAGATATTAGAACTGATGCAAAAATATATAAGGAGCATAGGCCAAACATACTATTTCTCCATCAATCATGGTGGGCAATAAGCCATCTCTACCACCAAAAATGCATGCCCTTAGCCATAAACTAGACATCCCATAATAGACAAATCACCAAGTATAGGGATTCAAATAATTGAAGAGATTAACTTACTTAGGAATAATTAACCTTCCCTCTGATATCATAAGTGTTCAAAGATAGATGTAAAATACCAAATACAAATCCAGAACAGATGGCAGGAATGAACATCCAAAGACTAACGCACCACTTTTCATAGCATATGTTCTGAAATTCTAGGTTATCCACCACAATAACACTTGGAATAGTCATGATATTAAAAAAAGAAGAATTCACTCTATAAATTTGGACTAAGATCCAATGACTATTTTCCAAAACAGGAGTGTCCTACACTACAATCCTTCTCTAAACCAACTTGGCTATGATGAACAAATTTTAGGGTTCCACACCTCCATTAGAATCATGGACTAGTAACAAATACTCTTTAAGAAACATGGCCAAGAAACCTACCAGATGTGTATTCACATGAATTTTGGAATTGACTTAATATACCCACTAGTAAAACTATCAATTCTCTAATGTTGGACACAATATTTCTGGTGTACCACTCTTCTCTACCTTTGGAGAGCTGGTCAGACGAGTGTAGGTGGGACCTTTTTCCTTCTTTATTACAAGGAATATTTACATCCACTCCTGTGGATGAATATACCTTCTTGTGTAGGAATTCATGGTGGTTGAATTCTTGAGTTTCTACAAAGTTTTCATCAACTCATGAACCCGAGATGGTGTCTTCTGCGAAAAGTTCCATGTCTCCTTAGGGTTAATAAACTCATAGTATATATCTCCACGGATTGGATCTCCGATTATCTTATAAACATACCTCAAACTGACGCATACTTCTCTACGTGTCAAGTGAAATGATTTAGTTTCTAGACTCCATGGGATTATTAACTCTGACACAAATTCATCATTACTATACACAATGGTTTTCCCAACCCATACAGGCTCCTGAATCCCAACAACTTTAAGGTCATATGTAAATTCCGTAAATGTATTGCACAATCAATATGTCCGAACCCATATAGATTTTACACCCCATTCGGTGTAGAAATCCCATTTTTATTCCATCCATTGGATTTATCCATCTGATAATCTCAAAAGATGTATGAATAACAGTGTGGCTGTAGCTCGGGTGTGTGTTCTTTCAAATCTGCAGCACACAGGTTGTGATTCGTGATATGTGCCTTATTTTATATCGCAACATTTGAATATGAGCCTCCTATTAAAATATTGGGATATGAGAAGTTGGTACAGTCTAGAAACCAGGAATGTGGAAAATAATTCCTTTGGTCTAGAATATTTAAATACTAGAGATAAAAAAACTATAGAAAGGAAAATAAGTTCTCCTGGGAAAATGGATGTGATGTTTCTTCAGATATTTTTTATTCTTTTGGAGTGTGGTGTCATAGACGTTAAAATAGTTATGACTGACAACATTTATTATGTCATCAATCCTCTTTCTGGCCAATTCATCAATGGTTCTGATTCTATTAAGTGCCATTGAATCTGCAAAAGAGATAAAAAATACTCTTTGTAGTAAGAAAATTTTGGATGTTTTGACAAAATAATTGAGAAAAATTTTACAAGGGAATTAAGGCATTAATGTATGAACTTTTGAGGAATTATGGAACCTTATTTCTAGCTCTCAAATGAAAAACATACAGAAGAAGCGTGATTAAAATTGGAGCATCATAACGAATGTACTTGTGCATTGTGATCTGGATTTCTGGAAGTCATGGGAATTTTTGAGGATGTGAAGCTGATATATATAAGTAATGTGAGTTTCATTGCCTTCTAGAATTTTATTCACAACCACTTGCGCTTCCCATTGATCTTTTACTGTGAACATTTGGAACCAAAATACCCTCTTCTTTTTTATTCATTACGTTACATCAAGATAATATCCTCTTTTCATTATGGATCAAATTATACCGGGGGGGTTGCAAACTATGGTTTTGTTAGAGAGTATAAAAAAATGAAAAAGGGAAATTGATTATAAAAAAGAGGAGAAAACACATGAATAAAATCAAGGATTTCAAAGGCTTGAACATTGGATTGCCTAAGCCTATCCAAACATTGTTGGTGTGAAAGGTACTTGGGCGCCACAATTTGGAATGAAAGCTATTTTCGTGCCCAAATCACTTTTCTCCCAGGGTCTAATTTTTTCATATAAATATACCCTTGGGGCCTTCATTTGTACAGAAATATTTCCATAAAGACTAATTGCTTATCTGGTCAACCTAGTAGTTTTCCCAAGTCTTCCAAAACATTCAATGTAGTTCTTTAACACCTAAAGAAGATGAGTTGAAGGGGGTCATTTAACATATTTACATTTAGTTTTTGAAATCCTTTACATGTTTTTGCTTAAATTTTCGAACCTCCCTAAATCAGAAACACTTCTGTGCCACCTATTCCACTCATAGGAACTCGAGCGTCCCACTTATGGGATTATGTGTGGATACTCTTGAAGGATTGAGACAAGTCTCTCCCAAATATTAACATTTAGGTTGTTTTTCACATAGGTGAATATCATGTATCCCAATCCTACTTTCTCTCCAATATTTATGCGTCAGTATCTACTTGGTCACCCCTCTTGGATTCACCTACTCTCTTCAGACTAGAATCCATCAAGACTTCCTCAAAGAAATTATTGAAAAGGATTTTTCTTCATTGGCTTCTTTGTATAGAAGGGATTCAGTTGTGACCTCCTCCAAAACCTCCTGACTTATCAATCCTTTGGGAAAGGCACATAACTGTGCCTCCTATTTGGGATTTTATATCCACAGTTAGAGGTTTCCCACATTTATTTCATAATGGGGTTAGGATTCATGGAGTGTCTTTAGGTTTGTATATCTGTAGTCACTAGACCTTCCTCCCAAGAATTGTTTTGGGTTGTTCCGAGTCTGGAGGATTAGGGTTTGGGTTCATTCCTACCCTTTTCGTCTCTATTACTTGAATCCTCAGGTCTCTAGTAGGGAAGGTACATTTCACAATTGATTTTCCATTCAAGAAAAAGAGAAGTCCCCCTCCCCTACCAAGATCCACGAGGGCATCCATCTTGGTGTAAGGATCAAACCATTCATGAAGTAGGTTACAGTCTTTCTCCTCTCTACATACTTCACCTTCACTCCTTTCTAACGTTGGAACCTTTTCTGATGTAAAGTGAGTGGAGGTAAGGCACGTTACCTCGCCAAATTCCACGGTCACCTCACCCTCATTCACTATCACTGCTATAGGGACATCTTTTACTAGTAGAGGAGGAATGTGTGGGTACATTGTTGAATCATTGATGCCTTCTTATTGCTCACACCAAACATGACTCATGTGGGATTAGAGATTTTTCATCATCACAGCATTTTAACAACAACGTGATCTATGAGAACTATGATTCCTCTTCAAACCTAGACACATAGGATGCCTTATTGAAGGACTGTGCTTAAAAGGGTTCCCTTACTAAAGGGTTCATCCAATCATGTCCCCTCTATTGGGAATCTCCTATGCATAATCCCCAACATAAAACATGACCTATAAGAAATATTTTCCAGATCATAATTGGGATACATAGGAAACCTTTTCAGTGCCTGGGAGCATTGGATATCCTCTTCAAGAATTCAACAATAATTACCATAATCTAGGCATTCCTCTTTAGGAATAATCCCCAAATTGATCCTCCAAAACACCAAGGCATCCTTTCTAGGGAGTATGCCCAAACTCATTTCTTTCAAAAGATTATACTCTCATATGAGACTCATGGAACTACATGTGATTTGATTCCAATCAAAATGGGATATATAGAAAGCTGATTTAAGGTTATAACCAAACACATTAATTCAAATGAAAGAAAGAAATGGATAAATGTGGGGGAGTTTGATGTGACTGATTTGTATATATATTTTCATATATTTTATAGATTATTAAATCATTTTTTTGTTGAATATGTGTTTTTTTGTAGATAAAGTTCTCCATTTTAGTGTTCATGGTATTTTCAGGTAATTTCATGCTAATGTCACCAATTAGGATAGTTCATAATCAAATATTTAGATATACATGGTGTGTAATTTCTAACACACACCACGTAACATTACCTAGACAAAGATTAGAAAGGCTGAATACATTCCCATGTAGTAAGAAATAGGCTACACATCATGTACCACATTTCACACACAATGTATATCCTTCTAGAAGTGGATAGTTTTTAATGTTTAGACTACATGCCATGTGGGTCAGCGCTACACATTGTGTATCCCACCAACCGATTGTAGATTCATTCAATGTCATTAGGAGGCACAGTGGATCACCTACCGGTGGAAGAAAAAAAGTGATTATGTGTTTAATTGACTACACACAATGTATTATTGAGTACAATCCATGTAGTATTATTTTCTGTTAATATAAGGGTATCCATCTATGTTTAGTAGTTGGAAATAAAAGGGGGAGGTTCTTCTGCTTGGCCGTTCGAGTATCCCTTAGTTTAATTTCATGTTTTCATTTTCTATTTTTAATTCGAGTTATAGTGAAATTATCCCTTTCTTCCATTATTCTCTCATATCCAGGGTATGGATTGAGTACCGAATCAATCTGAAGATGGCGAATATGGTTATAAGTTTATAGGTCTCATCACAATGGGTGTTTTATTAAGATTATAGTTCAATGTTATTCAAATTTTGAACTGTTTATCTTGTTAGGATTTATGTTTTAAAATTCTTTTAGAGAATATACATTAAAAACACCATTTATGTTGTATCAGAACAATAACAACATCAATGGATAAACAAATGTAGTTTCTGATGAACCAATGATCACTAGGGGAAATTATTTCCACTTTTTTAGTGGTAACGAATGTAATCATTTTTTAATAAGTTTATTACCAGACCAAGGAATTATCCTTTAAACATGAAACTAATTGTTTTTGGACCAGGAAAAATTAAATTAATTGAATCCATTTCGTAACTAAATTTCATTTATAGTTTTAATGCTAAGGAATTAAGATTTCAATAAACCCTTATTGAATTGCAACCTTGACACATGTGTTTTTCTGATTTCTCTTCTCTCCTTTTGTTTTAACTTATTTCCCTACAAATGGTTTCAATTTAGTATATAGTTCTCTTCACTTATTCGTGTCTTGATAATCGACCAAAAATCATTCTTGTTGCACAAACCAATGTATATATGTTTTCCTCATGGGATCGACCCCGACTGGCACTAGCTATATAGAATATGGTTCATATAGGAACACAAGGATCATCAAATCATTAATTTGACCTTCCCCGTGCAATGGGGTTGGTACCAATATAAAAGGATATTGATTACTACAAATTAATATATAATATAATTTCCATTAATTTTACCCATTAAGTTAATGTTAAAATCCCTCGTGTATATATAAAACCTACCAACACCACAACTCTATGTGATTAATCCACTATGTTAAAAATTAAATAATTATTATAAAGATTAATGTAATAAATAAAATTATTTTATGAACATTAATATCATTCTAGAAATGATTAAACTATATCCCATGTTTGAAATAAAAAATCCCCCATTTATTAGATTTTTGGAAAATGTTTTACATCGAATATTACTATTGTTTTCTAAAAAAGTTTCTTTTTAACTTTACTCAAATAATTTTTTAGGGAATTTTTTTAATGGATTATATTTTATGGGAACTGTTTCACCATCCTAACCATCTAATGTTTTAAAGAATCCTGTTTAATTATTAAATGGACAATAACAAAAATATTAGTGGAGAAATTGTTATATTTGAAATATGTTCATTAAACCATGATTTGATATTTACATCATAAATTTTGGAAGTGAACTTCCAAAATTGTTATCCATTTAATATTAAATAGTTTAATGATACAAAATTTAAAAGGGTTATTTTCCCACAAACTATTTTATAAAATACTTTCTCCAAAAAACACCTTTTAATACTAGGAACTTTATCTATATTATGTATATATGTGGCACATATACACACCAATTTTATATTCCCTTATCATGATGGTATAGTACATTCCTTATGATAATATCTTAAATGAATATGTTACCAAATGTCCCTTCCATATGATATGAAGAATAATTATTCAAGACATTTTATTCCCAGGGTTATTTTTTTAATAATTTATTTCCATTATGTGGCACACATAGATAATGGACATGTTTTAAATAGTTCCACCATTTAGTTCATTGATTCATTGAAAAGTGTTTTAGTATCATGATATAACATTTATGGGATTATGGAGTGATCCTAATCCATTATGATACTCAATTTATTATGTGTTGTTGTCTTGGATGTTATCCTTGAATTATTCTGTTTTCCATGTTTTATATTGTTTCCGTATTTTAAATGATTCGATGGCCTTTTGAAAAAATGATCATTATATTATGTTTCGATGTGATTAAACATGTTCTATCTCATTCATGATATCAAATAACAATTTTCAATCACATATTATGATTACATATCATCTTTATTCAATTATGGGATTTTTATCTCACCAAATTTATCTATGTATTCCCTAGGTTAACCCATGTTGTTTTGGAGCTCGAAAGTATTTAAAATAATTCTATGGACATTAAAAATTAATTACATTCAGTCTACTTTTTATGTATTGTGAACACAGTATTCCATATATTGTTATCCATTATAATCCTTGTGTTTTATTAACAAATAATTTTGTTTAGATATCTTGTAATAACATTTCTAAGAGTATATGTCATCATATGTCTTATGAATCTAATAAATAAAAGCAATACATGAAATCCATTACCATAGGTACTCCTTTATTCATACATGATTGAACCTCTAGTATAGTAAATGATAATTTTTGTCGTGGTATAATTATTAGAGTTTTATAATAATAAAAAAAATTCATGACATAAATTTCATATATTTTAAATAAATATATAGTTATCATAATCCATAAATGTAAATATATATAAATAAATTACATATACATGAAGAATATATGTCATAAATATATAATAAATTTGTTTAATCATTTCTAGGGATAGAATTAATGGTATACATATATAATAATTATCTTTATATAATATTTATTATATAATTAAATTCAATTATATTAATAAAATAAATCTATTTTTCCATCCACATAAATCAAAAAATAAAAAATAATCACATAATTTCATGGAGGTGGTTTTCCATATGCACGCATAAGAAACATATCCATTTTATGATGGATTTTATGGAAAGATAGTAAATATGTTATTGTAGTTATATAAAAATTTCAATTTCATTAGAAGTATATAGAAATAATAAAACCATCATTATATGAGTCCATAATTGATGGGGATGAGAAAATTAATTGTTTCGCTATATAGAGATGGTAATTCGTATGTGTACATGAGAAATATTTTCACTTCACATTTGATGGGAAATGGGGTGGGAAAATGTGGGTTCATAATCATAATAATAGTACATTATATTTAGGATAATTATGTTATTATTTTATGTTCAATTTCATCGATTTTGATGTGGAAAAAGAAGATGTAAAAAATGAATTTCATTGATTTGGGCTATTACTATTTATTTTAAAGAACCCATTCAGATATCCTCTTAAGAACCATAGGGTTAGTATTTTGGAGAAACCATCACCACTATAATATGTATAAGGAAGGTTATATTTTGATTATTTATGTAATGTTTGATCTAGAAGGCTCAATGTTGTGTATAATAGGGAAAATATATGTTCACTTCTATATGTAAGGGGAGGAGGCCACTTAGAAATTTTTAGATGATTAAAAAATTAATAATGTCACCTTGTACAAAAAATCAATACAAATGGATAAATATGAGAATATAATGTACGATATAGAGAAAATATAAAAAAAATAATATTTGTATATGATTAGGTGGTTTTTCAAATCTCACCATTTGGTTTGACCCCCCAGTAAACCTTTTTTATCCTTAATTTTGGAAATTCCTTCTCACACATAATGGGTTAATATTTTACATATAATTTAAAAATTGCAACATAAATGCATAAGGGTTAAATTTTTAGACCATAAATTATCCACTTTTTAATATTTCAATATTTTTTTGATTTTTACTTAATTTAATAATATATTATTATCAATAAATATCATTGATGTCTGTTTTGTAACTATTACTTTCATGTGACATTAATGACACCGAGATAAATATGAATGTTTAATAAAATACTTTCATGCATTCATAATATCTTATATGTATCTAAAGTCTCATTGAACAATATACCTCATTAAAAATCTTTTTCAGTTAATATTTTTAAACTCAATTTTTTATTTTTCTATTTGTTGAAGAAATGTTTTATTAGCATCACATATAAATGTAATGGAACCATTTAATCAATAAATATACGAAGAAAATTAACTTGAAAAAAAATTTGATATCTCTTCCAATAAGTTTTATAACAAAACACACCTTCTTTTAATCTGTGCATCAAATTTTTAAAGACAGTTAGTAAAAGAGAATGAATTTTTTATGTTTCTTATTATAAATGTATAAATAATGGGAAATGAATAGAAAAGGTCATATATTATACTTTTGGATTATTATGGATGAAAAATACTAATCTCAAAAATTTATTTCATTTATATGATTTCATTTTATCTATATAACCTTCATTTTACTATTAATTAAATCCTTTTTTGAACATCCACTTAATTAAATAATTTTACCTTTTCCATTATAACATAATTTTCAATAATACATTTATTAATGTCTAAAAATAAAATGGAAATATTTTCAAAATTTGGACCCCAATTTTTAAAATATAGAATCCATATTTTACGATTTAAACTAATGTAGTCATATAATTTAAATTAAAATTATACACACAAAATGAGAAGAAAGACTATTTTTTGGAAAATGATCATTTTATGTACAAAAATATTTTTATACCAAATTGTATCATAAATTTAATTCCAATGAACTCAATTTTATTATTGAAAATATAATATATTTAATTTTCCTTAAAACCATTAAAGATAAAATATAACTTTTTAATTTCTAGAAACAAAATTATTGATTTCAAGAAAGTTAATATTTTTCACATTCTACTTGAAAATAAATCATCACATTAACATCTCAAAAATCCAATATAAAATAATCTTGATATAAGTTTTCCAAAATCTAAATAATTATTATAAAATATAACTTCTAAATGATCTAAAAATAATTATTATATAATCATACAAAATGAACGAAAAAATATTCATGATGAAAACTTTTTTTTGAAGAATAAAATGACTTATATAATACTAATTCATGACATAATAAAAATTAATCAATAATTTTTTGTTGATTGGGACCATTTTATATGTTACATAATGTTTTTATTCATATTCATACCTACCAATTTAATGTCTTAGTAATGATGGTCATATTGAAATAATAATATGTTGTGGTTCTTTTAAGCTTTGTGTTATGTGGAGTATAATTTATCATATAAAATTGTATTCATTTAAAAAATATCAGTTTATTATAAGAAGAAATTAATATGAATTCAGCATTAATAACATTAGGTAATCATAATGTTGTTATTAAATAAGAAAAAGTAAAACCAGTTTTACATAACCCTTCCCCTTTCATCCTTTCTCCCCAAAGGGTGAATGAGATGAATGATGAACCTATGATTTCAAATATCCTTGAAGAGTTCAAACATATAACATTATAATTCCATTTTATGAATCCATAAAATAATAGAAACATATTGTAATTTTCTATAATGAAATGAATGTATGAAATGAAACATAAAATATATGGCCACCATAAATTTAACTGAGTAATATTGGGTTCTCAAGTGGTGATAGTTAAAAAAATATACAAGACCTCAAGAGAATTATAATACATTTTTAATTTTTTCTGAAAAAGTTTTGAAAATAATACATTTTTAACCAAGGATCTTGTGGAATATTTTATTTTTACTCTTACTTTAATATTTGGGTGTAGGGGAGTTGAGATACAGTTCTATATGTCCACATATAGATGATATGTAAATTACCTAACCCATTCACTAGGTGTATAACCAACTAGTCAATGTAATAAAGCCCACATTACCTAATCATTCCCATATTATTGAAATTTAGTGTGAAAATAATCTTCCAATATTTTGGGTAGTCCATTCATTTATATTTTTTGGGATTTTATAAATGATTCCAAGCCCAATATGATATGTCATATTGGTGATTAGAAAGATGTATATAATGTCTTTTGGGATTTTTTTCTCTCAAAAATACTTGTTTGTTTATTGATACCAACAAATAGGCTTTTTAAATGAAATAAGTAATGAACCCCAGATGATTTTGAGGGAAAAATTCAAATCTCAATTGACGAACAAATCTATGTCAACATTGTTGAGTCAAAATCCAAAAAATAATTTAATGGATTGTGTATTTTTATGAGAAGTAGTAAATTAGTTTTTACTAAGGAACATGAAGTTGTTTAATATGACAAAAATATTATATATATAGGATTCAAATCATGTCCTTATTTTGAACATATCAGACTCTATTTATGATCAATCCCCTACAATGTTTACAATTAGTATGATAATTAGTTTAGGCGTTGTCAGAATATTTTTGTAAACTTTATACAGAAAAATGACTAATTGATTGATTTGAAATTCCATAACATAGTCCTACACATTTAGAGGTTGAAAATAATTTTCTAAAATATCTTTATGTGGTCAAACTTATATTAACGTTAGTATTATAGAGAAATAAAAAATGTACGTTCCAACTATGATATATTATTTAGAAGATTGATTTTAAATCATAGAACATAAGGAAATTCAGGGTGATCCTAAGGATTATTATCCTATTTAAATCCAGAATGAACATTATAAGAATGATCTTTTGTGGGAAACTAAATTGGTTTTATTATTTTATTAAATTAGTTCAAATTCATTGGTTACTATATGAATATGGGAATAGTGTGAGATTAATATTGTCCAAATGTTGGAATATCAGGATATTTGTCTATTATTTTTGGCACAATATGTGAGATTCTATCCAAAGAAACTAATAATGGAAGAATAATTAATCACATCAACTTAGATTATTTCAAGGAAATATATTATAGATTTTCATGTTATATAAATTTTGAGACAACATTATAATGTTTCCTTAAAAAAATATTAAAATAAAAATTATGGAATAGAAACGTACTATTACTGATCTTGATTGGAATTTTTGTGGGGAATTCTTCTTAAAGACATTAACAAGTTTAGTATCAGAGGAAACCCATGGTTTATGTTTAAACTTTTTTTGATTTAAATAAAATATCTCACCCATATTTCTATGTAGTCTCACAATATTATCAAAAAAAATTAGAATATGTACCCCAGTTTATATATAATAATTTTTCATAGTACAACATCAATTTATTTTGATATCGTAGTGTTTTATTTCCAAATCCCCCCATTTTAATGGTTTTATATTATGATTATAAGTAATTTATTATCATGAATAATTTTATTTATTATTTTAGGTACTTTAATATGATAATCCCATATGTTATTTATTTATCCTAAATGTTAGAGAATATTTCATTAGGAAGAATGGAATAAAACTAATAATCATTGTAGTAGTAACTTTTATTCTTCTTCTAAATATTAATTATTCAATCTAATTAGTTGATTCCATGACAATTATATTACGTTTTATGTCAGTAGAAGCATGGATTACATATTTCATTCTTATAGGGTTTCAATCTTTTTTAGTTAATATTTATTAATTTCATTTTGAAAATATAATTTAAACCTTTTCGTAATAGAATATGAATTTTTTTTTACTTTTTCTGTTATTTTTTATCTCGGTGACAATTAATTTCATATGAAAATACTGTCCACATTCTATTTTTTTAATTAATTTTCAAAATAAATTAATTTATTTTTTATAGAAAATTAATTCATATGCTAATATAAAATTTGGTAGGATTCTTTAGATGAGGGTGAAATGTGTTTTTTAACATAAATGTTATCCTTGTATATGATTATAAGCTAATTTTTTGTGAATTTTTTTTTCGAACTACGTTATTTTAATAGTTTCTCTATAAATTGAATTTGGAATCTGTGATAATATAGATTTTTAATTATTAGGAGGAATATTTAAGTTTTTTCAACAATATTAAATGAATAGTGTGTCACAAAAACGTTAAATGTTTCAAATTTTACTATCCACGAGCTTCATTTTTCATAATCTAATCATGAAACATTTTCTAGAATTTTGAGACTATTTTCTAAACTTATGGGGGTTGTCCTTTTATTTTTTATCTATAGAGATATCTGGGTAATATAAAATATAATTGTATCGTGAATAATATTCGACTCCAGTTAAACATTGATTGCTTGTATAGTATTTTTTATTTAACTCGAACTTATTTTGTGGAGATTATTTAAATGAATTTCTCTCTACTGGATTGAAATCAACTCATAATCCTAGTTTGTCTTTTTATTCTTCATGAAAAAAAGGTTTATAATGTTAATTATGATTCTATATATTGATTAAAATAACTCATCCATTTACTTATGTCCAATTATTTTGGATTCTAAAATATTTCTATTTTTCCGATATGGATAAATGGAGATATTTAATGAAAAATTGAAATCAAGGTTAAATTTGTTTTACAATAATATTAATTCAAAAATTCAAAAATTATTTTTCATTTTGAAAACATATTTTCTTTAAAAAATATCTTTTGGGAAAAATCTAATTTTATACATGTATGTCAATAGGGGAAATTATATTTGATATTTCCCAATTATTTTTTTAAAAAAATCATTCATTTTATGAAATAATTTTCAATTTGTTAAAAGGTTTAATTGATTTATTGGGTATAATTATGGTTTATGTTGGCTGTATTTTGGTAGTTTCAAAATGATACATATTTTTCACATCTATTTTCATTAAATAAATATAATTGTTTTCATTAGTGTAATTTTTAATAATTATATATATTTCAAAAATCATGATTGAAAACCATAGTTCGTTCAACATTAGAGTGAAAAATAGTTTTTTGGTGATTAATTTTGAGTTGTTTTTTTTATATCTATATAGGAATGTTTCTTATATTTTAAAGTTAATATTTAATTATTACATGTTTTTATCTTTGATATAAATTTTTATAATTCATTATTAATTAGTAATTTTATAATAATATTTTCATTTATTATTATGATTCTAGGTGACTTTTATATTTTAATGTAATGCTTATCCCATGTTGTTTATATCTTTATTTTTGTAGTGGGAATTATGTGCGGTGTGATATAATGTAGGAACCTGATAATTCCACTTTCAAGATGATGAAAATTCTATCAAAATTGGAAAATGGTATTAATAAAATTATGAAGTAGATTTGAATTAAAATTTCAAAGAATCCAAATTCGGAAAATGGAAGAAGTGGCACCGCGAACCATAAATGAAGTTCACAGACCACTGCTCCGCATGGCGGTCCACTCCTAATTAAAGCCATCCACAAATTAAATGGTTTACGGAATCAAGAAGACGACATTGGATTATTTGAACTACATCATTGGGAAAATTAAGGTGGATAATTCTTCCCCCACATACGACATCCCCCATGTACAAGATTCCATGTGAACTGAGTAGTTTGTGGGATAAGGAGGCATCCAATCTGCAGAAAATGATCCCTCATAGTGACAAAGTCATTATCGAATCAGGGAGTTCTCCATCATATTTTTCTGCAGGCCCTATGCGACCAATGGATCTAGTTCCCTATCCTCTCTATAAAGGAATGCCAAGGGGATAAAAAACTCCCTCGTAAGAGCATAAAAGAGTTACTGATTAGAATAAAAAGGGAAGATGTAGTAGAAAAACACAATGGTTGTGAGGGAAATCCATCACTCACCAGAAGAAGTTCATTGAATCCATCCTATGAACCATATATGGGTGTCCCTTTACAAAATCCATCCCATTAATGGTATATATAAGGAACTCCATGGACGGTAAAATGTAGAGGCAGTGTCGTTCGCAGAAATAAGGAATCATTTATGAACTCCACAATTGAATAAAAAATACAATGTGGATGCTCCTATTTGGAAAGTGGTTTATGGGTGTACTTTTTCACAAACTTTTATGTAGATTATCATACAAGGAAAATGGTTAGTAGATGATCATATTCATATATCAATATGTGCAGACAATGATATGAGGAAAATGGTTTCTTGAATATCCTTTGTGGATTCTTTTATGCATCTTATAGATCATGACCATCCCTTTGTGGCCACCTCATATGTGGTACGCCCTATGTGGCCAGCTACTATGTGTAGAGTCCTTTGGGTTCAAATGTTATGTGGCCAACATGATGCGTCTAACTCCCTTTCCTCTATCACTGACCCCGATGAAAAATAGATAGTCGCATTGTGAACATTTCAGGTTGGGCCATTAACATTTTCTATTACACCCTTATGCCTTCCACGTATCTGTCCCTCCAATATAATGAGTTGAACTACTCATCTTAAGACGCCTAAAACCAAATATATTTCTACCTCTTGTAGTTTGATAAAGAAACCATTGGACACCCGTGGTCTTAATGTCTCTTATATTATTGGCCAACACCCTCCTCTATTAATCAAATTCTTTTTCCCTGGTGAATTCATATCTTTATAATCCATCCGACCATAAGAAATGGATAGTGTGTGTCATGAGGAAAATTTTTCTTGACTATGCACACAATTCCCTAGTAACACTATATATATTTCCCACAAAAAATTCATTTTAACAAGAGAAAAATTGATCCTTATGGTAGGAATTTCCTACATCTATAGGCCAAAATGGATTTTATGCCCCATATCATATCACAAGATTTGAGAATACCCAGAATCACATTTTACATTTTTATTCCCTCTTATGTTCGAGGAATGTTAAAACATCCCAATCCAATATCTTCAAGATAATAATTTTCTTAGATATATAAAATTATACTATAGTATACCCCATATGATGACCATTTTAGGGCACTCCTCCTAATGCAACTCATTATCCTTTTTACGGGTGGTGAAGCATTCACCCCTCACCATCCTGGCATGGGATTTTTCTAGATAGCTCCCCAGACGTGACTATATTGTATATCAAAACGGGTCCGGGGAAGACATATTGAATTTCCAATTCCCTATCTTGTTGGGATCTTAGGAACAACCTTTTCCACTATCTCCCTCCTCCATTTCCATTACCAAAGAATGGGAAGTGATCCTTTGTTGAATCTTTCACATAATCTTGATTCCCACACTGAGAATGACTCATGTGGGATTAGTGGTCTTTGATGATACGACATTCCCACTTCCCTATCATGATATATAAATACACTGATTCCCAAAAAAACTGGGATACGTAGGGAGCATTTATCTAGGCCATGGATCCATATCTTCTCATCCACAAAATAATAGATCACGTCCCCTTCAAATGGGATGTTCCAACATGTAATAACCACTCAAGTCACAACCCAATAATTAACTATGGGAACTCTAATTCCTTCTCTAACCCAGATACATAGGATGCCTATTATATGTACCAAGCTCCAAGGGGAACATTTCGCAAAGGTTAATCCCAATCATGTCCCCAATAAAAGGCATTATATTTAATACTAATCCCATTTTGAAATCATTTATAATGGACTCCATTTTCGTTTAAGTCCAAACCATGCCTCCTCAAATGTAAAACTTGAATGTATAAGTCCTGAGTTCAATTTCACTTCATGAACAATGATTCCCCATTGACCGAGATATACAGGAAGCCTCCATGGGGTCCAAATCGACCGCCCCCCACTTGAATACTATTTATTCCCAAACCATAATACATGTTGGGTTACGTCCACCCTAAAGACTAGATATGTTGTGGTTACTTTGGGTTGCTTTGGTGTAAGTCCCACATAAAGTCTTGACTAGGCATCACTCACTTGGAATTCCTCCCCACGTGAAATTAAAATTCATGGTTGGGTCTACATTACACAACCATAATAGGTGATGAGTCCACATAAGTAGAATTGAACTATGTGGGATCTGATTCTACTAAATAGGTTACATAGTAAGCCCATATCATGGGCTCAATCTGACATCAAAACCACTCATTCCCCCTTGGATGATAACATACTCTTGAGGACCCCATCACCTGGCTTAAACCAGCACTGTATTAGTAGATTTTGAACCATGTATATAAATGATTGATATTTAATGATAGGGGTAATTTCTGGACACACTCTTAATTAATTAACTAAGGATTCCCGGTCACATGAACATTTCTTAAATCTATAAGAGAGTCTTGTAATAGGTAATAACTGTCCCTAAAAGGGGGTGATGAGGCTGACCTCCCATCCTCTTGATCAAAGGAGTTCGTACGTGTCTTTTAACAAATCGCCATCCAATGAGCGCCTGTCATTGGAATTCAAGTCTATGAATTAGGGATACAAAGGCCACTCGGTGTTTCTACATCCACAAATAAACCCACTAGAGACCATTTTTGGATATCATACCCGATATGGGCTGATTCAGAAATACAAAACCCCTGCAATCACCCACTAAGAGCATACAAATGTGGCACCTCCTTCATAACATAAAAATGATATACTACCCAATCTCGATGGGACCATCTTTCACAACCAAAACATGGTGCAAACAGAAATTGACTCAAAATAAAAATTCTGAAACCAATGTGAAGCTTTCTATAACAAAAATAAAATATTTTTTATCTTTAGGACATTTTTTCCCACACACAACGATACCTCAAGATGAAATACAATGGTAAAACTAATGTGATACTCTATAATAGAAAGAAATTTGAAGTTACCCATTGGTCCATTATGTACACCCGGGTGTGACATGTATAAGGTCCAAACAAATAATTAATTTGAAAAAATATAATTTACATAAGATTTAATTAAGGTATACATGTGTATGGTTCTGATCACATAAAGGTGTTTCCATAAAATATGGAATATTTAATGGTCATAAATGTTGCATATAGTTCACATAGGAAAATAAAATAGTCATATAGTCATATTTGATGCAAATAATGGGTAATATATAAATTTAGATAAAAAATGATCATGAACTAATTTTGTAGAAAAAAAGATAAATACAATGATTTCATAGTTCCTTGAAAATATGTTCAAAAGTATTAACTCAAAACATGGGGTCGTATTTTTAGATATTAAATAAGATAAATATAATAAGTAGTCATACTCAAAAAGGGATTTCCCATATTCATTCCCAATATTCTATGATATAGTAATCCAATTTGGGGTTTCTATACATATTCATAGGGACTAGTTATAAATAGTTTCCCTTTTCAGAGGAGATCGTTCAATAAGATGAGTTTAGAAGAAGTCATGATGAAGGATATGATGAATAATGATTAGAGATTTGTGGACCATAGGGGATTTGAATAAGGAGTTCTGGACATTGAGTGAAAACACATAGATTTATTAAATATTATCTTATGGTTTATTTTTTAAATGGATGAATGGTTTAGATATTCATTCACAAGATCAGATGATTTGGATTGGAATAGTGGTAAGTAGTACATAAAAAGGTAGTTTATAGGGAAATGTGTCTTAAAGGAGGTTTGATCTGATAAGTGAATATATTATTTCCTTTCTATATATTTCCTTTAATTTATCCATTTTCTGTATTTTTTTAGTTTTTATATATGTTTATATTATGTACATGTGAAAATAAAATTATTTAGGTTTTTGGAAAGAGATCAATAAGAATTTATTTTCTAGTGATTATTTAGTTTAATTCATAACCTTCACTTTGTTTTTCAACATAGTTCAACTGCATTCTTTTTTGAATTCCCTAATAATAAATTTTAATATAACGAAAATTATATATTGTTATTTATTATTTAAAATTCACTAACTATACACAAAAAAGATAAAAATATTGGTTTTTTTATGTGATAGGTAATAAGGGATATTTTTGTTTATTTTTATAAAAATTTTTCCTTATGATCATTATTTTTAAAATACTACTTTTTGTAGTGTGTGATTTTTATTGGATCTATTTCTTTAGAAATGTATAATAGAGTACATATGTTAGTAATTCTTTAGATATTTAATATCCATAGTGGAATCATTTATCTCCCTTTTTTGGATAGATATATCACTCTTTATTGTGTTTCTATGAAAAAAGTGAACCCCGATGGACAAAAAGGCTTTTCAAGTCACATTCCCCAGAGAATGTTTTACTAATATGATTAAATTTCAGGAAGGATCTAGGATTATTTATGAATTACTATTAACATGGTCCCTATATTTTCATGCATTGTTTAATATTTTTCATTTGTTTCATTTAGTTTGAATTCATTTTATCTTTATCTTTTCTATTTCTTATTTTTCATTTAACAATATAAATCATACTTGAGAATATTGTTTGTTTAAATTTTTTTACTTAAGTATTACATTATTTTTGTTTTCCCATAAATATATATCTCTTCTTTATCAAACATACTAACTTATATATTAAAATTGGAGGTAGGTTTATAAAGTATATTTATGACATGTAATTACAATCTCCATAATGATCAACTATTTCCCTCCACATGAAGTTGTTTGGAATGAAACCCTCTCACCAAATATTTAAAAAATTTAAAGTATTTTAAAATTGTTACATGATTGTGGGGATAATATTAATAATTTGGTATCATGTTTAAAAATGTGAATATTTAGATTATATTTAAGAATAAATTTAATTTTCCATGGATTTATTTTTAATTTGGGGCAATATTATAGTGATATATAATATAGGATATTGGATAAATTCTTATGGTTAATAACATTATTCCCACTACTAGTTTGATAGTGTAGACTCTCTCTTTAAGAGGGATTTTCTATAATGAGGAATCACATAATAAATTGAATGATCTATTTAACTCTTCTTTTCGACACATATCAAAATAAATATCGTAATAGAGTTATGGATGAGTTATTTCACTACAATTTAGAATAATTATGATACTTATGTGTAATTTAATACCACATTGGATTTCTAACAATCCCTATGGTGTATAATGTTGGATCCATGGTGGTTAATATTAGTGTTTTAGTGAATAGTTATATTTTATTCTATTTATTTGTTTATCATGTATTTTTAACATAAAATTATAATATTTAATGTATTTTGAATACATAAATAGGAATTTCAGATGTCTTATGATGGTACAATTTTACCGAGTTGACTAATTTTTTGGAGGTGAAATTTAAAAGGAATATCAAATATGACTTTTGTTAAACAGATTGAGATTACTAAATGTGAAATAATTATCTTTAAATCATTGTTTTTCAATGAAAATTGATGAATGATTCAAGTAATTAAAGATGATGTCTCATATTATATAAGATGACCAAAAAAATATTATGTTGATCAAACATTGTGTGAAAATGGATTTGCGCTTCAATAGGGAATGTGGATGTAAGAAAAACGGTAAAGAGAAGAAGGGTTGAGTGATAGTTGTGGTTTGACTATAAATATTACACTACCCCTATAGTTTTTATAACTACTAATGATTATAGGATGATTAACTGATCACTTTTCATGTTTTATTACTTACTTGAACATGACCTGAGAAACATAGTTTGGGTGAGGGATGTTCTGTGAAAGGGTGTTGCTTCGGAGAAACTCCATCATCTTTCCTTAAAAAAATTCATTTTGTTTCTGGAGAACTCAAATAAGTATCCATAAAATATTATTGAGATTATTTAATATCTTGAATGTAGTTTCATGATTGAACCAGGTGAAACTCTCCATAAAAAATGAAGACCCAAGGGAAATAGTTTTGTTAATGTAAGAATTTCTATGATGTTATGAATTATATCGAGGAAACATATTCTAGATATCATGATTAAAATAAATTCATGAATTTTTCATCATATATTGGTGATCTATATATATTTAAACTAAGGTAGACATATTTTGATTTTTTTAGAAAATTGAAGTTAAAAGAAGTGATATAAGGGAGGTTGTTCATTTTTCCAAGAATCAAATTGAAAAGGAATTCTGCGTTTAGTGTTTTTTACATTTTCAATCAATTATATCCCCAAATCTAAGTGAGATATATATATTCTATTTTTCCATAAAAATTTCAGTTGTATTCCATCAAAAATATCTTTTAGCGGGGAACAATGTAAAAAAAGATTATTCATTAATTTTAAATTCTATGTTTTTCTATAGTGTCTATGAATCTTCCATCGATATGTTCAAAAAAACTCATAACAACATGAGGATTAGATAATTTTTTTAAAATAAAAATAAAAACCTATATTCAACTTTACTATTTAAAGGTTTGTTCAATATAAAACACATTTTTGTTCTAAAAACTAATCATGATGACCACCACAGTGTGAGTATATTCATCATCCCATTTTTCCATCTACATGTTTTCTTAAATATCATTAATTTTTCATTTTTTATCTCATTCAACTTATGAAATGGTTTCCATGACATATATGTTTGGATATAAACTTTAGTATTGGTAAATCAATAACGTGGCGTGTTAATATAAATGAAATGATTTAATGTCCCACCACATTTTATTCTATATCAGTTATAGTAGCAATTCACCACAAGACCTCAAGAGTTCCTCCACATTTGAGAGATGTCACTAATTAGAAGTAGGGGTTAAAAGTTTTATTGTAATTAGGAAATACCATCAAGTCATTGTAAACAAAAATAATATAAAAACTAATCACCATACACATCAGATTACAAAGAAATAATAAATACACACCAAAATCTCAAAAAATTATTGGAAATTGAAGTAACTAAAAATAATATGATTGTATATCTAATTAAATATTTTATGACCTAAACTACGATAACAATTATCAAATGACTACCAACGGGTTGGTTATTTGACTTACATGGATAACATAAAGACAAAGAGAAAAAGGCTCTACTATATCACCAAGTCAAACCTCTTCCAGTCCTTTAATACCATTACAGCTGTCTTGTATGGTCATGAAAATGTCAGCCAACGCGTCATCTGATACCTTTTATAGAAATAAAAATGTGAGAGCTACTCAGTTACCCCTATAATGGTGGCCATGGTCGAGTTTCTGCAAAATTATGTATGTCACCCTCATAATTTTATAAAGAAACTAACTATTAGAAAAAAATTCTATATAAATAAACTATGTGAAAAATCAAAAGTATATAAAACATAGTACAAACCAAATAATCGGTTTTGTTTTTAACATATTGGCCCACCGGTTCTTATGTGTCACTTGGTCCAACAAACATTCATATGATAAGTCAATTTTCTTTTAAATAAATTATATATTGGAATATAGAATAAACCATATATGTTACCAAACATTCTTAGAGTATCTACTTGATTCATGGACCTCATATCAAAATAAAAAATTCCATAGGATCCATTTTTGGAATTTCACCCATGGATGTAAAGCACCATTTCCAACAAACTGAACCATGTATTCATACCACCATGTACATAAACAAAAACAAATGTAGATTTCCATCCGTATTGTCCTAAATAATTAATGTGGAGCACCATCTCTAAAATCGAAAAAATGTATGTAGAGATCCATATACAATATCTTAACACATTGATTAATAGTTCCATGTTTAACATTCTAAAAAAAGACCTCTATATCATAGAACCTTAATCCCTCTTTCAACCATTTTAATCACGTACTAAGGTCCCAAAAACAATTTAACGACAGATACATTCTCAGGATGTTTATCCCCTTTTCATATATCATTAAAAAAATTTAAAAAATAATTGGAAAATGATATTCCAAAATCATCCATTTTAAAAGATTATAATTCCACCATTTAATCATGGGACTTCCACTTTTAAACCCATGGAAATGTATAATCCTTCATATTCATAAAAACCATTGAACTAATAATAATGTAATTTTCATCAAAGTGGAAACCATATAAAACTAATTCAAAAATAAATTTTAACTTAATTTATAAACCTGATTATAAATAACATGGTATTCATCTAATAATTTTAAACCACATACAAAACAAATCATATTATGGACTAAATTAAACCCAAAATAGGATTAAAACCCAATTCAAGCATTTATAAAAAGATAAAAACCAACAAAGGAATTTCAAAAAATCATAACACATGAGGAAAAAACATTTTAATCTTTTATAATAAATAACCAATTTACTTCCATGTAATACCCATTATAAATATAAACATTCTTTAGAGACAAACATTGACCCATATCAGGTTAAAAATATAATACTATAAATTTAATATAAAAACATCCCCTCTATATATTTAGACAAGTAACACACCATAATGCGGATTGTAGGTTCTGTATCCCAATTACTTATTGATATGACAAGATCCATTGAATATCAATGGAATAAATATAAAGTACAAAATATTTTCCTAAAATATGAAATTAAAAAAATTCATAGTGGGTGATTAAATGAATCATGATGATGGAGACGGTTTTATGGGAAGTTTTCATCCTTAGCAATTTGTGGTGGGATTAGGGTTAAGTGGGATCAATGAATTTTTTGTGAGATGATGTTGCTAAGGTAGAGCGCCTACTTGCAGGAGGATTTCTCCATAGTGTGAGGGGAGAAACAAAAGATATTTATCCCAACTTGAGATATTTCCAACATGATAATCATCGAACCAAAATAAAAAACAAATATTTGGTATCATTCAATCAAATGTGTTCAAAACCACTGAAAAAGAATGTTCATGAAGGATTCATAAAAAAGGAGTCGTTTCATGGTTATGAGGTATAAGAGACATGATTGTTGAATGATTAGGTCATTACATGAACTCCATCATGGGAAGGGTTTCCCTTACTCAATGTATGCTTCCATAAAAACATGGTGATCGTGGTTGTGATATATCCATTATTTGGGGATTATAGAAAAAGTGTTACCTTCTAGTAGGGCATAGAAATTTTCGAATCCTCTTCCTATTTATGAACATAAAAACGAGATTGGGTCCATGGATTCATTAATCATTAACCATGTATTCTCTATATCTATAAATAGTTTCTTTAGTTTTAACCCATTTTAAATAAAAAACTCTTATAACCATGTCTGGTTCAAAATACATGTATATAATTATAATATGTGGAATGGGAAAGTAATTTAAAATATTTTATATTAAATTATTTTCCCCATCAATAAGGATAGTGTGATGAAAAACAATGATTTTTTCACTTTTTCCATGTGTATGTTGAGGCAGTTCTCAAATTTGTTCTAATATAAAAAAGTTATTTTGGTTCTTTCTGAGGATGAGTAAACTCATATTATTTTATATGAGAGTCATTCTGACTAAATTCTTGATTTTAAGAACATAAAATATCCAAAAAAAATATAGATGACGTCTATCAAATTTACCTTTTGATTCTTAACTGGTCATGATAAGGCACATTATAGGAAAAAGGGAACCATGAAAATGAGTAGAAAGGCTACCGGTAACGGTGATCAAGCTGGAGATAAGTCACTCTCCCAAATTAACTCTAGCTAGAATGTCTAGAGTGAGATTACCAATAATAAGACAGAGGAATTTAATTTATTGGGACCCTATGATGTTCTTGTAGGATAGAAGGAAACTACTTTTAAGGTGTGTAACATTCCCTTGCAGTAACAGGATATCCATCATGTATGGGATTCAACATCAGCTCCTCAGTCTGTTTCTCTATTGATATTGGAATGTGTAACTAGACAAGGGAACATGTTAGGAGATGTTTATAGCATTGATACAGATAGAGTAGGGGATGAGTTAGAGTAGTCCCCTCAAGGGGAGTAGCAACGATAACACATGATGAAATACCAACATGGATATGTGACTATTATACTCAACATGTAAAGAATGATTGTGATCTTAGTCATACTTTGAATCAAGTCATGGAGGATTGGTATTAGAAACGGAACCTGAATAGTATTAGAGGTAATTTGTAAAACACAGAAGATGGTTTTCTATCGCCATAAAACTACTTATAGAATGCTTCTATTATGTGAATGATGTAGGATGATGAAATATTTTTATTGTTTCCTATAATTAATTCTAGGATAATGATATATTACTATCATCTCAAACCCACTATTGGAACATATATGATGCCTCTTGCTGATGGGATGAAGATATAGGTAAAATACATCTGATATTTAGAAGATCAGTTGGATTAGTAGATGGAACATAAGGATTATAATTTTCTGTAAAGTGACCTTAATGGAATTATGATTTTGAATGTGGTCATTTTGGGTTCTATTCGAATTTATTACATCCTTTGTGTTCATTCATTTCATTTTCTAATAAATTGGGTTTGTCCCCAACCCTTTTGTAATTTTGAAAACATCATAGTGTAACCGAAACACATGATACATACACGTGTATGTAAATTAACAAGACCATGGGTAAATTTCATATAAGGCCCATACATTTTATGCACAAAGATTACATAATTTTAGATAATTATTTATCATATTTTAAAATAAATTATTTTAAGGATAATATAGATTATAGTCTTTGGGTAGTTGATAAAAAATATTCCAATTTCAGTAAAATATCATTAACACCTCAAAAAAATATTATTCCCCCAAGTATTATTCATATACATAATCAATATATATCTCTTTCATCAAAACCTCTAGAATGGAATCATTGAAAAGGATGAGTATAGATGCTCAGTAGGGGTAGTGAAGGAACACAAAAATGATAAAATAAGCATAAAATGAGTATTTTTTAGATAATATGAGTATTGAATTTGATATTAAATACCCAAAATAACATTGAAAATACTCATGAATAATTGAATAAGCCTTGAAATATTATTAGATATGAATCATTAAGGAATTAAAGTACACAATCCATCATTAAAAACAAATAGCATAATATATAATTTTATGGTATGAAAATAATTATATAATATCATTTCGTTAGTCATGTTTCAAAAAAAATCTATATTTTTTTAGGTTTACTACCCATTAAACTATATACTTTGTCATGGTTCTCTCACCAGACCATCATTGTGGACATAGACCCTTACCGAACTCTTTTCATTCACCATTTTAGTCATTATTGTCCCCTAATGTATCTAACTTTAGGGAATGAATTTGAGGGATTTATAATTCGAAGAACATCCAACATAAATTCATTACATATTCATATGTTCTAAAAGATCATCAAAACAGTCCTAATAATTCATAACACATGGATAAGAGATGAGTTCAATATTGATTTCTCTAATTCAACACTGTATACCCAATAGACGATAAGATGGTTTAAAAAATATCTAATAATAATAATAAAATTAATTCTGAAAGAATAATTATGTAATCCTTGGATAATATCCCATTTAAAACAAAATGTTTAGGAATGGATATTTTAATATTTGAAATGTTTTTAATGAGGTCATGATAGTATTTGTTGAGAAAAATGACATTATCATTTTGAAACCACATATTTTCAATACAAAAACTTATAATATATTAAAAAATTGAATTTATATTAAATTAACCCATAAATATTGTGTTGAAAACATCAAAAAATAGAGCGATTAAGAAAAGGGGAAATTTCATTCATGCCTTATACTTTAAAAAAACACTCCTTTCTCATTTTCGGAGATTAGTAAAATGTACATCATTTAGAAAATGAAATAATATCACTTTTATAAAATTAAATAAAATTTAAATAATATGTCAATATTTCTTCAAATATTATAATGACAATATTAAAGATATTATTTCATATTTTCTAATGAAAACATGGATATGGTAGAAAAAGACAGTTTAACCAAGGATTAAATAATGGCTGTTTTATTAAAATAATTTTCGCAATCACTATGAATATCATTGTAAATAAAAGGGTCTATCAAAATAAATGAAAATTTATTAATATAGGATAATAATATTCATGATATATATTTTGGGTAAATTGAAAAAATTTCATCATCATAAACTAAATCCTAGGTAATACGAGCCAATAATGAGATTGTGTGATAGAAAAAGTTTATCTTTATCGACAACATTTAAATTATATAAAATATATTATACAATAAATATAATTGTTTATACATATATAACATAAAAAATTACATACATTTAACATACTCTATCATACACTTATAACCTTTCTACACCGATTTTTTAATAATTCATTTTTTAAATAGTCGTTTTCAGGTGTGAAATGGTTCTTTTTCAATGGAATTCCACATTTGAAGTTCCGCTCCCAGAAATTTGGCAAGGAATTTATAATCTAAAATATGTTTGTAATGATATATATTAATAATATATTTATATTTAAATCCATCAATAAAATGATGATATTGTAATGAATTTCCACCTTTCATGGAAATCGTAGGCTATACATATTCCTGAAAACTCATTTCATTTTCTAATTCAAAGAAGAATAAAATGATATATATTATATTTTCATTAATAAAATAATTATATAGTGAATTATATATATATTAATAATATCCTTCTTAGCATCCATGTATATAAAATATGAAAAATAAATCACAGCGCTTTGTGGATGTGTTAGTCAAAACCTACGCACAAGTGACATTATCTTTTTTAACGATATAACAAGGTAAAATGATGGATACAATATTATAATTTAATTATAGTAAATATGAAATAATAATCATATATTAACATCAAACATATTTTAATAACCATTTATGATAAATGGTGTTGTAAAATTTTTTATATAACTACGTGGAGGCAGTATTCCACACATACGTACGAGTGATAATTTCCCTTACCATTTATTGGTACTGGGGTGGATAAATGGGGTTATGAATTCATAATAAAATTAAAATACCTTGATAATATTTATGATATTATTTTATGATGAATTTCATATATTTATAAGATATAGGACTTGAAATAATTAGATATATGTAAGGTAAGATGATTTCATATTTTAAAGTTGGCCTTCTTTAGATATCTTTTTTAAGTACCCTTGAAAAAGACTTTTATGGAGAAAATAACTACTAAATCATAGATATGGATGTTTATAATTAAATGGATATGGTTTAATTTTACAAGATGTATCAATGTGGGAAATTAAGAGGATATGGGTTGTCTATATATAAGTGAGAGAGAGGAAGCCCTTGAGATTTCCAAAATATTAAAATATTATAATGTATATCTCAATATAAATGTATAAAAATTTATAGATATTAAATTTTGGGATATTATATAGTATATATGGGTATGTTAATGAGTATATATTCATGATTATTGGAAAACATTCCATATTTTCTTGGTTTAATTCCAAAGTAGACCAATTTTATACTTATCAATAGTGACCCATTTTTATTATCATAACTATTCATTAAGAAAAAACATTTAATGAAACCATATAAAAAAATTAGTACATGAGGGTAACTCATATGTAATTAGTTTTATAAAATTAAAACCAATAATTTGGTCTAATTTAAATTAAAATTAACCAAATAAATCTTACGAAAACATATTTTATTCTTTTTTATTATGTATTAAAAAATTTATACAAAAAATAAAACATAAAATTATATATAATGTCCATAATAGGAATTTAAATTGTGTCAGTAAAATAAAAAAATATAAATCATTTTAAGAATGAATTGAACTTTTTTAATTCTTTATGTTAAAATATATATATTGATAAATGAGAAATATTTTAACTATTTATCAAAAAAATCATGTTTTTTAAATAATTCATATGAAATAATTCTCAGATAATTATGACATGATTAATTAAAAAATAAGGTTCATTTTATCAAAAATAGTATATAATAGAAGAAAATTGTAATTTTATTATCTACATAAAAGAGAAATAAAAAATTGTTTTAGAGGGAAGATATAGTTTTGTAGCATTCAATGACATTATGGAAAATTGAGTATTTATTTATCAAAATTTTCTCATTACACCATTATATATTATTTTCAAAAATTATTTATTTTAATTCATTCCATCTATTTAATTTTAATTTTTTAATAATATGCTCTGTTAAATTCAATTTAGATTTGGGATTTCATGTATCATATGCTGTTAAATAAATTAAATTTATTAGAGTGGAACAATAAATAAAATATCAAGGAGTAACAATACACCCATAAATAAAATGAATTACACCCTAAAATTTTAAAAACATTGATAATGTTTTTTTATATATTTGATTCATCACATACTTGGTTTCCTATGAATCTTTTTTGAATTTCTGATACCTTAATAAAACATTTACTTTGTGAGTATTCATGTTCTATAACACATTATCACTAAGATATTATAATACTACTCATTATTATTTATTTTAATGTTCTTCCTCCAGTTGTAAAACTGCTATGTTACATATATTTGGAGGATCAAGTATGTAATTCATAATGATAGGTACATGAAACACTTCATGAACTTGAATGAGGTTTAGTCGATGTTCTGTGAGATTATCTTTTTTTTTCTCGATTATGAATCTAGAAGGGTTAAATATATATAAGGATCTTTTTGCCCTTCTTTCTGAATATCAAAAATGTTTTATATTGTGAAATGATCTAGAATACATTCTCACCAAATTCAATTTCTATATTTTTTGGATGATTTTCAACCAATATATTCATTCTAATCTAATATTCAATGATGTGTTTCTAAATAGTTGTAACATTCTCCACCATTTCCCAATATAACATAAGTGAAAATATTAATTATCCCTAAATTAACCCCAAATCATTAGAGTTTTATAGTAATTAAAATTGATAAATTCACAAAGGTCCATTTGGATTCTTTGGTACAAGTTGTTGATGATTGTGTACCTGACAATAATAACGTGTTGATCCCAACAACCTTTGAAAACCATAGACCAATATTAAATTATATCATCAATGGTTTGAATGAATCTATTATACTAGAAATATATCAATGGATTATAATAATTATTGAATCGTAACTCTAAATTGAAAGATTTATATTGAATTCTAATGAACAATTATCTAAACCTCATATATATGTCTAATCTCAGATCATATTACACTCAATAAAACATTAAAATTCTATAATTTATATTATGAAATTAGGATCAAGAGATAAATCCCCTCTCATAAAAATAAATAGTACCAATAGATTATGGTGAGAAACTAAAACCCCAATATTTTTACATCCTTTAGAAGTTTTCGTGGTTCTGATGAGACAATTTATGTTGATGTTTTCAAATATACATTATGATATGGGTAATGGATATAACATTGCATTAGATATTTCTCTCTCTAGTTTAATATGCTGATATAGAAATAACTATAATACAATCTCTAAAATAACAATCTTTAAATTTTCAAACATGATATAACTTTTCAGATATCCATACATCTTCAAAGCTTCATAATGAATAGTGAATAAGGAATGATAATCTGCATCCAATGTCTCATCCCTAAAATATTATATTGATGGGGAGCCTATTTTTTTATTATACATTATCCTTCCATCACAATCAAGGTTGAAATATAAAACATTTCTCACGCCCATTTAACATTACACATCCTCCATTTTCAACTCTTTATTCATCAATTGAATAGATGGTTGATAAATCATTTTAGAAATATAATATTTCAACCATTATTTAATGATTGTTGACCGATACATTAAAAAAAATATTGGATTTTTTTAATACTCATTATAAAAAATATAGTATATTACTTTCAACTTAGATCTTCATTTGTCTTGTTCACATTCCCAGGGTGGTTATGTTTTTAGAGTTCATAATTCTTAATCAAATTCATTCATTGTTTCCCTCAAAGATGTTTTTAGGTCAAAAATGGTTGATTGAAAGGGGTTGAATTGTATGCAATCACTGAAGTTTGTTGAAATAGTCATCAAACAGTCTCTATAGAGTCTTGTTCGTGGAGTAGAAAACACCCAATGGATCTTATATACATGATTCATAGGCCAACATTCTGACATAAGGTGCCCATTTTTATCCGGGCCAGTGACATTTGAGAACATCCATTTTTCAAGGGATTGGGAATTTAATCTCATCACACCTTTTTTGGGGAAAATATTTTCGGTTATATAACTCTCTTATAGAATTAAGGTATGATCAATAATCCTTAATTATTTCCCAATTATTATACCTAAATTACCCCTCGATAACAATACATTTTTACTATGCATGAGTTTCGAATTGTCTAAATTTTTCCAAGGTTCTCTGTCTATAGAGGGATTTGTATGTATATGAGGTCCTCCACCAATGTTACCCCTTTTTGGATAGATCAGGGATCATTTGGTCATTTACTATGACAATGTGGGTTTTCAGCCATGTAATTGCTTACTCAAGAGTTCTCCATTATCCAGTGGGATGCAGTTTTTTTTGATGTTGGGATTGAACCCATGAAATGAGATTCATATTTATACTCTTTGGAGGAATCATAACTCACGTAGTTCAGTTTTTCTTAACTAGGCACATCTCCTATTAAGGTCATGTGAAAAGGAACCAACCATTTAGTTTAACATCATACAACAAGTACATCTAAGCAAAGGGTTACTGGTTAAGGATGGTGTGTGACCTATGTCATGGACACCCGAATTACCCAAGAGAGATATGGTTTGTTTGGTGGAAATTACCCTACCGGGGGTAATACCTTGGGAACATTATATTGGATTTTTCTACTGGAGTTAGATCATAGGGAGGATTATTATGTATCCTAATTAGTTTTGAATTAATTTACTAATAGATCGATTAGTTTTGGAGAATATTCATGGGATCATCCCATCTAAATAGGAGAATTATAAGGGATGTTTCATGAGAGATGCCCATTTTGTGCCATTTCATTGGGAATATGACTCGTTGATTTTTAAGTATTGTTTTAGGAATTATTCCATGTATGAGGCCCATTTTAGGTTTAGGATCATGTGGATTTCATAACCTTGATGAACCATTAAGACCAAGTGACTCACTATTGATGTGAGAATCAAGAGGGAGAAGTGGAATAGATAATCACATGATCTCACCTTATATATTGATTGATTGTGATGAATCCCAATGGGAGATGAAGATGGGGATTTTAGTGTGCCAATTTTATTTATTATTTCTTTACCAAGGATAGTTACTGTTCGGTCCACAAGGCTGAATACCCTGATAGGTGCGGTGAATCAGGGTATGACTAATTTAAAATAAACGCCAGTTCTGATCTTGTTTCGCTCTTAAGAAAAACACTATTCTCTCTCTTTCCTGTTGCACAAAGTAGACAGAAACTAAAGCATGCATAGGACACACCAATTTTACTTGGTTCACCACAAAGGTCTACGTCCAAGGAGCATACGCCGACAAGTTTCTGGTCGTACCAATTCCACTAAACCTCACTAGCTGTGGATTACAATGTTCGGGCTAGATCACTTCTATGCCCAGGCTCACTGCCTTTACAATGTTTAGGGTCAGCTCACTGCATTCCCAAGGGTCACTCCCTGTTTCTCTCTCTCTAGCTCACTGCCGGTGGAGAGGATCACCTTCTTCCTCTTCCTAAGCTCACTGCTCTTGAAAGGGAATCCAATCACGGTTTATAGACCTCTATGTCTCTTCATTTCCATTAAGGAATGAATCGTTCTCTGTATGTAGATTCTCTGTTGAAGTTCAAATTTCATCCACTGATGAATACCTCTATGCCTCTGAACACTGGGCAATTCCTTTTGGAAACACCTTCACAAAGCACCCTACTTCGCGAAGCTCCCAATTTCACGAAGCTCAAACAAGCCTTCGCGAAGCTCCTACCTTTTCGCGAAGCTCTCTCACGAAGCACTCTCGCGATGCTCAAGCCATCGCAGAGCAATGACCCTCGCGAAGCGTAGTGAGCCAGCGCGGAGCACACAACTTTTGCGGAGCTACAATAACTGCCGCGAAGCTCCCCTTTCGCGAAGCACACTACCTTCGCGAACCACCTCTGCGATCCGAGAGCAATGGATTTTCTCTGAAAATTCTCTCTACTTCGCTCGAAGGGGTCGGCCTCTATTTATAGGCGATTCCACTGACCCTCATCCTTTCTGCGTGAAGTCAATGCCACGTCATCTCAAATTGCAAAGCTCCAAAGATTCCGCCGGAATTCTGTATAAATCGCGAAGCACCACGGCACTTTTCCGTTCGTGAAGCTTGACGTAGTCACAAAGAATCACCATAAACATACCTTCGCGACTTCACCGCGAAGCTCCCTCGCGATGCCCAACATTCCTTCGCACCTTCTCCGCGAAGCTCCCTCGCAAAGCCCTTCACCGCTGCGATGCGCTTCAGCCTCTGCCATTCGCGAAGCTTGACGAAATCGCGAAGCATCACCGCCTCCATTCTTCTGGTCTTCGCGATTTCCAAACCATGCATCTTATCTTTGCGAAATTCATGCCTTTGCCATATTAAATTATGATCTTCATGGAAATACTATTTTCGCGATGCTCACCAAACTCCAAATTTTGGACCCCAAAAATTTGGCAAACACTGGAAAACGGCGCCACCTTGTACTGCTCTTTTGTACCGCCTCCAGATTTTCCTTTCCTTTGTCATCATTCTTTGTCAACAAGGATTGTTAACAACTTCTTGGGAACTCGACAAATATCCATGGAAACCTTCTTTGTCCACAAACACAATCAACCAAAAAACAATGCAATGTTACCTTGAGGGATTTTTGCCCAACAATCTCCCCCTTTGGGTTTGTTGACAACTCTTCACAACTCTGCTTAGAATGATTTTCTGCACTTTGATACCTCACTGAGTCTTCTTACAGCCGCTACCACCATTCGCCTCTTGCGATTATGACAGCGTTCAAGGAATCACTTAACATGTACTCTAAGCCCACATGAGCAATGCTCGGTGTGAGAAACAAGAGTAGTATGAAAAGTTCATCAATGAATCACTTCATGTCAGACCCCAATTGTCAATTCCACCCTGATACCAATTCTTAAATTGATACCAATTGTTGGACCACACTAATACCAATTGGTGAATTCTTAAGTTGATACCAATTGTTGATAGCTGGACACTGTCTCAAAACATTCCAGAACCACTGTTCTTCTTTTATCACGATCCTCAGCTGTCGTGATTTATATGCTTTGATCGATCACTTCTAGCATCGTCAGATTTAAAATTCTCCCCCTTTCTCATTGCTCCCCCTTTCTGGCTGCTCCACCTATCAGCTTCTCCCCGTATCAATTATGATTTATCAACTCTCCTCACTGTCTCCCCCTTGAACAATCACTATTTTCTCCCCCTTTAACAAACACTTTTCTCCCACTTTGTCAACGAACCCAAAGGTCATTCCTTTGCAGTCCGTAACAAAGTAGAGAACACATTAGCACAGTAGGGAAAACACATCATACCTCGGGGAGAGGGGGTGAGGGTCCCACATCCACACTATTTCAAGTGCCGGGAATCGACTGAACTCCTAGAGCCAGTCGATGCCTCTCAAAAGCTTCTTTGGGTAAGGCCTTTGTAAGAATGTCTGCAACCTGTAGCTCTGTAGGCACGTACTCTAACTTCACGATTCCCTGGTCAACCTTCTCCTTGATAAAATGATACATAATCTCAATGTGATTTTTCCTTGAATGATGGATGGGATTTTTGATAAGATTTATAGCACTTGAGTTGTTGCACTAGATTCTGAACGGAGACTTCACTTCAACTCCCATATCTTCAAGTTGCTGCTTCATCCACAATAATTGTGTGCATGCTTGAGTGGCCGCAATATACTTAGCTTCTGCGGTGCTCAATGAAATGAAATCATGCTTCTTGCTAAGCCAATAAATACACAAGCCAGCAAGATAGAAAGCACCACCTGACGGTGATTTCCTATCATCCTCTGAACCGGCCCAGTATGCATCAGTATAGCCCAATAACTCTGTATGAGATTTATCATTATATGTCAAGCCTAAATCCACTGTGCCCTGGATATACCGAAGTATTCTTTTCAATGCAAGCATGTGGCTTTCCTTGGGATTACTCTGATATCTCGCTGCTTTTCATGTGGCGAAAACAATATAAGGCCTTGTTACAGTTAAGTACAACAGACTTTCAATTATTTGCTTGTATTCTGTAATATTAACTGCCTTGCCATCCTCATATTTTGATAATTTCATCCGGGTAGCCACCGGAGTCTTCATCTCCTTGGAATTTTCCATTCCAAACCTTCTCAGGACCTCCTTGGCATATTTAGATTGAGAAATAAATGTTCCATTCCTTCCTTGTGTCACCTGTAGACCAAGGAAAAACGTTAGATCTCCAATCATTGACATTTCAAACTCATTTTTCATGAATTCGAAAAACTATCTGCACTGAGCTTCATCGGATCTGCCAAATATTATGTCATCGACATAAACCAACACCATCATCCTTTGATTACTGTCATTACTGAAATAGAGATTGTAATCAAATCCTCCACGCTGAAAACCAAGCTTCTTCAAGTACTGATCAAGCCTTGAGTACCATGCCCTTGGTGCTTGTTTCAGCCCATACAATGCCTTCTTCAACCTACAAACTTTGTTATCATCCTCATGAATGAGAAAACCATTTGGCTTCTCAATATACACCTCCTCTTCCAGAACCCCATTCAAGAATGTGGATTTGACATCCATCTGGAACACCTTGAACTTTCGTTGCACTGTTATGGCCAAAAATAATCTGATTGTCTCCAGCCTTGCAACTGGTGCAAATGTCTCATCGACATCTATTACCTCGATCTGGGAGTACCCCTTGCACACTAGTCATTCTTTATTCTGAATCACTATGCCATCTTCATTCATCTTGTTGCGATAGACCCATTTATTCCCGATGACATTCTTGTCTGCTGGCCTTGAAACAATCTCCCATGTCTGGTTCTTCTCAATCTGATCAAGCTCTTCGTTCATAACTTGAACCCAGTTTTCATCTTCAGCTGCATCGGAAAAACATTTCGGCTCCAATTGAGAAAAAAATGATGTATGCTGTGATGATTTCATTCTTCGAGTTTGAACTGGAGCTGTTAGATCACCAATGATATTCTGCCTATCAATTTCAGCTCGACTCTTTGGTTTCCTCGCAGACATAGACTTGACACTTTCTTCTTCATCATCAGTATCTTCTTCTAAATTAGCTTCTTCCACTTCTGCTCCTCCTTGGTTGCTTACCTCATCATCACTTTCATCCAGGAACTGTTCACTGGATCGTTGAGTATTCGGTTCATTTTGAACTATAGTGACATCATTGCTCTCAATGATTTTCCCAGCCTTTTGTTGAAACATTTATATGCTTTGCTTTTCCCTGAGTAGCCAAGGAATATCTCCTCATCTCCTCATGCCTCAAACTTCCTGTGATTTTATTTGTTGAGAATAAAACAATTACTTCCAATGATTGGAAAGTATTTCAGCGTTGGCTTCTTTCCGTACCACAGTTCAAACGGAGTCTTCCCTTGCTTCGGACACAACAAAGACCTATTCGAAACATAGACCGATGTCAAAACTGCTTCCTTCCAAAATTTCTCTGGAAGGTATTTATCAATAAGCATTGTTCTATCCATGTTGTTGATGTTCCTATTTCTCCTTTCAACCACTCCATTCTATTGGGGAGTTATTACCGATGAAACTTGATGCCTTATCCCATGTTTCTCGAGATAGTTTTCAACTTGACTTTTTGTGAATTCTGTACCGTTATCAGTACGAAACATCAGAATTTTCTGCCCAAGCATCTTTTCTGATTCCCTCCTATACTGCTTTATGAAACTGAACACCTCTGTCTTATGGGTAATGATGAATACCTAGGCCATTCTGCTATAGTCATCAATGAAAAGGACATAGTACCTTTTCCCATTTATAGCTCGTGGTGAGATAGGTCCACATACATCAGCATGAACCAGTTCGAGCAGTCTAGTTGATTTCTGTTCCTTTGACCTCTATGTCTTTCTGGTGATCTTCCCTTGTTGGCAAGCATCACACGTATGAGTGCGATCACGTGATAGGTTGGGAAGGTCTCTAGCAACATCACACTTTATGAGATCCTCCATAGATGGTTGGCATAGATGGCCAAGTCGCTTATGCCACATCTGGTTTTCTTCCTCTCTGGATAAAAGACATGTATCTTCTTCCCCACCTACAAGGTAGAGATTTCCCTTTGACCTTTTTCCCTGCAGAACAGTTGCTCCGTCTATTCCTTTCACAACACACATCTTCTCGGTAAATCGGATAGAGTGCCCAGAGTCACATAGTTGACTGACACTGAGTAAGTTATGACTGAGACCCTCTACTACCAAGACATCATCATGTCTCATCTCTTTTCCCCCAAACCTAGATTTCCCTGAGCCAACAATCTTCAGGCCTTCATTATTTCCAAATTTGACAACTCCTTCTTTGTCATATTTTATGCCTGTAACAAGATCCTTATTACCTGTCATGTGGGATGTGCAACCACTGTCAAGGATCCAAACACCAGATCGATCTGATGCTTTAAGGGAAATCTCTGCCACCACGGCATTCTCATTTTTCTTCTTTTTGGTACATACTTTTTCTTTCACACTCGGCATGGATTGGGACTTCTGTTCTTTCTCAGAGTATGATGGAATAGCCTCATCTTGCAAAGCCGCAAATCTATTCTGCGTTTTTAACTCACCTGTCGGTTTATTGACCTGCTGCTTGTGAACGTTTTGATTCTGCTTTGGCATATTTCTCTGAATGGTTGAAGTAAAATACCTAGCCATGTGCCGAAATCCTCCACACCAAAAACAGTTTCCTTCAAAACATGTTCTGGAAAACTGTTCTCTGTTTGGCTGCCATTTCTATTCTTGTTCCCTTCTATATCTCTTGGCTATGGAACACACATATTGTGAATGTCCCATTTTCCCACAGCAATAACACCTGATATAGGGTACATTCTTTCGTGATACATCAGCACTATGATTTTCCCTTTGAGATCTATGAATATTCTGATTTTTGTTTTGTGCCCAAATCAACCTTCAATTTCGGGATGGGTGCTTGCGGTCTGACATTAACTGCCACTGATTTTTGTTTCTTATCCAGCCCTGAATCAACCTTAGCATTTGAGCTTTCTTTCTGCTTCACTCCTGTTGAACTACGAGCCTCCTCTTTCATCTTCTCTGTCTTTTGAATGGCCTGCTTTTCTGATATCACATTGGGGGTCAAGAGTTTTTCTTGATCCTTCATTTTTCGTTGCAGACTGACCACTTATTCTTCAAGCTCTTTGATACGTCTGACCTGCTCCTTTCCAGTGTTAGTCAAACAATCAATTTCCTTCTTTTGTTCTTCAATTATAAGCTTATGCTCAACAATATTTTCTGAGCTCTCTGGTATTGAGGATTTTAGTCTTTTAATTTCTTCTAACAGTTCTGACTTTTCTTCATCCTGTTGTTGCATATTGATTTGGGCATCATGAACCACTTTATTGGATTTCTTCGTTTTGGATCTCCAAACATCTATCTCTTCAAGAGCTCCTTCCAATTCGGCTTCCATATCAACTCTTCCTTCAACTTCTTCTTCCTCTTCTCCCGTGCCAGTTTCTTCCTTTTCCTGAGAACTACCAACGATTGCTACCATAGCATTTTGTCTGTGATCTTTACAATTTTCAAACTCCTCAACCTCTTCATCCTCAGACTCATCTGAACTGTCTATTTCTTGTGAAAGAAGATTCTTCATCTTGAAGAAATTTCTCTTGAACTGCTTCTTCCCTTTCACATAGGCTGAAGATTTCTTCTTGGGAATTTCACCTTCATCATCATCATCATCATCATTATCTTGAAATTTCTTGGGGCATCTTGCCGCAAGATGACCAACCTTTCCACATCGAAATCATGCTAGTGTAAGTTTACCTTTAAACTTTCCTCTTCCTCTTTGCAGATTTGAAGAAAGGAATGACATCACCTCATCTGTCTCTTCTTCTTCATTAGAATCTTCAATGGTGAGTTTCTTCATGGCCTTGAATGCCACCTCTTTGGATTTCCCGTTTTCCACGGTCTCATTATCATCGTTTCTCATTTCATATGCAACAAGAGTACTGTGCAGGTTATCCAATGTCAGTTCTTTTGGGTCTTTATCTTCCAAAACAGAAACTTTCAGATTGAACCGAGGTGGAAGTTTTCTCAATATGCGCTTCACAATTTTTATATCTTCGATAATTTCTCCAAGACCCCGCATGTCTTCTACCACAGCATTTACCCTGTCAAAGAATGCATCAACAGACTCATTCGGGTTCATTCTCAGATCTTCATACTTGTTCCACAACACTTGCATCTTTGCCTCTCTGACTTTTGTATCCCCCTTATAAATATTCAAAAGCTTTTCCCACATAGCATGTGGCGTTTTGCATGACATCACCTTTGTATATATGGGATTGGAAAGGGCTCCACCTAAGGCATTGATTGCTTTGGAATCAGCATCCAACTCTTTATGCTCTGTTTCTGATAATGCACAACTAGTAATATCAGCTGTGATACCGTGCATAGCTGCTGAAAAAACATCCATTCCTAAAGATCGGAAATAGTGTTGCATTCGATTCTTCCATATCTGAAAATTACATCCGTCGAAGATCGGAATCCCTCTATGATTAGTGACCTCCATTTGAGAGAAGAACAACTGTCAACCTTCGCTCTGATACCAATTGTTAGGTCCACAAGGCTGAATACCCTGAGAGGGGGGGTGAATTAGGGTATGACTAATTTAAAATAAACACCCGTTCTGATCTTGTTTCGCTATTAAGCAAAACATTCTTCTCTCTCTTTCCTGTTGCACAAGGTAGACAGAATGTAAAGCATGCACAGGACACACCAATTTTACTTGGTTCACCACAAAGGGCTACGTCCATGGAGCATACGCCGAGAAGTTTCTGGTCATACCAATTCCACTAAACTTCACTAGCTCTGGATTACAATGTTCGGGCTAGATCACTTCTATGCCCAGGCTCACTGCCTTTACAAAGTTTAGGGTCAGCTCACTGCTTTCCCAAGGGTCACTCCCTGTTTCTCTCTCTCTGGCTCACTGCCGGTGGAGAGGATCACCTTCTTCCTCTTCCTAAGCTCACTGCTCTTGAAAGGGAATCCAATCACAGTTTATAGACCTGTAGGTCTCTTCATTTCCATTAAGGAATGCATCTTTCTCTGTATGTAGATGCTCTGTTGAAGTTCAACTTTCATCCACTAATGAATACCTCTATGCCTCTAAACACTGGGCAATTACTTTTGGAAACACCTTCGCAAAGCACCCTACTTCGTGAAGCTCCCAATTTCACGAAGCTCAAACAAGCCTTCGCGAAGCTCCTGCCTTTTCGCGAAGCTCTCTCACGAAGCTCTCTCGCGAAGCACTCTCGTGATGCTCAAGCCATCACAGAGCAACGACCCTCGCAAAGCTTAGTGAGCCAGCACGGAGCACACAACTTTCGCGGAGCTACAATAGCCGCCGCGAAGCTCCCCTTTGGCAAAGCACACTGCCTTCGCGAACCACCTCTGCGAACCGAGAGCAATGGATTTTCTCTGAAAATTATCTCTAATTTGCTCGAAGGGGTCGGCCTATATTTATAGGTGATTCCACCAACCCTCGTCCTTTCCGCATGAAGTCAACGCCATGTCATCTCAAATCGCGAAGCTCCAAAGATTCCACCGGAATTCTGTATAAATCGCGAAGCACCACGACACTTTTCCATTCGCGAATCTTGACGTAGTCGCAAAGAATCACTGTCAACATACCTTCGTGACTTCGCTGCGACGCTCCCTCGCGAAGCCCAACATTCCTTTGCGCCTTCTCCACGAAGCTCCCTCGCAAAGCCCTTCACCGTCGCGATGCGCTTCATCCTCTACCATTCGTGAAGCTTGACAAAATCATGAAGCATCACGGCCTCCATTCTTCTGGTCTTCGCGATTTCTAAACCATGCATCCTATCTTCGCGAAATTCATGCCTTTTCCATATTAAATTATGATCTCCATGGAAATCCTATTATTCGCGATGCTCACCAAACTCCAAATTTTGGACCCCAAAAATTTGGCAAACACTGGAAAACGACGCCACCTTGTACTGCTCTTTTGTACCACCTCCAGATCGTCCTTTCCTTTGTCATCATTCTTTGTCAACAAGGATTGTTAACAACTTCTTGGGAACTCGACAAATATCCATGGAAACCTGCTTTGTCAACAAACACAATCAACCCAAAAACACTGCAATGTTACCTTGAGGGATTTTTGCCCAACAGTTACATTTGGTGATACAGCTTGATAGATCTTGGGTGGATGGGAGGAGGAGAAACATTGTAACCTCTTGAAGGAAAGTCTTGGGCCTTACCTTAGGAGGTGTTCCCAGAAATTGGTTCCATGGTCACCTCATGATTATTACATGAGTAATATAATAGTTTTAGACTAAGAATTATAATGATTATCATAGAAGAAACCCTATGTTTGTTATATAGGATACACTATAGTTTAATGTATTTTTTTCTAGTAAGTTTAAAACATAGTATAACATTATGTTGTAATACTATTGTAGTACAGTTTAAAGTAATGTTTTTTGAATTAATAACAATCAATTTAACATCATGTGGATAAGATGATGGAAAACAATTAATGTAATGTTGTAGGGATGATGGAAACATTGATTAAAATCAAGACATGTGGATTAGTTCCAAATAGATTAACATCATGTGGATAGGACAAGTATGAGGAAGATTCCTAGAAATTCCTATTGTGGGAATTATGAAATTTTCAAACCATTACGGTTCAACATGATATAGGATTGAGGTGAAGTGATTTTAGAAGGTGTGTGAGGAATGATTCAAAACATGGTATTTTCTGTGGACCCCTTTGTGAATGTATAGGGAATAACTGAAAACTACATCCACTCAGTTAGAAAAGATCATAATGAAACCCTCTATTTTTCTTGGGGTCTGTGATGGTAGTGAAGGGACCAACCCGATGGGTGGGGACCGAAGACCATTAGGGATCTAGAGTGGGGGCGTAGGTGCACAACCCATATGTTATGGAGTAAAACCACATAGGGTTTTCTGTATAGGGATTTCCATGTAGAAGTTGTCCAAAAAATATCATCCACGAAGGGTAGAACATGAAGCATCTTTCGCGAATGGAGTCTGTAAAGGGCCATATTCTTTGGGTTTCCCATAAATAATTTTTCCTAGTGGGTAAGACTCCATGTTTCCATCCATTAAGGACAATCCAAGAAGGGTAGTATTCCTTGAACCCATCCATAAAGTGATTTTATTCATTATGTGGATTTATTATTTAACATATTATGACATGAATGAAACATCCTCCACATGGAATCGTCTATGGATATTCTTCTTTATAATTTTCATGAGATGGAGTTAAAAAAGATCGACCCACATATGGTTCTTGGGATTCCATTTGTAAAGTGCTTCAGGTGATGGAGGTATTTTTCCCATAACTCATCATGTTTATTTTATCTATGTTTGTATGCTCGATACCCATTTTAGGAAGCCATTAGGCTCTATTTATTGTATTACTAAGGGATTGGATACCGACATGGTTAATCATTCATGGTGGCATGGAATCCTTCTATTGAGGGACCCACAATGGATGGACTAGCTCGTCAATGAATTAGTTATTGGGGATGTCATTCACGGAAGTTATTTTTCATTTTTAAGGGGTAGATATCACCACCCTAGTCCCAAAATTCACATTTTCTCATTTGTGGGGATCTAATGGTTCCTCCTTATCAACCAAAAAATTTATTTCATATGTAATATTCATTCATGATTGTTGAAATCACAAACCTCAACCCACAAAAAAAATTGGTATCATTTTCTGGCATCAATGGAACCAAATCCATCCCACAAACATATTTTAAGGGTGCTTCGTAAAGTAGTGGAACTTCAAGAAGAGTGGTGTTCCACAATGATATTTTTTCTTCATAGTCGTGTCCGTTCGAACATTTTATCTGGTGGTATTTTGAGTTTCCGTTCAACCTTTTTTAAAATTAATGGAATTATCTCAATATTGTTTTTGGAATTTTTAGTACCCAACAAATTCCCCCCACACCATTGAATTGGGCTCTGAACAAGACGAAGAGGTTTTTATTCTGATGTTAACAATGTTCCTGATTTGAATGATCAGATAACAATATATTTTTTTGTGAGTTACTGGAATCATAAAGTGTGGTTTTGACTGTTTCTAAGTTTTCATGATAAACCCTATGATCATTGTGTATTTTCTTTTATACCATGATTTTTTAATGTCAACTATTGTGTGGGCATAGTGGGTATAAGATTATTTTTCAGACTTCCCTTTGCGGGTTTTGGCCAAATAATCTTGGAGTATATTTAATTTAGGATTGATCTATATTAATTATAAACCATATAAACTGTATGTATAGTGAGATAATACTCAATGTTTAACTAGGATTCTTTTTGAGGTTTTTCTATCCTATTATGTTTTGGGCCTTTTTTCATAGGTATATTAGAGTCTCAAAAAATGCACTAATTTTATTAATGTTTTATATCGAATGTCATTTACCATAAAATGAGGGGTGAGGATCCCTATAGGGGTTTTCAGCCAAGAATGGCCAAAAATATTTCATCCAAAAAAAGAATTTTCTCGAACTGGTTTTATAATTTATTAATTGAATTCGTGACTGGAAAAATTAGATGATAAGTAACCATATGAATGTTTTACAACAAAATGTTTATGGGCATACAGATATTGGAAAACCACATCCTATGGAATAATTTGTATGTGGTTGGTGGTAATTTTTATTTTAAAGACAAGAATATCCAAGTGGGACATATTATACATTATAAAAAAAATTCACCATAGTACAGACCATCCATTTCTAATGGTTGGGTAATTTTATAGAAATTTGGATTTATCAAGACCAAAAAGTGTGTCATATCAAGGGTGTGTTGTATGAAATTTCTAAGATAATATGTATCAGTTTTGATCATGAATGGTAAACCAATTCCAAAAAAATGGATTGTGTAATGGAGGTTTTAATCATGCTGTAGTCTAAGTTTGTATACCTAGAACATGGGTGGAGTATTTACCAACTTACATCTAGGATATAAAGGGTGTAAAATTTTATATTCCTTTCCTCTGACCATAGGATAAAAAATTAACCCTTTTTATGGTAGTCTGACCCAGAATGTTCCATTGTCTTTAAGAATAGGGGGAATGGTTTCAAAGTTTCATCTTGGGGGGTTCTGAATCCATGTAAGTAAGGTGGAACAAAAAATCATTTATGAAGTATGGTGATAGGAAAATTATATCCTGAGGATCAATTTTCCTTTAGTTGAAATGCCTATTTTTTTGGTTACTTATGGAGAGCCAATACAGCAATATTGTGCATAGTCAAATAGAAGTATCCCAAGGACATTGACTATATATATTTGATGATCATGGGGGTCATAGGGATTTATAAATTTTGATCATATTGTTTGGTTTGTTAAAAGAGGGTGCCATAACATGAAATGGATATTCCGATTAGTAATTTCCCAGGAATAAGTAGTAACATTCCCCTTACACTAGTGTGAGAATCATTCAGGAGAAAAAATTTCTCATGTATACAGAGGGACATATAAATCTTTTTGCGTATGGACCCTAGATAATATATTTAGGTGTAACTACATATCTCTCAATGGTGGGAATCAATCCATACATAGTAGTGGGAAACCCCTAGATTTTAACGTCTAGTAGCCAACACGTTAGATGTGCAGGTTAATTTCACATTGTAATGATATTAATCACCTAACATAAAGAAAATTATAAGTTGTTTCTATCACATAAAATTGATGTTTGGGGATCACTATGTATCATGAATTGGAAGGAATTAATCCATATACTGTTCGTGGAAGGTTCTCCATGTTCTAAACAAACCCATGTATAGAAAATGTGGACTTACCCTTTGCATGTGATATCACTAATATGTTGGGGCTCATATTAAACTATCATATGAATTTATATCTCATTCATAGGAGAAGATATTTTTAATATGATATCACCAATGGGGAAAAGATCATATTGGACTCTATCATGCAGATCTATCTCATGCTTTGGAACATTTTGGAAAACCATTGTTGTTGTTTCTAGAAATATGTAATTAATGTATGTACCAAACACAGAAAAAAGGAAAATTATTATCTCACAATTGGACCCAATAAATGTGGTTTGGGTTTCACTATGTATCCTATAATAATAATAATCAATCCCAGATTAGTTCCTAATATCCAGTTGTTTTAGTCTCATGTGGTTATAACATGGGTTGAGCTATTTAATGTCTTATGGTAGGGATTACATATGATCTTATAGTATAATTTCATATTCCCGGGAACGATTTTCATAGAAATCATGAATAATTAAAGGATAATTTGTTCAGGATGTTCTGACATGCCTTGAATTTGAGGGGGATGGAAACTATGAACTGTGGGTTAGGAGATTCCTAAATCAGGGGTGATAATATAGAGCACGAAATCCATTGTGGCATATAGATGTAGGAGAAGCCTCTATGGAGGATGAATTTTCCTTTGTATTATATGAATTATGTGGGAAACATATATAGATCAAACTGGGTTATACTGTTCATAATCATAGAAAACTATCCCCATGATGATAACTCACCTCTTCCGATTTCCAAGGAAGTTTCTAAAGATACAAAATGATCTATGGAATGGAGTTCAGTGAATGGATGTTACATTTGATGGAATGTAATAAAAAATTTATTCAATGATTTCCCATGTATTTAGAATCACCAAATATGGACCTGACTCATACAATTGAGATATTTTTATTTCCTTGATGGATCTCTAAATAAGGGACCCAGATTCGAGATCTCCTACATTAACATACAAGTATGATATGAGGAAGATTCACATTTGTTTTATTTTTAATCAAGGATATGTCTAAGATACTACACCTAGGAATCACTGCATTTCATATTAAAATAAGAATCATTCCAAACATAGTTATTGAGCAAGGGTCTCCCTTTGCAGATCTAACACAAACACAGCGAGGTAGGAATTCGCTTTTTGTCATATCTATAACAACAATTTTAAACCCATTCATCATAACATATCTTTTGTAGATTTTAATAAATACATATTTAGTTTTTGGAGACAACATGGGGTATGAAAATGCTAAGGACAATGTCCTCTTAGATGAGGGAATTATAATGTCGTTGTTCAGTTTACCGTCATGCGATAAGGATGCCTGATATAACATTTTAACATCATTTTTTGAAGACAGCTAGAGAATACGAGTTCCAATTTTAGGTTCATGTAGTAGTTGATGTGACATGATATGTATTAGGATCCAGGAGTCCCTACACCACACCACACACTCCCAAAAAAACTCAAACCAAGAGGCTAGAAACTGCTATGAAATTATAGCTAGACCCATAAAAATCATTTTCCGGCGTCACTATGTATTGCATGTGAATGGGAATGAATTAATTTATAGTTCATGATATCAATACTCCCAGCATATGTTAGTTCCACGTATAGGGATGTTGTATTGTTTCATTGGGGTGGCTAGACAAAAAATATTTCATCTAGACGTTGATATTTATCTTGTACTGATAAAAATCAAGTTGTACATATTTCTTTAAATGTCGCAATGTAGTTGAATTATATAAAATTTGATTCCATATAAGATGAGTACATCATAGTTACTTGTATTTTAACATCGAAATGTTAATGATTATGATAATGATGATTTTTTCACCTTTAAGGATCATTAAACTAATATAAAAGTGTCCTTGAGGCTAATAGATGGTGTGAATATTATCCAATGATGGATGGAAATTTGTAGTTGTGCCGACAATGGAGACTATAGGAATCACTATGTATCCTGGGATGATGAAACTCAAGCCAGACATTGTTCTATATGTGAATTCTCCACATAGGTCTAACACTTACACAATGGAAGTAATTTTTCCCTTGTTCATGGTTAGGACCAGGACATAGGTTCTGGGCATCACTATAAATCTTGTACTGACAAGGATCATGCAAAACATAGTCCACCAAAAACGACTTTCAAAATGGATCAGGGTCTCATGTAGGAATAGGTTCACTTTACCTTTCTCCCTCATTGATCTGGTTCATGTGCACTAAATGTTTTATTTATATAATGATCTCCCAACATTTTAATGTCATGTGGTTAGAAGGACGTATTGTGCATTTTATCATCATGTGGAAAGGATGATGTATTTTATAGTATATCATCATGGAGAATGGATGACTTGGGCTATGTAATTTATCATTGTTTGGATAGGATAGTTGATATGTAATCACATGAAATATTTCTTCAGGAACCATGTGTTGTTGTATTCCATAGTAAGCATCAAATCCATTGAGATTTGCAATTAAGAACCATTAAAGTAGACATTGTGTATGGAATATGGTCCCTCACACTTTGGATCCAACATTAGAGATTTATTTCCAACTCTCATTTGGTTACTAAGAAATGAAGCCATATATCCTTCTAAAAACCTATACATGAATGTTTTTGTTAAAATCTCATACAATCTAGTTTTGGTGAACCTCTTAATGGTGGAAGTTACGCAATCCCTTCTCATCTAGTTTCTCTGAATCATCAAAACAGTTCATGTTTTTCACATTAGTGGATAGTTTATCACAATTGGAAACATGGAGATAGAGATTTTAAACATCAATGGGTTAGATATCCTTTGTCCCATATACTATTGATTATTGGTGTACCTAGATTTAAGTGTAGGTCTTGGTCTGGTAAGCCCACAAAGCATGTGGGGCCTTGACTGACCATGAAATTATATCATAGATTACTATATTCTAATTTATATTGGAAATGGAATTTTTGAAGGCTTATATCTCTATGTTATTCAATTCATGATAATGGGATGAATTGTTGGTATTTATACTATACATTAGATATAGTTTATCCAATTTAGTAGAATAGAAATCAGTTTTTTAGACCATCAATATTTTATGAGGGATAGAACATTTGGGGTGATATTGGATTTGATGTGGCTGACAATGATCCTTGACCAGACCTCATTAACAGGTACAAATTGTACCCCTGTGAAAAATAATTCATCTATTGTGAGAATATACTTGAATCTCTTGTCTATAGTGGTAGTATATAGACCCACAGTTTCCATTATTTATATGGTGAAGGGACTGGAGTATATGGATGTGTGATGTAACTCTAGGGGTTAATGGATGTAATTGTAATTGACCCAGATGGAATGAAAATTTTCATGAATTTAGGGAAATCATGTGTTACAGTTGTGTAATGGTATACAAGACTTAAAATTTTATGGGAATGATTTGATCCAAATTTTTTAGAACAACATTCTATACTATTCACTTAATTCATGATAATAGAAGTCTCTTCTCCATTAATTCACATGAGAATAACCCCATTAAAGATCCTCTTATAGAGAACATTTTATGGATTTGTTCGATCAAATAGAAAATTTTGATTTCCCATAATGTGATATCATTCCTCCCAACCCTATTAGGTTGGAGCTATCCCTTTTTAAGGATTTCTGAAATTGGTGTCATATAGATATTTGTAAAACTATAAGTCTTATAGATGGAAATATTCTCTTTAATTTCTTCTATATTTTACTGAATGAATGGATAGATCATTCCACAATTCACAATGATGATGACCACTTCATCCCGATCTAGATCGGAATGAACATTGGCAGCCCTTTCCAAACCTTCATCCTAGGAATTTCTTAATAAGGGGAAATGATTAAATAGCGGATCTAATGAAAATTACTAAATTAGTCATCATATGTGGTCTAATAGGGGGATTATATATTCTTATTTGATATCATAATCTAAATTGACTTACATGATTACAAGTTGTGAATGGTATTTTATTCTCAAGTGTTTTTATGGTACATGATTTGAAAGTTCCGGAACTACAATGGGATTCTGATAATCAACCTCAATGATAATGCACCGCTCCATTAGTAGGAAGTAGTAGGGTGAGACAGCTTTTGATGGATAATTAAGATCATCCCCCAACCCCGCATTGTTGAGTTTCGGTTCTTCCATCCTTTCATCATATCAATCTTCTAGATTCACCATACAGATTAATCTCTTATATATGGGGTTCCAATTGAATAAATAAAACCTCTTCATCATGTAACTCGATATCCAATGATGCTATTTATATCATATAGCGATTTTCCAAATCAAATATGTTAATGTCTGGACATTGAAATCCTTTTGAGATATAAATAAGATATCAATCTCTTGTAATATGACTGCCCACTATGATAACGTGTATCCTGTCAAAAAGTGGAATTATATCTGTATTCTTAAAAGATACATCAAGATACTATCGAATACATTTTTAAAATCCTCATTCTTCTAATATGTGTCCCCTTTTTCATAACATAGTTGAGTGGATAAAATTTTCTTGAATGGGTTTCTATGATTCTCATAATGTTGGCTAACTATTCTAGAAGTCCCATTGAATTATAGATAATTCAAGGATGTGACATGTCAATGATATTATATTTATTCTTGGGTGATGAATATTATTCCATGATGGTGTATGTTGTTTCAGTGAATCTTCTCGGAGGAAAAATTGAAGGGCAATGAGAATTTTATGTAGTACATTTTCAGACTATGTTGTTGCAATTTATTGAAGATGGTTTTAAGATCTACTATGTGGTCCAAGCATTGTTGAGATTTAACCACAGGGTCATCAATATAATATTTGACTAATTTTCTTAAGATGTGTTTGAAGATGCAATGCATTTCATGTAGATATGTTGTTATGACATTCTATAAGTCAAAGGGAATTACCGGATTGAAAAATACTCCCAGAGGGGGCCTAGAAGGAAGTGTATTATTCACTCTCTTTGGCCATTGAAACATAGTTTTATACTAAATAACCATCCATTAAATAGAGATAATGATATCCAGCTATAAAATCAATCAACGGTTAAATGATTAGTACTAAGAAATCATCCTTCATTATTTTTCTATTGATATTTGTAAAATATATAAAAAACTATGATTCATCGATTATTTTTTTTAAGGGGAATATATTGGATATACTCCTTGTATTTTGGACATATTGAATGAGGTGGGCTATGCTGATATTTTCAACTTCAGCCTCTATTTTTGTAGCATGTTTTGGGTGAATAATTCTAGCTTCTTCATTATACTATGATGATCTAGTGAGAGGCCCAGTTGCTGAGTGGAAACATTATGATTATGTAATAAAATTTCAATTTTTTCTCCTAAAAAATTCATCTATATGTTTTTTATGATGGAGGTGTATACCTACTTTTCATTTAAATACATGAATGCACTAATCATGGTGGGTTTGGGGTTTCTTCTCTACTAATAATTATTTACTTGAGTTCATCAACAGTTGTAGATACACCCTTCAAAAATGTTTGAGGGGAATACCTAATGTATTCCTCTTCCTCTTCCTCTTATTTATCTTCTTCCTCTTGTTAAGATGGGTAAAAAAGTCTGACTATGAGTTCCCCAATGTTTAGGGAATAGTCACGATATTGGTATTCAGAATATAAAGCGACTTATTCTAACCAAGCTGAAAATGAAGTATTTTTTGGATATGATGGAGTAAGGGGTGATAGAGCAACCATTTCCTCTTCTACTTCAATGTGAGATGTAGTGGTCTCCTGGATCATTGAGGATATATTGAGGACATTCTCTTTAAATAATTCAATTTTATCTTTGGGGTAATATGACCTTTCAACACTATTAGACTCACTAGTCTTGTCCGAAATCATAACGACTACTTAACATGAATCACAATTTGGACACCTGTTCTTGATTTGATTATTAGTAGCATATATTATTTACCATTTTTTGAAGTGTTCATATGGGTTTATTTGAAAACCATTTGGTCTGGGGATCCATTAAACTCCATCTACCAAGGGTTGTTTCCATTTTACCTAATAGTATCTAGCATTGATTTAATGTGACTCGTATGATTCTTAAAGATCCTTATCGCTCCATAACATTCCGATTTTTCCATTGATGCACTATTTGGTGAATTGATGGTATGAAGAAGTAATTTCAACATGTTGATGAAACCAGAGAATTCAATGAAAGACGTTGAAGTGTTTTTTCTATCTAACTACCATAAATTTGGATTCAACTAGGAGGTCGCCAACATGTTCCATGAGCATGATTTTCCGAATTAGTTATACTGATCGTATTCATATAATTTAAGGGTTATGGAAGAAGTATCTAGATTACATTCATCTCAGCATAGTGGGTGAAGTGTTAAAATTAGTTTCATATTAACTCCATAGCCATTATCAATGAAATATTTCTATATATCAACTTCATTTTTCATGTCAGACACAAAAAAGGTCTAGTGTGATCATATATAAAGGCATCTCCATCTTGATTTTTAATGGAGATAACTGCATGGAATTTTTGCAGAGTCAATATCTATCTAATAGGCCTTAGCAAGAACAAATTCAAATTCCTACTCCCAAGGGATTAGAATAACATAGATGAGTGCCTTCATGATGTATTTTAAAAAACATAATTCATCCATGATTGATAGTTTTACCAATACTGAGGCCAGTTATTTAATAATATCATACTCCAGTTATAATGGATGGAAAATCTCAATGTTGGTATTCTAATTTATATAATCATTAGTATAATGAGTATTAGATGAAGATGGATCGGCCAATAAGACATGATTTGGATGTGATCCCAATATTTTTTGGTTTGGTTATAAGGTATTTATTCACACCAAGGGTGATTAAAAACCAATTATTATTCTGATGGATATTACAGAATTATTGTACTGGATTGGTTTCTATAATGTTTGGGGGAATTTTCTTATTCCCATTGGGTTTAATGAATGGGTTTTGATGGTTTTATTCACCATTGACGGTTTGAGTATAAGTGAGGAAAGAAATTCAACTTCATCCATGGTTTTACCTTCCATAGTACCCTCGAATATTATGACCTCTTCCTATGGATTCCTCATTATGTACAGGGTACATGGTCACATATCCATACTGATCATCATCGAAGGGACCCATTATTTGAATGACATTAATAGATCCAAAAAAGAACCTCCACATATGAAGATGACTCTGCATGACCGACTACTTCAGGTGGTTCCATTTGGCGAGGTGGTTCCTATTCATTTAGACCTAATGGATTAAAATATGAGAGGGATAATGATGAATTTTTCCTTGACGATGGATTTTATTTCAATATTGGATATCTACATTTCTAGTAACACACATTTTAGATGCTCTTATTTTTTAGGATAGTGGGGTTGAGGACATAGACTACAATATAGTAGTAGTAGTATCTAGGGGAATAGTTGTTTGTTTCATCAATTCTAGAATATTACCACGAGTTTAGGGGATTTTATATTTATTCATCCAACTATTAGACTTTTGTGCTCTCATGATAACAATTGTGTGTCACTCACCACATTCATCAGCATCAGTAGTCGAAACATACAAAACTTGTGATATCATTATTTACTATTTAACTTTCTCAGATTCTATTGTTCTCAATAGGATAACATTAAATACAAATCATCCTTGGATGGTTTGCCTCAGTATCTGGTGAAAAGGTCAATGATATATTTGGTCATCAAGATCGACCTCATCTTCCCTTTATGGTCTGGGTAGCCGAAGAAAATTATAGTTCATAGAGGATATAATATAGACACAAACTAGATCATTTATGAATGAGTAAAAATTATTTTTAGATTACTCAAATTGATTTATCCAATGTTACCTATACTTGTTTTTCTGATATAAATTCTAACACTTTTAGAGTTGGAACGATGCATATGAGTTTCACTGCTTTTTCATTATATGGGGTTCCCATTAGGGGATCAAAATAAGACACATTGTGTTTGAGATTTTGTTCCTGGTCACCTACTCCATTTAGAATTGGGAAACTTGACTCCTAAAAATCTGAAGTGGAATACTTTAACACACCCAATTAGTGTATGGTTTCTCTTCTAGTTTTATAGGTGAAAATGGATTCTACATCCCTTTGAATTGAGTAGACAATGACTAGATGGTAATGATAAGACCTTGATGAATGTTCTGTTGAACCAGATCATAGATAGTCACATTGAGGGGTGGTATTTGATGTTGTAATTATACTATTACATTAGGCGGATATCCAACCAGGGACAACCTTTGAGGATTTTCCAGAACCATTTTCAATTTTCTCTTTAATGGAGTGAAATCAAGATATTATTCTATGATCGTGTCATGGTAGACTTATGGTCTAGGAACCATGTTGGGAATAGATCATAGTCTTTCATAATTTTATAGGATAAACCCCTATGGTTGAGCTACACCTGCTAGAATTGTATGTTAAGGCTCAAATATTTTTATAGGATGTCTACATTGAAGTGGCTCATAATTTTCCATCATTGTCTCTTAAATTTCATCTTCCAATCAAGAATATAATTCGTTGAGTGTAAGGGAATCATTCTCATAATGATAAAGAGTTTAGTCATACATGACATTACTTTTATTCCTTTATTTATAATTGGTTATCTATGATATTTGTTTATGACTGATCAAGGGAACACCCAAATTTGAGGTGGCCCTATGGTCTGAGTAAGAACACTTCATTCTCAGAGTGGATCAGATTTTGGGTGGAACTATCCTCTCCATGCTCTCTTAAATTTGCATAATTTTCACTGTGAAAAAAAAGTATAATATCTATAAAGTTTACTGATGCATAACTCATAATGATCATTGTACAAACTTTATAATGGTGGGAGGGTCATTTGAGTCCTTTGTTGAATCTCTTCCATCTACAATAGGAACCTCTTTGGGATTCATGGTGAAGAGTAACGTGGAGGGAGCCTCTACATAGCCTTTTGTAAGACTCCCATTTTGGGGGAGTGATTCATGAACATTATGGAATGGGACACCTCTCTATATATACTCCTCCCTAAGAAGGAAAATACTAATTTATGCTAGGTGAGTTATGAGATAAAATTCGCCCCAACCCAACAGGATAGGGATTATCATATTCAATTGAATTTATTCCATAACCTATATTTTTTTTCCTTATAGGCGGATTCTCTGTTAAATATTTCACCATCCATGTGGTATGGGGATGACCCCATGATTATGGCAGTTTCTGCTGCTATTTCTTCATTCTTGATCATATGAATTCTAACTAGAGTGTGAGATAGATATGGTATAATTTCTTTACACGATATATTTATTTACATGGAAAATCTATGTGATTGTAGATTTGACTCACTTAATAATGAAGTGAATAGAATGTTTTTCCATTTCTGGATTCAAGATATTTTAGATGGATTTCTTTAATCGGGTCTATTGATATTTAGATGTACTCATGGATGATTCTTTCTAGGTGCCCATCCATTTCAGATCAAAGATTTCAATTAATTTATAAATTTTCTATAATGTCAATATAAGATGTCATTTTCAATGGCTTCATCTGAATAAAACATTTGGTGAAATGAAAAGATACAATATTTAACCATCACTATATATCAACACCAAATTGGGTGTCACTGATAAGACGACGCATCTTATATAGTGCATTGAGGTATATCAGTTGGATATTGATCTCCTGCCACTCTAATTTTGGATGTCGTGCAGATAGAAAGGATGCCATGTCAAATTGATGACAAAGATCTCCCAATATTTTGACAGGGTGTACATACCAAGTGTAGGGTAATAATTTTTTTCAGCTTGTAGATATTTTTCTAGAGGTTGAGATGAATGTTAGGTATGAATTCTTCTAAAACAACCCTTGTTATATTTAACAAAGAAGTGCATGTGGGCCCAAATATCTGGTATGTCGTCCCTGAATAATTTCCATATCACAAGAAACCTATCCTTTTGTTATTCATCTTTATATTCATTTAGATGATCTATCCAATTTGAACTCTTTTTGACATTTTTTTCATATGTAGTGGGTTTTATAGGAGTTTTTTGACATGTGAGTAGATCGGACATGGCTTACAAGATGATCATTTTATAGGTCTATATCATTGTTGATAAATGACGTATATTGTTATTGAAAGAGTATCTGGCATATTTTAACCCATCCCTCCAAGAGCCTCTATATATGGGTTGTTTATTGTGTTTGATTTGGAAAGTGTAGGTATTTCATTTCGACGTAGATCTTTAATGTAGTGATGACATTCATAGTTAATTATACCATAGAGAAAGACACAATCATATCTTATGGATTGACTGTAAGGAGAATTTATGTAGCATATACCCTCAAGAGTAATTTTTGGGTGAAAACAGTGTGGGGATGAGCTTATTTCTAAAATAAGATGTAACTGTGGGTATCACCTTTCTAATTTATTCCACAATGGTGAGGAAAATCATCATGTCTTGATGTTTGAATGTTGCGAGAATATAAGAAGCATATACCTTGGGGAAGAAAAACATGGAGGATGTCAACAATAGTATAACCTCCTTTTTGTATGATCTCATGGACACAATGAGGGCTAATAAAATGATCATCAATAGATATGCTTTCATAATCATTCCTATCTTTTCTATGATGTATTCATAGTACATTATATTTGGAGGACCTTCATATCTATTTTTAACAATGTTGGGGGGAGGATCATTGTTACTACTATTGAAACTATTGTAATTTTATAAAGGATTAAAAGGATGATGAGACACTATAGTTAAGTGTTTGACAACATTAGGATCAACATCTTACATAAAATTAGGGTCATGATTTTCTTCTTCATAATTCAATTTTCATAGGCGTAATTTATTTTTGGGAACACTTTTATTGGAGACTGTGGATTATTTATTTAGGTGAAATCCTTCAAATATGGGTTCCTATTTGAGTTGATATTTTGGTGATTCTAGGGTACTCTAGCGAGCATACTATGTTTTGGAAGGGATAAATGCCTTCCATAGACCATCCAACGTGGTAGACCTATGATCCCCTACTGTATTGGCATTTTCTGCCAATCTGGTTATCCATCAGTCAATGAATACTTCCAATGGCCCTCCTAGATTATATTTGGAATGAATTATTACACTGGAGTGACCACCCAATTTTTTGGATTAGTCACTCAACTTGCGGAGGCTAGGGTGTGTTCCCGATTCATTGAAATTGTCATATATTTTATCATATCATGAATAATCAATAGGATATGGTCAAGGGGAGAAGTTTGATTTTTGATCATTTTAAGGACATGTTGGTATACCTATTTGGATGGAATGTGAATATATTCTAATTCTGATGTCAGAGTAGGGATATGTGCCTGCTTTGGTCCTCCAATATCTACCACTAGGTACTAATACCTCTACTATTTAAGGGAAAAGGAAAGAGACTGAACCTAGTTTATAGAAATGATACACAAAATAAATCTTCTAGTTTCCATCATATTTGACTATCCAGATTCATATTTTTGTGTATGGATTTTCATCTACCCATTTTCTCCTATATTTGGATGATTGGGTTGGTATGCATCTACATGGATTTGAATCTACCTATATTTGGTTATAACCTTATTGGTTTGGGTTCTTTATACTTTATGGTAGATATTTGGGTCTTTTCATTGGTCAAAATAATATTTAACTAATGGGATTTTTATGTTTTGTTAGGGATATGTGACTACCTATAATTGTCCAACCTATTTTGATGACTTGATTGGTATGTTTCACCAATAATTTCCATCTTCTCAAGGAATATTTAGGCTCTATTTTTCTTAAGGGTGTCATGTACATTGTTAGGTATTTTTTTCAGCATGAAATTTTCTACCCATCTTACACAGTAGGTTGGGAGAATATTAGCTAGAATTTGAGCTTTCTTGAAATTTTCAACTGAATTTCCAAGGAATGATTCAACAATGGGAAAAGGAATATATGTATGCCAGTATTGTGTCACCATTTGTTCATGTTAGGTTTTTACAATTGGAATGAGGGTTTTAAAATATTTCATTATGTCTTATTTTACACTCTTCTACCCGCACAAGGGACCTTGATCCATTTTCCATCAAAAGGGGTTATCAGGGTGATATCCTTCTCAGAGTGACATACAGAGTTTCATGGTGTTGGGTACAATGACTTCTGGTAGAGACCCTTGGGTGGTACCACTGTGTTTTAGGGATGGAAACATTATTGATGACTACATATTTCTCCTAAATATACGGGTGGAACTGAATTTTTTATTCAACAAAGAAGCTCCAAAAAGGGTTCTACATGGCTTGTAAAACCACCTTGATCTGGAAAACATAAATTTTCTGTAAATATGTATTGTGGGGATTCATGGATCGGGGGATATACTTATCATCTTCCATACTGGGTAGAGGACCCATCTAGTAATAATATCAAACTTGTGAATTTGAGACCCATCGTGGATGTCGTTGGGTTGGAAATGTATTCCTATTCTTCATGGAAGATACGACTAGAGAAGTGGCTAACTTGAAAGTCTATAAAAACTTTTGATATTTTATTGGATTAATGGTTGATCTGAAGAGTTCCTAAAATATATGTGAAAATTACATAAAAAACCTACTTAATGTAGAATCTCATGACATCTTATGTAATTGATGGCATCACTTTACCCTTTTCCATTTTGGAATTAAAAGGGGACTAATACGGACTAATATCACCACCTTGGTGAATGGTTCACATCGTCTTCCACATTTGCTTCCTTCGAAAACATGTCCAGGTCAAGAACCATTGATTTCAAGGGGTAAAATGGTGTTCAATCACAGACATTGGGTATAATATCTTTGAACTATCTTCAATGTGTTTTTTTTATGGAGATGAAAACACCAAATCTATCTTTTATCCATGATTCATGGACATAAAATCCAAAAGCAGGTGCACATTGGGTAATGTGTACAAAAATATTTGAGAATACTCATGGTCGAAAGGACAGGATCTGGAGATCATCATACCTTTTTGGGGGAAACTGCTTCTTAATCAGTGACTCTCTTACATATTTAAGATATGTTCATGAATCCATTGTTTAGTACCATATATTTATACATGTATCACCTCTCTATAACAATCAATTATGACTAAAAATTGTTTAGGAATCATCTAAATATATTTGAGGTTGTCTATAAGTTGAGTGATCTGTATGTACATGTGGATATCTATCAATGTTACCCTTTTTTGGAAATATTGGGGACCATTTTGTGTTTTACATGGGCGATGTTGGATTATTTTTGCGTGATGGAGAGCTATGGATTGTGTCATCATTCAGGGGTATAATAATTGTCTTAATATTATGATCAATCCCATGAATCATTCTCCAACATATCCTCATGAGTGGAATGAGGACCCATGTAGTTTAGTGTTTGTTAACTGGGCAGATGGTTTATCATCACATGGATATGAAATCTAAGTGAATGATGCATGGATGAGGATAGTGTGGTACTTATGTTGAGGAAGCCAAAATAACCCAAGAGAGATACAGTTTTCTGGATGGTTGTGACCCTATCAGGGATATAAATAGTATAACATTAAGATGGATTAGGCTGGTGGGTATTGACCTCAGAGACGATTCATACATATCCCAATTAGTTAATAATCAAATCCCACACAGTTCAGTCTGTTTTGGGTTTTATGAATGGGATATCTCTATTTGAATAGGGAAATGATGTTGGATTACACTTGGAAGATGGCCATTTGGTGCTGCTGAATATGTCCCTCAGAAGGTTGAAGTGTGGTTTCAGAACATATACCTTTTATGAGGCCCACTGGAGGATTTTTATCATGTATATTTATTAATATATACTAACCTCTAAAACTATGAGAGTCATGCTCAATGTGAGATGCAATAGGGACATGTGGAGATGATAATTAGATGATCTCATCATATCCACTAATGGATAGTGTTGGGTCCCAAAGAGATATATTAAGGTGGATTTGAGTTATTATTAATTTTCTCTTTTTCATATCAAGGATATTCACATTTGGTGGTCTACCCTGATACGTCCTCGGTGGAGGTGAAGATGAAAAATATTTCCACCTTCTGTATGAAAGGCTATAGGGCTTATGTTAGGAGGACTGCCCTAAAATTGGTTAGAGGGTCATCTCATGATTATTACATGAGTAATATTAATCTTGTTGCATAATAAATATTTGGTTTGTCACTAGAGGCATCCTATGTTTTTCAAATAGGGTTCAATAAAGTTTAAAGTCATATTTCTAGGATGATGGTATAAATGTTTAACATCGTGTTGTGGGGACATTGGAAACACTATTTATTGTCATGTTGTAGGGACTAATTCAATGCAGTTTAACATCATGTGGATAGAACTACAAACTCGCATTTAGACTTCATGTTCCAGGGATGATGGAAACCTATTTTAACATTATGTCACAGTGATGAGTTCCAAATATTGGAATGTCATGTCTATAGGAAAACATGGATGAATATGAATAAAATGGATAATGTGGTACCTACTAAATAACATCTCTTTCTGGATCATCCTAGCATAGGAGTGACTTGAAGGGATTTCAAGAGCTGCATGATGAATGTTTCAAATCATGAAATTATATGGTGTGGATGTTTGATCAATATAAGGAAGAACAAAATATGTCGTCAACATGACCTAAAAGGTTCATGGTGAATATCAATGTTTTTCAGGGGGGTCAGTGACTGTTGCGAAGTGATTGTACCAATGGGCCAAGACCAAAACCCATATCTAATCTAGATAAGTGGTGAGGGGGTGCAGCTCTCATGGATTGGAGTAGCGAGCACATAGGGTATCCTAGATACAAGTGGGTTCTTTGGATTTGGCCACAAAGGATCATCCATGATGTATTATATGTGGATCTTTATCCTAATGATCCTGTAAAGGACCATCCACTCATGATTTCCTGCAAAGAATAATCCAAAAATGGATGGCCTCAAAGGGTTCATCCATGAAGAAGTGTTCAAGAAGGCTTTTCTGGAATGGGACTATTCACAATGAAAATTATTCCATATGGGGAGTCATTAATTAATGCCTACAAACAAAAATAAAACATCTTCCACATAGAATATCATTTGGAGGCTCTCTTACAAAAGGTTTATTAGATGGTGTCCTCAATGATACACCAACATATGGTTTGTGGGATTGTATCAACAATTTACTTTTTCTATGCTAAGGATTTCTCAAGCACCTGCTCCAAATTTATTTCTTCATGCTTCATATACTTGACTCACATTTTATCCCACCCTATAGTCTATTAATATAAGAGAAGATGTACAAAAAATTGGTTTGGTCAATTATTCGTAGTGGGCCATGAACCGTCTTTTGCCGGAGCCCACGAAGGATGCCCTAGTTCACGGTTGACAAAGACACTAGGTAAACCATTCACATAAGGGAGTTGTCATTTGTGGGGGGTGGGATATCAACACCTTGGTCTTACAAATGGATTCATCTCATTTTCAGGGATCCAATAGTACTTCCTTGTCCTCTGAAGGATTTAGTTCAGGGGTAATATTTTTTCTTGGTAGTGGAAATCACTACCCCCACACGGAAAAAAAAATCAGGTTCATTTGTGCGCACCAAAAATATTATATCCATCCCACGATCATAGTTCAATGATTATTTCCTGATCATAATATCTCCATGATTTTTGGTGGACCCTGAAGGGATTCATGCTACGCAGTTAATTCACTTTTACCATTTTCTTCGATCGTGTTCTGAGCCTCCTTTCTACCCTTTTTGAAATAAATCGAACTATCTATATCTTGATTGTGGAATTTTTAGGCCCCAAAAACCATCTTATTTGGGACATATTCAAATCATTCTAGGTTTATATATACATTAACTCTTTATGATTATTATATATGTCACACCATACCTCATACCGATTATGAATCTGTATCATTAATGTATAAATTTCCACAACTAACTTGAAATCATGATTTGTGAATTTTTTCGCATGACCCTACAGTTTCCTTGATATATATGTTATAATCATAACATTACAAAATATGAAACTTACCTATGCATTAATTGATGTTTCAATAAATATGAAAACCCCTTCTTCAGTATTTCGTTGTGTAAACATATGTATACTGACAAACCTTCTCGTTATTTCCTTAAAATTACCTCTCACATTCATCAGTCCAAAGAAACCAAAATCAAATTAGAGTAAACTATATGAGTGGATTACGCAACCATAAAACAATTTTCACCAATAATCAATTATATATATCCAATCTAATAACATAATATATTTCAATCATAGTGGTCAGATGTTTCCATTGTTTAGTAACATCCATAAATTATGGATCCACCGATATACCATCTGTTGAATTTGTATGTTAAGAAAATGAATCATTATATAGTAAAAGTTCACACATATTAAATCTTTCATACACAATTATATTCCATAGGGTATTTAGTCCAATTTTCTTGTCTTATTCACAATGTTACATTCCCCTAGAATATAACATAATAACTTGAATAATGAATGCCACAAACTAACCATGTTAATCACTAATGTCTCTATTCATTAAATTCCGAAATATAATGGATGGATTATAAGAAAAAAAATGCATCACTATAAATTCATTGTGTTCAGACCTCAAATGGATGAAAATATTTGGCGTGTCTTTACATTCATACAACAAATTTTGTTATCATCATCAAAGATCATTATTTTAAAAATATTGATCTCCCAATATTTATCAAAAAAATCATCACCGATAGGAAGATGATACTTATTCATGGTTATTATCATGATATATTGATAATAACTACTGTAGAGTTTCAATGATCCATTATAATTATTAATAAAAAATATATTCACCCCATGGTGAAACTCCATGCCAAAGTAATCCCTTACCATGATTCCATGGGATATTATTCACTAAGTCATAAAACTATATCGATTCGATTGTATATAATGAATGGGAAATAGTTATAGAATAATGAATGAGTTCTATAGAATCATAAAATCAATATTCAAAGTAATAATAGGAAATTATTATAAAAAATCATCAAAAAGAATCAATTCAATAGGAATATATTTAATTATAATTTTCTCCCCAACCATCAAAGATAAACACCCTTTTTTATAAGAATAAAGAGAAATGAAAATTATATTATTTTGATTAGATGATCTTATATAACTTTTCACTGATTGATTATTATCTATTTACATAGAATATGAAATATGAATTTATTTCCTTCTAACTTAACAATGGGTTTATATAAATAAATATAATTCTTTTACAAGATAACAATAAATTAAACTATTGGGAGGATAATGGGATTTTAATTATGGACATGCCCACAAATAGTAATCTGAAATGAATCATAAACATGAAATACGATCATCTTACCACTATATGTTTTGACTTGAAATCTAATGACTAATTATTGAGGATTTATTGGGATTCTACAAGAAAATTAACAAAATATAAAACATTTGGTATATCTAAAATCAAATAATTCATTATAATTTTTAAAGAGGATGTTATTTATACCTTTGACAACATTGTTTTCATACCCCACTTTAGAAATTGTTTTCTCATGTTGTATCCATTTGTATCTGGGTGTAATAGGTTACTGGTGTTATCTACATTAATTTATCATAATATTTTATTCATTTCATAGAATAATTTATATGCTCTTTAAATTTGAAGTACTAATGTGTTTTAAGTGCATTATACAAATATTTTTCTAAATTATTAGCAAAATATTTCTTCCTTTCACATCAACATTTGGTTTTTCTATGAACATACAATACAAACTTAAGTAATTTACTATTCCACTTATGAAGGTTTCCTCCATGTTTCCTTAATCATTTTGAGAATACTTAAAACCTCATATTCATCACTCCATGGTATTAATTATAATTATTTCTGTTGAAATCATTCATTTTTTTCTTAAAAAACTATGAGACTATTGGGTAACTTCAATATGCATTTCCACCATGATAGAATATCAAAAACTTTATTCATAGATACTAATATTTATTATGTATAAATCTATTAAGGGACATAGTTTTATGCGCCAAAAGAGTCAATAAATCATATTTTCATGTGGGATCATAACATGAGAAGTGAACCTCACAAGTGTTGTATGTTTTTACCCATAGGTAATGTATGATTCATCATACTTATTCATTTTCTCAAGGAATTATGTCTCCATTTTAATATAAATAATACAATGAATTTACATATCAAAAAATAATCCCCTAAACTCATCCCACTCAATTGAATAATTTTTATCATGGTTCTTAGTGTTCTTGGTATGAATCTTATATTGGTCAACATATACTTCCTGCTGATAAATAACTAATTTTCTATGTTTTGAACAATGATGAATTAAAATTATCTTTTTAGTGGTATAAATCATTTACAAAACAAATATTGGATTTGAAAAACAAGTACAAGAAGGTTTATGTTGCCTCATGAAGGTCTCAATTGGCCATTTTTCACTTCTTTTCATAATTGGAAGGAAAAAATGGTTAATATCTTGAGATAGAGATAAAATAATAAAAGAAATATTTTTCATTCAATCCCCCAAAACAATTTTTTTCTTAGTAAAAGTATCATAGAATTATCCATTAGATTTAGATTATTGTACTTCCTTCAGGTTCAATCCATTTACTAAACTAAAATTATATAGTGTTAAAAATAATCATTCTACTGAGAAACCACATAATGCTAAAAAATAAATTCTAGGAAATCTAAATCATTAAACCATCTCTTCAATTATTGACCCCTTATGTTCTTCCTGAGTCATTCATAGTTATAATCTATTCAATTCCTTAATAACTATTTCTAACTAAAAAATAAATTAAACTATGAATATCCCATGACAATATCTAACCATGTGTATAGTTATGTAACATTTAATTTTCACAAGAATGATTTTTGAGATATCCATAACTAACCCTCTTTTGTTTCATTACAGCATGATGTATCTAGACTAAATGTGTGTCCACATGTAGCTTCAAGAAAGGTAATTATTACAGGGAGAACCACATAATCTATTCATTACAAATACATTAGGATATTATCCTACCCATAGACGTATCCACATTTTTTCTAGAATTTAATCAAGTACTAATCTCCAAGTATTCACTATATCTGCATCTAAAACATCTATAGAGTCTGATTCATTTAATATATAAATATTAAACCAATTGAAAGGAATATTCAATAAATTTCACAATAATTAAATCATGATAACATTAATGAACAATTTTATTTGGATTCTAGATACAATATATTCTTATTTAATGAAATAAATTTCACATAATCAACATAGTAATCTTCATATACATACCCTATATGTATCTTATATTAATAACCTTATGAATGTATATATAAGATTGGGTGAACTGGTATTCTATATAAGGGTAAACATTATAGATATCAATTTCCTCTTAGAAATAAAATATGTATAATTTTATGAGATAATTATCTTAACATTTATTAATCCATACCCGATAAATTGAATACCATAATATTAAATCATGAAAAACCCCATGGTAGTTTACAAGACATGAACCATTTTGGATTCAAATAAAATGGTATATTATATGATAACATTGGAATAATATATAGATTAATGTATAAAAAAATAATTTCTTTATCCATGGTTCACTTACAAGAATATCAACTTGTATTGGGTTCTCTCCCAATTCAAGTTTTACAACAGTCAAGGTTTAATTACAAGACTATCATAATGAAACAAATATTTTACTCAACAATGTTTAATCCCCATTTCTGCCATTAGTATCTCATAAGATATCAATCCTTACCAAATTAATGTGAATGATATATAATTCAAGTCCCACCCATCACATAATAATAGCTCATTCATATGTGTTCAGTTATATCATAAAACATTAATCATATATCATTACTCATAGAACAAAAATAGGTTTCATTAACATTTCACTAACTACTCATATAATAACATTCAGAGTGTAAATAGATATTATAGGTATCTAATAATTATAATAAAAAACCTAATGGGAATAAATATTTATGATATTAGTAGATAATATCCTGATAAAACAATATTTAACATCAAAATAATGTTATCATAGATGAAAATACCTTTGAAATATAACAATAATATATCATAGGAAAAATAAACTTTTCCTTTTGGAATAAAAGATTTAATAACCAATTATTTCTAAAGTAATTGGAAATATTTTTCATTTTAAATTAACATAAAATTATTTAAATGATTATTAAAAACATTGAGCGTCCATTGTAGTAGGAAATCCTATTCCTGTCGTGTATGGTAAAAAATGACATCCTTCACATTTTAAATAAAAAATCAAATACAATTCATTGGAAAAATGATAAGAATATTCCATTTAAACCATTTTTCAAATATTACAACAAGGGTAAAATTATATTAGATAATAATATTATAATTTGAAAAACATTCTTGAAAATAATTTAATTAAAACTCTTACAAGGATGAGAAATATCCCTAATTATATAATTAATAATGAAACTATTTCTTGGAAAAAAAATTTATACATTATTATGTAAAAAATAGATCAGTATTTTAAAATTATTTAATAATTACATAAATAATATTATTTGAGTAAAACTCATGATATTATAGATTAGTAGGAAAACCAAATTTAAAATTTGGAACTTAATAGAATACAATCCTAGTAATCACTGAGATTGTAAAACATGACCATTAACTCAAGTTAAAAATTCATAGAGGGATGTATTACTTACTATATAATTCATTTAATTTTTTTAATATTCTATAATAATATAAAAACATATAATATCGTATATGTTCCAATTAGAACATTTCAACACCTATTTATTAAAAATACCATAATAAAATCATCGTTCACAGATGTTAACTTAATAATTTTCAAGGTAGTTTAAATTTTAAAGGCCTGATCATTGAACCCTAATATGGTTCCATAATATCCAGAATTTTATTCAGAATATATATTTATTTTATATATATAGATAGGTATATCCATAAAATGAAAACAAATTAAATTTATTGACATCATTTATGGAGATATTAGACTATACATACACATGACCACATTATCATTTTCTAATAAAATGAAGGTAAGAATGATAGATATTAAATTATTCTTGATGAACAATAATTATATCTCTAATAAAACATATATTTATATATATATCATTATTATCATACATGTGATGTATAAATAAAAAATACATCACATCTCTTCATGCAGGTGGTAGTCCACAAGAATAATTGAGTGACATTAACTTTTTTCAATTTATAGGAATGTCTGTAAGTTGATAGGATATTATAATTCCATAGTCATAAAAATTTAATAAAAAAATATAATTTGATTTAAAAAAATATAGTAACATACCTGTATAATTTATAATGTAAAATAACTAGTATCAGTACATGGAGGTGGTAGTCCAGACGTATGCACAAGAGAAAGTTTATCATTACATTCAATAGAAAAGTGGGAAAGTTAAATTGTTTCAATATTCATAATAACATCCCAGTAAAATAAGGACAATAATTTTCATAAAATAACATAGATTTTGATGATGTAAAAGAATTAATATTTTTAAAGAGATTGGGTAAGACGATTACCTCCTACTCATATTGACCCAATTAGATACGTTCTAATGGAATGTTTTAAAGGTATTCATATAGAACGAAAATAATTATTCATTTATTTGGATTTTACTAATTAATGAGCATATGGTTTTGTGAATTTAGATGGATCAATGTTGTGTATATACGAAAATTATGGGGTGCCCTTATTTATGTGGGGAGAGGACACACATGATATTTCTTAAAAGATTAGAATATTACAATTTCATTCTAAAGTTTAATTCGTCAAAATTTATATAGATTAATGGGTGGGATATGATTAATTTTAAATATGACCATCCAATTGGATTTCAAAAATATTATTTTGAAAACATAACCTATTCCCATTGTTAACACCCCTGGAAAGACCATTTATAATCATAACATCAGTGAAATTTGTTTTTTGGTTTTACTATTAATTATGACTCTAATGAGTCCAATTTAATTTTTTTAGTCATTTGGAAATTTAAATATATATGTATTGATCAATCCTTAGAGTTGTAAATATTGATTGGATGTTGTAGAAACACATAATTTATTTATTAAAAATATTAGTGTCTAATAATGATAGAAAACATATCATATCATTATAAATTCTTTTCCAATTAATCAACACATTGGATAGGAAATATAGGGCATGTAGAATTTTTAGATCATGGGTTTACCCTACACATGAGATATATTCTTTGGGAATAAATTCTTAGGTTTAGTGAGATCATTGATGGGTACATTAATTAAATAAAATAAAATATTAATCATTTTATTTAATTGGTAAAACTAATACACTCCCTATAAGTGATATTATATAAAACCAACAAGGATGTCGACATAACTATGGGAGATTAGATAAGAGGAGGAGGAGAGATCTGTTGTTTTTTAAAGATCTTGGAACCAAGATTGAATACAAATAAAAAATAGGTATCATAGATAGAAGTTGAACTCAAAAAGTTTATCACCCTTTTCTCCAGAAGATTTGTTCATCACCCAAGATCAATCCATTAATGAAGTAAGGCATATTTTTACATGGATTTACACACTGTTTGATTTAATTTATGACCATTTTTTATAGATTCTATTTTGTTTTTTAGTGATTTAAATTACTCACATGAGGACAAATTCAAATATATTTCTTGGATTATTTTTTATCAGGTGTTCAAATATATCAGCTTTAGATAATCTTTGTTTAATTGTTGGATGAGATCAGACTAATAAAATAGCATAACTATGTTCATGCTCTTTTTCTCCCCACATTTCTTCACATTCTTCATAATTGGCATAGAGGGTCATCGTTTGAGATTTTTTGGTTATATTCAAGTGCAATAAAACCGTAATATTCTATGAGGATTAATGAATGATAGGGGTATCTGGGTTTTATTTAAAGATCCATGTTTTTTGGGGCTATGGTTCTCTTATAAATGGATTAGAACCTAAATCTATAATGGGAGGCATGACAATTACCACGAAATAATACAAGATGATAATTTTTGGCCACCAAAGAATAGGAAACAATGATCAATGTTATAATTCATTAGTTTTAGATAATATTGGTGAGTCTATAAATAGTAAAAGTAGGGGAATAGGTGGATATAGAATCCACATAAATGATATTTGGTTTTTTAAAAACAATTATGAACATAACATGTAGTACGGAGGAAAAAACACTACATTGATTGCTTGTTGTGAATGAATGTGTTCTTGGGAATATAAAAATAAAAAACTATGTGCAAAGGCCCAAAATTCATATGTCCATCCATGAAATTATAAGTAGTTTTCTAAGGGAAATCTACATTACCCAATGTACAAATATACTACATGTACCCTAAAGGGTCACACTATATATAGGTATAAGGAAAGTCAAGCCACATACATTTATATAAGCTGTGAGTACACAATAAACACTCGAGTACATGATTTTCAGTAGAGCACACATCACTAATATCAGAGATATGAGAATACCGTCATTAGTCAAGACAATTGGGGTACTCGAAATATTTGCCCATTAGAGATAAATGATTGTCCAAGATGTGTCCAGGGTTTGAAACAGTCCAGTTTTCATGTGAGGTTAATTTCTATATGAATCCATGTACACACCATGTACGTATTATATAAACATCTATATTGTACATATAATTCCTCAATAATTGGATGTAGGGCCATGATAATTCTATACTAAGTTAGTTTCAATGTACAACATGATGGTATGATTTATATTTGAATCATAGGTACAACATGATGTGTACTGAGATGGGAACTTATTTTAGTAATGCATGGCTGATAAAAGTGATTAGGGTTTTTTATTATACTAATGTTGGGGTTAGTACACCCCTTCTATTCTAGGTGGTGGTCCAAAAAATCATGGATATGGGTAGGGACAAAATCCCCCATTGTAGTAGAATTCCTATACCTATGGAGTCGTACTACCATGATTAGTTGTCGTCTATCTCTATCTAAGTGGAAGGTCCCCCATATATTTTATACATATAGTGATGGAACACCACCACATTATCAAAATCATGTTTCCTCTATCAAGATATTTTTACTCCCATTCAAAACAATTATGTGGAAATTAAGTAATCCATTGTAGTATTTATTTAGTGGCTATAAAACATAGTGGTGAGGTATGGGTCCGATATAATCATTCTAATTATATTATACAATATTTTTTTCTATAATATAGTTCCTTCTCGATTATGAAGTGCATTTGTTAGTGAGGTCCCCCCATCAATATTCATGGGAGTTTATTCTTGGTTGTTGACATAAATGATAGAACTTTGGGAGATATAGCTTCACTCATCATTTTTAATTTGATTTGGAGATATAGTTAACCATTATTGATTCCCATGGTCTTCTTTTGAGCATATTTAATGTTTGATTTTCTTTAAACTCATTTTCATTGGTTGATATGACTTTATATTTCTATTGTTAATTTTTATGTATATAAAAATTTGTATTTTTATAATGACCATTTATGAGGATTTTACAACAAACGTTTGGTCATATAAAAACTACAGATATATAAGATGTAACTATGGAGGACTATGTATCAATGGAGCATAGTAGTACATGGTATTTCTGATCACATATCATGGTCATACTTTGGGATCTTGAATTTTTCCCTCCCGTGATATTCATCCTTACTGTTTTTGTTAGTTTCTGTTTCCTACTATATGAATGGTTGGTAAGGTAATTTTTCCCTAATACTTTTCTATTCCATTTTCCACAATGATATATATATATATATATATATGATTTTCTTGGATGATTTTTTTACTATCTTGTAGCTTATATACTGTCATATATATCCAATATTTAATGATGTTTTGAAATTGTGTAAAAATACATGTACTTTTGGATTATTCCTCCAATTTACTTTTTATTCTTACTTAGGGATTATTGCAAGACTCTAGCATATTAGAGGTAGTATTGGGTACTCACCCTTATCTTACTATTGAAATAGGTGGGGTATTGATGGTTAGGTCTAATACACAGTTTTATAAAAGTTGGTTTAGCTCTATTAATCATTTTTAGAGTAATATATGATGTGACCTTTGTGATTTGAACATTGGGAAAACTTTATAGAGTGTCTACAGTTCATTACACAAGCTATGGAACATAATATTTGTGTGTTGGTTGATGTATCCATATTGTTGACTTTGAGTACCTTCTTGTATACCTGGTATACAGGTGAACCAATTAGATGGAACCCAATGGTACATGAATCATATTTGAATGGGTCATTAGAAATCCATGTCCATCTTGCTTCAACTATCCAGATATTCTCCTTGACCCTGGTCCTTTATAACTTCTTCTATGTTTCCGTCATTAGAAAATTAGTTTGGATGTAGAGATATTGTCATAAGGTTGTATTGATGTATGAAGTGGCCTCATTTTGGGGGCTTATTCTTGATTTTTTCCCTCATGAAAATCATATCATTTTTCATACAGCCAATTAAAATTTAATTTACCCACCTTTAGTGGACAAAGAGGATGATTTATTATATGTTGAGTTGTACATGGAACCATTGGAGAAGAATGGTATGTTTATAATTGGATCATTTTGTGAGTTTGTATGATATAGACTAATCCAAATTCTCCGGGATCCAGACTATCATGCACTGGATGATCAGGTCCAGATAGTATTACTTATTTTTTATCATATGTGGGCCTCAAGTTATCATATAGTTTCCATCATAACCAATTATTTGTATGATAAATATAGAACTGTTGTGTTCTATTTTTATAGATCCATGATGATAGAAAAATATCATGGGACATATTCAAGAGTTTATTTAGAGATGTCTACATATCATCATCCTCAAATGTAATCTAGCTTTATCTAGGGGTGATGGTATGGGTATTAAAACTTGTGTGGGACCCTTCATGGTGAGATGGAGCTATTGAAATCATATCATCTTCAAGGAAAATTTTGGTGCTGATGGATCCAGATGTAATTGATGAGTGGAATAAAATAAGTCCTGAAATGGAGAATTATTTCCCCCAAAAAATGAGAAATCATCTGCTGTTATTTAATGTCATATGGGTGAGTACGTGATTCTGATATATGTAAATTATGAGGTTTGGGGGATGAGATTCTTTGAATTCTCTGTCCATATTCATTTTCCTGATTCTATGGTTTCAGATGTGAACCTTCTTAGTTTAATTTTAAAAATACTTCTAGAAGGATAACTACATAATATGGAGTCTTATCAACCATAGGGGTTGGAATGATACATTCTATGTCCCATGACATTTCTACATTATTCTTAACTTTTGTAAAAATGGGTGAAGGTCACTCCTTCCATGCCACATCACTTTTTTGAGACATGGAGATCCCATAGGATTCTTTATCTCTACCTTTTCATCTATAGACTCTTACTTTATAAGTGTTGATGACCACAAAACGCTTCTAAGTGTATCAAAATTCTCTTTTAGATGAGGGTTTCTCAAGGAATTTTTCTACATAAGAAATTACAACTTATGATTTCTTTCTTTCATGGATAGTTGATATGGTCACCCCCTTTTGAGTTGGATAGTATGAATTATGCTATGGTAGATACAATATTAAAGGATATTTTTGACCCATTGAGTGCCCATGGATATCTCCAATGTTATACAAGAATAATGCCCGATGTTTTGTATACAAATTTCATTTTTTTATCGAGTGAGTAATGTTATGATCATTAACATGTACCAATGTCTAACTATTTTTATGACCTCTTTAATCTATGTTAAATAATGAGATGGTTCTCAATGATTGATCTTGGGTTCAACAATCACAAATTAATTATTTATGAATAATCTTATACCAAATACAAAATTCTGATGATATAATGGACATGATGAATTACTAGTGATGAACATTGATGAGATGATAAAAAATATAGTGTTCATGGAACATATATATCGAATATTACAACCATACATGGATCTATTTTTGGTTAACATTATCAATGAAATTTTTCAATACTCTATGAAAATGTTGTTTATAGAGATTTTGGGAAGGACTACACATACATCAGGCGAACCAATTATCATGATCCCTCAATGTGTAAGAATTTGATTTGAGATTATCACATTTTGGGTAAGGGAAACTCTGAGCAAGTTGTATCCTTAGAAAAAATAGTGGATGAAGCAATTGTTTTCTTATAAGACTCCCATGAGCATGGTGGAGTTGTGGAGTTTCATCATTCTATCAGGGTACTAGTAGAGGGTTTTAGATTTTGTTTCCATGATTATATCCTCTTTTACTAACTTGAGAAATAACTAGATATCATTTATTAATCCAAAGTATTCTCAGATCCTTAAAGGAGCTTAGGATAATAACAATCATTGATGATGTGTTTAGAAATCCAGATGATGAATTCATGTGTAATGTGTTTTATGAAACATAAGGAGATGATCATGGATTTGCGTTGATACAATTGTAGGTAGACATTTCATGTGGTTCAAATTAGGTAAGACCCCTTTATTGGGATTATGTGATGATTCAGTTTTGGATGAGGTAGTCTTCCTGCTGAATATATTTATAGTATACCTTCTAAGAGATTATTTTATGCTTGTACCGTTATATTTTCTAGTACATTTCTAATCAAAGAGAAATGAACATTAGAAATAGGAATTTTTTGGAGTTCCTATGGAACTATGTCTTTGAGATCCTCTATATTATAGGGGAGGGAAATGTGGTGGTGAAATCCCTTAGTGTTGTAAAATATGGTTCCATAGACCCTACATTATATGTTATTAGGATTACTAAACCATGTATATACTAAGTTTTAAATCATATGAAATTACCATTAATGTTTTTAAATTTATATTGCCACTATTTATTTGTAATGTACATATATTATTTTTTATTCCAAATTCTTATAGATGATCCCATGCATTAATGGGAACCTTGAGATTCTATGAAATGTATCTTAAATAGATGTCATATAGTGTAGATACCACATACTAAGTGAACATAGTAGATATCTAACTATCAGGAGATTATGTCACATTAACATTGAGTAAAATTCTCATAATGTTTGAAGTTTGTGTTCTATTTTAGGTGAGATCATGAGGATATACTCGGTAATAGGAACACCACATGATTCAGGTGTTATTTGTTGTTTCTATATATATATATATATGCATATATATAATATCTATTAACATGAGATCATTATCAATTTGTTCAATTGTATTTATTAATTTGATTCAAGGAAAAAACATGATAGCAAAGTCATGGTTTGGTAGCTTTTTTGGTGCATCATGGGATTTATGAATTTGGCTGATTGATTATGATATAATCTATCTCATCCTAATTGAATATTACATATCTTAGTCATTGTGTATATGGATGACAGTGATGCCATCCAATACATGGCCATGGTAGTCGAAATAAATTTCATCTAATTTGAACAGAAAATAACAAAGAAAGGAAAGGATGGTGACCCAAGTTTTTGTCATCCTTTATGAGATATCATATTAAAAAGAGATTATATCACACTGAATGTTTTTTTGTTGTATGGTTTTCATTTCTATGAATATTCCTTGTCTCTATAGGGGCCTTGATGGGTTCGTAGAATATACTCATGGTTTGTGAATATTATTCACTTAAATTGAGATAAGATCGTAGTGGGTCACACACAAAAACACATTCATTATACATCTATATTCTAAAAAATAGTAATATTGGATATAGTGGGTCACCCCACGAGGTACAAGTTTTTTCCATATTCTATGGATTGCCGATAAACAAATAAATAAAATATTATTTGAATATAAAATAATTTATTTTAATTTATCTAACAAATTATTTTATGTGTGTTTATGGAATTATATGGAAACATGTAACATGAATGTATATTATTTTAATTGTCAAGGATAATTTAATATTAGTGGGAACATTGATTCATGATAATGATTAAGGTTTATCTCATCCATACATCCATCCAAGATAAAAAACATTATTCAAAGAAACGAAACACACCATGCAACCCCCCTTGCTTAAGGAGGTCTGAAATAATGTAAGCCGAGGGTATCCCCTCTAATTAAGTTCACAACCTCATGTTTCAGACAACAAGTGGGATTCAGGCAAGTGTGCACAGTAGTCTGTTCAGCTAAAGAAGCCAGATGATCACCTACATTGTTTCCCTCCCGCCTTGTATGGGAAACATGAATGGAGTCCAGGATCAAAGATCTGGACTTCCTAACCTGATATGAAATGGACCAATAGAAACCACCCTTTCCCCGCAGAGCATCGTGAAGAATAAGGGAGTCCATCTCGACCTGAGTTAAAATCACACCTTCTTGAATGCAGAGCAAGAGGCCCATGAGCATAGCCTTGGTCTCCCCCATGAGAGGGTTACCCATTCCAAAGCAAGAAGATAAGTCCAAAACAACATCACCCAGGGCATCCCTAACCAATCCCCCTCCTCTCATTCTACCATACACACATGACCCATCAATATTGAGTTTGAAACCATAACTAGGGGGCTTTCCGGAAACCCACCATCTCCGCACCTCATTTGAAGTAGGGAGAGGGTGAGGGATTTTAATCTGAAGCCTTCCAAATGAAGGAGAATCCCGCCACTCCTTATACAGAGAATACCATTCCAGTAGCATGAATATTATCCTTGCTAAAATGTATCGTTTCAAAGAGACATCACCTTGTAAAAAGGCCTGGTTTCTGGCATGACATAAACACCATCACCCTGCACTCAGAATTCCCGCCTGAGCCGTATGCTCCTTATCCATCTCAAGAGAACCTTGAAACCAGTCCCTCTGGAACAGGGAGATATCCCACTGCCGAGGAGAGGAAAAAATAGATCCCCTGAAACATTTCCACACTGCTGATTCTCAGTCCCCTTCAAAGAATAAATGATTCATGCTCTCCACCTTCTTACTCCTGCAACAATGGAATGGGGAAGCTATGTTCACACCCAGGTTTTTAACACACTCATCTGTGGCCACTACTTTCCTTATAATATTCCATAGACTAAATTTGAACTTATTTGGAATGAAATTTCACCACAACACTCTATTCAATTTGTCCTGGTGGTTCTGCTCTGAAACCATCCTTCGATACTCTCTGTTGGAAAAGACGCCAGAAGGCAAGGGAGAAAAAAACAGAGATCTAGATCTATGTTTAACTCGATGGATGCCAGAAGGCCTTGTTGTTCAGAATTCAGAAAACCTCTATAATCATGGGAAACAGCGTCACCTCTATCTCTGTAATCAAAGGATCTGGACACCCCGGGAAGCCAAGTGAATTCCCAGCCCAGTTCTTGTGCCAAAAATAAATGTCCCCTGAACCAACAATCCATCTGTCATGCAGAAGCAAAAGTTGAATGATGGTGTAGACCTTCCCCCAAATAGGAAACTTTTATCCACACACTTCATCTTTTCTAACACCGCCAATCTGAGATATGGTTCTTCCCCATAATGTTCGTTCATCCAGAACTTCCTAGGAAAGCTTTTTGTGCATACAATTAATCGAGCTACGAAGGATCCTGACACCAACCCCCCCCCCCCCTCCAACACCGGCCTAGCCATTTTATCCCAAGAGACCCATTGTATCTTTCCTTAGACGTTTGCATCCCAAATGAAGATAAAAGGATTTTTTCATTAATTTTGATCACTCGTTGAGGCACATTGGAAGCACTCATCGCGTGCATGGGGATGGAAGACAGAACTCTATTAAATAAAGTAATACAGCCTCCCAACGATAGGAAATTGTTTTTCTAGTTCAACACTCAGATTTTTATCTTATACACAATTGGATCAAATCACGTACCCATAGTCTCCCTAAAGAAATTGGTGTGCCCAAGTACTCCAGAGGCAGCTCCCCATGCTACATGTCTAGCCGTCTACACAAGGAGGCCACCCAAATAGCAGTGCTCTGTTTTGGGAGAAAGAATTTTCTCTTGGTTGAGCTAATGATCTTCCCACTCTAGTGGAAATAAGTTTGAAGGATGTGCAGAATTCCTCTTACTGAATCATTCCCCTATTTAATGAAGATGATGGTATCATCCGCAATCATTAGGTGAGATAACGAGTGTACATTCATCCTCCTCTTAAAAGCATTTAAAATCCCTTGATTTAGACCTCTTTGAATGAGCATGCTTAACTTGTCTTGAGCTAGGATGAAGATGCTGGGAGATAGAGGATCTCCTTGACGAAGGCCTCTAGTAGCCTTGAAGAAGCCATGAACCTTTCCCATAAGAGCCACTGCCATCCAATGATAACTTACACTCATGAATAAGAGATCCACCAACTTATCTGATAGGCCAATGCTTGAAAGAACACTGTTAATGAAGCTTAATTCAAGCATGTCATAAGCCTTGTTCATATCCACTATGATTTCCAAGTTTGAGCCATGGGTCTTGATATTGATATCCCTTAGCTTCTCCTGAGCCGTCGCTATCGCTCCTTGAATGGATATCCCTTTCACAAACCCATGTAATTCCGAAAAAATCCAAGATGGAATAAACATGGCTATCTTCGGATTAATGACTCTGGCCATGATTTTATAGGGGAAGTTGCATAATCTCACTAGCCTATAGTGAGACAGAGAAGAAGGGCTATTAATTTTAGGTAAGAGCACCATTGTTGTTTCACTAGCCACCCCTGGAATGCTCCCACCCCGGATGTATTCTTGGACTGCCTCAATAATATCCTTCTTAACCCTCCCCCAAACCCCTCTATAAAACGATCTCGGGAAGCCATCTGGCCCCGAGGCGCTATCCGGGTTAAGATGATGCATGGCTGTATGAATGTCCTCCTCACTATGAATAGCCTCAAGAACCTCGTTATCCGTCTAAGTCACCCTCATGGGAATAGCCTCCCACAGCTCGCTCTGACCACTAGGATATCCTATGGCCATCCCCATCTTAGGTCCAGCGAGAAGATCCTTAAAGAAGGAAGCTGCTAAACCACCCACTCTATCCCTATCATTCGAGTAAGAGACAACTTCTAATAGGAGGTTAGGTGTGTATAAACACTTTCTCTCTCTAATGAAAGCATTGAAATAAGCTAAATTACATTCCCCCTCTTGAAGCCATCTCACCCGGGAGAGATCCCGAGCCAACCATTCATGCTTAAGAATCTCATATGCCCTGCACTCCTTAATACTCATGAGATTATCAAAAACCAAGCCATCCCACTCCTCCTACAAGTTAGCCTCCATTCCTTCGATACTCTGCTTTCAGGACTCCAGATTTTGGTCAAAATGAGGAAGGTCCCTTTCCCAAGGCATCCGACTAAGTTTCAAACACCTTAGCTTATTATGAATGGCCACCCACGAGTGCCTCTACACAGGCTCGTTTCATGAATCCTTTATGAGCCGATAAAATCTATCCATTTGGGCCCACCGTTGATTAAAACGAAACGCTTCTTGATGATCCTGCATGGGAACCAGAGAAACCAAAATGGGAGAATGATCAGATAACCCATGTACTAAGTGTTTGACCTTTGCATCCGGGAACATGCACATCATGTTGTTGTCGGCCAAGCACCGATCAATCCTACTCCAGCATCTCCTCCTAGAAATTTGGTTATTACACTAGGTGAAACTATCTCCCAAAAAACCCCGGTCAAGGGGGCCCTTATCCTCTAGGAACTGAGCAATGTCCATGCTTGCCTTTCTGGGAAACACTTCTCTACCCTTTTTCTCCTCGGTGTCCAGTACAACATTGACATCCCCCACGAACATCCAGGGTATGTCCATTGGCTTGAAGGCCCCGAGTCCTTGCCAAAGGAGTTTGCATTCCTGGAAATTAAAACACCCATACACAAACGAGACAAAGAATCATTCCCCCCTTTCGTTACTTTAAACGTTATATACTGGTCCCCTGAATCAACAAAATCCACTACACACTCCTTGTTCCATAAAATCCATATGTGCTTATCGGTCGGGTCAGCATGCATGGACCCCTGTATACACATTTTTCATGAAAAATAATTGATCTTAGCAACCCTCTGTTTATGCTCGAGAACTAAAACTAAACATACTTTGTTTTTATTGACTTTCGAAGCAATGAAATCTGATTTCACCTGATCTCCCAATCCATGGGAATTCTAGAAATGAATAGAAGACATCAAAAAACAGAAGTTCTGGCTTTGGCCCCAGGCTGCTTGGTCCACTTACTTATAGGTGATGAATCAACTCTTTGTTTTCGCAACTGTGCCCGAGTGATGACCCCCAGGCTTGACACTGGGGAAACTAGAGTACTTCCATCATGAGCCACGGGGGAAATGGAAGATGGCCCTAAGGGACACTCCATCAGAAACACATTATTATTACCGCTTCCTGGTTCCTTTCTATCTGATCCACCTACAAGATCCAAGGGAGAGAGAAGAGTCGGCTCCGAGGGACAAACCAGTAGCACCACTGTCACCTTAGAAAACCACTCCTCCGCAAAGTGTTGTAGAAGAGATATATCTTGATCTGTACACATAACCCTTTTCAAAAAAAAGTACATGAAGAAATCCATCCAATCCTTAAAGGGATTTGGGGGAGAAAAGAAGGAAGACACAGAGCCCTCCTCGTTCTGCCCTGGGCCCCGAGGATCCACAGAACAACTCCTTGCGAGACCCCGAAGGAAGGATCTTTGAAGCAGATACCAATCTCCTTCACGCAGGATCAGACCTAGGAGAACCGGAATCCCCATAACCTGCAGACACATCTGAAGCCACTTTAGAAGGCAAGGGACCCCCATTGCGATGGGCCGACGATCCTCTAAGATTGGAATGATGGGCATGGTTCGGTCAAGGCCAATGGTGGCCATCCCTACAAAGAAGAGTCGGGTGACCTTGGAGAAGGAAAGACGAGAAAAACCTGGGAAACTCCGGGAAAACCAGATCCTGCTTCCAAGAAACTGAGTCTGACACCGGCACAGAGATCGACTCTGGAATGGCAGAAGAAATAACCATCTCGACACAAATCTGGGGCTCCAAAACCTCCTATCCTCCACGAGTATGCACAACCAAGCAAAGGAACTCTCCCAGCGCATCCCCCAGGGCCTTCATAAAGATAATGTTCTAGAACGGTAAAGGGAGACCAGGAAACCCCACCCAAACATCCACCCGAGGACCTTCCCTCCCCTGATAGGAATCCATCGACCATCAGGATAGGCTGAAGTGCCATCGTCCCATGATACGAGGGGCCTCACACCAATCATTCAAATAATCCTCCTCCGAGTGAAGCACGAGATAAAAAATGTGGTTGTTACTGATTAATAATTTATGAACAATATGTACTGATATCAGTGCATGTGTTAATTCTTTGAGGATCTAGTATTGATCAGTTTATTACCCGAACATTTTTTTGATGATATCTTACTTCCCAGAGATGGTTTTCCCAAAACCCTTATATAATTTAATTAACTCAAACAGAATCAAGTAATTATAGAATTTAAAAATAAAAATAAACATACATAATATGATTCTTTACCATGGTAATTTGAAATAAAAAAGGGTCACACCTTCTTAAAAAACACTATTTAATAGTATTTTATAAAATTTAAAATGGGGTATTGGTTACTAGTGCGAATCAATTATGTGGAAAACATTAATATCTAACCAAGTTAGGATTAATAAAGAAAATAAAATAATGTTTTCATTCTGGAGGTTACCCCCCCCCCCCCTCATGGTTGTTACTCCCTACAACCTCCTCCCTTCCCCTCCTAGGCATTTCATCTTCTCTTTCTTCTAGAATAGTGATCCTCATTTGTTTAGAAAAATATTCAATGCCCTCAACCTCTTAGGATAACACTCCTCCTAATTGAGATTGACCCTTTTCCATCTCCATGAAATGGTCGATCCTTCCTCCCCATTGTTTAATTAGGACACCATCTCAGACCAGCAACCAATATTCATTACCTTCTACAAAACCCTCCAAATGATCTCTATATACGGTTGTTATCATAGTTCCCTTTTCAAACACACATGTTTGAGGATGAAAACCAACTGATCATTCTAGACCGTTAATGGGGTCACCTCCCAACAACCCATGTGTTTTCTGAGGCTCCATCATCCACTATTCATATCTATCTAGAACCACCCACTCGGCCCCTCCACAACTCTAAATTAGTTTAAATAAGTTTTTTTAAATTAAATAAATTTTTTAATCTAATTTTTGCAGTAAATATAAATTAAATATATGGACAAATGATTATATGTTAATTTTATAGTATACTTCATGTAATTCATATTTATTAACTTAACATTATATTTTCAGAAATATGAATTTTATAACAAAATTACCTTTTATACCATCTTCTCTTATGAAAATGGCTCAAACTATGTCTCATTGAAATGTAACACTTTATTGACAAAAACAATTATGGTAATGTGTGAAACCAAAAAGTTCAATTATGTAAAACACTAAAATAATACATATATCTTTTAAACGATAAATTTCTCCTACTAAAACAATTCTCTATAAATAATTATTAAGAATTGGTATTTTACTTATATGTATAGATCATATTTAATTAGGTCTTCAATGTGTTGTGAATTAATTTTTATAATGGTATGTGCTTCCAATATATCGATTTTATATTTCTATTGTGAGACCCCAATCCTATGTGTGGTATTATTTGTACATTTAATACACTAAACTATCCAAGATAATGTGATACCTTATATGAGAAGTTAATATAATGGATTGGGGTCATGATATGGCATGAATCAATTTATGACTCAAGTAAGATTCAAATAGTTCATTTATGATCAATTATTTCAGAATGTACCAACAAATAATAATTACAAGTCATTTAATTTATTTACCTTAACATTTTTTTATTATTTTATTCTTTTACATGAATGCAGAAAATGAAAAACATAACAAACATGAAAATTTATCGAGATGTGATGAATGATTTTCAATTAATGATTAATTTCGAGCATGTGAAAATTATAGTAAAATATTAATAGAAACAGATTATGTTCATCAAAAATAATAAAAACCCACAATGGAATATTAAGTCACAAACTCCTTATATCATTTGAATTTGAACAAAACTGGGAGTACATGGTTCTTTTTCAGCTATAGTTAAATTTTTCTCCTACTATTGTGGAATTTTAATCTGAGTGATCGGTTGACTTAACTAATATTAGTAGAAATGGAGTAACCATATCTATATTTTTGAAATACTAGAGGTAAGCATTTAATAAATCATAGTTATGATTTTATATGATAGGAATTCACTCCACTAATCAAGGTGTCGCAAGTCAATTCTTTTGGCCAACAATATTCATACCTTTATCTCTCCTTGAATAGAGGGTTTCAATTGTTTGAATAAATGTTAGATGTGTTTGGATGTTTTAATTAATCGGTAATGCAACTATAGTAATAATGATAAAAGTATAAATCTAATATAAATTACTTACCGAAAATGGAAAATTATATCACATTTACACCATCATATGAGCTAGATAAAAAAAATTTTCAAACTAGAATGAGTTTCCAAAAATCAAAAAAAATTATTGAGAAAAGTAAAATGGTATCCAAATTTCAGGGTGGTGGTGTCCCCCATAATTATTCAGACACCTCATGGAGAGTGGATGATGAAAATGCTGACGTGAGATTCATGAATGATGCATATGATGGTTATGTAATATTACAACAATTTTTTCCCATTTTATTAGTGAATACTACATCAGGGCTTAATTAATTACACATTTGTTTCTCATATCCATGAGTCGTGCGAGGATTAGGTGAAGAAATATATGAATACAATGATGACTACACCTAATATGTATATATTGAAAGATGTGAAAATATTTTTCTATACATGTGATTTTTATATAATTTTTCCTACTTTCCCTAGATATAATTAATATATCAATATCATAAATATAGATAAAAAATGATTCATTATATTTCGGTAAAAGTATTATATGAATATATTAACATAAATAACTTATAATATTTTGTTGTTATAGTGTAAATACTGAATGTTAGAATGAAATGGCCAATATAATTCATTATGTCAATTGAACCTTCATAATTTCAACCAAGGAAAAAGGTATTATATAGGATTTTATTTGCTTCACATGTCAACAAATAAGTCATTGAATTGTTACATGGAAAAAATATTAATCGAAAAATCAAGTTATCACTTTTATTCTTCATGAATATCCATCAATTATAAATAATATGTATTTTATAATTCATGGGCAATAAATAAAATATGGTTCACAAAAATAGCTATAAAAATATAATATGAATTTATGTTATAGAAATTTTACATGAATTTAGGTGTTTTTTGGGGATGAAAAGAATGAATTCTAAGATTTTTGTTAAGTACAAAACATATATATTTTATTTTTAAAGGTTCCAGTAAGACATTTGTTATGTATTACCAAAATTATTATCTAACATGTCCATCATACACAATCAAACATTATTTCATTACATGAATGTGTTCTTATTTTGGTAAAACTCAACCAATAGTATTTTTCGTCTTGAATAGTTGGCAAAACCCGATGAATAGAAATATTATTGCTTATATAACCTTTTTTTAAAGATAATTGTTTATTATGAAAAACTATGTTGTTTTCAAGGATACAACCAGTATGGTTTTGCACTTCTATAGGTGAATTACATTATATATTATCATAACACATATATTATTTATTTTTTATAATGAAAACTTTTGAAATGAAGGTAATTTAAAAATCATTTAGATTTAGTTTATAAAAAACTATGATCCATTAAATGGTTAATCAAGTTACAAATATACCTCATTATATTCTTTTAGGATTCCAAAAGGAATAAGAATGTGATTTATGGAAGACGTATTTCTCAAAGATATGAGTTTCCTCAGACTAGTATGAAGAAGATTTTATTGTAAATGTATTCATGGATTTTTATTATGAAGTGGGGAGAACATCCTTAATGCACATTACCTTATTTAAATCAATGTTATGATGAAAATACTACAGATCCATGTTGATTATTACATGTAGAAATTCATCAAAAAAGTTGTGTGGATCACTTCTTAATCATAAATTATCATATAAATATATAATTAATGTTGTATGTAAAGGTAGTATAAATGTTTCACTTTATTACCATTGTGGAATCATGCCTTATTTTTCAAGACATGTGTCAACGAAAAGTGATGATGTCCCATAACAATATACCAAATATAATATAAAACATTTATCATATGAGTTATTGTATGATATACATTAATTAGGTCATAAATATGTTGTGTCTGTTTGAAAAAAGTTTATTAATAATATAAATGAACGTACATTATAAAAAACACATTGTGTGTCTCAGTGAATTTTCTAAAATTTAGATTATATATTATTTAAATCCTTGTCCTGGAATAGTTATAGTCACCATTTAGACTATATTCTAGTAAAAGGGTGCACATATATATTTGAGATCGTGGTAGAAATATTGTCATTGATTTATTAAATACTAATGATTCAAAAAATATAGAATAAGAATGAGTACAATAGAAGGTGTGGAATGAGATTGTTTAAGATACATGTAATGAATAGTCACTCTAAAATAATCATATTGGTTTAATATACATGACAGTCAGTAATAAATTATGCCTTGATAATAATAAATCTTATATATAATATGTTTATAAAAATAATATAATAAAAACTAGATCAAATTAAAATAGAATAATAGAATCTATTTATCGACATATAGGGGTTTATTATTTTGAATACTATGGTAGGTCTTTCGGTAAAATTATACATGGATGGTAAAAGCATTGTAGAAATATGGATTGATTGGTAATACTGGGACATTATTTCATATTCCATTATAATTTTACATTTCATAGTTACTTTGTATTATGTCATTATTGTGAATTAAATGCTAATACAACCACTCATGGATGGTGCTTATATGATGAAACATTAAATTGTGGGGAACATAAGAAAATAAAAACAAATGGGTTCTAGTTACCAAAAATTAATATTTATGATTTTAGTAAAAATCATGATCTTTGAACATTCATTTTGAATGAATATTTTCCACATATCTACTAGAGGGTAGTGGAAGAGTTGTTTTTTTAGTAAAAATTTAATTTCTAACATGTAGAAAACCACCATTAGACATATAGTTAAATTAGAGCATAATGAATGAAATACATTAGATATTTAATTAATTAGGAAAACTGTTCTCTTTTGAACATTATTTGTTTAGTTAGATCTAATAGTGGCTTTTACCTACTCAATCTTACATGTACTAAAAATGTATTGAAAAATACTAGTCTGATCAATTGGATGGAGAATTGTTTCTAGAGTCACATGCCAAAAATATATCCTAGAATACATGTAAGAGAATATATGTATATTTATTTGTTATTTTCAATTCCATATTAATTTTAGATTGATCAATCATATATTCTATTATATGTAAAACTTATGATATATCAAATATATAAATTATAGAAAGAAATTATCTGTTACAAATAAGAGAACTAATCAGGAAGTATTTGGAACTATCCAATTATGATTGTGGATATATAATTCTATATACTTGGAATTTATAGGGGTAGAGATGCTAGTTTTAAGTTGAGGGACTATTATTCCGTTAATCAACAAGATCTAATACCATAATTATTCCAATTTGATGATAAATACAAGTTCATACTATCCAGTGGTATGCATATATATAAATATTGAGTTTATTGAGGCTTTAGTGGAAGGTAAAGAATCCGAATTTTTAATATTTAATGATAATTTCCATTTTTTGGAATTGAAACTAGTTTGTAAAATTTTCTACTACTAGTCGTAGCCATTATTTTAATGTTTTACAGTGTAAAACATTTAAATACTTGGGGATATCATCTCTGGAGAATCATTAATCAAGGGTGTAATGTCTTAGATAGTCTAATTGTCACTGAAATGTGGTAAGTCCATGAATGAATCCATAAGTCAGCAAGAACATGTTCTGATAACGAGAGAGCAGTCAAAGTTGGTTCCCAAGATTAATTTATTACAATAGAGAGTGTTGTATAAGTGGGTTCCCTATACACAAAAATATCAGTACCTTTGATTACTATACCATGTTCTTAGCATGTTATGCATGATATAAACATATCATTATAGTGCATAAATTTATACATCCACTATTTAACGGTAATGTACATAAATTGTTTTTTTGTATTAAATGTTTCTAATAGATCATATGCTATAATGAGAATCACAAGATACAATGAAATTAATCTTAAATATGATTCTTTTGATATTGATAGATAATAATAAATTTACATTGTAGATATATGAAAATTAGGTGTTGGGGGTCATAATAATTTAATCTTCATCACATTAATTTCACACATAGTGATCTCTTGAAGGTGACATCATGAGTAAAGTCCCACTAATATGAACACCACATGTTATGATTGCCATAGGTTGTTCCTATCTATGAATATGAATATTCATCTCTGGGAATGAGATCATTTTCATTGCATTCTATATAATCATGTAATTATATTCAAGGTGAAAAACATGTAATATATATCATGGATTGTTAGTTATTGTTGGACACGTCATTGGTGTTATGACATTGGTTGAATGATCAGAAACCTGTTTTTATTTCAGAATTGAGGAAGGTATATCTAGGGCCTAATCGTTCAGGATTATAGTACATTCATGAAATCCTATTATTTGGGTAGTTAAATGTTAGTCCATCATGTCATATCCTTAAATATAAAAAATATAATAGGAATAGGGAAAAAGTGTTCATATTGCATTATGAGATATCAAATGAAAAAGTTATTTTGTTACACAATACATGTTTCTAGGATAGTTGACATGGATATGACGATTCCTTGACTCATTATATGGATTAATGTGCCACTAGATTATACTAATAGACGAAGAATGTTTTTCACTTCAATTCATATAAAGACCAATAAGTTTACACAAAATAGAAAATTCATGATTCTTCCTTATTATTCTCATCATGTATATATGATATTGTGGGAACCACTATGGCTCTGTGTGTTTTCCAAGTTCTATTATTCATCGATAGATAAATTAATTCATTATTATTTGAGTATATTAAAATTGAGTTGAGTATATCTCTTAAAAGAATTAAAGGGTTATTGAGTAAATACATGGAATAATATTACACGAATTAATATTATTTTAATATTTAATGTTAAATTTTTATAAGGTGGAATCATGTGCCAAGTTAATGACCCATGCTAATGTCTCAATATATTTAATATATAATAAAATTATGTGAAAATATATAATTAATATTTATTATTCAATAATTTCATCATTGTTATTTATCTATTATATATTTAGTGGGAGTTTAATATACCAGAACTAGGGAACATATATTTGGTATATTTCATATCCACTAAATAATTAATTGAGTATCACATTTAATTGAGTTTTTTATTTAAAATGGATTGAAATATCTAATACCTTACCTAATCCTTGGGATATAAAGTCATTATACATGAAATTGATCAATGTGTGTCTTATTAGATTGTAGGAATAGAGTTGAGGTTATAATCGATTCGTCAAAGGTATCGTAGGAACTCTTTACTAGCACCCCAAATTCAATGATCAAAATACATAAATATAAATGATGTATATGTTACTATGATCTAGATGGGACCAATTTAATATCTTTTATTAAATAATTCCTATTGTTGGATTCAATTGAACGTTCCACAAAATCAAATGAGGCACATTTTTATTTATTTTTTCGTTTTGATTATTCACATGATTTCATTAGACATCTATCAGGTCTCAGATTTACTAGGATGACGAAGTTGCATTACTTTGGTAATGGAAATTTTAAATTCTCAAGCCCAACAACTTTTTTTACGCCTTGGTACCTTCACATTGTTGGAAATATCATTCTTTTTTATAGGAGGCCACTGTGATGTTGTCGTTGATATGGTTAAGCCTAGTAAAAGATAGGGGTGTATATTATCTTTTTTCTATATTGGTAACTCGAACACTTATTTAGTTTTTGATATAAGATTATATTTAATAGGTTTACTATGATGTTAATCATTACCAGAATCTTTATGATATGTACTGGATGGATTTTATGGATGAGGTTATCATATAATCATTTTTATTGATGTTTAGTAGATCCAAAAAAGTTTGGTGAGGAGGTTTTGATGTTTTTTATACCCCCCATGGATGTATATTTAAGTGAATAAAAATGTAAAAATTGCATTAGATATACTTTTTTTGTTAATAATTTTCATGGTCTATTGGTGTATTTGTTCCTCAATGCATTACATGTCAACATTTAGTGTTTGATCTCGGGTTCTAATAGGTCTGATTCATCCTCTCAGGTTCACTGAATGGAACTGTGGGGGAAAATTTAATGATATTATGGTGGGAATCAATAAATTGTCAGGTTCCATGAAACTATATATGTAGTCATTGACTAACATACCATGTCAGAGCACTTCCATTCTTTCTATGGAAATAGATCATTTGAGCGTGTGGGATGTTTCACATTCCCAAGATCATACGAATTAATGGGTCCCATTTATGATTTTATTTGACCCCAATTCCTAGATAACATATTAGAAGCAGAGATGTTAGTTTTTATATTTCATAAACTAATTATGTATGAGGAAAAAGGTTCACCCCAAATAATACGTACATTCTATGTGGACCATCCATGTTTTCAAAAAATGTTTCAATTTGGAAAGTTGGTTTTTTCGGTAGGGACTGATAGATCACATTCCAATGGGGTATCAATTTAAATAAAATATATTACTTATTATTATGATAACTATATTTTTGAACTATATGGGATACTATATAGTTTGCACTAACTATATATTGAGATGAATGGAACACCTATTATTCGAATGAAGTTGGTGTCAGAAACATGGGAGAAGGGTTCAAATGATCTTTGAGAATTAGATGATAGATCATTGTTGAAAAGAAATCTTACACATAAAAAATTATATACCTTTAGAGTTTTACTATGGAGAAATGTTGTTCTTGGTAGTCTCACCATGATGTGTATCTTGAAATTTTTGTGATTGTGTAAGCTCTTCACTTAAGGTATTTGGGGCATATTAATTTTTTAATTTGGATAGTGAGGTTTTATATCACTTATATAAGGCCCCATAGTGTCACCAAGTGAATGATGTATTCCATTTGTCATAGTTAAGATGATATATCCTTGACACCTATCATATTATCAATCATGGTGAGCTATATTATGAATATAGAGACACAATATTTGTCTATTCAATTGAAATCAAGGATAGAGATGAGGGGATCCAACATGAATGGACCATTCCTCTAGTTCAACAATCAGGGAATGGTTTGAGACCTCTATTCTCATTTACGAGCAGTTATAGATTATTCAGGGATAGGATATAGTGATCCCTCAACTTTTTAGGATAGTAGTTAGGATTGGTCCCCCCATTAACATTTTTTGAGGTTCCTCATTTTGGTTCACATTATAGATAACCCATTTGTTGTCGCATGCTGACTCATTAATCTTAGCTCAGTGTGGAGATGCATATCTAATTCCTTTTTTTCACATGAGTATCATTCTATAATATTTTTTTGGTATTTATATTTCGGTTGAGTTAACTATTGATATTTATATTTGTCCCTTTTCTATTTTTGTGGTATTCTACTAGGTATTTATATACTCACCCATTACAGATATTTTTTAACATGTATCAAGACATTCATAAGAAATAGATAGATGTGGAATGAATATGGTGGAACAAGTATTACATGATCTTAGAAGTACATTGATGTAGTTTATATGTTTGTTTTAGGAATCATGGATCCCTATGTGGACTCTCCCAATCATTACCTCATTATAGTTGAATCCATATTTGTTTTCCCCATATATTAAACATTGGGAAATAATTTTTCTATTATACTTGTATATACGACGTTTAACTAAGGTATGTATCCTACAGGCTATTTTCTTCATGGTTTGCACTCTAGTGTTTTCTTATTTCATTAATCATCACAATATTTCATGGATTTGGGTGTGAGTGAATGTAAAAACACATTTGGATATGGCCTCCCATTTTAGTGTTCTTCTTAGATGATTATTTTCTGCAACAACTACCCTAATGGATGAAACCATAGGTTACCACTATTTTTTAACTATTAGACCATATGGTATCCATGTGGGGTTGGTCATGATAATGACCACAAATGAATGTGACCTCATTTAAAAAAATTTATATGATGAAATATGTAATTAATTTTATCATGTTAAATATACATAATTGATAGAATTTATTTTTAAAATAACACATAAAAGGAACCAGAAAAAATATTCCAAATAAAATGTTTTCTTATGTATTACATGTTCTTTATAATAGAGTAAAAAAATCAAAATTATTTTAATGACATAAATTTTATTATTAATAATATAAATGAAGTAATTTTACATTCAAAATCATTATAAAAATTATTGAATGATTTTATATAATTTAAATGAAAAGATTATTTTTTATATTGAAATACCATTCTTCAATATTCATAAAAAATAAATAATTTTATAAAATTTTTCCAAATTATATATGTATATAGTTTAGGTATATTTATATCAAAAAATATAAATAAATCATATTTATTTTATAAAAGAATTTAAATATATTTTTTCACAAAAAAGAAATAAAAACTATTTGTATAGAAAAATGAACTTTTATGTATATCAGAACAACTAAATATTGATTATTTATTCATCAATATATTTAATTTATCAAAATCCATCATAAATAATTATATAAATATTGAAAATCATATTCCCTCAACCAATTCAATAGAAATGATATAATGGAGTTAAATTGTATGGATTATTTAAACTATGTTTTCAAGTGTAATATGATATATCATAATTTAACTATATGTGAATTGAAATATATCCAAAAAAATCAAGGTTTTATAACTCTTAGACACCCCACATCATCAAAAAAACTTTCAATAAAACGTCAAAATTCTATTGGGATTTCTATGGAACATCAATTCCACATCAAAACACATAATCATCCAAAGAATCACATCCTACCAACCCAAAATCTATCCTAATTCCATGAATTAATAAATAAGTAAATATAAAAATAATAATTAATTAATCAATAAAATAAAAAAATGTCCTAATGATTGAAAACTCATCAGTTTCTCATCAATTCGGGAAGATCTAGGAAAACTCCATTGGATGTTCATAATAGACTCCAAAAAACATATCTATGAAATTACCCAATATGTGATACCATTACAATAATAAATTAAAGTAACAATCTATGAAAATTCTATAAAAGATTACAATTATCTGATAAATTAATGAAACAACATTAAATGATGTGTGTAAGTCATACATGTATCTCATCTACAGTGGATGACTAAAGGACCTATGAGAGATAGATAATTTCAATTTTCTCAATTTGAATCATCACTAAAAAAACTAGAGAACTCAAAAATTGGAGGATGAACAAGGAGGATATGTGTATTTTTTAGATGGTGATTGTATCCTATAAAATTCATATAGATCACCATAAATAGAACCCAAATAATTTTTGAGAGAATGAGTAAATATTTGGGAGAATTTCTATTTTTCAGATACCTTATTTGTGTGGATGATGTGGAATGACTAAAAAGCAAAATGTAATTCTATTTATTTTACATGTTTAGTAAAATTATTAGAAGGAAAATGGTTGTAAAAATTATTTTACAACCATTCATTCTTCAATATGAATTATAAGATTCATTTCATGGTTAAGTATTCTATTTTTAAAAGTAATCTTCAAACTATACTATAAGCAACGCCACCTATCTATATTAAGGAAGAAAGATTTTTTGAAATTGTGATACTATTGTGATCCATTACATTGGACCCCCCCCCACAATATATAGTTTCTTATTTTTCATAGATGTTTTACCATAAACCATTCACTAATATTTAATCTCAACTACATTCCATTTTAAAGGAGCTGCAATCACCCTCAGAATATAAGAATTTTCCATTTTTTTCTAAATCATAGGCCATGGAAAGAAAACTCACAAAATCCAAAAAAAATAAACGAAATTGGTTGAGGCTCACACAATCACCAGATCTACCTTTATAGTGCCATTAATTATCTAAACACAACCCATTTGACAAATATTTATCTCCAAGAACTATTCCCAGTCTCACCTCAAAATTTTACTCATCTAGTATGTGAAAATTATGACTAGTTTCAAATATTTTAACATGTAATGATTTGGGATGTTACAAACTCCCTTCCATATTACATCTCAACCACAAGATGACTCGATAGTCAAAAATATTAATTACCCCACCTACATCTGTTTCCAATTATTGTAAATAGATTTATTCAATTTCCTAATGTCTGAAACATAAGAAAGGAGAAATCACCAACTCACGGAACTCGACCAACCAAAATTTCAGCCAACACCGATTACTAAAAATGAAACACCAATGTGGTTCAAACCGAATATCATCTAACCAAAACACATATTATGTAATTTCCCAATTACTCACTAGATATATTGTTCTCCCTAATATATAAAACAACGTAAAACCATGATATCCCGTTTTTTCTCCCCCATCATTGAAAAATATAAATAGAACCTTGATATAATGACCCAAAAATGTGTCCAACAGTGTTCAAAACATATAGATCCCAATATCCATCAGTATACCATGAAATATCAGAACTAAACCTTATCATTAAAAAACCAATTAGAATAGACTCATATCCTCTGTCAATGCACAAATTATGACCAAACTATATTTCCCTGAAAAGAAGAGTTTATATTTCATAAGACATCTATTAATTCAAATATGGAAAACTAGACTTGGTAGGAAACATATTGTATACATTCTATATGTTAAAAAATGTCAGTTAATTCTCGATTGACTCATCCTAAAATCAACCATCCCCAACCACCAGCATGTTTCCACGTAACCCTAACACAAATCATTCACACCTAGGTGCAGTCTATGACTACATAAAGAAAGAAACTATTGAAAATAATCAACTCCAAATGAGACTACATATTTTGATTCTCCATTGAGTCAAAAACAACATCATGACCTACCAAATCAAAGGTACACCCCCAACATTAGAACAAATATTTACCTTTTAGAAACACTTTTATCATAAAACCACTAACTGTTTCTTCCATACCCACATGGAATTTCCAATTATAAAATACAATGGAATTCAATCATAATCCTCATTTGTTCCATACGTGAGCCATATATCCACAAAAGGGACCCATGGTATGCTCTATATGCCCAAAAACATTCTAGTATGAAAATTTTACCAATGTTATTGACATGTACCTCCACAAAATAGGTCTGTTGTTGTCACCATTTCACTCAACCAACCCAAAGGCCACATCACACATTCCCTTCTATGCCAACCCCTGAAATGGATAATGATCTCTCTCTCTCTCTAGAGTAATAAAAAAATACAGAAACTATTTCCATTTCTAGAAATCCAATAATGGTACTCACAACATCCACTTGAATCTGGTCCATCATAAGGACCTTAATAAAAGATGGAAAATAGTTGAACTCCTACAATATTACACAATATAAATCGCTCCATGAGAGCCACTTCATATGATAATTTTTATCAAAAAAGAGGATGAAATTACATGTCGTGGAATATATCCCATAATATCTCATTATATTAAATATAATCTAATGACTTTGGGAATGATCTTCTCTAAGGTAAGAGTTTGCAAGGATGTCATCAATGTAAACAACCATAATCCCATCTATATCCAATGTCACCTCTTAATGAAAGGGAATATCAATCCTATGAAAATGACCCAGATATCTTCTCTTGGAAGCTCCGGATCACGCTCCCATAAGGAACCAACATAATTATAGTTGGCCTATAAATTAAAAAATTATGACATAACTTTTATAGTGACCAAGACACATACCAGATAACACAAATTATCACTACGTTTTCATGCCTCTAAGATCACACAAATAGTTAACTGTTATATGATTTGGTGTAAACCAACCAAAAGATATGTTTCTGAATCTAGTGTGTTGAATCTGATGAATACTCAACTCACTAGGAAAATCCACAATCCATACCTTCTCTCTATCCCAGTTTCACCCAATGTAGATCACACTTTTCACTATATAAAACTAGTGACAACTCACAAAACTAGAATCCATTTTTTGAATAATCAATACCCAATAATCATTCTAATGATCCACAAGTTTAATTGTTTTCTCTCTAAATTTTTGAATCCACATACGAATCATACAAAACATGAATTATAAATGGTCTTACCCTCAGAAATCACATGTGTCATAGTGTAATTAAAATGTCAAGTGCATTTAAATTCAATGATACATTAAATCAGCATAGACTTCCAACAGTGAACCATCCAAATCCACAAACATTTTACATTTACAACATAAATTACACTCAAAAATATAAAACCATGAATCCTCAAAGATTTATTATTCTTTAGATCCATCTCATAACCATCAATCATATCCCACCATGTTTTTAGTTCCTAGAAATGTGTGTTCTAGTTTTAGAAATCACTGCTTCTAGGTTATTCCATTGGATTTATTCATGGTACCAGAAAGATATAACAATTTTTTATCCAAAAGTTACCTACTATTTGAAGACAGGTATTCGTTATGTTTGGACGTTACGATACATAGAAATGTTTCGTGGTCAAGAGGATGGGAAGTCGGACTCATCACACCTTTTTTGGGGGAATTATTTTCTACTCTCGGACTCTGTTTATAAATTTAAGACATTTTCATAAATCCTTATTAATTCACCAAGTATCACATATGTTTCCCTAGGAATTTTCAGTCAGTTATTAACATGTCTAAGATTCAGAATCATCAGTATATATTCAAGGATCTATAAGTATCTGATGTTCTCCATCAATGGTATCCTCACATATATTGTTTACAGATTATTTTATTCATCCTTATGATGATGCATGTTTTTAAGCTACTCAGTGGGGCACTCTATAATTAATTTTCATCTAGGGAGATGAAGTCCTGTTTCGATATTGGGATTGTACCCATGAAATTGGTTACCTACGTGTCCTTCTGAGAGGAATCAGAACCCTTGTAGTTTAATGCCACTGAATAGGACACATCATACCTTTTAAAGTCACTAAATAAGGTCCTAGACATAAAATTTAATTTAATGTGGTAAGGAAATCTAATGAGGGGACTCTTAGTCAATGATTAGTGTGGGACTTACACCTATTAATCCTAAGGAATGAGGAATGTGTATGGGATTCCATGTAAGATTAGAACCTATTGGGAATGTGGCCCATGGAGAATAGGGTTGATCTGAAGTGTTGGGTTTAGACCTCAAAGGGGATTCCTACATAGCCTATATGGATGGGAATCATATCCCATGTAGTTCAATGAATCTCGTATGAGAGTATAGTCCTTTGAGGGAAATGAGTTTGGGATTACTTCTTGAAAAGGATGCGTTGATGATTTTTGGGCACGTTATTTGGGGCCTAATTTTAAGGAGGATGCCCAGATTAAGGTAATTAGAGTTGTATTCCTAAAAATAATATACATTGAGCGTGGGACCTGATAAGGCTTCATACGTATCCTGATTATGGTGGGAATCAATGTTCTCATAGTTCATTCACCATGAGTATTTGTGAAGATGTTGTAATCAACACTAATATCTAAGCCGATGTGATTGATGCATGGTGTGAGAAACAAGATGATGTTAAATATTCAACAATGACACATACATGTTTCCTCCCATTCTATTGGAAGAGTGTAACACCCCAAACCTCTACGGTACGCTTCTCTTGGAATAATGCGATAGCGTGTGTTGTACGTAACATCGAGTTCTAACACACCACAACCAATCAAACTAGCCGTTATGAACAATGATACCTAATTTTTGAAATTATATATATTTAATATTTCAAAATGGACTTCATTTTTGGATTCAGAATATCGAAATTATCCTAAGTTGAATTTATGGTATTTTTCTGAGAAGTGCCAATTTTTATGAATAGTGAAAATACTTAAAAACAAATTTTTAAATCAAAATAATTTATAGAGATAATTTTTTTTATTTATTGGTTTTAAAGTATAATTAGAATATATTTTTACCATTTTATCCAATGGTGTTCATTATAATTAATTTCACTTTGAAATTGGACATAAACAATTGTCAATCTTTTGATATATATTGTTTCTTAAAAACACGCTATTTTTTGTAACAACAGGATTAATTATAAAATTAATTAATGAAACTTCTATGTTTGGAATTTTTTAAAATAGAAATCATTTTTGAATTCGAAATATCAATTATATCTTAGGGTGAAATTTTGGATTTTTTCAGAAAAACTTCAATTTTTGATGAATAGTGAAACCAGTAAGTGGTAGTTGAAAAACAGAATTTTTCATAAAACATAATTTTACCGCTTCTGTGATTGGAATTTCGAAAACCCGAGAGACACGGTTAATATCAAGGAGTAAAATGTGGTTCAATGAGATGAAAATAATTTTTGGTGAATAGTAACTTTTTACTTTTATTTACCACGGTTAAAAGTAAATAGGGTAATTAAGGGTAAAAATGATATTAATATTACCCTAACACATATCCTAATTTTATTGTACAACTGTATCTCGACCAAAAACAACCTTAGGAATAAAATATTATCATTTAGGTCCACCTGGATTACATTAGGACATTTATTATTATTTAATTCAAAGAAGAGTTAAAAGAGTTAAAATCAATGTTTATTTACTAAAACATTTTTAATATAGGATTATACATAAGATAAATTCTATTGTAAATATTCATTAGAAATATAAAAATATTTCCTACATAATTATAGTTTATTTATAATTTTTAGACATTAAATAATTTAATTTATTTATGACACAATGATGATGCAGTAATTACCATAATAGTGAAAAATTAAAATGATTGATATTATAAATACCCAAATAATTATAATTTGAGACTTTTAATGAATTACACTAATTTTATAGTATAACATGACATATTAGGATTTATTTAATGTACTTCTTTCGAACTAATCATTCTGTTATGATTTTAAAAAAAATCAACTTTCCAAATAGTGTCAAAATTGACATAAAAGAGTTTTTAAAAGAAATATTATATTATTAATTGATATTAAATTCTTAACAATATAAGGTTCGGAAAAGAGACTTATATCATTATAGGTGTATCATTAATGGATCACTTGGGGGTTTCTTGGATGTATATAGTAAGTTTATTAACCATATAATATAAAAATACAAAGAGACATTGTAAATGTGAAACTAATTAACTAAGAGTTAATACTTAAGGATAAGGTTAATATAATGACCCAAACCTGTCTAAATCTTATTGGTTGAGTGGTTTTCGACCCAGCCCCACCTTAACCTTTAAATAATACACTTTGGATCCATTAGAAATTCAATATGAATTTATTATAAAATAATATTTCTATCTTTTCCAAAGGTGCCCCTCACCCCTCTTATAAAAGGGCACTCTCCGTTCTCATTAACTCACACCTTAAAAGCCTTTTGGCTAGGCCAAACTCTACCCAAATACTCTCTCAACATCCCTAAATTTATCCTAGAGGCCTTGCTTTAGTCAGAAATCCAACCTAAGAGCCCTTTTGATCAAATCAAAAGGAAGAACCCAAAGAAGAGGTAATGATTTCACCACCCTTTTCCAAGTTCGTTTATTCTTCCACTTATTCCTTCTTTGTTATTACCATTCTAAAATAATAACTCCAGTATACTATATATACTGTGATGTTATTATAAATATGGTATAACCATGTTCATAATTCTATCCATCCTTTGAATAACATGTCACCATACGTGCGTACGTACGGCTTACCGTCTCCACGTCGTGGTGTAATTGTTATTCAATAAATTATTATTTTGATGGGTATAATAATGATGTGTAATTCATGTAAATAATAAATATAACAGGATAATTATTCTGTATATATGATATACCATCCAATTATATATTATTTTAATATCAAAAGAATGATATTGTCACTCGTGCGTATGTACGGACTACCGTCTCCACGAACATGATAAGATTCATTCTCCATCGTATCCATTCATGTATAATTCTCATTTGATGATTAATAATAGTATCTAAGGACTTGATATAATTCTGTATATGATTAATATACAACCTATCCATGACAAAAACGGCTTACGTGACAAAACATATAAAAGAAAACGAGTAAGTTAACACCCGAAACAATGATAACATTAAGATATTATTAACAAATCAATATTAAAAGATCATATATGATATCATGTTAATATATATGATTAATGTATAATTTAATAACAATTATTTCACCATTATACAGGAGGTTAACCTACCCCCAACCAAGGAAAAGTACAAGGTAAGGGTTTATTTCGCAATCTCTTCATTATCCGAGGTTGTTTATACGTAATAATCTACTGGGATCTCTTTATCATCCACATCCATGTTTCTTAAAAATGTATTTCAAAACATTTTTAATATTTACAAGAATATGGGTTAAAGCCATTTATACCCTTGTTTGACTTTTTATAAGTGGTTTATAAAGGAATATTTCCGTCGTTTTCCCAACAAGGTGCTTTTTTAACCTTTTCGACAGAATTAAGGTAAGAATGTTTTTTTAACTTATACGGAGGGTGTGGCTATTTTCTGCCATTATAAAATCTTTGAAGCATCCCTTACAATATTATAAGAATATTTTCAAAGAAAATTTTTTATTTTTGAAATACATTACTCTTAAATTATTTCAAAATAAAAGATATATTTCTCTAAAAAGTGTTTTGATTTCATCTAGGTCAACATCCTTTGATGGATTTTACATTTATTTGAAGTTGATTTATTATGATACAAAACTTCTATATTATATTGAAGGTTTTGGGATATGTTTGACTGTGGATGTGCTATTTTTATACCATTCATGTTTTATGGTGAAAGTATTGACATTTCGTATGCTAGTTTTAATACGAATGTTTATGTTATGTTTAAACCTGTCCATATGAGGAATGCAGTGGACATAATATGTGACGGGTGGAGCCCGCTATAGCTCCTCGATGCATCGGTAGGTCTCATGAGACAAACTAGTGTCTTGGCATAAGGCCCTGACAAAATATTATTTGTAGTCTTGGCATGAGGCCTTGGCTATGTGGTTATGACAGTCTGGATTTATGCATTCCATCATTATGAAAGTGGTTATTGATATTGCATGTGATTATTCGATTAGTAGAATATCCATGTGAATAAGTAAATGGAATTATTTCATTTTATTTTTGCCATACTATGTTGAAGTTCAAGTTTAAAAGGCTTTTTTTAGTTATACATTTCCTTAAATGTTTATTCTTATTTATGAAAGTTTCTGCTATATTGTTATCCTTACTGGGCATTTGAGCTCACCCCTTTTCTATGTTTTATTTTTCCCAGTATGTGAAGAAGTAAATTATTAATGACCTGCAGGGATATTATGAGGGGATAATAGTCTGGACTATGGAGACAATATGTTGTTGTAGTAGTTTTTCACTTTATGATGTAATGTAAAACTATATGAAGATATCTAGTGTTTCCAAGGCTACTAAACCAATCGGTCTTTTGAGATTTGATCTTTCTTGTGATCATGCCAATGTTATGTAATAATGAACCGACTCTGGGTAATTCGGTTCAGGGTGTTACATTTGGTATCAGAGGAAGTTTATTACAAACCTTGAAAGCTAGATTTAGATAAAATCGGATTAGAGCACGTAGATCTAAGATGAACATTTAGGATTAGTATAGAAGAATTTCCTAGAATTTTGTTATTGTAGTGATTTTGTGAGTTTTTCGAGCAATACATCCCTGTATGGATAGGAGTAGGTAGAGGCGGCTCTGGCACAGATGTACCTAGGGGTAAAACCCAAAAACACCTCTTTGAGCTGGACTCGAACGGGAACTGGTGCACGATAACAGACCTTACTGCACTCTCGGTTACGACACTCCCGGGGGATATGCTTAGGACAACTCTCATTTTCTTTATAAATCATTATGAAGGGTTTATGAGTATATACTTCCTCAAAGATAACATTTTTATGATTATGGATTATATCCATAAATAGTTCAATTTATGGTAAGCATTTTATAAGTAAGGAATTATGTATTTTGATTCATAAACTGGTCTAGTTTATGCCATTGTTTAGAAATGGTGCCTAGTGGAAGAAATGGAAACTGTATCTATGCACACACTTCATGTAGGTATTGCCCTCCTGCTCAAGATAATTATAGTGGAGCAGGTGATGCAACTAGTGCCGATTAGCTAATCACCATAATGGGACAACTCACTCAGGTTATGAATAATAACCTTAGCCTTATGGAGCACCCGGATCCGAAGCGTGGAGGATCAATGTTAGATCGCTTCAATAGGAATCAACCACCAACATTCAATGGGAGTACAAATCCATTAGTAGCTAAGAAATGGATAAGTTCCCTAGAGAAAATATTTCAGGCTTTGGGAAGCAGTGAAAGGGAAAAAGTTATCATAGCAGTTTACCGCCTCACTGGAGATGCTGATCAATGGTGGTCATTGGTTCAAAACATGAAAGAAGATGATGAAGTATCAAATATGTAATGGAGGGAGTTCAAAGATCTTTTTTTTAGAAAAATACTTTCCTCGTGACCATCGAGCAGATATGGAAAGACAATTTCTGAGTCTGAGACAAAAAGAGGATGAGAATGTCACAAAGTATGAGGATAACTTTACAAGGTTAGCAAGGTATGATGGAGATTATATATGTAACCTGAGAAGTAATATTGATCGTTTCTTTGATGGGTTAAAACCATTTCTCCATCGAGCATTAGTCTCACAATCCTTCTCATCGTACGAAGATATTGTCTCATGTTCTATCAAGACAGAAAAGGAATTCTCTAAGTCTTATGAAATAAAAGCAAAGCAAGAGAAGAAGAGATCTGCTGATCATTCTGGGAATGGAAATAAGGGGAAGAAGGGAAAGGTTGAATATCCATCCTATGGTTAATGTGTGAAGAAACACCCCGGTACTTTCTTGAAGGGAATGGGTGTCTGTTACAAGTGTGGTGAGAAAGGCCACCAAGCTCGTGAATGCAAAGGGAAGAAGAAAGCTACCAATGTTCAGTGCTACAATTGTAGGGATATGGGACATTATTAAAATGAATGTCCTAATCGTCAGAGAAAATTACCTCAGAAAGGTCCAAGGGATCAAGGCCAAGCTTATGTTATCACTACTGCTGAGGTAGAAGCTCCGAAAGACGTGGTGGCAGGTAATTTAATGGTTTCCTCAACTTTAGCAAATGCATTATTTGATTATGGATCATCACATTTTATCATATCTTCCTAGTTTTCTAGGAAAATTAGATATTTCCAATTTGATTTAACAAGGGAGTTGTCAGTTAAAACTCCTAAGGGAAGTATCATTGCAACAATGTTTTGTGAATCAGTCCCCATTAGAGCACATAAATGTTCTTTATCTGATGATCTCATCGTCATACCTATGATTGAGTTTGATATAATCCTCGGTATGGATTGGCTTACGGACTATGATGCGAAGATTTATTATAAGAAGAAGGAGGTTACGATTTATGATGATGATGATAAGGAACACCTTATCTTTAGAGCAAAATCATCACCACCTAATTCTTATCTGGATCCACCCCCAGTAGCTCAACTAAACTCAATTATTGGGGAGGAAAAGAATGAAATTACTGTGGGTGAGGAAAGGAATGTTCAAATAGAGGATGTACCTGTTGTGAAAGAATATGTAGATGTATTTCCGGAAGATTTACCTGGACATCCTCCAGAACGAGAAGTTGAGTTTTCCATTGATTTAATTCCTGGATCAAGGCCTATATCGAATACCCCTTATAGAATGACCTCTGTAGATTTAGTTGAACTAAATAAACAACTTGGGAAATTGAGTAATAAGGGATTTATTCACCCAAGTGTTTTTCCAGGGGGAGCCACTGTTCTTTTTGTTAAAACGAAAGATGGATCTATGGGGTTATATATCAACTTTAGGGAGATAAATTCCATAACAATAAAGAACAAGTATCCCCTACCTCGCATTGATGATTTATTTGACCAACTACATGGGGCTCAATACTTTTCCATTATTGACCTTCGATGTGGATACCATCAGTTGTGTGTAAAGAAGGAAGACATTCCGAAGACAGTATTTCGAACAAGGTATGGGCATTACGAGTTTACTATAATGCCTTTTAGATTGACTAATGCACCCTCTGTATTCATGGATCTGATGAATATAGTTTTCAAGGAATATCTCGATGAATTTGTGGTGGTATTTATTGATGATATCTTAGTATACTCTAAAATCTATGAATATCATGAAAGTCACTTGTGCATTATCCTGAAGACTCTGAGAAGACATGAATTATATGGGAAGTTTAGCAAGTGTGAATTCTGGCTTCATGAGATTTCTTTTCTTGGCCATATTGTCTCTAAAGATATAATCTATGTTGATCCTTCTAAGACCAAGGAAATCCAAGAATGGCCAGCACCTACGAATATAACTCAGGTACGCGGTTTTATTGGTTTGGCAGGTTATTATCGACATTTTGTTCAGAATTTTGCCTGATTGGCAAACCCATTAACGAAGCTCACACGTAAAGGGGTTAAATTTGTTTGGTCAAAAGAGTGTGAAGAATGTTTCTAAGAACTGAAGAGAAGATTAGTCAATGCTCCTATATTTACTCTACCATCAGGGAATGATGGGTTCGTTATTTATAGTGATTCATCGAAGAAAGGACTTGGTTGTGTCCTTATGCAGAATGATAGGGTTATTGCCTATGCATCACGATAGTTGAAAATTCATGAGAAAAACTATAATTCTCATGATCTTGAGTTAGAAGCTGTGATCTTTGCTTTGAAGATATGGAGGCACTTCCTCTATGGTGAAATATGTGATATTTATACGGATCACAGGAGTTTGAAGTATATTTTCTCACAAAAAGAACTCAACATGAGGAAAAGGAGATGGCTTGAATTACTCAAGGATTGTGATTATACGATACACTACCACTCGGGGAAAGAAAACAATGTGGGAGATGATTTGATCAGAAAAGATCTTGGAGTTTTGAACAATATGATAATTGAAAGGGATCCAGTTTTCATGGATCTAGTAAAGATGGACATGGGAATAACTAGGGAAGGAGAAACATCAATTATTTTTCAAATGGTTTCCAAACCATCCTTACTATAAATGATTAAGAGTTCTCAGACCTATGATGAATAATTTCAAAAGAAGATTAAAGCTATGAATGATGGGAGATTGAGAGACATTGTGTATGAAGATGGAATTTTGAAATTAGGGAATAGACTTTGTGTTCCTGATATACAGAATCTAAAAAGTGAATTGCTGGATGATGCTTATAGTTCCAATTTCTCTATACACCCTGGGAGCACCAAAATGTATAGAGATTTGAAGGAACATTTTTTGTGGGACAACATGAAGATGGAGATTGCTGATTTTGTGTCAAATGTATGGTTTGTCAACAAGTGAAAGATGGAAGGCAACAACCTGGAGGAGTCATGCAACCTCATCCCATACCGGAGTGGAAATGGGATAATATTACGATGGAATTTGTCATGGGTCTACCAAAGACTCCTAGAAGGAACGATACAATATGGGTCATTGATGATCGTCTTACCAAGTCAGCACATTTTCTTTCTATAAGAGAAGATCTACCACTGGAACGTCTAGCAAGACTATATATTAATGAAGTTGTGAGAATTCATGGAGTACCCCTATCGATTGTTTCTGATCGTGATCCCCGTTTTACTTTAAGATTCTGGAAAAGTCTTCAGAAAGCCTTGGATACTGAACATCATTTGAGCACTTCCTACCACCCTCAAACAGATGGACAATCAGAATGAACTATTCAAACCATAGAAGACATGTTGAGATCCTTCTCACTTGAATTTCGGGGTATGTGGGATCAATATTTACCTCTGGTAGAATGTTTCTATAACAATAGATTCCATTCGAGTATTCATATGGAACCATATGAAGTGTTATACAGAAAGAGATGTCTCACACCAACCTGTAGGGATGACGTTGGTGAAAGAAAACTTGTAGGCCCAGAACTGGTGGAGGAAACGATGGAAAAGGTGAAGGTAATCCAAAATCACATCAAAGAAGCTCAAAGTAGGCAGAAGATCTATGCCGATAATCGATGGAAGGATTTGGAATTTCAAGTCGGTGATCATATTTTCTGGATGGTATCTCCATGGAAGGGATTCATACATTTTGGTAAGAAAGGTAAGTTGAGTCCCAGGTACATCGGACATTTCGAAATTCTAGAACGAATTGGGGTTGTAGCTTACCGATGGGCAATGCATCCAAGTCTCTCCAAAGTTCACGATGTGTTACATGTATCTCTATTGAGGAAATACATGACTAACCCAACTCATGTACTCACCTATGAGTAATTAGAACTGGAACCCGATCTGTCTTATTGCGAAGAGCCCGTCAGGATTCTTGATACGAGAGAACAAGTACTGAGAAACCGGACGACTCGTCTGGTAAAAGTATTGTGGAGAAACCATAAGATGGAAGAGGCAACGTGGGATCCCGAGAAACTTATGATGAAGAACCACCCAAGTCTTTTCATGCGGTAGTATTCTAGAAATTTCAAGGACGAAATTATTTGAAGGATGGGAGAATGTAACACGCCAAGCTTCTACGGTATGCTTCTCTTGGAATAATGTGGTAGCGTGTGTTGTACGCAACATCGAGCTCTAACACACCACAACTAATCAAACTAGTCGTTATGAATAGTAATAAATACTTTTTTAAATTATATATATTTTATATTTCAAAATGGACTTCATTTTTGTATTCAAAATATCAATATTATCCTAAGTTGAATTTTTGGTATATTTATGAGAACTTCCAATATTTATGAATAGTGAAAATACTTAAAAGAAAATTTTTTAATCAAAATAATTTATAGTGATAAATTATATTATTTAGTGTTTTTAATGTATAATTAGAATATATTTTTACCATTTTATCCAATGGTGTTCATTATAATTCATTTCACTTTGAAATTGGACATAAACAATTTTCAATCTTTTGATATATATTGTTTCTTAAAAACACGCTATTTGTTGTAACAACGGGAATTAATTATAAAATTAATTAATTCAACTTATATGTTTGGAATTTGGTAAAATAGACATCATTTTTGAATTCGGAATATCAATTATAGCTTAGTTTGAAATTTTGGCATTGTTCAGAAAAACATCAATTTTTGATGAATAGTGAAACCACTAAGTGGTAGTTAAAAAACTGAATTTTTCATAAAACTTAATTTTACCAATTATGTGATTGGAATTTCGAAAATCCGAGAGACATGGTTAATATCAAGAAGTAAAATGTGGTTCAATGAGATGAAAATAATTTTTGGTGAATAGTAACGTTTTACTTTTATTTACCACGGTTAAAAGTAAATAGGGTAATTAAGGGTAAAAATGATATTAATATTACCCAAACACATGTAATAATTTTATTGGAAAATTGTATCTCGACCAGAAACAACCTTAGGAATAAAATATTATCATTTAGGTCCACTTGGATTAGATTAGGACATTTATTATTATTTAATTCAAAGAAGAGTTAAAAGAGTTAAAATCAAAGTTTATTTACTAAAACATTTTTAATATAAGGTTATACATAATATAAATTCGATTGTAAATATTCATTAGAAATATAAAACGATTTCCTACATAATGATATTTTATTTATAATTTTTAGACATTAAATAAGTTAATTTATTTATGACACAATGATGATGCAGTAATTACCATAATAGTGAAAAATTAAAATGATTGATATTATAAATACCCAAATAAATATAATTTGAGACTTTTAATGAATTAAACTAATTTTATAGGATAATAGGATATATTAGGATTGATTTAATTTACTTTTTTTGAACTAATCATTCTGTTATGATTTTCAAAAAAATCAATTTTCCAAATAGTGTCAAAATTGACATAAAAGAGTTTTTAAAAAAAATATTATATTATTAATTGATATCAAATTTTTGAAAATATAAGGTTTGTCCAAGATACTTATATCATGATATGTGTATCATTAATGGACCACTTTTGTGTCTCTTGGTTACATATAAAAAGATATTGACCATATAATATAAAAATACATAGAGACATTGTAAAAGTGAAACTAATTAACTAAGAGTTAATACTTAAAGATAAGGTTAATATAATGACCCAAACCAGTATAAATCCAATTGGTTGAGTTTTTTTCGACCCATACCCACCTTAACCTTTAAATAATCCACTTTGGAGACATTATAAACTGAATATGAATTTATTATAAAATAATATTTTTAGCTTTTCCAAAGGTGACCCTCACCCCTCTTATAAAAGGGCACTCTCCCTTCTCATTAACTCACACTTTTAAAGCCTTTTGGCTCGCCCAAACTCTGCCCAAATACTCTCTCAACATCCCTCAATTCATCCTAGAGGCATTCCTTTAGTCATAAAGCCAACCTAAGATCCTTTTTGATCAAATCAAATGGAAGAACCCGACGAAGAGGTAATGCTTTCACCACCCTTTTCCAAGTTCCTTTCTTCTTCCACTTCTTCCTTCTTTGTTCTTACCATTCTAAAATAATAACTCCAGTATCTTATATATACTGTGATGTTATTATAAATATGGTACAACCATATCTAGTATTCTATCCATCCTTTGAATAACATGTCACCATACGTCCGTATGTACGGCTTACTGTCTCCACGTCGTGGTGTAATTGTTATTCAATAAATTATTATTTGGATGGGTATAATAATGATGTGTAATTCATGTAAATAATAAATATAACATGATAATTATTCTGTATATATGATATACCATCCAATTATATATTATTTTAATATCAAAAGAATGATATTGTCGCTCGTGCGTATGTACGGACTACCGTCTCCACGGACGTGATAAGATTCATTCTCCATCGTATCCATTCAAGTATAATTCTCATTTGATGATTAATAATAGTATATAAGGACCTGATATCATTATAGATATGATTAAGATACAACCTATCCATGACAACCACAACTTACGTAACAAAACATATAAAAGAAAACGAGTAAGTTAACATCCGAAACAACGATAATACTAAGATATTTTTAACAAATCAATGTTAAAAGATCATATATGATATCATATTAATATATATGATTCTTGTATAATTTAATAATAATTATTTCACCATTATATAGGAGGTTAACCTACCCCCAACCAAGGAAAAGTACAAGGTAAGGGTTTATTTCGCAATCTCTTGATTATCCGAGGTTGTTTATACGTAATAATCTACTGGGATCTCTTTATCATCCACATCCATGTTTCTTAAAAATGTATTTCAAAACATTTTTAATATTTACATGAATATGGGATAAATTCATTTATACCCTTTTTTGACTTTTTATAAGTGGTTTATAAAGTAATCTTTCCTTCGTTTTCCAAACAAGGTTCTTTTTTAACCTTTTCGACAGAATTAAGGTAAGAATGTTTTTTATCTTATACGACAGGTGTTGCTATTTTCCTCCGTTATAAAATCTTTAAAGCTTCCCTTACAATATTATAAGAAGATTTTCAAAGAAAATGTTTTATTTTATAAGTATATGACTCTTAAATGATTTCAAAATAAAATAGAAATTTCTCTAAAAAGAGTTATGATTTCATCTATGTCAACATCATTTGATGGATTTTATGCCTATTTGATGTTGATTTATTATGATACAAAACTTCTATATTGTATTGAAGGTTTTGGGATATGTTTGACTGTGGATGTGCTATTTTTATACCATTCATGGTTTATGGTTAATGTATTGACATTTTGTATGCTAGTTTTAATACGAATGTTTATGTTATGTTTAAACCTGTTCATATGAGGAATGCATTGGACTTAATATGTGACAGGTGGAGCCCGCTATAGCTCCTCGATGCATCGGTAGGTCTCATTAGACAAACTAGTGTCTTGGAACAAGGCCTTGACAAAATATTATTTGTAGTCTTGGCACGAGGCCTTGGCTATCTGGTTATGATAGTATGGAATTATCCATTCCATCATTATGAAAGTGGTTATTGATATTGCATGTGATTATTAGATTAGTAGAATATCCATGTGAATAAGTAAATGGAATTATTTCATTTTATTTTTTCCATACTATGTTGAAGTTCAGTTTCAAAAGGATTTTGTTTTAGTCATACATTTCCTTAAATGTTTATTCTTATTTATGAATGTTTCCTCTATATTGTTATCCTTACTGGGCATTTGAGCTCACCCCTTTTCTATGTTTTATTTTTCCCAAGATCTGAAAAAGTAAATTATGAATGTCCTGCAGGGATATTATGAGGGGATAAAAGTGTGGACTATGGAGACAATATGTTGTTGTAGTCGTTTTTCACTTTATGATGTAATGTAAAACGTTATGAATATATCTAGTGTTTCCAAGGCTACTAAACCAATCGGTCTTTCGAGATTTTTTCTTTCTTGTGATCATGCCAATGTTATGTAATAATGCACTGACTCTGGGTAACTGGGGTCGGGGAATTACAGTTGGTATCAGAGGAAGTTTAGTACAAAACATGGAAGCTAGATTTAGATAAACTCTGATTAGAGCACATAGACCAAATATGAGCTTTGAGGATTAGTATAGAAGAACTTCCTAGAATTTTGGTATTGTATATATTTTGTGAGTTTTCCAAGAAATACATCCGTGTATGGATACGAGTAGGTAGAGGCGGCTCTGGCACAGATGTACCTAGGGGTAAAACATGAAAACACCGCTTTGAGCTTGACTCGAACGGGAACTGGTGCACGACAACGGGCCTTGCTACACTCTTGGTTACGACACTCCCAGGAGATATGCTTAGTATAACTCTCATTTTGTTTACAAATCATTATAAAGGGTTTATGGGTATATACTTCCTCCAATAAAACATTTTTATGACTATGGATTATATCCATAAATAGTTAAATTTATGTTAAGTGTTTTATATGTATGGAAATATGTATTTTGATTCATAAACTGATCTAGTTTATGCCATTGTTTAGAAATGGCGCCTAGTAGAATAAATGGAAACCGTATCAATGCATGCACTCCATGTAGGGATTTCCCTCCTCCACAAGATAATTATAGTGGAGCTGGTGATGCAACTGGTGCCGATCAGCTAATCACCATTCTGGGAAAATTCACTCAGGTTATGAATAATAACCTTACCCGTATGGAGCAACCTGATCCGCAACATGGAGGATCAATGTTAGATCGCTTCATGAGGCAGCTACCACCAACGTTCAATGGGAGTACAAATACATTAGTAGCTGAGAAATGGATAAGTTCCCTAGAGAAAATATTTCATGCTTTGGGGAGTAGTGAAAGAGAAAAAGTTATCATGGCAGTTTACCGCCTCACTGGAGATGCTGATCAATGGTGTTCATTGATTCAAAAAACGAAGGGAGATGATGCAGTATCAAATAGGGAATGGAGGGATTTCAAAGATCTGTTTTTACAAAAAGACTTTCCTCGTGACCATCAAGCAGAAATGGAAAGGCAATTTCTGGGTCTGAGACAAAAGGAGGATGGGAATGTCACAAACTATGAGGCTAACATTACAATGTTAGAAAGGTATGATGGAGATTATATACGTAACCCCGGTAGTAAGATTGATTATTTCTTTGATGGGTTAAAACCATTTCTCTATCGATTATTAGTCTCACAATCCTTCTCGTCATACAAAGACATTGTCTCATGTGCTATCAAGATTGAAAAGGAATTCTCTAAGTCTTATGACTTTAAAACAAAGAAAGAGAAGAAGATATCTTCTGATCAATCTGGGAATGGAAATAAGGGGAATAAGGGAAAGGTTGAATATACATCCTGTGGTAAATGTGGGAAGAAACACCCCAATACTTTCTTGAAGGGAATGGGTGTCTGTTAATAGTGTGGTGAGAAAGGCCACCAAACTCATGAATGAAAAGAGAAGAAGGAAGCTACCAATGTTCCATTATAAAATTTCAGGGAGATGGGATATTATGAAAATGAATGTCCTAGTCGTCAGGGGAAGTTACCTCAGAAAAGGCCAAGGGATCAATGCCAAGATTATGCTATCACTACCGCTGAGGTAGAAGCTCCGAAAGACATGGTGGCAGGTAATTTAATGGTTTCCTCAAGTTTAAGAAATGCATTATTTGATTCTGGATCATCACATTGTTTCATATCTTCCCAGTTTGCTAAGAAAATTAGATATTTCCAATTTGATTTAACAAGGGAGTTGTCAGTTAAAACTCCTATGGGAAGTATCATTGCAACAAAGTTTTGTGAATCAATCCACATTAGAGCACATAAATCTTCTTTATCTTCTGATCTCATCATCATACCTATGATTGAGTTTGATATAATCCTCGGTATGGATTGGCTTTCGAACTATGATGCGAATATTTATTGTAAGAAGAAGGAGGTTATGATTTTTTATGATGATGATAAGGAAAACCTTATCTTTAGAGCAGAATCATCAACACCTAATTATTACCTAGATCCACCCTCAGTAGCTCAACTAAATTCAATTATTGGGGAGGAAGAGAATGAAAATACTGTGGGTGAGGAAAGGAATGTTCAAATAGAGGATATACCTTTTGTGAAAGAATATGTAGATGTATTTCCGGAAGATTTACCTGGACATCCTCCAGAACAAGAAGTTGAGTTTTCCATTGATTTAATTCCTGGATCAAGGCCTATATCGAAGACCCCTTATAGAATGGCCGCTGAAGAATTAGTTGAACTAAAGAAACAACTAGAGGAACTAAGTAATAAGGTATTTATTCTCCCTAGTGTTTCTCCATGGGGAGCCCCTGTTCTTTTTGTTAAAAAGAAATATGGATCTATGAGGTTATGTATCGACTATAGGGAGATCAATTCCATAAAAATAAAGAACAAGTATCTCCTACCTCACATTGATGATTTATTTGACCAACAACATGGAGCTCAATACTTTTCAAAGATTGACCTTCGATCTAGATACCATCAGTTGTGTGTAAAGAATGAAGAAATTCCGAAGACAGCATTTCGAATCAAGTATGGGAATTACGAGTTTACTGTAATGCCTTTTGAATTGACTAATGAACCCTCTGTATTCATGGATCTGATGAATATAGTTTTCAAGGAATATCTCGATGAATTTGTGGTGGTATTTATTGATGTTATCTTATTTTACTCTAAAAGCTACGAAGATCATTAAAGTCACTTACGCATTATCCTGAAGACTCTGAGAAGACATGAATTATATGGAAAGTTTAGCAAGTGTAAATTCTGGCTTCATGAGATTTATTTTCTTGGCCATATTGTCTCTAAATATGGAATCTCTGTTGATCCTTCTAAGACCAAGGCAATCCAAGAATGGCCAGTACCTATGAGTATAACTGAGGTACACAGTTTTATTGGTTTGGCAGGTTATTATCGACGTTTCGTCCAGAATTTTCCAGATTGGTAAACCCATTAACGAAGCTCACACGTAAAGGGGTTAAATTTTTTTGGACAAAAGAGTGTGAAGAATGTTTTGAAGAACTGAAGAGAAGATTAGTCAATTCTTATATATTGACTCTACCATCGGCGAATGATGGGTTCGTTATTTATAGTGATGCATCGAAGAAAGGACTTGGTTGTGTCCTTATGCAGAATGATAAGGTTATTGCCTATGCATCCTGACAGTTGAAAATTCATGAGCAAAACTATCCTACTCGTGATCTTGAGTTATCAGCTGTGGTCATTGCTTTGAAGATATGGAGGCACTACCTCTATGGTGAAAAATGTGAGATATATACTGATCACAAGAGTTTGATGTATATTTTCTCACAAAAAAACTCAACATGAGGCAAAGGAGATGTCTTGAATTACTCAAGGATTAGGATTGTATGATACACTACCACCCGGGGAAAGCAAACAAGGTGGAAGATGCTTTGATCAGAAAAGATCATGGAGTTTTGAACAATATGAGAATTGAAAGGGATCCAATTTTCATGGATCTAGTGAAGATGGACATGGGAATAACCAGGGAAGGCGAAACATCAATTATTTTTCAAATGGTTTCCAAAACAACTTTACTAGAAAGGATTAAGAGTTCTCATACCGATGATGAATAATTTCAAAAGAATATTAAAGATTTGAATGATGGGAGATTGAGAGACTTTGTGTTTGAAGATGAAATTTTGAAAATTGGGAAGAGACTTTGTGTTCCTGATATACCTGATCTAAAAAGGGAATTGATTAATGATTCTCATAGTTCCAATTTCTCTATACACCCATGGAGCACCAAAATTTATAGATATTTGAAGGAATATTTTTGGTGGGACAACATGAAGAGGGAGATTTCTGATTTTGTGTCAAGATGTATGGTTTTTCAACAAGTGAAAGCTGGAAGGAAACAGCCTGGAGGATTCATGAAACCTCTTCCCATACCGGAGTGGAAATGGGACAATATTACGATGGAATTTGTCATGGGGCTACCAAAGACTCCTAGAAGGAGTGATGCAATATGGTTCATTGATGATCATCTTACGAAGTCAGCACATTTTCTTGCTATAAGAAAAGATCTACCTCTGGAATGTCTAGAAAGAATATATATTTATGAAGTTGTGAGACTTCATAGAGTACCCTTATCGATTTTTTCTGATTATGATCCCCGTTTTACTTCAAGATTATGGAAAATTATTCAGAAAGCCTTGGATACTGAACTTCATTTGAGCACTGCCTACCACCCTCAAACAGATGGACAATCAGAATGAACCATTCAAACCTTAGAAGACATGTTGAGATCCTGCTCACTTGACTTTCAAGGTATGTGGGATCAATATTTACCTATGGTAGAATTTTCCTATAACAATAGCTTCCATTCGAGTATTCATATGGCACCATATGAAGCATTATAGGGAAAGAGATGTCTCACACCAACCAGTTGGGATGAAGTTGGTGAAAGAAAACGTGTAGGCCCAGAACCGGTGGATGAAACGATGGAAAAGGTGAAGGTAATCCAAAATCACATCAAAGCAGCTCAAAGTAGGCAGAAGAGCTATGCCTATAATAGAAGGAAGGATATGGAATTGAAAGTCGGTGATCATGTTTTCCTGAAGGTATCTCCATGGAAGGGAGTCATACGTTTTGTTAAAAAAGGTAAATTGAGTCCCAGGTACATCAGACCTTTCGAAATTCTTGAACAAATTGGGACTGTAGCTTACCAATTGACAATGCTGCCAAGTCTCTCCAAAGTTCACGATGTGTTCCACGTATCTCTATTGAGGAAATACATGCCTGACCCAACGCATGTACTCACCTATGAGGAATTAGAACTGGAACCCAATCTGTCTTATTGAAAAGAGCCCGTCAGGATTCTTGATACGAGAGAATAGGTACTGAGAAACCGGACGACTCGTCTGGTAAAAGTCCTGTGGAGAAACCATAAGATAGAAGAGGCAATGTGGGAACCCAAGGAACGTATGATGAAGAACCACCCGAGTCTTTTCGTGCGGTAGTACTCTATAAATTTAGAGGACGAAATTATTTGAAGGAGGGGAGAATGTAACACCCCAAGCTTCTATGGTACACTTCTCTTGGAATAATGCGATAGCGTGTGTTGTACGCAACATCGAGTTCTAACACACCACAACCAATCAAACTAGCTATTATGAATATTAATACCTAATTTTTGAAATTATATATATTTTATATTTCAAAATGGACTTCATTTTTGGATTCAGAATATCGAAATTATCCTAAGTTGAATTTTTGTTATTTTTCTGAGAACTTCCAATTTTTATGAATAGTGAAAATACTTAAAAACAACTATTTTAATCAAAATAATTTATAGTGATAAATTATATTATTCAGTGGTTTTAATGTATAATTAGAATATATTTTTACAATTTTATCCAATGGTGTTCATTAGAATTAATTTCACTTTGAAATTGGACATAAACAATTGTCAATCTTTTGATATATATTGTTTCTTAAAAACACGCTATTTGTTGTAATAGCGGGAATTAATTATAAAATTAATTAATGAAAATTATATTTTTGTAATTTTGTAAAATAAACATCATTTTTGAATTCGGAATATCAATTATAACTTACGGTGAAATTTTGGCACTGTTCAGAAAAACTTCAATTTTTGATGAATAGTGAAACCACTAAGTGGTAGTTGAAAAACTGAATTTTTCATAAAACTTAATTTTACCACTTCTGTGATTGGAATTTTGAAACTCCAAGACACGTGGTTAATATCAAGGAGTAAAATTTGGTTCAATGAGATTAAAATAATTTTTGGTGAATAGTAACTTTTTACTTTTATTTACCATGGTTAAAAGTAAATAGGGTAATTAAGGGTAAAAATGATATTATTATTACCCTAAAACATGTCCTAATTTTTTTGGAAAAGTTTATCTCGACCAAAAACAACCTTAGGAATAAAATATTATCATTTAGGTCCACTTGGATTAGATTAGGACATTTATTATTATTTAATTCAAAGAAGAGTTAAAAGAGTTAAAATCTAAGTATATTTAGTAAAACATTTTTAATATAGGGTTATACATAAGATAAATTAGATTTTAAATATTCATTAGAAATATAAAAAGATTTCATACATAATGATATTTTATTTTTAATTTTTAGACATTAAATAATTTAATTTATTTATGACACAATGATGATGCAGTAATTACCATAATAGTGAAAAATTCAAATGATTGATATTATAAATACCCAAATAAATATAATTTGAGACTGTTAATGAATTAAACTAATTTTCTAGGATAATATTACATATTTGGATTGATTTAATTTAATTTTTTAGAACTAATCATTATGTTATGATTTTCACAAAAATAAATTTTCCAAATAGTGTCCAAATTGACATAAAAGTGTTTTTAAAACATATATTATATTATTAATTGATATTAAATTCCTAAAAATCTATGGTTCGGAAAAGAGACATATATCATGATAGGTGTATCATTAATGGACAAATTGGGGTTGCTTGTATTTATATATTAAGTTTATTAACCATATAATATAAAAATACAAAGAGACATTGTAAAAGTAAAACTAATTAACTAAGAGTTAATACTTAAAGATATGGTTAATATAATTACCCAAACCTATCTAAATACTATTGGTTGAGTGGTTTTCGACCCATCCTCACATTAAAATTTAAATAATCCACTTTTGAGCCATTAGAAACCGATTATGAATTTATTATAAAATAATATTTTTAGCTTTTCCAAAGGTGCCCCTCACCCCTCTTATAAAAGGGCACTCTCCGTTCTCATTAACTCACACCTTCAAAGCCTTTTGGATCGGCAAAACTCTGACCAAATACTCTCTCAAAATACCTCACTTAATCCTAGAGGCCTTCCTTTAGTCATAAATCCAACCTAATATCCCTTTTGATCAAACCAAAAGGAAGAACCCGAAGAAGAGGTAATGATTTCACCACCCTTTTCCAAGTTCCTTTCTTCTTCCACTTCTTCCTTCTTTTTTATTAACATTATAAAATAATAACTCCAGTATCTTATATATACTGTGATGTTATTATTAGTATGGTACAAACATATTCATTATTCTATCCATCCTTTGAATAACATGTCACCATACGTGCGTACGTACGGCTTACCGTCTCCACGTCGTGGTGTAATTGTTATTCAATAAATTATTATTTGGATGGGTATAATAACGATGTGTAATTCATGTAAATAATAAATATAACATGATAATTATTCTTTATATATGATATAACATCCAATTATATATTATTTTAATATCAAAAGAATGATATTGTCGCTCGTGCGTACGTATGGACTACCGTCTCCACGAACGTGATAAGATTCATTCTCCATCGTATCCATTCAAGTATAATTCTCATTTGATGATTAATAATAGTATCTAAGGACATTATATCATTATGTATATGATTAAGATACAACCTATCCATTAAAAACACGACTTACGTAACAAAACATATAAAAGAAAACGAGTAAGTTAACACCCGAAACAACGATAATACTAAGATATTATTAAAAAATCAATGTTAAAAGATCATATATGATATCATATTAATATATATGATTCTAGTATAATTTAATAAAAAAGTATTTCTCCATTATACAGGAGTTTAACCTACCCCCAACCAAGTAAAAGTACAAGGTAAGGGATTATTTCCAAATCTCCTCATTATCCGAGGTTGTTTGTACGTAATAATCTACTGGGATCTCTTTATCATCCACATCCATGTTTCTTAAAAATGTATTTCAAAACATTTTTACTATTTAAATTAATATGGGTTAAAGTCATTTATAACCTTGTTTGACTTTTTATAAGTGGTTTATAAATTAATCTTTCCGCCATTTTTCAAAACAAGGTTCTTTTTTAACCTTTTCGACAGAATTAAGGTAAGAATGTTTTTTTAACTTATACTGCGAGTTTGGCTATTTTCCACCGTTATAAAATCTTAGTAGCTTCCCTTACAATCTTATAAGAATATTTTCAAAGAAAATGTTTTATTTTATAAATATATGACTCTTAAATGATTTCAAAATAAAAGAGATATTTCTCTAAAAATAGTTTTGATTTCATCTATGTCAACATCTTTTGATGGATTTTCACATATTTGATGTTGATTTATTATGATACAAAACTTCTATATTGTATTGATGTTTTTGGGATATGTTTGACTGTGGATGTGCTATTTTTATACCATTCATGGTTTATGGTGAAATTATTGACATTTTTTATGCTAGTTTTAATACGAATGTTTATGTTTTGTTTAAACCTGTTCATATGAGGAATGCATTGGACTTAATATGTGACAGGTGGAGCCCGTTATAGCTCCTCGATGCATCATTAGGTCTCATGAGACAACCTAGTGTCTTGGCACAAGGCCTTGAAAATATATTATTTGTAGTCTTGGCACGAGGCCTTGGCTATGTGGTTATGATAGTCTGACATTATCCATTCCATCATTATGAAAGTGGTTATTGATATTTCATGTGATTATTAGATTAGTAGAATATCCATGTGAATAAGTAAATGTAATTATTTCATTTTATTTTTTCCATACTATGTTTAAGTTCAAGTTTAAAAGGCTTTTTTTAGTTATACATTTCCTTAAATGTTTATTCTTATTTATGAAAGTTTCCGCTATATTGTTATCCTTACTGGGAATTTGAGCTCACCCCTTTTCTATGTTTTATTTTTCCCAGGATGTGAAGAAGTAAATTATGAATGACCTACAGGGATATGATGAGGGGATAATAGTGTAGACTATGGAGACAATATGTTGTTGTAGTAGTTTTTTACTTTATGATGTAATGTAAAACTTTATGAATATATCTAGTGTTTCCAAGGCTACTAAACCAATCCGTCTTTCGAGATTTGATCTTTCTTGTCATCATGCCAATGTTATGTAATAATGCACCGACTCTGGGAAACTGGGGTCGGGGCGTTACAATGAGGGTGCACCTACAATGGTGCGGGTGGATGAGGGAGAGGCAACAAGCCTTCACACTATTCACATTACATTGGACAAGGGTCCAACGAAAGGATGAAGGGTTGATGGTTTAGGGGATTACACTAGGATGGCTGCACTAAAATTGATCCTGGTAGAGGAGGGGGAATTTTAATTTGCTTTAATGGATGTGCAGGTGTGAACCTTACCTTCACTACATGATGGGCTGAGGTTCTGGATCTCTTTGAGAATGAAGAGGTCAGGACCAAAACCCTCCTCCAAACTGGGATATTAACTACACTCTACTAGTGAGAAAGGTCCATGTGACTGCGGATATAAAAACCCATAGACACTTCATGAATCCTAACCTCATTTTGAAATAAATGTGGGAAACCTCTAACTATGGATATACAAACCAAAAATTGAAGGCATGATGAAGCACCTTTCCAAAAGGATTGATACATCAGATGGTTTGGTAGGGGTCTTTACACAATCCCTTTCAAATAGGGGATCCAATGAAGAAGAAGCCTTACTATGGATGTCTTTGAAGATGGATTGATGGGATTTAGACAAAAGAGAGAAAGTGAGTCAAATAGGGGTGCCCACATAAGTAAGGATGAAAAAGTATGGGTGCACAAGTAGGATTGGGTGACCTGATGTTCATTTAAGCTTTACAAATCTTGTATTGTAATACAAGGGTGAGACCTGGCTCATGCCTTCAAGGGTATTCACAAGTGATCCCTGAAGTGGGGCACTCAAGTTCCTATGAATGGAATAGGTGGTGCCCAAGTGTTTTTGATATTGTGAGGTGGGTCACTTTAGGCACACACGTTTTATGAATTGAAAACACTAAAAGGACTTAATTATTATGATCATCCATTAATTACTCATCTTTAGGTTTTAAATAACTACATTGAATGTTTTAGAGGACTTGGTAAAGCACTAGGGAAACCAGAGCAGCAATTGGGATTTAGGAAAATTCATCCCTACAAATGAAGTCCCCAAGGGTCTATTTATAGGAAAAAATTGGACTATTGGCGAAATGAAATTGGGTGTGCAAGTAGGATGTGCGCCGACACATTTTTTCCGGACTAGGGCCACCCAAAGATAATTCCTTTTCAACCCATTATTTTCTTCATGTACTGTTTTGTTCTTCTTTATATGGTATTTACCATTTTCATTATTTTAGACTATGTGATTAATATAAAGTGTCAACAAATTCCCCCCTCCTCATAATTGGATCTGGAATGAAAAGAGGATCCTATACTGAGGTTATGTAATGAAGGAGAAATAAGAGAGTACTAGGGTGTACTTGTTTTATGTGCGTAGAGAAATTTGTCGCGCAAGCTGGCATCACACATGATTTTGGGATGGAGGGTGACATCCATCACTTATATTTAGTATGATCACTTCCGCGAAAAGCCTCTTGAATTATGGAATTTTATCTCTCAGTGTGAAATTCTTCATTAACTTAGATGCTTCTATTTCACTGCACATTTTCTGTATGTTTTGAGTTTCATTTTATAACTTGGGAACGACTCTTGGTCGCCATTTTACACTTGCATTCCAGTTTTATACACGCGTGGATTAATCACTTTGTCAAAAGTTTTCAATTAATTTTTCAAATATCATTAATGAACTTATTAAAAAAAAATTCTATCCTTCAGTGGTTTAATGGAACACAAAATAAATGGATCTGTTGATGAACCAGTTAGTAAGAGGATTGATGACCTGATAAATATTGTCAGTCATGATAAATTTGACATTTGCAACACCACCCTTCCAAACATAGAAAAATATATGAAGACGTTCCATTTCGACATTATTCTAAGAACCTATCTACCATTTTATAGCTATGGAAATTTTTAGGATGTTAATATTCCATACCCAAAGAACTATGTCCAAAAATCATAGTTTCATGATTATACTAACATCCCAACATCCATTGTTTCTGTTGGGGGCTCATTTTTTAATGCTAAGATAGTAGAGAAAGATCATATCATGCATCACAACCTGTGTGCTCTAGATTTGATAGCACACACACCCAAGATGCAACCACATTGTTATTGATCCATCATTCAGAATTGTCAAATGGATCAATCCAAATGCTGGATGAAAGGTTGGGATTTCTACCTAGGATGAGGTGTAGAACCTGCATGGGTGTGGGTATACTGGGTGTGAAAGACATGTACAGAATTTACAGAAGACTTAAAAGGTGTTGGGATTTACAAGGCTGTCTGGGTTGAGAAAACCTATGTCTAAATTAATGATGATTTCATACTGAAATTATTAAGCCACATGAGCCTAGATACTAACTCCTCCATTTAACACATACAGAGGTTGGCAATATCTTGTGGGATGTTTACAAGATTTATGGAGCTCCAATCCTTGGAGAGATGTATGATGAGTTTATTCCTCCCAAGGTGACATGGAATGACTCGGTGAAGACACCATCTTTGGTTCATGAGTTGGTGAGAATATTTAACAAACTCAAGAACATGACCACCATGAAGTCTTGCACCTGGAGGGATATTCAACTAGAGGAATGGTTGGGAATATTTTTTACAATGAAGAAGGAAAAAGGTCCAACCTACACTCGTCTGACTAGTTTTCCAAGAAAAGTGTATAGAGGTCCCCCTGACACCTTTTGAACTAAATTGGAGATAAGATAATTAGAAAAATGGGGACATGAATTCAACCCAAAACTTTTGACAAAGACAGGTCTGGTAGGTTTCTTGGATATGTGGCTCAGCATGTATTCGTTACCAATCCAAGTTTCCAAATGAGGCGTGAGGCCATGAACCTTTGTTATTGCAGCCATGATTGATGAGAAAAGGATTGTAGAGTTGGATACTCTTGTTTTAGACAAGATTCATAGGATCTTGCTACAAATTTACATAGGGATGTCTCCTTTTAGAATAGAGGGACTATTCCAGGATTTTTGGTGGTGGATTGCTATTAGAATCAGAATATATGCTCTAAAATGTGGGGAACATGTTTTTGGAATTCTATTTCAACCATCTGTTCTAGATTTTACTGGAATTTCAACTTTATCTCTAAACAAAAACGACATTAAGGCCAGAATGATCATGTATAATGAGTTTTATATCTTTCCTTATGGTAACCCGCCAACAGGGTGATTATTTGATGATGGAACAGCTAGTTTAGACTTAAGGAAATATATTCTATCTTGTAGAGATGGTGTACTGGCCACCATTATTGATGGAGAAATCATCTGTGAGACTTATTCTCCTTATATATTTGTTTTTGAATTCAAATGTCTGCAAACAAAGATTGTATCCTCTATTGTGCATGTCAGATTAGAGAAACATATGATGTTTTCATGACAACTATGGTTGTTGTCATCTGTAGAGAAGAACGGGAAATTATTTGACTTACCTACTGCAGATGAATTAAGCATATTGGCAATCTGTTATACCGAAACATAGGTCACGTCTTACCCTGATGGGGTATTAAATCATGTTTCTCCTTGAGTGGGTGTGAAGAGAAGTATCCTGAGGTAAAACCTTAGTTTAGAAGGAAAATCTTCATCATCAGGTGTAGAATCATGAGAGTAAGATGGTGGAGGTGAAGATGATTCAAATTCACCGAAGAGACCTCATGCCAGATATAACCACCCAGCCAGGGTTAAGACAGCAAAACCATTGATCCTTACCTAAGTTGTATCAAGGCGATCTGGTCACCGTCATTCTGAATAGCGAGAATTTCCATTTTCTAATCCCCCATTGATGACTTCAACAGTTGGGAAGAAACTCAAATACATGGATGTAAGATCATCTTCACAACCCATTGACATACACTCTAAATATATACGACCGAAGGATGTTCAAATATTGGAAATTTTATACTATGATGCTAAAACCATGTGAATGAATCTACATGAAGGGATGTATTTTCAAAGAGAAGGTGATATAGAGGCTTCTTCTGAAATTATTTTTAAGGAAAATCCTAATGTGGTGAGGACCAACATTCGAGAGCTAGAAATGCTCATATATGGAACTGATGAATCTATTCCTACCATGAAGCGGGTGAAGGAAATGATAGATCATGGTACCACTGAAGGTATTAGTCCTTCATTAGATGAATAATGGTGTGACTTTGTAGATCCTAAGGATGTATGTTTTTTTCACATTCTCTTTTGATTTTAAAATTAAATATTAGTCAATTAATTGTTACTTTGAAGAAATATCATTTATTTTGCAACTGGTTAATGGAAGAACAACTGAAGTTCCCTATCCACAGTATATCCCTTGAGGAACTGTTCCTAGAGCTACCAAATCACCTTGTGAATCAGGAGAAATATCTCCAGGCCAACATTCCGTGGAGGATGGAATAGAGAGAGTATTACAATCTACAAAACCTGTCAATGGATATGAGGATACAAGACATCCTATGAAGGAGAAGAATAAAATGAACTGATGAAAGATATCCAAGGTTATGCATTTCCTTAGTATTGTTAAGTCTTCCTGATAATCATTAGTTTTAAACTTTATTCATGAAACTGTGTTTAAATTTTTCAAATTACTAGGGATTCTTCTGTTTATTATTTGAAAAAGAATACTGATAATATTCTCGGAACCATGGACGGTGCCTACTAAATAGAAACAAAATTATGAGAATCTGGTGGTTCATGAAGAGGCATTGAGGCCAAAGGAACCAACATCTACTCCCATCACTTCTCTTGTGCATGATATCAGAGAAGATGAGGCTTCTGGTTAACCAACAATGCTTTATAGGACTTAAAAGGTAACAAAAATGGAATTCCATTCTACAGAAATTTATGTTCATCACACGAACTAGAACATTTGGCAACAACTAATGCTGATTCAACAACTATTGATGAGAAAGCTATTCGTGGTCAAAAGATGTCAGAGGAAGGTTGCAAAGCAAACAAGCCAGGTGCTCCCATGGGTGAGACTAACCTTGGTTCTCGGATATCATTGGATGAAATGATGAACCTTAATAAGTCTTTTGATGATGTTTTGGAACATGTTAATAAACCAAATGCCATATAATATTTTGGATTTCCTTATCTTGAATCAACTTGACATGAGTTTTCATTATTTTTCAATTTAATCTTCATATGATTTAATTTTTATCCATTGTTGGTTGAAATATGTAGTTCCATCTAAATAAACTGTTTCCACAGTGATAATTGGAGTAATTATTTAAGTTAATGGCAATCCCATCATTGTAGAGACATTGGATTATGTGAATCTTGAGATAGAAAATATTACTGTGATTCATTCTGAAGATCCCGACCCAATTAAAGATATCACTCCCCCCAGAAACATCAAATAAAAATATTTATAATGAGAATATAAGGTAGGAGTCTTTCAAGATGATGACCTTCTATTAGGTAAGATATACTAATATTGTGACTGTACTCAAATTTTTTATCACTTGAATCTAATTTCAACCATAATCAATGATTTACCATATAGGGCTATCAACATTGCTGGCTAGGTCCGGAGCTGAAGCATACGTATTAGTCTTCACAGTACTAGAAGGTAAATCAGTGATTGTATAGGAAGGAGTAGAACATGGCACTTCTTTAGGTGCTTTAATCATATAATACATCCCTCCTTATGACAGTGTTTCTGAATCAGACCTTGAACTGAAAAAGGCTCTTCGTCCATCACATCACAAAGCATGGTAGAATATATGGAAGATAAAATCTATGATGCCCCTTGAGGAACATCCTTCAATCATTCCATGACTCTCATATCTATTTATCACAATAGGATTTGGAGGTTTGGAATATCGTGAAATTCATACCATAATTAAAAACCTTATTAGATGGAGGGATCAAGAAAAATATCTTCAGTATGACTTGAAAAAAGATAGACTATTTATTACCACCGAATAATTCCAAGTGGTTTTGTCCCATGCTGAGGCAAATCATACTGCAATGTTGAAGGAACTGAAGTATAAGATTAATGAGAAGACTGTTCAACAAATGTGTCTTCCACAATAATTTGATTTCATTACATGGGAGCTTGTCCAGATTTATAGATCATTAATAGAAGTCTACAAGGATGTTGAATAATCTATTACATATGCTTGAGAAGCACTTCATCATGCTAAAGTGAGTAGAGATGGTCAACTAAATGAGCTTAAACATGCAACTGATGGGGCTAAATAGGCTATTAACAAAATAATCACTTGTGTAGAAAATATTAGAATTTTTTATAAGAGAGAGAATCCAATTTGAGAATGCTCTTCTGTGAATTTTTTTTCATAAATTCGAATCATTTTACCTTTATTCATATGTGTTTTCATTCTCGCTAGCTACTCCAATTTTACCTAATCCATTAGGCCCAGTAAGCACAGTTTTATTTTTACAAGGGTTATATGGATAACCCCATAAACATTTTATCCTTTGACTTTTAATTTCTCAATATTATATTAATCGTACACAATGTACGTTTAGTGTGTTAGGACTCGACTTTTCTTTAGAGTTCCCTTTGAAGGTTATCAATCTACTGAGTGTCATATCTCTTGTTGTGGGATGTTTAGAGTCATGCATGTTGGAATATAAGGGGGAAATGTTTATGGTCGAAGAGCCTGGACCAGAAATTTGAAATTAGAACCAAAACAAGGCTCAATGATTATGAATTTCTTTAATATTCTTTTATATATTTCCAAGGTAAATCCTGAGCCATTATTTTTATGGTCAATAAATTTCAAAATTTTATCAACATAAGGTAATTTATCTTCTATTAATGATGTTACCATTATATAAAAAATACTTTAGGGGAATTGTGTTATGCAGGGCCGACTAGGGAATATGCTACAAATCCAAACAATGGAATCTTTTAACTAACAAGCATATTTTGTAGGTACCATAGGCAAGGCCACCTAAGGGAACATACTGAATTTTCTAGAAAAATAGATCATAGTAATTTAACATTTTACTAATGATAGACAGAGGAAAATAAGATTTGGATGACTCAAGACCACATTGGGTGGTTTTCCCATGAAAGGAATTTTAAGAATGAAATGTGATGTTTTTATTCCAACATATATCATGAACAAGAGAACCATTTCTATACATATTTTGTGTGTGAGGAATGGTTAAAATTTATCAAAATAAAGAATTTATAATATCATATTTTCCAATTTTATGTCATTTAGTGAGGACATTATACTGTACAGTTTTATGCCATGCAGTGGGGACATTGAACTATGCAGTTATACATCATACAATGAGGACATTGTGTGGCATTAATTTTAGTTCATTAGCTCGGACAAAATGTTTGAGAATCTTCTAGTTTCATAATAATTTTTTTGGAATCATAATATCATTTTCAGGTTTGTAAGGTAAATTTGTAAACCGTGATTCGGTAATTTTTAAATATAATGAATGATATGGAAAAAGGGATTAAGAAATTAGCGGATTATCATTTAAGAATGATGATACCATTATTGAAAAAACCCGTTATGGGGGTTGTGTTATGTTGGTCTAACTGGGGAATATGCTGCATATCCAAATAGTGGAATCTTTTGATAGATAGCCCCATTATGTAGGCATATTATACAAGGCTTCCTAAGAGCACATGCTGCATAGTTAGGAAAAAGAGATCCCAGAAGCCTGATATTCTATTGCTAGAAGCCGAAGAAAGTTAATGGAGATTCTGATTTTATGAAACACAGAGTTTGTTTAATGTAGAAAGGTATGTTAATATATAGAGGTTATTTCCAACCATTATCTCCAAAGAATCGGTGGAATATGACTTCTATGAAGGACTGCCCCAAACGTAGGAGGTATGGTATCAGTAGTTTTAGGTAACACAACTAGGACTTGAAATGGAAACAATATATGATATGTGTCCATGAGATTCCAAGGTTATTTCATATTTATTTTAACACTTGTAGAGGGAGATGTGTAAACCATGGTCTTAAAGGATTTCAGATCGAGAGAAAGATAATGGGACAAATATATCTAAATTAATTTTTTAAAATAGTGATTCTTGTATATTGCCATCATTTGTTTAAGGGGACAAAGACACTATAAAAATTAAATAAATTACCATTATTTGAAAAACCTATTATGGGGGATGTATTATATAGGACTAACTAGGGAATATGATGAATATCTAAATAGTGACATCATTTGACTGACTGGCCCGTTATGTAGAAAAATTAATCAAGGCCACCAAAGGGCATGTACTACATAGTCATGGGAAAGAGTTCTTAGGTATTGGAAACTCTGTCACCAGAAACTGTAAGAATGATTATGAAGATCTAGAAATATTCAAGATTAAGACTGTGAAATATTGAAGGGGTTATTCTCAATGCACATAAGAAATATTTTTATCAATATTGGCCATGATTTTGGTGTCCTTTACATAAATGTGATCCATATGTAAAATGGATACTTTCTTTGTTTCTCTATGAATTAACATTGTGATGTGCAGTTTAAAGTCATTTAGTGAGGACATTATACTATGAATTTTTAAGTCATGTAGTGAAGAGATTGATATCCCCATAAGAAGTTGAGACACCCTATTTATATAATGAATCACTTTACCAAATTCCTAATACCCCTTGATCTATTCTCAGTGCGATAAACAAGGAGTAGTAATGGTTTCTTTTATAACACAATGGTTACACAAGTGATGAATAGTGGTGTAATATTTCCATGTATTTTAAAATCATTCGGTAAGGAAGAAGATAAATTGATGTGAAAATAATGAAATACTGTAGCTGGACTAAGGGATAGAACCCAAGCATCACTATGTGTCCTGCTGGGGGAATGAATCAAGCTATACACAGTTCTTTAAACATTACCTATGCAGGTTTCATTATTATATAAAAAATAAAGGATGTTTTTATCATGGATCGGCATAATATTGGAGATCTCGGTGTCTCTAAGTACCTCATATAGATAAGAATAATGCCATATGTAGTTCTTTAAACATTAATTTCCCACACAAATTGAGTTTGACATGGGAGATAGGGGCTCTAACACATTTTAAAATAATGATTAATTTAATGACATAAGATGGTATAAAAATAAAATGATATATCTTAAAAGAGAACTATGTATAGTTCTAGTTAATATACAATATATGAAAAAGGAAATAATTATTTTTTGGCTATAGACAAGACCAGGATTTGAGATCTTGATGTCTCTATGTATATAAAATATATGAGAATCAAGACACACATAGTTATTGAAACAAGGTCCCTATACAGATCTGAATCAAACATAAAGAAGAGAGGGACTCATGTGGCACTAAGATGTACCGATGATGTCAATAATCCTAGATTATGGAATATCCTAAATTTTCATAGAGAATACATTAACCTTATAGTTTAATGTCATGTAATGTTGACAAATAGTTTCTTGCAGTTTAACATTGTGTGAAAATGAAATAGATGCTACACATTTTAAAGCCATGTAGCATGGAATCTTAGGGTTGTTATACAGTTTAATGTCATGAAACTAGGATGTTGTATTTTACAGTTTTATGAAATGCAATAAGGAGGTGAGAGCTATGTAGTTTTCATTCTTAAAGTGGGGATGATGTGTGAAACTACACAATGAATTTCATCAAGAATCTCATATTGGTTAGAGTTGTAATAAGCTCTCTATCCATTTAGATATATGCATAAGATATATTTGAGTAGACCTTATGTATGGAATAAGGTCCTTCCCACTTGTTCTCAAGATTTGTAGGATTATTTCCAGGTATCATTGAAGTCCTAAGGACGAATATGAATTTTCCATGAAGAAATGAATGAATGAGAACATTACTGTTAAAGGCTCATTCTATAATGTATTCATAGACTTCCAAATGATGAAAATTATCAAATATTTTTTCATCTAATCATTCCAGATCATTAAACCATTTCTAATCCCTCTCCTCTATACAAAAAAGCCCACATATCATAATAATGAGTGTAGGAAATTTCAATTCAATTATAAATATCAATTCTCTTTTATATAACAATGAATAAGGTGTTTCTTGGGTGGTAGTATTGGTAGTAATCTAATAATCCCATAAATCATGCAAAAGTTTATCAGGCCAATATTTATTATCTATATCCACCATCTTATGGAGTATATTCAATATAGTATTATATAAATCTTTTATCTGACCATTGGTCGCCGCATCATAATGATATGAATGGTTGGATTTGATATTGTGCTCCTAATATAACATCTGTACCTCAACAAAACAAAATTGTTTCCATTGTATGTCAATATAGTATAAGGGACACCAAATCTAGTGATGATGTTAGTTTTGAAAAATCTATCAATGCATTTGTCTTCGACGTCATTGATAGGTATAGTCTCAGTCCATTTAGAGAAGAAAGTTAGTAGTAGTAAGGATATACTTGAACTGCTTTGTTTCAGCTAGAGGATAAAGTCCTACTACATCAATTCCCTATGCGGAAAATGTTCAAGAGAATTTAGATGTATGTAACAACTCTGGGGGTTGGTGAATGAAGTTGTCTTGCACTTGGAAGGGATGAAATTTCATTTTAAAATCTGTGAAATCCTACACCATTGAAGGAAAAAAGTATCCAAGTCTTCATATTTGATTAGAAATCATATTCCCAGATTGGTGAGCACCACAAGATCTGGAATGTTCTTTTTTCACGACTTTTGCGGTTTTTCTCCATCAATACATTTGATGGGATTCCCTCAAAGCCTCGTTTGTAGAGGAACTTCTTGTGATCTGGACAATCATAAAGAGTACTATTGGCCTCTCATCTTTGGATCTATTCCTTTTCATCCCAATCTAGTGGAAGTACTCAATTTTGATTGTATTCCATCATAGGTGTTCTCTATTGCATGGTATAACTATATGGATTAGAAATAGGGATAATTTTATTAATTTTTTCCATTTTGGTTTGAAAACAAATGTGAGACAAAATGACGATGATCTCTGCTGATGACTGTCTTATCCCGATTTGCATCTTCGAGGGTTTTAGCTGCATTAGCCCGTGCATCATCTTGGGAAATTTTTTAATGTAGTACATATGACAATGTCATCTATGAATATAACTCATCCATTAAACATCTAAAGTAATAACATAAAGGGATTAACTCTTCATTTCTGATTGACGAAGTAGAGGATTTTTGACGTTCAGTAGATGAAATATTATTTTAAGCTTCTGTCATAGATTGGTAAATCATTAATTTACCCACATTCTGTTTTCCTCGATTGCCGCAATTGATAGTATAGATTTTACTCGATGAATGCTTGGAGTTGGGTTTACCTTTTAAATTTGGTTGGTATTTAACACATAATATATACTCAAATGTATGCATGGGTTTCCTGGGATATTTTTTAAACAACTTGGAGCATTAATTTTGGTTAAGTCTTTTGTTATGGACCTCATTCCATTTATGTGATAAAACTATGCCTCAATGTATTTAGATTCACATGTTTTGAAAAGAGCCTTTTCACCAAACAATGTCCAAATTTGACTGTTGAAATAGTACATAACACGTTATTGGTATGACGAAGGTATGGACACATGTTGGTGTAGCCAAGGCCTTCTAAGAAAAATGATGTAGGTTGTGTCCTAACAAACAACTGTGAAATCTGAATTATACACTTGATCTCAAAACTATGTTCTGAGTGTAATCTCTCCCAGATGTTCTCGCTCATTCGTTTCATATCCTTGCAGTACTAATGGGGAAGGAGATAAGTCAGATTCAGTCAGCACCAATCGTAAAAGAATGAGAATGGGAATGAGGGTTACACTAGAGCCATTATAACTGAAGGATCGTCAAATGTATATGTCATTAACATTTCCACATATACACAAGGATCTAATATGCCCATGTACTACATCATTTTCATCTTCATCTGTAAAAGATATGACTACATGATAACCTACAGAATCATTCTCTATATGGTAAACATCAACAACAACAACTTCAGTTTCAAACTCTTGAGGACCTAAAAGAGCCTTAATAAGTGCTTCTTGAAGTACTTTTTATAGATTTAAGGCATCCAAAATTGAAAACTTATTTACTACTTAGGTCAGATTTTTCAAAACGTCATGCTTTTTGTCCAGAGGTCTACGTTTCAAAGCTTGAAAATGTGGTTTTCCAGGAACCTTGGACGTTGAATCTACTAATGTAGATGTACCATGTGTTGGAGCATAAGCTTGAAATACTCCAGGATTTTGAATATTAGACTGACTAGGTATGTATATATCTTGATAGGAAGATTGTTTGACTTCTAATACATCCTCTAAAATAATCATGTTGGGACCAAACCTATCTTGTATAAATGCATATCCTTGTACTTATTAAGACCGTTGAAGGGATATTCCATGATCTTATGCCACATATACTGTTCGAGTAGGGGAAGAGTTAAAATAGTGGCTTCTAGTTGTCCCACGTATTACCATGTATACTCAAACTTGGTCTCTTCCTCTAGTTCTGTTGTTAGGTATATGAAACTCTGACTCAATATAATCATAATCAGAATTGGCATAGTGATCTATTACTTGAATAACATTGATAGAACCAAAGATCTTTTCTTCATCTAATGAATATTCTTTTTGATAGGTTAGTTCTATTTGTTTCATTCGGTGGGGCGGTGCCCATGATTTTGATGCAGATGGCATGAAATATGCCAGGGTCAAAGAAAACATTGGAATTAACAAGAGATCATCTTCTTCAGAATGATCTTGGTCCTTCTGATCACTTTTCTTCTTTGGGGATTGACCTCTTGATGAAGGGTGGTTTTCTGTGTAAGAAACGGCGGAAGGAACAATCGATTTTTTAAACAATGCTAATTGAATGGAATGAGTTCGGTTGATCATTTTTCTGATCATCCACTCATCATCTTTCTCCATATTTTTACATTTGACTTCATTTCAGTCGCCTTATTCCTCTAGATCAGTAGCAGTAACATGTGCTACATGAATTAGGAAAATTTTTAGTTTCACATGACCAGAGTCTGCCATTTTTTGTAGGAGGTCCTTGAAAACATAAAACTCTTGAACGGGATGCCCCAACATCTGGTGAAATGGAATATAATAATGAATATCTTCATCTCATTCTTTGATTGGTTTCTTAAACCTTGGTAATTGAACCAAATTATTTTCCAGATATGAGTTGATGTATCCAAGAACTTGTTCGTTCTTGAAGGAATACAATTTTCTCTTTAATTCCATGAACTATTTTGACCATTGAACTTTTTGATCCGCTTGATGAGGAGGTCATTTCCACTGATGTTCTGGGAGAGGATACCATCAATACAATGAATGTTTTTATGTGGAAGTAGGTACAGGTCCTTGCATTAGTGTAATAGTAGCAGCATATTGTTTCCGATTTCTCCTTCTTAGATATGATGGAATTACCTGAGTTTTATCTTTAGTTTCTATAAAATAATCTTCTATCATTTGAGCAATTTAAGTAAGGTCTCGAAACACTTCTATGTACTCCACTCGGATTAGTGGTGTGCATAACTCATAATGCAGATTTTCCACACAAATTGGCAGCAAATATTTTTGAGGTAGTGCCAGATATAAGGAATACAACAATTATTTCTATTGAGATATGAAATATGAAATGATTTCATTATCTCTTTTGTTGAAATTTTTATGAATAAAAACTGTTGTCTACAATAAAGCTGAGATGAATTGAAGAAGGAATTCATGATGAAGATCATCCCATCAAATAATTTATCAAGATTGCAAACATGTTTACCATACAAAAGTTGGTGCTTGTAATGACTACACAAAGCTCCTAATCTTTACTCCTTTTTATTGTTTAGGAGTTCCCATCTTGGTATTACAACAAGAAATGAAATGTGTTATGTGTTGTTACTGATCTCACGAACCATTAAATAATGGAAAAGTGGTATTAACAAAATTTGGTGGGTGAGGAATCAGGTACACCCACTTGAGGTAATCTTTATTTTCCGGTTGAACTGGTGTACATCATATCTCCATGGCTTCCAATTGAGTTATTAATGCCTCAATTATGATAATAAGAACTTGCTGAATATATGGATGAGGTGGGACCTATACAGGTACAAAAGCTGGAGCTTGAACTAGTGCAACGACTAGAAAAACCCCATGTTATTGTACTTGTATTTTCTAGGGATAACCCATGGGAACATGCCTATAAGGATGTGTCTAATCTTAACCTAGTTGTGTACCCAATGGAGGTAATTTATTATTAGCATCTGTCTATACAAATAACCTCTTTGTTGAGGATCTCACACACGATTTGAATGTTGAGAATTTCTTAGGGAGTACGTCTAGCTAAAATTAATCTCCAAAGTAACTCAGTATTGAATATTTTCAACTCTAACAACTCCACTTCTTTCTGTGAAAATCTCACATCGCGTAAAAGAGATTTTCTTTCTCCAATGTAAAAGTGAGATGCAATCTTACTTTTACCTTTCCCCTTGTTAGATTCCTTTCAAAGAGGTTAGAATTGGTTGTGTGAATGCATACATAGATTCTAGGTAAGCATTTGGTTTTGGTAAGCACACCTTCTTCATTTTCTTCATTGTGTACTATATTATGGATAAGAATGTCGTATTCTAATTCACTTGAATGAGACTCATTTTCTAGAGAATTTTATGTAATGGTGTCAATGACATTTACTAATGCTTAATGGATTTATGGAATTTTGTCAGTATCTTTGTATGATCATATCCCTCTATATCATCAATGTGACTCTGCTCCCTTATATGATTGATTCTTTGGGCTGTTTGATGGAAATTAAATTGAAAGGAGTCCTCAATTATTTCAGCTATGCACTCTTTTTGTGGATTCTTCCATAATCAGGAGAAAACTATTTTCAATTTTCGACAGGCTTGTAAATGTGATAAATCCCCCTGCCTTTTAGGCTAGGGCTATACCTTTTCTTATTATTAAAACCATTCAACTTTGTTTAATGAATTTGAAGGATTAATTAAATGAGCCCCCAGCCCTGCAAGTTAGGGTGGCTCTTGAACTGCTATGTCTAATATTCATGCACCTTCACTTCTAATTTTTCGAATTTTTATTCGGGTATTAGATGGGTGCATTATTTAACAACCACTCAAATCACCTATTTCAGAAGATCCCTGTGATATTTTAGATATTAGTTTTATTTGAAAGCTGATATCCTCTAAGAGGGAGCATGATCAAGATTTTCATATGCTTGATGTAAAAGTAAATCAATAACCTGTTTTCTTGGGACCAGACTCTGATGAAAAATAGTTGAGGAATGTTCTTGAGAGTATAATTGATTACATACAAAATATACTGATTGTAGCTTATGATGGGAAATAAAATTCCAGGAGTCCACTTTGGCGGGATTTATTACATCTAGAGTGCAGTGAAATGCAATGATACATGTGCACCCCATCCACTGATATGAACAATTGACGGGGAATCCAAAATTAATTAGCATAGCCTCTTTAGATCATTGAGGCGTGGATGATGAAGGTTTCTCTGCTACTTTTCAACCATTGTATGTTCAGAAACTGAGAGAGATTCCCTGTCAATTTCGCATTATAACCCCACTATTACCTTTACCTGATTTTAATATTCATCATATGGTAATACAATGGTTTTAAAATGACAAAGAGTCTTAAATAAGTTATGTTGGATATCATGAATTAAATCTTCTGCCATCAGTTTTGGAATGTTATATTGAGAATTTTCTAAAGTCAATAACATGACTGGTATTTCTCCTTTTTCCAATTGTTTTCAAATGATTAACATATCACCATCTTATTTCACTAGAGGTTTATCTACTTGGTCTGACCAAAGTGGATGCTCTTTAGTAGAAGATAAATGACCCAAGGGAGGATAATAGAATGACTATTTCCCTAAGATATATTAGGGTTGAGAATGTGTTTCAATTGTTAATGATAAGGAGTGTGACATGACTGGCCTAGTGTTTGAAAGTGGCTTGAGAGTTGAAGTCTTTGTCATAACTACATTTTCAATTATTGAATTATCTTGAAAATGATAAATACTTTTATAGAGAGGTCTTTTGCAGTGAATGACAACATAGGTAGGACCACCACAGTGGATAACAGTATGGGATAAATACCCTTTCTCCTTGGTCTTCTGGCAACGCTGAGGGTTGATGTTGATTTTATCCGGAGATACGATCTCTGGATTGAATGAATTTTCATGAAGCAATCCATCATGATGAAGTGTCAGATGAGATCTTCAGAATTACTACTACTACTCCCATAATTTGGTAATGCGAGGGTAAGATCGTGAGCTGCAACAGATAAGTGTATGAGTGCTTCAAGAACTCCAGCATTAAGAGAATCCTAATGGGAGATTCACTCTTGATTTTCCAACAATTTTGGAAACACTTCTTATTGGGTGTTCTCTTTAACTTACTTGGGGCCACTTTTTATAAGAAGTGGTTATCATGGGAAGGGGTATGTGCCTTTCATGGATTGGACACAAGAACAGACCGATAACATCCAATTGGAAAGGGTGTATGATCTTGATCCTATTTTCCATATGATATGGGTGAGTACGCTCCATGAACCTCATGGATTGGAATAGAGGAGCGTATCAGCTTCGGGATGGCATGCTGATGTAGAATCTAATGAGTGGGGACAACATTATGTGTCGATCCCCATGGTACAACTGAAGTTGTTTTGATAATATAATGGCATGCTTCCAGATTATGGGTAGGAATTGGTTTCTACCCTTTCACCATTTATAATATGTGTTCTGTAACATTAGTACCTGGAATGAAAATATTTTTCCATTCTGTATCTGGATTAGGTGTATGTGCCTGCTCCTGACCTCTTTTTCCTATCAATGGGTATTGAATGTACTCATGTATGGGGGCAGAGAGTTTGGTCTTCCCCAGATTTATCATTGGATATTTCTGAAAGACTTCCCTGGGTGATGTGAAACAAGACTGTTAGAAGGATTTATGAACAAAAGAAGGTGTATGTTCCTACATGATGTTTACCATTAAGTATGGTTGACAGACTTCCTTAAATACTGGAAGACTAAACTACTGGTAGAATTAGTGATAGTAAGTTGGTGTATGTTCCTGTTTACTAGTTTCCACCACATTGGATCAGTCAGCTTCTTTAAATGTAGTCAGACAAGACTAATGACTGGTAAATAACTTGTATGCATGTGTATGTTCATGTTCATGGTACCCCGTTGGATTTTTCTAGTGGGATTTGTGGGTTTCTACAAGTTGAGTCTACGAGACAGAAAAATCGGGAGAGATAGGTTTATGTTCCCGCTCGTTGTTGGCCATCAAGTTAGGTTTATAGAATTTTCCAGAGGGGGAAGTGGTAAGAACTTGCTCCCTATTGACGATACGTAGTCCCTGGTGGTTCGTCCTGGGTTCTATGGTCTGAGATACCTAGGCCGAACATCCAATGGAAACACCCCCATCATGTGGGGGGTTCACAACCATGCAATTCTACAAGCGTTAATTTTTTGTGGTAACCCTCAATAAGGATCCCCGAATCATTGAATTAGGGCACTGAGTGATCTCTTGATCCACCCCCCTATAGTACAGGAGTGACTGGTTATTGTGTTCTAGGCATAAAGGCCTGAATCATTTGAATATAGTGGTTTTAATCATCTACTTCTTGATCACCGATCGTCTATGGCAGGATGATTGAGGATTGTTATTGAATTATAGGGCATGTCAGGAAACCTTCAAAGTTGTTATTTTACTATGATGACAGTACTAAATTTCCATAACATTGGAGACCCAATATTGAAGATGTTGGGTGGGTGATAACGTCCTTCCCATGGTGGAGGATCCATCCTGAACAGCAGTCGGGAAGTTCACATATGTCGTATTCAAGAAATAAATTTTGGACTAAAGGGAGTTATGAGAAAAAACATGAAAACAACAATAATAAACTCCATTAAAATGAATTATATTTTTATGGATACAAGTGAGATTTATTACTTTTCTTGACATCCTTTATCAATTGATAAGGACATGACATGTGGGTAAAATTATTAACTTGGTTAAGGATTCATGTCGGGTTCACCATTTGTTGTTTTCTAGTTCCTGGAAACATGTTTTCAATTTTTAAGAATCAATAATTCTAGGTGGTTTCCATTGGATTTATTCATGGAATTGAAAACAGTCAAATGTTCTTTATCCAAAAAGGTACTTTCTTTCCAAAGGAAGGTATTCGTTAAGTTTGAACATTACGATACTTTGAAACATGCATTTGTCAAGAGGATGGGAAGTCAGACTCATCCCTCCTTTTTGGGGTAAATTATTGTCTACTTCAGGAATCTATTTATAAATGTAATATATTTTCATAAATCCTTATTAACTCCCCATGTATAACAAAGGTTTCCCTTGGAATTTTCAATAACTTATTAGCAGGTGTAAAATTTAGAATCAGTAGTATGTATTAAAGGTTCTTCCTTAATGGATACATCCTTAGTTATTCAAGGTTATCCATGAATGGTATCCTATCATATAATATTTAGAGATTATTTTAATCATAGTTATGATGATATTGGTTTTTAATCCACTAAGTAGGGCACTCTATATTTCATTGTCATCCAAGGAGATGAATGGTTGTTTTGATATTTGGATCGTACCCATGAAATGGGATACCTACGTATCCATGTGATAGGAATCAAAACCATTGTAGTTCGGTGCCGCTTAATGGGACACGTCATAAGATTTATGTTCATTTAATAAGGACCAAACCATACAGTTTAATGTCATCATGTTTGGAAATATAAGAGGAGGATGATTGGTCAAAGGTTAATGTGGGATTATACCTAAGCAGTCCAAGGAACATAGAATGAATATGGGTTTCCAAGTAATATTAGACCATGTTGGGAATATGGCCCAAATAGAATAGGGTTGATATGATGTGTTTGGTTTGAACCCCAATGATGCTTCCTATGTATCCCATTTTGATGGGTATCAAAGCTGAGAAAGTTTGATGAATATCATATGAGAGTATAGTTCCTTGATAGAAAAGATATTGGGCTTCCATCCGGAAATGGATTCCTTGACGATTTTGGGGGTTTAAATTGGGACTTAATTAAAAAGTGGTTTCCCAAATTAGGGGAATCAGGCTTCTATTCTTATATATGATATCCAATGAGCTCAGTCCTAGTGAATGCTTCCTACATATCCCGATTATTGTGGGAATCAGAGTTATCGTAGTTCATTCACTATGTGTGATTGTGAACATGTTGTAATCCTCGGGAATCTATAAGCCCATGTGATGCATATTTTGTATGAGAAACAATAGGATGTGAAATATTAAACAATAACACATACAATTTTCCTCCCCCACTGGTGGAATAGGGCGCGCCTACGGTGGCTTGGGTGGACAAGGGTGAGGAAATGAGCCTTCCATCTATCCAAATAACATTGGAAAAGGGTATAATGAAAGTAAGAAGGGATTAAGGTTTAGGGGCTTACAATAGGATGTATTCTATAAAATTGATTCTTTTAGGGGAGGGGGTCTTTTCATTCACTTGAATGGAAAAGAAAGTGTGAACCTTACCCTACCTAAAAGAAGACCTCAGGTTCCAGGGCTCTTTGAGAAGGGAGAGGTCAGGACCAAAACCCTCCTCTAAACCTGGAAATTCCCGACACTATTTCTAGGAGAAAGGTCCTTCTGACTATGGATATAAAAACACACAAACAATACATGAATCCAAACACCATTCGGAAACAAATGGGGAAAGCCTATAACTATGGATATACAAACAAAAAATAGAAGGCATGCTGACGTGACATTCTTAATGGTTTGATAAGTCATGATGTTTTTGTCGAGGTCTCCACATAATCACATTCAAACAGGGAAGACAATTAAGAAGAATCCTTTACATGGATCTCTTTGAAGAGGGTTTTATGGATTGTGGACTGAAGAGAGTAAGTGAATCAAAGACGGGTTGCCAAGATGGTAAGGGAGTGTAATTATGATCACACATGTAGGCTTGGGGGACCTATTGTTCACTTAAGATATGAACATCCTATATTGTAATACTTGGGAGAGACCAAGACCAATCCTTCAGGATTATTCCCAGGTGATCCCAGAAGTGGGGCACTCATGGTCCTATGAAATCATTAACTGGAATGGAAGTTATTCTGATTTTGGGAGGTTGAGAGCTTTAAGTTCGCAAGTGTTATGGATTTAAAACAATAAATGACAAAATTTATATGATTCTCCATCATATCCTATGATTTAGGTGTTAAAGAACTACCATTAATGTTTCAGAGGAATTGGGAGAACCATTAGTGCGACCAGATAGGCAATTGGGCTTTAAGGAAATTCTTTTGTACAAATGAAGGCACCAAGGGTCTATTTATTGGAAAAAATAGGAACATGGGTTAAATGAAATTGGGAAAACAAATAAGTATCTTGGAAGATGGGAGCGTGCAAGTAGGCTACCTAGTGACAACCTATTTTCCTGACAAGGGAGACCTGTAGATATTGCCTTTTCAAATCCAGATATTCTTAATGTATTCTCCCTTATTCTTTCAATGGTATTTCCATTTGTCATTTTTTTTAGATTCAATAATCCAAATGGAGTGTCAACACACCTTCACAACTATTACCCAGGCTAGGAACCTGAAAAATCATAACTATAAAGAAGAAATAGAAGAACACAACAGATACCTATCAAAAATACAAGGCATTCAATTCCCTAAACAAAACCTAGAAACACCATTTGTGAACAATTTCACATAGTCCAAAACATTCACATGTCCCTTACTGTCTAAAAGTAATTGACAACATATCTGACCACTATCATAGGTCACCCACATTAGACAAATAAAACTAGATACCCAACCCAAAACTCATTAATATTTTTACTATACTCTACCACCAATCCCAACCATCCATGTCTCATGAAAAATCACTATTTCAACCCACCTAGGTCTAAGCCAAATCAAAAAAACATATAAATCAAGGGAAATTAAAAAGAGATTTATCATAATATCCAAAAAATTCAACATATCAAAAAATCCTTCTTTGGTGTCTCAAACATAATAGATTTATAATTATAATGAAACCCACCAAAATTTTATAAACCATACTCTCCTAGCATATATTTCCTAATCCACTCCATGGAGTTCAACTCCATATAACTGTACCTGAACAGTATCCACCCATGCTTCCAACAGTTATTTACCTATACCATGTTATCCCACTAATTTATCCATAATTATTGTACATGAGGATTCATTCAACACATTCATCATTGATCATTTAAATAGACATAATCATCAATTTGAAATAGGTCTACATATATGTTGGCATATCTATGTAGAAATCGATGATAGAACTATCTGAGCAAATTTCAATATATGTAAGTTTTGAAACATTAAATAATTTAGAATATATAAAAAATAATAATAATAAATTACAAATATATATTGTGGATCCTACATTCCTTCTATGATGCATGAAATGTATATTTCATCCATAAGCAATGAACTCAAGCTGCATCAGCATTCCCTTTCTAATGATCCAAAATATATAATTTTGTTATAATAAAAAAAATAAGAACCAAATGTACATAAACTTATAAAAAATAATGTTAAATTATTTCACCATGACATAAAAAATATGATATAATTCCAAACCCTAGTAAACTTGATTTTTTATTTGGGTATGTGATTGTGAAGAACCTATCCCATATCCATGATTGGCACTGAAACATTACTATATCTCTAATGTACCAAACCCCAAATTCTAAAAAAAATATGAATGAAACATCTATTTGATTCTAATTAGTAACATATTTATACATTTTACTCTATATCAATAATCAAACTAGGTCAACCCAATTGTTTAGGGTCACCATATCATATACCAGAGGCTATCAACGAGGGATATAATTTTGTTTATTGAAGATACAATATCCAAATATCAAAGTGAGTAAAAATGTTTTAAATAATTAATCACTATTTATATCATATAATGAAGAAATAATTATTTTAAATATACAAATAAATAAATATATAGAATCTAAAGAAAATATAAATTACATGGAATTAAATTGAGTAAATTTTAGCATGACTTGAATCTCCCTAGCACTCATATAGCATACCACTGACTGGGTTAGTTACTTAACATTACAAAATAAAAAAACCTTGGAAAATGGTTCAATTTAATCTCCAAGTCACACATTGTATTTTTTCTTGATACCATCCATTATATAAAATATAATTAATAAAAAATCAACACATTTATCATCCCAAAACACTACATTCAATAAAAATATGAAAAATGGTATGTTACCTAAGTTTAGTTGTGGCTCAAGCATGGTGTGTCTAAAAATTATTAGGCACTACAAATTATGTATTATAAAATAACAATCATAAAAGTATTTTATATAGATAAGTAATGGTATAAATAAATTGTATAGAAAATTTAATAGAATTAATAAATGACCCTATAATGATTATCATTCTGGTCTATATTTTATAAATGGAAAATTGTGCCAATTGAATCCACATCGACTGAAGATAATCATATAATTCAAAAAACATGATGAGTAACATATATTAAACCATATTGAATACCAAAGATGACAAAACTCCTAAAACATTGAATGTCGTGGTCCTTGTAAACCATCCTAAACCATGGTTGTATGGAACATTTTCAAAAACCCCAAACTATTGAAACATATACCCATGTCCAACACCCTGGAAAACAAAAATACCTGTTGTTCATAAAACCAGATTATGATATTAAAAAAATTTCATCGTTTAATAGGGCACCAATGTGCCTTTCAAACAAAAATATTGCTCAGTATATCGATCTATTTTTCAATTTTCATTAAACCACTCCTCCCAAATTATAAAAAAATTATAAACCTCACTACATTATTTTATATCATTTTGATGTCACCCATAAAACATCAGTATTTATCATAAATTCACATTGGAATTCTCAAGCCTTCCATTTTTTAAAAAATTTAAAAGTGTGATATTTGAATTAACATCAAAGGATCGACCAGATAAATTCATTTCAATTTCAAATCATGTAATAATTTAATATATTCTTTATGAATCACTTGGTGGTCATGGAATAATTATAAAAAAATAGCGACATTAAACATATTTTAACCCATGGAAAACAAAAATACGATTTAAAATAAATGAATAATTATAACCATATCTAAAACATCCTAAAAATTCCCTAAAATAATAATACATGAAAACCCATTTAATCCTTGTACATGTAAAACCAACTTTAATTCAAAGTGATATCTATTATCCCTTTAATATTCTATTGAGAAAACCAATGATCCAAGTTGGGTTATTCCTATAATCTTCTTATATCACATTAAAGAAACAATCTAAAAATATCATGAATCTACAAACCCCATGTGAAACCTTAGGTTTAGTCTCAGAATCAACAATTGATATGATAGGATATGTTTATGGTCAAAGTCATCTATGTCACATCCAATTAATTTTTTAATCCATGGAAGAAAAACATCATGAAGTAAAACTAAAACATATAAAATATACATTTTAAAATAAAATTAAAAGACTATGGGTAAATTTATTAAATAAACAACAACCACAATGAAGCATTTCATAACATTTCCAATGCTCGATGGTCTCCCCAAGGCAATTCCAAGCTTCATTAAATCTCTGTGGTCTCTATAAAAAAATCATATCGACCACCGAAGACCTATCATCATAGTAAGAAATATTAATTTATTAATAATTAAAATTATTATTAGATAAATAAATAGATCCCAAAATGATATAATTATAGATTGATTAATAGTAATTCCCCAATTTTCTACACTCCACTCTCGTACAATGAGTCGTCCATAATGGACGGCTGAAACAATTAATTGGAAAAATACCTAAGGAGTTATAACAATAAAAAAAATTAAATAAATATATTACCAATAAAAAATATAAGACAAATATTAATAGAATCATACCTTAAAAAAATTAATCAATTTTGTGGGGAAGTCATCTAAGGATATCCTCTATAAAAAATTACAAATTCCCAATGAGAAATAAAAAATTATACCATAGCCTAGTGGTGTCATCAATAAAACATTACCTAAAGACTATAAAATTAGTGGAGGAATAATAAAAATAGAATAATTTGTTAGAGGGGGAGTTTAGCCAAACAATTCCCATGTATTTCACTAAACATTATCCAAATCAATTAATAAATGAGGATTAACGAGTTGAGATCACACATGTTCCATGTGTTATTAATGGATGAGAACATGGTGGAGTGGATGAAACCCAATATGGTATATTTTTATCATTTACCCATTGAAAGGAAATTATAGGAAGCCACACAGTTTCATTGTATTTTATTTTTCCACCCATTCACCATCCATGCACCCTAAAATGGGAATTACGAAAATGGGTAACATGAATACTACCAATGGATATAAAATTCACTAAATAACAATGGAATCAAAATTATATTATATATATATATAATGTTGGATGGTCTTTTTTTAATCAATTTATATACCATGCCACATTCTTCATGTTCTCAACCTCCACTCATGATTACACATTTGGCTGACATAGTTTACAATAAACAATCATCTATCGATGAATTATAACCATTATTGTTTCAAAATTATTTGAATACCAAATTATAATCAAGCTATCTTAGGTATAAATTTACACTATTCTCACCAAACTATTCAAATTATCCTGATAACCCAAAACCCTAGATACAAAACTACAAGATCTGGAGGCTCACCGAAATTCCAAAGCAAACTTTGGAACCTCATTCCACAACTAAAAATAACACATTTCATTAATATATATCTTATTATTCCACTAAGAGCCTCACATAAATTTTTTTCAGGTTTAGTAGATGAAAAAACAGAATTACTTTTGAAATATTAAACTATTATACATTGAAGAAAGAACACTTGGTGAACATATGCTCATAGTTATCCATCCATTTGTGATTTAATTATTAATCCTTGCATGGTCATATATCTCATAAAATATTAATAATATATAAAATTTATGATACAAATTTTGTATGTATATACACTACTTCTACACCCTAGATTACAACTATGATCAATATTCCAAATTTAGCCTTTTTCTTTTTCAATGGCTCCCTTCCAGGAAACAATATCTTCCACTATGGTGTCATCGATACCCACTTGTTTTTTAGTCGATTCAACACATATAAAACCACCACAATTTGTCAAATTTTTTATATGAATTTGAATCTTCCATGTTAGAAGAGCATCAGCTATAATCTTCCAAAACACTCCTGAGCTTTCAAGAATCTATATAATATCATTTATAAACCATTAAAAAATATCAAACTATTATAAAAAATTCTAGAATTAAAACCTTATTATGTTACATTGGTAGATAATAAAAATACCAATTTTAATGAAATAAATGAAACACATCAAATGTACCATAAGTATGACAATAATCTCACACTTGTTATTGTTTAAAATAGTGTCATGAAATCAAGATGTATTCAACATATGTATGGTGCAATATAACCCCTCATCATTCATCCTCATCCTCTATTGAGGTGTGGAGACCACATGTTTCATTTGTAACCAATGTTATATCAATATGTGTTTAAAGAGTAGATGGTGATTTGTTTATTATGGTAGGCTTGTTGTATATTCCTATTTTGGAATTGGATATTATGCTTGGAATTTTTTCTATAATGGAATTGAGATATTGATGAGGTGATCATAAATGTCAAATATGTGTTCAAATTCATTGACAATTACTAAAAAAAGTGTCCATCCTTTATTTTTATTTTTCATTTTTTATAACCTATAAAAAATTATATTTAGATAAATAATAAAGAAGTCTCTGAAATATAAACATTATATAATTATTAATTAATGGTTTTCATAAAGAATATAATCATTACATGAGGATTAGTCCATGAATAATATAGTATTTTAAATGAAAATGAAGAGTTAATTATGTAATTTTAATGAGTAATTTATCATTTTCTATATAACAAAACAAGATTATTTAGCATGAGACATAAAATATTTCCAAACCAATGATTAATATAATAATACCTCAAACAGACATATGGTAGCACATTTCACCACTCATGATCCATCTCACAAGATAAGGATAATGCAGCGAGGGTCTGCGTGGGATTTTATAGAACATATAGGAGTGCCTAAATGGCCAGGAATATGTGCCCAATGAAGTGTCTGTGCCACCATGTGGGGTGGTTCATGAATGTCATAAGGTGGGCCCAATGTGTGTAGGTATTGAACAACAATGATTGAAATATTTATAAACGATGATCCATTTATGATTAAATGAACATTTTTAATGTAATGTGGTAATAGAATAGACAGAATTTTTTTTAATATTTTAGAACATTATAAGTTAAATAAAATTTGATTTATAAGAGTAGTAATAATTTTATCAATTTATTATATATCCATTATATATTGATTATTTTATTATTAATTTTTATGGGTTATGATAAATCCCAATTGATACATATAAAATAAGTGATGGCCTCACCCATTAGGACCACACCGTATGAATCCCATTAATCAAATAATGTGATGGAGATAAAAATATAGGTCAATTCACTTGACCAAAACTAAGACAAGATTCTGTAAATAATTCATGGTGGAAACCATTTCTCCACGAAGTTCAATATCATCGAGATCAAAACACAAAACAAATATTCTGAACCACCATATGAGAATATCATCATAGTAAACTGTGCAATTAGGATTTTTTAAATGGGATACAAATATATACCCTAATATAAAGAATTTATATACTTTTTTTAAATAGTAATTACATTTATCCATTTATTATTACTTTATAATTATTAAATAATTATTTTGTAATAAATTAGTTTTTTAATTGATAAAACACAATTTCAATTTTTAGAAAATATATAGTTTCAAACCAGAAACTCATTTTAATGAATTCAATCATTTATTAGATAAATTATATTAATATAAAATTATATTATTAATCAACATTTAAATAATATAAATAATAATACTATTTTTTAATGTGAAGAATAATTTTTATATGGGTAAGAAAGCTAATATTTCTACATTACTATTAATTATAATTAAATATAATTTATATATTTAAATGTATTAAATCAAATACATTGAATTTTTTTTAGATAAAATGGGTATTATTTTTGAAATCATGATGTCAAAATTATTCAATAATGTTCTTTTTCAAAATATTCAGATACAATAAAATGTTTTGTCAAAAATAAATGGGGTATAAATATACAATGTGTATAAGGGCATCCTAATTCCCCAAGGCTGGCATAATATATTCTATGAAAGGTATCTAGTGCCAGATATATATTTTACCTACAAATTAATTTATTTCTTGAAATTTTTTAATTAATTTCAGAAACCCTTAATGAATCATTTAGAAAAAATATTATATTTTATGGTTTTAAAAAATTTATTTGTAAAAATTACTCACTTCCATATCCAAAATGTTATAATTTTAATTACATCGGTTAATAAAAAAGAAAATCAAGGAAGTACACATCACTTTTGTATAAATCAAGATCAAAGAAAATGTTATGTTTTTTGGTTTTCATTGTTTTATTAGATAGCATCCCAAACCAGTGTTTTGAAATCTTTAATAATTTGTCCTTTATTTTGTAATATAAAATTACCAAAATACCATTCCTCATTTATAAAACACTGTGGTGAATTAAAATAATAAAATCTCTCCTATATAGAGTCCCCCCTCGAGTTCTCGGAGATCTTTAGTTACTCCTCACAATCTTTTAGAAGCAGTATCCCAAGGTATGGGTTTCTCTAATTATCTTATTTATTCATGCAACTCCATTAAATAATGCCTTGTGTTTTCTAATTCATCATGTTAGAAAATTTTTTATATATCCTTATTTCCTTAATTATGATGTAAAAATGTTGGGATATCCCCTTTATATCATTTATACATCCAATTAATCATTAAGTCCCACTTTTATGATATTGAATGTTCTATATGTTTTTTTCTGCCAAACAACCCTATAGTGAATACTCAACCCATTTCCACTGAAGGGGAATCACCTAGATGAAAATATCAGTAATTTAATGGGGATATAAATTTACAAAATGAACACTCCCTTATAATGGTATTAAAAATGATGAAATATTTTCTTATGTTGAATAAATATGTGGCACACATGAGTGTATAAAAATTATGATTGGTGCACCAATATTGGAATACAATGCACTGGGTATTGTTTTTTTCTCAGGAGATGTCATGTAATGATATTATGTATTAAAACTAATCTATTATGGGAATCTTCCAACCATGCAATGTTTCCATGGAATTGATCCTTCACTTGTGATTATAGAGAGTTTATTTTTCCACAACATTCACGTGTTGCCATTATTCTATCACGTCATATCATGCCTTAATGATCAATATTATGGTTCAAACCCATATTATATTACCTTGATACTATAATGGATGATTTTTTATTTCATTACATTAATCTATGATTTTTTATTCCCCTATTATGACTTATAGCACAAAAAAGTTTTATATTCATCATCAATCCCATTCACTTTTTGAACAATGATGGAAATTTTTATCATGTTAAATAAGAATTCAATTATGTTAGTGTATCCTTGATTCAAATTGATTTTCTATATACATAATTTCCCAAATATATTAGCCTTCAAGGTCATGGAGATTTATTTTTGTTTACATTTGTTTCATAAATAATAAAATAAAATATATTAGAAATATGGGATGTTGTAGTAAGTATCGGATAAAATATAGTTATTTTTGGATTAGTATAAAAAAAATATAGTAAAATACTTTGGTATGAGACTAATCATAGGAAAACAGATCTAAATTTTATTAATGAAAAGAGTATGTGGTTTCCCTAGAATATAACCATAAATGGATAATACATGTTGATGTGGATCTAGATTAATGTTATATAGGGGTAATAACCTTAAAAAGGAAGCATTGAGATGGAGTCGATCATCACAAGAAGAATTAAAATGGGCATTACAATTGAATTGGTCAAATAAAATTCTGATATAGGGTTTGTTAAGTACATAATATCATTATAAACATTTATTGAGGGAATACAGATGCAAATAATATTTTATTTTTGGAAAAATATTATTGGTTACAATTATTGAAACCATATAGATTCATATAATAATGAATATATTTAATTCATGATTTACCCATTTAATGTTTATGGATGACCATTTATTTCGTTAATAGTTTAAAAATTATCATCCCTATTTTTCAATATATTTTAAATAAATGGATATAAATAAGTAAATATGAGGCACTTACCAATATGATTATCTATGTGATAACTTCCCAAATGAAATTACCAACATGATGAGAGCTAGAATATGGAAATATGAGAAATTACATTCTCAAATGTCAATCATTTTAAGAGAAACATAAATCACATGGAATACCCAGATCCCCCTAAAAGGAAAATATTGTAGCTTAGAAAATTATATGAAAAATTCCTCTGACATTTAATAGACATTATAATCCCTGAATCTGGGATATATGGGTTAACTCTAGTAAAAATTATTTTTCCATAATATAATTATCTGAGAAATAAATAGTTTCATTGGATGTTTATTATATGAATGTATAATTTGATCAATGGTTTATGCAGATCAAGAATATGAATTCAAAATATTAGGTCTATGAGACAAAGTGGGGGAATTATAAATTTTTATTCAATAAATATTTTACCCACACTCGTTAATATAAAAAGGGGTGTGACTTCCTTATCCTTGTGGAAAATAATTATGAGTCCACCTGGGAATTTTTTAAAACATTAAAATATATGAATGATTTTACAATGAATTTATCATTACATTTGTATGCTTAGTTTACCACTAATTTGGTTGGATGATGTTACGTCTATTGGAAACCATAGTTATTTCAGTCATTGAAAGGTACAATTAATGTTTTTTATGTAAACTAAATTTTTAATAATTACAAATGAATCTCAAATTTATCATGGGGATACATAGTGGATAATTGAGTTTTAGTATGGGGGTTTGATGGAGGAACAAAATATTGGAACAAAACCCCATCATCCTAGTAGTAAAATTTTTGGGAATAAGAATCATAGAAATTTTCAGAAGTAAATGTGAAAATGATTATAGTGCGGGAAGGAAGGGATCCACGAAAGATACATCCCATGGGAAAATCCTGCCACCATGATGGATGAAAGGTTTTATCCAGTCAACACAAATTATGTTTCATAGTGTTTCAAACTCAACGAATAATAAAATTATCAAATATAATGACATATGTGATGAGTTGTAATAGAAAGTCGATGCTAACAATCTCTAAGGAAGAAATGGATAACTTATACTGTCACAAATGCTGAGGTAGATCCTGAAAATGTATTGGTGATTATTATGATATTTGGGTATTCATGGATATTGAATCTTATATTTTATTCTAATTATACGAATTATTTTGTATAACATATTATAGTAAAACTATTCAAAAACCTTCTTAGATAAGGGATGTTGAGTTGCTAGTGTAGATTGTGGATGAGTAAATTATTTCTCCCCATGAATAGAAATATTTACATTTCAATTTATATGGAATGAATTTACCATAAAATTTTGTGATACATATTTTATCATAATTTGATACAATTGTTGGAATGGGTTGAATTTACTTCTACATAGATAGTATAAAATTATAATTGAATGAAATCACCCTCTACCTCATGAATTGTTCTAAGATTATACTCACAAGAAGTTGGATCATATAATTTGGTAGAATCACCATAAAATTTATATTTTTTCCCTATGAGAAATCATATCTTATTAAATTAATTTTTAGTAATGAATAGATCACCCTATTATAGATTTCCACAGTATGGTTCAATGTACCACTACATTGATTACAATAATATTATGAATATTAGAATAATGAAAATTTATTCTATTCCACATATTGGTTAACAATTTAATCATCTATGTGGATAACAATACATATCGATGTTGGATCTTTATTTAGGATATTATCATGTAACAATGTAGAAGAGAATATCCCCTACCAATATTTTCATTCATGGTACAAACACTTCTAGTTCATAGTGATTAAATTAAAACTCTCTATTTTTTTCACAAATCTTCATTAACATGATTAATATTGTATTTAAAGATTAAAATGACATGTTTTTATAGTATTTATGGAATTCTGTCTCATCTATTGTAAATGTAAGTGAAATTGTTAAAATAATTTTAATATAATATTGATGGCATTGTGGAATGAAAAGATTCATCTGAATTATATTTAATGTAAATTTTGTTTTGGATTATGTAAAATTCTTAAACAGTGTTATCATAAGAAAAGGGATGAATGTGGTCACGTAAAAAATTGAGGCAATTGAAGGATAGTCCAGAAAAACCACTATGATGGATGCCCATTGTTTCCAAGAATTAGATTGGTACTATCATGAATTATTTAGAACGTTATCACAATTGTGAATTCTGTTAACCATGATAAATTATAATGTGTAATGATTATATAGAATGATGAATTGAGAAAATTTTATAATGTTTTTTAGAAAAAACAATTAGTACAAATGTGTATACGCAACCCAACAGTGGTAATGGATTTTACACCAACATTGTTATATCCAAAACTGTTTTCAGTTGTTTACTCGTTCAATAGGAAAAATTGATAGAATATGCCTCCAATAAAATAATGAATCCTGAGAAAAATCAAGTTACACATGATCTACGATTGGCTACAGTGATATTCACAAAATTGATATTCAAAAATTAGTTTATGGAGATATGTGTGACATATATATAGATAAAAAAATCTTGAAGAATATATTCACATAGAGGCAGATTAGTATGCACTAATTATTGTGGTCGAAGATGGAAACAATTTATGATTGTTCAATCCACTACCATCCATGGAACGTAAAATGTTTTAGATGTTTCTCTATGTAGAAAGTATCTCACAACACTATAAATGATGACGATTGAATGGGATCCAATATTCATGGAAATGAATAGGATGTACATGGAAATAATTAAATTTTTTTCCTACCATACCTATAAAACATATTAGTTATTATCATTAGATAGGATCACATATTCCAAAAAAGATAATGTGGTTCTATAGAAAAAACATTGTGAATATTAAAATGTATAATGCTGATGATGCAGGATTTATATGGCTTCGAACTCAAATATGATTACAAATAAAACATTAACTAAAGAGTGTACTTTAAAATTATTCACATAGCTCATAATTCATTATTCATCAACCAAGAAATAACATTTATTGATATTTTATACTAAAATTATTATCAGGATATCATTGAGAGGGATACTGGAGAATTTGTGTCTCAATGCTTGGTATTCCAACTTGTAAGGTTTGACCAAATTATTTTTATGTGTATGATGCAACAATTTACCTTATTTTTATCTAAATTATAGAAAACAACCATTTATTTTTTTTAGGACTCTCAAGGACACAAAAGTACCATATATCTAATAGGGTGGTAGTTGATCCCCATACAAATCTAGTGAATTTCATTTCAATCATGAAGGATATATATATCGTCTAAATATTAATGATAAAAATAAGGGAAGTGATAAATCTTTATATAGTTACAATATGTGTTTCATCTGATCAATACCCTATATTTACTTCATGTTTCTAGAGAATCATTCACTAAGTGTTAGATACGTAATTATGTTTCATCACTACTTAACAACCTAAATTGGATGGATTGTTTGAATGAACCATTAAAAATGGTGAAGACATGTTAAGAAATTATTAAATAGATTTCAAAGAATTTTGGGATTCAAAACATCCCATAGTGGAGCTCTCATATAATAATAGTTTCCATTCTATCCATATAGTGGCACGTTATGAGGATTTGTATGGGAAGAGGTTTCAGACTCTGATATGGTAGGATGATGTTAGAGAATGAAATCTTGTGGTACATGATCTTATATAACAAATGACATAGAGAGTTCAACCCATCCATAATTATATGAAATCCACACAATTTTGATAGAAAATATATAAATACAATCATCGATGAAACATGGAGTTTATTGTTGGAGATACTGTTTTCATATATATTTCATTATGGAAGAATTACATATGGTTTTAGACGAAGTAAAATCTTTTTCTAAGATAAATTGAACGCTTTGAGATCCTTTGTCGCATCAGAGAAGTGGAATATAGACAAGCACTCCCACCCGAACTATCTTATATAGATGATGAGTTATATGTTTCCCTATTAAGAATGTATATATCATAGCCATCACATATAATTAATCAATAGGTGGATCCACTATAGATTACTCATTTATACATGGAGAAATTGGTGAAGATTTATATCATAGAGAAATTTTTTCATGAAAAATAAAAACTGACCAAGTCAACTACCATGGTGGAACAAAAATAATGATGAATAAAAAAGGGACCCTGAAGTTGAGATAAAAAAATAACATATTCTTTTTTAGTGTGCGAAATAAAAATTTCACGGGATAAATTATGGATGTGGTATGAATTGGACAACCTAAATTTTTTAAAATGATGTTCCTTATGTGATTAAATTTATTTCCCTATATAGAATGTTTTCCTACAAAACTCATGAACAAAATAAGTTATCTAAAACCATTTTATGATAAATCATTTCAAAATTAAAATACCATTATATATTTTAACCATTAATAATATAGCCATTTTCCAATGGTCATATTAGTTAGAAATATAAAGGGTTGTTATATAGGGAGAAGAAGAAACTTCCTAAATTAGGATTATACCATATGAAGGCCATTTATTAGTGCTTTTGAGGGAGATAATGTCTATGGTATTTTACCTTGACCAAGAACTAGTCAACATTCATTAAATAAATTATTATAAAAATTGTGTGTAAGAGAAGTTCAAGAACATTATTATTAAGAGGAAAACCTTGTACGTAGAACAACCGTACGACAATATCACATCACCTGTCTTACCATGATGGATTTCACCGGTTTAATAATGGGAAATTTTTATAGACTATAATTGAATGAATTTAATTAATTTTATAAAATAATTATTTTATTCATCCTTTTATTAATACATTATAATGAATAAATATAGAGTTGGAAAAAATGAGATTATTATATTATGAAAAAAAGAAATTGTATTTTTGTGAATTATACAGTCTCTATAATGATATTTCTTTTTATGAATACAAATTTTTATCAAATATATAATTTTATATTAAATTATTATGAATAAATATTATTAATTTTATATATATATTATAATTCCATTTTATAATGTAGTGGAAAATATTGTTATTATTGGAAAACTGTTATTTAGAAAAAATGTATTTTTAAATTAATGTGTATTTTTAATTAAAAGTGTAAATTCAAATACCTAGATAATTTTTTCGATAAAATAAATATTATTTTTGTAATCATAATATCTAAATTATCCAATGGTGATTTTTTTCATAATTGTTAGAGGCAGTCTGATTTTTTCATCCCAATTCAATATGATATAAATATACTATATGTATTATTAGAACATAATTACCCAAAAGTGGTTTGATATATTCCTTATAAGGTATATAGTATAAAAAATATATTTCAGATTGAAAATAATTTATTTTATATTATTTTATTATTATTAAAAACCATTAATAAATCAAACAAAGCCAATACTATATTTTATACATTTATAATTTATTAATTTCAAACATGACTCGATTCCACACTACCAGAGGTATTACATTAACTTTATGAGTTGTTAATTAGGTAAAATAATTAATATAACATCAATTTGGTGAAAACCATTGAAAAACCCCAAATAAAGATCTGTGGTTTGGATTATATTAATATATAGAGACCAAAACCTGTATTCCGAAATTAATAAATTATCCTCCAATCATTTTCTATAACCAACCATCCAATATCTCATTAATCTTAACTAAATACATTTGAGAATGAAATTACTCTACATTTTAATCAATAGTGTCCACCCAAGGTTCATGCATTCTCATCGGAATTTCATCTCAAAATTTTATAAGGTCCCTCTCAAGGTAAATGATCCTCCCCTTCCACACATTATTTATGAAACTCCTTTCAATTATGACATTCATTTTCAAAATATAATGTTGGAATATACATTAATATGTACCTATTACTTCAATTGTGATTTTTAATACATTATATAACCCTTATAATATTTCTGTAACATTTTAAGAATCATTTTATACTGCCATTATGCAGTATAAATTCACATTTGATTTTTTCATTCAAAAAAATTCTATAGTAAATTCAAATCCACATTTGTTCTCAATGGAAGTCAACAAGATATACCATTACTTCCTTGATTGGGGAATTTATATTATGTAATTCTCACCAAATAATAATTGGGTTAAATATTTGTAAATATGTACTTATGTTTGATTATCTATGTGCCACAAATGAAAATGTGCATATTTTGATTGGTGTGCCCATACAATTTTTCTGTGAATTTGGTAATTTTTATGTCTCATGAGACATAATGTATGTGATTAGAGAATAAAACTAATCCATTCTTGGAAAATTTCGCAATTTGACATTGTATTGGTAGTTATCCTTGGCATATGTTAATTACATGATTTACATTGTCGATGAATTATTATATTGCTTTTATTATATCATGTTATTTTATGCATAATTATTGATGATTATAATTCTCACCCCTATTATGTTCCCTTGATATACCTATCATATGAGAATTCATTATGTTGTCGTAGCATTTTATTGTTCCTTTACTAGACCTTATATGTCACCTCATTTTTATGTAAATCCCTAGGTTATCATGTACAGTTTGAGAAGAATGATAGAACATTAGGGGAATGATAATTATGTTTTAAATAATATTGTAATATCCATGATTCATATAGATTTTATATTTACCAAATATACCAAATATTCATGGCATTACAATATCCTGGGATTATTTTATATATAATTTTATGTAATAAATCATGGAATAGTGTGAATGAAAAATATGTGATTTCATACAAACCCTGTTCCCAATATGATGAGTTCAGGGGGTGGGATTTATTAAATTAATGTTCCAAGAAAGGTGATATATCAATTTAAGACTTGAAAAATGTTTTCACTATTTATCTACATTGAATCATAATAGTATTTCTAGATTCATCTATGAAAATTACAGCACACGTTCTTATCATGAAAAACTATCGTCTTTCTTCAAAAAACCCATTATCAGACTTCACTAGTTCAACACTAGTGTTTATCATTACACATACACTCGAAAAAAATAATGTTGATTGTGAAATAAATAATTCAAAAATGTATTCTTGATAACAGAAATTCTTAATAATTCAAGATGTATATAATTTTCATGCAATGATTGTGCATGAATAGAAGATTATAAGCTCTTTCATCACCTAATGAATTGATGTATTCAAATGATGTTTAAAACTAAATTTAATGTACATATACTTATGAGGTAATAAATTTATAAAATATATCCTAAATTAAAATATTTTTAATATATAATCAATTATTTTCATGATTTTATATCCAACCACGACACAAATAACATCCATGCACATGTTTTTTTAAATATAAATTCTTTAATTATATTACATTGAATATGTACTTTGATGAGTTTTTCCTTGTGTATCAAAAATTAATTTCATGTTTGAATAATGAAGTATAGATAATGAATAATGTCCACGCATTTTTATTTATGTTTCTTTATATTTCTTGTTTATAGTGTTATGAAATAATTAAGATAAACTCACGAGAAGATAAAAGTGATACAATGTACAATAGGGATTTTAGTGATGATTGAATGAGATTTTCTATTACTACATTAATATGGATGAAAATGGTGGATGAATAATTATATGAATTATTAACTAGAACCCACAAATATTTCATATGAGTTGCATGACTGAAAACATACTTATGTGAATATATGAGAACCATGAAGATATAGAATACCAATAGATCTGGTATTCACGAGGAAAGAAAATTACAACTGTTTATGGGGTATTTAAATAAAGAATGATAATACCCTACATCATTCCGGTATTCATATTTTAAATTATTATAATAAATTATTTTATTCATAAATTAATTAAATAATTATTTAAAATAATATAATAATGATGTATTTTATACCATGGAATTTTTTAGAGATTACCTCAAGCATAACTGGAATATGTTTTGTAGACTAATTATTTATAAAGGTAATGAAGATGTGAGGATTGAATTAAAAGATTTATTTTAGATCCAAATATTAACATGAATCAAAAAATAATGTGATATGAAGTTATGAGTTCTTGAGTATTGATGATTGTGGAAAATATAAATTGCACCAAATTTGGAAGGAGTATTGATACCAGCATGGCAGGTGTTCTTCATGAAGTACACATGTAATGATTAATACAAGTTTCTTATAGAGGACGACTTTATACAAGAAGGATATTTATATATTTGGATCAAAATTATAGATAATTCTTATATTTGGGGTGTCTAACTATTTTCAAGGTGCTTTTGAATGGGATTTCTAACCAATAAAATGAGATGATAAATTAAGGTGTCAGACTAATATGTTGTTATATTATAATTGGGATATCAAACAAGTTTTATTTCATTTTGGAGATAGTGAAGGGAATATATTATGTAAGTCTAACGAAAATGGAAAGGAGTGGTACTTTTAGACAAACCATTTAAAATAATTATTTTTTAATCCTGTATTTATTAATAGATATGAATGCATGGTTATAAGTTATCTTTAAGTAAATTTGTGTAGTTAATCGGTTCAAAATGTCAAATTAAGAAATTGATAACATTCATAAAATGAGGGTACCATTAATTATAACCATCTCATTGGATCCTAATAAAGCCATGTAATCTACATGAGGAAAAACCTATTTTATAGATTCATAACCCCCCATGTTAACCAATATAAATAATAAAACTTTATATAAAGAATATCAAATTCTTGTAACTCTCTACTATCATCTTGATAAAGAAAAAGATAAATTTGAAATCATTATTTCACTTGTATGGTTCTTAGGAACAAAAAAAAGACACAACTCATTATAATATTTAAGGAGGAATATTAAATAAATAGATTAATATTTTAAGAGATCCTATATAATTTCATTTGAGAGGTTAATACAACTATTTTTATTGATATCCATTAATAAAAATTATCCTTCTTTGTCAATATATACTTTTCAATTATTAACAGATATGAGGCTCCTCCTCTAGAACTAAACATTATGGTTCCTATAATTTCCAAATATATTCTCCACATTTCAACTAATTTTATATTTTAATTTCAGGTTACGCAAACTTCTTCAATGTTGTTTTATTATAAAATATTTTTATTGATTAATTATTACACTATGAAACGAGCAATCTATGAGTAATCTCAACCAAATGTCTTATGAATTTTTATAGGAATGAAATTATTATTCTAGTAGGACAACTAATTTCCATTTTATTCACATATTTCCTTATGAAGAAAGAATTTAAAATTCTCATCATTCCTTAAGTAAGTATTCCTTTATCTAAAACATAAATAAAAAGACATTATGTAAATAAATATTAATTTTATCGAATGTGATTCTTACATTATTTAACAATTTAAATCAACTTTTCAAAATAATACTAATAATAATTATCTAAATATATTCAAATAGATTAATATTTGGATTGATCTGTTGACATTTCTTGGTCAATGGTTATACCATCATTGGATGTACATTTCTAAATAACCCAACATCATTAAAACCATCATTGAATATTGGATCATTAATCAACATGTTATTTATAATTAAAGAATCAGTTTATATTTTAATATTGTTAGTTGATATCACATGTGATGGAATACTAAACATAATATTTCATATTAAATATCACCCATTCAAGTAAATATTTTTATATGAGTCTAGTTTATTCCATCTATGATTATAAATAATTGTATGTTATTTATAATGATATTTCACATTCATACCAAGTGAATTATACCTAATTTCTATGGGAATTAAAGTCTATTATGAGTCTATTTAGGAAAATAAAAGAGAATGTATAATTGATGAAGGCGTAGAAGTAAATAAATAACATCATGTCACCAAACAACCTCATGGACATGGTGTTCTCTAGATAAAAATTTATGTTGAATAAATTTGTAATAAATAATCGAGGATTAGTTTTGAAAGAATTATTAATAATTTATAGGGTTTTCCAAAAATCTTGCTATCTTTAGATGAAATCATGAATATATCATTTCTAGAGCTCATGCCTCGTAATTTTGATCAATATATTTTAGGTGGTAACAAAAATGGGTTTTTTAGTCTGCAAATTAATATTATGAGAACATTATCTAATATAGAATTTATTTAACTCTTAAGATATTTCAATTAATAAAATTACATGGTTTTCCATTCAAAACATTATTTATATATTGATGTTTCATATGATTTTATGGAAATGATACAAACTCCATTTGAAGATCCATTTGAGAAAAATAGAATGAGGTAAAAGATATGTTCTCTGTTATTGTGAGATATGGGATGAGGGAAAAGTTTCTATCCTCCAAATAAATAGTAACACCATGAGGAAAATATTTTTGAGGTGGAATTAAATGATCTGGAGAGATCCATAGTGTTGTTTCACCCAGAGTGGGATATAAGTAATATAAGGATCTGGCCTTAAAACATTACATATTTATGAATTAAATGAATAATTTAATTTTAGGATCTTTTCAGGTTTAGAGTTTCAGTGAATTAGGACATAACTATTACATCTCAAAGGATTAAAATGTAGACACTAGTACTATAAATAATTTTTCACAACAATAAAAAAATACTTAAATAAAAAAAAGAGTTCTTTTCTTGATATTAATCTTCTTGAATACTTCCTTTATCATAGCCTTCCTTATAACCTATGAAAAACATTTCAAAAACATGGGATCTTCATAAAAAGCTCAGTAAGGGTTATAACATAATAATAGGAAACATTAACCCGAAAATAAATACAAATAAATGAAACCAAAACATTCAATCATAACATACCATCTAAAATAATAATATTTATGTATAACTCATAGAAATCATAAGACATAAAGGTAACATGAGGCATTCATAACATTTTTACGTAGGGAGTAACCCTCATGGTTACATTTGGAATACCCATCACAGTATATTCCCTAAATCTCTTCGGAGAAACCTTATTGTTTAACTCATTCACATTACCCAATGCATTAGAGAGCTATCACAGGATCACCCACCCTTAGTTTATCATGAAACCGCATGTCTTCATAAAAAATTCCCAACAACCATAACATAATCGTATCACATAAAACATGCATAATGAAAACATAACATTTCCACATTTCAATCACAAGATTTAAAAACACATTGATATAATAAAAACATTATCAAACCCATTTTTCAATAAAAAAATAAAAGAAACATAAAACATTGTATTTATTTTTCATTTAAAAAAAAGTTATGGCTTGTAGAGGAAGCCGAAACTCAAATAATGCTCACGGCGGTAGAGAAGTCATTGTCGCCACATACATAAGACAAAACATTCCATTTTGTCATTTAGTAAAACACTTATTATAAAAAGATTCCTTTTGAAAAAAAGTAAATGTAAAAGGGGTTTATACACCGTAATAAATTTTTGTATAAAAGAAAATATTCCTCAATGAAAGGAGATTGAGACGAAGTCTCGTACAATTTCTGTATCCTATGATTAAGGATAGATCATTTACATGTTTATGTTTGACAAATAAATATACACCTAATATAAGTGGATATTAAGTGTAAAAAAATAATATGAATTCACACATATTCATATAATGACATAATCAAAGAGTACTAGTTTAACCCAAAGAATTGAAATTGAGTTAAGAAGTTCCCTTGCACTAATTCGACAGCCTAACGGCGTCACATTAAAATTCAGAAAATGAGATGATGAGAGAGAAAATGGTATCTCATCACTTGGAAATAAAATTTAAATCAATAAGGATATATAAGAGCATAAACCAACATAATAATATGAAAATTAAAAGACATAACAAACGAAGTATTTTAAAAAGAGGAGGGTGAAATGTTCCCTTACCGATTTGGGTAACTTTCAAAACATACACCCCATGAAATGAGGGTCATAAAATGAAGTTGTAAATAGCCATAAATTAATTTATATTACACAAATAATACAATAATGGGTAGTACATACACCACACAAAAGGAAATAGTGGAAAATGTAGCATGAATCTCACAGGAACAAAAAGTGATATAAAAAACCCCTTACCTTCTTGTAATCAATCGAGTCATCTGACCAAAAGATAATTACCATAAAATGAATTTAATACCAACATGAATATAAATATAATCATGATAATATATTTCAATTGGAATTAAAAAATACACCACATTCCATAAATAAGTGGCGACCAATGGAAATCTCACGTAATTAAAAGTGAGATAAGAAATCCCTTACTAAAATTTGGTAGCCTAACGACGCCACTTAAATCATCCAAAAAATGGATTGATGAGATAAAATAGGGTATCTAATCATATGAGCATAAACATTATAGTAAGATTAATTTGATATAACAACCCCCAACATATGAAAGAGAAGCTTAAATGAAGTGACATAAAAGAGAGTACCTAAAAAAATTGAGAGGTAGGATCCCTTACCTCAAGTCCGACTTCTCTTGTTCATTACATTATATTACTAAATAATAAACTTTTTTCAATTTATAATAGATTAAGTAAATACTTTAAAGTTTATTATTAAATTAATATCACATATTATAATGTTATAATAATTATTTAATTATGTGAGTTTATATCAGATGTTTTTGTTGATGTTTGGTACATGAGTCAAAAATGAACTTGTTTGAATAGAATTGTCCATGTAGTTCTAAGTACATCATCTCCAGAATAGTATTAATGATTTAAATATTATATATATCCAGTAAATATTAATTTCATACTATTACATAACAATTGGAGATAAAAAGAAATGAATTGCACCGTTCATGGAGACGGTAGGCCGTACGTACGCATGAACGCTACTTTCATTTCTTTGTCATATTAATGGAATTAAAAGTAAATGAGATATATATATATATATTATAATTTCATTATAATTTATATTTTATATAGGTCACATAATTTCATTAATTTAAATCTTTGTACATTCCATTAATTGCATGAACAAGTCACATCACATGAGGGGGTGGTAGTCCACACTTCCTCATATGAAATTATCGCATTTGCACAACATGAAAAGCATAATGGTATGTTTTAAATATAAAAATAAAAAGCATACAGAAAAACAAAATTCCATATATATCATATATAAAATATATTTACCTATTAATGGATACCATGAGAGGTGCTAAAATAAAAATGAACAATCATCATTTTTTGAGGCAGTAATTCGGCATCCACAGAAACATTATGTTATTCACCCATTAGATGGAGGTGTGTGTAAGTGTAGCTCGAATACTTCTCATAAAAAAATCCTAGTATATTGAAGTTACTGGTTTTGTTACAAATTAAAGGGAAAAAAGATTTTAAGGGGTTGGAGAATCAAAATAGAACCATAGAACATAAGAGAAGACAATACCTTTGAATCGGATAACTCTTTTTTGATTTGAGCCCAAAGGCTTCCTTGGAAAGACTTCTGCCCAATGTGAGGATTCTAGGAGTAAGACAGGGATGTGGAGAGACAATATGAGTAGATTTTGGGCGATCTGATGGCTTGAGAGGTGTGGGTAAGGGCGTAGAGGTGGGGGCCTTTTATCAGAGGGAGGAGGGACACTCTTGGAAAGTCATGAAATGTTACTTTATTATAAAATTATTTTATGATTTTAAAGGTCCCAAAATTATATATTTCTTGGATAAGGTGATAAGGGTTCTAAATACGCCCATACAATGGGTTTTTGACAAGTTTATGTCTTAGATTTTACCTTATCTTTTCATTTTTTTAATCGTTCATTAATAAGGTAATCACTGTATCATCACGGTGTAATAAATAAATTTATTTATTTAATGTAAAAAAATTATAAAAAAATTACCATCATATAGGAAATATTTTTATCTTTCCAATGGATATTTATAGTCAAAGATATCATTTAATTAAACGGAATTAAAATTGTTTTACTAAGGATATACAAACCTTTGTTATATTTCCTTTCTTTAAAAAGTAATATGATAAAAAGTCACTATCACACTAAAGTTATTCCATGGGGCCCCAAAGTTAGCACAAGGCATCCCATGGTCATCCATTACACCACCAAATGTATTAGGACACATTTTGGGGTCATTTTATATTTTTATGATATTATTTTATTACCCTTAACTACCCGATTACTAATTATACACGATAATTAAAGATAATTATCGCCGTTACTATTCATAATGTCTTAAAAAAATATTATTAATTACATAATTTGGAACTTCTGATTATAAATATGGAATCAATTTTATCAAATTTTATACATAGAAATTGCATTAATTAATTTAAAATAATTCCCGTTTGTCAAAACCAAAGACAGGTTTTTATAAAGTAAAATCTATCAAAAGATTGATTTGTTTTTACAACAAATTTAAAAGTCAAATTATATCCAATGACCAAAATTATATTAAATGATAAAAACATAATTAAATTACACCTTAAAATCAATTAATATGACAATCTAACTATATAAATAAATTGGATGAAAATGAATTTTTGATTTAAAATGTAGTATTTTTCACTATTCATTAAAAATGAACATCTGTCAGAAAAAACCAAAAATTCACCCTAAGCTATATTTGATATTGAAAATTAAAAAATGATATCAATTTTACCAAATTAAAAACATATAATTTTAATTAATTAATTTTATAATCAATTCCCGATGTCAAAAAAAATAGCATGTTTTTAAGAAATAATATCTATTACGAGATTCACACTTGTTTATGTACACTTTCAAAGTGAAATTAATTTAAATGTCAACCATTGGATTAAATGGTAAAAATATATTTTAATTAAACTTTAAAACCAATTAAAAAAGATAATATAACCTTATAAATCAATTAGATTAAAAATCACTTTTGAAATAAAATACAGTATTTTTTAATATTCATTAAAAATGAAATTTTTCAGAAAAATACAAAAAATTTACCCAAAGTAAATTTTGATGATATTAATCTAAATAATAATTTTATTTTGTCAAAATGATCATATAAAAGTGACCAAAACTAAATTTAAATAGGGTTCACCATCAAAAGGCGCTAAATCGGCCTTTAAATGTAAATATGCTTAAAATCATATTCATTTACATTTTAATCCTCTAAAAATTTATAGAATAATGTAGAAAAAATTAACAAACATATATAATCATATTTTTGTTAGTTTTATTCATTCCCGCTATTCCAATAGATAGACGTTATCTACCATTTAAAATAATATTATTATATTATTAGAGTGCAATGTAAGATTTCAATGAAACTCGTTGTTGTGTATTGGGTACTCCATCGAACATAGAATCCCCTTTAAAGTAATATTAATATTTTATTCACAAATATTAATAATATGAAATTTTAATATTATTTATTTACCTGGGATGTTACATCTTTCCCCCCTTTTTGGGAATTGTTTCCTCGAAATTTTAAAATTGGGCTTGGAAACATCATTGAAAGACCCACATCGGAAAAAGAGTCAGCAAAACTATCACTTTAAAAGAAATAAAGAGAAGTAGAGTAGTCACCCGAGTTAACCCATACTAGGATTCCATGTAGGAAAACATGGATATGGAAGAAAAAACAAAGGGCCATGTTCTGATGGAGAATGATAGAAAACATGTTTAGGATAAAGTAACCACCAGAAAATCGCAAACTTTTGATTGGTTAACCAGTATTTGATTCCCCCGTAGGAAATATTAACAGAACAAATTTTTGTTTTAAGTTACTCTTCATTGAGGAATTAATTAATTAGAATATCTAAAACATAAGGAAACATACTTACTTGTCCTGTAGACTTTCAACTTTTACTAGATTTCTAAGGACTAGCTCATATTTTCTCCAAACAATGAGTATTTCAGGATGACTTGTTCACATTAAGAACACTATAATCAACTTCGAGAGAATCACATAATCCACACAAGATGAACTATATATTTAACATATATTAAGACCTTAACCAAAACCAAAAAAGTTAGTACACGATCAGATAATCCCCAAAACGGATAATCATTTATAAAAAGAAAATCTATTCCTAAAATCCAAAATTTTTCCAACAAATCCCAAAGTTAAACAAAGACCATTCGATAAACAATTGTCCATAAAATTATTCAAAGTAAACTAAACTAAGATTGAAACCCAAATCTATGAAGTATTTAATCACATAGTCTTCCAAGCTAAATCTTAACATTTATCTCTAAATAACATCAGTTGCTCTTAATGTCTTAAATTAAAAAGTAATTAACCCAATCACATATCTTCCATGATAGGTTAATAATCTCCATAGATAACCCAAAATAAACTTTTTAATGATTAATTAGATCATCTAACTAAAAAGAATTTGTCATACAAACTAGGGACTTCACGTAGTCCAGTGGTAGGCGATAAATGACAGTCGCCCTTTGGTTGTGGGTTCAATTCCCGCAGCTTCGTCTGACACGACGGGTTGTCACACGGTCTACATGTTGTCCTTTTTCAAAAACTACAAAATTCTTATATCATTCCCTAAAAGAGATAAAATCTTAAAAAATAACCATAACATAATTTAACCTCATGTTTCTCTCATGCCTTTCATTTTCCATCATAAAGTATAGTAACCCATAAGTTCCTCAAAATTAAGGATCATATAAACCCTAATGATTACCTTTATAATTATTACCTGAACATCCACATCGAGTTGGTTCTATCATACATGATGCATTAGAGAACTCAACAAGGTTCAAGTGGTTAATCATGAGTCATGTTATTTGGTTTAGAATAACCTCGAGATTTCTCATTGAATCGCCAATTTCATCTAGTCTCTTAATCAGAGAACCATCACAGTTTTCGTCAAACCCATTGTCAATTTGGTTCCTGCTAGATCCACCCATTTATTTAAACCAAAAAGGTCATCATGATTATATCATTAGAATCATCATATATTATCTTAATAGGAGGGTAAATATAAGATATAATTATTTATGTTATCTTAAACTCATTCTCTTCATCTAAAACTACGACTCTTTCTGAAATCTCAAACATTATGGTAATGTCACTTATGCTTAAATAATACCCTAACCTATAAAGTTATCTAAACAGACCTTTGATACCAACTATAAGGACCCAAACTTAAAACATTACATAATAATTAAAAAAATGAATAATTCACATTGAGGATCTTTTCAGGATTAAAGTTTTAGAGAATAAAGACATAACTATTACATCTCAAAGGATTTAAAAGTAGACACTACTACTATAACCGATTTTTCACAACAATAAAAAAAACCCTTAAATAAAAAAGAGTTCTTTTCTTCATATAAATCTTCTTTAATACTTACTTTCTATTTCCCTTCCTTATAACATATGAAAAATATTTCAAAAACATGGGATGATCATAAAAAGCTCAGTAAGGGTTATAACATAATGAAAGGAAACATTAACCCGCCAATAAATACAAATCAATGAAACCATAACTTTAAATCATAACGTAAATTCTGAAATCTTAATATTTATGTATAACAAATAGAAATAATAAGACATAAAGGTAACATGAGGAATTCTTAACATTCTTATGTAGGGATTAACCCTCATGGTTACGTTTGGAATACCCATCATAGTATATTCCCAAAATATCTTTGGAGAAACCTTAGCGTTTAACTACTTCGTGTTACCCAATTCATTGGAGAGCTATCACGGGCTCACCCGACCTTAGTTTATCATGGAACCATCTATCTTTATAAACAATTCCAATGAACCATAACACAATCGTATCACATAAATCATGCATAAAGGAAACATAATATTTCCACATTTCAATCACAAGATATAAAAAACACATTGATATAATAAAAACATTATCAAAACCATTTTTAAATACCAAAATAAAATAAGAGTAAAACATGGTATTTATTTATCATTTAAAAAAAGTTATGGCTTGTAGAGGAAGCTGAAACTCCAATAATAGTCATGGCGGCGGAGAAGTCGTTGTCACCACATACGTAAGGAAAAACATTCCCTTTTGTTGTTTAGTAAAACGCTTTGAATAAAAAGATTCCTTTTGAATAAAAGTAAATGTAAAAGGGGTTTATACACCGTAATAATGTTGTGTATAAAACAAAATATACCTCAATGAAAGGAGATTGTGACGAAGTCCCATACAAAGTCAGCAACCTTAGATTAAGGATGAATAAATTACATACTTATGTGTGACAAATAAAAATACACCCAATATAAGTGGATATTAAGTGTAAAACAATCAGTGGCATTCACACATATTCATATAATGACATATTAATGGAGTACATGTTTAACCCATAGAATTGAAATTGAGTTAATAAGTTCCCTTGCAAAAATTCGACAGTCTAACGGTGTGACATTAAAATTCATAAAATGAGTTGATGAGAAAGAAAATTGAATCTCATAAATTGGACATAAAATTTACATTATTAAGGATATATAACAACATATCCCAACATAATAAGATGTAAGTTAAAATACATAACAAAAGAAGTCTTGTAAAAAGAGGAGGGTGAACGGTTCCCTTACCGATTTGGGTAACATTCAAAACGTACACCCCATGAAATAAGGGTCATAAAATGAAGTTCAAAATACCCATAAATTAATGTATATTACACAAATAATACAATCATGGGCAGTATATACACCACACAAAACATAATAGTGCCAAATGTAGCATGAATCTCAAAGGAACAAAAAGTGAGATAAAAAACTCATTACCTCGTTGTAATAAATCGAGTCGTTTGACCAAAAGATAGTTTCCACCAAATGAATTTCAGAACGACATGAATATAAATATAATCATGATAATATATATCAATTGACATTACACAATACACCACATTACATAAATAATTGGTGATCAATGGAAATATCACAGAATTAAAAGTGAGATAAGAAATCCCTTACGAAAATTCGGCAGCCTAACGACACCACTTAAAACTTCCAAAAAATTGATTCATGAGATCAAATAGGGTATATCATCAAATAAAAAAAAGTACAGTATGTGTAATATAAAATAACAACCCCAAACATATGAACTATGAGATTAAAATAAGTGACATAAAAGAGAGTACTTAACAAGAAAAAGAGAGGTAGGACCCCTTACCTCAAGTCCGAGTTGTCTTTTTTGTTTCTTTATATTATTGATTAATAAACCATTTCCAATTTATAATTGATTAAGGAACTCATTTAAAGTTAATTATTCAATTAATATCACATATTAAAATTTTATAATAATTAGTTAATTATGCGAGTTCATATTAGATGTTTTTGTTGATGTTTGGTACATGAGTCAAAAATAAACATGTTTGAAAAGAATTGTCCATGTAGTTATAAGTACATCATCTCAAGAAAAGTATTAATGATTTAAATATCATATATATCCAGTACATATTCATTTTATACTATTCCATAACATTTTGAGATAAAAATAAATGAAACGCACCGGTCATGGAGAGGGTATGCCGTACGTACACATGAACGCTACTTTCATTACTTTGTAATATTAATGGAATTAAAATTAATTGAGAGAGAGATATATATATATATTATAATTACAGTATAATATATATTTTATATAGGTCACATAAGTTCCTTAATATCATTAATTTCATTATTTATACATTCCATGTATTGCATGAATGAGTCACATCACTTGAGGGGGCGGTAGTCCACACTTCCTCATATTAAATTATCACATTTTCACAACATGAAAATCATAAAGGAATGTTTTAAATATAAAATAAATAAGAATATAAGAAACATAAAAAACATATATATCATATATAAAATACAGTTACATCTTAGTTGCCACCATGAAATGTGTTGAAAGAAGATTGAACAATCATCGTTTCGTGAGGCAGTAATTCGACATCCACAGAAAGAGTATGTTCTTCACCCATTAGATGGATGTGTGTGTAAGTGTAGCTAGAATCCTTCTCATAAAAAGATCCTAGTATATTGAAAAAACCGTTTTTTTACAAATTAAAGGAATAAAAAGAGTTTAAGGGGTTGGAGAAGCAAAATAAAACAAAAGAACATAAGAGAAGACATTACCCTTGAATTGGATAACTCTTTTTTGATTTGAGCCCAAAGGCATACTTGGAAAGAATTATTCCCAAATTGAAGCTTATAAGAGTAAGATAGGGATGGGGAGAGACAATATGAAAATAGGTTGGATGAACCAATGGCTTGAGAGGTGTTGGTAAGGGGGTAAAGGTGGGGGTCTTTTACAAGATGGAGGAGGGGCACTCTTTGAAAGTCATGAAATGTTACATTATTATAAAATGATTTTTTATTTTAAAGGTCCCACAAATATATATAGAGTATAAGGTGATAAGGGTTCTAAATAAACCTATCCAATATGTTTTTGACAAGATTAAGTCTTACAGTTTACCTTATCTTTTCATTTTATTTTAATCGTTCATTAATGTGGTAATCACTACATCTTCACGGTGTCATAAATAAATTTATTTATTTCATGTCTAAAAATTATAAAAAATTACCATAATGTAGGAAATATTTGTATCTTTCCAATGACTACTTATAGTCAAAGATATCATTTATTTAAACGAAATTAAAATTGTTTTACTTAGGATATACAAACCTTTGTTATATTTCCTTTCTTTAAAAAGTAATATGATAAAAAGTCAATATCTCACTATAGTGATTCCATGGGGCCCCAAAGTTGGCACAAAGAATCCCATGGTCGGAAATGAAACCACAAAAAGCATTAGTACACATGTTGGGGTAATTTTATATTTTTATGATATTATTTTATTACCCTTAACTACCCGATTACTAATTAAACACGATAATTAAAGATAATTACCATCATTACTATTCATAATGTTCTAAAAGAAATAATTCTTAATTACATAATTTGGGAATTCTGATTCATAATATGTAATCCATTTTATCATATTCAAAACACAGAAATTGCAGTAATTAATTTAAAATATTTCTCATTGTCAAAACCAAAGACAGGTTTTTAAGAAGTAAAATCTATCAAAAGATTGATTTGTTTTTACATCCAATCTAAAATTGAAATTATATACAATGAACAACACTGTATTAAATGGTAAAAACATATTTAAATTACACCTTAAAAATAATTAATATGACAATTTTACTATATAAATAAATTGTATGAAATGGTAGTTTTGAATTAAAATGTAGTATTGTTCACTATTCATTAAAAATGAACATTTGTCCGAAAAATACTAAAAATTCACCCTAATCTATATTTGATATTACAAATTCAAAAATGATATCAATTTTACCAAATTAAAATCATAGAAGTTTCATTAATTAATTTTATAATCAATTCCCACTATTAAAACAAATAACATGTTTTTGAGAAACAATATCTATTAAATGATTGGCACTTGTTTGTGTACAATTTCAAAATAAAATTAATTTCAATGACCACTATGGGATTAAATGGTAAAAATATATTTTCATTACACTTTAAAAACAATTTAAAAGACAATCTATCCTTATAAATAAAATATATTAAAAAGCACATTTCAAATGAAATACAGTATTTTCACTATTCATTTAAAATGAATTTTATCAGAAAAATACCAAAAATTTACCCAAAGTAAATTTTGATGATACGAATCTAAAGAAGATTTAAAGTTTTTTAAAATAAACATATAAAAGTGACCCATCCTATATTTAAATAGGTTTGGCCATCCAAAGGTGGTAAATCAGCCTTTAAATGTAAATTATGCTTAAAATCAGATTCATTTACATTTTAAGCCTCTAACATTTATTTAATAATGTAAAAATATTTAACAAATATATATAATCATATTTTAGTTAGTTCTGTTCATTCCTGTTATTCCAATGGCTAGACATTATCTACCATTCAAAATAATAATATTATATTATTTGTGTGCAATGTAAGATTTCAAGGAAACTCATTGTTACGTATTGGGTACGCCATCGAAAATGGCATCCCCTTTAAAGTAATATTAATATTTTATTCACAATTATTAATAAATATGAAAATGTAATATTATTTACTTACCTGGGATGTTAAAAATAAAATCCATTTCATTTTAGTATAAACCTGAAGAATCATAGGGTGAATTTAAGATCTTTTACTATGATGATCGATCATAATTCATTGAAATTGTTTGAGATGACCCATTACTATATTATATATAGAAAATATTTTATATGGTTCCAAAAAATAACTATGATTAAAGGAATTAAACGGAGAACAATGAGGATCCTCCCATCTCTGACTCACTAATTGAAGATTACGGTCACAATAATGGGATAAATAAAGTAATTATAGATGAAGAAGAAATTTGAGGAGTGGTAATTTCATGAAATATTTATAGATCATTAGAAATAGATCGGTATATGGGTTCATTTTTCATGTATTATTGGGTTGTTCTCAAGAACCCAGTGATCCCATCAATGAATCATTATTTAAAAGGAAATTCCCATCAAATATTTTACTGTGACTCCACTATCTCTATAATTCTTATGCTGACTGACGCGATCTTCATTAATAAATATAGACCAATATACATTTTTAAAGTCCAATAAATTTTTTTGAATAATATTTCATATAATAAGATATAAATGATTCTCTCCAATATGGAATTTATTGAGTAGAATGATATCATTATTTATAGGAGAATTCAATGTTATATTTTACTATCTAATTAAATTATATATATTATCAATAAAAATTTCATTGCGGATAATGTTACTGAAATAATGGATATAAAAAAATAGGATAGGGTGTATCTTCATTATCATGATAATTAATCTTTAGGTTTCTCAGATTATATCTATGATCTCTATTTTTAATTATACTCTTCACCCCAACACTCTATCTCTCAAATGGGTGGTATTATTTGGATTTTTCAAGTCATAATTTGTGATTCACTATGGAGTCAGAAACTAATAAACCTTATTAGGTATGGAAGAAATTATTTTGAGATTAAAAATAAATAATTCCATTATAATACAAAACAACTTCTTCCAAAGGGAAATCATTTGATTAACATGGGTATTTCATGTGTTATTTTCCAATGATATTATGATTTTCATAAATTATTTCTGCATTAATTTTTACAGGTTCAGTAAAATCATTGTGGAAAATGGAAAACGAAATGTATAATACATCAACTAGGAAAACATTTGCATGTATAATCTAACATATTATTCCTCATGTGTGTTATGTTTATTGAAGATACAAATGGGATTATTTGGCATCCCATTCCTATGAAATACATGGAAGATCCACCTTCCTCATGGGTAATTATAAATCTTCACATCAAAGGTTATTTCAATAATATAAATTATCATGTATAAAATTTAAAAAATGATATTAAATTATTTTTGTGTCAGATCCCTATATTTAATAATGTGTTTTAATCTACACCCTTGCATGTTTTATTAATGTTAATGTTTCCCCAATCAGTTATTCATAGAATAAGATGAAATGTGAAAGAATTAATGAGGGATTATAATCAATATGGTCAGCCTAACTTGATTTTATTTCCATAGATATCAATGCATATTTTTTAAGGTGGAATCCACTTGAATAATATTAGTAGGAACATGAAATACATTCAATCCAAATTAGTTTTGAATATTATCCATGGTAAAATTATTAGGGAGATCATTGTCCTAAATAGATATAGTGACCTTCACAATATATATAGGAACATTATAGGGATTATACATTGGTAATTTGTTTAAGTATCATTGCAACTCTTACATGATAAATCAAAATGGATAGTAGGGTATAGATAAATAATTTACTAGAAAGATAACTACTAGAGTAGTCCCTTTTATTTCAAATGATTTTTGGTTCAAAAAACATCTCTTTTTTTCTACTTGTAAACACCAAGTTTGTGTTAATTCAATTTTAGACCTTGATTAGAATAATATTCTCCCTAGTATCAATCTTATGGAGGAACATGATAGTTTTTTATTTATGGATTTGAGATAAGCTTGACATAATGTGGTGAACTATAAAATCATCTTTATATATTAAAATGTATGGTATTTTATGGGAAGAAACACTTTAGTAAAAAATGAAGAAAACTAAATATTACATCTATATCTTGAGAATCTATATATAAGAACCATGACTGGATGATGAATATCAAATTAGAGGTAATGAGACTGAAAATATATGTTTTTTTGTTTCTTTTGAAAAAAACTATAATATCTCTGACACAACATCTATGAGGGAGTGTGAGAAAATTTCATTCTGAAGAGCAATCATAACTATATGGGATTCAATATCTCCATAAATTAAATGTTTGGATTAATCATATAATAGTTTCATAATGCATGGAATATATCAATTTATGTTCTTGAATACAAAATGGTCACTACAATAGGTTGTGTGCTCCATTTTGATGACTATAACGAGTCGATGGATAACATTAAGAAACCTTATCCCCACTATTAAAGAATTATTTCCTCTATATCCTAGAAAATATGGGTGTTTTTGAAATTAATAAAAAAATATATTACTATAAGGAATCTATTAACTAATAATTTTGTGGTTTCTAGTGTCAAATCATCACATAGACGTTGGGTGTTATAGTCTACTCCACAAATGGGCCATGGACATGAAATTAATGGAACCTAAAAACAAGTAAGAATTAAGTGTGTAGTATAGTACATGATTCAATGTGATATATTATTATGTAAATTAGTTATCTTTTATGTGAATGGGAATTTATAAATTTTTGAAGTGAAATAAATGTACAATTATGTCCCCAAATTCAATTGTCGTTACCATAAATGCTTTAAAGTGGAAACTGATTCAACCCTTCTTTTACACTAACTTTGTATCATATTACAAAGTTAGTGGTACCAGGAAAATGATTGACTATTATTCATGATTTTTTAAGATCCAATTACCACGATACTAAATACATATAAATAATGAAATGTTGTTGCATATGTCATGTCATTGAATTGTCAGTAAAAAGTGGATTTCATTATCTACCCCACCACTAGTTTCTTCTATATAGACATTATGAATGCAATTTTTGGAGAAAAACTAAGGAGAAAACACTATATAAAACTATAATGGTCTAATGTGATTTATATTCTACTTTGATTCATCACATTTTTCATTAACCTTAATAAATTATTGATTATTGATTAATATCCAATTATTTATTAAAAAAATCAAATAAATTAAACCTAATACTATAAATCCATAATGTATTCTTATTATATAATTATTATCTAATTAAAATGTGTGATTAAATTTTTTATACCAAAAAATCAATTTAACATAGATAAATCGTTAAAAAACTAATTGGTACTCCTCAAACTATTGTTCTCAAAATCACATCATAAAAAAGTATAACATTAAATACTTCCAACATGTGATGGTTATTTTGATAATTTCATAACAACACCTTCTTAATTTTATATTAAAACTTATTGGAACATAAATACCCAATGACATGATACCCATCAACAAAAATTTATAAATTTTAATCACATGATGAGGAAGGATGCATTCAATTTCTTGATGTTAAATAATGTTGTTGGTCATGGTGGACCAACCCTCTACCTTCAAAAATTACACCAAAAAGTTTCAATTTATAGGAAACAAGTTTTTAAAAATCATAAATAATTACTCTAATTATTTTTATTTGAATATTTATTCAAATACATTACTATGAAACAGATTTTGATGATACCATTTAAACAAATTTTATTTAAAACATTTAATTTGTTATTATTCATACATGGATTGGTTTTCCCACCATTGTAAGTCTAATACTAGTTCTTAATATTTCTTCCTTTGTTGACTAGGTGATATTTACTTTATCATTATTCATGATTAATAAACTTTTTGTTCTACTAGTTTATATATATTTTATTGTAGTTGTTTTTTTGACCACTTAGCTATGATTGATGTTTATCTTCCAAAATAAAAATGATTATTTCCTATAAAATTTTCATCCATTATGTATTTTACATTTGATTAAAATTTTCTTACTCAATGGTGAATTTTTTTTATTCATTATAATGTTTTTTATTCAAACTTAGATATTTTTTATGAGTGATTTAATTTTTTTCAAGGTTTTACCATTATCAACCTCTATAATTTTTCTATATATGGTGGACATATGTTTTGGTACAAAATCATTTCCCCTGGTGTCAGTTATACTTTATCATTTCATGTGAATGAATGTTTAATTTATTTCTAATATACTTCTTTATTTACTATAATATATACCGATGTCTCTCAAAATAGTAAATATAAATTTTTTATCATTAATGTAATGCTTCATATAATCATTATAATGAGGATATTATGTTGTGGTAGAATACATATCACCATTGAGACCATAGAATTATACAAAAAAACCCAAACTTCGAAATGATATTCATTAATAGTAGAATTTGATTGACACATTTATTTGATAATCGAATAATAAATATTTACAAACGATGGGATTCTTTATCATATATTCAATATTTACACTTTTTGATGATTCCATGGTATGTATAACATTAATCTCATCTTAATTTTTCATCTTCTCATCATGCTTATTGATAAACTCATCCATATCTATCAATTTGAAAACCATGTCTTAGATCCTCTATCACGTTTCAATTCTATTCGACATCTACTCATCTTGTTGGGGATTTAGTGGTACAATTATAATTTTAAAATGATATAATTTAACATTTCGATTATCCACTTCATGTGAATTTATTTATCTATATAACATTGATCATTCATATTCACACACATTTACAGTATATCTTCATTAAAGGATACTTCCACATGAATCATACTTTGGTCCTCTTCAACAAATTATATTAAGTGTTTAGAAACATCATCATAAATGGATATAAATTTATAATAATACATTGAAATCAAGGTCTTTATTTATGGAATCATCATAAACCATATAAATCAAGAAAAAAATACTTTGAACTCATTATCACATAAGTCATTTTTTATTAAATAAAGATATTATAGTGATAGTAGTTTTTGAATAATCATTAGTATATTGACATTTATTTTCCACATCATAAAATATATCTTTTTAAACTTGTTTAATTATCTCAACTTATTGTATTTTTATTGATTCCTGTTAATTATTTCTCGGAATAACTCGATACCATCCAACTCTATATTCCACAGGATCTTCAAATCATCAAAGAATGAATCCTCACATTAATTTTTTAGAACCTTAGTTATTTTTTTAATAATTAAAAGTAATAATAGATTAAAATTTAGATCATATCATACAATTACATGGAGTGTGTATGGCTCTTTTGTTATAATAATTTTTTCTTGAAAAATATTTATGTTTTTACAATTAGAACAAAGTTAATATTATTCCTCTAATTTGTACCCTTTTCATGTCATAATGAGAAAATAAAATAAATTAAAATAATGTATAATAAATAAATAATTAAATAATGATATAAGTCTATAAAACCATAAATAAGTATAATTTTATGTACGGATAGTGTTTTGGGAATTGAAAATAAATATTCATAAAAACTCTATATCTTTTCAAAATAAATGGATTTGTAAAACATTTAATAATTTCATTTCATCCTTATAAAAATTATTATTTTTATTTTTATAAAAATAATAATTTTCATATAATAATGGAAAAGGTTTTTCATTGAAAGAAATATAGAAATTTTTATGGGAATATAAATAGTTATTAATGGTTATAAGTGTGGGAAACGATGAACACACCATATAATTTGAAAAGTACATTCCTTTGAAACTTATATAAGGAGTCAACGTATATTTTTTTGGGAAAAAACAATAATTTTTAATAAATTTGAGCAAATTTTAAGGATGAAGTAAAATATCATTTTAAAAATTTAAATCTACATAACGACATTCTGCTAAAAAATTTATAAATAAGGATGTGTAAGAAAACATTTACCGACATTAAAAATGAAATAAAGTCAGTTTTAATAAAAGAAATTCAGTAATTATTTGAGTTTAAAAGGAAGTAAAAAATAGATGAAGACTATGGAAAATAATGAAATAAATTGTGGATAAGAAAATATATTTGGTATATGAAAATAATAAGAATATACTTATTACTTTGTAAATTTAATCTTGAATAATCCTGAATAAGATTTTTATTGGAAAAAAAACTTTACAATCCTAATAACATTTAATAACCACATTAATTAGATAACTAGATTTGACCCATTAAATAACAAAAAGAAGTGAAAGAAATAATATAATATTTCCAATAATAAGTATATAAACCATTAAAAATAAATTATAATTATAATATAAAATATATCTCATCATAGTGGAATTAAAGTGGAAAACCATTTCATGGGATTGATTCTTGGACAGAATTCCTATATATTATTCAATAATAAATCTAAAAATATTAAATACATTTTTATGATATATTTTTATATATGATATAATTTAAGGAACTTATTTTCCAATTTCAATCTACTGATTGAATAGTGATTTTCTTGGTCAAACACATAACACTGTATGATACATTTTTGAATAGTTAATTATATATATTTATCATATCCAAAGGTGTTATAATATTATTCCATAACATATTTATTATTATATAATTAATTAGTATTATTTTTATTCATTTAATCCAATTTTTAGAAACATATATGCAATATTTTGATAGAAAATTGAATCACATCGCTATGTGGAGGTGGTAGAACACACACATGCTTAGGCGATGTTATCATTCTCTAATGTATAACAGATTATGAATTAATATGATATATTTTATTTATAAGACTTTTAAAAAATTATAAGTAAGATATATATTCATTAGTTACCTATTTATAACTATCTTATAGATGAATTTATGAAAAATAAACTACATATCTATATGAAACGATATTCAAAACATACACAAATGCGATGACTTCATATTTCTTATGACATAAAAGAGATAGAAAAAATATATAATTGTAATATAAAAAATATATTTATGGAAAACATATATATAATTATTCTAATATGATAATTTGTTATCTTGTGTAGAATAAAGTAGAATGGAATGTATGGAATATAGGGGAGAACATATGAATTTTATTTTGGTATGGTTTTTGGTATGATATTTTTGATGGGACTATTCCTGATAATTTTCTCAATATGTATGTATAATATATGGTAGGGTTTATCTTTTTTATTAAGGTAGGCATAAAACATGTAAATACATTAAATTTTGTTATATAATATATGATTTAATCAAGGCATGTAGAAAAAAATAGTGGTATATTTTAAGATGAGAAGGTTGAGCTATAAATAAATATAGTAAGAGTTAACCCCGATTTTGTTGTAATCATTATTCTAAACCCAATTATTTTATCCCATTTAATACATTTCACCCTAAATAAATGTAAAAAATATTTACCATTTTTATTATTTATTCTAACTAAAATGTATGTTATACTAACTACCTAAAATTAATTTTTATAATAAAATATATGAAATCCATTAAAATGATTTTATTTTTATAAGTAGGGATAATTATGTTAAATATATGCATTCACAATTCAATGAAAACCGTTTTTATAAAAGTAAATGTCATAATCCTAAAAATAAAATTAAGTATAATGATAATATATATAATATTACTATGATTATATTATATAAAATTATTATTATATGAGTTTAAAACCATAATAAAACTTAATTAATCATTCTTAATACATTACTAGGAGGGTATAATCTGATACATTTTTCAGTTAAAGAGAATGATTATATATATTTCTCAAGTGACAAACATATATTTCTATGTTCAAAATTATATTTTTAATGCATTATATTACCTATAAATCATACATTTCATCAAAAAAATTCCAAAATCATTTATTCTGATTCATTTCATAAAAATTTCATTAATGTGACATCATTTAGAAAATTATTACTTTTCACTATTCCCTTAAATAACAACAATTTCAAAATAAAATATAAAAAATTAAAAAATATATTATTAAAATGATAATTTTAATATTTAAAATAATTTTATCGATTTCAAATTATAAAATATTATAATTATATTTTTAATCAAATTATTAACAACTTTTATATTCATTATGGAACTATTTATTTAGAATGAAATATTTATTATACTATTTAGATCTCTAGTGTTATACTCCTCATACAGTATATGTACTATGAATTCATAAAAAAAATTCTTCCATGGAATGATCTCAAATAGTTTCACATGTATACTACATCTTTTGAGCCCCCACAATTCCATACACATCGAGAAAGGAGTAAAAAGATCCTATTTTGAGCCTCCCTACTTGTCAAAACCCCAATACTAGTATCCTATAGCCAGTTGATCCTTTTTTTAAGTGGAGTATGATATAAGGAATATCATCCTGAAGGGACAATTGGTTTATTAATAATGTTAGACATGAAACATACTTTACCCTTATATTACATTAGATTTTAAAAAATTACAGGAAAATTATTTTTTAGAATATCATTATTCCGTATGACATTTAAATGAAAATAACTAATAATAAAATTCGTAGAATGTATGGGAAAGGAAAGAAAATAATGGTGATATAATACCTTCATTAAGAGTTATTTAAATTAGAAATTGTTGTTAATCAATAAGAATATTCATTATGTCAAGGATTATAATGATCACTAATTCCATTTAAAAAACATTAACATAATTAATAAATATTTCATAAAAAATATGGAATGGTAAATAACTAAAAAGAAATACAAATTAATTTTTAAAATGTGACTGAAATAAATATAGTGATAAAATCATTTTGATAATATCATGGATAAAAATAACTAAATTTTTATCAATGAAATTCGTAATTATTAGACATCATGATCCCATGAATTGTGATACCTCTACCATAAAGACCATTCAATAAATGATTTAAATATATAAAAATTATTTAATCTATTTATAGATTACTAATTCATCTCATATGTCCACCGATTCATTGAGGGCCTATATAATATTAGGTCACAATCATCACTGCATGTCCAAATCATTCCTCTTGTATCGAATAACTGATTTAAATATAAAAAATGTTTTATATCACCAATAAATATATATTTATAGAATAATATATTTATAAATGATATATAATTTATGGAAGAAATGTATCTGTGGTGAATAATTTACTAATTTATTGGAATTTTAATTTTTAATTCTTAGTGCACAATGAATATGTCAATGAAATATTAATGTATAAAAAATTAATCAAAGAACTGTATTTCATCACATTCGTTAGTCAAAATTATCATAATCCATACATATAAAAAATAATTATTATGATAATAAAACATATCCTCATTGTTGTATATGTAAAATAAATGGTTATTTTCCTTGATTAGGTGAAAAGTATTTAAAAAATCCTCCAAATAATTGTTGAGAAAAATATAAATTTCACTATGAAAAAATATCTTTTAAAAAAATGTATTTTATAATATTTTGAAAATATTTTTATTTGATATTGACCATTGAAAAATATAATATAGGTAAAAAATATTTTTGTCATGATTATGTTAATTATGTCACTATTATACACGTTAAATTAAAGATTCCGGTCAATTTTTTATGTAAAAGAAAAATGAGCCTAATTTAAAAAAAAAAATCTTTATTCAAGTCATAATAACATTTGAAATTTATAAATTGTCTTAAAATATATTTTATTTGTTATTTTTTTTTCAAATAATACTATAAAACTGTTTTAAAAAAAATGGTTTCACGGGAAAAATATTTTTTTCCTAATGATAGAAATGTATGTAGAATTTATTAAAAACATTTCCTCAATATTTTTATGTACATAAGTGTATAAGTAATATGATATTACATGAAAACATAATGAATAAATTGAGAATAATAAAATTAATGTTTCATATAATAATTTAATGAAATAATTTCTAACAATAGAAATTCATTCATCAACCACCAAGATGAAAAAGAGATTGTGAAATAAACTCGTACAAAGATCATAATGTTTATTTGAGAAATAACAAATAAATTGATTGTGTGTATAAAATTAAAATTCACAAAAAATGATATATAATTTAATATAATAAATAGTAGTGAAACTAATAATCATATACTACCAATAAAAATTGAGAAGTAATATAGCCTAATGAATGGAAATTTAGTTATGAAAGCTATTACCACATTTCAATTTACATGTGAAATCCCATTGGATAAAATAATAAAACTTTATACATAAAAATTTATTCTTATTTATAAATAAGGATATTACAGTAAAAGGTCCATTATATACACTATATAAAATAAATTAGTTGTGTAACAATATAATGTTCCACAATGATTTGAAATTGAAAAAAAGTCGCTTACCTCACACTTCCTTTTGGATAAATGTTCATTGACATGCATTATAAATGTTTTAAGAATTTTATTAATATATAAAAGGAAAATATTATTATTTCATTCATCATCTATTATCCTGATATATGAATTTCAATCTATTTTTTATAATATTTCACAATTTTTAGTTTGTAATGTTTTAATTTCTTTGTTTTGTCATACATGTTTTGAAATGATAGTTCTTTTCATTTTTCATAGGATATTGTTTCAAAATTTCTATAATTTTATAAATGTTATTAATATAGTTCTTAATCATTTAATATATTTTTATAACCATTCATGGAAGTCGAACATATAAAATGATTCACATCTCTTCATGGAGACGATTGGTTGTATGGACATAGGATTAGTGATATAACTCCCTTAATGCATGAAAAGTGTATGTAAGTGGATTATATATTAACAGAAAAAAATAATTTAATGACATGTGTATCATATATATAAATTATTTCCATCATTATGGATATAAATGTGTGTTTTTGAGGGAAAAAACAACATCTGTTCACATGACGATAGTCTGATGTACACATGAGATATGGATTTATATTCTGTTGGATGTAATGGGTGATGGTTAAATATTATGTCATCAGAATAATAAAATAACATTAAATAGGATATATAGGTTTTATTTAATTATATTTTTAAGAAAAATTTTATATTTTTAAATGATGAAATAAAAAAGAAAGAGCTTATTGCATACGACTACCTTATCTTATAGAATCAACATTGGATCTATTCATAAGGATAGTAGTGTTTTTCTATTGGGAATACCATATTCTCTATAATTTTTATAATGCTCTTTAAGATTTATTTTTTTGGGTTTGTCTTTAATAATTTATTCATTGTTCTATCAAACTAAATGGAGTCAGTTCCCTTATAAGATGGAATGTTGGAACATAATGAAATTTATATGGACTTTTTCTATATGATTCTAAAAGGATAAATTAATTCACATGGAAGAAGATTAAAAATAAAATTATGATAAAATATAGTGTATTATTAATAATAAATATTGTCATAAAAGAGTAATTAGACATGTATTTATGTAATTTATATGCTCATATTCTTATATTTATCCTTAGAAAATAATTATTTGCATTAATTTTTGTAATCAATTTTTTACAGTTATCATTTTTCATTATGGTTAACATTTCTATACACCATATTAGATATTTTTAATAATTATATAATTCTATATTATAACCTTATTAAAAAACTAAATATTTTATTATTGGGTAAATAAAATATTTATTTATACCAATTTACGTGATGAAAAGGAACGCTTCCAATGAGACAATTCTTATAAGTATAGGAATTATTAATATCAATATTTAATATAAAATTGTTTTTCATTTCTAAATTATTTACATTTTAATATAATATTTGTAATTTCTCTTAAAACCAAATTAAAATATAATATATCATAATAAATAATTTAAAATAAAAGAAATCATTCGATAAAAGCTATATTTTTTATCATAATTCATTAAAAAAATGAATATTTTTAGACAAATCCAAAAAATTCACAAAAATTTATTTATTATATGTATATTTTGAAGATAATATTTATTTTACCAACTAATGTTTCTAGATTTTTCAATAATAATACTTTAAATTATATATTCTATGAGTGATTAAAACAACTTTTTTTAAAATTACATATCTTCAAAAAAAAATGTCCTTTTATTTCATATTATTATTATTACATTTCTTATCAACATATATAAAATAAATTTTATTTAATATCATAAAGAGATTAAAATTTTAATAAATTATCTATAACTATTCATACCTTCAAATATAGTGACTAGGTTACTATAAACATGTTTAAATAATATTTTAATATAGTATATTTGTTTAAACATGGTGTTGCATGCATATAAGGCTAATGAAGTAATTAAATTTATTTAAAAAGTTATATATCATAAATTATTTTGGTATAAAAATAACATATAATCACAGACATATGTGTCACATATAATATTAATGGAAATGTTATTTTTTTATAATTTTAGGGTGTTATATTCTATTAGTAGAAAATAAATTGTTTCTTTACCATTAGTTCTTGCACACTAAATTCAAGCGTTTGATATTTGAGAATTCTATTTTAAAAAACCCATATTATATGAATAATAAATAAAACATTCTCATAATAATAGATAATGGTAGGTACAAGGTTCATCTAGAATAACACATAACAAGGATTCCATGTTGTATAATAGTGGTGCTATGAAAATATATGGGATTTGATGAAAATTATAAAGAATGATAGTGAATGATATAGATCATTGATCATAATAAATTTTATGATACATGGAATTTTACAGCCCTCAAAACAAATAATTTTTTATGAGTAAAATTACCTTGGATTCATTCAATATTAAGGTAGTGTGATAATTCTTTCGTTTCAAAAATATTTTCCTTCCTATTATTGAGTAATTTTACTATTTATGAATGTATTGAAATACACTTACATGATATATTTTACGTTTTATTTATTCATTTAGTTATTATTTGATCCATATAGAAATTATTTTATACTCAAGTAAATGTATATCCAATATTATTTTTTTAGGAATTCAGATATAAAACTAATGTTTAATGGATCATAAGATCAAAAAGGAATAACATTATATTCCTTGTGTATTTATTAATCAATATGGAAATCGTTACCGTAAGGTAAAACAATAACAAATATTTATCAACATTAATATGAAGAAATAATATATTTTACATAAAAAATACCATCAATGGATCAACACATATTATTCCCCATATATGTAAATATATATTCATAATATCCACTATATTTTAAATTTTTATGAATGTTGTAAATGAAAACGTAATCTCATTACTTTTTTACTCACATCCCCATAAATTTAATTTCATTCTTCCAAAATAATTATTTACCTTAATAAAAATGGTTATATATTACTCAAACCAATACAAAATCTCCTAATTTATAATAAATTAACTCAAATTCAATATTATTTCATCCATTAAAATGTTCACTAAAATAAATGTATTATTTAACTCACTAAATATTTTATCACAAACAATATCATAGTAACTTGTACATCATGTAGGATAATGGTAGGTGCAACATCCTTGTCACCCTTAGGTTTTGGTTCAATATATTTGACCTAGATGGATGCGATGGCATGTCACCCAACATAAGAGTTGTTATTTTTATCAAAACATGTTAATAAAATTCCTATTACATACCCAAAGTGTAATAACCCATAATTAACTCAACATCAAGGATAATATAGACCCCAATATTATGAATACCTTTTAAAATAATTATAAAACATAAATAAGGGAGTATTACCAAAATAATATATTATAAACCAATATGTAGTATTATGAATAAATATTTCAAAAAATATGCTTAAAAATATAATATTAATAAAACAAAAAAATTAAAAGGGGAGTTTAATAAATTGAATATATGATCAAACATGAAATCATAAACACATAAAGGTGATACTAATATTAATGTTAATAAAAAAATAGGATTTTATAATTTATCAAAATCGTTAGATGTTTCATTAATTTTATAAAAAATTACAAACTATAAAAATAATTCTAAAATTTAATTCATGAATCCCAATACATAAATACTTCAACTTTTTTACATAAAAATAGCTCTATCCTATGTACATGTGATTGAAATTAGAGTAAGTAATTAATATAGAAAATTACAAGGATTACCTTATGTATTCTAATGAACTATAAATGGATCCCTAGGATGATAATTATTTTATAATATCATACTATTTATTTTTCATCATTAATTTATTGCATGATAACCTTCTTCTCCAAACATAAAAAAATCAATCCTTTGATAAATTTTCATTAGTTTTTCTTTCCCCATTATTAACCTGAAGGATATAAATACATTTTTCTTTTATTATCTTCACTATTAAAGGATATAGAAAATGTCATCCATTACTTATTTGGTGAGTGTTAGAGTTGGTTAAAGAATTGGTTTTCAATCCTGTTTTCGAATAACAGATTATGACTGAAAGGGTTGGGGTCAATACTGTTTATTAAAAAAGATATAGAAAGAACAAAAACCCTTTAAACAAGGTAGGGGAAACCCTATCACAATGACATAGGCCCAGATGCATGAAACCATAGATTTGATGGGGCCAAACGTCTGTTGACATAAATTACCATGAAAAACAGACCGTTATATGTCATCCCAACCAAGAAAATATCATAAAAATGAAACCCTAGATGCCAACTCAGGATAACACACCACCAAAGGCAACTATGGTATCATGTCCCTTCTATATAACCTACATGAACTCACAAACTAATGCACTCCATAGCCCACTACCAATCCAATTCCCATGAAAACATGAACCACGTAATTGAGAAAACTGAAATAGCGACCACTGATCACGCTGAAGGAAGAACTATGCATCTGCACCGAGCCAGATCAAAACTACACATCACCACCATTGATTCTACAATGATTCTGCATCGATCCACCCAGACCATCGATAACGTTCAATGTGATGGAAAACCCTCACAGACAGAAAGAAATCTAGATCTCAACCATTGGACAATCACCATGTCGCCCAAGAAGCCACCAGATAAACACTTTGTAAATCATCTCCATCATTAAATACACTTATAACTACACCAAAATCACCATCCAAAGATCCTCCATAATGAACAAAACCAGTTTTCAATGCCAACATGAAACCTACACCAAGGTATCATTATGACAATGCTCAGGCATTTATTGGGTGAACACCTATCCAAGATGGCCGAGCCCATGCAAATTGATACCTCACTATTTCCACTATGGTAGAAACCAATGTATGCCTTGATCATGATGAGAAACCAAGGATAATATCCACAGCTAACTTTTCATGATGGAGGAGGATAAATGTGATGGGGAAACCCCTTTCTCGATGTGGCGCCCCAGTTGGGCTCATCCCCACAACATGAAAACTCAAAAGGTTGTGAATAATAATGATATCATTAATTCTTGTTATCATCCCATTTTGTTCTTCATGTTAATCACATTAAAAATGATTTTAAATTTTAAGACAATTTCTTTGGCTTCAGGACATTTACAAAATTAATAAAGGGTAGTGTAAGAAACATTAATCATAATGGTAAAAAATATAATCATGTATAGGATGTATAAATCAAGACATCATAATTATAATTAAAAAATATTAGGTCTAACTGGGTACATCAATTTTCATCAACAGAAATACTTAATTATATAAAGTAATTAAAATGTGATGTACCAAAAGTATTTCCCCATAGGTTATTAAACCTTGTTTAATGTATGGAACATTAATGTTTACCAGGTAATGCTACTGTCAAGAAGGATGCTCCTTTTTTAGATTTGTTACAACTATGTACATCTATTCCATTACCACGTCCACTATTCATATCTAAACACAGATTTGGTACTATTAATACCACATTATATCCACCTTTTCAAATCATTAGGATGTCATTCTAAACATATCATTACATTCAATCTTAGTCTTGTGTTCTATAATATTTGTTTTGATAAATCATGTTTTAAGGGATTCTAGTTAACTTCCTCTAAAAACAAATGTAAATACCACTACCCCTACATCATTAAGATAGTGTTTACATTACTACTTTGTCATTAGATAAAAGGAATGAAAACTCTATGGGCGGGTTAGTTTATTATAATTGGTAAACAAGTAACATATATAATACTTATATTGTATTTTAGTAAAAAAAATACAACTTAGTTTTTAAAAATTTAATAATTCCCTATAGCCTATTATTTCATGTCACTCATAGAAAATTTCATAGATTCATGGGAGTGGATAAAAATAAGGGTTAACATATATTGAATGTAAGAGTTAAATAAATAGGATAATATCATGGATTACTAATCATAATAAATATGCCAAGTGAAAACTACACACAAATGACATTTTAATAACATGAATATCATGCATAGTCAAGGGATAATCAACAGTTCATGGTATATCACTAAAAACACATTCAATTTAATCAATAAAAAAAAGAATTTATGGATCCATATATATCATCATTGAAAAAATATCATCAATTATAATAACTAAATTATTAAAGAAGAAAATTATTATTTATTGGATGCCATGATCATTAAAACCGTGAACTGTTTACCATAAAAAAATTCTATAAAAGGATTTATAATAAATTAAATAAAAATTTTATGGTTTCTTAGTGGATCACATCATGATAAAAATAATATATATAGTTGATTTATTTGATGTACCCAGCCATCACTAAACATCCAAATCATTCCCAATATATCAAATAATAGATTTAATTCATGATTAATGTTCCTTATCATAAAATATCAATTATGATTAAAGAGTATGTATTTATTAATATTTCCCATGATAATCAAATAACATTGAATATAGAAGAACATATGATAAAATTATATACAGATTAAAAAATAAATATATCCACAATAAACAGTATGGATTTTTAGTTTAATTTTTTTGTCCAATAATCACACGAATGCGATCATTTCAATGAAATGTTAATGATTACAATAACATAATCATGAAAGGGTATTTAAATATATTATTCATTCAAAATTACCATAAAACAGCCGTTAATAAATAAGATTATGAATAAAACATATCCGTGGAAATGTATATTTAAAATAATAGTTTTTAGTATTTGTTGAAATGATATACCAAAAAAACTATATGTATAAACATTATTTATGAAAAAATACTTTTCAAATTCAAAATATATTTTATTAATACTAATATAAACAGATATATTTTGAGAATACATGTACATGAAAAGAACCTTTGAATCTAATACGGGAAGCTTAAAATCATTGAGTGGTCATGATGACAGGAAATTACATAAATATCGTACACATTGAAACAAATATTCTTTACTCATTTTATTAAATGTAAAACTGTCCAAGATTAGAGAAAGACAAGAAGTCTCTATTCTAAATATTTTATAAAAAATTACACATGGAAAATTTTTACATAAAAACACCAATGGAAAATTTTAAAAAATTATATATATATTTATATATATCATTTTAAGAAAACATTGTATTAGAATAAAAATAAATTTCAATATAAGAGTTTAATGAAGTGATATTTTTAAAATAATTATCTGGATTTCAATGTACCAATGGATAAAAAAAATTTAATATTACATTAAATGCTAATGAATAAAAATAGTAAAATTAGAATAAATTGCATTATTATCCAATGAACAAATACCATTCTTCAATTCAAATTCAGGATTAAACAATCAAGATTAAAATGAGACTCTAAACTAAAACTTTATAATGATCATAAAACCAATGTGGGATGTAACTAAATAATATAATGTGTGTATAAAATTTTAATAATCACAAATAAAATGTATATAAAAATATTACTCTATGAATTTAATATAAATATAATCATTGAATATCAAATTTAACAATTATTTCTTATAACCCAATAAAAAGTTGTAGAGTGAAGAAATTAATTACCACTTGGTTATTTAAAATTAAAATTCCCATATATGAAATAAATAAAATTTAAATATAAAATACGCTTATTTATTAATTAATGATGATATTGCATCTCAACTGGGAAGTATATACACCATAGAAAATAAATTATGTGCATAAAATTACAATAAGTCACAATTAAGGGAAACTAAGACGAAGACCCACACCTAAAACTTCCTTTTGGATGAATGTTCATTTAAATCATGTATAATAGTATTAATAATTTTATTATATTATAAAAATACTATATATAAATTTTTAATATCATATAAAATCCTGTTAAATATTTATACCACCTGTTTCTCAATAATATTTCATTATTTTTTTTTCTATGGATGTTAATTTCCTGGTTTTCTCATCTACTGTATATAATGAAAGCTCTAGTTATATATCATTGGACATATATCCATAATATCCTTAATAATATTATTTATATTAATATAATATTGACACTGTAGATATTTTTAAAATATTTATGAATTCCAGACATGGAAAATTATTCAATGGGCTTCTAGGAGAGGGTTGGTTGCATGCACGCACCAGCGGCAATATAATTCTCATAATGGGTGAAAATGATAAGTAATTGGATGGTATATTGAATTAAAATAATTAATATCTTTTAATATGTATAATATATGACTATTATTTCCATCATTATGACTATAAATTTGATTCACTGGTTTAAAATAAATTACATCGATTTTCGAGGTGTTAGTTTGTCGTACACATGAGCGATATGTTTTTTCCAATTCATGAACTGCGCGATCGTTAAATATACTTTCATCAACATAATAAAATATCATTTTATATTAAATAATAAATTTATTATATTTTTAAAGTTAATACATAATTTAAGGTGGTAAAGAAGAAATAAAATGAATTAGTTTTGTGAATAGAATTACATACTCTTAGAGAAACCTACATTGGATATATTTTTTAGGGCCCTAGGATTGGTGTTCATGGAATAAAATAAGATAAATTATGTTTATAAAGTTTTTTTTTCAAATTTTTATTAATTTTTGACACTCTATACTTAATGAGTTGTGAGAATATTTAATGTGTGTGAGCTCCAATTTAAAAGTGAGGAATGGGGACCTTTATGTTAATTATTTGCCAATTTTCAAAAGTATTCCACAACAATAAGACCATTTTCATGAAAAATGAATCAAAATATAGTAATTTTCAAAAATGGTATTTGAAAAGGTATAAATATTTCTAGAAAATAAGAATGATTCATGTTTTTAGGATATTTTAACACTAATTTTCTTAATTTAATCCCTAGGTAAATCAATTTTTCCCGTAATGGCGGCAATTAGTTATTTTTACAGTTTTCACAATTCATTAACGTAAAAATTATTTTTATGTTAATTGATAGTATTAATTATTCATACTAATAACATGAGATCTAATTTTCCAAATTCAATTTAAATTTTTTTAAATGTTTCTAATTTAAAATTATACCCATGGATGTGATGAAAACTGTTTTTTTCCATATAGAAAATTCTCATAATTTTGAAAATTATAATTTAAATAATATAATATGCAATTGAATAAATTTTGTAATTTAGTTAAACTTTATATAATTGAAATTATTTTAATTTCAAACTAATTTAAAATAAAAAATATCTTTTAAAATAATTTTAACAAAATGGTGGTTTGCAATAAAAATAATTATCCCTCTCATTTCATCGAGAAATGATTCTTTTCAAATAAAAATAAAAACATTATCCCAAATATAATTTTGATAGTTAGACATAAAATATGGAATTCATTTTATCAATGAAATTTTCTAAAAATATTAAATATTAATATTTATTTTTGTGTGAAAAGTATAACTAAATATCATTTTATAAAAAATATAGTTTTTTAAAAAACATTTCATTTTGATTAAAATGAATCTTGTTTTATTCATATCCATTAAATTAATTTATACATGTTTAGAGAATATCTATTTTTTAATTTTTTAAGGATTATTCATACATACCGATTTAAATGATAGGTTATAATTGTCACATTTGAATATTTTTTTGTAGTTCATATTATTTTAAATCGCGTTCATTATGCATCTCATGAAATCATAGAGATTTAATTTATTTGAAAATAAATTTATCATAAACTATTAGGGTGATTAATTCTCTTAAGTAGTAATTGTTTCATGACACATACTCTATAAAATACAGTTTTATTCTTTATGAATTTTGGGTTGATACATTGTTCCTCATAGGGCTTTCAAAAAATCACCACAATGACCTCTATAATGTGGTCATATATATCACACCATTATGCATATCACGATATTATATTAATTCATGTATTTCCCATCTTAGTCTAAAAAATTTAATATCATCCATAACATCCAAAAAAGTCAACTTCAGCTTACCGATTGCAAAATAATAAATCACCAATTAAAGAAGACATGCCCCAAATTGTGCTAAAAATATTTCCCCAATTTTGTTACCATCATGACAATATAATATTCATCCTAGAATTTTATAATACCAAAAAATCCATTTTTATCTTATAACATATAATCGATAAATTTTTATATTTATTTCCCAAACATCTCCAAGTGTTCCTATGGAGTAGATTGATACAGAAAAGTCAACATTCCCTATTATTCACATCCAAACTTCTATCTAGATATACCATTCAAAATATAATGATGAAAATACTTTATTTCCATTAAAACAAAATCTAACAACAATATACCAAAATCAAGACTTAGCCAAATCATTCCACCTCAGAGTATAGGTACCTTGGAAATAATAGCCTCCAACCTATTTTAATTGTCTTGTAAACATTCACATTACTAGGTAAGATCATTTAGAAACCCTTAACAACTTATAGAACATCATCTTATTATCTAGACATCAAACTCAAAAAAATTATTTTTTCAGTTAATGAATCCAAACATGTGTTTGAAACAAATCCAATGTTTTAAAATGACAATGGTAATTCCATCAAAATAACACCACAATTTTTTTTAATAGGATAAGGATTAGTTGCTATAAATAAATAAGTAGTGTTATTTTTTGTATCTATGTTATGTATTCAAGATTTGTTTCAACTTTCCATCAATTTTTGTTTTGATAGAAAAAAGAATATGGGTATATATTTCCTTTTTGTGAAATAAATTATAACATTTCTATAAGTGTTTTATTGAGAGATTTGAGGTGAATATTTCCCAATAAAAATATAAATTCAAAAAATGATAGAAAAATCATAAATTCATTTAATAAATTACTTTTATGTTTTTAATGAATATATTAAATGATATATTCACTTGAGTCACTTGGATTAATAAAAAAACTCATTTTTTATTTTATAATTTATCATGAAAAATTCTATTACATTTTAGATGTATAAATAAAGAAAAAATAAAAATCTTCAAATTATGGTTGTTAGATTATGTGAATGAAAAATGAGTCACTCATCAATACTCAATAATATGTTTTCATCTGATATAGAGTATGATATGTGGATCCATAAAGGATTAGTGACTTCCAGTGAAGCATTAGATAGAGAAATTACAATCCAATGGATTTTAAAAATCAAAATTGAAAAAATCGTGTTGATTAGTATATTACTATATTTTTTAATGGTTTTAAACATTCCATTGTATGATTTTCATGACTATTTGATGTTGGAAATAAAGGGATATCTTTAAAAGAATGATCTTTATTAAAGATATTAAATTATTTATATCCGATTAATTGATGAATGTAAAATATAGGCAATCCCATAAAATGTAAAAAATGATATAAATGTACTGTACATATGTATTAAGGATGAAAATGTTTTTTAAAAGAAACGACTCGAACACCAATATTTGAAAACAATGAGATTAAATTATATATTTCTCTTTAATGTGTTTTGATTTCTATGATAACTTAATTTATACCAAAAAATTTGTATAGATTATATTCTAAATTTATAAAAAATGTTACCAAAATAATCTACTGACATCATTATCCATGAAGAAGGTTCATTTAAGAATACATAAATGAGATTATTAATGGAGTATACTTGAATAATTGGTATATATTATTGTTGATCATTTTCATGATTTATAATTCATAAAACACATTTAAATATTTAATAATAATAATAAAATGGAAATATATATTTATATATATTTAGATTATTTTATGATAATGGTAGAGATATTATTCATCTAATTACCATCTATTGGTTAAATATTCTATCACCCATTAATTTGTTTGGACTACAATATTCATTATGTGATGCGATTCATTTTCAATTTAAAAACTTCACAGTTGAATGTATGGCACCGTAAAACGCATCCATGTAATTCATAGAATGCTTCTGAAAATTCTCCCGTGGAGTATCTCACTTCAGAAGATTTTATTTGAAAAGTCGTAGAGCCCGAATGGAGTTACTGATTAGAAGTTATGGTCATTCAAAGTCAGGCTGCTGGAAATGGTCATCCATGACGATTTGGGGGAAAAGTATGGTTTTACGTGAAAGAAGTGAATTATTGAATGAAAGAATAGATTTTTTTCATACATGAATGGAATATTGTGCACAACAGAAAAATAATTCTTGAAACATGTTACACAAACATTTTACGCGCCCATTTAAATGCCATATTCCACCCAGGCCACCCGAAAAACACTTAAGAAAGGTGGACATATGTTTTGAGAGATGCAGGAAATATTAGCATCCATGTGCAAGATTTTTATGTTCCCAATGCGATGTCAAATGCCCATGTGCACGTGCACCCCCAATTAGGTGCATGCACGATCATTTCTGTTCCCAGAATCATATGCGCAATGGATCTCAGGTTTGCCTATAAATACAAGTGCATCCCCAACCCTCGAGATAGTTCTTTTGCGGATGGCTATCACTCTGCTGCGTGTAATACTGCCTCTTCCAAACTCATTTGGAAGAATGGAAATATACATGTGATATATTTCGCAACATGTCACAGATGGGTCTACTTTTGTGCGGGCCCACAATGGTTTGGTTCTCGCCCAACCACTTTTCTACCTAAGTCATGTGTGAGCAAGATTGTATTCTTGCATAAAAAACATCCAATTTTGCATGCAACAGTACGAAGGTGCTCAGTCATGTGTGCACCTATTCCGCACAGTCCAATCTAGCACGCATCACATACTATGTGTAGCCCATCTTACATGCAACAGTATACATGAATGCGCCCACTGGTCCATACCATTGAGGTGCAGCCCTCGCACCCCCACTTGATTTCAGTGTTGGTCTACAGTCCCTGCCCGGTCCCATCGCTACCATCAATGACCCCCGTGAAAATAGGAGATTCTCACCACCAACTTTTTAGGATAGGATTTTAGCATTTTTATATTGTCCCTAATGCAAACCCATTGTCCACCTATGAAATACCATGATTTGAGATACTCTTCTGCACACCAAGAAACACCTTGAGCCGATATATTCCTCTTGGTTCATCTCCCATGTTGTGAGTTGATATTCTAATCATTAATTTTTTGAGTATCTTGAGTCAAACCATTTTTCAAGGAACTCATCCAAACCCCATCAACTGACTCCTATAACATGATCCACAGGAAAGGATTGATCTTTCGTATGTCCCAACCCCAACCCTTACTAGGCGCCTTAGGCTTAATAGTCCTATGTGACAAATATATGATGCCTCTTGGTCCAAAAAAGAGATTCCTTATACGCAATGCATAAGATTCCAATAGTAATATCTATATTACTATAAACAGTTGTACTTCCTATGTGACACATATAGGATTCCACTTGTCCTAAACAAGATATACCTTATGCGCCAAGAATAAGATGCCAATAGTCTTATCTATATGAGTATAAAATGTTGTACACCCTGTGTAACAAATATAGTATGCCTCTTGTTCCAAACATGATATGTATTATGCGCCATGCATTTGATTCTAATAGTCTTCACTATATGACTATAAACTGTAGTACACCCCATCATTCCAAAATAGGATTCCTCTTGTTCCAAATAAGATATTCCTTCGATGCCAAGAATAATTTTTCAATAGTCCCCACTGCATGAAATTAAATTTTATTATGCCCTATCATTAAATAATAAGACACCACTTGTTCTAAATAAGAGATGGATTATGTGACAAGCAAAAGATACCTCATGCCGTGATTACAATGGCATAATTTAGAGAGCATTGGAATCCATTCAAACATTCCATCACTCCACCTCATGATTCATGTGTCCTATATTCAGATCTTCATCCTCATTCATTTCTGAAGAGACCCCCTAATGGCCCGGTCCTGTGCTTCCACACCTCACCTACTAAGTTGGTCCAATTCCCAAGATGGTTTTAGTGGACACATTGAGTCAGGTCCTATTTTTTCAACATGTTCAGCCATTGAACCTCATTTGTTTGTACCTATTTTAGGATAATGTGAAATGGATGATGTGTTTTAAACACAGTCAATGGTTATCCTCTATCGTCACACCACCATTAGCATGTTCCGAATGATGGTCATGTAATTCACACTCTTCATCTCTCTTTGTTCAGACTAATTCCAATGTCGATGGAGTAATAAATCTTGTACAATAGAGCATAGGTGTAGTTCCCAATTATATACCTCAACCCACAAGTGAGTTGGGATTCCCTAATGGCTAGTCATGAGGGAGGAAGTGTTCCTTTTCCTCTTATCTTCTTGTATACCAATGACTAGATGGTGGGATGGGCACCAGAACCATCCTCTTGTCCGTGCCAAATCCCTCTCCTGTTGGGCTTTGTCGCCTCTTGGGCCTCCATCTTGGAGTAAGTCCCAATATCCCTCTCCCTATGCTGCTAACCACACGCAAGCCCCTATTTCTTCATTGGTTCGCTAACCATGTATAATCCCCCCTCCACTTCCCATGAACACACCTTCCGCTATGTGAACATAAAGTCTTCACTGCCTCTTGTTTCTCACACTGAGTATGGAGAATGTGGGCCTATAGTAAGAAATTACCATGTCATCCTCTTCAGACCTTGCTAAAGTGTAATCCCTGTCATTTACATTGAACTACATGGACTTTGATCCTTTCCAAAACTAGGAACGTAGGAATCTTCCCTGAGTTTCAAGATCCACACCTATTGGTCCCGACCCCCTTCACGTTAGTTCACAAACACATCTTCTTAAAATTCATGGACTTTGATACATGAAAAGGCATAATATGTAGAAATACTCCCTATGGTTCAAGACCAACACTAATTGGTCCTGACCACCTTCACGTCGGTTCACCAGGAATCCTAAACTATGTGGACTTTGATCCAACAAAGGAAATGTACATAGAAAGACTCCATGTTGTTCAATCCCAACAACTCCATTAGTCCAGACTCCATACATGTCTGTTCACCAAAACTTCCGAACTATGAAGACTTTGATCCTTTACAAGGCAAGGTACATAGGAATCCTCCCTATGGTTAAATACCAACACCTATTAGTCCCGGCCCCCTTCACATCGGTTCACCACACATCTTCTGAACTACCAGAACATTGATCCATGCCATGGATAGTTATGTAGGAAGCCTCCCAGAGGTTCAATACCAACACCTACTTGTCCATACCCCCTTCACATTGGTTCACCAACACCTCTCCTAAACTATGTGGACTTTGATCCTTTCCAAGGAAAGGTATGAAGGAAGCCTCCATAATGTTTAGTCCTGACACCTCCATTGTTCCGGAACCCCTTCACGTTAGTTCACAAAACCTTCTGAACTATGTGGACATAGATACATTCCCTGGAAGGGTACATAGGAAGCCTCCCTGAGGGTCACGCTCAACAAAAAATGGTCCTAGTCCCCTTCACGTCGGATCACCAACACCTCTTCTTAACTACAAGGACTTTGATCCTTTCCCTGGAAAGGTATGTAGGAAGACTACTTGAGTTTCAAGTCCAACACACCCATCGGTCCCGACTACTTCACATAGATCCTCCGTCGTCATTGATAAAATTAAACTGTATGCCCCCTTTTTGTCCCACAATACAATAAACTACACCCATTTGAACTACGTGGGATTTTATCCTTGTCTCCATGACAAGGTACGTATGAAGACTCCATGATGTCCAACCCAAAGTAGTGGTAATCCATTGTCATCCCAAATTACTAGTATGCCGCTGTGATCCCCAATCGATGGTAATCCATTGTACCCCAACCAGTGGTAAGCCATTGTGATACCCAATCGATGGTAAGCCATTGTACCCAATTCAATGGTATGCTGTTGTACTCTAAAATCGATGGTAAGCCATTATCATCCCTTTTATTGGGTCCCGCATCTTTGGTCTTTCCTAGTGGCATCAGACAAACTACTGGTTTCTTACCAAGCATAAGCCATAGTGTATCATCGGGTTGTCGTCTTATGCACACACTTCAATTCTTTGAAAAATATCTTGAACTACGTGGGATTTTATTTCCTTCTATGGGGATACATAGGACACGCTCCTATAGATCAGACCCATCACCCATGTCTCTACCTGGTCTTTCCCCCAAGCCTATGTGTTTCAGGAAGGTCGATCCCCTACCCGGAGGTTCCACTTCCTCCAGGTCCCATCCATACGGGTTGCCTCCTTTGGAGTCTCATCGCCCCACAAAACTACGTTGACTTTGTTTCCCTACAATGGGGAAATGTAGGAAGTATCTTCAAGGAATATGCCCCGTGCTACCATCACATTCACAACAGTTCCATATCATTCCCCCACCACTTCATTTAACTATCCATCACCCTACCTAATTGTTACCCTGGCCATCAAATCATAGAGAGATATTGCTAATTAACCTATTCAATTCTATTAGAAGCACTCGAGTAACTAACCACATGTTATCCCTAAGATATGTGTTCCCTCCAGGGGTTGTTCCCATCTGATCCACTCCAGTATATGTTCTTATCAGTCTGATCTGTGTCCGCTAGATGTTAAACATGTGGTATACCCTGTGTTAAACATGGTAAGCTGAGGAAAACCTCAGGGACATACCTATGGCATATAATTCCCCGCATTTGATGTGGGATGCATCGGGCTTTCACACCCTTTAGAAGCCCTATGATAAAGAGAAGAAACCCAGACACACTAGTTTCCAAGCCTCTAGACAATCCATTGATGTCCAATATGGCTACACCCCCGACTGAAGGTTGATTCCCTAACCGGACACCTTGGAATGTCAAGACAGAAGCAGTGTAATTAACCGGTGTTCATGAATATTTGTCATTAGGGGGAGATTCACAAACAACGTCTTCTGTCTTTAAGGGAGACCCAAACTAGGTGACGACTACCGAGGATGATTCCTCGGAAGGAGGAACTAACATCATCACATTTTGATCAAGGAGAAAACATCCCTTAATAAGCGACATATTTCGCCAGCCTTTGAGAAATGAGAATGTGGGGAAACAATCAGCGCGTCCTCGATTGATGGATGTGCACCCCGGTGAAAGAACTAGAAACAGGATCATAAGTATTTATTTGATAAACACATATGATATTAATTATGTAATAATATCTTGTTAATAGTGATGATTTATTTTACATTAATTCCATGTGTTAATAAAAATGCGGAGACATCATCCATGTGTATGTATAGATTATCATCTCTATTAAGTATTATAATTCTTATTTATTATTTATTTAGATAACAATAATTATAAAATAATTTATATTGAATATATATGATAATTTGTAAATTTATCTAATTCAATAGATCATCAATCCACGAATATGTTTCATGTACTGGAAACATCGAAGAGAAATATGAATTAAGGAGAACTAGTTTATGTGTCAATATTCATTTTAATGAATTTTTTTAATTAAATATATTTTAAATTTATATTAATTTGATAAATAGTAAAAAATTTATTAATAATATTTTTTAATTGATGTTTAATAATTAAATATTATTTATATAAGTGATTTGGATTCATATAAATACGCAAGAGTTTTGAGAAATGGTTCATGTTTTAATCATATTTATTTGTAGTATGTCTATGTGAGATTTAAATTTATTTCAATATTAGTATCCTTATCAATTAATCTGTAAATATTTTATTCCCATATGGTAATTTATTTCATTATTATATTTTATTTTCATTATCTACTCTTTGGATCATAAAACTATTGAGAAAATCATTTCAAGAATAGTATTTTTTTCTAACTTTTTTGGATAAAATATTTCCTCCACATTCACATCCTTCAAAAATATTCATAATTTTTTTTCAAGGTAATTTTTTTGATTAAATTTAAATTTCAATAATATTTGAATTTTATTTCATTTTTTAATGGAATCAACATTTATTTTACTATTAAATGATCTTTGGAAAATTATTTCTATATGTGTGAATGAAGTCATTGTTTTAATGTTTACCATAGAAACATATTTTCACACCATCATAAAAATTATTAGAAAAAATAATATTCATTTAAAATAATCCATTTATATGATCAGAGAAATTATTTCCCTTAATATAATCGAATTTATTAGTTTTCATTATATTAATGGAAAAAATGTATTTTCCCCTATCTCTGAATAAAGGTTCTAATACATTTGAAAACATACTTTTAATCTATGTTAAGATATTTTAAAGATTACTTATATTAATTAATGATAATATATAATGAAAAAAACTTTTTTCCTTCTCTAAATAGATTATTATAATGTAATTATTAAATGTTTATGAAACATGAATAATTTCCATGGGTTATTATGTGATGAACATAGGAATGATTTTTTAAACATATGCAACCCATATATGGGGTTTCCATTATGTGACTTGTGGGTATGCTAAATCCAAAAAAAATCATTCATTAATTATTGATATATTATTATATAATATGTATGGTAATTTATAGTGATGTTCCATAAGGGAATATTTATCCAATGATATTATAGTGAGTGAACCTTGCGAAAAAAAATTGATAGATTTTTTATTGAACCCAATCACCATTGAGAATCATTCCACAATGATAGTCCAGTTATTAATAACGAATAATTAAATGATCATTAATTATTATTATTATTATTATTATACCAAGTAATTCCTAAGACATATACACATGAATATGTTTTCCTCTCATATATCATGATGGATTAATGTTGACTCACCAATATTATGATTAATATAGTTTAAATTCCACATAAATTTTCCATGTCTAATGATTTATGATATAAAACTACTTATGATGTTAATTATAATGTAATAATATTTATCTCAGACCCTTTTTCATATAATATACTAGATAAAGATTAATTATTGACACAATTAACATAAACCCTTACTGAGCTTCAAAGGTCACAAATTTATATGATTAAAAATTTTCAATATTATAAATAATTGTTATAGGTTGGTAATGTATAAGATGTTTACAAAGAAGGAAAATTATATGGGGTATTTTTTAATATTTTTTTGATATATGATGAATACATATATAAGATACATATAAACAATAACTTTACACTACTTAGATGTGTATTATTGATAGAATTTATTGAGTATTCTTCTAACTTGTTGGTAGATCTATTTAGGTTATCAATGGATCTAATCAGCTGGTATTATAGGATGGTCTAGTTATATTAGTATGTAAATATTTTAATAATATGAATCTATATTTTAATATGACTTATGAAGAATTGAAAGAGACATATGGTGAACCAAAAAAGTTTCCTCGTTTGATTAGAAGGTGTCATGATTTAGGAAATCTCATAAATGATTTTCATGATCATAGGATTTCTCGAAATAATTATTCTAATTTTATTAATATAAAATTAATTTTTGGATTATAAAAAGTCTAGAACATGGGAAAATGATGTTGAAAATAAATGGTGAGGGTGATACAAAGACTATCCTCTTGATAAACTGAATTGTGTGGATGTTGGAAATCAAAATCAAGTTTCTCTGATAAAAAACCTATATCAAGCCATAGAAATTTAATTTTAAAAATATCTATTGTTGGAAAAAATAATCCATTGAGTCTATTATGATATAATATACACTTTATTTCAATAGGACCCATAATTCATTTGTTCTCAAGTAATGGATCAATATTTATAAAGGAAAATTTTCCATTCTTTAGTGAATATAACATGTTTTTTTAGCATGGTATTATTTGTAATGTGATGAATGCTAATAGTGTAATATTAACAATAATATAATTCAATATAAATCAATTTACTCTATTTATTGGGATATTTTTTAGAAGGTATTTATTTATAAATACATTCCCTAAACTCACCACTTGAAATTTAGAAAAGAATTCCTTGAGCATGAAAAAAGTATGTTTAATCTACTTGTAAATCCTTAACACTTTTTGAGTTAGTAAATTTCACATTTTCTTGGATGGTTTCATTTAGTGGAGTGTGTTTTTTGATAACACTATTTTGGATCATAAATACAAGAGTTTGACTGACTAAAATTTGTATATTTGGTTGTGGTTTGGTGTTTAAGAGGTGTCTTAGTTTTGTGGGTTATTTTAAAGGAAATCAAGATGAATATTTAATGTTTCAGTTTCTTTTGTTGAAGTTTTATGGCTTAATGTTCATTGTTTGGGAAAACCATGAAACACAATGAGTATGGGGAAATTTTGTTCATTTTGTCTCTTGTAAGATTTATTAGCTTTGTTGGATCATGTTTTGGAAAAAGATAAAGATAATAGAGTAAAACATTAGAGATGCATTATATATAGGACATGGAAAATGTTTTTTAATGGATTAAAAAAATATGAATATGTTAATGGGCTATCCTAGAGGTTATTTTCATTTTTTAGTAATAGTTGGTAAAACAAGAAAATAAACATTGTGAGGTGTTGTTTTCTTTATGAAAATGTTAACTGTGTGATTAGAACATCATTGGGGTAACATGAAGAAATACCATATAACCCACACACGATTGGATTTTTCACTTTATGAATTATAATATTATAAATAAATCTAATATTTACTCTACCATTTAGACCGTGTAGAATCATGAATGATGAGTCTTTCATACATCTATTATATGATGGGATGTCCCTCATCCTTTTATATAAAATCATCCATTCGAGGGAATTCCCAAAATAGGTTAAATCCATGATCAAGTACTTTTCCTTCTTCCTTTAATTTTTATCAAGGGTTCATTGTATTCTTTTGTCTCATATTAAATGTTTTATGTTCCCATGAAAATAACATCACATGTTACCAATTTAGGTCAAACTAGAGGATAACCCAATACATGAGGACTCGTATATGGACAGGGAATATGGTCCCAATAAATAGCCCATATCATCTTCTTAATTTCTTATGATGAATTTTACATTCATTCTGGATATTCCAACCAATACCCTTGATCCATCTAAATTTTATAAAATATTATTAACACTAGTTTAAATTTCTAAATAATTTCACTTAAACCCAAAAAATGGAAATATTTAGATATATTTCTTGGATATTGAATTTACTAAAGGATGGATTAAAAATGGTATATCAATTCATGTAATGAAATGGGGGTTCTAGAAATACCAATTTATTGATATTTTCAAAGGTGTAAATTATTATTTAATTGTATTAAAAGGAAATTTTTTCATGTCATGACATCTGTGAAGATGAATTTAAAAATCATTAGTAATTTTGAGTCGATTCGACCATTAAATTAAATCTACTTTTATTTTAATCAATGAATAGTAGATTGATATTTTTTGGTATTCTATTTTTTTATAAATGAAATGATAATATATAATGTTTATATTTTTTAATTTGGATATATAAATGATGATTGTATTTGTGATAATTTTATTTTAATCTTTATAGAGGATAAAACTTGATAATGTTACCATGGAGTGAAATGTGTGCTTCAAAAATGGGTTTTGGTTTATATTTTTAATTGATTCCATAATATTAAAAGAATTTACGGAATAAAAACACTATTTTAGGATTTAGTATTATTTAAATGTAATTAAAATTTCATTAGGGTGGAATTTTTTTATTAATCTCTTTGAAACACCCCCATTGAGTGTGTTTGTTGTTAAGTAAATTAGAATCCACCATGATGTGTTCTTGTTTTTATGTTATCATGAACCCTTTGGAATGTTTTATTTTAAATATAAATTATACTCCCATAGGATTGGTTGAATTAATAAAGAAAACCCTATATTAGAGAATGTGTCATTATCTATGAAACCTCTCAATGGGGAGGTCCATGTTACTTATTATCTTTTTATAAGGTCGAGAAAACTTCCATAATTGAGGTTAGTGTTAGTTGTGGGCTTTTAATATGGATTAGGAAGCATTGATATTGGTGGTTATTTATATTTATTCTATATTAATGTAATACTAGAGTCATTTTTCTTTGGAATACTGAACAATATATTCTTATATATACTCTGACAATAGATGATGTATGTATGGTTGATTTGGGTAATATTACTAATTATCAGTAATGGTATAGACCTAACATAAGTGTTACCATATAAATCATTCATCAGTGGCTGTTAAATACTATTTCTGTAATTAATCTATTTGATTAAATACCGTAACATACACAACATTTTATATGATTAATTCTATTTTGGTATGTTATTTTTAGAACCCCAAACCCAAAATCTCCAGACTTATTGTCTCTACTAATTACAATGTCATGATTACAATGATTCAAGCCCTGAGACTATCTGGTTAGTAGCCTTTGTTAACTATATACATAAATGAGTATTGTACTACATGTGATTACACTAATCAGAAGAAAAAAATTCTAAACAACTTCTTTCTAAATATACAAATAACATCGACTATAACTCTAATCCATCACGAAAATCCATGAATATCATTCAAATAAATATTCATGGATTCATGGTGAATGAAACATAATAACAGTTATCACAAATAATATGTATGGTTAAAATATAATGGAAGAAATAATTAATCAATTATAATAATAATTATGAACCGGTAAATAACTGAAAATATCTTCCATAAAATTAATTAACTTAGAAGTAACTGCATAAACAATATTGACAAGTAATAAAAGGAAACACATTCCATTTAAATAAATATATATGGAAAAATAAATACGGGATGTTAAGAAACTAAAACACATTAAATGTAATCAATGAACTATAAATGAAATGTATCCATATATATGTTAATGAAATATCTAATTGATGAATAATAACTAAAACTAAATAAGGGATGTGCGTAATTATTCGATTCCATTTTTTCAAGGTACATAGAACTTGTACTATAAAGTCCTTTCACAAGGTGTTTTAACTATTGGTTAAAACCCTATCTATGGAGGATGGTCAACTATTTCATCTTATGAGACGATCGATGTTTCTATGGGCCTTAATTAAACGGTCCCCAACCTGTCTCTTACCATTCTATTCTACTCTGAAACAAACATGATGTTTTTTTCACTAACAAAGTCATCCCATGAGATTACAGATGCAACAAATAGATTTCATTCATTAGTCCCCAACCTGTAGGGCCTTCCTTAAATGGTCATTAACCTATGTCTACTAGACCAAAGAATTGCTCATATTGAATAGTCAAATAAATTTAATTAATCAAGGTGAAATAAATAAAGAATCCATGAATTAAATTGGAATATTATCCTTCTTCAATTAAATATTAAATAATCTAGAAGAATAATAAGGATTATATCGATATAGAAAAGCCCATGTAGGGTTAAAATATATGGTTCTCATTGTAGATGAAATGAAATAATATATTTTAAAAAAATTCTTGAGGAAAATATAATATTCTTTTGAAAACCATTTGAAAATATTTTTCTATTGAAAAAACCTTTTAAAAACATTTTATTTCCAAAAAACCATTTAAACATGAAAATTAGGTTTCAAATAATTAATGGAGGATAAATTTGTAGATGAAATATGAGATAAAAAAATATTCATTTTTTATGGAAAAAGATTAGATAATTCCTCATTCAGAAAGATAAAAGAGAATTATATTGAAAAAATAGTTCAAATAATTAAAATAGTAAAAATTTCATTAAAAAATAATTCTAAAAACATTTTAATAAAACATGGCTTTTTAGGAAAACATGTTCTCCAACTAATGAAATAATTAATGTCAGGTTTTCTGAAAAAAAACATTTCTAAAAAATTTTGAGCACCAAATAATTTAATATTGGTACTGATACATGAAAATGGTCATGAATAACGTGTAAATAATGATATGGTTTATTGAATAATGGTTATATAATTTTTTCGAATGCAAATTCAATTGAATGACGAATAGGATTAGTCTTGAGGAAAATAATACATAAGCATTTCAAAGTGACCCATACGAGTTTGAAACATTTTAAATCATAATCCTCGTTATATAATAATATTAAATGTATGACTAATATACCATTAATGTAAAATGATTAAGTATATAATACAAAATATGGGTTGTAATTACACCTCACAAAAGATGTATGTGGTGAACATGACATTTATCTCACGGATGTAAAAAGTGAGATAAGAATCCCTTAACTTGAGTTTCTGTTTGGGTGATAATTTCAAAACATACTATATAATAAAATAATTTAAATTGTATACATTATTGATTACTAGTTTTTTACCATGTCATTTATATTACTTATTACTATGTTCTACATAACTACTTAAACAATGAAATTTATATCATGCGTTTTTACCATATTTGGTTTCTTTGTCAAAAAAAAGTTGGAAGATCAACTATGGTCAAAGTGGTTATTATATAATAACTAAAGAACAATAATTATGAAATAATTAACCTATTTATACATAAATTATATTTTCAAATAAATAATTAAATATCCTTGTAAAAAATTTCTCAATGTTGCAATCATTGAGGTGGTAGGTCGTACGTACGCATAAGTAATGTTCTCATTTTTCAGTGATCATTATGGAAGGAAGTAAGTACCACAATATTATTATAGAATGATAATTATATAAAAAAATAACATATTATTTAATCATACTTACTAATATTTAGAATTATTGTGATGAAAAAGTAATCACATCACGTCGAGGAGGCCGTAGTCCACTTGTCCACAAACAACGTTATCTCTTTTAATGTGTGTGAAAGGTAATATGAAGAATGATATATATATATATATATATATATATATCAAAAAATATAATTATTTAATGAATATCATATAGGTGTTTTATTTTTCTCATATTTTTAATTATAACCATCATTTATACATTCTATGTATCGGGTAAATGATTCACGTCGCTTGGAAGGGTGGTAGTCCAACATTCCTCGAATGTTGTAATCATATTAACGTAAAATTTAAATTACTTAATGTATGTGTTATAAAAGTTTTATATAATTATAAAGACATAATAAATATCATATATTAAATTAAAATATTTTCCTTCATAATGGTCACCATTATTGGTGGTAAGGGAAATATGAACATTTTTCATTTCACGAGGCATTAGTTCACCATAAACAGAAACAATATGTACGTTACCCATTAGATGAATGTGTGTGAAAGTGTAGATATACATTTTAAATGAAAATAAATCCAAGTATATTAATGATACTGGTGTTTCTGTGTAATAATATAGAATGAAGATTACATGGGTTGGATAATTGAAATGAAACTAAAAATCTTGAGAGTTGATGTTAGCTCTCAATTGTGTAAATTCTTTTAATTTATACCAAAAAGAATCATTGGAAATATTTATTCCCAAAGTAAGACTTATTGGACTATGTGAGGGATTTTTTAACACTCTTTGGATATAGATTGGCCAATCTTATGTTGTTTTATAGGTGCGAGTAACAGCGATAGGTGTTGGGATTTTATAGGGAAGGAAAATTACTCACAGGGAATTTTTGAAAAAAAGTATGGTGTACACATTTTCATACCTACAATAGACATAAAGAACAAATATAACTCAATAATTGATGGTTTATAGATGAATTATTTATGGAAAATTGGATTTTTTAGAAGTGTCTAGGTCATTTAGGCACTTAATTTTATGGTTTTGTACTTTTATCCTAATTACACCTTAATCGTAGTAATTAATTTTAATGATATTCACTAATAATTTTGGTCAAAGATTTTTTTTGTATTAATATAATTACAATATTATCATTATTATAATGTGTTATTTTATTTTTAGAAAATTAAATTCACAAAAGTGAGGAAAATAAGATTAATGCTAATCTCATAAACAAATTAATTAGATTTTGTCGACAATTGTTCAAAAGAACAGTATGTTTTCATATTAACATTCCATGTGTAGTTTATCATATAAACTAAATAATATTAAACTTTTATATTTTATATCATGTGGATTTATAAAAATCTAAAATATTTAACATTAAAAAAAATAAAGGAATAAATTTTTTTAACAAAAATTCGGTATTTTTTCAGTATTAATAAAAAACGATGATTCATGGAAAAAACCCCAAAAAAATAAATGTATGATAATTTTTACATTTTGAATTAAAATATTAATCTATTTTTTTGAAATTAAATTAATAAATGATTTAAAATTCATATTTATTTTTAACACTCCATTAAAAGGCCAAAAAAAGACTTTTGATAAATAAAAGTTTTTAAATGTGGAATAGGGAATGTTCTTATCTTATGAATATAAATCCTAATGGATGAATATCAATATTATTTTACTGAATATATATATTATATATATATTATTTAATTAAATAAATAATTTTAAATAATTATTTTTAATATGACAAAACATTTTTGGATGAATGAAAAATAATAATATTTATGTCTATATCGAATTGGTTCTAATTTTTGTTTCTAACTATTTGGTAACCAATGAATTAATTTTCTATTTATATAAATAATATATTTTTATAAGTTATCTATTTTTATTCATAACCTCAAACAAAATAGCTAGGATATGTCATATTTTATTAAACAATAATATTTTAAGAATAAATTGATATTTGTTGAAACTAGGTCTAGCATGTTACCCAAGATATCAAGGATTGTCCCTCTTATGGTAACACAAGCTATAGTTGAAGGTTTACCTTTCTTGTAACAGAATCTATAGAGGAAGTTCTCTCTTTCATATAACACAGGCTATCTATGTGTTGTTTCTATTATAATCAATACAATTTATTTAATTTATTTAAAATAGTAAATATATAGTAGAGTCTCGGGATATTATATTACCATTCACACAAAAAGATGTGTTTCATATATGTTACCATTTACAAGGTTCTTAGTTTATATTTTTAGGGTGTCACATTATCTCCATCATATTTAAATTTCATCCTTATAATTTAAAATCAATTATGGGGATATTCTCTTTTATTTATCCTATGATGAAATCATACATAACGAAGAGGGATCAAAATTAATCAATATAAAAGATATAATGTTAATTACAATTGTCCTATGAACTACCATTTAAATAGGTATCTGAGTATGATTACATTAGTAGAAAATAGAGATATGTAATTGAAGAAAATATATATATATTTATTGGGAGTTAATGATGTCATAAATCACTCACAATAGAATTTTCAATGGAATGTCAAGGGCCTCAAATCCCTTAATATCTTTTTAAATACTCTTCTAGGATTCTTTTGTAAAGAAACACAATATGGGTGACCTCAAATATTGGTATGTGTAAAATATATTGATGCAATAATGAATCATTGAGAATAATAATTATGAAGGTGTAAAGAAGTAAAAACACATACCATCTAATAAATGAACTGGTAAGAAACTGCATATATAATATGGGAATATAATAACTGGAATCATATTCTATTAAAATAACTAGATATCTAGAAATAAATATTTTAATTTAAGAAACTAGAACATTTTTCATTAAATAAATGAACTGAAAAAATGTATCCATAGATATGTCCCTAAATATCACATGGATGAATAATAACTACAACTCTATGAGGGAATTAATAATTATTGGATGTCAGGTTTATAAGGTACATGTTACAAATATTGTCAATGACTTTTATAATATGGATTTTTAATCTATTAAAAACCTATCAAAGGATGCTAGCCAGCTATTTCATCTTATGAAACTACGGTTTCCTTGAGGGAATTTCGTTAATTGGTCCCTAACCTATATGTTACTAGACTATTCTACATGGAAAAAAATGTGAAGGTTGTATCTCCAACTAATTCATCCCATGTGATTACTGATGCATCAAGGGTCTTTCATTCACTGGTCCCTAACCCATTGGTCTTTCCTTATGTGGTTTCCAACCCATTTCAACTATTCAAAATCATTCCACATATTGAAGAATCAAATAAATTGAATACATCAATGGGTCTTTAAGAATGAATCATGTATGTTAATATGAATACTAACCATTTCCAATTCAATAATAATTCATCCTACGGAAGAATAAGGTTGAAATCAATAAAACTAATCCCTTGTGATGTAAAAATGAATGTTTGTTTTTATAGATAAAATAAATGGATAGCATGTAAAAATAATCATGAAGAAAATTTTATTTTATTTTGAAAAACAATTTGAAAATATTTTTCATTTAAAACCCTTTTTAAATAATTTTAAAAAAAATAAACATTTAAACATGAAAACAAGGCTTCAATGAAATGGTGGAAGATAAAATCGTACATGTTGTAAAAGTAAAAAATAATATTCATTTTGTGCAGAAAAAATGATATAAAATACCTTGTTCAGAAAGTGAAAAGTAGATTCTATAAAAAACATTGGTAAGATTCCAAAACACCAAAACAATGTCTTTCCGAATTAATTTATTTTTTTTAATAAAATTTGGTCCTTCGAGGAAAATAGGATCTGTAACTAATGTGATAAAAATGTCATGTTTTCTAAAAAACCTTTTCTATGTAATTTTGAGTACCAAAAAAATGACGATTGGTACTAATAATTGAAAGTGGTTATGAATAACCATATATTAATTAAAGGGTTTATGGAACATTTTTTATATAATTGTCTTAAATAGAAATTACATTGACTTGTCATTTTGTTTATACTTGAGGAAAATAATCATTAAAAATTAAAAAGTGTCCTATACCACATTAAATAATTTTAATTCCAAAAAATCATAATATAAGAATATTAAGTTGATGTTTAAATTAACATGAATATAAAAGGATTATTGATATAATAAAATAAATAGGGGTAGTATGTAGACCACACAAAAGATATCTATTGTGAACATGAAATTTATCTCTCAGATGTAATAATGTTAAATGAGAATCCATTACCATGAGTTTACATTCAAATGATCATTCATTAACATATTGTACAAAAAATTATGATAATTCTATAATTTCATGAGAAAATTTTTCATTTTTATAATTACATTTATTTCCCTAATTAATATGTTGTACACCACTACTTAATAAATTTAGTTTACATCGGGCATATTGAAAAAAATTAGATTATGTGTGAAAAGAACTTTAGTAGATCTAGTATGGTCAAATGGGTCATTAAATAATTTTATAAATATAATAATCCTGAAATAATTATCATATTTATATAAAAATTATACTTGTAAGATGAATCATTAAATATGGTTATAAAAAATGAATCAATTTTAAAATCATGGAGTGGGTAGGTTGTACGTACGGATGAATTACATACCAATTTACCAATTAACATTATGTAAATGAGGTATGTAACACCCAATAAATCCAGAATAACCATTATATAATTAATAAAATATTATTAAATAATTTGTACTTATATATGGAATTCATGTTATGAAAAAGGAACTGCATCATGTCGAGTAGGTGGTAATCCACACATCCATAAATGTCATTATCAATTTTAATGTGTGTAAATAAGTAATAAAGAAAATGAAATATATAAATATTCATAAATCATTGATTATAATTATTTAATTAATATCTTCTATTTTTATCAATTTTTATCATGATTTTTATTATAACCATCATTTATACATTCCATGTATCGTGTGAATGAATCAAATCACTTTGAGGGGGTGGTAGACCACACTTCCTAAAAACATTGTTAGCGTGTTATCACAAAATGGAAAATATCAAATTTATTTGTCATAGAAGGATTACATAAGTACAGTGACATAATAACTTGAATATATAACATTATAAAATAGAGTATCCATCATAATAGCCACCATGATAGGTGGTAAATGAAAAAATGAACAATCATCATTTCGTAGGGTATTAGTTCAGCATAAATGGAAATAGTATGTTTGTTAACCATTAGATAGAGGCATGTGTTAACATAAAAACATATTATTATATTTATTATACTGGTGTTGTTGTGCATGTTTAGAGTAATAAGAGTACATTGTTCGGATAATAGGACTAAAACAAAAAGGCATTAGAGAATTTTTTACCTCTAAATTGGGTAAAATTCTTGGGATCATACCAAAGGGTTTACATGGAAGAATAAAAATAATTATAATTAATTTTGTATATTAATACAAAAATCTGTTGGAAGAATAAACATTATAATATTTGTTTCAATATCCAAAAGTTTATTCTTTTAATTTCTAAATAATTGGTAACCATTGAATTCATTTTATATTTATATAAACCATAAATTGTCATAATATATATATTACAATTCAAAACCACTAACATAATGTCTAGTTCATATCATATTATTTTAAATAATAAAATTTTAATGATAAATTGTTATTTGGTGAAACTTTGTCTTGTATGTAATTTTAGCTATCGAGGAAGGTCTCTCTTGCACGTATCAAAAGCCACTGAGAATGTTTCAATTGCATGTAACAAAAGCTATTGAGGAAGGAATATCTTACGCGTAATACAAGATTTCCTGATGTTGCAAGTATTACAAGAAATATCATGTGTTAATTTACATAAAATATTAAATATATAGTAGAGTCTCGGGGTATTGTGCTCTCTTACATTCTTGGTGATGTGTATAATACATGTTACTGTATAAAAGGTTCTTACATTAGATTTTTGTGATGTATGATTGTTTTAGATGGTGTAAATAATTTGTTTCACAACCTATTCAGACTAATATAAAACAAGGGTACCCAAATAGATGCTACAATATTATAGGACTTGAATTGATAAATTTAAAATTTTTATGCTTATCATACTAGTACATATACTAGGGGTTTGGAAAAGGTCCAAGACATATTATAATTTTTGGGTTTTCATAGTTATTCATTTTAAAAAATTGGTTCTAGGGGAAAATATAATTCTTACATATATATGACCTCCTTATATGTGTAATTTATATTAATTTTGATATAGAATTTTTTTATTTTTTATAATTATCGATACAATATTGAATGTTATTTCATTATATTATTTATCCGGATAATACTTCTCTCAATACTTGTTGTTTTTAGTTTCTTCAACATTATATACATGTTTAGTCTTCCCAGAACAGGACCATAGACTTCTACTTCTAGTTGTATGCTTTTAGAATTGTGGAATGCATGAATAAATAACTATAGAGAACTATATTCTGATTATTGATTAGTGGTTCATGAAAGTAGGATATTACAAAATGGTATCAAGGACTACTAATTTATTTTTTTATATAGGTGAAATTTACACTGGGGATTTTATATCTTGGGGATACTGTATAGATGTTTTATGAAGATAGAAGAACCATATATAGAGAGAGTTCATTTTTTTAAAGTAAGAGATTGATGTTAATATAATTCCCTTTTAGGTCTATGTTAATTTTCCTTGAATGAATCACACATTTTTTTAGTATTTTGATTTATATGATTTTATTCTTCTATCAGGTCTGTAAATTCATCAAATAAAGGAAAATAGGATTCAATTTTAATTTTTGTGTTTTCCTATTATTCGTTACTTCATTACATTTATTGTGATTATATTTAGTAACTTAATGTGTTCAGATCAATTTAAATATATATTTACTATTTATGTTTATGGTGTTATTATACAAAAATGATAATTATAGAGAATCAAATAATGTTATGTGATCATGTGCCATTATTATTTTGAGGAATATGGAAAAAAATTTCTAATTAACACATATAGATTGTTTTCATCTATACCATGAAATTTACATATTATTTAACTGAGCCAATGTTATGGAATATTTTTGATGAATGTAAATTATTAGTAGTTCATTAAATTACTAATATTTATTATTATTATTTACATTTAACTGAATAAAATTCTATGAAAAAATTAAAAAACGTACTAAAGTAAAAACAATATGACTTGAAAAATTGTTAAAATTAGCCTTTATAATAGAAATTTATGTTTAATGAAAATGAAGAAGTGTATAATTTGGAATTATATATGAATATTATTTGATGTGAATTGAAATATTCCTTTTTAGTATGTATATGGTTAGTTGTGGTCAGTGAGAATGCATCTGTAATATGAATTTCTTGTGATATGGGGTATAGTCCATAGTTTTCTTGATCTGATCTAAATAATTTGAAGTTGGGGACATATATAAAGAGAGTCCAACTTTGGAATACATTATTGTATGGGGTTCATGGGATTTTAGAATTCTATTTCTATTTTATCCTTAGTTTTAGTTTTAGACGTTAGACTATGATGTCATAGGGTCATTTGTAACCCTCTCCAATTTTGCAAGTCTAGAAAGTGGATTGGGTATATTATATTTTAATAGGTGTAAAAGGACATTCATGTATACTAGATGGTTTATTCCCTATGGTTTTGAGAAATAAACATTTTAATTACACTGGAGAAGGGGTTGGAATGGGTTGGGACCCCTGAATAATGTTGTAATGCCTTTTGTTTTTTGTTTTAATCATTCATTATTGAGTTTTTAGTAGTTTTATTCAAGGGTAACTACTAGAGGGGTTTATCCCTTTTGTTTGATACCTTAATATGATTAATATTGAGATATATTTTTTAGGTAAGGGTCATTCAAAGGAATAGACTTATATATTTCCTATGTAGGTGTAAAGAATGATCATTTGTGATTGTATATGTTTGAATCTAGGGTCAATAAACAATGGCTAGTAATTTCACCATTCCTAATGATGCTTAGGTGATTAATTGTTTTGTGAATGGTTTTATAAATGTTTTATTACTATGGTTTTGTAGATAATGATTAATTATCTTCTCATGGTAATACTACCATACATGAGTGTCCTGAACAATGGAATAAATTTGTGAGCCACGATTAGTGAGATGTTAGTCACTAATTTTGAGTCATGTATTTGGATGTGGTTTTAATTGGAGTGTAACACTGTTTATATTTTATGGAACCATTGAGGTAGATGCATGTTTAATATGAGACGTGTTTCTTATCTCATAGATTGGGTGGTATGGATGAATACAATTTAGATGATTAATCAAAAGAACCCATATTTCTAGGTCGAGGATTAATTAATAAGTGATGAGAATCATACATGAAGGGTGGCCCCATAATCTCAATTGAGAATTTTTAAGTTCTTGTGGTTGGATTGGGAATGTGGATGGGTTGAGTTGTAGTGGAATTTACAATCCAAGATTAAAAATTATTATAGTATAATTTTATAAATGAACAAGTCTAAAAAAAGTTATATTTTTTATGTACATGGAATATAACATCCTCAAACATGTATTCCATGATCTGATTCTAAAAATATATAATTTAAATTTTTAACATTTATAAATATGAAGGTGAACCAATTTTCTCATTTCAAAAAACATTACATGAAAAGGAAATATTTGGCCACTTACATTCTCAATGACCATATTAGTTTAGTGATTTATAGAATGAAGAATAAATATTACATATACAATACCAATGACATTATATAAGAATTTATCCCACTTATCACAAATTTTCTTATTTCACCTTTGGTCATCATAATCATCCATCTGAAACCATTCAATATATAATTTTTTGAAAATTATTTTTCATAACATTGGGGAAAGAAAACATAATAAGGGTGTGATAAAAGTCTTCGAAAGGGTAAAAATTATCATTTACAATTTTATTTAATTTTTGATATTAAAATGAGTATGAGGGTATGAATATATAAAAAGTGTGCATGAAAATTACATAAGATTATTTGTACCCATTAATATATTGATCATCAATAATTATAACATGGATTAAGGATTTCCAGAAGTCGAGAGTCATCATAATTAATAGTCATGAGAAATATGATATCTATAATGATAAAAACATTAATAATCATAGAATTAATTAATATGATTTATAGGTAATATGTAATAATTATATTCATAAACAATATTAAAATTGTGTCATAAATGACTATAGCCTAGAAAAATACATTGGAGAAGCCCACAGGTAATTTCATTATTCTTTTATTTTATGAAAATGAACATTACCCAATTCATTAGATTACTATCTAAGTAAACAAGTCATTTATTTTTTATTGTAAAAACCTGATACTTAATGGCTTCACCCATCATTTAACCTATAATGGGATCACATAATGTTTTTTCCTTCAACCATATTAGAAGATATAACAGGATAAACAAAAACTATCTATTCAAACTCATGATCATATATGATGTCAATGTAATATTCATCTAAGCATTAAATTCATCATAATTTTATATAAACAACCTTTATTCTTTATATAACATGATTAAACTATCGTATGGAAATGAGTTACATAAAAAAATATTTGAAACAAGATTATTATACGAAAAAATGGATTCCCTAAAAAAATATTTGAAAATTAGTTCTCCCGTTGAAAGGGAAAACGTTCCACAAAAAAGCATTTTAAAACATGATTAACCCATGGAAAAGAAATTACTTCCATAAAAATATTTTTGAATCATGATTAACCTATGAGAATAAAATGGTTACCAAAATATTCTAATTAAAACCATATTAATCCATCAAAATTAATAATGATCCTTGTACCATTAATATATATCCCTAATTGATCATATATAGAAAAAATAAGATCATTTATATTGATTATTGGATGTTCAATTAAATGATCATTAAAATCATTGTTGAGGAAAATAACATTTTCAATTATCTAATATTAATTAAATACAGTTAAATTAATTTTCAATTAAATAATTTAACAAAATTAATATGGAACCATATAAAAAAATATCCATGAGGGGGGAATTCAATGATGTTGAAAAATTTATAAATAAACATGGATTTCAAAAAAATAAAAATAGTGTAAATAGTTACCCAATTGGAAAATGTTAAAAACCATACATTAAAAATATTTAAATTAATGTCAAAAAAAATTTAAATTACCCTTAAGAAATAATTTATTTTTAGAAATATCAACTTTTAATACATATTCGAATAAATGGATATAGAAGTGAATAATGCCTAATCTAAAACAATATACATGATCGGTATCACATAAAAATGATTTTCTTCTTGTTTCATTAATCAAAGAGAATTGAAATAGAAATAAAAAGACATTATACATATTCATAAAAATTTGAGAATAAATATATATGGTCTCAAAAATTAATCTCAATACTTCCTCAAAATGATACATCAACATAAAACCTCCCAAAAAATGAGATTGTAACATAAATCCTTTTCTACCATAGTAATCATTTCCAAAGTAAGACACATTATAGAATTTCATTATATAACAAATTAAATATCCTGAAAATAATGAGTTTCATGATATAACATATAATATTGTGAATCATATATTCCTTATAAAATAATTTTGGTGTGTAACATTACAATATTCTTTTACGAACTAAAATCAAGATGAAGCCCCTTATGAATTAAGTGATCTATGGATCCGAACCCCATGAAAAAAGAGATTCACATTTGGATATTTGAATAAAAATAATTACTATGAAATAAATTATAAATGAAATTCATTTTTCATATGTAAACAAGAGAAAATAATAGATTTTTGGAACAATGCAGATGTCCCATCAAAGGAAAATCTAGACAAGAAACACTAATATCTGGATTTACATCATTGCACATCCCTTAAATCATGAGTAGTATTATTACATAAATTATTTTATTTCATAAGAATAATTCTCATGTTTAATAAATTATAAATATATAATTTATTATATTTCTATTCTTTTACAAATTCAAAATACATAATTATTTAAGTCCATATTGGGTATTTTGAGGACATTCAGTATATCTTAAAAAAACCTCGTTGTGTTGTCCCGGGACAAAGTGGTCATTTTTTCAGCATCTACATAATAATATCAATGATATAATTATACTATTTATACATAATCTATATTTTTATACCTAATTAATAAATATTATTTTGAAAAATTAAGTATGTTACAATCACGGAGTAAGTAGGATATATGGATGCATGGGTAATATAGCCATTTTTATATGATAATTTTGGAAAGTAGGTATAAATATTTTTAAAATTACATAAATATAATAATATCATAGATTACATTTTATTTACTTTAATATAGTTTTATATATCACCTATGTAATTTAATATCGAAAAAAGTCACAACACATCAAGGAAGTGGTGGTCCACCTATATGGAAAAATGAAATAATCTTTTTTCATTATATAAAAGAAAACGATATATATATTTTTTGTTTTCATAATGATAAATATTTAATTAATATCATAATTATCTCATTTATATCACATATATTTGTTAAAATTTTAATTGTTACCTTCCATGAAAAGAGTTATTTAAATGTGAATCACATGATATCACAGGTCTATAGTCCGCCTTATAGAAGACTACTGTTATTGTATCCCCAAATAATGGTTAGTAATAAGCTATATGTGATATCTTATTTTTTTAAATTATAAATATTATTCATATAATGTATATATTCATTGAGTCATTCATTATATCAATACATGAGAGGGGATAATGGAAAATGGTAGACATATGTTCACTAGGCAGTAGTTTTCCTTACCCACAAATGAGGTTTTCATATCCCATTTGATGGAATAAGAGATACATTGTGGTTATTACATTTACATTATAGTGTATAATTATATACGATATACTCGTCCTATTTTTTAATCATAATATGTTTATATTTTAAGGAGTTGTAAAAAAATAAAATTATGGATGCTGGGTTATGAAAAATACTAGATAATTAGAAAAATGTGTTTGGTTAGAACCAAAAGGCTTCTTATAAGTAATTTTTTATAAAAATAAGGTATCTATATAATTTGGATGTAATTTAAGAAGGAATGTTGGATGGGGTATTCCAATCCCAAGGTCTTTGATAGTGTTATCATTATAGGATAATGATGTCCTATTATAATTCGGTAAATGAAACCACATGGAAAATACATGGAAATTTCCCAAAAAAATCCAAAATGATAAACAAATTGTGGTGAAATAATATTCCAAATTAAAATATATTATATCGTGGGATGGACAATATTGAAATACTTTAGAATAATTTATTTTAATAAGTTTATTTGTAAATCATACCCTTACCTTCAATGATTGACCATGATAGACCTATTTCTACATTTTTTTATGGTAATAAGTTTATAATTTATTCATAATTCATATTAAATTAACCTTATCAGTTAATATAAATTAAGATGATTCCAAATATTGAATAAATGTTAACTTATTTAGTTTTTAGAATTTTTTAATGTAAATTTAAAATTAATCATACAAATGCGATCAAAAAAATAAGTATTCAAGTGGTGTTTTTTTCTAGAAAAAATACAATTTTATGTTAATTGGATGATTCAATTTTTTCAATGTCATATTTATATATTTGAGGAAATATATTTCTATCTATAATAGTATAATAAATTATAATATTTAATTGATAATTATATTTTAATAATTTTTTCATTTCCATAATAATATTAAATTTTTCTCAAAATTATGAGTTCTAAAAATGTTTTTATTTTCAAGACTAAAGCACAAAATATAAACATTTAAAGGATTATATGACCCTAATTTTTATAAAAATAAATTTGACCAATCATTAGAAGTTATTCATATTGTTTAAAAAATACTATGATAATTCCCAAACTGAGTAATCCATCATATGTTAAAATAATACATTAATATACATAAATCAAAAGTTATTAAAAATGTTAAAAATAAATAATTCTTAAAAACCTATAAATTGAAGATTCATAAAGGGAATTAATTAAATAGGAATGTATTTGATCATCCATGTGAGTCATGCTCAATGTGAGAGAAAAAGAAGTAGATCTAACAGACCTAACAATTCGGATCATCTACTGGTGGATGATACTTGGGATTGTGGAGAGAGAAAGTTTAATTATTTACACAGACAATATTTTATTTTTTATACTTGTCCAAGAATATATGAGAGAGAACTGTTTTTAAGCCCATATCCTTTCTTATTTTGGTAACCAGGAGAGAGACTTTCATAGTGATAAGGATGTGTCCTACAAAATGGTCTAGGGGCTTACTCTGGGAGGGATAACATTCTCTCAATTTAAAATAGTATTATAGAGGGATCAATTAATAACCATAATCAATGGGAAAATAAAGTGGTTCCCCTCTCAATATGAAATTTGTATTCCCATTATACTACCTCTAGGGTTTGGATCCTTATTATATTAGGAATGAAAAATTAAGAACATTCTAACAGTCTACCAATTTTTTTAGTTTTCTAGTATGAACTCATTTACCAAAAAAATGTATGATCATGAGGGAATTTTGGTGTTCCATTTTATATAGAAAATATATATCTGTAGGATTAGGTATATGTCTTGAAATAGTGGTTCATGATAGTCCCCAAGAGTGTCCTAAATCTCTGGGAGAGAGACTGATAGAATATACTATTTGAACAATTCACAAAGTAACCATTAAAAGGTTGAACACTATAAAAAAGGGTACAAACATTAAAGGACTCCATCATGCAATTTATTCTCTATAGAGTATGGTTGTCCAAAAAGATTCCATTCACATGAATTTCATCGACTGTTGGTATGAAATGAACTCGACTCATTGGATGGATTCTCGTAAAAGTGTTTTCAATGAGATGGTTGTTCTCAAAAAAAATCTATATGTGGACCACTTGACATCCCATGAATACCAAATCATATTCCCTCTTTTAATTTTCTATACAAATTGAATGATTACATACAAAAATCAAATTCTCAAACAGTCTCTCTCCCTTTTTATCTTATATACTACACACCTCTTTGTGTAAGAGTGAACAATGAAATAAAACCCTCATCAATCCCTCTGTGGGAGTTTTATAGGGGTACATATGTAACCACTATCCAGGAATGATTGGGAGGAAAACTACCATAGACAAAGAATTTTGATTTGTGGGTATCCAGAAAATAACAGCTCACCCTATAATGGGAAAAATTATATTTGAGGGTCTTTTAAAAGACTCAATTCAAACAAAATGTTATTTTGGTTTGTTGGGTACCAGGAAAAGATTATTCTCCTCACAAAATTATATTTTGATTGTGGTGGAAACCATTTTTCACTTTACCCTAAAAATAGAAACTCATATAAGGGAGAGGGGTGATGGAGGGGTGATTTATGAAGGTGTTATGTAGAGGAATTATGAAATTACATAACTCACATTGCAAGAAATCTATATTGATGATGGGGTTCCGTTGCATCTCTTTTATTTCATCATTTTGAATTATTTTATAGTTCTTCATTGAACATGGAAATTTACCATTTTCAATGTCATTAAATAGATCAGCTGAAATTAATCAATGCAATCAAAATTCATAAAATCCTTCTCATATTAGATAAAAACTATTTCGGAAATAGAAACATTCCCCTTATCAGAATGTTATCTGATCATCATGAGGAGGATTTCATTATGAGGCAGTATTTGGTCTAGTAGAATTCATTGCGGAATTATTTTCAAGGTGAATGTGGAACATTAGAAGGTTCCATAATTTTTAATATTTTATGAAACCACTCATTTTTCACTTAGGGAAACATGTTCTTTTTGGTCGGCATGATCATTATCTCATAGAATTCATCCTTATATAGCATTTCATTTCTAAACATTTTCTTCTATATTGTGAAATTTGTCATCTAAAAACATGTATTAAAAAACAATCTTTTCAAAACTATGGCTGATGTTTTACCTCAATGAAATAATGTTTTCCCCATTTTTTCTGATGTGCTTCATAGTCTTCATATAGGCTTACGAGTTTTGATGTCTATATAGTGGCTTAATGTATATGTGTTACTTCAAAAATTGTGATTGTATTCTTTTAGGAATGAATCAAATCTTATCTGACATTTCATTCCCTATGTATATAATGGATACTATCCAACCACCTATGTCTATTTGGGTTATCTATTCCACCTCAATTAAGTGAATAATTTCAGTTTTTGGGAAAATAAAAATGGTTCATCAACATCATGTCATTCCAAATGAGAGTATTCTTAATAGTCACATTTCTCTTGATATTTTAAATTACTAATATTCAAAGAAATTAACCCTATAAAAATTTTGTCTTCATGATGATGCACCAATTCCACCAGAAAATGAAAATCAACCATCTACATAGATTGGTATGTCCTGTAATAATTTTCAAGTGAACATTTCTAAAAAGGAAAAATTATTTATAAATTAGGACAATAAATGGTATCTATTTTTAATATTTCTTCATAGACTCAAAGTAACCACAATAATCATTAAATATAAATGTAGTCTTATATTGAATACTATCCTTCAACTTTTAACTTCTTATGAAGCTATCCAAAAAAGGGTGGATGATTTTATTTCTAGAGGGAGTTTTTCTAATGAGTGGGCCTCCAAATTATGGGTATAACAAAATTGCAGGAAATTATATTATCAGTTGGTTCCAATCATCTTATATATTGAGGCATGGATTTTATAGTCTTTTATTCACCAATTGATAGTTTTCAATAATTAATCATACTATGGAGTTTGATCACCAACACCTACCACTAATCAAATGGCAATGTGAGAATCAATTCGTAGAATGTCTACCAATTCGGTGGAATTCCAATTTTTTCAATTTATGATGCATTATTTCATTTATATAACACTTAGTAAGGTATTTAATTGGTTTCTCAGTTAAATAAATAAATATTTATCATGGAAGAGAAATAACAGGGTCATCCCCCTCACACACATTCACTTAATCCACTCAGTATTAGGATAAAGCTGTTATTGCAAGCTAGTAGCCTGAGGACAATAGTTTGGTACACTATTACCCCTATGAATAAAAAATAAATAGGTTTTTGGGTTCATATTGGGCCACTCTCATGGTAGGAATGACAACATCTTGTGTCTACAGGATTTGAGAACAAATATCTTCTTTATTAGGTTGGAAGAAACTTTATCCATTTTTTATACTAGATGGATCTTTCAATCTTTTGATTCTTATGTCGACGTCAGGGACTTCAAATAGATAATGAAGACCATTTTGGTAGACATAAATTACAACATCCAAAATATAACCACCATTTCACATATTTATGAGATATTGTGTCATATTTATGAGGGAATCCCACAACATAACCTTTCAATGCCTTTAAATTTATATATGGATAGCCAACACTACATTTTCAAATTTACAGATATTCGACTACAATAATGATAAAAAAATTCGACATTATACCTAGACAACTCCATATTTCCATCATTGGCTAGACATCCTTTGGCATCAAGATCACTATTGAGTTGTTAAATGTTATTTCCCATTTTACATTCATTCATTATTCCTCACCTTCATGATTGGTGGTAGATAATTGTTGAGGAACATAACAATAATATTTCTATGATGTCTTATTTGGATATGGGGTTCATATAGCTCTAGAAGATGGGGTTAAAATTTTTAAGAATTATTCACCCTATATGTTCACTTAAAAAATTTTATGTCTGAAAAAGGTTGTATTATTGCCCATCATTAGGATCAAAAGAGAATTACACCCAGTCACCCCCTCACCTATGGATGATAATGATACATAAGTAAACTGTCATGGAATTTTCTTTACCATATGGGAAATGTCTAACCAACGCTTCCTGGGGGTATTCTAAAACATGGGTAGAATACTATCAAGATGTTATATTATGGAAACTAGTCTTACAGGTTCATAAAACATTGGTCTCTTTTAGTTCTTTTCATGTGGATATTTCCTCACTAATTTCTGAGTGAGAAAGTCATATGTCCTGATGTTTATAAATTATTGTTTAGTTATATTATTACGTACCCTTATGTTAAGAGTATTATAGACTAATGTATTGTGATATAAACTATTATAAACACTAATGTAATTGTCCATTGCGAGATGTTGTTTGGAATTTCACCTATCGATTCCATATTATATGGTACAGTACCCAAAATTTTAAAGGAGTCTATGGTGGAGGAATTTACCCCTTCGACGTCAAACTTTTATGAAAGTATACTATATATGATTTATAAATAATATTATAATCTAGGAGGAGCACATAAACAGGACCTAGATCAGTGTTCTTCTATTAAATAGTAGGATGTGTGAAAATGGGCTTCACACCAGTTTTACACTATCATCACAGAGACTCATTCCAAGAATATAAATGGTAAAATGGATATTTTTCCTTATAATTTCATTAGGATATTCATATATATTTTTTACTATGAATGCTATATTTTCTTTAATAATCATGTTCATATTTCATAATTGCTGTTGGGAACTCATGAATAAGATCTTATAATGTTTAATATTTCAGAAAACCATCTAAAACATGTAAAGGATACCGCTACCCAGATGTATCATTTAAATTTTTATGAAGAAAAACTTCATGAATGTATTTATATCCATATCACATAGATACATTAATATAAGTAATATATGGATATAATAGTGTTAGTACTTTCACCGTCAATAAGAATAATATAATCTATGAAATGGAAAATCCAGGAGGTAAACACATTATTACCCAAATGTGTCCATTATTCAAAGCTCATGTTCGACTTGGAAATAGTGTTTAATGGTCCCTAAACTACCCATGTTTGAAATAAATATATCTATTTCAATAATCATGTTAGATTTGATTTTAATTATTTTATTTTATTCCCATTTTTAAATAATGTCATGGGGAGAGTACAATATGTAGATGTTCCTCCAAAATTTTCCAATTAAAGGAAACATTGATGTTCTAAATTTTTTCCTTTTATTAAAAACATTACATTGAAATGTAAATAGTATTATAGTTGTAGAAGTATTTATAATAATTTCAATGTATTAGTCCATTTAACATGAAATAATAGAAACCAAAAAATGATCTTAAATTTTTCTTAGGTTATGTGACCCAAAGTGTTTTAATCGACTTATTCCATGTATTGTTTTAATGAATTTTTATCCTTGTCAGTATTATTTCACTTTTCATTACCATTTTCATGGTATATTATGACTGAATTATGCTAATGATTTTTTCGGATTATGATCATTGATCAATAGTTGTGAGATTAATAACTTCAAACTATGTTGATGGGCCCTAAATATGAAACTTAATTTACAGGACATTATCACATGCATGTAGAATTGACTATTGTTCTAATAATGTATCCATAAACTAGAAAATGTGTTTTAGAATCATCTTTTAAGATCATAGTCATTCATAGGAAATGATGTATTTACATTTTGAGGAATTTATGGCTTGTATGGAATAAAGTTCTACAACGATCATGATCCCACATGTAAGGAATAAAGATGAAAAAATATATGGGTCTTAGGATAATATATCTAATCATTGGATTATTAAAGAGGCAACAAGTTGTGAAATTTTCCCCTTAATCAGATCTCTTTATTTATTTCAATGAAAACTCATTGAAAGGCCCTAATAACTATGGCTAAATGAATACTTGAAAAAGGATGGAACCCTTATATAGGTCACACTCTTACATAGGGGAATGGAATTTTCACATTACATTTGCGTATGGGATTCGAATTGTGTGAATATAAAATGTCATTAACATGTACCTTTCAATTGATCTAACTATCATATATGAAACAATACATATAGAAATGATCATGTTTCATGTCTTTTAATTTCATGACTAAATGACATATATGTTCTACAATTTAGGGCCTTGTGATGATGACCATTCCTTATAGTTTAATGTCACATGTCTTGTTTTGGTTTCATAATGATTAATTTAATTGTGATGAGAACATTGAAACGTATTTTAATGACATGTTTCTAAGATGTATGATTGTGTCTCAAGGTTTCATGGTTTTCACCAATGATTAATCATCTTATACCCCAGGGTGTTCTAATGCAGAATGTTCCATCATCCTTCATGAATGAGGAAGACAATATTTATTTTTTAATATGAGGTATTTTGTATTTGAGATGTGATATGAGATATGTATACATATAATGATCATAAAAGATGTTAAAAAGGTGGTTTTCCTTAAAAAATTTATGTGTTTTCTAAAATATAAGATGTCTCTCCTTAGGATGAATATGACAATGGTTTGAAGACCATTCAAGGGAGAATTATGTAGAGACAATGTGGGAATGTTATGTATATTATAAAAAACATCTTCTCGTGATTCTAAAAATATAATAATGATAAAAGGGGAATAGAAAATAATTTTTTTTCTGCGCAAGGAGTGTTCCTTTGTTTCAAAGGATAATTTTATGACAAAATCACAAAATAATTATGATAAATAAAATTTACATTGTTCTAATTCAATAGAATGAAAAATTATATCATTACTGTGGTTTGTCTTGAGAAACAAGTTCTAGAAGTCACTATGTATCTAATTTAGAACAATTATCTATTAACATGTAGTTCGTGAAAATACCACACCACATAATAGGATTTCATTGGGAGGTGGGAGATATTTTTTTTAATATGACCTAAAAATAGGGGATAATCCATTGGAGGCCCTCATATATAGACCAACCTCATACATGGAAGAGTGGGGGTATTTTTTATATATTTTCATTAGACTAGGATGTATGATCAAATAATCACTACATATCATATCAATATGAGAATCAGGATACATCAAGTTCTAGGAATGAGGGGTGGTGGAAGAACAACACTGAGAATAGGGGTCCTTTAATGAGTGGGACATATACATCATGTATGTGTTCTCAACCATGATGTTTAACATCATGTGGGAAGAAAAGTTACTCATTATTTTAAGGTCATGAATCCAAATACATGAAAACCCAAATTTAATCTAATATTCCTTCACTATATGTGGATTTCCTTTGAAAAATTCTTATTCCCACATGCATTATTATCAACGTGAGAAACAAAGAGTGGTAAAAGGCTTCGTTCACCATAATGAAGCGTTTTGAATAAATGATATTGTATTTTTGTATCATGTGGTGGATGGGAAATGATACAGGATGCAAGTATCACTAGGTATATTACATGTGTGAGAATCAATCCATTTGTAGATTTTAGTTTGTTTTAGTATGTTATGGTCTCCAATCATTAACTGATGATTGTGGAAAGAAGGATTTTTCAACAAGAATGGAAGAGACCAGGACAAATGTATGGTCATAGAGGCCAATGAGTAGTGAAATATATCTTAGGAATGCGGAATTTTTTTCGGGGAATGTGACATGAGATCTATACATCAACACATAAATCATAGGGGTTATAATCAGGGAATTTGTAGTTAATGGATAATGTGAATCTTAACATCATATGGTAAATTAAGAGGATGCCCAATGGAATGAAATCAATTATTGGTATATGGAATACCAGGCCAAGAACTTTCCCTTATAGTTTAGATTTAATGAAATCGTTAACCATAATCTTTTCATTTATGAAATCTGATGAAATGATATAGAAAAGTACACCAAGAATGAATACATACCATGTTCAAAAAAAATCATGTATGATGTTTTAGGTATTACATAGATACAAAGTGCACCATCATGTGGAAACAAATGCATCTGGATGACATGTCTTTTAAGGGAGACATGAGAAAATAAAAACTAGTAAAAGCTACTATTTTTTATGAAGAATTTCTCTCAGGAAACTAACAATCCATCATATATGTGCATTAAAATAATATTGTGTTTTTTATTTCACAATCAAAAGGAGTATGTTGTATGGAATCAATCTTCTAGAGAATTAAAGAATGAATTTTAACTTTCATAGGATAGGTGCCATGGATTCCACTAAAAATATCATTTGTTTCTAGAAGGAGAGTGGATAGTTCTTCTAATTCATTTCTGGTATCTGAACATAAGGTCGGTGCATCACTTTGTGCCCTATTGAGATGATATTTAAGAAAGATGTAGTTCTTTCATGAAATCCCCCTCAGCTGTTCTTACCTGTAAAAACTGAGGGGAATTATTATGTTGATTATGGACCTAGGATTAGGTATCCCTGTGACATTTCACATCCTATGATGGCAGGAATTATGAAACTTCTAGTTTTTTATATAATCTGTGTATGCATGTTTTACCCATCCATATGGGCTGATATTTTAATGTTTTTCATGGACATAATATTAGAGATCCATGCATCACTACATCTCTTGTGATGGTAGGATTCAGTACTCATGTAGTTCATGTAAGTTTGTATAGGATATCACTAGCACTAAAGCATTTAGTTAATTCAAACATGTATCAAATTGTTATACAGTTTAACATTGTGCAACAAGTATGTGAACCATTCCATTTTACATTATACAAAATCAAAATTAGGCTTTTTAGTTTAAAGCATAACAACTCATACAATTGTGTCTTTCAATTTTATCTCATACGACAAGGAATATATGTTTTGACTTTATGGTATTACATCTTGGACCACATAAGATCCATTTAAAGTCATTCATACATGACTATTAATGTTATATAGTTTAACTACATGTCGAGAAGATGAGGGAAACCACGTATTATAGTGTCATGCTGCATAGATCATGGTTTGGGTCATAAATATAAGTGGATTACCAAATTATTGGAACCATGAGGTGAATCTTGAATCCTATAGATTTTTATTTTGTTGATCCATACACCAAATAGTATGCCCGTAAGTTCATTTCAGGGTGATAGCACCATATTTAACAGATGGTATTGAAGCAAATCTGTCAAGGGCCTGGTGAAAATCATTCTACAAATCACTACATATCCAATTGAGATTAGAGTCAACACACAATCATTATAGAATGAAAGTGTGGAGGGAGACCAGTGCTAAGGGCTATTATATTCTCATATATGGATAAAATTTTCTTGAAGTTTTACATCAAGATACATGGATGTAAACCATGAAGTGTTATGCAATGTGACCAAGATGAATTTTGGGGGAATAAACCTATATATGATTCCCATATCTCTAGAACCATAAGTATAATATCAACTAATGGAATGAATATAAATTTGGTCTAGTCTTACTCATAACTGCAATCCCATTATTCAGTATACAAGTAGAGTACATAAACTTATGGTGATTTGGAGGTTTGGTTAGGGGTTACACCTAAAAGACATCCACTATTTTTTAAACAATTAGTTGAATATAGACTCATGGTTATTTGGTTTGGATGGGTATTACACATAGCAGGATACCCATGTTTTTGGAACCATGTGGATAATCTCAGCCCATAGTGGTTTTGTTGAGTCAAAAACCTAAATGGTTTCAAATGTTTCTAGAACCTTGAAGAGAAACATAAATCACGGTGATTTGGTTTTATTGGGGCTTACAGATATGAGGATGAAAATTTTTTGGGAACATGTGGATAATCACATAACATGGTTATTTGGATTTATTGGGGATTACACCTAAGGGGATGCCCACGAATTCTGAACCACAAGGATAATCTGGACTCATGGTGATTATTTGGATGGTTTTACACATAATTTAATTCCAATAGGTTATCACATGATGTATTTCATGAATAATATTACATTTGGTGGGGATGAGTTCAGTACGAGTCCATTTTGATTAATGATTAAGATCTATTTGTATTGATTTTGTCTATGAAATATGGTTCACCCCACATGGGTTCAATATTGGTTGATCCTCCCTAGGTATCATTGGAGTCTTTAGAGAAAAAACAAATTCTCTATGATAGAACAAATGAAGATGAAATTTCTCATTAATGTCACATGCTTTCTGAATACAGTAAATTGGAAAATAATGTATGGTATATAGAATTTTCTCATTAAGTCTCTCTAACTTTTCAATATGTTTTATTGATTGTTCATCATCAGATAGTTGGTAACGTATAGCTATTCAGAGTGAGGGAAATTGAACTTCAATTGAAAGGAATGAATTTGTTCTATAGACCAAAAAATTAAATATTACATGAGTTTTAGTGTTGGTTTTATTTTTCCGACAACCCATGGCATTTAGAATATTTTTGTGATACGATTTAATTTCTATATCCCCCATTTTCAGGAGAACTTTTGTTAGAGTTTTTTTCAAATCCTCTCTCTATTAATTTTCCTTTGCATATTCTTGGAAAGAATGTATGGATTTGATTTTGTAATACTTGTTAAACTTCCTCAAATTTGTAGCCCTGAATTTATTTTTATTATCCTTTAGTATTGTATGAGGGACTCCAAATCTAGTAATTATGGTCGATTTCATGAGATTTTTAATCCATTTACTTCAAACCTTTTTATGAGGTATTTATGAATCTCATTTAAGGAATAAGTTGATTATAGTGTGTTTTTAATTAACCATACTGGCTATATATTTAGAGTATATACCTATGAAATGCATTTCTTATATAGAAAATGACCATGCATATTTATAAGTGTGTATAATATATTTGGGTTTTTTGATGAATATAGAATCCACATGGATCGAATAATACTTTTTGAAGAATTACATTTAATCATGTTTCATTGACATGTATAAATATCAAATCCTCTTAATTTGGTTAGAAATATTAGTTCCATATTGATGGGAACCACATGTAGTTGTATGATATAATTCCATAGTGAAAATTTTAGCCTCTCATTCAATGCATCAGAGGATAATTTCATCATATCTTCTCTTATAAATAAAATTCCAATGACTATGGACTTTATAAAAATTAAAATTCATTGATCAAAACTGAATATGTTCCATTCAACCTCTTTTATCAAGAAGGGTCAATCTATTGATATATTATTTTATGGGTATCATCGATCGATTTTCATCTTTATCCAGTTCAGGGATAGAATTTATTTTGATTATATCTTACATTACACTTTGATCACACAGTGATACTATTATTTTATTCGAGATGGTGAAATATATTTATCTTGATATGGATCTATCAGGAATATATAATAACATGATAATGCATATAACTAAGTATTTTGTGACCATAGGTATTATTTTAGGATTGGTTTATAGGTGAATTCTGCAATCCACCTTCAAAATATTTATGAAGATGGATTGAGTCTCTTTTTTGATGGAGTATCTTCCATTGATTTGCTTAATTACTAAATCAAAATCACATTTGATTCCCAAATTAGTAAATGGAATTTGTAAATCATGCTCCAATACTATAATTATATCTTAGTGTTAATCATAATATTTGGTGAATCCTCCTAAATACATAATGGAGTATGGTAGAATTTCAATTTTCAGTAAAATAAAAATGGTTCACGGCCTGAATTTCGTGATATTTGGAAATTATGATATATTTGTAGTGTGAGTTTTGGATGCACCACCAATTTACATTTACAAAATATTCATAGTGTCTTGAATGGAATTTATAACATCATCTTGCATATAGGCACTCAGTAGTACTTTTTCCACATAGGGACATACATTTAGAAAATTTGGTGTGGCTATTCCTTTTATTGTCTTCTATGTTATGAACTAGATGCCAAACTTCTGTAGTAGTGATTCCCATCATGAAAAATATCTATTTATAATGAATTATTGAGGGTATTTTTGTGAGGTTCAATTCATGATGTTGAATGTTCCTCCTAATTTTGAATTTAATGACATAATTTATGAATTGTAAAAAACAACTCAACTATCTTCTTATCATTGTTGGAATATGTAGTCTCATTATAGAGTCAGGTGTGACAGAGATAGTAATGGTTAACATCATTACCAATATCATTTTATAATAATGGAAGGAAACCAATGATTGTTTCAATGTAATCATGTATATGATAATTAGATTTTTTTTGACTAGGGACATAAATTCTAGTGAGATGAAATTATATTTATTAAGGCTAATAGATGCTTCTGGGTAGTAATTAGTCCACTAAAATTTGACCCATTTCTTCACCATCCCGGTGAAGGGATTTTTTTGTCATGTGACGTTTTATATAAAGACTTGAATGTAAGAAATGTGTCCCTAGAGTCATTTCAATTATTTATATTTCGATGGAGGTAAAATAACCCTAATTTCATTATTATTATTAAGGTGAACTTTTAATTGATCATGTTGTATAATAAATATGATAAATATTTATACAATAATTTTTAACTCACATTTCCATGGATTCATATTTAGACCAAGTTGTAGCAGTTTTTTAAATAAAATTTTCAAATCCGCAAGTTTATCAAAACAATGTCAAGACATAGCCACAAAATAATGGACATAACATTAAACTTCTTTTCATAGGATGGGTATGACGACTTTATTCCTAGAATGTTGAGATGTACAAATGAAATTATAAAAAACCAAAAAGGTATGACTCTTTAGAATAATACTCTATTGGGTTACCTAAAGGAAATGATTTCGCTAAATCTGGACCATTTTTTATTGTACCAATAATATCCTACCATGAAGTAAATGGATTGATATTAATTTTTTTTATAAATAATACGTTCTGTGTTTGGAATAAGGATGTATTTTTTCGAAAAATGTTGGTATAGGATTATGACATATTTGAAAAATTAGATATTCCAATTTTTTCATGAAATGAAAAATTGTGGATATCCATTTCAGGTATAAGACATCCAAATTTATTATTTTTACAATGATCTTATCAACTTCATATTTCATCATGATATCATGAGTCGGATGTTTCACTCTATATGCCATCGTGTATTGATGAAGGAATTATTATAGACCTAGTGGATGGGTGGCCACATCATGAGCTAGGTAAAGAATCTCCTTATAATAACATTGAAAAATGTCTCAATGATACTAAAATAATGTGGCATTAATATCATGTTCTTATAGGTAATAGTCATTCTAATCAATGTTGGTCAAATATACACCTCAATATTGAGAATTATCTATGGGAGTTCATTTATAGTGGTAGATACTCTTTATCCAATTTTGAGGAGTGGGTCATATGTCAGTTTCTTCAACATATTCCATTTGTTATTCCTATCCCTTTATTTCCTTGTTGGGAAAGATTAGAGATGATAGGTAATTATTAATGTCAGGTAAAGGACAGTGTCCTACGTGGTAGATTCGAATAGTGACATCACGAATTCTATAGGCTCTGATGATGAAGTGGTGAAATTATGATGTTATCATTCTATGATAGGAACATTCACATATGAGTTATTATTTAAAAAGGTGGAATCATTTAATTATTAAATGAACATGGGTAGAACTGATTTAGTCGATAACATGAAAACCACAGATCAAATATCTAATTCTGATTTTATGTCTTCAAAATGATTTATAGGGAGATAATATTCATCACTAAGGTATTTTAATGTTTAATATTGATTCTATTATAGACCACATTGTGTGGTGAATCGAGTGGAACCATTAGGTCTTGATTTCTTCCCCTACCTTGGTAGAATATTACACTAATAAATTGAGATTCATGAGACTATAAAAATATTTTTTCACCATGTAACATCCCAACATATCCAGTAATAAAGTATTTGTGGAATTGATGGTATGATGAAGGTGTCAATTCATTATAATGTATCCCAGGACTTCCCAAAATGACATTTATACTTTTATCTTCCCAGGAAACCATGAATTCGTATTCTAATATTAGATCTCCAAAATATCATTTATATATAGTGAATTTAATGGGGTTATATTCTCTTTTACCATACTATTGGTTCATTTAATATGAGGGGGGCCAATCCTTTTATGTCAATCCCAGTCGATGACGGATCTTGATTTGAATGTGGATGAATCCAAGACCATTAAAAATAAAATCATAATGGATTTCTCTATAGTCCAATCAACTGGAAACCTATTGTTTTTTAATGTGTCTTTGAATAACCACATCTATATCATATTTATTTGTTGTAAAAACAACATCACATTCTTCAAGATCATCTTATATATGATAAACCTCATTGGAAGTGAATTCAACATCAAATTATTGAGGACATAGTAGAGCCTCTAAAAGTTAATAATTTAGATCTTTCGAAAAATTAAGATTATAGTAAATAAATAGTTTTATCGAATATTTAGTAATTTACTTATGGATTAAATACATATTGATCAATGTCTAAATTTTCATGAAGTGAATTGTTCTATAGAATGAAATTTAATAGATGATGTTTATAGAAAAGATTTCTCATGTAGTTAATAAAATGAAGATGGCATTTTTTCTACATTGAATCAAGTTGGGATGACCTGTCCACATTCCTAGATTGTCCAGGTTATCTATTAATCATTAATAATTCTTCCAAAATGATTATCTCCAAATGAGTTTTCACATATTTTTGGGAATTCTCTGGTTAATCCAGTGATTGTCTAATATCATTCCCACTAGTTTTATTAGCATAAATAACTCTTATAGGGATGCAATCGGCATTTTATATATGATCATAAGTTTTCCTCCCTCTATTTCGATAACACATATAGCCTCAATTCATGCTTTCCAAATTTAGATTATGTGTCTTGGTTTCATAGTATCTATCCTAATAAAATTATGGTAACTATAAACAGATGAAACTAATGGATCCAAAAATTAATTATTCTTCTGGTGAGGACTCAATTGGATAGTCTAGTGCACATTTAACCATTTGGTGCGGTGGAGCCAATTCTATACTGTCTAAAGGAATGAATTCAATGAAATTCAAGGGTATCTTTGAACATGTAATAGCTTCATCATCTTGTTCTTGTTTCCTTCCCCCCCATAGATAATGTTTTCTAGATTATTGGTCCTTGTATGATTTTTGAATCATCGTAGTTAGTTATTCTATTATAGAGACCAATTGGGGAATAGTTTATTTATTCTCATATATTCTATAAGAATATCATTTTTTCAATTTTTCATATTTTTATTCATAAAATGACTGATCTTCAGTACACTATTAATGTAAACATTCTTACATTCACCTTCTTTTTATGGATTTGGTGGTGAAAACAAAGACAACATATACAGGTGTTTTCCCCAGATTCACCTACCCAAAATATACCATCATTATCATCATGTATTCAAAATAAAAATATTCAAATTTGGTGATACCAAATTTTCAGTAAAAGGAACAATATTTTGGGTGTTAATCAGGATTTCTGTTATTAGGTCTTCTGGGTTCAAACATTTTTTTCAAGTAGTTTTCTCAATATGTTATGAAGTTACCAAGATCCATATCTTATTGGAATGAGTAGGATTTATTCATTCATTCATTAATCTAGGATAATTTCAGTAACCCCTTTTCATCTCATGGAGTATGTAGTTGTATATTTTTTCACCCTGGTGGATGTGTTAGATTATAAGGTGAATTTTCCAAATCGAGAACCATTACAGAGGATTTTTTAATGTGAAAAATGTATTTTGTTCATTTTTATCCTCTTTATGTGGGATTATTGTTCTTATATAGGTTTACATATAGTTTCCAATAAGTAATGTTCTAATATTTTTTAATTTACAACAAGGTCTTATAACCCAAACAAATGCATGATTGGAATGAAAGGTGTTCACAACTCATCATGAATGTTTTGTATGGAAAGACATAACAAATAAACTGATATAAATTGATAATTCAATGAGTAAGATATGCCCTTCACTAGGAAATGAAGTATGATACATTCTGAATTTCTCAATGTTTTTATTTTTACTGGTCCATGAAAATATTCATTCATAGTGTTGAGTGTGACTAGTAAATATATTGCCAGTGGAGGTATTCACATCCATTGATCAACCATGCAAGTAAACTAGAGTCCCATAAGAATGTTATTCCCAATATGTTTTTTATAAAACACAATAATGTTTCTATTTATTATTTTAAAAAAGTCTACATAATAGGGAAACATCAGGAAAATAATTTATTATGCTATTATGGATCTCCTAAATCATAGAACTTTGGAAGAATATAATTTCCAATATTAATTGGGAGAAGAGTCTCATATACCCACTTTGGGTAAGAATTTTTTTAGATACACCAGAACATGATTTCATTTGATTGAAACTATTCAATAATTTAATGATTTTATAGTATCAAAATGCAATCTAGGAATTCCAATCTATGTAGGGGATGAATAATGGGATTGAAAAGGATAAACCCAACATGTTGGTCCTATATTAAAATTTTCTTGAGATGGTTTTTTGTAACTTTCTAGAAATTTTATTGTTATTTGGAAAATGGATGTGATGCTATGTTTTCCTCTATAGGTGGATTCAATTATATTGGTTTCCCCTCTCTTACATTGATAATAAATTCTGACTCTACTATTTTTTGTATGATGAGATCTTATTACTAATGTGAATTACCTAGTGTCACGAAATTTTGTTTCTTTGAGGAATAATCTAGTAGGAATATGAATCCTGTGTAGTTCGTCAAAAATAATTTTTAGTTCATTTATTTATATCTTTTACTGAGCCACTATTTTCTAAATTGTGAGGGGGTTGAAACCCTCATGTTGTTTGTGGTATTGAACCCTATACATACGCTTTTATTTGGGTGAATACTATTGAGGAGATATGAATTATTTGATTAATTTTCCAAATTGTTGGTAATCCAAGGATTTATATTACACACACCTTCTCACTAATTTTGGGGAGGCTGTATTCAGATTGAAAATATACTGATCTTGTTCTCCCCTATTGGAAAAATTGTTTTTTTTTATTTCTAGATGTGATGATGCTAAATTTTAGTGATAATAATTCCATTGAAATATTTAAATAAATCTATGAATATATGGGGAGGGATTACTCTTGGGAATCTACATAAAGAGATGTTCATATTGTGAACAATTGTTCTTTTACTGGTATTTATTCCTTTGACCATCATTGGATCCCATCCTTTATATCTATAATACTGTCGATTAATTCCATTGAAGTGTAACCAAATTGTAATGTACAAATAAATTATAGTTTCTGCATCCTAGATGAAGAAACTACCTCATGGTACTAGATGAAATAAAAGGATCATTCTATGGAACATTCCCTAACACTGATAAGACTGACCTTTATAGAGGTTGAAGAAAACATTACCCCATCCATATGGAATAGTGAGATCCTATTCCACTTTCACAATGTTTTAGGGCTGGTTTTTTGGCGTTGATGGTACTGTTACAAATGTCCCCAACCATGAAGTTTTTTTATTCTCTTTTATGTCAATTTAGTTAATTATATTGATAATACTTTTCATACATTGACATTACATAAATTTTTCAGAATACATAATACATTACAAAATGATATTCCTAAAGACTGTGTTAAATTTTTCCATTTGGAAATATTGAAAAGTAAATTCTAGAACATGAGTAAGATAAATTACCTCTCAATAGGTTCTCAAATTTTAGCACTCCTCTTAGACATACCATTCCCAGAATATATATTCATAAAATAGGGAAGTAAACATAAAATGGGGATATCTCAACTACTCAGTTTTGGTAGCTACGGGAGATATTTAAGAATAAAAACGACCATAAGGGTATAAGTTAGTGATCATAACATTAGAATATCATACCCTAAATATCGTAAGAGCATATACCAGAATCATGGAAAAATTAATGGAATTTCATAATCCATGAATCATAAAGAAATGAAGAACATAATCCATGGAATCATAACATAGGATTGAAATATGGATTTGTGGAAAAAACAAAAGCGTATAATATAATTTCAATAGTAATCATGGAATCACTACCAAGGCCATATTATTTGTATGGGTTAACTCCCCATACCATCTGGGTAGTCATATATCACTAACTTGGACATTTGAATAGTATGATTTCACTCTCCCATACCATTTTGGTAGTAATGGTTCACTCCTATGAAAATCATAGAAGTCAAGGGTCACTCCCAGGACAAGATTATTCTATCTCCTGAGATATAAATCGATACCCATCATATTGGAGAGAGATATATGTAAAATCCATGTAATAATTAAATCATACATACATTTCCCTCAATATCATAATAATTTATAACATAAACCGTGAAATTAAATATATAACATAAACTTGTAATCATACCATAACTTGTGGAAAATGATACAAGTTTCATAATCATTTAATTAAAAATATTACCCATGAAAAGAAATGGATTTCAAAATATTATTACCCCTGGAAGAGAAAAGAGTATCATTGCATTATTCCATCAAATCAAGAACCATTCAGAGAAATAATTTGATTGGAAAAAATTTTCTCGTTTCCCTAGAAAGGCATGAGTATCAACAATGGATGTCATCTGAGATAAAAAATATTTTTGAAGGATCATTTTAAAAAAATTCTATTTGAAGTTAGGATTTATTCATGAAAAATAATTTTAAAAACATAAATCCAATATAAAATACATTAACCTTGAAAAAATGTAAATTAGTCATGAAACACTTTTGTAAACCATTTATTTTAAAACACATTGAAAACTTATAAATAAATCATTAAAACATTTCGAAATCCCTTTTCATTGAAATATTATAATGTTATATTTTAAGGTTTTTTAAAACCAATCTATTTGAAAATAATTCAAAAAATATATAAAAGTCTTCCAGAATCACTGAAATTTTTCTCATTGAAAAAAACATTTTGAGAACAAGAAAATAATGTTTTGAAAATAACAAAACAAAATCTTAAACAAATAAAATTTTTGAAAAAAAAATCACTGAAAAGCACTCAAAACCAATGATTTTATATACTATTATGTGATACATTTCATTGAAATTGAACTAATAACACTTTTATTTAATTTATCAAGGATATTTCAATCTTGATAGTGGGTAAATCCATAATGGTCTTATAGTCTTTTTCCGCCATAAAAGGTTTTGAAAGGTGCCTAAACCATAATATATGAAGAAAAGTCCTCAACAAAAATCATTTATAAAAAGAAAAATATGTGTATAAATAACTTTTAAGGATCATAAGATAATATTAGATTATTTTTGGAACACTTTTAGATGACATGGAAATGAAGCAACAATGATTTCAGACTGTAGAAATAAGTAATGTTTGATTTTCATAACAACATAATCATGATCATCCTATGTACCAAAGAGTAGAAAAATGATATAATTTCAATGATATAAAATGAATAAATAGTGTTTATTAAATATCATTATAGTAATTAAGAGATGGATCATATGATTTCCTCAATGAAATTATAACCATAAACAATCTCAATAAGCGATGATATTATTTCAATAAACTCTTACCTCATGGTAACTATGAATCATACACCCAATTTAAGAAAATGAAATTGAATAGAGATTAAAAACATAATGAAACCAATAATAATCCTTAAATTACATTTTAAATTTATCATATACACCTCATATAGAAATTTAGGGGCATACAAAGGAATGTGTCTCAAAAAGGGAAGATTGAGATGAAACTACTTTAAAAATTTGGATTTTTTTGAAAAATAAACCCCTTAAGAGAAATATAATAAAATGGATACATATACAAACATAAAATTATGTATATAAGTGGTATAATAAATTCATCAGTATTATATATACCACACAAAATAAATGAGTACGAATTATAGTATGTATCTCATGGAAATAAAATTTGAGATAAAATTCCATTACATTTTGTATTGACCATCTTCATACTCAAACAAACGTCCTATATAGTATCTATATGTTTATTATAAATCTTTAAAAGAACCATATTTTGATATCTAAAACCATATTTGGTTTTATTATGACTTTATATTAACTTATTTTTTAAAATTCCGTAATATGGTTTTGCTTCGGGTATTATACGCTTTTTTCATATTCATTTTAATTTTTTTATATTTTTGGTCCTCATACATATATCATGTATTATAGAACATATAAAATGATATAAACATAATTATTTTAATTATATATGTATTTTTAGTAATATATATAATATAGAAATATGAAATTGAATACGTTTTTCTTGGGGACAGTGGGACGTATGTCCGAATGAACGTTGTTTCCATTTCCATGGCATGTAAAAAAAGAAAGTAAATGACATATAGGTTTATATTGATATAATATAATTAAAATATAATTATACATATATATAATATAATATTATTGAACCTGTCCTTAATAAATTTTATGTGAATTTTTAATGAATCTCATTACTTATAGGAGGCAGTAGTGTAACGACCCAAATATTCATTAATGGAAATCCCTCTTGATCTAATTAAATGTATCTTTATGTAAAATGTTTATATAAAATGTAAACATCATTATTTTTATGTTTTTGGATTTTAAAATACTACTACAAATTATGACCATTGTTAATATAGTCTTTGAACATTGATCACATGATTTGTATAAATATAGGGCTTCAACAAATATAATTTACTCAGACATAGGAAGTGATGGCATCATCCAGTAGACATGACCCATACGAAGCCCATTTGTCAGATATCATAAACTAGGTTGCATCTTTGTTCTTTTCTCTTGACCCACCCCAAGCCGAGCTTGAATATGTTAAGCTCAAGTGGAACCGCCTACGAGGGAAGTGGATGTTGATAGAGATTACCACCCGAGCAATGTTATCTGAGCCACCCCATTAGTCAGTCACCATCGCACACATTACCCTTTAGTCATATGTGGGTGTTATAAAGAGTTATGTAAAAAGAAATTTTCATTATGTTCATGTACATTATTTTTGTATATATAATGAATATACCTTCATTTTATTATTGTTACCATGTAGATGGTTATTAAGGCACAAAAAGAATTTTTAGTTAATATTCAAAAAATAATAATATTTTGATGAATTAATGGATTTTTGAATTAAATAATATTTTAATAAAATATTATTATTATAGATTAATTAATTTCTATTAAATATAAATTATTGTATAATTTTATGAATGTAATCGTAATTTTTATTGAGGTTTGAAAGCCAGTTTTTTCAAAACCCATTAATTTTCGATAATGTCAGTTTTTATTTTAAAATTGAAAAGTAACAAATTAAAAAAGTTATTCAGATAAAATAAATATTACTTCTGGAATCAGGACTTCAAAATTATCCAACGGTAAATTTTTCATAATTTTCTGAGACAGTCAATTGTTTCGGTAAAAATTAAATACCTTGTAAATTTATAATCTATTTTATGACATAATAATGACCCAATAGTGACGTAATAAAATAATATAAGCCTTATGTTCGGACAATATATTTTTTAACATTAAAATAATGTGGTTTGGGTTTGTTAGACTTATTTTACAAATCATTAATGGACTCTTCAAGGCTTATTAAATATCTTGTCTTTTTAAATTCATTTCCTTGGCCGTGTGACTCGCCTCCGCATAAGAAACCCTAATATTTTAAGAAGTTCAGACTTCGGCCTTATAAAATATTTTTTTCCACTTCCCTTTTCCAAAATCCATGGTCAAAAACCATGCGATGGTTTCTAGTTTGGATTAGTTTAATGTGAGGTGTCCCAAACCTAAATAATAAAGAATTTTCTCACCTTTCTTATATAAACCCACACAAGCTCCCACTTTCTCCTCAGTCAAATCCATTAACATGCATCCATCCTCTGAAATTATCTCTGTAGAATCCTCCCAAGGTTCCCCAAGCTCCAAATAATCCTCTCTCCAGCCTTTAGAAGGACACATCCAAGTAAGGTTTTTTTATTCCTTTCTCATTTTTGACCAATTTTCTTAATGTTGTTATGCCCTTTTAATTTCAATTATAAATGTTGGGTTATGGTTTTCACCTACCCCATACTTCCTTCTATATGTTTTAATGATGGGAGACCCCTTTTTCTCCCATTAAATACCTCCCATGTACACACATCACTATACTGAAATTTCAAATGAACTTTCTCTCTTCTCTTTTACATTCAAGAAATTATTTTGAATCATGAATCTATATTATGTTAAAATTGTTGGTAAATGTATCTATATAACTCCCTTACCTTAAATTTCATGTATCTATTATGAGACACCCATTTCTCTCTCATTAACCATTTTTATGAATTCTTACGTCACACCATTACGCTGCAGAAATTGCACCGATTTTCCAAGCCAATGTCATTGTGTAGTGACTACCAGGCCCATTTATCTATCAAGGGTATTCACCTTTATGCACATTTATTATTTAATATAAAGTTTTATGTTTGAATTCCAGATTACTTTATCATTGAATAAATGATTAGGTTTTATGAATCCGTGTTATATGATCCATGTGGCACACTTATGAATGAAATGAAATGTTTAAGAAAGGTGTGCCCTTATAGCGCTCCAATGCATTGGGTTAAGAATAGTATCATGATAAGTCATGTTAAATGGGGGTTTAATCATTCTAATGTACACGCAACAAGGTTTTACTTGTGCTTCATGTGCAATGAAGATTTACTCACACTCTATGTGCAATGAGCCTTGGCTCATACTAATTCCACATTAAGGGTTGTTGCCACATTTCCATGTTATGATTATCATGATTTATCATGCCTTTATATTTATTCTTCTCTTGTGCTATATTGATATTCCTATTGTCTAACATTTATTTTATTCCTCATGTTATTCGATGATTATTCCCTTACTGGGCTTTACAGCTCACCCTTTTCTTATGCATGTCCTCAGGTTATCCCATGGAATACTAAGTACGAGGGAATGTAATGGTCAGGTAAAGGAATTTTAAAATAAAGATGTTGTATTTCATGTTTTATGTTATTATTTAATGATCATAATCCCCAAAGACACTATACCTATTGATCTTCTATATTGTATCAAGTGAATTTTATGTAATAAAGTATGTTTAATTGTATAATAATAAGTAGGTTTGTCATTGTTGTTATCAGAGGATAGGTTTAGTTATTTTTGGGATTATGATTAGAAAAACATAGTGAATCCTTAAAGACAATAATAAGTATTATAAAAAACATCCCTATGTTTTGGTGAGTATTGATTAAGAGGATTATCAGGCATATACAACCTTTTTTGGATATGAGCAGGTAGAGGCGGCTCTGGAAGAGATTTATCATAGGGGTAAAACCTGAATCCACTGCTTTGAGCTATACTCGAACGGGAACTCGTGCACAACAACAGGCCTTAATACACTCTTGGTTGCGACACTCATGGGGGATATGCTTTGGAAAATTAACATTATTAGTATGAACCATTATTAAGGGACAAAAAATGACCTAAGAATATATGTTAGAAACTAGATCATGGATAACATAGACTGAATCCAATAGATTCATATGTTAAGGAAATAAAATTTATTTATTAGACATTAGTTTTTTCCTTGGATTACCTTTTATGGGTTAAAACTAACATTACATTCATTCTAGACAATAGCCGGTAATAGGAGGATTCGGGCTGACAACTGACGTGAAGATCAATCTGATGACTGTACTAATGTGATACCAAACCCAATGGGAGCAGGAATCGTGAACATTGTCACACTTCTCTCTCAGCTAACTCATTATTTGAATAGAAACATGGGTCAAGAGGAATATTCAACCCCCCTAAGAAACAATAAGTCTCTATCGACAGCTTCATGATACAAATGCCTCCTACTTTTTATGGAACATATGATCTCTCAATTGATGTACAATGGATTAACTCCATTGAAAAGATCTTCCACATCTTTCAATGTTTTGAACAAGAGAAAGTTCTCTTGGCTGCTTATCGTATGGAGGGTGAATCTGATCAATGGTGGACATCGATAAAAAATACGAAGCCTAAGGAGGAGATCGAGGCATTGGAATGGAAGGATTTAGAGAAGACGGTTTTCGATAAATATTTTTCGCGCACCCTCTGGCATAAGATGGAAAGAGACTTCCTATCCCTCAAGTAAAAAGACGATTAATCTATTGGAGCATACGTGGAAAACATCACCAGGATTGCACGATATGCTTCTACCTTTGTTGTTACCCCTGAATGCAAGGTGGACCACTTCTTTGGTGGGCTGAATCCTATCATGCGGAAAGCACTGGCGATCCATGACTTCGACAGCTATGAGGAAATTTTCTGATGTACCCTGAAGTTTGAAATGGATATCATAGAATATCAGGGGTATCATGGGGATATGAATCATATGGTGGAATTCAATGTTGGCGGCCCAATGGGTAAATCCAATGGTGCTACGAAGATCCAACACACCACTTTCCAATGGTGTGGAAAGAATCACCGCGGAAATTTCCTGAAGGGGGTGAGAAAATGCTTTAGGTGCGGAAGAGAAGGGAACCTAGCTGTTAACTGCTGACAACAAAAACCCACGACTGTAATAGAGAAGAGGAATGCTTTGTTCCAACCTCAATGCATTGTTCATTGCTACAACAACAAAGAACCAGGGCATCGTGAAAATTAGTGCCCAAAACCAAGGGTTTTAATAGGTAACCAACATCCTCCAAGGCAGAAAGGGCGAGCTTTTTCCATCACTACTTCGAAAGTGAACCTCGACAACGAAGTGGTGACTGGTATGCAAGTTATTCATTAAAAAATATTGAATTTACATCTTGATTCAGGTTCTATGCATTCTTTTATATTTCAAAAGTTCAGTAGAACAATCTAAGAACCACCACAAATCATGGAAGTGAAGATGTCGGTGAGTATAGAAAGTGGGGTAATCATTGCATCCAATGAATATAGCTCCTCCATTGTCATAATTCGTGGATTAAATATCCCGAAAAACTTCTTCATACTCCCTCTGGTGTAATTTGATTCAATTATCGGCATGGATTGTCTATCCTTATATAGAGCTAACATAAATTTCCGTGACAGGGAAATCACTCTCCATGTGGAGAATCAAGCCCTGATTATTTACAAGTGAAAGGAGGAAGATGAATCTTCTTTAGATCCATCATCTCAATCATGGATATTACATCCCTATGAGCACACATATCTAGCTCAGATGATTGTGTCTAAGGAGGAAACCATCCTAGAGCACATTCCTATTGTGAGTGAATTCCTTGAAGTGTTTCCCGAGGAATTTCTTGGATTTACTCCAAGAAGAGATGTGGAATTCTCAATTGATCTTATACCTGAGGCATTTCCAATATCCAAGACTCTGTATAGAATGGCTGTTTTGGAGCATGAGGATTTTAAGAAACTACTACATGATAATCTGAATAACGGGTTTATACGCCCTAGTGATTCACCATGGGGTGAACCAGTCCTCTTCTTCAATAAAATGTATGGGTCAATGCACCTTTGCATCGATTATTGTGAGCTCAAAAAAATCAAAAAAAACAAGTATCCTCTCCCACTAATTGATTCTTTTTTCGATCAACTACATGGATCACAATACTTCTCCAAGGTGGATTTGTGGTCGGTATATTATCATGTAATAGTGAAGAAGGAAGATATCCACAAGACTACTTTTCGTACAAGATATGGGCATTATGAATTCATAATAATTCCTTTTGGACTCACTAATTCTCCAGGAATATTCATGTACTTGATAAATAGAGTCATTAGTGATTACCTCGACATGTTTGTGGTAGCCTTTATAGATGATATTCTGATATAATTCAAAACCAAGGAGGATCATGAGGAGCATCTAAGAATATTACTAAAGACCTTGTATAAGGAGAGGCTCTAGGAAAATTATAGCCAGTGAGAGTTCTAGTTAAAGTAGGTCTCATTATTGGGTCATATCATCACAAGGAATGGGATATATGTGGATCCCTCCAAACTAGATGCAATTGAGGGATGGCCGAGCCCAACATTAGTAACAGATATCCATTGCTTCTTGGGGTTATCTTGATATTATCGATGATTTGTGAGAAATTTTTCACAATTTTACAACCCTCTTACCAATATTACTCGAAATAGAGTATAGTTTTCTTGGAGTGATGAATGCGAAGAAAGCTTCAAGGAGTTGAAATGGAGGCTTATCACTATGCATGTGATCACTTTACCCACAAGTGGAGAACTTTTTGTGGTATTCGGTGATGCTACGAATAAGGGCCTCATATGTGTGTTGATGCGAAATGAAAAATTCATTTCCTATGCTTTAAGATGATTATAATTTCATGAAAAAAACTATACAATACATGACCTCAAGTTGGCTGAAGTGATCATCGCTTTGAAAAATTGGTGGCATTATCTCTTTGGGGTGATGTGCGAAATATATATGGACTACAAAATCCTCAAGTATATATTCACACATAAAGAGTTGAACATGCGCCAATGAAGATGGTTAGAGCTGATTAATGACTATGACTACTCAATCCATTACCACCCGGGGAAAGTGAATAAGGTGGAATATGCCCTAAGTAGAAAGGACCCATTGATTCTATCATTGATGAGAATTAAAAAAAGATCCAATATTCTTAGATTTGATAAATATGGATATGGGAATCATAAAGAGGGAACATCATCAATTATTTCACAAATAAATGCTCAAAATTCACTTTTGGAATGGTTAAAATATGCTCAAAAAGATTATGTGGGAATTCAAGAAAAAGTGGAAGCTATCGGAAAAGGGAAATCCTCAGAGATTAATGTTAATGAAGAAGGAATTGTAATATTTTGGAAAAGACTATGTGTTCCATCAATTCTAGAGCTGAAGAAGGATCTTTTGGATGATGCACATAGTTTAAATTTCTCTATTCACCTAGGAAACACAAAGATGTATCGATATCTCTAAGAGAATTATTGGTGGGATAATATTAAAAATAAGATCACTAAATATACATAAACGTTCTTGGTGTGTCACTTAGTGAAGGCAGAGAGGCAGTAGTCTAAGGGGATGATGCAACCATTGAACATACAAGAATGTAAATGAGAGAATATCACCCTGGAGTTTGTCACCGGACATCCAAAGACACCTAGAGGCAAAAATTAAATCTGGGTTGTTGTGGATCATCTTAAAAAGGTTGCACACTTCATTTCTATTCAAGGGGAATTTTCATTGGATAAACTGGAACCAATATATATCAGGGGAGTGGTAAAGTTGCATGGAGTACCACTATATATTGTGTTTGATCGAGATCCAAGATTCACCTCTAAGTTTTGGAATAGTCTTCAACATGCTCTGAATACTAAAATGAACATCAGTATAGCCTATCATCCTCATACAGATGGCTAATCCGAGCAGACTATCCAAACAATTGAGGACATGTTGAGAGCATGCTCAATAGAATTTAAAGGAGGATGGGATCAACATCTTCCTTTGGTTGAGTTCTCTTATAATAAAAGTTTCCAATTGAGCATCCAAATGGCACCATATAAAGCCCTTTACAGGAAATGGTGTAGAACACTGGCGTGTTGGGATGAGGTCGGTGAGCGTAAGCTGATAGGACCAGAAATCATTGAAAAAATGGTGGAGAAGGTGAAAACCATTTAGCAGCATATCAAGTCATCCCAGAGATTACAGAAGAGTTATTAAAATAACCATCGATGAGATGTTGAGTTTAAAGATGGAGACGTGGTATTTCTATGCATATATCCATGGAATAAGGTTATTTAGTTTGGAAAGAAAGGTAAGTTAAGTCCATGGTATGTCGGCCCCTTAGAGATTCATGATAATGTCAGGGATGTGGCCTATCGACTAGCACTTCCACCGACCATGGCCAAATTACATGATGGCTTTCATGTATCCCTCTTAAAGAAGTACATACCCGACTCTTCCCGTGTACTCTCTTCAGAGGTGGTACAGTTAGAGGGTGATATTTCTTATGAGGAGAAACCAATGAAGATCTTAGATCGTAGATAATATTTCAATGAATTAAGAAAATTCCCTCGTAAAGGTGTTGTGGTGAAACCACAAGTTTTAAGAATTGACATAGGAATTGGAGGAAATGATGAAGTTGAGTTACCCACATCTGTTTTAGTGTGGGAAAAGAAAATTTCATGGCTGAAATTTTTTAAGGGGGGAGATTGTAACGACCCAAACATTCATTAATGGAAATCCCTATTGATATAATTAAATGCCTATTTATATGAAATGTTTATATAAAATGTCAACTTCTTTGGTTTTATGTTTTTGGATTTTAAAATATTTTTAATAATTGAGATCGTAGTTAATATAGTCATTGAATAGTGATCACATGATTAGTATAAATATAGGGCTTTAACAAATCCAACTTAGTTAGACAAAGGAAGCGATGGCCTCATCCAGTAGACGTGTCCCATACGAAGTCCATTTTTCAAAGATCAGAAAGGATGTAGCATCATTGGGATTTAATCTTGATCAAGCCCAAGCCGAGCTTGAATATGTTTTTCTCGAGCGGAACCACCTACGAGAGAAGTGGAAGTTGATAGAGATTACCACCTGAGCAATGTTCTGAGAGCCACCCCAAGAGTCAGTCTCCATTGCACACCATACCCTTCGGTATTATACGGGTGTTATAAGGGGTTATGTAACAATAAATTATCTCTACGGTCATGTACATTATTTTAGTATATAATAATGAATATACCATAATTTTATTATTGTTACCCTGTAGATGTTTTTTAAAGCACAAAAAGTATTTTTAGTTAATATTCAACTGAGAAATATATTTTGATTAATTAATGGATTTTTGAATTAAATAATATTTTAATAAAATATTATTTTTATTATTAAATAATGTTTTATGAAATATAAATTATTATATAATATTATGAATGCAATCGTTATTTTTATTAAGGTTTGAAAGACAGTTTTGTCAAAATCCTTGAATTTTAGATAAATGTCTGATTTAATATAAAAATGAAAATTAACATATTTTTAAAATTATTTAGATAAAATATATATTATTTCGGGATTTAGGATTCCATAAATATCCAATGGTCAATGTTTCATAATTTTCTTAGACAGTCAAATTTTTGGGTAAAAATTAAATAATGTTTAAATATATAATCTTTTTTATGATATCATAATGACCCAATAGTGATGGAAAAAAATACTATAAGCCTTATGTTCGGCCAATATATGGTTTAAAACTAAATTAATGTGGTTTTGGGCGTGTTTGAGTTATTTTACAAAGCATTAATGGACACTTCAAGGCTTATTAAACATCTTTTCCTTTTAAATTGTTTTCCTTTGGAGTGTGACTCAGCTCCATATAAGGAACCCCATTATTTTAAGAAGTTCAGAATTTGGAATTTTAAAATATTGTTTTACAAATCCTTTTTCCAAAAACCATGGGGAAAAACCTAGGATGGTTTGTGGTTTGGATTACTTTAATGTGAGGTGTCTTAAACCAAAATAATAAAGAATTACCTCATCTTTCCTATATAAAGCAACCTAGGACCCCACTTTCCCTGCACTGAAATCCATTTGAGTTCATCCAACCTTTTCCCTAATGTCTCTAGAATAATCCCAAGTTTTCCCAATCACCCAATAATCCTTCTCAAGCGTTTCTCAAGCCTTTGGAAGCACACTTCCAAGAAAGGATTTGTTTTCTTGCTTTTTCAATTTTGTCCAATTTTCATAATGTTGTTTTGCCCTTTCAATTTCAATTATAAATATTGGGGTATGGTTTCTAACCTCCCCATACTACCCTATTTTTTTTGAATGATTGTATGCCCCATTATCTCCCATTAAATACCTCTCATGTACACTTGTCACTATGCCAAAATTTTGAAAGGAATTTCTCTCGTCTCTTTTACGTTCAAGCAATTATTTTCTATCAGGACTCTAAATTCAATTAAAATTGTTCTTACATGTATCTATATGATTTCCTTACTTTCAGTTTCATGTAAATTTTATGAGACACCACTATATCTCTCTTCAACCATTTGTATGAATTATTAGGTCACACCGTTACGCTGCCGAAATTGCAGTGATTTTCAATGCCATTTTCATTGTGTAGTGAATATAATTCCCATTTCTCTATCAAGGGAATCCCCTTTATGCACATTTACTTATTGAATATAAATTGTCATGTTTTAATTCCACATTCCTTTATCTTGGAATAAATTATTATGTTTTATGAATCAATGTTATAGGATCCATGTGGCACACTTATGCATTAAATGAAATGTTTAAGAAGGTTGTTCCCATATAGAGCTCTAATGCATTGGGATAAGAATAGTATCATGATACATAATGTACAATGGGTGTTTACTCATGATAATTCAATTGAAATATGGTTTTACTCATTTTTCATGTGCAATGAGGATTTACTCAAGCTCCATGTGCAATGAGCCTTGGATTATGCTAATTCCATGTTAAGTGTTGTTGCCACATTTCCATGTTATGATTATCAGATTTACCATGCCATTATGTGTATGATTCAATTGTGCTCTATTGATATGCCTATTGTCTAATATGTATTGTATTCCTCATGTAATACCATGTTTATTCCCTTACTGGGCTTTATAACGCATCCTTTTCTTATGCATGTCCTCATGCAATCCCATGAAATGCTAAGTACAGGGAATGTAGTGGTCATGTAAAGGAATTTTTCAATAAAGATATTGTATTTCATGTTTCAATTTGTTATGTAATGATCCTAACCACCAAAGACACTAGAAATATCGTTCTTCTATATTTTATCAAGGGAATTTTATGTAATAAATCATGTTTAATTGTGTAATAAAAAGCAGGGTTGTAGTAAGTACTCTACACTTCAACAAACAAAGTTAACGTATTGACAAAAAATGGAATGCATGAGGTTAGGATTCATATATTAAAAAGGGAAGTATGAATACATAATTAATTTCATATAAATCATATAAAAACTTATTTTACATAATAATTTCCACCATAAGAGGGTAATGGTAAAATACGAAATATAGTGATGTCATGGTGGTTTGCCCTATACATAAGAACGGTAAGTTTGTTACCCATTACATGGATGTGTGTTTAAGTTCCAGTAGAACCATAACCATAAAAAATCTCATAATATATATTATATTAAGTCTATTAAGTGTGCATGAAATAAGAATAATAGAGGAGGTGGAGGAAAATGTAAAATAAAGGAGCATGAGGAATTATGTTACCTATTCATAGGGTAAGTCCTTTTGGTTCTCAACAAAGGGTTTCCTGATTGTATTTAAGGGAAAATCAGGACTCAAGGAGGAAGGGAGGTTTTTTGGGAATTGAATTGGGTAAATATTTTTTGAACTAAAATGGTTATAGATTAATGAATAACGGGGATATGTGGTGGCCTTTTATAGAGAAGAGAGGGGACACACATGCCATTTTTTAAACAAGTTAGGTGTACCCGCATTTCTCACAATCTAAAGTCATCCAAAACCAACCAAACTATAGAATAGAATGTTTCTGGAATAAATAAGTCATTAAAATTTGTTTTTTAAAGTTTATTTTTTATTTGAGAACTCATGTTTATGGATTGTTTCATTGAAAAACTTATTTTCATGTTAATCAATGTAATTATTTTTTACTACATTGACAAATATTTTTGGTCAAAAACAATGTTGAAATTATTATATAGTATATATGATGATGATTCCTAATATTGAATCAATTTTTCAAATTCATAATAAAATAATTGGTTGCAATTATTTTAAAATTATTCATATATACTGAAGGACAATGTGTGTTTTTAATATAAAAACATACAATTGTTTGCTTTGTGTTTATATTAAATTTAATTATTATATTTATCCCAATGATATAAATTTGATTAATTGAAAAAATTGATAATCTAATTAAAAAAAAGATCAATTAAAAATATATTGTAAACTTATAAATAAATTATATGAAAATATGTTTCGAATAAAAATTCATTATTTTTCTCTATTCATTAAAAATAAAACATCACATAAAAAAATTAACCCTAACCTATTATAAATTTTTATGTTTTAAAAATGATGTTTTTTCTTACTTATTAAATTTTTAAAACTGAATGAATTTATATTTATTGTATTTTATCCATTAAAAGGTGTTGTCATTGTTTTTTAAAAAATATCGGTATTAATGTGTAATATTTGATATATTCATGTTTCATGCTCATCAAATATATTATAAGAATGTAAAAAATATCTATTTAATATATAAGATATAATATTAATTAATAACATTATATAATAGTAATTAATTTAACTAGTTAAAATAAATCTCCTTTTGACAAATAAAAACAGTCTTTTGTAATATCATTACCTTTATATTCATTTGGATTCAATATTAGTTAATAATTAATCGGTAACCAATGAATTGTACATTATATTTCAAAAAACTTATTGATATTCATACTTTTCAATTTAATAGATAGGTTATGTATTACTATACTAAATAATTAAATTTTTAATAACATATTTTTTTGTTAAACATTGTTTTTTATATTGCACAAGCCATTGAGGAAAGTCGGTATTGCATGTAATGTGAGATATCCTCAGTGTAACATGTGAAGAAAGATAAATATAATTATTTAAAAAATTTAACTATTTTTAGAGTGGCACAAGAGGAATAATATAAAAAGATTAAATTAATTTGAAAAAATAATTCTCAAAATCTCGTGGAGTTATATTCATCCCCCTTAAAACGAATTTCACCCTTGAAGTTTGAATGAGTTATTACTAGTTTAATATATTAATATTCCTTTAATATTTACTCACATAATAAATATGAATACTAAAACATCCTTAAAAATAATGTTTTACAAATAATTGTTACCCAATGAGACTTATAATTAGGATTCCACATAAGAAATAGATATCGAAAGTGAAAACATGGAAAAAGAAAAGAAATATTACCACCATGTTGTGATGAATGGTGATAGGGAACATTTTCATTATAAAGTTATGAATTACAAATCTATAAATATACGATGAACTAATAGACAGTTTGATTTATTTGAAATGAAGGTACCTGGTTATCCTTTTTGGATTGAAGATCTTTTTCCTAGATATGATGAATTTTCATGAGAAGTTATTATTATTGTATATAATTTCCATTCATAAGTTTAATCTCACCCATTATTTCTTCCTCAAACAGTTTAATCATCAAATTATTCTCTAAAAAAGTTGATTTTTTCATTCCAATAAAAGTCAACCCATTTCATTTCAGTTACCATCATCAAAAATTGTTTTGGATGTTCATCCAATTTGTGTCAATACTCATGAGGTCAAATGATAATTTAATGTAACAAAATTAATATCAAGTATAACATAAACATTCTTTAAAAGGTTATCCATATAATTCTTATGAAAGATGAATGTCGAGAACATTAGAATGAAGTTGACAAAATAATTTTAACATTAATCCACTATATATCTCTAGATAACTCATGGTTGTCACATTCCATACATGTGAATAAAATCATCAAGTATTCTCTTGAAAATTTTGTAATGAACTGAATTAACAAAAATAATGACCCAAAAAATTCTTGTTTACTTATCCCAATAGAATATTGGATTTTTTTCATTAAATCCAATGTCATTTAAAACTGCATCAATGATATCATAAAATACATGTCAACAAGCCCTTAATTAGTTCATAGGTAATCATTATCATCCAATTTATTAATTCATATGAAAAATAGATTTATCTAGAAACATTATCTTAACATAAAGATCATATTAAGGGTAATCATTCCATACTCAAAATACCACCTTGTCATTAAATCACATTTCTATTCCATTAGAAATATTCAAAGTAATCTTGATAATTCATTGAAACAAAACATAAAATGGGAAAATTATTTTATATTTTACCAACTAAATAACATTATTCTTGAATAGAAGTTTATAAATAAATGAATTATTATACTTTATATATAATATTTAATAAGTAAAACTCTTCTTATAACTGAATACCTCTTTCCTTTCACATTTCATATATAGTCTCATCAGTAGCAGCAATATACCATTGAATGCACCACCTTGCTGATTCTCTGTGAATTCATTCCTTTTATGAAATAAATTTTCATATTGACCATTCATTTAAGACATAAATAATTTGATATTGGATTATGTCTTAGGGGGGCCATTATTCCCATTAATTTCATTATATAAACTCTTAATTTTTCCATTATTGTTACATGATATTTTTCCTTCTTTTCCACGATAAATAAATCCTTATTTTCTTCTATGACATTCACTTAGGTACTTATTTCCACATAAAGAAAAAAATGAAAACTGAATCTCCATTCATTGATGGTCCTGATTACCAGATCACTTAGTGAACTTCTTAATTATCCTCATTATTGAGTCCGAGATCCAGTTATGGTACATGTTGTTAATCATGTTATTTCCTCCAATGGAATGAAGGCCTTCATTTTTTATTGATTTTTGATAATCCATCTTTCAAGGGGTAAGGTGGAACCCTTACAAGGCCCATAGGATTAAGTATTACATTTCACATGGGCCTTACAAAAATTCATTTCCCGTAGGTTTCAGACATTACATTCAACCCAAACTAACTACATGGAACTTCTCCTCCCCAGCATCTTCATCATGAAATCAGCTCTCCACCTCCGCATGGATGTTAGGCTAGGCATTCCCATGCATGCACAGGCTTGTACCGATGGAAGGTGCCACACCCTCTCATTCTTACAAACTATTTAGATTATGCTGTGGTGAAATCTCCTTTTCTCATCATCCTTATAGAGATTGTTCCTCGTAGGTTGTCTGGTTTGCATATGCACTTAAGGTGGCCTGAAGGCCTTGAGGTGGCCCTAAGGCCTTACTGACCCGATGGCCTGGGTGGCCTGAAGCCCTTAAAGGACTCTGGGACCAAATCGGTGTCCTAAAGGCCAAGCAGGGGCATATTCCCTACTGCTACAGTGCCAAACAGTGCCTAATACAGTTCCCGCTACAGTGCCTACAACAGTACTACATAGTTCCTGCTATAGAACTTCTATAGTACTACTACAGTACTGCTCTAGTACTGTTATAATCCTGCTACAGCACCTAGATATTCTGCCTCCACCTAGATTTGATCCTTGGTCACTTGGATGCACTTAAGGAGTCCTTGACAACTGGGCTAATGCTCATGTGTTGTTAACCATGTTATATCAAAACTAACTAGTCATGATCAAAACACCCTCCACTCTTGTGTTCATCCCATTTGACTTCTCATCAGCCAATTTTCTATCACTTTCAATGTCAACCTAGTTCTTCTTAGTTCGCTCCATTGACTACAACATGATATAATATTGAGATAAACAGTTATCATATTTTTAAATGACATAATCACAAAAAATAATTACATATAGGATGTCTATATCATGGAAAATCCTTAATAAATGACTACCTTGGTTTATCATAGGTTATCCAAAAGATACAAAAATTTTAATATTTTACGATACTTCAGGAAGATTTTGTAAATTCCCTATGAATAACCCCTAGGAGTGTTAAACCATGATAAAAATAGTGTTCTTTTTCATGTTCCCAGTTATTTAATGTCTACCTAAAACACTTTGTTAGTGTTGTTATGCATATTTATTTATTATCTGGAAGCACAAAAACGTATAGTATCCATACAATTATGTATTTCTTTTAAACCACTATCTATATCAATTATAAAATTCCATGATAATTTCTTATACATTTCCTTTTTCTTAAACATATCATGAGATACGCCCCTACATAAATCCTTAAAAAAACTCCTAGGGATTTTCTTAATTTTCTATAATCTATGAATCTAAATGTCTGATAAACCATTAATGTGATATCAACTTTATTGACCATCAATTTTTATTATTTTACAATAAATCAATAATGTATAATAATTAATTCATTAAAAAGGAAATCAAAAGAACGTGTTAGTTTTGTGCCTTTGGAAACTTGAAAAAATAACCATTAGTACATGAGTAAGCTATATTATCTCCTACTATGTTCTCCAATACTATGCCCCTTCTTAGCCATATCATTCAAATAATATATTATCATATCCTAGGGAAGGAAAGACTAAAAGGGCTGATATCATATACTCAGTAAGTGTAAATTAGAGAATTAAGTAAGAATAAACATCAGCATTAGGATTTGAGAGTCTCATCATAGAATTATATGATCATACCTTGCATATCAATTGATCATAACCATGAATGATTGAATAAACAATTTTAGTTAGAATTTTATAAATTATAATTAAATGAATTACATAATCAATGATAACATAACATATGAATAAAACATAAATTTATGGTAAACACATAATAATATAGTATGATTTACCTAGTAGTCCATTAATTGATTCAAAGGACATCTTAGTTGAATGAGTTCACTCCTATGAAAATATTAAATAAATGAGTTAACTCCCCATACCATATTGGTATTCATGGTTGAATCACATAGCTTTTTAATTAGTCAAGGGTTAATCTAAAGACCAATGTAGTGTATCTCATGAGATAAAAATATGTACCTGATACATTGATGTGAGATATATTTTCTACACATATCATAATTAAATCATATATACATGTTCAAAATGATCATAAACATTCATAAAAAACACCAAAAAATAAATTGGTACCATAAACATTTAACTATATTATAAAATACACAAAAATAAAAATGATTCTTAACCATTTCATCATATTAATTACCCTTGAAAAGAATAGGTTTTCAAAAACATATGACCCATGAAAGATAAATTATTTTCATAAAAACAAATCCATAAAAAGGAAAACCATTCTGAGAAGGAATATGAATTGAAACATTTAATCATTTTCAATGAAAGGCATGAGTATCACCGACAAATGTAATCTTAGATGAGAAAAAATGTATAAATATCGTTTTAAAAAAATTGAGTAAATTATCATATCTTCATGAAACTTTATTTTGAAAACATTGAACCTTTTTAAATGAATTTTATTTCATGAATAATAAAATATTCTTGAAAATGTTTTTAAAAAAATTCTTTGAATATACATTGAAAACATATAAATATAGTATGAATAATTTTTGAAAACCCATTTTCCATGAAAAAATATTAATGAAGCATGAAATATTTTTTAAATAGATATTATTTGAAATGTTGATTGAAAATTTATAAAAACAATATTTAAAAAACATTGAAATATTTTTCTTTGAAAACAAAATTTTGAAAACAAAGAATGGATGTTATTAAAATCATTTAAACAAAATTAAACGTAAAACATTTTTAAGATCCTTTTTCACTAAAATCCATGTTAAAAAAACTAATTTATAGAAAATTATGGAATTTTTATAAAAAACACAACTACTTTTAATATTCATATGGTATATCGAGGTAATTTCGGTCATGATTGGATGTAATTCTGTACATACTGGGCATTCCATTTTCATCATAATTATTTTTGAATAGAACCTCGATAGGAAAATGAAAATAAGTTTTCAATTTTTTTTAAATTATTATATTTAAAAGAAAAAAATGTGTAAAAAATTATTTTAATTAACATTGGATAATAGTATAATTTTTTGGAATCCTTTTAAAATACGTGTAGTTGAAGGAACAAATATTTACATCCAAGGAGAGAGGTATAGTTGGAATTTTATAAAAACTCTATCTTGATCATCTTATGTATGAATGAGTAGAAACAAGTTTACAGTTCATGGATATAACATGATAAATTATAGGGTAATCAAACTATTGACTGTTTTTTTTGGAATTGATGATAATATTTCTTCAATAAAAACATAATCATAAACAATCTCAACAATCAATGAGATTATTTTAATAAACGCTTAAATCATGATAACACTGAATCACACTCCACATTCACATAAAAATAATAAAAACAATATTAATAATGTAAATAAAGAATAATATTAATGATATAATATTTCAGAGGTATTATATACCCCACATAGAGAAATATAGGTGCATAATATGGCACGTGTGTCAGAAAAAGAGATTGAGATAAAAGTAATTTATAGATTTTGTATCTTTTGAAACATGAACCCCATGAGAGGGAGATGATAAAATAGATCTGAAACTACCCATTAAATTATGTATAATATTAATATAATATATTCATGTGTAGTATATATACTACAAAAAATAATTATTGTATAATGCATGTGTATAATAGAAATTAAAAATGAGACGAAATTCCATTTCCACATGTCTTGAACCACATAGTACTCCTAAAACAATAATTTATAATAAATATACGATTAATATAAATATTTTATAGAATTATATTATTATATATAATACCATATATTATTTTATAATTAATTTATTTTACACATTTATTAATAATTCCATGTTAAATTTTAAATTTTCGTAATATCTACTTTTATTTCCACATGTGTCTTGATTTATTATATTTTTTATCCTCTTAATTATATCATGTTATCAAGAATGTAAATAATGATATAAATATCATTTATATTTAGCGTATATGTTTTTATAACAATCTATATAATATATAAATATGAAATGGAATATGCATTTTATTAAGACTGTAGACATTACATATGTGTGAACATTGGCTACATTTTCATGGAGTATTAATATAAATTAAATGATATATATATATATATAATATTATTATAGAAGACTTATTATGTCATATATATCATATATCATCAATAAAACAACTCATAATAAATTCCATTTAATTTTCAAATGAATCACTTCACATTGAGGAGGCAGTAGTCCACACATCCACCAACGAAGTAATCGTATTACAAAAAATGGAATACATAGAGGTATGATTAATATAATAAATAAATAAGTATAAATACATAATAAATATCATATATATCATAAAGAAATTTGAGTTTTTAATATAATTCCAAGACATAATAGGTGGTAAAATGTTAAATGAAGAACATCACTCCGTGAGGCGATAGTTTGTCATACACAATAACACTATGTTCATTACACCTTAAATGTAAATGTGTGTATGTGTAGGTAGTAAATGAATAAAAATAAATTGTATTTATATTTATAATCTAGATTATATTATCTATCCATGTAATAATAATATTTTATGGTTGTGAATAGTGAAAATAAATTGAAAATATCTTGGGGAAGGATGTAACCTCTTCATTGGAGAACTCCATTTAGTTTTCACCAATGGGATAATTTTGATGGATTTTTTCCCAATGAGAGTGTTAAATGAGGTTGATATGGTTTTTTGGAAGTCAATTGAGGATCTTATGGTCATTTTTAAGTGGTTTAAGCAATGTTATGATGTGGGTTAGGTGTGGGTCTTTTATAGTGCAGGGAGGGTACACACTTGGTATTTTTGAAATCAACTTAGGTAAACCCGCATTTTTACCAAAAAAACAAGACATCCTAAAACAACCAGGAGAAATAATTGAGGGTTAATGGCATATATATATCCATAAAATGTGTTTCACACAAGTGGATAGATCAGTTGTCACTTAATATTAATATTTATACCCTTATTATTCTTATTTTCATCTTAAACAATGGAATTAGTTATTATTGCTTCCAATTAAATTTTTTCATCAAAAACTAAGTTTACCTTATTATATATATTATATTATTTTGGCTTCAAATATATAATATATTTTTCTGAATTTCAATCATATAAGTGGTATAAATTTATTTTAAATTATTACTATGACTGTATATCAATGAATGTTTTAAAAATAAAAACATACCAAAGAATTTTCATTTTATATTCCATTGAAAGGATTGCTTCATATCCCTAAAATCTTTTTGAGTTCCATTTGATAGAATGGAATGAAATTCCATAAGAATATGAGGACTGGAACAAATAATTATGAAGGGTTTGAGATGTAATTAGATGATCTCTCTATCTATCATGACACATGATTATTCTTCTAAGGTGAAAGATCAATCTCAGGATTGGATGCTGTTTCATTTGGTTTTTTACATGTCATATATTTATATGATGAAAAATAAAAAATAAAATAATATATATAGAGATCAGGTATAGTGTAGTATAGTATTATTTTAGAAGTAATTCTCTTGGGAGTTTTTTAATTATGTGTATTTTTTGTCGTTGTACTGGCAATTAATCAAGGGATACTAAACACAACCAATGTTTATTACTATTTTTTATGTTTCAAGATTCAATCCAATTATTCTATGTGAATTAATCATCATGGATTCATTTTACTGGTGATTCAACAAAAATTCTAAAGAATCAATTGTTTCACACCCATTTCATGGTGCACAGACTCAATTTCGTAGTTCCAGAATCTGTTTGTCAAGAGGATTGCGTGATGATGATAGATGGGAGTGGATCAGGTCTAGTTTGGAACACACATTTGTAGTAATTATATGGGTAGAGTCTATATGGGTTAATGAAAATTTCTAAAGGAATGAGGCTATTGGAAATTTTCTCCCTAATGATGAACATCTGTAGTTTCCAAAAATCAAACATTTACGGCCCTAATTAATGGATATGGTGGAAGATCCAGCATCTGAATAAATGGATGGAAACTCAACAAAAATAGAAAAAAATTCCAAAAATTTTCATAAAAACACATCTAGTAATAGAAACCCACATGTTGTGTGGGCCCTTCTTTTTTTCATGGGATTTGGATGGTAGATAAGTATCAGATAGTGTGTCACCTTTTCAAACAGTGTTCGGTCCCCTTTGGCATTCTCGGTGTGTACCTCAAAGGGTACACAGACATGGTCTAGAGTACAAGACAACAACCACCTGATATCCTCCAACACATACACAGCCATGCATTATGTACATGGGAATATCGTTGTGTTAGTAAATTGTCAGAGTATAGAGAGGGGAACACGCTATGTTCTGTTACACATAAACATACAAACACAGGAACATTTGTTTATTTACACGGGAAGGAATCGAGGTCAAAAGAAGACACCATGCAACCCCTAAAATATGTTATGTACTCCATTAAAGTTGGACTGGACACCACTTACTATGTATCATGGAAAATTTTCATTGGGGTTCATCCCACGTATCCATTCTTGTAGCGTTATTATGGAGTCACCTCCTACACATTGGAAATCGATACCCTCCGCAAGACATCATGGGTTTAGTGGTTGAAATATTTTTATGATCCCATGGGTGATATCCTCTATTCACCAACACGTCCTAAGTGGAATTTTGGGTATCATCGGGAAAATTAATATGTGGTTTTTGTTCTTCTGCCTAGTGGGTTAATCCTAAGAGAGTTTTTGTTATAGATAATGGCCTTGGATCCCAACCTAACAATTGTTTCACATATATTTATAAATTCAACATGTACATAAAATGATGACAACCAATGAGTATTAACTCTTGGAAGGACATCATAATTGTTAACAGGCTCGATGAGTGTGTTCTCCATGATGGGTGATAGGTGGAATTGTCGAGAGGTAATTTTAAGCTTGTATTAATGTTATGAAATTTCCTTTTTATTTTGTGTCTTTTTTGTGTATATTAATATATTCTTCCTATAAGTTCTATAGAAGTATACATATGTTTATAAGACTATATTCATTTGGTTTATTCATTTTGGTTTTAGGGTATCCTACTGTATATTATTATTCTCACCCATATAGAATATATTCCTTCATGTATTATGTCATTTTCAAAGGATCTACCTATTCACAGACAACTAAATAGACATGTAAAAGAGGGTCCATTATAAGAATGAACAAACATCAGGGTTTTTTCTACCCTACCCTGATAGTAACCCTAAGAATAATTTTAGGTTGGACATGTTATCATACTCTTTGTTGTGGGATTTTATTTCATCATCATTACTTCTAATTATTTATTTTCATACCTTATATTGGGTTTTATATTTAATCATGAATATTTTTTGATGTTTTTTTAAATTTCATTATTTTTATACTCTTGTAGACGTGGGTATGCATACAAGTACGTCGGTTAAGGCATCCATATTTGTGATACATATACCTGGAAGCAGTCGACATCCTCTCACCTATCGGATATGGGATTGTGGTGTCATGAAAAGGGAAACACTATGAAAGGTCGTAGAATGGTAATATTGGAGTCATTAGTTATACTATTGTAATAGAGTATGTGTGATTGGATAAGGGATAAAATGTTGAGTTTTAAGATTTTGGATATCTATCCAAGAACTCTAGTGTTGATGTGGTGGCTGATGTGTTGAAACACAATTTATTTGAACACTTACTTTTCAAATTATTACATGTGATTTTTTGGTTTCAGGGAAAAGAATAGAAGATATATCATTTTGGAATGGGGTGTGGTTTCCATTTCATTCATGGTCAAGCTTTCCAGATATACTTATTGACCATGGTACATCAAATTTACTCTCAGTATGCCTTTATGACATATTTAATATTGTATTTAGTGTCAGGATCATGAGTATAATCCCATATGTGGTGAGGAGTCAATAAAGGGACACATTATAAAGATGTTACCTCTAGTTGGTGCACTATTTATAACACCACATATTGATAATTTGATTATTCAAGATGTACCAATGGATGAGGTGAATAAATTGAGTGCACATAATGATTTTAGAGAAATATTGATCCCTTCGGTTTGAAGGTGAGCCTAACCCATATGCAGATAATGGCTTTCATGAGGCTTTGACCTGAGTTTTCCATATTCTCAAGACACCATAAATTAAAATTATGGTCCTGGCCACAATCCCTCTTCATGGATCAATAGGAAAATGGTATGGTTTAGTGACCAAGACATATGGAATGTTGGATCAATAATAAAAATAGTTTGATGACCATTTCATAGAAGCGATATATTTTTATATACTAAAGGATGTATATACCCGGGAGTTTCTGCAGTTGTAGTAGGGTATAACAATGTAGTTGATTATTAGTCCAGTTTCAACAAGATATCTAGGTACACAATTGATATGGTTCATGAATAGTTTATCAGTGATTGCACCTTCAAGAGAGGAATACATAGAGACATCTTGTCAAATTCTACTTATCTATGACATCCTTCATATAATGGGGTGATACAAAGAGATTTAGGGGTTGAATGTTATGTAGATTAGTAGGCATAGTTAGTGGTTACTGGTAGTGGGGAAACAAGAGTAGAGTCATCTATAGTAGGGAGATAATGTTATTCATAAAGACGTTGATTTGTGAGAAATTTTAGGTGTAGGTATTAGAAAATATGTTCTATAGTTAAGGTATCATAGGATGGGCCCAAAAATCATAGATATATGTGTTTCTACTCATGTAATAGACTTGTACATCTTTTCAGAGGTTTTCTGGCCTTCCTTACAACATATATGACTACTCTAGATGGGAAAAAAGGCAAAGGTATTGGTATGGGATGTAAGGTCCATGGAGTAGATGATATGGTAGAATGTATGGGAGAGTAGAAGTATTAAGTAGATGCATTGACATTTTACCACCACCACTCCTAGATGGACCACACCAGGATCAGGGAGACAGAGGATAGTTTCAGGGACAACTATTGGTAGTCGTGGGTTAAAATATAGAGTCTCTATGAATAATTGAAGTTTAAATCCCTATATTTTATACTATAACTAATATACTAGTACATACATGCCCTAGTCGTTTATTTACTTCCACATATCTAATTTTATAATTACATATTCCTATTGAGCCTTTGGCTCGACCCTTGCTCTTAGAGGCTCCTAATAAAGATGACTTAGTGATCTCACACATATGCTGATATTTTGACCCTACTCTTGGGGTGAGTTTTAGGGATATGATCAATTTTAGTAGTAATAATGCCTTAGGATTTCATCATAGGTATTAAATGGATATCTATATATGATTCTCATATTTACTGTTTCAAGAGGAGGATGTGGTGTGTCTGTAGGGATGTAAATAAGATGTCTTTTATCTGTGAAAATGAACAAACATTTAATGTAGGATGGACTCATCCATTTAAGAGTGCATCCATTTACTCATCAGTTGGATAGGATTACCCTTGTTATAGTGGATTTATTGAGTTTCTAGTTCCTTGAATTGATGATAGAGTAATATTATTCTTTCCCTAATTATGTTCCAGACTTACCTCCCCACCGAGAGATAGACATCATCTTTGATCTACATAATAGGATGGAACATATATCTATTCTATAATATCCTGTGCAAACCTTATTGCTGTGTGAGCCAATGGAGGATTTAGAGGAATTTTATTTTAAGTGAACTGTTAGACCCTATGATTTTTCCTAGGTAACCCCAGTATTTTTCGCCAAGAAGGAAGATGAGAGCTTGGGAGTTTTTGTCGACTAATAGTTCAAGTGGTAAGAAACTATGAATAACACAAATCCACTGCTGATGATTGATGACCTTTTTCACCAGTTGATAGGTTCATGATGGTTATATTTTTTTCTATTAGGCTAAGCTATCACAAGTTTCATGTACGTGATGCGGATATTCTAAAGATAGAGTTTAGAAGTCACATTGACCCATATGAATACTTGGTTAAACATGTTGGAATCGGTAAATCCCATGTAGGGTTTTATAGAACTCATGAACCATATCTATTAGTCTATCTTTTAATAGTTCATGGATTTCATCATTGGTGATATCCCAAATTAATCGGCTCCCAAGGAGGAAGAAATGAGACAATAGATGATGATTTGGAACATTCTATAAGAATACCAAATTTTATGAAATATATAAAAGTGTATGTTTTTATATAGGTTTTCCAATTTCATAGACATTTTATCTAAAACATGAATGGTAGTGGACCTATCCAAGGTTGAGTTAGTGTACGCTTGGGATCTACCCAAGAGAATAATAGAGGGGTGTATATTTCTTGGGTTGGTAGGCTATTACCGGTGATTCATAATCTATTTATTCATATTATTAAAAACTGTGAGAGCCTTAAATTTAAAGTGTTAACAGTTAATTTGGATTAAGTGGTTCTTACATTATTTGAAGAAGTTGATACATAAGTTGAAATGTTGTCCCATAGTAAGGTATCCATAGCAGTGTTTTGAGTTCATATTGTTCTGTTATTCAGAATAAATTAGTCCTCGTATTTTTTGATTCATAAGAAGGATTCTATTGAATATGGTTCACATATATTGAAACCATATGTGAAAATATATTTGTCCCTAAATATTGAGTAATTAGCATTAGTATATACACTAATTATGTGTAGACACTACCTGATGGGAAATAATTTAATCATCTCTTCACAAGAACCTGAAGTAAATCTTCCATCAGATTTCTCAAAAAAATAAATAAAGAAGAGAGAAATGTTCTTCATATATTATGACTTTCAGATTATTTATAATCAAGGTAATTGGAATGTGGTAGTAGATTCACTTATTATGATATATTTTTAGCATTTTCTTAATTACACAGCAAAGAATATGGCCTCATTTCAATTTTATTTTATTGATAGAGATGGTGATGATTAACTCCTATCGATGGTTGTTTCCAATCCAATTTTATACTGAATCAGGAATTCACATCTTGGTTTTTTTTACTATGAGACTCTACCTAGGTGGATATCCACTAGAAATGATTCTAATGGATTTTATGAAGGTGTGTATCTTGTCGTTTTTTGTAGAGGATGCATAATGGTATTAGTGACACTGTGGGAGATAGTTCTAAGAGGGTTTTGTAATTATCATTTGGTAGTACATCCAGGTGTATAAAATATGTACTTGGACCTTTGAAATCGGTTTTAGTGGACAAATATAAATAAATAAGACTCATAGGTTTTTTATAAATTACTCACATGTCATAATGTGATGGTTGAGAACCAAGTTCCAGTGGGATTTTCTCAGCCTCTTGAGGGGAAAGAGTTGAAATTGGATTGGATATACAGTGGAGACCGATGATTAGAAATAGAATATCATTCATGTATATTTTATTTCATTAGTGAATTTATATGAGCGAGAATAAGAATCTTTCGGAGAGAAAATGAGAGCAGGAGGATCATATTAATTCTCATTACCCACATCTCTTTGTATATCCCTAATTATGGATTTTCTGGTATGTAAAACCAAAATGTGGGAAAATTTATTGTCCTGTTTTTTTCATGTATTCTTGTTGGATAATGTATGGATTATTCTATAGAACATTCGATGAGACAGAATGTGATACAGTGTCTCACTCTACCATGAATAAATGTTTGAAATATTTTAGAAATTTTAGAACGAACACTAAGTACATTTTCACAAACATTTTGAATATCATCTAAAAGGGGTCCTAGATAAATGCCTGAGGATATCATTGAGTTCATAAGGCATGTTTTACCCTTGAAATGACTTAAAATTGATCAGTGTGGTATGTTTGGGAAAAAATCACAATGGATATAAAATAAATAATACAATTATATAAAATTGCATTATTTAATCGCTTACATAGTGTCTTGATGTTTTCTTTTAATAAACACTTATAAAGAACATGAAGGGGTTTCCACAGGACCCATAAAGTCATTAGAGATATGATTAATAGCATGGGAGGAGATTTTTTTGGTGAATGATGACTATATCGAAGATCGAATTCTAGTGTGATATGGAATCGATGGATATCCCCAATGATCATGATGAGTGAACATTATTTTTCTAAGATCCATCCTTGTAGATTTATGACATAGTTTTATTTTGATTTTAATCCGCACCTTATATATTTACAATGAACATCAATCAATCAACCAATAGCTTGATAAATATATTGTCTCTATTAAAGGATGAGATTATATCTTTGGGAACTCTTTTGGGTATTTATTTATTATGGTTCACAATTCATTGTTATAATGGTAACATATAATGTCAATCTTTACTTGGAAAATATAAATTTTTTTCTTGTTTCATTTTTTTATCACATTGTATTAAAATCTTTCATTATCAGGGATTTGTGTTGCAATTTATTGGACCAAAATATCAAGGAATCTAATGTTTCACACCAATTTATTTGTGAAAAAACTTTATTTCATAAATCTAGACTCATATGGGTCAGGGATTGTGTGATGATGACAATGATGAGTGGATCATGACTTATTTGGCATGTGTAGGTTCCTTTTGGGTATGTACATCAAATATTTAGGTTCAAGAAAATTCCCAACGGATATATTCATCTATTAATCAAGTCTCCAGTGATGATTGGCCTCATTTGACCCATATCCGAGTTCGACAGGCAATATTGGTGGTGATAATGGTGGATCTGGATGCTGGTGTAGTGAAAAAAAGTGTAAACCAGGTCTAGAAATATGGAAAATGCCACAAGACAGAAAATTTAAGGTTGATACACAGACCATGTGGACCCTACTTAGAGGTTTCTAGGGTTTCTAGAGGATGATATGTATCACAGACTATGTGACCTTATCTCACAACATGTGCTCAACATTGTTGAACTCAGAATGTACCTTGATGTGTGTATGTACGTGAGTTAGAGTGTATAGGTGAATGAATGAGTTGTACTCCCACAAGAACATGGATTTTTCTGGTGTAAATGGGAATCCCCATGTACTGGTACAATGTTAGAGTACACGGGAAGCTGCACACTGTGTACTGTTAAATGTACATAGACATGGAAAGAGGCATAGGCCTTCGTTCAAAGGTAGGACACAATATTGATGTGACATAGAATATAACCATACAACATTTCATGTTATAACTTCATGTTGGAAGAGATCCCTATTACTTTGTATTCATGGAAATGTTTTACTAGGGTGAATTCAACATATCAATTCCTTGAGAGTTAGTAGGGAATCACCTCCTACATATACAATTGTTGTCCCTTCAGGAGTACTTATTGGATACAGTTATTGGGATATTTTGTAAGGCCCAACGTGTTATCCTCTATTTTTATTGATTACCTAGGTGGATTTAATTGAATCATTATTACCGACATTACACAGGAACCAATCCTTTATCTACTATGATAATTTGAATCAATTTTTTGGTATATTCTATGGCCTTGGTTGTGATCCTCATCATATTATTGTGTCCCTTCGGAGTTTCACTGTGTAACTCTAATGGAATGAACTGTAAAGAATTACCTCTCAGATAGAAGTCATCATTTCTATCAAACATTTGGAGTGTGTTCTCCCAAATTATGTCTATGTGGAATATCTATGCTCTGAACCTAGGATGGTATTGCAGTTGTAAATTTACCTTAACACTATGTATATATGTTGAGTATATCTAGGTATTATCATTATATTCATAGTAAACATATACATGTATAGGGACTATTGTAATACAATTATGCTTACATTATGGTTTGATGGAGTCCTTGTAGGTATCTTTATAATCACCACTATAGGGTGATTTCATGTACGTGTCATTTCTTATAAAGATGATAAATATTTTAAAATTTTCCTAGATAGATAAGGACCAGTTGGTTCATAGTGAGGCCGGATAGATCATGGTTTGTTATTATTGAACATTTGTAGTAGTCCCTAGTTTACATTAAATTTGGTAATGTATTAAAACTCTTATTGGTGGTATTGTGTTTGGTCTTGTCTACATTGTTTACATTATTTTTGACTCATGATTTTGGATTTAGATGCATGCATGCATTATTGTTCAATTATTTTAACATAACATTATTTTTTTTGTTTTGTATATATGTCTCTATGTTTGTATGTACTTATGATAAGGCCTCTGATGTTAGTGATATGACAAATAAACACTAGTCTCTATCCATTGGCATATTGGAGGTGGTCTTTGTGAGTAAATGATTGGGACCCACTAGGATGAACTGTGATGTGGGGAATCAGTTGACTTTTGTGGTTGACTACTATACCATACACATGCCCGATAATGGATTCATAAAAGAGATAGTGTGCATATAGGGTAGATATTTCTATGGTTATAATTATTTTCAAATATATGTAGGCTTCAAATCTCCTCATTTAGAGAAGTATGACTACACTTTATAAGTCGAGGAGGTTCTCAATCATGAGATAATTATCGCTGCTATTGAAAAACCCAAAATATAATTGATTCTATGGTGGATGGTGGATGAAACTAAGGTGTACAAGGAAACTTACAAGGTGTTGGGATAGAAATTTACATAATTAAGGTGAAAATTATGGTGGATGAGGTTCACCCCATGATGTGGAAAAGATTACAGATCTATCACATAGTTAGTAATCCCTCATGTCTACTCAGTAGATTCTAACTTATCCAGAGAAGTATATTTTGAAGGGTAATTTGTAGGGAACATTGTTTTGTTTTTTTGGGTAACATAGTAAATGAATAGTTATATAGATGATCCTCCTATTTTTTGTTATGAAAAAAATAATAACTTGTAGTAACCTCCTTTGTTTAATTTCATGTGTCAATTTTTTTGCTAAAAAAATAGGCAAAACATTGATAGTCCAATATGATTTATTCTTTTTCTAAGAAACAAGATATTCATATTAGGCATTCTAATCCTAAGAGTGTTCCAAATAGGTGTATACAGGTCATGATCTTACAACTACAATGGTAACCGTGGGAAACTTTTTGTTGGTGAGATCCATGAATATAAGCACCCAAACAATGTCTTGGAAGAAAAGGGGTGATATTTCAAGGGTGTGATAATTCCACCCAAGTGGAGTGAATATGGAGAGATATTAAATGTTTCTTGATGATCCCAAACTTATTTTTCAATGAGACATATATGTTGAGGATTATTGTTGACTACATTAGAAACATGGTTTACACTACTATTATAAAAAATATTTATCTCCATGAATATATAACATGGATTGCAGGAAATCCTTTGGGATAACATGTAATCACTCTATGGAAGTATATTAATAAATGATAAGAATCAACCATTTAGGGTGTATACAACATATTGGTGTCAACACATTTTGAACATCATACCATCACCATAGGGTATCCCATTTCGAAAATATAATATATTTATATCAATATTTATTTAATTAATTTGTTTCAGTTAAGTAGAAGGATACTTGGGTAGAGTTTAACAACTATTATGTTTCTGAATTTGTTCAAAGAAAATACCAAAAAAAGAATAACCATCAACTGTAGAGTTTTTGATCAAATGTGGAAGATATTAATAACAATAAAATAAGATATCATAGAATAGTATTTAATTATTCCCTGTATATTATATCATGTGTGATTCCAAATATGGTTAGTTATGGGTCTCATAAAATTTCCCTTGGGTAGTTCCTTTTATAGTAGTTCATCCAAATCATTGGATTTTAGTTTAAGGTCATAAGAAATAGATCATAGGTTTCTAGGGTTAAACATTATAAAACTATGATAAAACATTGTGCATATGTAGTGACCAAAACTTTCAAAACAGATATTTTTTTTCATTATTAGATTAATATATATTACATGAAATTATAAACCACACTATAATTATATGCCTCTAGTTCCATCATAAACATGTATACATAAAAAACATCATCATATGTGATCGGAAACATATCCCAACAATTTAATAATAAATATAACCCCCCTTAAAACATCATACATAAAATCTTCCATCAGTACAGGGTAAAGGAAACATTAGAAATGGTGAGATGTAATACTCAACAAAGATAATCAAGGGAGGTATCAAAGATCATGTAAACATACAAGAATGAAAATTGTATGAAAAAATGATAATAAAATTTGATGATAATAACCTCCCTATAAAAGATTATAATATTGAGTTATGGAATAATAATTGATATTTCATAAAATATGAATAATAATAGAATCAATGAACATAATCTAGGAAATCCTAGTGTTGGAAATAGATATTATTTTCTGGAATACACATAAAAATGGAGAATCATTTCCTTAGTAATAAATGATCACAACCAAGACATTCATAGTGGATTGGTTTCTCTCCACAAACCCTCACATCCTTACTTAAGTGTGACTCCCATTCTTATCTTAGTATAATGAGTCCCTTTTTCAACTAAGTTCAATATCCATTATCATCCTCACTACTCCATGAAATATATTTTTTTACCCAAATAATTGGAGAGATACATAATTATAGCCACACACATCACATAATTAAAATCAAATACACATGTTCCACAGGAACATAAAACATCCATCATATCATATCCAAAGATAAAGTAATGGGTTTCCTAAAATTGTATCATTTTATAATAGCATAACCCATGGAAAATTATTTCATCTCATTGTTTAATTTTAAAGTGGGAAAGAAACAGTTTAGATACAACCATCATTAATAAATTATTATCAAAGAAAGTCCCTATAATTAAACTGTATTGTATAATTAGATCAAATCCATAGAAAAGGACAAATGACATCAATTATGTTATATTGAATGAAAAATGACATATTATATCACTAGAAATGTTTTTGAAAAATGTACATAATTCCCATTTAATTTTCATACATAAAATATAATAATTTCCCAAATATTAAGGTAAATTCATTATTTGGAAAAATCAAGGAAACTTTTAAAGTTGTATACAAATCATCGAGTGTTCATGATGATGGGAAATTCAATTCATTTGATGTAAGTTACAACAATGATTCTTTTCATATTTTCAGAAAAAATTTAAATTCCTCGTGTTCATAAAATGAGAATAATATTTATTTAAAATTATATTAGAAAAATTCAAAAATGGTTAAAAATTCATTTAAACATTTTTGGTTTAATAATAAAACAATATTACAAATTATTTAATGAATATATGGGGATGGATTTAATATATAGTTAATCAAATAAAAATAGTTTAGTTTACATAAGAACATTATTTCAGTATCATTAGTCCTTAAAGAGGGATTGTGGAAATAAAAACATGTACTCTCAGGATGATACTAGAGGAGCATAGAAATCACGAGAACCATGGGAGTTAGATCATTAAATTTAATTATCTGAAACATAATCATTATCAATCATGGTAAAAATTATGATTGAAATATAAAACCATTACCAAGAGTTAGATTTGATTAAAAAGATTTCTAGGCACATATATAATAACTATATATTTATTAAAATTAAATAAAATATGACATTACATACTTTTAAAATAATTTAATATCCCTTTATAATGTTTAATTAACCATTTATTAACAATATCTTATTTTTGAGTGTTAACGGTTTCAATTTTCATAAGAATTTCTGTTCGGTAGTTATGGTCATCACACATTGATCATGGATATTTTATCTATATAATGTTGATAATAATATAAATTCAATGTATTTTAAGTAATATAATTTATATTCATGCATTAATGGTAGAGATATAATAATATATTGTAATATTTTTTGAGATGGTAGTTCATACAGACTCATGAATGTTGTTTTCGCTTTTCGATGACTGGAAGGAAGTATTAGTAATTAATAATTATAATTTAAATAATCCATATTATATAATTTATATCATATATATTTATTCAATATATATGTATTACCCAACATATAAATTATATGTTAAAAATGACATTGGTTCATAGAAGTTGTTGTCCACACTTATTATGGAATGACATTATCATCTACTTATGCATTTAATAGTAAGAATGTAGATATGATATTATAATTATAGAACAATAATTATGACCTAAAAATAATTTATAATAATTATACCCATCATAATTCCCATCCTTGAATGATAGTGATAAAAATTGAACTGTATCATCACATGATGGTTGTAATCCACACATATGTACATGTGATACTTTCACATGCCATTTGATGGAATAGAGGTTGGATATTGGTGGCTAGATAATCAAAACAATAAAATTGTATATTAATGGTAATAATATTATTATTTAACGATGAATATAATTATATTTTTGAAATTTTTTAGCCAATAATTTCAAAGAGGTCATGTAAGATCATTACATCTTCTTCGTTAGGAATCCTTTAGATCCCTTCTCAAATTCCCATAGAATTGAATATTAGAAATAAAAAAACCTCTAATTCAGGAATAGGGATATTGATAATACATTTATATTGGATATTGATGAAATAAAATGATCTATTTCAATTAAGATAATATAATAGAGGGATTCCCTTTTATAATATTTGAAGAAGGCATGATGAGAAATTATTATAAGGTTAAAAATAATAGTAATTCTCATGCCAACTGTAACTTCTAATCTTCCATATATTTCCAATGGTATAGAATATTGTTTTGGATTAATTTCCTTTATTTACCATGTAATGTTGCACAAAGTAGTCAAGGGGTTTTCTGGGGTGTCTGGGCTCATTTAGAGCCTGTAGCCTAGATAATGGATGTGGCATTTGGGTGGCAAGGTTTTTTGAAACCATGCACCATTCCCACATGGTTTCTATAACAATGTGGTTGATGATAACATGGATGTTAAGGATCCCATGGTTTTTTCAAATGTATAACTGCAAGAACATGGTCGTGTGAGATTATTGACCCCAATGACAATGATATTTCACACAATATTCACATTTATAGAAAAATTGTGAACCTAGAAGTGTGGGGTTCCCCTTTGAAGTATAGCATAGCACATGATTAGATCACCATTTGTCCAAAAATTCCCCCAAATCATTCACTGAGTATGTGTTGGTGAAATTAAAACATTTCCTTTAATTAAGGTTTTATTAATCCCTCTCCTATAATTGGTTTCCTCTCCCCTCCCATGTCTGACAACTTTTTCTTACTCCTCATTTGGATTTGATTTAACTATTGAATACCGACTTCATCTTTCTCACCACTAGATCCAATATAATTCTCTTGTTTTGTTTGATGATTCACATTCTTTTATTTCTTCTTAATTAAATCCATTAGTGTGCAATTTAGGAGTGACCACATTCCCACTATTTTTAATGTGTTGGATGTTATCTCCTTTTTCTATCATTCTTTATCTATTAAATATTAAATTGTAGACTATTGGAGTTCAACTACATTGAGGTAGGTGTTCCAGTTCAATCATACTCAATTATTCACTTTTTAAATTAAATGTTCATGTGATTTTCACCAAACTATATCATTAATGCCTCATTTATTTAATATTTTAATTTTAATAGTTCATATTGTTGTATTTCAACTTTCCCTATTAAAAACCCATCATAGGGTTTCTCTCCTTTCCATTTCCCACCGCTTTGGGTGTTCCCAACTTAATGACATAAATTGCTAAGTAGAAATTTGTTGACCACCATTGTTTATATGAGTGTGTTGCAACTATAAATAATGTATTAAATTTATAAATTTAGATAAGGTGAATTGTGAACCAGGGGTTAATACCCATGGAAAATTTTGATGAATCGCGATCATTGACTAGGATACATGCATTATACCTTATATCATGGCTTATACTTATTTCCATGTGTGTACAATTTTTAATCTCTATTCTTATACTTTTTAAATGATCAATTCCATGTGCCTTTCTTACATTTTTTGACTTATTCTTATTTCCATTTATTATATCTAAAATTGTACATCATGGATACCTCAGTTAGAACATGATATTTTAATCATTATTAATTAATTGTGATTGTAAATTCTATTGCTTTGTCGTATTTTCCTTGGTTCCTATATCCCACCTAATTCTAGATGAGAGATAACATGTGTTCGGACATAAGGACATCATGGATGGACTCATATTTGTCATTTTAGAACTACTTGACATGCATAGAGAGATACTCTGGTTTTCCTTATACATGCTCTTTGGGTGGATTACATAATACTCATTAGTGAAATTGCTTCCCTAGTGGGGAAACCAAGGACTAACTCAATTCAAATATGGATACTCCATGATTCAGGAAATACTTGGTCCCCTAACAGAGATACATGGTTTTAAATAAGAGTTCACAATTCCCTGAGTGATACAAGGGACTCCATTTTGTTTGGAATTGGATATACTCAGTGGTATGGGTTATTTTGGAGAATCCTTTAGCGACCAAAGAGTTTATTTATTGATCACATTAGATGGTATTGGGAATCCATCATTGGAATTTATGGATTCCATTATTTTTTATATGTGATGTCAAATATATTTTTTAGGTGAATTATTATATGATGTCATGGATATGTGACAACAAGGACAAAGCACAATGTTCTGTTCTGCAAACCTTGGTTTCCCCATTAATGATTTTCTTTGTATTTACCATATAACTTCTTCATGTAAATTAGTGTAAGAATATTGATTAGGTCAAAGTAGGTGGTATCGTTCAGGTGTCAAATTTGTAATTGAAAGCAATGTATTTATTTATTAATTAATTAATTTCCCTGCATTTATCATTTGTAGAACATTGATCATTTATTTATTTCATGAAGTAGTTTGATCTAGACATTGTTAGTGGTGGCCTACAATGATTTTATCTCACACCCTACATGGTCTAAAATTGGTACCCAATCATAAATTATGGTTTTAAGTATTGATAAGGGGATGTAGGTGGCATCTGATGATTGATTGGTTTATATTATTATAATGATTTTTGGGGGAAGAGGACAGGGCATATTCTCGAGATTATTGTTGTTGAATTTGATGGTATATTTGGTACTTTGTATAGAATATAATATGTGAATATATCCTATGTTCACCATGCAATGTCATTGGGTATAGCATCAGGATCATCATCATCATTTGTATTAATATATTTATTCAAAATGCATTTGTATACTAATATTACATGGATTATTCCAATTAGTTATCATGTTTTTTTCTTATTTCTATATATAATATTTAGTATCCATTGTATATTATTGTGATTACTCTAATATATAATACAATTTTCTCCTCATGGAAAAGCATAGGACACTAGTGCAGAAAACGTTTTTTACGTCGGTTATTTTTTATTATTTACGTCGGTTTGTAGGCGACGTTAATACGGACGACGTTATAAATAACGTTTTTTACGTCGGTTATTTAAAACCGACGTAATATCCCTAACATCACGGTGGTTATCACGTCGGTTCATATAATAACCGACGTGATAAATATGCGCGTGGGGCTTTATCACGACCGTTATTCCCTAAACCGACGTGATAAAACGCCTGGGATATCGTTTATCACGTCGGTTATGTCATAACCGACGTGATAAACCCTTCCCCTGGCCTTTTATAACGTCGGTTATTTAGGAAACCGACGTGATAAAATCCCCGGGAACGGTTTATCACGTCGGTTCTAGAAAAACCCGACGTGATAAACCCCTCCCGATTTATTTACCACGTCGGTTATAAAATAACCGACGTGAAAGAAATTTTTTTTTTTAAATAATTGCACTGCTCTCACCAAAAAGCAACCAGAAACCAAACAAAAATAACCATGCCAGCCCTCCCCCAAGCCCCAACTGAACCCCACCCTCATCTATACCCACCTAACAACCTGGCCAGCCCTCCCCCACCACATTGGAGCCCCACCACAACCCTTGGACACCCCCCCACCCCTTGGACAGCCCCCCCACCCTCATTTACACCCCCACGACCCCTAGTACAGCCGCAAACACCCATTGGACACCCCCCCCCCCCCCTCATTTACACCCAACCGGCCCCTTGGACAGAACTCCCAGACACCTTGGACACCCCCCCACCCCTTGGACACCCCCCCACCCCTTCGACAGCCCCCCCACCCTCATTTACTCCCCCCGAACACTAGGACAGCCCCAAACACCACTTGGACACCCCTCCCATATCCCTTGGACACCCCCCCACCCCTTGGACACCCCCCACCCCTTGGACAGCCCCCCACCCCCTGGACACCCCCCCGACCCCTTGGAAACCCCCCCTACCCCTTGGAAACCCCCCCCCCCCCCCATCCCCTTGGACAGCCTCAAACACCCCTTGGACACCCCTCCTATATCCCTTGGACACCCCCCCACCACTTGGACACCCCCCCACCCCTTGGACAGCCCCCCCCCCCCCCCCCACCCTCATTTACACCCAACCGACTCCTTGGACAGCCCCAAGCACACCTTGGACACCCCTCCCATATCCCTTGGACACCCCCCACCCCTTGGACACCCACCCACCCTCATTTACACCCCCCCCCCCCGACCCCTAGGACAGCCCCAAACACACCTTGGACACCCCTCTCATATCCCTTGGACACCCCCCAAACACCCACCCACCCCCTTGGAACCTCTCCCCCCATACCAAAATCCAGACCAGAAAAACCATCAACAGTAGACCAAAACAAGAAGTAGAGAAAAATTAAACATTCACTTATATAACATTCAAAACTTACACTGTCAACTTCAAAAAAAACTAAATCCAACCTAAACGACTAAGAAATACACAATTACATTGACAATATTCAAAATTACATTTTACATTACAAACAACTAAAAGTCAATCAAACCTGTAAAATAATTTGACCACTCCACTTGTAAGTGTTTGATATCTTCAGCAGTAAAGGGTTGAGGGTCATCAAAAAGCTACAAAGGAAAAGGATAGTAGTCAATGTGTATAATGAATAAATCAAATTGAAATATTATGAGAAAGAGGAAATCTTACCAGGTCAAAACTTAGAACTGTCCCAGTTGTTATTATTTCATACATAAATCTTAACATGTAATATCCGCATTCGATGATGCCTTGTTGCTCATGACATTTCTGTATGAATGAGTGTAAATTCAATATATTATTTTTATGTAATAAATCAAAATGTACAAATTATAAATGGATATTTACCTTCGCATGTACATATTTGATCTTGTAATTCCTTTTCTTTGCGCTTTTTCGAAAGTGGACCCATGCCCTGTTAGAAAATAATACGAATGGGGTAAATTTAAAATTCATTATAATATATAAAACTATTGTGAAATTGAAACTTACGTTTCCAATATATTCTTAAAACTTTCTCGCACATCATCATGGAGAGAGCATATCCAATAAAGTGTTTTCTCCCTAGGGCAAAAAACCCCTAACATCCAATGATCCCTGAGAAAAGGAAATTTAAGAAAAGGAAATTTAACGTTAGTGGTTTTTTATGTTAAAAGATAATTAACTCTTTGAGAGGGATGTGTTTCATACCTCTCACAAAAAGGCATCATCCAACACTGTGTGATTACATTCTTTTCAAATCTATCAGCAATATAAAGCATTCTTTGTTCCTCATCCAATGCACATGCTTCAGGGGAAATCAATTGTGGGTCCACGAATCCATATACATCTGTCAGCTCATTCCTCTCACAAATTTTATACATATACCTAATACAAAGCAGACATAAGTATACATTTTTAATAAATATAACGCAAGGAAAAGGTGTTAAGACTTACATGATAAAAATTTGCACCACGTTGATGCCCAACTTATCTCCAGTGACAAACTCCATGATATCAGTTTTCATAATCCCCACACATAGTTCACGTCCACAGACATGAGCTTCCATTGTAAAGTCATAATGATCCGCCAACAAATTTGAATATCTTGACAATTTGTCAAGACTGCTAGTATCTGCATCTGATGTCATAGCTATCTGTCTTTGTTGTTGTCTATACAGTATTTCTTTACCTTTGAAGTATTCCTGTAAAAATAAATTGAAAAATATATTAGTTTTCAAATGATAAAACATTAATAAAAATATAAAATAAAAGATATAACATCCATACCTCTATGGTAATGAGTCGAAGAAGTCTGGATGGCCAAAGTAAAAAATGGCCGATACTATGTCCAACTGTCGTCACCTCATCTGTAGGTAATGGTATCCGAGCTGATCTATCTATAATATCCTGTACAGTGACCCTCTGATTCTCTACCTCTAACTGTTGATGATGAACTGTATCTCCTATACAATACACCATCCCATATGCAACTATATGATGTTGAGGATCATCAACATACAACTCACAATAAGTAGGTAGCTGCGGCGGAGGAGGAGGATCAAAAATGGGGTCCGCAGGCTGAGGTGGGGGAGTGGGAGCTACTGGGAGAGGTGGAGTGGGAGCTGCACCCTGAAATTGTCTTTGCAAGTCTGCAAACATTAACTGCACCGATGCTCTAATCTTGTCCTCCATTGTCGCATTAATATTATGGACTTCAGCCTCCAAGGATTCTATTTTTTTTTTATAAACTCCCTCAACGTTAGAAGTTGAGGAACGTGGCAACACTTTTCTTACCGATACACCTGCCGGATATCCTCTTACACGGCCAGGATGTTCGGGATTTCCCAATTCCACAGATAAAATATCTTCCCTCCCAGATGGTGTAAATGTCCCCTGTGAACTCTGCTCCTCAAGAGAGTCCTGTAAAAATTAATTGAACATTTCTATAATGATTGGAAATATATGACGAAAATAGTAAACTTAAATAAATAAAATAGATATCTTACAATCCTCTCAACTACGAGTCTCGATTCTTCCGAAAGATATTGTCCTTTTTTGCCCTTCCGAGCTCTTTTCCATTTCTCATGTCTAGATGGAGGGGATGGAGGGGCCACCTCTCCAGAGCTTGAAGACTCAGCTCTTAGTTGTTGAAATTTTTCTGCCATCATTTGTTCTTCCAATAATGCATACCCTCCCCGAGATAAACTATGAGGGTATACATTTTTAGATTGGATCTCTTGATGAGCTTTCCTTGTTTGCTGTAAATTAAGAATAAGTAATCATTAACAAAACAATAATAAGATCATTTATATAAGAAAGCTTATAAAAGTTTACATTGCCCTTACCAAAAATGAATCTTTTCTTCTACTTTCAAAAAATTCTCTCCATGTGTCTTCATCTATAAAAGGATATATACGACATGGATTCTCACGACTCCTATGACCATAAATGAAATCAGATGAGAGGGTTGATTTGAAATCCCTCCATCTCCTAGCAGCCAACGATAAGCATTTCTTCCTGACTCCTCCAGTGTCAGGAATATCAAATGTCATCTGATAAAAAAGAGGTTAAAAATATTATATATACTAGAAACATTTAAAGAACAGTCAAACAATAGCAAAAGATCTTACCAAAATGGTCTCCCACAGCTGAGAAATTATCGCCTTATCCACACTTCTCCAATCATCATAGAGAATGCTTACTTTGCTCTTAGCCTGAGTTGCTACAAAACCCTTAAAATCTTTAGCATTTGGACCTCTAGGAAGATCATCATCATCAAACTCCACGACTATCCTCTCCTCCTTCGTACGGGCAAGTGATAATTTTGGTAAACGTGTGCACCCACGCTTACCAACCTTTGAACTCTTTTTCGTAATAGGAGCATGTGAATGTTCCTCCCCAGATGTATGACCAATATGCTCATCTCCAGAATCATGTGGCTGATCAACTGATTGATCTGTCATTTTCCTTCAAATCAAAAAAACAAACATTAGTTCACAAATAGAAAAGTGTACTAAATTACATAATAGTAAACATTGGTAATATGGTAAGCATGTTAAACAATGATAAACATGGTAAACACAGGCAAAAGGTTACCAAGGAGTTGGCCCAAGAAAGCTGAAAAGTGGACTCACTGATGCCACCGGCCGGCCGCTGGATCACCACCGGCCGGCCGGTGGACCAGACAGAGAGCCTTCCTCTCTGTCTAAACCACCGTCCGGCCGCTGGCTCCTCACCGGCCGGCCGCTGGTGATCCAGACAGAGAGGAAGGCTCTCTGTCTGGTCCACCGGGCGGCCGGTGGTGATCCAGCGGCCGGCCGGTGGACCAGACAGAGAGCCTTCCTCTCTGTCTGAACCACCGGCCGGCCGCTGGCTCAACACCGGCCGGCCGCTGGTGATCCAGACAGAGAGGAAGGCTCTGTCTGGTCCACCGGCCGGCCGGTGGTGAGCCAGCGGCCGGCCGGTGGTTCAGACAGAGGAAAGCTGTCTGGGCCACCGGCCGGCCGCTGGCTCAGCACCGGCCGGCCGGTGGACCAGACAGCTTTGTTCTGGACCCCCGGCCAACCGGTGATCCACCACCGGCCAGCCGGTGCGCCCAGGACTTCTCCTCTTTACGGTTTTTATTGTTTTATCGTTTTGGTTTGATACATATTTTAATAAGTAAAAAATCTACAGTATCTAACATTATATGAAAAAACTAAATGTAAACAAGAAATAAACATGTGTTACCTGTAATTTTAGGAATGTACAGTTGGATTGTTTTCCCAAATTCCTTCGTTGTGATCGTTCCTTATGGCACAAACCATGTCTTCAACATACTCATCATTATGTTCTGTTAATCTTTCCATGGAAGTAGGGATCTCACATAAATCAGCAGCTTCATCAAATTCATCCTCACCAACATATTGGTTTTTCCCTTGTAAAACAACAGCCCACTGCATATCTGATTGATCTACTACATAGAAAATTTGTTTGGCATGTGTTGCCATTATAAAAGAATCAGCTGTGTCTTCCAATCTATTCAGATTAACAAGTGTCATTCCAAATTCATCGTGTCTGACACTGTTGTTACCGATAAACCATTTACAGTTAAAAACGGGAACTTTAATTTTAAAGTAATCAGCCTCCCATATGTCTTCAATCACTCCATAATATGCACTTGATGCCGAAATTGGGTTTCTGTCCTTAGCACTCGAAAAATGCATTGCTTCTGCAAACACCATTACACCACTATTCTGAACTGCACTTCTGTTGTCCTGAGCTTTCGTATGAAATGTATAGCCATTAATGTCATAAGCGGACCATGTTATCACATTTAAAGATGGACCACCCACTATCCATTTTAATGTCTCTGATACATCTGATCTACCAAGCAAGGCCTTTTTAAACCATGGCAAAAAAAAATTGTTGTGCTCATTCAAAATCCACATTTCTTTATTCTTTGGATGACATTGTTTCAACTCATTAATATGCAATGTGATATACGGTTGAACATCAGCTATGTTATTCAAGATGTATGATTCTAACTTCTTCATATGTTCAGCTGACAGTGATTTGACTTTCAAGCCACGAATCCCCTTTCCCTCATTATTAACCCGTTCATGGCGAGATGGAGGCAAACCTATGTGTTGCGCCGTAGCCAAGTAGCTCGTACAAAACTCTGCTACCTCCTCAGAAATATACTTTTCAATAATGGAGGCTTCAGGTCGATATGGATTTTTAACATATCCCTTTAATATTTTCATATACCTTTCAAAAGGATACATCCAACGAAGATATACAGGTCCACAAAGCCTTATTTCTCGAACCAGATGAATCAGTAAATGCACCATCATATCAAAAAAAGTTGGAGGAAAATACATTTCCAAATGACAAAGTATAAAAATTGCATCCTTTTCCAAAATGTTCAAAGCATTCACATCAATCGCCTTGTTGCAAATTGAATTGAAAAAATAACACAACCTCATTATAGTCTTTCTGACACGGATGGGCAATATTCCACGCAGTGCAACTGGTAGAATTTGTTGCATCATGACATGACAATCATGTGATTTCATACCTATCAACTTCAAGTCTTTCAGTGAGACAAAATTTTTTACATTTGAAGAATAACCTTGAGGCACTTTGATATCATGAAGACACTGACAGAAGCTACTTTCCTCCCTCATCGATAATGTATGACAAGCCGGGGGAAGAAATGTTCGTCTTCCTTTAGGAGTGGGAGCTAACTCCAAACGTATTCCCATTGACAGTAGGTCTAACCTTGCATTCAACCCATCTTTTGTCTTTCCTTTAATATCTAGCAATGTTCCGATCAAAGAATCACAAATATTCTTCTCCACGTGCATGACATCAATATTATGTTTGACTTCATGATACCTCCAATATGGTAGCTCAAAAAATATTGACCTTTTCTTCCAAATATGTCTATCATTACCAGATTTCTGTGTCTTTCCCAATGTCACATCAAGGTTTTTCACCCTCTCAAAATACAATTCTGGGGATAAAGGTTGAGGAGCAGTATCAAATTCTTGTGAGCCATTGAATTCCTTTTTTAGTCTTCTATAAGGGTGATCCATAGGCAAAAACTTTCGATGACCCATGTACACTGTTTTCCTCCCATGATGCAATTGACAATATGACGTCTGTTGTTCACAAATTGGACATGCTTTATGCCCTTTAACACTGTATCCAGACAAATTTCCATATGCTGGGAAGTCATTTATAGTGAATAGAAGCACTGCATGCAGTTGAAAATATTCCATTTTATAAGAATCATACACCCTAATACCATCAGCCCATAACAGTTTCAAATCATCAATCAGCGGTGACAAGTATACATCAATATCATTGCCGGGTTGCTTTGGACCAGAGATCATGATACTCAACATGAAATATTTGCGCTTCATACAAACTTCAGGAGAGAGGTTGTAAATTACCAATAAAACAGGCCATGAACTATGTGTGCTACTGAGGGTTCGGTATGGATTCATTCCATCTGTGCACAAGCCTAGTCTCAGATTTCTAATTTCATTTCCAAATGTAGGGTACTGGGCATCAATTTTCTTCCATTGTGGACAATCAGCTGGATGACGTATTTTTCCATCACATACCCGCTCATCAGCATGCCATCTTAACCTTTTTGCATCATGTGAATTAGCAAATAAACGTTTGAAACGAGGAATTATAGAAAGATACCAAAATACCTTTGAAGGGAGCTTTGTAATCTCTACATCAGCTTGTGATTTTTCTTTCACCTTATACCGTGATGTCCCACATTTAGGACACTCTTTCAGAAATTCATATTCCTTCCTATATATAATGCAGTCATTCGGACAGGCATGTATTTTCCTGTATCCCAATCCCATCGGGCATAATATTTTTTTGGCCTTATAATGTGAATCTGGAAGATCGTTATCTTTTGGAAGAATGTCTTTCATCAATTGTAGCAGCTCTGTAAAACTTCTGTCACTCCATCCATGTTTCGCCTTCAGGTTAATCAATCTTAACACCGCTGACAAAACCGTAAAATCTGTACAACCAGGATATAATGGTTTTTCGGCATCACCATATAGACGTGCAACTCTCAGTTCTATCTCAATTTGTTCTGCTACAATATCGCGAATCATTTCTTCAATTCCATCGGAGTTACCATCTTGCGATTCATTATCATCAGTGACATTCTGTCCAGTTTCGCCATGCCAAATCCAAGGGTTGTAACTCGGATTGAAACCATGACAAATCAGATGATCTTTTATCTCTATACTTTTCAACTTCTTCATATTCAGACATTTCAGGCATGGACAGAAAAAAATGTCACTACTTGGAACATTTCGTTTAGAAAATTCCAAAAAGGCATCAACACCTTCCTCATATTCATTGCTCATTCGATGTGCCGTAATCCAACTTCGACTCATTATTACCTATAACAAATAGCAAAAATATATATATTTTTTAGATAAGACAAATATATGTTTATATGAAAAAAATCATAATTTGAATATAACAATTTTGAAATATAAAACAAATCGATGTGTAAACCCCCCTGGACACCCCCCGACCCCTCTGGACAGCCCCCCACCCCTCCTGGACACAACCCCCCACCCCCGACCTGCTTGGACACCCCCCTGGACACCCCCCAACCCTCTGGACAGCCCCCCCACCCCTCCTAAACACCACCCCCACCCCCTACCCCCTTGGACACCCCCTGGACACCCCCGACCCTCCTGGACACCACCCCCCACCCCCTACCCCCTTGGACACCCCCCTGGACATCCCCCAACCCTCTGGACAGCCCCCCCACCCACCCGGACAACCCCAAATACCCTCTGGAGAGGCCGCCACCCACCTGGACAGCCCCCCACACCCATCCACCCCCTTGGACACCCCCCTGGACACCCCACCGACCCCTCTGGACAGGCCGCCACCCCCTTGGACAGCCCCCCACACCCACCCATCCCCTTAGACACCACCCTGGACACCCCCCGACCCCTCTGGACAGCCCCCGACCCCTCTAGAAAGCACCCCCACCCCTCCTGGACACAACCCCCCACCCCCGACCTGCTTGGACACCCACCTGGACACCCCCCAACCCTCTGGACAGCCCCCCCACCCCTCCTAAACACCACCACCCACCCTTTACCCCCTTGGACACCCCCTTGGACACCCCCCAACACCCACCCACACCCTTGGACAGCCCTCCACACCCACCCACCCCCTTGTAAACCCCCCTGGACACCCCCGACCCCTCTGGACAGCCCCCCGTCCCTCCTGGACACCACCCCCCACCCCCTACCCCCTTGGACACCCCCCTGGACATCCCCCAACCCTCTGGACAGCCCCCCCACCCACCCGGACAACCCCAACTATTCTCTGGAGAGGCCGCCACCCACTTGGACAGCCCCCCACACCCATCCACCCCCTTGGACACCCCCCTGGACACCCCCCAACACCCACCCACACCCTTGGACAGCCCCCCACACCCACCCACCCCCTTGTAAACCCCCCTGGACACCCCCGACCCCTCTGGACAGCCCCCCGTCCCTCCTGGACACCACCCCCCACCCCCTACCCCCTTGGACACCCCCCTGGACATCCCCCAACCCTCTAGACAGCCCCCCCCACCCACCCGGACAACCCCAACTACCCTCTGGAGAGGCCGCCACCCACTTGGACAGCCCCCCACACCCATCCACCCCCTTGGACACCCCCCTGGACACCCCACCGACCCCTCTGGACAGGCCGCCACCCCCTTGGACAGCCCCCCACACCCACCCATCCCCTTGGACACCACCCTGGACACCCCCCCCCCCCCCCCGACCCCTCTGGACAGCCCCCGACCCCTCTAGAAAGCACCCCCACCCCTCCTGGACACAACCCCCCACCTCCGACCTGCTTGGACACCCCCTGGACACCCCCCAACCCTCTGGACAGCCCCCCCACCCCTCTTAAACACCACCCCCCACCCCCTACCCCCTTGGACACCCCCCTGGACATCCCCCAACACCCACCCACACCCTTGGACAGCCCCCCACACCCACCCACCCCCTTGTAAACCCCCCTGGACACCCCCCGACCCCAAATCCATGCACCTATGCCATGGTTGTGTGTGAATAAAGTAGTAACAACTGTAAAAGGGCAACCCATCCAAATGGACACGCCCCAACCCTCTCGGGGATTTATAGAAAACGATGAAAAATTAGTGAAATCATAAAATTACTCAATATTGCAAGTCGAACAAATAGATCTAGGGATGATAAATAAGATTATGGTGCCAAAACGAGTTAAAAGGGTTCGCAATCGAAGAATCTTAGCTAGTTTCAACAAAAAAATCACAACAAATATATATTTACTATCCGCGAAAAAAAACGAACGAGTGGGAGGATTACCTGAGTGCTACGAGTTTAGATGATTGATCCGAGGAGATTAAATATGAGAAACGATGATCGCAAAACGAATCTAAACCAACGAAATGGACGAGCCGATTCGGTTTTACGCGCGAGAGAGACGAGTCGCGACTGTCGAAGGTAAACTCACGAATGACAATCCACGGGTCTGGGTAAATTTTTAAATGAGTTATCACGTCGGTTATTCAATAACCGACGTGATAATTATTTTAAAAACATTTATAACGTCGGTTATTTCAATAACCGACGTAAAAACCTTCCTCCGATTCATTTTTGACGTCGGTTATAAAATAACCGACGTTATAAAGAGCTCAAAATCCGCGTTTTTTTACGTCGGTTATTCCATAACCGACGTCAAAAACATCTGCGGATTCTTTTGTTACGTCGGTTATTTCATAACCGACGTAAAAAAGCCTTCAAAAACCGCGTTTCTTACGTCGGTTATTCAATAACCGACGTCAAAGGGCCTTCGAAAACCGCGTTTTGTATGTCGGTTATTTTTATAACCGACGTAAAAAACGAAGCCGCATGATTAATAACGTCGGTTATCAAAATAACTGACGTTAAATGTGTACCGAACACAGGTTTTTACGTCGGTTAAGAAATAACCGACGTAAAAAACCTCGTTTTACATATTTTGACGTCGGTTTTATATAACCAACGTAAAAAATGGTGACGTAAAAAACGTTTCCTGCACTAGTGGGACTTCACTACTACTTTCCAATGAGCATGTTCCCTAGTGGTACAGGCTCTTTCATGGCATCCAAAAAGATCGAGGATCAAATCTGGGCAGGGACTAATTTTCGGGGAACCATAGTAGGGCACTATAGTAGTGTTGTAGCAGTGGCAGAACTGTAGAGATGACGACATTGTAGTGACGGAGGCACTATAGTTTTTGCGGTACTATAGAAGGAACTGTAGTAGAATGAGTATTGTAGTTGTACTATTCACTGAAAGGCCCTCCGGTAAAAAAATTGGCTTTCAAGCCTAGTATTTAGGCCATTTGGAATTGGGCCTTCATGCTATGTAATGGGTCTCCTAATACCCATTCTAAAGAGGCATTTTCCTAAAATAATAAAATGAGTATTTGGCCCCAAACATTAAAAAAAAATAGGACTTCACTACTAGTCGGTCGCCTTTGGCATTCTAGGAGTCAGGCTGAAGGTATTTTGGCCACCTTCTAGGGCCACTAATGAGTGGCATCTGGTTCAGGATATGATAAAATTGTAACATTAGGTTTCATTTCCCTTTGGTTTTACTATTTGGGGTACCCAAAAGACTATAGATATTGGAAATTTATAATGATAATGTTCCTGGGAGTGGGTTACTCTGGTATAAGGGAAACTGATGTTTCATGTGATGGGTAAATGCTATTATTTTTTACATTGTTACAGTTCCATAGATTTCACCATTGGTTCATGAACTTGTTTTTTGTTGATGTTATTCGTGATGTTATTACCATTTCATGTTTTATCCAATCCAGATTATATGATGTAGTATCATAACATACATCATATTACGCAACATATGAATTAAAATATCATGCCTTATTCAATTCCATATCAACATTAAATGTGAATTGGTTGTGAGGAATGTGGTTGATGTAGTTCCTTGATTGTACACATATTTAGACATCCCAAATTCTCCTAAAAGAATAATAAATGGAAACATAATTTTATTTCCTTAACATAACTATATTTTTTTATATATGTTCATGTAGAGACAATATTCCATCATCTATGGAATTTGAGATAAAGAAAGTTGTTTTCAAGAGTCATAATATTCTATGTTTAGAATTAATAAGACTAAATATTTCAATTCTTTTGGTGTATTTTCCCTTATAATATGAAAATGGTTATTTAACTATTTAAAAAATTTAGGTATATTTAAATAAATACATAAGTTAAAATTAATACCACCATTAAAATGATATTTTCTCATTTTATGAGGAATACGATACTTGGACAGTATCCTGAACATATTAAGGGTAAGTATGTTATTTCTCTTATAATCATTCTATAAAAAAAATTACCACTTATAGTTGAGTCATGATAAAGATTAAGGATGTGTTTCTTTACTAGGTATGTCTTTAACTTTTTATTTAATTATCTTTTACTTTATTTGAATTTTATATCAGCTCTAAATTCCATCAGAGGAGTTCTCTTGGAGATTGTAGAGCTATTTCATTGTAGGAGCCTTGTGCAATATTCCAATATAGTGGAAATAAGAACACTCCATAGGTGATGAGACATGATCCACCCATAGTACCTCAGGTAGTTCCACATGAGGATCCTCCTATTGATCTTACACTATGTAATAGTGCTCATTTCCATGATAGTTTTCTTTGGTTCATCCAAACTATTCATGGTGATTCCTAGCCTAACAATATTTTAGAATAAATGACTTGATAATTTTAGTAGAATAATCCTCCATCTTTATGAGTGGATGGCTGAACCAAGGATTCCAATTCTGGGTATGAATATAGTGTAATTATTTGACAATCTTGAGAATCTAGTAGAGCGGTCTAATAATATCCTTACCTAAATGTTTCAAGATTCTATCAAGTGATGAGGTGAGATCATATATTAGGTAGAGCATCATTGGGGTTTTGTGTTGGAAGAATTACAATTTCCTTTATAAGATAACTTATTACTATAGAATAAATGGTAAGATCACACGAGAGAGTATATGAATCATCTACAATGCACTATGATAATGATAGTGCATTCTTCACTCTTCACCATGCTCCAAATTTTAGCTTTTTCTATTACCAGTTTTATGAATTAAATGGTGAGGAATTTTGAGGATGGTCATGGATATGATGTCTTATTTTAGGTGAACAAATTTTGGATGAAATAAAATTATAGAGATAGTGAACCAAGACATGATTACATAACAAAATCTGATAGAAGTTGGAAATATGAGCGAGGGTGGTTCAGCTCTGAGGTTGAGAGATGCTTCATATGGCTATAGGAAGTGTTATTTTGAGGATCCCCATGGGGGTGGTTCAATCCTGGTGAAATGTGCTGATATTCATGTAGTGTGTCACCAATGTAGTAGGGAAGGAAAAAATATACACAGTGTACGAAGAACACAATTGAGTGTTAATATTGTGGAAGGATGTGAGAAATCCAGCACTTCTATCAGTTTTTTTCTATAATACCCAATGGGGGTGATCCATAAAAAACTCTATCAGGTGTTGGAAAAGTGACTCCATGTAAGGTTTTTTTTTGGTCTTGTACCTCTAATCAGGCTGAGGTTGTAGTGTTCTTCATGGGGATAGTCTGGCATTAGCGATTCAGCATCAACAGAGTGGATAATCTCTATATGGTGAAGAAGTATCTCATGGATGTAGTTTATTCCATATTAATGTAGTGAATACTATGCATGGTGATTATAGTCAATTTCCAATATATTATAGGGTTCTATTTTGATAGCCTCTACTTTATAATCTTCCCTTTTTGATATAGGGGCATCACACTGTTTTATATTATATTAGGTGGTGGAATGTTTGTACCATAAAATTGAGAAATTATGTGGAATCAAGTATCTCAACAAGATAATAGTATTTAATAAAAGTTGAAATAATCCATTTTGTGGAGTCCCCCTTCAGATAGGTGGGTATAGTTTCTTCTGGTGTTTCTTTATGCTTGAGATGACTATCTTTGACATCATTCTTAGTTTGGACAAGCTTGTTCCCTATCCTGCCAATGCAGGTTGTTACCAAAACCATGTTTCATTCATATCAGTTAAGGGAAACACATACATCAATAAAATCGGATGTATATCAAGGGAATTCCAATTTGATAGAAGAATAATGGGATAGGTGGATTGACCTCTCAGTTTTCAGGATTCCTAATGAGAAACTGGGTAATGAAGTTCATTGAGTTACCATGAATTTTTAACCATTTTAGTGTCTTATTCCAAGTTGATTTCTCTGGATTTTGTGAATTCTCTATTTGAGGTCATGACAAACAATCCTCCCTCCAAGAAGGAATCTATCACTCGTCATGATCTCCCACATTAAAATGATATGGAAACAAAGGTCTACCCCGCACCAACATATCTTAGTGAAGAGCAATGAAATGATATCGAGTCATAAGAGGAGGGAGATAAAGATCATGAGGATAATTCAGACTCCAGTTCCTCAATTGAGGAGGTTGACCAACCCAGACCAGTTGAAGAGTCCTATTTGGGATCAATGGTCAAGAAGGGTAAAAAATCCATTGTGGATACTGATAGATTTATCACTCCAAATCCTAGGAAAACAAGACTGCATCAGGATAACTCTCATCTTGAAAGAACAATTGTGACACGATCACTTGATGCTGGTAGGGTGGTCGTTCATGTTCAATAAAAACCTTTGGTTGATAAACCAGTGGATGGGACTTCACAGTAATGTTCAGAAGAAGAACCTCGAGACTATGATACCTACACAGAATTACAACTAGAAACTATTTATCAAAAACTCCAGGAAGGAGAAATTACTTCAGATCAATACCTTAGGGTTATGTGATATATCTTAAATAAAAAAAATGAAGATGTACATGCACACTCCCTGATCATTTTTTTGTCATGTTCATGTTATTCTCAATTGTTACTACTCTAGAGATCTCTATCTAGTGTTGATTGCTGAATTTTCTGGTCCCTATTGATCTAAACTGGCTGATGATTGTTAGTGAGAGGGTTTTTGGATATTATAATATTTTAAAGGTTATCTACTCCTGATTGTTTTGACCAGTCGGGTTTTGTTATCCTTTACATTTTTGTTGATCTTGCTGGGCTTTTGGGTCTGCTCTAAGATGCTCTATCAAGCTATTCTGCATCTTGTTAGATGTTGCCCTGTTCTACCTAGATTATGTCTTGATGATTGGTTTTTCCTTCACAGGCTTTAGTTGAACTGCATTTCTTCTGAACAACTCTGGTTTTTTTATCTTCTTTTCTTATCTATTCTGATGGGTTTACTTTTTGTTTTCTCTCAATTTATGCCTTATTTATGGCCACTCTACTTGCTGAAAATCATGTTTTGTGATGGTTGGAAATTGTTATACATCATGGTGCTGTGATGGAATTTTTTTATCAGTTTTTTCAGATGATATTGGATTGTTGTGATGATATTTTTAAGATGAAGACTGCTTCTGTCTTAACACTGATCGAAGCGGAGTTATTTGGATATTATGATTGCTTTGGAAGCTATTGTTTCACATATGGGATGTTATACTGATTCCAACATTTTCTGCATGCTTGAGACAAAACTTGGAAGTCAAAGCAATCAGGCCATCTTCAAGGAGTAAGAATACCGGTGGCAAGGAGCTCCAAGGGCGCATGGGGGCTGATGAATTTGATATCTCTTCGCACAAGGAGAGGGTTACATCATCAAATACAGCTTTTGGATGATGGAATGGTGAACAGAAGCATGTGCTAATTGTAAATCTTTAGTTAGGGGTATTTCCCTGATGTGCGTACGATAGAATGTCTATTTTTCCCTTTATTTTCAAGTTGGTTTAAGCTCATTACACCTCGTGTGTACACTGTTATTCCTTTTTCTTTAATAAAATTTGTGGGGATATGGGTTGGGTGACAAGTTCATGTCTCGGATCATTTCAAAAAAAATAATGTTAAAGTTGAAAATGGACCTAGTTACAAATTAAGAACCTATGTCTATTCATCTCAATTAGAAGAAACATAAATAGATACATTAACTGAAAATATAAACTGATTACTTCTAGGGAATGTGTTTTATATGACCCAACACATTGCCATGGAGATCACCTGTTCATTTCACCAAAAAGGGAAAATGATTCCCTCTGTTTTTTTTTTGGGTTATTGATAGTTTAACTAGATTGCATTGAAAAACATTAATTCATTTCTTCGTATCGATGACCTTTTCAACCAACTCTGTGGAGAAAGTGTTTTATCTGATATTGATTTTAGGTCCAGCTACCATCATGTTCATGTAAGTCCATTATACATACCACGCATGGTGTTTCAAAGAATCTATGTCTTGTATGAGTATTTTGTAATGATTTTTAGTATGATAAACAAGACAACAATAATTATAGATACGATGAATCATGTTTTCTACCCACATCAGGATTCTTTCTTGAATGTATTTTTAGATGAAATTTTGGGGTATTTTCACACTAGAAACAATTATTCCAATTATTTTGAAATTATATTTATTTCAATGACATATCACAAAATATATTAAAGTCTTATAAAATTCCACCATTATATTGGCATGGTTAAATTATTTGGGAATATAATATCATAATAATGTGTATAAGTTGACCAAGAGTATGTGAGAATAGCGGTTTCCTTGGAGTATCCTAATAATGTGTTAGATACATGTGTCTTCTCATGAATAGATGGTTATTATAGGAAATTCATTCATTATTTATTCTACTTATTAGCACCAATAATGGACCTTACTAATAATGGTATGAAATTTTTCTAGTATAAAATTTTTGAGATGGTTTTTTTGAGATAAATGGAATATTAAATTAATCACCAACCCGGATTCTTCCAAATATAGGAAGATGTTTTAAATTCTATAAGGACTCTTCATGAATATGGTAGGTTCAATTATGATGTATGGTGATTGAGTCTTGAAATATAGGTCCCACAAGTTGAGTCCTAATGAGTAGAATTATGCCATGCATGACCCTAACAAGAAATTGTGGTCCAGCCTCTGCGTTATTGGAGAAACGAGATTTTAGGTGATTGGTTATTTTTTTTAAATACATCAAAAATGTCTTCAATACATATCCGCAAAGTGGGACTCAAAAATAAGATAGTTCATGTGGGTAGAATACCTGTAGTTATATGAGTTTGAGCTTCCTTACACACATGCATTTGGAAATGCTATGGATAATACATGGTTATGTAAATCATTAACCAAGGACATCCTAGAGGCTTGAAGTGAGTGGAAAATGAAAGCTATGTTTTTGGAGTTGCACTCGAAGGTTTATGAATAACATGTGAATCCAGTATTAGGAACTCTGGTAGTGAAAACCTCACTTATAGAGTAGGACTAAAAGTAGATAGGTTTCTAATTATGCGGGTACCATCCTAAGGGAGAGCATCCTAGGTGAGAAATGACATCCTAATTGGGTTTTTGATGAGTGTGAGTCCCTACTCTGCTATGGGTTTGTTTGGGTCCCTTATAATATATGACAATAGATGATGTGGGAATACCATGACTATTTATGGGATGTTAAGCATGGTATAAACTAGATATATTGTTACATGCATCATCATAATTTTTTTACAGGTATGAAGAAATCAATTACAGGCATTATCACTCTGTTATCCACTCGTCAGTTGGTGAAGGATGAGAACATGTGACAAGGTGAACTTCTACAGCCTCTCTCTATTCTTATGTAGAAATGGAATGATGTAACCACGTATTTTGGGATGGTATTACTGAGATTCCCCTGATGGATTAATGCAATATGTGTGATCATAAAATGGATGACCACGGTTTCATAATTTCTACCGATTTGGGAGACCCTCTATGTTTATGTGATAAGAAGGATTTATATATGGAAGATAGCATGCCATCATGTTGACCCCCATTCTATCATTAGAGACTAAGATTACCAATCTAATTCCATGTTCTATATTGGTTAGGAAAAAGGAACTGGTTTTCTTGGTTCTCTTGAGTAAAACATATCACCCTCATATTGATGGACTGACCAAGCAGTTCTTAGGGGTGATAAAGGATACACTTTAAAGAAGCCTACTTGGTTTTAGAGGTTCATGTGAAATGAAGATACCTCCCGTAGAGTTTTCATTCAACATTACCTATCTAGAAATGGCCTATATATATATTATTTATTCCTTTATGGATATTTCATTCCATTCTACTTATTATAATAAATACTTAGAGAGGAAGCAGAAATAGTTCCTCATGTTATTTAGTATAATTTAGAAAAAGTATACATGATTCTGAAGCTTATGGCTATAAATCAATATAGTAATAAGTCTTATACAAATCATATCTATAGAACTCTATAGTTCTTGATTATAAATCATCTATTTCTAATTGATTTTCCTTGATTGGATAATAGAATAGTCTATTGATATGGAATGTTATACACTTGATATGTTGGGACATTTGAGATAGAATAGAAATTCAATCTGGTAGCCTATCATCGGATGTTACCAAAGGGAACCCATTCTATGAATGATGTCTTTCATATGTCGTAACATCGATGGTATCATTATGACCCTTTTCATTAATTTGACTATAAGGATATTTAGAAGGAGGAAAATGTCCCACTTGACAAAAATATAATATGCATAATTGATCAGACCCCGAATGATATCTGAGGTAGGTATTTCCATATATTCTAAGTGTTGTGGTGGAACTAATGTGTACATGATGATACCATGGAGCAGGTGATAGAAATACATGTGGATTGGAGGAAAATTATGTCAATCCTACATCTTACCACTCTCATATGGGAAACATAGTGACTTGTTTTCTTATAAAAGAGAGGTTTTAATGTCCAGGATCTTCCCAATGATACAAACAAAAATTTTTTATAAATTCGTTTGTTTGTGCCTAATACTGTTTCCAAAGGGAGTAAAATAGATTGGGGTTCCTGTGGATTGTTTAGAGCATTGTGACCCAATTTTAGAATAGGCATTCTAGTCCTCAGGGTTAGTAGAAACTGTTCCCCCACCCCCGCATGATTTCTCTAACCGTGCGGTTGTGAACAGTGGGGTGCTTAGGGATACATAGTTTTCCGGAAAGTATGGGACCCCAATTGCATGGTCACGCGAGGATGTAGACCCCGGTGAATGTGGAATTTTTCAATGGTTGTGAACATTAATAGAAACTATGATCTTATTCATGTAGTTTTCTCTTATAAAGCATAACCTATCACACAATTAGTGTACATTTTTTCCAAACATTTGGATATACAAAGAATGCATGTATGTATATGTGAATAAATTATTTTTATTGTAAATAATGTTTCATTAAAAACTAATATTTATCCACAAATTTCTAGTAAGATTCTTATCCCATCCCTGTCATAAAAAAACAGTGTTCCACCTCCTTAATTTTTGGGGGAACTCCTCCATAAATGTTTCTTTTCTCATAGTGAGATCCAAAAAAATTCCCTTGGTATACTCTTGGATCATCATTATATTATATCTCCATGATTCCATCCTATGTTGTTCTGTTTTTGGATTGAAACCATTTTACCTATTTTCAAGGAATTGTAAAATATCTATATTTTGTTTTTTTCTTGATCAATTCCTAAAAAAGGAAACATGGACTTGTACTACAATAATTTAGGTGGTCTATATAATTACTTCTCTTTTCGACAATGTTCTAATGAATCATCATTGTGAATAATGCTAGAACCTTCCACAGACGCCTCAAATTTTGATAAATAAATTAATTTAATGGCTTCTTAATGTCTTATGTGGCAATATCGTACAATATACACCATCAAAAGGATGTTATCTATTTCACTGGACTCCCCTTTTTTTGTTCCCAACATAATGGAATGAATTCCTAGGACATTAGTTCATGAACACCATTATGTGTGTGTGTCTATTTTTGGTATATGGAATCCTTTAAATTTATAAATTTAATTAAGTTTAATTTTGAACTATGAGTTACACCATATTGAAAGGATAAATTCTTAATATTCATTGACTAGGATTTACTCATTATGCCTTATCTCATTTCTAAAGCTTTATTCCATGTGCATAAGATTTCTATCCTCATTTACTATTCATTTAAATTTTCCATTCCATGTTACATATTCATTTATTACATTTTATGCCTTCTGTCTACATCCATAGTTGATTGAATAAAATTTGATTAATTGGTTTTAATGTTTTTCATGTGATGTAGAAATGATTCTTTATGACATGTGATTTTATATTATATGCCTTGTGGTATGTGCCATGATTTCAATGCCTCAGCTTCTATGAGAAGGGAGAAAATCCATCTCCTAACTTAATGATTCCATAGATAGACACACCATGTTCATTCTAAATCAACATGATATATTAGGATAAATACATTATATAGGCTTGTACGAGATCACTAGTTGTATTAAATTATAATCATGACTAACACTGGTTTCCTAGGGGAGGAACATTGGATGGATTCATTTAAATATGGTTATTATATGCCTTTGGTGACACCTATCCCCCTATGTGAGATACGAGATACTAACATGGAGTTTAAAATTCTCTGAGTTATATAAAGGACTCTGTTTGGGCTATATTTGTATGGAATCTGTGGTATTTATTATTACATAGACTCATACAGGGACCCATGGTATTTGTAATATATATCATTTGACTAGAATAATATTGAATCATTAGATTAAAAGGATTACATGATTATGTATATTTGGAATGACTTATTTATTTTAACAAAATGCTTGTATGAAGTCATGGAGATGTGACGAGCAAACTAAAGGACATTCTTTAGGGTATACATACCTTGCTTTCTCCATTTATGATGTCATATGCATTTACCATATCACTTGTACATGTGCCTTGGATCAGAAATATAGATTATAAAAAAGTATGTGGTATTGGTTGGGTGTCCTAATGAACCTATATAGATAAATTTATTGATTTATTAATTATTTTCCCTATAATTGTCATGTATTTTACACAAATCATTTTTTATTACACAAGATGGATGGATCTAGACACTATTGGTGGTGGACTACAATGATTGTATATCACAACCTACTTGGGCCTCCTTTGGTTCCTAATAAGGATTTATGGTTATTAGTATTTTTATGGTTAACTATACATGTTTCAATGTTTTATTGATTTATATCATTAGGATGAATCTTAGGGGATGTGGACCATGTATATTATGGAGATTCCAATTATTGAAATTTTACAACATTTTGGTCTTTTTCATAACATATATTATATATTAGTATCCTATTTTCTGTTTTTACACTCATGCTTATAGAATCATGATAATCATTATAATTTATATCTATATATTTATTCACATTCAATTTTTACTTATATTTATTTTTTTATTCCCATTATTTCTGAGGATGTTTGTTTCTTATTTATGTTTTTGTTATTTTTTATCTATTATTTTCTATTATTATAACACTAAAAGGACGTCATAGTCTCCCCACGGACATAGCCTAGCCACACGTTACTGGTCAAAAGCCTCTATCATTTTGGGAGGCATGCTTGCTGTCTTATGACCACTTTCTTGTGGAAATTTTGAGAGGCATTTGGTTAAAGAGGCTACATAACACCCCGAGATTTTAAAATATTATCATCATATTTGATAGTGTATAAGACACAATACCAAAATCTTATAAGATTATTTAATTCACCTAGAAAATAATATATATTTATTAAAGTATAAATTCAATCTTTTAGATAGCTTGCGCTGTATAAAACACCAATTTTTAATGAAACATGATAGTTTATTAAAGTATTATTATTTAAAGTTAAAAATTATAAACAAGAAATAAAGGTGTATGGTTTGAAAAGAATTAAATATTATAATTTTTATATTTTTATAATTTAATCATATAAATTCAATGGTTAAATATTTCTTATAAATAAATAACCATAAGAAAATGATTTTCTTTATAAGAAACTGTACTTTTTAAAAATGTGGTTAAGTCAATCTTTACGAACATAATATAATAATTATTTTTACTAATTCTTGAAAATTTATTACCAAAAGGGCTCCATTTTTTAAAATCTAAATTTCAAAACTCTCTTTGGTTGAAATGTTTATATATATCTAAAATGACTAATTGTTTGATAAATATTAAAAAATATTGATATTTTCTTAAAAAGTGAGTTTACATTTAAATAATTTTAAAAGTTAAATTACATATAAAATTATTATTAAATTAAAATATGAAAAATAAAATTATTATATTACAAACTGATGTTATTGTTAACAATTTTATGTTCAATTTCATAATAAAAACATTCCATACATATAATAAAATTTCATTGAAGACCAACTTTTTTTGGAACTTCAGTGGATTTTACATTAAATTGAATTATTCTATTTATATTATTGAATTTTTAAAAATGGATAAAATATTTGGAATAATATTAATTTATATAATCTTATGAGTTCAACTAAAATTATCACATCAATTTAGAGTAAAAATAGAAAAAAATATATTTGTCATTGTTAATGGGAAAATTGGTTCACTATGGGTTAAACTAAGAAGATATGGTTAAAAATGAATAAAAACATATCTGAAAACGTTTTTATGTACATTTCATGACCTTACAACATGTAAGTCTTGATAATAACTTGTAATTATAAAACAATGGGATAAATTAATTCCTTTCAAAACATTACATGTTTGTCCTCTCTCCAAATTATAAAAGGCTACCCATTTTACTCTCATCTCAACACTTACAACACCATTTTTTTTCACAGAACCCAAAAATATTTACTTCCATACATACCTCCCATATCTTAGAATATTTATTTTGATTTAAAATCCTTATTAATAAATATTTCATTTTAAATCTAAATATTCTCTCTAAAGAAGAGGTAAAATTGTTTAATGAGTATATTTGATTTATTTCTTCTTACACCTAATTCATATGATCATAATTAAGTATAACATTATAAATATAATATCCCACATATACTTATATTTGATTATTTTGATTTCACAACCCAGATCCATGTACACTTCCATCAAATTGGAAAATAAACGGTCGACTGTTTGTGCGGTGGAATACCATCTGACGAACTAATGTAATTCATTTTTTATCACCACCATAAAAGGCTAGCTATAATGATGGATTTAGTATAGTTATATGATAATAATGACATTATTATTATGATTTAGTAATTAATACTTTACACATAACTCTTTACGTAACATTTTGTGGTGGGATATGATAACATCGCTCATGTATATGGTGGACTTCTTCCTCACTAAGAAATGTTATTCGTTTCTCGCTTCTAATTTACATTGATGGTAGTATGAGTAAATTTAATTAATATAAGATTAATATATGAAATAAAAATAATTATTTAAATTTTATATCACATATAACTTCATATATTATAATATATTGAAAAACAATATCACCTCTCATTTGTATGGTTAACGCCTCGACCCCTGATACCCAGAGTTGGTGAATTATTACATATCATTGGATTGATAATAGAAATCATGTACCAATAGACTAATCGGTTTAGTAGCCTTGGAAGTAATAGATATATAAATAAGTTGTACATTAAATCATGATATATATAAAAAATATTGTGTCCTCTTCGAAGGTGTTATAACGGCGGAAAATAGCTGCACCTTCCCAATAAGTTAAAAAAATATTCTTACCTTAATTCGTCTAAAAGGCCATAATGTACCTTATTTGGAAAATGACTAAAATATTCCTTTAAAAACATTTTATAAAAAGTCAAAAAAATGGTATAAATGACTCTAACCCATATTACTAGAAATAGTAAAAATGTTTTGAAAACCATTTTTAAGAAACTTGGAAGTGGTTGATAAAAATTCTCGGTAGATACTTATGTATAAACAACCTCGGCTAAATACAATGATTGTAAAATTAACCCTTAACTTGTACTTTTAAATCATCTAGGGTATGCTAACATCCGATATAATAGTTAAATAAATTTCATTAAATTATACAAAAACCACATATATAAATATAATATCATATATGATCTTTTAATATTGATTTTTTAATAATATTTCAGTTATGTCACTGTTTCGGGAGTTATCTAATTCATTTTCATTTATATGTTTTTATACATAAGTCTAGTTTGTTATGGATAGGATGCATTTGATTCATATACAATATTATATTATATTCTTAAACATTATTTTTAATCATAAAATGATAATGATTCTTTAATGATTACGATGGGGAATGAATCTCATCATGTTCGTGGAGACGATAATATGTACGTACGCACGAATGACAATACCATTATATTTATAGTGAAATAGTATATAATTGGATGGTATAACTTATATACAGTATAGTTAAAGTGTGATATTTATTATTTACATCAATTATACTCATTATTGTACCCATTAAAATAATGATGTGTTGAATAACATACAACACCACGACGTGGAGACGGTAAGTCGTACATACACACGTATAGTGACTTTTTTATTAATAGGATGGAAAGAATAATGAATATGGATGTACCATATTTATAATAATACATATATAAAATATGGTACATGAGATATTATTTTTGTATGGAAATAACAATGAAATAGGAAGTTTAAGAAGAATAGAAATTTGAAAGAGGTGGTTAAAATATTACCACTTCTTTGGGTTCTTCCTTTTGATTTGATAAAAAGGGGTCCTTATGTTGGATTCTGATTGATGTATAGCCTCTAGAATGAATTGAAGTTAGTTGGGACGATATTTGGGTGGCATTTGGCTGAGCTGAATGACATTGGATGTGTGATTGTGAGAGAATGGGAAGTACCCTTTTATAAGAAAGGTGACGGTCACATAACGAAAAGCTTGAAATATTATTTTATAAAACTATCATATTCAGAATATAATGGATCCAAAAGAATTTATTTCGAGGATAAGGTGGTAATGGGTCAAAAAAACTCAACCAATAGGTTTTATACTGGTTTAGGACACCATATTAACCTTTTCTTTTATATTTAACTCTTCGATAAATAGATTAGCTTTTAACATATTTTCTTTTACTATTATAATACATTGTTAATAAACATATTATAAACAGCCAAGAGAACCACAAGTGGTTTGTTAATTATATATCTAACCATATCCATGTCCTTTGGTTGATCCATATATTTTGAGGAATATTATATCAATTAATAATATAGTTTTTGTTTTAAATACTCATTTATGTCAATTTTGACACTATGTAGTATTTGGTTATTGTGAAAGTCAGAAAAAATTTATCACTTTGAAAAAAAATTATTTAATCAGCCCTATCATGACATATTAACCTATAAAATTCGTGGAATACATCAAAATTGTCTATTTAAAATTATATTAATATGTATAATATTAATTATTTTAATCATTCAAAAATATAGTAATTTCTGCATCATCATTGTGTCATTAATAAATTTAATTATTTAATATCTAAAAAATATTAATAAGATACCATTATGTCAGAAATATTTCTATATTTTCTAATTAATATTTATAGTTGAATTTATATTATGTATATCCCTATATTAAAAATGTTCTAGTTATTAAACTATGAATTTTACACATTTAACTCTTCTTTAAATAAAATAATAATAAATGTCCTAATCTAATCTAAGTGGATCAAAAGTATGCTATTTTATTACTAATGTTGAATTCGGTCAAAATAAACTTATCCAATAGAATTAATAAATGTTTTAGAAAAATTATAATATCATTTTTACCTTTATTTACCCTATTTACTTTTAACCGTGGTAAATAAATTTAAAAAGTTATTATTCCCGAAAAATTACATTCATCCTATTGAACCACATTTTACATACTAATGTCAACCATGTGTCTCATATTTTTGAAATAAAATTCATAGAACAAGTAAAATTATGTTTTATACAAAATTTCCAATGTGCCTAGAAGGGGGTAAAGGACATTAAAATTTTCAATAAACATTTATACATCTATTTTTATAATAAAATGACTCTAATAAATTACATTGAACTTATATAGGTATTATGTATCTGTATTGACCAAAAAAATTAAATAAAAATAAAAATTATTTAAATAAAGGGTTGGTTTTAAACAATAACGTAGTGTTTTTCAATATTCATCAAAAATTGAATGTTTTTAGAAAAATAACAAAAATTCACCCTAAACTAATTTGGATTTTCCGAATGAAAAAATGAAGTCCATTTTGAAAAATAAAATTTAAAAAATTTAAAAAAGTGGCTATTACAATTAATAATGGCTAGTTTGATTGGTCGTGGTGTGCTAGAACTCGAAGTTGTGTACAACACATGCAATTGCATTATCCAAAGTGAAGCATATCGTGGAAGGTTGGGGTGTTACATTCTTCCCTTCATAAAACAATTTCTTCCTTTAAATTTATAGAATATTACTTCATAAAAAGATTCGGGTGGTTCTTTATCATATGTTCCTTAAGTTCCCATATTTCCTCTTCCAACTTATGGGATCTCCATAGAACTTTGACCAGATGATTTTTCCGGTTTATCATCACTTATTATCTAGTATCAAGAATCTTGATAGGATCTTCACAATAATAAAGATCAGTTTCCAGTTCTATTTCTTCATAGTTGAGTAAATGCATTGGGTCAGGCCTGTATTTTCACAATAGTGATACGTGGAACATATCATGAACTTGGGAGAGACATGAAGGAATTTTCAAATGGTAATCTATAAATCCTATTCATTCTATAATTAATAAATGTTATATATATCCTTGACTTAATTTACCCTTCATATCGAAACGTATAACACCCTTCCATGGAGATACCTTCAAGAAAACATGACATCTGACTTGAAATTCCAAATCATACCATCAGTTATCGACATAGCTCTATTTCTTACATGGAGCTGCTTTGATGTTGGTTTGGATAATATTTACCTTTTCCATTGTTTCCTCAACATGTACTGGTCCTATGAGTTTTCTTTCACCAATACCTTCCCAACAAGTTGGTGTGCAACATCCCTTTCCATATAACGCTTCATATAGCGCCATCTGAATACTTGAATGGAAACAATTATTATATAAAAATTCTACCAGAGGTAAATATTGATCCCACATACCTCGAAAGTCATGTGAGAAAGATCTCTACATGTCTTCTGAGGTTTTTAATAGTATGTTCTAATTGTCCATCAGTTTCAAGGTGGTAAGTAGTGCTCAAATGAAGTTCATTATCTTGGGCTTCGAAGGACTTTTCTAGAATCATGATGTAAAATGAGCTTCACAATCAGAAATAGTCAATAGTGGTACTCCATGAAGTCTTAAAACTTTATTAATATATTGTTTTTCTAAACATTCAAGTGTAAAATACTCTATTATAGTATGAAAATGAAATGACATGGTAAGATGATCAATAATGACCCATATTGCATCATTCCTTCTAGGAGTCTTTGGGAGACCCATGAAAAATTTTATTATAATATTATCTCATTTCCACTCAGGTATGGGAAGAGGTTGCTTGACTCCTCTAGGATGTTGTCTTCTAGCCTTAACCTGGTGAAAAAATATACATTATGACACATAATCATAAATCCCCCTCTTCATGTTGTCCCGCCAAAAATCTTCCCTCAAATCTCTATACTACTTAGTGCTACCAGTGTTTATAGTGAATATGAGCTATGAGCATCATCCAACAATTCCCATTTTAGATCAGGTATGTCAGGAACAGAATGTGTCTTCCCAAATATCAAAATCCCATCTTCATATATGAAGTCCATCAATCACCCACCATTCGCAACTTTAATTTTCTTTTGAAACTCCTCATCATCAGTTTGAGGACATTTTAAACTTTTCATTAAAGATGACTTGGAAACCATTTGAAAAGGAATTGATGTTTCAACATCCATGATTATTCCCATATAAATCTTTACTAGATAGATGAACATAAGATCTCTTTCAAATCTCTTACTGTTCAAAACTCCACAATCCCTTCGACTCAATGATTCTTCCACATTATTTGCCTTTCTCAGGTGGTAGTGTATAGTGAAATCATAATCCTTGCGTAGTTTGAGCCATCGTTTTGGATGTTGTTGAGTTCTTTTTGTGATAAAATACACATAAAACTATTGTTATCAGTATATATCTCACATTTTTTACCGTAGAGATAGTTTCTCCATATCTTCAAAGAAACTATTAAAACTACTAACTCAATATCATGAGTGGGATAGTTTTTTTCATGATGTTTTAGCTGTTGTGATGCATAGGAAAACACTCTGTCAATCTTCATAAGGTCACAACCAAGTCATTTCTTTGAAGCAACACTATAAATAAAATACTCATTATTCCCCGATGGTAGAGTCAAGATTGAAGCATTGACTAATCTTATTTTCAGTTCTTCAAATAATTCATCACACTATTTTTTTCCAAACAAATTTAACCCCTTATGTGTGAGATTGGTAAATGGGTTATCAAATCAGCTGACTGTGGGATGAAATGAAAATAACAACCTGTTGAACCAATAAAACTATGTACCTATGGTATACTCGTCGGTGCAATCCAATCCTGTATTTCCCTTGTCATATAAGGATCAATAAAGATTCCATTAGTTGAGATAATATGACCACGAAAAGAAATCTCTTGAAGCCAGAATTCACACATGCTAAACTTCCAATATAATTCATTTCTTCTAAGAGTCTTTAGAATATTTCTCAAGTGATTTTCATAAGAATCATAGATTTTGTAGTAAACCAAGATATCCTCAATAAATACCACTATAAAGTCATCAATATATTCCTCGAAAACTATATTCATTATATCTATGAAGATAGAGGGTGCATTAGTCATTCCAAAAGGCCTTAATATAAACTTGTAATTCCCAGACCTAGTATGAAATGATGTATTTAGAATGTCTTCCTTCTTCCCACACAACTAATGATATCCAGATCTAAGGTCAATCATTGAAAAATAGTGATCTCAAGGTTGTTGATCGAATAAATCATCAATGCGAGGTAGGGTATACTTTTTCATTCTTGTTATAAAATTGATCTTTTTATAGCCAATGAACAACCCCATAGATCCATCATTCTTCTTAACCAAAAGAAAAGGGCCTCCACATTAAGAAACAATTGGGAGAATAAATAATTTATTTCTCCATTCCAATAATTTTTTCCTCAGTTCCACTAATTCCACCATGGCCATTATGAATGGGGTCTTCGATATGGGCCTTAAAATAAGAATTAAATCAATGGAAAACTCAATTTCTCATTCTAGAGGATGTCTAGGTAAATCCTCTAGAAACACATAAACATATTGTTTCACATTAGGTATATCCTCTACTTGAAAATTCCTTAACTCATCCATAGTTATTTCATTCTCTTCCTCCTTAATAATTGAATTTAGTAGAGCTAATGGTGTTGGATCAAGAAAAGAATCAGATAGTGACGTTTCTTCCCTAAAGATAAGTTACTCCTTATCATCATCAAAAAATTTATCCTCCTTCATCATAAAATAAATTTGTGAATCAGGATCGAAAATTCCATGAATAGTGAGGATTATATAAAATCTAATCATGGGTATAACGATGAGATTAGAAGATAAAGCACATTTATATGCCCTAATGGGAACTGATTCACAATACATTGTTGTAATGATACTCCCCTTAGATGTTTTTAATGATAACTCCATTGTTAAATAAAATTGAAAATATCTAATTTTCTTAGAAAACATGGAAGATATGAAACAATTTGATGATACATAATCAAATAAAGCATTGGCTAAATTTTAGGAAACCATTAAATACCTACCACCACATCATTCGAAGCATCAACCTTAGTAGTGGTGATTGCATAATCTTGGCCTCATTCCATCGACCTTTTATGAGGTAATATTCCTTGTCACTTAGGACATTTAATTTCATAATGACCCATTTCTCTACAATTGTAACATTCAACATTGGCAGCCTCATTTTTTCCTTGTAATCACGATCTTGGTGGCCTTTTTCGCCACACTTGTAAGAGACTCTCGTTCCCATTAGGAATATACTAGGGTGTTTCTTCACACATTAAATATAGGATGGAAATTCAACATTTCCCTTCTACCCCTTATTTCTTTTTCTAGACTGTTCAGAAGATATCTTCATCTCTTTCATTGCTTTAAATTCGTAAGAAATAATGAATTCCTTTTCTATTTTAATAGCAGATGAGACAATATCTTCATATGATGAGAATGATTATGAGACTAATGGTGGATGAAGAAATGGTTTTAACACATACAATAATCGATCAATCATACTCCTTGGGTTACGTATATAATCTTTTACATGCCTTGCGAACCATGTAATGTTAGCCTCATACATTTCGACATTATCATCCTCCTTTTTCCTCATGCACATAAATTTTCATTCCATATCTGCTCGATGGTCACGGGGAATGCATTTTTCTTTGAAAATTTCTTTAAACATCCACCATTCCATATTATATACTTTTTCATCCACCTTTGTGTTTTGAATTAATGACCACCATTGATAGGTATCTATTGTGAGGTGATAAACTGCCATGATAACTTTTTCCCTTTATCTACTCCCAAAAGCATTAAATATTTTCTCTAATTAACTTATCCACTGCTTAGCTAAAAATGGATTTAAAGACCCATTAAATGTCAGTGTTTGTTTGTCATGAAGTGGACTCACATTTATCCTCTGTGATGTGGATCAGGGTTCTCTATATAGGTATGGTTATTATTAATAAACAATGTGAGTTGTCCTAGTATGGTTATAAGTTGTTCAGCACCGGTTGCATCACTAGATCAACTATAATTTGCTTGAGTATGAGGGCATGAAATACATGGATTACGTGTATTGATAAAATTTACATTCCTTCCACTAGGAACCATTTCTTAATAATGGATGACACTAAATTAGTTTATAAATCAAAATACATTATTCCAAACTAGTAAAATACCTATCATTAATTGAGTAATTTATGCATTTAATCTATAATAATAAAAAATAGTTTCATTGAGGATTTATTTTATCATAAATCATTCATATTGGTCTGTAATGAAATTAGTAATTATCCTAAGAAGATTCCCTGGGAGTTTTGTAACCAAGAGTGCAACAAGGCCAGTTTTCATGTACCAGGATAACTCAGGGCAAGACCAAAACTCCATGTCGGAGTTTTCAATCCTAGGTACATCTGTGCCAGAGCATCCACTACTTGATCGTATCCATACAGGAATGTATTGCATGGAAAATACATAAAATATGTATATTACCAAAATTTAGCGAAGTTCATCTATACTAATCCTCATAGTCTATCTTAGGGTAATGTTCTCTAATAAGAGTTTTTCCAAATCTGGCTTCCAAGGTTTGTACTAAACTTCCTCTGATACCAACTGTAACGCCTCAATCCCAGTTACCCAGAGTAGGTGCATTATTACAAAACATTATCATGATATAAGGAATCATGTCCCGAATATTGATAAGTTTAGTATTCTTGGAAGTAATAGATACATACATAAGTTTTACATTTCATCATGAAATATAAAAGAAAATTATGTCCCCTTCGAACTCTCTTATATCCCTTAGCATATTCTTGCATGTTAATCATAATATACTTTTTTGCATCCTAGTAAAAATAAAACATAAAAGTAGGGAGATCAGATTCTTAGAATGAATAAAAATATAGCAGAAATTATCATTAATAAGCATAAACATTTAAGGAAGTGTATTAGACTAAAACAAAAGGCTTTTTTAAAAAACATAATATTGTGGGAAAGATAAATAAAATAATTCCATTTACTTATTCATGTGGATATTGTACTAGTGGAATAGTCACATGTAATATCAATAGCCAATTTCATAATAATGGAAGGTATAATGTCGAACATCATAACCACATTGTCAAGGCCTCATGCTAAGACTACAAAGAAGATTTTGTTAACACCTTGTGCAAGAAACTATTTTGTTTCATGAGACCTACTGATGCATTGAGGAGATATAGCAGGAACCACCCATCACATGGTAATTTCAATGCATTCCTCATATTAAAAAAATGAAACATAACATAAACATTCATATTAAAACTAGCATACGATGTGTTAAAACATTAACCATAAAACATGAATGGTATGAAAATAATACATCCAAAGTAAATCATATCAGAAAACCATAAATACATTATGGAAGATTTTATCATAATAAATCAACATCAAATATGTGTTAAATCTATCAAAGGATGTTGACATAGATGAAATCAAAATGATTTGAGAGAAATATCTCTTTATATTTTGAAATCATTTAAATGTAAAATAATTATAATAATAAAAATTATTTTGAAAAAAATATATAATAATGTAAGTAAATCTTCAATGGTGTTATAACGGTTCAAAATAGTTTCACTCGTCGTAGAAGTTAAAAAACATTCATACCTTAATTCGTCAAAGAGGTCATAAATTAACTTCTTTTGAAAACAACATAAAAGTTACTTTCAAAACATTTTATAAAAATATAATAATGGGTATAAATGGATTTAAACCATTTATAGGAAATAATAAAAATATTTTGAAATACATTTTTGAGAAACACGGAAGTGGGTGATAAAGAAGTCCCAGTAGATACTTAGGTATAAACAACCTCAAATAAATAAAAAGATTATATAATTAACCCTTAAATTGTATTGTTCCTTGATCAAGGGTATTTTAACCTCTTGATTAATAGTTAAATCATTTTTATTAAATTATAAAAGAACCACATACATAAATTTGATATCATATACGATCTTCTAAAATTTCTCTATTAACAATATTTCAGTAGTATCATTGTTTCGGGTGTTGAATAATTCCTTTTCAATTATATGTTTTGTTATGTAAGTCATGTTTTTTATGGATATGATGTGTTTGATATATATCTAGAATGATATTAATTTGTTAAATATTATTTTTGATCATAAAATAAAAATTATTCATGAATGATTACAATGGGGAATGAATCACATCGTGTTCGTTGAGATAGTAACCCATACGTACGCATGAGCGACATTATCAATCTATTAATGGTAAAATAGTATGTAATGGGATGTTATATCATATATAAACAATCATTAACATGTTATATTTATTAATTACATCAATTATACTCATTATTATACCCATCCAAATAATGAAGTGTTGAATAACAAACTACACCATGATGTGGAGACGGTAAGCTATCTGTACACGTATGGTGACTTTGTCATTCATTAGATGTATAGAATAATGAATATGTTTATACCATATTTTTAATAACATCACAGTAAGTACAGGATAAAAGATTTATTATTTTGTTATGGAAACATCAAAGAAAGAGGATGTGGATGAAGAAAAAAACAATGACTGAGGTGATGAAATTATTACCTCTTCTTCAAGTTCTTCCTTTTGATTTGATCAAAAGGTTCCCTAAGGGTGGATTCTGATCAATGAATGGCCTCTTGGATTAAGTGTGGGTTTTTGGGAGTATAATTGAGCATGGTTTGGCAGATCCAAATGGATACATAGGTGTGATTTTGAGAGAAGGGTAAGTACCCTCTTATAAGAGAGGTGAGAGTCACTTTTGGAAAAGCATGAAATATTATTTTATTATACAATAATATTTGGTTTATAATGACTCAAAAAGAATTTATATCGAGGTTTACATCGGGTTCATTATGAAATCTCTCTACCAATAGGTTTTAGATAGGACTAGGTCTCTATATTAACCTTACATTTTATATTTAACTCTTAGTTAAATTGTTTAACTTTTACCAAGAATTGTTGTATTATTATAATAAATAGTAAATGAACATACTATAAATATCCAAGAGAACCACAAGTGGTTCATTATTGATGTATCTATCTTTATCTAAGTCCTTTTACCAAGTCATTAGATTTTTTGGAATGTTATATCAATTAATTATATAGTATTTGTTTTAAAATCTCATTTTTTGACAATTTCACACTATGTGGTATTTGGTTTTTGTGAAAGTCATAACAACTTTATCACTTTGAACAAAAAAAAATTAATTCACCATAAAATGTCATATTAACCTAGATAATTCTTGGAATACATAAAAAGTATCAATTTAAATTTTTATTAATATTTATAATATCAATTATTTTAATCTTTGAATAATAGGTAATTAATTCATCATCATTACGACATAAATAAATTTAGTTATTTAATGTCTTCAATTTTTAAATAAAATACCATTATGAAGGAAATAATTTTATATTTATAATGAATATCTGTAGTTGAATTAATATTATGTAAAATCCTATATTAAAAATGGTTTAGTTATTAAACATTGAATTTAATACTTTTAACTCTTCTTTAAATAAAATAACATTAAATGTCCAAATCTAATCCAAGTGGACCAAAAGGATCATATTTTATTAATAAGGATGGTTTTGGTTTAAATAAACATATCCAATAGAATTAATGCATGTTCTAGGATAATGATAATATCATTTCTACCTTTAATTAACATATTTACTTTTAATCGTGGTAAACAAATTCAACAATTATTATTCAGAAAAAACTATTTCTATCCTATTGAACCACATTTACAATGTGATGTCAACCGTGTCTCTCAGATTTTTAAATTCATTTCCTAGAAGCAGAAAAATTATGTTTTGTGCAAATTTTGAAATGTTCATAGAAGGTGGGTAAATGACGTTTAAAAAATTCAATAATATTTTATACATCTAATTTTATTTTAAAATGACTCCAATGAATTACATTAAAATAATAAATGTATTATGTATCTATTTTGACCTAAAATAACTATAAATAAAATATATAATTATTTAAATAAAAAGTAGGGTTTAAACCATAATGAAGTGTTTTCACTATTCATAAAAATTGAATGTTTTCCGAAAAATACCAAAAATTCACCTTAAGCTAATTTTGATATTCCGAATCCAAAAATGAAGTTCATTTTGAAAAATAAAAATTATAAAATTTTGAAAACTAGGAATTACTGTTCATAATGGTTATTTTTATTGGCCGTGGTCTAGTAGAACATGGTGTTGTGTACAGCGTAATCTATTGCATTGTTCAATGAGAAGCGTACCGTGGAAGTTTGTTGAGTAATGGTATGTGCGAAACACCACATCCATACTATTATGTGAAATGTTAATAATTTAATATTCAAAAGTATTGTAAGGAAATATTTAATTGATTATATTATAAATATAATATAATAAATATTATTTTATGATGAATTAATATTTATTTTTCCATGGTTTTATTCATCAAGAAAATGGAATTATAGTTACTGTGTATGAACGGACAACCATATCCGATAAATGTATATTTAAATTTCTATATCTAAATTTTATAGACTACACTAAAAACATATATACTGGAATTATATGATATTTATATCATGTTAATGATTATTTATTTGATTTAATGAATATCAACATAAAAGTACCCAAATAACTGAACCAAAACATACATGAAAATAAATTAATTATCAACAAAAACATTGATTTTAACCAAACTATTTTAAAAACTTCTTATATATTGATATTTAAAAATTTTAAAAGTGATAAAATATAATAGTATGGTAACATAATAGATTAATAGTAAGTATATATTTATTATACTGGAAGTATAGTCACATACAAAGGACCTCATGCCCGAGGTAACTGTTTCTGGTCTGACATTTACATATGGGCGACATATCCATACCCAGAACCTATTATTACATTATAGCGTATATAATTTTCTTTATATACATTATATCAAAAATTTTAAAAATTTTATGTTATTTGAAAAATCATTTTAAATAATTTATTTCTTGGGGATTTTGATTCATATGCATCCAATATCGTGAGGTTTTTTCTTAAATAATATCATTATTTGGGATTTTTTATATTTATGTCTCCATTTGGTAATTATATTATATTTATATATTAAATTTGACATATCATATTTAGAAATAGTAATTCTTTATAATTTTCAAGAACTTTTTCCATTCTCCATCTCATTGGTACTTAAAACAATTGAGATTTTTTTAGGTACTCGCAATTTATTTTTCTATTTGGTAAAAATCTATTTTCAAAACAATACATGTTTTATGGATATGTGTTCAAGTTTTTGATGTTTCCAAATTTTATTGAATATATATTTTCCATTTTTTTGTATTACAACATGTTTTGATTCAAATATTCTTGTCGTCTTCCAAACTAGGTATGTTTGGCTTCTTCTGAAAATGCTAAGGGCATTGTTTTAACATCAATGAAATGTATGGAATTTAACATCATCATGACCAATAAATTATTTAATGGTTTTATAATATATTTAAAAGGATATTTTAAATGAAAATTTTTTAAAATTTTTTTATCTTTTACTCATAAATATAATTTAAAATTAAAAAGGTTATATTCATCAAGAATAATTTAATGACATTATTATGGTATATCTATTCCATAATGACACTAATAATTTATATCTACATATGACCCAAAAAAGAAGTGTTTTACTAATACTACCAATATTATATATCAGGATGGTTTATGATAAGTTTGGATGGGGATGTACTAATTTTATACCATTCATATTACCCAAGATGGTTTATGCATATGTTTATTGATTGGATTAAAGTTTGAAATTTTAAATCCCAGTTTTTCAACATGAATGTATATTTTTGTCATGTTTCACCCCATTCGTATCATTAATTCATTGGACTTATGATGTTACAGATGAAGAATGTTATATCCCATCTATGTATCATTACATATCATGAGAAAAACTATCTTTTATTTTAGGCTGAGGCCTTTCATATTTAGGTAATGTGTCTAGGTATGAGGCCTTTAAATCATGGACATGATTTTGGAAATTATACATTCACTCATTATGTGATTAGATAATGATATTCCATGTGATTATTTGATTATTTTGAGTTTCCGTTGTTATACATTACATTTATGTGGTTATGTTTTGGAATTTATGAATGATCATTTATTAATTAAAAATTATGCCCATGTAATTGATTGAATTTCATGTGTTTCAGTTATTTACCTAGCCATATTGATTAACATATTTTAATTATAGCTTCCAATGTATGAATAAAATTACTAAGTATCAAAGCTCACCCATTTATAATATTTTATTTTCCCCTGGATATCTAGATGTGTTTTATACTTTATATGTTGAGATATTCTAAGGGGGAATATAATTTTCTAAAAAAATAACAGTACATTTTATGTTTTTAATTTTAATTTGAATTTATATAATGTGAATAGTTTACCAGACTAGTATAATATTCAATTCTTCATGATGCGATTCATTATATATAATTCCCATGACAGGAACTAACCAATAACTCTATACATCTAGGGTTAGGGTCTTCATAGTTGGGATTAGAGTAATTATAAATGAAACCTGGGGAATTAGGCCTCAGAAAACAAAGGGTCTATAAAAACTTTATGATAGAATTTCAGTATAAATAAATATGGGCTTTCTAACGTTTTGATGATGATTATATTTTGTGGGTTTTCTACGAAATAAATCTCTACTTTGATACTACCAGTGGATGTGGTTTTCATGTAGATGTAGCTAAGGTATATTAACATTGAACAATCCATATCCTTCAAGACATGATAATTACATGGAACATGTAAATTGGCCATAATATGAAATTGACTTGAATCTCTTGTTAGATATCATTGGATAATTGAAATTTAATTTAAAACCCATTATGAAGGAATTTAAAATATTTATAGGATTTAAAAATATTCCAAGGGAAGCCCTATTTATGATTATGATATTAGGTAAGCATATATTTTCCAATTTGTGTTAATTATTTCACAAGTGTTCAGATTATACAATATGTTTCAGAATGTTATGATCTATATGATTTGTACACCATTATTTGGAAATGGTGCATATTCGAAGTCATTTTAACCATATCACTACACGATCCCCATGTAAGGATTTCCCTCATGGAAATGATAATGATTTTGTAGTTGGGGAAATAAATTTAACTATTAATGTTATAACCATATCATGGAAACTGACTCATTTTATGGGAAAAACCATAGACATATAATTCATTGATATGATACTAAAAATAGTTTAACAATGTTATAAAACTTTATTCATCAACCAAAGTCATCATCCAATGGTAATAAAAATACATTTTTATAAGAGGAATATATAAAATTTGAAGTTGATATATTTCATTTTGGGATGAAATGAATTGCAGAAAGGTTTTTTGGTAGTTTCTCATCTATCAAGTGATGCAGATAAATAGTTTTTATTAATTTCAAAAAATAATAATGAAGAAGAAATAAAAAAATGGAAGGGATGTATTTTATGGTACACTCCTTGGAGATTTACATTCCTTTAGGGAAATTAAATAATAAGGAGATAAAATTACAATCCATAAGAAAAAAGGGAAGATAAATTTTTTTTCTATGCATGAATCCAACATTACAAGGATAATAAGGACTATTATATATTAATTATATAATTAGAAGATAGATATAAATTATTTCATTGACGGTGATGTGATAATTATTTTAAGGGAACTAATCTCCCTTATATTCTAATCGTATGAGGACATAGTATCATGTTATATAATTAAATAGATAGAATTCGTGATGTTTTATAGATTTTAAGGGGATAAAGTGAGTATTATGATGGAATAGAAAAATATGGATAATTTGAATTAGGGAGCAAAGTGTTATTCTCATGTGATAATTATGGGAAGAATCACTCTGGTACCTCTTATAGGGGAATATGAGCTTTCTAAAACTATTGAGATAAATAACAACATTATCATGATTAAATAGGGATTAAATAATTTTCTAATGTGACATTATTCAACTTTAATTATATGGGGTTCTATTGAAATGAATTCTGCAAGAGTCAGAGGAATAAATCAAAAAATAAGTCGTGGGATCTGGGTCATGCTTCTGTGATTACTACAGATGAAGTGGAATGAATAATTTTCTTGTTCTGGGAATCGAATTGTTTTTATATAAGTATTTTTTATATGAAATTAGGGTTATATTAAATATAATATATCCAAATATGGATCTCTAGTTATATTTCATTAATGATTTGATAGAATATATTGAATAGCACTAATGACAAAGCAAAGTGAATCTACGGGAAGGTGAAATTATTTGAAAACACAGGATTGGGGGAATTTATCCTTTGATATATTCACTATGATGAAATATTATATATAAATTCATTTTTATGGTATATAATTTATCACGTGGAAACAAGTTTATGATTTTATGGTTTATGTAATATTTTATAATTTTTTACTTCATGTATTTATTTATCAATTAATTTCGACAACCTTAGATTATTTTTATTGAATAATTAATGTTTTCATTTAGATATTATAGTTATCATGGTGTTCGTATATTTTAATGTGAAATTAAGAGTCATATTATGTAGTCTGGGGAATATTATCCTGATTCAGTGGCCTTCTGTTAACTTTTTTTTACATTGAATTTAGTTAGAAATATATTTGATGAGTCTTAAGGATAACCATTTATGGAATGGATTATGTTTAATTTTATCTTACTATTGTTAATGTAATGATAAATTTATTATATTGGATAACTTTTCCCAGAAAAGTTTTATTTATTCAATAGAGAATGATCAATATTATTATCTTTTATAGATCTTATAATCAGTTAAAATTTAGTGTTACTATGTCCGGTTTAAAAAAATTAATACTGGATACTAATTTCATACACTAATAATTGATGTATTAGTTCATCAAGAAGCATCCAAAAGATATAATTACTCTTATTAAATTGAAGGATATTAAGTATGTAGACATTTTATATTATTTTCCATGTGAAAAAAGATCTTGATAAAATATTATTAACCTAGGACCATAAATTGAGATTAATAAAATTGTCTCATAACACATCATAGATGTAATGATTTTGGTCGTAAAGATTTCTAGATTCTTCAGTTTCTTGAGATCCAATATCAATAACTATATCCATAATTATTTATGTCTTTTTACCATACCTATATATTCAAATTCCACCAATTCTCTCCTATTTTTCTTGTAGTATGTGTCATTACAGTTAACCCTCATACAAACATTCATCTCATATCAATACGGTGTTTTACTACCATTTTTATGATGTGGGATTCATAGAAATGTATTTTCAAATTTTATACCCTTAATTTAAGAGATCACAATTAAATATCAAGGTTGAAATTCATGAAATTGTAGTTGAGTGTAACGAACTAAGATAAAAAAAGAGTAACATCATCTATAATTGAATAAATGAAACAAAACACCTTTATTATAAGATAATGTAATATTCCTAGTATTTATGATTTTTTCTTTTAATATATATTCAATGTTCTGGGTATTTTATGATTAATGAAATGACGAGATTATATAAAACATGATTCATTATTAAAATATTACTATTTTAATTTGGAAATTATAACCTAGATATAATGATTATGAGAAATAATATCATTAAATAATTATAAATAATATATAGTTTATACATTTATAAATATAATTCAATGGTTCGTTATTATAAAAATATATATATTTTTAAATAAAAATAAATTGTTTCTAAAAAACTATATTCATTTATAAAAGGGTTTATTCTCTTTCTTTTTGTACATAATTTAAACATAATTATTACCATATTTAAGAAGTTAAGTCCAAGAAAACAAAAATATAGATTGAAATCTACATTACATTATTATATTTCAGAAAATATTTTATACTTTTCAAAAGAAGTATAATTGTTCGATAAATACTGAAAATTGACTATTTTTTATTGAATACTACATTTTTGTAATAATTATTTTAAAATGGTAAATTTTATAGTTATTTTGTTTAAATGTTATAATATATATATTATACTAAACATTAACTACTATATTTCATTGGGGTTAATTTTATGTCCAATTTAGAATTTAATATAATTTCGTATATATGGGAACTTTTATTTTGAAAGATTCAATTTCATTGCATATGTGGGTTTTATTTAAAATGGAATTATAAAAATTCTCTAAATTGATTTTAAAAAATTTATCCAATATTTTGAATCATAATAATTCATATTATGAAAGAATTTTAGATTAATTTTTTACCATAAGGGACTGTACAATTAGTAAAAATTAATTATTGCGATTAATGTAACAATTGGTTTAATGTGTTTTATACTAAGAAGGTACAACCATAAAGTTAACAAAACATTTTTAAAACCCTATTTTATGTGAATAATTAGATCATATCACCTATAAAAATATGTAATGGTATTTTTATGATTCTTGTGTAATAATAAAATTGTGTTTTTAATTTATTCTTTTAAAACATTCAAATTGTGTTATCTTCCCCTCTTATAATATGATTCCCTTATCCTATCCTATTAATAATTAAAAAATAGTTATCTTCAACAAATACATACTCAAATTAATTTATTACATGAATCCCCACATCAAAGAGGCCTTAATTTTATTTTCATTCCATCCTAAGAGGGTTTTATTAATAAACCTAATGTGGCTCCCTGAAGAAGAGGTTAAATTATTTAATTTGGGAATTTATTGAATATCATATTCCACTTTCCTAAAATCATCATCAACTATGGTAATAGAATAAAAAATTTATATATAATTTACTGATATGTTATTTTGTTAAATTAATAACCCATATTGATCTCCACTAACAAAAAATGGGAAACAAAACCAATGATCATGTGTACAATCGATTACCATATCACGAATCGAGGTAATTCATTTCTAATAAATATGAATAAAATATAGATATAATTATTTAAATTGAATACTTATATTATATTTGTTATATTATTACCCATCTATAATTAATGATATCACATATACAATCTTACAATTCATTTTTTAGGGGATATGATAATGTCACTCATCTGAAAGGAGGACTTAAACATATTAAGGAAATGTGATTCAGGTTTCATATTCTTTAAATGGAGTGTATTACCAATAAAAATGATGAATTCATGTGATAATTATTACCCAAACATAGTTCTAGAAGAATAATATCCCATCAAACTTCATACCATCTAATACATTAAAAAACAATAATGTTTCTTGTGATTATGTCTTGACTACTACCTCCATATAGAAATAACAAATTTCATTCATTTTATATTAAAATTTATTTTAATATGGATTACGTTTATTTTTATGAATAAAATATATAAATTAATAATTAATATGCAAAGGTGAATATATATTTATTTTTCTTTGATTACATCTGTCGGGAAAAATCAAAATAACATTCATTTGTATCTATGACATAGATTATACAAGAACAATATGTTTAATTTTCAATATCTATATATTTTTTATTACTCCAAAAACATATATAATGATTATTTATAATATAATTTCATAGTAAATGGTTTCTATATAATGTATCCTACATCTCAATTGAATGATATAAATTACCTAAAGAGCCTACACTGTGTATGAGCAGTATTTGTTGACAATGATTGTCATTGGTTATCAATGACATACAATGAAATTATAATATATTTAAAAATAAAAAAATGATCTATACTTTATATATTTGTTGTTTCTTGAATATATAAATCATGTCCTTTAATCTATGAAAACATATAAATTCTTTCAATACATTGAGTTTTAGAGGTTATTCCAATCGAATTTATATAGATTCATTAAATGGAATTAGATTACACACTTGAATGATTATCCTAGAAACTATGATGATTGTGGAATTCATTATAATTTCAATGAACATGTCTAAATGGTGAGACATCTGTTATAATAGATAATATGGATTATTTGATGAATGATAATGATCTATAGAATTTATATTCAAAAAGAAAAGAGTAATTGATGAAGGAGAATATTTTAGGAGAATCTGAGAATGGATTGAAAAATTCTATAGTTATCTAGGTATAATTTTGGCTATGTATTTTTGTTTAATTATATTCTATAATTGTTTTTTAACTATGCAATTTTTGAGGGTTATTGAAAAATTCTCCGACCACATTTAGAAGACAACCTTACCTCAACCAGGGTAAATTTTAGACCCAAAGGTCATCTACTACTATGGGAGATAATCTCTACCCATAAATCCCAATGGGAGATGAGTGGAGGGACATGAAATATACAATTTAGTTCATGTGTATAAGTCTCGTAATGTTCACATGTGAAGGCATGTAGAGTTCTTTCCAAAAGCTCGTTGGGCTGAGGCCCGTGGATTGTGGGTGATGTGTATAAGTATTAATCCCCGGTAGCCATCAGGAATGGTGATAAACCACTTTTTATCTAAAATTTCATAGTTGAGAATGGAGGATTTTTTATGGGGTATTAAATGCACATTCTCACTATTTAGTCATTCAAAATGATATGGATAATATAACAAACACATGATAAATATAATATCTTTGGTCTGTTGTGTACCACACAACACTCATTTGAAAAGTCCATCATCTTCTACCTCCCATCCCCGAATGAAATTATTATTCATTAAAGATTAGGGAAAGAACACCATTGATCAAGTAATTGATCTTTACAATCATTCTATTGTAAAAATGATGAAACTAACATAATCAAAATAATCATAAAACGTTGTTTTTATGATTAATATTCTATAAAATCATGTAATAAAACAATTATATTTTCTATCTATATGGATTAATTGAACAGATACCATGGAATGTGTTTATATTCACATGGAGGTGATAAAATAATCACAAATAAAAAGTAGAGATCTCAATGTAATGATTCGACCATTTATTATCATGTACCGCATATATGATAAAAAAAATCTACGATGTTCATCAATTCAAAACATGATATTATCATGGAATTTTTGGGGGGATTTTAGTCAGTGAATCATAGATGTGAAAGGATGTGATAAAAGAATATAAAATTATAACACACTTGACAAAGAATCTCTTCTTCCACTCCTAAAATATTCTAGATATCTGTGTTTTCTATAGTATAAATCCTATTAGATCATCCATTCATCCAAACAATCAGAGTTACATGAGTCTATTTGTATATTCCATGAAGTAGAGTACCAAATAACCTATTAGTTATTTGATAGAGATCTATGAACACCTTGTATAAATAATAGTTTCATACACATGATAGGTTTTTATACATTCCATGTGTGCTCCATGAAGCAAAACAACACCATGATCCTTTTCAGTGTATCATACTTCCACTATGATATATGATGATAAAACCAATCATGTACCCTACTATTATATGACTAATAGAAGAATATTTTTACAATTGTTTTCTATGCGAAGAGAGAAGACATCATTTTTACTAAATAATATATGATACGAGTAGAGTGAACCTATGTTTATAATAGTCTATGAAGGAGAAGAAATTTTGATTGTTTGAACTTGTGTTTTTGAAATAAAGAAGGTTATTTTGGTTAGATAAATATAGTCCACTTTTCTAAATGAATATGAATAATCCTTATCAAAACATGATCAGGTTTCATGAAGTATACAGTGAACAAATACATGACTATATGAGGAGAACGAGGGAAGTAAGCATGGAAAGAATATAAATAATACCATATGCTCTGAACGAAACCTAAAAAATTAAACATTAATCCATTAATCCATAATAAAAAATATATTACATAGCACATAATATGTTAAATATAAAAACTTTGTTGTAAAATTAACTTGAGTTATACTTTTATTGTGTAAATAATTAAGGAATATAAGTATTTACATTTGTGAAATATAATTGTTTAATAGTTTAATCTTGATAGTGTGGTTTTATTCGATAACAAAACCATTTGGTACATCAATAATAAATAAAGATAAACCAATTTACAATGATCATGGTAGATATTGTATGTCATATTGGAATTATGATATAGTAAGTCTATCATAAATTCATACCATTCTGTGTAAATATGAAAAAATAATTTGGATTATACAAAGCTGACATGTTCTATTACTATTTTGATAATCATATGGGAAATGTTAGATTCAATAAATATTGGTTAATGGCTATTCTGTGTAGTTTGGTTTCCACTAATGAAGATTGTGATCAAGATAATGATATACAATATTTCATATTTCTATGTGTCAAATATCATAGGTAGAAGAAGACGTGATCTACCAATTTATATTCAATTGAATATCATTGGTGCATAAATTTTTTTTGTTTATCAGTCCATAACATATTCATATCATTATAGATTATAAAATAATAATAAATTGTCTAGATTTTTTGGTGCTATTAAGAAGAGTAGGGTCTAATGCATATTATTATTCAAGTAACCAGGTAAAGGAGAAGGATCTTGTTAAAGATTAACATATCACTATGACATCCAATAAAAGTCTCATCTGGAGGATGACATTCAGGGTATTATAAATCACCATAACAAGAAGGTGGACACAGACATCAAATGTAGTATAATGATCTATCCATTATATATAAAACAATAATTTTCAATTTAAAATAGTGCATTGAAAGTGATATAGTATTTCATAAATGATACAACCACATCAAAAGGATTAATTTTTACTGGATTTTTGTTTTGGTAATTCTATAACATTCCAAGGAAAGTTACATTAATTGAGTAGTGAATATTTTAAAAATATAATTTGATAAATTTTTATAATTCAATATAGATATATATAAAAGGGAAGAGTGAATACGATATTTGAGATCCTACCATCTCATCTATGTAAAGGGATAAAAAATTTAAACTGTATAAAAGTAACCTGAACACTGATTCACCACCCACCCACCCATATTGTTAGGAATATCCTCAAATGACTATTTCATGTGATATTAGAGTTACTTTCCACTCTCTGAGTTTCTCTATATTGAAAATATTCTCTTTGGAATATTTTTCTATATTTCCATTATTAGAAATTAATTATTGTTTTGATGAAAATTTATATTTCTCTAAGAATAAGAAAATGTCATCCAACACCATGGTGAATAGAAGAAATTAATAGAAAATAAAGGCATGGAATTAGTCTATCTAATGTAAAGAATATGAAGAATCACTATCTCCATTCCATAGAAACAATGATTAGATATTAGGTATGTAAAATAAAGAACAAGTGGCTTTGGTTTCCACCAAGTACAAGTACAAAATTCTTTCTTAAAGTAAAAAAGTTATTCAAAAAATCATTTACAATGTATTTTACCATTTAATATTAACCTCATGATGAATATTCTAGCCAAATTTTTAATGATTAATAATTTATAACTTCTCGAAAAAAATTAGTGCATAGATAAAGTGATATTCTACATGATATACCTAGTGAACTAGTGTCCATTGTTTCCTGAGTCTTTCCATCCGTATCGGAAAATATCACCTAGCTATAAGGAGAAGATATTATTTTGTAGAATGATATGAATGAAAAAAATATAGAATGTTTAAAGGGAACCAGATAATTTGGAGACAAAGAAAAACTAAATAGGAAAATTGAATTAAGAACCTAAAAATGGTTGACTAAACTAGATGAGAAAGAGGCTCTAGAAGAAAATATTCATGACCATGAATAAGAGATGAAATATAATATTCTTGTCAATGTATGGAAATTGGATGAAAATTACAAGAATAACTAATGACATTAATGTTTTATTCATAACAATGTCAAGATACAAAAGGATGAAATTGGAGGAATGGAAAACTCTTCTTGAGAGAATGTGACTATGATTAATGATCATAAAATCAACCTCAGTATGAATTTTCATGAATTGGAAGCTCATCTAGACAATCTTAATAAGACACATATTAATACTTCCAAATATAAGGATACAATTTAGACGTACATTCAATTATAATTAGAGGATTCTACAGATAAATGAATAATAAAATTTAATATGAAGATCATGACTTCTTCCAATGATCTATCTCATGAATCTGAAAAAAAAAATAGTTATAATTCATTCCATATTATAATATTTTTTCTAAATATGTTTCCACAATTAGAATAAGATATAAAATATATCCTAAACAAGTATGGATGAATAAAAGAGACAAGAATCCTCCCAACATAACACTGTTGGATATGAAAAGTATTTTTTAATATGGTTCCCAACAAAGAGAACTTTATGTCACGTAGAAGACTCAATTATCTTATAAAAAATATATCTAGAAATCAATATGTTTGGGTTAATGTTGTCGATGAAATATTTATATATGTATATCCATTAGATTTTTGGTATGATCCCCATAATGAAAAATCCAAAACTATTCATATGTCAATGTTGAGAAATATAACAATGAAAGAGGACTATCCACTGGTCCAGGGGAATCATTATACTATAGATAGATATTAAAATCTTGATGACATCTGATATGTATGTAGTAATAATGATAATAAGGATGGAACATTCACACCTCATCACATATCTGAAGATGATGAGAAAATATGTCTATTAAATTTTAATGTGCATAATGAGAATACTAAGGGATGAAATATAAATAATTTTGTTAATAAAAACTATTCCATTAAGATTTCAATTCAATAATCATAGAACACTTTGGTATATTACCCCAAGATGATGAAGTAAGGTGCTTCATCCAAAATTAAAAAGGATATCACTTAGTAGAATCATTTTGAATGATTTTCACTAGATTCCATAGTTCCTAATGATATATTTGTTATCAGAAAAGATTATTTGGAATTAATGAAAAAAAATTTAAGATAAACATGGCAAGGATTATGAAAAAGGAATGGAAAATAGTCTTCTAGAAAAAAAATACACTCTATCTATGAGGTGTAACATAGATCGAAATGCAATAATGAATTCCATTGAAATTATCCTAGAATTATAATATTTAATTAAGATTGAATTTTGATGAAATAATTCCTTCAATGATTTTGATGGAAGATGAATTACACACAATTACATTTAAGTATTTGTAATATCCACACATCCTCACTCAAAATTAGTGATTAGATCATATAGTGTGAAGAGGAATGTAAATAGAGCCCCTTTAATGAGAAAAACCCCTCTATCATGATATTGAAATTGAAAAAATAATAAAGATACAAATCATTCTTATAAATAATTGTGTATTTTATTTCTTATTATAATGTAGTTAATTAAAGGTGAAGCATTTTCTCAGGGAGAGAGATTAAGAAGTAGTCAGTGATTTAAATTACTGGAAGAATATTTTAATAAGTTTAAATCCTTGATTGATTCTTCAATTGGTATTTAAAAAATATTATAGGTTATTATCAGTGATGAAGTCAAAAATAATGAATCCAAATCATAAAAAAATGATAAATAAGATATCATATAATTTTAATCTGACGTTTTATTTTACGAATATCTAGTATATATGAAGACCATCCTTAGTGAAATTGTTTAAACTATCAAACTCAACATTCACATGTTGATGATTCAGTCTCATGTGTTATTAGTTTTATAACAACATGAAACACATTCGTGAAAATTTAAACCATTTTGAAGTTATTGAGGTTCACTTTCTATGATAGAGAGGGAAATGAATAGTGGTTAAAAAGCTACCAACATCATTATATAAATCAGTATAAAATCTAATTATTCTAGATTTTGTAGGAAGAACAAATCATTAGAAAGTGTATAAATTTATTAAAATATCATCCATGTTCTTTTAATATAAAATATATTTAATGAATTGTAATTGAAATAATCAATGACATAAGAAAAATGGAAATGATCTAAATCCACTTATGCTTTATGTTTCACTGGATGATTTTAATTTCATTTTTTGTGTGAGTGCAACTATTTCCGGTAGAACATTTCTAATAATGTTTCTTATCATATTTATGTGTCTTCGGTGTATGATGATTCAGAATACCCCATGAAGACAATAATATGACTTCTCAATTCATGAGGAATATTTCTTAGTTGGTAAGGGATAAATTTGTTTTACAAATCATATTTTCGTTTTCGGAACAGCAACTATAGATCAAGTTGTTATATATTGGAACAATGAATCGAACACTCTTTACGTATTGAATGATACCCTTTTTTCCCGAACATTTTATTTATTATCATTAATGGGGAGAAAAGGTGATATGATTGTATGTAAAAGTATATTTGGGAGAGAAAATAATGATAGACATATTTATTCAATCATTTGGAATGATACTTTGAAGGAATTACCAAGAGATACATATAGTGAGATCAAAGATAACACTTTATATATGAGTTTCATTTTTTATAAATGACTACCATTGGTTTTTATTAAATGATAATGAAATATTAATATGTTTCATTGATGTAATTTTTATTAAGAGGTTACAGTGTTGATAAAGCATGAAATAAGTGGTCATGTATTATAATCTGAAAAAATAAAAAAAATCAAAGACATTGTGTTTTATTAGTGAGTCCTAGATATTTATTATGGATTCATTAATTGGATTTAGTTGAAAGGCTTGAATTATTCCCCTATAAAAACTGAAGATTGATTAACTTGTTTAATGTTCAAAGAACATTGTCCAATGGAGACAATTTTTTTACAATAATGTTGAATGATGATTTTTTTATTGAATAATATATTTATAATTGATAAATAAAAAAGAAAAAATTAATTTCTTTACGGAGTATATATAAAGAGAAATGGAGAAGGGTTTGAAGAATTCTATACAAAATATTTTTTATTATTATTATGGAAATGAATTTTATGTTGAATTAAATTCTATAAATTGATTTTAAATAAATATTTTTTAGGATTAATTTATTTATTGCCCAACTAAACACAATTTCCATGAAAACCTCATCCAATGAATGTTTGGGACTATATGGTCATCCAAGTATATTGGATGTGAACTCATTAAACCTTTCATGGGGGACATGTATAAGACCTTATAAGACATTTGTATGAGGTATTTGGTGCACACCCTTGATGTCATGAAGATTTTAAAGTAGAAACCCATAGGGATGACATCTCTAGAATGGGTGTGATGTCTTCTAGTAATGATCCATGTTACCCTTTTCGAATCGTATGTGTTCAACATGAAGATACAATACCAAAATTAAAAACATGTGATTTATTGATATGGGTCAAACTCATCACTTTCAATTTTTATCCATTAAAAATTATCCAGATAAAATATATGTTTTATTGATCAAAGAGTTCACATCAATCTGTTTCATCTTTCATATCACTCATTTTTAATGGCCATTGTGTTCCTCTTCTATTTCACTCGATGGTACTTTAATTATCTAGAGAAGATGGTCCAACCACTATTAATAAAGGAAAATTTCCTCATGATTATTCTGTAATCAAAATGATGTGGCTATCAACATCGATATAACCATGACACATTGTTTTCCTGAATAATATGAAGATAAATTAGATGAATGAAAAACTAATTCACAAAGGAAATAATATATTTTATCTTCCTGGATGTTTTCAAGGATTTTAAGGTAATGAATTTATAATTTCAATAATACAATAAACTCACCAATAAGGATATTTTGAGATCATAAAAGAATGGTACAAACTTTTTTAGGGTCACATATCCCACATTTTATGAATTCAAATATGAGATATCTACGCTTTCAAAACAAGTTATTCACACAATATAATATATAGAATTTGATTTATTGGATCTCATTAGTTCATTAATGTAATATGTTCCTCTAAAATTATAACACCCTCGACCAAGAGGTGCTACATCATATAATTACATATAAGAGAGATCTAATATTTTTATAAAACAGAGCATCTTTGGGCTTCTATTCATGAAATAGATAAGCGTTTCATGTGTCTCCAAGGATATGAATGAGTGGCCCGAAAGCCTTATTTTTTATTTATTTTCTAAAACCCCCCTTTCAAGGGATGAGGTAGAACCCTTACAAGGCCCGTAGGGTTAGGAATTACATTTCATGTTGGCTTTGGATACATTACATGACCCGTGGGTATTAAGGAAATCCTAATGACTATGACAACTTGAAACTGCTCCTCCCCAACATGTGCATCATGATCATCTCTCCACCTTTGCATGACTGTTAGGCTAGCATGTCCATGTGAAGGGGTGTACAGGTGTGGTACCGATGGAAAATTTCATACCCACTCATTCTTCCAATGCATGTTTATCCCTGCTCTAGTGGATGTGTCCTACTCTTTCCTCCTCTAGAGTGGTTCCTTGTAGAATATGTCTATGCAACTGCAAATTAGGTGGCCCTGAGGGCCTTGAGGTGACATGAATTCCATGAGGTGGCCAGAAAGACATACTGACCCGAATTCCATGGGTGTCCTGAAGGCCTTAAGGACTCCCAGCCCAAACTGGTGGCCCAAGGTGAATAGTCATGGATGCTACAGTACCGAATAGTACCTGCTCCAGTATTTGAACAATAAGTGCTATAGTACCTACAACAGTTCCTTCTCCAGTACCTGCAATAGTTCCTACTATAGTACTACTATAGTACTACTATAGGACTGATACAGTACCCCCAAAAAATTATCCCTCTTCCTGGTTTTTAACATAGGTCTTGTGGATGCACTTATAGAGACATCACCAACTGGGCTAAGGCTCATGTGCAAACGATGATATCTCTAGGTATATGAGATGAAGGGGATTCATGTGAATCATTTTACTTTTTTAATGTATATCATTATACATCCTAGGTGAAGAAGAGACTTAGCCAAAAAAATTGGGGTTTATTCACTCACGATGTGCATCGCGAAGTAAAAAAGTAATGTGAACTAGTGCGTTGTATAATAATTCCATTGAGTTTTTTGATGATATAACCAAGAATGTTCCTTTTTGTTACACGATGGATAAAAGAACACCCTCAAACTATCGTGTTTTTCAATGGGATAAGATATTATATGTAAAACTCTTTATTTGATAATATTATAGCAAACATACATATAAAATCATTCAGAAAGCATAAGATACTATGATTTTTTGTAATCGTGTTTCACAAAAGAAGAAGACAGTTTTAATTGTAGAAATGTTGTTCAATTTAAATGAATAATACGTAGAACTATGGTCCAAAGATTTTGAGTTTTCCACAAAGGATATAGTTCATCTTTACATGAATAGGTGAGGAGAAAAAGGAATTATGTGTAAAAAAATACAAACATAATTCCAAATGGTGTGCATGATAAATTAATATGTAAACATGAATACATGAATGCATAGAAAAAATATAATACACAGCACATAATATGATATATGTAAAAATATAGATGTTAAATGAACATGAACTACTATTTTATTGAGTTATGATTTCATTAAGAGATAATTATGTGTTTATGAATGATTATTAATGCGTAAATTTATATAGATAGCTTGATTGATATAAATTTCATAGACATTTTTTCCTCATGGAGAACAAATAAAAACCCATATACTATTATCATTATTGATATTCTTAATCAGTTAATATTTATTATATAGTTATTATATTACATATTCATATCATTATGACTGATGAAGAAGAAATAATTATCAATGGTAGAATAAGATGTGACTAACCAATAAATTTTTAGTTGATTATCATTTGGTTCAGAAATAATATTGTGTTTATTAGTCCAAAACCTATAAATATCATTGTGATTGAGAGATGAAGTAGTAATTTTTTTTATTAATTTGATGAAGCAGAAAGTTTAATTCCTATGGTTTTTCAAGTATACCAGTTAAGAAGAAGATTTTTGTGGAATATCAAATTAGAATTGTGATAACAAACATATATATCATATTGTGGAAGTCTTTCTTGTCATTATAATGAACCTTAACAAGATGGTGTAGACTATCTTCAATGGTTGTATAATGATCCATTTATGATATTTAAAACGTACACTATCAATTGACTAAACAGTACATCATGTTAAACACTATTTCCAACATTACATAATAATATTAAAAAAATTAGTTTAAAGTGGTTTTTTGGTTGGATAAAATATTCTCGAACACTGATGAACCACCCCCTCTCAATTTTAAACATATACTAAATCGGTCCATACATTCTAACAGAAAAACATGCATGAAAAAATCAATCATCACAAGAATGGGTGATTTTAACAATTAATTGTAAATAAAAAAGATGTAAAAGAATATATGTAAATCATGTATGTTAGAAAATATATGATTAAGGTTCTGTATTAGATTTTTAATATATCTATATTTATTAAATAGAAGGTACATACATATACGATGGAAATCAAACCTAAGGTATTGATTTTTCATCTCACTTTTATTTTTATGATACATAAACCATAATGAAAAATTATTCCTTTTTTGGTGAACAAAGTCACTAATGAACATTTAATAACATGGATATATTTTCCTTTATTCCATTTAATGTTTCCTTTTAATTTATTTATTTCTTGGGGATAGTAATTATGATGTTACCTAATTTGAATAATATTATTTTAGAATCTAACCTTTATTCGGTATTTTTTATATATATGACTCCCTTAGAGAAATTATATGACATTTATATGTCAAAATAAATCAAATTTCCTCTCCTATAGTTATTCATGGAATTTATAATTTAATAATACCATTTTTTATATATTTTGGACATCAAAATACCAATGAAATGTTTTTATATAAAATATACTTTAATTATATATTTGGTTTAAAGTAATTTCTTTATCCAAATCCATGTATTATGAAACAATTTCCAATAATTATTTTAAAATTCTAAAAATTATTTATTAAAGTTATTTTTACCCATTTTTTACTTTTTTCAAAATCAATTGAAAGGAATCTTTATATTATTTTTCAAAAATGGATTTTTTGGTTTATACTTATAATGTGATTTAAATCATCATTTAAATGTGTATGGAATATAACAAATATCCACCATCTCGACTAATCATTGTTTTTAAGTGTCCTTTATAATATTAAAACGTTATTTTATAGAAAATATTTTAATAATATTTTATGAACTTTTATTCATAAAATTATTATTAATATAAAAATATTATCTTCCCTAAGAATTATTTGAATGACATTTTCATTATATTTTAATCCCTCAAAAAAATCAATCCATTATTATACATATAATCCCAAAGGATATGATGTAATGATAAAATCCCTATTATTTCTCCAGATTTTCTATAATAATTTTGATATGGGATGTACATGCTTGATACCATTCATATTACTTTTGATTATTTATGAATGTATTTATTGACATGGGTAATTTTTAACAATATGTAAGATAATTATTCAAATATAATTTTTAGGTATATTATGTTTAATAAATTTAATATGAGGAATGAATTGGTATTAATATGTGATGGATGGGGCCTCATATAGCACCTCGATTCATCAGTATATATAACTAAAAAAACTAACATGGGATTTTTCCGGATGCCTTACACATTTATGTAAGATTTATTGGAATTAAGCCTCGATATCATGATTATTATGTCTATTAATATGCATTCCATAATTATGAGATTATTTATTTTTATTTTATTTTATTATTCAGAATATCAATGGTTAACCTTGATGCTCATGTGATTATTTATATGGTATTATTTGATCATCATTTTTTCCATCCATGTTATGGTCATGTAATTTATTGAATGGAATTTGATTCAGTTAATTACATTTCCATATTTATTTTAATTTTTTTTATGATCTCTTCCATTATAAAAAATATCCTCACTATGAATCTCAGCTCACTCCTTTGTTATGTTTTATTTTCTCTGTGATTCAATGAAGTGTTTTATGATTTATATATAGGGATATTCAAAGGGGAAATATGAAAATCTCAGATAAATAACATTGTGTATATTATTCATTCATTTTTAATCTGAATTTATGGAATATTGTTTTACAAATACAAAAAAAAATTTGTCCTTAAGAATGAAATTCCATGTATCATAGAACATTGTAATAATGTAACCACCAACTCTTATCTTTTAGGGTAGATGTATTTTCATGAAATTAATTCAAATAAATAAATTTTCTTAGTTCAGATACAATATAGATGAAAACTGAACATCTAATAAGATTTATATTTGTATTTTTTTTTTTAAATTAATTCCTATTTCTTAGTAATCCCCATGGTAAACCCATTTAACCATAAATATGGTGATAATGTTATGTTAATTTTATTATTAATTATGAAAAATACAAAGTGGACTCATTTACAAATTTTTACATGACAATATCATATATGTAATCACTTTTAAATAATTCAATTTGTAAAATTAGAAATAATCACTTTTAAATAACATAGAAAACATGAGGGAAAAACATCATGAAATGTTGTAATCTCATGTATAAATAGTTCTTATACCAAAATCAAAATAAAATTAAATTTCAATGGCAATCATAGGATTATTTAAAATATATAAATACTTTTTCTAGTTTAAAACATCTTTAAATAAAATTTTGTCTTTGTAAATTCCTTAATTTATATCACCATTTTTTTTTAAAATACTTATTTTTCACTTTTAAATGGAAAAAATAATCTTTTCTAAAAATTATAAAAAAAAATAACTCAAATCATATTTAGAGATGTTTATTCAAAAATTTATATTCATTTATTAAAAAAATATTTCTAAAATTGAAAATAAAATATTATATATTTTGAATCATATAATGATGTTGAAGAAATGTAGAGTTTATATTCATCAATTTTTTTCTCAAGTATTTATATATTTTCTAAAAATGTCATCATCCAATTCATAATTTCAATTTAAAGGATATATTATAAGAGTTTAATATTTTATAATTTATTTAGAAGTAAGGATGAGCGTATTTCATGTTATCAATGAAATGGTATTTTCTTGAAAATAACTATATATATATTTATCAATTTGTAACATTATACCCACTATAAGAAAAATTTCTTCAACAAAATTATTTCAATATAATGGAAAAATGATGATATAATTTTTTATCACATCCTTGAGTTCTCATGTAACTAATTTCAATTACTAATACCCCTTGAGAAAATTAACCATGAAATGTACATAATTTTTTTCTATTATGCCTGATATCTCTTTTAATTAAAAACTGAAAATTTTCTTATCCATTTTTATAACCTCATAGTTTACTAGATATGGAGGATTAAGTGTGTACTTTATCTGGATGGGATCTTGGAACACATCATGATATTGTGAGAGGATTGTGGAATGAGGAAAGTGATAATATACAATCCTTAAATGATAATGAATAAAAAAAAATATTACAAAGTCATAGATTTAAATTTTTCCAGATCCTCTAAACCTTGTTCAATGGTGAAATTTATTGGAATACATTCTCAGCATCTTTAAAATCCCTATTTAACAGATGATTACCAGATTATCATTTTTATTAGGTTTGAGATTCATTAATGTGTAAGATATTCACGATGATTTCCGCAGTTATATTATGAAATCTTATATTTATTTCTTCATATTCACCCATAAACATTGTATTTATACACATAATTATATATATGTTTTCATTAAAATTATTGTGAATGATTCAGGGGAATATTTTTTAATGAAAACTCTATGAAAGGAAGTTGTTTATCCTAACCACCATTGAAACATAAAAATGATGATCTCAATATATCCTTAAAATCATTGAATTGTTCCCTCAGGACAACCATATAATATTGAATGATAATTAATAAAAATATATAACATTTTATTTGGATCTTATTAAATACTTGTCCGTAATATTGAGGTAATCCTAAGATCTAGATCATTTTTAATAGAATGTGGTAATCCTTGTAAACATAACATTTAATTAATGTATAGAATGTAAATCTAATCCACAGAAAAATATTCTCTAATAGTGATTATGTGTACTAAATTCATTAGAAAATTTTCTACAACACAAATAGCATTATGTCTATAAATGTTTTTGTTGAGTCCAATTAAAAAATCCATGGTTTTGTTTTCCCATTTACATTCTCGTATAGGAAATGGTTGTAACATACCCTAAAAGTTATATCTCTTAGAGTAAACTTTATGACATACCAGTCTACTAGAAACAAAATAAAAAATATATATCTTTAGGTTTCCTCACTATAAATACTCTTTTATATCTCTATATAACATCACTCTTCCAAGATGAATAGAGAATGATGAATTATGGGAATCATCAAATAAATACATTACATATGGTGTTGTTGAAAAACATACATGGATCCATAAAATAATCATTCCATTTCAATAAATTATATACTAAATAACATTTATATCCTTATATAGTTCTAAATCTTACTTCTTTGCCATTATTATCCTCAAATTGATAGATGGCAAAATACTCATTTAAAGAAGATAATAACCCATTTACTACCCCAAAATTTCATGATATATTGTTTAAAAAACATGAAATATATGATATTTCATGATCCAAATCATGGATAACCCATCATGATCATGTCAAATCATATCATAGACCATGTTGTTCAGTTTACCATGGATGAAATATATTATTAAGTTATAATCATTAATCAAATTCAATAATATTCTGTCAAACATATTCATATAATTTTGAGTTAATATAAACATTAATGTTTTATATTTAATATATATATCTGAACATTATCCATATAGATAAATACATTTTAAATTTAATTCATAATTTACTACATATAAATTCAAATCATTAGTTAGGTAATGTTTCTCATGAGAAATCAATTTTCATGATGAATATGTTTTGACCATATCATTCTACATGAGGATAAATATCATACCATTATTTTATTCATCACATTATATTAAAATTATTTCTCTCCTGTAGGGTATTGTAATATAGTTTTCACAGTCTAAACCACTATTTTTCTAGATAAAATTTCATCACATTCATTCATACAACTCAACATAAATCACAATCAAGGTAACTAGGTGAGTGGATACTATTGGAAATTTATGATATAAAAATGGTTTGGAACCAATGGAATAACCATCGGATATTTTAATATATGTTATATCAACAGATACTTAAACTACTCGTATGTCTTCTATGGGTATGACCCAATAAAAAATGTTCAAATAAAAACATAGGTTTATGCTACCTGGGATTAACATATACCAACAGTTACATGTGCACTGTTGGTATATATGTATGATGAAGGTTTTACACTGTGTGTATAATATTCTATCTTGAAAATATTTATACCAATGGTTTAAAATAATGTCACTATATCCACCTCTACTACCAAGTACAACATTACATTTGAGAATCTCTACGATATATTATAAAAAAGTACAATCCACAGATAAAATTTAAGATAGATTCTCATTATCTATTTAAAAAAATGACACAGAGATAATTTTTCTTTGAGTTACCAATGATAATTCTTCACAATAACAAATATCATATATAGAATATTATTTAAAAAATCAAATAAAAAGTTTTCTTATCCTTCAGTATATATTCGATATATGTTTTATGTATTTTGAATATGATTATGATGTTACACTAGTGAATGTCTATTTTTGACCGTGTCTATCATTATTAGATAAACAACATGATGATTGATTTATTTTTTTATGGTTAATGCATTGATAGTTGATAATTATGATATATTGGTGGTTTATAAATATATTTATTCCTACTGTATAAATATTTTAATTATATACATACTTTTATTGAGGATGATTATGGGATTAGATCTCAATTCCATGGAACTTCATATCCCTTCCATTATTCCATGGGATAGGATAATGTTGTGATTTGTTTATCTATTATCTTTTCCACTAGATGGGATTTGGTGCCAACCATATATGTTCTCCTGGGTGGGATAGTCTAAATGAATTACCAACCCCCAACCTGTAAGGGAAATACTATAATGATTCTTTAACTCAATCCTGATATTGATACTAATCATTATCGTATTATGAAAACATGAGGTAACCTCATGTGAAGATCCTCTTGGAATAGGGAGTAACTTTACATTTCTTCTATTCCATATTATCGCTTTTTTTATAACAAAATATCCAATATTTTATCATATATATGTATGTAAATGATTATACATGATTACACATATACCTTACTTTTTGTTAGTATGTCAAGGCTTATTTTTGGTGCCCTCTTTAGTATTTATGTGCTCATACCCTATGTTAACACAGAGATAGAAATGAATCACTTATTATGTTTATTTTTAGGTACCTTATTATTCATGGAGAGTTTATGGTTCTTCTAGATGATGGAATCATAAGAGTAAGACCATTGATTATTTTTTTGGATTGGGTTAAGTCTCTTATAGATATTGAATGTCATGTATAATTGATGAACCTAGGTATTACATATGATCATTTCTATTTTCATCATAGTGACTTCTCATATGAAACCAACCCCCTTTTCCCATAAGAAAACATTTGTTTCTACTTTTTATGAATAGTTAATTTTTTGTCATTTCATTATTTTTTAGCTCTTTCGGGGTTTTGGGACTTGTTTTATTTTAAACATGTCTCCTATAACTATTGTGTCATATTTTTTAATCCATTTATATATACACAGTTGATTAATGATAGTGTTTTTTCTAATAATTCCTCCATGTATTATAGTCAATGATACTTTTTAGTATGCCATGTGTTTTTATTTTATATTCTATGGGGGAAATCAACACCTATTTATTAGGTGTTATCTAAAGAGTTATTTAATGACACTATATCATCTATTTGATTCTGACTATGTTATTTATTATCAATTTATTTTTTCTAGTTGACCATGTTATCTATTCCTCCTTGTGTTATATTTTTTTTAAATATATTATATACCAAATAACACTTATTTTTTTTTATTTAGTGTCATAATTAAGATTCTACTGCTCATTATACCATTTCTAGTTCTCTAATTATTTTTTATTTTATAATTCATTATTATTTGGGTACCCAGTAATTCTGCATTTTATTATTAGTAATTTTATTGAAAGGATGGTCCAAAAAAATTCACCTCTCAATGTCGGTTATTATTTCCATAAATTACATTTAGAGTAACTAAATTTTCTTATATGGTTTATATAGGTTTCAAAAGTAAGATAGAAATTCTTACATAGAATTTAATAAAGCTGAAATGATTTTACTATATTATTTGTTAAATGGGATATTGTTTTGAAATTGATAGGTTTTATTAAAAGTTCATTATTGTAAAGTGATGTTAGTAAAACCATTTTGTTGAAATTTATTTGTGAGAAATATTTATTCAGAAACACATTGATTTTTTGAATATTGACATTATTGATGCTTTGGAAACATAAATTTGATTAATTTTAAAATATTTTTAACTGAGATTAATTTTTATTAATTTGAAATTTAGTTGAGATTCAGGTATCAAATACCATTTTTCACTTTTATAATGGGGAGAACAATAAGAGAATGGGTGGTCAAGTAAATGTGTTTTAGGGTTATATTATAGTATAGTGACTCTTGGTTTAATTTATTTATTGATACTAGAGAATTATTCTACATTTGAGGGACACACATCAGAACAATGGTAGAAATTTTTAATGCAGGGTTATATTTGATAAAAAGTTCACCATTTGGATAAAAAATGTATTTTCAAATGAGAATATGTTCTGGTAGTGATAAAATTAATGGGTTCATTGTGGAATGAATATGATGTTTTATTTTCCTCACTGGAAATAATAATAGTTTTCATGATTTAAACTATTCTAGTTTAACAATCTATCAGAGAACCAATTTCATAAACACCCATCCAAACCCGCATGATTAACTATATCATAGTGGAATTATCTTTTCATGATGAAAAATGATAGACTTTATACTATTAATGGAATGATTCATAAACACAACCATTAGACATCTAATATAAGATCATCAAAATGATTAATTAACCATATTATATATCTAACACAAAATGATATGTAAGGTTAAGCATCATTAGAAAAGGCACAATATGACATATTTTTATATGAAAACACAATTAATCATGATTAAATTCCAGGAACCCAATTTAACAAACTTACCGTAAATCATAAGACCTTGGTCACATCATTTATATATATCTCAAAACATATCTCAATCATACATTTGATTTTATGTTCTAAATAATAAATTTTATCCAAAACACAAAATTTTGTAGAATTATAATATCCATAACTATTAAAATAACTCACATCCCATTCTTGCATTACAATTATAACATTTTACTTATAAAAAACCCCAATCACTAACGACCACAAGGTATAATACCAAAACATGCATGTGAAACTTTATGATTACCAGAACAAACCCAACTAGATAAAACACTAGGTAAGGTCCTCCAAAAATTTATTTTATAATAGGTTCGACCAATGATTAACCACCTACTAGGTTCATATTTTTCAAAACTAGTCACATATCATATAGTTTATAAAAATTTATTTCATTCATTCAAAATTCACATATTTTCATATTATTAATTTAATACCCCATTTAAAAAAATACAATTATAATACATTGGTTAGAAGGAAAACTCTCAGAATTAAAATTAAATACAATATTCTCTCTGATAGTTATGATATAAAACATCATACTAAAAATTATTCATAATTTTCACATAAAAATATATGTAAATTTTAATGTAATATTAATGATCCATTTTTTAAAATAAATAATTTTTAGCGAGGACCATTTTCAAATGAACCATTTTTATTAGTAAAAAAAATCACCTCCACCATTACATATAAATATTCAAAACATAATTTATTCTCTTTATAATTTCACTTATTTACATTGTAGGAAAAATTGTAAAATTCTAAATTTATAAGAACAAACCCCGAATTAAAAATACTTATCCAAATATTAAACCCAATTCAAATATATAATGGGGTTCATTATTAATTCATTTATTCTAAATGGTTATTATAGTGGGATTAATTTAGTTATGTGAATAATGGTGGAGGTTTCAATAGAGTGCTGATGAGGTTAGGTGTTGTATTGTTTCCATTTTATTTTAGTAGTTATTGAAAATTTATTATCTATACATTATTATTATATTCCTGAAATATTTTGTTGATAGAAGAAATTTATAATTTATAATTTTTTACTATCTAAATATAAGATTATACTTTTTTCATTAAATTTATGAGTGGTTGAAATTAAAAGAAATTACAATGAATGGGATAAAACTAATTATTGGTGAGACTATATTCTATTATATTATACATATATTTATTTTTATTTCGATCATTTATTTATTTGGTTATGTATTTTTGGATGGAATGTTGTTTTTTTGTTATTATTGATCTATTTTTATGTTGTTTTCTGTATTTTTATAATTTTTTAATGATATAATTAATTTTAATTGTTAATAAATACGTTTATTTTTGTAACTCTCTATATTTATGACGAAGAATAATAAATAAATTTGGAATCATGTTTATCATGATTGATTACAATTTATTAATACTATATTGTTCCCTCTAATATATATTAATTGTATCTTGATGTTGTTTGATAAATTTTCTTGTGATAAGTGGTTGATTTTTTGTAATGTGTGATAAATTCCTAGGTGTGTAATTATATAAATTGTAACGCCCCGACCCCAGTTACCCAGAGTCGGTGCATTATTACATAACATTGGAATGATCACAAGAAAGATCAAGTCTCGAAAGACCGATTAGTTTAGTAGCCTTGGAATAACTAGATACATTAATAAAGTTTACATTACATCATAAAATGGAAACTACAACAACATAGTCTCCATAGTCCACACTCTTATCCTCTCATAATATCCCTGCAGGTCATTCATAAATTACTTCTTCACATCCTGGGAAATATAAAACATAGAAAAGGGGTGAGCTCAAATGCCTAGTAAGGATAGTAATATAGTGGAAACTTTCATAAATAAGAATAAACATTTAAGGCAATGTATATCTAAAACAAAAACCTCTTAAACTTGAACTTCAACATATTATGGAAAAATTAAAATGAAATAATTCCATTTACTTATTCACATTATATTCTACTAATCGAATAATCACATGCAATATCAATAACCACTTTCATAATGATGGAATGCATAATGCCAGGCTATCATAACCACATAGCCAAGGCCTCGTGCCAAGACTACAATTAAGATTTTGTCAAGGACTTGTGCTAAGACACTAGTTTGTCTCATGAGACCTACCGATGCATCGAGGAGCTATAGCGGGAACCACCCATCACTTATTAAGTCCAATGCATTCCTCATATGAACATGTTTAAACATAACATAAACATTCGTATTAAAACTAGCATACAAAATGTCAATATTTTCACCATAAAACATGAATGGTATAAAAATAACACATCCACAGTCAAACATATCATAAAACCTTAAATAATATATGGAATTTTTGTATCATAATAAATAAACTTCAAATAATCATAAAATCCATCAAATGATGTCGACATAGATGAAATAAAAACTTTTGGGAGAAATATATCCTTTTTTTAAATCTTTTAAAAGTCACATAATTATAAAATAAAACATTTACTTTGAAAATATTATTATAATCATGTAAGGGAAGCTTCGATGATTTTATAACGGCAGAAAATAGCCTCACCCGCCGTATAAGTTAAAAAAGTCATTTTAACCTTAATTCTGTTGAAAAGGTAAAAAGGACCTTGTTTGGAAAACGGCAGAAAGATTCCTTTATAAACTTATTATAATAAGTCAAAAAGGGTATAAATGACTTTATACCATAGTCTTTAAAATAGTAAGAATGATTTGAAAAAACATTTTTAAGAAACATGGAAGTGGATGATAAAGAGGTCCCAGTAGATAATCACGTATAAACAACCTCGGATAATGAAGAGATTGCGAAATAACCCTTACCTTGTACTTTTCCTTGGTTGAGGGTAGTTTAACCTCCTTTATAATGGTGAAATAATTTTTATCAAATTATACAAGAATAATATACATTAATATGATATCATATATGATCTTTTAACATTGCTTTGTTAATAATATCTTAGAATTATCGTCGTTTCGGGTGTTAACATACTCGTTTTCTTTTATATGTTTTGTTATATAATCCATGTTTGATTTGGATAGGATGTATCTTATTCATATATAGAATTATATCAAGTAATTAAACATTATTTTTAATCATAAAATTATAATTATACTTGAATGGATATGATGGGGAATGAATCTCATAGCGTTCGTGGAGACGGTAGTCTGTACGTACGCATGAGCGACAATTTCATTCTTTTGATATTAAAATAATATATAATTGGATGGTATATCATATATAAATAATCATTATCATGTTATATTTATCATATACATGAATTATACATCATTATTGTACCCATCCAAATAATAATATATTGAATAACAATTACACCACGACGTGGAGACGGTAAGCCGTAGGTACGCACGTATGGTGACATGTCATTCAAAGGATGGATTGAATATTGAATATAGTTGTACCATATTTATAATAACATCACAATATATATAATATACTGGAGTTATTATTTTATAATTGGAATAACAAAGAAAGTAGAAGTTGAAGAAGAAAGGAACTTGAAAGAGGGTGGTGAAAACATTACCTCTTCTTCGGGTTCTTCCTTTTAATTTGATCAAAAGGGATCCTTAAGTTAGATTTCTGATCAAAATAAGGCCTCTAGGTTGAAGTGATGGAAGTTTAAAGAGTATTTGGGCAGGGTTTGGCTGATCCAAAGGGCTCTTAATGTGTGAATTAGTGAGAAGGGGAGTGCCCTTTTATAAAAGGGGTGAGGGGCACCTTTGGAAAAGCTAGAAATATTATTTTATAATAAATTCATTTTCGGTTAATAATGGCTCCAAAGTGAATTATTTAAATGTTAAGGTGGGTATTGGTCGAAAACCACTTAACCAATAGAATTTATACAGGTTTGAGTCACTATATCAACCTTATCTTTAAGTGTTAACTCTTAGTTAATTAGTTTCACTTTTACAATGTCTCTTTGTATTTTAATATTATATGGTTAATAAACATACTATATACATCTAAGAGAACCCCAAGTGGACCATTAATGACAGAAAATATCATGATATAAGTCTCTTGGCCTAAACTTATATTTTTAGGAATTGAATATCAATTAATAATATAATATTTTTTTTAAAAACTCTTTTATGTTAATTTTGACACTATTTAGAAAATTGATTTTTTTGAAAATCATAACAGAATGATTACTTCGAAAAAAGTTAATTAAATAAATCATAACATTTCATATTAACCTATAAAATTAGTGTAATTCATAAAAGGCTAAAATTATATTTATTTGGGTATTTATAATATCAATTATTTTAATTTTTCACTATTATGGAAATTACTGCATCATCATTGTGTCATAAATAAATTAAATTATTTAATGTCTAAAAACTATAAATAAAAGATCATTATGTAGGAAATATTTTTAGCTTTATAATTAATATTTATAATCTAATTTATCTTATGTTTAACCCTGTATTAAAAATGTTTTAGTTGTAAAACATTTATTTTACCTCTTTTAACTCTTTTTTGAATTAAATAATAATAAATGTCCTAATATAATCCAAGTGGACCTAAATGATAATGTTTTATTCCTAAGGTTATTTTTGGTTGAGATACACTTGTCCAATAGAATTAGGACATGTTTTAGGGTAATATTAATATCATTTTTACCCTTAATTATCCTATTTACTTTTAACCATGGTAAATAAAAGTAAAAAGTTACTATTCACCAAAAATAATTTTCATCTCACTGAACCACATTTTACTCCTTGATAATAACCGTGTCTCTCGGATTTTAGAAATTCCACTCACATAAGGGGTAAAATTATGTTTTATGAAAAATTCGGTTTTTTAACTACCACTTAGTGGTTTCACTATTCATCAAAAAAATGACATTTATCAGAAAAATATTGTAATGCCCTGACCCCAATTACCTAGAGTCGGTGCATTATTACATAACATTGGCATGATCACAAGAAATATCAAATCTCTAAAGACCGATTGGTTTAGTAGCCTTGGAAACACTTGATATATTCATTAAGTTTTTCATTACATCATAAAGTGAAAAACTACTACAACAACATATTGTCTCCATATTCCACACTATTATCCTGTTATAATATCCCTGCAGGTCATTCATAATTTACTTCTTCACATCCTAGGAAAAATAAATCATAGAAAAGGTGTGAGCTCAAATGCCCAGTAAGGATAATAATATAGTGGAAACTTTCATAAATAATAATAACATTTAAGGCATTGTATAACTAAAACAAAAGCCTTTTAAACTTGAACTTCAACATAGTATGCAAAAAATAAAATGAAATAATTCCATTTACTTATTCACATGGATATTCTACTAATCGAATAATCACATGCAATATCAATAACCTCTTTCATAATGATGGAATGCATAATTCCAGACTATCATAACCACATAGCCTAGGCCTCGAGCCAAGACTAAAAATAAGATTTTTCCAAGGCCTTGTTCCAAGACACTAGTTTGTCTCATGAGACCTACTGATGCATCGAGGAGCTATATCGGGCTCCACCCGTCACATATTAAGTCCAATACACTCCCATATGAAAAGGATTAAACATAACATAAACATTCGTATTAAAACTAGCCTACGAAATGTAAATACTTCATCTATAAACCATGAATGGTATAAAAATAACACATCCACAGTCAAACATATCACAAAACCTTCAATACAATATATAAGTTTTGTTTCATAATAAATCAACCTCAAATAAGCGTAAAATCCATCAAAGGATGTTGACATAGATGAAATCAAAACTCTTTTTAGAGAAGTATCTCTTTCAATTTTGAAATAATTTAAGAGTCATATATTTATAAAATAAAACATTTTCTTTGAAAATATTATTATAAGATTATAAGGGAAGCTTCAAAGATTTTATAACGGTGAAAAATAGCTGCACCTGCCGTATAAGTTTAAAAAAACGTTCTTACCTTAATTATGTCGAAAAGGTTAAAAATGACCTTGTTTGGAAAAAGACGGAAAGATTCCTTTATAAACAACTTATAAAAGTCAACAAGGGTATAAATGAATTTATACAATATTCTCTAAAATAGAAATAATGATTTGAAATACATTTTTAAGAAACATGGATGTGGATGATAAAGAGGTCCCAGTAGATAATCACGTATAAACAACCTCGGGTAATGAAGAGATTGCGAAATAAACCATTACCTTGTACTTTTCCTTGTTTGGAGTGAGTTAACTTCCTGTATAATAGTGAAATAATTATTATTAAATTATACAAGAATCATATACATTAATATGATATCATATATGATCTTTTAACGTTGATTTGTTAATAATATCTTAGTATTATCGTTTTTTCGGGTGTTAACTTACTCGTTTTTCTTTTATATGTTTTGTTATGTAAGCCATTTTTGTAATGCATAGGTTGTATCTTAATCATATCTAGAATGATATCAAGTCCTTAGATACTATTATTAATCATAAAATGAGAATTATACTTGAATGGATACGATGGAGAATGAATCTCATCGCGTTCGTGGAGACGGTAGTCCGTACGTATGCACGAGCGACAATATCATTCTTTTGATTTTAAAATAATATATAATTGGATGGTATATCATATATAAAGATTCATTATCATGTTACATTTATTATTTACATGAATTACACATCATTATTATACCCATCCAAAAAATAATTTATTGAATAACAATTACACCACGACGTGGAGATGGTAAGCCGTACGTACACACGTATGGTGACATGTTATTCAAAGGATGGATAGAATACTGAATATGGTTGTACCATATTTATAATAACATCATAGTATATATATGATACTGGAGTTATTATTTTATAATGGTAACAACAAAGGAAGAGGAAGTGGAAGAAGAAAGGAACTTGAAAAAGGGTGGTGAAATCATTACCTCTTCTTTGGGTTCTTCCTTTTGATTTGATGAAACGGGATCCTTAAGTTGGATTTATGACTAAAGGAAGGCCTCTACGATGAAGTGAGGGACGTTTATAGAGTATTTGGGCAGAGGTGGGCTGAACCAAAAGGCTTTTAAGGTGTGATGTAATGAGAAGGGGGAGTGCCCCTTTATAAGAGGGGTGAGGGGCACCTTTGAAAAAACAAGAAATATTAATTTATAATAAATTCATATTCGGTTTATAATGACTCCAAAGTTGATTATTTAACGTTTAAGGTGGTTATGGGTCGAAAAACACTCAACCAATAGAAGTTAGACAGGTTTGGGTCATTATATTAACCTTATCTTTAAGTATTAACTCTTAGTTAATTAGTTTCACTTTTAAAATGTCTTTTTGTAATTTTATATTATATGGTTCATAAACTTACCATATACATCCAAGAAACCCCCAAGTGGTCCATTAATGATACAAATATCATGATATTAGTCCCTTTGCCTAACCATATATTTTTAGGAATTTAATATCAATTAATAATATAATATTTGTTTTAAAAACTCTTTTTTGTCAATTTTGACACTATTCAATAGTTGATTTTTGTAAAACTCATAAATTAATTTTTACTTAGAAAAAAGTCAATTAAATAAATCCTAATATCTCCAATTAACCTATAAAATTATTATAATTCAATAAAAGTCTAAAAATATATTTATTTGGGTATTTATAATATTAATTATTTTAATTTTTCACTATTATGGTAATTACCAAATCATCATTGTTTCATAACTAAGATAACTTATATAATGTCTAAAAATTATAAATAAATATCCTTATGTAGGAAATTTTTTTATCTTTCTAATGAATATTTATTGTCGAAAATCCAACATATATAACCCTATGTAAAAATTGTTTTTCTAAAAGATATATGCTTATGTCATTTTTGTACTTATTTTAACTTAATTAAAATAAAGTGTCCCTATCACCTACAAGTGGCTCCATGGGGTCCCAAAATCGACCCAAATATGGCCATGGTCATAAATGTATCCAAAAATAATGTTAGGACACGTTTTAGGGTAATTTATTATTATTATAATATTATTTGTTAACCCTTATTTACCGGATTTACCCTTAACCATGGTAAATAAAATATTTACCACAGTAATTATTCAAAATGTCTAAATATAAAAGTTACCTATTTACACAATATGAACATCCTGATTCCAAATATGTAATCCATTTTTCCAAATTCAAAATACAGAAGTGGCAGAAATTAATTTAAAATTAATTCCCGCTGTCAAAACAAAAAGCGTGTTTTTATGATATAATAACTATCAAAAGATTGATACTTGTTTATGTTCGGTTTAATTGTGAAATAATGTCCAATGACCAGAATTGTATTAAATGGTAAAAATATATTCTAAATATACTTCAAAACCACTCAAATTCATAATTTATCAATATAAATTATTTCGATTAAAAAATTGTTTTTAATTAAAATTTAGCAATTTTCACTATTCATCAAAATATTAAAGTTATACGAAAAGTACCAAAATTTCACCTTAGGATAAATTCAATATTCCGAATCCAAAAATGAAGTCCATTTTGAAATATAAAATATATATAATTTCAAAAAGTAGGTATTACTATTCATAACGGCTAGTTTGATTGGTTATGGTGTGTTAGAACTCGGTGTTGCGTACAACACACGCTATCACATTATTCAAAGAGAAGCGTACCGTAGAAGCTTGGGGTGTTACATTCTCCCATCCTTCAAATAATTTTGTCCTCAAAATTTCTAGAATATTATCGCATGAAAAGACTCGGGTGGTTCTTCATCAAAAGTTCCTCGGGTTCCCACGTTGCCTCTTCCATTTTCTGGTTTCTCCACAAAACTTTTACCAGACGCATCGTCCAGTTTCTCAGCACTTGTTCTCTCATATTAAGAATTCTGACGGGCTCTTCACAATAAGACAGATCGGGTTCCAGTGCTAATTCCTCATAGGTGAGTACATGCGTTGGGTCAGGCATGTATTTCCTCAATAGAGATACGTGGAACACATCGTAAACTTTGAAGAGACTTGGCGGCATTGCCAATTGGTAAGCTACAACCCCAATTCGTTCTAGAATTTTGAAAGGTCCGATGTACCTGGGACTCAATTTACCTTTCTTACCAAAATGTATGACTCCCTTCCATGGAGATACCTTTAGTAAAACATGATCACCGACTTGAAATTCCAAATCCTTCATTCAATTATCGGCATAGCTCTTCTGCCTACTTTGAGATACTTTTAGGTGATTTTGGATTACCTTCACCTTTTCCATCGTTTCCTCCACCAGTTCTGGACCTACAAGTTTTCTTTCACCAACGTCATCCCAACAGGTTGGTGTGCAACATCTCTTTCCGTATAACGCTTCATATGGTGCCATCTGAATACTCGAATGGAAGCTATTGTTATAAGAAAATTTTACCAGAGGTAAATATTGATCCAACATACCCTGAAAGTCAAGTGAACATGATCTCAACATGTCTTCTAAGGTTTGAATAGTCCATTCTGATTGTCTGTCTGTCTGAGGGTGGTAGGTAGTGCTCAAATGAAGTTCAGTATCTAGGTATTTCTGAAGACTTTTCCAGAATCTTGAAGTAAAACGGGGATCACGATTAGAAACAATCCATATGGGTACTCCATGAAGTCTCACAACTTCATCAATATATAGTCTTGCTAGATGTTTTAGTGGTAGATCTTCTCCTATAGCAAGAAAATGTGCTGACTTGGTAAGACGATCAACAATAACCCATATTACATCGTTCCTTCTAGGATTCTTTGGTAGCCCCATGACAAAGTCCATCGTAATATTGTCCCATTTCCACTCCGGTATGGGAAGAGGTTGCATGACTCCTCCAGGGAGTTTCCTTCCAGCTTTCACATGTTGAAAAACCATACATCTTGACACAAAACCAGAAATCTCCCTATTCATATTGTCCCACCAAAAATGTTCCTTCAAATTTCTATACATTTTGGTGCTCCCATGGTGTATATAGAAATTGGAACTATGAGAATCATCCAGCAATTCCCTTTTTAGATCAGGTATATCGGGAACACAAAGTCTCTTCCCGAATTTCAAAATTCCATCTTCATACACAAAGTCTCTCAATCTCCCATCATTCACAGCTTTAATCTTCTTTTAAAATTCTTCATCATCGGTCTGAGAACTCTTAATCCTTTCTAGTAAAGATGGTTTGGAAACCATTTGAAAAAGCATTGATGTTTCACCTTCCCTGGTTATTCCCATATCCATCTTTACTATATCCATCAAAATTGGATCCCTTTGAATTCTCATCACGTTCAAAACTCCATGGTCTTTTCTGCTCAAAGCATCTGCCACCTTGTTTGCTTTCCCCGGGTGGTAGTGTATCTTACAATCATAATCCTTGAGTAATTCAAGCCATCTCCTTTGCCTCATGTTGAGTTCTTTTTGTGAGAAAATATACTTCAAACTCTTGTGATTAGTATAAATCTCGCATTTTTCACCATAGAGGTAGTGCCTCCATATCTTCAAAGAAAAGATCACAGCTGCTAACTCATGATCATGAGTAGGATAGTTTTTCTCATGAATTTTCAACTATCGTGATGCATAGGGAATAACCCTATCATTCTGCATAAGGACACAACAATGTCCTTTCTTCGATGCATCACTATAAATAACGAACCCATCATTCCCCGATGGTAGAGTAAATATAGGAGCATTGACTAATCTTCTCTTCAGTTCTTCGAAACATTCTTCACACTATTTTTTCCAAACAAATTTAACCCCTTTACATGTGATATTCGTTAATGGGTTAGCCAACCGGGAAAAATTCTGGACGAAACGTCGATAATAACCTGTTAAATCAATAAAACTACGTACCTCAGTTATACTCGTCGGTACTGGACATTCTTAGATTGCCTTGGTATTAGAAGGATCAATAGAGATTCCATCTTTAGAGATAATATTTCCAAGAAAAGAAATCTCCTGAAGCTAGAATTCACACTTCCTAAACATCCCATATAATTCATGTCTTCTCAGAGTCTTCAGGATAATGCGCATGTGATTTCCATGATCTTCGTAGATTTTGGAGTATACCAAGATATCATCAACAAATACCACCACAAATTCATCGATATACTCCTTGAAAACGCTATTCATCATATCCATGAATATAGAGGGTGCATTAGTCAATCCAAAAGGCATTACTGTAAACTTTTAATGCCCGTACCTGGTTCGAAATGTTGTCTTCGGAATGTCTTCCTTCTTCACACACAGCTGATGGTATCCAGATCGAAGGTCAATCTTTGAAAAGTATTAAGCTCCATGCAGTTGGTCAAATAAATCATCAATGCGAGGTATGTGATACTTGTTCTTTATTGTTATAGCATTGATCTCCCTGTAGTTGATACATAACCTCATGGATCCATCTTTATTTTTAACAAAAAGAACAAGGGCTCCCCATGGAGAAACACTAGGGAAAATAAATCCCTTATTACTCAATTCCTCTAGTTGTTTCTTTAGTTCAACTAATTATACAGTGGCCATTCTATAAGGGGTCTTCGATATAGGCCTTGATCTAGGAATTAAATCAATGGAAAACTCAACTTCTCGTTCTGGAGGATGTCCAGGTAAATCGTCTGGAAACACATCTACATATTCTTTAACAACAGGTACATCCTCTATTTGAACATTCCTTTCCTCACCCACTATAATTTCATCCTCTTCCTCCCCAATAATTGAATTTAGTTGAGCTACTGGGGGTGGATCTAGATAAAAATTAGGTGGTGATGATTCTGCTCTAAAGATAAGGTGTTCCTTATCATCATCATCAAGAATCGTAACCTCTTTATTCTTAAAATAAATCTTTGCATCATAGTCTGAAATCCATTCCATACCGAGGATTATATCAAACTCAATCATAGGTATGACAATGAGATCAGCAGATAAAGAACATTTATGTGCTCTAATGGGGACTGATTCAAAAAACTTTGTTGCAATGATACTTCCCTTAGGAGTTTTAACTGACAACTCCCTTGTTAAATCAAATTTGAAATATCTAATTTTCTTTGCAAAATGGGAAGATATGAAACAATACGATGATCCAGAATCAAATAATGCATTTGCTAAACTTGAGGAAACCATTAAATTACCTGCCACCACGTCTTTCGGAGCATCTACCTCAGTAGTAGTGATAGAATAAGCTTGGCCTTGATCCCTTGGCCTTTTCTAAGGTAAGTTCTCCTGACTCTTAGGACATTCATTTTCATAATGCCCCATCTCCCTGCAATTGTAGCACTGAACATTGGTAGCTTCCTTCTTCCCCTTGCAATCACGAGCTTGGTGGCCTTTTTCACCACACTTGTAATAGACTTCTGTTCCCTTCAAGAAAGTACTAGGGTGTTTCTTACCACATTTACCACATTATGGATATTCAACCTTTCCCTTCTTCCCCTTATTTCCATTCCTAGATTGATCAGTAGATCTCTTCTTCTCTTTCTTTGCTTTAAAGTCATAGGACTTAGAGAATTCCTTTTCGGTCTTGATAGCACATGAGACAATGTCTTCGTAAGACGAGAAGGATTGTGAGACTAATGCTCAATGGAGAAATGGTTTTAACCCATCAAAGAAATGATCAATATTACTTCTTGGGTTACGTATATAATCTTCAGCATACCTTTCTAACCTTGTAAATTTAGCCTCATACTTTGTGACATTCTCATCCTCCTTTGTCTCAGACTCAGAAATTGTCTTTCCATATCTGCTCGATGGTCACGAGGAACGTATTTTTCTAAAAACAGATCTTTGAACTCCCTCCATTCCATATTTTATACTTCATCATCTTCCTTCATGTTTTGAATCAATGACCACCATTGATTCGCATCTCCAGTGAGGCGGTAAACTGCCATGATAACTTTTTCCCTTTCAATACTCCCCAAAGCCTGAAATATTTTCTCTAGGGAATTTATTCATTACCCAGCTACTAAGGGATTTGTACTCCCATTGAATGTTGGTGGTTTTTTCCTCATGAATCTATCTAAAATTGTTCCTCCACACTGCGGATCAGGGTGCTCCATACGGGTAAGGTTATTATTAATAACCTGAGTGAGTTGTCCTAGTATGGTGATTAACTGATCGGCACCAGTTGCATCACCAGCTCCACTATAATTATCTTGAGCAGGGGGGAAATCCCTACATGGAGTGCGTCCATTGATACGGTTTCCATTTCATCCACTAGGCGCCATTTTTAAACAATGGCATAAACTAGATCAGTTTATGAATCAAAATACATAATTCCATACTTATAAAACACTTAACATAAATTGTACTATTTATGGATATAATCCATAATCATAAAAATGTTTTCTTTGAGGATATATATACTCATAAACCATTCATAATGATTTGTAAAGAAAATTAGAGTTATCCTAAGAAAATCTCCTGGGAGAGTCGTAACCAAGAGTGCATCAAGGCCCGTTGTCATGCACCAGTTCCCGTTCGAGTCTAGCTCAAAGCGGTGTTTTTGGGTTTTACCCCTAGGTACATCTGTGCCAGAGCCGCCTCTACCTGCTCATATCCAGACAGGGATGTATTGCTCGAAAAACTCACAAAATCTCTACAATAACAAAATTATAGGAAGTTCTTTTATACTAATCCTCAAAGTTCATCTTAGGTCTACGTTCTCTAATTTGGTTTATCTAAATCTAGCTTCCAAGGTTTGTACTAAACTTCCTCTGATACCAACTGTAACGCCCAGACCCTAGTTACCTAGAGTCGGTGCATTATTACATAACATTGGCATGATCACAAGAAAGATCAAATATCGAAAGACCGATTGGTTTAGTAGCCTTGGAAATTCTAGATATATTCATAAAGTTTTTCATTACATCAAAAATTGAAAAACTACTACAACAACATATTGTCTCCATAGTCCACACTATTATCCTCTTATAATATCCCTGTAGGTCATTCATAATTTACTTCTTCACATCCTGGGAAAAATAAAACATAGAAAAGGGGTGAGCTCAAATGCCGAGTAAGGATAACAATATAGCGGAAACTTTCATAAATAAGAATAACATTTAAGGCAGTGTATAACTGAAACAAAAGCCTTTTAAACATGAACTTCAACATAGTATGGAAAAAATAAAATGAAATAATTCCATTTACTTATTCACATGGATATTCTACTAATCGAATAATCACATGCAATATCAATAACCACTTTCATAATAATGGAATGCATAAAGCCAAACTATCATAACCACATATCCAAGGCCTTGTGCCAAGACTACAAATAAGATTTTTCCAAGGCCTTGTTCCAAGACACTATTTTGTCTCATGAGACCTACCGATGCATCGAGGAGCTATAGTGGGCTCCACCCATCACATATTAAGTCTAATGCATTCCCATATGAACAGGTTTAAACATAACATAAACATTCATATTAAAACTAGCATACGAAATGTAAATACTTCATCCATAAACCATGAATGGTATAAAAATAACACATCCACAGTCAAACATATCACAAAACCTTCAATACAATATATATGTTTTGTTTTATAATAAATCAACTTCAAATAAGCGTAAAATCCATCAAATGATGTTGACATAGATGAAATCAAAACTCTTTTTAGAGAAGTATCTCTTTCTATTTTGAAATCATTTAAGAGTCATATATTTATAAAATAAAACATTTTCTTTGAAAATATTCTTATAATCTTGTAAGGGAAGCTTCAAAGATTTTATAACGGTGAAAAATAGTCTCACCCACCGTATAAGTTTAAAAAAACGTTCTTACCTTAATTCTGTCGAAAAGGTTAAAAAGGACATTGTTTGGAAAACGACGGAAATATTCCTTTATAAACAACTTATAAAAGTCAACAAGGGTATAAATGAGTTTATACAATAGTCTCTAAAATAGAAATAATTATTTGAAATACATTTTTAAGAAACATGGATGTGGATGATAAAGAGGTCCTAGTAGATAATCACGTATAAACAACCTCGGATAATGAAGAGATTGCAAAATAAAACCTTACCTTGTATGTTTCCTTGGTTGGGGTAGGTTAAACTCCTGTATAATGGTGAAATAATTGTTATAAAATTATACAAGATTCATATACATTAATATGATATCATATATGATTTTTTAACGTTGATTTGTTAATAATATCTTAGTATTATCATTGTTTCGGGTGTTAACTTACTCGTTTTATTTTATATGTTTTGTTATGTAAGTCATGTTTGTAATGGATAGGTTGTATCTTAATAATATCCATAATTATATCAGGTCCTTAGATACTATTATTAATCATTAAATGAGAATTATACTTGAATGGATACGATGGAGAATGAATCTCATCGCGTTCGTGGAGACGGTAGTCCGTACGTACGCACGAGTGAAAATATCATTATTTTGATATTAAAATAATATATAATTGGATGGTATATCATATATACATAATAATTATAATGTTAAGTTTATTATTTACATGAATTACACATAATTATTATACCCATCCAAATAATAATTTATTGAATAACAATTACACGACGACGTGGAGACGGTAAGCCGTACGTACGCACGTATGGTGACATGTTATTCAAAGGATGGATAGAATACTGAAATGGGTGTACCATATTTATAATAACATCACAGTATATATATGATACTGGAGTTGTTATTTTATAATGGTAACAAAAAAGGAAGAGGAAGTGGAAGAAGAAAGGAACTTGAAAAAGGGTGGTGAAATCATTACCTCTTCTTTGGGTTCTTCCTTTTGATTTGATCAAAAGGGCTCTTTAAGTTGGTTTTATGACTAATGAAAGTCCTCTAGGATGAAGTGAGGGAATTTGAAAGAGTATTTGGGCAGAGTTTGGCCGAACCAAAAGGCTTTGAAGGTGTGAAGTAATGAGAAGGTGGAGTGACCTTTTATAAGAGGGGTGAGGGGCACCTTTGGAAAAGCTAGAAATATTAATTTATAATAAATTCATATTCGGTTTATAATGGCTCAAAAGTTGATTATTTAAAGATTAAGGTGGGGATGGGTCTAAAAACACTCAACCAATAGAATTTAGACTGGTTTCGGGCATTATATTAACCTTATCTTTTAGTATTAACTTTTAGTTAATTACTTTCACTTTTACAATGTCTCTTTGTATTTTTATATTATATGGTTAATAAACTTACCATATACATCCAAGAGACCCCCAAGTGTTCCATTAATGATAATCCTATCATGATATAAGTCTCTTGGCCGAACCATAGATTTTTAGGAATTTAATATCAATTAATAATGTAATATGTGTTTTAAAAACTCTTTTATGTCAATTTCGACACTATTCAATAGTGGATTTTTTTGAAACTCATAACATAATTATTACTTCAAAAAAAAACAATTAAATAATTCATAATATGTCATATTAACCTAGAAAATTATTTTAATTCAATAAAAGTCTCAAATTATATTTATTTGGGTATTTCTAATATCAATTATTTTAATTTTTCACTACTATGGTAATTGATGCATCATCATTATGTCATAAATAAATTAAATTATTTACAGTATAAAATTTATAAATAAAATATAATTATGTAGGAAATCCCTTTATCTTCCTAATTAATATTTATATTCGAAAATCCAACATATATAACCCTATTTAAAAAAAATTTCTAAAAGATATATGCTTATATCATTTTTGTACTTATTTTAACTTAATTAAAATAAAGTGTCCCTATCACCTACAAGTGGCTCCATGGGGTCCCAAAATCGACCCAAAGATTCCCATGGTCAGACAAGTATCCACCAATAAGGTTAGGACACGTTTTAGGGTAATTTCTTATTATTATAATATTAGTTTTTAACCCTTATTTACCGGATTTACCCTTAACCATGGTAAATAAAATATTTACCGCAGTAATTATTCAAAATGTCTAAAAATAAAAGTTACCTATTTACACAATATATACATCCTGATTCCAAATATGAATCCATTTTTTCAAATTCAAAACTCAGAAGTGGAAGAAATTAATTTAAAATTAATTCCCGCTGTCAAAACAAAAAGCGTGTTTATAAGATATAATAACTATCAAAAGATTGATACCTGTTTATGTTCGGTTTAATTGTGAAATTATGTCCAATGAAAAACATTGTATTAAATGGTAAAAATATATTCTAAATATACTTTAAAACCACTCAAATTCATAATTTATCAATATAAATTATTTCGATTAAAAAATTTTTTTTTAATTAAAATTTAGTAATATTCAGTATTCATCAAAATATTAAAGTTATCTGAAAAGTACCAAAATTTCACCTTAGGCTAAATTCGATATTCCGAATCCAAAAATGAAGTCCATTTTGAAATATAAAATATATATAATTTCAAAAAGGAGGTATTACTATTCATAATGGCTAGTTTGATTGGTTATGGTTTGTTAGAACTTGGTGTTGCGTACAACACACGCTAACACATTATTCAAAGAGAAGCGTACTATAGAAGCTTGGGGTGTTACAAATACGAAAAATTCACCCTATGCTAATTTTGATATTCCGAATCCAAAAATGAAGTCCATTTTGAAAAATAAAATTTATAAATTTCAAAAAGTGGGTATTACTATTCATAACGGCTAGTTTGATTGGTTGTGGTGTGTTAGAACTCGACGTTGCGTACAACACATGTTATTGCATTATTCAAAGAGAAGCATACCGTAGAAGCTTGGGGTGTTACATTCTCCCTTACTTCAAATAATTTTGTCCTCGAAATTTCTAGAATACTACCGCATGAAAGGACTCTGGTGGTTCTTCATCATAAGTTCCTCGGGTTCCCACATTACCTCTTCCATCATATGGTTTCTCCAAAAAACTTTTACCAGACGAGCCGTCTGGTTTCTCAGTACTTGTTGTGCGACATCTCTTTCTATATAATGCTTCATATGGTGCCATCTGAATACTCGAATAGAAGATATTGTTATAGGAAAATTCTACGAGAGGTAATTATTGATCCCACATACCCTGAAAGTCAAGAGAGAAGGATCTCAACATGTCTTCTAAGGATTGAATAGTCTGTTCTGATTGTCCATCTGTTTGAGGGTGTTAGGCAATGCTCAATTGAAGTTCAGTATCCAGGGATTTCAGAAGACTTTTCCAGAATCTTGAATTAATATTGGGATCACAATCATAAAAAATCGATAGGGGTACTCCATGAAGTCTCACAAATTCATCAATATATAGTCTTGCTAGACGTTCCAGTGGTAGATCATCTCTTATAGCAAGAAAATGTGCTGACTTGTTAAGAAGATCAATAATAAAAAATATTGTATCGTTCCTTCTAGGATTCTTTGGTAGTCTTATGACAAAGTCCATCGTGATATTATCCCATTTTCACTTAGGTATGGGAAGAGGTTGCATGACTCCTCCAGGATGTTTCCTTCCAGCTTTCACTTGTTCAAAAACCATACATATTGACACAAAATCAGCAATCTCCCTCTTCATGTTGTCCCACAAAAAATTTTCTTTCAAATATCTATACATTTTGGTTCTCCCAGGGTGTATAGAGAAATTGGGACCATGATCATCGTCCTTCAATTCCCTTTTTAGATCAGGTATATCGGGAACACAAAGTCTCTTCTCGAATTTCAAAATTCTTTCTTCATACACAAACTCTCTCAATCTCCCATCATTCATAGCTTTAATCTTCTATTGAAATTCATCATAATTGGTCTAATAACTCTTTATCCTTTCTAGTAATGATTGTTTGGAAACCATTTGAAAAAGAATTGATGTTTCACCTTCCATGGTGATTCCCAAATCCAACTTTACTAGATCCATAAAAATAGGATCCCTTTCAATTATCATCATGTTCAAAACTCCATGATCTTTTCTGCTTAAAGCGTATGCCACCTTATTTGCCTTCCCTTGGGGGTAGTGTATCGTACAATCATAATCCTTGAGTAATTCGAGTCATCTCCTTTTCCTCACGTTGAGTTATATTTGTGATAAAATATACTTCAAACTCTTGTGATCAGTATAAATCTCACATTTTCACCATAGAGGTAGTGCCTCTATATCATCAAAGTAATGATCACAGCTACTAACTCGAGATCATGAGTAGGATAGTTTTGCTCATGAATTTTCAACTATCCTGATGCATAGGAAATAACCCTATCATTCTGCATAAGGACACAACCAAGTCCTTTCTTCGATTCATCACTATAAATAACGAACCCATCATTCCTCGATGGTAGATTAAATATAGGAGCATTGACTAATATTCTCTTCAGTTCTTCAAAACATTCTTCACACTCTTTTATCCCAACAAATTAAACCCCCTTACATGTGAGCTTAGTTAATGGGTTAGCCAATCGGGAAAAATTTAGGACAAAATGTCGATAATAACCTGCTAAACCAATACAACTGTGTACCTTTGTTATACTCGTAGGTGCTGGCCAGTCATGGATTGCCTTGGTCTTAGAAGGATCAACAGAGATTCCATCATTAGAGACAATGTGGACAAGAAAAGAAATCTCCTGAACCCAGAATTCACACTTGCTAAACTTCCCATATAATTCATGTCTTCTCAGAGTCTTCAGGATAATGCGCAAGTGATTTTCATGATCATAGTAGCTTTTGGAGTATACCAAGATATCATCAATAAATTCCACCACAAATTCAACGAGATATTCCTTGAAAACTCTATTAATTAGATCCATGAATACAGAGGGTTCATTAGTCAGCCCAAAAGGCATTACCATAAACTCATAATGCATGTACCTTGTTCGAAATGATTTCTTCGGAATTTCTTCCTTCTTCACACACAACTGATGGTATCCAGATCAAAGTTCAATCTTTGAAAATTATTGAGCTCCATGCAGTTGGTCAAATAAATCATCATTGTGAGGTAGGGGATACTTGTTCTTTATTATTATAGCATTAATCTACCTGTAGTCGATACAAAACCTCATAGATCCATCTTTATTTTTAACAAAAACAACGGGGGATCCACATGGAGAAACACTAGGGTGAATAAATCCCTTATTACTCATTTCCTGTAGTTGTTTCTTTAGTTCAACTAATTCCACAGTGGCCATTCTATAAGGGTTCTTCGATATAGGCCTTGATCCAGGAACTAAATCAATTGAAAACTCAACATGTCATTCTAGAGGATGTCCAGGTAAATCTTCCGGAAACACATCAACATATTCTTTCACAATAGGTACATACTCTATTTGAACATTACTTTCCTCACCCACAGTCATTTCATTCTCTTCCTCCCCAATAATGGAATTTAGTTGAGCTACTGGGGTGGATCTAGATAAGAATTAGGTGGTGATGATTTTGCTTTAAAGTTTAGGTGCTCTTTATCATCATCATCAAAAATTGTAACCTCCTTCGTCTTACAATAAATCTTCACATCATAGTCTGATAGCTAATCCATACTAAGGATTATATCAAACTCAATCATAGGTATCACGATGAGATCAGTGGATAGAGAACATTTATGTGCTCTAATGGGGGCTGGTTCACAAAAATTTGTTGCAATGACACTTCCCTAAGAAGTTTAAACTGAACACTCCCTTGTAAAATCAAATTGGAAATATCTAAATTTCTTTGGAAACTGGGAAGATATGAAACAATGCGATGATCAAGAATCAAATAATTCATTTGTTAAACTTGAGGAAACCGTTAATTTACCTGCCACTATGTCTTTCGGAGCTTCTACCTCAGCAGTATTGATAGCATAAGCTTGGCCTTGATCCCTTGTACTTTTCTGAGTTCAGTTCCCCTAAAGCTTAGGACATTCATTTTCATAATGTCCCATATCCCTGCAATTGTAGCATTGTACATCGGTAGCTTCCTTCTTCCCCTTGAAATCACGATCTTGGTGGCCTTTTTCACCACACATGTAACAGAATCCCATTCCTTTTAAGAAAGTACCGGGATTTTTCTTCCCACATTTACTACATGATGGATATTCAACCATTCCCTTCTTCCTCTTATTTACATTCCCATATTTATCAGCAGATCTCTTCTTCTCTTGGTTTTCTTTAAAGTCGTAAGACTTAGAGAATTCCTTTTATGTCTTGATAGCACATGAGACAATGTCTTCGTACGTCGAGAAGGATTGTGAGACTAATGCTCGACGGAGAAATGTTTTTAACCAATCAAAGAAATGATCAATATTACTTCATGGGTTACGTATATAATCTCCAGCATACCTTGATAACCTTTTAATGTTAGCCTCATACTTTTCGACATTCTCATCCTCCTTTTGTCTCAGACTCAGAAATTGACTTTCCATATCTGCTCGATGGTCACGAGGAAAGTAGTTTTCTAAAAACAGATCTTTTAACTCCATCCATTCCATATTTGATACTTAATTATCTTCCTTCATGTTTTGAATCAATGACCACCATTGATCAGCATCTCCAATGAGGCGATAAACTGCCATGACAACTTTTTCCCTTTCACTACTCCCCAAAGCCTGAAATATTTTCTCTAGGAAACATATCCATTGCTCAGCTACTAATGGATTAGTACTCCCATTGAATGTTGGTGGTTGCTGACTCATGAAGCGATCTAACATTGATCCTCCACACTGTGGATCAGGGTGCTCCATATGGGTAATGTTATTATTCATTACCTGAGTGAGTTGTCCCAGTATAGTGATTAGTTGATCATCACCAGTTGCATCACCATCTCAACTGTAATTATCTTGAGCAGAAGGAAAATACCTAAATAGAGTTCATGCATTGATACGGTTTCCATTTCTTCCACTAGACTCCATTTCTAAACAATGGCATAAACTAGATCAGTTTATGAATCAAAATACATAATTCCATACTTATAAAACACTTAACATAAATTAAACTATTTATGGATATAATCCATAATAAAAAAATGTTTTCTTTGAGGAAGTATATACTTATAAACCCTTCATAATGATTTGTAAAGAAAATGAGAGTTAACCTAAGCATATCCAACGGGAGTGTTGTAACCAAGAGTGCAGCATGTCCCGTTGTCGTGCACTAGTTTTCGTTCGAGTCTAGCTCAAAGCGGTGTTTTCAGGTTTTACCCCTAAGTACATCTGTGCCAGAGCCACCTCTACCCGCTCGTATCCAGACATGGATGTATTTCTCGGAAAACTCACAAAATCTCTACAATACTAAAATTCTAAGAAGTTGTTCTATACTAATCCTCAAAGTCCATCTTAACTCTATGTGCTCTAATCAGAGTTTATCTAAATCTAGCTTCCAAGGATTGTACTAAACTTCCTTTGATACCAACTGTAACGCCCCGACCCCAGTTACCCAAAGTCGGTGCATTATTACATAACATTGCCATGATCACAAGAAAGATCAAGTCTTGAAAGACAGATTAGTTTAGTAGCCTTGGAATAACTAGATACATTAATAAAGTTTACATTACATCATAAAATGAAAACTAAAACAATATAGTCTCTGTAGTTCACACTCTTATTCCCTCATACTATCCCTGAAGGTCATTCATAAATTACTTCTTCACATCCTGGGAAAAATAAAACATAGAAAAGGGTGAGCTCAAATGCCCAGTAGGGATAACAATATTGCAAAAAGTTTCATAAATAAGAATAAACATTTAAGGAAACGTATAACTAAAACAAAATACTTTTAAACTTTAACTTCAACATAGTATGGAAAAAATAAAATTAAATAATTCCATTTAACTATTCACATGGATATTCTACTAATTGAATAATCACATTCAATATCAATAACCACTATCATAATGATGGAATGCATAATTCTAGACTATCATAATTACATAGCCAAATCCGCGTGCCAAGACTACAAATAAGTTTTTGTGATGGCCTTGGGCCAAGAAACTAGTTTGTCTCATGAGACCTACTGATGCATCGAGGATCTATAGCAGGCTCCACCCATCACTTATTAAGTCTAATGCATTCCTAATAAGAACATGTTTAAACATAACATAAACATGCGTATTAAAAATAGCATACGAAATGTCAATACTTTCATCATAAACGATGAATGGTATAAAAATAACACATCCACATCCAAACATATCACAAAACCTTCACTAATATAGGGAAGTTTTGAATCATAATAAATAAACTTCAAATAAGCTTAAAATCCATCAAAGGATGTTGACATAGATGAAATCAAAACTATTTGAGAGAAATATCACTTTTTTTAAATCATTTAAAAGTCACATAATTATAAAATAAAACACTTAATTTGAAAATATTCTTATAAGCTTGTAAGGGAAGCTTTGACGATTTTATAATGGCGGAAAATAGTCGCACTCGCTGTATAAGTTAAAAAAAGACATTTTTACCTTAATTCTGTCGAAAATGTTAAAAAGGACCTTGTTTGGAAAATGACAGAAAGATTCCTTTATAAACTTATTATAAAAAGTAAACAAGGGTATAAATGAATTTATACCATAGTCTTTGAAATATTAAGAATGATTTGAAAGAACATTTTTAAGAAACATGGATATGGATGATAAAGAGGTCTGAGTAGATAACCACATATAAACAACCTCAGATAATGAAGAGATTGTAAAATAACCCTTACCTTGTACTTTTACTTGGATGAGGGTAAATTAACCTCCTGAATAATGGTGAAATAATTGTTATTAAATAATACAAGAATCATATACATTAATATGATATCATATATGATCTTTTAACATTGCTTTGTTAATAATATCTTAGAATTATCATCGTTTCAGGTGTAAACATACTCGTTTTCTTTTATATGTTTTGTTACATAAGCCGTGTTTGTTATGGATAGGTTGTATCTGATTCATATCCAGAATTATATCATGTCTGTAAACATTATTTTTAATCATCAAATGATAATTAGACTTGAATGGATACAAAGGGGAATGAATCTCATCGTGTTCGTGGAGACACTAGTGCAGAAAATGTTATTTACGTCGGTTATTTTTCTTTTTTTACGTCGGTTTTTAGCCGACGTTGATACGGACGATGTTATAAATAACGTTTTTTACGTCGGTTATTTAAAAAATTGACGTAATAAACATAACATTGCAGTGTTTATCACGTCGGTTAATTAATAACCGACGTGCAAATATCTGAGGGGTGGTGTTTATAATGTCGGTTATTATATAACCTCCATGATAAATCGGGGGGGTTTATCATGTCGGTTATTAAATAAATGACATGATAAACTCATGGGCGATGGTTTATCACATCGGTTATATAATATCCGACGTGCTAAACCAGTCCATGGGGGGTTTATCACGTCGGTTAATCAATCCCGATGTGATAAATCATTTCCCAGGTCCTTTATCACGTCGGTTATTAAATAACCGACGTGATAAATAATGCCACAGGTGTTTATCACGTTGGTTATAAAATAACTGATGTGGAAGACAAATTATTTTTAAAAAATATCGACTGCAGTCCTCTACTCTCCCCCAGAATCAACCAGAAACCAAATCAATAATTCGTACCAAAAAAACAGAAGGAGATCAAAACATGAACTAAAGAAAATTTAAGCATTTAAATTGATATAATATAAATCTTACCCCACTTGATATCCCCCACCCTCATGTACACCCCCTATACAGCCCTCCCCCACTCCATTGGAGCCCCCACCACACCCCTGGGCTTCCCCCCGACCCCCTGGACAACCCCAAACACCCCTCGAAACCCCCCCCCCCCACCCTCCTGAACGGCACCCCCTCACCCCCTCACCCCACTTGACATCCCCCACCACACCCCGGGACTACCCCCCAACCACCTGGACAGCCCTAAACATCCCTCGACACCCCCCACCCTCTTGAGCAACACCCCCTCACCCCCTCACCCCACTTGAAAGCCCCCACCACACCCCTGGACTGCCCCCTGACCCCCTGGACATGTCCAAACACCCCGGGACAACCCCCCCCCCCCCCCCCCCCCACCCTCATGTAGACCCCCACACCCTGGACAGCCTCCCCCATCCCATTGGATCCCCCCACCACACCGCTGGACTGCCCCCCCCCCCCCCCCACCCTCCTGAACAGCACCCCGTAACCCCACTAGACAGCCCCCACCCCATTAGAGCCCCCACCACACCCCTGGACTGCCCCCCGACCCCCTAGACAGTGCCAAACACCCCTCTAAAACCTCCCACCCTCCTGAACAGCACCCCCTCACCCACTCACCCCACTTGACATCCCCCACCACACCCCTGGACTACCCCCCGACCCCCTGGACATCTCCAAACACCCCAGGACAACCCCCCCCCCCCCCCCACCCTCATGTATACCCCCCCCCCCCCCCACACACACCCTAGACAGCCCTCCCCCACCCCATTCGATCCCCCACCACACCCCTGGACTGCCCCCTGACCCCCTAGACAACCCCAAACACCCCTCGACAACCCCCCCACCCTCATGTATACCCCTACCCCTTGGACAACCCTCCCACACCCCTGGACAGCACTCCCACCCCTAGACTGCCCCCCACCCCACCAGACAGCCCTCCTAGACCCCTGGACACCCCCCAACCCCACTGAACACTCCCACACCCTTGTAACCCCTCCCCTAGACCAGAATCTATACCAGAAACACGATCATAAGTAGACCAAAACAATATGTAGAGAAAAATTAAACATTCAAAAATATAACATTCAAAACTTACACTGTTAACTTCAAAAAAAACTAAATCCAACTTAAACGACTACCAAATACACAATTACAACGACAATATTCAAAATTAAATTTTACGTTACAAACAACTAAAATTTAATCAAACCTGTAAAATAATTTGACCACTCCACTTGTAAGTGTTTGATGTCTTCATCAGTATATGGTTGAGGGTTATCAAAAAACTACAAATTAAAAGGATAGTAGTTAACGTGTATACTGAATAAATCAAATTGAAATAATATGGCAATGTTTAAGAGGAAATCTTACCAGTTAAAAATTCACAATTGTCCCGGTTGTTATTATTTCATACATACATCTTAATATATAATATCCACATTCGATGACGCCTTGTTGTTCATGACAATTATATTTGAATGAGTGTAAATTAAATATATTATTTTTATGTAATAAATCAAAAAGTAAAAATTATAAATGGATATTTACCTTCGCATTTACATATTTGATCATTGCATTCCTTTTCTTTGTGTTTTTTAGAAAGTAGGCCCATGCCCTGTTAGAAAATAATATGAATGGGGTAAATTTAAAATTTATTATAATATATAAAACTATTGAGAAATTGAAATGTACTTTTCCAATATATTCTTAAAACTTTCCCGCACATCATCATGAACAGAGAATATCCAATAAAGTGATTTCTCCCTTGTGCAAAAAAATCCCTAACATCCAATGATCACTGATAAAAGGAAATTTAACGTTAATGGTTTTTTATGTTAAAGTATAATTAACTCTTTGAGAGAGATGTGTTTCATACCTCTCACAAAAGCATCATCCAACATTGTATTACTATATTCTTTTCAAGTCTTTGAGTAATATAAAGCATTATTTGTTCCTCATCCAATGCACATGCTTCAGGGGAAATCAATTGTGTGTCCATGAATCCATATACATATATTAGCTCATTCCTCTCACAAATTTTATAAAGATACCTAAAACAAAACAGAAATGCAGGGAAAAGGTGTTAAGACTTCCATGGAAACAATTTGCACAACATTTATGCCCAACTTATCTCGAGTAACAAGCTCCATGATATCACTTTTCATAATCCCCATATTTATTTCATGTCCACAAACATGAGCTTCCATTGGAAACTCATAATGACCCGCCAACAAATTTGAATACATTGACAATCTGTCAAGACTACTAGAATCTGTATCTGATGTCATAGTCATTTGTCTTTGTTGTTTTCTATACAGTATCTCTTTACCTTTGAAGTATTACTGTAAAAATAAATTGAAAAATATATAAGTTTTCAAATTATAAAACAACTTTAATAAAAAAAATAAAAAAAAAGATATAACATTCATAACTCTATGGTAATGATTCAAAGAATTCTGGATGGCCAAATTAAAAATTGGCCGATACTATGTCCAACTATCACCACCACATCTATATGTAATGGTACCCGAGCTAATCTATCTATAATATCATGTACAGTGACCCTCTGATTCTCTACCTCTAATTTTTGATGATGAACTGTATCTTCTATATAATATACAAACCCATATGCTACTATACGATGTTGAGAATCATCAACATACAACTCGCAATAAGTAGGAAACTGTAGTGGATGAGAATGATAAAAAAATCGGATCTGCGGTATTAGGTGGGGGAGTGGGAGCTACTGGAGGAGGTGGAGGATAAATAATGCGGTATGTAGGGGGAGGTGGAGGAGTGGGAGTTGCAGTCTGAAATTGTCTTTGCATGTCTGCAAACATAGACTTCTCCAACACTCTAATCTTTTCCTCCATCGTCGCATTAATATTATGAACTTCAGACTCCAAGGATTCTATTTTTTTTATAAACCCCCTCAACGTTAGAAGTTGAGGAAAGTGGAAACACTTTTCTTACCGATACACCTGCCGGATATCCTCTTACACGGCCAGGATATTCGGGCCTTCCCAATGCTACAGATAAAATATCTTCCCTCCTAGTAGTTGTAAATGTCCCCTATGAACTCTGCTCCTCATGAGAGTCATGTATTAATTAATTGAACATTTCTGTAATGATTGAAATTATATGAAGAAAGTGGTTAACTTAAATTAATAAAATAGATATCTTACAATCCTCTCAGCTACGATTCTCGAATCTTCCGAAATATATTGCCCTTTTTTCCCTTCTGATCTCTCTTCCATTTTTCATGTCTAGATGGAGGGGATGGAGGGGCCACCTCTCCGGAGATTGAAGACTCATCTCTTAGTTGTTCTAATTTTTCCGCCATCATTTGTTATTCCAAAAATGCATACCCTCCCCGAGATAAACTATGAGGGTATACACTTTTATATTGGATCTCATGATGATATTTCCTTATTTGCTGTAAATTTAGAATAATAAATCATTAACAAAAAGTTAATAAGATCATTTATATAAGAAAGCATATAAAAGTTTACACTGCCCTTACAAAAAATGACTCTTTTCTTCTACTTTTAAAAAACTGTCTCCATGTGTCTTCATCTATAAAAGGATATATAAGACATGATTTTCATGACTCCTATGACCATAAATGAAATTAGATGAGAGAGTTGATTTGAAATCCCTCCATCTCCTGGCAGCCAACGATAATCATTTCTTCCTGACTCCTCCAGTGTCAGGAATATCAAATGTCATCTGATAAAGAAGAGGTTAAACATATTATATATACTAGAAACATTTAAAGAATAGTCAAACAATAGCAAAAGATCTTACCAAAATCATCTCCTACAACTGAGAGATTATCACTTTATCCACACTTCTCTAGTCAACATACAGAATGCTTACATTTCTCTTAGCCTGAGTTGCTACAAGAATCTTAAACTCTTTTGCATTTGGACCTCTAGGAATATCATCATCATCAAAATCAACTACTATCATCTGATCCTGCGTATAGGAAAGTGATAATTTTGGTAAACGTGTGCACCCACGTTTACTATCCTTTGAACTCTTTGTCGTAATAGGAGCCTGTGAATGTTCCTCCCCAGAGGTATGACTAATATACTCATCTCCAGAATCATGTGGTTGATCAACTAAATGATCTATCATTATCCTTCAAATCAAATAAACAAACGTTAGTTCAAAAATATACAAATTCAAGTATTTTAATAACACTGTAATCGGAAAATAGAAAAGTGTACTAAGTTACGTAATAGTAAACATTGGTAATATGGTAATCATGTTAAAAAATGGTAAAGATGGTCAAGATGGTCAAGATGGTAAACATGGTAAACATGGTAAACCTGGTAAACATAGTAAAGTAATTTTCACTGAACAAAAATAATAGATATATAATTCATGTAATGGTAAACATGATAAAGTAATCTAAACAAACTTAAAACAAATAAAAACTTATACTTATTTTGTTTTAAAACATGTTTTAATAAATAAAAAACTTACAATATCTAACATTTATGAAAAAAATATATGTAAACAAGAAATAAACATATGTTACCTATAATTTTAGTAATATAAAAATGGATTGTTTTCCCAAATTCCCTTATCATGATCGTTCCTTATGGAACAAACCATGTCTTCATCATGCTCATCATTATGTTCTGTTAATCATTCCATGGATGTAGGGATCTCACATAAATCAGCATCTTCAACAACTTCATCCTCACCAACATATTGTTTTTCCCTTGTAAATTAACAACCCACTTCATATCTGATTGATCTACTGCATAGAAAATTTTTCTTGCATGTGTGGCCATTATAAAAGAATCAGTTGTGTCTTCCAATCTATTCAGATTAACAAGTGTCATTCCAAATTCATCATGTCTGACATTGTTATTACCGATAACCCATTTACAGTTAAAAATAGGAACTTTAATTTTAATGTAATCAACCTCCCGTATTTCTTCAATCACCTCATAATATGCAATTGATGCAGAAATTGGGTTTTTTTCCTTAGCACTCGAAAAATGCATTGCTTCTGCAAACACCAATACACCACTATTCTGAACTACACTTCTGTTGTCCTGAGCTTTCATATGAAATTTATATCCATTAATGTCATAACCGGACCATGTTATCACATTTAATCATGGACCACCCACTATCCATTTTAATGTCTCTGATACATCTAATCTACTAAGCAAAGTCTTTTTAATCCATGACAAAAAGTTTTGTTGTGCTCATTCAAAATACACATTTCTTTCTTCTTTGGATTACATTGTTTCAACTCATTAATATGCAATGTGATATATGGTTGAGCATCAGCTATGTTATTCAAGATTTATGATTCTAACTTCTTCATCTGTTCAGCTGACAATAATCTGACTTTCAAGCCACAAATCCATTTTCCCTCATTATTAACTCGTTCATGGCGAGATGGAGGCAAACCTATGTGTTGCGCCGCAGCCAAGTAGCTCGTACAAAACTCTGCTACCTCCTCAGAAATATACTTTTCAATAATAGAGGCTTCAGGTCGATATGGGTTTTTAAAATACCCCTTTAATATTTTCATATTCTTTTCAAAATGATACATCCAACGATGATATACAGGTCCACAAAGCTTTATTTCTCGAACCAGATGAATCATTAAATGCACCATTATATCAAAAAAAAGTTGGAGGAATATACATTTCCAATTGACAAAGTATAAAAATTGTATCCTTTTCCAAAATGTTCAAAGCATTCACATCAATTTCCTTGTTAAAAATTGAATTGAAAAAATAACACAACTTCATCATAGTGTTTCTGACATGAATGGGAAATATTCCATGCAATACAACTGGTAGAATTTGTTGCATCATGACGTGAAAATCATGTGATTACATACCTATCAACTTCAAGTCCTTCAATGAGACAAAATTTTTTACATTTGAAGAATAACCTTTAGGCACTTTGATATCATGAAGACACTGAAAAAAGCTAATTTTCTCCCTCTTCGATAATATATGACAAGACGGGGGAAGAAATTTTTTTCTTCCGTTAGGAGTGGGTGCTAACTCCAAAGGTATTCCCATTAACAGTAAGGCTAATCTTGCATTCAACCCATCTTTATTCTTTCATTTAATATCTAACAATTTTCCAATCAAAAAATCACATATATTCTTCTCTACATGCATGACATCAATATTTTGTATAACTTCATGATACCTCCAATATGGAATCTCAAAAATTATTGGCCTTTTCTTCCAAATATGTCTATCATTACTAGATTTCTATGTCTTTCCCAATGTCACATCAAGGTTTTTCACCCTCTCAAAATACAGGTCCATTGATAATTTTTTTGAAGCAGTATCAAATTTTTATGAGCCATTGAATGCCTTTTTTAGTCTTCTATAAGGGTGATCCATAGGCAAAAACTTTCGATGACCCATGTACACTATTTTCCTCCCATGATGCAATTGACAATATGACGTCTATTTTTCACAAATTGGACATGTTTTATGCCCTTTAAAATTGTATCCAGACAAATTTCCATACCCTGGGAAGTCATTTATAGTGAATAGAAGCACTACATGCAGTTGAAAATATTCCATTTTATTAGAATCATACACCCTAATACCATCAGCCCATAACAGTTTCAAATCATCAATCAACGGTGACAAGTAAACATAAATATCATTGCCGGGTTGATTTGGACCAGAGATCATTATACTCAACATGACATATTGAAACTTCATACAAACTTCAAGAGAGAGGTTGTAAATTACCAATAAAAGCCATGAACTATGTGTGCTACTGAGGCTTCGGTATAGATTCATTCCATCTGTGCACAACCCTAGTCTGAGATTTCTAATTCCATTTCCAAATGTAGAATACTGCGCATCAATTTTCTTCCATTGTGGACAATCAGCTGGATGAAATATTTTTCCATCACATACCCTCTCATCATTACGCCATCTTAACCTTTTTTCATCATGTGAATTAGCAAATAAACATTTGAAATGATGAATTAGAGGAAGATACCAAAATACCTTTGAAGGGAGATTTGTAATCTCTACATCATCCTGTGAGTTTTCTTTCACCATATACCATGATGTCCCATATTTAGGACACTCTGAAAAAAATTCATATTCCTTCCTATATATAATGTAGTCATTCGGATAGGAATGTATTTTTTTGTATCCCAATTGCATCGGGCATAATATTTTCTTGGCCTTGTAATGTGAATCTGTAATATCGTTATCCCTTGGAAGAATGTATTTCATCAATTGTAGCAGCTCTGTAAAACTTCTGTCACTCCATCCATGTTTCGCGTTCAGGTTAATCAATCTTAACACCACAGACAAAACCGTAAAATCTGTAGAGACCCGATGCTTGACGTACATGGAAATTACATTACTTTTGCGGAATACTTAATATATAACAAAAAAAGACACACAAGGACTGTAATAGTTTAGTGTCTTCGGAAACATGGAACGTAATCTTCTAATCGTGGTGAAAGATCTTCAACATCTCCATTAATGATCTTCCCCTTTTTTTCTTACCTAAAACCTTTCTTTAAATCCTGGGGAAAAGAAAACATATAAAGGGTGAGCTCAAATGCTCAGTAATGGTAAGCATGGATTAAATAAAACATACCATATACATTTGAACTTAAAAACATGACAATAATGTTTAAACATCAAAATATTGAGCAACGAAATAAAACATGTAATTACATAAGGCATAGATCATAATGAAACATAAATAATGATAAAATAGCATGGGAATAAAACATGTAATTGTGGCATCCATTAAGCACATGTAATTATTTCCATAGTAGCCAAGGCATTGCTTCCAAGACCATATTAGTGGACAAAGTCCCTTTCTGAATCGAGTTCACTCCTTGTTCCAGTCCTGTAATACTGAACCGGATTAACTTATAGTTCCAGCCATGTCTATCTCATGAGATATAAATCATTACCCAATGCATTGGAGGGAGATATAGGTCCCACCCATCTCATAATGAAATCATTCTTTTGTGTCCCACAAAATCATAAATCATACATCATATCATAACCCATGTAATAGAATGGGATTCTTAAACATCATGCCATCATAACATAATCCATATAAAACAAATGGATATCATTTCATCATATGAAAAGTGAAACAATATAAATCATAGAGACATTATACTTGAAACATACACATATGAAATAATGTCATCTTAGATAGAAAATTGTTCTGATAAAGCACTTGAAATGAATTTTTGAGGAAAATATCCTTTCTTCTTGAAAATCATTTTCTTTTCACAAAATGCCATTAAATTTAGAAATAAAATTATTTTGTTGAAAATATTCATGATATCTTTTAGAGTAATCTTTGTGAAAATAATTTGTTATGAAACTGTAAAAATCCGTTTGTGTCGTATAAGTTAAAAAACATTCTTCTCATACTGTTGCCGAAAAAGTCAAAAAAGTATTTTGTATGACAAAATATTCCTTAAATACAATGTAGTAAAAGTCAAAAATGGGTAAAAAGGACTTTAAACATACATGAAAACATTTTTATAAAATTTAGACATTGATGATAAATATAACCCCATTAAATACTTACTTATAAGCAATCTCAGATAGAAAACAATTGAGATTGCAACATTATCCCTTACCTTAGGTCTGATATGCTTCTTACATATCCAAACCTCTTGTATAATGATTTAAATAATGTCATTGAATTTTTAAAGTATCATATTCATTATTATCATATCATATATGGTTCACTTATGACTTTATATTACCCGTTATTTTGTAAATTCATGTTAAAGTAGCATTTTGGGTAAAATCATTTCATTTGTCGTTCGTGTTTTAACTTGTAATTATTCATATGATTACTTAGATCATGATTACATACATCCAGAATGAAAAACATGATTCATATATAATATATATTCAGAATATACATATATATAATAGATCGATAAATGAAAAGAAATACGACGTTCATGGAGACGGTAGGTCGTACGTACACATGAACGCTGTTTTCGTTTCCTTATTAAATTGAATGGAATTAAGTCGATGACATAAATATATATATATATATACATAAATCAAGTATCCTTATTATGTCATATATTTCATGATTACTTATTATATATACTTTATAATCATTCTTGAGTGGATAACATAGAGAGTGAATCTCATCGCGTCGTGGAAACGGTAGTCCGTACGTACGCACGAGCAATGATATCATTCCCAAGATCGTGGAATTGTATTAAAGTGTATTTATAATATTAAATAATCAATATCACTTTACAATAATCATATATATTCATTACTTTCACCATTATACCCATCCAAGTAAGGTGGTGGTGGAAAATAGATTACACCACGGCGTGGAGACGGTATTCCGTACGTACGCATGTGCGGTGATTTAGTTTTCCATAGGATGGATAGATGGTGAAATATGGTTGTTTAATACTTATAATAACATATTAGTATATTAGTGATACCTATGTTATTACCTCATGATGAAATAACTAAAAAACAAGAAGTGGAAGAAGAAATCAAGTTGAAAGAATTGGTAACGGACATTACCTCTTCTTTGAAGCCCCTCTTTGAGACCTCCTCTTAGGGCACTAAACGTGGTCTTTGACGAAGACCAGGATCTCTAAGATGTTTCTAGGGAAGTGGAGAAGATAATTTGGCAGGGTTTGGCCGATCTTGAAATCTCAAACTGGTGTGAGGAGGAGAGGGAGGATGTGCCCTTTTATAAGGGAGGAGAGGGGCACCTTTGGAATTTTTAAAAATATTAATTTATAATATATCTAAACCCACTTAAAAACCTTCCAAAATGACTCATATTCGAATATTATATGAGATAGGGTTGTAATCGCATCAACAAATCATATTTAGACATTTTTTGATCTTATTTTTAAACCTTATAATTTTGATATATACTTATTTATTCTATTTATGTTTATTTGTGGTAATAAAATTCTAAATTTTAAATGGTTATAAATAATCACTTATGTGTTGTTAATTTTCCATAATTGGATACTTTATGAAATTTTAGACTATATAAATTTCAATTTTTAATTTTTAAATATTTTTGTGATTTTTAAACAATTTAATAATATGTTATTTTTATAAAATAACAATAGTGTCAATTTTGACACTATTCATTTATTTGAATTAAAATAAAATCTAAACAGAGGATATATTCTAACTAAAATATTATATAGATTCATAAAAGGTCATATGTGTCTATAAAATTAGTTGACCACATTAAATAGTTCATATAATATTTTTTTTATTATTTTTAAAACCATTTATTTGGTTTATCTCTTAATAAAATAATTACGACAACATTTTTGTATAATTATTTAATATACTTATTTGTTGCATAAAAATTAAAAATAAAATCCTATGATGAAGATAAATATATTACCTTTCACAATAATATATTTACTCTAATTTATCATCTTAAAATAACAATATGTAAATTGTTATATTTATTAAATTATGAAGGTGACAACTTTGGCATCATTTAAAATAAAATAATATAAGTGTCCTAATCACATTTATAAGGCTCCAAATGGTAAAATATTCGACCGTTGGATGATTATGGTTTACATTTACATGAAAAATATGTTTTTTTGAGGGTTTTTTGCATTTTATGGTCACTATTAGTTTACTAAAAACTATATTATTGATTTTTCACTAGATAAACAATTTCTGCATCGCTATTGTGTCATAATTAATGATAATTATTTAATTCCTAAAAATTATAAATCAATTCATATGATGTAGATAATTTTATTATCTTTATTTAGACTATTAATTTTCAAAATTTCATGATGTTTATCACTAAATTAAAATTATTATACTTATAAGATTTAAGAGAGTGACATGTTGTCACTTTCTTTGGTTTTAATAATAATTAAATTATTTTCATGGAAAAAAGTCCATTAAATAAATATAATCCGACCCTTAGATTATATGAGTCTACTTTTAGACATCCAATAGAATTTTGGAATGAGTTAGGGTAATTTTATAATTTTATATTTACCCTTAATTACCTGATTTACCTTTAACTATGGTATATAAAATTTACCATAGTTACTATTCATAATTCTCAAAAATAAAAAGTAGCCTATTAACATAATTTGGACCCACTTATTAAAAATATGGAATCCATTTTTCGAAATTAAATACACAAAATTATTAGAAATTCAATTAAAATTATTCCAGTTGTCGAAAGAAAACGGGTCTTTGTTTAAAACATTGCAAAAGATTGAATTGATTTAACCTACGAATTCAAGGAAAAATCAATGACAATGACATAAATTATATTAAATGGTAAAAATATATTCTATTTATACTTTAAAACATTCAATATTATAATTTAACCATATAAATTATTACGATGAAAAAAGTTGTTTTTAATTAAAATATAGCGTGTTTTTACTATTCATTAAAATATGAAAGTTATCAGAAAAATATCAAAACATTCTCCAATGTAAATTTTTATTTACTGATTCAAAAGAATAATTTTATTTTGTAAAATTTAATTTATAAACATGTAAAAAAATAGATTTAAAGTGGGTGCGCCATCAAAAGGCTGCAAAACTGCATTTTTTGAAAAATACTTATTTTACCCGAAAAAATTATTTTGTTCTTATACCATGTTCTAGAAAATGTGTAAGATGAATAATAATTTTATAAAATTCAAAATTTAGTTAACACTATTCATAATGGCTAGTTCATAATAATATTATAATAATATATCGTTGTTTAGTAAAACTCGGTATTGCATACAACACACGCTATCGAGGAAGGTCGTGATTGCGTGTAATGAAAGCCAAGTCAGGTTTGTGTGTAGTGCACGAATCCTTTTTTTTGTATAACAAAATCCAACCATATTTCATTAATACATTGAATATATATATATATACTCAATTTTGTGTAGAATAACTACCATCAAACAAACTTGAAATTGTGTGTAACATGATCCAAGATTAGTGTTGCATATACTGGAAGCTAATACAGTGTTGCGTATAACACAAGATACTGTTGGGGTATCATACAACACAATACATCAAATAAATTAAAAAGAATACTTCTCATAAAATATCGGGGTGTTACATTCTACCCCCATTAAAATGAATTTTCCCTCGAAATTCGTCGGGGTTATAAATGGTTGACTACTTGAAAGTTTCTATAATAGAAACCCACATACTAAAACTTAATTTTAAGAAGCAGTTTATGAAACATAACGGTTACCCAAATTAACTCATCACTAGGTTTCCTCATGGGATAACATAGGTGAAAATATGGATATGGAAGGGAAATCTAAACATCACGTTCTGATGGAGAGTGGTAGAGGACATGGCTATAAAGAATCCAACAATCACAAAGCCATAGATTTGTGATGATCTAAGGTACCATCTGATTCATCGAATATAAGGGCTCTAGGACAATATTTTTTGTTTTCAATATAATTTCCCTAAAGCTGATGAAATTGGAATTAGAAGAAATAATTTCGTGATTTGGGTATAGTCTCATCGTGGTCGTTCTTTGGACAATTTCCACATTATCACTTAAAGAAATGAAGTTGAATTTGTCATTCATGAAGTGTTAGCAGATCATGTGATAGAATGATGGGTCATTCCATCTGTCTCAAACAAAAAGGTTGTAAAAGTTATCAAAAATACATAATTCTATCTATAGTGATATTAATCAGATATGGTTCCTAAAATGGACTTATACTTCATATATCATACTGCTTAATATAATAAAACTAGGTTCTACTAAACAGAGACTTCCTGTAGGCCAGTGGTAGGCGATAAAGGTCTGTCGCACTTCGGTTGTGGGTTCAATTCCCACAGCCTTGTCCGATGCGATGGGTTGTCGCCCATCCTGCAGGTTGTCCTTTTTCTAAAACTACATTACTATAACAACCCATCAATACTATCGAAAAAACTTCTATCCTTAAACAATACAAACTTATGTCCAACATAATCCATTCTAATCTTTAGGATTATCCCTAATACTGCAGTCCACTCTCATATTATAGTGAAAATGATTACTAGAGATTTCATATAACAAGCATGTTAATAACATCATTGATCCCCATATATCATAAGATATGTCTTGTTGGTCACATTCCAAACATTCGAATGCCTTAATCATGTATTATCTTGAAAAAATGAATCCCTATTGAATCTCAGCGAAAACATGAATGCAGTTAAAAGTTAACACTTTCCACATACTAAAATACTCAAAATTCTATATACTCAAACCATGATATCACTTATTCCTTATAACAATCATGAGCTCATGAATACTATCAAACTTTTTATTTTCTCCTTATCCTTTCATTATGCAGATATCATCTGCTTTCCAAAATATTTAAATCACATTTCATGGTTACTGATACCATAAAATTATTGAAAACCACAATAGACTAATACAAAAATATTCTATTACACCATAAAAGTACCTCAATAACATTATTCTTGAATACCAATACATGAACACTTCAATCCATATTCTTCAATGATTTTCTTGGAATAAGTACTTCCTTGATTTAGAAGTAACTTTTTAGGTCAGGGTTGAGTTGGGTATTACCAGTGTTCTCCACAAATAATATATTGAATTCCAAAACAGTCTTTCACTCTATGACCCTTTTCTCCACACAGATAACATTTGTCCCTCCATTTGAGGTATTCCTCAAGGTTCTTCTTCCCTTCTTTAGAAATCTCAATCTTCCTTTATTTATGCTCCTCAACATGCGAACATGCATAAAAGTCTATCTTCCTCTTATTTGATGAATTAGGTATACCACTAAATTTCACCTTGTTAATCATATATCGCGATGACTGATTCAGAATAATCTCAATATCATACTCTCTAGGCATTATGCAATTTTGTTGCTCATAGTCACCAATTTGTCCATTGGATTGAATGTTAACTGAATTCCTTCTGGTTCCCTCCATTGACTAAAACAGAAAAAGAATTCTGTGAGAGGAAAAAATCATACAAGGAAAATAACATAATCAAGGGGGAGTACCTTCAACATCTAACATCCTAGGTTTAATTCTAATATGATTACCGTAATTCTTGGACTATAACCTATACTTATACTTAACCTTAGGGACATCCCTAGAAATACCTTAGAAATATCTCTAGGGATCTCACTAAAGTTCTCGCATACTAGTTTCCAATGGTTGACTAAACCTTTCCTCTAATAACAACTGTAGAGACCCGAAGCTTGACGTACATGTACATTACATTACTTTTGTGGAATACTTAATACATAACAAAAATAGACACACAAGGACTGTAATAGTTTACGTCTTCGGAAAGTTGGAATGTAATCTTCTAATCGTGGTGAAAGATCTTCAAAATCTCCATTAATGATCTTTCCCTTTTTGTTTTCTTACCTAAAACCTTTCTTTAAATCCTGGGGAAAAGAAAACATCTATAGGGTGAGCTCAAATTCTCAGAAAGTGTTAGCATGGATAAAATAAAACATACCATATACATTTGAACTTAAAAACATGAACATAATGTTTAAACATCAAAATCTTGAGCAACGACATAAAACATGTAAGTACATAAGGCATAGATCATAATGGAACATAGATCATGATAAAATAGCATGGGAAAAAACATGTAATTGTGGCATCCATTAAGCACATGTAATGACTTCCTTAGTAACCAAGGAATTGTTGCCATGACCATATTAGTGGACAAAGTCCCTTTCTAAATCGAGTTCACTCCTCGTTCCAGTCCTGTAATACTGAACCAGATTAACTTACCGTTCTAGCCATGTCTATCTCATGAGATATAAATCATTACCCAATTAATTGGAGGGAGATATAGGTCCCACCCATCTCATAATGAAATCATTCTATCGTGTTCCACAAAATCATAAATCATACATCATAGCGTAACCCATGTAATAGAATGGGATTCTTAAACATTATGCCGTCATAAGATAATCCATATCAAACAAATGGATATAATTTCATCATAAGAAAAGTTAAACCATATTAATCATAGAGACATTATACTTGAAACATACACATATGAAATAATGTCATATTAGATGGAAAATGGTTCTAATAAATCACTTGAAATGAATTTTTGAGGAAAGTATCCATTCTTCTTGAAAATCATTTTCTTTTCACAAAATGCAATTCAATTTTAAAAGAAAATTATTTGGTTGAAAATATTCATGAAATCTTGTAGAGTAAGCTTTATGAAAATAAGGTGTTATGAAACCGTAAAAATCAGTTTGTGCCATATAAGTTAAAAAAACATTCTTCTCATACTGTTTCTGAAAAAGTCAAAAAAGTATCTCGTATGACAAATGATTCCTTACATACCATGTAGTAAAAGTAAAAAATGGGTAAAAAGGACTTTAAACATACATGAAAACATTTTTATAAAATTTAGACATGGATGATAAATATAAACCCCATAAATACTTACATATAAGCAATCTCTAATAGAAAACAATTGAGATTGCAACATTATCTCTTACCTTAGGTCTGATATGCTTCGTACGAATCCAAACATACTGTATTATGATTTAAATAATGTCATTTACATATTATAGAATCATATTCATTGTTATTATATCATATATGGTTCACTTATGACTTTATATTACCCGTTCTTTTGTAAAATTCATGTTAAAGTAGCGTTTTGGGTAAAATTGTTTCATTTGTCGTTCGTGTTTTAACTTGTAATTATTCATCTGATTACCTAGATCATGATTACTTACATCCAAAATTTACAACATTATTTATATATAATATATATTCAGAATATACATATAGATAGTATATCGATAAATCGAAAGAAATACACCATTAGTGGAGACGGTAGGCCGTACGTACGCATGAACACTGTTTTCGTTTCCTTATTGAATTGAATGGAATTAAGTAGATGAAATAAATATAGATATATATACTTAAATCCAGTAGAATTATTATGTCATATATTTCATGATTAATTACTATATATACTTTATAATCATTCTTTAATGGTTAACACGGAGAGTGAATCTCATCGCATCGTGGAGACGGTAGTCCGTACGTACGGACGAGTGATGATATCATTCCCAAGATCGTGGAATTGAATTAAAGTGTATGTATAATATTACAGAATCAATATCACTTTAAAATAATCATATATATTCATTACTTTCACCATTATACCCATCCAAGTAATGTGTTGGTGGAAAATAGATTACACCACGGCGTGGAGACGGTATTCCGTACGTACGCACGCGCGGTGATTTCGTTTTCCATAGGATGGATAGATGGTGAAATATGGTTGTTTCATACTTATAATAACATATCAGTATATGAGTGATACTGATGTTATTACCTCATAATGAAACAACTAAAAAAGAATAAGTGGAAGAGGAAATAAAGTTGAATGAATCGGTAACGGACATTACCTCTTCTTTGAAGCGCCTCTTTGAGACCTCCTCTTAGGGCACTAAAATTGGTCTTTGAAGAAGACCAGGATCTCTAGGATGTTTCTAGGGAAGTGGATAAGAGAATTTGTCTAGGTTTGGCCGAGCTTGAAAGCTCAAAGTGGTGTGAGGAGGAGAGGGAGGAGGTGCCCTTTTATAAGGGAGGAGAGGGGCACCTTTGGAATTCCTAAAAATATTAATTTATAATAAATCTAACCCCACTTAAAACCCTTCAAAAATTACTCATATTCGAATATTAGATGATATATGGTTTTAATCTCATCAACCAATCAAATTTAGACATGTTTTGATCTTATTTTAAACCTTATCATTTTGATATATACTTATTTATTCTATTTATGTTTATTTGTGGTAATAAAATTCTAAATTTTAAATGGTTATAAATAATCACTTATGTGTTGTTAATTTTCCATAATTGGATACTTTATGACACATTCGACTATATAAATTTCAATTTGTAATTTTTAAATATTTTTGTGATTTTTAAACAATTTAATAATATGTTATTTTTATAAAATAACAATAGTGTCAATTTTGACACTATTCATTTATTTGAATTTAAATAAAATCTAAACAGAGGATATATTCAAAATAAAATATTAAATAGATTCATAAAAGCTCATATGTTTCTATAAAATTAGTGGAACACATTAAATAGTTCATATAATATTTATTTTATTATTTTTAAAACAATTTATTTGGTTTATCTATTAATGAAATAATTACTACAACATTTTTGTATAATTATTTAAAATACTTATTTTTGCATAAAAATTATAATTAAAATCCTATGATGAAGATAAATCTATTAAATTTCACAATAAAACATGTACACGAATTTATCATCTTAAAATCACAATATTTAAATTGTTATATTTATTAAATTATGAAGGTGAAAACATTGAAATCATTTAAAATAAAATAATATAAGTGTCATAATCTCTTTTATAAGGCTCCAAATGGTCAAATATTCGACATTTGGATGATTATGGTTTACATTTACATGCCCAATATGTTTTGGTCAGGGTTTTGTGCATTTTATGGTCACTATTAGTTTAATAAAAACTATATTCTTGATTTTTCACTAGATGAACAATTTCTGCATCACTATTGTATCATAATTAATGATAATTATTTAATCCCTAAAAATTATAAATAAATTCATATGATGTAGAAAATTTCATTAGTTTTCTTAAGACTATTCATGTTTGATATTTTATTAATTTTATCACTAAATTAAAATTAGTATACTTATAAGATTTAAGTGAGTGACATCTTGTCACTTTCTTTGGTTTTAATAATAATTAAATTATTTTCATGGAAAAAAGTCCATTAAATGAATCTAATCCGACCATTATATGATATGAGTCGACTTTTATTTATCCAATTGAATTTTCGCATGTTTTAGGGTGATTTTATAATATTATATTTACCCTTAATTACCCGATTTACCTTTAACTATGGTAAATAAAATTTACCGTATTTACTGTTCATAATTCCCAAAAATCAAAAGTATCCTATTAACATAATTTGGACCCACTTATTCCAAATATGGAATCCATTTTTCGAAATTCAATACACAAAAGTTGCAGAAATTAAATTAAAATTAATCCCGTTGTCGAAAGAAAACGGGTTTTTGTTTAAAACATTGTAAAAGATTGAATTGATTTAAACTACGAATTCAAGGTAAAATCAATGCTAATGACATAAATTTTATTAAATGGTAAAAATATATTCTATTTATACTTTAAAACCATTCAATATTATAATTTAACCATATAAATTATTATGATGAAAAAAGTTGTTTTTAATTAAAATATAGCGTGTTTTTACTATTCATTAAAATATGAAAGTTATCCGAAAAATATCAAAACATTATCCAATGTAAATTTTTATTTCCTGACTCAAAATAAGAAGTTTATTTTGTAAAATTTAATTTATAAACATGTCAAAAACTATATTTATAGTGGGTACGCCATCAAAAGGCGGCAAAACTGCATTTTTTTAAAAATACTTATTTTACCTGAAAATTTTATTTTGTTCTCATAACATGTTCTAGAAAATGTGTAAGATGAATAATAATGTTATAAAATTCAAAATTTAGTTAATATTATTCATAATCGCTAGTTCATAATAATATTATAATAATATATCATTGTTTAGTAAAACCCGGTATTGCGTACAACACATGCTATCGAGGAAGGTCGTGATTGCGTGTAATGCAAGACAAGTCAGGGTTGTGTGTAGTGCACGACTCCTTTGTTGTTTCATATAACAAAATCCAACCATATTTCATTAATACATTGAATATATATATATATGTACTCAATGTTGTGTAGAATAACTACCATCAAACAAACTTGAAATTGTGTGTAACACGATCCAAGATTAGTGTTTCATATACTGGAAGCTAATACGGTGTTACGTATAATGCAAGATAATCTTGGGGTATCATACAACACAATACATCAAATAAATTAAAAAGAATACTTCTCATAAAAATATTGGGGTGTTACAAAATATGTACAACCAGGATACAATGTTTTTTCAACATCACCATATAGACGTGCAACTGTGTGTTCTGTATCAATTTGTTCTGCTACAATATCGTGAATCATTTATTCAATTCCATCGGAGTTACCATCTTGTGAATCATCATCATCAGTGACATTTCGTCCAGTTTCACCATGCCAAATACAAGGGCTGTAACTCGGATTAAAACCATGACAAATCAGATGATCTTTTATCTCTCTACTTTTCAACTTCTTCATATTCAAACATTTCAGGCATGGACAGATAAAAAATGTCACTACTTGGAACATTTTGTTTTGCAAATTCCAAAAATCCATCAACACCTTCCTCATATTCATTTCTCATTCAATGTGTCGTAATCCATCTTCTACTCATTATTACCTATAACAAATATCAAATGTATATATATTTTTAAGATAAGACAAATATAAGTTTATATGAAAAAAATCATAATTTGAATGTAAAAAAAAATTTAAATATAAAACAAATCTATGTGTATTTTAAATAAATATGGTTGAATATTATTATTAAAACAAAATATTGTTAGATATAACAGTTTTAAATTCCATTGAATAAAAGAAAACCATGGCTCCTACATGGTTGATTGAAAATTGGAGAAAATGGAGTAAACCTGAGAATCAAATCAAATTTAAAATAAAATTTCAGATGGAGAAAATCACAATGTAAATCAAATCATCAAGGCACAATCATCACGTCATAATCTCAGAAACCACGATGTAGTAGTCAATCCCCCTGGACACCCCCAACCCTTTGGCTAGCCCCCACCCCCCGGACAACCCCCAAAACCCTCTGGACAGGCCCCCACCCCCGTGGAAAGCCACCCACACCCACCCACCCCCTTGGACACCCCCCCCCCCCGGACACCCCCCAACCCTCTGGACAGCCCCCCTGGACATCCCCCCACCCCTCTAGACAGCACACCCCACCCCTCATGAACACCACCCCCCACCCCCACCCCCTTGGACACCCCCCTGGACCCCCAACCCTCTGGACAGCCCCCACCCCCCGGACAACCCCCAAAACCTTTTGGACATGCCCCACCCCCTTGGACAGCCCCCCCCCCCATACACACACACCCATCCCCTTGGACACACCCCTGGACACCCCCAACCCTCTAGACAACCCCCACCCCGGCCAACCCCAAAAACCCTCTAGACAGGCCCCCACCCCCTTGGACAGCCCCCACACCCACCCACCCCCTTGGATACCCCCAATGGACACCCCCCAAAACCCTCTAGACAGGCCCCCACCCCCTCTGGATATCCCCCACCCCTCTAGAAAGCACCCCCACCCCTCCTGGACACCACCCCCACCCTACCCCCTTGGACACCCCGCTGGACACCCCCAACCCATTGGATTGGCCCCCACCCCCTGGACAGTACCCCACCCCTCAAGACAGTACCCCCCACCCCTCCTGGACATCACCCCCACCCCCGACCCCCTTGGACACCACCTGGACACCCCTAACCCTCTACACAGCCCCCACCACCCCGGAAAACCCCCAAAACCCTCTGGACAGGCCTCCACCCCCTTGGATAGCCCCCACACCCACCCACCCCCTTAGACACCCCCTAGACACCCCCCAACCCTCTGGACATCCCCCCACCCCACGAACAACCCACCAAACAATGTTTTACATATAAAAACTAGGAATGGTGAACAACTAGAAACACATGAATTTAATATACACGTCAGCATGAAATAGATGAAATTAAATATTATTAAATATGGATACTTAAATGATCGTATGATAATTAAAAATAACCATTAAAATTCAACTAGTAAAATGATCACAAGTTTTCTTGATAACTAATATCATAATAAGGTAATGGATAATTCTAGAAATATTAATCATATTGTCAAGGCCCTGGCCAAGGCCTCAAAAAATACTAGGGTAATCCATCAGCAGAACCCATTTTTATTTGGAATCATGAGACATAGTGATGCATCGAAGGGCCATAGAGGTCAACAGCCATTAACTTATATGTCTAATAGATTCTCATATAAAATAGGATAAACATAAGCAGCAGAAACACATGAAATATCATTTCCGAATTCATAAATTTAATCAATAACCATTCAATTCAGTAATATAAGTGAATGAGATCATTAGTTGTCAATGACAACAAAAATTACCATCAATGTCGGGCATTCGCGAAACAAAAACAAACTAAATAGAAGTAGTTGAGGCTTATGTGAATATTTCGAGTCGATCTAATTGATCGAGGGATGATAAATAAGATTATGATGTGAAAAAGTGGTAAGAGCGTTCGAAATCAAAGAATCTTACCTAGTTTAAATACAAAAATCATAAAACATAAATATAGACTATCTGAAAAAAACGAACGAAATAAATTCGTGGAAGGATTACTTGAGTGATGCGAGTTGGGATGATAGATCCAAGGAGAGTAAATATGATAAACTATGAAGAAAAAACAAGTTTAATGCAGAGAGATCGACGAGTTGATTAGGGTTTACCACGCGAGAGAGACGAGCCGCCAGACTATCGATCGAAAAATCGTAAATGAAAATCCACGGGGCTTGTTAATTTTTTAAATGTTTTATAATGTCGGTTATTTAATAACCAACGTTATAAACTTTTTTTAAATTAATAATGTCAGTTATTATAATATCTGACGTTATAAATGTATCAGATACGGCTTTGTTTACGTCCATTATTTTATAACCGATGTAAAAAAATCTGTGTGTTGGTTTTTTACGTCGGTTATTCTATAACCGACATAAAAAAGACATCAAAAATCACAATTGTTTAAGGTAGTTATTATATAACCTACGTAAAAAACTTCTGTGGGTTGTTTTGTTACATCGGTTATAAAATAACCGACGTCAAAAAGGCCTCCAATGCTGCGTTTTTTAAGTTGGTTATTTTATAACCGACGTAAAAAACGAGATATCTATGAGTTTTTTACGTCGATTATCAAATAACCGACGTAAAAAACCCCTGCGCTTTGGTTTTTTATGTCAGTTATTTTATAACCGATGTAAAAAACCCCGTGCTTTTGTTTTTTACGTCGGTTAACTTATAACCGGCGTAAAAAACGAACCCGCGCAATTTGTAACGTCAGTTATTAAAATAACCGACGTTAAAAATATACTCACCGCATTTTTTACGTTGTTTATAAAATAACCAATGTAAAAAACCACGTTTCAAAAATTATCACGTCGGTTATATATAACTGACGTCAAAAACGGTGACGTAAATAACGTTTTCTGCACTATTGAGACGGTAGTCCGTACGTACGCACGAGAGACAATATCATTCTTTTTATATTAAAATAATATATAATTGGATGTTATATCATATATACAGAGTCATTATCATGTTATATTTTTTATTTACATGAATTACACATCATTATTATACCCATCCAAATAATAATATATTGAATAACAATTACACCACGACGTGGAGACGGTAAGCCGTACGTACGCACGTATGGTGACATTTCATTCAAAGGACGGATAAAATACTGAATATAGTTGTACCATATTTATAATAACATCACAGTATATATTATATACTGGAGTTATTATTTTATAATGAGAATAACAAAGAAAGAAGAAGTTGAAGAAGAAAGGAACTTGAAAGAGGGTGGTGAAAACATTACCTATTCTTCGGGTTCTTCCTTTTGATATGATCAAAAGGGCCCCTTAGGTTGGCTTTCTAATCAAAATAAGGCCACTAGGTTGAAGTGAGGGAAGTTGAGAGAGTATTTGGGCAGGGTTTGTCTGAGCCAAAAGGCTTTTAATGTGTGAATTAGTGAGAAGGGGGAGTGCCCTTTTATAAGAGGGGTGAGGGGCACCTTTGGAAAAGCTAGAAATATTATTTTATAATAAATTCATATTCGGTTTTTAATTTCTTAAAAGTGAATTATAAAATAGTTAAGGTGGGTATGGGTCGAAAAAAATGCAACCAATATAATTTTGATAGGTTTGGGTCACTATATTAACGTTATCTTTAAGTATTAACTCTCAGTTAATTAGTTTCACTTTTACAATGTCTCTTTGTATTTTTATATAATATGGTTAATAAACATACTATATACATCCAAGAGAACCCCAAGTGGTACATTAATGACTGACATTTCATGATATAAGTCTCTTGGCCAAACCTTATATTTTTAGGAATTGAATATCAATAAATAATATAATATTTTTTTAAAAAAACTCTTTTTGTCAATTTTGACACTATTTGGAAAATTGAATTTTGTGAAAATCATAACAGAATGATTATTTCGAAAAAAGTTAATTAAATCAATACTAACATGTCATATTAACCTATAAAATTAGTGTAATTCATAAAAAGTCTCCAATTATATTTATTTGGGTATTTATAATATCAATTATTTTAATTTTTCACTATTATGGTAATTACTGCATCATCATTGTGTCATAAATAAATTAAATTAATTAATGTATAAAATTATAAATAAAATATAATTATTAATGAAATATTTTTAGCTTTATAATTAATCTTTATAATAGAATTTATCATATGTGTAACCCTATATTAAAAATGTTTTAGTTGTAAAACATTGATTTTACCTCTTTTAACTCTTCTTTGAATTAAATAATAATAAATGTCTTAAACTAATCCAAGTGGACCTAAATGATAATATTTTATTCCTAAGTTTTTTTTTGGTCTAGGTACACTTGTATTATAGAATTAGGACATGTGTCAGGGTAATATTAATATCATTTTTACCCTTACTTATCTTATTCCCTTTTAACCGTGGTAAATAAAAGTAAAAAGTTACTATTCACCAAAAATTATTTTCATCTCATTGAACCACATTTTACTCCTTGATATTAACTATGTCTCTCGGATTTTCGAAATTCCACTCAGAGAAGTGGTAAAATTAAATTTTATGACAAATTCAGTTTTTTAACTACCACTTAGTGGTTTCACAATTAATCAAAAAATGAAGTTTTTCAAAAAAATACCAAAACTTCACCCTAGGCTAATTTCAATATTCCGAATCCAAAAATGAAGTCCATTTTGAAAAATAAAATTTATAAATTTCAAAAAGTGGGTATTACTATTCATAAAGGCTAGTTTGATTGGTTGTGGTGTGTTAGAACTCGAGGTTGCATCCCACACACGCTATTGCAATATTCAAAGAGAAGCGTACCGTAGAAGCTTGGGGTGTTACATAAATTCATAAGTAATTGGTTGAATGTGAAATTGAATGTAAAAAAATCTATGAATAAATTTTTATGGGTATTCTCTTGTGGTAATTGAAATAGAAGTGGAAAGATGAGGTTTATGGATAAGTAGAATTAAAATAATTGTATCGTGGTTGGTATTATGAAATGGATAAAGATGAAAAAATGGGATGATAAATATAATGTGGTCAAAATTTTGTGAGTATTGATATAGACTATGTAAAAAATCACTTATCCCATTCTATTTCCAAATTAAAAAAATATTTTTTTCTCCATATATCATTCATTTTCGATGGCAGTACCATTTTATAGGAACAAAATAAACAAATCATCACATGAATACTAAAAATAGTTAAATATATAAAATAATACTCTAATAAAAGTTTCAAGATCCAAGAAAAATAGAACAAAAAAATAATAATTATATTCCATGAAATTCAATACATATAGTTATTCAATTAATTATAAATAATGATGTGATAAAAAATATTGACTAGTGTTTTATATCCATAGAAATATTAATTTGTCTCTTATAAGAAGATATTATTGATCTCACAGGAATAAATTTTATTTTTAAGATAGAACGAATGGAAATAGAAATATTTTATAAGTCACTATATCTCAGATGAAAATGCAAGCCCCTTTAAGGTTCTTGAAGGGAGTTAGAAATGTGGACGGAAGGCTGCATGATTGGATTCGTGTTGAACACTCTACCAATGGGCTTTTAAATCCATTGAAATATATTTTATAGAATCCACCCAATACCAATGGTTACATAAACCTATTGGTATATACCATACATAAACAATATATACCAGTGGTTGTGGGAAACATTCGGTATATAGGGGCCTATACCAAGGGCTATCCAAAACCATTGGTATAACTATGTTTGTGTATGGTCATGTTATAGTAGTGGGATTATAAATCCATGGTGATGTTTCCAAAAAACATAAATAATATCTATCCATTCAATGAAATATTTGGATCTCGATGACTATATTTTCTATAGGCCAATGTTCGTTAAATTTTTCTTGTAAATCCACGGATAAACCCTCAAATGCGATTATGTCACATTAAATGAAATATCTTATTGATAAAATTAAATGTAGGTAAATTTTTCTTTAAGGTTATTATTCCATAGGTTCTTTTCTAAAATCCTCTTTTTAGCTAAATAAAATTTCTTGAACAAAAAATATATATTAATATTGACTATGAAGAATACAAACAAAATGTCGAGGTGACTTCTAAATAACCTACTCCTAAAATAGATGAATATAAAAGGGGAATTAGTAATTCAAAATAGAATCACTATAAATTCAATGTTTCTATACCTTGTTTGGAATTATGACCTAGGTATATTCCCCTTCTCAACCCTTAATTGATTACATCAAAAATGAAGGCTAATCTTGGAAATATGTTCATCTTCACAAAGTTAGTAAAAAATTCATCAATACGGGGTAAATGATAGACATTATTTATAGTATTCATGTTGAGTTTCTCATAATAAATGATAATTGACATTGATCCTTCATTCTTTTAAAAAAAATAGTTATGACCAATGTGGACACACATGGATGAACAAAACAATTGTGAAGACTCTCTTGAATTTTCTTTTTCGATTCATCTAACTCGATTGGGTATATTGTATATTGATAAAATAAAATACGTATAGAACTGTATTTTATTTATATTAAAAACTACTATTTCTAATTGGGTGTAAGAAAATTAATATATATTGTAATGACAACTATAACCTTCATCGCAATAGAAAAAAAATTGATGTTGATTTCTATCTGACTATTTAGTATAAACACCCAATTCAAATAGAAATGAATAACCATATAATTTATTTTATTTAGATAATATGTTATTTTATATAATTGAACATTAAATTCATTAGTTTGATCAGAATAAAAATCACTAATTTAATTCATAGATTAATACTGTGAGATTTATATAAATAAATAAATTCCATTACTATGATCACATAAAATTCAACTACAGTGATTATAATGGTATTTTCAAGAATAATATTCACAAAAATATTAAATAGAGAATATTTTTATACATTATATATGATCAATATAAAATTAAGGTTTTTCAATTCAAATAAAATATCAAATTATTCAGTTGGTATTTTGATACCCTTATAAAAAAGTTCAGATAATAATCATCCTCTAGATCTAGAATAAAATATGACAGAAAATGATCTTGAGTGGATTGTATGTGTACCATCCACTACATCATAGTTGTACTCCCAGTCAAAAATAATATTAATATTTTATTTTCCATTTTATATTTGATAGATATGTTATAGACATCAATCCTCCCCATTATATAGTTATTTTTGATTTTTTTTCAAAATTCACATAATCATGGCATTTTTAAACACTAAAGAGTTGAATTTTTATTAAGGAGGTCATTTTCTCCATCATGGGATAACTTCTTCCAATCACTTCAATATTAAATTATCTGATTAAATTATTTTCCTCACATAAATTATTTAGCAGTCACCATAATATAATTTCTTTCATACCACTTTTCACACTTCAATCATTGTGGAGGGCATATCTATTTCACTTAATAGTTTTTATTATAATAATTTTATTTTAATTTCATATTTCTACTCTTATAAAAACCATGTGTTCTATGGATATATACAATCCATATTTCTGTATTGGTATCAAATAAAATGATTTATTCATAACTAATTATGTCCCTTATGTATAACACCCATTATAGAATTGGTTTTAAGACATTTATGAATGGTTCAATCATTACTTAAGGTTCAATGATAACCCTATAAGAAGACATCACATAAAATTTAAAATTTAATTTGTTCCCACTAATTTATTCATCATCTTTTTTTCTTAAATCATGGAATTCCTTATCTATTTCCAAAGGAAAAAATACATGTAAAAGATAAAAAAGATATATTTCAAAACTCAGCCCACTACATGGAGTTTACTTTTTTTCATTTCCTCATGCTGCTAATGATAGTCTACAATGGATCTACTTTTCCATCCAAATAACATATTGCTAAAGTGTACTACATAGAGGTTACTTTTTCTCATTTCCTCATGCTGCTAATGATAGTCTACAATGGATCTACTTTTCCATCCAAATAACATATTGTTAAAGTGTATTTTCCATGCTCTGGAAACCAGTGATCCAAAAATATCTTTTCAATAGTAATGATATGTTACTCTATAATTATAGGATCACAAGATCCATAAAAATAATGTGGATCATGCCTCATGAATCAATCAATGGAACATTGTCCAATAAATTTCTCTTTTTTTGTTTAATATGATTCATATCTTAAAAACATTATGTTGGAATAGAAAACATATATTTCTTCTTTGAACCCATAACATTTTTTCACTAAATAGGAGAATCATTTCATTTCCTATCAAATCCCTTAATGACAAGGTTCCTTTAGATCCTAACCACTTAATAAAACCAATAATAAAAGAGTGAGAGATGATAATAATAGTGGTAACCACATAATAATGAAAACTCATTGAACGGATATCTAAATCAACAAAACTATTTTATATAGAAGTAAAATTATGTTTATATATGGTTATCCATGATCATTACAAAAACATTTGGATTTTATCATATACATAGAATACTATTTATTATTGTTAATAAATATTTATCACTAATGTTTACGAAGGTATCTAATCATGTCTCTGATTCATTCTATATGACCCATTATTTTTTACCTTAATATTACTTATTTTTAGTTTAATATTCATTTCATGACATTATACCTCATGTCAAATTGGTATAATAATAGTTCCCTTTGAATCTTGGATACATAAAATACATTTTCACCAGATATCTATACAATATCCATCTAATTTCATTATAAATATAACCCTTATTAGACATAACATTATAAGAATTTTCTTCAAAACCTAGGGAAATGAAACCTAAGAAATGGTGAGTTCTAATACTCATTATGTATAAATATGGGACATATCAATGCTCACATTAATATAACATGAAAATAATATTACCTGAAAAAGGGTGTAAAATTTGAAAACCTTTAACTACATATAAAATATAATGATATTTATTTATATAATAGATCATGATAGTTCATTTGACATGAATCATAAATGAATCAATTATCCAAAGCCAAGAAATTATAACATTGGAATAAAAAATTTAATGGAATATACAAAAGATTTTAAAATCAATTCCATTCTAGTCAAGGATCTGTTCTAAGACTATTAGAGTGAATTGGGTTAATGCTATAAACCATCGTCTCCATGACTAAGGATCACTACTAAGACTATAATAGATAATTGAATTACACACTGAAATGGGTTCTCTTTCATTTTTCTTGGTTATTGTATCATGAGATATTCCTTTATACCAAATGCATTAGAATTTGTATAACTCTATTCCGACCCATAAAAAAATAAGATCACTCATTTTTTTCATAAGATAATAATCAGTATTAATATTATTAAAAATTTAAAAGAAATGGGTTTCATAATTGTTTCTTAATTTCTTCATTGGATAACCCATGAATATGAAACACATTTCATAGCCTAATTTTCCAGAGTTAATAAAATGGGTTTCAAAAAATCATCCTTAAATCATCATTCGTATAATCCATCCAAAGAATGAATGTTGATAGTAGTATTGGATCATATCACTATTGAAGCATAATTAAAATCAAAGACATTATCATATAAGAAAAATTCAAGAAAAGATAATTAGAATATTTCATGAGTAAAATATCCTTTTAGCATTAAAAAACATAATTAAAATATAATAATATACCAAATATTAATGAAAACATATTATAAAATTAAAATGAATAATTTTAATATAAGATGCAAATAATTGAGCAATCATGATAGTGGGAAATTGTATTTATACATGTTTAATAAGAAAATAAATCCTAATACATTTTTTAGCACTCATTGGTAAGCATATTCAAACCATAAGTAAAGTGACAACTATTTCCTGTTTTTAATATTTATTATAAAAAAATTAAGTTCACCTCATTTATAAATTTTTTAATTATTATATGACCTATACAATTTAATTTATCAAATTAAATAGCTAATATATTTAGAAATTACTATTAAAAAACTCAAAAAACAAGATATAAAAATTATTTTAAGTAAAAAAATGTCCTCTTTTGTTTGAAATGTTTTTATATCAATATCTAAAAAATTAATTTCAATAACCCTAATAAGATTCATAATAATATAGATGAACTAATTTTACATTATAAACATTTCAAAATAAAATTTAACCTTTTAAATTGTTTATAAGAATATACAATTTTACATAAAAATTAATATTTTACAATATTTTTCAAACATGTAATTACTCTAGAAATTATCAAAAAAAACAATGTATGATTAATTTGACAAGATTATTTGAAGAATAATTTTTTATCATCAAATATATTTAATATGCGATTAAAAATTTAATTATAATATTTCATAAAAAGATTTATATATACGTTTTTTAAGAAAAATATATTTTGTTTATACATATATAGACATTACTAAAACAAAATGGGCACGCAGTTATCAATTTTTTATGAATCCTTTATTCAAATATTTAAAATTTATTAATTACCATTCATATATATAATTTAATGGAATATTTATAAATGTAAACTATATTACAATTGGTTTAGAATTAGGGTATTAGGCACCACATGAAATTAATGAAAATAAATTAATTTTGGAACGAAATATATCACAAAATATTCAGGTGTTATAAGAGAAAATTCAACATTCCAAAGAAAAGTAACTGACAATGAGAGAAATAATCTATGGAGTCTGATACCAAAATTCATTGTCTCACCAATAATAGGTAATTCTATATATGGTTGTGATTCATATAACATGACCTCCTCTTTTCAGTTACATCACATTGACCAGAGAAATGGAATACAACTAGTTGAAATGAGGCCCTGATATGACTGTTTAATTACATACATACAAATGAATTACTAGCATTATCCTTCATGTAGATATAGTTAATGAATAAAAAAGGAAAAATTTCTAGTTACTGAGATGGTAATGGGATCAACCTGTGTTTATAGAGAAGCCTTAAGTTTCAGATGGAAATAAATTTTTAATTACATTCAATTCTAGGAAAATATTTCGAGATATAACTATATATACCATAAAGTAATAAACATGACTTTCATAGTTCTATTTTTTAGAAATGTATGATATCAATTCTAAGAGTGATATGTTCTCTTAGGGGAGGACTGAAGTATCACTCAGTTTAAAGTCGATGTGATAGGGGCTACATCATAATGTTTACCATCATACTGAATGTACAATGATCATGAACCTTAAAATAATATGAAAATTACGAACATTTTGGATAACTATTTTACTAGTTAGATAATTGATCCAAAATTTACAATCCCATTTTATCCATTATTAATATGAGAATAAATGGGAAATTAGAGACTTCCCATGTTACATGAGATTGCCTAAGATAAATGGTTAATGATAAAAATCATACATCAACTACAGAGAGAAACTATTAATATGGGTAGACTAGTTAGGAATGATTCCATGGGACTCATTTAACATTCTGATTTTCCAAATCGTATGAATAGTATATACAATAGATATTATGAACCCTCTTGAGATAGGGGGTGAATAAAGGTAAATTATTCCCACAATTTCAGAATAATAAGGAAATAAGTAGATTATATAGTGAAAGAACATTATATAAATTCAGATAATGGATTCGACTTCTACATCATCCTGAATGGGGAAACCCAAATATCTTCATAGTTATATGGAAAAAACCAATTGAATCCAGATGTTCTGAGGCGTATCTACCTTAATCATGATGAAAGTCGAGGATCACTATTTCATCAGTACAAGGGAGCACATTTGGACACATAGGATTGATCGGTAAATTTAGTGTCCATTTGAAAAATTTATAGATCATTCAAGAGAGACTCGTAGAGAGATACAATACCCATAGGGTTACACTATAGTGTAGTTAGCTTACTAACGATGTGAATTAGGTTAATTGGTGTGTAGAAACTATTAGAGTCATGGGGAAGGTTTGATCATTCATCAAGGAAATTGTATTGGTTCCCAATGCTATATGATTAATGTCATAAATATTTTCCCAATATACTACCAACTTATACTCACAAACCATGTACCTTCAATGTGGTGATCTACACAACACCATTAAAATAAAAAAAAACAAGGTGAATTTGGTGTATTGGAAGCTAAGTTTAATGACATAAGGAGAAAGAAAAAAAATTCGTATAAAAATACTTGTTGACATATTGGGGGGAAAGAATATATAAAATTACCAAAATAAAAAAACCCAATATTAGTAGGAAACCCAATTAATATATAATTGAGCTAATTATTGAAGAAAATAGTTCAAGATAGCCATGTATAGACCATGATGAAGATGGGATTTAAAGTCATAATTTTCATCCACTTCTGTATAAGTTCCACATTTCTAATGTGTATGGGATATAAATAGATTAAACTAAATGAACAACAAGAGATAAAACTGGTTTGAGGGAATGGGTTGAATTCAAGTGGTCCATATATAGGTGATTGAGAAATATATACTTATACTATGAGATTGGAATCAGGACACACATTTTTTAAGAGAGCGGTGTGAAAATAGATCAATAATGGAATGAGTGGAATACATTCATGTAAGTATGTTGAGAATTAGGCTATTTAAAGCCATGAAATAGGAGAAATTTAATTATATATTATATAATTTATTTAATAAGTATAGGGTTTAGTTAGATTTTATATCATGAATGGTTTTGTAAACCTGCTGTGAATGGAGGCCCAAAATTCATATCCCCACATAATCATTCTTAGGGGAATATACTCAAGATTTATGTTTGTGAAGATTGAACCTTATGATGACATTGTCTATATATCCTTTATAAAAAAAACACATCATGAAGGGGAGTACCCCATTCCAACATAGATAACCTTATGGGTTAATGGAATATAGATTAAATTCAATAAGTGTATAAACAATGCATGTAGTTTATGGTCAGGAATCTTGTACAATGGGGTTTTTAGAGATAGCGTGTGAGGAATGAAATGTGTTATGTACCCTATAAGGTCCTGGATCTTTGTATATCTTCCTTTATAATTTTAGGATGTTGGATATTCCTAGAGGATAAAAATATAGTTGTTTTACAAAGATACAATTTTAGGGTTAAGTGGTCCAATTTTCATATGAAGGTTTCCTGACTTGTGTTTGGTGCAGATTGGCCCAAATTTTCTTATAAAGGATGAATTAAATGTTTTTAAAAACTAGTTAAAATATTTATTCTTTATTGTTATCTTAATCATTATTTGTGTCACTATAAATTAGAATTTATTTTGATATGATGTATTCTTTGTACCACTGATTAGATATGGGTGCAGAGGCTAAGATATTTTCCATCAATTGATTCTTATGTCTATGAGATGCATGCTGATATGCATGATGGTTTTTGGGATGGAACCTTGTTTTATGAAATAGTTTTATACTATGATTCCTGTTATTGTTTTGAAATTTAGATCCCTAATTGTTAATTTTTCCTTAAGGGAAAGATGGTGGTGTTTCTTTATTGTCTTTATTTCCTTCCCCTTATATTGGATGTAGTTGAATGTGAATGGTTATTCTTATCTCGAAGTAAAAATAGAAAATTTTCTAGAATATCAATATTTATGTAATGATAATAATTATTCATAAATATTTAAATCATTGGGTTTCATGCTATATTGAATGAAAAATATTTTTATCATAAGAAACCGTGGACTTAGGTGAATTGTGATGGGAGAGGATCAACATCAAATTTTGATTAATGAAATGTAATTTGGGGTAATGATAATTACTTTATAATGAATGAATTAATTAAATTTTTTAATCTAAATTAGAGATAATTAATATTTCATATTTTCTTATCAATAATTTTATGCTAATAGGATATTTATCCCTTATCGGTGGAAACATGGTGTCTTAGTGATGAATGTTTAATTCAATCATAAGACTAGTATATTCACATATTGTATGCGTGAGATAAATTTTATCCTAGATGTTTGATGACATCATTTTATTTAAACATAAAAATAGATAATTGAAGTATATTAATCTAATATTCTGGTATTTAAATCAAAATGGGTGTGATGGATAGGTGACAGATGAACTATTACCATTTCCTTGAAATAAAAGATTAACTTCCACATCTTCCAAGACTGTGGATACTAACATCTAGGATTATCTCTAACCATTATTTTGAATCTAGGGACATGTAATGATGATATCAAAATTCTTCCAATGTATTTAAATTGTACGGGATTTGGGTCTCAATAGCATTGTGTTATCGCCAGATGGGTTCCCTTTTGGACATGTATGATTGAGGGAGCCCAAATTGTGGGTACCCATAGTGTGAGGTTAATGTATGTGGGGTCTGGTTAGTGATAGTCATAATGATTGGAACATCATAATGAGTTTGAATAAATTGATGCGGTATACCTTTATGTTAGGGGGAAAACATTTTATCCTTAGATTATTTTTTATCTGTGCCCCATAAGAGAAACGAAAACAATATAAGGGTATTATACATAATAATTAATAAAGAAGATAATATTTTAATGATAAATGTGGTAATGGGTGAGACTAGGATAGGAGGTTTGGGAATCACACCCTATAATTTAAAATGGGATCCTAGTGACATGTAGTTCTTGTTATAGGTGATGTATGATACTGGTAACTAAAAATAGGGGTCATAATTTTGGGTGTGGATGATGAACCAATTATTTTGTTTAAAACATCATCCTAAAATATACTATGCATACAGTTTTTCGGTTATGATTCTAGGATAAATTCTGAATTTATTTTACGATCTTACTACTATGAGGTTTATCACGTAGTTAATGACATAAATTAAGTAATAAAATGATAATTATGAATATTATGGTGGTATTTACTTATCCAAAGGGTTGGTGAGATAGTCTCTATAGTGGGAGTGGTATTTCAAAACTAATGTGAATAAATAATTATATAAACTAATAGCACAAAAACATTCTTTATATGGTTAAGAACAACGTTCTGGGTCATGGAGGTTATACTGTTACGATGTAGTTTATTGTCGTATGGTTAGAAAAATTGAGTTTTTATAGAGTTTATGGTCATACATATTTTATTGTTGAAATAGATATCAAATGAAATATATAAACAAAATCTAAAAGTGAGATAAATGATACAGAAATATCATGGTCAATCATTATAATCATATTAATAAGCTATGGTTTTGATACATAATAAAGGGGTGAGATCATAATATTAGTAAGGATTAAACATATCATGTCATGATAGAAATCATATGGAGGACAAAAATATATTAATCAAAGAAGTATAAACAATATATGATAATCTTAAAACATTCTAGATTAATATATGCTTAAGAAATATAACTATGTGTGTATATAAATATGACATGGTTTAAAACCCAAAAAATAGTCATATTACATGCGAGTAAAACATTATACAGTAGAATATGTCCGAAATACTACATAATAAAGAAAATATGATAAATATTATAAATAAAATGCATCTTGTAATATTTTCAAATCATTATTAACATATTTTAAATTTTGAAGGTCCATAGGAATAGGAGAACCAATGTGAAAAAACTAAAAATAAAAATACATATATGAAAAAATATTTATGTCCATAACTAAAAACGCGAGTAAAATATTCTTATGAAAGACTATGTGAACAAACATATTATGTCCACACCTAACTATGTCATGATATATAATCACAAACCAATTCCTAGGAGGTTGATATATGACCCCACTAATTTACATCCATTTATATGTGTTCCAATTAAAGAAATAATTTATTAGATCCTAAATAACCAATGTAAATTTAATTATTTTCTTAAACTTATTACATAACATAATCATAGGATATCACATTATATCAAAATATATTCTTTAAAATTGATTCATAATTTGAAAACATCTGACACGTTATCAAAACAATACATCAATTTGGATAACCTTTAATGGAAAATTGAAGGGAAAATCCATTGAAACTTTTTACTTTTAAAATAATCCTTAATAATTATCAATTTTAAATATATGATTCATTAAAAAAATATTTATAACAATAGGGAAACATTTAAATTTATAAATAGACATTATTAATGAAATGCTGAAAAAATACATAATGTTTTTCAAATTAATATTTATATGGGATAATAAGACTTTTTTAAGGTTGTAAAGTCATTTTTATCATTTCAAAGTAAACTTATTAGAAACCAACATAATTAAAAAGATGAAGAAAAAGTTGTTTTAATATGAATAAAGGATAAAAATTATAACTAGACATTAAATCAATTTTATCAACTATGGAATGGATAAAATAGGTCGGATGTAAGAACATGGACATGGAAGACAAATCTATCAAAAAAGGGAAATTATTCTAAACTAACATGCAATTTAACAAAACTTTTTAATCATTCTGGAAAAATAATTTTTTTCCGTAATTTATACTCAGTTTCATATTGTATGATTATATACAAAGAATAGTAATTATGACCCATATAGTTTAAGTGATTCCCAAAACCCTTCATAAATATAAGTATTTTTTAATAACATGTAATTTGAATTATTTAAATCATAATGATTTTTAAATTCCATGAATTAATCAATTAATATGTCAAAATATTTTTTGGGGTTCTATAAGACCTATTCAAATAATAATATTCCTCATAATATAAAAAAATATCTCAATGAAGATAAGTGGATATAAAATCCCACTAATGAATTTGGATCAATTCAATTAAAACACATTTGAGTTATAATATTAAATACAACATAGAATATAATAATATGTAATAGTATCGAGATACAAAATTACAATTTCTTACTATTTTCACCATTGACAAGGAATCATGGTTTATATCTTATGCAGGTATCAAGGGATTCAAATTTGAGACAAAGAAGGACTTGTTTTATTTTATTACTTAAATGAACTAAATATAACCTCATATAAAACAAAAATAACCAACATAATTCCAATATACAATAATATTATCCTCAAAATATATGATATTTTTTTTTAATTTATTATCACGAGTACATTAATTATTTATATCATATTGTGACAATCATCTATTAAAAACATTAGCTCTTTTTTCAATGTTTCATGATTTTAATTTCATTACCCATAATTTGATATAATGTTAATATTTGATATGTAATTTATGAATATAGAATATATATGTTATATAGATTTAAATTTCCCATAAAAAATCCATTTTTCCTTTGGTTATGTTATGTGAAAATTGAATTGATAAAAACACATTTATGTAATTTTAGTTAATTAAAATGATATATGAAAAAAAATATTAATATTAATATAATATTTACAAAACCATATACCAATTATGATTATATTATTATATTTTGATAATATTAGTTATAATGTTCCAATAATTTTTGATAATATACTTTAATAGGATAGGTCATCTCGATGGATAAACGGACCCAAAAATGAAGACACGTTAACTTGATTGGCGGGTATGGATGTGGATGTGTTTCTATTTAAGTAATACCATCATAAAATAATATTTATTTTATTATTATTATTTTATTTATATGTTTAACAATAATTAATAAATTCTTTATAATGTGTGAAATATTAGAAAAAAATAAAAAACAATTCTTCATGGAGGTGGTAGTCCATGCGAGCGGACGGCTAGAATTCAATTATTTTATTAGGTGGATGAAAATGAATAAAAAGTGGTTAACCATTAATATTAATTAAATATATGTATATTAATTATTCTAATGTTATAATATTTTTATTCTGGTAAGATATAGAGAATAGTATGATTATGAAAATTGACTTATGAAGAAGATAATTCTTATGTTTGAGACATGATGTATCCACGAATTTCTTATTAAATTTTATAGTATTTGGGTAAATATAATTTAATAAGGTCTTATATTAGTTCCATAATGTCACAATGAGAAAAATATGATATAGATTCAGGGAGGAATTTGATGAAAGGGTGCATCATGAAGGGGTCTAAGTATCGCCTTCTATAATAGCCATCACTTATTTAAATGTATCATTAAATTATTTAATTAAAAACTCTCCAAAATTTGGAAAATATTTACTGGGTTTCATGGGATGGCCTAAAATTACTCCCTCAAAATGATTTCATATTCATCATTTTGCGATTAAATGATATCCCCAGATACCTTTTAGTTTTCCCAAGTGTACTTTTTCATTATTAATGTTAGTTTTTACCTATGGTAGTTAATTTAAATATCTGAAAAAATTATTTAATCACAAAAAATGATAATTATTAAAATAAATATGATAATTAATATATAGATTTAAATTTTTATGATTGAGAAATGTTAGTTTCAAAAAAACTTACCTAACACATAAAAATTGCATTCATGAAACTTTTCTTTTTTATGATTCAAATTTTTGTATGAGATAAAATTAAAAATATTAATCATATTTAGTAAATATATTGACTTATTATAAATAAACTATTTTTATTTTACATATAAATCAATTGATTGTTCTTTTAGAAAAATATCACATAATTAAATGAAAATTTATAAATAATGTTTCTATGAATGTTAACGTTTTCATTAGTTCTAAAAATATATACCATCAGATTTCTAGGTACCAATTATTATTCAGTATAAATATTTTTACAGAATAATTTTATAACTGAAACATTTATTCATTATTAAATCTACTTGGTTATTCTCACATTCTAATAAAATAATATAAATTATCATTATCATAAAATAATCATTTCTTGACTAAAAACTGTCATTTTTAGAAAATTTAAGGATATCATAACAAAACATTTCTGATATTATGAACTATGAAAATGATTTTATTTTATATAACTATAATTATATATTTCAAAATTTAATTGTTAATACTAAATTAAAAATATACTTTGATCGATGATGCCCTTTTTCAATAATAACTCATACTAACAATTTAACATCTAATAGTAATGATTATTAATTGATTCGAATAGTTTGTTAATTAAATATTTTATTATAATATGTTCTTGATCTTTTGACTTGGGTGTCATGAGAATAAAATTTTATAAAATATTTAATTGATAAACTTTTTACATGATTAAAACGCATGGGTTATTAAATTCTACCCTTCTCCCAAAATAAAATTTTATTCTTCAAATTTCATTACAATGATAAAAAAAATTGATGTATATTTTCTCTCATCACCTCATTGGGATCCCATGTAACCTCCTCAAAATATTGATTCCTCTATAAAACCTTGACCATATGAGCAGTCTTGTTCTGAATCACCTCATTTCCCTGACCTTGAATTTCAAGTATATGTTCATCATATGAGATATCATGTTCAAGTTACATAACATCAAGGATTAGATTATGTGAAGGTTTTGGTATATACATTCAGAAAAAAATACATGAAACTCATAATTGACATAGGTTGGATATGGAGCGAGATCTAAGTATTGTACCAATACCCCAACATGATTATGTATCTCAATGATACAACATAATATAGGGACCGACTTCCCATTATTCACAAATATCCTAACTTTCTTTAGTATATATATTCAAAGGAACACATTTTCACACACTTCAAATTATATTTCTCATTAATTATTATCACCTTAAATATTATATCTATATTATTCATCATGAATGGGTCACTATATGATTTGAATCTTCCTTATCATTTCTTACATAATATCAGGACCTATAAGCATCCTTTCTCCAATTTCTTATAAGTATATTTTTTCCCTATATCACTTCTAATACATAGAATCATATGGTTTCATATAAATATTATAATACACACCATTATTCTATAGGAACTTTTCTAGGGGATTTAATTTATCCCATCATCATTATAAGTCCATATAATAATATCTCAACATATCCTTTTGTGTTTTAATAGTAAAATATGAGAGACAATATGTATATAGATGATTTTTAGTTTATAATATTATCTTTGAGTACAATTTTTTTAATTTGATTATCCGAATAGTCATTGTAAACCTATCTACCCAAATAAATGTAGACTGGATACTAGTATTTCATATGGATTCACCACATCCCTTATATATATCTCGAAGTGTTATAAAATGGAAAAATATTCCATGATGGTAAAAAAAATATTATATTATTTTTTGGAAATATCAAATACAACCCAAAAAACCCTTATAAACTTTATAACATTAGTGTAGTCTCACGATGAATCCCATGGTGATATTTTCACATTTCTATACTACTATGGGTAATGGTTTCAGAATACCATTAAACCTTTCTAGATTAACGTTAATGTACAATTTTACCTAGAATTAATTAATGAATTCTACAATATCTCCTTTCCTAAAATCCCAATATAAATTGTGTTTTATGTGTCTATATATCTTCTTAAACTCTGTATATAAAAATATCAATAATCTATTTGAATTATATTTATGTCCCATATTTAATTTTTAATATAAAGGAATGCATATCCATGGTCAAAAATATTAAAATCTATCCCTGTAAATGTTAAACTCCAAAATATTTTCAACTTTTTTAGGTACATTTATGTCAACATTTTATTCATCATTGAATATTAGGAAAATGAATTAATTATTATTTAGTTAGGAAATATGTGATTTATCTCTCCCTATTATATATTCTTGAATCATCATCTAAAAATACATGACTACTGGTTTTTTAAAAATATCATATATAGTGTATGATGGACTTTCCTATTCTAAGAGTCACCCATATTATTTTCCTTCACTTGGTAGTAGGTAACTCTACAATAATATTTATTATCATCTCTAATAATATCCTTTATACATATAACATTCCTTAAATGTGAACATATATTTCAATCTTGAATGAGTAGTAAATTTGATACACTTTTTAGAATATAGATAATGTCGCCAATTTGTAAATAAAAAATTTACTTCATCAGCCTCTAAATCATATAATATTTCATTTTTTCCAAGATTCATTAACTGGAATAAAATAAAAGAAATAACCTATTTACTATGCTTGTAGAAAACCCCAAACACTTTTTTGTTGAATCACTTTATATTAAAAACCTTTCCCCGTTGCAAGTTAAAAAATCATAGTTGTATTAACTAACCTCTTTTTTAGTTTTTTATAACCTTGTTTTTATTATATTATCTAAGGGAACATTACTCCGTTATGTGTCAACTTGGATAGAGGATTTTATATCAATGATAAATTTCCTAAAAATTATAAATAATGTCGTACTAAACCATGGTAATTACGAATGTTAGTTTCAGTGGTCAGTAAAGGTTATTTCTCAGTATCTTCTAGTAGTTATTTAACCACTTTTATTCTAATTTTAGTGCATAAAATTCACATAAAAAACACATTTTGTAGTTGAAATTATATTTATCTTAATTTAGAGTACAAATTATATTGTACCAATGTCATTAACGTAACATAAAATTTCTCTTAATGTTATTCCTTAATCATTGAATATATTATAATATCATCTATACAGACCAAAAATGATCAAGGAAGTGATTTAAGAATCTATTCATTATATTTACAAAAATATAATCTTCATTTTTAGATCAAAATTTATAATGATTAAATCATAGTTTCTTTAAGTCTCATGATATATTACCATTGAAATATCATACCATTTAACCCTAACCTAATAGAATACAAACAGATATTCAATCTTAAAGAAGCATTGATATCGTTAGAGATAACTGAATAATTCATTGATATATGGTAGAGGATACATATTTTTAGAAATTATTTTATTAATCTCAATATTATCAATGAAAAAATTCATGGATTTGTCTATATTATTTATAAATATGAATTGTGGACACCATGGTAAAGCACATAGATATTTAAAAAAATTGATTAAATTATCATACAGTTGCTTATTGATCTCCTCCAAATTACTAGAAGAAATTCTATATAATCTCATTGAGATAGAAATGGATCCAGGTTTGTGTTCAATTAAAAACTCAACCACACACTCGAGGGAATATCAGATAGTTTATCATGAAATATAGATATCCTCATACAATATGAAGGTTTTCAATGTTTAATTACACCCTGACTATTTTATATATGATTTTATCCATTTTTAGGTACCATAAAAAACCTTATAAAATATGTTTCTATAGGGAGTTTAATATAATACTTACATCAAAACATAAAAATAGGATTTTTTGGGATACTAAATGATACTTCCATATCTCAATAATAGATAATTTTTTTAAACACATTAATTAAATAAATAAAAAATATTCATTCAAAATGAAATCAATGAATACTAATTAGATAAATAATAAGTATCGTCTAACAAATCACATTCCGGGAAAATTTTTAAATCTTAAAGAAGATAATTATGAAATTGGTGGATTTAAATGATTGTTCAATATCAATTTCTACAAGTGGTCATTTAAAATTCATAATAAATTGTGTTGTTTAAATGAGTGTGATAAACTATGATAAAAAAAGTTATAGTAGATCTATAAATGAGATAATGTGTACCATGCCTTACATAATTTGGATGTTCGCAATCAAAGGTTTTGATCACGAATTCCCTTCCTTATTCCCTTTGTTTGGGAGGCCACGTGTTATATTTTATAAATTTCCAAATGGTTTTTTTCATAGATTCACATAAATTATGAACATCAGGCACATTAACCATTATAGTATAGGTGGATCATTAATTTAGTCCTTATTCTCTTCTTTATCAATAATTAGTCTTATAGATTTTGGTTGATAGTTTTGGGAATCTGTCCTAGTTCACCACATATAAAAATGTCCCTAATCTCTAGATATATTTATCTAGGTGATTTATTTTATATATATTTCATGTGGTAAATTTTTATTTCATCCCACCATGTTTCTTATCAGTAGTTCTTACTTGATACTCCACTTTCCTTTTATATTTTTGGGAATATTGATAAGTTTTGATCTATAGTGAAACTATAATATCACATTGTATGATCCCTTCATTTCTTCCAAAGTATCTTATAACAAATTTGATTTTATTACTATGCTTTAATAATGAAATTAATAGATTGATTTCAATATTGGTTTTAGAGATAAAACATGAGGCAAACCATTCAAGACATGAAAACTTTGTATCATCTATTCCAATATATACATCCTCCTCTTCTTCAAATCCAGGAATTTAAGATATATTTTTTTAGAAAAGTCTATGGAATTTTCCAATTTCATATATTATATGTCATAATATTCTATTGTATTATTAATAACTCCCCACCACTTGTCAAGATCACCTACTAGATGGAAAGCTTCCAAAATAAACATCTAATGGTCCAAGAACTCAAGAATGACATGATATTTTAATTTTAATTAACTGACTACAAAAATACGATTGGATTTGTGTACCCACAAAAAGAGGGGAATGTTTCCTCATTTATGTTTCAATAATGAGTGTCCCCATCTTTGGAGAGTCTTAGATCAGAAATTGATTTATTTTATTCCCAAATCATTATATTGATGAGAGATAATTTACATGAAATTATTCATTTAATCTATATCCTCATTTTCCTTCCCATTGGGGAAAATCCCTAATTTTCCATTACAACCATTACAATAATATTTATTTGGTTTTTCACCTTTAAAATAAGTGAAGAAAAAAATTTAATGACTATACATAAATTAATAATCATACACAAAACTAAACTATAAACATAGATAAAATATTTCATAAATGACTTGAATACATTATACTGTAAATATCATGTTTTCATTGTTTTGTATAGACAAATTACATTCTAATGAAATTTGTAATATATATTAAAATCATAAATAATGGATTGTTAATATATTATGAATAAATAAATTATAACCTCAGTAAGTTTCAACCTTACCAAATAAGGGGGTCCCATTCACGATTCACCAGAATGACAGTAGAGAAATATTGACCAGCTATTTTCAGGGTTATTACCCAAGATAAATTTGTTCTAAATCTAAATACACTTTTAAACCTAGATAGGGACGTAATTTATAAAAGAAATTCACAATCTATAATTTACTAATAAATAATTATTTTATCATATACATTGTCTTATCCCTAAATATTTTACATATGGTTCTCAATATATTTACATAAACTATTCCCAAAATATCACATAACAAAAATCATGAATAATTATTCCCTACTCTGAATCTATCTTTAGTGACCCAAGAAAAACATGACAGGAATTATGGAATAATATAATAATTTAGATAATACATTTCTCAATAGTCACATATCCTGACATCCAAATGATTTAGTATCATATATATTAGTTATATAAAAATATTATATCATTATACTTTTGAGAAATTTTCCATAATAATGATCTTATACAACAATTTATATATATATAATGAAATATATTAATATTCACAATCTATGGATTAGAAAAATATGAATATTCTGATCTCAGAAACCTAGTATGGGCCAATTATTTTTTAACTTGGTAAAAAACATGAGGTAGATGTAAATATCATAATAAAGGAAAACAAATTCAGATATGATAACCATAAAAATTGTTTAATTAATATTAGATCATAAAAATATAATTAACTAATCTTATAAAATATTACCCTTCTTGAGGAAAATTTCAATATTCTCATATTATGTTGGCATGATATACAAATATGGAATAAATTTTAAAATGTAATAATTTTGAAATCATATAATATTATGGAAAGCAATTTCATCTTATAAAGGCAGTATATTATGGGGAACAAATGAAAATGTGGAACATCCATAAGAATAGGAAAACTATTGTGTGAAAACTCATTACTCCAATGATTATTTTAAACAATTCATTTGTTCGAGGCCTATAAATATGAGAAAATTCACCATGTACTTTACATTGTGGAAACCCCCTATAAGATCCACAATATACTATATAATGAGATATATTATTAAACTAATTATTTGGTTGGTGATATAGGTCCCCACCCATTGTCAATCATACATATGTCTTCCAATTAAAAACAGTCATCATCGGATCTTAAATAACCAATGGAAAATTAATTGATTTCTAAAACTGACAACATAAAATGAACTTAAGAATCATAGGATATCAAAAATATAATTGTCATATAGGGTTAATAAAATAATAATACATAATATGTGATAAAAATATAATAACATAAGAGAAAAACCATGGAGGAAAATTTTATGTGGGATGTTTTTTAAATCATTTACTTTAAAATGAATCTTTGACAATGAAGTCTTCAAAAGTCATAAAAATTAAATAAAAGAAGTAATAATAAATTGAAAACATTTATTTTTAAAATGATTAATTACTAATGGAACCCTGAATAATAAATAATAGAGTTCAATATAATATTTTGAGTGGATTGAAACCCAATTTAATTTTAATGAAAGAAAAAAACATTTTTAAACTTTAGGATAACCTTGTTGAAAACCCATGTTTTTAAATAGATAGTAAGAAATTTTTATAAAAATGAATAAATGTAAACAAATTGTTATAGATAAATATATTTTTCAGTTTTCACTATGGAATGGATAAGATTGGGGGAAGTAAAAACATAAAAATGGATGATAAATACATTAAAATATGGATTTTAGTAAAATAATAGAATCGTCAAGAAATAATACAATGGTGTGAAACATGATTTTACCCAATAATGAATGTGTATGAAACAATTAACATCAGAAAAGATTAGCAGTGATTCATAATAGAAAAATAATAGTTATTATGACCCATGGAATAAACCTTATTAAGGTTAAAGACTAACAACTATAATAATATATTGAATCTAGAGTCATTGGATTCCTAGAAACAAAATGGTTATATAAAACCTATGAATTAAATCATTTATTATGGAAAAACCTTCTTTAGTATTATATAAAACATATAAATTGGTGTATAAAATTATAACTTGTATTAATAAAAAGGATTCTTGACAAAAATAATGATTAATGACCTTGTATATTTTCAATCAAAACCATGTGATAGGTACACCATTAAAATGAGAAATGATTAAAATATGAAAAAAGTGGATTGTGATGAAAATTGTGAATATGGGAATACATATTCCATTAAAAGGTAAAACAATTGTATCTCAAACAAGTCTCATGGGATTCAAATTTGAGGCAAAAACCCCTTACATTTTTTCCTACTTAGTTTATCAAAATTGAATATCATCTCAAATAAATATAATTATCATAATATTCTATTACATATTCCTACAAATAAAAATTTCCATTATAAAATAGTTTTTATATTTTTTATCTTTGAGATTAAAATAATTATAATAGAATCGTGATGATATTTTTTTAAGATGGTGACCCATTTTTTATGATTTACATTTATGTAATTAAATATTATGAAAAATAATTTTTTCTTCTTGGGAGATTTAGATTACGAACACCCACAGTTGATGTTAATATTTTTTTATTAGTGTATTAAAATGAATTAATAAGTGTATTACCATTAATATAAAAATATAAGAGTTTATTAACGAATTTTGAATTCCTCATATTGTTTTTCTAATTACATATTTGTTTAAATATGATTATCAAAACAATAAAATGAAGGAGATAATACTAACACACAAGGATTGACATTTTCTTAGAAGAACTATTGAAAATGAAGAGATTAATATAAATTTGAGTAACTATGGGATTATTTTAGTTGGATAAGGTCCTAGGGAATGTAATATGGTAATGTATCAAAGATTAAATTAATGTAAATAGTTTATCAAGAAGGGGTGGATGTGTCACATTTTATAAGTGAGGGTAAGTGTAGTTTTGAATCAGTGCATAGTTATTTACTTATATCATCACATTATTCAATGTAAATGACTCCAATAGTTTTAAAATATATATTATTTTACATGGTGAGATTGATTCATCCCTCCATACATTAATATTGGATGCAACCTTAAAAATATTTGGATGTTTCCAATTACATATGTTTCTTCCCAAGTATAGTTTTACCTAGGTAACATATCATTTTTAAAATGATAGTTAATTGAAAAATCCAAATTTAAACCTAACCATATGAAATAAATTTATAAGTATAATACTAAATATGAATATAATTATAATAAATGTAATTTAAATTATGATAAAACTTCATTTTCAAAACAAAATAAATTAATGAAATTAAAATTAGTTTCGTGGAAAAAAATTCCAAGCATAAAATTCATGAGTGTGATAATATTTTCACAGTTAATAAAAATTATTAAATAGATTGAATTTTTTTTAATAAAAAAAATTTGAACTATGACATTGAAATCAAGAAATAGCCAAATTTTATCCAAAATAATTATTAATTAAAAGAAATGGTTGAATTTTTTTTATTATAGTTAAATTTTAATATTTCTAAAAATTATGTTCATTGGGTAGAAATGTAACAAATATATTTTCAAACTCATAAATTTAATCTTAAATTTTATAATTTATTTCACAAGTTGTCAAAAAATATTATAGGTGATGCTTCTATAATGATAAAATCAAGGAAATTATCATTTTCATAAATCCCACATTTTTAAATAAAAATAGATCTTATTATAAAAATTTCATATTGTATTAATATGATAATATTGATATGATGAATAAAAAAATAAGGTTTATTTCATTAAATTTATAAAAATGTATCTTTTCAATTAAAATAGTGAAATATAAAAAAATTATTGAATATACACCATTTAAACATTATCATATATTGAATATCTATATTATAAAGGTAATTACATTAATTGATTATCATATTTAGTAAATTACTATTGTTATTATAATTTTTTGTCTCATGTTTGCATAATGTTTTTCAACAATGAGAATTTATAAAATTTTGTGTTTCTATCTTTTAAAAATATCTATAATCATGGGTCATTACATGAATCATAGGAGATAAATTAGAACTCATCATGAATTTATAATTATTATGTGGCATAGATGATCATGAAAGGGGAATATAGGGGTGTGTGGTTTGATTTCATACTTCATATAATTTTAGACAATATGTGAATTATATACTCTGATATTATTCAAAGCATCTGGTTTCTGTGATCACAAGAAAACGGCTTCTTGGTCTACAAGATTAACCCTACAATATATGATCCTCTTAATTTCTTGATTTAACTTTATACCAATTTATCATCATGTAAAATTGGTAGTGGAGGTAAGGCTTTTTTTCAAGTAACCCATTTATAGATTTTAGCATGATGACGTTTTTTACATTTGTGATGACGGTTAGGGTCATTCTATTATAACTATTGTTGAATAGTTTATGGAAACCTAATAATGACCTAATAGGGATATACCAATTTATTTTCATTAATCATAGATTGATATAAACTTCAGGTTTATTTTCATGAATAATGGACCATTTAACATTTTTTATTCTAATGATTCATGGAACGATATGATGATGCTGAAGTTTCAATATCACATAACATCGACCAAGAACAAATGAAATTTGGGGATGTATTGTATCTCAATGATTTTGGGACCAATTCACTAAGGCTCCTAATCTCATGTGAGACATTATCAATGTAGGGAAGATGGGGTTCCAGAATACTACCAATGTATTGTGAGAGTGTAACATAGGGGAAGATGAAAGTAATCATTGGATGGTCCCTATGCAATTTCATTTCTTTATCAATGTGAATTAGTGTGAAACTATTAAAATTTTCATGTTATTAAGGATACACAAAATATAAAAATGGTTATTTGAAAGGAAGTCATAACCATTGGGATATGAATCCTAAGGGATGAAAAAAAATTATTAGTGGATGAATACTTCCCAATTCCTAAACAGAAGTCCCCTCACCACTCTATCAAGGATAGAAGAAAATCATAGATTATTTAATATTATCCATGTCTTTAAAACACATGATCTATAATGTAAATTCCAAATTGATTCTGGGGGTATTCCCTATATGTGAAAATACTGACATGGTGGTTTATCATAAAATTATTAGAGCCTGTTTTAGATAGGAAGAATGATTGGGATACAGATCAAGAAACTCTAATTGTCTGGGGGTGAACTAGTATAATGTTTATTATATTTTATCACTATATGTGGTACATATTAATTCATTCAAGAACATTATTGGGGGGTATTAGTGATTAAGAATAGAACCTATTCACATGGGGGAATGAATAGTCTATTAGATGGGTTTTAAAATAAGGAATCCATACATTTTTAGGTATCAAATGAAATTGGAATAAAGTGACATGTACTTTTTTTTAATTATCTTTGTTGGAAACCAATTCTATATAGGTTTCTTCTAGAATAAGATCACATCAAAATTGGGTTCCTCCCTAGATGTGCCTGTAAATTAGATTCTATTGCTAACACACCATATATAAAGACATTATTTATTATGTTCAATGTTATATATTTGTGACTATTTTTTTACGCAGTTTAATATATTACCGCTCAGACATATATAAAATGCTGTTTTAATACATGATACGTAGAATAATTTCATATAGTTTATGTAATGTTACTAGAATGTTGAATGTATTGTTTGACATTATAATGTGAGTGTGGAAGAAATTAGTTTTACATTTTATTGTAAGAATATAACTATGTAGTTTAATGTCATACAGTAAGGACATGGTGGAAAACATGATTTTTATGAAATAAAATTCCAAAGGAACAATGCATTTTTTTTATTTTTAATGAAATCTGTAACCATAGTGATTAATGAGTATACTTTATTGTATTATATATTTTGGATATCAAAGGCGAATACTAACTCTCAAATATAAGACCATCCTATTTTGATAGACCTCAATGATGTGAAGTTATTGAATTATATTATCATCTAGGGATTCCCAATTTGTTAATAAATAATGGAAAATATTTTTGGCATCATAATATTAAATATATATATATGGTGATTAATTATTAACATTAATGGGATACACATCTTTGTTTCAAAATTCTAGTGTGTATGTGGTCTCTTGTGTGGAATTCCATGCCATCAAATTATATTCACATATAGAATAAAAGTTGTTTTCAGGACAGGAATTCTTGTTTTATTTTACCTTATTCTATATAATTCTAGAGGCAATCTTAATTTAAACCTAGATCTTACAATTTTCATTCATAAGATAAAGTGAATTATGGTTGGGTCAGGTTTTATACTCATTGTATAACTAATTCATCCTAGTATCTAGAATGTTGGTACCATTATCCTAGAGAATTTTGAAAAATTATCTAAACTAATTAATGAGATGATATTTTGGAAACATGATCACATATTGGGTCTTGAATTCTATAATGGGGGTTAATTCTTCCCAATTCAAGAAGAATTGAACAATGGTTACAATAAAACATAACTATCTGGCTATTATTGGTTGGTATACCCAAGAATTATAGTCCCTTAAATAATGTTATCCATGCATTCATGGTTATATAGAAAGTCTTAGTTGTGTTATACTTTCAGTGGGTGTGAATATATCAAGCATGGAACTTTATTATAAATTCTATGTAGTTAAAAATGATTGTGGTCTAGAAATAGCCTTGAATTTAAACCTTTTTTATATATTTAATCCATAAAATTGTGATATTTAGGACTCTACATGGACCTAATTTATCAATATTATATTTTATTTCTATAGATACTGAGGATAAGGTTTATATTGAATCTAGGTATTTTGAAGATATTCTCTGACTTGGGGTCATCATAGAGAAAAAAAATTCCCATTTGCCAATTAATTATCTCATATTGTCCTTTCTCTAATGGCAGAGTCTGATATTAGTGGGAATCAATAAAAATATAATTCCATTCATGAAATATTTCTATCACCTTGGAATTTAAGGGGATTTTGTTGGAATAATCCATAGCTAGTTGATACACCTTGCAATGAAACACACAAAATGTGATTATTTAAATTACCTTTCGGTGTAATGGATTAATGATTGTTTCATCCTGATCTGGCTATGCGGCGGATGAATAATATTTTTAAAAATCATATTATCAATTATTCTAAGATCATTGGACATGATTCATCTTATCTCACTTTGAAATTGACCCATTATATTTTAGGTTTTCTCAAGTGATGGGAAAATATCATATCTTGTTGGTAATATAGTCACTATTGATTATAGTTTTTACTAGTTTTAGGTCTCCCTTCATATGAAAATGATGAACCTAAATTTCTATATATATATCAGGACCATTGATGTTGGATTGGTATTTAGACTAGTTTTTTAAATTAATATAAATAGTGGAATTTTTATAACATGAGGTATTGTGATGGAGTGACCAAATCTATCCCAAGGGCAAACCTAGTGAGCTTTTTCTTGTTAATTCTTCTATTGGCTAGTCTCCAAGATTCTCCATCAAAGTGAATATAGAAATATGGAATTGTAATGGTGATTTATAATAGGGATTTTTCATTGGAGTTAATTTTATTGGGGGACTCCTCAGATTTTTGGTGTTTGTCATGTAAATTTGACAATGTATGTCCTTCAACTGCATTTTAGGAAAAACTATTATGTTGAACTATTATAGGAAAACATACTACCCAGCTAATATTCCCTTCAATATAAGTAAACTAATGATTCACCTCAACAAATCAATGTAGAAGATGTTATGGATGACATTGTGTAACAAATAATGACTTAGATTTAAGACCATGAATACCAATATGAGGTATCTTATCTCAATGGGAGAATATGTATTCCTATAAATGAGTTCCATGATATTGATATAGTTGAAGGAATAATTCCCTAGTTCATTATTTTAATGGTCCAAATGGGTCTCAAGATATCATTCTAGGGTGATCACAGAATGGACCACACAATTTTTGTAATTGAGTGGCACCAAAATAAGTGGATGTAGATGAGATTTTGTGGTGTCATCAAATTTAGAACTTCAGTCCACATCCAAATAATATGTTCCTCCTTTCAACCATGTCTTGAAAAATGTATAATATTTTCCCTTTAGGTTGGAAAAAATGGCATGTGTAGGATATATAGATCTGGGGTCTCTAAAACACTCATTGAATATATTGTAGATGCATTTGAGTGATATTTATAATTTTCTACAGGTCAATATTTATGCCTCTATAAAAAGAAAAATAATCTAAGAAACTTTAGAGAGGAAACACCAAATCATCAATTCAAGGAATTTATCTTTAGATATAAGATATATAGAATACTGAACACCATGTAAATATCAATGGTATTTTCCTCCTTTGGTTGGATTAGAATAAAAAAATATTCCACATATCAAACCACAATTTTTACAAAGATTGGGTAGATGATTTTGTGCATGGAGTATAGATATATTTCTCCATGGTTAATCAAACAATATGGTATTACATTGGGGAATAATATTTCTTGTGGAATAGTAATTGTAGTGGCTTATTAACATTCAATAGACATCTAAATTTAGTTGCATCTGACATATCCATCCATGAAGTATTTGGATAGAAATCTAGAAGCTTAATAAAATAAAAAAAAATTCACAATGATAGGGAGTTTTACCTTATAGGAATTGTGGTTTAGGTCCTTTAATGTGATAAAGACCAGAATATTAACCCTCCTCTCTCTAAGTGGGATAATTTTGGCCAGCCACTTATGGATCTAATCCTCCCTTGAGAATTGAGATTTAATCAACTTATATTATTGATCATTTATAATGAAATAATGGCAAGAGACATTATTTTAGGTCTTTTTGTTAATCTATAGTAACTAAGAGGACGGATGAGATGGTGGATATAGACTTGGGGATCAAGTCCTAGAATTTCCATATAGTTTGATTGAAATAATCGAAATTCCATTTTTAAAATAAAATATATTTTTCTCATTAGTAAACCTAATGGATCTAGTTGGTTCCATTGTAATATCATCCTTTATTTTGAGGTTCCCCTATATCTGTATGTGACTCATTCAAAAAAATATATAAATATTAAAACGTTTTATTTTAATATTAAGTAGTTATCATAATAATTCACACCTTATGACTATAAACATTTATGTCATTATTTAAAAGATACATAATAACATTATTTTAGAATATAAATTCAAATCTCCCAAAATTTTACTCTCCAATAGTACCATTCATGGACATTTCATATATAATCATTTCATCATATAATAGGGAAAAGGAATCATAATACTTGGTGATGTCATATTATCATTATGTTTCAACATGGGATAAATTAATCAAATATTATATGAAATAGTTAAATATAGATAAGTGTTTGTGAACATGATTATAACTTATAATGTACAAACACAATCATTCATTAATCATAAATCAAGAGTCATGGAACAAATATTTTTCATTTCAAAACGCAAGAGTCAATAGAGTGATGAATAATCATTTATAAGTGAGGATCCATGAGAGTATTTAAGTATCATAAAAAAATTTCACATGATTTTCCTACCACGTTTATAAGCATTTTATATAATTTCATTAGTGAAATATTCTAACAAAACAATCATGCTGATAAATTCCACTAAGGGATTAGGATCAGTCCATATTCCATAGATTCTCTAATCAAGGATCAGTACCATGACTATCATTGAGGCAGAGTATATTACTAAATTGGGTCCACGCCCAAGACTTGTCATTATTATCTCAATATATTTAAATCATTACCTAATGAATTGGAGGAATTTAATTGACCCACCCATGAAATAATGACAAAATAAATTTTATGAGGATTTAGTTAATCACTAATGGATTTATCTCCACTTATTATTCATAATATGTCTACAAAAAATTTTAAATATGATATCAATAAATGTAAAATGTTATTTTATTCAATGATTGTTTTTTAGGAAAAAATATTTTGGAAAAAATAATTGGGGGACAAATAACCCATGGGATTAAAAGGATATTTTATTTTGACAAAAAATAGTTATATATTTTTGATATCCTTTTTATTGATTAGTGATTTTTTTTTAAAAATTATCCATTAAAAGTATCATGTAGTTTATCTTATTTCAGTGATAAAGATATTTATTGACCACTATGTAAACCTTATGAACTAGTTGTTGATAACGTTTGAGTGTTAATTATAGAATTAATATCATTCATGTTATTTGGCTTGATTTTTTTATTGTCTTGGATTGTCACATGGTTTTTCTAAAGGTATATTTTTTATGGATTTTTGATTATGGTATATATATATTGTAGACCATATGATTTTTTGAATTATTATTATTATATGAAGAAATAATTTTCTTTATATAGACTCTGAGAGTATGGTAGAAGTCATGTTAAAAGTTATTTCCCAAAAGAAAAATGTGTTAACAATAATATGAAATAGATTTATTAGTGATTAATAATTAAAACAATGTGGAATAAATTTATTAAAAGGGGTAGAATGTTGATACCTATGGTCTGAGAATATTTTTCAAAAAAAATTACTCTGTTTGATAGATGTCCCCATAAAAACATAAAATTAAAATTAGTAATGATATTTTTATTAAAAATGAAAATTTAAAAAAAATGTCCTCAGTTAAAAAAATTCGTTAAATAATAAATTAAAAAAAATATGATTAAGAACTCATGAAGTGTTTTAATAGAATTTTTAAAAAATATAAGATTTCTATATATATTGAATTTTAATATAAAGTCAATATTTATAAGCATTAGTGTTTAGATTTTATTAATTACATATCATTTTTCCTCATCATTTAAGAATTATCTTAGAAATAATAATTTTATATTTTTCTAAAATAAATGAATTTTAGGTGAATAGTAATTTTTACTAGAATACAAGAGTATATGACTATATCAAGAGGTAATAATGACTTCAAAACTCATAAAAATTTATTTATGATCATTTATGTATTTATGCAGTAAAACTGTAAAATTATAATTCCTATTATGTATATATAATATTTATGTTTTAAATTTTAATTACATAATTAATATTTTCCAGGGTATGATATTACTTTTTCATTTTTTTAATTAAATATTATTTTTCATTAATTTTAGTGTGAAATTTATTTAAAATATCAATAAATTTTATTTGTTTTATAGTGAACTAATTTATAATATTATGATCTTATTCATTGATAATTTTATGCTACACAAAAATGTAATGCATTAAATAAGCATTCCCAAAATACAGGTTTTTACGCTTTATATACACTAATGTAATGATAATTTAATTCAAGTAAATATTAATTTTATATGATGAAATGCTTTTTATATTTTGAATAGGTACTTATAAATTATATAACATGGTTCATATTTCTGTATGTCATTAATTTTTTATTTATTATAAAATATTAGTTTTTACTATAGATCTTGAGGAGGTAAATGTGAAATGTCCATTTGTAATGGATTCACATACATGTATCAAAAATTCTTAAAGATGATTTATTAAGGAATTCTAGATCATATTTCATCCCATACTACATTGTTTTTCCATATTTGATTATTCTAAACATGTTAAGAATGTGATATATTTTTATTAAGTTGAAATTGTTACAAAAAAGTCATTCCCAATACTTATACAAGAGACATCTCACCAAAACATTAATGATGACCAAAAATTTCAGTTTCTAAATGAAAATAAACCCTTGACCCTTCCAATTAAATAATATTCATTTTCCTATAGCCTTTGGTCCAAATATAATATTTAATGACCGTTATTTCATAGGAATCCTCCAGGGAAAACATATTTAATTTAATGTGAGTACTTATATTTTCTAAGTTATTTTTCAATATACCATTCATTGAAAAATATATAATTATAATTAAATTATAATGGCATCATTATTGTTGTTCTAAATTTCCATTTTTCTATTTTCATAACTACTAACAACTTTTTTTATTAATAAAATCATAATCGATATTTGTTCGATGTGTGCAATACCAACTCCATGAAGCATCGACTTCCTATTTTCACTATTTTATATATTCACTGGATATATGGTTAAAATTGAAGATTAAATGTGTAATATTCCATGAAATTTTGATTTTTAAAAGTCAAATTATAATCCACCATCTTTTCATCTCATTCATTAATATATGAAATCATTAACTGGGTGTTCTGCAACTAATGCCTACACTACATAACATTTCACATTTTTTTCTAATTTCAATATTATTTAAATAAAAAATCATTAAAATTGATTCAAAATATTATAATTTTTACTTTATTTTCATTACTCTTATAAAATAATGATATTACATTGAAATAAACTTCTTTCATAATCATAATCATCCATTTATTATGGAATGTTCATTATTGGGTATTTACACTAACCTATTTGAATAAATATATAAAATAATAACTTGGATGACTATGAAGACATAATTAGTAATAATAGTTTATTTAATAAAGTGAATAATTCTTTTATTTTGGTTTCCCGTATGTTTACATTAATATTAAACTCATTTCCAATTTCATCGTTGATTTTCATAATTAAAACCCTAGTTAAATGAAATTATAACATAATAAAAAACTATAAAACAATAAATATAGTACCATATATCACATATGAATTATTATCAACATGTATTAATTAATAACTATATGGATATTAAGAATATTATTCAGAATGATTAAGAATACTCGAGCCTAATATAAAAAATATATAATAAATAGCCAATATATAAAATTATAATTATTATTAATGATTATTGTAAAATGTTATAGATATAAATAAGGTTATGAAATAGTTAGAAAATATTTTTTTTTATATTATTTATTTATTATCTTTAATAAAAGTCGTGAATTAAGGTAATGATTTTATGATATCAAATATTTACCCCTGAGACATAATTAATTTTATAAAAAACAATTTTTTAGATTGATGGATCTACAAAACCATTAATTTTTTGTATAATTGTAATATATTTATTAATGATGTTAAATTATTCATTTTAAAACATATCCTTTAAGGGGGTTTGAATCAAATTTTTTTATGTCTATATTATTTTTTTGTCGAAAATTATATTACTTGAAATTTGTTTTTATTATGAACAAAAAAATTATATATAGCATATATGTTACCAATTTGATTTATGATGCCATAAATGAACATTATGCCAATGTATTTTATGTTAAATTTCATGATCTTCCTCTTTTAATGTGTATTAATTAAATGTTACCCAATATGTAATAGTTTTAATAAATCAAATTCTTTACCCATCGATAATAATTTCCCTATATGATTATGATCATAAAAGAGCCATTTTTATTTATATTTCCATTTATATATTGTATTTTTTCTTTTCCCTTAGTTACATGACCTTTTACATTTGATATGGTCTTCCTTGAAGAAATATTTGTTCAAATAAATGTTTAATGAAGTGAATAATTTCACTCATTCAATCCTAAAAACCATTTTCAAAATCTCTATATTTTAATTTAGAAAATAGTTATCATATGATTTTTATAATATATTATGGATTATTTTGACTTTTCCTTATAAATATCATTACATATGTTAAATTTTTTAATCTATTACTCTTTTTAAGTTATGGGTTTTCTAGAAATTAAAATGAAACTACGTTTCATGCTTTCATAACCAAATGTTTTACATTACACTACAAATTTCATTTCATAACCATTATTTCATTTCTAGAATCTACTAATAAATATTATTATCAAATTTAATATGTTTAAAAATATTTAATTTCACATTTTTAAATATATATATCTATTTCAATTAATCATTTAATATTATTCTTCTAAAAATAAAATGTAGTCAATATTTTTTCATGTGATCATTTTTTAAATTTATATAGATTTCATTGATTCAATCCTAAATATTACATGTAAAATATAACCTTATTCAACAAAATCACTTAACTATTTAACAAATTTATTTTCTTTGTGAAAGTAAATTCTTATTCTACATGTATTTTAAAGAAATTATCTAAATTATCTTTCAATATTTCACTAATATTTTTTATATATCTAAAAATGATTGATTTCCATTTAAATTAGATTTGATGAATCAATCTAAAAATTTTATTTTGAAATAATTATTTTATGTGAATGAATTATGGATATCTCCAATTTTTATTCACGTTGTCAATCTTGTTGATACCATCATGAAATGTTACAGAACCAATGTTTATTTCCATAGTGTTTTTATGACTGAATGAATGATTATGTTCTTGTAGAACACATATGTAGGGATTAATGTAGGTTAAGATCCTATATAACTCTTAAACTATTTGTCATAGTTTTTAACATATCATCTAAAATGGTAAAAATGAGGATTTTTAAAGGCAATGGGGACACATGTGCATATCCTAAGTCAAAGTGTACATGGGAGGATCTATCCCATGAAAAATGTTATAGTTTATAATTTAACCAAGAAAAAGTGTAAATGGGGGGATTTATCCAAATAAAAAATGTATATGGAAGGATTTATCTCAATCCAAAGGGTAAATCTTCAGGTTTTATCCCAAGACCAAGGATACACATGAGGATTATCCCATGCCCAAGATAGTGCATGGGTGATTTGACCAAGCATACAATGTAATGAATTTCATGGTGGGTTGTTGTCTCATTTGATTTCAATGCTTATATTTATGCCTCACTCATATGTGATAATCATATTAATTAGATTATACACCATGATTAATATTTAATGTCTCGTGATTTTTCAAACAGTTTCTTATGGTATTTGTTATTTAATTTGAGAGTAGATATCCTTATATTGGGACATTTAAAAAATTGTTAATTTTCTTTGTTATTTTTCATAACTATATTCTCTCCTTACCATGTTTTTGTATATTCTAAATATCCATCAACTTATGAAATACCGATATTATTTCCCATACTAAGTGTTGAACTCACAACCTTCTTAAATTTTTCGTTCCCAAATCACAAAGATAAATATAACTTATTGAAAATATAGAAGGTATTATAGTGGTTTTTAATTATATATAAATTTCTAACTTGTGGAAAAAAATTTATTATATCATTTTTCCTCAAATAAATATATCCAAAAGGTAATCTAAGTCATTTATGATTATTATGATATGTAATAATAATTTAATTTTTTTTAATTATAGATTATATCATTACCCTTGTTATCAATGTTAAGTTATAAAAATATGTGGTTCTAGAAATATACATAGAATTATGAATCTTTGGTGCCTCATGCGTGAACTATGTTCTTCATTTAGGAAAGATGAAAGAAAATAACTCAAGACTATTTTAACACCATAAATTTTTTATACATTGAATTTCCTAAAATTATCTCACCTATGGGTATCTATGGGAGTATATGGTTACATAAATTTATATAAGAATTAATTAAATTAGATAGTATAGAAAATAAACAATTTTGATAATATTATCCTAGAAAATTTTTATTTTTTATCTATCTAGAAGAATTTTATATTTTTAAAGACACTAGCTCATGAAACTCCTTTTGGACACAACAAAAATGACTAAAAATAATAGTTTCAGAAGCTTCACAACATTCTATAACCGGATTATGATATTTAATTTCTAAGATACTCCATCATTTGATTTTGGCAGGTGACTCTTGGGTGTTTGTATATTCTCTGTTTCACATTTCCATTATTACAAAACTCGAAGTTCCTTATTTTTAATGAGTTTTGTGAAATACATATAATTTGCGTGATACACTCATGAATACATCAAAATTTATTTAGTGGTCTATTCCCCCACCCCTTAAATTATTCAAGATACTTCTCCAAAAATCATAATCAAATTTCCAAATTCCATATCCAATATACATACTAATAAATTATGAATATGTGAAACATATAATATTTATTAATAATCTCCAACATATATGGAATAATAAAATTATAATAAAAAATTATAATGAACTTATTAATTTAAAAACATTTAGAGTCAACATTTATTTAAAAAAACTAAAATAAGATTACAATGTAAAATAAATAATTTTTTCAACTTTCAAAACAAAAAAGGTATTTTTCAATTAGCTAATCAAAATCATTTTATAATATATGATATCAAATATTAGATTTCATATATTATTTTGACTATGATTATATTATTTTTATTATTTTTATCACAACTAATTTATTTGGATGAGTATTATTATTCTCCCTAGGAATAACCTTTTATATAGTAGAATAAATATTCATTTTTGGGGAAAATATCCATTAAACATTCATCTGACTGTGGAAAATTGTAAAACAATTTTCAAAACAATTTTTAATCCCTTAAGATGATTTGGATTTTCTTGAGTTACTAAATAATTATATATTATTCATATATCTTAAATATTTCATGATATCTCTACAGAGACACATAGTAAAGAGTTTTGATTATTGGATCAAGCCTTACGTTCACCATTAAACTATGTTCAAGGAAAATTTGTTGTGAACTATTTCATTAGATAAATAGTAATATCTTTTATGACTACGATTACATTAATATTTTTAACCCAAACTATAGGCCAATAACTAATAATCATCTTAAAAACTCCTATTATTTATATTTATTTATTTATCAATCATAATAAAATGCATTAAAATTATTATTAACTAATTGTTAAAAATTTCATTTTCACCCCACTTTGTAAAAAACATTTAGTCCATAATATTTTTAAAAAATCAATGTTTATATTTTCATTGTTTTCACACACGTGACTATTGTGTCAAAATAATATCACTATTTCTGGTTAGTTGGTTTCATATACATAAAATCTTTATAACCCTTACTTTTTATAAAAATATATTATAGTGAATTATTATTTACCTTTATGAAGAAATTTAGAGAAATTTTCATTATATAATTAATTAGTTGAGAAAATATGATAACATACTTCAGTCAAACTAAAATTTATAGTGATCACCTGTATTTAACATCTAAATAATAGTCATAAAACCAGGAACACACTCTAAGAGACCATGGTACACATAATGTAATAAATTAATATAATTAATATCCAAAAAATTAATATTTATGACATTACTCAAGCATTAGGATAAACTATGTATTTGTATTGGAAAAAATTCAAGATATTTTATGCAATCAAACCACATCAAACTGTTTAAAATTCGACATTTATGTATGTTTTTTCTATAGATTTTTTATAGTTGTTAACAAAAACCAAATAAGTGTTAGCAAAATTACAATGTAAAAAATAACTGAATACGGTTATTACCTTCTCCACATAAGAAATATAAGGATAAAGTATCATGACTTGTGGATTATATGAGCCTCCAAGGGACTCGTGATCGTTTAACCATTTTATAGTCCCACAAAGACTCCATGTGCATCACATAACCTATGTATAATTTTATAGGTCCACCATTAATGAGTCTCTTAAACACTTATGAAGTCCCTCCAGATAAAAGGTGGATTCATTGTTATGATCGAGTTTCTTCCCAAGATCTGATGGTTTCTTTTGGAAAATTCCTAACAACCCATCTTAAATTATGTAAAAAAATCAAGTAAAATTTAAAAATAGAGAGACCCCCAATGATGGTAATGTTCATTCACCAAATCATAGTTGGGATGATTAAATTTCCATGATGATATCCCAAAAAACACGAAATACCCAGAAACTATTATAGAATAAAACAATGGAGATATAGGGGTGGAGGTGGGAGTTACCCGGAGTCACTGAAACACATGTGACACTCCCCTAGAAAACTACAAGATTATGTGTGTTCATGTAAACTTATCCACATCATTTCAATGAAAAGCCCATTTTAATGTTAGCCTTACAACATGGAAGTCCATGTTCATGTCTAAGGAACTCCACTCTTCCGCTTAGATGATCTATGGAAATGAATATATATTTTTCCATGCAGTTCTTGTGTACCCCCATATTAACCATATTGTCCACATGAGGCGTCATCATAAACTAGATTAAATATCCTTGACATTACTCTTTTAGATTCACATAATCCCTGAACATTTTAATATAAAAAAATGTGGAAAATAACGAAGGAGGTGAGAGATCTCACCTTTGATGAAATACATAAAAATACATAAGTGTGTATGCCGAACTGGCTTGAGAGACCCCTAGACATACCACCCTTGCCTCACAAAATGTCCCAGTCAAAAAATTGATCTCTCGTGATGGCACATGGGCATGTCCATAGGAAAATATTAAATTCATTTCCCATTAAGCATGATAAAAAAAGTCATCATTAACTAGAAATAATCCGATAATGGAAGTTTTTATGGGAGAAACTCACAACCACTGAAAATAAGGAAATATAGTAAAAATGACCATAAAAATGCTTGTGAAGTCGTGTAGTGCTAGCCCCCTTCACCTACTCTATCCAGGATCCACAGCAGATATGTTGTGAAAGCTAGTGTACAATCAAGGTGGAGAGGCCTATAAATTTCCCACCCCAACCTCATAGAAATGGATGGACTCCTGACCACTTAACATACTGTGACTACACATGTAAGAACACTTCTCATCTCACATTTTTACTATAGTAGATTTCATAGAGTAACAAGTCATGCAATTTTCCATTCTTCCATTAGGTAATACACCAGTGAGCTGCTGGAGTAATTATTCACCAAGCCTAAAACACTTTACGTGATCATTTATAGATCATGTAGAGGATCTCTGGTAGGATATGTGAAGGACATCCAATACACCCAATAGATTGTAGGAGACCCAGAATAAAGTAAAACTGATGAAAACTAGGGTAGTCATAATACGTAGGGAAGAAAAAAAGATTAAATGTAGAATACTTAAACCAGAACATGTCTACTAACCATGATGTGCTTCTCGTGACCTCTTTAAAGGCACGTGACAATGCCAGGATGTGTCACCTAGATCTCACAATGCTCTTTCATCATCCTATTTGGGTCATACAGATCCCTCTTGACAATCCAAAGGATCTGAGATGGTCCCCCTGGGTGTGTAACCAAATCCTTGTGAATCTCCCCAAAGAATTTTCACTATAACATTACAACATCTTTTAAAAACATTTCCTAATTAATATGATTGTATTTGATCATGTCAACAAATTCATCTAGTAGGATCGGGGAATTTCCACTATCTCTAAAGACTCCCCCCATAAATTTTGGTTATGAATCTTGATGACCTCAAGGGATGTAATCCTAGACATGCGACACCATTTGAGATATGTCATGTTGATTCTTGCGACTCCATATATACTTTTTGTCTAGGACTCGTGAAGACCTCTAGGGATTTCATTCAAGACATTTGACACCCTCCAATACATCTAACATTGATTCTCATGAAACCCTCCATATGTGCCAGCCATCTCTCATTATGAGAGCATGTAAATCCATCTAGATCCTGACATAAACCCTCATATATTCCATCCAAGACACACAACATCCCCATAACAAGTATACTTGATCAAATTGACACCATTTAACACATCTGGAAGACAAATGTGGCATATCTAGTGGAAAAACAATGTGTCTCAGATAGAAAAGTGGACCAGGTCAGGGGAATCCTATGAATTGATCACCCTATTCATTTGTAGTGTGTAATCCCCAACCATAAAGGAAACATTATACTGTAATCCCTCAGAAAAGGGAACTACATCGACTCTAATTCCTGCCATATTTTGGATACACAGGCCACCTCTCCTTGATTATTGATCTCCATATTGATCATCCAAAGAGATCCTAGTATTTATGTCCCTTATCCAATGTAATGAGACTAATCACATGCTACCCCTTATTTCACATAATGGGAATTGCTCACATGTGCTAATGGATTAACTAGTCATGTCATCCTCACTACAAACCCCATATTACAAGGGAAACCTCAGAGTGTAATCCCTAATACAATGAACTATGAGAACAATGATTCCTACAATAACCAGGATATGTAGGATGCCTTAATATTTTCCAAGAAAAAATAAACATCTGTTTCTATGTAATTATAATATAAAACAAGACAAAATAATTCCCATGGGTTGGTCACTCTATCTCTCCATCAGCAGACTGAGAAATAAGATAAATTATGATTACACTAATTCCTACCATACTCAAGATATGTATAAACCCGAATCAAGGAAAATGTTCTATACCAAATAACCCAAGGACTGTCCCAGTACAATTTTCTATATCCACATGACATGAGGATGATCATCTATTACCCCTTGTTTCTAACACCTACAATAGCTCACATGGGTGTAGGGATATACACTGAACACATCATTTGGCATCAAAAATATCATCCAACCAGAATAATCCTAGTTTCTAATCCCCAGTAATTGGTTTGATATTAACACCCCTCATACAATGGCATCTTCCTTGATTCATGTCCCTAGGAAGTGACAACACTACGATGACTCTGTTTCCTTCCAAAATAAGGATTCTTAGGATGTCTCCATGGGACCTGATCTGAAATAATTACTATCTTAAATCCCATACATATTTCTATTATACATGATGTTAAACTACATGGTATTGGATAAATATATATGTTTATATTTATTTAATAACCAAGATATTAAGGAGGCCTCATGATTGCTCAATCTGCTCCTCGAAATACTAACTGCCTCATTGTTTTGAAGCACATTCTGAATCATTTGGCCATATGTCTTAATCAAAATATGTTTCTATCTATAATTAGAAATATTGATGGAGAACATAAAATAAATAAAGATATATTAATTAATGAGACCACAATTCTTTTGGTTAATCAATGATATTCCCTTTTTTCATGAAAATAATTAACCCATGAATCATTTTGGTAGGGTAAATTATACCATGAAAATATTAGGAAGTGTATGATCCATGGATTATTTAGAATAATTTATGGTTCCTTTTCAAGAAATTTTTTGTTTCTTACTAATATCCTTTGGGTTAGGTTATAGCGTAGGGTGTGTTTGGGTGATGTTTTTAAGGATTTGGGTTGACAGGGGTCTCTGAACTATTTACGCACAATTCAGAAAAACCATGGGCACGATACCTATGTGGATAGTGGATTTTGGTATGATTGGAGCATGGGTTTCCTAACCATGCACCATAAATCCTTGTGGTATGTGTAAGACTGCATAGTTGACAAACAATTGGGCTTTTCCATGCAGACTCCCAGGTAAAACAGTGCACGTAGAGTATTTTAATTGGAATATTGGTTATAAAACCACTAGAACCCAGAAATAAATCTAATTCGACCAAGACTTATGATTGATAATTCCTAGGTGTTCCACAAGCCACACTGATGGATTCCAATCTGATCTGAACCCCATTAGCTGATATTGAAGGCTATGATTTATGACCTGATCTCTACCCAGTATGTGGATTTCATATTTTTGCTTCTCCCATTCATTCATATATCTTTCCTTCATCTTTTAATTGAAGATTTCCAACATTTTATTGGATATAAACCTATAAGTTGTTATATTGATCTAGGATTGTGGATCTGGACCTATATTTTTAAGATCTTCATGCCTTTGATAATAAATTCCGATTTTGAGATTTAGATATGCTGCTTGATCTACAATGTTGTGGCACTCAGATTTTGGGGATTTTTATTGAGATAAATTATGTTAATCGACTGAGGTAGGTGGCCTAAATTGAATACCCATATTCATGATTTTGATAAATTAATGTGAGATTATGATTTTATTGATTCCCTACATACATGATTTCTTGAATTGGAGGAATTAGGAAAGTGGAAATTAATTGAGGTTTCCTCGGGGATTAATTGATAATTAAATCATGGAAAAAATGTTGGGGGTTTACCAAATAGTTCGTATGGATATTTTTTATGGGTTGACATATTGTAATTTAGTTATTGATTTTTTGGGTTAGGATAATTAATTTTGGTGAAATTAATTATGTTCCATGATGTTGACCAAAGATAATTAATTGATAGAATTAATTATATTCCATGATGTGATCAAGTATAATTAAGTGTCAGAATTAATTATGACTTGTGGAGATTTGATATGGATAATTAATTATGATGAATTAAATATCGAATGATAATTATGTTGATTGATTAATTAATTGATGAATTAATTAATGGGTTATGTCCTTGGTTAATTTTTGAATTAACTAATTTCTTTTGAAATGTTTAACTAATCATAGGATTACTAAAATAATAATGCACAAAAGTCTTGTGAATTATAGAATAATTAAATCGAATATATTTTTTTAGTGCTAGAGATGGTTTTATAGACCTATTAGAATTTTGTACCTGGACATGGAATTCCTCCCAAAATAGTTATCTAAAATTGAGATTATGGGGTTATAGGCATGGAGACCTTCACCAAATGAATGATAATAATGAATAACATTTCAATAGAGATTTACGTTTTTAGGCATGATGACCTAAACCAAATGATTAATTATATTTAATGATTCTTCAAATGGGGAACATGGGTTGAAACTGGGCCTAATTTGATGATTAATAATTAAATGACAATGTGATAACTATTTAAATTATATATTGTATTTATTTCTTCATAAAACTGCATAGACTATCTTGTAAATGTAATAATTTTAGACCCTGTCAGTAGTGGAATACAAAGTTGTAATGACACCATATTCGGGCCACCTGATCGGCCCTCGAGTAGACTTTGTTGTTGCATGACAGGATAAGGGAAAGGCCCTGTGAGTGGTTTCTCTTTGGGATTTGAGCATGGAAGAGAGATCTAGACTTAGTTAGGGACCCTGTTGGGAGTTATTATATCTTTATTTCTAGTTTCATTATAGAAACATGACATTGAAATTTTAAAAGCATGATTTACCTTTCAGTTAGGTATTGTATATTCATGTTTTTTGACATCATATGACATTGATTTGTTGTTTTTATTTATAAAATTTTTTACTCGTTTATTATTATTTTCCTCTATTTGTGTTTTATTCAAATAAAAGAGGGTATTATTTTCCCATGACTAAATTACCAGATCCTCGCTGCTAGTCAACACACTCTAGCATATGGGGAGGCGCACTTGAAGGAATGGACCCAACTGGCTTGGGGCACTGTTCAATGGCTCCCAGGTCAGAATGTCACAAAGTGGTATCAGAGGAGTATTCATTTCCTTTTTTCTTCTTTAATCATAGTTTTTTGTTGAAAGGTGTAAATTACACTAGGAATAGTTCATTCTTGGTAATGAGTTCGTGTGTTGGAGTTTCAAACCCATGTATGGGGAAAATCATATTACTCAGGGTGGGAATTTTGTTGTTGTTGTTTGTGGTTACAATTTTATATTTTTTACCCTTGGGTAACGCACTTGTGGTGTTGTGTGATATTTGTTTTCGGAAAATTGATAATGTTTTATTCGTGGCCTAAAGAGGCATGATAGTTGAGTCTGCATGCATCATTTTAGGAATGTATTGTAGTTTTTATGAGAATCATTCAAGGAACTCATGGAAAAATGGATTAAGGTTATGTTTTTTATCATTGACAACATTTTTTCTTTTGAGATTGAAATAATGATGAAAAATCAGAATATATGGGTGTCTAATGAGAACCATGATTGATGACATGAGTATGAGAAATTAATTAATTCTTGAAATAATTAATATTAGATAATGTGATTAATTAATGGTTGGATTAATTAATGAGAATGTGTGTACCCTTGTTTACCAAGACCCAAGAATAGGATGGTTTAGGGTAGTTATAAGGCCTCGGTGTTGACCACGTGTAAAAAAAAGGGAACTAACATTTTGAAACATGTTGTGTGAGTTTCTCCTACTTCGTAATGTTATAAGGTTTCATTATAAGACCTAAGATGTGTGTTTGGATTTGTAGAGATATGCCTCCATGATTCATGCTGATGGAGGAAATGAGTGGTATGACCCGGAACGAGCATCCATGTAGGGATCATGAGGCACCATTGGGAAAGATGAAGAGGAAATGGAACAGTTCCAAGATAACTTTTCTCAGTTCATGAAATTCATGGAGAGAGACCTGGGGAGGGTTCAGAAAAACATGTCTTGGTTGACACATGAGTTTCAGCTACATCACCCTCCTAATTTTTCTAGAGAGGGTGTACCAGAGGGAGATGAATTCAAGATCGAATCCATAGAGACAATACATGACTATTTGGAGACTCAGGATGAAAGTATGTTCATGTTGGCTGCTTATATGCAACAGGGTTCAACGAAGCGCTGGTGGGACATTCAGGTATGATTTAGATAGACTCATGAGATGTTATGGAAGGACTTTCTAGAGATTTTCTTTGAACACATCTATCAATACACGCTGAGAAAAGATATGTATTCAATGTTTATGCATCTTCCCCCATGGAATCATGTCCATAATAGAATATGCTGGTTTTTTCATTGATTTATAGTGTTTTCCTCACATTCTGCGGCATATGAAGCTTCTTCTGCAAAACAATTTCAAGATGGACTAAAGTGTGAAATTGAGTCCTTGGTGAATATTTTTAGGATGATGAAATTCTCATTGGTGTTTAATCAGGGTATCATTTATGAGGGGAACCTGAAAGGGGATTCCAATACTATACATGTAGTTGGATGATCTGGGAGTGTGCCTTCCTTGAGAAAGAGGCTTCATCATGAGAATCTTAGTCAGGACAGTGGAAAGTAAGGCAGACAGTCAGGAAGAACAGTTACATTGGATCATTATCATGTGCTTTTCCACGAGTGTAGTAGGTAAATAAATTATCATACACATTTTCCTCTACCACCAGTGGAGTGCTGGTTTTGGGGTAGGATTTGACACCAACAAATGTTCTGTAGGAAGAAATGACAGGCTAGTGCAGAGGGGGAAACTACTCATAGTCAGAGTGTGGAAAGGGGGTCATTTACACAACATAGGCCTGGAAGAAATATTTCATTTGGTATAGTTGGTGGAGGTAGTGTACATGGTGATTCGGGGAAAGAGTTCCTATATAACTAGAGTGGTGCTTCTCAGGGGAGTCACACAACACCACAGAGAATAGGGGCATGACAGTTATATGAAGTGCATCCTAAACTTGTGTAGATATTTGATGGTCCATCAACAGTGAGAGGGATATTCTAGTTTCTTCTACTTTATCTAGTTTCGTGTTTGATACCGGTGACTCTCATTCCTTTATATATAAATCATGTTAATGGATTGAGCCTGGAGGTGGATTCTATAAGAGGGATGATGAATATTGATACATCATTGGGAACAAAAACTATGTAAATATATTTTTACAAGGGATGTTGTCTAGATATCGGAGAGTATCATTTCCTTTTGGATATCTATGTCCTTGATATAATGGGTTCAATGTGTTTATGGGTATGGGCTGGCAAGTCACATTCCAAGCCCACATAGATTGTTACCACAGATGAGTGACCTTTTTATCTCCTGAGGGTTACCATTATGTTTTTTATGATGAATGGAAGTTCCATAAATGAAGTGATGGTCCAATTACATAGAAACTGAGAGAGTTCACTGCACATGGTTCTAGTATTATACTAGATTATGGGAGGTGTAGGAAAGACATATTTCCACAAGTATTAGAACTATTTCATGTTGCCTTTAAGAAAGTTTTTTCAGGGTTTCCACCTGAGAGAGATGTGGAATTCACTATTGATCTCATACTAGGGGCTAAGGCGGTATCTATTCCACCTTACATAATGGCACCAAATATGTTTCAAGATATCAAAACACATTTTTAGTAATTGGATGATAGGGGTTTTATCCATCCAAGTACATTCCTTGGGAGCACCTTTTTTTTTGAAAATAAGTCTGGAGAGAGTCTACGCTTGTGTGTTGATTACCGAAAGATGAATAAAATTAATTTAAAGAACTGATATCCAATTCTATTTATTTAGGATCTATTTGATCAAATTAATGGGGATTGAGTTTTCTCAAAGATTTTCTTGAGATCATGGTATAATCATGTGATATTTCAGACTTCTGATATACCAAGAACTTCTTTCAAGAGCAGGTATAGTCATCATGAGTTTTTCATAATGCCATTTGGGTTGAAAAATACTCCAGTAGTTTTTATGGAAATTATGAACATGATATTTCATCCATAAAAAAGATAATTTTTAGTGGTGCTTTTGGACAACATCAGGGAGTACTCTAAGACTCATGATGATCATGCAAAATATCATGACATCATCTCGGGTACACTAATAGACCATCATATATACTCTGAGAAATCTAAATGTTAGTTTTGGATCAACAAAGTACATTCTTTGGGGCACATAATCCTGAATGAAGGTGTGGTAGTAGACCGAAAAAAAGTTCATGCAGTAATTTCTTGGGAGCAGCCCCAAGAATGATTTTGATATACAATTCTTTTTGGGAATGTCTGGTTGTTAAATGAGGTTCATCCATGATTTTACCAGATTTTTAGCACTACTTATAGGTTTTACAAAGAAATCTATAATGATTTGTTGGATTAGATCATGCGGTTATTCTTTCCAGGAGTTGAAGAAGTGCTTGAAATGGTCAACCATTTTGTTCTTACCTGAGTCGAGAGAGGAGTAAATTGTGTATTCTGATGCTTATGGGATTGGACTCAGTGATTTGTCGATGAAAGGGGCTCGAGTCATTTATTTAGGGTCTTAGTAGATAAGGCTACATGAACCAAATTGACCTACACATGACATCGAGTTGGTAGTAGTGTTTTATTCTCTTAAGTGTTCGTTACACTATCATTTGGGTGAGAATTTTACAGTATTTATGGATCTCAATATTTTGAAGTATATCATTTCACCCAATGAATTTAATATTTAGCAGTGAATGTGGGTAGATTATATTATTTCCCATGACATTGAACTAGAATATACACCCATAAAATGGGAATAGTGTGGGTGAATCCTTGAGCTGGAAAACACATACTTAGTTGGTACATAAGTCGAGTGAAGAGTGTAAAATGATGAATTTGTAGGCGGAAATCCATGTTTTAGATCAGTTGAGTTGGGAGTGGATGAAACTAGTTTTTATAGAAGTGGTGTCTACACTCTTGAGAAATATTAAGAACAGATAGTATGAGGATCCAAAGTGTTTAAACATGATTGAATGCCTTGAAGGTGGGGAGACACCTTCAGTCTGGATAATAGATAAGGATGAGACCGTGTATGTGAAAAATCAGGTTGTTGTGCCTACATGAATGTGAAAGGTACTCATTTCTGAAGTTCATTATTCATGTTTTGTGGTACATCATGGGGTAAAAAAAATTTAAAGTGACCTACGATGAATGTTTTGGGGTCCATGCAAGAAAATACAGATCGTAGGGTTTGTAACTAGATGTTTTTCCTAATAGTTGGTAAAGGAAGTCCATGAAAAACATGAAGGAATATTACAGTCGTTACCTATTCTGGAATGGAAGTGGGATGACATGACTATGTATTTCATGATAGGAATTTCAAACAATCGTAGGATGAATGATGCTATTTGGGTTATTGTGGATATACTAATGAAGGTAGAACACTTCTTTCCTATCATGGAAACCCTTATAGTAGAAGTGGTGGGATAACTTTACATGAGGGTGCTAGTTTGTTTTCATGGGGTGCCACAGACTATTGTTTTAGATCGCGATTTTTGATTCACTTCACACTCTTGGAAAGGCTTATAAAAGGAACTTGGTACATAGGTTTGGTTTTGTACGACATTCAACCCATATATTTATGGGATGTTGGAGCATACCAAACATGTGTTAGGGGATTTTCTGAGAGCATGTGTGATTTCCTTTGGAGGTTCTTATGAGAAGCACTTATCTTTAGTAGAGTTCCCCAATAACATCTGTTATCAGAAAACAATACAAATTCCACTATATTAGACACTTTATGGAAGACTTTGCAGATCACTACACTGTTGGTTATAGGTGGGTGAGTTAGAGTTGTTGGGACCAAGACTGGTAAATGAGACATTAGAGTAGGTGCGGTTGATTTAAAAACATATGGATATGACTTAGAGTAGGTTGATGTTTTATGATAATAGATGGAGATGACCCCAAAAGTTTACATATGGTGATTGGGTATTCTTTCCAGATTCTCATATATTGGGTCACCATCGGATATTGAGGTAGGGAAAGTTCCCCCCACGATTATTGGACCGTTTGAGGGGATGTAGAGAATCAGGTTGGTGGCATACCGATTAGCACTTCCAAAAAAATTTATCATTATTTATGATGTTTTACATGTATCACAACTATGACGGTATCACACTGACCCTTATCATGTAATCGACGTGGATGATGTCAAGCTTGAGATAGATATGTCCTTTAACGAGCATCTGATATGTGTGTTGGATCATAGTGAGAAGGTGTTGTGGGAAAATACTATATCGATAGTTCGTGTATTATGGAAGCTTTTATGTGTTCAAGAAGGAATCTTGGAAATCAGAAGTTGACATGAGGGATCAATGACCCAATCATTTTGGCCCATAATCCTAGAGAAGATTGGGAGGGATTCTCGAGGATAATCTATTATAAGGTGGGGAGATTATAATATCTCAGCATTTTCTAGAGCAATCTCAAGTATGGTTTTATTTAATTTTTTCTTTTCATTAAGTTCACTTATGTTGGGGTATGGCCTAGGGTGTGTTTTGGTGAATTTTTTAAGGATATGGGATGACAAGGGGTTGTGTGCGGTTTGTGCATAGTTTTTCCAAACCGTGCGCAAGAAAACCATGTGGATTATTTAACATGGCATAGTTGGAGAATGTTTTCCCTAATCATGTTCCATCAAATCATGTGGGAAGTGGAATATCATATGATTGGAACGTTTTTTGGCCTATCCTTGTGGACTCCCAGGGGAACCATGCGCAGAGAGATGTTTAATCCAGAAATAATTATTAAAAACACATGAACCCCCAGAACCTCCGTAATTCGTCCTAGTCTCGGGCTTTACAATTCCAAGGTGTTCCCAATGCCTTATGGAGGTATTCCAAGGTGATCTAAACACCATTTTTTGAGATTGAAATCCCGGATTGAAGATCCACTCTCTCCCTAATAAGTGGATTTCATCCCGTTCCTTCCTATATCATTCCTAGATCATTTCATGTAATATTTCTACCATTTTATTAGAACTAATCCTATGAGTTGAGATCTAGATATAAGATTTTGGATCTAAATATTTATTTTCAAGATCATGATTCTATTTATCTTCAAATTAGGTTTAGGGATTTTGATTCCTATCATGACCAATGATGTTGTGCCTCTAGGATTTTGGGGAATTCTGTTGGGAGAACTTCTATCAATAAAATGGCGTAGGTGGTCTAAACCGAACTCCCGTTGACATGATTTTGATATGTTAATGTGATTTTATGATTTTCTAGATTCTCTCAATTAATGATTTGTTAAATTGGAATAATTAGGAAACTGAAATTGAATTGAGGTTTCCTCGGTGGTTAATTAATAATTGAATCATGGGATAAATGATTGGTGCTTCCCAAATATATATTTGTATGATTTATTATGGTTTTATATATTTTAATTAAGTTATTGAATTTTCTTACTAAGATAATTAATTCATGGAAATTAATTGTGTGTTATGATGTTGACCAAAGATAATTAATAGAGAGAATTAATTAGGTTCCATGATATGATCCAAGATAATTACTTTTAAATATTCATTATGACATGTTGATATTTGATATGGATAATTAATTATGATGAATTAAATTTGGAATAAGAATAGTGTGTATTGATTAATTAATTGATGAACTAATTAATCAGGTATATTCTTACTATATTATTTAATTATCTAATAGCCTTTCAAATGTTTAACTAATTACAAGATTAGTAATGGAATAATGTGGAAAAAATTCAATTAAATTCTGATTAAATAGTTGAAATTTTTTGGCTTCTAGACATGGTGTTCTAGACCTATTAGATGTTGCGACATGGAAATGGTATTCCTCCCCAATAGTTATCCAATATTGAGATTATGGGGTTCTTGGCCTCACGACCGACACTCAATGAGATTGTAGTTCTTGGCATGACGAAAAACACCAAATGAATGATAATAACGAATGATGTTTCAACTATGATTTTGTCTACTAGGCATGATGCCCTACACCAAATGATTAATTATATCGAATGATGATTCAAATGCAGAGGATGAGTTGAAACTTGGAATACTGTGAGGATTAAAGATTAAATGAAAATGTGATAATTGTTTAAATTATACATTGTATTTATTTCTTTATAAAACTGTATGCACTATCTTTTTACTAGACTCATTTTAGACACCATTCATGATGACCTACTGAGTTGAAATCACCCCCTATTTGGGATTCCTGATTGGTACCTGAGTAGAAATTTTTATTGTAGGACATGATATGGGAAAGGGCCTATGAGTGGTTACAGTTTGATTTTGGAGGATAGAAGAGGGTATCAGCCATAGTTCTGGACCCCTTTAATAATTGTTGTGTCTTTATTTTCAGATTCATTGTAGACACTTGAAATTGGAATCATCATAGCTGCTTTACCTTTTAGTTTATTATTGTATATTCACACTATATTTATCATATGACATGGATTTTATATGTTTATTTATATGCTTCTGCACTTGGTTTTTGTTATTAACATCTGTTGGTGTTTCATTATGATAAAAGTGGGTATATTGTCCTTATGACTAACTTACCAGACCTTCACTTTGATTCATCACCCTCTAGCATACTAGGAGGCCCACTTGAGGGAATGTCACCAACTATTCGGGGCACCGTTCAGTGGCTCCCAAGTCAGGACGTCATAAAAATACATTAATGAACATATCATAAATATATAATAGAATCTAGAAGTATGCTATAAAAACCCCCAAATGTGTGTATTGAGCATGGCCTCCCATCCTCTTGACCAATGTGAGTCCACAAGAGTTGCTAGGTAGGAATACCCAAATGACCACTGACCTTTGGAAAGTAGTTTTGTACCCAGCTATAGATGGTGGAAAATGTGAGACTTTCTAAGGAAAATTAAAATTGTAGATCGATGTGAAAAACCAATTCAACTCATCAAAAATGTGATCAAACAAATATACTTATCCCGACATGAATCTATGTAATTATATAATGATTCATATATAATGGCTTAGGCCATTTTTATTGCCTACTATATGCAAAAAAAATGTTGAACCCAACATGAATCTCTGTAATAACAGAGTGATTGGTTTATAATATGTGGGACCATTTTGATTTCCTACTATATGAATGAAAAAATGTTGAACATCAATTGAATTTTTGAAATAATAGAATGATTGGGATATAATGTTTCTGGAAATATTTACAACCATAAGAAAAAAAGGAGCCCGACATGAACTCTTGAATAAAACAGTTTCTGGTGAATCATACATCAAAACACTTTTTTTCAGACCGTATACAAAAAATGAAGTAAGACCAAAATGTTCTTGAAAATGACCCCTCTGACCATGGATCTCATAATCCCATCCAAATATTGATAGTTCAAAATGACTAAAATAGATGAATTAAGAATAAAAGACCAATTGAGTTAACCATGAATATATACTTCAGCATATTATGCCTATATTACTACAAGAATTGATAACTTTGTTATTTTTTAAGTGTGAAATTGCAAATACGGCTCCCAGCATCCCCATTTGATACATTGTCTATTTAATTATGCATTCCATCTGGTAAATCATCAGGGACTACAACCCCCACTGGTCACAAAACAACCTCACATGAATGATAACTCCAATGATAGCTAGTGAATATGATGGTTTGGGAGTACCAATGGCATGGTACAATCTCGACCATTGAAGCATCCCATGAAGTTATCCAATAATGGAAACTAGAGAGTACACATCATCCCAAAAATATGAATATAGGATAGTGTCTCTCTTCACCACAACCAAATACATCATGAGATTATCCATGAAGAATTACAACAACAATATTCCATATCTAATAAAGGTGGAAAAGGAATCCAAATACAGATCCCATCTGATTCAGGGGCTACCTAAGATGTATTTTTTTAACTGTTTTCGTCATCACCATCCCACATATACTTATCAGTCACCTTCTGAGGGTAAAACTGCAATAATACTACCTTGGATGCCCATGCACATGCAAAAATGAAGTCTCTTTAGGGAATGAAGGAACTGGATATCCAAGAGATGTATCATCTCCCCACTCTTACCGACAATGAATTCCTCATATCCCTGCTCGTTTAGAACAAGTCTATGGGAATATTCTTGTAATAGGAATAGGAGAGGATGATACTCATACAACCATGCCAAAATCCCATTAGAATATTCTATGGTAACATGGGTGAAAAAATGGGAAAATATAAACACTACAATCAAAAAAGTATACAAATATATAATGTATATGGACATTTTGGAGGCTTATATTGATGAACATCCCTTTATAAAATCCCAATATATTTTTTGTAGTATCTGAACAACTCTACTGACATAGACCTACACTATTATAGATAATTGAATTGGAACATACTCATATCCATACAACCATATTTCTCAACACTCTAGTCATTTCAAATAAGTGGTTCTAGCGGGGCAAGATCATATTAATTATACCACCTGGAATGATTATCGGTATATTATAATGAAGGGAGAGGAATTGGATTTGGATCATATTCTCGTTCCAATCATGGATAACTAGGTGAGTGACTCACATGCATCAATGTATGGGAAAATGTGTGTCGAAGAAGTTTGGAAGCACATTCCGAAGGCCCAAGAACTAGCTCATATCCCCAATCTTCCTAGGGGTCACCATGTTAGATGGGAATATACCTCAATAAATGATCATATTCTTTTTGAAGATGTCCAACATCATAATCCAAAAGCCTATGATTGGTCTCATATACCCTTTATAGTCATGGTTATCTAGGTCAGAATGGGAAATGCATTTGGAAAAACTTTTATTCATGTCTGTATATCTTTCTGGAATATTCCAACAGATCATGGAAGTTAGGTGGATACTCATAAATCCACTTATGAATGATTTCACCAGCTTAATTCCAAGTTAATATATGGGGGTATTGTATTTCATCACCCATTCCATAGGTCCATCAGCATACTATTAATAGGAATTCATATTTGGATCCTTAACATATTACTTATCCAAGTGGGGATCCCCATGTGATTGGGGAACATGCCTCGAGGTAGGATCATATTCCTACCATGAAAGAAGAGCAGAATATTTCAAAGGATCGAGATCGGGAACATATTCCAATCTTGTTTGGGTCTCACTTATTGATAATGGAACATGCCTCAAGGAAATATCACATCAATGAAAATAACGATACAACTCATCAGTATATCCTGATAGCTTTTTAGTAGCAGGATCATACTCCAACACCACTAGATGGTTATAAACAAGTGCTGAAAACAATCATTCTGTAAATTTATCTCACTTCACAATCACATATGGAAGGTTTAAATATTCTAGTCATGATCTAGATCATGGTTCATATTTTTAATATTCTCAATGTTAGTGTACTTAAGGTGGTTGGAGACACTTTCTCAAAACCACAAGGGTCTATTGACTCTTCTATTAAGGTGAATTCAAAAGACATTCGTTACCATGATAGTACCCCTTGTGGTAGTGTGGAGAGGGATCACATGGCCATACTCCTAACATCCACCATGGTCAACCACCCCAAGATATTATCCCCCATGGACAAAGAAATCATCCCATTTTCTAGACACCCCCATATTGTGATGTGTTAAACATTATGAAACCTTCATATATAGAGGTGCTCAAATCATTAGGGTTAACTATATGTGGTTCCCCATCAACTTCCAGCAGCACCCCACTCCCATGGATAAGAGACCATTAGAGACATCATCTATGGTGATCTTGGATGAAGTCATATAAGTGAAATTAGGGGGAAGAAAAAATAGACAAATCTAGAGATTTAGCTGAAAACAAACTCCCCATCATGTTCTGGCCCCTCACAATTGATACCTATGAGATCCCGGAAAAGGTAGAAAATGAGCTCATTCCTTACCAACACCAGATTATGTGGCCTAGTCATTAGATATTGAAGCCTCAATATCTCACATATCCATGATATGAGTATCACCTTCTGACAATCAATAAACTCTATAATCAGTTATACCTGGATGTTATCTTCATGGGGCGGGATCCAAAACTAGAGAACCACATTACAAATATACAACACGTTTTCCACCAAGGCATCATAACTAATCTATAGTTTATCATGGAAGACACATCATGAATATGTATTTGATGATGGGGATATAATGGATAATTACACTTTTCCTCTCCCTTGGAATGAAAAGTCCCCTTAGATGTGGGGTCCATCAGTGCTATAGCGTCCAGTTCGATTAGGGGATTAGGTAATGCAAAGGAATGTTTTTCACTATAACATAATGCCTCAAATACAACATTTCCAAGACATTATGGATAGAGGGAGTGAATATCCCTCAGGATTTCAATATGGGTCCCTTAAAGCAATAGTAAAGTGTTTTGAACATGGAGACCAATTTGGTGGTCACCCTGAAAACATCCAGTAAGAAATGGTTCGCATCATGGATTTTTATCGTATGCAACTCCTACACGAGTACAACATGGACATATCAAATTGGATATGATTACAGCAATAGAATCATCTATCTAGGAGAAGACCCAGTCCATTGGGATAAGAGAATATATGCCACCACCTCCACTTAAAAGATCATCAATTCCTATGAGGATTTCAGACACTTCAGGGACAGTTTCAAGAAAACTCCATCCCACCTGGATAGGGGAATTTATATCTCAAAAACCATCATCATGTTCATCATACCATGATAGGTCCCCTGATACATTAGTGGTAATACTAGAACAACCCCACCCCATTGGGAAAGATTCAATTATATCATTGTATTAATCCTCTAACTCATCAAATCCCTGATTGTAGTTGTTGGGTCCTAAACAAATAGACCAATCAATTCCAATTTTATCCCCAAATGTCCCCCATCCCACAAATATTTGGGAATTTTCATCATCATCATTATCGTATAGGGAATTATTCTTCCCCATGTTGGGAGGAATAAATCAATGATCCTCATTATACTAGCTCCGCTATCCACAAGCCAATCCCATGATGATTATGGCACATTCAACAACCACAACTGGAATAACCCTTTGTATCACTGTTCATAGTCCAAAAGTAGTTGCACGTATGATGAAGAAAATGAGACCACTCTATGGGGAGAAACCAAAACAGCCCAATATTGACAAGGGTTTGAATAATGACCCTACACATAATAGTGCAGAATCGTCTTGTTGTGTCTAGAGTAATGGTAAAACCTACATTGCATGATATGCCTATGTAAACATGTTCACATACAACATAGAAGATGTTGTTGATCAAAGAAAATTTAAAAAGGAAAGTGAAACATAAATCATTCCTGAAGATGATAGTGACATAGATGCACCAAATGACACAACATGCACCAGTAACCAATGGTGGCCCAGAAAAATGAATCCTCAACATATCTATCTCTCAGCACCGTTATAGATTATTTCTAAGGGGAAGGATATACCAACATCCTTTTCAAATTAGGTAATAAATAGAGATCATTCCCCATAGGAATAGTTATCAAAATATGATAATTAAATATAGACTCTCTGGCCATTGAATGAGGGGAAAGTCAAAGGAAATATTCTTGATGGGGATCATATTCATGCAGAGATGAATATACCCCCTCCTATGGTTGATACGCCACTAAGAGTTGTATTTGAGAAAAAAACCATATTTGGATCTAGATATATATTATATATATAAGGAAAGGTTGAATATGATCATGAAATCCATACAATGCGATGAAATAATCTCCCTTTATATGGAAAATATCCAGTCTTTCTAAAAAAACATAAATAAATAAGAGATAAAAGTATGGCCCCCTCGTCAACCCCAACTGCTCCACTGGATGAGAGGTGGGACATGCAATGGTTTACCAAAATATTCTTGACATCATTGTGACCATGTACACTCAAATGGAATCCATATAAGTGTGACACATACTAGTATAGTCTAATATGAACCCATATCCCAATAGGGTGGATGGTAATCCACCTCTAACCTATTTCAGCAATGCATGCTTCTAAAACCATGATGGTGTCTGAGACACTAGAAAAACATATAACAGACTTCATATACCAATGCGCGAAAATGATGGGACCTAGAGATCAACATGAGGAAACATATATGAGGTGTTTTATACACACTCTAGAAGGGACAAAAAAAATTCTATAGAAATCTGACAAAAGGATTCATTATAGGTTGGGGAGTCCCTCTTCATTAGTTCCTTTATAAATTTAGTTCTAGACTTATAATAATAATGAATTTCAACCTGATGAACAAAAAAATGTTAAAATGAGAGGGTGTATGACATCATAGTATAGTGGAATGGTTTATCCTACTCGCCCCACATCCCTCCCTTACAAGGTCAATAGCTAGAACTCTATACTAAAAAACCAAGGGATGAGTTGTAGAATCCTCTGATTATAATGAATTAACCAGGTGGATTCCAAAATTTTGTTTAAGTGACCCAATGTTTTGAATAGTCTATTCAGACTTCTTGAATAAAAAACTAGACTTATGTACTTAGAACAAGGGGAAATGATAGTTAGATTAGAAGCTAAATTTGTCCCTTGCAAGCTAGAAGCAGTTCCCATCCAAATACCAAGACATCCACTAAACCACCCAATGCCTCATGTCTAGTGGTAACCACCACAGAGTCTCCTTGGGCTAGATTCATAGACAAATCATGGTCATATGAGATTTTAGGATTGGATGAATATTACATACTCCTTATGGAGTGAACAATCCCTCTGTTATTTCTTAGCATCCCTAGAAAATAACCACCTCATGCTCTCAAAAACTAGGATGCATGATGTGTTCAACCTCAATGGCCTTCAAAATTATTATACCTTCCATAGAAAGTTGGGTCATAATTTCATGAAATATTTCACATTACAACATGTCCTTCAAGGCAAGATAATTTCTGAACAAGTGATTCTATATAACTCCCCAAAAGCTGGTGGCTTGCAAAACAATGACCGAACATGAAGAAGAGGGTCGCAGGTATATTGTCTCGGCAGACGTGCTTGATATTTTGGAAACTCGATGACCCAAAAGATAGCTTATTGATCCCATTACACTCTGAAATAATAGCTTCATAGAACCAAAATATATCCATTACCCATGTAGGAAATATCAAATATACCTCTCTATGTTGGGTATGACCAACACATGTAGGATAAAACCGAATATGAAGAGTCATATTCTCATCTAAATTGAGCCTCAAATCTAATCGATTTCTTCTCTATAGAATCTGAAACAATGGAACAACCATACCAAATGGGATACTCATTATATTAAGAGATCATATTTGGTTATGTAAACACAATAAACCTATCAAACCACTTATTCAATGATGTTTTTCACCATATCATGAGTTTCCAAAACATAACTAGGGAATAGAGGGCAGCATGTGCTAAAGCTGAGGATACTGGGGACACCACTGGCTTGGACGAACACAATACTCTGGTCATACCCCCTAGAGAACATAAATACATCTATGACTCAAAGAAAAGTGCTTCAGTTTTCCCAAAGAAGGCAAAGAGGTGTCTCATAACCCTCTAGAAATCACGTGAGCCCAATGCTCATATATGATCATCTAGCGGTAGTTCATCCATCTTATCATCCTAGATAATTGGAATTTCTAGGAAGACATACATCCCCAAAAATATATTTCCCACGACCCTAGAACAAGAAACATGTTTTTCTACCCCCAATTCTATGCCCCCTTAGCCCCAATGTCTCATAAAACCCCCAAATAAGTAAATTCTAAATAATATCATAAATGAAAGATTCTATGAAACATATGGTAGAATTCACATCCAATATATTATTCCTCGATGCACTCTATAATTCCATATAACTTAGGTAGGACTTTATTGAAGCTATCTAGATCCCACAAGAGATTTATATGGAAACCGCTGGAGCGACGGTCTATCGAGTGGATACTATGTCCTCAGAATGTCAGGTCTCCATCTCATTCACTAACCAGGAATAGTAATAGTTCATTAAATGGAACATTAGACCCCTATATGTCTTGGAAATACTAAAAAATGTCAATTTACAAATGTTTTTTGATTGTTAATGGTTATAGGATCACTCATATCCTTTTCCAAACACTACGATTTTCAGATTTTGTGATGGGGATTTTTTCCCACTAAGATGACTATCCAATGGTATGATAATCACAAGAATATTCCACTCAAGATGATCAAGCTATAATCCTAGTTTGGTTATCTTACATCAGATTATGAGTTTATAATAATCCAGAAATACTCCACACAAAACTTCTTTCATGGAAGGTCTTGGCTCCATGGCCACATGACGATACCTTTATCATTCCATCACTGTCAGAAGTAACCTGTTAATGGGAAATACAGAATACTACATGGTGATAGTTCTCCCCATAAGACTTTTGATCCCACATATGATTAATCATATTTCTATAAGCTGAATTAAAACAACCTGACTAGGATATTGATATACAGGTTTTTGCTCACAATTGTTTGGGGATTACCCCTATGAATCCCTAGAGTATGCTCAAAGCCTTTCGAACCCATGTGAAAACACTAAATACCATCATATTTGACATATATATGTTGTGACTAAATAAACATAGCATCATAATGTCTCCACACATGGCCTCTTTCACCATGATAATTATAGTGATGTAATCATCCTTCTATCTCCGTCTGAAAATGTCTCCATGGACTCGGCGGTGGAAAAAGATTAGGATAACCTCAAGAACACCCCCCCCCCCAACATTCGAGGAAGGTGTCTCCACTACCATATATGAAATAAGGTAGGTAAAAATGGGAATAGAGGAATACATGTGGCCTATACTAATTATTTTCACCATTCCCTAAGAAGAGAAAGAGATGTATATCGCATTTTTTGAAGGATCGCTGATATGTGTTCGTATATAACTACACAAAATTTTCTCAGACTGAATATATATGTGGTCTCACAATATAACATGATTCCAGATGAGAATCGAGGAATTAATAAGAACTACAAGAGGAATCACCCCTCTATTCCAACCAATACATATATGAAGGATGACATGTTAATAAAAGTACAATTTTTCAAAGAAGTGAAATATATGATATTTCATACCAACATTGCTTATATCAAGATGAAGAATGTGTATATTAGGTTGTTTATGGAGTTTAGATACCATAATAATCATTTCTGAAAAGGATATTTTCAAATTCTGATCATGAGGATATTGATTTATGTAACTTCTTCTTTCTAATAACTTTCTTTCTTGGATGGGAACTCGGGGTAAAATTAGATAAAGATGGACCTTGAGGATAAAGAAGCCACAACCATCAGATATCCTCAGGGGATCTTTTTTTATCAATTCATTCCCTTGGTCTTGATTGATTCTATATCCACATATCAATTTGCCTTGAATAATATATTTAATACATTATTTGGAAATATTGTTGATTGTTATTTCAAAAACATGGTGGATCAATCCTGATAGTGATTTGGTAACTTCGTCAACCTTCAAACAATTATCATAAGCTGTGACAACAAAATATGAAGATGAATCCACTAAAATAGGATATTTAGGTAACATCAGGGATATTACTCGGCTTTATGTTATGCCACCATGATAATAAGGTCGGCTCAGAGAAAACTAGTTCTATCTTGTTAATGTCACCCCTATAAATCTCAAATAATAGATGGGGATCCAATACCACCATACATATATTTGTATTATCATTTCCCATATAGCTATAAAAAATCTCCTCTTTACTAGGATAATGAATTAGGGAATCACCAGTGAATGGGACGATGATTTATAAAAAACAGTCAAAAATATAAACCAATACCTGTGTCACCTACCAGTTTTGGGGCCTTTAGTTGAGGGGAGGCCAATAATCTTTTTTGTGGTTACCATGGAATTATCATTGGGCTCCCTCCACAAATAAAACAATATTGAAGGAGGTGATAAAGGATTTTATTACCTCATTCTATTTATGAAATTAACTAAGACTAAATACTCTGATGTCAAGCCAAACTACCTTGTGGTAATCTTTATAGTGGAAAGGTGGTGGCATTAATTGCATCACCATGAAGTCCAAATGGTCTCTTATATCAATCAGCTCATATACATATTATACCATTCAATGCTAACTGAGAGATTGGTTAAATGGGTATTTATCCTTCCAAATGATATTTAGTTTTTTTCACAGATGTCAGTGAAAAGAGAAGCCCTGGATGATTTTCTAACAGCAAATCTTGCCCAATAAAATAAACAAGAAAAAATCGAGCTTCTAGATGAATATGTATTCTTTTCCCATGATGCTCCCCGAACCTGGGAGATATATTTTGACATCACCTCATAATGTCATATCGGAACATGGATTGAAACACCTATGCTTAATCAGGCTGGATTAGGGACCGTATTTTTCTCTCCTTACAATGCAGGTTTTCCCTACTCATTTTCACTATATGAAGGTTACACAAATAATAAGGTAGAATACCACGCCCTCATCACTAGCTTGCAACTAGACCAAATGATGAAAATAGCCTTCCTGGTCATGAAAGGGTATTCCATGTAAGTTATAAAGTAGTTCAATGGTTAATATGCAATTAAAATGAACAACCGGCCCCTCTCTTTGGTAGTGACTGTGGTCTAATTGAAGAGTTCCCTTTCCATCCCACATTTCATCACATCCCTTAATAAAATAATGAATGCACTGATGAATTAGCCAATGAAGCCAGTGTTTGGGCTGAACTAGATCAGGAATAAATAGTATTCCATATCACGAATCATAGGATGTTCTTAGAAATCATTGTCTATGGTATGGAAGTGATTAATTATGTCAACACTACCGTAATGAATGACGCACCAATAATTACCCCTGATGGAAGGATCCAATAATCGACTATCTGCAAAATGAGACTCTCCCAATAGATAGAGTTGGAAGAGAATAGATTTGGCATCATGTAGCGAACATTACAATGCATAATGACCCGAATGAGAATAAAACCCTATATAAACATGGATTTGATGTCATTATCTATAGAATATTATAAGGAGTAATTTCTCCTATCTTTGATGAAGTCTATGTGGGCTCTTGGGGATCCCATCAATATGGGATCAGGTTCTCACACTAGATCCCAATATTATTATATTATTGGAATACTATGATACATGACATCAAGGAATTCACCATGAAATATCATGTGTGCCAAATGCTTTCAATATTCATACAACAACAAATATAATTTCTACATAAAGATATATATTACTACCGCTTTTCAATTTAGGGGATGGATGTCGCATGGCCATATCCCCTAGAAATATCTATGCAGTTCAAGTACATCCATGTTGTTACTGACATATTTTCCAAATTGTAAGAGGTAATAACCCTCAAGGAATTCAGGATAAATAGCATCATCAACATCATAAATTACCATATCATCAATATGTTTTAGGTCTCTCACACAATATTTAGCAGAAAATGGAACCAACTTCGGTTCTAGTGAGTTGATGAATCTATGCGAGGAGTACAATATCGAGTCCAATCACACATCTATGTTGAGTAAATAAGGTTTTCCTTATGAATTTACCATTTCTCTTGTTTTGAAAATCACAGACAACTTATTTTAAGGAAAATATTATTTTACCCCTATTTTATTTCTATATGGAAAATTTCCTTTCCTAAGGAAATTTACCCATGACCTAGATTTCATTTTCATATCAAAAATTTTTGAAGTATAAAACACAGATTGTAGTCCAAAAACTCGGAATCATATAATACTTAGATATGAGGTATTTTGTTTTAGGATACGAATTTTTGTTACAAACTTTTATGAAGATCTACTCGGAATTCCCTATTACGAACTTTTATGATGTTCAACTAGGAATTATGATTACGAACTTATATAAAATTATAACTACGAATTCTAATGATGAATTATGATTACGAATTCTCATTAAAAATTTTGATGATGAATTCTGATTATTAATTCTCATTACAAATTCTTATGATGAATTCTGATTACGAATTCTCATTACAAATTCTAATGATGAATTCTGATTACGAATTCTGATTACGAATTCTAACGATGAATTCTAATTACAAATTCTCATTACAACTTCTGATGATGAATTCTGATTACGAATTCTCATTAAGAATTATGATGATGAATTCTTATTACGAATTCTCATTATGAATTCTGATGATGAATTCTGATTATGAATTCTCATTACGAATTCTGATGATGAATTCCGATTACAAATTCCCTTTACGAATTCTAATAATGAAATATGATTATGAATTCTCATTATGAATTCTGATGAAGGATTCTGATTATGAATTCTCATTACGAATTCCTTAGAAAAAAATCTCAATATCATAGCACTACTGACTCCAAATTCACTTTTACCTATATTCCGAACTTTAACCTTTTCCATTCTGAATCCTCATTTTCTCAATTCCAAATATCCGTGTAGTTATTCTTATACTTTTTTTATTTCAAAATGATGTCGTTCTTTCTGTTATTGACTAACCCTTGTTGTAGTGACATGTATACAGGTCCCTCCGAAATTCGAGGAAGAATTTGACTGTTGTAGGAGGGAGTCGACCGTTGGAGATTCACCTATAAGTAGGAGCTCATTTGAAAGTCGACAAAAACTTTAACTTTGAAAATTGTGTCTACATACTGTTTAAGTGATTTCTAGAGAGAGCGGCTCTTATCAACTCTCAATCTTCATGAAGAAAGTTTAAACAGCTTGTTCAAACATTTCCTTGTGCAGATTTTCATCGTGAAACTCCGATTGTTGCAGAGTACCACTGAGGGCTTCCAGGAATAGGAAGACAGAGGTTCCATCACCTTGAAGTTGAGGGATTCCTTACTAAGGAAGAAAGAGGTACTGACTACCTGATAGTTGAGGGCTTGCAGGGATAGAAAGACAGACTTCGATCTTCGTATCAAGGTCTTACCCTGGTGTGGGTAAGACATACATTTTTGAAAGTATAAATCAAGGGGCCTTTACCCAAGGTATTAGGATACCCTCCTATTTGGGTTAAAAGAGTTTATACTTATTACTTGTTTTTTTACAAATTTTTCCACTGCATTTTGTATTGTTGAGGAAAGTATACTATTTTATACTTCCTCACCCTCGTACTTTGATATAGTTAGATTCTAAATTATTTAAGGTAGAATCTTAATATTTGTAACTTTAGTTAAGTTCCATTTTTGGAATCACTTTTCCGGAATCAAGAAATCTATTTGAACTCATTCAGGTCTTGGGAATTATCTTGTTTAACCTTGTTAAACATATCCTTCCTCAAAATTTCTTAAGGGAATTATTAAAAGGTACAATTCACCCCTCCTCTTGTATCTGAGAATATCATTCTTATTTAGATCCTAAGTTTGGTATTATAGATTATATCATACTCAGTCACATACCATCCTAACAATTGGTATCATAGGGTTGGTTCAATCTGGATTAATTTCACGATTAGATTCAGAAGGTAATTCTCGGAATTACATTTTTCGGATCCATATTTTTTGGAATCTGTTTTTCGGATTCATATTTTTTTTTTGATTCACAAATTCGGAATCATATAGTTTGTATTCACTTTTTCTTATAGATACAATATCTAATTTCTTTCTTAGGATATTTCCTATAGTTTTCAAAATCGTACTAATAACAAGTTTCTGTGCCAATAAATTTCTTAAGAATTGCAGGATTAAATTTTGGATTCATTGACAATCTCAATCCAACCAGACCACCTATTTTTGATGGTAATGATTACGAATAATGAGATATCGCATGAATACTTTCATTATAAACACCAAAGTTGAATTTTGTTTTATTCTTACTAGTGGATACAAGATCCCTGATAAAGAAGTTAGTGCCTTTAAAAATCAAGAAAATAATGATTACCAACAAAACTATAAGGTATGAAATACTTTACTTTGTTCAATGACAAAAAAATATATATAGCCAAATTTCATCTTGGGAAGCAGCAAATTCTATATAGAAGAAACTCAAAGTTACTCACTTTGGAACTTCCAAAGTAATTGAGACAAGAAGAGCCATGCTGAGTGATAAATATCATTGTTTTATTTTTCCTTATGGTGAACCCATATGCAAGGTGAAACATAGATTCATGACTATAGTTAATAGTTTAAAATCAATTGGTGAAAAATGTTTGGATGATGAAGCTATTGTTGAAAAAATTATCGACATCATGCAGAATGATTGGGAATCTAAAAGGACTGCATTTGATGAGAATAGAAAGGTTACTCAGATTACCCTTGATGAGCCATTTGGAACTCTTCTTCGGAATGAAACCAGAATGAAGAGAGATGCTAAAAAGGTTAAGAAGAAGAATGGGAATGGAGGAGTTTCCTTTACAAAAAATTCTAAACATATGAAATCCAAGACCCCAGAAAGACTGACTAGATCTAAATCTAAGAAAGTAATTATTCAGTCAGAATCTAGTGATACAGAAAAGTTAGATAATGAATTAGATAATTTTTCTTGGAGAATGAACATGATTATAGCCCAAGGAACCATCAGAATAAGTACAAGAAGAAAGACTACAGAGATAAGTAATATGGAGAAGATACATGTTATGAATGTAGAAGAATAGGTCATATCAGACCTTATTGTCTCTTAGTGAAAAAGAAGGAAAAGAAGGAAAGTAATTCAGAAAATAACAAGAAGAAATTCTATCGCATAAAGCACATGAAAAGTCTTAAATCCTGAATGGCCCGAATACATGTCTTATGCCCAAGGTATGCTCTGCCGAGGCTTTAACAAATTTATCTCTTGATAAGAACTACTATTCTGAAAATAGTACTTCTAATGAAGATACTACATCTTCATAAAATGAAGAACCCTTATATGAAGAGGTATCTAGATTTTCCAAGTTACTTGAAGAAAAAAATTATACAATTTATAAGAAATTATACAAGGAAAATACTAAGGAATAAATTATGACAAAAGGGATTTCAGATCCTTCTACAGATCTTAGAGATAAAGAAGAGATTTTAGAAAAACTTTCTAAAGACCTTGAGAATGAAAATTATGTTAAGGAAGAACTTTCTAAAGGTCTTAAGAATGCTATTTTATAGATGAATGTTTTTGAGGAAAAATCTAACTCTATGGAAATTATTCTTGAGGATAGGAATTTAGTCATCAGACTGAAATCCGAAATATTTTCTCTTAAGAATCTCCTTAAAAAATTTACCTCAGGGAAGTAAAATTTTGACAATATGTATTCTAAAATTAAACCTCAAGGAAACACTACTGGAGTAGGTTATACTCACAAAAAACTGGTTTTCAAAAACAACTATTTTGTTCCTACTAGTGCCCTTTTTTGCAATAAGTGTCAAAGTGGTGGGCATTGGAATAAAAATTACTCCTTGAATAGAGTTCAATCTCTTGGGTTTCATAAAGCATATTTTTCTAAACAAATGTGGATACCCAAAATTTCTTTGTCTAACAATTCCGGATCCAAGCTAGTCTGGATTCCGAAAACCTAACTTTTTATAATTTTCAGGAAAATAGGGAAAGTACCAACAACAATACATGGTACATGGATAGTGGATGTTCCCTACATATGACTGGTAATAAATACTATTTTGAAAAGATTATAAGAAAAAAGGGGGAAATATAACCTTTGAAGATAATGCTCCGGGAGAAATTATTGGTATATGTAACATCGTTGTTCTTGGAAAAACTTTGATTTCAAATGTTTTGTTTGTTAAGGGTCTTAAGCACAACCTCATCAGCATAAGTATATTATGCGATGAAGGATTCCTTCTAAATTTTAGGAATGATAAGTGCCTAGTACACAATTCAAAGGAAGAGTTTATTCTTTCTACCCATAGGCAAGATAATGATTACACACTTAACTTAGAAGACCTTAGGAGCCAAGACATTCCTTGCCTTAGTGCAATGGAAGATCATTCTTGGTTATGGAAGAGAAGTTTAGGACATTGTAACCATAGAAACTTATGAAAACTTTCTAAGAAGATATTAGTTAAGGATCTACCGGAGCTTAGATTTGATTATTCAAAAAGTTTGTGACTATTTTCAAAATGGAAAGCAACATAAATCAAGTTTTAAATCATTCGGTGAAGTCTCAACTACCGATGCATTACATGTAGTGTATATGGATCTTTTTGGTCCAACACAAACTGGAATCATTGGGGGAAAGTACTATGTATTTATTATGGTTTATGATTACACTATATTTACATGGGTATATTTTATAGTAAAGAATTATAAAGCATTTTCTTATTTCAAAAGTTTTAGACCCCCGTGACTTTTTTGGGGTGCATTACTTTCGACCCCCGTGACTTCTTTCCTTGTATCAGGATTATTGATTGAAATAAAAATGTTAACTTTCAAGTCAAGAAAAACCTTCCATTGAAAACCATCCATACTGATCATGGAAGATAATTTCAGAACTCTGATTTTGAAACTTTTTGTAGTAGAAAATGTATTACTCACAACTTCTCAGCACCAAGAACACCTCAACAAAATGGAGTTTTTAAAAGAAGAAATAGAATTATTCAAGAGATAACTAGAACCATGTTGAGTGAGTATTCTGTAGCCAAACATTTTTGGGCTGAAGCAATAAGTTCTACTTGTTATACTATAAATCGAGTTTTGATTAGACCGTTTCTTAATAAAAACCCTTATCAGTTATGGAATGGTAGAAAACTTAGACTTTCATACTTCAAAGTTTTTGGATGCAAGGTATTAATTCTGAATAGTAAAGATAACTTATACAAATTTGCACCAAAATCTGATGAAGGAATTTTCTTAGGCTACTCCACAACTTCTAAGGATTATAGAGTTGTTAACATAAACACTTGCAATGTTGAAGACACAGTACATTTTAAATTTGATGAAACTGATCCCTTTGTTTTCAAACAACCCCGACCTACATATTTGGATGTGTTTTCAAAATCTGATTATCAACCTTTGATATAAAATCATTCTGATATGGAAAATGTACAAGAAGATACTTCTGAAACATTTACCCAAGAATACATTCTACCCTATGTTGATGAACATGTTTTACAAAACCCAAATCAGTTGTTTCAAAAGAATAATCCTAGTGATAGTATCAATGGAGATGTAAATCAACCTGTAAGGACCAGAAGTTACTTATGAAATAAAGTAGAGAATCTAGTATTACTTTCCAAATTAGAACCAAAAATCACTGATGATGCTTTAGGTGATGATGATTGGATTAAAGGCATGCAAGATGAACTAAATGAATTCGAAAGGAATAATGTCTGGACCTTGGTTGAAAGACCTAAGGAAACTTCTGTTATTGGAGTAAAATGGGTCTTCAAAAATAAGTGTGATGAAAATGGAATCATAGTTAGAAATAAAGGTTGATTGGATGCCAAAGGCTATAATCAACAAGAAGGAATAAACTATGAATAAACATATGCTCCAGTAGCTAGACATTAATCTATTCATATTTTACTTGCCTTTGCAGCATTCTTCAATTTCAAGATTTTTCAAATGGATGTGAACTGTGCTTTTCTTAATGGTTATGTTCAAGAGGATGTTTCTTTTGAACAACCTCCTAGATTTCAAGATAAAAAACATCTTGACCGTGTTTTTAGACTTACCAAAGCTTTGTATGGCCTTAAACAAGCCCCTAGAGATTGGTATGATATACTTATAGGATTTTTGCTTCAAAATAACTGTGTTTAGGGAAATTCAGATCAAACCCTTTTAATAAAGAAAGATAAGAAAAAAAATTGATTGTTCAAATTTATGTTGATGACATTATATTTGGTTCAACTCAGCAATCCTTAACTTATTCCTTTGCGGATCTAATAAAATCCGAGTTTGAAATGACTATGATGGGTGAGTTAACATTTATTCTTGTTTTTCAAATTTCCCAAAAACCAGAAAGAGTCTACATATCCCAACATAAGTATATTAATGATCTTCTTAAGATGTATGGATATGATAACACTAAGAGTATAAGTACTCTCATAGGTACTTCCAACACACTTGATCTTGATGAAGCTGTAAAACTAGTAGATCAAACATATTTTAGAGGTATGATAGGAAGTCTACTTTACTTGATAGTTTGTCATCCAGAATTAATGTTTTTAGTATGCCTATGTGCAATATATCAATCCAATCCTAAGGAATCTCATTTGAAATGAGTGAAATAAATTTTTTGCTACTTAAAGGGAACAATGGATTTAGGACTATTTTATACTTCTGGAAATAATTTTGTTTTAATGAGTTTTTCGGATATTGACATTACTGGATGTAAAATGGATAGAAAGTGTACATCCATAACTTGTCATTTCCTAGGAGATTCATTAGTTTCTTGGTCATGCATGAAGAAACATTCAGTAGCACTCTCCACTACTGAAGTTGAATATGTAGCAGCTGGAAGATGTTGTGCTCAAGTGTTTTGGATGTGACACACACTCATAGATTATGGCTTGAGTTTTTCTAAGACTCAAATTTTGTGTTATAAGACAAGTTCAATTTCCCTTAGTAAAAAACCTACACATCACTCTTGTGCAAAGCACATAGATATTATGCATCACATTCTTAGGGATCACAAACTAAAAGGAGATATCATTCTTCAGTTCATCAGAACACAAGATCAACTTGCTGGTATTTTCACAAAATATTTACCTACCTATAGATTTGAATACATCAAACAGAAGTTAGGAAACATAACCGTGAGGTAATCATCCATCATTAACTTCTTGTTAAAAAATTATCTTTACATTAGTAAACTCATTTTCATAGGGGGAGTACATCTCCTTTTAATGATTTAATATTTTTCATAATTATGTTTTCATATTTTTCATTATAATGTTTTCATATTTTTCATAATGATGTTTTCATATTTTTCGGTATAATTTTTTCATATTTTTCATAATTATTTTTTCATATTTTCATTATAATGTTTTCATATTTTTCGTAATGATGTTTTCTTGTTTTTTGTAATGATGTTTTCATATTTTTCGAAATGATGTTTTCATTTTTTTTTTTTGAGATAAATCATTTATAATTTTTCGTAATAATTTTTTTGTAGTTGGTTTTTGAAATTTTCGTAATAGAAATTTTCGAAACTGAAAATTTCTGTAACAATATGTTCGGAACTAAAACTTTCATAATAGAATTTCTTTAGACCTTAAATTTTTGTAATGAACAATTTTAGAACTAAAAAGTTTCTTAATAATTTGTTCAGAACTGAAAACTTCGTAATGTAATTCTTCAGATCTTAAATTTTAGTAATAGAAATTTTTAGAACTGCAACTTTCATAAGGAGAATTTTCTGTACTCTGAATTTTCATAATGAAACATTTTCATACTCAAAATTTTCATAGTTTTTGTTTCATAGTGAACATTTCATAATAAGTTTGTTTTTTGTAGTCAAATTTTCTTCAAGAAGAATATCACATATTATGAATAAACTTCCTATCAAATCTGAAAGGTATGACTTCCTTACATAAGTTTTCGTAGTCATTTTTACTTTCTAGTATTTTATTTTAATATTTTAGATTTGTTTCTTCTTAAATCCGAAGTTTTTTCTTAAAACCTCAAATGATCATATTCAAGATTTCCTTGTGGGCATGTTTTAAACCGTCAGATCAAATCAGAGATTTCTTCAACCGTTAGAATGTTTTTGGAAGTTGAAAGGTCACCACCATCCCCTATTTAAAGGGGACCCCCAATGGTGTCCCACATCTATTTTCCAAGCTCTCATGTCTCGAAGCCCTACCTCAGTTCATAAGACTGTTCTGAATCTTCATAAGTGATTAGTCTGAATGTATACAAAAGCCCCTTCTCAGGATATGTCGTTAGTTAAGCCAATCTCGGAGTGGCAGATTTATAGGGAGAGGTTGGTACACCCAAATTTCATCAATAAGTATGACTCCCTTATTTCTATGAATATCAGGCTAAATGGTTGGGAAATTATAGCTATTTCTAAGATAGTATCCCAAGATGTATTTTATCCAGATCTTCTCATTTAATTTTATGAATCAGCTTTCTTCTTCGAGGAAGAGGGTAGAGAAAAATTTACTTTTAAGAGTCATGGGAAGACTTAAAAACTTTCTTACACCAAGGCTGGAAGCTTGGTGGGGATGTCATATGAAGGAGAAGCTGAGTTTTTCTCACACAAACTCCCAGATATTTAGCGTAGTTTTGTTAAGGAAAAGGCTATGGAGTTCCTTAGTATTTTTGATATCAAGACTACAAAGAAGATTTCCCATCTTTCAACAAATAATCGGATTCTACAGCTCTGGGTACAAGGTTTCATTGTTCCATGGAAGGGTGACATGGAAAAACTGAAAAAGAGTGATATGTATATCATAGATTTCTTAGTAAATCTAAAGATAGTGAATCTAATAAGACATATCCTCATTACGATTTAGAACATCAAGATTGGGAACCGCAGAGTTCAGATCATTATGTATCCGGTATTTCTTTCAAAATTAATAGTTCGGTGTCTTGTGTCTTTCAAAAATCCATGTAGTTCCAAGATGATAAACTGTAAAGTTATGTTGATTTGTGGTGACACTTTGAAGAGGATGAAAGTTGGTTTCTCAAAAAATTCAGGTGAGTTCTATGATTTGCTAGAGGAGAAGGAAGAAGCCAATCCAGAAAATGTGGAAAAGGATGAACCCTGAAAGATGGTTAGTAAGAAGAGAAAGCTGAAGGAAGTGGAGGAGACAGACAAAACCCCCAAATACAAGGAACCTCATTCCACACCTCCCAAACCTATGAAATAGAAGGCCTACTCAGATGATGTAGTAGAAAAGTTGAGAGAGCTCAAGGAAAAGAGTATAGAAGGGGAGCCACAATTCAGCTTGGACCCTGCTAAGGCTAATGCCTTAAAAAAGATGCTGATGAGTTAGAGAAGAAGGCCAAGGAGAAGAAGCTAAAGAAGAAAATGTCTGAGGCAGAGATTGTTCAATCTCTTTTTAAGGTTACTGAGGTTTCATCCAAGAACATTACAGTACCGTAGTCTTTTCTGGTTGAACAAATACCTAAGACTCCATAGAAGAATTTCTTCACTCCAGAAAATCAAAATATAAGGAAGTTGAGAAAGAAGTGATGGATGTCATTCAGTAAGATGTGGAGGAAGTTTATCTAACTAAGAATATTAGTGGTTCTGATAATGTAATTAGACAAGTTGAAGAATATCAAGATAAGGTATCCCCGTCCGATAAATTCTCACTCTGGACTTCTCAAGTCGGATCTTCCAAATTTGATACACCCACAGATGATGACAAATATGAAGAAGAAGTCAACAAGCCATCTGAGGAAGAGAGTTACAATCATGACTTTATACTCCCTGAGGATGTTAATGTTGGAGCAGAGAAGGAGAAATCTGATGAAGACAAGATTGTTCAGCTATCCGAGAGTGAGCAGGAATCTCCTGATGAAGAAGCCATACAGAAAGCGGATAAGTATAAGAAAGTTCTTATTGAAACCCAAAAAAAAGATATAATAAGGAGGAAGGAAGTTAGAGGTTCTTCTAAAAGGAAGCTGGTGGAAATAGAAGAAGAAAAATATCCTATAAAAGTTTCATATTCAGAGTCATCTTCATTGGGACACGATTTTGTTGTTGAATCCTTGAAGAAGTTGGTAAATACAATTCCGATCATTCCTATAATAGACTCCAGGTGCCAGATTCTTCAACACAGCATAAATCAGAAATCAGAATCTGTATCCCTGGTTATAGATAAATGTGTGAAAATTGAGGTAGATCATAAAAAATTCCTTATTGATTATGAGGTACACAAAAATTCTTGCAGACAAATGACTCAATGGTCAAAGAAAATAAATGAATATTTGGCAGTGCTTGATCAATTTAAAGAAGATGTTAAGGAATCCTTTGGGACTGAGGATGTCAAATTTAAAAATATTTCAGATAGTTTTCGTGATAATAAAACCCTAGAGAAAAATACTCGGATTCAACAGGTGAGAGATCTGAATGGGAAGCTTTACTCTGTTACTCAGAACATGAAAGGGGAAAGATATCTCTGGATTGAGATCAAAGAGAAGCTTGTAAAGCAGGATGAATTGTTGAAGGATCGGAAAGAGGCCATGAAGGCTCAAGTTGTGGTCCTGAAAACTCAAGAAGAAAGGATCACTGCCTTGGAGATGTATGTTGAAGAGGACCACAATGAAATGAAGAAGCTGAAAACAATTTTCAAGATGGTAATGCCCAAGGAAAAAAGAAACAAAATAGACCACTCTGATCTTTTGTTGTATTTTTTCTTGTAATAATATTTCTAATCATAATGAAATTGTTTATGCTGGTCTTGTTTGTATGTATTTAATGTTTTTGGTACAATTTTTATTTTCCATTCCCTCAAACTCTTTTTGAAAATCACAAAGGGAGTGAAGAAAAAATAACTTGAAAGGGAGAAGAAAAATTTCTAACTATAAGAATAATTGTCCCCAAGTAAGGGGGATTTTATTTGAGGGGAGTACTCATTACGAAGACATTCATATTCACAATGAAAATCCCATTCCGTAAATCCAGAATACAATCCATAGAGTTCCAAAGCCTAAGGGGGAGTTAATCGTATTCAACATTGATCATAAACAAAGAGAGATAAGCTTTATTTTCAAGTATATAAATGTATTCTATGTCTTTACATTCTTTTTCGAAAGGATGTTTGTTCTTTCCTAAAAGGGGGATATTGTTGAGTTAATAAGGTATTCCTTATGACCTTACCATTCCTCTGGTTTTGAAAATCACAAACACCTTATATTAAGTAAAATATTATTTTACCCCTATTTTATTTCTAAAAGGAAAATTTCATTTCCCAAGAAAATTTACCCTTGACCTAGATTTCATTTTCATATAATAAATTTTTTAAGTATAAAATTTGGATTGAAGTCCAAAACCTCGAAATCATATAATACATAGATATGAGGTATTCCATTTTAGGATATGAATTCCTATTACGAATTTTTATGAAGCTCTACTATGAATTCCCTGTTACAAACTTTTATGAAGTTCAACTCCGAATTATGATTACAAACTTATATAAAATTCTAACTACGAATTCTAATGATGAATTCTCATTAATAATTCTCATTACGAATTCTGATTAAGAATTCTCATTTATAATTCTTATGATGAATTCTGATTACGAATTATCATTACGAATTCTAATGATGAATTATGATTACGAATTCTCATTAAGAATTCTGATGATGAATTCTGATTACGAATTCTCATTTAGAATTCTGATGATGAATTCTGATTACAAATTCTCATTACAAATTCTGATGATGAATTATGATTATGGGTTCTCATTATGAATTCTGATAATGAATTCTGATTAGGAATTCTCTTTATGAATTCTGATGATGAAATATGATTACGAATTGTCATTACGAATTCTCATGATGAATTCTGATTATGAATTCTCATTACGATTTCCTAAAAAAGAGAATCTGAATATCTTATCAATATAGACTTGAAATTCAATTTTACCTACATTCCGAACATTAACCTTTTCCATTCTGAATGTTCATTTTCTTCATTCCGAATATCAGTGTAGTTATTCTTACACTTGTTTTATTACAAAATGATGTCCTGATTTCAGTTATTGACTAACCATTGTTTGTGTGACACGTGTACAGGTTCCTCCGAAATTCAGGGAAGAATTCGATCCTGGGAGGAGGGAGCCGACCATTGGAGATACACCTATAAATAAGATCTCATTTGAAATTCGACAACAAATTTATCTTTGACAACTGTGTTTACATACCATTGAAGTGATTTCTAGAGAGATAGGCTCTTATCAACACTGAAGCTTCGTGAAAAATGTTTGAACATCTTGTTCAAACATTGCCTTGTGAAGAATTGAATCGTGTGACTCCGATTGTTGCTGAGTACAATCGAGGGCTTCCGTGGATAGGAAGACATAGGTTCCAACACCTTGAAGTTGAGGGCTTCCTTACAGAGGAAGACAGAGGTGCCGACAACCTGATAGTTGAGGGCTTATGGGGATAGCAAGACAGACTCCGATCTTTGTATTGAGGACTTACCCAGGTGTGGTTAAGACAATCTTTCTTGAAAGTATAAATCAAGGGACCTTAATCCAAGGTTTTTGGATACCCTCCTCTTTGGGATAAATGAGTTTATACTTGTTACTTGTTTTGTTACAAGTTTTTCTGCTGCATTTTGTATTGTTGAGGAAAGTATACTATCTTATACTTCTTCACCCTTGCACTCTGATATAGTTAGATTCTATATTCTTTAAGGTATAATCTTAATATTTGTAACTTTATTTAAGTTCCATTTTCGGAATCAATTTTCCGGAATCAAGAAAGATATTAGAACTCATAGAGGTCTTGTGAATTATCTTCTTTAAACTTGGTAAACATAACCTTCCTCAAAATTTCCTAAGGTAATTTTTAAAAGGTACAATTCACCCCCCCCCCCACCCACTCTTGTATCTTAGAATATCATTCTTATTTCGATCCTACGTTTGGTATTATATAGTATTTCATACTCAGTCACATACCATCCTAACAAAATCACTACCTTGCATCATCAAATGGGATAATTTAAGCCTTCAATAATACTGTCAAATATATACCAAAATATTTTGAATAAAGTAATAAATCTTGGATGAAAAAAATCTTCCATGATCTATGGACGTATAGTACCTCCACGCATACTACTACACAAGCAAATCTATATACACTAGTGTATGGGACTGATGCCCTGTTACTAATAGAAGTCCAGCTGACCTCACTCTGAGTAGCGAAATGTGGGGAACTATTAGATGAAGAATGACCACAAAAGAGACTGGATGAATTTGAATGACTTTATGAGAATAGATTGTTCACTCTACACAAACTTGTGGCCCATCATAATTTGATTACATGGGCCATCATTAAAAGGGTTCACCTATGCTTGTTCCTCGATGGGGGATTGGTGTTGTCCCTCAGATACTAGGAATGAAGACCCCAAATCTCGATCCCAAGTGGGAGGGACATTACATCATGCATAAGACCTATCACAATGAGGCTTACTCATTGGACACAATGGATGGGGTGTGTGTCACACCACACCCAGTGAAAGGTTCATTATGTAATACGATTCATTGCATTCAACAAAAGGGTATCCTCATCAGTTTATGTCATGTTAGACATCATATAAGTTATAATTTAAGTTGCACAACATCTCTCATCCTCGCCACATAATGTAAGAAATACATGGAAGAATTCTTAACAGTAAGATGTTAAACTTCACATCATCACACATTGTTACCACATGACGCTAAACTACACAGACTCATAACATCCCTCCCCTTCACAATGGGTAATATAACTTTATTACCACAAGACGTTAAACATATTAACCAATGTATTTACCACATGACATAAAACTGAATGGGTACATGATATCCATATTCCTTCACATTGAGTTATCCATGTCCATTCCAAATGATGTTAAACTGCACTTTTCTTCACAAACAATGTACCACCTCATTATCATTCCCAATGAGATGCGTAGGGACTCCTCGATCTTTTATCTTTATCCGGAAACTATAGGATTTGAAATGACCCTTTCCTATTCTTAAACTATCATGCTTGGAAAATGGGGACCCTTTCTATTCCTTTTTTCTCACACTGAGAATTAATTACATGGGCTTTGGAATATTGGTAAGGTCTTCCCCACATGAATAAGGCAAAACAACATTTGACTAGCTCATATTATTCCTGGATAAATGACCATAAAATGAGTACCATGAGTCCCCACCATATGTTATTAAACTACACGTTTCATTAAGAACTATGTGTGGCATTATTATATTATTCAAGAGATACGTAGCAATGGACATACATTTATCTGTGGTCCCAACTTTAATTTACTCTCATTTCCATGTTATTTCCTCTTTGTCTCGTCCATATGATGTTAAACTTTATGATTTATCAATAATAAAGTGTGCATTGATTCCCAATACTATGGGATACATAATGACACCCACAATTAAATTTAAGGGCCCAAGGACAATAACACCAAATCAAATCATAGAATTAGTTTCCTGAATGTATGATGTTAAACTACATGTCCATTAAGAACTATGTGTGGTTTGAGTATCATTCTCCTGAGATATATAGTGATGCCCAAGTTGTCACCCTCGGCATAACCAAAACACATCCATATGTTCACATTGGTTCCTAGTGGCTTACCACATGGTGTTACACTTCATACAAACGTTCTTTGTCAATTGAAATTAAAACTACTCGACAAAAATCCAAAAAACATTATGATAAACTATACAGGCCACCACTCATTTTTCATTCTATATCAAAATAATATAAGAGAATTACCCCATTCAACAAGAGTACATGGTTCTTCTACCATTATTTAAAGGTTATAAATCCATATACCACACATTTTTCCTTTATCATACCACATATCCATAAATCATTCATTCACATGAAATGTAAAAAAGATATATCATATTTGGACATGCTACTAACACAAAAGAGTTTTGGCCCCCTAATTAGCAGAATAACATCTGAATATAACGGTCCCTCTGATTGTTGTGAGCCTGGTGTCGTCATGTTATAACATAGCACCCCATTGTATTTAATTATGTTAATTGTATTACTTTATGATGAATTTTCTCTTGGCTGGAGAAACTCGAACCAGGATTTAAAACATTTCTATCTCTTTATCAAATTGATGTTGGGGTGGTCCTAACCATGGGTATCCTAATTCGTCTCTTGTGTAACATCTACCTTATTAGTTCAATATTAGTCATGACCCTAAACATCATTCACTATGGTTAAATACATATGAACATGTACTATAGCCTATAATGGTCCAAATAATAATACCCTAAACACCGAGAAAAAGATATACAAAACTTGTTAGGTTGAATACCAAGAATATTTTTTCAAAAAAAAAGTCACGTCTTCACTCATGAATCACATCATCATTACAGGATAGGTTACGATTATGGGTCAAATAAAAGGAATAAATTTCATAGGGTCCTTTTATGGAAATAATAAAATCAATTCTATGCTCGATGGACTCACATGTCCCTGAAAAAGTAAATCATCGATTTTTCACAGTTCCCATCATGATAATATGTTCTTAAGGTGGTGGTATAAAATATTTTCTACTCGAACCCTTCTTGAATTTACACTTTCTACATATCACAATTTTTTATATTCAGTGTCCTGGATCAACATAACAGACAATGGTCCTTGGAAGGGATATCAACCTTAAAAGGCCCCTTTTTGGGCCATACATACATGCTCATTGCTCCTACGTACGATCATATGGATATCGACCAAACGAATCACTCTAAAAAAGACATTCCAATCATCATGAATTGTGACACCATTACAGTAGCAATCAACACATTAACATGTCTAAACTTTTCCCTGTATGATTTTCACTTATCCTTCTCCTAAATCAAGCACTCTAGGCTATGGTTTACAATTCCTAGACCAAACTGTAAAGGGGGTTTGATATCCTCGACGTTTCATCACCATGTTTCATACTCTTTCTTAAGGATAGATAGTGACACATAATTACCTAGCCTTTGATATCCAAAAACTCATTGAAAAACACAGGGAGTATGGTGAGAGAATCATAATTTAAGAGCTAATTTACATATCTTGCCATAACCCTTCTTCTATAGCATTCCCTCTATACCCATCATCATCATCTAGAAGACTAAGCCTTCGAAAACCGTCCATGACCCTCAGAGGTTAGTATAGTTCATCTTTAATTCCATGTGATACTGCCACATAAGATCCTTAACCGACCAACTAAAGGAATATTCTCTTTTTCATATTAGATCCTCTGATCTTTTTGAGCCAATACAATACTATGTCATAACCTTTAATTTTAGAATATCCTGAGACATACCTGACATGGTTACACCACCTCATATTAATAGACTTTAAACTATCAAGTTATTACCTATATCACCCACAAGACAACTATCAAGGTGGACTTAACATCCTTAATGCATCTCACTCAATCCATGTAACATCCATGAATCATCCAATGCTATTGGAAATTATTTCTATCTTCAAGGTCAATTATATTTACTATACATGCATACCTACTACTCCTGCACATGTTACTATGGTCATAAACTATTTGTGTCACATTGATAAAAGGTCATCCAGATACTTGTGAGCCTCATAAAAACAATAACAAAAACCCAACATCTCAATGTGTCCTAGGTCATTCCTAGCATGTATGTACCATATCATATAATCTGGACTTATGTCCGAGGTAAAAGACCTCAAACTAAAAGAAGATTAGGTTCGTGATAAAAGATCAAAAAATAAATAAATAATAAGTCATGTCTAAAAGACCTTAAACTAAAGAAACATAACGTCCAAGAAAAAGGACAATAATAAAATGAAAAAGTAAGTCCGATATAAAAGACCCTAAACTAATGAAACATTATGTTAGAGCTAAATTACCTTAAACTATTGTAACATTATTTTTGAGGTAAAAGTCCTTAAAATAATGTAATATTACTGCCAATCTACATGATATCAAACTAAGATCCAAATTAGGTCTAAGCTATAAGACCATCAACTATAGCAACATTGGGGTCGAGCTAAGAGACCTATAACTAAAAGAAACTTTAGGTCTGATCTAAAAGAAATTTATTAAAAGAAAAATTAAGTCAAAGAAAAATGAAAATAACTAAGGAAACATTTGGTATGATCTAAAATATCCTAAACTAATGCAATATTCGGTTTAAGCTAAAGGATGCTAAACTAAATCATGGAAACAATCCAGATGGTAAAATCATGTAAATCCCACCGTATATCTTTTGAAAAATCTTGCTCTGCTGACCAAGAATATCATATTCAATTATTTATAAATCACTCTCTCTACATTACATTGGTTCTAAATCATTATCCTACTATAAATCAGATGATCTCAAGATAATTGAAATTGATCGTCTGTAGATAATCTCATGTCAGTGGGAATTCATGATCACATCTCAAAAAGAATCTATTGTGGTTCAAATTTCCAAATATTGACTTTAAAAAACTAAGAGAAAAACAAAAAATAAAAATTTTGTAAAGTCCATTTATTTTTTGTCGACAAGGGGGATGTGTCCCTACCTTCCAGATATGCTCCAAGGCCTTGACAAAAATAGGAGGCATAAGAAAAGTGAAGCTATAAAAATGTCGGTCGGTCATTCTGGCTAGGTTGAGAAGACTCTAATGAGAAGAGTCGATAGAACGTGGGAGGGACTCTCTCTCATACTCCTCTTATTCTTCTCAGTGATGAAGGGTGTCAAACAACATAGGATAAACATCAACCCTATTATGTGTAGAAACCAAAAAGGATTACTATTTCTAAATACTAGACTTAAAATTTGAAATTTCCTCCTCACATTTCCATATTTCTATAAACCACACATTAATATAAGTTTTCATTTTAGATATCAGCTATCAACCACGCTTTGGTGCCTCTGAGATATCCCACATCTTCAAATAAAGGGAAGCATCATCCCCACGATCATGAAAATACCATTCATATGTATCCAGATCTCACCAAAACAAATAATTTGATTAATTATTTATTTCATATGCTATCGATCAAAACCATCCACCCCCAATTCAATAAATAATCGGTTAAGGTGTAATCCTTGGTCATGGAATATGTCCAAGGAGGTTATAGTGATCATGTAATAAATATATTTCCAGATTATCCTACTTCTCACATGATCCCCTGAAACTAATAGAGTGGGAAAGATAGAGGGAGTCATAATTAGATGAACCTATGTCAAGGTATGAGAGGTATCCTTCTAACCATTTCTCTCTATAGATATATCATATGTATCCTATGTTTGAGGATTAATCTCATCAATATAATTTGATCTGTTTTCGAAATGATTTTCATCGGAGTGAGGATTCTTCCAAAATTCATCACCATGGTTTTCAATCAATTCCATCAACACCATAGATAAAGGGGTTGGTGACACAGAAGTCTTATCCACATAATGGACCAGCTATCTAAGAACACTATATGGTTAAGTTGTTACCCATGACTAGGTATAATACTAGGTATGGAAATATAGAGAACCTATACGTGAAAGTAATATTTTGGATTCAATAACTTAATGTGATTGTAGCGTCCAAAATGGTTGAATGATTCCAGAATGGTATTCAACAAAAAAGTTGACCAAATGAATAGGAGAGACCCTTGGAATTTATCCAAACTGTTGAATGAATTGATATGGTGTGTAAGGATCATGGATGACTATCTCTTCCACCCTAGATGAGAGAACCCCATCTCAAAGGGAGATCATATAAGATCATTCATAAAAGAAACCACTACCATTATCGATATTTGGCCAAGACAGTGCATGAAAGGTGGTGAATTCAAATATATCTATTTGAAACAGTGCACCTTTTACCTCAATAGTTCTTAGAGACGTAGCCCCAACCCATAGATGTTCAGAAAACAAGGATGTGATATGGACTCTAAGATCATCGATATTTTATAGTATTTAAACCAATGACTGTGATGCCATATCCATCCATACAATAAATGGAGGGGACCACTGACCCTATAAAAAGTGTTTCCTTATTAGATATGACCCAATATTTGGTAGAGGTGTGAAAAGAATGGTATCTCCATATTGAGGCACCAACCATCCACAAGTCTCACTCCCATCACCAATGTGATAACATGAATTCCTGAGAGCACTTCCCCAGTCAAGAAAAGACACCCATTCAAAAACATGGAAATTAATCTCACCCAATAGAGTTCCATTGAGACCTTTATGTTAACAAAATATCCCCATGAGTTATAATCCCCATCATCCATAATGGAAATATATGATCCATCATAGTTGGAGACATGTTGGGAAGGGTACTGATGGGGATGACTATTAGTTTGTCTAACTACCCTACCACATTGAAAAATATTGATCCATTCTATGAATGAAATTATTGGGCACACTGTCAGCTTTATCGAAAATTTATCATTAATAATAGTTATAATATATCTCACCAAAATAGGGGTCTACAAGAGATTATCATAGACATCTATTTCATGAATGTATTCATCATACATATATCTAGGAGGAGGCATACATCCCAGTTGATGAATATCCCATTTGTTTATTCCAACCTCTCCATGAGGTGGATGGAATGAATTGGTCCCATGAAACCAATGGCTAATCATTTCCCAGATAAGATCATGATGGTGTGAATTGATGAATTAAGAGATCCACATGGCTTCATAAATATGAACCCAATATACATCCTTGGAAAAATACAAACACTTTTACCTCACTCATTGTGGCCATGCCCATTCATCAAAAAAATTACTCCATGATGGGTATACCATAATGAATACCACATATTGCTATAATTGTTAATAGAAGAAGAAACTATACTCAATTAACTTTCATTAATTGGTTGTTGCGATAATATATTACCATATAGGCTAAAAGAAGAGTTTCCAACAGATAAGACAAACAATGTATTTCAACTATAACCCGTTGAACATCACCGTTAATCATTTTCTAGACATAGTCAAGGGAGCTAGAATTCCAGTTATATGGAAGATTATATTCAAAGTGAGGTATGTTGAAATCATCTAGAAAACCCAAACCATATAGTGGAAGCCGGTGTAATAAGGGTAAATCATGAATCCTGGGTGAGAGGAAACCCATCAAATAATCATTATCGATACACACAATGAAGCAAGGATCAACATTTAAATTTATAGCAGCATGTGCCCTTTGATCTGTAGCAATTGAGGAAGCATGATGATAACAATATGAAATATCAAAATAAATAAGTGGTGTATGTTAGAAAAATAATGTAAATGTTGTCGACATAATACATGGACCGAATGAATAAAGAAAATTGCATGATCTAGAAGGGGACTAATGAATCACATAAAGTGTTTTCAAATTATCAAATCTTTATCAGACATGCAGGTCGCAAAACCCCTACATAGAATCAAAAAAACTACATGAACACCTAGAGACCCAGGATTGTGTTACCTAAACATGGTCACATGAGTCAAAAGTGGTTAAATTATTGGGATTTTAGATCCCTCAATGTCCTAAAAAAGTAGATCCCTTATAGAGAAGGTCCTTGAAAATAAAAAAGTATTGATCATGGTCAGATAACATGGGAACCGAAAAAAGAAAGAGTCTTTTGGAAGATATTAGATGAAACATACTTGAAATATTGGCTTGCGAACATGGATCATGGTTAGGGTTTACAGAACAGACTTACGACGAAGGTACGTGATGGAAGTGAAGAAAAAGAGCGTAATCGAGAAGGGGTGACTGAGGTAAAGAATTAATCTCCATACAAACCCTATATATAATACATTTATTGGAATACCAATCATCACTAGGAAGACCAGACATCACCTAAAATATCAATACATGACAATACCAAAAGTCATAGGAGGGCATTAATATTCCTGAGAACATATCCCGTATATCTGCAGACATCATTTATGATGGGGAGAATTTATTGATGCCTATGAAAAAAAATTAGATAAATTACAAGGGAATAAATACATAAATATGGGTATTACCATCCCCATAGATCAAATGGAAGGATAATTTAACCAAGACATGTGTTTTTCATGAGCCACCAAGGGACTCGTGATTGCAGGACAATTTTAAGGCCATGAAAAGACTTCACATGCAGTGCATAACCTATAGTTAATCCCATATATATATCCCTTTAATGAGTATTCCTAACTCATTCGAAGGCCCTACAAATAGTTGGTGGTCATGTGATGATGTTCGAGTGAGTTCCTCGACGTCATATGGTCTTTTATTTCCAAATTCCGTAAAGACCATATAAAATTACTTCAAAAATAGTAGAAAATATCCAAATGGAATGACCTGTAGTGGTCGTAACACTCAAGCTCCATATCATCATTGGAAAGAAAACATTTACTTGATGATTTCCAATTAATCATAAATTTTCCCTAAACCATTTCTGATAAAAAAATGATATAAAGGAGAAGAGGTGATAGGTACATGTTATCACTAAAAGGCAAACAATGTGCCCCAGTTAACACTCAATATGCCAAAATTTTCTACCAAAATTCCCACCTCATCGTGCAAAAACTCTTTCTCTTTTCAAATTCTCCACACAGAAGTCCTCGAGGATGTACATGAAACACCATGATTCAACTTTAGTGATTTAAAGAAGACCATATTTATTTTTCAATTACATTCTCACACACCCCCACATGAACCATATTTGTTATGTGAGGAATCCTAAAAAATTTGATAAAATGACTTTGACATTACTCATGCATATTTTCATAATCCCTTACCTTTGTAAGATGAAACAAAGGGGAAAATGATTATGGAGGTGAGATCTCTTGTGGTCTCTAAAGGGCATGTGATGTGCTGAGAAAGTCCAAATCATGGTCTTGTAATACCCTCATTCCAACCACTATTTCCTCGTAAAGTTTCCATGGAAATGAATCTAGATCTTAAAAGGATCTTGGGAATGTCCATAGGACAAAATGATAGTCTTTTGACTTTCCTTAATGATTATACAAGTAAAAATTAATCAGTGATAATATAATAAAGGTATCATTGATGTAATAGACTCATGACCACTAAACAATAGGCTGAAAACTCATAATGACCCACAACAAAGGCTGACAAAGACGCATTGTTCCATCCCCCTTCGCTGACCCTAACTTGGATCCATGCTTGATATGAAACGAAAATTTTTGAACAATTATTTTTGAGAGGTTTATCAATTTCTATCCCAAAATCAATGAAAAGTTTAGACTACTAATCATAGAACATACCAGTACTACATATGGAATAACACTTGGTGTCTCACACTAGAACTCGAATATATTTCTCAGGGAAAGGGATAAGGAAAAAGAACTTTATTTCATCAGCTAATATATTGGCGAGCAGCTAGGGAGATCATTCTCCATGAATAAAATAAATTTTGTGATGGTTCATAGATAACATGAAGGATATCTGTTGGGTTATTCAAAGATCATCCAACATGATCACTTGATCTCCTGAGACTCAGAATAAATAGACACTCCATTAATGTATGGTGGTTTTAAGGTGAAGCATAGAGCAATGACTACAGAAGTATTTCTTAAACCAAACATGTGTGGTGGCCATCATTTTCTTAGTGTGACATCCCAAAATACACACGATAACACTAGGAAGAATCACCCAAATATAATGATGCTCCATTAGAATTATATTTGTGTCATATGGAGCCCTCTAGACATGTCAAGGGATCAAACATGGTCACCCAGGGATTTACACCTTATTTTGGAAAATGTACCTATAGAATTATCACCTGAGCCATCTAAAGTCCATTGAACACATCGCATGATTCATATAATGATGTATGATCATGTCATTTAGGTCTAACGATAGGATCTGGGCATATTAACTGGCTCTCTCAATGCCCTCCATACATATTGGCTATATCTCATGTAGATCTCTAGGGTTGTTAGCTAAGAAAAGTAACACCCTCCAAGACATGTCACATTGAATATCACAACTCCCTCTATACATGTTGACCAAGACACCAGATCACTACCCTAGATGTCATCCATGACAAGTGATACCATCCAAGACATGTCATGTATTCTCTCGCATTACACTACATATGTTAAATACATACCTAATGATGAAACAAGGGCATATCATCTAGATCATGAGATAAAACTTCAGACATGCCATCTATGAAATGTTGAATCCCCAAACAAGTCAACTAGATCAAATAGTCACCTTTAAACATATCAGGCAGATAAGTGAGACATGTCGAGTCGAACACCAATTTGTGTCAAATAGAAAAGTGGTACATGGAATGGGCATCCTCGTACATGATCATCATGTTCATCCTTACTGTATAAACCCATATCATAGGAAAATACTCAGAGTGTAATCCCCAATAAAAGTAAACTATGGTGACAATACTTCCTGCCATATTCAAGATATGTAGGCCACCTCTCCTTGATGATCGAGATCCATATTAATCATCCATCATGATCCTAGTGATTAAGTCCCATATCCAATTAAATGACACCAATCACAGGCTACCCTTGTTTCTCACAACGATCATATTTCACATGGGAATTGGGTGTTTCACTAGTCTTTTCATCTATACTGTATACCCTAGGATACTAGGGAAACCTCATAGTGTAATCCAAAACAACAGGAAACTTTGAGAAATCTGATTCTTGAACAAAAAGGATGCATAGGATGCCTTCCTAAGGACCATGATAAAATAAACCTCCACTTTGATTTATGTATAATATCCATCATGACCAAATCATTCCCCTAGAATGGTCACTCTACCTCATCCACCAACGGAATAAGAAATAAAATAAACAAAGATGAAATCGATTACTACAATACATAGTATACATAGGAAACCTTCTAAAGGACCTAGTTTTATACCAAACACCCCAATCAATATCCTAGTACATAGGTCCCCTATATACATGTCATGAGGATGATCATATGTTACCCCTTGTTTATCACACCAAAAATAGCTCGTGTGGGATTAGGGAGATGCAATGAACACCTCATTAGGAATCCTAAATCTAAAATATCCAAATCAATCCCAGTATGTGGGCCCTGATTAGTGGTATGATATGAACACCCCTCTTAATAGGGCATATACCTTGAGGCTAATCCCAATGGAAAAATTGAACTACGATAAATCTAATTCTTGTGCAAACCAACATACATAGGATGTATCCTTCCGGTCCAAGCTCCAATAATTGGTGTCTTAGAGCACACAAATATATCCTCACAACATGATGTTAAACAGTAAATGATCAATGAAATACATGGGTTTTTATTCTTACAATATCCAAAATATGTAGAACGCCTCATGATGGCTCAATCTACTCCTCAGAATAGTAACTCTCGCCTAGTGTGGTAGCACATTCTAAATCATTGGGTCATATGGCTTTAGCAGATAATGTAGCTATCCACCATATTGGAAATGGAGATATAACCTTTGATACATATGAATGGATTCATTTATGATACATCACTCTCCTAGGCTCATCAATGTTACTACCTTTATTTGATCAACAATATAATTAACCAATGAATTATTTTGTATGGTCACTGGTACCATATCAATATAAGTAAGAGAATCACAAACATATCATAAATCATTAAATGAGTCTCGATGAATAAAACAAATCCCCCAAAAGGGTGCCATTATCTCAACCTCATATCCTCTCAACCAATGTGAGTCCCTATGAGTCACTGGGATTGAATGCCCAGATGACTGTATGGAACTGGAAAGAAGTTATGTACCCAGCTTTGGATGGGGTAACCATAGGTAGTTTCTAGGATAAGTGAATATGGTAGTCCGATGAGAAAAAATAATTGCACTAATCAAAAACCATGAAATAATAGTGATAGAATTTTTATAAAAATATAATTCTAAGGATAAATGATTGATAATTAACCAATGAATTCAATAGTATGATTGAGATGATAGCATATAATTATCAAAAAAATTGCACGAGGTACTAAAAATATATGAGTTCATGAGGAATGATCAACTGAAAAAATTTAAATTAATATAATCATGAGAGACTAACAATCAAGATCGGTAGATGAATGTTTTGAAACCAACTGATTTAGTCACACTATTAATGGTATATCATATTCATTTTCAAAGCATTATAATACAAACCTATCCGTTGAAGTATATAAAAAATGAAAGTCATGTAGCCTCATATCAACAAAGACAATTTCATCAATCTATCAATGGATATAGAGATAATCCTTAAGATCTATATCAGGTTGATAATTAATAATATCATGCACACCATAATTAAAAAACTAAATATTAGAGACATCAACCTTTTAAAAGCACCACAAAAAAAATATAATCAACCAAACTTCAAAAAAATACCTTTTTAAGAGAAGTCTTTTCAAAATCATTCCGAAAATGTGACCATCACCAAAGTGTAGAACCATCCATATTTAATAATTAATTAGTAAAAGTGTGAAATAGTGTAATTAAATATATGGTTAAGAGACCTTAGAGACTAGATAACAAAAACATATAAAAATTATAACACAAATAATTATGAATCTAATGATAAATTTTAGTTAGTTAATAACTAGAAATTTTAAAAAGATTTAACTAACCTAGGAACCTAATTCCAAACTACTCCATAAAACGATAAATTGGGGGATATACATGATTATATCTTAAAATTAAATAAAAAATACAAAGTAAATACTAGAAAAAATGTTGTAAAAAATAAAACATATCATTTTCATTTCCATATGGAATGGTATAATAAAAGATGATTATATTGGGAAAAATAAAAAATATGAAACTATAAACATTTCCATAAAAGATTAAATCAAAATATATAAACATTATGGTCTCAAAAAGATTCCAAAGAATGTTATGTTCCTCATAAAACTATAAAACATGACATGAAAACATCATGGAAATGATAGTGTATATTTATGTAAAACTCTTTCATTATTGATCACAATATAAATTCTCAACAAATGTCATGATCCAAGGAAATTATCCATTCCATGAATTATATCATACATTTCATTTATAGATGAACTTTTAAATTCACGAGGTCCTATTAATGTCATAATTTATTATATCAGTTATATTTTGTATAAGGGATAGATAAAACAAATAAGTGTATTTATCTAGCTAACAAATTAATCCATTGTTTCCCTAACTATTTTCCTTGATTATATCCTAGTGACAGTGAAAACCACGATTTTCCTAGATGAATTTTATGATATCAACATACTTGATTAAAATAAATGATCATTATGATCCATCATTTTGGGAAGTCCCTTTCTAAAAAAATAAACATAATTATAAATTTATATGAAGGTAATCTAAAAAAATTATTTAATTTTTTTCACATTAATTTATATTATTCGATGAACCACACATATGAAATGTACTCACTTTTCAAAAAATTGAATTCAGATTAATATAATATATATACTAAAACAATATTTTTAGAATAAATTTCACACTAGGAAAAAAAAATATTTTAAAATATATTTAATTTTTTTTGTAGATAATTGAAAACTCTATACAAAAACATGAGAGTAAAAATATTTTAATATTCAAGACGTAATTTAAAATTTTATTAACATCACAACTTATAAATTATTTTTATAATATTTATATTATTATATTAAAATTTTAATTAATTTTTAATTGTGTGATGTATTATAAGTACAATAGTTTTTCATTGGAATTTAGTGTGATTTTACAAAGGTTACCGATGATGAATGTTCATTTTTACCAATATTTATATGATTAAAAAATATTCAATGCGATATGGGTGAAAAAATAAGAAATTTATAGATGTGAAATGTAAACCAGCCTAGGTTGAAGCTCTTATAAGATTAAAAGGAAACCCAATTGTCTATGTGATAATCATTTGTCCATAAGAGTGCTCATGTTAGATGAAATTTTTTCCACATTAGATTCTCAAAAACCAATTCAATCGCATCAGGGTAAATTGATATAACATTAAAATATGAACCTAAAACTAGAACAACAAACACTAAAGTCATATTAATCCAATTTCTTATTCTCATTTCATAATATAAATAACTTCTCATGGAATATCTCAGGTTACATTCAAGATCAACATCCCCTCACTTCATACTAAACCCTCGCATGAAATTCTCACAAACGAATAACACACCTACTCATGTATGAATAATCCCCAGATCCATGAGTTGTGTGTGATTAACTATAATTAAATGTCACATTAAGATTAATCACCTAATACAAATATAATTCTATATGTTTCATATTAAAATTCATTTACATGGTATAAAATTTAAATATTTTATTACCATGGAAGAATAAATATTTTTGAAGAATAGTAAGTTTGGTATAACAAATATTTCCTTGTTACATTATAGAGATTAGGTTTTATAGATGGATCTTGATATTATCTTCATTCAACAATGTTTTTACAAAATTGATGAAAGGAAAATACTAAAAGACAGTCTATTATCTGCTCTAGTGATGGACGGATTCAAAAATGAAGATCGTCATGGAAAATATAACTGTCAAATATCTATATTCAAATTTCACATAGTAAGAGTCCCACCAATCACTTTTTTTGTAGAAAACATACTTAAGTGAAATATATTTTTTTAACGTGCTAAAATTTTAAATTATATGGAATTTTGGGGGTGATCTAGTTTTTTTATTGTTTGTTAACTTTTTTATACATAGAAAAATTTATTACTTTTTTATTAACCATATTCCAGCCTAAAACCCAGTTCTTGATTTTGAAAAATTAACATGACAGTTTTTATTTATTAGGTATACAGTAAAATTGACTAAATTTTTCACGAATTATATAAACTATATGTTTAGTAGTAGGATATAGTTTTTTATGTGATAACATTCATATTAATATTTCTATTCATTCTATATTACTTGGGTGTTATATTGTAATTATACCTCTACAAAACATATTTTATATTGAAATATTTATGGTTTTCCGTAATGAATATTTTTTTTGATATTTTTGTGGAAAATATTCAATTGGTCGTTTAATTATAAAGAGTATTGTAACTTCATTTTTATTTCCATTAGTAATTAGTGGACAATTTAATATTATAATATCCTAGAAATTTCCTAATATCCCTCCATACACATATTAAGGAGGATTGACCAAGTATTAAATATTCTATGATCAAGCCACATATTCACTATAAATCAGTGGTGAATTATATGTGTTTTTGAACACTGTCATTAGTAAATTAATAAGAATGGTGATACAAAATTTAAAACAAGAAAATATTTTCAATTGAAAATCAAACTATTCCACTGATTAAAAAATTCATATTTATAAACCCATATTATTTATATATATTTATAATTGTAATAAATTAAAATAAATAAAAATATATATTATCTAATTTTTTAAAAATGAATATAGTCCCCTCTGTGGAGATGAATTTTTTCCCAATAATACTGTATAATAATCATTTTTTTTAAATTTCTTGTTCCACCCCAATTTCAGTTGCCTCATAAACATAATTTATTTTCCCTAAATGTGGTTTTAAATTCAGAAAGAACTCATAACACATAATTTATTGGGATAGATCTAAAGTTGTCTAATTAGTAAATATTTATCAAAAAATAGAGATATCCTTATTATCTATGATAAAGAAATTGAGATAATGATATAATATATTAAAATCATTTGAAAAATATCGATCCCCCTAATTGTTCATAAAATGTAATAGAATAAAACCATGATAAAAATATGAGGGGACTATGTGAAACACACATCATAAATCAATATAATTAAGTTATTTAACTACTATATAAGAATATTTTAACCTCAAAAATTATTTTTTACAATTTATGATAATATTTCATGGCTATATAGTGGATGATCTCAAAATCACATTAAGGAATTTCCAGTGGAGTGTGAACCAATTAAACTAAGAAGTGTGGCTGAGGTGAAATTAGAGTGGATTAAATTCACCTTTAATATAAAAGCTGTATATAAACATTAAAATGGTTTATTTAATTACTATGATGTTCCCAATCCATTCACATAAATGATGAAAAGAGAATGTATTTTTGATTTCTTCTACCAAAGTATTCTAGAGAGTGATTACAATTTTCAAAATTTATCATTCAAAGGATATTATATTGATAAATCATCAATTAAGGTGAGATTTATTGTTGATATTATAACAAAAAAATCATAAGAATTTTGTATAAAAGTTATTGGATACATAGTGATGCATGGGAAAAATATACTAAATATCTGTAAATTGAATCTAAATTAGAGGAATTAAAATCCTTGGATAGATATATTTCTCTTAATAAACTAAGTTATCATCTCACATAATTAATGATATGTGGTATTTTTTCTTCTAAAAATAATTATAATGATACCTTAGTATAAGTAAAATAATTTAAAATATAGTTAGTGTATAACAAAAAATAAATTTCCAAATGTATACGAATGAAAGAGAGATAATTCCAAATCTCATTAAGGGTTTTATATTTTCTTAATAAAATCATGCAATTCACCATAAAATTATATATTAGTAAACAATACAATTATTACATCCATTTAATGAACCACATTATAAACAAAAGTTTCAACCACCACACTTCTAAAATATGAAATTTCTAGAACGTCCCTATGTAAATACGAAAATATAATTATAGAACCATGAAATATATAGTTGAAGAGTTAATGAGTGATATCGAGGAATTAAAAATCCAGTTATAAGTCCATGTTGAAATGATAAAAAATATATTGGAAAAATATTATCCCATATCATTCATAATCAAATAACATAATGTTATTTTTTTAACATCCTTGAGTGGTAATGATATTCACCCAACACCATGTTTAATTACAAACAACTCAATCAAAACTTCTAGAATGTGTTAAGGAAAATAGATTTCAAAAAAATGATATAAAATTTGAAGCCCCTATAAAAACAATGTGTAGAAACAAGGAGAAAAAAACCAAATTTTATTTCCATCCATAATGGTACAATTAAAAAATAATACTAATCAAAAAAAAATCTAGACTATTTTAAAAAAGTATTAATTAAATATACAACTACATGAAGCTCTCAAAAAATTCACAAGTTTTCTATATTATGAATGAAATTATGTATTAAAATGAGATAATTCAAGGGATCCTGATGGTAAATTTAAGAATAAATGATTTTTAATTGATAAAACCAAAACATCCTATAATTTTTAAAATCTGAGGGAATATTAATTTCTATAATATATTGGATTAATTTATTTTATAGAGGCTAATTTTGATTTTTGTGTATTTATTAATATCATTACCCATTTTATATTTTCATATTTTAGATACGAGAGCTCAAACATATAAGAGTAGTTCTTCATATATCCTACCGAGAATTTTCATTGCCTTTAATATTTCATGATGTTCTCTTGGTGAGAGGGAAAAAATTGATCTTCCCATCTGACATTTATATGGTCTATAAGGAGGAATATGTTATACTATATTAATATCCTATCATTAGGTATAAACCATGTGGAAAATAATAATCAAATCACTAATTCAAATCAATATACTATAACTATGGTATTTTATAATAACAAGACCCACAATTAAATAATGGATTCTATGAACTTACAGTGGTAGAAACACATACATTTTAGAATTTCATATTTTTATGAATGAAATAATAGTTTATGAATCTATTTTTTTAGAACAAATTTTACATTCCAGTAACACAATTATATTCAATAAATCTATTTAACAAATTATAGGAAAAATTAATATGTTATTAAAAATTGTATGAAATTTTTTATCTCCTTATTTTATTTTTGGAATTGATTATTTATTCATTAATGAACTTCGTGGTGCAAAAAACAAATTTATAACAAAATAAATCCTTTGAGGTATGTAAAAAAATCTAATTTTACCTTTAATGCATCCCCCAAATATAAAATAAAAAATATTACCAAATTACTAAAAGTATAAGTTTTTAAAGTTATAAGAAAAGTTACCAGTGGTTATTATTATAAAATATATCTCTAATCATTAATAAAAAATGATCATATTGTAAAAGAAAATATTATATCTATATAATGGTGTTTAAAAAATACTCTAACTCTTAGTAATGAAATATTCATGGATATACTTATTTTAGCACATGAAGCAAAAGAAATTCTAAAACCTCATTGGAAACTAAAAATAACAATGTTGTTATTAAATAGAAAATAAATTAAAATTTTATTTGAATCTGAAATAATTTACACTATTTTGAATCATATTGGAATATTATAATTCATATGGTTCCAAAAATAGGTTTATTTGCAAATTTTAAAGAATACAAATAATAATTAATTCATGTATGAATAAACAACAATTTGATATTTTTTGTTTACTATACAATTCTAATTCAATTTCCCAGAAAAGATCATTTTCACATACTATCTATTGACTATATTCTTGAAACACGATTAGTAAAAAATCCTACTTGTTTTTAGATGTATTTTTAAAGTATTACAAGGACAGTTTTACAAACATGGACTATAAAAATAATATTAACTTATATTAATTGCAAAATTTCTTATATAAGGATTCCATTTGTATTTCTAAATGCATAGGATATATTTCAATGATTCTTGATATTTATTTAATTTGATTTAATTAATGGATATTTAGTATTTATTATTTAGTTATCTTTTTTGGGAATTTATTAAATCACTATTTCTAAAATCTATGTAATTTTTTGAAAACGTTAATAGGAAATAATTTTATTTAAAAATAATAATTTCGTTTTTGATAGAGGAATTTTTCTTCAAATTTAATTTAAAAAGTTGGGATATATGTTCCAAAATATAATGTTGAGATTTTTTATGTGTTACCATAACAAACAATATGAAACATATTATTTTATTTTTATGATATGTCAGATTCTATAGACAAGTCATAATGATTATAGCAATAATCATTTAACACTTTTGAGATTTCACATAAAATATTCTTAATTCAATATTAATGAATATATAAGAAATATTTTGACGATATAAAGTGAAAAATAAATATAATACCAGTTTTAAGATGCCAAAAATGTGAAATCCCATATCAACTAATGTCTAACAATATAAACCATATTCATTGAGTAGTTTTTATTATATATTTTATAAAATAAAAAATTTCATTTCCTATACTTCACGAAAAATGGATGTAATTTTTAATAACTCTAAAAACAAATAAAAAAAATATTTGTAGGGTTATTAATAAAAAAATACCAAAATATCATTAGAAAAAGTGTATATCTCTATAACCATATAACTATTATGTACGTTATGAATATGGTTTTATAGAATCCTTGGTGTGGATGGATAACATTCGAAAATTATTTTGATTTTGAGTATAGGGAAAACTAAAATATGAAGATTCAATTATTGAACACATGAAATTGAGTACACATAAAGTCGACGAAGAAATACTAGAAAAATAAACAATTAATGAATTCATTCATGGTGAAAAACATTATTTAATAGGAGGACAGACCCCATGGTAGAATGGTATGGTAAATTTTATATTTACTTATATTGTAACCTCACACATAATCCAACATCATATTTCAATACACCATAAAAACACGTGGTTTTTTGTTTGGGTTGATAAATAGATTCTTTGAAAATCTATTATGAACATGTGATTAAAATATTTTTTCCAAAATTTTATTTAAAATATATTTATCATTGTTTTCAAAATATATTATGTTGAAGGAAATTTTCATCAAAATAAATAGTTAAAAATTATTGGAATCAAGAATATATTATCTAACATTATTTGAATATTCCCATGAGTTTTTTAAAAAATTGTAAGAGTTATCATTGAGTCCAAATATTTCTAAATTCATCTAAATTTTCATTCAACTCCATGTTTTTTTAATATTGGGAGGTTATGGTGTATATTTTATGGGATAATTTTCCTTTTCATTTGGATATTATAAAGTTTTCATAGTTGATTACTATATTTAAAAATTGGTGGAATACAGGGGAATCAAAATTGATTACACATCAATTAAATTTTATTTTTTTCAATATTCGATTACTTTTTAATTTTTGAATCTGAAGAGAAATAATCAATGATCAAAGATACCACTTTTACATCCAGATCATGGATGATTTGACAAGAAAATATCCATTAATACTTAGAAACACAACACCTTATCATCTAAAAAACAAATGGAAATGACGAAATTTCAAATTTGGACATTTATTGATTATTAGAAAAATATAAAGTGAAAATAGGAAATACTGGTGAAATGTTTTTGATGGATGTTTTTATGATTTTATAATACATAAAAACTCTAATTAGAAGGATCACTTATACTTTAATATATTAAAAATGTTATCTTCTACTTCTGGGCCTATAATACAGGGATTATTGGTTAGACAAAAAGAAAAATATGTATATATATTGGGAATGAAAAAATATATATTTAAAACATAATAATATAAATAAATATCTAGATAAGTGTAAATAAATTACATAATATAGAAATTGTTAATAAAGAGAGAAGATGATAACCGGATTTAATAAAGAGACTTATATCCAAGAGAACAACTACTTCATTACAACTCAAGAATATATTTATTAAGAGGAATTTTTTAGTTCATATGGAATTTTCCTTTTACAACCACTAATTTTTATCCACATTATATTTTATATATAATTTAAGAATAAGGTAAATAAAATTAACTATAAATATACCTAATAAAAATGAAAATTTTGGGTATTTATTAGACCCACTAGTGGAGGAGGTCACTCTCATATAACTTTTGTTCCCATAAAACCATTTAGTTTTATCTTTGCATTAACTTTTTGAGTACCATCCTAATTTCAAACATGATTAATATTTTTATATTTATTTTAATCCATTGGGGGAACTACATCATTCAAATATAGGGGAGGGATACGATGAATCTTTTTAGGGTCTTTTCATTTAATGTTTTTTCATATTTTTTTTATTTTTCAAACTCAAATTGAATAACTTTTAATATTTAAAGCCTATAGAATCTATGTGTTACCTTTTGACTAAATGTAACTCTGCATTTAAAAATTCTAAAATAAATTTATTTCTAGAATCAAAGTATATTAAATTCAGGAATCAACTAAAAAGGTTTGGATCTCATTCCATTAAATATTTTCCAACTTTAAAATTAGTTACATAATAAACCAATAAACCATTCATTAAATATTTTTATAATTCTCCCATTTATTCATTGGATCGTGAAATGAATGAATACACACATTTTATATTAATTATAGTTATAAATGGGATAATTTTGGAAATTTTATTCAAAATAATTTAGATAGCCTTTCTAATATGGAATTTCATTTTTACACAAACAAATTATATTGAGTTTGAATATAGTAATACATAAATTTCATGAATGAGAAAAAAACATTGATTTTTAGATTATGTGACCCAAGACCACTCTATGAGTAAAATGGTAAATTCATATTATTATAATGCATTTGAAAATTTTCCTGGAGATTCTGAGGATTCATGTTTGTTCATTTTTCCCACAGAAGTAGTTGTGATGAATTTCAAGTGTGGTGGGGACCCTAATAAGTGTTATAAAATTTGTAATTAATATTATCATCGATTAAGTTAAGTTAATGAAACGAATCATGTCTTATAATACATTTTATAATTATGTGTCACATATTGGTTTAAAGTCATTTATATCAATGAGTCGAACATGATGATGTAGACAGATCATCAATCCAACATCATAAGAAGAAGTTACAACACAAAAATGAGTTAGAGTAATAATAATATTGATATTATTATAACTAATACTATTACTAATAAAATAAAAATGGTAAAAGATTTCCATATAAATCATAAAACCTCCACTCCTATACTTCTCACTTTTGGACTCCCCTCTAACATGTGTCCTCTAATCACAAAACCTACACTTATTTTTGAATTTATTTTTTAAATGATATACAATAGGGGGATTAAAAACACTAGAACCCCAACCCTGTATACCCTATAATGTTGTATATTACATGGATACCTCTTCAAACACATTATTTTAATTTTTATCTATCCCTTAATCCACCAGTGTCGGCGTCCATGTGTGATTTTTCCTTCATTTATGAAAATAAGGCATTCCCAAACCCTACATCATTGCTCTCAGTCATGTAATCTCTCCATTTCCCAAACTAGCCACTCCAACTTACAATTTATCCTATATCATAATCATCCATGCATTCTAAAATTTCTCATCATTTTTAATACATATTTAGAACAATTTTTAATCATCCCCACTACCATCACCTAAGGAAAGAGTTTGTCTTCAACGTCTATATAAAATAATAATGTTAACCTTGAGGTAATTGAGAGGTGTAGAAGAATATTAGGGAGGTAATAACAAATTATCTTCATCATTGATATACCAATATGTTATATTAAGAAAAAAGATATAATTTAATAAATATATTCTATAGGTTTCATTCCATGGGAATTTTGAATTCAAAAAACATGTTTTGGTAATTACAAAAGGTAATTAAGTATTCATATAATACCAACAAATTATAATTCCTATAACATAATAAATGTGAAATTTGTTCCATTTATATAATGTAATCATAGGAAATTTTAAAAGGGGTATAAAAAGTAACTATAAAAAGACTACATATTATTTTGGAGTAGATTGTATACGTATCAATAATCATTAAAAATTTATTGATGAATTATGCTCTTCAATCTCACCAATATATAGTTCCTTCATACATCACCTCCCCCTTCACTCTCTCATGGGAGAGATTTTTTATCTAACTTTATAGAGTGATTAATTATATATATAATGTAGAAGATAAGGGTTCATTCATATAATTAAATATAATTATTTTAATTAACTTATTTTAGTCATAATGACCTAGACCCAATTACCACATTCAAGGAAGAAGTTATTCCAACCATACCATAAAATACGTGTCACCAATGAAACCATGTTTTCATTTATCCCATGAAAACCTCCATTGAAAAGGAATGTTAAAATTGTTGATAATTCATATATTTATGAGAAACATATTAATTTTTATAAATTATACATTTTTATAAAGCAATTAGTGAACTCATAATTTTGTGCTAGCATAACCTTCGAGTAAATACTAGAACCTTAAATCAATGGAATCAAGGGATAATTTTTTCAAGGTTGTCAGTTTGAGTGAATTCACCATTTTACAATAGGATGTCATCCAATTTTTAAAATCCAATTTTAGTAATTGAGAGTTTTTTAAAAACCTAGATCTATATATTCTACCAATAATTAAACATTTTCTTCCCTAGACTTGTGAAAATGGTAGTATTTATCAGAATAAAATACATAAAACATCATGTAGAATACAACAAACCCTTACATATATATCATTCATATTTGGGGGACCAACCCTTTGTGAGATCATTATACCCCGAACTGTGAAGGAAACATTATATACCGCCCATGATGATACCACAAATAGACTACACAAAAACTACAATTAAATGGAATGATGCAGTCATGCTATGTGAAACATCCCAGGACCACAAATTAATGCCTTTAATCATCTACAGATCATGTGTCAACTTGATATAAACTGATAACTATTACCATAGATAATCATTTCAATATGATATATTTATAAGGTTATCATTTTCTTGTGCCTCTATCCCCACAATGAGAAGGTTATTTAGATGGTTTTGTCAGGAGAAAAATACATCAATGTCACACTCCAACATTGATCTCTTTACCATATTCTACCCTAACACTAGAAAGGAAGAATAGAATAATTCAACTCATAATGGACATTCAATTCACTAATCCCTTCTTCTATTAAGGTAATTAATATACTATTTCAAGTTCATGGTTTAATAGAAATAGAATCCATATATCCATTATTATTTATTGACATCCATGGGAATCTACGATTCATATCCAAAACACCAACATAATCATAATGTTTTTTGATGATAACTTGGAAATGTTTTCATTTCTATGATAAATTCTATTGATGTTCATATAAAAAACTAAATTGTAATAAAATAAGAAAATATAATACAACATACCCTTGTGTATTACAATCTAATATAATCTGATGTGTGTAATCATAATAATATAGATAACCTTTCTATTTCAGTTCCAAAACCTCACAACATACCTTCCAGATTGACTAAAATCTATAAAATCATGTGAAAACCCCTTCAACCATATAGAAATTATATCTATATGAATGGTTCACCTAAAAAGATCTATGAAATATAAAATACTGAGGGTTTTGTTTATATTGTTAAAACTCCACTCATTATTCCATCTCGATATTCAATAAAAACAACATGATAAGACCATTATCTTCCAGGGGAAGTGGTGAATATGGTCCACAAATGTTGAAAGAATCCCAATATAACACCTGAGAACATAAAGTCACATAAAAACACTAAGTCAGTAGAACCACCAGGGTAATATTTTCATATAATGAAATAGTGTTTAGAAACTACAATAATTTTAAAGCGAGACGAATATGTCTCTCAAAATAAGATCCAACTGCACTGAAGATAACTTCTCTAGATACTCCTCCATTATCTAAACATAAATCTATATATTCTAAATTTCATCCTCCATTATTCAAGTGTGACACTAAAATATAATCAATTACCATGTGTGAAACTATATGAGGACTAAATCTACCCGAGAATTTAGGTATAACAACCTTATATGTTACTATAGAGATGAAAATATAATTACCAGAATATGGAAATCCTTAAATGATTGAGGGATCCACCAAGACATCATATAAAAGACATGAGTGGTCCATAAATTCCATAAATATGTTATGTGTTTTTATTATCCAACTAAGAAACATTCATAGATCATAAATAAAATTAATTCTTGTATAATTGATGCATTATTTTTAGGTTTTAATCATCGGTTACCATTTGAAAGAAAATATGCATTTCTTAGTGAGAATAGAATTATTATCCAAGTAAATATATCTTAATTATCTTATTCCCAACTGATGGATAACTAGCTTAATCATTGGGAGGGTTGTGTAAACATACCACACATGAGGGTATATCTCTGTCTCTTAGACAAGGAACTGTAACCATTCATATATTATCCAATGCACTATGATATTGTATTTGGTAACCAAACAATAATGAGTTATATAACACTATATATAACTCCACCAAGGATGAGTCTCATAAAGTATATCTTATCCAACATGTAAAAACAAACTCTAAAAAAATAATGAATGCATAATTACTATTATTAGTGTTGTATACAAAGATGAACAAGGGTTTGGATAGGGATTCCACTTAAATAAACCACCCTTACACACCTAATTTTTCATGATTAACTGATATTTGTGATATCCAATATGAGGGTATATAAAGGCATGACTCAAGTTATTCACTAATCTTCATCTGGTAAATAATGTATATATATATATATATATTTGTTATATATCCAAAACTATAGCTATCATCATTAAATTTAAAATATTAGATAACTAGTGATGTTGATGATGTAAGTGGGATATATAATATATATAATCTCCATCACCACCTATACTATATTTTAACACTAATTAGTGGGAATCCAATTATATGGCATAGATATCATATATCTAAAAATTATCATCAACATAGATGTCTATCTATTGTATTATTATGCATATTTTTAGGTTAAAAGCTAGGAATGTATTTTTAGTTAGGGTTTAACTGAACCAAAAAAATTCTTTAATATTCCATTGATATATCACGAGATAAATCATATGATGTATAATTTAAAACCACAACCATGATTTAAAATATTTCGCATAAAGTATTCACTTTAACCCCTGAGTTATAATAATTCCACCTAGAATTATTTATAGGGAACACTTCATGATAACCATGATCCAAAAAAGTGCTCAAACAACGCCACACTTCCTTATAGGGGATCGCCTCTATCATAAAAAAGGTTCAAAATCCGACGATGGTAGTGTATTATTGTAATGATTTCTATAATACATCATACAAAATGGTTTTTTACTCTGTGTGGGGAAAAATTGATAATATCAGTATTTCTCCTATAATATTTTGAGCCAAAATGGTACTTTTGTCTCAAACTCCATCTTATCCCATGTCACCCAAGGAACATTATTATCTAATCAAACCATGATACCTATATCATCAAAATTAATAGATAGTACATAATTTATAAATAATCATTCCAAACTCAATAGAAATTATTCTCCTCACTATAAGGATTATAACTATTGAGAAAAAGGGAATTGAAATTGAATCAGATCATGAAGAAATAATTTATCTCAAAAAAATTATAAAAAAACACCTCATACACCTTTATGAATTATAATGGGTAACTCTCACCTCATTTAATAACACTTAATAAATTAGGTTAGTGAACATAAATTGAGTATAGAACATACAAAATGGCTCCCCATAGGATATTATACAGTGAATTATGATAGAAAAATATAATCAAGGGTAAAATAAAACATATGACAGAATCTACACTTATTTAGATAGACATAGTAGAAGAGCATAAAACACAACAGTCAATTTTAGCACACATATAATGAGAAAATAAACAACTCATATTATTGAACAAAATGAAAAAGAGTACAATATAACCTTTCAGTGTAGTAAGATGTTGTTGATAACACAATGTACATAATAGTGATAGGTTATTTACCCTTGGATTTTAGGGTCATATTTTGGCTCATAATCTAATAATGGATCAATCATATGTATGAGTACCAAAAAACTATAACTCACAATCCTTACTATGTACCAATATGGTGTACACTAATAATTAACAATAAAAAATATATTCAAGAGAGAAATTCTATGGAGATGACTCAAGAATAAATTCCAAATCAATAATCAATTATTCTAAGACACATTCACCATATTATTCCATGAAACTACTTCTACAATGTATCAAGTAGACATATTGGATATCATAGTCTTGGGGAATAGATACATTGGTCTCTTTACCATTTCTATGTTTCATGGTTTGATATAAAAATCAAGACACATTAACACTATTTACTAAAATTCACAATTAAATCCCCACAAATATTTTTCTATTGGAAACACCCACAAGGACCTGACCTAAACCTACCTCTATAACTATTAGAGGCTAGTTAGGATGGGTTATTTCACCCAATATTATATATAACATTTGAAATCAACTGTACAATCTATAAACATACTTTTTTTTAAACAAAATTACAATCCAACACAATCTAAAAGTAAATTTGTAATCCTTATTGAACTAAATTATGTGGAAATCTTTTTACTTGAGTTTATCATGGGAGAAGAATCTAATATCAAATTATTAAAAGGAAAATATATTTAAAAATCAGGTGAGGTTGTTTACAAAGCCATTTGATGTTCAGAATTTCTTCTATATGTTCATCAAACAGATCTGTGTAGAATTCAATTCAAAAATAATATGATAATGTGAAGAAAGTTATCAAGATATTGTTGTAAAAAACAATTTTTATGTGAAAATTAATAGGGAATATAAAGGAATTTAATGTTGAATCATTATATATGAGAGTGATTGTAGAAAAATAATGTGACATTAAACTATGAATCAATCAATTTTTTTTCACATTGTGAAAAAATTCCCCATTAAAAAAATATTTATTAACCACATCACATACCAACCCGTATACATAGAAAACCCATTAAAATTATTTGTGGTAAACAAAAGTAATTAAATCATTCTGTGTAAATTCAGAAAAAAAAACAATACTATTGTGACCCTTGTAGTAGTTTGGACTATGAAATTGTTTTCTTCGAATTAAAATATATGTGATGAGATATATATATATATATACATATTGAGTAAGTTATATATGATCATGGGAGTATAGAAAATGGAAAATTAATAGAATTTATATAATAAATAATTGAATGAAAAACATATAAGATTCATGATATGCACTAATAACATATTTGTTGAAAGTGGAAATCATGAGAATCCTTTTTTATGTTCACTTGTCAAATTATATAGGGGTTTAAGTGTATAGGAAATGAAAAATTGAAAATGTTTTGTTATGTTTTATTAATATTTAATTCATATTATTCGATAAAAATTATTAATTATTATAGTTTTAGTATGTTTTTGTAATTTATAAGTAGTACATAGTAACATTAAAAATAGATTAAAATCCTTATTTTTTATTGATTTAATTATTTTTTTAATTAATAATTACACAATTAAAATTATTTTTTATTTGGCGTTTCTTTTTAGTTAATATCATAGTTGGGTAAAAGTATGTTTTATTTTTGAATGTTTTTTTATTAAAATTATATATCAAAATTTTATTGTACTATTAAATGGCATTTGAAATGGAATCACAAGCATAATATGAGAAATCAATATTTTCTAAAGGTGAAATATGTAAAACTTGTGCCATAACAATATCAACAACGTGATAAATTTTATATATTAAAATAATTATTCTAGGGTATCTATCATGTCATATTAAATCCATTTCATGTCAGATTAACAATGGTCACTCTCCTAAAAAAATAATTAAATGAGCATGTGTTTGACTAAATGAAAAAAATTGACACCCTATTATATTTACATTAAAATGAATCAAGTTAAAACTATTTTATATTTATGTGATTTAAAAAAACTATTATGAAAATCATGTAATATTAACTAGGTCATGTGCCCCTCACATCAGAATAAACACTAAAATATAATATTATATAAGTAATATCATATCCACTCACATCGGATTGATCCCCTTGTCAAGGAATTGTACGATATTATATTTAAGTGAAATTAAAGTTTTTAAAAGGTGTCCAATAAAACACTTTACACATAAAATTTAAAATGATTTATATGAGGTAAACTAAAAAAATTAATTCTACATCAGAATAATTTTTTTTGAGAATAATGATCCATCAATAGTAATGATAATCCTGTACATTAGGGAAATCATCAATGATGGATATATCATTATTGGTTTGTTGTGAAATAAATTTTTGATATTGAATCGAAAATTAATTAATGGTAGTAATTGATAGGTCCATTCGATGAAATTGGGGACATAATGAGATGAAATCAAATTGGGGGTTCATAATTTTTTTGATAATTTCATAAAAAATATATAAATTTAGCCCTTCGATACAAATTATAAAAAACAAGTAAGGATAAAACACTTTTAACAATTGGGATTGGTATAATAATGAACCTTCCGAAATTCCAAATCTTGGAAATCAATTGAATTAATTCTTATTTTACGAGATGTTTTCTATTTTTAGTAACATGATATTATTTTGAGCAATATTATATTGAGTATATTATTTTTATTCTACGTCACTTACTTGGGTTGATTGTCATAATTCGTCATCATCATAATATTTCTTATATACTATGGAATGTTCCTATTATTATGGTGATGTATATATAAATATATGACACATATATACAAAATAGTGTATTAGCATTAAATTTATTAGGATTACCATAAACTAATTGGGATTTTACTACGTAATTAAGGAATTATTTTTTAAGATATCATGTAAATTTCCCCATATATCCAAACACATATTGGAATGACATAGGATTAAAAACAATTTATTTAACAAGTCATTAAATTCAACCTCAAACTAAGGTGAATGAAATGAAATTATTGATACATTCACTAATCAATTAAATATGGGAGGTGGGATGATTGAAGGGACTCCTTCTCTCTCTAACTAGGTGGAAATCTAGGGTTTCATGGAGTTGATGCTTGGATCTGTGACAGAGTCTGAGGTCAATGGATGTAATGTTGGCGATATTGCTCAAAACGGTGGAGCACTGGCATCACAGGTCGCACAGCATGTTGCGACAGTGGTGATGGTCACTGGTCTTGTTTCTGATGTTGCGGGTCGTGATTCTAGGAGCGGTGCTACGAAGACTCATGGACTGTCGGTGCCACATTTTTTGCAGAGGATTCAACCGGTGTTCGATGGTCCCCTCTTTGAGGAAGCCATTGAACCTTCCCATCCAGTCGTTGAGACAAAAACCATGACGGCATTCGAGGATGTGGGTTTTGAATTTCATGGTGCCACTGCGAGGATCAGTGGTGTTTTGGGGCTGCAGGTTGAGCGTATTTTTTCACTTGGTGAAAATTCGGTGACATCTCAAGAGACTAGATTTTTTATTCTAATAATGTTCAGAAGACTCCCTTTGATCCGGAAATTGATGAGATGCCTCAAGGGGTTCCCTATGAATAATCCTCTTCCAACTGCTCAGTTTTCAACTTTAAAGGTACGTTTGTTTCTTCCAGTAGATAGATAGGGAACATTGCTCATATAAAATTGAATCTTCAGGTTGCTTTAGAAAGACTTAAAATAAGAAATGTATCAATCATAGATATATATTTTTTTACCCATACACTCTCGGCCTATGAAAATTGAGGAGCTTAAGGACCGAATTTCATCTTTTTGGGGATTCTCTTCTTAGAAATGTATTTTATTTGGAAGAGGATATTTCCATATGCTTTTCGCCATATAATAACATAAAATTAGATCTTGGGGTTTTGGTTCTATTACACTTAAAACTGAAATTATTCATCTTCATGAATGGAATAATATGTTCAATCCTTTTGAAGGTGTAAACTCTAAAACTCATGTTTGGGATATATTTTATGGCTTAAACTGGATTCAGTGGCATCCCAAAATTTTATATGATATTGGGATGTCTATTGGAATTCAAATTAAAGTTGAAAAGGAAACAGAAGTTTCACACATTGGAAGCTTCGCAAGATTCTCGATTGAAGATGAAATGGGTTCTACTCTTATGGAAAAGGTAATGTTTTCCACAGAAGATAACATTATTGAGTTGAAGATCATTTATGAAAAAATTCCAATACTTATCAAGGATTGTATTGTGATTGGTCAGGATAAATCTACATGTAGGCGCTATATTTTTTGTAGCTTCTACTCTATACTAGTACATGATGAAAATAATTTTTTTATGAACACAAAACCACACAGGCTCAAAAGGCTGCTGCGAACATCAAACGGTTAGAAGAAATGAATGATTCAGTACCTAAAGAAGTGAACAAATCCACAAGTGATGAGAAGGGGGGTTTCTCATTCATGAAATCTTAGGCTGACATCTTTTCAACATAAATGAATGCTTGCAATGAAAAAATTTCATTAAGTAGTGATGATGATTAGAAAGATGAGCAAATGGTTGAAAATAATCTTCAAAAATAGATCGATCATAAACTCTCATTGGAATGGATGGAAACGTTAGGGAACCGAAAGGGAAAGAAAATTTTGGATTTTGCCTCTATTATCATTTCTAAAAAATTTCATGCATCCCCAAAAAAGTTTGTGGATAATTATGGATTTCATATTGTTTCCTATAAAAAGACAATGCACTGGTTATTCCCCCAAAGGGGGCTAAGCAGGTTACTGCAGGTAATCCTCTACCCCCTCAAACCAAAATTTCAATGGTGTCGATATGTCCTAGGTCTCTATCTTGGGAAAAACTGAGTCAATGCTGCAAAAGATTGTTGCTCCATCTGAAGAAATTGAAGATAAAGAGGAGATGAATCTAGTGGCACTTGGTGTCTCTCCTGATCAAATTAATGATGACAACTCTGATGATATCATTGATGTTGTAACATTACTAGAAATAATTCAAATTCTATCCTCAAATAGGTGGAGAGCAAGAGGTCAGGGGAACGGTCGAGGGAGAGCGGGATGGTTTTTTCTTTATGATGAGGAATGAAAACTCACTCATAGATTGATAAAAAGGATAGGCAGGTAACTGTTGGTTGTGGACTTTTCTCATTTTGATTCTTTACTCTCTTGGACATTTTCTTCACATGTATTTTAATAAAAGATGTGCAGCCTCTATCCTTTAAAAAAAACTAATAAATTAAGATGATATAGGATCACCCATTTATGACTATTATGTCATTAGAATTAGTAATTCTACTATTATAGTAACACCAATCCAAATAATAATAATATTACATTAATAAAATAATTTTTAAATAATCTCAAATTAAAATTCACTAAATTTCATTTTATTTACTTGTGAAAAAATAATACCCCACCCTTCTTTCCAGACAAACATTTCCCCCTACTATAATATATAATAATTTTATGTTGTAAATATTATTTTCACAAAATAAAGAGGTCATTGAATGAATTATCAGAATCTGATTTATCAATAATGTTATTGTATGTTATTTGTCTTGACACAATGTTCCAAAAACTTTTTTGATAAGAATTGATAATGTTAGCAGAAGATAAAAAAGAATCAATTAGAAAATAAATTGTATTTAGACTCGATTCCCTATTAATAAGTAATGTGGGCATTATGATTAACTATATGAATTATTTTAATGATTAATAAAATTATTAACAAATTAAGATTTTATTGCTTCTGGAAAAGGCTATGATAATTTCCTAAGAGTAACTGTTTCAAAGAAAGGTAACTGTTCATCCCCTCTATGATCAGAACCTATATGTTCCATGAAAGGATTCATAAATATGTGTTATATATATATATTATATAACTTTATGGTGGGAAAATAATATATACTATCATTATTGGAGACTCGTTGGTCATTAGTGGAAACTTCTCATGGTGTACACCTTTGGTAATTTACATTCAATTTGGTTGTGGGGAAAAAATCTACCAGTAAGAAATATATATTTATTTTTGTAATATGATTTTCAAATATATAGATGTTTGTAATGATATATAGACCTTAATATAGTTTAATTAATAATAGTAGTTACATTTTTATTGGGTATTTAATAAAACCATATTGATATATGTTCCCAATGAAGTAGAATAGATTGGGTGTATTACGAGCAATATTCCATTAATTAATAATGAGAAAAAGGACTGTCCCATCTATAATTTTATAGAATATTATATGTTATTAACTTTTATAGAAGCAATAAATCCTACATAATTCCATATACATTGATTTATATGGGTTGGGTTTTTTTAAAGAGTCAATGAAAGAGACATCTAGCACATAGGTTCATGAAACTAGTATGCATCATTCAAGGTTAGGATATCATGATAAATGGTTTATATTAGATATTATGCACATGTATATGTTTTAAATCCTTTGGGATTTTAAATTCATTTATTATGAGTGCTTTGGATTATTTTTAGAATTATACATTGGACTTTAGGAAACTCAACCTAATGCCACTATGGAAGAGGCCCAGAGGTTTGCGCACTAAGTGCATCCAAAAAATTACTTAAATAATAACATTAATTATTATATAAAATACTGAATAAAAAATATTCCTAGGAATGGATTAATAATAATTAATTATTTGATTTATCGAATAAATTCTATCACAATTTACTCAAGAAATATTTCTCAGAATAATATTTAATGAAAAATTATTGTCCATTTAGTGAAAATAATTTTAATTGATTAATTTAATATAGAATAATGAGTTATTAGTTTTTTAAGTAAATTTTCATTATTTAAGTCCCAGAAATTATTTTCAAGGAATTGTGGGCCAATCTTACAGGTTTTTTGTGAAATAGAATATTGAGTAGAAGAAGATCTAAGATGCTAATGTGATATGTGATGTTGAAGAATTGGTAAATATTATTTGATTGTGTGTGGGGTTATTTTTTCTATAAAATAATTATATTTAATTTTAAATCATATGATTCCAAGTGAATTTATATTTATTTTTATAAATCATGGTTGGTTTACCCTGATTCAAGACACTGAAAAGATTTATGGATCCTTTATGCATGATAAAATGTTTTCTGAGTGTTAAATGATATTGTACGAAAGATTGAATAAGATAGGAATATTGATCCAATGATTTAGGGTGTGTTTCTAGGATTATGAACCATTATAGGAATTTCCATGCACATGGAAGGAAGTTCTAATGGACATGGTGCAATGGTGTGTTTTGAGTGTGAAACATCTAAGGACAAAATGGAATTCTGGGTCCATCTGATGATCTTCCTTTGTGATGGAGATAAACAGAAAAAGGGAAGAAAATATTTAGTGGTTATTATAATGTTTATTGAGTCTACTCACAAAAAATTGATAGACCACTATTTTCATATTGGATTGTGAAGCAATTCATGGGATCCAAGTGGTGTCACAATCAAATATGGTTTGGGGTGAAGACAAATCTAATAAAATACTATTATGTGATTGATAAGATATTTATTAATAAAAAAATTTATATTTAAGGAAGACCATGATGTGGTTGTTTTCTTTTATTTAGGAAACCCATCTTATCTCGCATAAGTACACAATGTTTCAAGTCCTTTTAGAGAATTTGATAAAGTAATTGTTGGGAAAAAATCCCTCAAGGTAACATTGCAGTATTTTTGGGTTGATTGTGTTTGTTGACAAAGCAGGTTTCCATGGAGAATTGTCGAGTTCCCAAGAATTTGTTAAAAATCCTTGTTGACAAAGAACGATGACAAAGGAAATGATGATCTGGAGGCGGTATAAAAGAGAAGTACAAGGTGGCACCGTTTCCCAGTGTTTGCCAAATTTTTGGGGTCCAAAATTTGGAGTTTAGTGAGCATCGCGAAAATAGTATTTCCATGAAGATCATAATTAAATATGGCAATGGCATGAATTTCGCAAAGAGAGGCTTCATGTTTTGTATTTCATAAAGACCAGAAGAATGGAGGTGGTGATGCTTCGCGATTACGATAAGCTTCGCGAACGACAGAGGCTGAAGAGCATCCCGGTGGTGAAGGGCTTTGCAAAGGAGCTTCGCGGCGATGAGGGGCTTTGCGAGGGAGCTTCGCGGAGAAGGTGCGAAGTAATGTTGACTGTGATGCTCTGCGATTACGACGAGCTCCGCAATCCAAATATTGCCGAGGCGCTTCGTGATTTGGAGAGAATTCTGGCGGAAACTTCGGAGCCTCACGATTTGAGATGACGTGGCATTGACTTCGCGCGGAAAGTTAGAGGGTCTGTGGAATAGCTTATAAATAGAGGCCGACCCCCTTGAGAGAAGTAGAGAGAATTTTCAGAGAAAATATTTTGCTCTCGTATTGAGAAGGTGGTTCGCGGAGCCAGTGCGCTTAGCGAAAGAGGAGCTTTGCGGCGGCTATTGTAGCTCCGCGAAAGTTGTGAGCTCCGCGTTGGCTCAGTGAGCTTCGCGAGGGAAGTTGCTCTACAACGGCTTGAGCTTCGCGAGAGTGCTTCGCGAGAGAGCTTCGCAAAAAGGCAGGAGCTTCATGAAGGCTTGTTTGAGCTTCGCGAAATTGGAAGCCTCGCGAAGTAGGGTGCTTTGCGAAGGTACTTTCCAAAGGTACTTTCCCGGTGGTCATATGCAAAGTGGTATTCATCAGTGGATGAAAGTTTGACTTCAACAGAGCATCTATCAATAGTTGAATATGCATTATTTCATGCAAATGAAGAGAATTACAGTTCTATAAACTGTGAGTGAATCCCTTCACAGAGCAGTGAGCTTAGGAAGAGGAAGAAGGTGATCATCTCCACCAGCAGTGAGCCAGAGAGAGAGAAACAGGGAGTGACCCTTTGGAAAGCAGTGAGCTGACCCTAAACCTTGTAAAGGTAGTGAGTCTGGACATAGAAGTGATCTAGCCCAGACCTTGTGAACATTATTGGCAGTGAGCCTTAGTGTATTTGGTACAATGGCACATCGTCGTTGTATGCTCCATGGACGTAGCCCAGTGCGGGTGAACCAAGTAAAAATATCTGTGTCTACCTAGTCGCTTCCCTGCATTGCATTCAAAGAATCATCATCAGACAAACCCGAAAATAACTGATCATAATAATCACACAAGAGAAAACAAAGTGACCATTGTAATAAATTGGTCAAGATCCAGTGGGGCAGGAAGAACTTTGAAAAGGAATATCTATACCCTGAATCACCCCCCCCCCCCCCTCAGGGTATATAGGCCCCTATTGGCCCTAACAGTAATGAGTGGTTTTTTAGTTGTGGTGTCATAGGTGAATCAATGGATATCTAATTCAGAATATGAGGTTGTTTTTTGGACTAATTAATGTTATATTGTTTATCTAATAATATAAAACATATTTAGATAAATTTGGATTATTTTAGTTTGTTGGGGGAATTTTTTCTTTTAATTTAAATTTTAAAAATTTTAATAAGAAAATACACTATTCTATTATTTCTATTTTAAGTATGGATAGTTTTTAATAAGAATATAAAGATCATAGATAAGAATAAGAAGAGAATAGATAGTAATATAAATATAGGAGACGAATAATAGAATAATAATTCAAATGAACATTTTAACAGTAGTGAATAGATCATTCACAAGATTCTACTGGTTGAAGGAGTACTGGATGAGTATCACTTCATTGACAAAATTAGAATATGTATAGAACCCATCCTTATTATTAATATTATTTTTATTATCATTATAATAATATGGGGATGAATATCACAATCAATATACTTATTGTTAAATGATAATATTGATATCCCGTACTCTTTTGTAACTCAATGATTAAACTAGTGGGTCATATGATCTCAGAGAAATTTGAACCATTCCACGTACTTGCCTTCCCATTTTGATAGGTGGCCCTCATAAATCTATTTTAACCATTTTTTAGTTGATATAATACCATCAAGATTCTCTAAAACCATTTTTAGGGGTTTTTATCCTATGGATCCTAAAAATTTTAATCACCCCCCCCCCCCATTGGTTCTTCGATTATTTTGGTGAATCCTTTTTATTTAGTTTTTATGGGAATATTCCTTTGTTAGTGATCTACTATTTAGAGTATAAACATTTAGTTTCTCTCTGTTAATATATATTTTAACCAAATTATTATTGTGCGTAATGGAAAATTATAATTTATTAAATAACAATAATGTTGAAACATATTAGGGTCTGAAATATATAATATTATAAGAATTTATGATTCCATTCATGGTATCTATATGTTATGATCTATTGAAATTTACATGTGATGTGCTTATTCCATGGGTGATGGTGTTTCTATGATGGTGGTAGATTAGAGGAATTTATAGAATAATGGTCATGCAATTAATGATATTATATCATCACTCTAAAAAATATGTTTTGATAGTCCAAATGATGTAATAATGGTAATAAAATATAGGATAAAAATTCAAATATATTGTAAAGGAAAACTAAAGTGATGATAGGGAAATTTATGTTCTAAAGACCGATATATGAATATCTCTATAGTATTAATGATGAAACTATTGATAATTTTTTCAAAAGGGGATTAAATATGTTAGTATAGTCAATGGATATGGTGATAAGTTATAAGATACTGATATTTTTTTAAAATATTCCTTGTTTCATACTAGATAAGACTGATCTTAATGTGTCCACATCGGAAGAAAATGATCACATTGATATTTATCTTAATGAATTTCATATTGTTATATTATCTTATGAAATTGTAAAATATAGTGCTATCATGGCAAAGAAAAAGGCTGAATATGAAGTATCTACTAAATAATAAATGATATAAATTATTAAAAGTAAAGTTGTTACGGATGGATAATCTTGTTATTCATATTCTAACTATTATTTTATTACATTATTGATAATATTAGGTCTCTAATATCTATAACATTGTGAATTTGAAAGTTAAGGATTACATTTGTGCATTAATTAATATTATTTCATTATAGAGAAGATATAAAGTTTTCTATAAATTTTACTATGGTAATAGATGATGGATTTAGGGATAAAGAAGAAGTATAACCCAAAAAAAATTCAGAATTTATCATCAAAATTTAAATAAATCTTGTTTATACCAAAGGAAATAGATACACATTCACAAAATTCTATAAGGGAAATTTCATATTAAGGTTGAATCTATAGATTGAAAATATGAATAATAGAAGACATAAATTTCAATAGATATTTATGAAAAAAAAATCTAAATGATATTTAAAATGATGAAAACATCACTAGTGAAAATTTTATTTATTTTCAAAATAATGAGGATAATAAAATGGAATATATGGTCATTAAAAATTTAAAATAATGTGTCCCAAATATTTTCAAATTGAAAAAGGGTGTTAAAAATTGAAGATAAATAAAGAATGCATATTTTTAAAATAAAATTCAATGATTCTAAACAATGATAAAGGGTTAATGATGTTTCATGACAATAAAAATATTGTTAAGATTAATAAGAGATATACATTAAAGGATAAGGAAACATATGTTTATTAGTTATAAGAAAAATCCAGAAAAATAGTACAATGTTTTAATAACTATTGATAAAATGCTTATAATTATATATACAATAAATAAATGTTAAAAGAAGTTTGTTACTCTAGATTTCTAATTGATATCAATTAATACAACAAGGAAAGATGAATAAAATTTTTTTAGTAACATAAAAAAATAATCAAATAATGAAAATCCTTTTCTTAGAAAAATCGATTGATTTTATAGATTAATTAAATAATGAGTTCATCCATTATGATGATCAAATTTTATAAATATTGATGTAATAAATACTAATAATATATTATATATGGTGATAAAAGTGTATGAATAAGAAAATAATAATTCTGGGATGAAGGTTGAGAGACATTTTTTACAGTTCTAGAAATCTTGATGTATTGAAAGGAAAATGTGATTTTTAGGGTTAAAATTGGAAGTCTAGATATTTTGGACACGTAGAAATTATGTGTTTGTTTAATTAACAATAAAATTATGAGCTTAGTTGATTTTTAAGATAGAATTTTTGTGATGTTTATTCATTCAAAGTGTAAAAATTTAAAGACATCATTAGAAATATTGATTTAAAATTGAAAATATATTACAACAAGGGAAATATAATTGAGAATGGTCTAACCAGCCTTGTTATCTTGAAAAAAGGTAATTTTTATGCTAAAAGAGGAATGTTTCTTATAATATAATTTGGGTAAGTCTACAAATCTGTAGAATAATGTCTATGTGAAAGAACTAGTTTGTGATGTTTTTGATAAAGCATCCAAAGAAGAATATAAATAGTTTTTGGGAAAAATAATACCACACATATGAAAAGGCACTCGAACCTCCTCAATGATGTTGAAAACAACATGATGGATTATTGACCATTGGAAATGATGGTTCATTAAAAAGAAATAGTTCTCAGTAAGAATTGATTATTCAATATCAATTGAAATCTTAGAGCTCATTTTATATTAAAGGAGAAAAACATAATCATCCTAGTGTTTCTCAGTGATGTGACAAATAGAATATAGTGATTTTTTTTAATGATGGTTTATTGTAAATGCAATGAAATTTTGATGAATATTTAGAAGAAGAATGTAAACAAGAGGAATTTAGTTTCAGATTATTGATGATAGAAATTATTGTTGATTAATCATGATGGAAAAAATAAATTATATCAACAAATATAGTGTCATAAATTGGAAAAATTATATGAGTAATCATATTAGATTAGATATATTTTGTAATGTATGTATGTGGAAATAATAATGGAAGTGGAGGTGTTCTACTTTTGAAAAGTGAAATATCATGAATACTAGAGAGAGTAATGTAGTAATACAATTTATTTATCCATTGGATCTAATTCATAGTGATATTTAAAGGTACAAGGGAGATTAATCCAAAAATTTATATTAGTATTATATATAACTTATTATTCAATTTACTATCATTTAATGTACTTTTTATATAACATATAATTTAGGGTCTCTAAAAAGGTTTATGAGTTATGTTAGAATAATGAAATAGTTTGTTTAATCATTGAAGAATATTCAAAAAATAATATCACTTAATATACCATCGATATATTTGAATCCTATCATGGAAAAAACATGTGTTCATCCTGAAATTAATACCCAATAAATATTTCATCAAGGGATGTGCTTTAAGTAATTAAAATAAATACAACAGAAATTCCTTGAACTATGTTGTTAAAATATGAAACATACATTGTTTTCTAGAGATTAGTAGTTGGAGGGTACATTTAAATTAAACAAATTATCATTATTTGTAAAACTATGATATTTAATCTAACAAGATATATTAAAATAAATATATATATTTTTATTGTATGTGATTATTTATAAGACCAAAAATTTTCATAGAAAAAAGGAATATATATAGAAAATTTTGAATGAAGATGTTATAGAAGTTTCTTCATAAAATATACACCAAATATAAGAGGATATCATTTTTAAAACAATAATATAAAAAATATTTTTGATTCTATTTATATGAATGTGATGTGACACATAAATAAGGTGGACTCACAAGTGGAATAATGTTTCATAATTGATGATAATGAATCAATTTTCATGAAAGGATAATGTGTTGTCTCTGAACTTTTTGAAAATAATAAGGAAGTTTATAGTGGAGAAATTTATTGAAACACTTAATGTGATGAAAATAATACATTCCACTTAATATAAACTGGATTAAGAATATTAAGGGTAAATATATCAATTGATATCTTGGATATCAGATGCAAACTATAAGTTCTTTGAGGGAATCATATCGTACCTTATTATTCTCTCATTTTGAACCAAGATATTCAAAAAATCAATGAAACATTAAGAGTGGACTGATGCAATGATTGATGATTTGTATAAAATATAAATTAATGAGTAGTTGGAAATTTTACCCAACCCAAAATAGATGAAAAATATCATAACTAAGTGGGTTTTTTTAAGCAAGATGAATAAACATGGTGAAGTAGTTATAAATAAAGAATATTTGGTGAATAAATATTATTCCCTTGTTAAAAGTGTTTATAACTATGAGAATATTATACTGGTTTATATATGTGAAACAATATGAATTTTTATAACCATTGAAACATAGCAAGAATGAAAAATAAATTAAATGGACATCAATTCATAATTTTTCAATGGTGAATTATAAGACGAAGTCTCTATTGAATAAAATTGTGGTTTTACTCTATGTGATGATGTGAATTTTTATTTTTTCGGTAAATTATGAATTTATATGGGCTACAACAAGTCCTAAGATATTGGTATTATAATAATGAAACCTTCTTGAAGAAATATAATTTCATGAATGGATGATTTGTTAATAATCTCCATTTTAATGATGAAAATGAGGTATTTAATATTGTTAATGTTTATGTAAATGATGTTATTAATCCTGAAAATAATTATGGTGTTATTAGAGAGGTTTCTAAATAAATGAAGAATGTTTATAATATTTCTACCCATGATGAGATAAGACACTCTAATTTAATAATATTCTCCTAAAGAATAGATCATATATTTCTCAGTCAAGAGAATTATGCTTATTAAATGATAATGATGTTTGTAATAGAAGATTTTAATCATATTTCTACAAAAATATCAGGTGGTACAAAATTTTCCAAGGATATACTAGGAGGATATGTGTATCAAAGTGGATCTTTGAATCATTTATATATTCAACTATAAAAAATATCATTTATACAAGATATTATATATTTTGTTACCATTTTTTGTTTTGCATCAAAGTTCCCAAAAAGTGTCACATTTAGTGGATTAAAATATAATAAATAGATATATCAATGGAACATTGATGTATGGAATGAAATAGAACCAATATGGAATAGTTAGCCAATTTTGTTGTTCATGTGCATATTTGACTAGGAAGTGTTAATGGTTGGAGGTCTAAATATGATTGAGATTCATTTCATGGGTAATTATTTTTTCCCTAGGGAATTTAAGATGATTAATTCAATAAAATAATTAAATAATGAGGAGAAATATATTGGTAATCCTAATGAAAAAAATAATCATATAATGTCTTAGTTAGAATGCTTACATGATTAAGTGAAGATAGCACTAATGTTGAAATGTGAAAATCAATGTTTTATTAATCATTCAAAAAATGTAGTTTATCATTAAATATTCTAGAACATGGAAATTAAATATAACATTATCAATGAAATTATTGAGATGAATCAATTAATTTTTTATTTTTATCCTCTAAATGAGGAGATTACAGAGGATATCAAAAAACCACTATTGACCGAAGAATTGTAGAATATAATGTTGATGTTGTGTGTTCCACCACATTATTTTGATAAAAAATGTATATTTTTGTTCCCTCAAATCCTTACCATATTATATTGTAATCAATGGGGCAAAATAAATGATAAAATATTTATTTGATTTATTTTTTCTATATATTATTTTTCATATGGTGTTTTGATTTTTAAAATGGTTCATCCTATTTTTGGATTTGATTATATGTCTTTGTAGTATATCATTTGATTCCACTATATACACTAGTTATATGTATTATTTTTTCATATATTCAAAACTTGTTTTTGTTTTACATATTTACCTATATTATGTGATGATACAATTTCTGTGTCATTTCGAGTTGACCTGGTTTGTTTTGATATAATTTTCTATTAATGGGGTGATCAACCTGAACTGTGTTATCACTTCCAGATTATGGTCATGCGTCTTGGGTAGACTGAAGATTGAATCATCATAATTTAGATAATAGCCATAGAAAAGGGTCTTGGATTTCTCACATTAGTTACTAAAAATGAGTTACCATAGGTGGTCCTGGACTTCTACCAGGTTTGAGACATGGAGTTTAAGTTAATTTGAATGAACTATATGGATGATTATTTAAATTTAACTATTTGATGGTAAGTATAGTTTTTTGGTTGCCTTATAATCTTAATGTCTATTCACATTGTTATCAATAATAGAATTTGGACCTGTAAATTTCTAATTTTCTCATGTATAATTGTTTTTGTCTCTTATTATAAAATTCATCCATCAATATGTCTTCTAAATACAAGAGTTGAACTTTTATGTTAGATAATTCTTGATAATTCTTCAGTGGACCCTAATATTGCATAAGATGTTATCCCCACTATTTAAAATGTAGTTGATGTTTTTTTTTCAGGAATCCAAGAAGTGTGGTGGACCATGTAATAGAATATTTTAATCCAAATCCATCCATCTTTCATGGTGACAAATTACACCATGAATCTGAGTAATGGAAAGAGAGAATAGGTAGGGTTTTAAACTTCAATAAGACTCTCGATGACTCTATAGTTGGGTTATCCATGTATATTCTCTAGAGAATGGGATAGAAATTATGGGACCCTGTTCTGAAATCCATATTGTAATATGATCATACCAACACTTCCTTGAATAAAATAATTAACCAATGTCTTATAATAAGACATTGTGTGCAGTAAAGACCCGATAATTTGTTACATTATACTAGGGTGAGCATACATTGCTTGTGTATTAATCCATTTTTTCATCGTTAGTGTATCTAGAAATGGTTAATTTCACAAATTAGTACATAAAGAGTTATAGGATTTATTTTGGACTAATGATTGTTATCTGGTCGAACATGGTACTCATGCTTCATACGACCCTGGTAGAGGTAGTACACAATATAAAATTGGATGAGGTAGAAATAGGTGGGAAGAATGGTTTGGGAGGAGCTATTGATGGACTAGTGGTTAGATAGGGTGTGTCTTCATGATATAGAAGAAATAATGTGATTATTCTATCTTAATCAGGACTAGTTTTAAGGGTATTAATAGGGCAGCAACAAGTTTTTATTTAGCAGTGTCGAAGGAACGGTTAAAATAGGACAAGACGTATGCAGGCTCCTTGGAATTGTCAAATTTCTGGATGACATGTCCATCTATAATATTTTTTAGAAAATATATCTCAACGAATTAGGGTAGGATCCACTGTCACTAAGGATTATCCTGTTTATACATATCATTCCATGGGTGGTGGGTCATTTCCTCATGCCAAAAGAGAAGTTAATGGGGCATATATCAGATGACTTTATATATCAAAATATGTTCCAAGGGAATATCAAGTATATCCATCTATTGTTAGAGGTAGGGTGTTTACATAATTATTTATGGTGCTAGTTTTATAGATACACTTGCTACTCATTATTTCATATCATCAAATCAAGTTATCATTTTGGCCGTCCATTAAGCATTTATGTCATTCTTGTGGGTTCATTCCACTCCATTGGGAAATATATCCAAATAAAGGTTTATATATCTAACCAATTGGGTGATGATAGTCAACATTAAGGTGGAGTGTGTATTTTTTATTCTTGATCTTTACATATTCGAATAGATTATTATAATGGATTTAATTATTAGTGTTAAATCATAGATAAAATGATATTACCCTAGGAAAAAGTTATTATCTTCTGATTGGTATAATCATTTTTTCCAAGGTGAGTGGGACTCGAGATATAAAATATTAGGGCATATTGTCCTACATAATAAAAAATGACTTGTACTAGAAAAAAATCAGTGACAGATAATATATATGTTGGTAAAAATGAGAAATTCAAACAAATACTGTATTTTGTTGATACTAAATTTTACTAAAAAAATTTACCTTTGCAAATGAATTTATTTTTTAAATAAAAATTAAATACAATTAAAAAATTTACCATAAATTTAATTTTTCATTTTATCATATTAGCATAGAAAATTATTATTTTTTTAAATATAATTATTTTTATTAATTACTATTGCATACAATTATTTTTTTACATAAAAAATGTTGTTTTTATTTATTCAATACAAATAAATCATATAAAAAATATTTGTTAACACCAATCAGGTGTTTATTAAAAAATTATTATGATATAAAACATAATATGATATTAAGACAAATTTTTAATTTAATGGATAAAAATAACTTTCACATTAACAATAAAAAATTATTAAATATTTATCATAATTTTAAAAATTAGTTTAACAAATTTTTTATATGAAACAAATTAATATTATATCTTAGATATATTTTACCTGGATGAGTTTTAAAAACATTAACAAAAATTTAAAATGAATAATAATATAAAAATAATAATCAAAAACACAATCCCCGCATTCATGTTTTCCCTGTACGGTTGTTCCTCCCCTATCTCAACATCATTATTATCTATTTCTTCACATTCGACACCTCTACCAGCACCGACTATGCTTATATGCATGGTTCCCCACTGTCACCCACATCGACATCCACACCCTCCATTCTTCACCATGTTCTATACCACTCCATCCACCAATGTTCGACGAATTATATATTCTTTCAACTATAATGGTGAGATGTTGGGAAGAGCATGGACCGCAAAAAATTTATTATTCAGTTGGTCCATGTTTGAGGCTATAGGAATGTATTTATTCTCTTCATGTTTAAAGCACATTAAATCAAGGGAATATAATGTTTTAATTGAATTAATGTTAGTTTTTTTTCAAAACTAAGTTTAAATTATTATTCATGTGTAATTTTTTATGAATTTAGAATGCTAGTAGCATACTCCAATTTTTTATTGATTTAATCACCTCCACTTGTTTTGATCATCTTCGACCAAGTTACTCTATTTCTAGCATTAGATATCAAGAAACAGATGTCTCAACAAATGAATACTCTACCATATTAATTTCATTCACATTATATAAATCCTGTGAAGAGGATCCACTTATTTTCATGATCAAATTAAAATATTTGACCACTACTTCATGGGTTTCACCATCAACATTGAATCCCCTATTCATTCTCTCAAGGGTCAGGATTTGGATGGTAGGGTGGTTGGGTTTTAGAAGATTTGTTTACAAAAATGATTTTGAATATGTTTTTGTGTGTTTTTTCTTATCATTAAATTCTATTAAGTGTTGAATATTTTCTGAAATTATTAATAACAGTATTTTCAAGTTAAATAATAATGTTGAAATTCATTACCCTATATTAATCATTGTAGGATTAAATTGAAGGGAATGAATAAAAACTAGTGGTTATCTACACTTACCATTATATACATATTGGTCAGAGATTCATTCCTAGTAGACATCATTTTGGATTTGGAAGGACGTCAACAATGTGGCATTCTTTCATGCCACATCTCTTATATACTTTTCCTAAAGAAATGAGTTTTTGGTTTAAATTTTATAATTTAGTTTCATAAATATTTTTCTAAATTCTATTATAACTATTTAGGAAACAAAATGAGTACCCCATATGAATGAACAGTATGCATATATGTGTAAAATGTATTCATATACTTTACATGAATAATGTGGAATTAAATATTACAGTAATGCTATGGATCTCAGGATACTGTTCAGGGTAAACTCACAATGTAATATAATCTATCATAGGAGAAGTTATACCCAATTCTATGTAAGGAACTGTGTAAACAATTACGAAAAGAAACTGTGTATAAGTTAATTGTATATACTATACCAAAATGATGTGGATCATTTCAAACTGTATAGATAAATGAGTTAACTGTATATATTTGAGTAAATTTTCTCCATATATCACATTTATCCTTAATCTAAAATGGATTCATTAATTAATTTTCAAGCTATATGAATTTTTTTTAATTCAATTGAAAACTGTACATATATATCAATTACATAGAGTGTTCTCCCAATGAATAAAACATTACGCATATAGGTTCTATTTTTTGAAAAGTTTCATTTTCAAAAAGAATCATTTTAAAAAGATTAACATTTATATTTAATTTTCATACAGGTTCAATTTTCGAAACATACTGATGTATACTTTAAATTTATGATTAATGTTATTCAAAAACTATCATGTATAAATAAAAATTTTCAAATATTTCATTTGTGTATGGTTTCAATTATTTTATCTGCGTAAAGTATTTCAATGTAATTTTTTATAGATTTCTCCCACATCAATTTATTTCAAATATGAATTTATTTTTTATGTTTTCCCCCTCTTGTTAGGTCATTTTTCTTGATGGAGATCCTTTGTAATATTACATGAAAGACAAGGACATTAGGCGTACAATGTAATTTCTATAAATATTGATAAAATGTTTTTTAATTTCTATTTTCATATTTTTGGTATGATATCCAATCATATTTTACATGTATCCCTTAAAAGTAGGAATGCTGAGATTTAAAATTCTATTTATATTTATACATATTTAATTTAGGTGGTTAATATTTTTAGGAAATTTCGGGATTTTTTATTTTGGATTACAGAAAAAAAAAGTGTTTCATTTACTTATCAAATGGGGAAAATATAACAATTAAAGATCATTTATAATCTGCTTTGAAGGACAAAATAACGGTATATGTAGTTTTATTAATGCATTATCGATTAGTCATTTTTTTGAATTTATAATTTCTTATTTGGATTCTGGTCATTATAAATTACAAGCAAGTGCATATTTATAGTATTTTTAGTTTTGTAAATGAACTATTGAATAGTCATGTTTGTACAATTGGAAATTATTATTGGAGTTTTAATCAATATTAGCTATGACAAAGAACATTTTAGGGTTTTTTACTACTGTTACCAGTCCTTTCAAATGCTATTGGATGGGTATTGGGAATGTAGGTAGTGATGAGTATTTGGAGAGGTTTCATGCAATGCTGGACACTAGTCCATTTAATTTTTTTACAAAATGAAATAGTATTTTAATCATGGTTATTTTGGTTAATTTGAAACAATTATATTTATTTAGTTCTTATGGTTATTGGTTATTTTTGTTTTGTTTCCTAAAGCAGTAAGGACAGTTACTAAAAAAATAATTTGTTGGTAATTTTAGTTTTTCAAATATCTGAATATTTTTAACCAAACAGACCATTTTATTGCCCTGAAAAACACAATGGAGATATTTAATTTGAGTTTAATATTCATCTATTTTAATTTCTTTTTCAAAAGATTTAAATATTAGATGCACTGAATATAAAATCTTCTACCTTTCATTCTATAATGAATCAATACATGAAATAATGTTAATATATCCTATTTTTTAACTTAGTCTTGTTTCCCAAAATTTTCTTATGTTTATATAAATCATATTAGCTAAACATATAAGCCTAGAATCCCTATATTCAAAGTAGAATTCATGTTTCAGCCATGTCTTGTTTTCCCCATCCAGCTTGGAAAACCTGAAACTCATGGCATGTTTTCTTTAATCTCCCAACTCCAGTAAGTAACACAATTTTTCATTTATCCTAGTCGAAATATAAAACATTATTTCATGAATTATTTCATAGATCATTACAGTTGAACCATGGACTTTTATCACGACTTCAGTTTTCTAGTATCATCAACCTCCATCTTCTTGAGTCGTGGAATTAGTTTTTCATATTGTATTTATACATATAACATGTTTCGGTAGGTGATATTTTTTATGTATTTGATTTTTAATTAATCTTTAGATATTTTAAGGCCTTAGCTAGTATAAATTTATCTTTGTAATTCATGAGATCTATACTTTATGAATCTCTTTTAGAATGAAGAAATCTCATACCTGAACTGAGGCCTCACTACACGTATGATTTAGTCACTAACAAGGGTTTTTATGTAATTAATATTGCATTCTCTTATCCAACTTTAGTATTTGTGGTTTCTTAATTAGTCATTATTTCTACTTTAAGTCCTGAACTGAGTTTTTTGTGCACTTCTGGACGAATATTTTTCCCTATATTCTTGATTCATGGATTTTTATTTCTATATAGTATGCGAAATTCTCTTTGCAGTTCTCTTTTTTATTAATATGATTCTTTTAAAACTGTTGAACATATGTTTTCTAGGAATGTGTATTGAATATATGATGTTTTAAGAAATTGGTAAAAAGAAATGAGATTATTAATTATGTTTGACTTGAAAATTCAATTGCCTAGTTTTTTGTGTAATTTTATTTTTAAACATTTTTAACCCATTGGATCCTCTTGATGCCAGTGTTAGATTGAAGTTGAAGTGTTTTCATCAACAAGTGCAAGAAAGGGGACTTGTGAATATGGAGAGATGATTAGGTGATTCCAACCATCAGTGTGAACCAGGACACCGATGATTAATGTGTAAGACAAATAGGTTTCAGATAAATTTCGAGAGCTAACTCGTTGGCTGATCCCTGGTGTTGGAGTTGTCATGGAGTGATGGAGATAACTAGTTTGATAGAGCTGACTCATTGGTTAGTCCCTGTCATGGAGTGTTAGACTTGACTTTCTAGGGGGTCCTAACATGGAGTGTTTGACCTAACTCATTGAATGGTCCTTGGCCTTGAGTGTTGGTGCTGACTCGCTGGTTGGTCCCTAGTGTTAGAGCTGGCTCATTGGCTTGACAAGGATATGGGGGTGGGTATTGTTGGGGTAGTGGATTCTATTGAGGACCTGTGTTTTTTATATTACATTACATTATTAATATAATTAATTCCCTTAACGAGTCTAAAAATAATTTTCTATTTAATTATAAGATAATTTAATAAATATAATATAAAATATTATTAGAAATAAAAATTTATAATTTTTATTCAAATGTAATTTATAAAAAAAATTATATGTTGATAATATTATTACCAAAAGAAAAATTTATCATTATAACCTATTTTTAAACAATTTTCCCTCATATATATTATCTGTTGGAATTATTAGAATGGTAATAGAACTATTTTATATATCACAAAAACATTTAGCGACAGAGTTTTTATTGGAATTTTAGTGACAGGGACATATTTGTTGTAAAACATTTTACCAACAGAAAATAAACATTTACCAATAGATACTCCCCATTGGAAAAAGTGAAATATTTTGTAGTTATATTTTAGAATAATTCACTACTTGTTTTAATGGATGATTCATGATATAATTTACCCTTATGTGGGTGGTTGACATACTGAATTTATGTTTGAAAATCCAAAACTATATTCTGATGATTATTATGTTTTTCCACTATAGAGATATGTTACGTTTAATATTTAAGTTATCCTTGGTAAGATTCATATTTCTATGTAGTATTACCATTTTGGAACCTACCTAGTTATTGGAATATAATTTGCATCTTTAGGAACATGAGCCTAAATGAATTATTCATCCATGAAGGCCAATGTGGGATTCACCACCCCTTTTTTATAATAATGGAAATGAGTGCCTAAAAATTATAATTTTTATCAAAAGATGAATTGGATGACCATTAAGAAAAATTCTCATTTTCCATATACTCATTATATATTTTAACATCTTAGAGGGTCCTATTGGTTTTATAATATAGAACTATTTTCATGGTATCTCTTGTATAGATTCCAGGAAGAAGATATACCTATGACAATGTTTATGAGAAAATATGGGAATTTCTAGTTCCTTTTATTCCATTTGATGACACTTAATTTCCTATATTGTTTTTTGAATTGATAAAGTAGATCATTTATCTCTTCATGGACTCCTTTATTTTCATATTCGGGGATGTTATTTTGGTGTAATCTGTGTTATAGAAGGAACACATTGATTATCTTCATATCAGTCCATAAACATAGAATGAAAATCATATTTATGATAATCATTACATGTTTGAATTTTATATAATAGAATTCATGTATGTGGGGGATGTATAATCATAGATGGACATCTCAATAGATCCTAAAATGGTATAGAATCGTATGCCCTTGGTGCAGCCCAAAAATGTGTTTGAGATCTTGATCTTATTGCGTGTGTCTGGTAATAATATATGGTAATTTCAAGACATCTCTAATATCGCATATTTGATGACAAAATTAGATCTTATGGATGTATGGTTTGAATGAAATGAAATTTATCAAATTACTATGTTTGAAATGATGTTGAGGTTGACTTCAACACTATTTTTGATTAATCTAGAATTAGGACCGAGTTATGTTGTTTTCATTGATGCTTCTGAAATGAGTTTTTTGGATTTCTAGATTCTTGAGAAATAGGTTGTGTCATTTTGATCACACCTATTATTTATTCATGAGGATAAATACACTAAACGTGATCATGGGTTTGAAGCGGTTATGCATGAACTTAAAATATGGTGCCACTATATTTGAAGAAAGAGATTTTTTATATATTTTGATCATAATTTCCTATAATATATTTTAACATAAATGGAATTAAAATTGAAATATATATGCATGGTATACTTTATTCATACATTTTATTTCGATAATAAAAACCCATAATGTGTGGAATGTGGTTTTTGATGTGTTGAGAGTAAAATATTTGAGTAATCTCTGATGGAATTAGTTGAGGAGTGGTCTGTGATGAGTTTGTTTGCTAATTTGATTTTCAAATTATATGAGTATGGTGGACATGTGTTCATGTATTTGATAAATGTTGACTCAAATTTTGATGAGTGATTTTATTCAGAGAATGTGATAGATAATATTTTAAATTTTTTTGTAAAAGCCTTTGTGGTTGGGTGACCTTTGGTAAAGGGTATCAATCCCCTTGTAGATCTTTTTGATTCTATTGAAATATTTTTATTCTATTTTGATTAAGTCCAGAGTTAGAAGTAATAAAAAACCATTCTAGTTGTTATACATTGTGTGGTTACTAAGATGTATCATTATATGAGGCATTGGTATTATTGGAAAGGGATGAGACAGTCGATAATTGATTTTTTATTGCGGTGAAAAACATGTTGGAGAGTTATGTTGGAAAAGTAGAGACCTATTGTGTTGTTGATTCATTTAACTAATACATATTATAGTTTAAAGGAGATTTCCAAGGATTATTTCATTGGATTTACGCAGAATCTATCTTATATGGATTTGATTTTGTTCCTCATTGATCAATTCACAAATTCATCGCATTTCTTACCAATAAATAAGATGATGAATATGGGGAAACATGAGGAATTATATATTTGAATGATTATGAGACTTCACGGGGTTCCCATATTAGTTTTTTCTGATAGGATTATGAGATTCATATCTATGTTCTTCAATGGTTTTTGAGAGGTGATTTGTTCCCATGTTAAAATAAGAACATCTTCTAATCTGCAGATGGATGGATAGAGTGAGAACAATATCTAGGATATAGAGGATATACTTTGGGATTGTGTGAATTATATTAGTGTATTATTTGGAAATAATTTTTATTTGGGTGAATTTTCATATATCTGTTGTTATCAAGATTTGACAATGACGGTTTCCATAAAGGCACTATATGAGTAGCCATATAAATCTTTATTGTACTGGGAAGTGTTGGGAGAGATATCCTAGGTTCAACCTAGTGTTTTTTATGAGACCAAATAGATGTTGTAGTTGATCTCTAAAAATTTAAACATATAAATGTAGAAAAACAATCCTATGTGGACCACCATTGTTAGCCACTAGGGTATGAGGATGGTGATTAGGTCTTTTTCTTAGTTTCACCTCTCTTATGACATCATCTATTAGATAAGAAGGATTTGTTGTCACTATGGGTTGTGGTCCCTTTGAATCATTGAATGACTAGGGAAGGTGTACCATCAGTTCCACATAATTTTTGGGTTTAATTCTATCCATGATGTGTTTCATGTTTCCATATTTAGGATTTATATTCCAGATCCTTCCCATTTGATTATACGAAAGGATGTAGATATTGATCCTAACACCAATTTGGTTGAGCATCCATTTCATATTACGAATCATCAATATAATGTGTTTTAAAATTAAATAACCCCATAGTTGGGGTGAAATGGTAGAGTGGATAGTGTAGCCATTAGACATGATGGTGGGAGTTGTTCATGAGACTCCACTAGACTTCACCTTTTCTGTATCCAACATCTTGACATATTTTTTGGGGATAGGAATCATTTATGGTGGGGAGATTTAAACACACCATTTAATTTCTATCAAGTATATTTTATCCTTTTTTCATTTTTTATTGTGTGTTTGATTCCGAAAGGGAATGGGGAGGATACCATAAATGGTGAAGTCATGAATATTTTGGAAATTTTTGCATATTTCTAGATTTTTTTTCTTACTCACTCGGAAATTGCATTCCTCGGAATATGGAAACATGTAGTGAAATGGTTTTGGGTAGATGTTGTGAAATTTATACATTGTGTAAGAGGTTTCTAGGTCATGTAATAGGTTCGCATCATGTAATTGAATACATCAGGTTTTAAACAATAGGAGTCTCCTTTTTCAGGGATTCTATAATTCATGGGTTACACCACCAATAATGGGATGACACATCATTTAAATTTCATATCAAGTGTTTTTTTGGGTGTTTTGTAAATGATTTTATTTTCATTCACTTTTAAATTAAGTATGTCCATCCCAAATATCACCCATGTTTATTTTTTATACTCTTTTCTATTTGGATTACTTTATTTATAAATTCTTCACTTTTAGGGGTGTATTTCTTCCCTTGGGGTTTTAAACCATCTAGTTCATCCATGTAATTGGTTATGGTTTTGGTTTTTTATATGATTTTGTTTTTATTTTTCCCCAAATTTTGTTTTATATCATTCATTTTTATTGGTTAGGAATGCCATTCCTTTTAATGGGTTTTCTCTTGGCTTCTAGTCACTTTTGTTGAATAAATCAACATTTATATGATTTTGTGGTATGAGTTTCTATTAAATTGGTTATTTTAATGAATTTCAGTTTGTTATTATTAAATTCATTTGGGTTGTTCATTTATTATATGAGAAATTTTTTTCAAATTATTTCATGGAAATGAAAATGGTTTCAAAAATGGGATTTACATTAAAAACAAATATTCCTAATTTTGAAACTACATTTCAAATTATTTATAGGATTGGATTGGATTTTAAAATGTTTAATGAAATTGTTATTTTTTTTAAATGAATTGGGAAAATTTCAAATTGGTAACCTTAGATGAATCAGGAAGGAGACACAATAGCTATAGTGTGTGTTAGTCCACTAGGAAGTAATTTATTTGATATAGAATGGAAAGACATGATATCCATTGGGCCGAATGTTTTTCTATTCACTAATGTCAATTTATAGTGTTCATAATACCACATTATATAGCCCAATATGATGAGCTTGTTCATTTTTCATTTATGGTTATTTATGGAATGATATTTTCATTATGGATTGATGATCACAATTGTTTGTGTTAAGTTATATCACATAGCTTCACGAGATAGGTTCTTCCATGGATATTTGTTTAAGTATTAACCTCTTAAGGTGTAGATATGATTTATTATTTTATAAATTCTACTTGTTTTATTTATAGTTGGAAAATATGAAAAATCTTTTATGAAAATTAAAGGAATAAAAAGGGGAAATGATTTATAATTGGATTATAATTATGAAAATTATATGTAAATGTATTTTATAAAATATTTAACTTTTACATTATTGGTATTATTTACTGTATTGAAATTTATATTATATCATATTGGGAATTTCCTCAACCCTTACTTGTGACTTTGGGCATTTGATGTAGTTTTATTCTAGGGTTTAGGTAAATGGGGGAACATCTGGTTGTATGATGGTTTCTCATGGGTAGGTTATTTTGGTTCACATTGGTCTAGTGGTGAATGGCTGGTATGGGTGGCATGTTTAGATGACATGGGTTGGTTCGTTACAAAAATTTCATTCATTGTTATAAATCATGATTAGTTTACAGTTATACAAGGATTTATGAAGTTGGAATAAAACATTATGCCTATTAGAAGTTTATTGGAGTGTTTAAGGATATTTAAATAATGAATGCCCAATCTTAGAAGACCACACTCTTGTTAAAATACATTTTTATGGGTTGGGGACCCGAAATGGGATACGTCATGACCACGGTAGGGCATTTTGATGGTCGTCGTGCAATGTTTGTGTTCCCATGTGAAACATTCAAGGATAAAGGTCTTGTGGTGTGTCCAAGGTGATCTTATGATGTGCCTATGATAATATTTCTTGTCTAAAATTGCTATGTTGGTTCTCTATCTAGTCCTTGATCCTACATATAAGAATGGGGAATGCCCATTATGGTCTTGGAGCTATGTGAGGCGAGTTGTGGCCATCCTACTATGATTCAATGTGAAATGGGATGAGGGAAAGGACCACATGAGTAGTATAAACATTCAAGGTTTGTAGGAAATATTGTGATAAAAAATGGATAGATATTTGGGGGAAATACCATGGTGGTTGTAGTTTTAAATGAAAAATATATAAAATATGAGAAATAAAAATTGGTGGAATACGTTTCAGGGATTTTGATATAGTTAAAAGTGTTTTCTAGGATGTGGATTCATATAAGATCCAATAGATTATTAAATCGATTTATGAGGTTATTTTTCAATGAATCAATTAGATATATATAACTGAGAAAATTTAATGACTCAAAATGAAGCGGGACTAGTTAAGATGGTGGGATAAAGATATTTGATTGAGTTGGAATTTGAATAAATCATAGTGGATCTTCTGATTTGAGATTAATATTGTACAAATATTAGATAATAAGTATGAGGAAGGGATGAAAAGTGAAGATGAATAAGAAATTATATAATATGAAGAAGAAATGTCACAATAAGAAGCATAGTATAAGAGAGAGAAAGAAGAGAAGAACATGTTACTTTGAAAATATTCACAATAGTTAAGAGATCATACCTAATATTCAATAGGATGAATAAGTTGTATAAGATAACCTATATATAAAAAAATGAAGTCTATGTATATAAATATTAGTTAATAAAAATATCTGTATATTTATCATGGTAATATTGAGAGATAAAATAACCTAGTTCAGTGACTTTTGGTAAAAATATTATAGGGGAAAACAGCCTTTTTGTACATACTTAATTAATCTAGGGGGTCATATGGTCTCAGCAAAATATGATTAATATCAATGACATAACTTCTCATTTTGAACGGTTAACCCCATAAATCTTCTTTTTCAACTATAAGTGTATTTAAAAGTGACAAGATTCAATGTAATCGATGTTTAGATTTATTTCCCTATGAAAAAAAATTGAATCAAGGATTCATCCACCACCCCTTAATGAATCTATAATTATCTTATATATATTCATTTTCATAATATATTTTAAATATTATTCGGATGAATTTTATAAAATTTATTCTAAAAATAATATTTAATTATTTCATTTGTTTTTCACATGTGTGTAAATAATAAAAATTTCCCATTATTATTAATATTATTATAGATCTAGGGTACCATGTTGATTATGTAAATAATGATATTTCATATGAAATTCTTATATTTCTAATCGTATAACTATTTCAAAAAATATTTATTATTCCCAACCAAAACAATAGCTATTTTCGTTGTTTCTAAACAAAAACTCCAGGGAATTCTATCAAACCGTAGGGAGCCCTCTCACAAAGAACTCAAAATATATGTGTATGATCCTCCTCCAACACACCTATCGATTCTAGGTAGATTAGTGAGAATTCATATAGGAAGTGATTATCATGGAGATCAATGATGATAACCACTATTGTTGGGATCATATGAACCACAAATCAAACACACCTACAACGATTATTAGATGTACACAGAACACATATGGATCACCTATTTTGGGAATCTATAGTTTATTCATGTGACGAAATACGAGATTGATATAAATTTATTTTCATATTAATCATTAATGAATCCATTCTTTATAAGGTAATTCTTTATCTAATTAAATTTATTATAAATTTTCTATGTGAAGATCCTACATTTGGTTATGAAGTTCTCATGGAAATTAATTTTTAATCCTATTATATTAATCATGGAACTGTTCATTTTTATACAACTATGATTAGTACTTGATTGCGACAAAAAACCATGGTTGTAATCCCCAATTGTGCTTTGATTGTTCGCACAACCTATGTGGTGTGATAGAAATAAAAATAATATTTATAAACTATTTATATATTATTGATCAATTTACATATTTATAATTAGTTTTAAATTGATGTTTAACCATTATTTAATATGAATAATGATATATTATCTTTTTTCAATTCGTTATTTAAAATGTAGTCAATAATTGGATAAATTTGGAATGAATTTTTATTTTAAGAAAACATATGGAGGTGAAAAATATTTTTCAATATATAGAGAAAGAGTGCATAATGTGTTTCCCACATGTACATGCAATGTACTAATGTTTTTAGGCACCAATACTCCTCATGATTTAATTTAGAGTGTTTGAATTTATTACATGCAGTTTGAATTTAATACACCACCTATTGACTAGCACATCATTCCACATAGTTTGTTGGAGTACATGGTGTAAAACATGAGTACATGTTTTTTATCGCATTTTTCAATGACATTCGATGTGGTTTTACATGGAATGTGTGACTAAACATTACATGACTTATAGTCCATGAGATGTGTACCTCATATACACATTGTGTTGTTAATTAATTTCAATGAAATTACAACACACGATAACTATGTGTGTTTCATAGTTATATGGGGTTGATTTATACATGATGTGTATCTAGCTAGTATAGGCCATCTGCATTACCTGAATAGACAGAATATAACAGTAATCTGTTATTTTTCTAAAACCTTATCAAATTGTGTAATATATGTAATTTATATTACTTTAAAGTCTCTGTGATGGGTTATATATATAATATTTAATTAATATATACCAAATATTCTAAACTACATTTTGTGTATATTTCATAATACATTGATTAATCAACATGCATTAATACATGACATGGAATGTAAGTATCATATACCCGCGTGTCTTTGTTTGAAAACACCCATTGCGAAATTATGTCATGTGATGTGTATTTTACATGTCATGTGAGTATAAAATATACGAATAAACTATACACTTGGTAGTTTTGATAGGTTGTTGTCATGTTTTCATCAAGGTACATAATTTTTACATTGTCTTTTTTATATAAATTTATTTTATTTGTTTAATTTCTTTGTGGATTATAATATCAAAGAATTGTTAATGAGAATTGGGACAATATAATCAATTAATCAAAGAAGTTTATTAATTCATTTCAGAATGATTTATCTAAAATTATATTCATTTATAATGATTTATTTTTTATTAAATGCGTAACTCATTGCATGTGTGTGAAAAATCATAAGCATAAACCATGAATTTGTACATGGTTGGATTCCATCAATTTTTTATAAAATTGAATTGATGGTAACAACTATGTCCTTATATTCATTATATAAGGGCTTACGTACCCATAGTTTAATTTTTGTAAACCCCCTAATCAAATAATTTGGTTCCCCTCACATTCATGTGATAAAAAGACTATGCAATGGATTGAGATTCCATGTTACTATAGGCTATTCATGTTTGGAGCCTTGGAGAATCTAATCCAACTGATACAAGTGATGATATCTGAAAGATACAATATGAACTAAGACACTATTCAAGGTTTTTGTCATGTTGGTCTAAGGTTAGATTATAATAATCCAGATAAACAACCCACTAGGAAATGATAACAACAACCTAACTCTTATTATTTTATATCTATAATGTTTTATTGACAATTTCAATATGAATGGTTTATTGATAACATGAAATCATGAATTAAATGGCATTAATGATATAATTATTCTAAAAGTATATTATATGTAAAAAAATTTCAAATACATGGTCATTCACTTATGTAAATACCCTTAATATTAGTATGAATTTAATACAAACATAATGGGTTACTTCTGGATAATATATTGAAATCCATCAACTATATATATTAAGTCAGTATGGCCTTTCACTCTATGGGTAGGAATCTATCAAATGAAATGATTAACCAACCTCCACTACATTGCATTTGAATAATCGTTGAATTCCTATGTTTTTATTTTTTTTTTTAAAATAATCCAGTTTTAAGTAAGGAATTGTTGTAACACCCCAATAATATTAATTAATATTTCTCTTTAAATAATTTAAATTATTCATTTTCTTTCTTTTTATATAACCATGAGTTTAAACAAACCACAAGACACAATTATAATAAAATTACAAGTATTATCTAGTGATTAATGAGGTAGAAAAAAATGAATACCATGTTTCAAAAGAAAAAAATGTTTTCAAACTCAATATAAATTTATTCACAAGTGTGTAGAAAATATTCACACATTTTTTAATAAAATCACATTTTATTAAATAACACATTTTCATAAAATTTAATTTTATATTATATTTAAATGTGATTACTAATTGTAATTTGTTCTATAAAATTTATTTCATAGAATTAATTTCATAATGTCAACATTATTTTAATATCATTTTTCTATAATGTTCCAAAATCATTTATTATTTTCCAAAAATATTAATATTTATAGAGACATGTATTCTTATTTAATGTATTTAAAAGTCAAAATTGGGGATTTGATTGTTTTTAATTATTATTTATTTCATTTTTTCCTAATTAAAGTTTTTTAAAGTGACATTATACAACAATTTATAATAAAAAAATAATTTTTTTTAAATGGGAGTTTTCTAAGAAAATGTTTTTCATGGTTGTTTAATGGATTTTTATAGAATTTAAATATGGAACATCAATGTTTTGAATTTTGGAAAATGGATACCATATTAATATTAATAAGGAAAAAAGTTATTTAATTTGGCATTTTTAATTTTTTAAAAAATATGATTATTATCATTATTAAATTTTGTTATCATCATAATAGGTATATTGGATAATTTATTTTAAAAATAAAATTATTACGACAATAAAATTACTCTAAAACAACCCATAATTTTATTGGATTAATAGATTTCGACCCTTAATACCTAAGGATCTCAACTATGTTTTTAATGGACATTTTTTCAATAAAAATTAGTTATATAATATATAATCAAATAAGGTCACGAAATGTCACTTTCATTGTCCTAAACACAACTTATATTTCCATTTGGGGACAATGATATATTATGAACGAATCAAAATGAAAAATTCGTAATATAATAAAAAATATCATGATAAAAATTTAATATTTTCTTTTTGGGCCACTTAGATGATATTGTTATTTTTATAATGTATTCCATAATAAATATTTAATGATGTCACATTCATGTTTGAAATAGTAAATCATTTTTAATATTGGGTAACCTGAAATTTATGGCTGACTATAAATATTATTATAAAATGTTTAGTACTTATCCTCATCATATTAATTTATTTTTATTTTTTAGTGAAAAAATTTGTATATTAAATAATTACACAATACTGATGTAGTAAGTATTTTTTTAATGGAAATATCAAATAATTGCTATTAAAAATGTTAAAACAAATAGTTTTTTATATAATTAATTTGATAAATGAATTTTATCGAAGACCTTTTCCTCTACGGGATATAATAATATTTTTTATTCTAATTTAACTTATTATCATTATATTTTTAAATTTTCATGTAATGAATAGAGTCAAAATTGATTGTAATGATATTTTATGAAAATAATAAATTTTAAAATAATTTTAAAATAATAAAAAATAATGAAAATATGTTTTCAAAAGTCATAAAATGTTCATTTATGATTGAATTTATATCACATAAGTAAAGAAAATTATGACCTCTAAAAATTGAAAACGTTGGTTCCATAGTAAAAATTGAAATTGGTTAACTAAGGGTTTAACAAAACGATAATGTTTAAAATAAAACCAAGTAATATATAAGATCAATTGGTTGTTGATATTACAACCTTATCTCTTGTTATCTTCTAATGCATGAGATTTTGGACTTATTTGGTTGAATAATAAATTTTTTTAAATTAATATTTTCAGAAATTCCAAATTTTCCCCTCACCTCAATTTTAAAAGGCAACCTCCTCCCTCACTTCTCTAAATCATATTGAGAATTCAATATCATACATACACTACCAATTTCTCTTCCCAACATATATATACAAATTATGGAGTTTTTGGTATTCTATAAAGGACAACCATAGTGTCCCTTGGGGGGGATCTAAAGTAAGATCTGCAAAGAAGAGGTTATCGAATTTACTGACTCTTTAAATATTATTTCTTCTTCTACATCATCTTCATGTGTTTTTCTCATTATAAATTAATATCCCCAATATAACATTTATTTTTAGATATATTTATGATTACGAAAAAATAATATTCCACCCTTTAACCATCAAAAAAACAAAATCATCGAGATTTGGTATGCAGGACATACCATCTCCACAATGTGGTGTAATATTATTTTCATCAGTACATTATACAGATCTGTATAATGATAGAAATAATATATATATATATATATATGATATTTATAAAAATATATTTATTCTATAAAAAATCATACACCATCCAGTTCTATAAAATTTTACCATTAAGTGTCACGAACCGCCTTCACCAAGATGAGGGAAGGAACAACAGATTGCCAAAACCTTCCTTATTCAAGTTTAAAGAGGGATAATTACCCCTGAGACCCGCCATCAAAAGGTCTCAGAGTGGTGACTAACACCAAGGGTATGTAATTACATGAAAAATGGAAGGCATCACCCTTTTTATTTTTTGGGATGGGAGATAAGATAGTAAGTCACAAAAAACACAAAAATTGGACACAAATGTAAAGCCCAAGAAATACATTCCCATATGCATGTTTCAATAATAAGTGTTACAATACAAGAAAACACATATGGTAAATAACAAAGAAAAGAAAAAAGCAGCAGCAATTATCCCAACATCCGAACTAGTACGGTCCCGCACTTTCCTCGAATTCTTCCTGGAAAGCTAAAAGTTGTTTTATATACATAGGGTGAGCATACATGTATACTAGGTAGGGAAACAAAAATCTATCATGCATAAGTGGGGATGAATTCTAATCCCCCGTGAGAAAAAGTGATAACCAAGCACCTAATTAAAAAAATACCCATCGAAAACTCACCATGAAATACTCCCCAAATAACGCAAGTCGGGTAACATAGTATTAATAACACATTGATGTTTGGGCACCCCACAACACTTTCCCACTAGTTATTGAAGACATCCTACATGTCATACCTTACCTACCATTTTCACCACAGTCCCACTACCATACCCCGCCCACACACACTAGGGCTACCACAACCACTCACCTTACCCACAAACACCTAGTCCACAACCACATGTAACCTTGAGTGCAAACTCATGGGCCAGAACAACTACCACCATGACCGAAGACACCTGGCCCCAAAAAACTACTACCATTCCCAAAAACACATGGGTCTCATCTTAAAGACACTGGGGAAACAACTTGCCTACACACACATGGGCCAACCACTACAACGTACCGTACCCGAAGAATCTTGGGCCATAATGGACCTCAGGCCATCACAGCCTACCTAAAGTCTCTTGGGCTACTCGGGAATGGGAGAAGAAAATGAGCTAATAATCATCCACTCTTAGGGGTGTTGGAAAAAACACCATCTGCCATGAAATGGGGGTGATCAGCCCGAATTTCTTAATGTGGGTGGGGCACGAATAAGAAACATAAGAACTAAATTATACATATAGCTAAACAAGCACTCTTCCCAACCTAGTAGTTTCTATACTAGCCCATTTACAAGCACCCTCATTACTATTCATTCATAAAAAGCACAATAGCTACAACCAAGTCACAACTCATTCCCGAAAAATTATTCCCCATTGAAGCCATTCTCGTTTTCAAATTCACATGATTCCATTTAAGTAATTCATCACTACCGGGAAACTAGTAGTCATAGACACAATCCAATGAAGGAAAAACAACCCAGCAACTGATTAAGAATTCACACCGTGTTCTCTTGTAATGTCCCAACAACAAAATGGAATCTTGAGATCCCTCAATGTACTGTAACAAAACCATGCCCCACTATATGGCACCTCACATCCATATATCCACCAACCAAAAACTGCACCACAACCGGGGATCTCATCCCCATCCTTGTCACCCCATAAGAATCAAACAGAACAACCACACCTATTACCAAGACAGAGGAGGGGAGTTTTTTAGATTCAACATAACATTCATTAAGTTCCTTCTTTCCATTTGGCTAAACGTGGTGATCACACAAGGATTCATTTTCACTGAGAATCTATTTAATGAACCTAGTTTATGTGATTAACCATTATCCATGTTACATCCATTCAATCAAGCAGATATAGACAAAAAAATATAGGATCATTAGTGCATAAGTAAGGACCACCAACACTGACGATTTTCATTAGAAATAATCCCATAAAATCCACAACATAAAATTGAGGATAAAATAGTAGATCATTATCATCAAACACACCACTTCATTCATTAAAAGTTTGTTCATTATCTTTATAAAGGTTTATTTATATCCATTCCCAAAGGAAACATTATCATACCAAGTCCGCTTGGTACATAGTAAAGAAATAAAAAGGAATAACCCTACCTAGATGACCAATGATCAATGTTTTTCTCCACACAAAAAGAACTGGGTATGCGTGACATGCTGGGGAGGAACTTCGGGGACTCCAAGGGTGATTATTAAAGGCTTCAGTATAGGCACACCTCTAGCATCGGTAAGGGGGGACTCTAAATTCACCAAGAAAAAAGAGACCAACCCAATAAGAAGAAAGAAATAATTATCGTACGATAAAAAGGTGAGATCCTGGAGTTACAGGATATGATATTTTGAACGGCTTTAAAGGCCCATCATGATTTTACCACGTGGTTGGACAGTTACACATGATGGAATTAATTGTTATTTAATAATTCTCATTAGATAGGTGGTCATAACAGATGTGTGTTAAAGGGTTTTTTAGGGAGGAAAACATGTAATAGTGGTGGAACTGGAATGTACAACAAAAGGGTGTGACACTGAGGAAAAATCATATGTTCAGGTAAGTCAAGGTTTTCCAGAATCATGGGGGATTTTAGATATCATTTTTGGAATAATAAATGGATTTGAAAGGGGAATTAAAATACTTTTATGTCATTAGATACATTGTGGGAGTGGAATAGGAAAAAGAAACAAGGGTGTGACAACATTTGGTGAGACACCATAAGCGGTGCCACGGTCACAGTGCCACCGTCATGGTTCCACCATTTCGGTGTGCGAACGTGATGGTGTGACCGTGATGGTGCCACTGTCACGGTGCCAATGATTCGATGGAACCATTTGATGGAATCAAGTTTTTTAGAAAACTACTTAATGAGTCATTGTATAGTCTATTACATGAGATAGATCTCAAACTATTCTCACCCTCAAGAATTAAAACTATGCCCGAAGAAAAGAGAGGGGTTTGAACAAACACCTCAAAAGATACCTCTCAAGAGTAAACCTCATCAACATCTAGGAACTCCTCTCCCTAAAGTAACCACACAAACATATAAAAGTCATACCATCCAGTCATATGGATTAGGGAGTCCATTTCTCCATGTCAAGATATTGTTCACTTTGGAAGATACTGACTCGCCTGCAATAGTTTAACTGCCTCCACATTAATGCATCTTGATTAAGGATCAGGTTCTCCCCTCCCCATAGTCAAGACTCTACACACACATCTTGAGAGTAAGGAAAATAAACCATTTCATTGTTAACGAGGTCAAACACAACATCACAGAAAAGTACAAAACAGAACAAAACAAAACTCAAAACAAATCTAGGTACTGTGCGTGCATTTGTGCCTCTCGTTCCCAGGTACACTCCTCGAGGCCACCATGCCTCCATAACACATGAACTAGGGGAATGGATCATCTACAAAAAACCTTCTCGTCACAACATTTGATCAATACTAGTCACTCTATAATTGTCACGCCATCCTCGATATCCAGCTTTCCTCAATCGAGTATTTGTGAACCATCATGTAGATACCAACAGACCTGAGACAGATGGAAGACGTTGTTCACTCTCAGTAGCGGTGGAGGTAGCGCTAGCTGATAATCGACTTCGCTGGCTCACCGCTACACATCGAAGGGTCCGATGAACCTTAGAGAAATCATACTCCCTCTACCAAACCTCGGTTGTCCACGTCGAGGGGAGACCTTCACGAACTAGTGGACCCCAACATCGAACTCCAAGGGTCTCCTCCTATTATCATCATACGACTTCTACTGGTCCTGGGCAGCCTTCAACCTCTCCCATATAAGCTGAACTTTCTCCGTCATGCTCTGTACTACCTCATGGCCAGAAAAACCTAATTCAATGACCTCTGTCTAGCACACGAGTGATCGACATGACATCCCGCACAAAGATTCAAATGGAGCCATACCAATGGTAGAGTGATAGATATTGTTGTATGCAACTCTACCAGAGGAAAGTGTCGCACCCATGATCCGCCAAAGTCCAAAACACATGCCTGCAGCAAATCATCCAACATCTGAATGGTGTGCACCATCTGCCCATCTATCCAGGGGTGGAATGTAGTGTTGATACATAGTCAGGTTTCAAAAGCATGTTGCAATCCATTCCAGAACTGTGAGGTAAACTGGATATCCCAATCAGAGATGATGGACCTTGGTACTCCTTGAAAATGCACCACCTCATCAACGTACAGTTGTGCTGGGGCATCCATGAAACTCAAACTCCTTGATTGATAGGAAGTGAGCTGATTTAATCAGTCGGTCCACTACTACCCAGATAGCATCACAACCCCCCTGAACTCTGTGTAGTCACATGAATAAAAATCCATCAATATTTCATCCAACCTCCACTCGAGGACATCTAAAGGTTGTGACAGACCTCCTAGGACGTGGTCTTCAGCCATCAATTGAGGACACACAAGGCACTTTTTCACAAACTCTGCCACTACCCGCTTCACCCCAGGCCACCAAAACTAACCCCTCAAGCCTTGGTACATCGTGAAAACTCGTGGATATACAAACAGGGGTGAGTTGTGGAACTCACCAAGAACTCTCTTGTGCATCTTCTTTGGGACAGACAACTGCGCTCAGAAAAGAATATAATTCTGACCATCCTACGACCACCCTTCTAGAGCATTACCTTTGTTAACCCGATCACACATCATTTCACTAACTGAGTCTCCCCATTGAGACTCCTACACTTTCCGCAACAAATAGAACTTCACTATCATCTGAAATAGAAAACTTATACCACCATCCACCCTTGCATCCTGGTATAGGGCATCAAACTCCTCCATCACCATCCAAGAATCTTCCAACTCTCAAACCACATTATTTTGTGACTTCCTGCTCAAGGAATCATCCACCATGTTCCAAATTCCTTAGGTGTGGGAAATTTAGAAGTCATAGACTTAGAGAAACTCAATCCACCACCACTTCCACAAGTTCAGGTCCCACTGGAAGAAGATATACCCCAAGCTATTTGGATATGTGAAGACCATAAAGCGCTCCCCGATGAGGTAGTGGAGCCACAACATTAGTGTGAACACAACCACTGTGAGATCTATGTCATGGATGTCATAGTTACGCTCATGGGGACATAACATCGTAGACCATAAGAGATCACGCCTGCTGTTACATCATCACACAAACCAAGCCTTGGCCTGAAGAATCACAGAACACATCAAACATCTCCACTTCTTCTGGAAACCTTGACACTAGGGCACTAACCAAATTCCAGCTCAGAAAACTAATGGTTTCGTCACACTTCCCATTCCACATGAATTCATGTTCTTTCTTATTCAAGTATGTAAAGGTGATGCAGCTCAGGAGATTTTGGGCACGAATCTCAGGTTGTTACCTCCTAGGCCCAGGAAACTATAAACCTCCATCACATTCTTGGGTTCCACCCATGAAAAAATCGCCTCGACCTTGGATAGGTCCCCCACTATTCCCTTCTTGGACACCACGTGTACAAGGAAGTGTACTTCTCGTGCCCTGAACTTTAAATTGGACAATTTCCCATAGAGATGCTGTTATCGGGGGACCTCTAAAACTGTCCTCAAATGCTCAGTGTGATCCTCCTCTGATCATTAGTAGATACAGATTTTGTCGATAAATCTGACTATGAATGAGTGCAGATATTCTGGAAAGATGGAGTTCATGAAATTCATGAACCCAACCGGTGTGTTCATAATTCTGAACGACATGACCACTATGTCAAAGTTCCCATATATTCACTTGAAGGCAGCCTTCGAGATGCCACCCTCCTTCACCCCCAAGTAGTGATATACTGACTGCATGTCAATCTTGGAGAACCATCATGCCCCCTTCAACTAGTCAAAGAGGTCGCCTATCTTGGGGAGAGGGTAACCGTTATTGACTGTTACCTGATTCAGTCTCTGGTATTCTTGGCTCAGCCTCATACCACAATCTACCTTCTTTGTGAACAAGACTGGAGTGCCCCCAATGACAATATTTTTTTGACCAAATCCCTTTCTCACTATATCATAAATCTGAATCTGTAACTCCCACAACTTAGAAGGTATCATCCGATAGGGATCCATCAAAATTGGACGGGCGCCGAGATTCAATTCTATCCCAAACTCAACATCACGTTGAGGGGGTAGAGTCACCAACTCATAGGGGAGAAGTAAATGAATTAACTAATGATTCCTATGACTTCCGAAATTTTCATATATGTTGGCTCCACTGACAACTCATCTAACAAGGAATGAAGGGGATCTACTTGCATGTTGCCTCCCTGGAAACACCTCTTTCTCACGAATGTCACACATCAGTTACCCATATCTAAAAACACAACCCTTCCCCGGAATCGGTTGACAATTTCACACACCAATAAAGACATGTCGATGCCTATAATGACATCATACAGCTGCATCTACTGCAAAAGAAGGTTTGCATTAGACTGATGTGGTCCCAATATTAGTTTACATCCTCAGCATACACGAGACTAGCTGGTCTGACCTCTGAGTAGCGTACACAAAACCAGGGGTATAGAAAGTCTCTCTGCGTCTAGACCCAAATCATAGTCTTGAATGGGTTTATTAAAGGAGTGAAAAGCTCCTGAATCAAAAAAGGCATAGGCAAGAGTACTAAACAATTTGATTGTACCTTGAACGACTTTCGGCCCTGGTGGAACTGATACCTATGCAACGTGTAACTACACATTCCCTTCTCCTATACCCTTATGTTATCATCCACCTCTATAACCATGGTCGAGGTCCCTGAGGATCACCTTGAGGTAGGCCTCCTCCTACAACGTCTGCTCTTAGAGGATCATGAGCTTGCAGTCCCTGTTGCTGTTGTTGCTGCTGTTGAATGGGCCTGATTAGAAACTCATGTTGCTGAGGTGGGTGTTGAACTGGCCCACCCCACTATACTTCACTCGGTTAGGTAACTGATTCAGATGATTTCCACGGCTACCATAGATGAAGCATCTTGGTCTTGGGATAGAACAGAGAGGTGAGGACCGAGAGATCAAAACTGGAACTGGTGGGGCATGCTCCCCATTGGCTGAAACCTAGAAGGCCCTCACACTAAAGGTGTGCTAATGAAAAATTTTCCCTTTGATGAGCCCAACTGACTCCCCTATCATGGAACACCTCTCTGTGTGTACATCCCCTATACCACTTCATCATTCTTATGGACTTAGAAGTATATTGTTACAGCGAAGGAAGCAGTAGCATACAAGAGGGAAGGTCAGAGTGCCTCCTCTAAATGTCTCGCCCAAGACTCTTAATCCAAAAAGACGTCCAGAACAAAGGGAAGGAGATCCTTGAACATGATCCTCAAATCTATCACTGACATACCCCTACATAAGGGAGAGTATCACCTACCACTTCTCAACCTTCATCATGGAAGAGAGGAATTCCTCCAGGAACTCCCTCTCAAAGTGAGTCCACACAACCTCGATTTCCCTTTTCTCCCTAAGATAGAGAATCCACCACTAATATGCCACTCACTGTATTTGGATTATAGATTGAGGAACCTTGTACATCACCGGAGCCCAAATCAAGTTGATAGCTATCACCAGCACCTCGATTCAGCTCCCTCTCTCCATATCCAAGATGATGCCCCCATACTTCCCAAGGGGCTGTCGTTGGAAGGCACAAAGCGTCCTATACCACTGATCAACCTCCTCCTCTCGGTCTTCCCTCTTCTGATTTACCTAATCAGCCTCCTGGGCCATGATTGCCTACACTACCTGTGGTCATTGTCTGGGTGCCATAGCTTCAAGGTAAACAAGGAATGCTTAAATCCAACTAGTGTAGAAGATTGTTTTTGTTTAGATTTTCTTATTGTTTTTATTCATATTAAATACTAAAAATACCAAATACATACTAGAACACAAGTCATTATGTTTCATTTACCTTTCCTTTGGTCTCTACTATGTTATTTTTTTAGCCTCACTTGGTCATTTTGTAGGCCCACATTCCTAGCATTAGATCACGGGGTCCCTAAAATCATGTATCCTAGCTGGTCTTCCCTAACGTATTTCACGTTCCAAGAATGCCTAACATTGTTTCTCGACCATCCCATGAAATCCTCACAGTGCCTAACCCAACGATGTATCCTATCTCTCAACCTTCCTCTGATACCATTTTGCCACAACTCACCTTCACCTTGATGAGGGAAGGGACAATAGATTTCCATACGATTCCTTCATCAAGTTGAAAGGTGGATAATGACCCCCGAGACCCGCCTTCAATAGGTCCTGGAGTGGAAAATAGCACCAAGGGTATGGAATTACATGAAAAATGGAATGAATTTCCCTTTTTATTTAGTAGGATCGGGAGATAAGATAATAAGTTCCAAATAACACCAAAACTGGAAGCAAAAGTAAATTCCAAACAATCCATTCCCATATGCATGCTTCAATAATAAGTGATACAATACAATAAAACTGCAATGGTAAATACCAATGAAAATAAAATAGCAACAACAACTATACCAATGTCTGAACTAGTACGGTCATGTTCATTCCTAGAAGTCCTCCAAGAATCCTGAAAGTAGTTTTATATACGTAGGGTGAGTATACTGGTATACTCAGTAGGGAAAACCAAAATCTATCATGCACAAATGGGGAGGCATTCTAATGCACCATGAGAAAAGGAGATAACCAATAACCTAATAAGGAAACTATCCTCCCAAACCTCACCAAGGAACACTCCCCAAATAACGCATGTCAAGTCAGGTAATAGTAATAACCCATCTATGTTTGTGAACCCCGCCCCACTTTCCCACTAGTTATTGAAGATATCCTATGTGTCAGACCTTCCCCTCCATTTTCACCGTAGTACCAGATCCATACCCCACCTGCACACACCTGGGCTACCAAAACCACTCACCCAGCCTACAAAGACATGGGCCACAACCACACGTAATCACACCCGCAGACACTTGGTCCAGAAAATATACCACTATGCCCAAAGACATGTGGTCCCGTACAACTACTGGAATTCCTAGAGACACATGGTCCTCAACCCGATGACACTTGGGAACCAACCTTCACACACACACTTGGGCCAACCACCGCAATGTACCTTGCCTGATAAATCTGGGTCCATAATGGGCCTCAGGCCATCACATCCTGCCTGAATATTCTTGGGCTACTCGGGAAAGGGAGCAGAAAAGGAGATAATTACTACCCAATCTAAGGAGTGTTGGAAAAAACACCCTCCCACATGAAATGGGGGTGTTCTTCAAGAATTTATCAACATGGTTGGGGTGAAAATTAGAAACCTAATAATTAAATTATACATATATGTAAACAAGAACTCATCCCAACCATGGGGTTCTGACACTAGCCCATACACAAACAACCTCATTACTATTCATTCTTAAAAATTGCAACAACTACAACCATGTCACAACTCATTCCTGAAGAAGAATTCCCCACTATACCCATTCATGTTTTCATATTCATGTGATTCCATTTAAACAATTATTCACTATGGGGAAACTAAGAGGCATATCCACAATCCAAGGATGGAAACACAACCAAGCAGCTGATTTAGGATTCACAACTAGTTCTCCTGAAAAGTCACAAAAACATAAGGCATCCATGAGATCCCTCATTGTAATGGAACAGAACCAAGCCCTAACATAAGGCCCCTCATGGCCTTAGATCATCCAACCATCAACTACACCAAAACCGTGGATCCCATCCTCGTCCATATCACACCACAAGAATCAAACTGAATAACCACATATATTACCAAGATAGAGAAACAGTGTATTTCAGATTCAACAAACATTTCATTAAGATCCTTCATTCCATTTGGATGACCAGGGTGGTCACACAATGATTCTTGTTCACTGGACATCCATTTAATCATCTGAGTTTAGGTGATTAACCATTTTCCATGTTACATCCATTCAGTCATCGCATAATTAACTAGAAAAACAAAATATCATTAGTGTACAAAGAAGGACCACCAACAGCAATGATTTTCAATGGACATAAGCCCATAAAAATCAAAACATAAAATCAAGGTTAAAAGAGTACACCAGAATCATCAAACACACCACTTAATTCTTTAACAATTTGTTCATTATCTCTGTTAAGGATTAGATTCATCCATTCCATAAGGAAACATTATCATACCCACCCCGCATGAAACACAGTAAATAGAGATGAAGGAAGAACCCTACGTGGATGATCAACAATTGATGTTTTTTTTCACGTGTAAAGAACTGGGAATGCGAAATTTGCATGGGGGAACTTTTGGGACTCCAAGATTGAGTAGGAAATGATCTAGTATAGGGAACCTCTAGCATCTAGAAGGGGGGACTCCAAACACCCCAAGATAAAAGAGACCAACCCATAAAGAATAAAGAAATAATTCATGTGTGATAAAAAGGTGAGATCGTGGAGTTATGGGATATGAAATCCTGAAATAAATTAAAGATGGAATGTGGTTTTACCACATCATTAGATAGTTACACATTATGGAATTAATTTTTATTTAATATTTCTCATTGGATAGGTTGTCATAACGGTTGTGAGTTAAAGGGTTTCCATTAAAAAGGGGAAAATGCGTAATAGGGGTAGAACTGGAAAGTATGGGAAAAGCATGTGACACTGAGGAAAAACCACATTTTTATGTAAGTCATGGGTCACCCAAATAATGGGGGATTATAGATATAATTTATGGGATTTTAAATGGATTTGAAAGGGGTATTAAAATACTTTTACCTCAAACGATATGTTGCAGGAGTGGAACTCGAAAAAGAATCCACGGTGGGACACCCTATGGTGAGACACCATAAGTAGTGCCACAGTCACGGTGCCACTGTCATGGTTCCACCCTCACGGTGCCACCATCAGTAGTGCCACTGTTTCAGTGAGCGACCGTGATGATGTGACAGTTATGGTGAAACCGTCACGATGCCACCCCCACGGTGCCACCATCATGGTGCCACTATTTCGGTGTGAGACCATAACCGGTGCCACCATTTCGGTGGAACTGTTTGATGGAACAATGTTTTTCTTTAGAAAATTCCTTAATGATTCATTGTCCAGGACATTACATTAAGGGAATGATATTTTCACTCATCCATACGTATAGCCTACAGTCTCCATGATGTAATGAGATTCATTTTCCATGTTCACCATCCGTTAATGATTATATAAATTTATATAATGAATAAATATGATATATATTCCATTAGTATCATTATTTGAAATAGGTAACTATATCATATTCATAAAAACTAGGACAAATATGATAAACCATGAATATTAAATTGTCGTAGGTGACACCCAAAAAAAGGGTAATAATGAAATATTTTTAGAAAATAGATGATAATAAGATATAATAGGATCATATTTGATATAATTATAATGAATATGGTTTGGGAATAAATTAATAACATTATTTAAACCATTATACATTAGTTTTGTAAACATATGTAGGAAATCAGACCCATTATAGGGGTTCATTTTAAAATCACATTATTATTGAGGATTTTTTATACGTAAGTATTTACTCGGGAATATATATCATTTATGAACATGTTTTTCAAAAATGTATTCCAAAATATTTTTATATTCTTCTAAAATTGTTGATTTAATTTTTAACAGTGTTCTAATTTTTTAATAAATGATTTCAATTGAATATTTGGTCATTTTTCTAATGAGGTTGTTTACGATGTTTCTGGAAAATGTAAAAAAGATATTTTTTAACTTAAACTGAATTAGTGGTTTTTTATTCTTCCATAACTCTGTAATTCTTTAAATCATTATTTAAAACAATATAATTATATTTACAAATAAAATTTTTTCTTTTAAAATAAATGGGATTTAAAGAAAATAAAACTTTTCAATGAAAAATCTATAGTTTCCCCAATAATTATATTCATATCATCTCTAAAAATTGATTTCAGTATTTGATAACATTTTTTTATTGTTACTTATGTATATAAAAAAGAATTTTTTTACTGATACAATCCCCATAAATATTATGGTTGATTTATTGATACAATGGAATGAAACTTATGAAACCTATTTATTTTCAATGGGATATGTTATGATTGGATGGTGTTTATAAATACCATTTGTTCTATATGTTCTAATATGATAATTTATTTATGTTATAGAAGAGAACATTTTTATGGTTTTCAATATGTGATATATGGGACCTATATATGTCTCTAGTACAATGGGTAATTATTTATAGCCCATGAAATATAGCGGAATGGAATGATTTCAAATATCGGTTCAGTACTAATATGCTTGAACGAGGAGTGAACTCGACTCGGTAAGGGATTTTTTCCAATATGATTATCTAGGAAGTGATCCTTAACTACAATGGAAATGTTTTTCATTGCTTATGTTTATTTTAAAATTTCATTTATTACAACATTCCATCATATAATATGTTCTTTTACTCATTTGGAACTTTTATGATTTATTCCCCAACATGAAATCATGATATTCGGTATGCACGATATAATTTTCAGAAGTTATCTTCTTATTCTTATTTCCTTATTTTTATATTATCTCTATTGATTAACATTATCGAGCTTTTGTGATCACCCTTTTAATGTTTTTCTTTTCTAGATGATATAGAGAAGGTTATTAAGTATGATATGTAAAAAAAGGTTCAATTAAAGAATAAATAAGCGAGAGATGATTGATATGTTTTATGAATAAGTTTATAATGATTCATAGTCTACAAATAATCTAATATTATATAGTTTAATTGTTTTTTATTTGATGAATTTAATATTATTATATTTAAATACAATATCTATTTATGAAATTTTTGGGAAAATATAGTTGGTAACAGAGAAAAGTATAGTTATCCTTTAGAAACTATAATGTGAAAACCTTAGTAAGATCATTATGGATAAGTATATGTGTACGATTCAATCATAGAGTTTTGGTAACTATCCTGAATAACATAGAGTGGAACATTAGGTGTCCAAAATTTAAATTTTATAAGTAATTTCATCTAATTATGTGTTTTTCACTATGATTAGTGTTTCTAACAATGTTGTTTTTGGTTTTTGTAAAAGGGATGAACCATGAGGAACCAAATTAATGCTAAATGTGATGGGAAATGCAATAATTTTCTTCATCAGAAACCAAATGTTATAGGAGATATTATGAAATGTCTTATTCATATAGTAATACAAAACTATCAAGAAATGATCTTGCTGGGGTTATAAATAAAAAAATAAGGGAATAAAATTATTTTGATTCCATAATAATGCATTGTCCAACTAATTTTAGTGGGTCTTTTGATCCACTAGTGGATAAAAGAAGGCCAGTACTACTGATATGATATATTTGGTTCTCCAATTCTTAGAACATGAGACTTTAATTTTGGTATTTTATAATTGGTAAGAAGAAGAATATCAAATGTGTAAACTCATCAAGAATACAAGGTAATGAGATCAAATTGACTACATGTAATAGAATGAGTTCAAGAACATATTTAAAGTAAGTATTATTGCTCTATTGTTCATAAAAAGACCTAGAAGGAGTTTTTTGTTATTAAAAATTATTAATATTCAATTTGTACCTAACATGAAAATTTTACAAGACATAAATGTAGGCTAATGGAATTATCATCCATCATGACCATAATATTGAACGATTATTCAGTTGATTAAAACCACGCATTCAAATAAAATTTGAACAATGAACTTCAATATCGATGAATAAATCATTTTATGTTCTCTTAGGTTTGATATTGATATCAGAGTCACCCATAAATCTTATGGGTTTGACAAGAAAAATCAAAATATATGTCAAGGGAAAATAAAAAACAATGGTGAAATAGAAGATAATCTTTCCTTTATGCTCAATGTGTGGAAATCAACAAGGAGGAAGTTACCATAAGGGTACTATTAAATATTTTAATTTTGGGAAATAAATTCATTAGAAAATTCAATACCGACGTGATGGGAAAAATGAGATGTGGTGATGTGAATATATATAATTATACAAAAATGAACCAGCCACTCTTAAATCCTTCAAGTGAAAGAAAAAGGTTCATTGTGCTGACCAATTCCCAAGTCAGAGTGTTATCAATGATGATCGATGTCAGAAATATATTAAATCCAATGGCAAAGGCAAGTCACATTTAATACGATTGGTGATGAGGATTAGTACAATGATCTGGTGAAAGGTACACATACCATCCACTATAAAAAAGAAAATGTTTTTTGTTATTATATATCCACCCACTCTATTATTTCTAATCAATTTTTTATGATTATACTTATATTACCTAAATAGTTAGATGTTGATTTTTCAATGAAAAAATATCATGGAATAAATTTCACATCACAAGTTTTTAATTCATCTATTGTTGATGTTTTTGGGAATTTTTTACCTATATATATTGTGATCCTTAATTTAGTTATATATGATATGATTCTTAGGATGGATTGGTTATATCTATTTAGAGCTCATATAAATATCCATGTAAGGGAAGTTAGATTTCTAATTATGAATCAATTGATGGTCATCTATCAATGTGAGGATAAATATGAACTTCCATTGAAAATTACTTCAATTTTATGGGTCAAAATTCCTTTTAATGTATGTTATATATCATAGATGGTTGGGGGGACTCTCCATTGATGATATACCAAAATAATTGGATTTTTATGTATTTCCAGAATAATTTTCATGTCTTCAACTAAATCTAGAAGTTATTTATTTTATAGAAATTATAATAGGTTTTATCATATTTCAAGGAATCCTTATATAATTGGGCAAATTAAGTTATATGAATTGAAGAAGCATGTCCAATATAATCTTTAGAAGAGAATAATATTACCTAGTCCACCTTAATAGGTATCACTGGTTCTATTTGGTAATGAAAATTATGGATTAGTGAGACTCCACATTGATTATTAATAAATTAATATGATCATAATCAAAATCAAATATCATATCCTCAGTATTGATGACCTTTTTGATCAACTATATAGAGAACAATAGTTTTTAATATTGATTCTCGTTTTGGATATCATCAATTGAGGGTCTATCAGGAAGATATAACCAAGATTACATATTGTACAGGGCATGAAAACTATTAATTTATTGTGATGCCTTTTGTTCTTAACAATTCATAGATTATCTTCATGGATTTAATGAATAGAGTCTTTTGATAATATCTTGATCGGATTATAGTGGTATTTTTAGAAAATATTATTTCATATTCAAAAAATAATAATAATAATAGATCACTTCAGTCTATTGGTATGGGTCCCACGTTTATATGACTTAGGTTGGTTTGTTACAGAAATTTTATTCATTATTATAAATCATGATTGATTTATAATTATACAAGTCTTTATGAAGTTGGAAGTAAACATTATTCATATTAGAAGTTTATTGGATTGTTTAAGGATATTTACATAAATAATGTTGAATATTGGAAGACCACACCATTTTTAAAGGAATTTTTTATGGGTTGAGGACCCAAAATGGGATATGACATGACCATGGTAGGGAGTTATGAGGGTCATCATGCAATGGTTGTGTTCCTATGTGAAACATTCAATTGTAAACGACTTGTGGTGTGCCCAAGGATATCTCATTATGTGCCTATGAAAATATATCATGGCTAAAATGGCTATGGGGGTTCTATAGCTAGTCATGGATCCTACCTATGTGAAAGGGGAATGTCAACTATGGTCTTGGGGGTCTGTGAGGAAAGTTCTTGACATCCTACTATGATTTATTGTGAGATGGGATGAAGGAAAGGACCGAACGAGTAGTATAATAGTCTAGGGTTTGTAGGCAATATAGTGATCCAAAATGGATAGATATTGGGGGAAAATACCATGGTGGTTGTTGTTTTAAATGAAAAATATATTAAATTATAGAACAATAAATTGGTGGAATACATTTCCGGGATTTTGATACATTTAAAAGTGTTTTCTAGGATGGGGATTCATATGAGACCCAAAATATTATTCAATCAATATATACGGTTATTTTTCCAAGAATCATTGATATAAATAAAACCTATAATATTTAAGGGCTCAAATGAAGCGGGACTAGTTAAGATAGTGTGATAAAGTTATTTGTTTGAGTTGGAATTTGAATAATTCGAAGTGGTTCTTTTGATTTAAGATTATATTTGTACAAATATTGAATAATAAGTATTAATAAGGTAGGAAAAGTGAAGAAAAATAAGAAATGATAGTAGAAGAAAAAAATATAAAATAAGAAGGATAATATAAGAGAGAGAAAGAAGAGAAGAACATGTTACTTTGAAAATATTCACAATAGTTGATAGATCATACCTGAGATTCTATAGGACGAAGAAGTTGTAGAAGAGGACCTATATATCAAAAAAAATTGAAGTATATTTATATAAATATTACTTATTGAAAATATCTGTATATTAATCACTATAATAGTGTAAGATACAATAACATGTTCAGTGAATTTTTGTAAAAAACATATAGCGGATAAAATTTTACATACATGTTGAAACTAGTTGGTTATATGGTCTTAGAAAAATACGATTAATACTAATGAAATAACTTCTCATTTTGAAAGATGAACCACATTAATCATTTTTTTCATGTATATGTGTATTGGAGAGGGATCAAGATTCAATGTAATCGATGTTTATATTTATTTCTCTAGGAAACAAAATTGAATCAAGTATTAAACCACCACCCCTCAATGAATTTTTAATTATCTTATATGTTCCTTTTCATAATATAGTTTAAATATTTTTTAGATAAATTTTATAAAATTTATTCTATAAAAAATATTTCATCATTTCATTCGTTTTTTATATGTCTGTAAATAAGAAAAATATTCCTATTGTTATTAATATTATTATATACATAGGATTCCATGTTGATTAATGAAATAATGAGGTTTAATATGAAATTATTATATTTTTAACCGTATAACTATTTAAAATATTTTTCATTATTTCTAACCCAAACAGTAACTATTTGTTTTACACAAAAACTCTAGGGAATTATATCAAACCATAGGGATACCTCTCACAGAACACTCAAAATATATGTGAGTGATCCTCCTGCACCACCCTAATCGATTCTAGGTAGGACAGGTAGAATTGGTATATTATGTGATTATCATGGAGATCTACGATGATAACCACTATTGTTGGGATAATCCGAACAACAAATCAAACACACCTACAATGATTCTTAGATGTTCAAAGAACACATGTGGACCACCAATTTAGGGAATCTACAATTGATTCCTATGATGAAATAAGTGATTGATATAGAGATATTTTCATATTCATCAATAATGAATCCATTCATCATAAAGGAATTCTTTATCTGATTAAATACCTTATAAATTAAATATTGAAGATCCTATGTTGGGTTATGATGTTCTCATGACAAATAATTTTTATTTCTATAATATTAATCATGGAACTATTCATCTATATAAAACTATAATTAAAACTTGAGTATGACAAAAAAATAAGGTTGGAATCCCCAATTATGTTGTGACTATTCCCACAACCTATGTGTTATGAGAGATATATAAATATAATTTATAAACTATTTATTGATCATTGATTAATTTTCATAATTATCATTTTTCTAAATTGATTTTAAATCATTATTTAATATGAATAATGACATATTATATTTTTTCTATTTATTATTAAAAATGTAGTCTATAATTGGATTAATTTGGAATGAATTTTTATTTAAAGAAAACATATGAAGGTGAAAAATATTTTTTAATACAAAGAGAAATAGTACATAATGTGTTTCCCATATATAAATTCCACATACCAATGTTTAAGGCACCAAGACTCCTCATGATTTAATTTAGAGTGTTTTAATTTATATCATGTAGTGTGAATTTAATACACCACATACTGGCTAGCACATCATTCCACATAGTTAGTTGGAGTACATGGTGTAAACCATGATTAAATGTTTTGTGTCCTATTTTTCATTGACGTTAAATTTGTTTTTACAAGGAATGTGTGACTAATAATTACACGATTTATAGTCGATGTGATGTTGACCTCATATAAAAAATTTGTAGTCAATTAATTTCAATGGAATTACAACACACAATAACTATGTGTGTTTCATAGTTATATGGTGATGATTTATACAAGATGTGTATATAGCTAGTACAAGTCATCTTCATTACCTGAATAGACATAATATAACAGTAATCTGTTATTATGCTAAAACCTTATCAAATTGGGTACTATGTGTCATTTATATTACTTTTACTGTATATGTGATGGGTTATATATATAAAATTGAATTAATTTATACCAAATATTCTAAACTACAATTTTTGTATATTTCATAATACTATGATTAATCATCATGCATTAATACATAACATGGTATGTAAATATCATATACCCATGTGTCTTTGTTGGAAAATACCCACGGTGAAATTACGTCATGTGATGTGTATTTTACATGTCACGTGTGTAAACAATATACGAATAAACTATACACTGGGAAGTTTAGATGGGTTGTTTTCATGTTTCTGTCAGGGTACATAATTTCTACATTGCTTTTTTTATATAAATTTATTTTTTTGTTTAAAACTGTTAAGGATTATAATATCAAGGAATTGTGTTTGATAATTGAGACAATATAATAAATTTATCAAATAAGTTGATTAATTCATTTAAAAATGATTTATCTAAAATTATAATAATTTAGAATGAATTATTTTTTATTTAATGTGTAACTCAATGCATGTATGTGAAAATTCATAAGCATAAACAATGAATTTGTACATGGTTGGATTCCTTAAATTTTTTATAATATTGAATTTATGGCCACCACATTGTCTTTACATTCTTTATATAAGGGATTATGTGCCCATAGTTTAATTTTCTTAAACCCCCTAATCAAATAAATTTGTTCCCCTCACATACATGTGAGAAAAAGATTTTCTAATGGATTGTGATTCCAGGTTACTATATGCTATTCATGTTTTGAGCCTTAGTGAATCTAATCCGAGTGAGATAAGTGATGATATGTGAAAGATACACCTTGGATTAAGACATTGTTCAATGTTTTTGTCTCCTTGGTATATAGTTAGATTATAATAATCTAGATAAACTAACCAATAGGAAATGATAACAATAAAATAACTCATATTATTTTATTTCTATCATGTTTCGTGGTTAATTTTAATTTTTAATGGTTTATTGATCACAAGAATTCATGAATTAAAAATCATTCATGATATAACTAATATAAATGTAGTTTACATGAATTTATTTTCAAATACATGGTTAATCACTTATGTAAATACCCTTAATATTAGTAACAATTTAATAAAAACAAAATGGGTTATTTATGTATAATATATTTAAATACATCAACTATATATATTAAGTCATTATAGTCTTTCACTGCATGGGTAGGAATCTATCAAATGAAATGATTATCCAATATTCACTACATTGAATTGAATAATTGTCGAATTCCTATCTTGAGTTTTCTTTTGAAATAATCTTGTTTTATGTAAGGTTTTGTTGTAACACACCAAAAATCATAATTAATATTTATCTTTAAATAATATCAATTCATTGTTTTCATGCCATATATATAACCATGATTTTAAAAAAACTCAAGATAAAATTATACAAAAATTACTTGTATAACTTAGCTATTAATGTGTTAGCAAAAAATGAATACCCAATTTCTGAAGAAAAAAAATGTTTTCAAACTCAATATGATTTTATTTGTAAGTGTGTAGAAAATATTCACTCAATTTTTAGTAAAATCATATTTTTTTTGAAAAACTAGTTTTCTTAAAAAATGGATTTTATATTATATTTATATATGATTACTAATTATAATAGGGAAAATAAAATTGATTTCGTAGAATTAAATTCATAATGTCAAAATTAATTTAATATTTTTTTATAATGTTCAAAGAATCATTTATTATTTTCTGAAAATATTAATTTATATAGAGATCTATTTTTTTTAAAGTATTAAAAAGGGAATATTGGGGATTGTATTGTTTTTAATTAATATTTATTTCATTGTTTTATAATTATAGCTTTTTAAAGTGACTTTATACAACAATTTATAATAAAAATTTATTATTTTAAAATGAGAGTTTTCTGATACAATATTTTTCAGGTTTGTTTATTGGATTTTTTTAATTTCAATTTTGGAACATCAATGTTTTGAATTTTAGAAAATGGATTCAAAATTAGTATTAATAAGGAAAAAATTTTGTTAATTGGTCTTTTTTTTTTATGAAAATTATGATTATTATCCTTCTATTATTTTTTTCATGATAAAAGGTAAATTGGTTGATTGTTTTTAAAAAGAAAATTATAATGATAGTAAATTACTCTAAAACAACCCAAAATATTATTGGATGAATATATTGCATCCCTTAATACATAAGGATCTCAACTATGTATCTAATGGGATCTTATCAATAAAAATTAGTTATATAATATTTAAATCAAATAAAGTCACAAAATATCACTTTCATTGTCTTAAATATCGCTTATATGTCTATTTGGGGAGAATGATTTATTATGAATGAATCAAAATGAAAATTTTTAATATAATAAAAAATCTCATGATAAAAAATTAATATTTTTTAGGCCACTTAGATGATTTTTTAATATTTCTATTATTTTCCTTAATATATATTTAAAGATATCACATTCCTATTTGAAATAGTAAATCATTTTTAATAAAGGGTTACCCAATATATATGGCTTACTATAAACACTATTCTAAAATATTGAGTACTTATCCTAATCATGATAATTTTTTTAAATTTTTAGTGAAATTTTTGTATATTAAATAATTACACAATACTGATGTAGTAAGTATTTTGTTAATGAAAATATCAAACAATTTCTATTAATAATGTTAAAATAAATAGTATTTTATATAATTAATTTGATAAATGAATTTTATCAAAGACCTTTTTCTCTATGTGATATAATAATATATTTTATTTTAATGTAACTTTTTATCATTATATTTTTAAATGTTCATGTATTGAATAGTGTCATTTTTTATAGTAATGATATTTTATGAAATTAATAAATTTTAAAATTATTTTAAAATCATAAATAATAAATAAAAATAGTTAATAACGAAAATATGGTTTAAATGGTCATATATTGTTCATTTGTGATCAAATTTACATCACATGGGTAAAAAATTACAACCTATAAATATTGAAAACGTTAGTACCATAGTCAAAATTAAAATTGGTTAAATAAGGGTTTATCAAAAGGATAAGGTTTAAAATAAAAGAAATTCATATCTAAGATCAATTTTTTAATGATATTATGAACATATCTTGTATTATCTCTTAATTCATGAAATTTCAGACTTATTTTGTTTAATAATAAATGTTTATAAATTAATATTTTCAGAAGTTCCAAATTTTCCCCGCCCCTCAATTTCAAAAGTGAACCTCCTCCCCCACTTCTTCAAATCATATTGAGGATTGAGTATCATACATACACTACCAATTTCTCTTCCCAACATGCATATACACATTGAGGAGGTTTTGGTATTCTATAAAGGCCAACCGTAGTGTCCCTTAGGGGAGATCTAAAGGAAGTTCTGCAAAGAAGAGGTTATTGAATTTAACAAATCTTTAGATATTATTTATTCTTATACATCCGGTTTATGTGTTGTTATCATTATAATTTAATATATACAATATCAAATATATTATGAGATTATTTTAGGATTAGGAAAAAATCATATTCCACCTTTTAACCATCCAAAAAAACAAAATCATCGAGCGTTTGAATGTATGACTTACCATCTCCACAATGTGGTGTAATATTATTTTCATCACAACATTATATGAATATGTATAATGATGGAAATGATATATATATATATATATGATATATATAACAATATATTAATTCTATAAAAAATCATACACCATCAAATTTTGTACCATATCACCATTAAGTGTCCCAACCCGCCTTCACCAATATGAGGGATGGAATAACAGATTTCTAGAACCTTCCTTCTACTAGTTGAAGGAGGGATAATGACCCCCGAGATCGACCTTCAATAGGTCCTAGAGTGGTAAATAGCACCAAGGGTATGGAATTACATGAAAAATGGAAGGCATTACCCATTTTATTTTTTAGGAGGGGAGATATGTTAGTAAGTCCCAAACAACACCAAAATTAGATTCAAAAGTAAAGGCCAAACAATCAATTCCCACATGAATGTTTCAATAGAAAGTGCTAAAATACAAAAAACACCAAGGGTAAATACCAAAGAAAAGAAAACTGTAACAACAATTGTCCCAACGTCTTAACTAGTATGCTCCAGCACTTTCCTTGAAGTCCTCCTGGAAACCTAAAAGCAGTTTTATATATGTATGGTTAGTGTATAGGTATACCTAGTAGGGAAAACCAAAATCTATAATTCATAAGTGGGGAGGCATTCTAATCCCCTGTGAGAAAAGGAGATAACCATGAACCTAATAAAAAACTACCCCCTGAAACCTCACCAAGAAACACTCCCCAAATAAGGCAATTCATGTGACATAATAGTAATAATACATCGATGTTTCGGTACCCTGAACCACATTCCCACTAGTTATTGAAGACATCCTATGTGTCAGACCTTCCCCGCCATTTCACCAGAATCCCACTGCCATACCCCGCCTGCACACACCTTGGAAACAACAACCACTCACCTCAGCTGTAAAAACCTGGGCCAAAACCACATGTAACCATGCCCATAGACACCAGGGAAAAACAACTACCACCACGCCTAAAGACACCTGGGCCCGAACAATTACTACCATGCCCAAAAACACATGGGCCTTATCCTAAAGACACTTGTGAAACAACCAGCCTACACCAACATGGGGAAAAAACTATTATGTACCATACCCAAAGAATGTTTGGCCGTAATGGACCTTAGTCCATCACAACCTACCCGTAGAGTATTGGGATACTTGATAAAGGGAGAATAAAATGAGCTAATAACCTGCCACTCTTAGGAGTGTTGGAAAAAACACCCCCCCCCCCCCATGAAATTGGGGTGTTCGGCACGAAGTGTTAAACATGGGTGGGGAACGAATAAGAAACATAAGAACTAAAATATTCATATTGGTAAACAAGCACTCTTCCCATCCTATGGGTTTCGACACTAGACCATACACAAACACCCTTGTTACGATTCAGTCATAAAAAGAACAACAGCTACAACCAAGTAACAACTCATTCCTGAAAAATGATTTCCCATTGAACCCATTATTGTTATCATTTTCAAATGATTCCATTTAAGCAATTATTCACTACCGGGAAACTAACAGGCATAACCACAAGCCAAAGAAAGAAAACCAACCCAGGAATAGATTAAGCATTTACACCTGGTTCTCTTATAAAGTCACAACAACCAAAGGGATTTGTGAGATACCACAAAGTATTGGAACCAAACCAAGCCCCACCATATGGCCCCTCACAGACTTAGATAAACCATCCAACAACTTCACCACAACAGGGGATCCCATCCCCATCTTGGTCACCCCACAAGAATCAAATAGAACTACCACACATATTACCAAGACAGAGAAAAAGATTTTTTCAGATTCAAAACCCCATTCATTATGTTCTTACTTTCCATTTGGCTAAATGGGGTGGTCACACAAGGATTCTAGTTCATTGGACTTCTATTTAAAAAATTGAGTTTGTGTGATTAACCATTTTCCATGTTAAAGCCATTCAATCTTCGCAGATATAGCTAGAAAAATGGAGTATCATTAGTGCACAAGGAAGGACCACCAACAACCCGGATTTTTAGTGGACATAAGCCCATAAAATCCACAACATAAAATCAAGGATAAAAGAGTAGATCAGAATCATCAAACACACCACTTAATTATTTAAAAGTATGTTCATTATCTTTGTTAAGGATTAGTTTCATCTTTTCCCTAAGGAAACATTATCATACCCACCCCTCATGATACACAGTAAAGAGAGACGAAGGGAGAACCCTACCTGGATGATCAATGATCAATACTTTTCTCCACGCGCTGAGAACTGGGGATGTGTGAAATGTAGGGGATGAACTTCGGGGAATCCATGGGTGAGTAGGAAAGGCTCCAATATAGGTTCTCCTCTAGCATCAGGAAGGGGGGCTCCGAACACACTATGAAAAAAGAGACCATCCCAAGAAGAAGAAAGAACGAATTCTCATACGATAAAAAGGTGAGATCCAGGAGTTATGGGATATGAAATCTTGAATGGATTTAAAGGAATATCGTGGTTTTACCATGAGGTTAGACAGTTACACATGATGTAATTCATTGTTATTTATTAATTCTGATCGGATATGTGGTCATAATGGTTGTGAGTTAAAGGGTTTCCATTAAATAGAGGAACACATGTAACATGGGAGGAACTGGAAAGTACGGGAAAAGGGTGTGACACCGAGGAAAAGCCACATGTTTTTGTTATCCAAGGGTCGCCCGAATCATGGGGGATTTTGGATACAATTAATTGGATTTTAAATGGATTTTAAAGGGGTATTAAAATACTTTATGTCAAAAGATACGTTGTGGGAGTGGAACTGGAAAAAGAAACAATGGTGGGACACCATTTGGTGAGAAACCATAAGCAGTGCCATGCTCATGGTTCCACTGTCACGGTGCCACCATTTTGGGGTGTGTACATAAAGGTGTGACTGTGATGATGCCACTTTCATAGTGCCAATGTTTTGGTGGAACCGTTTTATGGAACCATGTTTTTTGAAAAAATCCTTAATGAGTCATTGTCTGGTACATTATATGAGATACCTCTAAAACTAATCTCTCCCTAGAGAATTAAAACTACACCAAAAGAAAATAAATGTGTATGGACAACCACCTAGAAAGATACTTATCAGGAGTAAACCTCATCGACATCTAGGAACACCTCCCCCTCTAGTAACCACCAAAGCATTTAAAGGTCATATAGTCCAGTCCTATGGATTAAGTAGTCCCTTTCTACATGTCATGATACTATCTTCTTTGTAAGACACTGACATTCTAACATAGGTTTAACTGCATCCACATTAATGCGTCTGGATTTGGGATTAGGTTCTCCCCTCCCCCTATCCAGTACTCTCCACACACATCCCTAGAGAAAGGAAAATAGACCATTTCAGTGTTAACAAGGTCAAATACTACATTAGATAAATGTATCAAAATAGAACATAAAAAAACTCAAAACAACTCTGGGTACTGAGCGCGCATTTGTGCCTCTCTTTCCCAGGTACTCTCCTTGAGCCCCTCATGCCTCCACAACACACAAATAAAGGGAATGCTTCGGCCATGAAGCACCTTCTTCTCATGACTTTCGATCATCACTGGTCGCTCTACAAATTTGATTTTGTCCTCAATATCTAGCTTTCCCCAGTTGAGGATTTGTGAACCTTCATGTGGATTCTGACAAAGCCGAGACACATGAAAGATAGTGTGCACTCTCAGTAGCGGTGGTGGTAGCTCAATCTGATAATCCACTTCATCAACCCACCACAACACCTCGAAGGGTCAGAATAACCTTGGAGAAAGCTTAATCTCCCTGTCAAACCTCTATTGTTCATGTCGATGGGAGACCTTCATGAAAAAGTGGTCCCCGAACTCGAACTCCAAGGGCCTCCTATTATTATCTACATTCAACTTCGGCCAGTCCTGGTCCGCCTTCATCCTATCTTGTATAAGCTGAACCTTCTTCATCATGCTCTTTACTACCTCTAGGCCAAGAACACCAGATTCCACGACCTCTGTCCAGCACACGGGTGAGCGACACAACATCCCGTACAATGCTTCGAACAGATCCCTACCAATGGTACAATTATAGCTTTGTTGAATAAAAAATCTACCTGAGGAAAGTTTTGAACCCACAATCCCCCAAAAGTCCAATACACATGCTCGTAGCATATCCTTCAACATCTAGATGGTGCGCTCTATATACCTATCTATTTGGGGATGGAAAGTAGTGTTGAGGAATACATGGGTGCCAAAAGCATGTTGCAATCCTTTCCATTTCTATGAGGTAAACCGGGTATCCCGATCGGAGACTATGGACCTCGGGACTATATGCAACTATACCACCTCATCCACATACCACTATGCTAGGGCATCCACCGAACTCGACTCCTTGATTTCAAGTAAGTGACCTGATTTCATCAGCTGATCTACCACTACCAAGATAGCATCATAACCCCTTGATATCTATGTAATATAGTGTCAAAATCCACTAATATGTCGTCCCACTTCCACTTGGGGACATCTAAATTTTGAAACAGACCTCATGGGATGCGGTGTTCAGCCATTACCACTGGAACTGGAGGCACTTTTCCACAAACTCTTCCACTGCCCTCTTCACCCTAGGATACCAAATATATCCCCTCAACCCTTGGTACATCTTGTAAACTCATCGATGTACCACCAGTGGTGAGGTGAGGAACTCACCAAGAACTCTCTCGTGCTTCGTCTCTGGTAAAATCAATTGCCCTCGGTAAAGAGTCTGATTCTGACCAGCATCTGACCACCCTTTCGGAGCATTGCCTTTGCTAACCCGATCATGCATCAATTCACTCTATGGGTCTCCCCACTGATACTCATCCACTTTTTGAAACAGAGAGGACTACACTATCATCTGAAATAGACAACCTCTACCACCATCCACCCTTGCATCCAGGTGTAGGGATCCAACTCCTCCATCGCCTTCCAAGAATTTATTGAATCTCGAAACACATCTTTCTTCGACTTCCTGCTCAAGGAATCATCCACCACATTCCCCTTTACTGAGATGTAGAATTTTTTGAAGTCATAGTGCTGGAGAAACTCCATTCACCCCCACTTCCGCACGTTTAGGTCCCAGTTGGAGAAGTTATACCTCAATCTCGTTTGATCCGTGAAGACCACAAAGTGCTCCCCAATGAGTTAGTGTAGCGACAACATTAGTGAGAACGCAAAAAATTTTAGATCTATGTCATGGGTGAATAGTTAAAATCATGGGGACGTAACTTCCTAGACCCATAAGTGGTCACCCCTGCTGTAGCATCGGAACACACCCCAAGCCTTGGCCTGATGCATCACAGAACACCTCAAACATCTCCCCTTCTTCTGGAGACCTCATCATTAGTGCACTTACTAACTTCAAGTTCAGATAATATTTGGTTGCCTCACATTTCCCAATCCACATGAAATCCTATCCTTTCATGGTCAAGGATGTCAAACGTGCTGCAACTCAGGAGAATTTGGGCACGAATCTCAGGTAGTAACCTGCTAGGCCTAGGAAACTACGTACCTCCATCACATTCTTGGGTGCCACCCAAGAAATAATCACCTCAACCTTTGAATTGTCCACCACTATTCCTTACATGGACACCACGTGTCCAAGGAAGTTTACTTATCACGCCCTAAACATGCACTTAGACAATTTCCAATAGAGATGGTGTTGTTGGAGGACCTCTAAAATTGTCCTCATATGCTCAATGTGAACCTCCTTTAATCTTGAGTAGATACATATGTCATCAATAAATATGACTATGAACCTATTTAGATATTCCTGGAAGTTGGAGTTCATGAACCCCTTGAACACAACTGGTGTTTTTGTAACACTAAATGACATGACCATGAACTCAAAGTGCTTATATCTTCACCTGAATGCAGTCTTTGAGTTGTCACCCCCATTCACCCCCAACTGTTAATATCCTAGAAATAGGTCGATCATGGAGAACCATCATGTCCTCTTGAACTGATAAAAAAGTCCATCTATCCTTGGGATAGGGTAACAGTTCTTGACTGTTACCTGATTCAGTCTTCGATGGTCGATGCCAAGCCCCATACCACCATCTGCCTTCTTCGTGAACAAGACTAGAGTGCCCCAAAGTGACATGCTTGGTCAATCAACGACCTTTCTCATCACATCATCAATCTGAATCTGTAACTCCCACAACTCATATGTTGCCATCTGATAGGGATCCATCAAAATCAGTCAGGCACTAGGATGCAAGTCTATCCTGAACTCAACATCACGTCGAGGGGGAAGAGTCACCCCCTCTTCAGGGAAGACGTATATAAATTCAATGACAATTCCTGGGATGTCCACCATTTTCATATTTGTTGAATCCACTGAAATCTCAGCTAATAATGAAAGAAGGTTCTCCACATTCCTGTTGTTTCCCTGGAAACCCCTCTTGCCAACAAAAGTCACATGTTTACCACCCATATCTAAAAACACAACCCTTCCCCAGAATCAGTTAATAATGGAACACATTAAGAATGGATAGTTAATTCCTATAATGACATCATACCGCAACATCTATAATTAAAGAAGGTCCCCATTGGACTGATGTGGTCCCAACAGCAGTCTACATCTTTGGAAAACACGAGACAAGTTGATATAACCTCTAACTAGTGTACTCAAAACTAGGGGTACAGACAGTCTCTCTGTGTCTATACCAATAACATTGGCTTGAATGGGTGTATCAAAGGAGTGTGAATCTCCTAAATCAAACAAGGAATAGGCAGAGTACTAATCAATCTGATCATACCCTGAATGTCTTCCAATCCTATTGGAACTGCTGCCTCTTTGGAATGTAACTACCCATGCCTAGCCACTATACCCATCGGTTATCAGATGCCTCCCTAACCATGCCATGGTCGAGGTCCCTGAGTAGCTCTCTGAGATAGACCACCTCTTACAACGTCTTCTCGGGGAGGAGTGGGAGCTCATTGTCCATTCCACTGCTATGGCTGAAAGGGCCTCGTTAGAAACGGATGATGATGAGGTGGGCGTTGAACTAACCCACCCCCACAGTACTTCACTCACTCCGGTCATAGATTCCGAAGATTTCTATGGCTGCCACATACGAAGAATCTCAGTCCTGGGCCTGAACAAAAATGTAAAGGACTATGAGATTGAAACTAGAACTACTTGGTCATGCACCACATTGGATGAAACCTAGAAATCCCTAACGTTGGAGGCATAATGATGGTGGTTGTTCCCTTTGATTAGTCATATTGACTCCCCGATCGTGGCACACCTCCCTGTGTGTGCATCCTTTCTACCACTTCACCATTATTCTGGACTTCCAAGCACATAGTTAGAGTGAAGGGAGTAATAGAATACTGGAGAGAAGGTCGGAGTGCCTCTTAAAAATGTCACACTTGAGACTCTACATCCGGAAGGAGGTCCGGAGAAAAGAAAAGGAGATCATTGAACATGATCCCTAAATCTCTCACAGACATGCCCCCTAGTTAAGGGAGAGTATAACCTACCTCTTCTTATCCTTCATCAGGGAAGAGAGGAATTCCGCCCAGGACTCCCTCTCGAAGGGAGTCCACTAAACCTCAACTTCCCTCTTCTCCCCAAGATTGAGAATCCACCATCGACGCGCCACTCCATGCATCTGGCATATATCCAGAGGAACCCAGTACTTATTCGGAGCCTAAATCAAGGTGAAAGCTATCACTAGATCCTTGATTCATCTCTCTCTCTACATACACGAGACGTTGCCCCTTGTACATCCTGAGGGTTTGTCGTTGGAAGGCATGAAGCGTCCTATTCCACCGATCGTCTTCCACCCCTCGGTCATCCCTCTACTGATCTTCCAAATCAGCCTCCGAGGCTTTGATTTCCCGTACTACCCATGGTCGTCTCTTAGGTTCCATACCTGCAAGGTAATCAAGGAATGCCTAAGCCCAAGTATTTTACAAGATTGTTTTTTTTTAATTTTCTTAAACTTTTTATTCATATTAAATTTTCAAAATACCCAAGACACACAAGTAAACATGTCCTTATGATGCATGTACCTTTCCTACGGTCTCTACCCAATAATCAGTGTAGCTTCACATTTTCATTTAGTAGGCCCAAAGTCCTTGCATCGGATCGTGGGAGCCCTAAAATCTTGTATCATATCTGGTATTACTTGGCCTATTTCACGTTCCAAGATTTCCTAACACAATTTCCCTACCATCCCATGTAATCCTCACAGTTCGTAACCCCAAGCTCTATCCTATCTCTCAACCTTCCTCTGATACCATTCTATCATGACCTGCCTTCCCATTATGAGGGAAGGGACAATAGATTGTCATACCATTCCTTCTTCAAGTTGTAGGAGGGATAATGACCCCTGAGACCCAACTTCTATAGGTCCAAGATTGGTGATTAACACCAAGGGTATGGAATTACATACAAAATAGAAGGAATTACCCTTTTTATTTATTATGATTAGGATATAAGATAGTAAGTCCCAAACAACACCAAAACAAGAAGAAAAATTAAATCCCAAAAAATCCATTACAATATGCATGTTTCAATAATAAGTGCTATAATATAGGAAAAATTAAAAGGTAAATACCAATGAAAAGAAAACACCTTCAACAATTATCCCAACATATGAACTAGTACGATCCTACACGGTCCCTGATGTCCTCTTATAATCCTAAAAGTAGTTTTATATACTTAGGGTGAGTATACAGGTATACTCAGTAGGGAAAACCAAAATCTCTTGTGCACCAGTGGGGAGTCATTATAATGCCCTGTGAGAAAAGAAGATAACAAATCACCTAATAAAGAAACTATCCACCCAAACCACACCAAAAAACACTCCCCAAATAATTCATGTCAAGTAAGTTAATATTAATAACACATCTTTGTTTGGGTACCCCACACCACATTCCCACTAGTTATTGAAGAAATCCTAGGCATATGTCCTTCCCTGCCATTTTCACTATAGTCCCACTGCCATACCCCGCCCGTACACCTGGACTACCACAGCCACTCACCCTGCCCACAAACACATGGTCCACAGCCACTTGTAACCACGTCCATAATCACCTGGCCTAGAACAACTACCGCCACGCCCGAAGACACATGGGCCCAAAAAACTACATCCATGCCTGAAGACAATTAGGCCTCATCCTGAAGACACTTGGGAAACAACATACCAGAACACACTTGGGTCATCCACCGCAATGTACCCTGTTTGAAGAATCTTGGGAAATAATGGACTTCAGGATGTCACATCATACCCGATGATTCTTGGGTTACTCGGGATAGGGAGAAAAAAATGAGCTAATAACCAGCCACTTTTGTGAGTGTTGGGATAACACCTTCCCCCATGAAATGGGGGTGTTTCACACAAAGTGAACAACATGAGTGGGGTGAGAATAAGAAACATAAGGAATAAATTATACATATAGGTAAACAAGCACTCATCCCAACCTAGGGGTTTCGACACTAGAACATACACAAACAACCACATTACAATTCTTTCATAAGAGGCGCAACTACTACATCCATGTCACAACTCATTCCTGGAGAATGATTCCCCAATGAACCCATTATTGTTTTTATATTCCCGCGATTCCATTTAATGAATTATTCACTACCTGAAAACTAACAGGCATATCCACAAGCCAAGGAGGGAAAAACAACCAAGCACCAGATTGAGCATTCACACCCGGTTCACTTGTAATGTCACAAAAACAGAAGGGATCAGTGAGATCCCTAAATGTACTGAAAACTATACCAAGCCCCACCATAAAGCCCATCATGTCCTTAGATCAACTAACCAACAATTGCACAACAATAGGTGATCCCATCCCCATCCATGTCCCCCCAGAAGAATTAAACAGAACAAGCACACATATTACCAAGACAGAGAAATAGAGTTTTTCAGATTTAATAAACCATTCATTACGTTACTTCATTTAATTTGGATAATCGGGGTGATCACACAAAGATTATTTTGCACTATAAATCCATTTAATCATATGATTTTATGTGATTAACCATTTTCCATGTTACAGTCATTCAATCATCGCAAAATTAACTAGAAAAATAAAGGATTATTAGTGAACAATAAAGGACCACCAACGGCCATGATTTTAAATTGGCATAAGCCCGTAAAATACACAACATAAAATCAAGGATAAAATAGTACAACATAATCATCAAACACACCCCTTCATTCTTTAACAATCAGTTTGTTATCTTTGTTAAGGTTTATATTCATCCATTCTGTAAGGAAAAATTATCATACCCACCCCACATGATACACAGTAAAGAGAGACGAAGGAAGAAACCTACCCAGATGATCAACGATCGAAGTTTTTTTCCACGCATCAAGAACTGGGGATATGTATCTTGAAGGGGAGGAACTTCGGGGACTCCAAGATTGAGTAGGAAATCCTCTAGTACAGGCACACCTCTAGGGTCAATAAAGGGGGACTCCAAACACTGCAAGAAAAAAGAGACCATCCCTAGACGAAGAAATAATGAATTCCCGTGTGATAAAAAGGTGAGATCCTGGAGTTATGGGATATGAAATCTTGAATGAAATTAAAGGCGGATCATGGATTTAACATGTGGTTAGACATTTACACATTATGGAATTAATTGTTATTTAATAATTCTAATCAGAGAGGTGTTCATAATATCTATGAGTTAATGGGTTTCCTTTAAACAGATAAAAACAAGTAACATGGGGAGAATTGGAATGTATGGGAAATTGCTGTGACACTGAGGAAAAGCAACATGTTTTGATAAATCAAGGGTCGCCCGAATCATTCGGGAATTTATGTATAATTTATGGGCTTTTAAATGGATTTGGATGGGGTATTAAAATAATTTTACGTCCAAAGATACGTTGCAGGAGAAGAACTGTACAAAGAAACAATAGTGGGACACTGTTTGGTGAGACACCATATGCGATGCCACAGTCACGGTGCCACCATCATAGTACCGCCCTCAGGGTTCCACATTCATCGGTGCCACCATTTTGGTTGCTGACTGTGATGATGTGACTGTTATGCTGCCACCATCACGGTCCCACCCCCACATTGCCACTGTCATGGTGCCACTAATTCGGTTTGTGACCATGACTCGTTCCCCCATTTTGGTGGAACATTTTTATGGAACCAATTTCTTTTGGAAAAATCTTGAATGATTCATTTTCCGGGACATTAAATTAAGGGAATGATACCGTCACTCATGCATATTTATGCCCTACAGTCTCTATGTTGCGATGCGATTCATTTTCCGTGTTCAACATTCAAGCATGATTATATAAAACTATATAATGAATAAATATGATATATATTCCCTTAATATCATTATTTAAAAGATGAAACTATATCATATTCACAAAAAATAGGAAAAATATGATAAACCATTAATATTAAATTGACGAAGTTGACACCCAAATGTGGGGTAATAATGAAATATTTTTAACAAACAGATGATAATAAGATATAATATGATCATATATTATGTAATTATAATGAATATGGTTTGGGTATAAATTAATAACATTATTTAAACCATTATACATTAGTTTTGTATACATATGAAGGAAATTAGACCCATTATAGTGGTTCATTTTAGAATCTCATTATTATTAAGGATTTTTTATATGTAAGTATTTACAGGGAAATATTTATCATTATGAACATGTTTTTCAAAAATGTTTTCCAAAATATTTTTATATTCTTATAAAATTATTGATTTAATTTTTACCAGTGTTTTTATTTTTTAATAAATGATTTAAATAGAATATTTTTTCATTTTCTTAATGAGGTAGTTTCTGATGTTTCTAGAAAAAGTAAAAATGGAATGCCTTTTAACAAAAACTGAATTAATTGGTTTTTTGTTATTTCATAAATCTATAATTCTCTAAATCATTCTTTAAAATGATATAAGTATATTAAAAAATAAATTTTTTTCATTTAAAATTTATGGGATGTATATAAAATAAAATGTTTTCAAGGAAAAATCCACAGTTTCCTCAATAATTATTTTTATATCATATCTAAAAAAAATTCCATTAATGATAACATTCATCAATGTTACTAATGTATTACAATGGATATTTTGTAATGATACTATCCCCATAATTTGAATTGTTGATTTATGGTTATGATGGATTAACACTTATGAAACCTATTTATTTTCCATGGTATATGTTATGACTGTATGGTTTTTATAAATCCCATTTGTTCCGTGTGTTATAATATGATAAATGAATTATGTTCTAGTAGATCACATTAGTATGGTTTTCAATATTTGATGGGTGGGACCTATATATATCTCTAGTACATTGGGAAATTATTTATATCCCAGGATATATAGAGGAATGGAACGATTTCTAATATCGGTTTAGTAGTAATGGGCTTGAACGAGGAGTGAACATGGTTTAGTAAGGGATGTTGTCCACTATGATTGTCTTCAATGTGATCCTTAACTAATATGGAAATGTTTTTCTATGCATATGTGTATCCTGAAATTTCATGTATTACAATATTCCCTCATTTAATATGTTATTTTTCTCATTAGGAACTTCTATGATTTATTCCAAAACATGAAATCATGATATTCAATATGCATGATATTATTTTCAAAATTTATCTTCCATTTCCTATTCCCTTATGTATATATTATCTCCATGATTAATATTATTGATCATTCGCAATCAAATTTTTAATGTTTCTCTCTTCTAGAGGATGTGAAGAAGGGTATTAAGTATGATGTGTAAAAAATGGTTCATGTAAAGAATAAATAAGCGAGATATGATATAGATGTTTTATGAATAAGTTGATAATGTTACCTAGTTTACAAAGAATCTAATACTATATAGTTATACTATTTGTTTATGTAATGAATTTAATATTATTAAACATATATGTAATATCTTTTTATGAAATCTATGGGAAAATATAGTTGGTATTAGAGAAAGGTATAGTTAACCTTTAGAATATATAATGATAAAACCTTATTAAGAACACTAAGGATAAGTATATGTGTAGGATTCAATCATAGAGTTTTGGTATCAATCATAAATAACCTAGAGTGGAAAATAAGGTTTCCAAAATTGAAATTTTATACGTAATTTCCCCTAATTATGTATTTTTTTCACTATGATTTGTGTTTCTCACACTGTGGTTTTTCGTTTTAGTAAAAGGGTTGAAGCATGGGGAACCACATTAATGTTAAACGTGATAGGAAATGAAATAATTTTCTTTATCATAAACCAAATGTTATAAGAGATATTATGCAATGTCTTATTCATATAGTGATACAAAACTATCACGCTATGAATCATGCAGGGATTATAAATAAGAAATTGAGGGAACAACATTCTCTGGATTCTTTCATGATGCATCGTCCAACTTATTTTAGTGGGTCTTTTGATCAACTAGTGGATAAAAGAAGGATCAGTAATATTGATATGATATTTTTGGTTCTCCAATGTTCAGAACATTAGACTGTAATTTGTGTATTTTATCATTGGGAAGGAGAAGAATATCAAACTCATCAAGAATACAAGGCTATAAGATCAAATTGACTACATGTAATGGTATGAATTCACGAAAATATTTATAGAAAGTACTATTGATCTATTGTTCACAAAAAGACCTAGATTTAGTTCCTTATGATAAAAAATTGTTAATATTCCTTCCTTACCTACCAAGAAAATTTTACAAGACATGAAAAGTACACTTATGGAATTATCATCCATCCTGAACATAATATTGAACAATTATTCAGTTTCTAAAAACCAAGTATTCAAATAGAATTATCCACTAAAAACATCAATATCTATGAATAAATCATTTGATGCACTGTTAGGTTCGATATGGATATTTTAGTCACCCTTAAATCTTATTGGATTGATAAAATAATCGAAATAGATGTCAAGGGAAAAGTAAAAACAATGATGAAAAAATATAAGCTTTCCTCTATTCTCAATGTGTGGAAATCATCATGGAGGAATCTACAATAAGGGGACTGAAAAATATTTTAATTTTGGGAAATAAGGTCATTAGGAAATTGACTACCGACATGATGGGAAAATGGGAGGTGGTGATGCAAATTGATAAAAGTATACACAAAATGAACCTCCCACTCTTAAATCCTTTAACTGCCAGAAAAATGGTCATTATGCTAACCAATTCCCAAATCTGAGTGCTATCAATGATGATCAATGTCAGAAATATATTAAGGCCAAAGAAAAAGGCATGACACATTTAATACTATTAGCGATGTGGATTATGACAATGATCTGGTGAAAGGTACACATTCTATCCACTATAAAATAGAAAATGTTTTTTGTTATTATATATCCACCTACTTTTTTATTTCTAATCAATTTTATATGATTATCCTTGAATTACCTAAATAGTTAGATGGTGATTTTTCCATGAAAAAACTTCATGGAACAACTTTAACATCAGAATGTTATAATTCTTCTATTTTTGACGTTTTTTGGAATTATCTTCCTATAAATATAGTGATCCTAAATTTATTATATATGATAGGATTATTAGAATGGTTTTGATATATCTATTTGGAGGTCATATAAACATCCATGTAAGGGATTTTAGATTTCTAATTATGAATGAATTAATGATCATCTATCGATTTGAGGAGAAATATGAACTTCCCATTCATATTACTTCGATTTTATGGCTCATAATTCCTTTTAATGTAGGTTATCTATCATAGATGGTTGGGGTGAACTCTATATTTAGGATATTCCAAAAGAATTGGACTTTTTTACGTCTTTATAGAATAATTTTCATGTCCTCAACTAATTCAGGAAGTCGATTATTTAATAGAATTCATAATAGGTGTTATCATATTTCAAGGAATCCTTATATAATGGGGCCAATTGAGTTGTAGGAAGGATGAAGCATGTCCAATAGAATCTTTACAAGAGATTAATATTACCTAGTCCATCTCAATAGTTTCCACTTGTTCTATTTGGTAAAGAAAATTATGGATTAGTGAGACTCTACATTGATTATCAATAACATAATATGATAATAATCAACATCAAATATCATATCCCTTATATGGATGACCTGTTTGATGCACTATATAGAGATCAATAGTTTTATAATATTGATTCTTGTTTTTTATATCATTAATTGAGGGTCTATAAGGAAGATATACCCAATATTACATTTTGTACAAGCTATGAAAACTGTTAATTTGTTGTGATGTCTTTTGTTCTTTAAAATTTCTACACTATCTTCATGGACTTAATGAATATAGTCTTTTGATAATATCTTGATCATTTTATGGTAGTGTTTTTAAAAAATATTATTTCATATTAAAAAAATATTAATCAATATAGATCAATTGGGGATTATTCTAAAACCATTAGAAAAGATATGATTTATGAAAAATTTACATTATGTGAGTTTTAGATTCATAAAGGATTATATTATTAACATAATCTCTATATTGGGGGTATATATAGATCCAACAAAGATAAAAGTTATTGAACATTTCCATAAACCAACAACAGTAAAATAGATGTGATATTTTCTTGATTTTTTGGTATATTATCTATTTTTGTGAAATATGTATCACAATTATCAAATAAACTCACCAATTTTACTCGAAAATGTGTTATATTCATATAGATTAATTTATGTGAAGATAATTTCTTGGAGCTAAAAATAATTTAGTTTGTGAAACTGTGCTCACATTACCCTAGAGTGGAGAACCCTTTGTGATATACAATTATTCCTCCAATAATGGGGTAGGATGTGTTCAAATGAAAAATTATACGATGATAGATTATCCCTCTTGACAATTAAAAATCTCTAAGAAAAATTACCCAACTCAATATGTTGAGTTAGCAGGGGTAATTTTAGAATTGATGATATGGAGGCATTATCTTCATAGGGAAATGTGTGGTATATATGCTTATCATAAATGATCAAAGTATATTTCCCTTGAAAAGGTTCTGAATATATACCAAATAATATGGTTAGAGTTGAATAAAGGTTATGAATCATCAATACAATACCAACCAGGGAGAGGGAACAAGGTGTCAGGTACTTTCAGTTTAACGGGCCATACTATCCAATCATTGATGAGGATGAAAAAATCCAATATTTATAGATTTTAAATGTATGGATAAGGAAATAATAAAAAATGGGGACAACTCTTATCTAGGACAAATGAATTATAAGCCATATGAACAAGTAAGGTTTAAGGAAGGGAAGAAGAAATATTTGAAACTATAATAAATGGTGAGAAATCATTCAGAGTTCATTTGTGATTGTGAATAAATAATAATGTTATAGAACCGTGTTTTTATCCATCCCATGAAAAAATTAAAGAGGGATTTTTTGGGTGGGAATCATGGTTCACCATTCTCAATTCATTATGGAAGAACAATGATATATGAGGACCTGAAAGAATATTTATGGCGGGCCTAAATAAAGAGTGATATTGAGAAGTATGTTTCCTGATTATTTTTATCCTACAATATATGTATAATAGATATAATTATATTGGTATGTTGTAATCCTTATCCATACCATAATGGAAATGGGAAAACATCCCTATGGAATTTGTCACCAAAAACCCCAAAACATTTACAATCCATAACGCAATATGGGTAATAGTTGACTACCTTGTGAAATCAGAAGAATTCATGTCTATCAGAGATGACTTACCTTCTATTTAACATTACAACAATATATATTAAGGAATTTGTGTGATTTCATGGAGTAAAAAATTAAATTATATATAATCATGGCCTGAGGTTTACTTATAATTTTTGGAGAAGACTTCAATAGGCTCTAAACACAGAGTTATGTCTCATCACATTATATCTTATATAGATATATGGTAATCTTGAGATGAAAAATCAAACTCTAGAAGACATGTTCAGATCCTTATCTATGAATTTTAAAAGATGTTGGGACCAACCACTACATTTTATTTAATTTTCTTACCATAATAAAATTTTACCTAGTGTTCAAATGGATCCTTATAAATCCATATATAGAAATAAGTATAGAACTAAAACATAATATATTGAAACTGGTGAAGTAAATCTATTAGAACCTGATATATTTGAGTAAATTGTAGAAAATGTTTCATCAATTTAACAACAAATAAATGCATCTCGGAGTTTTCAAAAATGTTATGATGTCTTTCGATGGAATGATCATGTGTTTGATGTTGGTGAAAATCTATTTCTATGAATATATCCCTAAAAAATAGTGATAATGTTTTGAAATAATGGATATCTAAACCCTTTTCATATATAACCTTTAAAAAAATTCTTCTTGGAAAGGTATATTATTGATTAGTGCTTCAAAATAATCTATTTTATGTTCATGATGTGTTACATGGATCTCTCCCAGGAAAGTACATACCTGATTATAGAAATTTAATAAACTAATAATTCATACAGTTTGAGCTATATCATTCACATAATGAAAAACCAATATATATTTTGGATCTAAGAGATAATGTTCTTTAAAAAAAGGTCACATTATTTGTTAATGTTTTATGAAAAACCCACCAATTTGAGGAATTTATCTGGGAACCAGTGTCATGAACCAACCCAGGTCGACCTTGAACTGGTCACCTGAGCCAGCCCGCGACATGGCCCGAGGGTCGTTCCTGATCCCCACAAGCTGCATCTAGCATCGGGTATGAAAACCAAACAAGAGGGAATGATTTGGCCCAGTGAAAATAAATAAATGAGGGGAAAATGTAGAATAATGCAAGCCAAAAGAATGACACGAAAAAGGAAGAACTACCAAAAACAGCAAAATAACCAGACCACAACCAAAACTTCTCGCGACTCCGAGAGTCTCTCACCAGTCCACAACAAACTCTCGCCCACAGCAAGCATGCTCACTTCAAACCTTCATCAAAACTAAAAAATAGGAAAACACAATAGGCGTGAGTATTAAAACTCAGTATTAGTTCCCAACAAACTATTCTCAATGCACTACCTTTAAATAATTAAATTTACTAATTCCATGTTTGAACTAAATTATACAAAATATGGGGTTCCACACACACTTCCATTTCTAAGACAAGTAACAGTCCATTTCCATTTTAAATTTAAAAACAAGATTAATGTTTGATAGGAAAAGGTGCATTGCATTTTAAAACATTTCTCCAAGCAATTTAGAAATTCAAATTTTAGTAGTCAGTCAAATGGAATATCACAGACAACATACAACACACACTAAGGGAAATGGAAAGGAAGTGTCACACAGGGGACAACAACCGAACTATACCTCCCAATCGTCCACCAGATAAAAATAATCATTAATGAAAACATGGGTTGAACCTATGAGCTCATACACAATCCAGAGCATACCATACAAGTGACTCATCCTGAAGGCATGTCTACTCTCTATGACGTCATAAGGCCCTAACTCCCAGCTTTTCCCTACATGGCCTAACCGAGGGGCCCAATCCCCTAGCTGAGTATAAACTGTACTTAGGGCCACTAGCCAGTGCGTAATCTAAACTAGTGCAGCAACTGTTCTCAAAAGATTCACTTACTATGCCAGGATATCATGTCAACACGTATAATAAACAGGGGTGAGTCAACAATTTCAAACAAGCAACCCATTACAATGCAAAAAAATCACACACAAGAATCTCACACAATCATCGAACACAACAAGATCACCTCTGTGTTGTCCAAAAGAATGTTTTCTAAAAATAATTTATTTTATCAAAGTGTCAAACGGGCCTTAACACACCAATTTTAAAGAAAATCCTCATTTCTTAAGAGAACCAAAACACTTGTTCACGCTTCAAAAAATTCATTTATCAATAAACCAGAACTACAATGAAATTCCATGAATTATGTTTAAATTCTAAATGGGAATTCTTTCACCACTGGGTGTCTGTTCAACAAGAAAATATTTCATGTGTCGTGTATAAAATAAACAACACTTTCTATACCAAATAACCATTTAAAAATATTTACCTTATATTATTTCCCATTTATGAAAAATAATAAAATATCAAGAAACTAATAAAATCTAAATACAATGGCGAGTGTAGTGGGGGGCCTACCTCAACTTGCAGCTCAGTTATGAAGATGTGGCACGTCTCACACTCACGCACAAGTACACCCAACCTTCTGATGACCACAATATCATGGAAAACCCATTTTAATATGCTGCAACCACAATGATAACTAAAATACATATACACGGACTTAAAAATCCAAACGAACAACCATCGCAAAAGAATCACCTTGACCTACATTCACAACATAACTTTCACCGCTTGAACTATTTAATAAACCACATTAGAATTTATAAAATTATTTCCATGGAGTAACCCCCAGCCCACACAATTTAATAAACCGATAACGCAATTTATAAAACACCACCATGACTCAATAAGTTTACAAATAATTTTATGAACAAACAAATCAATTTATAAATAATTTTCATAGGGAGACCAAAAATCCATAAATAATATATATAATCAAACTACATGATTTGTTTACGATTCTATAAATAGGTAAAAAAAGTTACCCAAATCTAGAAAACTCAATGATAAACAATTCAAGAGTAATGTGAAAAATATTATCATATCGAAAACATTATCAAAATAGTTTTTGACATCCATGGAACACAACCTTCCTAATTACACATATATTTAACCAAAAATAATACTTCAAAATTATTTCTAACAAAACCAATAAATTGAGAAACACTCAAAGATATTAACTAATTGTAGTGCGGGAATGCGAAACAGTTCAAAGACTTAACTAAAATCAATCAAGCATTAAATGGATTTAATCGTTAAGGAGAATGTAGGTTTTCCTACCTCAAAGCATAGCGGGCGCGGAAAAACATCAATGGAATGAAGAGGAACGCCCTATGGACTGAGAACACACCTAAAACCAAGATAAAAACACAGGGAATCTAAACCAAACATAGTGGTTTTCTAAATTTTAAGGAAGAATGCAAAACTATAGGAAGATCACACTGGAAACGTGGAATCCACATGCCGGAGGGGAGGCAGAGGTGCTACAACCGCATCGAAAGACCGCTATAAAAAACGCGCATAAGGTGGATTCAGAGCAGCGGGTCAGAGTAGCAGGTAGCTTGAAAATAGGTCATGATGGGGGGATGTTCAGTGAGAAAGAAACCAGAGTAGTAGGGTGCAGGCAGCTGGAAGCTGGAGCAGAAGTTCGTGGGTGGTCGGAGCACTAGCAGGAGGGAGCGAGGGGGGGGGGGGGTCCTGTGAGGTTTGGTAAGGGTGGTCAGGTCGCGGCAGGGTGTGGCTGATGGGAGTATGGGATGCAGCCAAAGGGAGGCGGTTTGGTGCGCTAAGGAGGTGAAGCCGAAAGGAAGGGTAGCCTGTAGGGAGCAGGTCGGCGTAAGGGGGATGGTGTCGAGGAGGTGGAGGGCCGGCTGTTTAGCCGGGCGGAGGGATCGTGTTGGGGCAAGGGCATTGGCCAGGGGGAGGGCATGACCAATGGAGGTTGTGGTGCATGAAAATTTGCAAGGGGCAGGGGGTGACGCTATGCAGGGAACCAGAGGGTCGGCTGGGTCACGACGGGGAAGGGATGAGACTATCACGACAGATAGAGGGTAAGGTGGGAAGCCAGACAGTGTCGTTGCACAAGGGGGACAGCGACCAGAGCCCGCAATGGGAAGAATGTAGGAGGGGGTAACACGGTAGTCAAGCAGAGGGCTGGGGAACAGGGACGGTGGGGCGGCTTGTGGGTGAGGGAGAAAAGGCTGAGGGCGAGTGGGGTAGGTCGGCCGCTGCATGAGGTTCAGCGGTAGGGAAAAACGGAGGGTAAAGGGTTATCCGCATGGCGAACAATAGGGGGTGTTATGCTTTGGTCTGTTTTCTTCATTTTATTAATATATCATTAATAATAATAATAATAATAATAGTTATATAAATAACAATATAAATAATATAAATGTTCAGATGTAAATAATAATAATAATAATAATATGAATAATAAAATCCAAATTCATTCATATTAAAAGTCGGTTAATTGCATGGATCGCATGCCACGGAGCGTGTAGTTGAGCGAACCACGCTCAGACCGTGTCACCTGGCATGAACCAAGTGCAGGGAAAAGTTGCATCCCTTCCACCCAGTTTCATTACCTGTGTGCAAGTCATGCTTCCACAAGCTGGGGTGTGATAATTCTCCCCACCACGGACACTTTATTTCCCCAGAAAGTCACTCACCTAAACAATATACAAAACAATGATCTATGCCATATTGAGACCGAAAAAAAACAGAACATAATAGAATGGGAGAAAACTAGAGGGTTCTCCCCACCACAAGAACATGATTGGCGCTGAAATTTAACACCCAATCACACCACCCTGGGAAGGGGGGTCGATTCCAGAACTCTCAACCAATCCAAACTATATTTTATAGCACGATCGAACACACACACTGAATCTTGAAACTCATGACCTGGACCAAAACTCTAAATATTGGAGAAAAACCCATTAGCAGAGCAGAAATCAGACAGTAAACTCTTGTATAACAACAAGAATCAATTCTTCCACATGCACTTACATCCCCAGACAATCATAGCTAAACCGAGATCAATATATACAAGGGTCAAACACACTTTTATAAAAAAATGCATGATTCAAGAAAACCATAATCTGACAAACAAGACTGTTGGATTACAATAGAACATGTCTATTATGACTCTAAGATGAAGAAATGAACTTACAATGACATCAAAACATTAACAGTAGAAAAATAAAATACGGAAAGACTTTAAATGTTCCATTTCCAACACGGATCACAAAACACGTACCAAGGCTTCACACCCCTAGAAACTCCCGACTACGCACGAGCTTCACCCCAAGGCATATGGTTGGGGCTCTGATGATCGAAGAATCTCCTGCCTCATAGTCAGGCACTGAAATACCTTGGTCACAATGTCTTTTTCATGAAATTATTCATAAAAAACATCTCCATGTGACCCAAACTGCTGCAACGATGACACGTCTTCGTAGGGATGCGACATAATGACTTCACGTGCCCGAACTAGACACACTGGTTGCACACCACAAAATTTTCCGACGAACTAGAATCCCCAACCACTGAAGACGACTATTTAGAAACATGTCCCTCTAGCACACCTTGTTCGCCAAATGAGTAACCTTCACGAGCAACTGAATTTGCTGGATTGCCAAGAACCTGTGCTCCGGATACCAGTTCAGCTAAAAATGCCTCATCCACCAACTCCTCGAAATGATGGCCTTTAGAAAGGAGGACCTACTCCTTGTTCTCTGGGTGAAGTCCCCCAATGAAGAGATAAGTCTTCAACAAATCATGTGATTCCCCCTCCATAAGAAAGGACACAAACTCCTTGAAATGGTCATCATATACCTTCATCATCCATTTTCCTTGTTTAATATGCATGAGCTCTTCCCCTTTCTTCATATTTACCTCTTCAGGTATAAACCATTGAACGAAGATGGATTTAAAATACATCCCATGTCATCCCAACCCACATTGACAGTGGGGAATCCAACACCCATTTGTCCAGAGTCGGACCTCCAAACAGACCCAAAACAGCTTGCACTCTGACAGCTTTGGGAGTTCCCAAAACCCTAAAGACACGCTCGACCCCTTCAAGCCATTCTTCTTCTTCTAATGGACCCCAATCACCGTGATTGATAGGCAATGTCTGAGAAGGACCAAAAAACTGGGCATGACTTATCAAGAACCTTTGGGACCTTTCTAGGTGGCATTTTCTGAATAACATATAAAACATAGAGCCAAAACCAATATCATGCCAAAGCAACATCAATGAAGACTCCTTCCAAAAAACAACCAGCTGAAAGAAACCAAGAAACTATAAACACAACCAAAATTCCCTTTTTCATTTCAGGTTCCAAATCTGCCTTTTTTTAAGTCCACGTTCCAAATAGGAAACTGACATTCCAAACCAAATTCAATTTTCTAGAAATCATTTTCCATTTTTAAAATCACATTAGAAAAACTAGGCTGGTCCTTTAATTCCAAGTGGAAACCCCAGTAATCCCATGAACTGTTGCACATGTCTTCATCTAGTTTCATCCATACGCACCAAAACGCCCTTCCAATGCATTCCCTCACATGTGAAAACGTTCATAAGGAGTACCCGATGTTGCACCCAAACCATATCTCTACTAGTTCCATGTAACCACTGGATTTTAGACCATGAACATTCAGTTTTAAAAATACCTTTCACAAATTTAAATCCATTTAAAAGAAATCGTTCTCATTTCAAACCCCCTTTTTCATTTTCAAAAGTGCTCTTACACCCACAAGAACCAAGGCAACACACAACTAGCATCAAATTACTAAAGGGAGGGACTCGTAGTCATGCTTAACATAGCAACATGGTAGTAGGTCATGCCCCAAGTGTGTGTCAACGACTAGGAGGAACTTAAACCATGTACAAGGACTTCACATGGGTCACCATTCCATGTGAAATCACAATGCAACATCGGATTTCCTCTGTTGTCATCCCTCAATCCCAAAAAATCAGAACGAGACAAGAACTCAATTCTCTGACCACCCCTAGCGACTCGAGGTTCAGAAAGGAAGACGGTTCATGAAATCCTTCCCACCCCTACCTATCGAGTCTCGAAAATCCTAATCTCTATATACCGGACACCACAACTAATTAGAACCTGCCTATGATAGCTTTTTGTCACGAACCAACTCGGGTTGACCCTGAACCGGTCACCCGAGCCGGCCAATGACATGGCCCGTGGGGAATTCCTAATCCCCACGGGCTGACAACTAGTATCGGGCATCAAAACCAAACAAGAGGGAACGATTTGGCCTAGTGAAAATAAATAAAGCAGCAGAAAAAGTATAATAAGGCAAGGAAAATAAATGACATGAAAAAGGATGAACAACCAACAACAACAAACTAACCTGACCACGACTAAAACTCCTCGTGACTCTAATAGTCGCTCACCAGTCCACAACCAACTCTTACCCACGGCAAGAAAACTCAAGTCAAACCAGCAATAGAACTAAAAATAGGAAAACTTTATAGGTGTGAGTGTTAAAACTCAGTAGGTGTGCCCAATAAACTATTCACAATGCAATACCATTTAATAATGATATTTAATAATTACAGGTTTAAACTAAATGATACAAAATATGGGTTTCAACACACACACTTCCTTTTGTAAGACAAGTAACAGTCCATTTCCATTTTTAATTTTAAAACAAGTTTAATGTTTGAAAGGAACAGGTGCATTGCATTTTAAAACATTTATGTGATAAATTTAGAAATTCACATATTAGTTGTTAGTCAAATAGAAAACCACAGACAACAGACAACACACACTAAGGGAAAAGGAAAAGAAGTGGAACACAGGGGCCAGAAAACAAACTAGACCTCTCAATCATCCGCCACATAAAAATAAACACTAAAGAAAACATGGGTCAAACATAAGTGCTTGTGAACAATCCAGAATGTACCATACATGCAACTCATCCTGAAGGCATGCCTACCCTCGATGAAGTCATAACTCTCTAACGCCTGGTGTTTCCCTACATGGCCTAACAGAGGGGCCCATTCCCCTAGTAGATTATAATCTGTACTAAGGGCCACTAGCCATTGCGTAATCTAATCTAGTGTAGAAATAGTTCTCAAAAGATTCACATTCGATGCCAGGTTCCCATGTCAACAGATATAATAATCATTGGTGAGTCAACAATGTCAAACAAGCAACCAATTTCATTGCCTAAAGATCACACACAAGGATCTCACACAATCGTAGAACACAACAAGATCACCCCTGCGTTATCCCAAGGAAAGTAGTCTCAAAATAATTTATTTTATCAAAGTTCCAAATGGGCCTTAACCGACCAATTTTAAAGAATATCATCATTTCTTATGAAAACCAAAACACTTGTTCACACTTTAAAAGAAATAATTTTTCAATAAACAAGAACTACATTTGAAATTGTGTGAATTATGTTTAAATGAAAAATGAGCATTCTTTCACTACTGAGTTTCCATTCATCAAGAAAATATTTCAAGTGTCATGTATAAAATAAATAGCTCTTTTTAAATAAAATAATCATTTAAAAAGTAATTATATTATATTATTTCCCATTAATTAAAATTAATAAAATATCAAGAAATTAATAAAATTTGAATTTATAGGCGAGTGCAGTGGGTGACCTACCTCGACTTGCAGCTTGGTTATGAAGGCATGGAATGCCTCACACTCACGCACAAGTATGTGCAACCTGCTGACGACCGCAATATCATGGAAAAATCTTGACAATGCATTGAAACCGCAAAGATAACTAAAATACATAAGCAGAGACTTAAACAATCCAATCAAACAAACATCCAAAAGAACCACCTTGACCTACTTCCACAACATAACTCGCACTGCTTGTACTATTTAATAAACCACATTAAAATTTGTAAAATGATTTCAAAACAGTAACCCCCATCCCACACAATTTTATAAACCGATAGCGCAATTTATAAAACACCACCTGGACTCAATATGTTTACAAATACTTTTATGAACAAACAAATCAATTTATAAAAAAAAATTCATAAGTAGACCAACAATGCATAAATAATCTGTATAAGCAAACTACACAATTTGTTTACGATTCTATAACCTGGTAAAACAAGTTACCCAAATCTAGAAAACTCCATGATAAACAATTTTAGAGTAATGTGAAAATGATATTCATATCTAAAACATTATCAAAATAGTTTTTGACATCCACATAAGAGAACCTTCATAAGTACACATGGATTAAACTAAAAAAATACTTCAAAATTGATTCTATCAAATCCAATAAATTAAAAATCACTAACATATTAACTAATTGTAGAGAGGGAATGAAAAACAGGTCAAAGACTTATCTAAAATCAATAACGCATTAAATGGATTTAATCGGAAAGTAGAATGTTGGTGGGCCTACCTCATAGCAGAGCTGGCGCGACAAAACATCAATGGAATGAGCAGCAATGTTCTGCAGACCGAGTGCGCACCTAAAACCAAGATAAAAACGCATGGAATTTAAACCGAACACAACGGTTTGCCAAATTTGACGGAAGAACACAAAAGTAGAGGATAAACACACTGGAAAAGTGGAATCCAGAGGCTGGAGGGGAGGGAGAGGTGCTTTGATCGCGCCGAAATCCCACTGGAAACAACGTGAAAAGGGGGATTCAGAGCAACAGGTCACAATAGCGGGTAGTTAGAAAATAGGGCACGAAGGGGGGCTGGCTGGTGCATAAGAGACCGAAGTACCAGGATGCTTGCAGCTGCAAGCCGGAGCAGTAGTCCTCAGGTGGTCGAAGCGCGAGCAGGAGGGTGCGCGGGGGGGGGGGGGGGGGGGGGGGGGTGTCCCGTGAGTCAGGGTGAGGTTGGCGGGGGCGCAGCACAGCACGACAGATGGGAGGTTCGGATGCAGCCGGAGGGCGGTGGTCTGATGTGCTGAGGAGGCGAAGCCGAAGGGCATGGCGGCTACAGGGGGCTGATCAGCGTAAGGGGGCTGGCGGCGAGAAGGCGGAGGGCTGGCTAGTCGGCTGGGCGGTGGGATCATGCATGGGCGAGGGCACTAGCCAGGGGGAGGGTGAGGCCGACGAAGGCTGTGGTTCATGTGATGCCACTAGGGGCTGGGGGTGACGCTGTGCAGGGAACCTGAGGGGCGGCTGGGTCTTAACAGGGAATGGAGGAGACTAGTGTGGCAGACAGAGGGTAAGGAGGAAAGCTAGGTGGTGCCGGGGTGCGAGCGGGACAGCGACCAAAGTGCGCTAAGGGGAGAAGGTGGGAGGGGGTAGCAGGGAAGTCGGGCGGAAGGATGGGGAACTAGGCCGACGTGGTGGCTTGAGGGCGAGGGAGCAAAGGCAGACGGCGAGCGGGGCAGGTCGGCCGCCACATGAGTTTTAACGGCAGGGAAAATGCGGAGGGGGAAAGGGGGTGTCGTGTGGCAAACAATAAGGGGTGTTTGGGGTTGTCAGTTTTTTCATTTTATTAATAATTCATTAATAATAATAATAATAATAATAATAATAATAATAAGATAAATAACAATATAAATAATATAAAAATTAAGATATAAAGAATAATAATATTAAAAATAGGAATCATAAAAACCAAAATCATTCATTTTTATGGTCAATCAATTGCACGGCTCGCGTGCCGCTGAGGGCGTGGTTGAGTGAACCACTCTCAGACCATGCCACTCTGCACTAACCGCGTGCAGGGAAAATTTGCGTCCCTGCCACGTAGTTTCATATCCCTTGCGCAAGTCGCGCATCCACAAGCAGGGGTGTGACAACATGAGGATGTGATGAGGTAGATGTATTTTCACTTGTTTGTATATAAGTGAGGAATTTGGAGGTTGAAATTAATTTTATGGTTGTATAATGTAACACCATTGTATTTTTATTAAATATTTCTCTTTAAATACTCATAACATTTCAATAGCTTTCATTAAATGAAACTATGATTCTAAATGAACGACAAGATACTATAAGTGTGAAAATACAATTATAACCATTCCATTAAATTTTATGGGAAAAAAATAAAAACTAATTTATGAAATAAAAATAATGGTCTGACTGGATATGAATGTATTGGTTTGTGACTATAGAATAATAAAACAATTTTTACTAAATTCACATAAATTTTCTAAAAAATATTTCTTTTAAAATGAGTATATTTTCTATTAGTGAGTGAATAATAATTTTTCTATCCCAATAAAATTAATTTGGAGAAATTAAGTTTATCATGTAATAATTAACATAAAATTACTTTTTAATAATTATCTAAAAAAATTATTTTTTGTGATAATTATGATTTTTATTGAAAACATTATTTTATTTTAAAGTCTTTAGAGTTTAAAATGATTTTTTTATAAGTTTTAAATAATTATTCATTAATTTATATTGAATTATTGTTTTTATTATTATTTTATACACAAATATATTATAATAAAATTTTTATTTTTGAAAAGTGTTTTTCTGGAAAAAACTATTTTTCATGGTGATTAATAGGTTTTATTTTAAATTTAGTTCTATAACATCATTGTTTTCTACTTTGAAGAATTAATAACGCATTTCGATTCTTAAATTCGAAAATATATTTAATAGGCATTTTTTATTTTATTTTTCCAATATGAATAGTAATCTTCATACAACCTTTTAACATGGAAAACTATAAATTTGGAAATTAAGGTTATTTGTTAAATTATAAGACTACAAAATGTCTTCAACACATGCCAAAATATTATTGGATTAATATAATTAAACCCTAAACATCTAAGTATAAACACTATGTTTTGAATGGACACATTTCCAATAAAATGACTTATATAATATTTAAATCCAAGAAAGTCAAAAAATTTAACTTTATTTGTCTAAAATGTCCCATATATGTCCGCATAGAGTCAATGATATATTATGAATGAATATAAATGTATCAATATAAAATAATAACAAATTTTCATGATAAAATTTTATTATTAACTTTTTATGCCACGCAGATGAGATTATTATATATAAAATATTTTATTTAATAAGAATCAAAATATGTAAAATTCATGTTTTAAATAGTCTTTCATTTTCCATATTGGGATAAAAAAGAAATATATTTTTACTATTAATATTCTCCAAAGAAAATAAGATTTATATTCCTCATGGAATTTTCTTTTTAATTTTTAGGGGAGAAATAGATATATTAATTAATTTCACAACACAGATGTAGTAATTATTTTGTTACTGGGAAAATTAAATAAATGTTATAAAAATTATTAAAATAAATTTAATTTTATATAATTAATGTGATAAAATAATTTTTTTAGATTACATTGGACTCTAAGATATGTAATAAAATATTGTAATCAAATGTAACTAGTTATCATGATTTTTTAAAATGTCCTTGACATGAATATTGTCAAAATTGATAATAATGATATTTTATCAAAATAATATTTTATATTTTTTTTTGAAAATCATAAAACATCTTTAAAGACACAAAAATAAGTTTAATGTGTTCTAAAATATTTGGAATGGTTTTTTTATATTCCAATTTTTATCTCTTACATAAAAATGACATCCTTTAAATATTGAAATGTTTGTTATGTTAGATAAAATTAAAATATGTTAGCTATACATTTATCAAAATGGTGAGGTTTAAAATAATTCCATTAAAAGTCTAAAATATATTAGTTTATGATATTACAACCTTATATCATCATATCGTAAAATAAATGACTTTTTGGAGGTTTTGGAATGAGATAGAATTTATTATAAATTAATATTTTCAAAAACATCAAAAGTACTTGTCATATCTGTTATAAAAGAGAATCTCCTCCATAACTTATTCCAATCACATTGAGCTTCCATTCTTAACAATTCCCTACAATTTCCCATAAAAAACCCACTATACCAAATCTAGTGTTTCTTGTATTCTCAAAAGAACAACCCTATTTTCCCAAAGGGGACATCTAAAGAACGTTCACAAAAGAAGAGGTAATTGCCTTTACCGACTCTTCCATGATTTTTTCTTTTTCTAATTCATTATCACTTTTTACAATATAAATTAATTAATCTAGAATCACATACATTATGAGATGTTATTATGAATATGGACAATCCATATTCCAAAATTTATTCATAAAATAAAAAATCAACCACACGTGTGTACGTATGACTTACCATCACCACATCACAGCGTATTCTGTTTTTTCATCACCATAATATTTGGATGTGTATAATGAATGAAATAATATATATATATATATATATATTTATATAATAAATATAAAATCATTTTAATTTTGGATAAACATATACACCATCCAAATCCTTACCATTTCACAATTGTGGGAATGATTTCATCGCTCGTGCGTACATAAGACATACCGTCCCCATGAAGCGATGCGACTCATTTAACAAGTTCACCATTAACTTATAAATATATAAATGTATAAAATTTCTTCAAATTTTATATATTACATGATTATCATTCTATAAATTATGTAATTATATCATATACACAAGAACTGGGCTATATAAGATAAAACATCATTGAAAAATGTAGCAGTTAACACCCGAAGGAAGGGTAATGATGAAATATTATTAAAAAACCTATGATAATATGATATAATATGATCATATATGTTATAATAAATATGAATATTGATCTGGTATTTATTAATAACATTCATTAAACCATTGTATAGGAGATTTAAATACTGAGGAACAAAATCAGATTCATTGTGGGGGTTAATTTTACTGCCACATTTTTTTAGAGATGAATATATGTAAATATTTAGTATTAAATATTTATCATTCTTGTCCCAATTTCTTAAAAAAATTAAAAAATATTTTTAATATTACTGAACAATTTTGTAAGTCCTTTTTACCCCTGTTTTAATTTTTATTATATGGTTTTAAAGGAATATTATATCGTTTTCCTAACATGGTACATTTAAAATTTTCTTTTTAAAAATGGAATGTTTTTATATTATATAGAATAAAAGGATTTTTCCGAATTTATGGAAGAATTATTACATAAATATTTCCATACAATGTTTCATGTTTATTCTCGAGTAAAATGATTTCTTTTAAAATTTCATTCATATAAAGAAAATAAAATACTTTCAAAGTAGAAATGATATTTAACTCAATAATTTTTATCATGTGATCTCTCAAAATTATTTTCCATCTACAATAATATTCATTGATGATACTAAATCTTTACTAGGGATAAATTTCATATATACTAACCTTAGTATTCCTATTGGCTATTTATGGTTATGATGGAATGATATTTTTGAAACCCATTTCTTTTACATGGGTTCTGTTATAAATTAATGACATTTTTGAAACCCATTTCAATCCATGGGTTCTGACAAGGGTATTTAATTATGTTATTTTAGAATATAAATATATATATATATATATATGGTTTCCATTATGCTATGCATGGGAAATATATCTATCTAAAATTAAATGGTTAAATAAATATATGTCATGAGATATAGAGGACTAGAATGGGTAGTAAACTTTATTTAGTAATACAGGGTGGGAACGAGGAGTGAACAATGTTCATTAAGCTACTTTTTCCACTATGATGGTCTTAGAAGCGAGCCTTGACTAATTAAGAAATGATCTTCTAGGATTATATTTATGCTAAAATTTTAGGTATTTGGTTATTCTCATATGTAATATGTTATTTTATTCTTTATGAACTCCGATGATTTATTTCAAAGCATGATTTAATAATCTCTAAAATATCAGATCTAATTTTCAAAGGTTTTTTTCATATTCTTATTCTCTTCAGCTTATGTGGTCTTCCTTGATTACCCTTACAGAGAATCTGATCTCAATAATTTCTCATTTTTCTTTTCCCTAGTATATTAACAAATTTATAATGTAAGGTGATTAAAAATAGAATCTATTAAAGATGAAATAAGTGGGAGATGATAATGAGGTTTTATGAATCATTATATTTTGTTTCCATGTTTTGAAAGACATTACATACATTATTTTTCGATTGTGGATTTGATATTTTATGTATGAAATATTTTTCTATTTGTGTTTAATATATATGTATGAAAAGTATGGGTCATTATACTAAATTAATTAATATGATTTAGGGAAACTGGTATGTAATGTATTGAGAAAATCTAAATAACGGATTTTAGGATTGGGGTCTGCCGACCAATGTTCTAAGAACTATAAATTAATGATGATGGAAAAATACACCAATGTATAATACCTTGGAATAACCTAACAATCCTTTATTATGGATTTGATAAATGGAATATGGATCCTTGTGTCCAAAATATGAAATAAATAAAATATTTCAAAACCAATGGAGAGGGATATAAGATTTTATTAAAACAATGGGTGTTAATTAATGTATGTGTTTAATATCTATTTTATAAATTATATACTTTATTAATTGTCATCACTTCTTAACTGTGTAAATGGAATTCTGATTTTATTCAAACACATCATTGTGATCCATAATTTTGATTGATAACCTTTTTATTATAAATAATTTCATTGAATGGAAAAGTCAATTGTGCATTCTTCTATGTGATGGAGGAAAATTATATGTAATGAAAAATATTATTTCAGAAGTTCCTAACCAAAGGATAATAAGGAATAATTATATATATATGATAAATATTTGGATAATTCCATACATATCCAGTGTTTCATGTTATCATTCACATCAGATGTGCTTCTAAATCTACATGAATCCAAGATTGTGAATATGATGATGTCTGATCTTTATGATCACTATTAAGAGTACGTGGGACAAGAGATATTTGATATATCTAATGACCATTTAAATATTGAAGAGATGGTAATAAATGGGATTCATGGAGTCCTAATAATTTTCCATATATATCCCTTAAATATCTTTGTTATTAAAATTCTACATGATCTAAAAACAGATTTAATTCATTCCTATTTTCTTAACAATCCATCAACTCAATTTTTTTTTTTGAAAAAAAATGAGGCAAAGTGGAAACATACAAAAAAATCCCTTGAAGCGTCGAATCACACCCCCACAAAAAATATCAAATTACAGAATTCAAATTTAAAATTTTAAAATAGAACTGTCATCATCATGCCTAAACCATCATCACACAACTTTTTTAAAAATCAAGTGAGACCAACTGACCACAAATCCCATAAATCACATGAGTAGACCTAGGGGCATCGATTACATTGAGTAATTCATGTCCTCCCATCAATACATCATCTCCATTTATATAGAACAAATCCATTATCTTGACGCTGAAGAACACCAACCTAGACTGAAATTAAAAACATCAAAGGCATCTCATTGTCACTATCACCATCGTTCCTTAACTGACATGTACTGCCAGAAACTGGAAAACAGACCGTCGAATCCTCTTCAGAACATTTCAACATTATCATCACCTCTCATCAAACTAGAAATGACCAAACCAACAAAACAGAATATCCTCACTTCATCAAAAAGAAAAAGAATAACACTGTCGAGAGAGACATTAACAACTGCAACCATAACCAATCATGGATGACACAAAACTATAATAACAAATTTGAACACCATCAAATAATCTTCAAAAACATTCACCACCAGGAAGAAGAAAAGAAATCAACGCTGAAGCAATGAGAAGAAATCTTTAAAAATCTAACCCTCATCGAAGGCCATATGACTGGAACACCGTCAGCCGCCGAACCACACCTCCCAAAACCCCATTGAAAGCACTTCTCGATATATGAAAATGAGGGGACCAATAGAGAATAAGGAGATGCTAGTGGTTAGTGAACCTGAGGACTCCAAACGATGGAAACAACGATGATGTAATAAAAGGGGACCATCATAACCAACAATCTGACCTAGGTTGTACCTTGGGACTTGTCAGCCGCCAAGCGATGATACACCAAACCCCTCTAGACCACCACTCCATCATTGATCGGGATATTCATAATGGATTGAGAGTTTTGTGATTTATACGGATCTCCCGACAACTTACACAACATACACCCCTCTATGGGACCCTGATACCTCTAAGAAGATGATGTCGACAACCTGTAAGACACCTTCACTAGAGAAAAAGCAGGGGAAATGAATGAAAATGGAAGAACAAATCATCATGGCACCTCTGACCCCAAAGTGATGGTTTCCAGGAGGAATGCCTAGGAGTAGCTAGGAGGGTGATGAGATATGGGAGATAACGGTTCCATCTCCCCTGCAACGGTATCTGTATTGATGAATTCCTGTCATATGACATGGAAAAAGAACATTTAACATCATAATGTATGATAGTGGTAGACCATGGTCATCAAACTTGAGAAGCGCTGCATTCAGTTCAATCAATAATTCTAGTTCAACTATTCTAATTCTTTGTTTGTTGTTATATTATTTAATAAAACATTATTTTGATGTAGTTTTTAATATAGTGACATTAAAATAATGAAATTAAAACATTAAATATAAATGTAGATGCAAATGATAACAGAATGATATTTGGGAAGCAAGAACATTATCATAGGATTGGATAACAAAGTGTTCATAATTATTTCAATTCAATTATAATATTGTTAACTCTAATTGTGATAATAAACTATTAGTATATAATTGAAATAATATCTAAGTTGATAAGGACACGGTGCATGAAAACATCTTGGTACTGATGGTAAATACAAAAAGGGAAAAAATAAAATGGGAACAATGCCCACTCTATGAATATAGTTGATGAGAACAGACCATCCATGAAGAATAATATTTGATGTAAAGAAAATAAAAATAAGGACGAATGTTTTTCACTTCTCGAGCTAGGATGGTTGAGGAAGAACACTACACATATTCCAGGGAAATATTATATTTTTTTCATTACCAAGTGTGATATTTCTATATCTATACATATGTTAATATATATATCATTATGTGCATGAATCTATATCCCAATACTATAACTATGTTGATTATAAATGATTGTTTGAGGTTAAAAAATCAATTTTTAGAGACCAATAGAGCATGAATTAGTTCATTTTATATTAGAGACCACAAAATTACATTTCCAATTGTGATGATTTTTAGTATTAAATTACTTTAATTTCATACCTACAGATACTAAGAATATTATTTTTGTTACATTACCAAAATTGTATGGATTTATTCTGATATTTATAAATAAATAATTAAAATATAAAAAATTAATAAATTTTTTATGGAATAGAAAAAGTAAATCTGGATTCTTAAGTTAAATATCAAAAAACAAAAAACAAAAAATTGTTATGAATCATGTTCTCACAACCTATTTAACATTCAGTTATTACATCACTACCACTTTCCACATAAACAAGAATCAATTGAAAAATCCATAGCAAGATGGTTATTTAGACTCCATTTAGAAAGAACCAATTAAAATATGGAATACTTGTTTTCATGTAATAATAAAGTACTAATATTAGGTGGATTGAGTGAATGGTCCACAAATCTTCTAAAACTAGCACACACTTTTGTGTGGATCCTTTTAAGAAGAAGAAATATTTAGAGATTCTTACGTCATAAATTTTTCTAAGGACATGAATGGAAGTTCTTATGTACACTTTATGAGGTATAAATATGAGGCATTTGAAAAATTAAAAAATTCAAGAATTAAGTAGACGATCAAATTATTAATATGATAAAGAAGACCCAGTCTTATTGTGGGGTCTAATATCATAATAAAGAGTTTTTCAAAAATCAATAGGTGGTTTTCATTCTATATCAACTCTACCAATGATATAAACAACAGTGCAATGGTGTTTATGAATGGAGGAACCATACCTTTTTTGACATGATATTGTCGATGTTAATTTGGGTAGATATTTTATTGTACTTATAAGTATAAGAAAAAAATTCCATATCAAAAATTCTAAAATGAGTACCAACTATGGTTGAGAAATGAATACCAAAAGAGTTATTATATGCAATGGAATCTGTGTAGTCACAAAATTTTGTATGGTGGTTTTATTAATTATTTAATACCATGCTAAGAAACATATTTGAACCATAAAAAATGAATCGAATCATTATACGGTATCCCAAGTGAACGATGTGATATTGTCCGTATAATTAATTAGACATGAAAGTAACTCTCATGAGACAAATCTAACATTATTTTGAGGGAGTAAATACTCTAAAGGGATTATGGGCTCAATATTAACATTAGTGAAGATAGTGGTAAAGCTACTCAAGAGTTGATATAATAATATATTCCATAGGTCTGACAAGAATATGTTGTTCATGTAGAAAAAGTAATACATAATATTTATAATGAGATAACAAAATCTAGAAGATAAATTTTTTATTTAATAGATATGGGACTTATTATTATAAGAAAATAGTGAACTTTTCTCGTATATTGGGGTAGTAGAGACCTAACTAGATTCATGATGGCATGAAGTAACAAATTTATTATTGTATTCCATAAATAAGAACCATTTTTTCAGTTTTATCATCCATTTGATGTAAATCCTATTGGTTCCAAATGGTTATTCAAGAGAAAATTTGACATGAATGACAATTTAAACACATTAAAGGCATGATTAGTTGATAAGGGGCTTAAACACCATAAAGGTAGAGGATACATTTAAATGTATTCAATAGTTTTTATTTATAAATACATTAGAATTATACTTGTTATAGATAATTTCCATAATTATTAATTTTTTTACATTGATGTTAAAAATGCATTCAATAATGTGAAACTTTAGAAACGTTCATGCATGAATAATCTCCAAGGGTTTGTGAAATGAGGAAATTTTAAAAAGGATATTCCCTTTTTCAAGAGAAACATTTAAGGATTTGAGAAGTCATCTGGGTCATATAAAAGTGAGTTTGATGAATATATAAATGAATTTTGGTTCATAATAAATAACTATGATCCATTTTTCACACAAAGTTTAGTGGGAGTGTGGTTATTATCCATGTAGTATATTCCCACGAAGTATTACTTCTGGGAAATGATGTAATAGCCATACTATCGGTCTGAGGAATAGTTACACATGTGCTTCTCCATTAAGTACATGGGTGATCAATTCTATATTCTTGAGATTAATATCATTATTAATAAAACAAAAAGGCTTCATGGACTATGTTAACATATGTAGAATTACTAAATACAATAGGGATTTAATAAAAAAAATCCAAAAAAGGATTTAGATAAAGTGTTACATGGTATACAATATTCCTTGAAAATATATCATCATACATAAGTGGAGAAAGAGATAATGAGTTATATCCCATCTGATTGTGTGATAGGATCGATCATACATTACATGTTATGTACTAGGAGTAATTGTTTTTATTCCATGAGAAATGTAGGAAGATATGAAGGTGATCTAGTTTAAGAACGTTGGTATATTGTTATGTTCATCCTTATTTGATTGAGAATAATTAAGGACATGTTTCTATTATATGGAGAAAACATTGAAATAGACAACATGGATTATTCTAATTATTTATAACAGCCAAACTTTTTTAATTAACACTATATTCTACATCATATTTAACACACAATACATTGTTTAATGAAAATATTATATAATATTTAAATATTATATGATAAATTTGGACGATTTAACCTAGACATTAAAGTGTATTGTATTAATAGTGTTAACTAATATATATATATATATAATTCCTATATAAATTCATTAACAAATTCATAATATCAACTCAACATTTTATAATGATATGTTATTCTACAAAAATAGGTTTCCATGAAAAATTATTTATTGTAACTTAAGATAAATAATATATTAATTAACTTTTCATTCATTTAAAGATGTTATTTCACAAAATGTAATTATGTTTTAAATTAAAAATTTATATATTTACATAGGGTTAAATTTAGGTTTTTTTTGGAAAATAATTTTTTTTGTGAATATTGGAAATATTAATAGGAGTCAAAATTTCATTTCATTTAAAAAAAGAAATTTAAAATGATATATTTTTTAATTTGATTTATATGTAACATAAGTATTAATTTATTATATTTAATGTTATCAATTTCATTTAAATCAATTTTTAGACAAATATAGACATGAATTGATCACCCAATTCATGCCCTTAATAAGTACATCTTATTATTTTCCAATTTGGTATCAAAATCATTAACAAATAGTTTTTTTGATAAAGAAATTAAAATTATAAATGTGAGTGAACATAGAGGTAAATAGGATTACATGTTTAAAATATTATTCATATTAATGGTAGAGGTGTGGTGCTTATATATATCCCTAATAGTCAATTTTATAATTTTGTAGTCAATATTATTGAGATTGAATTACCATTAATGAATATTTTTGGGTATTAGAAGATTGCCACTCCTCTACCCTTATTAATGGTGACCCACACTCCACTATTCTACATAGATGAAAACCAATTATTTTGGCTTATACATTCCCATATACCTTCATTAATTCCCTAACCATGCCTTATAAGCACTCTATGGATCGTAAATCTAATAGTGCATGGATTAGGTAAAATCCTAGAGATGTGGTCTGAAGAAGTGTTGTCATTCAGAACCAACCATATTTTTTCATTTTATCCCACCACATCCAAGAAGAATTTTTAAACCCTGATTATATAATTACATGATTATCTGACATAAATAATGATTTTTTTATTAAAATTTATTACCATAAATCCATCTCTGATTTCCTTAAATGTGAAACAAAACAAAAAATCGAGTGCTCGACGTACTTCCACCTCAAGAACTGATAAAATATTTTCCACATAATTTCTTATAAAGGATGTTAAAAATGATGGTTTGAATATTTATATATGATTTTAATGAAATATAAAAAAATTTATAAATTAATAATACCTTATATCATCCTATTATACCATCCCTTTAAAATTCAAAACATCATTCATCTGCATGGTGGACTACCGCCTCACGAAGCAATGAGAGTTGTTTTTATTGTCATATCACGTGGATGGTATATGTATGACTATTTAACATAATAAAATAATATTTCTGATATAGTAATAATTATATGAATATAAAAAAACACTTACATTCTTTCCATCATAATCAATTTAAAATTGAAATGTTACTGATGTGTATGTTTGGTTTGCAATATTCATGATTGAAACATTGGTAATTTGTCATCGAAAAATTAAGTAATGTTTATACAAGATTGTTTGATATATAGAAATGATAACCATATCAAAATTATTAGTTTGTATGTTATGAATTAAGAATTTCTTTCCCTTAGGAAACTTACCAAATTCATTCCGTAAATGTGGTTCGAACCTCATCAAACGTCTGACAAGAACAAAAATGATTAGATGATTTAATATTATAGGATGATACATAAATATTATTTATTAATAATATTTAAAAAAATTATTCTTACGAAAAATAATTAACATATGTTTATTCTTTAGGATGACAAAGAACATATGTGATGAATTAGGCTCAACGTATAGGATCTCTGTTGTAAAGACACGAAAATTCTCATTGCCTTGAGAATAGAATGAGTAATTACTATTCCTTAGGCGATATCCCCAAGTTTCCAAAGGTAGGTAATAAAAACTGAACGATTTCAAGGACCGGTGGGGGATGATTTACCCTTTTAAAGATTTACAACAAACAAACCAACCAATATCCATAAAAGTTATATGTTTCATGAAAAAATGACAATTCATAAAATATTTTATAGCAATGTGATCCAAAAAAAAGTGTTATAGTTGAAGACAACTAGAAATCAACATAACAATGTAATATAACTGAACAAGCCACTAAAAAACAAGATGACTTCGGGATCCACCTATTCTATGCGCCACCACCACCATACAGCTCAACAACTCTACACCCTACCTTTTCCAACATCCCAGAAGATAGAATCTAAAAAAGAAACAATGTACCAAAGAAGGGGGGAGAATAAAACTCAATAGGATTTCCTCATGGAATTCATTACTCATTCCACTTGGATAGAAGAGTAAACGATATTATATAAAATATTTTGTATAAAAAAATTTCTAAAAATAGTCTATTAGTAAATATCATCACTTCTCAAAATAGTTTATAACTAAATATAAACTGAAACTATGTTCACCAAATTTCCATCAAGATATACTCCAAGAAAACATTTATTTAATTCATTAAAACTCTTCCTAAAATCTACTTTGGAAAACTAATATACTACACACAATAATAACTACATAAATGAATGCATTGTTAAGATAGTTCCATACTCATGAGCGGTTTATCATCGATCAACAATGTCATCACAAAGTAATTATTCCCCATATTCCATTTATCCTTTTTAACTAGTCACATTATCATATTTCAACCATTCCTTGTAATTCAATATGATACGCCCACCATTTCTTCCAAAAATAGATACCAATTTCAATCAATTTCACTTGTTTCAATAAAAATTCATGTTTATTGAAAAAGTTACAGCTATAAAATTTCTAAACATTAAAGTATCTAAAAATACAGATATATCTATTAGAAATATTGTAAATCAATCAGTTTTTCAAAATTCTATAAGATCCCAAATATAAAAATCCCTATTTAAAATAAAAAATAGGGTTTCTTAATAACCCACAATTGTCAATGTTTTCCACCACCCGTCACTAAAGAGTGTTTAACAAATGTACAGAAAACAAGTCAGAATTTAATTTGAATCAAAAACAAAATTTTAATTCATTTCATTAATTTTTAACAAGGGAAGATGAGATTGAAGCAAAATACCACACTTGTTTCAACGAAAACAGACAATAGACAAAGAACACTCATGAATCTATGTCAGGATTTCAAGGAACTTCCCATTACCTCCTCCCCTATCAAAAAAAACACCATATGTGGCCTTATATGACCACAAAACCACTATATCTACCCAGAGGGGATATGTTTCTATGAAACATGGTTGAAAGGTGAATTGGTTCTATGAAATTGTGATGAAAACAATGAAGAATGGGCACTTACAACAAGAATATTCTTTCGATTCACTAAGGAACGTGTTCAGATCACATCAATATATGTTGGAAAACCTTATTATCCCATTGGTGGAGGCAGAAATCATGTTAGGGATGATTTGGGTCGAAATAGATAAAAAAATGGCCTAAACTGATTACATCCACATATATATGGAATTATTTTTGGCCTTGCCCAGTTTGGCAACACGGTTTGGCTACTTAGTTTGGCCAAACCCTGTGCAGATCATTCACCCCTTTTTTACCCAATACCCTCCAAAAGTAATCCAAATTCTCTGCCAAAATCCTAAATAACCATTAACAATATGAAAATCATCAAGAAAGGGTTACATACTATAAACAGTGGGTGATCCATTCTCTCCACCATTGGTCTTTTTGTACCAGGAATATTGGAAGTGATAACTGGATTAAAATAGATATGGCCATTTCACTTTCATTTATTTTTTGTGTTTCCAAGTCTCTTCCTGAATCATACCATGTTTCCATAAACTCGAACTAGACTGATAATTTATATAAATAAGAATTTATCTTGGATATCCAGAATCTGCAGCATGATAGGTACCAATAAAGCATCTGACTCTTGGGCAACATGATCACATCAAATCACATGGTCATAATCAGGATGATACTTCTTCAACTAAGATACATGGAACACATTGTACACCTAACTGAACTATGGTGGAAATTACAAGGGGTATTTCACCTCTCCAACCTAATACAACCTCTCTAAGGTGTCATTGAATCAAGGAGAAAAATTTCCCTGCTACCCAAAATGGATATGTCCACACCATGAAGAGATCCTCAAGAACACATGATCTCTCATCGAAAATGCCAACGGTCCTTGGAGAAGATCCACATATGATTTATGATGAATCTGAGACATCTCTATTCCCTTTCTGATAAACAAGACATTTTCCATTGTTTCATGGACAAGGATCATGCCAACTAATGAGGTCTCACATGTTTTAACCCGACATAGTGGATAAGGAAAAGGACTCCAATACAACACTTCGAAGGGGACCATATGTACCGAATCATGAAAACTATTATTATATGAGAACTCCACCAATGGAATGTGCTCATCCCATGAGCCATAAAATCCATTATAAAATCCCACAACATTTCTTCCAGTTCCGGTATCTTCCATTCAAATTTCCCTCCATTCTAAGGATGATACATTATAATCAAAGTCAACTCAGTTCCTAGGGTTTCTTGTATGGATTTCTAGAAACAATATTTTAACCTCATATCTCTATCAGAGACAATAGAAACTAGAATGATGTGTCTCTTTACCACTTCATGGATATATATTTTTGATAGATCCTCCACTGTATGAGTTTAGTGAACTGGAATTAAATTGGATGACCTGGTGATTTGATCCATTATCACTTATATGGAATAATTTTTCTGGACCATTAATGGGAGACCTATAACAAAAGAAAAATATATAAGATCTCATTTCCACACTGAAATTTCAAAATACAGCAACATAACCACTTGACACTATTGATCTTTCTTAAGTTGTTGCCATATTAAGCACATTCAAACAAAATAAGGAACTTTTCACTTCATACCATTCCACCAAAACTGCGCCTTCAACGCCTTAAACATCTTATGTATCCCCAGAGGTATAGCCCATCTCGAATGATGGATGTCATGAAGAAGTTGTTCCTAAAAAGTGATAGGTACAACCATCCAATCTCTGAACCACAAAACAAATGTTCCATCAAGTTTCCATCCCTTACTACTCCCCCACTATTGATTTTTAAAATCATAAGAATTCATTTTTCATAAGATGTATATGCCTCTTTAAAAAGTTTTACCAAATCATGATCTACTAAGTCTAAGATGAAAACTACAACATCACCATGAAATTCGCATTCCAGATGAATATCAGCTAAGACCAATGTCAACTACCACTCCATTAAAGCTTCCATTACCAACTGAGCATATGAATTATTTCATATTTCATCATCCATCGAATTGACTTTTCTTAGTGAATACATCATGTTAGAAACAAAAATATGGACACACTCCATCTGTATCCATTTCCACATATTCAAAGAACATTGTGAGAAAATTTGTTTTATGGTATTCTAATCTGTGATCATATTTAATTTCTCTCCAAATAGGTAGTGACTCCATGTATTTAACACATGAATGACCGCATGTAACTCCAAATCATGTTTTGGGTTATTTTTACCATGTAATCTCAAATATCTTGAACCATATGAAACCACATGGTCACTCTGTATAAGAACACATATTAACAAAGATCCTGAAGCATCACAGTAGACCACATATCCCTGTCCTCGTTATCAAAAAACAAAGATAGGTGCTAATGTTAGAATCACATTCATCTCTAGAAATGTCGTCTAGAATTATTCACTCCATAGGAAATGAAATTTTTCCAACATTTTCGTTGGAGACGCTAATTGTGAGATGTCCCAAACAAAAAGGTGATAATTACTAGCAAGACAATGAAATAATTTTATCACAAAAACGTTCATCAGTGGTTTCCAAGAGATAACTACTTCTATCTTTTTAGTTTTTTCAGAAACTACTTTCCAAGAAATTAAATTTCCCAAAAATCATACTTCTTCTATACAAAAATATCACATTGATATTTTTTCATATAAACAGTGATCTCTAAATATTTGTAACATTGTCTCCTGGTGTTCCTCATGATCATACCTTGTCTTTGAATACACCAAGATGTTGTCCACAAAAATAACAACAAAAGGGTCCATATTTCTCTAAAATATTTGATTCATAAAATCCATAAAGATCAATGTTGTATTCTTTAAACCAAAAGGCATAACTAAAAATTGATAGTGGCCATATATGATTCTAAAAACTATATTTAGAATATCTTCTTCTGACACATGAATGTGGTTATATCCAGATTGTAAGTCAATCTTAGATAACCACCATGATCCCATTAATTAATTGAATGGATCATCAATTCATGGTAGTGGATATCGATTCATTATTGTAACATTGTTATGATTATGGTAATCAACACAAATCTGAAGAGTTCCATATTCTTTCTTCAAGAACAAGACTGGTGCTTCATATAGAGACATACATGGCCGAATGAAACCTATTATTTCTAGCTTATCTAATTGTACTTCCATATTTCTTAATTATATATATATTATCCTATATAATGGAAGGGAGATAGGTCTAGTCCCCATAAGATGATCAATCGTAAACTTCACATCCCTTATAGGTGCTAACATTGAAATTTTTTCAAGAAACACATCTATAAATTTATCCACAATTTCTAGAAAACTGATATCCTTGGTATCTTCAATCGATGCCAAATTCTATTCCACCAACTGATAAGAGATTATTCCAACCGCTGGTGCCAATAAGCCTATTGCACCTATTTTTGTAACCCCTTTTCATATGAAGGGATGCTTGACACAATTATCAATTGTGAAACTGACCATCCTTCTATGAATATATATGTGATCATTTAACAATGTCAAACTATCCATTCCTAGGATTACATCAAAGATATCCTTCTCTAGCACTGAGAAATCCCATTTCTGCTCAACTCCAACAATAGTTATAGACCATGATCTACACATGAAGGCTCGAAATTATCTTTCAATGAAAGGGGTTTTTAGTTTTATCATTGAAGGTTTCATTTTAGGTTTCAAACTGATCTAATCAGTTTTATGAGAGGTATTAAAGGATATTGATTCACCCATATAAAATATCACTTGTATAATGTTAGAATTCAGTATAATCGTACCTCACACCATAGACGATCCAAAATGATCATCCAGAGTCCCCTCCTCTGATACATATAACTACTTCATTTTGGAACTCTACTCATTTATTACCCACTTATATTTCTCTTGTTGAAGATTAAAAAACTTCCTAGAATCTCCATGGATACATCTTCTCTTCTGGAAGACTGAATTTTGCTGTCCATGCCATGTCGATGCATCTAATGCATGCGACACCTAAGAAGTGTCATGAGAACACAACTGTGGTGCAATGTGACAATATCACTGAACATGTCCCATTTATTTTCATTAGTGTAATTGAAGAGGTTTTTCTTTAAACTATCATTTAATTTGGTCGAATGAACCACAATGATTACATCTCGGCTGGACCATTGATTTATGAGGATGATTTTCTAATTCAGCTATTTGACTTTGATTCCAATTACCATAATGAAAAATGGTGTCACTCTTTCTTTTTCTCCAATTAGTTGAGTTCCCACCATTTCCTATAATTATTATCATTCTTCCTCCTCCCATCTCTCTCGAGATATCCCACTCATCAACTGACTCTCTATTTACCATCTCCGTATAATCTATGATTCAATGTACCGTAATCTTTAAATGAATCTCGTGCACGAGTCCAGAATCGATTATGGGTGCCTTCAAGCTCACACATACTACAAATTCTGGTGAAAATTTCAATAAATTAGTGAATATAACAGAATATTACTTAATAGAGAGGCTCTCTTGATTTAGGATGAAAACATTTAGTTGTTCCCTGGATTCAGAAAGTGTGAGTATATAATTTTTTGTTAAACAATTATTAAAAATTCGCCCAACTAAATCCCTGATCTAACCTAGATTGCACTGCTATATCCCACAACTGACATGCAATATCCTCCGTCATACAAGATTCCAACTTGACCTTCATGTCCTATACTTTCCCAATGAACTCAATGATTCGATTCTTTCGACTTATCCAACCCCTTGCCATCTCTGGTTCCGAATCACCTGGAAGATTGGTGTACTCTACTTTTGAAACTACATGGAGTGGTCCAAAAGTTGTTGATAGTCCCTTCAGTTCCAAGTGTCCACAAAGTGGATGTCATGGACTATACTATACACCAGATCATGGTTCACTTGTGGTAGAGGTGAAACCACATTTTTAGTATCTTCTTCCGGTTTGTTTCTATTCTTTCTACTCAGTTCCATTTATAAAAAATCAACACATTCTATAAGTCTCTCTCTTCTGGATATGGATTTTATTTTCATGTGAAATTATATAACATAAATATCATGTAATTGATTTAAACATCTAACCATTTTTAAAAAAAATCTCTCTTTCTTTTTAAAATCAAAACTTTTTCAAACTACATCTACTATTTCATTTTCAAAGTCTTTCATTTGAAAACTATTTTTGTCATTTTTTCCGAAACTAAAACCATGCTCTGAATCATATGTCATTACTAAAAATGATATGTTCCATCATATTTTGAATTCATTAATCTATAATTCAAGCGATTCTAGTCTCATTGGCTAAACCCATTTCATGAGACTCAGCTATCCTACTAGTTTTTCCAAAACACTTAGGTACCCTACTCCCTCGTAACTTTATCCTTTGCATAAAATGGTTAGCAACGTCATTTTATTCTCAAAATTTCATGTCCCAAAAATTATAATATTTTTTAAGAAAACAACCCAATAAATAAAGAAGAAATATTTCAACTCTAAGACCATGAAAACACAAGACCACTTGTTCCATAGAGAAGGTTCCAAGGAGATACCAATTGTAATGACCCCAAATTTTCATTGGATTGAGAACAAAATGAGTCATTACTAAGCCTTTGGCATCATAACCAGGATTTAAAATGTTTGAAATAAATTATGAAGTTTTTTAATGATTGTTAGGGAATGACTTACCCATTTAAAGATAAACTATAAATCATCCAACCACAATCCATAGAAGCTATATAATGCATGAACAACCAATAAGAACTCAAAAATTATTTTATACCAAAGTGAGACCCAAAAAAAGTGCTACAGTGGAAGTCAAGTAGACATAAACCTAATATTGGAAGATACCTTAAGGAGAAACCCAAAAAAACCCAATGACTCCATCCTCCACCACCACCAGACAGCTCAACAACTCAACAAGTATTGTTAAAAACCTGATGGACCCTACATTTTCCCATGTCTTGTAAGATGACATCTTCAAAATCACCAAAGTGAAAATATAAGGGTGTGTATAAATCTTATTCATATTTCCTCAATTACTCTATACTCACACAACTAGGATAGAAGAGCTATCCAAATTTATATAAAGCTTTTGATAAAATTTTTTTCTAAAAACTCTTTATAACTAAATATAAACACTTCCCAAAACAGTTTATAGCTAAATATAAACTAAACCATATGAACCAATTTACCATTAATCTATAATACATGTAAAAATTTAAAAAAATATTTGAAAAAATTCTTGAAAACTACTTTATCAAAACCAATAAACTCCACACTACAACTTCTAAAAATGCATGCAATGTTGTAACAGTTCCATACTCATGAGCGGTTTCACATCGATATACTGTGTCATGAAAAGGAAATTATTCCCCATGTTTCATTTAATAATTGGAACCAAGAACATGAAAATATTCCAACCATTCCCAGTAATGCAATATGATACGTAAACTACGTTTTACAAAAACCAAATCAGATTTCAAACAATTTCTCATGTTTCATTAAAAACACCCATTTATTAAATACTTTCAAAAAAATACAATTTAAAAACATTAAATAATTTAAAAAAAATAATATATCTAATGGAAAATTCTTAATAAATCAATTTTACAGAATTATAGAAGATCCAAAATTTAAAAATCCCCTTTTAAATAGAATAATCCCCAATTTTTCACATCTTCCACCACCCACCACAAAAAAGGTTTTATAAATTAAAAATAGAAAAAACACCATTTAATTATCATAAAAAACTAAATTTTAATTCATTTTATGAAATTAAATTAATGGGATATGAGAGTTAATCATCCTACCTCGCTCGTTTCGATAAAAACTGACAACAGATGATGAACGCTTAATAATCATAGTCAAGATTCTAATAAACATCCCAAGATCTCCTACCCTATAATGAAAAGCACCAGATATAACCATATTTTGCATAAATAATCTTATATATACCAAATGGGGTGTATATCTATGAGAAATATTTGAACAAGGAGTAGATATAAGAAATCAGGAAGAAAACAATGAAGAACGAGCACTTACCCAAAGAATCTGTGTTCGATTATCCAAGTAATGTGTTTATATCACTTCCAAATCATTGGTAGATAATTTTTTTCCTTTGGGAGATCCACAATTCGTTTTAGGGTTTATTTGGATCTAAATAGGTCAAAGTGATGGCCAAACTTAATTATATCCACAATGATAGGGAATTAGATTTGGCCTTGCATGGTTTGCCCACAAGGTTTGGCAAAACTGTGTGCTAACCGTGCCCCCAATTGTTTACCCAAACCCCTCCAAAATTATTCCATACTCTCCCCCAAATTCCAAATAACAATTAAACATATGAAAATAATCATGGAAGGGTGACATACCAAAAAAATGGGGTGCTACATCTCTAAACTACCTTCTTTCGGGATATAGATACTCTCTATCTAACTCAATTTATCTCTATATTTAATGACATGAAATTAGTGTATATTTTTTATATATTTATATAAAAAATTATCCAATACCATATTCAATTCCTTCTATAGGGATATTCACTAATTAGTACAATTTCTCAAATTAATTTTGTAATCAAATATTTTGATTGTCTTAAGAAACATGGTTGTTTTACCCATTTATTTCCATGGGTAATTATTATGTTTATGAATTTTGATTGATTAACATTTATAAAAAACACATTCTTGTAAGGTGGGTCTATAATTATATATATCTCTAATTAATTTATTAGTTTTTCACTCTCATGAGACATCATTAATATAATTAAGGAGTGATCTTAATCAATTGTGACACTCTATACACCATGTGATGTTTTTGTGGAACATTTCCTTGACTTATGTTTATGTAATAATTTATACATATTCCATATTACTGTGTTTCCAATACATAGTTATACCACTCTATTTATTTTATTATCTCCTATATATTTACATAGCTCATTATACCTTCCTATAATTGGGTAATAAATTATTTATTACAATTATCAATTTCATTCTTGTTGAAATATTTTTATATCATGTTATGAGATTGGATTACCAAGCCAATTCTTTCAATGGGTAATTCTTATGTTTATGCTTTTTTATTGATTTCCATATATGGAACACATATGAATGTACATAATATGTATTGGATGGGACCATAACTGTAGAGTTCCCCAATTCATTGGGTAATGTTGTTGTCTCATGAGATGTCATGTATTGTATTAGAGAGTAAGCCTAATCCAACATGGGACTCATTATACAATGTGATTTTTCATTGGATGTTATCCTTGAATTATCAATGTCGTGACTTATGTTGTTTCCAGTATAATTTAATTCCATGGTCTTATGATTCCATGGTATTTATGTTATCCACCCATTTGATTATTCATGTACATTCTCATTTAGGATATCAACTTACACCTTTGACTCACAAGTTATGCTTCCTTATCATGGTTATCAAATTATAAGGGATTTTAGCTCACACATTTATTTATTATATTCCAAAAGATGTACCATATAGTTTATGAGCTGAAATGAATTTTAGGATCTCACTATGGAGAATTAAATAATGATTCTATGTTTTAATTTTCATTAATATATTGTGATCCTAGTAATAAAAAACCACTAGTCCATTTTAATCCTTATTTTTTATTATTATAAATTTATGAAAATAATCATATAATTTTATGTTTAAAAAGAATATTTTTTTATATCATTGTTTTGAAATAGACCGGAAGTATATAAATTCATATCTAGGATATATCTTCAGTATAAATATAGGAGTTGTGAGTAGGAATATTTTGAAGAAATAATTTATTTGTAATTATAGAGAAAAGTCTTCGTATGTATAGGCATACAATATAGATAAATAAGTATTTGATATGAGATATTATCTAGTATATTGATTCTGTTATGACAAAAAAATAACCTATCAACATATATTGAGATAATAATACATTGGTGGAACTTATAAAAGATCCATAGTCACAAAACAAGAAAAGAACAAACTCCAAAATTATAACTTCATGACAGATTTTTCTCAGAGGGGTGATTTTATGGTGATAAGAATTTTTGTGGAAGAAAATGTGGTGAACCAGTTAAAAAAATAATCATCTCTTTAGAATAATGAATATCATGTGTGTTTTAGTGGACTATAGATTATAAGAAGTTGGATTTAGTATAAGAGGGAGTCTTTTGAAATCAGTTCCATATAACTAAATTTTACATACATTATGATTTTATTAAAACATTTTTTAGGAATATTGACAATATAAATATCACAGCCTGAATCTTAGTTTTTATTGCATAGTATTTTATGATATTTCAATGTGTTATTATCACTCTGAAAGGTTATAGATATTCTCAACTACTATGAAAATCCATAAGTTCCACAAAATTAATATTAAATATTTTTTATAATGCTAGATGATATCATTTTATATGAAACCAATGACATGATATATCAGGGGTTGAGATTAAGAGGAAATTTTGGAACCTTATCATTGTTTATGAACAAGGGAACTTCTATTGAATTATATGATAATAACATGATATTATATTTAGAAATTAAAATATATATGTTTCGATGGATGTTCATTTATATGGATAATCATATCAATCCATATATATATATATATTATTAATGACTAATATTAGTCATTTTTGTTGATGTGTTGAAGAAAATATTGATTATATAAGGATGTAGTGATGCAGGATATATTGGTTGCAACCCGAGTAATACTGTATTAATAAATAATGTGAGAAATGATGTGTCCCTTCTATTTTTGAAAAAACAAGAAATCATAAAACCATCATAGGGAATAAAATTTATTAAATAAATCCATGTTCATGGTATTCTCTAGGAAGGTTCATTTTCCAAATAATTAAATAAAAGAGTATTGAGAACCTACAGTTATGACACAAGTATGCAACATACATTATTGGAGATATCATTAAAAAAACAATTTATTACATATAAAGTGTTTGTATGAGGTTTTATGTTTTCATGACCTTAATATAATTTTGTACTATTTCCTTGGAATTTTTTTTGATGTTAACATTTCACTTTAGGGGGATTCAGGTAAAGCCCCCATGAATGAGGCCTATAAGAACAACCGGTTTGTGTATCTAAAAACTCAAATAAATAATAGTATTACTTGTTTTGTAGAATTTTCAATAGATACTTTTACTATGATTGATTTAATACTTTTTAATGATTAGATTGATTCCATCTGTTCAATCACTAGTTATTCCATTGAGTATTTTTTGCTAAGGATAACAAATAAATAAATGGTTTTCATTATTAATATAATATTTATTCATTTACTTAATTAAAAATTATGAAGTGATATTTATTTATTAAATAAATAGTGAATATTCGAGTTCCAATAAATATTGTGATGTGATGGAGGACTAAGAATAATGATCTATTGAGAAATATTATATATTACAATTTATTCTATAAAACTTAAACAATTTTTATTATGATATAATATTTAATTACATCACTGATTTAACTCATGTCATTATATAATAAAAATAATAGTAATTATTTTTTATTGTTATTATAGATGTTTGATTTCATGGTGATTAAGGAAATAATGTGGGAACATGTGAAATTATTATTATTTTAACCATATTTCAATTGAAACAAAATTATATTACATTTAACCATAACAGTAGCAATTTTTTGTTGGTTGTGGAAGATGAATATGGATAATTGTATCAATATATAGTTACCCACTCACCAAGGATTATCTCAAGAATGAAGAGCGAACAACCACCACCACCAGTCTCAATTTTCAAGAGATCAAGGAGAAACCTTATTGGAAGTGATTATCATGGTTATCTATGAAGAATGGTGCAATAATTAGGATCATTATCACTAGCACTGAATGATTAATACTGATATTCTCATACGTCTGTGGTACACATTTGGATCACCTCATGTGGTAATGTTTAGATCATTCTTATGATTCAATGATTATACAATGTATATACATTTTAATATTCAAAAACAAACAAATAATTCATCCCCAGGTAGTTCATTAATTAATAAAATTAATTTAAAATTCACAGTGTTTTGTCTTGTGATTATTTTTAGGTCTCTCCCTTCAATTCAAATTTTGTTCTATTATATTGGCCATGTAATTCTTTATCAATGTAAATCTAGAGTTAAACATCGAATACAAAAAAAATATTAATTTGTGAAAAACCCAAAGCTCTTTATGATTTCCCTGGATGATATATATGTATTATTAAAAAACAATTATATAATATTAACTTTTAAATTTAATATACAACATTAGAGTAAACTAATCCTCATGTCGGATAATTTTTTTCATATAAGATTAATCTAAAGGTTTCTCAACTCACATATATGTAACGGTAGTTTCGTGTAAGAATAAACTGATCATTAAAAAGGGCATGTATGAATTATAAATGAGATCATTTATGATATTGAGTGATGGACATTATATTAAGTAGATGTTCTCTATGAAGATTTATGATTAAATTTTATGGTTTTATATCGCACATGAGCTTCAAATATCACTATGATTCATAGGAATTTTGATTCATTATACTATCACAAGACTGTACATTATGTTAAGAAATAGATGATGACATGTGATAAATGGTGTGTTTCTATCCATGTTATTTTTTGAAAATAATTTATTATTATTTTAACCTCATATCAATGATGACATTTGGATTCATTTTCATTCAATTATAATATCTAGATCAATATTAAATGAAGATATATTCGACTATTTTGAAAAAAATGCTAAAAGATTATGGGGTCCTTGGGATATAATTATTATTTAAAACAGAATATATGTTTTCTATTATTTAGGAACCAATCAATAATATACCAACCTCATAACCCTCATGATTTTGTTGATTGAGTTGTTATGTGGACTCAATCAGACCTCAATATGATTAATGGGATTCTTACTAGTATCAATCACATGAAACATGTATTGGGGATATTATTCAATAAAATTAATGTGATAAAACATCAAATGATAATTATACAATATCAAAAGAATAGATGATTGTATGTATAACTAATAAAACAAAATGTTATAAAAAATGTTCCATGTGAAACAATATGACCATAAATATGTATATCTTTAAATTGTAAGATCAAAAATAAAAAAATGGTAGAGAGAAAAATACTCAAGAAGATCTATTGATATCCTGGAGACTCTCAATAATCCCAATATCTAATACCGTATCGATATCCTCTCTCCAGTTCTGCTAAATGTCTATTTCTCAACCAAAAATAATCTAAAATGCTTATATATACATCAATTATCCTATTTATGATAAGATAAACAAATAAATATATGATATCACAATGTTAGGAAAATCTAAATCATTATATAAATGTATGGTTGGGTAAAAAATTTATACATGTTCACACAAGTGCCTTAGAACATCTTATAATAACTAGCCCACCATGAATCAATGTGACTGAGGTTATACTAGGATATAAGGCTATACTGACACTAGATCAGAACTGCTTTGGCATAATCTAGAATCTAATCAACATGTTTCATAAATCCCATAATTCAACCCATTACTAGAGACTCATGTGAAAAAATATATAATATTTCATTAAATAATAACCTATTATTTAGTGTATGGTTTTATATCCAATCCTTGCACACACATTCTCACTAATTCTTGTCATGTGTCCAAACCTTACACCAACCCTTATATCTCTAGGGAGGTCCTATAATAAGTATCAACCACTTCCAAATCCCTATATTTAGGGCCTTACATTATTGAAGTTATAGCCCATGTCCTCTCACAAAAGGAATGGTTCAAAATAGCCTCTAAATCAATGAATGGACCCTTCCCAAATTACTAACTTTTCATTCAAGGTACAGACCAACATCACATCACAACTACTACCTTCTCACTCAAGATGTAGTCCTACTAATATCCACTACATTTTCACTTAATATATTTCTATATTACTCATTAGAACTTCTATGTTATAACGAATGGTAGGATTTCACCAATACCTTATCACTCAATTTGAAGCTTAGCCTTGGGATCTATCATCAGTCATGCTGATATCTTTTTCTTATCACACACATTAATCACAAGTTTGGAGAGAAGCCTATATAATAGGATCTCCATCTCAGCACTAGAGAATTAGTCATTTTATACCCATAATCATACCTAAATATGTCACTTCATAAAACTATATAGTGACCCCTATTTACATTAACATAAATTATACAATAATATCACGATTTAAATAATATATCTCACAAATAGTATCATAATAAAAAGATCAAAATGATTATTATCAAATAATTTATCAGTGTTAACATATTATATAAAAAAATTTCAATCCTTTTTACATAATCATTCCCATTTAGTATGGAACCCTATGATTTAAAAATAATTAAATTATCTTCAGTATTAAATATGGTATGAAACAATAGGTTTTAGCGAAACATGAAATATTATTATTAAATTAATATTATTATAAACTAATTATTTATTTAATGATTATGAATATTAATAAACACATAATGAAATATAATTAATGGTACTAATAAATATAAATTTATTTTTTAATTCATAAGAAATAAGAACTACTATTTTTGTAATGTCATTTTATGCATCAAAAATACATTTTCCTAACAATGATATTTTTTATTTTAATAATGTTTTATAATTCAATTTTTACACTTTAGAATAATATTTAATAAAATATATTTTTACAAATCGGAAAACAAAATTGAATTATGGTAATATTTTGAGATTTTTCATAAAAACTGATTTTTCTGGGAATATTAGAAAATATTATTTATAATGAAATTTCCATATTATTTTATACTACTTAAAAATTCACATTAATTTTTTGAATAGTTATAATATTTCATTTGTTCTATTTGATAAAATATATTTTATGAAATTTCAATGTAATAATATTATACATGAAATTTGTATAAAAAATTATATTTGAAAATACATTAGAATGGAAAAACACTTTTTATCAAGACTAGTGGTTTTAATTTTAAATAATTTTCTAAAAATTATAGGAATTAAATTATATAAAATTATGCATATATAAAATAATAACATTTAATATAATTTAATAGGGTAAACATAATTCATAATAACTACTAAAAAATGAAAATTTGTTATTGTCGTTAAGGTAAAATAGGTTTACTGAGGGTAAAATGGTTATATGGGTTAGAATTTTCTAAATTGTTTCTATTATCCTATTGAATTATTATTTTTACCAAATATATAATCATGGAATTAAATAATGTATTTTAAAGTATTATTTTCTATTTCATAATTGACGTATGACTTTTGATAAGATATGTTTTATTTTCTTAAAATTAAAAAATATTATTGGGTCTCTGAATTTACGGGAATAGTGTGAATATTCCATTAAATAAATTTTTTATCCAAAAATCAATTAATATTTCATTTTTAGAATTTATCTAACAAATTCAGGGAAACTATTTTATCACATTATTTGCAGGTAATTTTATTTTACTCAAATAGATTATTCTTTTAAAAATAATTATTCATGTGTCTTATACTTTCAAATTGAAATTAATTTCTTCCACCATTTGGTATTTATCTTAATATAATAAATTAAAAACTTCAAATCAATATTTTTATATTTGGATAGAATAAACCTGTCAATATTTGTTCCTATAATAGTGAAAATTTATGTAGTGACAATTATGATTAAAATGAAATTAATGTGGTTTAATTGAGAGATGTGACTCTACTTATATCAATAATATTTAAAAATTCATTTTTTTGAGTTTACTTCGACCATATCACTTTTTATTGAATTTTTGGTTTGTTTTTTACACATGAAATGATTATGATATTTATATTATTTAATCCCTTAGGTAATTTTATATGTGTCCTTCCCCTAACTAATAAAAAGGCCTCATCCTCTTTTATTTTCTAAAAATATTTTTTCACTCTACTTATGAGAATCCCAGAACAAATCCCTTCTAAAAATCCTTCTTCTTACTCATGAGGTCCTATTTTTTGAATAATAAACTCTATAAATAGAATATGATTTAATGAAAATGATGTTATCGAAATTAGATGTATAGATTTTAACCAAATCTTTTATTTTTATTTCCTATTAAACCACCATAAAATCTTATCCAAATTGGCTAAAAAAATAAAAATAGTATATTTCATATAATATTTTTTTATATTAATGTAATAACCTATTTCCATATCCAATTCAATGGGAAATGAAACACTAATTCATTTATATAATGGAATACCACCGCACAAACCGATATCATTTTATCTCCATCACAATCACTCATATTGTAAAACCCTATCATTTTATGATATATTTATCAATATATAAATCTAATTTCATTGACATATTTCGATATATACAAACCTAACACTAAATGAGATATACCATTATAACAGAACATTAAGTTGGATGAGTGAATTGTGATATCGATATATATATATATATATATATATATATATATATATATCTGTGTGTGTTTGTGTGAGTATGTGATTGTGTGAGTGTATGTTTTTATAAAACAAATATATTTATATATATGTTCTCAATTTTTAGTACATTCATGCTTTGCCTTAAAAATAAAGTTTCCACAAAAGGGTTTTTATTGCATTTTTGGAGAAAAGAAAATAATTAAATTCTTCATGTTTTAGAAAATATATTTGAAAAAATAATATTTGTTCAATAATTCATAAATTCAAAAAGATCATACATTGAATTCTTGGGACTTTTAAAAAAAATTGATTTTTCAGTGAATATTAAAAAATAATAATTTTTATTAAAGTTATCCTCTCTTTTCCAGAATAAAAAAATTATCTTTTAAAAAAAATGATTTCCAAAAAAATAGTTCATTTATAATATACTTTAAACTATTAAAATCCTTGTAATTAATTTTAGGTTTGATTATGGTATAAAAAAAATTTTATACCTGAGAAAACATTTCTCTATAAAACAAAATTTCAACACATTTTGTAGGTTTTATTTATCTAAAATTATTTAATTATTGTGAATCGAATATGATAAAATTACTTCTATATTTTTAAACATTATGCAAAATATTATATAATTTGTTCAACATCAATTTTTTTCATAATAAATAGTAAGAATATGTAATTTTTTTACCAACATTAAGGTAAAAATGGGTTTTTGGGGATAAAACAAGAGATAAGGATAAGTATTCCATTTAAACATGTCTAAATCATATTTAATAACCATATTTCATTCTCATAATATATCAACTTATAATTTTTTTCCAATTTCAATCATTATTATTGAGTATAATATTATTTTATTTTAATAATTTATGAAATTCCATGTGTTTCCTCTCCCACCAGTTATAACTGTATACTTCCCATTTCTATTACAAACACTACATTGAGTAATGAATATCAACCAAATCCAACCCCAATTCCCTTATAAACATCCCCTTACATTAATTATGTTATTTTATATTCTTTAAATTAAATTTCAATGCTTCTTAATAAATGATCTAATTGAGCTATGTCACATAGGTGGAAATACTCCTACACGGCCGCTTTAAAACTATTTCTTATTATAACATTTATAAATATAATTTATTTATCATAAATTAAATACTTTAGTAATATATATATACTAAAATATTATTATAACTATGTATCCTACTTTATTAAACATTTCTCTATCAAATCAATGGGGATATTATTGTTCATGCATATGTGTGGACTACAACCTCCATGTAAGAATAGAAATAGTTTTACATCATTGTATTTCATGGATTGAATTTAGTATTGGATTAATTTTTTATATGATATTTATGAAAAAATTATTATTTTTAATTATAATATCAAATAAACTATTTTAGAATCCCATTTTTTGTTTTCAAAATGCTGTCGTCACTAATGTGTACGTGTGGACTACCACTTCCATGAACTGATGTGATATATCTTTCATTTATACATTACATTGATGGTAATTAATATATATTTATTATATATATATATATTTGTGTGTGTGTGTGTTTATATTATTGAGGAAATTATTTTGGATCTATAATGATAAAATAAATTTTATTTTTCATTCCTTATTTTTTTTAGGAAATGAAAATAGAGTTATTGTGTATGTATAACTTACCATCTCCCTGAATGGAGTAAAATTGTTTTTTATATATACCTTATATGGATGAATAAAAATATGGATATAAAGAATAATTATTTTATTTATATAATCACTTATATATTGAAGATCATGGAACCTATATTACTATTAAATTACTAAAAAATTATAATTGAAACCCTTTAGAAACATGAAATTGTTAACAAAAAGGAAAGGCTATTTCAATAAGGAATAACAATTAGATTGTGTTATATTGTTTTAGTTTTATCATATATGATAAGATTAGAATAAAATTGATACTATTATTTTCAAAAATTATATGAACCACTATTATATATAATGGCACTATGATTTGGAATCAAGACAATATTTAGATACGGGTTTTATGTTATAATCTCATTATTTACCGGGATAATGTTAGATTAAGTTTATTGTAATAAAATATCCATAAATACCTCTCAAGAGTATCATGAGGTTTATTCACATCATTTAATTCATTAATATTTAAATAAATAGTACCATTTTACTCTCATTGGTATATAAAAATGAGCAAAAAATAATTTTAATAAAAACATGATTTATTTCATGCTCAGTTAGGAATATTTGTCTTCTAAATCCACGTTTTAGTTTAAATGAATTTATCAATGTTTTAATTAGTAAATTATAATTTTAATATAAATTTATTCACATGTTCTAATTTAAAAAAAATGATTAAAAATTATCCTTCTTGTCATTTTTTTAATTATATAATTTTTACTTTTTACAAAAAATGGTAAATAATTTTTTTAATATAACTGGAACTAATAAAATTTCACATCATCATGAACCCTCAATTATTTGGATATTATAATATAATATTCCATACTTATATTCAATAAAACTTTTTCCCATTATATTTTAGAAACATTTATATTTTATTAAAGTTAATTAAAAATAAAAATGGTATATTCCTGATGAAATATACCAAGTGATATTTTAATGTAATTATCAATTATGATAAAATCATTTGGTGTTAATTATAATTTTTCAGAGATTTTATATAAGGACCAAATACGTATTATTTCTCTATATGGTTTATGATTATGATATTAATATCTTTATGAAACCTGTTTTCTTAGGAGTAAGGTAATTATTGAATGATGAAATGTTTATGAAACTCACATACTTTTGATAGGTTATGATATATGGTTAATAACTCAGGATCTTCAAGAATTCATATGAATTGATTATGATTATGTGATGGGTGGGATGAAAATTAAATTTCCCTTAAATGAATTAGGTAGATGTTGATATCTCATTAGTTAACAAGGGTTAGAATATGGAATAATCCTATTTTAGTAGAGGATACAATCAACTATAAAAGTCATGGGAGTGAACCTAGAATTATGATATGATGGAATTGAGAGTGAACCTAATAAACTGTTATAGTATTGGTAGTGAGCACTAACTAAAAAATAATTTTATATGCTTATGTTTCGAAAAAAAACATATATCTTTTGGAAATTTTATTACATCATGGCTAATGTAATTATATTCATTTATGATTGATGTTATATGAAATTATATTCATTATACCATTATTCTAGGTTTTGATTATTTTTATTCTATATATGTATTTTTTAATGATTATTTCATGTTATCATAAAATTTTACTAATTTCATGTTTATATGACCATTGATGTCTCAATTTTTTCCCTTATTGGGCATCCGAGGTGACCCATTCTTATCATTACATTCCATAGGTTACAAGGAATGTTTTTCTGTAAGGTTTGTATAAGAATATTTTTATGTGGGATGATATTTTTTGGAGATATTTAATATATTTCATGAAATAATAAGGTTGTGTATATAGTCTCTTGAGACAATAAACCTTTATGTTCATTAGTTTGGTATTTGTGAAATATATTTAATATTAGTCATTTAAGATGTAATAGTTCTATATAATGATATTTCTTCCCTATAGTTGGTATCAAGGTATCTTTTAGTCAATATTAAAATATTTGTAATAAATAAATTTGGTGAAAACATATGGATACATGACAATATAGGATAAAAACATAACTTTTTTTTGTAAGAAAGACAATATATTGTCATCCTATAAATACATCCCCATCTTGATACTTCAAGTGTATGTCCTTTTATCATAGATTTATATAGGGTAATTAACTCAATAAATAGTTATTTTTGTATATCTCGACTATCATTCAAGTTCACAGTGAGGGTTCTCTTACTATAAACTACTTTTAACACTCTTTGGGTAAATACATTTGTTAAATCAAATTTTAATAAAAAACCATTATGATGGATTTGAAAATATATTAATGAAAAATAAACTAGATTAAAACCTATTTTTTTTATAGAATTAGATGTATGTGTCATTATTTATACGTCCAATAAATTATTTTCTATAATTTTTTGGTTTCCTCTCATGATTATTATACCTTACACTATTTTTCTAGTTTTATTAAATGTATATAACCTAAAGTAAGTTAGTTAATGATGAATTTGAGGAAAATTGGAATGATTTTCCTCCTAATTAATAAATTATTATAGGATATGGAATTAAAAATATTATTGTTATTTTTATTTAAGCTTATTAATATTTGAATCATTCTAAGATTCCAAATGAGATAAGAAGGGAAAAAAATTAAGTTGAGACTTTCTTGAGGAAATATAAACCATCATTTAGTGGGTTTATCTATACATTCGTTTTTTTATTAATGGATTGGTAAAACACAAATATATTTTTCATTCTATAGTGGTTGGAACATGAATATTTTATTTTATCTATTTATCATTTTGACGGAGAAGCAAATAAATATGGAACTCTGATAAAGAACCTAATAAAATTGGAATAAATTCAATCTGTATAGATACATAAGATTAAGAATTTTTTTTCAATAATCCATTTACTCATTTTTTCATATGATAAAAAATAATGAATTCTTTGAGGTATATAATTTCATATATTAATCCATTAATACCAACTAGAATATTTTAAAATATAGAATGTTTGATCCATGATCTACCACCCCACCTGAATTTTAGATTGATGTATTATTTAGTAAATTATACAAATATCTCCATATGGGATTGTCCATAAAAGGAATTAGTTTCCATGAATAAGTTATTTGATATTCTAAAAACATGAAGATATAGATTCTATTACCAATTAATCTAATTATTTTGACATGAAATGGAATATGGAAATCAACGGATATTAAAATAATAAAAATCATAGATATAAGATGGCGATACTCCATTTCTCATGATGTGTACAAGAAAAAGTAAAGGAAATTCTATTAAGGGGAGAGGTAAATGTTGTTTAATTATAAACAAATATCATCAAGAAATTGAATACCGAAGTTATGGGAAGAATAATCGATATAATGATGGAGGAAAACCCAAAAAATAACCCACCCACACATCATTATTCCATATGGAAGGATTATAGGAATTATACTAATCACTCCCAAATGTAAATTTAGATTATTCTAATCAAAATCAGCATCCCATTGATCTCATAGATAGTTGTAAATATCACGTGATAACTATTTTTTCTATAGGGTATAAAAAAGATGGGTTGAAATGTATAATTACCATACACTCAAGAACTACTAATATCTTATTTGATTGTGAATTATCCCACTCTTTTATATCATAAAATTTTTGTAATTGAATCAAAAAACTACCCAATTGATTATATGTTCAATTAAATATGAAAACAGTTTATGGATTGATTATCACATCCCATGTCTTTAATTCTTCTCCAATTGATTTTTTTGGGAATTTTATTCTTGTAAATCTTTTTATTGTCCCACATTATGAATTCATTGTAATTTTGGGAATATGATTAAATTTATTATATAAATCCCATATAAATTATGTAAGAATTGAAGCCACACTACATATTCCAAAACAATCAATTATTTTTATTCAATTTGATAATAAATATTTAATTAGAATAAAACTTATATCCATTATATAGTTCTCCAAGATTATTAAAAGTTGGTGTTTATCACATCTTTTTGGGGAGAAACTAATAATAAAATATATGCCAATTGTTTGATTGTTTTTTGTTCTTTCAATGTAAATTCTTTTTCTTTCAATGTATCCTGAATTTTACTTCTCAATAGAACTAAAAACATTTTATTAATGAATAAATGAATAAATAGATTATATATCTAATTGTGTGATTATAATTAAGGAAGAATATACAATAGAATTTGAATAAGTGATTACATCATCCCTATACATCACCATGGGGAGAACCAGTTCTTTTTTGTTAAAATTCAATATGGATTAATTTGGTTATAAATTTATTATCAGAAATATAACAAGATCAAAATAAAAAATTACTATCCTTTACCCATATTAATTATTTTTTCGATCAATTATAGGTACCCCAATATTTTTCCAAGATTTATCATTGATCATGATAATATCTAGTCAGGTTTAAAAGCAATAACATACTATAGAAAACCTTTTGTATAATTTATAAACATTATTTATTTATTGTGATGTCATTTGGTCTTATTAATTCCCATTCTATATTGTTGGATTTCATTGATAGATTTCTTAGAGTACCTCTTGGATTTTTTGTAGACTATGTTGAAGATATTAAAATATATTACCTGAATAATGAAGATTAGGAATACATCTTTATAATTATGTTGAATAACCTAATTAATTATAGGTAGTATTTAAAAATAACCTTATGTAAATTTTTTCAACAAAAAGATTCACTTTTGTTCGTATAGTCCCGTATGAGTGTATATCAATGAATTCATCAATGTGGGATGTAATTAATTGTTATCCTAGACCGACCACTATGACTAAGAGCCATAGTCTTGTGGTTTGGTTGGATATTATTGATTCTTGGTGGATAATTTCTTATGAATAACTAATCCACCCTACACATTAACTCGGAACATTTCAATGTTCCTTTTGTTAGATGAATGTAAGGAGTAGTTCTAGGATCTGAAAAGAGGGTTAGTTATTTTACATGTATATACACTACCAGGTACTAAATAAGGGTTCGTTATTGTTAATTATACCTAAATGGGTGTATTTTGATGCATTCACTTATATAATTATATTGAGATAGATTATGTGTGACAATAATTTATTGTTCATGTGAAAAATAATTTAAATCATGATTTAGAGTTTTCATTGGTAATTTTTCCTTTAATGATATGAATGAATTGTTATTAAATAGAAATTTGTGACATATTTACCTTTAATTATATTTTAAATTATATATTTACTCAAAATTTGTTTAATATACACCATAAAATATGGTTAGAGTTGAATAAAGACTCTTGTTGGACAATATATTAACACCCTTGGAATTTAAATAATGTGGTCGATGATTTGAGTTTAATGGAAACTAATAAGTTATTTTTTTAGGATAAAAAAAGATCTAGTATTTCTTGATATTAAATGGTTAAATTTCATAATCCTTATATAAGGGGAGAAAGACTATCTCCCTTAAAAGAGTTTTCAACCCCATATACTATTCAATATCAAAATGGTTCAGAAGAAAGAAGTATATATTTTTTAAAATGTTATGAAATATTCTAATGTCCATAATTTATTACGATGAAATGATAAGTATGTTGAACCAGTTATGTTCCATATACATACCATATTTCAAGATGTGATCTTTTTGGATGATGTTCATTGTTCATCACATTCTATGCATCCTATAAATACTAATATATATAGATACATTAAATTTTCCTTGAAATAGAACTAATTAAATAGAGATATTTCTTTTTAAATATATAATGAAATGGATATTAGTAAGTTAAAGATATTATTTGGATATCTATGTGGATATTATAAACATTACCCATACTAGAATGGAAATGGTAAAACCAACCATGGATAAATTTATGAGACACCACCAAAACATCTACAGACCATAATTTTATTTTTGTCCCATTTGATATCCTTAAAACATTTCAAAAATAATATTTATAAGATAATATTTATATATTGATCTGATTTCAAAAATATATATTAAATAAGTACTAAGGTATCATGGAGCGCCTCGTTAAATTTAATCTATTCAAGATATATTGATTACCAAAATGTTCTTGTGAATTCTTCCAAAGGATATGTATTAAATGTTTTATTATTATCTCATATCATGATTAGATGAATGGTAAGTCATATATAACAATTAAAACCCTAGAGTATATATTATGGTTATCATATATCAATTTTAAATTTGGTTGGGATCAAGACCTTCCTCTGGTTGAATTTCATAAAACTATTTCATTTACTTAATAGTTAAGATGGATCCTTATTAATAAATATATAGAAATATGTTTTAAATTCAAATGTTTTGGGATGATTTTTTAGAGAGAAAACTATTATGATTTTATTTTATGATTAAATGGTAGAAAAATTCAGATCAATCTAGAAACACCTCAAGTAATCTAAGAGTTGAGTGAATCATTATGTTGATAATCAATAGTGAAATCTAGAATTTGATATTGGTGATAACTTTTTTCTTTGAAATTATAAATTGAAGAAGGATCTTTTATTTAGAAACAAGTGAAATATTAACCCTATATATATACACATTAAATATTATTGATTGAGTGGGAATGGTGGCTTATCGCATGGAACTTCCACTGAACCTCTCTCAAGACCATGATGTTATCCATTCTACTCTCTTGAGAATGTGCATGCATGATCCTTCACATATACTAAACTCGGAGGTTGTGTAACAAATAATATATAGTAGCAAAGACTTAGTGTCTGATCTTTTACATTGATATATACACAAGAATCTAATATTAAAATATTTTTCTTCTTGGAAGTCTTAATGAAGTAGATACAAACATGATTTCAATTCCAATATGAGAAATATTAAATAAATACTTTTAATAGAAAATGTTAATAATCCTAAAAATAATTCAATGAAATCATATTCAAAACCAAGGGAAAGAAATCTAAATATGATTGACAAAAATTACTTATTAAGGATCACATACATTGGTAGATATCTGGATTAAATATGTTTGAATTAATATAGAAATGAAAATAATTGAAAACTAATATCAATTAATCAATAACTTGAGAATGAAATAAATAAATTGATCACATAAATGTAATAACCTCATGGATTAAAGTTAATTAAATAATAATGATTGAAATTCATAATTTAAAAATAAATATTTATTTGGAAAAAATTTCTAATAAATTTTTTTTTTGACAGCATTCATTAAACGCAATAGCGACCTTGAACATACTATGATATACTATTAATATTATTATTTAAACAATTTAATCCTTACATTTACATTAAATTAAATTGTATGAATATGAATGAAAATTTTTTAAAAATTATTTGTACTTATATTATCTAAATGAAAAATATTGATAAAAAAGTTCTTAATTTTTATTTTAATCGTGATATGTTTCATAAAAACTATTTTCTTAATAATGGTTCTTTAACTTTTTTTGAAATAATAAAAATATTATTTTTAAAATTATAAAAAAAATATTTTCCTAAATAATACTTATTTTTTAAATCTAAATTTTAAAATTATCATTGGGTAATTTTTTTAGAATTTTTTAAACTATAAATTTTTTGATGAGTAGTCAAAAATAATTCTTTTTATTAAAAACATCACATTCATCTAAATATTTTAAAAGTTACATTACTATTTAATGTGGTTTTAAAATTAAAAAATATTATATAATATATTTATTAATCAAAGTTAGTTCATTGAAATTATATTTCTCTTTACTTTTGATATTAATAGTTTTTATACATATAAAATGTTTGTCTTTGGAAAACTTATTTTTCATCATGTCACTAGGTTTAATTTTAAATTTTATTTTTTCAATTCTATGCGTATAAAATTTATGTATAGATTACATATTGGGAATCATCATGATTAATATTATATAATAATTTCAACATAATTGTGGGTCAAAATTAATAGTAAAAATTAATAACCATGACTAAGGTTGAAACTGGTTTTTTGGAGTTTAAACAAAGAAGTTTACTATAAAATCATCTAGAAACATATAAAAATAAATTTGGTTGAAAATATTTACACATAACGTTATATAATTTTCTATAATTAGACATTTTAAAAAAAAAATTCATTTAAAAAACATTGGTTCACTTCATTATTTCAATAATTCGATGATAGTTCTCTCCACCACTTATAAAAGGGAACACCTTTTCCAGTACTTTTCACACTTCTAAACCCTCTTGGTTCTGAAATGAAGTACCAAAATACTTCCATTAATAAAGACCTAAAATCATAGTGCTATAGTATTAATAAAGATACCAACTTATGATGGATTTGATTAAAGCCCAAGGATGTTATCTGAAGAAGACATATCATTCTAAATAGAGTGTTTCTATTTTATTTTATCTTCCAAATTCATAAAATATTATTAAATTTGGATAATATAATAACATAAAAATATACCTTATAATTAAATTTTATTATTTTAATATAATAACTTATATTTACCTCCCCTTCCATCAAATGGGTGATGAAAATATTGATCATGTTTATGGTGGACTAGTACCTCACAAAATGATTAACATTATTTTCCATCACCACCTATCACGGATATGTTTAATAATTGATGTAACATATTTATAAGATATTTATGGAATAATAAATAGTTTTAAATTATAATTCTAAATATAATTTCGTAAATATCATCATATGTAAATATAATAACATCGCTCGTGCGTACAGAAGACTAACGCCTCATAAAGTGGTGTGATCCGTTCATCATTTATCCATTAAATGAAAGGTAATAAAGATATTTTTAATGAACATATCTAATATATATTACATAAAAATAATCCACAAATGGTAATATTTTATTAATATCTCTTTTTTCATCTATAATCAAAATTTAAAATGTGTTCATATGTACGTAAAACATACTATCTCCATGAAAAGTATAGTTCATTCAACATAAATAAAATTAATGAATTATTATAAATACATATAAAATAAATATGTAAGATATTTATATCATGGATAAATTTTTAGATATGATTTAACCATTATCAATGTAAAAGGAATAAAAATACCAAACCTAAACAAACATGAAAAAAATATGTAATTACATGAAACTTGTTATTAACAAGGAACTACTATTAAACCGAAAATAAAAGTTTTTATGTATGTCATATTTGGAATTATAATTGTTAGTATGGTTCTATCATATTTCTATAATAAAATTATAATTTTTATTCATTATATTCAAACATATATGATGGTAGTGGAAACTCTTGGTAAGTAATTATCATCTCACATTTATTTTTATGGGACAAATATATTATACATCAATTGGTTTTCTTTTTTGGTGTATTTATAGACCATGAATTTCGTTAATAATTAATATTAGGAAAATTATGATATATAATTATCAATATAGGGTTCTTTTATTTACTGTTATCATGATTCAAAAAATACAAAAATGGTTAGTGTTTTATGTTACAATTTCATTATTTGTCATGAATATTTATGAGTAACCACCCGAAGGTGATATATTAAAATAAATATCTTGTAAAAATTATTAATTTTAGTTTATAATGTTTATTAAATGAACTTTATTTTTCCCTTTATTTTTTTCTCTTTAAGCACTCATGTATCCAAAATAATATTTTTAAGGAAAACATGAAATAATTTTACCCTCTCATGGTAAACCATTTATAATCCATGTCCATCATTTCTAAAAATTAGTTCAATGTAGTTGTTTCTATTATAAAATGGTTTTTAAATACATTTATTCCCATTTTTTGTCTTTTCATAAATGTTTTGAAATTGTAATTCATGTTTTTTTCTAAATGGGTTTGATTTAACTTTTACCGAAAATGTGATAAGAAAAATTGTTTTAATGTTTATGGATTGAATGAAATTTCCCACCATTTTTATAAATAAATAATTTTAATATTACATTAAATGTTATCCATTTAATTTTATAATTAAATTATTTCCTTAATATTTTGTATATTATTATGGAATTTCTATTCACTAATGACAATATACATTGTTGATTCTCTAGTTTTATTATGGATATTAACCATTGGATCCATCCATATTTCATATTTGGATGATTTCTATTTATTATTATGATGAAATTATGTTTTTAAAACTGATTGATTTTTCAAATTTGATCGACTGATGAATTAGATAAATTTTTATGAATCCCATTTATTTCTACTAATTATTCCTTTACTTAATTTTTATGACACATGAATCTCTTACATGGGTTATGATATGATGAATTATTTATGATCATTTATGAAAACAAATTTAGGTATTACATAGTGGGTGAGACCTATATCTCCCTTACATTCATTGAGTATTTTTTTTCTCATGAGATAAATCTGTGAAACAAACTAATCCTCTTGAGACACTATAATAAAATAGTGATTATACACGATATGTTATGAATTAGGAAATATATTCTGATTCATTATTTTTCATGATCTGATAGTCTTAGTTATTAACTTTGATATAATAAATGATTTATAAACTTATTGTGGTGGCTCACTAATATGAAATAAATTTATGGTTCATGACTAAATAATGAATATTTCTCAATCTTATGGTTTATCTATTTTGAAATGATAATGGTTTATCCCAGGAATCCTGATTAAGATCTATTGATAGATTGGGTATGAACATTGTTATATATACTCATACTCTCATACCTTTATTATTATCTTATTCATAAAAATTATCATCAATGTATATCTTCCATGTTAACCGATTTTGAAAGCAGATCTAAACATTTATTTTATTTCCTTTCCACTTGGTTATAAAGACTAGATTTTACACAGTATTTCATTGAAGATTAATAAATTGAAGGACAATTTTGGGATATACTGATGATATTTTGTGAAATAATATAATTGAGTATGTTTTCTCCATATTCAGTAAACATTAATGGTCTATAAGCATTTATTTTAAGAAAGGAGTTGAATATTTATCTAAAAATATGAAATATTTATGTTAGAAATTCCAAAAATATTAAACATGGTATTAGAGGAATGATTTATTTAACCTTTTTAAACTAGGGTGATAAAACATTACTGATATCCTTGAGAATATATATAATTATTAGTCTACTGATAAGTCTAACAATCCATTGAAGTATAGAAAAATTTCTAGAATTTATTTTGAATGATAGATTGTATGGTGTATTTAATATTACATCCATTTATAAATACAAAAATTTCATTTAAATATGGAAAAATTTTAAATAAGGGTAATAAATTTGAAATTTTAACATTCATCTTGACATGGTCATCACTTGGTGTATGAAAATGGGCTCTACATGACATCTGTATTGACACTCCAGAGGGATTTGCTTTGGGAGTTCACAATCCCATTATGAACAATCATAATGGATTTGAACATAAAAACATGAATATATTATATTAAACATAAGGAGTAATATATTTAAAATATGGGTTCATGATTTATGAAATCCTATAAATGATTTTTTTTCAATTATGGGGTTTTCCACTCTGATTATTGTTTCTCACGCTACAAATTTGGTTTTATTAAAATGTTATAACCCAAAGGAACCAAGATAATTATTAATGAGAAGAAAAATGTAAGGATTATTCTCTTGAGACACAAAATTTTATTATAGTGGGAATGAAAAATTTCAATGATATACTAACACAAAATCATCATGTTAGGAGTCATGTTGAACTCCAAAAAATGAAAATGAGGAAAAATATTCTGTTTGGTCCTTTATAAGGTATTTCCAATCTTATTTTAGTTGTTACACTAATATAGTAAATGATTAAAAATATATATGTACCACCAAAATAATATTTACCATTATTTATTTTTCAAGGATGAAAAATAATTTCATTTTTTCATTTTGAAGGTGATGTAGATTATTGCTGGACTATTATCAAGAATATACTGTATTCAAAAGTAAATTCACTCAAGGGAGTGGGATGTGATTTTGAGATTATTTTATAAATAAGTACATTACTCGTATCAATTAATTCAATTATATATATATATATAATTCCTTGAGCTAAATTATATGGCTGATAAATTTTTATATACCTATGAATGTCATTTTTGAAGACTTATAATGTACAATTATAGTATTATCATCCTACCTACATTTAAGGTTGATCGATTCATTGGTAGCCTAAAACCTAGTGTCTAAATGGAGTTATCTATAATAAACATTAGTAGATATGAAAAACATAATTTCATGTGAACTCTAGGAGGAAATGGAAATTAGATAATACCACTATTCCTATTGTTTTGATAGGAAATGAAGGATTGGTTCTCCTGAAAACTCGAAAAAGTCACAAAGTGGAAATAAATTACTTCCTTCTAAATTTGAAATATTTTTTAAGAAACATATAGGGAACTACATTAATAGAACTATTGTGTTCTTTAAATGTGAATTCATCATTCATAAAGCCCTAGATTATTGAAAAGAAATTAATGGTTTAGTTATTATAATAAAAGAGAAGAATACATACACTATATCACCACACACAGTATAGTTTTTAAAATTAAATTATTTTTTGAATTTTTATAATCATGTCCCAATTATGATGTTTAATTATGATGATACTTGTAAAAAAACTGTTAACCCTCTATATAAAGATAAATATTATGAAATAACTATTTCTGATGAGTGGTGTGATAAAGATGTGGTGAAAGGTACACTTACTGAATACTCTACAACAACAAATGACTTATTTTACATCAAAGTTTCCCAATATTTTATATATGAATAATTTTATAATGGTATAAATATACCACCCTAATGATTTTATGTTATAATAGAACTAAAACAATCTATATTGGTAAAATTATTTCATCTCATGTCTATGATTCTTCTCTAGTTGATGATGGTTGGAATGTGCTTCCTGAAAATTTTGTTATTCTCTCTCTAGTTGAATGTTTTGATATATTATGAATATATTGTATGTATCTAAATATAGTTCATATTCATTTTCAAGTAAGGGAAATAAAATTAAAAATTTCAAACCATCTTTTTATGATCTTTTAGTGTGAAAATATTTATGAAATTTCAATATAAATCATATACATTATATGGGTTTTGATTCCAATTAAATAAGAATTTTATATCAGATATATGGGGAGAAACATCAAATAATTTATATTCCTTTTTTATAATTTTGTATATATATTTCTAGGTGAATTTCTTATCCTTCAATCGAATCATGAAATTGAGTTCTCGATAGAAATCATAACTAGAACCTCACATATATTAAATAATTAATATAAAATTTCCTTGATTGAGTTGGAGGAATTGAAGAATATAATCTAGAAGAACCCTGATAAGGGATAGATTCAGTTATGTGTATGACCATATAGAAATGTGTTGTTTTTTAGAATAAAAATGGATCAATGCATCTCTAATTTGATTACCATGAACAAAAAAAAGATCTCACAAAAGAAAAAACATAATTAACCATGCATTTATGACTTGTTTGATCAACTTTGTGGTTCATGATATCTTTTCAATGACTGACCTTCATTATGGATATCATAAATTGTGGTTCAATAAGGAGGATATACACAAGATAACATTTCGTTCAAGGTATCGACACTATGAGTATATAGTGACCCCATTTGGTCTTAATAATTCCAATGTTATCTTCATAAATATCGTTGATATAGTCTTTTGAGATTACCCTAAATTATTTGTGGTTGTTTTTATAAAAAATATTATCAGCTATTATAATTTCATAGAATATTGTTATGTTCACATGTTAATTTTACTAAAGAACATAAGTAAACTGGAAAACTAAAAAATTATGATTTGTTAATTTTTCGTACAGAAGGATACATTTTTGGGACATATGATTTCACATGAGGGTGTATCAATTTTCATGCCCTGAACCTTGATTCCAAGGAAATGTTCCCTGAGTGTGGATGGATATATGGCCTCAAGCATATATCTCCAAACTCCATAGACTGTTGACTTGTAGTAGAGGATTATGTGTGTATGCTGGGAGACTATTACATCATCACTAGAGTGTATCATATCAAATATAAAATAACATATAACAACTGGAATACATATAATAATGAAATAATAGTTAATTAAAAAGGAGATAAATAAATAAGAAATATCAGAAAGAATATCATGTACAAAATTTAGATCATACATATCATGTCATGTTTTAGAAAATAATCCAATATTTATATACATTGAATCAGTACAATAAATGGACCCAAATTACTATGGCCAGAAGCTGTCTTGGCTAGCATCATTGGCCTCACCTTGGCCATGTGATCCCCTTCTTCTATGAAGAAATGAAAAAATTATTGCATGTTTTTTCACATGTACATACCTACAATCATATAGTCATTCAATATACCCATTGGCAGCCCAAATATAGTGTGAGTTACAATCCAAGTAGGAAACCACACAAATATCAAGTTCCATCCTGTTAGTGAAAAAGTAACAATAATATTAAATAGGAAGTAAAATAAGTTGTAAAAGGATTAATGAATGTAAAAAACCAATAAAGGCATGGGTAACCATGGACACTCGCATTCTTCTTGAAGTTGTGGCCTTAGCTGATATGTCCTTAAATAAACAGTCAGTCCTGTTTCATTTAATCATTATGTTCATTTAATTCATCAGTCTCATTTAAAGAATAATTCATTGTACCTAGAACATATTACGTTGTCCCTTATAAAATATGTGATCATCACATGCCTAACCAGGCTACCAATAAAGTGTAAGTCACTAACCAAATCGAATATTGTGCTTTGTCTTAGAGGATGCATCATATAAATCATTTCATTATGTAATCAACTCATATCATGAGCCCATACATACAATTCATATTTTATAATCTCGGTAATGATATTGGAATAATATAAACCAAACACCATACAATCCCATCCATGGATATCCTCATATAAACCAGGGTATCACTCAAGGTGTTATATAAAATCATTATTATTGATTACATCCTAGTATGTACACTAAGGGATTCCAAGCGTCACTCATAGATTAATTAATGTCAGCATACCTCTTAGTCCATCCTTGGAAAACCTTAAGGAGACCAAAAATCACTTAGGTGTATATAAACCGCCACCCCATGAGTCCATCATTGGTAATCAACATGGGAATCCATGGTTCAGTTAAGAATTAGTAGTTCAATAGTCAAATGAGTCCATCCATGACATTAAATAATGAAACCATGTGTCACCCATGGAATAAAATCATTACATAATTTTCCTTTGCATATTTTAAGGTCAAAGAAATGTTCATTTGAAATAAACCTCATTTAATATTGCGAATCAAGGCATTTTATAACCTTAGAAGGATTCACCTTTTAATTATCTCACATATGAATTTAATTATAAGGGAAAAATCAAGCTATTAGAAGTTAAAATACATATCCAAGGGACATGGTGATCTATTCCCATTCTTTAATGAATTAAATTTACAATTCAATCATCATTTATAATTTATCAGATTACATCCCAAGGTAAGGGTTTAACAAAACTCCTCAGGGTAATCCAATACATATACCACCCATAGTGGTCCATATAATTATACAACACAACCGTGGTGTGGTTCCAATTCAAGGTTCATATCCACTACTAAATTATCAACAGTCATATTAATTACATATGTCATGCCTATAAATTTGAATCAAGATGTAGAATAAATTTATAGGTCATTACTCCAATATTTGGTTGCACATAATAATGGAAAATATATTAACCACTTTAAATTAAGGGAAAACCCAGATACCACCTATTGTAGGACCATAGTGGAGTTCTCATATAGTATCAACCCCAAATTTAACACATCTTGGGTGAAAAATAATGAATGTATGAGGAACCTATATGGATCCAACGAGGAATTTTACAAATGAATCCATGATTATAAGGAATAAAGGGATCAAAAGTGAAATTTTGGAATTAAAGAAGATCTCTCAAGAAGAATTTTCTAACTATAGATTAGGAAAGTAAAAAAATTTGTTTTAAAATATATGAGTAGTTATGTTAAATATGGTAATTCTACCAAAAAACCTAGGTCCCGGGGTTTGGTTGCATGGTTTTCCAAACTATGCTTCAACCATGCACCCATAAATGTATAGTGGGTAACTTCACATGGATAGTGCACAATGTTTCAAATTTTTTTTGAAACTAATGTCTTTACCCTATTAAAAACAATATATATTCTTTAAAGGATTGAACCAAAATTTTCATAGTTTCCTAAAACTGTATGACATGTTGCACCACACTATCCATCCACGCATGGTTAGTAATAATTCTGTTACCTACCCAACATAGTTTCTACTAACCATAACTCATGTAGATTTTAGATTAAAAAGTTGAGTCTCATGCTCCAATCAAGCCCCATATACCCCTACTCAACCATGACCTCAATGGGAAATCACATTTGGCCACAATTAAGCAATCAAACTGAAAATGATTATGATTTAAAATGTTATTTACCATTAGAAAGAAATTTTTTTCATAAAAACATCACCATAAAATAACGTCCTCTTTAAATTTACTATGTCATAGCTATGAAGGATAATCAAAAAACAACTCTAGTTACTGTGCTTTTACATCAGGCTTCCTCTCCCTGTTATTTCCATATATATGGTCGTGCTTCTATATCACCTGTACTAGTGGGACTCACCAAATTATAGAAACTCCATTCCTAGATCCAAAATATGAAGTATATTCTACTTAAAAGACACACATACCTATAATTCAACCTCCCAAATTTGTAAATCATGAGACGTGCCTGAATGATAGAGGTGTAGTTGAGATATGCAGATAGAATTGTGATTGGACTAATAAATTTTTGGAAATTGAAACTGATACTCTATTAGCCCTACTGTCTCCCGAATCACGAATGGCCTTACATATCATGGTGAATATTTACCCTATATAATGATCTATTTTTGTTCCATCCTTGTTGAATCATTTCAAAACCTATATCCCAAACCACAAACTATCGAGGCCATCTATGATGATAGACATAACATTTCTATAGAGATTATGCAGTACCCATTTGTTTCTGATATTGCTGAACCCTCTATTTAGACTCTTTCATGGAATGTGGTTTATGAATAGTAGCCCTACCTTCATCTAATCAACACAATGGTGATCAGAATATCCATCTATAAAAATACTCATAAGGTTCCATCAGTATATTAACATGAGGGATATTGTTGTAGGTGAGTTCAACTAGGTGTTTCTGCCTCTCTCAAGATCCCCCAAAATCTAGGACACATGCCCATAGCATGTCCTGAAACACCTGTATTGTGCGCTCTAAATGGACATCATTATAAGTATGTTAATCATTGATTAAAATCACATGTGTACTGAGTTCCCTTAGTTAACCTTAAATTAAAAATTTAGTAAACCTTTCATTTCTATACAATATTATCATGTCAGGAATCTTGTGAAGTCATACTACTTCACTTTTATAAAACCTCTCATGTTCAACTACTAAATAGGTTTTCATGATTGGTAATAAATTAGAAACCTTTGTGATCCCTCCAATAATAATCCAAAAAAATATCATTTCATTATGGTGACCTCAGTAACCCAATCACAAAATCCACCCTAAAATCATCCCATTTCCACTGTGGAATGGGAATATGCTGAAAAAGTCTTGCTGGTTGTTGGTGTTCGTCCATCACCTGCTAACATGAATAATATCTCATGAAAAAATCAGATACATATACATTCTTACCAGACCACCAGTAATGGAGATATAAATCCTGATACGTCATGGTGAAATTTTGGTGCACTAAAAATGATGAAGTATGAATTCATCACATCATCATGTCACACATGTCTTCTAAAACCAATATACTAACATGTATTCAAATATTATCATCCATTATTATGATCTAATAAGAATTATGGATCTCAAGTGACACACTTTACCATAGTAATAAGCCCTGTTAATTTGATATTTGTCTCATTCTCACTCAATACAGAATGATAGAGGTCACAAGTCGGGATGAAATGAAAGGAATCCCATAACTATGATGTTCCAATAAGTGCATCTCATAGAAAAAAATCCATTAGCTACCACTAACTATTATCCACCTAAACTGCATGTATTTATGTCATCCTATTTAGTGCATCATCATCTACATTTCCATCACCATGTTTATATAAAAGCATAATGTCAGACTACAATAGGTATTCAACCATCAATCACTTCCTTAGGTTCATATTGTCATATGTAATAAATTATATAATTATTTTTTAAACAATATACACCACAAAATTATTTTCTAGTTAATATTCTCTACTACAATTCAAGGAATGTACAAACATAGTTAACTCAAGATCGTGTGTCGAGTAATTCCTCACATGTTACCTCAACTTCCAAGTCTCATCAGCATGACCCTATCCTCCTACAAGAATAATTATCCATGTTTTATACCTAATGTTTTCCAATACATATTGTATCAGCTTCCTAGTTTAGGAAAAATTAGTATCTGTGATGAATTCAATCTCCCTTTTAGCACAAAAAATGAAGAATCATATGCATCTGACCATAAAAGCATCAAATGCTTATTATAAATGTCTCTGAGTGGTCCTGATAGGCATGATATTTCCTATGTGAGATTCCTATAATATATGAATATCATAATTAAACTCCATATCTCAAGTATGTTCATGGGATCCACCTACAAAACTAAAACTCTCACTTTCTCTAGGTCAATTATACTCTTTTCTCTTTGATGATGCGATCTAAGAAGTGAATCTAATAAATCCAAAACATTAACATTTTGAACCTAACATATTACTAATTCTCTCCCATTGTATCCAACACGATTTTAAGATGTTTGGAATCTTTGTGTCGATTATCAGAATTTCGCAATATATCTTCCACAAAAAACTCAATAGGTGAATTGACATAAAGATGGAAAATGTGGTAAACCAGTTACATGAAGACTAGTGGCATGTTCATGATACAAAATTACATAACCAAATAACCATCTAGATTATACATTCCATGAAATGTTGTGAGAGGTAAGTTGGATGGTCTAAAACACATCTTCTGAAAAATCGATCTCAAATCAATCATCAATAACACCCACGATACTAAGATCTACTCGAAAAGATCATCTATATATGATTAATGAAACTACTTCATATCCATTAGTTGTTTCAATATCTGGTAATCCACATATTTCTTAATAGTACCATCTATATTTTTTTTGACAAAAAGACCAGTAAACCCCACAGGGAAGTACTGGTTTACATAAATTCCATTTCCTCTAAATCATTTACTGGCCTCTTGGTGTCCATCATCTAAATATTATACATCCAATTATGGGGAATGGATAATGGTCATTTTCCTAGAGATAACATGACAGATAATTCTACCTCTAAAATGAGAGGTAATCATAAAAACTTTCTGAGAAAAATTTATATGGCTGATAAACATTGGAGGGAAATCTGACTGATATATTACATGACTATCCAAATCTAAACCCACAATTTAGGATTTCATGTTTACCATGACACAATAATTGTTTCAAGATTATCATTATTGGAAATCACATTCATCCTTGTGAATAATCTCCCTAACATGTGGAGTTGTGACTATCATCCTTTGGATATATTAATCAACAAAAAAAAAAGAAATTGATCCGACTAGTCCATATAGAGAATCTTGTCAATACATCTCATCATTAGGAAACCATGGTCTCATATGATGCGACACATGACTATCTCAATTGGGAACTCTATTCATTGAATTACATCGTCCATTATAATTCCCAACTGAGTATTAAGAATCATTATTCAATTAGAACTCTAAATAATGGGACCATGGATATCCATGATTTTCATAATTATAAATCTATGAGAAGTTGATTTTCCAAAAAGAGAATATACCACGGTAGAGGATTCTATAATAGTACACCTTATAGTAGAATGTCTAAGATTATACCTCTCCGGTGTCAGTTGCACTAAATATAACATTCTATATCCACTGCTTTGAGATACCCCCTTGCTATCCAGAGCATATATGCTCTGCTATCACTATAAATATGGGGTTTGACTATCATGGTAATGTCCACCACCTCGGCATGATTACCTTGTTGTACTCAAACTCACTACCTGATGAAACATTTTAACCTCTTTATTTCATGTGGTGTTGATGGAAACCCTATCCCACTAAGTTTCACATGAAATTTTCTATTAAATAACTTTAGATTGACAGTCTTTCTATAAGAAAAAAAATCAACTATGTCCCTCATACATCAAGGTCTCATGTGTCCCTGTCTTCCGCGTTAGTGGAACCTATCCTAGACACTTGACTATATTCTCTATAAGATAATATTATCATCTGGATCCTTTAGAAGATGCTTCCTACTACTAGCTGATGTAGTAAAATATATAGGTGTCGAACCACTAGTGGTCGAAACCCCATTCTCAATCATGTTACAATCCATGATCAACATCTAATTAAATATTACATAAATGATAGTTTTCAAAAAAATTATTCTAAGTTTGAATTTTATACATTAGAACACCCATGAATCACATGTCTTTAGATAACATGTCACCTATCTGAATATGTGTGAAGAATTGGAGCTTTGAAAAACAGGATGATAATCAATAACTTGTAACGCTCCCTACTCAAGGACCATGAACTCCCAGTTCCTATCATCCTTCAATGTCTTGAAGTTTATGTGATCATATATGGCCTAATTAAAGTCACTACATGAAATATACCAATGATGATTCTTCTAAATAATAACATTTCACTGTATCTTGGCACAACCATGCAAAATATATTTAGCATGTGTTACCATTCAATCTAGATGCATCTCTAGAAGATTGAAGATATATATAATGTCCTCTATCCATGATTTAACATCCTTTATTCCACCATCATCTAAAAACATGGATGGATACTTCTACTAGAACTTATGTGTCAACTCTAATATTGTATGGGTAGGTCATTGTGATCCCATAATGGTACGTAAAAATTGTAATAAACCTTCATGCGACTGTACCTCATGAACTGTGTTTGGTATAACTACAGATATCATATATAGAAAAAAAAGAAGGATCTCGTGGTATCCCATGACCCAATGCCTTCATATTATGGTCTTCACCCCCAACTAGCGTATGATTGGAGGAAATAATGGTGTTATGTATCTACAATTCCAAGCACACACATCAGAAAATAACCTTATATAATTTCATAGATAAAATAATAGATACTAAAACCGGATAGGTACAAGACATCATATTTAATAATCACACCAGATATCTCCTCTTTGGTAAATGTTTTTCCGATTTACATATCATATATAAGAAAGATATATAACCTCCATATGATATATAAGAAACATATACAACCTACATCCCATATATAATCAAAATATACACCCCACTTCAAAATATTCCACTGTTAATATTTTTAATTTGAAAAAAATAGATATTGTGGATCACGACACAGAAAATAGTGGGCCTAATAAAGTAAAATATACACCTAGAGGATTGTTTTTTGGAATCACTAACTATGGATTCATGCACACAGAATATATGAAGGCTTCAAAATATGGAACCACAAAAAAATGTGCTTCCACCACTCTTGTGGAATACTACCAAAGAAAAATGGAAATGTGTGGTGACCTCCCCATCACCAGCCAAAACAATTTATGTTCCTTCTATAGAGGAATAATTGTCATGACATGAGATTCAGATAAAAATCTTAGACATCTTAATGAGGAGGTACTTAGGTAATATATTCTCATAGTGTATCATATTCTACTATAGAATAATATTCTCCATACCAAAGATCATTATTTAATAAAAGAGGTATCTTAGAATTAGACTAAATCTGGATCTATGAATGATGTCTGCATAAACTAGTAATTCCTAAATGATCATTATGTCCATTCGTTTTGGTTACTTTCACACCCTTGGCAGGGCGATCTTTCATACATAAGACAAGTTGAGAATTTTTAGGAGACAAAGGAGGTCCACCTCAATTACCCCCACCCCTTACATGTAGATGACATTTGGATCAAACCATAGTACCCCTAGAGCTTCATATCATCATCGAGTCTCTGTCTACTAGAATGGAAGCCTTTGAGGGGATACGTACACAAATGCATCCTTAGAGGAACCCATATCTTGAATGGGTATATGATACTCATGCCCACCAAATTTTGACAATCCTGCCTTCTCTACATTTTATAATAGAGGATGCTTAGAACAAAATCTTACACACATTGTATCCCAATTTGGTTTGATGACTGGTCCGTGAGATCAATAGGATGAAAAAATGATGAATTTTTTGTACAAACTCTGTCAGGAACAACATTTATTTAGAATAGAAGTTTTCTAATAGGATATCTTCAAAGATGGTAAGACCTTCATCATGAATTCATTTATTATTTCAGATCTAAATAGAGAAAAATGAAAATATTTTACTTGAAAATCTTTGAGAAATTCGAAAATGATTGGGCCTCTGACTTCATAGAAATATCAAATAGTTTAACCGATTCACCCACCATTCATCTATTGCAATAGAAATTATGTGAATTTTTTTTTAAAATCACCTAAATTTGATAGATAAACCTCTGTCCCCATTTAATAATATGTGGTGGTTCTATGAGTTGAAAAAATAGAACAATGATTAGAATATGAAATTCAAGAAAACCAATCCAAATCTCGATTCATTCCCTAAGCATAGGGGAAAATAGTGGGAATATTAAAGTTATAGCTATAACACTCAATCATGTATCACTACCCATCGAAACATCTAGGCAGGTCCCAAATCATCCAGTTTCTCACATATTGTAGTGACAACCAGCATTTTGTCCTCATCTGAAATAAACATGTACCTAGAAATCTAATGGTTACCATTAACAATAAACTACTCAACATACCATATCCTAGGGAGCCTAATGTGTTCAACCACAATGATAGTCTACATTACTACCCATTTCATAAAATTCTAGGTCATAATATATTAGAATATTTCATTTTCAAAGATGTAAATTAAGTCAAGATTGAATCAATAAAGGTGGTGTTAGGTAACTCCTTAGTGCATGTGGTGTAACGTCCCAGTTCCGGAAGTCACCTAGAGGTGCCCCGTACCCAGTTGGTCACATGGCCTCAAGCATATTTCCCCAAATGCCAGAGGCTGCCGACTAGCAGAGAGGGCCTTGGGTGTGTTAGTGGGGAAACTATGCCCTCATTGGAAGAGTACACAGTAGAAAAGAAAACAATAGACAACAGGAGAAACAATAACCATCCATACAAAAGAAAATGATAAACAACAGAAGACTATCAGTAAACAACTGGAGTACAGAAAAATATATATAAAATGATGCATGATAAATATGTCTAGGAAATCATCCAAATAAGTCAAAATGATAAATACAATACTAAATCACAGTGCAAAAGAAAATGGATAAACTCCTCAGCATCGCAATCCAAAGCTTGGTCCCATGCTCTCTAGCTCCACAACAAGTCAAGTACCTGAAGTAGAAGGGTGCTTGCCCTTATCTATACCTGCAACAATATAATCTATTTGGGCCCAAAAGCATGTCCCAAACACGGTGTGAGACAAGTTCCTAGTAGGAAACCACCCAAAGATCTGTGCCTAACAGTCAGTGAATACATGGCAGTAAAAATACAGGACGCAGTAAACAGGAAAGCACAAAGAAGCTACAATCCACAGTGTCTGGAAAATAAAGTACAAAATTAACATCCAAAAAACAAGAAGAACAATAGGTAACCCCCTGGGTAGTTCTCATAGCCTAACCCTTATTGTTAGACCAACAAGTACTAGCAACCCTCAGGGAAGCACACACAGTCTCTCCCCTCTGGTTCAGCTAAAAAAAAAAGACTCTCTGAGAAATCACTCACCGTCAATTCCCCCTATAGTCTCATATCATACTAAAGGCTCTCTGGGGAAAAACTAAATGTCTCATTCCCCCTGTGGCCCATGTCGAGGAACTACAGACACTATAAGGAAGCACTCAACGTCAATTCCCCTTGTGGTCTCACATCGTAAATTAAAGACACTCTGGAGAAGACCTTACGTCCATTCTCCCTATGGTCTACTACACTATGTTCTCTCATCCCTGTGTAGAAAAAACATGCATAGAATTCGTATCGCCCCAAGTAAACCTCAAGAACTACTTGGCTATCACTCTAAGGCACAACAGCATAACAGTACAATAGTTTCACTATCCTACAACTAGGCATGGAAACTGGAAAGATGCCTAATAGGAAAAACATGCATGTCAAACAACCAAAGAACAGTAAAAAAATTACCCTATTCACAAGCATTTACCACTACTCATGCAATCAAGAAAAGGAGGTAATAACAAAGGGAAAATAGGAAACACACATAATACCCCATTCAAGGGAATTGGTGGAAATTGCACAAATATTCAAAGACTTCTACAGAAAAGAACAAACCACCTACCTCAATTCTAAGAGATCGATATAAGTGAACCATGATGGCTGATTATCCTTAGAATGTCGAAGATCATAGAAAAAGTAAAAAATGATCAACCCACGTTATCTTGAGAAAAAGGTGGAATTGGAAAACAAGGCTCTAGGAGAAGGAAGAACTCACCGCTGCAGTTCCAACGCAATAGATGACGGTCTATTCGAAGCACGAACGGAGGCTCTGGAGCTCGTAGAAGATCCGCGGTCATACGAATTCTCTAGGACGAATGAAACCTAGACGAATGGTGTTCTGTCCTTCAGGCGCGACCTTGGTGCCTTTAATGAAAAAACAAAATACACAGTGTGTACTTCTTGAGTACATGGCGTGTACTCCATTTTTCTGTACTCTGCTTTAAGCGACCTCCACTTCACACCTACACACCGTGTGTGTGGCCCGGACACGATTAGCACACAGCCTAGCGTGTCAAGGGAGTACACGGTGTGTACTACAAAAATTTCCAGAAACCTCACTTTTCTCAAAAACACCAGGAAAAGAAAGACATACCTGAAAACTAAGACCCGAGTTCTTACAAACTTCCCCCCTTAAAGAAAATTTTCCCGGAAGTTCCCTAATGAGGCGGAGAAGAAGAAACCCTGAACAGTTCCAGCCACTACGATCGTACATCGGCCTCCCTCTCCCAGGTCTCATCATGTACTCTCCCGTGCTTCCATAGCACCCATACTAGAGGAACATACCGACCCCAGAGAACCTTTGTACTGTGATCGAAAATCCAGATAGGATGATCCTCAAACGATGCATCCGCTTTGAGCTCAACCTCCTCAAGCTGAAAGACATGAGAATGTTCTGAAATGTAACACCGGAGTTGAGAGACATGGAAGACGTCGTGCATGGCCCGATATCTCTGAGATAACTACAACCGATAGGCAACCAGACCAACTATCTCCAATACCTCAATCATCCCGATGTACTGCGGTGAAAGCTTACCCTGTCTCTGAATCCTCTTGTGTCCCAATCTTGGTGCGACATGCAGGAAAACCTGATCCTCGATCTCGAACTCCAGAGGTCATCTCCGTTGATCAGTATAAGACTTCTTTCAAGACTGTGCTGTAGCCATCCACTTCCGAACCATTTCTATCTACTCTGAGGTCTCTTGAACTAGACGAGGTCCCAATAACGTTTCCTCTCCTGTCTCCAGCCAGCATAAAGGTGATCGACATGGCCTACCGTACAAGGCCTCGTAAGGTGCCATATGAATAGTCGTCTGAAAACGGTTATTGTAGGAAAAATCCACTAGAGGGATATGCTTCTACCAAGAACCTCCAAAGTCTAGAATGAAAGCTCAGAGCATATCCTCAAGCACCTGGATCATACACTCGGACTGGCCATCTGTTTGGGGATGGTATGATGTACTCAAAAGTACCTATGTACCCAAATCCCTTTGAAGCATCTGTATGAACCGAGAAGTAAAGCACACATCCCTATCTGAAACAATAGAGTGTGGAAATCCATGCAGACGTACAATCTCTCCGATGTACAGTAATCCCAAATCATCATCTATGAAGGTCTCCTTGATCGGTAAGAAGTGACCAACATTCGTAAGCCTGTTGACGACAACCAAAACAACATCGTTCCCCAAAGGAGACCTCGACAATCTAGTCATGAAGTCCATCGTGACATCATTCCACTTCCACTCCAGAATGGGTAACTTCTATAAAAGTCCTGTTTGTTGCTGATGCTCTGCCTTAACCATATGACAAGTAGAACACATCAAGACAAAACCATCAACATCTCTCTTCATACCTAGCCACCAGTACTGGCGATGAAGATCCCGATACATCTTGGTGACGCCAGGATGAACTACCCATACTGAGGAATGAAAATCCAGCATCAGTTCCTCGCATATGTCTATTGGCACCCATACACATCCCTGGAAATGCAAGATCTCATCCTCACCCACTGTCCATCCAGGAAGAGGGTCCTCTCCCGACACACTCTCCCATATGACTAAGCCTTATGATTCTTGTAACACCCCGAGCTTCCACAATGTGCTTCTCATTCAATAATGCAATAGCTTGCATTGTACGCAACTTCAAGTTCTAAAACACCGCGACTAATCAAAGTAGCCGTTATGAATAGTAATAACCACTTTTTAAAATTATAGAAATTTTATATTTTAAAATGGACTTCATTTTTGGATTCGGAATATCAAAATTAGCCTATGTTGAATTTTTGGTATTTTTCTGAGAACTTCTAATTTTTTATGAATAGTGAAAAATACTTAAAAACAACTTTTTTAATCAAAATAATTTATAGTGATAAATTATACTATTTAGTGGTTTTAAAGTATAATTATAATATATTTTTACCATTTTATCCAATGGTGGTCATTAGAATTAATTTAACATGGAAATTGGACATAAACAATTACCAATCTTTTGATATAAATTGTTTCTTAAAAACACGCTATTTGTTGTGACAGTGGGAATTAATTATAAAATTAATTAATGAAACTTATATATTTGGAATTTTTTAAAATAGACATAATTTTTGAATTTGGAATATCAATTATAGCTTAGGGTGAAATTTTGGCATTGTTCTGAAAAACTTCAATTTTTGATGAATAGTGAAACCACTAAGTGGTAGTTAAATAACTGATTTTTCGTTTAAATGAAATATTACCACTTCTGTGATTTGATTTTCAAAAATCCAACATACATGGTTGTCATTAAGAAGTAAAATGTGGTTCAATGAGATTAAAATAATTTTTGGTGAATAGTAACTTTTAAGTTCTTAATCGCGATTAGAGGTAATTAGTGTAGTTTAAGGTAAAAATAATGTTTTAATAATATGTGATGAGATTGACACATGTCCTACCCTCATTGGATGTGCCATGTCCGACCAAGAAAATCCATGGGTCAACTTGGGGACCCCATGGAGCCACTTTAGTTGGAAAATGACATAAATACCTTTTATTTAATGTTAAAGTAAAAAATGACACAAACATGAAATGTTTTACTAAAACAATTTTTACATGGGGTTATACAAGTCATATTTTTGACTATAAATAGTCATTGGAAAGATAAAAATATTTACTACAACATAGTATTTTTTTTATAATTTTTAGACATTAAATAAATTAAATTATATATGACATCATTATGATGCAGCGATGACCTCATTATTTAACGATTTTAATAAAATGAAAAGATAATGTAAAATCCAAGGCTTAAACTTGTCCAAATACTATTGGATGGGTAGATTTCGAACCCTTATCACCTTAGACACGAATTATATAAGTTTGGGACCTTTAGAATCCGAAAATAATTGTATAATAATGTAAAATATCCTTACTTTCCAAGAGTGCCCCTCCTCTCCTCTTATAAAAGGCCCCCACCTCTACCACCTCATTCACACTTTCAAACCATTTGGCTCGTCCAACCTCTGCCCAAATACTCTACCAACGTCCCCCTATTACTCCTAGAAGCCTCACTTTGGGCATAACTCTTCCCAAGGAATCCTTTGGCTCAAATCAAAAAGAGTTACCCGATTTTTAGGTAATGTCTTCTCTAATGTTGTTTTGTTTTATTTTTCTTCTCCAACCCCCCTAAACTCTTTTTATTCATTTCTTTTGTAACAACACAAGTACCCTCAATATACTAGGATGTTTTTATAAGAAGGATTCGAGCTACACTTACACACACCTACATCTAATGGTTAAAGAACATACGGTTTCTGTGAATGGCGAATTTCTGCCTCACGAAACGATGATTGTTCAACACTCATATAACACCTTCAAAGGTGGCCATTAATATGTCAATATATTTATATAGGATATATAATATGTTTATGTTTTACTTATGCTTCTGTATTTCTCATTTATGGCATAATTTATGATTTCCATTATGGGTAAACGCGATAATTTCATTTTAGGAAGTGCAGACTACCGCCCCCTCAAAGTGATTTGAATCGTTAATGACATATATGGGATGTATAAAGGATGGAGTAAATGGTATTATACACTATATTATACTGGAATTATATTATACATTTATATCATTATGATTTTATTCCATTAAATACGAAATAGAAATGAAAGTAGCGTTCGTGCGTACGTACGGCTTACCGTCTCCATGAACGGTGCATTTCATTTCTTACCTCTAAATGTTATGTAATATTATGAATGATTGTATATACTGGATATATATGATATATATGATATCTACATCATGAATATAATTCTGGATATAATGGATATTCCACCACATGAAGAACTTGTAATTATAAGAAGTTTATTATTGACTCAAGTACCAAAGATCGACAAAACGACCGTTATTAACTTAAATAATTACATAATGTTCATAACATTGTAATAAGTGATATAAAAAGGATAATGAAATTGAAAATGGTTCTTAATAAGTTATATATTAACTCTAGTTTATTATTCAGGAGGTTAAAGAACGGTTGAGTCAAGTCGGACACGAGGTAAGGGAACTTCTTAACCCAACTTCCATTCTTTGGGTTAATCTCCTACTTTCAAATTATGTCATGATTTTATTATGTCCTATTTTGTATTTTTACTTTCTTTATGTGTACCTATAGTGAATAAACATAATAGATCTATTTTATTTTAAAAATTATCTTTTTAAGGACTTCGTCTCAATCTCCTTCCATTGAGGCATATTTGGTTTTATACACAACTTTCTTTTATATGGTGTATAAACCCCTTTGACTTTTAAGTTTATTCAAAAGGAATCTTTTTATATGAAGCGTTTTACTAAACGACAAAAAAGGAATGTTTTTCTTTCCGTACATATGCGGCGACAACTACTTCTCCGCTGCTGTGACCATTATTTGAGTTTCGGCTTCCTCTACAAGCCATCTTATTTTTAATGAAAAATAAATACAAAGTTTTAACTTTCTTTTATTGAAAATGGGTTTTAAAGAGTTTTTATTATATCAATGTGTTGTATTGATATCTTGTGATTGAAATGTGGAAAATGTTATGTTTCCTTTATACATGTTTTATGTGATACGATTATGTTATGGTTTATGATATGTTTAAAACTATTCATATGAGGAATGCATTGGACTTAATAAGTGACGGGTGGAGCCCGCTATAGCTCCTCGATGCATCGGCAGGTCTCATGAGACAAACTAGTGTCTTGGCACGAGGCCTTGACAAAATCTTATTTGTGGTCTTGGCACGAGGCCTTGACTACGTGGTTATGATAGTCTGACATTATGCATTCCATCATTATGAAAGTGGTTATTGATATTGCATGTGATTATTCGACCAGTAGAATATCCATGTGAAGAAGTAAATGGCATTATCTCATTTTACTTTTGCCATATTATGTTGATGTTCAAGTTTAAAAGGCTTTTGTTTTAGTTATACATTGCCTTAAATGTTTATGTTTATTTATGAAAGCTTCCGCAATATTGTTATCCTTACTGAGAATCTGAGCTCACCTCTTTCAATGTTTAATATTTTCCAGGATGTGAAGAAGTATTTTATGAATGACCTGTAGGGATAGTCAGAAGAGGATATGAGTGTGGACTATGGAGACTTTGTTATTGTAGTTTTTCACCTTCTGATGTAATGTAACATTTATGAATGTATCTAGTGTTTCCAAGGCTACTAAACTAATCGGTCTTTCGAGACTTGATCTTTTGTGATCATGCCAATGTTACGAAGTAATGCACCGAATCTGGGTAGCTGGGGTCGGGGCGTTACAGTTGGTATCAGAGGCAGTTTAGTACTAACCTTGGAAGCTAGATTTAGATAAACTCTGATTAGAGCACATATCCCGAAGATAGACTTTAAGGATTAGTATATAAGAACTTCCTAGAATTTTGGTATTATAGATATTTTGTGAGTTTTCTGAGCAATACATCCCTATCTGGATACGAGCTGGTAGAGGCGGCTCTGGCACATATGTACCTAGGGGTAAAACCCGAAAACACCGCTTTGAGCTAGACTCGAATGGGAACTGGTGCACAACAACGGGCCTTGCTACACTCTTGGTTACGACACTCCCGGGGGATATGCTTAGGATAATTCTCATTTTCTTTACAATCCACTATGAAGGGTTATGATTATATACTTCCTCAAAGAAAAAATTCTTTTTTATGATTATGGATTATATCCATAAATAGCTCAATTTATGTAAAGTGTTTTACAAATATGGAATTATGTATTTTAATTCATAAACTAATATAGTTTATGCCATTGTTTAGAAATGGCGCCTAGTGGAAGGAATGGAAACCGTATCAATGCACTCACTCCGTGTAGGGATTTCCCTCCTGCTCAAGATAATTATTGTGGAGCTGGAGATACAACTAGTGCTGATCAACTTATTACCATACTGGGACAAGTCACTCAGGTTATGAATAATAACCTTACTTGTATGGAGCACCCTGATCCGCAACGTGGAGGATCAATGTTAGACCGCTTCATGAGGCAACAACCACCAACATTTAATGGGGGTACAAATACATTAGTAGCTGAGCAATGGATAAACTCCTTAGAGAAAATATTCCACGCCTTGGGGAGTAGTGAAAGGGAAAAGGTTATCATGGCAGTTTACCACCTCACTGGAGATGCCGATCAATGGTGGTCACTGATTCAAAACCCAAAGGAAGATGAAGAAGTATCAAATATGGAATGGAGAGAGTTCAAAGATCTTTTATTAGAAAAATACTTTCCACATGACCATCAAGCAGATATGGAAAGACAATTTTTGAGTCTGAGACAAAAGGAGGATGAGAATGTCGCAAAGTATGAGGCCAACTTTACAAGGTTAGGGAGACATGCTGCAAATTATATACGTAACCCAAGAAGTAAGATTGATCGTTTATTTGATGGGTTAAAACCATTTCTCCGTCAAGCTTTAGTATCACAATCTTTCTCAACATACGAAGATATTGTCCCATGTGCTATCAAGACAGAAAAGGAATTCTCTATGTCTTATGACAACAAAGTAAAGCAAGAGAAGAAGAGAACGGTGGAACAAGAGACAGATAAAGGGAAAAAGGGAAAGAAGGATTTTCTATTATGTGATAATTGTGGGAAGAATCACCCCGGTACTTGCCTAAAAGGAATGGGAGTTTGTTATAAATGTGGAGAAAAAGGTCACCAGGCGCGTGATTGCAAGGGAAAGAAAGAGGCTATCAATGTTGAATGCTACAATTTTTGGGAAATGGGGCATTATGCAAATGAATGTCCTAAGCGTCAGGGAAACTTAACTCAGAAAAGGCCAAGGGATCAAGGACAATCTTATGCTGTTACTACAGTTGAAGCAGAATAACTAATGTATTGGTGCTTTTGGAATCATGGATTATATTCTAGTTATTAGAATAATGTGATATATATATAAGGATTGTACTTCAGTACTTGTTGATTTCAGTAAGGTTTTAATATGATGAAGGTAATTATATTTTTAGTATGTGACAATAAGAGAAGATTTACTTTGTTTAGGGAATCTGATAAATTGATTTTGGAATTAAGAGACCTTTTAGAGAAAGTCTGGACAGAGGTATTTTGGATAACTATAAAGGTTGGAGTGGATTAAGTTGATCTTTGGATAGTATTGTTTAAGGTTAAAAAATTTATGAAGATTATTTTTGGAATATTATAATACTATAGTTTTAGGAAAAGGACAACCTGCAGGGTGGGGCATAACCTGTCGCGTCGGACAAAGCTGCAGGAATCGAACCCACAACCATAGTGCGACAGACCTTTATTTCCTACCACTAGCCTACAAGAAGTCCCTGGTTATTACAAAATAATTTTACTAATCTAAATGGTATGTGTTAACATTTGGAACCTTATAAAATTAGGATAAGTATAATATTTTTGAGTTCTATTATCTTTTTGAGTGAAAGATGAGTTGAAGGTTGAAACTCTAATTGTCAAGCATAAATATATATATACCTATCTCTTATTCAATGAATAAATTAATTCTTAAACTTTAGTAAAGGGATATTAAAACAAAAAAATATGTTATCCTAATACCTTATGTCTTGTTGAACTGATGATATTTTAAATCAACATAGATTGAAGGCTTTGAGGCCCTCAATTTGATAGTTGATTGTGATTGATGATCTCAATCACTCCCTACAAATATTTACGTTTTTCCTCCAATTATATGTCTCTAATTGCCACCAATGTTCTCCTAATCGAGATCATAATTGGGTGGTGAATTTTTCATTTCCCTTTCCCTCTTATTAAGGCTAAATTTTATTAATCTTATTTCCGATGTGGGTTTTCCACAAAGGTATTTTCTATTTTCAACCTTTTATTTTCCAAGAAAAATTTCAAATTACGAGGAAGCAATTTATTGAAGGAGGGGAGAATGTAACACCCTGAGCTTCCACAATACGCTTCTCATTCAATAATGCAATAGCTTGCATTGTACGCAACTTCGAGTTCTAAAACACCGCGACTAATCAAAGTAGCCGTTATGAATAGTAATAACAACTTTTTAAAATTATAGAAATTTTATATTTCAAAATGGACTTCATTTTTGGATTCGGAATATCGAAATTAGCCTATGTTGAATTTTTGGTATTTTTCTGAGAACTTCTAATTTTGTATGAATAATGAAAAATACTTAAAAACAACTTTTTTAATAAAAATAATTTATAGTGATAAATTATACTATTTAGTGGTTTTAAAGTATAATTATAATATATTTTTACCATTTTATCCAATGGTGGTCATTAGAATTAATTTAACATTGAAATTGGACATAAACAATTGCCAATCTTTTGATATAAATTGTTTCTAAAAAACACGCTATTTGTTGTGACAGCGGGAATTAATTATAAAATTAATTAATGCAACTTATATGTTTGGAATTTTTTAAAATAGACATAATTTCTGAATTCGAAATATCAATTATAGCTTAGGGTGAAATTTTGGCATTGTTCTGAAAAACTTCAATTTTTGATGAATAGTGAAACCACTAAGTGGTAGTTAAATAACTGATTTTTCGTTTAAATGAAATATTACCACTTCTGTGATTTGATTTCAAAAAATACAACATACATGGTTGTCATTAAGAAGTAAAATGTGGTTCAATGAGATTAAAATAATTTTTGGTGAATAGTAACTTTTAAGTTCTTAATCGCGATTAGAGGTAATTATTTTAGTTTAAGGTAAAAATAATGTTTTAATAATATGAGATGAGATTGACACATGTACTACCCTCATTGTATGTGTCATGGCCGACCAAGAAAATCCATGGGTCAACTTGGGGACCCCATGGAGCCACTTTAGTTGGAAAATGACATAAATACCTTTTATTTAATGTTAAAGTAAAAAAATGACACAAACATAAAATGTTTTACTAAAACAATTTTTACATGGGGTTATACAAGTCATATTTTTTACTATAAATAGTCATTGGAAAGCTAAAAGGATTTACTACAACATAGTAGTTTTTTTATAATTTTTAGACATTAAATAAATTAAATTATTTATGACATCATTATGATGCTGCGATGACCTTATTATTTAACGATTTTAATAAAATGAAAAGATAATGTACAATCCAAGGCTTACACTTGTCCAAAGACTATTGGATGGGTATATTTAGAACCCTTATCACCTTATACACTAATTATATAAGTGTGAGACCTTTAGAATCTGAAAATCATTGTATAATAATGTAAAATATCCTTACTTTCCAAGAGTGCCCCTCCTCTCCTCTTATAAAAGGCCCCCACCTCTACCACCTCATTCACACTTTCAAACCATTTGGCTCGGCCAACCTCTGCCAAAATACTCTGCCAACTTCCCCCTCTTACTCCTATAAGCCTCCCTTTGGGAATAACTCTTCCCAAGGAAGCCTTTGGCTCAAATCAAAAAGAGTTACCCGATTTTTAGGTAATGTCTTCTCTAATGTTGTTTTGTTTTATTTTTCTTCTCCAACCCCCCTAAACTGTTTTTATTCATTTATTTTATAACAACACCAGTATCCTCAATATACTAGGATGTTTTTATAAGAAGTATTCGAGCTGCACTTATACAAACCTACATCTAATGGTTAAAGAACATACGGTTTCTGTGAATGGTGAATTTTTGCCTCACGAAACGATGATTGTTCAACACTCATATAACACCTTCAAAGGTGGAAATTAAGATGTAAATATATTTATATAGGATATATAATATTTTTATGTTTTACTTATGCTTCTGTATTTCTCATTTATGGCATACTTTATGATTTCCATTATGGGTAAACGCGATAATTTCATTTTAGGAAGTGCGGACTACCGCCCGCTCAAAGTGATTTGAATCATTAATGCCATATGTGGGATGTATAAAGGATGGAGTAACTGTTATTATACACTATATTATACTGGAATTATATTATACATTTATATCATTATGATTTTATTCCATTAAATACGAAATAGAAATGAAAGTAGCGTTCGTGCGTACGTACGGCTTACCGTCTCCATGAACGGTGCATTTCATTTCTTACCTCTAAATGTTACATAATATTATGAATGATTGTATATACTGGATATATATGATATATATGATATCTACATCATGAATATAATTCTGGATATAATGGATATTCCACCACATGAACAACTTGTAATTATAAGAAGTTTATTGTTGACTCAAGTACCAAAGATCGACAAAATGACCATTATTAACTTAAATAATTACATAATGTTCATAACATTGTAATAAGTGATACAAAAAGGATAATGAAATTGAAAATGGTTCTTAATAAGGTAGATATTAACTCTAGTTTATTATTCAGGAGGTTAAAGAACGGTTGAGTCAAGTCGGACACGAGGTAAGGGAACTTCTTAACCCAACTTCCATTCTTTGGGTTAATCTCCTACTTTCAAATTATGTCATGATGTTATTATGTCCTATTTTGTATTTTTACTTTCTTTATGTGTACCTATAGTGAATACACATAATAGATCTATTTTATTTTAAAAATGATCTTTTTAAGGACTTCGTCTCAATCTCCTTCCATTGAGGCATATTTGGTTTTATACACAACTTTCTTTTATACGGTGTATAAACCCCTTTGAATTTTAAGTTTATTCAAAAGGAATCTTTTTATACGAAGCGTTTTACTAAATGACAAAAAGGGAATATTTTTCTTTCCGTACATATGCGGCGACAACGACTTCTCCACTGCCGTGACCATTATTTGAGTTTCGGCTTCCTCTACAAGCCATCTTTTTTTTAATTAAAAATAAATACAAAGTTTTAAATTTATTTTATTGAAAATGGTTTTTAAAGAGTTTTTATTATATCAATGTGTTGTATTGATATCTTGTGATTGAAATGTGGAAATGTTATGTTTCCTTTATGCATGTTTTATGTGATACGATTATGTTATGGTTTATGATATGTTTAAAACTATTCATATGAGGAATGAATTGGACTTAATAAGTGACGGGTGGAGCCCGCTATAGCTCCTCGATGCATCGGCAGGTCTCATAAGACAAACTATTGTCCTGGCACAAGGCCTTGACAAAATCTTATTTGTGGTCTTGGCATGAGGCCTTGACCACGTGGTTATGATTGTCTAGCATTATGCATTCCATCATTATGAAAGTGGTTATTGATATTGCATGTGATTATTCGACCAGTAGAATATCCATGTGAAGAAGTAAATGGAATTATCACATTTTACTTTTTCCATATTATGTTGATGTTCAAGTTTAAAAGGCTTTTGTTTTAGTTATACATTGCCTTAAATGTTTATATTTATTTATGAAAGCTTCCGCAATATTGTTATCCTTACTGAGCATCTGAGCTCACCCCTTTCAATGTTTAATATTTTCCAGGATGTGAAGAAGTATTTTATGAATGACCTGCAGGGATAGTCAGAAGAGGATATGAGTTTGGACTATGGAGACTTTGTTATTGTAGTTTTTCACCTTCTGATGTAATGTAACATTTATGAATGTATCTAGTGTTTCCAAGGCTACTAAACTAATCGGTCTTTTGAGACTTGATCTTTTGTGATCATGCCAATGTTACGAAGTAATGCACCGACTCTGGGTAGTTGGGGTTGGGGCATTACAATTCTGATAGCTGCCTCATCCGTACCCGATCAAGAAGTGTATAGGTAACAGCTAAAGAAGATAGGTAAGTTTGTCCCTGTTTGTTGTGAACCTCCAGATGCATCTCATAGAAAATAGCCATAAGATTACACTCACTTCTGGCCTTCTGAACTACCTGAATCTGAGTTCTCTTGATCAACGCGTCTTCCACTGTGTTTCCCTTTCCCGACGTATATGCAAGCTCGAAATCAAAAGACTGAAGATACTCGAACCACCTACACTATCTCAAATTCAGATCACGCAGAGTGAAGATGTACTTGAGACTCTTGTGGTTGGTGAAAACCACAATGTACTCTCCCAGAAGGTAATCTCTCCAACAGCGTAAGTCATGAACAATAGCTTCCAACTCTAGATCGTGCATCAGGTAGTTCCTCTCAAGTGGCCTCTACTGCCGAGACCCGTACGTAACAACTCCATCTCCCTGCCTGGATCTGGAAAGACTAGTATCTTTGATGACGTCAACCTTCCCTTCATCTCCTAAAAGGCTGAATCACATGAATCTGACCATAAGAACTTCGCCCCCTTCTTGGTCAGACCTGTAAATGGTGCTTCTAGGCATCAAAAGTCTTGAATAAAGCATCTGCAGTATCCAACCATCCCTAGGAAACTCCGTACATCAAAATTGTTCTTCGGCTACTCCCAGGAAACTAAAAATATCACTTTCTATGGGTCCATAGATACTCTTGATGATGTGACCCAATAAGTGGATCTGAACCATCCAAAGGTGGAACTTAGAGAGTTTAGAATAAAGTTGATTCTCTCTTAGTGTACTCCGAACGATCTAAAGAAAGGTAGAATGGTCATGTTGAGTGTGAGAGTACACCAAGATATCTTCCATGAAGACCACGATGAAGGAATCCAAGTAAGGATGGAACACTCAGTTCATCAGTGCCATGAAAACTGATAGCACATTCGTGAGACCGAACGGAATAACCGTATACTCGTAGAGACCATACCTTCTCTTGAAGGATGTCAGAGGTATATCTGATGGTATATCGTGCAACTGATGATAACCAGACCTCAAATCGACCTTCCAGAACACCCGGGATCCTCAAAGCTGATCGAAAAGATCATCAATCCTTGGAAATGGATATCGTTTCTTGACCTTCAACTAGTTCAACTTCCGATAATCCACACAGAGACTAAGGGTACCATCTGCCTTCTTCGAAAATAGAACTGGCAAACCCCAAGGAGAAGTACTGGGTCTGATGAAACCTTTGGCCTGTAACTCCTCCAGATGCTTCTTGAGCTCCTGCAACTCAGGTGTAGCCATCCTATAGGGAGGAATGGACACTGTTGCCGCTCTTGGAATGAGCTCAACAGAGAAGTCTACCTCACGCTCTAGAGGAAAAACTGACAATTCCTCTGGAAAGACATCCCTAACATGATCCAACACTAGAGGAAAGTCCAACTGTGAAGTCCCCTGATCATCCAGATAACGACTAGCAATCTGGGCCATCACATTTCCCATCCCATGATGCTCGAGTCCTGCTCAACTCGCCTGAACATCCCATTCGCATCTATGAAGAAAATATTCACCCTCTGGTGAAATGAAACTCACCCTGTCGAGATTACAGTCGACGAATTCTTAGAAGGGAACCAACCAGTCCATCCTGAGAATGACATCATAGCATGTCATCTCTAGGATATAGAGGTCCCATAATAAATGATACCCTGCAACCTCGAGAGGGCGCTCCCTACACTGACATACACTAGATTTCCTTGTGCCAAAAGGTGTGTCTAGTGTCAACAAGTCGATAGAAGAAAAGATACAGAGGCCAAGGCTCTCCACAAAAGAAACAGAGATAAATATATATGTAGCACCATTATTGAAAAGAGCTGAAGAAAAAACTGAGGCTCCTAAAATCATACCTCAAACTATAGAAGGTCCGGGATCCTGATCCTGATAGGTCTGCTCCATCGCAAAAGTTTGGAATTCCCCGCAGCCCTGTGACCCTTCCTGACCACTCTGAGCTGATCATCCCTACTGACGCTGAAAGGCTGGTGACTGATCACCATGACCTCGACCTCCACCTCAGCCCGAACAGCCAGAAGAACTCCAGTTCCCTGACTGGTGAGAAACTGGTGGTGCAGGTCATGAATGAGGAGTCATGGAAGAACCCCAGTCACCAGCTACTGGTGAGAAAACCTGGCAGAAATGATGAAGGTGACCTATGTTTCCACACGATCGACACTCCAATAGGACTCTCTATAACTGTGGCCTCATGTGCCCTTCCCTTCAACACTGGTAGCATACTACCTGGCTACCTGAAGATGTATCTCACCTTCTCGGATCATAGCACGTAGACTCCCTACAGTGCTTCCTACTGTCAACTGGAGGAACACTAGCTCTGGAAGCAGAACCACCCCAGCTCGCAGCTCCGGAGTCTCTCAGATTGTGCTCCGCAATCAGATCCTGGTTGACGATGGAAGTGATGGAAGTCAACTGGATGATATTCACCTGCGAGCGGATCTCCTTCCTGATACCATCCTTGAACTTCCTTTCTAAGAACACCCCATATCAATCCCAGAGGGGTGTGATACGTTGCAGATCGGTGAAACGAGAGGAATAATCTATAATAGAAAGACTATCCTGCTCCAAACTCATGAATTCCCAGGCTCGGTCGGCCCTCAGGGTCTCCGGGTAGAAGTAGTCATAAAACACGCGCTAGAACTCCTCCCAAGCCATAACCTGATGATGAACCACCTATGAGATCATGTCCCACCACCTCTTGGTGGAGTCTTGTATAATATAGGTAGAGATCTTGACCCGCCTCTCTAGAGGTGTTTCCAGATGCTCAAAGATAGCCAGCATGGCTTCCAACCATGACTCTGCAGCCTATGTTCCTCCTTCCGATGACGAAGTAGGAGGATACTGCTACTGTAAAACCTGTGTTAAGTCTTCCATAGTCGTGGCAGGAGGCGGTGCTCCCTAAAAGGTCTGAATCATCCTCATAATTCCTTCCCAGAACTGTGCATCAGTGCTTGAAACAGGTATAACAGCCGGTGCCAAGGATGGCATGATAGGAGGATCAGCATGAAGTCCTTGATCAGCCATATCTGGCATCTGACCACTATCCTGCAACTGACGTACAATAGGAGGATGTCTCGGAGGCATAGCTCTGAAAGATAAAAAGAATACCTTAGATCAGAAATATCAAGGACAGAGAACAATGGAGTACAAAATGGAAACAGGAGAAGTAAGCACTCAGGTATTACAAAATATGACTACACGGCGTGTATAAACTCTACATGGAGTGTAATTAACTCTATTCCCTTGCCTGAGTCTCCTTGCATGGATAAACCACACGGTCTTCTTAAAATAAGACTGCATGGCGTGTTCCATGTTGACACAACGTGTAGTAGACTGGGTTTCAACGACCCATGTTATTAGTAACATGGCCGACTACACGGCCGAGACTACATGGCGTGTTCCAAACAAACACGGCGTGTATAAGAAGAGATACCAGCATCTCTTGTTGTCCAAGACATGGCCGGGTACTGAGAACTAGGATGCAAGACATGTTCATACAAAACACAGCGTGTATGACATGAGCTTCCCCATCCCGTGTTGTTAGTGACACGTCTGGGTACTGAGAACAAGGATACACTGCGTGTTCATACACAACACGACGTGTATGACACGTTCTTCTCTGACCCTTGTTGTTAGTGACACGACCGGGTACTGAGAACAAGGATACACGGCCTGTTCATACACAACACAGTGTGTATGACACAATATTTCCAGACCCGTGTTGTTTGTGACACGGCTGGGTACTGAGATTACTACTACATGACATGTATCTACCGTACACGGGGTATTCATGGGGATTTTTCACAACCTATGTGTCTTCTCACATATTCGGTGACATGGTTTAAAAACTACACGGAGTGTATATATAAAGTACACTCCGTGTATTCTGGGTTTTTCCAGGCATTAGCTCTGAAAACTACACCGAAGCCCAGAAAACACAGAAAACAAGCATGCAGGTGCCAAATACCGATCCGTGGGGCCCATAACACATCAAGAACAAAAAATTTGCATTCAATTAAGTAAGGTTCAATAAAAACAACCTATCTTTAATACTAAACGGATTCTATCATGCAACTATCTAAAATACATTCATAATCTACACAACTTCTATCACAACAACATGCAATTGCTAATTCACCCTAGATGGCATGGCAAGAATGCATGGCATGTGATTTCTAACAAGTGACTATATGATGCATGATATGGGATACCCTCATCTCCTTGGGTTGTGACAGAAATAGAACCACAATATGAACAACAATAATAACACAAGTCATGTGAATCACTCTAGATGAAATCATATCAACCTTAAAATCTCAAAAGAAGAAAAACTGCAATAATCGAGGTAGTATGGATTTTCCCTGTACATGGGTTAGAAACTACCAGGAACAACTTATTACCAAGTACCAAATCCATCCTATCCCTGGCTAAAGGCTCCATACAGTACATCTAGAGAAAATAATTCCTCTGATACAACTTTGTAACATCCCAGTTCTGGAAGCCACCTAGAGGCGCCCCGTACCCAGTTGGTCACATGGCCTCAAGCGCATTTCCCCAAAAGCTAGAGGCTGTCGACTAGCAGCGAGGGCCATGGGTGTGATACTGGGGAACCTATTCCATTATTTGCAGAGTACACAGTAGAAGAAAACAAAAGACAATAGCAGAAATCGTAACCATCCATACAAGAGTAAATGATAAACAACAGAAGACTAACAGTAAACAACTAGAACACACACACATGTATATAAAATGATGCATGATACATATGTCTAGTAAAGCATCCAAACAAGTCACAATGCTGAATAAATTACTAAACCAAAGTGCAAAAGAAAACTAGTAAACTTCTCAGCATCTCAAGACATAGCTTGGTCCCATGCTCTCCAGCTCCACAACAAGTCAAGTACCTGAAGTAGAAAGGCGTTTTCCCTTATCTATACCTTCAACAATATAATCTGTTTGGGACCAAAAGCATGGACCAAACAGGATGTGAGACAAGGTCTTAGTAGTCAACCATCCAAAGATCTGTGCCTAATAGTCAGTGAATACATGGCAGTAAAAATACAGGAAGCAGTAAATAGGAAAGCACAAAACAGCTACAATCCAAAGTGTCTAGCAAATAAAGTACACAAGTAATATCCAAACAACAAGAAGAACAACAGTTAAACCCCAAGTTAGTTCTCACAGCCTAACCCTTATGGTTCAACCTACATGTACTAGCAACCCTCTGGAAAGCACACACAGTGTCACCCCTCTGGTTCAGCTAAAAAAATACCATCTGAGGAATCACTCACTATAAATTCCCCATATTGTCTTATATCATACTAAAGGCTCTCTGGGGAAGCACTCAACGTATCATTACCCCTGTGGCCCGCGTTGAGTAACTAAATACTCTCTAAGAAAGCACTAAATTTCAATCCCCCCTATGGACTCGCATCGTAAATTAAAGACACTCTGGAGAAGCCCTTACGTCCATTCTCTCTATGGTCTACTACACTAGGTTCTCTCAGCCCTGTGTAAAACAAACATGCATAGAGAGTATATCTCCCCAGTTAAACCACAAGAACTACTTGGCTATCATTCTAAGGCACAACAGCATAATAGTACAACAGCTCCACAATCCTACAACTAGGAATGGAAACTAGAAAAATGCATAACAGGAAAAACATGAATGGAAAACATCCAAAGCATAGTAAAAGAATTAACCTATTCACAAGAATTTACCACTACTCAAGCAATCAGGAAACGAAGGTAACAACAAGGGAAAAACATGAAACTTAATAAATACCCCCTTCATGGGAAATGGTGGAAATTGCACAAATATTCAAAGACTTCATACATAAAGACACAACCACCTACCTCGATTCTAGGAGATCGATATAAGTGAACCACGATGATTGATTCTCTTTAGAATGTCGAAGATCTGAGAAAATTTCAAAAACGCTCAACCCACGATATCTTGTGAAAAAGCGGGAATTTGAAAAAAAGTCTCTAGGAGAAGGAATAACTCACCGCTGCACTTCCAATGCAATCGACGGTGGTCGATTCAGAGCATGGACGAAGGCTCTAGAGCTCGGAGAAGATCTGCGGCCGTACAACATCTCTTGGACGAATGAAACCTAGATGAAAGGTGTTCTGTACATCAGGCGCGACCCCGATGCATTTAATGAAAAAAAACAAAATACACAATGTGTACTTCTTAAGTACACGGCGTGTACTCTATTCTTTCGTACTCCACTTTAAGCGGCCTCCACTTCACCCCTACACACCATGTGTGAGGCCCGGACACGTCCTGCACACGGCCTTGCGCGGCAAGTGGGTACATGGCGTGTACTCAGAAAGTACACAGCATGTACTTCAAAAAATTCCAAAAACCCCACTTTTCTCAAAAGCACCTGGAAAAGAATGAAATACCTGAAAATGAAGATCAGGGATCTTACATGTGGAATGCATAACCATTTAATAATCATAAATATAAGGTTGTTGGAATAATGTCCAGGCCAGGCATTGGTGGAAGTTAAATAACAAGATAAATTGAATAGTAGTTGTCCAATATCAAGCCACCAAGGGATAATAGCATTAGTGACCAAGAATATCACCGCCACTAAAAACATGAAATTAGATATTTCTTGAAAAATTTGCTAAAACCATTGAAAAAATGATGAAACTAAATAATATTATTTGTATTGTTATCTAATGAAATCTCTTACTCTATCATATTTCATCCAAAAACATCAAAATCACTCACACATACCCCACAAAATGGAACACTCATGAGAATAGAATCTCATATTCCATTCTATAAACATGATAAAATTGGAAGAAAACTTCTATAATGATTAATATTCCTTATAATTCGAGTTTCCTTTACATAAATGGGGAATATGAGGCCTCATGTATAGGAACTGGTGATACATAGGACATCACGAGTTTGGTCGGACACAATATTTTGGCCAAGCCTCCATATAGGACATATATGTAGAGGAGACTCTTGTGAAATCACTCCAGTAGGAACAAAAGGGATATAGAGGTGTCCTAGAACCCTCCATAAGACCCTAATTCCCAATTTTTCTACTTGATCAGTGGAATGACTATTTAATCAAATAGAGCAATGAGAAATGAAGGTGTGACCTATGCCATTGGATGATGTTTCTCCTTTGATCTCTTCATAAGAACTAGACCCATACACCTAAAATACCTCGACTCCTATTCCACATATCATGAAGAAAACCCATATTATAATAAACATACCCAAGGCACAAGAGTATGCCCTAATTAAACTATTGGTTTTCAGAGCCTTTATCTCAATCATGGATGTGATTTATCTTTCAAAATAATATATAGAGGTACTCATTAACTTTCTCCAAATCCCATAGGAATTTATGACAGAAGTCATTGTATCTTTGGCCTATAGAATATATATGATTTCTGAAAAAATACACGTCTTAATATCATTCATAGACCACGATAAGAGAGTGTACATTCATGTACACATTAGACCACTATATGTTTTGAGAAGAGTAAATAATATCAATGTCAGAAGGGTTCTGATTATTAATGGTAATGGGATAAAACTCATCTATTTTTGAATCATATGATGTTTATGGTTTAGAGATGGGGATTTTCTCCCATAAATACGAACATTCAAGGACATGATAAGCATGGGAAAAACCTCTATAGAAAATCAAACTAAATGATTAGTTTTGGGAACTCACATTTGGCATTTAGTATATAGTTATTCAGAAATACACCACATATAATGTACTACTGAGAGTGACTTAGCTCTAAAGTCTCATGGTGGGTCCATCAGTATTTAATCATTTTTGAGAAGACTCCATCAATTGAAATCTACCCATCCTACATGGTGATAATACCCCCTTTGATACATGGAGAGCCACATATGTTAATGTATGTTTCTATAAACGGGAATTCAAACAACTAATGGTGGACGATGATATGAAGGTCTCATCCACTAATGTCTTGGGTACCACCCATATAAATCTATGGAGTATGCACAATAGTGACAATGTGCTCCCAATATATCTAGATGTTGTTATATAATTGACCCCATAAGAAAAATCCTCACTTGTCCTGAGTAATAGTGTAAAAAATAATTTCTAAATCTCTATATGATTACTCAGGTGGAAGGGGATGGAAATTTCATTATTTATGTCCTCTCTCACAGCTATTGTGAAAGAGAATCCACTAGATTTACAACTTCATCGGAAAATGTATCCATAGACCCAGAGATGGAATAATATGGGAATAACCTCATGAAAACTTGTCCTCCATTCAATAAAGGCATCTACACCACCATTATGACCTCAAGAAGGTGAATATACAATGGAAGGAAATCCAAAGCCTGCATTGATTAAGATAATGACATGTATATTTCATTTCAAAAGAATAATAGATATATGTTCACTCAGAACTATACATAAATTAGCAAACTGAATCTTGAAGTGGAAACTAATACTCTCTATATTTTTTATTAAAAAATAATCTTCATATAGGTATGTTGGAGGATGAACCAATATCATTCCACTAATGTAGAGGAAAACAATGAGAAATGTACCAAATCTTACTTTGCCCTAGAATTGAAATACCCGTAATGGTTCCCCAAAATTGTCTCTGTATAGAAAAAAACTATAATATTATTGTCAAAGTCAATTTCATTGACCTTAATCGGTACATCCCAAAGGACAATTACCCATTTCCTATCACAAAAATCTTCGTCGATGCAATATCCAGCTTCCTAGAACATTCCATCATGAGTGGGTACTCAGGGTACAATCAAATAAATATGGACCCTGAAGATGTGGAATCACCTTCAAATATCCTCAAGGGGTCTATATCTATATTTTCATTACCTATGGGTTAAATAATGTTGCCACTAATTATCTATGTACTATTATTCATATCATTAAGACATTATGGGGAATGATAACAACATGTTATGTTAATGACCTACTAGTCAAATTCATAAAGTGACGTGATCAAATTATGGATCTACAAACTGTATTTTGAAGAGCTCTAATAGCATAGTCTAAATATGAACCTTCTAAAATGCACCTTCAAAGTAAAATCAATGAAGTAACATGACTTTGTTGTTTTCCACCATAGCATCGAGGTAAATCTAGAGACAAAAAAGATCAGTTTTAGACATGTAACCCCCCATATGAATTAACAAAGGGAGATCCTTGGAAACCATTCCTAAATACCAAGTTCCACAGAAAAGAAATCTGAAAAAAACAATCCCCTCCACTAGGAAAATGAAAAAGGGGGATCACCTATCAGTAGGACGATGACTGCCTGCAAGCCATCATAACCCTCGAGAAGTATCTACTGCAATCACAGGATCAAATTCATCTACTGGAAGGGAGGCCAAAAATATTTTATGTTAACACAATTTCACACTCACAGGTTGATCTCCAAGAATATAAAAATGGTGGGTTGAGTGACCATGGTCTCTACTACATCAGCAGAAGAGTGCATGGTAATGAGACCCAAAAATCATATGTTGAGAGGAACTTTCATGCACTCATTTCATAGTGAAGATTCTATGTCATTAAATGAAATAACATGAATTCTATATGGTCTATTGTATTGATATGCTCAATTACTTCCTTGGATGTCATATATTGACTGGGTGATCAATCCAATGGGAGGTCATTCTATAGTAAGATGTCATTAAGTTCATATCACAGAAATCAGTGAAAGGGAATTCTCTGGATAATTACCTCACAGAATTTCCTTACCCAAATAATGAACTAGTGGACACTATGAATCTAGATGAATATGTATTATATTCCCATGAAATTCCCCATACATCATAGATTCATTTTTATGGTGCCTTCTGAAGTCCTATCGGGAAAACAATGGAAAACCCTAGACTCAATCGATTTGGATTAGGGGTTGTATTTGTATCTCCACACATAGCAGTTTTTCCCTAATCATTCTCACTATCTAAAGCCTACATGAATAGTGAAGCCAAAAACTAGGACCTCATAATTGGGTTTGAACAAGACCTATAGGTAAAAATATCTTACACAAATATCAAAGGGGATTAAGAAGTACTGATAAATAAGTTAAAAGGAAAATATTCCATCAAAAAATAATTGTCTCCCTTCAATGGATATGTTATGAAAATAATCAAATATTTCCCTTTTGAGTCCATGTTGCCTCATGTTCCATAACCATAAAATGATCAAGCCCACATTTTGTCTAATGAAACAACAATCTTGGATGACCCAGATCCGGAAGAATCAATATTCTCTATTTCCCACCTAAGAATGGTCTCCTTGGTCATCGTCTACAATATATATTTAATAAATTAGTTTAACATGACCCTAGTGGAAGATGATCTGGCATCCACACCTAGATGGACGAATCCCATAATTATGTATCTTTAAAACACAGTTCTCATGAGAGACTGGCCTAGAAAGGGACATATTTGGCATCATAGATTGAACATTACCCTACAGAGTGCTAAAAATGAATCGAGTCCATTCTACAAGAGTGTCTTTAATGGGTCTTCCACAGATTTATGGCATTAGATGAGATTATTTCCATCATAGAAGAAGGCCTTATAGGATCTAATAATGCATATCACTCAACACCAGGATCTCCCATTAAATCATACAGTTGGGTTATTACTAGAAAACCATGATATAAGACTATATAGAATTCACTAAGAAATATCATGCATTCCATATCATTGAAAAATTAATCAATCAGCCCCAGAATTGCTACATATAAATAAATATTCCAAATCATTCACCGTATTGGGAATGGATTTCAAAAGGATATATACCCCATCCATATCTATGTTGTTTATGTACATCCTTATTGTAACTAACATCTTTTCAAAATTGGATAAGGTAATACCACTCAAATAATTTGGGATGAATAATATCATTAGCTCTGTAATGTCCCCTAATGTCACCATGTTTGGAGTCCCTCAAGAAATATTGATGGCCAATGTCACCAACTTCTATTCCACAGAGTTGAAAAAACAATACAGTGAGTACAATATCTAGTCCAATCACTCATATCTCTATCACTTTGTAAAAAATTGATAGATATAGGTCATCATTAAGAATCTATCCAATAATATAAAGAAGACGCTGAACATGTATAATATGTCATGGATGTAGAAACCTCTCCATATATTATGGGCCTACCATACAACCATGTGTAATGATACACAATAAACACCATACTCATTGGTCTATTGGATTGAGATAGTGTTACCCATAAAATTCTAGCTACCTTAGTTACGAGTAGCCATTTGTGGAAAACTCTAGGATGAAGAAAAATTAAAAATGTGGTTGGATGAATTGGAGAATCATGATGAGAACAAGTTTTATACATTGCACAGAGTTGAAGTCCATATAGTAAGATATAAGAATTCATTAATAAAGAAGTTCACTTCCATTCATTCTTCTAAGGAGAAATATTTATGGTTCTCAAGACCACAACAATACCAGGCTTAAATCGTCCAAAACATGAACCAAAATGGTACAAGCCATACATCATACATATGATCTATCCTAACATAGATTAATCATTTTCGACAATGGATGGGAATCATGTTGCACTCCTCTCCAATGTGATGTTTATCAACAAATATTTTTCATTATAGTAATGAAGTGCCCATCATCCTAGAAGAAAAATGATAAACTACCTAGTGTCTCATGTTATTGAAGCAAGAAATTAAAATAAATAGTGCCTCATGTCCAAACCACATTACAATAGACAAAACATAGTACCCCCTCACTGGATGATGTTAAATTCTTTGGGAAATGCCATATCTCTAACAAATCTCCATAGCCTACATTGATCTGTGAGAAGGAAGGATAAAATGACACCATACACATGTTAGAGTCATCTCCATATAGGGAATCTATTAATCCAGGAACTATGTCTAACATTATTCCAACCATTATAGGATATGTAGTGATGCACAAATATCAAGTATTGTTTCCAACCCCAATATTCATTTTATTTCATGTCGGGTGATCCTTGTCTTTACCACAAGATGTTAAACTATATTACAGATGTCCTTACCACATTATATTATAAAAAAAAGTAGATATCTGTAACACCCCAAGCTTCTACGGTACGCTTCTCATTGAATAATGCGATAGCGTGTGTTGTACGCAACACCGAGTGCTAACAACCAATCACACCAGCCGTTATGAATAGTAATACCTACTTTTTAAAATTTCATATATATTTTATATTTCAAAATAGAATTAATTTTTGGATTTGGAATATATAATTTAGCCTAAGGTGAAATTTTGGTACTTTTCGGATAACTTTCATATTTTGATGAACAGTGAAAATTACTAAATTTTAATTAAAAACAACTTTTTTAATCAAAATAATTAATAGTGATAAATTATGAATTTTAGTAGTTTTAAAGTATATTTAGAATATATTTTTATCATTTAATATAATTTTGGTCATTGGACATAATTTTACAATTAAACCGAACATAAACAAGTGTCAATCTTTTGATAGTTATTATCTCTTAAAAACACGCTTTTTGTTTTGACAGCGGGAATTAATTTTAATTTAATTTCTGCCACTTCTGTGTTTTGAATTTAGGAAAATGGATTCCATATTTGGAATCAGGATGTTCAAATTGTGTAAATAGGTAACTTTTATTTTTAGACATTTTGAATAATTACTGCGGTAAATATTTTATTTACCATGGTTAAGGGTAAATCCGGTAAATAAGGGTTAAAAAAAATATTATAATAATACTAAATTACCCTAAAACGTGTCTTAACCCTATTGGTTGATACATGGTCGACCATGGGCCTATTTGGGTAGATTTTGGGACCCCATGGATCCACTTGTAAGTGATAATGACACTTTATTTTAATTAAGTTAAAATGAATACAAAAATGACACAAGCATATATCTTTTAGCAAAACAATTGTTACATAGGGTTATATATGTTGGATTTTAGATTATAAATATTAATTATAAAGATAAAAATATTTCCTACATAATGATATTTTATTTATAATTTTTATACATTAAATAATTTATTTTATTTATGACACAATGATGATGCAGTAATTACTATAATAGTGAAAAATTAAAATAATTGATATTATAAATACCCAAATAAATATAATATGAAACTTTTAATGAATTAAACTAATTTTATAGGATAATATGATATATTAGGATTGATTTAATTGACTTTGTTCGAAGTAATCAATCTGTTATGAGTTTCACAAAAATCAACTATTGAATAGTGTAAAAATTGACATAAAAGAGTTCTTAAAAAAATATTATATTATTAATTGATATTAAATTCCTAAAAATATACGATTCGGCCAAGGGACTTATATCATGATAGTTTCATCATTAATGGACCAGTTGGGGGTCGCTTGGATGTATGTAGTAAGTTTATTAACCATATTATATAAAAATACAAAGAGACATTGTAAAAGTGAAACTAATTAACTTAGAGTTAAAACTTAAAGATAAGGTTAATATAAGTACCCAAACCTGTATAAATTCTATTGGTTGAGTTGTTTTCGACCCATCCCCACCTTAACATTTGAATAATCAACTTTGGATCCATTAGAAACCGAATATGAATTTATTATAAATTAATATTTCTAGCTTTTCCAAAGGTGCCCCTCACCCCTCTTATAAAAGGGAACTCCTCCTTCTCATTTATTCACACCTTCAAAGCCTTTTGGTTCGGCCAAAATATGCCCAAATACTCTCCCAAAACCCCTCAATATAACCTAGAGGCCATATTTTGATCAGAAAGCCAACCTATGGAGCCATTTTGATCAAATCAAAAGGAAGAACCCGAAGAAGAGGTAATGTTTTCACCACCCCTTTTAAAGTTCCTTTCTTCTTCCACTTATTCTTTCTTTGTCCTTACCATTATAAAATAATAACTCCAGTATCTCACATATACTGTGATGTTATTATAAATATGGTACAACCATATTCATTATTCTATCCACCCTTTGAATAACATGTCACCATACGTGCGTACGTACGGCTTACCGTCTCCACGTCGTGGTGTAATTGTTATTCAATATATTATTATTTGGATGGGTATAATAATGATGTGTAACTCATATAAATAATAAATATAACATGTTAATGATTCTTTATATATGATATACCATCCATTTATATATTATTTTAATATCAAAAGAATGATATTGTCGCTCGTGCGTACGTACGGACTACCGTCTCCACGAACGCGATGAGATTCATTCTCCATCGTATCCATTCAAGTATAATTATCATTTGATTATTTAAAAATGATGTTTAAGGACTTGATATCATTCTGGATATGAATAAGATACAACAAACATGTCTTATGTAACAAAACATATAAAAGAAAATGAGTAAGTTAACACCCGAAATGACGATAATTCTAAGATATTATTAACAAATCAATGTTAAAAGATCATATATGATATCATATTAATATATATGATTCTTGTATAATTTAATAACAATTATTTCACCATTATACAATAGGTTAACCTACCCCAACCAAGGAAAAGTACAAGGTAAGGGTTATTTCACAATCTCTTCATTATCCGAGGTTGTTTATACATAATAATCTACTGAGATCTCTTTATCATCCACATCCATGTTTCTTAAAAATGTATTTCAAAACATTTTTACTATTTACTAGAATATGAGTTAAAGTCATTTATACCCTTTTTGACTTTTATAAGTGGTTTATAAAGGAATCTTTCGGTCGTTTTCAAAACAAGGTCCTTTTTAACCTTTTCGACAGAATTAAGGTAAGAATGTTTTTTTTAACTTATACGGCGGGTGCGGCTATTTTCCGCCGTTATAAAATATTCAAAGCTTCCCTTACAAGCTTATAAGAATATTTTCAAAGAAAATGTTTTATTTTATATGGATATTAAATGATTTCAAAATAAAAGGAGATATTTCTTTAAAAATAATATTGATTTCATCTATGTCAACATCCTTTGATGGATTTTAAGATTATTTGAAGTTGATTTACTATGATACAAAACTTCTATATTGTATTGAAGGTTTTGTGATATGTTTGACTGTGGATGTGCTATTTTTATACCATTCATAGTTTATGGTGAAATTATTTACATTTCGTATGCTAGTTTTAATACGAATGTTTATGTTATGTTTAAACCTTTTCATATGGGAATGCATTGGACTTAATAAGTGACGGGTGGAGCCCGCTATAGCTCCTCGATGCATCGGTAGGTCTCATGAGACAAACTAGTGTCTTGGCACAAGGCCTTGACAAAATCTTATTTGTAGTCTTGGCACGAGGCCTTGACTATGTGGTTATGATAGTCTGGCATTATCCATTCCAACATTATGAAAGTGGTTATTGATTTTTTCATGTGATTATTCGATTAGTAGAATATCCATGTGAATAAGTAAATGGAATTATTTCATTTTATTTATGCCGTACCACATTGAAAGTTCATGTTTGAAAGGATTTTGTTTTAGTTATACATTGCCTTAAATGTTTATTCTTATTTATGAAAGTTTCCGCTATATTGTTATCCTTACTGGGTATTTGAGCTCACCCCTTTTCTATGTTTTATTTTTCCCAGGAAGTGAAGAAGTAAATTATGAATGACCTGCAGGGATATTATGTGGGGATATGAGTGTGGATTATGGAGACATTATGTTGTTGTAGTAGTTTTTCATTTTATGATGTAATTTAAAACTTATGAATATATCTAGTGTTTCCAAGGCTACTAAACCAATCGGTCTTTCGAGATTTGATCTTTCTTGTGATCATGCCAATGTTATGTAATAATGCACCGACTCTGGGTAACTGGGGTCAGGGAGTTACAGTTGGTATCATAGGAAGTTTAGTACAAACCTTGGAAGCTAGATTTAGATAAACTCTGATTAGAGCACGTAGACCTAAGATGAACTTTGAGGATTAGTGTAGAAGAACTTCCTAGAATTTTGGTATTGTAGAGATTTTGTGAGTTTTCCAATCAATAAATCCCTATCTGGATACGAGCAGGTAGAGGCAACTCTGGCATAGATGTACCAAGGGGTAAAACCTGAAAACACCGCTTTGAGCTAGACTCGAACGGGAACTGGTGCACGACAACGGGCCTTGCTGCACTCTTGGTTACGACACTCCCGGGGGATATGCTTAGGATAACTCTCATTTTCTTTACAAATCATTATGAAGGGTTTATGAGTATATACTTCCTCAAAGAAATTTTTTTTATGATTATGGATTATATCCATAAATAGTTCAATTTATGTTAAGTGTTTTATAAGTATGGGATTATGTATTTTGATTCATAAACTGATCTAGTTTATGCCATTGTTTAGAAATGGCGCCTAGTTGAAGAAATGGAAACCGTATCAATGCATGCACTCCATGTAGGGATTTCCTTCCTGCTCAAGATAATTATAGTGGAGCTGGTGATGCAACTGGTGCTGATCAGCTAATCACCATACTGGGACAACTTACTCAGGTTATGAATAATAACCTTACCCGTATGGAGCACCCTGATCCACAGTGTGGAGGATCAATTTTAGATCGATTCATGAGGAAACAACCACCAACGTTAAATGGGAGTACAAATCCCTTAGTAGCCGAGCAGTGGATAAATTTCCTAGAGAAAATATTTCAGGCTTTGGGGAGCAGTGAAAGGGAAAAAGTTATCATGGCAGTTTACCGCCTCACTGGAGATGCTGATCAATGGTGGTCATTGATTCAAAACATGAAAGAAGATGATGAAGTATCAAATATGGAATGGAGGGAGTTCAAAGATCTGTTTTTAGAAAAATACTTTCCTCGCGACCATCGAGCAGATATGGAAAGGCAATTTCTGAGTCTGAGACAAAAGGAGGATGAGAATGTCACAAAGTATGAGGCTAACTTTACAAGGTTAGCAAGGTATGCTGGAGATTATATTCGCAACCCAAGAAGTAAGATTGATCGTTTCTTTGATGGGTTAAAACCATTTCTCCGTCGAGCATTAGTCTCATAATCCTTTTCATCGTACGAAGACATTGTCTCATGTGCTATCAAGACCGAAAAGGAATTCTCTAAGTCTTATGACTTTAAAGCAAAGCAAGAGAAGAAGAGGCCTGCTGATCAATCTGGGAATGGAAATAAGGGGAAGAAATGAAAGGTTGAATATCCATCCTGTGGTAAATGTGGGAAGAAACACCCCGGTGCTTGCTTGAAGGGAATGGGAGTCTGTTACAAGTGTGGTGAAAAAGGCCACCAAGCTCGTGATTGCAAAGGGAAGAAGGAAGCCACCAACGTTCAGTGCTACAATTGCAGGGAGATGGGACATTATGCAAATGAATGTCCTAAGCGTCAGGAGAACTTACCTCAGAAAAGGCCAAGGGATCAAGGCCAATCTTATGCTATCACTACTGCAGAGGTAGAAGCTCCAAAAGACGTGGTGGCAGGTAATTTAATGGTTTCCTCAAGTTTAGCAAAAGCATTATTTGACTCTGGATCATCGCATTGTTTCATATCTTCCCAGTTTTCTAAGAAAATTAGATATTTCCAATTTGATTTAACAAGGGAGTTGTCAGTTAAAACTCCTAAGGGAAGTATCATTGCAAAAAAGTTTTTTGAATCAGTCCCCATTAGAGCACATAAATGTTCTTTATCTGCTGATCTCATCGTCATACCTATGATTGAGTTTGATATAATCCTCGGTATGGACTGGCTTTCAGGCTATGATGCGAATATTTATTGTAAGAAGAAAGAGGTTACAATTCATGATAATAATGATAAGGAACACCTTATCTTTAGAGCAGAATCGTCACCACCTAATTCTTATTTAGATCCACCCTCAATAGCTCAACTAAATTCAATTATTGGGGAGGAAGAGAATGAAATAACTGAGGGTGAGGAAAGGAATGTTCAAATAGGGGATGTACCTGTTGTGAAAGAATTTGTAGATGTATTTCCGGATGATTTACCTGGACATCCTCCAGAACGAGAAGTTGAGTTTTCCATTGATTTGATTCCTGGATCAAGGCCTATATCGAATACCCCTTATAGAATGGCCACTGTAGAGTTAGTCGAACTAAAGAAACAACTAGAGGAATTGAGTAATAAAGGATTTATCCCCCCTAGTGTTTCTCCATGGGGAGCCCCTATTCTTTTTGTTAAAAAGAAAGATGGATCTATGAGGTTATGTATCGACTACAGGGAGATCAATGCTATAACGATAATGAACAAGTATCCCCTACCTCGTATTGATGATTTATTTGACCAACTGCATGGAGCTCAATACTTTTCAACGATTGAGCTTCGATCTGGATACCATCAGTTGTGTGTGAAGAAAGAAGACATTCCGAAGACAGCATTTCGAACCAGGTACGGGCATTACGAGTTTACTATAATGCCGTTTGGATTGACTAATGCACCCTCTGTATTCATGGATCTGATGAATAGAGTTTTCAAGGAGTATCTCGATGAATTTGTGGTGGTATTTATTGATGATATCTTGGTATAATCCAAAACCTACAAAGATCATGAAAATCACTTGCGCATTATCTTGAAGACTCTGAGGAGGCATGAATTATATGGGAAGTTTAGCAAGTGTGAATTTTGGCTTCATGAGATTTCTTTTCTTGGCCATATTGTCTCTAAAGATGGAATCTCTGTTGATCCTTCTAAGACCAAGGCAATCCAAGAATGGCCATCACCTACGAGTATAACTGAGGTACGTAGTTTTATTGGTTTGGCAGGTTATTATCGACGTTTCATCCAGAATTTTGCCCGATTGGATAACCCATTAACGAAGCTCACACGTAAAGGGGTTAAATTTGTTTGGACAAAAGAGTGTGAAAAATGTTTTGAAGAACTGAAGAAAATATTAGTCAATGCTCCTATATTGACTCTACCATCGGGGAATGATGGGTTCGTTATTTATAGTGATGCATCAAAGAAAGGACTTGGCTGTGTCCTTATGCAGAATGATAGAGTTATTGCCTATGCATCACGACAGTTGAAAATTCATGAACAAAACTATCCTACTCATGATCTCAAGTTAGCAGCTGTGATCTTTTCTTTTAAGATATGGAGGCACTACCTCTATGGTGAAAAATGTGAGATTTATACTGATCACAAGAGTTTGAAGTATATTTTCTCACAAAAAGAACTCAACATGAGGCAAAGGAGATGGCTTGAATTACTCAAGGATTATGATTGCACGATACACTACCACCCGGGGAAATCAAACAAGGTGGCAGATGCTTTGAGTAGAAAAGACCATGGAGTTTTGAACAATATGAGAATTGAAAGGGATCCAATTTTCATTGATCTAGTGAAGATGGACATGGGAATAACCAGGGAAGGTGAAACATCAATGCTTTTTCAAATGGTTTCCAAACCATCTTTACTAGAAAGGATTAAGAGTTCTCAGACCGATGATGAAGAATTACAAAAGAAGATTAAAGCTGTGAATGATGGGAGATTGAGAGACTTTGTGTATGAAGATGGAATTTTGAAATTCGGGAAGAGACTTTGTGTTCCCGATTTACCTGATCTAAAAAGGGAATTGCTGGATGATGCTCATAGTTCCAATTTCTCTATACACCCTGGGAGCACAAAAATGTATAGAGATTTGAAGGAACATTTTTGGTGGGACAACATGAAGAGGGAGATTGCTGATTTTGTGTCAAGATGTATGGTTTGTCAACAAGTGATAGCTGGAAGGCAACAGCCTGGAGGAGTCATGCAACCTCTTCCCATACCGGAGTGGAAATGAGACAATATTACGATGGACTTTGTCATGGGGCTACCAAAGACTCCTAGAAGGAACGATGCAATATGGGTTATTGTTGATCGTCTTACCAAGTCAGCACATTTTCTTGCTATAAGAGAAGATCTACCCCTGGAACGTCTAGCAAGACTATATATTAATGAAGTTGTGAGACTTCATGGAGTACCCTTATCAATTGTTTCTGATCGTGATCCCCATTTTACTTCAAGATTTTGGAAAAGTCTTCAGAAATCCCTGGATACTGAACTTCATTTGAGCACTGCTTACCACCCTCAGACAGATGGACAATCAGAACGGACTATTCAGACCTTAGAATACATGTTGAGATCTTGCTCACTTGAATTTCAGGGTATGTGGGATCAATATTTACCACTGGTATAATTTTCCTATAACAATAGCTTCCATTCGAGTATTCAGATGGCACCATATGAAGCGTTATATGAAAAGAGATGTCGTACACCAACCTGTTGGGATGACGTCGGTGAAAGAAAACTTGTAGGTCCAGAACTGGTGGAGGAAACGATGGAAAAGGTGAAGGTAATCCAAAATCACATCAGAGCAGCTCAAAGTAGGCAGAAGAGCTATGCCGATAATCGAAGGAAGGATTTGGAATTTCAAGTCGGTGATCATGTTTTCCTGAAGGTATCTCCATGGAAGGGAGTGACACGTTTTGGTAAGAAAGGTAAATTGAGTCCCAGGTACATCGGACCTTTCGAAATTCTAGAACGAATTGGGGTTGTAGCTTACCGATTGGCAATGCCGCCAAGTCTCTCTAAAGTTCACAATGTGTTCCACGCATCTCTGTTGAGGAAATACATGCCTGATCCAACGCATGTACTCACCTATGAGGAATTAGAACTGGAACCCGATCTTTCCTATTGTGAAGAGCCCGTCAGGATTCTTGATACAAGAGAACAAGTACTGAGAAACCAGACGACGCGTCTGGTAAAAGTTTTGTGGAGAAACCATAAGATGGAAGAGGCAACGTGGGAACCCGAGGAACTTATGATGAAGAACCACCCGAGTCTTTTCATGCGGTAGTATTCTAGAAATTTTGAGGACGAAATTATTTGAAGTAGGGGAGAATGTAACACCCCAAGCTTCTACGGTACGCTTCTCATTGAATAATGCGATAGCGTGTGTTGTACGCAACACCGAGTTCTAACAACCAATCAAACTAGCCGTTATGAATAGTAATACCTACTTTTTAAAATTATATATATATTTTATATTTCAAAATAGACTTCATTTTTGGATTTGGAATATCTAATTTAGCCTAAGGTGAAATTTTGGTACTTTTCGGATAACTTTCATATTTTGATGAAGAGTGAAAATTACAAAATTTTAATTTAAAACAACTTTTTTAATCAAAATAATTAATAGTGATAAATTATGAATTTTAGTAGTTTTAAAGTATATTTAGAATATATTTTTACCAATTAATATAATTTTGGTCATTGGACATAATTTTACAATTAAACCGAACATAAACAAGTGTCAATCTTTTGATAGTTATTATCTCTTAAAAACACGCTTTTTGTTTTGACAGCGGGAATTAATTTTAAATTAATTTCTGCCACTTCTGTGTTTTGAATATAGGAAAATGGATTCCATATTTGGAATCAGGATGTTCAAATTGTGTAAATAGGTAAATTTTATTTTTAGACATTTTGAATAATTACTGCGGTAAATATTTTATTTACCATGGTTAAGGGTAAATCCGGTAAATAAGGGTTAAAAAAAATATTATAATAATACTAAATTACCCTAAAACGTGTCTTAACCCTATTTGTTGATACATGGTCGACCATGGGAATCTTTGGGTCGATTTGGGGACCCCATGGATCCACTTGTAAGTGATAATGACACTTTATTTTAATTAAGTTAAAATGAATACAAAAATGATACAAGCATATATCTTTTAGAAAAACAATTGTTACATAGGGTTATATATGTTGGATTTTAGATTATAAATATTCATTAGAAATATAAAAATATTTCCTACATAATTATATTTTATTTATAATTTTTAGACAATAAATAATTTATTTTATTTATGACACAATGATGATGCAGTAATTACTATAATAGTGAAAAATTAAAATAATTGATATTATAAATACCCAAATAAATATAATATGAAACTTTTAATGAATTAAACTAATTTTATAGGATAATATGATATATTAGGATTGATTTAATTGACTTTTTTCGAAGTAATCAATCTTTTATGAGTTTCACAAAAATCAACTATTGAATAGTGTCAAAATTGACATAAAAGAGTTCTTAAAACAAATATTATATTATTAATTGATATTAAATTCCTAAAAATCTATGATTCGGCCAAGAGACTTATATCATGATAGGTTCATCATTAATGGACCACTTGGGGGTCTCTTAGATGTATGTAGTAAGTTTATTAACCATATTATATAAAAATACAAAGAGACATTGTAAAAGTGAAACTAATTAACTTAGAGTTAAAACTTAAAGATAAGGTTAATATAAGTAGCCAAACCTGTCTAAATTATATTGGTTGAGTTGTTTTCGGCCCATACCCACCTTAACATTTGAATAATCAACTTTGGATCCATTAGAAACCGAATATGAATTTATTATAAATTAATATTTCTACCATTTCCAAAGGTGCCCCTCACCCCTCTTATAAAAGGGCACTCCTCCTTCTCATTTCGTCACACCTTCAATGCCTTTTGGTTCGGCCAAACTCTACCCAAATACTCTCCCAACACCCCTCACTACAACCTAGAGGCCTTAGTTTGATCAGAAAGCCAACCTAAGGAGCCCTTTTGATCAAATCAAAAGGGAGAACCCGAAGAAGAGGTAATGTTTTCACCACCCCTTTTAAAGTTCCTTTCTTCTTCCACTTCTTCTTTCTTTGTCCTTACCATTATAAAATAATAACTCCAGTATCTCACATATAATGTGATGTTATTATAAATATGGTACAACCATATTCAGTATTCTATCCACCCTTTGAATAACATGTCACCATACGTGCGTACGTACGACTTACCGTCTCCACGTCGTGGTGTAATTGTTATTCAATATATTATTATTTGGATGGGTATAATAATGATGTGTAACTCATGTAAATAATAAATATAACATGTTAATGATTCTGTATATATTATATACCATCCATTTATATATTATTTTAATATCAAAAGAATGATATTGTCGCTCGTGCGTACGTACGGACTACCGTCTCCACGAACGCGATGAGATTTATTATCCATCGTATCCATTCAAGTATAATTATCATTTGATGATTTAAAAATGATGTTTAAGGACTTGATATCATTCTGGATATGAATAATATACAACAAACATGGCTTATGTAACAAAACATATAAAATAAAATGAGTAAGTTAACACCCGAAACGACGATAATTCTAAGATATTATTAACAAATCAATGTTAAAAGATCATATATGATGTCATATTAATATATATGATTCTTGTATAATTTAATAACAATTATTTCACCATTATACAGGAGGTTAACCTACCCCAACCAAGGAAAAGTACAAGTTAAGGGTTATTTCAAAATCTCTTCATTATCCGAGGTTGTTTATACGTAATAATCTACTGGGATCTCTTTATCATCCACATCCATGTTTCTTAAAAATGTATTTCAAAACATTTTTACTATTTACTAGAATATGAGTTAAAGTCATTTATACCCTTTTTGACTTTTATAAGTGGTTTATAAAGGAATCTTTCGGTCATTTTCAAAAGAAGGTCCTTTTTAACCTTTTCGACAGAATTAAGGTAAGAATGTTTTTTTTAACTTATACGGAGGGTGAGGCTATTTTCTGCCGTTATAAAATCTTCAAAGATTCCCTTACAAGCTTAGAAGAATATTTTCAAAGAAAATGTTTTATTTTATATGGATCTTAAATGATTTCAAAATAAAAGGAGATATTTCTTTAAAAAGAATATTGATTTCTTCTATGTCAACATCCTTTGATGGATTTTAAGATTATTTGAAGTTGATTTATTATGATACAAAACTTCTATATTGTATTGAAGGTTTTGTGATATGTTTGACTGTGGATGTGCTATTTTTATACCATTCATATTTTATGGTGAAATTATTTACATTTCGTATGCTAGTTTTAATACGAATGTTTATGTTATGTTTAAACCTTTTCATATGGGAATGCATTGGACTTAGTAAGTGACGGGTGGAGCCCGCTATAGCTCCTCGATGCATCGGTAGGTCTCATGAGACAAACTAGTGTCTTGGCACAAGGCCTTGACAAAATCTTATTTGTAGTCTTGGTACGAGGCCTTGACTATGTGGTTATGATAGTATGGCATTATGCATTCCAACATTATGAAAGTGGTTATTGATTTTTGCATGTGATTATTCGATTAGTAGAATATCCATGTGAATATGTAAATGGAATTATTTCATTTTATTTATGCCATACCATGTTGAAAGTTCATTCTTTGAAAGGCTTTTGTTTTAGTTATACATTTCCTTAAATGTTTATTCTTATTTATGAAAGTTTCTGCTATATTGTTATCCTTACTGGGCATTTGAGCTCACCCCTTTTCTATGTTTTATTTTTCCCAGGAAGTGAAGAAGTAAATTATGAATGTCCTGCAGGGATATTATGTGGGGATATGAGTGTGTATTATGGAGACATTATGTTGTTGTAGTAGTTTTTCATTTTATGATGTAATGTAATACTTATGAATATATCTAGTGTTTCCAAGGCTACTAAACCAATCGGTCTTTCGAGATTTGATCTTTCTTGTGATCATTCCAATGTTATGTAATAATGCACCGACTCTGGGTAACTGGGGTCGGGGCGTTACAATATCTTTACCACATGGTGTCAAAGTAAAATGTTGATTCCTTGCAGCATGATGCTGAATGAAATGCAATATGTTCTTTCTCACATGACATTAAACATCATGGGATCCTAGTACAATGTATGGAATGATTCAAAATTTAAATGATGTATATAGGAATTATTCAGTATTATATCATTGTTCATCCACCACATCATACAAAATAATTCTATCCTATCATTTATTCCATATTTATTTTGAGAAGAATAGTTTACATTCATCATTTCTCAAATTAATAATATCTCGAATGATATATGTATTTTTGTTAAGGTATTTCCCACCAAAAAAAGGAAGAACAACTCAAAACATGTACATCATGGTCCCAAATGTAGTAACATAAATAGAATACCATGATTCCTCACCAGATGACATTAAATTTCACTGATGATTTCAAATTCCCAACATAAAAATGTACGTTTTTTGGACCTCACCTGAGAGGACCATTATTTCTAGTGATTAGTCTCCTACCATAACTCCATTCTCAATTACTATGTGTGACCTGATCTCTAACACCATAAGAGATGTAGTGATTCCACAATCATCTATATCAGTTACATGGGAAATGAATATATAAATTCTCCCTATATGAATATAATCTAGTATTTTTAATGATATTCCTTTGTCCAACAATACATGTGTCTTGATTCCTATTACTGTCGGATTATTTGTGATGGCTTGATCCCGATCCTTGGGTCTACCCACTATCCCCATTTTTAATTTTGGGAAACAAACATCCATTCTTCATGATGTTAAAATACATGGTTCATGATAAACAACATTTTTCACAATTCCTATCATCACAATATTTTAGTGACTATTGGATCCCCAATCCTAGACCCAACTATTAAAATCAACCAAAACAATTCAAACATATACATATGAGTCAGACTTGTGTAGTCTGTTATTGTTCAAGAACAACATGTATTTTGATTCCTCCCTTCATAGGATATATGGAGACCCCCCGAACCTCAAATCCTTGTTCTAGCTATAAAAACTAAAAAAGTGAGCCATAATCTATATCAGAGCCGATCATACAATATCATTATTCCTATATACAAGTCAGATCTAGGTATTCCATTCATGTATAAGCAATAAATCATGAACAATTTTTCATTTCGGATCTAAAGTCCTTACGACATGACATTAAAACCAAGAAAACAAAAAATTCATAACTGAATGATGATAAACTACATGAAAAATTTCATTACCACATAACATTAAACATAAAAATGAAGGATATTCCCCCAATACATGAATTAATCTATAAAAATTGTCACCCCTTTTTCATCCCTTATCAAATTACTGCAATATTCTTACCACATCCAGATAGATTATTTGGTGGTTCTGTCATGTTTTAAGTTCCTTAATCTATAAATCATACATCATGTATTTTGTGCCTCAGGTTTACGAAAAACTTCCCTATCCTTTGGAAATGATACCCTCCTTCAAAGGACCCTTTTGTAATCATTGAATGTATTTCTATGGCTCATATATATGTTCCTATAGTCCCCAACAAAATACATCACACTGCAAAAAGGACCTCTCAATCCTTGTGATCCATATCATTTCCATTGAAAAACTTAACACATCAATGTGTTCAGATCCACTTTCAATAAGATATTACCATATCATTACTAACTACCTGTGAATTACTAGTCATGATATACATTATTTCCATCTCCATTCTAGAAGGACGTTGTAGTGCACTTGGCCTTGGGTATCCTAATTTGGGTTTTTATAACATCCCCCTTATTAGGTCCATGTAGACCATGACCATAAATTATAGACACTTTTTTCATAGTTTTAGGACCATAAATAAAAGAATATAATTGTCCAAATCAGATAACCATAAACTTCTATTGAGATATACATAACAATTTTCAGTTTGAAAACCTTAAAAGGGCATCCTATAAAAAACCCATGAATTCACTCGCTAAACTAATCATCTCTAGATTTTAGGAAATAATTAGGGAATAAATAAATAGTGCAAAAAGCTCATAGGTCCTACTATGTAGCCCATGTGAATTCAAAACTATTCTCACCAGAACACCTATTTTACAAAAATTTACTGTAATGATTATACAAATATCCTAACTACAAGAATATGTTTTCTAGGTGGTTACACAACTTTTAGGGTGCTCTAATCCTTCATGGTTATTACACTTTCCACGAATCACATTTAATTATTTGAGCACCTCATATCACAGTAAAAATATTATGGTCCTTGGAGAAGGCTACCCGACCTCAAGAGACCCTTTTTATTACAATACATATACCCCTATGGCTCTCGCATATGAGCCAATGGTTGTCAACCAAATGAATCAAATTGGAAAAATTTATTTTTGATCATTGTGTGCCCTGTGGTCATCGTGGTAGACCTCAACACCTTAGTTTGTTCTCGTTCATTCTTGGTATGATTTCCCTATATATTCCTCTAGACTTGAGCACTTTTCACAATTATTTACATTCTCCGTATATATCTATTCAAGTGGATTAGACATCCTCATTGTTAAATAGCCAACATTTTAACCCTTTCTCATGGTAGGAATGTGACAATCAATTCTTAAACCATTGAAAATCCACATAACACAATTCAAAACAAAATTTCATTTGGATTGAGCAACAAAATAATTTTTTTAACTACCCTTTGGGTCTATAACACTTCCGAGATAGCTCTCATCCTTTCCCAACCTCATCATCTGGATGTACAAGTCATAAAAAATCCATCATGGACCTTGAAAAGGAGGGTAGAATGAATTGTCATGACCATGATTTCTATGATTTTGTGATTTGAACTACCATCTAAATAAATCAATTTTTAAAAAAGGATCTTCAATCCTTTTTCTCACTAGAAACACCATGGACGAACATGACACCTTATAGTTTTAGGATCCATCCCCAACATGTTCTCACCATCCCATATTCACCAACTCAATCATTCAATATTATGACATATATCCCCCATATTCTAACTATATAGGAAGACATAGCATAAATAGTACCTTTCCCTCAATAAATATCCCCCCCAATAAATCATATATGATCCTTGGAAGAGAGTTGAGGCACCTCATTTTGAAAATGATACCAATACATAAGGGATATGAAATTACAACTAGAGGCTCCTCCTGTTAATAGGATAAGAGCACTGATCATCATGATCCTCAACAACAATACGATAGAACTAAAAAACATAGGGTGTTTTGGGTTATTCCTAGATTGTATTCTCCATATTCAATGATCATAAATTAAGTGATGGTAGTATGAAAATAAATTTCATGGCATCAAATGGTCTGAGAAAAAAGTCTATACAAGACCTTTTACAAATGGTCTTAGATAAATGACCCTAAACAAAAACCATAGAAGGTATAATCCAAAAGACCCAAAACTACAGTGATATAAGGTCTGAGATAAATCATCCTAAAATACAATAATATAGGGTCCCATCTAAAACCTCCTAAAAAATTGAATTACAGACTAAGATAAAATAACCTAATCTATCTTGAAATAAGGTCCAAACTAAATCAACCTAAACTACATCGACAAAATATTGATGGTAAAGGACCCTAAGATACCACACAAAAACAATTTAGTCAAATAGAATTGAAAAACCCATGAGGCCCAAAAAATGGAAAATTTAAATCTGAAGCCACACACTCAAAGACTATCATCATTGGAAAAAGAAAAATCACTCTCACTACAGGACATGAATTCTACATAATTTATCATTCTACAAATCAAGATATCTCATGAAAACTGGTAGGGATACATCAATGAATAATATCATGTTGTTGGGAATTTAAGAGAAATTATCAAGAATAATCTAGTATAATTTTATCATTAAATGTTCAGTCATTCAGGTTTCCTTGATAGTATGTAAACTATGTGTATAATTGGTGATTTATATATAGTAAGATCTATGAAGACTCATGCTTGTAATGAGTGGAGGAAAAAAAAGAAAATAACATGAATAGTTTACAAAATACATTCATTGATAACATGATATATGAGGAATCTCCACATTTTGGAATCTCTATAAGAAACCCCTAAAAATATATTGCATTTAAATAGTTTAACTACAAAAATATTTTACTGAATGAGCTGGACTTATTGGAAACAGATTGGAATGAAGGGTTAATTGAACGTAAAATTTACACTCATTGTACCTCATCTTCTTCTTCCCCATGTCAGAGAGTCTCGAATAATGTGTTCAGCCACTGAAGTCATTTTCAGTGGTTTCCAAATAATATGATGATAATGAGATGTCAGACCCCAGATGATCTATGATTTTCTCATACATATGTATCATCATAATCCAATAATACATCTAGGCTTGAAGGCTAGATATAAAATGGATACAATTCTCTAGTTCCTCTAAATTCACCTTCATATTTTTAGAAATTTTATCCTCTTCCTCATGATCTTGTAATCCCCTCTCATTTGAGGAAAAATCCATCCATGTTAAGATAATTCTTTTCATAGTGTTTTATATTGATTGGTGAACAATTCATCCTCACCCAATTCCATGAATAGATGACAATGTTGTTCCCCTTAGTTAGAAATGTTTTTTAACAGAGTCCTAGAAAACATGGATTCAATCTACTATTGAATTATATGATGTTTTTTCTGATCCAATAGTACTGATGTGATGGGAACAAAAAATGAGAAAATATCTAGATGAGAAGAAAATGATGAAGGAGAAGAAGCATTATACTCTATTCTTTCACAAAGGCATTAACTGTTGCTTGCACACAAGTTCTAATATTCTCAAGAGAATAGGTACAACTATCGGAGGACAATGGTTCATTCTATAATATCCTTTAAGAAATAAATTAACTCCTTCATTTCCATGAATATAATGGTTGGTGAGGAAAATAGATTTTTTACAATACATACCATTTGTCATAACGCACCACCTAGATAGTCTTATATCAAAAAATGTGAATTTTCCCATGTAAGAAAGGAAATAACACTAGATGATGGGAGTGTTATATCAGTGTCAGTGTCCTAAGATGGAAACAAAATTCAAACCTATTAATTATATCGAGGTGTCATTATCCTTGTATGCTAGATGAATGGATATGGGAAACCCTTCTGGTGTAGACAAATTGATGAGAAAACCAATAAGGTGTATATGGATCGTATACAATCAGCTCATCCAACATAGATATAAGAACACCTTAAATTTTTTTTTATCATGTTTGACCTTTTCTCTATAAATACACCACCATTATCAATGAATGGACCAATTGGTGCATGATTTGGGGTAAAATAAAAGCTATTATATTTGATGAAAACATCAGTAACCTTTCCATAAATTAGTCACATTACCCCAATCCCAGACATGTTCAGTAACATGGGATGAGATAAGGCATCGAGGACACTGGTGGAATTGTAGTATTAATAGTAATGGAAATGATCCCTTATCTATCCACAAAAAAACATAAAAGGGTCACTAATCCAATATGGGATATTACATTTTCGAATGTGGACCAAGAGTTGGTAATGGGAAAAAATGGTCAAAACTACTTGATTAATTCAAAATCCATTTGTTATCTTCACATCCACTACCAGCATACTTACCTAGATTCTAGAATGTATGTTTCTGATTGGTAAAATCCTCCAATTCATGAATGTGGAAATGAATACAAACACCCTATGTCTTAGAGATATCTAAAGCTTCAATCAATATATTTTTTATTTACTAACACCATTTGTCAAATTTTTTGAATACGAGTGTTTACTTTCATGTTTTTTTGGAAGACAATAATGGTTGTGTATATGAGTTGGCCTAACCCTATTGTGGAAAATTGAAATGTTGTTCAATTATTTGAAATATATATATGTGTGTGTAGTAATATCCTATATCATATTTTCCTTCTAAATGATGATCATGTCCCTCTCCACTATATAAGTATACCAAGTGTCACCCCATACATCTGTGGAAGGAAGTAACTCATCATACAACTATATAATATGGGGGATCCCACATAGCAGTTATATATCCAATAGTTTGAATCCACCTCACCATGGGATAGATGAAATTAGTTTTTTCTATAAAACCAATTTATAACCAGTTCTAGAAGAATATTTTCCTATATATAGATAATAACATAGAAAATATGTACTAAATCATAAATATGGATAGTTTATAACTACTCATTTAACATTTAGTATCTTTTTATGGCCCATAATGGACATGATCATTCATCCTAAAATTATCACCATGATGGGGATCACATTTTTTACTCCATATTCGACACAGATTATTCAAAAGGTAGATTAATATTCTAGATTAGATATAAGAGATTGGATGATGAGAGAAATCACATCCATTAGGTCACAAGGGAGAGTTTTCCAATATATTAGACAACTCATGGGATCGATCTCTCACTAGCTAGTCATCCCTGGAAATTTAAATCTTAGTAGAGTCAAGAGAATTTTAACAATAATATAATGAATATTTATGTCTATATGAGTAATGAAAACATCATCCTGAAATCTAAGAAATATAGAGGAAGATATAGTGATAAATGGTAGTTTTGAATCATGAATGCATGAATCCATTTCAAAATATCATTATTAGAATTCACATTATATCGAGGTTCATGATTTACATTTCTAAAAAACATGGACCTTTGATTAGTTGTACTATATAAATATTTATGAGAACTAGAAGCCATCTGAATTAATGTAAGATTCATATGTTATAAAGATAAAATAAATCTTTTCAAAATGGATTCAATGGAAGTTTCAGGTGAGTCATTTGAATCTCCAAAGGGATTATGGAATTAAATAAAGGGATCACGAATTACCTTAATGAAGAATATCTAGAGGATCACATGATCCTGTAAGGCATCACAAAACCTCATGAACCCTCAATGAGGTCAGATTTTGATACCTTAACTTGGTTATACATGCCACATAATAGTAAAAATATTCTCTGATCAATCTATAAGATTCTATAAAACATCCAAGATGATCCCATCCCCACATACAAAGTTATAAGAATTACAAAATATAAGTGCATGGGTTCTTTGAGTGGGAATCAATGAAAAATAAGTCTTGTGAGATAGTTCTCACAAAATAAGGTCAATGTGATTCATGTGATTGGTTCTTATGGGAAGGTTATGTGATGAAGTCACACAATTGAAGCAAGGCATAAGATCATTGGAAAGATAAAATCCATGTGAAAAACCCTTTTTCTATTACCCTCATTATAAAGAATATCTCATAATACAAAATTTATCTTGTAAGGAAAATTATTTCCCAAGAAATTGAATGGAAATAGTGCAAAATCCTTTAGCGGGCATTTACATTACTCATGACTATGCCCTTTTCTTCACAGATGTTTCTTCTAAGGGGTGGGGGATATGTTTTGACCAAATCCAAATAAGAATCAAAATATCCCTAGAGGAAGGTATTCTTGAATATGAGGATTATTATTTCAACAATGATGTGTAAGAATAAGGTGGAAAATCTCACATAGATCGAGTGATAATTGGAGGGTCAGGCAGATAGTCAAACATAGTGCGTAGCCTATGGAAGGCCCCACAAAGTCTAGTATACATGTATTTATACTCTTATGAAGGAACCATAAATAATTTTTGATCACATTATGGTAGAAATATAAACTTCCCCAAGTCACAAATCTTGCCAACTAGCAAATTCCTGACCAGACATCTAGAAAACCATCTAAAATATGAAGAAAATATCCAAAATTTTGGAACCTATATCTGTCATAAAACACAAGTGAAATATCATAGATGAGGAGAATGATTATCTACAAAAAAACTCATGAAAACTCAAGAGAACCCCAACCATTGTAAAATAAAAAAATAAAAAAAGAGGATAATGTGAGGGAGTCTCTCCGTCTTAAATAATCATGCGATGTGCCCCTAGAGATATATAATACATAATGAAAACACCACAAAATGTTTGTTTTATCTTGTGAGAATTCACTGACAAGACATCCATGTCTCATGAAGGGCCAATGAGTAGTCTTTTTAGACAACATGATGTCTTTTCAATAAGTTATTTGATCTCATGAAGGCACATAAATATGTCATCCTTACAATATGAAAGTCCATGGGCGTGGATGTATGATTTGGAAAGACCCAAATAATTGGATATAATCTAATAATTGTGGCATGGAAGGGATAATACCATTACCAATGAAAATAAAGTGTGTCCCCCAGAATGACCTATGGTAGGAACTCATGAAATGCATGAGTGTGAGGACCTGCATAGATGCCATACTAGATTTGAGTAATGCATAGTGTGCTAATATGAGAAATGATAAGGTGGTGAGGCCTATTAATTCTCCACCCCAACATGAAAAATGTAGCCTTACAAAGACATACGTTCCTATAGAACCTTATATTAATGAACCTAGGAAATAGAGTGGATTTCATGGAGCATATGATCTCCTATATGGAAGATATTCTAATCATGTAAGATCTGGTAAAAAACTAGAGATATCTTGTAGTATTCATAATAGCTTCACATGAACCCTTATAGTCTACTCAGGGGACTTCTATCATTTCAAAAAAAGAACATCCCACAAATATTTTAGGTACCACGAGACTCAAATGAAGCTAACACATAAAAAATATAAGTAATTGTGAATGAAAGGTTGAAAAAAGGTTTAAAATATGGAAGAAATATGGGATGAACAAATACGTCAATACACATTACCTTCGCATGAAAAACCCATGTCCTGAGGCAGCTCCATGATATGTCACCGAGAGCTTGTGATATTCCTTTGGTATACAATTTGGAGTAGGTGAAGTCCTTAGGAAATATCAAATATAATCACATGGAAACCCCTTCCATGCCACTAAAATCTCTTGAGGCCCTCCGGGAACACTATAGAATCCCTATAGTGCCCTTCAGAAAGGTTTCCCGACTCATATAAAAGCACCCATAAATGTCATATAATTCATATAATAGCCCATGGGAATGTCAACTGGATATCAAGACACTGATGTACATGAAATCTACACCTTGAAATTTCCTACAGATATTTCATCAGGGATCATGAGTTACCCTCCATATATGTCTCATTAACTGTCGCAACGCCCTCCAAATGTGTCAAAGGGAATTAGAGATTACACTATGGAAAGTCAATTGTATCATGAGACACCCTCTAATAAGGTCATTAAAGATCAGGTGATGGATGCGAAGATAATTTAGTGATTTATTTCAATGTTATCTATAAAAATTAGACTTGATAACGAGACATCCTTCATACATTCCATCAAAGTCAGGCGACATCCCTCAGATAAGTCAACTGGATCATGCGATTGTCTTTGGACATGTCAGGAAGACATCCTTCATCATGTTTAGTAGATGATCTAGAAATGTCAATTTGAAAATCATTCCATGTTAGGTAGAAAACCCTCAAATGTCAATCAGTCATCCGAAGACTTGGTATCAATGTCTCTTAGTAGTTTGCAATGCCCAGTTAAAAGGGGAACTCCATTGTGCAAGCCACGACCAATTAAAACTATGATGACTCTAATTCCTACTATAACCCGGATACATCAATCAACTTCCCTAAGGATGTATCCCTACATTACAAATCCAAAGGGAAGCTGGAGAACATAATCCCCACTTCCATAGGAAATGAGACTTATTATTTTGCATCCATTGTTTCTCACACCATGGTGAACTCAGAGATGAATTGTAAGTCACAATGATCATATTATTCACATCATAAGTCTCTATCAGTGTGTGGGAATCCTCATTGTGTAAACCCTGATCAGTGATATAATATGATATTTCCCACGTATTAGGTAATGATAAATGTGTAGTCCCCAACCAGTTGAACTACAAGGACTCTAATGCATTGCATAACAAAGATACATAAGACACATTCATAAGGCCAAATCCCAAACTGATATTGGAATCCACATCAGTTAACGTCATTAAATGCCTCCATGAATTCAACCATCTAGACCCAATAATTCCCCAGAGATGATCATATTTCATCATCCAAAAATTGATTGAGAACTCATTGAACTTGGAGGAATCTGATTCCTTACATAAACAATTTATGTAGGAATCATTTATAAGGCTTTATATTTAACTCAAATCAGCTTCCATTTCAGTGTATGTGCTGAAAAGTATCTGTCATTTTAACAATCCCGACTAAATAACTACATTGGGATGATCATATTTCCTCTTTATCTAATGGATTGCGAACTCGCTGAACTATATAGACTCTGATTCCTGCCATAACCATGATACCGTGGATTCCATCCTAAGTCTTGATCCAAAACTCAAATCAGTACTGACATCGGTATAAGTCCCCTCATGTCTCTGAATGTTAAACCATCGAGAACCAATAATTTTCATGGGATAATCATTCAACCCCATCCATCAGGGAACTGAGAATCCAATTGAACTATTATGACTATAATTCTCTCTATAACTAGGAAAACTAGGATATTTTCACCTGAATCAAGCTCAAAAATCGGGTTCCATAGTTCTCTCATATATAGCCTTTTTTGGAGACCTTAAACTGCACTGGTTTGAAAAACTGTGTGAGTTTTGATTCCTGTAATAAATAGGATATGTAGGATTCCTCATAATTGAACAACCCCCACCTTGGAATATAATCCAACTCCCATTATAGTAAAAATTTCCAAATTTTCTTATTATAAGGATTGAAAAATAAGTATCAATTCATTATGAAGAAATGAATTTTAAAACATATATACATATAAATGGATTAAATAATGAGAACCCCATAATCTACACATAAAAGGGGAGAACCTGTGATTATTTTGTTAACATAACTGGTCTTATATCATGATTTGTACGAGATTTGATATTGTATCTTAAATCTATAATAGGGTCTTAGATTATGTAAAATTTTCCCTAATAAAGGGTTTGATAAGCACAACCTCCAATCCTCTCGACCAATTGCAGTCCTTATGTATCACTGTGTTTGAAACCCCAAATGACCACCTACATTTGGAAAGTAGGTTTTTCCCATGATGTGGATGGGGGAAGCATTGGTTTCTTCCAATAATAGTGATAATGGTGACCCATCAACGATAATATTGATAGAAATTGAACCCCTCACAATCAATCATCGGTCCAACCTGATGTTACCTTTGTGGACATAGTTTCTTTAAAAAAAAATTCAACCATAAGTGAACATATTTAATCTTGAATTCTCTTTAACCACATAAAAAGGACAAAATCCTCAATTCTAATCAAACCATTTTTTTCTTCCAATTAGTGCTGCTGGACATTCCTTTTATATCAGCATAGATAGTTAGAGCTATATTTTTATATGTTGGATGACATCCTTTGTTCGAGTGTAGTTCCCTATCATTCACTAGCCTTAATGATTGATATTTTTAATTTGACTTGGACATAACATTGGAATATTATTAGGTAAACAGAAGGATGTTAATTCTTGATTAACTAGTCACCCGGAGGTGATGTATTTTTATTTTATGAGCTCATCATGGGGTTAGTATTGGTGTTGAAACTCTGAGGTAATAGTTTATTATATTCCCAATGTAATTTTTTTTATCTTATTTAAAGTATGTGTGGATTTTTTATCTTAGTAATTTCAATATGGTTAGTGGTTGAAGTATATTCTTTTGATCAAAGGGATGTAATTTCTCTCATGTTACACTATTTGGATGAATCATTAAACTGTGGGGAGACCTATTCTAGGTATTCAATCATTTTATGAATTGAAATAATGTAATGATCATTTTGTTTTGATATTATTGTTTTATGTGTTTTGTTACCCATCAGGTGAGTCTCACATATGGACTATAGATTATCCACCTCACAAGATGAGAGAAGGATTTCTTCTTCTGTCATCATGTTCTATCATTTGGACATGAATATTTCTGAGGATATATTTTCCTAAGGTGGAGAGGTTGTAACATTTATTTACATTATTTTAGTTTTTTTGACCAATTTATTTGATTATCCTTTGATTGGATATCTTCTTGGGTTGAATCTATTTTTTTAGTTTTTATATGAGGGATTATGACCATGTGCTTCGTTGGAACACAGTTTTATAAACCTTGCATCCTAATCATGAATCAATTCACATAACATAGGTGGGGGAACATTGCTGGAAAATTTATAGATAAATTATTTATCCAATCCTTGCAACCTAAACTTAAAGGGTCACATTATTTTCAATCGATTAAATGAACTATGATGCTTTACCATGAATATCTTCTTGTGGATCTGCTTGGGGTTCATGATTTGGCACACAATTACTAATTTTCAAGGAAACCAAACACCAGAAAATATCCTATAGGTTTTTTTTGCCCTAAATATTACAATGAAAATCATGAAACCCTCATAATAAATCCTTAACTACTCCCACTCAAACAAGAATCTATCATTTTTCTTTTAGGTGAGCATGAATTGTGTTATTGATCGAATAACTTCATCCTTTGGTGGAACGATAAAAGTTTTGATCCTCTAACAGATAGTTTTTCTCCTCCCATTGTTCTATATTTATTCTAATGTTGACTATTTAATCATATATATAATGATGGACTTTTTTAAATTGGATTATAGTTTATTGATGTGGAATTGAGGATATATGGTATTTTACCTCTTCCCTTAATATTTATCTTCATCGATCTGGTGATTATAATTTAAGGAAATATATCTTGAATTTATTGAGATTTGATACAAAAAATTCTAACTTTGTTTTTTCTATGATTTTCCTTCATCTTTTAATTCATTATTTCTTGATAATTCAAATATATGTGTTTACTAATTTTTAACACATGTTATATGAAAGGATTTCTCGGAATTAATTGTGAAAATATCTATGAAACTATATTCATTGAATTTTATATTATATGAATTAAATAGATATGAAGATGATTTATCCATATTTTTAATGAGTTGTTAAATTCATTGTTTTTTGAATTTATTTTCATAGTTATTTTAAAGGGTTATTTGGTGAAATTGAGGGATTTATCCTCGTTTTGTTTTTCAAAAATATAATTACCAAATTTTAATGAAATGAGTTAAACCATGTGAAATTTTATTAATAGTTTCAAATTCTAGAACATGTTAAATTACAGTGACACAAAATTTAATGATTTTACCCTTTGTAATTTAAATGGGTGTTCTTCTGTTATTTGAAATAAGTTTCTAATTTTGATAAAAATAGTGAGTAAACAAAAGTTTTTAAATGTATTAAACATGATTTGAATTATAAAACATACATGTAATGATTGTGGGTTTATTATAAAGAAATTGTGGTTTTAATGATCCATTTGGAATTATGGTGATGAATTTTTAAAGGAAGCAGCTATGATAACCCTTTTGAATGTTGACTTCTACAAATGTTTTTGAATTGAATTAATGATATTTGATTGCTCTATTTTCACGTTAAGTAGATTCTAAAATGCAATAATTACTTAATGTATCTTTCTTGATTCTTATACATCCTATGTATGGATGTTGAAAAATGAATTATTTGCATTGAGGGATATAATTGGTGAGATAGATATGTGATTTGAGGTCATGTTACCATCATAGATATGTTGATGGAATGATAATGTGGTTGATATTGGTATGTATCCACATTATGATCATCAAAAATTGATTATATTTTAAAAAAATAGTATTCAGGACCATATTAGTGAAATGGGATGGCCAAGATATATTATTCAATAATGGTCTCATACCCCATTTAACTGATCTATTTAGAAAATCAATGGTTCATGCTATGGACATGGGGAAAAAGGAGGTTTTGCATTGATGTAATTCTCATACGACATATGATACATATATATTTATAATATCACATATACCATGTTATATTATATTCCATAAGAATATTATAATGTCGCATGTTTGTTCTGAGGATTACCTCTTTACAAAATGATGTTATCTGTTCTTCATATAGGAATTACATTGAAAGGTATAAGGTTATTTTTTATGAAAATATCTTTAATAAATAGTATAAAAATAATTCAATAAAGTTAATATATTATTCTACATTCTTTATTATTATTCACATTGAAAATGGAAATAATGTTCATGCGTACATATGATCAACCATCTTCATGAAAATTATAATTCAATTTCTATATCTAATTTTAATAGATTAATTTGAATAAATTTAAATTTAATATATGTAATATTTATATCATGTTTTAAATTATGGATATCATGTAACCCAAATAAATTTTAATGGAGAAAAAGTACCATACTAAAACCTAAATGAAATAGCATAGCATTTATAACTAGAAAAATGAGTTTAACAAGGAATTTGAACTAAATGGATAACAAATGTCCACATGTTAATAATATATGGAATTATAACTATTAATATGGATCATTACTAATTTTATAATAACCATATATTTATTAAAAATCATATTTTAACATCTATGATGGATGTCGAGACTTAGGGTAAGGTATTTTCATCTCAATTACATTTTTCTGAGACACATGCCTCATAGATGACTTCTTTTAGTTATTCCATGTATTTATATATTATGAATTTATATTATGATTATTTTGTTGTAAATTATTTTATGAAAATATGAAAATACATTTCTTTTATTCATGGTTATTATGATTCAATATATAATAATGTTGTGATGGTTTTACATTATTGTCTCATTGTTTATCATGATTATATGTGATTATGTTTATAACAATGAAATATTATAAAACATATCTCAATGAAATCATAAGTATCATTTTCCAATAGTTATTTCATGGAAATACATATTTTAATTTACTTTTAATCTCTTAATGTAATCAAAATTCCAAATGAAATTTTTTAAGGAATAACTGAATTTATTTCCATCCCTAGATGAAAACACTTTTCCTTCAACTTCCATATTTTCTAAATCAATTTCAAATTGAAGTATACAATTTATTTTTTAAATACATTTACACCTGTGATTGAGTTTTCATCAAAATTCATAGAAGAAATATTAATTTATTTTTTCAAATGAGGTAGTTTTTTATTTTACCAAAATATGAAAGACATATTTATTTTAATGTGTACATCATATATAGAGATTTATTCTAGTATGAACACCAAATTATTTTAGTCATCCATTTTATATTTTAAAGTTTTTTTATTGAAAATTATTTCCTTAATATTATTGAAATTTATAGATTTTAAGAAAAGTACTTCAAATTAATAATATATTTTCATCAAGAATGTTTTAATGATTTCATTTTGGAATTTTTATTTATAAATGACAACAAAAATTGGTGTTTCATAGGTTTTACTATGGATAGGATCCAATGGTACCATCCAACTTATTTATTTAGATTATTTATGTATATGACAAAGATGAAAAATTGTTGTGGAATATATTCCTTTTTTGCTAGTTATGATATAATGAATTGATGAAATTATTTTCAAACCCATATCATTCCCATGGTTATTTCATGAGAAAATGTAAATGAACCATAATAATTTTTCATATGTTATGATCTGATGATTATTTAATGTTCTTTTTTTCACAAAAATATATGAATTATGGAATGGTTTTGATCTATATATCCCTCAAGTTCAATGGGTATTTTTAAATCTCTAATGGGATAATGATGGAAAACAAGTCGATGTGCTTGATCTATTATGATAAAAACAATGATATTCTTGATGCACCCTGGAAAATTGTTGATGAATCATTATTATTTATAAAATTGGAAATTGGTTTTGATTCCTGATAATTTAATATTTTATGGTATTATTTTTTAGCCTTGCAAAATAATTTTTTTTTTATAAATATATTGGGGAAACACATATATGATAATAAATTACCATTCGTTAATACATTGTTCCGATTTTTCACTGTCATTTTTCATGCCTTTTGAAATGATAGTGTTTTTTGACCGGAATCATGCTTATGATCCATCATAGAACTGGTGTGATCTTTGAATGTTCGATTCATAACCACATTACCTTATTCTTTTATTATTTATTCATATTTTCATCAATTGATATCATCCATGATTACACATACAACAAATTTTTTCCGACCCTTCATTATGTTTCATTTCATATAGGTTGAGAAGAACAGTTTAATTAGGGTATGTCTATGAAGATTACTAAATGTAAATATCATTATCAATGAGGTTGAAAATATTTTTTAAAATTATAAAATTATGAATATTGTCCCCAATTATACTACGATTTTACATTCTAGGTGCATGTATTTCTAAAATGTATTAAATATTCATATAAAAAGATGATATATTTATTTATGTAATGTGTTATTAAATACATTAAAATTATAAATAATGATATAAAACATCATGACATATATACTATGAATACTTTTCACAAACATAATGTAATTTATTGGTAGGTATTCCCAAAAAACCGATTCAATTTGGCCAACAGATTTGTATGGTGAGGCCTTTGGATGCATCAAGGGGCTATCTATTACTAGGCCCCACTCATCACTATATTTCCAATATATTAATTACATTTATAATGATCAATCCAATTCATAAACAATATTCTTTAACAAGTATACTTATTGATTAATGATTTTGGATTTGGAAAGACTACCTAGTAAATAAAATAATATTCATAATAAAACTCTGTATGTAGATATATATAAGGATTACGAAATTAACATTTACATGATAAATAATATGGAAATTTAATAGAAATATAATGTTCAATGATCATATAAAATTGAAAATTTAAATACAAAATTATTAGCCAAAAAATTAGTAACATATAATTGATGACTACGAGTATATTGGAAATAGTATTTTTGTAATAAAATACATTCCTTTAGAAAAATTAAAAAATGGATGTGAGATTTAAAAAATTATATTTCATTATTTTTTTACCTTTTTAAAATTACTTTAAAAAATGTAGCATAATATGTGAGTATAAAATATTTATAAATGTGGTAATATAAGTTAATGATGCACATGTCCAAAAAATAATTTTTTGAATTTTTATAATCAATATAAAATGAGGAATAATAAAATATTATATTCATTTCCTTTTAAAAAATAAAATTAAATATTATCATTAATTATACTTAATAAATAATTTTTCTACAAAAATTTCTTGAATTATTTTTGAAAAATATAGACATTATAAAAATTATATACTATCAAAAGATTAATGTGTTTGGGTTTTCCTAAAAATAATTATTTTCAAGATTCGAGTACTAAATATAGAAAAATATTTTCCAAAAATATATTCCCATTAAATATGGTGGATAAAATAATAGATGTATTTTATAAATAATGGATTATATGAATATTTCAATAAAAATTATGTAAGTCCCAAGAAATGAGATTCTAAAATAAATAATTACTTATTCAAAATAATTTAGATTATAATCCCATCAAATAAAAAACATTAAATGTAATAATTATCATAATAATTAAATAGATATTCTTATTAAACAAATCATATCAATTGGGGATACACCATATAAAAACATATAGGTGCATAATATCAAATTTGTCTCAATGGAATGAAAATTGAAACTAAATACCTTACTTAATGGTTCCCTATATTTTAATGTTTCATAACCTTAGGTATAATGGTTTTAAATGGGTTATGAATTTATAATATGAATATATGGATATTAATAATTTCATATATGCTCCTATTATGAACTCTTACCACTCTTTCTATAATAATATAATAATATTTCATTTGTTTCTAGTGTTTATAGTTTCTCTTTATCAGGCATGTTTTTTCACAAAAGATTTATTTATTTTTAATATATTAAATTTATATAATTAAAATAATTTTATTAATGTTATAAATATTGTTTTCATTCATCATACACAATTTTATAATTATTCTTGAAATTTCAAAGATAAAATTTAATCATATCACTTCATGGAGACAATACGTTGGGCATATGCGTTAGAGACATTATCATTTCGTTAATAGGTGAATAGGAAAGGATGTGGATGTAAAATTACTTTTATAGAATCAATATTATGTAATAATAATATGTATTCATAACCTCAGTCTTTATAATTATCCATGTTATTTGGGAGGGGAAAACAAATTACATAGGTCCGTGATGCGGTAGTCTTCTATACATAGGATAGATTGTTTTATTTTTCAATTTAAGGAAAAATATATGGATAAACAATAGGAAATAAATATAATAACAACTAATTATATAATATATATTTTAGTTATTATATTGAAATTATTAATACATATTTATATGTGGTAAATTAAAAATATAAAAATATCTTGGTGAAGATGATTTTCACTTCTTAGAAAAACATCCTTTGGATCTATGATTAAGAACACTACAGTAAGAATATTTGGAATAATAGAAGATTTATATAATGGATAGGATATATTGGTGCATTAATAATTTTTGGTTAAGATAAATGGCTTAAGAGTTGTCATAAAGTGAGGGGAGAAGGTTCCCTTTTATAATTGAGGTGACTGGGACCCTTGTAATTTTTCGATATCTTAAAATAATGTCAAGTCACATTCTTAAAAATGTGGCTCCAAGATAGATCAATATTTTCCTTGATAATATTATGTTATATATAGAAGCAAAATTTTGTTTTAAGAAGTATTTTAGGTCATTTTTGGCCATGGTGATAAATATTAACCACTGGAAAACTCATTTTGACCACAACTATTGTAATAAATTATTACTATTTTAATTATTCATTATGACCAAAACTTAGGTCAGTGAATCACCTAATATTAATTATTATTATTCTATATTAGGAATCCTAATTTTTAAATTTCAATTAATAGAAGTGTTAGAATTTAATATTAAACAAAACCAGTAAAACTTATCAAAAAAGTATTTTCAATAAATGAATTTTTCTATAAAAAATATTGTTTTATAGTAACAACATGACTAGAAATAATAAAACAATAAATTTAAATTATTATATGCAGATATATAACATATAAATTTAGTTTTTATCATTTCACATTAAATATTATTTTATTTTTTTAGTATGAAAATGCATTGTTCTTATGTTGAATTATTTTTCTAAATATCCCTTTTACCACCAAATGATATAATATTTACTTAAATAAAACCAGTATTCATTAAATGGGTAATTATAAAAATTATAATATATTACAATGATTGAAATGAGAAATAGGTAATCACTATATTTTCAAACATTCATAATGTTTATTACCAAGGGAAAAAATTAAAAACACCTTAGAGGCTTATTTGACCAATTAAGTTCAAAATCAACATTCTAAATATAAAATACGAATTTTTATTCCATGTAATATTAATAAATTTTTATGTTATATATTAATTAAAATATAATTTTACCATTATATTAGTAAATATTTGGTGTTACACTCTCCTCTCCAATAAAAATTTCATCATCAAAATTTTCATAGATATTACAACCTATGAAAATGAGGGCGGTGTGTCTTTATAAAATATTCTTGTTCTAAAATTTCATTCTCAATTTTATAATTTTTCTACTGTTCCTTCACCAATAAACTCATCCATGTAACATCTCAACATTTACATATGGATTTCTATGTTCTAAACTATACAAGATATGTAAGCACTGAGCATAAATGAGGAAAATAATATAGTTATTCAAATGTCAGTCAATAAACTACCTCTTAACTCATAAAAATTAATATTATTATGTTAATTATAAAATAAATATAAAGGTCATAATAAAAAAATTACTAATAATTTCTAGAAAAACAATCAATCCACTTTTTCTAAAGTCATTTTATTCATCAAAAAAAAGTTTTCTTTAAAAATAGTTGTCGTTTCTATATATGAATGAATATAAAAAATAATTTCTATAAAATTTAGAAATTATATTTGAAAAAATAGAATTATTTTTTTAGATCCTCATACATGTATTATCCTAATGATATTATTTAATAATTTCCTTAAAAGTTTTTTATTTCAAATGAGGAGTACAAAATATTGATTTTTATTGAAAATAATGTTTTTTATTTAAAGGATTTTCATAGTCAAATTCTATTTTGGATTATTTTTAAAATTTTATTAATTAAATATTATTTAAATCAATTTAATTATGGGTTTTCAAATGATTTTTATTGTTTAATTTTTTATAAAATAATTTTAAATTTGAAGAGCATTTTTTTTGAAAAACTGGTTTTTGTTTTTCCTATTTAATTTAAAATTTATTTCTGAAATTATTGTGATAAGAATTTTGTAAAATTAAATCCATATTTTTAATAAGTGGGTAGAAATTTTGGATATTTTTCCCAGTAATGATTGTTTAATATGAATATTAACCATTGTAATTTTTATACCATGGTAAAGGATAAATCAGAAAATTAAAGTACAAAAATGAAAATGATATGTATTATAAAATGACCCTAAAACATGACATAATTATATAGGATGATTACATATTATCCATTGTCTTTCAATATTCAGTTATATTTCATTTTATGTTCAATTGGATGAGATGGTGACCTTTATAATATTTTATTTTTATAAAATTCATACATTTTATTTTATTTTCTCTAATGACTATAATATTTCTCAATAGGTTTTATACAAAAACTAAAATGATCTAAAACTAGTTTATTGAAATTAAAAAAACAATTATTCATCACGGTAATCTATTTTTAAATTTATTGAAGAAATACTATCCTTAAACAATATTAAAATTTTGATGTTGTAATTATTTAATTAATTGAGAAATAAGTTAAATGATATTAAAAATATTACAAGATTTATATTTGGAAATAACCAATGTTTCAATAAAATATTACATATTACATTGACATGTTAAGGATTTATTAAAATAATATTTTTTATTTATATATATTTTATTAAAATTATTACTGTTAATGTAATGAATATCGATAAAAGTTTCTTTAGATAAATTTTAAAAAATATATTATTATACTAGAATAAAAAAATTTCATAAAAATCATTGATTTTGAAAATTTATTTGTTTAAGATTTATAATATCAACCATGGGCGCCTTATGGGAATTTTTCTTGACCCATCCTAATGGCCCTATTCCATGACTACCACAAGCCTACATCTAAATATCTAAGGACTAGATACCGGCATTGAGTAGGTATATCATAGACATAGGTAGCCTTAGCATAATATTCATGGACACAAAACCTCATATCCAAGACCATAAAATGATGAATTGTAAAAAAATTGATAAACATGAATTATTATATCTAAAATATGACCATCATAATACGATAACATGTAATGAGAAAAAAAAGATCCAAATATATGACCAACTAATATAAAATAAAAACAAGTATAGACTAAATCAATAGAAGGGGACTACCATCAAGGTAACTTTAGGAACACACCTTGGTCGTTCTAGCACAATAATCTCCACCCAGTCTTGTTACCTCTAAGAATTTGTTAAACGGTCGGTCTTCTACATAAAACATGACATGTACATGCAAATCCCATTCAGGGATGAGTATAACAAAACTAATCAAGAAAACAATAAATAAAAATCCTTATTGGATCATGAATTAATGTTGAATAATCATAGGTATATGTCAGTGGAATATATAACCAAAACATCTAGATATAATCATGGTATTAACATAGTCTCGAGTATTATAAAAACTTTATTTCCATCTTAGGATTCCCGATCAATGATTTAATATAGCACATGTCTAGTTAAACACACACCACAAGTCAAATTGAAATAATAGAATCTATCTAAGATGTTATGATTATTTTGTCTCACCACAAGACGTAAAAACTAGATGTTTGGAGAGATCGATACACAAATTGGGATTACACCCAAGTTCAAGGGGTATAAAAACAACCCCATATGTACTAACCCACTAAGTAGGGGATAAAATCCCATGTTGTGTGTGTAATAGTGATACCAAAAACCCAATTATGGGAAAGTATGAGGATTGAGGATCTCACTCCGGGCTTCATTGTAGGATTCAAAAAACTATATTCGAAACCGATGTTCCTCACAGTGAATTAACATCTTATGCATTGTATGTGACCCCAAATTAAACCCTCAGGAAAAGGATCATGGGAATTAAACCTAATGAATCATTATATAGTGTATTGTATAGGGTATCAAATCCTTCATTTTATAAGCACATGTTGTGTAATGGAAGTACATTATGTTTCCCTTCGACACTGAGTTCTACCCATGTAACACATACTATGCCTGTGTCCATATACAATTATAGTATGTGTTTGGGCACATGTACTTGATGCAGTGTCCATGTATAGATGAAAATTTCAATATAGGACTAGAATGAATTTATAGTCTAATTTATTACTAGTTATATTCATGTCCAGCTAGACATGTTCATGCCCAGTACACAATGATTATAATCCTGTGTATTTCTAGTCGTCTTTTTGTACCATATGAGGTATACATTGTTAACCCATATGGAGTGACACACCATGGATAGGGGTTACATACCATTATATAGTTAAATTTACAAATATCCCTAAATAAACATCCATGCCCCAATGTAGAGTGTATTTTTTTGAGACACACATTTTTTAGTTAAACATTTCACAAAACGAATAGGTTCATAATCAGGATTCCCAATTTTTCGGTATTGCCTCCATATGCGCCCCAAATCCTACGTAAGGACCATGTATTTGGATTAACCAATCTCATTCATCACTAATGATCTCATTTTCATGTATCATAGTAGGATAAAAAAATTCATGTAGCTATATCATTATAAAAAAACATGACCATCCCAACACACATATCTGATTATGTCCTAATCCCTCAACAAAATCATTATATCATAATCTAAATAACTTTTTGAACTCGGATCTACAATATAAATATATTGTTCTGTTAAATAGGGGAAATTGACTTCTTAGTAATTATCGAAGCACCAATAAATATGCATTATTGTGATGAGAGAAAAAAATTGTGGTAGAAGTCCAAGAAACACCATAGTAGTTGGAACCTCAACCATTTTGATGATAGAATAGATCTATTTTTTATAAAATAATGAATGATGATATACTAATATTTTACCAACGTAATCCCAAATACTCAATAATATCAATCCCATAATCATAATATGCATGATCATGGGATACATTAGGAATCACCCCATGATTTCATAGTAAATTTTGTCATTAAAGTAATTCAAAAGCTTGCGCTACACGCAACAACATGTTCAAGAGAACCACAACTTACCACACTAGACGTTAAAAAAGCCGTTATGAATAATATTAATTGAATTTTGAAAATTATATACTCTATATAATTTTAACATACAAATTATGAGTTTCTTAGACATAATATAATAATATGTTCATTTTTTCAAATAAAAGATGTATTTTTCAGAAAATGTAATTTTACTGCCTTTTAATGGTGAACCCCTTTTAAAACTAATATTCGACACTTTTATATATCAAATATAATGAAATTAAATTATTATTTATAAGTGGGACATATAAATTTGGCTTTTAAAAAGTTTTGGTACTTTTCTGATTACTTTAATATTTTGACAAAGAGTGAAAAATACTATGTTTTAATTGAAAACATTTTTTAATAAAAATAATTTATAGTGTTAAATTATAAATTTTAAAGGTTTTGAAGTATAATTAGATTAAATTTATATCATTTAATACAATGGAGGTAATTATAAGTAATTTCACATTTAAATTTTATATAAACACATGTCAATCTTTTGATAGATTTTACTTTTTAAAAACCCGCTTTTTTTTACGAAAAAATGGAATTAATTTTAAATTAATAGATTCAACTTCTATGTTTTGAATTTGTTAAATTAGTCTTAATTTTTGAATTCGGAGTATCAAAATTATCCTATGATGTATTTTTGGTATTTTTCTGAAAACTATCAATTTTTTATGAATAGTGAAAACCACCGCGTTATTATTTAAACCCGAATATTTATTTAAATAAATATTTATTTTATTTAAATTTATTTTAAGTCCAAATATATATATAATACCTATATATATTTAATTTAATTCATTGGAGTCATTTTATAAAAAATTTATATGTATAAGATTTTATTGAACGTTTTAACCTCTTTTACCCACCTTCTAGGCATGTTAGCATATTTACATAAAAAATAATTTTACCGCTTATGTGAGTTGAATTTAAAAAATACTAGAGACATGGTTGACATCATTAATTGAAATGTGATTCAATAATATTAAAATAATTTTTAGTTAATAGTAGCTTTTCCCTTTTATTTATCACGATTAAAAGTAAATAGGGTAATTAAAGGTAAAAATGATATTATAATTACCCTAAAACATGTACTAATTCTATTGCACAAGTTTAATTCGACTAAAAAAACCTTAGGAATAAAATATGATCCTTTTGGTTTACATGGATTAGATTATGACATTTATTATTATTTTATTTAAAGAATAGTTAACAGTTTTAAATTCAATGGCTATTAACTAAACTTTTTTAATATAGGGTTATACGTAAGATAAATTATATTATAAATATTAATTATAAATATAAATTGATTTCCTATATAATTGTATTTTACTTATAATTGTTTGAGATTAATTAATTAAATTTATTTGTGACGCAATGATGATGGAGTAATTACTTTCTTAATGAAATATTAAAATAGTTTATATTATAAATATTAAAAAAATAGAATTTAAAAGTTTTGACGCCATCCATGAATTTTCTAGTTTAATATGAAATGATAGGGTTGATTCAATAAATTTTTTTCTAAGTGATAAGGTTGTTTGGACTTTCACAAAAACAAAATACCAAATAGTTTCAAAATTGACATAAATTAATTTAAAAAAAATACTATATTATTGGTTGATATAATATTCCTCAAAATCTACGGTTTAGCCAAAGGGATTAAATAAAATTATATATGTAATTAATGAACCACTTTTAGTTCTCTTGTGTGTTTAAAGTATGTTTATTAACCATATAGTGTAAGAATAATAGAAGACACGGTCAAAGTTAAACTATTTAACAAAATGTTAAATCTAAAAGATAAGGTTAATATGGTTCCCTAAACCTATCTAAAACCTATTGGTTGAGTGTATTTATACCCATACCCACTTTAGACTAAAAATAAATCAATTTGGATCCATTAGAAACCGAAAATGTTTTCATTATAAAATAAAATTTCAGGCTTTTCCTAATTTGACCCTCACCTCTCTTATAAAAGGGTACTTCCCCTTCTTTTAATTTAATTCCTCCAAATCCATTTGGATCGACCAAACCCAACCCAAATTTCTTTTTAATTTCCCTCATGTCAACTTAGAGGACTTACTTTGATCATAAATACAACCTATGGATCCCTTTTGATCAACTGAAAAGGAAACACCTGAAGAAGAGGTAATAATTTCACCACCCTCTTCCAAGTTCTTTTATTCTTCCACTTCCTCTTTCTATGTTTTTTCCATACCAAAATAATAACTTCAGTACATTATACATACTGTGATGTTATTATAAATATGTTACAACCATATTTGTTATTTTATCCATCCTCTAAATGAAAAATTCATCATGCATGTGTACATACAGCTTTCTGTCTCCTCGTCGTGGTGTAATTTGTTATTCAACACTATATTATTCGGATGGATATAATGATGAGTAATATTTATATAAATAATTAAAATAAAATTCTTATGTCTCTATAAAATTAATAAACCATCCAATTCCAAACCTTTTAATCATTATGTAAATGATATCGTCGCTCGTTTGTACATACGACTTACTATCTCCACGACATGATTAGATTAATTTCCACATTCACCATTCAACAATTAGTATAAAAATATATATTTTTAATAAGTATATAATATATGAAATAATAATGAAACAGAATTTATATATATATATGTATGTCTGTATGTCTATATTTATATAAATATATCTTATTCACTTAGTTCTATTCAATACGATATGAAAACGGAAACATCGTTTATGCGTATGTACGACCTACTGTCTCCATAAATTATGTTTCTAATTTCATATATCTATCTATTATACATTTTTTAGTCTAAATATATATGATATATAAATCATATTTTATATTCTTTCAGTATTTAAATAATGATTTATGTGATATGATCTTGAATAACAAGTTGAAACAAGTATGATAAAGAAAGCAATTATTACCCCAAATGTTAATTTATCATTTAAATCCTCATTAAATCGGTAGTATAGAGTCATAAATGAAACATGTATGATATAATAAAGATGAATATGGTTCTTTTATAATTTAATAACATACTATGGTCATTATACAGGAGGTTAAACGTGCCCTTGACCATAGGAAGGTGCATAGTAAAGGTTAATTTCACAATCTCTTTATTATATATGGTTGTTTTTATGTAAGTATCTACTTGAAGGTATTTATTATCAATGTCCATGTTTCATAAAAGTTTTTTAAAAGGTATTACTTTTAAGGTACTTTTTATTAACACATCATTTGAAATGTTTTAAAGATTTATTCTTCTAAACCATTCTAATTAATGTCCATGTTTTCAAAATTCTTTTAAGGAATTATTTATATAGACATGAATGTTTTAATGTGTTAATTAATTTCAGTAGTTTCAAAGTGGTAAGGGACACATTTATTCAAAACTATATTTTAATTGACTTCCTTTATATGACATTTAAATTATTTCATGAAAAATGGATATTTCTCTCAATGATATTTACTGATCATTTTCGACTATGTAAACATCCTTTACATGATATTATTCTTGATCAAGGTTGATTTATTATGATACAAGTAATCCATATTGTATTGATGTTTTTGTGATATGTTTGACAATGGATTTCTTACTTTTTATACCATTCATGGTTTTTGAATAATGTATTGACATTTCGTGTGCTAGTTTTAATACAATATTTATGTTATGTTAAAACCTTTTCATTTGTGGAATGAACTATACTTATTAATGGATGAGTGGAGCCCGCTATAGCTCCTCAATGTGACGATAGGTATCATGAGACACACTACTATCTCAGCACAAGGCCTTGACAAAATCTTATTTGTAGTCTTGGAAAAAGTCCTTGACTATGTGGTTATAATGTATGGAATTGTGCATTCTCTCATTATGAAATTATAAATTGATATTACATTTGATTATTTGACTTTTAGAATATACATGTGAATCAGTAAATGGCATTATTTGACTTAACTATGCCATATTATGATGAATTTTAATTTCAAAAGGATTTTGATTTAGTTTTATACATTTCCTTAAATATTTATGCTTATTTATGAATGTTTTAATTATATTTTAATCCTTAATGAATCATGCTCACCCATTTCAATGTTTAACTTTTCTAGGATGCGAAGAAGAATATTATGACTGAACAACATGGATAGTCTAAGGGAAATGAATATGGTCAATGGAGACAATGTTGTTGTTGTTTTTCATTTTATTGTGTAATGTACCGTTCATGTATGTAATCTATTTTTCAAGACTGCTAAACTGATTGGTCCTTCGGGACATGATTCCTTGTAATCATTCCAATGTATTAAAATAATTCATTGAATCTGGGAAACTAGGGTCGGGGCGTTACATTTGGTATCAAAAGAAATTTATCAACAACCATTGAAATAGATTTAGATAAACTCTAATTAGAGGACATTACCCTAAGGTAGACTTTATGGATTAGTATAGAAGAACCCTTAAATTTTGGTAAAGTTGAGATTTTGGTAATTTTTTAAGAAATACATCCCTATCTGAATATGAGCATATAGAGGTGGCTCTGGCATAGATGTACATGGAGGGAAAACTCTGACAAGGAGTTTCGCGCTTGACCCAGGGTATCCTAGTACACGACAACGGGCCTTGCTTCACTCTTGGATACGACAATCCCAGGGGATATGATTATGATAATTCATAATTTCATTACAAGCCATTATAAAGGATTTTGGAGTAAATATGTCCTCAATGAAAACATTTTATTATTATAGATTATATGCATCATCTTTTCAATGTACTTTGTGTATTTTACATGTTTGGAATTATGAATTTTGATTCATAAACTAATCTAGTGTATGGAATTGTTTAGAAATGGCGCCTAGTTGAAGGAATGAGAATTCTAGCAACCCGCATGATTGAAAGATTAATAATGTTCAAATCTATCATGGTATTAATCCACCATTTAATAGGGAAATAATATCCCATTTATTCTCTTCATATGATGAAATAGTATCATGTGTTAATAAGATAAAAAAATAATTCTCTAAGTCCTGTGGATTTGAAGGGAAGCAATAGAAGAAGAGGATGGAAGAGAGAAATATGGATAAAGGGAATAAGTGAATGAAAGATTTTTCTATATGTGATATCTATAGAAAGAATAACGTTGGTAAATTTTTGAAGGGAATGAGAGTTTGTTATATGTGTGGAGAAAAGGGACACCAAGTATATGATTGCATGGGTATGAAAATGGTTTCAAATGTACAATGCTTCAACGGCAATGAGTTGGGACACTACATGAAGCAATGGCCAAATCATCAGAGTATAACCCAAATGCTGCTATTGTATAATGATAAAATTATGATACTACTAAATATGAAGAGGAATGATTATATTTCATATGTTTTTATTAAATTATTGTTTCACTTGAGTATTGTGTTAAAGATGTACATGTTTTTAGAAATTTAGAGTATTAAAGGATTGTACTGAAGTAATATTTCATTAAGGACTTGAGATTGTGTGGAACCAAGAAAAGTGACTCAATATGAAGTCAAATGTTTTGGAAAATATATGATTGAGAAGAAGATAAACCATAAAATGGTTCTGATACCGATGTAGTGATTCTGGAATAATATATGATTGATTTGGAAAAATAATATTGGATATTCTTGACTAACTTGAAACTAATTAATGATTTCTATATTCCATCATTGTTTGAGTTCACAAAATGTTTGGATTGAATGAGTATATCTAGTATTATATAAGGAATATGGGAGAATGAATGTAATCAATATGGTTTTATGGTAATTATTGGGGATATAGTGTTTTAAAATAATACATGATGAAGGTATTCACATGTTATTACATGGAAAAAAGGATCTTCATAGGGATTACCTTCTTTATAAATTTTAGACTATGAGTTTGGACATAAATATTTTGGATAAGTCTAATGGTTGGAATAGATTATGATTGGAATTGGATACTATTGTTAAGGTTAAATGATTTCTTGAGATTATTTTTTGATTATCATAAAAAGGAGAACTCAGAGGTCGGGCAACAACCTGCCGTGTCTGGAAAGGTCGTGAGACTTGAGCCTGCAACTGATGGTTGATAAGGGTGGATCACCTACCCCCGGAATACATTATGTCCTAGTTTTTATAATTTAGTTTTTCTAAATATTCTGGAAAATTAATTATAAATTCATTATTTTTTGAACCCTATACGATTTGGATAAATATAATATTTTTTAATTCAATTATATTTTGGAGTGAAGATTGAGTTTGTGGTAGGAATTAGTTAAGGTCGAAACTCTACAAGTCATGTATATTTTTTTACTCTTATTATATGAATAAATTAATTCTTAAACTTTAGGAAAATGATATTAAAACAAAATATGTGTTATCCTAATACCTTATGTTTTGTTGATCTAACGATATTTTAAATCATCATATATTGATGGCTATGAGGCCATCAATTTTACAATTTTTTGTTATTGATGACCTCAATAACACTCAATAAATTATTACATTTTCCCTCCAATTATATATCTAATTTCCTCCAATTTTCTCTTAATTGAGATCATAATTTGGTGGTGAATTTTTCATTCAATTTCCTTCTTAGTAAGACAAAATTTTATTAACCCAATTTCCGACATGGGTTTCCCAAAAAGATATTTTCCTATTTTTATCCTTTTATTTTAGAAAAACAATTCCAATTTGTGAGGACATAATTTATTGAAGAAGGGGAGAATTTAGCAACCCATGATTTAATATTATATTATCTCGTTAAAGTAATTCAATACCTTTCGCTACACGTAACACCGAGTTCGAGCGCCCCACAACATAGCAAACTAGACGTTCAAAAAGTGGTTATGAATTGTATTAACTGCATTTTGAATCTTAAATACTCCATATAATTTTAACATCCATGTTATGTGTTTCTTAGACATAATATAAGAACAAATTAATTTTTTCAGATAAAAGAGTTATTTTCCAAAAATGCAATTTTATCGCTTGTTAATGGAGAACCATTTTTAAAACAAATATTTGAAACTTTTAAATAATAAACTTAATTAAATTAAATTATTCTTTAGTACCAAGACATAAAAATTTAGTTTGGATAAATTTTTGGTACTTTTCTGATAACTTTCATATTTTGACGAATAGTGAAAATACTGTATTTTAATTGAAAATAAATTTTTTAATCAAAATAATTTTCATTGATAAATTATTAATTTGACAGTTTTTAAATTATAATCAGATTATATTTTTATCATTTAATATAATTTAGGTCATTATAAGTAATTTCACATTTAAATTTGATAGAAACACAAGTCAATCTTTTGATAGTTTTTAATTTTTAAGAACCCTCTTTTGGGTTTTGACAACAGGAATTAATTTTAAATTAATAAATGAAACATCTATGTTTTGAATTTGAAAAAATAGACTTCATTTTTGAATTCGGAATATCAAAATTAGCTTAGGTTGAATATTTGGTATTTTTCTGAAAACATTTAATTTTTTATGAATAATGAAAAACACTAAGTTATTATTTAAAACCTACTTCTTATTTAAATAATTATTTATTTTATTTAAATGTATTTTAAGTAAAAATAGATATATAATAACTATATAAGTTCAATGTAATTGATTGGATTAATTTTATAACAAAATTAGTTGTATAAAAGTTTATTGAACTTTCTAACCTCTTTTACCCACCTTCTAGGCACGTTTGCAAATTTGCATAAAACATAATTTTACCACTTCTGTGAGTTTAATTTCATAAATCTGAGAGACACGATTGACATCAGTTAGTAAAATGTGATTCAATAAGATGAAAATAATTTTCGGTGAATAGTAACTTTTGTCTTTTTTTGCCATAGTTAAAAGTAAATATTGTAATTAAAGGTAAAAATGATATTATAATTACCCTAAAACATGTCCTAAATCTATTATATAAGTTGAATTCGACCAAAAACAACATTATTAATAAATTATGATCCTTTATTTCCACTTGGATTAAAGTAGGACATTTATTATTATTTTATTTAAAGAAGAGTTAAAAGTATTGAATTCAATGTTTATTAACTAAAACATTTTTAATATGTTGTTATAAAAAAGATAAATTCGAATATGAATATTAATTAGAAATATAAAACAATTTCCTATAAAAGCATATTTTATTTATAATTTTTAGAGATTAAATAATTAAATTTAATTATGACACAGTGATGATGTAGTAATTAATTTCTTAATAAAATATTAAAATATATTATATTATAAATACAAAAATATAGAAAATTTAAATTTTTTGGGCCACACACTAAATTTATATGTTAATATGACATTTTAGGGTTTATTATAGAAATTTTTTTTGAAGTGAAGGTTTTTATAACTTTCACAAAAACAAAATGACAAATAGTGTCAAAATTTACATAAATTAATTTTTAAAATAAATACTATTATCTTGGTTGATATAACATTTATAAAAATCTAATAATCTTTCAAAGGGATTAAATAATATTATATATGTCATTAATTAACCACATGAGGTTTTATTGGAAGTTTATAGTATGTTTATTAACCATATAGTGTAAGAATACAACAAGACACAGTAAAAGGTAAACTATTTAACTAATAGTTAATTCTAAAAGCTACAGTTAATATGGTGACCTAAACCTGTATAAAACCTATTGTTTGAGTGGTTTATGACCCTTACACACCTTATCCTAGAAATAAATCTTTTTTAGACATTATAAACCGAAAATGATTTTATTATAAAATAATATTTCAAGCTTTTACTAAGGTGACCCTCACGACACTTATAAAATGGTACTTCCCCTTCTCTTAATTTCACATCTCCAATGCCATTTGGCTCGACCAACCCCTAATAAAATATCTTCCCAAAATCCCTCACATCAACCTAGAGGCCTAACTTTGATCATAAATCCAACCTAAGGATCCCTTTTGGTCAACTCAAAAGGGAACACCGGAACAAGAGAAAATAATTTCACCACCCTCTTTCAAGTTCTTTTCTACTTCCACTTCATCATTCTTTGTTGTTTTCATACATAAACAATAAATACAGTACCTTATACATAATGTGACATTATTGTAAATATGGTTCAACCATATTCGTTATTTTATCCATCCTATAAATTACAATGTCACCGTGCGTGCGTACGTATGGCTTACCATCTCCACGTCTAGGTGTAATTTGTTATTCAACGCTTTGTTATTTGTATGGATATTATGATGAGTAATATTTATATAAATAATGAAAATAAAATGATAATGTCTCTGTAAAATTAATATACCATCCAATTCCACACATTTTAATCATTAAAGAAATGATATTGTCTTGCGTGTGTACGTACGACTTCCCATCTCCACGGCACGATGAGATTCATTTCCATATTCAACATTCTACGATAATTATAAAAATATATATTATTAATAAGTTTGTAATATATGACATAATTATGTAACTGAATATATATATTTATTTAAATATATCTTATTCACTAAGTTCCGTTCAATATGATATGAAAACAGAAACTGCGTTTATGCGTACATACAGACTATCATCTCCATAAACGGTGTTTTTCATTTCATATATCTGTCAATTATACATATTCATATTCTAAATATATATGACATATAAATTATGTTTTATATTTTGGATGTATTTATATCATGATCTAAGTGATATGGTCATGAATAACAAGTTAAAACATGTACGATAATGAAAGTGATTATTACAAGAAATGTTAATTTAGAAATTAAATCCTTATTAAATGGGTAGTATAAAGTCATAAATGAATCATATATGATATAAGAAATTTGAATATGGTTCTGTTATAATTTAATAACATACTATGGTCATTATATAGGAGGTTCAACATACCTTTGACCAAAGTAATGTACAAGGTACAGGTTAATTTCACAATCTCTTTATTATCCGAGGTTATTTTTACGTATGTATCTACTAGGAAATATTTATTATCCATGTCCATGTTTCATAAAAGTGTTTTATAAGTGATTATTTTTGTGGTACTTTTTACTAAAACATCATTTTAAATGTTATAAATATTATTTCTTCTAAACCTTTCTCATTGGTGTCCATGTTTTCAAAATGGTTTTAAGGATTTATTTATATAGACATGAATGTTTTAAAATGTTAATTCCTTTCAAAAGATTCAAAGTGGTATGGGACACTTTGATTCAAAACTATATTTTAAATTACATCCTTTATTTTCATATTAAATTATTTCCTAGAAAATGGATATTTCTCTCAAATACTTTTTCTGGTCATTTTCAACTATGTCAACATCCTTTATAGGATATTATTCTTGATCGAGGTTGCTTTATTATGATACAAATATTCCATATTATATTTATGGTTTTGTGATATGTTTGAATGTGGATGTGTTATTTTTAACCCATTGACGGTTTATGGATAAAGTATTGAAATTTTATATGCTAGTTTTAATATGAATGTTTATGTTATGTTTAAACCTTTTCGTATGAGGAATGTATTGGACTAAGTATATGACGAGTAGAGAAAGCTATAGCTCCTCGATACATCGGTTTGTCTCATGTGATAATCTAGTGTCTAGGAAAAATTCCTTGAGAAAATCTTATTTGTAGTCTTGGCACCATGCCTAGACTATGTGGTTATGATGTCTGGCATTATTCATTCCATCATTATGAAATTAACTATTGATATTACATGTGATTATTAAACTAGTAAAATATCCATGTGAATAAGTAAATGGAATTAGTTGATATAACTTTACCATATTATGTTGAATTTTAATATTAAAAGGATTTTTATTTACTTTTATACATTTTCTTAAATATTTATTCTTATTTATGAATGTTTTCTTTATATTGTTATCCTTACTGAGCATCTGAGCTCTCCCCTTTCTATGTTTTATTTTTCCCAGGATGCGAAAAGTATATTAGGACTGACCAGTAGAGATAGTCTAAGGGATATTAATTTGGGCAATAGTGAAAATGATGGTGTTGTTTTCATTTTATAATATAATGTAACATTCATGTATGTAATCTATTTTCCAAGACTGCTAAACTGGTCGGTTCATTGGGACATGATTCCTTGTAACCATGCTAATTTGTTAAAATAATGCACCTACTCTCGGTAACTGGGGTCAGGGAGATACACATTCATTAGATGACTGATTCTTGTTCCTTGTAGTAATAAAATAATGAGGCTAAGTCAACAAAGAAAAATTTTCTACCTTGTGATGGATCAATATCGAATGAAAAATGAATCAGTGTCCCTATCATTGGTGAGATCTATGAATCTCGTTCTACATCGATCTTCAATTAAAGATTCATTTTTTGTTCCCTTGAGGATTATCTCACCAAATACCCTCAATAAATTTATAGAGTTATGAATCCAACCATACAATTTGGTCATAACACCCAGTTTATAGACCATGTTATGTGGTGGTGAATAAATAAAATAAAATCAACAATTTATTTTATTTATTTTTACAATCAACATGCATGTGTTCTCAATATAATTGTCTGAAATACTCTTTCAATAAGCTGTTCCTCAGGTAAAACCAATTATCCAAGCACAAAGGTAGCCATATAATTCTAGTTCAAGAATCTATTTAACAGTATTTCGATAATTTAAGAATATCTACGCACACATGATATTTATAATATACAATATATTTTGAAAATTAATTATGGGCTCTCGTGGAATCAAAATCTCATGTCGTCTCAGCTCCTAGATCCTAGAATAATATATATAATATTCCAAATTAGCACATGAAAAAAGAATAATTAAATTCTCCCCACCATGGGGATAAAATTTCCATAAATCCAAAAATAAACCTATTGAAATATATGCGGGTGCAGAGCTTTCATATGCGTCTTTAGATTCTATTTACTATCTTAATGATTCTTGTTCTTCTATAAGAGAAACACTAAAGGATTATCTCACTCATAGATAATCTTGTCATGCCGATCCTTAGTCTATTTTGGGATCTCTATAATTGTATCTCCATCCTCGATGTCTATCTCATCTTGGTCGATAACCTATCCTGGGTCTTGGATATAACTACTCAGGATTATCATACAAGGATATTTAATCATTTAATAGGAATCTTCTTTTCATTATACAAAAACAAACATATTGACCCTAACTATTTCATTCTTTTAAAAACATATAACAAAAAATTCTAGTCTAGTGAAAAAACAGCAATGTTTCCCAATATAGATTACTCTTTAAAACCCATACTTAAAAACATTATTCATAACATTTTGAAAGGAAACATAATAAAAAGGATTTCTCTAATGCTCAGAGAGAGTAAACATAAAATATATCAATTAATTAGTTTTTGGATGAATAATATAAAAATATGTTTATGTGATCATTATCACAACATAAAAATTTCTTTTCCCTTCTGATGATTGATCCTAATCATGATTCATGGCCTAAAACATTATCTTTTCAAAATGACTAGATCAAAAGAATGAGAACACTTTGTAATTAAATCATGAACCATATGTTCCTTTCATAAATGTGAAAGTGTGGAATCATCATAAGTTTAGAGAAGTGTTTTTTTATAAAGGATTCTTACCAATACCATCAAGTCATTCTGTACCACATATTTCCAATAACAGATCAAGCACATTGAATTGTTTTCTATAATAGATTAATCTCATTGTCTGGTTTCCCATAGTAGATCAATTATATCTTTTAATTTACCTTAACTAAATACTGAGATATAAACAATTATCCAATGAATAGGAGGGATCTATATATCCAAAACCTCACAAGATTAAAACTATATATATGTGTTCCACATGAGCATAAATCATTCATCTTATCATAAATCATGAAAAAATGGGTACCACAAACATTTCAATATAACACAGCCTATAGAAAAGAAATGGGATTCATAAATTTCATTCACTCATAAATATAATCCAACCATATAAAGAATATGGTTAGTATAATTGAATTATAACCCTCATAAAGAATAAGTGACCTCAAATAATTTTTTCATAGATTGAAAATGGTTTTAGAAGATTACATGAAATAATTATTCATGAATATATCATTTCCATTATGAAACATATTTTAAAAAGTCCATAAATTTAAAATTGAAATTATTTTATTTGAAAATAACCATGTAATATTTTATAGGAGACATCAGGTCATTATGTTTTCATGAAATTGGAAAATTCCATTAATGATATGTATGTTTAAAAAAATAATTCAATATATATAACTTTTTCCAGAAAAGTCACAAGGATCCTAGTTTATAAAGAATAAAAAATTCAAACCATTTTATAAAACTTAAAATGGCACACTGAAGTTTAATGAATATTTTAAATAAAATAAATTTGTTTAATCTCAAAACATTAATCCCTTAATTTTAATAGTCACATGTTTTGGATATAGAATCGTTTTCGGATTAATTGGAAAAATGTCCCAATTTTATGATTTAATGGTTTAAATTTATTTAAGTACTTTTTAAATACAATTTTATATACAGATTTATTTTATGAAAAAAATATGCATTAATTACTCCATGAATTCATTTCAATTATAATTACCATGATCTAAATAAAATATTTGGAATCCCAAAATAAGGTCACAATTAATGACCCAAAATATGTTCATAGTTCTACATAATTTTGAAGATGGGACTATATCACATATATGGATGAAAAAATGGATCTAGAATTACAACTTTATAAAGATAAATCACGGTAGATAACTTTCAAAACTATCACCACACTTTACTATATTGAAATCAAGGCCATAAATTCATGATAAATTAGATTACGGGAATTTAAACATTCTTCCTTTCTATAAGACATATTTATAGTATTATGTATATAAAATATTATAAACATGTACTATAGAGCTAGAATTTTGTAGGAAATTGTGAAATATATATTAAAACAACATAATAGGAAAAACATATACTCTGATTTGGTCATTACTAGGGGATAATTTGAAAAATATTTGGTAAAAAACTATAGAGCCATATTTTTAGCTTTCGATGACCCATTATGTGCCAAAACCCATTAATGGACCATTATGAATCCATGAAGCCTCTTAAAATCAAATAATAAGTAGGATATTGGTAGATTTAGGTGGAAATATATTGGTTAGGTAATACCTAGGTGGAGTCTTGATGCTGATTTATTGATCCTTTTTCTTCTTCAATTATTTTCATTACTCCGCTATGTCTCCTCTCCCCCACCTAAAGTATAATTCCCCATCCATGAAGGATTTTTTTCATTACATGATTAGAAAAGGGGGAGGGAAAACCTATTTTCATTATTTAGTTTTTTAATCAATTAAATAAAACCCCGTCTTCTTTCATCATCTAGTTTTAATTCCTAAAAATGTTATAAATTCATAATGTAGTTGTCATAGTTCTTTATTTTGTTAATATTTTTTCTCAATTATACTTATCTCCCTCCACCCAATTCATTTTTATATACAATATAATAGATTACGGTTTTTTGGTGACTGCTGTAATGTTTATTTAGGACCATAATATTTTACATTCTAATATTGGAATAGTAGGGAAAACAATTCATTCTCATGTATTCCATATTTATTCATGAAAACATGCTGAAAATTCTACACAAAGAGGAAGGAGGATAGACTAACCAAATATATCAAATAAAAATATTTTCATAATTAGAATTTTTTCAAGGTGGATATATGAATTAGTAGACAAACGTCTCTCTTACCTGTCTTGTAGAAGAAAAATTGTTAAAATTTAGAAACCAAGATAACCTGAAACTAGGTCTAGACAAACTTGATATGATCACGGTATTTATTAGTTGTTTTAAATATATGTTCAATCAAACAATCTCATTCTCCACTTTCCCAAATTTAATTAAAACTAACATTTTTACAAAACAATAATTAGTGACATCTTTGTTTGGCGGGAACTCATCTTATAGAAACTACCAATAGTTATACTAATATAATACAATTATATAGTTTAAGTATAGTTTTTTCATGACACATGATAGTCGTTCATAAATAATGACATCGTTTATGTGGATGTAGTGCCTGAAAACACAAAATACTAAAATAATTTAATTAATAGTAGTTCAAAAACCAATTTAGTAGAATTTATCCCCCAAATTGTTTCATCAATAACCGAATTGAGAAAAAATATTTTGAATTTTTTTGAGGAACTAAACCACATAGATTCAAGTGAGACTTCCATTGACCACTCTAAAACAACAATAATGGATGTAAATTCTATCCACACTACACCAAATATCTATGCACAAAAATTTTTTAACCAAAAAAACAAATAGTTATCCCCTGTGGAGAGAATGATTTGGAATTTCTCATTATTGAGATTCAAATTCTACCTAAATTTCATGGTCATGTTCTGGAAGAACAAATATATATATTTAATATTTTTCAAACTTTCCCTCAAGTTTTAGACCCTGAGGTGTTGAGGAAGAACGTGTAGAGTGGGAGGAATTCCCAATATCACTTGGGGGGGGGGGGGTTGAGGAATTAGTGCATAGTCTATAACTAGGATAGCTCCATAATAAAGAATATATGAATAAATTCTTCATGTAATGGTTTCTTCCCACATCTAGAAACACAAATATCCAAAAATTGATCTATGTTATTCTCCAACAGATTAAAGAGACACTTTATGAGTACTAGGAGTGATTAAATATTTCATGAAGTTTATACCCACATTAGACTATAGAAAAACACCAGTTACCTGTTTTAATTTATCAGGGAATTCTCGATAATGATGTGAATTTTCTAGACACCTCACCTAGAGGATACTTGATTGACAATTAACCAACAGATGCTTGAGGTATGATTGAATTGAATTCCCCAAAATCAAAGTATTTCATCACTAGAGGTACGTGCATGAGAAGAATACATGAGGTTTGGAATTATCATTCATTCAAACTATTAAATGAAGAAACAATTAAGTAAATTACCAATTTGATGGGACAACATCTTGTGAACCATGTGAAGGATCAACACAACGTTACATAGGTATGTGATTTTATATCCTTATAATAACCATTACAATGATAAATTTATAAATGTATAGGGGAACTAAATTTTTCCCAATACCTATCAAGGATGAAAATTCATGTTAAATCAGCTAGTTTAATCTGAAACCCACCAAGGATATGGATTCTAACATAACTAGGATGGAACTGTATTTTTGAATCAATACCAATATCAACCTCAATTCCAGTAAAAGTAATAGTAAAACCATCTGCCATTCCAAAATCCCTATCAATAGACAATAAATTATAAACCATATTAAAAACTCTCAACATTTTCTCATAAGAACCACCTTGAAATATAAATTGAAGATCTAAATAAGAAAAATATAAACATTGGATAACAAAATTTATTTCCTTATGGACATTCTAAAAAAAATCAAGTCAAACTCTATGGATAAAGAGTTATGAATCCCACAGAATGTATGAGTATAAAAAAAATGTGTTGAAATGATCTCACACCACTTGAAAAAAGTGAGGATGATGGTTATAATATATAATATAAAGCTCATACCATCTATCCAAAAAATGATTCCTTAAAAACAGATGATAAAGAACCATATTTAAGAAGTAATTTGTAGAAACACCATTCCAAAAACAATAATAGGAGAAAAATGATATCCATCCATAATCCTCATTTTCATTTTATGAGTCAATGAATTTTTTGGAAGATATAATTCAATTGGAAATTAGGAAACCTTCCATAAAGTTGAGATTAACATCCCACAACTAAATGTTAATTTTTTTTTTCAAAGTATGAAAATTTTATATGGAGATGTACAAAAAAAATATGGTTTCCAGATGGAAATAAAATAATAATATTAGGGAAAAACATATCATCACTGATCACACCACCAATACCATAACAATTTCATGATCCTGGGTCATTCGTTATTCCATACTCCATTGGGTCTTTAAATTTTACTGATCGAACATATGATCTTGGAGATTCAATAAATGTTATTACATACTCCATATTGTTATCCTCACAGATTTGAGAACTAAAAAAAATAATGTAAGGGTAAAATTTGATAATAGATACGTTGTTTTACTTTCTGTAGTTTCTAAATATGTACTCATGGGGGAAAGAGGATTGACCATTCATGTAAACTTCTATGCCCTTACCATGGAAGAATAAAAAGCACCAGGCCACTCTAACATCATCCTGGGGATACCCTTCTTAATAATAGAATGGAATATCATTAATTTCAATAAAGTAACACTAATAATGGAACACTAAGATAGTCAAATACACTTCAAAATTCTTAATGTGATAAAACATTCTACCAGTATTAAGTCACATTATGTGATCTCACACGAAGAAGGTATTGATCCAATAATAGGTGTTGGTATTCTTGGAGGCCTCTTATCATCAGGTAAAAATTTTCATCACAGAGATCAACGTCCCAAAAACCTGAAAATAATAGTACTCATGTTAGAAGGAGAATTAAAATCTAACTTTTTTATTATTATTTAAAAGAGAGTGATAGGATACTAGAGATTCCGTCCTTAGAAGTTTGAAACCTAAATTTAATATCATCCCCTGAACACTCCCTAGGTGTGTAACATAATGAATTTCTATGTGATTTTATGTATTCTGAGAAAATATAATTGGAAATATATTTGGTTATCCTTTTTTATAACCTATCTCATTCACAAGAAAAAACACTTATTGACATTATCAAAATAAATGTAAAAGATATAGGATGATGTTTAGGTGATATAACTGGAATAAATCCATGGTTTCGACCTCATAGAATATTTTTAGAATGTGATTCCCTACAAGTTAGACCACTACATAGAAATACTAGTCTCACTAAACTACCCCAAATCTAGATTTTATCAATGAGGAGAAATGCCTTTATCAGTATTATTTTTAATGCTGACAAAGGCTTCCCTATCTGGGTGTGCTATTTATATATCATCACACCCAGTAACCTATAAAAAAATATCCCCCAAAAATCAATCCAAAATAAAAAAACCATAATAAATAAACTGAAAAAACCAGAAAAAACCTACTCATAAATAACTAGTCATAGTATTTTCCAAAGAACCACATACAAGATGGAAATGATGAAAAAACAAGCAGCACACACAAAGGTTTGGAATACAATTTTATACCCATATAATTGAAATCAAGAATACAAAACTATTCAATTATGGAATATTCCAAAAATAGCTCTATATATATTTTGAACAATGTTTTATAAAATTACATTTACAAATATCCAAAAAATAGTTAAAAACATTAATGTTTTCTCTTTTGATGTCTGTGGTCACCTCTAAAAAAGGTCCTCTAATGGTAATAGTCGCCGAAAAAATCATCCCAACTCTAGAAAAAGGTTCCACCGATATTAGAAAACAAATATTATGTAATTAGTAATATAATTAAATAAATTAAACATTAATATGAAGACTACATTAAAAATTGTCAATTTTTAATAAAAACACAACATTGGGAGTTCTATCGATCACCCCATGCATTGTATAGAAGTTGTGTTGATTCCTGCATGTCATAAATGAATAATGGATTGTTTTCCTAAATTATCAAAACAATCCAAATGTATTTTCTCTGTTTTAAGTATGTTAGTTGTGATTTTTTAGAGAAAATATCATTTGAAACTAAAAACACACAATTTTAGTCATACTGGTCGCATCGTGCGTTGGTTTGATGGGAGATTACATCATACACATCACAAATGACTTACGAATTGTTTCCCATAATGTTGAAGACAATCATAGTGTGTTTTCATAGTTTTTGGTGAGTGATGTGTTTTGAGAAAATATGTCAATTTTAAACAGATAGTAGTCACTTTTAGTCATACTAGTCACATCGTTCGTTGGATTGATGTGGGGTTGATTCATAGATCTCAAAAATGACTCATGGATCAGTGTACTAAATAATAAAACTTGATAAATGTGTTTTTTAGGTTTGTTGTATGTCAGTTGTCTTTTTTAACTTGAATTGTTATCAATTTTAAATAAAAGGACACATTTAGATTCATAATGATGACACCATGAGTTAGATTGAGGTGTGTTTGACTCCAACACATTAAAATTGATTGATAGATCATTTCCTAAAGTATCAAAATAATCAGAATGCATTTCCTCTATTATAAATATACATGTTGTGTTTTTTTAATTCCATTTAAAACTGAATAGATGAAATTTGAGTCATATCAGTCGTATCATGCATCTGTTAGATGTGATACTACTTGATACATGTTACAAAGGAATTGTGAATCATTGTATTTAATATGGAAGACAATAAGAGAGTGTATGACATTTTTTCAATGACTGACATGTTTTTAAACTAAAATGTCAATTTTAAACTTGTAACATACTCTTTTATTCATAATCATCACAAGGTGGATCGGATTTAAGTGGGGTGGATTCCTACATGGTGCACCAAGCACACTAATTTTTTTCCTAATGTATCAAAACAATATGAATGCATTTTCATAGTTTTGATTCTATTATTTGTTTTTCTACATGAATTAATGTCAAGTTTAAATAAAAAGAGACATTTGGAGTTATATCGGTCACACTGTGCATCCTATTGAGGGGGGGTTGATTCCTACATATAAAAAATGACTGATGGGTCATTTTACTAATGTATCAAAACAATAAAAATGAATTTCCATGGGTTTCAGCATGTCGATTTTGTTGTTTTCAAAAATGACGTTTCAAACTGAAAATAGAAAAATTGTGTCACACTTGTCACATCAAGCATAAGTTTGATGTGATATTGATTCATAAACACCACAAAAGACTTAATAATTGTATTCTTTTATTTTGTTGAAAATTATATGGTTTGATATTTTTTTAGTGACTGGCACGTTTTGATCTAAAATTTCAATTTTAAACTGATAGAGGAAACATTTAGTCATACCAATCACAAACTTTGTTGGATTGAGGTGGGGTTGATTCATTTACCTCTTATCTAACTCATGGATCTTTGTCCTAAAAATCAACAAACCCTTTCCTCTGAAACCTAAATAAGTGGCCTGACCTGCTCAATATTCTCAATATACATAGTTTAGAAGGATTATGGAAAACCCATTGATATCTATATGGTTAACAAATAATAACATCCTTCTTCTACAACATATCCTTTTTTAACCCACTGAGAAACCAACTGTCATATATTTAGAATCTTCTAATAGAAATATACGATAGTTGGTTCTTCACTGGGTCGAATAAGGAGGGGAACTACTAATGTTCCAGATTGAATCTATGTTTTTTTGGAGAAAGACACTTCTAATTGTTGAAAAAAATAAGATTGGAGTAATATATTATTACTGTAATGTCTCAGGAAGTCACAAAAAACTCAAGGGATAGGGAAACCCTTTCTGGATTCTCATTATCTTTTGTGGTCTATTAGTAACACAGATAACCTATAAACAAGGACCACCAATTTATTTTCCAAAACCAATGAACATACAATTAATTTATAGCCCAAAAAAGGAAAAACAACTACCATGATATTCAGAGGGGCATTTAGAACGTACAAATCACAACATTTCTACTAAGCAAACATAAAGAAAAGGCATACAAGAATATTAAAGTCGAAATTTTTGAAGAAGTTTACAATATTCAATATATTTTTGTACATTCATCCATCATGTATGTTTCCAATTAATTTCTAATAATATCTATAAAAACTTTTGAGTATGACCATTTTTGACAGTGATGGAAGTATAAAAAAATTATAACCACCAAAAGGATTAATAATTATTTTAAACGAAATAGAATTTATCTTCGAAAAATCCACTACAGGTATTCTGTTTTGTTCATGGAATAAGATCTCTTTCATAAAGTTACAACCATAATAACCGTAGTAATTATTTTTTGTTCGTTTCGGTACTATATAAACATTGAAAAAAATAAGTAATATTTTTTATATGCATTTGGATAGTTAAATAGTATTATATTTACACTTCTTTTTATCGAGTTGTAGTACTTTTCATGTTTCTTTTATTTTTCCCCTGGCCTCATTCCATGATGTAGACAATAGTCTCACACGACCCTATCATAATATAATCCTAATTAAATGATAATATAAATTATATAACTATTTTTTAGTTCAAAAATGATAGATGTAGTTTATTAAAAATTGATAATCTCCATCATTTTTGGTTGTTTTTTAGATATCCATGCATTGAATCCAATAAATAAATCTTTAGTGTATCCAAAATTGATCGTACTGAGCATCCAATGCTATCTAAAAACCAAAAAATGAATAAGTATTGAAAGAAAATAAAATATACAATACATGATTAAATATCCTTAGCTTTACCCCTATATTATTTGTATTATAAAGAGTCTATAAGCTTTACTTTTGTTGTAAAATTATTTCAGCAAGACAAACAATATTTCACCCTCTTTCACAGAATGTATATCTGTTACTGTTCTAGAGGTGATTTGAGGACTATCGACTCCAAATTTTTGTTCACGGGGAAATCCCTTCAATTTATTTTTATATATACATCTGAAGAAAATTAAATGTATTTGGCCATAATTATCATAGTATATCATATTTTGGGAAATAAAATCATGAAAAAATGCATCATGTATTAATTTACAAATGAGATTCATACCAATTAATAGCTGATGGTTTTAGTTGAACTCTAAACACAAATTAAGTCTGCATCTTCCCTTCCTTACATTTTTGTTTCAAAATAAATTATACGAGTACCACCATATTTCAACGTCATATCCACATAATCCTTCAATGATAAAAAATGTGGATATAAAATGGGGGGGAGGGTTAAGATGCTTTTTTGTAGATAGTTTTGTTCAGTTGGTCGATCTTTAATATTTTTTTGTATTGGTATTTCATTTCACCCCTTCCATTTCTCTGTCTGTAATAACATGCATCAGTTCTGACCATTTTTATTAAATGATTTGGGTTTAGCTTAAAAATTATATTGGAAATGAATACCTCATTGTCGACATGTTTTTTACAAGATTTGACCACAATGTGATGAATTTTCTAAGATCTTGTTTGACTGTATGAATATCAGCATCATCAATTGTAACAAGTACCTTGGCACTCAGGTCTATGGCTACAATAATTGACAATATGACATGACCTGTCAGAAGTTATATATTGTGTAGCATGTCGTTCTGGATATTGAACACTATATCCATCGCTACAAGGTGATGGGTGGGTGTTGATAGATATAAATCACAACCATTTTCACCCTGTAGAATATCAATAGAGAAAAGGAATTAGTTTCTAATTTCTATCAGATTCAAATATCATAGAAACAATTAATAGAAAATTGAAAACCTCAGTTAGGATTTTTTGAAGGGAATGGATCACCTCAAAACTGTTGGGGGTGGAGAGTGATCTTCACGTGCGAGTTGTTATTGATATTTTTATACTCTTTACCTCCCCTAATCAAACTTTCTATCATCTCCATCTGGTATTATAATTCTTCTTAAAACATAGTCAATGTTTCTGTCATCATTTTCATTTCAGGAGTTTCATCCTCCACATGTTTTTTCTCAAAATATGTTCAAGGTGTCCCCCCAAAACCCACACCTCTAACACAGCCATACATTTCTAGCTACTTCAAGGACAATAAAAGTATATATTCATTTGGTTTGGGTGTTGTTGACTCTTGTGACTATGTCATATTGAAAATAAATGAAAATAAGTAATAATTGTTATGTAATAGTAATTTAAAGACAAACATGTTTTCTTATGTCATACTTACACATGTTTCCTACACGTTTTATATATTTTAATATATTAGTTTTTCATATTTACTTAAATGAACCTCCTTCCATAGCACATGCCATGGGGTGGATGCATCCTTAGATTTGGAGTCTTCAAGAAGAATATAAACAAAAAGAATACAACTACTAGTTTTTTTATGTCACATAAATGTATTATGGTTGATTTAAAATACATACCAAATTTTTTTCAAGTGATGTGTTTCACATCCTTACATTACTGTAGGGGTATGCTAGTTTTGATGCCCAATGTATATTTTTCGCACTCAGTTGTTGTTTCAAAAATAAAACACTATAAACAAAAGTGATTAATACATGTAACATAAAACAACGTATTATCAGACACAATGTACCTAAAAATATTTCTTCGCACAATTTCCATTAAACACATCCCACGATGCATGGGTTATCAGGTGTGCATAAATAAAAGGTGGGTGTGGTTTTATTTGTCCTTCAAAATTATTAAGATTATATTTCATTCAAAGTGTGTGAAAACCCCTATGAATCCTTCAAACAACCATTAATACATTGTCTTTGTGCAATTAATCTATTATAAATGCACTCTACAATATACGGTGATGTGTAAGTAAATGACTCAATATTTAATTATTTGTAAATTAAAAAATAATATCATAATGTTACTGTAATATCTCCCCACATCAATGCCCTAATCTTAGCCACAACATGGTTCCATGAAGTTACATCAATCGATGTGTGTTTCTGAGTGATGATTCCAATGTAACTACTAAACATGGCCTTATTGGGGTTAACACGTTGGCCCCACTTATTTTTTTCAATATTGTATTTTATGCCTATATCTTTAGCCTTAATGAGTTTTTCTAATACTATCAAAATATAGTGATCCTATGACTCATGTGTTGTCGATGGTTTGCATCCTTTAATTTCCACGGATCCACCGTCATTAATATGTACCTCCTGCTCCAATGTTCTAGCAACAACATATGAAGATTTTGGTTATACCTTTCCACTGGTATACGCAATAGGTTGAGAAACCTGTTGTTTTCTTGCACTACGAGCATCAGTAGGTTGAGAAATTTTTTGTTCTTGGGGATTGGGAGTATCAACACGTATAGAATTCATTATCTATAAATGTGGCTTAAAATTTAATTTAGGTAACATAAAAGTTTCAGTAAATAAATATTAACATAAGGGAACATGTTGAGAAATATTTTGTTTGTCTGCACTATGATCAACAACAGGTCGTGAAACCTATAGTGCCCCAGGATTGAAGGCCTCATCGCTTGCAGAAGACATTTTCTACAAGTGTTTTAATATTTAATTTAGATAACAAAAATGCTACATTGAACATATATTAACATAAAGTAAGATGATGTATATTAGAAAATAAAAATATAACCTAATTATAGAACTCCCTTTATTTAGAGTTTGAGGGGATTCAACCCCTCTATCGACTATCCAAATCCCTTCATTGTTCTCTCATCTGACATAGATATTATAGTCTAACTGAGAACTACTAGGAAATGATTGAGATTTCCCAATGAAAGGGTCATCCTACATTAATTTTTTATCTAACTCTTTAGTGGTTTTGGTCAATAATAGAACAATTGGTCATTTTTTATATATAGGATCTAGAACATTATGTAATGACCAAAAAATTTCAATGGAGAATCCATTCTTATAATTATGTCATAATATAACATGGAAACACAAAATAATGAACTACTAAGTGATAAGTGACCTTTAAAAATAAGTTTGTTACTTCTATGTTTTAAATTTTGATAATCCGACATACACGTTTGTGTTCAAGATGTTTTTGGAGTCTAATGAAAAAAAAAATTTCAGTGAATAGTAATGTAACTTTATGAATTGTAATATGACCCTTATGAATAGTAAATCATCCAATATAAGAGTAACCTTACCCCTGAATAATTAAATAAAATTAAGACATCATAGAAAGTGACAATTTTCCCTTAGTAAACATTTTGGTATTTTATAAGTTATGAATTATTAATTATAATTAATTATTTAATTTAATAGAAAATATTTTTTTAAAATGTGTTCATTAATTATTAAATCAACATATTATAGTTTTTAGATAATTTTATACGACCCTATATAGTTTTTGAAATCACTATTAAATCAGTTTTTTGTTTAAAAACAGTTTTTTAAGTAAATTATGATTTTAACTAAATATTAAATCAATCATATTTAGAAAATTATTTTTTAAAAAATTTACTTCATTTTTTGATTCTATGCGGCAAAAAATGGTTGGGGTAAATTTTTGGGATTTTTTAAAAATACTTGAATTTTTTATGACGAGTGAAATACCGTAATTTAAAAAAATAAGATAAATAAGCTAACTATAGAGTCATGTGTGATGTTCTGCTGATGTAAGCCCACTTGTTTCAGGATCGCAATATAAAATTACTATTCTTGGTCATTCAAGACTCACTATTCCTTATCTTAGGTGAAATTAATAAACTAATGAATTTTATATTAAGGAAACACCTCTCCCATCCACTATAAAAACCACCCTTCACACACTCATTTCCTCACACCTATCAAGCTCCAATACTTCCCTAAACTCTACCCAAACATCCTCCCTAGACCCACTCCCATTTTAATAATAAGCTGGTCTCATCAAAAGACCAAGCCTATCTTCCTTAAAGATAATCTCAAGAGGAGGATTTAAGAGGTAATTTCTCTCCCTCTTCTCCTTTAATTCCCTTTCAAGTTCAAGTTCATTTCTTGATCTCTACCCACCTATATTCATATAAATGGTATTATAACTCCAGTATTATACATATACTAGAATTTTATTATGCTAATGGGATATTATATCATCCAACCCCCTTTCCCTCTTCCTTTTATTTTATTAAAGTGAACGTTGTTCGTGAGGTGTTAATTTATCACCTTCAAGAACGACATGCTTTCGTCTTCAATTTATACCTACAGATCTGGTCATGAAAAAAATTTTATGGTTGAACCATAATTTTTTCTATGTAATATTTCCTATTTAAATTTCTGGAAATAACTTATGGCCATATTACTAAGTGATAAGTTAAAACAAGTTCGTTGTGATTGAAAAGCCGCCCAAATTAACCCAAATAATCATCATTTAATTCCTATCTAATGATTCATCCACATGGATAAAATATGATTCATTATGTGATCAATCAATATCCTGTAACATCATTAAAACATGAAATATAAGTTCTGGATACTTACCCATGTTCTACTGAAACTTCAATTTAAGAATACAAGTGAACTACTCAAGGAAACCATAAAACAAACATTCCCAAATAATGTTTTTAAACTCTATAACCCATCCAAAGGCACATAAAATCACATAATTAAACCATAATAATACATATTAATGTAAAAAAGGTTCTATATTTCTAATTAATTAATATAATGTCATTATACTGGACATTAAAGAGAAGGAAGCATTCAGATACAAGGTAAGGGGAAATTCTCGAACCCAATTTTCTTTCGTCGGGTTCTCCCTCTTTCACTCAATTTTTTTATATGGTTACTCCTTAAAAATAATATTTTCATCATTGTCTTTCCTTTTCTAGGATATACATGTTTACCACTATTGTTTATGTCAAACAAAATTTTTTCCAAAAGAACTCTTCTTCTAAGAACTCACATTTTACTTCTCATTCAAGGTTGATGGTTCTAGTATCAAGTATGTTATTCCATCTTTGTTTTGGGAACCCAATGTTTATGAATGTTTTATTATGATATGGAACCCACTCCTTTCCATGGCTTAGTTATGTTCATCATTTATTTATGTTATATGTGGCATGCATGATATTAATAATATTATGATGTGACGGGTGCGCCCAGAATTATATAGCACAATATGAATGTTTGAGTGTGACGGGTGCGCCCAGAATTATACAGAGCTCCAATGAATTGGGTAAAGTGATAAATATCATGAGTTATTTTGAAATTCTATGTGAACAGGATTCTAGCTTGGTTCACAATTATGTGTGGTAGTTAACCACTAAGACATGATGTTTCATTTTTATGCATCACCACATTCCAAGTCTTATTATTATGCTTCCTCTCATGTTCATGATCTATTTCCCATGTTATGATTATGATCACCCCATGCTATGTTGTTCTTATCTATCCTCTTACTGGGCTTCTATCTCAACCCTTTTGATGTATATCCTCAGGTGGCTACATATACTAAAAAGAGGACAAGTGCCAATAAGAAGCTAGAGAAGAAGGCATTAAATAAGTGTTTATGCTTGATGTTTTCATTGTTATGTATGGTCCTAGTTTTCCCAAGACATTAAACCATTTTATCATCTATTTGTAATACTATTATGTTGTTTATCTTTAAAATGATGTAATAGTAATGTAAGAAATGTTTGGGTCGCTATCATTGGCATCAGAGGAAAGGTTTAGTTAATTTGGGAATTAGGATTAGTGAACCCTAGATAAAACCTCTACCATTAGACTAAGTAAACAAATGCACACAAGAAAATTTACATTGAGATCCCATATGTTATGCATTTATTATAAATTGTGAAAATAAATAAATTATTTATTCATGAATTCTTTACTTATTTTTTGTTCTAACATTTTCTATTTTAGAAAATTGTGGGAACCAGGAGAAATCAGACCAACAACTCTTGCGAGGTCCAATGAAACAATTTCCTGAATGACATCCCCAATGATTTGGGTGGTGGAGTTCAAATATTCATGGCGATGATTACCCAATTATATCAGGTTATGAACAATAAACATAATAATGGGGAACATTCACCAAAGAGGGAGAAACTGGCTATCAAATGTTTTATGCGGAAACAAAAAATAGATTTTAATAGATCTTCTGATCAACTAGCTGTGGAACAGTGGGTCAACTCCATGGAGAAGATCTTTTCTGTTGTTCACTATTCTGAGATGGAGAAGGTGACCCTAGACATTTATCGTCTAGATGGAGAATTCCGATCAATGGTGGGATTTGATTAAGAACAAAAATACAATGGATGAAATTGAATAGATCGAATGGGAAGAATTTAAGATAATGTTTCTTAACAAGTATTTCCCAATAACTCTTCGCACGAAGATGGAGAGAGATTCCTAGAGCTCAAGAAAAAAGAAGGAGAATCTATCATAACCTATGAAGAGAATATCACAAGGAATTCTAGGTATGATTTGGGTTTTGTTATCAACAATTATAGAAAAATTGATAGATTCTTTAGTGGATTAAAACCACAACTTTGAATGGTTCTTGCAATTTGAGACTTTGGGAGTTAAGAATAACTTGTTCGATGTGCCCTCAAAGTAGAGATAATGTTTTTAGAATGGTCCCATGGATATGGGGATAAGAAACAAAATATGAAGTTTCAAGTAGGTGGATCTAATGATAAGGGTGGGAAGAAAACTAAACGACCCACATGCCTAAAATGTGGAAAGTTACACCATGGGAACTGCCTCAAAGGGATGGGGAAATGCTTCAAGTGTGGGAAAGAAGGACACCATTCTCAAGAGTGTCTAAAAGGCATGAAAAGGAAGGAGAATGTAGCTAATGAAAGGAGACAACCACTCATGGTTCAATGCTACAACTGTAGGGAGCTAGGGCACTATGAAAACTAGTGCACTAAACCTAGAGCTCTTGACGGTAATCAGCTTCAGCAGCCACAGAAGCCAAATGAACAAGGGAAGGAATATGACATCACTACTTTGGAAGTGGAGCAATATAATGAAGTCGTACAAGGTACAGTTCCTATTTACTCAAAAATGGAAAAGTCTTATTTGATTTTGTGTCTAATAATTTCTTTCTATAAGGAAAGTTTTCTAGAACAATAGAATCGAAGCCTTGAAACCTTGAAGTAGAGATATCTGTAAAAACTCCATGAGGTTCAATAATTGAAACCCAAGTGTTTGACTCTTCTCCTATTGGCGTATGTGGGAACATTCTCTAGAAAATCTCTTAATACTTCCCTTGGTAGAATTTGATTCTATAATGGTAATGGATTGGCTGTTGGTATATAGAGAACATATCAACTATCGGGAAAAGGAAATATCTTTTCATATTTTGAACCATCCCATACACCTCAACAAATGCATGGAAGGTCATGAATCGCCTTTGAAAAATACTTCAATGGTGTGGGTGTTTATTCCCTATGATGAAGCATACCATTCCCAAATGGTTGATATGTAGGAAATTTCCAAACATGAGGAAATAACCATCGTGAGGGAATACATCGATGTATTTCCTGAAGAGTAACCCAGAATTCCCCTGGACCGTGAGGTAGAGTTCTGAATTTAACTCATACCCGGAGCTACTCCTATCTCAAAGTGTCCCTATAGGATGGAATCTATAGAACTGGAGAATTTAATGAAGCAATTGTAAGAGAATCTGGACAAAGGGTTCATATGCCCTTGTGCATCACCTTGGGGTGCACCAGTGCTCTTAGTGAAGAAGAAGGATGAAACAATGTAGATTTGTATCGATAATCAGGAACTCAACATGATCACCCAAAAGAACAAGTATCCTATCCCAAGGATTGATGACTTGTTTGACCTGTTAAGAGGACATCAATACTTCACAAAGGTGGATCTTAATTCTGAATATCATCAGGTAAAGGTGAAGAAAGAAGATATTCAGATGACTGCCTTCCAAACAAGGTATGGCCACTATGAGTTTTTGGTGATCCCCTTTGGACTTACTAATTCCCCTGCAATCTTCATGGGTTTTATTAACAGAGTCTTTCGACATTACTTTTAAAAATTTGTTGTAGTGTTTATCGATGATATTCTCATCTACTCCAAGAGAAAGGAGGAACATGAAGAACATCTTAGACATGTGTTGGCGATATTGAGAAAGGAGAAGTTGCATGCCAAGTTTAGAAAGTGTGACTTTTGGATGAAGCAAGTCACATTCTTGGTACATGTGATCACAAGTGAGGAAATTTCTGTGGATCCTTCTAAAAAATGCAATTTGGGAATGGACCAGGCCCTCTAGTGTCACATAAATACGTAGTTTTCTTGTATTAGCTGGGTACTACTGATGTTTTGTGAGAAACTTCTAACGATTGTCAAGCCCACTAAAAAAGTTAACAAGGAAAGTGGTAAAGTATGTCTGGACGGAAGAATTTTAGGAAAGTTTCAAGGAGCTAAAGGGAAGGTAGATCACTGCACTTGTACTCACACTACCAAAAAGTGGAGAATGTTTTGTGATATACAGTGATGCTTCAAAGAAATGAATGGGTTGCGTACTCATGAAAAATGAAAATGTGATAGCCTAAGCCTCATGATAGTTGAAGATCCATGAGCAGAACTACCTGACGCATGATCTAGAGCAGGCAGTCATGATTTTATCCTTGAAAATCTGGTGGCACTAACTTTGTGGTGAGAAGTGTGACATATACACTGACCAGAAGAGCCTAAAGTATATATTCACACAAAAGGAGCTCAACATTCGTCAAAGTAGATGGTTAGAGCTAATCAAGGATTACGATTGCTCTATTCACTACCATCCTGGAATGGAAAGCAAGGTAGCTGATGCTATAAGTAGAAAAGAACCCACTACACTATCCATGTTATGGATTGAGAAAGACCATATCTTCATAGATATGCAAAAGATTTATTTGGAAGTCATAGGGGTAGGGGATACATACTACCTTGCCCAAATGATTGCACAACCATCCATCCAGGATATGATTAAGGAAGCACCAAGGGATGTTGTGGAGATATAAAAGAGGGTGAATGCAGTAAAGGAAGGGAAGCTGTAGGATTTCCATATCGATGATGATGGTGTGATTCGGTTTGGAACGTGACTTTGTGTGCCTTCATCATTCTGGATAAATAAGGAGCTATTGGAAAATACACATATCTCATCATTATCTAACCATCCTGTGAGTACCAAGATGCACCGTGATCTTTGAGAACACTTCTGCTGGTGTAACATGGAGAAGGAGATTGCAGAATATATATCAAGGTTTGTGGTATGTCAACAAGTTAAAGCTAAGCGAAAAAAGTCCAAAGGTAGGATATAGCCATTGCCTATACCCATGTGGAAATGGGAAAATGTTATTATGGACTTTGTCATGGGTCTCCAAAATACGTCGAAGGGAAATAATGCGATATGGGTTGTGGTTGACCGCCTCACCAAGACTGCCCATTTTATCACTATTCGAGAAGTCCTCTCTCTTGAAAAACTTGAAAATATATATGTGAAGGAAGTGGTGAGACTGCACAGTGTTCCACTCTCAATTGTCATTGACCATGATCCAAGGTTCACATCTAAATTTTGGAGGAACCTTCAACATTCTTTGAGTACTGAAATAAATTTCAGCACAACCTATCACCCCCACACTGATGGCTAGTCTGAAAGAACTATTCATACGCTTGAAGATATGTTAAGAGCCTGCTCTATAGAATTAAAAGATGGATGGGATCAGCATCTCCCATTGGTTGAGTTCTCATACAACAATAGATTTTACTCGAGTTTTCATATGGCTCCATATGGAGCTCTATATGGAAAGTGACATAGAACTCCAACGTGTTGGGATGAAGTTGGATAAAGAAAGCTACTTGGACCTGATCTTGATCAAGATATGCAGAGAAGTTTCAAGTCATCCAGAAACACATCAAAGATACTCAATGTCAGAAAAAATAGCTATGTTGACAACCGTATAAGGAATGTGGAGTTCGAAGTTGGAGATAAAGTCTTCATTCGAATATCACCATGGAAGAGAGTCATGCGATTCGGGAAGAAAGGAAAGCTAAGCCCACGGTATATTGGCCCCTTTGAGATCTTGGACTACATAGGATCTGTGGACTATATTCTTGCACTTCCACCCAATATGGCTCATGTTCATGATGTGTTTCATGTATCACTACTGAGGAAGTACATACCAGACCCATCGAATGTACTAAACTCATAGGAGGTGCAGCTGGAAGATGATCTCTTATATGAGAAGCAGCCAATAATTATTCTTGATCAGAGGGATAACGTTATACACAACAAGACAACCCATCTTGTCAAAGTGTTTTGTAGGAACAAAAAGTTTGAGGAAGCAACTTGGGAAATAAAAGATGCAATGATGGAGAAGTACCCTCACCTGTTTGTGTAATATGAAATTTCCGGGGTAAAATTTCTTAAGGGGGGAAGAATGTAACAACCCAAAGTTTTTCAATGGAAATTCCCTTCTTATAATTATATCATAAAATAAAATGGAAACACAACATAATGAACTACTAAGTGATAAGTGACCATTAATCATATGTTTCTCACTTCTATGTATTGAATTTCGAAAATTCGATATACACTGTTGTGTTCAATAGGTTTTTTGAAGTCTAATGAAATAGAAATAATTTCTAGTGAATAGTAACATACCCTAATAAATAGTAATATGACCCTTATGAATATTAAATCATCCAACTTAAGAGTATCCTTACTGATGAATAATTAAATAAAATTTAGACAACTTAGAAAGTGAAAATTTGACCTTAGTATACATTTTGGTATTTTGTAAGTCATAAATAAATAATTATAATTGATTAATTAATTTAAAATATAATGTTTTTTTAAATGTGTTCATTAATTATCAAATAAATGTCTTATATTTTTTAGATAATTTTATAAGACCCTACTTAATATTTGAAAGAACAATAAAATCAGTTTTAATTCTAAAAACTATTTTTTAAGTAAATTAGGATTTTAATTAAATATTAAATTAAACATATTTACAAAACAAATTTTTAAAATGGAATTCATTTTTGGATTCTACAAGTCGAAAAATGGTTCAGGTACATTTTTGAGATTTATATGAAGTACATGAATTTTTGATGAATAGTGAAATACCGTAATTTACAAAAATAAGCTAAATATGCTAATTATAGAGTCATGTGTGCTGTTCTGCTGATGTAATCCCACTTTTTTTAGGATCACATGATAAAATTACTATTCTTGGTCATTCACGACTCACTATTAATTGTCTTAGGTGAAATTAATAATCTAATGAATTTTATATTAAGGAAACCCCTCTCCCCTCCACAATAAAAACCACCATTCACACCCTCATTTCATCACACCTCTCATGCTCAAAGGCTTATATAAGCTCTGAACAGACATCCTAACTAGCCCATCTTCCACGTTAAAGATCTGATGATCTCATCAAAAGACCATGCTTAGCTTCCTTAAGGGGGATCTCAAGAGGAAGATTTAAGAGGTAATTTCTCTCCCACTTCTCCTATAATTTCCTTTCAATTTCATGTTCATTTCTTGATCTCTCCCCACATATCTTCATCTTAATGGTATTTTAACACCATTATTATACATCTAATATAATTTTATGATTATAATGGGATATTATATCATCCAACCCCCGTTCCCTCTTCCTTTTATTTTATTAAAGACAACGTTGTTCGTGAGGTGTAAATTTATCACCTTCAAGAACGACATGCTTTCTTTTTCCATTTATACCTTAATATCTGCTCGTGGAACCATTTTTATGGTGGAACTAGAATTTTTTTATGTATTATCACCTATTTAGAGTTCTGGAAATAACCTATGGACATATTACTAGGTGATAATTTAAAACAAGTTCATTGTGATCAATAAACCTCCCTAATTAACCCAAATATTCATCATTTAATTCTTATCTAATGATTAATACACATGGATATAATATGATTAATTATAAGATCATTCAATATCCTATAATATCATTAATAACATGTAATATCAGTTCTGTATATTTACCAATGTTCTACCCAAACATCAATTTAAGAATACAAGTGAACAACTCAAGAAAACCATAAAAACAAACAATCCCGAATAATGTTTTTAAACTCTATAACTCATACAAAGGCACATAAAAACACATAATGAAACGATAATGAAATATATTAATGTACACAAGGTTCTGAATTTCTAATTAATCAATATAATTTCATTATACCGATAATTAAAGGGAAGGAAGCATTCAGATACAAGGTAAGGGGAAATTCTCGAACCCAACTTTTTTTCTTCGGGTTCTCCCTCTTTCTCACCATTTTTTATATGGTTACTCCTTAAAAATTATTTTTTCATCATTTTATTTCCTATTCTAGGATATAAATTTTCACCACTATTGTTTATGTCATACAAAATGTTCCCCAAAAGAACTCTTCTTCTAAGAACTCACCTTTTACTTCTCATTCAAGGGTGATGGTTCTCGTATCAAGTATGTTATTCCATCTTTGTTTTGGGTACCCAATGTTTATGAATGTGTTCCTATGAGATAAAACCCATTACATTCCATGGGTTATTTATGTTCATTATTGATTTATGTTCTATGTGGAATGCAAGATAATGATAATATTATGATGTGACGGGTGCGCCCATAATTTTATAGCGCAATATGAATGTTTGAATGTGATGGGTGTGCCTGGAATTATACAGTGATCCAATGCACTGGATAAAGTGATGAATCTCATGATTAAATGTGAAATGATTGGTGAACAATATTGTAGCTTGATTCACAAGTATTTGTGGTAGTTAACCACTAAGACATGATGTTTCATTTTTATGCATTGCCACATTCCAAGTCTTATATTTATGCTTCCTCCCATGTTCATGATCTTTTTCCAATTTTATGATTATGATCACCCCATTCTATGTTGTTCTTATCTATCCTCTTACTAGGCTTCTAGATCACCCCTTTTGATGTATATCCTCAGCTGCCTACATGTACTAAGGAGAGGAAAAGTTCCAATAAGAAGCTAGAGAAGAAGAAATTAAATAAATTTTTATACTTGATATTGTAATTGTTATGTATGGTCCTAGTTTTCTTAAGACAGTAAACCTTTGGATCCTAGATGGGTAATACTATTATGTTGTTTATCTTTAAAATTATGTAATAGTAATTTAAGAAAAGTTTGGTTTTCTATACATGAAATATTTGTACTTATGGTGATTTCATTATAAAGGGTTCATCTTTGTACCCTTCCATACTGAAATCAACTTTCACAAATCCCAACTCATCTATTTTAATAGTACTTATTTTATCAACCCACTTGTGTTGAAAAACCTTTCACTCAAAATGTCATATAATCTAAATCCCATATTTTTTTGATGATGCCAATGTATGAAATATTCACATAAATTTGATTTCGGTCATTATCACCAGAAACATGCATCACTTCATCTATATGTGTAACTCCACTATTCTATCTCCTGTATTATTCATCATGTTCATTATTATATAAAGTAAAACAATTAATTTCATAAGCATTTTAAGATAATACATGCACACAAGGTCCTTCAGCTAGCCATCAAAGTCGTTAGAAAATTGTGTCTGGATTTTCATTTGACACCTTAAAAATATCATCCTAAAACCATCCTACAAGCTGTTGATTAGGTTTATTTGATATCAAATTTTCATCCCTTTGTGGATTAGAATGACTAATAATTTCTTTGTGGGTTTCATCATATGGTTCAATGTCTTAATTGTGATGAAAAACATAAAGGTGGGCTCGATCCCAATATGTAATATTGACGGTTTCAACCACCATTCCAGAAATTCCAACACTCTCAAGTCACCCAATGTAACAAGATTTTGTTAGAACAAATATTTGCACACTGGAAAGGTATTCAGTATAAAATTACACGACTTCCTCAATAATATATTGCTCTTAAATACAACCCTCTATATGACATCGATTTTTGACATACCCTTTCAAATTCGTCATATACCATTAAATGAGGCACATATCTCTATAGTGCACAAAACCACATAGCTCAATCTCTCTCACCATGCGAACCATAAAATAAACCATCACATCAATTAATTTTAGTAAGAACAAATTTATAATTCACATTATATGACGAAAATTTCCCTTTCCCCAGTCAATAATTATTTTGAGTCTATATCTTTGGTACATAGAGCTTTGAAGAAGAAATAGAGCTTCGCCAACGTATGGAAAAAATTCTTACTGAAAATATTACGTAAATATATAAGAATTAGAACATGCGTCAAAAAATAGATGTCTTGGGATTTTAGAACATTTAACATTATATCATTCATTCGCATGATGTTAATGATAATTGAAGAATATCCATTAGGAACATTTACATCCTTAACTAAGATTCAAAACCTATATATCTCCTTCCTCGAAAGAGTGTAAGTAGATGGAGGAATAAATTTTCTTTTTTCACCCATCACTCGTTCCAACTTTTCTCATATTTCCATGCCAACCATGTCCAATCTAGCCATAATTCCATCATTTTTTTCCTAGTGCGTTTAGAAACGTGCTGATGACACTATCACATAAATTGTTTTTAAACATGCATAACATCAAGAAAATGTCTGACATAAAGACCATTCTAGTATGGTAGTAAAAAAATAGATTTCTTTTTCAAACCGGTTTTGTATGGTTTTTTGAAAATAGTTTACCAAAATAAAATTCTGCATCTTTAAATTTCACAAACAATTGACCACCTCTTAGTGGAGATGGAGGTGTAAATTATTTTGAACTTCCATTGAATGATACCATCTAATATTGGTACATATGTCATCGAGGTAGAAATCGGTGAGGTCCAAGAAATATAGTTTTCAATGAATGTTTCAACCAAATTGATTATGTACCTTGTTCTTAGAGGCAACACCCAAGAGTTCCTTTAATGCAATATCCTAAATACTTTCCATAAGCAGTAAAGTCTATTATCACCCCGAACAACATGGATCTCAACATGTAATATTCATTTATGAAAGCATCATACATTGTAACACCAAAATCCAACAATAATTTCAAATCCTAGATCAAAGGATCCAAATAAACATTAATATCATTACTTGGTTGTTTTGGTCTTAATATAATCATATATAATAGGATGTGTTTTCATTTCATGCATAACCATGGTTCAATGTTATAATTTATTTACATAACCTCCCATGTAGTTTTATTTCTTCATTGAAAACCAAAAATATTCAATCCTTTTATAGATAATGAAAGATGAAGGTTTCTCATCTCATATCCAATGTCATGATACTCATGGTCAATTCTCCTCCACTGAGAAGAGTCTACAGTGTGTTGTAGTTTTCCATATTTATTTCTTATATCTTTATGCCACTTCAATTTCCATGTAGTCTCCTCACATTCATATAAGAACCTTAACCTTGTAATGATTATAAAGTACCATGAAACATTCATATAACCGAATTCATCATTCTTGTATCAAGAAGCATCACACTTTGGGAATTCTCTATATTCTTTTTGGTCTACTAGAAATAGCATAAAGTCATTCGAGAAGGCCTGTATTTATTCATAGATCATACACATTGATTTTAGCATTAATTTTTTATAATATGTTCACCTTAAGAGTTCATTTTATTTTAGAATAATGTCATTAAATAGATTATGTGATTCTGTAAAACAGACATCACTCCATCAATTTCTTTCTTTCAAATTATACATCTTCAGTAAGAATGAAAATTTTTTATATTTAGTTCAACAATCAAACAATGGTGTATTTTCACAACTATTTAATTTCTCAATCAATTTTGGTCAATCACAATGTCCGTCTTCAGTGGTCCTTGTGATATTTATAATATGATCTTCACAATATTACAAATCTGTAATATTATCCTCCATACCATATTCTTCATTTTACACACTTGTAATCACATTAAATGGTTCTTAAAAAACACTATTATCCCATTCACTATATAAATTTTCTTTTTCCCCATGTTTATTCTTACATTTTTAACATTGATATTTTCCATGATAGGTCATGTGTTATTACAACTCCTCTAGACTAACTTGTCTTGAATAACAACATAAAAACAGAAAAAGGATTTGATAAGGATCATTAACATGATCTTTTGCAAGCTTGATGAACGCTTTCACACTATCATCATACTATTTTGTCAGACGATTGGAAACCATCCTTTCTTTATTTATATCAATCCAATTTGATTTGGTGATATTTATATTTAACAAAATAAATACACAAAACATTGATATAAAAATTAACAAAGGATAAAATAACACACTCTTTTATAAACTGATTATAAAATAACAAAGAGCTATTTTAGACAATCCATTTACAATATTGAAATCCCATTAAAATCTATTTATAAAAATTTAAACTATTAAAAATTAAAAGTTAAAATCCAATTAAAAATCATAGTTGAAATACCAATAAATGACCAACCATTTACACATATTCCCCTTTAAAATAACATTATCTTTTTAAAGAAAAAAAATTTGTCACAAACATACTTCATCAAAATTTGTGAGAGGGTTTCTTTTATATCTCTTTCTAATCCATATGTATACCCTATATAATATTCACAACTTCTATAAACAAACCCTCACGTAAGAGGAACCATAAAACAACAAGGAATACAAAAAAATATTTACCTCAAATCCTCAAGAAATTCTATCTCAATAAGAACAGATTACAAAATAAACAACCACATAAGAGAACATTGGATAGTTCATCTCAATGGATTATAAAAAATAACCTAACCACTTTATAACCTTAAGAGGACCTCAAATTCATTTCAAATGTTATGGGTTTTTTCAGTCCAAAACAACATTAGTGTGTTGTCAATGGTCAAGAGGGTTATTGTTCCTTCATCTACATATATTAAAAATTATATAAATATAATTATTATATATTAAAAATATTTTCAAACAATAATTTTAAGAACATAATAAGAAATCAAATACATCCTTTCATGGTGGTGGTGGTCCAAAAGTACACATGAGTAATGTTTTCCATTCCCATGGAAGAAGTAGTCCACCCATATTCATGTGTGATGTTTTAGTATTACAAAAGATTATTGGGTAAGATGGTGGATATTATATTATCTCTACAGAACTAAAATTATATAATAAATTTCATATATATTCGTTAAATAATCTTTATAATCTTCTATGTGATGTGGTGATGAAAAACTAAATACATCCCTTTGTGGAGAAGGTAGTATTTATGTATGGATGAGGGACGTTTTGAATTCCTATAGGATGAAAATGGGATAAAAAAGGTTGTATGATAATCATAATAATTTTTTAGTATAGAGGTGATACTTATTCCATTATATTGGTATAATTAAAATTTATTACAATGATTTATAAGAATAAAGAAACTTGAATGAATTCAGTTACAACTTTACCTCTTCATTAGATTAACCCATTTGTGTTGGACATAAGGTACTTATAAGAGATGTTTATGGTCACACTAAGGGTTTAGAAATGTGGTTTGAGATGTTAGAAGATGGGTTTGGGAATAATTTTTAAAAAAAAATATAATCTCATATATACGTATCGAAAGGTTATATTAAGACCTCATTTGTAGGAAAAAATAAATGTTGTTTCCAAAAATATTATGTCTTTAAGGGTCTTTGATGTGTCATTTATTTAATATATTTTTTCCCATCTATATTTTATTGAGGTTTTTATTATCAAAATGTTTTGATTATGAGAAATTATAAATTTTGTTAATTTGATATTGAATATGTTATTCATTTAATATACTTTCAAATAGATTTTTTCAAGTGTTTATGTGAGGAATTTTCCTCGACATTAGTTTTTTTACATTTTAAAGGGAATTGTTTTCATATTTGTAATTAATTATTAAATTTACATAAATTAATTACAGAATAAATTCTACCATAATTGTATATTTGTATACTATTTTTCCTAATTAAAAATTCATTATTTAATTTAATTATTTTATTTTATTCGTGTAATTTAATATGTAAATTGAATGGATTGATTTACTATGTTTTTAATTTTGTGATGATAATCACCAAAATAGTCATGCGTTTTTTGATCCTACTACACCCAAAAAATTGGAAGAGGCATCAAACTACATCACATTGAGTTAAGACTACTGTATAAGTATTGTATTGAAATTTTTCAATCCATAAGCTCCCACATGAAAACAATTCAAAGATTCATTTGAAAATATGGTAACCCCCAATCGACCATGCCTCTAAGAAATACAATCCAACCTCAAAATTCAAATATTTTTCATAAATAAAATAGAGGTGTCACACATGTGAAAATTAGAAAATTCAAGATACTACTAGATGTAAATTCCGTGGGGATGCATGTGTAAAAATGGGAAAGGAATCAAGAACCAACATAAAGTAACTATAATGATCAAAATTAAATAAGGCTTGATACTACATTATGATGTTGTAGTTACTCTATGTGAATCAATCAAGCTTCTATATGAAATAATACATTTATTGTAAAAAAGAAATTATTAATATGTTCCTTTAAAAAAATTAGAAAAGGATCGCTTACATGTCTCTTGGTTATGTGGGAAAATCTACATATCATACCTATAATTTTGATCGATTATAAATGTTCATAGACCTACTATGTAGATTATTCCATTTCAGCATCCCTACGAAAAATCATGAATTTAAATATCAATAGTCTGTGAGAATCTATGGTTAATAAAGCTTACTGGAGGTAGTAGCGGTGGAAGAGGTGGCAGAGTTAGCGGTAGAGGTAACATCAGTGGCAGCAGCGTCGAAAGAGGAGGAGAAGGAGGTGTTAGTGGGGGTGGAGGAGGAGCGGGAGGTGAAAAATGACGTGGAGGAGTATGAGGATGAATTTGTAGCAGCGGCAACATAGGAGGAGAAGGAGGAAGATTCCGCACATGAGGAGGAGCAGGAGGAGCAGGAGGAAAATTCGATGGCCGCAGCGATGACGGAGGAGGAGGATCAGGTGACACATGTATAGGGTTCTGTGAGAGCTTATGTGGTAAAAAGGGAACATGACATAGTATGGGTTAATTTATAAAATCAAGAGAATCATTTATCATTGCTAATTTGAAAAGAACTGATAAAACATACATTTTCTAATGTTTTTTAGTGCTAAAAAAGATTGGTCTCTATCATTGCTAAAAAAGTGCTCATAAATGTCATCTTTATCAGTTATAAATGTTTAGTGTTGATAAAGACCCATCATTATGAGTGCTAAAAAATATCAAATAAATGTATATTTTATCATCATTTTTGAATTAATGATGATAAACCATTCCATTAATTAATAATTAAAAATTATAAACAATATATTTATTATATTAATTATTTTATAAATATATATAATTAATATATTTATTATAATTTAATAATTTAAATTATAAATATATATATATATATTTATTTTTATGTGGCTGTGTTTAAATTATAGTTATATATATACCTAGAATGATCAGTCAGAGGAGAAACCCCTGGCCATTTATCAAAAGAAATGAAAAAAGTACAGTAAATTGAAAAGAAGACTGTAGGCGAACATCTTGCTCACAACCAACCATTCCAACTAAAATAGGAAAACTACATTTCATAATAATCATATCCTTCTCCATATCCATAGTTTTTCTCTTCCTTTGCATTATCTGATTCCCATTCTAAAGGAGTTTCATGTTGCTTCAGTATATTATCATACTTCTTTCTAAGCTTCAACTTTTCCAACAATGAAAGCTTCTTACAGTATTGCGTACACGACACCAGGGTGGCTCCAGTCTACCTCTTAGATGAGGCCCTAGTGTCCAATGTCTTCGGAATGTGAGAGTAGTCCTTCATAGGCTTTCTCCGAGGTGGAGCAGTCATAACACCATCATTTTTAGAAACCATCCTTCTCCCACTCTAAAAAATATCATTGAAAGAGGGCCTGATAGCACCACTATTTTCCTTATCACTTTCAGAAATATTTCCCCAATTACCAGTGACCTTCATGGGAGCATAAGTATTACAATCATCATTCTTCCACAAAATCTCATCCTCTGCAATAGCTAAGCTCCCCCTTCCATAATCTGAGATTTCATGTTCTGGTCAATTGGGGAAAGGCATTGAGAGTCTGACGTGATATGAAGACCATCACAAGACACCCTCTCTATTGCACCCTCATTAGCCTCTCTTTTCTTGGAGTTAGTATGAACATCTTCATTCAAGTGAAATACTTCAGCCATAATGGGTACCTCCCCATCCTCCAATCCTTCTAACCGATTGCACGTCGTGACAACTTGCATTTCCCTAGCCTCACAAGCTGTGTATTCAAGAGGATCTACAGAACCAGGCCCTGACTGGCACAAATCAGCAGTGTCCTCTGACAAGGGTTGCAGTCCAACACCCAGATCACTCCTCAATCTCTGAAAATTTGTCTCACTGCTGGATTTGATGACACTAGCACCGGTTTCATACCAGGAGAGAAAGCAGGAGCCACTGTAAAATCATCCCGGTTCACCCTCTGCAATTGTAATTGACCCAAATGATCCTCCATCACTGCATTGCAAGTTGGAGAGACTCCCACCCTAATATTGTCTCCAATCTCACCCCTGCTCACTGGCATGGTCCAAACCAGTAGCAGCACATCCTCCGCTAAATTTCGTCTTCAACACTTGTGAGCAGCCACCCGCCCTACAACTACGAAAATCAAATGACAGATGACCAAAACGGCCGCATGACACACAGTAAAATATCCATGATTCAAAAACATACTCATGTTTCCAAAGAAACTCTTACTCATCATTAACCCAAATAAAATGAACCGATGACCTTGCAACATCAACTTCTACATAGATTCTCGAACAAATAAAATGGTATACAACCTCATTGCGATGATCAGAGCAAAGATATCTCCCTACCATGTTCCATATTCCACACAAAATCGACGGATTTTGAAAGGAGAGAGGAAGGCCAGGAAGGATTACCCAGGTCGTGATTGTTGAAGGGTCACGCCGCATATGAAAATCGAAACTCCAACAAAACATGTAGAAAGATGACCCGTTGTATCTTCTAGGGGCCCTGGACCAGGTAGTCATGAAGTCTTCTTCAGATCCAAAGCATATCATGAAATTCCTCCAGTCAAGAAAACCAACGATCGCACATTCCTATAGCTCACATGAATCAAAGACAAACTGCTCAAACAAATCAATCGAAGGCCGATGGAGACAAAATTGAGCCACTAAGGTAAGCTTGCAAAGGTTTGAAGCACTGTTGAGCTCCACCAAAGGCAGTGAAAGCTGGGGAGCCTTGCGGAAGAGGACTGGGAATTTCGGCGAGAGAGAGATCCTCTGGAAGGGAAGAAGGGGTTTTGAGGGGGGCCTACTCTTCTCATTTGGATAATGGAATGAGACTCCCCCCTCCGATTGGGACGGGGGAGCAGATTCCAGCGGTATCAGATCTAGGTCATCGGAGAGAATCCGAAGAGTCCAACGGCATCTGATCTATCTTATATATATATATATTGATATATTAATATTAATATTAATTTTTTATTTATTTAAATATATAAATATATATATGTCTGCATCTGTGTATATATTCATTAAAGACCTATATTTATAAAAAAATATTCTAATGGTATTAATAAATATATATTTATCATATAAAAATATATTTTGTAAATTTATAATTATTTAAAAATATTTATATTTAATTAGATATTTATAATTATAATAATATATAATATATTTAAAAATTATATAATTATATCTGACTAAATATTTATATTTTGAAATATAATAAATATATTTATTGTTCATTTAAATATAGTTATCATGATTTTAAGTATTTATGAGAACATAAACCTTCATATATATAGTAAATGAATGAATGCACCATGTGTAGTCCTAAAATATATATGGCCAAAATTATGGTAAACCATGAAAATATTCTTGAGATGAATATGAACGTCTATTTACGCATTAATTGACACATTAATTTGGAAACATAAATTTCTTTAAATATATATATATATTTAATCAGTATTTATATATGTATAAAAGTATATATATTTTATATTATAATCATATAATGTAATAAATATATAATAAATATTAAACTATAACTAATAAAAATAATATAAATAAATAAAACATAAACATAATAAACATAATAAACATAGAATTTTATATAATGTATACATATAAAAAAATTTAATACAATTAAACTATTTTTATATAAATTAATAATATTTTCTATTAAATTAGTTTTTTAGATTTATTATTAGAACTGATAAAGTCTACTTTTTATATGTGTTATTTTTTTAATGCTTCTAAAGGTGGGCCTTTATCAATGATTATAGTAGCGTGGATAAATCATAGATCTATCAACATTTTTTTAGCAATGATAAAATCCCAACTTTTATTAGTGCTTTTTTATTAGCACTCATAAAACCCGAGCGCTTCCATGTCATGTATTTTTTGTAATTCCATCATGTTGGGTTTTAATAAAGTGATAGAGAAATTTTTATTTTCTAACATCATTTACAGAATCTCTAATTCAACGTGTGTCATCCATATTCTTGTAGTCTAAATAAAAATTGTGTTGACCACTATTAAAAGTTAAAGAAATGAACTAATCACCATAATATTTCAATAATGATAGAGTGTGTGGATAAATTATAAGGATAAATCATGTTTCGAGAAAAACCAAATTTACATTTTTTTCAATCATCATATGCTAGAAAGGATAGTAATAAATACCCATTACTATTTTTTAGATGAATTTTCTGGATACTTCCACTTAACAATTGAACTAGAAGGTATGGGGAAGATGGACTTCACCTATCAATTTGGATGAGTCGCCAATAAAAGGTTGAATTTCGGGCCATTCAACTCCCTAGTTAAATTTCAATGATGTATGGCTATTATTTTCTCAGATCTTATTTTATATTTCATGGAGGTATTTCTCAAAGATTTAATTTTTTTTGATAATTCATTTGATCATTGATTAGGAAATATGGAAAATGTTTTGAAAACATGAATTGAAGATAATATTATTTTAAATTTTGATATATTTTATTTCATGGTTGAAAAAGGAATAGTGTTGGGGAACATAAATTTAAAAAATTTGATAGATGTTGATAAATCAAAAGTAGATGTAATAAAATTATATTTATATTCAAATTTTTTAAAACATGTTTAATCCATTTTAAGACATGTAGGATTTTAATTAATATTCTCTAATGAGTTTTGTAAGACTTATCTCACTCTATCAATATTAATTTAAAAGGAACATGACTTTAATTTTGAATATGTATGAAAAAATAATTTGGTAAATTGACGAAAATTTTGATTGGTCCTCCAATAATGAAACTATCCAACAAGGAGTACCCTTTTGATTTTCATTTATATGCATCAAAGGATGCAGTAGATGATTCTATATCCCAAAGAATTGGCATGTATCCTTAAGTCATATCATCTACATCAAGGAACTTGGATGCCCAAAAAATAAATTTCATAACCACCAAGAATGAGTCCCTTATATTCATCGTTTCACTAGATATATTCTGATCATATCCTCTAGGAACCAATGTTGATTTTTTTTTCTGATCATGCATCACTAAAAAATTTAATGAAAATAGTAGACACTAGTAAAATGCTGGTGAGTTGTATGGTACTATTATAAGAGTTCAATTTATAAATTAATGATAAAAAAGTTACAAAAAATTTGGGTTTTGATCATCTAAATCAACTACCCAACACAATTGAAAAATAAATTGCAAACCTGAACCCAATTAATAATGAACCTCCTAGAGAGAAACTCATAATCTTCATTGATGAAGTACCATGGTATGAAAAAAATTCAATTATCTAGTTAAATCTAAAGTACCCTCCCATCCAGACACTAATCAAAAACATAATCTTATATCTGAATATAGATTTTATATTTCATTAGACCCATTTCATCAGAAAATTTATAGTAATAAAATACTAAGAAGATGCATATCCTGATGTGAAATTGAATAATTTTTTGAATTCTGTCATAAATTATATTATGGGGGCCACATTGGACTTCATAAGACAGACCAAAATATTTTTCAATCTTCAATTTTTTATCCCACCTTATTCAAATATTCATATGAATGTTTTAAAATATGTAAAAAATGCTAGTTTTCTAGTAATATATCATAATGACAAGAAATTATTAAAAAATAAGTCACTTTTATTGAACAAAATACTTAAAGAATATGGAATGGACTTCATGGGACCATTCCAAATTCCATTTTTATATTAATATATTATTTTATATATAGATTATTTTTCAAACTACTTGGATGAAAAATCCACCAGGAATGTTGATGCTAAATATTTTTTTTTTATTTTTTCCAGGATAACCTATTCTGTAAGTTTGGAGTGCCACATCCTATAATCAGTGACCATGGAACTCATTTATGAAATATGAAAATGGATTTATTACTGTAAAAGTATTGGATAAATCATAAAACAATAACATTGTACCATCAATAAAAAATTCCCCAGTAAAATTATCTAATAGATAAATCATTGTAATTATAAAAAAAAATTTAACCCCAATTGGGAGCACATGATCCAAATAATTGATGATACCTTATGTTCTTATAGAACAATATATATGACACCCAATGGGATGAACCCCTATATATTGATTTATGGAAATATTTTCCACCTTCTGCTGAAATTGGAAGAAAAATCATACTAGTCAGAAAGAGAGACGAATCATGACCTTGGTAATGTTTTCAAAGAGAGGAGATTTAAGTTGAAAAAACTAGAGGAGATCAGGAGGTAATTGTTTTAAAGGTCAAATATCTAAAATGACAGAACACGTATTTCCCATGAGATGTTAATTCAACTAATAAACATCAACCATGGAGGTCATGTGTTTTTATAAGAATGATGACTTAAACTAATTCTAGGTAAACTGAATTCTAAATGGGACGGTCCCTTTACTATTATTTGTGCACACCCCTTTAGTAATATTCATATTGAAAATAAAATAGGGGAAAAAATATTATCACTAAATTGGTAGTTCCTGAAAAATTTCAATGGGACAACAGTTCATGAACCATTGGAGGAGTTCAAACTCCTTCAATACGATTAAAAATGATGGCCTATCAATTTTCAACATTCCTTTACACTTGATTAAAATAATTAATTCAATATTTTATATATTTACGTGAAGAGTCACTTTAAATACTTTGAGGAAACATCATAAATTAATTAATGGGGAGGTAATATTGTCTTCTAGGAATTAATGTAGTCTATGATTTTTTTTAAAAATTAAATATTTAGTTAATATAATGACATTAAACAAAAGTGTTTCAATGATGAAACCCATAATATTTTCCTTATTTATCTCTCCCCCATCATCATATTCAAGAATTATTTAATATACCTAATATATTATTTTTTTTTCCTAATTTTTCATGTCCATCATAGAAGATTATTCTAGAATAAAAAATGGAGAAACTAAACATAACACACATCATGAATGTAAAATTTGATAGAACTTATTTCAAAGAACATGCACCGCTCGACTAAAGCATCATTCCAAATGTTATTTTTTTTACATCCAATATCTTTTTAAATCCCTATTTTTTCAAATATATTACTGAGTATTCACATGAAATTGAATTCCCACACTTGAATTTACGCTTTATTTAACTTATCTACATGAAATTAATTTATTAGAAATGCTGTGATGAGATGTTTTACATTTTGATGCTATTGATAATGAATGAGTAAAAATATCAATCTGATTGTTAATATAAATAATATATATTTGAATGGGGACTCATGATTTAATGGATTATTTGATTCATATAAATTATATTTGTAAATAATTATCCATTATTTGAATTTATGAATTTCATTAGAATCTATTTTTTATAATTAGTCATGCCATTAGTGATTGTAAAAAATCATATTTCACAATCCTCAGAGAAATTATAGTCCATGTAAATCTTATTAATTATTGACCATACTTATGGAGTGATCTTGGCACAATTCACGAACTAAAAATTACATTTTAAGTTTCCAAATCCATGAAAATTAAAATAATATAAAAAATTATTGATCCATCTTTGGAGAAACCATTTTTCTTTAAAATACCATATTTTCATCAATCCTTGTTTAACCCATAAAAACCATGAACTACCTTTTCATGTATGATCCATTTTTCAAACAATTTTTATCCATTACTACTCTCCTCTTAGTTTTTTCTTGGTATTTTAATACTGAAGTGTGTGGATGAAGGGAATCATTGTGGATGGAATGATTTACATTGTCAAGAAAATGTTCATGGGTTGATTTTTAAATAAATTAATGTTGTAGATTCATTCATAATAATTCATTGTTTTTTCTTCTTGGATTAAAAATGGAAGATGAAAAAAGTAGACAAAATGAGAAAAATGGGTTCTGAGTTGGATGAAAGATTCAACATTACAATACTTGTGATTTTAATCATGTGTGGTGATGTGGTGGATGTGTGGTTTATTCTATGAATAAAAATAAAAAAACTATAAAAAATGAAAAGGTTATTTAAAAAATAAAAATAAATTATAAATGTAAAAAAAAAATTCCAGTGAGTTGACAAATCATTCATTGGGATTTATTTTAACATAGACTTTACTATGAGTTTTGGTATATTTGATTTGTTCAAATATGAAGGGTATAATTTCAATGAGATTTTACTTTTTATATCATGAAAATTATTTTAGAGGTCAACCTCCTCCTTGAGATTTAGTTTTAAATTCTTATCAATCATATTCCTAAAAGTCATTTGAACCATTAATGAAATCCCTCATGATTTTATGTGACTTATAAGTTCACAAAGTGGATAAATTATTGTCTTTAAATGCCTATGGATACAGAGTGTTTTCCCATGATATGAGAATAAATCCACTTGAATCGTATAATAAGTGATTAGAGAAATGATTAAAATTTAAGGTATATCCTGATTTGGAATGTCTAATAATAATTAAATGAGGATGTTGAATGAAATAAAGAAAAAATTTACATCATTTTCTTAATTGGAAAAGTAATATAAATTAATTTATTTTTTCAATCAAAATTGAAATTAAATTGATATTTTATAGGAAATTTGATAAATTGATTTTACATTGATGATTTTTTAATTTTATTAAATTGAAATTTTATTAATGATAGAGTTACTTCCAAATGATTTTTAATGTTTAAATATTATATTTTTGGACAATAATGGGTTATGTGTGGGAGTATTAAAACATGCAATTTTCATGATTATTTTTAAATAAGCATCAATGGTTTTAATACCAAAAAATTGATACATTAATGTCAATTATCACATTTTATTGGTTTATAAAATATTTAGGATTGATGATAAAAAAGTCATAATGTTGGGAGTTATCTATTTTAATTTATTTAATTATTTTGGATACATTATTTTATAATGATGCTAGAGTTTTAAAAATATTAATAAATTGTTTTTAGAATAATTAGCATTCAAATAAAAACCAAGGTTACTAAATTTCATTTTCTTTTTAATATTAGTCACATAATCTAAAATCATTATACCTAAATAGAAACATCCTTTATTTTATCATTTTAATGTTCTCCTAACAACATTTTAGAATTTATATCTACAAATAATAACTAGGGAAATACATGAACCAATGAATGAGCTAAAATTATTTTCAAGGTAATAAATATAAGATTGAATCATGGAACATGGGTTAGAAGACATGACATGATGAAATAAAAAGTAATAAAACATGAATAAACATAATTAAGCATAAAATATAGGACATGAGATCATTTAATTATTAAATTTTAGTTTATTTCAATCAACATAAATCATGAAATAATCATGATTCAATTCTCATTTCACATGGTGGGGCACGAGTCAAGGATAACCACCAAGAAAATTATGGGTGGAGCACAAGTCAAGGCTAACCACAAAGACTATTACGCATTGAGTATCATGAGACTAAACAATACCCCATAAATTGGAATTCTATCTAGGTGCACCCATCATAGTAAGTTCATGAATATGTGTTCCTGAAAAAAAATATATGGTCAATGCACTGTATGAAATGGGTATAATAATCATGTCATAAAGCATAATAAATGAGTGTATCATAAATGTTTCTATGAAAGAATGTATTTTAATCATAAATAAGAATAAATATGAAAAAATAGGATTAGCTCAGGATATTTGATGATGAAATTAAGTGAAAGAAATTAAAAAGAGTGTTTAGAAAAAATTGTAAATAAATCATTTTAGTTTGGTCTAAAGGAAACTTTTCAAGAATCATTAATACAGAAAAATAATAATTGTTGGTATATTATCAGAAATGAAACAATATAGTATTTCTAGTTAATCGTATTGATTTTATAAAATTAATGTTGTCTTAAAATAGAATATAGAGTTCAATTTAAAATATATAAGATATCAAGAAGTTACCATTAAATAGGCTTGGTTATCAGGAAGAATTGGGAATGGAACATTTTCAAAACATGTATATCCTATAAAAATAATGGTTTACTGATTTGGATTCATGATTTTCCAATATATAAAATTTATATTTAATAATTTAATAAAAATAATTATTGGATAAATTGGGATAGATATATAGATAGAAAGTGTAACTTGAAAGAAAAAATGGATCTTTAGAAAGAATCTCTTACCATATGTATGGAAGTGTTATGCACTTGAATTTTTTTTCCAGGATAATTTAAATAAATAAAAAAATTAATTAATTCAGAACATTTCTAAATTTATTTTAATTATTATAATTTTATTGTGTAAATTTAGTGTCCTTTTTTATGTTATAAGATTCAATTTCAACATTCGGTATTGTTAATTTCTACAGTTTTCATGATCAGTTAAATTTATAGACGTATGAAAGATCATGTTGGAATGGAGTAAAAATCCAGAATTTAATTTATATGAAATTACTGAAAATAAATATTATTAAATTTTTATATATGTAATTTTTTTATTTTAGATGAGGTGGAATCATTAGATATGACATTACTGATACTCATTTAGATTTTTTTGATTGTTTATCGATCAATAGGAACTAATTTTTTTTATTAATTAAAATCATTTATATATAATGGTTCCATAAAAATAAATAGGTTAAAATAAATATATTATAATATATTTTACCTATGAAATAGTTTTATGATCCGCGTTGAAGGTTGTAATGGAAATTTGAATCTTGTTGTCCTTGAATGTGACAAATTAACACATCATAGACTATGTTTCAATTTTCAGAATAAAAGTGGAGTGGAAGAGAAAAAACTATTCCATTAACGCGATAAAATTATATTATATATATGATAATGGATATTTCATGTAATGTGAATAAGGTTATTTGAGGAGACAATATGAAAACAAAATAACATGAAAATGATTAAATGAAAAAAATGAAGATTTTACTACAAAAATTTTCCTCCATGAGAACCTCCATAGGGAAATTGGATTTTGTATTTTTTTGAGACCAGAATATCATGGAAGTGGTTAAGAGACATTTTAATAGTATTGGGAATAAACATTACAAGATCAAATGCACAAGAGGTGTGAGGAGATGAAGTGGTGAGGTGTGTTATTTATGGTGGAGGAGTGAAGTGGTTCGTCACTATTTCCTTCATTTGTTTATTAATTTTACACAAGAAAATTAATAGTTAGACCATTATCATTAAATATATTAAATAATGAATGTTTTTTCTTGATTATAGTGATTAAAAAATTAATGAATCAATGAATATTTCATTTTAATTTATACTGTTATATACCATAAATTTATGTATTTCATTATTCACCAAAAATTGAACTCTTTTAGAAAAATACAAAAAACCCACCATAACCATTTTTTGAAATGTAAAATTAATAAATGAAATCCATTTAATGAAAATATTTTTATAAAAAATATGAATTTATTTTTTTTAAATATAAATTTATATGAAAATAACAAAATAAAATTTAAAACTGATTTTAAAACACTTATAAAAATTAATTGAGGTCTTATAAAATGGTCATATAATCATAATAAAACTATATAATAATTTATGAAAATGTTTTATGTAAATACTATTTTCCTTTATATAATTATATTAACTATTAAATTGTAAATAAACATTCATGTTTTACAAATATACCAAAACGCAATTTATCATTTTCAATGCATTTATTAACTGAAACTATGATATAATTATATCATATTTTACTTTCTAAGATACCTATATTTTTTAATACATTAATAGGTGATGTAACTATTCTATTATCCTAATTACTATTTTTAATATCCATATTACTATTCCAAATGACATTTTACTATTACGTTGTTATAGGTACCTTAGCATCTCTAAATACCTCTTATTTCATTTATTCTTCTCTTATAAAGTTTGTATTATAGAATAAATGTGATTTAATGTTATTTAAGATATATGGAATAATTATAAGAAGGTAATTTTCATTGATATAATTCTAGGTTGTAACATTATCCCCCCTTATTAAATTTCTCCCATTAAATTTCATTTTACAAACTAAGGAGAAAAAATGAGAGGAAACATCTCCTTCATTTTTCCTCTCTTTCTAATGTTTCATATTCATTCTTTTCGTTCAACCTAAGTAATGAGACCATGTGAGTGGTCTTGTTGGGTATAAATTTATCTCTATTATGGAAGAACATCACTTCGTACTCCTTGTAAGAGATATATTTTTCCAACTTTACCACCTCTGTATTTTTGTAAATGTGAGGTATATGGTATGTACTACAACAAGAGAGATACATAAAATACATATTATACATTGAAAAGGAAGGTTGAAGTGCTATTAGATATTTAACAACTCCAACATGATCGATAATCCTAAAGGGGGTGGTGTAACTGGGACATAGCTTTCCCTTCTTCCCAAATCTCATGATCCTCCTCTATGGTGATATAAATAAGAATATCATGACTTCAAACATAAACTCTAGGTCTCATCATCAATTGTTTTCAAAAATCATTAACCAAATTTGGTCTACCCTGATATGTTTCTGAATGTTTTAAACCTTTTCCACCATTTCTTTAACCATATCTAGTCCTATAATCTTACATTCATCTATATCCTATCTATATGCAGGATTTCTAAATATTTTCCAATAATTTACTTAAAATAGATCCATTTAGAGAATAAAGTGGGAACTACTGTTTTAGTAGTACTCAAGGATAGGAAGATTTTCATCCCATCTTCCATGATGTCCATTGAAAAAACATCCAACATGTTTTCTTATCTACGAATAGTATTTTCATAATGGAAGTCAGTGAGAGGATGATAGGCCATACTGAATATTATCTCTGTATTTAGAGAATTTAGGAGACAATTTAAAGAACATGGAAGTAAATCTTTGATAGTGGATAGATATAATTTATCTTGTTACTCCATGTAGACATACCACATATCCGATGTATATCTATGAAGGTTGATCGAGCGATAATACCTCTCTAATTGCAATAAATTGAGATGTCATAACGAGATCAACCAAAATAACCCATATTAAATTTTTTCCTCTTGATGTATTTTGAACTCCGGTGAAAAATTCAATTGTCATATTTTCCCATTTTCCATGTTGGTATGTATAATGGTTTCATAATCCCTTAGAATGTGTTCATTAATCGTAAACTTACTAATAAACAAGGAACATGGATGTATATTTAGTGATATCTTTCTTCACAATTTCCCACTAATAGTTATCTCATAGATCACGATATATCATTGGGATATGTAGATGGATAGAGAAGGATGGACTATGTACATCATTAAGAGTCTATTTTTTATCTCTTGATCAAAGGGAACATGTAATCATGACCCCAATATCACGAATCCTTCCAAACCCATTTGGAACTCTAAGGAATTACCATTTCTGATGGCTTCCACACTTTTCATAATTACCACATCATTTTGTTGAGCATCCTTTATTTTCTCCATAATAGATGGTTTAGAAATAATTTGAAAAACTATTGATTATGATCCTTTTTTATGATTCCATTCTTCATCATTTTATTTTCTATGAAGACTGAAACCTTCTCAATTTTCACCATTGATAAATATGAATGAACATTTCAACTAAGAGAATCCACAACATAATTTTCTTACCCGGATGATAGTTGATTAAAAAGTCGAAACCCTTGATGAGTTCTAAAGATTATTCCTCGTGCATATTAACCTCCTTTTGTGTCAATATTTATTTTAAGAAATTATGATCAATTTACATCTCACACTTATGCCAATATAAAAAATGATACGATATTTTCAATGTAAATGTCAATTTTACCAAAACTAGATCATGTTTCGGATAGTCATTCTCATTAATATTAAACTACCTTGAGGAATTAGTTATAACTTTAATAATTTGGATTTTTATAGAACCTAATCCCTTTTTTGAAGCATCCCTATACACCCAAAAGAGTTTCCCATTTGTAGGTAGTGTGGGAACTAGTGTAGTGATAAGCCAATTTTATACTATTTAAAGTAATCATCACATTCACTGGTCTAGAAATACATTTCTCCATTCCATGTCATCTTTTTAGTGGGTTTGAAAAATGTGAGAAGTTCTTTACAAATCTCTTGAAATACCTCTCCAAGCCATGGATACTATAGATCTCTATTACAAATGATGGTATGGGTGACCCTTGGAATACCACTTTCTTGGAAGGGTCCACATATATCCATTTTTTTCGATTACATACCCCATGAATGAACATTCATCCATCCCAAACTAACATTTAATATACCTTTCATATCATTTCACTCTTTAATAATATACTAGCATAATATTGTAATACTCCTCGTTTCCTTCCATGCACTTGGAGTATATCAAAATACTTTCAATAAAGATTACAATTAATATTTTAGGTATTATATAAATAATATATTCATTAAATCCATGAAAATTGTAGAGAATTATTCAGTCTGAAAGGAATCATTATGAAGTCATTGTGTCCAAATCTCTTTCGAATGGTAGTAATTTTAATATATTCTTTCATTGCCTTTAATTGGTGATATCCTAACCGATGGTCTTCCTTAGAGAAATAGGTTTCCCCTTGTAGATGATCATAAAATTCATATATTTGTTTTTGGGGATAATTTTTTATTATTTTGATTTTATTGAGATCACAATAATCAAGACAAATATGGATTGAACCATCATTATTATTGAAGAAGATGAGTATTTTTCCCCATGGTGAAGCACCCAGGAATATAAAACAATTGTCTAGATTCTTCTATAATTACTTCTTTAGTAATTCCATCTCAATAGTGGATATTCTATATGGTTTCATAGATATAGCACGAGATATATGAATATGGTCATTTCAGAACAATACCTCTCAATTAAAATAAATTAGAGAAAAAGTTTAATGGAAAATATCAATGTAGTCCCTCACAATGGGAATTTATTTGAACATGATTCTATCCTTCATATAAATCATTTTATTTTGATGTTCTTGCTTATAAAAAAATGATATCCACTATTTAGGTGATGATTCTAAAGGATATTCATCTTCATCATTACAATTTTATGGAATTTGAGGATTCCTTGTAATTGTGATTTCCCTTTCCCGGTAATCGATGTAGGATTTTATAAAGATATACATTACATTCCCAAATATAGCATAAAAACCCACCAAAGGATGTAAAACAAGCTTCTATGGGTGGTTTATTCCACTCACATTAACTGGGTAGGAGTTATATACTTTTTGGGAGACAATTTCCACATTTATATTCTCATAGATAACTCAACACCAATATTTAAATGTGGTCTTTGAAAATTTATACTAAAATTGTAACAGAGGAAAGAATGTAAAGAACTAGAATGTAACACCCAGAGACTTTTTGAGATATATTCTTTATAATTTTTTTGATGTCTTCTATTGTCCACTACATCATGATTAGCTTGTGCGAAATGAAACGCTGTATTAGCTTGCAGTATACAAAACACTATTCTTGGCTCGTGTTACACACAATTTCAAAGTCATTTTGTAGAAATTATTCTACGCAACAATAAGTATAGATTTTGTTTAATGTATAAATGAAATAAGTATTTATTATGTTATACACAACACCAAAGGGATTATTCACTACACACAACCCTGACTTAGCTTGCATTACATGCAATTGCGACCTTCCTCGATAGCGTGTGTTGTACGCAATACCGGGTTTCACTAAAAATGATATATTGTTATAATATTATTATAAACTAGCCTTTATGAATAGTATTTACTAAATTTTTATTTTTATGACATTATTATTCAGATTACACATTTTCTATAACATGGTATGATAAAAAAATAATTTTTTCTGGTCAAATAAGTATTTTTCAAAAAATGTAGTTTTGCCACCTTTTAATGGCGCACCCACTTTAAATCTAGTTTTTGACATGTTTATAAGTTCAATTTTAAAAAATAAAATTTTTCTTTGGAATAAGGATATAAAAATTTACATTGGATAAATTTTTCATATTAGTCTAATAACTTTCATATTTTAATGAATAGTTAAAACACGCTATATTTTAATTAAAAACAACTTTTTTCATCGTAATAATTTATATGGATAAATTATAATATTTAATGGTTTTAAAGTATAAATATAATATATGTTTACCATTTAATATAATTTATGTCATTAGCATTGATTTTACATTGAATTCATATGTAAAATCATTTTAATCTTTTGCAATGTTTTAACTTTTAAAACAGGTTATCTTAACAGCGAGATTAATTTTAAATTAATTTTTGAAACTTCGGTGGTTTGAATATGAAAAATTGATTCCATATTTGGAATTAGTTGGTGAAAATTATATTAATAGGCTAATTTTTTATTTTTGGGCACTATGAATAGTAACTACGGTAAATTTTATTTACCAAAGTTAAAGGTAAATCGGGTAATTAAGGGTAAATATAATATTATAAAATTACCCTAACACTTGTATTAATATAATTTGATGATTATATTTTGTCCTAAACCATATTTGGGTTGAAATGGAATCCATAGGAACCCACGTGGATGTGATTAAGACCATTAATTTATTTTATTTTAAATAAAGTGAAATATGTCTCACTCAAACTTTAATAATTAAAGTATTTTTAAAATAAGGTTATACAGATTATAAATTAGATTATAAATACACATTTGAATGCTAATTTTTTTTTATTTTTATGGTAATTTATTTGTAATTTTTATGTGACATTTAATTATCTTAATATCTTATACATTAATGATGTAGAAATTATTTATTTAGTGAGAAATCAGAAATTTAGTTTTTATTAAAATAATAATAACCATTAAAGGCCCAAAAATCTGACCAAAACATATTATGCGTATATATATAAACCATAACCATCTAATTATCTAATTTTTGACCATTTAGAGCTTTATAAAATGGATTATGACACTTATATTATTTTATTTTAAATGATATCAAAGTTGTCACCTTGATAATTTAATAAATATGACATTTTACATGTTCTGATTTTGAGATGATAAATTCAAGTAAAATTATTATTTTGAAGGAAATTAGATTCATCATCATCATATAATTTTATTTTAAATTTCTATGCAACTAATATGTATATTAAATGATTATACAAAAATGATGTAGTAATTGTTTTATTAAGAGAAATATCAAATAAATTGTTTTATAAATATTAAAATAAATACTATATTAACTAATTAATATTATCCACAAATATTCTATAATAATAGGATATGTTAGGAATCTATTATATAATTTGGTTCGAATTTATCCTCTATGTGGATTTTATTTAAATTCAAATAAATGAATAATATCAAAATTGGCACTATTGTTATTTTATAAACATAACATATTATAAAATTGTTTAAAAATCACAAAAATATTTAAAAACTATAAATTAAAATATATTTGGTCTAAAATTTCATAAATTATCCTAATATGGAACATTTACAACACATAAGTAATTATTTATAAAAATTTAAAATGTAGAATTTTATTTGCACAAATAAAATTAAATAGATTAAATAATGATAAATCAAGTTGATAAGTTTTAAAATAAATTACCAACATGTCTAAAACTTATTGTATGATGAGATTACAACCCTATATAATCTAATATTTTCATTGGAGTCATTTTTGGAGGTTTTTAGGAGGGTTTGGAGTTTATTATAAATTAATATTTTTGAGGTTACCAATATTGCCACTCTCCTCCCTAATAATAAGAAACCTCCTCCCTCTCCTCCTCACAACACATTGATCCTTCAGGCTCGGCCAAAAACTTCCCATAGCCCTTCTCAACTTCCCAATAAATATATTTTAGGTCCTGTTCTTATTCAAAGACAATCATTAGTGCCCTAAGAAGAGGTTTAGAAGAGGTGCGTCGAAGAATAGATAATATCTTTTACCAATTCATTCATGTTAATTTCTTCTTCTAAATCATATTATTTTTTTGTTTCATTATAAATAAATAACATAATTATCACTCATATACTGACATGATATTATAAATATTAACCAACCCTATTCCGCCATCCATCCATCATACTGAAAATGAAATCACCGTGTGTGCGTAGGTACGGAATACCGTCTCCAAGTCGTGGTGTAATATGTTTTTCCACCACCACCTTCCATAGATGGGTATGTTGGTGTAAATAATAACTATATATGTTTATTATAAAATGATACTTATTCTGAGAAATTAAATCATCCACACTAGTTTCATTCAATAATTATGGGAACGAAATCATCGCTCGTGCGTACGTACGGATTACCGTCTCCATGAAGAGATGAGATTCATTCTCCATATTAACCATTCAAGAATGATTATAAAGTATATATATTAAATAATCATGAAATATATGACATATTAATGATACTAGATTTATGTACATGTTATTTACTTACTTTCATTCAATTTAATATGGAAATGAAAACATCGTTCATGCTTACGTACGACCTACCGTCTCCATGAACAGTGTATTTCATTCCATTTATCGATATATTATATATTTATATGATGAATATATATTATATATAAATAATATTTTACATTATAAAAATCTGTAATCATTATCTAAGTAATCATATGAATAATTACATGTCAAAACATGTACGATAAATGAAACAATTTTACCCAAATTACTGATTTAACATGGAATTGACAAAAGAAAAGGTAATATAAAGTTAGAAGTGAATCATGTATGAAATAATAAATATTATTATAGATCTTTTAAAAGTTAAAAATATGTTTAAACCCCCTATACAGAATTTTCAGACACATGTGGAAGAAATTGGACAAAAGGTAAGGGATAATTTTTCAATCTCATTTTTGTCTGGGATTTCTTATACGTAAGAATTTACTGGGGTTATATTTTTCATCCATGTCCTTAAAAATGTTTTTCATAAAATGATTAATATTATTCCATGTATTTGTAATTTCATTTTTACCTCTATTTGACTTTTAAATTGTGTTATGGAAGGAATCTTCTTTTGATTACCATACGGAGAACTTTTTAATTTTTCCGGCAAAAGTACGATGAGAATGTTTTGTTTAACTTATACGACATGAATGGCTTTTTACGGTTTCATGATGCCTAATTGTAATGATGATTCGTCTAAAATATTTCATTATTATTTAAAAAAATTCCCTTTCTTTTAAAATTTAATGACATTTTGAAAAGATAAAATGATTTTGAATAAGAAAGGATATTTTCCTCAACAATTCATTTCAGGTGTTTTATCAAAACTATCTTCCATCAAAGATGGCATTATTTAGAATGTTTATGTTTCAAGTATAATGTATCTTTTATTTACATGGTTTGATTTATCTTATAATGAAATGATATCCTTTTTTTTATATGGATTCTGTTAAGATGGGATGATGTTTATGAAACCCATTTTATTCTTTGGGTTATGATAAATGATTTATGATTATTTTGAGGCACACGTAAGAATGACTTCATTATTAGATGGGTGGGACCTATATATCCCTCCAATGGATTGGGTAAAGATTTATATCTCATGATATTGACATGGATAGAAAGATAAGTGAATCCAGTTTAGTAATATAGGGATGGAACGACATGTAAACCCGGTTCAGTAATGGAATTTGTCCACTATGATGGTCTTGAAAACAATGCCTTGGATACTATGGAAATCATATCATGTGCTTAATGGATTCCACAATTACATGTTTTATTCTCATGCTATTTTATCATGATTAATGTTCCTTTATGATTTATTCCTTATGTACTGTCAAGATTTATTTCACCACTCAAGATTATGATGTTTAAACATTATGTTCATGTTTTAAAGTTCAAATGTATATGGTTTGTTTTATTTTCTCCATTATTACCCTTACTGAGAATTTAGGCTCACCCTTTATATGTTTTAGTTTCCCCAGGATATAAAGAATGGTTTTAGGTAAAAATAAAAAAGGTAAGATCTTTATGGGAGATGTTGAAGATCTTTCACCATTATTAAAAGATTATGTTACGAGTTTCCAAAGACACTAAACTGTTACGGTCCTTGAGTGTTCGTTTTTGTTATTTATTAAGTATTTCGCAAAAGTAATGTAATGTCCATATACGTCAAGCTTGGGTCTCTACAGTTAATATCAGAGCAGAGGAGGTAAGAATGAATCTGATCCTTAGGAACTATCATGTGTGAGTATTGGATGAAGCATGACTCTCCGTCCAAGGGCTTTATGAGGAAATGGGTGCCACTGGGGATGGTGTTGTGTCCCACCCAGGGGGTGTAGCCGCCTATGGAATTATATGATAGGTATCAATTCTAGTCCATTGGAAATAATTTCAGACCGCTACAATTGGTATTAGAGCGAAGGTTTAGTTAACCTTTGGAAACTAGGATGCAAAAACTTTAGATCCCTAGAAATATTTCTATGGTATGTTTAAAGATATCCATAAGGATAAGTATAAGTATACGCTATAGTCCTAGAATTACGGTAACGATCTTAGAATTAATCCTAAGATGTTATATATTGAAGGTACTACCCCTTTATTATGTTGTTTTCCTAGCATGATTTTTTCCTCAAACTATTTTTCTTGGTTTTAGAAAATGGTTTGAAAGCGGAATATTCATGTTAATGGAGAATATGATGGAAAATGGAATGCTATTCTTCCTGAGCGTCCAAATGACATTGGATTTAGAAGGAAAAACATCATTATTATGACTAATCATCAATCTCATAATATGATCAATAATCTCAACTTTGGTAAGTTTCCTGACTCAGCTAATAAGAGAAAGATGGAGTTTCATGATAACCATAGGGAAAAAAAGTTAAATTTACCTCATGTAAATCATGTGGGAAGAGGCATAAGGAATAATGTTTCAAAGGAACTGGAAGATGCTTTGGGTGTGGAAAATAAGGAAAAAAAGCCAGAAATTGCAAAGGAAAAGGTTCAGTTAACACCACTGACAAAGATAATGGTATTTATAAGACATCAACAATGGTTAAATGTTTTAAATGTGGAATGTACGACCATTATGAAAACCAATTCCATAAGGGAAAGTCTCATGAAGAGAATCATCATGTTCATATGGGTATTATTTATATTTATGATGATGAAGAGACTACAAATGATATGTGAGATGAAAGAATTGATGAAGATCGATCAATGGATTAATAAGGTTGTGGAATAATTTATGTTTATCATGAGTTATTTTGTATAGTTAATGGTACTATGGATTAAAGAAACATTTATGGATTGTTACACTATTTTTTTCCTTGAGTATTTGAAAGTATATGTTTAATGGTATCAATAACCATGAAAAGTGATTGAAATATTTTTGGAAAGAAGATGATATGTGCATAATGAAGGGATAAAGAGATAATGAAATGTTTTATAGTATTAATGAGCTCATGGCTGATATAATGAAACAGTGATATCATGGTTTGAGTATATAAAAATTTTGGGATTTTGGTATAACTTTTGACAATATTCATCTTTTCACTAAGGTTCTATGATAATTCATGTTTAAAGAATACAAGATTAAGGTATTCACATGTTTCAAATGTGACCAACAAGATATATCTTGTGAAATATGGTGGATAAAAGATGGTATTCACATGCTTTGTAGATGACCTTTCTAGTTGTCATTTTCTTTATACTATGAGATTGGACTAAAGTATTTTGGATAAGCCTAAAGATTGGAATGGATTAATCTGGACATCAGATAGTATTATTTAAGGATAAAACTTTTTCTTGAATGTTATAATAGTTTAGTTTTAGAAAAAGGAAAACACGTAGGACGAGAGACAACCCATCACGTCAGACAATTTTGTGGGAATCGAACCCACAACTGAAGTCCAACAAGCATATATTACCTACCACTAGCCTACAGGAAGTCCCTGGTTAGTAGAAATTAGTATAATTTTATTAATTGGTATGATATGTGATGTTTATGTCTATTTTTGGAACCATATACGATTAATCTCAACATAGATGGACTTATGTATATTTAATAACATTTTATTACCTTATGTTTGAGACAGATGGAACGACCTATCATTCTATCCCATGATCCGCTAATACTTCAAGAATGAAAAATTCAGCTACATTTCATTAAATGAAGTGGAAATTGTTCATGGAATGACCAATAATGATATTAGACTGAAATCAAGAAAGTATTTATCCATATGCAAAAATTCATCAACGTTAAGGAAATGATCCTGAAAACCAAAAATGTTGTCTTAGTACTCTCATATCCGATGAATCGGATTATACCTTATATTGTCACAAATTTATGGCTTTGTGATTGTTGGATTTTTCATAATCATGTTCTCTACCACTCTCCATCAGAAATTGATGGTTAGATTTCTCTTCCATGTCCATATTTTCACCTATGTTCTCTTATGTGGAAGCGAGTGACGAGTTAATTTGGCTAACTTTTACGTTATGTAATTTAGTTATTAAAATTAAGTTTTAGTATTACTTTTTACGAAGTAGGTTTCTATGAAAAAAAACGTTCAAATAGTAAACGATTTATAACCACGATGAATTTCGAGGGAGAAATTCATTTTAAGAGGGGTAGAATGTTACAACCCGAGATTTTATGAGATATATTCTTTTTAATTTATTTTATGTCTTCTATTGTACACTACACCAAGATTATCTTGTACTATAGGCAACACCGTATTAGCTTGCAGTATAGGTAACACTATTCTTGGATCGTTTTACACACAATTTCAAGTTCATTTTGTAGAAATTATTATATGCAAAATTATGTATAGATTTTTTTAATGTATAAATGAAATAAATTTTGATTATATTATACGCAACACCAAAGAGAGCTTGCACTACACGCATCCCAGACTTGGCTTGCATTACATGCAATCGCGACCTTCCTCGATAGCATGTGTAGTACGCAATATCGGGTTCCACTAAACAATAATATATTGTTATAATATTATAATTAACTCGCCTTTATGAATATTATTAACTAAATTTTGAATTTTATAACATTATTATTCATCTTAAACATTTTCTAGAACATGGTATGTGAATAGAATAAAGTTTTTGCGTAAAATAAGTATTTTGCAAAAAAATGCAGTTTGCCGCCCTTTGATGGTGCACCCACTTCAAATCTAGTTTTTGACATGTTTATAAATTCAATTTTACAAAATAAAATTCTTCTTTGCAATAAGGATATAAATATTTACTTGGGATAAAATTTTCATATTATTCTGATAACATTCATATTGTAATGAATAGTAAAAACACGGTATATTTTAATTAAAAACATCTTTTTTCATCATAATAATTTATATGGTTAAATTATAATATTTAATGGTTTTAAAGTATAAATTGAAATATTTTTTCAATTTAATATAATGTATGTCATTATCATTGATTTTACAATGAATTCATAGGTAAAATCATTTCAATCTTTTGCAATATTTTAACTTTTTAAACTCATTTTCTTAACAACGAGATTAATTTTAAATTAATTTCTGAAAATTTGGCGGTTTGAATTTGTAAAAATGGATTCTATATTTGGAATCAGTGGGTCCAAATTATGTTAATAGGATACTTTTTTGGGAACTATGAATAGTAATTATGGTAAATTTTATTTACCATAGTTAAAGTTAAATCGGGTAATTAAGGGTAAATATAATATTATAAAATTACCCTAACACTTGTCTTAATATATTTGGATGATTATATTTCGTATTAAGGCGTATTTGGGTCAAAATGGAATCTATTGGAACTAACTTGGATGTGATTAAGACCTTTAATTTATTTTATTTTAAAGATAGTGAAATATGTCTCACTCAAACTATAATAATTAATGTATTTTAAATATAAGTTTATACAGAATATAAATTCGATTATAAATACTAATTTGAAAGATAAATTTTTTTCTTTGTTATGGTAATTTAATTTTTTTTTAAGAAATATTTAATTACCTTAGTAGCTTATACATTAATGATGCCAAAATTATTTATTTAGTGAGAAATCAGTAATATAGTTTTAATTAAAATAATAATACCTATTAAAAGGCCCAAAAACCTGACCAAAACATATTGGTCGTATATATATAAACCATAACCATCCAATGGCCTAATGGGTGACCATTTGGAGCTTTATAAAAGCAATTATGACAATTATATTATTTTATCTTAAATGATGTCAAAGTTGTCACCTTCATAATTTAATAAATATAACAATTTACATGTTGTGATTGTAGATGATAAATTGGAGTAAAAGTTTTATTTTCAAATATCTAAAATTTAACATCATCATAGTATTTTAATTTTAATTTTTAGGCAACTAATATGTATATTAAATGATTATACAAAAATGATGTATTGATTGTTTTATTAAGAGAAATATCAAATAAATGGTTTTATAAATATTAAAATAAATATTATATGAACTAATTAATGTTTCCACAAATTTTTTAGATTCATATAACATGTTATGTATCAATTAAATAGTTTATTTCGAATATATCCTATGTGTGGATTTTATTTAAATTCAAATAAATGAATAGTGTCAAAATTGACAATATTGTTATTTTTTAAAAGTAACATATTATAAAATTGTTTAAAAATCTTAAAAATATTTAAAAATTATAAATTGAAATTTATATGGTCTAAAATTTCACAAATTATCCAATTATGGTCAATTTACCACACATAAGTAATTATTTATATCAAGTTAAAATTTATAATTTTATTACCACAAATAAAATTAAATTGATTAAATAATGATAAATCAAGTTGATAAGATTTAAAATAAATTTCCAACATGTATAAATATTATTTTTGATGATATTACAACCCTATATAATTTAATTTTAGGATTTGAGTCAATTTTGGAGGTTTGTATGTGGGGTTTGAGATTATTATAAATTAATATTTTAGAGGATACCAAAAGTGCCCCTCTCCTTCCTTATAAAAGGGGACCTCCTCCCTCTCCTCCTCACACCACTTGGAGCCTTCAATCTCATATAAACCCTGAAAATTTATCTTCTCAACTTCCCTATAAACATATTAGAGGTCATGGTCTTCTTCAAATACCATCTTTTGTTCCTTAAAGAAGGGGTTTATAAGAGGCACGTCGAACAAGAGGTAATATCCTTTACCGATTCTTTCATGTTCATTTCTTCTTCTACTTCCTCTTATTTTGTTGTTTCATAGTAAAGTAATAACATAAGTATTACTCATATACATATATGTTATTATAAATATGAACCAACCCAATTTCACCATCTATCCATCCTACAGATAATGAAATCACCGCGCGTGCGTACGTACGAAATACCGTCTCCACACCGTGGTGTAATATGTTTTTCCACGAAAACCTTACTTGTATGGGTATAATGGTGTAAAGAATAACTATATATGGTTATTATAACATGATACTAATTCTGAGATATTATATCATCCACTCTAATTCCATTCAATAATTATGGGAACGATATCATTACTCGTGCGTACGTATGGATTACCGTCTCCAACACACGATGAGATTCATTCTCCAAGTTAACCATTCAAGAATGATTATAAAGTATATATATTAAAAAAATGAAATATATGACATATTAATGATACTGGATTTATGTATATGTTACTTACCTACATCCATTCAATTTAATAAGGAAATTAAAACAGCGTTCATTTGTACGTACGGTCTACCGTCTCCATGAACGGTGTATTTCATTCCATTTATCGATCTTTTATATATTTATATGATGAATATATATTATATATAAATCATGTTTTAAATTTTTGGAAAATTTAATCATGATCTAAGTAATCATATGAATAACTACAATTCAAAACCTATACGATAAATGAAACAATTTTACCGAAAATGCTGCTTTTACATAGAATTGACAAAAGGACGGTAAATATAAAGTCATAAGTGAATCATGTATAATATCATAAATATTATTATGGTTCTATTACAAGTTAATAATTTGTTTAATCCCAATATACAAGAGTCTCAGACACATATGGAAGAAATTGGACATAAGGTAAGGGATAATTTTGCAATCTCATTTTTATCCGAGATTTCTTATATGTAAGTATTTACTGGGGTTATATTTTTCATCCATGTCCATAATTTTTTTTTCATAAAGTGTTTAATATTCTTCCATTTATTTTTAAAATCATGTTTACCCCTATTTTACTTTTACATTGTGTTATGGAAGAAATCTTTCTTTTGTTTACCATATGGCAAACTTTTTGACTTTTCCAGAAAACGTACGAGCATAATGTTTTTTTAACTTATATGGAATGAATGGATTGTTATGGTTTCATAAATCCAAATTTTCATGAAAATTCCTCTATAATATTTCATGATTATTTTCAAACAAATCATTTTCTTTTAAAATTTAATGGCATTTTGAGAAAAAAAATGATTTTGAAGAAGAAAGGATATTTTCCTCAAGAATATATTTCAAGTGTTGTATCATAACTATTTTCCATTTAAGATGAAATTATTTAGTACGTTTATGATTGAAGTATAATGTCTCTATTATTTACACGGGTTTATTTTTATTATGATGAAATGATATCCATTTGTTTTATATGGATTATGTTAAGATGGGATGATGTTTATGATACCCATTTTATTTTTTGGGTAATGATAAATGATCTATGCTTATTTTGTGGCACACATAAGAATGGTTTCATTATGAGATGGGTGGGACCTATATTTCCCTCCGATGAATTAGGTAAAGATTTATATCTCATGAGATAGACATTTCTGGAACGGAAATTGAATTTGGTTCAGTAATACAAGGCCGAAACGACAAGTAAACCAAGTTCAATAATGGACATTGTCCACTATGATTATCTTGGAAACAATGCCTTGGATAATATGGAAATAATATCATGTGCTTAATGGATGCCAAAATTAAATGTTTTATTCCCATGCTATTTTATCATGATTAATTTTCCTTTATTATCTATGCCTTATGTACTACAAATATTTATTTCACCACTCAAGATTTTGATGTTAAAACAATATGTTCATGTTTTTATGTTCAGATGCATATGGTTTGTTTTATTTTCTCCATGCTTACCCTTACTGAGAATTTGATCTCACCCATTATATGTTTTCCTTTTCCCCGGGATATAAACAAAGGTTTTAGGTAAGAAAACAAAATGGGAAGATCATTATGGGAGATGTTGAAGATCATTCACCATGATTAGAAGATTATGTTCCGAGTTTCCAAAGACACTAAAATATTACAGTCCTTGAGTGTTAGTTTTTGTTTTGTATTAAGTATTCCACAAAAGTAATGTAATGTCCATGTACGTCAATCTTGGGTCTCTACAAATAATCACATTCACTATTACTTAATGAATAACCAATGTACATTCCACTATATATTAGTTGGGATATATCACAAGAGTTGTGATAATATGTTCCCTTTCATACTGCCTTAGAATTTTGTGTTGTTTATTACCTCCAAAAAACATTGAATTATAGAAATGATTTGATGAATTACCATGTTTATTGTAGTTGAAAAATGCCCTATAAGATGAGTTTTGATATGGATCTAATATTTTTATTCCACATTAATAGGATTATTTATATCCATTTAGTAGTTATTAGTTAGATGCCCAATTATTCCACATTTGTAGCTTTTCCTAGTTCCTTATAGATAATTCGTTGGATGATTCTTCACAAACTGTTTACATAAGGAACATTGAGATTACATTACATCATGGGATTTATCACTTGATCTACCCGTACTAAACACTTTTTTCCGCTTTTTGTCTCTGGGCCCATGATAACACGGAGTCTTGGATATGAATTTAATTCTGGAGGGAACAACTGTCAATCATCTCATAGTTTTCAAAGTCTCATATCACTAATGATTTTATTAGACTCAGAACTATTCTGTTAAATAAGTAATCCACCGTTATCTTGGTGTTCTTGAAAATATCATATGCATATCATGAAGCTCTTTTGATGTTTTCATCAGACTCACAAATAGACTCATCTTACTCATTCCTCATATTAGGTTACTCCATATCCATCTTAAGCGGATGTGTTCAGGTAAAATATTTAATGAATAATATTTTCATTAAACCATCTCATTCCATGAAATCAATTTCATCTGTTGAATTCATTTTCCACTTATGTGTCCAATGATATTCAGAATCTCCATCTAAAGGAAACACTAAAATCAGAACATTCTTTTCTTCTAAGCACTATAAAACAAAAAATAACTTTTTGATGGAGGTAATCCACTGTTTCGTGGGGAGGGGATCAGAATATCCACTAAACATGTGAGTCCTCTATCTTACAAAGGATTCAACTGTAACTTTATTTTCCATATAAGAATTATGGTGTTCCGCTTGATTAAACATATCATTCACAATTTAATCTGGTTGAGGAATAAAAATTGTGATGTTTTGAGCACACATTCCCATTATATTTTTAATTTCATTAGGCCAATGGTCAAATTTACTATCAAATTCTCTTTTGGAATGAGTTATAATATTTCCAACCCTTAACTAAAGAATATTAATAATGTGCAATTAGTGGGCTTCAATACTTAATAAATAATCATATTAAAAGTGTACATTGAAGATTGAAGGATAAACGTGCAAATGAAAAGTATATCCTCACTTGTGATACCATAAAATTCAATATAGTATATAAATTGTGGTAGAATTATACGTAGGTTTATTACTAATGTTCTCTTGTCATAATATCCAAAAAAACAAATGAACTTTTATCTAATACCAAATATAATGTCCTTATCCTTTTATACAGATTATTACATGATTTTAATCATAATTATCTTTCAAATACAATCCAAGGTTCATGAAGTATACTATCAATGGAACATTATATACATAATTAGAATGTATAAAACCATAATAAAAAATTTATTTAATCATAATAATGAGCTCCAAACACCATTTGATCATTTACATAAACATATGATAACCTAGTGAATGCCTGAACAAAGGGATTATCTAAAAACCCACTTAAGAAAGTAATCATAATATTAAAGAATAATACAAGGGTTATAAGGAATAACATAATTACATAAAAACCCAGACAAAAAGAATAAAAATATACAGGAATAACATATAGAACATCCGATCTTGTAATCATGGATTCATAGTTATGTGGATGAAACATAAAAAATGACATAATAATGAGTCATTGATCATTTAATATAGAAGAGAATGAGTCAAGGCAAACCACAAATACCTTCATATTGGGAGAATGAGTCAAGTCTAGGCACATATATCATTACACATGATGTCTCATGAGAATAAAAATTACACAATGAATTGGGGTTTTATCTAGTTTAACCCATCATAAAATGTTCCGTAATTTGTGTTCCAAATGAAAAATAAACATAAGGGTTACTCATGGATAGAAATGGGTATCAGAATCATTTAATAAAAATCATAAATGGGTGTATCAGAAAAGTGTCCATGAAGTAATGGAATTAAATCGTACATGGACATTAACAAGAGAATATATTAATATATAATGATAATTAATGTCTAACATAAGTGAAACCATGTTGATGTAGTGTTTATGAAACATTAGAAATAAAAACATTAGTATGGTTTAAGGTAAAATCATCAATATTAATTAACGTAGAAAATGTATAATTGATTTAAAAAATATGAAATTTTCTAAGACAATAATTAATGTTAAAATTATTAATTTTATAAAAATAATGTTTCCTTATTAATGATTATTTAGTTCACTTGGAACGTGGTAATAAATTGGGATTCTCCCATTAACTAAGCAAGATTTTTTGGAAGACATGAGAAGGGAACATTTTTAAGAACATGTGCATCCCTAAAAAAGATGGATTTACTGATCTGGATATTTGATTTTGATTTATTTTAATATAATTTATATTATTTATATACAAATTATTGAAGAGATACATTGGGATGGAGAGAGAGGAAGTGTGACCTGAAGGAAAAAATGGAGGTTCTCAAAATATCTCTAACCATATGGTAGAAAGTGTTTTGTACAAGAACATAATGTCTGAGATAATCAAATTAAATACATTAATTAATTGATTAGGAAATTATTATACACTTATTTTATTTAGTATAATTTTATTATGTTCATTTGGAAACTTTTTATGACATATAATATATAATATAATTATTTTGGTGTGTTCATTTCCTCGGTTTTCATGATTTGTTCATTTGTATACATGTATGAAGGATCACAGAGGATTGGAATGTATATCAAGAATTGAAGATATATGTTTTAATTAATATACCAATAATTTAATGGTTGTATAATTTTTTTTTATTTTGGGCGAGGTTGAATCATTTGATAAGACGTTTGTGATAATCATTTATATTATTTTGACAGTTTCATGATCATCAGGAATTTGTTTTGGGTTATTAATTAATATGATATATATAAGGGTTACTAAATAATAAATTGGTTGTAATAAATATATTATAAAACAATTTATCCGTAAACTATTTTTATTATTAGAATTTATAGAGGTAATGGAAATTGAAAAATCATCATCATTGAATGTGATACATTAAAACATCACAGACGATGTTTTGATTATTAGAATTGAAATGCAGGGGAATAGAAATGAAGATGTGTTATTCAATTGACATGATAAAATTAAAGTTTATATAATATAATAGAGCTTCCATGTCACTTGAATAATAGGAGGTGAGCATAGAATAAAAAAATAAATTATGCTTAAAAGAAATTAAAAGAGTAAGAAATAAGATTTTCCAAAGAAAATTGTCCTTCTAGAGAACATCATTTGGGAAATTGAATTTAGTCTTCAGTTTGAACCATAACCACTAGGATGTGGGGTAGATACATGGGAAGTGGATTGGAAAAAAAATTACATGAACAAATTATTAAGATTATTAAAGAGAATAGCTAATGGAATTTGGTATTTATAGTGGAGGAGATTGGTGTTTTCACCTTATTTAAATCGTTACTTTGATATTTTTCTACATGAAAATGAATATACTGAGAATTATCTTTAAATATATTAAATAATTCTTGGGATTTTTATACTATGGTTATCAAATTATACGATAAACATGTAATAATTAATTTTAATTTATAATTTTATATACATTAAATTACCGTGCTTCATTATTCAAAAAAAATTCGTCTATTTTAAAAACAAATACCAAAAATTTATCATAAATATTATCAAACATGTTTAACAAAAAAAATTCCATTTTATTAAAATAATTTTATAAATATGATAAATTTTTATTTTAATTTTAATTTTAATTTATTTGGAATATAAAATTGTTGAAATTATAATTTATTTTCAGAAACATGTAAAAAATAATTAGGGTATTATAAAATTATCTTATAATCGTTAGAAAAAAATATATTAATTTAGAAATCTATTTATTGAAAATAGTTTATCTTTATAATCATTATATTAATTATATAATTGTAAATAAACATTTTTGTATCATAAAAATACCAAATCATAATTTATCATCTTCAAAAAATTTAATTACATGTAATGTGTTGTAATTATTTAATATTTCATTCATAAGACACCAAAATTTTATTTATACCTTCATGTTTGAGGTTACTATTATATTGGTCGAATTAATATTCATAAGGTTCATTTTACTTTTCCAAAGGCTATGTTACTATTTCATTGGTATAGGTTCGTTAATATTTATAAATACATGTTATGTCACTCATTAATCATTAATAAATATTTTCTTGTGTTCTCAATATAATTTTATGTATTTCATACTTTATGGAATAATTTTAAGAATATATTTTCCATTAGTAGAACTATTTTTTTAAGAATTTTATATGATGGTTTAATTTATGAAATTTTATTTTTTCATAATTAAATATATTATGGGATTCATTACATTTATTCAGACTAAGAGATGAATCAAACATTTGGAGGCCCAAAATCAGCTCACAATTCATGTGACAAAATCTATGAAAAAATTTGGGGATTTTTGAATATGGTAACATCTCTCGTATGTAGATGAAAAAATGCTGCTGAAATTAGAAAATTATAAATATAAAATCCTGATAGAAAAAATTTAGAATAGTGGTCCCATTTTATTTTATTGATACCAAGTCCATAAATGAATTATAAGTCAAATTTCTAAAATTCAATTATTATACCTAGCCAGAATATATTTTCAATGTATATTTTCTATAATATAAAATAAATTTAAAAATGGTGATTCATGTTTTTGTGAAAATGCAAAATATATTTCATAACAGTATTATATAATACAAATTTTTTTAATTTGGTCAAACCGAGGGGGTACTACATGAAATATTTTGAAGTAAAATTCTAAATCCAAATTTTGAATTATGAAAAAACCATTATGTCTAGAAAAATCATTAATAGACCATTATAATGCCCCTAAGACTATTCTAGTCATAGAAATAAGAGGCTACGGGTGTATTGACCATGATATAAATTTTTGAGGGATGTTATGAATATTGGCCAGCCATAGAATAATTTATCTATATTCTTATTCTTTAAATTTCATTACTATGTTATGTCTCTCCTCACCTGCATCAACTCAACATCCCCATCCATGGTGGGGTAGTATCATTGAGGTGTTAATATAGGGAAGTATAGAATTTTGTTCTCTATTAATCTTTTTTGATTCAATTTTATATGTTCCCTTCTTTCTATTTCCTGTTTTAATTCATAATTTATTTTTAAATTCCAAATGTGTTTCTGTTAGGTTTTTAGTATGTTATTTTTATGATCTCTGTTCAATGATCTTTATCTCATTCCACCAAACTATTTTCTATATATTGTGGAATAGATTTGGTTTGGGTGGTGAGTTCTAATGGTCATTATAATGTGTGTATGATTGTACATTCAAATATTTTTTTGTAGTGAATAGTAATTCCTAGTCAGATATTTCCCTAATAAATCATAAAATCTGTATGCAAGTGTGATGCACATAGGAAAGAGGGTATACTAACCCAAGTTTTCATATAATAATTTTTTCATTGTAACAATATGGTGATGTAGGATAGAGGAACAGGTATTTGAATCTCTCTCTTACCAGTCTTGCAAAATATAATGGCTAAAATTTGGAAACCATGTTAGCACAATACTAGGTTTAGCTGAATCATCTCTGATCACCAGTTATCTCAATTTTTTTTAATACCCATTAAGAAAAATTGTTTCTTTTTTTCACTTTTTTAAAATACATTAAATAATATTTTTTTCTAAAAACCAATGAAAATGACAACTTTTTTGTTCACCCATATTCAACAGACTTCCTAGTGTTGACTATTATACTATAATTTAGCAATTTAAATATTTGTTTTCATTCCACATGATACTAATGTGTCCTAAAAATGGTAAAAAATGACAGTAAACATTAATATAAGTATATTAAAAACCCTTTTGAATTTATTGTTATAAATAAAGTACATGAAAAATAAATATTCCCAACAAGATACTAATATTGAAACAATCCCTTGTAGTGATGATATTGTGAAATAAACTCTTTACACATTGTAATTTTTCAAATAGTATTCCACAAGAAAGAACAAAAAGTATATGGATATGTAAATACCAAAATTAATAGAATAATAAACATAAAATTAAATCATGGGATGTATAAAAAAACAAAATAGAAATAATTATTGTATTCGGAATGTGTCATATATAAATAAAATTGAGGCAAAAATCCCTTCACTCTTGTTTTGAATTTATTTTTTAATGTTGAACTCTTCAATATAATAAATATATTTTTATTATTAAATTATCCAGTAGCTATATATGTCAAATCATTTATTATTTCCCTATAACATCTTATCATCTATTGATTAATTATTTTTTATTAACATAACTGTTTTTGGTGATAACTGAATTGTTTTCAAACCATGTTTTGGTTTTACAATCTTGGTCCTTATACTTTGATCATGGTATCATCACATTGACATTCATAATAATGTTATAAAAATATATATAATAATTAGATAATTTTTTATAATAATTAATAGAACAAAGAGATAGATAAATTAATGACATCATTCATAGAAATGATAGGTAGTAAGTACGCATAAACAATGATTCAATTTTTTGATTGGTGGAATATAGTAAAAGTGAATAGTAATTAATATTTTGAGATTTATTATTTTATAATATATATAGATAATTTTTAAATTCATAAAATACTTCTTCAATATAATCTATTTAAAATATAGATGTAACAAAATGAAACCACAATGTGAAGATTTTATTCCAAATGTACGCACGAGCCACATTAATGTTTCACTAAAGATTAGAAGATAATAAGGTAGATATGATATTATAATTCCTTAAGTATAAATACGTTATAAATATTATATATATTATTATTACCCCCCTCATAATTACTATCCATAAATGATGGTGATGAAAAATATAATTTTATCTCTATATAGAGATTGTATGTACGTACAAATGAGTGACACCTTCACTTATACTTTTATGGGAAATTTGATATATATTTGTGTGAACATAATAATAATAATAAAATTTCAGAAAATTTAGGACACACAATTTTTTATTTGTTGATGCAAATAATAGATTTATAGGATATAAATAAGAGGATTAAATTCATTTTACTTGTAAGAGTGATTACCTCTTCTCCCAAACATATTATTTAGATATCCTCTAAAGGGCTCTAGGGTTGGAGTTTTGAGAAGACCACCACATCTATAATGTTACTAAGAAATTTGAGAGGATATGTTTGAAGGGTATGTATAATATAGAAGTCTTTACATGAAGTTAAAAAGGTATGGATACATTTCCATTTTACAATTGAGGTGATGGGAACCTTTGAAATTTATCAAAATATTAAACTGTAAGAAATTAATTTTCTATAAAAATGCCAACAAATTGACCCTGTTTTGAATATAATATAACATAATTTTGTAACCACATAAAACAATATATTTTGGAATTGTTTTGGATTTATTTTAAATCTTATAATTTTTATTAATCCTTAAATAGCCTATATTAATTTTTTACTACAGTAAAAAATATTCTAATGTTAAAAAAAATGTAATTTTAACTTATATGTTATTAATTTTCCATAAATGGTCAATATATTATATTTTTTACCTTATCATAAGTAATTTTTTTAAAAAAACATTTAATTATTTAAAAATAATTTAATAAAATAGTAGTTTTATTAAATATCATTACTGTCAACATTTTCACTATTCATTACATTGACATTAAGAAAATCAAAAAAGAAAATAGCTTCTGAAAAAAAATATTAAATAAACCTTTAATATGTTACTATAAAATTTATGTAGCACCATAATAATTTAAAATTATATTTGTCTTAATATTTTCAATATCATTTATCTGATTGATTCATTAATTAAATAATTAACTCATCACTGTTGTGTAATTATTTAGGATACATATTTCAGCCCTAAATAATAAAAATAAAAAACAATTATGTAGATAAATGTATTGTGTTTCTAAATAAAATTTATAGTCTAGAGTATGAACTATTGAACCCCATATTAAAAATATTGTACTTATAAAAAACATTAGAGTGAAATTTTGACACTCCCTTTGTTTTTAATAATATTTAAGTCATTTTAAGAAAACATTGTCCATTAAATAATTTAATTAGTAACCTTAGGTGATATGAGTTGATTTATATTCATCTAATAAAACTTGGGAAAGTTTTAGGGTCATCATATAGTCCTTATCGCTTTATTTTTAACATAAATTACTCAATTTACCCTTTACCATGGTAACAAACATTAGAAATGTTACTGTTTAAATTATCTAATAATAATTGCTTCATATTTGGAAAATAAAAACATTCATAATCGAAATATAGAATCTATTTTTCAAAATAAAAAACCCATATGTAGATAAATTTAATTTAAAATCTATCTCATAGATGGGTTGAGAAATATGGTTATTAAACTGAAAATGATAAATAATTTGGAATGTTTTTATACAATTTCAACATCCAAAAGTCTCGAATTACCTAAATTATATTGATAGAATTATAATTGATTTATTTTTCATGATTATAATTTAAAATATAATTTATCATTATAAATTATATTGGTCAAAAGTCATTCATCAATTAAAAGACAATATTGTTCACTATTCACAAAACTGAAACTTATCATAAAAAATACCAATAATTAATACATGGAAAATTTAACATTCCTATTAAAAATAAAAATATATTTTTAAAATAATATTTTTTATTTTTTTTAAAACCATCAACCCATTAAAATGTAGATAGCTACTTTTTAAAACAATATTTATGTGTAAAAATATATTTATGATCTATTACAAATACATTTGATGAATTTCGAACATTAGATGGAATATAATATATATATATATATCATTAATATATTATAACGATAGTGGTTAAATTGTATATTGGTATAAAACTAAATTGTTTGAATTTAAAATGTTTTTTTGAAAAAAATTGTTTTATTTTATAAAGGGTTTTATTTTAATTTATTAATATTTCCTCACCAAAGAATTCATTATATATAAAAGTGTAATCCATATTTTCATATTTTTTTTAATAATGTTCATTCCCCGCATTCCAACAACAAGGTTTTATTTTCTTTCTTTATAATTATAATAATAAAATGTTGCTCCATAGAAACATTGTGTTCCGTGTACTGTAAGCTAAGCTGGTGGTGCGTGTAGCAAAAGATTAATTTGGTGTAGCGAGAGACACATTACATCCTAAAAATCCAATTAATTAATAATATATTACATAAATATCTTGGGGTTTTACATTAATCCCTATTAAAATTAATTTATCCCACTAAATTAATCTCAATTTCCAAAGTTTTAATATTTACAATTCATTCATATAAACACACATTGTAAAAATGAAAAATAAAATATACCATAAACCGATTATTTTGAATTATAAATATTACATAAATTAAGAAAAAACTAGGTTAAAATATAGGAAAAACATTAAAATATGTATTTGGAAAGTAAAACTAACCCCCAAGGAATAATAAGGTGAGATATAGATCATAGTCGTTAAAACATTAATGACCCCAAAATCATAGATGAACTTTTCAACATAAATATTCAATATCAAAGAAATTATAATGACCAGATAAAATATTATATCAAAATACATTGAAAGGAAATTGTTACATGGTTTAATTTCATCTGTATTATCTCGCTCTTTTTTTGTACAATTATCAATTTAACATTCATCTCTTTCTCTAAGAAATGAAATTGAAATAGTGTTTCTCGAAGAACTAGTGGATCATAAGATCTATAATGGGATTAAAAGTCATCTAGTTGTGATCATAAAAAAATGGTTATTACATGTTATATAATATGAATGCATATTCATATTGTGAAACATTATTCTCTAAAACCTCATCCAAATTTAAAAAAAAAATTATAAAAAATGGTTAACCTATAACACTTCTGAAAGATGAAAATAAATTTTTTTGAATGAATGTTACTAAATTTCTTGAAATCATCTTTAAATTAATCCCCAAAACTTATAAATTCTTTTTAGAATGTCTTGTAACAAAAATGTGAATACCATTATCCCGTATTCTCACGAAACATGGTAATAACAATAATTACCATAAATCCTTTTTGAAGACTTGCATACTTCATGATTAATTATACAAATTATTTGATATATTCATTAAATTACAAAATGTTTTAAACTCCATACATGATAAAACAAAACTTTTTATCAATATTTCATTAATAAATATCATGTTAATTATTACTATCATATTAACATTATAAAAATAAATAATCTATTTATTAAAAAATTATTATCTCAATAACTGGAACAAATTAAGTGATACTATTACTATAACCATGTTTTTCCATGAATCCCAACTTCCTATTAATTCAAACATCCAATACATTGACATCATTCAATATATCCCTTAAATTACATATTCAAAAACATATATTGAACACTGATATCATGTTTCTGGGTTCATAAAACATACTCATCGAATTCCAATACATAAATACTTCTTTAATCTCACTTCCATATCAAAAAATTAACTAATATTTTCTATCTAATTCCTCAATACATTTTCCTTTAAAATTTAATTTTTGGTCTCTTATTTATCAGTAATATAACTGTTACCTACAACGCCTTGTTGATTTTCCGCATGATATTTAATATAAGGAAATAGATTTTATTAATTTTTATACAATACAAATTTAAATCATTATTCATTCAATTATATCTTATGGGGTCCAATGTTTCAATTGATTTCATTAAATGAACATTTCATTTTCCCTTTGTAGATATATTATTTGTGTCCCTCTTTTCTATAGTCAATAAAATCTCATTCTTACTATAAAAAACTAGATAGTTATTTTTTCCACATTCTCAGCTCATGGGAAATTTAATCTTGGTTACTCTATATTATCCAGTACTTGGTGTCTCATCAAACTCTTTCCTTCTCTTCTTTTATGAGTCTATCAGTAGATAAACACAACCCTTGTTAATAACATTCAAATAATACTAATTAGGAAGAATCAGAATGTATTTTACTGATGTTATCATCCCATTTTACCATTTATTTGAAAAGTTTCCATCTAATTATTGGTTTATAAAGTTCTTTCAGGTTCTCTTAATTGATTAAAACCAAAAGACATAAAGTTACCAACACATATCACAGTGGGAAACCGCATAATAATGAAAAAGATAACATATAGTGTGTCTAAATCATTAAAACATCATTGAAAAAACTATTTTATCTAAATTCATTCATATTCATCATCAATTTAATGCTTCACAATGGATCATAAAGATTTTTTGAAGTTCCCATGTACAACCCCTCTCTCAAATGTCAAACTATTTGTACAACAAGGCATGTTTTCATGCTACTCGTTCTCGAAAATTTTTATCTCAATACTGTGGTTTTTAGTTTGTTACCCATATCTAGATCTATTCAAAATCCACTTCCACTTTTACTATCCTGAAATGTATTTTTCAATACAAAACCACTAACTCTATAATTTACCAAAATTCTATGTCAATATATTATAAATTAACTCATACTAAGACTTAACATTTGAGATATACCTATCCATATCCTTAATAAGATCTGCGTATGTCAATAAAGATTTATAATCCTTGTCTCCAAATTTTTAATAATCCTTTACCCAGATACCTACTACAATTTCTTATGATTCTCATAATTTTATATTACATTATTTTGTATGAGTATTCATTTCATTTTATAAAAACACACATGAGGATTTTAAAAATTTAGTGCCTTTGGAAACATGGAATAAATTATTTTATTCTAGAGAAAATGTATCAATGTTTCCCAAAATGATATTCCCCTTTTAGTACCCATGGTTAAAAAAAATTTCATAATTTATCGAAAGGAAACATATGAATAGGGTGATAAAAAATTCTCATTAAGAGTAATCATAAAAGATATCAATTTATCATCTTACATATATATAAGATATGGATAATGTTATGTGATGAAAGTTGTACGTTACAAATTTCATAACCAACCATTAAATGATCACAATCATGAGTCATGCCATAAATCATTAACATTTCAAATAATTTGTATTTTATTAATTAAAATTCATCATAATTCTATCATAAACCATAATTTCATGTCATAAATGGGTGTGTCTTTGTTTGTGTGGAATTATCATATGTAAAGAAACCAATTTATATATTAAAGTAATTTAATAAGACTATTAAATGAGGCCTTACCACTAATTTCCCATAATAGATCTTGTATATTAACTTTTTTACTATAGAGGATCAAATACATTGTCTTGTTTCCCATAGCAGATCAAGCATATTGATTTATTGGCTATCAACGTATTATGGGATGTAAATCATTACAGAATTCATTGGAGGGATATGTGGGTCCCAACAATCACGTAACTACAACCCTAAATATGTGATTCACTTGAACATGATTCAATCTTTATGTCATAACCCATGAAATGAAATTGGTTTCATAAACATTTCATCACAACACAACCCATGGAAAAAATGGGTTTCATATATAACATTCCATCAAAAAAATAATCCATTAATAGAAAGAAAAAGTTTTTTATCATTTAAACATAACCCTAGTAAATAATAAGTACCATAAGATGATATTTTATTTTACATAAAATGGTTTAGAAATATTGTGTGATATAGATATTGAAAAAAATATCAATTCTATTTTGAAAACAGTTTTTTAGGGAATAAAATTACAAAGGAAAATATTTTATTTGATAATATATTTGTAACCATGTAAATAAAGGCCCATATCATTAATATTCAATTAATTTAAGAAAATACATAAATGTTGATAATGATAAAAATTATCCATTGTGTATTTTTGGACGGAACAGTCCTGAAGAGCATTGTTTAGAAAACGACAAAAATATTTTTTCATAGCACAATGTAAGAAGTAATATATGGTTAAAATGAAATTAAAAGGTAATATGAAAAATACTAAACACTATTTTAAATACAGTTTTGAAAAATATGGGCATGGAAGATGAATATTCCCCATTGGAGACATAAATAGAAATAATCCTGAATAATACTGAAATTGAAAAATAAACTCTTACAACGTTGTAATCAGTCAGATCATATTCTCCATGAAAGAATGATAATTATATGGATATTTAAATTTTTTAGTTTCTATGTAAAATAACATAAAATAAATTCGTTTTTATTATATACACCACATAAATGAAGCATTTAATGTATAATGCATGTGTCCCACATAAATGAAAGTGAGACATAAATCCCTTAACTCTAGTCTTGAATTTATTTTTTCACATCGAATCCTAATTTATAAAAAATGTGAATTTATTATTCATGTTATTCATAACCATATATCAATCATATCATTAATTACTTGATTATAATATCTTATCATTATGATACCAATTTTTTATAATTAAAATTATTTTTTTAATGATAACTACTTCGTTTCCCAAGCATGTTTTGGTTTTTCATTCATGGTCCTCACACATTGATCAGTTTCTCATTATTTAAAGATTCTTAATAATGGTGTTAAATTTTTATAAATAAATTATAAACACATTTATAATCATTATTATAATGCGGATATAGAAAAATGAATTACATCATTCTGAGAGTTGACAGACTGAATGTATGCATGACCTTTGTTTTTATTTTATTGATTGATAAATTGAAATGAACATAATCAAAAATTCATATTTACAAAATAATTATTATATAATATATATAGTCATCAATTTCATCCATAATATTGACCTTCGAAAATATATATAAAAAATCAATGACATCGCATCGTGGAGATGGTAGTCTATACGTACACAATAGAGACATTATTGTTTCCCAAAATATTATATTATAAGAAATTACATATTATATTATCATTCTATAAGTGTAATTAAATTTAAATATGATATGTAATCATTAATATCTTCATAATCCCCATTAACTTGAGATGTTTATGAAAAATTAATTGTATTTCAATGTTGAGACGGTAAGCCATATGTACGCACGAATGGTAATTTCAATTATGGTTTGATGGGGAAGGGGTTTATATTTGAGTGATAATAATAATAATAATATTAAATCATATTTATGAATCAGATTATATTATTTTATCATGGATATAATAGATTTTGAAAAGGTAAATATGTTTACAAAAGGAATGTGATCAGTAATAGTGATTACCACTTTTTTGAACCATCTCCTTTGGATATCCTCTAATTGGGTATAGGGATGGGGTTTTGAGAAGGTCCTCACCATTTGAATGCATATAGGTATGTTTTTAAGATAAATTGGCAGAAAATCATTATGCTATATGGATCAATGTGTAGTGAATAATTGAGGGAGTATGTTCCCATTTATAAATGAGGAGAGAGAACCATAGGAATATCGCAAAAAAATAAATTATAATAAATTAATTTTCTATACAAATTTAGCCAAATAGACATGGATTAGATGCTAAGATAAAAAAATATTTTAATATCCCAAACTATATATTTTAATATGTTATTTTATTACTTTATAACTTATCATTTTCATGAACAATTAGTTGACCAATTTTAAATTTTACTATGGTAAATAGTTTTCTAATTTTAAAAAATTGAAATTTTTACTTATATTGTTACAATTATCCATAAATGATCCATTTATTAAATTTTATACCATATCATAATTAATTTTAATTTTTAGAAATTATTTCATGAAAGGAAACTCAATATATAAATTTAGCATAAAATAAAATCATTTATGGTTCCCATAATATGTCATATTCACCTCTAAAATTCGTGGATCACATTAATTATTTCATGTAATATTTATTTTAATAGTTATAAAATCATTTATGTTATTTTTAAATTAATTTAATAATAACTACTTCGTTATAGTGCCATTATATAAGATACAAAACTTTTCACTAGAAATTAGAAATAAAAAGGATGTAGATAGATATATTACATTTCATAATAATACTCATAGAAGGTCATCTATTATATTTTTCCCTTATTAAAAATATTAGACTTATAAAATGTATGAGTCCGCCATTTTGTCACTCTCTTTAATTTTAATAATATAAATGAAATATTGATAGCCATGTGTCCATTAAATAATTAAAAGTTTAAAATTATGTAATAAATGGTCTAATTAACATCTTCAAAAAAATTGGGTATGTTTTAGAGACTTTTTATTGTCTTCATTCCTTTATTTTTAATATAAATTACTCAATTTAACATTTACCATGGTAAAACAGACCAACCACATCGCTATTTATATTATTAAAAAATAATAGGGAAATATTTAATAAATTTTAACCTTTATATTCCTAATGTGGAAAATATTTTTATCAATCCAAAATAATGAATTTTATAAAATAAATTTAAAATTAAACTCATAAATGGGGTGATAATGCAGGGTTTTAATGTTAAAGTGTTTAATTGTTGGAAATCTTTTCATATCGGAATTCAATGCGAGAAATTTTCTAACAACCTAATTTGGATTATTATATATATATTATCTAATTTTATTTTAAAACCAATTTCAAATATAATTTAACATTATAAATTATTTAGATAAAAACTCATCATTCAATTAAAATGTTATATTTTTCACTATTACAAAATGAAAATTATTAGTAAAATACCATAAATTAACCCTATTGTAATTTTTATATTACCATTTGGTGAAAAAGTATAATTTTTCAATTTAAATTAAAAAAATTGTAAACATTTAGTTTTAAAACAATCCTCCCATTAAAAGGGGGAAAACTCCTTAAAAAAAGAAACGAATTTAAATGTAAAATTTTATTTATCTTGTCAATAAAACACATAAGATGAATTATAAACATTATATTGAATATATTTTATATATATTTCATTAATATAATATTTCAAGGGATATTTTTTAATTTTATTGTTATAAAAACACTTGTGCGCATTTAAATAGTTTTGTAGAAAAATATTTTCATTTATTTTCAAAATGGTTCTATTTTAAATTAATTTATTTTTTTTACCAAATAATTCAATATATTTACATGTATAAAAAATATTTTCAAAATTTATTTAATCCTATTCAAAATATTTATTTTATATGTTGGGTTATAATTATGTTATTTATATAATTATAATAATAAAATTTTGTTTCGTAGAAACTCTGTGTTGTATTTAATGCATGCATATATGAGGATGCATGTAGTGAGAGATTAACAAGGTGTAGCATGAAATAAAAGACATAAAATATATAATATTATTCAAAAACATATTTAGTGAAAATGTTTGGGGAGTTATCGTGTATATACCTCCCCAGTTACAACAGATGGAAGACTCAGTGTACTTGGTCAAACTGCGATAGCAGTGTAAAGTGGTATGTCACCTCACATACTCTATAATGTATCTGGAAGTGGAAAATTAATATTAGAGATACCATTCCACCATAACCAAATATGCACAATCCTCACTAAGGTGAGACCATCAGGAACACATGGTCACTATCCTTGAACACAAAAGGCCACCTTTGTCGATTCATATATGACCTTTAATGGATTTATATTGTCCTCATATGTTCTTGGATGATCTACAATTATATAGTGACTCACACCAACTCTAGGATAATATATATGTTGACTCTCCTCATATAGTCTATCATATTGGTGACATATAGGGTCGTCCATACAAGTCCTTTAATGGTGAAAATTTTATTGTGGAAAGTTAGTTGTGTTTGTATGAAAACTCCTCTAATTATATGCGATCCTCCAATATAAGGAAGAATTATAACATGCTACCTCAAAACATTTCCCCCAAGAACCGAAACATACACTCAGTATGGCTTCCATTATATAGAACAAACATTGTTCTAAAATGAAAAAAAGTGAAAAATCCACTTCATTCTCTACCATAAATAAGATTTGGGGTGAACAATGCAGCCAAAAATGTCCATCAAGGGAATACCATGAAGTCAAACTATCTTCTACATTTATAGGAATCTCAATATCTCTTTTAAACACTTCTCTTGATAAGGTATTAAGTGGGATGAAATGATGAGTTATTCTATGATCACTCAGATGGTAATGTGGACCTTGTATATACATGGTAACCCCATCATGAATTACAAGGAGGTCACATATCACATCCACTCATGCACGTCATGGGGTTGTGCTAGACCTACTAGAATCTGGTGCTAATCATTCGCTTTCTCTCATGTACAACATTGATAGACCAACTATGTGATTCTCTTATTTATCAATACAAAAAAAAATTATATTGGAGGTCCTGGTATAACTTCTTTGTGACTATATATACCTATAATGGTGATGTATAAAACTCTCCTAGGACCTGCTGACGCACACTTGTCGTAGGGAATGGAAAACTAATTATTTCCTAAGTTAAAATGAAGTAATGTGGTTGACCTAGGATGTGTTTTGAATAAGAGTTCACACAAATAGTTTTTCAATTTTAAACGATGGTAAAAATGTTGTGTTTGATACGAAAAGGATTGAATGGAAAATTATAATTAAAACAATTGAAAAATTATGATATTAAAAATGGTGATTAGACTGGGGTTGTTTTCCCAATTGTAGTGCTATCCTTGTTCAATTTAATTCAAATATATTATTCTTACTTGATTATAGTGAGTTTCTACAATCGTTTTCTCTCACTTCCTTGGTGAAATTATGATGGTGAGAGAAAGCCTTACCAAGATCTCAGTTTGGTCAACTCTCATTCCATGTGAAAATAGTTGTATTGAATATTATCAATTGACATGGAAAACACATGATTGCAATTTTTTATTACAAAAAAAATCAAGAACATTCATTTCACCTTTTTCACATACTGACAATCATCGAGTACTTCAACACTAAACCCTGCTCTATTACATCTTAAATAAACCAAAAATTAATAGAGGGAGATAATGATTATTTTAGCTAGGAAAAAATAAATAACAGAATTAAAATTCAAGAAAGATCACACTTGATAATAAAATCCTATATATTAAATTCAAAACAACTTTGAAAAAGAAAAAAAATTCGTTCAATCATGTTCAAGAGCTAAAGCATTACAAAATAGAAAACCATCCCTTCCCAAATCACTAAAAAAATTTACCCCACCATGGTAAAGATAATCAAATTGAATGCGGAAGAAGAATGCGTTAAAAAATAAGGAAAGGAAAATAAATAAAATATAAATCCAAAAAGTTCCCCTCCTTTGTGTCCTAGAAGGAATGGGATGGAATGATAGATTCCTTGAGAGAGAGAGGAGCTATCTTCCTATTATAGCCAGAATTTGTCCCCTGAATGTTGATGAATTTTATCCCCATTAAATGACATCATCATGCGTTTCACCCTTCTTGGACATTGTTCATAATTATCTTGGACGTTTCCCCTAAAAATATCAGCATATTTGGAAAAGTCTTCTGAGAGGTATGCCTGTTCTACTCTGACCATTTATTATATCTAGTCAGACTATACAAATCAGAATCCTATAGATTAGGATGATTTAATGACCCCTTAAACAACCAATTAATGTGTCCTAGACATCATGAAAGTAATTATAAGATGACTTTTTAGTCCCCCCACCAATGTTCAGAGCATGTTTTCCAACCATGAATGACATATGGAGCCCACACCAAAACTCAGAAAATATGTAAGTAGTTGTCTTGGTCCAAATTGTGATCTTCTTTTGAGCTTTCATATTATCGATTCAGATTTTGGTCCAGAAGGATGAAATTAATCCCTAAATGTTTAGAATCCAAAAAAAAAAGAGTTTATAAATTTGGACTAGTGTAGAAAATGTTATGGAAAAAATACCGAAATAATATAAAACATTTTAAAATCTGAAATGGGACATTTTTACTATTTAGCTCAAAATAACACCAATATCATAAAAATGTAGAAATTCCTCTTTAAGTAACACATTTTTGGGTTTGAAACAATGAAATTCAAGGTTAATTTAATTGAAAATATTTCCTCTATAAATTCCCCCACACTTAGCACTTGGACTCCTGGACAAGTAAACATCAAAATCAAATCAATCGAATCCAAAACGCATACCAATGAGATCTACCAAATCCATACTACAAAAAAAATATATCATTACTCATCAATTTTATTTTCAAGATATTAATTTTAGATTATCAAATATATTTCCAATTCATTTCTTATCCCATGCACACAAAACACCTACCTCACATTAGGTTTCTCTCATCTCACAAATATAAATGTTCAACAAGGCTTTTCTCATCCAAAGTCACACAAGAGTCACCATAGGCTTGATAAATTCCTACTTATCCACCCGATGTGAGTCAAGGAGATGTGTTTCTCATGATGACTTTTCTGGGTTGTTCTGTGGCTTTCGGTTGGTTGGATTTAGATGTTAAAAATTCTAGGGCCGAAAAAAGAGGTCTTGGCTCTTTTTGAAGAAAAATTACATGATTCTAATTTTCACTCATGAATGGTCTCCTTCTCTTCCCGTTTGTTGAAAACCAGATTCATCATCATGATAACTCAAGGAATGTTCATTACATTTATCATTTTAATAGAAAACTTTTCTTCCCGAACATTGTTTTTCTTTAAAACTCCAGATAGGCACACCTTTTTTTTACGTTGAAGGCTCCAGAAAGGCACAATATATTTAATCATGAAAGCTCCAGAAAGGCACAAAATTTGAAAAAATGAAATCATCAATAGAAAAAAATTCTCTTCAATATTTTATTTTCCACCCAAAGTATCACCAAATGAAGTAGTACACTGCAAGACATATTCCCCCACACTTATGTTCAACTAGATAATGAAATTTCACTTGAGGAGTACGTTGGATGGGTATAATTTTCTTATAATGTGGCTAACCTAATAGGCTCTTCCTGGATTCTAAGGGATACAATGATTAATTTATAAGGTAGGCCATAATAAAAAGGGATTATTTTAAAATGGGAGCTTGAAACCAAATAAATGCCTCAATAATATAAAACACAAGTATCTCAAACCCTCAAGTTTTGACAAGAATAAAAAAAATTATAGTTAATGAAATCATGGTATAGTTCACTCAAGAAATGAGGATAATGTATATAATATGAGAAAATGGTAAAGAATTCTCACATGAAAGTGATTTCAAAAATAAAGACTGTGAGATGTAGCTTGGGATTTAAAATTCAGAGCACTTTTTATGAAATTCCAAAACATTTGAACTTGAAAAAAGTTATTTCAGCATTAATTTAAGCTTAGTTTCATGGAATATATTGGTTCAATCATTGAAATGAGTTAAAAAATGGAAATGATAATCATTTTAGCTCAAATGTTTCGACAATACACTACATTATAAAAATAAACACACCAATATCTGAAAAATTCTTTTTTTAAATAGTAAACCAATCATCAAATGAAAATCCTAAACTACAATGGTTTCCTCCCCCAAACTTAATTTATGTAAAGTCCATAGTGAATTAAAATGGATTTAACATGTATGTAGATTTTTAAAATGAATCACAACATGAAATCAAGTGTAAAGAAGAGGTATGACCTGACTTTAAGCTCCTAAGTGTTGCTATTTGAAAACATAAAAATGGTAAAAAAATAATATAATATATTTATTAAATGAAATGAATATAGAATTTAAATAAAAAATAAGGACAATTCTTAGTTTAATCCACCATGTGGGCCCTGGATTTTGAGTGCCTCTAGAGGGGCAGTTCTAATCAGTTTTCCCCAATCTGATGGTGGGTGAGGTTTCTTTTTCATTAAGAAATAATAATTCTTCTTTCCAGCATGAACTTGTTCCTTTTTGTTGAGGAATCTATGAATATAACATACCAAGTCCACCCCCACTGCAGTGAGATACACCTTTCATGGTGGGGTAAGGATAATGAATGAGTCCTCCTCATTCTTGGTTTCCACTTGCACAACATCTTCTTTATTCTCCAGTGGTCGCTGAAGGTATGATATATCAGTGTAAAAATAAAAGGGAATATCAGAGTATAACTCTATTTGAGGAAAAATAAATCATGAAGTGTCAATATAAAATTCTTACCTTTCAATTTATTCATATTGTGATTATATTTCCTCAGGCCAAACCATATTGATCTCTTCTAGAACACCCTCTAATAAATGTTCAACTGGTTCGGGGAGCTCTACATATTCCACAATAGATCAATCTTCTTTTTCATCATCTTCCTCCAGGAAAATACAAGTGTTGGTGGAATCTGAAAAATTAAAACTAAGGGAGGTAATACACAATTTAGTTTCAAAAAAATTAAAATATAATGTGTTCATGGAATGATTATCTCTCTGAGTTTGTTTATCTTGAATATATTCTTCACTGGGAAACACCTCTTGGAGTTGAGTTGTAACAGGTAGAGGCAGGTAGTCAGTCTCCGCAATATCTTGGATCTCCATAGAAAAATCATTGATGACTAAGGGGATGTCTTCTAGGGCCTTGGAAACTTCAAATAATTCTTGAAATTATTTGTAGAAATCAATTAGAGTTCAGGAAGTCGCTTCAAAAACATCTTTGTTCATGTCATCCGTTACTACATCTATGAATTATTTGAATTTTTTCTCATCACTATTTTGTTTCCAAAATAACCTCACCTCACTAGAAATAAAAGAATCACCATATTCCAGGTAAATGGTTGACTCAATAAATGGTTCATTTATCACTGGGTAATTTCTCAATGAAATAATGAAAAAGTAATTTGAAAACAACATGGAAAGTTTTTTTTCTTTTTTAAATTTGGAAAATGTAAAGTATTTTATAATTATGATGTCACACTGTCTCCTCGACAACGATGCAAAGTTTCACGCATGCTATTGTAGGGAGTAGCAAAAAAATTATTTTCTATGTTAAAATGAAGTAATGTGGTTGACCTCGGATGTCTCTGGAAGAGGAGTTCACACAAAACAGTTTGTCACTTTTAAAGTATGGTAAAAATGGTCTATTTGATAAGAAAAAGATTGAATGGATATTTAAATTCAATAGACTAAAAAACTAGGATATTAAAAAGGGTGAGAAGTTCGGGGTTGGTTTCCCAATTTTAATGTTATCCAAGTTCATTTTAATTCACACCTCCTATTATTAGTTAATAAAAGTGAGTTTTCACAATCATTTCCTCTCACTTCCATGGTGAAATTATGATGGTGAGAGAAAACCTTACCAAGATATTGGTTTGGTCGACTCTCATTCCATTCACAAAATAGTTGTATTGATATCTTCAATTGAAATGGAAAATAGCCGATCGGGTCTTGTTTATCCCAAATAATTATGAACACTCATTACACCTTTTACATGTACTAATGATCGTCGAGTACTTCCCCACTAATCCCTAGTCTATTCCATCATATATAAACCAGAAATTAGTAGAGGGAGATAATGATTATTTTACCGAGGGAAAAATAAATAAAATAATTGAAATTCAAGAATGATTTCACTTGATAATAAAATCAATAATAATAAATAGAAAACAAATTTTGAAGAAGAAATAAATTTCATTCAATTACATTCAAGAAATTAATCATTACAAAATAGAAAACCAACCCTTCCGTAATCACTCAAAACAATTACCCCAACATGGTATGGGTAATAGAAATGAATGGGGAAGAAGAAGGAATTACAAAAATATAGAAATGAAAATAAATAAAATAGAAATCTGAAAAGTTCTCCTCCTTGGTGTCCTAGAAGGAATGGGATGGAATGAGAGATTTCCATGAGAGGGAGAAGCTCTCCGCCTTTTATTGCCATAATTTTTCCCCCAAAGGTTTACACGTTTTGGCCCCATTAAATGACATATTCACAAGTTATACACTTATTGAATGTTGTTTAAAATGATCTTGGGATTTTACCGTCAAAATTGTTGTGGATTTTGACACGTATTCTGAGAGTTATTCCCATTTTAATCTGACCATTTATTCTGTCTAGTCATACTCTATTAATCACAAACCTCCGGCTTATGATGATTTAATGACCCCTTAAACGGTCACTTCAGTCATCCACGCTTTCATTAAAGTTGTTCCAAAAGGTCTTGTGAGTCCACCCACCAAATGTCAGAGCATTTGGGCCCACTATTAATGTATTTTGGAGACCACTCCAAAACTATGCGTATCTGTAAACAGTTTTCTTGGTCCAACTTGTGAGCTTCTTTTGAACTTCTATATGATTGATCCAGCTATTGATCCAGAAGGATTAAATGAATCCCAGGATGTTTAAAATCTGGAAGAAAAGAATTTATCAAATTGAATTAGTGTAGAAATTGTTATGGCCAAAATACAGAAATAATGTAAAACACTTAAAAATCTATAATGGGATATTTTTACTATTCAGCTCAAAATAACACCAATATCAAAAAATGCAGAAATTAATGTTAAAGTAATAATTTTGTGGGTTAAAAAAATAAATCTAATATAAATTTAATTGAAAATATTTCCTCTATCACGTGCCCCAATAGTTTCACATGTAACATACCGCATCTACTGAGGAAATAAGCATGATCTCCACCATCAGATAATCCATCTAGAGCTTGTCTAGTGGATATCTAAGTATGTAGGGCCTAAAATTTGAATTACAGAAGCTATTAATTGTTGACTGGATGAAAAATAGGAGGTGTAACAACCATAGACTAGAGGTAATATACTCTATTTCCATACATAAAGGATAACTAAAATAATGACAGCTACTATTTTTCCTCAATCATTAACTGTGAATGAGTTCCCCTACTAATAAAATTTAATATAATGTTCCCTTTCATAGGATTATTATAAATTCATAATCCATGAGTTCCCCAAACCATTAAATCTTACTATATTAATGATCCTTCAATAATTAGATATTATTTATTCTATTATGGTTAGAATAGATGTTAAACCACTCACTTATCATGTAGTGTCACCAAATCTTTATTGTGAAGACTACCTCTACTAACTGAAGGGCATGGGTCATGTATTTTTGTTCTTGTGGTCTCAGCTGACATAAACCATAGGCAATCACCACCTTCCACTACATCGAAACACAACGAATCCCATTCCCAAATTCAACACATAACACTACATACTCGAAACCCTCCTCTATAAATCTCAACATGGTAGTTCTCAAAAATAATTTCCCCATCTCTTAAAAAACCAGTTAGAACATCCCCTTCCATGTGAAAGGATTCCATTTTATTTTCAAAATTTTCAAGAAAAATATTATCCTAATGGAATTGGGTAACAACCTTTAATTATATACAGTTGACCCAATGAGGCTATGAACATCCATGATGCTCTTGGTTTGATCATATGTTATCATTGTGTCGACCATTTTCAGGTACACTACCACACCATCTATTGAGATAACATATCCCAGAAGGTTGACCTCCTATATCTAGAACTAGAATTTCAAGGACTAAAAATAAATATGGTTCTCTATGAGAAAATCCAATGTTATCCTGAAGTGTCTCACATGTTCCCCCTTTCATGTCAAGTACACTACTATATCATTGATAAAGACTACAAGAAATAAGAATAATAATGGAATAGTACTCTAGTTCATGAGTCCCATGAAAATTTTGGGGAATTATTCATTTCAAGTTGAATATCCATGCAATCATAGTGAATATAAATACATCTTAAAAATAAATTCTTTAAATCCGCATCCCATACAAACAACTAGTGATATCCTAATATTAGAACAATCTTCAAAAATAATCATGCCTCTCTCAAATGAAAAAAGCATTCATCGGCCCTTTTTGTTGACGCTTATTATATATAGTGACCTAGTTTAAGTAATGATAGTACACCGAAAGACTTAATATCATGTCCACCTTCTCCTCTAACAATAATTTAGGTGACCATGATGAAACACCATGTTTAATGTAGCCCTTCTTCTTTATGACCTCTTACTACACCTTATTCTTATAAAGCTATGTGGGAAACATCTGATATGGTCACATAGATATCAAGGCAATTATATGGTGTAGTTTAATAATGAATTATATTTCTTATTAGATTGGTAATACTAGAATTTATTCAGGAAAAACATCCTTGTACAGTGCCACAAGTCATTAAACTATAATCTCATAACATCAACACCACCATGGGTTATGCTATCCACCTGATGAGTGAATGATTGCACCCATATATGCATGATTTCATGACCCAGACAAATGGGGCCCAAACTGTGACTACCCCAGTCCCACCTCCAATAGACCAAGGAATGTTTACCTGCACCGAGTAGACATATCACAAACATGGGAGGTCTTATATTAATGTACTTGTATGGATGAACACATATCTAAGACTATAAAATGATTAAATGAAAAAAATTGATAAAAATAAAGGAATGAAGTTATAATTCCAAAATTATTGTTTGGTGAAAAAGTAACGGAAAAAATTACCTAATACACGACCACTAAAAATAAACAGAGAAAATGTCCAACCTTTAAAGTGTGTGTGGAAAACATTCAATGTAACTCCTTTAACACAACTCAGTTTTTCCAGATCACTATGATCTACCAGGTCCTGGTTTCTCTAGGACACTTTAAAATTGTACACCATCTATGTAAGTTAAGAAATGTGTGGGCTGAGCCTTTGTAGGGTGGAGTATAACAATACCTTCTGTGACACCCCACAATCACTAAGAATATAACATCAAGAAAAATAGTCATCTTATCACATGTCTATGTCAATTTCATATATAAAAAAGTATCCAAATATACTTATTTGTAGACACACAGTCTCATTTAATATAATAGCAATATTCCAAACATAGGATTCTATATCGAATGTTCCACATAGAACACTTCTAGTAGAATACACTCCATGATCCTGATAGAATTATTGGTTTTTTCCAATATGTCATGCTATTTGGGTCTCACCAAATGAAGTAAACATTGTATGTTAGAAGAGATCAATAAATATATAAGGACCACTCCCAAGGCCATGGGATATAACAAAAACCAATTCCAAAATAACATGATAAGTTAATGATTGATGACTATATAGTGTTTTTCAAAATGATAAAAAGAAACCCTTTTACGGAATTAATGATGTTAGTTAATCTCACTGTAAGCCTCATGGAAGGATTCCAACAACTGTAGACAAAAATAAAGTTACTCAGAGGGGATCACTATTCTATTACATAGGATGGCACTCAGAACTAAAACCCTGAGATATTTCATCATGGAAACATACCAAAATGAATTTTTTCCAAGAGGAATATTTTATGATGTCAATGGTTTGTGCTATATGTACACAATGTGTTCATTTAGAATCAGGATCTACTAGTATATCCCATCAGGAGAATGTGTCTTTGTTTGATTAAAAGTTGTGTCTATGCTCTTATACTCTCAGTCACACTAATGTCGATATGAATATTTTCTTGTCTAAGTACATCTTGGTTCCAATACTAAGTAATTTTTTCTATTCCTATGTACATGCCTTGGTACACGTTGAGCTACCATGAAATAATCACATATCTTTTGACAATTTTCACTTGACCAGTGATATTTTTATTCTTATCAGAACACTATGACCACATAGTGGGTCCCACAGAGAGTGTAATTTTGGATTACCTGCAATGTAAAATTGGATTTTCTGGAATCCAAAATTACTCATCTATGTACAGTTACACTCTTAATGCCTCTAGTTCCGTCATCATCCTCACTCAGAAATCATGTAGTTGTTCTGACATAGACTCACTATCACCTTCTGGGTGAAATCATTCTGGGATCAACTCAAAAATAACCTATTGAGCCACATGTTCAATATATGTCAATTATATAAAGAATATGTATCAGTAATTCAATAACTAAATGATCATCAATCATTGTATATCAATATCATAATTAAACCAAATGTGGATCTACATTTTAATTTTATTACTCAATGAAGGAGGAGTTCAAATATTGATTACTCATATATTCATGAAACCACCATTCAAACAAAACACTGGTGATATAAAAATGAAAAATAGGGGATGAATACTAGGAGAAAAAAGGAGGAGAAATCATCACATGTGTTTCAGTTATGTCATGACCCATCCCAGGTACCCTGGTAACCCAATAATAGAGTCAGTCCTGACATACCTCGAATGGAATTCTTGATCCACACTGGTTAGTGACAGACACCTATAATCATAGAAAATGATTAGTGTGGATGGGTTTTCAACAAACTTTTTAGAAATATAGGAAACAAGAGAGTATTCATATCAAAAGAAATTCTACTATGAATAATCAACCAGCTGCAAAATAGGTAATAAAGACCAATGTACTACAACCAAAGTACAAAAACATAGAAAACAACCCATCTCTCAACTCAAGTGAAACTCACAAATTTCATGTTTCAATATCTAGTCCCACCTCCAAGATATGCCTTTATGTTTACTGAACTTGAAAGAGATAGTCTAAAAAACATTAAGGCACAAGTAGGGTGTGTGCCAAAGACTAGTAGGATTCGATCAAATATTCCATAATAGATTCCAATATCATAATTAACGACAAAAGTGCTTTAAATTTGATGTAAAATTGTTTTGGGATTACAAAATCATTTTTATTAAAATCAATATTTACAATTTAAATGAACGAAATAGATTTTTCAATTCTATCATCATGTTCCAGTGATGGAAATATAATTTGAAAAATGGAATTACAGTAATCCAAAGGTTCATTACACAAATGGAACTTTTCAATAATATTACTAAATAAAAACTTTCATATAAAATAATTTATATAAATTATTATGAATGTAAAATCGTTTATTACAATGGAACATACATTTGAAATATAAACAAGCAAGCAACATGGTAATATTCCAAATTAGTACGACAGTTTCAGGTTATCGAGACTAATGTTTTTTGAAATGGTGAGCATGTTCATATGCCACGTTGAGATAATTGAAAATGGGGCTCATCACTATTTCCTGTGGAATGATTTTGTGATGATATGATGTTTTCAAACATTGTATGTTTTAATGTGTCTTCCAAATAACACACTAATTTCCTAAGGATTTCATGTGATCATGTACAAAATAATGATGAGAAATTTATTTCAAGACTACTTATAATATAATTAAATCACATCACCTATTTGACATATTCCTATTTACATTTTAAATACTGTAAAAGGGTTTTAGTAAAAGACATGAATTATCAACGCGATCAAACCCAATGTTGTATATCTAATCCCATTTTTAGCCATTTTTCATAAATATGGATTTTAAGCCAATTATGGAAATTTTAGAAATCATTTCTCAACTAAATACGACAAATTAAATTTAACATAATTACATTAATTTCATCACAAACCCCACCAATTCAATGGAATTTTGTTATCTCATTATATTCCATCAAATTAATTTTTCACTATTAAATTCAGTAATTTTATTGACCGAAGTTTCCATAAAATTCAATATATAAATTAGCCAATTTGAACCAAGGAAGTTTCGATAAAAAAACCAATATTCCATAGAATTGGGGTATCCCTATTTCATGAGAAAAAACCTATTTTTATGAATAAAAATCCAATGGGATTGTGTTTTCCCAACAAGTAATTGAATTTCCTGTAATACAAATCAATTAATTTATTTTAATTCAAAAAATAAAAATTTAAAAAACCAATTTAAGGTCAATGAAAATTAGGCAACATATGTTTCCATAAAATAAATTCTTCACAATTAAATTCATCAATTTAGTTGTCACATGTTTTCATCAAATTCCCAATTTAAATTACGCAATTAAAATCTCCCCAATTTCAACAAACAGACCCCAATTCAATTGCATTGGGTGTTTTCCAATTCCATGAAAATATCGCTTTTTTACCCTGTATCTGATTTAATTAGGTTTTTCCAATGAACAAATGAATTCAATGTAATCCAAGTCATTTAAATGTATTTAATTAAAACAATTAAAATTATAAAAAATAAATTTAGGGTTAATCAAAATTGTTCATCGTAACAGAACCACCTTACTTTGAGTTGCTAGATCTCAAAGTGTCAAACCCAAATCTATATTTTCATAGGAAGAAAAAAAATATAATCTGGGGAAAGGAGTATTAAAACAAGTATTATAACCCCAAAAACTAATTTTTTAGAACAATAATTTAACACAAGGATATGTGGAACCTTGAGGAGGAAGATAGTGATCTTGGGAGATTTAAAATGGTAGGAGGAAACTGACCATGAGAATATCGAATGGAAATACTCCTACATCAGATTACATCTGGGGGATATAAGGGACCATGAATCATTATTGGGAGATCCATATATGGGAAAACTGTTTCTTGGTTTTCTCGGTCTAACGGGGGCCTAAATGATGGGTTCAATTTATTTTTTTATAAACTTTGGGCTCACTTTAAATCTCATACGCATGGTTTCCTTTGAAAAGACTCATAGTTTGGACAAAACCTGTGCTTTAAATTAATCCATCATAAATGGTCTTCATGGTTTACACTAATATGGAACTTTACGTGACATTCTATGCACCAAACATTCAAATTCCCACTACATTGGGTTTCATGGTATTCTTTGACGTCACTCCTTGTATGGGAAAGCCGTTAGTCAATCATGAACTATCCCAAAAAATATACAACCATTAAATTTTCATCCCAATACATCCTCAAAATAAATCCAACAAATCATAATAAAAATATTGGTTTTGGAATACCTATAAATAGTAACATGATTTTACAGTCTCCCCACCATAAAACTCTATATCCCCAAAAATCCTACAGAGAAGCATCCATGAAAAATGGATGAGGTTACTTCTCTCTCATAAGTGACTCCCTCTTACCTGTATCATTATTATCATAACCATGATATCATATCCCACGAACCAATGGTATCAACCTCCCATAAAGTACTTTTGTTTCAGAATCAACATTCTTGAAACGCAGCTCAGTCATGTATAAATCATGTTCAACTTCAAGATCAATCCAACTCAAAATGTGAGATGGATCAGATAGATACTTTCTCATCCCTGATACAAATAATATGTTATGTATCGATATCATATATTTTGTATGATTAAAATGGTACTCAACATTCCCCCACTAGTTCAATAACATCAAAAGGTATCACTAAATTAGGAGCGTTCTACCCTTTCAACTTTAGCCATTCATGACCCAATAGGGGTGATACATTAAAGAAAAAACTAATCACCATCTAAAAATACCAATGGTATATGATTAAAATCATTATATGACTTATATTGTCTTTATGATATCAAAATTTTCTAATAAATCAACTAAAACATGGTTTTCATTTCTTACACCAAACTTGTCCGAACCAAGGAACTCTCCCCAACCTCCCACCAACACATTTAAAATTTATAAGGATAACCATACAGGTCATAAAATGGAACCATTATGCTATTATAGGGGTAAAAATTATTATAATAGAACTCAAATAGCCCCAAATGATCATCCCAAGCCCCACCCAAATCAATGACACAATCAGGAAGAATATCCTCAAGGATATGTATAGTAATTTCTGCATGTCCATCTGATTGTGGATGGTTTGCCATACACAAACAGATGTGAGATCCCATGGAATCTATAATTCTTCTCCAAAAGAAAGAAGTTAACCAAGGTTCCTTACTAGAGACTATGGCAGAAGTAACTCTATAAAAATAAATTATCACTTTTATATAGATATTTCCCAACTCATCGTCTTTCGATTTATCATGAATGGGTATAAAGTGAGCCGATATAGTCAATCAATCAATAAAAAACAAAATCACATTGTTCTACCACTATATTGGTGAAAAACACACCAAGATGTCCATAGATATTTCATATGACTTTATAGTAGAGACTTGAAGTGGATGATGTAAACTCAAAGGATTCTGGGGCTCAACCGTCACCTGTTGGCATGTATTGCAATGAGGGACAAAATCAATAGTGACCCCATATGATACCTATCCATGATAACTACCACTAAATATCATAGAACATATTCATGATTCCTAGGTTCACTCCCCATTGGTAATTATGAAAATAGCCAATCATAGCATTCCTTAACAAAGATGGATCTAAAAAAACTTTCTAATAGAATAGAATTTCCTCTTTAGAGACTGATCAATCCAGCATGGTCTCCCAAAAATTTAAGTAGTCTCAAATTCCATAAAACTAAACATCAAGAAAATATCTATAATGAATCAATTCATGAAGGAAAGAAGTCAACTGAATTCTATATATATAACCTTAATCCACTTTTTATTGAACTCTAATATGAAAATGTGCATACAGTTCCATCAAATTCCACTATTCTGATGAATCTTTCACTATCTAGGTTTGATGTTTCGTTTGCAAGGAATATATTATAAAATTCCCTTCCCCTAGGGTATAAGAGATATTTAATTAGAAATATTTCAAGTATTCCACCCAATGCATCTAGAGGATATTCAAATTTTCTTGGGAGAAGATATAACTCAAGATCTTGTCGTATGAAAACATGGTAAACCATTCTCTGAAAGGTGATACCTCTAAATAATAAGAACGTGAATCAAAACTGCATGTTCAATTACATGGCCGGACAATTCTTCACATTTGAACTAAGAGAATGTGAATCATTGGGAACGAAAAGATTAACATACATACGATCAAAACCGACACCAGAACTCAATGCACCGCAGAAGAACAAAATGCCCTATAGAGCCCCTAGAATAGTCAACACTGGCACATTTGTCAAAATTAATTCCATCTCAGCCAAAATCTCTAAAATTTAACATTCTAAGAAAACATTACTCCATTCAAATTCATTGATTTTTTCAAATAATCCAACATTTATAAATCTTCAACAATCCTATGATAGTATCGGGAGATGCCAAAAGAATATCCAAATATTGGATGCATTTTAGGGTTTCTCCCAAGTCATAACATCTTTCACCTTCTTAGTATCTACTAAAAGCCCATATTTGGACCCCACCTTCCACGTTATTTCACATTCCTAATCCAAAAATAAGATTTTGATAACCTGGAAAAGAGTCGGTGATCATTCAGTAAGATCAAAATTATTCCCATATGATGCACATGACCCACCTCATAATTAGGGTAAACAAGGATTTTATCAAAATAGACTACAACAATATTACCTATATACTCATGGAGATTATTTTTCTTTATCTCAATAATGACTCTAAGAGCGTTGGTTAGACCAAAGGGAATATCAAGGTACTTATAATGGTTGTACCTACTCTAAAAGGTAGATTTTGTAGTGTTAGAGTACTTTTTTCCCAAATTGATGGTAACTATATCAATGTATAATAATTAACAACTACTTCCCCACTTTCAATTGATCAAAAATATCATCAATTAGTGGAAAATAATATTTGTTCTTCATTGTATGTAGATTTATCTTTCGATAATCAACACGTTTTTCCACGAGGTGTAGAATTATGACATAATTAAAAATACATGTATGATGATTTGTAGATTTAATATCAATGTTGAAATAAATGAATGATATGCACCAGTATCAAATAGATAATTCACTAATGATGAAGTTTTTGTAATGATATCTCTCAAAATCAATGGACATGTATCTGCTTCCTACGAAGACACTTCTACTACGTGAAGTAGTTAGGTCTTCAATACCATTGACTGGAACCCATTTTCAAATAAATAATATAATTTCCCTTTAGTTTAAGGATGCATTTATACTCTTATTACACTTTGTGGAATGGAATTAAAACTTAAGAATCTATGTTTTCTCCCTAAGGGTTCGTAGGAGCCTAATTACATGGGTTCCTCGGTGAAAACACCATTTGAATACCCCATTATTCGACACTATTCAGTAACCAATGGACCTATTTTCGGAACTATAGGAGGTCTATAATGACCATGTTTTTGAGGAACACCATAATAAAAAACAAGGTTCACATTACCTTATTGGAACTCAAACTTCCATTGGGGGAGAAAGAAAATCATGATAACCCTTACATGTCTTCCAGGACCATTTCAAACATAAGATCTCAATCCCACACATCCGTATAAGAAGTAAAATTTAGGAAGAAATAATATTAATTAGTATCATGATGAAGTTGGAACACAAACCTTCAATCCTTCATCTTATAATTCAATACAATCTCATGTTCCAAATGCATGAGTTAAAAAAAACGTTTGCATTCTCTTTAACAGTCCTGTAGGACATCTCAAGTATGAAAAACAAAGTACCCTTGTCTGAAAACATTGAATATTGATATAACAGGTTGGTGAAAATAATATTAATGACTTTACATTATAACCCCTCACAATACATCATTGTTACCATAGTTTCCCACCATCTCCTTATCAGTCCTTCAAGGAAAATGGAGGAACACATCTCTTTGATTTCTTTGGGAGCTTCCAATAAACCAAATAAATGTTTCATCTAGATCAACCATTATTCTACATCTAGTGGATCATCTGATCTGTTGGGTGTTTTGGTTTTTTTTTGTGAAGGAACTCCTAAAAATTAATTTGTATAACTTCACTATGAGGTTCCATAGCTACAGAATGAATGAGAACTGGATGTGTTGTATATCCCAGAGCTTGGACTATGTGTAAAATCTCCTCTACCATATTTGGATCCATGATAGGAATCTATCACTGAGCTTCCGTAGTATATTTTTCCTAGATCTTATTTGTAGGTATACATAGATCCATGCTAGTACTAAATATCTATAAGAAACAAGGAATACATCTGATACATACTTGATATTTGTAACATGAGAGATTAATCCAAACTATTATGATAAAAAAGATTTAAATTTAACTCTATACAAATGAAAACAACAAAAAGACTAGAACTAGTCCTCAGTATGTACTTCCCTAACCACCCTTGGTGACATATTGTTTTTTATAATGAGATCTATCAGGAACATAATCATAATTACTTGTTAATTCCAGACATGATTTTACAAATTCATACTGATTTCAAGAGAAAACACAACCATGATCTCTGAAACCACTTTTTCATAAACAATAATGGGTAACTTGGTAAACCAATAACCAATATAGTATGTACATAGTCCTAAGGGAGATCCCAGTACCCATGGGTCAGCAACTAGAACATGGAATCATAAAAAATTAATGGGGGATGGTTTTTACACAAACATTATGGATATAGACGAAACAAGACACTTTTCAATCAAAAGAAACACCACTAAGTGTATTGTAACATATGTAATATTGGAAATAAAGCACAATGTACTACAATAAATATACCAAAACATGATTAAAGACCAAGTCCCAACTCATATGAAACTCACTAGGTCCACAATTCAATAGTTAGATCCACCTCGAAGAGATGCTTTCCCCTTTCATGAACCTGGTAGGAGATAATATATAAACACATAAAGACACAAGTAGGGTTTAATCTAAATAAAATTAATATTCCACTAATGATTCCATAAATTATTCCAATATCAAAATTAACCCAGAACATTCTTTCAATTTTAATAAAAAAATTTGTAATTTAAAACGAAAATTTAAAAAAATCTTGATTTACAATTTAAAAGATGAAAATACATTTAGGAATTCATTATTTATATTTCAATGATGGATATATATTTAAAAATACATAAATACCATTAAACCAATTGTGATTTATATAAATTTATCTCTTCAAAAAGTTCATTGAATAATCACATTAATATAAAACAATTTATATAAATTCTCATGGAATGTAAATTGGTTTTTAACAATGGAACAAACATTTGAAATACAAAAAAGTGAGTACCATGTTAAATTCCCAGATAGTTATGATAGCTCCAGGATATAGGGACACAAAACTATGATATGAAAAACATGAACATAATATTTTTTGTGCCTAAGGAAAAGGGGAATCATCGCCATCACCCATGAAATGGTGTTGTGATGATATGATTTTTAAAACATTGTAAGACATGATGTGTTGTCAATATAATATTCAAACATCTTATGGATTTATTGTAATCATGTACAAGATAATTGTGATATATTTATTTCAAGACCACTAAAAATAATGTTAAATCTCATCCCCCATTTCAAATATTTAAATTTCTTCATTAAAAATGGTAATACATTTTTAATCAAAAACATTACATTCCACCATGATATAACCCTAATATTTCCATTTAAAAACATGTTTTGAAAATTTTCATAATTAAGTATTAGAAACCAATTCATATTATTTCTTATCCCATTTCACAATAAAATCCCAAAATTTAATTTTCATACAATTCTATCAATTTCATCACAACCCCCAACTAAATGGAAATGGGTTTTTTCACAATTTTCAATAAAATCTATTTTTCCAAATTACACTCATCAATGAAATGGAAAAAATATTCCATGAAATTAAAAATTTAATTTAACCAATTTAAAACTCACAAATTTCTATAAACACACCCCAATTAAATGGAATTGGGTGTTTTCTAATTTCATTCAAAAACCCATTTTTACCCCTAAATAAAATTATATTGGGTATTACAACAACTAATTAAAATCCATGTAATGTAAATAAATAAATTTAATTTACTTAAAATAATTGAAATTAAAAAAATCAATTTAGGTTAAGTAAAATTGGGCATCGTAATGAGACTACCTACCTCAGAGTCAGTGGATCTCAATGTATCAAACCCTAATCAAGATTATTCAAGGAAGAACAACAATAACAAAATCTAGGAAAATGAGGATCAAACTTATATATATACACCCACAATAGTTTGTATTAGAGACACAATTTTTCCCTGGGATCCATGAAAGCCTAAGGAGGAAGAGAATGATCGTGGGATATTTAGAACATGATGAGGAAACTAATAGTGAGAAGATATAAGGGTGTTCCTCTAGATTCAGATAACATATAAGAAGGATTTTAGGGGCCAAATGTCCTTATTGTGAGATCCCAGGAAATAGAGTAGGGTTTCGAGAAATTTTGTGTAGGACATTCACACATTATAAATGGGCCATATGGTTACTCCATAGAGGGAACATTGATTCATTAACTATGCACCAACCACTCATAATCCCACTACCTTGGGTTGCACAGGTTTCTCTTATGGGGCACATGGTTTTGGAATAACAGGCGCCAACCATGCACTAGCCTAGAAAATTAAAAAAAATTAAATTTTCAACCCAAAACTACCCCAAATGAAACCAAGAAATGATTAATAGAACGATTGGTTTAGGAACACCTGGTAATATTAACTTTAAGATATTTGTTTTTCATTATCCATTTCCATTAGAATGATGAATGGATATCCATTATAATCAAACAAATTACACCTAATTTCACCCAAATAAACCCAAAAAACGAAAAGATCTTTCTAGGAATCAATATATTGGATGAATGATTCACTTTCACAAATGGTTATGAAAATAGAATGAAAACGTATAAAAAATTCTTACCATGATATGGTTTAATTTATAACAATGAACCAATATTTTTTGTAGTCCATGGTAAGATCCTATAGATCAAATGATGCAACATCACTCAATATCAATCTAACTTGAACTTCTAATAACATTCTCCTATTGTTATCTCTCCAAAATTTGAAGGTTTTGTGGCTAAACTAGAGAAATTTTCATAACATCATATTTAATGAGCCTTCTAGTTTGTGTAAAATAAATGAAATAAATAAAATAATTTTTTTAGTCAACAAATAATTCACCCACAACTGTGCCCAACCAGGACATTTGACTAGATCCGAGGTTATGTTCCACATAGAGTAAAACCAATGCATTAATACAAATTATAGTGTTATATTTATGTTCAAAAACTTCATTTAACTATTATTTCAATTTTTCTAGAAAACTGAACATTTGTTATTTTTTTATATTTCATATAATAATTTTGGGATCACTATGTAACGATATCTCATACTATCTCAGCTTCTAGACCCAAAATAATTCATATAATATTCCATATTAATCATGGAAAAATCATAATCACAAAATTCCCCCCATCATGGAGATTTAGAACCCCAAAATCCAAAACAAAAGGATATACATAGTGATACGGGTACATATCATACATATGGGTCTTTTGATATTTGTTACTATCATGAAGAGTCCCATGATTCAACCAAACATTGACTAAATTAATCACTCACTCACAGGGGGACCTCTTCTTTTAATATTGAATCTATTCCATTACTCTATAATGGTATATCTATCATTAATATCTATCATTCCTCAGTTGATAACATGCGACCAGCCATGCATGTAACTATATAGATGTGACACATGGGAGACATCATGTACCGAGTATAACTGTGATAATAGATATAAATGGTAATATACATCCCCAACTCTACAATGTATCATGAAAAGGGTAATGAATCTTGGAGACAGGTTTTTTCCCTGACAAAATCTCTATAACCCATGCAGAGTTGAGGCCCTCAGGAACAGATGATTTCTTTTTGTGAACACCAAATACCTCCAACATCATTTTTCATATGGCTTATAAGGGGTTTTTATAGGCCTCATATGCTCCATGATGATATTCACCTTCTATATAATGGGTTTCACAAATTTTGGGACCATAAATACTCACTCTCTAAGGATGTTTTTGCATTGTAGTGACCTCCATTGTCATGCGTACAAGGCCTAGAATGGTTTAATAAAGATGGTGGAATGGTTTTTGTCATAAAAAACTAAACTAATGGTTGTTGATCCTTCCAAATATGGAAAAAGTGTAGCATGCCAGCCCATTGAATTCCCTCCAAGACCCAAATTGTCCCATTAGTTTAGACATGATTCTAGGGGTGAAATGATGTGATCAAATGAAAATGGATCAGAAATTCCTCTCTTGAATCCTTTAATAACTGATATTTGAAGTGAGCATCATGATCTGAAAAGTTCATTGAGGTTATACCATAGATCTAGACCGTCGCATGAATGTAGAGGCATCCCATGATCTCTATTGGACACTACTCTCAAATAGCTAGGAAGTTGTCCAACTTAATTATTCGGTCTACGATCAACAAGATGAAATTATGTCCCCTATATGTATTTAGAAACCCAAAAACAAGGTGAATAAACTTTAAATACCACTTTCACATAGGAATGGAAAGTGATTGAGTTAAACCAAATGGAAAATAGTGCCCATCCTTCACATTTTTAAAAGAAACGTATTGAGAGAAAAATTATAGAACTCTATTCTAAATCTATAGACATGAATAATGATGTAGGATGTTTTGGTACATCTTTTACACACCTATATTTAACTTAATGTTATACCTAGGAAACCCCCTTAGAACATCCTCCCACAACATCAATTGTATCAATGTGAATCCTATAAAAAGAACAACATTATCCTCCCATTAATAAAATCCATCAAGAGTATATCCATTATATAGTTGAGTATTTAGTGAATCATAATAGGTATAAACATTTTTAAATACTATAATCACTAAAATTGTGTGGGTAACAACTACTGACTGAAGGTAATTGGCTTCATCCCCATCCACAGAGGTTAACTATAATGAGGATAACTACTCTGCTATCTCACTCAACAGCTATTAAAATGATCACTTACTGAAATAATCTGCATCCATTTTCCCCTTAAAAAGATTATATAAATACTTCAAGCCATAATCCTAGAGTATTTTTATCTAAGACCTCATAATCAAGTAAATTTAATTATGAGAGAATATATAGTAGAGACTATGATGATTAGAGTAGATTATAAACTGATGGCCCATCCGATAGTGTCACCCAATATTTATTATGAAGACTACTGTTGTTACATCAAGATCATAGGTCATGTAGTTCTTCTCATATGGTGTCAAATAATGATAAACAAGGGCAATAAATTCCAAATTATAAATCATAAATGAACTAAGCCTAGTCCATGATAATTCAAAGAGAACTATATACTCGAAACCCTCCTATGGAAATCTAAATATGGGAGTGCTCATCATTCCCTGCCTGATCTCCTGCAAATCCTTCTATCACCTTCCTTTCGATATTAAATTCTTCCCCAATAATGTAAATTATATCATGGGTGATGAAAAATAGAGACTTTCCCATTTTTTCCAATCCTCTCAGAGTACATATATAATCATCCTCACCAATCTTGCATGATCCTCCATAGAAACCAAGTAGACTATATTACCATCAATTAAGTCTACCATAAATAGTTATAATAAAGGTTTCATGATCCATTTCATGAGTTTCATGAACACATATTAGACGTTCATCTAGTAAAGGGCATCACTATGTACTCATAGTGACCATGACGACATATGGAATCTTTCTCCGATGTATCATCATCCCATATGAAAAGTTGCTAATAGACGGTTCTATCAACCATATTAGAATATCATTATTACCCTCTCAAATGATAGAAGTGGTCATTGATCCACCATATTGGATACATGTTTTTTATAATCACCATGTTTAGGTGGCTACCACAATCCTTCTTCTAATAGGATAGAGGATTGGGACCAGTGTTGAGTAATCAAATCACAATTATGAGAGTCCTTCTACAAATTTACCTATACATACGCACAGATCTCCAAGTCCATACAATAATGATGCGTAAAATAACAAATAATCAGTAATGAACTAATATTAAATCCATGGAGCATACTATGAAAAAACATTTGAGGGAACGGAAGTTCTAAATAAAATATCACCCAAAATAAACTCATAATAAGACCAAAATAAAAAAAATAGAAGAATAATATTATCAATGTATCCATTTGAACAAACCTCAGCCTTTACTTCATACTAATTTACACCATGTATTGATCCCTCAGTGACTCTATAAAAAGGATAACCATCTATAGAAAACAAGAAATGTGCAGGAAAATCCCATTCGTGGTTCAGTATAATAATACCCAATGTGAAACCTTGAAATCACTAAAATTACATAATAAAAAATAACAGTCATCCCATAACTAGTATATGTTAGTGGAATATATAATAATAACACTAAGTTATAATAATAGTATACCTAAATTCTAAAGTAATATCACAAATTTGTTTCAATCCAATTATTCATTCTTGAATGTCCCATGTAACAATCATATAGGAGAACACAATCCAAAATTCTGTTAGCACTGATGTTGTCATTCTCAGATGTCCTACTCATCTTGGTTCACTTTTAGAAGTACATACTAGATGTATAAAGTGATCGATACATAGATGGGGATCACACAAAAGTCTACTTGGTATTCCAACAACCCAATTTAGATTAGCATACATTTTAGTGGATCGCCACCCAAGTTGTGTTGGTCACTTCGATAACAAGAAGCCCACCTATGTCATAGATATGATTGAGGATCATACTCTAGGACTCATGGTTGAAATCCAAAAACTCTATTCAAGACTAAAGATCATCACAGATGATCACTATTCTATTCATTGAACATGAATCTCTACTAAAGAGTTAGGAAAAATATCGAGGGAACTCACCCTAATAAATCTTTTCAAAGATAATGATTCCAATGGATCTAAAACAACTTGGAATAAATACATAGATTTTAATGTAAGTACATGACAGATACCTTGGACACTATATTATACCTGAGTATCATATATATTTCCCATTTCCATGCTCAAATACACAACATGTCCAGGAACGTGTACTCATTGCCATGTTTGTGTTTGGCTGGTTGTGTCCGGGTCGGGGAACATGTCAGGTCCAATCCTTTGTACTCCTAGATATGTCTATTTTTTGATAGTCATGTTTGTGTTTGAGTAAATTTTGTGTCGGGTACCATGTACTTATGGTGGTGTATATGTACCCTCTATGGTACCCACCGAATCTCCAGGTTATGTCATAGACATTATGGAAAGGATCCCAAGTTGGGTAATACTTATCTCTCCATGGATCCCTATGACCATAGCCAAGTCCCCATATGTGGTGTGTGTTTTTGAAATACAAATTGTTTACATCATAATTTCACTAAACACACAATTTTTTATTGAGGATTAAAAATAATCAATTTCCATCACAATATCCACCATAAATTCCACTTGTGGGTGATTCTTATGGGTCATCCAATCTCTATTTTCCACGAGGATCTAATTTTTTGACCATCCTAGTTGCTTCAAAATCATATCATATCTTTATCACCATAAAAATTACATACTAATATCCCACACATCTTTGATCTCATCTTGATCTGTCACCCCCATTTTCATATCTTGATCTTAATTTTGATTAAAACACAAATCTCTATTTTCAATCCATTATGAAAATAAATATGTGAATATTAATTGATTATCCAGTACTTAACAAACAACTAATTAAATAAAATTCATTTGATAAGTCAATGAAAAAATATGGGATAAATACATGAAAATCCAATGAATAAAAAACGACATCAATTTTTTCTTATCCTCGATTCGATGAAGTTAACATAACAAATTATGAAATAATAATATAATCACATATATAACACCAATACCAGATAATATATATCCTATAACCAAAATACCATTTTTTCATGAAGAGATTTATTAGTTTTTAATTTGATTTTTATTAAAGGAATAAAACATTGCGGTTTAATTCACATAAAAGAAAACTTATACCATTAGATGGATCAACCACTAACCATTAATGAATCAAACTAAATGTTTATTATGAGATCCTCTAATATCAATTCACACAAATCATTGATCCACAATCATGTTTTTGTTCACTGAATATTTCCCTCATCCAATTATCTCTATCTTTACCAATTATATAGTTAATATGGTCATCACTGTAAATTGTTCATAATATATTATTAATAGGCCGTTCTATTCCATGTAGAATAAATAAAATAAAATAAATATTTCTTATTATTTTAATAATCCCCATGCATGTGTAGTAAATAAAAACGCCTGACACGCTCTAGTATTATGTCACACCTACGATAAAACCCAAACACATATATCAATGGTGGAATTATAATTCTAATATACCACTATATTTAAGAGTTCTACCACTATTCAAGAAAACTACGCTTGTGTGATAATTAATATGTTCTGGTGACTAATTTTGGGCTCATTGGGTCCCAGAATATAACTCAATCTCAAAACCTATCTCTAAGAATAATACAAATAATATTTAAATAAAATAAAGACAAAAAGATAGTATTTTAACTTTTTCCCAAAAATATTAACTATACAAATCCTTGAAGTAAAAATCTATGTCTTTATAATATGTATTAAAAATATTAACATGATGTTAAAACCATAAGGTAAGGGTAAAAAGTAGTCATAAAATGTCTAATTTTTATTTTATTATAGAATTGTTCCCATAAACATATTATATTCGTAATAAATAAATTTTGATTTATTATTATATAAAAAATAATTGTAATTTTTTAATTTTTTAGAAATTCTAATAGTACCCCTTCACATCTATTATAAATGGGTACCACTTCTTCAAAGTCATATTAAATTAAAACCCCTTTTGGATTATCCAATACATGAACACATACCTTCATATAATCCATCATATAATCCTATTGTATGGATTTGGTATCACATAAACTGTAGGGGTCTTACAGTGTAATGAAAAGGCCATTTTCCAAAAGAGATGTACAGTTTTAACGACATGTTATAATTTTAGTTATTCTTACTCCTCCTTCAAATCATTTCCACCATGATAAAATAATAATTCAAGTATCTTATATATAGATATTTTTTGTAATTTTATTTGAAAACCCTATATTAATCTCATATTCAATAAAATGGTAAACAAAACAATCATTTCTATTTATAGAGGATTATCACATCATGAACTGGTGTGATTTTTTTTCTATTACCACATATCATGGTTGTTTATAAAAATATAATTTTTATTTAATTATAAAATTAAAGACCTATGTATCATTTTCATGGAATAATATATTATTTAATTTATTACATTTCAGTTCACTATAAAACCATAATTTTGTTCGCCCATAGGTGTCGACAACCACCTCCACAAAGTGATTATATTCATTTTTCATTTTTCACATCACATGAATGACATAGATAAGTATATTTAAATATTTAATATGATATTTATTATATTAATATATTTATTTAATGATAAAGTAATACTTACCTTCTATTTATACTGATCATTGAAAATATAAATTTTTCCCCTGCATATGTAATGAATATTGTCTCTATGGTTATAATGTGGATTATTTACCATACTAATATTAAATATATGGATATAAAACTATAATAAATTTGTAAATTTTTAATTATATCATTATTATTTTTGGGATATGATGGAACAATGGAACCTCTGACCATAGTCAATCTACCGATTCTATTTCTGATATATGAGTTGAATATATTCAAAACTCCTGATATTAGTAAATTTGATTAATAACATTTATATAAAATATTATTAAATAAAATAAAGGAATAATGAACATGAAAATAATTATTTAAAATTATAAAAACATAAATTTTTATTCAATAAGATATTGAATTTACTTTGTGATTCTGAATCATGGTAAGGGATGTTATTCTCACTTTAGTTTCTATGGGACATAGGAAGTATACACTTCTAATTTTTTGTGTATATATTTCCCAAGAATATATTTTTCGATTTTTATCATTTAAATTTTGGGATATACATTTCAAAATTATGTTCATAATTTTATTGGGCTTACGATTCATATCATACTGAAGTGGGTGGTTTTTTATTTCACAATATCATCAATATTTTAGATTGTTTGTTTTTATGTCTCTATTAGGGAAAAATTCCCTTGCATATAAATGTTTCAATATATTTTTATATATTTTATACTATTAACCTATGTTTTTAGAGTTTTTTACCCATATTTGAATTTATATAAAATAGACTGAATGAAATATTCTTATAGTTTCCAAAATCCGGTTGTTTTTAACCATTTTACAATAGTGAAAAGGTGTGAATTTTTAACTTATATAACATGAATGTATTTTCCAACCATTATGAAAAATAATTTATTTGAAGATTCTATTAAAATTTTAGAATTTTATTTTTGAATTAAATATCTTCCTTTGTAATTGTTCTTTTATAAAGACTAAGTTATTTTAAAATAGAATGGTAATTTTTTTAAGAAGAGTTCCATGTGATCTTTCAAAATAATTTTTCATATAATATAACATCCTGACATGTTGCACAATATTTACTAGGAATATGATCAAAATAATCATTATTTATTATTTATCAGGATTTTTTATAAAAATGTTGACCCAATGTTTATGAAACCCATTTAGTTTCCAGGAATTTTCATGTGATGAAATGGTTATAAACCCATATATATTCATGGGTTATGATATGATGGGTGTTTTAGGATCTTTGGGAACATATATTTGTGATTTTAATTATGTGATGAGTGGGACCTATATCTCCATGAAATTCATTGGTTGATGATTAATGTTTTACTATATTAAATAGTACATGTGAGTTTATGAAAATCTTCAATGAGTGTATACAAGAAGATATCCCAATACAAAAGAATGTATAAAGGTCTTTGGTCCACGTATAATTTTTTATAAATGTAACTGGTGATATACTTAATGTAATATTTTATACACTTGTTTGTATGCCTCAAATCTATGTCTTATACTAATGTTATGATCTTATTATCATGTTATTTAAATCTATTATAATTTACATCATATTAATTACCCATATTCCTTCAATGACATAAGATTATATAATTGATATGTTGGGTATTATTTTCAAATGATAATATTGTGTTCTTATACCCTTATGCTCATATTAATCTTCTATAGTCATTTATATCAACTTTTTAATCATGTGGAGCTTCTAACCTCACTCTTTTATTATATTTTCCTTCCATAGGTTATGCTAAATTATTCTAAATGAGTTCTGTTTATTAAGTATTCATATGTTTGGAATTTTATTTGACATGTGTAGAATACATATAGAATTTGAAATGCTAGGTATAGTGGGAGATGATGTTGATCATTATAAACTAGTTTTAACTTAACCACAATGTTATATGTTTCTATAAATTCTCCAATACTATAAACCAAAAATATCTGTTGGTATATAAGTGGTCCAATTTATCCTTTTTTATGGTATATTATTTTGATGAAAAATATTTTTGTCACTTGTATCAATATAAAATCTAAAAAAAGTAAATTTTATATTTTCATCATCAGAGATGGCAGTTCAATTATTTAGAATTTAATATAGGATGATTAATTATAATTTGACTTAATATTTACAGATATAAACTTAGGTTTTATATTATATAGTAAATTTTATGTTCAATGTTTTAGAAATACATTTTTTGTTGTTGTATGTAATGAGATTCGAAGGTGATGAATTGAATTTTGGGAGATGTTTTGTAGGGTTTATGTTTGTGGGACCCTTAAGTTTATCATCATAAAAAAGGTTATTTGAGAAAAATATATATTTGATTTTTTTGTGAATAAGCATAAATGTATGAATTTCTTCTCAGATTATATGTGTTATTACATTCTGGGATGAAAAATAACATGTATGTGATAACCTTCAAAGTTATAATATTTCATTAAACTTAAATATGTTAAGTTTATTTATCTAGAAAGTTATTATATTTATGGAATCATAGAAGTAAATTTTAATTTAGTTTAGAAAAAGGATAACTCATGGGTTGAGAGATAATAATTCATATCTGGAAAAGTTGTAAGGCTTGGACCCACAACTAAAGGGAGATAAGGTTGGAATCCTCTACCACTATCATAATTAGTTTCCCAATTTTTATGATATTTTTTTCATTACTTAAAATATCTAAAAAAAATTAAGTAATTTTTGAGAACATGTATTTTATTTTATGCATAAAAATTATATTGAATGTGATTTCTTGATTATGTGATTAATATTATTTCAAAAAAAAAAAAATACTATTACGGGAACCTTATGTGACTAATGAAAGAATAATATTATTGTATTTTTTTAATGAATAAATTTTTTATTATATTTTTGTCATATAATTAAATTTTATATTACATAATGTTTATTCATTTTATTTATATGAATTATTAGCATAACTTTGATATTTTGTATTAGAGAAATTTCGTTTTCATAATGAGATATTATGATTAGTTGATGTTACATGGGGAAAAATATTTATGTTTTCTTAGAAGACTAAGTAATCTTATTATTATTATCTTTGGATCTTGATCATAGTTTGTAATATATTATGGAGTTTGAAGGATAAATTTATTATTGAGAGATTTAAGTGGATAATTGGGTATCATTATTTAACCATTGAGATTAATGAATTTATATTCATAAGAAGAGTTATTGTTTTGGTAATTATATTACCATATTATAAATATTTTTATTTTTATTAATTACTAAAGACTTAAATAAAAGTATATTATTCACTTTTGGATTTTTTTATCTTATAGTTATTAATTATAGTGCTCTATTGTATAAAATTTAATCTTGAATACTCATCTTTTGGAGAAAAAGAATATATTTTTGTGATTATTGAATACAAAAGAAATTATACTCGTCATATAAGAATATTTCCTGATGGTTTTAGTTAATGTAGTAAAATAATTCATCATAATTGGGAAACTTATTTACAAAACACCATTAAACATTAATGTTTATTATCGGGAAATGAATTTTTTGTTAAACCATCCATGATTTATGTTTTTGTGATGGATAACTTTCTCATGATCATTTTTTTATCATTATCATTCATTCCTTGAGTGATAGCTTTTACCTTTCCTATCCTTGTTTTCACTTTGCACAAATTTTTTCTTACATAATCAACTAGATATAGGTCATTTATGTTTACATTCACAACCCACTTTTATATATTATCAATTCTATATTTTATTGACCCTTTTTAAAATAATGTATTTCAACATAGGTATTTTGAAATAGAAGACCACTAATTTCTACGAAAAAAATCATATTTTGAGGAATCTATTTATTAATGTGAGGGATTTATATAGAATGTATATAGGATTGACCAGGACATCAAGGAGCTCAGTATCGCAGGTGGTTGGACCATGTGTGGAGGTCATAGTTTGGATCCATAGAGAAGGGATTCCTTAGTTGTTTTCTATCAGTTTTCTGAATGTTTGGGACACTGTACTGGTTGGGTGTGTATTTTTTCCTTTTTAACATTACCTTACTCACACTATTTTAGTTTTCCATGTATTATTGGATTAACTTTTACAGTAGTTTCCATATTTTACTTTTCTCCCTCGAAAAATTGTGTCATGTTGGTAGTATTTGTGTGTGTGAACAAATACTAAGAAAAAGGCATCCTCATATTTTTTATTCTTTTGGTGCTTATCACCAACCATGGATGATAGAGGAGGGCTTGTAATAGATACGAATCGGGCCCTGGTATGGGTTGTGTCATGACAATGTGTTATCTGAGTTGGTTTAGCCCTTGAGATGTTGTTCAGATGTATCCCTAAAAAGGACATGGTTGGGTTTAGGGAAACCATTTCAACATGACTCGAGAAAGGCTCTCAGGATGGGGAGTCTATTGATGGGGTGCCATACAATGTATCCATTTACCATCTCCTTAATAACACGATTGTCGACTATGAATAACGAGACACTTGTTGTAAGGATATTTGGTACATGCATCATATTGGATCAATTCATTGACTTTCATTGTTGTTTCATCACCCATTAACAGTTGTTATTGATATATATATATATATATATATATATATATATATATTCTCATCTGGCTGTGGTACTCCTTGATAGTTTTTGGGATTCCACCATGAAGTCAGCCAACCAAGTTACCCCCTACTGGTCATGATAAAGACCATGCAAGTGATGAGTCTGTTGTTTAGGGGCCATCAAGAGATATCCTTCCTCTAAGTGGAATAGCTATAGTAGCTCCACTTGTAGAGCATTGGTTAGAACCAGTTGTATAGGTCGAAGACAAGCACAGGCTAAGCGCAACTCGTGAATTCCAATAGGTAGAGGTTGATGTGGTTTCATGGTGATCTAGATCTTCGAGCAGCAGAGGAAAAGATAGAGTCTTTGATACACCTTTTGTGTATAGTTCATACACTATAAAACAAGATGGTATCCTTAACAGCCATCATTTTTCTTGGTCTTATTCGGTGATAGTGGAGTTTAGGTACACAAATGCACTATTAGACTACTATATTATGTGATGAGTTTCAACAGCTATTTCATGAAGAGTACTTCACCTCGAGCTTATGCTCCATCTGGATTCTGGATCTTTTGTAGCTGCAACAGGGATCCATTACAGTAAATGCCTAAACATGTATGTTTATTGATCATACACAATTCTCCTGGGATATGATCTATGGCACTTACTTCTAATCATGGAGGTTCATGAATGGTTTCTGCCGAGAGATCTGTTCAAGCTTAGTGCCCCTATTAATCCCTATATAAGATGGGTTGCTGGTGATGGTGCTCATGATGGAGATTTTCCTAGTATAGGGATTTCAGGAAGCTGAGACTGGAAGTGCTCACATCAGAGAGGGGATTTCCATTGTAGGACATAGAGATCATGTAGGAAGATCGCGATGCAGGAGGACTACCCAGGATCAACCTCGTCCATCTGGTTAGGAAGATCATGGACCATGGAGCGCATCAAGTCATCCCAATGAGGGGTGGTGTTTTACATGTGATGGATGACATCACATGGAGAAATACTGCCTACCCAGACATGCTAAGAATCTTCGGCAGGCGGCGGGTGGACCACCACAACATAACGAATGTCAAGACTAGGGTGGTCCATTGGGAGGTGGTGTTGGTAGAGGATTAGGGGAAATAATACAATGTTATGGGGGATGATGCTATGAGTTTCCACTACCACTTGGCGGCCCATGCTAGGATCTGGGAGTAGGTGGTTGGGGCCGCTGACAAGTGCAGGCTATACATGTCTATGATCCTCCATGACAAGAGATGATCCGAGGTATGATATGTGTTTATTAAACTCCTGAATCTATATTATTATACCCCTGAGTCATTATCTATTTTATATCATTTCTCCTTTTATGGGAGTTGGAGCTCACAGTATATGTGTTATCACAGTGGCGTTGTCTTGAGGTTCCTACAGGAATTTTCTCTTCTGTATGTTTCACATGCTGATATTTTAATCATTCATTTGGAAGAGAAATGTTCACATGGGTCCTACTGGTCATCACGGTGGAACCTTATGTTGCCATATTTTTCGTGTGTTTTTTTTCCTTGGTTTGAGCCTAGAATGATTATCACTATAGGATAATGTGATGTTTACACACTGATGAGGCGAGGTTCACAATTCAAGGTGAATGAGGCCTCGTATAAAAGAAGATGTATTCTTTGAACTAGGGACTATAACATTTTTCCTATCAGTGATCGAGTGTGATCCTTGGTGTAACCGAATAAAAATATACCTAGGTTCCCACGTTTGAGGAGTATTACATGGAAATTTTCCTTAAAGATTTCCTGGGATAACCTCCAAGGAGACTGATGGAGTTTTTCATTGATTTTCAACTAGGGACTTCTCTGATATCTTCTATGGAATATTAGATTTCACCTACTATGCTTCAGAACTATGTCTACAGTTAGGGGGACTACCACAAGAATGGTTTTATCATAACCAGTGTGTCCCCCTAGGCAACTCCAACTCTGTTTATGAGGAATGAATACGGGAGTTTGCAGCATTGTGAGGATTATATCATCCTAAACTAGGCCACAATAAAGAACAAGTACCCCTTTCCAAGGATAGATAACCCCTTCGACCAGTTGAAAGGTCGGAGGTGGCTCTCTATGATTGATATGAGACCTAGATAAAACCTTCTTTGGTTTTGTTAGGCTGATATTCTAATGTTTTCTAACCAATTTTTCGACAAACATTATGAGTTCCTAGTGATTCCCTTCGGTGTGAAAACACCCCTTCCATTTTCATGTCCTTGATGAACTAGGTCATCCATCCATTCTTGGACCTGTTTTTTATTCATTGTTGACATACTCGTTTACTTAGAGTCATTGGAAGAGTATACAGAGCTTCTGAGGATGGTCCTCAATTTTAAATGAGAGCCCCAACTTTATAAAAAGATATCAAAGTGACAGTTATGGAGATATGATGTTCACTTTTTAGGGAATTTCATCTTCGAAGAAGGTTTATTCGTTGATCCCATAAAGATATAAGTATTTATTTCTTGGGAACTACCAAAGAATTCATAAGATTTGTGGAGTTTTCTTGGTTGGGTAGTGTACTAGAAGAGTTTTAGGGAATATTTCTCTAAGATCACATCTCCTTCGACCACCAAGAAATTGAAGGGACATTATTTTACAACATCTAACTAGTTATAAAGATCCTTCAATCAGTTGGGGAAAATTATGACTAGTGCTCTAGATCTTTGACTACCTGAGGAAGGCTTTGAGCTCATAGTGTAATGTGATGCCATAGGAGTTGGGCTTAGTTGTAGTTTGATGAAACAATCAGCAGTTATCAGGTAAGGGTCTAGATAGTTAACCCCATGAGCATAAATATGTGACTCATGACTTGGAGCTCAATGCATTATTCTTCACCGTGAAGATGCATAGACACTACCTCTTGAGGGAGCCCAATATGTTTTACTCAGACCACTAGAGATTTAGGTATATCTTTACCCATAGAGATCTGAATATGATACAAAGATGCTGGTTAGAATACCTATAGGGAAATGATTTTAAGATCTTCTATACCCTAGGGTGAGGAAATGTTGTATATTTTTCCATATGTAGTAAGTCATAGGATTACCTATTATAGGATGCTTTAGATCAGTTGGCTTCCCAAAAATTAACCCTAGTGGAGTAGGAGGGTACAACTTTTCTGCATTCAATTTTGCTGACTCCATCAATCCTCAATCATTTGAGATATTCCTAACTAAAATATATTTAATGTGAGGATTTGTGTGACCATAAATCCACATGTGATGCACATGATGGGTATTGTGAAGGGGAGAATCATTAGATATAGTTTTAGGGGTGAGTAGTCATTCCATTCTCAATGCAGGAGGAAGTGATGCGGGAGGTCCACATTTCACCCTTATCTATACATCCCGGTGTGGGGAAGACATATAGGGACCTAAAGTGGCTTGTTTGGTGGTCCGGAATGAGATGACGGATTACTGAGTTTATCTCTTGATGCCTTACCTGTCAGTAGGTGAGGGCTAAGCATCATGTTCGGGATTGCTGTAATCCCCCAACAACCCGGAGTAGAAGTGAGATGGAATATCCATTGATTTATTCATAGGAACTCCAAGAAAAATGAACTGACAAGACTCTATCTAGGTGATATTGGATTGACTCACCATGTCGGTGCACTTCTATGATATCTGGGAGTAGAATTCAGTGGATTGTTTGGGGCAGTTTTACCTATAGTAGATCATCCTCCTTCAGTGGGTACCCTCATCAATTATCTTTGATTGTGACACATGGTTTATATCACTATTATGGAGAGGCATGCATGAGGCCTTTGGGACATGTAGGCAGATGAGTATGGCCTTTCACCCCCTAATTGACGGGAGGTCTGATCTCACTATGAAGGTGCTAGCAGATATACTTATGGCTTGCATGCTAGATTTAAACCAAAGCTAAGAGGGAGACATGACTTTAGCAGTGTTTTCATAAAAAAACTATCACTTTACCATTGTCTTGGAACTATATGAGTCTCTATATCAGATACCCTATAGGTCACACTTCTGCTTGATAGAGGTTAGAGAATCATCCCTCATAGACCGAGAGTTGGTGCAAGGAACGACAATGAAAGTGAAGGACATTCATGAATAGATGTAGATGGACCAGAGTAGACAAAAATTGTACAATGATCACCATCATAGGCCTTTTGAGTAAGATCATGGAGACCATGTATTATTGATATTCTCCCCATGACACGACATGCAGACGTTCAGCCAGGGAAGCAGGCAATCCTATAGGTTCATCAGGACGTTTGAGATCATGCGTAGGGTTGGATAATTGTCTACCGCTTTTCCCTATCCCCATATCTTGAGGGGATGAATGATGTATTCTACATTTCACAGCCAAGGAAATATGTCCATGATCCTATGCACATCATTTAATGGGGCTATCTAGACATCAAGGAAGGATCTACATTTAAGGAGCCCCCAGTAGTGATCATGGATTGATAGGAGAAAACCTTACGTCGATGGGACATCCCCCTAGTTCACATCCTATAGAACCATCAAAACATATAGGAGGGTTCTTGGGAATGGGAGATCCATATGTTGGATCAGTATCCCATTTTGTATTCTTAGATTTTTCTTTTCATGGATTAAAAAAATTGAATGATAGAATATTTTAGAAACCCAGTTTTCAACATGTAATACTTTGAAAATTATATATATATATATATATACATTTCCATAGTTTCGAACTGAGACGGAATGGAATTCTGAGTGTTATAGAGCCTAGAAATAATTTTATAAATATATTATGTTTATTTTATACTATGCATGCAATGGAATAATGATAACTCTTAAAGGGTAACTTGGATTAAAAATTTGAGTCCATTGTTCAGTCCGAAAAAAGGCGTTTACACTAGGCATTGTATAACTTCTTATGGCATGGGGATTCTAGGTGAAAAAGATATTCAGGGGAAAATGTTTAATTAAAAATAATTAAATGTGATTATTTTACCGAAGAGGTTATTCTATCTAACATTCAAATATGAGATTGGATTGGATATCTGAGACTGCCGTTGATTTCAGAATGGGGTGTTTTACCTAGGTGTGATATTAAATGAGATGGCATGATGGATTTGGTTTTTGGTGCTGAGTGGGATGGCTATAGGTATAGATACGTCATTCATTTTAGTAAAACCCCTAATATATTTATCTCTCTATACATAATCTCTCTCTCTCCTCCCTCATCGGTTCTTCACCTTTCCTCTCAGGATCAAGGATCTATCTCCACTAAAACATCATCATATTGAAGCGGGAGCATCGGGGAATCATCACCAACAAATCACTTATTTGAATTAGTATTTAGATCATTTTTGAGTTCTGATTCAATTTATTCTCTATATATTCAATTTCTAGGTATATTCTTGTTGTTTTATCGTCAAATCATTGATTTCTACATGAACAAGACCATCGATCATTGTCTAAATCTTTTTTATTCGTCAATTTTTCATGGTCATCTGCCAACAAACCTTTTTATGCTAATATACAAATAGATCGATGATCAAGGGAAACCATACTGAAGCCACCATTGAAAGGGTCCTGATCCGCTGACAGAATCATGATCAGATGTCCAGATTAAGTCAGGCAGTGGGCAGAATGGACTACTGGAGTGCTGTTATCGTAGAAGCGTCTGTTGGTAGTGATATAACATGATCAAGACAAGGTGTGGCTATTGGTCGGGTTTTGTCACACTGCATGACCATAGGCGGTGACCTCTAAAACCTTTCCGGCGGATGATGACCGGACTATGGGTCGGTCTACCATGGGCAGGACAAACCACGTGGTTTAGTTAGAGATAGCAAGTCAGGGCCTAACATTAGGGGGATGGGCCAATCCCTGGTAGGCTATAGTAGATATGTTTTCAGGGTCTTACACAATGTGTCGGACCTATGGTCAGTAGAAAATCAATAGTCATAGTAGGTGGATTGACTTCAAGTCCGTCTATAGTCCCCAAAAACCTCTTCTATAGTTTCAAAAACTCGTAACTTCTAAATCGAGCGTCTATTTGATGCCCTGTTTGCATAATCATGTTCCACATTTGAAGACAGACCTTGTGTGATAAATTTGAGACTTTGATATTAGAGGATAAATGTGCACCCTAATATAAACTTTTTTTGTGTCTTTGTGTTGAAAATTACTCTATCAATGACTTTATGTTTTTGGGAATATAAATAGTCTATCCTATTTGCTTTTTCCACGTAGTATTTGATTGTGACCTCAGTTTTTATATCCAGGTAATGAAGAATGATGTTTTGAACTTGATTCATCTTTAGGTGGGGTTTTGTGGTCGTACTAATTAAGTGATGATATTAGTCACTTCTTAGTGGAACTCTCTAGTCGGGAAGGGCAAGGGTCCTCAACATACTAGAGTGGAAACCTCCAGCTGGATTGGGCATGTGGCCTCGCCAAAACTAGAGTGGAAACCACCATCCAAGCTAGTCATGGGTCCTAGACCAATTTGAGTGGAACCATACATCCGAGCGTGGATGGGTTCTCAATGACTCTTGTTTAGAACACTCTAGCTGAGTTAGGCATGGGACCTTGACTTGAGATGAATTATTTTCTATGGATCCATGATGAGGCATGATTTCACATAACCATGGACTCATGAGTAAGAATGTTGCTTTCCCCACCATGATATTTCTCGGGGACACATCCATAAACTGTGGTGATGAGTCGGACCTGTCCAAAGAATATAGTATCATGGTGTGGTGTTTTGAGCCCCATTGACTTGTAGTTCAGGGCACACATGTAGATATTGGGCATCAATGGTGGTTACTCCTAGAACTACTGGGATCTATTTATCTTGACTGAGCTTTGAGATAGATTTCCCATTACTTTCACATTTGGGATTCTTTTATTTGAGCGTATATATATAAATCATATTGCGGCACCCACTCTTTGGGTTCTTGTTACTCTTTTTCCAAGAGAGGTGGAGACGTGCAGGGTAATCCATTTTCATATTGTACTTATTTTATCCTATTTAGATGAGTCTACTCTTCCACTATATGTATCAAATTTTTTTCAAGAAGTTCACCTTCTCACCATCTCTTGATCATTGTGTCTAGATGAGATTAATTCACTTACATGTTGGGATGAGATTCCCTTGTTTACTATAACTTATTCTATCTTATGTACATCCATTCACTTGCATCTATTATAGAAACCATAATTTTTAGGTTTTCCTACTCAGTATGTTTTTACTCACCCCTAAATGGGGTTTTCATGAATTTATCATGCTTTATGTAGATGAAAAACATGTTTGATTGGAACATCGGGTAGCTTATTATCAATGGTATTTGGACCACGTGTGGTGGTCATAGTTTGGATCCCGAGAGCAGGGCTTCCACAATAGCTTTAATTTTATTTTTTTGTCAGGTTGGGAGATTTTACTAGTTGGGTATTCAATTTACCCCTTATTGTTTTCTAGTTAAATTACGGTACTTTTACCATTTTAGTGTTCCATGGATGCTTGTGTTTAATTTTACAGAATATTGTATATTTTAATATTCTTACTCTACAATTTTCATTAAGTAGGATATGTGTATGTGTAGAGGTACTTTGGAAATGGATTACCCATGTCTGTTGTGCCATCTGCACTAGTTTTTACCCCCCAGCCAATGGAGGTGGGCATGGGGTAGTTGCAGCTTGGGCCTCGATAAGGGTTGGGTCATGAGATTTATGATATCATTATACGATTCATTTATTACATTATGAATCATTTATTATGAACTGGAATTGTTCCCTTCATGACTTATGATTATGATCATTGATATAAATGTTATTGTTGTAAAATGTTAATATTATGTTCTTATGTCTTTATGATCATGTTATTATTATGTTATCATTGATATCTATGTTTTTTACGATTATAGGGAATCAGATCTCACCCTTTTGTTGTATTTCATTTCCCCATGTTATGATGAAATATACAAAATTATTTGTGTTTATAATTTTTTTATATGTAAGGAATTTTATGCAATATGTTGAACACATTATAGGGAATATTAAAATATGGGTACAGTGGGAGTTGATAATTATCATTATGAACTATTTGGTTGTGAACCAAAAAATAAAATATAATTTCCTAGTGCTTTAAAACAAAACATAAAAAATTTCATATGGTATTTAAGTGATCCGATATCTCTATTTCATGTTGTTAGTCTTGGATGAAATAAAGGTGGGTCACAGTTATCAGTATTAAAATAAGAAATGTAAATTTTTTGTTTTTAGCATCAGATCTGACAGTGAATCTCTCAATTTGATACAATCTAATTTATAAAAAATTACTCTATACTTTCAAGAATATAGAAATTCTATTCCTAGTTAGATAAATCATGTTATAACACTATTTCATAATCATTGATAACATGATATATTTCTAGCATGTGATTCCATAACAAACATATCTAGAACAAATCATGTTCTTTAGAGATATGTGGTAGAATTGTAAATCAGTAAGAGACAAATAAAATTATTTCCAAAAATATAAAATAGTAGGATGCTCCTGGGGATGAATTTTTCAATCTTATAGAATATTATAACACCCTTAAATTCAGATGCCTTCTAGAGAAACTAATCTCCCACATGAAATTCCTATTCATTTCATTAATTATTTTCATTAAACTTTTTCTGACATTGTGATGATTTGATATGAGACTAAATTTCTTATAAATTTATCATTTCCTCTATGAAATGTTATAGATTAATATTATTCGTAGCACCAAATTATTCCCCCAATGTTATAGTAGAACATCAATTTCAATATAATGATTTAACTGATGCCATTAAAATACTTGAATATGAGTTGATGTTATAGGAACATTGGAAAAAAGGTAAATTATGATCCCACATATCATTAAATTATTGTGATCTTGATATCAACATCTTTTATAATATTTTTAGAGTCCTTTATACTTTTCCATAAATTTTGGGATGGTAGGTGGTTCGATAATGTAACTCAGTATCAATAGCATTTTAAATACCTTTCCATAATTTCAACGTGAATTAAGGATCACGAATAGTCACAATTAAAAAAATTCACCATGAATTCTTTTATCATTATTAATATTTATTTTATAAGGAACATAAGAATTAAATTTTCAATAATAGAAATTAAATAATCATTTTTGTTTTTTTCACCAACAATTACCCATATTTCATTTTTATGTCTTGGAGTATTTGGTAATCCACTAACAAATTCAATAGTAATATTTTCATATTTCCACATAAGAAAGTGTATTTATTACATGAATCTTCTAGGTTGTAGAATCTAATCATTTACATATTCAAATACCAAACATCATGATACATAATTAGTAATTTTTGACTCCATATTACCCAATAAAAAATAATCCTTATATATTTGTTCTACCATGGAATATATATAAATTTGATTTATCAACATCAGCCAATAATTCCCTTTTTATTCAGTATAGAAGAAACACACATCAGTATTCCGTATTTTATAACACCATCATTATATACAAATTCAAAAAATTTCCCATATTTCATGGATTTAATTTTATTTTGATGATTTACATCATGAGATTGAGAGCTTATTTTTTATTCCAATAAAGATATCTTTTCAATTATTTTAAAAGTAGTGATGTATCTCTTTCCTTAATAATTCCAATATCAATATTTTCTTGATCAAAGAACATAAAATCATTGTTAATCCTCATTTTTTTGAAAACCCCATGATCTTTCTTGTTCAATGAGTATTCCACTAAATTTTACATCCCTGGTTGGTATTATATTGAGCCATATTAATTTTATAGTATCATTATCGACCATATTTTCCTCATATTGATATATTTTTGTGAAAATATACATTATTGGGACTTATTATTTCTCTATATCTCACATTTTAATTTTTATATATAATATATTTATATATTCAAAGTAAATAATATTTTTTCAAACACAAGATCATGAGTTGGATAGTTCTATTCATGGTTGAATTTATTCTTCTATGAATAGACATAAAATTTATCATTGTGCATAATGAAACATTGATGTACCTTATTTGATGCTTCACTATATGTCAGATATCATTTAAATGTTAAAATTAGAGTCAAAATTAGAATATTTGACAATATCCAATTAAATTATTCAAAACATTCTTCGCATTCCAATGTCTAGTAGAATTTAACTCTTTTGTGTAAGCTTGGATTATGTGTTATCCAATCGAGAAAAAATTGGAAAATAAATTTTATACTGATATTTGTAACCAATGAATCTATGTATCTCTACTATACTCACTATAGTACAAGACTATTTGGATACCTTTTTCTCTACACGACCAGTTGATAATGGATCATTTGATAAAATATGGCAAAAAACACACTTTCAAATTTATAATTATTTTTTTTAAATTTCCCATAAAACACTTTTCTTTTAAGAGACTCATGAATTATTTAATTTGGATTATTTATTTCCTCATATATTTATCCATATAGAAAGATACCATAAATAACTAACCGAAAAAATAATCAAGTTATTCCTTCAATACGTTGTTCATAATATCCATAAAAAATATGGTTAGTTTGTCAACTGAAATGGAATTACTATAATCTTGTAATATCTATACCTCATTTAAAATAATATATTTAGATTATCTTCCTTATTTTGAGGAAATTGGTGATTCCAAAAACAAAGGTTAATCTTTGAAAAACATTGACCTCCATGAAGCTGATCAAAGAATTCATCAATGTGAGATAATATAAACTTATACATTATCATAATAGCATTATATTCCCTATTCTATATGGATACCCTCATTGATAAATATTTTTTTTAATATCATGAATATGGGATCCCTAATGTGAGACACCAGGGATTATAAATTACATCTTATAAAAATCAACTATATGTTTCATAAATTCCAAAAGTTTAACAGTGGCCATTCTAAAAGGATTCATTTATATAGTTCTTTCATTATGGATTAATTCAATTTAAATCTCAACTTCGTACTCTCTTGGATGTCTTGGTAATTACTTAAGAAAGAAAACAATGTGTTCTTATCTAATAGGTACATCCTCAATATGAAGATTATGTTTTCTATCCATAGGTTGTGTATACACTTATTAACTAATAATTTAATTAAAAATATATACTAGATGTGAATGTATACCTGACATAGATGATGTTGTCTCCTCTCTAATGAGAAGTAGATCCAAATATTCATCATAAATCAAAATTTCATACTCTATAATAATTGTTTTAATCATATTTTAAAATCCAGGCCTTATCATTGATTATATCAAATCAACCATATGTATAGTGATATATTTATAAAATAGAGAACATATATGTTACATAATGAGATTATCTTAACACTTCCTTATTTCGGTGAGATTTCCCCTTGAGGTTTTGATTGAAAACTCCCTTCTTATATTTATAGTACCGTATATAATCTTCATTGGAATTCTGTAAGATATGAAAGTGTTATAGGATAGAGAATAAGATAATTTGAAAGATATAATTGAATTACTGATATCCACATCATTATGTATGTCAAACTCAACAGTGTTGATCTGATAAACCTTCTCTTATTTTATAATCCATTTTTATGGTAGATTCCCTAGACATTTGGGAGATTTCTGTGAATAATTCCTCATGTAAATATAGTTGAATCAATATATATAAGTTTTCAATTTATTTATCTTAATTTTTTACCTATATGATCCTTATACCTTCACTTTTAAGAAACTCCCATGTAATTCAATGATTTTTCAATATTTTTCTTCCCATGATGATAACATGGTATAAATATCTTCTTCTTATTCTTCTTATTCATAATCATTGAAGAATTAAATTTTTATTATTGTTTGTGTTAAATCTTATTATATTTATTAGAAATTAATATATATGTTCTAGAAAATTCATTCTCTTTTTATATAGATGGTGAAGATATTTCATAAGATTGTGAAAATGATTGACAAACAAGTTCTATTTATAGACTTGGATTAGTCCCTACAATGAAATGGTAAATCCTAGTTTCCTTTTTATGTATGAAATCTATAGTATACTTATATTGAATTTTAAATCTAGAATCATAAAATAAGAACAATTCTTATTTATTTTTCCTTAAGAGGATGAAAATTATTTTTATTTTAGTTTATTTCTAATAGGAGAAATACTTTTTGAAAATTATTACTTCAATAACACCCATTACATATGTTTAGTTTCATTTTCAACCATAGTATTCTAGATCAACAAAAACCATTGATTTGAATCAAATTTGATAAATATTCCACATGTGTAATTCTTCCATTTTGATCATATCATATGGATAGTAATATATTATAATGGGACATAATACATTACTAAGGTACCACTAGAGTAGTAGTAAGAATAAATTATAGGACATTATTTCACATGAACCAATCTAATATAGTTTTATCACTACATCTAAATTATTGTTTCACTATATTTTCAGGGGTATTAGTCATAACCTATATCATATTAACTAACATGTCCATTATATTCTTAGCTCCAACACCAATTTTATTTCTGTAGGGAAATTTATACATTGTTCATGAGTATTAATACCATTATTTCTCTAGTTTTCCTTTTCTAAATAGCATATTATAATGGATCAAATCATTATATTATGAATTTTAATTCATAATATATATTTCTAAATCACATGTAACACTAAATATAACTTAATAATTTATGTATTTTTAATCATATAATTATAAACATGGGTTCTTTGTGAATATAATTAAATCAAAAATAAAATTTTAAATATTACATAAATTTTTGTAAATAAAATATCAATTTACCTAATAATATCCCATGTTATTGTCAAACAGATGTGCAGTACGATTTCATTCATCTTCCCCAAAAATGATGGTTATACTAATCCAGTTATTTTCAAGGTTATTTGACTATGTGGCATCTATGCTAATACCATGTTCACCTATAATACCTATACATGTATTTATGAAATTGGAAATAAAATATAAAATGTTGTAATTTGAAATATTCAACATCCTTTGACTAATTCAATGAATTATTCAATATATCCTTGAAAAAAAAAAACAAAATAAAGGTGATATAAAATTCATAGAAAGAGTTACATTCAATGGAATTGATAATGATAAAATTATTCATATAAAATATGGTAATGTAAATATCTGGAAACACATGTCATTTAATAAATTACATGATCCTTAAATATATCCATGGATAGTGTAAATGAAATATTCCCATTGATAATAATAAGTTAATTTTATTTGAAGGAAGTGAGAAATATTGGATTTCATGATCTCAATCATGATGATATTCAAATCATCACTTCCATGTAATAAGATAGTTTCTATGATTGTTTTGTATTCACCAAAAATCCATTTAATTTCACAAACTATTCTATCTCATGAGAAATGTAACTGTATTATGGGAATATTCCCAACGGGACACCACCCATTACTAACTTATATTTAATTAATATTTTTTTAATGGTCAATTCAATCATAAATTGTATTACATTACAAATATATGTATTGGGAAATGAATACAGATTTTTCAAATCGCCCCCCAATAAATAAATTGGCATTCATAGTCAATCACTATATGTAGACATGATATAGTATTTATGAAATGAGGATATATATGATAATAAATATTGATATTTAAGATAAATGTAATGTATTATTAGCATAATTATGTTAATGTTTCTCGGTAAAATTAACAGCCACAAAATTAATTAGATAAACGAGATGACCACGAAATCATCAAAGAAATAGGCTTTTAATAAAGTCATGCCCCTTAGGGAAATAATTAAAATAGAAGTGGAATACTAATAAAATATTTCACTAAATTTTATTTTATAATACCATTAATAACATTTATAATAATTTATGATCATAAAACGGTTTTTCCAAGAGAAAAATTTAGTAAAGTTGTATATCTTGAAAACATTCCATTTAACTTTTTTTGTCAACAAATAGAGAAAGAACCATTCATGAAAAATTTGAATATTTAATTTTCATAGATTTAAAAAATTAAATTATGAATTAAAATTACCTTATTAAATATTTTTAGTAAAACATTACTTTGGAATAGTTATTTTAAATAAATATTGATATAGTAGGAAAATATATCCAATAAAAAGATAAATACAGTCAGGTTTCCTTTAAGATATTTATTTAATTTATTCAATGAAAAAAGTGGTATTATTTAATGAAAATTTCAAAACACTATAAATATCCATAAATTAATGAAATATATGTATTTTATGAAGGATGGAGTATAACAATCCACCAATGAATATTAATGTAATCTTAAAAAATTGAGATTATAAAATAAATCCCTCACCCTTTAGAAACATTGTAATTGTAAACCCTTCAACTAATTAACATGAATCCAAACATCGATCACAATTAATATATTAGTATTCATGTTATATAAATCATTGGGTGGATATATAAGCCACGTAATTTTTTTTAAGAGCATAACATCAAACATGTCTCAATGAGTTGGAAATTGAGACAAAATCCATTACACCTTGATTCAATGTAGTTATTGAAGATTTAACCTCCCGTATCATGTATTAAAAAAAATAATTTATAATATAAATATAAATATATATATAATATCATAAAATATCATCTTATGACATCTTAAAACCCATTCAATAAAAATATTTCATTATTACCATTGTTTTGGGTGTCTGATACTATGTTATCTCATGCATTTTTTGACATAGAATTTATATTACATATGTATAGGTTATAGATATATCATATGTATATTTTTATTAATTTTATAAATGTACAATTAATTTATTATATACTATTTGAGAGACATTATTTAGATTTTTGAAAAAATGAATGGAATCTCTTCTGGAGACAGTAGGTCATATGCACACACGAGAGATGTTATCGTATCCTCAATGAATGAAAGGATATGAAAGTTAATGTTATATTAATTTTATGAAAATTATATTATGAAATAATTATCATTTAAATTAATATCTTATATCAATATTAATATCCATGTTATTCATAAATGAAAAAAATCCATCGGTTCGTTGGGCAGTAGTCATCAATGCTCAAGGGTGATGGGTTTGTTTCCTGTTTGATAGAGGAGGAGAATGATATATAATATCCCATACATTTATTAAAATATAATAACATGATATATAATTTTGGTATAAAATTTTAATTATTTATATACAATTTATGGGGGTAAAAGAAGATGTAAAAATAAATAGCTTGTTGAAGATGGTTAACTTTTCATAGAAATACCATCGTTATATCTCTTATTAAGAACATTAACATTGGACTCCAGGAAATAACATTATATCTATAATGTGGTAAATATTGATGAGAATATATTTTTATAAGATCATTTTGATCTAAATCACTTAATAGTTTTGAATATCTGAAGGAAGTATAACATCTATTATATGTTGAGGGAGTGACACAATTATAATTTTTCAATGTTTTATAATAATGTCAAGTCAATTTCTTGGATACATAGCTCCAAAATGGGTCATATTATAATTTTATAAGATTAAAGTATAAATAAATCCATCTAATTGGTTTTTTGGAATGTGTTTAGGTCATTTAAACCCTATAGTCATATATTAACCCCTTGAAAAACAATTTTGGCCTTTACAATACTGGTTAATTTTTTCTTTTTTTAGTATTCATTATGACCAAAAATCAAGTTTACCATATTACCTATTATCTGTTATGATGATTAAAAATATGGAAACATTTTTATAAATATTAATTAATAGAAGTGATAGAATTTATATTATTAATAAACCCGGAAAACATAATGAAATACATATTTTCAAGAAATGATTTTTTAGGTATAAGATGTTCATACATTAACTACATGACCAGTAAATGTTATTATATGGAAATTAATCTTTTTATTTAGATATAATATATATATGTATATATATATTATTCAATTAATATATCATGAAATATTATTTTATTTAATAAAAATGAAATTACATTATTCTTTTTCAAAAATGATTTTTTAATATCACTTTTTACCTCTAAATGATCATATCTCTATTTAAATGAAATTTTTTGTTACTAAATTTCAAATTATACCTATTGTAAGAAAATATTATAAATAAAATGCGTAATAATTAAATAAAACCTTTTCATTATTTTTAACGATTCTGTTTAAGTGATAATTTCAAGAACTATATCTAGGATTACTTTTAACCAAGTAAGCTGAAAACCAATATTCATCCTATGGAATTTAAATTAATGTTATATAAATTCTTAAAATAATAAGTGTATTTTAGTTTTATTAAATTATAAAATTAACTTACTAAGAGTTCATCTCATTTTTTATAATTTATACTAATAATACATGATATTTCCTTTCATGAACTACCAATATAAATCATGTATCATAAATTTAATGTCCAATAAAAAAGGAATACCTATTTGGTTAAAGTTATCTTGAGGGATAAAATTTTCAAATAATCTATAAGGGATCATGATGATGTTATGTTACAAATAAATATATATTATTGAATTTAATTGATGTAATTTTAAGGGAAAATATTATTTTAATGGGGTATAATGTAACTACTTGATATTTGATGAGACATTTTTCTTCAAATAAATTTAATTTCTTCAAAAAATTCCAATACATCCAACCCTAAGCCTATATAGTCCATAATAATCATTATCATTATAACATAGCCATTAATTCGTAAGAGTTAATAAAAGTGACATATTTTTTAAAATATATATATAAAGGTCTTTAATAAAACTATTATGTTGAAAAATAAGAATTCAATTTTTAGAAAAGTCACTATGTTCTTTAAAAATATATTTTCCCCTCAATATTAGATATTATTTGTTATTATTAGAAAATTAAAATAATAATTTACTCAAATTTAAAAGAAAACTTAAAAAACATCATTTTTTAAATCCTATTCACAAAATTTTCAATGGGTGAAATTTTTATAAATCTTAGAAAAAACAATTTCTCCATGAATAGTGAAAATAACGATTTTTATTCAATATCTACATTTCATTTAAATAATTTATGAAGTTAATTATTATTTAGAAAATTTTTAAATGAAATATTAGTTCGTGTATATTATTAGTAATCCATTTGAATACCTTGGAATTAATTTTAGGTCACATTTGGTATAAAAAATGTTTACACATAATAAATAATTTTTCTAGAAGTATTACTTTTGTTTAGTTTTATAAGTTTAATTTTTAACTACATTAAAAAAGTTTTTAATTTTATGATGATAAAATGGGATCCATATTAGGAATAATAATAATAAATATTATCTAATATTATAAACTTAATTGTTTTATCATAATGAGTAGTGAAGACTGTAAAAATAATATTCAGAGGATAAATGTTAAAAAAAGGTTTATCTAGAGTTAAACTAAGAGATATTCATGGGTTTTTCAATTAATAATTTTTTAATAATATTGGATGGAATTTTTTTATTTCATCATATCTTACCATCAAACCGCAATCCATTTGAAATCATTTTTAGTGGGTATGAAATTATTATATTCTCATGTTGCCAGAAATTAAAGGAGTCATCTCCAACACATAAAAAATAACACCCCTAATTTTATTTATTTACATAACATTGAGCTATATATTAGAAAAATAACCTACCAAGTTCAATTATAGACTTCCACATACAATACTAATCGGTTATGGTCTTCTTGAAATACTAATCCAATTGTCCTTATGAAATAATAAACAAAAGGCCTATCGTACTAGAGGTAATAACCATACCTGACTTCTTAAAAAAATTTCCTTTTACACCAACTATAAATTTCCAATATTAATAATTAAATAATAACATAGTTATACTAAATATAATGAAATTTTATTATGATTATGTAACAACATATCTCCAGCCTCTTTTCCAACAAAAGGTAAGTGAATGTATTGCTCAAACATATGTGTGAACTACCACCTCTGTGTAGCAACGCAATTATTTTTTCTCTTAATATCATTCATGGATGGATATTACGATATTATTAATATTTATATAGGATATTTCTGTCATATATATGGTTATATAGTTATAAAAAATAATTTTCCGTTTAATTGTATTTTTTTCAATGAGTGTGGTACAATATTTCAATATGTTTTAATGTGTAAAAATTTTGACGATTGAAATGATGTTTTGTAGTTCAAATGAACCTGTGTCATTGGTTAACTGAGATTAACACAGTGTTAACAACAATAATATTTGTTGATTTCAAACTTATGATTGAATCCAACAAATTAAATGACTTGTGGATTATATGTTGGATTTGGAATTTAATTGGAATATTAATAAAGAGTTGTGAAAAATACTATTTAACATTGGGTAAGAGGGTTTGAGTATGGTTGTGTTAAATTATTCTGGTTTGGTAGGGTTTTCATATTATTGGAAATTCTTTTCTATGTGTTTTTATCTATAAATTGTTTTTTAATAAATATTTCCAGCCAATGGGGTCCAGCGAACAAGGCATGGTAATGGGAACTTGCATGGGATCAACCAATATAAGAACAAGGGTGTGATAAGTAGTAATCTACCATGCAGGGTAACATAGTGACAGAGGAAGGTAGTGGCACATGGCGCTTCTTAGGTGTTATGTATGTGGTATCCAAATTTCGAGTTTTTCAATTCACATCTTATAATATATTTTCATAGGAAATATCTTTATGTTTTGATGCGGGATGGATTTACTATAGCTTCAAATAAACCAGAACTATTCGATTGCTCGATTGATTTATCTTGGCCATCTAATTGCCTTAGGTGAGTTCCTCAACCTTATGATCAACTCAATCATAATTACTGGGTGTTTGATCATCTCAATATGTATTTTTCCCTATAAGTCCCTCGAATATGTCATGCACATCATAAGCTCTGTGAAACGTCAACCAAATTACAAATAAAGATATTTGATCATCATTTTAGTATTCCAAAAATTTGAGAGAGAACAAAATCTCTTGAAACGTTGTTTTGATGAGGAAACGATGATTAAATATAAAATATTTATCATGTAGAGAACATGAAATTATCTGATGATGTTGAGGACTCACAAGGAAAGTATTAAGGTGGTTCATGGGATGTTTCACATTGCCTATAAATAGCAGAAGTACCAGGACCGAGTGTGTGTTGGCTATGGATGAGGATCTCTCTTTTTTGGATACACAGAGCTCTGTGAATCCCTCTAGTTAACGAAAAGGATATCTATGTAGAATTGGTTTTGAGAGGTCAAAGTGATCCCATAGGAATTAGAAATATTAATTTCAAATTTATAGAGATTCAAGAAGAACATGGTTTGGTTAATCAATTTGGGAAGTATTAAATTCATATATGAATTTCTCCTAGTTTATGCAGAGAATCAATGATCCATGTAGAATAACTGTATCATCCTCTCTAGTGCATGTGGGATTTGAATAACAATGGATAGTGTAAACATACCATGTATTATGTGATGAATTTCTGGAACACACAATATAAATCTAACATGAAGTCTGATATTTTTTGTGCATAATAAGAAAGATATATAGTGAGTGATCCATGGTAGTATGGTAAAGAACTCATGATAAGTCCAATAATTTAAATATGAAGGTGTCATGCATATTTTACATGCATGTGGTTTGTAAAAGGATTGTGTATCTGAAAAATGATTGCTAAAAATGGACATTGGATTTTCATGAAGGGTCTAAACTACAAAGAAGAAATAGTAACATGCCCAATTTATTTTTGGGAAATACGAAATGTCATTTTGGCTATCTTGAAGATGTTTTTCATAATATTGGTGTTTCATCCTTAACAAAATAGGATACTATATTTGGATTCTATAAGGCAAACATCACTTGCATGCATTCATGTATAACTATGAATATGTGGATTCACATTCATAAATTACATACATTACACAAAAATTAAATTAAAATTTGAATGTGGGTCTTTATTATATGGGTGTGGAAAGGAACAAGGATGAAAACTAAGGACCATGTGCATGTATGTTATTTCACAAAGAATAATGACCATGCATTTTACATTATACATGGATGATGTTTGAAAATTTAACATGCAATATAAATTACATTACCACTGTGAAGTTATTTTCAGACTGAATCTGGGAAAATATTTATGTCAATGATTTAGAAGATTTGTTTATTCAAGCATTCAATGTGTTGTCAGGTTAGGTCTTCCTAGGGATTTTTTTACTAAATCATTTGACTATATACAATGATCAGATATTATTTGATCAATTTCAACATCAGTCAATAGGTAATTGAAATTGTACAAAATCCATTGAGATCAAATGACCATGGATTCAAAGATGTTTAATTAATCTTTTCATGGTTGATCAAAAAATTTAAGTAGAAGGATGAAACTGTGTGTTCTACCCAGTTTCTAAAGATTATGATTGGCGGTCTAACCAATAACTTCGAAAAAGGTTCAGTTGTGATTATTAACCAGCTACTCAAGGCTGATTGGAACTCAGGGTATAACCAATCTATAATTGGGGTGGTTGATTAATTTCTTTTGTAATCACATTCTAATTTAATTAAGAATCCATATTGGGGGTTCTGACCAACACAACACGGTATTGTTATTTTCTACCTAACCTTTTATATCACATTTTACTATGCTCAAATTGATGTTATTTCTAGTATGGTGAGGCTGAGTATTAAATAAGAGGGATCTAGAAATTAATTAGTCACAGAGGATGAATCCAAAGTAATTTTTTTTTACAAATAATATACCACAAATTAACCCTCCATAGTGGTATCTTTGTTGTCCTGGGCAATATGAATTGGTATCAGATCCCATCAAACCCTTTGTATATTCTGAAAACATTATCTGAAAATGTGAATATGAATTTTGTGATTGAAAAAAAAAATTTCTAATTGGGATGGCATGAACTACCATATATTGAGTAATAAGATTCTTCCTTACCATATTTTTCTTGGAATGGATGTGAGGGATATAACAATATGGGGTTTACAACCAATAAATGTATATGTTCTTTAACTCAATATGATAAGAGAAATTTGGAAGTTGATGTTAAGGATCAAAATAAAATCTTGATGGCTGTTGATAGTAATTTTTTTACAAATAAAAATAGAAAGATTATGAAGAATATCTTTATCATGTTTATGTATCAAGAATCCTTAAGAAAAGATGAAAGATATTTCCAAATGGAAATTAGTGCACAACCTACACACCGAGATTCCAACACATACCCTAACCACACAGTCAATAAGGTGCCCCCACCATGGTACAACAATGTGGGGAACCTGTTCCAAGGTCCTACAAAGCTCTATATGGTTTTTACCCCTACTGTGGAAAGATGCAATGTAGACTCGCATCATTGACCAAAGAAGACATCCTATTTCACCTAGGGTCCTATATTTTCCTATAAATAGGACCCTAAGGCTCTGTATTTGATCAACTGGAAAGTATGAAGAACCCTCAAAGATCTCATTACACACCCCCTTTTCCTAGGTCCCACATAATATTTCATGTATCAATTTGAAACACATGATAAGTATAAATTAATGGGGATAAAAAAGATCAATGTCTCTTCAGGGACTAAATACATAAGGCACATTCACCCAGACCACTCTCCCCTAAGTATAAATCCCTTTCATGAAATCCATCTTTTTAATCCGGGACCCTTGAAAGACCCTCTCTAGATGACCAGAGGATACACCTAGTTCTTTTTCTAAAGCGTCACCCATGTGTTGTCATATCAGGGGCCCACTACCTGAGGTATATCCATCTCACACATTCCTAAACCCCCAGTGAGAATCTCTTTCAGATCCTCCCAGGCCTTTCATGGAATACATAAACGACATACCTACGCTGAGCACCTATGCTGAAAACATACATTGATAACCAATTCTCTAGACCAACATGAGTCACCCTTCGAAACATTTGAAAAGAAATCTAAGTAAAGGATCCTCACTCCTTGGTTCACGTTCCGGAAAGGGGGAAGTAGAAACCTCCACCTGGACCTCTTGTTCTAGAAAACCATGGGGAAAGGAAAATAATTTTTTCTAACACTTGGATTTATATGTCTACTGTTATATGTATCGTTCACATGTATGATCAGAGGGTCAGGATCCTTAGTGAATATGTGGATTTTTATATCAAAGCTGACCCTAGGGACAGTGTAGTGGGTTTCCTAGTCTTATGGACTAGGGTTCAGATCATTTCATACCCTTATTGTCTCTAATACTTGGAGCCTACAATTCCATGTGGGAAGGATGAGGATCACACTTGATGTTCCATTCAACATGGAATTATATCCTCATCATACAAAGGAAACTATTTTAGGGAATCTCTAATCGAGTAACCCCCTATAATTTCATGTAGGAGGTTTTAATCTTTCTCTTCACTTCCACCTTCGAGGTTCATTGTTACTTTTCCTTACCTTGAACTCACATCTATTGTAATGTATAGTGAGGGAAGGTTCCATATCCTCATATTATTACACAATTTCCCAAATATCTTCCACCAATAAAAGAGAAAATGGTTGTCATTGTCAGATCTCCCATTTCTACATGTTTCTCACACCGAGAAAGACCCATGTGGGCTAAGAGGGTAGTAGTGGTAATTACAATGACATTTTCCACTAGGTCATTTAAACAATGAAATAGCTAATTCATGTTAATCATGGTACTTAGGGATCCCACATAGGGCCTGAGATCACTGTTCATTTTTCTTAGGAGTAAGCTACAATCCAAATTCCATTAATCTAGGCATCCTCCCCAAGAAGAAGCCCTATGTTATGTCCCCAAACTATAATGAATTAAAATATCAATCATGGTACCATTTTAAAATGGAAATCCTCCTAAGGATTAATCCCCGATCCCATTCTATCAAAGGGCCATACCCCCCAATGGGATTAACTGAACTACGTGGGCCTTGATTCCCATCTAAATGGGATACGTACGAAGCCTCCATGAGGTTCAAATCCAACCAACCAAATCAACCATAATTTTTTTGGGCCACACTCTCATTAGGGTTTGATTTAACCTGGGAATCCATCATTATTCTAGGTTTCCTAGGGCTATCTTGGTGTAACTACCACACCAAAAATTTACTATGCACCTTTAACCTAGACTTCCAAGCCACATGACAATAAAATATATGGTTGGTTCCTTATCACATGACCATAAAAGGTATATCATTCCCCATTAAGTTTCACCAATTTACAAGGGTTCTAATTCATTTAAAAAGGATACATAGGAATCCCAATAATGATTTTGACCCCGACATCAACACAACTCAGGTCTCCCCAGGCATTGATAAACTCCAGAGTGGTCTTCATCTACGAGGATGATAGTAAATTCCTATGTGTCACACTATGTGGCTAGTAAACCTATATCATCATAATAATGACCAAATAATCTCTATGTAGTATATTAGTATATACCATTGATGTAGATACTCGAATATATATAGATCTAACAGTTGATGATAAACCTTGAATACATATAGATGATTCTAATTTTTGTGGGTATTAATGATTGATTTACAATTTTAGAGAAATGAATGTCATACATGGGAATTGATAAATTTTTCTTTAACATATCTTAAATCTATAAATAAGTCCCATTGTAGGAAATAAATCCCCACAAAATAGTTCAATTATCACAACCTCCCATCATCTCAACCAATGTGAGTTCTTATGCATCATTGGTCAAAAACCATAATGAGTACCCTCTTTTGTAATGAAGGTACTTTTGGGTAGTCAACCATTATGTGTTTATTTTCTGGAGGAAACAAAAAAAATCTTGAACGATGTGAAATTTTTTAATACCAGACAATTATGTTTTAATACATTATATCATCTCCTTCTTGGAAAGGGAAAAAATGGTGAACCCAACGTTAATCCATAACCAAGATGACAATGTCACCCATTTGTGAGGTACCATTGAATTTAAAAAAAGGGATATACCAGGAAATCAGTCACGCATGTGTTTATCCAATATTATTCTACCTTAATAGGGTTCTCTGTCATGTGTATATAACATATAAAGGTAGTCCTTTTTAGAACTCCATTCAATCCAATGACCTCTTTCAAGTTCTCACGGATGAACACCCTGGCTATTACTCATCCTGGATCCTTATCTGCATGAAGGATGTCATTTCCAACCTATAATATTATATGATATGTATCAAACTAAATATTCAGATATTACCATCAAAATGGTATGATCATGACCCTATTTGTTGCTTCATAGTCCGTCCAGCATAACTATCACCCTGACCATTTGGTCAAAGATGGTAGGTGGTCTTGAAGTAGACAACATTGACCTCTATTTTCAACCATTTTGAGAGATTACCCCAAAATATTATCAACCATTACCTCCCCTATTTTATGGAGGTGGATCATGAGGACACCTATAACCTCATACCAGAGACACATGGGTCCTTCTCATGGTCTTTTACCACCAACCCTCATTGTCAATGCAGCAAAGAAGTTAACCCTAGATATGATGAGGATGTTTTCCTCATTCAACCAGTCCAAGATCCTATGACTCGGATATTCAAGATGTCCCACTCAGGAAACAATTTTCCAAAAGGAAGTATGACAATTCCTCTTCCTCCTCTAGAGTAGTCTACCCACTCATTTAGGTGGAAAATCATGAGCAGGATTATACAACCAATCATCTTCAATTAGATAGTCATTACACTCATTTGGTTCCATTTAAATATTCCCAACAACCATATGTGTTGGAAGATCATGAGAAGGAATATACACTTTCTTTCATTCATTAATCCTACCTGTTTCCTTATTAGGAAGGACCAGGAAAACATAGTCTAAAAGTCTCGAAGACCACCATTATGCATACTCAACACTAATCTCCCGCACATGAGTACTATCAATATCCACTTAAAAGAAAACGAGGACATGAGAAGGGACATAGAAATAACGTAGATATGAGATGGATGAATATCCTCATTTCAGTCAATGAATTTACCAAGAATATCATAGAAATGATGAAAGTGTAAATGAATATTTTTACCCATATCCTACAAAACTACAAGGCCATCACAATAGAAATGATAGTGGTTTATGAGGGTGAAACACATAACAATATCCCAATAAATGGGGTATCCCATTAGCTAAATATTCCAGAGAAGACACACACCTCTTCTCTCACCATGAAGGGTTGTGTGGAAAACTCTCCCATAATATACAAAATGTTGGATCAAGAACATATAACCTCTCCAATTGGAGGTAATCAACCTATTACACTAGCCACTCCATGGTTTTTTCAAAAACATTCCCTTGATGACTACTTCTCCTAGAAATATTCCCCAATCACTCATAAGAAGGAATCTAAGAAGGAGCATCATCAAACACAACTTGAAAATCAAAATCCGATCCATAATTTGGATTCATTTAATTATAGTGTTAATGAATCAATTAGAAATTTATCTACTGTTGCTAAATATCGTACACTCCCATAATAAAATTATAGAAATATTAAGAGTAATTCTGAAGAAACTCATCAGACACGTCGCCATGAAGTCGTTATTCTTGACAGATGTCCATCCAATATCAAGAGCCTGTCTCTTTATAAGATAGATGGTGACCCTCAATCTAGCCAGAATACCAAGGATTAAGAGGGTATTACCCTTTCAATAATCTGCCATGATATTTCTCCAAATTATTTTATTCTATTTAAAAATTTCCTTTACATAAGTGATTGATATTTTCAGATTAATTCTTATATTGGAAATGATTTGATGAAAAATTATTCTTATCATGTGGCACTTGTAAACATGAGGCCTTTCATGTCTGATTTCTTATCACTATAAGGTGACATACTTTCAAAACCATATGACAACCCTAGCATATGATCAATATCTAAACTTATATTGGGTAATGATACTTAAACATAATAGAAGAAATCCCAAAAAATCCCATTAAATATGGGAAAATAATTGGGATGTGTCCACTCTGATCAGACCAGGTCGAGGAACCTCTAATGAATGGAAATGAAGATATGAGAAACACAGGGAAATTTTTTTCTAAATATTACATTCCATTAATTTTTTTACCTTTATGATCCCCTTGATATTACATTCTAGAGATGTTGATGGATGATTGTATTCCTAATATCCACTTAAAAACATCTAAAACTATTCATCACTTAAAAGAAAAAGTATTACCATATGATGAGTATTAAACTCACATCAATGTAGTAGAAGGGTTTTAATTCCAAATTGAATTGGAATCTCTGCAGGATTCCCAACATCCAAAGATAGAGAAATATAAAGATTCCATTCAACAAGCATTCCTTGGGGAATAAATTAGGTTGTGAGGATTGATTGTAAATTCCCCATCTCATGTTCATGTCATGGGATGGGGTGCACATGTTTCATTGCATTTCAGTGCACTCACTAATCAAAGAAACCCAAAAAAGTTGGGATCATGAAATATCATTTATCGAGGATGGATATATGAAAAAAAATTCCATTATAAACTAAATATATAGTTAATAAAAATAGTTCTTGACTGACACCCACCAACATAATTCTAGAAACAATTGGGATATTGAGACACTTTTGCATCAATCATTGAAGAATATCCAGAAATCCTTTTGTTAAAGAGATTGTAGCTGTCATATAGCACAAATTTTGTAAATAATGCAATAATATTGCGAAATGGTTGATCCATGTGAATAATGAATAATGGACCTAACTATTTTTCAGAAAATATTCGATAATATTAGAAAAAAATCCACTACAATATCAGTCACAATATTTCGAGAGAAACCCCATCCCACAGGGATGGGAGATTTTTTAAACCAACCCTCAGGATCAACACATTAGACCCAAATGGTTGAGAATAGAAAATTGGAATAGCCCCATCATTCAATTGTATGGGATTTTTCACATCAGCAATCCCCTTCTGAATTAGAATCATCTATCTACCTTGTATGAAAAATTTCACAGATTGGATCCAGATAGTTTTTCCATTATCAACATCAGGTTTCATCAATTGGAAAATTCATAAATTAGTTTCTATAGATTCATTTAACATTATTATCCACCAAAAATGCCTAAGAAGTTCGGCAAAGGAATGTATTAGGCATCAGGGAATGCATTGAAGGAGACAGTCCAACAAATGCACTGATAGAATCCCCCAATGTGTTTCGCTTTAGTGAATGTCATCAATGATGCCCAAAATTATTCTATAGAAAACTATTATGATTTAGAGAAATTGTTATAGGATGAGGACATGTATCATAATATGTTGCACACTAAAAAAAGGATGTTTGCACAACCAAATCTAGAGACTATCCATAAATCTAGTTATTCCCTTTAACATTCCACATTTTCCTCCACAAAATATGGAATGAGGTAAGAATTAGATTTTAAATCACAATCTTTATAGGGAAGGTAATTACATATCTTTATAAGAATGATTTTCATATACAAAAGAGGATATATGAGAATTTGGTAGAATCAATGCTATATTACTCTGAGGTATTATTCCTACTAGACAGGTTTGACAAGCAGATCCTCAACTTGCACCTCCTACTGACGCACCTAAATAGAGAAGGTCTGCCGTAACAATTTGAGAAAAATATATAACATCCTCTAAACATAGGATACTGGTCGAAAATATATTTGAATCCCCTAACAACAACTAAATAATTCCATCCATTAAGTTCACAACTAGAGAAGGGTCAGAAACATCCTTACAGACATATCCCTATGGGTTACCCAACATAAATTCCTATGGTGCCACATCCAATAGCCTTGGCAGTCAATACACCCATTTAGGCTCTAGCCACTACCCCTTTTCATGTCCCGAATCATTTAGATGTTTCAAAAATGATTATGACACTATTTAGTAATTAATGACTCATTTGGAACCTCTCAAATTATGGAATTCTCTAGTACAACTAAAAAATATGGTTTTCCCTGAATGGGTTGATCTGACTCCTCCCTCGTCAAACATTGAGAGTCCCACATTTCCAATATTCAACAGAATGGGATATCCTATACCTAATTTGACACATTTCCACACTCACTATGATCCCAATATGGGTACACCCTGATCAATAAGAGTATGTGAAATTACGGTGCTTTGTACAATCACTACAAGGGTCGGACTTTGTCTGGTATATAATTTTGTGGAGTCGGTCGATTACTAGATGGGAATATCTCTATAAAATATTCCTCTTCCAGTTAAACACAATTCTACATAAGAACAAGTCATTGACCTTACATGTTTCAAATAAATATAGTATTAAATTTTATCATATTTCATTACTCTATAGAAAGGATTGATATACTTCTTAAGCTTACAATTCCATCTAGAATAGCTATTTCTTATATGTGTGAAAATTCTCTATGAGGATTTGTGCAGACCTATTATCCATATAAAATACATAGTATTTCTTCAGTATCTAGCCTCAATTTCTCAATATGATGAAAATACATTGTGGAAACTATATCCATGTAACAGATAATTACAACATCTTAAAGAAGAAGAATATGGAATACATAGGACACTATAGTTACAAATATATTTCCTCCTATTACCTTTCCAACAACAGATCTCACATCCTAATATAGGACTCTACCAAAAAAATTTCAAAACAATGTCCTCCTCACCAAGATGATCAATGGAATCAGAGGCATAAGTAGTTTGAGGTGTTAAAAAAGGCAAATTTCTTTCAAAAAGACCAATTCCCCGGTTATGTCATTTTAGCATTGGAAAGCAAGTGAGTTTACTTGACTAAGACACATCAAAGAAGGTTACAAAGTTCATCCAAATTATTTCCCCTTCCATAAAATGTTGGGGAACCCCATCCATTATTTGTTTTTGTTTTTAAATACATCCTCAAATTGATGGAAGACTATGGGAATGCGAAAATAAAAAATTCACTAGAACAAGTAGCATGAATTTATGCTATCAACCCAGAGGAGAAATGATAATGGAAATAAGATAAAATAAAGAATTGATATAAATTTTTATTGTATTATATGGAAAAAAATAAATCATACTAACTCTATTTTCTGAACAAAGTTGAAACAACCAATTGTACCCCCTGAACACTCTGCTACAGCCCGACCAACTTCATCAAATACCCTATCTTCTGAAGGTAAATAATATAAAAAGAAATATATCCATAAGGGTATGAAGTAGACTCAAGAATACATGATCTAGTCAATTACAATGTAGTTATTTACATTATCATATTTCTTGTCAACTGTCTAATGGGCACCACCCCATCAAACTATACAACAATCGTTGATGCATCAAGAATAATTTTCATCAGATGAGGAGTTGTTCTTTGGGTCCATTAATGTTAATAACTTAATGGATCCCTTCAAAGTTTATGGTTTTGACCATGAACATGAATTCCCCAAACATGATTGAGGAACTCAGGGAAAAGTTGATCAAGGTCGAGTTTATAGAGGAATACATGGTAAGGCTAAAATTCCTCAACCTATCCACACCCATGTGGGACCCATTTCCGTAACTGAAACTCATGGAATATTTCATCAATGAGATCTGAAAGAATAGAGGAAAATTTCCATGCAAGACTGTTTTCATCATTACATAGTCATTATAGAACATACATTTGATGATATGTAACCCCCCTGAACCACCCAGACATGTGGGATAACCCAATCGATCTAACCCACTTTTAGTAGAAACATTACCAACTCCTACTCCATGGGATGGTCAATATACATAAATAACATCATTCCCCAAAGCTCATGTATAAGAACTCCCTCATGTTGGGAAACACATTCCCTAGGATCATATGTATGATTTCATGATGAAATTAGCCTATGTGTTGGCTAATTGATCAATCCTAGAAGCTCTAAGTCTATAAACATATCACTATGAAGCACTCATCAAGGCCCTATCAAGCCCTCAAGAGTTTGAAGCTCACTTTTATGCTGCTGAGGTATATTTTTCATAGAATGATCCCACAAAATTTCAAGGGATTTTCAAATTCATAGTCCAAGAAAAAGATGTTTTAATGCCAAGAAACGTCATGTAGTTCTTTATATCTACCAGAATAAGTGACATTGATTTCTGATGAGCTCTTGTTTGGAATGTATTCAGAGTAAAATTCATTCTGGTCCGGGGACATTATCAATTGGGTCTTAATAAATCCCACTTACCTCCCTCCAATTTGATGTTATAGGTTTATGACATGAATTATCAGGAGACTCTTGGCAAGAATCCACTCATGAATTAGTTTTGGGATATCATGTCTGAATAAAAATTAATGTTTGTCCATAAGGATACATGATTCAATGTTTTCAAGGAAGACCTTGGGTACATCCTCTTGAAAATACCCCTTCATCATTCCAACAATTTATCAAATATTATGTTAATGACTATGGTGGAAAAGTTTATGGTGATAATGATCCATTCATACTATTTGAGACACAACAAATTGAAAAAAGATTCTATTACAAGTGAGGAAAATATTACATGGTTGATGATGTTTTGGAATCAGTTCCTTAAATGGATTGGAGATGATCCCTGCTAACTCTTTCGACTAGCTCAGTGAATATTCCACTCTGACCATTAATCTGATTGAATGGGTGGACCCGAATTCATACAGTCGTATAATAATATCTTTGATGGAAATTTTGATGGTAGATCATGATGGCACTAGACAAATTATCAAATCTCTAAGTAATAGAAAAATCCTGAATGAAAATTTCCTCACTACATCCCCTGAGGTCTGATAAAACCCAGTTCTATTTTCCATATTATAAGAAGCTATCATGATGAAATGAGAATGTGTATAGACTCATTATCAGTCCCTCATTTCCCTTTCATGACTTTAATAAGGATTCATGTCATCTAGTAAGCCTGGAATGATTTCTTCATTTTCTAGATGTCCAAATTTAGGCTCCCATCTACCCTCTATGGAACTTATTTTATTATCTCCTACCCAAGAAGAAGCACAAGCAGTGGGGCATGAGAATGAAGAAGAAGAAGAAGATCTCAGAGATGCCCCTCCAAAATTTGACGAAGGTGTCCCTACCACCATCGATAATCATAGAGAAGTAAATACGGTTATAAAAAGAAGATCCAAACCCCTATATAATTATTTTGGTAATTACTCTCGAAGAGCATGATTTATATTCCTCAATATTAAAGTATCATCGATATGTGTTTTTCTAGAAGTACATATTTATTCTAGGAATTTCCCCGAGGTGTCCACCCACAACCTTGAATTTCGAAAAGATCATCAGGGTGAAAAGAAGAAGCACGGAGAACTCCCTAGAACGATGCCTCAAAAATTAAGACTTGTGAGTAAGAACTCGTCAAGGATGATTTTATGAGAGAGGTGCAGCTCTAAAAATTTCTAGCCAACGTTTTTCATATGATGAATATGAATGGGAAAATAAGAGGTTTCTTAGATATTATTGGTCTCAACTAGAATTATCCCAAAGATGGAATCTCCGTTCAAATCACAGAACTCTTGATTAAGGAAATGTCTAGTTATCATGAATATTCTTTCCTTGGCGAATATTCTAGGAATAATATATTTTGTATATCCTCAGAAGATGAGGAATTCATGCCTTTTAGAGCACCTCATGGAGTGTATTTTTATCTGTTAATTCCCTTTTTCCACAAGTACACAGGTTCCACATACCAACTCAACATACATCACATATTAAACCCCTTATTGAGAAATTTTGTTGAATGATATGTTGATGATTGGCTGGTTAAGTGTTGGCCATAAACTGACCACTTGTCTAATGTAGGGACAATCTTTGGAAAGCTTTGACAACATAATCTAATGAAGAACCCCTTGTATTGTTCTTTCATGTTAAACGTAGGAATATTTCCTAGATTTGACATATTCCATCAGGGAATCAATGCTAATCCAGATGATACTAATGATATACTTGGAATTTCACCTCTTAGAAACATGAAAGATTATAGTGGAATTCATGGAAATTTTCATATATTCGACACTTCATAGCCAACTATTCAGTAAAGTATTTACCCTTCACTAAATTAGTGAATAAGGGGTTCACTTATCAATGAACCAATTATTTATAAGAAGAATTTGATACCCTAAATAAACATATCATGATCCCACTAGAGTTAATACCACTAGTCTAATGGAAGCCACTCAGTTTCTATGTGATAGACCTAAAACCACCGGTGGGTTATTTTCTTGTATAGAAGAATGTTGATGGGAATGAAAACTACCTGTATTATCTTAGCTGAATCATGCATGATGCAGAGAATCATTATTTAGTTATCAAGAAGAGCTTCCTAGAATTATTCATTTTCACTAAAAATCTGAGACACCATTTATAGCATCACGAGATCCACTTTGTTTCTTGCAACAACCTGTTCAAATTTAACAATAGTCATCATATGGTGACAGGATGTCTGGAATGGTGGGAAGTAAGTTTTCAACAGTTCAATTTACATTTTATGCCTCATAAAATAGTGAAAGGCCAGGTCATTGCACAATTTATCACTAAGCATCCATCTATAGATAGGACGTCATTAGATACATAATTTCTCAATCAAGAGGTATTCATTATTCAGGACAACCACCAAATATGGGAGATGTATTATTATGGTGCGCCGAGGAGTCTAATGGGGTATATAATAAAAGGCCTTGAATTAAACAAATTTTTGTTAGGAATTGTGATTATCTCCCCATAAAAGTATGTATTTCCTTAATCCTTCATGTTATCAGAAGGTGGTAACAACAATGAAGTAAAATTTTAGGGTCCTATTGGAGGCCAATAATTGGAACTTAAAATAATGGTAAACCACCTAGAGGTGAGGGGTGACTTAATGTTGATAATTTTACAGATCTACAGAGATTACTCCATCAGAAATGGGGATCTTATCCCCCTGTGTTATTATGTCCTAGGGTTAATGGAAATTTTTTTACTCAAATCCAACATTATCTTGTGTCCCATAATAACAAAATTCCATGACTGATGCATTGGAAAATGAATCCATATCCCTAGTAGATCCAAACTGGGAGGAAATAGTCAATTGTGTAGCCCTCCACTGAATGGTCTCGCCTTTTGTTCAAATCAGAACATAATAGATTAATGAAAATCGGACACAATCCCAAACCATTTGGTCATACCTTGGGGTGGATGACATAAATCATGGAATAAATATTACATAGAACACTTCTATTAGATATATCTTCAATATAGAAAATCTAGTGCTGAGAAGGCAACTTTAGCCTTTATGACAGCCCGAATCACATGAAAATTCTCTACAAGAGATGCTTTGATGTAATCATTCTCAGATGGACTAATGGATGAGATATTGTTGCTATTTTTTAAGTAGTACATGGATGATCATGTTGTTCCCACAGATCCAGGTACAAGAATTATGTTCAAATCTGATGGCATTGATACTTTTGGCCTTCGATGACGAACGATTTCACAGTGTTCACAAAAAAGTGTCACCCCGTCTAAGTGCATGCCAACTTCATTCCTTAGACACCATAGTTTTTACAAGCTAATTGATGTTCTTGTATTTTTTCATATGGGGAATGGATGTAGTAGGACATAAGCATGTAGTTTTGAACTATTAGTTCAAATACATATTTATTATTACAAATTCCTTCTCCAAATGGTCTGAGGAAATACAACTCGAGGATGTCAGGGCTACCATGATTGTTGGATTTTTAAAGACCAACATGATTCTTATATATGGTTTCCATCAAAAACTATTAATTGGAAATGAACTAATTTCAACTCTTGAATAGTGAAGAAGTTTTATTAGGGGTATAATATCAAATATAACCACTCATCCCGCTAGGATGCAATGACCAATGAAAAGATAAAATATTTCTACAAGAACCTATCGATTATGATCAATATGATTGAAGATAAATATATATTATTCTTAAACTGATAAATATTTCAGGACTTATGGGGTTATCAGACTATGAATCGTACTTCTACATGATGGAATCCATATTAACTTCTATATGAAACAGAAGATGTCTTACCCATTGATGTTCAGGTTCCTTCACTCTGAGTTTCTATCTGTGATCAATTATATAGAGATGTGAAAACCCAAAAATAACTAGATGATTTAGGGTTACTGGATGAAAATTTGTTTAATACCTCGCATAAATTGAAAGTCTACCAAATATGATAGAATGAGTTTTCACCAAGAAAGTATTCCTTTGTAAATTCCACCAAGGGGAATTGGTATTGGTCATTAGGAATCTAATGATACCAGGAGTTAATCCTCCAATGTTTGAGCTATAATGTGAGGGAGCATACTACATACACATTGTCTACTATAATGGATCATGTTTTTTGATCTCAATGGATGGAGATACTATTTTGATTCTGACTAATGAAATTTTCCTAGTTAAATACATTCTTCAATCACACATAGCTCTTCTTAGATACAATACATTAAACAGCATAGTACCATGTATGTACGCATTACATGGTGATAAACTACATAGCGACACTGTTCTTATCGCACAATGATAAACTCGATGACATGATGTCCTTATCTCATGACTTCATACAGAAAAACACTATTCGTCCTAACCACGTGATGTTAACTTGCATGGAACTAATAGAATCCAATGTCTTGAATGATATTATTTCCCTATGGTCTGATGTCCATGGCCTAAAACTAAGATCTCGATCATCCTTTATGATTTTTATAATACACATTATTGATGGTCCTTTCTACATGACATTAAAACACATATTCCCTTTGTCTCATATGACACTAAACTGCACCTTTATCCATTATTGAATTACATTAAACTACATAGGATTTAATGAACTATGTATGGATTGATTATCATTCCAATTAAATATGTATTGATTCCCAAGGTATTAATCTTGGGACTTTCAAAACTACAAATAAATACCATTCCCATATAAAATCCAATGTGGTATGGGGAACCATTTTTAAGAACTATATACTACATGATTCTCATTGTAATGAGATACATAGTGATGCCCATCTTGTTGATCAGTGGTCTAAACAAGACCATAAAAAAGAACCTCAATTCCCAATTTGTATTGATCAGACTAACAAATGGATCATTTCCATGACCTACGTGTCTCTTGATTAATACCCTGACAAGATACATAGTGATGCCCGAGTCCTACACTATGGTCTAGCCACAACATTTCCATCCTTTCACATCTGTTAATTGTTTCCCAAAATGAATAATCATAAACTACATGAGAGTTCAAGGACTATTTAAAGCTTGATTCTCATCCCGAGGATATACATAACTATTCCTATATTATATCTCCTAGACTATCCACCAGATAATTGAAATTCTCATACTCATCACTTTTGTTATCATTTTTTATAAATGAATCTTTTACCACACCTTGTTTTTTCAAAACAATAATATCTCATGCGGGATTATGATTTCAGTAAAGAATTCATCTACATAAATAATGTGTCTCAATTACCATTGGTACTATTAATGGTCCTGGCTGTATGACCTTAAAAGACACACCATATGTCCTCATATCAGGACCATAAACTACACAATATCCATTAAAAACAATCAATGGAATGCTTATATAAATATCAAGGTATATAGTGGTGCTAAGGTTCTACAACATGACCTAACTTGTTATATTCCTTATCACATTGAAACCCCTTTGTCTGTACCGCATGACATTAAGCTATATGGATAATGTCATTAATACATTACGAAAAACATCATGATACCTAAAAAACTATAAATGGATTTATTCTCATCCCATTGATATATGTAGTGATTAATAGGATTAAAATCCTATTCCCATGCATAGAGAAAAGAAAAATTATTCCCCTTTGGTATTCAATCAAAACCCCTATGCAAGAAATTTTATTTTGGGTCTTGTCTTTAAAGATCCCACCATGGAAATAAGAAATTTATATTTCTACCTATGAGTCAAATTTATGTAATGGACTCGAAACTCAAAGCCAATATCAATCCAAAACCATTCTTTTGTGAATAGGTAAATACCTCTTTCACATGTTACACTCTTAATCCTATAAAAATTCAAATCATAATAATATTTCATCATATTCTTGTACCGAATGTCTGATACCTAGGAGCTCATTTTCTAGACTATGTGGTATGGGCCGGAATCAACCAACAATAAGTCACCCCCATAATGGGTCTGTCAGCCAAAGGATTCCACTAATTGAATATACAGTACATGTACCAGTTGGACTTCCATAAAATAGCCTCTATAATGGGTTTTTAAAATAGATAAATTCTTACCCTAGGATAATCCAATTATGTCTTTTTAATATTTTGAAAAATGTATGCTAGAACCTATGATACAAATTTAGTTTTCATACCTTGAATATTTTTCCATTTTCCTCTCTTCAAATCTGAAAGCCTCCAATACCAAGGTTTATAATTTCCTCCCTCATGTCCAAAGTATACATGAATGAAACTTGTCTGATAAGGTCACATATCTTATGACTGTATCCATAATACCATGGTCCTAGTCTGATGACCTAAAAATATTGACACAATTCAATTCCTATGAATGGATCTGACCTATGTAGAATCCAATTTCCCCCACTCTTGGGAATTCATTACATGAAAATATGCCTTCCATATTTCGATACTTTTCTCCACAAACCAAACTGTATTCTTAGGATGATATGAATCTTCAAAAAATTATATTTTGTTTTACTGATACAATGTCAAAATTCATAAGAGATCATTTTCTTGAATATTCATTACGCACTCCAGTTGACCTGGCATATTTCTCCCCCATAACAGGTATGTTGGAAAAAGGACACCAATGTTGACAATGCAGTATGTACCCTAGCTGGCCATGCATAAAACAACCCCCATAATAGGTTTTTCAAGAAGTGGTAACATTGTTCTTGGAAGAGACCTCCTCTGAAGACATTAATCCTTTTTCCATACCCCTCTATAGATATGAGGACCACTAAATCATTACTTAAAACTTTCTCCTTCCATGCCTTAATATTGTCTCGCATTTCATACAAATTACCAATAACTGGATTACCACCAACCCTTTTGGTCATTGCTAATGACCATAAAATAAAGCTCTCACAATGTCCTTGATGCATGACTATAAATTGCACAATATAATGTCCCTTCCATAAGATTTTAAAATACTTTATCAATGTCCAAATCAAATGATAATAAACTACATGATGCATAAATAAAATTAAGAAAGGGACCTTATTCCCTAATAGTGATCCTTTAAAAAAAATTACCCTCTTCCATTCATGCCATTAATACCGGAGTGGTTTCTCATTTATGACCAAATCCAGTACCAATATTCCCTTCCTCCTCACATATTTTCCCTTAGAAAAACCACCCTTGTGGTCTTGAGAAATATGATTCACCATACACCTCTTTTGATCATTGATAAGGGAATATCATAATTTTTGGGGACTTCTTTGTTGGACTACGCAGTATGTGACCCAACCAACCTTGCATAAGTTTCCCACATAACATGTTTGTCAGCCAAAGGATTCCACTATTTGACTATGCAGTACTCACCCTAGTTTTACTTGAAAAAAATAAATTCAAATGGGTTCCTAGACCAATGGAAACATCATCCCTAGAAGATAACTCCTCTATTCCAAAATTCCATGTCTTATTTTTCGAAATCAAACGATTGTGTCTCAAATTCACATTGGAGTATATGAAGGGTGTAAGAAAATTCTTGACCAGAAAACCTTGTTTGGGTTCTTATTTAAAAACCTATGGTTGAATATGTTCTACCTAAAAGAATATCATCATTAGTCATATTACCACAACTTTAAACAGACCACACAAATTAAGAGAGATATAACTAGCCAGATTAAAAACCTGAAAAGGGGAGCTCTGAAAAAATGTTAGGTCTCACCCACTAGGTCTTCCCCATATTGAGCTTCTGAAAAAAAAATTAGGGTGATGATACCAAAAGACACAATGATCGTAGGGTGGTCCATATGACCATATAAATAGTCACATTATTCTCACTAAGAACCATAGAAAACAATTAGATCATTTCTTCATCCTATCACTATGATTACAACCAGTTTAATACATTTTACACAAATTGGATTCAAAATTAAGTTATGGTTGTTGGAAGGAATCATTGATGAAGACATAAATGATCCAAAACAAAATTCATTTTATTTATATGAATAAAATCCCTAGAGGAACATCTACAAGAGGGAGTTTCTTTGACATATATTACATATGGACTTAAAAATATCTATTCATATCTTGGATAGCCTCCCGAAACCCATAAATTACTCGTTGTGGCTTATTCAGTCTACCAGCTCCAGATTCCTCAGCCCGATGAATCCCTTCTGCTGCAAAATTAATGGTAGTTTACCTTTTCTTTGTCTTCTCATTGTGATCTATGGTTTTTTTGAGTTCTCCATGTGAATTATTGAATTCTTAATGAAGACGTGACACTTCACTAGACTTATCCTTGATTATACACTATAATCATTCAATCTATATGTTATAATGATCCTCCACTTGGTATAATGCAGCTTGAAATTTTCCAACCTTGATAAGAATTTTTTCCATTATAAGGTCTTACCGTTTCTAGTTCTCTCGCTCATGTCGACGAACAACCACCTTTAAAAGAGTGTAGATTGGAAGTTAATCAAATCTTCTAAATCCAAAGAATCCAAATAGTTACATAAGTTGGCCAAATTGGGATGGAATTTCATCTAGAGGTGTCTCAAAAATTATCTTCTAGATGATCCTCTAAGACCTTCCACACATGACACAAAGAGTAGGGTTTAGATCAATTTCCGACCATTATAATTTGGAAAGATTCACTTTGGGATAAACACACTCAAAAAAAGTTCCTTTCTCTTATCCTTCTAAGGTAGCGGCCGCCCCACCTTCTTGTAGTAGTTGAACTAATGTAGAAGATTCACCCTCATACCAAACCACAAAGGTTGATAATCCTAAATGATGAATTGAAATCATTTTGTTCTTCAAAAATGGAATATAAAGAATGGAGAATGATAAAGGATGTTTTCTAATTTCACCCAGTTATAGTTTGGCTACGTGAGTAGTTTCCTCCCCCACATTCCCAACATGTAGATTCTGAATGGTTACATAGTGGTGGGGGACAATCTTATGAATATTCAAAACATTCGTGACTAGATGATATAGAGAAATTCCCAATTTTGGATTCTAAGTTAACACCTCTCTGATAGTGGAGGTAAGATGTATTAGGACTCCCTAATCTTTTCAGGTCAATATCAATTCTCTCTATAGACAATGATGCAAATGATGAACTTCAATGTGAAACATATGGTAGAAGAAAAAATGCTGAATGGAAAATGGAATAATGAGAAAAATATTTTTCTTTTAGTTCCATAAAAATATCCCCTAACTTTTTGATGGAACCTATAATATCAATGCATGGATTAAAATCATCCACCATTTCATGATATAAGGCTTTATAGATCAAAACATCCTCACTATTTGTGGTATCGAAGACGCATTAATCATGACCCAAAATATCTCTGCTGATGATTTCCCCTACTGGATTCTCAACAATAACAACAACATCACCCCGAAAAGGTTATATTATGCATGTAAACCCTTATCAGACCGTCTATGATCTTCTTCATCCCCTTCTAAGGTAAAAATAGATAATATTTGACTATTATGGGGTCTTTCATCATGGGTAACTGATATGAAATATTATAACAAGGAAATGGGTCATAAATAGCACGTGACATTTAAGATAGTGAATTTAACGATTCCATATCCCTATATTTTATCTAGGGAGTTATGGGTAGACATTGTTGTTTCTTTTAATGCCTTTATCGGAAGATTAAATTATTCATCACAATACATATGTAACTCAATAGGAATATCCTCCTCAATCCATGATGGAACAATACTAGATATTTTAAGGGAGGAAAGCAATGGTAATTCAACAAAATATAACCATGGTTAGAAAACATATTCAGAATATGTAATGACATCAGGTGAATACACAAATATTTAATGTGTCACACTCTTTATACTTACTTTAATGCCCTTTTTTCATTCTTTATTAAGATATTGAAGATCCTATTACTTCGTTTTTTGTAATAGATACCTAATGAAAACAGACTAGAAGTTCCAACTACCATTAAATCTATCATGGTCCTCTAACCTAGGGATTATTCTAGACACTAGGGGGTTTATCCAAAACATCATTAACAGTTCCCATGGTCCTGTACATTGATAAACTCGAAACCCATGCTTCTCCTCTATGTCCTCCATCATCTACTCCATGATTCAAAATGAAATATCCTCATGATTAATGATTTTTCATGAAAAATGAAAAAAAATAAAAATAAAATAAAATCATAAGTAGGGTTAATATAAATGTATCACTAATCCCTATGATGAATAGTCACCCCTTCAAGTATTCATCAACCTGTCATGTCAGACGCTCACTTCAAGGCTGAGATTTAATCATTAATTTCATATATGAAACCCTCCAGATCCTTGATATAATCTGTTACCTCAGCTAAATTATTTTCAGAATAAATATCTTCATGAAATTAATATCACCCTACTCCAAAATTTGCAGAATGAACTAAAGAAGCTACCATACATCCCTCCAATCATGAGCTATTCTCTCCAAAAATTGTATTGCTATGAGTTACACATAATTTGGATTTGATTTGTTTTTCTGTGGAGAAAATTATATGACATCCAATTGTAAATCCACTTTAAGCCTCTTTTCACCTGCATAATAATGAGGGTATGAGATAGGGACCTCCTATAGAAGATGAAGACTGGAACACCTAGGAAATGGAGGTGTTATTTCATTAACCTAATCTTCTATGGTGGTCTTTTTTCATGATATTATTGAATGTTTTGGACCCTCCACATAACCTTTAGTTCTATCATTCATTCCACACATTCCACAATCAACTTTTTTTAGAACATATCCAATATGTTCCCTTTTCAATTCCCCTTATAGATATAATGAAATCCTGGAATTTTCATATCCAGCCTCATGTCTGATTAACACCTATGATGGAGGTGGAAATATTTACATTTTTAGACACCCTTAGACCCATCAAATTATATAATTATCAAGTTACCATTGTATTCTTCTCATGTATAACATAAGTAGGGTGAATGGTTCTTAATTGTGGAAGACATTTAAAGAGGTGAAAATCAGATATAGGAGATATTCCTCATAGATAGTCTCACTATTAATATGGACTACCAATACGGTACCCAGGAATGTTATCAGGAACTCCCTCAGTTAGAAATTATTTTCCATACCATCATCGACCAATGTCCAAATTTTTGGGTTATTATACGGAATGCAAATAAAGTTATGGGGTACAATCAGCTTCTTCTGTGCCTCATCAATCTTTAGACTCAATGGATAAATCCCAGAGAGATTCTAAAAAAATGGTAAAAATTTGGTATCAGGGATCCTAAAGGAATTGTTCACTAAATATATGATGATATTTTCTACAATCCCACCCTAAAAAATCTTTAACGACCCTATAATTCTAAAAAGTAATTCCCTTTGTATAAATGAAAAAAGTGATCTATTTATCATAAAATCTATGCATCGAACCCTATATATATTCCCTATGATAATTTGGGTTGAATGACAAAAATATATGTCCCTACATTGCCACCTGACTTGTGTACTAATAGTAGATAAATACATATCTGGATATCATGGAAACTAGATGTGTGATCCTTCAAATTAATATTGGGTTTAAATTTGTAAACAAAACTTTTATACTCACGATTCTACAAGGTGGTCCAAAACATTCCTGAAACACCCTGGCTATCTATTGTATGAAAAATAGTTGGGTTCCGACTAGTATGACCTATCACTTTTATTGGTTTTACGAAATCCCTCATACACATTTCAACATTGACATCATCCATGGGGAAAGAATTTTTTCATTCTATACAGTATTCTATAATTTGAATATATCATGAGCTAATGATGAAATCCTCTCGAAATCTCCCAATGTATTATTTAGTCGCATATATTCACCATACAAGTCTCCAAGAATGGGGCCCCCAACGATTTGGTAGAAATCCCATGAGTTGATTCTAACCTCACAATTAATCTGATGAAAATAATTTTCTTTGTGTAATCCATCATAATAAACAGTTCGGAATGATAACTAGATTCTTGTAAACCATGTTCTGTCCTACCAATATAGCCTCATAGATATAAATATCCTACAACTCTTTTTAAACCCTATGTATGTTTGTCACACCCAAAATTCCCACATCCAGTCAGGGATGACTCCACCTCTAGTGTGGATGTCCATGTATTTTTCTCATCCTTGATACTGGTCTATATTAGAAGCGCGAAATTTTGTGTCATGAAAATGATTTATTGGATTTGTGGCATGTGAATTCATATCAAGAGTGCACCCACTATGATTTAAAATACATCCACTAGGGATTGTTCCTTCTTTAATAGTATAACCCCTCATAGATATGTTGGAATAGGGGAAGGTGGTATGTTTATTGATCCAAGTCATTGGGAAGTACTTCTAAAATGCTGGAATATCAGCATCCTTTATATGATCATTCTAGTAAATAGGTATGCAGTCCCAATGTGGATACTCACGTTGATATGGAATCAAAAACTTCTTGAAATCAAGAAGGGTATTCTCAACAATGTCATAGTAATATGGTATGATGGATTTGATCACTTCATTTGGACCTGAAATATCTTCCTCAGGTGTAGTCATGAAAACATCCATTATAAATCCTATAAGTAGGACACCAATTTCATTCATTAAGGTGAAACATACACATAAGGACGATCAAATTTTAACTAATAGAAATCCATTTAATTTAGAAAATTAATTTTCCGAAATAGGTCCCTCAACAAGGTGTGCATGTATGTCCCTTCAAAAAGTTCTCTATGTAGGTACCTCAATAAGGTACCCCAATGTGGTTCATCTGCGCATCCCATTCGACCAAGAAGATTTTATGCCACACCATATCTAAAGTGTATGTACCTCAAGAAAATTGTTGGAAGACCTTAATTAATGAACAACATGACATAGTAGGACGAATGATATGCATTATAAGAGTGAAAATTGGAAAACATCGGTGAAGAGGATGAAAATTGAAATGGGGGTATTTATAGGCAACGTTGGCTAACACCAATATCCATTGATGGTGACCTACACCCAATACCCTATGTCGACAACCTACGTTGCACACTACATTGAGAAACCATGTAGTCTATCATTTCATCCTTCATATTATTTCCCCCATCTCATTTTACCTCAGGACTATACACTCCACTTTTGATTGGATCCAATCCTAAGGGGGGGGGGTGGATTTATTTAAACTCCATTTTTTATAAATTAAAACATAAAGATTATGAATAAGATCTTGAGCATGATAAAGTATTAAGGATTATAATGAAAATCTGAGGGATATGTTCAAATAATCATCCTATCACTACCAATGATCTAAGAGGCCCAAGAAGGCCCTAACCATACAATCTATAAGGGGAACCCCATGCATGGTACACAACATCTAGGAACCCATGCCATAGAACAATACGGATCAGTAAATGTTTTCACCCCAATGTTGGATAGATGCACTATATACCTGCATTGTAAATATACACAAAAAACCTTATTCAACCAGGATCCTATATTTTCTTATAAATAGGAGCTCAAGGATCTTCATTTGAACATTTAGAAATTTATAAAACCCTCATATCTATCACTGTGCATCCCCTTAGCATAGGTCCCCTGAAATATCTCACGTAACTATCTGAAACATGATATAATAATGAAATAAAAAGGGATAATAAATATCAAAACCCCATCAATATATAAATACAAAAGTCACCTACACAAGGACCATTATCCCATATTGATAAAGTAATTGCATAAAATCCCTCTTCCTAATCTTGAACCTGCGTGAGACCCTCTTAGGAACATTGGAGGAGACACAAAGTGCCTTGGATAAATCATCACCCAAGTGTTTTCACCCTAGTGGACTACTACCCATGGTATATCCATCTCACACATGCCATTATCCCCTATGTGTATCCCTTTTCCTTCCTCATATGACTTTCACATCATACATGCACGACATATCTACACTAATCTCTTATATAAAATACGTACCCCAAGAACCTATGAATGACACCTACACAAGGCACCCTTTAAGATCTAATCAAGGCCACTTATGTAAAGGCTCCCCTCTCATTGGTTACCTTTCCTGAAAGAGGACAACAAAAACTTCACGAATGAAATATTATCTTGTCTCCCATTAGGTTTTTTACACCTACAATTAGAGGATTCTCTCACTTTTTCTATCAAAGGGTCTGTATCCTTAGGGTTTATGTGGATTTGTATATCCATGTTCATGATGATATATAAAACAGGGACAGTGTTGAGTATTTCATAGTCTAGAGGATTTGGGTTTGAATCATTTCATACCATTCTTCTCTACAAGACTCAGTGCCTCTAGTTCCCAGTGGGGAGGATAAGGATCACAATTTCTTTTTCATTCAATAAGGAATTAGATACTCCTCCCATTGTGGAACCAATTTTTGGGAATCCCACATGGAGTAATCCCATATCCTTTCTTATAAGTGGTTGCATTATTGATCTTCTCTACCCCCGTTGAGGGTTCTTCTTCATTCTCTATACATAAAAAACATGTGCAATGTCATTTGAAGAAAGGGAAGGTACCACATGCTGGACCTCTTACACCATCACCCCATCCTCTCCCACTAGTTAAGCATGAATAATGGTTGATTTTCAATGATTTTTATCAAATTTTTTATATCACACCAACGATAAGTCATGTGGAGTTAAATATTAGTATTGTTCACGACACCCACACGATCCACCTGGTCCATTGAACTATGAGAACTCAGATTCCCATCAATCAAAATACATACGTGGCCCACATAGGGCCTAAGCTAACTAAGCGTCTTTATCAAGAGTAATCCCCAATCCTAGTTCTTTAAATCTAGGCTTCCTCCTCATGAGTAAACCAAATTTTAATCCCCCAAACTACCATTATTTAAAATATCTCTCTTGGAGCCCTTTTAAATAGGAAACCCCCATAGGAATAATCCCCAATCTCATTATATAAAATGGACATACTCACCTATGATATTAACAGGACTGTGTGGGCATTGAATCCCGTCTAAATTGGATACATTGGAAGCCTCCATGATCATAAAACTGATCCATCAAATTAAACCATATTCTTATTGGGCCTTATTTCTAGTAGGGTTTGATTCAACCTAGAAATCCATATTCCATCCAGATTACCCCGGACCACCATGGTATAGTCCCACACCAAAATTAGACCACTCACCTTTCTCATGAGCTTTCTTTTTACATGATGTTAAACTATTTAGTTTGGTCTTTATCATATGATATTTAAAGCTATAAAGTGCCCCATTAATCTGAATCGGACTATGTGGGTTCTGATTCATTAGACAATGATACGTAGGTAGAACATTTGAGGGTTCAGTACTTACATAAAAAAACTCACATCTCCCAGGATGACGATAAACTCCAAGGTGACCTTCATCTACCTTGGTGATAGTAAACTCCAGAGTGCCCCAGTATGTGGCTAGAAAACTAGTTTCATCATAATAATGACCAAATTATCTGTAAGTCGTATATAAAAGGAATCCATTTATAGACATCCACAAATACATATAAATATATCCATTGATTATGAACCATGAATATATAGAGGTGATTCTCATTTCTGTCCATTTAAATGATTTATTTCCAATTCATGGGAAATATGCATCATATATTGGAATTGATAAAGGATGTATTAACATTTGTTAATATATAAGGTATTTATTTATTAGGCAATAATTCTCCTGAAAAGTGTACAATGATCCTGACCACCTATCCACTCAACCAATGTGATTTTTTAAGCATGATAGTTCAAAATACCTAATGATCACATGACTTTGGAAAGCATGTACTTTTGGATAGAGATCCATCGAGTGTATCTTTTCCCAAGGAAAAAAACATGTTGAATTAAATGTAACATTATAACACAAATAATATGTTATGATCTCTAGGAGCATGTTCTTCTCAGCTAGAAATAGTTCCTATTTCAATATAAGTTAACACTAATCTGATGGGTCTCCAAAATACCAAAGTGATCTGGAATAAACTGAGGGGTAGTTATGAAGGAAATCATCAATTCATAGAACTCATGATGAAAATATATAGTTGAATGTATGAAGATATTAAAATTTATCATGTTTAAGGTATTAATGATTTCATTTCATTAGTAAATGAAATTATATGAAATATACAAGGTTTTTTGTTATAGATGACTAATTCTAATATTTTTATAAATATATACTATATTTTACAGATAGATTAGACTCAATGATTTCTAAAATAGAAGAGCAAGATGATATATCAATGGGTAAGATTAATAATACTCTCATATCTTATTAAATGAGAAATGATTTGGAATTTATGAATAAAAGGAAACATGTCACTACCAAGAAGGACACAGAAATCAAGGGGGAGTTATGTTGAGTAGATGAGATCAGATTATATGAAAGATAACCTAATTATCAAGATAACATCTAAAATATCAATGTAGAAATTATATGGTTTTTTGAATAAATTATATTATAGATGTTGTCAAGAAGGACGCTAATATGAGAAATGTAGAGTTTTTCTATTTAGTGTTATTACTCATAATGTGTTTGATAAGAGAATTGATATAGGGAAGAATGATATAATCATCAGTGAATTATTTGAGTATCTAAAATAATTTTAAAATTTTCATACACTTGTTTTAAGTAAAGAATATCAAGTGGTGACATATGTAGAATTAAATTATGAAGGGTATTTATCTACAAATGATGACTAGAAAATTATAAAGTGTGAAATGTTTGTGCAATTTTTGAATTATTAAAAACTATTCATGAAACATATAAATTCCCATGAGATGAAGTATATCTCTTCCAAATTATAGTTTAATATTAATATAGTAAAATCAAGGCTGAGAGTCAACTCTTAGGCTGAGGTTTATTTCTATGGAACAAACATGTTCCTCTCTATTCCCTTATATAAATTCCTTCATACTAACATGTAGGGGATTAAAGGTGTTGGAAGAACCCATAAAGAGGCTGTATAAATGATTTGAAGATGCTAAATATTCTAATTTTTTTTTAAAAATATATAACACTCTCAAATTTTTTTCTGAATTTTAAAGGGGAAGATATTTTTTTGAACTTGAATCGTATGATCCGTTTGGTAAGATGTGTGGATGAAATATTTTAGATGTATTGTTTAAATTATTCCATGTGGTTTTGTTTGTTGAAATATGCCTGATAATGGTATCCCATTATATGATTTTATAATCATTGATGCTTAGGTGAAATGTCGATCCTTTTCTACACTGGGCTTAACCACTTAGATTTGGTGTTTATTAACAGAATGATCATTGATTTTTTTGAGTGAGGTTTCGATCTTCTTATTAAAAATATATTCGAGAAAATGTTTTTTGAGGTTTTATCTTCAAAATTCACCTTTGTATTAAATTCCAATAAGTGGGATAAATAAATGTAAACAAATTTTGATAATTCGAGTATTGAAAACAAATACAGTTGAAGATATCGATGTTACTAGTGAATTTAATTTTCTTTCAATGTGTGTTTTGTGAATGATTTAAATATGGTGTGATGTTTCCAACTATCAAGATTGGAGAGATCATTTGTAGTTCAGAATAAATTATTTCATTGGTTATATGATATTGACACAATGTTTAAAACATTATGATTTAAATATTTAGAATTTATGAATGAATTCAAAAAATGCCATGAATTATGTATAGATGTAGGCTTTGTAATTTACTTAGAAAAATTAAGAATAAATACAAAAAATATTTTTTATCATTGTGGGATAGGGTTTGTGTAGTGTTTTTCTAGATTATTTTGGTTCAGATGGGTTTTCATCTTAAGAAACATTATTCTAATGTACTGTATTACATAGAAATATTCTTCAACAATGATATCCAAACAAAGGGCACGACCATCAGGTCTGATCCATGGTAACTATCTTTGGATAACCCAATAAAATCATAAGGGAGAAAGTTTCATCAAGACACCATTTAGGGATATTATATGGTGGAGGAGGGAAAAGTTTAGCGATGTGGTTCTAAGGTGTTATGTATGTGGTATCTGATTTCTGTGTCATTAACCCCATATATTGTAATGTAAGGGAGCAGTAAATAACACTATCTTTCAATGTAGGATGGATTTAATTAGATGCAAATGATTTGGAATCATATGATCACTTGATTTATTTCTCCTGGAGGACTCATATCCTTAGATGTGTTCCTCAATAACATGATATACATGATCAAAATTAAGGGTTGTTTGATTATCTCTCCACATCTTCTTCCCTATAAAGCCATTCAATAAGTCCTGTGCATCATAAGTTCCATGGACCGTCGAAATAATCTCAAACTAACATATACGAATATCACATTAGTATTCTGAAAATTTTATGGAGATTGAAATCTGATCCAATGTTCTTTTCATGAGATAAATATGATCAAACCTTATATATTATGTGTGAATAAAATATTAGATTCTTCAAAGATGGTGATGACTCGTGAGTGAAGTATTGAGGTAGTTCAAGGTAAATTACACCAAACCTAAAAATTTCTATAGTACTGAGATAGAGTGTGTATTGGATATGTTTTAGAGGATCTTGTTTCTAGATAAATAGAGCTTTTTGAGTCCCTCTAATTCGTAGATAATACATTTGTGTAGACACTATTTCTCTGCGAATGAAATGTGATCCAACAAGCATACGTTTTGTGATTTAAAAATCATTGTTATTTACAAAAAAAATATTCTAGGAATTCATATCTGAAATAGAAATTATTATGTGAATTAATCCTAGTTTTTGAGAAGTGTCATGTATCAAGGGAGAATAATAGTAGAATACACTCTACTACAAGATGGATTTTAATAACAAGATTCTTTGTATAATTAAACCCCAATATATTAATAAATTCTTATGCACAAACACTATAATCAAATAGGTAGTGTGATATTTTTTGTTTTTATGATAGAATATATACATTGACTTCTCCATATATGTATATGATTAATCTTATGAGATTCGACAAATTTTACATGAAGAAAATGTTTTCATGCATGATGCACATGTACGGGGTTTCTGCAAAGATCATGTAAGTGAATGGTGGGTGTGTAAATAGGATAGTTAGTTGTGGGGAAGGGTAAGAACTAGAAATAACAAATAGTGGAATGCCCAATTTATTTGCGCAATTGAGGATCTATTCCCTTGGTTATCTTGAATATGTTCCTGAATAACACAAGTGGTGCATGGATTAAATGAAGGTGGATATTTTTTTGGATTCCATAGTCCAAACATCACATGAATTCATTCATGGATAACCATGAATAAATTGATTCACATTTATAAAACACATAAATTTCATCCAAATTAAGTAAACATTAGTGTTTTCGATGCTTTCAGTGGGGTGTGTGCATCTGTCTCGTTCAGGGACGAGAGGCACAGTTTTTGTTGCCCCACATTCCCACATTCCAAAGGCGGGTGCATCCACTCCGAATTCAGGGATGTCAGCTCATTGATCAAAACAGAATGATGGGATGTCGGTTCTTCCTTCGATGGATTCCTCCTCAGAACTTGTCACCTAGTCCGGGTCTCCCTCATAGACTTAAGACATTGTTTGTGAAACACTTCCAGGTTCCATATCTTCATGGACACCAATTAATTACACTGCTTCTGTCAGGACATTCCATGGGGTCTTTTCAGGGCAGAAACCTTTGGTTAGGGGAGTATTAACATTGGGAATCACTGGAATTTCTGGCTTCTATCACTTATTATATGGCTTCTCGAGGGTGTGGAAGACCGAGGCATCCCACGTCGAATGCAGGGAATCATATGCCATGGGAAAGTATCTTAGGGTTTCCTTAGCTTCCAATGTTTAACAAAGTGTATGTCGTAAGATTAACGTCTAGCGGAGATGGATCAGGCTGACTAGAACACTGACTAGACTGAATCAGATGAAGGAACCCCCTGGAGGGAACACCGATACTGGGGCCATCATGTGGGTGGTCTCCTAAATTCTGTTAGTTGGAACAGGGAATGGGGTGTCATTATCCCACTGGGATGTGGCGATCTGGGTAAGAATCAGGATGGATGATGGAGGATTCTGTGAATTAGATGGTTAATGGGATGGAACCATCATGAGGATGATGATGATTTTGTTCTTGAGCCTCGAAGATACTTCCTACGTATCCTTGTGGCCGGGAATCAAAGTCCCTGTAGTTTGTATGATGTCTTACTACCTATTGGGGTTTTCAAGGGTGTACCACTGGATGAGATCATAATGGACTACTGTTAGATAAGGTGTCAACGGCTTACCGTTGGATGGGGTTTCAATGGCTTACCGCTGATTGAGGTCACAACGGCGTACCTCTGGACAGGGCTATCAGCAGCTTACCACAAATGAGGTCGTAATTACTTACTGCTACATAGGGTCACAACGACTTATCGCTGATTAAGGTCACAACGACTTACCGCTGAATGGAATGAAAACGTCATACCACTGAATGGAGTGACAACGGATTACCACTAAATGGGGTTACAATGGATTACCACTGAAAGAGGTCCATAATTTAATGTCATGCGGGACGAGGGCGAACCGACATTAATGTGAACATAGGGTCCAATGTGTGGTGGGCTTGGTACACCGTCATGAAGATGGTCGGGACCAGAGTGGCGGGCTTGAACTTCATGGAGGCTTCCTATGTATCCTCTCTTGGAAAGGATCAAAGTCCTCATATTTCATGATATGAGGGAATTTTGGGGTTACGATCTATGGCGGCCCAAGAGGTTGGTGAACTGACGTGATGGAGGTCAGAACCAATGGGTGGTGGGAATGAACCTTGGGGAGGCTTCCAATGTACCTTACCTTAGCAAGGATCAAATACATCATAGTTTAGGTGGAAAATGGGATATTTAACCGATGTGAAGGGGTGTCAGGACAACTGGGTGTTGGTATTGAACCTCAAGGAGGCTTCCTACGCACCTTGCCTTAACAAGGATCAAATTCCTTATAATTTGGAAGTGTGGGAACCAATGTGAAGGGGGTGGAAACCAATTGGGTGGTAAGTTTGAACCTCAGGAAATATTCCTACGTACCTCTCCATAGTAAGGATCAATGACTTTGTATTTCATGTGGAAAAAGGGGCTATTGAACTGACATAAAGGGGTGTCGGGACAACTGGGTGTTGGGCTTGAACCTAAAGGAGGCTTCGTACATACCTTGCCTTAATAAGGATCAAAGTCCTCGTAGATCGAAAGTGTGGGAACCGGCATAAAGGGGGTCAGAACCAATTGGGTGGTGGGATTGAACCTCGGGGAAGCATCCTACATACCTCGCCTTAGTAAGGATCAATGACCTCGTAGTTCAGGTGTAGTTGGGTGGGATTTGGGGATTACGCTCTGAAGCGGACCAGGGTGTGGGTGAACCGACATGGAGGAGGAACTGGGGTCCAATGGATGGTGGTGGGCTTGAACCTCATGGAGGCTTCCTACATACCTTGCCTAGGAAAGGACCAAAGTCCTCATAGTTCGGAAGTGTGGTCTGGGGCTTACGCTCTGAGGCAGACCAGGGTGTCAGTGAACTGACATGGAGGAGGACCTAGGGTCCAATAGATGGTGGTGGGCTTGACCTAATGGAGGCATCCTACGTACCCTGCCTTGAAAAGGATCAAAGTCCTCATAGTTCGGAAGTGTGGTTTTGGGGTTACGCTCTGAGGCAGATGAGGGTAGATGTCATGGTTAGTGCTCACTCTAAGCCCATGTGAGTTATGCTCAGTGTGAGAAATAAGAGATAGAAGAGACCCAATGATCATGTCATGAAAGGTGCATCCATGGGAAGTGGAGTGGGGCTTACACGTGATCACATCCCAAAGTTGAAACAGGGGCTTATGCATGGTTAGTATCCCGAGAAGTCAGGAATTTCTCCAGGATGGAGGCCTGATGGCGAAAAAGCGCAGCGAGGGAGAAATTTGGGACCAAAGAAATGAGAAGCATCGTTCCCCATCACACCCTTCACTAGCCCTAGGGACGGAAACAGAAATGAGGAGTAGGGATGATACATCCTAAAAGAAATCTAGGGGCTTACACCGAGATTGTTCCCTTTTCCTTGCAGACAGACGCCACACCCATAAGGGGGATAGCATCCCCTGTGAAGACCAGTGGGAGTGAAGAATGTCATAGGTGGGGGTACCCCGCGTGTGAGGAATGGGGGAGGTTACAGTTTAATGTCATGTTTTGAGGACAAATGTGCTTGGCAGTTTAACGTTTAGTAGCTCGGATGAGGTGGGTTTTCTCTGCACCCTAGGACTTACATAAGCGGTACTTGCTGCTCCATGGTGTAGAGAGGGTACAGGCAAATCCATGGAGAGAGGGTGTCATGGAGAGAACTATCAGGGGGTCTACGTTAGTGTGGCTATGCAAAGAAGAATTAGCAATTAGCATGCCTATGCGAAGAAGCATGAGGCGAAGAAACGCAATGGGAGGTATTGTCTAGGAGACTTTGAAGTTACATTGAGAAAACCTGGAGGGCCAAACAAGAAAAGTAATTGAAAATTATAGGGGATCATAGGCAGGGGCCTTGTGAAGCTCTGTTACTTAATGTGGTGGAGGGCACTTGTGAAGGGTTGGGTTTGATGAACTGGGATGCCTCAACATAAGCATAGGGCAGAGGTGCATATGGGAGGTGCTTCACTAAGTGGAAAGGCATTTGAGGAGCACTTCATCATGGATAAATGGTGCCTCACAAATCAAGGTGTCGTGAAGTAATGTGCTTCGCGATGTACAGTGACCCTGCCTTATTATTTGGATCGTGTGTACATGAAGGGTGTTTTGCGACGCATAAACGCTCCACGACAACTCGAGTCCCCTTGGAGATCCCCTTCCTTCGGGGAGTCCCATAGGATCCGTGAAAGGAATCCCTCGTAGAAGATGGGATCAAAATGAGAAAATGGGTGGTGCTTCGAAGATCAGAAGTACCTCACACACCTCATGGTTCGCAGAGAAGAAGGGTGCTTCGAGATTCGGGAGCTAGGAAGTTGAAAGGTAGGATTGTCCATCCCTTGAACATGGGGGGAGGCAGGTATTTATAGAAGAGACGTGTCGTGAAGCAGCACTCTCTTGGCTTGAAGAGGAAGATGATTGCTCCACGGCGGGTTGCAAACATCAAATGCGGTCACAGAGAATTACTGCCTCCTTGCTTCACACCAGGTCATGAACATCAAGGTTGGTTGAGGAGCATTACTGTCTCCTTACTTTGTGGCAGGTTGCGAACTTCAAGGGCGGTCACAGAGCGTTACCACCTCCTTGCATTGCGACAGCGCGGTGCGGACGGTTCTCCGCGAATGGGCTTCCCGACGCATCCACCGGTTCATTGTCTTCTTATCCTCCCCACATTTGGACATCAAAAATCCCCCCCCCCCCACAGACCTAGATCCGTGGAGAAGTCAAGGGTCAAATTATGAGGGCCAATCACCAAAATCCTCGGTCATCCGCGAAGCTACCTTGCGAAGAGGGCTTACTTAGCGGGAAAGCGATGCTATGGCTGGACGCACCGCGAAACAGGCTTTGGTCAGGACGTGCAATAATTCTCTGAGGGTCCCCTGCCTATATATAAGGGACCTGAACACTCTTTTGTCTCTATTCATCTCTACAATTTCGGACTATAGAGCTCTTGATTCACGAAGCTCCACGTACTCCGCTACTGCTCTCCACGAATTAGGAATTCGCTCCATGGCCCACAGTGAGATTTTGACTCCGCTACAGTAATTTGAGATCTCGTACATGACGGTGTGGGAAGGACTCCACAAATGGGCTTTGCGAACTCTCTCCACGAACCAGCTTCACGAACGCTCCCTGCAAATGAGCTTCACGAACCAACACGAAAATCCTCCAAGTTCAAAAACTGAATGGCTCACCAAGAAGCTGCCAAGGGGGTTCTTGAGGACATTCCCAAAGGGATGAGATGTAGAATAGTTTAGGCCTCGGGGAGTTAGTCCATAGCCACTCTGATCATAGATCATTATTGGAGCTACTATCATAGAGTTAAAATTACTACCCTCTATGTAATAGATTTCACTTTTATGGCTTCGGGATGAGGGATGATGTCTTTATCCCTAAAGCAAGAAGGGACGAAACAACTTTGTGGTTTAGGAGCATGCCCTATCAGAGTCAATGGTTCAGGGCAGCTGATGGCCATGCCCAAGAGGATTTCACACCCGTTAATGATGACTGCTTATACAACCACCTGAATAACATCGATGGGAAGGAGTTGTGGCCGAATATGTCTCCTCCTCTATACCACATGGTACTGAAGGCATCCTTGAGGATCCCAAGGAAGGGTGGTTCGAGGAATGGGACAAGACCCAGGGCAGAAACTTCATAGAAAATTGGTCCTGAGCCTACTGGGTAGGCACCTCGTGTGAAGAGTTTGGGGTTGATCTGAGTAGAGTGGGTTTGTATGAGGTAGCTTGGGCCTCTCAATTCCACATATATCAACCGAAACAGCTTATTCCAGATCTGTTGAGTAGATGGTATTCGAGGACCAATACCTTCCACTTACACCATGGGGAGGTCAGTATCAGCTTGTGGGATGCCCACCAGATCTCGGGGGTCCTGATACTGGGGGCGATGTACGATGAATTCCACCCCGTCATGAGTGTGTGGGAGGATCCATAGAAAATTCCACGGATCGTGATGGTACTGATGGAGCTTGTGCCCAGGGAGGACAAGGAGGCAATAAGGGATGTCGACTTCAGGCGGTGGTTCAAACAATTCCATAACTTCCTGGAAAATAGGAGGATTCCGTTAAGGCCTCAGACTTTCCCTAAGGGGGGTCAATGGGGAAAGAAATACATGTACTAGAAGCTTTTGGAGGATAGCCAGTGGAATACGTGGGGATTCATCATCAGAACCAAGAAACAACCAATAGTTAGGCTAGCGGCATTCATCGTGGATCTGATATGTGGTTGGATCCTTCTAGTTAGGGATACGAACATGGGAGTACCCTTGAGCACATTTATCATGGTATCTTGGGTGGAAACAGAGGGCGGGTCAACCTAGGAGTCCTAATGCTCGCCAAGCTATATAAGGTGCAGTGGCATATCAACGATGGAAAAAGGCCGCAGAGGGTATGTGGGCCATTCCACCTCCTGTATGGGTGGATAATAGCACAGATTAGGGAGGTTTACAAATACCTAAACCCTTTCACTCCTCCATGATCGAACTTCCTCCCATTAATCCTGAATGCTGCCGGGAGCTTTCCAGCCAAGCTGACCACACCGTCGGTTCTAGACCGGGTGTGGAGGGTGGAGGAATTCAATTTTCACTTGTTTCCATTGTCGATGGGGGTATTTACTGATGATGGGAAGGGGGTGGAAGAGCAACAGGCCTATCTCTTTGCCTTTCATGGAGTAGTTTTGGTGGCGAGGGTGGACCGTGAGCCCCTCTGTGAGGATAATACCCCCAAACCGATTTGCAAGGCAATTTCGGTGTATGCAGCGACTGACCCCACATGACTATCTTGAGGTTATCTTTGAAGAACACCCATGAGTGATGAGGCAGATGTGGCTCATGTTCATGCATGAAGAAGGGAAAATGCGTAATGAGTTTCCTCCGCCGACCGCCATCCTTGGGCTGGTAAAGGAATATGCCCAGAGCTGGGATGCGGCTTATCTAGGGGAGATGATGAAGCAACTAACCGTTCAGGTCAGTGATGGTGAGCTTTCCCGACCATGGGGTTGGGGCCGGAAGGAAGCAAGTGCATCCCGCTGTGGAGGGGTTACCGTGGCAGTGAGGCCCACACCAGTTGAGGGTGAGGCAGCATCCATAGATCCCGTAGAGTTAGCGGACCAGACAGTTCCAGCAGAACAAAGCCATCAAGAGGGGAGGCCGCCGAAAGGATTCCGCAGGATACCTACCCAGGGACCAGGGAAGCGGCTACGCCATATCGACGTGTCGGAGGATGCTGTCTTCCCAGAGGACTGGTACATCTGGGAAGTCAATAGGCATTTCCTCAGCCCCGCCGAGATGTGGCAGCACTTGAACCATCTCGGGATGAATTTACCGGGGATAGGCCCTATCCGGTCGGGCTTTGCGGTGCGCCTGGTGGAGGCAGAGCGATACCTGGCAGAGTTGGAGGACTTTGTGCATTCCTGGGGTGCCCCTCGTCCAATGAAAGATCAAGTCAATGTGTTCCTCGTTTGCACTACTCCCTCTCAATTTTCAGCCGCTGATTTGAGAGAACACTTCTCTCTTCTGGAAGAATCGGAAGAGTCCTCCTGGGGAGATGTGGCCGGGAGAGGGGGACCATTGGAGGAGGGAGACGTTAGAGGCCAAGACTCGGATCTTGAAGATTTCACCAAGGCCCTTGAGGTAAAAATCTGAAATATCCTTCTTTGAGACTTTCTTTGAGGTCTTTCCAGACTCCTGGCTAACATCTAAACTGTGCAGGAGGGTCTTATATGAAAAACTCATTCTCGTCCCTCAGTGGATGCAGATGCAGGACCATCAGGGTCCACACCTGCTGCCTCATCTATTGTTGTGTCTAGCAGGGCAAGGACACCTGAGGCGACCCCTTCAGAGTTTTCAGACCTTTCGACCATATACGGGGGGCCACAATTCGGGGTCCTGATGGCATCAACCCAATTGCGAGACAAAGGATTCGATCTCTATAAGTCCCCTCTACCAATATTTTGACTGTCATCCCCTAAGAATTTTTAAGTACATCCATATCTCTTTTTGGTGCGTACAGTTCTTCCAATGTTGTGGGTTTCCTTGGCGAGGTTTCTCAGGTCTTCTGGTAGCGTCCTTCCTAGGGGAATGCCGGTGGTTGTGGGGGTGGAGGTCCAAACCGACCTAGAGGCGGTACACCCGATTACAAGTGGGGCCGTCAGCGGGGTTGCGCCCGAGATCATTGAGGCGGGGTCCGATGATGACGACCGGTCGGACAGCCCCAATCCTGCTACACCAAATCAAACACCAGACGTGGACCCGACTAAGGAGTTCCGGTGGTCTTTCCCCGCGTATGAGCCTGCCAATCATGCCGACAAGGACGAGATGGCCTCTGATGAAGAGGATAGCAAGATATTCTGTCGCCAATTGTGGAAGCTGATCACACGATTTATTATTGACACCCCAAAGCACTATGGTTGGATGATATGGACAGACTTTGCTCGCGACTATGTGAAATGTGTGCTGGGGGAGTTTATGCCCAGCGTCCTCACATGATCGTCTGAGATCTTATGGCATAACAGATTCAGGTGTATGACCATGACCTCGGTGTGGGCCGACAGAGGAGGAAGGCTGTAAACATCAAGAGGATGCATAAGGATGAAGATGAGGTCTAGCAGCTGCAGAATCGGGCAGATGAGCAGTCGACCTCCCTCAACGCACGATCTGAGCTAATATTGCGATTGAAGGCCCAACTGACAGAAGCCGAAGAGGGCCTGGAGAGAGCCTCTGAGAAGATGAACGCCATCCGGACTGACGTGGAGCGGGCCCAGATTGTAGCAAATGAATTGTGCCCTCTCGCTGCCAAGTATGAGCGGGAGCTGAACAGTTGGTAGCAACTTCTAGACGCCACCATCCAGAGGGTGGCAGAGCTGCTACGCACTTTTGATGAGGTCAACCCGTCCATGGGGGGAGTCAACCCCTGGGTGTTATTATGATTACAAACACTCTAACGTAATTTCATTCTTTTATTTTTTTGATTCCATAGTACGCATGAGTTCCGTTGTTTACATTGGTTTATTTCATCCTCGTGTTATTCGTGGTGCATCCCGGGATCATTTCCTAAGCTCACATGGGTTGGGCCCAATGTGAGAATCAAGGGATCACCACCATAACACCACATCCATTTGTAGGAGTTGAAACCAAGATTCGTGCATCCGAGGTTTGAACAACCGGTCCGGATTTCCAAGAAGAAATGGGAGAGACCGGACTAGAGAATGAAGCTCTCAGAACAGTGGAATTATCATTTTCCCAGTGTGATATTGTGCATGAATGGGGTAATGTCTGGGGCATTGGAATCAATCTGAATAGGGGAATGGAAGGTGTGAATCATGATACATAGGTTTCAAAACATTGTGGGGTTGGCATGACAATAACGAATAACTATTGACCACATTCGAAACGCTGTATCCTTGTTGTGTTATCCTGGAGTGGGGATAGCAAATGAGGGTCAAATGCTGACCATGTTCAAAACATGGGTCCTGACTCAAAATGTCATATGATAGTCGTCCAGAAACTGGGCCCAAGACTGTAGGTGGGCCATAGGTCGAGTATCCATTCTATTAGGGGGTTACCTTATACATGAAAGAGGATGAGTGTCTAACTAAGGGGTACACAAAGCGTGGAATATGGAGCGATGGTTTGTTCGAATAGAATCCAACACTCTCGAAATTACGCCACCGTGGTGGAAGCACATTAGATGGGAACATCAGTTTTATCATGGATCATCCCTTCTTTTAGACAGGACCTCTCTGGCGAGGGAGTTGTCGCTTCCCAATGTCATCGTGGGTCATCCCAAACTTGTTCAGGGAAAAGATTTAGTTACATGGTTCCCCACAAGGGGTCAGGCCAAGGGCCAAGAATGAGGAGGAATAAGAATTATGATTCTTGGGGATGGATTCAGGGTGGAATTCCTGGGTGTCCCTACGTATCCCATGGGGATAAGAATCAAGCCATATGTAGTTCTTGAGATGTGTGGTGCAGTTTATCGTCTTGCGGTAAGGACACATAGTGGACTTAGTCTATAATCATAGAGCTCAAACCACGAATTATAGGAAATGCGGGAGACACATGGTTGGGTAATTATAATACCCGATGTGAATGAGAATAGGGGTTCCGACCACCATGTGTTCCCTCGGAATGTTTTAGTTCAAGGGACCAAAAACGAAAGTTAGGCTGGTCCCGAGGCAAGGTGCACAGACGTTCCTACGTACCCCATGGGGATGGGGATCAAGCTTCACATAGTTCTAAAAGGTGGAACGGTAAGGTACTAGTTCTAGGGATAAAAGGGGCATGCGAGTGTGTCCCTCGCACCAAAATAAGTGGTATTTGACGAATTTGTTTTTGTCTATTAAGGTGAATGGTTTTCTTTGTGAAGTGACTTGCCTAGTATAAGAAGTCCCAACATTGCGACAAGAATCAATTAGTATGTAGTTGTTGGAAAATGCTATGGTGTGTGACTAATACCAAACATGGTGTCCCATTGAGTGAGGACATCATGATGTAGTGTCATTTTTCATCGTGCGTCCAGGACGATAATGTCATTGTTTAGGGTCATTTGATGAAACAAGGTGTGAATTTTACTGTCAAGTGGCACAGATGTAGTAGAGAGGAGGCTAATGTGGGAATGTGAACGGGGAAATAAAACATACCCGATGTGAATGAGGACATAATCCCATAACACACCGTACATGAATCTGAGAACAAACCTCGGGCCAAGGGGAAAAAATAGAGGTAAGAGGGTAAGGGGTAGGAGAAACTAGCTCCCAATTAATATGGAACTGAAAACAAGATATCTGGGTACTCCTACGTATCACATAAGGAAGGGAATCAAGCTATATGCAGTTCTCTCGAATGGTCAATATTAAAAGATATTATATTAATTTCTTAGAACTCAGACCATGGAGAAGCAAGACTATACCATGTAAAGGCACACCTTAACCCAATCCCTAAGGCTACTTGAGTTGAACTCGGTTTAGGAAACAATAGAGGATGAAGTGTCCACAATACGCGAAATACATGAAATGAGGGAACCGGTGAAGACCTGAATGATCACCTTATCGTGGTTTTTTTCCTCATAACATGCAGATACGCACTGAGGAATAGTACCAAGAGTTTCGAAGTTCTACTTGGGAATGATGAGGTCGAGAAGGATGTGAATCATGTAACCAACTTTATGGGCTTAATGGGGTTGGTGCGATGGAGGATGACTGTTCACCATGTTTGAAACATCGCTTCCATATCATGTTAGATTAAAATGGGGACAATAAAATGAGCATCGGTCACTGACCATATTCTCAATGTGGGACTACTATCAATTTTTTGTATAAAACCCTCTAAGATGTTGGCCTGTGATGGTAGGAGAGCCCTTAGGCCTATCATCCATGCCACTTGGGGGTCCCTTCAGGTGTGAAAGGTGATGATGGCCCTAATAAAGGGGAACACAAAGCCTGAGAAATGGGTGAAAGCAAGTCCGAGTAGAGTCTGACATTCATGGTATTAAACCAGAGTACCCCTAGGCACATTGGTGCATCCCCGACAAGGGTCGAGGAGGGTTCTCAACTTGAGAGTAACCAATTTGAAGGGACGAGGATAACACAAGAGGATTGAAATCTCTCTTGAGGAGGAGGAAAATGGAATGGTTGTTACGACACCCGATGTGAGTGAGAGAATAATCCCATACCACACCATATACTCCTCTCTATGGGAATGTGGGCCATGGGGACAATATGAGATTGGACCCAAAGACGAGATGTTCGGGCAGTCCTACGTATCCCATGAGAATGGGAATCAAGCCATATGTAGTTGTAAAATCACACATAGGGGTAGGATACCCTAATGAGGGGGGGTGGGTATGGTGTGGCGAGTAACCCGACGTGAATGAGGAAATAATCCCATACCACACCATACAACCCTAAATAGTAACTTGGTTTGGGGGCTCGAAAAGGCCATGGGGTCTGAGGTGGGGCCTCGGTCGGAATGGCCTAACCAGTTTTTAGTTTAACATTTTGCAGTGAGGACGAAGAGTGGAGTAAGATACCCAAAACAAGGGAGGTGTATAGTGAAACGAATAACCCACATTAATGAGGACATAATCCCATACCACACAATGAAATCCTAAATAGGAACATGGTCAGGGGGCTCGAAAAGGCCAAGGGACCTGAGGATGGGCCTCAGTCAGGAAGGCTCGGCCAGATTGCAGTTTAACGTATTGTAGTGAGGATAAAGAGAGGATTAAGATACCCCCAAGAATGGATGTGTACAACACGACAAATAACCCAATGTGAATGAGGACATAATCTCATACCACACCGTGCACTCCTAAATAGGAACTTGGGCTAAGGGCCCGAAAAGGCCAAGGTGCCTGAGGGAGGGCCTCAGTCAGGAAGGCCTGATTAGCTTGCAGTTTAATGTTTTGTAGTGGGTACTAAGAGAGGAGTAAGATACCCCAAACAACGGAGGTGTACGGTGCGCCGAATAACCCGACGTGAATGAGGACATAATCCCATACCACAAACGTACTGTCTGATTATGAACATGGGCCGAGGACTAAGGCTGGGCCTTGGTCACAAATGCCCAACCAGTTTGCAGTTTAATGTCTTGCAATGAGGATGAAGATAATATAAGTTATCTCATTTGGGGATGTGTACAACATAGCGAGTAACCTGATGTGAATGAGGAAATAATCGCATACCACACCGTACTTTACCATAAGAGAGAACATGGGATAGGGGCATGAAAAGGTCAAGGGGCCTAAGGCTGGGCCTCAGATGGGAAGGCCATACGTCCTCCTGTATGGTTACCCCCTCATCATAGCTCCTAATACCACGTGACCAAAGCTCGGTGAGGGAAACAAGGAGCCGGTCTCTCCCCCTCCCCCCATCATATGGGGGGTAAAAATGATGGCTTTTAAAGAAGGGAGTTCTTCGCTTTCAGATACACTGAGGTAGAATGAACCACTACATTCAATGTTTGGGACATCTTGGGTTGGTTTCAACGTCATAGGAAAGGTGTTGACCATGTTTGAAACACAACATCCCCATATTGACCTGAAATGTGAACAAACAATGAGCGTCGTCTGTTGACCATATTCACAACCTGGGACTTGTATCGGTTGGTTTCTCAACATCCACAAGGGCATTGGCTCAAAGTGGTAAGAGATCCCTTAGGCCTAGATTCCATACCATTTGGGGGCCTTTCTGGATGGGAATGATGATAGATCCCCAATCAAAGGAGTGGGTGAAGCGTAGTTGTACCCATCTATGAAAGAGGCGAACGTCTCCAGGGAGTGGGACGTATGGCCAGATCGAGATTAGCTCGACGTAAATTGGGGAAAAATTCTACACCCCACCATATCTCTTAAATCGAGGGGAAGATTCAGGCATTTGGAATGGGCCAATAAATGAAATGTTTGGGCTTTCCTATGTATCCCATGAGGATGGGAATCAAGCCATACCTAGTTCTTGAAGTCCATGCAGTTTAACGTCATGAAATGAGGACATGGGAGGATAGATTAATGGGGAGTGGACACATGGTAAGACCATTATAATCCTGGTATGAGTGGGGATAAGGAATCCTACACCATATCATGCAAAGATCCCCCGAGAGAACTATACCTAGGGGGAAATTTTCAAAGAGAAGAATTTAGGGGCTGGGCTCATGATGAAACACTTCAGCATTCCTACATATACCATGCGGATGGGAATCAAGTAAAACGTAGTTATAAGGGCATAGTTTAACATCTTGTGGGATGATTCATAGTTTAAAGTCCTGTAGGACTAGACAGTTTAAGGTCATGCAGGTCCATCATGCAGTTTTTGGTTATGTGGGAACATATAATTTAGGGTTATGGAAGACCGTACAGTTTATACTCATAAAGGGCCATCATTCAGTTTAGGGACATGTGGGACCATCCAGTTTAAGGTTATGCAGGACTAGCATCTAGTTTAGGGTCATGCGGGACCGTCGAGTTTAAGGTCGTACAGAACCATCATGCAGTTTAAGGCCATGCAGGACCATCCAGTTCAAGGTCGCGCATGACTAGTAGGCTCAAGAAAAGTATTTCTTAAGGATCTTGGCATTGGTCGGAGGAGTTATACCCTCGCCATCCATGGTCACTAGAGAGTATGCTCCTTTGGGGTAAACCTTGTGAAGTATGTAAGGTCATTCCCATTTGGGATCCAACTTGGGTGGTTTCTTGCCGGGGATCATTGGCACCCGGAGGTCCAATACCAGGTCACCTTGCAGAAAAGAGTGGAGGCAAACCTTCTTGTTGAAGTCTCTAGATATTTTACTCTTATTCCTTTCTAGATTGTGTTTGGCACAAAGCCTGTTCTCATCACGTTCTTCCATTTCAGCTAGACGAATTTTGGCTACCTTATCTAGCACATGCTGGTCATAGAGTATTGTACGTAATGAAGGTAGCTGGGTCTCGATGGGTAGGACAACTTTAGCTTTGTACACCGGGGAATATAGGGTCACATTGGTGGAAATACGATTCGTCATCTGATAGGCCCAGAGGGCGTTGGGGAGCATGTTAGGCCAACTCTTCTAGTTCTGACCAACCATTTTCTGCTAAATGTTAGAGAGGGTTTTGTTGAATGCCTCAATCTGTCCATTCGCCTACGCGTGATAGCGGGATGTATGGTTCGAATGGATGTTGTACTTGGCATAAAATATTTTCAACTCGGCTGCATGGAAGTTGGTGTCGTTATCGGTGAGGATTGTGTGAGGGACCCCAATTCAGCAGATGATATTGGAGCTCATGAAGTCAATGATAGAATGGGACTTGACCTCATTGAGAAGAACTTCCACTGCCCACTTGGAAAAGAAATATCTGGAAGTCAGGATGAACCTACATTGGCGAGCTGTCACTGGTAGATATAGTCCCACGACATCGAGTCCCCACACTACAAGCGGCTAAGATTATTTGGTGGAGTGGAGAGGTTTTAACGGCCGATGCATGAAGTTAGCATGAATTCGGAACATGTGATATCTCTTGGAGAACTCAATGCAATCAAGTATCATAGAGGGCCTGAAGTACCCCAATCTCTGGATCTGATGGGACAGCCTCGACCCAGCCTGGTGAGCCCCACAAGAATCAGCGTGAACCTCATAAATGACCTTAGAAATATCGACTCCTTGGATGAAACGTAGTAGAACACCATAGAACCCTCACATGTAGAGGATCTTTTTAAGACTAGGACCACTCTGGAGGGTAAACGGCAGCGCATGTCATCCGATTCGCTCGCGGTCAGCCTGATCAGCTGGGAGGTAACTATTTTGGAGATACCCAACAAAAGGGGCTCTCTAGTCAGGAGTCACTTCAATCATTTCATCTAAAGAACCTCAGGGTCCTGACGTGGAGGATCCAGTGGTAAGATGGCTTAATCAAAGGACATCATCATCATCTATGGTGATGGGAGCAATGACTATACAATGTGCCCCATGTATAACCAGATCATCTTTCTTTGGTTCTGCAAGTGATGCAGTGAGGCCGGCCAGGGCATCGGCTCGATCATTTTGAGATTGAGGGACATGAGAAACCTCTGGATGGGATGTAAACTGGTCCATGAGTTAGAGGGTGTTCTCCAATAATGGTACGATCTCTGGATTTCTGATGATACAACCACCGTTGACATTCTTGATGACTAGTTTGGAATCCCCTTTCACATGGAAATGGGTCACATTGATCTCTAGGACCATCTCAAGGCTAGTGATAAATCCTGATCCTCTACCTCATTGTTGGTGAAGCCTTCTAACAATAGTAAAGAGTACGGTAGAATGGCTTGCGCTGGGGTAATAACGAAGATACCCAAGCCCACCCTGTTGAGCCTAGGATCATTGAGCCTCCTGCTGGTGGGGCTTGTAGAGGCACCGTGGAAGAGAATCTTCCAACATGAGATGGAATGATCTACTAAGAGGATTGCCTCATTAAAAAAATCCATGTCCAAGGACTAATCTATGGTGGTTGGATGGATAGTAAAACAATCTACCAATTCTTGCCCCTTGATAGCCTTCTGGGGGAAAAACCTCATGTGGAACTGCTGGTGGATTGCTGCCCATAGTGCTAGATGGCCAGTCAACATGGGGTGGTTCAGGATGTACTTCAGTGGGTCGACCCAAGAGACCAGGTGTACCTCGTGGCGTTGCAGGTATTGTCGCAACTTCTGGACATCAAATATGAGTTCAAGGAAACTTCTTTCGATTAGGGAGTATCAGGTCTTTGTATCGATGAGCATGCAGATGAGGTAGTAGAAGATTATTTATGTCCTATCATTGTTCTTCTGGGCGAGAAGGGCACCGAGAGATCATTCCAGAGCAGTCACGTAAAGGATTAGCAGCTTTTTGGAGATGGGTGGCATTAGGACCAGAGACTAGAGCGGATACTGCATGATTTACTCAAACTCACTCTTTCACTCTTTCTCCCATTTGTAGGCAGAGCCATTCTTCATTAGCGGAGAAAAAGTCTTACACTTGCTGGCCAGTTTCACAATGAATTGGCATATGTAGGCTAAGTGGCCTTGGAAACCCCGAAGCTCTTGAATATTGCTCGAGGGAGGCATCCAGTTGATGGCCTTGATCTTCTATGGGTCGATCTCGATGCCCCAGTAACTAAAAACAATGACAGGAAACTTCCCAGAGGTGACCCCGAAGGCACACTTCAGCAGGTTCATCTTCAGGTGTCGGGAACGAAGGAAGCCGAACACTTTATCAAGGTCCTTAAGATCATCCTGGGGCTGGCGAGATTTGACTACCTGGTTGTCCACATAGCAATCCTCCAATGCCCCGAGGATTAGCTTGAATATGTGGTGCATGGACCACTAATAATTGTAACATGCATTCGTTAGGTTGAAGGGAATAACATGGTATCAAAAAGTACCTTGGGGTGCCCGTAAAGTTGTGGACACTTCATCCTCGGGGGCCATTCGGATCTAATTATATCCAGAGTACCCGTCCATGTAGGAGAGGGCTCAGAACCCAGCTATAGCATTGATCAACAATTCCATCACAAGAAAGGGAAAATCATCCTTCGGGTAGTGACAGTTGAGATCACGGAAGTCGATGCAGAAATTGATCTATCCATTCTTATTTCTGACTGGAACAATGTGTGCTAGCGACATGGAGTATTGAAAAACCTTGATGAAGTTGGATCTGAAAAGATTGTCAACTTCGATCTCGAATATTTCACCGTGAGAATGGTGCATCTTCCTGGGAGGCTTCTTGGACCCATGATGATTTTTCTGGAGACCGAGGCGGTGGATGGCTACCTGAGGATCTAGTCCTGACATCTCATCTTAACTCTAGAAAAACACGTCATGGTGTTTTTTCAAGAAATATACGTATCTTTGCTGGTCCTTGAGGGACATGGAGGCACTGATCAATGTGGGTCTCGGATCATCCTCGCTACCAAGGTTCACCTGTGCCAGTTCATTGACCGTGGCGGAGACGCCTTCTTCAAAGGCAGGGGGATCATCCTCCAAATCCTCTTCTTCTATTGCGGATGAGGTATTCCCAGTGGGAGAAGCTTTATATAGGTTGGAAGATCTTGGCAGGAGGTTAGTACCAGCCTGGACAAAAGTGGAAAATATATCTGGAGATTTACATGCCGCTAAGACCATAGTGATGAAGGAAGTCGATCCGATCACATCTGGTCTTCGTCCCAAGGGGCCATGCTTGATGATATCAAAGAAATAGTGGCGCATCTACTTGAGCCAGTTAATCACAGCATGTCAAAACAAACACATATGACGTACTGCCATTTCCATGGGGCGGACATCCCAATATCGTACAGGGGTAGGAGGGTCTGGGATCACCTGAGCCTAGTTTGTGTAGGAGTACGAGGTAATTTTCCACACTCGCTTCGACTTGGGAATATTCTTTCCTATTGTAACAAAGACAAAAACAAATTGCCCCATATCCGGGGTTGTGGACTCCAATCAATGGATCTGGAAGATGTATGCCTCATCCAGACCTACCCAGGGGTCAGTTACAACCATGACGGGTTCGACCTCACTTTCTTGAATCTTCTTATCCTTGCTATTGTAATAGTCGGCATCCAGGTAGTAGGCTTTAGAAAATACGAAAGGAGATGAATCACATTGGAGTACGCTAACTAGACCATTAATGGAGTACTTGAAGAAAAAATGATATGATGAGCGGACCGCCACGTGCAGGTGGAGCCATGGTCTTCCCATCAATGCATTACATGTGGTGTCTTGGTAGACAACCATAAACTCAGTACTAGAATTTAGGCAACCAAACTGGGTCATCAAATGGATCTTGTCGACCGGGATATGATCGGTCATGTCATATCCTTGGATCCTTAAATTGGAGGGAGTTAAGTCATCTTCAAATCACCCCAGATTCCGCAATGTTCGCATCGAGATAAGGTTGATCTTAGAGCCGGTGTCAAAAATACACCGACGAACCTCCACACCGTTAAATTGGACGGTGATGTATAGTGGGTTTATGTGACCCTGTATGGGAGAACCTTTATCCTCTCTAGAGAACAAAAAGATTTCCTGAGATTAATTGTTCTCAACTATTTCATCATGAAAGGCTTCTACAGCTGCTACCTCCGTATCAAACTGGAGAGGGCTTCTTAAAGCCTCAGCGATGGACTTGTGCGTATCTGATGACAAGTGAAGGGATTCATGGATGGAAAGGATTTCTTGGATGTCGGTAAGGTTCCTGAGGACATCATACTTCCACGCAAGGTGTGAACTTCTGCTTGCAAGGAGTTGATCTGTGATAGGAGGCAAAGTGGTCCTTCTCGTCTAGACCGACAGCAGACTGGTGCAAGTCTTGTCCCACTTTTCACTAGTCAAAGACCAGAGAGTAGCTGTCGGATGAGTATCAGATGAATGAGATCGGACTGTAGCCTGGATAAGCTGGTCACGGGATGTCTGAAGTGGTTATTCCTGATCCAGCAGTATGAATGGTGGTGGTGGAGGTTTTAAGAACACCGGATGAAGTGATTGCGCGTGCTAAGCTCTTCGTTGGGCCTCCTATCTGGTCTCAGTGGCATGTACGGCCAGATTGGAGGTGCCAACAGATGCGCCTCGGTGACCCATATGGTTGCGACTCCGCCGACGTTGGCATCCGCAGGGGATGTTGGGGTGGTTCGCCAGGCACTCCCCGTCGTCGGGAGTCCTATAGGTGTTTACCAACTCCATGGTATTAAATGAATTATACCCTTGACTATCACTTGAAGAGTCATCCACTACTGGATGGATTCTTGGAGAAATTCTTATATCGAAGGGCATAAAGTCACCGAGAGTGCGGGACGATGATGGTATTAGCAGGGCATGTTGCTCCCCCTTGTGCGGTCGATGCTTGATCTTCTAGGAAGAGGCTAGAAAAGATGATGATGAAAAAGTGGTGGCCACAGCTTCTGAAGGCTCTGGCTGATTCATGCGTTCCCGAATGATACCTTAGGTGTGAGAAACCGTCTTGCGATCCATCCAATCTTCATAATTCTGGGTCCAACAGTTAAAAACTTGATGCCAATCGCCTTCTTTGTCACTACTGCTGTCTGGCCTTACAAAGACACCTGCCACATGTGTTGGGGCCGGGCCCAACCTGACTATGTTTTTATCTAATTGGTCTGGAAGCCAGTCTTTGATCACATAGCACTGCTTGAGGGTGTGCCTCAAAATCCGATGATAGAGGTAGTAGTTCAGGAAATCAGTGATTTTCAACTCTTCCGGCATTCTGCACTCGCTTAATCATACAATCCCCTACTCTAAGATGCTACATAATTAACTAGGGACCTAATTCTCATTGAACGAGTAAGTCCGGTTTCTTCTTTTTGGAAAGGGGCCCCTGGGAGCCTGGCCCTGATGAGGAGCTGGAGGGGCCAGTTGAAGAGGTGGACCCTGATTGTCCCACCTAGGCAGTGGAGAAGCATTCTGTAGAGGCACTTTCCGATTCTGAGGTAGACGCTGCTGAGCTGGAGGCTCTGCCTAAGGAGGAGGGCCTCTGCAAGTTTGCGGGGCTGGTGACACTAGTAGTAACTCCAGCTGTCTGAGGACTTTTATTTGGGACACCATGGCGGGCTTGGATCTGGCATCCCTCCTTGATGGAATTACAGGGGGCAACGGACGGGCCTGGCTGGCCTGTTTTAGGGCTTCCTCCAGGCGTTGGGCCTTATCAGAGAAGTCCTGGAATCCTCCAGGGTAGTTCTGGGTGGTCAAAGAAATAATCAGTTCCATCTTGACTTTCCCTACTCACATAATCAGTAGTTTCTCCTGAGTCAGTGGCATGTCAAAGGAGTATGTGAGCCCCTTCCACCATGCGATAACGTCTGTGACTCGCTCATCAGGCCTTTGTTTGCACTTGAAGAGGTCTTCGATGTTGGTTTTCCGGGTGGTAGAGATGAACATGTAAGATCCCAGATAAATAAGTAATAACACACTTTTCATATTTATTAATATTTATGAATCAAATATTAATTTTACATTAAAGGGGACACTATGTTCGATGGCGTACATGATACGCATCAAAGGGTTTCGTTGAAATCTTACATTGCACACTAACAATATAATATTATTATTTTAAAAGGAAGTTAATGCCCAGATGTTGTATTGGAAGGAAGTAATAGAACAAACTACAATATAATGATACATGTTTGTTGAATATTTTTACTTTTATTCAATAAATGGTAGAGTCTTCAAATAATTAATGAATTCGATTTTAAGCACAAATACTCTAATTTTCACTTAATGGTCGATGTACCATATTTTAATGGTGAACCCTCTTTGAATCTAGTTTTTGTCACTTTTATATGTTTTATTTGAAAAAATAAAATTCTTCATTAGAATTAGGACACTAAAATTTACTTTGGATGAAATTTTGGTATTTTTATGATAATGTTCATTTTTTAATTAATAGTGAAAAATACTATATTTTAATTCAAAAGTTCCTTTTAATCTAATATATTTTTATCGTTATATTGTATTTTTAATTTGTTTTAAAAAGTAATTAGAATATATTTTACCATTTTATCTAATTTTGGTCATTGGAAGTAATATCATTTTGAAATTTTAAATAAACAAGTGTCAATTTTTTGATAGTTATTATTCCTTAAAAACATGCTATTTGTTTTAACATCGGGAATTAATTTTAAATTAATTTATGTCACTTTTGTGTTTTGAACTTGGAAAATGGATTCCATATTTCGAATTAGTAGGTCCAAATTGTGTAAATAGGAAACTTTTATTTTTAGAAATTTTAAATATTTACTTTTGTAAATATTTTATTTACCATGATTAAAAGGTAAAAATAATAAATAAAGGTAAAATATAATATTATAATAATATTAAATTACCCTAACATATGTCATATTCTTATTGGATAATACATATCCGACCATGTTTATCCTTGGGTCAAAATTGAGACCACATGGAGCCACATGGTAGTAATAATGACATTTTATGTTAATTAATTTAAAGTAAAGACAAAAATGACATAAACAAATATCTTTTAGTAAGTAAATTTTTACAAGGCATTTCATAAGTTATCCTTTCAACTATGAATATTATTTTTAAAGATAAAACTATTTCCTACATCATGGTATTTTTTATATAATTTTTGGATATCAAATAAATTAAATTATTTATGACACAATAATGATACAATATTTACCTCGTTAATAAATGATTTAAATAAACAAGATTATAAATATTAAACAAATATCCATAACCAGTCCAATTCTTATTGGATTATTTTATTTCGACCAAGAGACATCTTATCTTTGATATTAATGAATATTTGACCTTTTTAAACCGAAGATGAGGTTATAATAAAATAATTGTTTCTAACATTCCTAAAGAGACCCTGCTCTTCCTTATAAAAATATCTCACTTCTAATTCTATTCTCACATTTCTCAAGCCTTTGGCTTGTAACAAATCTTCTCAAATAATCTCACAAGATCACTATATTTATCCTAGAAGACTTATCTTTGGCATAAAACGCTTCAAGAAACCCTTTTGGATCAAACCAAATGGAGTTACCCGATTTAAAGGTAACATCTTCTCTTAAGTTCTTTTGTATTATTTTACTACTACAACACCCTAAACTCTTTTTATTCCATTATTTTATAACCAAACAAGTATCCTCAATATACTATGATGTTTTTATGATAATATTTAGAACTACACTTACACACACCTTCATCTAATGGTAGAGAAACTAATGTTTATGGGGATTTCAAACTAACGTCTCACGAAAAGATGATTGTTCAATTATCTCCTACCGCCTCTCATGGTGGCCATTATGATGGCACTGTATTTATATATGATATATATTGTTTTTATATTTTCTTTATGATTTTTGTATTTTTCATTTATATCATACCTTTATGGCTTCCATAATGGGTAAACGCGATAATTTCATTTTAGGAAGTGCGGACTACCGCCCCCTCAAAGTGATATGACTCATTAATGCCTTATGTGGGATGTATAAAGGTAGGAGTTAATGATATAATATATGATATTATTCTGTAATTATAATATAACTATGTATAATTATGTTTTAATTCCATTAAAATAAGAAATAGAAATGGAAGCAGCATTCATGCGTATGTACGGCTTACCGTCTCCATGAACGGTGCATTTCATTTCTTATCTCCAAATATTATGTACAATTATAAATACTTATATATACTGGATATATATTATTTATATGATTTCTAAATCATTAATATCATTTTTTAGTTAATTTAGTTTTAAATACAATGATAAATTGTAATTATAACAAGTTTATTTTTAACTCAAATTGCGAACATTGACAAAATGCCCGATATGAAATCAAATATTTAACTAATTGTTAGTGAAAGGTAATAAGTTATATAAAAGTAATTATAAAAATTTAAAAGGTTATGAATAAATTATAAATTAACTTAATTTTATTATGCAGGAATAACAATAAACATACGAGTCATGTTGGACACGTGGTAAGGGATTTCATATCTCACTTTTTAATTCCGTGAGATTTCCATTGTTCACCACTTATTTATTTCATGTGGTGTATTGTGTAATGAAATTTGGTATATATTATAATGATTATATTTACATTCCTGGTATTATATGATTCATTTGGTGGTTATTATATTTTTATCATATGACTCGATTGATTATAATATGGTAAGGTTTTTCATCTCACATTTTATTCCCGTGAGATTCATGCTATATTAGACACTATTTCCTTTTTTCGTGGTGGATGTAATGCCCATGATTGTTTAATTTATGTAATATACCCTAATTTATGGGTACTTACATATTCATTTTGTGATCTTTCTTTTATGGGGTGTATGTTTTGCGTGTTACCAAATCGGTAAAGGAACATTTCACCCTCCTCTTTTTAAAAAACTTCTTTTTGTTATGTCTTTTAATTTACATATTATTATGTTGGGATATTTTATTATTTATCCTTATTGATGTAAAATTTATGTCCATGTGATTATATACTCTTTTTTCATATCATCAACTCATTTTCTTAATTTTATTGTGATGTTGTTAGGCAGTCAAACTTTTACAAGGGAACTTCTTAACCCAATTTCAATTCTTTCGGTTCAACATGTAATTCTTGAATATGTCATCCTATGAATTTTTGTTAGTGACCTATGATTATTTTAAAATTAATATCCACTTATATTTGGTTTATTTATTTTTGTCACAAATATTTATGTGATTGATTTATCCTTAATTTAATGATACCGTCTTTATAATGGATTTCATCACAATTTACATTTCCATTGAGACTTCATTGTTGTTATGCACCAATTCACTCTCATGTAGTGTATATACCATACTTTTCCATAATATATCATGAATAACTTTATTCACACTATATTATAAAGTTATTATTAAATGGTATTCCTTAATTATTTGTATTCAAGCGTCTCTCCTTTTGTTAAAAAACCCTTTAACTAAAAGATCGTTTTAAATTTTTTAAAGATTTATTCTTCTAAATATTTCTCATTAATGTCCATGTTTTCAAAATGTTTTTAGGATTTATTTATACGGAAATTAATGTTTTCAAATGAAAATTCATTTAAATGTTTCAAAGTGGTATGGGACACTTTGATTCAAAAATCTATTTTAAAAAAGGTTTTGAAAATGATTTGATAAAGCATTGTTTATTTCCATATCTTGATTGGATATATTGGAATGTGGAAAGGTTATTTTTCTTTTATACTAGTATTAGGTGTTATGATTATGTTATGGCTATTGGGCATTGTTTACGTATATGGGTGGTTCCGTGATAAACCTAGGACGGGTGAGCCTGAGATAGCTCTCTAATGCTTTGGGTAACGTCACCGAGGTAAACGTTAATGTTTCTCCTAAGAGATTTAGGGAATATACTATGATGGGTATTCCCAATGTGACTCCCTTTATAGTTTTGATAGCTACAATGTAAGTATGTTATTTATGTCGTAAGTTACCTTTATGATTTATGATTTCTATGTCTTGTTCATAAATCATATGATTTCATGAGGGATGTTATGATTGAAATGTATGGTTTCCTTGTTTAGTATTTATCGATGGGATAATGTTTTTATTCCATATTTTATATCCCTTACTGATCTATTTATGATCATCCCATGTTTTTGAAATGTTTTCCACAATATGTAAAGAAGAATAAGGGTCAAGGATGGGGTCAAGGAAATGTCAATCTATCTAAAACATGGAACTAGAGAAGACTCTTTTTTTAAGAGTTTTTTTTATGAAAGAATTGATACTGAGTAGCAGTGTATACATGTAATATTCAAGTTTATATGTAATAGTTAGGGCCTAATTCTCTAAAACTCTAAACCTGAAAAGATCCTTAATGTGAATTATTCATTTAAATCAAGATTACGTAGTGTTTTAAGGGCTGGTCCTTACAGTTGTAATCAATGTTTGGTTTAAAAAACTTTAGGGGTGAGGAGTTTCGTTAAACACGTTGTTAGTTCCTATGTCTATTATTTTAGTTAAATCCTTATTTTATAAAATTTTGAAGATCAAAGAAAGTATGTTACAAATGGAAGGAGGTATATCTAAAACAACATTCATATCTCTTCCTGATGACATGATTTCAATAATTATTGCAAAGTTGTGTTAGGATGATTGTGAAACTATCTCTAACATACAACTCACTTGCAAGTAGTTGTTGAGATATAAAACACCTCCACTATACCTTGTTATCATCATGGATCATGGGTTGTATTTAAACAAATCCTATTTTCATAATATTCTCATATTTTCAATAAAGGTAAATATTATCAAGTAATTTTCAAATATTTTACCTTATCACAAGATTTTGATGAATATTTTGATTTTAAAAAATGTGCTAAATAATGAGACCCTTGAACAACCTATTTATATTTCTTTTTACAATATATTATCTCAGAACATACTTATGGTATTTTAAAAGGACCGTTAATTGAATCTTTCAACTCAAATTCAGTCTGACTATTTTATAGAAATCATGTTTTATATGATGTTTTGAAATTATATGTCATACGTGATTATTTTCCAAAACTGTTTTTCTGTGAACACCCATATGACCCCAGTTATAAAAGGTGTATTTGGATGAAGGAATCAAATAATTTTGAAGGATTTCTAAATCTTTTTTGAAATGCATGAAACTTCTACCTACACGAACACGATGATGATGAAACCAAGTGGACACCATGATCGAGGAATGATGTTCTTCATTTTGGGGGTCAATGTTTTTATCATATGGTGGTGAAATAAGACTTCAAGAATTAATATGTTTAGATAATAATAGATTTGGATGAAAATGAGAGGTATACGGAAACCATTGAAGTTAAAACATGTTAGGGTTATTTTTTAGTCTTATAAAAAGGACCACATTCAAACCGTGTGACAACCCATTGCGTCAGAAAAATATACGAGAATCAAACCCACAACCAAAGTGTGATTGGGATTTATTGCCTACAACTAGACTACGTGAAGTACCTGGTTAGTGTGACCTATTATTTTATTTTAAATGGATTTAAGGATCAAGAATAAGTTGATTTTTTAAGTAATGTTTTATCAAATTCATATCCTTAGTATAGGAAAATAATTTGGTGAATAAGTGATAAAGATTATTTTGGAAGACTTTATCTCTTTTGAGGAAACACTATATTCCTAATTAAAATAGAATACTATGGGATTCCATTTGTGGAATAATGGTTGAAATTTTATTTCTAAAGAATATCATTTTTTGTGTACATATAGAGATTTGAATTATTTATGAAAATGATTAACCTATCACGGAGAATATGTGATTAGGTTAATTACTTTTCAATATGAGACTTTATGAGTAACTGGTGTTATTTGGAGACAAATTTTAGGACGTATCTTGGAAGACTATGTAATTAAATCCTTATGACATTTGGGTTACAATATTAGTTGGGATTACTTTTGAAGAATTTTAGGTATATTTTTTTATTGAATGTTCTTTGATGAACATTGGGTTTTGTTTGAAAATTTTTGGAGATTAAAAGTAGTTTTTCATCTTGTAAAAGATTTTCAATTTTGGGTATTATATGATCTCGTACTAATCATTTTGATTTTTGTTGATGTCTAAAGACAAGGGAAATATATAGTTATTTTTTTTGGATTATGTGATTCTCTATAAGAATATTCTTGTGCTTTGATGTGACCAAGTCTTTTTTAATGCACATTGTATGGAGAAAAGTTTAGTTTTTGGTAGAAACTTATTAATGGAAGAAACTATACATGATATTAAAAATATTTCCTTATGTTTTTATTCTATGTAGTAAATTAATTCCTCAAAATTATGAAAATAAATGTAAAACAAAAATGTTGTTGGTATACGTTTCCGACTGGTAATCAATGACCATTTAACACATCATATGTTTGTGATTTTATTATGGTTAACTTTCTCCTAATCATGTTTTCCATCACTCTCCCTCAGAACATGACCATTTGTGTTCTCTTCCATATCCAAGTTTTCATACATGGAATCATAGTATCAGTTAACTTATCTGACCTTTGTACTTCTCTTTCTTTATTATAAAGTTAGAGTTTTACTGAATATTTTCTGATGTGGGACTTTTAATGAAGTTTCCAAGCCCAGTTTTAAAATTGCAAGGATGCAATTCCCGAAAGGGGGGAAGATGTAACATCCCTGATAAATTAGGAATAAGTGATTTTTTATATTTATTAATATTTGTGAATTATATATTAATTTTACAATAAAGGGGATTCTATGTTTGATGGTGAACCCGATACGCACCAACGGGTTTGTTTGAAATCTTACGTTGCACACTAACAATATAATATTATTATTTTAAAAGGTAGTTAACACCTAGCTGTTTTATTGGTGGGAATGAATATAACTAACTAAAATATAGAGAAACATGTTTTTTGAATATTTTTACTTCTATCCAATAAAATTTAGAGGCTTAAAATAAGTAAAGAATTCAATTTTAAGCACAAATATTCTAATATTCTCTAAAAGGTCGATTTACCGCCTTTTAATGGAGAACCCTATTTGAATCTAGTTTTTTTTCAAATTTATATGTTATATTTGAAAAAATAAAATTATTCTTTAGTTTCTAGAAACCAAAATTTACTTTGATGAAATTTTGGTATTTTTATGATAATGTTCATTTTTTAATAAATAGGAAAAAATACTATATTTTAATTCAAAAGTGCCAGTTAATCTAATATATTTTCATGGATATATTGTCTTTTTATTGGTTTTAATGTTTAATTAGAATATAGTTTTACCATTTAATCTAATTTATTCCACTAAATGTAATTTCATTTTGAAATTGGAAATAAACAAGTTTTAATCTTTTGAAAGTTATTATTCCTCAACAACATGTTATTTGTTTTAACAGTGGGAATTAATTTTAAATTATTTTCTACCACTTTTGTGTTATGAATTTGAAAAATGGATTCCATATTTGTAATCAGTAGTTCCAAATTGTGTAAATAGGTAGCTTTTATTTTTAGACATTTTAAATATTTACTTCATTAAATATGTTATTTACCGTGATTAAAAGGTAAAATAATAAATAATGGTAAAATATAATATTATACTAATATTAAATTACCCTAACATGTGTCTTATTCTTACTGAAAGATACATATCTGACCATGGCCATCCTTGGGTTGAATTTGGGACCCCATGGAGCCACACGGGAGTAATAATGACATTTTATGTTTAAAGTAAAGACAAAAATGAAATAAACAAATATCTTTTAGTAAATAAATTTTTACATTATGTTATATAAGTTATCTTTTTGAATATAAATATTTTTTGGAAACCTAAAACGATTCCCTACATTATTATATTTTTTTTATAATTTTTGTACATCATATAAATTAAATTATTAATGACAGAATAATGATACAATATTTACCTCATTAATAAATGATTTAAATAAACAAGATTATAAATATTAAAATAATATCCAAAACCCGTATAATTATTATTGGATTATTTTATTTCAACCAAGATTCATCTTAACTTATATATTAATGAATACTTGACCTTTGGAAATTGAATATGAGGTTATAATAAAATAATTGTTTCAAACATTCCTAAAGATCCACTCCTCTCCCTTATAAAAATCCCTCACTTCTAATTATTTTCTCACACTTACCAAGCCTTTGGATCGTGAAAAATCTGCTCAAATAATCTCCCAAGGTCCTCCTCTTCATCCTAGAAGACTTAACCTAGGCCTAAAACACTTCAAGAAACCCTTTTGGTTCAAATCAAAGGGTGTTACCCTATTTAAAGGTAACTTCTTCTCTTAAGTTCTTTTGTTTTATTTTACTTCTCCAATACCCTAAATTTTTTTATTCAATTATTTTATAACAACACCAGTATCCTCAATATACTAGTATGTTGTTATAAGAATTTTTAGAACTACACTTACACACACCTCTAACTAATGGGTAAAGAATATACTGTTTCTGTGGATGATAAACTAACACCTCACGAAACTATGATTGTTCAATTATTTCCTACCGTCTCTCATGGTGGCCATTATGATGGCATTGTATTTATATAAGATATATATTATGTTTATTTTTTCTTTATGATTCTGTATTTTTATAAGGCCCCAGCCTTAAACCTTTCATAATCTTGAGTTATCACAAGATTACACGTTGAGGATCTTTTCAGGTTTAGAGTTTTAGAGAATTAGATCTTAAAACATGCATTACAACCCACATTTAAACAAAGTGGTTATAATAAAAGATAGTATTCTTTTTTCCCATCAATTGAAACATATTGAAAATAAAACATGGATTCTTTCTTGACACATCCTTGACTCTATCATCTTATCATGTACCTTTCCCTTGACCTGTGAAAAACATTTCAAAAACTTGGGATGAGCATAAAAAACTCAGTATGGGTTATAAAAAAAACATGGAAAGGAAACATGAGTTCTTATATACATAAGAATGAAATCATACTTTACCCATAAAACATAGGAACTTTAACACACCTCATAAAATCATGAATAAATCATAGAAATCATAATACATAAAGGTAACTTGAGGAATTCATAACATTCTTACGTAGGGAGTAACCCTCTTGGTTACGTTTGGAATACCCATCACAGTATATTCCCTAAATATCTTCGGATAAACCTTAACGTTTCACTTCTTCGCGTTACCCAATGCATTGGAGAGCTATATCGGGCTCACCTGCCCTTAGTTTATCACAGAACCACCCGTCTTCATAATAATTCCCAAGAACCTCAACATAATCATATCACATAAAATATGCATAAAGGAAACATAACATTTCCACCTTTCAATCACAAGATATCAATACAACACATTGATATAAAAACATTTTGAAAACCATTTTCAATACCAAAATAAATGAAAATTAAAACATGGTATTTATTTTTCATTTAAAAAAAGGTATGGCTTGTAGAGGAAGCCGAAACTCAAATAACGGTCACGGCGGCGGAGAAGTCGTTGTCGCCGCATACGTATGAAAAAAACATTCCCTTTTGTCATTTAGTAAAACTCTACGTATAAAAAAGATTCCTTTTGGATAAACGTAAAAGTAAAAGGGGTTTATACACCGTATAAAACAAGGTTGTGTATAAAACAAAATATGCCTCAATGAAAGGAGATTGAGACGAAGTCCCATACCTCGTATCTGACTTGACCCGACCGTTCATTAATCTCCTGAATAATAAAATTGAGTTAATCTCTACTTTCTTAAGAACCTTTTTCAAGTTCATTATTCCTTTTATACCATGTTATGAACATCATGTAATCATTTAAGTTATTAATGTTCATTTTGTCGGTATTTGGTTCTTAAGTCAAAAATAGACTTCTTACACTTACATGTTGTTAATTTGGTCAAAGGTTCGTTATATCCAGAATGATATTAATGATTTGGATAACATATATATCATATATATTCAGCATATACATGTATTTATAATATTACATCACATTTAGAGGTAAGAAATGAAATGCACTGTTCATGGAGACGGTAAGCCGTGCGTACGCATGAACGCTACTTCCATTTCTATTTCGTATTTTCTGGAATGGAATCATAATGATATAAGAGTATATTATAAGTCCAGTCTAATAACATATATAATATCATTAACTTTATCCTTTACACATCACACATATGGTATTAACGAATCAAATCACTTTTAGGGGGCGGTAGTCCGCACTTCCTAAAATGAAGATATCGTGTTTACCCATAATGGAAACAATAATGGTATGCCATAAATGAAAAATACAGAAGCTTAAGGAAAGAATAAACATATTATATATCATATATAAAAATAGCGACATCATAATGGCCACCTTTGAAGGTGTCAAATGAGTATTGAACAATCATCGTTTCGGGAGGCAGAATTTTTCCATCCACGGAAACCGTATGTTCTTTAACCATTTGATGTAGTTGTGTGAGAGTGTAGCTAGAATAAATCTTATAACAACATCCTAGTATATTTAAGATACTGGTTTTGTTACAAAATAAGTAAATAAAAAGAGTTTAGGGGGTTGGAGAAGAAAAATAAAACAAATGAACATGAGATAATGAATTACCTTTAAAAGTGTAATTCCTTTTGATTTTAGCCTAAAGGCTTCCTTTGAAAGGATTCTGCCCAAAGGGAATCCTATAGGATGCGGAGAGGGATGTGGAGAGAGTAAATGGGCAGGGTATGGCCGAGCCAAAGGCTTGAGCAGTGTGTGAAATGAGGTAGAGGTGGGGGCCTTTTATAAGAGGAGAGGGGGGGCACTTTTGGAAATCATGAAACTATTATTTTATTTTCAAAAGTGTTTCAAATTTCTAAGGTCCCACATTGATATATTTCGAATATAAGATGATAAGGCTTCGAAATATTCCCATCCAATAGTTTTTGGACAACTGTAGGTCTTAGATTTTATATTATCGTTTCATTTTATTTAAATTGTTCATTAACGAGGTCATCGTTGCATCATCATGATGTCATAATTAAATTAATTTATTTAATGTCTAAAAATTATAAAACAAATATCCTGATGTATGAAATCTTTTTATCTTTCAAAATAGTATTTATAGACAAAAATATGATTAGTATAACCCATTATAAAAATTGTTTTAGTAAAACAATTTATGTTAGTGTCATTTTCACCTTTATTTAAAAAAAAGGCATTAAAGTCATTATCTCACCCAAGAGGCTCCATAGGGTCCCCTAAATATACCCATGGGTTGTCTTGGTCGGACATGACTCATCCAATAGGGGTAGGACAAGTGTCATGGTGTTTTCACATTTTTATAATATCATTTTTACTTTAAATTACACTAATTACCTCTCATCGCGATTAATGAAAAAAAGTTACTATTCACCAAAAAATTATTTTCATCCCATTGAACCACATTTTACATACTAATGACAACCATGTATGTCGGATTTTCAAAATTCAATACATATTAGTGGTAAAATTTCATTTAAATGAAAAATCAGTTTGTTTGATTACCACTTAGTGGTTTCACTATTCATCAAAAATTGAAGTTTTTCAGAAAATTACCAAATATTCACCCTAAGCTATATTTGATATTCCGTATTCAAAAATGAAGTCTATTTTAAAAAATTCAAAACATATAAGTCACATTAATTAATTTAATAATTAATTCCCGCTGTAAGAGCAAATAGCGTGTTGTTATAAAACAATAAGTATCAAAAGATTGACACCAGTTTAAGTCTAATTTCAAAGTGAAATTGATTCCAATGACCACCATTGGATTAAATGGTAAAAATATATTCAGATTACACATTAAGACCAATTCAAAAGATAATCTAATCATATAAATAAATTAGATTAAGAAGCAGTTTTGATGTAAAATGCAGTATTTTTCACTATTCATTAAAAAATGAACATTGTCAGAAAAATACCAAAAATTCACACAAAGTAAATTTTGATGTCCCAATCATAAAGAATAAGTTTATTTTGACAAAAATAGCTTATAAAATTTTCAAAAGATAGATTCAGAAATGGTTTTCCATCAAAAGGCAGTAAAACAATCTTTTAAAAATATTAGTGTATTCCATGCTTAAGATTGGATTTATTTGCATTTTAAGCCTCTAAAACACTATCTAATTCATTAATAGACATAGATAAAAATATCTATTATTCATTACTTACTTGGGATGTTACATCCTTCCCCCCTTTAGAAAATTGCGTCCCCGCAATTTATTACTTATCGAATAAATGGGGGTACTTATCCTTCATAGCATTTTCAGATTCCCATGTTGCCTCTTTAACCATATGGTTTTTACATAAAACCTTTACCTGATGAATCACCTTATTCCACAATACCTGCTCCCTGTGGTCATGAATCTGGACCGGTTGTTCCTCGTAAGATAGATTCTCTTCCAGCTGAACTACCTCTGGACTCAAAACATGAGATGGATCTGGCATGTACTTCCTTAACATTGAAACATGAAAAACATTGTGTACCTGAGATAAAATCGGAGGTAAAGCCACTCGGTATGCAACTGATCCAACTCTCTCTAGAATTTCATATGGTCCAACAAACCTTGGATTCAGTTTTCCTTTCTTACCAAATCGCATCACACTCTTCCATGGAGATACTTTGAGAAAAACATGATCACCTACCTCAAAAGAGAGATCCTTCCTCCTATTGTCTGCATAACTCTTCTACCTGCTCTGAGCTGTTCTCATGTGTTTCTGAATCAGCTGAACTTTTTCTGCCATCTCTTCTACCAATTCTGGTCCCATAAACTTCCTTTCACCCACTTCATCCCAGAAAGCTGGAGTTCTACACCGCTTCCCATATAATGCCTGAAATGGTGCCATCTGTATACTAGAATGAAAACTGTTATTATATGAAAATTCAACCAAAGAAATATGTTGGTCCCAACTTCCCTGATAATCCATAGAACAAGCTCGTAGAATATCCTCCAAGGTCTGAATTGTTCATTCTGACTGCCCATCTGATTGAGGGTGAAATGCTGTACTAAAATTTAATTCAGTACACAACGACTTCTGAAGGCCTTTACAAAAGTTAGAAGTGAACCTGGGATCACGATCATATACAATGGAGAGGGGAACTCCATGTAACCTGACTATCTCTTTAAGATACAAATGGGAAAGTTGATCTAGGGAAAAAGTATCTCGTATAGCAAGGAAATGAGCAGATTTAGTCAAGCGATCAACAATAACCCAGATTGCATTATTACCTTGAGATGTCTTCGGTAATCCCACAACAAAGTCCATGGATATATTCTCCCATTTCCACTCTGGCACTGGGAAAGGCTGAAGCATCCCTTTCGGTAACTGCCGCTCTGCTTTAACCTGCTAACAAGTCAAACACTTCACAGTAAAATCAGAAATATCTCTTTTCATTCCATCCCACCAGTAATACTCCCGCAGATCTCTATACATCTTAGTACTGCCAGGATGAACTGAAAACGGAGAACTATGAGCTTCACATAACAACTCCCTCTTCAACTGTGAATCACAAGGCACACACAATCTCTTACCAAATCTCAAAATGCAATCATTATCAATGTTGAATTCAGGCAACTTACCTTTCTGAACCAGCTCTACCTTTTTCTGCAACTCACTGTCTTGCTTCTGTGCTTGCTTGATTCTATCTGATAGAGATGATCTCACTGATACCTAAAACAAAACAGAAGAACTTCCTACACCAAAAACATCTATTCCAAAGTTCATCAAATCCTTAACCAAAGGATCACATTCCAAACGCATCATTGCTAATGAAGCATTACTTTTTTGACTCAAAGCATCAGCCACTTTATTTTCTTTTCCCGGATGGTAGTGAATTGTACAATCATAATCCTTGATTAATTCCAGCCATCTCCTCTGTCTCATGTTCAATTCTTTCTGAGTGAATATATATTTCAAACTTTTGTGATCAGTATATATTTCACACTTTACTCCATTAAAATGATGCCTCCAAATTTTTAAAGCAAAGACAACAGCAGCTAATTCCAAATCATGTGTAGGGTAATTTACCTCATGAGTTTTCAACTGTCGTGAAGCATAAGAAATTACCTGGTCATTCTGCATTAGGACTCAACCAAGTACTTTCAATGAAGCATCACTGTAGATTACAAACTCACCATTACTGGAAGGTAGTGCCAAAACTGGAGCATTCACCAATCTTCTTTTCAATTCCTGAAAACAATCATCACATTCTTTTGTCCAGATAAACCTAACACCCTTCCGAGTTAGCTTAGTCATTGGACTAGATAACCGTGAAAAATTTCTAACAAACCTTCGGTAATAGCCTGCCAAACCAAGGAAGCTACGAATCTCAGTTACATTTGTGGGTCTTGGCCAGTCTTCCACAACTTTTGTTTTTGCAGGATCAACAGCTATCCCATCTTTAGAAACAATGTGACCAAGGAAAGAATTTTTTTACAACCAAAACTCACACTTGCTGAATTTTCCATACAGTATCTTTTCTTTTAAGGTTTGAAAAATAAACCTTAAATGTCTTTCATGCTCCTCTTTACTTTTAGAAAACACCAAAATATCATCAATGAAAACCACCAAAAACTTATCCAAGAACTCATGGAAAATTCTATTCATTAATTCCATTAATACAGCAGGTGTATTGGTTTGCCCAAAAGGCATTACTAAAAATTCATAATGGCCATATCTTGTATGGGAGGCGGTCTTCGGAATATCTGCTTCCTTTACCTTTAGCTGATGGTACCCCGATCTCAAGTCAATCTTTGAAAAATACTGAGCTCCCTGGAGCTGATCAAACAAATGATCGATATGAGGAAAAGGATATTTTTTCTTAACAGTGATATTATTCAACTCCCTATAATCAATGAAAAGTATCATAGAACCATATTTCTTTTTAAAAAATAAAACAGGAGCACCCGATGGTGATGTGCTAGGTCGAATGAAACCTTTCTCTAATAAATCTTGCAATTTCTCCTTTAACTCTAAAAGTTCAATTTGAGCCATTCGATAAGGGGGTTTTGAAATTGTCTTAGCATCAGGAACTAAGTCAACCGTAAACTCAACTTCCTAATCTCGTATTATTCCAGGCAACTCATCAGAAAAAACATTAGGATACTCATTTACCACTGGCACATAATTAATCTGAACTGTTCCTTTATTTTGAATGATGTGTGCAAGGTAACATTAATTTCCATCTTTTACAAGTTTCTTGGCCTCTTGATAAGTTACCAACAGTAAGGGTTCATTCATGTAAACAAACTGAAAGTCTTTCTGAAAAGAAACTTCTTTAGCTCTACAGTCAATCTTAGCATGGTAAATAGAGAGCCAATCCATACCCAGGATAACATCAAACTCTACTAGAGGTAGAACAATAAGGTTTTCAAGTAGGTTCTTTCCAAAGATAAGGATAAGAAGATTCTTATAAATTCTTTTTGCCTCAACATTCCCCCCAGGTGTTTTTACCAAAAGTTCAGGAGTCATTTCTTGAGATGGTATTCCCATTTTACTAGTAAAGGGTTCTGAGATGAAAGAATGTGTAGACCCCGAATCAAACAACACACTGGCATAATCTGAAAAAACAAACAATGTACCTGATACAACTTCATTTGATGGCCCGACATCTGCTGAAGTAGTTGCAAAGGATTTCACCACCCCTTTATGCTTGTAGTCTAACTGCTTCCCATCACTCAAGCTCTTTGTCGGACACTCATTTGCATAGTGACCCATCTCATTGCACTTAAAACATTTCACTAACTGTAAATCAAATTTGGTCTTACCTTCAGCTTGATCTTTTTCAGTGCAATCCCGAGCCTTATGTCCCATCTTACCACATCGGTAGCACTTTCCAGAATTCAGAAGACATTCCCCAGCATGCATTTTTCCACATTTATCACAAACTGGAAACTTAGTTTTCTTACCATCAGACTTTTTTGAAGAATTCTTACCTTTCTCCTGCCACCTCGGTCTCTTATTCTGTTGGTTGTTATAGAACACTTGATCATCGGCAAACTCCATTTCCACCTTCTCAGCACATCGAACATGCTTTTCATAACTTTTAAACTCACGAGAAGCTAATGCCCTTCGATATTTTGGCTTTAATCCTGAGTAAAAACGATTGATTTTACTATCAAGGTCTCGGATAAAATTTTGTGCATACCTTGCCAATAGATTGAACCTTTCTTCATAGGTAGCCACTGAGTCTTCCTATTGCCGCAATTAAAAGAATTGCTTTTCCATCCTAAGTCGAACAGCCTTAGGAAAATACTTCTCAAGAAACATACCTTTGAATTCATCCTAGTCGAGAGCATCAATCTCATCAGCGTCCCTGATATTTTTATCCATCAACAACCACTGATCTGCTTCACCCTCCAAACGGTAAATAGCAAGACTGACCTTTTGATTGTCTGAACACCCCATGACATCAAAAATCTTCTCCAGTGCTTTAATCCACCCTTCAGCTAGCACAGAGTCAGATGATCCTCTGAATGATGGGGGATGTTGCCTCATGAAATGTTCCACCACTGACATGATCCTCTGCGGTTGATCTGGCTCATCTCGTGCATGGATACCACCACCATTTATCGCTTGAGTCAACTGTGCCATTACTGCAATAAAATGTTCAGTTCCAATTCCGACCATCTCAGGATGCTGGTTCGGAATGTTATTTCCTTCTGCATGCCTTCCTAGCACTACTTCCCTATTTCCTCTGTGGAAAACCATTCTGAACAAACATGTCTTAGATAAAGAAACATGGTAATCTTTAAATGCTATATCATTTCAATTTGACCATATAAAAAAAACTTTTGGATAATCATTTCATAGAATTATAACTCCTAAAGTTATCTAAACCGACCTTTGATACCAACTATAAGGCCCCAACCTTAAACCTTACATAATCTTGAGTTATCACAAGATTACACGTTGAGGATCTTTTCAGGTTTAGAGTTTTAGAGAATTAGATCTTAAAACATGCATTACAACCCACATTTAAACAAAGTGGTTACAATAAAAGATAGTATTCTTTTTTCCCATAAATGGAAACATATTAAAAATAAAATATGGATTCTTTCTTGAAACATCCTTGACTCTATCATCTTATCATGTACCTTTCCCTTGACCTGTGAAAAACATTTCAAAAACAAGGGATGAGCATAAAAAACTCAGTATGGGTTATAAAAAAAACATGGAAAGGAAACATGAGTTCATATATACATAAGAATGAAATCATACTTTACCCATAAAACATAGGCACTTTAACACACCTCATAAAATCATGAATAAATCATAGAAATCATAAGACATAGAGGTAACTTGAGGCATTCATAACATTCATACGTAGGGAGTAACCCTCTTGGTTACGTTTGGAATACCCATCACAGTATATTCCCTAAATCTCTTCGGAGAAACCTTAAAGTTTCACTCCTTCGCGTTACCCAATGCATTGGAGAGATATATCGGGCTCACCCGCCCTTAGTTTATCACAGAACCACCCGTCTTCATAATAATTCCCAAGAACCTCAACATAATCATATCACATAAAACATGCATAAAGGAAACATAACATTTCCACCTTTCAATCACAAGATATCAATAAAACACATTGATATAAAAACATTTTGAAAACCATTTTCAATACCAAAATAAAAGAAAATTAAAACATGGTATTTATTTTTCTTTAAAAAAAAAGGTATGGCTTGTAGAGGAAGCTGAAACTCAAATAACGGTCATGGCGGCGGAGAAGTCGTTGTCGCTGCATACGTATGAAAAAAACATTCCCTTTTGTCGTTTAGTAAAACTCTACGTATAAAAAAGATTCCTTTTGGATAAACATAAAAGTAAAAGGGGTTTATACACCGTATAAACAAGGTTGTGTATAAAACAAAATATGCCTCAATGAAAGGAGATTGAGACGAAGTCCCATACCTCGTATCCGACTTGACCCGACCATTCTTTAATCTCCTGAATAATAAACTTGAGTTAATCTCTACTTGCTTAAGAACCTTTTTCAAGTTCATTATTCCTTTTATACCATGTTATGAACATCATGTAATCATTTAAGTTTATAATGTTCATTTTTTCGGTATTTGGTTCTTAAGTCAAAAATATACTTCTTACACTTACATGTTGTTAATTTGGTCAAAGGTTCATTATATCCAGAATGATATTAATGATTTGGATAACATATATATCATATATATTCAGCATATACATGTATTTATTATATTACATCACATTTAGAGGTATGAAATGAAATGCACCGTTCATGGAGACGGTAAGCCGTACGTACACATGAACGCTACTTCCATTTCTATTTCGTATTTTCTGGAATGGAATCATAATGATATAAGCGTATATTATAATTCCAGTATAATAACATATATAATATCATTAAAATTACCCTTTACACATCCCACATATGGTATTAACGAATCAAATCACTTTCAGGGGGCGGTAGTCCGCACTTCCTAAAATGAAGATATCGTGTTTACCCGTAATGGAAACAATAATGGTATGCCATAAATGAAAAATAAAGAAGCTTAAGGAAAGAATAAATATATTATATATCATATATAAAAATAGTGACATCATAATGTCCACCTTTGAAGGTGTCAAATGAGTATTGAACAATCATCTTTTCGGGAGGCAGAATTTCTCCATCCACAGAAACCGTATGTTCTTTAACCATTTGATGTAGTTGTTTGAGAGTGTAGCTCAAATAAATCTTTTAACAACATCCTAGTATATTGAAGATACTGATTTTGTTACAAAATAAGTAAATAAAAAGAGTTTAGGGGGTTGGAGAAGCAAAATAAAACAAATGAACATGAGAGAATGAATTACCTTTAAAAGTGTAACTCCTTTTTATTTTAGCCTAAAGGCTTCCTTTGAAAGGATTATGCCCAAAGGGAATCATCTAGGATGAGGAGAGGGATGTGGAGAGAGTAAATGGGAAGGGGATGGCCTAGCCAAAGGCTTGAGGAGTGTGTGAAATGAGGTAGAGGTGGAGGCCTTTTATAAGAGGAGAGGAGGTTCACTTTTGGAAATCATGAAACTATTATTTTATTTTCAAAAGTTTTTCGAACTTCTAATGTCCCACATTGATATATTTCGAATCTAAGATGATAAGGCTTCGAAATATTCCCATCCAATAGTTTTTGGACAAGTTTAGGTCTTAGATTTTATATTATCATTTCATTTTATTTAAATTGTTCATTAATGAGGTCATCGTTGCATCATCATGATGTCATAATTAAATTAATTTATTTAATGTCTAAAAATTATAAAACAAATATCATGATGTAGGAAATCTTATTATCTTTCCAAAGAGTATTTATAGGAAAAAATATGATTAGTATAACCACTTATAAAAATTGTTTTAGTAAAACAATTTATGTTAGTGTCATTTTCACCTTTATTTAAAAAAAGGCATTAAAGTCATTATCTCACCCAAGAGGCTCCATAGGGTCCCCTAAATCGACCCATGTGTTGTCTTGGTCGGCCATGACTCATCCAATAGGGGTAGGACAAGTGTCATGGTGTTTTCACATTTTTTTAATATCATTTTTACCTTAAATTACACTAATTACCTCTAATCGCGATTAATGAAAAAACGTTACTATTCACTAAAAAATTATTTTCATCCCATTGAACCAAATTTTACATACTAATGACAACCATGTATGTCATATTTTCAAAATTCAATACACATTAGTGGTAAACTTTCATTTAACTGAAAAATCAGTTTTCTTGATTACCACTTAGTGGTTTCACTATTCATCAAAAATTGAAGTTTTTCAGAAAATTACCAAAAATTCACCCTAATCTATATTTGATATTCTGAATTCAAAAATGAAGTCTATTTTACAAAATTCAAAACATATAAGTCACATAAATTAATTTAATAATTAATTCCCGCTGTCAGAGCAAATAGCGTGTTTTTATAAAACAATAAGTATCAAAAGATTGACACCAGTTTAAGTCTAATTTCAAAGTGAAATTGATTCCAATTACCACCATTGTATTAAATGGTAAAAATATATTCAGATTACACATTAATACCAATTAAAAAGATAATATAATCATATAAATAAATTAGATTAAGAAGCAGTTTTGATGTAAAATGCAGTATTTTTCACTATTCATTAAAAAATGAACATTGTCAGAAAAATACCAAAAATTCACACAAAGTAAATTTTGATGTCCCAATAATAAAGCATAAGTTTATTTTGACAAACATAGCTTATAAAATTGTCAAAAGATTGATTCAAAAATGGTTTTTGCATCAAAAGGCAGTAAAACAATCTTTTAAAAATATTAGTGTATTCCATGCTTAAGATTGGATTTATTTGCATTTTAAGCCTCTAAAGCACTATCTAATTCATTAATAGGCATAGATAAAAATATCTATTATTCATTACTTACTTGGTATGTTACAATTTTTCATTTATATCATACCTTTATAGTTTCCATAATGGGTAAACGTGATAATTTCATTTTATGATGTGTGGACTACCGCCCCATCAAAGTGATATGACTCGTTAATGCCATAAGTGGGATGTATAAAGGATGGATTTAATGATATTATATATAATATTATGATATATTTATAATATACTTATGTATCATTATGTTTTAAATCCATTAAAATAAGAAATGGAAATGGAAGCAGCGTTCATGTGTACGTACGGCTTACCGTCTCCATGAACGGTGCATTTCATTTCTTATCTACAAATATTATTTACTGTAATAAATACATATATATACTGTACATATATGATGTATATGATATCTAAGTCATTAATATCATTCTGTTGATAATGGAGTTCTAACCACAATGACAATTTGTAATTATAACCAGTTTATTTTTAACTCAAATTCCGAACATTGAAAAAATGTCCGATATGAACTCAAATAATTAACTAACTGTTATTGCAAGGTATTAAGTGATATAAAAGTAATAATAAACATTAAAAATGTTATGAATCAATTATAAATTAACTTAATTTTATTATTTAGGAAGAATAAGGAACATACGAGTCAAGCTGGACACGAGGTAAGAGATTTCTTATATCACTTTAAATTCTATTAGATTTCCATTGTTCACCACTTATTTATTGAATGTGGTGTATTGTATATTTCCATTTCATATTTATTATCATTATTATATTTATATTTATGGTATTATGTGATTCATTTGGTGGTTATTATCTTTTTCTCATGTGTGTCTATTGATTACAACGTGGTAAGGTCTTTCATCTCACTTTTTATTCCTATGAGATTCATTCTATATTAGCCACTATTTCCTTTTGTGTGGTGGATGTACTTCCCATGACTGTATTATTTATATAATATACCTCAATTTATGGGTATTTAAATATTCATTGTGTGATCATTCTTTCATGGAGTTTATGTTTCGTATGTTACCAAATCGGTAAGGGAACCTTTCACCCTCCTCTTTTTAAAAGACATTTTTTGTTATATATTTTAATTTACATATAATTATTTTGGGACATGTTGTTATATATATTTATGGATGTAAAAATTATGTCCAAGTGATGAGATAAATTTTTTATCTCATCAACTCATTTTCAGGATTTCAATGTCACGCTATTAGGCTGTCGAACTTTTACAAGCGAACTTCTTAACCGAATTTCAATTCTTTGGGTTCAACTTGTAATTCTGGAATATGTCGTCCAATGAATATGTGTGAATGAAATCTGGTTGTTTTACTCTTAATATCCACTAATATAGGGTGTATTTATATATGTCACTCATAATTATGTGATTCATTTATTCTTTATTTGAGGATATCGTCTTTATAATGGATATCAACTCAATTTACATTTCCATTGAGACTTCATTGCTTTTATGCACCAATTCACTCTTATGTGGTGTATATACTATTCTATTCCATAATATATCATGAATCACTTTATTCTCATGATATTATAATTTTCCGATTAAATGTTATTCCTCAATTATTTGTATTCAAGCATTTCACTTTTTTTTACAAAACTCTTTTACTAAAAGATCATTTTAAATGTTTTATAGATTTATTTTTCTAAATATTTCTCATTAATGTCCATGTTTTAAAAATGGGTTTTTGGATTTATTTATATGTAAATTAATGTTTTCAAATGATAATTCATTTAAATGTTTCAAAGTTTTAAGGGACACTTTGATTCAAAAATCTCTTTTTTTAAATGGTATTGAAAATGATTTGATAAAGCATTGTTTATTTCCATATCTTGATTAGATATATTGGAATGTGGAAAGGTTATATTTCCATTACACTTGTCTTATGTATTATGATTATGTTATGGTTATTGGGCATTTCTTATGTATATGGGTGGTTCCGTGATAAACCTTTGGCGGGTGAGCCCGAGATATCTCTCCAATTCATTGGGTAACCTAACAGAGGTAAATGTTAAGGTTTCTCTTAAGAGATTTGGGGAATATACTGTGATGGGTATTCCAATTGTGACTCCCTCTATAGCTGTGATAACTTCAATGAAAGTATGTTTTTTATGCTGTATGTTACCTTTATGATTTATGATTTCTATGTGTTGTTCAAAATCTTATGATTTCTTGAGGTATGTTATGATTTAAATGTATGGTTACCATGATTAGTATTTATCAACGGGATAATGTTTTTATTCCTTATTTTATATCCCTTATTAATCTATTTATGCTTCTCCCAATTTATTGAAATGTTTTCCAGTATATTTAATGATGAATAAGGGTCAATGATGGGGTCAAGGAAAAGTCACACGGTCTAAAACATGGAACTAGACAAGACTCTTTATTTAAGAGTTTTTATTTTATGAAAAAAATGGATACTGAGTAGCAGTGTCTACATGTAATCTTCAAGTTGATATGTAATAGTTATTGCCTAATTTTCTAAAAATCTAAACCTGAAAAGATCCTCAATGTGAATTTTTCATTTATTTCAGGATTATGTAAAGTTTTAAGGCCATGTCCTTATATAACTGGTAGAGGAATTTCCTGTGAAGGTCCTCCCAACTGGTTATGGATCTGACAGAGAGCTGGTTATACCAGACGAATGTCGGCCCCTCCAGTGTCTGAATAAAATAGCAGAGCTTGGCAGCCTCCTTCTGTGCTGGAGTCCCTAACATGGGACCACACAATGATTTGAAGTTGTCCAGGTGCTACGGTGGGTCCCCCGTCCTGTTAAAGGGGGATAAGGTGGGATTCCCCAAACCCGGAGGTGCCATCATATCATCCAACCATGTAGGATATGGCTTTCCATCTAGTGGAATTTCCACCTGTCATGTTTCCAATGCCTCAAGGCAGTCTATGAGCTCCGCCATAGGATCATCTGGGTGGGGGTCCCGGTCTTGATGGGGATCCCTAACAACGAGTGTGTTGTCGGGTTCCTCAACGTGGTAGACAGGCTAAACGGCTCATGGAGTGGCTGGTGGAGAGATATGTGGGGTAAGTGGGGGAGCCTGAGTGGGATTCCTTGGATTGTCGCGCTGCTCATAAGGGTTTGGAAAGACATACCACACCCTATTTCCATGAGATCTGGCTTCAGCCCTGTCTCTAGGAGCAACACGATCAGGGTTGCTTGGAGGCAGCTCACTGAGTTGCAATTGTTCCTGGCCCTACTGTACTGGCCTGGGATTATCGTAGTCGGGCCGTTTCTTTGCATCACGTTCAGCCAGGAGTTTTTCAACCAACTTATATTTCTCATAACGTTTTTGGTGCAACATGACCTTCTCTAGGTCCTCCTCCGTCTTCTGTAGGGAAGAGGACGAGTCGGAGTGTTTGGCAGCTCCAACGTGCTCTTTTACCTTACCAGAATTCCTACTGAGTACCAATGGCTCGGTGGACACAGAGAGACCTAGTAGGTTCCTCTGCTGGTGTGTAACCCTTACCGATGAATCCAATAGTGGTGGCATGCCCTTGGGGGGTAAGTCTCTATCTTGAAGCTCCAACTCTTCCTCCTCGTCCCCTAGGCCAGCCATATTGACCGTGACACTTCATGGCGGCATGCCCTCGATGTCGCAAAGTGAGTCGGGCTGCAACGAGATAAAACTGAAGAGGAAGGAATCATAAATCCCCCAGCGAAGGATTTTTACATGGGGGTATCCTCTTTGATAATTATGTGGAGTACCTTGATACTGTGAACGCATTGCTACTGGAGGGCCTCATGGTGACCTGGTGGCTTGGGGCGTTCGGCCACAGGGAACGCGACCATATCAACTAGAAATCATTTCTCACTATTGTTTTCGATGTGCTTTGAGTTCTTTGGATAGACCACGCGCTGATAATGAAGATTGAAATGTGTCACCCAGAGGGTATCATAGAAACACTCAACTTCCTCCGGATTGATGGATTCCGGTACGCAGAAATTCTGCGCTACCACGTGCCAAAACTTCTCAGGAAAGTGATCCACTGTGAGGATGTTCGAGAATATCCTTAGCTCAGATTTAGGGCATGTACCTTGATTTTACCACTCATCAACTAGGGGTGGGTGAGGAACTGGCAGTGGAACTGAGTTAGACCACTGGGATGGCATGTCAGCTGGTTGAGAATATGGCGAACGAGCTAACTGGCTACCGAATGACGGGCTATCAACCGAATAGTGTAGCGACCTCGCCGCTACCTCACAGTAAGACATGCTGATGGCTGTAATTCCTAGATCAGGGGCTAGGGATACTGGTGATAGTCCGTGATGCTGATCAACTGTCATCGGTCCCCAAAATAACTCTCTATGATCTCTTGTGGAGGTAGAAATCTCTTCCAGTGATGATGGTGGTGATTTCACGACCGTAACATGTGGGGTCACCAGATTTTCATCCTCCTAGATATTCCTGTGGAGGGAGGCAAGAATCCTATATACCTCTCATTCTGGGAGAAGTAGGATGATGCACCCGATTCTTGCCCCAACCCTTGACTCAGATGAGTGAGGGCAGGGTTCTTGAGCTGTGTTATACTCCGCTTCAGAGTCAGAGAAGTGGACCAGTTTGATCTTTTTCCATGCCTTCCTAGGATTCCTCTTGTGGCAGTGGAGACCCACCTTCCTGCCCTTGGGTTTCTCCTCGGGACATTCCTGATTTCTGACACGGGGTCCTTCGGCCGCACTCGTACTGGGGAAGAGAGGGTTTCCACTTGAGAAAGATAGGTTGTGAGGAGCACCCAGAAAAATGTCGAAGGGGACATGGGGAGGACCTCCATGAATACCACTAGAGTGGGAAAACCCACCGCTGGTACTGGATGGAGCATTGGGAGGAACTCCATGCTTGTTTTCTTGGGCAACCTCAGTGTGAGGAGGGTCCTTACGCTGGTCTAGCTGCATATGGGTAGGACCTCTGTGCTGGGTGCGGGTGGAGCGAGACTAACCTTCACCCCTCTGGTTGTCATGTCAAGGAGAACCTTCACCTGCTGCGGAGATGATGTAATGAGGATCCCCACATTGGAGAGAGATCTAATGGGCAATATCCCTACATCGAAGGTCAGGTGAAGAAGGAAGGACTCCATACCCAATGTATTGGGCACGGGAGAGGCTTACATACCATGTATCACTAATGAGGGGAAGACCTTCATTCGGATTGGGGGTGGCATGGGGCAGACCTCCATGTAGAGCCTCGAAGTGAGGAAGGACCACGCTCCCTATAGTGGTGGTACGGGGAGGACCTCCATACGGGGTGGCATCACTGCAGATTTGTTCGCGGTGACCACTTCTTGTGCCAGCGACCACAAGATTTGACCTAGCCTACCCATTGGGCGGTTGGGGCCCCGATCCCAATCGGGCATATAAGTTCCCCTACTAGGTGTATGAAGGGGAACTAATGATATGCGTCAGCGGTGGCTCGGTCCACAATAGCCATCAACGTTGATGCCCCTTGGCGGGCGTCCTCCGCTTGTGCCCGATGCTTGCGTCGGGTCAGAAGAACTGGGGCTGGTGGTGTAGGAATGTAGCTTACCTAATCCTCCTCTGGAAATACCGGGTGGTGGCGCTAATCTGGCCGGGTGGGAGCCCTTGCTGGGAGCCCATTGGATTGGGACTCTGACAGGGCTGGGCCAAATTCCACCTACCTAATCATCGTAAGGCAGGGTGTCATCATGTTGCTCTGGGGATAGGCTCCCGAAGCAATTAAATGTTGGGGTGGGGAAAAATGGCTCCTTGCACGGCCCTCGGGGATGGCGTTGATGGCTAGGTGCAGATGCCTCCAGGTCCCAGCGGGCCATATCATGGGATGGGATTATGCCCTCCTCCTCATAACGATGCACGAGATTGTTAATTACCCTTCATTGGATAAGTTCCGATGGGGAGATGGGGCATGGCTACCCCATGGTCGTAGATGTTGAGGTCGTTGTGGGAGAGGTGATGCTGCATGGAATAACTGTTTTGGCATTTCATTTGCCCCTACGCAGACGGGAAGGTGGTGATCGCACGCCTGAGGCTGCAACCTAATTCCTAAGAAGCAGGGATATTAACTCATCCGTGCTATATAAAAAAGGAAAGGACAACCAATGCCACAACGCCATCCCATCTCTCGTGATTGGTAAGAGGGATCCACACTAACAACGTCACATAATGGGATGTCCAACGTTCTACAGCCCCAAATTCTGTTGTGTTTCACACTAGGCCCTCTATTTGCTTGGCGGGACTCAGCACATGATAACTGGATCTAGTGAAACATCAATCCATTGATGCCCCAAGCGCTACTAATCTCCATTATGAGGATAATAATTTCATGTAGGGTTCACCATTTCTGTTTCCAATGCTTTCACCGGGGCATATGTGTCTTTCTCGTTCGGGGCTGAGATGTGCGGTTTTTGTTTCCCTGCATTCCCTCTTGCCAAAGGTAGGAAACATCCTCTCCTTATTCAGGGATGTCTACTCCTTGATCAAAGCAGGATGATGGGATTTCAATTCTTCGGTCCGTGGATTCCTACTCAGAATTTGTCACCTAGTCTAGGTCTACCTCAAAAACTTAAGACGGTGTTCGTGAAAATCTTCCTGACGCTATATCTTCATGAACACTAGTTAATTAAACAGCTTATGTCAGGACATTCCAAGGGGTCTGGTCAGGGCAGTAAGCTTGGTTAGGGGAGTTTCCACGTTGGGCATCACTGGTGTGTCTGGATGTTGTCCCTTATTATAGGTCGTCTCAGGGGCACGGAAGCCCAAGGCATCCGAAGTTTAACACGGGGAATCATATGCCATGGGCATGTATCATAGGTTTTTCTCAACTTCCTTTGTTTATCATAGGGTATTCATAAAGTTTAACATCCAGCAGAGATGGATTGTGCTGATTAGAACACTCACTAGAGTGGATCAGATGGACGAACCCCCTAGAGGGAACACCGATACTGGGCCCATCGTGTGGGTGTTCTCTCGAATGTTGTTAGTTGGAATAGGGAATGGGGTGGCATGATCACACTGGGATGTGGCGGCCAAGGTAAGAATCAGGATGGATGATGGAAGGATCTATGAATTGGATGGTGAATGGGATGGAACCGTCACGAGGATGACGATGATTTTGGGCTTGAGCCTCTAAGAGTCTTCCAACATATCCCTGTGGCAGGGAATCAAAGTCCATGTAGTTCAGATGATGATGGCTTTCTGTCGATTGGGGTTTTCAATGGCATACTGCTGGATGAGATCACAATGTATTACCATTGGATAAGGTGTCAATGGATTACCACTGGATGGGGTTCCAAGGGCATTCCACTGATTGAGGTCACAACGACTTACCACTGGATGGGACTGTCAGTGTCTTACCACTGATGAGATCACAACGACTTACAGATCTATAGGGTCATAATGGAATACTACTGATTAAGGTCACAACAGCTTACCGCTAGATAGAATGAAAGCAGATTACCGCTGAATGGAGTGACAGAGGCTTACCACTGAATTGAGTGACAACTGATTACTCCTGAAAGAGGTCCACAGTTTAACGTCATTTGTGATGGGGACGAACCGACATGAAGGTGGACCTAGTGTCCAACGGGTGGTGGGCTTGGTGCACTGACGTGAAGATGGTCAAGACTAGTGTGGTGGTCTTGAACCTTGTAGAGGCTTCCAACATACCATACCTTGGCAAGGATCAAAGTACTCGTAGTTCTGGATATGGGGGAATTTGGGGATTATACTCCAAGGCGGCCCAAGGTTATGGAGAACCGATATGAAGGATGTCGAAACCAATGGGTGTTTGGCTTGAACCTTAAGGAAAATTCATACATAACTTACCTTAGAAAGGATCAAAGACCTCGTAGTTCCGGTGAAAACATGACTATTGAACCGATGTGAAGGGGTGTCAAGAAAATTGGGTTTTGGGCTTGAACCTCACGGATGCTTCCTACATACCTTACCTTAACAAGGATCAAAGTCCTCATAGTTCGGAAGTGTGGGAACTGACATTAAGGGAGTCTGAACCAATTGGGTGGTGGGCTTGAACCTTGGTAAGGCTTCCTAAAAACCTCTCCTTAGAAATGATCAAAGACCTCATAGTTTAGGAGAAAAAGGGGCTATTTAACTGATGCGGAGGGGTGTCGGGACAACTAGGTGTTGGGCTTGAACCTCAGGGAGGCTTCCTACGTACCTTTCCTTGACAAGGATCAATGTCCTCGTAGTTCGGAAGTGTTGGAACCGAAGTGAACGTGGTCGGAAACAATTGGGTGGTGGGATTGAACCTTGGGGAGGCATCCTACGTACCTCACCTTAGCAAGGATCGAAGACAACATAGTTTAGGTGTAGTTGGGTGGAATTTGGGGATTATGATCTGAGGCGGCCCAGGGTGTCGGTGAATCGACATGGACGAAATGTGTTCCAATGGATGGTGGTGGCATTGTACCTCGTGGAGGCTTCCTATGTATCCTACCTTGGCAAGGATCAATGTCCTCATTGTTCGAAAGTGTGGTTTGCGGCATACACTTTGAGGCGGCCCAGGGTGTCGGTGAACCGACGAAGAGGAGGACCTGGGGTCCAATAGTTGTTGGTGGGATTGAACCTCGTGGAGGCTTCATATGTACCCTTCCATGGCAAGGATCAATGTCCTCATAGTTGGGAAGTGTGGTTTGGGGCTTATGCTCTAAGGAGGTCCAGGGTAGATGTCATGGTCGGTGCTCACTCTAAGCCCACATGAGTCATGCTAGGTGTGATAAACAAGAGATAGAAGAGACTTTATGATCATGTTGCGAAAGGTGTGTCTATGAAAAGTGACGTGGGGATTACACGGGATCACAACTCAAATAGAAATCAAGGGCTTATGCGTGGTTAGAAGCCTGAGATTTCAGGACATACTCCAGGATGGAGGCCCGATAGTGACAAAGCACAGTGGGATATGGATTTTGGAATGAAGAAAAGAGAATCACCGTTCCCCATCATGCTCTTCATTGGGCCTGGGGACCGAAGAAGAAAGGATGAGCAGGGATGCTACCTCCTACAAAAAAATATAGGGGATTACACCGAGATAATTTCCCTTTCCCCGTGGACAAACACAACTCCCATAAAGAGGATATCATCCTCTCTGAAGACGAGTGGGCATGGAGAATGTCCTAGGTGGGGGTACCCTGTGTGCGAGGCATGGGGCGAGGTTAGAGTTTAATGTCATGTGCTGAGGACAAAGGTGCTTGAATGTTTAACGCCTTGATGCTTGGACTAGGTGGGTTTTCTCCACTCCATAGGACTTACAAAACAAGTACCTTCAACTCGTTGGTGCAGATTGGGGGCAGGAAAAGCCATGGTGAGGGGGTTTCATTGAGCGAACCATCGGGGGGGGGGGGGTCCAAGTTAGTATGGCTATGCGAAGAAGCAATAGACATTAGCGTTCCAATGTGAATAAGCATAGAGCGAAGCAACCCAATGGGTTGTATCATCTAGGAAAATTTGAAGTTACATCGTGAAAACTTGGAGGGCTGCATGAGAAAAGGCATTGCAATGTAGAGGGGTTCATAGGTAGGGGCCTTGTGAAGATCTATTACTCGGCGTTGTGGAGAGAACTTGAGAACGGGGTGTGCTTCGCGAAACGGGGTGCCTTAGCTTAAGCATAGGTCATAGGTGCATATGGTAGGTGCTTCACAAAGTATAAAGGCATTCGCAGAGAACTTCCTCGTAGAGAAAAGGTGCCTCACGAAGCGAGGTGTCTTTAAGCAATTTTCTTCGCGAAGTACAGTGACACTGGCTTAGAATGTGGATCATTTGTACATGAAGGGTGTTTCACAAAGTATAAACACTCTGAGATGACCCGAGTCCCATTGGGGATCCCCTTCCTTCGCGGAGGCCCTTAGGATCTGTGAAAGGCATCCCTCTTAGAAGTGGGGATCAAAATGAGACAAAGGGGCGGCGCTTCGTAGAACAGAAGTACCTCGCACTGCTCATGGTTCCTAGAGAAGAAAGGTTCTTCGCTATTCAGGACTAGGATGTTGAAAGGTCAGATTGTCTGTCCCATGAACATGGGGTGAGGCCGGTATTTATAGATGAGAGGCTCCATGAAGCAGTGCTCTCTTGGCGCGTAGATGAAGTTGTTTTCTCCGCGGCACGTTGGGAATGTAAAATGCTGTCGCAGAGTGTTACCACCTCCTTGCTTCGTGGAGGGTCGTGAACGGCAAGGTTGGTCATGGAGCATTACCGCCTCCTTGAAGACCTTATGAATTTGTGTTGTCACACCAAGAAAGATGAACATAAATTGAACTTTATAAAAGCATTATTTTAGAAAATTTCTTTTGAAATATATATTTCATGATGATGTAGAAGTTATTTTGAGACTGAATATGTGAACATATTTTTATTAAGTGTTTCTAATGATTATTGTACCTTCATTTTCATTGTTTACTAATTCATTATTTTTGGAAGAAGAATGAATTCATTATTAGGTAGTATTCAACACAGGCATCTGTCCATTTAAAGTGATCACCTATTATTTGAGAAAGTACATCATCTGTACAAAGGTACATAGAATTTTACACAAGCTAGTGTGATCTAGTGATCTTATGGAGGAGGGTCTTCAAATTATCTTCCAATAGTGGATCAATCATTTGAATTTGATGGTTATGGATGGAGGGTACAACTAGTTGGTGAATATTTTTATTGGTGGGTCTAATCAATCACTGTGAATATGGTTTACTTAACTAGGTGTTGAATTGTGATTGGAATTGAGGGGTACAACCGATTGGAAACTAGGGGAGGGGTATAACCGCCTACTATTGTAACCACCTTCTGAAATAGTGAATAATATATATTCAGGATCTGACCAACATGGAGAGGAGTAGGTATTTCTAACAAAACATGTAAATCCCTATGTGTAATATATTCTTTGTTGTTATTTCTTTCTGAGTGAATCTAAGTATTAAAGATAAGGTATCTACACATTAATTAGTCATAGAGATTGAATCAAAAGTAAAAGAAAATAAAAAATAATATACCACTATTTTATCCCCCTCTATGTTTCATCTAACTAATCATTGGCTACATAAAAAAACATCTACAATCCTTTCTTCTCATACATTAGAAATTGCTAATGTCACATGGGAGTATCTATGGACTATAACATCCATAATGTGATGTGACACGTTCTATATCAATTAATTGCATTGATGGTAATAAATATATATTTAATGTATATATAACATATTTAATATATTTATTTGGTTCTTGAATGATAAAATAATATTAATATTTTTTTTGAAAATGAAAATAGCATACATGAGTTTGTATGGATTATCATCTTGTTGAAGGGTGTAAATTATTTTTCTATCTCTGCATTTGATGGAAAATTATTAACATGTATATAATATGTATAAAAAATATTTATATCATTAATAATATTATTTATTTCATATAACCATGATATATGGGCAAGGATCGAGACTTCATAACTAACACTCTCATGAAAAAAGAAATAGTTAACCGTCTAAAACAATTATTTTAATAAGGAATTGGTGATAAAAAATTAATGAAATATTATAAGTGGATTATATATGATATAATATGAATATAAATTATTATTTTATATGATTATAAATAATTTGAATTTATTATATAGAATTTTACATCACTTTTGAGGAAATTATATCATATAGTAAGGGGTTTTTATTATAATCTCATTATTATACTAGATTGTTTATAAATATGCCTATGATGATGAAATATCCTGATATATTTCTATAAATTCAAATTAAATTCCACCCCATATATTTATTAAACTAAATTTAAATTAATTTTACAATTTTACTCAATTTGGTATTTAAAATTATTCCAAATGTTTTTTAAGAAAAACTTATTATATTTCCCTTTGGGTTGGAAATATTTTTCTTCCATGTTCTTGTTTCTATAATATAATTTTAAAACATGTTTTTATACACTAAAATTATAGTTTGAATCCATTTTTTCAATTTATTAATTATAAAAAAATCAAAAGGAATCTTCATACCATTTTTTAATGGGGTACTTTTGATATTTTACCATAAATTTGAAATGGATAATTTTTTTAAGATATACAACAAGAATATAATTTCCCATCATCCCAACCACTAAAATCATTGATGATTATTGTATAATTTTCCATGGTTATTCCAAAATAAAATATTTTGTATAATTGTTTTAAATTATTATATTTCAAATAAGTTATTCTAAAATACAAATAGTATTTTCCTTAAAAAATATTCCACTTATCTTTTAAAGGTATTTTCATTTACGATAAAATCCTATGAGATTACTTATGTTTTAAATTGGATTTTATCCAATGTTACCGTCATTATTATTTATTTGGATGGTTTATGATTATTATTATGACATTTTTATGAAAAATTTTGTCTTTTAGGGTTAATCTTATTATTAAATTTTCAAATGTTGTAAAATATTTTTGACTTTATAATGCTTATGATATATGATGAATAATTTATAACACTATGAACCACATATGCGTGGATTATAAGTACGTGATGTGTGGAACCATAATTATTTATCCATCTAATTCATTGGGTGAATAAAAATTTCTCAAAATATAATAAGGAATGGAATATGATGTCAACCCAGTTCAGTAAGGGACTATATCCACCATAATAGTCTTGAAAGTGGACATTGGCTATGGAAATCAGGGAATGTGTAGTGAACCAAATACACTATGATTATATTGGGATTGACAATTTTAAAAGAAAATAATTTTCTTTGTCTATTTGTATACTTAAAACTTATGACTTGTTACAATTTTATGCTCTCCTAGCTCGTGTAATTTTATTCCCATATGATTCATGTCTTGTGGACATCCACGATTTACAACATGATTTTGGATTTTTATATATGCTATTCTAGTTATGGATTTATAAAATATATTCCCTAATTACCATACCCCTAGTATCATGATATTTTTAAGTGATCATTGATATTGTGTTTTCCCATACTAAGCGTCTAAGATCACCCATTATTATGTTCACATTCCACATGTTATGAAGAAAAGTTTTTAGTGGTGTACGTCTAAGAATATTACAATGTGGGAAGATATTTGCGGAATATGTGAATATGTTTCTTTAAATAATACGATTTCATATCTAGTATCCAAAGACACTAAACCTTTATGATCCTTAGGTGTGTATTTATAAAATATATTGAATATTAATCTAAAAAGATGTAATATATATGACTAGTATAGATTAATATACATGAATGTCTATAATTATAGATTAAATGTATATATATATATAAATCTGTTATTTATGAAATTGTTTCCATTATAGAGGTATAACATATCAGCTATGTTCTTAGCATTCAATCCATTGTAAAATGAAAATTTTATTCATGTGTACATGTCGATTGATGCATCCCTGAAGTGATGCGATTATTTTTTCATGACCAGATCACATGGATTCTATTTTTAAGTGTATTTAAATAAATTATATAATATTTATAATGTAATCATAATTATTTAAATTTGAAGTAATACTTACCTTTACTACATCAGTATCATTAAAAAAAGTAAACGACATTTATGTGTAGGTACCACATTCCACCACTATGAATACAATGCGCATCATTTTTAAAAACCGTCAATAATTATTAGTTTTAATATTATAATCTTTGTATACAAATTATAATTATTTCATGATTATTATTGTTGATATTATTGAATAAATACCACTTTTACCATACCCACTTACCACATTTATTTTTGACATATGCCGCAAAAATAATCAAATCAAATGAAGCATCCATAGTTTCATAAGTAATTGTCCCTAAAATTATAATAAATAAAATAAAAAGTAAATATCAAATTAAAATATATCTTAAAAAATTAAATAATTATCTTATGTTTATTATTTCAGATGAAAAAAACATTAATGATGATAAAGACATGACTTAACAGATATTTTCATTAAAAATGACATTATAAAAGTTGTAAAAATTTATTTTGTAGATAATTTTCATCCGTTTATATATTATTACAGAAATGTCTTTATATTAATTTATAAGGAAATAAATAAATTTTTACCTTTACTTTTTTCTCTTTTGATTTCGTTCAATGGTTTTCACGAGGAATATTTTTATTAATTTTTTTAACCAAATGTTATTACTTTGTCTAAAATATTCAAAAGTAATGTGCTATTATAATATATGAACTCTAAATAGTTCTTCAAATCACTATAACAATTATTCTATATTTAGATTCATTACATGATTTTTTATTTATTTTCGAATAAAAACATTACTTTCATATTCTCTATGTATTTAAAAATAGTTTTTAAATATAATGGGTGTTTCAATGTATGTAAATATTTTCTTATGGGGGCATCCGTTTTTTTAATTTGATGAATCATATTATGTATTTAATGTCTTTTTATTTTTTCTTTCTTTCTAGTAAATTGGTTTTAATTAAGATTGAGGTAGATATATATTACTATGATTGGGGTACTTGATATAGATGTCAAATTCCTTGGGTAATGGTACTGAGTTAACAGGTTATAGGTTTTCTCTAAGATATTTTTCAAATTTACAAGGTGGATTGTTATATATGTATATGAGAATGTGAGAGTGATACTAAATTTATATCCAATTTCCCCTACATGAATGTATATGATTAATAACGAGTTTTCATGGAATTAATTTTATTTTAAAATTTATATTAGTGATAGTTTATTATAAAGTGATTATTGTGATCATTTTGGAAGAGAGGTATGTTTTTATTAAATATCTTTCCTAATATTATCTTGTTTTCTAATGAAACCAAAATTAATTTGATTTTTCATTTTTTTGTATAATGTAGTCTATCAAAATCATTATGCACTAAAGATGATTTCATGTTTATTTAAATGATTATTAGGGGTAAACTTTTAATAGGTTAAAGGTAAAATAAATTTTATGATATCATGGTTTTAAAATTGAATTATGAGTTTATTTAGTTATTTTTTAGTTTCCCCTTATTGTGTTTTTTTCTCAAATTAGTTTTCTAAAAAAACTATCACCAGGTTTAAGGATGAATATAAACAAAGACATTTTGAAGATAAATTTCAATGTTATTTTTTTATGATTAAAACATATTTCATTATTAATGTCATATATTGTGTAAAAAATGGATATTGACTAAATGGGTCCACATTGTAATATATTTGATTATTATATAATTTTTAGGACCTAATTTTCATAAAATATAATATAAAAAAGATCCCTTAAACATAATAAATTGAAAGACTTTTTATAAATAATGTAAGTATGTTAAAATTAAGGTAAGGTTTACAACAGTTATTTTCAGTTGAAATGTTAACATAACAATAGAGATTAGGATTTGATAAAATTTATGAGAGAAATGGGGATTTGTATAAGATAAGGAGAATATCTGAAAGTTTTATTAAAGAATAGATTATGTGGATTCATAGAAATGAAATACCTATCTTTATACTAGAAATTCTATATTTCTATGGAATATAAGAACCCAAGGGTAAAAACTAAGAAATTAGTTGATTGGGTAATAACATGATCATTACTGGTACATGATGAGTGGTCCCAAAACATCATACCATTAAATACAATCCATGAGGATAGTTCATTGGTAAAATCACATTATCTTTAAAATGTATTAGGAAGAATAAGAGGGTAGATCCTATGGATACCTATGATAATCCATAGTGATATAGAGTAATAAAATACATTCATGGATGAATTATAATAATTTGGGTCATATTTTTAAAGTCATTAAGAAATCTTTGGAGGTTTTTTAATGCTAATAATTTGGGAGACATTTATTCTGTTTTGAGATATGTTTATGGTATATGTAACACTAGTGTCTAACATGTGAAATAATTAATTAGAGAATAATTTCATTAAATTTTGTTGATATATAACTAATGTTCTGTTAAAATTTATGTTTTATATGAAAGTTTATGTAGATGTAATTATAGGTCATTACAGTTTTGGAAGATATAATTTATCATATATATAACAATGACACTGAAAATTTCTTGGGTGATTAAATTATTAATGTTATTTTAGAATAATGTCACTATATTTTCACAGTAAATAAATTTATTAAGGTATGATGAAAATAATTTTACAAGGTGATATTTTTTTTAAATAATAAGGATGAATTATCATTTGAGTACATATGTTATTTTATTATGTATTTATTTTTATTCTATATATTTATAGGAATGAGTAACATATTTTCATGATTTTTTGAATTGGGAATATAAATATTGGTTCATATGATATTTTGAGTGACTAATTTTTTAGATAGCTATTAAATTAATCTCATAATAATATGTGATCATCTCACTTTAGTTTTTTTTCTAATTATAGTAATTTGAAAAGTTATATATGGAATGTTTAAACATTAACATTGGGGTTTTTATCAAGTAATATTTAATTAATGTAAATTTATTCATTTTGTGTATTATCTAACATCGTAGAACCAATTTTTTATTTAGTTAATGTATCATGATATGTGGAAATACATTTATTCCTTCAGTGAATTATGTGATCCATCATATTTAGATTTTACTGTTTTATGCATGATTAATTCAAATTTAAAAGTCATCATTTGGAAAAAATGATGAGATTGTGGGGGATATTGATTAAAGGATGAAATTTTACTTTCCAAGTAAATATATTTACTTATATTATTATTCTTAATTATTAAATAACTCCTCAACTCTATGAATAGAATCTTGAAAAAATATCCCATTACCTTCATTTCTGATGAATCGATGGTCTTTTCGCACCACATTGATTTTTGGTTTTATGGTCATTCACATTATTATGATAATTATATTTCTCATGAAAAATGATCTATATCAATATATATTACTAATTATACTATATATTTTTCATCTAAGTCACTATTTTAAATTCACAGTAATTTCTTCCAATGTGTTATTCCATTTCACACTCTTGCATACCATTCCCACTTTCATGGATGAATATCTATTAACCGGTTATCAAAAAGGGTTTTAAATAAAGATATATTAAAATGATAAAACTTGGAAGAAAAATTTAATATTTTAAGGATTCTATGTATTATTTGTGCATAATTTTACCCCCTGAGATTTTAAAATAATAACATAATTTTTCATAGTGAATATGACATGCAATGTCGAGTTTAAACAAAACATGAAATATTTATATTTAAATATGATCATTATAATAAATATATAAAATTAGTGGTTATGAATAATAAAAATATATATAATATGTCTATTTAAAACTCAATAATAATATATTGATTAATTATATGGAACTTGCAACTTATGTTTTTTGTATATTCTTTTTATGGTTCAAAAAGTATGTTGTCATAAAAAAATTTAAAACAATTTTTTTTGATAAAATATAAACAGTTTTAGAAATATTAATTTAATTTATTTGATAATGTTATTATTTTAGAAATTATAAAATAAATTTCATATTATGGTTATTTGTTTTGTATTTTTTGGAATAGAGTGATTTTTTAGTGAATGGGGCAAAATATGGATTTTTATAAAAAATAATGTTTTCTTTTCTATTATAAAAAAGTCACATTATATTATGGATTATTTCTAAAATATCATTAGTTCCGTTCGATTAAAACCAATCCAATATGTCTAATTGGAATTTACATTGCGTTTTAATTTTTTAAAAAATATATTTTATAGTAAAAATCCCAATTTTATAAAAAATTGATCTTCATCACATTTTTTGGGATAAATTTTAAATTATTTTATTCCACCTCTATGAATATAATTTTAAAAATTGAATTTTAAATTTTTAATAACAATAACTAATATAATTTAATTTCTTAATCGTATTTTTTGTCCCTAATGAATAGTAAAAATAATAAAAATCGATTATGGATGTTAAAGTTAAAGGTTGTTTTTCAAGCATCAGTGTGAATAATTAAGGAATTAAATTTCATAAAAACTTTACTATACATAATTGGAAGATTTTTTGAAACCATATGTCAATTATTACTATGAAATAATTTATTTTAGAATATTATTTTGAATTTGGGAACCCTAGGTTGACTTTTGAGAAGAACATATGTATTTTATTCAAATATAAAAATATTTTTAGTGGATTAAATTTAATAGAAGGGCTGCTATATATAATTGAATTTTAGAATCATAAAAATCACTAAAAACATTAATTTATTTATTTAATAAAAAATATTCAATATAACCAATTTATTAGTTGATTTCAAGGTAAATTGATTTTTTAGGTTTAAATGATGTATTTTAATAAAAACTATTTCCATGTGTATTATGTTCTTATATTAAAATTAAAAATATCCACCATTAGAAAAATTTAAAAATAAAATTTATTCCATATTTGGAAAAATAATACACATTTTTTAATTCCACATTTGTTTATTCATATTATAAATTTATCATAGTAAAAATATAAGTTATAACAATTAAGTTAAAAATTTTATATTTGTTGATCATATAGATAATAGAAATAATGAATCTATAACTAATCTAAATATAATTGGCTGAGTATATTTCGACTCTATAACAACATACCTTTGAATTTTGGGTATTTTTCCCACTTGACATGATTATGATATATATATTAATTAATAATATACGTAATTCCAGGCATATCCTTCTCCTCAATTACGAAATGGGATTTTACTATAATCTCTTCCTTCGAACCTTTATCAACTTTGTAATAGACGAAATACCTTTCCTATATACTTATCTATTTCATTGAGTTCTTATTTTGAAATAATATAATCCTTAGAGAGATTAATATGTAATGAAATGGAAGTTTATAAAAGAAGATCTATAGTGTTTAACTAAATGTAATAGTTTTATTTATTATTATACCCCTAATAAATATTATTAAAACAAGATGTGATTATAACATCAATATATAAAATATCATGTGAATTTTATATAATCATTTTAAACCTATTTCCAAATCCTCTTCCATAAAATATTAAAGGAAAAAATCTTTCATGTGTACAACAGACTACCGCCATACAAAACGATCAAAAATATTTCAATTACCCAATATCAATGTTCATTATAGTGATGGATTTAAAAAATATATATAACTTTAATAATATATATAAAATTATACAAAGAAACTATATCATTAAATTTCTTACATTTCTATCTGTTGACAAATATTAACTTCGTTCACATGTACATGTGGGTTATCACCTCCATCAAGTGTTGTGATTCATTTTTCAAAAGCACATCACATTGAAACAATATATATGTGTATTTATAGAAATAATGAAATCATTATGGTATTATAATAACTATCAGGTGTTAAACCAATACATAACTTCTTTTTTATATTTTTTTCCAAAAATTGGAACGTCACTCATGGGTACATATGGCCAAAAATATCTTTTATTATAATGTAGTTAATTTATCTAACCCTATTTAATGTTTGTTTTTAAAATTATAAATGATGCATAAATATGATAATTATTTTTTGAATATTATTATTTAGATGATTTAATAATGACCTCTACTACCAGAGGAAAATTACCAAATTCATTTTTTATATATGATCTGAATATCATAAAGAAATCATACACGAGCTTATGTAAGTAAGTAATTTCATATTACATGATAATAAGGAATTAAAAATTATAATAATCAAGAAAAATATTCTTAATTAATTAATTAATTAATACCAATTTATAGTTTAGGAATATAAATCATAAAACTGAAGAGTTGGACTCTATGTAATTGACACATTAATTTAAAAACAATGATTTTATAGTATTTATGGATTATTTTATAAATTATATTTTTATATGTCCATATTGTAAAATAATATGTTTTACCCATGTATGTATATATATATGATCTTTAATGGAAGATTATTTTTATTAATTATTTTATTTGATGGTTTTCAAATAGATTCATTCTATGTATATTTTACCTAACATTATTAATTTCATTATAAAATACAAAAATTGAACATAATTAACATACACAGTGTCAATGGTTCTTCCACCACCATAACCATTATTGAATATTTGGATTAATTTGCAGGATATACTTTTTTTCAAGGAAACCCCTCCCTCCCTATGTTTTGGTTATTTTTAGAAATGTTTTAAATGCAATTAATAATAAAATATACATATATGTTATCTAATGGATTCAAAGATTATTTTTATGTGTGTGTTAATAAAAATGAAATATTTCCAATGTTATGATTATGTTATGGTTCTTGGATTTTTTATGATAACTGATTATCCTAATATAGCTCTCTAAATTATTGGGTAATGGGATAGGGTTAAACGATTAGAGGTTTACCTAATGAATTTTTTTAAATATATCTGGTATGTATTCCCATTTACATGATTTATTAAAAAGGGTTCATGAAAAAAATATACCATATAACATACAAGACATTTTTTATAACAAGTTTTCTTCTAAATATTTTAATTTTTAATGATATTGTAATTACATGTATTAAATGGAATGATTTTTCCCTTTTAGGTAAAAATGGGTTTTTACTAATTTAATCTTCAACGATATTCATTTGTAATGTAACTTTTATGATAATGATTTGGAATTTTTTTTCTTATTATTTTTATAATGAAAAACATTGGTAGTAAATTAGACTTCATGTATACATAATTGATTGTTTATTCCCAAGGTTTATTATGTTAAAGGAAAACAATAATATTTGATCTCATAGTTTCAATATGGACCAACCGATTTCTATAATTAATTAATTTACTTCCTTAAAATATCATTTTTTTCCTTCCATCTTTTTAAATACTATTAAAAGTGTTCTAGGATATGTAAGAATAATGAACATATCATGTGGAAAATGAATCATATTTTCCAGGAAAGGAAATTTTTTTCATTATAAAATATTTATATTGTAGAAAAATATATTCATAGAGGAATTGTAGACTTTGTAATATATTATTTTTTTATATATTTTTTGGTGAATAAATATTTAACTCCCTAAACCAATATGATCCATAGAATATATTAATGTGAAAACTTTTTATAAATCATGTAATTATTGAGTGTTTAATGTTTAGGTCCTTATATCAAAGGCTAGTGAAGACATATCAAATGACATAATCAAATTAATAACCTGGTGATTAGAAACATAAGAAATGGGTTAAATAAAACTATTTTTAAGGAAAATGGAATATAAAAAAGTGAAGGATCATAAAAATATAGAATAATATGATGAAGACATAAATATCATGTTAATTGAACAAAAGATCAATTGCAATAATCCAAAAAAATTATCATTCAACATAAGATAATAAAAAATATTTTTATAGAAACATAAAATATATGAAATGTGTTAACCACATATCATTATTTACAAAACACGTGATAAAGATTTAAAAGTGAATAGTACCTTAAAAATAAATAATGATCATAAAAAATTGAATTGCATCAAAGAAATATTCTTTTAATGATAGAATATATGGATAAATAATATGGTAAATTGGAAATACTATAAAAATTGAAAACAATTTGTGTGAAACCCAATTATTCCCATGACAATGTCGAAAAACTGATTATTTCCATGCTTTAAATGTTATAGAACCCATCATACTCATTTTTATTTGATAAAACACATTTTTACACATTTAACAATCTCAATAAACATATACATAAACCAATTCTTTTTCAGGAGATATAAGAACCCACCCATAATAATCCATTAATATGTGTTCCAGGTAAATTCAATCATCGCCACAATATAATTAACCCTTTCAAAAATAATTGGCTTCTAAAAAAAATAATATACATATTAAATCACAGGATATCAAAATTAAATTTTCTCAAAGGATTAATATCATAGTAACATAAAGACGATGATTAAATCATAAATTCATGGTTGATAACCCATAATGGAATAATTGAAGTGAAATTATAAATGTTTTCTCAAAACCTTTTGAATTATTACTAAAAAGATAAGGTTTAAATTAAAATCAATAACACATTTTTTATAATTATATGATAATATGTTTTCAAAAAATTAATAAAAAACTATTCCTAATAAAATACATTTTAATAGAAATAAGGTTTCAAAATGGAGAAGGTAAAATACATTGAAAATATTAATTTTAAAATAATAATTAATAATTAATAATTCAAAATAATTAAATTTTTCTAAAATGGGATGTCAAAATAAATTTAAAACATTTAAATTTTAATAGAATATTTAAAAATAAAATCATGGAAAAAATTTATAAAGTTATTCATAAGGTAATGTGGAGTTCATGATAAAACAATTATTTTAAAATGATGAAAACAATTTATGAAAATTTTATATAACCTTGTGGAAGACCAAAAATTTTAGAAAGAGACTGCAAATATTTCATTAAATTGAATACAAGGGAATTAAATTATTGTTGGAGTTAAAAAATCGATGATTATATTAGGGAATAGAGAACATTGGTGGGATGTAATAATGGGGAAATTTGAAATGTTTTTTTAGAAATATTAATCACATCAAATATAATAGAATACTAATTAAATTATGCGTTATCGAAATATTTACATTCATGAAAATGAAAGGTGGTGTATATCAAAAACAAGTCTTCATGGATTAAAACTTGGGACAAATAAATCCATTCATTGTTTCCCTAATTACATGAATGTAATCTAAGATTGTGTTTAAAAAATCATAAATATCTTAACAAATAATTTTATATACATTTAATACCTAAAAAAATTTATAATATCTATTAATAATCATATTATCCCTATATATTGGTTAGTTGTTAACATCTTCTCACATTGGGTGTTTATAGTTTTGACCGTTTATAATAGCTTCGATAGAGTGGAGTCAGTATTCATTCTTCTTCAAAATATCATAATTCAATGTTAAATAATGTTAAAATAATTTAATAATTATAATGATATATGATGTCTATATTTCCACCCATAAGAACATTATCCAGTATCTTTGAATAAAAAATACAAAGAAATATTTTTTGGTGATTTTTCATCTACAAAGGGTGTTCTAAAAAATAATGACCGATGTATTGTGGTATTTTTTATGAATTAATAAATTATTTACATATTTATATCATATTATTCGCTACATTAAGGATTCCAATTAATTTATAATAAAATTTCATAGCATTGTGCATGTAGGTGGTCAAACCCAACCATACATGAATATACCATGATTAAAGATGATTATAATCTAGTTTAGTTATAAAATTATTCCAATAGTTTTATTATGGTGTCATTTATTGATTATTACTGTGATATATCATTATTATAAATTAATTATAAGATAATATTATGGGTAAAGAAATATTACATATCATTAATAATTGATTTTCCTCGATATATGACAGTTAAAAAAACATAGTTTATGATAATCTTTTATTTTTCAAATCATTAATACCATAACAGTAATGATATAATAAAAACCATATTTCTCCTATGAAGACACTCTCACGACCATCCATGTTATATTTTTATGAAATAAGATGTATAAATTAGTCGTCCCTTAGAGGTGATAGTCTAGTCATATGCATGGTTTGAGGATTTTGTTTTCCATAGAATAAGACATTGAGTAATATGGATTATAATTTAAGAAAAAAAATTATAAATATAATAATTATATATAAAATTCCATATTATGACCATCCTTTTATGGTGGCTAAGGATAACATAAAAATGAATTTTATCAAGTAAATGGTACTTCCCACAACGTATGATTCGAGCATTTTCTTTTATTAATGGAAAACAAGAGGGTGGTGTTTTATTATGCCATTATTATAATAATATATAATAATAATAATAATAATTTTATTACATTAATCTTGTGTAATTAAATATTTATAAATATAAATGATATAATAAAATATATAAATGTGGAATTGTTTAGGAATTTATACCTCATTTAATATATTATCACTTTTTAAAGGGTATTGAAAATTTGATGGTTGGATTGTAAGTATAAAAGACATATTTTAGGTGTATATGGTTGTGGATAATTTTCTTGATAGATTTAGTTATTAAAACGATGTTATTTTTCATAAGGGGAAGTGAAGAGAAGATTTTCCCTTTCATAAGAGTAAATGAATATCATTTTTGAAAATACCTTAATCTATTCAATAATGGGTAGTCCCTCTCAAAAACATTGCCCCGAAATTGATAAATAATGTCATGGAGGGAAGGTGAGTTTGATATACACATATATTATACAAAAAATAATGATTTTTTAAAATTTTCATTCACCCTACATGAACGGTTACTCACTTTTACCATTTTAGTTTTAACAATAGTAACTAGTTTTTACGAAGTGAATTTATCCATTATTATTAAATAATAAAATAATATTATTATATATTTTTTAACCAATGATTATAAATAATAAATCCAACTTATATAAAAAAAATCATATGGAAAATTAAATTTAACACAAGAATATATAATTCTTAAAAACTCTTTTTTTTGAAACATATTTTTTTGAAACAAAAATATTAATTATTGTTGTAAAATTATAAATACCATTTATTCCAATGAATTTAAATATATTTATATATTATATAAAATATCATTTATTTAAAAATGAAATAATTTAAAAACATCACATCATTATGTTATAATTATTTAAACAAAACACTCAAAAACATGTTCTCATTAAAATGTTGTATAAATTTTCAAAATATTAAGCACGAGTATATAAATTCAGTATAATATTTTAAATTATTTATAATACTTTATAATATATAATTTTTTTTGAAAGGTTTTTAAATTATTAATTTATTCATATAATAATATAATTTCATAGAAGCAATGATATTAACAAAATCATTATTTACACAATTACCAATAAAATCGATTATTTTAATAATATATTAAAAAAACACATATAAAAATTTTGTTTTTAGGAATTATAAAATTATTGAAACATTTTAAAATTAAGAATCTTAAACATTAAAACATTGAATTTTTATATAATTATAATAATATAAAAATATGCATTTATTTAAAAAATAAAATTTTCAATATTGACATATATTAGTGATTTAAATTCTAAATATAATAAAAATGTAGTGTCATGTTTAAGATAACCATTATATTTTTAAAATAAGTTCAGTTTTTCTATAAAAGGATATTATGATTTTTAAAAAGTTTATATCCATCAATATTATAACGATAAACCTTAAATACATTCCTTAGAATAGAAATTACTAATTTTATTGACATTATTTTATTAAAAAATTCCTAAGCGCAATTGGATTTAGAGAACTGAAATGTATCCATTAATTTGGGGTGGAAGGAAAATGAGACCAATTTACCCCTTTCTTCTTCATTGATAGTTATTTCGTTGGTTTTCTTTACTATCAGGTACTAGTAGTTTATGCGTTTCAATCATCTTCAAACAAACATTTAGTTCGGGAATTTACTTAGATAATGATTATATTCCCCATACATTATACATGTAATTGTTGGTTGTTCGCTTTCACGAGTTCTATATTATTTCCTCATGTTAATTGAACTATTATTTTTCCATTTATAAAATGATTCTTAATGAGCCCTTTATCAAATGTATATAATTATCTTGTTCCCATTGTGGAATTTCCATAGAGATTTGTTCCTCCTTTTTAAAATGTGTTAGAAGATATCAAACTTCTAATGTGGTATGTCTTTGTTTACATTTAGGTTTAACCCCTGTTTATTGTCAATGAAATGTTTCATGGGAGTATGAAGAGTTTCCAGGGTATCCTAGAGTTTTGGGGAATGAAACACCTAAAAGGAGTACCTCTACAATATGTTCAATGGTTTTTTCACTATTTGTGCAAGTTGTGCACCCTTGAGAGCGGTGGTGAAAAGTAGGTAAAACTTTTAATGAAAGGAAAACAAACTATATAGGTATAGAAACAACCATCCTACAGGAACATATCTTTTTCTTTTCAGACCATGTAGATTTCTAGGAGATAGTGTGACCCTTATACCCTCTACAATAGGTGATGTTGCATGGTTGGCACTGAGTTTGGCCGACCTTACGGTCGAATTATGTTCCTCATTAAACAAAGGGGGAAATTCCCATTTTCTCTATCATGATTTATGAAATATCACTGAAATTTATTCCCCGTTCCCCCTACAAATGTCATGGTAATGAACCAAAACCCCTCAAACCTTTCTTGATAAAGTACCCTTGATTTTGATCTGTTTGTAGTGCCCTTTGGTGATGATTTAATATCAGGGGTAGTATAACACTCCTCTTGCACCAATTTTCTAGAATATGGCTTGTATTATTAGTATTCTCCTTCCAAATCCCTAAAACGTAATTTTTTTTATAAAACACATGGTTTTATATATAATTTCATTTTTCATCTGAATCATGTAGTAGGTGTAAATGATTATACATCTATGAATTTGAGGTAGGTGGTCTAAAAAGTATATCTCATTGCCTTAATGTTAGTTATGCGTATGTGGATTTTCTATTGGTATCATTATGCTGTGTAATTGGTTTGTTTTTTGAGAAATTTTAAATGGGTTAATTTAATGACGAATTCACCCCCTCATGATACATTTGGGATCTATAGACACTAAATAGGCTAGAAAAAAGGCCACTCATTGGGTGTTCTACAAAAACGACCATACATTTTTTTTACTTTAATATAAAATCAAATAGTTTATAAAATATAAAATATAAATGTTAATTCTATAATCCTATAAGAATTTTAGGAAGGATACTCAGTGAAAATTATTTTTATTTTGTTATCATGGGTTTATGGAATGAAATTTATGTTAATTGAGTATTTTATTTACATGTCGTGAGGGGGAGTTTGGTTACGCATGAATGTTTTAAATGTGTTATGGAATGAAAATTGTTAATGCGTTAAATAGTTAATGATTTTTTTGGACTTGTTTAAGTGGTATATGTTGGATTTTGGAATATGAATCTACATAGATGGGTCAGGATATACTGAGGCATTACCCCCATATTGCATGGGTTAGGGTATCAAAATGTGGATCTATTACCTTAACGAATGCACGTGATATGATAACATAGACTGAGGTTCTGTGGTATGTTGTCAATGTAGTTATATTGTTTTTTGAAATGGTTGTGCCTTTGAATAATGGGAATTAACCTCCCCTCATATTTTTTTAATTAATGGGAATAAGGAAAAGTGAATTTGATGAATATGGATTACACCTGGATCTAATTGTCATGGTGTGAAACCATAATAATGTTAAAGTATGGAAATCATTTTAACTTTGGTATACCCCTTTATTTTATTTCAAACATTCATTCATTATTAATATAATATAGCTATTTTCTATACACTATTGTTGGTGGACAATCGTGCTATACACAGACACTTCACGAGTCTCCGTTCGGTACATGGGAAGAGTTGATAGTTTAATGTTAAGCAAGGGGCAAGATCCCTATGGTAGATGGTGGATGTGGGCTTAGGATGTTCATGGGTGAGGGAACTTGAATTGGTTTAATGAACTATTTTTTGGATTCTTATTTAATCCTCATTATTTATTTTTCATTACACTTGACATCATATGACATGACATGAAATTACATATTTATTGTTTGGTTGTGTGTACTTTCCCAATTTTGGGAATCGATATCTAATGCATGATTATTTTTATTACAATTTTTACTATTTATTATATATCTATCATGGAATACTCTGAGAAAGTGGGTATCATATCCCCATGTACCACCATAAACCATCATTACTAGTCAGAAACCTCTACCATACGAGGAGGAGTTCTTAGGAAATATATCAGAACAAATTCATGAACTGGTTGAGTGGACCCTTGGCTAGGAAATTAAAAATTCATATCATAGTGGTTTAATATTATTTTTCATTTTTTCGTGATGGTATATAGATATTATGATCTTTCATGACTTTTAAATGTGATCATGCATGGTAGTATCGATCAACTTTATTCTTGGGAACTTATGTACCCTACAGTGGCCTGTTTATCTTGACATTCATTGTTACAATAGAATTTTAATTCACCATGGTTTATCCAATTGATGTGGAATGATATTATTTTGTGATGTTTTACGATAGAAATTTTATATGTATGCATTATTTTAGGAACATAGGGATATATGAAACATTTATCATGTTAGGAAGATATGAGAAAACATGTAATGGTTTGGCATAAGAACTCGAAATTTATTTTAAATTTCATGTGTTTTTCAAGAAACTTTTCCTAATAGATATTTTTGATTCTATAAACAATTAAATGAATTTGTTGAAATTGTAAAACTAGTTCATAAAAGGGGAAACATTTTGTGTTTTAAATTGAAATACTACAAAAATGTTGATGTGAAAGGCATATATTTAGGAATGAATGGGGTTAAAATCTTGTTGAACATGGCCCATGATAGGGGAGGTCCAGAATAATGATAGATAAATGATATTTTATTTTAGAATAGTGTATGTGGAATTGGATATTTATGGATAGTATTAAAACCTCTTTTTTTTAATTGTGAAGACCATTTGTGTGTTTTGAGATGTGAGTTCAAAATTGTATTGGGATTCCACCATAGCGATGTCTAGTGGTTGGGTGAAAATAGGGAATCACCTAGAATTATCCTCTAGTAGCGAGGAAATAAACCCCATTGGTTCTATATAATAGAGTGGAAGTGTATTTATTTGTGAAAATCAATCAATTTTTTAATAGGATGGAGTGAGATCCAAGGTGGGTTACGTTGATAATGTTTTATCTGACTACAGAGTTTCAGATGCAACACACACTAATGATTACCAATTATGGTGGAAATGAGATAACCATGTTCTAAATAGCTTACATTCAGATTATTATGGATCCTATAGTGATACACATTAGCAGAGAGTTAATTTGGAGGATTATATGTTTTATAAACCAGTGATACACCGGTGGAATGTCCTGATTCATGTTGAGAAGGTATATGGATTGAAATTAAAGTATTTCCAAGAATTGTTTCTAGGGAATTTATGACCCATGGAACTATGTGAACGAAGGATTATGATGACTACATAAATGACATGCAGTGAAGTCTTATAGAGTTTTTAGGGGATGAGGAATCTATGATGATTCATTTTTAGGGTGGACATATATATGAGATCATGTATAAGGATAATATTTTCTATTTAATGTGGTTTACTAATCCGGTAGATCAGACCCTCATTTCTGAAGGGTATATGAAGGAGGAATCTGGTAGTGTACATGCGGTTCTAGCTTGGTAGACTATTTCTATAGCTTCTAATGGTAGAAATATATATTTTAATAGATTTCATTATGGAATTGCTATATAGTGTAGTCAATGATGAGGATTTATCTATTAGGTTGGTGATAATGTGTTCAGTTATCAGTGCATCTAACAGGGACACATGTGTCGTCAGTGTCCCTGATAACTAATTTTGTTCAAATCATACTTCCAGACGGGATATTTACAAAGGTTTGACAGGAACTCATGGTAGGTATAATGTGATGGAGGATCCAGAAAGATAGAAAGATCAATAAGGGGGCCTACTTCCCAATACCAAGATGGTTGTTGAACTTCTTATATCTATATCAAGTGAGGTGGTGAATGTGGTGTTTTAGGAAAAGAGTTTCCATATCAACTGGGTAGTCTAGCAGGTGGCACACATATTGAGACCCATAGGAGAGGGATGGGTCATTGACATGTATCTCATCTACCACTTGTTGGTGGTGAGGCTTGACCATTGACGGGTCGTAGGGTGATCCTTGTATCTTCCTTAATTGATAGTCATTTATTTGTTATATGGGCCTTGTATCTATTTATCTATGCTCATTTTTTTAATGTTTTGGTCCAAAGGTCATGAAAATGTGTAGGGTGATATCAATTGACACATTTTTGAGATTGTAAATAGATAATATTCAGTGATATGAGGATTACTCCCTCAAAGTATGTGCATACATTATCCTTTAGAACATGTTAATGATTGATATTTCAGGTATTTAAAAGATATTGGGAATAGAATAGGGTTGTTTTATAGATCATGTATTTACTATTATCACTGAAGTGTAACATTCACATCACTTTATGTTACAACTTCTCTTGACAGAGGGAATGAAATATTAAAAAAGTTATTGCATGGAATTTTCTTCAATATATTGGTGAGATCACATCCAATGTGGCATATATTATGCTCCATGATGAGGTAATAGAGTATCTCTCCATTATTCCTGTGGTGGATTGATCACTATATTTTTTTTCTAGATTACTAAATTGGGTTTCTTTCTCATAGAGAGGTCGGTTTCAGATTTGAACGAATGCCTGGAGCGGAGCTTGTGTCTATTCTTCCATACAGAATGGTACTGTAAGAAATTATAGAACTTTGGACAATGTTAAAGGAACAGTATAATAATGAATATATCCACCTAATTACGTCACCCTGGGGATATCCAGTTTTTTTTAATAAGGGTGATGTGAAATATTTTTTTTTCGATTTCTGGAGGCCTAATCAGAAGACTCATAAGAATTTTTTTCTAATTTTGTATAACATTGAACTCTTTAAGCATCATGGAAGGTGATTCCATTTTCTATGAAATTGATTTGAGTTCAAGGCATCATCGAATGATTGTGGGACCTTATGATATAAAATGGATATATTTCAGGTTCACTTATGGTTTGTAAGAACTCACTGTAATGTGCATTGCATTTAACAGTTCTCCTATCATGTTTATGGATTCAAAAAAATGTGTCATCCATCCATAAATGGATCTCTTTATTTTTTTTGTTTTGATGTCATCATGGTTCCCGCCAAGACATGTGATGATAATTCCCAATACCTTGACATTGTATTGAGTAAACTAAGAGGCAATAATTTGTATGCCAAGATATATATTTATCAGTTATGTATCAACAAGGTACATTTCATGGGACACATCATCTAGGAATATGGTGTATCTGTGGAATCAGATAAGGTTCTGGAAGTTTTATTTTGGTAGTCACTCAATATATATTTTTAAATTATAAGGTTATTGGGTTTGTCATGATATTACCGGTGGATCATCAAGAACATTCACTGAATAAAAGTACTACTCTATTTCTTAATAAATAATGGTTTGATGATTTAGTTATCTAGATCATGTGATTATTCCTTCTATGAGCTAATGAATCTATTGACTACTACAACTATTTTTACTCTACTCAAGACTGGTATAGAATATACATTATTTTTTTATGCCTCTAGTGTAGGAGTTGTGGTAGTGTGGATGTGAGGATATCGATACATGGAATATGGTTCATGATAATTTGAGACCACATGAATTAAATTTCACTATTAAGGATATCATTTTCCCACAGTGGTCTATTATTTACAATTTTGTTGGTACTACCTTCTGGATTAAAAAATTATTTTTTATTTTGATCATAAATTCCTTAAGTATATATTCACCCACTATCATTTGAATCATATAAATTAGATATCTATTGAGGACATGTAACCCTTTTATTTTGAGTTAGTTTACAAATAAGTGAAGGGAAACAATGATATAGATTATTTTTATATGAATACACTACATTGGGAAATCCAAGATACTTGTTCGGAGTGGATGATGTGGGCCTTTTGTGGAGATTCATATAGAGGTTTAGAAGGAATTGTTACTGATATCCTTAAAATCCTTAACATTTGAGTCCATACTACTGAAATGGATTAGTGATAAGTTGTTTGAGGGTCCATTGTTTCTATCCTTGACCAAAATCCTTGAAGGTGGTGAGTCACCTTTCTATAGGACATTGTACAAAATTTTGAACAAAATTTAACTTGACCTTCATATATAGTAATGGTTTCCATGGATGAAGAAATAGATTACATGATATTTTATTTTATTTTATTGCAATTTGTAGGTGAAGGATGATTATTAGTGACCATGTGGTTTGTCATAGCCACTGTCAATTCTGAAATGGATGTGGGACAAAGTCTTGATGGATTTTTTACGGGTCTTCTAAGGATTCCTTGAGATAATGAATCTATATAGGTTGTTTCAGTTCTATTTACCATGTAGACACATTTCATTCCGATATGGGAGAGTATTATAGTTATTCGGTTGGATGACAATATGTTCAAGAGATAGTTTGGTTCCATGGGGTACCGTAGAGTATTGTCTCAGATCAGGATCATTATTTTACTTCATAATATGGTAAAAATTTGAAGAAGGATCTTATTAACAATGTGTTATTGTGTATGGATTCCCACCCACATACATGCAAGTAGTCATAGAATATTATTAATGTGGTAGCGTACATATTGGGGGAATGTTTCCTAGACTTTGGTGGATCTATGTAAAAGAACATTTCACTTATAGAGTGTCGTTATATCAATAGTTATCAAGGGAATATTCAGATAAAAATATGATGAAATCTATGGTAGGAAATGTAGATCTACATTATGTTTGATGAAGGAAAGAGAATAAAATTTTTTTGGGATGATTCTCATGCATCATATATTATATAAGGTTCAGTTGATTTGGAAATGTATGTCTTTGACTTAGAGTAGGAATAAGTCATATGAAGATCAACATTCTGAAACTCTTGATTTTTCAATGGGTGATTCTATCCTCATTCCTCTATAACAAATGTTGGGTGACCATATTATTCTAAAAATAGGAATGTGGGAACCCAGATATACAAGATATTTTATAATCTTTCTAATATAATTGGAATAGTTTCATAATGATTGGTTGTTCTATAGTGGTATAGTGGCATGCAATATATTTTCATGTGTCCAAGCTCTAGCATTGTCACCTTGACCCAACTCATGTGACTAATATTGATGACATATATTTTTTGGATAATTATTCCTTTGAGGAGCATCTTGTTCATCTTTTGGATCATTGGGATATTGTTTTACATTGTAATATGGTGTTGTTGGTTCAAGTATTTTGGATGAATGGTGATTTTTAGGAAGAGACAACAAAGATGGATATATATGTATAAGATTAGTGGTATAATCACTTTTATTTGTTACCTCAATTATTCTTGGGAGGGAAGAATGATGACAATATGTTATAAGGTGGGGATATTGTAAGATCCTAATCATCTAATTAGATATGTTCTTCTTCCTGTTTTAGCATAACACCGTTTATGGTTGATCAAATGCTTCCCAAGAGTATGAGGATTCATGGGGGTGTCTGGGGGGGTTCGAGGAACACAAAAAAGAATAATGTTCCTTCTAGTGGAGGTTTCATAGTTAGAATATGGTTAGTGAAAATCATGCACCAGAACTGTTCTTCATATAGAGGGGTGTTTCATGGTTGTAAAAACAATGCCTGTTGGGGGGCCAAATAGTATAAACTTATACAGATCTATATTTTTTGGAAAACACATGGTTTTTTCAAACCCTACAGATTCAAAGGACACTGAATGATGATGTCTCCCTCTCAGACATAGGCTAGATCATGATGTGTGCACTATTTATCTAACTATATAACCAAACCAGGTTCCACATTAAGAATTGTGGAATACACAGTTTTTACTCTTATGATTTCTGAAACCTCAATTGAAGATCATCCCATTTCATTCAACAGATACCTTGGTGGTCAATAAAATACTTCCAAACTTATCAAGGATGAATCCCACTCAATCATGAGCTATTAGGAGTAAATTTAGGTTTGGATTGAAGCTACGGGTGTGTCTAACATTCATATTTTCTATAATTTCTGAATTAGGTATTGTATGATCATTATTATTATTTTGAATCCCTGAAGCATAATATTTTCAGAAAACACTAGTTTTTGGTTTTGATGGAGGTTTCAGTTTGAAACAAGGGAAAGTATTAAGATATATTTAATCTATAAAATCAAGGTCAGTTGTTTAAAAGCAATATCCCATTAATTGTGTGTTTGATATGTGAGTGTGGATTTGTTATTGGTATATTTATATTGTGTATTTTTTTCCTTGATAGTAAATCACAAATTTATTGATTTAATGACGAATTAAACCCCTTTGTACCCCTATTAGATTCATTGGGCCGAATAGATTGGGAAAATCCCACCCATGGTGTGTCTTGTATCCTCTAACATAGAATTAGGTTGTTAAATAAAAAATAGATGGGTTTATGAGAAAAAATATGGTCGTTACCATTAACATGTTTTAATGGGTTTATGAAATAAAACAAACGAAAATTGTGTTATGTTTATTAACATAGTTTTTGGAATGATGTTTATGTTAATTGGGAGTATTTGATAACATGGAATAAGGGGTGTTTAGTTAAGAATCAATGTGTTAAATGTTTTATGGAATGTAAATGATTAATGTATTCAATAGTCAAATGATAATATGAATATGATTAATTAGTATGTTTAGGGTATTGGAATGAGGCTCTATCTCCACTGGTTAAGCTAGATTGAGGTTTTAGGCCCTTTCCAAGAATTGTGTGGGTAAGGGTTTAAGACTAAAGATATGTGACCCTAACAAATACACATGATATTACATCATGTAAAAAGGATTAAAAGTAAGTTTTTAAATTTTTATATTATTTTGTGAAAAGGTTTTCCTTGTGAATCAATGGACTAGATCCCCCTTATATGTTTTTAGTTGATTAATATAGACCAACCTGAATTTAATGAATATGGGAAACACTTACAACTAAGGATGAAGGTGGTAAATAATAATAATGTTAAATGATAACACTCATTTTATCATTTTCCCTATTTTAATTGTTTCACCTCTGTATACAATTTTTATTTTTAATGGATATTTTGTTGGTACCACTAGTAGTAGTCTATGGGGATTTAATCTGACCCTATGTAGGCCGCCATTACGTACTTGTGCAGACATCGTGGTTGCTGGTTTTGAATAGTGAAAGGGATCTATTCTAGATGGTTGATGTAATATTGGTTTGTGAAAGGGTGATAGAACTGGACATTGTATCCGGACCCATTTTGGGGATCCTATATCTCTCATCAATTTTTTGTTTTTTCTTTACCCTTTTCACTATATCACATGAATTGTAATGAAATATTTATTGTTTGGTTGTGGGTATGTTCCTAGTTTAGGGAATTTCATGTGTGACTCATTATTACTATTTTTTATATTTTCACTATTTCTTATTTATATACACTGTATTACTTTGTTAAAGAGGGTATACACTACCCTCATGTCACATTAGACCCTCTCTGCATGTCAAAATCCTCTTCAATATATGGAGCTCTACCTGAGTTTATGTAGTAATCCTTCTCATGGCACCGAGTTTGTGGATCTTCGGTCAGAGAATTACATATATGAAATTTAACATATTCTCCACCATCATCTTCATCACTTGTTATTTCATGAGACTCCATTTTTTCATTTATTAATGAGTTTTTAACTTTATAGATGTTCTCATTTTCTATCACATTCTACTATTATTATTTAAAATAATCATAATATTTTTCATTAAAACTTCTATTCTATGGTTGGTTCATTTATTTAACAACCACATTATTCTTTTCATATGTGGTTACATCTATTTGTATCCATAATTAAAACAAATATGGTTGAAATTATTGAAGAAATAGTTACAAAAATTGATAATATCTGAATCATAAAAGTAATTCAACATTAAAAAAATTATTTTTGATTTCCTTGATGGTCCAAAGATTCTTTATCTCAACCTATATCAATGAAATAATGATCTAGGTTACATTAATTTGGGTTATATTCTAATATCCACCATAATCTATAAAATTAAACAATAAATAAATACCTCATATCATCTCTTAAAGATTATATCAATCACCAAAGCATATCCTTTGGGAGTTCAAGACAAGGTGTGTAATAAGGCCCCTTTTTCATAATCTAGGGGATGATAATGATAATACCTAATCTGCCCTATTGGTATTATTTCACCTTGTAATATCAGTTCCAGGTACATCTTCCACTTGTGTTATCCATAAGTTGATTTATTTCTAGTGAAAACCATATACACAACACATTACCATTATTTTTTGATATCATCCTACACATGGCCTCATGTAGAGTGTTTTTATTACGATTTTATACCACTAATACCAATGGTGACTAAAATAATATCCAAAAAAATTAATGTAATATCCAAAATATCTAATCCATTCTCTAAATACATCTATAGAAACACTTGATAATCATAATACGTATAGTATAATAATATCATAATTTTAATATTACATCTCATGAAAATTCAAATCAACCAATGATATAAAAGTTTAATATCTATTATATTATCTATGTAGAAATATTATTTTACAACACATTCAATATCATATACATAATTATGCTACTCTAGACCAATTCAATATAACTAATTTTTTCTAATAAAGTTCATAAAATGGGAACTGGAAACATAAAAAATGGGTGACATTAGCCACTTTGTAAGGGAAAAGTCATATCATAGAGTGCAATACTATAATCCTAAAAATGAATATGAGGAATTCATAAATATCATGATAAACATACACATGAACTTTTTTCTAATCATGAAACCTGATATCATAGTCAATGAACCTAAAAGGATCATCCAAGAATCATAAAATAACTAAAATGGCTCAAACACATTTCATTTATATCAACCATGTGTTCATACTACAAAAAAATATAGAATACATTAGAAATAAGTAATGGTCATGAGGATATGGATATTCAGTAAAAAATACATATGGTAAAATTATCATAACCTGAATAACAACATAGAAATGTGGATATACCATAATCATAGGAAAACATTGTGAGAAAGTTGATTATTTATATTCCTGTGAGGGAAAACTCTTTATTTCAACAGTTGAGAACGTTTTAAAATATATAAGTACAAAAAATTTGTAAAAAGTATCATTATGTACAAGCCTGACTATCTCGTTATATATAATCATTGAAAAATGAATTAGTTGAAAATATAGGACACTGCTAACCATCATAAATTCATATATAGCCACATAAAGTCAATCATCGTCATAACATAAATAAACCATGGAAAAAATGGGTCTCATAAACATATCATGAATATAAAAATAATAGGATATTAAAATCTTATTTCAAAAAATAATAATTACCTTTACAAGAAGATCAAAATGTCACTTCATGAGAAAAAAACCGTAAAAAAAATCTAATTTATGAAATAAATGTTTTTATAAAAATTTGTTTTCAGTATAAAAGAAAAGTGTAAATTAAATTTAAAACAAACAAATTAGAATATAATGAAACTAATTTTTATAAATTTATTATAAATACATCCAAATAAAATACCCTTCAAAAAAATAATTTTTTAAAATGGATAATTTATAATAGTTTGAAAAAACTACTTTTAAAAAGAATATATAGTAATGAATTCATAAAAAAATAATGTTTTCAAAAAAGAGAATTGAAATAACATTAAAAAAAATTTATTTAAAAAAAATATTTAATAACAAAATATTGGAAATATATATAAATTTTATCAATAGTAAATTTTCTGTTGAGGATAAGTCATTTTATTTTTATGGATATAAAAACATTTGGATAATTTTTATAACCTTATATAAATAACACATCAATAAAAATTTGATAAACAATTTTTTTAATTAATAAATGGAATAACAGGGTCATTGGAAAAGAACAATGTGAGTTTACACTAGCTAAAGAATAATAATGGTGGGATGTAAAAACATGTACAAGGAACTAAATTCCATATAAAGAAACCATACTTATTCATCAAAAAAAAATTATTTGAAGAAAAAAATTAATTACAAATAATACATTAGTCTGAACCATGATTTCAGTAGAAAAAAAATTATAAATCATAAAAAATTCATATATTATAATTGATAAATCAGGAAATATTTTATTCATTGAAATGTTATTCTGACCCAAGTGATGCGTTTGAGTCACAAATCACTTTATTGATTTTTTAACATTTTAATAAAAACCAAATGAGATGTATATATGTATAAAAACATTTAAAATAAATAAATATAAAAAATTTTGATTCAAAATTTCATTATGTAAATAATTACCCCAATTACAAAGAAAACTAATCTATATGTTAAACATGTCTGATGGGATTCAAATTTGAGACAAATAAAACCTAATATTATTTCCTTTCATTATTGGATGCACTATAATATCGAATATAAAAAACATGAATATCCTACTAAATAACTTAATATCCATATTAAATCATAACACTATTTCTCAATTACACTTATAATCATTATATAAATATATATTAGTTAGTTTTTTCCCATTTTCATTCATCGACAGTTTATAGTATTGATATTTTGTGGTTGTTTATTAGGTTCATTTTTGATATTTATTCCACTTAAAATGTTCATATTTTAAATTTAAGTAGTTTTATTTAAATTTAATAATTATAAAACTTTTATAGTTTAATTTTACTTCCCTGAGTACTTTAGCTATTATTAATGAAGATAAAATTGGAAATGAACATTTTTTAGTGATTTTAAACTTATGAAGGGGTTTTTATTAATTATTGTGTTAAATATTGATGTATATATTTAAAAATTTAAAAATTATATATTTATTATATATTATACTATGGATTATATTTTCATAAATACCCATGATAAAAGTTAATAGCTTCGCTTTTGTAGGTTGTCGAACCAACCCAAACAATAAAATTCTCTAATTTTTAATGACTAGAGGTGATTTATTTTTAAAATAATTACACAAGTATATTAATGATATAATTTATTACATATTTTTGTGATATATGATAATTATAAGTGATTTATAATATTATTTTATTGATATGAATAAATTATTGATCTTGAATTATAAATTTTCTTCTAAGTGTGTAGGTTTTAAACGATTGGATTTACAGTGATCATTTTTCGATCATATAATTAATAGGAAATACATTTTTTATAATAAAAACATTCTCATATAAAAAATGTCATATTTTTCCATTAAAACCTCTCTAATTACCAACCATTTAAGGACATAATGACCTGAAAAATGAAAATAAATTGTCTCAAGGAATTGGTAGTCAACACATATCCATGGTGAGTGATTTAGTTTTCCAATGGATGCATATAAGGAGTAATAAAAATTATAATTTAATAATATAAAATATATAATTTACAATATAATAAAATATTAAATTATATATTAATATCATCCATGTAATGTTGTTAAGAAAGAAACAAATGTTCCGTTGTAGTAGATATAGTCATTGCAACACATGATTTGTGGTTTTATTTTTGATATTGTTAAAAGGGGGTTGGTTAATGAATATATAATCATTATAATAACATACCAATTTAAAAATTAAATTTACATTATCATTTAAATTTTTTAAAATTAATTTATGTCACTATAAAATCATTTAATGAAATACAAAAAATAAATAAATGATTAGAATCTTATACCTCACATCTTGGATTATCATCTTTGCGAAGGGAAATAATCCACTAGTGGATATATTTTGGAAACTAGAGAACCAGATTAAATATGTTAAGAGTGTAGAGGAGGGAATGTTTCAGATTTTGGGATGAGTTTGGCTGGTTTCGGTTTTGGTTAAGTGATTATTGCAGTCTACTATTTATAAGTGAAAAGGTATTTCAGTTATAAAAATAACAAAAAATATTTGATAATGGAAAGTAACTCTCAAACAATGTTCCTAAAAATTTGATAAATAACTGATTGGAGAGAATTTAATATCTATAAAAACTCCTAGAAAACAAACATAAACCTATGTTAAACAAGATATTCTTATATTCCATTAAGATTACTAAATTTTATCAGTTTAGTTTTCACCATAATAACAAGTTCCTAACTAGATAATTTATCTATTAATAAAATAAAAATAAACATATTAGAAAAATATAAATTTATTAATTTAAATATGAAATTAAATTTATTGAATATGTCTTATGTTTGGAAAAAATATTTCATAACATAATATCATGTAATGTTCAAAAACCAATGTTTTGAAAATGTTTATTTTTAAGGAAAAAAATTATGATTTTTTGTAAAATTATAAAATACACTTAATCCAAAAAAATTTAAATAATTATTATCATTAAGAGGTAATTTATTATATAATAAAATAAATTAAAATATCATTTCATAGTGTTATGTCTTAATAATAAAAACTTTTGAAAAACTATTTTAATTGAGACACTTTAATTTTTTTTAAATGTTTAGAATGTTTTATAAATTTAACATATTATATTTAAAGGAAATATCTTACAATATTAGATATAATTTTAATGGAATAGTTTATAAAACATGAAATGTATTTATATAGTTAAATAATATCATAAAATAGATGATATGATTAAAATCAGTATTTTCACTATTAAACTGAAAATATTATATTTTAGAAAAATAATAACGTTTTATTATATGCTAATTTTTGTGTGATGAATTAAATAATTGATTTTATATTACCAAATATCTTATGTTTTTTACATATTAATTTTTTCTTATTAAATATATAATTTAAATAAAATGGATTTTATTGAGAAGAACCCATTCAGTATTAACACGTATTAATTATCAACCCTATAAAGGCAACAACATTAAATGGCTTACTGTCATAAGGGTTATAATAGTTTTATTAATTATTAATTATTAGTATTTTGTGGTTCTATATTTTTTAAATAACATGGGTGATGGGTTATGGAACATTATTTATTTTTTATAGTACCCAAATTACGGGTCATTGGAATCTATCGCCCATGTTTCTCCTCAGATAATCATAGTCTCACATGCCCAACATGTGTATCCTCTAAAAATTTTCATCTCACATATTTGGGTATCCACTTGGGTCCTCCAGGACTTTCCCAACTCGTTGATACATATCAAATCCACCATACATATGTTTTTCCAAGGCTTACTATCTATACCCGACCCTGGTCCAATGAGGCCAATTCATAACACCTCAAAATGATTCATCACTTACTGTCCTTATATCTAGTGATTGTGTTGAATTATCCAATTCATAAAACCTGCCAACTCTCTATCCATGCTAAAGGGGTTTCCCCTTATCAAAAATGGAATGTACATCTATCTCACCCATCCCACTTGGCCTAAACACCTCATACCTAGCTTACATGCCCTTAAAAACCAAATCATGCTACCCAAGGCACATGTATCATCCTGGGACATACCTATGACATAATAAAACAAATGTATACATAAAATCTTGGGTTATATAGTCTTAATGTGATATCAATTAAAGAAATTTCTAAAGAGGACTTTTCCTGATCCCAGAAGGATCAAATCCATCCTATCACTTTCTCAATATCTACATGAATCCCAATTCCACTACCAAGTCCCATGTAACATGCATATTTGAATGAAATCATCAATAAGAATTTTAATTACATTATATTATTAGGATTAAATTTCTAAAAAATAGATTTATCATTAATTATGAGCTTCACACAACATTATCTAGGCTGATCATTTCCTCTTCTATTCTTATACCACCACTGGAACTAATATGACAGACAATAACATCAAAAATATTAATTATTTAAATAAATCAAAATAAGAACAATATTTTCAAAAATGAAAATGAGAATAAGTGCATCATGAAAAACTCATATAACCTCATTTTTCCATCTTTCAATGTCATCCTCTCGATGTACTCGTAAAAATCACAAACCAAATTAGAATATTGTTTCATACTACATAGATATTATCACAATAACATTATACACAAGACAAAAAATATTAATGAAATTAATTGAAGGATGAGAAGAAGAATAAGGTAAGTAATTTAAAATTAATATATCACATCACCATAATGAATCCTCTAGAATCAAGTGGTGTCAAATCAAAGGATATCGAGGGAGAGTTTTGATAGAATAGTCCCAACATGATTCCATTATTACCTTAAATATAAACAACTTGATAATTATGATTACTAGTTTTCATCTACTAAAAAAATTCTATGGGGATACTTGAAGTGTGTCCACTAGGAATTATGGAATAAAACAACATTGAAGGGGAATTATTCATAGAAACATAAGGGGCTATGTAACAACACCCACCACCACAGTCCTGTAGAGGAAAAAAATAAATTTTCCATGTTTTTTCCCACCAAAAGGGGAATCCTGATATCACTACCTCTTATATTCCCTTAGCATCACATCCACTAGGATAAATATTCTTTCTTCTCCTCCAGGTTTGATTATAGTGGCCCCTTAGAGATACGACATAATCAGTCACTATGGCAGGGCTGATTTCCCCACAAGTCACTCCCATAGTGAAACCCATTCAACTGTTGTGGGGACTCCCAATAAACAACCACCATGTCTTTACCCCAAATTCATTGGTTTTTTCTTCCTTTTGGAAAACAATTAAATATACCATATCACAAACCACCTTATAATGCACTTGCTTATGGATTAGTTTGTCACCTCCAGCCACTACTCAACACACGGGCCACGTTGACCTAGGTCCATTTTCCAATCAAGAACATAAAACACCTCACATGCATCGATCAATTTCCAATAACATGTTATTGATATGTTTCAACAATCAAAATCACAATGTGATTTCTAATTTTTGGAACATCCACCACTCTTGAATAAATACATTATAATCCCTACAAAAAATAATTACCCAGAAATATTAGGGTTCTTAAAAAATCTTCAATATAATGATTCACATATAAGATAATCCATGTATGTTCTTTATTCATCATTCCAAAGAAACCACTAATTCAACTTCTCCACCAACACACCATGATCTACTCAACAAATTGTACAATAATGTTTTTAAGAAACTACAATGACCATTTACACTAATCAATAAGATCTAAAAAACAATCTCACCACTATCACCAACACCAAGATAATAATCAAACACACTTATCTATCCTAATACACTAAATCACCAAAAACTATTTTTCACCAATTCTTATGATTTGTCCCATTATAAGGATTCCCATAAAAATGTAATTTTTATGGTATGGTAATCCAAATAACAGTGATCGCTTAACAAAAAATGGACTTACTTTGTCCCATATACATGAACAATAAATTTTCTCCCTAACCACACTCATTTATTAAAAAAACACTTTTCAAGCATTATATGGATGACCTCTCCAAAAAATAATATTCCATTCCCATTAATGAATCATCTCATAGACGGATCATGTTACCTAAATCCATATACGAACTATGAGAACACTAGAATTCATTTACCAATTTTTATCCCAACACATATTTTTATTACGTGCCTGGATAAATAAAAAACCACAATAAATATAAGGATCTCACCCTAACCATTAACACACATCGGATCTGACTTGCTCTTAATCACACTAGTTCCATCCAATCCTTAATTCAATTATCCAAAAGCTATCTGAAACTATATCTAATTTCAAAATCCTATGTAAACTAAGGAATAAGATATAAAGTCATCTTTCACCACAAATGTTTCCAGGTTTCTCCATAACTATCTACCCAATCAGACTCACTATATACATGACACTTCTAATATGAGGATGATTTACCCAAAACCAATTGGATTTTCAACATATATAGTGTATCCATGTTGTATCTTATTCAACAAATATTATTATAAATGTTCCACACAATATATATTATTGATTAAAATGACTGGATGTGACATTCACCCCCACACAAGATCTTTATCATAAAACACAAATTACCTCCCTTTCCTAGAGCACCATTAACATCATATCTAATATCACCCAAAATTATAATCACACTCTACATCCGTCAATGGGGTACTCCAAATAATATTTAGACCATTATAATGATCCAAGAATGAATGCATCATTCACAACTCGTGTCAATGACTAGCTATCAAAAGTAACAAGGTACTCTGATCCATCCCAAATGTCCAAATATTGTCACAAAGGTGTAATATACAATGATTTTTATAAACCATCATTCATCTATCAACGCATGGTAATTCACTAATTTACAAAATCAATATACACCACACTTAAACAGTTCACACTAACCCCACATGGAATGTTTTTTCTTGAAAACCCCTCATAACAATTCTATCCTCATCTTGAGGTGGAGTAAACCACCAAGGACCCTATCATAGGCTCAATCACTCCTTATACAATTAGGAAACCCATACCCAATGGGTGTGTCCTCTAATACAACCTTATTACACCACATTACACATTCTTAACCGATTCATGTATCATCAAACATATGATTGTATGCTTTAACCACTACCTATTTTTCACTTCATGTAAACCAATCTACCAATCCAATGTATTTCATTTATTCCAATACTAACCAATTTTCCTACCACCACCCCATAATCATTCTTAGTCCATGATCATCTTCTCATGTGTCCACCATGTCACCAAGTGTTTATATAGAACCAAAAAGTACTAGAATCTAACCAATATTACTATACAAAATTGTCTTGTATAAAATTAATATCGAATTAGACATTACTAACCTGAACTAACCTTATGGTATTTAAAAAATCAACCAATTTAATTTTTTATTATTTCACTATGAATTTGTTTGGGAAAATCCATATAGAAGTTTATTTAAAATTTTATAAAATTAACCTCATTACAATAAACGCTGATGGGTCTACCACTGGGGAATCTAAGTCTTATACTTTCTACTAAGTGTTCCAATATATCCCTTTCTTGTAGGGACAATATATTAATTTAAAGGGAATTACTCTCTATAAGATACACATTAGTTGTAATATAGAAACACTATGGTTCATATAAGTAGAATATAAACAAAACAATATATTGGAAATATTAATATAAGTTATTATTAATATAATAAAAACCACTCATTAGTAAAAAGTCACACAAAAGAAAAGATATTTTAAGATATTTACTACATTCAATATATCATGAATGAGACATATATTTCTACTATGGGACAACATTCAATCCAATAAAATAAAATCATCAATAATAAATTATATATAATAAACAAATTATCTATAATAGTGAAAAGTAATTTCAAAAATCATATTCCCCTATTAGTTGGACTTCACATTGGAAGGGTGTTAATTAGTAACGAGTTCATGTTTCATCACAATATCAATCACATCCTATCTCAATATCCACTATAACTAAAATAGTAGGAAAAATAAAAGTACTATTTTATTGAAATTTTTATATCCATGTTTTAAAGAAACTCATTAGTTTCTCTTCTAAGGTATAAAATTTTCTCAAGGTTTCTCCCTATATTTCGGATTCAAAAGACTTATAGTGAGAGAATAAAATAAATATTGGTGAGACTAAAACCTTGAATAAATTTAATAAAATCATTGAAAATAACTAAAAAATATCATCTACAGACATCAATGTATTTCCAACCCAGACCAGCCCCAAAGACAAGGCTGGAACCAAGTCACATATTTTCATTGTAACCATAACCCTATTCTCACCTAAGGAAACTGGGTATGTAATCCAATAATTCCTCAAACAACACAAAATTTGCAGGGTACTATCCAATATCCCGGACCGGGACTAGCCTTCTCAGTCAATGTTGAACAACATTGAGATCTCATATCTTCCCACACTACTCAATAGAGGACCTCCAATATACTAGGAAACTTAGTCAGAGGCAAGCCTCTTTCAATTTATTAAATAAAACAAAATCCAACTGACAAGAAAACCAAAGTAGAATGACAAGTATAGATCATATTAGTCCGACCCATCACCAGACCCATGATATATTACTTTATCTTCAGTAGCTGATTCCCACTTTGAGCTATCGTAATGTCACAAAATCTTGGCGTACTTCCTTCTGAGGTTCATCTTCTCCAAAGAGAGAAATTCCTTAGAAGTCTTCTCAGCCCAACCTCCCCCCCAATGGAGGACCTGCTAGTAATTGGCTTTGGAAAATAAAAATAGTCCCCCTCGGCCTTCTTCGTGGTGGGTCAGTCATCACATCTGCATTCCCAGACACCTTGCTTTTCCCACCCTGGACAACGTTACTATAGGAGGGACGGACCATGCCACCTTCATTTTCCTTGTCACTATCGAGAAAATCTCCCCATTTTCCAGAACTATGCACTACATGGTAACCCTCCTCCACACCCCATTCCTACTGAGATTTAATGTTATAATCAAGCATATCAAGACAAAATGAATTAACTGTAAGCACGCAACCAACATTAGTCCCCTGCTTCATAAAGATATCACCAGCAACAGCCTCCTTTGAAATTATTCCATCAGCATTGGATTGAAAAATAACCCGCAGTGTTAGCGACCTTCCCATTACCCAACTCTTGAAGAAACATTTTAGTGGAGTAAAGTGCAAGAACATCAACACCATCCTCCCGCCCTTGAAATGGTACACCAAAACCATCTAAATCCATAGCACTCTGCCCCACTGAGGCTTTTCCACCCACAGACACAACTCCATCTCAGTCCAATCCCACGTCATCCATAACCAAACCAACAAAATGGTTTCTATGATCAATAGCAGTCCCATGATTCCATTATTTGGTATGAAAATCAGTTGGATACTTCACCTGCACATTACTCCCATCAATAACCTGCTTTGCTAACCCATGATCGACAGACGACTCTTTCACAATCACATCCTCCGCAGTACATCTAATACTAATGACTGCATCATTCAGGACATCACCCTCCCTTGTTCGTCCTGCATTAGCAGGACCACTACTCATATTCTTCTGATCACCCTCCAAAGAGGCCAAATTCTCCTTTGAGAAGACAGGATTTCATGCACTAGTCCCAGCCACAAACCTTGACTCAATTACAGGATAAGATTTCAGTCTGTCAAACACTTGGAGGACTGATGGGTTTGAAGGTTCATGCACTGTATTTAACCACATGAAAGGCCCGACACAACATCAATATGAACCTGCCACATCCCCTTCTCTGTATGTCCAGCAGGTTGTGCTTCAACCAGTTCACCTTCAGAATACAGAGAGTCCAATCGATCCCCTTGCCTATATGAAACTCTAGGATTGGTATCCCATCAACGTCCACATGTCCATCCTTCACATTCACCTGAGTCGACTTGACATCAACACGCACCCCACAAGCATCCCCACTATGTTCACCCATCCATTGTGAGTGATCAACCATCCCTCCCATGCGGAAAACAACCTCCAAGTGCCCGAATCGTCTACAATTCACACAGAACATCATCCATGACTCAAAAACTACCTCCTGCATCCATCTAAACTCCTTATCGTCAGTAATACAGACACAACTCACATGAGGTATCACAATTTTAACCTCAACACATATGCGTGGGAAAACTAGGTGAGACACAGACTCATCAGTCCTGCAAGTGTTTATGGTAAGGAAACCCAGATTCTCTAACTCATGTCATGGTCGACTATACCTTCTAACTCAAGGAAATTTACCTTGAAAAACATGTCATTATCAGTCATGGTATGGTTGGGTATTGTATAACCTCTGCAAGTAAGACACCTTCGCATAACTACTTCTGTATTACTTATGGTAAAAAAAATTATTTTATCATAGCCCTGATTTTATTACTCATGGTATGGTCCTACAAAAAAATTATTGATAAATTTGAGGACATAACATGGGATCTATAATCATATGGGTAGATATCAATCGCCAATCATATGAATGAAACATAAATAGAGAAGAAGCTTATCACACATTATCACTAGGTCACTCATTTAGTGCCAGTTACTGAAGATATTTCTTGAAACATAAACATACCTAGCCGTCTATCGAAAACTCTAGATACCCCTCAAACTATCCTATTTTCATAATTCTAAATGGTTTATCCACATGGATTTTCATGAATTACACTCATGGTGTCTGTTGTGTTACTCTAGATAAATTTGATATCCGTGATAGAAATTGAATAAAATATCCCTTAATTAACTCATAACATGTTGTTTCAGATCAACATATAATCCATGCAGGTTCTCCAAACCTTATGAAAATCCATCATCACTCTTAGTCCTACTAAATAAAGACTGTTATGAGTAATCCCTCCAATTATATATACCAACTCTCAATCAACCATTATTCTTTCATCCTTATCAAGAATGAAGAGTATGGTTTTCTCACCCTTTCTAATATATCTATGACTCTTATATCTACCCACATGACTATAAAAAACCAACCTACACTGACCGTATATCAGATCATATCTCAAGAACATCCTTATGTCTCATTTCAACAAAATTTTTACCTCCATCCCTTGGTGAAATAATAATCAACAATTCCCAATTCTCCCAAGCTATAAATAGTGCCTCTGTCAATCCAAAGTGGTAAAATGGAATTTTATATTTTTTCCTTATGATATATTGATTCTTATGACTCTACCCTGTCCTAGAAAACATGCATATAGGTATGTAGTTATCGATAAAGGGAAATAAAATTATATTACTGGGAAAACCTACCTTAATGATGGAGTAAACATATGTAGAAAGCATTGAAAAACCTTATCCTAGCCATCAAATTGGTCACCAAGCCTTTTCCCCCCTCGAACTCCAACCATAATACAAGACAAAAAAATTATTACATTAATTTATAATTGATTATGTAATTTAATAAAAAGAGTCAAATTAGTAAAACAAACAAACAAGAGTCACTATATCACTAAATTTATAGGAAAAATAATTATTTAATTTTTTCAGGGAATCCTCTTAGCGTGTTTGAAAAAATATGCATTTTGTATATAAGATTTCACAATAGTCTAGAGAAATTATGATCAAAACTAGAGGCATTATAAATAAGTGAACAAAAAGGAGGGAATAAGTGAGTGGAAATAAGGATTGATTACAATGATTCAAATGATAAAACCCACTAAGAATAATCCTCTATCAAGGGTTGATAAAAATTGTGTATTTGTAAGGTTATATTTAGTATAATATCCAAATCTTAAATCCCCTATAACACAGACAAATAAAAGGGGTGACTGGTACATTACTGGTTTAGACCGTCAAAGAAGATACATTTTCCGGAGGACATTGAATTATGGACCACTATCAATATTAAAAAATAATCTATCTCGGTGATGTTTGTGTCACAAACCAAGAATATTAAGTTCAATTTCCACAGCATAGCCCTTGTTTTTAGCATGGAATAGGGATCCATAGTGTATCCAACCTCAAGGTGCTTCCGAATGGACCTCCCTCCAGAGGACGCTTCATGTAGAAACCCCTAGGCTGTGGTATTTGTCTGCCCCTCCGTGCCATGTTTTGGAGTGTCCATCCTAAATACTCTGTAACTAGCCCCCAAGGGGGTTGGAGTTCCCGTTATCCAACCCCATATTGAAACCCATAGGGATATAGTTTGTTCCTATCTATTTGAAAACAAAATTTTTAAATTCCTCGAGCATATTCCGAGACACAACACCCTAAATTTTGGCATGTTCATCCATCTAAATCCAAATCTCACCATATGGATTTCCTCGAAAATCCTTCGATTTCCCCTTGAGTAGAAGAACCACCTATTAGGCCTCAATATGCATAAAAAACATTCATATCGATATATTTCAACACTCGGAATCCTAATCATTTTCATAAATATTAATACATACCCTCTTCTAAGACCAATAACCCAAAATCAGTCCAAAAATAATTTTCAATGGAATATATAGATCATTAAAAAGGATGGGAATTTTCATAGAAAGTTTCTGAATAGTATCAAAAAAATATCATATAGACGTCACTATTCATGGAGTTTCCAAATTATAGTGTTGGAAAATACTTATATGATCAATGTAGAGTATAAAAAATTTAATTGAAGGAATGTATTCTGATATTAATGATGAGAATAAGGGAATAATAAAAGTTAAATTCTATTGTAGATACTAAAAATCATACATGTCAAGGTTTTAAAAAATGAGGGGATTTTTTTTAAAAAAGAATTTTACAGACCTTGTATAATAATGTAAAAGAAACATATTTTCTTATTTAATTATTGTGTTTTTTATTTTTAATAATAAGACATGTGTTGATGCTAAAAAATTTCTAATGTCTATTTAGATTGAAATACCATTTTCTATGATACTATTGCCAAATTATAATGGATTAGAAGTTCTTTTATGAGGAATAAGAGAAATCCTTTGATGTAAAGACATCTATAAGTAAAATATGTTCCTTTGGAAGGATATTTTTCGATAACAATTTCAAAATAAGATGAATCCATTTTGATGATCATATAATGATATAAATAATTTCTGAATAGTTTAATGGATCAAATATAATACATTATCTAATGTATCCACTTTATGACATTAATTTATGTCTGTTTATCATGCAAGACTACACACCAAAAGGATGTAGTCTCCCACATTGAGGAAGGGACTTATAAAAATATCATGTGATGGTATTTGTTTTACATTTCACACATGTATGAAATGTTTTGTGTTCTATTTCACAAAGAAAAACCATTATTCCAAACAATTTTACATTATTGTGTTAAAATAACATAGTAAAACTATCCATAATTATTCAACCTCCCCACAAACAATGGATACAATAGTTATTTAGTTATGTCATTTGAGTATTTATTTTATGAAAATATAATATTTATATTTTTTTTTCATTTTTAATTATATATAATTTTTACTACTACATTTATTATTTTAGTGGTCAAGCTATTATTCTAACAGTCTTCTTACTATTCTTAAAGTCATATTGTATTTATAGGTTTTATAATAACCTTTCATTTCAATCATTCATCATACACTAGTTTTTTCAAAGTATTTGTTGTACAAAATACCAATTATATTTATGATGTTTTATTTTTATTTTATATATTTCATAAAGTATGTGATATTTCCAAGATGATAAGATGAACTAAAATTTCACAATCTAGTTATGTTACTTAATTTTTATTATTGTCCCATTATATTATATTTAATATCATATAATGAATAAATTAATATAATATCATATTATATAATGATGCAATAATATATTTTTTATTTTTATTAAGTTGTTAATTTTATTCATAATACAATATAACATTCAGCAAACTATAAAACAAATTTTTTATATACATAATTTTATAATGAAATGTCAGGATTGTTTCAACATTGCCTGGGAATTTCACCATAAATATATGGAAGAAATTGATTATCATAAACTGAATATGAATATAATTATAAATAATTTATTGGATTTACTGACCATAATGAAAGAAAGGATTATTTTAAAGCTTTTCATGTCATATATGTCGATCTAATATTGGAAAACAACCAAAATGGTCTATAATGTCATCTATAACTCATGAAATGTATATTGAAACAACCTTTAACAACTAGTTTCTTATGTCCAATGATATAGTCACCCAACACTGCCACCAAATCTATCAACATAAATTTAAAAAATGTAATTCAATGTTGAGCATATCAATTGAATAATTACATTTCTATTCAAAATTATTATATGTCCATTTGAATATATGATACTAAAGAACATATACAATGAATAAATAATGAAAATACCTTCCAATAAGTTTCATTAAATTTAATACATCAAAAGTATTCCTTGAAATTTCACCTAATCATATCATTTACCATGACACATAACATTCCTCATCATTCATTACCACAAAACCACCACTACGACAATAATAAATACCCACCCACATTCGAGAAGAAAATATTTTTCTAGCCATAGGAACCTCAGTATAAGTTCATCATATATTTTCCCACCTATAGGGATATGCCTATAATATTCTTATGTAATCACGAAATAACTACTATTTACTAATAGGTAAATCCTTAAATATATAATTTATAATGACTTGTTTTCCACCCACTATGAATTCTCTCTCCAATATTCATAACCATGTAGTTATCCACCCATATATAATAGATTTTCATATATTTATATATAGATCATGAATTTCTTATCCAATCATAGTGTATATTCATTCATGTCTAATTTTTTGTTGACCCTTTTCCCCTAATAATGAATCACATTGGTTTTCTGGGTGTCCACCCTCATGATATATTCCCACCAAAACCTATATTTCTTAGGAATCAATTCAAAATTATGGAATCTTATGATATTCTTGGGTATCCTTCCATAAAGAATCTCCCATAGAAACCATCACTAAAAACACTATATTATACATAAAAAAGCATATCTATGTAATTCAGGCTATAAATATAATCATTATCTCCATCATTTTTACCTTAAAAAATCAATCCCATGTCCCAAAAAAATATTATAGTTAGATTTAAATACACACCATCATTTTAGTATCCAACATAGGTCACCATAATTATTATGTACCATAGAAATGTAATTACTACATAATCATAAATTTCACTCCCACATAGGTCAACCATAATGTAACTCTTTTGTCTAATTCACTACTTTACTAGCATCTGTTATACATTAGGCACACACATGTTGTAAAACCTCAATACATGGAAAACAAAATACAAATCCCCATTCAATGAATCCATAAAATTTACCACAAAAATTTATATCATCACCATAAATATTAAAAACTATATAGGTTATCTCTGGGCTCATATTGTTTTCTTGTTCCACTAATATTATCAACCAATACATTAAAAAAATATTTATTTGTGATTCAGGGTCACAGACCATATAGATTTTTAGCAATTTTGTGCAATGTTAAAACTACCCATTTATGTTTCACAGCTCACTATATAACACATTGAAAAAAAAATTCATCAATGTAAAAAATGTCACATGTCCCAATTTAAAATTGTAAAAGCCTCAATGACAATAAATAATGAACCATCCCACACAGTCATAATCAATTCATAAAATTTTTAATAGTGGATCGTATAATTCAATTCAATTTCAGGAACACCATCATGTTATTCAAAAATTCAACCATATCATCTCCATAAATATATATTATAGTTATTTATAATTTTAATCCTGAAAATAAACCTAGGGAATTAATAAATATATTTGAATTAGTTGGTGATTAATAATATACAATAATTTCCACCATGAATAAGTTATGAAAAAATCACCTAGGACTTGTTGAAAATAGTCAATATCAACTCATTAATTTTATAATAAAATACACCATTTATATAATTTTTTCTATTTTATTTCAAAATTTCACTATCGTATACTAATATCCTTATACATAATTCAATTTATTTCCAATATTTATCAATTATTTCTCATTTATTTTCATCATCTATTATTTCATACATTCTTGTCACCATAAATCCTATTTTAAAATTACCAAAAAAATAATAATCCAGATTATTATAAATAATCATCCCAACATAAGAATAATATTAATGGTAGATTCAAAAGCATAAAGTTAGAGGATATAATTTTGAGTCACCAATGTTTATTTTATGAGAAACACAATTCATAATTCTTCTAATTTTCTCCAATGATCATTTTTATATGTATCATTATTGATTTATCTCACTAAAATTCTCTATGATGATCCCATAACAAAGATTTATCCCTTGAGAGAATAGTGACGATAGAGATAGAATTGTCCAAAAAGTGGATCCCTTAGTAAATTAATTTCTAGTCATTCATTTACTTTATCCTGCCCCATTATTATCAAGATTTATTCAATCCCACACATAATCTACTAATCATGATTTTGTTATTAAATTTAACATAAAAGTAAAATGATATTACATGATACGTGTAAATGAAAAAATTGTGATCATGGGGGCCTGAAGAAGTTATGGCCAATGGAATCATTTTTCACATGGTTTGGTCCCCCATACATAAATGATCCTTTACTAGAAAAAAATATGTTCTCATGTGATACACTATAGATTCCAAGAAATCAAAAAATTCATTACCATCATCCAATTTTTTGAAAATATCTATTCTTTTATTCATGATACATTTGAATATACAAATGGGAAATTCAATGGACCAGGGGTAACTCAAATACCATATAAGGGATTTGTAAATAATAAGATAGTCTGTTTCTACTACTATAAGTTGAATTTTTCTATAACTACACAATAAAATACTAGTAAGGAATGCTTTAAATTTTACCTCATGGGAATCACCTCTTACAAATAAAAATATGACATCTATAGTAATAGCTCCTTTTTTGTATTTTACAACATTGTAACCCCAAATCAATCACATCCTACATGAACATATTGTGTTTATATTGTGACCCATGTACCGAGGGTACAAGTGAACCCATATCCCATATAAATAATTTGAATCATTGTTGGGTATAGACATATGTGAGGTCAATGGTTTTAGAGATGGGTCTACCGTGTTGTCTTAAAACAACCTAACCACATCCATTAATGTGCTTCAGGTTTATAAGATAAGCCCTCATCTTGAACATGGGGATCTATCATGCCAAACTTTATTTATCTTCTTCCAAATACACTAGAAAATTGTTGCAAATATAAGATCTATATATTAAAATTTTCATAACTCACAATTTTATAAACTATTATCCTTTAAATAAAATATTTTTTAAAAAATCATACTTTTTACAAAACACCAAAAAAATTAACATTAATAAATTTTACTACAACACAAGACAGACATTATTACATTATTAGGATACAAGAAAAATATATAATAAAACATAAAAGGGTTATATATGTACAAGTATACATAAATTTCATCTACACATAATATTCATCCTCATGGGGTTTTATGAATATCAAAACTCCTATCACTAATTTCAAAAAAAGTTTAAACATTGGAAATATAATTGTAATGTTGAAAAAAAATGTAATATAAAAGGATGAATTGTCGTATAAATATATGACTGTATATAGGAATAAAATATGACAGTCATATACAGTTTCTAGATATATGGTTGTTGGATATATAATCATTGAAAATATGGTCAGTTAGAATAGGGTATTTTTATATACAAGTATTAAATAGGTATTGTAAACTTTTGTAATCATTATGAAGAATATAATTCACAAATAATAAATAATGAAAAAATATAACATTTAATTTAAATATATATATTTATAAAAAATGTATTGTGTTAGATATTATTACTAATAAATTTGATGTGAATTATTAAAAAAAATCTATAATATCTTTGATTTGATAAAATTAAAATACAAGAATAATTAATTTTAATTGTATTTGATGAAGATTAACTAATATAAAGGTAAAATTTAACAATTATGTATTTTTTTATGCATTGTGTAATTTTTATGAAAATTTATTAAATTGATCTACTTTAAAGGATGAATCTAATATAATGTATGAATATATAAAAAATATTAACACAAATTCAATTAGTAATTTATTTCAAATTATAATAAAATCACTTATTAAATAAAAACACTATATTTATATAAAATAAGTGTTTTCAATGTCTTCTATTTTAATATAAAAGTTTATTTTATCACAATTATAAATTAAGTTATATTAAATTCAGATCAGGATGTTATTTATTAATTTATAATTTGGAATGACATGGATTCTTATATTTTTAGTAAAAAATAATAGCCATGAGAAAAATGAAATAACGGATAATTAGGGTAGAATGTTTGTAATTCATGTGGATGAAAATTTTGGAAATTAAAAGGATATTAATCCCATTTTGAATAACATTCTTAGGAGTAGAAGTTATACCAACTTGTCTCATAAACATTTCTTCACCTAAATCACTTAAAATCCATATGATTTCATTCATTCTCTTTACATAAATTAGGATTCCAAAAAAATTTCCCTCTTCCATGTTCATTAACTCCTGGTTAAATGAAAGTCCCCATGTTTTACTCATCTAATAGGACATTCAATGAAATAATGATGTCCAAAATGTGTGTATTATCATCCTTATAACCTCTCTTATTTTTATCATATTCATCCAAATATACTAAAATATAATTAATCATCGTAATAAAATTTAAAAATCATCATTATAGTATTTTAATAAAGCTATTATAAAAAATAATTTGTTTTATAATTATAATCACTAATAAATCATATCATGTTCTTTTTAGGTCAGTTTAACATTCTATATGAACAATTCTCTAAATTTATATTATAGACGACTACGGTGAAATAATTACTATAAATTTTAGACAATAGTGGATAAATGTTTTTGGTTTATGTTTCCATTAGACAAATATAAATATAAGATACATTATTAATTTACCAACTGTTGTTTATTTAAAACATTCAAAACTATCTTATTATATTTTTTATGGATCATAAATAAAACACTAATGGTATATACCTAAAATATTTTAATTATTTATTTAAATTATATTATAGTACCATGGATAATATTTCTAAGATTATTCAATAACAAAATAATGAGGATTGATCTCTCTACTACCAGTCTCATACAAAACAAAATCATTTACTAACAACTGATGATGGAAATGAACTATTATAGATTTATTTATGTATAATTTATTATTATCAATGAAGAGTATGAATATTATTATATATGAATATAGTTTAGAGAGAATAATTTATGATGGATATTTTTTTATGTTGGGGGATACATTTATTTCATAGAATATTGGACTAATGATTAGGGTTTTATTCTAATATCATTTTTAATTAGAGATTGAAAGCAATGCATTTTTATTTGTGGAAGAATTTTGAGATCTATCTCTAATAAATTCAAATACAATTTCATATCCTTTATATATTCTTTAGTTTTCACATTTCCCAACTCAATTTTATATCATTTTGGGATATAATTTACCCATTTGGATTCTTATAATTTAAATTTACCCCATTTATAATTTTTAGTAATGAATCATCCTCTTCAATGTCCATATTCATTAGTTTCTTATACAAACGTCCTTATCAATGAATGAATAATGGATTATATTATTTTCGTACTATTTTAACTATATCTAAAAATTATTTAGCCGATGATATTTTAATTTTGTCCACATGGGTTTTTTATGAATGTGTGAAAATATTTTTTTGTTAACATTATAAATGTGAGGATATTCTTATTTTTTTATAACAAATAATCCCTAAGATTCTTAATTTCCAATTTTTTAATTTTATTTTAACTAATATTAACTCAAAATGAATTTAAAATACGGTTTTTTTCTTATTATTTAGAAATTTTATTTATCCAAGGATCTTAAAACGGGTTTTTATGCAATATCAACATACTTGATGATATTTTTGTTATACTAGGAATGTATTTTGATTATACCGTACATCTTTTTTCTCTAGATGGAATGTGAAATTTTCTATAGAAGTATTCATGAATCCTAACTATTTTATATATGATAATTAAATAATGTTTTATGTTTGAATGTTTTGAAAATATCTTGAAAAAACAAATGTGTCGTTTTAGTCACGTGATATGTGGGTAATGAATTATATTTCCCACAAATTCATTGGGTAAATACTGATATCTCAAAAGTTAAATTTGTGGGTATGAAACATGAATCTTAGTATATGGTGTTATGGGATCTAACAACATTATCTATGGTCAATTATGTTATGATTTCTATGATTTTTTATAGCACATTCATATTATTAAATCATACTAATGTTATGATAACTCCCATAGTATTTTATGCTCATATCAATTTCATGTGATTTCAAAATTAAGATCTATATTAAAATTGGTATGATTTCCTATTGTTATTCCCATGAGATTTTATTATGTTCTCACACCCAAAAGATCTTCATATTCACACTTATGATTTCAGATTTTTATCTCATTTTTTTCCATTTGAGCATCTAATCTCCCCCTTAAATGTGTTCTCTATCCCAAAATTTTCATCAATTTTATTTTGTCCTCCATTTCAAAATTATTAGATTTAAAACAATTCCAAGATTTTGATGTCATTCTAGGGTAAGATGATTATATATCTAAACAAAGAAGAAATTAAATTATTATGATATGTTTTGTGACTAATTATGATTAGAAATGAATATTAATGTAAAATAATGAAATATTCCTGTTTTTACATTATAGACACCTCAGGTTGTTTCAGATAAATTATTTTTTATTTTTTGGGTATTATGGTGAGAAACCATAAGAGAAACCCCTATAAATAACATTAAATATAAAAAATTTCCTAAACATTTTTCCATGTAAATATTGTGTATTTTACCATTAATGAAATTATTTTTTATGTACAAAAAATTATATTTTTGATTAGGAATAGTTCCACTTGGGGTATGTAATCAATGAAAATGGTAGTTAGGTACTAACTCAATCTTACGTTAGTGCTAAACACATTCACTTAACTATAGTCATTTTTTGACACTCTATGAGGATTTGTTTTGTTTATGTCAAATAAAAATAATAAACCATTATAAGGTATTTGAATATTTTTTAGATAGAAAACATAATATTAAATATCCAAGGATAACATGGATTGAATCCAAGAAATAAATAAGTTAGTGTATGCACATTTTATGATTAATTTATTCTATTTTTGTTATTACCTATCTATTTATTTAATTATTTATGTATTATTATCTCCAATGTCCCTACATTTATGTAATGTTTCGATATAAGTTAAATTGAGTTCTAAATTAATGTTATAGTAAATACAATGATTATCCCAATGGTAAACCAATCGATAGAGGTGAAGGAATAAGAAATTTTTTATTGGTGATCACTCACATTTCCCATACTATGAATGATAATGTGGACTATTTAGGTCTCTAAAATGAACTGTGGAAGGAGAAACATTCTATTATGATTTTCATTTATCAACTAACACCATACTTTGGTAGGAATTGTATCCCATTAATTTTTTATCAATAAATCAATATAATATAAAAAACATTTTTCATTCTCTAGTGGTAAAATAATGAGAAAATTGTTTTATTTCTTTCTCATCTTGAAGGTGAGGTTGACCAATTGTGGAATATTACTAATAAATATGATAAATATATTTAATTGAATGTGTTCAAGAAAATATTCATCACAAAAAAATCCCATAAAATTTTCACATGAAAAATGTAATGAATTTGGAGTTGAAACAAATGATGGATGGAATAATTGGTACATATGAAGAAAATATTTGAGACTCACAAGGTAAGAATGTAGTTTCTTCACTAACCATGATATTAACATCATTTGATGATTTACTATGTTGAAAATATTTCATAGAAAGGAATTTGTTCTATAAAAGATTAAAATATATAGATAAATTTTTTAATGAACTATCAGGGATGAAATTGTTATTGGAAACTCACATTCTTTATGTAAGTGTGGTGATAATAAATTAAAAAATAATACAGTCAAAGACCCGGTTGAAAAATCACATGGAGGAATGAAATTTATTCATCATAGATATGAAGGATGTGGGAAAACATAATTATGTCAATTTTATCAATGTTCTTAGATGATATTTTACATGCCAAAAAATCATGTCATCATGCATGTGACTTCCAATGGAGCTAATGTGTCCACCTCCTGAATGGTATGATAATAATTATCTACCAAATTAACCACCGACACTCTAATAAATCAATTTTAAGGATTATAGACATTAATATAATTAAAGTAAAAATTTAATGGTCAATTAAGACATGCAACACTGGAAACCTCTAATGCTGAGGTGACAAGTGAAAGTCTATGATATCATGACTATTGAATTAGGTCATAAAAATAAGGTTATAAAATTTACACATATAATCCACTCAAAAATTGGTATTTTTTATTATATTCTATTCATAACCAATAATTTATATAAATATAATTTTCTAATGATATAAAAACTCAACCATGAGGACTGGAAAAATATTATCAATGGAAACTACATGTTTTAGAAAAATTTAATCTCAACTATTCAAATTACTTCAATTGAAATTTTTGTAAATTTACTTCCTAAAAATATTATAAATGTTCCTTATGATGAATTGTATATATTTGTATGTTCTATTGTATCTATTTATAATGATATCATATTAGTTAATGGGAATAATATGTTACATTTAATATCTCAAGTCAACCAACAATCATCTCTCCGTGAAAGTATGACTATGAACCAACAAAAAATATTATTATCATTATCTAATTGTCAGTACACACTCATGATGGGTATTTTACTCAAATGGTATTATAAAAACATATTAGTATAAGTATAAATATTTTATAGCCTAATTCATATTTATTTCCAATGGAATTTCCCAGTCATCCATCAAATCATGAGTTAAATTTCTTATTTGAACACATTCATAGTGTTATTAAAATATCCAAGAATCCTAATAAATTTTTTTCATTTATTTGGAGTAAATTTAGAAATAAATTCTAAAATAATTGTTTAAGTGTTATATTTTATCCCATTATTCAATATGGCTTTAAAATAGATGTGAGGATCAATGTATCTCAACAAAACCATTATGAACATAACAAGATTATTATAAAGAAAAATATCATCTACCCTGTATTGATGATGTTTTCAGTCAACTATGTTGAGATAAATATTTATATAAGATTAACCATCAATCTAGTTTGAATCGATATTGGGTGAAAAGGAAAGATATTGTCATGAATGGTCCTCGGTACCCTGGTAACTCAACACTCGAATCCGTTTTGACTTGGCCCAAGGGGCATTCTCAATCACTATGGGTCAGTAACAATCACTTGGAATCATAACAGAATCAAGGTGTGAATTGTTTTTTCACAATAATTATGGATGTAAAGTAAAAAATATTGTTCTAATATCAAAATAAACTCCATGAGGAGGAATGTACCAGAATTGAATAAGGTATAACAACCCAAATACAACAACTAAGTACACAAAAAGTAGGGAAACCCGCCAGTGTCCAAAATCATATGAAACTAACCATGTCCATGGTTCAAAACCTTTAATCACCGACAAGTGATTTGTTTACATTTCTCGGACTAGAAAGTACATAATATACAGAACCCAAAAGGCGCAGGTAGGGTGTGAGAAAAATCCTGGTATAATTTCTCTAAAATATTCCATAAACAGATGCTAATATCAAATTAACCGCAAAAGTGATTTTAAATTTAAAATAAATAGGTTTGGAATTTAAAAATCATATTTAAAAACCCATTCATTATAATTAAAATGACAAAAAAACTTTTTTAATTCATTCTTCACATCTTAAATGATGGAAATAAATTTAAAATGATGGAATGAACCTTTAACGAAATAGTGATTTACCCAAAAGGATCTTTTCAGAAAAAGTCATTAATAAACACTTATATATAAAAATTATTTATTAAATATATAATTGAGGAATAAAATGTTACAATAATGGTATATATAAATTTAAAATACAAGAAGTCAGCAACATATTCACACACCTAACAAGGTACGCAAGTTCTATGGAATTGGGACCCCACACTCTATGTGAATTGTATTATCTACATAAGTCCCTTTTAACCAATGCAAAATATTAGTCATCACCATTGCCTTGGGGATGTGATGTGCTGATAAAATGTTTTAGAATGTTCTAATTCATAATTTACTATCCAAATATCTCACCAACTACCTAAGGATTTCATTTCCTCTAATACAAAACAATGATTGGAAATTTATTTCATGACATATTAAAGTAAAATAAAAGACCCTTCCCCATTTATAATATCCGAATTTTCTATTAAAAATAACTTATTTTTAATCAAAAAAAATTCTATTTCACCATAATAAAATCTAATGGTTTATATGCCGAACAATTTAATTCATTTTCACATATATGTATTTGAAATCAATTGAACATTAAATTTCACAATCCAGTTTCACATTTAAGTGCAAAAATTTAATTTTCAACAATATAAATCAAATTCATAACAAACCCGATATTAAATGGAAGTGGGGTTTATTGCTTTTTTCCTTCAAAAACATTTGAAAAATAAAATTCAACAATTTAATTGAAAAATAGTCCTACAATACACAATTAAAATAAAAAAAATTTAAATTTTAAAATTTCCATAACCATACACAAATTCAACGGAATATTGGTTTTTCCAATCACAAGAAAAAAACCCAATATTCATAAAAACCGAATTTCAATGGAATTAAGGTTTTCTAACAATAAAATTAGGATCAATTTAATCAAAACAAAGGTATTGAATTTAATTCAAAAAATCTAACATAAACAAAGTAGTTTAGGGTTTATATAAACTGGACATCATAATTGAACCACATACCTTGAGATCAATGGATCTAGAATCACAAAGTCATAAATGGATAAGTCCTATGGAGAATGATGGCAATGAGGATATATAAATCAAAACTAGGTTATGATCCAAAAAAATTGGGTATTTATTAGAAAAATAAATACATGGATTCATGGAACCCAAGGGAGAAGAAGTGAGACCAAGGGGGAATGAGATCATGATGAGGGAACTACAAAAAAGGAGTTTTAAGGGGTCTCTCTAAGATATGGAATACTTTTTGGAAGGATTATAGGTTTCAATAAACACTCTTGGGAGCTCTGAGAAAGAGAGAATATGAAAATCAGTTATACAGGTCCATCGGGGGTCTATGATAGGGATTTTGGAATTCTTAATCAACAATCATATAAACTAAAATCTCATCTTTATGGTTTCCTGGGAAAAGGTGCATGATTTAGAAAAAAATGTGTGTATGTGGTGCACCTATAATAAATGGCCAACTAATTTTATTCTAAAAGTGTGTGTGGAATTACTAACTATGAACCAAACATTCAAAAAACCTCATCCTTTTGTTGAACTTTTTTCTTTTATGAGGCGGAACGTTTGTTAAAATCATGCATTGAACATACACTAACCTAGTAAATTCAAAACATTTAAATTTTCAACCCAAAACAACCCCAAGAGAAACCCAACCAATGATCGATAAAGTTAGGGGTTTAGTAATACCTAAAAATAGATACATTATGTTATAACCACCCCACCATATAGATTTTTTATCCCAAAAGGCCTATACATATACTTCCATGTCAAAAAGATGAGGCCAATACCCTCCCATTAGTGCATCCTTCTCCCATGTCTCATGAAAATAATAACCATTCTAACATAGAACTCAAATTGGAGTTATCATACTCTCATAAAGCACCTTGGTTTCAGAATCAACTATCATGACTAGTTGTTTAGTAACAGATAAATCAGGGTCAACATCAAGACCACGCCTGCTTAAACTAAGAGATGGATCAGATAAATACTTTCGTATCAGATATTTATGGAACACATTAAGTATCAATGTTAGATTTTGTGGAAGATATATGTGGAAAGAAACATTATCCATCTTCTAAAAAATCTCAAAAGGTCACACAAAATGAAGAGCATGTTACCCTATACTCCCAAGTTGTTGATGACCCAACTTGGGTGAAACATCCACGAATAACTGGTCGCCAACAGAGAACAACAATAGTGTATGGTGAAAATCATCATAATACCTAAATAGAATCAGTGCCATATACATTATCTGATGAATGAATCGAAGTATTTTGTCTCTTTCACTTGGATTGACCAAAGATCATTCACCTATCTCTAGCCAACACAGTTGATATTTATAATGTCTGTCATAAAAGGCCTCAAAAGGTTCCTTCCTAATGACCAACTAGTCACTATTATTATAGGAAACTCAACCATACCCAATTGGTCATCACATTCCCCCCCCCAAGATGAAAAAAAGAACAAATCATATCATCAAGAATCTATATACCTCTTTCATCCTGGACTTTTGACTACAGATGGAATTTCGTATATAAATAAGTGTGTTATCCTAGTACCTCCTAAAAGCCTCTCCATAAGATGATAAGTGAAAATATGATCCATATTAGAGACTATAACATTTATAAATTCATTCAAATGAATGATACCATTCACATAAAGATTTCACAACTCCTAAACATTGGATGTATCATGAATGGGTAAAAAGTGATATGATTACATCATCCAATCGATCACAACCCTAATCAAATTCTTTATTCTCTAGGTACATGTCAACAGAAAAAAATACATAGAGATCTCATCCCACTTCCTTGTTGTGACTAAAAGTGGGTGAAGAAATCCCTAAGGCTTCTGGAGGTAAAACATAACGTGCTAGCACATATAGCAATGAGATACAAACTCAGCAATGCCACATATTGTACATAGGATCGATAACTACTGCCGCATATAATAGAACATATTTGTGGTTCTTGGGTTCACTTCCTTCTGAAAATTAGGAAAATCCGCCATCAAAGCTTCCTATTCTTCTAATAGAACAATGCTTCATTTAATATAGCATTGATTTTACACTTGGGAGAAGCACCACTCAAAGATGGTCTAACTGCCATAAGGGGAGTCTTTGATTCTATGATACACATAACCAAGTTGTTGATCCTGATGAATCATTTTAATAATAGAAGATGTCATCTAAAAACTAGATAGGGAATCCTTATCCCTATTAAATTAAACTCTAATATGCAACTATGAAAAAATAACCATCATTTTTCACTCTTATGGATATTATTTCACTTCACGGGTTTGATGTTTTCTATTCAAAGCTTCCACAACACAATTTCCATAACCCAGTGTATAGGTGATGTCAATGTAAAAATATTTCAGGTATTCCACTTGACACCTCTACAGGATATTAAAATATTGTTTTGAGAACATATAACTCATTATTCTGTAGTATGAAAAAATAGTAAACATTTATCATTAAAGGTAATTTATCCAACTCTTAAGAGTTTATATCACAACTGAAATTATATGGTCAGGGGTCAGATAATTCTTCTTGTGTGTCCAAATATGACGAGATCCATAGGAAAAAATAGGATCACCATTCATAATAATGTTGCCCAAGCCTAAACCTAATGCACCACAACAGAACACATAGCCCCACCCAACCTCTAGAAGAGTTAACACTAGTGCAGTAGTCAAAATATGTTTTAGCTCCACAAAATAACTCTAATATTTATCATTCCAAGAAACCATTATTCCTTTTCAAGATAGGGTAGTCATAGGCGAAGTAGACATTTATAATTTCAAAATAAACTGATGATAATACCCAGCTACACCCATGATTCTGCAAATCTCGTAAACATTTTAAGGTTTTTAACATGTCATAATACTCATTATCCTCCCAAGGTCAACTGATATCCCAAATTTTAACACCATTTGTCTGATGAATTATACACCCCAAATCAAGAATTGATATTTGGTAACATTTATATAATGTGATAGATTTATTAGTAAACTAAGAATTGTTATCATGTCATGATCATTATCCTCATCGGGCATAGAGTTAATGAGGATTTCATCTATAAAGACTACCATTGTGGTGGTCTGATATTCTTGGAAGATAATTTTCATTAACTCCATGAAAAATTGAGGAGCATTGTTTATACCTAATGGTATAATATAGTAATTATAATTACATCACCTTATCATAAAGGGGGTTTTATGAATTTTAGAGTCATTTACTCTCAACTGGTGGTAACTAGATCGACTGTTGAGGTTTTAGAATCAATTAATCCTATTAAAATGATCAAACAGATCATCAATCCATGGAAATAGATACCTCTTCTTTATCGTCACATGACTAAGCTATCGATAATCAACACATAATTGAAGTGTGCCATCACATTTCTAAGAAAAGAGATAAAGAAGCATCCAAGGTGACACACATAGGCGTATAAATGCATTCTCAAGATGATCATCTAATTGGGAAATCATCTCTTTCAACTCAAATTGTACAATATGCAAAGACAGGATTGAAACATGTTGATTTCCATGAATTATGTCAATAGAAAACTCAACCTTCCTTTCCTATTGAAAACCTGATATTTCTAATGTAAACACATCAATATACTCAATGAAAACTGGAGGAAGATAACCAATCAAGTATATTCTCTCTATATCAATGGAAAATATCGATATTACATTCCCCAACTCTGGATAACATGGTTTTTCCATGCTCTTACTTGGGTCCCATTCTCCTTGAAAGACACGACACACACCACTGGGTGTAGTAAGAGATACCCATAAAAGATAGCAATCAAAATAGGCTTTATTGGAAATGAGACAATCCATATTGAAAATGATGTCCAGAGGATTCATGTCAAGAACTAGAAAACTGAAATCAAAATCAATATGTGATTGAATGAAAACACAAGGGGGACTATAGAGACCCTTCCCTCTCTTTGTATAAAGGGATGTAGTAATATCCATTATAGAAGATAAATTCTTCATAAGATGACAAATAATATTAAAAATACCAAACAAAATAAACAAATGAGATGCACAAGTATCACATAGTGAAGACACTAATGAATAGCCATATTAATGGTACCTTTCATAGTAATTGGACCCATATCAACTTCCTTTTGATTCTCATACACAACATGATGTAGCTTCATTCCAGATTCATGAGATTAGAACCATTTTATACGTGTAGCATCTAATTTACCCACATTCTTAGAAGGATCTAATGATCTAATTCAACTATGCTGAGTGGAATAAATAAGGAAGAATTCATGCAAGTTCATAGAGCATCCCCAAGCGCCACAGTTCATGGGTGCATCATTGTAAACCCTCATTTAATGTAATGGCATGCCACAATGATATAAATTAAAATGACCACTTCCTAGTACGTAAATAAGTCTATATTGACCTTACTTTCTAGAAATATGATGAGAATCATCACACTTCTTTTTTCCCTTATAACAACTAAGGGTGCCACTATGAGATAATGGATCTCTTGATAAAGTTGATTTTCATGTCATGTCTACTTCATCCATAACTACTCTATTCATCTCATCAGCATAAGAAGGATTTTTTAGAAAGAACCCATGAGAAAGAAGATCACGATGAATTCCTGAATCAAACATTTGAGACTTCATCTTCTCATTCGACATTATCTCTGGTGAAAAATTCATGAGCTCAAAAACATTTATTACTATTTACTAGCCCTAGATTCTTACACAATAATAAAAAACATAGTAGCCTTGTCCAAAAACATCTATGTCAGATAGAATTTTTTATTGAAAAGAACATTGAAGTCTATTCACTCTATATAGTCATACTTCTTCATTGTTACCAATGTTTCCCACCATCTCACTCTCAGTCCATCTAGCACAATGGGGAACACTTTACATTGATTGGGTCGGGTGTATCCAAAAACCCTAACAAATTATCCATCATTATCAACCATTAATGAAACACTTGAGGTTTATTTGATCCTTTACACAGTGTTGTATTCTGGAGAAGGAACTATTGAGAAAAATCTTGACAATGTCTCCCTGATGTTCCACAGTTGGATCCTAAATGGGAACTACATGTGGTGAATGTCTCAGATCATGGATAGTGCCTAAGATCACCTCTACCAGATTCAGATCTACACTAGGGTTAACATGATGATTTTTTTTAGTATCTTCTTCCTAAACAATATTCGCACATCTTCTCAGAGGCATGATGCTACACAACATCAATAGACAATAAGTAAGTCACCGGGATTCACTCAAATAGAGTAATAAGGATGATTAATCCAACAAATATAAAAAATAAGAATTAGATTTCACTCTATCCAAATAAAAATAGGGAAATAGTAGATATATTTTGTATGAAGTCTTTCCGTAAAAGCCCCTTGAGAATTAAATTTCAATGTGGTGAGATATGTCTAGGAAATCAATCACAACTACCTCATATTTCCCAATAAGATTTCACAAAAGTATACTGACAGTAGGTGGAAAACTCAACCTGAATCTCTAGTACCACTATTTCAAAAATTGGCTCGATTTCCCTATTAACCAGACACCTGAACCGATTTAGACAATAATATAGGGGATTCCACAATCCCCATGGGTCGAAGACTCGCAACATGCATCATACAAGAATTAAAGTGGGAATAGTTTTTACAAAAACATTGTATAAGTAATATAAACAAGGTAATATCTATTTCAATAGAAATGCCTCGAGATTAATGTACAAGAATTAAAACAGGTATAATAACCCACCAACTACAACTGAGTAATAGAAAATAAAAAACTCTTCACATTTACAAACTCAGACAATACTCAATGAGGCCAAAGTTCATCAACTAGTACCACCTTCTTATGACCCCTTTCCCTTGGTCGAACTATATGTAGATAAACTAGAAACTCCCGATGGCACAAGTAGGGTTTGGGCCAAATACAAACAATATTTCTACAAAATATTTTATAAAAATATGTCAATATTAAATTAACCAAGATAGTTCTATCAATTCTCAATTAAACAGATCAGGAATTTTAAATTCATATTTAAAAAAACCATTCTATACCATTAAAATTATTTCAATACGCTAATAATTCATACTTCACATTTCAAATGATGAAATTACATTACAAATGATGGAATTTACCTTTAAAAAATGGTTCTTTACACAAATTGTACCATTTTAAAAATGGATGAAATAAAATCCTTTGTAAAAATATATTAAATAAATTCACAATAGATATAAATTTTTTTACAATAATGGAATATATACATTATATATATAAAAGTGGGTAACACGGCCATACACCTAAAAATTTAAAATAATTATAGGCTATAGGGACCCCCCGCTAAAGGTGAACTATAGTATATACATAAGTCCCTTTTAACCAAGTCTAAAGGGGACTCATCACCATCTCGTAAGGGATATGATATGATAATATAATTATTTATAACATTGTAAGTCATAAATTCCCATCCAAATAGCTCACTAACTACCTAAATATTTCATCTTCTCTAATTTAAAAAAATGATGGGTTACTTATTTTTAGACTTCTCAAAATAAAATTCAATCACATTTACCAATTCCAATAGTCCAATTATCCATTTAATACACATAATGGGTTTCTAATCAAAAAACACACATTTATAGGAATATAAAATACCTAATGTTTCTATCAAACCCATTTTTATGTCATTTTGACAAATGGGGATTTGAAATCAATTCACCATTCAAATTCAGAATCCAATTTTAGAATTAAATTCAATAATTTAAATTTCATCAAATTATGTCAAACTCATAACAAATCCTTAATTCATTGGAATGGTGGTTTTCACATTTTTCAATCCCAAATATATCCACGATTAAATTATACTATTTAATTGAGATACTTTTAATCAAATACACAATTTAAATTAAGTATTTTAAATTTCAAAATTATAATAACCATACACTAATTCAACGAAATCGAGGGCTTAAAAATTTCATTTGAAAACCCTATTTTTCTTTTGACCCCTAATAAAATAGAATTGGGATTTTCAAAAAAAAATTGAAGGCTGTTTCATGAAAACCAAAAAAATATTTTAATTCAAAAAATTCAAATTAAATGAATTAATTTGGGGTTAATATAAATTGGGCATCATAAAAAAACCACCCACCTTAGGATCAATGGATCTCGAATCACAATGTTGTAAATGAAAAAATCTTACGAAGAATAATGACATTGAGGATCTATAAATAAAACCTAGTTTTAGATCCCAAAAGTTTGTATTAGATCCAAAAATCAATATAAGGATCCATTGACCCCTATAAAGAAGAATATATACCAAGGGATAATGAGATCGGGATGATGAAACACAATGAATGGAGATCAATAGGCATTCCTCAATCATTGTATCACTTCTTGGAGGGATAAATGTTCCCCAAAATATTTCTTATGGAATTTGAGGAAGGGGGAAACATATATTAGCGCATACCATTCCATAGTGGTTTTAAAAAGGGAATTTATAAATTTGTATTTGAAAATCGGATCACATAAAATACTATCTGTATGATTTCCTGTGCAGAGGCATGCAGTTTAGACAAACCATACACAAGTCATGTGACAATTATAAATGGTTAAATGATTTCTTCTTAGATGGGGAATTTCTTTACTAACCATGTACCAACCATTCAAAATCCCACTGCCTTGGGTTTCATAGTTTTCTCTAATGGGGATCACAGTTTTGGAAAACCATGTGTCCACCTTAAACAAACACAAAAAATTGAAAAAATTTATAATTTCAAACCAAAACAACCACAAATGATACCCAACGAAACCTCAATAAAAAGGGGTTTATAAATAACTAAAAATAGGAAAATGATATTAAATATTTTATAATGAAATATTATCACAAAAGATGTGGACAATATTAATAATTTTTTATGACATTTGTGATTACAAATAACTTTCAAAATATTTATGGATTTGCGGAATAAATTCTTTACAGCTTTACTTCAAAATTTAATGGTATTATTTATTGAGTATATGATCATATATTCAATGGGAAAATTTGTTCCAAATGATCAATTTAGGATTATTATATAGACCTTAATAAGTGATAAGTGGTCTTATATATTAAGAAAATGAGTTTATACTTTGAAAACAAATCATTATCCCTTTATCTAATCAAAAGAGACGTTTTTTAAGGAAGTTGTGGTCTTGGTTAAATAACCAAAGCATTATTGAAATTAAATGTCAAGATTACATGATCCAAAAATATGGGATTAGATTACAATCTTTCACATACAAGGTAAGTAAGTCATTAGGGAGATCCTCCACCCATGAGATGTTCTGGCTTACTTATTTGTTTGCAAGCCCATCCTCAATATAATTATCTTCAGAGTAGGTATGAGTGGTAATATTATTGATATCATGGAGTGAACAAAGACAATCCATCCATCTAGTAGTGATCGACCTGACCAGATGAACCACCCCATTCCAAAGTGTTTCGACAATTGTTGTTGAGTCACTCTCAATCCATATGTTGTTCCATAGTTTTCTTTTGACATTTGGATATTATTAAAGAATATTGGAAAAAATCATGGATATCAAATACACTGACCAGGTCTACTCACAAAGGATCCATTTTCCTCTGGATCATTTAATATGAATTAAATTTTAGAGAACCTATCAAAATAATATATTCTATATATATATATAAACTCAACTTTTTATAAAGTGGAGCATCATTCGTTATATTTAGTGATTCAACAACGGAAGGATTGGGATAACACCTCATGAAAAATTACATGGTGGTTTCATATACCAATCATTAGTTAAAAGTTCAAGAAAAAAATTTTATATGCATGACTTAGAGCTATAAATATTAAAATATATATTGTAGATATTACAAGTTCATCGCTATAATAAAAATTTTGAAATTTATATTTGAAAAAAGAGTCCAAAGAACATACTCATACATAAGTAGTTTGTCATACACCAATGTAAATATTTGGAGTTGACCAAGGATTATAACTGCTCAATACATTAATATTCTAGGAATACAAACTAGTTCATCAATACTCTGAGAATAAATGATTTCACTATCATATCCTTATTAAGGATTGAAATAGACCTTGTAATTTTGTATTCAAAAAGTATAGACCATGATATCATAATGGAAGGATATAAATCATAGTTATTGAAATTATGACGTATTCATCCATTTTAAGATCTATGAGGAATATGATAAGGATATAGAGATACAAAATGAGATGGGGAATATGTTGGAGTTAAACATTGAAAATCGCATAATTGTAATATTTTGAAAATGAATATATCATTCACAAACAAAATAAATGAATATGTTTATTGGGATGATGCATATATCTTATCATTATTTATCAGTCTTGGAATTCCAAAAATCATAGGGAGAATTTCTATTTTGATAGCCTGAACATAGAAATTGTAGAATACATATCATGGTTCTTACTATTTAATTAATTTATTAATTAACCACATAATTATAATGGGATGATGGAACCATTTTTATAATAGTATATAAATTTGAGATCATCTGTATAGGTTTAACTATAGAACTCACCCATAACATCTAGGGGAAACTATACTATTTTGGTTGTTTCTATTCGACATTTTAATTCTATGAATTTAATTTATTTTAGTGAATATTTTTATCATGAAAAATATTACAATATAATGATATGAAATATGGTAAGTATACATGGTGAAGAATATCTCATTATATCAACTCAAGAGCTGAGGTGTATCACAAATTTCTTGGGAAGACTTGAATAGGGTTTGGATACTTGGATATGCTTCAATACCTATTATCATCCCTTGAAAAACGGTAAATTTTAAAGGACCATTGAAATTTAATAGGATATTTTATGATCATGTTAAATGGATTTTAATGGAGTTTCAGATTGATATCTTTCTCGGTTAGAGTTCTAATATAATAATAGTTTCTATTCCATCTTAAAAATGGCACAATATGAGGATTTATACAAGAAAATGTGCATAATCCAAACATGTTGGGATGAAAAATGATAGATTATATTAATAATAAAAAATATTTATTGTGTAATTGAAAATATTATTTCAACTATTCAGTGGAACATTAATTCTTCTTAAAGTTGATATAAGTTTTATACTGATTACAGCCAAAAATGTTATCAGTTCAGATATCAGAGATAAGTTATTCATCTAAATAATACTAGGGAATAAAGTTACAAGATTTTCAAAGAAGGGGACTTTAATACTAATATATAAATTTCATCATTTAAAATCATCAGTCATTTTGGTATGGTTGATTATTATATTTCACATTTTCAAATCCCCTCCAAAGTACATTATGTATTCCATGTATCTATTTTGTGGAAATTCATACATAATCAATAAAATTTACCAAACTCTGATGTCTTACAACTAGAATATGATATCACTTATTATAAATAATAATAATAAATATTGAATTTATTGATAGTGTACTATGAAATGAGACTACGCATATGGTAATATTTTGTTAGAGGAACCATAACACTATATATGCAATATGGGAACTTAAATAGGTCATACCGAAAAGTAATATGGATCTATTTTAATAATAATAAGAAAAACTGAGTATAAAATTCCATTAATGGTGGTGTGGAAATTTATAGACCCAAATTTAATGATTGAATTTCATTTAAATAAAAACATTGTTTAATAGATTCATTTACCCATAACCCAAACTAAAATAAATGAGGATGTATTTTATTAAAAAACAATAAAAACTTTAATTCATTACAAGGGTACAAGAAACAATAACCTTAATAATATTATTATTTGAGAAAATTTTTATGTATACAAAAATACATAAAACATAAAATCTTCATCCTCATGATTTTCCACGAATAGAATAGCATGGATTCCTACTTTTGAAATAAGTTTATGAAAAAGATCTAATAACCATATTGATAGTGAAGTCCATGAATTGGATGAAATACCCATGTAATGTATGACTTTATAATAATACATTTATGTCTATTATATATGGTTGTTAAACATAATGTTTTTGGATATATGTTCATGGATCATATATTTATCAATAATATAATTGTTTTATATAGACGTTCCTAATAGCTTCAATAATATTGTCCAATTTCTAAAAATATTAATGTCTGGGTATTATATAATTATCTAATAGGTAATGAATAGATATATATATATATATATTTGAAAAAATTATGGCTATTATATATGGTTGTCAGACATAAGGTCGTTGGACATATTGTCATCGAGAATACATTTTTCAGGAATACAGTTACATCTTTTATATAAATATTTTCATTTGTTACAAATTATTATTATTATTAAAGTGTGATTTGAAGTATTTATAAAATTGAAATAAATATTTTAAAATAAAAGTATTTATAAAATAAAATTTTGATAATAATTAGTTTTTATTGTATTTTTTAAAAATTGTCACTCATGAAGGTGATATTTTTTATGAACTATTTTGGTAAACACTACGTAATTTTTAATTAAAAAAACTAAATTAATATACATTGAATAATGAAACTACTATGAGGATTACAAACATTAAGATATATATTAACACTAATTTAATTATTAATTTACTAGAAATAATATTAAAAGAATTTATCGTATAAAAATACTTTTGTTATTAAAACTATTTTTTATCTTATTGTATGAGATTAAGTGATAGTTTTCTTCAATTTAGAAATTGAATTAGATTAATTGGGGACCATATTTAGATTTATAAAATCCCAATTTTTTTAGATGGGTTTTACAATATTTTTATTAAATAATTAATTTCCATGATGGGAAAGGGAAAAATTTGGGTGGATAGAATGTTTTATAATTAAGTTTCCATAAAACCCCACTATAAGTCAATTTTCAAGTATCCTGGTTACTCAAACATGTCTCAACAAGATTTTGTTACCTAAATCAACAAACTCTGATTTGATTACACACTTACCCTTTAGGTAAAACAAATTTACTTTCAAAGGATCATCCTTTCACCTATAAAAGGGGGTCACATCAAACCCCTCCACATGATGTTTCCAATTTAAAATTTCCTTAAACCTGTTAGAATTTTTTATAAGATAGATACCACAGCCTTGTTTACAATCCCTTGGATCCAAAAAGTACCCCATTTCAAAGAGCCCCTTTGAGGAACTATCAATTCATCAATGCGAGTATTATGTTCTTTATAACAAATTTGTTTTGAGTTTTTCCATTATAATATCATATAATATGATTAATTACCTTAATATAATATAAATAACATAATTATACTCCTTTAATAAGAATATTACATAAAAGGAACCACTAGGATAACCATACTCACCCATAGATTATGGAAAGTTCATGCTTTGGTCGGTTTAAACAAAAACATGATAGATGATATGAGTTTCTGTCATAAATAATTATAAAAACATAATTGATGGTGTTAACAGACTCTAATGATTAAATAATGTTCCTTTTTTGTTATGGAAGAATAATATGAGTATCTAAATCGTAGTTAATATACCACGTTATTTTTCATTAAAAGTTACGTAGACAAGATCATTATAAATTTTATATTTTCAAATAAAAATAACAAGTATCATGTGATGAACATAGAACATTATAAATAATTATAATAATTCAATTATAATAACCATATAAATTTATTAATAGTCAAAATTTATCATAAAATAAGGATCGATGTCAATATCAAAAATCACCATCGAGACAAACAAGATGACTAACATATGATGATATAAACAATCTATAATGATATAATATATGTGTAATGAATGATAATTGATAAAGAGTATATAAGGTAATATAGAATAATAATTTTCTGAAATAAGTAACTAATATAGTTGGGGTTGTTATAAAGTTGTTTAATGTTCATTTTATAAATAACGAACTAAATATAACATTTTATTTCTAATGTCATTTGGAAAATGAGATTATTATGAATGCATTCCAATATAGGGATTAATTGTGTGAATTATTTCTCTGAAATACCCATACATTTTATCAACACTTTTTTCCTTATTTTATTTTATTTTATCTATTGATTTCATTTTCTATTATATATAATTTACATGATCTGATGTTTGTAAGTGAAATAAAACATACCACATATTTTCGGTTAATAATCTTCCTCATCGTTATCGATGTTCATTAAATTATTTTATTGATGTCCTTATCTATAATTAACAAATAAATTAATTTAATTTAACAAAAATTTTACATTATTAAAAATGTGTGAAAATTATATTTTATGGTTGTCCACATGATCTATTTTCAAAAAAATGTGTGACAGGATTCTATTTATAAACTTTTTCTGTGAACATACACTTCCACTTTTATAACCAATATTTCTTTGAATAATTTAGTAAAATTTTCAAATGTTTTTAATAATAATCCTAATTATTATTGATTTGAAAATAAAATGTATTCTTATTTATCTTTTTAAAAAATTATTTATCAAATTATGAAAATAAAAAAAACTTCCAGCTATACCAATATCCTTAATTCCCCTTACATTACATTACACAAAAGTTCATATTATACCATTTTCCTTATTTTTCATAAGCATTAATAAATGTTCTATGAAAGTCATCATGACAGTTTTGTAATTCCTATGTGTTAATTAATTAAATATGATGTTTGAATGTATTCATGTTCTATTAGAACACATCTGTATAGTTAGAAATTATTAATGGGAGATGTGAAAGTTATATGGTTATCCAATGGATTCGGAAATGATTAATATATCAGGATACAACTATTGGAAGTATGAAAAATATTCATGATCCAGTATTTTTTTAGGTTGAACAATATTCATTATCAAATATTTTTTATGATGTATTAATGTTAATCATATTACAAGATTTTATGTTTTTTAAACTATTGAATTTCCACATTCATATGTATACACTATACACATGTTATGATAGATCTTATATTGGATTATACATAGATCCTAATGACATGATTTATGCTTTATGATTCTATTTTACATGGGTTTTAGTCTAATAATGTTAGGTTTCAAGACATTGATTATGGAATTTAACCCTTGGGCTTATCTTATTCTCCCTTATGATAATAGATTGTTATCCCTATGGTCTACCAATATAAATAATTATATTTCACCCTTCCTTATGTTTCTATTCCTTAGGTTATTTATAGGATAATTTTGTATGATATATTTAAATGATATATATTGAAAAGGATTTTATGGGATATATTTTAGACATTTTAGAATAAACATTTAGATATAGGGATATGATTATTTTTTAGATGAAATAAATATTAATGTAAAATAATATAATTTCTATATATGTATATATGTTTAATCTAGCTCACAAACAACCAATTTAATATATCTAACATTCCATATATATCAATATTTAGTTCCCCATCCACAAACATTTACGGATCGTCACCACTATATGAAAAATTATACCAAAATCATTTTTTATTTAGTAAATAGAATCCATATAAATTTTAATTACATAAATAAAGATATAATTAGATAAATTCCATTAACAATTGAATAATATAGGAAAATAAATAAACTAATGTTATAATTTAATAACTAACCTAGGGTAAATATCACTTACTGTATTAAACAATGGACTAATAATTTCATTCAGAGACTAATAAAATTTCCATTTTTTTCCTTTTTAGAAAAGAAATTCAGAACTTCTCAAAATTTTCAAAAAATAAATATTCCTGTCATTATAAGATCATTCATAGATCTATTTATTTCATTAGAAGTTATTTATAAATAAAAATTATATATATATATTATCAACAAACCTAAAGAACAATATTATTAGAATATAATTGAATAATACTTAAATAAATTTCAACATTTCAAGATTAAAAAATTACATATTTATTCTCTAAAAAACCAGTATATATAAAATTTATGTTATTATAGTTAACATTTCAATTTAAAACATCAAATTACTAAAATTACATATTTTTTTATTATGATATTTTTCATTTAAAATTTTTATTTTTCATATGTATGATATATTGAATGAGATATTATATAAGATGTATTTTCTTGTGAACATAAAATAGTATTTAGAGACATAAATTTTTCTTTAATATATTTTTATTTGAATATGTTTCAAAAATTATTTAATTTACTTTATAATTTATCCAATGTTTAAAAATAAGTTTCTTTTCACACAACTTCTTATCATCGTATAATTATACATTTACATATCCCTATATTTCCATTTCAATTTTTTTACTTTCTTCTTAGACTTTGAATAATTTTTTTAAAATATTTCAAACTAATTAGTATTGTTTAATCTATTATAAAAAAAATGATTTGGAATGTTAAATTAATATCATTATACTCATAAGAATAAATTGTTTTTATTATTTGTATTTTCTTCATATTTTAAAAACTGGAGAATAATATTGCATGAACAAAAATCAACCATTAAAACCATTTATACTTATTTATAAGAAGAGGATTCTATTTTTATAAATCAATAAAAAATTAATTTTATTGAAAACCAAATATGTTCTTAATATAATAAGCATTTTTTATTTTGGTTTATAATTTTATCATAAAAATATATTTCTTTAATAAATAATTTGTGAGCATAATGAATGAAAAATAATTGTTTTCCTCTCGATGGATTCTTATAAATGTGTAATTTTTACATTTCAAGCACTTAACTAATAGTTTATTCATTTTGGACCCCGTTTTCCATTTCTAAATAAATTATTTTTGACATATATAATTCTGAACATAACAAACACATATACAGATCCATAAAAATCCTCAACATAAAAAATACTTTTTCAGTTGGATTTTCATGAATTAGGTATCCATAAATTTTATTATAATTGTTGAGTAACATAATATCCATTTATATGTTACCCAATCATCATCTAGTCACAATAGTGGGAGATTTATTCATAACAACATATCATTGTATGAGTTTGTTTTTTGTTTTTTATTTATAAAATCTATATTGATATTTATATTCTTTTAACAATATATATGTATTTTAATTATAAATTTAGGTGGATAAACTTTTATAGTTAATTAATAATTATTTTCCAAAATTTTGCCCCATTTTCCCTATATTATATCTATCAATATATATTAAAATATATAACTATATAACACTAATGAATTGGGGGAAATTGTTAAATGTAACTTTAAAACAAATGACACATTTTATTATTAATTAATAGAAAAATACAATTTAGTAATTTATATTCCTTAAATATTATTTTATGGACACATTATTAATGCTATATACTATCTAACATTCATAACAAATGAAATTGTCCGGGAATAATTTTATTATTTAGTTGAATTTTAGAATTTATTGGTTTTTGTTTATCATTAATTTATCAAAATTCTAGACTTATTCTAATCATTTATTTTTGGTCTCTTAGTGGTTTGGAATGATTTTATAATCATTTTTAATTTATATCAGCCTATATTTCATTCAATATTTAAGCCCCATTCTTGGACTCCAATATTAGTGAAGAATAAAAATTTTGAATTGTCTTCTATTGAATGTATATTTGTTTACGATTATAATGTTATATATGTTTTTTATTTAAGAGGATTAATTTAGATATTTATAAGTTTATAAAATTTGAGGTTGATATTTCCATGGGTTGTGGAATGACCTTATAAGTATCCATTTATATTATTATTATAAAAGAGTGAGTTAGAGATGAGAGATATATCGTTGTTAACTCGCTCGGTATAGTATCTCATTCAATTAAAAAATCTAATAAAAATTTTAAATTTTAAATTTTTATTTTCATAATTAAAATATAAATTCAAAAGGATATATATTCATGAAATTTTATATATAAGCCTCAAATATTTACCCAAAATTTTTCTATATTTGGATCTTACGTCCATCATACGTTTTCCTTAGTAAAATATTTTATCGATATCTTGAATCTCTAAGATAAGTCGGTCACAATTTTCATCATCCATCTTATTATTTAGTTTTATTCCCTTTTTCATTATCCCAATATCCATAGAGGATTGTATATTTAGTTTTCATTAAAAATTATTGCAAAATGTTTTATTTTATGTAATCTACATGTCTTAATGGGATATTCTTCCCTCTTAATTTATTGAGAAACATCCATTGAAAATAAATTGAACGATGTTCTTGTAAATGTCCCAATATCAATCCATTATTCGACATACCTTAAATTATATATTTATTTAAAATATGATATTACTAATATAATGTTTATATTAGTTTTTTATGATATTATTTTAGACTATAATAAAGAATTTACTTTATTAACAAATAATATAGGAAGTGGTACATAAAAATTTTGGGGAATGGAATTGTTTTTTTTTGAGACCCATGTCATGATAACAAAAAATACATAAACAATATTATTATTTAAATAATGTATACTTTTCAATTAATAATTATATATAATTCATGATAATTTATCAATGTGTTTTCTATTAATGATATATACAATTTAAGAAATATATGGTAAATTTGAAATGATTATTTCTTTAAAAAGTTTATATATTCTTTCTATCTTTACATTATATGGTACTTTTTATAGAAGTGATTCATTGAAAACAATTTGGTACTATAAATGCTCCTTGCATAATTTTAAATCTTGATTATAAGTAAAATCATCATAGTTTCTTCCCTCTATGTTATAGTAGACTCGGAATGAGGTAGATAGTCTTATTGATACTCATGAAATTATTTCATGGGATTACAAATATATTTTGATGAATAGAATTATATAATCTTATTCCCAGTTGGATATAGATGATGTTATTGTAGATATAAATATCATTAGGATGTTAATTACGTTCCTATATAGAAAGAGGATTATAGGATTCCACACAGGAGGATGACTGTAAAGGTTATGGAATCTATGTTTTGAAGTGGAAACGGTGACATGTATTCAGTTGAGTTAGTGGAATCGATTCAAAATTGGAGATCCTCTCAGTGAATGATATTGGAGCTCATGACATCTGGTTGTGCTGCTGGCATGATCATTGTTCTCAAAGGCATCAGGAGAGATAATTTCCTACGACTTTAGGTGATGGTGGTGGTGTCACATTGGGTAGAAAATTTAGTGTTCTCATATCATGTGATGTTTTTATAGATCTTAGAATATTGGGATTTCTCATGGTATTCATTTTAGGGTTTTGAGATCACATTTACATTTACGAACTTCATTCCTCTTTGATCTATGGGACTTTGGGATAACACTTTTCAGTAAAATGTGTTATGTCAAAGGAATGTTATTCTGATCGACACATTGGGTCCATAATGAATATATGAACTAATGGTTGGGCGGGTTCAAATTAATGTATAGAAGTTCTAGTGCTTATCAGGTAGACTTATATCCACTTTTCTTATAATGAATAGAGGGTAGTCCATCCAATTGAATTTCCACTAATATTTATTGTCTGAGGTTGTATTCTTATAGGCGGGTAGTACTAGTGAGGGCCATGTTAACATTACCAGCTATGTGGCTGAAAATAGATTTTGGTGTGTTGCCACATATCATTTATCCCTCCTATCACATTGAATATGGTGGGGTTATCTTCCACATAAAACCAACTAATTCAAAACCTCATGGAAGAGTGATGCACCTTTTATATTGATTTCATGGATATATTTTCACTATATGGGGCGGTGGGATGATGTTATTCAATTTTCATGGTTCTCTTATATTTTCTCACTTTGTTTTTTATATATATTTTTTGCATTCTATCCAATGGGACTTAAAAATTGTTTTCTTTTAGAATATTCCATGTTTCCTTTTGGTCATATTTGGGTTACATTTAAGACAAAATTTAATGAGTGATTTCATTTATTTCATAAAAGAGTAACTAACTCCAACTCATTTAAATAAAAAATGAGTATCATAGAATTAATTAACATAACACTTTGATAAATACCATTGATGCATTTATTTATTATCACTCTTTTCATGTAATGTATTTAAATTTTTTATTCCATTCCATTTCGTGTTATTATTTATCTATTAAAATCCTTTTATAAACTAAAAATTATTTTTCCCTTAAAATATGCATGTAGGTATATTTATTTTCATATATCAAAATTGAATAAATTTTTTTATATTATACATGAAGGGTTTATGGTATGTGGAAGAATAAAATTGGGAATGTATTTCTCATACCATCCATACGCACTTCATTTGTATATAATCCTTATTTGTTTCAGACATGAGAAACTTTATGTCATCAATTTATATTAGAGTATTTGTAGTACCTTTCTAGTGGGACATAGAGGATGTTGGTAGAAATTATATTCCATTTTTTCACATATATATTGGTATATATTGTTGGTATTACATGTTATTTTTATTCATGTATATATGTGTAAGTGGTATATTCATCGATATATTATTAACATCATGTATCTCCTTTATTTTTTTCAAACACTAGTTTGTATTGAAAATGGTTAGATGTTCATTATTTATTGGGTATAATTATATTAATTTTATATTACTAGGTGTTTATGATTTTTTTTGTTATTATGATTTTTATTCACCAAATTAAATGAACATTATTATATATTAATTACCCACAAACATATTGAAAGGGGTCTCCATGATTTAGTCTACATCCCACTTACTTTTTTTATTTATATTTTCTTGATGAAAATGTTGGTTAATGAGTATGATTAATGCCAACAAACGATTTCCAAGATCATGGTGATTAAGACCAAACATCAATCATTATATCATGTTGATATAGGTACCAATATATATTATACAAGGATAGTACATTAGAAAATCATATTAGCTTCGGGTTTTATTTTACTATAATAAGAAAATTGAAGGTTGATCATAGATATGATCTACAAAAAATGTGATATATGTCATGACTAATTTTATTTCCAATACTCATTATGATGACCATTAAGCTCTAAGGGGTTATTTTGAAAGTGTAAATGTGATTCAATGTTTCAATCATTATATTTCTTAGGTGTATTTCAACATGGAGGGGAGAAATAGGGGATACTGTGAATTTTCCTTGGTGGAATATATATGTTGTAGACTATGCATATAGATTGTAATACATCAATAAATCTATTTGTAATAGTGAATTTGGAATACATTATCCTTTATAAAATGTTTATATCTCATAATTGATGTATTTATATGATTTCAATGTAATTTTAATACAATAATAAATCATTTTACTCTTAATATACCACATTTAGAACTAAACCACCTAGTTGATTTCCAATGAACCATTTTTAAGGATCATCTAATAAACATACAAATAAAAAGACATGGATTGATCAAATTTAAATTGAGTTATTTGTTTGAGAAATTGTAATGAAATGGTATGATTTAATATTCAATTAATATTTTTACCTTAATATGATGATGATGGTGAAGGAAGAGAATTTTTTATATCTTTATCAGATAAAATAAATGGAGATGTAGTGTATTAAATGATTATTTGATAAAATAAAAAAAATTAGATATTATTCTAAAAATGATGTATTGAAAGATTAACCATTTGAGATGGGTGTTCACCCAATCCACTATTATATTAAATTTTAATTTAGTTTTCAAAATTATTACATGGTGTTTGACAAGAAACTAACAATTGAATTTCACAATGAATAATTTTTTGTAATTAGTGGATCATTATTATAAATTTCATGCAATTTGGAAATATATATCCATCTGAAAATTATAAAATAGATGAGTACAAATGGAAAGAGGTTGTGCCAATGGAATTTATTCCCCTATATCTACATTCCAAAAATGGAGTTGGAATTGGACTTTTTTATTATTAAAATAATCACCTTTGATATCATTTTTTCAATGGATTGAAATAATTGACATTCATATTTCATTGATTTTTAACATTGAATCATTGTATTTTTCTCCCATTATTAGAATCCACATTTATTTCAAGGAGAGTGGGTACCAAAATCATGTCAATATAATTCAACAATTTTGGAATATCAAGACATTTCTTGAAAAATGTATTTCCTTTTAGTCAAATATAATGGAGAGGATTTAGGTTAATTTCTTCTTCTCATAGTTAATGACAAATAAAAACTATTCCTCGAGTTCTTCTACTGGTTTAACCCATAGTGGAAATTATAATTCACTAATAATATCATCCTTGATACCCAAAATATATCATTTAACTCATTTTACGATGTTTCAGATGAGATGATGGGTTTAATGATACAATTTGATGACTTAGAAGAGTAAGGGTCTACACATCCTAGAGTGCCTCCATGGGTTTATGTAATCCTCCAAATAAATAAGGATTATAATTTTTATACATATGGATTGATTGTGGGAATCAGAATCAATTTACAATAAAGAAGGTATCCCCTTTTTCCACATAAAATACATCATCATGTTTTTTGATATTATGAATACTTATATATTTCGATATTATGAGTACTCATAAAAAGAGATAGTCACATAAAATACACCATCATGTTTTTCGATATTATAAATACTGATATATTGTTTTTATAGATTTTATTAATCCAATTTTTGATTGATAAACCATCTCCTTTTTCATAGTTTTCGAGGATAAATACATACTCTACTAAAGATCTAATTGGAATTATGATTATATTGTTGATTCAGAAAAGATTTAACAATCCCTGCATCAACTATGAAATCCCTTACTCATAAAGAATTAATGTTTTAATTGATTCCTAAATTAAATGATATGATCAATGAATTGAAAAACATATTTCCATCCTATTTAATTTTGATCCTTCCATGGTCTGAGGAAGGATATGTGGTGTATTTTCATTCATATGGAACAGAATTATAATTTTAACATATATAAGTCTATCATGTGGTAGTTTATAGAATTATTTTTTTAATAACACATGAGAAAATTTTTCCAACCCATAATATTTTTAGAGATGCTTTTATCTTCCATAATTATTTAAGTAAAAACTTTCATTTTGGAAATAATTTTATGGTTTACATAAATTAAAATTTTCTTTTTAAAATTTTCTTGTAATGGATTTTAACCACTAACAAGGGTGATGACAAGAATATCATTATGATTTTGATTCTGAACTCACTAATAAATATGGAAAGATGAAAATGGTCTTTGATATACTCCATTGAAAATATTTATTATAGGGATATATGGAGTCCAATATTTAATGGAATTTTATGAGCCACTTTACATAGATATAAATCATAGTATAAGACAATAAATTGGTTTTATTTTTCGTTAATGTTATTGTAATAATTTTAATTCTCATGATTATTCAACAAGATAAACAAATATATAATGAATATAAAAATATCAGTTGAATTATACATAGTAGTGATACCACCTGTGTGTGGTCTCTGTCCGCTAATGAAACATCTATTTCCAGATTTTTAATTTAATGTATTTACCCATTAGAAAAATAGTGATGAAACATTAAATTCATAATAAACTAGAAATTCATTCATAAACTACTGAAATGAATTTTATATTGAAATTTCAATTATTTCTTCCTACTATGAGGAATTACATTTTAGATTATTTGTATCACCGAATCACTTTCTAATAATTGAAATCCATTACCAAAAAATACTTATTGAATTCTTTAACCTCTCCCTATTAATGTCTAGAAATTTGAAATATCTTCCATTGATTTCATATTTAGGATATTTCATTACCATCATCAGTATTTTCAACTCCATGATATTTTATCAAGTTACTAGAAATCAAATTTTATTCCAATCAAGGATATCATGAGGGTTATTGATATTTGGAAAATGTTTCTATAACAGATGGTAATGCTTCATGGGTTACCTTTTACAATCATTTTTAATAAGGATCCACTATATAAGTCTAAATTAAATGAATTATTTAGGGTTTGATATGGGACCATAAGTGAATCATATAATGCTATTCCATCCATAAATATATGGTAATTTATAAGTGGTTATCCACATTTTGGGGGTATAAATTATGTGTATGTTCTGTTTTTTTGGGGGTTATTGGATTCAAATTAACTATCGATGGATTTTCCTTATGATAATATCGAAATGAAGATTTATTTTCCTTGATTACATATATGTTAATATTCTCTAGTCTACACTTTTTTTTTATATTTTGGTTAGTGAGATATCTCATTTCTGATGGAGCATGATGCAGTAGATGATAGAAATGATATGGCTTATATAAAGAAATTGGTGATGAATTAATGTTTTTAAAAGTTATGGTGTGATAATAATTAGGGGAAATTGGAAGTTATTTCCATTTAGTTGGTATTCTTAAATTTTTTACCTTGATTGGGGTATTAATGGTTAGGATGATAGGGTAAGCATGTGATGAGGTATATAATACCTTCAGATATTTATGAATTTTTAGGAAAGATCACACATTGATTTAGGCAACTTTTTATGTGGAAATATGTTCACATTATCTTCTATGTTTATTAACAAAACAAGTATTATCGAGAAAATTTCCATAAACTATGTTGGGATGATCTTGAAATAGAATTAGATTCATTATTGGTTTAGTGATTTACTAAAACTCTCAATTCTCGAAAAATAGTACATATTGAAAAATTAATGACTTTAGTTCATATACTATTGTAGTGTGGGAATTATTTGAATGATATATGGGATATAGATACATATATGAGAGAGAAATGGTTTTACCTCTCCCCATCAAAATTATTTTCATTATAGAATTTATAGGGAAGAATGTGATAGTGGGGAAAAATCATTACACACCTGATGTCAATTTTAGGTATATATTTAATTATTTATATGGTTTCATATTTATATTTAAATATTATGTAAACAATTAGGATATAAGTGTTTTTTTTAGTTTTAGATAGATAGTTTCATCAGTTTTTGTGTGGTTATTCAAGTGTCCATGCACATGAATATTGCAAGATACAAATCTCTTATTTGGAAACAGAGAGTTTCACGCCCTCTATATGGGGGAATGTTCACTAGATCCTAGCCATATATAAACCATATAAATAATTTTAAAATATAAAACATTTAAAAAAACAAAATATAAAGTAAATATTGTCCATTTTAATTTCAATTTTTCTATAAACCATCACGAGTTCATCCATAATCGACCCTTCTTGGTTTCTAACTTATTCATGGTTTTTCATTAGTAAAATAATCCCTCATTCTTGTGGATATCAAAGAAAAATACTTCAAAATAATTATTATTAATCTAATTATTTCATCGTTTTCAATTTTTCATCAACACCCTCACCATGGTGGTATACTATTTATTATTTCATGTAATATATTGTGCTATTTATTACGTTAGAGAGTCCTCTTGAGTTTTATGGTCTCTTATCCTCAAAATTGGTTTAAAAAAATCCTAATATAAGGAATTTTATTCTTATATAGAATGTAACCCTATGTCAGTCTACATATCCAATAAACCAAAAGAATTATATTAATTTAAATTATTTATTGACTAATATTAAATATTTATTAGTAGATTTTGATGGTATTTGGGAACTATAATCTTGTTTTTCCATAATTCTAAATTTTTATTGGATAGATTTTGTGACAATTCATAATAATGTATTTATTTATATTAATACCCAACCACTATTCTTAAAAATTCATATACCCTTTTTTATTAAATTATTGGGAATCATGTTCAAGGAATGTTTTTATAGAAATCCAGATGATTTGTCAAAATTTTTTCTCTTAATATTTTATACGATTTACAAGTTTTTTGGCATCCCTAATGTATTTATTGAATTAAAGACCCCATATTATATTTACTCTCTCTATTTAATGTTTAGATCATTTATATAACTTGTATTCTTTGAAAAGTTTTGTTATTTTTTGAAATGGGTGACTTCATGTCTATTATTTGTTTAACATTAATCAAATAATTATAATGAAAACACCACCAGAAAAGACTTCTGTTCTAGGATGGATCCTAACACAAGTACATATTGTGGTTATTTGGATGATATTCAATATAATGTTACCGTATATAAATAATGAGAATCTACCTATGGTAGTTAGTCATGATGAAACACTAAAAATTCCACCATGGTATTTTTAACATTTTAGGATTTTATTTATCAAGTATCCTATGAGTATTTGAATATTCATAGTGATTTGGTTATAAATAATATGATATTTTGTATATATATTATGATACTATTAAGAATAAGGATATTAAACATCACTACCTTGACCCATCAGTAGCTACAATTTCTAAATTTCATTATTAAAACTATTTCTCATAAATTTCATTACATTTTAAATAACATTCAATTATACATACCAATATATTTATTATATTCCATATAAACACTAAAATTTATTAATATATTTTCTTAAAAAATAAAATATAATAGGTTCGTATTCATATTTTAAACCATTATAAATATACTTATATTATAATGTAATTACTAAGGGAATGTGGTGGAATCCTATTATTCATGTATCGATCATATTAAATATATACAATTTAGGAGTAGGAGAAACAAATTTTTTCAGACATGGGTAAAATATAAAACTATTTTATGTGTGGGATTAGTGAAATCATTATGGTGGGACTCAAATGTTTGGAAATATGGGATTGTCCTATTTTCCACATAGATATAAGTATAAACAATTGGTTTTTCAAGTTATTCTTTGTCTAGTATAATATTATATGTTATGTATCCAACTATATCATCATCCCATCACATGCCCCCTTTAGTTTTTCAATTCATTGAGTTACACATCACATGTTTGTATTTTTATTATTTCTTTGGTGCACTAAGATTTATTTTATATTACTATGTGTTTATGATTATGTGTTTTCGTAGTACAATTAGTTATACAACACCACCAAACCTTCCAATTATGTATACATTATCCATCAATATATGGGAAGTTGTTTTTTTGTATTTTGGTGGGAATCCTCTAGATTTGGATTCTATTTAACAGTGATAAATTACTTCCAGTAAAGTCATTTTTAATCACATGTACTAGTGGTCAGCCTATGACAATTGGGAATTCCATTAAGGCCTTGTAGCAGGATAACCTAAATATATAGTCGATGAGGCTTGGTAAATGTTTACATAAAAAAATATATAGTTATAGATATATTTATTAAAAGTAAACCAAAATTAGGATATAAAATTTATGTGTTTTAATAAGGGACATTAGGACAATAAATAGAACTAAAAAATAATAAATATTAATTTATTAATTAAAAAGAAATTCATGAACATTAAGATATATTTTGGGACCTTTATTAATTATAATTATTATAAAATTATGAATAATTATAATCTTACCTTGTCTATGTGTGGTTCAAATTATTAATTTAATTTGATTTAATATTTTCATACTACAAATTTAAAATAATTAATATTGAAGTATTTTAGTAGATGTTAACATCATATGTCTATCAATAAATTGTATCTAAACCTTTATCTTTAAATTTATAAAAAAATAATAATTTTTTCTATTAATAATCCCTTCACCTATATATGAGTATAAAATTATGAATATTCAGATTCTTTGATAATGTTTTTAAAGTAACAAGCTATAGTTAAATAAAAATATGGTGAACCATATGAGAATATAGTATGTTGTAACTTTGGTTTTTGAAAAAACTTGTAGTTATTAATTTTAGACTGTATAATTGTTTATTCATACTCAATAAACAAACTTTCAGTTAAATCATCTGATCTTGTCATTTTTTTAATCACGCTTAATTATTAAATGTTACTTATATCACAAAATTTATTATATTAAAAATCATTCTAAAGTAAAAAATGGGTTATTATACGTATGAAGTTTTTTATAATTTGGGGATATTTATTATCAAAAATATTAATATATAATTTATAAGGAATATTGAAGGTAAAAAACCATTATAATAGAGTTTAATTGGCATTTATTAAAAGGAAATACATTGTTATAATACATCATTCCTTATTTTATTTAGAATGAAACAATTGATCAAGGATCGTGCATAAACATAGTTTAAAAATCATTGATTAGATACTGAAATTGGATAATCTTGATTGTATTTTAAATATTATTCATGTGCTTCTTTGTTTTAAAAATTTTATTTTAATGCATTTTTTGATTTAAGGTTTACTTATCGATATATATGAAAATCTTGTTTCAAATGTATTAATATTTGACCATTTAAACATCACATTAAAAAATAAAATGTTATTATGATTTAAATTTGATATTTTTTGATAAAGTTAATCAATATTTTGGTAGTGTATTTTATTTATTTAGTAATGTGATATTCATAAAATTGGTTGATCATTTCAGGCTATCAATATAGAATATTCTAATAAATGAAATTTTTGCACTAAAGGAATAAATTGAAATCATGCCCACAATTCACATCCAATGAATCTTTTCTTTTATCTAACAATATATAACTTTAGTGAAATCATTTTAATCCACTTTTAATATGATAATTAAAGTAATATAATTAAATCTTGGAAAAATAAGATGAAGTTTAAATTATAGTCTATATTTCACATCCCAAAACACCATCTCTCCATTTCAATAATAACATTCAAATAGATGATAATATTGGGGTAAATGTATTCCTACTACTACATGATATAATAGAACACATTTTATTCATATATTTACTATTTAAATCCTCTCAATGTGAATTCTATTCTTTCTTATTAGTGAGGAGAGAGAAAAGAATAGATTTATCCTTTAGAATGATGTAAGATTATTTATCCACACATTTTCCACAATGCGCTGTTCTAATTAAATGATAGGGATAACCTTGAATGATGTGCAATTGACAGAAGTTCCTAGAAATCCCTATTAAAGATGGATTTAGTGGTGGAAATATAAATATGTGGTTACAAGTACTTTATTTAATGGTACATAATCATTTTATCATTTTAATTTTTGACTTTATATGTTTTTGAATCTAACAATATTTTTTAATTAATTTATATATTTATTTACTCAAGCACTTTGTATCATTATCTCTTCCGAACTATTTTCTGTTTTGATACTCATTGAAAAATAATGATTTATTTTATTTTATTGTTTTTCTCTTCTTCAATACCTTTCTTTTGAGAAAACATCCTTATTTACATTGATATATTTACATCAATAGAATGATAAACCAATTTTGGATTGAATATAAATATTTTATTAATATATAATTGATGTTATTTTATATGAATTAAATAACTTGTAAATTCATTATTTTGAAATTCCATTTTGTTGACATAATTTCATCTCTATCATCAGTAAATTTTTTAAAAAATAATATTTATAGTTTTAATAGGATATAATACCATGGAGGTATCATGAAAATGATCATCCAAGTGATTATTTATTTATAATAGAAATTTTATACGGACTAGGATGAAGATTCTAGTCTTCTATATTTTTATATAATTGATACTACATTAAATAATGAATTGATCTTTCGATGAAAAATTATATCAAAACTATCAGTAGTAATAATCAATAATCATTCCAAATTCATTTTAAATTTAATTCATGTACTTCTGTATATAATTTTTAAATAAACTCACCGAAAAAAGATGATCACATTATTTCAAAAAAACTCAACAAATTTCATTTATCTCTAGCTTCACTACTTTGGTCTATGTACATTAAATAATCCATCTAAAGAGCAAGGGATAAATTTTACCCATTGGGTAAATTTAAGAAAACAGAACTATAAACCCATTAATATAGACCTCAATATATAACTTATAAACATTCATTATGTTCTAAAAAATATTTCTATACTATCACTCTTATTTCTTGTCACGACCCCCGCCCACCAAAGATTCCCCTCCTGAGCTGGAAATGGTGAAAGGGAGATAATTACCCCCATGTCCAGCCTCCAGTAGGCCCCTGGGTGGCGACTAGCACCAAGGGTATGAGTTTTCAAAAATATGGGAGGCATTACCCTTTTTATTATTTAAGATCTAGAAATAGGAAAAGTCAACCACCAAAAAGGAAAAGAACAAGTGTATAGAAATAAACCCAAACCAATCCCACATGCATGTTTAAATAGTTCTGAAACAAGGTACAAGTAAAAGAAAGCTCAAAAGTACAATACCAAAAGAAACAAGTGTACAACAACTTCATCAACTCCAACTATCCTGACTAGTAGGGTCCCGCATGGCCCTGGTAGTCCTCCTGGAAACATGAATGTAAACATAGGGTGAGTATACAAGTATACTCAGTAGGGAATCCTAAAGCTCTCGTGCCCAGGTGGGGAGACATCCTAATGTCCTGTGCAAACAACAGAAGAAACCTAACATGGAAATCTATCCACCCAACCTCACCAGCCACACTCACCAAAAACACAATCACAATAGGTAGTGGTAGTATATAAGAATAAGAGTATTGGGTACCCTGCACCCCTTACCACTAGTTAGATTCCCTTCCTAACGGTGAACATCCAGACACTGCCTCACTCTTCCCGCCCGCACACACTTGGGCCTTACAAACCACACATCCCTCCCGCACACACTTGGGCCTCACAACCATGTATCCTGCGCGCACACACCTAGGCCTCACAACCACGTATCCCGCCCGCACACATCTGGGCCTCACAACCGCATATCACGCCCCCACACACCTAGGCCTCATCCCGACGATTCTTGGGAAACAGTAAAACCTGCCCGAAGAGTCTTGGGCTAAAACCACCCCATTCGAAACCTTCCTGAAGGGTCTTAGGAGTAAGGTAGCCTCAAGCCATCATATCCTAGGGAAGAAGGAGTAGAAATAGGTAGTAACTAAGGGTAAAACACCATTTCCCTGGAAATTGGAGTGTTCGGCAGTAAGATATCAACATGGGTGGGGTGAATAAAACACAAGAGATATAGATACATATATGTATACCAAACACAGAGCCCAACCTATGGCTTCTAAACAATGAAACTAAGAACATGCCTCGGCACTACTACTACGAAGTATGCATACAACAAACAACCCCAACCCCATTGAGGTTTTAACATTTCAGCAGAATTAGTTTGTCTAGTTCTTTATCTACTAAGAAACCAACCGCAACCAACCATATCAATCATTTGTGAAACATATCCCTGCCATCCACAAATCAAGTTAGGAAAACACAAGCAGCACAACAAGTCCCTCCTTATTAACCAACCAACCCATTGATTATTAACCTCATTCCATTACCATGACCCACCATTCATTAACTCTTCCACTTTTCATTTATTATTCACAACCCATACTTTGTTCACATTCAAGCCCATCCCTGCAGCCCCGCTACCAACCGCCATAACCACAATCACACCGAAACCCGTACATCATCACCCCTTGATACCATTTATCGCAGCCTCACTGCCCATCACTAACATAGCATTCATTCCATGCCACAACCAAGCCAACTGCAGCCCCACTGCTCACCAGATCCACAACAACCCACAAAACACCACCATCACATGCCACGTATCCAAGCCAACACCCACATGTTTATTATGCCATTTTTCTCAAACGCAGTGATCACAGAAGTGATCTCGAATTTAAATCAGCCAACTTGACGTGATTAACAAAATTTCCACATTCAACGAAGTTTCCATCCACAAAAACGGTTTAGAAAGATAGGGTAACATTTAATTGCACAAGCAAAGTCCCCCAAAGACCATGATTTTCAGTATGCAGAAGCTCATTCAATTCACAACATAATATCACACGATATAAATAATGTAACTACATTCAAAAACTTCTCATCCTCATTATATAAGCCAGTTATTATCTTTATTAAACTTTTTCAAATGTGTTTCATGTAAACAAGAGGACACCCACCCCGCATGATGTATAATTTAGAGAGACGAAGGTAAGACCCCTACCTCAATAGGTTCTGACCACAACGCTCCCCCGAATCAACTTTAGAAGACGTTCGTCGGTGTCGGTCACTTCTGTCGAGTCCCAGAAAAACCTCCTCAAGTGGAAGTTGGAAAGGAAATGCCGAAGTAAAGACAACGGATCCAAGGTCAGAAGTTCTGCCTCATCATTACGATCTCATGGCCACTGACAGATCTCAAATAGGAGCTCGGACGAAGAAGTTATGGAAGAAAAGGAGCCTTCGAGTCTCTTGGGAGAGCTCTTCTCAGAGGAATGGGGAGGAGAGGGGTGAGTTGAAAAGGATGAGGGGAACCCTCCTTTTATAGGCAAGAAAAACAAAATTACACGGTGTGTACTTTATGGTACACAGAGTGTACTCGACCATTTCACACAGTCACCACGTGGCTTCCAACACGGCCTTTAACGCGACACGCGGTTGCTGAATAGTCAACACATGGATTGAGGGTAACACGTACGCTGGGAGGGACTACACGGCGTGTGGTATGGGTTACATGGCATGTACCCATTTATTTCAGATGGAAAGGACACGACTCCAACATGGAAAATGGCCGTTGACTGGTCAACACACGGTTTGAGGGTAATGCGTATGCTAGGAGGGACAACACGACATGTAGTATGGGGTACACGACATGTACCCATTTATTTCACATGGAAAGGACACAGCCTTGAACACGGGGTATACCCGGCAAGGGGGGTACACAGTGTGTACTCACACTACACGGCGTGTAGTTTCCAAATTCGTAAAAGTGTGGGAAAAGTCCATTTTACCCTCCAGGACACTTCGTGACCTTCTTTTTGACAAAGTAATGGGTCGAAGAGGTCTGGGACATTACATAGGATACCTCTTAAAACATTCTCGTTCTCGAGAATTCAAAAACCAACCCATCGGAACCCAAAACGATACCTCTTTGGGTTCTCGTTATAAAAAGAACCCAACCAACAACCCTAATCATTGGTGTTAGGAATTCCCTCTCCTATGTCAAGATATTATCCACTTTGGGCGGCACTGACTCGCCTGCCTGGGTTTAATCGCATCTGCATTAATGAGTCTCGATTAAGTATTTGGCCTTCCCACTTCCATATATTAGTATTTTCCAATTTACACTGCCCCCAACACCGTACAACCCACACATTGCCCGAACACGTGGTTTGGGGAAAACTTCCTTCTCTTATGTTGAGATATTATCTGCTTTAGGCGGCACCGACTCACCCGCACGGGTTCAATCGCATCCTCATTAATGCGTCTCGATTAAGAGTCAGGTTTTTCCCTTTCCCCACACATCCGGACATGCTACACACTTCCAGATAACAAGGAAACAAAAGGTCTCATAACCGACAAGCCAAGCATTCCATATATCAAAGGTACAGAGTATAACAAAAACACAGATCTCAGAAGAACAAGGAAAAACACCATTCAAAACAACTCAAGGTACTGATCGTGCATCTTGTCCTCACTCTCCCAAGTGCTCTCCTCGAGTCCGCCATGCCTCTACAACACACGAACCAAGGGAATGGTTCGTCCACATAGCACCTTCTCTTTACGATCCTCAATTCTGACTGGTCGTTCCTAGAAGGTCTCATCATCTCCCATATCTAAATCTCCCCAGTCGATAATGTGAGATTCATCGTGTAAGTATCGACGTAGCTGGGATACGTGGAAGATGTCATGAACCTTCTCCAACTGAGGTGGCATGGCTAGCTGATATTCCACCTCGCCGAATCGCCTCACCACCTTAAAAGGTCCGATGAACCTAGGTGAGAGCTTGCTCCCTTTCCCAAACCTCCACTGCCCCCATCGAGGGGAAACCTTCAAGAACACATGATCTCCCACCTCCAACTCCAAGGGCCTCCTCCAATGATCAGCATAAGACTTCTGTCAGTCCTGAGCCACTTTCATACTCTCACGTACAATCTGGACTTTCTCTGTGGTGCTCTGCACTACCTCTGGCCCAAGAGCACCTATCTCACCAACCTCTGCCTAGAAAATGGGTGAACAACATGGTCTTCCATACAGAGCCTCAAACGGTTCCATTCCAATAGTAGAGTGAAAGCTTTTGTTGTAGGAAAACTCTAATAAAGTCATGTGTCGTACCCACGATCCTCCGAAATCCAAAACGCATGCTCGCAGCATGTCCTCCAACGTCTGGAGAGTCTACTATTTCTGCCAATCGGTTTGGGGGTGGAAAGCAGTGATAAGGAGTATCTGGGTTCCAAAATCATGTTGTAACCCCCTTTAGACACGTGAGGTAAACCGAGTATCCCGATCTGAGATGATAGTCTTTGGAACTCCATGCAAACGTGCCACCTCGTCTACGTACCTCTGTGCTAAGGTACTCACCGGGCCCGACTCCTTAATTACTATGAAGTGATCTGATTTCGTCATTCGATCCACCACTACTTAGATAGAATCATAACTACCCTATGCTCTAAGTAGTACTTTGATGAAGTCCGTTGATATGTCATCCCACTTCCACTCTAGGACATCTGACAGATGCAACAAACAACTGGGAACGTGATGTTCATCCTTCACTTACTGACACACTATGAATTTAGCCACAAACTCCGCCACTGCCCGTTTCACCCCGGGACACCAAAACTGTTCCCTCAGGCCTCAGAACATTTTTGTAACTCATGGATTTACCGCCAAGGCTGAGCTATGGAACTCATGGAGAACTCCCTCATGCATTTCCTCCGGAACAAACAACCTTCCATGAAAAAGCATCAGATGTCGTCTTTCCTCTGACCATCCTTCGAGAGCGTTTCCCTGTTCGACACGATCTTGCATTAATTCTGCCTCGGAGTCCCCCCACTGAGACTCTTCCACCTACTGTAACAAGGAGGACTGTACCGTCATCTGAAACAAACAACCTCTAACACCTTCTACCCTTGCATCCATGTGCAAGGCGGCCAACTCTCCCATCGTTTTCCAAGCATTAGTGGATTCCCGAACCACTTCTTTATGAGACTTCCTGCTCATGGAATCTGCCACGACGTTGCCCTTACCTTTAGTGTAAGAGATCTCAAAGTCATAGTCTTAGAGGAACTCGACCCATCTCCGCTACCGTAAGTTCAGGTAACGCTGAGAAAAGATATAACACCGACTCTTGTGATCTGAGAAGACCACAAAGCACTCTCCCAAGAGGTAATGTCGCCACAACATCAGTGTAAACACTACTTCATCATGCTCTAGGTCATGGGTGGCATAGTTACCCTCATGATGGTGTAACTTCCTAGACCCATAGCAGATCACTCCCTTCTTCTGCATCAGCACGCACCCCAGACCAAGGCCATAAGCATCACAAAACACCTCATACAACAACCCTTCCTCTGGCAACCTGAGTACGGGAGCACTGAACAACTTCTCATTCAGGTAGTCGAAAGTTTTATGGCACTTCTCGCTCCATAAGAAGACATGGTTCTTCATAGTCAAAGATGTCAATGGAGGTGAAACTTGAGATAAGTCTGAAATGAACCTCCAATAGTGACCTGCTAACCCCAGGAAACTTCGAACTTCTTCCACGCTCTTGGGTGCTTCCCAAGAAACAACTGCCTCCACCTTCGACGGGTCCTCTGGAACTCCATGCTAAGCCACCACGTGCCCAAAGAAGTGTACTTCTTGCATCAAGAACTTACACTTTGAAAATTTCCCGTAATGTTAGTTGTGTCGAAGGGATTCTAAGACTGCCCTGAAATGCTCAACGTGCTCCTACTCTGATCTTTAGTAGATCAGTATGTTATCGATAAACACAACGACGAACTAATCCAGAAACTCTCGAAAAACAAAGTTCATAAGTCCCATGAACACAGTCGGTGCATTCATAAATCCAAACGACATCACTACAAACTCAAAGTCCCCATACCTACACCTGAAATCTGTCTTCAAGATTTCACTGTCCATTACCCTCAGCATATGATATCCAGATCGTAGATCAATCTTAGAAAACCAACCTACTCCCCTCAGTTGGTCAAAGAGATAATTTATTCTTGGAAGGGGATAACGGTTCTTGACCGTTACCTGGTTCAACCTTCGGTAGTCTAGCATAGCCTAAGACCACCATCTTCCTTCTTCACGAACAAAACTGGAGCACCCCATGACGATACGCTGGGTCGAACAAAACCCTTCTCCATCAGATCGTCAATCTGAATCCGCAACTCCCTCAACTCCGAAGGATCCATCTGATAAGGGGCCATCGAAATCGGACGAGCACCAGGGTGTAAGTCTATCACAAACTCAACGTCACGTCGTGGGGTTAGAGTCACAACCTCCTCAGGAAAACCATCGAGGAACTCCCCAACAACCTCCGATACATCCATCATCTCTGTATCAGCTGGATCCACTAATAACCTGGCTAACGAGGAATGGAGAGGCTCCACACGCCGGCTTCCCACCTGATATATCCTCCCGCCAACAAAAGCTACATGTTGCCCATCCATGTCGGAGAACACAAACCTTCTTCAGAAGCAGTCGATAATGGTAATAATGGAAAACAACCAATCGATGCCTAGGATGACATCATATGGCTGCATCTACAATAGAATAAAGTCCCCACTAGATCGATGTGGTCCCAATGTCAGCCCACATCCCAGGAAGACACAAGATACGCTGGTCCGGCCTCCAACTACTGTACTTAGCACCCGTGGTACGGAAAGTCTCTCTACGTCTAGTCCCAAAGCATGGGCTAGATCAGGTGCCAAAAAGGAGTGCAAATATCCCGAATCGAACAAGGTAGAAACGAGAGTTCTGAACAAACTAATCGTACCTCGCACCACATATGGTCTTACCAGAGCTGTCAACTCTACTGCATGCAACTATCCACGCCCATATCCTCTGCCTCTCTGATGTCATCCACCTCCCCGACCACGCCCTGGTCGAGGTCCCTAAGGAGCACCCTGAGGTCGGCCTCCTCCCGCAATGTCTGCCCACAGAGGAGCATGGTCCTGCTGCTGCTAGAAGGGCCTCGCTAGCAACTGGTGCTGGTGAGGTGGGTGCTTAACCTTCCCACCTCCACCGAACTGAGCTCGGGTCGGGCACCGACTCTAAATGTGCCCGAAACCTCCACAAGAAAAACACTTCAGTCCTGGGCTCGTGAAAAAGGGATGAGGACCTGAAGATCTAAACTGGAACTGCTAGGGCCTGCTCCCCACTGGCCTGAACCTGGAAGGTCCCATCGCAGGAGACCTACTACTGACTGCCTTCCCCTTCAACGAACCTGGATGGATCCCCTCATGTGGTGCACCTCCCTGTGAGAGCATCCTCTCTACAACCTCTTCCTTCTTCTGTACTACCAAGTATGTCGGAAGGGTGAAGGGGTTGACATCATACTGGAGCGAAGGACAAAGCGCCTCCTCCAAACGTCTCGCACGAGACTCCTCATCTGGAAAGAGATCCGGAGAAAAGCATAGGAGATCATTGAACTTGATCCCCAACTCTCATACAGACATACTCCCCTATTGAAGGGAGAGTAACTCGTGCTGCTTCTCTTCCTTGATCATGGAAGAAAGGAATTCCTCTCGGAATTCCTTCTCAATGTCATCCCATGGAACCTCTGCCACTATCCTCTCTCCGAGGTATAGAATCCACCACTGTCGCGCCACACCTCTCAGATGACTGACTACTAGGGGAACCTAGTACTCCCTCGGAGCACGGATCAAGGTAAAAGTGATCCCTAGCTCCTCAAGCCACCCCTCTGTCTTTGTTTCTGAAGTACTACCCTCGTACTTCTTGAGGGTTTGCCGTTGGAAAGAACATAGAGACTTCTACCACTGGCTATCTTCCTCCTCTCGATCAATCCTCAACTGATCGACCGCCTGAATCTGCTAGGCCTTGGTTGTCTGAGCCACCCGGGGTCGACATCCAGGTGCCATAGCTGTTCGGTAAACAAATATCTCATAAGCCCAAGTAGTAAGGAAATTTTCTCGGGGTTTCATTTTATCATTTTATTTCAATTTCTTTCCCAGAACACCCAAATCAAGTGAAACACAATCATGATGATGCATTTACCTTCCCTATGTTCTCTACCCTGCAATAAATGAAGTCTCACTTGGTCGTTCGGTAGGCTCAGAGTCTTTACATCGGATCATGGGGGGCCCTAAAATCCCGTGTCCTAGCCGGTCTTCCCTGGCCTATGTCACGCCCCAAGATTATCCATCATTGTTTCCCTACCACCCCATGGAATCCTCACTGTGCCAAACTCCAGACTCCATCATATATCTCAAACATCACCTATAATACCATTCTTTCACGACCCCATCCCACCAAAGATGCCCCTCTTGAGCTAGAAATGTTGAGAGGGAGATAGTGACCCCCGAGTCCCACCTCCAATAGGCCCCGGGGTGGCGACTTGCACCAAGGGTATGAGTTTTAACAAATATGGGAGGCATTGCCCTTTTTATTATTTAAATTAGGAAATAGGAAAAGTCAACCACCAAAAAGGAAAAGAACAAGTGTATAGAAATAATCCCAAAACAATCCCATATGCATGTTTAAAAAGTTCTGAAACAAGGTACAAGTAAAAGAAAGGTCAAAAGTGATATACCAAAAGAAACAAGTGTACAACAACTGCAACAACTGCAATTGTCCCAACTAGTAGGGTCCCACAGAACCCTGATAGTCCTCCTGGAAAACAAAAAGTAAACGTAGGGTGAGCATACTAGTATACTCATTAGGGAATCCTAAAGATCTCGTGCACAGGTGGGGAGACATCCTAATGTACCGTGAGAACAACAGAAGAAACCTAACAGGGAAATCTATCCACCCAACCTCACCAGCCACACTCACCAAAAACACAATCACAACAGGTAGTAGTAGTATATAAGAACAAGAGTATTGGGTACCCCTCACCCCTTCCCACTAGTTAGCTACTCTTCCTAACAGTGAACGTCCTGATGCTTCCACACTCTTGCCGCCCGCACACACCTGGGCCTTACAAACCACACATCCCACCCACACACACCTGGGCCTCACAACCACATATCCTGCCCGCACACACCTGGGACTCACAACCACGTAACCCCCCGCACACACCTGGGCCTCACAACGACGTATCCTGCCCGCACACACATGGGCCTCATCCCAAAGATTCTTGGGAATCAGTGAAACCTTCCCGAAGAGTCTTGGGCTAAAAACACCCCAATCGAAACCTACCTGAAGCATCTTAGGTGTAAGGTCGCCTCAAGCCATCATATCCTAGGGAAGAAGGAGTCGGAAAAAGCTAGTAACTATGGGGAAAACACCATTTCCCATGAAATGGGAGTGTTCGACACTAAGTGCTCAAAATGGGTGGGGTGAATAAAACACAAAAGATACAGATACATATATGTATACAAAACACACAACCCAACCTATGGCTTCTAAACAGAGAAAATGTGGGAATGCCTCGACACTGCTACTTTGAAGTATGCATACAACAAAAAACCCCAACCCCATTTAGGTTTTCATGTTTCAGCAGAATTAATTTATCTAGTTCCTTATCTAATGGGCCACCAACCGCAACCAACCATATCAATCGTTCGTGAAACAAATCCCTGCCATCCAAAAATCAAGTTAGGAAAAAACAAGCAGCACAACAAGTCCCTTCTTATTAACCAACCAACCCATTGATTATTAACCCCATTCCATTACCATGACCCACCATTCATTAACTCTTCCACTTTTTATTTATTATTCACAACCCATAGTTCATTCACATTCATGCCCATCCCTGCAGCCCCACTGCCAACCACCATAACCACAATCACACTGAAACCCATACATCATCACCCCTTGATACCATTTATCGTAGCACCGCTGCCCATCACTAACATAGCATTCATACCAACCCACAACCAAGCCAACCGCAGCCCCACTGCCCACCCGATCCACAACAACCCACAAAACACCCCCATCACATGCCACGTATCCAAGCCAACACCCACATGTTTATTATTCCATTTTGTTCAACCAGGGTGATCACATAAGGGTTCTAGATTTTAAATCAGCCAACTTTACGTGATTAACCAAATTTCCACATTCAAAAATGTTTCCATCCACAAAAACGGTCTAGCAAGATAGGGAGACATTTAATTACACAAGAAAAGGCCCCCAACGACTGTTATTTTTAGTAGGCAGAAGCTTATTCAATTAACAACATAATATCATAGGATACAAATAATGTAACTCCATTCACAAACTTCCCATCCCCATTATATAATCCGGTTATTATCTTTATTAAACCGGTTCAAATGTGTTTCACGTAAACAAGAGGACACCCACCCCGCATAATGCATAATTTAGAGAGACGAAGGTAAGACCCCTACCTCAATAGGTTCTGATCACAACGCTCCCCTGGATCAACTTTAGAAGGCATCCATTGGCGTTCGTCACTTCAGTCAAGTCCCGAAAAAACCTCCTCGGGTGGAAGATGGAAAGTAAATACCAAAGGAAAGACAACGGATCCAACCTCAAAAGTTTCTCCTCGGCTTTACGATCCCATGGCCGCTGACGGATTGCAAATCAGAGCTCGGACGAAAAAGTTATGGAAGAAAAGTAGAATTCGAGTCTCTTGGGAGAGCTCTGCTCAGAGGAATGGGGAGGAGAGGGGTGAGTTGAAAAGGAGGAGGGGACACCTCCTTTTATAGGATAGAAAAACAAAAGTACATGGCGTGTACTCGTCCATTTCACACGGTCACCATGCGACTTCCAACACGACCTTTAACGTGGCACGCGCCCGTTGACAGGTCAACACACAGTTTGAGGGTAACGCGTACACGGGGAGGGACTACACGGTATGCGGTATGGGGTACACGGTGTGTACCCATTTATTTCACAAGGAAAAGACACAGCTCCAAAATGGAACACATCCGTTGACTGGTCAACACACGGTTTGAGGGTAACGTGTGCGCGGGGAGGGACTTCACGGCGTGTAGTATGGGGTACACGGCATGTACCCATTTATTTCACACGGCAAGGACACGGCCTTGAACACAGGGTATACCCGGCGAGGAAGGTACACGGCGTGTACTCACACTACACGGCGTGTAGTTTCAAAATTCTGAAATGTGTGGGAAAAGTCCATTTATCATCTAGAAAACTTCGGGACCTTCTTTTTGACAAAGGAATGGGATGGAGAGGTCCTGACCATTACATTTATTCTATTTTTTACAATTATATAATTACATATATTACCACTAATAAATGAGTCCATTATAATCACGTAATTATAGTTGATAATACTATGGGTGATGAATCTATTAAACCAATAAGCCATCTATTTTTAGAAGATAATTTTCTTTAGAAGTAATAATCAGAATTAGTGTTCACTCAAATGAATAATCATCCATATAACCCCATCACAAATTCTTGGTATATTTCCATAAAAAATCTCATTTAAGTATCTCTTAGCATAGGGAATTTCATAGATCAAACCATGAATTATTACATTTTACCTGCATTGAACAAAGCAACCATATGCATCAAGCATACCTCCCATGTAGAGGAATATAATATCATCACAACTTATATCTCAAATCATCATCTAAAATTTTAAGGAATGGATTCTATAATAAATTAATTTTATATGTTCTAGTAATATTTTTGAGGAAACATTCCTCGTATATCAAATCTAGCCTACCAAGATGAAAATACATTGTATTTTTTGGACGACATAACTCAGAAATGATTTAAAATTTTTAGACTACTATATATAAATTCTTGGGACTAATTAAAAAGGGTTTTGTATAAAATAATACTTTCCCAAACCCAAAAAATACTGTTCAATTTAAAAATAACATAGTTTTTGAAAACAAATATTGAGATTTATTTTATTAAACATAGAAAATATTTATGGATACCCTATCCAGGGTACCACAGCATAGTTTATCAATCCCTATAATAATTAAAATCATTTATAAAGGGTTATTTTTCTAGAAAACAACTAATTCGTAGAAATTATATTTATATGGGTCTTCACAAAAAAATATCATAACTGTGATTAAGAATATCTAAAAGGTATTTTTTAACAACCCAAAATAAGGAAAGCATATCCCTAATATGAGAATCCCCGAAATATGGTATAATTCACATTATTATGGATATTGAAAGTAAAAATTTTAAACATGAAGCCAATTTAGGAAGGTCAAGGACATAGACTATAGGAAATTATATGAATAAAAAATTTATGATCCTAAATGTAGAATTTTTTAAAAACATGGCCATATGACCATTTATTTTCTAACAATTAATTTGATCAATTAATTCCTTCTATGATTAACTTCAGTAGTGAACACTGTTATAGATTCTAAAAAGCCTCTGGATTCAAAAACAATTATATCGAATGTATAATTACCAAATAGGATTACATTGAAGAGATAGAACATAACATCGTCATTAGGTATAAATATTTAAAATATCAATAAAAAATTACAATTGAAAACCAGTTTCATTCATAACAAGTCCAATTTCAACATTATCCAATGAAATTTTAATGGCCCATCCTATAAAAAAATATCCTCCATCAGTAAACCAGCCAACATAAATCATTATCTAATATATTCCATAAATATTACATGAGATGTTATGTTAGATAATGGTGAACAATAATTAAATTGTTGCATCTCTAAAATTCAAATTTCAAAGCTTTAAAAATAGTAAATATATACTGATCGCTCATGGTATACCTTCCTCGACATTAAGTAGAGAATCTATTTAATTAAAACAATCATATTTTAAAATCAAAATTATGTCCGTAGAATGTAGTGATATCCCTAGAAAACTTGTACAAACCATTCCTAACCAATAAAAGGATTAAAAATACCACTATATGTTTTATTAACCATAATAATGTGATGAATTTGGGGAGGACATGGAGGATCCACTACCACCTAAAAAATAAAAAAGGTTTCTCCAATCCCTTAATGAATGAGTGGAAGTACAAACCTATGTTGAGTGGTAATTTTACTGGAATATTATCTAATGTTAAACTTTGTATCCCCATTAATGATGCAATATTAACCATATCCTTTGACTCATTGTTCATTACAAATGACATCATTAATTTGGTATTCTGATTATAAACTGAAATTGGATAATTTTAATTATAATTTAAATATTTTTAGTTAGTTTTACTATTGATACAATATTATATATATTGATTTAATAATTTATACAAAATTTTATTATATTTTTACCTTTTTGTTAAAATTTACTAATGTTATCCCATTTATCCATCTTCATTTTAGAAACAATCAAATAATGGTGTAAATTTTATGTTTTCTAATCATGTTAGTCAATTTTAGTGGAACAATAATTTATTATAGTGTAATACAAATTTTATAATGGATGTTTTACATTATCATCCTTGAATATACTATTTTATATGTATTGAAAAGTAGTCAACTATGATATAAAATGGATGTGGTGACCATATTTCATGTACAAGGAAGAGATAATTTTATATTAATACATAGAAATTAATGAAAAATATTTCATTCAAATTTAAACAAATATATTTTTATTTTTAATGGATATTCAGTATGGAATGGTTGTTAAAATATTTTCCTAGATTTTATAACCTAAAACTATTATTCCAAAATTTTGAGTATTACAATAAAAGAGATAATATAATATCACTAAATTTTTTATACACTGAATAAATATTACTCCTCATGTATTTCTTCTATAATTTCTCATAATTAATTCAACATGAATAGTGTTATTGAACATTAATAAATATGGAATATCTATACATGCAATCTTTTTAATTAGAGAAAACTAATTCTCTCCAAAAATTGAACATATCTTTGGTCTAACCTAAGGTATGTAAATATTTTTATAACTATGTGATCAAAAAAATGGCCTCTAAATATATATATTTAATTATGATTATGTAGAGAAGATTGGAGTGTTTAAGAGTTTCTTATTCATATTATGTTATGATTACATTATCATATTTTATAAATGTTCTTCATTTATATTTTTTCTTATCTCACTCTAGTTTTCTAAATAGAGGATTTATTTATTCATATAAATATTTATATCTCTCATTATATATATTTTAAAAACATTTTTAGATGTGAAAATCATTTCACAATTGTGTATTTCCCATTTTTCAATTATTTATTCCTTATTAAAACCTTCTCCTATGAGCCAACATTTATTATAAATTATGTTCATTACAAAAATGGAAGGATAAAACAATTATGGATTGATCGTAATGAGTTTTGTAATATGGATTGGTTTTTATTTTAGATTCCACAAAACTCTATTAATTTATTTAATTTAATATTCCTTTATAATTAGTCATTTCCTCCTTTATCATGAATGAATTCAAAAACTACATGTTTGGTTCTCTAAAAAGATATTATACCTTAATGTGATTATGGAAATGATCATACTAGTGAATAGTTGAATAGAAATTAAGTTTTTTAGGTATAAATTAATAAATTATATGTTTTATTATAATACCATTGATTAAATATATCATGATATAATATAAAAATTTATAAGAAAAATAATTCATGTGTATGAATACATGTGTTTTTAAATTAATATCAAAAGACTCCAAAGAGATAGACACTTTATATCCAAAACCCTCAAAAAACATGTTCCTCAAAATCAATTCCTTTGTTCTATATATATTCAACACCTCATCTATCCAACATGAGAACAATTTTATCTATATTTTAAATTTTTATGAACCAAATTTTGGGGGTATTTAAGTATATCCAAGTAATTAACATTCACACTCTCATTATACTCTCAACAAAATACCATTATTCTTATAACTATTTATCTTATATTTCCTCTTTCATTCCTTCTATATATTAAATCCTATATCTAAGAGAAATTATTCCAATTTTTTATAGTTTATATTCATAGGGAATGATAATCTTGCGGACCTAGGTGTATTAAAATATTATACCCAAATTTTCATATGAATCTAAATTATAAGACTAATATCACTCAAATGAATGTTCATATAAATAACCCCATCCAAAATTTTGTGTAATTCTACTGGTAAATCTAAATGCGACACCCTTTAACATTATTAATATTATATTTCAAACAAAAGATAACTACCTCACACATTAATGGATGATTTAGCAATCACACGTCATACATATTTTCCAAATAAAAGTAAATTATATCATTAAAAGCCATTATTTTAACCACCTTTAAACTATTTATGGGATGGACTCTGAGATGTTTTACCTTAATTTCAATTAGTTTAATGAAATCATTGTAACCATATTTCCCCTCTTCAAATTGAGTCATGTATAATGAAATTATTTCATCTGTACCTAAAATATAAATCTATGGATTTTTTAAATAATTTGAGACCATCATTCATCTATTTTAATTACTAATTAGAAATAGTAGTATATTAAAAAATATCTTACAAAAAAAATCTTTAATTAAAAATTGAATTAAAACAATTGTTGAAATATAGGGAGAGTCAATTTTTGAAATTTGAGAAAGGACTAATGATACACTACACAAGGAACCACACTATTCATTTTCCTTCCTAGAACAAATAAAAATATCTAATTATGTGTATATTCCAAGAAACAATGAATTCATATATGTGAATTATAATGTAACTATCACCCCCACATAATGTATATGAGTATCTATAAAGACTTTATAAAAAACCAACATGTGGAGACTGTATCAATTATTGGAAAGCTCCGAAATCTAATGGGATTCATTATCATAAGGATAATGATATCATTAAGGATAAAATTGGTGACCGCTATAGGGACATCAATTATATGGATTGGAAATTTCATACATTGTAATTGTTTTACCCAAATTGTTCAATTTGTTACAAACATGAAAATATGAGTGATAATTTACATAGCATTAATTTAATATTATAATTAATTCATGGAGTAGAAATACGTGAGGTTAATGTTTAAATGTTAAAATTCCATATAACACAAAAAATAAATTAATCTATGGTATAATTAAAATTTTGGATTCCATTAGAAGGATCATTTATAACTCATTTAGTAATTGAGTTGAAATATTTTCTATATATAAATATTTCCAACTCATAATGATTTTTAATCCAAATGATTTCTAATTCCTCTAATATTTAGTTCAATTACAATGTCCCATCCAACAAAAATCATCAACTTATGACAAAAACAATAGCTCATCCCCATCTCAAATCACTTCAAAAACCATTACATGAGAAAATTTTAACGAAATTAGAGAAAATAAATTCTAATGTTTCATCAATATAATTTTACGAATAAATAATTAAAACAAAAAAGGAACACATTCCCATAGATGTTTTCACTTCCTAATTCAGAATGGTATAATCTAGTTACACTAAAGAATCCCTTATGGAACTCCTATTTTAAATATCTTATAGAGTGGTAAACCCATTTAAAATCATAAAAACCCATTCTTAACCAATCTATGGCATTTATATCCCCTGATAAATATATATAATATCCTTTATAATCATAGACAAGAGTCATATATGGAACATCTACTACCATACAAAAAGCCCAATAATATCCACTATTCCTACCAAAACAATTTGAGTTAATTCAAAAACTTGATGATAAAAACTTAAGGGTAAATATTGTGTTCTTTGATAAATAAAAAATATTCCAAATTACTCAAACTACCTTGAATAGTTGCCCAATTTTCAAAGTAATTTCTCATACAAAAAAATATATTTTAATAAAATTGTGATCATCACCATTATAGGAACCATGTATATTATGTTAAAGGACCACAATTGACATTAAATCTATATTGAAATTAGAGTGAAAAAATATATCAAAGATAGATGTGATATAATATATTTTATTAATCTATTCTATATATTTTTTAATCCTTTTTCATGAATACCAATAACCAACCCATATATTTCACTATTTTAATTCATTTTCATACTTTTTGAGTGATAAATGGTATCTAAATGTTCAAATTTTAATTTACACTTATGACTATATTACACTTATCAATCATCTAATCAAAGGACCTAGCGAATAGTCCTCAATCATCCTTGGTCATACATTCTTATTTATTATCAACTCGGTCATATGAGTTTTTAAATGATACATAACAATAAACGTTAGGATCATGAGACATTATATCTATAATGAAAAAATAATGACTGGGTTTTTATAAAGAGTTTATTGAGGTTCATTGTATACGTAGTGTTGAAATATGAATTTAATAATATTAAGTAGTTGATGAGCGATATTAATGTGAAGTGGATTTTGATTTCCATTATTCAAATAAGGGAAATGTTTACTATTGTATTTAATCTACTAGATATATATTGTTGATGATTTTTAATGTCCATAACTAAATAAACCCTTTGGAGAAATCATAATCACTGACCCTATAAAATTTATATGAATTGAACTAGAAAATATGGAGGATAAAACATATCTTATAAAATAATAAATTGAGACGACTGATTTCAACTCACAATATAACTCATATTATTTTTTCAAACCTAATCACAAACATAAGGTCCTCCTCTCTACTCTCAATAATTCATTCACAAAGGATATATGAATCCTTTATATATTCATTTGACATTATTTAAAATCTCACAAAGGGAGAATACTCCTATATATATTATAGGTGAATATGAAACCAATTATATAGACACTTTCTAATATTTGAAGGACTATCCAAATAATTGATGCCATTTTTTTTTTCATAAAATACATTTAAAACCATAACATATACCAATATAACTTAACCAATCACAATCTAATAGAGTTTGTCAAAAAGAAAATCATTATCATATAGAAATCAAGTATTTTATAAATTTTGGGGGAGTTTCATGTCTAACTAATGAATAAAAAAATCATTCATAGATGCAACCTATAGTTTTTTTAAAAAATTAATTTTATATTCCCTTTATCTATTAAAAAAGTCATTTTAAATACTTATTTTTATTTTCGATTGTATTTTAGATAAAGAACCCCCTTGTGTTCCCCTAGAGATATAAATTTATTCGGGTGTCATATTTAATATTTAAAATGATTTGGTATTTACAATTGAACCGCAAGACTTATAAAGTTCAAATATACTATTTAATCATCCATTTCTACATGTAATTGCCTAATACCTACACAACTTGATCCATTGCTAAAATATAAAACATTATATTTCTGTATTTGATAAAAATAAATGTGACCTGTGTTTAACAATCTAAAATATACATTATCAAAAGGTAATATGTTATCACATATATACCAAAGATAATTTTAGTTTCAGAGTTTTAGATAATTTGGAAAAAACTCTTACCTTAAAATACACATGTGATTAAGTGATAATTATTCAAACTATACCCAAATATTCTTTTCCCATATTAAGACTTCATCATTGATACTAATAATCCTTAATCTTGATAAAAAAATTTCACAATGAGGGATGTGAATAAAAATTCTTAGTAAGGGACATACAACAATGAATGAATCTTTTTAGTCTATTTTAAAACCATGATATCTTAAATGAGAGGTCTCATTTAATATAATAATCATTGAGAGAAAATAATCTCTAACATACACATTAAGCCTTACTTACAAATATTTTTCAAAAAATACTTCATAAAAAATAATAAGAGAAAATTTATAATCATTTGGGTTTCATAGAAAAAATGAAAATACATAAAAGTCAATTTCTTAAAACCATAATTTTTAACCAAAAATGGAATATTCCTTACTATAAATTAAATGATTATTATCATACATTTTCAATTAAAAAAATTCTCATACACACCCATCTAATGAATAGATAAATAATTTTCGTAACCTATAAAGTCATTTTCATTTCACTCTTACAATCACTCATACAGTAGGAATAACTAATACGGTTCACGTCCAACAAAATACATACAAAATGAATTAGAGATCTATCACATAACCACTAAAACTTAGTTCCTTGGTTAATAAAATAACCAAACATAGTTTGTTTATAACAAAACCACCTATTATTTTAGATGATTACCAAGTCCCATAACATATTAAAAAACATGAATATATGATGTCTCCAATGTTAAGCTCATAAAATCATTTTATACCCATAAGAAAAAAAATTAGATATTGAATTACACAATCCATTTGTAGAAAAAATTGAAATGAAGAGAAGTGAGGTTTTAATTGAATAAATTATTAATTATTATATAAATAGCCAAAAATAAAATTACTATTACTACAGTTGGTAAAACAATTGATAGTTTTTATGTTAAAATTATATAATTCTTTGTATTTTTTTCAAAAAAAAGTCAATCTAAAATAAATAAAAACATTCAATATAAAAATCATTGAAATAAAGTAAAAAATGTCAAATAAATTACATTTTAATTAAAATATAAATTCATCAATTAAATAATTTTAAAAATATTCACATGTAAGAAATGAATTATAAAATAAATCTAGAAAATATTAAAAAGATGTTTTTTAAGATAATGTGTTTCTTACCACAAGACCAACTCCTCACATCTATTCATTATCATCATGAATAATAAACATATGTTAACTATTTATTTTATTAATAACATTTTTTATGTTTATTATTACTTTCAGTTTTCTTTAATGAAGTTATATTTAATAACATATTAAATTATGATCAAAGTATATACTTTTTTTGTATTTTTCTCATATTTCAAAAATGAAATTTGTATGTTGACTATAGAAAATGTGGTATTTATTCCATCATCTAAAAAATAATAATCTTGAAATAATTATCTTTTTTATATTTTAATTATAATTTTTAAACCTACCATTAACTATGGTTATGAAAAATGAAGATATTTTACAATCATTAAGATGGTAGGTTATACATACACGTGAGTATCATTATCATTTTCAAAAAATCAGGATGGAATAATGTAATATATTATTTTATCTTTATAGATTTATAATTATATCATAAATATCATATAATTTCTTAAGATACCCATATATATAATCTATTAGGAAAAATTAATCACATCACCTCATGGAGGGGTAGTCTACATGAATAGATTACCAATGTTATCATTTATCAATGAGTATAAATTTAAGAAAAATAATGATATATTATTTTTAAAATTTGATAATTAGGTATGGAGTATCTTGTATGAACATTTAATCCTTCATTATATCAAACGTTTCGGGATTTTTATGTAAAACAAATTACATCAATTAATGAGGCGGTAGGCCACTGTATATACGAATGAAAGGTTTCAATTCCCCTCTTTTCGAATAGAAGATGGATAAATGTTATGAAGTTGACATAAAATAATTTTAGTATAATTTATATAATTAATTTCTCATATAATCATGTTACATGAATTTCTAAAGGTGGTGTATAAGAAATAAAATAATATCACTTTGGTTAAAACCCAAGATGTTCTTTGATAAAAAAACCCTTAATTTTATACATAAATACATACTAGAATGTATTTATGATTGTACATAATCCTCTAGCATAAGGGTAATGACATAAGTAATGGAATTGGGTAGTTATTTTATGATCTAGATTCTTCACTATTTGTGAGGAAGATAGGAGAATATATACCCTTTTATAAGTGATGAGAGGGGACTCCTAGTATTTATTAAAATATTAATATTAATTACTTTTGATGAAAATTTGATCCAATATGATATTATTTTAAGATAATATAAATTTGAATTGAAATAATCTTATTCGATAAATTTGTTTTACATGTTTAAACGGTGTTTTTACCCTTATCTGTTAACCCTTTAGTCTGTTACCAGGATAATAATGGTAGATACACTTTAGGGGTCATGGTAGTTACTATAAAAAAATCCCCATAAATGTACATGATTTTTATTTTAAATATTATCCAAATTTAAGGTGTAAATATAGGGTTTTATTATTTTGAAACAACTTAATAAAATTTTACATGTTATAAAATATAATTAATTTCATTTGTGGACTATTTTTTAATTTGACATTGAAAGAAAAATGAAAACAATATAATTCAAATATGTACATTATCACATCCCTACAATGTTAAATTTATCTAAAACATTTATGAAACACAATAATTTTTCTATATTATATTATATATAATATGTTTTTAATCCTTAATATTATTTCTCTATTAATTGAATTAATAGTCTGGTTTTGCTGCGTATGAATTTAAAGAAATTATTTTACCACTAAAAATTAGAAATAAATTTACAACATAAAAAAATATTTTATAATTCAATTAATTAATTATAAAAACCAAAAAAATTTATATCCCTTTCATAAAATAGTATAGTTATTAAATGCAATAAACTAACATTTTTCATTATAATTTACTAAAATATTAAAATTGTAAAAATAAAAGGCTAATGGAAAAGAACCAATCATATTTTCTGATTTTTGGAATTTTATGCGTTAAATATACTCATGAAATAAAATAAACTCCACTTTTATGGTCATTTTTATTCCTTATCATAATAGTTTTTTCAATTAAATACCCAATTTATCCTTACCAACGTAACAAATATTCATTAATTTTTTTATTCATTAAAACCAAAAAAAGTTACCTGTTTATGAAAACTGAGCATCCTAATTGAAAATATTTTGTGCAAAATTAAATATGTATTTAATATTATTATAATATTTTAATTTATAATTAATACCATAAAATATTACATGAATTAGTTTTTTTCTTAATAAAATGATTGAATTATACAAGAATTTTGGTATCGAATGCACAAATGAAATTCATTCAAAATATTATTGCTGGTTTGGTTTTAGTATAAATAAACTAATTAAATTTAAGAAATACTCCTAACTAGAATATTAATTCATAAAAAATTTAAAATAAAATTTATTTTTTGTACAAATCATTTTTCCCTATTTATAAGGTAAAATAATACTTTTTAGAAAATTCTAATATTTAATTTGAAGTTAATTTTTATACGATGATTGAAAACCTGATATAATTTCATTCAAAAAAATTATTAAAGTGGTAGAAATTAAATATATAATTTTCAACAAAAACCAATCAAAATAATTTTTGATGAAAACATATTTTTAAGATAAAATTTTCTTTATTAATGATTCAGTACTTATTTATAATGAATTAGTAAACTAATTTGTATTTATTAGGTATTTGTTTGTATTTTTTATAATTAATTTTATCTTATTCATTCACCCCTATTCTATTCCTAGGTTATAAAGGGAATATATAAATTCTTATATTCCATTGTTAATTTATTCTTCGGGTTGTGTGTCTAGCATTTTATCAGGAATAGTCCCTTTTTAAAAATATCAATGTGTTACATTCCTCCCCCTCCCCTCCATAAATTTTAACCTCATAATTTTAAAATGTTCTTTATCCTAAATATTATACTTATTAAATTAACATTGTTGAAATAAAAAATCATAGACAAGGTTAATATACCTTCCTCTTCAAAATAATTAAATGGAAGAACAAAGGCCATGTGAAATAACACCTACAGGGTACCCATATAAGGGAAAATTAGTGTGAAGTAAAAATATGTAAATAGGGTAAGAATTAATGTCAATAATTATGATATATAGTGATATGGAACTTTTATTCCATGAAAATGATTGATCATGTAAAAATTAATGACCACAAATCCATAAACCAAAGACTTCTGAAAAAATAAAATCAATTCATTAGAAATAAATAATATAATACGATAAAAACTTATTCTAGATACTTTTCATAATGTTGATAAGTCCCTTTACCATCTACACTATGAATATATGCAAATATACTTACTTTTTTAGTAAATTTTATCAGTTACCCAATTTACACCATAATTTCATATTATTCATCAAATAATGAGTATTCAATATTTATTTGAATAATGTGCTAAAATAAAATTATAATTTAATAAATAATTCCAAAAAATGATAACAATATATTATTCCTATGTTTATATATTCATAAAAATTTAATTTCATCACAACATAAGGTAATTTCCAAAATTATTAATACAACATATGGAGAAAAAAATATTAATCTATAAAACTCAATAATAACACCAAAGGTACAACATAAATCATTCTATAAATAAATAGTCCAATATTTTATATGACCTCAACAACTTCACCTGTAAAGAATGTTTTAACCTAAATGGTTGTATCATTACTTTTATTATACATCACAAGAAATATAATAGTATAATTTTTAAATAATCCTTCATATTACTCCTAACAATTACATATACTTAATATGTATAAAACAAATCCTAAAATATCTTAAATTTTCTGAATATCTCATCACTTATAACCATAAAATTGGGATTATATTCCTTTTAACTAACGATAAACCATAAATATATGAAATTATGATGCTCTCCATAAATATTGAGATAACCACACATGAAAACTACCTAATCTTCAATATTATCCGAACTCTTATATGATACCAAATGTAATAGAAAAAGAGACACACTCACAGATCTACTACTAAAATCATAAAAATTAAATTTATATATTTGATACAAGTAAAATTGACCAAATATTTACAATTCAAAATTTACAACACCAAAAGAAAATATTGGATCAGTTAAATACCAAGGGAATTTTTAGGTTTTGAGTTTTAAAAAATTATGAAGAACTATAAAATAAAAATACACATGGCTTTAATTGAGTGTTTTATCCACTAGACCCATATTTTCATTACAGGTATAGATTATTCATTATCATTCCTACTAATCCTTAAACCCTATCAAAATAATTTAAAAACATGGGACGAAAAAAATTATTATTAAGGGAAATAAAAAAGATGAAATAGTCTTTTTCATGCATATTAAAATAATGAGATCCGAAAAGTGATAATTTCCATTGATATAATACCCTTTGTGATCAAATAATTGTTTACACAGACCTGAAATTAGCTATACATCAAAAAAAATTTCATAAAAAACTTAATAATAAAATTTAATGGAATAAACAAAATCATTCTGGAATCCTTGAAAAGTAGAAAACCAAGGGAAAACATTTTCCTAAAACATAAATTTTTACAATAAAATTTCAAAATCATTAAATTATATCAAAATATCATTAGCTTAACCTTTCATATCAAAATATCCCAATAAAATCCCATTCAAATAATAGATAAATAATGTTGTAGAACGGTATATAATTTTCTTATCACTCTTATAAACACACATACACGAGGAATGACCAATAATGTCAACTTATATTATAATAAACAATGCATTAAGGGTATATCATGGACCAACTCATCCATGGGTTATAATAATCCACCCGACCATAGTTGATAACATGACCAAAAATCATTGGATTATAATGGAACCACTTGTATCATATATAATTCATGTAACATCTCAGTTTTATCCAAAGGTATGGACCATATAATTTTTTTAATTTTATAAAATGAACCCAAGGTCAGTTTCTAATCATTAAATGAAGATATTGGTTGCATTAATAGATCGTTTGAAGACCAAAGTCCTCAAAATGGGAGAGGTAGATTGGGAAGCATGGATAGAGGAAACAATACCTCCCAGCATGCATGGTTTCCCAAAACTATATGGTAGCTTTCAGTGGCCTCTTAAAGGCCACACAATTTTTCCACACCTGTGTGATCCATGATGAATAGTTCTGATGATTGTTGTAGATCATGGGTAATGAGCAACCACATGGTTTTTTCACAGTTAGTCAACCCATGTGGTAGACCGTGACATGTTCCTCATGGGATGTAGTAGCAAGCGAATTGGTTGTGCATGGTTTTCTGAATCCATGTGACCAATCCATGCACTATGCTTTTTAGGGTGGAATGTTAACTTTTCCTACTATAATGTTTTCACCCACTTTTTACTTCTTCCCCTACCTCTCCCACGATATTCCTCATCCTATATAGTGCACACACCTCCCCCATCTCCTCCTATGGGGTTTTGAAAGATCATTAGCATTACACCTCCATCTCATTCGTAGTTAGAAGCCACAAAATCATATCGGTATGAACTTCCTTCTATGAACTTTTATTTCATGGTTCCTCACCTTCTCATCATGATATTTCTATGCGATATCTTTTAGACATATTTTGTGTCTATTTCCTAAATATCATGATTTATTCCACCTCATGTTGAATCATGCCATTCTACTAGATATGAGCAGTACTACAACTATTATTTATAAAATAAACTCTTTTAACCAATTATTTCATGTCTATTTAGAATTTCTCTATTTTTCCATTATGCATAAATTACCATCATAGAATGGTTATCACATATTAAATTAACCGGTTTTCATTTCGATGTACGTAGTGATCATCAATCATGGTGAAACCCATTCATGGGGGTCATCTTTACTTTTGGAAACCCCTTTATGTTTTTCTAACTAAAATTTCCTATATTTATTAATGAAAAGAATTTTATTTAATATTTTTTTCATGTATTATGTTGATAAATTTTTATTGTTAAGTAATTATCAATAAATTGATCTTTTAGGATATTCTGTTATTTGTAAATATTAATTTTCCTATGTGTAGTTTATTTTTACTTGGGAAAAAAGATTGGGCTTCATGAAATATGCCATTCTTAGTGTTTTTATATATAAATTCACCTGAATATTTGATGTGATCTATGTAAATTTTATAAGTGAAATGCCTATGGTTAATATCATGTGAATTTTACACCTTATATCAGGTCAAATGTGTATGCCTTGTTTGGTGCTCTTGATTGTTCCTATAAAATGGTTTGAATGAAAGGTAATGATTAGTAAAGCTAATGAACATGAGATTTTGAAATTTCATTGATGAAATATTTATAATAAGTATCTTGAATCCATATTCCTTTCTTATAGTTCATTTCCTATTGAAATTGTTTTTTTCTTATGATGTTATTTTCTGGCACCATATGACATTCTTCGTAGACTCTCAATATTTCTATTTTATATTTCATGTGTTGGCATGAACTTTTTTAAGTCTTATGACATGTATCTTATGCCACATACCATTATTAAATTTATTTAGTTCTCTTTTCCTTGCAATATGAAATTTTTCATTGTTAATTTTGATGATATATATAGCTCAGTTAAATGTAAATCAATTGGTATTGAGATGAATTTTGTTGGCTATAAATCATAAATGAATTGCTTGATATGTATGACATGTTTGACATTGCACTGAGCATGGGACAGGACAGAACAAGGGTTCTATATTAAGGATTCATGGATGGACTCAATGTGATCAATGAGTTACTACCCGATGGGCTGAGGGAGACTCTTTGGCTTTCCAAGAATGGGTTTCATGGGTAGATTATTATACTTATGAGTGATACCAGTTCTCAAGGGGAGAAACCATGGGAAATAATTTTAGAAGGATGGTTATTCCATGTAGTGGGTGATACTCAATCCCATTGTGTAATACTTGGGACTAAATCAGTTATTACCATACACTGTAGTGATAGGTGGGATGTCGTAAGGGATTATTTTGACGGGATCAGTTGTATTGGAATATATCAGATGTTCCAATTGTGATACATGGGATTCTATTAGATCTCCTTGGATGGGTCAAGGACTCGTCCTCATGAATTGATGGATTTGTTTTATTTTAATATTTGACTATCTGGATTTCTTATTCGGATGAGATGCATCTTTACATTGACCTTGAGCATGTTTTTATTTACCTTGGTCATAAATATTCATGTTTTTGTAATGACATGGATATGATACCCCAACATGGAGAAAAATCATGGGGGTACGTTTTATTAGTTTCATTCTTTACATTGACATATCTTATATATTGGGACCCGGTTAGGTTTTTATCTACATTTATAACATATGATGAAGTAGGTGATATGAGGTAGGAGTCCATTTATGATCCCGAACACAGTTAAAGTAATTTGTTTTTTATTTCCTTATACATTATTGTATGATCCACATTGTTATCCATTTAAATCATGATTTGGAAATGCCATGAGACACTAGATTCCAGCCTACTAAGATTTTATCTGACACCATGATAGGGTATGGTTTTTTACCTAATTATACATTATGACCACATGTACAAATAAAGTTAAGTGTTTTTCTTCCAATTCATTATTTTACTTACTACATAGGATGGAGCATTAGAGGCAAGGGACATCCTATGATCAAGATTTTGTTTGGTAGTTTTTAGTATTTTATTGACTTTGATAGCATGTTGTATATTATTGTACCCATATCCACTTTTTCTCACTTTTTTATAGATTTAGGACCTATCATCACCATCATTTGTTATATAGAATTTATATTTGGTTATAGTTGCTTACATTTATTTCATGACGTGCTCATTTACTTTCACTAGTATCTACTTATCGTATTGCTTATGTTAATTAATGTATATACCTTTTACCATTTTTATACCTAATAATATATAGTCATAGTCTCCCTAAAGACACAACTAGGGCCCTCACTTCTAGTCCACAACCTCTAATGTCTTGGGATATACACTTGATGTCATGTGGATAGTCTTCTCAGGGTGCATTTCAGTGTAACATGGGGTGGGACAGTACATATTGGTATTAGATCTCTTTTATTTTATATTTTCATGATGTTTGGGATTATAATGGAGACTATGATATATAAATTTGGTTCATACCATGTGCTTGGATGTATCTAACCCATGTATAGGGGAAAACCCAATTGTCTCGCTTGCGAGTTAACATTATTATTTTTTCCACTTATTATTGATACAACTTAACCACTTGGTGTTGCAAATAATTGTTTTCTTAATCGTATTGTTTTTATTCTAATGATTATTTATTATTACTTAAAAGCAATGAATTGAGGGTGTTGCATTACATGGATATTACAAGGCACCATTGGGTGTGAATTTTCAAGCATAATTCCATCCCAGGTCATAATTTAGAAAATATCTACCTATTTGCATGAGATTTCCTCTATGCTTGGTTGTTGTATCATAGAGTGTTGACTACTATAAAGATTTATGTGTGCATGTATACTTATGAATATTGAACTATTTCAGTTAAATTGTAGGGATGTGTTGTGGTTTTTTTTATGTTAATACAACTTTCAACTAAATGGTTGTATGTGACATTATGAATTACGATGTTGATACACCTAACTCAGCCAAATGGAAAGGGAAATTAGATCCATAAATATAAATTGATAATCCACCTCATAAAAAATTTCCACCTTATATAGTAACATGTTTTCTTGACCGTACCATGGTATAGGTTGCATGCTAAATTTGTTTTAACATTTTTAAGGACCCTTCTTATTATCTAGACCTGGCTCTTGGAGCAGGCTCTTGGTTGTGTTATGCATAGAGGCTGGCCATGATCCTTTCCTCTTATATCTTTCCTTATCTGTTGTGGTATATATATGGAGGCCTTGTATATACCATTCATTTTATTCATTCCTAAATTTCTTGGGCTATCTATTTTATATCATACATGTGTCATGAATTGGGAAATTATAGATATTTTCAACCATGAAGCAATCTTTCATCACACCAAGATAGTGGGGTTGAGCACACTTAAAAGGGGCTAGTCCATGAGCTACCCATTATTCCTATGGTAGTGTAACTTTTGGAACCTGCTGTAATTATTTCTCATGGTGTCAATAATCATCTCATTGATAATTTTAACAGGTTTATGGAGACTATTTAGGGTGATCCTTGACCAACCATGTCTATGTCAAAGCCGTCATGAGACATTCTGTAAGGGTTGGTGTCCTCAAAACCAACTGTTTTGTACTTTGATTACATAAATGTTCACTTATTATATATTGTTCATTGTTCTGCATGACTATAATATAATAATGTCCTAAAATATTTGTTGCATTAATAAGGTCATAGCAGATCCCCGCTATGATGAGAACCTTGAAATGCTATAACAATATTCTTAAATAATGTTCTGTGGTTGGATGACATACTATGATATGACACATAGTATACAGACCGTCATGTGTGAGTACTCATAAGAAGATGAGACTCTCTCTCATGGAGTTCGCACTTGGTAATCTCCAAGATGGGAGATTATGAGAATAGACCCGGCAGTAGTAGGTCCGCATGTCTTGGTGTCATCGGATATTGCTATCTACGAGCGTGTGTAATGGTCCTTAGACTGGAAGATTATCATTAACTCATGTCATGACTCGCGCACTTAGATTTACTGACGAAAACCGTCACGCAGACAGTTGGCGGGAAGTAGGGTACGTTGGGTGCGTCACGAGTGACATGTTGTTAATGGATAAGTCAAGGAAGGATTTGTCCCTTCTATTTATGGAAGTTGATATCTCAGCCCTTTGATTGAAATAGAACTGTCGCATTAAATTCCATGGCCATGGTGTAAACGATGAGTTTATTTCAGGTAGTAAAAGAACTACATATCAAGCATATAGGTTTATGAAACTGCCATGAAACCTGCTTGATGAGATATTGAGACAAAGGGATTAAATTACACAGTAAGTGTTCGTATGAGGTGATACGTCAATGCGGCGTCAACTTCTTTCTCTTGGGTTCCTTGACCCATTGCTAGACAGTAATCTTGGACTTTAGGCAAGCCCGCCTAATGCCAACGAGAAAGAGGCCTAGAGGTTCACACACTAAGTGTATCCAAGTATCTCAAGTTGAATACAGATTATTCTCGTACGTGGTTTAATGATTATTCAAGGAAGCGTAAGTTGTTTTAAATGATGGAGGAAAAAGAAAATAAAACAAGTACACTTCGTGTATTATTATTACATGCCGTGTAGTTTTATTTTCGAAAGGAAATGAATAAATGAAAACAAGATATACACGCCGTGTACATTTAATGTACACGCCGTGTAGTTTTCAATGAAAAACAAGTACACGCCGTGTATTTATTAATACATGCCGTGTAGTTTTTTTTAGTTGGGATTTTTGAGGATATAATATTGTTTTAAATGATATTTATTATAATCAGCGTGGGTGCATGTCAAGGAATTATTTATTCGACATGGGGTTTTAAATAAAGAGTCAATGAAATAAATAAAACGCGTAACGCGTTTATTTATTGTCATAACTCTATAACCCCACACACCCGATTATAAATATCCTCACAACCCCAACTCTTTTCTGACACACAAGAGAATTGTTGTGCACAACATCTCTGGAGAATTCTTTCAAGGCCGAAAGAACCTCTTCCTCTAAGAACGCTCTCAAGACCGAGAGAGATCCTCTTCCATCGGATCAAGACAATCTAAGGCAGACAACGCAAGCAAAGGCTTCTCCACGCTAGCACCCGGAGAATCTTTTGGTGACGTCCATAGATACGAGGTACACGTGTGGATCACCGCTAGAGGGAGTCTACACTTGGATTCTGTGACGCAACGACGGATCACATCGACAACGTGATTGAGAACATCAACGAAGAAAGAACACCCAAAAGGTATTTCTTTATAATTAATTAAATTAATTATAATCAACCTGTAACGATCCTTGTTTGTGGTTCCGGGAAAAACCATCTTCTTTGTCTTTTTCTGTGATTCGATCCGTGGCGACTGGCGTTTATCGTCGTATTGATCCCGGATTGATCATTGCTGATGATAAAAAGCCAAGTGGGCACATCCACCCATGCGCTTCCGCTACGCCCGGAACCTTCAAATGGTATCAGAGGGAGGTTAAAACGTTGATTATAGTTATTTAATTTTCGTTGATAATTTACGCATTCATATTTGATTCAATTCGAAATAAATCATTCTATAAATCTGAATTAACGATATCCATTCTTCCTCCTTCGTTTCTCGATTCATATCATAGAAACGACCTTTTAATTTTAATTTTGATTAAAATAAAAACGAGGAACTCATCCGGAGGAGCCGCTCTTTCTGTCTGTACAACATGGGATTACACGGCGTGTAATTAAAACTACACGCCGTGTACTTAGGTTCAACAAACCGGCACTGGTATGCCAAACCACGCCGTGTGAATTGATTATGCCTAAGTTTTAATCACGCCATGTTGACCAGAATAGAACGACGCGTGGAAACCGGAATACACGACGTGTATGTTGGAACAACACGCCGTGTAGTCCGTTCCGACCCAGGTGAAACTGTGTACAAAGATAAGTCGCGTACCGCGTATACGGGATCGCCAGGCCGGTTACCGCGTAACAAGGAAGTACACGCCGTGTATGATTCATCTACATGCCATGTACTCTAAAATTTCCAAAGTACAGAAAAACACGCCAAAGCCCCGGCGTGTACTTTGGACAAAGGGTGAAAAGAAAAATACACGCCGTGTAATTATAAACTACATGCCGTGTACTTTCCAAAAATGGAATTTCACCAGGTTTCCTCCAATGTACAAAGACCCGTACAAGGAATATGGATGAGAAGAATCTCAAGGAAATTCAGAAAGGAATTTAAGATAAAGAATTGATTAATTATAAGATCATAATTAATTGAATTCGAGCGCGTCTTATCTTAAATAAAAGAACGATTAAAAGAATTTGAATTTTAAATATGCGTAAATGTCGTTGCATACTATGGATGATCATGAGCTAGACCAAATACCCTTTGTTTGTGTATGGTTTCATTTAAATTTATTTAATTTAAATTTGTTGGCCTGCGAGCCTTCTTCCAATAAAATGTAGGGCATGCGTGCCCATGGTTTCTTTAATGTAAACCCATGTAATGGAGGATCTCCCAAGCCAGAGGAGACGGTTCAAATCCCGAAGCCGAGGTGAAACCGACATAAGAAGATACAAAGGTGGACAGGTGGGAGCTACAAAACACGAACCATCAGGTTCAAGGTGTTTTCCCTAGGTCAGGGCAAGCTTATCAAAACCGCTAGATAAGCTAACCAAATAAGAAGCTCATGATCATTCCATCTTATTTTATTTCTTTCTGATTGCATGGTTTATATATTATGCATGTGTTGTCGCGATCACATAATTAATAAAATGAACAAGCATGAAAAGATGGAATAAAATAAAAACCGGTCTATGCGTATACATTATCGGAACATGGTTAATCACTTAAGCAAGCATCACTTAATATTAACAAGCATGTGATAATGCAAAGATACGCATAAAGAATAAAATCCCTCAAATACCATATTAAGTCAGACCAAGCCTTCCGTTACTTGATTAAGGGCAAGACTCAATAAAACTATGTGTTTGACCAACCCTTGTTGGGACACTTACTTTTATAAAGGAAGACCTTATGAAAGGTTTCAGGTTGACTTAACCATATTACATCAAGAGAAGTAGCCCTTGCTAGACTTGATGTAACATTGGAGGCAAGAGTTGAGGAAATCCAAGTCAGGATTTGAGGATTGGGGAGTCCACTCAATAGATCAAGGAACTGTAAGCTCACAGTTGGCCAAGACCCGCCTACCTAAATACCTTCAAATAGCTTGACCAACCCTTGTTGGGGTTATGCGAAGGGAAATATGGATCCTTGCCATTAGAATGTCAAAGCAACTGGACATTCCGAGTTCAATGGTGAGGGCCATTGGGAATTGATAAAATAGTGGGAGACTTAATAAAATTTATTATTTCTCATAAAATGTAATCAAGAAAGTACTGATGAATCTGCTCTTTTAAATTGTAGAATCAAAATGACAAACACATCAACCACATTTTCTTTGCGATCAATTTTGGATAAAGATAACATCCTCATCGGCAGTAACTTTCAGGAATGGTTTAGGCGCCTTCGGGTTATCCTACGCCATGAACGGAAGTTTTATGTGCTGGAGTCCTCACTTCCTGATTCTCCTGCCCCAGGGGAAAGTGATGAAGATTTCCTAGTCTATGATCAACATTTGAACGATGCTCTCGACGTTCAATGTTTGATGCTGTCATCTATGTCTAGTGAGCTCATGAAGTCTCATGAAGACATGGATTCCTACAGCATGCTCGAGCACCTACGTAGTTTATACCAGGAGAGAGCAAGACAGGAAACGTTTGAGGTCTCCAAGGCTCTGTTTCAGAGCAAGCTTAGAGAGGGTGCCCCAGCTGGGCCTCATGTAGTCAAGCTCATTGGCTACATTGAGCGCTTGTAGGTTCTAGGGTTTAAACTCCCTGAAGAACTGGGTACCGATCTCATTCTCGCATCACTCCCCCAGAGCTTCTCAAACTTTGTTGTTAATTTCAACATGAACAATATTGAGAAGTCTCTATCTGATCTTCTTATCCTTATTCGCCAAGTGGACAATGACATGAAGCGTGAAAAGCCTTCTGTCCTTATTGTGAATAAAAGGAAAGGGAAGGCGAAGAGCTTTAAGCCCAAAGCTTCTTCAAGGCCTTCAAAGAAAAGGAAGATCAAAGGGGAGGCAAAGGAACAGGATGCTGTTTGTTTCGCATGTGGCAAGAAGGGTCACTGGAAGAAAAACTGCACCCAGCCAAGGAAGCAAGGGGAAGCTTCAGGTGCGTTTGTTATCGAATGCAATCTATCTGTTTCTACTAATTGGGTATTAGATACTTCTTGTGGTTCTCACATTTGTATCCAAATACAGGAACCAAGTAGATTCAGGAAGATTGATCGAGGGGAGATAGATCTACGAGCAGCCAACGGAGCCAGACTTGCTGCTGTAGCTGTCGGGGACTACTACCTCACATTGCCTACCGAGATCATCTTGGTTTTGAAAGGATGTTATTATGTACCCTCTGTAACCAAAAACATTATTTCAGTATCCATATTAGATACTGATGGATTCATATTCATGTTTGGAAATGAATGTTGCTACTTTTATAAAGATAGCATTTGTTTTGGTAGGGAACATTTATATAACGGCCTTTATGTGTTAGACTACACAAACCAAGTAATGGAAATTGATAACAAAGTTAATTTACATGAATCATACCACACCCAACTTTGGAATCACCAGCTAGGTCATGTCAATGAGAAAAGTTTGACAAAATTACATCAAGATGGGTATTTAGATTCTTTCGAACTAAAACCACTTGGTGTATGTCATGCGTGTCTACAAGGAAAAATGACCAAAGCCCCATTTAGTGGGAAAGGTGAAAGAGCTAAAGAGCTTCTAGAATTAGTTCACATAGATGTGTGTGGAACATTTCCAGTTGAAGCAAGGGGTGGGTTCTCGTACTTCATAACTTTTACTGATGATTTTAGTAGATATGGATATATCTATTTAATGAGGTATAAGTTAGATTCTTTTGATCGGTTCAAAGAATACAAGAATGAAGTTGAGAACCAGCTTGGTAAGAAGATTAAGAAAATCCGCTCAGACAGAGGAGGAGAATATCTTAATCAAGACTTCATTGATTTCTTACGGGAGTTTGGGATTCTATCTCAACTCACTCCTCCTTACACACCGCAGTGGAATGGTGTAAGTGAAAGGAGGAACCGCACCCTGTTGGATATGGTGAGATCAATGATGAGTCATGCGAGTCTTCCATTATCCTTTTGGGGATATGCATTACAAACAGCAGCACACATACTAAACCAAGTACCAACTAAATCGATAAATGGTATTCCATACGAGTTATGGAGTGGACGCAAAGCCATGTTATCGAATTTACACGTGTGCGGTAGCGAAGCATTTGTTAAGGCCTCTTCAGGTAACAAAATTGCACCCCGAGTCACAAAGTGTATCTTTATAGGATATCCCAAGGAAACAAGGGGATATTACCTATACAACCCCTCAGACAAAAAGGTTACAGTGGAAAGACACGCCATATTCCTTGAGAGGGAGCACATCTCTAGAAGAGATAGTGGGAGCGAGATAGACTTCGATGAAGTCGAGGCTCAAGATACACATGAGTTGGTACAAGAACAGATTCCACAAAGCCCCGTGGAAGAACAATCTATTCCCGAGACACAAGAACTGCGTAGGAGCACGAGAGAGGTGAGAGAACCAGAACGATATGGTTTTCTTGTCACTGACGATGGTGACTCATTATTGGTTGACAATGATGATCCTCTTACCTACAAGGAAGCAGTTGAAGGCACAGACGTTGCCAACTGGCAAGAAGCCATGAATTCTGAAATGGATTCCATGTACCAAAACCAAGTCTGGATTTTGGTAGATCCTCCAGTTGATGTAAAGCCTATTGGTAATAAATGGGTATTCAAGAAGAAACTGGACATGGAGGGGCAAGTCAGCACCTACAAGGCACGACTGGTTGCAAAAGGTTTTAGGCAGCGTCAAGGAATTGACTATGATGAAACCTTTTCACTGGTTGCAATGCTGAAGTCTATCAGAATCCTATTGGCCATTGCTACTTACCATGACTATGAAATTTGGAAAATGGATGTCAAAACAGCTTTCCTTAACGGGAACCTCTAGGAAGATGTCTACATGACACAACCTGAAGGGTTTGTGACTTCAAAGGATGCCAACAAGGTATGCAAGTTACAAAAATCCATTTATGGATTAAAGCAAGCATCAAGGTCATGGAAAATTCGTTTTGATGAAGCTGTTACAGAATTTGGATTTGTTAAGAACGAATGTGAGCCTTGTGTCTACAAAAGGTTTAGTGGAAGTGCAGTCGTTTTCCTAATAGTATATGTCGATGGCATATGGCTAATTGGAAATGAAGTACCTATCTTACAGTCAGTTAAGGCATGGTTGAATAAATGCTTCCCCATGAAAGACTTGGGCGAGGCGGCATATATTCTTGGGATCAAGATCCATCGTGATAGATCCAAGAAAATGCTTAGCCTAAGTCAAAGTACATACATTGACAAGATACTGAAGAGATTCAGTATGGAACAATCCATGAGGGGATTGTTGCCAGTGTCACATGGCATTCATCTTTCCAAGAAAATGTGTCCTTAGACACATGAGGAAAGAAATAGAATGTCAAGGATCCCTTACGCATCCGCAATTGGGTCAGTCATGTATGCTATGCTATGTACGAGGCTAGATGTTGCTTATGCATTAAGTGTGGTAGGCAGATATCAAGCTGATCCAGGAGACCGCCATTGGATGGCAGTCAAGACAATCCTTAAGTATCTGAGGCGTACTAAGGATATGTTCTTGGTTTATGGAGGAGATGAGGAACTAGTCATCAGAGGACATGTAGATGCTAGTTTCCAGACTGATCAAGATGACATGAAGTCGCAGACTGGAGAAATCTTCAGTTTGAATGGAGGTGCAGTGAGCTGGAAGAGCTCAAAACAAAGTGTGGTGGCAGATTCTACAGCGGAGTCAGAGTATATCGTAGCTTCTGAGGCAGCTAAAGAAGCAGTATGGATGCGAAGCTTCGTCCAAGAGCTGGATGTTGTACCAAGCAGTAAAGATCCTATCACACTCTATTGTGATAATACTGCAGCGGTGGCACTTGCAAAAGAGCCAAGGTCACATCAGCAGACAAAGCACATACTTTGGAAGTATCATCTCTTGAGGGATTTTTCTCAGAGAGGTGAAGTTGCAGTGAGCAGTATTTCCATGGAAGACAATGTGGCGGACCCATTGACTAAAGCCTTGACTCAGCAGAAACATGATCATCATGTGAGGTCTAGCGGACTAAAAGTCATAGGCAGTTGGCTCTAGTCCAAGTGGGAGTTTGTAAGGATTGGTGTCCTCAGAACCAACTGTTTTGTACTTTGATTACATAAATGTTCACTTATTATATATTGTTCATTGTTCTTCATGACTATAATATAATAATGTCCTGAAATATTTGTTGCATTAATAAGGTCATAGCAGGTCCCCACTATGATGAGAACCCTGAAATGCTATAACAATATTCTTAAATAAAGTTCTGCGGTTGGATGACATACTATGATAGGACACATAGTATACAGACCGTCATGTGCGAGTACTCATAAGAAGACAAGAATCTCTCTCATGGAGTTCGCATTTGGTAATCTCCAAGATGGGAGATTATGAGAATAGACCCACCAGTAGTAATTCCGCATGTCTTGGTGTCATCGGATATTGCTATCTACGAGCGTGTGTAATGGTCCTTAGACTGGAAGATTATCATTAACTCATGTCATGACTCGCGCACTTAGATTTACTGACGAAAACCGTCACGCAGACAGTTGGCGGGAAGTAGGGTACGTTGGGTGCATCACGAGTGACAAGTTGTTAATGGATAAGTCAAGGAAGGATTTGTCCCTTCCATTTATGGAAGTTGATATCTCGGCCCTTTGATTGAAATAGAACCGTCGCATTAAATTCCATGGCTATGGTGTAAACGATGAGTTTATTTCAGGTAGTCAAAGAACGACATATCAAGCATATAGGTTTATAACACTGCCATGAAACCTGCTTGATGAGATATTGAGACAAAGGGATTAAATTACACAGTAAGCATTCGTATGAGGTGATACCTCAATGCGGCGTCAACTTCTTTCTCTTGGGTTCCATGACCCGTTGCTAGACAGTAATCTTGGACTTTAGGCAAGCCCGCCTAATGCCAACAAGAAAGAGGCCTAGAGGGTCACACACTAAGTTTATCCAAGTATCTCAAGTTGAATAAAGATTATTCTCGTATGTGGTTTAATGATTATTCAAGGAAGCGTAAGTTGTTTTAAATGATGGAGGAAAAAGAAAATAAAACAATTACACGTCGTGTATTATTATTACATGCCGTGTAGTTTTATTTTGGAAAGGAAATGAATAAATTAAAACAACATATACACGCCGTGTACATTTAATGTACACGCCGTGTAGTTTTCAATGAAAAACAAGTACACACCGTTTATTTATTAATACACGCCGTGTAGTTTTTTTTAGTTGGGATTTTTGAGGATATAATATTGTTTTAAATGATATTTATTATAATCAGCGTGGGTGCATGTCAAGGAATTATTTATTTGACATGGGGTTTTAAATAAAGAGTCAATGAAATAAATAAAACGCGTAACGCATTTATTTATTGTCATAACTCTATAACCCCACACAACCGATTATAAATATCCTCACAACCCCAACTCTTTTCTGACACACAAGAGAATTGTTGTGCACAACATCTCTAGAGAATTATTTCAAGGCCGAAAGAACCTCTTCCTCCAAGAACGCTCTCAAGACCGAGAGAGATCCTCTTCCATCGGATCAAGACAATCTAAGGCGGACAACGGAAGCAAAGGTTTCTCCACGCTAGGACCCGGAGAATATTTTGGCGACGTCCAGAGATACGAGGTACACGTGTGGATCACCGCTACAGGGAGTCTACACTTAGCTTCTGCGACGCAACGACGGATCACATCGACAACGTGGTTGAGAACATCAATGATGAAAGAACACCCAAAAGGTATTTCTTTATAATTAATTAAATTAATTATAATCATCCTGTAACGATCCTTGTTTGTGGTTCCGGGAAAAACCATCTTCTTTGTCTTTTTCTGTGATTCGATCCGTGGCGATTGGCGTTTATCGTCGTATTGATCCCGGATTGATCATTGCTGATGATAAAAAGCCAAGTGGGCACATCCACCCACGCGCTTCCGCTGTGCCCGGAACCTTCACATTCAGCAACAACATCCTCACACTTTCAAAGGGGATGTCTGTACTCATTGTGTATATTCCGAGTTATAAGCTATGACACACATCTTTGGACATCTTAATATGACTCCATAGAGGAGGTTCAAGCTTACTAATTATATGCTTCATGACTCCGACTATCACTGGTGGGTTGTTTTATATTAGTTAGAGCATTACAATGACATGAGCTATGAATATTTTTAGATGTCTTTTATTGGTCACTTATTTCCACAGACATTGAGAGTTGACCAAATGAGGGAGTTCTTGCATCTCTAGGAGGGAATTACGGAAATTCTTGAGTATTCTCCTCATTTAACCAATCCACAGTGTTTTTCTCCATCTCAGATGGGTGATAAATTTACTACTGTGATATATTTTAAGGAGGGTATTGGATACTCTGTCTCCTCATTGGTGAAAATATTTTGGTTCACATCCATTATAGATAAAGTGAACCCAGCCTTGACATTGGGCAGAATCTCATGGAAGACAGTCTTATGATCCATGTCAGTTTTGTTCCATTTTAGAAAGATGGTTCTTTAGCTATTACAAATCTCTAATTCGAGGGTGCATGTTGGATAATTTCCAAATACATGACACGTACTGATAGTTCCATATTTTTCAGTAATGCATTAGGATTGGCCATAAAAAACAATTGTGCATGACGATCCCAACAGAATGTCGAGGATGTGGTAGGATGTGCCATATACAGTTATTTTATCATTCTTCTCCTCTAGAATCTATTGGAAAGAGATCTATACATTCTTTTCAATGATGTAAAAGATCTACAACACCACATCAAGCTGGGAGCTGGTCTACTACGGGCCGATCAAGTCGAGGAAGTAGTGGTTGTGGATGAGGAAGTGATGTTTTATATCAATAACGATAGAAGAGTGGGTCAATACAGGACAGTAAGGAGTCATCTTAGGGCCATGGTTCAGATCCATGACATCACTATGTGGTTCACCAATTCATTTTTCAGAAAAAAGTAATTGTACCCTGCAATTGTGCGTTGAGTATAGGTTGTTGAATCAAACTAGACTGACGAACGTTTATACATTTTTTGGTATAGAATACTTTGTCAACCAGCTCTAAGAAGAAACTATGTTATCTAAGATTTATTTGAGGTTGGGATACCATCTGGTTAATGTGATACCATCAGATATACAATATACATCTTTCCAGAGTAGGTATGGATTGTATGAGTACTAGATTATTCTGTTCAACCTGCCGAACATATTGGTTGTTTTCATGGCCTTAATGAATCGGGTTTTCTATCAATATCCTGATTCCTACTTGGTACTATTCATATACAAAAAATGGTGTACTCATGTACCATAAAAAACCATGCCAACCATCTTAATATCATGCTGATTACACTAAGATAGAGCATATTTTATGAAATGCTAAGTTAATGCTACTTTTGGATCTTTATGGTTCACTTCATGGGTCATATAATATCATATTTTTGAATATCTATTGACCCATACGAAGGTGAGCACCATAGTTTCCTAGGATCGAGATAAGAATGTATTTGATATATACATCTTCTTAATGATTTTATTCTATTACAGACATTTCCTTTGGGACTTCTCCAAATTAGTAATGCCTCTTAAAACCATGAATAGGATGGGTGTGTTGTTCCTTTGGTGTGAATCTTTTGATAATTCCTTTCATAAGTTTAATGTAAGTCCCACTTTTTCACCAATTATGATTCTTCATGAGCCAAGAAGATGTTACATATATTGTTGTTATGCTTCAACAATTGGGATGTGTGTGGTTTTGATGTAAGGTGATCATGATGTTGCATATGGATCTGTCCAGCAATGGCCTCATGAAGAAAATTATTCTATGTAAAATATCAAGCTATAATTTTGGGTTCATTCTATTTTCTCTTGGAGGAATTATCTTTGGGTAGGGAAGTTCATTGATTTCACGATTCATAAAATATTAAAATACATCTTCACAAAGTGGGAATTGAATTTGAGGTAGTGCTAGTGAGTGAAATACCAATAGTATTTTTATTTTGATATTTCTCATACCATTAGAGTGGGAAATGTCGTGGTTGATGTGTTGAGCCAAAAGACTCACACACAATCCGTTCAGGTGGAAATTAGTGTGTGGATGTTAATGGATATTTTTTCTAATTTTCATCTGGAGGATCAAGAGTACTATGGTAAGACAGTTCTAGAAACTCTAGCAATGACATATTCTCTTCTAGAAAAGGTTTGGAGGTGGAATTTTTCATATTTATAGGGCCTCGTTATGAGGGAGAGTATCATAGGAGAGAACCCACCATCTGTTTATGTTGTTAATAGTTGTGATAATCCTCTCTACCGTGGGGATGTTTGGGTGCCTTAAGATATATAGGATGAGTTAATTAGGGAATATAATTTTTTTGGTAGTTCACCCTTGGATTACCAAGGTATATTAGAACATTCATCGACGGTAGTAGTGGGTATGTATGAAGAAACCGATGGTGAGATTTATCACTCAGTGCTGCACCTATCATCTGGTGATAGTAGAACACTAGAAACCAATTGGACATAAACAACCTATATCCATTACTAAGTGACAAAAGAATGACGTCACCTTGTATTTCATTACAAGCTTGTCAAGGTCTCTTCAAGGGCGCGATACAGTATTTGTGACCGTTTATAGGTTGAAAAAGTTCAATCATTTCCGTCTTTTCTAAGAGACCTAATCTATTGGTGATATAGGAAAACTTCATATCTATGAGATAATGAAACATCATGGGGTGACTTATACTATAGTCTTGGACTGAGATTCCCAGTTCGCATTTTGTCTTTGTAAAGGACTGAAGAAATAACTAGTTTTAAAGGTGATCCTAAGTACTTCATATTAGACTTTTACCGATGGCTAGTTTCAGAAGACGATTTTGGTTTTAGAGGATATTAATCGAAACATTATACTTGATTTTGGAGGTTCTTTGGAGAATCATATTACTCTAAAAGATTTTTTCTATAATAAAAAAATTCATGAATAGATTTAGATGGTTCTGTATAAGGCCTTATATGTTACATCCTTTTGTTCACCACTTTGATAAATATAGGAAGGGGAGGTGGATATATCTGGTCCTCGATATGTTTATAAGACTTTAGATAAATACTAGCCGATTTAGAAGAATATAGATATATTTCGGTAGAATCATATTTCATATGCTGATCATCGACGCAGTCCTCTGGTATATGAGGTTAGACATCATGTTGTTCTGTGTGTATCTACTCGTTTGGGACATAATTTAATTAGGAGATATGGTTTGTTAGGTCTAATATAATTTGGAAATATTGAGGTAGTAGACCAATTTGGGATGAAAGCCTCTAGGTTTTTATTACCTCAGAGTTATCATAAAATTCATGACATATTCCACATGTCTCATCATCAATTGTATCATTCATACCTATCTTATTCGTTTGAGCCTAATGATATCATGCTCAAGGTCGATGTGTCCTTTTATGATTAACCAATCTGTTTCATCAACTATAGAAAGAAGGTTCAATATATCAGTTCAATTCCTTTAGTTTGGCTATTATGGAATCATGGACGTGTTCTATATGGGACATTGGAGTAGGAGGCTGATGGATATGCATAGTGACCAGAACATTTTTCATATGGTGTGGTTCCATCCTTGGAAGGGAAACATTGGGATGAGTTGTTTTAAGTAGTAGAGGTTCTAACTTCGTAGCTTTATCCAATGGTATAGACCATTTAAATTTTTATTATATTTCATAAAATATAACTAATACTAGTTCCTAATATTTAGACTATGTTCTTAGGTGTGTTGAAATCTCATTTGAATCCTGGAGCTCCATAAATTAGAGAAGAAGACTGGGTTGCACAGTTACAGGAAGCTGTGTAGGCCAGCCCCCATGGATTCCCAAAATCATGATGTTTCAGGCATTATCACAATGAAGGATGCATGGTTTATTTCCAACCACATGAACCATAGTGAATTGATGTGTGTCAAGTGATAGATCATGGGATGTGAGCTACAATACGATTTGTGTACGGTTAGTCAAACCATGTGTTAGACCAGGAAAATTGCCCCAGGGAAGTAGTAGTAGGTTCAAAGGTCCACATAGTTTGGCCATTCCATGTAGACAAAATGTGTACATTTATTTTTTTGCTGAAATTTTGGTACTTCATCGAGTTATTTTCTTCCTTCTTAATGCCTTCTTCCCTTACCTATCCAGTTGGATTCCCCCTCCTCCATTGCTCACATACCTACCCACTCTCCACTTTAAGATTTTGAGAGATCTCATTCATTACTCATGTTTGGGAAGGAATCCAATTCGGGAAACCAAGGCGTCGATGGCCCCGTAGCGTCGATGTAGGCTGGGTCTATCCCTCCCCCCTGGTGGGGGAGGGATCATTGTCGTTTCTTCAAGAGTATGGGGTCTCCTTTCCACCCCTTGTCAAGTCCCTATTATTTTCCTCCATTCCTGAATGCCATCATTGGCCCCAAAGATCTGGACCTAGTTGATGGATTTCCCAATCTATAGCTCTCAACTGCAGAGATCAAAAAATCCTTGGCACTGCTAAACCTCACTCTGGTTGTTGGGTTTAAGCATAGATTACCTTCGCTGGACTCATTCGACAAGGTTTTCCTCATTTCATGGAATTTTTAGGAGAGGGTGACGGTTGGTTTACTCGATAATCACCACATTATGGTTTGGTTAGTATCATAGGAGGACCTCATAACTGCTTTTTCAAGTGCCTCCCATAGCTTCAACGGTTTTTGGATCATCCTATTTTGATGGTCCTTCTGTAATGACCCTAACATTCATTAATTAAAATTCGTATTGAACTAATTAAATGTCTTATTATGGTTATATAAAAAGTGAACTTCTTTCGATTTATGTTTCTGGATTATAAAATACCATTATGAATTGTGATCCTTTCTTATATAGTCATTGAAAAGTGATCAAATTATTAGCATAAATATAGGGCATTGACATATCCAATTTACTCAGACAAAGGAAGTGATGGCCTCATCCAATAGGGTTTCCTATACGAATCCCATTTTTCAGAGCTCCGAAAAGAGGTGGAATCATTGGGATTCTCTCTTGACCATGCCCATGCCAAGCATGAATACATTTATCTTGAGCGGAATATACTATGGGAGAAGTGGATGTTAATAGATATTACCACCCGAGCAATATTATCTGAGACACACCAAGAGTCTGTCACTATCGCAGACCTTATCCTTATGTCTTATGCAGGTGTTCTAAGGGGTTATGTAACAAGACCCAAGCACTATGACAATGTACAATATTATTTTATAAATAATGTTCTTTAATTTTATTAATGTTACTTTGTAGATAGTTCTTAAAGCACAAATAGTGTTTCTAGTTAATATTCAACTAAGAAATCTATTTTGATGAATTAATGGATTTTTGAATTAACTAATATTTTTAATAAAATATTATTATAATTAAATTTATTTTTATTAAATATAAATGATCATATAATTTTATGATTGCAATTGTAATTTTTATTATGGTTTGAAAACTGTTTTTGACAGAACACATGAATTTTCGGTAAATGTCGGTTTTATTTTTAAAGTAAAAAATCAAATATTTATAAAATTATTTAGTGAAAATGAACATTATTTTTAGAATAAATATTTTGAAATTATTCAATGTTTAATTTTTCATAATTTTCTGAGACCGTCGAAATTTTGGGTAAAAATTTTAAACTGTTTAAATATATAATGTGTTTTGTGAAATTATAATGACCCAACAGTTATTTAATAAAATACTATAAAAGTTATGTTCTTCCAATATATGTATTAGCATTAAAATAATGTGATTTTATATTTGTTTGATTAATTTTACAATGCTTTTGTGGACCCTCCAAAACATATAAAATATTTTGGTTTTTTAAATTGTTTTTCTAGAGAGTGTGGCACACCTTAAAATAAGAAACTAAATTATTTTAATAAGTTCAGCCATTTTACATATAAAATATTTTTTCCTCTCCCCATTGAAAAAAACCATTGGAAAAACCGTGGGATGGTTTTTGGTTTTGATTAATTTAATGTGAGGTGTCCCAAACCTAAATAATAATGAATTCTTTCTCCTTTCCTACATAAACTTGCCCAAGCTCCCACATCCTCTTCACTCAAAGCCTTTTGAGTTCAGAAAAACCCTTTTCCCCTCTCTCTATAATCCTCCCAAGGTGCCTCAAGCTTCCAATAAGCCTCTCGCAAGCCTCTCCCAAGCCTTTGGGATCACACATCCAAGTAAGGGATTTCTTCCTTTCTCATTTTTTCCCAATTGTTTTTAATATGTTATGCCCTTTTTTTCATTTAAAAATGTTGGGGTATGATTGTGCCCCTCACCCATACTGAACTATTTATTTTTGGATGATGGGAGACCTTTTTATCTCTAAATAATGCATCCTATGTACACCCATTACCATGCCAAAATTCTGGGAGAGATTTCTCCCTCCTCTTTTACATCCATGTAATTATTTGTATTATGCATCTAAATTTCATTACGTTTTCTAGGACACATATATAAATGACCCCACATGATGTCCCATTCATGTAAATATGATGATACACCCATTTATCTCTCATCAACCATTTTTTATGAGTTCTTATTTTACGCCCTTATGCTTCTGAAATTGCACACGAATTTTCCAAGACAATGTCATTGTCTTATGAATACCAAGATCATTTCTCTATCAAGAGTATTCACCTTTATTAAAATTTACTTAATGATTATAAAAATTCATATACTTATTCCACATACCTTTATTTGTCAATAAATTATGATGATTTATTCCATTTTGTATGATCCATGTGGCACACTTATGAATGGAATGAAATGTTTAAGAAGTGTGTGCCCTGATAGCGCTCCAATGCATTGGGTAAAGTATAGTATCATGATACGTAATGTGCAATGCGTTTTGACTCAAGCTAATTCAATTGGAATGATTTTTTACTCATGATTCATGTTGAATGAGGGTTTACTCATGTTCCATGTGCAATGATCCTTGGCTCATGCTCATTCCATGTTAATTGTTGTTGCCACATTTCCATGTTATGATTATCGTGCATTATCATGCCTTTATTTGAATGTTTCTATTGTCGTCCATTGGTATTCCTATTATCTAATATTTATTTTATTCCTCATGTTATTACATTTTTATTTCCTTACTGGGCTTTATAGCTCATATTTTTCTTATGCATGTCCTCAAGTTATCCCATGCAATGCTAAGTACGAGGGACTGTAGTGGTCACGTAAAGGTTGTTTTCAATATAGATGTGGTATTTCATGTTTTAATTTGTTATTTAATGATCCTAATACCCATAGAAATTATTCCTCTCGATCTTCCATGTTGTATCAAGTGAATAGTTTATGTAATAAATCAGGTTTAAGTGTTTAATAAAAAAATAGGGTTGTTATAGTTAGTATGAGAGGATAGGTTTAGTTATTTTTGCAATTAGGATTTGAAAAACCTAGTGAAGACATAGAGACATGAATAGGTATAATAAAAACATCCCCAAGTACTGGTGAATATTTATTAAGTGTTTTATCAAGAAAATACATCCCTGTCTGGATATGAGTAGGTAGAGGCAGCTCTGGCACATATGTATCCTAGGGGTAAAACTTGAAAACACCGATTTCAGCTAGACTCGAATGGGAACTAGTGAAAAAAATGAGACTTGTTGCAGTCTTGGTTATAAAATCCCAAGGTATATGATTTGGTAAATTCAAAATCTTTTTATGAACACTTATTAATGGAATTTAAAAAATTCCCCTAAGAATATATGTTAGAAAGTAGATCATGGATATCATAAATTGAAACCTATGAATTCATATGTTAAGGAAATAAAAGTTATGTATATGTCATCAGTTTTGTCCTTGGATTTCTTTATATTTGTTACCCCTAATTTTAATTTTATTCCATCCAATGGCCTGTAATAGGAGGACTCATGCTAGAAACCGATGTAAAGATCAATATGATGATTGTGAAAATGAGATACCCAATCCGATGGGAGCAAGAATCATGAAAATTTTTCCTGATTCTCTCTCAGTTAACTCATGCTTTGAATAGAATCATGGGTCATGAGGAACATTCACTCCCCCCCCAGAATGAACAAGTCGCTATCGAGAGATTCATGATAAAAAGGACTCATACTTTTAATGGATCGTCTGATCCCTCAATCGCCAAACAATGGATCAACACCATTGAAAATATCTTCTTCATCCTTCAATGTTCTGAAAAAGAGAAGGTTCTTATTGATGCTTATCGTAGGGAAGGTGAACCAATCAATGGCGGATGTTGATCAAAAATATGAAGCCCGAGGAAGAGATCAAGGCATTGGAATGGAAGGATTTTCGGAATATGTTTTTGATAAATATTTCCCACGCACCCTCTGACTTAAGATAGAAAGGGCCTTCTTGGCCCTCAAGAAAAAAGATGATGAATTTGTCAGATCATATGAGGAAAACGTCACTAGGATTGCACGATATACCTCCATCATTTTCATTACCCCAGAATGCAATGTTGACCGCTTCTTTGGTGGGTTGAAACCTAGAATACGAATAGTGATGGAGATCCGTGACTTCGACAGCTATGAGGAAATTTTCTGATGTGACCTCAAGGTTGAAATAGATATTAGATAATCTCAGGGGTATCATGGGGATAATAAGAATAAGGTGGACTTAAATTCTGGTTTTCCAATGGATAAATCCAATGGTGCTAAGATGATCCAGCACCCCACTTGAAAAAGGTGAAAAAATAAGCACCTCAGAAATTTCCAGAATGGGATTAGGAAATTATTTAGGAGTGGAAGAGAAGGGCACCTATCTATTAACTACCGACAAAAAAACTTGTATCTACAAAAGAGAAGATAAAAACTCTATTCAAACCTCAATTCATTGTTCATTTCTACAACTGCAGTGAACCAGGGCATCTTGAAAATTAGTTCCCTAAGCTATGGATTTTCGGAAGCAACAAAAAAACCTCTAAGGTAGCAAGGGAGAGATTTTTCCATCACTACTGCGGAAGTGAACCCCGATAATGAACTGGTGACAGGTACTCTTGTTATACATTGAATATTAGAGAACATACTTTTTGATTCAGGTTCTATGAATTAATTTATATCCCAAAAATCTACTATAAAAATCCCAACAACACCACAAATTATGGAAGTGATGATGTTGGTGAGTACGAAAAATAGGGCAATCATTACATCCCATGAATATAAATCCTCCATTGTCATATTCCATGGATTTAATTTCCCCAGTGAACCTTGTCATACTCTCTCTAGTGTAATTTTATAAAATTCATGGCATGGATTGGGTTTCTTTATATAGAGCCGACATAAATTGCCATGAGAGGTAAATCACTCTCCATGTGGAGAATCAACCCCTGATTCTATACATGTGCAAGGAGGAAGATGAATCTTTTTTAGCTCTATCGTCCCAAGTGTGTATATTATTTCCCTATGACCACAGGTATCTAGCTTAGATGATTGAGTCTAAGGAGGCAACCATCCTTGAAGACATGCGTATTATGAGGGAATTTTCTGAAGTGTTTCCAAGGAATTGCCTTGTCTTCCTCGTAGAAGGGATGTTAAATTCTAAATTGATATTATAACTGGAGTGTTTCCAATATCCATGAATCTGTATAAAATGGCTATTGTGGAGCATGAGGAGTAGAAGAAAAAACTATATGAGAATCTGGATAAAGGGTTTATACACCAAAGTGATTCACAATGTGGTGCACCAATCCTCTTTGTGAAGAAGAAGGATGGGTCAACGCACATTTGCATTGATTATAACGAGCTTAAAAATCACGATAAATAACAAGTATCCTATCCCACGAATTGATGACTTGTTTGATCAGCTAGATGGAGCACAATACTTCTATAAGGTGGATTTGTGGTCAGGATATTATCATGTAAGGGTGAAGAAGAATGATATCCCCAATAGTGCTTTTCGTACAATATACAAGCACAATGAATTTATAGTAATTACTTTCGGACTCACTAATTCTCCAGAAATATTCATGGACATGATGAATAGAGTCTTTAGGGATTACATTGACAAATTTTTGGTAGTATTTATAGATGATATTATAATATACTCCAAAACCAATGTGGGTTATTAGGAGCATCTAAGAACTGTACTAGAGTCCTTACGGAAGGAGAATATCTATGAAAGAACAGAAAGTGTGAGTTCTAGTTGAATGAGGTCTAATTATTAGGACATATCATCACAAGCAATGGGATATCTGTGGATCCCTCCAAAACAGATGCAATTGAGGGATGTATGAGGCCAACATCGGTAATGGAAATCTGTAGTTTCTTGGGGTTAGCTGGGTATTATAGAAAATTTGTGCGAAATTTATCATGATTTTCCAACCCTCTTACCAAGATCACTAAGAAGGGAGTAATGTTTTCATGGAGTGATGAATGCGAATAAAACTTCAAGGAGCTAAAAATGAGGCATATCACTATGCCCATGCTCACTTTACCCACAATTGGATAACATTTTGTGGTATTCAGTGATACTTTTATGAAGGGCCCAGGCTTGGTGTTGATGAAAAATGAAAAGGTCCTTGTCTATGCATTAAGGAAATATAAAGTTCATGAGAAGAATTATCCAACACATGATTTTGAGTTGGTTGTGGTGATCATTGCGTTAAAATTTTGGTGTCATTATCTCATTGGGGAGAAGTGTGAAATGTATACAGACCACAAAGGCCTCAAGTATATATTCAAACAAAAAGAGTTGAAATTTCACCAACAAATATGGTTAGACATGATCAAATACTATAACTGCTAAATCCATTACCACCATAGTAAAGTTAACAAGGTGGAATATGCTCTAACTAGAAAGGACCCGATGATTATATCATTGATGAGAATTGAGAAGGATCTAATTTTCTTATACTTGATGAAGAGGAAAATGGGAATCATAATGAAAGGAACATCATCAATCCTTTCACAAATGATTTCTCAACCATCTCTTTTCGAAAGGATAAAGGATGCTCAAAAGGATGATGCAGGAATTCAAAAGTATGTGGAATCTATCAGAAAATGGAAATCCTTAGAGTTAAATATTAATGAAGAAGGAATTGTGAGATTTCAGAAAAGACTATGTGTTCCATCATGTCTAGAACTGAAGAAAGAGATTTTGGATGATGCACATAGATGCAATTTCTCTACTCACCCAGGAAACAAAAAGATGTATTAAGATCTCTGAGAGCATTATTTGTTGGGTAAAATAAAGAATGAGATTACTGAGTATAAACCAAAGTGCCTGGTGTTTTAGTAAGTGAAGGTAGAGAGGCAGCTGTCTAAGGGGTTGATGAAACCATTGCCCATACCAGCATGGAAATGGGAGAAAATCACTATGGACTTTGTCATCGGACTTTAGAAGACATCCAAAGGCAACAATGCAATCTAGGTTGTTGTGGAACGTCATAAAAATTCTTCACACTTTATTTCAATTCGGGAGGATTTCTCATTTGATCAACTAGAACGGATATATATCAAGGAAGTGGTGAGGTTGTATGGAGAACTAATATCTTTTGTATCTGATCCAGATCCAAGATTCACCTCTATGTTTTGTAAGAGTCCTCAACATGCTCTGGATACTGAACTGAACTTCATTACAGCCTATCATCCTCAAACTGATGACCAATTTGATCAAACTATTCAGACACTGGAGGATATGTTTTTCTCATGTTCTATGGACTTGAAAGGAGGGTGGGACGAACATCATCCACTGGTTGAATTCTCCTACAATAACAGTTTCCACTCGAGCATCTGAATGGAACCTTATGAAGCCCTATATGGGAAGAGGTGTTGAACACCGGTCTGTTGGGATGAAGTCGGTGAGTTTATGCTGCGAGGACCAGAAATGGTCCAAGAAATGGTGTATAAGGATAAAACCATTCAGTAGCATATCAAGGCAGCCCAGAGTCGAAAAAAGAGTTATGCAGTTAACCATCGATGAGACCTCGAGTTTAAACTTGGAGACATGGTATTTCTATGCATATCTCCATAGAAGAAGTTCATGAGGTTTGGAATGAAATGGAAGTTAAGTCATATGTACATCAACCCCTTCATGATTCTTGATCGTGTGGGGGATATGGCCTATCGACAATCACTTCCACCTACCTTGGCCAGAGTACATGATATATTTCATGTATCCCTCTTAGGTAAGTACATACTAGACCCTTTATATGTACTCTCTTTAGAGGTAGTACCGCTATAGGATGATATTTCTTTCGAGGAGAAACCAGTGAAGATATTAGATCGTAGAGAAAAAATTCTACAAAATAAGACAATTCCCCTCGTCTAGGTCTTCTGGTGAAACCAAATGTTTGTAGAAGCGACATGGGAATCAAAGGAAGTGATGAAGCAAAGTTACCATCATTTGTCTTAGAGTGGGAAAATGAAATTTCGATGAAGAAATTTCTTAAGGGGGGAAGATTATAATGACCCAAACTTTCATTAATGAAAATTCCACTTGATCTAATTAAATGTCTTATTATGGTTATATAAAATGTGATCTTCATTGGGTTTTTGTTTCTGGATTTTAAAATAACATTAGAAATTGTGACGGTTGAAAATATAGACGTTGAATAATGATCACATGATTAGTATAAATATAGGGCTTTAACAAATTCAATTTACACAGACATAGGAAGCGATGGCCTCATCCAATAGACTTGCCCCATACAAAGCCCATTTTTCAGAACTCAGAAAGGAGGTGCCGCCATTGGGCTTCACTCTTGAACTAGTCTAAGATGAGCATGAACACGTTTCTTGAGTGGAACTTACTACGGGAGAAGTAGAAGTTAATAAATATTACCACCCGAGCGATGTTATCCGAGCCACCCCAAGATTCTATCACCATCGGACACCCTACCCTTCGATCTTATGAGGGTTTTATAATGAGCTATGTAACAAGAACCAAGAACTATGAATATGTATGTTATTTTTGTATAAAGAATTTCCATTCATTTTATTATTGCTATGTTGTAAATATTTTAAAAGCGCAAATAAAATACCTCAATTATATTCAACTAAGAAATCTATTTTGATGAATTAATGAATTTTATAATCATATAATATTTTAATTAAATACTATTATAATTAATTTAATTTTTATTAAATATAAATTATCATGTAATTTTATTAATGAAATTGTAATTTTTATTAAGGTTTGATAAATATTTTTGTGAGAACCCATGAATTTTTAGTGAATGTAAGTATTATTTTAAACATAAAAATTCACATTTTGTAAAATTATTCAGATAAAATGAATATAATTTTTAGAATCAGGATGTTGAAATTATCCAACGGTGAATTTTTTATAATTTTCTGAGGTAGTCAATTTTTTGGGTAAAAATTAAATATCGTTTAAATATATAATGTGTTTTATGACATAATAATGTCTAAATAGTGATGTAATAAAATACTATAACCGATTTTTTAGACCAATATATGATTTATCATTAAAATAATGTAATTTTAGATTTTTATTTATTTATTTTACAAAGCATTTATGGACCCTCCATGACTTATAAAACATTTGGTCTTTTTAAATTGTTTTCCTTGAGAGAGTGACTCACATCCACATAAGCAACCATATTATTTTATGAAGTTCGGAAATTGGCCTTATAAAATATTATTTTCCACTCCCCTTTGAAAAAAACCATTGGCAAAGACCATGGTCTGGTTTATGGTTTTGATTAGTTTAATGTGAGGTGTCCCAAACCTAAATAATAAAGAATTCCTTTTACTTTCCTATATAAACCCACCGAAGCTCACACTTTATCTTAACTAAAAGCCATTGGAATTCGACCAAACCCTACCTTGCTCTATCTATAAACTTCCAAATGTGCCCCATGCTCCCAGGAAGCCTCTCTCAAGCCCCTCACAAGCCTTTCGGATCACACTTCCATGTAAGGGATTTCTTCCTTTCTCATTTTTGTTCAATTTTATTTAAGTAGTTATGCCCTTTTTTCAATTAAAAATGTTAGGGTATGATTTCTCACCACCCCCATATAGCCCTATTTATGTTTGGATGATGGGAGACCCCTTTGTCTCTCATTAATTACTCCAATGTACACCCGTTATAGTGTAAAAATTCTGTGAGGGATTTGTCAATCCTATTTTACATCTAAGTAATTATTTTTTATTATGAATCTAAATTCCATTAAGTTTGTTCATACAAGTATCTATATAATCCCTTATTGTTCCTTTAATGTAAATATAATGAGACAGTCATTTCTCTCTCATCATCAATTTTTTATGAGTTATTATTTCATGTTGTTATGCTGCGAAAATTGCACTTCGATATTCCATGCCAATGTCATTGTGTAGTGAATACCATACTCATTTCTCTATCAAGAGTATCCAATTTTATGAACATTTACATATTGATCATAAAGCTTCATATATTTATTCCCCATACCTTTATCATGGAATAAATGATGATGATTTATTCCATGTTGTATGTTCCATGTGGCACACTTATGAATGAAATGAAATGTTTAAGAAGGGTGTGCCCTGATAGCGCTCCAATGCAATGGGTATAGTATAGTATCATGATACATCATGTGCTATGGGTGTTTACTCATGAAAATTCATGTGAAACTAGGTTTTACTCATGCTTCATGTGTAATTAGCGTTTACTCGTGCTCCATGTGAAATGAGCTTGGGCTCATGATAATTCCATGTTAAGTGTTGTTGTGACATTTACATGTTATGATTATCAGGATTTATCATTTATTTATTTTCATGTTTATTTTTTTCTCTATCGATATGAATATTGTCTAACATGTAATGTATTCCTTATGTTATTCCATGTTTATTCCCTTACTGGGATTTATAGCAATCCCTTTTCTTAAGCATGTCCTCAGGTTATCCCCTGTAATGTTAAGTATGAGGGAATGTAGTTTTCATATAAAGGAAGTTTTCAATAAAGATGTTGTATTTAATTTTTTAAGTTGTTACGTAATGATCCAAATCCCCAAATACACTAGACCTCTTGATCTTCCATTTTTTTCAAGTGAAATTTTATGTAATAAATCATGTTTAAGGGTGTAATAAAAATCAGGGTCGTTATACCTTCGATTTCCATATGGGTCATGATTCTCCTACCACAACGGTCCGGGTAAGCTTTCCTAATTTACCATTAACATTTAATAATCCCCTTGTCATTGGAAATCTTGGTAATTTTGATGGAAGATTCCTTTGTGCTAATATCCAAATTGAATTTTTCTGCCATCCTATTAACCCGCTGGTCTGTGAAGAGATGGATGTATCATGGAATCCATTCAAGTATGTTTGGGACAGAATTGTTGAGGAGTAGAGGTGTAAGAAAGAGGTGGTGTATGAGACTTGGATGGACTTCTGTGCTAGCTGAAAATGTTTGGGACACACATCGGTTAGCTGTTGTCGGGGTATTCTTTATTCTGGTTGGCAGGCAGGTAGAGACATTGGAAATTCAATGGAGGTCCGTGTGGAGGTGGGCATGTAAAAAAATCTATATGGGAATGGAATGATATGGACGGGGGGCAACACTTTCAGTTCGCAACCTAGTTGGGATGTGATCCAATCTTCAATGATTAAGGAGGATATTCTTATACCTAGTGTGCATCTCATTGTGTCCTCTGAGGTAGGTTCTGGTTCTTCATTGGATAAAAAGGGATTTGGGCCTTGGCTAAACCAATGGTTGCTGAGGTTTTCAATAGGATGAGGTAGGATTTGGACATCCATCCCTCCTTTAACTATCTGATTCCCCTGGAGTGTGTGAGGGTTAGAGTTGATTTGGTCCAGATGGCGGGGACATCAACTGGTATAGAGCAATGGACGTGTGGCGAGGTGGATGTACCTAATGCTTCTTATACTAAGGTATTGAAATCAGGTAATGATGACTCTTATATGGAAAGGAAGGGGATCATTATGGGAGGTGTTCTACCTAACTAGATAGGTGAGGCTTGGAGGCTGTGACTTGATGGCTTGGACCCCTTTAAAAGTGAGCAACAAATTTTGTGGCCTTGGAGAGGCTGGTACAAGCCCTGATCCAAACAAGTTTATGGATGCAGATGAGGTATATAAGAATGGGCCCAACAGAAATGATACTGGTCAGTTAACAGGTGAAGAAACAAGGCCACAATGCAATAGTTGTAATAGAGGAAGGAGAAGTAAGAAGGACTACTGCTCTTTACCTCCCCCATTGGAGACCCGATAGGATAAGAATATAAATGCCAAGAAAACTGATTTAGAGGATGTGGGTGATCATATCTTGTAAACACTTCTATGTTATACAGAATAAGTGGTCGATCAGGTTTTACTTCTTAATGCATTCAAATAGAAGGTAGCTAAGATGATAGGGGGCCTTTATGTGTGGCCCTCAATGAGGATCAATACTTCTGGATCGATAAGTAGGAACTTATCCTTGTAGGACACTTAAATAACAGGAGGATCAGCTTTGAGGAGTAAATTGAGTCTTGGTATTTCCTAGCTTATAAATTTGAATGTCTAGTGTTGAGTGTACCATGAATCTAGGTAACTTATATCTCCTGGAGATTCTGTAGAGAATTAGTTTCTGGGAATCTCAAATTATTTTTCGATGTTGTATATGTTTATGGAACTTGATGCTTAGTTTTGGAGGTATGTTGGTATGGTTAGAGTATGCTTGTGGTTAGTTTCTGTTTTGTATTTAATGTGACTCTTTGGTGATACACATCCTTAATTCTACATGGGTCGGATTCAAATGGGGTCAGAGAAATAAGTCTTATCTGGTGCATGCCATTCATAATTGGTTGGTTGGGGGGGTATGGTTATTCCATTAGTAATGTGATCGTGCACTCCATCATGGGTCATCTTGCCGAGTGGTAATGCAATGGTTAAGGTTGGTCTTAACACTGTAGTTTTTGGGGAGGGGAAAAACCTAAATCATTGGTCTGGGCCTTTCCATGTTATGGTCTTTTACAATTGTAATGATTGTATTGCGGTTTATCACTTTTCCTCTCAAAAGTGTTTGGATAATAAAAACGTTAATTTTCAATTATTCATTACTCTTATGATTCCTTCACCATCAAAAGATATAGAACCAACTCTGTAATCTCTTCTTTTATAATCCATTTATTTAATGGTTCCATCCCTTGTCGTCGTGTTATTTCCATGTGACATATTTTAGCTCTATTTTGTGGTTTTACTTTAATCTATTGATTTCTTCCCCAAAATATGAATAAAACCATGATAATATACATGGGTAATACTATGATTATTAAGTAGGATATCTACTCCTTGTCCCTCTCATTTCATGTCTTTTTTGAATTGTGTTGTTTTCCCTTTATCTGTAAACTACTAGTAAACCTTGGTTATAAAATATTAAATTAACTTGGCCTCTTCATTATGTTCGCAGTGATCATTGCTCAGGGGGAAACCCATCCAATGGAGACTATAATAGTTTTGAAAACCCCTTTGGGATTTTCTAACTTGGATGTCTTACATTTCTTAATTACTTGAGTGATTTATTTCATTTCATTCATGTTTTTGGTTTATTAAATATTTTAAATTGAGATAAGATCCATAAATTAAACCCTTTAAAAATTAAAATGTTTTTAAATATTATTATACCTATGTGTAGTAACTTTTTTCTTTGCAAATAACTCTTATTGCTAATTAAATAAGAATTTCTTAGTGTTATGGTTCTTAAACTCCCCAGGCTATTCCATGTTCCCTATGATAACACATTATGTTAAATTCTTATTCACAACATCATGTGAATTTCAGACCTTATGTGATGTTTAATGGTTGGGATTTGTTTAGTGCTTTTTCTTGATCTTTTAAAATGGTTTCAATGGAAGGTGATTCTTAGTGAATATTTTCATTTTGAGATTATGAAATGTAGTTGGTGAAATATTTTTACGATTCATGTTGATTCCATATACCTTTATTATAGTGAATTTCTTATGAAAATTTCTTAATTGTTATGAGTTTCGTAGTGACTTTTTCCATATGGAATGATTCTTAAACATTATATTTTGTTATTTTAAAATTAATGTGTTGACATGAACTTGTTTAAGGATTATACCATGATTTGTTTTTTCTTCATACCTTTGTTACATTTATTTACTGCTCCATACCTTGATATAGGAATTTAGTCCCTATTAGTTGGCTTGAAATGCATAGATTAGTTAAATGGAAAGCATCTGGTATTAATATTGATTTTGTTGGATATAAATAACAAATTATATGATTGATAGCTATGCCTTGTTTGATATGGAACTTTCAGTCAGACACGAGAGAACATGGGTTCCATATTAAGGATGCATGGATGGACTCTTTTTACTTGATGGGTTACTACCTGATGTACTGGAGGATTTGATTTGGGTTTCTAGATAAGGGCTTACCAAGTGGTTTATTATACTCCTAAGTGATACAGGTTCCTAAGGTGAGAAAATTTGGATAGACCTTTTGGTAGGATATATATTCCATGCATTGGGTGATACTCGATCACCTTCCGAGATTCTAGGGATGGACTCAATAGTTACCCTAACTCGCTGTGATATTTGGGATGCAGTAAGGGCCACCTTTGATGTGCTGGGTGGGATTATACTATATTAAATGACTATGATTCTATTAATGGTACTATTTTAGATTGAAATGGATTTTCATGAAACCCCACCTCATGAATTGATGGATTTATTGGATTTCAATATTTAACTGTATGGATTTTTTAATTTTATTAGATGCATCCTTTACTTTTAACATGAGAATATAGTACTTTTCCTTGTCTATACTTGTTCATGTCTATGAAATGACATGGATATGAGACCCCATGCCAGATAATATGCTTGGGCATATATTGTTTCTAGTTTCCTTGATTACATGGGAACAAGTTATGTATTGTGAGATGCACATGTTTTTTATTCAAACCTCTATCACAGGCCAAAGCATGTGATATGGGAAAAGTTTCCTTTTAGGAACATAGTCCATGTTTCATTTATTTATTTATTTATTATCTTGTTATTTATTCTATTAGGAACACTTTAACTCATTTATAGAATGAAATTCAATGGCCTAGAGACCGTGGTTACTGAATCAATGAGATTGTATCTCACACCCTACATGATCACCATTTGGTGTTTGAGTAGAATTTGTGACTTTAGTTACAGATAAAGGGAAGTATGTTACATATGATGCTTGATTTTCCTTACTTCTTAGGATGGATCTTTGGGGGAAGAGGACCGAGTCGGTGCTTGATATGTTGTGTTATAGTTTTTGGCCTTTTTTAGTTTTTGATAGCATGTGTTATATACGTGTACACATGTCCTCTGATTACTCACTTATTTATATATTCAGTACATGAAATCACCATCATTTGGAAATCGTATTGATATTCATTTACAAATTATTACTTTTATTTCAGGATGAGTACATTTACTTCTGATATTTTTTATCTTATTACTTCCTCTACATGATATATAAAATTTATTGATGTGTTAAAATTAATCCTAAGAGGTCATAATCTCCCCACAGACACACCTAAGGCCCTTGTTTCTAGTCGGCATCCTCTCGCATTTGGGGAGATGTGCTTCACATTATGTGGCCAACTGTCTCGTGGACTAGTTTAGTAGAACATTGAGTGGGACACGACAAATAAAAATAATAATAACATAATCATAAATTATAAAACCATTCATTTTTAAATATTATAGTCATAAAAATATTATTTTCTCCAATATGAAAATAATTAATAATATTAAAATATTCCTACAGTTTAAACCACTTTTTAGAAATACATATAACAGAGAGGGAAAGATTTTTTAATTGAATTAAAAACATAATATTGTAAGGGAAACTAAACATAAAATAGATATTATCAAATAAGTAAAAAAGAGTTATTTTCAAAGGCATTAAGATAAAACATTTTTTTATTTCTTTCAAAACACTACATATAAAATATATAAATATATTCCTTTTCAAAACCTTTCAAATAATTTACAAATTGATATAAAATATTATTTATATTTCATGAATTCCTAAACAAATAAATCTATAAAATTATTTTATGGTATATATATATTAAAAATATTATGAATATTAATGATAAAAACATTTGAAATGTAGTTTTTCGGGTTTAGTTTCCCTTACCACGAGAATGGATCATCAAATAAGTTCTTTATTTTCTAGAATAATAATATTATATAAATTATCTACTTTTTAATAAAAAATTTATAGTTTAATATTTAATTTGTTTTATTACCATGTGATCTCTTTTTACTTAATCAATTATGTACTCATCAGATGATTTGATGATATTTAGATTATAAGTTGAAAATGACATTTGTAGGTTGACTATGGTCAATGTGGTAATTATTTTATCTTATATAGAATTATAATAAATAAATAATTATCATTTTAACACATAAATTATTCGTTTTATGGAAACCATGATATTTAGTGATGAAATATATAGGACTTTAAATCAATGAGAAGGTGGGCTATAGGTATACATTGTAACATTATTATTTTCGAAAAAATATGATGGAAGAAGGTAAAGAATTACTTTTTCCTTAAATAATGAACGTTATATCATAAATATAGTATTATTTCACTTATGTCACTTATATATAACATACATTTGATTTGGTTATGAATAATGAATCACATTACTTTAGGGAGGTCGTAGTCTATACATACACATTAATGATGTAATCTTTTTTCAATGTCAGAAAATGTGGGAGTATAAATTCCATATTATCTATAAATAATAGTAATAATTTTTTAAGTATCAAAAATATTCATTAAAACCATCACTGTAACCAACCGTGAGTAGTCATGATAGAAAGTGAATTACATCGATTCATGGGACTATTGTTCGATAAGCATAGGAATGAAAGTTTAATTTCCCATTTGACAAAACAAGAGATGGATTTACGTTGATATGTTGAAATAAAAAAATTAGTGCATTGTATATTCTTATTATATTTTATAAAAATGGTTTAACAACATTTTACTGAGGTTTTTGTTGAAATAAAATTAAAATGGTTGGATAAAAAGCATAGCTATTCTTTAGAAAACCTCTTTATGTTTATACCAAAAGGATTTATGAGATGGATTTATAATAAAACCAAGGCCTCTATAATGTGGTATGGATAAAAGGAAGTTATTATGGTTGTTTTTGGCTAAGATATATTACTAAAAATATTTTAGGAAGATATGATAGGATAGCCCTTTTATAAGTGCGTGTAGGGGATATCTTGGAATTTCATAATGTGTTAATATAAATTAATTTTCATATAAAAATTGATCCAGTTGATATAATTTAATCCTAGAACCAGTATGAGTTTAAATTATATCAATGAATAAAAATATTGTCATGTTTATGTGGGGTTTCACCCTTATTATATTGTTTTAATCCCATGTTAAACCTTGTGATGAATACAAGAATGCTAATGTTTTTTTACATATTTGGGGTCACCATCATTATGATACATGATAAATTGGATAAAAAACCATATTTTATATTATAAACCATATTTTAATTACTTCTTAAAACATAGAATGATTATTAATTTTAAATCAATTAAAAAATATAATATTTTATTAAAAAAATTAAAATAATTTTTCAAAAAAATTTATTTTACTTAAAAAAATATAAAACAAAAGTATTAAAATATAATACGTTAAAAAATAGAGAATGTTATATATGTCTATGATGTCATGTAATATAATAACTCATTTAAATTAAGTCACTTTTAAGATTATTAGAATCATTTCATTGAATTTTATATCAATTGAATAATTAATATGTCGGTGTTGCGTAAGAAATTAAGGTAATTGTGTTATCACTAATGAAGTTCCGAGTCAGGATCCAAGTATCACTGAGAGGGGGAGGCGGTGAATAAATGAAATCTTTTTCTTTTTAAGTTTCCCCTTTTTGAAACAACCTTTGAATCCTGTTAAAGAGTTTCTTCCCTGCTGGACACACACAACCACAGGAACACAAGATTTACAAGGTTCACTACTCAACAAGAGTAGCTACGTCCTTGGAATGGTACAGAAACAATCCAGTACCACACAATCCACTAGAAAACAATCCTTTGATGTGGAATACAATGAGTAGGATATACCCTTACACTCGTGCAACACTTTGAAAACAATCCAATAGTGTGTGTGCTCTCTCTTAGCACAAATAGGGTAACACAATGTTTCAGTGCTTCTTTACAATTGAACAGATGTATTCTCTGAAGTACAAATCTTCACTTTCTTACCCAGAAGCCGGTAAGAACTCCCTTATGCACAACTGAATACGTGTGAAGACCCCAAATATTTCACGCAGCCTTTAGGGTGCCTTACGCGCAATTCAAATGGCTTGCGTGTAAAAATTCCCTTTTGGCGCGGAAATCATTTTCGCGCAAATTCCCTTTTTCGCGCAAAGTTTCACTTTCCACGCAGCTTCCAAATTTTTTCGCACAACTGTTATAATTTCGCGAAAACCTCTTTCTTTTCGTACACCCCACTTAGCGTAAGATTTTACGTGCACCAGAGCTCGGAATTTCTTCTATGTGTCGAGCCTCACAAAATGAGAAGGGTTAGCCTCATATTTATAGGCATTTTTTACCCCGCGCGCAGAACACTAATCCGCCCGTAAAACCTCCTTCATGCGCGTAAAAACTCTTTTATGCAACTTCATATTTCGCGCCATGCTTCAATATTTCGTGCAACTCATGCCTTTGCAATTTTTCATCCTTCTAAGCATGTAGCACCAATTGCACGCAAAATTCCGCACCGCGCTCCATGTTGCGTGCAAACCCAATCCTTCCTGCGATATCATATTTCGCGCACTATTCCAATCTTTTGTGCATTTTATGCCTTTGCCAATTTTTGAGCTTCTGATCTCGAAACACATTTTGCGCAAAAACTTCATTCCTCTATTTCGCGCACTGATCCAATTTTTCGTGCACCTCATGCCTTTGAAATTTTTTCGATGTTCTGATCTTGAATCATGACTTGCACGCAAAAATCTAAACCACATTCAATATTTAATTATTCATCCATTTCAAAAAACACATCTTCATCCCCCGATTTTCAGGCCCTAAAATTTGGAAAACACTGGAAAACGGCGCCACCTTAAACTGTTCTTTTCTGCCATCCCCAGATTGTCCATTGCTTTGACATTTTCTCTCTTCACTGCTTCCCATAACGATTCTTATGCTCTTATCACGAATCCCACTATCGTGTTATTTATGCATTGATAGATCAGCTTTAGCATCGTCAGAGTTGCAATGGGAACTGAAACTTCCCTATCCTCCAGCAACATCATTCCTTCCAATCAAAACTTTATATGACTGGCATCATCATTTATCCCCCTTTCCTTCATAAGGCTTGCATCACAAGTTCTCCTAACTCATGATATGTGTGAAATACATACCAGCAATGCATCGTCTAATTTATGATCCTTCTACAAAGTGAATTGATTTATCTTTTTTTTACAACAAAATACAACACTCTGCAAAGGCTAACTCTTCAAACTTTCTTCTCCATTCAACTTGGTCCCAACAATCTCCCCCTTTGGATTTTGTTGTCAACCAAGATTCATAAATCACTGACCTTTGTAACCTTTTTTAATGGATTACTTATCAACAATTCTAAGCCTACGTGAGCTAACTCATTGTAGGAAACAAGAATTCTTGACAGCCAAAACCATGCTGTCCAAACGCAGTGACTGTGAAATCGCATGAACGTACCTCCTCATACATCTTCAGAACATCTTTCAATCTTCTACTTCAGCATTCTTCACTTCTTAAATTTTCCTGTAAAACAACATTTTTTCCTATAGTCACTCCAACAAATAGTTAGAATAGTTCACACACATACATGATGAATTCACAGCTTACCCACAACTCTCCCTTAATTCATGCTTCCTTATGGATAGATTTATGAAACAATTATCCCCCTTGACAACACTATCCAAAGGTCAGACGAGAGAGGGGACAGAAACACGTACCTTAACCTTGATGATAAAGAGGTTGTACACCCATGTTCAACCTCAATTTTGCAAATGGTTCCTTCGGTAATGGTTTTGTAAATATATCAGCAATTTGTTCAGATGTAGGAACATACTCCAGCCTCAATTCATTCTTTTCAACCCGCTCTTTGATGAAGTGGTACTTTATATCAATTTTTTTTGAACGGTAATGTTGTACTTGATTTCTTGTAAAATTGATTGCACTCTGATTATCACAACCCAAGAGCAATGGTAGCTTTACTTCAACAAGTAGATCTTCCATCTGAGTCTTCATCCACATTAGTTGAGTTGAAGATTGAGTAGAAGCAACATACTCAGCTTATGATGTGCTAAGAGTTACTAAATTTTGTTTCTTGGTATGCCAACTAACACAGCTTTTCCCCAGAAAGAATACTCCACCAGATGTGGATCTTCGATCATCAACATTTCCTGCCCAATCAGCATCAGAATACCTGAATAGATCAATATTTTCAGAGCCATCATACCTGATTCCAAAATTTGTTGTGCCTTTGATATATCTGAGAATTATTTTTCCAGCAATCAAATGTGATTCTTTAGGAGCACTCTGAAATCTTGCACATAAAGTAACAGCATAGAAGATGTCGGGTCTTGAGGCTGTCAAAAATAGCAGACTTCCAATCAGTTTTCGAAACTCTTTCTGATCAAATTCCTTGCCTTCTCCATCTTTAGACAACTTGGTTCCCACTGAAATCATTGTGGAAACTGGTTTCAAATTTTCCATGCCAAAATTCTTCAGATGTTCCTTAGCATACTTTTCTTGAGACAGAAAAACATGATTCTTCTTCCGTCAAATTTGTAATCCAAGAAAGTACTTCATTTCTCCTAGCATGGAAATCTCAAACATCTTCTTCATCTCCTTAGAAAATTTTTCACATGATCTTTCATCATTTCCAGCAAATATAATATCATCGACATAAATAATAATGTTCAGTGGAAAATCCTGACATTTCTTGATGTAGAGATTGCTTTCAACACTGCCTTTCATAAAGTTTATCTTCTTCAAGAAAGTATCTAATTTAGAATACCATGCTCTCGGAGCCTATTTTATCCCATACAGAGCCTTCTTCAACCTACACACCTAGCTTTCATCTTTTCCAATAACAAATCCACAGGGTTGATCAATGTAAACTTCCTCGTCACGATCACCATTCAAGAATGCGGATTTTACATCCATTTGAAAGATTTTGTAACCTCGTTGTGCAGCAATGGAAACAAATATTCTGATTGTTTCTAATCGTGCTACTGGAGAAAAGGTTTCATCAAATTCAATGCCTTCAATTTGTGAATACCCTTTGCAGACCAATCTTGCCTTGTTTATTATTACTTTACCTTCTTCATTCAGCTTGTTTCAAAAAACCCACTTTGTACCAATAATGTTCTTGTTGTCCGGCTTGGGTACAATTTCCCAAGTATTGTTCTTCTCTATCTAATCAATCTCTTCATTCACAGCATAAAACCATTCTGGATGCTCAAATGATTCATTTATATCATTCAGTTCAACTTTCGAATAAAGAGAAGTATGTGATATAGCATTCGTTGTTCTTCTTGTTTGAACCCTCTGATTTTTATCCCCAATAATGTTCTGATTCTCTACTTGTTTCCTCAACCTAGGATGAGTTGTTTGAACTTCACCCTCATCAATTGATATTTATGAGTCAGATTCCTCTTCTTGAGTAGGATGAACACAGTCTGAAACATTATCAGAATTGTTAACAAAATCTTCTCTATCCCGCTCGACTTCCACATCAACATAAGACTGATTTTTTTTCTCAGAATTTTCAACAACTTTTACATCTGAAGAATCAATAATTCTTCCTGTTACTTTGTTGAGGCATCTATATTCTCTTCCTTCTAGAGCATAGCCAAGAAAAATTCCGTCATCTTTTCTTTGCTCAAACTTTCCCAGATTTCAACCTTTCTTCTTTATAATACATGGACTCCCAAAGACTTTCAAGTGTTTCAAACTTGGAGTTTTTCCATAGAACATTTCATATGGAGTCATATATGAGTTTGGCCTATAGAAACACTGGTTCTGAATATACATAGCAGTGCTCATGACTTGCCTCCAATAATAATGAGAGAGACTATGTTCAAGTAACACAGTTCTCCCCATTTCCACCAGACTTCGATTCTTTCTTTTAGCCACCCCATTTTGTTGAGGTGTGTATGGTGAACTGAACTCATGCCGAATTCCATGTTTCTCAAGATAACTTTCATACTCTTCATTATTATACTCACCACCATTATCAGTTCTCAACTTCTTCACTGAATGCTCACATTCCTTCTCTGCTTTCCTTCTGAAACTCTTCAACATTGTTAGAGCATATGACTTATGACTCATGTACATAACACAAGTAATGTGAGTAAAGTCATCAATGAAAGTAATAAAGTACTTATCTCCATTTGAAGATTGCTTGCTCATTGGTCCACATATATCTAAGTGTATGAGTTCCAAGGGTCTTTTTGAGTGAATTTCAACTCTCTTGTGCATAGAATTAGCAATCATTCCTTTCTCACAAATAGTGCAGCACCAATCTCTTTCTCTTGATAAATCAGGCATATCCTAAACACTATCTCGCTTTGATAACTTGCACATATTTCTCTGACACATGTGCCCCAGCCTTTTATTCCATAATTTGTTTTCATCTGCTACACCCATGTAACAAGAGTTCTGCACTTCACCAACTTGGAACAAATTCCCTCTTGTACGTTGGCCCCTTGTAACTATGTTTCCATCATTTTAACTTTTCACAACAAATCCATATTTTCTAAAGATCACTCTGTTACCCTCATCACAGAGTTGTGACACACTAAGCAGGTTATGTTTCATCCCATCAACATATAGTGTTTTTCTAGATTTCATCTTTTCTTTTCCAATGATGGCTGATCCAACACCTTTGATCCTTAGAGATTCATCATTTCCAAATGTCACAGTTCCTTCTTTAAAGTCTTTTACATTCTTCAGCATCTTTAAGTCTCCTTTCATATGAGATGAAAATCCACTATCAAGAATCCATGGACGTTCTCCTTTTGTAGCTTTCAAAGCAGTTTCAACAACAAGTGCTTTTTGTTCTTCCTTTTCCTTCACTTTCTGTTGTGCTTCTTCCAATTTCCTAGCCAAATCAATGTGTTCTGGCCAGAGAACCATGCATTATTTCTTTTCAGACTTATCAGAGTTGCCCCTTTTTGATTTTAAAAACTCGGTCTTCTGAGGATTATTAACAAAATCTTGTGGCTCTGGTAACACACTAAGGCAACCCTTAGCAAGATGTCCAGGGTGATCACATCTTTCACAATAAGTTTCCAGTGGTTGGAATCTATTCTCAACTTTCACACCAGTCTTCTCAGATATCTTATGAAACTTATTTGGAGACATTCTATTTTTAAAGGGTTGATTCCCACTCAATACTTGTCTTTCAAAACTTTTGGAATAGTTGTAATGTTGTTGGTTGAACCAACACATACTTTCCATGTGTCCAAATCCACCACAATACCAGCAGTAACCATAGACAGAATATTTTCCTCTGAAACTTTTATACTGACTGGAGTTGTGAACACGCTTCTCAAAATCCTTCATGTTTTCATTTGTAACTCTCTTCTTCAGCTCAGATTCATCAGTACCAGAAGTATTAGAAGTTTTTTCTTGACTCAAGAATTTTATGCACTTCTGATTTCTCTGCATTGTTGATTTTGACCACATGCTTGGTCTTTCCATCCTTGTTCTTATCAGAACCAGTCTTGTCTTTCATTTCAGCCTCCAAAGGTAAATTTTGTAGATCCTTGTTTGGTTCATTCTTACTGGAACATTCACCAATTTCTGAGATATAATTTTTGGAACTGATATTCATTTCGTTAGCTTTATGTAGTTTTTGTTGGACAAGTTCCAACTCTTCTCCTTTTTCCTTCCGCTTCACTTCAAGATGATCATTACGATTCTTTCTATTCTCAAGAGAATTTTTCAGATCATAGATCTCCTTTTACATCTTTATTTTCTCATCATTAAAACCTTCTTGATTGTTTACTATGGAATTTTCATTTATCAACTTCTTGTTTTCTTTCTCAAGCTTTCTGATCTTCCTCAAACATTCCTTCAGCTATTCTTTCAGATACTATTCAAGTTGAGTCTCTTCTTCTTCAGTACTACTACTCTCATAATCATAATTATTCACTGTTGCAAAAAAGGTACTCTCTCTAGCTTTCTCAGTAGCAGATTTTTCTGATTCAGCCTCGCTATCACCATCTTCTTCTTCTTTTGACAAAAAGCTTCTTCTATTTGATTTAAAGAACTTTTTATTCTAAATTCTACCAGAATTTTTATCTTTTCGAACCTGTTTCTTCCATGACCTTCTTGGTCCTCTGTCTTCTTCATCACTGACGTCATCTTTCCTTTTTTGAGGGCAATTAGCCGCAATGTGGCCAACTGCTCCACATTCAAAACATTTCATAGGGAGTTTCCCTTTGTATGTCCCTGGGACTCTTTTAACATATTTAGAAAACAAGGATAGAATTTCATCAAAAGTTTGACATACCTCGTTTTCAGAGTCGGATTCACTAGATTCTTCATTAATAAGAATTTTCTTCGACTTCTCTTTCTTTTCTTCCCTGAAAGACATTTCTCTATCAGTTTTTTCTTTGCTCTTCATGGTCTTTTCTCTTCTCATCTCATAAGTGATGAGAGTACTGTGCAAATCATCATGAGATAATGTTTCTGGATCCCTGTCTTCTAGTGAAGAAACTTTAGCATCAAATTTGTCAGGCATAATTCTCAGGATCTTTTCAACAACTGTAGAATCTCCTATCTTTTCACCAAGACATTTGATTGTACTGACAATGTCATTAACCCTGGTAAAGACTTCCCTAACAGATTCAGATTCTCCCATTTTCAAGTCTTCATACTTCAGCCTCCAAATTTGTAGTTTTTCCTTCTTCACTTTTGTATTTCCTTCATAGATAATCATTAGCTTATCCCAGATGCCTTTAGCAGTAGAGACACCTTTCACTCTTAAAAACTCACTCTCAGAAAGTGATGAGAGTAATGCATTTCTAGCTCTTCCATCATTCTCAAGATTCTTCTTATCGACAGGAGTAAGAGGGACCTTGTCATCAATAGCAGGAAATCAATCTGTTGTAGTTTCAAGAAATTCATATCCAAGAGACATAAGATACGACATCATTCTATCCTTCCAGATGTGATAGTTCTTTCCATCGAAGATTGGAATCCCCTTACTGTTCACGCAATTTAGATTCTCCATCACAACATCTGTTCAAACACTTCAGCAAAGAGTAAACGAAGGCAACCTGCCTCTGATACGAATTGAAGTTCCCTGTCAGGATCCAAGTATCACTGAGAGGGGGAGAGGGTGAATCAATGATATCTTTTTCTTTTTATGTTTCCCCTTTTTGAAACAACCTTTGCCTCCTGTTAAAGAGTATCTTCCCTGCTGAACACACGCAACCACAGGAACACAAGATTTACAAGGTTCACTACTCAACAAGAGTAGCTACGTCCTTGGTAGGGTACAGATAAAATCCAGTACCACACAATCCACTAGAAAACAATCCTTTTATGTGGAATACAATGAGTAGGATGTACCCTTACACTCGTGCAGCACTTTGAAAACAATCCAATAGTGTGTGTGCTCCCTCTTAGCACAAATAGGGTAACACAATGTTTCAGTGCTTCTTTACAATTGAACAGATGTATTCTATGAAGTACAAATCTTCACTTTCTTACCCAGAAGCCGGTAAGAACTCTCTTATGCACAGCTGAATACGTGCGAAGACCCCAAATATTTCACGCTTCCTTTAGGGTGCCTTACGTGCAATTCAAATGGCTTGCATGTAAAAATGCCCTTTTGGCGCAGAAATCATTTTCGCGCAACTTCCCTTTTTCGCGCAAAGTTTCACTTTTCGCGCAACTTCCAAATTTTTTCGCGCAACTGTCATAATTTCGCGAAAACCTCTTTCTTTTCGCGCACCCCACTTAGCGTAAGATTTTACGCGCACCAGAGCTCGGAATTTATTCTATGTGTCGAGCCTCACAAAATGAGAAGGGTTAGCCTCATATTTATAGGAATTTTTTACCCTGCGCGCAGAACACTAATCCGCCCGTAAAACCTCCTTCATGCGCGTAAAAACTCTTTTATGCAACTTCATATTTCGCGCCATGCTTCAATATTTCGCGCACCTCATGCCTTTGCAATTTTTCATTCTTCTAAGCATGAAGCACCAATTGCGCGCAAAATTCTGCACCGCGCTCCATGTTCCTTGAAAACCCAATCCTTCCTGCGATATCATATTTCGCGCACTATTCCAATCTTTCGCGCATTTTATGCCTTTGCAAATTTTTGAGCTTCTGATCTCGAAACATATTTTGCGCGAAAACTTCATTCCTCTATTTCGCGCACTGATCCAATTTTTCGTGCAGCTCATGCCTTTGAAATTTTTTCGATGTTCTGATCTTGTATCATGACTTGCACGCAAAAATCTAAACCACATTCAATATTTAATTATTCGTCCATTGCCAAAAACACATCTCCATCCCCCAATTTTCAGGCCCTAAAATTTGGCAAACACTGGAAAACGACGCCACCTTAAACTGTTCTTTTCTGCCATCCCCAGATTGTCCATTGCTTTGACATTTTCTCTCTTCACTGCTTCCCATAACCATTCTGCTGCTCTTATCACGAATCCCACTATCGTGTTATTTATGCATTGATAGATCAGCCTTAGCATCGCCAGAGTTGCAATGGGAACTGAAACTTCCCTATCCCCCCAGCAACATCATTCCTTCCAATCAGAACTTTATATGACTGGCATCATCATTTATCTCCCTTTCCTTCATAAGGCTTGCATCACAAGTTCTCCTAACTCATGATATGTGTGAAATACATACCAGCAATGCATCCTCTAATTTATGATCCTTCTACAAAGTGAATTGATTTATCTTTTTTTTACAACAAAATACATCACTCTGCAAAGGCTAACTCTTTAAACATTCTTCTCCATTCAACTTGGTCTCAAAAACTAATAAGTATAAGATTAAAACCACAAAAAACATGATTTTAGATAAATTAACCATTTTTAACCAAACCTAGTTTTTCTATTCAGGGAATAATATTATATTGATATTAAAATCACAAAATTGAAAATTGTTATTTTATTATTTAATTAAATAATATAACTGTAAAAAAAGAATAAATCTGAAAAAAATTAATAGTTTTTATTTTTTCATCAATATGTAATGATTTGAGTTTTCAAATAAAATTACATTAAGTGTTATGGTGGTTGTTTATAACATATCATATTATTTATAAACATAATTACCCAATTTAACCTTATCGAAGTGACACAAATTTACTATGGTTACTATTCCCAAAAAAGGAACCTATATAAAAAATGTATTCTCCTGATTTCTAAAATATAATTCAACTTTTAATATTAATATCTCATAGGTTTCATAAATTAATTTAAAATTAATCCCCCAAAACACGCCAAAAAGTAGTATTTCTGAAAAATTCCATTTAAAAAAAATTTACGAAATATTCATGTATAAAATTAATTCATTGTAATATAATTATATTATTAATAATAAATAAATAAATAAATATAAAACTAATAAATATTATAATATTACTTGGTAAATATTTTAGAAAATATAGTTTTCTGTTAATATTATTATTTTCTACTATTCATTAAAAAAATAACTTTTCCAAAAATTATAAAAACATTCATCCAATGATGATATTGATATTCTGATTTAAATTTTTTTTCATTTTTATCAAATCATTTATCAAAAAATGGTAAAAATTTAACATAACATTTTTTAACAAAAAAGAGCAATATTTATTTTCAATGAAAATATATTTTTGAAGAATAAAATAACTTTATAAAAATTTAAGTAATTATTTACTAATAATTAATCAATAAATTTTAATTAATTTGGACTTATATAAATATATATTTCATCCTAAATTTAATCTCATTCTTGTCCCCCAATTCAATGACTAGTTTAAAATAGTCGTATTTAAATAGTAATATTTCACCGTTTGTTTAATCTCATTGTTTCGTGTCATATATGCTTTTGGAAATAGCCTTATTTTTAAAATATAAGCGTGTTAAAATTCATGTTATATAGATCCATAATGTATAATTTCTTTTTGCCTATATTTTAACTTCAAATTTGGTTTTTTTATTCCATAATTTCATTCTTTATATACTCTCCACAACGTTCTTCCTAATAATCAACCAAAACATCCATATATTTTCAACTCTAAAATTAATTCCACCCTTGTTTGGGGGTGAACGCTTAATATTTTTGGTTAATTGAATTCTATTTTATTGAAAATTTAATTTATTTTTCCTTAAATGTGATAATTTACTTTGTGAACTAAGAAAACCTAATTTTAAATAACTTTTCATGTCTTCATTCTAATCATCAATCAAGTATATATTTAAGAGAAATAATTTAAATAATCATAATTATTTGATGTGATTTTTGTACATATATATTTTCATCCATTTAATCTAAATTTCAAAATTCACATCCTTTCCATTTTAGGGTGTCTTTTTTAATTCTTATGTTCCATTTTTTATAACATATGATTTGGAATAACAATAATTTTAATTTGGGTTACCAAAAAAATGAAGAATAAAATAATTAAATAACTAAATAGAGTAATGGTTTGATCTATTTCATGGAATTCATATCATTGGGATTATTACTCCATAGTTTTCTTACGTAGAGTTACAGATTCCATCACTATTATATAGTATATTGATATAATGTGTTCCATGTAACACTTTATGATAGTGACTCTATAGTTATTTACCCCCATTTTTTATTTTAATTTCTATTTTTTAGAAGAATCAAAAAATTAGACACACATATTATGTTCAATATATTATTTCAGCCTAACACTTTCATTTTTCCATTGATCAAAAAATGATCCCTTATAACTTTTTGTATCAACATTGTACATTTATATATTAATTATAATTTTATGAAGGGTATTGATGAATTTGAATTTTGGAATGGTATTATGAAGTGTATATTCATGTATAATGGGACTGAATTAAAGAATTTTTATAGTGTTTTTTATAGTTATATATGATGTTATTTTGAAAAAAAAAACATGTTAAAATAAGTTTAGAGAGGGGGATTGAAAATTGATATTTTAAAGAAACTGATCTATCACGAACAAGAAAAACTAATGTTAGGGGTGTGATTAAACTCTAATCATTATTTTATTTCATTTTTATGAGGTTTAATGAGATTAATTTTTTATAAAATTCATGTTTAATTAATTTTAAAATTTAAATATAAATTGTAATTATTTGTGAAATTGTTTTTTAAAATTTATCAATCTTAGTCAATTTATAAATGATTATTTTTAAAAATATCTTGTGATTATTAGAATTTAAAATTTTTGGATCATGTTACTCAATTTTTTTATAGAATTTTTTTATTATAAAACAATGGTATAGTCCAAAATATTGATCATTCTTTCAATAAATCCATATTTCTGGGGAAATAAATTACACACCCATGAAGTAAAATGGATATGCATTCCAAATTTCACATCCAATGAATATAGATTTTCAAATAAAGTGAATGGATTTAATGAGGGATGTCACATTAAATTTTTTAAAAATAAAACTCTAATGATTGGATGGTGTTCTAAGATGGACATTTTGAAATACATATTTCTTCTATTTTTCGTGGTCTAAATAATATTTCCAATTATTTTGGAAGAAACAAAACAAGGAAACTCCAATTGTGATGAAATTTAAGATCATATTAGAATACATATGTTTCCATATTTTCTACCTCTTTTATCTATATAAATATTTTAAACATGCATGTTGTTCTGGAATGTCATTGGGGAGAGATAAAAACATGCATACACCATTAGTAATGGTGTAAAAGTAATTATTCAACCCATTTCACTAACCCTTTTCCATACCTCAATGAATGGGATTACTTTTATATATATATTCTCAAACTATGGGAATTCATCAATCTATTTAATGTAGATTTGGGGAGGAAATGGGATTCATTGTTTAATTGTTCTTCTTGTAATGTAATGTTTTCATGTAGTCGATGAAATTGTGTTCTACATTTAAAAATTTTCAAAACACAATATTTTTACCCTAAATGAAATAATTTTTTTACCTAATTATCCTACTTATTCACATTACCTCTATTATAAATGTTTATATATTTTTTGAAACTGTACAAAAAATATTGAAGTGATCATTTGTTGATTGTTTTATATTATTTAACCCTTCACCTATATGTCATGTTTTATATTTTATTGAGTGATCTTTATCCCTGGAAGGATAAACCTATTATTGGTTAATTATAATGATTTTTTAGGGTTTTAATATATATTATTTTAATTTATTTTATCATCTAAAAAATCATTAATTTTTCGTTAACTTTCGATTAGTTATTTCCCTCTTCAATTTTTGGAAATTCAAAAAATATATATTTTATTTAAAATACACTTTGTTTCGTTTTATTGGTTTTAAAATTGATCCAATATATGCTTATGTTTAACTAAAATCAGGAAGGAAGAAAATTTGGGATTGGTGAGGTTTTTTTAATCAAATTGAATTAACACTTCTTAAATTAATGAGATGAATTTCTGTTTGAAAAAAAATCATCCAGGAATTTACAAAAAATAATCTATTATTGACCCATATCTATCAATAATTTTTATTCAAGATTTTTTTTTGATTTATAAAAAAAATTATACACCCAATAATAGTTTGTCACCTTATAGATAAAACTGTAAAAATTATTCATGAGTCTCATGGTTCACTTCGTTAATATATTTGGATTCAACACCCAATACTTGTTATAGGAATCCAATCCTACAAATAGTGTAATATTGGGTGGTTTTTTGTTTTCTAAATGTTCAAAAATCCATGAAACATACATAGCAACAATTATAATTTTCTTAGCACAATTTGTTGACTCTCGACCTCATTTATCATACCATTTTATATTCCTATCAATTCACATATCATCTCATTATAGCGAGACCCTTCAAACAACTTATATAGGTTTGATAATTCTATGGGTAAGGAATCTAATCATCTTGGGTGTTAAAAACTGTTAGATTTAAACATATGTTCAATCTAATATAAGAACATCTATAGAAACACATATTGAACACTATAAAGAATTAAATGGAATATTTTAATTATGCAACCCTAATTTTGTGTAACTTTTTAGATCTAAAAATGAATGAATACAAAAAACTATAAATGAAAAAGTATACCTCATGTATCATAAATAAATACCAATGGATATCAAATTGAATAATTTGAACCTCATGTACTAAGAAACATGGTTTACGTTCATGGGATAAAGTTTGAAATTCAATTATAACAGTTCAATGATTTTAATTTAATCAATGAGACCATGATCCACCTCATATAATTGACCAATTATTGTAAAACCCTCTATCTTAAATTAAACTATAATGTAAATAAATCATAAAATAAATTTACACTAGTATTAATCCCTTACATGAACTAATTAAAAATGAATATTTACAAAAATTAATTTCCCCAACAAAATATAGCAGAACATAAAAAATAAAATTCAAATATTTAATGTCAAATGAGTTGGATTAATTTATGTAAATTAGGAAAGCTAAAAAGATACCCTACACATGGTAACTAGAATCATTTATATAAACCTAGAAATTTTTTTATCTTTTTTTAAGGTTCGTGTCTAGAAAAAAAGTATTTATTGAGGCCACGTTGAGTGTCATTTATTTCTTATCATTGTATGTCAATGGTCAAAGACTCTAAATTATTTTTAATATTAATATATAAATAAATAAATAAATATATATATATTAATAATCACATTCATGTTTTTAGAGTACATAATAATTCTTATAAAATATCCCAAGAAAGATCCTACTAGATATAGGTGAATAATTATTTAAACTCACATCATGAAAGGTAGTTTGAAGTTAATTTTCATTAATCATATGATACAATTTTAGTTATCTCCCATTTATTTTTTTTGTTATTAATTTATGTTGAACAAAAAAAATTAATGTATTTGAGGATTCCATAAACATTTTTATGAGGTGTGTAAAATAAAAATAGATGCAGATTATACTAAAAAGAAATAATAATAGAATGTGGAGGCCTAGAAGTTGGTCTGAGTGTTTGTAAAAATCCAATTTTTTATTTTATGAGGGAAACCAAGAGGAATGTAAATATAGAATTCAACTAACTCAAGGTCATGTAAGATCCTACAAAGCATAGTAAACTTATAGAGATAACCAATTGTGATCAAAGGTAAGGCATCCTATAGTGGAATAAAGGAGGCATTGTTCTTATGCATATTTATACATGCATAGTTTTTGTTTGGTGGTTCTTGGAGGAATATGTTTTTTGGAGTCATGGAAGATTCTTTGGGAAGAGAGGCTTTATGGTAATTGAAATATAGGATACCATGAACCATTTATGAAATACAATCATACTTCTAAGTTTACTTCTGATATGGGATCAATGACATGAGGATGTTTTTTACATTTAAAAGTAATTAAACTAATGTTTTGAAAAAACATCATGCACTTCATTGTCTTCCTTAAGAAATTAATTACATGATGAGACATAAATTATTTTTTCATATTCCTACATTGAAGATGATGAGAACTCATAATAATGTATCATGATTCCTTTGGAACTTCTCAATGATCATCTAAAGACAATTCATCCTTTAAGAGTGTGCTGTAAGAAGTTCGTAAGAGTTAAAACGAAAATACTTAATGAAAAATAAAATTTTATTTTTCATAAGAGTGAGTATAACATCATAATAGACAACATTATGTTCTTAATAATTCATTTATAACTTTTGAAGAGTAATGAAATGATTATAAAGGTAACCTAATAACATTAACATTGAAATATTTTTATTCATATATGAGAATAATGGAAGGATACTTTAGAAAATATGATGTCAACTCCCTAAAAGTAAATTAAAATTATTTATTGTGACAATAAATTAATTGGGTATAATTACTTCTCTTAATAGAGTAACATGAAATTCCATAAGGTAAAATGTTCCTTTAGATGAAACATATTAAATTACACTAATATAGTATATATTGATCATCATAAGGTACAAGAGGATGCTCATACGGTACAAAACATCATAGGGTTAATCTCCATAGCTTAAAACAATAAGTGTGTTATCGTTATTAGGTTCAACACATTATTTATTTTAAATTATTGAATTATTTAATAAAGATATTGCAATTATATATAGGTCAATATTTAATTCCAAATATCATAATGTAGTCTATCAAGATTTTTGAAGAAATTTTGAAGAAGAATTTCTCAACAATTTCTCTGATATTTAACCAACATATTCAAAGTCAGTTACAATTTTTTTTAATAAAAAATGGTTTATATATAGATTAAAGGAATCAGAGTCTTCTTTCATTATTTTAATGGTGAGATGTGTCTTAATGTCTAGAAGTTTATGTATTTTAAATTGATATTAATTATAGTAATATGAAATAATGTATACATGTGGTTATATAAATTCAAATAAGAAAAAAAAATTGTAGGAGAGAAACCAATGTTTTTATTCTTTCACACATACATATATATCTCTATATTTTTTTAAAATAAGAAATTAATTGAATAACCATCAGTACATGATATATAAAACTACTTTTTAATTTAGGAGATAAGATACATGACACTGATAATGGTTGGAATATTTTTTTATCATTATGGATATAACCATTTTAGTTTGAGTTTCATTGAATAAGAATTATATAAGAGTATGGGATCAAATTTTGTGATGTTAGATATTATTTTAGGTCAAATGATATTTGAAGAATGGGTAGATTCCATTCTGTTTCATATTTAAATAACTCAATACATTAAGAGGATGAATATTTTTGAAGTGTGGTATTTAATTTCTTTAATAAATAAGAAGAGTTAAAATTTGTGCTGCAGAAGATGAAGAATTGTAATCATTGAGTATTGGAGATGTAAATAATAATATGTAATTACTTTAATGTTGTTATGTATGTATGTGAATAAGTATAAATAATATATAGCTGGTGAACAATTCATCCTTATTGTAAATTATTAAATGACTATTTCGTTGTTTTCCAAATACTAATATACTTGTATATTACAGGATGCAAAACGTTTTGGGATACACTAACTTAGATGGGAGATTTGTAACATAAGTTAAAAGTTATTTCCTACCTATTTTACTAACATGTTGATTCTATTTGTTGAAATAGTATTATTATAATTTATATCATGATAAGTATTATATTTTTTATTATGAAATTTGAACATGTATATATTTTTTACCTATTATGTGATTGTTTCTGGATGTGCATCATGAAATATCAAACTTATTAATAGAGAATAAGATATTAATATAGATTAGTATGTGTATATTTAAAAGGTATATAGATGATAATGTTTAAATATAATTGAATTTTACTAATATTCATTCCAAAAAAATTTAAAGAATATCCATAAATAGACCTCTCAGTTGGTATTAGGGCATGGTTCACCATTGATTTCATTTCTAATATATTTTTTTATTGAATATATCATTCTCATTCTAATTTTTTAATGATATTCTATATTTCTGAGGGCATAAATATCAATAATGAGGAGTTTATCTTACCATGAGTATGATGAATATAAAAAATAAAGATATTAATAGATTTATGAAAGTATCCCTATTTTTTAAGAATTAGATGTCTCATTTTATTAAATCCATGTAACCATAAAATAAAAATCCAGATTTAATATATTGGATCTATTGGTTGAATCAACCACCAATGAAATAGATAGTCTTTTTAACACCAAATAAAATACGAAAAATATTTGATCAAAATTGATGTATAAATTATTATTTTAATTTTCCATAAAAAAAGAATTAGTGATCAAATATCAGTAGATTCATATAAAATATTAGTTGATGGTCTAAAATATATACTACAATGTATTCACATATAAATATTTTATTTTATTTTTTGTGTTTTTACAAAACATGAAAAAAGGTATCACTCACATTGAATGAGGGCATGATAATTTTGAGATATATTTTGATAGAAAATTAATGACTATTATAATTCACTATGTTAAAGTTGGATCCATAGAACTAATTAATATAAAATATAAATAAATGTGCTCCATATTTCAAAATGAATGTCTTAATATAGTCCTTTAATTGGATGTCTCCATAATAACAACACTGTAGGATCCATGTGTTATAAATTTATCAAAAGTCTTACATTGATGCTATAAATTCTGAATTGGAAGTCAAACCTTCCAAGGTAAAGGACATTTAAACAATATTTCATGAAAATGATATTTTTTGTGTGTATTATTTTAAAAATATCATAAAATAATTTAAAGAAAGGCTATTTTAGAATAAATATGATGTATCCAGAGCATTGGGTTTAATTAGAAAATCTAAATATTATTAATGTCAAGTACTCACATTAATATATTTATATAAAGGGTGATTCTAAACATTGTTCTATGGGATATTCAAATGTTTAGTGAAATTCAAAAATTGGAAGAAATATATATATTTATATCATCTAATGATCATTCTCAATCACCAATGATTTAAGTTGTATAACCATTGTAAAATAAATTATTTTTGTTAAATCTATTATATTGAAAAATTAATTTTTAAGTAGTACATTTATTCAAAAATGGATGAAAAAATTTATGGGAATATTACCATTATCTAAATAGCGGAAAGAAGAATGTACATACAAATTATTTCCCTAAAATATGCCCAATTATATAACAAGGATGACTAAATGTAGCATGTCAGAAAATTTAGTTATTATTGATGGTGTAATGGGTTTGGGAATAGGTAATTATATTATAAAAATAATTCATTACTGATATTAGATTAATATAATTCTAGTTCTAGGGAAAACATATAATAATATTGAATATCCATATATGATTAATAATGCTCTATAAATTAAAAATATATTTGTGATGATTAAAAATATACAATGTTCTTTAAATGATCTGGGTTATAAAAGTTATACATGATTTTCCAATTTACATGAGTGTTTTAAAAAAATAAATAAATAATGAAAACTATTGAATCTAAATAAATTCAGTTGATATGTTGTGGGAAAGGAGATATGGTTTGGTTTAAAATCATAATATTGCAAATATATTTCATAATAATTATAATGAGAAATCAGGGGAAAATAGGATGAATGATAATAAATTTATATGTAATATCTATAATTTTAATAGTAGGGAAACCACAAATTGGACATGTTTAGTTAAAAAAATATTAATAATCAATGATTAAATTGAAAAAAATAATCATGTGTCTGTAATGAGTTTTTGGTAATTTACCCGATTAACATGGAAAATGTAATAATGTTGGAAGATGAACAAGTGAAATTCTATATTAAAGTGAAAAAATATATATTAATTCATAAAAATATATCCGAAAATTAAACATGAAGTGATTTATAAAACATTTTGGGAGGTTTAATAGGGCTATATACAATACTATTAATTTTTTCCTATGTTTCTAGAAAAATAATAATTTCTAAATATTATGAAAGATACACCCCATGAAACATTTGGATTTATGTAAAAATAAAATGGATGTATCCCTAACATTGAATTTTTTAAAATGGGGTAATTTTAGGAATCCAATATTTGATTCATATTGGAAAAAAGTATGTTTAAGCATAATGAATGATGATAATTATATGAGAAAATATTCTCAAAATTCATTATATTTCAGAATTTGAAGTCCTACCCCATTTTTTATCATTTTTGTTATATTTTAGTTTTATACATACACATATTCAAGGTGAATTTCATTCCCAATGGGATATATAGAGATAGTGTATGAGTTTCTAAAACAAACTAAATAATAAATATTAAATTTTCATATATTTTAATATCAAAATGATTTTAAAGAAAATTTATTAAAATACCATCCTTGAAAAAGATGTCCCTTTTATCAAACTATGGAAATAAGGTACAACTAACCATCTTAATATTGATCCAAAAATTTGTAATCATAAAGAAGTGAATCAGTTTTGATGATGTGGAGTCAGAGTGTCTCCTTGAGTGGGAAACAATGGAGAAACTTGTGTGAAGCATCTAGATATTATCAACATCACATAAATCTACGGATTATTGAAGTTTAATAACAAGGATTCATTAAAAAATATTTTTTCATATTATATCATCCATTTATATAAAAATAAAATCCATTTATTAATGTGGTAAGTAAGAAATGTTATAAATGAGTGGTGATAAAGAATAATTAAAAATAGTTCCTAATGTTAAAATACATCCATTTTTATGTGAATTTTCATAAAATATGTCTTGTAGTCAGTGGAGGAATTTAGGATATATTTTTTTATTTAAATATGTATACCAATGGGCTAGAGAAATTGTCTTAACATAAAAAAGGATAGAGAATATTTGAGGAATTTAATGAATTGTAGAATTTCAGTTTGTATAATACTATTTTCATAATTGGTTTCTTTTATGTCTAAATCAAACCCTCTTTTCCACATAATAAGCATGGATCACAAAAAAATAGAGAGGAATAATTGATGGAACAACGATTTTGTTTGAATTTATATCATTTAATCTCAATATTTTTTATTTCTTTTGAAAAATGAAGGTATACTTAAATTAAAAATTAACGGGTGATGAGAATTCGGGATAGAATAAAATATTACTAAAACTAAAATTCGAGTTTGTAGAACATATTGATTTTTAGTTTTAGTATGTATTGAAAAAATATGAAAAATACATTATTGAACCCACTTTGTGTGTATTCTATTTAAATCCCATGTATGTTAATAGTTCCAGGGTATCAAGGACTTTTTATGTTATTATATTTCTGAATAATATCATGGAACTATGTTAGAGACCCCAAAAATTTTCAGAAAAGCTCAATATTACCTTGGAAACATAAAACATAACATAAAAACATTCTTCCATCATTATGATCATAAAAATATCCTTTAAACATATCTAGGGGAAATAAAAACAAAATAAAGGGTGGGCATATATGATTATTTAAGGAAAGAATATATTAAAATTTATCATTGGTATGTAAGTCATTAATAACATGGAAGACCAAATAATCAATACATATTCCTTTTAATAAATAATAATCCTGAAAATGTATCCATGGAAAAATAACTAAATAACAATAACATGTATAATCGTAAATGGAGTTTTGGAAAATTAAATTAATAATTTAGAGCATCCTGATCTTGCGTTTACGGTATCATGTGAATACATCATGAACCTTACCATAAAGTACATATACCTATATATTTTATTGAATGTGTTGGTGTACCCCAAATACTAAACTAATCATTCTAAATATTTTTCTCGTGAGCCCTATTGATGCAATGAGGGGTTATCTATAATTATTCCCCACCCATCACTTATATATGCATGATTCAATTCTTGTATATATAATAAATAATATAACATATAATAAATATTCCATTACAATATAAAAATATGTTTATTGAATCAAGAATATAGAACATAAATATTTCATGACTCAATAAATTGACTTTCATTATAAGATTATTTCAACTAACACTATAAAATAAATAGAATACGTTTAAGATAACTACAAACTATTAAAAATACAAAATAATATTTCCTTGATACCAAAAACATGAACAAAAACAATAAAAATATCCCACAAATAATGGATATTAATAGAGAAGATTCTCATAAGTATTTTAATTATATTAATTTTTTTAAAAAATCTATAAATCAGTGATGGATGACATAGTATGATAAATTCATATAAATTTGGGTTTGAAATAATGTGAAATCATTTGATATTATAGTAGATGCATTATAAATATCATAGTAACTATATATACAATACTATTTATATTTAGGAATTTGGAATATTCTAAGGATTATTTTCTGAGTATGTGATGAGGCAACACACAATACCATGGATTGGTGTGCCGAAAAATAATTTTTTTAAAAATATTAAATTTATTTTATATCTTGAAGGTTCGGTTTTTCTCAACAGTGGAATAAATCGAAAATTGTGTATCTAATTGGAAATCAGATACACGATTGAATCTAGAATATTAGGTTTTCCATAGAGTCTGCCTAATAATATTCCACATGGTAGCAGATGAATTCTTAAATAATGATCAATTGATTATCAAGGTCAGGATCATTAATTACTATTTTAAGACTTTCTCATTAATTTTTTAATTATGGGTTCATATCTTCTTTCATTATTTTTTATTATATTACCTACACATGATCCCATACAATAAGTAGATTTTTCTAAATCATATATTTATTTTGTTATGTCATGGAATCACCCATGATTATGTACTTATCGATAGTCTATTGGAAATTCATCGCCCAACGGTTACTGTTATTTTGTTTATTATTCCACTAACCTATCCTTCATTAATTTCATCACTATTGGTCCATGGGGTTGCAGTTAAACCATTATATGGTGGGTTAAACCATGATCAAACACATAGAATAATGAATATTGTTATTTCAATGATCGGGATAGTGAGTTTTGAATTGATGGGATTGATAACGTGGGATCGGGTTCATGATTGAGGATCTAATCATGGTGTTAAGAAAATTATTATTCATTGGGGATGGTTTATTATCATACCATTGATCCCCATTTTTTCCAATTGATGTGTGGTGAAGATGTGTAGTGTGCCAAGATTGGTTCTGAGCAGAATCCAAGCATAATGTCTTAATGAGGAGGTTGTTCGGCATGGATGTGATGGTGTCTCGAAGGTATGAAAGACACTAACTGGAGTAGAACACAGTGAAACCTAAATATTTCCAGGTATAATGGGTGTATTTTTATGATTATTGTTATTTATAATAATATTGTTGTGTAATTATTTTTATTTCTAATCTTATTATAATGAAATTAATTCAAATAATGAAGATGTGTTGTGCACCTCGAGAGGAGTGGGATGCTCTAGAACATAAGTGGGGTAATATTTACCTAAGAATTTATTATAAATGAAATAGAAAAAAATAATAATATTAATTATATAAATAATTAATATATTTTAAATTAAAAAAAATACAAAAAGATGATGGTTCATGAAGGGAGGTGAAGCGCGTATAGTACGGAGGTGATGAGGGAATTTGAGTGAAGACGCTTACTTTTAATAAGGATTTAAAAATAAAAGTAATATAAAATATTATTACTAAAATTATTATTATTACAAAAAAATGTTAATTCGATCAAAAAATCTTTTTATAATAATGGATTGGCTATCCATCGTAACATCTGGGCCATCACAATAGGGTTGTCAAATCAAGACTAATGTTGAATATCTTCTTCCAAATCATGTATTGGGTTAAAGAAATGTCCAATATAATAATCATCATCAACAGCATCATTATTATTATGATTATAATAATCACCATCATCAGCATCATCATTATTGTTGTTTCATTATTTAATATCTGACATATCATTTTCATATAGTTTTGGAATGATGAACCATGTATGGAGTTCTGACTCTAAAATTGAGGCAGGTGTTTCAAGACCAATATCATATGTTCAATTCAGAATTCTGAAATTGTCCCATGAAACCCCCTTCAGGAAGTATATGGTGAAATGAAATTTTTTCATTGGGATAATAATTAGGGAAAGTGACTATCCCATCTTAAGTGTTATTCCATCAGGATCTCAATAGTGTGATCAATTTGGACATCCATTAAACTTTTAGACAATATATTGATGGTTTCACATTTTCACTCCTTGGATAAATGTTGAGCCTCTTGCATTCCCCATGAATTTGGTTGATCCATGTACTGCATTAGCATTACACTCCATGTAGTACTACATAGAAAACAATATTTACAATATTGAGGACAAGGGTAGGAATAGGTGTGGTTCCACACGTTGTCCAGACCCATTACACGTCTTCTACATATTGAGATTCTTCTACCACACATATCTCCTTCATTTTGGCCCATATTTTCTCCGACAAGTAGTATAACATAAGTTATTTTTTTATATAACATGATCGTAACATTCATATTATAATTTTGAGGCATTATGTGAGATTTCATGAGAAAGATGTTACATTAGGTGGTGATGGACAATGGAAGTGATCAAGAATGATCGTCTACAAGTGGTACCCTCAAATAGTCAAGGGTGTGTGTCCTCTACCTATAGAGTGTTCCACCCATGATAGACTAGGATTTTGTTCCTCTACCTATGGATTCAACCCCCCCCCCCAACGGATAAGGTTTTGGGTTCTATATCTATCTATGCAGTGGTTCCCCTTGAAATATCAAGGTGTGGGTTATCCACCTGATGAGTTGTACCCCATTGACAAACTAGGTAATAGGTCTCCTGTGTATTAGTGGAAACCCTCTTCTGAAAAAGGGAATGGGTACACTAAATATTAAAGGATTTGTACACCATACTATACAATGGAATTGATCATCTATATTCTTATTGAGTTTTCCCCACTAACATAATAGGGAGTTGACCCTCTACCAACAAAGTGTCACCACCCTTACACCCTAGGGCATGTGTCATCTATATATCTACTGAGTGGTACCCATAGTATGGAGTAGTCCATGGGACTGATGGCTTCTGATTGGTACCCCTGATAGACTTGGAAGTATTTCCTCTATCTAATAAGTGGTATCCCCCAAAAACACTATGTATTTGGTCCACTATTAATAGATTGTTTTCCTTGGCTGCACAACATAGTGGTGAGCTGTTATTTCTATGCAAGGTAAATTTTTGGGTAGATACGTGAGATATTAGACATTGATTAGAGGAAATATTATTGATACAAGAAGACCGATTTATTTATAGCTATCAAGTGGATATAGAGAACCCCTTTCTCTCTTTATCAGGCTACTTAGAGAGAATATCTTGGTTTTTCATTATTGTTTTCCTATCACATACTGATTAGCCCACCATCATTATGAATATAATAATATCTCTATCATGTCTTCTATTTCTCCCTCTTCATTTCTTAGGGTGTTCTTATATTTATTTATATACTCACCAAAACACGGGATTTCCCTTCACGTGTCATATCTTATTAACATTATGAATAGGTCAGATATGATTTAATAGGATCATAGGGATACATTGGCTTATCTGTCCACATATGATGGCCATGGATTACAAATCAAGAGTTGATCTCCTTTAACATTCTTTATTTTCCATTTATTTTTATATTGGGACATATTTTCTGGTAGGGCGGGTATTTTTAACCATAAATTTTTATATTACATTATTGTACAATTTTTTATTCCCTACAAGTTATTACATGAATGGTTTTTACACAGGATTTTACCATGTTGTTTATTCCATTACACTTTTACTGGGACATGGTTGGGTGCGTGCGTACATGTACTTTTGGAAAAGAAATCCCATTTTTTCTTTTACATTTGGTGCTTGTTTCAATCCCTTAGCTGATGGAGGATGGATTGTAGTGGTTGTGGATCGACCTCTTTTCATCCATGTGGGTCTTAGTAGGTCAGGTTGTGATAGTATCCTTTAAAAAACAATTTAATAAATCAAATCCAAATTAATTTTATCATTTTTGTAAATAAGTCTATTTTATAATAATATAAATACTATAAATTATTATAATAAGTGAAATGTATTTTATTTGGAAGAAACATAGAAACATGTAGAGGATGAAAAATAGAATGTGTCATGCATGTAGGTTATAAAATCCATTCACACCCTATATGTTAAAAATAACATTACTTTAAAACATTTGTAGGAAGTCATTATCTACATTTCCAAAAATAGTAATGTGATTTATTTTAACAACTTTGAAGTAAATTAAATGGTAGTAGAAAAATAAATTACCAATAAATTAAATATTGATAAAATATTCTGTCAAATATTTTTATAAAAATGTATTCTGAAAAGACATATTCCCGACCTAAAAGAGGAAATCGGGTTAGTTTTCCTTATTCAATTCTTTCTCTCCCAGAGTACCAATGAGAGGAAATGATTGATGAAAACATTTTAAAACCCTAAAATAAAATTTGGAGAAAAAAATATATGGGATTTAATAATATATTTGATATATAATTCTACCAATTTAAATGTGAACATGAACAACCTTGAATAAGCATGATATTACAAAATAATCATTTACGATGATAAAAGGTTTTGTATAATGCCCCTTAAAATAGAATACATAAATTGAGAATTAATGTACCATTAATAATGATTTATTCAAGAAATTAAATTTCAATGGGGTAGTATATACATAATATATAATAAATTTTGTGCATAATATTGAATTTTCCCTATTGATGTGGAATTGAGAAAAAAATCAATTACATTGGATTGTTTCTTGGTCGAGTGGATTATATCTTGAGGAATGATAAATTTATTTTTATTTACTACATTATTAATTTCTATGAAAATATATATTCCATAATTTATGGTAAATATTATAATCATTTTGTATCCATTCAATAATTTTTTCTTCTTTTCTCAGTTATATAAGGAGGTTCGACAAATTTTTAGGAAAATATATCATCATATTGAAAATGATTAAATTTATTATGAACTTTACTCTTCATCTTGAAAATGTTAATAATTACATAAAAATAATTATATTTAATATATATATATATATTTATTATCTTCCTTGAATTGTTTTAATATAATAATGCATCACGTGATTATGTGTTGGTGGTTGTCCACACCTACACATGAGCGACATTATCCTTTTCTAATATATGATAGAGTATGAAATTATATGATATAATATATGTAGATAATCATATTTTTGTCATAAAAATTTTATATATTCATTTTTTTATTATTATAACCATCAAAGTGACCTGGGGATGAAAAATGAATTATAGTGAAATATAGAGAAGGTAGTTCATACAAATGCACGATAAATGAATTCATTTTCCTAATTAATGAAAATAGATATAAAATGTGTATTTCATTAACATAAAACCAAATAATTTATACAAATATACCTGATAAATTATCATAAAAATTTTAGTAATTATTTGGAAGAGGTTTACAAATAATTAAACATTAAAAGGACCCGTCATAAATTATACATCTTCTTTTGGAAATATCTTTTTTCCTACACCTTTTAACTACTTGAAGTGGAAATTTGGGTTTAACATAACATATAGTATGTATATAATGATTTTGGAAATATATTTGATAATGTATTTGTCATACTATGCATCCCAAAAGAATTAGATAATTAAAGGGATAAAGATTCATTTTATAAGTGATGTGTGTTGAAAACTCATAAGTATTTGAAACCTTATTATCAAATGTATTCCTTAATAAAGTAAATTGGATCAAATATATAATAAGTTAGAATATGAAAATGAAATGGATGTAAAAAAATGATGATATATAATAATGTTTTTTTATTATCAGGAAACATTATCCTTTTTTACTAACCCTTTGAATTCATTTTACCCTTAAATGATTTAAAAAGTTTTACAATGGTAACCATTCATTAAGACCAAATATTATCATTAACGCACTACAAAATAATAATTATTTAGATTAATGATATATAATTCCTCTTATAATATTCATTTTATATGTTGTTAAAATTACTTTTAATATAAATTCTAAAAATAAAAAGAAAACTATTTTTTTAAAAACACATGATTTTGGCATGATTTTTTTTAAAATTAATGTATAATTTTAGATTATAAATTAATTAAATGATTTTTTTAAAACAAAAAACTTATTTTATATTGAAAAACAATCTATAAGTAAAATAAACATTGTGATTACATAGTTAATAGAGAAGATTTAGAAATATTTCTTATTTTAATAAAAACATTACATTGATTTCCAAAAGATTAATGATATTATTTATATGTTATGAATTAAAATTTTATATTCAATATATTAGTTCTTACTTATAATTCAATCCAAAAAAAAGTTTCATAAAATTTTAATTCATTCTTATGACATTATTTTTTTATAAACATGATAGTATTTTTAAAATTTTTATTCTTCACCATTTACATAAATATAATCTATCTCTGTAAAAAAACTCAAAAAAATAAACTAAAGATAATGCTGAAAATTTTAATTCCAAAATGTAAAATATTTCATAAAATTTCAATTATAAAATTTTCTAATTTCTCTTTCAATCTAATTCTTGAATAATGGTATGTGAATTGTGATACAACTTCTTTAGAAATAAATATTTACTTCCTAAAATTGAATCTCGATAGATACATTTTTCCCATAAAAGATCACATCTATGGGATATCAAAAATTTCAACCCATGAAACAATTTGGGTAGTTATTCATCATATTAATTAAGATCCCATATTAACTCTTTTATATTATGATTTAACCAATGCACCTTTACCATCCAAGTCATCTAATTTTGTTACAATTATTCTTTAGTGCCAAGAATAGAGATTGGAAAATCATAAAAAGATATATCATCCATTATTTATAATTATTTAGAGGCGATTACATGAATTTTTTATGGACCATACATCCTAATTAACGATATATATAGGAAATCATAGACATTATAGATTCATTATGGTAGTGAAAATAGAATGATAAAACACTAATTATTTCAAAAAAATTAAATGTATCGATGTACATTGTACTAAGTTTCCATTTATTTGTAAGTATTATAGAACCCTTTCATATATACAACTTGAAGGAAACATGACCTCATATATGAAATTCCATGCCATCTTATGGTTGTAAAAATTTGACTTTTTCCAATATTATGCTTCGTTGATATGACTCTGAATAGCAATCCAATACATTATTTCCTCCTAAATAAGTTTTGTGCAAAAAATATTCATTTATCCAAATTCATCCCACTAACTTGTTGTGAAATACATTTTCTCATACAACACATCAACTGATTTCATTTAAATACAATAGTGGAAGTTTTTAAAGTAATAAAATTCCACCAAAAGTAAATATTTAACCCACATCTCTTTAATTTCCAGAAAACATGACCCTACTATTTATATTATGGTTCAATACACCCTATATATTACCCATATATCTAAGTATAATAAATAGTGTTGAAATGTATATTTTATCAAGATCATTTAAAAAACTTTTCTAGGTTTTTTCATATATTAATCCTCATTCACTATCAAATACAATCAAATATATTTCACCACGATGTCTTAAAACTTCCTTGATAGAGATTCATAAAAGGATGTCTAGAGATAAACCCTCCCTTATAAAGAGTAAATTTGAAAACATGGTATGTATCAATAATGACCCATATAAATATTATTTTTAGTTTTCTTTATATATTCAATGAGAAATTCCATTGTAATGTAATCATACATCTACATTGTAATAGGGATAGGTTTCATGACTCCATTAAAATGACTTCCCTCACCCTTTACATGTTAAAAGACAAAACTTCTAGATATATAGTAAGCAGTTTCATGCTATATGTTATTTCACTAAGAAAATTCATAAATCATTTTAAATATTGGTTATAGTTGAGTTTAAAGAGAAATATGAGCTATGGTATTCACTATTTAATTCTCTCTTAAGCTCATGTATTAATGGAATAAATAACATATTTTTGAATTTCAGTATGTTATATTCATAAATAAATGTTTTTAAGATTCTTATCATTGAAGGTATAGATTTTGTTTTGAAATTTCATGTCATCAATATGGACCTTTTTTATTTATCCAATAAATAGTTTATGGAAATAATTTGAAAAAAGAGTGATATTTTCCCTTCCATAACTAGTTTTATACCCAAATTTATGAATTCAATGATTATTTTATCTTCAAAAAATCTTCATTTTATTAAGCACTAAATGATATTTCTTACACAGTGCATCATCAAACTCATTTTCATTCCCTATGTCTCATTATATTGATGAATCATTATCCTTAAGTATTCATATCCATCTCCATTTTCTAATAACAATATATTTTTAGGAAATTTTTTATTTCCAAAAAAATATTATATGTATATATATCAAAACTACCACAATAGATATAATTCGAATATATATTCATGAACAAATATTGAAACTTAAAACACAAGAATGTGTGATGCATAATTCGATTCATGAATCACGAACAACCTATATTTATGTGAAAAAACTCTATCATTATGTATAAGGAATCATCTATTTCCTTTCATTAATCATCAGTAAATTTTAAAAAACCTTCTTTTCTCGATGGTAATGTCTATATTAGATAAATTTTCAATATTAAATTTAATTCTTCAAAACATTATTTTCTATATTCTAATCATATGAACATTAACCCTTTTCAAGTAATCATGGATAATGAGTTAGATAATATGTAAAAGTTTTTTACAATGAACAGATACAAGTGTATTAATACAATATAAACATTTACCATAGTTCTATTAATAGATATATAAAAATCTCTAACATATTTTATCATTAAATGATCAATTGATATTCAATCTATTGAGACAACTTGACTAATAAAAGAAACAATCTAGAAGATGAAAATTACACTTTATAAATCTTCCATTTAAATCCATCCCAATATGAGTTTTAAGAATGATTATCTATTGGGTTATATACTCTTTATATATTTCATTGTATACAATGATATCATCAATAAGTTCCATAAGAAAATTAATATTATTATCATTGAATACTCTAATTATCCTTTTTATAAAAAAAGTGGTTGTATTAGTCAATCCAAAGGCAATTACTATAAACTTGTAATGTATAATCCTTGTGTAATGTGTCGTCCTTGGAATATTTTTCTCTCTTATATGAAATTTGTACTACCAAGAATAAATATCAATATTTTAAAATTATTTATCTCTTTTAATTGGAATAAAAAAAGTCATCAATGAAAGATAGAGAATATATATTCTTTATAGTTATTGAATTTATTTCCCTATAATTAATAACCAATCTAATAGACCCAAACTTATTATCAACAAAATATATTGGGGCTAACCATAGTGTAATACAAGGGTAAATGAATCCCTTATTAAAAAACTCTTTCATTCACAAATTAATCTCTAAAATTCCATTTTTTCCATTTTTTAGGTTGTCTAAAATATAGGTTTTTCATCATAGATAAGTTCAATGAAATCTATAAATTCAATCTTGATTGGACATGTTTGTAACTATTTTGTAATGACGGAAATATATTTAGCCAAAAATGGGTGAATTTTATATTCTAAGGTTACATTCCCTTTCCATATGTTTTTACACTATTTTTCTACAATAGTTTCATTAATGTGGGACACTAGTAGTCGATCAATGAATAATTAAGACAATGTAGTCTCCCACATGAAGATAATAGATTCCAAAACTACATTGTGATTTGTAGTTTCCTACCCATGGAAATATTTTTTTTAAATTACACATTAATATATTATCTATAATAATAACTATGTTAGAGTAATCCATAGGTATATAAATGAATTTTTAAGATAGTTTATATTTATGAATAATAATTTTTATGGATAGGAAAATAAATTTTTAAAAACTATTTCCACTATTAATGTTTTTTGAAAAATCCATTATTAAGGAATTATGATATTATTTAATATTATTTGAAAACATGGAATATAAACTAGAGTTTCAACACCTACAATCAAATATGTAATTAGTAATCTTTAAGTATATCTTCAAAGTTCCTACCCACACTTCTTTAATGACATCAACATGAGTTATAATAATCACATAAGTTTCCCCATTTCATTATCTATAGTTGGTTCAATTGATTAATTTGAATTTTTTGAATAATTCATAATCTATAAATAGTTGAAAACTGTATAATAGTAGTTTGATTCGTTACCATGAAATAATTATCCATATATGAATTATAGATACACTTTTAGCACACTGATATTCCCGTTATAAATTTACCAAGATGTCTATTACCAATATTATCAAATACTATAAATATCTTATTTTCATTCTATTTATTCTATATAATTATTCTTTATTGGTGCTCATCTTACATATTCTTTTCTTGAATTCCCTTGGCTATATAAGACCTATAAAATTGTTTATCTTTCATGATTCCATGTTTTATTATATCATTATATGATAAAAAGTATTTTAACATTGATTCCCTTTGATGATTGGGAATAATAAAATATAACAAATTTCAAATTTTGATATCAAAAATATATATATTCTCTATTGTATTTCTTATTAATGTTATAAATTTAGAATCATTTTCAGTAAGACACTCCATTTCCTTATTCTTTAGGTTGAAGACAATTTTCTACATTTTATATGGTTAAATATTTCATTAATAATATCACATTAAATATTCTTCATTCTATAAATTATATTTTATTCCTAATATTATATAGTTAAATAATTTTCTAATAATATCACATTAAATGTTCTTCATTTGATAAAAGACAAAAAATTGTCAAAATTTAATTTTAAACAATATTCTTCTATAATAATCATTTCCAATTTATTAAATCCCAATTATAGAAAAATATTTTTTTGGATATTAAACAATTCTCAACAACCAATGGATTTATAGTTACCTTCATTATAGAGGTTTTTATATCATAATGTGATCCGGAAAAGGTTTATCAATCCTTTGAATGATATGTTTCTCTATAAGGGAATACTATTTTTCATAAACTAGGCTAGTTTCGCCAATATGGAGATGATCTACACATCTCTAACAAAAGTTTCATTGAATATATCACAAGGTAAATACCTATTATGATAATGGTTATTGACATGATTTATCGGTTATTATATAGGATTCATATCTAAATAATTAAACACAAATAATTATTTTATAACACCCAAAATATTGATCCATAACATATAAAACCATATAAGATATTAATAATTCAGGGGAATTTTTTTAATGATCATAAAATTTTAGTTCCTTTAAAATATATCTTCATATGGTTCTTACTAAACTCCCTTTGATACTAACCATATTTTACCGGACTATGGTAACCTAGATCCCGTTTTTCCTTTATTACTTTGGTATAAGATATAAGGGATCACAATACAAAAGGTCAATTTCTTTTATAATCCCAATATATGAGATACACAAAAATATTTATATATTATATTGGAAAAATAAAATATTTCATAAAAATCATTATAAAATCCATGAAGATCAACCAAATATACTTATCTCAAATCATAGTTGAATAAAAATATAATAAAATCCAATATCATATCATCACCAAAGAAAATATTTTAATGGAAGGTATCATGATTGGATAATTAATTTACAATATGAAGGACTGGATAACCAATAAAAATTCAATTTAATAAAAACATGATCAAAAAAATGTACCAATGGAAATTTTCAAATAATAATCACATAGATAATAATAACCGAAATACTTATGAGTGACAAAAAAATGTCAGATTTCATGATCTTACCATTCAGGCATGTTACCAATAAATCATGAACCATTCCATCAAAGATTTGTGTAAATACATTTCAATTAATTCATATGTATACATGAAATACCCAACTAATTTAGACAAATATGTATTTCTTCCTTACATTCGATACATATAATGACTATATATAATTATGCCCCAAACAACAATCAGATATATTTAATAGATTTATTAAATACGAAATCATGAATATAATACCTACTCAATAAATCAGTCAAAAAATATGCTTCTATGTATACGGGACATAAATATTTACGTAGTAATGATAATAAAATTCATAATAAAATTTATTACACTAAAACATTACATTGAAATATCATATTATTAAGATAATATTAAATTAGTATAAATAATATCATATATATCTATAGTGTAGAAAACATTGAATTTAAGTAGAAAAATCATTCCCAATTAATAATGGAGTGTCATAGTGAACATGATCAAAATAAAGTGATTGATTAAAAATAATGTATAATCCACAAATCAACAAAGGATGATATAAGAAAATAAATTCATCAAAAATGTGGTTTTGATACAATGTAATGTCTTTAAATAATATAAATGAAACATTCTTAAATACACATCAATTTTTGATAAAAATGAAGATATAAAACACTTCAAAAATTTGTTTTAACCTTTTAAAAACAATGTCTTTTAATTTTAATATTCAAAACTAAAAAGAATATTCCTTTTAAAAAATAATAAAAATTCAAAATCAACTTTATCAAAAAACATTAAAAATATTCGATTAAATTATTTTAATGAAATTATAACAAATAATTTCACTATTATATAGAAGTAAATAAAAATATTTTTTCAATAATTTGAAAAATATGGATATATATATGAAAAATATTTCTTACCTATAAGAATAAATAAGTTCTGTATTTCATAAAAACATTCTATGATAATTGAGTGCCAAATAGAGTAACAGATTGTAGAAAAATAATTCTGACCTAAAAATATACAAACAATAATCAAATAGATGGGTTTTGAGAAGATAAATAGATTCAAATTCTTTCAATGGAAATTTAAGAATGATTAATCATGAATAAGACTAATATTGTAAAATAAACCTTTACAGCTTCCATAAAATTTGAATCAAAATCCCTTAATAGTTAAAAAAAGAATTGAAACATTAAATATAATAAATAAGTAGTAATTCATGATATAAAATTTTAAATAGGTCATATATAAAAAATATATAATAAATTTAGATCATAATATGAAATATCATCAATTGAAGTAGAATTAAGATTAAAAACCTTTACCTGTGATTCCACTTTGGTTGGGTGTATTATAAACTCCTAAATAATCGATTTAAATTTAATAAATAATTTATAAATATATTTTTTCATTTATATTCCATTTTATGGTTCTTTTATATTCATTTTTTATTCATTCACTGAATAGTTCAAACTTATATCAGCAACTTATGGTTTTTCAATCATTTTTTCAAAATTACATTAGTATATTAACCAAGGATAATTGTGTTATTAAATGGTTCCATAATTTATAGGGAATTAATATTATCAATAATACGTTTTTCCCTAAATATGTATAACATTATAATCATCCAGGTTATTTCTTATTAGAAAAATGATTCATATCACTTCATGGATGAGGTAGTATACACATACTCAAAAGGGAAATTATTATTTTGCAATAGATAAAAGGGAAATGAGTTTGGTTATATTCTATATTTCAATAAAAATTATTATTACATAAATATTATATATATATATATATATATTAATTAATTACACATATATTTCCATACTAGTGATATGGTTATGAAAAACCAATTACACATCTACATGGGTATGGTAGTCCATATATACACACGATCGATGAATACATTTTCCATATGATGTAAAGGATATAGAAAACCGATGAAACGTTAAAATAAAAACAAATATTTATGGTAATTTTACTGATGTTATTAATTTAATATTATTCTAAATAATTTATACGAAGTTGTATAAAAATATCTTTAAAAAAAAAACGGTAAGAACACATACCATTGGTTTGGTAATCCCTATTATATTACATTATAAGCCTTCTTGATGTAGCCTTTTATTCAGAATAAGAAATATAGGATGTTTCAAATTATATTGGTTGGATATATCAGATTATATTTGGTTGAAAAAATTAACTTAATTGGTTTGTATATGATATAGGTGTAGGATCCCTTTTATAAGGGACGTGGGTGGAAATCATTTAAATACATGAAATTGTTTATATAATATATGTCTTACTCATGTCCAGTGGCTCATATTTTTCATAGATGTAATGATTGTGATATTATTAAATAAAGTCACAAAAGTAATATGATTTAATCATGATTTTTTATCCTAAAACTTTATTTATTTATTTTTACCCATTTAACTAGTATCACCCTTAACTTATGAGATAAATATTTACCTTTATTAATATTCATTATGACTATACATTAAAATTTAATTTTTACCTGTTGTTATTTATTTTAATTCTTAATATGGAATACATTTTATAAGATACAATTTCAATAATTTTTTTTCAATTATGTTTTATATAAGTACCCAAAATAAAATGGAAACAGGTTTTAAATTAAATTAATGTTTTATGAATAAAAAAAAATTATACAAAAAATAATTTAGAATATAAGGAAATTAAGTATATTTTGATTAATAAATATATAATTACTAAAAATTTAAAACAATATAAAACCTAAATGATAATTCTAAATTATTGATTAATATAGAGTAATAATAGTTTTACATAAATAAAAGCAATGTTTTGATTTATAAAAAGTTCAACATAGATCATAAGGTTCAAAACTAAAATATAGAATTCATAATATTACTTACTAATTATTTTTTTATAAAACATGTTTCATTAATGTTTAATTCATTCATATTTCATTATAATTCTATAAATTTTATTGTATTTTTAATGTTAGTTTTATATTAATATTCATCCAAAAATCATTTATTAATAAAAATATAAAAAAATACAACCCACACTAATTTTTATATTGTATATTAAAATATAAAAATAATTTCATTAAATTAAAATTTTATGTTTTCGAATTTTTTTATCACATTATATTCTAGAACTATGTGAATTAAGCTATAGTTTCATTATAATGAAATATTTAGATAATACAATTGAAGATCTACTAATAAATTTTATCCATATTCGACAATAATAATCTAAAAAACTATATTTGATATAAGAATGAATCCCCATAACTCATAATTGAGAGAAATGATTCTGATCTCACATCATCAAAATAAAATTTTAAAAATCATCCTATTGAAATGGTTTGCTGGAAATATCAACCAATTTCTCCTTTCTATGAACAAATTATATCTTTACATCATTATTTTCCACATGATATTTGATGAAGTGATACATTATATAAATATTATTTCAAATTAAGTATTTAAATTAATTTATATAAATAATTATTGAAAATTGATTATAAAATATCCCGAGTAGTGGAAATTTCACCCCAACAGAAAAATCTTCCAACTGATGTATCATTCCTATGAGTTGAGTTATATATATATTGGAAATGATATAATCTACAAAAGTGGTACTCATATTAAAAGAACATTACTCCTTAATATTCAGACATACACAAATATCACCTAATAACAAAACTAAACTATTTGTAGACAAACATTCATCAATATTTTCATCCCAATCTACATATAAAACCATTAATAAATTATGATTCCCTTTTTTATGATACATTTTTTATAAATTCAACTGAATTTTTTTTGTAACTAAGAATACACTATACATCAATTAATTTGGAAAATTTTGGTTCACATTGATAGATGGTAGAAACTGTAACATTGTACCCAATTTGAGCTCTAATGCTGTAATGCATAGAAAATTTCCAATATATTACCAAAATTCTATTAAATCCAATTCCAGTCCATCTATATTTTTATAAAAAATTGATACCAATAAATTGGGTGCATAAATTAGAGTTGAATTCAAAAAATCAATATATTTTTCATATCATGCCTCTCTTGAGATAAAATAATGTTGAATTTATGAAGAGATATTTGTAAACAACGAAAAAATATTATATTATCATGTAATGGAAATGAAAATTTCTAACCTAATATCTAATGGAAATTATTCAATAAATAATTCTTCATTCCCATAAAATATATTACCATCTACATAAATATTAATAATTTGAGATGCCTATTTATCATCTTTGATTTAGATGTTATTTACCTCTATTTTCTTTTTTATATTTTAACTTATTCAAGAAATAATTTACCACATAATACCATTCCCTTATGGATTTATTCAAACCACATAAATCAATTTGTAACATACAAGAAGATTTATCTTTTTCAGTAACAAATAATACACAATATTTTTTGATATAATCCCCTTCCTCCAAGTATGTATTAAGAAGGGTATACTTATATTCCTTAGGGAATATCATTTGTTTCCTATTGGATACAATATAAAAAAATATCCTATTAGATTAAATCATTTAAATTAGCTTAACAGTCTCATTAAAATCAATTCATTTCGATTGAGAATACACTTTAAACATATGTCTTGTTTTGTTCCTATCAACATTACCCTTTTCATTCCACTTGTTCCATAAAACCAATTTTGGTGAAATAATAATTTTGTTTTATTACATGGGTTCTATATATTAAGTTTAATTTTTTATCAATTTGATTTGACTCTCTATTCATAGAATTTTCAAAAATCATATGCTCTATGGATTCTCGTATATCTATGAAATAAAGATGAGAAAGGAGTGTGGTATGTCATGATGTCTGAAAAGTTCTTTATATTTGAACATGTTTTCCCTATTATCATATGATATTATTCCACATTATATGATTTCTCGTCCATGAATATACTGAATGAGGTTGTTAGTAATCCCATGAAAAAACAAAATCATCTTCTTTATCTTGAACTTCGTTCCAAATTTCCTGATTTAAAGATACATCGACCTCTTTTTAAATAAAAAATTATTCATCCTCATTACTTCTCGAACATTCTATTTGAAAATAAATTTATTACATTTTGTCTTATAATAACATTAAATTTCCATAATAAAAAATATTTTTTCCTCACATTGTTATAAAAATAGAATACTATTTCTATTTGAATATAATAAAGGAAAATAACATTTAAACCTTGCGGTTCAAACTTTTCCTAATTTTCAACATTACCATTGATAATGAAGTAAAAAAACTATTAGGTATATTATAAGGAAAAGTTTTAATATACATCCTACGGGTATATATCTATGTTTTTACTAAATAGTAATCGATTATTATTATGAACCATTGCTCTAATTGATTGTCTCTAAAAGTACTGATATGTTTCGTGATATAATAACATAGTCTGATACATCACTACTAATATTATTTTATTACATTCTACAATTCCATTTTTTATGGTGTATACGATACAATAAGTTCATGTTGAATACTATGCCTCTAAATATTTGTGTAAGTCTTCCAATTATATATTCACTAACATTATGGTTCCAAAACATCTTAAAGGGAAAAAACTTTTACAAACTTCTCAAAAAAATATTATATATTTTTAGCGCTTGGGATTTAAGTTTAATAAACATAATTAATTTAATTCAATTAAAGTCATCAATAAATAAAATAAAATAAAAAACTCAATTTCTTGATTTATTTCCCATGGTCATCAAAACGTCCATGTTTCTATGCACTAAAGGATGGGTAGATTGAATCTATGCCTTATTATGTGGTGAATTAATAATAATTCATTTATAAAATGTAAAGACATCAAATATCATTATATTTTCATGTTAGGTACATAAATAGAATTATTTCTTCTGATAATATAAATAATATTATTTTCGAATAGATGAATAAACCATTGATACAACAAATTACTCTCATTTTATGTGCTCATGTAACAAGGATTTTCATTTTTACCAGCCTAAAAATGATTACTCCTTATATGATGACATCTTATCAAATTAAATCTATCATTCATGACATATACAATAAATCATTTATATTTATAGAACACTTTATTTCCTTTATATCATAACTTATACACACTTTGGATTTTTTATTTTGTTCCTTCAATCAATACTGTGTTCATGGATTTTAATTTTTCTTTCCCAATCACAATTGATCCAACACATTTGATTCTTCATAACCCATAAGTATGAAATATCAATAAAAATTCCTTATCATTTTCATAATCCATTAAATGGATAAAATAACTAGTAAAATTAGTAAAAAACAATATATACAAACCATATAATATTACCTTTTAATTCACTGAGTTCAACTTCCCCAACTAAGGCATTATCTTTAACATTAAATATCTTATTCTGTTGTTTTTAGTATTCTAACTCATGTTTTTATGGGTGGTATAAATAGAAGGAATTCATTTTCTTGGTTACATTTCTATTCATATTTTAAATTTATATATTAGAGAACATAAAACCTATTATTTGATTACAACAAAACTATTATATATATTTGACCTTTTTCCTTTTATAGGGATGACACCCAATAAACAATTTCATTAAAAACACATTGGATTGTAGTAATATTGACAATCAAACAAACACATTATAGACTTGTTCCAAAAGTCTCAAAATTACATAAATGATCAATCAAAAGAATACAAACGTTTTTAAATAATATGTTGTCTATAATTTTGAACTCATCTTCCATACCTCACTATTTCTATAATCTTATATTATTCCTAAAAAATGAATTTATATTCAACTTATAAAAAATTATTCTTTAAATCAGGACTTATCTTAGTCTATTTAATGTTAATAGTTATGGATTATTTTAAATTAAAGTAAGGGTTCATATAATATTATAATTACTAAGGTTCTCCATAAATTACTACAATATTAGTCTTGTTGAAATCTTCCTTCATCTCAAACTCTAAACCAACACTTTTTGAATTATTTTACTTTCTATAGTTATTTTTGGTTTTATTATTGATCCCCTCTCTTCTTTTAATATTCACCAACATGTAGAATAGAATAATAAAATATGGATTTATAATTTATTTGGTTCATATTTCTCATTGATTAGAATCTATTGAATATTTTTATGCTCCATCTCCTTAACTATAATTATTTATTCCTTCATTATATTTGAATTATTTTCATCCACAATGAATTTAATTAGGATCTAAGTTTATTTTATAATAAATATTTTTATGTCCTAAAAAACATGTCCATTAATTCTCTAATAATGGTTTTATATTAACAATATGATGATATCATTATTCAATTTATAAATCATTAAGGGAAACTCATTTAATTATCTTTACAATTTAAATTCAATATAAATATATACATATTAACTTATTTAACTACTTATTCTATAAATGGTGACATTTTTTCATTGACATTAGTAGTGATAAATGTTTCATCATGTTCATCAATAGAATTACTGAGTTCATAATTATGTTTTCTTCCCTCACAATATTTATTCAATAAATATATCTATTATATTTAGATAATTTTATTCATTTAGTTGGATGAAAACTGTCACTGACTGGATTTATTCTTAAATAATATTATAATATTTTCTTTTTCCTCTTCATTTTATTCATAAAATTTTGATTTTTGGAAAATTGATGTAATGATACCAATAGGTCCACACTTAAAAAATTTTAATTAGATTTTTATATAGAGCCTTAAATTACATTTTTTCACATTTATATAGTTAAAATGAATCATTTATCCTAAAAATTGATTAATATTTGATTCTCAATATAAGTATCCTACATAAAATTCATCACCATTCTTCATATACTTATCTTGATAAAATCATTGAAAATAATTTATATTTTTTAGATTTTCCATTGTTCTTGAAAAAATAATCTATTCATTTAATAAGAAATTAAAATATTTTTTAATTCATCAAAAATAAGTGGTCTAAGATCTTTAACTTCCAAAACTAATACCTTTTTATTTAATATGTCTAGTTTGATGTGAACTATATTTTCTATCATTATAGAATCATTTAACATTTCAATAAATCATATGATCATGCTCAACATATCATTAAAATTTATAAATACAACATCAATATTTTAATTATCATTCATCACAAGTTCATCAAAATTGTATATCTAAATATGTTTCTTTTCTAACTTAATTTTATGTATTTCCTTAATTGATACTCTAAATCATGACTTTAATTCATCTCACCATTTTGATTCATTTTTCCTTCATAAATTCAAACACATAATGGGACGAAAATATAGCTATAAGACTCCATGTATTTTCAATATATTTATGTTAGAATAAATTTAATCTATCCATTAGATCGGGATATACAGAACAGCAGTATTAAAAAATAGATAATTTAGGATTTTCGCACTTCTTTAAAATTTAATTTTAACACTTTTTGAAAATTTATTTAAAAAAAACCACATTTTTTAAATAATAATAAAATTTTCTTACGGTGAGTTTTTGTTATTTTTATGAACTATTTCATGTTACGATAAATAAGTAAAATGATGGATTCTAATTGAAAACTATCATTTCATTTATATCATGTATAATGATAATTATATTTTTTATTGTTTTTACAGTAATATTGGATTAATTTGATATCATTTAATATAATTTAGGTCATTGAAATGAGCGTTGTATTTAGTTAAGTTATAAAAACATTATAAACATTTGGACAACTTTCATTCTCATCACATAAGTGGGGTTATAGGTAAGTTATAATTTTTTACCTATGTGAATTGAATTTGGAAAAAAATAATTCAATATTTTTAATAATCATAATTCATATTTTATAATAGGTTTATATTTATTTTTTCCCAAAATGATAATTAAATGCAATAAACATTAATTATTGATGTTAGTGTTTAAAGGGGTTTACCAGCGGTAAACTAGAATGATAAAATTGAAAAGGACTTAAATATTCATTTCATTATACTAAATGAGCTCATTTATATCATAACAAAAAAATTATAAACAAATATGGAAATTATTTTCCTATTACCACTGAAAATGACCTATATAATAAGTTAAGTAGTGAATAGAAAAAATGACATTTATCTTACTTTTAATATCTATAAATTCTATAGATATGAAGATAAATAAAATAGGTTCACATATATATATAATTTTAAAATATAATTGATTTTTCATTTTCATTATATTATATTTTGTTATTTTATAACAAAACATTACTTAAAATTCCTATGAAATGCCAACATAGTAATTATTTATTTAATAATTAATTAAAATAAATTGTACTATAAATATTAAAAGTGATGTAAATTATATGAATTATTGTGTGAAATTATTTTTTGTTGATGAAAACATTATATAACACAATTTGGATATAAATATATTAAAATTACATCATTGAATGTATATTTTTTAAGATAGATATAATTAACAATATATTAAATGAAATTAAAGTAATTTCAAATAAAATTATATTTTATTAAATTAATTATAGTTAACATAAATTCTATCTAATTCTGGGATATTTTTGAAAGATAATAAAAAAATCCATTCATTTATTAATTTATCTTTTATAATGAATATATTAACCCCGTGATGTTCGAAACGTTGTTAAATGAGTTAATGTTAAATTAGTGTTTTTGTATATTAGGTGCAGTTTGGTTAAAATTAATTTCCACAACATATAAGTTTAATATTTTATAAATTATATATAATATTTAAAATCCATGTATCTATAGTTTATAACAATTTCTATTTTATTTTATATTAAATTTATAAATTAACTACGTTAAAAAAACTAGTCTGTACAGTGGACAACCAGAACGGAAAAAAAAGAAACACAATAGTAATGGGAGAAAAGGCTTAAAAATGTGTTTAATTATTTTTAGGATATATGGATCGACCATATCATTCATTTAAACCAATAATTATCAATTTTAAATACACTTTATGTAATATAGGGCTCGTAATAGTGAAACATTTTTAGTATTTACCAAAATAAAGCTCATCAACTATAATGGGCACTCACCCCCTCCCGTAATCACACATTCAAGCATATTTTTTCATCCAAGTACATAATAAATAAATACATAAAGTCCTTCACCTTATCCTAGAATAATTATTTTATGCAGAAATTCACCTTATGAATTGTTTAGTACAAACCTAGAGAATACCTAAAGAAGATATAATATCCTTCAACACAGATCATTATTTTACTTCTTTATACACCTCATTAAATTTTAATTACACCATGATGATATAAAAAATAATTTATCTTCCACATAAATTGAATTTTTTTATTAATTTCACTGGTTATAACCTTTTACACTTCAGTCAAATGGGTTATAAAATCATTGTTTGTGTACATGGGGGACTACCACCTTACAATCCAATGTTGTTCATTTTTCCATTTCCACCTCTCAAGGTTGGGTACAATGATAGATAAAAATTATATATATGATATCTATAACATATTTATAACTATATAGTTACTATATCATAAATAACATTGGACATTCAATTCTATAGGAGATACAATATCTTCACTAATGTGTATAGTGGAATACCGCCTCCTGAAGGAATTTGATTTATCTTTCACAAACACTTCACATTGAAGCTGATAAAGATAGTTTTAGTTAGTATATATCATATACATGAAATAATTTTAATACTAATTAAATATTTATTATTATATAAATATAATATATATCATTTCCCTATTTTTCTTTTCATTCCCTTAAAAAAGATAAAATTGTTTGTGTATGTGTGGACTACTTCCATCAAGAAGCGATGTGACTCGTTTTTCATCACCAAAACACTTTAATAGTATATATATTAGTATATAATATATTATATATTAAATAATGATATTTGTAATAGTTAAATTAGTACTTACCTTATTTCCATATTGAAAATGTGAAAATGGATGTTTTCCACATGCATATGTACGGCCTACCACATCCATGATCCAAGCATACTTCATTTTTCATAACCATCAGTAATGATATGTTATAAAAATATTATTAATTTATTTATATTAATAATATTTCATTATTATAAATTTGGTGATGATAAAACTATATATTATGTGAACGAACAACATTATTAGTAACAAAACACATATATGAAAACAATACATTTGACAGCAGAAAAAAATGAAAACTATGAAAGATTATTCATGAATGGGTTATAATATGATATAAAATGATCATATAAGATATTATATATATCAATATGTATATTTTATAAGTAGATAAAATTTTTAAATCCTCTAGAATGGATGTTAAGTAATATACAATAAAATCGAATCATTTGATAAAATATTTCATCTCAATTTACTATCCCTTGAGACTTATTGGTTGTTATATCCAATTCACATTTATGTGGTTTGTATAATTCTCCTTTTACATGTAATAACATAATTCATTCATATGTAATAGTCATTTAAATTTCATTTTGAATTATCTCATCCAAGGGAATTTAATATGAAAATTACCATGTTGTAATTTTTTTTTGGAGAATCTGACTTTATTTTTCAAATGTTAACTTTATCATTAAAAAATCAAATTATTGTAATATATTTTAATTAGATGATAAATTTATCATAAATATAAAAATTATTTCATGATGGATATGATTACTTTAAAAACTTTATATCAATTTTTTCAAATAGTTTTTACATATACTGCTATTTTTTTAAATGGGTTAATTTTCATAAATATATATCCTTTACACAAAAAAATATTTAATGATATGGAATATTGCTTATTGAATTATATAAATCATTTTATATATGAGGAATTATTTATAAATTCACTAATGGATGGTACTAAATTAGTGATTTCCTCATGATTCATGAGTAGTCCCATGAGACTAATTGGATTAAAAAATTAGACAATTTTTTACGCATTATATTTTAAAAATTATTACAGATGGTCTTGATAGAAAAGGTATCATGTTCCTGAGAAACATGAAGTTCAATAATAAATCACTTCCTTCATTAGGTACCTAGAAATTATTATCCATTATATTTTCATTATGATGATATCTATGGATGCATTTAATTCTTTATTAATTTATTAAATTGCATGTTTTATCATTTATTTATCATTCAATATTTATTTTTCTTGATCCGGTCATGATATTCATGTTTTTTGAATTTAATGTGTTCTTAATTATTTTCCTTTTCATGTTTATTATTCTTATTCATTCATGATAGATTCTATTATACATAACCCTTAATAATAATTTGAGGTTACCTTTATTTATTTTCTACACCTTATTTTATAATGAAGAATTCATTGAATGAGTTTTAAAGGATCTAGTTTATTATTTTTACTTATATATTATTTTTAATTTTCAATTTATAATGTAAACTTTGTATCATTCGTGTATTTTTTTCTCCTAAACTACTAATCTGATTGGTCATTAAGGATTTGATTCCTTGCATATATTCCAATTTTGTAAAGTAAGTCACTGGCTCGGGGAAACTAGGTTTGTGGTCATTATAGTTAGTATCAAGATATTATTAATAGAAACCAGGGGAACTAGATTTAAGAAATCATATATTAAGAAAAATAAAAATATGATAATCTTCAACTATATGTATAGACAAATGTCATAATGTTTTCATATGTGTGTGATTATGTGAATATTCCTAGAAATATATCCTTATAAAGGTACTACAAGTGGATTATGTTTTAGAACAGATGTCCCTAGAGGTAATAACCTTGAAAGGGGTTCATTTTGATTGACTTGATCTTCACCTAGTACACAAAAACATGCCTTACCCCACACCTAGTTTGACACCCCCTAAGGATATTCTTAAAAAATTAACATTTATTTATAAAACACTGTAATGGATGTTATAATAGTGATATTTCCCACAGATACTGTGATTATGAATATGATACTATCTATTGTGAAGTATTTAACTTTTTTTCGTATTGATTTAATATTAATAATTTTAGAAGCTAATAGAGTATGTTTGATTTCATGTAAATGGAAACTGGAAGGAAGGATGGCGTCAATACACATTGACATATCCCTGTTGAGGAAACGAATACATCTATTATTCGAATAGAGAAATTTAGGTCTATATTAGGGTAGAGTAATAATGTTTTAAAATATAATATTTTCATGATGTATCAACTTATCCCCTGATGATATTCTTCTATATTAGATCACTTTATGGGACATATACCCTAATAATTTAGTGGGACTACAAACCGAATGGAATTTTTGAAATTGATAATATCTTTGGAGAATATATATGTACATTGGGTTATAGTGAAAATAAAAATGTTACAATTTTAGTGTTTTAAAAAAAAGAAAATTCTAATTAATGGTGGTTTTTGATAAAAAATTCATAGTGGGAAGATGAAATAGAAATCATGGAATAAAAATATTTTGGGGAGGAATTCACCGAAAAAATTTTTCCTTGTGAAAAATAAACCTGAAATGAATGGAACATTTCAGAGTTTAAAGAAAAATTAATATGAAGGTGTTGTAGTGTATGAATATCCCATCACATGTTTATTTAGTTATGCTATGGAGAGTACATACGTAACAAAAATTTCGAGATTTTCTATTTTGTTAATTGTCGTAAGAAAAGTTTCCAAAGGGCACAGGTCTCACATACATTTTCTTCATATAATGAAATTATTTTATATAATATAATGATTGTGAATGGTTTATAAAAGTAGTATGTATTTTAAGGGAATCAAGATAATAAGTTGAATATATGTAAAAAATGATAAAGGGCAGAGGTAAAGAAGGAAATTCCCATATATGATAATTGTGGAAGGAAACACCCAGCTACTAGTAAGAAGGTAATGGTTGTTTTCCACATGCTTGTAGATAAATGTCGTAATTCCAATTATTTCAAGGGAAAGAATAAAATATCTAATGTTAAATGTTTACAATATTTATAGATGGGGAAATATGAAAATTATTACCATAAGTCCCATGTGAATATACCTCAAATGAAGCAAAGGGATCAAGGTCATGCTTATGATGCTGATACATCCAACGTGGAATGAATAAATTTTTTAGGTATCTATATCTAGAAAATATGTTCATGATTGTATTATAGTTATACAAATGATGAAATATATTTTTATTATACTGTATTATTTTTTCATAATGAATTTGAAATTTTATATTAAAAGGTACTGATGACAAAGAATAATGATTTCAGGGGAATGTTTAACTTCAGGGAAAAAACATTACTAAGTAATGTAATACGATCATGAAGTTGAGATAATTATGTTGTGATGAAATGATTATTTATATGAATTGGATAATACTAAAAACCTTGTAATATGGTAATGATTCATTGAAAAATTGGTTTTTTCAATCCTTGATGGAGTTAACAACATTATTAGATTTAATGACTATATCTAATAATATGTGTTTTATTAATGGATTAAGTAATCATGCATGTTTTTATATATTTTTATGGTTATTCATTTCATTACTATATTTCTTGAGAATACATTTTGAATGTATTCACAAATTTTTTATGGGTGATTAATGGAAACTTCATGTTGAGTGGATAATTGGTAAGATCATTTTTAAAATATAATAACATTATTTCTAATTTACTGAATATTTATCTTCTGGAATGTTTCTTAAGTTTTTCTAATTAGGAAATTGTTTATGTTGAAATTTGGACAAGGTTTTATAGAATAATTTATTATTGAAACATATGAAGATTTATGCATATCATATAACTTATTGTAACTATATTAGATTTGAAAAATAGTTTGAGAGTGAAGGAAGTAAATTTAACTATTTAATTGTCATTATGATCTAGTCAAATTTATTTTTAGTGCTTCATAAAAAAATCATTTTTTGATATTAACATCCTGGATTAAGGGTTGAATTAGAAATTTATTGATGAAAAACCAGATGATTATGTTACGCTTAAGAATTATAAATGTATCAATTAATAATATTTATATATAGTCATAGAGTTTATAATAAATCATCAACATTTGAAAAAGTTATCTTGAAATAAAATGTCATCCAATTTCTATAATTTTTGATGACATCATTGACATTCTTCACACTAAGTTTTTTATGGTTTTACAGCGGTTAACCTTCTCTACATCACCAAATTTATTGTGATCAATTTTTTGGTTCACTATCCATTAGTATTTTGGTATAGGATTTCTCTTCCATTTCCATATTTTATTTTCCATCATGTTTTATCTGACATTGAAACAAATTTCTGTGATTATTATAGAAGACATTTAAACTATCCATTCTCTCTTATTAAGGGGATGTGTAATTAACCAATTTTTGGATGTGTTTTTTTTATAAAGGTATTATCAAATATCATACCCTTCATAAACAAGATCATGTTTAAATTTTGAGGATGGCGTTTATTTAATTTAGGGAGTATGTAACACCCCATGTCCTTGAAATATATTTACTTGTGAATAAAATTAATCTATGTTGTATCTTTCAATGCACATAACAATAAGTTTAATCAAAACATTATTTAGTCATGAATTGCCCACATAAATTAAAATTAAAATTTAACTATTTTACAAAATTTATTTGAAAAATAATATACATTTTTGAAATACCAATAACGAGATTATCATAGTGTTAATTTTAGGTATTTTTCGAAAATATTTCATTTTATGATTAATAGTGATAAGATAATGAAATTTAATTGTAAAAATTCTGTTAATTTCAATACATTATAATGTTAAATTATATATTGAATTGGTTATAATGTAATATTAGTTAAATATTATATAAATTAACAATATTTAAGAAATTTCAATTAATTTAATTTTGACTTTAGAGAGAAAAAATTACAATCTTTTGAACATTATCTCTCTAAACCCCCAGGTTCTCATCATGTATATGGAATTAATTTTAATATAAAATTTGCAGAATTCAATGAATTGAAAGTTGAAAAATGTTTTCCATAGTTGTAATCAAAGAAATTTATAATGTCTAATATTTTTAACCAAATATTTTTCCCAAATGAATAGTAAATGAAGACAAAATGAATTATAGTTGTTAAGGTAAAATTTGTTTTACTATGGAGTTGAAGTATAATGATAAAAGTAAAAATGACATAATATATTGTCTCAATTTTATTTCATGACTATATTTCAATATTTTCAATAAAATTATGTAATATATGGAAATTATTTTCCACCTTCCTTACAATATGAAAAATTTATTAAGATTAGTAAATAAAAAAGATACTTTTCTTACTTATAGTATCTATAAATACATAAGATTGGTAGAAAAAAATAAATGTTCAATTATATATATATATATATATAATTTTGAAATAAAAAATATTTTTTAATCACTATAATTTTAAATAATATTTTTAGATGAAATAATTACTTTTATTTCTTATGAAATATCAAAATAGTAATTATTTAGTTAACTATAAAATAAAATTAATGATACTAAAAATATTTGAAGTGATGTAAATTGAATTAATTATTATGGTAAATTATTTTTTTACATGAATATATCATGTAGAATATGTGTTGAAAATATATTATAATTTAATAATTGTTTTAATATTTCTTAATTCAAATGAAATGCATAATTTCAAAATAGACATTAATGTTGATTTAAATTCAATAATATTTTTGGGCGTTTAAATTTAATAGAAATAATATCATCTGACAAGTGACTTTTTAATGCTAATAAAATAAAAAATATGGTCCATTAATCTACCAAATTATATTTTATAATGAATATATTGACCACTAAATAGCAGAGTCTGTGTTAGTATAGTTAAAGTAAAAGTAGTGTTTTTAGGCATCATATGTTCTTGAGCCAATGTAAATTTTTAACACACAAAGAATTTATATTTTATAAATTATATATCATATATATAATAACTGAGTATAAATTATATACTAAGTCCTGTTTTATTTAATATTTAATATATAAGTTACCCAGGCTAAAAATTATATCAACCCTAGTGATAACCAAAATTCGTAAAAATATAGAAATAATGAAGTTAAGGAATATATTTTCGAAACCATTAGTTTCATTGTGTGGTTGAGGTGTGGATAGAACATATCTTCCTTGAAAACCACAAATAATCAATATTTGATATACTTAATGTAATATTAACCCCCCCCCACAATACTTAATACATTTGAGAATTTACAAGAATGTAACTCCTCTTGAATATAAAATGGAATACACACCACTAACCTCTTCGCACCAATACAACTCATTGGTTTTCCCAATTCCGTACCAAATAACATCTAAAACTCCTTCCAAAGTTCCAATAGGCCTTATTTTGGGAATAAATAAATTATAATAAGTCTTTTTAAAAACATAAGGATAATACCCAGAGAAGAGGTAATGTTATTCAATGAGAGTATCTATTGTACATCTTTCTCTGACTCCATCATCTATTAAAACACACTTATATGAAAAGACATATATATTATATATACTAGGACTTTTATTTCAAAAGTTGGAGACCAAAAATATTCTCCACATCCATGAATTCTGTTATGAAATTATTGTTCGTGTATACGGCAGACTACAACCTCTCCAACTGATGTCGTTCATTTTTTAATTTCCAACTCTCATGTTTGGGATTATGGTGTGTCTAAATTTATATACAATAATTTTAAAATATTTATTCCACCAAATTCAATATTTAATATAATTTTTTCACCTTTCATTCGAGAGGATATACGATAACATCAGACGTGTGTGTGGCTGACTACCACCTGGTGAAGCGATGTTATTTGTCTTCCACTGAAGAATCAGATGGAACGTGATAAATCTAAAGAGAATTATTATATTTAATATAAATGAAATTTTTTTGATGTTAATGAAATAATTATCCTTCTATAAATTTATCATATCTCATTTTATTCATTTTCATTCCATCCACTTAATGATGAAATCATCGTTCTTGAACCTATGGACTACCACTTTCACAAAGTGATGTGACTCACTTTTCATCACCACACCATATGGATGGTATATATATAAACATATAATATTGTATAAATGATATTATGATCATTTTCTAATGGTAAAATATTATATACCTATTTTCCATAATTTTCATTAAAAAATGGATATGCTACTCAAGTGTACGTATGTCCTACCATCTCCATGATAGAAAAAAAATTCATTGTTCATAACAATCATTCATGATTTGTATTAAAGGTATAATTAATTTAAAGTTATTTTAATTATTAAATTATTATTGTTCTTTGTATAAAGAATTTCAGTTATATTTCTAGAGCCATATCATTAATGAAAAAACCCGCATTAAAAAACACGACAATTAACACTAAATATAATAAAACAATCACTGATTATTAACTAATGGGTGATATTTTGTAGGAAATGATAATAAAAGATATTAAAATTACCATTATGGTTCTGGTATAAGTAGAAAGAAAGTTTAAAACCACTATATATGTGGTTAGAAAATGTACAATCAAAAGGAACCATGATGTAAGGGATTTAGTCACAATTTACAATTCATTAAGGATTATTTGTTTTTATGCACCAATTCACTTTTATGTGGTGTATATATATCCCATGTGAAATTTTATATCATGATTTATTCATACCTAATGGTACATAATTTTTCAATTGATTTATTTAATCCCTGGTGTTTTGATATATTAATAAAAAATTGTTAAATGTTATTGATCAATCTCGCATTCTTTTGTGATTGTTAACTTTCTCTAGAACAAATAACTTTCCTATAATAAATTTTCCATGAACATTAAATTTAAATTAAATATCAATACTCTACCAATAAGGATAGTATTATTTCCAAAAATACATTCCAATATCTACATATCGCATTCACTATGAAATTTATTTGATTAACTGGGAAAATATTTATAAATAAGTATCCTATATGAAATATGGATATTTTATGATAAGGAATATTGATTCATGAATTAAATAAATTATTAAATATATGGGGAATTATGTGGACAAAAATTTATGGGTGGTACTAATTAATGATATCCCATGAATGCATTGGTAGTCTCATGAGTCTAACCATATTTTTAAATCATGTGGGATTTTACCTTGTATATTTCCAACTATCTTTTGAAATGATTTTAAGGTAAAGGATTCATATTCCTTGGAAAAAATGACATCCTATAATTAAGAATTACCTTCCTTCAAAACCCAGTTTTTATTATTCACGATATTTTCACTGTGTGGTTCTATTTGGATACATTCCATTCTAATTTTATTGTTCTAATATTTTGTGATGTATGTTATTTACTTTCTTATATTGATTCTTCCTTATCATTATAATCATATTATTTAAATTGAATAATTTCCTAGTTATTTAAATTTTCATTTTTATTATGGTTATTGATTCAGGATATCATCCATTATGCCTAATCCTTACTAGGCATTTCACTACACAATTATTTTTGTCCTTTCCCATGTTTTATAACAAGAGGTCTTTAAATGATACTTTTAGGATGCATTTTATTTGATTTTGTTAAGTATTATATTTCATTATCTATTCCTTGTTTGAAATTTGTAATATGTATGTATATTGTTCTCCAAAACATCAAAACATATCATTCCATTGGTATTTTATTACTTGTATCCTTGCTAATGTAATAATTTAAGACTCTATCTTTGGGATACAAGGGTAAGTTCCATTATAATATCATTCTAATCATATCCATTATTTAAAAAATTACTCTTATCTACCAGCATAATGGATTAAAATTATGTTTTTGAAGAATTTGAAATAGTTTCATCTTTCAAGAAATCATAATTTATAGAAAATAATAAAGGATTCATATTGTACATCCATAAAAGAAAGACCTTTCTTATAAAACATTGTATTCTCCTGAGTATTCCCTAAATTATCATTTTCCATTAAATACATCATAAATTCCATGAAATTTTTTTCCCTATAGATAAACTCTAAAATTTATAACTGAAAAAAATAATTCATAATGTATGGAAAATTTTACTTAGACACCACATGAAAAATCCATCATGATTCATGAAATCACTTAGAGGGGGTGAATCATTTATGATACTTTCTTGTTATTCTTCTAGAAATAACCCCCACTATTTATTAATGTAATTTAGATTACTATGAAAAAAACACACATAAATGAAAGAATTTATTTAATCACCCATAAAATTAATAAGTTCAATCATTTTTATGATTTAGATTCTACTGAGAAAATATGACCCAATTAAATCAACATGTATGTATAGGGAGAACGGAATATCTATTTACTCATGCAAAAAATGTTCTCTCAATTGTGTTTGTGTTCTTATCAAACTGTTATAATGAAAACTTATTTAGCTATTGAACAACAAGAAATTATCAAATTGAACTAGTGTTATATTCAAGTTTTTTTTTCATTTATTCTTACCATTCGTCAACATTTAATTTCCCCGGTTTCTTCTTCTACATGTAAAATCTTCGCAACACCATCTTCTTCTTATTTTTCTTTGATATTATGCTCTATAATTATTTAATTTTTTAAATAATATTTTTCATGTACATAAACTCTTCATTTTTACACATTAATCTCAATATAGTATTTTACATTCATAATAAGGATCATTACTCATTTTAATTTTAATTCAATATTAACTTTCAAACAATTAAATTCCACTACCCATATCATAATCTCATTTTTACCCCTTTTAGCTTCTCCATTCGTTCTGTTCTAGTTCATTTCATTGTAGTTCAAAATAATATATCCTGACCATGTAGATATAATAATATTTTCTTCTTCTCCAATATTCAGCTATAATCTATATCATGAGAGCCTTATTTTTTTTATTCAAAAACAAAATTTTGTGACATTTGAAAAATGATCAAACTACATTAGAATCATCTCAATCGTTTTCTTATTCAAAATAAATATTATTTAATTTATAATTTTAATTTTATATAAATCCTTAAATTATATAAAGTGTTTAACCTTTCTTTAAGAAATCATATAAAGGCAGAAAAATCCATAAGTAGGAACATTACAAAAAATATTAATTAAAATGATTATGATAGCTTATCTAAGTACTATGAATGAATTTTATAAACTAACCTGAATATATTATATAATTTTTCAATGTAGTGATATCCACTCCCAACATTACCAATATTACAGGACATAACCATATTTTAGACAGAAACTCCAAATAATAAGAATTTCTACATGTGAAAAGAAAAATAATCGATCCTTTTATTATTACGGGTCTTCATCACCAATCATAGTTACTTTGTTCCATGATATCATTCCTGAAATTTCCCCTAAACTTTATTTTAAATTATACACTCGCAGTATTTTCTCTTACAACATTTATTTTAATGATATTATTACAATGGGTTATTGAAAATACGGTATATTTTTTAAATAAAACATTGAATTTTATAGATATTTTGTTTTATTTAACCTTTCATTTGATATTTTACATTATTATACACAAAAAATGAATTAAAATTATTTTCCATGCCTATAGTTTGATCATTATTGTTGATTAGGTTCACAAGAATAAATTTTGGTAATCATTGTTGGCTGATGTTAATTGTTTACAATATATATTATCATATATTTAATAAACAAATATCAAAGGATGTTCATTATATTGAGGTATATCAATTTTCATTAATATGGAACATTAATCGTTGAAAATGATTTTAGATCATATATCATTGATTTGAGTTTAAAAACATAATGAAAATAATAATAAGATCACCATGTAAGTAATTCTTTAACCAAATGTGTGGTCTTTAACACTTCGTAATAGTGAATCCATAGTTTTCTCTCTAAGAGTTATACCTTACATCTCTGTTATAGACCAGATTATTAATATAATATCTTTCATCCAACACATGGGTAAAGTGTCTATATAGATGTATTTATCATATCCGGCCTTCTCATCTCTATTATGGTTAAAATATTCAAAAACATTGGATACACATCTTAAGGTATAAATATGATGTTGATCTAGTCCTTTCATGTTTTATCTTTCACTAAAAAAATATTCTTAATTTGAAATGGATAAAGTGTGGAGTGAATTCTAATAAAGTAATGGGTTTGGGGAATTCGTGAGTACTTGGATCAATTTAATGTATTTTTATGGTCTTTATAATTTCTATATGTGATTTCATTGTGCAATTTTTTTTGTTAAATTTGATTTTGAGATGGGAATTGAATTTCTATATTTATTCATCTAGTACATCAGTAATGGATATAAATAATAAATTCAGGGGTTTTATTAGAAACTAAAATTGGAATGTTTAGATTTAATATTGTATTTTTTTATTTCATTCATGGTTTATAACTTCCATCATTAATTTATTTTATAATTTAATCATTATTCTCATAATATTTACAATTCTTCTTTAAAATGTATTAATTTGGAACAATATAAACATCGAATAATTGAATATTATAAAATAATGATTCAAATTTAAAATTTTACAATCCAGTTACTCAATATTTTAGATATATGTTTTCCTTTTTCACTAATGTAATTGTTTAAAAGTAATTAATTTTTTCATTAAATCGAAAAAAAATTCAATGGAAAATTAAACACTGAAAATATAAAATATATGTGGATCCTATAATTAATATAAAATAAAAAAAATATAACTAATAAAAAATGAAATAACATATATCCCTGAATTAATATTTGATACAATCTAATTCCAATGTTCAAACAATTATCCTAACTATAAAATCTGATATTCAATATCATGGATTGATTTTATATCCAAAATATTCATCTAAAAATATCATGCATAAATGCAGAATGGACAATCCAATTGATATTAATTTTTATTATGTAATACAAGACATATTATAACACATTTTCATTTTCAACAACCTATTTGAATCCTCTAAATATAAAGGTCTTTATTGAACAATAATTAAGAGAGGTAATAGCATGTATGCAACATTAAGTGTGATGGAAAATAACATTTTTCCAAATTTCACCCAACATTTATCCAAACCTAATGAATAAGAAGGCTTTTCCAATCATTTAATTAAATAATGTCCCTATAAATATAAATTCATGGTGGATTAATGGGGTTTTGGGTGTCTTTGGTTTCTTTTTTTCATGTAATGTTATGTTTCCATTTTATCATCATATTTTTTCATCATTTAAGATATAAAAAAGTCACTCTAGTTTTTTAATATAAAACATTATTTCTCAATTATTATTCTTTACCTCATTATACCTATGATAGTACTTTTTGTATGTTTTGAAAATATTCAAACTATGATGAATTTATGAATATTTTACTATTTATTTCTTCTTTAATCCCACTTCTATAAGTCATATTCAGACTTCTATTAAAAAAAATTAAATTTAAAAGGATAACCCTCTTCTAGGTTGATTATAGAGAGTTTATATGTCTAGATTAGAAGTTTTTTTTGATTTACACCCTTTAATACAAACCATTATTTTATATTCTTTTCTAATGACTATTGTTTAACATAATATCTACTAAATTTAAAAACAAAATTTTTTTAGTGCTAATATGATATTATACATTATTGTAATCATGTAAATGATCCTTTGTGTTATTAGTGATTTTTCGCAGAATTGTAAAATAATTAATCATTGATTAATAAGGTATATTTTTAGAAAATATAATGGATAGTACTAAAATTAACGAGATGAAATTTTATATAAAAAAACAATCCAATCTAGCACTGGACACATCTAACAATCTACCCATATTAAATATCCATTTTAATTTAAATTATTTTGAATTATATTCATGAAATGAAATCAACATAAATATTTGAATAATTTAAATCCAAAATCCTTTATATTAACCTTGTTTCTCAAGGTTATCTTCTTCGGTCTCGGTAGATTCGATAACCTATATTTATTTCAAGAGACCACTTCTACCCATAGAGTATATTTTGGAGAACACCATTTTTTCACTATTACTAGTCTCCCAAGAAAATTTCACTATCTCATTATCTTTTCATCCTAGGTTACTTATTTTTATAATCACATTTCTATATTATTCCAATTCTATCATTTTTTATATTCCTTATCATATCAAATACTATTAAAACTATTTAGTTTTGAGTGATAATCATGGGGGTGAAGAATCCATTGAAAATAAGACCACAAACGTTTAGATCCAACTTTTTTGAAGAATTCAAAATCACAATCTAAATTCACTCCAAAAGAAAAATTATCCTTGTAAAATAAAATTTAAACTACGAAATAATTAGATGCAAACCTTAAATAAGGTACCCCAACCTTATGTAATGTAATAAATTATACTATAAATGACTAAGAAACACATTCCTAAACCAATTCCAAATATTCCATCACATATAAATCTCAATAATAATAAATCTATATCATAAAACACCATGTATTGAAGTAGATTATCACTTTTCATGGGATGTAGTCATCGATTTCTTACCATTACATCAATTAGTATAATGACATTGTTGATACCATGTCCCCTTCGTAAAATAATATCCATCGTGATGAAAATATTTCCTATTTGAAATGGTTGAGATAATAATGAGTTAAATAATGTGAGAGAAATATCCATATATTGATGGGAATAATTATAAAGAGATTTATCTAAAATTATACATTCCCCACGATAAAATAAATACAATTAAAAACATTATTAAAAAATAACTGAATTAAGGGGAGTCCATTTATGATTCATTGAAATGTTTTAGAGATAATATTTACGTTGTACCTAATCATGATTTTACAATACTATAAAACACAAATATTTAAAGAATGTTTAGGTCTATGAAACAAATATTTCAAAAAATATGTGTAACTATACTATCATAAATAAATCACACAATGATTCTTTGGAGTTTTTAAAATGTATTTTTGAACAAAACAAATCACGGGGAACCTCTTCCAAATTTGAAAAAACTGTCACATATTGTGGGATTCACACTATTATTGATTTTTAATATCTCGAGGATAAACATAAATCCATCTACATAAATATATAACAAATAAACATTTAGAAAGTATATAATGTTTTATTTATTGACCCTTTTTGCACAATATCTTAAAACATCACCATAAGAAAGATAATTTTTAAATGATTCCTTAAACTCATGAGGTTTATCTAATAATTTCATCTATAGAGTTCAATTATATAACATTTTTAATTAATTAGAACCCAAAAAAAAATTAATCAATGGTACAATCACCATAACAGATTTTTCGGTAGGATAATCATTAACCCTGTCACTCACAAGGTCTAAGTCCTTACCCTCCACAAAACATTATAAATCATAACTTGTATAAATAAAAGAACCAAATTATAAAACTATCTATTGATGTTATAATAACCTATCTAAATACCTAATCTCATTAATGGATTAAATTATATACTTATCCCATCATGCTAACTCCTCTATAACCAATGGATGAGAAATTATGAAAGAAAAATGAGAAAATTAATCCTAATATTTTTTACTATAATTTCTATTGTAAACCATTTAAAACCGTTAAAAACCCATTCTATATTATTCTAATCCTTACACAAAATTAATTTAATAAGATTGTTATATTTAATCTAATCATGATAAGCTCTAATATATGCCCATCTTAAGGTTTGATTCAATGAAAACCCAAAACCAACCATTCATAAAATATCTATGGAATACATATTTCGTGATACTAATGAAGAAATGACTATAAAAATGTGAACTATTTTAACGAAATAGATTATTCATAACCTATAATTTCAATCCATTAAACTGATCCATTCCTTAAAATAATTATGAGAAAAAAACTCAATAATTTGGACAATTTAACGGAGATATTTAATTATATTAAACTCGATATTTAATTATTCATAGAATACAAAAAATATCATTTCAATTAAAGTTCATTAAGAAATTATATACATTTAAAATGAATTTATCTCATTAAAAATATGTTCTTTTTTATTCTAATATGATGAATACCATTCATGAAATCATGCCTCTTAATCTAATGAGCCCTAATATCCCTTACATAAATGTTGTACTCAGATTGAAAAAATTTATTAATGGCTTATGTGCTTAGGGGTCCAGTTTTAACGTCGTTTCACATTTCATGTATTGAAAATTAAGGGTTGAGGACCATTAATCGACAACATTAACTCTCCAGATAATAGTGTTCAAGATCATAAAGAAGTATTAAAGGAGGTTTGGTTAAAATCAAAAATTCCTTTACCCAAATGAGGTCATTTTCATTGAAATGAAAAAAATATAGGTTCCATAGAATACACCTAAATCATCATTGGTTATAATATCTAAATAATAATCAACTCATTCATATGATAAGAATGGAAATATGACCATAAAATTTGGATGCCAATGCCTTTATCGCAACATTTATAACATTGAATATAAAATCTATGATGATTTGGAGGTTCAAAAAATTAATTGGATAGTTTGTGTTTTTAGGGAACCTGCAGACAAAAAATTAATTAATAATAAATATTTATGTCAATGAGATACTTCTTTACTTTATTCATATGAGGGGAAAAAAATTCTTGACCATAATCTAGAATATTTCTTGTTTTATATTTTCATAGATCGTACAATAATTCAACCATTGGATAAATCATGAAATATGAATCTATTACAATTACTTTAATAGATATTAAAATATGAGAGGTTGATACATCAATAATTATGGTATTAATGGAGCCAAAATCATACTCCTAATCTCATTCAAATGACTTTCATTAATCCAATCTGATACTTAAGGTCTTTCCTACCTTTAAAAAGTACTCATTCGAAGAGCACAACCAAACCCTTCTGGTTCTTATTTTAATTTCACTAGAAATCACCAAATGCAGTATACACCTTGGAAATATATAAAATAATATAAAATATATTGGATGGACCATTTCTAATATTACTTGGATTATCCAACTCATCGAGATCTACAAGGTTTTTCTCACAAGGGATTCCAAAACATCCCACTAAATCCCTGATATATTCAATCTTAATCCATTCGAAGTGATGAAAAATTAAACTAGTAAGATAATAAATGGTTTTTTATATAAAATAGGGGTCTATGTAAATTTGATAACATTAAACTAAAAACTTTATAGAGGGAAACCCAACATCGTTTTAGCTGTTTTAATTTATTATTGTTTTTTAAAATCATATAATTAAAAATGGTAAAATAATTTTTCTTATACTTATTATTAATTTTTATTATTTTCTATTTTTGGTAAACCATTATGGAATCCATGGATCAATAATTTTTCTAGTGTGTGATAGTTTATAGGTGAAGCGGTAAAGTATTTTCAATATGATGACAATACGTAAAGAGTTAAAACCAAATATTTAGTTATACATGAGGAGCCTATGTAAGAAATGGATACAAAACGACAATTTCTTCTGGTATGGTATTCATCTTTAAAATTTTTATTTTTCATTGATTTATTTCTAGAACATACATTCTCTAAATTCTTCTCAATTATCAAATTACTTTTCTCTCCTCTTTTATATTTCATGGAAGTGTTATTGTATGTTGGGGTGAATATATGATATATTATGAAAAATATAAATTTTATTTATCTAAGTCTTTTACTATTTGACCTTACATGTTATAATTTACATTACTATATTTAAAAACAGTACATCAAATGATTTTTTAAACCTTAATTCTGATATTTCTAAAATTTTTATTTTATGAACCTAATGTTTGGAACATATTGTAATCCAATTATATTTTTAACCGTTCAAATTTTTATTAATTCAATAAAAATTTCATAATGATAAACCATTGGATTTTTTGTTATCATTTTCATCTCATGGGGAGTATTGTTCGTAGATTAGAATTTTGGAACACATTATGTTTATCTTTAGTGCATAAAAAATTAATGAAGAAACATTAAAATGACCATATACAGAGAAATTTTATATAAATTAATGGTGATATCCACTTCGGGATAGTGACCATATAGTTTTCGTTATAGAGTTGATATTTAAATAACCATTATTGAGCATTGATGTAACACCTTGTCTTTAGTAACCCCTTTTTGGTGCTTATTTTACAAAAATCGACACCTAATAAAAGTGTTCAATTCCCGAAGGTTCGAATAGTTTTGTAGTCATTGGATATAATATATATATATATGATTCTCACATTACATCAAAAAATATCAAAATTTAAAATGTGTGATATATTTATTATTCCTTCTTATAAATACCAAAATCTATTGATTGATCCCATCATTGTATCTTTGTGAAAGGGAAAAATAATTGATGAGAATAGATTCTCAGAAAATAAAATTATAAAAAAATTATATTATGAAATAAATAAATCATGAATAATATAAAAGGGACAAAAAGTAATAAAATATTTCATATAACCAATATCATTAAAATTTTTGTAATTAATTTATGATATATAAATATAAATTGTAACGCCCCGACCCTAGTTACCCAGATTTGGTGCATTATTACATAACATTGGCATTATCACAAGAATGATCAAATCTCGAAAGACTGGTTGGTTTAGTAGACTTGGAAACACTAGATATATTCATAATGTTTTACATTATAACATGAAGTAAAAAACTGCTACAACAACATATTATCTCCATAATCCAAACTATTTTCCCCTCATAATATCACTACAGGTCATTCACAATTTACTTCTTCACATCCTGGGAAAAAAACATAGAAAAGGGATGAGCTCAAATGCCCAGTAAGGATAACAATATAGCATAAACATTCATAAATAAGAATAAACATTTAATTCAGTGTATAACTAAAACAAAATCCTTTTAAACTTTAACTTCAACATATTATGGAAAAATAAAATGAAATAATGCCATTTAAATGTTCACATGGATATTCTACTAATCGAATAATCACATGCAATATCAATAACCGCTTTCATAATGATTGAATGCATAATGCCAGACTATCATAACCACATAGACAAGGCCTCGTTCCAAGACTACAAATAAGATTTTTTCAAGGCCTTGTCCTCAGACACTAGTTTGTCTCATGAGACCTACCGATGCATCGAGGAGCTATAGCGGGCTCCACCCATCACATATTAAGTCCAATGCATTCCGATATGAAAAGGTTTAAACATAACATAAACATTCGTATTAAAACTAGCATACGAAATGTAAATACTTCATCTATAAACCATGAATGGTATAAAAATAACACATCCACAGTCAAACATATCACAAAACCTTCAATACAATATATAATTTTTGTTTCATAATAAATCAACTTCAAATAAGCGTAAAATCTATCAAAGGATGTTGACATAGATGAAATCAAAACTCTTTTTAGAGAAACATCTCTTTCTATTTTGAAATCATTTAAGAGTCATATATTTATAAAATAAAACATTTTCTTTGAAAATATTCTTATATTCTTGTAAGGGAAGCTTCGACGATTTTATAAAGTAGAAAATACCCGCACCCACCGTATAAGTTAAAAAAACATTCTTACCTTAATTTTTTCAAAAAGGTTAAAAAGCACCTTGTTTGGAAAACGACGGAAATATTCCTTTATAAACCTCTTATAAAAATCCAAAAAAGGGTATAAATGACTTTAACCCATATTCTAGTAAAAAGTAAAAATGTTTTGAAATTCATTTTTAAGAAACATGGATGTGGATGATAAAGAGATCCTAATAGATTATTACGTATAAAAAACCTCGGATAATGAAGAGATTGCGAAATAAACCCTTACCTTGTAATTTTCCTTGGTTGGGGTAGGTTAACCTTCTATATAATGGTGAAATAATTGTTATTAAATTATACAAAAATATGATATCATATATGATCTTTTAACATGGATTTGTTAATAATATCTTAGTATTATCGTCGTTTTGGGTGTTAACTTACTCGCTTTCTTTGATATGTTTTGTTACGTAAGTCATGTTTGTTATGGATAGGATGTATCTTATTCATATCCAGAATGATATCAAGTCCTTAAAAATTATTTTTATATAATAAAATGATAATTATACTTGAATGGATACGATGGAGAATGAATCTCATCACGTTCGTGGAGACGGTAGTCCGTACATACGCACGGGCGACAATATAATTATTTTGATATTAAAATAATATATAATTGGATGGTATAACGTATATACAGAATCATTATCATGTTATATTTATCATTTAGATGAGTTACACATCATTGTTATACCCATCAAAATTAAATATTTATTTAATAACAATTACACCACGACATGGAGACGGCAAGCCGTACGTACGCACGTATGGTGACATGTTATTAAAAGGATGGATAGAATTATGAATATGATTGTACCATATTTATAATAACATCACAGTATATATAAGATACTGGAGTTATTATTTTATAATGGTAATAACAATGAAAGAAGAAGTGGAAGAAGAAATGAATTTGAAAAAGGGTGGTGAAAACATTACCTCTTCTTCGGGTTCTTCCTTTTGATTTGATCAAAAGGGCTCTTAGGTTGGATTTCTGACTAAAGTAAGGCCTCTATGAAGAAGTGAGGGATGTTGAGAGTGTATTTGGGCAATTTTTGACAGAGCCAAAAGGTTTTGAATGTGTGAGTTAACGAGAAGAGAGAGTGTCCTTTTATAAGAGCGGTGAGGGGCACCTTTGGAAAAGCTAGAAATATTATTTTATAAAAAATTCATATTCAGTTTCTAATGGCTCTAAAGTGGATTATATAAAGGTTAAGGTGGGGATAGGTCGAAAAACACTCAACCAATAGAATTTAGACAGGTTTGGGTTACTATATTAACCTTATCATTAAGTATTAACTCTTAGTTAATTAGTTTCACTTTTACAATGTCTCTTTTTATTTTTATATTATATGGTTAATAAACTTAATATATACATCCAAAAGACCCCTAAGTGATCCATTAATGATAAAACTATCATGATATAAGTCTGTTCAAACCTTAGATTTTTAGGAATTTAATATCAATTAATAATATAATATTTGTTTTAAAAATTCTTTTACGTCAATTTTGACACTATTCAATAATTGATTTTTCTGAACCTCATAACAGAATGATTACTTCGAAAAAGGTTACTTAAGTCACTCCGAACATATCATATTACCCTATAAAATTAGTGTAATTCATTAAAAGACTCAAATTATATTCATTTGGGTATTTATAATATCAATTATTTTTATTTTTCACTATTATGGTAATTTCTGCATTATCATTGTGTCATAAATAAATTAAATTATTTGATATCTAAAAATTATAAATAAAATATAATTATGTAGGAAATCTTTTTATATTTCTAATAAATATTTACAATAGAATTTATCTTATGTATAACCCTATATTAAAATGTTTTAGTAAATAAACATTGATTTTAACTCTTTTAACTCTTCTTTGAATTAAATAATAATAAATGTCCTAATCTAATCCAAGTGGACCTAAATGATAATATTTTATTCCTAAGGTTGTTTTTGGTCAAGATACACTTGTCCAATAGAATTAGGACAAGTGTTAGGGTAATATTAATATCATTTTTACCCTTAATTACCCTATTTATTTTTAACCGTGGTAAATAAAAGTAAAAACGTACTATTCACCAAAAATTATTTTCATCTCATTGAACCACATTTTACTCCTTGATATTAACCGTTGCCCTTGGATTTTCGAAATTCCAATCACAGAAGCGGAAAAATTAAGTTTTATGAAAAATTCAGTTTTTTAACTACCACTTAGTAGTTTCACTATTCATAAAAAATTGATGTTTTTCAAAACAATGCCAAAATTTCACCCTAAGCAATAATTGATATTCTGAATTCAAAAATGATTTCTATTTTACAAAATTTCAAACATAAAAGTTGCATTAATTAATTTTATAATTAATTCCCGTTGTCACAACAAATAGCGTGTTTTTAAGAAACAATATATATCAAAAGATTGACAATTGTTTATGTCCAATTTCAAAGTGAAATTAATTATAATGAAAACCATTGGATAAAATGGTAAAAATATATTCTAATTATACTTTAAAACCACTAAATAATATAATTTATCACTATAAATTATTTTGATTAAAAAAGTTGTTTTTAAGTATTTCTCACTATTCATAAAAATTGGATTTTCTCAGAAAAATACTAAAAATTCAACTTAGGATAATTTCGATATTCTTAATCCAAAAATGAAGTCCATTTTGAAATATAAAATATATATAATTTCAAGAAGTAGGTATTACTATTCATAACGGCTAGTTTGATCGGTTGTGGTGTGTGTTAGAACTCGATGTTGCGTCCAACACACGCTATTACATTATTTAAGGGGAAACATACCGTAGAAGCTTGGGGTGTTACATTCTCACCTCCTTCAAATAATTTCATCCTCAAAATTTCTAGAATGCTACCGCATGAAAAGACTCGGGTGGTTCTTTATCATACGTTACTCGGGTTCCCACGTTGCCTCTTCCATCTTAGGGTTTCTCCACAAGACTTTTACCAGACGCATCGTCTGGTTTCTCAGTACTTGTTCTCTCGTATCAAGAATATTGATGGGATCTTCATAATAAGACAGATCGGGTTCTAGTTCTAATTCCTTGTGGGTGAGTACATGCATTGGGTCAGGTATGTATTTCCTCAATAGAGATACGTGGAACACATCGTGAACTTTAGAGAGACTTGGAAGCATTGCCAATCGGTAAGCTACAACCCCAATTCGTTTTAGAATTTCGAAAGGTCTGATGTACCTGGGACTCAATTTACCTTTCTTACCAAAACGCATGACTCCCCTCCATGGAGATACCTTCAGGAAAACATGATCACCGACTTGAAATTCCAAATCCTTCTTTCGATTATCGGTATAGCTCTTCTGCCTACTTTGAGCTGCTTTGATGTGATTTTGGATTACCTTCACCTTTTCTATCATTTCCTCCACCAGTTTTGGTCCTATAAGTTTTCTTTCACCAACGTCATCCCAACAGGTTGGTGTACAACATATCTTTCCATATAACTCTTCATATGGTGCCATCTGAATACTCGAATTGAAGCTATTGTTATAGGAAAATTCTACCAGAGCTAAATATTGATCCCATATACCCTGAAAGTCAAGTGAGCAGGATCTCAACATGTCTTCTAAGGTTTTAATAGTTCGTTCTGATTGTCCATCTATTTGAGGGTGGTAGGCAGTGCTCAAATGAAGTTCAGTATCCAAGGCTTTCTGAAGAATTTTTCAGAATCTTGAAGTAAAATGGGGATCATGATCAGAAACAATCGATAGGGGTACTCCATGAAGTCTCACAACTTCGCCAATATATAGTCTTGCTAGACGTTCCAGTGGTATATATTCTCTTATAGCAAGAAAATGTGATTACTTTGTAAGAGGATCAACAGTAACTCATATTGCATCGTTCCTTCTAGGAGTCTTTGGTAGCCCCATGACTAAGTCCATTGTAATATTGTCCCATTTACACTCCGGTATGGGAAGAGGTTTCAATACTCCACCAGGCTGTCGCCTTCCAGCATTCACTTGTTGACAAACCATACATCTTCGCACAAAATCAGCAATCTCCTTCTTCATGTTGTCCCACCAAAAATGTTCCTTCAAATATCTATACATTTTGGTTCTCCCAGGGTGTATAGAGAAATTGGAACTATGAGCATCATCCATCAATTCCCTTTTTAGATCAGGTATATCGGGAACACAAATCCTCTTCCCGAATTTCAAAATTCCTTCTTTATACACAAAGTCTTTTAGTCTCCCATCATTCACAGCTTTAATCTTCTTTTGAAATTCTTCATCATCGGTCTGAGAACTCTTAATCCTTTCTAGTAATGATGGTTTGGAAACCATTTGAAAAATCATTGATGTTTCACCTTCCCTGGTTATTCCCATGTCCATCTTCACTAGATCCATGAAAATTGGATCCCTTTCATTTCTCATATTGTTCAAAACTCCATGATCTTTTCTGTTCAAAGCATCTACAACCTTGTTTGCTTTCCCCGGGTGGTAGTGTATCGTACAATCATAATCCTTGAGTAATTCAAACCATCTCCTTTGCCTCATGTTGAGTTCTTTTTGTGAGAAAATATACTTCAAACTCTTGTGATCAGTATAAATCTCACATTTTTTAACATAGAGGTAGTTCCTCCATATTTTCAAAGAAAATATCACAACTGATAACTCAAGATCAAGAGTATGATAGTTTTCCTTATTAATTTTCAACTTTCGTGATGCATAGGAAATAACCCTATCAGTCTGCATAAGGACACAACCACGTCCTTTCTTCGATGCATCACTATAAATAACGAACCCATCATTCCCCGAGGGTAGAGTCAATATAGAAGCATTGACTAATATTCCTTTCAGTTCTTCGAAAAATTCTTCACACTCTTTTGTCTAAACGAATTTAACCCCTTTACATGTGAGCTTCGTTAATGGGTTTACCAATCAGGCAAAATTCTGGATGAAACATCGATAATAACCTGCCAAACCAATAAAAATGTATACCATATCTAAACTCGTAGGTGCTGGCCATTCTTGGATTTTTTTGGTCTTAGAAGGATCAACAGAGATTCCATCTTTAGAGACAATATGGCCAAGAAAAGAAATATCATGAAGCCAGAATTCACACTTGCTAAACTTCCCATATAATTCATGTCTTCTCAGAGTCTTCAGGATAATGCGCAAGTGACTTTCATGATCCTCGTATCTTTTAGAGTATACCAAGATATCATCAATAAATACCACCACAAATTCATCAAGATATTCCTTGAAAACTCTATTAATCAGATCCATGTATACAGAGGGTGCATTAGTCAATCCAAAAGGCATTACAGTAAACTTGTAATGCCCGTACTTGGTTCGAAATACTGTCTTCGGAATGTCTTCCTTCTTTACACACAACTGATGGTATCCAGATCGAAGGTCAATCTTTGAAAAGAATTGAGTTCCATGCAGTTGTTCAAGTAAATCATCAATGCAAGGTAGGGGAAACTTGTTCATTATTGTTATAGCATTGATCTCCCTGTAGTCGATACATAACCTCATAGATCCATTTTTCTTTTTAACAAAAAGAACAGGGGCTCCCCATGGAGAAACACTAGGGCGAATAAATCCCTTTTAACTCAATTTTTATAGTTGTTCTTTAGTTCAACTAATTCTACAGTGCCCATTCTATAAGGGGTCTTCGATATAGGCCTTGATCCAGGAATTAAATCAATGGAAAACTCAACTTCTCATTCTAGAGGATGTCCAGGTAAATATTCCAAAAACACATCTACATATTCTTTCACAATAGGTACATCCTCTATTTGAACATTCCTTTCCTCACCCACAGTAATTTCATTCTCTTCCTCCCCAATAATTGAATTTAGTTGAGCTACTGGGGGTGGATCTAGATAAGAATTAGGTGGTGATGATTCTTCTCTAAAGATAAGGTGTTCCTTATCATCATCATCAAGAATCCTAACCTCTTTCTTCTAAAAATAAATATTTGCATCATAGTCCGAAAGACAGTCCATATCGAGGATTATATCAAACTCAATCATAGGTATGACGATGAAATCAGTAGATAAAGAACATTTATGTGCTCTAATGGGGACCGATTCACTAAACTTTGCTGAAATGATATTTCCCTTAGGAGTTTTAACTAACAACACCCTTGTTAAATCAATTTGGAAATAACTAATTTTCTTAGCAAACTGGGAATATATGAAACAATGCAATGATCTAGAATCAAATAATGCATTTTCTAAAGTCTAGGAAACCATTAAATTACGCGCCACCACGTCTTTTGGAGCTTCTACCTCAGCAGTAGTGATAGCATAAGCTTGGCCTTAATCCCTTGGCCTTTTCTGAGGTAAGTTCCCCTGACGATTAGGACATTCATTTTTATAATGTCCCATCTCCCTGCAATTGTAGCATTGAACATTGGTATCTTCCTTCATCCCTTTTCATTCACGAGCTTGGTGGCCTTTTTCACCACACTTGTAACAGACACCCATTCCCTTCAAGCAAGTACCGGGGCGTTTCTTCCACATTTACCACAGGATGGATATTCAACAATTCCCATCATCCCCTTATTTCCATTCCCAGATTGATCAGGAGATCTCTTCTTCTCTTGATTTTCTTTAAAGTCATAAGACTTAGAGAATTCCTTTTCTGTTTTGATAGCATATGAGACAATGTCTTCGTACGACGAGAAGGATTCTGAGACTAATGCTCGATGGAGAAACGGTTTTAACACATCAAAGAAATGATCAATCTTACTTCTTGGGTTACGTATATAATCTCCAGTATACCTTGACAACCTTGTAAAGTTAGCCTTATAATTTACAACATTATCGTTCTCCTTTTCTCTCAGACTCAGAAATTGCCATTCCATATCTACTTGATGGTCATGCGGAAATTATTTTTCTAAAAACAGATCTTCGAACTCCCTCCATTCCATATTTTATAATTCATCATCTTCCTTCATGTTTTGAATCAATGACCACCATTGATCAACATCTCCAGTGAGGCGGTAAACTGCCATGATAACATTTTCGCTTTCACTACTCCCCAAAGCCTGAAATATGTTTTCTAGAGAATTTATCCATTGCTCAGCTATTAAGGGATTTGTACTCCCATTGAACATTGGTGGTTGTTTCCTAATAAAGCGATCTAACATTGATCCTCCATGCTGCGGATTAGGGTCCTCCATACGGGTAAGGTTATTATTCATAACCTGAATGAGTTGTCCTATTATGGTGATTAGCTGATCGGTACCAGTTGCATCACCAGCTCCACTATAATTATCTTGAGCCAGAGGGCAATCCCTACATAGAGTGCGTGCATTGATACGGTTTCCATTTCTTCCACTAGGTTCCATTTCTAAACAATGGAATAAACTAGATTAGTTTATAGATCAAAATACATAATCCCATACTTATAAAACACTTAACATAAATTGAACTATTTTTGGATATAATCCATAATCATAAAAAAAAAATTTCTTTGAGGAAGTATATACTCATAAATCTTTCATAATGATTTGTAATGAAAATGAGAGTTATCCTAAGCATATCCCCCGGGAGTGTCGTAACCAAGAGTGCAGCAAGGCCCGTTGTCGTGCACCAGTTCCCGTTCGAGTCTAGCTCAAAGCGGTGTTTTCAGGTTTTACCCCTAGGTACATCTGTGCCAGAGCTGCCTCTACCTTCTCGTATCCAGACAGGGATGTATTGCTCGGAAAACTCACAAAATATCTATAATACCAAAATTCTAGGAAGTTCTTCTATAATAATCCTCAAAGTCCATCTTATGTCTACGTGCTATAATCAGAGTTTATCTAAATCTAGATTCCAAGGTTTGTACTAAACCTCCTCCGATACCAACTGTAACTCCCCGACCCCAGTTACCCAGAGTCGGTGCATTATTACATAATATTGGAATGATCACAAGAAAGATCAAATCTCGAAATACCGATTGGTTTAGTAGCCTTGGAAACACTAGATATATTCATAAAGTTTTACATTACATCATGAAGTGAAAAACTACTACAACAACATATTGTCTCCATAATACACACTATTATCCCCTCATAATATCCCTGCAGGTCATTCATAATTTACTTCTTCACATCCTGGGGAAAATAAAACATAGAAAAGGGGTGAGCTCAAATGCCCAGTAAGGATAACAATATAGCAGAAACTTTCATAAATAAGAATAAACATTTAAGGCAGTGTATAACTAAAACAAAAGCCTTTTAAACATGAACTTCAACATAGTATGGCAAAATAAAAAGAAATAATGCCATTTACATATTCACATGGATATTCTACTAATCGAATAATCACATGAAATATCAATAACCGCTTTCATAATGATGGAATTCATAATGCCAGACTATCATAACCACATAGCCAAGGCCTCGTGCAAAGACTACAAATACGATTTTTTCAAGGCCTTGTGCCAAGACACTAGTTTGTATCATGAGACCTACTGATGCATCAAGGAGCTATAGCGGTCTCCACCCGTCACATATTAAGTCTAATGCATTCCCATATGAAAAGGTTTAAACATAACATAAACATTCGTATTAAAAATAGCATAGGAAATGTAAATACTTCATCCATAAACCATGAATGGTATAAAAATAACACATCCACAGTCAAAAATATCACAAAACCTTCAATACAATATAGAATTTTTGTTTCATAATAAATCAACTTCAAATAAGTGTAAAATCCATCGAAGGATGTTGACATAGATGAAATAAAAACTCTTTTTAGAGAAAAATCTCTTTCTATTTTGAAATAATTTAAGAGTCATATATTTATAAAATAAAACATTTTCTTTGAAAATATTCTTATTATCTTGTAAGTAAATCTTCGATGATTTTATACGGTGGAAAATAGCCGCACCCCCCATATAAGATAAAAAAAATATTCTTACCTTAATTTTTTCAAAAATGATAAAAAGAACCTCGTTTGGAAAACGATGGAAAGATTCCTTTATAAACCTCTTATAAAAAGTCAAACAAGGGTTTAAATGACTTTAACCCATTTTCTAGTAAATAGTAAAAAAATTTTGAAATTTATTTTTAAGAAACATGGATGTGGATGATAAAGAGTTCCCAGTAGATTATTACATATAAACCACCTCGGATAATGAAGAGATTGAGAAATAAACCATTACCTTGTACTTTTCCTTGGTTGGGGTAGGATAACCTCCTGTATAATGGTGAAATAAGTGTTATTAAATTATACAAGAATATGATATCATATATGATCTTTTAACATTGATTTGTTAATAATATCTTAGTATTATCGTCGTTTCCGGTGTTAACTTACTCATTTTGTTTGAAACGTTTTGTTACGTAAGCCTATTTGTTATGGATATGATGTATCTTATTCATATCCGGAATGATATCAAGTCATTAGAAATTATTTTTAAATAATCAAATGATAATTATTCTTGAATGGATATGATGGAAAATGAATCTCATCGCGTTCGTGGAGACGGTAGTCCGTACGTACGCACGAGCGACAATATCATTCTTTTGATATTAAAATAATATATAATTGAATGGTATAACATATATACAGAATCATTATCATGTTATATTTATTATTTACATGAGTTACACATCATTATTATACCCATCCAAATTAAATATTTATTGAATAACAATTACACCACGACGTGGAGAAGGTAAGCTGTACGTACACACGTATGGTGACATGTTATTCAAAGGATGGATAGAACACTGAATATGGTTTTAACATATTTATAATAACATCACAGTATATATAAGATACTGGAGTTATTATTTCAGAATGGTAATAACAAAGAAGTAAGAAGTGGAAGAAGAAATGAATTTGAAAAAGGGTGGTGAAAACATTACCTCTTCTTCGGGTTATTCCTTTTGATTTAATCAAAAGGGCTCTTAGGTTGGATTTATGAATAAAGGAAGGCCTATAGGATGAATTTAAGGATGTTTAGAGAGTATTTGGGCAGAGTTTGGCCGAGCCAAAAGGCTTTGAAGGTTTGAGTTAATGAGAAGGGAGAGTGCCCTTTTATAAGAGGGGTGAGGGGCACCTTTGGAAAAGCTAGAAATATTATTTTATAATAAATTCATATTCGGTTTCTAATGGATCAAAAGTGAATTATTTAACGTTTAAGGTGGGGATAGGTCAAAAACCACTCAACCAATAGAATTTAGACAGGTTTGGGTTACTATATTAACCTTATCATTAAGTATTAACTCTTAGTTAATTAGTTTCACTTTTACAATGTCTCTTTGTATTTTTATATTATATGGTTAATAAACTTGCTATATAAATCCAAGCGACCCCCAAGTGGTCAATTAATGATAAACCTATAATGATATAAGTCTCGTGTCTGAACCTTAGATTTTAGAAATTTAATATCAATTAATAATTTAATATTTGTTTTAAAGATTCTTTTATGTCAATTTTGACACTATTCAATAATTGATTTTGGTGAACCTCATAACAGAATTATTACTTTGAACAAAGTTACTTAAGTCACTCCTAACATATCATTTTAACCTAGAAAATTATTGTAATTCATTAAAAGTCTCAAATTATATTTATTTGGGTATTTATAACATCAATTATTTTAATTTTTTACTATTATGGTAATTCCTGTATTATCATTGTGTCATAAATAAATTAAATTATTTAATATCTAAAAATTATAAATAAAATATAATTATGTAGTAAATATTTTTATATTTCTAATTAATATTTTCAATAGAATATATCTTATTTATAACCTTATATTAAAAATGTTTTAGTAAATAAACATTGATTTTAACTCTTTTAACTCTTCTTTGATTTAAATAATAATAAATGTCCTAATCTAATCCAAGTGGACCTAAATGATAATATTTTATTCCTAAGGTTGTTTTTGGTCGAGAAACACTTTTCCAATAGAATTAGGACATGTATTATGGTAATATTAATATCATTTTTACCATTAATTACCCTTTTTACTTTTAACCGTGAAAAATAAAAGTAAAAAGTTACTATTCACCAAAAATTATTTTCATCTCATTGAACCACATTTTACTTCTTGATATTAACTGTTTCTCTCGGATTTTCGAAATTCCAATCACAGAAGCGGTAAAAGTAAGTTTTATGAAAATTTCAGTTTTTTAACTATCACTTAGTAGTTTCACTATTCATCAAAAATTGAAGTTTTTCAGAACAATGCCAAAATTTTACCCTAAGCTATAATTGATATTCCGAATTCAAAAATAATGTCTATTTTACAAAATTAGAAACATAAAAGTTTCATTAATTAATTTTAAAATTAATTCCCGCTGTCACAACAAATAGCGTGTTTTTAAGAAACAATATATATCAAAAGATTGACAATTGTTTATGTCAAATTTCAAAGTGAAATTAATTATAATGAACACCATTGGATAAAATGGTAAAAATATATTCTAATTATACTTTAAAACCACTAAATAATCTAATTTATCATTATAAATTATTTTGATTAAAAAAGTTGTTTTAAGTATTTTTCACTATTCATAAAAATTGGACGTTCTCAGAAAAATACCAAAAATTCAACTTATGATAATTTCGATATTATGAATCCAAAAATGAAGTCTATTTTGAAATATGCAATATATATAATTTCATAAAGTAGGTATTACTATTTATAACGGCTAGTTTGATCGGTTGTGGTGTGCGTTAGAACTCGATGTTGCGTACAACACATGCTATTACATTATTCAAAGGGAAACGTACCATAGAATCTTGGGGTGTTACATAAATAATCACATAGATAAAAATAACTTGTTTAAAAATGATATAATGCGTAATTTCGGACATCGTATTCTTAACGTCAAGAAATTTTCCCAATAAATAATATGTAAATTGGCATGGCATGTGGCAAATACCCAAGACAGCTTGTATATTGAGACACAACAATAAATTTAAGAGATATAACATGCCCCTCATGCCCCATACTATTTCAAACAAAATATTCATATTATATGGGTGAGTAAAAATTCCATAAATAATCAATAAAAACAATCATATTGAAAAATAAAAATATGACATGTTAATCTCAACCCAAATTGGTAAATATTATAATTCGATCATAATCCTTCCATAGAAATAATTTGGATGGTAAAATTACGTAATATTCTCAATAAATCATATGATTCATCGAAGGAACTTGTCATAAATGAAAATATATTAAAATAATCACTGGAAGATTTCATGAGGAAAATACCCATCTCATTCTAAAATAACTTATATAAAAAACATTAAAATTTCATGAATATTAAGAAAAAAATATTTGAATGGAACCATAAAAAATGTTAACTAATCTTCAAAAGAAAATAATAGTCATAACATCACTAACATTTATTCGGTGGTCTACGTTAAAACAATTATTGTGTTCATTCCTTCAGTAAAAAGTACCTTATTAAAAAATTAAAAAAATAATATTTTTATAACATTTTGTTGAAATGAAAATATAGTTAAAAATTTATTTATGAAATTATTTTATAATGGAAAAATAATCTTCAAATCATTATAATAAAATTATGGGCATGTAAGAAAAAATATTCATTGTTGAATTGGAAAACAATTTCATATTTCCAAAAAAATATTTATTTTAACTTTTTACTTCAAAATATTGTAAAACTGGAATTAAAACATTAAAACAGTATAAATATCCATTTAAAAATAATATATGTATATATATAAACGATTTAACATAGAAATATCATATAATACCCGTAATGGAAAAATAATCATAAACAATTCACGAAAATGAAGTGATTTTGAAATTTACCCTTTCATTGGGTCTGAATTGTTTCATAAGTTATTTTAACATAATACATAAACAAATTTAATGTATATCACTTCTTTACCAAATACATATATATATATATAATATCATATGTGATCCACTTTTAAAATTACATTATCTTTTTTATTAATTGTTATTAAAATCACTACTTTATATTGTTAATCGTATAATTATTCATTAATGTATTAATTTGGTATTTTTCTATTTCATATTTCCATTAGTTACATAATATATCAAATTTTAATCATGAAATAGATATTTTAAATAAAAATTATATAAAAAATTTTAATCATATATGAATGGATAATAGGAAAAATTAATCACCTCGCTACGTAGAGGTGGTAGTCCCAATATATGCCCGAGTGATGTTATCATTCTTTAATGTGTGGAAGGGTAAGAAGAAAAATGGTATATTATTTTTAGATAATTATCTTTTCATAAAAATGATATATATTCAGTAGTTCCATCTTTATAACCATCCTACAAGAGTCATGATTAAAATATAATTTCACTAATACCTAGAGATGGTAGGTCATACATACACATAAGCGATATTTTCATCTTCCAAATGATGTAAAGGATATGAATAAGGGTTGTGAGACTATTAAAATAAAATTTTATTATATGGAATATTTTATCTTATTTTATGATCTTGGTGATTTATTATTTTAATGTGGAAGAATTGAAATAAATTGGAAATACTCAATTACACACTATTCCTTCGGTTTTTGCTAACATCCATCTTAGGGAGGTATTTTGATCAATCCATATAGTTACCCATACATTTCATACATAAATATTTCATTTTATTAAATAAATATTTAATACATAAAATAACTATCCATTTTTTAATTGTATTGTTTTAGTTTCTTTGGAAGCATAGATACATTACCAACTTCTTTATAAGAGATCTACATCATCTCACACTATGTTTTTAATAACATTCCCCCTTGTTAGAAATATCATACAAAAAACCTTTTTTATCCTCGGGAATGGATTAATATTAATCGGTGAACTCAAAAACATAGTAAGGTTAAATAAGGGATATATTAGTGATCCCTTAAGAATTCTATGGGAATAAGGGTTGGAGGACATTAGATTAATAATTTAAAACCATTACATATATATCATTATCATAATAGTGAGTAATGGAATAAATAATTATAGTTCATATGACACAAATCATATAGGAATCAATGAAAATGAGCCATAATAGAATAAAATTGGCAAAAGACGTATGATTGTAGCAAACACATAAGCATATAAAATTTGTTCCTTATTCAAGGATCACTGACAAGACTATCATATTGGATAGTGAACCCTCCATAGTCTATAATATCCTTATTAAAGTTTCACTCCCAATACTATCTTAAATGGAAAAGTCTATTAAGGAATTAGGATCACACCACATTCCAATCCTTTTTATCTCATTAGATATCCATATTTACAAAATGACTTAGAGGGATTTAAAATTATTGTCCCCCCATCACATAATGAAAATAATACCTAGTTGGTTCTTATGATATTGATATATTCAGCATGTATTGTACCTCATTAAAAATAAACGGGGTTCAAGAAAATCTCGGCATTCATTGTAACAAAATCCATTGAAAATAAACGGGTTTCAAAAAAAATTCATCATAAAAAACATAATCATTATAAAGAAAAAAATATAGATGGTTTCATCTAAAAAGAAAAATAATATTTAATATTTAAAATAAAATGATGTTAACTTAGATAAAATTTAATTTAAAAGAAAACATTGAATATTTCATGATGAAAGTGCCCTTTTAATTTTGATGAATCCTCTTTAAAGTATAAAAACTACAATATTTTATGAATTGAAAGTTCATTTAAAATAATTACGAAAATTTAAAATTAACATTCAATGCGTTGATTTGTCATGATGGAAGAAAATTTGGATCATTCCATGTAAGTTAGAATAAAGATTTATTTCAAATTTTTGGTAACGTGTCAAAATATACCTTTGAAAAGGGAGAAAATGATTCCTTTTAAAAAATTTATTAAAAATAAGACATTTGCTAAAATTAAATAGAATAAATATATGATAATTTTTAAAAATAGATAATATTTTTTGGAAACATAAACTTTGATGGAAAAGGATTATCGACTAAAGAGAGAAATAAAATCAGTTTTCCTTGAAAATACTCTTTTTTGTATCTTTAGTGAATAAAGAGAGGAAAATTAAAATAAATTTTGTACTATATGGAAATAATGATTTTATATTAAAATTAATGTTAATCTTGAGAGATAGGTCAAAACAATTATCATAAAAAATTAAATCTTCATCAATCTCATTAAAAATGTGATTTTAAGATAAAAGCCTTACTGCATGTTCCAATTTATTTAAAATAACACTAACATTATATATAATAAATTTAAATGTATTATAATTATGTAATAGAAAAACTTAAATACATATAATATCACTTGTGATATAATTAAAATATATGAACACCTATTAATTATTAATTATTTATTAAAATCATCATTTCTAGGTTTTGACAATTTGATTCTTAATATAATTTTTTATTCTGCACTATTGGTACTTATAATTTCATCAGCGTTATATCATATTTATATTGTTAACTATGATATTAATGTCACATATGACCATTATATATTTATTTATTTATAGTTACCCATAAAATATATAAATGTAAAATTTAATTACACCATTCATGGAGATGGTCGGTCATACATTTACATGAACAAAGTTTCCATTTTTTTTACAGATGGAAAGAAGTATATGTAAATAAGAACTAAACTTAAAAATTATTCATTAAACCATATATATAATTTATCTTAATTAAATTTATCTATATTTCCATTAATGTAAATTGGAAATGAAAAATTTAATTGCATCATTTCAGGGTGCTGGTGGTCCACATGTAAGCATGGGTGATGTTATAAATTTTCTATGGATTGGAAAGAGGGCCATAATAGTTGTTCAGTAATCCTAAATGTAATTTATTATATTTATGATATTTATTTATTTATTTTCTAATTAATTAAATACAATTAGGGTAGTTGTAATAAGAAAAAAAATAACAAATATCTGGTTAAGAGTTATAAATCCTTATTGAGAAGCCAATTTTAGCTGCCATCAAAAGCCTGGAAGGGATTGTGTTTTGGAAATACAAGAAGAGCTAGGATGTGGTAAAGAATATTTATGGAATTATGGTCGTATTGGATGAGGTATATGGCTCAAATATTTAAAATAATGACGGAGAAGATGTTCCCTTTTATAAGTGGGGGAAGGGGAACTCTTGGAATTAATAAAATTATTAAATTAATTTAAATTGTTTTTCTTAGAAATGTGACTCCATTTTTATTTAATTTTAATATAATATTTTTATTTTATTTTTTAAATTATATGTTCTAACCCAATTTTTAGAAATTTTGGCTCTGTTTCTCCATATATCTTAGTTTTAACACACCGTTATGCATTTTTGAAAATATTCAGGATAACAAATTTTTCTACAAATTAAAACTAAATAAGGTTACAATAAATATGGAAGTTATACATTAATGGAATATGGTTGTTATATTAAACGATTTTCAATTAATGTGGCTGAAAATTTTATATTAATGAGTCTAGAATCATTATATACAATATTTTTTATTATAAATTATTATTAATATCAGATTCGAAACTATTTGTTTTCATTGACATTGAAATCCACATGATAGAAATTTAATTTGTATATGAACCATTAAACCATTTCTAATATGTTATGTTTATCTTTAAAATAATGTGACACAAAAATTCAAACAATTTTTTCAACGTTTAGAAATTTTAAAATCCTTTATTTAATTTTTTTAATTGAACAAATAATGTTTTTTCATTGTATAGGTGTGTAAGGTTACTATAAATCATCAGAAATTTAAAAAAAATCATTTTAATTGATATTAATATATATTTGAAATAAAACTTTATAACTAAACATAATATCTTTTTATACATATGTAAACATTTTATGGAATTTGATGTGAAGATAGTGACATTTTGTATTTATTCTTTTCGTAAAATGATATAAATTTCTTAATGAATTAAAATTGCACTATGTTTCTATATTTTAGTGAATATTATGATAATTATCTACCTATAATAATAATACAGGATGAATTCAAGTGTTAGATAAGTTTTAATTTCGTATCCTAATTTTTAACCATAATTTACCCAATTTACCCTTACAGATGTGACAAATATTTACCAAAGTTACTCTTATTAAAGACTAAAAAATTTATCTATTTATCAATTTCAATAATAATTATTCCAAATAATGAATATATTTTTTAGTATTTAATTCCTTTAATATTTATCATTCAGTTTTAAAATATTTCTACCAAATATGAAAAAAACAAGTTTTTAGAGAAACAAATTTTCTTCATAAAACATGATTTATTATTTCCCCATAGTTAGAGATAAATGTTATATGACTGTTGAATTTTTTTTATAATATAATATGTTTCATTTTCATTTAAATAATTCACAGATAATGATTAATTTTATTTATTAATATAGAAAGACATTCCATACATCAAAAGTTTTTCATAAAATAGTCTCTTCAAAATTAAAATGTATTTTTATTATTCTTTATAATCAATTGGTAACCAATTAATTTATTTTATGCATGTGTAAACAATAGTGTTTTAAAATTTATTATATCTTATTTTTACCCTCAAATATAAAGTAATGGTGATAATATTTATGATAATCCAATAGTATGACATGGTTTGTTTAAATGCAGTGATGTTTGTAATTCAAAATATTAAATATACAAACATTATTTAAATAAAAATATATCATAAAATATTAGTTTGTTATAATACAAAAACTTTTAATCATATATAGTAATGTTTGGAAAATATTACGGTGGGGATTTTATGAACTAAGAGGCTCTTAATGTGTGAAGAATAAAGGATAGATGATGTCCTATTATAAGTGAGGGATATAACACACTTAGAATTTCTCAAAATATTAAAATATATAAAATATTTACTCAAGAAAAATGGATCCAAAATTGTATATACTAGAAAATAATAATTTTAACACCGAAATATATTCATTCAATGGTGTTTAAGAATATTTTCCTATTATCTTGAAGCATTATCCCTTTCTTTTTAACCAATTTTACCAATTTTACCCTTAACTTGTGTAAAAAATATTTAACATGGTTATTAATTACTATAAAGAAAGACTAATTTGACCTTATTAATTTAAATTAGTTATTATAAATTAAATTATAGAATTAATTTTTCATGCTTCAACTTCTACTAGTGGAACAAATTACTTTTAATAATTTCAAAAAATGTAGTTAGAACAATTTTCCAAAAAAAACTTGTATATAATTTTTATATATATAATTTTATTACAATATAAATTCCAATAATATTTATTGGATTATTTTTAATAAAATTACTAATAAAATTTTATAATGAATTAAAAATAAATTGGGGCATTGATTTTTCTTTAATGAGAATGTAATATTTCTATATAATGAGTATTTTTGCACTATTCATTGAAAATTTAATCTTTTCAAAAAAATATAAAAAATCAACTTAATATAATTTTAATAATATGATGTTATAAAATATATCCCTTTTTTAAATAAAATTTTCAAATTTTTAATTTTATTTTTTATATAATGTCTTGAACAATGTTCTATGAACTAAATTAATGATTCATTACAAACAAAATCTTACTTGTTATAATTGTATATCAGTTTTAATATTTTACCCTTCTTCCATATTTTCATCCTAGAAATTTCTAGAATATCACTTCATGAACTAGTGTGGTTGTTTCCTCATTATTACATAACTTTTTCCCCAATTTTAATCATATTTTATATGATTTATAATTATATATTAGGTGTTACATTTCTCCCCTCTTCAAGAATTTTATCTTCTTAATTTCTAGAATATCATCTCATAAACTAATGTGATTGTTCCTTAATTGTTACTTCATTATGTTCCCAATTTTTATCCCCTTCCATTTAATTTTTAAATTTTGAAATATATGTTTTAAATAAAATCTTGCATAATGTGATGTTTATTTTATTAACATTTCATTATAAATAATATCATACTTGTCACAATTAAATCAGAGGTGTTACATTTTATCCCTCTTCAAGAATTTATTCCTCATAATTTCTAGAATATCACTACAAGAACTAAGGTGGTAGTTCCTTCATCATTACATCATTATGTTCCCAATTTTCATTCTCTTTAAAATGATTTACAATTGTGGCTCATTTGTTACATTTTAATCCTCTTCAAGAATTTCATCGACGAAATTTCTAGAATATCACTACATGAAGTAATGTGGTTGTTCTTTTATTATTACTTCATTATGTTCCCAATTTCTATCCTCTTTCATTTGATTTATATGAATTTACATTATGAGATAAGATTTTAGATGACTAAACACTTATTCTTCAGTTAACATAATATAGTTAATATCTTCACTTTAATAAAAATAAGGTTCCAATTCTATGTCATAAAATGTGATAACATCCACTAAGTTCGGCATGTACTTGCATAATAAATATATGTAGGACACATCATGAACTATAGAGTGTTATGTGGAATTTTAAAACTATAAGTCGCTACTATAATTCTTTCTAGAATTCCAAATGTCTTAATGTAGCTATTAGTTAGTTTCCGTTTCATGAAGAACATATGAAAATGGTTCCACGTATAAAACCCAAAGAAAACATAATAACCCATATGAAATAATGTATTCTTCATTGATTTATAAGATTACATTTTTAAATACATTGAACTCTCTTAATATGATAGTAAATAGTATAAACTATCTATTTTTTCTCCTCCAGTAGATATGCACCTATAATATTTATTTCTCTAGATTTATCTGAAAATGTTTCAGTATTCCACCACTTTGAGTAAAATTCCAAATGTAGTTCCATATGATTTCTTGAATATAATCTATTATTATATGAAAATAATACCAAAGTATATAATAATCCCACGTAACTTGAAATTAAATTTATAACAACCTCTACATATATTCTAATGTCATAATGGTCATTTATTTGTCTTTTTTAGTATGATAATGGGTCTAATAATGATGCTCCATAAAATTATTATTCTGATGAATATTCCATAATATTGATTTAAACCCAGAAACACAATCTGATATAATCAAAATAGGTGCACCATCGTGTCTTAGAAATTTATTAATAAAGATACATTTAATGTTCCTATGATGGAGATCTACCATTATAGTGAGGAAATGTTAGTATTTGGTATGGAGATCAATACAGGGCAATATGGATTCATTATTTCTATGAATATTTGAGAATATAGTTATAGAATATAAAGAAATATCATCCCAATTATATAATTTAATATATATATTATGTATTAATCCATTAAAAAGTTTCCCCTTATCCTTTTCTTATTTATTATCTAAGCAAAATGATGCATCGTATTCAAATTCTAATATGATATTATCCCAACAAAAATTGCCTTTCAAACAAAAATACATTTTTTCTTCCAGGTTTCCCAAAGAAATTTTAGAAATGGGATTCATCTATAATTATATCTTTGTCTCAGGTAAAGATGTAAGGCACAACATCATGATAGAATTTAATATACCATTTTCATAGAAGAATCCATATAAATTCTCATTATTTAAGAATTCAAATTTAATTTTAAGATTCTCATAATCAAAATGGGAAATTTTTATTTTCGCTAATTTGAATAGTGGGGAAAACATTAAAGGCGATAGATATTTCCCCTTCCTTAACTATCCCAAAATAAAACTATACTGAATCCATGAATACATCATATTTTCTAATCCTCAATTGATATAAAACTCCACAATTCTTCCCACTCAATACATTATCCACTTTATATTCCTTCTCGAGAATTTAGTGTATTTTGAAATCATATTACATGTTCCTTATCATCTTTTACAATAATTTCATTATGTATTTATACTTGAGGTTGATTCAAACATGATTTAAATAATTTAATATCCCCTCTAAATGAAACTGATTATATACCACTATAAAATTGCATTCTCATTCCCTTGGACAACAAAATCATTATAATTTAAAATCCAATCCATACTATCATTTGGATCAAATCCAACCATAGGTATATAATCAAGCTTAAATATAAAGAAATTGTATTTGTCAAAAAATAAACTGGCTGATATATCCTTATTACAGTAATATTTCAACCAGGGTCCTTGTTTAACAATTCGCTTCTAATGGTGCAAGGTAAATATCTAGTTGTCTTGGATAATTGAATATATTAAAGACTATGATGTTCTAGAACCAAATTAAGATTTTTCTAAATTTTAGGAAATGATAATCATACCTACTACTAATGTATTACAAAATTAAACATGTATTTTAGTGATGATATCATGGAAATTCTCAAATAATAATTTTTTTTGAAAATACCCTTGATATTTGGGAATTCATTCCCATAGTGCCTCATCTCATTACATTTGAAGAATTGTGAATTGGAAACTTATTTGATTCTATTTAAATAATTATCTAGATATCCTTTCACTCTATACTTGATGAAAACTCCCAATCCAAGAATAGTTGTTCTATGGTGTTTATTTATACAATTTTTACAAGCTTGAAATTATTCCTTTCATGTATTTCTTTTTTTCATATTTATTTTTCTAGACTGCTCAGTCCCCATATTTTTTATGGTTTATTCGGAAAAATATAATAAATTTGGGATTGTTCTTTTATTTAACTTGAATATATATCCTTATATTAAGAAACATTCTTAAATAATTACTCCTTTTGTAGGTTAAGATTTTTCCCATCATAGAAATAAGAATTCGTTCTCCTTTTATTATATACATAACAAGTATCATGAGTCTCTAATCATAAGAATATAACTTCATATTCTGCACCATTTTTCCTTCCTTTTCCCATATATTAATGAATTGTATCTCCATATAATCTTGTTACTCATGAATAAAATATTTTTCAAATAATACTTCCTTATTATTCATCGACAACATACTATTTATTTCTCTTGGACACATAGTGTTATAGATCAATTTTAATCATTGTTTATCATCTCTATTATAATGATAAAAATTTGTTATATCTTTTTCCCTTTTTCTATGTCCCTTTGTGACAAATATATCCTTAATAAATATGATACCTTACTAATATTATAATGGATAAGTGGACCCATTAAAGGGTTAATGTTTTTTTCAGCAGAACATTTCAACATTATTGCACTGTGTTGTTGATTAAAAAGATATACCATTTGGTAAAGGTTATTAGTAATAACCTGAGTCTGCTTCCCTAATATAGTAATAATTATTTCAACTCTAGCTCTAGGTTTGGATCCCAGTCTAGCTTTTATAACATCAATGAGATCAAATTCCCTACAAATATTATATGAATTAATATAATATTTATTACTTTTACTTGGAACTATTTCTAAACAATGGCATATATTAAAGTATATCACATCATTATAAATATTAAATATTAGTATATAAATGTCAATCTTTAGTAATATAGAACATAAATAAATAATTTATCCACACCTAATCTTAGAATTATAAGATTAATATCTTTCTAAATATATTAAATACTAAAACATATTTTAAAATCAGACATAATGGGTTGTAAATACCTTATTAGTAAAACAATTCTTAACCCTTGTGAGTGACTAGCCAAGTGTGTAATTTTAGGACAACTCATCATTAAATAGTGATGATCAAATTAATATTCAATCTATTGTTTTCATAATTCTTACCACATGGTGCATATATACCACAACTGTATTTACATTCCTGGATCTAGAAAAAGATGGCTTTTCTAGATTAAACATAAAATATCACATTTAACAAAACATTATGATATTACTAAATACCTTGACTTACCCTCATATTCTCTTATAAGTTAACACAATCTATGTTATGTTATTCTATATCATTTTCCCAAGGATTATACTAAATTTCTTCAAATACAAACCATAACACTCTGAATCTTGTTACCTGAAAGAAACTGGTTTTTTACTATATCTGCACAATATATAAGTGATCACAACCTAATGTATTTTTTTTAATATATGGAGACTATGTAAAAATAAAATTACTACATTACATCTATAAAATTGAAATTTACCTTAAAATTTAATGAAAAAAAATTATTATTTATTCTACGATATATTTAAATTTATTTATAAATCCCTAAAATTTATGATATGGTAAGGGATGAATAATAAATGATGAGATCATATTTTTATTAAGAAAAAGTGTACAAGACAAAGTATCAAAAAATAAATAAGGCATAATATTATAGAAGATAAAAAAAATAGGACATATACGTAATATCATAAAAAGGTGGATAAATCAATGGATGGAATAAAGATTGAAATAATCACATGGATAACAATAAATAGTTTCAAAATGATATACTATATAATTTGGGGCATCATAATCATAAAATTATGTCATTCCCCTAATAGATCATATGTAAATATTTACATTGTTTACCAAATACCAAAATTATTTTGTCTCGTGAGACCTATTGGTACATCGAAGGGCCATAATGAGTCATGTATATCACTTACTATGCCTAATTTATTCATCATTACAATTTGGTGAATAAAAATTAAAAACATATAAAACATAAACATTTATAATTAAAAACTACCATATAAAAAGATAAAAAGTACATCATTCATAAAATGACATGAATATTCATTCTAAATATTTTTTATTATATAAAATTTAGAAGAAAATTACTTTAATAAATCATTTTATAACATTAAAATAATTTCTGAAATCATTTTAAAAAAACTATGTACATTAAAGAAACAGAATATTGGCCGAATGGAAAAACAAAAATAAAGTTTTATTTAAAACATTCATTTTTCCTTTTTATTGCCAAAGAAGGTAAACAATGAAATAATACATGAAAACAGATGTAATAAAAATATTAGAAGAAAATATATGGGTTTTAGTATAGAAATATCCAATAATACCCCAAACAGAAACTTATATAAAAATATTCAAAAAATAATAATGTGATTGTAAAAAAACCCTTTCCCCATGCTCGACATTTTTCATACCTATATTTATCTTCCTGTGTATTAAATTTAAATTTATTATAATTCTCCAACATTCTATATATATGATAACAATACCATATATATTCCAACTGTAACATTTGATCAATTATTTATTTATAATTATTTATTAGAATTTTAATTTCTCTCTGTAAACTATTTTCCATCATGATTGTATCTATTTTAATGTTTTCATTCTTAAATATTTCTCAAGGTTATATTAATACCAAAATGTTAATCATGATATAAATATTTTTGGCATTAATTATATATATATTATCGTAATTTGAAGGAATACATGAGAATTGAGTCACATCACTTCGTGGATATAAGGCCTTGTTTTTTTCATGTAAGACATATATCTAGAAATATTTTTGGATCCATGTACTAAGATGAAGTATGATTCTATAATCTGGTATGCTCGGAATTAATTTTATAAAAATATTAAATATATTTCAAATGACACAAATTTTTTATGGAAAATGGGAAAAATATTTAATATAGTCTCAAATTAGAAATCGGAGTTCAAAGTTGATTATGGAATGTGATGTTTATATTAGAAATATCTTAAAGTAGTTTAGTGATGGATATTTAGATAAAACATTCACTGGAAGGTGTGTTTAGAAGACTAATTAATTAATTAATTAATTAATATTTTAAATAATTCAACCATAAATTTAATCTATAGGTATGATGCAGTAGAGAATCTCCACGGTTAGCTGCAAAAAAATAGGGATGATTGAGATAGTGTTTGACAATATATTCATTGGATGATTATGTTCAGTTGATTATGAGCATTTAAATCAAATAAAATTGAGGTAATACGATTTCACCAAATCTTCCTCTTGATTGCTATGTTTATTTTAATCAATGAGTGCTCAAATATTGATGTATGAATCAAAATTTGTTTTCCTCTCCATATGATTTAATGACTTATTATGACCAGTTCATATTCATTTTTCTACGTTAAATTAATCCTTTTCATGAAAACACACATCGGATTAAATTTTTTATTCAATTTATTCTCACCTCATTGATCCCAAATATAATTTATTGTCCAAAAACATTTAGCCAATTATGGATTCACATATGGTTTATATTCATTCACAACCCATTCGTCATGATCAATGAGAATTTGCCTCTGGGTTCTCGGTTCATCATTTATGGGCATAATCGAGCATGATACGACCCTTAGACTCATGTAATATTAGAATACCACTAACGTATAAATGATGTTGGAACAAATAAGGATGTATTATGGGATTTGGGTTATGTTTCCCATGGATACAAGATCTAAGAATGATTAGCATGTCATGGTAGTAGTGACGATGGTGTGTGGGCTTCATAATGGTGAATCAAAACTCTAACTTTCATCTTGTATCTTGTCTAAAATGATGGATTGAGGTGTATACCTTTTATTATTTTGACCATCTAGAAAAAAAATGCAGTAGAAAACCTGATATGAAATGTGTCAAACAGATGTGCAATTTAGAGTAAAACCCCACTACATACCATGTAGTCGTGAGGAGACACTATGTATAGGGACTTGTCCTTATATGTATGGGTTTTGGGAAGTGCTAAATTTAACATGCCATGTGGGACCCCCCCTCCATGCCATTTGACCTGGTGTTGGAGACCCATGGTTTACACTGGTAGTACACGTACATGGGCATGTCTACAAATATGGCCAATGTATAGGGACATTGAATGATGGACAATGGAAAGGCCCCATTCAATATGGTTCATAGTGTATTAGAGTACAATTGTTCATAAAATATTACACACACATGGTCATGATCACAATTAGAATATAATGTTGCTGAGGAATGTCATGTAGCATAGTGACCCACTATGTATGGAAATATTGTTAGAGAGTTATATACAGGTAGGTACATGGCTAGATAGGAGGGTGAGACCACATCCAATGCGGCTCCCCGTACATGTCGTGTATCATCCTCTTTTGGAAAACTTATTTTACATATCTCAAGTTTATTTGGGAATGTATTTTGGCTCCATGAGTAGCCTATCCCATTTTTTCATTCACATAAAACATGATGGTGGCCCATATAATATTTTTTGAGATATTCTATTATATTTTCTATGTGTGAATCTTATTTGGAAAACACTTGATGATGATATTAATTATACATGATATTCAGAGTGGAACACTGTTACTAAAAAAGGGTTAGGGTCCGCTACCTATAGAGTGGAACCCTCCTACGGGTTCAGTGCATGGGTCCCCTATCAATCTACCAATAGTGTGGAGATCTCAATAATTGTTTGGGCATGGTTCCAATATATATCTACCATTAGAGTGTAACCTTCCTTTGGATTCAAGGTATGGATTCTATACAATTATAATGGAACACTTCTGTAGAGTCAGGGCATTGGTCTTCTACCTGTATAGTGGAACCCTCCTATTTGGTTAGGGAATTTGTCCTCTATAACAAACAAGATTTCTATAAATGAAATTTCACATGTTATAATTATTTCATATATTATAAATCACATAAAATTGCACAACTAACATTTCAAACTCTATAAATTAATAGTTAAGGAAGTAATGGATTTTTTAAAAATTAAGGAACTCATATTAATGGAAGAGTAAATTGATATCTGGAATTTTACTATGAAAATTATGAATTTCAAATCATCCAACCAAATAGTTCACTCACTAATTAATTTATATATAATTTTTAGGAATCTTATAAATGAAAATGTGATATAATTATATCATAGTATGAGGAAATAAATGATTCAAAAATGATAAATTAATTATTGATATTTTTTTGACACAAAATTATTTATTTTCAATTTTATAATTTAAAAAATTATTGAAAAGAAAATTTAATTCCATAAAATATATTCATAAATTATTTTTCGATCTCTTATGACTATAAGATATTTTTATGATACCTTAATTAAATTTTCAAAGTGTTATAAAATAATTTATAATTTTAAAAGTTTTATTTTTTTTATTGAATGATGATTTTATTTAAAAATTACATTTATCATATTTAGAAATTTATTTCAATAAAATGGTTTCCATTTTTTAATTCTACATACTAAAAAATATATAGCATGAAATGTTGGTATTTATCTAGAATATAAGAATCTTTGTTGAATAGTGAAATATGGTAATTTATGGTATAAGGAAGAACATTAATTATTTAGTAATGGTTGATGTATGGCTGATGAAAGCACCATTTGTTCTAAATAAAATGAAATATTTACTTTATTTATTAATAATAGTATGAAATATTCATAATATTGAACCAAAATAATAAACAAAAGACTAAAATAATCAGAAAACACCCCACTACTATGCTAGAAATACCACCCCTCACCAGCTCATTCCTCACACCTCTAAAGCCTGGAAGCTTGTTCAATTATTTCAAAATACCCTTCCCAAGTATCTCTCATAATTTCAAGATATTTTAGTGTCATTAAAATAACAAAAAAAGTTCCTCATAGGGGGTCTCAAGGAAAAGTAAGAAGTAAAAAGGAACCTTCTTCTTCTTTTAATATCTTTTCATTTTATTTTTATTTTCCTCTCTGAACCTCCCCTTATCCATGAAAAATGATAAATAATGTATCTATTATATACTGTAATTTTACTTATTCAATGTAACAACCCATCATAAGTTATATTCCCATTCCATTTTTCCACAAATTAAATCAGGATTTGTGATGTGTTAATTTATTGCATTCAAGGATGATGGGTTTTCAATTCCCCTGACCGCATTCAAGAATGGTCATGAAACTACTTTTATTGTTAAAAATATTATAGTAAATTTATTATAGATTATTTAATTTTCTAGAACAAGTCTATATAGATAATACTATGTAATAAATCAATAATAGTTCAGGATGATTAAAAAACCAAAATAATCTTAATGGTCATCATTAATATTTTATCTATTAAACAGTCTACGCAACTGGAAAAATGGTATATTAGACCATTTCATATTATTTATGATCATAAATAATATAAAATTTAAATTCTAGGCAACTAGTCGCATTTTAAAAGAACTTATATACACATATACAAGTGAAATTATCATTAAACGAAAGGAAACGAAAACTCCTTAACAATGAAATTGTATCTTATAACCCATAAAGAATGCTATGAATTTACAAAAAAAATTACAATAATAAAAATTATTAAAGGTTATGAGTAAATTAATTAAGGGGTTAATTTTTTTTATCTAGGTCCTTAAATTCAGGTACAGAATAATTTCAGACATAATTTAAGAGATTATTTCTGAAACACCATCTTTTCTTCTTATTACACATTATCTATCTTTAAACCAAATTAATTGTTATATATTTTTAAATATTTCTTCTAAATTCTATATATATGTTCTAAAATCATGTACGCTAATAATTGCCTCCCTATTTGATGGGGAAATTCCGGTATTTTATAACATTCTCTTCTCAATTCTTTCCAATAAATAAGATCGATTAAAGGGAACTTCCTTGGTTCTTACCCATTATCAAGTAACATATATTATCTATTTTAAGACCCCATTATTTTCATAAAATCAAAAAAAAAATCAGGAAAATAATTATTCGTTTAGTAATAATTTTATACAAAAGATTATGTCTTTCCTCTTTAAATACCCTTTAAAATTTTCCTTAAACAGCATTAAAATTGTTAATTTCTAAAGAATATTAAACACTGATTTTTCATGTTTTCACTTCAGTTTGAAATCAATTAAAATTATATATGAATATTTTGTCTTATTAATGTCTTTGAAATATTTATATCAATTCGTTCATGGACACTGTTATGGCATTCCCTTTTGTTTTTCATTTTGACATAATTATGTCACCTAATTTTTTCATGGGTAGCCATTATGTTTATGTTTCAATCCTTATATACAATTCTTCATGTGGAATACCTATTAATGAACCTATTATGATGGTTTCATAAAGATATCACTCCAATGAATTGATTAATGTTTATTCTCCTGAGAAATCAAGTTGTAATGGGGAGTGAACATGAATCCTTTATGGGACTTTTCCCGCTATGTGCAATGGACTTGACAAGTTTCCTTAGATCATGATCATGTAATGTTTTATGATGTTACCACATTCTCATTATACCATGATTACATGATCTATGATGCATATTGTATGCCTTATATTAATTCATGTTACATTCCTTTTTATGTCATTATTTTACACCTTCTAACCCATGTGATATGATTTACTCATATGCTTATTCCCTTACAAGTATTTTTAGCTCATCCCTTTTTTAATGTACTCCCCATGTTATTATATGTATATTTAACATATAAAAAGAGGTTAGGATATCATTATTAAGATTAAATAAAAAAACTTTTTATCTTGGTTCAATGTTGTTAACATTATGGAGAAAATCATACAAAAACGCTTGACTTTACAATCCTTGGCTTATAACTGATAGTTATTTACGCTTAAATTTATGTAATAATTTGTTTGAAAGGATAAGTCATTATAATTGGTATCAAATCAAGTTCTATCTATTTTTTGATATTATTACTAGAGCAGTTTTTTAATAACCCTAGGGATAATTCCATCACTATGGATAACATAGATTAAAATATAGGGGATAATAGGTTAGGGTATACTTTTCCATCACAAGTTTATCCCCCCAAGTTAAAATTTTCCTTTTTATCTTATTCTTAAAGAAGTATTTAAAACCCCATAATTATAAATTATTTTTCTTGTTTAGTTTCTATAAATATGAGTTCCTGTGAAAAAAATAAATGAGGTAATAAATGTGATGACTTTCCAAATGAATTATCAAATATTATGAGAATGGGTGGCCAAAAATGCATTACAGTAAATTTATAACTAAATATTGTTATGAATAATAACATAAATAATATGGAACTAAAACTTTATACAAAGAGGGATAAAATTACGGTCATATCATTTCTGTCAAATTCCTCCTATGATTAGTTGATCGTTTGATACCCTCCTCACCGAGAAATACATTATCTACATTGGGAAAATATTATATGTTCTCCAGTAAAAAAATTAAGACATATATGTTTTGTCCATAAATAGTTTTAATGAGAATTTATTTGGTGGTGTACACTTATCAAGAACAATAATTCCTAGAATGAAATTGATTCCATATATTAGGATGAATTCAAGAAAGTTCTATTTAATAAATATTTTTCTAAAACCCTATTCTCAAGAAGGAATGCGAGTTCCTTGAAAAAAAGAAGAAGGAAATAATTTTTATTGAGGCATATGAGGAAAACCTCACAAGGAATCCATGATAAGCCTCTCAATTTATCTTGAATAAAAAATAGAGTTGGATTGCTTCTTTATCATACAAAATCTGAGTCTATGAAAAGGGTTGGAGAATTGAGACTTCGATCTCTACGTGGATATTGTATGCTATTACCTTAATGTTGAAATAAAGATTTTAGAATCTTAGTGTTCTAATAATGTTATAGATAAATGATGAAAAATGTTGTCTAATTTGGGAGTGTCAAAAGATAAATTCCATAATGGAAAGAAAATCCAACATCCACTGTGTAAAATTTATAGGAAGAATAATCCTAGAAAGTATACAAATTAAACCAAAATAAGTTTCAATTATAGAATAATGGTTTATCTATCTAATAACCACCAAAGGGATATAAATAGTACCATTAATGTGTAAGAAGAAAGGAAGGTTCAGATCAACACTTACCCAAAATGATGTGTTTCAACTACATAGAACAAGGGTATTATGCACGCCATTATCGTAAGATAAGGGTTATTGTAGTCAATCAACAACAATAACCTCCAAATAAAAAATTAATGAAATACACAATCACTGCTACTAAGGTGGATCCCGACATTGATGTGGTTATTGGTATGGTGGTTATTCATTCACTAATAATGAATGTACTATTTCATTATGGATATTGGAATTCTTTTATATCTTTCATGTTTAGTAGAACTATTCAAACACAACCACAAAATATGGAGGTTTAGTTATCTATGAGCATAGAACATGGGGAAAATATTGGATCAAATGTATATAACTCCACCCCATTTAATGTTTGTGTACTGAACCTCCCAGTAGATAATGTTATTCTTCCATGTATATATTTTGATTTTATATTTGGTCATGGATTGTATATCATTGTATAAATACAACATCTACTGTCAGGAAAGGGAGATTCATCATCAAATCTTGAAGCATACTCAAATTTTGTACAATTTTAAGGAGGAGGATGAAACTCTTTCAGAACGATCACCTCATGTGTGGATATTGTTACCTTATAGGGAATAAAATGTAGCTCAAATAATTGATACCAAGAAGATATTCATTATAAAATACTTTTCCATTGTGTGGAACCACAATGATATATTCCCTGAAGAATTTTTTGGTCTTCCTCTTGAATGAAAAGTTAAGATATAAACTTAAACTTATTGTTGAATATCTGTAAATAAAAAAGAAAAATTATATAATATTCACCATTGAGATGAAGAACTTAAGAATTAGTTATAGGATAATATGGAAAAGGGTTTGATGCACCCTTGTGCTTCACCGTGGGGTCAGACAATCTTCTTGATCAAGAAGATAGATGGATCAATGTTCCTTTACCTTGATTATCATGATCTCAATTAAATCATGATAATGAATTAATATCCCCTTAAATAGATATATTAATTGTTTGATCAAATTTGTGGGGCTATATATTAATCTACGGTGGTGCTTTGGTTGGGTTGTCACAAATTAAAGGCGACGAAGGAAGATATTCCCATTATTTCCATTCAAACATTGTATAGACACTATGAGTTCATATTTTTTAACTTTGAACTCACTAATTATCTAGAAATATTTATGGATTTAATGAAAAGAGACTTTAAATATTATCTCAACGCATTTTTGGTAGTCTTTACTAATGATATTTTGATATACTCCATGTGCAATGAGGAAAATAACGAGAATGTGAATGCTACTCTAAATACATGGTGAAGAGAGAAAATATATGTAATGTATAGTTAATATAAGTTATAGATGGAGGAAGTTCCACTCTTTTTGCATTATATCACCAAAAAGGAAAAATTTTGGATCCTTTCCAGATAAGGAATATTGAGGACTAGCCTAGGCCAATATATGTAACATTGATATGTAGTTTCAATAGACTTTCTATATATTAAAAAAGTTGTGAAGAACATATCCTGATTTTAAAACCCAATAACCAAGAATACTCAAAAGGTTTTTATGTTTTTAGACAAGTAAATGTGAATACTACTTCAAAGATTTGAAAAAAGGCTTATCTTTGAACCAATGATCACACAACTGATAACGAAGTAACTTTATGTGGTGAATAGTGTTGCTTCAAAGAAGGGATTAGGCATTGTAATGATGAAATTGATAAATTGAAAGCTTATGAATCACAATAGTTGAAGATCCATGATAAGAACTATCCCATTCAAGATCTTGAGTATGTTGGTATGATCCTCATGTTAAAAATACAATGAAATTATCTCTATTGGGAAAAATATGAAATATATACTAATCATAAGAGACTCAAATATATATTCATAGATATGGATATTAATGTGATCTTGTTTGGATGGTTAAAACTCCCAAAATTTATGAATGATAAATCCATTACCATAATTGAAAATTAAATATTGTGGTGGATGCACTAAGTATACAAGATCATGCATCTTTATCAACAATAAGAATTTATAAGGATAAGATATTATTATACTGGAAAAGGATGACTATGATAATCGTTCTCGAAGGAATATCACCAAATCATTCTCAAATGATTTCCTAACCATATGTATGGAGAAGATAAAGGATAAAAAATGAAATTTTTAGGATTCTCTAAAAAATATGGAATCTATTAAATATTGGAATTTATCAGAATTCCAAATTGGTGAGGATAGAGTCATGAGATTTGGGTCATGATTATGTGTACCACCCAATCCAGAGATATAGAAACATCTTCTCAATGAAGCACATAGATCAAACATCTCTATTCACCCATGGATAAAAATGATGTACTATCATCTCCAAGAGTTATATTTGGTGGGACTATATAAATAAAGATATTTATGAGTGTAAATAAAAATTTCTATTATTTTTGTAAGTCCAGGGTGAAAGGAAGTAGTCTAAGGGGATTATGAAACCATTACCCATACCAACATGGAAGTGGTGAAACCTCACTATGGACTTTTTTACCTAAATTCCAAATATTTAGAGGGGAAATAATGTTATGTGGGATTTTTTGGATCATCTTGTAAAGAAAGGTCACTCTATCACAATTTTATAGGACTTCTCACTCAATCCATAGGCATGGATATACAATAGAGAATTATAGAGGCATCATGGAGTAAAACTACTGATTGAATATGAATGAGATATGATATTTACCTTTGTATTATTTAAAAGTATCTGAAATGATCTAAACATATAGCTAATATTTATTATGGCCTATCATCTTCAAACTGACGACCAATCTAAGCAGACTAATCAAAAACTAGAAGACACGTTGAGAGCTTATTCAGTGGACTCCAATGGAGGATGGGACTAAAATATACCTCTGGTTGAGTTCTAATATGACAAAAGTTCCCACTAAAGTATCCAAATGGATCTATATGAAGGCCTTTATGGGAAAATTTCATAAAAATGGCATTGTTGGATGATGTTAGTGAACGTAAGATGATATGACCAGTAATGGTCGAAGAAATCATGGAAAAATAAAAACCATTGAGCATCACATTAATAAATCCCAAATTCGATATATTAGATAAGAAAATAATATTATATGAGACCAAGATTTTATGGTTTGAGACATGGTATTCCTCTTCTTATCTATATACAGGAGGATCGTTATGTTTGGGAATAATAGAAAGATAAGTCCCAGGTACACTAGCCACTTCAAGATTCTTGATCATGTCATGGTTCTGGTATAATGACTAGAACTTACACAAACTATGTCTCAAGTACATGATGTATTCCTTGTATCCCTATTGAAGAAGTATAAACTTTATCCCTCACATTTGATAAATTCATAGTTTGTATAGTTGGAAAATAACCTCTCCTACTAGGAGTGGTCAGTGAAGATAATGGACCATCGAGATATTGTTTTACACAACAAGAATAATCATCTGATCAAAGTCTTATGGCAGAACCACAACAATAATGTATAATTATTTGAACTGAAGGAAGAAATAGGGGAGATTAACCCTTACCATTTTCCACATATTTTGTCAACTGAAATTTCAAGGGGGAAATTTAATAATGGGGAAGAATGTAAAGTTACAAAAATATATCAATTAAATTTCCCTTCATATAGTTATTTCATATAATATAAATCACCTTAACAAACATAAATGACATAAAAAATTCTTTATAAATGCAGAATAAATAAAAATAAGTATATTTTCTAGATATTAATGAACCTATACAAATGGAATAGTAACATGACCTTTGGTACAGAAATAAAAACCATATGAATATTAAATCAGCTAATAGAATATTGAACACACCATTTGAAGTATAAATAAAATTTAGGCTTCTTATGAATTAAAATGTGACATAATTATACCCTAGTATAAGTAAATAAATGATTTTAAAAAGATAAATTATGTATTGATATTATTTTTGAAACTTAAATTTTTATTTAAAAAATTATAATTAAATTAGTTATTTAAAATAAAATTTAATTTCCTAAAATGTATTCTTAATTTGATTTTTATTTTCAAATGATTATAAGATAATCTTATAATACATTAAAAAATTTATCAATGTGTTATAAAATCAGTTATAATGGTAAAATTGGTTTTTTAGACTAAATGATGATTTTATTTAAAACAATTATCATATTTAAAAAATAATTTTCTTTAAATTGATTCCATTTATTAATTTAAAATATTGATAAAAAATTACTTTGAATTTTTTGGATTTTTCTAATATAGTTGTATTTTGTAGGAATAGTGAAATACAGTAATATATGGTATAAGAATAATAGAATAATTATTTTGTCAGGGATGATGTATGGATTATGTAAGAAACAATAGTTTGAACTTAAATGCACTGATTACTATATTTATTCACATGAATTGACATTATTCACGGTCGTGAGAGAAAACAATTTACAAATTAATAATGTAATCGAAGAACACCCCTCTCATCCACTATAAATACCACCCCTCACCACCTCTTATCCTCACACCTTAAAAGAAATGAATATATTCCAAATATATCCTAATCATATTCCCATGTCTCTAACACATGTCTAGTATCCTTTGGGTGATAAAAATACCAAACTCATGTTCTTCAATGAGGTTCTCAAGGAGAAGAATTTAAGATGTAAAAACCTCTTTCATTTTATTTTAATATATTTTCAAAAAATATCTTTTTCATTCCCCTACTCGCCTCATTTTTTCATGTGACATGATGAATATAGTACAATTTATATAATGGAATTAATTTTTTAATTGAAAAAATTATCATAATTTCTCTTCCCCTTCATTTTTTTCTAAAAATGAAAATGGTGTTCGTGATGTTTTAATTTATCGCATTCGAGGTTGACGTGTTTTCCATTTATATTACTACATTCTAGGATAGTTGTAAAACATTTTTTATAGTTAATACATATTTTAATATATATACATAAATATATATATTATAGATTATTTACTTTTATATAACAAATATATATATATAATATTAATTAATAAAAAAAACTAATTAATGATGATCATAAAAAACACCAAAATAATCATAATGATTATCATTACTCTTTTATATAATTTTTAATTATCACATTTAGAATGAAAATAAAATATAAGACCATTTAATATTGTGTGTATTCATTAATAACATATAATTTTAAATCTTGGAATCAATTCTCATTTTACTAGATCTTCCATATACGTAGACAAGTTAACCAATTTTGAAAACCATGAATATGAACACTCTTTAATGATGAAATTGAATCTTATAACTCAATAAAAAAACCCATTAATGACCATAATAAAATTATAAAAAATAAAATACATTTATATTATTTTCCTAATAAACTAATTAATGTATTAAAATTTATTATACAAGATATTAAGATCATGTGGGAAACAGTTTTTGACATAGGGTTAGATATTATTTCCCAACCTCCCTTTTTTTGTAGGGCTACACATTCTCCCACGGTACCCCAATGTAATTCATATTAATTATTATATATATCCTATAAATTTTATTTATATAATCCATAAGCCTATTTATATATCATTTTTCCAACTTTTATGGGGAAATACAAGTTTTTAAAAAGGTTCCCTTATCAAATCATCCTAATAAGAAATCCCAATTAAAGGGAAGTTCCTAGCCTCAGACCCATTTCTACAAACCATCTATAATGTGTTTTAATCCCCCATTGTTATTATACAATAAATAATTTTTTCATGAAAAAAATTCCTGGTTTATTTCATGTTTTTTATTATATTATATTCTTTTTCATCTTAAATAATCATTAACACTTTCCGTAATCCATAGTACAACGTTTTATTAGGAATGTTTCATAAAAACTATTTTTATATGTTTTCACATAATTTTAACAAAAATTATCATTATATATTCCAATTCTCCATTATAAATTTACATTTATTATTTAAATTCATTCTTTCATGGAGACCGTTATGATATTTCATTTTTAATTTCTTTTAACATGAATATGTAACCTAATTATTTCCACAGTAACCCTTATGTTTATATTTGATTCCCTATGAACTATTATTCATGTGGAACATATATTCAGGAATATTATTTTATCATATCACCCATACAGTTCTCTAATGTTTTGTTTAAGGTCTAGTATCATGATATATCATGTTGGAACAAAGATTCTGCCTAAATACTTCATGAGACATTGTATTCCATGAGAAATTTCCTTGGTAGTTATCCTTGTTTCTTGATTATTCCATGTTATATGTTTTTCCACATTTCTATGATAAAATGATTACATTATCCCATGTTTTATATGTTATGTATTACATTTATTCATGCTCCATGCATTTCAATTTCATCATGTTATGCATTCAACCCCATGTATTATTCTTTATTCACATTTGCATTCCCTTAATGGAATTTTTATCACATTAATTTGTTCATGTATTCCCTAAGTTATAATATATAGATGTAAGATATAAAAGGATTTCAGTAGATATATATTAATATTAAATAAAAAAAATTATCTTTGGTCCATGTTTTCAACTTTATGTACCTAATCATCCAAATAAACTAGACTATGTGATCTTTGGCTTATAATGTATGGTCGGATATGCATAAAATCATGTAATAATATGTATTATATTATATTTCCATTATAAAATCTATCACTGGAGTAGACCCCCTACCATGTAGAGATATGTCATGGGTCCTCTACCATCATAGTTTAACACTCTTATTGCAGTAGGGAAAGGGTCCTCTATCTATTTTAGTGTCACCCAACTTTTTTATTAGGTCATGGTTCCTCTACCTAGATATTGTAGCCCCACGACTATGTTTAATAGTGTTGAGGGGTGTCTTGATAAGGATGTTTCATCAAACTAATACAGAATATTATGGGCTTCATTGATGGTCACTTGGAACTGATGGGAAAAGATTTCATGTGCAAGGTTGTAAGATATAAATCCCATGTCTCTCTCATTTGGATTATTTTACTGGGAAAATATGTATTTGTATAAATGTTATTTAATTTTTTTACTATATTTATATGGATTGAGTTGACTATTTCTACTCTGTCTCTTACTACACTCCCTCAACATGAGGGGTCTCCTACTATGTGTATATATATTCCCCCATGCATGGTATTTTCATGCACCAGTCAAGTCTTTTGTAGAAGACCGAACGTTTGGCGGTTATTACAAGGGATCATAGGGATAGACTAGTAAATTTTATAAGGTATAGGGGCCTGGGATTGGATATTCAGAGATGAGATCTCTCAACAATTTACTATTACAGATTTTTCAAGTTGGTACATCTCCCTTGATGGTCGTATATTTTACCATGATTCCTTTTTAGTGTACTTTTTAATTGTATTGTATTTACAAAAGTGTTTTCGCGCATGATTAATTCTCAATATTTTAAGGAATTTTCATTTATTAATTTGATCTCATGCATAGATATGATCGGTTTTAATCATACATATTCTTAAGAAGAGGCATCCATTATTTGATATGTATTTTAGATATTTTTTCCATCCTATGACCTGTGCAGGTAGGATTTGAGTTATTTGAGCTTAATACACATTCACTCGGGTTGTGAAAATTTGGTATCTAATTTGTTTCCTAACATTGGACAGTGTATGGAGTTATTAACTTAGAAGGTTTTGGTTGGGTCTTGTGGAAACCATGTAAATGTCTCTCTATTACAAATCTCATTCTTGATAACCCAATGTTTGTGTAGTGGATGATGTATCCGTACATCTGTTATTTGACCACCTTTTTATCAACGCATCATATCTAGACACTGGTTATAAGTAATTTTGGTATGTGAATCATATAGGATTGAGTCTTTTGGATTTACTTCTTGATTCACCCCCCAATATATATGTATATATGATCATTTGAATGTGGTATGTCTTGATTAATGTTTTAGGATTCTTCTTTTATGACCTCCAGATGGGTTACTAGTTCGGGATTTTGATGATGATTCAATGACTATTGAGGCCTCCATTCAAGGGATATCCCACAAGTTCCTTCACCCAGACAAATATATAGGATCACCTCCACCTATCAACCAACAGATCATTCTAGTGGTGCATGATATTAATTTTTGTTGTACTAGTGAACAATGAAACTTCCAATTCGAAAGGATGATGAGGATCTGTAGTGATATAAATCCCCAGGTGTTGTATGATTGGGTAGAGTCTGTGAAATGATTTTCCACCATTATTCTGATAGATAATGATCATATGGTTTCATAAGAAGGTAGTCTTTTCCTAGACATAGTTGGTAGCTGGTGTAGTGTACTCACGTAGATGCATGACGATTTGAGATTGTCATTACTAACATCCAATATCTTTTTTTGTAGAGTACATAACCAAATTATTGCACTCAGTTTGTATATTAGAGATTCTAGAGCTACAATAGAGAGGGATGACAGTTTCTAAATATATTGTGAGGTTCACAAAAAATACGTTATACATCCTCAATAAGATTAGTAATGGCAACATCAGGGTGTTGATGTTTTAAGAGGGTCTTGAGAGAGACATCCATACCAATTTGTTCCCATATACATTATCACTTATGTCATAGTGTTGGAGCAAGAATTGAGAATATATAAATTTAAATCTTAGGGACTCTAGGTGTAACACCCCAATATTTCATAGTACGTTATCTCATTAAAGTAATTAAATAGCTTATGCTACACACAACAACGAGTTCGAGCGTACCACAACTTACCAAACTAGTCGTTCAAAAAGATATTATGAATAGTATTAACTTAATTTTGAATCCTATATACTCTATATAATTTTAACATCTATATTATGTGTTTCTTATACATAATATAAGAACAAATAAATTTTTTCAGATGAAAGAAGTATTTTTCAAAAAATGAAATTGTACCGCCTTTGAATGTAAAACCATATTTAAATTCAATATTTGAAACTTATATAATCAATTGGAAAAAATAAACTATATCTTTAGATTCAGAACATAAAAATTTAGTTTGGATAAATTTTCATACTTTTCTGATAACTTTCATATTTTTATGAAAAGTTAAAAATACAAAATTTTAAATGAAAACTACTTTTTTAATAAAAAAATATATAGTGTTCAATAATACATTTTAATGGGTTTGAAGTATAATTATGTTGTATTTTTATCATTTAATACAATGTAGGTTACTATAATTAATTTCACATTTAAATTTTACATAAACACATGCCAATCTTTTGATAGTTTTAACTTTTTAAAAACCCAATTTTTGGTTTTGACAACGGGAAGTTATTTTTAATTAATAAATGAAATTTCTATGATTTTTATTTGGTAAAATAGACTTATTTTTTGAATACAGAATATCAAAATTAGCTTAGGGTGAATTGTTTTTTGAAAACATTAATTTTTTATGAATAGTGAAAAACACTACGTTATTATTTAAAATCGACTTTTTATTTAAATAATTATTTATTTTATTTAAATTTATTTTAAGTTAAAATCGATATATAATACATATATAAGTTCAATATAATTCATTTAAGTAATTTTATAATAAAAATAGAAGTATAATATTTTATTGAACTTTTTACCATCTTTTACCCATCTTCTAAGTGCATTTGCAAATTTGCATAAATTATAATTTTACCTGCTTTTTTTAGTTAAATTTCAAAAATCTAAGAGACACGGTTTACATCAGTATGTAAAATTTGGTTCAATGAGATGAAAATAATTTTTGGTGAATAGTAACTTTTGACTTTTATTTACCATGTTTACAAGTTAATAGGGCAATTAAAGCTAAAAATGATATAATAATTATCCTAACACATGTAATAATTCTATTGGATATGTTTTATTCAACCCCAAACAACCTTAGGCATAAAATATGATCCTTTAGATCCACTTGGATTACATTTGGACATTTATTATTATTTAATATAAAGAAGAGTTAAAAGTGTTAAATTCAATGTTTATTAACTAAACCATTTTTAATATAAAGTAATACATAAGATAAATTCACCTATAAATATTGATTAGAATGATAAAAAGATTTCATACATAACGGTATTTTATTTTTAATTTGTAAAGATCAAATAATGAAATTTATTTATGACACAACGATGATGGAGTAATTACCTTCTTAATGAAATATTAAAATAGTTTATATTATAAATATTAAAATAAATAAAAATTAAAAATTTTGATGCCATAAAAGATTTTTCTAGACTAATATGACTTTTTATGGTGGATTAGATAAGTTTTTTTTCGTAGTGATATGGTTTTTATGACTTTCACAAAAACAAAATAGCAAATAAAGTAAAAAATTGACATAAATTAATTTTTAAAACAAACACTATATTATTGGATGATATAATATTCCTAAAAATTTAACATTCATTAAAATGGATTAAATAATATTTTATATGTAATTAATGATCCACTTGAGGTTCTCTTGGATTTTTAGAGTAAGTTTATTGACCATATAGTGTAAGAATACAAGAAGACACGATAATAGTTAAATTATTTAACTAATAGGTAAATCAAAAAGATATGGTTAATATGGTGACCTAAACCTGTCTAAAACCTATTGGATGAGTTGTTTAAACCAATACCCACCTTATCCTAGAAATAAATCCTTGTGGAACCATTAGAACCTCAAAATGATTTTATTATAAAAGAATATTTCAAACTTTTCCTAAAATGACCCTCACCAATCTTATAAAAGGGTACTTCCCCTTCTATTAATTTCACACCACCAAAGCCATTTGTCTCAGCCAACCCCTGCCAAAATATCATTCCTCATTCCCTATGTTCATCCTAGAGGCCCTAAATGGATCATAAATCCAATATAAGTAGCCCTTTTGATCAACTCAAAAGGAAGCACCTGAAGAAAGGTAACAATTTCACCACCCTCTTTCAAGTTCTTTTCTTCTTACACTTCCTCTTTATTTTTTGTTTCTATAAAAAAAATAATAACAATACCTTCTACATACTACTATTTAATTATAAATATGGTACAACCATATTCATTATTATAACCATCATATAAATAAAAAAATCACCATGCGTGCGTACGTACAGCTTATAGTCTCCACGTCGTGGTGTAATTATTTATTCTACACTATGTTATTTTGATGGACATAATGATGAGTAATATGTATATAAATAATTAAAATAACATGCTAATATATTTTTAAAATTAATATACCATCCAATAACACACCTTTTAATCGTTAAAGAAATGACATCATCGCTCGTGTGTACATACGGCTTACCGTCCCCACGACGTGATGAGATTCATTTCCACATTCACCATTCAACAATGATAATAAAAATATATATTATTAAAATGTATGTAATATATAAAATAATAATTCTACTGAATATATAAATATTTGTATTTATTTATTTACTTACATATATCTTATTCACTTACATCCATTCAATACGGTATGAAAGCAGAAACAACGTTTATGCATACGTACGGCCTACCATCTCAATAAACAGTGTTTTCCATTTCATATGTCTATCTACTATAAAATTTTATTTTCTAACTATATATGATATATAAATCATTGGATATATTCTGGAAGTATGTAAATCATGATATAAATGATACGATCAATAATATCAAGTTAAAACATGTACGATAAAGAAAGCCATTATTACATGAAATGTTAATCTAACAAGGAAATCATTATTAAATGGGTTGAATAAAGTCATAAATTAATCATGTATGATATAATAAATTTTAATGTGGTTTTGTTATAATTTAGTAACATAAATTGTCATTTTATAAGAGCAAAAACGTAACCTCGACTAAAGGAAAGTGCAAGGTAAGGTTTAATTCTATAGTCTCTTCATTATCTGAGGTTGTTTATAAGTGTGTATCTACTGGGACATATTTATTATCCATTTCCATGTTTCATAAAAGAGTTTTCAAAGGGATTATTTTTACGGGACTTTTTTACTAAAACATCATTTTAAATGTTTTAATTATTTATTCTTATAAACCATTATCATTAATGACCAGGCTTTCAAAATGTTTTAAGGATTTATTTATATGGACATGAATGTTTTAAAATGATAATTCCTTTCAAAAGTTTCAATGTGGTATAGACAAATTTGATTCAAAACTGTATTTTAAAATACTTCCCTTATAAATTATGTGGCTTTTAAATGATTTCCGAAAAAATGGATATTTCTCTGAAAGATTTTAACTGATAATTTTCAACTATGTCAAAATCCATTATGGAATATTTTTCTTGATCAAGGTTGATTCATTATGATACTAATATTCCATATTGTATTGAATGTTTTGTGATATGTTTGATTTTGGATGTGTTATTTTTACACCATTAAAGGATTATGGATAAAGTATTGACATTTTGTATGCTAGTTTGAATACTAATTTTTTTTTTTATTTTTAAGACATTTCATATGAGCAATGCATTGGACTTAGTAAGTGATGGGTGGAGTCTGCTATAGCTACTCAATGCATCAATATGTCTCAAGAGACAAACTAGTGTATTCGCACAAGTCCTAGAAGAAACATTATTTTTAGTCTTGGCATAAGGCATTGACATTGGGGTTATGAAGTATGGGATTATTCATTCCATCCTTTTAAAATCGTTTATTGATATTACATGTGATTATTCGACTAGTAGAATATCCATGTAAATAAGTAAATGGAATGATTTGTTTTATCATTGTCATATTATGATGAAGTTTAAGTTTATAATGCTTCTGTTTTAGTGTTTTAAATTCCCCTAAATGTTTAAGCTTATTTATGATCGTTTCTGCTATATTATAATCTTTACTGAGCATCTGAGCTCACCGCTTTCATAAGTTTTATTTTCCCATGATTCCAAGAAGTGTTTTATGATTGATAATAATTGTTAAGATAAGGGATTAATTGCTTTCTCAATTGATCATTTCTGTTGTGTTTTATTTTCAAATGTGTAATGTGATGTTCATGTATGTAATTTATTTTCAAAGACTGCTAAATTGATTGGTCTTTCGGGACTTGATTTCTTGTAATATTGTGAATTTATTAAAAAAATGCACCAACTCTAGGATTCTAGGGTCTAGGTGTTATATTTGGTATCAGAGGATGTTTATAAAGAACCTTGTAAATAGATTTAGATAAACTCTAATTAGATAACATTACCCTAAGATAGAATTTGAGGATTTGTATAAAAGAACATCCTCAAATTTTGGTAATGCGGAGATTTTGGGTATCTTCCAAGAAAAACATCCCAGTCTGGATACGAGCAGTTAGAGGCGGCTCTGGCACAAATGTACCTAGGAGTGAAAACTGCGACAAGGACTTTCGGGATTGACCCGAGGTAGCTTCGTACATGACAATGGGCCTTTCTACACTCTTGGTTACAACACTCCCACGAGATATGATTAGGATAATTTACATTTTCATTACAAGCCATTATGAAGTTATTATGAGTAAATACTTTCTCAAAGAAAACATTATATGATTATAGATTATATGCATAATTTTTTCAATTTACGTTTTGTATTTTACAAGCTTTTAATTATGAATTCTGATTCATAAACTGACCTAGTGTATGCCATTGTATAGAAATGTCTCCTAGTAGAAGGAATGAGATTTCAGAAGTACGCATGATTGAAAGATTAAGAAGGATCATATCTTTCATGGTATTAAGCCAACAATTAAAAGGTAAATAGTCTCCCACATATTCTCATCAAATGAAGAAATAGTATCATGTGTTACTAAGATAAGTAAAGAATTATCTAAGTGCTATGGATTTTAAGGGAAGCAAGAGTAGAAAAGGATGGAAGAGAAAAACTTGGATAAAGGGAAGAGGGGAAAGAAGGATTTTCCTATATGTGATAACTGCAGAAAGAATCACCTTGGTAAATGATTGAAGGAAATGGGAGTTTTTTATAAGTGTACAGAAAAAAGACACATAGTATGTGATTGTGAGGGTAAGAAAAAAGTTTCAAAAGTACAATGCCTCATCTACAAGGAGATGGGACACTATGTGAAGAAATGTCTAAATCATCAGTGTATACCCCAAATGTCGGTATTTGATAATAAACAAGTTATGATACTTCTAATGATGAAGATGAATTATTAGAGTTCTTATGTTGTTATTAATGTATTGTGCCATTTGATTATTGTATTAATGATGAACATGTTATAAGAATTATGTAGTATATAAGGATTGTATTGAAGTACTATTTAGTTAAGGACTTGATATTGTGTGGAACCAAGAAAAGTGACTCAATAGCAAGTTAAATATTTTGGAATATATATTGTTGAGAAAAAGATAAAACATAATATGGTACTGATACCGAGGTAGTGATTTTAGAATAATATGTGACTGATTTGGATAAATTATATTGGATATTTATTACTACCTTGAAACTGATTAATGATTTGTATATTCCATCATTGTTGAAGTTTACAACATTTTTTGGATAGAAGGAGTATATCTAGTATTCTATAAGGAATAAGGGAGCATGAATGTAATCAATAAGGTTTTATGGTAATTCATGGTGTTACAGTGTTTTAAAAAAATACCTGATGAAGGTATTCACATGTTATTTCATGGAAAAGGTATCTTCATTGTGTTTACCTTCTTTATAAATTTTGTTCTATGAGTTTGGACAGAAGTATTTTGGACAAGATTAAAGTTTGAAATCTAATATTTTTTACATCAGATATTATTTTTATGGTTGAATAATTTTGTGAGATTATTTTTGGATTGTCATAAAAAGGAAAACTCGGAGGTTGGTTGACAACTAGTCATTTCCAGAAAGGCCACTAGACATGAACCTGCAACCGAATGGAAACAGGGGTGGATCAACTACCATTGGAATATGTGATGTCCTGGTTTGTATAACGTAGTTTATTTTAAATATACTGACAAATGAATTATAAATTCATTTTTTTGGAACCCTATATGATTATGATAAATAGAATATTTTTTATTTCAGTTATCTTTTAGAGTCAAAGATGAGTTTTTGGTAGGAAATAATTGAAGGCTAAAATGCTACTTGTGATGTATATTTTTTCCTTCTTATTCTATGAATAAATTAATTATTAAACTTTAGGGAAGGGATATTAAAACCAAAAAAGTTTTATCATAATAACTTATGTTTTTTTGAACTAATGACATTCTAAATCATCGTAGATTGATGGATTTGAGGCCCTTAATTTTACACTTGTTTATTATTGATGACCTCAATCACTCACTATAAATATTTAAATTTTTCCTCTGATAATGTATCTCTAATTTTCACCAATGTTCTCTTAATTGATATCATAATTTGGTGGTGACTTTTTCATTCCTGTACCCTCTTATTATGACTAAATTTTAGTAACCCAATTTCCGATGTGTGTTTTCCACTAAGTTATTTTTGTATTTATAACATTTTATTTTTGAATAACAATTTGAAATAGAAAATATGAAATTTAAGGAAAGAGGGGAGAATGTAACACCCTAATATTTCAGAATATATTATCTCATTAAAATAATTCAATAGCTTGCACTACACGCAACACCAAGTTCAAGCGCACCATAAATTACCAAACTAGCCGTTCAAAATGAGGTTATGAACAGTATTTGCTGTATTTTGATTCTTATATACTCTATATAATTTTAACATCCATATTATGTGTTTTTTAAACATACTATAAGAACAAATTCATTTTTTTAGATAAAAGAAGTATGTTTCAAAAAAATGAAATATTGCCGCCTTTTAATATAGAACCCTTTTTAAATCCAATATTGGACACTATCATATATTCAATTTGACGGAATAAAATTATTCTTTATAATCATGACATAAAAATTTATTTTGGATAAAGTTTTGGAAATTTTGTGATAACATTCATATTTTGATGAATAGTTAAAAATAATAAATTTTAATTGAATCAATTTTTTTAATCCAAATAATTTATATTGTTCAATTATAAATTTTTATGGTTTGGAAGTATTATTAAATTATATTTTTATCATTCAATATAATGTAGGTCATTATAAGTAATTTCAAATTTTAATTACACAAAAACACGTGTCAATCCCTTGATAGTTTTTACTTTTTAAAAACCCGCTTTTTGGTTTTGACAATCGGAATTAATTTTAAATTAATAAATTAAACTTAAATGTTTCAAATTTTATAAAATATAATTCATTTTTAAATTCAAAATATTAAAATTATCTTAGGGTGGAGTTTTGGTATTTTTATGAAAACATTCAATTTTTTGATGAATAGTGAAAAACACTGCGTTATTATTTATACCTGACTTTTTATTTAAATAATTAGTAATTTTTTTAAATTTTTTTAATTAAAAGTATATATATAATACCTATATAATTTCATTGTAATTCATTGGAGTAACTTTATAATAAAATTATATGTATAAAATTTTAATGAACTTTTTACCGTCTTTTACCCACCTTCTAGGAGCATTTGCAAATTTTCATAAAACCTAATTTTACCGCTTCTGTGAGATGAATTTCAAAAATCCAAGAGAAACGGTTGATATCAATTAGTAAAATGTGGTTCAACAATATGAAAATAATTTTTGTTAAATAGTAACTTTGGACATTTATTTACCACAGTTAAAAGTAAATAGGGTAATTAATGGAAAAAAATGATATTATAATTAACCTAACACATTTCTTAATTCTATTGGATATGTTTAATTTGACCTAAAACAACCTTAATAAAAAATATGACCCTTTATCTCCACTTGGATTACATTAAAAAAATATTATTATTTTATTTTAAGAACAGTTAAAAGTGTTAAATTCAAAATATATTAACTGAACCATTTTTAATATAAGGTAATGAATAAGATAAATTCAACTATAAAACTTCATTGGAAAGATAAAACAATTTCATACATAATGGTATTTTATTTATTATTTTAAGAGATAAAATAATTAAATTTAATTATAACATGATGATGATGCAGTAATTAACTTCTTAATGAAATACTAAAATAGTTTATATTATAAATATTATAATAAATATCATTTAGATGTTTTGATATAATACTAGAATTTTTTAGGTTAATATGAGATTTTATGGTAGATTATATAAATTTGTTTCGATGTGATAAGGTTCTTATGACATTTACAATCCAAAATACCAAATAGTGTCAAAACTAAGATAAATTAATTTTTAAAACAATACAATATTATTGGTTGATATAATATTCCTAAAAATATATGGTTCAGCTAAAAATCATAAATAATAGTATATATGTCATTAATGAACCACTTGAGGTTCTCTTTTAAGTTTAGAGTATGTTTATTAACCATATAGTTTTAGAATACAAGAAGACACAGTATAAGATAAACTATTTAACTAATAGTTAAATCTAAGAGATATGGTTAATATGGTGACCTAAAACTATCTAAAACCTATTTTTTATGGTTTTAGACCCATACCCACCTTATACTAGAAATAAATCATTTTGGAGCAATTATAAACCGAAAATTATTTTATTGTAAAATTATATTTCAAGCTTTTCCTAAAGTGACCCTCACCTCTCTTATAAAAGGGTACTTCCTTCTCATAATTTCACACCTACAAATCAATTTGGCCGGGCCATCCCCTACCCAAATATCTTCCCCACTTCCCTCATGTAAACCTATAGTCCTTACATTGACAATAAATCCAACCTATGGAGCCCTTTTGATCAACTCAAAATGAAACACATGAGGAAGAGGTAATAATTTCACCACCCTCTTTCAAGTTCTTTTCTTCATCCAATTCTTATTTCATTGTTGTTTCCATACCAAAATAATAAATCTAGTACCTTATACATACTGTGATGTTATTATAAATATGTTACAACCATATTCATTATTCTATCCATCCTATAAATGACTAAGTCGCCATTTGTGAGTACATACGGCTTACTGTCTCCACGTCATTGTGTAATTTATTATGCCACACTATGTTATTTGGATAGATATAATGATGAGTAGTAGGTATATAAATAAATAAAATAACATTATAATTTCACTATAAAATTAATATACCATCCAATTCTACACCTTTTAATAATTAAGGAAATGACATCGTCGCTCGGGTGTACGTACGACGTACCTTCTCCACAACGCGATAAGATTCATTTCCACATTCTCCATTCAACTATGATTATAAAAATATATATTATTAATAAGTATGTAATATATGACATAAAAATTATACTTAATATATATATATATATGTGTGTGTGTGTACTTACATATATATTATTCACTTACTTCCATTCAATACGATATGAAAACGAAAACAGCGTTTACACATACGTATGACCTACCATCTCCATAATAGGTGTTTTCTATTTCATATATCTATCTACTATACATATTTATATTCAAAATATATATGATATATAAATAATGTGTTATATTCTATAAGTATTTAAATCATGATCTAAATGATATGATCAAGAATAACAAGTTAAAACACGTACGATAAAGAAAACAATTATTACCCGAAATGCTAATTCAACATTGAAATAATTTTTAAATGGGTAGTATAAATTAATAAAGGAATCATGTATGATATAATAAATATTAATATGGTTCTGGTATAATTTAATAACATACTATGGTTATTATATAGAAGGATAAAGGTACCCTCGACCAAAGGAAAGTGCAAGGTAGGGGTTAATTCTACAATCTCTTCATTATCTGAGGTTGTTTATATGTGAGTATCTACAGATACATATTTATTATTCATGTTCATGATTCATAAAAGAGTTTCCAGAGGGATTATTTTTAAGGTACTTTTTTACTAAAACATCATTTTAAATGTTTTAATGATTTATTCTTCTAAACCTTTCTCATTAATTTCTATGCTTTCAAAATGGTTTTAAGGATTTATTTATTAGGACCTGAATGTTTTAAAATGTTAATTCCATTCAAAATTTTCAAAGGGAATCTACTTTGTGAAAGGGATTAAAGAACCAGAGCAGGATCCTCGCATGCGAGAATCGGTTGAGGTTGGTCAGAATAACCATTCCTTTCGTAATTTCAAGGATTCTCATGCAGGGATTAAGAAGAAGGGTTCGGTTGTGCACATAAAAGTCGACGCTGATGCGGTGGCTGAGAGATTGAAATTAGGGGACCATTCTATCATCGCTAGGCTGATCTTGCCGAAGGGCTCGCAACCCTAGAGGTTAGACCATCTCAAGTCACGAATAGCTGATTTCTGGGGCTTTGATTCCTGGAACTGCATTTCTCTCGGTAAGGGATTCTACCATTTGCTATTTCCTTCAGAGGATCATAAATTGAGAGCCTGTGGGTTTGGCTCGATCTCATTCAAGACTGGGGATTTACACATTCGTGAGTGGGACAGATCATTTAATCCTTCGGTGATGGTTAACTCTATGGCACAAGTATGGATCAAAATTTTTGGTTTAAACTGGATCCTATGGCATCCTAGGATTCTATATGACATTTCGTTGGCTATAGGGGTGCCCATTAGAATGGATAAGGAAACTGAATTGGCCAGATATGGGCATTTTTCTAGATGTTTAGTTGAGGTGGATATTTCATCTACATTAATTGATCAAATCAATTTATCTACGGGTGAGGAAGAAATAAGTTTGAGAATTGAGTATGAAAGCTTACCTAGAAATTGTTTTGATTGTAAAGTTTTAGGGAATGAATCCTCTAATTGTAGGATGATTCTCTTTTGCTCAAATTGTTCTATGAAGGGGCATGATGTTAAATCATGCCCCAAACTAGAAAACATGATACATGAATAGAAAATGGCTCCTTCACCCAAGAAATATTCTGAATTGATTGTTAAAAACTTCTCCATAGTGTCACCTCCCAAAAAATCTTGGGTTTCCATTGTAGAAGAAGGAAAATATTGGCTCCCAGACTTGCACCATTACTGTACTGGTAATGTGGTCTCCTTGAAACAGCCACAAAACACCAAATCTGATAAAATGCACACACATGTTTCTGAACTTGCTTCTGTAATTGGTGTTAAATCTGATTCAATAATCTCAGAACAAATTTCTTTGGATAACCGTGTCCAGGTTTCTCTGCCTAGTCCTTCTATTACAGGAGCTGTTAATAAAACCTCATTTGATTCTCCAAATGTTCCATCTACTGTTATTCATGCCCCTGTTGAAAGAGCAGATCAGTCTCCTGTTTTGACTGTTCGGGACAATATAGTCCAGAACAGTGAAACATTGGTGACTGCTCCTGTTTTGAATGTCCCCACTCCTGACTCTCACCTGTGGGAGGATGGAATAACTGTTAATTCTATTAGGACTACTCAGTTGGAATCACCCGTCATGGCTGGAACCCCAGAAATATTGAAGAAAAATCCTGATGTGAAGGTGAGTAAGGAATCAGGAGCTCCTATTTTGCAGAAAACTGTTTGTGTGCAGGAATCATCAGGAAAAGAAGATCATAAGAAGAAAGGCATTGATGATGAATGGAACCATGCTAGAACCCGAAGCCAAATGAAGAGAGAAAAGAAAGAACAAATGAAAAGGAAGGAAGAGGCTCAAGATAATAGCTCTGATGAAGATTTTGAATCACTTCTACAACAAGCCAACGAGATACAAGAAGCCTACTGTGGGGAAGAGGAAGATGAAGAAGACATATTAGCGCAAAGATTCAGAATGAGATGAGGGATAATGAACGTATCATAGGGGACAATTTGAGGAAAAATCTTTGAATACATGATAAAGAGAGATAAGTTTCTCTGTTTTCATTCCCTACTTTGTACTTCTTTTGACTTTCATTTTCTCAATAATAATCCAGGGATTTGCCCTTTAAAAAAATGATAAAGGTATTTTCTCTCAAAGCTTTTTACTGATATTTTCAACTATGTCAACATACTTTAAGGGATATTATTCTCAATCAAGGATGATTTATTATGATAAAAATATTCCATATTGTATTAAATGTATTTTGATATGTTTGACTATGGATTTTTTATTTTTACACCATTCATTATTTATAGATAATGTATTGACATTTCGTATACTAGTTTTAATACAAATGTTTATGTTATGTTTAACCCATTTCATATGAGGAATGCATTAAACTTAGTAGGTGATGAGTGGAGCCCGCTATAGTTCCTTGATGCATCGATAGGTCTCATGAGACAAACTATTGTCTAAGAATAAGGCCTTGAAAAAAATCTTATTTGTAGTCATGGAACAAGGCCTTGATTATGTGGTTATGAAGTCTGGCGTTATGTATTCCATCATTAGGAAATTTTCTATTGATATTAAATGTGATTATTCGACTAGTAGAATGTCCCTGTGAATAAGTAAATGGAATTATTTGATTTATCATTGCCATATTTTGAGGATGATTAAGTTTAAAAGGCTTCTGTTTTATTCTTATACATTTCCTTAAATGTTTATTATAATTTATGAAAGTTTCTACAATATTTTTATACTTACTGAGCATCTGATCTCACCCCTTTCTTATGTTTAATTTTCCCAGGATTCGATGAAGTGTTTTATGATTGAAAAGAAGGGTTAAGCAATGGGATTAATGGCATTCTAAGAGGAGAATTTATATTGTGTTTTATTTTCAAATGTGTAATGTAACATTCATGTATGTAATTTATTTTCGAATACAGCTAAACTGATCGGTCTTTCAGGACTTGATTCCTTGTAATCATGCCAATGTATTAAAATAATGCACTGACTATGGGATTCTGGGGTTGGGGAGTTACACCAGGCTTATGGATGTGGAATTGGGTGACATGGGATTGAGTCATATATAGTAGCTATCATGTAATAATCAGAAGGATCTCATCATAGAAGATCATTTCATGAACATACTCATACATGTGGCCATTTATCACTTGAAACACATAGAGAATCAGGGAAGTCTACATGGGCATATTGTTTATCATGTGATATGTGAGGTCACATGGTGTCTGATTACCCGACCAAATGTGATAAGGATGGAATAATGGTAGCAAATAGACAAAAATTGTAGAGTTATCATCATGATCATGGATGTCCTAGGAGATGGTGGGACATCTCCCATGGAGGTAAATATCACATAGGAGAAGATAGTGATACAATAGGAGGAGTTTTGGTTACTAGGTTTCATAATGACATCCTTCCACCACCTCTACCAAGCGTCCCACGTCAGGCTTATGGAGCTAATGGTTTGGGCCTCCAAAAATTGTAGTCTAAGGATGTGTATGACCATGAAACATATGAGATGATTATACATATTGTTTGTTGTTTTTATACTCTTACATCAACACTAGTAGACACAGTTGTGATTCAATCCTTCTTCTCTAAACTCCAAGTGTGAGAGAAAGATCTCCCAGTAGAATATCATTCCAAGTAGATTTGTCTTGAGATTTCTATGGAGATGATTTAATTTATGTATATTATCAACATGTAGTGTGAGATATCCGAGGTGGAAAGAGCTTCTCATGGGACATTTTTTTCTTTATTATGGGAACCTATGACTTTGTCTTATTTATTGGTTTGTTATCCATGGTTTGAGTCCAAATTTACTCCCACCAAGATGATTTTGATGCATTCTCACTAATGGTAAGAGATTCATATTTTTGTATTATACATATCTCATGTAAGTATGCAGGGTTTTTTTATTAATATTTTGTATACCAACATCCATTAGTGGGAAAGGGTAACCCTTAACATAGTAGGGTCTTCTAACATCTGGATTATTTCAATCATGGAAGATATTATGGATGGATTTCCTAAGAGAATTTTGTTACATCTATGAGGTGAAAGATGTAATTCTCAACAGCATGAATATGGGAATAACTCCTATATCTTCTAAAAGTATCATAAAGACCCTAATATGCTTCGAGAGATTACGTTTCAGTTAATGGACCATTTATAGAATGATTTTATCGAACCCAATTTGTCCCCCAGGGATGTTCCATTATGGTTTAAAAAAATGAAGACAAGAGCATGTTTCTTTGTGAGGATTAACATTTCTAGAACCAGGCCATGATAATGGACAAATACCCCTTGATGTGGATTGATGAACTCTTTAATTGGTTTTGAGTAATGAGATAGTTCTCAAACATTGATCTCGTGTCCAGTTACCACCAACTAAGAGCTCTCGAGGATGATATTCGAAATCTCAAATTTCAATGTCTCTATGCACAATATGAGTTCTTAGTGATTCATTTCAGTGTGATGAATGACCCTACTAATTTTACGGCTTTGATCTACTAGATAATTGAACTGTAGTTGGACTAATTTTTTCTATTCATTAGAAACATACTCATATAAACATCATCATAGGAGAAGCATGTGTAACACTTGAGGTTGATCTAATATTTTTTTCAGGGGAACCATCATTATGTTACAATCATGGTGTTCCAATCCAAGATTAATGAGGTTCACTTTATAGGGATTTTCATTTCTGAAAATAGATTATCTGGGGTCCTTAAGATGATCGATATAGATTTTTCTTGGTATCCAACCAATATAGTTTTAGTTGTTTGTAAATTTCACAGATTTTCATAGTATTACAATAGTTTTGTGGAATACAAATCTAGGATTTCATCCCCTTTGACCACCCTAATGTGGATAGGTATTCAATTTAGCTTGGCTAACTTTTAGGTGTTGAGTTTATAGTAGATGATTTCTCCCTTCATTAAGACTGTCAGATGAGGTCATGGAGTATCTAGTATATCTAAATTCAAAAGGATATAGGATTATTAGGGTCTTGATGTAGATATAGGTAGTTATCTCATATGGGTCGGGAGAGCTGAGACCCCATGAGGATAACTACATGAATCGTGGCTTGGATTAATAAATGTTAGTATTCTTTCTAAATATTTTGAGGCACCATCATCTGGGAGATATCATTATTTTTATTCATAAAATTATAGTCTCAGTTATGACTTCCCACAAAGTGACATGAACCTGAGATAGAGTCACTATTCTGAGTTCCTACAAGACTATGACTTTGATATAGTCTATTCTCTGAGGATAGGAATAGTGGTGGCATATTCTTTTACTAGGAATTCCCATGTTATTTTGTTAAAGTAGGCATTGAAGAATTTGGATTCCTTTCACATGACCATATTTTATTATGAGGGCGCAACTATTCTATAGTTGATGGTTCTATATCCTCTAATCCTCTACTGTGGGATGTAGTTCCATTATGGAGACATAAACTGTGAGGTCCTACATGTCTAGATAAAACAAAAGTTTCAAAAGATGTATTTTTGAATGAAGAAATCATCTCATCCATGTATATGGATGGATGGTTCCCCAGTCACGATGCACAAGGAGGAGATGTGATACATTCACATATCTCTTTTTTCTGTACATCCATGTTTTGGGAATACGTTCAAAGACCATTAGTGGTAGGTTTGGTTGGCTTTCCTGAGATGGGTCAAGGATGTGTTCATCTCTCAATACCTTAAATTTTACTGTGTGAAGGTTAGGTACTAGGTTCCAATTTTTTTTCTAGCCTCTAGAGACACCATAACAGAAATGGGTGGTATATACATATACTTTGTGATAATGACTCCTTGGACACTGAGAGTCCTTGAAACCACCTGGGTGATTCTTGATCAACTTACAAATTTAGTGTGCTTACAAGATATCAGGTAGAAGTGTTTGGGGGTTTGGGTTAGTTGTATATATGGGGTATTATTCACCTTAATGGGGTTCCCATTACTTTTGTCTTCAACCGTGAAGAATAGTTTACATCACGGTTGTGGGGAGGCATATAGGATGAATTTGTGACCCAAAAGTGGATTAATAAATCCTTACACCCCAAGATAGATGGGAATATCATGTGAAATTTCTATTTTCTGGAAGATATGATGATATTTTGCATGTTAGGAATTGGATGGAGCAGGTTTAATCACATTCCATTAGTATAGTATATTTATATCAATATTTATCATTCTAGTGTCAACATATATCCTTTTTGGTCCTGTATGGGTGATCTTTCATGACACCCTTTTATTTTAATGAGTCCATCCAGGAACCTCTTTTTTGGACGGAGATGGTGCAGATAATGAAAATCAAGGTTCAGGGGATCCGAGAATGGACATGGATATACAAAGGTTGGAAAAAACTTTTGGATATTGATGTTGTAGTCCATTGAAGACTGATCACCAAGACAACAATTTATTGATAGTATCCCCATTATGAGGATTGAATATATCAATCTAGGGAGGTAAGATATCCTCAAGGATCATCATGTCATTCAAGATATTATAGAGGTTCTAATTTTTTCTTACCATCTCACCCCACCCCCGCAGTTAGAGTGTGTTCCTTAAGTATTCCATGTGCCATAGCTAAAGAGATACATTTGTGGCCCCATGTACGTCAATGATTATGTTGAGATGGAAATAGGGGCATGGTCCACATTGATAGAGAACATGGTGGAGATTAGTTATTGGTATGAGAGGATCCAATGTGGGTAGATCATACCATTGGTTCATCTGTTATGGTATCATAGGAGTATGTATGATATCTCTTGGGGGCATTAGAGCAAGATATATGCTCAGTTTCCTAATACCTTTTTTAGATTTTAATTTTCATGATGGAAATATTAAATAAGAATATAATGTAGAGACCCTATATTTACATTTAATACATTGAAATGTAACTTGAAATATCTTCACATCCATGTGAAAACACGACATGTGATTTTGAGGCTCTATGTATCTGGAATTAATTTATTAAAAATACTAAACATTTATCTTATTAAATAAATACATTTTTCAATAAAATTGGATAAATTTTAATTTCAATACTATATTAGAAATATAATTCCATGACTAAATTTCAAATATTAGTTTTTCCCTACCAATGAACTAAATTTTTTCGGCATTGGAAGCTTGAAAAAACAATCATTGGCAGCTGCGTTCAGTGGATTAATTATTAAATTATTAAATTAAATTATTATATAAAAAATTCCCTCAATCAGTATACTTATATATGGAATCTCAATTTCAATAAAAATAACCCCTTGATCATTGATAAGAGATTTATACCATCTTCTCATTATGAAATTGAGATCATACAACGACAATCCTTTAGATCAAGGTGGATTGAGGTGTAGTAAAATTAATGAATATTCCCCCTTTGTTGGCAAGAATATTATCCATCAATGATAAATCCAATATATTTTTTACACTCAAATTTTTTTGTTTCTTACACATCATATTAAATGTTTGGGAATGATCTAATATTATTATTGGATATGTGTTAAATTTAGAATTTTCATTCACCTGCACATCAAATTGAATTGTTTATTCAACAGATTCTCATCCCAACTATCCCCAATATAATTCATGGGAAAATAATTCATGGAAAAATATGGTTTCATATTTTGTTTCTATTATTTCTCCCCATCATTCTTCATGATCATCACTGATTGGCCTATGGGGTCTCAGATGGACATTTTCGAGAAGGATAGAGCACGATCAAACCTTTGGACTTGCAGAATATTCATTTGTGACAAATGGATCGATTATTTTGTGATATATTGGGATGTGTTATAGGAGTTTTGTGATCAATATCGTGGATCTAGGTTTATGTAATTATCATAATTCCATGGTAGGAGAAACGTCAGTGTACAGTCTTCTTCTGGGTAAATAGAAACTCCATTTTCTATCCTATAGATGATAAAATGTGTTTAATAATGAATTCAACTGAGAAAATGGTAGATTGGGAAAGTTATAATAATTATTTATAACCTGTAGAACAAATATGAAAATCTAGTAAAAAACTCACTAAAACATGTAGTTTAAATAACATTGGGCATGTAGGGCCTTGGATCTAGAATCTTTGGTTCCTAAGTGATCTAAAAGTCAGATATCATGTGGGACCATAAAACAACATGTGAATCTATTCTAGTGATCTTGCCTAACTCTGGGAGTACATTGACATGGTCATGGACATGCAAAAGTATAGTGTACATATATATTGGCCAAAGAACATGAGGAGGACCACATAGAGGAGGAAATGGCATGTATCGGAGGATAGAGGCATGGGAAAGAATACGTCGACATTTCCATGATAACAGGTAGGACCCCATGTGGCTAAGTCATTCCATATAGTACTTTTATATACATTTATAGCTAAATGGGTAGAGATCCATGTTTTGGTTGTGATATTTCAAAGCAGTAGGGTGGGACCGCACACCATCTGGGTCCCATAACACACTGTTTACCCTCCTATTTGAGGAAACTTCTACCACTATTATCACATTCATTTGGGCTTAAATGTTTTTCCATGAATAGACGATCCTCAATCTATTCATATATAATGTGATGGTAGAATTTTTACTTATATTATTGATACTATTCTAGATATTAAATATTTGACGCTTCTTTAGGTGGCCCATGATAACGAAAGTGATTAATCATGATCATTAGAGAGGATTCCTCCTACTGGGACATTTCATGGTTCATATACCTATAAAGTGAAACCCTTTATATAGATTCTTGTAATGGGAACTCTATTTACCTACCAAATTAGTGGGAACCTCCTACGGAGTTAGGAAATGCGTACTCTATAAATGTACCTATAAAGTGGAACCCTCCTTTGGAGTTAAGTCATGGGTCCTCCAACACTAGAGTGGAACCCTAATAAAGATTCAGGGACTGGATTCTATACCACAAGATTGGAAACCCCTTATGGATTTAGGGAATTGGACCCCTATAACTAGAGTGTAGCTCTCATATAAATTTAGTGCATTGGTCACCTACTACTAGATTGGAACCCTCTGGAAGAGTCATGTAATTACTTCCCTTCCATCATAGTGGAAACCCCTTGTTTGGATTGGGAATGGGTCCTCTATTTCTAATAGTGGAACCATTCTATTGTACTGGGACATGGTTCCTCTTCATATTAATTATGTCCCATAAAATGTGTGGCACTGTGGTGAGGTGTGTCTTAATATGGATGTTTCTTCAAAAAGATGTGTGAGATGTTGGGCATCATTGATGGACCCTTCAAAAAATTGAAGACTTTTTTCCTCAGTTGGAATGTGAGATATAGATCCATTTATCTCCCATTTAGAATTATTTTTTATCTTATAAACATGTATACATGTATCCATGTTGATGGATTTTCTTATTCTCATTCAATGGGTTTAGTTTTCTATTCAGATTGGTTCTTTTACAGATACCCCTTCATCATTCGGTGCATCGTACTAGGTATGTATGTAATCCCCCTTACATGGGATTTTCTCACATTTTTCTGTTCTTATGATGATAATGGATAGTTCATTAATCATTATATAGGATCATAGGGATGCACACACACATTTGATCGCTCCTAGTGGTCAGGTCTTGGATATTCATAGTTGGGCTCTCTCAACGCATTTCTATTTTCGGGTTTTAATATGGTATATCTTTATAGATTGGAACGTATATTCCCCATTTTCCATTTTAGTATATGATTTTTTAATCTTGTATTCCTTAGAGTTTTTTCATTCATGGTTTATTCTATAGATGTTACTATCTTTTTTTTATTCTTATGTACTTATACATTGGATATAGTCAGTGTGTGAATATTGGTACATAAGAAATGGCCTCACATATTAGTTAAGGAATTATGGTCTTGTAGCCATACCTTGGCCTGTGGAGTTGGGATTCATGTATTTGGGGCTCAATCATCTTCCAGTTGTGTCATGATAGTGGAGGTGGTTTTCCAAACGTACGCACAAGGAACATTGTCATTTTTAATGGGTAAAGGGTGTAAAATTAAATTGATATCTTATATTTATAGAATCATCATTATGTCATAATTATCATATAAATACATTATTTACATATATATTACAATACAAGTATTGTGGAAATGAGAAATTATTTGTAACACTATATGGAGACGGAAGGCCATACATACAAATGAGCAATGCATTAGTTATACATATTATGGGAAGAATATTAATAATGGAGTACACATAATAATAAACAATTTCAATTTATAAGAGTATTGTTATAGAATATTTCAATATTATGGATGAATAAATAATATAAGTTAAACATTTGAGAATTATTCCTCTACTTTAGAAAAACTCCTTAGGTTAATGACTAAACACATATTAGGGTTGTATTTTGATGAAACATTGTTCTTTAATAAATCAGTATGGATGTTAGTAAATGATTAGACTGGGGATTTCAAAGATAGGAGGCTTTTTAAGTGCGAGGCAGAGAGTGGAGGTGGTTTCCTTATATGTGTGAGGGAGGGGGAATGGAAGGAATATTTCAAAACAATAAAATATATTAATGCCTAATGAAAAACAAATTTCCCAAAATTGTCAGAGTATTGATGTTTGAATGGAAAAAGTACAAATTAGATCAATAAATTATGTTAAATAATGTTTTTTGAGTTCTTATAAAGCCTTATCCCAATGTTTTTTAACATTTTACCCATAAATGAGATAAAACAATTCACCAAGGTATCTATTAAATATGAAAACCCATTAAGTATACCTTACAACAAAATATTAATTATTATGATTCAAAATACGGGATATAATTTTCATTATTAATCTCAATTGACCCTAAATGTTTCATTTATCCATTGAGTATATCTATGTTTGGTGCTAACAGTGCTTGGATGAATATTATGGATTTTGAAAATTGAATTGGATTTCATGCTTCAGAAATCAACTTGCTTGTATGATAAATTTTCTTAATCTGGACATAATTTATATGACATGTTCTATTGATGTTTTCAGATTCAAAATATTTCAATGAGTGATTTCATCCCTTAATTTGGAGAAGAATTTTTTTTATGATGGTAAAGTAAAATTTTATTATATGATTAAGATATTATTTTGAAGATATTAAAATATTTTTTATTTTTATGAATGAGAACATGTGTTGATGTGACATGAAATTATTTTGAGACCATGTAAAACTAAATTAATGTCATGGTTATTTGATAATTAAGTTGATAATTATAATTTCTCTGAATAAGTAAAGGAATTATCTGTGAAAGTTACTTACACTTTTATAAAACATTAGTAAAAAATAGAACCAAACCGAAGCACACCATGAGTCCAACTCCATTGTACATATGAGAGTATGGTTCACCATATAAGAGATATCCTATATAGAAATAATGATATAAAAATATTGGTTATTGTCCTAGGGTCCCCTAATGAGTATAGAGGAGTAGTGGAGCCACTTTTGACGGTGGGATGACGGTGGAGGATGCGAGTTTGGGTCAGTTCCACTGGAGGTCAAGATTTGAGTTGGACCACGCTTCTGGATAAATGAAGGATTGAGTTTACATATTAATATGGACTCATCTAGCATTTATCTCAACATGGTAATATATAAATAAATTTAATTATCGGTATGCTTTCAAAATATAAATATAAAAAAATCTATCTTCTATGATATATCTTAAACTTTTTATCATGCTAATGATATTCATCTTATTAATCATCTGACTACATGATATCTCGTAGATCGACCAATAGACATAACTTTGAATAGACCGCCTGATTCAGATTAATCATGGAAATACAACGTAATGACTTTTCCTAGAATTATACATGAATGAAAAGACATGGATTAACATAGACCAGAATGATCGACCATATATCTTACCATTCTTTAAATTCTAATATTTCCATGGGTCAATTATATGTAGTGGTGTTGTGTGAAAACACTCAATGAGAGCACACAAGTATTTGATGATCAACTTTGAATTCATATTGATCCCCTACTTTTTGAACACATTATTTTCATGTTCAAACTCAAGACACTATTTCAAATGATGAATTGAATGTTCATGGAAATGAATATTTTTTGTGTTGTTAAAATGAGGAACCTGAATATATATATGTCCACAGTTTTGGGGAGGATACATTTCACAATGATGTTGATAATGAATATTAACCTAGGAAAACATGAAGTTTCACTTTGATTTTTATAAAACAAGTGAAATTATAATATCTCAAATACAGATTTGTGTGTCATGATCAAACTTGTTATCCCAAGCTTCATTTTTTTATAATTGTTTCCTGAAATCTAATCATCTTTTATAGAGGCATTAGTTCATGCATATTCTATGATGAATGTATGAAAATCAGATGATATAATGTTATGGTTTTTCATGGATGATGAGTTAATCCTCAACTTTTATGTATTTAAGATAATTGAATTCACATTTCATGCATGGATGTGTGGTGCATATTGTGTTAGTTGGGGATAAGAAAGGATCCACATGAATAGTTCAAACTATGATAAATCATGAAGTTACACCTAGTTTTTATAGATAATTAATGATGAATGATTTTTTTTTTGAAAAATGAATTAATCGTATTTTTAGTTTCATGCATGTGGTACTTGGTTGGTGAATTAATTAGTGAATCATATGATAAACATATGAGAACACAATTATTAATTATCCACTTAAATCATAAATATGTATACCAGAATTCCATAGATATTTGATATGGTGTATAAAACAAGAAATAATATATCGGGTATTATTGTGAAAGTATAGATAGATTTAGATATTATTTATAATCCAATTTATGATTATTTATTATTTGATTTCAATCATGAAATATTAACCCTGATAATGAGAAGTTATAAATATTCTATGTGGTGAAATTATGCCAACCTCTCTATATAAAATATCACAATATAAGATCATGATTTATGAATAAAATAATGATATGTGGTATTTGATTCATGATAGATGCACAAAAAAGGAAAATAATATTCAAACCTATGATGAATAGGAATGATATTATATGTGAACAATTTTTATTGAAAATTTAACATGGAATTATGTATAAAATAATTGATGAGGAAATTTGGGGTTTAATTACCAAATTCAAATAAATAAATTACTTATTGTTAATGATCGTTGTATTTCCATATTTATGGAATGAATTACTAGGATAATTCTTAGAACAATATTAATATTATAATTATTGTGGATATAAATGATACATATTGGTGACTAATATTTTGATACATATAAAAAATTACCCATTGAAATAAAGTTAGATAGATCATGACACACCAATGTATCAAATAATAAAAGAGAGATGAATCTAGGAGTACATAAATGAGACAATCATAAGTTTTCAATGATTTGGAGAAATAGATCATTCAATATCAGAGTGTAGTTTCAAGTCCAATGGAGTTTATATATATAGTTGTTGATAACCATTATGAATTTTACCTAAGAAAAATTAGTACTATTGGATCATGGAGGATGGATTTAATCTAGAAGGTTAAATAAAATTCTAGTTTTGGATAATCCTTGAAAAAGATGAAGAGGTATTCTTGTGGAATCTAAAATTAGATGAACATTGTGGGACTCTATATTAATCATACATTGATTTTCTGTGGATGTAATCAATTTTAAGATTTTAATGACTATATGGGGGAATCTAGGAAATAGGGTAATCTATTTTAATTGATATAGATGCATATAAATACTATATTCTTCTCAATTTATTATTATAATTTCACACAAGACAGAGTTGAGGGATAATATTTTTTAGATAAAAAATGATCATATATTTGATAGGTTAGACTGTAAATATGGATAATTCATAAATAAAAATTGATCATTTCACCCCCCCACTTGTAACTCTCAATACATTGGTAATTTTAATGATTTTAGAATATATGTTTCTACTAAAGATCGTAGAATAATTATAAGACATGTAGACTCCAAACTATATATGTAGTTTTTGTTTTCCCTCATTCATTGGGAATAATTATTATTGTATAAGTAATAAGATGATTTCATATCTCTTATAAAATGTTCTAAAACAAGGATATTCTATAAGAGTGAGTTTTTTAACTATTTTTAATAGTAATAATAAGAAAAAATATGATAAAAGAACTATGTAGTAACGTATAAATGTTCAAACATTATTATTTAATTCAAAATTCATGAAGGTATACACAAAGACATTGGTCTCCATACAAATAATGAGATCTGGGAAAACCTGAAAAGTATCTATGAATTTGATGGGAATATCGACAAACCCAAACGACATATATGGATAAGCTAGTTTGAGGATATCAAAATGATGAATGAAAACATTATTTATCACTATTTTAGATGGGTGAATGAAATATTCTGAAACATTCAAGGATTCTGTTAGATGCTTGAAACCTCAATAATTATCCAAAAATCATGAGGAACTTTATATATATATATATATATATATTCAAAAATTTAGATATTGGGTAAAGAGATAATTTTTAACTTGATTAACTACACAACATTCTAACATCTTATGAGATGAGTAAAATTCCATCACACCATAAAAAATTTAATTTTAAAATGTATTTTAACGATATTATTGTATATAAAGAAAAATAAGAAGAGATTATTTAATCATGTGATTCAGATATTGATGATGATCATAATGAAATCAATCAGAATTTTTTCTCTTATTTTATAACTATTCAAAAAGTAAAAGTGGAAGGAAAAGAGTAATTACCTATTTTAGGGTCACAATTATCCAGACTCTATTCATTTTCTAAAAATTTCCCATGAAATAAGATTGACTAATTTCAATTCAAATATTATAATGAAAGTCCTAAAAAAATGGGTATGAATAAATAAAAGTACATTAAAAAAATATAAATTTAGATATCAAGGTAAATTATGATTCATTATCATGTTATTCTTAGGATGTTGGAGTTTGTTACATGGATCATGTAAATAAAGTATTAGATACATCCTGGTGTAGTGATCATGGGTAAGAAAGGATGGAACAATAGTAGGGTCTAAAATACAAATTATAATTCTACATGGGGTAGATACAATATCTCATGACCAAAATTAATATTGAGAAATAAAATAAAATTGTGTTTGGAGTCAAGGAATATTTGTGTGTAAAATATGACACCAATATTGAAGAGATCATGTATCATAAATTAATTTTTACTAAGTATACAAATATGGTGCATAATCATAATGGAATGATGGTAGAAGAATAATAAGATCTATTTTAATCATATAATATATTTTTCATAGTTAAACAATTATTAAACAAAGTAATGAATTACATTATTATGAATGTTCAGGTACAAAGAAAAACATCTCATACTAAAGAGAAGAGATGTTCACATGAATGAGGTAAATATATACTTAAATCAGTTTCAAATAAAACTTATTTTATTTAACAATGTAGATATAAAAATAAAATTTGGTGATATTTTGGCTAAAAAAAGTAGAAAGTAAATATTATGTATAAATTGAATGGAAAATTATGTCATGATTCCCATATCCCCCTAAGAATTATAAGGCTCTATTTTTAATTGAAAAAAAACAATAACAAAAATATGAAATATTTGAATCAAAAATAAGAAGAATAATGTTTCTAGGATCATTATGGAGTTGTGGTAAGCATTTTCACAAATCCCATTTGTGCGGGTGTAATATGAAATTACTAAGAAAGTGTCAGTAACCAAGGTGAGTATTAGTGATAATATTAATAATAAATTCCATATAAGAAAACATTTAAAAGATTTTCACTAAAGTAAATATACGCTATTAAATTAATATTTTGGGAATGTTTGTGGTAGATACATTTTAGAAGTTCACAAGGCTAAGGTATGCATGTTAAGGATATAGGTATAGGTTACCTATGATGTAACAGGGAAAAAATGTCAAAATGAAAGTAGTGGTAAGACATAAGATTATTTTTATAAGACTGAGAATATTAATAAAGTGTTTTCTTATATTTGTAGAAATCAATAGTAATTAGATAAAAATTTATAGGAGGTTTAAACCCCTATTTAGGTAAAAGGAAAGAAAGTTCCTCAAAATGTGTGATAAAAGTTGCTGAGAAATTATCAAAAAATGGAAACAAGAAGATTAAATATATTAAGTTGGAAAATATATTCCATATAATGATGTCGTTCAATAGAATATGGAAGATTATAAAATTGTTTAGATACAAAAAAGAATGAATATTCCTCTGAAAATATATCATAGTGAGATTTCACGAAAATAATGTCCCTCATTAAGAGTAATCTTTTGGTATTAATTTTATATCAAATAAAACATGGGGTTTATGCATATTCCATATTATTTTATATGTTTTGAGATAAATTTAATTGAAATTATAGATATTTTGGTGTCATTTACTTCTTTAAATCTTGAATATATTTTTCTTTTATATAGTCTATTGACTCTCAAGAAATGAAAGAATAATATTATATCCCTTATGGGGTTAAATTTGAAAAGAATATCTAATTTCTATATAATATGTAGTCTAGAATTTTGTTATATATTTAATAACTGGAGGATTTAAGTATTCTAGTCATAATTAAATCATATTTTTTTACTATTTCAGGCATATTTGTTTTTGAGAGTGTTGATTGATGAAAATGATAATGAGAGGTGAATTAATTTTATTTCACCTGAAAATTATGATCAGTTGGTCAAGGTGTATATGATTACATGTGTCTTGACTAATCGATTTTATAAATTCCCCATTCTAGATAATATATGTGTTATGGGAATGATATCACATGAATTGTTGTGTACATGTATCATATCCAACAATGATAGTAAAACTCTAGTTTTCTACATCACATTATCCCACATAGACATAGAATGGAACTGGAAATGTGACTTTTCTAAATGAACCATGTTGTAAAATCTGTCTCTTGAAAAGTGTAAAATATATTCTATGATTCATTAAAAGGAATAAGAATAGATGAGTATACCCTTTAATTATCCATTACATTTAATTTTCCACAATGGGTATAAATATTTTAGCACACAATTTTAATTTAAAAATGTAAAGAGATATTGAAATAAATTTACAATGTGAATGATTATTGAGCATAATGGCATCATTTAATATAAAGTAGTCAATATGTGTTTATTTTTGAGGTTCCATGGTTGATTTTTATAGATTAAAAAATGTAATTAGATGTCAATCTTTAAAAATATTCCTTTTTATATGTGATGATTATTACAAAAATATTCTTGTTTGTGACAATTTCTATTGAATAATGGAGAATAAAATGTTCTAAACAAATGATGAAACACTTTAATTGCATGATGATTTTTTTTAAGAATGGAATTAAATATTTTATTATTGTATGAGGATCTTATTTAAATTAAAATAAAATATTTTTAATTTGAATGAAGGAGAATATGTGTTGAAATGACATTATATTATTTGATTACCATTATAAAACAAATTAATTGAATGGGGATTTGATGAAGGATTTAATATATATAATTTATTTTAAAAGGGAATGAAATTATTTTTTGAATAAATACTCAACTATTATATAAAATTTATATAAAACATATTGACATCCCCAAGAGAGATAATTTTCCATATCGATAGAAAATATAGGATCACGTATCACCATAAATAGCTATATCACATGGCTTACATGATTCTAAAATATTGATAATATTTATTGGTTCTAATATAGAGATTATTGGAGTAGTGGAACTATCTTTTGAGGAGACACAGTGGTAGTGGATGTTGGCACCGATTGGTAAAAGTTGAGGTCTGGAGAAGAACCTAGTTCTCAGTTTTTCAGTCAAGTGAAAGATTTAATAATTATGTGCCAATTGCCTATTTAGATGCTCAATGTGTAATAAGGTATGTTTGGGACAATCAATATGAATCTTAAGAATGGGGATATAACACAAGTTATCTCATGTGATCTATCACCACCACTTAATGAAGCTGTTGATCAACATATTCTCAATGATCCAACAACATTGAATCTATAGGATTATCCATAAGTATTATCTCTAAAATGACCTCATATTTAAGATCAAACTTATAAAACATATGGATCAATAATTTCCATAAATATGGCTACACTAACATCTTTGGATTGATCATTCCCAGGAAGATTGACCATATGTATTTTCATTTATTGGGAAAATATCCTTCCATGTGTTGACAACATGTGAGGGTGTTATGTGCAAACACTCATATTTTACACATGAACATCCAATTATTTCCCAAATGGTCTTTTCTAATAACTATATTCAGATCAAATGGTTTTCAAATTCACATAGAGGAAACCACACCCTTTAAAGATCCAATAATGAATGGAAATTAAGATTTAATTTGGTGGTAAACTGACCTTATGAGATTAGTTTTTGTGCATGGTGTTTAGGAATATAAATATAATGACCCAGTATTAATGTAAATAGATATTAACTAATTTTTTCCAACTACTTAAACATTACACAAAATATTTCCCAAAGACCTTATTAGTTTAGTCCCTTTGTGAACATGGAAGAAAAATATTCTAATTTAGTGAAATATCTTCAATGTTTCCCAAGAATATCTCCCCCTAGTAATTATACTTACAAGAATTTCATCATAACCTACGGTAAGGAAATATAAGAAAGGGGTATCTCAATTTCATAGTAATGGTAAATAATGGAAATACATAAGGATATCAGGAACATAACGGTACAAGAACAAGATCATATTATTTGAATATCATTCCCAACATATCAATGATCATAAAAATTAATCATAAAATAATTGTTATAAGTTTTTAGTAAATGAATCATAATATAGTTGAGAACATAAGCCATGATAGAATATCATTTGAATATAAAATGGAATTTTGGAACAAAAATCAATGTAAAACATCATGAACATGTATATGTAGAAATAGGTTCACTCATTAATTTATGGAGATGAAATTGTTCCTTTAATAGACTTATGCACATGAAACTATTTCCATGCATAATATTGTAAACATTTCATCAGGTTCAACACATTAATTTGTGAACATTTAGTCAGGTTTTCTAATAAAAATATGGATATGAAACTAGGTCCATGAATAAAATTTCAAACATCAAATTGGGTTCTCACATAACATTATTAACATATAATAAGGATCAATCATAACATTTTGAACATCTAATCATGTTCATGCATAAACTTATGTTCATGAAACCATTTCTATTAATAAAAGTTTGATCATGTAATTAGGTTCACACATTTAATTTATACTATTGTGTCATCCATAATTACCCAATGCATTGGATAGAGATATAGGTCCCACCCGTCACATAATGCACATTCCACAAGATTATAAATAATCAGCATTACATAACCCATGAAATGAATTAGGTATCATAAAAAGTTTATCGTAAGATAACCTATAGAGAAGAGATAGGTATAATAACCATTTCAACAATTCATAACCTGTGAAAAGAAGTAGGTTTCAAAATCATATAACATGTGGAAATGAAACAGTTGTCATAAAAATCATTCCCTTAAAAACCATTAAACAAAGAATGTGATTGGAACTTTAGGATCATTTCCTAGAATGTCATGACTAACATCAATGGATTTCATCTTATATTGAAAATAAATTTAAAATACTTTTTCAAAACATTTCATGAAGAAAATATCATTTATTCTTAGAAAAATGATCTTTAAAACATTATACCTTTTAAAAAACAATCAATTCAAATAACATTGAAATCATAGAAACATATATTTAAATCATTTTGAAAAACATTGTCCTTGAAAAACTATACAATAATCTTAGAACAATTTTCAAAATTGTTCTACTTTAAAACTTATAAATGAATACTGAATTCATTCTGAAAATAATTTTCCATGAAAACTTATAAAGGTATCATGAAGACATTTTGAAAACTATTTTTCTCGAAAATACATTGAAATAATAAAACAGAATATTTGAGATCAGTGAAATCAATTCCTTTGAAAACTAATTTTTCAAAAAATAAAATGAATTTTTTTAAAGTATTTAAAACATTTTTTAATATTAATTAGTTTTTATGAAATCCTTTTTTCATTAAATATTTTTTAAAAACAAAACTATTTAAATAATAAAAGAAAACAATATTTTAAAAAAATAAACATTTAAACATACAATGGAATTATCGAGGAATTTATGGTCTTCATGGCCAGTAGTTCAATCCATGCCGAACATTCCTTTTTCATATTTGATGTATAGAAATGATACTTGATCAAAAAACAACAAGATGATTAATTTTAGAAATTTTAAATTGTAATAAAATGGTCAAATTTTCCATTAAACATCTTAAGATAATATTTAAAAAAATTAAAATTGTATTTCAAAAATATGTTATTAAAAGAACATATATTTCCTACCAAAATATGAAATAATGTTAGATTATCATAAATGTTTTATTATCTTAAGTTCCAAAGAGGAAAAAAATAGTATCATTACTTCAATATGACATGGATATAAAGAGGGTAAAAAATTTAGTTGTATTTATTGAGATATGGATAAAAATATATCACCATTGGATTCATAGTCATAAATAATCTCGATCAACGATGAGATTGAAGCTATAAATAATTTCCACCCGGGTCACATTAAATCATAATAAAATGGATTGAATAAAATTACATGAATACTAAACAATAATTAAAATAAGGATATTCATGACATAACATTTAAAAAAATTATATAAACCTTATTGAAAAATGAAGGTTCATAATAAGGCGTCGGCCTCAAAGAAGGAAAATTGAGACTAAATTACTTTACTAATTTTGTATATTATTAAACATATCCCCCACGATGGAGATATCATAAAATGGATATGAAAATTACCATAAATATATTTATAATATTCAAACAATACATACTTGTGTAGTATACACACAACACAAAATAAATCAGTGTTGAATATGACATGTATCTCATGCAAAAAAAAGTGAGATGAAATTCCCAAACCTTAAGTCTTCACTTTATTCATAAACATAAAAAAATAGTGTATAATAAATATATGTTTATTATTAATCTTTTAGAAAAAATATTATTATATCTAATACCATATATTATTTGGTAATGACTTTATATTACCATTTTATTAACAACTCCATGTTAATGCTACATTTTGGGTAATCTCAGCATTATTTTTCCTATATATTTTGACTTGTTATTCTTGATCCTCTTACTCAGGTCCTGATTTACTTACATACAGAATTAAAAACTTGTTATAAATATAAAATATATACAGTATATATGTAATTATAATATTTATTATTAGATATAAGTATAAAATGGAATACACCATTCAAGGAGATGGTGGTTCATTCATACGCATGAACATTTTTTCCGTTTTATTGACATATTGAATGAAAGTAAATAAATTTTACATTTTATATAGATATATACTATAATTAAATTATCATTATTATTTCATATAAATAATATACATTAACTAAATCCTTCCATAATACATTCCTTGTATGGTGTGGATGAATCACATCGCTTTGAGGAGGCGGTAGTCTATGCTTCCCAAAATGAAATTATCATACTTACATATAATGTAAATCATGAAGTTATATGTTATATATTAATTATAAAAGCATAAATGAAACATAAATTTCATATATAAAATATTTAAATATATTTTACCAAATAATTCCAAACAATGATAGCTGGAATAGGAAAAATGAACAACATCATTTCGTGAGGTGGTAGTTTACCGTACACAAGAACGGTAAATTCATTACCCGTTAGATGGATGTGTGTGTAAGTGTAGATCAATAATATAGAATTGAAAATATATAAGTATATTTAGGAATCTGTTGTTATTATATTATAATTAAACAATTATAATTTAAGGAGTGGAGAAATAAATTAAACTAACTATCTTGAGAAGGGATGTTACCTCTCATTCAGGAAACTCATTTTGGATTTCACCAAATAGATTCTTTTAATGAATTTATACCGAAGGTGAGGCTTATATGTTCAGGTGAGGGATATTTATAAAATATTTGGGCATATAATTATTTATCCAATGTTCCCTGTGATGTTTTAGGAAGTGGGTGGTGTGAGTGCCTTTTTATAGAAGAGGGAAAGCACGCAGTCGGTATTTTTGAAAATAATTGTGAGTTCGATAAGTATTACTTGTTCCTTAAGTGTAAAAATGAACAATTATTGGAAGTTTGATGTGGAGTGTCCTAAATATGTCTTTTTAATAGTTTTTTATAGTTTATAGGTTACTTTTACCCTTAAGATTAGGGTTTTGTCCCTTGTTAGACTTATTTTACATTAATCAATGTAATTAATTTTAATTATATTGACTAATATTTTTTTCAAAAAATAATTTTACATAATTTTGAATTATTAATTATTATTATTCAAAATATGGAATCCATATTTAGAAATTTCAACCACATAAGTGGTAGAAATTAATTTAAAATTAATCTCATATGAAGGATTATAATGTGGGTTTTTAAAGTCAAAATATTCTAATGTTTCTAAGGTTTTATATTCAATTTCAATGTTAATTTAGTTAAAATGGAAAAAATTTGAATAATTTATTGAAAATAAATCAAATTAAACAATAAACCCATTTAAAATGTAATTTAACATCATATATAATTTCGATGAATTTGTTTTAATAAAATACATTATATGTCACTATACATTAAAAAATGAATCATCATAGAAAAATAAAAAATCACCATAACATAATTAATATGTTTATATTTCATAAATTATGTTTATTTTGACATATAAAATTTATAGAATTTCCAAATTTTATATTTAAAAAAGGTTATCAATTAAAAGGAGGTAAAACTGCAATTATAAACAAATTTGTTTTAATGTGTAATATTGGGTATGTTCTCATCTTATGATGATAACATCAATTTTATGAATATAAAAAATAGCTGATTAAATATATAACATATAAATTTAATTAAAATCAATCACTAATAGTGATTAATTTTACTTATTAAGTTAAATCACATATTCCATATGAAAATATTATATTATAAAAATATTAAATTTATATTCATTTTTATTCCATATTAATTTATGATTAATAAGTAACCAATGAATTCATCTATATATTTTAATAAGTTATTTAATCCTATAATAATCAATTTAATGACTATGTGATATATTATTATATTAGACAATAATATTTTTAATAATATATTCTTCTCATAAAACTGGATGTTTCAGGTTATGAAAGCCATCAATGAAATTCATTATTGCATGAAACACAAGAAGACCTCAGTGTTCCTAAAAAATAAAGCTAAATGTTATGTTGCATGAAGTTGAAAATTAACTTGTTGTTTCCTATCACTCAACCCAAACATAGTTCTTTAATAAAAATAAAATACAATAAGTGTATTGTGATGTGAAAAAATATAAAAAATATTATTTTTATTTGAAAAAACATATCTCACAAAATCTTGGGGAAATAAATTTTATCCCCTCACCACTTAAAATGAACTCTAACCTATAAATTCATCCTATTATCAAAGGTTTAATATATGAAATCTCTTTTCATATAAACTGATATAGTAAAAATGAATACTAACACATCATTTGAAAATGAATGTTAGAGACATAATGGTTACCCATTGAATCATATAAATGGGTTTCCATATAGGAAAACATGGATGAGAAGTAAAAACATATTCCTGGAAGTGAAATCTAACTCTCAAGTTTTCATGGAGTGTGATATTAAACCTGGTTAAGATAATGTTCAAAATAAATGACATAACCCAAAGACGGTCGAAAAAATGTCATTGATATCATTAAAAATGATGGTAACAGGAATATATTTTATTTCATGATCACATCCAAAAGTTTAATTATTTTCAAAAGAATATATATTTTCATGACTTCATCACAATATCACCCTTTTTGTGGCTTGATGAGTTTATACTTCATCCGTTATTCCAATAAATGAAGGTCAATTTTCCATTTTTAAAGCACTTAAAAATCATGAGATCCAAAAATAGAATGATAAGTCATTATCTATGGAAATAACGAAATAATAAAATGACATGACAAGATATAAAATATTAATATATCCTCATAAAGAGAGATAATATCTTAAAACTCCAAAACCTCATCCAAATTTTAACATAAATCAATCCATACATGGTTATCCTTATAACCCTTCCAAAATATAATTCATTCTTTCTTCTATAAAAAATCCCTTATACCAAATAAATTTTATTGGATTCTTGTGATCATATTTGCACCGATATAATATTAATTTCCATTTTGTTTTTCCATAATCCATGTATATAGATTAATAAAATGAAACTTCTCAAAAGGATGAACAATAATATTTTTATATCTATTATTCATATAATTTGAAACATGAAATTACAAACATAGAAGAGGAGGATGAGTGTTCCCTAATTATTTTGATTCACTTCATCCCTTATTATTATATGGGATTTACCTTTATCCATAAACTTAAAATATTCTTGATTTTTATCATCATCATTAACCGTTGGTTTTAAGAACATTCTAGAATAATGAACACTCTACTTACATTATAGGCATTGAATTGTAGGGGGTTAATGCATTAATGCATTATCAATGTTCCTATTACCTTAGAATTCAAGTTTTTGATGACCCTTCTGTCCAAATTTAAAACATTATATAGTTACTGAATGATAATGTACTACTTGTTTACTTCCAAACATTGATCTTAATGAAAATCTAATCTTCTTATTTCTATATTCTTTTAGGTTTCATTTGAATTATATCCTTATATTGTTATCATAACCTCACGTTTGATGGAAAGTATCAACATCCCTTTTTGTTAGAATAATATGAGGTTGGAAATTACTTAATAAATAAGTTCTTTAACTATTCCCAATCCATAGTTTAGTTTTATTCGGTTTCCTCTTATTCATGATAAAGTTCCACCACTGATTTTGTTCAACTTCCAAGTGATAAGTTTTGAACATAACATCTCCATATTATGAACAATAGATAAGGAATAATATCTTTTCATTGGTTCACATCCATTTTTTAAGAACTAGAAGATTGGTAATTCCATAAAAATTAAGTATTCATTTCATTATTAAGGATAAAATGAAAAACATTTCTCCATTGTTCATTAAAAAATTCAGCACGATTCAGGGATTTTTATGGTTTTCTGGTCATAGAAATATTGTTTTTCACTCCACCTTCCATAAAATTCATTTTTTTGGGGGGTTAAATATTTCATTTCCCATTGAATTTCTGATTAACATGGTTCCTTTGTCTTCTAGGTATTTACTAATATTATAAATCATATATTCAAAAACATTTTTCATAGTACAGAATCACATAATCAAGAAAACCCACTTACATAATTTCTACATTATGGCACCTTCCATAATATATAGAACCCTATATTTATAATATGTTATTCATAGACTACATATTTTTAAATCACTCATGATAGTTCATTAAGAGTTTGCGAATTCAAAAGGTGTATCCCCTATGGGTGTCAAATCAGGTGTGCAGCAAGGCATGTTATGGTGTACCAGGTTCGCTATAGTCATGCCCTATACCCCGTGCAGGATTTGTTGCTCATATATATATCTATTCCAAAATAACTTCCACTTATAGTATTCAAATAGGGATATATTAATAGGAAAGCACTCTCTCTATCCATTACAAATATTTCAGTATATTTTCCTATAATTTTCCTCATTCTTAATCTTCTCCAAAGAGACATCCCTATACATATCCTTACAAATATTTTGTGGGGTCCCACTATTTTTTCATCCTATAATTTAAAGGTTCAATAAAACTTTTCTCTGATACCAACTATAATGACCAAATCTTATTGTACATAACCATTAAATAATTTTATACGGAATGCATAGAACATTACAAAAACATATGCCTAAAGATTACATTACTTTAGCGCCTCTTGATACTTGGATCAAAAATATTCTAACTCAGTGAAAGATCTTCAATGTTTCCCATGAAGATCTCCCCACCCTAGTAATTATACATTAAACATTTCTTCATAACAAGGAGAAAGGAAACACAATAAATGGGTGAGATCAATTGATCGATGAGGGTAAATAAACGAAATACGTTTGCATAACAAGAACATAGGGTTATGATAGCCTGATCATATCATTAGAATACCATACATTCCCTATCAATGATATAAAAAATTAATAATGTAATTAGGATTAGTAGTTCATAAGTCATTAATCATAATATAATTGGGTACATAAACCATAAAAACATAACATATGAATGAGACACGACATTGTGGAATACACATTAATGTATAATAGAATGAACCTTTACTAGTAGAAATAGGTTCACTCATTAACTTTAGAACCTGAAATGAGGAACTATTATAGACTTATGGACATAAGACTAAGTCCATGAATATTGATTCAAACATTCCATCAGGTTCTCACATAACATTGAGAACATGTAATCAGGTTCTCAAATAAAATCATAGACATGCATCCAAGTCCATTCATAACATTGTGAACATGTAATAATGTATACCCAAAACATTATAAATAATTAATAAGTTTTATTCATAACATTGTGAACATTTAATCATGTTCAAGAATACCCTTGTGGAAATGTAACAAGGTATGTGAAGAACAGTGTGAATAGGTAATTAGTTTCATGCATAATAGTTATACTCATGTTTAATCCATCATTTCCCAACGAATTGGTGGGTATATAGGTCCTACCCGTCACATAATTAATTTGAAACAATATTATAAATAATCTTCATGTCATAATCCATGAAAATAATTGGTTAATATAAACACTTCGTCATATTTTTACATATGAAAAAGGATAGGTCTCATAATCATTTCAGCAAATAATAACTCATCAAAAGAAGATGGTTTCGAAAGTATATAACATGTGGTTGAGAAATGGGTTCCATAAGCATTAATACATTGTAACATAAACCATTAAATAAACAATATGAATGGATCCATTGGATTATTTCCCAGAAGGTTGTGAGTAATGTCAACAGTTTTCTATTAAATTGAAAATAATTTTGAAATATATGTTAAAATCATTTCTTGTAAAACATATCTTTTCTTTGTTGAAAAAAATGATATTAAAATCATAAGCCCTTTTGCAAACCATTTTCATTGAAAATAATTTGGAAACATATAACTGAATATATAAATCATTTTGAAATATGTTTTCCAAGAAAACTTATTAAAAGAGATTGAAAACATTTTGAAAATTGTTTTCCTTGAAAACCAATAAATGAATTTTGAAAAACATTTAAACCCATTTTTTGCTGAAAATTTATAAAATTAGCTTAATAATCTTTGAAAAACTTATTTCTTAAAAAATAATTTTATTACATATAAAAGAATCTTTTATATCATTGCAATCATTTTCTTTAAAAAAACTTTTGAAAACATTAAACATATGTTTTTAAAATAACTTTAATCATTTTTTACACAAACAAACATTTTAAGAAAACCAATATACATTGAAAAACATATTAAAATAGAAATATTTCCATAATATTAGTAAAAAAAGAACATCATAAAATTAAAAAATAATTATCAAGGAAATGACGGTCATGATGGTAGGAAAGATTGTACATGAGGAAATTTCCTTTTTCACTATAAAAGTTCCAAAATGTGCTTTGATCAAAAAATTATTAGAAGATTTCATTTTAAAATAAAATTAAAATTATTATCCATGTGAAATAAATTTCATTAAATATCTTTTGATAATAGTAAAAAAAATTGAAAACATTTTTAGAGAACACAGTTATGGAAGAACATATATTTTTGACCACAATGATAAATAAAGTCATGTTTTCATAAATAAATTATATTAATTATCTTAAGTTCAAAATATTTGAAAATTATACCATTAATTGTATATTAAATTCATATTTATAGGGTGTGAAAATTCATTATATTTCATGAGACATGGATCATAAGTCTTTATCAATGGAGGCATAGTCATAAATAATATCAATGAATGATTAGATTGAAGCTATAAAGCATTTCCACTTTGGTAACAATAAATCCTAAAAAATTGGAATGAATAATATGAAATTATTTTTGAAAATATACTAAAATAAGTATATTAATGATAAAACATGTAAAAATGAATTATATACAACTCAATGAAAAGTATAGTTTCATAACATTCAATGTGTCTCAAAGAATCCAAATTGAGACAAAATTACTATAACAATTTTGAACCATTTGAGACATAAACCCCATGAAAGAAAGATCAGAAAATGGATATTTAAATAACCAAAAATAATAGTATAAAAATAATATAATTCATCCATGGTTAGTATACACACCACATAAATGAAATTAGTGGTGAATAAGGCATGTATCTCAAAGAAAAAATAATTGAGATGATACTCCCATACCATAAGTCTTTACTTTCTTCTTACATGTTGAAATATTCTCTCTAATAAATATAAATATACTATAAATAAACAATATAACTATATAATTATATTTAATACCATACATTATTTCTTATGACTTTATCTTACCCATTTATAAACAACTCCATGTTAATGTTGTTTTGTGAGTAATATCTACTTTATTTTTTATATGTCTTGACTTGTTATTCTTAATCCACTTAATTATATCATGATTTACATACTTCAAAAATATAAAATATAGAATATCTGTTATATATATTTATTACACATGTCCTGAACGTAGATAGAGTTTCATCCAACCAGACACCCGACCCAATTCATGGCATGGCTTAAAGGGTGTTTTCAATCTCCATGGTCTAAAAACTAGTACCTAGGTATCAATAATATATTTTTTAATGACTCCACACATTTATATTTCCATTAAAACACAAATATAATATAACAAATATACATAAATATCCATAATAGAATGAGGAATCATTGTTTTTAGATTCAGGGTTTTCAAATTCAAACCAAACTCAGGAGTACTTTTATAAAACGGAAGCCACATAAACGAACAAAAGATTACTATGCAATGGGAGGGTAATCACCCTCAAGCCACCATCACCAGCACCTAAAAAAAGAATAACTCCAAAAAAATTGAACCACCAACATCATCATGACACATCTTTCCTTTACCTAGGTTGTACATAACAAAGTCTACATACTCCAAAAGGTGTATGTATGGTGTGAGAGAAAACCTGGTAGGATTCCACCCAATAAAATATATTTCATTCGATGAAATTATAAGAAACAATATCATGCATGTTTTATAACAAAAAATATTCTAGGAAAATTTTCATATAAAACATTTTACATAAGAACATGATTTTATTTCGAAATAACCAACAAAGTGCACCATAGACCCATGGTGGGTATGATATCTCAAAACAGAACTATGTCATAGGAAATCCCTATAGGCACTAGCTATAGTACGACACTAGGTTCATCGTATCTCAATGTAATGTTGTATAGAAACCACACTGATCATATTCCTCATTCATGATCTGCTATATTGGAATCTAACAAAAATTATAGTGGTCTCTATTCATCATAGTTTAATTAGTGTTGTATCATCAATCCCACTAGAAAGAACCAGGCCTTGGCCTTACCAACCCACTAACATACTAGTACTAGTCTTCCCAACTATCCCCCTAGGATTTCCTTTGTGATCAATTTCTATTCCACATGTCACAATGAATATCACTTCACATAAACATGCCAAACATTCTGAAAATATTTTTTTACTCACTGTTTCTATACCTAAAACCACTTTCATATTCTAACTCTCACCAAAAACATTTCATATCACTTTTCACAACACATTCATAGTTCATAAATAATAATTCACACATTAAAAGAAAATAACATAATTCATTTAATCATTACCATGATAAATACCCTTTTATATACACACATGTACCAAAATCATTATTAAAACATGTTTCTTATCATTCACATAATTTAAAATTCATATTAAAGTCACACAAAAAAGCCATCATGTCTAAAAAATTCATTTTCTTATGAAACCCCATTTTCACTACATAAGAATGTAAAAATAATTCTAAAACATATTTAAATACACAATATATATTCATAGAACAAATTTATAAATACCAAAAAATATTTCAAAATAATTAATAAATATTTAATCATGGGAAAACATCCTCTAGTGAATATCCTTCCAGAAAATATTGTTAAACTAAAACCACACAACCGCAATACCCTAACAAGGCAATATTAAACAAAAAACATCATTATTAATCCATAAATAACAATATTAAACCAAAAATATACCACAAAACCCTATATATTTATGAAACCCCAAGATAGAAGGAGAGAAACTGTAGAAAATAGGTGAAATAAAGAATAAATTCAACTTACTTGAAGGATTTTGGAGAAAAAGACCAAAAGCACCTCAACAAATAGGGGGCCACGGGATAAAATATTAGAGGGAGAGTATCTTAGGGTTATTAATCCCAAATAGGTTGGATAGGGATGGATTTGGAGTAAAAGTCAAAAGGGCGAATATGTTAAAACCCAAATATTAATGACATCAAAAAGGTTCATGGTTTTCCCAGCACGGTTCACCAAACCGTGCGATAATATTGTGCCCCTAACATCCCAAGAAGAATATACCACATAGTTAGGCCACATGGATTACTAACCATTATCTATCAAAGTGGTTAGCCACTGTCCAAAAATTCAAAATTCTTGTCAGTTACCTGGTAAATGGAACACCATTTTTCAAATTGTGCTCCAAAAGTGCACCAACTACTATTGACCCAAATCTCCGATTTTTATCCAAAAATAAAAAGTTATCCCTAGGGGAAGGACCTAGACCAAAAATATATATAAAATAACCTCAGTGATTTCACCCCATAAAAACTAGCAATCTATAGAAAAAATAAGAACCTAATTGATCCGGGTTAATGATAAAAAACAAAAACTCGGGTCTGATATCTCTCCCCACCATGAAATTTCCATCCCCTATAAATACATTCCAAGGTTTGATCAGAAAACAAGAACAGATACTCGTCCAATAGTCAAGTAGATTTCCAAAAAATGAGGAGAAATAAAGAACACCATAAATGACAAAAGAGATTCACAATATTTAACTTGGGAGGCTAGAACAGACTCTCTACCATACATCCTCTTCCCCCAAAAATAGTCAACACCTTTAGTTGATCGATCAAAATAAAATGAATTCTAAAAAAAATATTCTGACCTCTTATGCCAATAATACTTCAAATATTACATCAAAAACTCACACCTCATACCTAAATTGATCAATTGAAGAGAAACTACTTCTCAAAGAGAGTTATATAATTTAAACCCCATCATTTACAATTCCTAATTCAAAAAATATCATTGGGCACACTCTAAAAGAACCGTGTTTACTCAAAAGGGTAACTCTAATCCAACACCAAAATATAAAACTTCTCAATGAAATGCTACACAAAATACTGAACAAGATTATCAAAACGTGGTGTCTCGAATGGACTCCCAAACATTATAAACAAACTCTCACCATTTTACTCCAAAAGAAATTTCCAAAAGCTAGTGCTGGGTCTCCCCACCATGAGAATCAACCATCTTTATCTAACCACTACATACAGACATGGGAAACCTGACATGGTACTACAAAGAAACATCCTCCATACAACAATAAACACATGTTAACGAAAACTCTCCATCGATGAGATAAACACCCATCCACAAGATAGGAAAAATAGAAATGAATTAAGGGAGGCCAATTGCACAAGGACAACCAAACTAACACTCATATATAGAAATCTCAACCACTAGAAACTCAATAAAATGAGACAACCATGCCTCCTTATAACCAATTAATAATTCTAAATCCCAATGGTACACAACAAATAAATGATGCAGCAATGACCTTTCCTCCATGGTGAACATTAAAAAGATAAAAAACTACCACATGGGACTCAAATTGTCCCTATTCAAAAAATGGAGTCAAAATCTAGAGCAATGTCCCCCCCCCCATGATTCCAACCCCTGAACAAGATTCACCCAATTCCTATGGATAGGTCCTAGATTTTTGTATCATCTCTTACCACATAGTTAGGAGTTGATGATCCCCTGTAAGAACACATTCGTTTGGTGCCACAATAGCATCCATGAATCTCAGGTTGTACCAACATAACACAATAGACCATGGAACTAACTTCACATGCACAAAGAACATCACTGGGATGGGGTTTCATGGGACACATACAAGACAACATCTTTTAGACTAATGATAAACCGAAGGAACAATGAACATCTGGAAGATAACTCCATTTAGGATGGAGGAATTAAAGATTTATTAAAGAGAAACATGATCTCATTAAAATATATTTTCTCAAAGATCTACAATTCAAACCTTATATCTTGATCCAAAAAGGAAACACCATAAAACACCAACAGACACAACTATTAAAATAGATGAAGGAACCATGGGAATGAACGTCAAATTGAACCCCAAACAACATAGTAATCCTAAAAATGGGAAGGGGTTTTTTAAAAGAGTTTGACAAAGTTTCATATCACTACCCAAATACATACCTAAAAATCCATTACATTTGACGTGGGTGTCAATAAGAACATTGGTATTTGGATAATTTGACAATGATATCTTCTTATTACTAGATGATCCACAATAATTTCACAGCTTGATCTTACACCCGAGATATACTATTGAATGATTCAAATTCCATTTAATATCATACACACCACCAATATATTCAGGCCTATTTCCCTTACTATAATTTTCATTAACCATTTCCAAGTTCTAGCTTCAAGAATAGTGGTGAAAAATTTCATGATTAATGACTTAGGAAAGTATAAGATACTAATACTTCTTTCATTTCTCTGCATTGACTCTTCTGCATCAAGGGGATCCTCCTGACCAAAAAAAGAGATGTTGATTAAATTTTTGAAACTCAAGAAGAAGGTCCTTACATTAATAAAATAGAGGTCCTTCCAATGGAGAACAATCAATGGTCGCACATTGATTATGCATCTAATATTGTGGGTTGTACACTAGTCACTGGGGAAATATAGAACCTAATCAAACGAATACATCAACAAAAACCCACTAAAACTAGACTCCAAACACACAAAAGTGAACCAAAATGAAGCCTTCCCAAAATCATTTTTCAAAAGAACCCACTAATCATTATTTCAAAACAATCTCATCATTAATAATTCAAATTGAAACACCATTCAAACATGAAGAGTTCTCAAACTCAAATCACTAAACAAACAATATTAACAAATCACAAAGAGACACCCCACACAACTATTGGTTATCTAAACATCCCACATTCTCTTAAAATAACTTTTGAAAAGAAAACATGCTTGGTCACCTTCACTCCCATCAGTGGTGTTTCATGGAGCCTCACAAATTCATATTCTTGTGTCAAACATGGAACCCATCACCTCATTTCAATTCGGGAACTCATGGAAATACCAATGGTCAATAAAAACATTCCACTTCTCTAGAAAAAACATCCAACCCACACTTTCAACTTCCAAATCCACATCCATTTTCCAAATTTCATAAAACATTACAATGACTCACTGAACAAAAATTTAAAAAACAAATTCAAACTCGACACATCATTCTAAAATATCTCATCCCATTAAAAATATATTCTCAAATACTATTTCATCCAAGTAAAAATATTTTTCATAACATAAGAAATCACATTCATTCAAAACCCCTTTGAGTAAGACTCATTACTTCTCATTTGTAATAAATTCCCAAAACCGTATAGAAAATAAATTAATTTTTTCTGTAAAACCTATTCAAATAAACTATATGTTTTGGAAAAAAGGATAATTCCCAATATACTCAGTCACACATTACCCAAAATTCCTTTTATGAAATTCCATGTTTCTAAAACTTCCTTGCAAATTTTTTTAGAAACACATTTTCAGTCATTCCAAAGTAAAACCATTTCCACTTTAAAATATAATTTTCACAATTTTCAAATAAGGGTTTTAAAAGAATGTTTTAGAACCCATGAAGACACAATAAAATTAAAAAATGGGAAACTATTATCAATGGGTGACTTGGAAATATGGTTAGCATTTATATGGAAATCACACCATCCTCATGAAGAGTATTCTTGTACCATGTCCCTAACTCCACATGGCATTATAGGCTCTACGATCTCACTAAGACCATTTTCTCATCTCTATTTTTCATTTCCCAAACAACAAACAATCACAAGAACACCATAACTCAAATAAAAACTTACTCCTCGTGGAAACTCAAGTCCAGTCATGAGGTTTGAATGACAAGAATCCTACTCACAACCAAAAATTCAGTCCCCGATAGTCCAAGATGTGGTTTTTCTGAACACCTCCCCAAATAATATAACCCAAAAAGAGTGTAAACTAGATCTAAAAACATTTTGTCATGAACCAAGCCGAAGTTCCAACCAACCTGACACTGAACCCGGTTCATAACATTCTGTGAAGGGAATTATAAATCCATGTAGGCAAGACAATAGTGTCTGGATATCAAAAATATACCTTGGTAATGACTTCACGTATTTATATTTTCTGAAACAACCAAAAGTAATTAAACAAAATAACTAAATAATCATTAATAAATGAAAATCCACGATTTTTAGATTCAAGGTTTACAACTTTATACAAAATTCAAGATTACTACAAATAAAAGGGACACAAAAAACATCCTAATGAACATCGTGAAACATGAGGGGCATAACCCTCAATCACCAACCACTAGAACCAACAAAAAAGGAACTCTAGAAACCCAGAACCACCAACATCACCACAACACATCTTTACATTACTTGGACATACATAGGAATGTCTGTATACACCCAAAGGTTTGTATAGGGTGCGAGGAAAAGCCCAGTAGGATACCGCCCAAGAAAATAGATTCCATTACAAAATATTATAATATAAATTAACCTACACATTTTATAAAAAAAGTTTATAGAATCATTTTAATAGAACACATTTTAAACCAAATCATTCTTTTTTTTAAAACAACCAACAAAGTGAATTGTATTCCAAAGGTAAGTATGATATCACAAAATATCAATAAGTCATAGGAAATCCCTATATGCACTATTTATAGTAGGACACTAGGTGCATCATATATCTAATAAATATTGTATTTAAACCACACTGACCATCATCCTCATTCACGAGACACTAGATAGAAATCAATCCAAAATTCTAGAGGTCTCCAACCATAACAATTTAGTAACTGTTGTTTCACCAATCCTTATAGAATGAACCAGGACTTGTACCCACTGATCCAACTAGAATAATAGTCCAAGTCTTCCCACCTAGTAACCTATGATTCCCATTTTTCTCATTTTCACTTCCACATGTCACGTAGAACATCACCCCATATACACATTCCAATTAATATGAAAATATTTTTTAAATCATCATTTCCATGCACAAAAACACTTTCATATCCAAACACCCACCAATAACATTTCAAAAATCATTTTTTAACCACTTTAATAGCTCATAAAAACCATTTGTAACATTATAAGATATTCACATAAATAATTCTACCATTACGATAGCAAATCCCCTTTTTAAATCTGCACATGAACCCAACACATTTTTGAAACATGTTTCTTATCATTCAAACAATTCACAATTTATATTTAATGTGAAAAAAAATCCAACTTGTTAAAAAATTAATTTTCAATTAAAACCCATTTTTGAAATATATTCATTTAAACTCTTTCTAAAAAGTTTTTAGCACCACACAAGAAATTCATGTAATTAATTTGAAAATCTATAAAATTACATCAAAATCATATAAATTATTTTCATAATGGACCCATCTACCCCAGGTGTGTAACCATATGGAAAATGTTAGGAAACCTCATCTAGACCTCCACAAGACCCTAAAACATAATGATTTTACAACAAACATCAATATTTAAATTTAAAGAACAATATTCAACCCTGTATAGACCACCCAGCTAGATGGATAGGTGAAACCCCATGAGAGAAGGATACAAACCATAAAAAAGAGAAGAAACCCATAATAAATGGAACTTACATGGATGGCTCCGCACTCGCTCGGTTACTGATGCTCTCTCCCCTCTCCACTTTTCCTTCTGGGGTTTTGCGGGACCGAGACGGCACTTCCCTCCGCTTGGTCCCTCTTTATCATTCTCTCAATTTCTCCTTCCCCCCTCTCGTCTGATGCGGCTTGCTGGTGTGGACATCGATCGTTGCTCACAATCCCTCTTTCGGTCCTAACCCTGCGCTTCGGACCCCCATCCTGGGTCTAGGTGCGGGTGCTTTAGACGGATTGGGTCAGCTCCGGTGGCAACATCCGGCATCTGGCTTCTCCTCCTCCCTTTTAGGTCTACCCTTCATGTTTGAATCCATTTTGGTCAGGTTCGATTCTGGATTTGGTCTTACTTGGGAAGGTGTTGGAGGGGGGCTAACAACAACCTTAGTTCGGGTTCTTCTATGGCTTTAGCCTTGTCTTCTCGTCTGCATGGAATTGTTTGTTTACGGTGATTTTTGGGTGTTGCTTTCGCCCACTCTCTCTATCTTTATCTCTCAAATCCATGTTTCTGGATCATTTCTTTGAAGGGGATTTTTTGGTTTTTGGTCCTCTGCCAAGGCTCATACCCTCTGAACCCTGCTCTGATGTCCTGATCATGCACTCCCTTCAAAGTCGGCCTAGTTCATGGGTCTTCGAGGAGGTTATAGTAGGAGTGGTTGAGCGGCGTTCGGCTTTGGGAGGGAGACTGATTCATCAGTTTTGGTTTGTATGGGATGTTTTTTATGATGTTTTTATGTTGTAAACGGTGGAGTTATCTGCGGAAAGATGACAGTGGCTGAGAATGTCGTCGACGACGAGGTCGAAAGATGGAAGGGTCTTGCTATTTTTTTGATTGTTCTGGTCGTCGAACCCGGCGGCGATGGACGGTGGTGGTAGAAATGAAGGTGTTTTACCAACTCAGATGATGGTTAAAATCAAGCGAAGTGACTGGATGATGCGGGTGGATATCGTTTCGTGGATCGAGGTGGGCACATGACTCTGGTGCGTGGATCGAGGTTGATGTTTGATGTTTTTGAATTTGAATTTTGAATTTCAAAACTTGGTAGTGTGTTTTATATCAAGGGTGTGTGTGGCTGTTGAGGTGGACCTTTATGTATGGTTCGCAATTATCCAAAAATTAGTTTTTAAAAAATACAAAAAAAAGTATTGTGAGTAATGGAACTTACTTGATGAATAATGGAGAAATGAAACCAAAACCACCCACAACAAATGAGTCCCAAGGGATAAAAGGGTGATAAAGAGGTTCATGGGCTTTTGAATCTTGAATGGGGAGAAGAGGGATGGATTTGGTGTAAAACTATAAAGAGGAAAAGGTAAAAACCAAAATTTCAATGAGATAGAAAATTTGAAAAAATTTCCTACCAGCTATACTAAAGCATGCAGAAATCATCTGTCTCTCACTTACCATGAGGAAGATATATCATTGAAATCTCGCACAGTTTACAAATTACCCTCTAACCATTCAGTTAGGAACTATCCAAAAATGCCAATGGTTTCATGATTACAATGTAAAGGGAACATGGTTTTTAAACCCATGTTATACCTGCTATTGACCCAAAAATACCAACCTAGAAAAAAAAGAAACCTAAGTTAAAATACCAGGACCAAAAATAAAAACAAATCACCTCAAATATTACATCCCATCTCTATTGTATCTTGAGAGAAAAATTGAGACCCATATATGAACCAGAACGAAGGATGAAAATAATATCCCAGGTGTGAAAATATGTTTATTTATAATATATATAGGACTGAATAATGAAATGGAATACAATGTTCTTGGGGATGGTAGGCTGTACTTACACATGAATAATGTGTTAATTTTATTGTTTTATTGAATGGAAGAAATTCAATGAATTATATGTGTTTATATATATTGTAGTCATAGTATCATTATAATTTCATATATAACAAATAATTTCACTAACACATCCTTGATACACTCTATGTAAGGTGTGGATGAATCACATCGCTTTGAGGAGGTTATAGTCCACACATCCCCAAGTAAAATTATCGTACTGACAAAAAATGGAAAGAAAGAATGTATTTATAATATAATAATTATAGAACCATAAATATAATATAGAAAAAATAAAAATTAAATTTTTATCATAAATCCAAACAGTTATATGTGGTAAATAAAAAAAACTAACAACATCATTTCATGAGGAAGTAGTTCATCCTATTGAAGAACGATATGTTTGTTGCCCATAAGATGGATGTGTGTGTATGTTAACAACAAACCCATAGAATAAGAGCATATCATTATATTTAAGATAAAATTTTAATTATATAAACTTAAAATAAGGATAATTTAAGGAGTGGATAATGAAATAAAACTAATGATCTTGGGGAAATACGTTTCTTGTTATTTTGGTAAATCCTTTTGGTTTGCACCAATGGGCATCCATGGAGAGATTTATACCCAAGGTGACGCTTATAGGTTGAGTGAAGGGATTTTCATAAGCTATTTGTGTATAATATAGATGATCCAAAGTGTCTTGAGAGGTGTGAGTATGTGTGAGGGGTGAGTTCCTTTTAATAGTGGAAGGAATGGACACACGCGGTATTTTTAAAAAATGTTGTGTGTTCCCCAAGAATTACTTGTTCCAAAAGTTTCCAAATGAACCATTCTAGAATATTATATGTTTATAATCCTAAATTTTTCAATCCAAAATATTTCAACAAATTTTAGTGGTCACTGTTTCACCTAAGATTATGGTTCTGTCCCTTGTTATGAAAATGTTTAACTTCACTGATGTAATTGATTTTAATAAATGTCACTAATATTTTTTTGTCAGAAACTAAGTTAACCGAATTCTAAATTATAAATTACACTTATTAAAAATATTTAATAAAATTTTCTAAATTCCAAAAGGTTATTTAGAAGAAATTAATTTATATTTAATCCTGTAAATGGGACGACAATGCAGGTATTTAATGTAAAATGTTTCCAAAGATTGATATATTTTATAACTATATTTCAAATCAAAATTGATTCCAACGACCTAAATTGAATTAATTCATAAAATGTTTTATAATATAAGAATAAAAATATTTAAATATATAATTTGTTCTTATAAATATATTAATTCAAAAATAAGATTTGAAATAAAATTCAATTTTTTTTATATACATAAAAATTAAATCATGAAAACACCCAAAATTCACCCTAACATAATTTTTATGTTATTTCATCCAAAATGATCCTTTTTAAATATAAAATTTATAAATGTAACAAAAATTATAATTAAAAATTTTCACAATTAAAAGGTGGAAAAATTAATTTTATAAAAATATAGGGTTTTATGTGTAATATTCGGTATTTTTTCATTTTCGTCATATAAAATTAGTTTGATGAATATCATAAATATTTAATTGAATATATAAAAACAATATTTAATTAATTTCAATAACTAGTAGTAACAAATTTAAATTATTAAGATAAATATTTTTTTCACCAAAAAAATATTTGTATTGACTCATTCCCTTTATATTCATTTGGTTTCTATATTAATTTCAAATTAATAGGTCACCAATGGATTCACCTATACATTTTCATAAGATATTTAATCATATAATCCACAAATTATCGGATTGTTTGTATCTTATTTAATAAAATAATAATATTTTTAATAATATATTATTTCTTCATAAAAATTGTTCTTGTGTGTTAGGCAAGGCATTAGGGAACACTATTCTAGCATGTATCGCAAGCTAAACTCAGTGTTCAATATAAATTATCCAACTACAATATTGTGTGTAGTGCATAATTGACTTAGTTTTTTCAAAACACAACAGAAATTTATTTCTTTAAAAAATAAAATATTTTCCATGTGGCATGAATTGAAAAGTATCAATAAGATAAACTTAATTTGAAAAAAAATATTTCAAAAAATCACGAGGGGTTATAGGGCCTGAGACTAGGATGTTGAGAGTAAAAATAATATGACTAAATCATGTATTTACAATCATAATATTATAAGATACGTTAAATATTAATATCTTAAATCAATAAAAATGTTTCCAGTTACAAATTCATCATCTCTATCATCATATGTTTAAAGTTTTATCATGAATTATTTAAGTATTTTATTAATGCAAAAAATCATTAGTATCATGAAATGAATACATGAATCTGTGATTTGATTCAGTTGAGGTGTTTAATGGATAATGAGTTAACCCTATGATTTTGGGTATTTATGATAAGTTTCATACACCTGAAATGAATTAATTCATTCTACAGACAGTGTTACTGGGAAATAATAAAGGATCCACATGCAGAGGTAAAGATGTAGAAAATCGAGAATATACACCTAATTATTGTAGGATTTTAAGGATTACTAAAGAATATACATAAAATTGGATAAATTTGTTAGGATTCATGAAAACATTTTTTTATTATTTTATGCATAATTGATTTAATAATTTGAGGATTTAATTATAACACATTTATTCAATAACCACATGAATCAGAAAAACGGATGCCCAAATTACTTATACATCTAATAATGGGTATTAAAATTTTATAATTTCAATTATATTAATAAGGAACTATAGAGTTATGTAAATATTAAATCCCATAAAATTTATAAGTAATTATCATGTGATTAATTCATGATATATTACCCATGATAATGATGAATTTTAAATATTTATGACGATGAAATTATGAAATACTTTATATTTATAATATCATTTTACAGTATCAAGATTTATGTAAAAAATAATGATAAATAGTATTTGAGTAATGTTTTTCGCTTGAAGAGGTGAATAATACCCAATACTGTTGTGTATTTTAAGGGTCTTTTATATGATGAATTATTAGGGTGTATTTAACATTGAATTATATACCAGAAAAAAAGGAAATAATTTTTGAGATAATTACCGAATTATAATGGGGAAATTCATTATGGTTAATGATCATATTATTTCAATATTTATTATAATAATTTCTACATTAATAATGAGGATTATATTCATAATATTATTACTATTAATATAAAAGTTATATACATAAATGAAAATTGTTATATATAGATAAATCTTATGCCCATTCCCAAATAATTATTGATTATATGATGCCCAAATCCATTGAATAATTAAAGGGGGTTTAATTTATGAGTCTATAAAGAAGACACTCTAAAGTATTAAAATATTAAGAAAAATATATCCTTCAAGAGATGAGAATATTTTCCATGAAAAAAGGCTTATTATATGTTTTTGATAAATACCTTGAATAATTGTATATAAGAAAAAATGATCAAATATAGAAAAGAAGGAATATTATCATCCATAATTTTTATGAACATTCTATTTTTGTATTAACCTTAAATAATATAATAAGTCTTCTAGTGGACATTGTATATGGAGGAACACAATGGTTCATGGTGTTGATCATACTGAGATTGTCTGTGGTTGAAATCACTTTTTGTATAGTGGATAATATATGTCATAGGGATTCTAACTAATACATCATGGTTTATTATTTAGGTAAAAAGCATTAAAATATTTTTTTCAACTTCTTATATTATTAAAACAAAACATGAGTTGAAATCGATAGGTAATATTGTGTACATAAAAAACCGTAAAATGTTTTAGACATTGAATTTTATGGAAATACAATTCATAAAAAGAAACATCTAATTAACCCCCACCCAATATTTCATTTTTCTTGAAAACATAAAACTATAATAACTGTTATAAATTTCTATTTATATAACCTCACAACAAATATTGAAAACAGTTTTCCAAAAAAATTATTTTTCCATATAAAAATGTTTTAATAAAAATATTATGCATAATTTCAATTGATATATACTTAATTTTATTTTCAAAAAATTACTAATAAGATTTTGAAATCCACTAAATCAATAATAGAAATTTTTAAATACATTAATAGAAATGATAAATTTCTATATAATCAGTAGTTTTCACTATTAATTATGAATTTGACCCTTTCGGAAAAAAACCAGAAATTTATCCTAAGATAATTTTTATATGACGATTTCATAAAATATATAATTTCTATAAAATTAATTTTATAAAATCTGGGATTTCTGGTTTTAGTCACATTATTAAATAGAAGTGTAGGTTATGTAAAATTATTTCCTTATAAAAAATTGACATACTAAAATTAAATACTAGGTGTTATAATTGAATTTAAACATTGTTTAGAATCTTCACCATTGGGAGAGTGAAAAAAAAATCATCTTTTTCTGATATGGTCCTTTAATATCTACTGTTGTTAAAAAAAATTGATACTCGTCTTAAGTATAAAATTTAAATTCCATCGAGAAAATCAATTTTTCCTTTAAAAAATAAAGCACATTGTATTTTGTAATTCCCAACATATAATTTTGCTTAATTATTATGAGATAATGGGTATAGTTGAATTTGAAAAAATTAATGGGTTTGGTCTTGGGATATACTTCTGTATGTTACTTACATTAATTTTTTTAATGGGAATCATAAATGTTTTATGTGGTATCATTGTGGTAAAAATACATGTTGAAATGTGTTAGGATATAGGATTGAATTTTAATATTTTTAAGAAATTATTTTCATAATGACTTGAAAAAATCAATTTTGGGTATTATTAGACACAAAACATGTATTTTTTAATATATTTATAAGAGTTTTATTAGACATCATTGTTTAAAAAATACAAGGTTTATCATTTTATTATATAAAATACATTTATCATTATATATTCAATTATTATTTTTAATTTTTTAATCCCTTCCCATTTTAACATTACATTGTGAAACAAACTATAACCATGACTAAAATTTTACATATTAGGATGATGTTGTTCTTTTGTTGGGTAAATTTTATTTTTTTTGTAGACATGGGAGATTTAAAAATAAAGATAAAAATTTCCATAATTCAATTCAGAATAATCTGGGAAAAGAAAGATTGAACCTCAAGATGTAAAAATGGTTTTTATTCCAAATTTTCCATCCAATTGAAATGGAACAATGTTTTTTTATTGAAAATGTAATAATAAATATTTCATTAAAATGTGATGAAATGAAATTTTGAAATTAATGAGGCCATTAAACCTATATAATTTGAAGATTATATTCTAGGATAGATTACATTGACCAATATGTCATACAAAATTTTGAAACATTAATTTAAAATTGATAGTCAAAATTGGATGAAATGTTATGAGATATTAGAAAAATATTTCAACATGGTTTCTTCTTTGATAATTGATACTAAATCCCTCATCCTAATGGTTATTCTGGCACATCAAATTAGTGAAAGAAATTTATTTTTGAATCTTTGGGAATAATGGAACACAAAATCTTCACCCACTATTAGATGATCTGGGGCCTTCCAAAATGAATTTTATAATATTCACTTTCTTTTCATTGACCAATGTAGATCTAAGTTGTTATTTAAGGTATAATTGGGAGAGAAAATGAAATTATTCAGTTTCTTATTCTCTACGAAATGTTACACTTATATTTTAATGATGTAGTTTTTTTTAATTTGTATGTTTCCCAACACCACATGGTATTAAAATTAAAACATTTTCTTTATATTCATATCATAATCCAAGTGACACCATTAATAAGTAGTTATACTCTTTAGACAATGAAGGAGTGTTTGTTATTTGATTGTTTATATCTTCTTCAATCCATATCCAATGAATCAACTTCCCTATTATATTGTTATATTTTTATCATTGGATGTCTAATCCTCATATCTATTGACTGTATGATGTTTTTAGGACTTTATTTCTTATTAATTTATGCGATTTAAATCTCCAATCAATTCATTGACTTGAAATTACCATTAGAAGGATTATTTTCCTTTTCAACTTAGTTGAATTCAAAAACTATAAATTTCAAGTAATAATATTATATTATACCATGTGGTTTTAATGAAAATGATCCCTAATGTGAATATTAAATTTTCTTTATAGTTTTTAATGGTCTAAATCATTTATGTATTTGATACCTTCCCTTACATACAACACAGACTCTATGTGAACCATAATATAGTAAGAAATTATAAACTAGTATATTAGTAGGTATATATTAATAAAAATCACCAAATTATAAAAAAATTATATAAAAAGTTTTAATAATTAAAATTTATTTATTAATAAATTTTAAATAAGTACTCAATTTTCAATAAAGGCATTTTACAACATCAAAATTTTTTTTTATTTATTTTTTCATTCAATTATTAGATGTGAAAATTATAATTAATTTCATTCAATGAAAATATTTTTTTAAAATGGTCACAATTTTTCAAATTACTATTTCTATATTATCTTTTGGTTAATTATATTGAGTATTCAAAATTGATTATTTTTCTGTGAATAGTGTGAAATATATATCTCTTAAAAATCTATCTTTTATTTTCAAGAAAATTATATATTATGTTTTGAATTTTATATTTATGAAACATTTTTTTTATTCCATTATAAATAATATAATTAACTACATAAGAATAGTCACCTTATTTTATTTCGATATAAGTTCATTTTTTTCTTAAAACCCAATTTGTTAAAAATGTTTTTTATGCGCGCAGTGTGTTTTCACAAAATTAATATCTATTTATTTAATGTTTTTATTAAATTTTTTGAAAATATATTCTATTATATATTTTAACATTCATTTAATTATATTAAAAATAAGTTAATTTAAGTAATTTAGGTTTTAGGCTTAATGATTCGTTTTTCTAAAAAATAATTTTGTTGTGGGTTGTCTGAAAATTTAAAATTAAATTCTTCAACTTATAAGAATTTAATTTGGTAAAATGGATTTATTATTTTGAATATTAATAACTAATATAATCTTATATGGTCAAAATAATTTTCAAATTAGTGAATAGTAACAATAATAAAAAAAATTTAGACGATTATTGTTATAATCAGTTTATCATAGGGTTAAACCAAGAGATAATGGTGGGGTTTCCACAAAAATATAAATAAGAATTAATTTTTTTAATATAATTATACCATATTTTATCATAATATCAAGTACCTAGACATTTTAAGCTATTATACCAGGATAGTGACCCTATTTCATTGAAATGTTTTAATAAATTACATTTTTGTCCATACCCTCGACTATAAAAGGGCACATTTTCTCCTCCTTTATTAACACTGTTTGAGAATAATCTATTGTAAAATAATTTCTCTAACTCCATACTTTAATTCTTACATTAATCATAGATTTTAGTTTATTATTCTATAACCCATCATTCAAGACATATGGTGTAAGCCATAGGACGTCTCTCAAAGAAGTGGTATAGATTGTAACCAACCTCATTCAATTTCATTTTTTATCAAAATTATTAAAAAAATATTGTATACAAAAAAATATATTGAATATACTATCATAAATATAGTTTATTTTTGTTATGGTGATTTAGAAACCATTTACCTCTTATTCTCAATCAAATGGTAGATGACAGTATCGCTCATGCATATGTATGGACTACCACATCCATGTACCGATTATATTCAATTTCCACAACCATCATTTATTGTTGATAATTATTATAGATATAAATTTTATATGTGATATTATTATTTTTTATTTTTATTTTTCAAAATTGATTTATAATTTACATTTCATTCCTTCCATCGATGGAATAATAGAAACATCGCTCATGTGTACGTTCGAACAGTTATCTCCACAAAATGAAGTTATTAATTTCACATCTTTATCTTATATTAATTATTATTATTAGGTATATAACAAATATATATAAGATTTTTATAATTATTAACGTTATTCAAAATAAGGGACCACGATCAATGTGAAGTTTCCATAAAAACCAAACTATAACACATATGAAAAAAGAATCAGTTAACGCCTAAAAGAATGATGATAAGGAAATACAGATATTGAACAGGTGATAAGATATTATAATTAAAAAATTTATGTTACTATAGGTGGTAATTTGGTTCTATTATAGAAATATAATACATTTAAATTTGTCATATAGTAGTTTACAGACCTTATGAATAGATATCAGCTTGAGGTATGTGTTCTATATTTCAATCTCATTTTTACCAGGATTTTTTATCCTTAAATTTTATGATGATGAAATTGTATAAACTATATCTCAAAAATATTATTTATTTTTGTCTCCTATGGTTATTGCATGATATTTCATATTTTTATTTCATCTTCCCCTCTTATATTCTCAAGTGACCAAAAGAGTGTTTTTATGGAAATCCAACCTTATTTTTCTCTTTAGAAAAGAAAATATTCTTACATGTCCATATTTATTTTATAAACATTTCATAAATGATTCTAATATTATCTATGTATTATTTATATTCATTTCTAAAATATTTTACATTTCTTAGAAAAATTAAAAGGAACCTTATTATCATTTTCCAAACTTGTAATTTATTACTTTTTACCAAAAATGTGAAAGGAATTTCAATCATGACAAATATTGAATGAAATAAATTCACCACTATCATTAATATAGTATTCATTAAAGATTCAATTATATGTTTTATTATCTATTTTTAAATAAATTTTTACCTTTATTATTTTATAAATTTTTATATTCTAAATATTTGGATTCGAATAAAAGAGGGTATGTTCTTTATAAAGAATTATAGAGATCTTTTAATAGTATTTTTAACAATAATAATATCCTTTAACACATATTCTTATTTACTAGGGATGTGATCCACTATCAATATACTTATTATTTCTCTAAATGGTTTATGATTAGGATGATGACATTTTTATAAAACCCATGTACTTTTTACATGTAATGAACTGATGATTTGATGAATGTTTTATGATCATATGGCCAACACATGTAGGTTTTTTATTACATTGTTAGTTTTCCAAGAATTATATATACTTCCAATTCTATGGGTTAATATGTATATCTTACGATATACTAATGACTGAAATGTAGATTGAAACTTGTTCTGAAAGGTAATTTTTCCAATATGATAGTCTTGGGAGTGAACCTTGACTAATGAAATGATGGAAAGGGTAGTGAACCCAATCAATTATGATAGTATCGACATTGAGAATTTCGTAATATAAAGATTTTATATATGTATTTTTATGCAAAAAAATCATTTCTTATGCTTATGATATTTTTTCATAACTCGTGAATTATTATTGATGAATCCACACACTTATACCATATGCCTTTTGATTGATAAAACTATATGTTATGTATCATGGTTATGATCCATGAATTTATGGGTATGATTTTCTAATGTTAATATCATGTTCTCATACTATTACATGTAGCATATTCTCACTTATGATCATGGATTAATATCTTTATCATATACCCTTACTGGTAATCTCCAATAACTCATTATTAGGTTTCCCTTCGCTGCAATATAAATAATGGTTTTATATATGTTATGACTGTGAAGTGTGGTAATTATGAGGAACATAATGATAAATGATACATATAATTTATGTACACTTTTTATATATATCTATGTGTCCTGATACACAAAACCTGTTTGGTTAAATCATGGATCGTATAGATATATATTAAATATTCTAAAATTTGGATACCATAATTATGTGTGATAAATATGGGTCACAATTATTTTTATTAGAGAAAGGATTAGTAAACTTTGTAAAAGGGGATGAAAAATATTTAATGAGAACCTTTATGAAAAATCTATATATAATAGAACATAATATGTTATGGTAAAAAAGGGGATTTTTATTATTAAAAAAATAAATCCATGTCTTGATACAAAATGTCAATGTGGTTTTGGAACCGTTTCATCAGAGTTGAAACCCCAAAAGGGTATATCAATTGTATTAAATCCATCATTTTGGTGTATGATGAATGGATCCTTTTTGTGAACATACATTGACACTCTGAGAGGAAATTGTTATGTGAATTTACTTGTAATTTAAAATAATATATAAATTATTTTAATATATAAATAACATCGATGATTTAAGTTAAACCTATGTTTTCATAAATTGAAAATATGTTGTAATGATTTTAAAATCCTAAAATTTATTTTCATGGAAATTCTCATTCCAACTATAGTTATTATTTCTCATAATATTATTTTTTTGTTTAATCCAATGGATAGAACATGAATGAAACATGTTAATTATAAATATGATGGAGAATGTAATAATTGTACACCAATAAAACTGAATGTTATGGGATAAGGAATGACGGATATTTTTATTACTCTTATGAAAATTTCTCAAGCCCTGGATCTTGTTTAGTTTCAAAATGGAAAATAAAAAGAACAATGTACCATTCATTCTTTCCTAAGGAAACATCAACCTTATAATAGTGGTTCTTCTAATAAACATCTTTATGAAAAATTGATTAGTTACTATGAAATGATATTTTACATTACCAAGGGTCATAATATAAAATCTCTATCTTATATATTTATCATTTGGATAGTAAAGAAGATCAATATAGGACTCCTATCAATAAGATAAGGAAATAAAAAGAAATTTACTCCCTCGTGACAGATAATTTTTCAAGCTTACTTTCCTATAATTAAATTCCATGTATCTTTTTATGAATATGGAGAAGGAATTCTAAGTTCCTAAGTAGAATAATGAAAAATATATTGGTACCTATATGGATATGTTTACAATAATTATGAGCTACACATAATGATTTATTATTTGTCTACAAATTATGATTGATTAATTCACTAGTGGATTTAAACAAAGTCTCTAAATTGAATTAGCTACAATATACATCAATATCTATGAAGAAATAATTTTATGTGATATTAATGTGAAAATTGAGATTGGAGTCACACATCAATTGCATGGTTTTGATAAGAAATGAATGATTAGAGTGAATGGAAATCTTAATTATAAAAAGCATTGAGGGAATAAGGTGATTTTTCATTTATTCCAAAAGAGTAGAAATAATCATGGACGTAATTTTCATAAGGGTTCATGTATAAGTAATATGTGTCGAAATTAATGGAATCAATAAATCAAATGCTGAAGAAACATGAAGAATTTATCTAATTTAGAAAATTAACAGAGGTATCCCCAAATGTACCATAAATTCTCTAATATTTTATTTGCAATGAGTATGGATATTATGTTGAAAAATGATAAAAACTAATATTTATGGTTCAAAATCGATGTTGTTAACCTATTAAAACCAAAGAAATAGAAAAATCTCACAAAATCAATATTATAGTTGTGTTTTGTGAAAATGATGTTCTAAAAGGTGGACATACCATCCACTACAAATGAAAATATCTTATTTTCTTCTACTTCTACAAACACACTAATTTATAAATAATTTAAAAAGGAAGACACATTACCACCTCAATTATTAGATTTTTATACAGTAGTAAATATTCTAAATGGTATGAAGATCATGCCTCATGTCTATAAATATTCCCCAATTGAAGTTTGTGTGAATCTCTTTGGAAAATAATGTTCCTCTTCCTATAGCTGAATTTTATGAGATATTGGGAATGGATTGGACTTATTTATAAAAATATCATATCAATTAATTATAAAGGGAAGTAAAATTTTATATTCTGAACTAACCTATTTTTTTCTACTGTTTTTTGTGTAAATATGATATTTTAGTGGAAATTACATTCATTTAATTATTCTTATGTAGAAACCCAAACTCTAGTACACTATATATTGTACCTACTTTATTACAAGGTTATAAGATACATGGGATCACAACCTGAAGGATATATCATTTTTCTATTCTTTATGAATTAGTTACCTTTGAAAATTACATATTATTTTAAAATTGAAAAATAAATATCTTAAGAAACATTCTCACATATTTGTTGTTATTCATAATATCCTTCTATATATCCAAGGGAAAAAAATAATGGGTGACCTTAGATACTCAGTAAAAGTCCCATGATGTGTAAGTTAACATTGATAAATAAAACATAATCAATATAATAAGATAAATAATTGAAAAACGGATGCCATTTAATCAATAACATGAGAATGAAAATGAATCCATGGATAATATCACTCCATTGATCTAATGAAAACGAATATCTAAATAATCAATGAAGTAAATTATTAATAATGGATTTCATGATCTCATACATAATGATATATTTATCATAATAAACTTGTGGAAAGAATGATTAATCATTGGATAGGTATAAATGAAAAAATAATTTTAAAAGGATGTCACTACCCATCCCCCAAGGCCCGTGTTGTGACTACCCCAATACCACCTTCCATGGGTCAGGGGCTGGAGACTAGCACCGAAAGGTGTATTCCCAAATACCGGGAAGTCATTGCCTTTATAACCTATAAACACATGCAACCAAGCACACAGAAAGATACAAACAAAAGAAAACTGTATAGGAAAAGGATTCATTATAGTAAGTAAAAAGGGCCAGAATACAAGCCCAACTGAAAAGTACAAGAAACTGAAAAGTAAAAGTAAACTAGGTTAGCTCATATGAACACCCACCAAGGATCCTACCTAATGGGTAGGTAATACTCTTGAATGGTCATCTCTACGGTACGCCTCGTCTAAGGTCCACCTCCGAGCTACCTCTAGTCCTATTTCCCTCGTCCTCAGTCAGCGATGTCCGTCATCTGCACCAAACACAAAAGGGTGTGGGCATAGCCTGTGAAGGGGTGGGTATAAAAATACCTATTAGGGACCCTGAGACCCACATGGTCTCAAAAAATCCACAAAGGATAAAGCACACATCAATAATTCAATTGACAACCCTACTTAGGTATATACGCATACATATACCTAAGTTATCAGGTAACCCCATATCAATCATGAGGAAACACAGGGTCCAACCCAAAAGCCCAAAGCTCAACTATTCCACAATGGTAGGAATACCACAAAGGTAAGTACCACACGGGTATTCCACATAGAATATTACCACCAAAGTATTAACACAAAGGAAAAATACCACTCAGGTACGGACTCAAATCACACCAGGTATACTATAGGTAAAACAGTATAGATGATTAGATATAACTATTGAATCATCTTACTCTATTAAGAGGTATACCCACGAAGGATCCCAATTTTCAGACCCACACAAGATCCTAGTACATCATCAGATGCACATAGGATCCTAGTACATCATCAGTATATTTTCAGACCCACACAGGATCCTACTACATCATCAGTACATCTTCAAACACACACTGGATCCTAGTACATCATCAGTACATCGTCAGAGCCACACAGGATCCTAGTACATCATCAGTACATCGTCAGACCGACACATGATCCTAATAAATCGTCAGTACATCGTCATACCCACATAAGATCCTAGTACGACATCAGACCCACACAGGATCCTAGTACATCATCAGACCCACATAGGATAATAGTACAGCAGACTTACACGAGATCCTAGTATATCATCATACCCACATAATACCCTAGTACAGAAGACCCACACAGTATCCTAGAGTAGTCCCACATGGATTCATTGAGCGGATCCATGTGATATCCTCGAGCACAGACCCACGAAGGAACCCTTTCTCATACCATAACCAGCTACAGGGTTCCCTCACTAGGCTCACCTGATTCGGGGGGGGGGGGGGGGATCTGATACTCAAGACACCAGTAGATACTCCAACTCAAACAAATTCCATTGAATAAGTATCCCAAAGTACTTCCATGTAAAATGGGTCTCAATGCAACAGACGGTGCATCAATCGGACGCCCAGTCTATGAGTTATAAGTGTTTTAGTGTCGAGGGCCCGGTTGGATTAGAGTATGATCCAACCCGGCCAAACTCCAATTTTTTCTTAATGTCACGTGGAGTATCTCAAAATGACCACCTCATCTATAGTATTTCAGTGTCGTAGATAGTTCATCATTTCGACACCATATGAGAGAGGTAAGTCGAATACAAGATCCTATAAAAATATTATTATTATTATTATTGGGTGTTTTGTGGACCCGAGCCAGAAGCCAAAATTTAATATTAAAAATTAGGCTTAAATTTACCGTCTTAATGTCAACATCACGTCTCAACTTACGGTATGTCAATCGGACATTTCACACATGAGTTTTAGAGGGTCGAATATGTAATAGTAATAATATATTATTATTATTTAATCGTTTCGGGTACCTGATCCAAAACCCTAAAAAAGGAATCCAATATTGGACTCATAATTTCTGTCATGAAGTCAGGGTTGTATTACCGCTGACTGTTCATAAAACTGAGGTTGAAACGGATAAGTTATAGTCAAAAAAGTGTTTTATCAACAAAAGAAATAATAATAATAATTTATTATTATTGTTAATTAATTTTTTCCATAGCTCTAAATTCAATCACGCATGGGTCATTCATTAGTGAACACGGCTTCCACATTGCGCCTCCTCCAATCGTCCATGATTTTTTATTTTTATTATTATTTAATCTCTTTAATTTCTTATCTCCAATCAACCCTTTCTTATTCCATGGGTTTCTCATGCTCCAATTAACTCCTTTCCCAAACAGTTGGGTTCCTCTGCATGTCCAAAACTCACGCTACCACCTCCGGCTAGCCGCACCACCTAAATGCTGCCTTCCGGTTGTCCTTCCTCACCGCCCGTCACACCCTCTACCTCGCCCGAAGATGCGCCCTTAACACACACCGTAAATTACACTGCCATGTCGCCCCTTCCATGGGCCACCAAATCTTGGTTCTAAGCCAGAAATATATGCTGACTACATATTCGCGATCTTGGGATCGAGGGCACTACACCCATATGTTGCGCTCAACACAATATTGTGTTTCCAGCATGCTTAATTATTTGGTGTTGATGAACGCACGAAGAACTCGCAAAGAAAAAAAGGGGAAAGGTATATGCACAGGACGATGACCATGTTAGTTTATCCATCATCACTGTGAATCCAGGATATGAATAATTAACAAATAAATTCACTCATATTTCAAATTAGAACCCCCTCCTCGATTACTCGTTGGTGTCGGCTTGAGGACGGAGATGATGTTGATTTCATCGTTGTTCATCACTCCCGCACCACACTCCCAATGTTGGTACCACGTTCCTCGATATGGAGAATGCTTCTTCATTAGATAGGTTCTTCATTGAGAGGATGTTCTTCCCAGTTCTCCAAGGCTCTCCCAAATCTCCTTTGCCTACGATCTCTACCAAAAGAATGAGGAGACAATTTTAATTGAGTTTAGTCTATTAAGTCAATTAATTGAGGGTACATTAAGTAAACTAAAGTTGGAACATTTAATTTGAGGGAGAAACCAAGAGTTAAATCACATTAAATAAGGAGTTCAAGGGGGTCGGGTGGTCGGGTGGTCGGGTGGTCCCCACCACTACACATACAAATTGGGAGGTTTTAAAAATAAAATAAATGGTGTTCTTTATTAAATTTTTATTCTTTTAACTCTACCATGAAATTCATGAAAACTAACATTCACCCTTGACCTACTATGGTCAAGGTGAAGGTCTCCTTAAGCGAATATCGGTGATGAGAGTTCAACAGTGCCCTCGTATTTCAATTCTGAGCACCGGTTCAAAATTTATAAAATGCCACCTGCGCATTTACTGAATGTACCAGAAAAATAGTTCATAAAATTATTTTTAGTCACCCTAGACTTGTTCCAATCGAGGTTAGGATCTTTCTAAGTGATACATGACCCCATCCTAGTACAGCATACCCACACATCATCCTAGAGTAGTCACACATGAATTCCTAGAGGGGATCCATGTGGGATCCTCGAGCGCAGACCCATGAAAGATCCCTTTCTCATGTTACTGCCAACTATAGGGTTCCTACACTAAGCTCGCTTTATTATGAGAGGATCGCCTCCTCAAGACACAGGTTGATACTATAACTACCACGAAGTCCCATGAATAATTATCCCAAAGGACCTCCACATAAAAGGTGTCTCAATGCAATAGGCGGTGCATCAATCAGATTCCTAGTCTGTGAGTTATAAGTGTTTTAGTGTTGAGGGCCCGGTTGGATTTGAGTATGATCCATCACGGCCAAACTATAAATTACTTCTAAAGTCACGTGGAGTATCTCAAAGGGACTGCCTCATCACAAGGATTTCAGTGCTACAGACGGTTCGTCATTGTGACACCGTATGAGGGAGATAAGCCGAATAAAATATCCTGCATTATTATTATTATTATTATTATTATTTGGTGTTTCGTGGACCCGAGCAACAAACCAGAATTTAATATTCAACATTAGACATAAATCGACTGTCTCAATGTCAGGATCACATCACCAGTTTCAGTAAGTCAATTGGAAGACGTACATAGGAGTTATAGAGCGTCGAAGATTTAATAATAATAACATATTATTATTATTTAATCGTTTCGGGTACCTGATCGAAAAACATGAAAAAGACATCCAATATTGGACTCATAATTTCCATCTCGAAGTCAGGGTTGTACTACCACTGACGATTCATAAAACCACGGTCACACCGATAAGTTACAGTCAAAAACGTGTTTTATCAACAAAAGTAATAATAATAATATTTTATTGTTATTGTTAATTACTTATTTTCATAAATCCAAATTCAATCACGCATGGGGAATTCATTTCGTGAACGCGGATTCCATATGGCGCCTCCTCCACTCTTCCATGAATTTTGATTTTTATTATTATTTAATCTCTTTAATTTTCTCTCTCCAATCAACCCTATCATATTCCATGGTTTTCTCACACTCTAATTAACTCATTTCCCAAACGGTTGGGTTCCTCCGCATTTCCAGAACCGACGCCACCACCTCGGGCTAGCTGCACTGCCTAGATGCTACCTTTTGGTTGTCCTTCACATCCACACGTCACACCCTCTACCTCACCCGGATTCGCTCCCTGAACACACGACATAAATCACACCACCATATCGCTCCTTAAATGGGTCGGCGCATCTTCGTTCTAAGCCCGAAAAATATGTCGACTGCATAATCGCAATCCTCGGGTCGAGGGCTCCACGTCCATATGTTGTGATCAACACAATATTGTGTTTCCAATGAGCTTAAGTATTTGGCGTTCATGAACGCACAAAGAACGCGCGAAGAACAAAATAAAAAGCGGAAAGGTATATGTGCGGGAAGATGACCTTGTTAGTTTGGTCATAGCCATTGCGAATCAAAAATATAAATAATTAACAAATAAATTAAATCATAATTAAAATTAGAACCCCTATCTTGATTTCTCGTTGGTGTCTGCATGAGGAAGGTGATGATGTAGATGACGTCGGACATTGTCGCTCCTGCACCATGCTACCGAAGTTGGTTCCACATTCCATGATTCAATGAATGATTCTTCATTAGAGAGGTTCTTTATTTAGAGGATGTTCTTCCCAGTTCTCCAAGGCTCTCCCAAATCTCTTTTTCCAATGATCTCCACCAAAAGGATGGGGATCCAATTTTAATTGTGTTCATTCTTTTAACTCAATTAATTTTCAAAAAATTTATTAAACAAAAGTTGGTACAATTAATTTGAGGGAGAAACAAAGAGTTTACTCACATTAAATAATGTTTTGAAGGGGGTCGGGTGGTCCCCTCCACTGCACATAAAAATTGGGTGGTTTTAAAAATAAAACTACAGTTGTTCATTATTTTATTTTTATTCTTTTTAATCTCCCAAAAAATTCATGAAAACTAACTTTCACCCCCGACATACTGCGTTCAAGTTGAATGTATCCTTAAGAGTATATCCGCGATGCGGGTTCAACAATACCCTTGGATTTCAATTTCGAGCACCAGTTCAAAAGTTATAAAATTCCAATTGCGTGTTTACTGAACATACCTGAAAAAAGGATCAAAAAAATATTTACAGCCACCCATGACCTGTGACGATCGGGATTCGGATCTGCCTAAGTGAAACATGCCCCAAAAAACCCAATGGTACACTCAGATTTCCAATTCGTGTTACCGTTTAAATGTTATGAATTTTACAACAAAATAATATCCAGTTAATTATTTTTTTACAGATAAAAATTAACATTCACTAGTGGCCCAAGCCGACCAATGTTATTATCTTCCAAAAAGAGAATACCCTCACAAGTTTAGCGGTGTTCTCAGATTTCCAATCCGGGTTACTATTTGTGAGTTATAAGCATCTGAAAAATAAAATAATTTATTTAATTGTTTGAATTACGATTAGGCCATTTTTGGGTTTTATCACAAGAGGCCCACACCAACTAAACTTATGTCGTGCCTAGGGTAAACCCTCCATCTTGAATGCAACGGTGCCCTCGGATTTCTGATCCAAGTTACTGTTTATAAATTATTCCACTTTTTCAGGAAAACTTCTTACACACATTAATTTAAACTCAAACAAACTTTGACAGATCATTCCATGCACGCTGGGCCTCAGAATCGTGTGCCATAATATTTCATCGTCTCAAAATAATTCCATTAAAAAATTATATGGAATTTCCGGGACATTACAAAGGATATATAACTAGTTTGAATCCTTAAACATGTCAATGCATCAAGAGGATTTCTATAAAATGTCCCCACTGATAACTAAATTTCTAATGAATTAATCATATATTATATAAATAATTTATTTCACAAATAATATTTCTTTTCAAAAAATATCAATATTGGATAATAAATATGGAATATCAATATTTCCCCATTAAATCAAATAACGTTCAATGTATGACTCCGTATGTAGAAATTTATTTTTTTTATGAAATAATCATATTACAGATACAATGAATATTTAAATTTAAGATAAAATTAATGATGAGAGATAATAATGATTTGAATATTTATAATAAATATAATGAAAAAAGATAATTATAGATAAAATATAACCCTGAATTCATCAGAAATATATGTTTTTTAATAAAATAATGTTCAATATAAAAATAATGAAAATAGATGTAAAATATTAAAATAGTCCTTCATTAAACATTTTTCATTAAAAACCCGTTGAAAAATTATTTAAGATGTTTAATTTCATACAATTGTTATGTAAGTTGGAAAAATCATTAATTTCATATATATTAAACGGAACCTTTCCTTTAGACATTTTGTATCGAAATATGAAAAATGTATGACTAAAAAAACTTATTTCATTACAAGATTATAAAAATTTAATAATAACATATAATTTCATTTTTAAATTATTTTCTTAAATAAAAAAGAAATTTTTAAAAATAATTTTCAAAAATATGGAAATAGAAGAAATACATACTCGATCAAAAACTAAAATAATATCATCTTTTATTTAAAATTTATTTTATTGGATTCCAGTTAAAATTTGAGGAGAATATTCAACAAAAAAATTAAACTCAATCAATACCCAGAGGATATAAAATATATTTATATGATGAAATATAAATTATAAAATTCCAAAAATTTAAATTAGAGCAATCCCAAAAATGTGTTTTTGAAATAAATACTTCTCTTTATGGAAACTTCAAAATTATAAGTATTAAATAGTAACCTGAATTGAAAAATTAATCCTTAATTATAAATAGATATACATGTTAACTAAATAAAATTGTAATTATATAATCCACATAAAATTAAATAGGTTTGTAATTCCAAATATATCTTAGTGGAGTGGACATTGTGATGAAATCCATTTTGTCAAGATTAACATGCCTTGTAAAGAATTTAATCTTCATGTATAGTAAATTTTGTTTTATTATTCATGCATAAATGAATCATATAAATTTCTATTATATCATATATTATCCATTTATAACATCTTATCAACTATTTATTAAAAAACATTTATTATTATAATTATTTCCAGTGTTAGTTGTTTTTAGGAGAATTTCTGGTCAGTGGTGTTAGTCCTTTACATTGATTATGGTTAAGTCATATACATAATTTTAATCATGACATAAATATAATATAAACTCATTAAATGGATATTTAGAGTCATAAAAATAAGTTAAAAATAGAGAAATTAATATCATTATTCATGGGGATGATAGGTCGTTTGTATGCATGAATGGTGTTTTCACTTATCAAGGCATGGAATGAAAGAAAGTTGAATAATAATCCATTAATAATAAATTATATCATATATATTAATTAAATATATCATCATTAACATATATTTATATAATTTATGAAAAAATAATCCAATCAATTCGTGTTGGTTGTAGTCCACACGTACGCTGGAGTGATGTTATCATTTTCTAAATGATTTGAATCACCCAGAGATTTTAAATCAAGAAAATTGAATTCGAGTCAGTATATGAAATGATTAAATTTTCCACTAAGAGAATAAATTATTGTATAATATATTTATATTTAAATAAATTCAATGCCTTAGATAACTTGTGATTAACACAACACTGGGATTAAATGAAACACAATATAATATTAAAATATTATTATTTCAAATGTGACCACTATAACATAAAATTTATGTTAACAGGTATAAGTGATCCTAAAAAATTATGAAAATTATATTTATTATAAATTTATAAATAAATTCATTTTTCATTTATTTATTATAAAAAAATAAGACAAATTTTAATGAAATAGATTTTTTTTTTTAAAAAGTTGTTTTGTAAAAGGGGGTTTAGTCATTTTTCGTGAATATAATTTAAAGGTATATTGTACCAATTTTACAAAGTTTATTATAAAAAATATAATTAATTATTTAATTCGGCAAGTCAAAATTATTCTTGGGGTTTTTTGAGAATATTCTTAGATGATTAATATTTTGATTAATAGGGAAAAATACTGGTTTTAATGAAAACTGCCTTTTGGTTTAAATTATTTACAAGGAAAATTTATATTTAAAATTAGTATTAAATTTAAATTCGTAAAAATATAGAATAATTTTTTTAATATATATCATTAGATTCAATTTCGTAATGAATTATGCTGTAAAATATTTTTAATCATTAGAATTTATTTCATTGAAAACCTATTATTTCGACGCCTCTCCAAGTTAAATTTTAAATTAAATGAATCCAATAATGTGAATTCAATTTTTCAAAATGGATTCCCTATTTGGAATAAGAATAATGTATATTATATCATTCATATATATATATATATCGATAATGAATAGTGAGAACTGTAAAAATTAATTACCATGACTATGGTAAAAATGGATTTACTGTGGGTCAAACATTGAAGATAAGATTTAAAATGACATAAAAATTGTCCAAAAACCCATTTTATGGCCATGTATAGACCTTTTAAATATATTTTTCGACAATGTACCATTGTTGACGCTCCTTTTCGTCACATTGTCTAAAGGAATGGAAAGAAAATGACTTAGCACAAACTGATTCATCCTTTGAAGAAAACCTCAAAAATCGACAAAGGCTTGAACATGGCTTCAAATCCACATGCGTCTTGCAAGTTCCTTTACTGTCGAGCAAGTATAGTTTTGCGTCGCCTAATGGTTGCGCAAGTGAACTGCACGCCCTAAGTGATAACCGCTCGGGCTCTTATCCAGCCTATAAATAGACCCGATGGGCCCCCCATTTGGGGAGAGGAATTTTTCCAGAATTCAGATATAGAGCTCTGAACGCCTAAGTCTCTTCTTCAAGTCTTCCGAACATTTATAAGGTAATTCATTACCTAGAATGGAAGGTCTAAACAGGAGGAGTAAGGTCTAAGTGTTAGAATTCACTAACACTTGAGCACCTAAGGTATTTTACCCTTAAAGGAAATGAACATTCTTGCACGCCACCCTACTTCTTCACCAAAACTTGCGCGCCTCTCTTCTGGAAGTACCTTAGGATAATTATAAAGGCTTTGGTCAAGGATCGCCCAAGTGTTACCCAACTGGTTAACAATTTCGCAAGTACCCATGTGTCGTGCAGGTATACCTGTGCGACCAGGACTTGCGCGCCCACACATTACATGCGTGCCTGCCAGGACTTCCCGCCCCTGCCTTTTTGGGTGCCCTTCTTGCCCATTTAACCACTCTTATACCATTCCACCTCTCCTATTCAAGATTAAATCTTCAATACATTCTTCAAAGCCATTTATGACATGTTTTCTTGATTAATATCCTTATCTGAAAGGAATTCTGTGGAATATCTCTCAAAAACTAGTGATTTACACATCTTTATGTCACTAAATATTGAGATTTCATATATTCAACCTCATCCATTAAGATGAGATAACCCCTTAATATGGGAATCCTTTTCAGGAGTAATCCCCAAGTCCCCAAATATGGGCATCCTCTTTAGGAGTAAGACACAGCCTTAAAGTTCCCAAATTTGGGCATACTCCTCAGGAGTAATCCCCAACCATAATTCTCTTAACCTGGGACTCCTTTTTAGGAGTAAACCCTAATCTCAAATATGGGCATCCTCCTCAGGATTAAACCCCAAGTCCATTAATTTCTCAAAGTCCCTTAACCTGGGCCTCCACCTCAGGAGTAAGCCCCAGTCTTATTTTCTCTTAAACAGTACTAATTTACATTTTGATCTGGGTCTCCTTCTCAGTAGTAAAACCCAATCATAAGTCCCCTCCTAATTTGGGCCTCCTTTCAAAAGTAAGCCCCAAATTAGAGTATCAAAATCTCCAAAAAGTACATACACCTTTATGGACCCTGTTCTTGGATTTCTTCCCTGAAGTAAATCCTATTCTTCATCTATTTGGGATATCATACATACATAAGCCCCACATCATTTATTATGATTGCATCTTTCATGGCAAAATTGTCTGGTTTTACAAATACCTATTGTTTCTCACACCGAGCGTGACTCGTGTGAGATTAGAGTGTAAAAGTAATTATGAAATCTTTCTTTGATCCATCAATCATAAACATCATATTCTCTTACTCGAACTATGTGGGTTCTGATTCCTTTTTTTTAAAACAAATCATACGTAGGTAGCTCATCTGCGGGTACGATCCCAACTCTGAAATAATCTATGTCCTTATGAATGACAATAAACTTCAAGTGCCCAACTGAGTGGCTTTAAAACTAGTATGGTCATCATAATGCCCAAGATACTTTTATGTATTAAAGGATACCATTGACTAAGAATCTCTAAATAAATACAGATGATTCTCTATCAATGAAGAACCTCAAATACAAATAAAAGATTCTCTAAATTTTCTACATATCAATTATTGATTGTCAGATCTAAAGGAAAGATCATTTTATACTTGGTAATGTAATAAGGATTCACGAACATAACATAAATCTACAAAGAGAGTCCCGGAGTAGACAATAATTCCCCTCAAAAAGGTGTGATGAGTCCGATTTCCCATCCTCTCGACCAATGAAAATTCATAAGCCTCATAAGTCTACAACTAATGAACACCTACCTTTGGAAAGTAGGTTCAAATGGATATGGAATCATTGGATGTTTCTAGTTCTACGAACAAACCCGTTAGAAACCGCTTGGAATGTTTGAATCTTAAATCAATGAGATCATCCCCAATTCCATAGGGAAACAAAAATTGGTGAACCCGATGTGAATCCTTAACCATGTTAAAATGATGTTTTGCTTATTTGTTAGGCCCCTATTTAAAACTCAATGATAGGGACAACAAAAACTATCATTGACATATGTGATCATCCAAAAGATGTAGTGGCTGAATTTATCTTGATTACGTCTATTTTATCAAAAAGACACTCTTTTTCAAGATTTTCTGCATTCTAAGAAATGACTGCTCTCAAATTCAAAACTCTGAATACCACTACTGCGAATGCCACTACTGCTGCTCCTGCTGGATCATCGTCTGCTCGGAGGACGACATCACCTACTCAGCGTCTTCAACGCTGGGTATCAAATACAATGGTTAAGGAGTACTATCAACACAGTACCATTCCAACTCTGGAGGCTTCCCGACAAGCCCTCCATGTGAACAACTCACACCGGTTGTCTGGACAACGACGACCAGTGATCAAGAAGCAGGTGGTGCTAACCATTGTCTCCAACCATTTTGGGTCGTTATCCCCAGAATGCAATCACCATTCACTCCCATATTCTGAGGAGGTGTAACACCCTATGATTTTATTTTAATTAATTTCTTGTGTTGTACACTACACCAAAAGTAGCTTGCATAACACGAAACCCTGACTTGGCTTGAATTACACGCAATCACGACATTCCATGATAGTATGTTTTGTATGAAATACCGAGTTTCGTTAAACAACGATATGTTATATAAACTAGCCATTATGAATAGTAATACCAAATTTTTGAAATTTTATAAATTTTATCATTCAAAATGGAATTCATTTTTGGATTCAGAATATCGAAATTAGCCTAGGGTGAGATTTTGGTATTTTTCTGAAAACTTTCAATTTTTTATGAATAGTGAAAACACTCGGTTACTATTTAAAAACCGACTTTTTATTAAAATAATTATCTATTTTATTTAAATTTATTTTAGGTAAAAAATTATATATACTACCTATATAAGTTCAAATTAATTCATTGGAGGCATTTTATAATAATTTTAGATATATAAAAATTTTATTGAACTTTTCACCGTCTTTTACCCACCTCCTAGGAGAATTTTCAAATTTACATAAAACATAATTTTACCACTTCTATGAGTGGAATTTCAAAAATCCCAGAGACACGGTTAATGTAAGTAATTAAAATGTGGTTCAATGACATGAAAATAATTTTTGGTGAATATTAACTTTTTACTTTTATTTACCACAGTTAAAAGTAAATAGGGTAATTAAGGGTAAAAATGAAATTATTATTACCCTAACATATGTCCTAAATCTATTGGATAAGTGTAATTCGACCAAAAAAACCATAGGAATACAATATGACCATTTAGGCCGACTTGGATTAGATTAGGACAGTTATTATTAATTTATTTAAAGAACGGTTAAAATAGTTAAAATCAATGTTTAATAAGTAAATAATTTTTAATATAGGTTTATACATAAGATAAATTCGACTATAAATATTCATTAGAAATATAAGATGATTTCATACATAATGATATTTTATTTGTAATTTTTAGACATTAAATAATTTAATTTATGTATGACACAAAGATGATGCAGTAATTATCTTATTAATGAAATATTGATATAATTGATGATATAAATACCCAAATAAATGTAATTTTAGACTTTTTATTAATTAAACTAATTTTTTAGGTTAATAGGACATGTTATTATTTCATTAATTAACTATGTTTGAACTAATCATTCTGTTATGAGTTTTACAAAAATCAATTACTAAATAGTGTCAAAATTGACATAAAATGGTTTTTAAAAACAAATATTATATTATTAATTGTTATTTTATTCCTAAAAATCTAAGGATTGGCCAAATGACTTAGATACGGTTATATATATTAATAATAAACAACTTGGGGTTCGTTTGGCTTGTTATAGTATGTTTATTAACCTTATAGTGTAAGAACACAAAAAGACCAGGTAAATGTAAAATTATCTATGTTAAAGTTAAATCAAAATGATAAGGTTAAAATAGTAAACTAAACTTGTCCAAATTCTATTGGATGAGAGGATTTCGACCCCTCCCCACCTTATCTTCTAAATAAATAAATTTGGAGCTATTTAAAACCGAATATGGCTTTATAATAAAATAATATTTTTAGTTATTCCAAAGGTGCCCCACTCCTCCCTTATAAAAGGGCACCTCCTCCCTCTCTTACACACACCACATTGAGCCTTCAAGCTCGGCCAAACCCATCAAAATTCACTTCTCCACTTACTTAGAAACATCCTAGAGGTCTTGTTCTTCTCAAAGACCAATTTTAGTTCCCTAAGAGGAGGTCTCAAAGAGACGCTTCAAAGAAGAGGTAATGTCCGTTACCGATTCGTTCAACTTTATTTCTTCTTCCACTTCTTCTTCTTTACTTGTTTCATTATGAAGTAATAACATCAGTATCACTAATATACTGATATTTTATTATAAGTATGAAATAACCCTATTTCACCATCTATCCATCCTACCGAAAATGAAATCACCGCGCGTGCGTACGTACGGAAGACCGTCTCCACGCCGTGATGTAATCTATTTTCCACCATAACCATACTCTGATGGGTATAATGGTGTAAATAATAACTATATATGATTATTGTAAAGTGATATTGATTTTGAAATAGTATACATACACTCCAATACAATTTCATGATCATGGGAATGATATCATTGCTCGTGCGTACGTACGGAATAACGTCTCCACGATGCGATGAGATCCAATCTCAATGATTAACCATTCATGAATGATTATAAAGTATATATAATAAGTAATCATGAAATATATGACATAATAATGATACTATATTTATGTATATATATATATATTTATGTCATCCAATTAATTCCATTCAATTCAATGAGGAAATGAAAACAACGTTCATGCATACGTACGGCCTACCATCTCCATGAACGGTGTATTTCATTCCATTTATCGATATATTATATAAATGTATATTCTGAATATATATTATATATCAAACATGTTTTATATTCTGGAATTTAGTAATCATGACCTATGTAATCATATGAATAATTAAAAGTCAAAACAGGGACGACAAATGAAACAATTTTATCCAAAACGCTCTTTAACATGGAATTTACAAAGGAACGGGTAATATAAAGTAATAATTGAACCATATATGATATCATAACAATTAATATGATTCTGTAATAAGTCAATGACATTATTTAAATCATTATACAAAATTTTCGGATACGTACGAAGCATATCGGACCTATGGTAAGGGATAAATATTCCAATCTCATTCTTATCTGAGATTGTTTATTCGTAAGTATTTACTATGGTTATTGTTATTATCCATTTACATGTTTTATAAAAATGTTTTCATGTATGTTTAAAGTTATTTTTATCCATTTTTTACTTTTACTTCATGGTATGTAAGGAATCTTTCTTTTTTTACGTTACAAGGAACTTTTTTTACTTTTCCGGCAAAAGTACGAGAAGAATGTTTTTTTAACTTATATGGAATGAATGGATTTTTATGGTTTTATAAAGCCTTATTTTCATAAAGATTACTCCAAAAGATTTCATTAATATTTTTTAACAAAATCCTATTCTTTTAAAATTGCATGACATTTTGTGAAAAGAGAATGATTTTGAAGAAGAAAGGATATTTTCCTCGAGAATTCATTTCAAGTGTTTTATCAAAACCATTTTTCATCTAAGATGACATTATTTCATATGTGTATGTTTCAAGTACCATGTCTCTAGGATTTACATGGTTTCACTTATCTTATTATGAAATGATATCCATTTCATTTATATGGATTATTTGATGATGGGATATTGTTTATGAACCCCATTTTATTTATTGGGTTATTGTGAATGATGTATGTTTATTTTGTGGCACAAGTAAGAATTATTTCATTATGAGATGGTTGGGACCTATATCTCCCTCAAATTAATTGGGTAAATATTTATATCTCATGAGATATAAATGGGTGGAATGGTAAGTTAATCTGTTTCAGTGTTACAGGACTGAAACGAGGAGTGAACTCGATTCAGAAAGGGACTTTGTCCACTAAGATGGTCTTGGCAGCAATGCCTTGGCTACTGTGGAAATCATGACATGTACTGAATGGTTGCCACAATTACATGTTTTATTCCCATTATATTTTATCATTATTGATGTTCCATTATGATATATGCCTTACGTGCTTCCACGATTTATGTCTTTGCTCAAGATTTTGATGTTTAAATTTCATGTTCAAGTTTTTTCTTCCAAATGTTTATGGATTGTTCTATGTTATCTATGTTTTCCCTTTCTGAGCATTTGAGCTCACCCTTTTTATGTTTTATTTTCCCCAGGAAGTAAAGAAAGGTTTTTGGTAAGGAAACAACAAGGGGTAGATCGTTATGGGAGTTGTTGAAGATTTTTCAACATGATTAGAAGTTTATATTCCGAGTTTCCAAAGACACTAAACTATTACGGTCCTTGTGTGTCTATTTTTGTTATGTATTAAGTATTCCGAAAAAGTAATGTAATATACATGTGCTTTAAGCTTCAGGTCTCTACAGTTGGTATCAGAGGAAAGGTTTAGTTAACCTTTGGAAACTGGGATGCGAAAAAGTTAGTGAGACCCCTAGAGATATTTCTAAGGTATGTCTAGGGATGTCCCTAAGTATAAGTATGCGTATAGGATATAGTCCAAGAAATACGGTAACAATCTTAGAATTTAACCTAAGATGTTAGATATTGAGGGTAATCCCCCTTTACTATGTTGTTTTCCCTAAAATGATTTTTTCCTCTCACCGAATTCTTTTTGTGTTTTAGTCAATAGAGGGAACCAGAAGGAATTCGGTTAACATTGAATCCAATGGACAAATTGGAGACTATGAGCAACAAAATTGCGTAATTCCAGGAGAGAAATATATTGTGCTTATGCTGAATCAGTCATCGCGATATATGTTTAACAAGGTGAAATTTAGTGGTATTCATAAATCATCAAATAAGAGGAAGGTAGACTTTCATGAAAGTTTGCATGTTGAGGAGCATAAAGAAAGGAAGATTGAGATTTCTAAAGAAGGGAAGAAGAACCTTGATGAATACCTCAAATGGAGGGGAAGATGTTATCTGTGTGGAGAAAAGGGTCATAGAGTGACAAAGTGTTATGAAGTTCAATGTATTATTTGTGGAGAACATGGGCATTACCCAACTCAATGCCCTGACCTAAAAAGTTACTTCTAAATCAAGGAATGACTTATTTCAGGACCATCATTGAAGAGGATGGATTGAAGTGTTTATGTATTGGTATTCAAGAATAATGTTGTCGTGGTAATTTTATGGTGTATTAGAATATTTTTGTATTAGTCTATTGTGGTTTTCAATAATTTTATGGTACCGGTAACCATCGAAAGTGATTGAGATATTTTTGGAAAAAAGATGATATGCGCATAATGAAGGGATAAGGAGAAAATGAAATGTTTGAAAGTATTCATGAGCTCCTGATTGATATAAAGAAATATTAATATCATGGTTTGAGGTTTTGGTATGTGAAAATAGTTAACTTTTGACAGGACTCATGTTTTCACTATGATTCAATGGGTATTCATTTTTCCAGAGAATACATGATTAAGGCCTTCGAATGTTTGGAATCTGACCAACAAGACATATCTCATGATATATGTGGATCAACGATGGTATTAACATGCTTGTTATATGACCTCTTTGGGAATCATTTTCACTATAATATGAGATTGGACAGTAGTATTTTGGATAAGCCTAAAGATTGGAATGGATTATGTTTGAAATAAGTTAGTATTGTTTAAGGATAGAATTTTTTTCGATATTATTGATGGGATGTTATAGTAATGTAGTTTTAGAAAAAGGCCATCCTGTAGGATGGGAGACAGCCCATCACATCGGACAAGGCTGTTGGAATCGAACCCACAACCGAAGTGTGACTGGCCTTTATCGCCTACCACAGGCCTACAGGAAGTCCCTGTTTAGTAGAAACTAATTTTATTATATTAATTAGTATGATATATAAAGTATAAGCTAATTTTAAGAACCATATATGATTAATCTCACTATAGATGGATTTATGTATTTTTGATAACTTTTATAACCTTTTGTTTGAGACCGATGGAATGACCCATCATTCTATCACATGATCTGCTAACACTTCACGAATGACAAATTCAACTTCATTTCTTTAAGAGATTAAGTGGAAATTGTCCAAAGAACGACCAACGGTGAGACTGTACCAAAATCACGAAAGTATTTCTTCTAATTCCAATTTCATCAACATTAGGGAAATTATCTTAAAAACGAAAAATGTTGTCCTAGTTCCCTTATATCCAATGAATCAGATGGTACCTTAGATCATCACAAATTTATGGCTTTGTGATTTATGGCTTATTCATAGCCATGTTTTCTACCACTCTCCATCAGAACATGATGGTTAGATTTTTCTTCTATATCCATATTTTCACCTATTTTCTCCTACGTGGAAACCCAGTGATGAGTTAATTTGGGTAACCATTACGTTTCATACTTTAGTTTTGAAAGCCATGTTTTGGTATTCCTTTTTACGATGTGGGTTTCTATTAAAGAAACTTTCGAGTAGTAAACCATTTATAACGCTGATGAATTTCGAGGGCGAAATTCATTTTAAGGGGGGTAGAATGTAACACCCCGTGATTTTATTTTCATTAATGTCTTGTGTTGTACACCACACAAAAAGGAGCTTGCACAAAACGCATCCATGACTTGGCTTGAATTACACGCAATCGCGACCTTCCACGATAGAGTCTGTTGTACGCAATACCGAGTTTCGCTAAACAACGATATGTTATATAAAATATCTGTTATGAATAGTAATACCCACTTTTTGAAATTTTATAAATTTTATCTTTCAGAATGGAATTCATTTTTGGATTCAGAATATCAAAATTAGCCTACAGTGAGATTTTGGTATTTTTTTGAAAACTTTCAATTTTTGATGAAAAGTGAAAACACTCAGTTACTATTTAAAACCGACTTTTTATTTAAATAAAAATTTATTTTATTTAAATTTATTTTAGGTCAAAATTGATACATACTACCAATATAAGTTCAAATTAACTCATTAGAGTCATTTTATAATAATTTAAGATATATAAAAATTTTATTGAACTTTTCACCGTCTTTTACCCACCTCCTAGGAGAATTTTCAAATTTACATAAAACTTAATTTTACCGCTTTTGTGAGTGGAATTTCAAAAATCCAAGAGAAACTGTTGATGTCAGTAAGTAAAATGTGGTTCAATGACATGAAAATAATTATTGGTGAATAGTAACTTTTTACTTTTATTTACCACGGTTAAACGTAAATAGGGTAATTAAGGGTAAAAATTATATTATTATTACCCTAACACATGTCCTAATTCTATTGGATAAGTGTAATTCGACCAAAAACAACCTTAGGAATAAAATATGACCATTTAGGCCCACATGGATTTGATTAGGACATTTATTATTAATTTATTTAAAGAACGGTTAAAATAGATAAAATCAAAGTTTAATGAGTAATTAATTTTTAATATAGGGTTATACATAAGATAAATTCGACTATAAATATTAATTAGAAAGATAAAACGATTTCCTACATAATGGTATTTTATTTTTAATTTTTAGACATTAAATAATTTAATTTACCTATGACACAAAATGATGCAGTAATTATCTTATTAATGCAATATTGACAGAATTGATGTTATAAATACCAAAATAAATGTAATTTGAGACTTTTTATTAATTACACTAATTTTATAGGTTCCTATGACATTTTATTATGGATTTAATTAACTTTTTTCGAACTAATCATTCTGTTATGATTTTTACAAAAATTAATTACTAAATAGTGTCAAAATTGACATAAAATAGTTTTTAAAAGAAATATTATATTATTAATTCTTATTTTATTCCTAAAAATATAAGGTTTGGAAAAATGACTTATATAAGGTTATATATATTAGTAATAAACAACTTGGGGTTCTTTTGGTTTGTTATAGTAAGTTGATTAACCTTATAGTGTAAGAACACAAAAAGACCCGGTAAAAGTAAAATTATCTAAGTTAAAGTTAAATCTAAATGATAAGGTTAAAATAGTAAACTAAACTTGTCCAAATTCTATTGGATTAGAGGATTGCTACCCCTCCCCACCTTAGCTTCAAAATTAATCAATTTTGAGCTATTTAAAACCGAATATGGCATTATTATAAAATAATATTTTTAGTTTTTTCAAAGGTGCTTCTCTCCTCCCTTATAAAATGGCACCTCCTCCCACTCTTCCTCACACCACTTTGAGCCTTCATGCCCGGAAAACCCCTGCCAAACTCTCTTCTCCACTTCCATATAAACATCCTAGAGGTCCTGGTATTCTTCAAAGTCCAATATTAGTGCCCTAAGAGGAGGTCTCAAAGAGGCGTTTCAAAGAAGAGGTAATATCCGTTACTGATTCTTTCTACTTTATTTATTCTTCCACTTATTCTTGTTTAGTTGTTTCATTATCAACTAATAACATCAGTATCACTAATATACTGATATGTTATTATAAGTATGAAACAATCCCATTTCACCATCTATCCATCCTACGGAAAATGAAATCACTGCGCGTGCGTACGTACGGAATACTGTCTCCACGCCGTGGTGTAATCTATTTTCCACCACCACCATACTTGGATGGGTATAATGGTGTAAATAATAACTATATATGATTATTGTAATGTGATATTGATTCTTAAATAGTATACATACACTCCAATACAATTCCACAATCATGGGAATGATATCATCGCTCGTGCGTACGTACAGAATACCGTCTCCACGACGCGATGAGATTAATTCTCAATGATTAACCATTCATGAATGATTATAAAGTATGTATAATAAGTAATCATGAAATATATGAAACAATAATGATACTGGATTTATGTATATATATATGTATTTCATCCAATTAACTCCTTTCAATTCAATGAGGAAACGAAAACAACGTTCATGCGTACGTACAGCCTACCGTCTCCCTGAACGGTGTATTTCTTTCCATTTATCGATATATTATATATATGTATATTCTGAATATAAATTATATATAAATAATGTTTTATATTCTGGAATTGAGTAATCATGATCTAAGTAATCATATGAATAATTACAAGTCAAAACACGGACGACAAATGAAACAATTTTACCCAAAACGCTCTTTAACATGGAATTTAAAAGGAACGGGTAATATAAAGTCATAAGTGAACCATATATGATATCATAACAATGAATATTATTCTGTAATAACTCAATGACATTATTTAAATCATTATACAGGAGGTTCGGATATGTACGAAGCATATCAGACCTAAGGTAAGGGATAAATATTCCAATCTCACTCTTATCAGAGATTGTTTATTTGTAAGTATTTACTAAGTTGATTGTTATTATCCATGTACATGTCTTATAAAAATGTTTTCATGTATTTTTAAAGTCCTTTTTACCCATTTTTGACTTTTACTACAAGGTATGTAAGGAATCTTTCCTTTTTTTACGTTACGAGGTACTTTTTTGACTTTTCTGGCAAAAGTACGAGAAGAATTGTTTTTAACTTATACGGAACGAACGGATTTTTACGGTTTTATAATGACTTATTTTAATAAAGCTTCCCACAAAATATTTCATGACTATTTTCAAAAAATCATTTTCTTTTAAAATTGCATGACATTTTGTGAAAAGAGAATGATTTTGAAGAAGAAAGGATATTTTCCTCAAGAATTCATTTCAAGGGTTTTATCAAAACCATTTTTCATCTAAGATGACATTATTTCATATGTGTATGTTTCAAGTATAATGTCTCTATGATTTACATGGTTTAACTTATCTTATTATGAAATGATATCCATTTCTTTTATATGTATTATTTGATGATGGGATGATGTTTATGTAACCCATTTTATTTATTGGGTTATTATGAATGATGTATGTTTATTTTGTGGCACAAGCATGAATGATTTCATTATGAGATGGTTGGGACCTATATCTCCCTCCAATGCATTGGGTAAATACTTATATCTCATGATATAGACATGGCTGTAACAGAAAGTTAATCTATTTCAGTGATACAGGACTGAAACGAGGAGTGAACTCGATTTAAAAAGGGACTTTGTCCACTAAGATGGTCTTGGAAGCAATGCCTTGGCTACTATGGAAATCATGACATGTGCTGAATGGTTTCCACAATTTCATGTTCTATTCCCATTATATTTTATCATGATTGATGTAACATTATGATATATGCCTTACGTACTTCCATGATTTATGTCTTTGCTCAAGATTTTGATGTTTAAATTTCATGTTCACGTTTTTGCTTCCAACTGTTTATGGATTGTTCTATGTTATCTATTTTTCCCTTACTGAGCATTTGAGATCACCCTTTTTATGTTTTATTTTCCCCAGGAAATAAAGAAAGGTTTTAGGTAAGGAAACAAAAAGGGGAAGATCGTTATGGGAGTTGTTGAATATTTTTCAACATGATTAGAAGATTATATTTCGAGTTTCCAGAGATACTAAACTATTATGGTCCTTGTGTGTCTGTTTTTGTTATGTATTAAGTATTCCGCAAAATTAATGTAATATAATTGTACTTCATGATTCAGGTCTATACAGGAGGTGAATGAGCAGGCCCCTCAGGGCCTTAATGAAATGAAAAATGAGTTCTTACCAAGGGATCCTATCAACAATGGCGACCAGAATCGTGCGGCAGTGCACCCTCAACATGATGAGGGTACCAACTCTAGGCGTTTGGCTCAGGTTCCTCGAACCCGAGTAGGGAAGAAGAATCGCCGGAGGAAAAATCCGGTTAACAATGAGTTGGTTCTCATCTCTTCCATTTTCGGAGAAGTCCACCAACCTAACATGGTTGCAAGCAACGAGCGGGCACACACACCTTCCCGTTTCAATTCCGTTGTCCAGCAGACTTCTCTGACAGCATCATGCCAATCCCGCCAGGCAATTCCGGCGGAGTACTATGGGCAGTAACATATACCTTCTTATACATCATTGGCTAGTCAGCTGGCTCATCTGACTACATATGATGGATCTCATCAACCACGTTCGGCGAAGTGCAATATGAAGGCACATACACCTGTTAGTACTGATCAAGACTACCAACAGTCTCGTTTGGTAGCACACGGAGAAGTCAGTCGGAAAGCTCCGGCAACAAGCAAGAGCCAGGCTCACATTTCTGCCCCCACACTTGAGTACTGTCAGGATTCACTGACAGGAAAAGGAGGACAGTAGTAGACACATACACCTACTCCAAGCACAGAATGGACGTAAATCCCCATTCCGGTAGCTGAAGTCACCAAGCATATTCTATCAATGGTGAAAGAGTAGAATCAAATCCCTAATCATATTCTGGATGCTTTCCAGGATATTATAACAGCTTCTGTAACATCTCATGGAAAGACACACAAATCTGTCCTTAGCAGTTGAGTGACACATAAACAGTTCACTCTGGAGAAGATACACACATCTTTTCCATTCCAAGAGGGTTATGGGGGCATACTCCCCCATATCATACGGACAACCAAGTCAGGCACATACACTTGATTTGAGTAGCTATCATCATCCTAACCAGGCCATATCTCTTGATCAGGCATATACACCTGCTTAGATCAGCCACTTTCGTCAACAAGTGGTTTCCAAGGTGAGTAAGAAGGCGTGTAATAAGAAGACCCTCCCAACACAGTTAAGAGATCAAGATCCAATCTGTAACAAGGCCTTGCTCGATTCTGGAGTTCTTGAATCCCTCAGACAGTTATCTGTTGAAATTAAAGATTATAATCCTTCATTTCCCAATAGTGGGAACATTAATTCTGAAGGTCTTCAACAGAAACTTTCTCATGAAGGCTTGCTACATGAACATTCGGTCGATCTCAAAGTTTCATATTCAGATGAGAGCCACAGGAACCCTATGTGTGGTCAGAAGACCAAGGATCAAGAGATCTCATCTTTTGTTGTAACCCACCATGGTGGTCCTCCCCATGATGATGAATTTCTCTGCAAGAGTCCTCTCCGCAGTAGTGATGCCCATTGCCCGGTAAATGCTATAGTGGACAATGTAGTGCCAAGAAATCCATTTTATCTTGAGGCACTTGCAAATGAAAAATCAGTCATGTCTGATGCTTCATCGCTAGCAGGTGAAATACTTTCTCAATCGGAAGATAGCCCAGGGTGTAGGTCATTCTCCGAACGACCCCTAAGTCATGCATCTTCTAGTTTGATCAGTGATTTCTCTACCAATCTTGTTGAATCTAATGAAGCAACAAGGAAGCACTAGGTCTGGTCAAAATAGGTAGAAGAATCTTAATTGAATGATAAAGAGGAAATGGCGAACATGAGAAAAAAAACTGTCAAAAGGTGAAGTGCCAGTCATGTTTTGGCCTCTGGCTGACTCTTAGTATGACATTCCAGAGATTTTGACGTAAGATGGAAATCATGACATTCATCTCAATATATGGAAAAAATCTTTGTCAGTTGAAAAAGAAAGTATTATATTATGATGAATATGAAAATCATGTTAAGATAATAGAAGGGTTACAATGTCAAATTGACTTGGTATCTCTATCACTCTCTCGATATCCGAAGGATGAAAAGCAGCTGAGAGCCCTTCAACGTTCATGCCTTGGCACACTAAGAAGATTGTGCCAGTTAATTTCGAATGCCCCACATGCTATTCATGTCAGAGGATGGGGTGTTCAGGGAGCACTACATTTTACTATGCTATCCAGTCAGCAAAGCCCTCCGAAAATGGTATCATACAATGTTATTGCCCGTGGCCAGCCACAGTCAATGGGTTTTGTTTGTAATCAAAATCTTTCCCAACAACAGGCCTCAACTAGTTCTTCTCAAAATCATGAATACAGAGAACAAGTTGTTGAATTACTCCTGCATCAAGTGAACAAGAATATTGAACATGCCTCTCGTTTGGATCAAGCACATCACCAAGTGATAGAAGTGTCAGAAATCATCCAACGTTCTTTTGAACCGGGTGATAAAAGTGGATGCAGGTTGATGCATCCAGCTAATTTTTGGACTAAGGTCCGTAAGATCAAGAGATCTTTTAATAAAGTCTCACACATATCATGTCAAGAGCCACACCAGCTTTCCAGACTGGGGACTCTTTTAAACCAACCCTCAGAATCAAAAAATAGGATTCGAGGAGTTGAGAAAAGGTAGCAGGAATAGCCCCAGTCCACCAGACTGGGGACTTTCTCAAATCATCAATCCCCTCCTCAGAGAAAGTCAGTCTTCTCTCGATAGGGGAATAAGCCATAGGAGGAACAAAGAGCCAAATTATCAGAAGATTCCCTCTAAATTACAGTTCGTCAAGAAGTTCTTGGAGGATCGAATCAACAAAAGGCAGTGTCTCATCAAAAACATAGAAGAAGACAATATCACAGAAATGGTGATTGAAGGGATGTGATGTGTTATGCATCAATCGATGTCATCAATTCCATTGTTGCTGATCCACCAGATGAGGCTCACTCAGGGGATTCAGATGAAGAGGTTCCTGCTCAAGAAGATGTACGCACAGACACAAATGAAGAGGGTGTGTGTACACGAAATCAAATGATTACTCAGAAAATAGTTAATCCTTCAAGTAACCCACTTCCCCCTCTCCTAAAGGGATCAAACAAGGAGAAGGGAAAGAATAAGGTTACATATCCTTCCTCTGGATAAGGCCAATCTCTCTCACTAGAGCAAATATTTGCGCAACAGGAGGAAGAAATGAAGGAATTGAGGAGGTTGAATGCAGAACTACTTTTGGGTAGTCTTCTTCCTAAGCATACTGGAGTCAGTTAGGCAAGGGAATTTGATGCAGCTATAGAGATGGATCAAGAATACCCTCCTCTATCTGTACACTCTCACAAGTCTAATACTACAGGTCATGTGCAACGACAGTTGGCACTGCTGGCATTAGTTGCAGTACCAGCGGCCATACCTGTCCAAGCTCTTGTCATTGCACCTTCCCATGTCCAAGTTTAACTAGATGTTTCTCAAAAGTTAATAACTACCATTGATTCATTAATAGCTTCGTTAGAGACTATGGAAGGGAAGCGTGCGTAGGTTCAACCAGAAAAGAGATCTTACCCTGAATGGGTAGATTCAGTCTCTCCCCCATCAAGTTTTGGAAACCCTATATTCCCTATTTTAAATGGATCAGGCAATCGTGAACAGCATTTGACACATTACGTGTCTTGTTTTGATCCTATGATGGGAACTCCGAAGCAGCAAGAAGCAGTGAAACTCAGATGCTTCGCGCGAACCTTGCAAGGACCAGCCTTTGTCTGGTACACAAGCTTGCGATCCCGGTCAATTACCGGATGGGAGGATCTTTGCTAGAGATTCCTTCTCCAATTAAGCTCAACTTTTCCAAAGACAACAGTTTTTGATCTTACAAACTGTATGAAAAGGGAGAATGGAAGAATCTATGATTTTATTTCTCACTAGAAGGGATTAACATACTCTCTAAGCTGAGCACTCCCTCAAGAAGAACTGTTGACAATCTATGTGGAAAATATGCGTGACGAATTACGCACGCCATTGATCCCTGTGAAATACATAGGAGGGTTTCGAGACCTTAATTCAATCTCTCAACATATTGAAGATTCTCTTATACAGACTAAGGATAAATCTTGTGTAATTCCATCAGCTCTAGGAAGGAGAATGGGTAAAGTAGAGACTGCTACAGTTATGCTTAAACAAGCTCTTGTACCTACTTCTACCTCAAAACCTTCATCTTCTCGAAGGGCTCAACCTTCTAAGAATCAACAAAAAAGGCCATTTCTTCAAGATGATAAAAGAGATAAAAGACAAAAATATTTTGATGAGTTTAAGAGAAAAGTTTATTCTTTCCAAAATGAACAAGTTTCTGGTTACTTCATTTCGGCCCTAGAGAAAAATCTGGTTCAATTTCCAAGGCCCAAGAGGCCAAACAAGGAAGGAGATAAAGACTGTCCCAATTATTACCCCTTTCATCAAATGTTGGGGCATCCCATCCAGGAGTGTTTTGTCTTCAAATACCTCATTCAAAAGATAGTCGACTCGAGACAAGTCAAACTGAAAGGTTCTTCAGCTCAAGTAGCATGTGATACTACTACAGTTCCAGAGGAGGAAGGCGAATGGAAAGAAGAACAAAGAAAAAATGCATAAAAATACGATGATTGGATGGTCAGAAAGACGATCAACCAAACTCATTCTATTTTGTGAACAAAATTGAAGAAACCAATTGTGCCTTCTACCATAAATGCCGCAGCAAAACCCTCTTCATCAGAGGGAAAATACTCAAAGAAACCGCACAATTCCAAGAAAGTGGAACAATCAGAAAAATATGAGTATGTGTCGAAGCCTAAGATGTCTTTGACTCTGGAAGATTTCATGTCATCTACTTCAAAGACACAGGCACCGCCCCACCAAACTGTACAACATAAATTGGTTAATCATGCAGATTCTTCATTGGATGAAGAGTTGATCTTCGGTTCTGTTAATATGATTCAATTAATAGATCCATATGCCAGTCGCAGTTTTGATTTTGATGATCCTGAATTCCCTATATCAAACAGAGGAATCAGAGGAAGTTCCAGAGGATCAGGATACAGGGGAAGATGTGGATCTTTCAGAGGCCACTATTCCAATTCTACTCTTGCTAAAACTGTGTATGCGGTAGAAACTCGTGGTAGATCCCTTCAAGCGAGCTCACCAAGAACAAGAAAGTTCTTCCACCAATAGCAAACTCAATCCTGGCACAATTATTCTGGAAGACCGGTTTATGGTTCCATATTATTCCTCTAGGTAAGTAGATGGATCTAATCAGTCTAATCATCCAAAGCCAAGAATATTTCCAACTCCTATCCCAATACAAGATGCATCAACTTCCAAAGCATGAACTTCCAAGGCACCTGCTGAACCACATGTTACTGTTGGGAAACACATACCTCTGTATCAAAAGTATGATATATTGAAACACTTGGCCCATGTACCAGCCAAGTTATCAATTTTGGATTCTTTGAATCTGTCAAAAGATCTTCGATAACCACTTGTTGATGCTTTTTCAAGTCCTCGGGAGTTTGAAACTGGAATTGCTGCAGCTGAAATATACCATGTAGAGAATAATCCTACAGAATTCCATGCAGTGATATCTTTCACAGATGAAGATGAAGATGATGTCATGCATGGACATATTATACCTTTTTACTTATCTGGAAAGGTCAATGGCATAGATGTCCGAAGAGCTTTCATTGATAATGGTTCAGGAGTCAACCTCATGCCCATTCATACACTTCGTCGATTGGGCCTCACGGAATCTGATTTATCTCCTTCTACCATGATGTTACAAGGATATGATAAAAATGAACAAGAACCACTAAGAGAGGTTACACTCAGAACTCTGTTTAGAGATCTTGTATCCAATTCAGATTTCATGGTTGTTGATCAAGACTCAGCCTTCAACATCTTTCTTGCAAGGCCCTGGCTACATCAACATGCAGCTATCCCTTCATCATACCATCAATGTCTCAAGTATTGTTTCGATGGTCAAGTTGGGACATTGTATGGTGATAAGGCCTCGTTCAAGACATGTGAGTCTCAATACATTGAGGCGGAATTCTATCACATGAAGGGAAAGGATAAATCCACAACCTGGGAGATTACCAAAGTTAATGCTCCATATGGTTTGGAGAAGATTCCAGTAAATCCATTTACACATGTGAGTACAGATTATATGTTTCCTATCAGTAAAATTGACAAGATAGACCCAAATCAAAATACTCTTATGGAATGATCCATAATGTCAATTATGGAAATCAAGCCAAACAACATGGGAGAAATTGGTAACCCACCAAGAAGTGATAAAAGCTCAAATGGGGATGTCTTCATTTCATCTGATGAAATCCAACAAGTCTATACTTCACCAATCAGGCCATAAAAAGTTATAGAAACATTGGAGGTGAACAATGATGTCAATTCTCAATCCATCATCTCCTCTTTATTTCCCAAACAAGACCCTTCATCATAAATTGGGTCAGAAATGTAAGCTTCTTCTTCAAGATGTTCAAATTTTAACATCTCTTCTAATCATGAAAATTCCGCTTTATCATCTACTATACAAGTAGATATGGAAGAAATAACACATGATGAAGAAGAAGAGGAAGATCTCATATATGCATCTCCAGCATTTGAAGATGGTATCTCTTCCACTGTGGATGATCTCAGACAAAATAAACCTGGGTACAAAAAATGATCCACGCCCCACTTTAATCAGTGTGGTCATGACTCTTTAAGAACAAGAGATCTATATTTCCTTTTTAAAGAAAAATTGAGACATATTTTTTTGGAACTATACAGAGATTCCCGGGATTGATCCTGATGTTGCTACTCATCAGTAGGGTTTACCGGAAGAGCATCGAGGATTTAAGAAAGCTGCAAGAAGAACACACCCAACTTATGCTTCCAAAATTGAACCTGAAGTGGATAAGCTTATCAAAGCTAACTTCATCAGAGAAGTTCAATATCCCAAGTGGTTTGCTAATATTGTTCATGTAAATATGAATAACGGACAAATTACAGTTTTCATCGATTTCAGAGATCTTAATCGGCATTGTCCTAAAGATGATTTCCCAGTTCTGAATACAGAACTTTTAAGTGATGAAACAGCTAGCTATGAAGCACTCTACTTCATGGATGGAAATACCAGATATAATCAAATCAGAATGGCCCTAAAAGACGAGGAATCCACAGCCTTCAGAGCCCCTTAGGGTGTGTTTTTCTACCGAGTAATGCACTTTGGCTTAAATAATGCAAATGCAACATATCAGCGTGCCATGCATCGTATCTTCAAACCATTTTTAAGGAATTTTATTGAATGCTATGTGAATGATTTGGTGGTTAAATCCAAAAAACGTTCTAATCACTTGGCTGATTTGGAAGTCATATTCTGCAAGATTTGACAACATAATTTGAAGATGAATCCCTTAAAATGTGCTTTTGGGGTAACCTTAGGAAAATTTCTCGGCTTTTTTGTATGCCATCATGGTATTGAAGTTGATCCTGGGAAGAAAAACTCAATCCTTGGTATGTAGCCTCCTCGAAATTTGAATTAATTAAGAGGACTTCAAGGACACTTAGCCTATATTCGGCATTTCATCACCAATTTGGCAGGAAAAAGTTTACCCTTCACCAAATTTATGAAGAAGGGAGTCACTTACCAGTGGACTAAAGAATATAAAGAAGAATTAAATATTCTCATGAAATACATCTTGAGTTCACCAGTACTCATGCCACTAGTTGAAGGAAGACCACTTATCTTCAACATGACATCTTTAGAGTGATCATTGGGTGCCTTTCTTGCTCAAAAAAATGACACTGGGAATGAAAACAGCCTCTATTACCTCAGTTGGACTATGCTTGAAGTAGAAACCCAGTATTCAAGTATTGAGAAGTGATTCCAGGTATTAATATTTGTAGTTCAGAAGTTGAGACACTACCTGTAACATCACGAGGTCCAATTGGTATCTCGCAATAACACACTCAAATTCATCCTTAGTCGTCAAATGCTTACAGGACGTCTGGAAAGGTGGGCAATTATTTTGCAGCAATTCGACATTCAGTATGTGTCTTTGTTGACGCTACTTTTCGTCACATTGTCTAAAATAATGGAAAGGGAAATGACTTAGCCCAAATTGATTCATCCTTTGAAGAAAACATCAAAAATTGACAAAGGCATGAATAAGGGATCAAAAAGCACATGTGCCATGCAAGTTCTATCACTGTCGCGCAAGTCCACTTGCACGATGCCTAGTGGTCACGCAGGTGACTTGCGCGACCTAAGTGATAACCTCCCGTGGTCTGCTCCTGCCTATAAATAGACCTTGTGGGCCCCCCATTGGAGGAGTATTTTTTCCAGAAACTCAGATTTGAGCTCCCGGCGCCCTAGTCTCTTCTCAAAGATTCCGAAACACTTATAAGGCAATTTCTTACCAAGAACAGAAGATCTAAATAGGGGGAGGAAGGCCTAAGTGTTGAAACTCATCAACACTTGTGTGCCTTAGTGGCCAGCCCTTATGTGAAATGGCCAAACTTGCGCGACGCCTTCCTCCTTCAATAGAACTTGCGTGCCCCTCTTCTAGAAGAACATCAAGATGATTCTAAAGGCTTTAACCAAGAGTCTCTCAAGTATTATTCTGTTGGAAAACCGTCACGCAAGTACCCATGTGTCGCGCAAGTATACCTGCGCGACCAGGACTTGCACGCCCACGCAGTACCTGCGCGCCTGGCAGGACTTGTGTGCCCCTGCCTTTTTTGGGTGCCCTTCTTGCCCATTTCACCCCTCTTAAGCCATTCCACCTCTCCTATTCAAGATTCAATCTTCAAGACACTCTTCCAATCCATTTATGGCATGATTTATTGATTTTTATTCCTTATCTAAAAGGAACTTTGTGGAATATCTCTCAAAACCTAGTGATTTACACATATTTATGTCACTAAAAAATTGAGATTTCATTCATTCAACCTCATCCTTTAAGATGAGAGAACCCCTTAAACTGGGCCTCCTTTTCAGGAATAATCCCCAGTCATAATTCTCAAATCTGGGCATCCTCCTTAGGAGTAAGCCCCAACCATAATTCCCTTAACCTGGTCCTCCTTTTCAGAAATAATCCCCAGTCATAATTCTCAAATCTGGGCATCCTCCTTCGGAGTAAGCCCCAGCCATAATTCTCTTAACCTGCGCCTCCTTTTCAGGAATAGGCCCCAGTCATAATTCTCTTAACCTGGGCCTCATTTTTCGGAGTAAGCCTCAGTCTGAAATATGGGCATCCTCTTCAGGAGTAAGCCCCAAGTCCCTTAATTTTTCAAATCTCTTAACATAGGCCTCCTTTTAAGGAGTAATCCCCAGACTTAATTTTTCTTAACCAGTCCTAATTTACCTTCGATCTGGGATTTCTTTTCAGGAGTAAAACCCAATCATAAGTCCTCTCCTAATTTGGGCCTCCTTTTCAAGAGTAATCCCCAAGTTAGAATATTCAAAATCTCAATGAAGCACATATACCTTTATGGACCCTGTTCCTGGATTTCTTCCCTAAAGTAAATCCTAACCTTCATTTATCTGGGCAGTCATACATACATAAGCCCACATTATTTCTTTTGATTTCATCTTTCATGGCACAATTGTCTAATTGTTTTACCAATACCTATTGTTTCTCACACCGATCATGACTCACGTGAACTTAGAGTGTAAAAGTAGTTATGACATCCTTCCTTGAGCCATCAATCATAAATATCATACTCTCGTACTTGAACTACGTGGATTCTGATTCCTTTTATAAACAAAGGACACGTAGGTATCCCATCTATGGGTTCAATCCCAACTCTGAAATAATTCATGTCCTTCTGAATGACAATAAACATCAAGTGCCCCACCGAGTGGCTTTAAAACAGGTATGGTCATCAAAAGGATCAATAGACTTTTATGTATCAAAGGATACCATTGACTAAGAATCTCTAACAAGTACAGATTATTCTTTATCCGTGAAGAACCTCGAATACATATAAAAGATTCTCTAAATTTCCTACATATCGATCATTGATTGTCAGATCTAAAGGAAAGATCAATTTATATTTGGTAATGTAATAAGGATTCACGAACATAACTTAAATATGTAAAGAGAGTCCCAGAGTAGACAATAATTCCCCTCAAAAAGGTGTGATGAGTCCAACCTCCCATCCTCACGACCAATGCAAATTCCTAAGCCTCATCAGTCCATAAACTAATGAGCACCTACCTTTGGAAAGTAGGACCGAATGGATGTGGAATCATTGGATGTTTCTGGTTCTACGAAAAACCCATTAGAAACCGATCAGAATGTTTGAACCTCCCATCAAAGGAGGTCGTCCCCGAAATCCGAGGGAAACAAAAATGGTGAACCAGACGTGAATCCTTAACCAAGTTAAAATGATGTTTTACCTATTTGTTAGGACCCTATTTAAAACTCAATAATAGGGCCAACAAAAAAATCATTGACATATGTGCTCATCCAAAATATGTAGTGGCTGAATTTATCTTGATTATGTCTGTTATATCAAACAGACACTCTTTTCCAAGATCATCTGAATTTCTAGAATGGCTGCTCTCAAGTTCACACCTGTGAATACTGGTGCTGCAAATGCCACTGATGCTACTCTTGTTGGATCGTTGTCCTCTCTAAGGATGATATCACCTGCTCAGCGTCTTCAATGCTGGGTATAAAACGTGCTGGTTAGGAAGTACCATCAACACAGTACCATCCCAACTCTGGAGGCTGCCTGAAAATATTTCCATGTGAACAACTCACACCGGTCGTCCAGACAATGACGACCAGTGATCATGAAGCAGGCGGTGTTGAATACCGTATCCAACCGTTTCGGGGCGTTATCCCCAGAACGCAATCACCATCCACTCCCTTATTCTGGGGAGGTGAATGAGCAGGTCCCTCAGGGCCTTAATTCAAACAGACATGAGTCCTTCCTGAGGGCTCCCACCAACAATCACCGCCAGACTCATGCGGCAGTACACCCTCAACATGATGAGGGTATCGACTCCAGGCATTCGGCTCAGGTTCCTCGAACCCCAGCAGGCAAGACAAATCGCCAGAGGTGAAGTCCGGTTAATAGTGAGCAGGTTCTCATCTCTTCCATATCCGAAGAATTCCACCAACGTCACATGGTGGAAAGCAACGAGAAGGCACACACACCTGCTCGTTTTAATTCCGATGTCCAGCTGACTCATCTGGAAGCATCACACCAATCCCACCAGGAAATTCCGGCAGAGTACTATAGGCAGGAACATACACCTATTTATACATCATAAGCTAGTCAGCAGGCTCGTCTAACTATATATGATGGATCTCATCAACTACGTTCGGAGAACTGTAATCAGCAGGCACATACACCTGCTAGTACTAATCAAGCCTACCAACAGTCTCACTTGGTAGCATACGGAGAAGTTAGTCGGAAAGCCCCGACAACAAATAGGAGGCAGAATCAACTCTCTTCCCCCACACATGAGTACTGTCAGGATTCACTGACAGGAAAAGGAGAATAGGAGCTGGCGCATACACCTAATCCAAGTCCAGAATGGATTTATATTCCCGTTCCGGCAGCTGAAGTCACCAAGCATATTCTATCAATGGTGAAAGAGAAGAAGAAAATCCCGGCTCATATTCTGGATGCCTGCTAGGATATTATAACAACTTCAGCGGCATATCAGGTAAAGACACATAAATCTATCCCTACCAGTGGAGTAACATATCAATAATTCACTCTCGAACAGACACACATATCTATTCCAGTTCAAGAGGGTTGTAGGGCATACTCTCCCATATCATACGGACAACCAAGTTAGGAATATACACCTGATTTGAGTGGAGATCGTTAGCCTAACCTGGCCATCTTTCCTGATCAGGCATATACACCTACTCAGAGCATCCACTTTTGTCAACAAGTGGATTCCAAGGCGAGAAAGAAGGCGTCTAAGAAAAAGACCCGCCCAGCACAGTCAAGAGATCAAGAACCAATCTGTAACAAGAACTTGCTCGATGCTGGAGTTCTTGAAGCCCTCAGACAATTATCTATTGAAATTCAAGATTCTACCCCCTCATTTCCCAATAGTGGGAACATTAATTCCGAAGGTCTTCAATAGATACTTCCTCATTAAGGCTTGATTCATGACAATTTGGTCGATCTCTAAGTTTCATCATCATATGAGAGCCACAGGAACCCTCTGTGTGGTAAGAAGACCAAGGAGCAAGAGATTTCATCTTTTGCTATAACCCATTATGGTGGTCCTCCCCATGATGATGAATTTCGTTCCGAAAGTCCTCTCCGCAGTAGTGATGCACATTGCCTGGAAAATGCTCCAGTGGAAAATGTAGTGCCGAGAAATCCCTCTTATCTTGAGGCACATGCAAATGCGAAACCAATCGTGTCTGAAGCTTCATCGCTAGTAGTTGAAATACTTTCTCAATCCGAAGATAGCCCAGGGTGTAGTTCATTCTCCGAACCACCCCTATGTCATGAATCTTCTAGTTTGATCAATGATTTCTCTACCAATCCTGTTGAATCCAATGAAGAAACAAGGAAACACCAACTCTGGTCAAATCAGGTTGAATAATCTTCATCAAATGATAAAGAGGAAATGCTGAACATGAGAAAACATCTGGCAAAAGGTGAAGTGCCAGTCATGTTTTGGCCTCTGGTTGACTCTCAGTATGAAATTCCAGAAATGTTCCCAGAAGATGAAATTCATGATATTTTTCTCAACATATGGAAAACTCTTTGTCAGTTAGAAAAGAATGTATTATCTTATGATGAACATGAAAATCATCTTAAGATACTAGAAGGGTTACAACGTCAGATTGATTTGGCGTCTCTATCAGTCTCTCGATATCCGAAGGCTGAAAAGCAGCAGATAGACCTTCAACGTTCATGCTTTGGAATATTAAGAAGATTGTGTCAGTTAATTGACAATGCACCATCTGGTATTCGTGTCCGAGGATGGGTTGTTCATGGAGCACTGCATTTCACGGTGCTCTCTAGTCAGCAATGCCTTCCAAAAATGGTATCATGCAATGTTATTTCCCATGGCCTGCCATAGTTAATGGGCTTTGTTTGTAATCAAAAGATTTCCCAAGAACATGCTTCAACTAGTTCCTCTCAAAATTAAGAATACAGAGAACAAGTTGTTGATTTACTCTTTCATCAAGAAAAAGAGAATATTGAACAGGCCTCTCGTTTGGAGAAAGCACGTCACCAAGTGACAGAAGTGTCAGAAATCACCCAACAGTCTTTTGAACCAGGTGATAAAAGTGGATACAGGTTAATGAATCCAGCTAATTTCCGGACTAAGTTTCACAAGATCATGAGAGATTTTATGAAAGTCTCAGACATAGCAAGTCAAGAGCCACCCCAGCTCGCCAGACCGGGGACTCTTTTAAACCAACCCTCAGAATCAACAAATAATATTCGAGGAGTTGAGAAGGAACAGCCCCAGTCCACTGGACTGGGGTCTTTTTTAAATCATCAATCCCCTCCTCAGAGAAATTTGGTTTTTTATCGATTGGGAAAGAAGCCTCAAGAGGAATGAAGAGCCAAATTATCAAAATATTCCCTCCAAATTACGGTTCATCAAGAAGTTCCTGAGGGGTCAAATCAAAAAAAGGAAATGTCTCATCAAAGACATGGAAGAAGGCAATATCATAGAAATTCTGATATAAGGGATGCGATGAGTTATGCATCAATCAATGTCATCAATGACGTTGTTGCTGATCCACCAGGTGAGGCTCACTCAGGGGACTCAGGTGAAGAGGTTCCTGCTCAAGAAGATGTACGCACTGACACAAATGAAGACGGTGTGCATACATAAAGTCAAAGGATTACTCAGAACCTAGGTAATACTTTGAGTAACCCACATCCCCCTCTCTGAAAAGGATCCAACAAAGGGAAGGGAAAGAACCAGGTTACATATCCTTCCTCTGGAGAAGGTCAATCGCTCTCACTAGAGAAAAGGTTTGCACAACAGGAGGAAGAAATGAAGGAATTAAGAAGGTTGAATGTAGAAATACTTCAGAGTAGTCTTCTTCTTAAGCATGCTGGAGTCACTCAGCCAAAGGAATTTGTTGCAGCTACTGAGATGGATCAACAATATCCTCCTCTTTCAATACACCCTCACAGGTCTAATCCTACGGGTCATGTGCAACAACATTTGGCAGTGCTACCATCAGTTGCAGCACCAATCGCCACATCTGTCCAACCTCCAGTCATTGCACCTACCCAAGTCCAAGTTCAACCGGATGTTTCTCAAAAGTTAATAACTACTATTTTGTCATTAACAGCTCGGTTAGAAACTATGGAAGGGAAACATGTGCAAGTTCAACCAGAAAAGAAAGTTTACCTTGAATGTGTAGATTCAATATCTCCTCCATCCAGTTTTGATAACCCTGTATTCCCTATTTTCAATGGATCAAGAGATCCTGGACAGTATTTGATGCATTACGTGTCTTGTTGCAATCCTATGATGGGAACTCCAGAGCAGAAAGAAGTAGTGAAACTCAGATGCTTCGTGCAAACCTTGCAAGGACCAGATTTTGTCTGGTATAAAAGCTTGCAATCCTGGTCAATTACCGGATGGGTGGATCTTCGCCAAAAATTCCTCCTTTAGTTCAGCTCAACTTTTCCAAAGACAATAGTTTTCGATCTTACAAAATGTAAGCAATGGGAGAAAGAAATGGTCTCTGATTTCATTTCTCGATGGAAGGGATTAACAAATTCCTTGAGTATAGCACTCCCTCAAGAAGAATTGTTGCCAATCTAGGTGGAAAATCTGCGTGACGAATTACGCATGCCATTAATCCCTGTGAAATACATAGGAGGGTTTCAAGACCTTACATCAATCGTTCAGCAGATTGAAGATTCCCTTATATAGGCTAAGGCTAAATCTTGTGTAATTTCATCAGATCCAGGAAGGAGAATGGGTAAAGCAAAAACTTCTACAGTTATGATTAAACAAGAACCTGTACCTGTTTCTACCTAAAACCTTCATCTTCTCGAAGGGCTCCACCTTCTGAGCACCAACAACAAAGGTCGTTTCATCCAGATGATCAAAGAGATCAAAGACGAAAACAATTTGAGGATATGAAGAGAAAAACATACTCTTTCCGAAATGAACAAGTGCCTGGTTATTTCATTTCGGCTCTGGAAAACAATTTGGTTCAATTGCCAATGCCCAAGAAGCCAAACAAGAAAGAAGATGAAGACCGTCCCAATAATTTCCCTTTTCATCAAATGTCGGGGCATCCCATCCAGGAGTGATTTTTCTTCAAAGACGTCTTGAAAAAGATGGTCGACTCGGGACAAGTCAAACTGAAAGGTTCTTCAGCTTAGGTAGCATGTGTTACTGCTACAGTTCCAGAGGAGAAAGGTGAATGGAAAGAAGTCAAAAGAAAAAATGCACAGAAGTATGATGATTGGATGGTCAGAAAGACAATCAATCGAACTCATGCTATTTTGAGAACACAATTAAAGAAACCAATTGTTTCTTCTGCCATGAATGTTGCGGAAAAACCCTCTTCGTCAGAGGGAAAGTCCTCAACGAAACAACATGATTCAATGAAAGAAAAAGAATCAGAAGAAGATGAATATGGGTCAAATCCTATGTTGTCTTTGACTTTGGCAGACTTCATGCCATTTACTTCAAAGCCACTGGAACCGCCCCACCAAACGGAACAACCTAAACAGGCTAATCAGGCATAGTTTTCATCAGAAGAAGAGTTAATCTTTGGTTCTGTTAATATGATTCAATTAACAGATCCATATGCCATTCACTGTTTTGATTTCAATGAGCCTGAATTCCCTGTATCAAACAGGGGAATCAGAGGATGTTCCAGGGGCTCAGGATAAAGGGGAAGACGTGGATCTTTCAGAAGCCACTATTCCAATTCTACCTCTGCTAGAACTGTGTATGCAGTAGAAACTCGTGGTAGATCCCTTCAGTGAGCTCAACAAGAACAAGCAAGTTCTTCTACCAATAGAACATTCGGTCCTAGCACAGTTATTTTGGAAGACTGGTTGAAGGTTCCATCTTCTTCCTCTCAGCAAGTAAATGGATCTAATCGGTCTAATCTTCCAAAACCAGTAATATTGCCAACTCCTATCCCGATACAAGATGCATCAACTTCCAAAGAATCTGCTTTCAAGGTACCTGCTAAACCACATATTCCTATTGGGAAACGCAGACATCTGGATCAAAATTATGATATATTGAAACACTTGGCCCAAGTACCAGCCAAGTTATCAATTCTGGATGCCCTGAATCTGTCAAAAGATCTTTGGGAATCACTCATCGAGGCTTTGTCAAGTCCTCAGGAGTTTGAAACTGAAATTGTTGCAGCTGAAGTCTATCACATAGAGAATAATCCTGCAGAATGCCGTGCAATAATATCTTTTACTGATGAAGATGAAGATGATGTTGTGCATGGACATATTATACCATTGTACTTATTTGGAAAGGTCAATGGCATAGACGTCCAAAGAACATTCATTGACAATGGTTTAGGAGTCAACCTCATGCCCATTCGTACACTTTGACGATTGGGCCACACAGAATATGATTTATCTCCTTCTACCATGATGTCACAAGGATATGATAAAAATGAACAAGAACCGCTAGGCGAAGTTACACTCAGAACTCTGTTTGGAGATCTTGTATCCAATTCAGATTTCATGGTTGTTGATCAAGACTCAGCCTTCAACATCTTGCTTGGAAGACCCTGGCTACATCAACATGCGGTTATCCCTTCATCATACCATCAATGTCTCAGATATTGTTTTGATGGTCGATTTGGGACATTGTATGGTGATAAAGCCCCATTCAAGACATTTGAGTCTCAATACATTGAGGCAGAATTCTATCACCTGAAGGGAAGGGAGAATTCCACAACAAAAGTGATTACCAAAGTTAATGCCCCATATGGTTTGGAGAAAATTACAGTAAATCCATTTACACATGTGAGTATAGATTATGTGTTTCCTATCAGTCAAATTGACAAGATAGACCCAAATCAAAATACTCTTATGGAAAGATCCATAATGTCAATTACGGCAATCGAGCCAGACAACATGGGAGAAATTGGTAATTTACCAGGAAGTGATGAAAGCACAAATGGTGATGTCTTCATTTCATCTGTTGAAATCCAACAATTCTATGCTTCGCCAGTTAGGCCAGAAGAAGTTATAAAAACATCGGAGTTGAAAAATGATGTTGATTCTCAATGCATCATCTCCTCTTTATTACCCAAAGAAGACCCTTCATCATCCATCGGGTCGGAAATGGAAGCTTCTTCTTCAAGATATGAAACTTTTGACATCTCTTCGGATCAAGAAAATTATACTTTATCATCTACTATGGAAGTATAAATGGAAGAAATAATACATGATGAAGAAGAAGAGGAAAATCTCAAAGATGCTCCTCCAGCATTTGAAGAGGGTATCTTTACCATTGTGGATGAACTCAGAGAAACAAATCTGGGTACAAAAGAAGATCCACGCCCCACATTAATCAGTACGACCATGACTCTTGAAGAGCAAGAGATGTATATTTCTTTTCTAAATAAAAATAGAGATATATTTTCATGGAACTATACAGAAATGCCCAGGCTTAATCCTGATGTTGCTACTCATCATTTGGGTTTACCAGATGAACATCGAGGATTTAAGAAAGCCGCGAGAAGAACACACCCAACTTATGCTTCCAAAATTGAAGCTGAATTGGAAAAGCTTATCAAAGATAACTTCATCAGATAAGTTCAGTATCCCAAGTGGTTGGCTAATATTTTCCCTGTAAAGAAGACGAACAGACAAATTAGAGTTTTCATCGATTTCAGAGATCTTAATCGGCATTGTCCTAAGGATGATTTCTCAGTTCCAATTATAGAACTTTTAATTGATGCAACAGCTGGATATGAATCACTTTCCATCATGGATGGATATTTTGGATATAATCAGATCCGAATGGCCCCAGAAGACGAGGAATCTACAGCCTTCAGAGCCCCTCAGGGTGTGTTTGGCTACTCGGCAATTCCCTTTGTCTTAAAGAATGCAGGTGCAACTTATCTGCATGCCATGCATCATATCTTCAAACCCTTCTTAGGGAAGTTTGTTGAATGATATTTAGACGATTTGGTAGTTAAATCCAAACAACTTTATAATCACTTGGTTGATTTGGAAGTCATATTCTGTAAGCTTCAACAACATAGTTTGAAGATGAACACCTTAAAATGTGCTATTGGTGTAACCTCTGGAAACTTTCTCCACTTTGTTGTATGCCATCGGGGTATTGCAGTCAATCCTGAGAAGACCAAGTCAATACTTGGTATGTCACCTCCTCAAAATTTGAAATAATTAAGAGGACTTCAAGGACACTTAGCCTATATTCTGCGTTTCATCACAAATTTAGCAGGAAAAAGTTTACCCTTCACCAAATTGATATATATGGGAGTCAATTACCAGTGGATGGAAGAATATCAATAATCATTCGATATTCTCAAGAAATACCTCTTGAGTCCACCGGTATTCATGCCTCCAGTTGAAGGAAGACCACTTATCCTCTACGTGACAGCTCTAGAGCGATCATTGGGTGCCTTTCTTGCTCAAAAGAATGATGTTGGGAATGAAAACAGCCTCTACTATCTCAGTTGGACCATGCTTGAAGTAGAAACCCGGTATTAAAGTATTGAGAAGTGCTACCTAGAATTAATATTTGCAGTTCAGAAGTTGGGACACTAGCTGCAACATCAAGAGGTCCAATTGGTATCTCGAAATAACCCACTCAAATTTATCCTTATTCGTCCAATGCTTACAGGACATCTGGCAAGGTGGGCAGTTATTTTCCAGAAATTCGACATTCATTATGTGTCTCAAAAGGCGATAAAGGGCCAAGCTCTGGCTGATTTCCTAGCTTAACACCCTTCAGTAGAAGACAAATCTTCAGATATTTAACTCCCTGATGAGGAATTCTTCTCTATTCAAGAAAGTCCTCAGGCATGGGAAATGTATTTTGATGGTGCTTCCAGAAGTCCAACAGGGAGGAAAATGGAAAATCCTAAATTCAACAAAGTTGGCTTAGGAATTGTGCTCATTTCTCCAGAAAAGTCAGTGTTACCTTATTCTTTCTTATTGTGGGAAGGTGGTACCAATAATGAAGTAGAATAACAATCTCTCATCGTAGGCTTGGAATTATCACTTCAAGCACAAGTGAATCACTTAAAGGTGAAAGGTGATTCAGACCTGGTAATCAAACAAGTCAATGGGGATTATGCCATCAGAAAAGAAGAACTAATCCCTTTGTATGATTACGTCAGAGAGTTAATGGTGGAATTCCCTTTGGAGCTGACATTTTCTTATGTCCCAAGATCACAAAATGCTCAAGCTGATGCACTGGCTAATATAGCCACAACTCTGGAAAATCCACATTGGGATGAGACAACCATCAGTATTGCCCACCGTCATGCAATTTCACCTTATGTTCGAATCAGGACAGAGGAAATTAATGAAATTTGTCCCATTCCTGAACCTTATGGTCATACTATAGGATGGATGTCACCTATCAGGGAATACCTTCAAAATATAACACTTCCACCTGATAGAGCTGAGAAATAACAAATCTGGCGATGTGTAGTCAGTTTTACTCTTTATGATAGCCCAGATCACCTAGAGAAAATTCTATACAAACGTGGTTTTGATGGGGTTCTCTTCAGATGCCTTGATGGTGAAGAGACAATGTCTGTCATGAAAGAAGTGCATGCAGGAGTCTGTGGTGCCCACCAGTCTGGACATAGAATGTGTGATCAGATTCGCAGGCTTGGATACTTTTGGCCTTCAACGATACAAGATTGTGTCGATTTCACAAAGAAGTGTCATTCATTCCATGTACATGCCAAATTCATTAATCAACCTCCATAGTTTCTTCATACAGCTAAATACTCGTGGCCATTTTCCACATGGGGAATGGATGTGGTGGGACCTTACCCTTCGGCTACGGCCAAGCAGTTTAAGTAAAATATTACTACTACAGACTTCTTTTCCAAATGGTCAGAGGCAATAACTCTCAAGGAAGTCGGTTCTAAATGCGTTGTTAGCTTCATCAAGTCTAACATAATTACCAGATTTGGTGTCCCTCATACCATATTGACGGACAATGGCACCAACTTCTGTTCATCCGAGGTGAAGAAGTTGTATAAAAAATACAACATCAAATCCAACCATTCATCTCGGTATCATGCAGAGGCCAACAGCCAGATAGAAGCATTTAACAAGACTCTTTCAAATATACTGCAAAAGATGGTGGATAAAGATAAGAGTTCATGGCCTGATAAACTCTTTCATGCTTTATGGGCTTATCGGACTACCACCCATACTGCAACCCAATCAACTCCATATTCATTGGTATATGGAACGGAAGATGTCTTGCCCATTGAAGTTCTACTACCCTCGCTCAGAGTTTCCATTTGTGATCAATCATCTACATATGAACAATCTCAAAAGTTATTGAATGAATTGTAATGATTAGATGAGAAAAGATTGTGCACTTTGCACCACTTGGAAGTCTATCAGAATCGAATAGCACGAGATTTTAACAAAAAAGTTCATCTTCGTTCATTCACTCAGGGAGAATTGGTATTAGTTCTCAGAAATCCAATGATACTAGGAAAGAAACCTCCAAGCTTGATCCAAAATGGGAAGGACCTTATTCAATACATAGGGTCTACTCTAATGGAGGTCATTCATTAATCTCGATGGATAGAGAACTCATCACTACTCCAACCAATGCCAGATTTTTGAAGATGTATTTTGTATAAACACAAAAGCTCTTTCATCCTTTCTATATGATGTTACACTATACATCAATGGTCCATACATATGACCTTAAACTATTTGTATTAATTTCGTCCCACACAACATTAAACTATGGAAACAAATTCCCTATTTTTTCCTCACTGCATGACAATAAACTGCAAAACCCCTCTTTCAACCTTGCTATATAACGTTAAACTATATAGAAACAGTCCATACATATGACCTTAAACTATTTGTATTAATTTCATCCCACGCGACGTTAAACTATGGAAAAAAATTCCTTAATTTGTCCTCACTAGATGACATTAAACTGCAAAGTCCCTCTTTCGTCCTTGCTATATGACGTTAAACTGTACAGTAACGGTCCATACATATGACCTTACACTATTTTTATTAATTTCGTCCCACATGACATTAAACTATGGGGGAAAAATCCCTAATTTTCCCTCACTGCATGACATTAAACTGCAAAGTCCCTCTTTCGTCCTTGCTATATGACGTTAAACTATGAAGCATCGGTCCATACATATGACCTTAAACTATTTGTATTACTTTCATCCCACATGATGTTTAACTGTGAAAATGTTCCCTAAATGGTCCAGTATGACCTTAAACTGCATCATCAACGGTCCATGTATATGACCCTAAACTATTTGCGAGTCCCTTACATCCAGCAAGATGTTAAACTGTGATGTCCTAACTACATGACGCCAAACTGTATAGAAGTCCCTTACGTCCGGAAAGACGTTAAACTACATAATCATCAAAGGTCCGGTATGATCTTAAACTACACTTTTGTCCAGCATGATATTAAACTTCACCATCCACGGTCCATGCATATGACATTAAACTATTCGCACTTTCGTCCAACATGACGCTAAACTATGGAAAAAATCCCCAATGCGTCCAACATGACGTTAAATGGTGTACTCTTTTGTCCTCACTACATGACATTAAACTGCACAGTCCCCCTTTCGTCCAACATGACGTTAAACTATATTTTCCCCATCGTCCTAACTATATGATGCTAAACTATACAGAAAGTTTGTGATATGTCCTACATGACATGAAACTGTACTTTGTCCCTACTACATGACACTAAACTGTGCAGCACCAATAGTCCTAACTGCAAGACTTTGAACTGCATAGTCCCTTTATATGTTCTACATGACATTAAACTATGCATCGTTAAGGTTGTTGTTACCTATTGTTTCTCACACTGAGTATGACTCACGTGAGCTTAGAGAAAACCTCAACCATAACAGTCTCTTTGGGTCATTAACCATGTGTAAGTCCCAACAACATCATTTTTTAGGTCATTTTCCCCAATAACAACTTGATCATTAATTCATTCTTTAATTGAACTACACAGACTTTGATCCTTTCCTTCTAGGCTGGGTATGTAGGCAACCTCCCACGGTTCAAGCCCAAAACCAATCTCTTCACATCAGTTCATCTCCATCTCATGCGATGTTAATTCGTGAAACCGCCCTTAGAATCAATATCTTTACATTGGTTCACTTTTTTCCTTGCTATACGACGTTAAACTATACAACACTTTTTTCCAGTATGACAATAAACTACAATATTCTTTGATACCCTCACCTTGGAGGGATCCATTATTTACATTGATTTTTTAATCATGTTTCATTTCAAAGACTACGTGCATACATGGAAACTCCCAAACCTTTTATCTTGGGTTAAACCATCATTGTACTAAAGTCTCATTTCACCCTTCACATGTACAAACCAAATTTGTACAAATGGTATTTCTAGAACTCCGTGGGCTTGATTACCATCCTTATGGAATATATAGGAATGTTCGAGTGTCCCTTGAATCCAGCCCCAGGTCTTTGGGCCTAACCCCAAATTCCACTTTCAGTCCCTTGGCTGAAAAGTCCCCATGAAAACACACACTGTGTATTTCTTACAATGGTCCAAGCTCTATGACCCTAAACTAAGATCTCTAATCCTTTTGTCCCACACGATGTTAAACTGTAATTTAACAACTGTGTATGAGCTTGATTCCCATCCTTATGGGATACGTAGTGAAGTCCAACATTTCAATTCAGGACCCACCCACAACATGATTATGGTTACGATTGATCTGTGTGTCTCCGTATACATTGAACAATTCCCATCTTTATGTGTCATAATCCTAACCTTAAATATTTTTAGATATTCATAAACCCTTTTCATGACTTCTAGGTCACAAAAATGTCAAACTTCTGAGAATTCTTTTGCCTGATTTTGCAGCACGTGCCCATAGGCGGGCTTGCATAAACAGTCTACATAACAGACTTGTTATCCAAAAGATACTATTATCTGACTATGCAGCCAATTCTCTAAGGTGGCCCTATATAATTCAACCCCCTAACAGGTTTTTCGGATAGTGGTAACTTCATTCTTGGGAAGAATGCCTCTTTTGTCCTTATTTTTCATAAATGACAGTATGTAAGGATCCGCAAAAACAGTCATCCTTAACATATTTGTCCCATATCCTTTTTCACGATCTGAAAGTATTCAAGTATATGGTTTATATTCTCCTTCCCTATGTTTGGGCCAGACCTTCGTAGGAGTGATATTCATTCAGTTCTTCAATAATCTTGTTTGGAAATATCTTCTCCATATTCAAGTACCTATTTCCACACAGAAAACTCTATACTTTGGAAGATTTGAATCTCCACAAACTTTCACTGGCTTTTAGCACTAGGAAAGAAAATTTCTGAGAGTTCTTTTGCCTAACTATGCAGCACGTTCCCATAGGCGGCCTTGCATATACAGTCTACATAACAGACTTGTTAGCCATAAGATACTATTTATTTGACTATGCAGCCAATGCCCTTAGGTGGCCCTGCATAATTCAACCCCCTAACGGGTTTGTTAAATAATGGTAACTTCATTCTTGGGAACTACTTCTTCTAATGAATTTTAGTTCTTTTTCATATCATTCCTCAGATTCAAATATTCTTATGTCATAGTTTACATTTTTTCCCTCATACTTCAGTATGGTACTTTGTTTTCAGATGAATTGTCAAGGAATTGAGTCAATTTTAATTCATTTAGGTCAAAGCTGTTTTGACCTTAAACATTAGCCTCTTTATGTATGATGTGCATGAAATTAAACTACCCACAAAAGACAAGGGAACTCTGAATAAAAGTCATGTTCCAGCTCACTAAACATAAATTTTGTATGATTTCTGTAATATTGATCAATTAAAAGGTTCAAAGTTTGTAGGGCTATTTACATTAATACTAGTAAAAATTAAACTATGCTTACTAGGCCAATTGGCTAAGGTAAAATCTAAAGAATGTAGAAAAAGAGAATGCATGTACAAATGATTGAAGGCGAAAGTGTTTTTCATTGATGCATAGGAGATAGAATGACATCCACAGACTAGAGTCTCTTCTCTTTTTCAAGAATTACATGGGTCTTTCAACATAATTACTCATTTGATTTATGGTATCCCGAGCTTCTTCAGAAACCACCTGGAATTCATTCATTCAACTGGATACCATAAGAGATGTAGTGATACCAGCTCTTCTTGGAACAATTGTAAAAGAATGTTCTTGAGTGCGGTTTGAGAAAAAATTTTGCTGATCAAACAGTGACTCTGTTTCTGTCCAAGAGACTTGGAAGATGGATACATGGATTTGAGAATAGATCATTAGAAGTAAAGATCCATTTTGGAGAGAGTACTCTTTTCAGATATTTCTCTAATTCCATGTTTTTCTTCTCTCCACCAACCGGCAGCGGAAAACATTTCAGCCCATGGGTTTTCCATTTTCATATCTGCAAGTAAATGACATTGAGGAAGAATTTGAAAGTTCACACCATTGTTGTTGGTCTTAATGCATGGAATAACTGAAATAGAGGAGTAGAAATGCGGCTGCATTTCAGGAATATTGTTCTTTGCATTTGGAACATTGACTCCTTGCCGATGACAATGCCCATACAGGGATAGGTAGATTCTCTATGGGAAATTAAGATGATATTTCTTCAAGTACTTAGAAAACTGTGGGAGAGTGTTGTCACATATATCATTGTAATAATGGCCAAAAATATTCATCATGTCATCAATCATCTTTCTAGCCAGTTTATAAGCTGTTCCAATTCTCCTAAGAGCCATTGAATCTGCACAAAATTTGAACAAACTAACACTTAAGTGGGTTTATTTTTTCATAAAATTTGTGAAGGAATTCACAATAATGGAAAAGGCATTAAGGAGTGCAAGTCTAAACTTGGTGCGCAAGTGTTAGTGTGTCGTGCTAGTTTTTGACGCACAAGTATAAACCACGCAAGTACAAATACCTATAGAGCAGCGCGACAACAAAGAAACGTCGGAAAAAATAGCAACCTATGCGGCTAAGGTGACCTGCGCAGCGAGAGCTCGACGGTTTGAAATCCAGAAATCCGGATGCTTTGTACGGATGTGAGGCCCTCTATTTATAGACGCGACCATAACCCTGTGTGGTGCACCCAGTGCGCTCCAGACCTGCATGACGCACACTTGCGCGCCGCCCTCTGTGCCATCAAACTTGTGCGCTGCCTTTCCATTGGTTTTCTTCTTTTCCTCAGATTCAAATTCGCATTTCATTTGGATCCAACTCTGAGGGGGGACTTTTTTTACGCTCCTTTTCATCACATTGTCTAAAAGAATGGAAAGGGAAATGACTTAGCCCAAATTGATTCACCCTTTGAAGAAAACATCAAAAATCGACAAAGGCATGAATAAGGGATCAAAAATCACAAGCGCCGCGCAAGTTCTATCACCGTCGCACAACTCCACCTGTGTGACGCCTAGTGTTCGCACAGGTGACGTGCGCGACCTAAGTGATAACTTCCCGGGGTCTTCTTCTACCTATAAATAGACCATGTGGGCCCCCCAATGGAGTATTATTTTTTCCAGAAACTCAGATTTGAGCTCCCGGTGCCCTAGTCTCTTCTCAAAGCTTTTGAAACACTTATAAGTTAATTTATTACCTAGAACAGAAGATCTAAAGAGGGGGAGGATGGCCTAAGTGTTGAAACTCATCAACACTTGTGCCCCTGAGTGGCCATCCCTTAAGGGAAATGGCCACACTTGCGCGACGCCTTCCTCCTTCAATAGAACTTGCGCGCCCCTCTTCTTGAAGAACCTCAAGATGATTCTAAAGGCATTAACCAAGAGTCACTCAAGTATTATCCTACTGGTAAACCATTGCGCAAGTACACATGTGTCGTGCATGTATACCTGCGCGACTTGGACTTGCGCGCCCACGCCGTACCTGTGCGCCTTCCAGGACTTGCGCTCCCCTGCCTTTTTTGGTTCCCTTCTTGCCCATTTCACCCCTCTTAAGCCATTCCACCTCTCCTATTCAAGATTCAATCTTCAAGACACTCTTAAAAGACATTTATTTCATGATTTCTTGATTTGGATACCTTATCTGAAAGGAACTCTGTGGAATATATCTCAAAACCTAGTGATTTACACATCTTTATGTCACTAAAAAATTGAGATTTCATTCATTCAACCTCATCCTTTAAGATGAGAGACCCCTTAACCTGGGCCTCCTTTTTAGGAATAATCCCTATTCATAATTCTCAAATCTGGGCATCCTCCTTAGGAGTATTCCCCAACCATAATTCTCTTAACCTGGGCCCCCTTTTCAAGAATAAGCCCTGGTCGTAATTCTCAAATCTGGGCATCCACCTTAGGAGTATGCCCCAACCATATTTCTCTTAACCTGGGCCTCCTTTTCAGGAGTAAGCCCTAGTCTCAAATATGGGCATCCTCTTCACGAATAAGCCCTAAGTCCCTTAATTTTTCAAATCTCTTAACTTGGGCCTCCTTTTCATGAGTAAGCCCCAGTCGTAATTTCTCTTTACCATTCCTAAATTACCTTCGATCTGGGATTCCTTTTCAGGAGTAAAACCTAATCATAAGTCCTCTACTAATTTATGCCTCCTTTTTAGGAGTTAGCCCTAAGTTAGAGTATTCAAAATCTCCATGAAGCACATATACCTTTATGGACCATGTTCCTGGATTTCTTCCCTAAAGGAAATACTAACCTTCATTTATCTGGGCAGTCATACATACATAAGCCTCACATTATTTCTTATGATTGCATCTTTCATGGCACAATTGTCTAATTTTTTTACCAATACCTCTTGTTTCTCACACCGAGTATGACTCACGTGAGCTTAGAGTGTAAAAGTAGTTATGAAATCCTTCTTTGAGACATAAATCATTAACATCATACTCCCTTACTCGAACTACGTGGGTTATGATTCCTTTCATAATCAAAGGATACGTGGGTATCCCATCTGCGGGTTCGATCCCAACTCTGAAATAATTCATGTCCTTCTGGATGACAATAAACTTCAAGTGCCCCACTGAGTGGCTTTAAAACCAGTATGGTAATCATAAGGATCAAGATACTTTTACGTATCAAAGGATACCATTGACTAAGAATCTCTATGAAATACAGATGATTCATTATCAATGAAGAACCTCGAATACATATAAAAGATTCTCTAAATTTCCTACATATCGATCATTGATTTTCAGATCTAAAGGAAAACTCATTTTATATTTTTTAATGTAATAAGGATGCACAAACATAACATAAATCTATAAAGAGAGTCCTATAGTAGATAATAATTCCCCTCAAAAAGGTGTGATGAGTCCGACCTCCCATCCTCTCGACCAATGAAAATTCCTAAGCCTCATCAGTCTATAAACTAATGAGCACCTACCTTTGGAAAGTAGGACCGAATGGTTGTGGAATCATTGGATGTTTCCGATTCTACGAACAAACCCGTTAGAAACCGATCAGAATGTTTGAGACTCCCATCAAAGGAGGTCATCCCTGAAATCTGAGGGAAACAGTCTCAAAAGGAAAAAAAGGGCCAAGCTCTGGATGATTTCCTGGCTGAACACCCTTTAGTGGAAGACACATCTTCAGATATTAAAATCCCTGATGAGGAAGTCTTCTCTATTCAGGATAGTCCTCATGCATGGGAAATGTATTTTTATTGTGCTTCCAGAAGTCCAACAGGGAGGAAAATGGAAAATCCTAAATTCAACAAAGTTGGCTTAGGAATTGTGCTCATTTCTCCAGAAAAGGTAGTGTTACATTATTACTTCTTATTATGGGAAGGTGGTACCAATAATGAAGCATAATACCAAGCTCTCATCGCAGGCTTGGAATTGGCACTTCAAGCACAAGTTAATCACTTAAAGGTGAAAGGTGATTCAATCCTGGTAATCAAACAAGTCAATGGGGATTATGCCATTAGAAAAGAAGATATAATCCCTTTGTATGATTATTTCAGAGAGTTAATGGTGGAATTCCCTTCGGAACTGACATTTTCTTATGTCCCAAGATCACAAAATTCTCAAGCTGATGCATAGGCTAATATAGCCACAGCTCTGGCAGATCCAAATCGGGACGAGACAACCATTATTATTTCCCACCATCATGCAATTTGACCTTATATTCGAACTAGAACAGAGGAAATTAATGAAATATGTCCCATTCCTGAACTGTATGGCCATACTACAAGATAAATGTCACCTATCAGGGAATACCTTCAAAATGGAACACTTCCACCTGATAGAGCCGAGAGAGAACAAATCTGGTGACGTGTGGTCAATTTTACTCTTTATGATAGTCCAGATCACCTATAGAAAATTCTCTACAAACATGGATTTTTTGGAGTTCTCTTCAGATGCATTGATGGTGAAGAGACAATGGCTGTCATGAAAGAAGTGCATGCAGGAGTCTGTGGTGCCCACCAATCTGGACATATACTGTCTGATCAGATTTGAAGGCTTGGATACTTTTGGCCATCAATGATACAAGATTGTGTTGATTTCACAAAGAAGTATCATTCATTCCATGTACTTGCCAACTTAATTCATCAACCTCCAGAGTTTCTTCATACAACTAAATACTCGTGGTCATTTCCCACATGGGGAATGGATGTGGTGGGACCTTACCCTTCAGCTATGGCCAAGCAGTTTAAGTATATTCTTACTGCTACTGATTTCATTTACAAATGGGCAGAGGAAATACCTCTTAAGGAAGTCAGTTCTAAATGCATTGTTAGCTTCATCAAGTCTAACATCATTACCAGATTTGGTGACCCTCATACCATATTGACGGACAATGGCACCAACTTCTATTCATCCGAGGTGAAGACGTTTTATCAAGAATACAACAGCATATCCAATCATTCATCTTGGTATCATGCAGTAGCCAATGGCTAGATAGAAGCCTTCAATAAGAATCTTCCAAATATACTGCAAAAGATGGTGGATAAAGATAATAAATCATGTCCTGATAAACTATTTCATGCTTTATGGGCTTATCGGACTACCACCCACACTACAACGCGGTCAACTCTACATTCCCTAGTATATGGAATAGAAGCTATCTTTCCCATTGAAGTTCAACTACCCTCGCTCAGAGTAGCAATTTGTGATCAGTCATCTACATATGAGCAATCCCAAAAGTGATTGAATGAATTGGAACGGTCAGATGAGAAAAGATTGTGCACTTTGCACCACTTGGAAGTTTATTAGAATCGAATAGCACGAGCATTCAACAAAAAAGTTCGTCTTCGTTCATTCACTTTAGGATAATTGGTATTAGTTCTCATAACTCCAATGATACCAGGAATGAAACCTCCCAGGATTGATCCAAAATGGGAAGGACCTTACTCAATACATAGGGTCTACTCCAATGGAGCTTATTCAATAATCTCTATGGATGGAGAACTCATCACTACTCCAACCAATGCCAGATTTGTTAAGATGTATTTTGTATAAACAAAAAATATATCATCATTGGTCTGGTATGACCTTAAACGACACCACCGTCTAGCAAGACGTTAAATTGAATTACCAATGGTCCATGCATATGACCTTAAACTATTCGCATTTGTTTCATCCAACATGATGCTAAACTGTATCATCCCTAATTCGTCCAACATGACGTTAAACTATGTCCCCTTCACCGTCCTTGATATATGACGTTAAACTATACAACAACGGTCCATGCATACGACCTTAAACTATTTGCACGTCCCTTACGTCCAGCATGACGTTAAACTGCACCATCCACGGTCCATGCATATGACCTTAAACTATTCGCACTTTCATCCAACATGACGCTAAACTGTATCGTCCTTTTTCGTTCAACATGACGTTAAACTGTGAAAAAGTCCCTAATATGTCCAACATAACGTTAAATGGTGTACTCTTTTTTCCTCACTGCATGACATTAAACTGAACAGTTTCCCTTTTTTCCAACATGACATTAATATGTATTGTCCCCATCGTCCTAATTACATGATTCTAAACTATACAAAAATTCCTATAATAAGTCCTACATGACATTGAACTATACTTTTTCCCTGCTACATGACACTAAACTGTGCAGCACTAATAGTCCTAACTGCAAGACTTTAAACTGTATATTCCCTTAATATGTCCTACATGACATTAAACTGTGTATCATTATGGTTGTTGTTACCTCTTGTTTCTCACACCGAGTATGACTCACGTGAGCTTAGAGAAAATTTCAACCATAACACCCTATTTGGGCCACTAATCACGTGTAAGTCCCAACACCGTTTTTAGGTCGTTGTCCCCAAGAACAACTTGATCACTAATTCATTCTTTAATTGAACTATGCGGACTTTGATCCTCGTCTTCCAGGCTGGGTATGTAGGCAACCTCCCAAGGTTCAATCCCAAAAAAAATCTCTTCACATCGGTTCACCTCCATCTCATACGATGTTGATTCGTGAAACCGCACCTAGAATCAATATCTTTACATTGGTTCAATTTCTACCTTGCTATACGACGTTAAACTATAAAACACTTTTGTCCAGTATGACAATAAACTACAATATTCTTTAATACCCTCACCTGAGAGGGAATCATTATTTACATTGATTTTCAATCATGATTCATTTCAAAGACTACGTGCATACATGGAAATACCTGAACCTTTTATTTTGGGTTAAACCATCATTTCACTAAAATACCCTTTCACCCTTCACATGTATAAACCTAATTTGTACAGAGGGTAGTCCTAGAACTATGTGGGCTTGATTCCCATCATTATAGGATAAGTAGGAATGTTCGTGTGTCCCTTGAATCCAACCCCAAGTAATTTGGGCCTAACCCCAAATTCCTCTTTTAGTACCCTGGCCGAAAAGTCCCCATGAAAACACAAACTGTGTATTTCTTATAATTGTCCAAGGTCTATGACCCTAAACTAAGATCTACAATCCTTTTGTCCCACATGATGTTAAATTGTAGTTCAAGAACTATGTATGTCTTCATTCCAATACTTATGGGATACGTAGTGAAGTCCAACATTTCCATTTAGGACCCAGTCACAACATGATTATGGTTAGCATCGATCTATGTATCTATTCATACATTGGACAATATCCATATTTATGTGTCATAATCCTATCCTTAAATATTTTCAGATCTTCATAACCCTTTTCTTGACTTCTAGTCACAATAATGTAAAACTCCTGAGAGTTCTTTTGCCTGACTATGCAGAACGTTCCCTTAGGAAGCCTTACATAAACAGTCTCCATAACAGATTCGTCTGCCAAAAGATGCTATTATTTGACTATGCATCCAATGCCCTTAGGTGGCCCTGCATAATTCGACCCCCTAACGGGTTTGTCGGATACAGGTAACTTCATTATTGGGAAGAAATCCCCTTTTTTCCTTATATGTCTTAAATGATAATATGTAGGGATCCGCAAAAATAGTTATCCTTAACAAATTTGTCCCATATCCTTTTTCATGATTTGAAAGTATTCATGTCTATGGTTTATATTCTCCTTCCCTATGTGTGGGTCAGACCTTCGTAGGAGTGATATCCATCCAGTTCTTCGATAATCTTGTTTGGAAATAATTTCTCCATATTCAAGTACCTCTTTCCATAAAAAAACTCTATACTTTGGAAAATTTGAATCTCCATAAACTTTCACTGGATTTTTAGCACTTGGAAAGTAAATTGCTGAGATTTATTTTGCGTTACTATGCAGCACATTCCCTTATGTGTCCTTGCATAAGTAGTCTACATAACGGACTTGTCATCCAAAAGATGCTATTTATTTAAATATGCAGCCAATGCCCATAGGTGGCCCTGCATAATTAAACCCCCTAATGGGTTTGTTAAATAATGGTAACTTCATTCTTGGGAACTAGTTCTTCTAATACCTTTTAGCTCTTTTTCATATAATTCCTCATATTCAAATATTCTTAAGTCATAGTTTAAATATTTTCCCTCATACTTGAGTATGGTAATATGTTTTCAGATGAATTATCAAGGAATTGAGTCAATTCTAATTCATTCAGTCATAGCTATTTCAACCTTAAACATTATCCTCTTTATGTTCGACATGCATGACTTTAAACTACCCACAAAAGACAAAGGAACTCTAAATAAAGTCAAGTTACAACTCACTAAACATACATTTTGTATGATTTAGGTAATATTGAGCAATTAAGAGATTCAATGTTTGTAGGGTTATTTATATTAATCCTAGTAAAAATCAAACTATGCTCACTAGGCCCATTGGATTAAGTAAATTTAAAGCAGATAGCAGAAGAGAATGCAGGTACAAATGATTGAAGGAGAAAGTGTTTTTCATTGATGCACAAGAGTTATAAGGACATCCACAGACTAGAGTCTCTTCTCTTTCTCAGGAATTACAAAAGACTTTCAACATAACTCTTCATATAATTTACGACATCCAGAGCTTCATCAGCAGCCACCTGGAATCCATTAATTCAATTAGATACCATAAGATATGCAGTGATACCAGCTCTTCTTGGAACAATTGTAAAAGAATGTTCTTGAGTGCAGTTTGAGAAAATTTTCTACTGATCAAACAGTGACTCTGTTTCTGTCCAAGAGACTTGGAAGATGGATACATGGATTTGAGAATAAAGCATTGGAAGTAAAGTTCCATTTGGATAGAGTACTCATTTCAGATATTTTTCTAATACCGTATTTGTTTTCTCTCCACCAACCAGCAGTGGAAAACATTTCAGCCCATTGGTTTTGCATTTTCATATCTGCAAGGAAATGGCATGCAGGAAAAATTTGAAATTTCATTCCAATGTTGTTGCTCTTAATGCACAGCATAACCGAAATATAGGAGTAGCAGTGCAGATGTATCTCAGACATATAGTTCTTTGCATCTGGAACATTGACTCCTTCCAGACGACTATGACTATACAGGGGCAGATAGATGCCTTGTGGGAAGTTCAGATGATATTTCTTCAAGTACTTAGACAAACCATGAAGAGTGCTATCACGGATATCATAGTAATAATGGAAAAAAATATTCATTATGTCATATATCCACATACTATCAAATTCTTCAGCCATTCCAATTCTCTTGGTAGCCATTGGATCTGCACAAAAGTTGAGTAATTAACTCTTAAAGTAAGTTAATTTTTCAAAAAATTTGTAAAGGAATTTGAAAAAATGGCTAAAGCATTAAGGCACACAAGTCTAATTTTGACGTGCAAGTATGGATGTGACACACAAGTTTTTGGCGTGCATGTATGACCGCTCAAGTCCAAATACTTATACCGTAGTGCGACAGCAAAGAAACATCGTAAAACAGAGAAACTTGCGCAATGAAGGAAACTTGCGTGGAGAGAGCTCAAAAATATGAAATCTGGATGCTTTGTATGGAAATGGGGTGGCATATTTAAAGGCCAGGCTGCACCCTTGAGTGATGATTCCTATGAACTCAACACTTGCGTGCCGCCCTCTACACCATCAACACTTGCGCACCAACTTTCATTTGGTTTTCTTCTTTTCCTCAGAGTCACATCCTAATTTCATTCGGATCCAACTCTGAGGGGGGACTTTTGTTGACGCTCCATTTCGTCACATTGTCTAAAGGAAGGGAAAAGAAAATGACTTAGAATAAACTGATTCATCCTTTGAAGAAAACCTCAAAAAATCGACAATGTAATGAACAAGGCTTCAAATCCACATGCGCTGCACAAGTTCCTTTACTGTCCCGCAAGTATACTTGAGCGCCGCCTAATGGTCGCGCAACTGACTTGCACGCCCTAAGTGATAACCGCTCGGGCTCTTCTCCAGCCTATAAATAGACCTGGTGGGCCCCCCATTTTGGGAGAGGGATTTTTCCAGAATTCAGATACAGAGATCTAAACGCCCGAGTCTCTTCTTCAGGTCTTCCGAACACTTCTAAGGTTATTCTTTACCTAGAATGGAAGGTTTAAAGAAAAAGAGTAAGGTCTATGTGTTAGAATTCACTAACACTTGCGCACATAAGGTGTTTTACCCTTAAGGGAAATGAACATACTTGAGCGTCGCCCTACTTATTCACCAAAACTGGTGCGCCTCTCTTCTGGAAGTACATCAGGATAATTATAAAGGCTTGGGTCAAGGATCGCCCAAGTGTTACCCTACTGTTTAACAATCACGCAAGTACCCATGTGTCGCGTAGGTATACGTGCGCGACCAGGACTTGTGTGCCCACGCAGTACCTTCGCGCCTGCCAGGACTTGCGTACCCCTCCCTTTTTGGGTTCCCTTCTTGCACATTTAACCCCTCTTATACCATTCCGCCTCTCCTATTCATGATTCAGTCTTCAAGACGTTCTTCAAAGCCATTTATGGCATCTTTTCATGATTAAATTCCTTATCTGAAAGGAATTATGTGGAATATCTCTCAAAACCTAGTTATTTACACATCTTTATGTCACTAAAGATTGAGATTTCATTCATTCAACCTCGTCCTTTAAGATGAGAGAACCCCTTAATATGGGCATCCTTTTCAGGAGTAAGCCCCAAGTCCCCTAATCTGGGCACCCTCCTTAGGAGTAAGCCCCAGTCTTAATGTTCCCAAATATGGGCATCCTCCTAAGGAGTACGCCCCAACCATAATTCTCTTAACATGGTCTTCCTTTTCAGGAGTAAGCCCTAATCTCAAATATGGGCATCCTCCTCAGGAGTAAGCCCCAAGTCCCTTAATTTATCAAAGTCCCTTAACCTGGGCCTCTTCCTCAGGTGTAAGCCCCAGTCTTAATTTCTCTTAACCAGTCCTAATTTACTTTTTGATCAGGGTCTCCTTCTTAGGAGTAAAACCCAATAATAATTCCCCTCCTAATTTGGGCCTCCTTTTCTGGAGTGATCCCCAAATTAGAGTATCCAAATCTCCATAAAGTACATACACCTTTATGAACCATGTTCATGGATTTCTTCCCTAAGGTAAATCCTAATCTTCATCTATTTGGGAAATCATACATACATAATCCCCACATCATTTCTTATGATTTCATCTTTCATGGCACAATTGTCTGGTTTTACCAATACCTCTTGTTTCTCACACCGAGCATGACTCACGTGAGCTTAGACTGTAAAAGTAATTATGACATCTTTCATTGAGCCATCAATCATAGACATCATATTCCCTAACTATAACTACTTGGGTTCTGATTACTTTTTTTTAAACAAAGGACACATAGGTAGCTCATATGCGGGTACGATCCCAACTCTGAAATAATATATGTCCTTCTGAATGACAATAAACTTCAAGTGCCCCACTAAGTGGCTTTAAAACCAGTATGGTCATCATAATGACCAAGAGACTTTTATATATTAAAGGATACCATTGACTAAGAATATCTAAACAAATACATATTATTCTCTATCAATGAATAACCTAGAATACATATAAAATATTCACTAAATTTTATTCATATCAATCATTGATTGTAAGATCTAAAGGAAAGATCATTTTATACTTGGTAAAGTAATAAGGATTCACAAACTTAACTTAAATATATAAAGAGAGTCCCGGAGTAGAGAATAATTCCCCTAAAAAGGTGTGATGAGTCTGACCTCCCATCCTCTCGACCAATGAAAATTATTAAGCATCATCAGTCTACAACTAATGAGCGCCTACCTTTGGAAATTAGGTTCAAATGGATATGGAATCATTGGATGTTTCCGGTTCTATGAAAAAACCCGTTAGAAACCGCTTGGAATGTTTGAATCTTAAATCAATGAGATCATCTCCAATTCCAGAGGGAAACAACCATTTTATAACCTTTTTAAATGTGAAAAATTCTTGAACCTTTTATTCTCTTGCAAAATATCATTTATGTCATATACCTACTTATAAAAGGACCCTCCATTCCATAGCTTATTCACACAACCAAATACGTTTTTATTAAAACAAAACTAGCGCAAATCAGCCATTAATATTTTATGAAAAATTTTATTACATTTTATCATTCAAAAATACAAACCCTAGGGTCCATAATCGGATATCAAATGGATGCTTCTCTAAGAGAGGGTAATTGTATTAATGAATCTCATTCGTTTTGTTTCTTCTTTTTTTACATTATATAAGGTATTAACACTTAAAATAAAACCGTTTTCTACAATATGATAATATTTTATTACATTTATGAAATATGTATGCTTCAATATCTTCCATCGAATGGGAAACAACATCGTGGATCATGGGTAGGGCGGTCTACCACCTCACAAATCGATGTACCTCATTTTCCATCAAAACAATCTCACAGTTGTATATTACTATATAAAAAATTAATATATATATAATTTATTTTATTATTATAACTTCAAAATTATAATATCACATTTTATTTATTACATTATATTTCTTTTAAACATGATAATGTCACTTGTGTGTATGGTGGTCTACCGCCTCGCGAAACTATGTGATTTGTTGTTTAGTTATGATTTAAATAAAAGGTAATAAAAAAATTTAATGAATATTTGTGATATATATATGACATTTTTTGATACATGAAATTTAATATATCACCTAATTCTATCAACTTTCATTCATTTACGAAATGATAGCATCGCTCGTACGTATGTACGACCTACTGTCTCCACGAAGCGATGTGATTAATTGTAAGTATCCAAACTCCATGAATGATTATAAATATGTATATAATGAGTAAATATGATAATAATAAAATTAATATCATTATGGAGATGATTGATCTATATCTTATGTTAAATAACTAGATCTTTCATGGAAAACACGCAAGAGAAAATAAGAAAATTTACACTTGAAACAATATATATAATGAAATATTATTAAAAAAATCTTATAAGATGTTTTAAGATGATAATATATGATATTAATAAATAAATATGGTTATCATATAAATTAATTAAATTATTAGAACAATTTTACAGGAAGATAAATCAGGTTAATCCTATTAGAAGAATGGGGTAAGTTATTTTTTAGTCTCCATTTTATTTCCTGGTGGATATATTACATATTAAAATATTTTTTTGTAGTGTACATAATTCCCCTTTTAAATTTTATATAATTAATAAACTTTTTTTAATGATATTTTATGTTTCATTTTATGTTACTCTTTATTGGGACTTAATATTCAAAATATTTCCAAAGTGGTAAGGGACTTCGTCTCAATTTCAATTCATTGAGGCAAATGGTAATGTTATGCACCTAATTTATTCTATAATATATATATTTAACACATATTACATGATATATCATGATTATTTAATAATTAATTTTAATTTATTTTTCAATTTGAAATATTTCACCTAAATATATTTTAATTAAAAAATACCAAGTGGTAACGCTTTTCATAACTCAATATCATTTTATTAGCTATATTACATATTTTTTATCTTAAATATTATAAGATTATATGTTTAAACAATTTTAGATAAATTATATTCAATTTCTAATTATTTAATTTATATTTAAATTTTATAAAAATACTTTATTGAATGGTACCTTGTCACTTCAACGTTATGTTATTTGTAAGTATTTATTTTACAATACGATTCTTATTGAGATTGTTTTTGATTAATTTTTCATTGAATGAAATTGTTTGATCATTTTAAAATAAAACACCATAAATTTATTCACTTGTAGTTATTCATGATGTTTTCAAAAAATAGTTCTATTTTTCACACTTTAGAAGATAATATTATTCAACAAAAGTTTTTCAATAAAATCCAAATTTATTTCTCCCTTTATATAAAAATACTTATCCATCAAAAATAATTTTTTATAAAAATGGATTAAAAATTTCAAAAAATGAATTATTAAAGACATATTTATCCATGCCTTTCTATTTACATAATTTTATGAAATAGATATTCATGACATTATCCAAAAAATATCATTTTGATTTTGCAAAAAATGTAGAAGGAATCATTGTTTCAACATCTACTAAATGTAAAAAATTTCCTACAATCATGAAATCTCGTTTTTCAAAATCATCCTTTAGAAATTTAAATACACATTTTCATTAGAAATTATTTTTAAATGATTTAATAAAAATTTATTTTTATAAAACAATTTAATGTAGAAAAATAATTTTCCTCATGAATGTTTTTAGGATATTTTTTGGAATTTAGATTCCTTAATGAGAAAGAACCATTATTTTAATTGTAATCCAATGGGGATATGTTGTATTGATACCATAATTATTATTTCTAGGGGTGGAATATGATCATTGTGATGATGTAATGTATTTACATTCACATTCATGATTCAATTTTGTAGCTATTAACTTTCCATTGCAATATCCACTTCCTTTTGGTCGTTGGACAAAAACTTTCCATTAAATATTCTTATTATTTTTCATGGATATTTTTATTTCTTAAATGATATATTATTTTCACATACATAAAATAATTAACCATTTATTTCATTAATTTGTCAGTTGTTATTATACATGATTATTACTAAATGATATTATATCTGGATGAATCTCATTCTGAATTTACTTATTAAATGCATGTGTTTTTATATTTTTACCGTATCATATTGATTATACATTAAATAATAACAAAAGTCATGTTATTTATAAAATATATTCTATGTTGAGATATTTACCTTTACCTATTGATTATACATTTTATAACAGTGATAGTAAGGACACAGTCGTAAAACATTACATAATCTTGAATTAAATAAATAATTCACATTGAGGATATTTTCCAGTTTAGAGTTTTAGATAATTAGGCCTTAACTATTACATTACATCTAAAAAATTACAAAGTACACAATTCTACTTTGATTCCATTTTTTTCAAAAAATAAAATCTCTTGAAAAAATAACTACATCTAGTTCCATGTTTTAGACAACATGAGTTTTCCTTGATCCCATCCGTGACCCTATTCATCTTTATGTCCTGTGAAAAAAATTTCAAAACATGTGAGGAGCATAAAAATATTTTTATGTGTTATAAAACAATGAAAGAAAACAATATTTCAATAATACATACATAACATAGTATCTTTATCATACCTCATGAAATCATATGATTTATGAATGACACATAGTAATCACACATAATAAAGTTAACTAGTGACATACATAACATATTTACAATGTAGCTTTCATAGCTATGTAAGGAGTTAAATTTGGAATTCCCATCATGGTATATTCTGTAAATATCTTAGGAGAAACATTCATGTTTAACTCTGTCATGTTACCCAATGCATTGGAGGGCTATCTTGGGCTGACCCGCCCTAGTTTTATAATGGAACCACTCGTATACGTAAACAATGCCCAAGAACAATATAATCATAACACATAAAACAAATATAAAGGGAAGATAACATTTCAACATTTCAGTCACAATATATCATTTATATATATTGACATAAAAAATACATTATCAAAACTATTTTCAAAACCAAAATTTGTGAAAGATTATATGGTATTTATTATACTTTTAAAAAAATTAGGGGTTGTTAAGGACGCCAAAGATCAAATAATACTCATGACGGCGGAAAAGGTCATTGTCACCACTAACGTTAAAAGAACCATTCCATTTTATTGTATAGTAAAACACCTTTTAGCAACAGATTACCTTGTATTGAAATGAAAATTCAAATTTTTTTTTACACCGTATAGAATAAAGTCGTGTATAAAACAAAATATGCCTCAATGAATGGAGATTGAGACGAAGTCCCTTACCTCATATCTAACTTGACCTGTTCGTTGTTTAATATCCTAAATAAAAAACTAAAGTTTATTTAAACATGATTAATAATGTTTTTAAAGTTCATAATTCCTTTCATATTACTTATTACCATGTTATAAACATTAGGTAATCATTTAAGATAATAATGGTCATTTTGTCGATATTTGGTACTTGAGTCAAAAAATGAACATCTTATAATTACCAGCTATTCATGTGGTCGAACGTAAATTATCTCCATAAATATATTCATGATTTAGATATCATATATATCATATATATCCTGTATTTATATGTATTTATAATAGTACATAACATTTGGAGATAAGAAATGAAATGCATCGTTCATAGAGATGGTAAGTCGTACGTACGGATGAAAGATACTTTAATTTCTATTTTGTGTTTTAATAGAATGAAAATGTAATGATAAATAGGTATATTATACTTCCAGTATAATATCATATATAATTTCATTAACTCCATCCTTTATACGTCCTACGTATGGCATGAACGAGTCACATCACTTTGTGGGGGTGGTAGTCCGCACATCCTCAAAAGAAATTATCATGTTTACCCATTATGGAAACCATAATGGTATGAAATAAATGAAAAATAAAGAAAAATAGAGACAATATATATATATATATCACCTGTAAATACAGTTCTATCATAATGTACTCCATAAGAGGTGGTAGGAGAAGTTTGAACAATCATTGTTTTGTGTGGCAGTAGTTCGCCATCCACAGAAACAATATGTTCATTACCCATTAGATGGAGGTGTGTGTAAGTGTAGTTCAAATACATCTCATAACAACAACCAAGTATATTGAGTATAGTAGTTTGGTTAAAAAACTAAATGAGTAATAATAGTTTAGGGGGTTGGAGAAGAAAAATAAATGAAAAGAATTTAAGAGAAGTTGTTACCTATAAATGGGGTAACTCTTGTTGGTTTGAAACAAAAGGATTTCATGAAGTTCCTTCTGCCTACAGTAAGAATTATTGGTGGAAAATAGGTATGTATTTAGCTTAATTGGGCACGGTTTGGATGATCTAAGGGGATTTAGAGGTATGAGTAATGAGTTATAGGTGAGGGATTTTTATAAGAGAGAGGAGGGGCTCTTTAGGAAAGTTTGAAAATATTATTTTATTATATAATGATTTATGGTTTCTAAAGGTGAAAAACTTATTGAAGAAGAAGATAAGATGACTCTTGTTAGAAATAAAATCATCCAATAAGAATTGTACTGGTTTTTGATATTGTTTTATTATTTATAATATTATTTATTTAAATCATTCATTAATGAGGTAAACACTGCATCATTTTTGCTTCATAAATAATTTTGTTTATTAGATGATTAAAAATTATAAAAAATGCAATGATGTTGGAAATAGTATTATCTTTAAAATTAATTTTTATAGTCAAATAGATAACTTATATAACCCCATGTAATAATTGATTACCTAAAATATTTATGTTTATGTAAATTTTCTTTACTTTAAATTAACTAATATAAAGTGTCATTATCACTATTAAGTGGATCCATGGGGTCCCAAAATAGACCCAAGGATTCCCATAGTCGGAAATGTATCAAAAAATAGGATTAGAATATATTTTAGGGTAATTTAATAATAATATTATTATATTTTGTTACCCTTATTTACCAGATTTACCATTTAACCATGGTAAATAAAATTTTTACCAAAGTAAATATTCATAACGTCTAAAAATAAAAGTTAACTATTTACACAATTTGGACCTCCTGATTCCAAATATGGAATCCATTTTTCATGATTCCAAGCATATTGGTGGCAGGAATTAATTTAAAAGTAATTTCTGTTGTCCAAACAAAAAGCATAATTTTAAAAAATAATAACTATCAAAAGATTGACACATGTTTATGTCCAATTTCAAATTAAAATTACTTCCAATGAAAAAAATTGGATTAAATGATAAAAATATAATCTAATTATAATTTTAAACCAATTAAAAAGATAATTTTTCCATATAAATAAATTAGATTAAAAGGCAGATTGGAATTGAAATACATTATTTTTCACTATTCATTAAAAAAATGAATTTTATCAGAAAAATAGATAAATTTTATCCAAAGTAAATTTTGATGTCCTGATTATAAAAAATAATTTTATATGATTAAATAGATCATATAATAGTGACCAAAAATATATTTAAATAGGGTTCTCCATCAAAAGGCAGTGAATCGACCTTTTAATGAATATTAGAGTATTTATCCTTCAAATTGGATTCTTTTTATTTTAAGCCTCTATAGATTATTGGATAAATGAAAAAACATTTTACAAACATGTATAATTATTTTTGTGCAACGTAAGATTTCAGAGAAATCCATTGTCATCTGTTGAGTACGCAATCAGAAAAAGAATCCCATTTATTGTAAAATTAATATTTAATTAAAAAATATTAATAAGTAAGAAAATATTATATTTATTTGTTTACATGGGATTTTACATCCTTCCTACTTTTGAAAATTGCATCCTCACAATTTCTACTCACTTATCAAATAACTGGGGGCATTTATCCCTCATACCATTTTCAGATTCCCACATTGCCCTTTCAACCATATGATTTTTCCACAAAACCATTACCAGATTAATTACCTTATTCCATAAGACTTTCTCTCTTAGTTCAAGAATCGGGACAGATTTTTCTTCATAAGAGAGATTATCTTACAACTGAGCTACCTCTGGACTCAAAACATGAGATGAATCCAGCATATACCTTCCGAACATTGAAACATGAAAAACACTGTGTACATGGGATAAACAAGGAGGTAAAGCCACTATGTACGCAACTGGTCTAACTTTATCAAGGATTTCATAAGTTCTAATTAACCTCAGACTCAGTTTTCCCTTTATACCAAAATGCATCACACTTTTCCATGAAAGAAACTTTGATAAAGACATGATCACCTACCTCAAATGAACGATCCTTCCTATGGTTATCTGCATAACCTTTTTGCCTGCTCCGATCTATTCCCATGTGCTTCTGAATCAACTGAATTTTTTTTCCATCTCTTCTACCAATTTATGTCCCATCAAATTCCTTTCAGCTACTTCATACCCAAAAGTTGGAGTTTGACACTTCTTCCCATATAATGCCTCAAATGGATCGATCTATATACTAGAATAAATATTTTTATTATATGAAAATTCAACCAGAGAAAGATGCTGGTCTCAAATTCCCTAGTAATCCATTGATAAAGCACATAACATATCCTCCAGGGTCATAATTGTTTGTTATGACTGCCCAACTGATTGCGGATAAAAAGTTGTGAAAAAAATTAATTTTGTACAAAACGACCTCTGAAGGCCTTTCCAAAAGTTAGAAGTAAACATGGGATCATGATCAGATACAATGGAACTCCATGAAACTTGACTATATCTTTAAAATAAAACCGAAAAAGTTGATCTAGAGACAAATTACCTTGAATAGGAAGTAAATGAGCAGATTTAGTCAATCGATCATCAACAACTCAGATTTCATTATTATATCAATATGTCTTCTGTAATCCCACAATGAAATCCATGGATATATTTTCCCTTTTACAATATGGCACTGTTAAATAAAGAAGCATCCCTTTCGGAAATGGCTCTCTTCTTTAACCTGTTTACATGGTAAACACCTCACAGTAAAATCAACAATCTGTATTTTCATTCCATCCCACTAGTAATACTATAGAAGGTCTCTATACATCTTAATACTGCCAGGATGAACTGAAAACGGAGAACTATGAGCTTCACATAACAACTCATTCTTTAACTATGAATCTCAAGGAATTCATACTCTCTTTCCAAAATCTCGAAATACAGTCATTATCAATGTAAAAATCAGGATACATATCCTTCTGAACCAACTCTACCTTTTTTTCAACTCATTGTCTTCCTTTTGTGCATGCTTAATTCTATCTGATAGAGATGATTTCACTAACACCTAAAACAAAACAGAATAATTTCCTACACCAAAAACTTCTATTCCAAAGTATTTCGTATATTTAATCAAAGTATCTTATTCCAAATGTAAAAAGGTTAATGTAGTATTAATTTTTTTATTAAAAGCATCAGCCACTTTATTTTCCTTTCCTGGATGGTAATGAATTGTGTAATCATAATCCTTCATTAATTTTATCCATCTCCTATGTCTCATGTTCAATTTTCTCTGAGTGAATATATACTTAGAACTTTTTTTATTATTATATAATTCATACTTTAATGCATACAAATGATGCCTCCAAATTTTTAATGAAAAAACAACAGAAGATAATTCCAAATCATGTGTAGGGTAATTTAACTAATGAGGTTTCAACAAACGTGAATCATAAGTAATTTCCTGATGATTCTGTATAAGGAGACAGATGATTCCTTTTAACGAATCATCACTATTGATAACATACTCACTATTTCTAGAAGGCAGTTCCAAAACTGGAGCATTCGCCAATATTCTTTTCAATTCCTAAAAATAATCATCACTTTCTTTTGTCCAAATTAACTTAACACCTCTTCGATTTAACATAGTCAGTGGGCTAGATAATCAAGAAAAAAATTCAACAAACCTCAAGTAATAACTTTCCAAACCAAGAAAACTACGGATCTCGGTAATATTTTTAGGACTTGGCCATTCTTATAAAACGTTTTTTAACAGGATCAATAGTTATGCCATTTTTTGAAATAATGGGACCAAGGAATGAATTTTTTTGAAACCAAAACTCACACATGCGGAATTTCCCAAATAGTTTCTTTTATTTAAAGTTTCGTAATACAACCCTTAAATGACATTCATGTTCCTCTTAACTTTTGAAATAAACCAAAATATCATCGAGGAACACAATCAAAAACATATCCAAGAACTCACAGAAAACTCTATTCATAAGATCCATGAATACAACATGTGCATTGGTTAACCCAAAATACATTACTAAAAATACATAATGGTCATATCTCGTGCAAAACATAGTATTAGAAATGTCTCATTCCTTTATTTTCAACTGATGGTACACCAACCTCAATTCAATCATCAAAAAATATTGAGCTCTCTAGAGCTGATCAAACAAATCATCGAAATGAGGTAATTAATACTGGTTCTTAATAGTGATTTTATTCAATGCTCTATAATCAATTCAAAGTATCATTGAAACATAATTCTTTTTAACAAACAAGCTAATAGCACCCCATGGTGGTGTTCTAGGTCAAATGAAACCTCAGTCTAATAACTACTACAATTACTTCTTTAACTCTAAAAGTTCAATTAGAGCCATTACATAAGGGGGTTTTGAAATTTTCTTAGCATTAGGATCAAAGTCAATAGTAAATTCAACTTTACAATTAGGTATAATACTAGGCAACTCATATTGAAAAACATTAAGGTACTCATTTTCCACTGCCACATCATTAGTCTGAACAGTTCCTTTATTTTAAACAATTTGTGCAGCGCCACATTCATTTCCATCTTTTACTATTTTTGCATTGTCCTCATATGTTATCAGAAGTAAGGGTTCATTCTTGTACACAAATTGAAAGTATTTCTAAAAATAAAGCTCCTTAGCTCTACATTAATTCTTAGCATGATAAATAGAAATTCAATACATACCCAAAATAACTACAAACTCTACTAGAGGAAAAACAATAAGGTATGAAGGTATATTATATCCTCACATAAGGACATGAAGGTTATTATAATTTCTTTTTGTCTCAAAGTTTCCTCCATGTGTTCTTACCATAAGTTCATGATTCATATCTTCAGATAGAATTCCTAATTTACAAGAAAACTTCTCAAAAATGAACAAATGTGTAGACCCTGAATCAAAAAATACATTGGAATAATCTGAACAAACAAATAGTAGACCTGATATTACTTTATTGGATAACCCACCATATTCTCATGTAATCTTAATGGATTTCACCACCCCTTTCTGGTTGTATTTTGGCTACATTCCCTCAGTTGAGTTCTTCGTTGGACACTCATTTGTATAATGACTCATTTCATTACACATAAAACATTTTATTGATTGTAAATCAGATTTTTTCTTACCATTACACTGTTATTTTTCAGTGAAATTGTGAGCCTTATGTCCTATTTTACCACATCAGTAGAAAAAAATATAATTCAAAAGACATTCCCCAGCAATATTTTTACCACAATTTTTACAAACTGTAATCTTATGTTTCTTACCATCAGACTTTTTTGAAGATTTATTTAGTTTCATATACCACCACGAACTCTTATTCTGTTGTTTGTCAAAGAAATCCTGATCATCTAAAACTCCATTTCCACCTTCTCCAAACATCTAAAAAAAAATTCCTAACTTTTGAGCTCACGAGAATCTCAAGACCTTCGATACTTTGGTTACAATCCTGAGTAAAAAAATGATGATTTTACTATCAAGATCTCGTAAGAAATTTGTAGAATACCTTTCGAGTCGGGTGAATGTTTCTTCATAAGAAGCCATTGAGTCATCCTCCTAACTCAATTATAGGTATTTTTTTCTATCCTACGATTAACCACCTTAGGAAAACATTTCTCAAGAAACATACCTTTGAATTCATCCCATTCATGTGCATAAATCTCCTCACTATATTTAATATTTTTCACCATCGACCACCAATGATAGGCTTCACCTTCAAAACGGTAAATAGATAGACTATCCATTTTATGTTATGAACACCCCATGACATCAAAAATATCCTCCAATGCTTTAACCCACCCTTCAGCTTGCACATAGTTATATGATCCTCTGAATGATGGGGGATGTTGCCTAATGAATTGATCCACTAATAACAAGTTCGTCTGTGGTTTATCTGGATGATCTCTTACATGGATACCACCACCATTTATAGCCTGAGTCAACTGTTACGTAACCGAAACAAACTGTTTCATTCTGTTTCCGACCATCTCATGTTGCTGATTTGGATGGTTGTCTTCCTTCGGATGTTGTCTCATTATATCTTCCCTATTTCCTCTGCAAACATCCATTCTGATCATAAAAATATCATAGGCAAAGAAAAATGATAACATGTAAATTCCATATAATTTCAATCTTACCATAAATTAATTTATGGACATTAATTTAACAATATTTTAAATCCTATAATTGTCTAAACTAACCTGTGATAGAAACTACAATGACCCAACCATAAAACATTACATAATCTTGAATTAAATGAATAGTTTTCATTGAGGTTTTTTTCAGGTTTAGTGTTTTAAAGAATTAGGCCATAAATAATACATTACATCTCAGAAATTATAAAGTAGACACTTCTACTCACTTTATATTATTTTCATAAAATAAAAACTCTTCAAAAAAATAGCCTTGTCTGGATCCATGTTTTAGATAGCATGACTTTTCCTTGATCCCATCCTTGACCCTATTCATCTTTAAGTCCTGTGAAAAACATTTTAAAACATGGGATGAGCAGAAAAATCATATTAAGGGTTATAAAACAAAGAAATAAAACAATAGTTCATCAATACATACATAACATAATATCATTATCATACCTCGTGAAATAATAAGATTTATGAATAACACATAGTAATCACACATCATAAAGGTATTTGTGGAATCCATAAAATACTTACGTTGTGTCTTTTACAGCTACATAGGGAGTTACATTTGGAATACTCATCAGACTATATTCTCAAAATCTATTATGAGAAACATTCATGTTTAACTCCGTCATGTTACCCAATGCACTGTAGAGCTATCTCCAGCTCACCATCCCCAATTATATCATGGAACCACTCGTATACATAAACATTACCCAAGAACCGTATATTCATAACACATAAAACAAATATAAAGGAAAGATAACCTTTCCACATTTCAATCATAATATATCATTTAAATATATTTATATAAAAAATCCATTATTAGAACCATTTTCAATACCAAAATATGTAAGAGTTTATATGGTATTTATTTTCCTTTTTTTAAATATTATGTCTTGTTAAAGAATCCAACGATCAAATAATACTCACAACGGTGGAAAAGGTTGTTGTCACCGCTTACATTAAAAGAAACTTTCATTTTATTCATTCAGTAAATGGACTAGTAGAAAAATATTCCCATTTTATGAAATGAAAATTCAATGGTGTCTATACATTGTATAAAATAAATTCATGTATAAAACAAAATATGCCTCAATGAAAGTAGATTGAGATAATGTTCCTTAACTCGTGTCTGAATTGACCTGTTCATTCTTTAATCCATTGAATAAAAAACTAAAGATAATTTCTACTTTCAAAATAAATTTTTTATTTTTTTATTACTTTAATATTAACTATTATAATGTTATAAACATTATGTAATTATTAAAGTTAATAATGGTCATTTTGTCAATATTTGGGTCTTGAGTCAAAAATGAACTTCTTATAATTACATGTTGTTCGTGTGGTAAATATTCCATCATCTCAAGAATGATATTCATGAGTTATATATAATATAAATCATATATATATAGTATATATATGTATTTATAATAGTATATAACATTTGGAGATAATAAATGAAATGCACCGTTCATGGAGATGGTAAGTTGTTCGTACGCATGAACGCTACTTTCATTTATATTTCATATTTTAATGCAATGAAAAAATAATTATACATAGGTATATTATAATTACAATATAATATCATATATAATTTCATTAACATTATCCTTTATACATCCCACATATGAAATGAACGGGTCATATCACTTTGAGGGGGCAATAGTCTGCACTTCCTCAAATGAAATTATCACATTTACCCAGTATGGAAACCATAAAGGTAAGATATAAATGAAAAATAAAGAAGCATTGAGACAATATATATATAATATATATCACATATAAATACATTACCATCATAATGGACACTATAAGAGGAGGTATGATAAGTTTGAACAATCATCATTTCGTGACGCAGTAGTTCGTCGTCCATAGAAATTGTATGTTATTTACCCATTAGATGGATGTGTGTGTAAGTGTAGTTCCAATAATTACCATAACAACAACCTAATACATTGGGGATACAGGTTTTGTTATAAAATAAATGATTAAAAAGAATTTATTGTGTTGGATAAGTAAAATAAATGAAAAGAATTTAAGAGAAGACGTTACCTTTAAATCGGGTAACCCCCTTTGATTTGAACCAAAAAAATTTCTTGAAGTGACTTCTGCCTAAGTTAAGGATTATAGGTGGAATATATGGATGTAGGGAGATTAATTGGGCCGAGGTTGGACGATCCATGTGGCTTGAGAGGTGTGAGTAATGGGTTAGAGTTGAGGGATTTTTATAAGGGAGATGAGGGGGGCTTTAGGAATGTTTGAAAATATTATTTTATTATATAATGATTTTCATTTTATAAAGGTCAAAAACTTATTAATGTAAAAGATAAGATGACTTGTGTTTGAAATAAATTAATCCAATAAGAATTTGACAGGTTTGGGATATTGTTTTAATCATTATGATCTTATTTATTTAAATAATTCATTAATGAGGTAAACACTGCATCATTATTATGTCCTAAATAATTTGATTTATTTGATATCAAAAAATGAAAAAAAAATATCATGATGTAGGAAATAGTTTTAGATTTCAAATTAATCTTTATATTCGAAAAGATAACTTATATAACCCCATGTAAAAATTTATTTACTAAAATATTTAAGTTTATGTCATTATTGTCTTTACTTTAAATTAATTAATATAAAGTGTCATTATCTCGCTTATGTGGCTCCATGGGGTATCCAAATCAACCTAAAGATGCCCATGGTAGAAAATGTATCTTCTAATAGGATTAGGACACATTTTATGGTAATTTAATATTATTATATGAATATTTTGTATCCTTATTTATCATATTTACCCTTTAACTATGGTAAATAAAATTTTTACTGAAGTAAATATTCATAATGTCTAAAAATAAGTGTTACCTATTTATCCAATTTTAAACTCATGATTCCAAATATGGAATCCATTTTTTCAAACTAAAAACACAGAAATCACAAAATTTAATTTAAAATTAATTCTCGTTGTCAAAACTAAAAGTTTGTTTTTAAGAAATAATAATTATCAAAAGATTGACACCTGTTTATATACAATTTCAAAGTCAAATTTCTTCCAATGACCAATATTGGATTAAATTTTAAAAATATAATCTAATTACACATTAAAACCAATTAAAAACATAATCTAACCATATAAATATATTATATTAAAATCCAGTTTTGAATTAAAATACAGTATTTTTCACTATTCATTAAAAATGAATTTTATCAGAAAAATACCAAAAATTTACCCAAAGTAAATTGTGATGTCTCGATTCTAAAGAAGAATTTTATTTTTGTCAAATATAACATATAAAAGTGACCAAAAATATATTTAATGGGGGTTCTCCATCAAAAGGCAGTAAATCGACCTTTTAATGAATATTAGTGTATTTATGCTTAAAATTGGATTCTTTTTTATTTTAAGACTCTAAAACTTATCGGATAGAAGTAAACACATTTAACAAACATGTATAATCGTAATTTATTTAGTTCTTTTCAATATCGATAATACAATGACTAGGCCATAATTACCACTTAAAATAATTATATTATTATATTAATTTTCGGTATAACTCAACATTATGTGCAACGTATGATTTTGGAGAAATCCGTTGTTGCCTGTTTAGTACGCTGTCAGAAATAGAATCCCATTTAAATTAAAATTAATATTTAATTCACAAATATTAATAAGTATGAAAATACCATATTTCTTTATTTACTTAGGATGTTACAGTTAAATTATTTAACTGGAATTTGTGGTCATTTATTTAACTCTCCATGTTGAATATGCATATTGGTAAGTGATAGATTCAGATTTATATACCAAAAACTCAGAATATGAGCTCACCGACAAGGATATATAGTGTATTATTAGAAACAATAACTATACTAGGTCTGTGCATGAAAGATAATCGATATTTTTCATATGGAAAGAATTTATCAAACCTATATAAATGGAGGGAGTTCTCACTTTGGATCTGAAAATATTATAGGAAGGTTTAATTGGAAAAATCATATGAAATTTTTCAATCACTGATGACATCTCTTTTTACTTATTATCCAGAAGTTTCAAGATAATGTTTATTGATGGGTAGCTACAATATAATGGGACCTCTGTCTGCCGGTCAATCCAGAAATCCTTTAGTGAAATTATATATAACACCGAATTGATAACTATCAATAAATTTGAACTTAATTTTTGGAACACATGTTGTCCTGACGAAACAATAAAATACGGGCTGACCATCTTTCCTGATAGAATGTAGTTGAACATTTCTGAATTCATGGAACAGTACAATAACCTCACTTCTATTCCCATATGGGCTGTAAAAGAAATTCAATAAAATAGTTTCATGGACACTGGAACGAGGGTGTGGATACTATTAGTAATAGTTTGTTTAAAGAGAAGAAATACTAAAAGATGAGAAGATAGATCCCCACCATGATAACAACATTGATTCCCAAACTCATTATTAATTAATTATATCCTTCAAGGATTATTATTTTATGGATAATCTGTAAAAATAGGTTTCCAACACATGATAAAAAGGAAGAAGGCTTGAAAATAAATTGTTTTAGCCAACCATTTAAATTTTATAATAATTAAAAATTAATAACATCTATTCATAATATGTAGATATTTTAGGGAACTTTGTAATTTTTTGGGGAATGTATTTTACATTGATTTTATTTTAGGATGGCAGCTAGAATAACACACGATTAGCCTTAGAAACACTGGTCAGAGCTACCAGATTCAGTATCTCTTAATAGTTATTGTACTATGCATCTTTTTCTCATTCATGAGTGCTAAAAATATAATGATTTTTTTATGACAAAGATCCCTCAATCCATGCTGGAAAGTGGTGATTCATAATGAGGAGCAAGCTTCTCTAAGGGTACAAATGGGAGAAATTCATAATAAAATGAATGATCTGAATGTTATTAGATTAATGTGAGTTTTAAGAAGGTCCAAGCATCCCCTAGTGCATATATATGTGGGGTGGATCCCTCCAATCATCTTATATATTAATTCTAATTATGATGGTGCATCCTTCGGCATGTGAAGTCCTTCGGGTTGTGTAGGTATTTTTTGACCCCATTGTGGATTGTCAAAAGGTTTATTTAATTTCTATATTGTAATTATAACTACATAGAAGTCAAAATTATGAGAAATGATGTATTCTATCAAACATGTAGTCCAACATAAGTATAATACCCTTTGGATTGAATCTAATTCTGAATATTTTTCCATTGATCTACTTGTGAGAACATGGAATGTCCGATGGAGACATATACCCAAAATGAATTATTTTATGAATCATGTCACCCCGCTCAACCTGATTACCTCACATGCTTATGAAGAATCAAACCAAGTGGTGGATTATTTTTCAAAGAGGATGATCATTGTAGTAATTTTGATGTGGGTATTTAGAGTTCCATATTATTTAAACTCATTGGTTTCTAATGACAAGAATGGGGTGGTTCACTAAAACCAATGTAATCTCCCTTATAATTCCTCTTGTCTATTTAATTTTTTTATAAATAAGGTTTAGGAACATCTTTGTCCAGACCTTGTATCATCTAGTTATAAATACAGTAAGTATATTATGAATGATATTCAAGGATATTCTAGAGGGAATAATGATATTATTGATAAAAATTTATGTTATATTTTTTGTTTTCAAATGTAATATGTGAATGATGTATTCGTTCAGTTTACCAACACTACTAGAAATTTTGTTATTTTGGGATGTGAACACTTGTATATTATTCTAAAGTAGTAAACTAACCAACAACATTGGTATAGTGGGTTTGGGGTCATCACAGTTGGTATTAGAGGAGTTTTATTGGAAATATTGGAAACTGCATTAATAGAAAAAATTGGGAACATTATCTTATAATTGAACATGATGATAAATATAAAAGGGTATCATGTAGTTTTTTGTAATGAATATATTACATGTTTTTTCCAATAAATAAATCCATGTAAGAAAAATAAAATTGGACCTAGGTCTCACATATATGTACCTTGGGGTAATGAATTTGAAAAAACATCAAAAGGATTGACCCAAGTGTTGTTTGGTACAAGAAAACAAGCCTTACTGTGAACCTAGATTGACATCCTAAGAGATTTTATTGATATAAATCCAATATTCTACAAAATCCATTATCAATGATTTGAATAGATGATGACATTGAATAACCTAGGTTATACCTACGGTGATGATGATTTAAAAGGTAGATCCATAATTTAGAAACCATATAAGTGATTTTTCATGACTATATGGTTTCCCACACCAATTATTGTTAGCCAGAATATTTTTTATATTTTTTTCATTAGATGAAATCAAAATTATTCATCTTACTATTAAATTTAAAGAAAAATGTGGTCACAATGAGAAAACAGATGGGACGATGACTGTAGTGTAAGATATAATGACTATTACTAATCAGTTATCCTGAAATATTATTAGAAACATATACCCTAACCAACTATTGGACACACCAAAGAATAGATTAATTGTGTTTTATAACATATCTAGGGGTGGAGACCATGGAGGAAATAAGGATATATTTCTTTCATGTAAGAAATGTGGAAAGGCATTTCCATTAAAGTGTCTCAAAGGAATGGGAGTATGTTTTATGTGTGGAAAAGAGTGGCATAATGTAATGAATTTCCCAAAGAAAATAAAGAGTATGATGTAAGGAAATAAATTACATAATATGGATCCATTTATTGTTTGTTATCATAAATATGTGTAACATGGACATTATCCAATTAAACGAACCCTTTGAATATTTTACTCATTGATGAAAGAAAGACCTATTTTAAAAAAATAGTTGAAGTATTGATGTATTGGGATTTCATTATTAAATTGTAGAATTATTTTAACTAATTATATTTTTGTTATAATAATCATGAAGCATATAAGGTTTTTGTTAAATATTATTTGCATATAGAAATCATTAACATAATTTTTATAGATTCAATCATTGGTTTATTAGTTTAAAATTGACCATATGTTTAATGCCTTAAACACCCCATTTAGGTTTTATGCCATTAGAGTCTACTAATATTTTGGATATTCCAAAAGAAAATTACTGGAACAAACACCATTGGTTTAGTATGTTAACATATATATGGGGAATAACGCCATTATGTTTTCGGATTATTATTAAATTTATTTATAAAATTTATGGTTTACCATATCATTGATGTTATATTAATTATGGGAAATCAAAATTAGGGATATTTATATGAAATTTATTAACATTGTTTAGGAAAAAGGATAAACCACAGGATGTGTGAAAACTCGTGGCATCTGAAAAGGCCATGTTACATAATACCATAAAAATAGGGTGATAAGCATGCATCACCAACCACAAGCATATGTGATGGACTGGTTAATATATCATTATATTTTAATTAAAAAAATTTATGGATACATATTAGGTACACACCAATGGTGTTACTATTGAGTTTTATATATTTATGTATTATATTTGATAACTTGTGATAACCAAATAAATTTTTGAAAAACAATTTGAGATGGAAAAAATTATTTTTCACTCTTTTATGGATATTATTATCCAAAAAAGTTTATTTTTGTGCCTTATGGATTAAAAAATCATTTTGGGTATCAATTTCATGGATTAATATATGTTGATGAAATTGAGAGAAGCACAAATAAAGCATGAAATTTTACTAATGAAATAGAAATTTATCATGTATTAATATTTCCTTATGTACATAGTAAAGATGATAAAGTAATTCCACATCTTTAGGAAAATGTATAGTGAAAAAATGTTATTCTATTTCATTAAAATCTAAATAATAAATTTTAATTTTAATTTATCATAGATTTATGGTTCTAAGGTCCGTAATTTCCATTAACCATTCACATTATTGGAATCAATGATCTCTATCACTCTTTATAATTATTTTTTTCTTTCTATCTATGACCATATTTTTACATCCAAACAATAGTTTTAGACTTGGAAACCTATTAATGTGTTATTCTTAGTGAAAATCATGCATATCATTCACTCTTATTAAGATGAATTTATAATAACCATTTTATGATTGGTGTTTCAAAAAAATATATTTTCAAATGTAAAACCCTTAATTTTGAGATTAGGATTAAAATGTGAAGAAACACTTTATTTAAGGGGGTAGAATTTTAATCCATGGGTTTTTAAAAGAAAAAAATTTCTTTTGATATCATATATAGAACGTGAAAATGAGAATAGATGAGAATGTAACACCCATTAAAATTTTCATATAGATATTTTATTATAAATTTAATATTTTCCATATATTTTTATGTACAATACATTGGGATTAAATAAAATACAATAATCTATTCAAATATTGTTCTTACTTATAAAATGAATGTTATAACCTAGCTTTTAATTTTAACATAATGAAAATTAATAATTAAATTATGAAAATTATATGTTTTATAAAATTATAAATAAATTCTTCAGGTTTATATGTATTATAAAGAAAATAAGGTTCAATTTAATGTAAAAGAAATTGTTCTAAAAAACAATATTTTTCTAAAAGGTGTTTTAGTCTAGCTTTGAGAAAATTATTTGAAGATAGTTTTTACCAATTTTATAAATTCTATTATAAAAAATAACCTCCATTCATTAAATCTATATGGGAAAATTATAATTTTGTGAATTTATGATAATTTCCTGTAGAAATTAATTTTTTCACAAAAAACGAAAAATACTAATTTTTAAAGTGACCTAATTTTTAGTTTAGATTATTTACAAGGATTCATTTTATTTAGAAATTATTATAATGTAATATTGCTTAAATTATATTAAAAATTAACTAATATATTTCATCTAATTAAATTTTATATTATCTAATATTTTGTACATAATGTTTGACAATAATGAATAGTGAAAATAGTGAATGTTGATTACCCTTGTTAAGGTGAAATGGGTTTATTGGTTGTTAAAAGAAAAATATAAGGGCTAAAAGTGACTTAAAACTTGTATAGAACACCATTTTCTATCTTATTTTTGACTTTATAAACTATGGGTTAGAAAAAATCCCATATTGGATACTTTTTTCATTTGAAAAATCTGTGTACACTTTGTTATTTTTAAAAATTCAATGTATGTCCTCTCTGCCATTTATAAACTGACACTCCCTATATTCACATATATTCCCCTTTATAACACTTTTTCTAGACCCAAACCTGTCCCAATCCATCTTAAACATTATTTTCCACAATCTAGAGCTTATTTTCATCTAAAAAGACCAACCCTATGGTCCCTATGTGGATATCCAAAAGTGGTTTCTCTAAGAGATGGTAATTATATTGAAAAAGACCTTTATTTTATTTCATTCTTTTTCATCCTCGAATTATGTATTAATTCATAAAATATAATAGCGGACATATCTCCAAAATAATGATATGTTATTATGTTGATGTACTAATATTTTTTTATCTCCTCCTCCATCTGATGATTATATACAATGATGTATTTAATTTCCATATATAATATTTTATTATATTTTACTACTATTTATTTATAGTATCCTAAATAGATTATTACTTTCCATGACATTTAAATTATAATAATGTCACTCATGTGTATGGAGGGCTACTACCTAGCGAAGTGAAGTGATTCATTTTTCACTCTATCATTACATAGAAGGTAATAAAGATGAATTTAATAAATATATGTGATATATATTACATGATAGTGATTTTATAAAATTAAAATATCCCCAACTTCTCTAACCTTTTACTCATTAAGGGAATGATATCGTCGCACGTATGTACGTACAACCTACCATTTACAAGAACTGATGTGATTAATTTTTCATTTATTACCATGAAGATTGAATCTAAAAATGTGACTAAAATTTAAATATGATATTAATTTAATTTTTATAATTAATTATATGATAAATATATATCCTATTCGTAATAACATGAACTCTCATGTTAAAACTAGTATGAAAAAAATGAATGTAGCACATGAAATAATGAAAATAATGAAATATTATTAACAAAAAAGGTAAAATGTTATAAGAGGATAATATATGATTTTTTAAATATGAATATGTTTTATTTTTAAAGTAAAAAAAATAATTTAATCGTTATATATGAAGTTAAATCATGTTCATCCAAAACTAAGTGTGATGTAAGGGATATTTAGTCTCCCATTTATTTCTGGGAGATATATGTTGTATTCACCATGTTTTCCGTTTCTATGGTGTATACATTTTACAATCGGAAATATAAATAAAAAATATCCTTATTTTAATTATATTTAACATTTTATTTGACTTTATTCTTTATTGTGGCTTATCACTCAATATATTACCAAACTGGTAAGGGATATTACCTCAATTTCCCATCATTGTGACATATTTTAATTTTTTTCACCTAAATGATTTTATATGGTGTATATAATACCCCTTTGAAATATAATATCATTATTCCATAATAATTCATTGTATTTTATTTTTCATTTTTAGTAATTTCATCCAAGTTGAGTTGAATTTAAAGTTACCAATTAGTAATGAATTTCATAACTCAATTTCATTTCATTAAGATATATAACATCTTCATTATCTTTGATATTATAACATTATATATGTCATTAATTTTGAATATACTATGTTTCATTTATAGTTCTTTTAATTTTATTTAAATTTTACACACATAATCAATTAATTGTTTAATTCTCTCTTCAACATTAGGATCTTTTTACTGATTTGTTTCACATTCTCATTTTAATTTGGATTCATTGTTCTCGAATTTTCATTGAAATAAATTATTTGATATTTGTCTAATAAACCCCTTTAATTTTATTATCCTCTAGTTATTCATGATGTAATCATGTAATGGTTCCATTCTCCACTCTTTGGTTATTAATATTATTAATACATTTTTTTAATAACATCCGACATTATTTCTCTCTTTGGTCAAGAATATATTTTCTTCCAAATCTATGTTTTCATGAAACTTTCTAACAAGTGATTTTAAAATTATGAAAAACATTTATTGATGAAAATTTTACCCTTTTGGGTTTAAAAAAATGAAATTAACCTTTATGTTGATATCCAAAAAAATATTTTTGGTATATTACTAAAAATATTAATGGAAACATTGTTTTAATATTTAGATCAAGTGTATAATTTCCTACCAAAATTACCACTAAATATTTAAAATAATTTTTTATAATTGTAAAAGTTAATTTTAAAAAGAAATTTTTTATAAAAAAATAAGATCATTTAGTTTTAAAAATATTTTTAATATAAAAAAATGATATATTCCTCAATAAAATTTTGGATGGAATTTTTATGATATTTCTATTCATGGAAAGTTATCTTTCTTTATAATTTTTTCACTAAGAGGGTGAGGGGTGAATTAGTGATGTATGTTTCTTTTATATTTCCATTAAATGAAACTTCCTTCACAGCCAATTAAGGATTTCATTCCCCACAGAAAATAATCCAAACACAAAACCACAGGAACAGAAGAATTTACATAGTTCTCTATTCAAAAATAATAGTTTCCCCCATTTTATGGTTTGAAAATGAATCAATACCACACAATCCATAAGAATACAGTCCTTTCTGTCAAATACAATGAGTTGGATATTACATTTCCCTTATGCATCACTCTTTAAAAAATTCAATAGTGTATGTTCTCCCCTTAACAAAAATTCTTAAATACAATGTGTTGTAAAAAACATGTTATTTATCTTCTTTATCACCTTTAAAAAATATGATCATAAAATAAAATTCACTTTCTTACCCAGCATCTTGTAAGAACACCCTAGACTTTATAATGGAACACATTATGATTTCCCTGTCTGATTGTCCAATATAGAAAATATGACGCTCTGCCTGAATAGGATTGAGAAAAATCTAAACCACTTCATCTTAAATCTAGAAATCCCAATCTAATGGAATGGAATGATATGATAATCATCTAAATTTGAAAATATGATGAATATGATAATCATTTTAATATGTTTCAATCTTTTATCTTTTCATTTCACTTCTGTTTAGAATGACTTCTTCATGAAAACAACCTTCAGACACTTCATATGTATATAGTTTCACCTTCTCTCAACCTTTTGTGAATATTACCTCAATCAGAAAAGTAAAATTTACTTTTCTCCTTTTATACTCATCCCAAATGTTATTTTAGGGGATCCATAAAATTTTTCATGCCCAACCAAATTACCCAAATTAATATGATTCCTTTAATTTCAAGTACAATGTTACTTCATCAATGTTTCTCAACTCTTCTAATTTCTTATAGATCCTTCCAGAATCTTATAAACACTTATGATCACTTTTAAATTTCGTTTTAAACACCAGCCTGATTCAAATTTCCCATTATGATTCTCTTAGTATGATTTATTCATTACCATGTTTTGTATCAATTGCATATATAATTAAATGCACAACATAAATATTATAAAAAGACCTTAGTTTGATTCTTTTTATTCATTCCAATTATTGATACGATTATGTTTCTTTACACTAAATGATGAAAAAAAATTATTCTTCAAATTCCATGTAGGATCGAAATAGTGATGTAGATGCTCAATATACAAGAGGGGGGGGGGTGAATTGTATGCTTCAAAAATTCCTTTGGAACCTTTAAAGTTAGTTGCGATTAACTATGTTTTACTTAAGCAAAGGAAAGGGCTAAGTTTAACAAAGTTAAACTAAGCAAATTCACAACACCTCCAACACCGAATGTAAACTTGGAATGAGATTCCGAAAGTTGATTCCGGAAATATGGTTCCGGAAATTGAAACTTAACAAAATTTACAATATGAGATTCTATCTTAAAGCGTATAGAATCTAAATGAATCAGAGTAAGTAAGGAAGTATAAGAAAGTTATACTTTCCTTAAGATACAAAATGCAGTGAAAATAAAAACAAGTAGTTAAACTAAAAGTAACAAGATATAAGTCTTTTAACCCAAAGAGAAGGGTATCCAACAACCTTGGATAAAGGTCCATTGATTTGTACTTTCAAGCAAGTTTGTCTTACCCACACCAGGGTAATCCCTCGATACAAAGATCGGAGTCTCTGTCTTGCTATCCCCGCAAGCCCTCAACTTCAAGGTAGTTGGTAACCTCTTTCTTCCTCAGCAAGGAAGCCCTCGAACTTCAAGGTAGTCGGTACCTCTGTCTTCCTATCCCCGGAAGCCCTCGAATGTAATCACCAACATTCGGAGTCGCACGAAGTTTTGAGAGTTAATAAGAGACTCTCTTTCTAGAAATCACTTCAAGCATGTAATCACATGAGTCGAAGATCGATCAGCCTTTTAGCACTTCAACAACACCGAGATCTTTCAAATGAGCTCCTATTTATAGGTAAGGTCGGCTCCTTCTCCAACGGTCATATTTTCCTTAAAGATCGGAGGGACCTGTACACATGTCACTTAGACAACGGTTAGTTTATAACAAAACAGACGACATCGTTTTATAACAAAACAAGTGTAACAAAATGTACGACATCGTTTTAATTCTAACTCAAATGTTCAAAATGAAAACTTCGGAATGAAGATTCAGAGTGTAATGAAAATAATAAAGAGTAAACAAATTTTAGAAGTGTAAGAAATATAAAAGTTAAGAGTCTAACAAAGATATTTTTCAGAGTCTGAATTAATTCAGAGTGTATAATACAAAGATAATTAGATTCTGTTTAATAGGTGAATTCGGAGTGAGAATTCGGAATGGTAATTCGTCATCAGAATTCGTAATGATAATTCTTCATCAGAATTCGTAATGATAATTCTTCATTGGAATTCGTAATGAGAATTCTTCTTCAAAATTCGTAATGAGAATTCGTTATCGAACTTCATAAGAATTCGTATCCTGAATGTGGAGTAGAACTTAGTCAGAGTTCATATCCGAAATTCGGAATGAAACTTCCTTATAGTTATTATCTAGAACCCGAATCCTAAAACAGAATGATTCATATCAAAGTTACAAATATTCCGAGAAAATAGAAATGAAACTGAATCTCATACTTAAGAAAAATATGGATGAAAATAAGATAAGGATAATTTTTCTTATAAAAGCGATTTTTCTTATAAAAGAAATTTCTTAAGAAAGCATTTTTCTTATGAAAGAAAATTTTCCTTAAGAAAGAATTTTTTTTAAAGATAAGGTGTTTGTGATTTTCAAAACAAGAAGGAATCGAAAAGTCATAAGGAAAACCTTATTGACTCAACAATCTCCCCCTTTTTGGAAAGCACAAACATCCTTACGAAAAATAAATTCTAAGAAGAAAGAAAAACATTAAGGTTTATCTCCCTTTGCTTTAAGGATATTGATGAATACGACTAACTCCCCCTTAGGATTTGAAACTCTAAGGATCGTATTCATATTTCCAGAGTGATAGATAAGTATGTCTTCTTTAATGAAAAAGCTCCCCCTTAAATAAACTCTTATTAAAGTTTTTCTTTTTCTTAAGGATCTTTTTCGTCTCCCCCTTTGATAAACTCTTATTAGAGTTCTTCTTTTTATTAAGGATATTTTCCTTCTCCCCCTTTGATAAACTATTATTAGAGTTCTTCTTTTTCTTAAGGATCTTTTCCTTCTCCCCCTTTGTGATTTTCAAAAAGAATTGGAGGGAATGGAAAAAAATAACAAAGTACCTGAAAAATTAGTAATGACAACAATAGAAACGACAAGCACGACTTTCATTAAATTTGAAATCTCAGCAACAAAAAGAATACAACAAAAAGATCAGATTTGGTTATTTCGGATCTTTTTCCTTCGTCATGAGCCCCTTTAGAATTGTCTTGATCTTATTCATGTCTTTATCATCTTCTTCAGCTTGCTTCTCTAAGACAACTATTCTTGCGGAATGAGCTTCAATTTTTTCTTCCTGGGCTTTCAGCTTTTCTTCCTGAGCTTTGATCTTTTCTTCCTGAGCCTTCATCCTTTCTTCAAAATCAATCCGATGATCCCTTTCAAACTTCCAGTTTTGAGAAACGGAATTCAGCTTCCCATTCAGATCTCTCACTTCTTGAATCTGGAAGTTCTTTTCTTCTGTCAACTTCTCTTCAAAGGATGCAGTTAACTCATTTATTTTCTTGTCCTCAGTTTCAAATGCATATTTAACATTGTCTTGAAACTCATCGAACAACCTCATCTCTTCCACGGTCTTCTTCGACCAGTTTGTCATCCTCTTGCAAGTTCTTCTATGAGCTTCGTAGCCAACAAAAAAAGTTTTGAACTGAGCCCCAATCTCAACGCACTTTTCCATAACCATAGATACGGAGTCAGTTTTCTGATTCAAAGCATGTTGGAGCATCTGACATCTTGAATCAATACTAGAGAATTTCGGAATGGTTCCCACCAACTTCATTAAGGACTGGACAACAAAATCATTCCCCAACGAGGATGACTCCGAATCCGAAACTTTACATGGAGAATTTTCTTCCTCAATAAGCTCCAGCTTCCTTTTAGATGAATCACCAAATTCCCTTTTCTTGCTAGCCACTGATTTCGGAGTTTCAACAAGGAGTTTATTTCCCTTGTATTTTTTCAGAATTGATTCTTGATCAGGAGTTTTCTGCTCGCCAGTTGACACTTGAACAATCTCATCAACAACTTTCTGAACAACATCTTCCTCATTATTATCCTTCTCTGGAGTTACTAACTTAGAGGATTCAGCCTCTGAAGTTCAGAGTGATAAATGTTCCAAAGGTGATCCTTTATAATCATCCACCTGTTTCAAAAGATCTCATGTTTCACCACTTCCTTCAACAACTTCTTCTTCCTCACCCACTTGCTGAATCTGCTCGATTTTCTCAACATGCTCAGCTGTTGTCTCTTCCGGAAAATCAAGGTTTCTTCCTGGAGTCTCAGGTAGAGATTCCCGGGAGAAAGATCTCGAAACTGGGATGCTTCCGGATACTATTTCATTAAACTTTAACAATTCTTGGACTGCCTCGGCTTCTGTCATCTTTTTCTTGAGCTTCTTCTCCTTTGCTTGTTTTTCAAGCTCATCAGCAGTTCTCTCCTTTAATGCCTTAGCTTCCGCAGGGTCCATTCCGAACTGCGGATCCCCTTCTTTCCTTTTCTCTTTATCTTCTCTCCACTTCGCAACAACCTCATCAGGATAGTTCTTCTTCTTCTTTGGTTTGGGAGGTGCGGTTTGAGCTTCCTTAGACTTAGGATCTTCAACTTCAGTTGCAGCTTCCTTCAACTTTCTTTTCTTCACTGGTTTGGATGATTCCGGTTCAGCAGCCTTCGGAACCGCTTCTTCTTGATTAGGCAAATCAACGAACTCACCAATCTCCTTGATGAAAGCCACATCCATCCTCTTAAGGGTGTCATCACTAACCAACAAAATTTTTACAAACCCTTGGCTTAGATCTGCAGGCTTCCTTGAAATATTCTAGGCACTGAACTATCAACTTTGATAATATTGCTGGGTACATTACGATTTGTGATCTGAGATTTCCCTTCTTAAGATTCTCAATGGTTATAAGAATGTGCCTCATGAAGTTAAACATTCTTAGATTTATCAGGAAATCTAAGATACAGATTTCACTCTTCTTCAAGCTGTCTTTATCACCTTTCCTTGGTACGATAAGTCCTTTCACCCACAACTCTAGAATCCGGAAGTTTGTGGATAGACTTGCAATCTTCGGAGCCTTGTCATCAGCCAGTCCGAGAGTTTCTATGGCTTTTTCCTTGTCGAAGCTACCCTTAGAGTCCGGAAATACATGAGAAATAAATTCGGCTTCTCCTTCATAGGACAACCCTACCAAGCTTGCTGCCTTGGTATAAGAAAGTTTGTAGGTCTTGCCATACGACTTGAAAGAAATGTTTTCCCTATTATCTTCCTGGAAGAAGGAAACTGTTTCATAGAACTCTACAAGTAACTCTTTAAAAACATCTTCTTGAGTCCCCGGTTTGGATACAACAACATCTTCCCAGCCATTCAACTAAATTCTCTTTGAAATAAGAGAATCATAGTTGTTGAAGAAATCCGGATGGACTAACCTTTCTCTGTAAACTAACCATTGCGAAATAGGTTTAGTGGATGACATTTCTTGTGACGCTAACTCCGCAGACATTCGGATCTGTAATCCTCTGAGAAGTTCGGAATGGAGACAACTATAGTTTGGAGCGGCCTTAAAACAGAGGGGCAGAGCTTCGGGACGCGAGAGCTTGAAACCGATGTGGGACGAGTATTTGGGTCCCCTTTATATAGGCAATGAAACGACGGTTCGACTTCCATGGTTGATCTAACGGTTAGAATGAGCTGAGATCAGATCTGACGGTTGAAAACTTGAATCCGATCTTTTTGAGGTTTTTATTAAGACAAAGAATTAAGAAAACTATAATCCGAAAACGTAGTACAAGAAAATTCCAGCAAGTAAAATATGACTACGAAAAATTGAGTAGGGAAATTATACCTTTCGGATTGGCTAAGGAGGATTATTCGTAATGGATAATATAAAAATATGATTACGAAAAAAACTTTATTATGAAAAGACAAAGTTCACAAAAATTTACTTCGGAAAACAATCTCACTATGAAAAAAAACTCAGTACGAAAAAGACATTACGATAAAAAATCGGTACAAAAAACCGGTTATGAAACTGCCAGTACGTAATTTTCCATTCCGGATGTTTTTAATAAGAATAATTCTATTCCAGTAGTATTCTGTATGAAAATTTTCATTTTGGAAAATTGAAGTTCCGGAAGCTCCATTCCGGAAATCTTTGTTCCGAAAAGTTGGAAAACAAATTTTGAAAAATTTGTTAAACTAACAATCAAATGTACTCCCCCTATGAAAAGGAGTTTATTACTGTAAGGAGAATTTTTCAACAGAAAGTTAATTAAGGAGGATTACCTTATGGATATCATTCCTACCTTCTGTTTAATATATTCAAATCTATCAGAAGGCAAAGATTTTGTGAAAATATCAGCAAGTTGATCTTGCATTCCAATAAACTGAAGAATAATATCTCCTTTAAGTGTGTGATACCTAAGAAAGTGATGCCTAATATCTATGTGTTTTGCACGGGAGTGATGTGCAGGGTTCTTACTAAGGGCAATGGAACTTGTGTTATCACACAAAATTTGAGTTTTAGAAAAACTCAGGCCATAGTCTGTGAGTGTGTGTTGCATCCACAACACTTGTGCACAACAACATCCAGCTACTACATATTCAGTTTCAGCAGTGGAAAGTGCTACAGAATGTTGCTTCTTGCAGGACCAAGAAACTAAAGAATCTCCTAAGAAATAACAAGTTCCGGATGTACTTTTTCTATACATTCTACATCCACCAATGTCAGCATCTGAAAAGATTTTTAGAACAAAATCATTTCCAGTAGTATAAAATAATCCTAGATCCATGGTTCCCTTAAGGTAGCGAAAAATTATTTTTACTGCCTTTAAGTGAGATTCCTTAGGATTGGATTGATATCTTGCACATAAGCATACTAAAAACATTAATTCTGGTCGACTAGCTGTTAAGTAAAGTAGACTTCCTATCATACCTCTAAAGGATGTTTGATCTACTGGTTTCCCAGCTTCGTTAAGATCTAAAGAGTTTAAGGTACCAATGTGAGTACCTATACTCTTAGTGTTGTCATAACCATACTTTTTAATAAGATCTTTAATATACTTATGTTGAGATATGTAGGTTCCTTCTGGTTTTTGAGAAATTTGAAAACCAAGGAAAAATGTTAACTCACCCATCATACTCATTTCAAACTCAGATTTCATTAGATTTGCAAAAGAATCAGTCAAAGATTGTTGAGTTGAACCAAATATAATGTCATCAACATAAATTTGAATAATCAAAACATTTTTCTTATCTTTATTTATAAAAAGGGTTGGATCTGCATTTCCCTTAACATAGTTATTTTGAAGCAAAAATCCAGTGAGTCTATCATACCATGCTCGTGGGGCTTGTTTAAGGCCATACAAAGTTTTGGTAAGTCTAAAAACATGATCGGGATGTTTTGTATCTTCAAAGCCAGGAGGTTGTTCAACAAAAACTTCCTCTTGATCATAACCGTTAAGAAAAGCACATTTCACATCTATTTGGAAAAGTTTGAAATTAAAGAATGCTGCAAAGGCAAGTAGAATACGAATAGATTCAAGTCTAGCTACTGGAGCATAGGTTTCTTCATAGTCTATTCCTTCTTGCTGATTATAGCCTTTAGCAACAAGTCTAGATTTATTTCTTACTATGACTCCATTTTCATCACATTTATTTCTGAAAACCCATTTTACTCCAATAACAGAAGTTTCCTTAGGTCTTTCAACAAAGGTCCTGACTTTATTCCTTTCCAATTCATTTAGTTCATCTTGCATTGCTTTAATCCAATCATTATCACCTAAAGCTTCAGTAGTGCTTTTAGGTTCTAATTGGGAAAGAAATGATAGATGTTCTACTTCATTTCTTAAGGAACTTCTAGTCCTTACAGGTTGGTTTACATCACCAATGATACTATCACTGGGATGATTCTTAAGAAACACCTGATTTGGGTTTTGTAAATTCTGTTCATCAACATAGGGTAGAAAGTCTTCTGGGGTAAATGTTTCAGAAGTATCTTCTAGAACATTATCCTTATCAGAAGGTTCTTCTATCAAAGGTTGATAATCATTTTTTGAAAACACATCCGAAGATGTAAGTTGAGATGGTTTAAAAACAAAAGGATCTGACTCATCAAATTTTACATGTACTGTTTCCTCAACAGTGCAAGTATTTTTATTAAAAACTCTACAAGCCTTAGAAGTTGTTGAATAACCTAAGAAAATTCCTTCATCAGATTTTGGTGCGAATTTATGTAAGACAACTTTAGTATTAAAAATGAATACTTTGCAACCAAAAACCTTGAAGTAGGATAGTCTAGGTTTTCTACCATTCCATAATTCATAAGGATGTTTATTAAGAAAAGGTCTAATCAAAACTCGATTTATAGTATAACAAGCAGTACTTATAGCTTCATCCCAGAAATGTCTAGCAAAAGAATATTCACTCAACATGGTTCTAGTTATTTCTTGAAGAATTCTATTTCTTCTTTCAACTACACCATTCTGTCGAGGAGTTCTAGGTGCTGAAAAATTGTGAGTAATACCTTTCTTACTACAAAAAGTTTCAAAATCTAAATTTTGAAATTCTCCTCCATGATCACTATGAATAGTTTTCAATGGAAGGTTTTTCTCATTTTTAACTTGAGCTCTAAAACTTTTGAAATAGGAAAAAGCTTCAGATTTCATTGCTAGAAAATAGACCCAAGTAAATCTAGTGTAATCATCAACTAGAACAAACACATAGTATTTGCCTCCATTACATCCAGTTTGTGTTGGACCAAAAAGATCCATGTGCACTAACTGTAATGCAACAGTTATTGAGACTTCACTGATTGACTTAAAACTAGATTTATGTTGCTTTCCATATTGACAAGGATCACAAACATTAGAAGAATCAAATCTAAGCTCCAGTAGATCCTTAACTAGTTTCTTCTTAGAGAGTTTACATAGGTTTCTAAGACTACAGTGACCTAGTCTTCTATGCCATAACCATGACTGATCTTCCATTGCACTTAGGCAAGGTAAATCTTGGCTTCTAAGATCTTCTTTATTCAAAGTGTAGACATTCTCTTGCCTATTGGCTAAGAGAATAAATTCTTCCTTGGAATTGTGAACTAAACACTTATCATTCCTAAAATTCACAAGGTAACCTTCATCACATAACTGACTTATGCTAATGAGGTTGTGCTTAATACCCTTAACAAAAAGAACATTTGAAATCAAGGTTTTACCAAGAAAAACAATATTACCAATACCAACAATCTCTCCCTTAGCATTATCTCCGAAATTTACCTTTCCTCCTTTTGTTTTGATAATCTTTTCAAAAAGGCTTTTGTTACCAGTCATGTGCCGGGAACATCCACTATCCATGTACCATGTATAGTTGCTGGTACTCTCTTTATTTTCCTATAATCAAGAAGAAAATTAGACTTTCGGAATCCAAACTTGTTTGGATCCGAGATTTCCAGATAATAAAATTTTAGGAACCCACATCTTCCTAGAAAAGTAAGCTTTGTGAAATCCTAGAGATTGGGTTTTTGTTTAAGGAACAATTCTTTGCCCAGTGACCACCACATTGACACTTGGTACAAAATGGGGAACTTTGAGGAACAAAATAATTGTTACTGAAAATAGGTTTTGCATGGGTATAACCAAATCCGGATTTATTTCTTAAAGTTTGTATTTGGGAATACATCTTATCAAAATTTTCTTTACCATGGGTAAAGTTTGATAAACACTTCTTTAAGGAGAAAATTTCGGACTTGAGTTTTACAACCAAGTTTTTATCCTCAAAATCATTAGTTTTTGAACTAGAGTTAGGCTCGAAAATATTTTTCTTAGAAATTACTTTTTCTAATTCTTTAGAAAGTTTGTTATTCTTAGAACTTACTTCCTCAAGATTTTTTGAAATACTTTCAAATCAGAATTTTTCTTATCAAGATCTTTAGAAAGATCTGATATCTCTTTTGTAAGAATAGAATTCCTATAGTTTGCCTTATCAAGTTTCTTATTGAGTTTGGAATTCTCAATCTCAAGAAGTTCAGAAAACCTAGAGACTTCTTCATAAGTAGGTAAAGTATTTTCTTCATCAGAAGATGATTCTTCATCAGAAGAGTTATAATACTTACTATCATTACAATTTAAAGAAACATTGGTCAAAGATTCATCATTTCGTACCTTAGCCATAAGACAATGATTATCAATAGGTAATCTAGCTATAAGACCAAGATTTTTCTGTCCTGAAGATTCATAATCAGAAGATTCATCTGAAGAGTCACCACCACTAGCACTCCAGGTATCATTAGCTTTTAGAACATTCTTAGCTTTAGCTTTATAATACTTCTTCCTGTTACTGTCTGAATGCCTTTATTTTCTTTCTTCTTTTTGAGCATAGGGCAATCTGGTCTAATATGTCCAGCTCTTTTACATTCATAACAAGTAACTTCTCCATCTTTCTTATGTTTCCTTTCCTTTTTCTTATATTTAGATTGAAAATTTCTCTGTCCACCTATCTTGTTCATCCTTCGAGCAAGATTGGCTAATTCATTTTCTGAGACTTCACTCTCACTTGATTCGGATTGGAAAATAACTTTCTTAGACTTAGATCTGGCTACCCTCTCAGGAGTCTTAGCTTTCATCTGATTTGAAGTTGTGGTAAAAGCAACAGTACCATTTCCATTCTTTTTTCTTGATGTTTTCAGCATCTCTCTTCATTCTGGTTTCATGTTGTAGAAGACTTCCAAATAATTCATCAAGAGTAATTTGAGTTACCTTCGTGTTCTCATGTATAGCTGTTCTCTTGGACTCCCACTCATTGGGCATAATATCAATTATCTTGTCCACAAGAGCTTCATCATCTAAACCTTTTTCTCCCATAGACTGTAGACTGTTGACGATAGTCATAAATCTCTGTTGAACTTTACAGATAGGTTCTCCATAAGGAAAATTGAAGCCATGATATTCAGCTCTAAGCATAGCTCTTCTAGTCTCAATCACTTTAGAAGTCCCAAAGTGTGTAACCTCTAACTTCTTCCAGATACAGTTAGCTGCTTCACAAGAAGAAATTTGGATATATATATTTCTAGTCATTGAACATAGTAGAGTATTGTGTACCTTATAGTTGAGTTGATATTCCTGCTTTTCCTGGTTAGTAAAAGATCTGACTTCCTTGTCAGGAATTTTATAATCACCAGTAATCATAACAAAATTATCTACTCCAGTGTTGATAACAAAAGTCTTCATGCGATCTCTCCAGTACTCATAGTCATTACCATCAAAGATTGGTGGTCTTGTAGGATTTAGATTATCAATCGAACCAACATTAATTACTTCCATACTAGAAACCTTGGATACACAATCTTGTTAGTAGAAAAAGATTCGTAATAACAAATTTCGGATTGAAAATTTTCGGAATAGAAAAGTTCGGAATCGAAAAGTGAGCAAGAAAAACTTATTCATAAGTATAAGTATTTCAAAGACCTGCTCTGATACCAATTGTAGGATCGAAATAGTGATGTAGATGCTCAATATACAAGAGGGGGTGAATTGTATACTTTAAAAATTCCTTTGGAACCTTTAAAGTTAGTTACGATTAACTATGTTTTCCTTAAGAAAAGGAAAGGGCTAAGTTTAACAAAGTTAAACTAAGAAAATTCACAACACCTCTAACACTGAATGCAAACTTGGAATGAGATTCCGAAAGTGGATTCCAGAAATATGGTTCCAGAAATTGAAACTTAACAAAAGTTACAATATGAGATTCTATCTTAAAGCGTATAGAATCTAAATGAATCAGAGTAAGTAAGGAAGTATAAGAAAGTTATACTTTCCTTATGATACAAAATGCAGTGGAAATAAAAACATGTAGTTAAACTACAAGTAACAAGATATAAGTCTTTTATCCCAAAGAGAAGGGTATCCAACAACCTTGGATAAAGGTCCCTTGATTTATACTTTCAAGAAAGTCTGTCTTACCCACACCAGGGTAAGCCCTCGATATAAAGATCAAAGTCTCTGTCTTGCTATCCCCGCAAGCCCTCAACTTAAAGGTAGTTGGTAACCTCTGTCTTCCTCAGTAAGGAAGCCCTCGAACTTCACGGTAGTCGTCACCTCTGTCTTCCTATCCCCGGAAGCCCTCGAATGTAATCACCAACATTCGGAGTCGCACGAAGCTTTGAGAGTTAATAAGAGCCTCTCTCTCGAGAAATCACTTCAAGCATGTAATCACATGAGTTGAAGATCGGTCAGCCTTTTAGCACTTCAACAACGCCGAGCTCTTTTAAATGAGCTCCTATTTATAGGTAAGGTCGGCTCCTTCTCCAACGGTCATATTTTCGTTAAAGATCGGAGGGACCTGTACACGTGTCACTTAGACAACGGTTAGTTTATAAAAAAATAGACGACATCGTTTTATAACAAAACAAGTGTAACAAAATGTATGAAATCATTTTAATTTTAACTCAAAAGTTCGAAATGAAAACTTCGGAATGAAGATTCAAAGTGTAATGAAAATAATAAAGAGTAAACAAATTTTAGAAGTGTAAGCAATATAAAAGTTCGGAGTCTAACAAAGATATTTTTCAGAGTCTGAATTAATTCAGAGTGTATAAAACAAAGATAATTAGATTCTGTTTAATAGGTGAATTCGGAGTGAGAATTCGGAATGGGAATTTGTCATTAGAATTCATAATGAGAATTCTTCATCAGAATTCGTAATGAGAATTCTTCATTGGAATTCGTAATGAGAATTTGTTATCGAACTTCATAAGAATTCGTATCCTGAATCTGGAGTAGAACTTAGTCAGAGTTCATATCCGAAGTTTGGAATGAAACTTCCTTATAGTTCTTATCCAGAATCAGAATCCTAAAACAGAATGCTTCATATCAATGTTACAACGATTCTGAGAAAATAGAAATGAAACTGAATCTCATACTTAAGAAAAATATGGATGAAAATAAGATAAGGATAATTTTTCTTATAAAAGCGATTTTTCTTATAAAAGCAATTTCATAAGAAAGCATTTTTCTTATGAAAGCAAATTTTCCTTAAGAAAGCATTTTTCTTAAAGATAAGGTGTTTGTGATTTTCAAAATAAGAAGGAATGGAAAAGTCATAAGGAAAACCTTATTGACTCAACATTCCAAGCTCTCCATTTGACAAAAAATCCATCCATCTTCTTCACAATATTTATTTTTTGAATATGATATCCATCAACTTCATTCTCCAAAGATTTAAATCCTTGGATTTTGGTATGACTAAAAATCAGTGCATTCAGTTTATCAGATTTTCCAAAAACCTTTCTATGAATAAAACAAATAATATTCTAATGAAATCAATTTGAAAAACTTTGAGACCTGTAAATTCGTCTTCACAAAATTTTTTATTTAAAAACCTCCAACTTGTATCATCAATTCCATCATCACATTTATTATGTTGAGGATAATATTCAATAGTGTCTTAATTACAATTGAATGTATTGTGACTTCTCAATAAGAATCTTTCTTTCCCTCTTAGCATGAATATGAATGAAATGATTTTGATTAGAATTAATGTGATCTTAAATTCCTTTTATCTCCATTTATTTTTTCAAAAATACATCATAGGATTCGTTGAATACATATTATTTATGATAACTCCATAATCATAAAGCATCATCACAATTATATCATAGTCATATAGAGACCAATTATCTACCAGTATGATCAAACATTTCATAGCAGATTCTGGGAAAGCATGATTACCCTCTACTTCTAGTAAGATTCTTCCTCATTATGGTCGACCTTTTCAAGCATTTTGAGTTTGATTACTTTAATATGATGTTTATTCCAATTTAAAAAATATATATAAAGTGAGGTGGATTTCTTTTATCCATAAATATGGTAGATGATAGATGAAAATAAATGAATATGATCACCATCCTAATCAGCTTGTTCTGAACATTGTTTATGACATTTTTATTGTATTTTTATTCATCAGGGATAAAAAACCATTATTTTACTTTTACTCAATAGGTTATATGTTAGATATATACAATCCTTGTTAATTATAATAATGGTTTTTGATCATTTTGAAAAATAAAGTATTGAAATTAAATTTCTTGAATAAATTTTATAGTCATTAAATTTCCGTTGAAATATTCTCTTTCTAAAGATCATTGGACATCAAATTCACATTAATATCCATATTATTTAAAATCGGTATCTTTATTTAATAAACCTTATTTAATTTATACATATATTATTCTAAAAGAAATTTTAATTTATTTTCTGGGGAAATATTGATAAATCTTAAATCATTACCCAATACAGATATTTATTGATAAGGCACATTATTCATTAATTAAATAGATTTTTTAATATAAGAGGGGAGAATTGGAAATAAAGATATAGTTGGGCCCTATTTATATATTTCCCCTCAATGAATCAGAAGTCCCCTTAGATTAATCAATTGGATACCCACAGTTAAATGACTTTTTTTGTATACATATGCATTAGTTTTAAACAATCTTTTGAAGAGTCCTTCAAGTAGAGGTATCATGATTCCTTACACCTTGACATACCATAATTAAGAGTTTAATTTATTTAGAATTTATTTATTATTATCCATGATATTTTAAAAATGAAATTATATTTAGATGCATTTAATTTTTAGTCACTTTATTTAAATGCACAAATTTTCAATTCCTTACCTTATCATACTAATATTGTCCTATATAATCATGATAGTCAAGTTCTTGATTAATTGAAATGTGTGTTCAGATGTTTACACTTCCATATTTATTATTCCTTATCGAATCATGAAATTAAAATTATTTAAATTTTATTAATTTCATTTATTTTGCTTGTTGTGTTTATTATTCTTAGTGAACCATGATTGCATTCACATCACATAAATCTAACTTGGCATCAAAGCTCACCCTTATTTTTTGTTCTTTCCTAGGAGTTCAAGAGGTGTAATATTAATTATATTCAAGGATATTATTGATATAAAAATGATATTACTGAAATAAATATGATTTTAATGTTTCTTACAGATATTATATAGGAATCATGTAAGCATCTAGTTTACAAAACATAAAAAATATTCAATTATTTGGGATTTGATCCCTTATATCTTATGAAAAAAGTAGTAAAGTAAAAACATGTTATAAGATAATGGGTTTTGGAATATTTAAAGTATTGGAAGTTAATAATGTACATATAATATTATAAATTCATAATAATAATTATTTTACAAATATCTTATGTATTTATTAGTTCTATGATTACAACTATCCAATTAAAATGGTGATGAAAATATACTACTATTCATGTGGAGATGGTAATCCATGTGTATGAGATAGTGATGTTTTATATTCATGTAGTATGTAAATGGGGTGGGAGTAGGTTTTCAAATAATAATAAAATCTTTGAAAATTTATGATATTGGATATATTAGTTTAGGAAGGTTGTACCTGATTTAGGGGAAGGAAAATAACTAAATAACGTGAAAGAGTTGGTAAAGATGACTAATTATTCATCAATATAATTGTAACACCCGAGACTTTTATGAGAAATATTTTGTTTTTATTTTATATAAATCATCAAAGAAATCTTTCACTACAGACAACACTATCTTGGCTTTCTTTACACGCAACCGCGACCTTCCTCGATAGCTTGCGTCGTACGCAATACCGATTTTCACTAAACAACGATATACTATTAAAATATTATTAAAACTAGCCGTTATGAATAGTATTAACTGAATTTTGAATTTTATAACATTTTAATCCAACTTATACATTTTCTAGAATGAGGTATGAAAACAAAATTAGTTTTTTGGATAAAAGAAGTATTTTTCAAAAAATGCAGTTTTACCGCCTTTTGATGGAGCACCCACATTAAATATAGTTTTTGACACATTTAGAAGTTCAATTTGACAAAATAAAATTCTTCTTTTGAATCAGGATATAAAAATTTACTTTGGATAAATTTTTGATATTTTTCTGATAACTTTCATATTTTGATGAATAATAAAAATACGCTAATTTTTAATTAAAAACAAATTTTTTATTGAGATACTTTATATGGTTAAATTATAATATTTAAGGGTTTTAAAGTATATATAGAATATATTTTTACCATTTAATATAATGTATGTCATTAGAATTAATTTCACATTGAATTCATAGGTAAAACATTTCAATCTTTGGCAATGTTTTAACTTCTAAAACTTGTTTTCTTAACAATGGGATTTATTTTAATTTAATTACTGCAACTTATATGTTTTGAATTTTGAAAAATGGATTCCATATTCAGAATCAGGGGGTCCAAATTATGTTAATAGGGTACTTTTTATTTGTGGGCATTATGAATAGTAACTATGGTAAATTTAATTTACCATAGTTAAAGGTAAATCGGGTAATTAAGGGTAAATATAATATTATAAAATTACCCTAACACCTGCCAAAATCCTATTGGATGACTAAAAGTCGACAAATATCACCTAAGGGTTGAATTAGAATAATTTAATAGACTTTTGTCCCTGGAAATAATTTAATTATTATTAAAACCAAAGAATGTGACAACATGTCACTTTCTTAAATTTTATAAGTATAATAATTTTACTTTTATGATAAACTTAATGAAACATCAAACATGAATAGTCTCCAGAAAGCTAATACAATTATCTACATCATAGGAATATATTTATAATTTTTAGGGATCAAATAAGTATCATTAATTATGACACAATAGTGATGTTGAAATTATTTAATTAATTAAAATACCAAATAAATGGTTTTAAAAATATTAAAATAAATATTATATGAACTATGTAATGTGATCCACTAATTTTCTACATACATATGACATTTTATTAATCTATTAAAGCTTTTAGTTAGAACATATCCTATGTATATAATTTATTTAAATTCAAATAAATGAATAGTGTCACAATTGACACTATTGTTATTTTATAAAAATAACATATTATAAAAGCGTTTAAAAATCACAAAAATATTTAAAAATTATAAATTAAATTTTATATGGTCGACAATGTCATAAAATGTGAAATTACGGAAAATTCACAACACATATGTAATTATTTATAATAATTTAAAATTAAGGATATTATTACTACAAATAAAATTGAATTGATAAATAAGGATAAATCAAGTTGATAATGTTTAAAATAATTCCCTAACATGTCTAAATTTTATTGGATGATGATATTACAACCCTATATCATCTAATATTCGTATATGAGTCATTTTTTAAGTTTTTAAGTGGGGATGGAATTTAATATAAACTAATATATCTTATATTTCCAAAGGTGCCCCTCTCCTCCCTTATAAAAGGGAAACTCCTACCTCTCCCTCTCACACCAATTTGAGCCTTCAAGCTCGGCCAAAACATGACCATTTAACTTACCCACTTCCCCAGAATCATCCTAGAGGTTCTGGTCTTCTTCAAAGACCAACCCTAGTGCCCTAAGAGGAGGTTAAGAAGAGGCGCGTCAAAAAACGGTAATATCCATTGCCGATCCTTTCCAAATTCTTTCCTATTAAACTTCTTCTTCTTTAGTTGTTTCATTATGAAGTAATAACATCAGTATCACTCATATAATGATATGTTATTATATGTATGAAACAACCCTATTTCAACATCTATCCATCCTATGGAAAACGAAATCACCGCGCGTGCGTACGTACGGAATATCATCTCCACGCCGTGGTGTAATCTATTTCCCCCCACCACCATACTTGGATGGGTATAATGGTGTAAATAATTACTATATATGATTATTGTAAAGTGATATTGATTCTGAAATAGTATACATACACTCCAATACAATTCCACGATCATGGGAACGATATCATCGCTCGTGCGTACGTACAGAATATCGTCTCCACGATGTGATGCGACTCGTTCTACAAGATCTTCATTGCATAATTATTATATAAATGAAATGAATGAATAAATATGATATATAGTACATTAATTCCATTCTGGAAATGATGTATCTATAACCTAAAGAGAAGAATAATAATTTATTCGACAAAACACGCATAAGAACAAAAAGTTATAAACACCCCAATAACAAGTAGCAATGAAATATTACTACTAAGAAGCTAAAAATATGACCATATATGATATCATAACAATAATTATGATTCTCGAATAAGACAATATCATTATTTAAATCATTATACAGGAGGTTCGGACACTTACGAGGCAATGTGGACCTACTGTAATAGAAATATCAAAATCTCATTTTTATCCGAGATTGTTTATACTTTGGAATTTACTGGGGTGTATTTTATCATCCAAATCCATGTTTCCTCAATATGTAATATTATTTCCATCCACCTACAATTGTTTAAATCCATTTTTACCCTTTGGTGAGTTTGAGTAAAAGATATGAAAGGAATATTTTGTCGTTTTTCATACGAGGTGCTTTTTGACCTTTCCGACAAAAGTACGAGAAGAATGTTTTTTTTAATTTATACGGCATGAATGGATTTTTAAAACATTTTTTCCAAGAATATTCCTTTACAAATTTTAAATTTTATTTTTAATCAACTTCTTTTAGTTTAGAATTGTAAGACATGTTTAGAAAGGAAAAGTGTTTTTGAAGTAGAAAGGATATTTTCCTCATGAATGGAGTTCAAGTGTTTTATAAAAATTATTTTCCATCTAAGATAATAAAGGATTCTGTTTTTATCCCTATTGTTACATTGATTTGATTATGTTGTGATGGAATTATTTTTATGAATTCCTTTGTCTTATATGAATTTTTAAGATTCCGATTTTTATTACATGGGTTATTATATGATTTATGGTTTATGATTTTGTGGCACACATAAGAATGGTATCATTATGAGATGGGTGGGACCAATATCTCCCTCCAATGCATTGGGTAAAGATTTTATATCTCAGGAGATATACATGGATGGAACGGCAGGTTAAACCGGTTCAGTTAAATAGGACTGAAACGTGGAATGAACTCATTTTAGAAATGGACTTTGTCCACTAAGATAGTCTTGGAAATGAGTCTTGACTAGTAAGAAATGATTCTCTATGATTATGTGTGTATTCCACAATGCTTCATGTTTTAAGTTATGATTATTGTGATTACATTTCACTACTATGATTTATCCCATGTATGAAATTATGATCTCTTTTGTAGGTTAAGATTTCCAAAAGTTATGTTCTTATGTATATGATGTGATTGATATTTCTTTTGTTTACCCTTACTGAGCATTTGAGCTCACGCTTTTGTATATTTTATTTCCCCAGGTCAGGAAGAAGGTTATTAAGTAGGATATGCCAAAAGGGACTCTAGATATGATGAAATAAATGGGAGGCAAAGTAGATTCCTTATGAACCAGTTGTTTATGTTTCCCAGTTTCTAAAGACACTATACCTATATGGTCCTTTCCTGTTTTGTTATATGTTGTAATAACTGTGCTTCAATTTTGAATTGTTAACCATGTATGTAAAGTGTGGGTCGTTATAATAATTCATTTAGATTTATTATTAGTGTTCTTTTGAAAGGAATTTAAAGAAAAAATAATAATATATAATTCATGAATAGATAAGTGGATAGAGAATTGATATAGGTTTGGTTGAGATATATGGATCCATGTGGTGTAAATAAAAGAGAAAAGGGGTTTCATTTTATATATGATATAAGGGTCACTCTTGTAATTTTTTATGATATCATAATACTATAAAGTAATATTCAAGGAACATTGGTTTCCAGATGACATGGATTATAAGGTAATAATTTTATGGTCCTAATATAATCGTCCAATAATATTTAGATAGTTTTAGATATCATTTATAACATTATATTTTTTATTAACAACTTCATTAACAATTGATATTCTTAATAGTGGTAACAACTATTTCAATAATAAAGGACCATAATTTTACTTATAAGGGGTAAATTGGATCAGAAATTATCAAGTGATGAACTTTTATACCATATCATTCCCTTTGTTATGTTCTATGTTTTTTAATATTTTTAAATAATTTAAAAATATTTCATTTTCATATAATATCCTTAATATAATATTTTATACTATTAATTACTTTGAAAATAAATAAAATAAACAAGACAATTGAATTATATTATAATTATTTAAAAAATCCTTGATAAGTTTTATTTATCTATTAAATTTATAGGAACTATAAGGCACTAAAATTTATTATCATAGAGTTTTTAAAATATTTTAAGTTATTTTTATACTCCATGGACACGAAATGTGTCATCATTGAGTAAGGATTTAAGGTAATTATTTCACATATAATTATTAAAACTAAATTTACATCATAAATAAATTCAATTATGTTCAAAATAATAAATCATTAACACAGAGAAGTTGTTTTCATCCCTATTAGAAAATATTATAGATATTAAATTTAAGAAATTAGCATTTTTGAATTTGACTTCTAATAACATATTTTATATTTCAAAATCATTTCTAAATGGAAAAAATTGTATAATATTAAAATTTTCGTTGATTATGAATGAACTAAACTGATAAAATAATGTAAAACAAATTTTTTCAACAAATTTATGTATTATCAGACATGTTTTCAAACTCCACTACCTTGTTTACCCCTTACCATGATAAACAAATTCAATTATGATCAAAATAATAATTCATAAACACACACAAGTTCTTTTCATCCCTATTAGAAACTATTATATATATTGAATGCAATAAATTGGAATTTTTTAATTTGACTTCTAATAGCATATTTTAAATGTCAAAATCAATGATAAATGGAAAGAAAATCTATAATATTTATATTTTCATTGATTATTAACTAAATAAACTGCTAAAATTAAGTAAAATAATTTGTTATAAAAAAATTACGCATTATCACACAAGTTTTTTACATCCACTACCTGATTTAAACTTTACCAAGGTGATAAATTTTACCACTGTTAGTATTCATAATTTATTAAAATAAAAGTGAACTATTTACAAAATATTGATTTTATAATTAAAAATATGATTTTTTTTTTATAAAATTAAGTTCTCATAAGATTCATTATTTACTTAAAATGAGAAGAGAAATGTTTTCTACAGAATTATATTTTAAAGCCTAAAAATTACTTATATCAAATCATGTAAAATTTGTATCATAATGTAAATAAAATGGATCCTAAAAAACATCAATAAAAATTTAAAAATTTATTGATTCTTTTTCATTAATTTATTTAAATTATATAAATGATACTCTTAAAATATCATTATTTTTTACTATTCATTAAAAAATAAATCACTTTAGAAGAATCCCAAAAACTCAATGCTTGCTAATATTGACATGATAATTTCAAAAATGATATTCTTTTTATTAAATTAAATTGTTAAAATTGGAATAGTTTAATAATAATATAAACACACAAAATTTAATATTAAATCATTTTTAAGGAAAATATATTATTGAAGTATATAATAGAATTTACCAAAATTAAGTACTCATTTCCTAAGAGTAAATGAATTCAACTAAATTAAATTAATTATTTATGTATATAATTTATAATGTTTGTAATCGTATTAATACTCTTCATTCCAAATGTCATGTTATGGTTATAATAAAATAATATACTCATAGTTTTTTTATGTTTATATAAACAAATATTTTCACGTAAATCAAGCCATCAAATAAGTTAGATTCATTTAAAGATAAATATATAACAAATTATTTGGTTGTTAAATCTTAAATCCTATTAAAAGGTGTTATTTATCTCGAATGGTTCTAGAGAAACTCTACATCAAAGATATTCTTATTGTATGAATGTTTTTTATGTGTTTTAATAATTGTGCCTAGACTTCCTCTGAATCATGAAGAAAATTTTTCAATATTACTCATACCCAGTGATAAAACTACTCCAAATAATAAATACAGAATGGAAATATTTTTTTAGTAGTAATAGAAGGAGAAAATTTAAGATAATATTATCATGACTCAACTTCTTCAAGATGAGTGAAGGAATCAAAATATGTCGAGGCCTTACTTCCTCGTGATGAAGGGGAGATAATGACCCATGATTCTCACCTCTAATAGGACTCGGTGTGGCAACTAGCACAAAGGGTAGGTAAAAATTCACACAATATGGGAGGAATCACACTTTTTAATAAAAAAGGATTTGTATATAATAATTATAAACCTCAAAATACTCCAAGACTCATTTAGAAATAATGAAACTAAAATTCATCCAGCATGCATGTTTAAAGTAAAAATGCTAAAAATACAAAGAAACACCAAGGTAAGTACCAAAATAAAACGATGCAGTGACACAATAATCGTCCCCAATATCCTGGGCTAATAAGGTCTAGCACCTTCCTCATAATATTTCTGTAAACCTGAAAAGAGTTTTATATATAAGGTGATCGTACAAGTATAATTAGTAGGAAAATCCTAAGTAACTAGTAAACAAGTGTGAGAAGCATACAAATTCCCCGGGTAGAAAATATTAGATACTCAAAAAACCTTATAATGTATACTATCCACCCCAAACTCACCAATTCATGATCACCAAATAATTCAAGTCAAGTAATATAATATAATAAGCACATCGATATTTGGTAACCCCATTCAACTTACCACTGGTTAACTGGAACATCCTGATGCATCTACCTCTTCCATAATCACCACTTTTACTACCTTCCTACACTAACCTAGTCCACAAACCACACCACATTCCATCCCACAAACACATGGGCCTTACACATACCACACCCTTCCTAAAAACATAAGGGCATAATCCTGATGAAACCTAAGAAGTAGACAACCTCTCACAAAACCAAAAACATAGATCGGGTAACAAACCTCAAGCCATTATAGCCTTACCACAGTGCCTTGGGTGGTAAATTCCTAGAAGATAGACAAGAGGGGAGCCGATAACCATCCATACATCCTCCCATTGGGTTTTTGGGAAAGACACCATCCTCCATAGCAATGGGGGTTTTCGGTATATAGTGCTCAACATGGGTGGGGTTTGTATAGAAAACACTAGGAAATAAAAGTATATATATATATATATGAGCCAAACACTCTGCCCAGCCTATGGGTTTTCAAAACTAATTTCAGACCACACAAAACATCCCTTTCTGCCACACCTAAATGCACCTACCACAATGAACGACAGTCACTTTCATATGTCAAAGTATATCTCCAAAAAATACATTTAACTAATTATAATTAAATATTTATCAATTTATTAATTTATTTATTCCATCCCAACCTGGGCAGCTAATAATCATCGCATAGGCAACCATTTTCAGAAGGTTAAAAGTCACTAAACACTACCATATCTAACAAGGAAAAAACTTCCAACATCCTTCTTAAAAGTTATCCGACTCAAGTCATGCCCTCAAAACCAAACCAAGCTTCCCAACTCCACAAAACACCAAACCCAACACACCCATAAACATGAAATCATGTCACCAACCAGTCCTGCGGCCCTACTACCCAACCACTACCTAGATTCAGTCCCACCTAAACTGACCTTACCCTTTTGGTAGACCTCCTCACAAGTTAATTCTTTCCCCCAATTCTTCCTTCTTATGAACATCTAAATATTTTGGTAGAGTGAAGGGATTAGCCAAATACTGAAGAGAAGGAAAGAGTGCCTCCTCTCAGTTCCTCGACTGAGAATCCTTATCCAGAAAGAGATCCGGATCAAAGTGTATGATATCCTTCAACTTGATCCGTAATTCCCTCACTGAAATACTCCCATGTTGGAAGGAGAGAAGATTCTACATCCTCTCATATTTCATCATGGAACAATGGAATTCCACTTGGATCTCCTTCTCAAAGTCATCCCATAGACGAACATCATTCTCCTTTATCTCCCTGAGATAAAGTGTCAACCACTAACACATTACTCTCCTCTTGTAGGTCACTTCCATAGGAGCCCAATACTCTATCAGATCACGAATCAAACTGAAATTGATCACCAACTTCTCAATACAACTTGTTGTCTCTATATATAAGATTCTACCCTTTTATTTTCCCAGATTCTATCGCTGGAAGGCAAGAATCATTGTATTCCACTGATTGCCCATCTCCTCTAGGTCAACCCTCCACTAATCAACCAGGTCATCATTATGACAATCCACTCCTTGTATCTCATATGGGAGACGTACATGAGAAATAGTTGAAAGGAAAACAAGGAACTCCTAAGCCCAGGTAGTATTGAATTTGTTTAGGATTCATTTTGAATCATTATTCATTTTAATTACCTAAAAAATCCCAAAACAAACAAGAACACAAGTCATCATGATGAATGTACCACTCCTAGGGTCTCTACCCCACAAATGGTGTAGCCTCACTTGGTCGTTCGGTAAGCAGAGTCCTTTCATCAAATCATGGGTGTCCCTAAAACCCCATGTCCTAGCCTATCTTCCCTATCCTATGTCACACACCTAGATCATATAACATTGTTTCCCCACCAACCCATGAAATCCTAATTGTTCTTAATTCCACTCACTATCATATCTCTCAACCATCTCCTTTGATACCATTCTATCATGACCTACCTTCTTCAAGATGAGGGGAGGGATAGCATGATTTAGATACCTTCCTTCCTCAAGATGAAAGATATATAATGACCCCTGAGTCTCGCCTCCAATAGGACCTAGGGTGGTGACTAGCACAATGGGTAGGTAAACATTCACTCAAAATGGGAGGCATTAACCTTTTTAATGAAAATAGTATTATGAGATAAGATTTATCCACCTCAAACAACTCAAAGAGACATGTATATATAAAGAAACCAAAATTCCACCCACATGCATGTTTGAAGTTAAACTATTGGAAACACAATGAAAACTCCATGGTAAGTACCAAAATAAAACTAAGAAGTGACAAAAAAATCATCCCCAACGTCCTGAGATAGTAAGGTCAAGAATGATTTATATAATCTCCCTAGAAACATAAAAATTGTCTTATATATGTAAGGTGAGCATTCAATTATACTTAGTAGGAAAATCCAAAGACACCCACACACAAGTATACTAATGCCCCTGTGAGAAAATAGTAGAAACTCAAAATCACCAAAAAAATGTATACTATCCACCCCAAACTCACCAATGCATGCTCACAAATTAATTTGAGTCGGGTTATGTAATATAATAATCCCATAGATATTTGGGTACCCATCACCACTTCCCACTGGTTAACTGGAACATCCAACGCATCTACCTATTCCACAAGCCCCACTGTCACAACATTCCCACACACACTTGGGCCACAAGCTGTTGGAAGGACACAGCCACACTACCAACACTACTAGTTCCCACGTGAGGAAAAAACTCCAACAGAACATAGCCACACCTATTAAACATGGTATATCTATATTTAGTGAACATTTTTCATTGCATTCCACATTGACAAAAAGGGGTGATCACACAAGGGTTTTCATCATGGGGAATCCATTTTATTTTACTAGTTATATGTGATTAATCATATTAATATTTTCACCAATTATTAATAAGGGAACAAAAATAGTTATAAATCATCACCCATTTAAAGACTGAGACTTCCAAAGGCCATGATTTTTGGAAGAAATATTCAAATAATAGTTAACATCATCAAAAAATATAAAAAATAAAACATGCAATCAACCCCAAGCCACTCCCTTCCAGTTACCAAGTTTGTATTGTAATTTATCTTATTAAAAGATTGGATTAATATGTTTTCAAAAAAGAACATTACTTTTCCCATCCAGAAAAATAGAGGATTAGAAGTGAGACAAAGTGTATCCCTACTTGGAATAGCATAAGATCAATAGCTATTCCTTACGTCAAAAATAGAGGGCCGCACGAGCAGTTGGAATGACTCCAAGGGGAATCTCGATTGATGGACACAAAATAATAATAAACTCCATGGGGATTAAAGTGTCATAGAATTCCAAAGACAAATAGAAACACACGAGAAAAATAAGACATTGGTTTCAAATGGACAAATCCTATATCAATGAAATGGGAAACAGTATCAAAAGTCAATAATGTGGGATCGAAGTCAAGATTACATGGTTAGAATATTTCATAGTCTCTGTAGCATTAGGATATTAAATATATAATTAATATCCTTTGAAACACCATTATAAATTCCCAAACAAGGCTTTAAACTTTAATTTTTTCAGATAAAATGTTAGAGGGGATAAACTAGGAAAACTGGGAAAAATTGGAAATGAGTCACCAATCAGTGAGTCACTGACAACAAACCACCAATGTTGATCCACCAATAATACCTACCAACACCTGACTCATTGATTCCCTGACTCATTGAAACTGAATCCCTGTGTCACCGAAATTAATGCCCTAACTCATCGATATTGATTCCCAGAGTCACCAACATTGATGCCCTGACTCACCAACACTGACGCCCGACTCACAGAAATTGATGCCTTGACTCCTTAACATCGACTCTGTGAATCACAGAAACCAATGCCCAAAATTTCCAACACTGACTCCCTAACTCACCAACACTGATGCACTTGAGTCACCGAAATTGACGCCCTTGATTAACCAACAAAACAAGTAAACTGGAATAATTGAAAAACTCTTGATATGATCAACCATTATCTCCCAAAACATCATGAACACTTGCGTTTTTAGAATGTAATGGACCACATTATTATGGGACATTAAAAACCTTATTTAGGTATTCACTCAACCAATTTAATCACCATGGGGTGCACCTATATAATTTGTTAAGAAGAAATATAGATCAATGTGACTCTACAATGATTATAGGGAACAAAATAAGATCACAGTAAATAATAACTATCATTTTTCATATATTGATTATTTTTTTGATCAAATATAATGAGATAAATATTTATCCAAGTTTGATATCTGATATGGATAGTATCAGTATATGTTCATAACTGACGTTTTACCCAAGAACAACTTCCATTCATAGTATGAACACTATGAATTTATAATTATGTTATTTTTTCTTATAAAGTTTACCTCGATATTCATGAATTTAATTAAAAGTATTTGGATATTACCTTTCACATTTTAAGGTATTGTAACTAAAAAAAATTATTAAGAGGAAATATCAAGAATATAAATATACATAACATTTATAAACGGGGTATTGGGTGAAAAAAATAATGAAGGACATGGTAATACCCTTAGAAAGTAGTGCCATCATCTAGAAGATATATAATTCTTGAATACTCCATAGTAATTTCTTCCTAGATACCATTGTAAAAAGTATTTCAGCCAACATGTTACCCTCATGCCATGAGTGAACAGTATTAAAGTACAGTGGAAAATTGATTTATTGGTTATGATGTAGTATATAATATTCTAGGGAAATTAAGTAGAATTATTTTAATAAACACAATGAAAGATTCATATATCACTTTTGTTATGGATATATAATTTGACTTATCGAGATTAACCCCATGATGCATCACAATATCTTCATCTACCCTTGAATTACCATCATCATGGTATATTGAAAAAGTTAGGATGATTGAACCACAAGAGTCATGAATAGTACCATCATCTCACATAATTTCATTGACACAATATTAATCTATATTCAATTTAAATACATGATTTTAATCTTATCATTTCACCAAAGAACCTAACTATCTTCCCCTATGGGGAAACGCATCAGAAGGACGGCAGTTAGATAAGATGTCTTCCTATAAAACTAGAGGTTGGTTAACATCCTTACACTGCTAAATGATAGAGTGGAAAAGATACAATAATAAGATTACAATATATTAGAATGAATGATTTTTCCACTTATTATATTACACATTTTAGGTGTTATATAGTACCCAATAGGTAATAGCTATTGAAAGGATCCTACCCTTGGCATGTTCTAGAGACCTAACTTGGTAGTCCTGAAAACCCTGAAGAATGTATTCTTCTTATCATATACTGTATACATAACCTATAATTCACTAATAATTATACAAATAATTTAAATTGAATTATCTTTTGATGAAATTTTGAGAAATCATTTTAGGATTTTCCTTGTGGTTGTATTCAGAATTTGAGTCTATAGGGATGCCAATTATTTGTTGATTTCTTTCAGTGGGGATAACATTATTTTAGATATTCAATATGAGAATGTTTAATTTATGGGAAATATCCTTATTCCATGTTTTCATAACCATGATTCTATAATATGACGAATTTGAGTCATTTCATTTGACCCTCTCAAATTAATCATCCATGTGGGGAATGAGTGACTCATCATTCATCTGTTTCCTCAAAAACAATTCCCTAACAAATTTCCTTCATATCCTCATCAATCATAGTTTCAATAAATTAATGATATTAATAACATAGTTTGGGGATAATATATGGATAATGGAACCCTAAAAATGATCAAAGAATATTGGCTCAATTATGTCTCTAAAATGAGATATCACCTCCCCCAATGATCTACTGATATTTTTAAAAATTGGTTAAATGATCCAGTATAAACTACACCAAATTTTTTATTCATATGATCAATTTTCCCATTCAATAGGGATTTTTCGTACATTTTTTTAATAAATTTAGACCATAGGTATTTTCCTGATATTTTTTCCAATATGAGTTTAGACTGTAATCCCCATATAATTGCTTCAATACTCTTGAGGTCGATACTACTTCTTGAAAGGGCCAATAATGTCTATACCAACAAGCCGAATTCTAAAAGACATCTTTATGGGGGTCCCATAAGAAACAAATAAGGATGCATTCAATATTCTTTAACCAATTTTTGGAGGTCGTCCAACATATAAGTTGTGGATGAGAAAAGTTTAAATATACCCTTCAAATGGTACCTCAAAATTGTTTTAAACCCCATAAAAAATTTAATCATTTATAAATTATTAGTTCAAGGAAACAAACAATTCATATATATGATGTATAATAGGGCCAATAAAAATAATTCCCCCAATGATCCTTAGGAGTTAATAAAATTTATTTATAAAAAAATACAACATGGAAAAAACTCCATAAAATGAGAAACATCCCAAATCTTGTGGGATTCACTTTATTTGGGGGTATGGATGCCTCATGGAAAACAATAAATCCATATCTTGGAAAATTATAGAGTTATTCTATAGTAAATTATATGATGTTCAAAATATGGACCATTTTTTATTATTTGTGTTAAATATAACCATAAGAAGAATAATTTTTCAACAATACCTTCAGTTAAGTATATCCATATAATATAAACTTTTATAGAGGCTAGTGCTCTATATTTTAAATATCCTTATATCCTTAATGATTTTGATAAATGGTATAATCACGATTATTCTAAAATATATTTGAATTATACATATCATAGAAATCTTTTAAAAACCTTATAATGGTATAGTTGATGTCGATGATACCTTCCATGAAATGAAACTCTATATAATATGCCTATACGGTGCAACCAAAAGGGTTTCTGGAACCAAAGCATGATAATAAGAAATGAAATTGGTAGAAATCCATTTATGGAATAATGTTTCTTGATCATATAATGTTCATTTAAATAATTCATATGTTTCTCACTTTATAAAGAACAATAGTATTTCAGGTTTGTACAATAGATAAAAGGGAGTGATGTTGTTTTCATTGTTAAGTAAGTTGATGAAATATATTAGATAGATGTTTATACATATGTTAAATTAAGAAAAATACTTTCAACAATATTTTTTAATGTAGAATCCCTGGTTCTAGGAAATCATATATATAAACCTAGATAAATGGGATTCTTTAGACCAATTCATTTTATATATGTTGAAAATATATTGATGTTGAAATATTAAACAATTCAATATCGAATTGTTTCTTATAACACATAGCATATAATCTATCCATGATTATATGTGAAAGCACATGGGGATATTATTATAATGAAAATAAATCTATACGTCTATGAGTATTTTGGAATCTATCTCATTTTCCATGATATATACAGAGATTATCTATAAACCATAGTAAAAAAATATCAAATTTATCTAAGAGTAAAACCCAGGCTTCGAGTCAGAACGGTCAATTAGTTCTTGAGAATTAAAATGGATGTCTCCCTGTTATTTAGGGATGTTTAAAAAAAATTATCAATGAGATATGGAAATATTTTTTATATACATAAATATAGTCTTGAATAACATTATGGATAAGGTAATAAGTAGGGTAAATTTTTTTAGCTAGTGGTTTCAATTTCTACATAGTATAACTATATTGTATCTTCTAATGTATATTTATAGTATGTTTCACAATGTCTTATTTCTGTATATAGATTTATCCAAAATTTCATGTCTAAGATGTAATAAAAAATATGAATACTAATTGATATAAGCTCTAGAGATATTTTATCAAAGTAATTATACCATAATGAGTATAATAGTAATAGTAGAACATGGAAATACATTTAGATATACCCATATCTCAGTAAAATAATGTATACCATTTAAAATATAATAATATTGATAGTATTTGGTGCTAATTAAATTGGGAATCTATTTGTGTTAGTTCACTAGAACTAGAATAATATATAATTTTGATTGAAAAAATATTCATATAAATGATTATTAAAAGATATCATTCACATCATTATTATTCCTCTACATAATATTGAGGAGATATATTTTTAGATTATTTATCAAAATGAAATAGTTTTGTAGTTCCTCACTTTAATAAAAACATATAAATTCTATTACAATATTCTTAAAGATATTTTATTTTTCCTTAATGACATCTATTTTAGAAAACACTATTCATGTTATTGATATATTTTATTGGAAACTCATAAACAGAAATAGATTCACCTCATAAAGCATCAAAAATGCGATTTTCGAATAGGGGGTGTTATGAGGATCAAACCACTAATAGTAATTCCACATTTTATATATGTCAATTGATACTCTTATATATAAATGTGTCAGTTGGAAATTATAATTTAGGATATTATTATTTTATATTTAGAAATGAAAACATTGATGTTTGGATAAAAAATGATACAATATGTGATTGTGGTGTGTTAGGATTCTTTGGGAACTTCATAAGTGATATTGAATTGATTGAAAATGTCAAAAAATGTTTTTTTCTATTTTTCTCTAATGGGAGTGGATAACTATACATATAATATAAAGGAAACTATAAAATTTAATCCATTCCCATAATAGTTCACTAATGAGAACATTTCAGGTATTCAATAAAATTATAATAATGCATTTGTTTTGATAACACTTGTATTCAACATAGTTGATATCATGTCAAGGAAAAGGGCTTATATTACATAGTAAACATTTTGAATGACTCTTTTTATCATTTCTATATTAACTTCATTCTTTATTGGTTCCTTTTCTTATTTATATAAACCAATATTTATCTTTAGGTAAACATTCCTAATTCTATTACGATAGATACTGAGAGGGTCAAACACTATGTGTATCCATAAGCTTAATAAAATTATGTAAAAATAGTATAGTTAGAATTTTTTTATCATTGATACGTGTTTAATAATTATTCATGTTTTTAAGTCACATAAATTAATTCATCATTTAGTCAAGTTCAGAATATATATGAGTTCAATATTAAATAAATATTAGTTTTGTGTTATGAAATACAATATGTATTTATCTCATGTTCATTATTCACAGGTTAACAAATAAATGTTAATTTCTTAACCAATTATGGGACAGATTAAAATTATTATTTATCTTGTCAAATGAATATTTAATAAATATTTATTTTCTAGATTGTGAATATAAAATTTGATTGTTTATTTGTTTAATAATACTAATATTTTTATTTATATTTCTTTATTATTCAGGGATAGATAAACTTTAAAGAGTGTTGACATGTGATGATAAGGGAATGGTGGAAATGCTATAATTTATTTAATTTCATTTAAAAGAAAATTAAATTATTTATATAATAAGTGATATTTAAAAATCCCCAATATATTTCCTTTCATGGAATATTTTATTATTGTTGTTGTTTTTGTAGTTATAATTATTATTGTTATTATTATTATTATTTCACATGAGTCTAATTTAGGATAAGAAATTAGTTAAGGGCCATTATTATATAATTAATTGTTAACCATAAGTATATAATTTTAATTATAGAATCCTAGAGTATAAAAACAATTTTTTAATCTAGTTATTCTCCTAAAAAATTAAATAAATGGTCCGGAGAGAACATCATGAGAATGATCTCAAGAACAAGACATAATATTCCTCCTTCCTCTCAATAAATTGATAATAAGGTAAAAAATTCATCCTTATTAATATAAGTATTACTATGATAAATGATAAATGATGTAATATATGTGATTTTTCAGGCTAACACCTAGAATACCAATGGTCGCATTCCATGATTATTGGTGAATGTGTGGATAACACTGATGGAATTATTCATTTGATTCTCATCCTCAATTTTTAGATTACATGAGTGGATACAAAATTTTTCAATATCATTAAATTAACTATCATCCCAACGTAATTATAGTGATAAATTAATTATAAATTACTTTCGAAAAGATCCTCGCAAAGGAAAATTTGTTTCTAATTCATCCATTACTGAGGATTTTACTCAAAGAAACCAATGAAATGTATTATAAGTCTTCGAATATGATACCTCTATTATACCCTAAAACCATTATCTTCAAAAGGTAATATAGTACATGGTATGGTGCAATAAATAGTGAGTTGTGGATAAGGCTCCTCTAGATTAACTATATGAACAACTATATCCCCTTCAACACACGTTCACTTTGTTAGGTGATGAAGAGTTTGATTAATTTTTGATCTATTTCACCATAAAGATTGTAAAAATAACATGAAATCAAGAATGAAAACTACAATTGAAGCATAGAACTATATAATTTGTCGGTCATTCCAAGATTCTTAGGAATAGTACCCCTCACAAAGCCGCTCAACATATGGTAATAGAAGAAGGGAGGCAATAGGTAGACCTGGAAAGGAGGGACTTACTAGTCCAACATTATTAATAGATGGAAACTACCAAAGGATTGGAATTGTATATAAAATTTATGGTTGAATAATCCAAAATGATAGAGACATATGTTGTTATAAGGGAAGAGTTATTACAGCTTGATGGAGAGGTATATGAAATGTAGGTTGAAAACGAAATCAAACATTCAATGAATCAATAAAATATATGAAACAAAATAAATATTACATAAAGAATATGTTGGAATATTATTATGATTCATTCAACCACATATTTATGTTGAGAGAGACTATCGATTTTTGATTCTCTTATAATTTTTTCCTTTTAAAGAAAATGGTTTTTTTTATTTGCATATATTTTGATTATCTTAAGTATAAATTGATGATAATTTATTAAACATATAAATACTATTATATAAATAACTTAATCCACCTGATAATTGATTCGGAATAGATAGTGTATATAAAAACATCCAAGTGGATCATTTAATAATGGTGAATTTGAATCTATCCATTATCTTTTAAACATGTTCCCTAATATGGATATCGTATAGGAAAATATCCTGGTACAAATACCATCACCATAAGATATGGATAGTCTATTAGACAATAGAATAATAATTTTTCTTTTTTTCAAAACATATAGTCTTAGAGAGATATAGTCATGTCGAATATGGTGGAATGTTCGCAATCACTATAAGAGAAATTCATTCTATTTGGATATAGGAGAGTTGAATGAATCATCATAATTAAAATCATGAAGGAAGATTATAAATTAGGATTTTAATGCTCAAAATGGCCCATATACCTCAACGATATATATGTGATAACTTATAGAAGGTTATGTAAACAAAATTATACATGGAACAGAATAATGCTCTATTGTTTTCTGAATTCTATTGAACAAGGGATCATATATTTTAGAAATATCCATTATTAGGCCATGATCCCTATAAGATTTATTTCTTTCTATCTTCAACCTAAAATTTTCCTTATATATATATTTTGAGAGAGTCTTAGTGGGAAAGAACATGGATTTTTCTATAGATAACCATTTTAAGTTTTCAACCTATCTAGTTTTGTGCCTTCTACTTTTCTATAATACTCAATATATTTTCTAATCCATGAAAGGTTCATGTCTAGTGATTTGAGAGTAAATATTTTCAAAAGAATACCTCTATAATTTTTAAACCTTTTGAACACCATATCTCTTTCATTGTTTGGTTTATGGGATTTTTTGTGGGAATATTAAAGATTCTATTTTCTTATGAACAAATTTTATCAAACGGTGGATGTAGATTTAGGTGACACAGACATGATCAAAGTGTGTGAAAGTTTATATAGAATTGGAAAGGAAATCCCAATATTAATGTATAACCAAATATTTATATATAATTCCATACAAATAGATGTGTTTATTTTTGGCACATGATGCTCATACCACGTTTTCAAGAGATTATGGACACCAATCTTCTATCAAGATAGTTAGATAGTATATAAAAACGCTATAGAAACCCTAAATTTAATCATATGCATATTGATAATATGGATAAAATCAATAGAACGAGAGTAAATCATATGGTAATGCTTCATGGAATAATAGAAATAATTTTTAATGTTTTATAAATTTGATTAAGAATGATGTTTCACATATGCATTTATGTTTATGACTGACCAAATGTGATTTAGGACGCAACATCAATGCGAGATACCTTGAGCATAAAAATAGTTAACACTTTTTATGGTCATTGTTATTTGAAAAATATTTTTTTGAGGTTTGTGTCCATATAAAATTAACCAAAATATTTGATAGTAACTATAATAACAATGGTGAGACAATCTGATCATCAATTGAGATCCAAATACTATTACATACAACATTAGTGACAGATCAATATTTTTTAAGTTAAATATTCTCATAAAATGATTTAATTGGGTTTATCGACATAGAAACATGACCAAATAATGATATGAACTATATAGAAAGGAAATTTAAACATGAAAAAAATAGATAGAAAAATGATAGAATTGGAAATATCATAAGTGGGAGAAGATATTTTAAGGTCAATGTACATGGAACAATACAATGTTAGTTTGTCTGTACAGTAATAAGGGAGAGGTAAACTAGACAAGAATTATTTGCGATTATAACCCCTAATACATAACTTCAAGGATTGTTTCACATAGATTATGATCCTAGTGATCAAACAAATATATTGGGTGTGATATCACTACAAAAATAGGGATCATGATATAGAAGTGATTTAACACATTTGATCATGGAATGAAAATTATGTAAATCATAAATTGAGGTATTTGACTTAGGGGGTAATGATATAAAATAATATTTCTGATGATGAACACATACCAATTTCAAATGAGTGGTTCTAAAACAACATTTTTAATAGAACACTAGGTTATTGGATGGAAGTTAAATGGATTTTTTGATAATTATTACTTGGTATTAACTGAAAATACCATAATTATATTTCAACTACATGGTCAATAGTGATTTTCATTTACTATATGAATTTGAATCATTGATGTATATTGGATTTAAATTTGGTAATTATTGATATATATATCCTTTTATAAAATATTTAAATCTATTATGAATTATAAAGTGAATTTTAATTATAGAAAATACTACTCTAAAAAATATGAATTTGTTTGTTCTAAATGTTGGAAAATTACAATGTCTAGAATATATTGTCCAACACATGGTTACTATGCTAATAGTGGTTACTGAATCTATGCTTCCCCAGGAATTGATAATATAGTATGAAAATTTAGTTGTGGAATCAATTTAATCTAGTGGTCATGAGCACTACTCGCAGCCATATTTCCACATTACCACACCTCATTCCCATGGTAGGTATATATACCATGACCACCTCAGCTGACCATGCATGCTCAAAATTTACATAATGAAAAAATATTTAGTCGTATGAAGAAACTTTATTGAATGTGAAACCCAACTTAGAGTGGACATACCTGTTGTAAGAATCAATTTTTAATTCTATCACATAGTAATGATATTGTTCATGCCCTTCATTATTATCTAGATTACCATGAGAATTTCACCAGACTTTATACCATACCACTACTTATTATGATTATGTATGTCTATAAATAGACTCTAATACTCCACTTCCCCTAAAAAACAATAAACATACAATTTAATCATGAAGAAGATCCAAAGGCTAGGTGATACTACAGATGTTTCCACCACCACTTATTTTCCACTACATCAACAAAAAACACGACCCCACTTACCTCATTGGTTTCACATTATGATTGTAACCATGTATTTTAAATGAAGATATAGTGAATACACTATGAAAATAGATTCATACTAGTATACCAATCAAATCTAATATTCACATAGATTTGGATGAGAACCAGATGAATGTTCCAGGAGTGAAGACACCCTTCATGTTCCATCTATAAGGGAGTTTTACATCCCACTCATTTTTTAAGGATATTGTTTCCTCCTAATACTAGAGTCACAATATAATTTAATTAGATCCCATTATAAGAAAAATAAAATGGGAAGTGGAACTCAACTGGAATTCCATAGTATCAAATGATTTTGAGAATATCCATGCACCATTAAATAGAACCACCCATTGATGAAATATTTGATACTAAGGTAATAAATATACATGAGAATGAATCCTATAGATAAATAGTGTACCAGTGATAATAGGTTGTTGGAATTCACCAGAATGTTATAGAACATCTGGGTTCCCAACCCTGACATAGCATGATTTTTAATGGATTAGAAATTATATTTAAAAGGTGAAAGTAAATAATGGTTCCCATTGATGAAATTCAAATCCCATTTTTACAATCATATAAAAAATTATATTTAATCTATGAAACATAATAACACAACAAAGAATAAAGTAGACTAAATTGGATCATGGTAGGAGTAGAAATTCATTAAAAAAAGTCACCCAGATCATTCATTCTGGACACATTTCAATAATCCAACAGAACGAAAAGGAATACACATGCACTTATTTCTACTACATTAATTTTTTTTCACATTTATTGTTAAACCTCCAATCATGTCAAAATATGACATTTGTGGTTTATCGAAAGAGAATCGCCACAATTCCCCCATTCAATGAATTCTTATCCTTCAATGTACTAACTCTTATATGGATATTAGTTGTTTTAATCATTATAGGTTTCTTCTTATTTTACATTTTAACTTCTTCTTCTCATTATCGTCATTGAAAACATAATGCACTTAAATTTAATACGATATATGTGATAGCAAGAGGTGGGTGAATTAAATGGTGAATGAAGGTATCAAATAACTATTCTAGGAAAAGGTAGGAATTATAGTGGTCATTTTATTTTACAATATGAACCAAAATGTCATGATAAATGTAATCAATGGGATTAAATTAATAAAAGGATTAATAGTTAACTATTGAATAATAATACAATAGGAGATTGAAGGAATGATCCAAGGTTGTACCCATACCTCCTAAATTGACTTTAAAAAGACACCAGTTTAATTTATTATATCTTCAGTATTGAAACCCAAAAAATGTTTTTCAACACACCCACAACACTGCCTTCTCGGAAGACATCCTGAGTCCCATTTATGAGATATTTTTCTTAGGTTCAAATTTTGTTTACTAAGATCCCTCAGACATATTCACATAAAACCTATAACCATTACCAGGGAAGCCATTATTTTGATTAAATTTTTCATAAAAATGTTTTAAAAAAACAAGGTCAATTTATTCTATCATCATTGGTAATGATCAAGATTTTAAAGGATTTGTCTTCGAAAGTCTCAGAACTCTAAAAAAATTAGAAGAAGGGAAAATAACCAATCCATTATATGATTATCCATACTCTATTTATTCCTCTTAAAAACCAAGTATTAGAGGTCAAAAAAATTATAGGTAAACTATCTCAAGTTAATAAAACTTTTAGAGGAATGTATGCACCCAATTTCAATATTAATGATCAATAATTTCATCTAAATGATCAATAATATTGTGAACTGAAAAAATGAATGATGTGAATATATCATAGGTTTCATGAACTATATGGTTAAGTCCATAATAGGATCATAATAAAAATTAAATGAATTAAAAATAGATTCCCATCTACTGGAGTCATTAAGGCTAAAATTACCTATAATTCATTCCCCTTATCACTTGAAGGGGTGTCCAAGGTGTGGATCTACAATATTTAACTTGGAGAAGTCCCCTCAGGGGAGAGATAAATAAGGAATTTCTCCAAAGAGTATTTCCTTCTTCAAGGAGTTCTCGATATAAAATGTAAATTGTTGGAATCAAATAGGAATATAGATAAACTCTATATGTGTTTTTTGATAAATTTAAGAAACTAAACACATAACAACCACACCAACATTGTAAATAACAACACATCATGGTATTTTCTTCCAAGGATTGATGGTAAACAACCGTAATCTAATTGGTTATTTTTCAAGAGAAGAACTAATTGAGAAGAACATAGTTGATGTAATAATCCTTATTAAGATCATCTCACAATGTTTCCAAATTTTTAGTCCAAAAAAATGAAACCAGAGGTTTATAAGCGGTAAAAATTTCAGACTCAAAAATATTAGAAATTATAATAAAATAACTAAATTCCCTTCTAAGAAAAATAGTTGGGAACAATGTATATATAATCATCCACTATTCCCCCAAGGGTCTAGCATCTTTTCTATTTTTGGGATCATTTCACTGATTGATGCACTCAAGTTCTAGGAAATAATAAATGTGTAATATTTTAGAGGAAATTATTGATCCAACCAAGTGGAAACCAAGGATATAAAAAATATTCCACTAACCAATTTTCTTCTGGTAGCCATGAAACTCAAATACCACCATTCTAATTATCTTCCCATCAACTTTTTCAATTCTCTATAATAGAGGTAGAATTTACTACCTCCTTCTAGATACCAATAGGGAAAACAACAATAACCTTCCTTGAAGGACATGGTGAGAAAAATACTAAAATATCACAATATTCAATAGACCACTCTTTCCCATCCTGTATTAGAATTGAAGTAATTGAAATAGATTTTCAAAAATACCATAACCACCGTATATAATATGTTAAATCAAAGATTGGGTAATATTATGTCTAAAACCATTCCAAATACTAATTTAAAGTTTAGTGATATTACATTATGGAGTGGAAAATATATAGATGATAATAAAGCATCTCCCCAATATATTGAAGGTGGAAGTAAACAACTACATTAATGTGAAGAACATGCCCTAGAAAATGATCCTGAGGAGGAGGAACTATTAGAACTATCAAAATAACATAGATAATCCATAGAAGATTAATAAAAACTCATATGTCCCATACATAAAATATTGAAATAATAGAGGAAATATATGTTTTAATTCTTCATGAAGTTTTAGAGGAAAATCCCATTGCTAAAATCCATTCACTATATTCCATGGTATGGAAAATTCATTAAATACATATGTATAGATAGAAGTCTAGTGTAAGGAAATGAAGAGGTAAGGATACCTATGAATGTTTCTCCCATGTTTTCCCCCAAATTCCCCCAAAACATACATGATTTTAGTAATTTTTATATTCCATGTATAGTTGGTAAGAACTATTTTTCCAAGGAACTCTAAAAACTAAGACAATCAATTAATGTTTTGTCTTATTAAATTTATTCTTATTTTTATATAAGGGAACTAAAACCCACCCATGTGTCTTTGAAACAAGTTGATCATGCCACTGCTTTCCAAGTATGTGTTTTAAAGGACATTCTGATAAGTCTAAAAGGTTATCCATTTTATATTGTTCTCTTCATCCAGAACATGAAGGAAGAAAATTATATTTTTCTTTCCCCAATAATACTGGGTATACCAACCCTAAGGACATGTAGAACCATCATAAATATCAATGAATTAACCCTTTCTATGAATTCTAGTGAGGAAATATTGGATTTCAATATAATACACTCAATGAAATATCCCCATGAGGAACAATATACTTTTATTGTAACCTATTGTGAAGTATTAATTTATTTAAAAATGATAATGAATGTTTTGGTGTGGTTTTTTTATTTTGGAGGCTTATTGATTTTTCTATAAAAACTTTTTTTAAAATTATATTTATTCTATGAGATCTTTTAGTATTGAAAATATTCAAACATTTAGTGGGAATATTTTAGATAATATGGTCATGGTTTCTTCTATCACATCTATCATAGCTATGAAAGATATTGGAAATGATGGATAATATGATGAGTGGTAGAATAGAATCAATCTTGGTGAAAAATAAAATAACATAAAGTCTAAAAAGTCATGAAAATAATAATAATATTTAGAACATATTTGTGAAAAAATAAGAATCATAAGCTCACAAGAAAACCCAAATATGAAAACATATAACCAAATCTATCCAGAACTTAATCACCTAGAAGAAATAAATTCATATTAGAGTAAAATTTATTATTCACTATTTATGAAGGATAATAATTCATTCAAGAATAATTCCATTAGTACTAAGCCTTTTGTTGTGGCTAACATTCTTCCATCTGGTAAAATGAAGATTAAGGGAGTTGATTCTTAGAACACATTCATGGTGAAGGGAACAAATATAAGAAGTTACTATAAATATCCTTGGAATGTTACCATAGTGGAGTCCAAACTCCTACATTCCTCCATCGATTGAAAGAATCCAGGTTTTCTCTTTCCTTTGCACTAGCATATATATATTCATTTTTGAACTATATTTCTAAAAATATATATGTTTTACTTTACATGAATAATGTCAGGATTAATTATGGGGTACTGGGAAAACAAAGTTTTATTATGTAAATATAATTGTTTCTATTTTACTTTGAAAATATATACATATATATATATATAATAAATAAATAAATAAATAAACAATATGTTACTGAATAGAAATCTATATGTAGTTTCAATAGGTTTTTGTACATATATATTTAAAAATATCATGTACATATAGTTATATAAATTGATCTTTATTTATAGTTTCTAATTTATTTTTTATATAATTAAGGAACTTCATTAATTTCCTACGTATTTTAAAAATTATTATTCCATAGTTGAGTAATTTAGGGACACTAAAATTGGGAGGCTTTGATTATAGTTGGATAGAAATGTTCACTACCTTTCTAGAAGGTTGGTATTATATGTAGGAGATTGAGTGTGAGTTAAAATATATATATGGACAAAATTTTATAACATTTTTCAATATAATTCTGAAAATAATCTAAGGTAAAATTACATCTATGAGATTAAAAAAATTGATAGAAAACCTAAATAAAAATGATATAATTCTGTTGAACCCAAAAAAATAGAAAATTATAATCTAATTATGAATCTCTGAGATAAGCACCCAGAGTGTGATTCAATATTTAAATTAATCCATTTTCAATCTTAATAAGCGATACACATGGTGATTGTAAAATACTATTGCTGGGAAAAATTAACAAGGTCCTTATTTGAAATGGCATAATTTAGATAAGGGGTATATTTAACCTATATAGGTGGGAAATTGACTTATAACACATTTATTTATGTTATATCTAAAATTGGATAAGAAAAACCTTTATTGAGTCACACGAAATAGGGATAAATGTAAGTGTATTTTGTTAAAATTTTGGTCTCAATTAAATACAATTTGATCCAATCCTCAGGTAAAACATTTATTAATTAATGTGAGGTTTCAGTTTGATTCACATATGAGACATGATAATTTTCATTGTATATCATGTCTATATTTATTTATTATCTGAATGGTAAAAATTATATATAGGAAGGGTGGATTTATTTTTATTTTTGGTTTCGTATAAATTTAAATTAAATGATAATATTTTATAAGAGTGAAATAGTTTGTATTTGGGGGTGTGATTTGAGATAAAAAAAATTACATTTATGGTATGTTATTAATTGGGAATATCCCAATTATAGTTCAATTTATGGGTATATAGAAATTTTCATTGACTATATAAAATTGAAAATTTAGATTGGAATTAGATTTAAATATGGGTTTTATTGTTATATTCATCTTTTAATATAAATTATAAATCCATGGTGAATTAAACAAGTTGAATTTAATTGTATAAATAATTACAATAAAAAATTTAATCCTTTTATTATATATTTTGAAAATATACAATGGATAAAAGTGACCATGTCATGAATTGTCACTATATTAACTCTGGGTACAAGCAATGTGATATCCTTACATTGAAAACCTACTTTGACATGGTTGGAATGGTGGATATTTCTTAAACTGATGGTGAGAACATTCCACGTTCACCTTCCCACCTTACGACACTCCATTATCATGATAGGTATACCTACTATGACCAACATCAAATAATCACGTGTGCTCAGAAATTCAAAAAATGGAAAATGAATGAATTTGTGAAGAATAATTATTGTCCATGAAACCGCTATCATGATTGTAATACCTATATTAAGAACCATTATTTAATGACAAATCACCATTTTAATTTTCATTGTTCCCTTACAAGTAAGTATGATTACCAAGAGAATTTACCATCTTTGACTATCATACACCTCCCTCTCAATCTACCATACATAAATCAACAGACCCCAAGCCTTTATTAGCAATAATAAACAAGAAACATGTCGACTGATGATTGAATATGATAAAAATGATGGCTTTAGATCAATATGTTGCCACTACAACATATCTTTCATCACTTGAGGAAAACAGTGTTCCACTTACCCTCATAGCACCACCATCTACTTCCACCTATAAATTTTGGATGATGTTGGAGTGAATCCACCTCACTAAGATAATTCTAGTAGTACCCAAATCCAAAATGATCTCTTTATTAACTAATTCTAAGATCCAATAGGATGTGCCACAATTGAAGTAGTCCTTTCTACATCACATTTGAGGATATTTTGTCATTCCACTTAGCTGGGATGGACATAACCACATACAGATACAAGATCTATGAAAGAATTTTCCCCAGTGCCATGAATATTTAAAGAAAAAAGGGAATATAAATCTAAATGGAAGTCTTCAGTAGCCATATATTTTGACATTTTACCCATGTCAATAAATAGAACCACCCCTGGATATAAGATTCTAGCCTACGATAGCCAATATAAATGAGAATCCATTCTTTAGAGAAAATTAATCCCACTAAAAAGTGACAATTTCCATTCATTAGCTAATAACAGATCATTCGGGTTGTAGACTCTTACAATATATGAATTTTCACAATTTAAAAATAATAATTTTGGTGAACAAGTCAATAATTAGGTCCATCAATGAAATATCATGCCAATTTTTCCCTATCAAAGAAGAACAAGATATCATCTCAGGGAAGTACAAAACAATCAACCACAGAAATGAGTTTAAACTATTTCATGGTAGGAGAATCAATGCCTTTCAAAATATCATGTAGACCCTTCATTCTTTATTTGTGTCAATCCTTAAATTTGAATGCAATCCAAATATCTATTGAATTTATACAATCCTGGATTAATTAATGATGTATGTTTCCCCCACATAGAGGGAACCATGCTTTGATATTTAAGAATTAATTAGTAAAAATTATTCTTTGGGATGGATGAACATATGCTGAAAGCGAATACTTCTGCACTTCTAGATGTTAATCTCATTTTATTCTAATTTAATTTTAAACCTATAATAATGGGACTCTAGGTAATTTTTAGGGGTTCCAATGAGAATTACATCATTCCCCCATGTTTCTGAATTCTTTTCCTTTTTATGTACTAAATCCTCTATTGATCACATGGTTTTAATCATTGTAACAGTATTTTGGTTTTAGATTTTGTTTTCTTCTTCCTATTATCGTCATTTCAAATAAAATCCACATTGATTTTATTCACTAAAAATGATATAAATAATTTAGGTAATTCAAATATAAATTCATGTATCCACTCAACATGCTAAAAATGATTGGAAGTATAGTGATCATTGTATTTCCATATCTGATCCAGAAATAGACTGATAAAATTATTAAAATTTACTAAATTGATGAGATGATAAATAATAAAAAATTAATAATGGTTCAATATAAGAATGATTGAATGATCCCAGGGTGTACCAATTTTTCTTATTTTATATTTAAAAACAACTGATTTCAAAAAATGTTCTTTCAAATTGAACCCACTCAATAATATTTCAACAAACCCGCATCATTTCATTTTTCGGAGAAGACCAGATTTTTATGATTACAACATTTTCTATGGGTTTAAAAAAAAATTGGAGCACCCCATGATATGAGAGAATCAAGGACATTTTACTCTAGAAGAAAACATTCCTCCATTTACAAACTAGATTTGTGGTATGAATATCTTTATGAAGAGGTAGTGTCCATTTTAGAGTCAAATAGATTCATTAAAAATATACCGAAAAGTAGTATAAAAACTAAAATAGTTATGTTACAAAGTGTGTTTTATATAAATAAGGTATTTAAAATCTAATTAGGATATCCCTAGTCCAAAACTAACCAGGTGTTTCTTGTTATAAGATGTTGAGAGAGAATACGAGTGGATAATGACATGTGATTAGGTTTGTGATATATATTTTTGATGTTTTTATTTATCCTATGAAAATGCAAATAATTCCATGAGTTTTTAATATTAAAGAAATGTGGTCCTGGTTTAGAGTCTAATATAGAATTACATTTCATTAATGATTACGTCAAATGATCAGAGAGAGGCGTCAAATAATGTAATCTTTGTATTTCTCAAATATATGAATTATTGAAATCCCTATATATCCTAATATAAAATGAATCATTCCAAGTGTAGTTCCTAAAAAAATTTCACATATATGGATCATATACATTAGATATTGATGATATATGTATGGGTACCTTGGTGAGAGAAGTTGCGATAAAACCCAATGTAAATTGGAAGAGATCTTATCACCAGAGTACAATCAAAAATGGAATTCTCTAATGGGACTAATATTAGATATATATATATATATATGTCACTTTACCTCTTAGGAAAATACTAATCACACCACACATATATCATTATGGCGGTATTTTTTATTCTGTTAAGGGTTTGAACCAAAAGTGGGCCCTATTTTCATTGACAATATTGGATGTTTGTGTCTCATTATATGTTGTCTCAATGTATGGTTATTATACACTATATAATGTGACTGGGGAATTCCAAAAAACTGAGATCTTTTATAAAGGTGAGTTTTTCTGGTTGGTTATGGATATGTGATAGGCATATCCTAACAAAACCATTTTATATATTTATATTTAGATATAAAATTTATTTCTTATGAAAATTTTCTGAATAATTCAACTAATATTTATTTGTTTTTTAAATTCATGGATACATTATGTTATTTATTCAAAATGAGATAAAAATATAAGGGAATATCAATGTCTATATTTGAAGAAGGTGTTCCTCGATGATGCAAGATTATGGGATGCCCTCAAGGAATCATAGGGAAGAATCGATATGAAATGAATGTAAACATGATGGGAAAAAAAATTAACATCTTTAATTAAATTTTGGATATTTTAATTATTCATGGGATCATGTTAAAAAATTTTAAGACCTCTCTAGAGGAGTAACATGTAATATTAAAAGTGTGACCATCACATTCACCCCATGAATGATAGTGTAGATTCCCAATTTTCTTATATTTCACCATAACTTTTGATAGTAGACAACACACATCACCTAGAACTCATGAAAACCCCCTTGATTGACCTAGAATGATTTTAACACATTTTTGTGAAATTAAACATAAATTATAAGTAATTATTCTAAAAAATAGATTACTTAGAGGATTGTGAAGGGATGACATCGTGAGGGTAAGCTACAAAAATGGCATGTTTCAGTTCCTTTATCTTGTTTTTCTATTTTATTTTATATCATTTTTATGAAATATTTCTCTATAATATTATTTTTACCCATCACATGTAGGGGTAAAATATTCAAGTGATCGATAGTGGTAAGTAGGGACAAATGTTTAGTTCTTTAAAATTGTTTCTTAATATTATGAAACAAATTTTTACTTCCGAAATATGGTTTTAATTATTTATTTATATTTATGAGAAATGAATGTAGATGTGTTAGGTTTTAATTATGTTAATTTTATCTGTAATTTTCAATGAATCAAAACCTCTATCCACCCAATTTTTTCTGTATACATTGGAATATTCTAGGACTTAGTGTTTACATTTGGATGATATCTAATAGGCATGCAAAATTTTGGATAAAAATAGTATTATTTTGGAAACAAAAATACCTAATTGTGAATTTTAATTAATTATTCTAGAGGTTTAATTATAATTCCCATGCACATAATAGGGAGGGTAGAAAAACCTTTGGTTTTAGTTGGGATATATTCACCATTAGTATCTACACCAGGGAGACAGATGAATCGATTGAGGAAACCCTCTTTAGACAGTTTAGCATAAGAATATTTAGTAAAAATTTGATACTATGATAGTATTTTAAATGGTCTACACAAGACTAACCCAATCACAATATTATTCAATTATTTTAAATCATTAAATTTTAATTTCATTCAACATTCAATTTGTCAAAATTTGTCAAAATTAATTTTCCCAAAAAATTAAAAGGTGGAAACCCATTTTTGGGTGTAATCCTATTCAATCGACTACCTTGGTTGACTTGTAGACTATACATGGGTATACTTTTTTTTCAGACCCAATTATTGGGCATAATTAAAACAATGAAATATTACTACAGAAGAATTTGAAAAAAATTAAAAAATTTAAAATTTAATAACCCACACTTCAAACAATAATTGTTTGATTTTTACAAATAAATGTAATGAAATGTAACCCAAGTATGTCAAAAAACATATAATAATACATTCTATAAATATTCCATTTAGCTTAAGGAGACACTTTCAATGTTTCCTATGAACCAAACATCATGGGAGGAAATCTCAATCCACCCCTGAAAGACATATGTTCTCCTCAATTAAATAATCATCATAACCAACTCAATTTTCCTTTATAGATAATTATTTTGAACTATGAAATAATATTATAACAGTGGTCCAATAATTGCATGGTCTTATAGGAGAAGATTAAAATCATCGTATCCAATAAATCAGTTATTTATTTTCAAAATTTAGGCTAGGGGAGAACCAAAATATCAATTCAATGGGGGGAATTACAAATTGACTTAAGGGATATTTGAATGAATGATTGTACAACTCAAAGTCTAGAGAACTAAAGGAATATGAATACTTAAATGGTTCATCAATATGTGATTCATTCAAACCAAATATAACACAAAATTCAAAAAAATAAATATACATCATCCAGTAGTTGACTGGATGGAATCTCTACATATATTGGAAATGTTTCATGAAACCTTTTGGAAGATTTTTTCATCAAGAAATGGTGGAACATAAATTCCACTTTTTATTATACGATGGAATATATTTCTATCCTAATCAATAACTCCTCAGAACCAGACTTCCATAATTTGTAATACCAGAACACACCACCATTTCAATAATCATATAAATTATCATTTTGATAAAAATACATTCAACCCCCCCCCCTTTTAACAAAAAAATAGGATCATACATCAAAAAGTTCTCAAAAAATCAATAATATACATATGATAAATATTTTAAGAACATTTTGAAATATTTGTCCACTAAGCTTGATAGTCTTGTGAAATTTTTGAAAAAAAAGTATTGGAAAACTACCAGAATATAAAATAAAAAATCATAATGAAAGTATAGGTTTGATTACAACGTGAAGTGGAATATAGATCCATCCTCATAAACAAAGAAAGTCTAGAAATTTAGAGATTAATTTTTACAATCAACTAGATGAGAACAAGAATCAAGATAAATATAGAACATGTTTTAGAAAAAAAAATAATGAAAATAGTATTACAGGTGAAACAAGGATAAATGAATGATAACTAGTCAAAATTACCACTGATGCTCATAGAGTTGAAGAAAGTGGAAGAATGGTGACTTCAAAAATGGTGACAGTTGAATATCATTGATTATGATATTTTATTTCATAGGTAGCCTTCATGTCTCTCAAGTACCTCATGATGTTCTATGAGTGTGGATACGGAAATGTTGTTACACCCCTGGTAGAGGTCTAACACTAAATGGGGATAGGTCGTGTTGTATTTGTTTGATGCATGGTAATAGAGTTGTTCGAGATCACACCTAGTTGGTTACTATTTTTTAAATTAGCTTATATGGTTAGGGTAACTCTATCATGGTAGAGTATAGTTCTCCTCTTAATGTGTTAGAGGTAATAATTGAACACAATTTTTCACTCTCCACCATTTAATTTGACTCTATAGTTGTTCACTATTCTATACTAGGGAAGGCACCCAATCTCTGGTCCATTTCAAATCCTATGTGGAGGTGTAAAAATAATTTTTCTAATGGTGATTATTTTCTCAAAAAATGTCGTGATGGCAAAAAAGTGGTGTATTTTTTAAAAACTAGGGTTAGCCAAGATGAACCCTATTTTTTTCTACCAAGCATGGGAATCATTCCCCCTAAATGTGTGGATATTTTCGGGTAGAATCCCTTGGATTGAATTATCTTAGGCCATTCTAATCACCTTGTTTCTTTTACTTTCTGGGCTTGGGCATGTTTAATGTGACCAATATTATTAGTGTGAATAAATTAAGATATTGTTATTGAAAAAGAGATATTCAAGAGAACTTCCAAAAATTTGAGATCAATATCCCACTATTTAAAAAAATATAGAAAACCATAATGTATGAAAAATTACACAATGATTTTTGTACCAAGAGAAGGACACTGAATGGAAATAAGCTAATCATCTTTGGGAGAAGCATCTCAGACCTCATCACACCTATGATTTCACAAACATTTCATGATCCAATGAAAGTTTTTATTCCATGTACCACTAGATGATTTAGTTTTACTAATTCTATATTTGATATAGGCTATTTTATAAAAATAATTTGTCACTCTGTATATACATTATTATAGATTTGAGACCTGAAGCCCACTAGAGCAGTAGTAAAAATTGAAACCGAACCCACATGTTTCCCCATTACAATGTAGAAATATTTACCAATGAAATTGAAATATGTGTTATTCCTAGCTAACTTCTACCTACCGAACATGGAGAAAGATAAGAGTTCATTTCACTCACCTGTAATTTTTCGAATACCATTACAAAATATGGAAGAAAATGATCATCAATGTACATGAAGGAAGACTCATAATAGATCTAGGAGATGGAAATTTTCACTTCTACATACATGTAATAATGAAGAATCCATCAATAAATCATTATCTTTGTGTGATCTCCAATAAATTCGGTATATAACTGATAAAATATTCCTCCATACATATGAATTGTTAAAATTATGTTGTAATATCTCATTTGAAAATAACAATACCCAAAAACATGAAAATATTACTTCCATATTAGAATGTGTAACATCTGAATTCTTTAATGATTAATTAAAAGAAAATAATATGATACCAGAACATCAATATTTATAAATAGAAAACCTATATCCATTACCATCCCCACCATGACATGAGTTAAATCCAAATCCATTTAAATTGAAATATGAAGATCACATAGAAGGAAAATAGATTAACTGTAATAATTCCCACCATACTATCTGATGACCAATATAAAAACATGATTATCCCTCAAAAAATTAATTTTTAATCCATATGTTAGTTTTTAATAGATATACCCATAATCATCCCTAAATGTTTCTAACAATAATATCTTTTAGAAGGTGATTCTAGAAGATTTTTATATCATTAGAGAAGAATTAATCACATCATCATGGAGGTGGTTTAGAAAGAGATAAAAAACTTAGTAGATGAAAAAATTCAACTAATATATGATTAAAATAGATAGGGCCAATCCATGTCATCTTAAAGAAAAATATTCTGTCCACTGTCAATAATGAACAACATGAAATGATTCACACTACAATGAAAAAATATTTGATGATGTGTTTATATTACCAGAGTCTGAGTCAATATACCCAGAAATACCACTTTATGATTCCATTCATAATTCAAATACTATAAAGGTTGGTCAAGGAAAAAAATTATTTCTTTTTAGAATATTTTTTAGGATAATTCGATGTATAAATTTTACCAGAAAACCTAAAAAATATGACCCCACCCATCCCACTATAACCCTTACCAAATCTTGCCTTTTTCACTATGAAATTCCCAAGGTAAATTTCAATGGTGTGTGGTTAGTATTTTCTCATATCATATTGAGTACTTCCTCTGTGAATTTGATGATGATTTTAGTATTTTTGGTAATTATTTTGAAAATGAATTATTCTAATTTTAAAATGTTTCCAAAATGATTATTGAGAACAACAATTTTTTAATATTAAAAAATATTTTCATATCCAGATTTTTGAAACATGTTATATATTTTTAGAATTTGTAGGTTTATACTGTTGATATATAAAAAATCAGTCATATTTCCCTCCCTCCCTCAAGATTAAAATTAATAGATGCAGAGTTCAATTTTAACTATGATTTTAGTGAATAGTTTTATGAATTAAATCAATGGTTAATTACACTTTCAATAATGAAACAATAGAACTTTCGTGATCCTTTTCATTTTCTCTGTTATGTGCCATGAAAATCTATGGTAGAATTCCTCTAGAATATACTTTGAAGAAAACATAAAATTCATAATATATGCCTCTATGACATTAGATTCTTATCAGATCGACTACACACAACCACTGATAAAAAGTTCCTTGTAGTTTCATTTACTCTAAATAATCTCAAATATTGTCTACATGGAAGCAAACTTATTGTTATTTATGATCATGGACCCCACATATATTTAATGAAGAAATATGATTCTAATATATGATTGGTAAAATGTATTTTATTTTTATAATAGTTCCACTTGTAAATTAAAGATAGTAATGGTATTGAGAATTTGGTTGTAGATCACCTCATTAGATAGGCAAACTTCACCTATGTAGAAATTCAATATTATAACCCACTCAATGACATGTTACATAGAGAACAAAATAATTTCATTGATGCTGAAGTACCATTCTATTCCAAAATTTTCAATTAATTGGTCATATATCAAGTACCATCCTAACTTAGCTCTCATAAGAATAATAAACTCAAATATGATTCTAGATTTTGTATTTGAAAATATCCTTTTTTTTGGAAAATTTTAAATGAAAAAATCAAAATAAAATGACTACCAGCAAGATAAATTGAATCAATTTTTGAATTATGTCACAAATTATCTTCTGAAGGCCACATTTGACTACATAGTAAATAAAAAATATTCTAGAACATATTAAGAAAAAGTTTACAATGATTCTACGGAATTGTATAAAAAATGAAAAAATACTAGTTTTGTGTAAATATCTCAAAAAGATAATAAATTCATCCCAATGAAATTACCATTTCAAAAAAATAAATTTAGGGTCTTATAATTCTTGGTACCATTACAGATTTCATTTGATAATTCTTATATTTAACTCATTGTATTTTATATATCATAGTGGGTGGTAGCAAAAGCCGCTAAGACTGATGATGCTAAATATTTTTGTGACTTCATTTGTGATAATATATTATGTAGGTTTTAATTACCCCAAGACATCTTTAATGACCAAGGGACTAAAATCTAAAATAGGAAAATAGATTCCATACACAAAATATAATAGTCTAGAATCTTCACTTCTGTATCCAGTGTTAAAAATAAAAAAATTACATTTCTGAATTGTATACTGTTAAATGTTATCCAATTGTTTCCAATATAACTTACAACAAAAAAAGTAATTATTGGATCAAAAACCTTCCAAAAGAATTTTTTAAGTTTATATTTTTAGAGAACTTTTAAAAAATCATAACAACTCGTGTTCATAAACTACTAACTCATAAATAGGTACATTTTGTCTTATTCTACATAATTTTCAAAATATGTCATCTACATTATCTAAGTGAAATCTTTCAAGACATCACATTTGAAAAAATTAATTAAAATATGGGGGAAATAAAATATAAGAAAAGAGTGAGCTCAAATTCTCAATAAGGGTAAAAAGAGAGATATAACTCAAAACATAAACATAAGGGTATAGTAATATGAAAAAAAACATTTGAAAATCATACATTTAATATCAAATATCATAATAATGAGCCATAGAATAAATTATAAAAAATCATATGTCATGAAACATAAGAGAATGCATCGGTACAAAACATAGAATTGTATTAGGCACACAAGAATAGAATATAATATCCTTTGTAGTCCAGAATCTTTACCAATACTATCACTTTGGATCAGGTATACTCTTAAAACCATCATAGTATTCAAGGTTCACCCCCACACTATCATGCTTGAAAAATTCTTTTATATAATTACTTTCACTTCCAGTTCCAGTTCTATCTAAATACAGTACAATCCTTGTTCCAGTCTTGTCTATCTCATGAAATATAATATCATTACCCAATTCATTTAAGAGAAACATAGTTCTCACCCATCACATAATGAAAACCACACATATTTGTTCCGTAAGAACAAAATTTATGCATCATACCAAAACCTATAAAAATAAAATTCATCCATAAACATTTCAACATAGTATAAAACCATAAAATGAAATCGGTTTCATAAATATAAACATAAACTAAAATAAGATAATAAGGATAACATTATTCAATAATGTCCCAAATAAAGAAAAAATGACATAAAATAATGTTATATTATATTTAAATGATTTTTAGAGATAACATGAAATAATGTTTTTTTGGAAAAAACCCTTTTCATTTTTACAACATTTGTTTATTAAAATTCCCCCCATTTATAAAAGAAAACATTTTTCTATGAAAATTACATTTCTGTATTGAAAAAAACAGTTTTTAAATAATAAATTATTAAGAAAACCTTATTTTTAGAAAATGAAAATGAAAATATATAAATTAAATTTTGAAACCATTTTAAGCATCATATAAATCATTTTCAATGAAAATATTTATAATAGAATCTAAAAAAAAATTAGAAGCATATTTATAAAATGTGGTTTTTCAATTAAAAAACATTTTATACAAATATAATATAACATTAAATGAAATAATAACATCATTAAAAGAGTATAATTAATGATATAACTTGTTTATGGGTATTATATGAACCTAATAAAAGGATTTAGGTATATAACATAACATGTGTCTTAGAAAAGATAAATTGAGACAAATTACATTATTAATTTGGTAAATTTTGAACTGTATAACCAATGAAACATAGATCATAAAATCTTTATGTAAATATCCAAATAGATAAGGATAAATATCATATATTACATTCATGTTAAGTATATATACCACAAAAAATAAACGAGTGATAAATATGTTCTAGGTCTTGCAAAAATATAAGTAAGACTGAAAATCCCCTTACCTTAATCTAGGATTCCATCACAAACTTTAAAACATCTTATATAATAAATATAGGTTTATTAAAAAACATTAAATAAAAATATTAATATATATACAACCATGTATTATTTTATTATGACTTCATATTACCCTTTTATTAATAATATTTTTTTAAAGTTGTGTTTCGGGTGAAAACCGTTTTGTTTTTCATATATGTTTTGACTTGTTATTCTGGGTCCTATTACATTGATCTAAATTTCAGAATTTACAAAAATAAAATAATGATATATAAATATATATATATATATTATGTGTATATTTATTTATAATATTCTCTAAAATATATAAATAGAAAATAAAATATACAATTAATGGATGCGGAAGGTTGTAAGTGTGCATGAATGATATTTTCATTTTCCTATTGTATTTATGTAACACCCCAGGTAAATAAAGAATATGAAATTTTTATATTTATCCATATTTGTGAATAATATATTAATATGACTTTAAAGGGGACGCTATGCTCGATGGCATACCCAACACGCAACAACAAGTTTCTTGGGAATCTTACGTTGCACTCTAATAATAAAATAATATTATTTTAAATGGTATTTAACATGTAGCCATTGTATTGACGGGAATGGATATAAATAACTAAAATATGATTATATATGTTTTTATATGTTTTTACATTTATCGAATAAAAGATAAAGGCATAAAATACGGAAAGAATTCAATTTTAGGCGTATATGCCCTAGTTTTCACTAAAGGTTCACTTATCGCCTTTTGATGGAGAACTGCCATTAAATATAGTTTTGTTCACCCTTATACATCCTTTTGGACCAAGAAAACTCTTCTTAAGAATTGGGACATCAAAATTTAATTTGTGTAAATTTTTGGTATCTTTCCGATAAAGTTCATTTTTTTAATGAATAGTGTGAAATGTTGTATTTTAATTCAAAACCTCTTTTTAATCTAATTTATTTATATGATTAGATTATCTTTTGAATTGGTTTTAAAGTGAAATTAGAATATATTTTTACCATTAAATCCAATAGTGGTCGTTGGAATTAATTTCACTTTGAAATCATACTTAAACTAGTGTCAATCTTTTGATACTTATTGTTTCATAAAAACACGCTATTTGCTCGGACAGTGGGAATTAATTATTAAATTAATTAATGTGACTTATATGTTTTGAATTTTGTAAAACAGACTTCATTTTTGAATTCAGAATATCAAATATAGCTTAGGGTGAATATTTGGGATTTTTCTGAAAAACATCAATTTTTGATGAACAGTGAAACCACTAAGTGGTACTTATAAAAACTGATTTTTCCATTTAAATGAAATTTTTCCACTTTGTGTTTTGAATTTCAAAAATCTGACATACATGGTTGTCATTAAGAATTAAAATGTGGTTCAATGGGATAAAAATAATTTTTTGGTGAATAGTAACTTATTAAGTTTTTAATCGTGATTAGAGGTAATTAGTGTAGTTTAAGGTAAAAATAATGTTTTAATAATATGAAATGAACTTGAAACATGTCCTAGCCTCATTGGATGTGTCAGGGCCGACCAAGACAACCCATGGGTCAACTTGGGGACCCCATGAAGCCACTTTGGTTGGAAAATGACATTAATATCTTTTTATTTAAAGTTAAAGTAAAAATGAGACAAACATGAAATGTTTTACTAAAATAATTTTTACATGGGGTTATGCAAATCATAATTTTGACTATATATATTCACTAGAAATCTAAAACGATTTCCTACATCATATTATTTGTTTTATAATTTTTAGACATTAAATAAATTAAATTATTTATGACATCATGATGATGTAGCGATGACCTCATTATTTAACAATTTAAATAAAAAGGAAAGATAATGTAATATCTAAGACCTACACATGTCCAAAACCTATTGTATGATTGTATTTCTAACCCTAATTACCTTATCCTCGAAACAAATCAATGTGGGACCTCCTAAATACGAATACCATTTTAAAATAAAGTGACTTTTCTTTACCTTCCGAGAGTGCCCCTCCTCTCCTCTTATAAAAGGCCCCCACCTCTACCTCCTTACCCACACTCCCAAAGCCTTTGTCTCGGCCCTACTCTTCCCATTTTGTCTCTCCACTTCCCTCTATTACTCCTTGAAGCGTCACTTTGGGCAGAAGTCTTCCCAGGGAAGCCTTTGAGCTCAAACCAAAGGGAGTTACCCGATTTTAAGGTAATGTCTTCACTTGAGTCCTTTTGTTTTATTTTGCTTCTCCAACCCCCTAAACTCTTTTTATTCATTTCTTTTGTAAAAACTACAGTATCATCAATATACTAGGATGTTTTTATAAGAAGGATTCGAGCTACACTTTCACACACCTACATCTAATGGTTAAATAACATACTGTTTCCGTGGATGGAAATTTTCGGCCTCCCGAAACGATGATTGTTCAACATTCTTTTAACACCTTAAAAGGTGGCCATTAAGATGACACTATATTTATATATGATATATAATATGTTTATGTTTTCCTTAATCATCTGTATTTTTCATTTTGGGCATACCTTTGTGGTTTCCATTAAGGGTAAACGTGATATCTTCATTTAAGGAAGTGCGGACTACCGCCCCCTCAAAGTGATGTGATTCGCTAATGCCATATGTGGTACGTATAAAGGATATATTTAATGATATTATATATGATACCATACTGGAATTAAAATACTATTGTGTATCATTATGTTTTAATTCCATTAAATATGAAATAGAAATGGAAGTAGCGTTCATGCGTACGTACGGCTTACCGTCTCCATGAACGGTACATTTCATTTCTTATCTCAAAATGTTATGTAATATTAAAGTACATATATATAATGGATATATATTTATATATTACATATAAATTATGGATATCATTCTGTAATTATAACATATATATATATCTCTCTCATTTTGTTTTAATTCCATTAATATGACAAAAAATGAAAGTAGCGTTCATGCGTACGTACGGCCTACCGTCTCCATGAACGGTGCTTTGCGTTTTTTATCTCCAAATGATATGGAATAGTATAAAATGAATATTTAATGGATATATATGATATTTTAATCATTAATACTATTCTGGAAATTATTTACTTATAACTACATGGGCAATCTTTTTTCAAACAAGTTCATTTTTGACTCATGTACCAAACATCGGCAAAAACGTCTGATATGAACTAACATTATTAAAAAATTATTATAACATTATAATATGTGATATTAAATGAATAATAATCTCTAAAGGAGGTACTTCAGCAATAATTAATTGACCAAGGTTTATTATTCAAGAATATAAAGAAACGAACAAGACAAGTTGGACTTGAGGTAAGGGATCCTACACCTCTCTTTCTTTTTAAGTACACCCTTTTATGTCATTCCTTTTAAACTCATATTTCTTGTGATTGGGATGTTCTTTTAGATTACCCTTTCTGTAATTTTTATGTTCATATGATGAGAGACCCTATTTCCTCTCATAAATCCATTTTGGAAGTTTTATGTGGCGTCGTTAGGCTGCCGAGTTTTTGTAAGGGGTTTTTCATCTCACTTTTATTCCCGTGAGATTTATGGTACATTTGCCACAATTTCCTTTGAGTGGTGTATGTACTTCCCGTTATTATACACCTTTTGTAGTATAATTTCATTAATGGGTATTCGCATCTTCATTGTATGACCCTTCTTCCATGGGGTGTATGTTTCGAAAGTTACCCAACTCGGTAAGGGGACCTTTCACCCTCCTCTTTTCAAAAGCCTTCTTTTGTTATGTCTTTTAATTCACATACTATTATGTTGGGATATGTTATTTTATATCATTATTTATGTAAATTTTATGTCCAAGTGATGAGATGCCCTTTTTCTCTCTCATCAACTCATTTTATGAATTTTGAAGTGATGCCGTTAAGCTGTCGAATTCTACCAAGGGAACTTTTTAACCCAATTTCGATTTCTTTGGGTTCAACATGTAGTTATTGAATATGTCATCTTTTGAATATGTGTGAATCAACTTTTATTGTTTTACACTTAATATCCACTTATATTGGGTGTATTTATATTTTTCACACATAATTTTGAGATTGAATTATCCTTAATTTAAGGATACCTTCTTTATAAGGGAATTCATCACATTTGACATTTCTATTGAGACTTCTTTGTTGTTATGCACCAATTCACTCTTATGTGGTGTATATACTGTCCTTTGGAATATTATATCATGAATCCATTTATTCTCAGGATATTATAAAGTTCTGACTAAATGTTATTCCTCAATTATTGTATTCAAGTGTCTCTAATTTTGGTAAAACCCCTTTAACCAAAATATCGCTTTAAATGTTTTAATGATTTGTTCTTATTAATATACATGTTTTCGAAATGGTTTTAAGGATTTATTTTTATGGATATTAATGGTTTAATTTTTTTAAAGCTTCAAGGTGGTATGGGACACTTTGATTCAAAAATCTCTTTATTAAATGTTTTAAATGGTTTTGGAAATGGTTTCTTTTTGAATGGATTCATTATTTCAATATCCTAAAATGTTATATTATGATTGAAATGTGGAAATGTTATATTTCCTTTATGCATGTTTTATGTGATACGTTTATGTTATGGTTCTTGGGCATTATTATGAAAACGGGTGGTTCCATGATAAACTAAGGGCGGGTGAGCCCGACATAGCTCTCCAATGCATTGGGTAACGCGAAGGAGTGAAACGTTAAGGTTTCTTCGAAGAGATTTATGGAATATATTGTGATGGGTATTCCAAACGTAACCAAGATGGTTACTCCCTACGTAAGAATGTTATGAATGCCTCAAGTTACCTTTATGTCTTATGATTTCTATTATTTATTCATTGTTTGATGAGGTATGTTAAAGTGCCTATGTTTTATGGGTAAAGTATGATTTCATTCTTATGTATATATGAACTCATGTTTCCTTTCCATATTTTTATAACCCTTATTGAGCTTTTTATGCTCATCCCAAGTTTTTGAAATGTTTTTCACAGGTCAAGGGAAAGGTACATGATGTGATGATAGTGTCAAGGATGTTTCAAGAAAGAATCCATGTTTTATTTTAAATATGTTTATGTTGATGGAAAGAATTAATATTGTCTTTTATGTAACCACTTTGTTTAAATGTGGAAAGTAATACAAGTTTCATGATATAATTCTCTAAAACTCTAAACCTAAAAAAGATCCTCAATGTGTAATCTTGTAATAACTCAAGATTAAGTAAGGTTTAAGGCTGGGGCCTTATAGTTGGTATAAATGGTCGGTTTAGATAACTTTAGAGGTTAGGGTATTCTTTAAGCATAAGTGGAATTACCATAATGGTTAGGATTTCACAAAGAGTCCTAGTTTTAGATAAAGTGAATGAGTAAGTATATATTAGTGTTTATCTTCCTCATTATTACATGATTTGTTTTTGATATACTCACAATGAACTTTTTTGGTTTTAGTAAATGGATGGATCTAGCAGGCACCAAAGTAACAATGGATGTGAAGGAAACTGTGACAATTTTTTGAGCAAGCAACTGAATGATATGCGAGCTGCAATGAGAACTCTTGTGATTATCCTGAACCAACTATCTGGAGTCATGATTGACCACCTAAACCTTGGTGATTTCTCTAAGGCATCATATATGCGAGAAACAAATCCCTACAAAAGTACAGGTAATAATCATAAAGGTAAGTGTGTTCAAAAACCTATGTGTCAAAGATGTGGAAAGAAACACCTAGGAAAATGTTTCAAAGGGACAGAAATATACTATAGATGTGGAAATGAATGTCATAAAGAAAGAACCTGCCATCGAAAAAGGAAGCATCCAGTTGACTCAAGGAAAGGAAAAGAACTTCTTTCTGAGGGATCAATTGAATATTTTAAATGTGGTGTGCATGGTCATTATGAAAACACATGTCCTATGAAGAAGTTTCGTGAATGGGATCACCAAGAGCTTACAAATTTTTGTTTACCAATACTTAATGCCATTCCGATTGAGGATGAAGAAACTGACAATGACCAATAAAAGGTATGTATTATTTCAGGACTATTGTTTTCCTATTTTGGAATCTTAGGATATGATTCATGATTTTTTTTGTAGGAAAGAGTTATTTCGGAATAAGTTTGAAAGGAATGGTTAATGGATCAAGAATAATGTTGAATGAGTAAGATGTCAACATATAAGGGCTTCAAGAGTTATGGTGAAATTCTTAAGAGTATTAGGTCTCTTTTGATGATGGGGTTACATTAGAAGACTTTTTATATTATGTTTAACCCTGATGTTTAATATATGCAAATTTTATTCAAGGAATAGTTATATTTTCTTTTGTGGGCATAGTTATAAAGAACCATTTGGGTTTATATGATCCTTACTTTTGAGGTAATTATGGGTTACTATATGTTATGATTGAAGTGAAAGGAATGAGATAAAACTGAGGTTAAATTATGTTATGGTAATTTTTTATGATTTTATCCCTTTTTGGGGAATGATTTGAGAATTATATAGTTTTGGGAAAAGGACAACACGCAGACCGTGTGACTACCCGTCGCGTTGGACAAAGCTGCGGGAATCGAACCCACAACCAAAGTGCGACCGGTATTTATCCCCTACCACTGGACTACGTGAAGTCCCTAGTTAGTTTGACTGATTCTTTTTAGTTATATGATTTTATGAAATAAGAGTAAGTTTATTTTGGGTTATTTATGAAAATTATTAACCTATCATGGAGGATATGTGATTAGGTTAATTACTTTTCAATACGAGACTTTAAGAGCAACTGATGTTGTTTGGAGATAAATGTTACGATTTAACTTAGAATACTATGTGACTAAATCCTTAAAATATTTGGGTTTCAATCTTAGATTGGTTTACTTTGAAGAATTTTATGGACAAATTGGTTATCGGATGGTCCTCGTTGAACTTTGGGTTTTGTTCGACAAATTTTGGAGATTAAGCATAGATTTTCTTTTTAAACGGTTATCTTTTTCAGGATTATCTGACCTTGTACTAACCTTTTTGGTTTTGGTTTTGGTTAAAGCCTAAAGACATGGGAAGTATATAGTTCTCTTTGGTGGATTAGGTGATTCTCTTGAAGTTGATTATAGTACTCTTAATGCGAACAAGTCTCCCTAAATACTCGTCTTTTGAAAAAAAATATGAGTTTGATTAAGGAATCTAGTAAAATTTGAAAGTCAACATGATAAGTGATTATGTTTCCTTATGAATAAATTCCTCAATAAAAAGTAACTTAAAATAAAAATTTTGTCTATTAACTTTTCCTACTGGGGAATCGAATACCGTTTAACCCATCACAAGTTTATGATTTTCTTATGGTTAACTTTCTCCTAGACATGTTTACTATCACTCTCCCTCAAGAACATGACCCTTTTATTTTTCTTCCATGTCCATGTTTTTCTATATATGGGTTAACTCGGGTGACCTCTGTACTTATCTTCCTTTATTTTAAAGTGATTTTTTTACCGACTCTTGTTCCGATGTGGGACTTTCAAGGATGTTTCCAAGCTAAATTTTACAAATTGCGAGGACACAATTCCCAAAAGGGGGGAAGGATGTAACACCCCAGGTAAATAAAGAATATTACATTTTCATATTTATCCATATTTGTGAATAAAATATTAATATGACTTTAAAGGGGACGCTATGCTCGATGGCGTACCCAACACGCAACAACGAGTTTCTTGGAATCTTACATTGCACTCTAATAATAAAATAATATTATTTTAAATGGTAGTTAACATGTAGCCTTTGTATTGGCGGGAATGGATATAAATAACTAAAATATGATTATATATGTTTTTAAATGTTTTTACATTTATCCAATAAAAGATAAAGGCATAAAATACGGAAAGAATTCAATTTTAGGCGTATATGCCCTAGTTTTCACTAAAGGTTCACTTATCACCTTTTGATGGAGAACCATCATTAAATATAGTTTTGTTCACTCTTATACATCCTTTTTGACAAAATAAAACTCTTCTTAATAATTGGGACATCAAAATTTACTTTGTGTAAATTTTTGGTATCTTTCCGATAAAGTTCATTTTTTTAATGACTAGTGTGAAATGTTGTATTTTAATTCAAAACCTATTTTTAATCTAATTTATTTATATGATTATATTATCTTTTGAATTGGTTTTAAAGTGAAATTAGAATATATTTTTACCATTAAATCCAATAGTGGTCGTTGAAATTAATTTCACTTTGAAATCAGACTTAAACTAGTGCCAATCTTTTGATACTTATTGTTTCATAAAAACACGCTATTTGCTCTGACAGCGGGAATTAATTATTAAATTAATTAATGTGACATATAAGTTTTGAATTTTTTAAAATAGACTTCATTTTTGAATTTGGGATATCAAATATAGCTTAGGGTGAAGTTTTGGGATTTTTCTGAAAAACTTCAATTTTTGATGAATAGTGAAACCACTAAGTGTTACTTATAAAAACTGATTTTTCCGTTTAAATGAAATTTTGCCATCTTTGTGTTTTGAGTTTCAAATATCCGACATACATGGTTGTCATTAAGAAGTAAAATGTGGTTCAATGGGATAAAAATAATTTTTTTGTGAATAGTAACTTATTAAGTTTTTAATCGCGATTAGAGGTAATTAGTGTAGTTTAAGGTAAAAATAATGTTTTAATAATATGAAATGAACATGACACATGTCCTAGCCTCATTGGATGTGTCATGGACGACCAAGAAAACCCATGGGTCATCTTGGGGACCCCATGAAGCCACTTTGGTTGGAAAATGACATTAATATCTTTTTATTTAAAGTTAAAGTAAAAATGAGACAAACATGAAATGTTTTACTAAAACAATTTTTACATGGGGTTATACAAATCCGAATTTGGACTATAAATATTAATTGTAAAGATAAAAATATTTCATACATCATAGTAGTTTTTTTATATTTTTTTAGACATTAAATAAATTAAATTATTTATGACATCATGATGATGCAGTGATGACCTCATTATTTAACGATTTAAATAAAAAGGAAAGGTGATGTAATATCTAATACCTACACATGTCCAAAACCTATTGGATGAGTGGATTTATAACCCTTATCACCTTATCCTCGAAACAAATCAATGTGGGACCTCTTAAATCTGAATACCATTTTAAAATAAAGTGACTTTTCTTTACCTTCCAAGAGTGCCCCTCCTCTCCTCTTATAAAAGGCCCCCACCTCTACCTCCTTACCCACACTCACAAAGCCTTTGGCTCAGCCAACATCTTACCATTTTGTCTCTCCACTTCCCTATCTTACTCCTTGAAGCCTCACCTTGGGAAGAAGTCTTCCCAAGGAAGCCTTTGAGCTCAAACCAAAGGGAGTTGCCCGGTTTTAAGGTAATGTCTTCACTTGAGTCCTTTTGTTTTATTTTGCTTCTCCAACCCCCTAAAATCTATTTATTCATTTCTTTTGTAACAAATACAGTATAATCAATATACTAGGATGTTTTTATAAGAAGGATTAGAGCTACACTTTCACACACCTACATCTAATGGTTAAAGAACATACTGTTTCCGTGGATGGCGAATTTCGGCCTCCCGAAACGATGATTGTTCAACATTCTTTTAACACCTTCAAAGGTGGCCATTAAGATGAAACTATATTTATATATGATATATAATATGTTTATGTTTTCCTTATGCTTCTGTATTTTTCATTTTGGGAATACCTTTATGGTTTCCATTATGGGTAAACGTGATATCTTCATTTAAGGAAGTGCGGACTACCGCCCCCTCAAAGTGATGTGATTCTCTAATGACATATGTGGTACATATAAAGGATATATTTAATGATATTATATATGATACCATACTGGAATTAAAATACTATTATGTATCATTATGTTTTAATTCCATTAAATATGAAATAGAAATGGAAGTAGCGTTCATGCGTACGTACGGCTTACCGTCTCCATGAACGGTACATTTCATTTCTTATCTCAAAATGTTGTGTAATATTATAAGTACATATATATAATGGATATATATGTCATATATTACATCTAAATTATGGATATAATTCTTGAATTATAACATATATATATCTCTCTCATTTTGTTTTAATTCCATTAATATGAAAAAAAATGAAAGTAGCGTTCATGCGTACGTACGGCCTACCGTCTCCATGAACGGTGATTTTCTTTTTTTTTATCTCCAAATGATATGTAATAGTATAAAATGAATATTTAATGGATATATATGATATTTTAATCATTAATACTATTCTTGAAATTATTTACTTATAACTACATGGGCAATCTTTTTTCAAACAAGTTCATTTTTGACTCATGTACCAAACATCGGCAAAAATGTATGATATGAACTAACATTATTAAACAATTATTATAACATTATAATATGTGATATGAACTTAATAATAATCTATAAAGGAGGTACTTAATAAATTATTAATTGACCAAATTTTATTATTCAGGAATATAATGAAACGAATAAGACAAGTTGGACTTGAGGTAAGGGATCCTACACCTCTCTTTCTTTTTAAGTACACCCTTTTATGTCATTCCTTTTAAGCTCATATTTCTTGTGATTGGGATGTTATTTTATATTACTCTTACTGTAATTTTTATGTTCATATGATTAGAGACCCTATTTCCTCTCATCAATCCATTTTGGATGTTTTAAGTGGCGATGTAGGCTGCCGAGTTTTTGTAAGGGGTTTTTCATCTCACTTTTATTCCCGTGAGATTTATGCTACATTTGCCACAATTTCCTTTGAGTGGTGTATGTACTTCCCATTATTATACACCTTGTGTAGTATAATTTCATTTAAGGGTATTCACATCTTCATTGTATGACCCTTCTTCCATGGGTTGTACGTTTCGAAAGTTACCCAACTCGGTAAGGGGACTTTTCACCCTCCTCTTTTCAAAAGACTTATTTTGTTATGTCTTTTCATTCACATACTATTATGTTGGGATATGTTCTTTTATATCCTTATTGATGTAAATTTTATGGCCAAGTGATGAGATGCCCTTTTTATCTCTCATCAACTCATTTTCTGAATTTTGAAATGATGTCGTTAGGCTGTCGAATTCTACCAAGGGAACTTTTTAACCCAATTTTGATTTCTTTGGGTTCAACATGTAGTTATTGAATATGTCATCTTTTGAATATGTGTGAATGACCTTTTATTGTTTTACACTTAATATCCACTTATATTGGGTGTATTTATATTTTTCACACAAAATTTTGAGATTGAATTATCCTTAATTTAAGGATACCTTCTTTATAAGGGAATTCATCACATTTGACATTTCTATTGAGACTTATTTTTTGTTATGCACCAATTCACTCTTATGTGGTGTATATACTGTCCTTTGAAATATTATATTATGAATCCATTTATTCTCATGATATTATAAAGTTCTGACTAAATGTTATTCCTCAATTATTATATTCAAGTGTCTCTAATTTTGGTAAAACCCCTTTAACCAAAATATCGCTTTAAATGTTTTAATGATTTGTTCTTATTAATATACATGTTTTCAAAATGGTTTTAAGGATTTATTTATATGGATATTAATGGTTTAATTTTTTTAAAGCTTCAAGGTGGTATGGGACACTTTGATTCAAAAATCTCTTTATTAAATGTTTTAAATGGTTTTGGAAATGGTTTCTTTTTGAATGGATTCATTATTTCAATGTCCTAAAATGTTATATTCTGATTTAAATTTTTAAATGTTATGTTTCCTTTATGCATGTTTTATGTGATACGTTTATGTTATGGTTCTTGGGCATTGTTATGAAAACAGGTGGTTCCGTGATAAACTAAGGGCGGGTGAGCCTGACATAGCTCTCCAAAGCATTGGGTAACGCGAAGGAGTGAAACGTTAAGGTTTCTCCGAAGAGATTTAGGAAATATACTGTGATGGGTATTCCAAATGTAACCAAGTTGGTTACTCTCTACGTAAGAATGTTATGAATGCCTCAAGTTACCTTTATGTCTTATGATTTCTATGATTTATTCATGGTTTAATGAGGTATGTTAAAGTGCCTATGTTTTATGGGTAAAGTATGATTTCATTATTATGTATATATGAACTCATGTTTCCTTTAAATATTTTTATAACCCTTACTGAGCTTTTTATGCTCATCCCATGTTTTTGAACTGTTTTTCACAGGTCAAGGGAAAGGTACATGATGTGATGATAGTGTCAAGGATGTGTCAAGAAAGAATCTGTGTTTTATTTTAAATATGTTTCCGTTGATGGGAAGAATGAATATTCTCTTTTATGTAACCACTTTGTTTAAATGTGGAATGTAATGCAAGTTTCATGATCTAATTCTCTAAAACTCTAAACCTAAAAAAGATCCTCAATGTGTAATCTTGTAATAACTCAAGATTATGTAAGGTTTAAGGCTGGGGCCTTATAATTTAAATATTGAAAATTTAATGATATATATATATATATATTATCATTCCATTATAATTATTAGTTCACATATATCGTATACTTATTTTAAACTCATCCATAATATATTTGATGTAAATCGTGAATGAATCACACCACTTCGCAAGGCTGTACACATGAACGATGTTATTGTATTCCAAACAAATGGAAAGAAAAATGATATTTTTAAAATAACAATTCCAGAATAATAATAAAATAATAACCATAATATATATCATATATAAAATATAAATTCATCATTATTAACATCGTTGAAATGTGTTAATTGTAGGGTGACCAACCTCTGTTCACAAGGCGGTATTCCACCATAGACACGATTGATGATTGGGTATCCCATTTGATGGAAGTGCGTGAAGGTGCAGGTTTTACAAATAAAATAACAAAATATCTATGTGTTTAATAAGTTATGATATTTTATAATATTTATATAATAATAATTTGATTATGTAAAAGAATAAATAAACCATAAATACTTGGTTAAAAATGATACCTCTTCATCGGAAAAACCCCTTTTTTATAATAGCTTAGGAACCCTAAGGGTGGTTTTAATCCTAATATAAGACCTATAAAAAGTTGATATATATTAAATTGATTTATTTGGTAAGATTATTTATTAGCAAAAACGTTTTTAAATTTTGAATAAAATATAGTAAGAGAAGTCATTTTATTCGAGAGGGGAGGGGCTCTCTTGGAATGTTTCGAACTATTAATTTAATCTGATTTCATATTCAATTAAAAATGGATCCAAAGTGATATATTTATAATATATAATTTTTAAGCATATAAAAATATTATAAAATAATTTTTTTATGAATTTATTTCACACCATAAAACTTATTAGTTTTTTTGACCCTTATTTTAAGCCTTTAATTATTACCATGACAACATAGATTTTTACTATTTGAGTATTAATATAGATACTATAAAAGTGAAATTTTACCATAAATTTATCATGAATGAAATATTTAATATTATAAAAATCATTTAGACAAATATAATATTTTTAGGAATTTCATATCATTTAATAAAATATTATTTATTTTAAAATATTAATAATTTCAATTTTGAGGCTATTCTTTACATTGACCTTTAATAATATCTAAAAAGAAAGATAACATTAAATTAACACTTTTAATACAACCATAACATGTCATAGTCTTTTATAAAATTCTTGTTATAAATTTGATTATATAAAATTATATTTATTTTAATACTTTAAATAAAATTTATTTGATTTTTGTTATTAATAATATAATTACTGCATCACTATTGCGAATGTTTTTAAGGTAATGTTTTTGAACCTAAATTTTAAAACTAAATTAAAATGATAAATATATATTTTTACATTTATGATGAATTTTGTTTCAATAATAACTCCTGAATAACCCCTTATTATAAATATATTAGTTACTAAAAATATGATTGTGACGTATTTGACTTTTATTTTATTAAAATTTATAAATTTTATAATCACATATAAATGGAAAACAATGATATATATTTGACCCATTACTAATTTAGGACTATAGGTTCTAAAAAAAATTGGGGAAACTATAAGTGTCATTATACAATCCTTATCATATTATTTTGAAACGTTATTACTCAATTTTTACCCAACTTACCCTTTATCATGGTAACAAAAACATAACAAAGTAATTATTTGTATTGTCAAGAAATAAAATTTTCCTATTTTATAAATATTGAACATAGTATTACTAATAATTACTCTATTTTATAGAATTAAAATCATAATATCATCAGAAATTAATTTAAAATTAATCCCATAGACTGGGTAAAAAATGGGTTTTTAAAGTTAAAATGATAAAACATAGGAAATATTATTATATCCAATTTGAATGTAAAATTGATTCCAAGGACCTATATTATATTTATGGATTTATTTTTCATCCAATTTTACATTAAAACCAACCTAGAATATAATTTAACAATAGGAATAATTTAGATGAAAAGTAAGCATTCAATTAAAATGTAGTATTTTTTAATATTCATCAAAAAATGAAACATATCGTGAAAATTCAAAAAAATAAATAAAAATACTTTTTTATATTATTCTTTAAAAAATGGAGTTTTTTAAAATAAAAAAATAATAAAATTGAATAAAATAATACATGTGTGTAACCATAAGGTGGTAAAACAACATTTCAGAAACATACAGTTTTTTAGAGTAAAACATGATTTATTATTATCCAATAAAAATATATTGGATGAATGTATAATATTTTAAATAACTTGTGTAAAAAAATATAGTTGTTAATATTCAGGCCTTCAAATATATTAGATAGGTTATATCTACCATATTATATAATAATATTTAGTTATTCGTTTATTCTCGATTAGGACTATCGTTATTCTATCAATCGTAGAGTTTTTTTTTAAAAATATCATTATGTTATAAATAACCCCATTAAAATGAATTTTACACTCAAAACTTGTCTATCAGATATAAAAATAAGTGAATACCAATTCCTCATCATATCCTTAGTTTTCTATATAGGTTCCTCAAATGGGATGTATCCCCACAAAACATTAACCATGTGAGTGGTTTTGTTTTGTAAAAATTTATCAATATAACCCGAAATCTCTAAGCATTATTCTTAATGAGTAATATCATTATATATTAGTATAACATCTGAGTTTAGTAAATTTGAAGGATTATATATGTACTTCCTCAGGATAGATACAGGGACCACATCATGAACATGAGACATTTTTGGTAGACGATCCAATCGATTAGATAATGTTTGGATATGATCCATAATTTTTGAAAACAATTGTTTCCTCACAAATTTAAAATTTCTCTTCAATATTCAATGTGGGATAGTTGGAAATTTATTTATTTTAATCCCATATCATAAAAACGGTAAATGAAACATCAACTTAAAAATAGGGAATGTAAAATCTAAAGACCTCCACAAAACAATGATACAGATTATGAGGACATTAGAGGAATGTGAAAACAAGTGAATAAAAGAGAAATAAAATGGTTTTTTTCTTACGAATAATGATTGAGAATATATTCATTATAAATTTAACCATCACAAAACCATAAATATATGATGGGTTAAATGGAAATTTATTTCTAATTAAGAAATGTAAGCGGATAACATTTTTTTAAACATCCTTTTCATAGAGATGAAAAATTAAATTGCAATTTAAATTTAAGAACATGAGTTAATATAATTACATTAAAATTATAGTTTCTATCATTAATAAATTTACTCAACAAAATCATTTTTTTCTCTAAATAATGAGTATGAATTTTTTTTCCTGAAGCACTCGCTTCAACTTCTATGGATCACTAAATCTCACAAAGATAACAACCTATTCCTCCAATAATTAGGCATTAACCAAAACCTAAATGTTTATTGCAACCTATATTCTTTAAAAAGTAATAAATCATTATATGATGAAAACAACTTTAATGTATTCAATAAAATAGTTATACCTTGAGATAAACATAGGTCATTCGATAAATAGTTCTCCTTTAAATTCATCAAAACTATTTCGGACTATGATTTAATTCCAAAAATCAGAAGGATTTGATCACATAGTCTCCCAAGATAAATTTTAAAGTTTTTATCTAAATAAAATAAATCACCCTTAAAGCCTCATACCTAAAATATCATTTCCTAAATTACATAATATTTTCGGTGTTCTAAAAAATTAAATAAATAACCTGACTCACCATACTATAAAATCCCACATGTGTACGAAATAAAAAAAAATTATTCATCAAATAAAGTCCCATAGTATTCTATTTAACTTAATAATATAGGGTTAAAAAAATTTTGAACATATGCTAAAATAAACTTAATCAATTAATCACCAAATCATTTCCAATGTCTTGGTTATCTATAAAACATATTTTCCCGAAATGAACCTAAAAATTATCCATTAAATGTTTAAATAAAATAAAGTATTTATTTAAAAACAAAGACATCACGTAATATAGTTGTAGGTAGGGAACCCTTGTCTTCCTTCTATTTTCAGTTCAATTCCAACTGCCTTACAGGATTCGATGGGTTTTCACGCATCCTGTGGCTTTTTGTTTTCTTAAAAATATATTATTATAATCCTTGTATAATACCATAAATTTGAGAAATATCCTCAAGAATAACCGTAATATGTTTTAACCCAAAATTTTATCTTATACCATTCATTTTATCTCCCAAAGAGTAATATAACATCATTAATTTAATAATGAATGTTTCTAAAAAAGTAATTAGTGACATTAATATTTCAGAACATAAAGATGGAAAATGGGTTCTATGAAATAGAAATTAAGATCACCCTGAAAATTATAGATCCATGTGGATATCCAGAATTCTAAGTAATACCTAAAAATAAAAAATCATAATATCTAATATTGTATGATCCCTACACTGATACCAACTATAACAACCTAGGTTTCGCAATTCTGGATCCTATCCTATAAACATAAAAATTACAATTTTCACAACGATACTAATAAATGTGATGTAATTTTTCCAACTAAACCACCAACATTAAAATGAAATATTGGATCACTTACATACCCAAGTACCTTTTAGGTTTTTAGTTTTAGAGAATTTGGACAAACTCTTAACAATATGGGTTTATAAACAAGTCAATCATATAGATTAACATTATACCCCACTAAATCCAACATTAAAAATTGTGCATCAAAATAGTCCATGTGAAATCTTTTTAAACATAGTTCAATTATCATATTTCTTTATGAACAATGGAAATTAAAACATAATAAATGGGTGAGATGATATTTTTAGAAAGGGTAAATAAGGGATATATGAATCAAAACATAAACCTAATGTGATAAGAATATGAACATAATATTTTAAAATTATAACATTCATATAAAATAAATTAATCTTGGAAAATAAGATAAATCATAAAAATTCATAAGACATGAATTATAAAATAACAACATGGCATAAAACATTGAATATTAAAAAAGAAAAAAGAGTAGAAAAAAATTTCCTTATTAGTCAAGGATAGTTTCCAAGAATTTCATATTGGATTGGGTTCAATTCCCAAACTTCTTTAGTTATCAATGTTAAATCTAATGAATTTCATAGTGGAAACAATCCTTCTAAACTTTTTTTACTTCCTGTTCCAATCCAATACGAATTGACTTCAATCCCTATTTAGGTCCTCTCTATCTCTTGAGATATAATATCATTACCCAATTCATTGGAGGAAGATATTTTTCTCACCCATAACATATTGAAAACTACACATATTTTTTCCACAGTAACATATCTCATACATCATCTTGGAACCTATAAAAATAAATATGTTTCATAACCATTTCATCATGGAATTACCCATGGAAAATAATTGGGTTTCATAAATATTTAAATAGATGAACCAAAAAAGAATATGTATAATGTTATTGAGTAATATACCCAATAAATAATAATCAAAATAAAATAATGATATCATATATTGAAAATAATTTTGATATATCACATGAAATAATTCATGAGGAAAATATCCTTTCACTTTTAGAATCAATTTTTTATTAAAATTACCAGCAATTATAAAAAACAACTTTTAATTAAAATAAATATTCCTCTTTGAAAAAATAACATTTTATACCCTAAAATATTTTGAAAACCATTTTCATTGAAAATTGCCATTAAAACTTATTAAAGAAACATTTAAATCTATTTCCTCAATAATTCTTAAAATATCATTCAAAAAAATTGAAAACATTTTTAAAAACATGGTCTTTGATTAAAAAATACCCAACTCAAGAAAAAATAACATTAAATTAATCCCATAATATCATTAAAAATAATAAATTTTGTCATATAACATGTCAATTAGTATTACAAATTTCATTTACAATAATATAGTAGCATAACATACCATGTGTCTCAAAGAAGGAAAATTTATACCTAATTATCTTACCGATTCGGTAAATTATGAAATGCATACCCCATGAAAGAGAGATCATAAAATAGATATGTAAATAACAATAAAATCAATTATAAAGATAATCTATTACATTAATGCATATTTTATACACCATACAAAATGAATGAGTGGTTAATTTATCATAATCCTTAGATAAATAAAAGTGATTATAGAAATCCCCTTACCCCAATCATGATTTCCTTCCTATGTATTCAAACCACCAATATAGTAAATATAAGTTTATTATAAATAAATTAACTAAACCTATTCAAATATATCCTACTATATATTTTTTTCTTAGTACATTATATTACCATTTTATTTTCAATCTCAAGTCAAAGTTACATTTCGAGTGAAAAACTCTTTGTGTGTCATAATTGTTTTGAATTTTTATTTTGGGTATGATTACACTAATCTGGATTCTCTCATTTAGAGATGGTAAATAATAATATAAATATTAAAAATGTATTTATACATTTATTTATAATGAAATACAAAATATATAAGTAGAATAATAAAAACACCATTCATAGAGACAGTATGTTTTACTAACAAAAAATGCTATTTCCATTTCTTTATTCTGTTCAAAGAAACAAAAGTAAAGGACATATACATATATGTTAAAATTATAGTAGAATTTTTATTTCATATATCTCAACTAAATTTATTAAACTCTTTATTTATGCATTCAATGTAATCAATTAATGAATCACATTACTTTGTGAGGTGGTAGTCCGCCTTACACACAAACGATGTTATCATATTCCCATAAAATGGAATGCTTAGAGGTTTGTATCATATAACCATTTAAAAATCATAATAACATCCTAAAAATAATATATAACATATAAAAAACGATTATTAATCATTATTCCTAATCATTAATTATGGTAATTGACAAAATAACGACCTCAGTTCGTGAGGCGATAGTCCGTTGTACACCACCCTTATGACATCTTTGTATTTTCTTTAAATAAAATATTTTAAATTTTATAATCACGTATAAATGGAAAAAAATACAGTATATTTTAATGATGATTGGTTTTGGACTAAAATTTATCATCTAATAAAATTTGGGCAAGTGTATGTGTCATTTTATAATATTCATCGTATTATTTTTACTCTTTTACCTGATTTTCTATTTACCATTGGAATAAAAATTTACTAAAGTTACAATTCATAATGTCCAAAAGTAATTGGAAAAAATTTAGTATATTTGTACCTTATATATCAAAATATATAATCCATATTTAATAATTCTAATCACATGATGTTTCGAAAGTAATTTAAAATTAATCACGTATATGTGACAAAACAATGAGTTTTTAATGTAAAAATGTTTAATTTTTTGAAATATTTTTATATATAATTTCATTATAAAATTGGTTACAATTTATTAAACTAGATTTATTGATATATAATTTATCTTATTATACCTTAAAACTCGTTTAAAATATAATTTAACATTATAAATTACTTAAAGTGAAATCCAGTTTTCATTCACAAAGCAGTTTTTTTCTCTATTAATCAAAACATGAAACATATCTAGAAAAAAAAATATTCATAAAATTTATATTTTGATATTATTATCTCAAAATTAAAGTTTATATATTAAAATAATTTTTATAAATTATTAAATTCGGTTTTCAAACAATTGTTCCATCAAGAGGTGGTGAACTTTCTTTTTAGAACAATATATATTTTTATTGTTAAACAAGATTTATTTTTATCTAATGAGATTATATTAGATGAATATCAAAAAAATTAATAAAAATATATAAAAATAACATAGTTATTCCTATTCATAGCCTCCAATATAATGGCCAGTAAATATTTTCCATATTATGTAAAAATATTTAGTTGTTCATTTAAGCTCGATGTTGTGTACGATTATGGTATCAATCATAGTGAATTATTTAGAAAAATATTGAGATGTTACACAAATATTATAGGATGTATCATCAATTTTGAACCCAATACCATCCAAAAATGAATTTTTTAGAAAAAAATTCGAACAATGAAATCAAATTCATTTTCGAAATGATTGCCATTTTCAACAGGAAGGATGGGATCTAAATGTTGGAATATACCATATCGGATAATAGAACTTCCTACAATAACCCCATAAGGATATTCCCTTTCTGATTGATTTGTGAGAAGTTTTTCCACCTCACTGTGGAATTGAAATAGAAATAATAATGTGTGGTAAATAATATGAACATTTATTTTGAATTTTTTGGAAAGAGATGAGATTTTAGTTATAGGAGATAGAGTAAATAAAGATAGAAGTGATAATTTTTATAAATAAATAGTGAGATAATAAGGATGGATCATGGTAATATAATTCATCCACGAACCTTCAACCCTAGATATCAAGTTTGTTTATGAAAATCAGGACTTAAATTGATTCCAGGTAATATTATACAAGAGGGGAACTTCTATTACTGTTATTTATGTTTACCATGTGAGTTTTTTATATAAATAAAATAGAGGAGGGGGGAAACCATTCACTATAAATGGGAAAAGGATGAAGGTTTACCATTAGAAAATTTTATAAAATGTAATTTAGTATATTCAAATCATTCAATATGATTATCAATAAAGACCCATCCAGTTATACCTTTGATTTATGTTTGACTAAATACTTCAATTTCATTTTAAATAAAATTACCTGAGTATATAATTTGATGCATTATGGACACTACATAAATTATGTGCATGTAATGGAAGCCTATTGCCATTTATTACATTAAAAAACCATTTTAAATTAGACGAAATGATGATAAACAAAAGTGATTTTGGAAAACAAAATCTGTGTTTTTTCCTTAGTTCACTCTTCCCCAAAATTAATATTTTTATATAATAGAACCTTCTTGAACTATATATTATTTTTAGTCTTATTTATAGGGTATATAAAAAGGAAACATGAAGAAATAGTATAAAACTGATTATGTTAGAGTACAATTCACTATTTGAAAAATAAATGCAACCCATAAAAAGAAAAATTAATTCATATACTAAAAATAATACACATCATCAGAAAGATGCATAATAAACATGCACAACCTGACAGAATCTTCATTACAAATGAGAGATTCCTTTTATATTTATTATCTTTTAAACTCAATATATTTTAATTTTTAAATCTATTCATGATATTTATAATAAAATTCAATTTCCATAGTGATTTTATTTCTATACTTAACTATTATAAGAGATATAAATTTCATAGAAATCCCATGATGTCATGTTTCATAATTTCAAATTTAATGAGATCGAATGAGTAAACTGTCCAATTTATTAATTTATTTGATTCATAGGTTATTATTTTTTATGAATCATAATATAAGATAATTAATTTATTTATATAAATGAAATTCATCTATCTTTTTTATACAATGAATTTTGTAATTTTTTGTGGATGGATTTGCTATAATTATTTTCTTTCATGTGTGATTTTCCTAATTTCATATGTTCCGTTACCAAGATGATTTCTAGACTAACTAATTTATAATTCTTTCTTGATCATATTTCTTAAATGATAATTGGATATCCCACCTGTTATAACATTCATTGGGACTTTTAATATCTATGACTGTTAAAAAATCACAATTATCATGATTGATGTAGTATTTATTGTTAATACCTTATCATTGATACCACATTTTACATCAATAATGGTTTGGTACTTATAATCAATAAATTCTATCAATATTAATGACCCATGTTATAACCTATTCATATCTATTCATAAAGTGATGTATTTTTATTTCATGATCTTAGAAAGTTAGTGTGTGGGGGTGAGGGAAGTCTCGGTGTAACCCCCTATCTTATGTCTCAAATTGAATGTGTATGGGTCCTTATTGAATTCATTCATAAAGGTTAGAGGCACATTCCATCACCAAAGGGGCTCTGTAGTGTTCTCTTTCATCTTGTGTCTTGGGTAGGGTGATTCCCTATTGGATGAGGATTCTTCTTAGCTCAAAATCATGGAATTATGTAGCTCACATGGATTTCTTCTTCAGCAACTAGAGACCGATTCCCTGGTCATTCTCATGTTAATTCATGTTATGCCCATTATTCCCTGGGAATTAACTTACTTAGTTTTCAACTCTATAGAAGTCCTATTTGATAATATTGATCTCATTAATATAGGGCAAGAAGAAAACAAAGTCACAGACTTCTTTATGTCTCATGCTTCACCAGCTATTCCTTGTAACCTTTTCAGTTCAATTAGATCCCTTCCCCTGAGTGTGTTTTTTGGAGTGATTTAACGTTTTAGGCCTACATTACATCCTGACACCATTTTTTCAGTCTTCATACCTCCTTACCCCTCTTAATAAAATTTTCTTAATGCTGATAGATGGGTAGAGGGATGTATTGATTAAAAAAATATATTATATTGTAAGGAAAACATGTGGGTTTTATATTTTGGGTATGGAAATAATATCTTGTTATATTAAATCTACTTTTTTTAATTCTTGCAAAAAATATAAAAATGAAATATATGGGTAGTGTTTTGTGAAAATAAAAAATCTTTATTACCGTATTTATGAATTTATTATTTTGGGTTAGGTGGTTTATTTGGAATTTTATCCATGCATAAATTTTTAAAAAGTAATAAAAATTAAATATAGAAACAAAATTCAATAAATTAAAAAAAACATTTATTATATGTACACTAATAATGAAATTACTATGAGTTCTAGGAAGTATGAGTTTCTATTTTATATGGAATATTTTTTTGAACATTTATCTTTTGATATCATCTAGTGTACCTTAGATAAAATACTCAAATTAAGTCATAATGTATTGACCATCAATCACAACCAACCTTAAGCATCAAATTAATCAGAACCTTATTTTCAAAGTCCTTGGGATTTTATGTTAATTTTTTCTTGATAATGTGTAGAATGTAGACCATTAGTAATACAATGGAAAAAGATTATGTACTCTTGATATTAGTATAAATCTACTTGAATTTGTTTCATATTCAATTAGAGAAAAGTAACTATTGTGTGGTAACTAATGACTTGTAATTACTTATAATCATGAATTGGGATATATGAATAAATGGGAGGAAATGATCCATACAGTGAACCATGATTGACATAGATAGATTATATATCATTATATATGAATATTCATCACATTAAAAAATCACACACACAATGTTCATAACAGTTTACTATATTTGGGAACCTAGATCACAATCTCTTATAACTTTGTGAAATATCCCCAAAGTCTCCCATAAAGCCCTTCCCATTTATTAATTATACTTGAAACTTTTATTTATAACTTGGGGAAATGAATCATAATAATAGGTCATATCAGAAGATCATTAAGGGTGAATAAAGGATATACGTAATCATAACACGAGTATAAGGGTGATATAGCATGAGAGTGACATTTGATTATCATACCCTAAATATCAATGATCATATACATAATTCATGGCATAAATATTGGAAATTCATAATGCATGAATCATAAAGCTGAAAATCATCATAAATCAATCATTATCCAAAAAATAATGTTAAATAGGTTTAGAACTATCATAAATATAGAAAATCATGTCATCTGTCATAGTTAACTACAAATTCCATCAACATATGGATCATGGCACACCTACCTCCCATAGTGAATTAAGATGAAACTGTTTCATATAGTTTATTAGGACACACCATTTCCCCATTATGGATCTACACACACCTTTTCCCCATTTCATATCTGGACACACATGTTTCCCATTGTGGATCAGTACATACCTTTTTCCAATTCTAGATCAACCTCATAGACTTATTTCCCATCATTATATCATGAGATATAAATCATTACCCAATGATTTTGAGTGATATATATGTCCCACCCATCATAAAATTTAATCATACATACAGGTAAAAAAATCCTAATAAATCATCATATCATAACTCATGAAATGAATTGGGTATCAGAAATATTTCATCCTATCATAACCTAAGGTAAAGAGATAGATTTTAAAATAATTTCATAAATAATAACCCATGAAAAGAAGTTGGTTTTATAAGAATATAACCCAAAAAATAGAAAAGGGTTTAATAAATAAATTGACATCTTAAACATAATCCATTCAGAGAGAGAATGATAATTATATCCTTAGATAATATCCCTATTAAATAATAAACTATATCATATGTTTCCATCTTACCTAGAGAAGGGTTTTGAATGATAACTTGAATCATTTATTAAGGATAGAATCCTTTCTTTGAAAATCATATTTTACAGAATACAAAATATTCACAAATATTTTCGTTGAAAAAAACTTGTAATCAATATAAAATAGTATTTAAAACCAATTTCAAACATTTCATGAGGAAAATATCTTTTCCTTTTTGATGAAAAATTCATTTTAAATCATAAAATTTTGGGAAAATCATATTATTTTAAAATATATTTGAAACCTTTAAAAAAATTTACAACCATATTTATTTGAAAATTATATTGAAATATCATTTTATAAAAATATTTTATAATTTTTGTTTGAAAACATGGTTTTTTTAATAACACGGATTTCCAACTGAATAGAGCGAGATGTCCGAATTTTCATTAAAAAATATTTTATTATAATAAATACCAAATAATGGAATAATGGTACCAATACATTAATATTTCATCAATAACAAAAGGAGAATAAATATCATGAGAGTCCTTGAGAGATGCATCAAAATATTTCATCAATGGAGTGATAATTGGAAACAATTAAGATAAATGAATAGATTGTAGAAATAAAATCTTACTAATTTGGTAACATTAGATCATAATGCACATGAGATAATAATATTAAATGATGCTAAAAAATAACAAATGTTATTATATTCATGATCAAACATGTCAAGATGAATATATATAATCCTTGTAAAATAATATAGGTGCATCGAAAAACATGTCTCTCAATGAAGGTAATTTGAGAAAAAATTAACTTAGTGATTTGGTAACTTTTGAATCATAAAACCCATGAAATATAAATAATAAAATAGATATTTAAATAACCATAAATTTATTATTATTTTTCATATAACACATTCATGGGATTTATATACACCACCCAAAAAATGAGTGGTCTGTAAGGCATAAGTCTCAGAGAAAAAAATTGAGATGAGAAAGCCCTTACCTAAAATCATTAATTTATTCATACTTTTTAAAACCTCATGATTAATAAGTATAAGTTTTTTTATAAATAAACCATATAACCATATTTTTATATATAAACCCATATATAATTTAATTGTTAATTTTTATCACCAATTTATTAATGATTATATATTAATGTTATGTTTTGTGTAATGGCCTCTATGTTTTCATATATGTTCTGATATGTTATTCATGATCATATTACCCAAATAATGATTTAATTATTTATATAATGTTAAAAAAATTATAAATATCATATATAGTCAGAATATAATAATTTATAACAATATATAAAACATATAAATATTAAATTCAATACACCATTCATTGATATATTAAGTCGTATATACAATTTAACGATGTTTCCATTTTCCTGCCATGTTAAAAGAAAGTAAGTAAATTAAATATAACTTTATATATATATATATATATTATCATTCCATTATAATTCATATTTCATACATATAATATAAATTTACTACACTCATCCTTAATTCATTCCAGGTAATGTGTAAATGAATCACATTGCTCAGAGAAGACGGTAGTCTGCACATCCACAAACAAAGTTATCATATTTACACAAAATGTAATTCTTAATGTAAATGTCATAAAAATTTCAAAAATAATATTTGTATCATAAATTATTTATATATATATTATAAAAATATAAATTACTTCATTAATTCCATCTATGAAAGGTTGTAATGGAAGAATGAACAACATCAGATCGTGAGGCGGTAGTCCGCCTTACAATCAAATGATGATCTCATATCCTAGTTAATGGAATTATTTTTATATTTTGTTCAAACCATGTACATAAAAAATCTTTTTATATTTATTACACATAAATTGTTATATAATAATCTAATAATATCAATTTAATTTTTTTCGAGAAATAAGGAAAACAAAAGTGATCTTCAAATAATGTAACCTTATTTTCTGGTAACTCTTTTTTTACACCGATAAACTTATTTGGGTTTAATTATGAAAAAATTAATGATTGTAGTATTATATTAAGGATTTTCGTAACTCATAATTTCAGTTTTATGATGAGAAAAATATCTGGATAGGTGTCATGATTTGTGAATGATGAGTGCCATTTTACTATAGACGAGGAGTGAGATTCTTGTAAATATAAAATGGTAAACACTATTAGGATGAGTCCCATAACTCATGTGATTAAACAAAAGATCAATAATTTATTAAATGGGATTTATGGTTGATAAAAATATCCAAAACAATGAAATATATGCATTTGTATAATTTTTTCCTTAATGTCTATGCTTTCCTGTTTTAATCATTTTGGATTTTATTAAGGAAACTAGTTTAATATCCTATAAAAGATAACCATTATGAATAAATAAAACAAAGATTTATTAGAAAATATAAACCCAATTAATTATAATTAAATATATATAATTTAAAAAAATTATCTTATGTTTTTTGGAAATTAATTTTAAAACAATTGCATGTTAAACGTATAAAAACATCATTAACCAGAACTATGCTAACAATGTTTTTATAATTTATGGGTAAATATTTTCATAACAAATGATAATATGGAACTTGAATGTAAATTATTTTATACTTTTATACTCTAAAATCACTTTTTTGAATATTATTTGTTTTTTTAATTTTTAAATTATTTAATAATATATCATTCATTTTATTTACATATTTACTAAACAATCCATACATTGGCACCTCTTAAAAAATTATTTTAATTATATAATCTATAAAAGTAAAATTTAAATTATAATGATTAAAATAAATCATTTATATTCCAAAATAATATTTATATCTAAACCTATGTATCTTCATACATACTCCAATGCTCTATAAGTGTTAAAGACAATGAAGTTTCCAATTTTTTTATTTTTTTTACTTAACTTATTATATATGTAAATTTTAGGTAATAGTATTCGAAAAACTAATAAAAATTATAATAAGGTGTTTGCGATCAAACTATTTCCATCCAATGGGTTGTGGACATGTTTTCGGGTCATTTATACAGTTCGTATTCTACGTTTTATCAATACGTAAGGATGTCCATACCTTAATCACTCTAATTGATTTTAACAATTTTAACTATTCATTTCGGTCAAAAAATTATATTGATATTAATAGAAAATAATTATACATATTTCAAATATTAACATCCATTTTGTTCAAATTAAATTCAAATAAGTGAATAAAATTAATTTAGACGATGTGAGACAACATTTTTTAAGAAGAATAGTTCAAAAGATTGAGATTCTTTTATATCCAATTTCAATGTGAAATTAGTTCCAGCAACCTAAATTGGATTAATTGATGTAAAATTGGTCTAATAATAACATTAAATAAAATAAAAATATTATTTTAATATACAAATAAATTAAATGAAAAAGAAGCTTCCAATTAAAATTATGTATTTTCCACAATTCATCCAAAAATTAAACATTTTAGAAAAATACTAAAAAAATCACCCTAAGTTAATTTCTACATTTAGATATCAAAAATTAGGATTATTTTATCTAATTATTTTTTCAAAAGTTTCTAAAACTAATTTAATTATTAGTCATATAATGACATAAAATAAGTTCTTTTGAGAAAATATTGTTTTTTTTCAAAACATATTGACTTAATAAAAATTATATATTTCATTATCAAATATATTTATCTATATTTAAAAGTTATGAATAATATTTAAAAACTTGTTATTACTATTCATATTACTATGTTTAATGGATCTGTTATAACCATTTTTTAAAATAATAAAATTCTCTTTCGTTGGAAAATAGTCTTTCATGTAATGTAAGCTAAGTCGATGTTTTGTGTCTTACAAGATTAACTTATTGTGTTAAATAAGGAATGTTAAATGTGGTTAATCATGCAATGAATGATATCAAATAAATTTATATTATATAGACAAAAAATAATTCTTGAAAACTTGGGGTGTTAAATTCTATCCCCTTAAAATGAATTTCACACTCAAAATTCATTTGGGCCATTAATGTTTTAATAATTAAAATTTCCCTTCATTGGAACCCACATAAAAGAAAATTATACTAAATATCCTTTTTAAAACAAAAAGTTTCAAGCATAAATGTTACCCAAAGTAACTCATAATTATATTTTTACATAGGAGAACATATGTGGAATGTGAAAAGATAGACATGTAATAGAAATATAACTATCAACTTCCAGAGATTGATATAGAACTTGGTTAGGAGAATATTAATGATCTCAAATCCATAACTGAAATCAGCTTGAAAAAGTACATTAATATCATAAAAAATGATGATAAAATGATGAAATTTTATATTTGGACACTTTTCCTATATTTTAAGAGTTTTCATGATAAGATATAGTTACATTATTTTAGGACAAACATACCCTTTACTGTGCCTTTATCAGTTTCAATTACATATCATATTCATATAAATGATGTTAAATTTCTCATTCTTAAAGCATCATCACATCATGAGATATAAAATAGAATGATAGGTCATTCCCTATGATAGAGTAAAATCCTTTTTCCGCAAATCCATTATCATTTATAAAGTCATTGATAGTAACTTGACCCAAATCAATCATTAATTTTTCCAAAGATAAGAAAGATTTTTCTCAACATAAAAAACATTAAGGGTAACCTTCACTTAATCAAAATATCTCAATTTTATTAAATCACATTTATATATGATTATCTCCATTCATAATTTCATTTTAAAATATTAATTAAAAACTTATAATTCTTGATTTAGGTGGAAAAATTCATGAATTACAATATATATACTTCAACCATCCAATTTTATTCTTGAACCATTAATCATGACTCTTAAGTGTATTCCTTAATATCCATATCCAATAATTTGAAAAAGGAATCATTTATTAGTGTTCCTAAACCAAAAATTAATCATGTTTCATACATTTAATGTAAAATAAAATATTCTTAGAACATCCTATACATTTCATATGTCATTCGTGGTCTCTTTATCTTCACTAGTATAAACAATAATTGTGTCACTTTATATATTTTAATCTTGAGATTTCCCTGTAGGAAATAAATTTACATAATTTCCATACTTTCCATATCTGAAGCATTCAATGTTAACCTAATTTTTTCAAGTTCTCACCATTGACTAGAACCTGAAAGTGTAGACTGGGAAATAGTTACCTTACTAAAAAAATAAAATAATCATAAAAATTTACTTATAGGATCCCCAAATGATGACACCTACATCTAAATCAATAATACCTTGGGATTATCCTTACATGAATCCATAGATATATCCATTTATATATCCCTATGGATATCTCTTAAATTTTCTCATCCTATTTTTCCAAAGGTTGACTAAACCTTTCCTTTCATACCAACTATAGAGACATAGGATTAACATACATGGATATTATATCATTTTAGATGAATATTAATCACTTTACAATAATACATGATTTAGTGCTATAAAATATTATGGTATTTGGAAACATGGAACACAATAAATTAAAACTTGGTGAAATACCTCTAAAGTCTCCCATAAATATATTCCCCTTCAGTATGCCAACATAAAACATTTCTTCAAAACATGGTTAAAGGAAACATAAAAAAATGTGAGTATAGAATCCCAGTAAGGGTAAATAAAGGAGATAGAAAAGCATAATATTATTATAAGGGTAAGATAACATGAGAATAAAATTTTATTATCATACATTATATATAAAAGATCGTATATATGAGTAATGGAAAAAATTTTGGAAGTTTATAAGACATGAATCATAAATTTGATAAATCATCATAAATCAATATTAAACAATAATCTCATGTAATATATATAAGGAACCATCATAAATATAGGTAACCATTTCATTTGTTATGTTCAACTACCAAGACCATCAACATAGTGTATCAAGGAACACATGTTTCTCATAGTGGATTAGGGTGTGCCACTTTCCCATTGCACATTAGGACACACCTGTTACCCATTATTTATTAGGATACACCTTTTTACATGTTAGATCTGGACACACCAATTTCACATTCTGGTTCAGGACAATCATATTTCTCATTTTTTTTATTAAGCCAATCTACTTGTTTCCCATCATTATCTCATGATGTATAGATCTTTACACAATGCAATAGAGAAAGATATATGTCCCAACCATCACATAGTGAAATCATACATACAAGTGAGACAAGATAATAAACATTCACCATATCCTAAATAATGAAATGAAATTGTAACCATAAACATTTCATCGTATCATAACCTATGGAAAAGTGATGGGTTTCAAAATTAAATCATTGAATAATAACCTGTGAAAAGATGTGTCTTTCATAATCATATAACCCGTGGAATATAATCAGATTTCATAAACAACTCTACTAAATAAACATTATCCATTCAGATAATTATCAATAATGGTTTCATTATATAATATCCCCATCAAATCATAAACTATATCAAAGGATGTCATTTTAGATGAAAAATGAATTTGAAAAAAAATAGTTCATTTTTTAGGAACATTAACCATTTTTTGAAAATCTCATTTTAATAAAAAAATATTCAAAACTATTTTATTAAATTAACTTTGAAAACTTATAAAATAATCTTTAAAATTTTTTAAAACAATTCATGAGGAAAATATTGTTTTTCCTTTAAAAAACTTTAAATAATAAAACAATTTTGAAAACAATATTCATTGAAAATAGTGTTGAAAACTATAAAAAATTGGAATATTTTTTCCTTGAAAATTATATAATAGTTTAATTTATGATAAAATTTTCTGAAAAAGTATTTTAAAAACATTTTTTTTTTGAAAAAAACAGATTTCTAACTGAAGAAAGAAATATGGTCATATTTTCATAAAAATATTCACGTAATTATCATAATAAACAACGATTTGAATAATGGTTCCAATTCATGAATATTTTTTGAATTACTATAGGAGAATAAGAATCTTCATATTTCTTGATATATGGATCATAATATATTTCAAAGGGATGAATAATCGTAAATAATCCCATTTAAAGATGAGATTGTAGAAATAAACTCTTACCACTTTGGTATCATTAAATAATAATCCTTATGATAGAATAACTTTATACAACGATTATAATATCATAAAAATAAGAATATTCATGATATAACATTTCAATAGGACAGTATATACACCTTATAAATGAATATTAGAGTGTAGTAAAACATGAGTCTCATAAAAGGCAATTTGAGACAATGTTACCTTACCAATTTGGTAACTTTTGAACTATAAACCCCGTGAGATAGAGTTGGTTAAATGGATATGTAAATAAATATAAATATAGGTATAATAATAATATAATACATTCATTTTTAGTGTATATACATCATAAAAATGTCGGGGTGAATGAGGCACATGTATCACAATAATAAAAGATAGACGATAAAACCCTTACCTTAGGTATTGACATTATTCATACACATTCAAACATCATGTATAATAAATATATGTTTATTATAAATCAATAAAATAAATATATTTTTATATATCATACCATATATGATTTTACTATGACTTTATATTACTCATTAATTAATGATTCCATGATAATGTTTTATTTTTGGTAAAACCCAGTTTGTGTTTCGTATATGTTTTGACTTGTTATTCATTATCCTATTACATAAATCATGATATAATTATTTAAATAATTTAAGAAATTATATATATACCATATATATTCATTATATAAGTATTTATAATAATATATAAGAGATATAAATATGAAATGGAATACACCGTTTATGGAGACGATATGCCATATGTACACAAGAACGTCGTTTCCATTTTCTTGTCGTATTGAAAATAACTAATTGAAATAAATTTTTTGTATATATGTTTTCATTCCAATGTAATTATGATTTCATAAATATAATATACATTTACTAATATCATTCGTAATACATTCCACATTATGTGTGAATGAATCGCGTCGCTTTGAGGTGGAGGTAGTCTATACGTTCCCAAACAAAGCTTTCGTGTTTACAAAAATAATTGAGACCATGAAGTTATGTGTTATATAAAAACTAAATAAGCATACACAAATTATAAATATTAAATATATCATATAAAATCATTAATAACATCATTATTCTCATTCTTTAAAGGTGTAAATAGATGAACGAACGACATTGGTTTGAGAGGTAGTTGTTTTTCGTACACATGAATGATGACTGTGTATCCAATTCGATAGAGGTTTTTATAGGTGATGGTATAAACCTTAATAAAAAAAATATTAATATATTTATGATACTGATTTTATTATCTAATAATGGAATATGTATAATTTATGTGGCTTGAGAAAGAATGTAAAAAGTGATCATTGAAGAATGTTACTTCTTTTTCATAGAACTCGTTCTTTACACCAAATGACTTACATAGGATTATTTATTCCAAAATTGAGGAATCTATGATGATATTTCTGTTTTTCAAATATTATTTGAGAAGGTATTGTATAAACTAGAGTTCATGATATCTGTGAATAGGTGGGAAGGGTTAGTTCCTTTCTATAGTGGAAGAGGAGTGACATTCTTGTAAATATAGGAAGGTAAACACTATTGAGAGGTCTCCCTTGACTCATGTGCATAAAAAATGGATAAATAATGGAATAAATGGAAATTATGGTAGATAAAAACTCCACCGCATTAAAATAATCTCATTATTATAGTTTTGTTCCTTAACATAAAATTTTTCTAGATTTCATCAATATGGTTTTTATTATGGTACCTATTTTTATAACAACATTTATTTATCCATTAAAGCTAATATTTATACTCATATATTAGAAAATATAGAAACACTTACTTATAATTATTATATCTAATTTAAAAAAAAATATTGTGTGTTGGTAATTAGTTACAAAATAAGTTCCTCTAATGTGCAAAAAATATTTCAATAAACTGAACAATACAACCAAAGCTTTTACTATTTATGGGTCAATATGTTCAATATAAAAGATAGATTAACACATTAATGGTATGTATTTTATATTTATGATCACATGAAATGGAAATTTCAGAATATAATATTTTTATTAATTTAAAATTATTTAATAAAATAGAATTTATTTTAATTAATAATTAACTAAATAATCTATGAGTTTTTTAAAAGGGTGGGGATGAAGCCTCATTTATTACTAAAGAAAAGAAAATACCTCTTTAACTGGGTACAGGGTGACCCATTACATAGCCCTAAGGCCCAGTGGGAATTTACCACATTACATGGCCTATATGCCCATTCTTTTGGCTCAAGACCAATTCAAAAAAATATTTAGAACCAAACCTGTGTATATTATTCTGTACTCAATGGGACAGTATGTACACCTCGTAAATGAATATTGGAGTGTAGTAAAACATGAGTCTCAAGAAAGGCAATTTGAAACAAAGTTACCATACCAATTTGGTAACTTTTGAACTGTAAACCCCATGAGATAGAGGTAGTTAGATGAATTTGTAAATAAATATAAATATAAGTATAATAATAATATAATAAATTCATGGTTAGTGTATATACATCAAAAAAATGAAGGGGTGAATAGGGCACATGTCTCACAATAATAAAAGTTAGACAAGAAACCCCTTACCTTATGTATTGAAATTATTCATACACATTCAAAAATCCTGTATAATAAATATATTTTTATTATAAATCAATATAATAAATATATTTTTATATATCATACCATATATGATTTTACTATGACTTTATATTACTCATTTATTAATGATTCCATGATAATATTCTATTTCTGGTAAAAATCAGTTTGTGTTTTGTATATGTTTTTACTTATTACTCATTATCCCGTTACATAAATCATGATATAATTATTTAAATAATTTAAAAAATTATATATATACCTTATATATTCATTATATAAATATTTATAATAATACATAATAGATATAAATATGAAATGGAATACCCCGTTTATAGAGATGGTAGGCCATACATATGCAGGAATGTCGTTTCCATTTTCTTGTCATATTGAAAATAACTATTTGAAAAAAATATATATATATTATCATTCAAATATAATTATTATTTAATAAATACAATATATATTTACTAATATCATCTGTAATACATTCCACATGATGTGTGAATGAATCACGTCGCTTTGATGTGGTGGTAGTCTATACGTTCACAAACAAAGCTATCGTATATACAAAATAATTGAGACCATGATGGTATGTGTTATTTAAAAACTAAATAAGAATAAATAAATCATAAATATTAAACATATCATATAAAATCTGAAATAACATCATTATTCTCATTCTTTAAAGGTGTAAATAGAAGAATGAACGACATCAGTTTGAGAGGTAGTAGTCTTTCGTACACATGAACGATGACTGTGTATCCCATTTGATAGAAGTTTTTATAGGTGATGGTAGAACCATTAATAAAACAAATATTAGTATATTTATGATACTGATTTTATTATCTAATAAGGGAATAAGAATAATTTAAGTGGCTTGGGAAACAATATAAAAAATTGATCATTGAAGAATGTTACTTCTTTTTCATAGGACTCCTGCTTTACACCAAAGGACTTACCTAGGATTATTTATTCCAAAATTGAGAAATCTATGATGATATTTTTGGTTTATGTATATTATTTGAGAAGGTATTGGATAAACCAGAGTTCATGATAGGTGTGAATAAGTGGGAAGGGTTAGTTCTTTTCTATAGTGGAAAAGGAGTGACATTCTTGTTAATATAGAAAGGTAAACACTATTGAGAGGTCTCCCTTGCCTCATGTGCATCAAAAATGCATAAATAATGGAATAAATGGAAATTATGGTATAAAAACACTCCACTGAATTAAAATAAGCTCATTATTATAGTTTTGTTCCTTAACATCAAATTTTTTCCGATTTAATCATTATGGTTTTTATTAAGGTGACTATTTTTTATAACAACGTTTATTTAACCATTTAAACTAAATATAATACTGATATATTATAAAATATAGAAACAATTATAATTATTATATCTAATTTACCAAAAATAAATATATTGTGAGTTGGTAATTAATTATAAAATAAGTGCCTCTAATGCGCAAAAAACATTTCATTAACCTGAAAAATACAACCAATGTTTTTACTATTTATGGGTCAATATGTTCAATATAAAAGATATATTAACATATTAATGGTATGTATTTTATTTTTATTATCACATGAAATGAAAATTTCAGAATATAATATTTTTAGTGATTTTAATTTATTTAATAAAATAGTATTTATTTTAATTAATAATTAACTAAATAATATATGAGTTTGGATTTCATAAGAATTATTTTCATAAAATCATCTATAAAATTTAAATATAAATTATTAAGGTAAAAATAATTAATTCATATTCAAAAAAAATTATAACCAAACCTATTTATCTTCTTCTGTACTACAATCCATTATAAGTGTTATGGGAAATGAATGTTTCTTTTTTTGTCTTTTTCATACCTAACTTATTATGTAGGTTAATTATAGGAATATTATCCCAATAAATCATATTAATATAGAAAAGTTTTTTATGGTAGATATATTATTGTCCAATTGGTTTTGTACAAGTCTTGGGTCATTTATACACCTTATATTGTACGTTTATTCATTAAGTATTCTTATTCTTACATTAATCACTACAATTAATTTTAACTATTTTCAATAACCATTTCTATCCAGAAATTAAGTTAAAAATATTAGACTAAAAATTTAATACTTATTTAAACTAACTATATGATTTTCTTTGAATTAAATTCATATAAGTGGCTAAAATTAATTTCAAATTAATCTCGTAAAAGCTGCAAGATAGCAGGTCTGTGAGGATAAATGTTGAAATTTTTTAAATGTTTTTATATCCAACCTCAATGTGATATTATTTCCAATGACCTTAATTGGATTAATTTATGTAATATTAAACTAAATAATTATTAAAATAAAATTAAAATATGATTTAACTATATAAATAAATTATAAATAAGGTTTTTTTCCATTAAAATTCAGTATTTTTCACTATTCATCCAAAATGAAAATATTTCATGAAAATATCATAAATTCAAACAATGAGAATTTTGACATTATTAATTAAAATTCGATTTTATTTTACATAATTAATTTTTTAAAAAGTTATTACATTATTTTTATTATTATTAGTAGAAAGAAATAAAAATAAGTTCTTCTTATAAAATAATATTTTTTTCAAAACATATAAACCTTATTGAAAATTATACATTTCATTATCAATATTTTTTAACTATATGAAAACATTCAGAATATTATTTAAAAATTATTTATTAAAATTAATATTACTATGTTTATTGGCTATGTTATAAATGTTCTGTTTAAAATAATAAAATAATATTTTATAGGAACTCATTGTTGCGTGTAATGCAAGCTAAGACGATGTTGTGTCATTGCAATATTAACATGTTGTAGAATATAAATATTGTTTGAATTTTTTTATAGTCAAATTCATGAGATATATTAAATATACTTTATTCAAAAATAATAATTCATAAAAACTCGGAATGTTATAATCCAGTTTTTATCATATAGAAAAATTAGATACTTTAGTTTTTTTGTCCCCTTTTGAAGAGTAAAGTTTAATTGATGTTTTATATGGTATATAAAATTTTAATCCACCATTAATAATCAAAATTTTAAGTGTTATATAATTTTAATATTGGTAATATAATGTTTTTATTTAATTTATTTTGAACATATATGCTTTGTGAATAGAATGTTCTAATTTTGGTGGAATTGATAGAAACATGTAATGCATATATATTTGAATAGAAAATATTTTATTTATGAAGATTAATTGATTAATTATTTTGATATTTATTTTATTGAATATATAATGAATTATACAAAATGATCTGAAATGGGGGAATGAAGATCATGAACTGCATATGAAGATGAGTTTTCATGATAAGGGATAGCTATAATTTGTTCTCAATCCATCAAAGTGAACAACCAAGCAGAAATATAGGGTAACCTTTTAGAAAATAGAAATTTACATTATATTTTAAATTTATTATGTAAAAATAAGTCATGGGGTCTTTTTTAAAACATGGAAAACTCTCTGGAGTAGGAAAATGTGATATTTCTAGTGTGACCATCACTTTGATGATGTTAAAGTTAGGGGACATGACTAGTTTTTTCATTTTTAGATGAACCTTTTAATGCTACAACCCCCATATGACCAAGAACTCTAGAGAGGCCAAAATATTGAACTTGAATGACTATTGTTGACATATTTATGGGTAATTTATCCTTATCAATAATGACATATACATATAAATAAAATACTTTGGGAGATTCAAAATTTATTACATAAAGATTAGTATCTAAAAATGATATATTTATCCTCCTTTATTTTTCTATTTCATTTATTTTATATTCATTTTTTTATTTTTTATTCCTCTTAAATATTCTAATTTAACCTTCTCATCGAGTGGTAAAATCATTGAGTAATCTGGGAAGGCAAGGGAGGAACCATTTTTATCCTTGACTATTTGATATTAAATTTATAAAACCTCTACTAATTTTTAAAATATTGTTTCAGTTATTAATTTGTACTCTTAAATAACAAATGTGATTGTGTAAGTATTTGATTATTAATATTTTAATTTTTTTTCAAAATGATCTAAAATGCCCCACGACCCATTTCTAGTCTATATACATTGTAACAGGTTAATATTATGTGGTGATTTCTTAGTGACAACCAACACTTGTGTAGAATTTTTTCTGAAATTATTGGTAGTTGGGAATAACAATACCCAATCAAGGAATTCCATAATTAGTCAAGTTAAATTGATGCAATTATTCAATGAATACGAATGAGATTATACCAACATAAGGTTCCAGTAAGCATATTCTCAGCATCTCCATTTTTTCTTAGGGGGAGATAGGAATCGATCAAGAAATATCTTTATTACTAGTTTAGCATATGATGATTAGGTAAACATTTGATAATGTGATATCATTACAATAGTTATAGTAAACACAGACCTTGTAACTATCTTCATCATGTATTTTAAATAATTTAATTTAAATTTAATACTGCTTACAATTTCTCAAAATCAAATCAATATACATTTTTTCAAATGACAAAAAGTTAATAAACCCTTCTCTATGAACTCTGCAATAAGAAGCAACCAAGATTGACCACTATATAATACACAGGTAATAAAATTGCTTTATTGTGCCCCAAAAAAGGCATGTGTCCTATAACATTTTATCATATGGTAATAGTAATCAATCCACACATAGTTTTTGATAATGTATATATGTGAATATCTGATTCATAAACGTGGGAGTGGTATAATTATTTCATCCAATGGGTTGTGTAAGTGGAAATAAAAAAAATTATACTGATCAAAACATTGTGACTTGGTTTTGAGAATGAGGTAAATTTTATTATACTATAGGTTTATAAATAAGTTACCATATTCTTAGGCCTCATACATGTATATAGATATCTTGTAATAAAATTTGGCCATGAAAAATAGAACCACTAAAAATTGGTTTAGGGATCATGTAGAGTATACCATAAATTTTACAGTTTAACGTCATGTAATAAGAATATATATGACTAAAATTTAATGGTTATATGATTATATTTTTTATTTAATGTTATTTGGGTATATCTGGAAGATAAATAAAATAACATTTTTCCCTTAGTGTTGATTGAGGGGATAAAATAGAAAATAAATATATTAAGTCTCAGACACAGATAAATAGGGCGTTTGAATAATATAGAAATGGTGTATGATTTCATTGTAGATAATATTTACATTTATAAATGTCCTACAATAATAGAAAATAGTCCACATATATTTATTTGTGAATATGGATCAATCCTAATTCAATTTCATTATAGGAACCAATCATAATGAGATGGTATAAACACTAGGATGGTGTAAGGAAATATACTTCATAGAATTGGTGGAAAGACCCATTCCAAGACCTATAAGAATCATTAAATTTCTTGATATAACATGACTCAATACAATTTATTTATTAAATGGAAGTTTTTATACATATTGGATTCATTTTTATTGATAAAATGATAATGAATTAATTTTTTTGGAAGAATATTGTGATAAAATTATCACGAATGAATAAGAATCCTAGAAATAATATTAAGACTGGAGGAATTTGTAGAAATTAAAAACAAAAGAATAATCATCATCAATATATATCCTATAATAACGTGAATAAATATAATGGTATTTCAAATAATTTTCCACATAAAATATTTAGCTCATGTGCATGGGAAATATAATGGTTTGGTTATTGTATAGTTTCATTGAAGAAAACCATACATGATATGGAAAATAAACACAATAATTACTATTAAATAAATCCTTATCATATGACAGGTAATCCGGTCATCTATCACATACTAATATTATCAGTTTATATTCTTACATGATGTATCGTCATGTCCCATACTCTGAGTTCAACTGTATAAAATCAGTTGTTTCGTGGTTTAAGAGCATATTACTAGGACCAATTCAACGAAAATTAATGTTATGTGGAATTAATATTGTTATATTAATTTTAAATTTATTTATCTATATCATCATGTTATTCTATTTAACATCATGTGATTATGACATTCGGTGGTCTTTTATGAATCTATGAAAACAATTTATTGTTACACTAAACATTATTATAAAAAATGATATGATCTCCAACTATTCTAACAATGTTGTAAGATCCATTATAGTAGAACTTATGTATGTAATATGATCCCACCAATAATTAATCAATTATAAAGGGTTTATGGAATGTTATTATGGTATCTCATTGATACATGACTACTCTGGTAGGAAAAAATTAGGAATCAGATATTCTAATTGAATGATCACATGACAAGGTTCAAATGATCCTCTAGGTTAGGCAGTGTGAACAACCTTCCATCTTTGAGTCATAAAAAATCCCCCAAAAAAACTGATAATGATTATATTTAGTAAATTAATTACATATAAAAATATAGAGTGAGGAAAACTAAACCTCAATTGAAAAAAACTCAATCCCAAACAAAATTGAGTATTGGGTCCCCTATGTTGAAACAATGGTTTGGGTGTAATCAACCTATAAATTATACTTGATTTTTCTTATTCAATAATTAAAATCCATATCTACTATCTTCTATGGGATAATATATATCATTTTATTGAAGGAATTTTTATATCATTTAGTCACAATATGATATAGGAATGAATGGTCAGACTGGATATTTTACTCTCGATATACCCTCTTCAAATAAAAATAATGGAAATTGGTGTTTTTTATATCAGTTTTTTTAAGAAAATATGTTATTGATTTTAGACAGATAAAATTTATTAAATTTTCTATTCTGACTTCTATTATTGGAAATGCTTCACCCCATTGATTGAGAAAAATAATATAGTAGGGTAAACATGAATGGAGTGGTTGTGGCCGAAATGTATGGATCAATGGAATATATCTCCATATTTTAAATGGAAATATGTATTGGAAGTGTGAAATAAATCAATGGATTTATGGAAAAAAATTCATTTATCTAACAATCATGACATTTCGTGGAGAACATCATACAGTCTTGCATCATCAAGGACTAAAAGTATCTAAGTATTCTAATTTTATAGGAGAGCATGGATCATAACTTGTGGGTTTCATATGAACGAACACAGCCCTCATGTTTAATAGCATGGGTCCTTTATAATTATATTTACCTATGGAGAAACCCATCATAGATTCAATTTAAAGGAGCTCTATGAATTCATGTCATCATAAAAGATTAAATAAATATCCTATTGATGAATTAGTTTCTTCTTTGTTTAATCAAATGGGATAATACTATTGTCTAGGTATATTATTATACAATTCCTCCATCATATTATAGAATCATCAAGAAATGGTAAAGGATCTCTTTTATATATTGTATTATCCATTTAATTGATTTATTTGACAACAACGTTGATGAATGGATAGACCAACCTATAGTGTGTGATGTGAATGACTATTTTTTCCTAATTGGAATCTACCAAAGTGGTAACCACGTTTTCTATTATATCCATGTGAACATTATATGATCATGGTATGTGATGAAATGTTATATCTATGACATATTTGAAAATAAATCTTGGTATATAACCCCGAAAGAGATGAAATCATTCTTCTTAATGGAAGATTCATGATATAATTTCTTGATCAACAACTCCAAACCCAATTTAATATTTCAAATGTTAACTATTTTTTTCATTGCCAATTCAATTATTGAAATGAGGGCCTGATATTATACAATTTTTTATTGTGGTATGATATCCCATATTTACTTATCCCATATTTACATGACTTATAGGAAATATGGAATGATATACATTCATACTACCATTTAGGATTACAGTACTAGACAATTAGGAGACATAATTAACTAATATATCACATGTAATTTCAAAAAAAAAATGTAAATTTTATCAACAACATTTGGAGATAATTAATCTATAATAACTCTTCACCATCTCTCAGAATTGATTCACACATGATACTCTCATCTAGACATATCTAAAGTAAAATATTTCTTCATAACCTGGAGAAATTCATATATTATAAGGGTGAGATCAACCAATTAGTAAGGGAAATTGTATACAATAAGCTATTATAAAATAATTAAGGCATGATTAAAATATCAAGAAACAAATAATAGAAAATAATGGCATATACCTGATCACATGAACTTGAATCAAATCCATGGATGAAAAAAGTATAAATATAATCACCTAATTATAAATAAAATGTTTCATAGTGTTAGAATTTATAATTATATACATTATAATCATATCATCAAGTAAGTTTTATAAAAAATCAAAAACATACCATCAAGGACATGTGCTAAGAAGTCATAAATAAATGGGTATGCATACACTGAATACATAGGATTATTTACCTCGTGAGATTTACTGATGCATCTAAGAATTATTATTGGCCTGCCCATAATTAATTAAGTCCAATAAATACTTCATATGAAGCAATGAATAAAATTTAAAATAATTTAACGACATGAATTAGTAATCAACTAATATACATGTTAAATTAACCAGCGTAAGGATTTTCAATATTTCAAAAATCAATAAATGGAATATCTATCTAGGTATGTCTACCTCATGCTAACACATTATCGATTAATGGGGAATAGTTACATCAATACATTCTCCAAATCAATAAATGAAATTATTTTTACATAATCAATCTAGAGAAATGATATGGGTGGTTAAAACAATATATCTTAATCAAAGCTAAGGAACCTCATACATAATCATAGATAAGTAGTTGGTTTTATATATATAAAAAGTACATATATGAGTTATCAATATCTCACCCAATAAATGTAATAATGTGGAAAACTATTTTATTATCCAATAATAGTAATAGTAAAAATAAAATAAAAATTACACTTATTAAAGTAATGATAACAAGGTAGTAGTGAGGTGTTTATTCATTTTATACAGATATCAATAGTAAATGTTCCATCAAAAAAGGAGTTCTTATTGATGAAATGTAAATACTTTGATATTTATGTGAAAATACTATTTTATAAAATAATATTTCAATAATAATTAAACATATAAAAATAAGGATCAAGAATAATAATTTTAATTCAATGAAAATAAATTAATTTATGAAACCCCTTTACAAAAATCAGATTTTTAATAAAGATTCATTGTAAGGAGTTTTTATAAAAATTAAATATAAATATCAAAAAAATATTTATACATCATAACATAATTATAATGAAAAACATATCCAAATTATAGTAATAAAGATAAAAAAAGAACAACCATAAATTAATGAATGAATAAATAATTAACAAAAACCCTTTCAACATTAGTAACACCTGAAACAAAATATGGATGCATAAAGGAACCATATTTTTATTTTTATATCCCATGAATTACATCAAAAATATAGTATAATACATTCATGTTTTTTAAATTAAAATAACATGATATACAAGTAAAAATGGCGCACCAAATATGACATGTTTCAAAGAGTCATAATTAAGACCAAGAAACCCTTGCCATTAATCATGTCTACTCAAACATTATCTAACCTTTTGTGTAATAAAAAATTATCATAATTAACCAGTAAACAAACTTATTCAAACATATAACCTTTTATAAAATAATTTATAGTCATTTATTACAAATATATAAGATATTTATATTCTACCTCAATTATCATATGTTATTTGTTTTTATTGATTCTTTAGTAATTTTTTCATAATTTTGGCTTAATTTCTTAATTATAGATTTAATTTTCGTTATTTTAAGATCCTTATATGTTTTTTAATTAATTATTTATAATTTATTATAATGTTTTAATTTCATTTCATGGGTATTTTAGTTATTCCTCTTGATGATGAAATTTGTGACGATCATACTTTGGTAAATTTAAAAATAAAACTCTACATTAATAATATGTTAAATATAAATAATATGAATCCATAGTATTTTATTATATATTTCTCATCAATTAATATGAATTTCTTTCATAACATTTAATATATGAAAACCAAAATCTAATTAAACCATAATAAATTATTCCATTATAACATAGTAGTAAAATTGGGTGAGTCAATAGGAATAACCACATATTAAGGATTATGGATAAAGTTTTTAGATAAATAAAATATATTGTTAAATATGTACTCAATATTTTTAAATTTGAATATATTATTTATAAATTAATTTTTCATCAAAAATGGTTTTTGAAATTTTTTGTGAACAAATAAAATAATTAATTTTTTATTTTTTTAGAAAATTTATTTTTTAAAATGACCAGGATATTTTAAATTCTAATTTATAAACTGGAATAGATAAAAATTTAGATAATTTTATGAAAAGACTGATTTTTCGAAGAATACTACAAAAATAGATTTTTATTGAAAACATCCTTGTCATTTAAAATAATAATAATTATAAATTTTGTTATAAAATGGTTTTAAAAGTATAATCTGTTCAATTATATTGTATATATTATAATTTAGAAAATTATATTTATTTTATAATGAATTTTGTAATAAAATAATTCAATATATAAGAAATCATTTTTCTAGAAAACAATTATTTGTCGTGCTTTATGGGTTAATTTTTTAATTAAATACCTCCACTTATATGAATTAAATATTATAATGTTTATTACTTATTTATAATCATAATTTCCAATATTTTAAATGAGTCTAGTTTCATATGTGGTCATAATGAGTAGTAATAATAGTAAAAAAATCATCGTTCTTAATGTTAAAGCAAGTATACCGGGAGAGGGGGGTTAAACCAATAGGTAAGGGTATTTTTTTCTAATAAAACATGTTTAAATACAATTTTATAGACATATTGTGACCTAATACTATCCAAAATTCAAATATATTTTTATTTCTAATTATTTGGCTTGAGTATGACTTGATTATATATTACTCACTTCAAAAATTCAAAATGTGTCATCTCCCCCACTTTTAAAAGGACAACCCTGATTTATCTTCTATACATCAATTTCAGTCATATATTGTTTCTATAACTACAAAAAATCTCTTATTATCTTCCATATCCTTAAATTATAGGTTTCGGTATTCTTAATATACATTTCCATGGGGTTTTAAGAAAGGATCTAAAGGAGGCCTACCAAAGAAGAGGTAATCATATTATTGGGCCTCTTCAAATTTATTTCTTCTTATACCTCATATAAATATATGGTTTTTAGCATCAAATAATAAATTATCTATCCTAAATATAATTATATGTTCTTATTATGATATAACCACCAATATCCACACTGTATTTCTATAAATGTGAAGTGAAAGTATCTCTCATGTGAGCATATGGACTATCGTATCCACGTAGGGATACAATTAATTTTCCATAAATATTTTTAATTGACGGTTATTATGAATGGGAAAAAGTGTATATATTATATTTATGTTAATTAAAATATTATCTCTACCATTTTAAATTTTAATCCATTAGAGAGAAAATAGTGTCTCTCATGCGTACTTATGGACCACCGCCTCCACGAAACAATGTGATTCATTTTTAATTTCTCGTTTAGAAGGATAGTTATAAGGATATATTTTCATAGTATATATTATATATATGAAATAATACTAATTTTTTAATCGTAAAACATTCATTACCTTTATTTATTTCTATATAATTAAAATCTAAAAATTTTTCATCTGTACGTACTACCTACCATCTCTATGACTAGTGTAATTCATTTTTAAATTTCTACCTTTTATAGATGACTCCATAGAAATAGATAATGAAATTATATCATATTTCTATCATAATTATCATTATTTATATTTTTTTTCCATGATCAAAGTACAAGTAATGAAACTACCAAAAAAACTCATGAAAACATAAATTGTTAAAACCTGTAAATAATGCTTTTAATAAGAAAATATAAATAAATTGGTGTTGAAATTTTATTATTGTATCATATATGATATTATAAGTATGTATATAATTATAATAATTAATTATTATGATATTTTATTATTAATATAGATGTTTAGAGTTCTATTGAATCATGTCGAAAATCAGCTGAGGGATTCTCATCTCACTTTATTTATGTGAGGCACATGCCATATTCCCAAATTTATTTTTTGATATGGAATATATACTCATCATGAATTTATTCTATTATTATAAAAATATAAACTATGTGGATATATATATCCACTAATATTTTTCTTTTTCATGAGGTTTTTATTTGAATGTCACCAAAGTTGAAAGGAATAAATTTTAAAATCTCATTGGTTATTGGTATTTTTAATGATTTTTTTTTCAACGATGGAGTTATATGAATTATCCATTAATAATATCATGAGTTTTTTTATCATATTCTAATTGAAATATATTATATATTTTCCTTTAATTTTAATCAATTTAACTACTCAGGATATCAAATTAATAATTTACAGAAAATTGATTTTATTTCTCTCTTCGGTCGAAAATATTTTTTCTTCCATACCCTTATTTCAATAAATGATTTCAAGAATGATTTTATTATTATAATAATATAGTTTAAATTATTTCTTACCAAGAATTTTATTAAACAAAATTAAAATGATATATTTTTTCCTTTTCTTAATTAGTTAATTTTGAATTTTTACCAAAAAACATGAAACTAATAGTTGTTTTAACATATATTCCATTATCAGAATCTCCTACAATCATAACCACTCGAAGAATTGAATATTATTTTACATGTTTACATGTTATTTTTAAATAAAATTTTTCCATAATATTAAAAGAAATTAATTAAATGATTCCAAAATGAAAAGGGTATTTTCTTCAAGAAATATTACAAGAGACCATTTAATAGAATTTTCAATTATGATACCTACCTTAGATATTACATATGATTTATGGGGGGTATTATCCAAATATACCATCCAATTTTATTCTTTCAATGGATCATAATGATTATGATTTATTAATAATTCTATCAAACCATTTTCTTTCCCATATGTAGATTATGTTTTGATAAAACCACCATTAAAACTTTTTCCTTTACTTGGGTTATGATATAATGAAATAATGAAATGTTTTTGAAACTAATTTTCATTCCAAATGTTATAAAATGACATATGTTTTATGATCTTGTGGAACACATAAACATTATTCTTTTGTGACGGGTGGGATTATAATTGTATCTCCCTCTAATGCATTGGTAAAAATGGATATATCATGAGAAAATAAAGAATGAAATGTGGTGTGAAACCAGTTTAGTAAGGGAATTTTTTCATGATGATTTTTTTTGTGTGAAAAATGAAAATGGATATGATTTAATGGGGACTAAACCCCATCAAATATGACAGTATTGGGAGTGAATCTTGACTAATGAAATAATTTTATATACTTAGGTGTATTCAACAAACTTATATCTCATGCTAATGTTATGCTGTCATGGGTCATTTTCATTGATTTCTTTATGATTCATGTCTTATGAAATTTTAATTCTTGCTCCATGAAAAAAATTATGTTATATTATATTTTGGGTATAATTATTCAATTTTTATGCCCTTGTTATCATACTCTTATGCTAGTATTATACTTTAGTTATCATTAAAATCTACCTTGTTTACAAATACTATGAAACTGAGATTACCCATTCTCATTTTTCCTTTCAAAATGTTATTAAGAATGTTTTTGAGTATGATATTTATAGTAAGGGAGATATTTTTGAAGAACATAAGAGGATATCATGTAGATATTTTTTGAAAAAGTTATTTATGTATACATTTTTCTAAAAACAATAAACAAACATGAATATGGAATAGATCATAATGTTATGTATTGAATATTTATCTAATAAGATTTGATATTTATATTTTAAATGTATGGGTATCTTTAGTTTTTATCATATTAGGGTTCAGTTATAATTAAGATATTCATATTAAACATCATTGGAGAAAACCCTAGTGATAAGTCTAAGTATAAAATCAAATCAAAATGTTTTGGTAAGAAATATATTATATTGAATTTATAGTAACAAATCCTTGTCTAGATTATACAAGTAGATGTGGTATTGGAGCAAATTCATTTATATCTTATAACCCCAAAAAAGAGTTTTTAAATCATATTTAAACCACCATTTTGGTACATAGTGAGTGTTCCCATACTACACACATGGTTTGACACCTCTAAAGGATATTCTTAGGTTAACTCAAATTTTAATTTTGAACCATTATGATGGATTTGAATATATAGGGATAATATATTACCTTGGATAAACCAAAGGTTTAACATATTGAAAAGTGGATGTCTTGATTTAGAGATCCAATGAATGATTATTCATGACTGATCACATTGATCAAATATGAATTATGGTTATTCTAAACATTTTGGTTTTTGTAAGAGAATAGAGATAAAAGAACGAAGTTGAAGTAATGACAATAATGATGAAATACTGATGTATCTTATTTAATCTTAGTAAAATTAATTCCTCTATATGAATATAATAATATAGTAATTTTAGTCATATCCTCAAATATTAGATACTTAATTAACTTTAAAAAATCATAATATTATAATGAACACACATCTAGTCAATGATTCTTATCTCATGGATGTTTTTAAAAAACTTATTCATAAGAATAGTGTTATTCTCCATCTACTTAAATTTGAATTTATTTTAGTCATCGATTTTATTTATTTATATAAATAACATTTCACATTCCACATAATATATCTCACATTATATATTTTGAACAGTCATATGGTCATCTCTTAGTGAGACAAAAATAATAAACATCTGATGTAAATTATATCCATTGTATGGGTATTAATTTCCAATAAAATGGGTATTTTATCTTTGATGGTTAGGAAGAAACAAAACTTCAATGATATTCCAATTGTGTGGGAATTTATGGATGTATTTATAGATGATTTTTACAGTTTTCCTTCAAATCCTGAAGAATATTTTTCAACGGAAACCATACCTAGTAAAACACCTAATTCAAATACTCTATTTAGAAGATACCCTATTGAAATAACTGAATTGATTAATAGATTTGGATATAATCTATAAAATAGACTCATTCATCCTTGTTCACAACCATATAGTTTTTCTATTGTTTTTTATGAAGAAATATATATTTATGAGAATTTTCATTGACTATTGAGAAATGAACAAGAAAAATATCAACAATTATCATCATCTACTTCATATTGATGATTTTTCAATCAATTATGTACAACTAAATATATATCCAATATTTATTTTGATCTTGATACTATCTATCATGGTTCAAAGGTGAATAGATACCCAATACATCATTCCGTATGAGTAACAGAAAACCTAAATTTATAGTGAATCAATTTTTTTATCACTAGATCCACCATTAACATAATTGATTTAATGAATAAAGTATTTATTGATTACCTTGATAAGTTTTTGGTGGTATTTATAGAATATAGTTCTATATATTTCAATTTTATTTTATTGTATTAAGTGGAATTGATTATTAGACTTAATATATTTTGAGAGGAGAAGTTATACGAAAAATTTACAAATTGTAAATTCAGGATGTTGAAGGACTTTTTGGTCAATAATCTCATGTGAGGTAATATTATTATATCCATCCATGATATCTGTTATTAAATATTTTCTCAGAGCAACCAATGTAATTGAGACCCATAGTTTTCCTAGTTTTTCAAGATATCTTGAATGACTTATTTAAAATTTATCATGGGTGTCTAATCCACTCACCAAACTTACTTAGATGTGAGAATAGTTACTTTAGAAATATAAATGTGAGAAAAAATTATATAAACTGAAGAGGAGAACTGTTTTTTATCTATAGGGATACATCAACAAAGTAACTAGGATTTATCCACATGTATAATTATATGGCTACAGTTTATGCCACATGGAAATTGAAGGTTCATGAAACAAATTACCCAAAACATGATTTGGAGTTTCTTATAAATATTATTTCATAAAACATATTGTGGAAATATATTTTTGGGGAAATTTATAATATATACTAATCATAAAAGTTTAATGTATATATCAACTTAGAAAGAGTTAAATTGGTGTTGGTAATGATAGTTGGGGTTAATTAATGATTATGAATTTTTCATGCTTTACCACCCAAGGAAAAAGAAAATGGTGGATTGTTCATTAAGTCAAATGGATCATGAAAGATTATCAATTATGGGGATAAAAAGATTCAATATTTTGAGATTTTCTAAGTATGAATATTGAAATCAGGAATGAATGGTGGAAATATTATCCTTCTCAAATAAGTGTTCTACTATCTATCCATGTTATTGTTAAAGTAGAATAGAATAGAGACATAGAATTTAAAAATAATGGAATACATTTCCCTAGTTCAACCTTCATTGTGAAGAAATGACAAGGATTAGGAATCTTATCTGTGTCCCATCCATACCAGATTTGAAGGATTTATTGAATGAACCTCATAATTCATCATTCCCTATTCATACTTGATGTATGAATATGTATATCTATTTGAAAGAGTGTTTTAGTTAGGAAAACAGGTGAATAGATATTTCAGATTGTGTACCTCAGTTAATGGTATGTTATTAAGTTACTTATATGAAATTTAATTTTAAGGTGGGGTTACAACCATTGCCTATACCTATATATAATTGGAAAAAACATCATTGTGGTTTTTATTATTAGAATTCCCAAAAAATCTAAATGCCATAATTTTGTTTCCAATTTATTTTATTGATATATGATTTTCAAACACTTAATTTCAATAAAATAAGATTTTTCTCATGACCAACCTTCCATAACATACAATAATTAAGTTGTACGAATGATTAGTGTACAAAATTCTATTCTATCTGGTTGGGATATGAGGTTTACCTCAATGTTTTGGAGAATAATTCAGAAATATATGGATTCAGAGTTGGGTTTCAGAACTAATTATCATCTTAATACATGTGTTAAGTCTAATAAACCCATTCAATCTAATGATGATATTTTTTTCTTGGTTTATGTATTTTAAATGTTGTTGGGGTCAACACCATCCTCTGGTGTAGCTTTCTTATAATAATATATTCAACTCAATAATTAAAATTTATCCTTATGAATCCATCTATAGATAAAAGTGTCATACTCTAATGTGCATGAAAGAAAATGTATAGAGAAATCTATTCAGACCTAATATATATAAAGAAAGTAATGATAATGTGAGAACTATATAGCATCACATCAGGGCAGTGTTTAGTCAATAGAAATCTTATGCTAATATTTGACAGTGAAATATATAATTTGATATTAGTGAGAAGTTATTCCTATAAAATTTTCCATGGAATAATATTATGATATTTTGAAAGAAGATATATCTAATACATAGCTCAGTTATTCTCTTTGATATTTTTGATCGAGTAGGATTGGTAGCTTATTACTTTGAACATCCTCCTAACCTATATCTTGTTCTTAATGCGTCCATGTATCTCTCTTGAGGAGTCACAAACCTAATCCATCATAGGTATTGAACTCAGATATTATACCATTGTATCATGAAATATAATGTCTATGAAAACTAATATAAATCATTTATTATGGATATAAAGTACTATGGATCAAGACTATTAACCTGGTCATATTTATCTGGAAAAATAAGAAATTCTATGAAGCTGCTTGTGAAACAGGGGATGTGATGAAATTGAGATATCCTTATTTTTTATATCATAGTGATAATGTTTCATTGTATAAATTAATTATAATGGGGTATAATATAACACCCTTATATTTTATGATATATTTCAATTCAAATAAATTTAATTTCTTTGATATATTACGATACACACACACAAAATCAAAATGAACTGTAATATATTATATCATTATAACCTAGATTCTAAATTGACAGATTGGATATGAATAATCATATTTTCAAGATTATTTATAGTTATTTAAGGTAAATAACAATATATTTATAAATAATTACACAATTTTTTGTAAATTCATTATATGCATTAAAAATAAATTTTTCCTTGATATTGAATTTTATTTATTTCAATGACAATATAATATAATTAATTTATGAATATTTTAAAAAAAATATTCAAAATAATAATTTTCACCTTGGTAATATTTATTTTAATATTATATTTTGTTGAAATGTTAATAAATTTTTATAATAATTTATTTTTCAATGATTTGTGAAAATAATGGTTTTTATTGAAAATAATTATTTCATTTAAATAATTTACACAATTTATTTTTTAAAATTGATTTAAAAGTTTAATTTTTTTAATTACATTATAATTAATCCAATTTAGGTTTTCTGAATCAATTTTATGATTTATTTTGGTATGAAAAACTTTTACACTTAAGAAAACATTTTTTTTCTTGAAATCTGCCTTTTGCACATTTTAAAGGTTCTAATTTAAATTAAAACCTTCTAGTTTCATGAATTAAATTTTTAAAAAATATATTAAATATATATAATTATAATTTAAAAATTCATTAATGAGTCTACTTCCATTACTTTTATAAGAAATTGTAAAAAAAGAAAAAAAAATATTGTGGTTATGGTTAAAATTGGTTTACCTTGGGTTAATACCAGAGATAAGGGTTTGTTTGGAAACTAAACATGACAAAATAAAATTGGATAGACATATTAAAAACTAATAATTATCAAAAATATAATATAATAACATTTTTAAGAACTTTTCCCCATTATGACTTTATTATATTTTAGTATTTTGAAAAATTCCTTATGTAATATCTCACCCAATTATAAATGGACACCCCACCTTCAACTTTTTTACAATACTACGAGGCATTTATTTTGACCAAAACCATCCAATGTATATTCAACACTTTTTTATACATTAATTATAGGTGATTTGATTCTCAATATTCCATTATAATGGTCCTTTATAAAGGAACTAAATGGGGCTTACCAAAGATGATATAATCCTCTTACCCCAAATATTTTGATTTATTTCATAATGTACATCCTTTATATATATGTTATTAATTATTAATTAATAACACTATTATACTCAATATACCAAAATTTAATTATGATTATATAACCACCTATATTCACCCTCTATTCCATCAAATGAGATGTGAATGTATCTCTCATGCATATGTGTTGACCACCGCCTCAACATTGCGACGCAATTCATTTTCTATCACAAAATTTCATCAATGTTTATTATGTTGGAATTAAATTTTATTTATTATTTTTTATATAATTGTTATTCGTTAATTATAATATCACAACTTCCTTATTTCCCTCTAATCCATTGGAAAATGATATGGCTACTCATGTGTTTGTAGGGACAACGACCTCCAACATGTAATCTAAATCTTTTTTCTTTTCTTCGTAAGATTTATTATAATAATGAAAGATTTATTTAGCATATAAAATTTATATAATATAATAATGACTATTTATAGGCAATTGATTACTTACCTTTCCTTCATTCCATCCATCAAAAAGTGAAAAAATCATTCGTGTGTACAAAGGGTCTACCATCTCTATGAATAATGTAATTCAATTTTCTATATCTACATTTTATGGATGAGTACATATATATATATATGTGTGTGTGTGTGTGTGTGTGTGTGTGTGTGTCTATATATTGACTATATATGATATTTATTCCATTATTAATATTGTTTACATGATGGAACCATTATCCCTATCTAAGAACTGAAACTACTGAATAGAAAATCTCAAGAAAAATGAAATATTTACACTATAGAAAATAACGTATATTTGGGTAGTTTATTACTAGTGGTTTGATGTTACCACAGCTAATAAGAAAAATATGAATTTACATAATTTTTTAGAAATAGTTACTTAATACCAATTATTAAATATTTTTTATCGTTATCAAAATAAAAGCATTCAAACATGTATTTATATGTGCATCATTAATAAAATATTTCTAAATTGAAGCATATAACACAATGAATACATCCTTTCTCACTCAACAATCACCTGATTCCATAAGCATCCTTACATATGGTGATGACTCTATGGTGGAAAATTATTCTCCCGAGAATCTTCTCTAAATCCATAGATCTTCCTAATGTGGAGAATGTGGTATGTACTCCACTCGACAATAGTATCACCTTGTTATAAATATTAAAAGAATAAATCCCCTCTAAATAGTGGCATTTAGGTAAAAATTTATATGAAAATATAAAAGTGGTAAAAATGGGTAAAGCTAAAAGAAATAAATACCTTGTAAAATATCAATTATATAAATCTATTTTACATTTATTTTCATTATATAACTATGACCATTATGGGATGTTTTTTCATTTTGCAATTTCCTTTAAAAAAAAGAGTAAATATCACATATTATAGGTCACATTAATTAAATCAAATTATATGAATTAATAACTATAGGATCATTATATATAAATATCCACTAAAAAATTATTGATTTCACAAATATCATATTTTGAAAAACCACCCAAAATGATTAAATTGGTGAAGTAATCACCATGTGATGCAGTAATACCAAAATAAATATGAATTATAAGTGACCATTTTATGAACCCTTAAATCATATTTTGGTTTTAATGTTACAAACATCATTGAATAAAAACTAGTATTTTTAAAAAATTGGTTATACATCTTTTGGTTATGTGTGTGATATAAATGGTGATGTATACACAAACACACTAGTTCATATTTCCATTTTATATCAAATAATGATATGAAAGTTTCACTAGTAATTTTATACAAGATTCAATTTAATTGATCCTTGTTAGAGAAATAAATTCATATAGAATCATTTTTTGTTTATACTATGAAAAAAATACAAAAAGTTAAAATATTCCACAAATTTTATTTAATTAAATAATTAAATTTTCGATTAGATAATTTATCAATTGATTTAAAAATGTATATTGTGTAAAAATAATTTTTTAAAACTAACATCCATTTAAATAAACATCAATATATCAAATAAGGAATAGACTAAGGATATATAACACACTAATTCATATAAGAAATCATGGAAAAAATCATTTTATACATCAAGATAAAAAGATGATCGTTCTTAGTTTAAAATTATCATTAAAATTTATTGAATATTTATAAGTCATTTGTAAACAAAATCATTGTAATACTCCACAAATAAAATTATAGTTACAAAAAGATACAATTATAATCATTATATAGTGTTATTGTAATTACCTAATAACTACAAATCCTTTCGATTAAATTAAACCATGTTCAAAAACCTATTAATAAAAATCAAGAAAGTTTTATTAATAATGAAACACAATAACCAATATTAAACATTATTTTATTTTGGTGGAAGTTGTTTCTTAATATATGATCTTTTATGATAGAATAATCTTGTATTTCATAGGGTCTCACTTAGGTAGTAGAAAGACTTATCAAACGCTTTGGATTTTGTTCTCATAATGATCCCCTTCTGTGTTTTTATAGTCAATTTTTTCAGTTTTTCTTAGTCATTTCTTTTTTATGGTCCCTATTTTTGGCGTTCTTCCTTTTCAATTTTTATAGCTGAATTATTATATTATATTTCATTATGGTTTAATCCCTCAATTATGGTGCATCCTAATTTATGTGTATATTCATAACCCATCATAAGGTATGTTTTATATATTGGATCATCATGGCTAATTATTTAGTGATGTTAATTTGTTTTCTTAGCTACTCTTCTATTCCACGAGGTCTAAAAGATGTTTTTCACATGGTATTATCTATGGATAAATAATTAAAATCAAATGAATCCATAATTTAATGAAATTTAATCAGTTTATCATAATTTCAATGAGGGTATTTATCAGTGCAATTACTAGTGTTGGGGTTTCTGGAAGTCATATGTTGTTCCTTATGAAAATATACAGTGATCTTTACTTTTATAGGGAGTATGGTCATGTGGATTAAGGTTCTAGTAACAATATTATCATGAACATATATTTTTCTTTTTAGTGATTTATTTAAAAATATTATAATGCACACAATTTAATATACAACAATGTGTTAGAACTAGGATTGATTTTTTTAATATACATTGATGCTTTGATTATGGGTTTTTATCTAAAATGTTTCAACTTATCAACAGTGCATATCTTTAATAAAAATTACGGAGAACATGAACCCTTATAGGGAATTACTAAAAGATTTCTGAAAATACCAATTATAAAAATACTAAAAATATAGACATTGTTAATTAATCATATTTGTCATAGACAAATGAGTTTCCTAGAACAACCCACTAAATAGATAACCCTACATGAAATAGTCATCAATTGAAATAAAAAAAACCTTTCAAACCTCCTTTAATAAGGAGGTAATGAATCTGTATGAATTAGTAGTGAATCCATCATTGTCTAATTGTATTTAATGTTTTAACTTTATTATATTATATTTGGATATATGCATGCTATTGATGAAAATATTTAAAGAAATGATTCGATCATTCAAAACTCTTATGGTGTATGATGGTCATTTTGATATGCTCCAACCAGCATCAGGCATGTTCCCTATTTTCAGTTTTCCCCCATTTACATCATTTAATACCATATGAAATTATATCATATTAATCAAATAACCTCCCTATGTTATGTGTATCACATTATACTCAGAGGATATTGGAGATGTAATATCTAGAGTTTTTAATGACAATGAAAACGCTCTTTGATAATAATATGTGATTATTTATATGTGAATATTAAATTCATTAATAAAAATAATTTAATATATGATTTTATGTTATTATTATAAGGAAAAAATCACTCATAACACATTGGAATATTTAATGGAATATTTTTAGAGCTTTAGGTCAATATGTCGTGGGATTTAGAGGCTTTTATAGCCTTCTCATATACATAATAAAAATATTAAATGTATTATAATATGCACATGATATTTTTTTTAAATGAATATCTCCAAAATAGTGTTTTATTTGAGAAGTCTCAGACCACTATTATGTCTGAGATAAGGGTTTTACCCTAGGTGAGGCATAACATTTATGTGTTTTAGGAGTTTATTAATATCACATGTGAGGATATATTATTTAATATATTTTTATATTATTTTCTAGAAATACATTTCAATATCCCAAATGGTTCATTGTATGAGAAATATAAGACAACTATTTGGTCAAAAAAAAGGTGTTCACCCAAAGTGGGGCATATCTTTAATGTGGGTGGTTCTTTTTGTAAGATCTCTTATTATATTAATTCAGTTAATAAATTTATTATTAATTTAATTATTAATTAAATTATGTAATGTTCATATTCTCCATAGAAAACATGAGTCCTCCCTTTTTAACACATTGACCATCCAAAAAACCATGATTTCCCATCCATTGTAACCGTATAAATTTTTAAATGCTTTAATAAGTTTAAATAAATTAATCTGGATTGATTATTGGGTTTAGTAATGATTATAGAACCATTATTAATTTATAATTGATGAATACATGGTGCATTGGGATTTAAAATAACCCAACCATTCAGATATTTAATATGGTCCATCTCTTCAAGTCTATAAAATCATGGAATTTAGTGACTATTATTTAGACATCTATTTAAATACGTTTCTGACTCCCTGACATGGTGACCCACCTCCCTCAAACTCCCTGACATGACTCCTTACTAGGTTTGTAATTTTTAATTTATTATTTATTTCATAACATTATTAATCATTCTTATAAATTTTAGGAATCATATTATTAATAATAATAGTAATAATGGTTTAATGTTATTATATAATAAAGAACTGATTTTATAAATGGTTGGTTTCACAAAATTGTGGGAATAAAATTATAAAAATTATTAAATAATATTTTTATCAAATGACCAAAAATAATAATGGAAAATTATCAAATGATAATTTAATTGAATTATCAAAGATATTCCACCATATTATCATATGATATTTTCAAATAAATTTATCAAAGGATGAATTATTAAATATTATCAAAAGATAATTATAAGTAATTATCAAATAATAATATTGAAAAAACTATGAAACCATAATTACAAAAAATTATCCATGGATAATTCCATAATATTATCGAAGATAGTATTATAAGAGTTCTAAAATTATATTTATAAGTTATTTATCATGTTAAAAATTCTAAAAAAATTATCATTGGATATTTTCATGGATTTTCAAAGGATAATTATTATAATTATCATTATATATTTGAAAATTTTTCAAACGATTATTTATAATAAAAAAATAATTATAAATAATAATTTATGATAAATTATTGACAGAAAATTATAAAACAATAGTTTTTGATAAATTATCAAAAGAGAATTATAAGGGATAATTTTTAATAAATTTTCATAGGTAATTCTAAAAGGATAATTTTGGATAAATTATCTTTAGGTAATTATTAAAGGTTAATTCATGATAAATTATTACTGAAATAATTATTCTTATGGAGAATATTGTGAGTGCATGTGCTGGTCTAAAACCATCATTTAAAAATTATTCTAGGGAGTGAGAGTATCATCACATATGATATTTTATATATTTTGAAACAAAACAATAGGTTTTTATTTTAAGGACACATGATGAACCTTAATCTATGATGTGACATCATTTATAGTAATAAGGTTGTGATAAGGTTTCCTTGATTGTTGAGTTTTCCACTCCTACTATCGAACCACGTAGGGTGGTTTATCCGTTCCTTGAAATTTATGACTTTGTGGTGGGAAGTTACATTCCATTTTTGGCTGGATACACATGATTCCTTTATATTTATTATAAGTTGAAAAATTTGATAATAGTGAAATATTATGATCACATGTGTGTGTAGCCCTGAGAACCTTATGTGACACTTATGGCCATAAGTAATTTTGTTACTTGTTATTCATGTTTGATGATGATCACTTGTATTATTGTGATACCTTAAATTTGATTATGTGTTATAGTTTATCGTCTATCCTACAATGCGGTGTTCATTGATGGTATTGTTCTTGGAGCGGAAGAAATGTGTACCATCGTGACAAGTATATCCATTAGAGGGCGAGTGTGCAAGACTTGTGATTGTGATGATGAGGAAAATACACCTAAGGTATGGATACGATGATACCTAGTGGGAGGTTTGTAATACATTTGATACCTAGAGGATTCCAAGGTGTATTTTAATGATTCCTAGTGAATGTTTAGTAGTTATTGATGTTAAGAGGATGCTAAAAATTGACTCTCTTGATTAAAAGTGTATGTTGAGTTTCATGATTACACAATTCTATGTAACATGATTGATGAGCCTTGTGGATAGTCCTTGATTCTTTATACACCTTGATTATCCCTCTATCATAGAACCGAATTAGGTACGGTCTGGGGTATGTGGCTACTTGGTTAGTGCAAAAACACTTGATTTTGAATTGGATCTTACTAATATTGGTACAAATTTATTATTATTATTTAATACACTTTAATACTTGGGAAAATTTGGTTAAGGATGCAATGGTGGTGTCCTAATGAGTCTTGAACTCACACCCACATTTGGAATTTGTATGCGCTTGTAGATTTCATGGGGGTATCAAGAAGATAAAGGGATATGTTGAAGACTATTATTATTAAGAGTGTGAATAAGATGGTTGGCTTGGATAAAAACCAGAGGGACCTATAATGTATCATTTATTTGTTTGTATACTTTATTTACATTGGATAGGCTTTCCATGTTTAGGAGATACTTTAATTTACTTTTCATGTATATCATTTATTAAATTATTCCTCATGATTGCTCTACTATTTTATTATGTTATATATTTTTATTATTGAACCTTTGAAATTATACTGAGGGGATAGTCTCCCCACTTTCATACATTGAACCTCTATTCTAGTTGGAAGCCTCTTATATATAGGGAAGCATTCATGAGTTCATATGGAACTCCATCATGGACTCATTGGCTCATGTTGGTATGTATTGAAATGGTATCAGGGGACCATGATTCACTATCATATTCTTGTCTATGACTTTGTATGTGATAATATAGTCAATTTAAATGATATTTGGGACTTGGGAAGGGGAATTTTCCTAGTGTCTGACTAGTAATTTATAGTGGACCCTTGAGTTCACTTAATGTCTCTAATTTATGTTTTTCAGTTACATTTGGTTAAATTCACCTTGGGTGATGCACATAATATTGATATTTGATTTATTGGATTTTTGGAATGTTGTCTCATTAAGACAAGGAACATATATTCACATGCCATATATATACCTATTATTTTACCACATAGTAGTACAAAAATAAAATTCAATGATTTGTTCTATCTATTCAAGAATGTGTCTATTTTTGTGATATATCTATTTTTCAAGATATTGTGATATATATTTATTGGAATTAATTAGTTTAACTAATCATGATATCATGTTAGTATGTGTGTGTGTGTGTGTGTTGAGTCTGACTAAAAGGAAGGGACGTAAACCAGGGGTAGTGCTATAATGTATATAACTTCGGTTATAGGTAGACTCTTATATGAATTATGTCTTATACCATAGATTATATATGGTCTATTAATGTTACTAATCTAATTACTATTTTAGTGATGTCACAACAAATATTTTTATTGGGACCAAGAGATATAGAAGAATAAGAAACTCTCATGCCACCTTCTGTAGTGCATGGGAGAACACACTAGCAAGATCCTTTACCGGAATAGGTGGTTCATGTTCTGTATCCCATTTATCTAGTAATCCTTCATATGGTGCATTTCCAAGGTGGATCCATATAGAGTTTCATGACTAGTCATGGTTTGGATTACCATCTCTTACACACTTTAACATTCCATAGAACTAGTAGCACAAAAGATTCATAGTATTGTATGGAATTTATTGGGAAAATATTTGAGCAGGTCCAAGATGATGGTGAGGGGATCATGATCCTAGATACCTTAATCTATTAGTGACCCACCATGAGATATAGGACTTCCATGAGTCCTTCTGTGAAACAATATCGTCTTACTTGGGAGACCTTTGAGAATTTCTTACTCGAGCAGTATTTTCTTAACATAATGAATCAATAATGTGGTCAGTAGTTCATGGAATTGTGACTGGTTTCCATGAATTTGTCTACATACTCTGGTTAATTTATAGAGATGCTTCATTATTCTTGTTTTCTAGCTTGGAATGAGGTACACAATTCACGCAATCTTGAGATAGTCCTCGGACCGGATCTCATAAATCGTGTTAGGGTATTTGAAAAAATGATGTATACACATGTCCTTTTTAAGACCCAGTATTATAAAAGGGATTGGAGGAGGGCTCGGTGGTAGAATTACCCCTACCAATGGTGGGATAGTGAATGAGTGTACCCTCACAACATCAAGAGATTCATCGAGACCAAAGATGTACTTCAAAAAACCAGCATGAAGGGGGAACAAAGTGTAGCTTCATCATCCACATAATAATGAGATTATTATTTTATAAAACATGGAAATAATATAAACTATCATAAGTTTTGTATATAACATCAAAGAACAAGTCATTACTATAAAAGGAAGGGGAATGTTCATTAGATTTTCCCTAGAAATGTGAAGATAACTTTCTATATATGTAAGGATCAAAAACAGGGATCTGTTTTGGGTTCTTAATAGTTGACTCATAGTAGCCATGCACTCTAGTGGAAGGGGAGAGAAGATGAGACTGGTTGTGTGTACATTGGGGATTAGAATCTAGAGAATGGTGGAGATAGATTTTCCACTACTCATGGTTTGGTTCGGATCACCCCTACATTATCTACGACCTTATTTCATATTAGTGCTTCATAATATTTTATATCTAAAATATATTTGATATAACTGAATCACCAAGAAATTTATCCCTTGTGTTAGTCTCTCTTGATACACAATTGGTCACGAGAGTGGAACTTCTTCAATGATGTCCAAAGTCTCCATTTTTCATTGAAGACTGTATATATCTTTAGGAATCATGATTCTAGATTTGACAACATTATATGTGATTCTCATCATGGACTAGATGACCACCCTATAGGCTAATAATGTTTTTTATCGTAGATAGGTATATTTTTTCATGCCAAATATAGAGAAGTTTATGATGACTGGATAATGTGAACTATAAGCAGGAAGAGTTTGAAAAGACTCCATTCATATCAGGATGATGACAGTACATACGGTGGGATTGGATATTTCAATAGGATCAATGGTTTCCACCGCATATTTTCCACCAATCATGAATATAAATTAATATGCCTTTACATATGAATTCATAGGACAACCTCTAGATAAAGGATTGGACTTTGATTTAGAGAGTGTGCCAAAATAATTTCCCAGTATGATACCGATGTATCATATGGGTCCAATCAAGATAATGTATATTAAGGTACTTATAGATGAATTAGATAATATGTGATTTATCATATCTAGTAATTAAATTTGGAGTGCACTAGTTTCATTCCACAAAAAGGAAGATTGTAGTCTATGGAAATGCCTTGATTACCATAACATGGACCAAGTGATTATGAAGAACATATATTTGTTTCCCAGGATCAATGATCTTTTCGATCAGAAATAGGAAGCTTAATGTTTATCCATGATTGATCTTTGTTCAAACAATACCGAGTATATATTTATAGAGTATTAAATTCCAAATAAGTCATTTCATAAAATTTATAGACTATTTGACTTCCTGGTGATGTCTTCCAGGCTATCAAACACACTTATAGTGTTCGTGGACCTCATGAGCAATATTTTCCTACAAACATGGACTCATTCATCATATATTTCATCAAAAATATCTCAATATACTAACTGATATTATCAAAATATGTTTGAACCAATAGATATTCCTGAGTATGCATTGTTAACAAAATATTTACACAAATCTATCAAAATGTGACATCATTATTTTAGAGGTGAAGGTCCTAAGACATTTTCTCTCTAAAATTGGTATATCTATAGACCCAGAGAGGGTCAAGGAAGTCATTTCCTATATACACCCACTTATTTTGTTTGAGATAAATATATTCATGGGTTTATTTGGATATTTCTAATGGATTGTCAAGGTATTCTCCCACCTATCTACATTCATGATAATCATATGAATAAAGCGAGTTAAGTTACAGTGGTTAGACTAGTATGATGAGGCATTCCTTGATCTATATAGAAGGTTAATGACAGATCTAGTACTGAAAGTCCCTAACCCTGGGATTCATTATATGATTTAGAATGATCTATTAGAATTTTTTTTGGGAGAAGTGTTGATTCTAAAAGAGTAAGTAGTATCCTATGGGTCTAATAAGATATGACCCCATGAGAGGGATGACGCTACACATCACTTGGATCTAGTATCTGGTGTCCACACATAGATTTATTAGAGACACTATCTCTTTTGTGAAGGATTTATTATTTATATGGACCAGAAGGTTCTTCATTATATCGTTACACATAGGGAACAATACATGAGATAGAGGTTTTAGGTTGATTATCTCCAAATTTTCAATACTGATAAGGAAATTTCACTGATAAAGGGTAATGTTATTAATTATTCTCTTAGCTGTAAGACGCAAGCTGAGAAGGGGCACTGAGAGTGGTCCTCAGATGAGCAGTGGAACTTTAGGATCCCATTGGATGATTGGATGATATATTCTTGGGGGATTATGGTTCTCATATATTTACAAGAGGACCAGATAAAGGCTAACCATAAATTGGAGTAAGAGTGTACTCTAAGGTGAGAAAGACTAGCTGGTGGTTACTTAATATCCAAATATTTAATGGATGATGATGAAGTAATCATGGTACATGAGATAGTAGTAGTCCCTACATCTATCAAAGATTAACTGATAATGGATTAACATACCTATTTATGGGAATCGCATCCTAGGGTATAAAATATTTTTCATGCCTTCAAGTGGATGTTATGTTGGCCATGGAAGAACTGATACATTGTTGGTTTCATCTCATAATGTCCAACTAGTCATAGGAAGAACACTACGCACCAGCGTTCTGGTGGGTTGTTACAGCCACTCCTAATACCTATTTGGAAGTTGGAGGAAATCCTGATGGAATTTTTTGGGGGGTTACCTAAGATATTAGGAGTTGGGATTCAGTCTAGGTCAGTGTCGATCAGCTAATGATGTTTTCATACTTCTTATCGATCAGAGAGACTCACTTAGTGGAGAATCTAGGAATTCTCTATGACTGATATATTATACCCATTAATATATTATAATGACCCATCATTTCATGAACATATGGATCGTGTTTTAGTTTAAATCTCCTGATGTGACCCTTGTAATGTTAACTAATGGGGTCACAGAGGAGATTATGGTGTCTAGGAGTTGGTTCAATCCTGGAGCCCCAAAATTTAGAGAAGCGGGCTAGGCCACATGGTTTGGAGAAACCATGCCTCCTAGTCCATTAAATTTCCCTATCTGTACATGGTGTGGAAAGAGGTAAGTTGGGAGATACATGGTTTTTTTGAAACTTTGTGAGCCCAGGAACATGCTCATGTGGGAAATATATACATTATAGTAGAGGCTTTCTACATGATATTCTCAAGGATAGGGAAACCGTCTTCCAAACCATGCACCCCCAATTTTGAAGATGAAATTAAAATTTTGTTCTTCATTAACCTTAAAACCTTATTTTTCTTCTTCCATTATTCTCATTCTAGGGGGTTGCTCTCTTTCTCCTGACATATAAGTCAACTACAGAACTATTTTAGGTAATTTAATAACTAATTTATCCAAACTCAAAATAAATATTTTTCATAATCACATTATAGATTGATATAAGATCTATATTCCTATTACTTTTTATTTCAGTTTCTCTTCATATCATTCACGCTATTTATGTGTGTTCTCGTTTTCCCTTGTTTTAGGGAATTAGTCCATTATTCTTTTCTTTTTACAGTATACTTCCAATATGAGGAAATTATTACAAAAATAGTCCTCAATGACATTAAGGTAAGTGTTCAAGTTGTTTTCCTCAAAAATTGATTTGTTATCATAGTCGGAATGTTGTGTTTCATGCTGACTATTGTCACAAATAACCTTAAAATGTGTTCTTTATTTAATAACTATTTTATGAATGTATTAATTATTAGGATCATGATAATAAGGATTATTATAATATTCAGATATTGTAATTTATTTTCAAGGATTTTTTATAAGAAAATAAATCACCTCCCTTTATTAATGGGGATGATCAAACTGACAATCTTATTAATGAAATTAGACTCACAATTCATTAGAAAGTCAATTTTATTTAAAAAGAATGATGTTTCTATAAGCTATGGAAGCTAAAATACTTTCCATATGAAATATAAAAATTATAAAGGTGATCTATCAATGGTTAAGTATTTAGATAGATGGGGTTCATGATGAAATCAATTGTGTGGTTTTAGAATGAAGTGAATTTTGGTAGAAGTTGGATAAAGCTTTAACTATGTTGAAATTTTTTCTTGTTGAAATAGGACAATGATCACAAAGAGTTTTATATATATAAATTCTCATTATATGGTTTGAGGATTGTGAAACATTGTTCATGGATCACATAGTAGGTACATGGAATGGTTAAAGAAAATCGGAAAAGGAATACTTCTGTATAAGAGTGCTATGTGGACCGTGAAGCGTGCTACATGGACCATGTAAGGAATGAAAGTTCATTGGAGGTTTTTAGTCCATGGGTGGTTAACCTATCAAGGGAGTCTCATCATGTGTTGTTTTTTGGAGATTATTTATGATACCAAAAATGGATTTGGTTTTTGGAAGACAACAGCCTTCTCAAAGGAGACAGACGTTATGTAGACTACATTGAAGTTCACGATAATGGTCGTACCATATAAAGTTTTGGTGAATAAAATAATAGGTTTATTAGATTTATCTTTTCATACAATGACCCCTAATTTTATCATTATGTGTGATCAAATTTTATTATAAGTAACCATCAATTCTAGAAGAATTTAGGAAAGTCTAAAAGAGTTCGCAAGTGAGAATTCAGTGAAGGAGAGGGATTTTGAAAGAATAATTCCATGAAGAAGATTTTTTCACGGAGAAGATATTTCATGGAGGATGTTTTTAATGGAATGAGTTTTCAGGCCTTGATAGTTTACAATGAAAATGGATCTATGAAGCATTAGTAGCCCATGGGGCATCAGTATTCTATGTAGCATAGGTGGTATGCGGAAGAAGGGTGGTCCGCGAAGTAGTGGAAACCCGTGGAAGAAAAAGTTGGTTTGTTAAGCACTCATGCCACATGGTAAATGTATGTATGTAGAAAATTAGGGAAATTTATGTTGGATTAAATGGTGTTTTAAAATGAATTAAAACGGTTTTCAAAAGAAACATATGTAAATCAATATTACTCAGAAAAGTGGAATTTCTATATTGAGTAATCCGACTTCTAAATCGGACCAATAAATTGGATTGAGTATCATTAAGAAGACTAGGAAGTCCCTACCATCATCTGGGATAGAAATTGAGGAATATTTTTGAAAGATATTATTGTTAAATTTCATGAAGATTCATAATAATATTTTTTCTACAAAAACTGAATTACATATTTTGTACTAGAAGAAGCACATGCACTATTAGATTGTTTACATAGTGCTACATGGATGCATTGTTTGATAGTTTTTAAATTCATACACAAGTGTAAAGGAATATTATATTAATTTATTCCACTAAAATTGATTTTTTTTCTTTTGTATTTTATGGTATTTTATTGTTTCTAAAACATACCAAGGATATAGCTACTCTTTTTGAGTAGTAAACATTTTAAATTCTTGTGTTCTGGTGGATGTGTATTTGAATTTTTTTCTACAAGGAAATAGATATTTAATAGGATAAGATGGTTTTTTCATTTATAAGGAAAAAGAAAATAAAAATATATCACTAATTCACCCACTCCACCTCTCTGTGTTAATTTAATCCTAATTGGGAATCATCATTTATACTCTTGAGGATCAGTGTTTAGTTGTTATAGGATGTGAGCCTCAATAATACCCATCCCTTTTGGTGTTTCGTATATGAATTCACCTTTATAATTAATTTATTAAATGATAAAAGTAACTCCTAACTAATTTTATTGACATATAAATGGAATTTCACTTATGGGTAGTTTTCTAATTCATAATGGAACCTTATATGTTTTTCAGTGAACTGTGAAATTGAATTCCCATGCCTTAGTTTATTAATTTACTTGATTGTTTTGAATTTATAGCTTAATTATGGTTTTCTTTCTTAATTTAATTATATGGATTTAATCTAAATGGTTTATAAAGTGTTTCCTGGACACACTGATCATTTCAAGCCTCATTAAATGCTTTATATCAAATATAATTCCATAGTTATATTGGGATTATTGATTATGATTCTTATGAGGTGATGGCTCATATTATATATATAATTATGATTACTCCACTGATATTGGCCATGTAACTAAAATTAAAGGAATTTTTGTGTAGGACGGTTTACACTCCCTTACATCCAATATTGAGAATGATGCCTCACACCATTGAATCTATTTAAACAGTGGGCCTGACATAACACATCCCATGATTTGGGTGTTGACATGATGAAACACCCACCATATTAAATGATGAGAATGATATCTCACATTCATCATTGGATGTTTGTGTTGTAACCTTTCTTGATTATATTTTATTTTTTAGAATTATCATGGAATATGAGTAACACCCATGCATTCCAGCACCTAGTATTCTAGGTAAATGGATACTAACATTTTCTCATACGTAGTGCATATATTTTGAAGTAGTATAAAAAAATAATATATATATACATACTATATGTGTGTGTGTGTGTTTACTATTCAAACTATCATTCTGTTGTATGTAGAATCATGTAGATCTATCAGGTGTCCTTTAAGAACCTGAGGAGGCTAGTTATTATTTATTCAACATTTTTTATTTTTCACTTATATATTCACAATACAGTTACTTTGTACACTACTTATATTACCTCTAGACAACATTGGTGGTGGCCTACTGAGATTTTATCTCACAGCCTACTCAGACCACCTTAGGTACCTGATTATATTATTTTTCTATACTTTTGGATAAGGGAAATATCCTCAATATAGATTATTGATATGATTTACTCATAGTTGGATAATGGGAGTAGAGTAACTAGATATGCTCGAGATGGTAGTGGATAAGTCTTTTGGAATGTTTTTGTATTTTTTATAGAATGTTGTATATGTATTTCCCCTATTCATATTTTTTCTTCATCATGACCTAAAATTATGTATCTAACTTAGCTTTTTGAATTTGAAATTATTATTTAGTTCTTCTGTTATTTATTCTTCAGTGGTTTTTTATTATTTTTGTTGTATATGCTTCAACTAGGTCAAGTTACTATTCCAATAATCATACTGTCCGATTATATTATGCATTCTCTATTGTATACTATTTATTATATCCATTGTTCCACTATAATATGAAGGTATAGACTCTATATTATACCACCTTCATAGCCTCAATGCTAGTCACCAGCCTCTTGCATACGGGGAGGCATGCTTGAGGCCTTGTAACCCACTGTCATGGGGAACAGGTCATGTGGATGTGGGTTGGGACATTAAAAAGTGGAATCGGTGAGTTTCTTTTCTATTATCATTATATTTAGGTATTATACAGTAGATTTTGGAAAAGAGTAATTTTCAAATGAGCCTATTTAAGGGGATAGCTAACCTCTGTATACGGGACACCCGGATTTCCTATGATGGATTATTACAGTTCGTGGTTATAGTTTTTAGGATTGATACGACTTCACCATTGGGTGAAAAACATTTTTTAAGATTTTCATACTATTGTTATTATTGGAATTACATTTATTTTTCATTATCCCAAAAAAATAATGGTGTTTCATTATATGCATCATTATAGGCACAATAGGACAAATATGCTATGACTTTTCCCGTTCCACTTCCACTTTTAGAATGCATTTTTCTGTTTCATGTTATTAGTTTCTTTATTATTTTAGGGATGTGTGATGAAATTCCATGTAGGATTCGAAAACATAAATAACTCTAAATGTGACTTCATTAAACTTATAGGGTTTTCCTACATATGTTAAACTAGACACGTCAAGCAGTCATTTGAGGAATATTGAGAAATTGACTCTTGGTCGAATGGGAAAAACATGGTATGATATGGATTATGTGGATTCTATATATTATTTCATGAGGGGTTTGGCCGCTTTTGTATTAAAAATGCTAATCTATCAAATTCAACCATTTAAGATGTTTTAAAATACAGAAATGTATAAAAACATAAAAATGGAATAAAAATTTTAATTGAAGTTATCATTTTATAAATTTAAAAGAGAGACCTATACCCAAACCTAGATTTAGTAGCTAGTAGATGGTGTCTCTCTTACAATCATATGGACTGCAATGTTTTTTATACTATATAGACCATGATTTTGGAGAAAAAGTAGTGGTGTTATGTTCATATAGGATGGATTTTTAGATTTTCTATTTATATATATATGATCCTCCCAACTATTAATTTTGATTATATGGTCTGCATTTGACATTTTAGTATCATGATTCCAAGAATTCCACTAGTTTTACGCCCTAAAGGTTGTGATGACCATGCACTGAAGATGGTAGGAGCTGAGAAACCAGTTATTCCGAATGTAGTTCCACATGTGGAACCTATTCTTATTAAAGATATGGGTAATGTTTCCTAGTTCTGTGAGTTCATTTTCTGCATGATGAAATCTATGGAATGTGTTTCTTAACATGCCTTATGTATGGTAGAGTTAACTGGGGAGTTCCTATGGCATCAACCACCAACCTTTTTTTGTGATGGTGAACCTCATGTTCTTGAGACTTCACAATGAGATATTCTTTATTTTTTTAGCATCTATAGAGTCCTCTAGAGTTGATGTTCAAAATCACTATGTATACACTATGTGATTTTACAAGTACATTGTAGAATTTTGTTATCTAGGAAGATCATCATAGAGAAATGATCTACAAATATTTTAAAAATATATTCTATCAATAATTCTTCCTATAGACACTAAGGGTTAATAGAGATAGAGAGTTTGTGAACCTATAGAAGGAAATCAAGTCTATAATGGGATACACTTCTCATTTTATCATGCTTCATCATTTCACATGAAATGTAGAGGGTAATGATATTATGACCTCAAAGCGATTTGTGTATGGGATTGTATATTCCATATGTTCACAAGTTAATGTATTTAGGTTTATGAATATATCAGAGATATTTAATTGAGCCCTTGTTACAGAATGGAATTTCATGGAAGTTGATGGTGCGGGTTAGGTTAGTTCAAAACCTAGATCAATTAGTGATTTTTTTATTCAGAAAACACATCACTTCGAAGGTTCTCCTAGGGGTAGTAGCATTTAGTCTTCTCATATGAAATTTTTCATTATATTTCACTAGGATTTATGGTTATAAAAAAGCTCAATGCTTGTGAGACCCATTTGAATGTATATGTTATTTCATGATGGGTCATATCCAGTGCTTCTGCATGACTTTTCCATCAACTCCTAGTGAGTGGGGACATATAATTATTCCATGTTCACATACGGGGCATGTCATATTACATCAGGCATGCATCTAGAATACCATAGGCTTCTCAAGATGTGGTAGTGATGGAAGAAGATGTAGTCCAAAATATTATTTGGATTCCAGATCAGGGAAGTCATGCAGTAAAATTAGGCTGAGGTAAAGTCACTTACATGAAGTACAACCTATACCAGAGGAGAATTGTGTTATTCCTTCAACAGTTCAAGGTAATATTATAGTTTCTCCACTTTTGATCCATATTTATTTGAAATAAGTACATCCCACACTTTTATGTCAAAGTCAACCATGCAGATTATGGCACTTGAGATTGAACAATTTTTTGGTGTTATAACACTTGATACCCCATTAGATATCTCATCCTATTGTGTACACCAAGGTAATTAATTTCCCCTTGAAATAGGTGGATGCCTCTTTTTATGGAATATTTTGGTACTCGATGTGATGGGATATGATTTAATAATAAATATGGATTGACTAGTTCCCCTTAGAACCGGAATTGAATGATATCGTTATAGGGTGATGTTTATATCACTAGAGGGAACTAGGCATGTGAAAATGGGATAATTGGGTATTATTACATCTTGAGATGGACCCGAGCGGCAGAGGTTTCATAGTGTGATAGCTCATAATACCATTATTTTCATGGATGATCAAGGGTTATGACCCACTATTTTCCATCCTATGGTGGATTTTTTTTAGAGATGTCTACCCTATATAATTTTATGGTCTCCCACAAGTGCGAGAGGTGAAAATCACAATAGATATAGTTCTGGTAGAAGCACTACTGACCATTCCTCTTAATATGATGGAACCCATGAAGCTTCTAGAGCTCAAGTAACAACTATAGGATCTAGATTGTAAAGGATTTATATTCCATATAACTTCTCCTTGAGATTAACTAGTTGTTTTTTTCAAGAAGGTGGATGGTACCATCAGGCTCATTGTGGATTTCCATCGATTCAACCAGCTCAATGTAAAGAATCGGAAACCATGAATTCAACAAAATGAACTATTTGATTATCAATGAGAAGCATGAGTGTTTTAAAATTATTATTTGAGGACATGAATTCATTAAATATGTTTTAGGACATCAGATAGACCTCGTATAGGTTTTAGGATCATGTATAATCTACATTAGTATGTAGTCATGTCATTTGGTTTATAGAATCCACCTAAAATTTTTATCGCTTTAATGAATGTGGTTTCCAACTCATATCTGGATTCATTTGAGGTAGTATCTACTAATGAAGTCTTAGTTTATTTATTCTCCATACATGAAAATGACAACCATCTTGATATCTTCCTGAATACACTAAGAGGGAATCATCTTTATACCATGAATCATAAATTCTACCTTGGGATCGACAAAGTGCCCTATATAGGTCCCATTTTCTCAGTTTCAAGAGTTTTAGTAGACACAAAGAAAGTGAGATCTATTTTTTCCTAGAAATATCCCTGAAACCTCTTTGAATTGCACAGTTTCTTGAGACTATTTGGGTATTACAGTGGCCTCATCTAGGATTTCTCACACTATGTGGCACTGCTTAAGGTCTTGACTATAAGGTGTTTGAAATTCATATGTTCAGAATATTATGAAAAATATTTTAGAAGTTGAATATTAGATTGAATCCAATTCCGATACTAATTATTTCAGATCAAGGTACGAGCTATATTTTTTATTATGATGCATCCGGTTTTGTGATGGGAGTTGTTCTGATATAGTTGGAGAGATTCCTTAAATATTTGTTTGTCTAATTTAGGACTAACCTATGGAATTACTCGACACACAACCTAAATCTAGTTACTATAGTTCATTCTCTCTATCAGTGGAAAAACTATTTACTTAGAGAGCATTTTTTGTTATTAACTTCTCATAAAATCCTCAAGTAAACCTTTACACGCCGATATTTGAATCTCAAAAAGTGTAGGTCAGATTATTACCTATATTCATTTTATTTCATTCTTACATACATTCCTGGGAATGGTAATGTTATAGAATGCACTTTGAGTAAAAATTCTTATACATGGTCTGTTCAAGTGGCTAGTGGTATAGGGAAGCTCATGGATTTGTTTTCATAAGTATATTTTTATGTTCATGAGGTACATGAGATGACTATCCTCACATCCTAAGCAGTGACCTATATCCATCAATAATGGGTGATATCGAGGAAACTATCTAAACCTAAGGGAATTATATTATGGGAAATAATCTCAAATGATGATTCATCTTCTTGTTGGACTATGAATGGGGATGATAATTTACACTTTCATGGGTGCGTATGGGTCCCAACTTAGAATAGATAGGAGATGATGTGAAATTTTCATGCCTTGGCATGTGATGTTAAACTTTATGTCACAAAGATGTAATGAGACATACGTCACTAGAATTGGTTGGTTAGAATGAAAAAAAGTTTCTAATTTTATCACTCGGTGTTTCACCTATCTACAAGGGAAAGAATAACATTAGTTACCGATAGTACTTATGTATCCATTCTCCATTATAGAGTGAAAATGGTATGATTTTTCAATGAAATTTTCACTGGTTTATTTAGATAACCTTGAGGAAATGATACAGTTTGGGATATCATTCATCAATTGAATAATGTCACACATCTCATACCGGTGTGAGATACATTATCGATAGATGGGGTTGAGAATATATACATTTGGGAGTTCCTATGCCTTCATGGAGTTCCTAATTCTATCACTCCTGATATATATTATTTTTTACTACATGGTTCTACCAAAGGTTACAGAACTCCTTAGGTACATAGGTGCTTACCAATTTAACCTATCACTCTCCAACTGATGAACATAAAGAATGCATGATTCAGGTGTTATAGGACTATTTTAATTCACATTTCCTTGAATTCAGGTGAAGATGAGTCCGGTTGGGGATGCGGAGAGGAGTCTGGCTTTGATGACATGTAATCTGTGTTTGTATGTTGTTTTTGTCTGCACTTTGTTTGGTTTTGTGATGTTTGTTTGGGTACCGGAACCCGGTAAACTGGCTTTTGAAAATCCAAAAAAAAGGATTTCCAGGCTTGACTTCAGGTGTTCATGGTAGAAAAAATATTACTCATGTTGATTTTTCTTATACTAATTGCTTTTAGGATACAATTTTGATGGATCCTTCTGAATCCTTATATGGTAGGCCTTGTTGTTCGCCTCTTTGATGGATAGAGGTGGGGGAGTTAATTTTTCATGGAATGTGTATTACTGAGGAGCCAAAATAGACGATATATTTGATGTAAAATCATTTATTGACAGTTCAGTCTAAAGAGTAGGCATATTCCAACAATCATTGACAACCAATTGATTTTTTGGTCAATGATCAGGTTCTCTTTTTATTTTCACCCAGGATGGGCCATAGATGTATTCAAAGGTAGTGTAAGTGCTCACATAGGTTCGGTGGACCATTCAAGGTTTTCAAATGGATCAGATAAGTGGTTTACTAGTTATCACTTCCTCAGAGATACCAAACTATGTATTAAATCTTTCACGTATCTCTTCTACACTAGTATTATCCAAACCTATCACATCTCATCCATCCTGATGATGTTGAGTTGGATATGGATGCTTCCTTTGAGGAGTATCTAGTAAATATTGTGGATTGGAGTGTGAATACACCATGAGGTAGGTATGTTCTTTTGGAATGGGTGTTATGGAAGAATTCCCAAGTACATAACTAGAACAAGGTGTGGGAAGCTGATATATGAGTTGTGTGTCTAGAATTATTTTCGAACAATACATCGTTAACCTTATATGGATGAATATTTTTTGAGTTTCCTTAAGTTGGGAATGTTGTAAAGACCTGTTTTTTGTGAAGGTAGAGATCATTTGTTTTTTTATTAAAATCCCTTAATGTGGATCTTATGTTGTTACCTAATGGAGTCACAGAGGTTACAACAGTGTCTGGGGATTGTTTGGAGAATAGAGCCCAAATAATTGGAGAAGAAGACCGCGCTGCTAGGTTAGGAGAAAAATTTCTTCCCAAAACCCATGGTCACCCAAATCATATGGGATGTGGATAGAAGATTAAAGGGGTGAATTGGTTTTCTATTACCATTCACATTCAGGAACATGCCTACGAGGGACACCTGCAGTTTTTAGCTGAAGATTTTTTTCCCAGTAATTCATGGTTAGAGAAAACATCTACCCTTAGCTTTGATAGTGAAACTACAATTTTTACCTTCTTTTTGCACCAAAATGTTGGAAGAAAATAAAAGAGAGAAAGAGGACCTACGACTGGCTTCACGAAGCCACTGCGCGGACTCCCCCCAAGCAATGTGGCAGCCATGAATCTGAGGAGGCGGTACCATCCGCAAATTCCTCTGACATTCGTGAGCCCTCCACGAAGCACAAGATGCGGTACCTTCCATGAATGCCCCTGACGTTCGCAAGCCCGCCATGAAGCAAGGGAGGTGGTACCCTCTACGAAATCCCTTAATGTTCGCGAACCCTCCATGAAGCAACCGAATCCTTCTTCGTTCCACGTAAGATCTACTTCATGGTGCCTATTTCCTATAAATACCATGCTCCCCCTAAGCCCTCGGGATGGACAATCCACCCTTTCACCTTCCTAGCTCCCAAATCACGAAGCACCCCTTGCTCTGTGAATCATGAGCTACGCAAGGTATTTTTTCTACGCGAGGTGCCTCTACATTGTCTCGTTTTGATCCCCTCTTCCGAGATGGATGCCTTTCGTGAATCCTAAGGGATTTCACGAAGGAAGGGGATCCCCAAGGGGACCTGGGTTGTCACGAATTGTTTATGCTTCATGAAACACCCCTCATGTACACGTGATCCACATGCCAAGGCAGGGTCACTGTACTTCAAGAAGCACATTGCTTCATGAAACTTTGCTTCTTCAGATGCATGTGCTCCACGAGGTAGTGCTCCGCGAATACCTTTCCACTTCGAGAAGCACCTCCCATTTTCACCTCCACCCCATGCTAAGGCTGAGTCACCCCACTTTGCGAATCGCACCCCTTTACAAGTTCCCTTCACCACGCCAAGCAACCGAGATCCACAATGCCCCTGCCTATGGACTCCTCTTCTTGAAATTCCTTTTCCCGTGCGACCCTCCAATTTTTCACGATGTGACTTCAAAGTCCCCCGGACGATACCGCCCGTAGCGTTGCTCTGCCTAATGCTTCTTCACATAGCCACGCTAATGGATATTTCTTCTTCGCATAGCCATGCTAATGTGGACCCCTCGATGCTTCGATCTGTGACCCCCCTTCACCACAGCATTTCCAGTACCTTCCCTCCCATAAGGAATAGAGGGTACCGGTTATGTATGTCTTATGGGTGCGGATTAAATGCACATCGTCCGAGCTGCAAGATGTTAAACTACCAAGTACCCTCATCCTAAACACATGATGTTAAACTGTGACATCTCCCCATGCCTATAAAGCAGGGTTCCCCCCACCATGGACATTCTCCACACCCCCCGGTCTCCACAAGGATGATATACTCCTTCTGGGAGTGGTGTTTGTCTGTGGGTAAGGGAATCCAACTTGGTGTAACCACTAGCCATTCTTGCAGGAGGTAGAGTCCCCTGCTCCCTACTTTTATCTTCGGTCCCCAGGGCCAGTGGAGGACATGATAAGGTACAGGCCCCCTCCTCTCTTCCTGGGTTCCAAATCTCTCTCCATCTTCACTTTGTCGCCCTGGGGCCTCCATCCTGGAGTAAGTCCCAGCACCATGGGTCACCCAACCTATAATCCCCTCTTCTCTTCCCACAGATGCACCCTTTGCGATGGATCATCAGGTCCCTGTAACCTCTTGTTTCTCACACTGAGCATGACTCTCGTGAGCTTAGAGTGAGCGTTGACCATGACACACCTTGGGCCGCCTCAGAGCATAAGGCACAAATTCCCCCGGTCCCGCATGACATTAACTGCATTTCGATCCAATGGTAAGTCATTGTGACCCACCCAAACTATGTGTACTTTGATCCATGTCAACGCATGGTACATTGGAAGCCTTCATGAGGTTCAAGCCCACCATCCACCAGGACCAAGATCCTTATTCACATCGGTTATCCGACACGCCCCTGTCCTGCGTGACATTAAACTGCATCCCAATCCAGCGGTAAGCCATTGTGATCCCACCATCCAGTTGTTCCAACACCCCTTCAAGTCGGTTCAATAGCCCCTTTCCAACCCGAACTACGGGGACATTGATCCATGTCAAGGCATGGTACGTAGGAAGCCTCCATGAGGTTCAAGCCCAGACCCCCACCTGGACCAAGGTCCTTATTCACATTGGTTTTCCGACTCACACCCATCTGAACTACGTGGTCTTTGATCAATCTCAAGGCATGGTACGTAAGAAACCTCCCTGAGGTTCAATCCCACCAACCATTGGTCCAGACCGCCTCCGTGTCAGTGTGTCAGGCCCCTATCCTGAACTATGGGTACTTTGATCCATGCTAAGGCATGGTACGTAGGAATCCTCCATGAGGTTCAAGCCCAACACCCATTGCACCATGGTCCTCATTCACGTCAGTTCACCGGAATACATACCCAAACTACGGGGTCTTTGATCCATGCTAAGGCATGTTACGTAGAAATCCTCACAAGGTTCAAGCCCATCATCCATCGTACCAAGGTCCATCGTCATGTTGGTTCAGTGGCACCCATACAAACTACGGGTCCTTTGATCCATGCTAAGTCATGGTACATAGGAAGCCTCGCGAGGTTCAAGCCCACCACCTGGTCGTTCTGATCTCCTTCACATCGGCTCACCAACACCCAGGAAACCCAAAGTGTAAGCCCCACACATCCATTCCTGAACTATGAGGACTTTCATCAATGTCAAGGCATAGTACATAGGAAGTATCTTCGAGGATCATGACCAAAACCATCATCCATCCTAATTCTTACCTGGGCTTCCACTTCCTGGCGATATCATGCCATCTCATTCCCCACCATAGTATTCGGGAAGCCACCCACACACCGGCCCCAATATCTGTGTTCCCTCAAGGGGGTTCTTCAATCTGTTCCACTCTAGCTAGTATTCTAATCAGCCTGATCCATCTCTGCTGGACATTAAACTTGTGACATACCTTGTGTTAAGGACTGGGAGTTGAGGAAAACCTCAGATACATGCCTATAGAATATGATTCCCGTGCTCTATGTGGGATTCCATAGGCTTCCGCACCCTCAATAATATCTATAATAAGGGAAAAAGATATAAAAGCCAATTCCCCAGCATCCTGATACACCAGTGATGCCTCAATGTGACTACTCCCCCAACTAAAGGTTGCTGCCCTGACCAGACCCCTTAGAATTTCCTGACAGAAGTAGTGTATTTAACCGGCGTCCATGGAAACATGGAACTATGAAGAGTTTCACGAACAACATATTAAATATATGAGGGAGACCTGGACTAGGTGACGAGCTCTGAGGAGGAATCCACGGAAGGAAGAACCGACATCCCATCATCCTGTTTCGATCAATGAGAAGACTTCCCTGAATAAGGAGCGAATGTCGCCCGCCATTGGAAAGTGGGAATGTGGGGCAACATAACCGCGCCAACGTCCCCTGAACAAAACGGACGTGCATGCCCTGGAAAAAGTGTCAGAAACAGAAATGGTGAACCTGATGTGAAGTTATTCTCCTCAAAATAGAGATTAATAGCGCTCGAGACATTAGTAGTGTGACGTGTCACCGGATCAAGATATCTCATGCTGGGTCCTACCAAGAAAATAGCGGGCCTGGCGTGAAACTCATTAAAAGTTGGGGCTGTCAAAATGTTGGGCATCTCAGTCTGTGATGTTGTCAGCGTGGATCCATCTTACCGGTCGTGGAAGACGGAATGCCGTTGGGGCACTGGGTGTCGATTTTTTTTCTGTCAGTACTAATGAGCTGATCTCCCTGACTTCAGGAACCCAGTTGCTGCATCTGGAACACGATCACCTCCTACCCACTGACGTGGGGGCAGGGGGAATCTCAATGCGGCTACCCCGTGCGGTTCTACCTCTTCTACGATGGCCTCGACTGTCGTAACTACTGGGCTCCCACGCCTCCTCTCTCCATCATAAATTATCCAATGGATGGTAATCAATGACCTCATATATATGTAAGAGGAGGAGGGGGTCATCCCAACGAGGGACATGCCCCGCCTAGATTTAGAGGCATCTGCGCCTCGTCGTCAATGCCGCCCCCGAGGGCTGCGCAGGGAGCCACTTCTACCCACTCCAACCTTCAATCGTTTTGGGGGCCTCTCCCCGGAATGCCTCGACGACTCCATTCCATATGTCGTTGAGGTAGGGGATGTTTGGGCCCACCTGAACAGAGTTCCATCCTAGGGTTTCCCAGTGAGGGCCCCCACCAGGCTATGCTAGCACTGCCACCTGGTTCTCCGAGATGAAGAATGGGTAGACTACCACCCTGCACCACTGGTACCATCTCGGCTGACCCGATGCTAGCATCAGGAATAGGCCGAGGAGGGTTCCCATAAAGGGGCATAAACGTTAGAGTATACTATGTCTCGAGCCACTATCGATGTGAATCATCACCCCCCTACATACTCTGAGTAGGGGAAGCTATACGCCCGACCTGGATCGAGGCCCCAACAACCCCACGGGTAGGCTGGGTCGACACTCCTGGTCGCAGGCACAGGCAGTGGTCACCGCGGACTAACCCGTAGCAATTCCACCCACTACGGGGGCCCTCCCCGTGCAACCACCATGGAGGATGTGAGCCTTTCCCACTCCCAGTACCGACTCAGAGGTATTCCCCATGCCACCTTCGACCTGAATGAAGGCATTCCCCATAGTAGCAACACCTCATATGGGAGCCTCTCCTGCACTCATTACACTGGATATAGGGTCATCCCTTCTGCCATGTACCGCCGGGATGGGGACGTTTCATATCCAGTCACTCATTGATGTGAGGACCTTCCTCACATCCTCAAAGCAGCCAACGAAGGTCCTCCTCATCCTAGTAACCAGAGGGGTGGAGATCAACTTCACTTCACCAGCACCCTGCATGGAGGTCCAACCCATGTTCGGTCCGATCAGTACGGGGAACTGCCTCACACTGACGTCACCAAGGGAACTGGGAATGGTGGTCCTACCTGTGCTCCTGGCAGTTCTAGTGGGGGTCCCACTCATACCAACATCCAGCACGGAGGTCCTACCGATGTCCCCTTTGACATCTGCCCCGGTTCTCCTCGCACCTCGGCCTAATCCGGCGGAAGTACTCCCCGCCCTAACACTAGAACGGCCGAAGGACCTTCTTGTGCCGGGAATTGTCCCTTCCCTGAAGAGAAATCCCAGGACAGGAAGGCGGGTCATCGTTGCCACAAGAATAATACTGAAAATCATCAAAGTGAGATCAAACCGGTCTGTTTCTTGGATTTTGAAGCAGAGTACAACTCAGCGGTGGAACCCTCCCATCGATCCTCTGTCTCAAGGACTGGGGTAGGAACAATGTGTATCAGCCTCATCCTCCCGGAGTGTGAAGTCCGCCGGATTACCGCATCTCTTCGCAGGTACATCCAGGATGAGGAAATTTTGGGAGTCCCACAGGTTATAACCATGAAGTCACCACCATCACTAGAAGCGCCCTCTACCTCGACCAGAGACCATGGAGATTTATTTTGGGGATCGATGGTGGTTGAGCAATAGCATGACCCATCGCCGATAACTGTGATCCCTGCATTAGAAGTTGTGGATATCAGCCCGTCGTATCATGACATTTTGGTCAACTCACCGCACTCCTCGGATGATGGCCCGGCATTCAGCAGCCAGTCAGCTCGTTCTCTGTATTCTCTGCCACCCGGTCTACCATCTCAGTGGTCCACCTCAGTACCGCTACTTCTTCCTCAGCCGCCTCCAGTTGATGAGTAGAGAAATACGGGGCCAGACCCTGAATCCGAGCCCATGAGCTTCTGGAACATTCTTGCGGTAGACCACTTCCCAGAGAAGTTCTCGACAACTACAACGTCGAACTTCTACGTGCCGGAATCCCTCACCCAAGAAGAAGTCTAGTTCTTCCATCAAACCCTAGGGGAAATGCACTTCTGTCTTCATTATCATCAGGTGGTGTACCCTAGGAGCCAGGTGAACATTTTTGGAAATTGGCGACTAGTGTCATCTGGTCGATTTGGCCGCACTTCCCATGGCCCAGTGCCCTGAGTCACCAGGCCGCCAGAGGGCCCTCCAACAAAAATTCGTTCAGAGTTTCTGGGTACTCAGCAAAATCATCAGGGAGGCTACCCCCCACGTGCAATTTTGTGGCTGGGGGAAGTACGATACCCTCCTCTTCAGACCTATTCTATGGATGCCCGACTCAATATGCGATATCGAGGACATGCCCCTGGGAAGGGTCGCAGTCCACATGGCTGATGTCGTGGATAAGGAGGACGAGATGGAATTTCTTGATGGAGACTCCCCCTGAGGGTGCACTACCATTATTGGACCCATCTAGGAGGATTACTCTTTAGCAGAGGAACCTCCTAGGTCTCCCTGTGCTCACTGAGTCATTGGTACTCAGTCGGAATGTCAGTAAGGGTAAAGAGAATTTCAGAACTGGCAAGTACTCCGATTCATCTGCCTTAGTGCAGAAGATGAAGGAAGATCCCGAGAAAGCCGCGTTGCGCCAGCAACTTGCTTAGCAGAAGAGGCTGGTCGATGAACTCCTATCCGAACGTGCTATTGAGCGACGACCCGACTATGGTGATCCTAGTACAGGGAAGTAAGGACAGAAACAACTCTTCCTCGACAAGATTCTATTGGGAAACCCTGATCATACCGCTCTCGCGGACAGGGTTGAAGCCTATACTCACGGAAAAAGGGTGTGATACGTCTCACCAAACCCTCTCGAATGGCGTGGCAATCTGAGGAATCTGTCCTGGGTTCCCCCGGCTGCCCCGCAGGCCGCTCCGCCAGTCACTCCATGAGTCATTGAACCCATCTACCATGTCAAAGAGTGTAACGTCCCAGATCTGGGTGCCACTCCACGGGTGCCCCGAACCCGGTTGGTCACATGACCTCAAGTGCATTTCCCCAAATGCCAGGGGATGCCGACTAGTAGTGAGGGACCAGGTCTGATAGTGGGGAAACTATACCCTCATTTTTCAAAGTGTAGCACAGCGGAATAAAATAAATAGCATACAATAGCGAAAGAAATAAACCATACATATTTAAAGTGAACAACTGTAGTAAAAGATAACCGACAGTTATATAGATAATGATGCAACATGTCTCAATTTCTAATAAAACAGCCAGAACATGTTACACAGCAATACAGTATAATACAATACAGAGTACAGAGTATAGAAAATAAAAACAAAACAATGTAGACAGAATGCATCAGCATCTCAAGCCTAAGCTCGGCCTCATGCTCTCCAACTCCTCTTCTACAATCATGTACCAGTATAGGGACCATTGCCCCTGTCAAAACCTGCAGAAACATAATCTGTTTGGGATGAAGACATGACCCAAACCTGGGGTGAGAAATTAATCACAATAGGCACCCACCATAGGCCCGTGCCCAACTCTGTGAAAATATGCAAGAACAGTGTGCAGAAGTAAAATGCAATAAACTAAGCAGTACTCGAAAGTAACTAACTTTAGCAGTTATATTTCCATTCGATTTTTCCTTTAACCATTTATTCAAATAAAATTATGTGCTCAATATAATCAAGCCCTCAGGCCAAACAGAATCTCTCCCTCATGCTAATATAGTAAAACCACGCCCTCAGGCTTTATAATATCCACGCCCTTAGGCTATATAATATCACGCTCGCAGGACTCACCCTTAGGATATATAATATCTCACCCTTATGCCTCACCCTCAGGCTATATGATATCCATTCCCTCGGGTTATATAATATATATATATATATATCCACGCCCTCAGGCTAATATAATATATATATTTATCCATGCCCTCAGGATAATATAATATATATATTTATCCATGCCCTCAGGCTAATATAATATATCTATTTATCCATGCCCTCAGTCTAAACAATTAACCGGTACATTCCCAACAAATAAACATGTAATTGTTTACAATTACTCTCAAGGAAAAAAGTAATGCATAAAGTAAACATGTCATACCCTTGGGTATCCTCGTCAAACGGCTAGACAAAGGAACACACCCTAGGGGTGGTCCTGGATCCAAGCAGCGATCCCAAACAGAAGTTTATTGTCATATTTAATTACCTTTACAATTCTAGGTATTCAAAACAGCCAATGCCTCAGCCACACGACACCCCAACAAGGGTTTGTAGCACAACGGTACACTAAAACGCACAACAGTTGGAATTTAAACACCAAGCCACCTATCTCAAACGCCCCTGAATGGTATACGCAAACATCTCTTCCAGAAATGCCCAAAGACGATGTAGATCTGGGGTAGAATAATTCCCATTCAAACATAAATAACTTCCCCTAGAGGAATAATTGTCAATAACGGCTTAAGGATAAAGAGAGGCGTACCTGTGCAGTTCCAACGAGATCGACGGGGGTGGAATCAGATTCCCGGTGCTCACTCGGGTGATCTCCAAAGGTCCGGCCGTCTCTCACAAGACTTCCTCTAGTTCTAAGACAATTCTTTGAATAGAATTGGCTACTACCCATTTTAAGCGAAAAAAACAAACTACATGACGTGTACTATTGACTACACAGTGTGTACTTTACTCATTTAAATGTTCCTCTAGAAGCTACCTTTCCCACTACAGTATTGTTCATCCATCGATAGGAGTACACAGCGTGTATTCATGAATACATGGCATGTACTGTCACTCAGCTGGCAGCTGCTTCCACTGCCTTACTATTTACTGGCCGACCGACTACATGGTGGGTACATACACACTACACAGCATGTAGTTGGTTTTTACATCCTTCATCGTCAGCATGGCTACACACCCTTTGTACTCATCCCACATGGCCAAAGTACACTGAGTGTGGAAAAGTACATGGCGTGTACCCACAAAAAGTGTGATCTTTCCCAGTTTTCCTTATTTCCTCAAAAACACTTAAGGAAAAGATAAAAGATGAAACTCATACCTCAATAATAAGAATCGGGTTCTTACAAACATCCCCCCTTAAAGAAATTCATCCCCAAATTGACCTTCCAAGGGTGGTGAAGATAAAGCTGTGAAAAACTCAAGACACTAAGCATGTTCGTCAGTTTCCCGATCCCAGGTTTCATCCTGTACTCGGCCATGCTGTCGTAGCACCAGAACGAGAGGAACAGACAGGCCTCGGAGAACCTTCGTGCTCCTATCTATGATTTGAATCGGATGCTACTCAATGGACGCATCGACCATAAGCTCAACCTCCTCGGGATGAATGATGTGAGATGGGTCTGAATGATTGTGGCGCAACTGAGATGCATGGAACACGTCATGCATAGCCGGGTACCTCTGTGGTAACTGCAACTGATAGGAAACTAGCCCAACTCTCTCCAAAATCTCAAATGGCCCCACATACCACGGTGAAAGTTTACCCTGTCTCATGTTCAATCTGTGTCCCAACCTCGGAGAAACAAGCAGAAAACATGATCCCCAACTACGAACTCCAAGGGTCGTCTGTTGTGATCAGAATAAGATTTCTAACAAGACTGTGCGGTAACCATCCGCTTCTAAATCAATTGGACCTGCTCAGAAGTCTCATGTACGAGACGTGGTCCTAGTAAAGCTTCCTTATCTGCCTCCAACCAGCACAAGGGTGATCGACATGGCCTAATATATAAAGCCTCCTAAGGTGACATATTAATAGTCGCCTGAAAACTAATATTGTAGGAAAATTCGACTAGGGGTATATTATTCTACCAAGATCCCACAAAGTCTATGATGCATGCACACAACATGTCCTCAAGCACTTGTATTGTATGCTCTGAATGTCCATCGGTCTGAGGGTGGTAAGATGTGCTCAGAAGCACCTGTGTACCCAGTGCCCTCTAAAAACTCTGCTAGAAATGAGATATAAAACGGGTATCCCTATCTGAAACGATAGAATGAGGAACCCCATGAAGACGTATGACCTCTCGGATATACAGCTTCCCAAGATCGTCAACACCGAAGGTCTCCTTGATCGGAAAAAAGTGAGCTACCTTTGTGAGTCTGTCCAAAACAACCCACACGACATTATGGCCTCGAGGTGAAATTGGCAACCCAGTCATGAATTCTATCGTAAAATCATCCCATTTCCACCCCAGGATGAGTAACTGCTATAACAGTCCAGCTATCCTCTGATGCTCTACCTTCACCTGCTGACAGGTGGAACATATCGTAACAAAACCAGCTACTTATCTCTTCATATCCGGTCACCAGTACTGACATCTCAAGTCACATTACATCTTGGTATCTCTGGGATGAACTACCCAAGCTGAAGCATGAAACTCCCATATCAACTCCTCGCGTATATCCCCTGGAACCCATACTCATCCATAGAAATTCAGTACCTCATCATCGACTATCATCCATCCAAGAGGAGGGTCCTCACTTGCCACCGACTCCAGTAGAACTAGGCCTTTGGAATCAGATATTTGTCTCATCCACACTCTATCCAGGAGGGTATAAGTCACAGCTAAATATGAAAGATAGGTCTGCCCCTGACTGTCGTCCACCTACAAATGCATCTCAGAATACAAGGCCATAAGCTGCCACTCATCACTGGCCTCCTGCACTGCATGTATCTGAGTCCTTCTGCTCAATGCATCAGCTGTTACATTACCTTTACTAGGTGTATACGAAATCTCAGAGTCAAAGGACTGAAGGTATTCAACCCACCTTCACTGTCACAGGTTCAAGTCATGCTGAGTAAAGATGTACTTGAGACTTTTACGATCGGTGAAAACCACAAAATGCTCTCCCAATAGATAATGTCTCTAACAGCGCAACACATGAACAACTGCAGCCAACTCGAGGTCATGCGTTAGGTTATACCTCTCATGTGGCCTCACCTGCCGAGAACCGTATGCAACTACTTGATCGCCCTGCATCAACACTGCTCCCAGTACAATACCTGATGCATCACAACAAACTGTATAGATCTTCCCTTCCACTGGAAGTATCAAGACTGATGTTGATGTCAATATTACTTTTAGATCTAGAAAGGTTGTCTTTCAAGCTTCTAACCAAATGAACTTCACAACCTACTTAGTCAAACCCACCAATGGAACTGCCAAGCAGGAGAAGTCGTGTATGAAGTGTCTGTAGTAACCAACCGGCCCCAAGAAACTCTGTATCTCAAACACGTTCTTAGGTCGCTCCCAGTAAACTACTGCTCTCACCTTCTCAGGGCCCACAATAACTCTTGCCTCTGAGATGATATGACCCAGGAATTGAATCTAGTCCATACAAAAGTGGCACATTGAGAGCATAGCATGTAGCTTATGTTGTCTCAGTGAACTCAGTACGATATAAAGATGGGTTGAATGGTCGTGTAAAGTGTGATAGTACACCAAGATATCGTCCATGAATACTACCACAAAAGAATCCAGATAAGGATGGAACACACGATTCATCAGAGCCATGAAAACTGCCGACGTGTTCGTGAGTCCGAACGGCATAACCAAGTACTCGTATTGACCATATCTACTCTAAAAAAGATGTAAGTGGTATATCTGATGGTATCATGAGTATCTGATGATATCCTGATCTCAATTCAATCTTCGAGAACACTCATGCTCCACAAAGTTGATCAAAAATATCATCAATCCTCAGCAAGGGATATTGGTTTTTGACAGTCAACTGGTTCAGCTTCCGATAATCCACAAAGAGTCTGAGGGTATCGTCTACGTTCTTAGCAAACAGGATAGGCGAACCCCATGGAGAAGTACTGGGTTGGATGGAACCCTATGACTATAACTCCTCTACCAACCTCTTGAGCTCCTACAACTCTCGTGTAGCCATCCTATAAGGAGGAATGGACATCGACGCTTCTCCTGGAACAAGCTCAATAGAGAAGTCCACCTCCCACTCTAGAGGTAGACCCGAAAAGTCATCTAGGAAAACATCCCTGAAATGATCAACCAATGGAGGTAAATCCTTCTAACAAGTTCCCTAATCATATAGATATAAGCTCGCAATATGTGCTGTCAAAAAACCTCTCCCACAATGCTCTTGTCCAGCTCGACTTGCTTGAACATCCCATTCACCTTTGTATAGAAACTCTCCGCCCACTGGTGAAGTGAAACTCATCCTGTGACGATAGAAATACACAAAGGCTCGAAAGGGAACCAACCAGTCCATCTTGAGAATGACATCATAGCTCGTCATCTCTAAGACATTGATGTCCCATAGAAAGTTAAATCCATCAACCTCAAGGGGGTACTCCTTGCACTAATGCACACATGTAGTTCTCATACCCAATGGAGTGTCTAGTATCACAACAGCAGAAGAAGAAAAAAACACAGAGCCCAAGGCTCCCCACAATGGGCACAAAAATGAAACTATGTATAGAACCCATATCAAAAATTACTGTAGATATGATAGAAGCTACTAGAATAGTACTTATGACAGTAGATGGTCTGGGATCCTGCTCCTGTTGGGTCGGTTGCATTGCATTTGTCTGCCCAGTGCCGCGACCCTGTGACACAGCCTGGCTACCCTGAGCTGTCCCGCCCTGTTGCCTCTGAGATCCTAGTGTCTAGCTACCATGGCCACGACCACCACCTCTGCCTGTATGTCCTGATGTATCCCAGTTTTATGACTGGTAAGAAGTTTCTGGTCCAGCTCCCGCTTGCGGAGTCTATATAGAACCCCTCTCACTAGCCACTGGTGGTAACACCCTGCAAAAGCATTGCAGATGACCCATCTTTTCGCAACCTCGGTACTCTGCTAGGTCACGTGGACACTACGGTCTCTTGTGACCCTCTTTACCACACTAGTAGCACCTGATCAGGCCACCTGAAGTAATTGCCTTGATAGTATTTCCACCGTGAGAGAAACTCATCTGTCGCTTCCTCTTCTCGGTAGAAATGGTATGAGAAATTGGTGTTGAACCGCCCCGGCCCACACCACTAGATTCCCGCAGGTTCCTCTCTGTAATCAGTGTGTGGTTCACATTAGCATATACTGTAGGCAACCTGAAAACATTCACCAATTCTCGGATGTCATATCAAAGACCATCCTCAAAGAGTTTGGCCCTCAACATCTCATCACTCTCCAAAACAGGTGCAAAATGTAGAAGCTCGGTGAAGCAAGCAGAATGTTCCATCACCGACACACCGCCCTACTGCAGATTCATGAACTCTTGAGCTTTATCTTCCCTCAGTGTCTTTGGGAAGAAGAATACATAGAAGACTGTCTGAAAATCTTCCCACGCCATGTCGCTATGATGCTCTGTCTGAGTGGTAACATCCCACCACCTCTGGGCGGAATCACACAGCATATAAGTAGAGAGCTTTACCCTCCACCCTGGAGGTGTCTCAAGATGCTTGAAAATAGTCTGCATAGAATCCAGGCAAGACTCTGCAGTCTGTGGTCTTCCATCCCTTGAAAACGTAGGCGGATGTTGCTGCTAGAAGATACTAGTCAGCTCAGCCATAGATGTGTCAGCCGGCGGTGCTCCCTTAAAGGTCTTCATGAACCGCATGAAGCCTTCATGGAACTTCGCATCTGCGCCTGTGTCCAGTATAACGGATGGCGCCACATCTGGCTCTGCTGGAGGATCCACTGGTAGCCCATAGCCCACCATCTCTGGAGTATAATCGTTTTTTCTCTCCTGGAAAACAACGTGTTTCCTTCTTGGTGGCATGACTCTAAAAGTTCAAACGCACAACTTAGATCAAGATTATCACATACTGAAAATGAGGGGACCAAAAATGGAACAAGAGGAAGAAGGCATTTCACGATTTTCAAAACAAGACTACACGGTGTGTATAATGACTACACGGCGTGTACCTGACTTTTCTTCCCTTGACTGGGTCCTTCTACATGGATAATCCACATGGATAGCATTGAACAAGACTACACGGTGTGTATATAATATACACGATGTTTATGGTGTAAATTCCAACTGCCTGTGTCGTTCGTGACAGGGCCGACTACTCATCTAAAACTACACGGCGTGTTACACCTGCACACGGTGTGTACACCACCCCGTTTTCCCATCCATGCAGCTAAATCCACATGGTATCCCACTGGTACGGGCTACACGGCATGTCCCTCAGGCACAGGGCGTTTTCAACACTAACCCTTGTTTGTTAGCTACATGGTCGGGTCCCCAGGTAAAACTACACAGAGTGTTTTACAATGGACACGGTGTGTATGTATTTTGGTCTCCTTCGTCCGTGTTGTTAGTTACACGGTCTAACTCTGGGTCAACACTACACGGTGTGTACATATGGTACACGGTATGTTTTCCCCAAGCATTTCCCTTCACCGTGTCCCCCGCCCACACGGTCTATGACACGAGAAGCGTCTGCACAACATGTCCTGAGGGTACACGGTGTGTACTCAAAAAGTGTTCTTTTCTTCCCGAATAGAAGAACACATGACGTGTGTCCGAGGACCTACACGGCGTGTATCCTAGGTTTTCCAGACATTAAGCCTCTAAAACTACTCCGGAACCCATAAAATATAGAAAAATAACATCAAAGTGCCAAATTCTGTCCCATGAGGGCCCATACTCCCCACGAATCAATGTTTGGCAACTTATATATGTTATAACAAAATAAAAAGACAATGATCCACCAAATCCTGGTCAATGAGGGCTCATACTCCCCAAAAACCAAATTTTGATGTCCATTCGATCAAAAACTCACACGAAAATACCCTATCACATAGCAGGTATTTATCAAAGACGCTATCACAACAACATGCTTTTCTAGCACAACAACTATCACAACAACATGAAATTTCTAATGTGCCTACATGGCATGGAACTATGCATGGAATGTGATTCCAAGCATGTGCCTAAATGATGAATGAGATGGCATACCATCATATCATCAGGTTGCAACTAAATAGAACCCATGGATAAAATATAAACAACACAATCACAAGTGCGTCACCAAATGGTGAAAATCAAATCAACTGTAAAATTTTCTAGATCAGAATAATTGCAAAAATATGAGGTAGACTAGATTTTCCCTATACACGGGTTAGCTACTCCCAGGGCATGGCTTATTACCAACTAACATTTTTGTCCTATCCCTGAATAAGGTTCCAAATAGTAATTCAAAGAACAGAAACTCCTATGATACCACTTTGTAACATCCCGGATCCGGGTGCCACTCCACGGGTGCCCCGAACCCGGTTAGTCACTTGACCTCAAGTACATTTCTCCAAACGCCAGAGGCTGCCAACTAGCAATGAGGGCCAAGGTCTAATAGTGGGGAAATTATTCCCTCATTTGTCAAAGTGTAGCGCAACAAAATAAAATAAATAGCATACAACAGCGGAAGAAATAAACCATACATATTTAAAGTGAACAACCACAGTAAAATATAACCAACATTTATATAGATAATGATGAAACATGTCTAAAGTTCTAAGAAAATTTCCAGAACATTTTACACAGTAATACAGTATAATACAATATAGAGTACAGAGTACAGCAAAGCAAAAAAAAATTTACAGAACACAGCAGTATTGCAAGCCTAATCTCAGTCCCATTCTCTCCTACTCCTCTTCTACAATCATGTACCTTTATAGGGACCATTTCCCCTATCAACACCTGTAGAAATGTAATCTATTTGGGCCGAAGACATGACCCAAACAGGGTGTGGGAAATAAATCCTAGTAGGCACCCACCAAAGGCCCGTGCCCAACTATGTGAAAATATACAATAACAGTCTGCAATAGTAAAATTCAATAAACACTGCAGTACTCAAAAGTAACTAACTTTACTAGTTATATTTCCATTATATTATTTATTTAACCATTTAATTTAATAACATTTTGTTCTCAACAGAACCAAGACCTCAGGCCAAACAGAATCTCACCCTCATGTTAATATAGTAAAACCACGCCCTCAGGCTTTATAATATCCATGCCATCATGCTATATAATATCTACCCCTTAGGCCTCACCCTTAGGCTATATAATATCCCTACCTTAGGCCTCTCCCTCAGGCTATATTATATCCACACCCTCAGGCTATATAATATATATATATCCACACCCTCACGCTAATATAATATATATATTTATCCACGCCCTCAGGCTAATATAATATATATATTTATCCATGCTCTCATGCTAATATAATATATATATTTATCCACGTCCTCAGTCTAAACAAGTAACCAGGCCATGCCCAACAAATGAGCATGAAATTGTTTACAATTCCTCTCAATGAAAAAGTAATTCTTAAAGTAAACATGGAATACCCTCGAGTATCCTAGCCAAACTGCTAAACAGAGGAACGCACCCCAGGGGTGGTCCTGGATCCAAGCAGTGATCCCAAACAGCGGTTTATTATCACATTTAATTACCTTCACAATTCTAGGTATTAAAAACAGCTAAGGCCTCATCCACACGACACCCCTACATGGGTTCGTAGCACAACGGTACATAAAAACGCACAACAGTAGGAATTTAAACACCAAGCCACCTACTTCAAATGCCCCTGAATGGTATACATGAACGTCGCTTCCAGAAATTCCCAAAGATGATGTAGATCTGGGGTAGAAGAATTACTATTCAAACAAAAATAACTTCGCTTAGAGGAAAAATTGGCAAGAACGGATTAAGGAGAAGGAGAGTCTTACCCGTACGGTTCCAATGAGATCGACGGGGGCTTAATCGGATTCCCGGTGCTCGCTCGAGTGATCTCCAAAGGCCTGACCATCTCTCACAAGCCTTCCTCCGGTTCTAAGGCAATTATGTGAATAGGGTTGGCTATATACCATTTTAAGTGAAAAAAAAACAGACTACATGGTGTGCATTATTGACTACACGGCATATACTTTCTTCGTTTAATTTTTCCTCTGGCAGCTACCTTTCCCACTACTGAACTGTTCATCCATCGACATGAGTACACGATGTGTATTCATGAATACACGGCGTGTACTGTCGCTCGGATGGTAGCTGCTTCCACTGCCTTACTATTTGCCTGCCGACTGACTTCATGTCATGTACATACCAACTACACGGCATGTAGTCAGTTTTTACACCCTTCATCGTCATCATGGCTACACACCCTGTGTATGCATCCCACTTGGCCAAAGTACACAGTGTGTGGAAATGTACACGGCGTGTACCCACAAAAAGTGTGATTTTCCCCATTTTCCTTCTTTCCTCAAAATCACTTAAGGAAAAGAGAAAATAAGAAACATGTACCACAATAATAACAACTGGGTTCTTAGAAAGAGCCAGAAAACAAACTCGTGGTTAGGGATCCCCGTCAATACATGGCCCCCCGTCCAGACGATCCAATGGAGGCTCTCATCGCCCGCCTCGAGGCATTGGAAACGCGGCAGGTGGCAGTCCCACCAGATGGAAATCCATATCCAGTGTGGGTGGATGATATGCCTGCACCCCCGGGTTTTGGAAATCCCACTTTTCTCCCTTTAATGGGACATGGGACCCACCGTAGCACCTTGCCCACTTTTCCTCTAGCTGTGGCTTCATGTTGGGGACTCTAGCACAGTAGGAAGCCGCCAAACTCCAATATTTTGTGCAGACATTGAAAGGCCCTGCGTTTGTCTGGTACAGCCAGCTCCCCATTGGATCGGTGACCGGCTAGGAGGATCTTCACCAGAGATTCCTATACCACTTTAGCTCCACCGCGTGAAAGACCTGCATCGCAGAGCTCTTCAGGTGCAAGAAAAGGACATATGAGCGAGTCGCGGACTTCATCACTCGGTGGAAGGGGCTCACCTACTCCCTCGACATGCCACTAACTCAAGAGAAATTACTGACGATGTGCGTAGGGAATGTCAAAACAGAGCTGGTTCCTTCCTTAATCACTCAGAACTACCTCAGAGAGTTCTGAGTCTTCTTAGATAAGGCCCAGTTCCCCGAGGAAGCTCTACAACAGGCTAGACATGCACGTCTGCTGCCCCTGTGATCCCAACAAGGAGGGATGCCAGAGCCGAGCCCATCGTAGTGGCCCAAATAGAAGCCACCAGGCAACTAGAGTTGCTACTAGTTGCGCCGACTCCACAACCTCGTAGAGGCCCTCCACCTTAGGTATAGCCTCATGCCCAGCAGCGACCGCCTCAGAATCGGCAGGTCCCCCCGTGCAACGTGCCACCTATGCCTAGGCGAGATAATCAGGCTCTGCCTCCTCGGTAGGATCCTCTGGCCCCTCGTTAGGGCTAGGCTTCTAGAACCCCCTGTCTAGATAAAAGACTCTAGACTTACTTGTTTATCAAGGATCAAGTCCCCATTTACTTCCTTAGTGCCCTAAAGTAGCGTATTCTGCACTTACCTGAGTGGAGAAGGCTGGTAGAGGCGAATCTCACTGATTCCCCAACTACTACCCCTATCATCAGATTCTAGGGAACACCCTCAAGAAATAGTATGTGTTTAAAGACTAGATCCAAGACTAGGTCGACAACAACATAGTTAGGCTGGGCCTGGCCCCTGCACAAGTGGCGGGTGTCTTTGTTAGGTCAGAAAGTGGTCACGAAAACGAAGGTCAGTGGCAGTGGGTTCCCAGCCACAGATCCCAGAAGTACGATGACTAGATGGATCGTCAAATAGTCGCCCATGCCCATGGTATAATTTGGGGATGCCTAAATTATATGGAGCCTACAGAAGCTGCGACCAGCGCCTCTGCGTCATCATCTCAGCTGATCTCTTCCCAGAATAGAATGCATCGGCGACGCAAGAAGAAGCAACATGCTCCACCAATGTCATCATCATCCCGCACTCTCGGTGACATCATGCCCCCTGAGATGGGTATCCCTCCAAGAATCAACCTAGTGGTGGATGATTTTTCAAGTGACAGTCAGTGGTATGCTTCGGTTAATACCATGGAGCTGGTAAATCTTTATATGACTCCTGAAAAGGGGGAACTCCATGCGAACATCCCCAACGTCCCCAGCTGATTCCAAAGTCAGCGGAACCGAGGCCATATGGGTCATAAAGGTGCATCAGTTGGCACTTTTAGCTAGGACATGCACACCACTGAGACCAGACAGTAGGTCCAACGCAGAGATTAGCACGCGCAACCTTATCATCTGGTGTCCTCAGATCTACCTCCACCACCGTTTGTGCTACTAGATCAGGCAGAACTACCTCATCCATACCGCGGAAAGTCTCTCCCTACTACAGGTCAATATCATTTGTCCAATCCTCATCTGGAAGCTACTCTTCAGGCCTTGACTAGTGAGCAACGGGGCGTACCTAGCACTAGCCAGCCGCCGGTCCAGCCGGTAGGGCCTATCGTGCCTCCAATCACATATTGGCCTCCTGTAAGCAGAAGCTCATGCTTGGCACGGAAGTATGATGTCCTCAAGAACCTTTCCAGCATCCCAATGAGGCTTTCTATCCTTGAGGCTCTTCTCCTATCATCAAACATGCATGAGGCACTTGTCGATGCCCTAAGGAGCCCCCTCTAGTTTGAGACGGAGGTAGCAGCTGCAGAAGCCTTCCACACTGAGGAAATTGTGAACGCAGAATTCCAGGTAGTTATCTCGTTATCTGGTGAAGATGAAGACCCTCCCGTATAGGGGCACATTCATCCACTGTACATCACTAGCCAGTTCAATGGCGTATAAGTCCATCGCTATCTTATTGACATGGTCTCCTGGATTAACCTAATCCCGAATCAGACACTACGGAATATGGGGTTGTCTGAGGATTATTTAACTCCCTCCGACCTAAGAATCCAGGGATATGACAGGACCGAGCAGACCCCGGTCGGCAACATCCGTTTGAAGACCCAGTTCGGTGGCCTAGTTTCTAGAACCAAATTCATGGTTGTCTCCCAGCACACCGCGTACAACGCATTGATGGGGAGGCCATAGCTCCACCTGCATGCAGCAGTCACTTCATTATATCACCAATGCCTCAAATACTCCCTCAATGGTCGAGTAGGCCTTCTCCAAAGAGATGTGTCTCCTTTTGTCTCTTGTGAAGCCCGCTATCTAGACACTTACTATTACAAGAACAGGGATAATAATATTCTATAAAGTGAGGTTGAACCCGCCTCGGTCACAAGTGATCCCTGGGCAGGTCTGGATGACACCTACATCTTCCCAATCCATCGGTTGGAGGCCACAACCCTCGACATGGGGCACTGTGTTTTTGTTTCGGGTACATGAGGAAGGAATATTACCAGGTCCAAGAGATGGCGTAAAATCACCTTGTACTCCTACAAAAACTAGGCTCAGGTGATCCTGGAACCTCCTACCCCTCTATAGTATCAGGATGTCAGGCTCATGGAAACAGTGGTACATCATACGTGTCTGTTTCGCCAGGATGGAATTAACCAACTCAATACCACACGCCACTACTTCTTTGATGTCATCAAGCATGGCCCCATGGTCTGAAGACCATATGGTATTGGATCAACTGCCTTCGTCTCTATGGTCTTAGTGGCGCATGAGTCTCCTGATGTGATGAACACTGCCGCTCAATCCGGAAGCAGCCTCCCATCAGAGTCTGGTGGCTCAAAAGTGACTCCCCTCATGGTAGATCCCTCCACAAGTGGATAACAGGGTCTATAGGATGCTCCCCCAGCCTCTAAAGAAGGCGTCTCTACCACGGTCAATGAACTGGTATAGGTGAACCTCAGTAGCGAGGCAGATCCGAGACCCACATTGATCATTGCCGCCATGTCCCTCAAGGAGCATCAGTGGTATGTGAACTTCCTTAAACAGCACCATGGCATGTTTTCCTAGAGTTATGATGAGATTCCAGGACTAGATCCTCATGTAGCCATCCAATGCCTTGGTCTCCCGACAAACCATCGTGGGTTGAAGCAGCCTCCCAAAAAGATGCACCCTTCTCATGGTGCCTTGTTTGGGGCCAAAGTTGACAAGCTCATCAGAGCCAACATTGTCAAGGAAGTTCACTACCCCAAGTGGCTAGCCAACATTGTGCCAGTCAGGAATAACAACTGGAAAATCAGAGTCTGTATCGACTTCCGCGATCTCAACCACCGCTTTCCGAATGATGATTTTCCCCTTCCAATGACAGAATTGTCGATCGATGTTATGGTCAGGTTCCAAGCCCTCTCCTTCATGGATGGGTATTCTGGGTATAATCAAATCCAGATGGCCCCCGAGGATGAGCAGTCCACCACTTTCAGGGCCCCCAAGTTACATTCTGTTACCAGGTTATGCCCTTCATCCAGAAAAATGCTGGTGCCACCTATCAGCGAGCCATGCATCGCATATTCAAGCTGATCCTGGGAACATTGGTGGAGTTTTCTGTGGATAATCTGGTGTTCAAATCTCTCTAGTGCCAGAACCATCTCAAGGACCTTGAGAAAGTGTTCGGTATCCCCCTTTCCCACCACCTGAAGATGAACCTGCTTAAATGTTCCTTTGGGGTCACCTATAGGAAGTTTCGTGGCATTGTTGTCAGGTACCGAGGCATCGAGATAGACCCGGAGAAGATCAAGGCCATCAGCCAGATGCCTCCCCTGAGAAATATTCAGGAACTTCGAGGTCTCCAAGGATACTTAGCCTACATACAAAAATTCATTGTGAATATGGATGGCAAGTGTAAGCCCTTTTCCCAGCTCATGAAGAAATGCTATACCTATGAATGGGATGAATAGTGTCAGACCACATTCGATGAAGTCCAGCGGTATCTGTTGTAGCCTCCAGTCTTGATGCCATCTGTCACCAGAAAGTTGCTGGTCCTTTATGTGACTGCCCTGGAACTATCCCTCGGCGCCCTTATCGCCCAGAAAAACAATGAGGGGATAGAGAACATCCTCTACTACCTTAGCCGCATGATCCTCGATATGGAGACCTGATACTCCCCCATCGAAAAGAGATGCCTTGCGCTCGTGTTTTCCGTAAAAAAATTGCGACATTACCTGCAGCACCATGAGTTACAGTTGGTCTCTTGGGTATACCCGCTGAACTAAATTCTAAATCGCCCCATGTTGACAGGCCAACTAGCATGGTGGGCAGTGATCCTCCAACAGTTTGACATCAGGTTCGTGGCTTAGAAGGATATCAAGGGGCAGGCATTGCAAGACTTCCTAGCTGCCCATCCAACCTCCGCGGATCAATCCCTTTACCTATATTTTCCTGATTAAGCAATCCTCTCATTCAATCATGTTGTCTCATGTTGGAAAATTCACTTCGACGGTGCCTCCCAGAGACCCACCGGTAGGAGGCTCAACGATCTTAGGCTCAACAGAGTGGGTATAGGTATCGTCTTCATCACCCCAGTGCAATCCGTTCTTCCGTAATCATTCATGTTGTTAGAAGGTTGCACCAACAATGAGGCAGAGTACCAGGCCCTCATTACTGGTCTCGAGCTGGCCCTTGAGATTGACGTGCCCCATTTTCATCTGATAGGGGATTCTGAGCTAGTAATCAAGTAAGTCAGTGGAGACTATGTTGTCAGGAATCTAGAGCACCTGCCATTGTTGGAGTTCACCCTCCATCTAATGGCTCGGTTCCCTTCTTGACCAGAGGTTACCCATGTCCCTCGGTCACAGAATGGTCAAGCAGATGCTTTGGCTATCCTAGCCACCTCACTTGCAGAGCCCGAGCAGGATGATCTGATTATACATGTGGCACACCAGAGATTCATCTCCCCCGTCACCCCAGAGGATGACGAAGGCCTGCGGCTAATCCATATTACCTTCGGATCCTCCACATCAGGAGCCCCAGGTTCTTCAGAAGCAGTGGTTAAGATGACTCCCAACTGGAGACCACATTTTGTTGAGTATCTCCAAAATGGTTGCCTCCCAGATGATCGGGCCTAGCGCAAGTGAATCTGACATGGTGCACTGTTGTTTACCATCTAGAGTGGTCCCAGTCTTGAGCAGATCCTCTATAATAGTGGTCTCAATGGAGTTCTCCTCCATTTCATTCAAGGATTCTAGATTTCTCAGGTCATGAAATAGGTTCATGCCAGCTCCTACGGTGCCTACCAGGCTGGGCCGAAGCTATCCCATAAAATCTAGAGATGGGAGTACTTTTGGCCCTTGATGATCCATGATTGTATCGAGTTTTCCAAGAGATTACATGTTTTCCAAGTTCATGCTAACTTCCTGCATCGGCTTCCAGAACCTCTCGACTCCACCAAGTACTCTTGGCCCTATGCAGTGTGGGGGCACGATGTCGTGGGACCGTACCCACCGGGGACAGCTCGCCAATGCAGGTTCATCCTAACCGCTACAGATTTCTTCTCCAAATGGGCAGAGGCAGTCCAACTCAGGGAAGTCATGGCTCGATCCATTTCCGATTTTGTGAGCTCCAATATCATCTACTGATTTGGAGTCCCTCATGTTGTCCTCACCAATAACGGCACCAACTTCCGAGCAGCTGAGCTAAAGAAATTGTACGCCAAGTAGAATATCCATTCAAACCATACCTCTCGCTATCACACACATGAAAATGGATAGATCTAGGAATTCAACAAAACTCTCTCTAACATTTTGTAGAAAATGGTTCCCTAGAACAAGAAGAGTTTTCCGGACAAGCTCCCCAATGCCCTCTGGGCTAATTGGATGACGACTCGCAATTCCAACCAGGTGACTCCATATTCCCTAGTGTATGGGGTTGAGGTTGTCCTACCCATCGAGATCTAGATTCCATCATTACGTACTGCAGTCTATGACCAGCAGGTTCCAGATAAGGTGGCTGAAATCCGTCAAGCTAAATTGGAAGCACTCGACGAGAGTAGGCTTCGTGCCCTGCACAATCTGGAAAAGCATCATAATAAGATAGCTAAAACCTTCAACAAGAAGTTTCTCCTCTACTATTTCATGCAAGGTGACCTGGTATTGGCCCTTAGAGCACCAATGATCCCTGGTAAGAAACCACCCAAGTTGGAGCCCAAATGGGAATGACCTTTCATAATTCATAAGGTTTACCCCAATGGAGCATACTCTTTGGTGACCATGGATGGTGAGCGCATAACTCCTCCCACTAATGCCAAGTTCTTCAACCAATACTTTGCCTGAGCCCCTCGGTCCTGCACGACGTTATACTATATGGTCCTTCATGACCATAAACTGGACGGTCCTGCATGACCTTAAATTGTATGGTCATATGTGACCTTAAACTGGTCGGTCCCGCATGACCCTAAACTGCACCATGGTCCTGCATGACCTTAAACTGGATCGTCCCGCATGATCCTAAACTGCATGATGGTCCGACATGAACTTAAACTGGATGGTCCCGCACGACCCTAAACTATATGATGGTCCTTCATGACCTTAAACTATCCAGTCCTGTATTATTTTAAACTATGCATCATCCTGCATGACATTAAATTTCATTTTGAGAACCACGTATGGCTTGATTCCCATCCTTATGGGATACATAGGAACGCTCAGACTCTTCGTTTCGATCCCAGCCCCAAAACTCTTCCCTTTTGGTTATCCCCCTAGGTATAGTTCTCTAGAAGGATACTTACATGATATGGCCCCCCTCAACCCCACTCATAGAAGAGTTATTATGGTCACACCATTTTCCCACTCCCATTCTTCTATCCTCCCATGTCTTCACCGCACGACGATAAACTGCATGGCCTTGAAGAAGTACATATGGCTTGGTTCCCATCCTCATGGGATATGTAGGAACGTCTAGAAATTTTGTCTGTTGGCCTAGCCCAAAAGCCAGAATCTTCCCCTCGGGTCAAGACATATAGCAGGGTGCATACATTTTCCCCAATTCACATCAAGATAGCCTCAATATGGCTGTACATCCCCCTCCCTGGAGACGTTCTCCACTTTCATAGATGGGTACAACCATTCTTCACCCACTCCTTGACTGGGATTCCATCACCTTCCCCATCCAAAAGGGCCCATGAATGGTATGGATGCTAGGCCTAAGGGACCTCTTACCACTTTCGGCCAATTCCCTCGAGGATGTCGAGCAACAAGCCAATACAAGTCATGCGTTTCGAATGTGGTCAGCGGTCCATGTTGTTTGTTGCTCCCATCTGGTCATATAGGGACATTTTGTTTCAAACATGGTCAACAGTTGTCCTGGATCGTTAGGACCACCCCAAGATGTCCCAAACATCGAGTGAAGTGGTTTGTTCTTCCACATCATATCTATGAGACAAACTCCCATGGGACGATGCCAGCTATCAGGACCCGTTGGAAGGAGATATCCAAGACCGGCTCTTTGTTTCCCACTCCAAGAGCCACTCACGTGGGATTAGGAGCAGTGATGAGGCAATAACCATACAAGAGGGCGTATGACCTTCCACCTGGCCCAGGTTCTCTATGATAGGATTGTATGGTGTGATATGGGATTATGTCCTCATTCACATCGGGTAACTCATCGTGTCGTACATATCCCCGGATGAGACCTTCCCCCGACCCTCATCCTCACTGCAAGACGTAAACTGAAAGTAGGTCAGATATTTCTCATTGAGGCCCAGCCTCAGGCCCCTTGGGCTTTTTGGGCCACTGGCCCTCGTACTCACTGCAAGACGTTAAACTGCAAGTTGGTCAGGCCTTCTTGACTGAGGCCCAGCCTCAGGCCCCTAGGCCTTTTCAAGCCCTATCCCAAGTTCTTACCTAGAGTGTATGGTGTGGTGTGGGATTATGTACTCATTCATTTCGGGTTAATCATTGTTCCGTACACCTCCCTTGTCTAGGGAGTCCTATTCCCCTACTCGTCCTCACTGCAAGACGTTAAAATGCAAGCATGTTAGGCCTTCTTAACCGAGGCCCAGCCTCAGGCCCCTTGGCCTTTTCGGGCCCCTGGCCCTCGTCCTTACTACAAGACGTTAAACTGCAAGTAGGTCAGGAATTCATGATCGAGTCCCATCCTCAGGCCCCTTGGCCTTTTTGGGCCCCTGGACCTCGTCCTCACTGCAGGACGTTAAATTTCAAGTAGTTCAGGCCTTCCTGACCAAGGCTCAGCCTCAGGCCCCTTGGGCTTTATGGGACCTAGCCCAAGTTCTTACTCGGAGTGTACGGTGTGGTGTGTGATTATGTCCTCATTCAAATCGGGTTACTCATCGTGCCGTACACCTGCCTTGTCTAGGGAATCCTACTCCCCTCCTCGTCCTTCATGACGTTAAACTGCATCTTGAGAACTACGTGTGGCTTGATTCCCAACCTTATGGGATATGTAGGACCACCCGAATGTCTAGGATTCGGGTCCAGCCCCACCTCTTGGAAATATCCATTTCACCATGGACCCTTGACCTACCCTTCCCTAGAGAGGGGAGTATATGACATGGAATGGTACGAGATTATGTCCTCATTCGTGTTAGGCTTGTAATGACCATGCCATGTACCTCTCCCTCATGAGCATCCCCATCGACCCTTGTCGGTGGTTAACTAATGTTCCCAAGGGTACATTGGTTTAGTACCTTGAATGTTGGGTTCTACTCGGACATGCTTCCACCTGTTTCCTAGGCTTCTTGTTCCCCTTCATCAGGGCTTTCATCACCTTTCACACCCAACGGGACCCCCAAAAACAGTATGGATACCATGCCTAAGGGCTCTCTTACCGTTACAGGGCAATGCCCCTGAGGGTTTCACACAACAAATCGATACAAATACTACGTTGTGAACATGGTCAGCGTTCGGTGCTCATTTGTTGTCCCCACTTCAGGTTAATGTGATATGGATGTTGCGTTTCCGCCACGGTTAACATTTATCATCCATCACCACACCAACCCCATTAAGCTCAAAATGTCGGTTTCATGATTAATATCCTTCCCCACCTTCTCATATCCAAGTAGATCTTCAAAACTCTTGGTACTATTCCTCAGTGCATATCTGCACGTCAAGGGAATAAAGCTATGGTAAGGGTGCCATTCGGGGCTCCACACCGATTTCCCTTTGATGGGAATTCCAGGTATTGTAATAAAGATATTCCTCTATTGTTTCCCACACCGATTTTGACTCACATGGGCCTAGGGATCGGGTCGAGGTCTGTGCTTACTTGGAAAGCTTCCATCCCTCCGTGGTACGAGCTCTAAGACCGTAAACATAGATCTCCCCAGAACAACGTACGGCTTGATTCCCATCATCATGGGATACATAGAAATGCCCAGACACCTTGTCTATGGGTCTCGCTTGAGATCCGCTAATTTGTCTTTTCTGTCCCACCTTCGGGACCTTGACTACGAGACTGCATGGCGTGGTGTGGTATTATGTCCTAATTCACGTCGGGTTTGCAATAGTCGCACCATGTGTACCCCATTCTATGAATTATCCCTCATGTTTCCTATCCCACATGATGTTAAAAAGCACCCTCTAGAACTATGTATAGCTTGATTCCCATCCTTATGGGATACTTAGGACCACCCAGATGTCTCGTTTTCGAGTTTGACTCACCTAGGAGCTAGTTTCTCCTTCCCCTTTCCCTCTTACCTCTATTTTGTGCCCCTTTTCCCAAGGTTCCCTTCTCGGAATGGCATACGGTGTGATATGGGATCATGTCCCCATTCACGTCGGGTGTGTTTTATTGCGCCATACACATTCCCCGCTTAGCATCATCTCTGTTATTTCTGCACTGCATGCTGTTAAAATGAATACTTGGTCCTATCACATGACCCTAAATAGTGACATTATCGTCCTGACCGCATGATGAAAATTGGAACTACATTGTGATTACCTCATCATAGAGGACTTCATGTTGGGTATTGGTCATCTTCCATGCCATTTGTAAATGCCTACTATGGCTTGATCCTTATGGCGACGCCAGGGCCTGCTACCCTAGGCATGTCGCTTCACAAAAAAAACCTCTCACCTTAAATGACAGACAATATTTATCAAATACTGCTTCTTTTAGTGTGTGGGCCACGCCAGCACACCTGTTTTATCCCTGGAACTAGTACCTCACTAGGCCCCCTTTTCAAGAACTACATGTTGCTTGATCCCCATCCTCATGGGGTACCTAAGAACTCCTGTGCACTTTTCCTCGGGCACAGCTCAACCCTTGTTTTTGGTCCCGTGACCTAAAGCCTCTCCAAGGAACACATGGTGGTGGGAAAACCTGGTTCCCACTCACGTCGGGTTTTTTAATTACTCACCACGAGTCTCCTGCACTTCCTCCCATCCATGGTCTAAATTCTACGACCCTAAACTAAGATCTCCCTATGTGTAAGGACTTGACTCCCTCTATCTAATACATCTCGTTGACGTATTTAGATGCGTTTTTACAAAGATCCCAAAGTGTGTAATTTTCCTGGAGACATTCCTCTCGTTCCATATCAAAGCTTCGTGGGCTTGCTATTTGAATCCTCATCCTCTTCCACATCCAAAAGGAACCTTGGATGACATGGATTCTAGGATTAAGGGCTCTCCATGGATGATGGGCCTAAAGGCTCTCCTATCGTTTCGGGCCAACGTCCCTAAGGATCTCGTACGACATTTGCGATAGGTCCCGTGTTTTGAACATGGTCAATGGTCAACCCTCATTTGTCTATCCCCATTCCATGCTAACGCGATATGGATGTTGTGTTTCTTCCACGGTCAACAGTTATCCTCCATCATCACGCCGCCATCATTGTGATCCAAATTTTGAGCATCATGATTCATGCATTTCTGCTTCCTCATGTTCATGTGGAATTCAAACATACTCAAATTTCTCTCTTCGCGCATCTAGGTGTGCTACATAGACGGGTTGGCATCATTAGGGTCGGTATATAACGAGCACCCCTTCTCCCTAACATATTCCTTCATGTGTTGGGAAATTCCCCCATTAATTCTTATTTCCCACATCGATCATCACTCATGTGGGCTTAGTAGTTTTGGTAGGATGTGTACCGGTGCAACCAGGGTTCTCATCGTCCCGCATGACGTTAAATTTTTCTTTCATAACTACGTGTGGCTTGATTCCCATCCTCATAAGATATGTAGGGACACCCTAGTATTTTTCCTAGGGTCCATCCCCCAGGAATCATAAGTCATGTTCTTCCCCCTTTCCGGCCCCCTAGCCGGACCCCTCATAGGGAACCGTACTAGTGTAACTCTGCTCTGAACAAGTTCGGGATGCCCCAAGATGACATTGGGAAGCAACGACTCCCTCGCTATAAAGGATCATTCTGAAGGAAAGAATGATAAATGATTAGACCGATGCGCCATCTAGTGTGCATCCACCATGATGGAATAACCTCAAGAGTGTTGGATTCTATTCGAACAAACCATCACTCCACATTCCCCACTTTGTGTGCCCCCTTATTCAGACACTCATCCTCTTTCACGTCTGGAGGAACCCCCTGAGAGTATGGATGCTCCGACTATGGCCCACCTATTGTCCTGGGACAATGTTCCAGAAGACTAATGGGTATCATTTTTAGTTAGGCCCCATTTTTCGAACATGGTCAATGGCCGGCCCTCATTTATTATCCCCTTTTCAGGCTGACGCAATAAGGATACTATGTTTCGAACATGATCGACAGTGATCCTTCATTGTCATGCCGCCCCCCATAGTGTTCCAAATTTTGGGTATCGTGATTCACACCTCCCACTTCCCTATGTTTGGACTAATCCCAACGCCCCTAGAGTTACCCTACTCGTGCACTATATCACATCGAAAGAACGACTCGCCGATTTTTATGAGGTCCTAATACTCCAATCGGGCCTCTCCCATGTCTTCCCGGAAGATCCGAATTGGTTACTTAAACCTCGGATACCCGAGTCTTGGTAGACACATTATGTTCAGATGGAATAGCATGATGATCACCACTTCTTTCTCACATTTGGCTTGACCTTCATGAGATTAGGACTAACCACTGGACATTTCATGAATATAATAGATGTGAATGAATCAACCTTTGATAACGAGGCTCATGCATTATATGGAATCAAATAAATCAAAACATCAAAGTACGTTTGAGAGTTTGTGATACTTACAACACTCGGGGGGTTTATCCCTCCCATGGATGGGTTGACCCCGTCAAAAGAGAGTTCCAGTTCTTCCACCCTCCGACTTGTGGCGTCCAGGAGTTGTTGCCGCCAACTCAACTCCTGCTCCTCCTCAACAGTGATTGGGTGCAATTCATCAGCCCTAGTTTGGGCCCGCTCTATGTTATCCTGAATGACGGCCATTTATTTGGAATATTTCCTCATACTCTCTTCTTCCTCTACCATCTGGGCCTTAAATCGCAAGATAAGCTCAGATTGTGCGTTAAGATAGGCTAAGTTCTCATCCGCACAGATTTGTAGTCGTTGGATCTAATTTTCAGCCTCTCGATTCTTCTTGATGATCATAGCCTTCCTTTACTTCTAGCCCATGCTGAGGCCGAGATCATACTCTTGGATACTCTCTTCCATGAGATCTCGGATGATCAGATGATGGTGTTGGGCATCCACTCCCCCAGCACATTGTTCACACAGTCGCAAGCGAAGTCTGTCCATCTCATCCAGACATAATTCCTGGGGGGGTCTATTCGATAAAGTGCATGATCGGCTTCATGATCAGTGGTGGACTATATCGTTATCCTCTTCATCAGAGGATGTCTCGTCCTAGTCCATGTGGTTGGAAGGCTCATATGCGGGATACGCCCTCAAGAAATCTTCAACGGGTTCTGCGACTGGCATTGGATCAGGTGAGACATCTGGCATCAGATCAGGCGTGGCGGGACTAGGGTTGACCGATCAATCCTCATCGTCAGACCCCACCTCAATGACCATGGGCACGACCCCGCTGGTGATCCCGCCAATGATAGGTATTGTTGCTGCTTGATTGGGTTGGGTAACTATCTCCACGATTACTGGCATGCCCTTGAGAGGGGCGCTTCCAGAAATCCCAACCAACCTTGCCGCAGTGGCCCATACTAGTCGCAGAACTGTACGTGATAGAGAAGGGCATGGATGTCAGTTGTCACGATCAACATGTGGCAGTAATGAATCCAGTGGAGAGGAATTACAGAGATCAAACTCCTGGTTCCGCTACTAAGTTGATGTTGATGGGACCCCGAAGCATGGATCTTCGTATATTGTCAGAAGGTCCATAGATTCTGGAGGAGCCACCTCGGGTGATCTAGCCTTTCCAGACAAAGAACTGGACACGGCTACAGGTGGGGGTTCTGAGGGTCCTACATCAGCACCCACTGATAGGTGAGAATGAGGTCTATGCACAAGGTCCTCTAACATGGTTCAGATGTTGGTAAGAAATCCATAATGACCTGATAGCAGGCCCCAAGGAAAGAATGTTACCTCGAGATCCTCTGCGAAATCATTGAGACCCGAGTCTTGATCGCTGAATTTGTCTTCCTCCAATGGGCTCCCTCCACTGGCCTCATCCCCCAAAGAGGATTCGTTTGATTCTTCTTGTAGGGGGAAAGCGCTCTCTCAGCTCAGTGGCTAATAGCTGTGGGGGAACCGTCCAATCCAGCAGTACCCTTACCCGGTCTGTCATTGGACGTGGGGCACCCCTGGAATGTACAAAGTCCTCCAGCTAATCCATATATTTCTCAACCTCTGCCGGAGACACTGCAAAACATGTCCAGATAGTGCCTATACCCGGTAGATCTATCCCGAGATGGTCCAGGTGTTCGCATATCTCAGACGGGCCGAGGAATTGCCGGTTGACATCCGAGATGTCCCAGGCCTTCAGGAAAACAACATTCTCTAGCATGTCAATATGGAGCAGCCATTTCCCCATGGCCTAAGTGGATATCCTGCAGAATCCCCTCGGTGGCCGCCCCTCCAGATGGATCTCCTCACCTTGGACCACCGGGTCCACTACCGCTGTTGGATTCGCCACTACTGCCTCCCCCTCAGCTGTTGCAGGTCTCGCCGCCATAGCTGACCTGCCACAGCGAGAGGCCCTTGCCGCCTTCCAGCCTCAACCTTGAGATAGGGAAGGCCCACCATCACCATCTTGAACAGTTGGCTGCTTCAACATTTCCCCCGGATAATCTTCCTCTCATCTTATGCCATACTCCTTCACCTGTCCGAAGGCGGCAGTAGGCAGAGGCAATGCATTTCGAATTTTACTGTCTTCTCGTGTAAACATGAGCCACAATTGTTTCACCACACACAGGTGCTCCTCATGGTATACCTCCCAGTAGACCTATAGGGTCAGCCACTGCAAGCACCGGAATTGCCTTGCAAAAATGTGTGGGGTGTACGGCTCACAGAGAGGCTCACGTTCCACCCTTTCCACTAAGACTCCGCCTCAAAAGGCCAGGAGATAGGCTCTATTCTCTTCCATCCCCCGACCGTTGTCAGTGAGTACCCCCATCGGCAATGGGAACAGGTGAAAGTTGAACTCGTCCACCTTCCACACCCGATTTAGTACCAACGGTATGGTTAATTTGGATGGAAAGCTCCCGGAATCATTCAGAATGGATGGGTAGAAGTTGGGCCTCAGAGGCGAGATGGGGTTCAGATATTCGTAAACCCCCATGATGTGCACCGTTATCCACCCATATAGAAGATGGAAGGGCCCACATATCCTCTACATCCTCTTTCCCTCACTAAAATGTCGTAGCATGTTATACAATCTGGCGAGCATTGGAATCCCCAGATTGACCCTCGCTCTGGTGGCCAACATGGATGCCATGATGAATGAGCTAGGCCGCACCCCCATGTTTGTATCCCTCACTAGTAGGATCCAAAAACAGATAAGGGCTATGATAAACGCCGCCAGTCTGACTATCGGCTGCTGTTTTGTGTTGACACTGAAACCCCAGGTCTTCCATTGGGTGTCCTCCAAGAGCCGCCAATACGAATGATCCTTTCCCCATTGATCCCCCTTCGGGAAATTTCGAGTCCTCGCAAGAAACTCTCGATCCTCAGGGAAGTTCAAGAACTGCTTGAACCACTTCTTGAAGTGGACATCCCTCACCGCTTCTTTTTCTTCTCCGAGGACCTGCCCCATCAGTGCCAGCGCTAGTCACGGAATCTGGTCTAGATCCTCCCACACACTCATTACAGGGAGGAAATCATCATTCATATCCCCCAGGATCAGGATCCCCAAAATCTGATAAACATCCCACAAACTGATGCCAATCTCCCCCTGGTGCAGGAGAAAAGTGTTGGTCCTAGACAACCATCTGCTCAACAGCTCTGGAATCAGCTGTTTCGGTTGATATATGTGGAATTGGGAGGTCCATGCCACTTCATACAAACCCACTCTCCTCAGCTCATCTCAAAACTCCTCACATGAGGCACCTACACCGTAGGCCCATGCCCAATCATCTGTGAAGTTGCCGCCCTAGCGCAGGTCCCACACATCGGACCACCCCTTCTTCAAATCCCTCAAGGCTGCCTTCAGTATTGTGCGGTACATGGGAGGGGACATCTCTAGCTGCAATGGATTCCCATCAAAATTATTTAGATGAATTTATAGGCAGTTGGCGGTGACAGGTGTGTAGTCCTCCCGCGCATAACCATCAGTCGCCCTGAACCGTTGGCACTGGCACGACGTGCTCCTGAACGAGTAATCTGGTTCATCCCTACTCGCCTTAGTAATGAAGACGTCATCCCTTAACCTGAATCCATACAAGTTCAGCCTCTTGTACAACAGATAGTTCTTTTGTATCTCTTATAACAGCTCCGTCAATGAATTATGGTCCGAGTGGCTTCAGACCAACTCTCCTAGGCCCAGACAATTTGCCATCTCATCCCTCCGGGTGGCGTCTGCAACCACCCCCAGGGAAGCTTCTTGATGGGCCATTGGGTTTCATAACTCGAACAAATTTCAGGTTGGGCCACTAATCCTATTCGCAGAGCTCGTTCGTGAAGCCGAATCATGGAGCCTGGCCTCAGCCTGCTGGCGCACGGTCGCATAGCGCTATCGCAGAGTCAAAGACTCGCGGTTCACCGTGAAGCATGATTCACGGAGAGCAGGCACAAAGTACGTGGAGCTTCATGAATCGAGAGTGTAAAAGGACAAAATCGTGGAGAATCGAAAGGAAAAAAGAGATGTTCGGCCCCCAATTTATAGACGATGGCCTTCGGAGCATCGCGGGGCTTCCGGTCCGCGCGGAGCTTCATGGCACGCCCGGACCGCGCGGCCCCTGTCTACCTCGCGCACCATCTTCGCGAGTCAGCACCGCGAACGACCAATGATTTTGGAGATTTCCCTCAGACATCGACCCTTGATCCCTCCACAGCTCTAAGTCTGAGGGGGGCATTTCTTGGAACCAAAATGATGGAAGAAAAGAAAGAAGAGAAAGAGGCCTCGCGGCCGGCTTCGCGAAGCCACTGCGTGGACTCCCCCCAAGCAATGCGGCCGTCGTGAAGCAGAAGAGGCAGTACCCTCGACGAATTCACCTGATGTTCATGAGCCCTCCATGAAGCACAGGAGGTGGTACCCTCCACAAACGCCCCTGACGTTCACAAGTCTGCCACGAAGCAAATGAGGCGGTACCCTCTTTGAACGCCTCTGACATTCGCGAACCCACCACAAAAAAACCGAATCCTTATTCGCGGTGCCTCTTGTCTATAAATACTAAGCTCCCCTGGAGCCCTCAATATGGAAAATCCTCCCTTTCACCATCCTAGCTCCCAAATCATGACGCACCCTTTGCTCTGTGAATCATGAGCTACGCAGGGAATATTTTCTTCGTGAGGTGCCTCTGCATTGTCTCGCTTTGATCCACTCTTCCGGGAGGGATGCCTTTCACCAAGCCTAAGGGATTTCGCGAAGGAAGGGGATCCCCAAGGGGACCCGGGTTGTCGCTGATCATTTATGCTTCCCAAAACACCCCTCATGTAAACATGATCCACATGCCAATGTAGGGTCACTATACTTCATGAAGCACATTGCTTCACGACACTTCGCTTCGTGAGGCGCATGTGCTCGGCGAGGGAGTGCTCTGCGAATACCTTTCCAATTCACGAAGCACCTCCCATTTGCACCTCCTCTCCATGCTAAGGCTAAGGAACCACACTTCGTGGAGCACACCCCTTTGCAAGTTCCCTTCACCATGCAAAGCAACCGAGCTCTACAAGGCCCCTGCCTATGGAATCCTTTGCTTGGAAATTCCTTTTCACGTGGGACCCTCCAAGTTTGCATGATGTGACATCAAAGTCTCCCAGACGATATCGCCCATAGCATTGCTCCACCTAATGCTTCTTCACATAGGCACGCTAATGGCTATATCTTCTTCGCATAGCCACACTAATGTGGACCCCTCGATGCTTCCCTCCGCGACCCCCCTTCACCACGACATTGTCGGTACCTTCCCTCCCACAAGGAGTAGAGGGTACCTGTTATGTAAGTCCTAGGGGTGGGAAGTAAACCCACCTATTCTGAGATTTAGGATGTTAAACTTCCAAGCACCCTCATCCTCAAAACACGACATTAAACTATGACATTTCCCCATGCCTCTCACGCAGGGTTCCCCCCACCTTGGACATTCTCCACGCCCCTCGGTCACTACAATGGATGATATCCTCCTTCTAGGTGTTGTGTTTTTTCACGGGGAAGGGTAGGCACCTTGTTGTAAGCCCCTAGTTGTTCTTTCAGGAAGCATAACCCCCTACTCTATCCTTTCATCTTCAGTCCCCAGGTCCAGCGGAGGACGTGATAAGGAACAGGCCCCCCTCCTCTCTTCCCAAGTTCCAAATCCCTCTCCCTCTGCACTTTTTTTCCCTCAGGCCTCCTTCCTGGAATAATTCCCAGCACCATGGGCCACCAACTGCGTGAGCCCCTCTTCGCTTCCCACGGATTCACCCTTCGCGACGTGATTTCCATGTCCCTGCAACCTCTTGTTTCTCACACTGAGCATGACTCTTGTAGGCTTAGAGTGAGCATCGACCATGAAACACCTTGGGCCACCTCAGAGCGTAAGCCCCAAATGCCCCCATCCCGCATGACGTTAACTACATTCTGATCCAACAGTAAGCCATTGTGACCCACCCAAACTACAGGGACTTTGATCCATGTCAAGGCATGGTACGTAGGAAGCCTCCATGAGGTTCAATCCCACCATCCACCTGGACCAAGGTCCTTATTCACGTCTGTTCTCCGACATGCCCCTGTCCCGCATGACGTTAAACGGCATCCCAATCCAGTGGTAAGTCATTGTGATCCCACCATCCAGTTGTTCCGACACCCCTTCATGTTTGTTCAACATCCCCTTTCCAACCCGAACTATGGGGACTTTGATCTGTGTCAAGGCATGGTATGTAGGAAGCCTCCATGAAGTTCAAGCCCACCCCACACCTAGATCAAGGTCCTTATTCACGTTGGTTCGCCGACACGCACCCATCTGAACTACATGGTCTTTGATCCATGTCAAGGCATGGTGCGTAAGAAGCCTCCCTGAGGTTCAAGCCCACCAACCATTGGTCCTAAACACTTCTGTTTCAGTGTCCCAGGCCTCTATCCTCAACTACATAGACTTTGATCTGTGCTAAGTCATGTTACGTAGGAGGCCTCCATGAGTTTCAATCCCAACACCCATTGGACCAAAGTCCTCATTCCCAAACCTGAACTACGGGGTCTTTGATCCATTCTAAGGCATGGTACGTAGAAAGCCTCATGAGGTTCAGGCCCATCATCCATCGAACCAAGGTCCATCTTTACGTTGGTTCATCAGCGCCCACCTGAACTACGAGGTCTTTGATCTATGCTAAGGCATGGTACGTAGGAAGCCTCATGAGGTTCAATCCCACCACCTGGTCATTCCAATCTCCTTCATGTCGGCTCACCATCACTCATGCAGCCTAGAGTGTATTCCCCACAAATCCATTCACAAATTATGAGGACTTTGATCAATGTCAAGGCATGGTACTTTGGAAGTCTCTTCGAGGTTCAAGACCAAAACCATCATCCATCCAAATTCTTACCAGGGCCGCCACATCTCGATGATATCATGCCATCTCATTCCCCTCCACATTATTCGGGAAGCCGCCCACACACTTGCCCCAATATCGGTGTTCCCTCAAGGGGGTTCTTCAATCTGATCCACTCAAACTAGTGTTTTGATCAGCCCGATCCGTCTTTGTTGGACGTTAAACTTACGACATACCCCGTGTTAAACACAGGAAGCTAAAGAAAAACCTCAGATACATGCCTATGGAATATGATTCCCTGTGATCAATGTGGGATGCCTCGGGATTCTGTGCCCTCGATAAGCCCTGTAATAAGGGACAAAAGATAGAAACGCCAATTCCCCAGCGTCTAGACACGCCAGGGATGCCTCACCGTGACTTCTCCCCCAACTAAATTTTGCTACCCTGACCAGACCCCTTGGAATGTCCTGACAGAAGCAGTGTAATTAACTGGCGTCCATGGAAACATGGCACTGGGAAGAGTATCACGAAAAACATATTAAATCTATGAGGGAGACCTGGAATAGGTAACGAACTTCAAGGAGGAATCCATGGAAGTAAGAACTAACATCCCATCATCCCGTTTCGATCATGGAGCATAATTCCCAAAATAATGAGCGAATGTTGCCCGCCTTTGGAAAGTGGTAATGCGGGGCAACCGAACCACGCCGACGTACCCCGAATTTGATGGACGTGCACGCCCCGGCGAAAGCATTAGAAACACCATTATTAAAATTAAAACCATATTTTCTTTATTTCCTTATTTCCATTCAACCATCAATTCTATTAAATGTTAAAATGATATAGATCCAAACTCTAAATAAAGATTCATTAGAAGTATTGGATAGCTTGATGTATATTATACATTCCTTTTTCTACTTTTTTCAGTTTCTCTTTGTATCTATTGATCTTTTTATGTATTATATATTTTCCCCTATTTTCACAACATTGTTATGTTCTTTGATTTTCATCCAATCTACTTTGAATATAAGGTTGTAATTGGAATAGGAGTCATAAAAGAACATAATGTAGGTTGTAAATTTGTTATACATAAAAAAGTGAGTTGTTATCACAGTCTCCCCATTGTTCCACATGTCTTCCATTGTCACATATCTCCTAAAATGGAGTTATTTATTTCTAAATTGATTTATGCATGTCATAATACTCATGAGGATCATGTTTTAGTAATTGGATGATGCCAACCTCAATAATTTCCACCATTTTGGGTGTGCTGGATTGAAATGAACCTTTGTTTTTATTGGTTAAAACTCCAAAGTACCTCCTATGAACTTGGATTAACATGTAAATGGAATTTCTCTTGTAGATAGTTTCCCAATTCATAATGAAACCTTCTATGTTCTTCACTGAAAAATGAAATTTAATATCCTTTCCTTCGTTATTTAATTGATATGATTTCATTATATGTATTTCTTCTTGATGGTTTTCATAAATAAATGAGTTAAATGGATTTAATTCAATTGAATTTTAAAGGGTGGCAAGGCCACACTGTTCATTACATGCCTTATTATATAATTTATATCAAATTTGATTCCTTGGTTATATTGGGATTATAGATTATGATGCTTTTGTGGTGATGAATCATGATATATACATAATTATGATTACTACATTGATATTGGATATGGAATAATGGTTAAGTGGCTTATTGGGCATGATGTTTTACTATCCCGTTCATCAGGTGTTGAGCATGACATCTCACACAATTGACACTATTTAGATGGAAGGTATGAAGAACCACATCCCTTTCTTTAGGTATTGAAATGATGTATTACCCACCATTTTGAATGATAAGCATGATGTATCATATTCACCATGAGATGTAGGTCTTGTACCGTAGCTTGTTTTTATATGCTTGTTTATACAGGTTATGGAGAACTATGTTATTCCCCAGTCCAGCTAGCACCTAGAATTCAAGGTATATGGATATGTAAATCTAGACATAAATAGCATATATAGATCAACGAAATATATAACTATATGATATATTTATTATTACTATATATATTTGGTTAAAATTTTGACTATAAATATAGTGGATGTCGAAGTAGGTAGAGCCACCAGGTGTACTTTAGGATCATGAACAGGCTTGTGATTATTTATTCATCATTATTGATTTTTTATTTATATCTACACAATAATGTGTCTATTTAATCTACATTTATTACTTCTAGACACCATTGAGGAAGTCCTACTGTAGTTGTTTCTCACTCCATACTTGGACCACCATTGGTACTTGAAAAAATTACTTCTCTACAGTTGTGGATAAGGTCAATGCCCTACTATAGATTATTGATATCATTTATACACTATTGAAACATGGGATAATAGGACTAGGCATATGCTCGAGATGCTAGTGGGGCAGTATTTTGGTTTTTTCTATGTTTTTTTATTTCATGTTTTAAATGACTTTATCCTATTCCCCATTTTTTACATCACCATTCCATGGAATCATATATCAAGATCATATTTTTTTGATTTTGATATTAATATTTAGTTGGTCAGTTATTTAGTTTTATAAATTTATTATTATATATGATTTATATTCTTCCACTATGGTATGTTTTTGGTCCATTCATCATAGTGTCTAATTATATTATTTTTCTAATGTTGTCATCTATTTATAATATTTTTTGTGCCACTCTGATATAATGGTATAGTCTCCCCATCATAGAACCTTGATACCATCACATCTAATTGGTATCCTCTAGAAAATGGAGAGGTGTGCTCAAGGACATGTGACCCACCATATCAGGGCACACGTTAAGTAGATCCCAGGATGGGACTTTACATATAATTCCATTGAGAATTTATTTAAATAGAGATGAATGTTTTACATCACTCTTTTATTTGGGATTGTAAAAATCCATAGGGAATCAGCTAAGATTGATCTTGTTGTACTATCCTATGATCGATAGATAATCACAGTGGACTATATTCATAATGAAGGATATCCTATAAGCATATATTCTAGACTTTTGTGCAGAAATGGATGATCAGTTATACTTGATTGAGATTTCATACATCAAAAATTACTAGGATTTGATTTAGGTGAAACTGTATAAGGCTATTTTTTGAGGATATGTCCATCACCGCTCTATTTTCATGAGGATAGTGAGGCAACGATTATTTATCCCATTATGGTTCAAGGGAATTCAATGTGATTTCAGCTAATACGTAAGAGGTTGATCACTAGTCATAGTAGATAGAGATGTTGTGTTGACCATAGTAGGAGACCCTTGGACATCACTGTGGGGGAGTAGGTATTCTTGAGAGTGACTCCCCGATTAGGGAACAGTGTTCTTGGGAGGTAGTACAAACTACAATCAAATTTGGTTGGACCTAATGAGATAAATAGTTAGATAGGGGTAGTTACAGGCCAATTAGTCCTCCCTTATTGATATAAAATTCTACATGGAATGTTCCAAGTGTCACAGATTAGGAGGCACATGCCCAACCCTACGCATGTCATTTGTTGTGTGGGCATTGAGTTGGATACTGATTCTTCTTATGAGGAGTGTCTGGTGTCGAAAATATATCAATTCTAGAAGTATTTTTCGGGAAAGTTGGTACCACAATTATGGATTAAGTTCCATCTTTGGATAATCTTTGAGTAGAATTTGGAATAAAAGTCTGATGTTCAAGATCAGTGCCCTAATTTGTTGGAGAAAGACTTCTAAGGATACTAATCAGGTATGATAATTTGATTAAGGAGGGGAATTATAATATCTTTCATTTTTAAATACATTAACAACACTCATTGATATTAATTTATTACTATTTATAAGTTAAACTGGAATTTCTCAATAAAAACTACATATTGGATGATTTTATCTAATTTTTATTATGGATAATACTAATTAACACCTTCAAATATTATATGTAATATTTTAGGAGTTAGGAATTGGGGTATCATATGATTCTGAGGCTTGTAAAGACTTAGTGCAGATGTTAAAAAAATATTAAATATATTATAATACGTGTTCAATATATTTACAAAAATAAATGAATATCTCCAAAATGGGGCATCGTATGAGAAATCTGAGACCACTATTTAGTCTGGAATGAGAGTTTTACCTTAGGTGGGGATTAAAATTTATGTACGTCATGTGTTTGGTAATATCGTATGAGGGGATATATTATTTAATAATTTTAGTATATTTTTTTCTTGAAATAAAGTAATATCTCTCAAATGGGGCATCATATATTTAATCTGAGACCAGTGTTATGTCTAGGATGTGGGGTTTACCCTAGATGAGGTATAACAGTTATATTTGTGTGTATTTTAGCTAGACCACTAGATAGATTATTTTATTTAATTATTTAATTATTAATTTATTTATTAAATGAATTAAATATTTTTCGTCTTCCTCCCCATAATATGTTGCCACCATTTTTAATGCACCGAGCTTCAAAAAACATTGGTTTCTCATCCACATTGACCATTAAAAAATGTAACTCTTTAATAATTTCAAATCAATGACTCAAAATTGGTTTTTAGAATGAATCATGGTTTAAAATTATGTATTAATTACATATTGATGAACATTTGGCGCTTTGAGGATTCAAATAGACAACTATTCATCATTTTTTATGGTCAATATCCATGGGTCTTGAAGTCCTCAGAGTTCCTTGAGGTCGATTTAGATGTCTCGTTCAATCCAGTTCTGACACCCTAGCAAGGTGACAGACCCCCCTTAAAATCCACTACACCACTCCATACCATGTTTTAATTTTTGTTTCATTATTAATTTACTTCCATTATTCATCTCACTTCCAAATTATGAGAAGGATAAAAAATAATTACAATAAGAATAATGGTTTCATTTTTTGGAACAAAATATCCTAATTTATCAATGGTTGGTTTCATAAAATATTTGGAATATAACTATAAAAAAAATTAAATTATACTTTAATAAAAATAATAAAATATAATTATTAAGAATTATCAAATTATAAATTCATTGAAGAACTCAATTATAATTCCACTAGATTATCAAATGATATTTTTCATTACAGTTATCAATGTATATATTATTAAAAATTATATAAATGAATTATTATAAGGAATTGTGAAATAATAATAATAAATGACTATCAATTGATAATTACAATGAATTATCAAAGGATATTATCTTGATATTATCGAATATAATATTATTCAAATTATTGAAGGATAATTATAAGGTAATTTTCTAATCATAAATACTATCAAAATTATCATTAGATAATTATTTGGATTATACAAGGATTATTATTATAATTATCAAACAATAATTATGAGATTTTTAAAGGATACTTATTAACAAATGATAATTATAATTAATAGTTTATGATAAATTATGAAAACCTAATTATAATAGAATAATTTTAGATAAATTATCTTAAGATAATTAAACTGGCAGTTTATAATAAATTATTTGAGATAATTATAAAGTGATGATTTAGGATAAATTATCAAGAGATTATTATATAAGTATAATTTATTATAAATTTTCATAAGATAATTTTTTTATGGGCATTATTGTGAACGTATGTATTTTTCTTGAATGGACATTCATAAATTATTCGGGAGGTAGAAAGTATCATGACATGTGATATTTTACTTCATTTTGAAAAAAAAACTCATTATGGTTATATAGAACCTTGATTAACCTCTAGCATTGTCATGTCAACATTTACAATAATAAGGATATAAATATGTTTCCTTGACTATTTAGGTGTCTACTCGAGATATCAAACCACATAAAGTGGTTTGTACTGGCTTTGACATCATAAACTTTTAGTCAAAAATTTACATTCATTTTTTGTCTTGTTACACATAATTCCTTAATATTGTTTATGCAATGACATATTTGATGAACGTTCTATATTATGGTCACATTTGGGTGATTTTGTAGCCTTGATAGCATTATGGTTCACTTATGGCCACGATTAATTTCTAGCCTGTTTTTTTTTCAACCTTACTTGTGATGATGTTATACCCTTTCTTGTGTATCCTATCATTCTATTTGTGCTTTTTTGGTATTGTTATTAGACCCCATGGTAAGTGTAACATTATGAAATGATTAACACTTAGATGTGGAGTGTTAATGACTAACGATGATGGAGATGATGGACCTTTGTAAAGGTTAGGGATAAAAAAATTCTTCGTGGATGTCATGTGAAACACTCTATGCTTAGAACAAACCATTGGGTATGTTCTCTACGTATAGTGAATCCTAAGTAGCTCTGAATTCCTAGATAATGTTGAGAACAATAATTCCTTGATTCCCACTGTTTGATGAGTTTTACAATCATAAAATTCCGTGTAGAATGATTCATGAGCCTCAAGGATAATCCTTGATTATTCAGATACCTTGATTATCCTTACAACATAGAGCTAATGTATCTATAGAATGGGGTTTTGGGTTGTTTGGTTATCACATGACCACTCGGTTATAGATTTAGTTTTACTATTCTTGTTACACATTTTTTTATTAATATAGAATAAAGTTGTATAAATAATCACATTAGATTAAGGATGAATTTTTGGTGTCCTACTAAGTATTTTACTCACACACTAATCTAGAATTTTGGTGAACTTGTAGATTTTATAAGGGATTTTTAAAATTAATGGTCCTTATGGTGGACAGCTAATCATAGGAGTGTGGTGAAAGCAGTGGGCCAAGAAAAAAACCAAAGGATCCTACATTTTATCATTTATTCATTTATCTTATTTTTTTCCCTTATAAAGTCTTTTCACATGTGGGATGTGATTTTATTTAATAGTACTATATTCCATTTATTCAATTATTCTGTATTTTTACTCTAATGTTTTATCATGTTTGTTTTGGTTTATTATTGATCCCATGACATTAAACAAAGGGTACAATCACCCCTCTGTTAGAGTTAGACCCTTGCTGCATTTGAAAGACTCTTCCTTACATGGAGGCCGGCTTGATGTCATGTGGTACTATGGATTGGACTCGGTGGTTCTAGTTGGTATGATACAAGTGGGATTTGAAGTAACATGTGATAAGAAATCATCAATTGAAAATTTGGTTCCATTAATTCCATCATGTTGTTACAAGAAGTTAACTTTTATTTTTATGTGACTATTAAAGTCAAAAAATAATTTATTACATCAGTATACTAAATCTTGAATATATTTATAGAACATATTTAGAAAAAATGCTATAGAAATGAACACGAATACATCAGATATATTGAGTCTAAGAAATTTTTTATTAGTTGAACAATTTGACTTATTAGTACAAACTGTAGATGATGTAGGAGTATTATATGGGGAGATCTCGGGTCACATAACATCTGAGATGGAATCCCTTCCCATCACTTATCATGAAAGGAGACATATTCCCAATAGTTTAAAGAATGATATTTTTTTATAAATAATTGAATCTTTGTAAAAATTCATATTTATAGTTTTTTACTTGAAATTATCATTAAATATAATTCTAATTATTTTATTCATATATAATTTATAGATTATTTTCAATTTTGATTTGAATTACAACGTGTTCGGTGAATGTTTAGTGAAAATTGTGGGGAAAAAGTGGAGAGGCGTTATGTATAAGTTGAGGTTCGATTTCAATGACACCTCCTTGACTTCCCATCATATGTATTAAAAGGTACTAGAAGGGATACCTCAGGAGAAATGTGAGACCATTGGGTATATGAATTATTCTTATTATCATAAGGTATTTTAAATTTTCATACATTATTGATTTTACAATATTAAAAATAAATAATATCTTATTAATGTTACCATTTTTTAGTAATCTTCTAAAAAAATCATCAAACAATGAAATCTAATTCACCCCACATAGAGTTAGTTAAATGTATTTTTTGAGGGGAAGGTCAATTAGGGTGATGTTTTATCTCTTTATTGAATTTATTTTTTCATCTTAAGAAGATTACTTTAAAAAGTTTTCATTTTTTTTCTTTGATTATATAGGAAAAATTATTTGGTTCTGAGAGGGATTGAATCGATTTTTGGTACAGTGTGCATAATAAAGGAGATAGAAATTATGTAAATGAACATGCTGCAGACATTAGGGTGAAAAATATAAATCATTTTTTTAAGAAATACATTTTGTTAATATTTTTTATATTTTCATAATCCAATTAAGGAGTCACAGGATGTAAATCCCACACATTCATCTTTAGTCTCCCAAAAAAATGTTCTTCATCTTGTTTTAGGTAAGTAGAATTGTGGTCATGTTCACAGGTTTGGTTATAGAACATCCCTTCATGAGACATTAAGAGGTACTCTTATTCATTAATTGTGATGCATCCACCTATAGGTTTGATTAATTTGACAGGTATTAAGGATATTGAATCACAAAATACAACTGAGATTCTAATGAATATATTAAAGGGTGAGGATTAATGATTATTAGTTTGAGATGACACAGTTGTAGTGATGTACCCTACAGTGGGTGCATTATTTTAGTGTGAAATTGGTGGAATTAATTTGGATTTTGTACGTTAATATGACAAATTACAACAATACGAAAACTGTTACTTTTATTTAAATATGTTTTGGTAATTATAAAAATTATTTACAGTATTTTTAATTCATAATCCATTTAAAACTAATTTATCTTGTCAATTTTATTTAATGTCGGAACTAGATGTAGTGGAATCTATTATTCTCCATTAAAATTAGGAGCATGTATCATCTGGAGAGAGTTATCATCATATAAGTGAGCAGTGCTAATGTTGAATTCATATTCTTATGGATGTATTTATAACTAAAACATATATATGATGCCTATGGAAAAACTGAAAAAAAAAGTTTTTTGTTTATATAATATGGGTATGTACATAGTTGAAGTTTTTTTATTTTTTATTTGACCATTTGAATTTTTAAATTCTATATATTTTCGATATTATTTTATTTTAATACTTGAGGTTGTGCCTTATTTTAGTTTTAATGGATACACTATTTTTTAAAATTTGACGCTATTTTAACTTATATGAAATTAAAAAACCATTCATAATTATTTAATGCAAATTTAAACCAGTTATAAGAATTTTAAAATTATCTCAAAATGATTCAAATTTTCCACTAACTATTTAAAGATAGTTACCAATACCTTTATTTATGGTAATTTTTTAAGAAAATGAATGTTTTATTATTCACAAAGAATTAAAACATTATAAAACTAATAATAAGCATACCAAAAATTAACCACAATGTTTCATTTCATAATGGTTTTAACCACCTCCATTATAGAAATATATTATCCTTAAAAACAACTTCAATCATTTTTATGTGGACTTTAAAACATCTATCAAATATGGATGAGTGATGGTATGCCAGAACCATCGAACATCAACCCCCCCTGATGTGTTAATTGATGATTTGGACAAAGAATAATGTTTAAAAACTAACTCCTGTTAATGGGATTTTTTAATCACATCATTTTCCAAAAAACTACCTCTAATTAATATTCTTCTTGAAGTGTCAACACTTGGAAAGAATGATTTTAACAAAGAAATATTACCAAATGGGTATTGGAATTTTATTAGTTGATGGTATATGATATGATATTTATATAACTTATTCTAATATAGAATTATAATAAATTTAAATTTTTTATACATGAGGTTAGATCACTTTTTAAACAAGTCAAACATGAAGAATTATATTTCCCTCTCACAATTATTTCTATTTGACACAAGACATATTCACAACGTGATTCTTTTATGTCATGTATATAATTCTTATGAATTTATTTTATTTTTATTTGTATGAAAACAAATAGGTTATGCATGTCAATGTAAGTTTATCTCTATCTTGAGGTTTTCAATTTAAAGTTACCAATGGCATAATGGAGTTATGTTACAATATACATGATTATTGGGATTTTTTATAATTATGTTTCTAATAAAAAAATTATTACTTTTCTCTAAATAGTCTTATGACTTTTCTTCTCCTTTGGTTATTTCTAGAGATTAAAATTTTTACTTTTATTTTCCTCTCTTTACGTACTCAATATAAAAAAATAATATATTTGTCGAAAGCTTATATTATTTATATCTTTAGTCAAAAATATTATTTCATTAATATCCAAGAATTCTAAAAATTATTTAATGACTGTTTTTATAAAACACATATAATTGTTTAAATTTAGCTTTACCAATGATTAAATTTTAAAAAAATTGAAAGGAATATTATTCTTAATTTCTTAATGTCATACTTTTAACATTTTACTATAAATGTGAATGAAATATTTGTTTTAATGTACATGGAATGAACATAATTTTACATTATCATGAGCACTCAAAACCCTCGAGCATCCATTACATGTTTCTAGGGAACTTTTTCCATAATATTTTGAAATTTTTTAGTTTTTTTATATGTGATTCCAAAATAAAAATGGTATTTTAATCATGAAATATTCCAATTGTTCTTATGTAATTTTAATTTTTGATAACATCCTTTGATGTTTCCAATTCTTTACTCGTTATATGGTCCAATGATACGATTCACCCTAATTTTTTTGGATTTTTTAACATGATAATGATTTATAAATGGTTATATGGAAAATGTTTCTTTCACATGGATTAATTATATTATGGTGGAACCTTTATGAAACCTATTTATTTTTCATTTTTATACTATAATTAAATAATGAAAATTTTATAGAACTCATTTCCTTTCCATTTTTCTTCTATGATAAATGTACTTTGGTATAGATGAAAAAATATTTATTATATTTATTTTTTATGGGTGTCCATGGAATTATATATCCCTATAATGTATTTAGTGAAGATCTATATCTCATGAGATTATATTTACTGGAATAGGGAGTGAAGCCAGTTCCGTAAGGGACGCTATCCACAAGGATATTATTATTAGTGAACCTAGACTATGGATATGATTGAAGGGGGAGTGAACCAAATCCACTATGATAGGTTTGGAAGTGATACTTGTCTAAGAAAATGATTTTATATGCATATTGGTATGTAAAAAAACTATATATTGTGCCAATGTAATTCTCTCATTAATCGTGTTATTTGATTACATTATAACTTTTTTATAATGGATTTTCATCCATTATTATATGACTCATGATTATAGTATGATATATATCAGGTATGGTTTTTCAAATGTTAATTCCATGTTCTTATACCCTTGTGTTCATATTATTCTTTAGAGATCATTGTTATCTCTCTTATTTACCATTACTGATCATTTGAGCTTACCATTTCTTATGCTTCCTTACCATAGTTTATGAAGAATGGTTTTCAATATGTTATATATAAGAAGGGTACTAGGTCTATAAAACATAGTCATCGTTCATAAAGATCACTTATGAACAATTGTGTTTCATACATGGTTCCAAAAATAATAAACCTATATGGTATTTCCATGGTCCAAAATTTTATGAATTGTATATTTATCTAATAAGATATAGTAATTACCTAATAAATGTATGGGTTTCTATAAATATTACCTTTCTAGAACTAAAAATCAAAAAATATTTTCACATTAATTTCTAATAACTCATGTTGTTATATTAACATATCCATCCATGAAATAAATTCGTATAATTGTTCAATTTTGTGGTGAAACCCTGCCAAACAAGAATAAAATATAATCTATTGGTGAGTATGGTTAACGAATTTATTCATTTATAATAATATCATTATTAAAAAATAATAATTATATAAACTGTATGTCATTAATTTGGTTATAAATGTTTTAATAGATTTAGATACACAAGAAAATACTTGAGAAAAAAATATGTTATTTTTGTGGTTGTGGTAGTGTCACAACCCAGCCCCTGGGGCCCATGCCATGATAACCCCAAGCCCTCCTTCCATAGGCTAGGGGATAGTGACTAGCACCGAAAGTCATACTCCCTAAAACGGGAAGGCATTGCCTTTAATATTGTACAAACACACGGTCCAAGAACACAACAAGAAGCAACAGTGAAGTAAACTGCTGTAGTAAAAGAGTGCTAAAACTAAAAGGGGTCGAAATACAAGAACAAATGTAAACGTACAAGTACAAATAAAAATACAATATAGTTGAAAGAAAAGACAAACAACTATTGGGTCATCCACTGAGGTTCCTACCTGAATGGTAGGTACAGATCGCCTCCTCAGCACTTCACGTCAGTCCATCTACTCCGCGTCACGTCACACCGAATGGTCCACCTCTGGGTACCATCCAGTCCTAGCTCCCTCAGCCTCGATCAATGTTGTACATCATCTACACAGGACACAACAAGGTGTGGTAAAATACCATGTAGGGGTGAGTATAAAGATACTCATTAGGGACCCTGAGACCACATAGGTCTCCTAAAGTTCCACAAAGGGAAAAACATCAAAGCAAGACATCAAATCTACTTAGGTATATGCCCATACATATACCTAAGTTATTTAGATATACTCTTATTATAGATGAGGGAATTATACAAAAAAGGTAACACCATAAAGGTAGAATTACAACACAGGTAACACCATGAAGATAGTACCATGAAGGAACAAGTACCACACAGGTATCACCACGAGATAGTACCATGAAGGTAAAAGTACCACACAGGTATCACCACGAAAATCATACCATGATGGTAGAAGTACCACATAGGTATCACCATGTAGATAGTACCATGAAAGAAAAGGACTTAGATCAAACAGAGACTCTGCTCAAACCAGGTTTTCAGTGAAGTTTAGAAGTACAGATGATTTTTCATGAAGCTAGATCATCTTATTTTTTCATGTGGTACAGCTGCTGATTATGCAGAGTCTGACCCACATAGGATCGATAAGTACTAACCCCTTCAATGACCAATATAGTATTTGACCCACACAGGATCAGTATGCGCTTGCCCACATAGGATCGCTGAGCACTGACCCACACAGGATCTGACCCAAATAGAATCGGTATGCATTAACAAACATAGGATCGTTGAGTGTTGGCCCATAAAAGATCTAACCCACACAGGATCGGTGTTAACCAACACAGGGTCACTCGGTACTAACCTCTGTATGATCTGTCTCGAACCACTACCTCACTACCAGCCACTGGATTCCTGCTAATATCACGTTTGGGAGAACCGCTCCACAATCCATTGGTCATACCTCAACCACCACGAATTTCCATGAATAAGTATCCCAAAGGTCTGTCACGTCATAAGGTACCCAAAGAAATAGATGGCACGTCAGTCGGACACTTGGTCTGTATGTTTCTAGTGTTTTTTCTCTAAGGGCCCAGTTGGATTTAGGGTTCGATCCAACCCAGCCATACTCTAGCTTTATCCAGAACAGAAGCGGAATATACCAAAAGGGCAGCCTCTATCTATGGATTCTAGTGCCACAGAGGATTCTTCAAACGGATTCCCGAATCACAAGTTATGGAAAAAGAGTAAAAATAGAGTCCGGATGGACCTGGTTCCGGTCCGACCTGGTCAGACCGACCTGACCAGGCCTAGGCCGATCCGAGTCCAGTATTGATGGCTTGGTCCACGGCGAGCCTGACCCACTGGTCCGTGGTCTGGCCCAGCCCGCTGGTGCGGCCCACAGTTGGGTGGACCATCGTGACGGGGTCCGCCCAAGCTGACTCCTGGGAGGTGAGTCACCTCCCATTTCACACAAACGGTCTAACAGACCATTCAGTTTTTTGGAAGTGGGACCCACTGTAGTGGGTCCTTCTCGGTGCATCATGGCCGGCCGGATCCTCGGTCATTCCTCCTCCTAGTGGTGGGACGATGCCACAGTCCTCCATGTCCGGCCAAGTGTTGGCCAACCTTCGGCCTCCACTGCGGCCATGTGGCCACCGTCTCCAGCTCCGGTAGCACGGACATGCGTCGCCGCTTCGCAAAGCTGTTGGTTGCCATGTTGGCGTGTTGGCTATGACCCTACTCTTCCACAGCTGACGGTATGTGGCCTCCTGCTCATCCGGCGGCACGGTCACGCGTCGTCATGTCTCCATGTGGTCGGCTGGTGCACTGGCCACCCTCCTCTTTTGCGGGTCACCATAACATCATTCTAAGATAAAAAAATATGACGACCAGATATTCGCGATCCTCAGGTTGAGGGATCTACTTCTATATGTCTCTATCAACAAAATTTTCAGTTTCCAGCACGATTAATTATTTATCATTGATGAACACATGAAGAATGTGCGAAGAACGAATGAAAAGGGCTTGAGATATAAGTGCAGAATTATGGCCGTGTTTGTATGGACATCATCATTGTAAATCAAGGATATAATGAATCAACAAAATATTTAGTAATACTTAAAAATAAAACCCCTACCTAGACATTCGTTGGAGGTGTCATGAGGAAGGACGTGAAGTCGATAAAAGGGACGTCAGCATTCGTCTCTCCTGCAACACATTTCTGATCCGGGATCATGTGTCGTCCTTGTTCTTGATCCAGAGAATGTTCTCTTTTGGAGTATTTTTCTCCAAAGGTCCTCCCAAGCTCTCTTTTCCTTTTCCATTTATTTCTTCCACCAAAAGTGTGTTTCCTATCTTAATACGCTAAGTTATTAATTCAATTAAAGTTGGAACTTTAATTAAGTTAAGGTTGGAACATTATGTTGGGAGGATTCCAAGGGTTTCCCCACATTAAAAGAGAGTTTGGGTGGTCCCCACCTTCGTTAATTCAAATGGAAGGTTTCAAAAGAAAAATAAAATAAAATTTTTCTTATTTTATTTTTATTCTTTTAACTCTCCCAAAAAAATATAAAAAACTAACTTTCACCCTCGACCTACTGCGGTCAAACTGAAGGTCTCCTTAAACAAATATCGGCAATGTGAGTTCAACAGTTTCCTCAGATTTCAATTCAAATTATCGGTTAAAAAGTTACTAAAACACGCTTTCACGCTTACTGAATGTATATAAAAAAAGTTCAAAAATTCATTTCAAGAACATCAGTCCTTGGAATCATGGGCTGTGAATTTTCGCAGACTCTTAATATTTCCATTTAATTAAAAAAATTAAATTGAAAAATCCAGGTCTTTACATTCTCCCAAACTTAGGGATTTGCATCCCGGAAAGCGACAACACAAACTAGTGAAACAAGTAGGGGTATTGAGCATGAATATGAGCCTCCCGTACCCATATCCTCTTCTATAAGTTCCCGTTCTACCAGCATACACGCACTAGAGGTATCAACCACCCATGAAGGACCTGCTCCTGTCAATCCTCAATCTCCACTGGAACCTCTTAAAACATCACCCCATCATCGATGTCCAGCTCACCCAAGTCAATGATGTGTGAAGGATCATGTACGTATCTCCTCAGCTATGATACGTGGAAAACGTTGAGCACTCGGTGAAACTGAGGTGGAAGAGCTAAGTGGTAAGCCACCTTGCCAACTCTATTAAGGACCTGAAAGGGTCCATTGAACCTCTGAGATAACTTGTTGCCTCAGCCAAATCTCCACAAACCTCGTCGAGGTGAGACCCATAGAAAGACATGGTCTCTATCCTCAAACTCCAAAGGTCTCCATCTCCTGTCAGCATAGGATTTATGCCTACTCTGGGCAGTCTTTATCCCCTCTTATATGATTTTCACCTTCTCTGTAGTAGCATGTACCATCTCTGGTCCCGCAAGTGCTGACTCCCCTATGTCAGTCCAGCATAGAGGTGATCTGCAAGGTCGACCATACAACACCTCAAATGGTGCCATACCAATAGTGGAGTGATAAATTTTGTTGTATACGAACTCCACTAAGGTAAAGTGATCCTCCCAACTATGGCCAAAATCAACGATGCAGCACATCGCATGTCCTTGAGGGTCTGAATGGTCTGCTCTTTGAGGACAGAAAGCGGTGCCCAACCGAAGCTATGTCATGAACGCCTCCTGCAACCCCTTCCATAGCTGGTAAGTAAAATGTGAATCACGATCAGAGACAATCATAGATGGCACTCCATGAAGCCGTATAATCTTCTTTATGTAGAGGCATCACAAGCTCTCTACAGATCCCTACTCTCCGATAGAAGTGGACCGACTTTGTGAGTCGTTCAACGATCACCCAGATAGAATCATGAACCCTGGACATTCGTGGAAGTCCTGTCATGAAGTCCATGGAAATTACATCCCACTTCCAATTTGGAACCTCTAGTGGCTGAACTAAGCCTGTTGGAACCTGATGCTCTGCCTTCACTTGTTGACAAGTGAGGCACTGAGAGACAAACTATGCCACTGCTTTATTCATTCCCGGCCACCAGTTCTGATGTCGAATGTACCGGCACATCTTCGCCGCTCCTGGATGTACCGCTGGAAGGTACATATGGAACTCCCTCAAGAACTCCTGTTGAATAATTTTTGGTACTATGGTGCACCCTCTGAAGAGGATGATGTGCTCCCTGCCTTCATAAAATCTTTCATTAGACATTCCAGAGGGTATTTGAGCACGTCGGGTCTCGTAGTCAACATCCCAAGTTGTGCCTCCTTAATTCGCTGAGGAATTGGGGGAGTGACAGTCATAGACTGGAGGTAACTTGCTCCACCATTATCTATGAAGGATATCAGAAGCACGACTAGCTGGTCTGATGCCTCACTCAGCAACTATAGATCAGAGCTTCTGCTGAGTGCGTCTGCTACCAAGTTCCCCTTCCCAGGTGTATAGACTATCTCAAAGTCATAGTCCTAGAGGAACTATAGAAATAATCACTGTATCAACTTCTAAAAGATCTGCTGACACTTCTCCATCCATAGGAAAGGCTCCCCCTTCTTCGTCAAAGATTAAAATGGTGCCACTACCCTGGAGAATTCTGGTTCAAAACACAGGTAGTACTCAGCCAAAGCGGAAGTCTCTATCCCTTCGGGAAGGTAATCCTGGAAGAATCTTTTGAAATGATGCCCTCACACCCTGCCACTACAGTTGGGGACTAAAAACTAAAAACTCCTACTGCCATGAGTGTAAGTCTAGCTGACTCAAGAGTGATCGGTTGCACCCTCATATGCATGAGTTTATCATGTGCTGTCTGGGATTCCATTTTCAACGACCAAGGAAAACCCCATTGCATGGTTGTAGATAAACCACAACATTTTTCCCTAATACAATCAATCTGAGTATGAACTTTGGATGTCCAGTTCATACCCAAACTGACGTTATGAGGCCTCGATGTTTCCACCAAGAGGTTCCAACCGAAACTCTCACCTCAAGGGTCAGACCACCCCTTCGGTGTAAGTTTGATTATCGATTATCCTCCCTAAGGTACCTCCAGATGTGAGGGTCATGTCAATGGATTAACTGAAAACTCTAGGTTTTGGACAAGATTTGGGTAAGGAAAGAATTATTGGTACCTACGTCTATTAATATAGTAGCTATTATTCGACACATACCATTCATCGAATCATTCCTAAAGCCCCTGGGTCGCACTCCTTGACCATATGTAGCTACCCCCTTCCCATGTCCTCCAGCTCCCTGAGCTTGGTGGGGACAAAAAGGGTGGTGGTAGTAACATACCACAATGTACACCACCTCATACTGCTCTCCTAGATCTGCTTCCATGTCTACAGCCTTGAAGATTCATCTATCCCTAACACTTATTCTTCCCGAAACACTTTTACACACCCAAGTCTCTACAACTAGAGCCATTTTCATGAATTCCCACTACTAACATTCACTGGTGATATTCGCTCAGCAAAAAGAACATTCAGATGCAAAGGTTCTCTCTTGCACCCTAACATAGGTAAGAATTCATAGAGGAATAGTTTTGGCTTGGACGTCCTTAAACACACCGCGCTCGGAAGTCTAAGCCCTGAAGAACTGATCATATCGTATACATCGAGTACCTAGAATTGTCGGTACACCTCGATGGATACTTAGCTACCGACATGTTATCCAGCCGAAGTTTTAGAAGCTCTAGAGAACTCTCAGCCACCCCCTCAAGCCAGTCCTAAAACACTTGTGAGTCGGGCTCACCTCATAACCTGTGGGGTATCTGATGCTGAAAATCATGTAAGGCACTAAGCCTAAAGGTTTCCACTACCGGTACTGATGTTTGTAACTACTTCCCAATGGGTGGTGGTTCTACCGGTTCACCACCCGAAGGTGCCAACATAGTAAGAGGGCCCTGCACCAGAGCCTCATCACTCGGTGGGCCATCATCTTGTACTCTCTCGAGAATACCGGGGTGGCTGTCTTTGTGGCAGCATCCTGATAAGGAATAGGTGCACCATGGTCATTGAGTTATTCCTGGTGATCTGACTCCAATGAAATAAAAAGAAAAAAATTTCAAAATCACACGCAATCAGTGTTTTCGTGAGCTGAGACAGAAATCTGAATTCAGGGCCCTAGTGTATGGATATGTTGGTCGCCGCACCAACACTGTACTCCCCAAACTGAAAACCACACTCATAACACTTAACACTATTTTTTCACAGAAAAGATCAGAGTCCAAATTCATCGGTAGAACAGAACTCCTCTGATACTAATTTGTCACGACCAGTCCCCCGAGGCCCATGTCATGACTAACCCGAGCCCGCTTTCCATAGGATAGGGGTTATCAACATGCACCGAAAGGCATAGTCCCTAAAACCGAAAGGCATTGTCTTTAATCCTATACAAACACATGGTCCAAGAACACTAAAATATGCAACTGTAAAGTAGACTGCTGTAGTAAAAGAGTGCTAAAAATAAAAGGGTCTAGAATACAAGACCAACTGTAAAGGCAAAAGTGCAACTAAAAAATACAATATTACTGAAAGAAAAGAAAAATAGCTAATGGGTCATCCACCTAGGTTCTTACCAGAAGGGTAGGTACAGATCGCCTCCTCAGCACACCATGCTCGTTCGTCTCCTCCATGTCAGGTCACGCCGAATGGTCCACCTCTAGGCACCGTCTAGTCCTGGCGTTCTCATCCTTGATCAATGTTGTACATTGTATTCACAAGACACAAAAAGGTGTAGGTGAACCCCATGTGGGGGTGAGTATAACGATACTCAGTAGAGACCCAGAGACTCTGTATGTATCCTAAAGTTCAACAAAGGAAAAACCAAAAGGCAAGACATCAACTCTACTTAGGTATATACCCATACATATTCCTATATTATTGGGATATACTCATCTCATACATGAGGGAATTATACCACAATGGTAACACCACGAAGGTAGAAATACCACATAAGTAACACCATGAAGATAGTACCGTGAAGGTAAAAGTACCACACATGTATCACTACGAGATAGTACTATGAATATAAAAGTACCACACAGGTATCACCATGAAGATCGTACCACGAAGTTAAAAGTGCCACACAGGTATCACCATGAAGATAGTACCACGAAGGTAAAAGACTTAGTTTAAACAAAGTCTTATCTCAAACCATGTTTTTAGTAAAGTATTGAAGTGTAGAAGATTAGTCATGAACCTAGATCATCTTTTTCTATCACGAGGTACTTCTGCTGATTTTATAGAGTCTGACCCACACAGGATCGATAGGTACTAACCCCCACAATGACCCAAACTGGATCTGACCCACACAGGATCAGTATGCGCTGACCCACATAGGATCACTGAGCACTGACCCACATAGGATCTTTCCCACACATGATCTGTATGTGATGACCCACACAAGATCGTTGAGCACTAAATCACATAGGATCTGAACCACACAGGATCGGTGCTGACCCACACAGGATCGCTTAGTACTAACCTCTATATGAATATTCTCCAACCTCCACCTCACTGCCAGCCACTGGATTCCTGCTAATAACATATTTGGGAGAACCGCTCCATAAGCCATCTGTTGTACCTAAAACACCACGAAGATCCATGAAAAATTATCCTCAAGGTCCATAACATCATAAGGGGCCCAATTCAATAGACGATGCGTCAATCAGACAACCAGTATGTAAGATATTAGCGTTTCCGCTCCGACGGACCAATCGGATTCGGGGTTCGATCCAACCCAGCCATACTCTAACATTATCCAAAACTCAAGTGGAGTATAAGAAAAGGATATTCTCAATACAAGGATTTTAGTGTCATAAACGGCTCATCAAACAGACACCCGGATCACAAGTTATGGCCAAAGAGGTGAAACTGGGTCTAGATGGTCCCGGGTCCGGTCCGACCTGACCCGACCCAGCCTGACCTAGCCTAGGCAAACCGGAGTCTAGCCCAGATGGCCTGGGCCATGGCGGACCTGGCTCGCTGGGCCATGGCGGACCTGGCCCGCTGGTCTGTGGTCCAGCCCCACACGTGAAAGGAATTGCCCAGTGTGGCCCGTGGTGCGTCCCGTTCTCGGGTGGACCACTGTGGCGGGGTCCGACCTGGCCAACTCCCGGGAGGGGAGGCTCCTCCTAGGTCACCTGAATGGTCCAACAGACCATTCAGTTTTTTTAAGCGGGACCCACCAGATAGGGTCCTTCTCGATGCTTCATGGCCGGCCGGATCTCTGTCTAGCCCTCCTCCCAGCGGCATGATGGTGCTACTATCCTCCGCAGCTAGTCGGGCGTCGGCCGCCCTTCAGCCTCTGTTGAGGCCATGCGACCACGGTCTCCGAATCTGGTAGTGCAGACGTGTGCCGTCACTTCGCCACACTGCCATCAGGCATGTCGGCCGCAACACTGCTCTGCCATGGCTGACAGGCCATGACCTCCTGCTCATCTAAAGGCACTGTCATGCGCCACCCTATCTCCACGGGGTCACCCGGTGCACTATCCTCCCTCCTCTTCCGAGGGTGACCAAAACTTCGTTCTAAGCCCCAAAAATATGACAATTGCATATTTACGATCCTCGGGTCGAGGGCTCCACTTCCATATGTCGCGGTCAATAAAACATTGGGTTTCCAGCATGCTTAATTATTTAGCATTGATGAACGCATAAAGAACACACGAAAAGTTAAAGGAAAGGGTTTGAGATATAAGTGTGGAAAATGGCCATGTTTTTTTGGCCATTTTCATTTTGAATCAAGGATATAAAAAATCAAAAAAATATTTAATCATACTTCGAAATAAAACCCCTACCTTTACCTTCGTTGGAGGTATCATGAGGAAGGAGATGAAGTTGATAAAGGGGTAACCGATGTTCATCACTCCCGCAACACATTTCTGATTTGGCCTCATGCGTCGTCCTCATTCTTGATCCGAAGAAAGTTATTCATTAGAGGATATTTCTCTAAAGGTTCTCCCAAGCTCTCCTTATATATTCCAATTATTTCTTCCTCCAAAAGTGTGGTTCCAATCATGATATGTTACGTTATTATTTCAATTAAAACCAGGACTTTAATTAAGTTAAGGTTGACACATTAATTTGGGAGGATTCCAAGGATTTCCCCACATTAAATGGGGGTTCGGGTGGTCTCCAACATCATGAATTCAAATGGAAGGTTTTAAAAGAAAAATAAAATAAAATTTTTTTTATTCTATTTTTATTCTTTTCACTCTCCCACAAAAATCCAGAAAACTAACATTCACCCTCGACCTACTGCGGGCGAGGTGAAGTTCTCCTTAAGAGAATATCGGCACTGCGAGTTCAACGGTGTCCCTGGATTTCAATTATGTGCACCAGTTCAAAAGATACAAAAACCCACTTGCACGCTTACTGGATGTACCTAAAAAAAGATAAGAAATTCAATTCGGACACAATGGGCCTTGGAATCACATGCCGTGAATTTTCACGGACTTGTAATATTTCCATTTAATTAAAAAAATTACATAAAAAAATTCAGGTCATTACAGGTAGTCTGCATGTATGTATGGGTGACATTTTCATTTTCTAGATATCGAGAGAAATATAGGTAATGGTTTATAATATCTTAATATTAAAAGGGATAAACATAAAATATTAATCCATTAAACCACTTTTAACTGAATTTTCAAGATGATGATAAAACATCAAACACATCATTCATGGAGATAGTAGTCATCATGTATGCATGACGATGTTTTTTTCTATGTAAAACATGAAGGGAATTTAATTAAAATTAAATTATAATAATAAAAAAATAATAATATATTAATTATAATAATTTCATTATAATATATTATAATTTTGTGAAAGATGAATGAATATTTTTTAAATGAAAAATGAGTAATTATGAATTTTTACCTTACTACATGGAAAGATCCTTTGTAAAATGGATTATTACTTTTAAGGATGGTCTTTTAAGAAGACCAGAACCAATAGAATGTGGCTAAAAATGTTACAGAGAAATTTGGGTAGATTTTTAGTTATGAAAGAGGCTTTGTCTATGAGGGGAAGGGTGTGATAATAGATACTTTTATAAGTGGATAGAGTGGAATTTTTATACAAATACAAAAATGTCAATATTCAAGTGAAAAAAGGATCCAATGATAGAAAATAATGGTTCAAGGATGAGGAAAGGATTATCCACCTCTCATAAACATTAATTAGACATTGTTTAAACATGTTTTAAGTTTTTTACCCATAGATAAACACTTCCTAACTTCATTTCACTTAATTGTGGAACCCAGACACAACTAGAAGAAATTGTTATACCAATAGATTGGTACTGTTTATATAGCCTTTGAAACCATTTGTATGGAATATACAAATATATTAACGAAAAATTGGGCTATTTTTTATTAGTATAGACCACTACCAATGGTTTGACCAAACCATTAGTATATAACACCGATACCAAAATTTCTAAAATTATTTGTATAGGAAATTTCAATAGAATAACCTAAACCAGAAGTTTGGTAAATTTATTAGTATTGGTATTCTATTGAAAAAAAATCCAATGTTGGGTTTTGATCCCAGAACCTCCCACTTATATTCCCAATACATTACCATTATCCTACAATATCTTTTATGTTCTTATATACAAATAAATATTTTAGCATTTTTTTAGGTTTATAAAAAAATTTATATAATATATTTTTATTTTATTTTTATTATGAATAAATATTTACCACTTATACCGATGTTTTTCTCAACTTATGTATAGGTGACCTATACAAATGGTTTTCCCAACCCATTGGTATAGGTGTCTAGAAAATGTACATGTACCAATTGTTTTGGTTAAACCATTGATATATGTGACATGTACCATGCCTATACCAATGGTTTTCCTAATACATTGCTATAGGTGTCCAAAAACAATACATATATTATTGTTTTGTTTAAACCATTTCTATAGCTTTCATATACCAAACTTATACCAACAGTTTTCACGAACTGTTAATATAGCTTGGATTTTTACAATTGAATATTTACCTATGTAATTTTCAATTAGTTACAAAAAATTAAATAGAAATAATTAAATAATATGGACCTCCTAATTCTAAATATTAAATACATTTTAAAATTTAAATTTATATGGGTGTGAAAAATAAATTTTAATATCAATGCATGTAATGCACAAAAACCTTTTTTGATATTCTATATGTTTATGAAAAAAAAATATTATTGTGAATAAATTATCAAAATACATGATTTATTTGACATTAATTAGTTTACTATTTTGAAAATAATAGTTATGTGGATTTTAAAACAATCCAAAACACAATTTCAACTTTTAGATATTAAACTAAATGGATTAAAAATAATTTAATTGTTACTTAAGAATCAAATATTTAAAAATTTATTTTAAAAATGTAGTTTGGTATTTTAAATTAAATCACTTTACTCATTAAGGATATATTCCATCATGAATTGTTTTATAATTTTAATATTCACACATAGTTTATGAAATTTTTATAAAAGCTACGGTAAAGTTATAAATTGTATTTTTCACTTTAATGCTAAAAAAATTTTTCTTCGAAATAAAATATAAAAAATGTACCCTATGAAAATTATGAAAATTTTAATCCAAAAATTTTGTTACTTTTGTAAAATTCAATTTTAAATACTTATTTGAGTTTTATGTAAAATAAATACATAGAAATGAAAATTTATTTTTAAGTATAAAATTATTCAAGTGTTAATATATATTATTTCTTTTGTCTTACATTAAATTTAAAAAAAAAATTACATATTTATATCCTTATAATTCCATATTATATAGCACTATAGGATATATTTATAGGTCTTATGAATTTTATTATCTATTATGTCAGTCAAGGGTGGTGATTCTATTAGAGTGGATATCATTGAAAATTTCATTATCTTGAACATCTCCATCAAATGGATTCTCACAATCCATAATTATTGGTGTTTGACTTGGTCCTAGTCTAGTGAAAACCCCAATGATTCCACTTACTTTATAATCCTGAAAAAAAAAATCCTTCTTAACACTCATTATCTAGTACCATTTTCTCTAACTTATTTATTTATTTTGTAACATAGTTACTTCTATTTTACCAGATTTCTCAATGGGTATGTTATAATGGTCATATTAAATTCATATGATATTATATTTCTATAATATGTCAATGTTTTTTATAGAATTATTTTGGGTATGAAAAAGCTATTTAATATTTTATTTATTTAAAGAAGAAATACATATTGAACTCTGAGAATGTTACATGTATCCTTATAATAAGAATGAGTAAGGGAGAACAAAATTCACTAGATAAGTTAATATAATATATAATACATCCTTATTGAACTTAGAATTCTCTATCCATCAACCAGTTCAACTCCTAGTGTCACTATCGATATGAATTACCTTTTTCTAATAAGATCCATGGATAAAGAAAACTACATCATTTGGAAGCTCCATTTCTAACAATGACTTCTCTAGGATAGGGTGAAACATAATAATATCTTATAATTTTTACCATTTAATCACACAATAAAACGTAAATTATATATCATAATACAATAGAAAGACCTCCCACTAGCTAGACACATAGTTTCCGTCTGATGGTTGAAGATATATATGGTATTAGTTATAAGAAAATTTATGTGGACCTCATGGTACTGAAAATAGTGTCTCAGCTTCTGCACTAAGAATATAAATCAAAGGAATCTCTTCTTGATGTCAAAATACTAAATATAAATATTTAATATTTAACTATTGATATATTAAATATTTTTCTACATCCCAACATGATTCTTCTAAACATGGAGGGTGCCCAGAAATCACTTATGGGATACCACATAAAATATAAGGAGGTTTATATTAGCATGTGGCTTCAACATTGTTTGATGTATAAGGTATTTCATGATATTTGAACATACTTTTTGAAAATATTAATCATATTGATATGTTACCCATTTAATTATAAACTCTTTAAATTGTGGGAACATTCTGGTGAGATTATATGTGAGGTTCCTGATGTATGTGAGATACACAAAAGTATTCTTAATTCCTTGTGGTTTTGAGGAGGTTTCATGTAAAGTATCTCCTTCATCATCTCCTAATATAATTTGATATTAATATATCATACCACAAAGATGAGGAATATTTATGATATCACCCTAAAAGGGTATTTCATGGGTTATATCTTCAAGCTTTGTTTTTGTGGGTTGTTGAAAACTTACTCGATAACAAATATTTTTTGAGATTTAACCATTAAATCGCCCATGTGTAATTATATAGTCTTCATCAAAAATTACATGAAGATATTGATCATGGGGAATTGGTATGTATCACTAGTGTTCTTCAGGATAAAGGGAATTACTTAATAAGAGTATACCCTTTACAGTACCCCAATGGAAGTTTCCTCCTAATCCACAGGGGATATTCATATTTGGTTGTAACCAAAATACCGATCCATAAAACAAAGGGTTTGTAATTCAATAATTTATTTGATCATTAATTGTATTATCATGAATCAAACTCAAGTTTTTTATAGTGGAAGATAACATTTCTGAAATAAATATAGACCCTAACGTTCTCATTACTTTTCTTGAAAGGGAAAATTTTAGTAATAAATCCAAGGTATTGAACTCCCCAGATGAAGTTTAATTTTATCATATTATTGACCTTGTCTACCACCTCATCATCATGGGATGGATTCTTTCTATTTTTTCATATTTATTATAATTCCCCAACCCAGGTTACACGTGATGGTGCCCAGATCTTGTTCACCACGTGACCCCAAGCATTCCTCCTTCTACACTAGAGGCTTTTGACTAGTATTATGGGTCTAATATATATGGTGTGGAGACTATAATCTCTTTATCAAAGTGGAATGTAGGAAAAATAAATAAACAATAGCCAAATGATAATAAAAATTAACCAACAAAGACCAACAAATCCTAAATTAATCCAAAGATAAGAAAAATGACCATTAATCAAATTAATAAATATGTCATGTCATATATGTTTCAAGTGTATAATTAGTACTCAAAATTAAAAACACTAACATATCCCATGAAGATCATGGAATCGGGTCTGGTTCCCTCATTCATGATTCATAATGAATCATAACTCATCCATCTAACATAGGTCTCTTGCCCTTATCCTGTATAGAAATCATGAAGTCCATTTAGGTACCAATCAGTAGGCCTGAGTAGGGTGTGAGTACAAATTTTAATGCCACCACCAATGGAATCTTGATAAATATCTAGTCTATAGTAGTGTATGTATTTATATAAATAATAAGGATAAAATGGAAAAAGAAAATAGGATTCAAATTTATTATTCTTTGGCCAACCACATCCCATTAGATTCATCCCGTGCTGGAGTCTGAACAATACAACAAGATTTATAAATTTTATGATTTTTTAAACAATTTTTATTTAATTTAATTCCAATTTCATTAAAAAAAGAGTAGTGTCTTTCCAGGAACCATTTTATTTGTAACATCGAACATCAGTCCAAAAACAAAATCTCAGGTGCCTAGAGTATCAATCTAGAACCCAATGGTTACTTGTCGCATCAGTCCCTCACCCATAAAATATTTTTTACAAACATCATTTTGGGGCCTAGAGTGGCAGAGAATAACCCCATGGGTACTCAAAACGTCGGACCATCACCCAAAAATATTTTTCCTCATTTACATATACTCATATCATCATTCTATATTCATAAATATTTTATAAATCATTTTCAACATGAAACACCATTTCACTTATAAAACAAAATCGTGTCTCTTCACATTCATCACAAGGAACAACATGTGAAAATCCCATATTAATCTATTTCTCATAAATCATTAAAAAAATTATTAACTCATAAAATATAATGCAATAAACCCTTTAAATCATACTATTTAACATGGAATAAGGATTTAGTTCAATTAAATCAACCCATTATTCATATTTTATAATTCATACATCATCATTCCAAGTGTATTGGAACACCTCATGGGCTTCCAACAAGTTTGGTATAATGTCTCTAATTAGACCAATGGGATCCATGAAGGATCTCACAATCACATGGGAATAAATTAATTATTTCCAATTTTAAAAGAAATAAAATACCCCAATGTGGAAATGAAATGGTACAATGAAAAACATTACATCATCATCAAGAATATCCAAATTATAAATAATACCACCTATCGTAGGATCATTAACAAATGCTTACAAAACCATAGCCGTTAAATTAATGTATAATGGTAAAATTCCCAATTGGGAAGGAGATATATCATAAAAACATGGTATGAATAATCAATTAAAAAAATCTATTAAAACCTAAATATAAACCATCAACAATAAAGGAAATTAAACCCTCTCTAAAAGTGAAGAAATATTAAAGAGAGATGAACCTATATAAGGGTTATAATATCTTACTATATTGGGGGTAATGTTCTTCCACTGGACCTCTGATTCACCGAAGTAGGAGTACGGGGAGCCTAGGAATCATCTTGGAAGACACTAAGAGAAAAATAAATCACATTAGGCTGAACCAAGTTGATAAGAAATATAAATCATTGGTCCATTAGTTTTTAATTCAATTTCGGGGCATTAATCAACTTTGTGCATGGTTTTTTGGATCAGCCACATGGTTGTACAAGTCATGCTCCCTAACTATATGCCACCACTATCTGGAGTGTACATTTTCTCCTAGATAGGAAAGTGGTTTGGAAAATCTTGTGCAAACAATTCAAACCCTCTCTTTCTAAGGGTTCAAGTCTGGGGAGGGTTGCTAAATGGTTTGATCAAACCATGCACCCCCTTCACATGGATCAAGATGTGACACATGATTTGATGGGGAAAACCACATTGTTTTACCTTACTATGAACTAACATTACACAAAATGTGAACAACCACATGGGATTCCATAATTATCTAAATTAACCCCAAATTACCATGAAGAAATACCCAACCATTTTATGATCAAAATAAGGGTAAAAGAATAACTAAAAAGTATGAGAATATAACAAATGATCTCTTTATAAACAAAAATTAATGATTAATTACATAAAATTGCACTTAATGGAACCCAAATTAATAATAAGTGTAGTGTATTTTCAAATTAGGTACATAATATAATATCTTGAACATGGGATACAATAACATTATTAAAATATTCCTTAACATTCCTCTCAAATTCCATGTCTTTTGTAACATCATGGGAAGACCTTGGGAAAATATAAAAAGTGGGTAAGCTATATATCCCATTAATGGAATAAAAAATGCATAACCTGAATAATATATTACATGTTAGATAATAGTTATATTAGTGTGGAATAAAAGGAACATGAATAAAAAGGAATGATATAACATAGTAATCATAAAATGGGAAATGTGGAAACAACTTAGAAAACTAAATCATAAACATAGGTCAAGGATAAACCCCCAAGACCTCATGGTGGACAATTTCCAATAAAGGAATAAAGTTCACTCTCTATCCCAATGTGATTTATCATGAAACTAAACATTACCCAATGCATAGGAGCCTTATCTTGTCACACCCATCTTATTCATTTCTTTCTCAAGCTTAATTGTGCCCCACATATCATAAAACATGGACTCATTCATCATCACATATTGATTCATAAAATGGGTTGAAGAGAGAGAAAATATTATCTCATCACTTATACATAAAATGGGCAGAAATAGGGACATGAAAAATCATATCTAAACTATATCAATTGGAAATACAAGGAGTAAGGTAATTAAGAAACATGAAAAATCAAAATAGTCCAAACTATATTTCATTATGGTAATGTGTGTGAATAAAGGATTATTGTAGGATTACATAGATTTAAAGGAGAGTTATCATCATTTATATATAAAATATATATTAATGCATATGGAAGAATATATCCAAACATAATTAAACTTGTATTAATAAGTATAACATAAAAAAGGTTCTTGAATAAAATTAGAGGAGAGAAATCCCTTAAACAATTTCAGCATAGTAACCAGTTACATAATAGTCAAAATGATATAGGATAAACAATATCTCATTAAAATAACATCAATTGGAAATAAATTTAATGTTTATAAGAAATTTCATTACAAACATTTGCAATTAAAAAGACAAATTCCAAAGAAGTTGCTGGAATTGAAATGAGAAGGGGAAGGTGATTATCCCTAACTTTAGTGTGAGAATCAAAATTCCTCGGAGGTTTTTTAAAGAATGGGGAACATTTGAATGAATATAGAGTGTCGTTGTTATATTATAGACATGCTATAATAAGTTTGAGTGAAGATAAATGGGACCTTGGGTGGGTTTATATAATAACTGAGGGGGATTACAATGTTTTTTTGTTTTAGACTGTACAAAATAAAATAACCAATATAAAAAACCATCCCATGGTTTTTTCCATGGTTTCTTCCCAATGGGATATTATATAATTTAATGACACTAAATAAATAAAAAAATCCCTTCCTTATGTGATGGTCAGACAAACTCCTAGACGAATGATTTTAAAACCTTAAAGTATATTACATGTTTTGGAGTATTAATAATATCATTATAAAATAAATAAACTAAACTAAAAATCACATTATTTTGAAGGAAAAAATATATTTGGACATATATCCCATTTATAGTAATTATTAAATCAATTTTGGTTCATTATGATGACATAAGACACAATTAATATTTATGAGATATTTAATTTTTTCTCAAAAATTCATCTGTGTCAGAAAATTATGAAACATTCACTGTTGGATAATTTTGAAATTATGATTCAAAAAATAATATTCATTTTATATATATGATTTTATAAATATCTGAATGTTATATTGTAAAATAATAACTGACATTTATTGAAAATTATTGGTTTTTTACAGTAATAATTTTTTAATCCTTATAAAAAATAAATTTGACATCATATAAATTATATGCTAATTTATATCTTAAAAAAATATTTAATAATAATATTTTAATTAAAAATTATTTATTTCAAAAATCCATTAATTCATCAAAATAGATTCCCTAATTGAATTTAAGTATAAACTAAAAAAACTATTTTTGTTTTACTGAATCAAAATAAAAATAATCAATAAAGGTAGAATAATAGGATGAAAATATATTCATATTTTATAAAAAAAAATATACATACTCATGTTTCTAAGGTCTATTTACATATTCTTTAAATACACAAAAAAATAAACTAAAGGTAAGGTGAAGGATGGTGGGACTTTCATGGTGTTGTTCGATGAACATGGTTTTGTTCGGGATCTCGATGAACTTGAACGTGTCCCATAAATGGTTTCTATAATTCTAAAATTGTTGGATATAATATTGGGATTGGTCAAGGATATATTTCAGAAATACTACCACCCTTAGAAGCTCTAACAAATGGTCTTTATAGGGTACGAACCTACTGGTTCAGGTCATCACTTCCTTTGTCTGTGTCAATTGGATTTCTTAAAAACAAAAATTCATACTAAATATGTGACCACTATTCACCTAATATATTATCAATAGTAATTATTCATAACACTCAATTAAATATAATATGATATTATAAAACCAAATATGTGAATTTCTTCTCAATATCTACATTACTTAATAATACATTTAATTAAAACATGAATGGGAATTTTATTTATAATAGTTAGGGTTCTTAAAAACGTCCCCCATTAAGAAATTTCACAAGAGAAATTTTTATTTCCCACACTAAAATAAAAGTGGGTGACTCTCCTTCATCACTTCATCTATTTCCTACATTGATTATGGAAACATGTTGTTTCTACACAATAATTTGACTAAGTCCATTTTCTTATTTTGTATAACTTTTTCCCTATGATCTAATATCATCATTGGATACTCCTCATAAGAAATATCATTCTTTGATGGTAACAATTCTGGATCGAGTACAAGTGTTGGGTTGGGTATCCACTTCCTCAAGAGGTATACATTTAATATATCGTGTACCTATGGTTGGTTCTGTTGGAGAGATTGTCGATATTCCACCACTAGGATGTGATCAAGGATCTCAAAAGGACCAAGGTAACTTGGCCTATGATTTCCCTTTATTCCAAATCCAACACCTTATTCGATTAAGATATGTATAGGAATAACATGTCTCCAACATCTAATACAAGGTCTCATCGATGATTTTCAACATAGCTCTTCTATCGACTCTGATCATCCTAGATGTGTCACTGAATGGTGGAAAGACCCGGAATTTCCATGTAATTGTCTTTAAATATATGGGGATTTTAAGATTCTGCGAAAATTGACAGCGCATGATTCTGAGGCCTGGAGTGCCCAGAATGAATTTCTGAACATTATTTTGGGTACGTGCAGTAAACGTGTGAGTGGGTTTTTCTAACTTTTGAACTGGTGCTCAGAATTCAAATATGAGGGAACTATTGAACTCGCAGTGCTGGTATTCCCTTTAGAAGGCTTTCACCTCGACAGAAGTTGGTCGAGGGTGAAAGTTAGTTTTTGGGTTTTTTGTGTAAGAATAAAATAAAAATAAAAGTGTATGACATTTTTATTTTTATTTTCAACACCCATGTGGGTGTTGGGACGTGGGGTCCACCAGAACTAAACCTCTATGTTGAAGATGAGGTGTGGGGACAACCAGACCTTAACCTCTCATTAGAGGTTATGGTGGTGGGGACCACCCGGGACGAAACCCCCCTTTTATTGAGAGAAACTCTCAAATCCCCTCATTAATGTGGAGGAGCCTCTTGACTTCCTCCACATTAATTGTGCCAACTCACATACCTTTATTATTCCAACGTAAATTAATAGGCTTGACCCTTTTTAAATATTAAGTATCAGCATCATTGGAATTTAAGAAGGTTCCAAATAAATGAATGGTCATAAATTCCATGATTGTTACATACCTCTCCCCCTCTCTTATATATATGGATCTTGGGAGGAGGATTTGGGATGGCTTCACCAAGCGATGAAGCACTGGTAAAGTGCCACGACGTCCAACACTTGGAGGATTATGCTCTCCAATGAAGAATGCTCCACTGAAGAAGAATTTCGACCTCCTTCGACCTTCTTCCCTGGGACTTCTTCCGATGTGGGACGTCCACATCTTTGACTACGAAGAACAGACGCACGATCCCAGAATTTGATGTGTGTGGAGGATGAGATGAACGTTGAAAACTTCACCACCCTCCTTCTTGCACCAACGACATCAAGCGAACAAAGGTAGGGGGTTTATTTGCATGATAATACATTCTTTTATTTCTTTTCGGTTTGAGAAAGAATCGTTGCGGAGGTCGTAAAGTTTGAAGTTCATCGTTATTCTTTCTTATTGAGCCAAATGCTACCACCCTAAACATGGAGGGTGCGGGCTAAACCAACATGGCCCGACCCCTCCGCCATTCTTCTTTGGTGTACTCTTTGAAATGGAGGAAGGCGACAAAGATAATGAATGTGACGAAGTCGACGGCACCGCCACCCATAGCCACTGCGACCCATGCTGCCCCTGTGGTGCTCCAGCCTCCTGGCCAAACCGGCTGCATGCCCTCGCCGTGATGTGCCACCCCAGGATGAACCTAGCCCGCTTTCTAGCTCACACCACTCACCGGTCGAGCCACCCTGGTCACGCCGCCTGCCGGCCATGCCACCCGTCAGTCGTGCCACCCGCCGGCCATGCCACCCGCCGGCCTAGGCACCCTGGCTTCACCACCACGACCGTTCCACCCACCGGCCGAGCCTCCTCGGCCGCTCTGCTTGGTGGCCAAGCCAACCCTGCCGCACCGCCTGCCGTCCATGTCGTCCATCACCCGCGCCGCCCACAGCCCTCCGAGCCGCCCCGTGGCCTCATTCCCTCACGACACCTTCCAAGGCCGAGACACCCTCACGGCTCTCCACGTCCCCTCTTGGCCTGCTGGGTTGGACCAAGTGGGATAGGTCATTCTGACAGGGTCGAACTAGACCCGGGGCCACTACGATCCATTTACCCTCCTTCGGCCATATCTTTGGCACCAGAAATCTGTTCAACGAACTATCAGTGGCACTGGAAATCTTTGAGAGAGACGATTCCATTGATTATACTCCACTAGAGTTTTGGTTTGAGATAGAAAATGGTCAGGTTGGATCAAGAACGAATCCAAACGGGCTCCCGGGACTAAAAGGCTAATAACTCACTGACTGGGCATCTTATTGACGAGTCGCTATTGTGTTGAGACCCCTATGACATGGCGGACATTTGAGATACTTATTTTTCGGACTTCGTGACTGTTGGAGTATCGGCCATTAGCTAATGGAGTGTATCCTCCGGGAGAAGAGTGAGCATAGTATAGAGACCTAGTAGTTGGTTGAGACTTGACGACTGGTGACCGTTTTGACTCAGAGTGACTCTACTAGCCCAGTGGGGATCACCTTGGTGTCGCGGTAGAACCACAGTGGACAGATCCTTGGTGTCGTGGAAGACCCACGGTACTCAACAGGAAGAGTACCTCATCAGACTATGTGGGGGAGTGCGCATGGTGACATGGAATACCCAGAGTGGGGGCGTGCTTGGTGACACAACAAATCCATAGTACTTGATAGGAGGAGTACCTCAGCAACCCAAGGGTAGCGAGAAGTGCACTTGGTGTCACGGCAGGCCCACTGTACTCGATAGAGGAGGATTTCTCCATCTGCTGAGGTTTCGACAATGTGACTGGGGATGTTACTTGATACTACCCCTATAATAAAATCATGATTGAGTTGAGTCCGTTTTTCTGTGTTTTCATCATGATTGAGATGGATCACTTGATAACTAAGGTATATGTATGGGAATATACCTCAGTAGGGTTATCTGTTGATTTCATTATTTTTTATTTATCCTTGGTGGATTTTGTGTGACCTTGAGGGTATCAGGGTCCCTACTGAGTATCATTATTCTCACCCCTGCACGATCTATGACCGCACCTTGTTGTGTTGGATGCAGACGACGGACAACAGTGACTGAGGCTGAGAGTACTAGGACTGGACAATACCTGGAGGTGGAGATTACGATGAGTCGGTACATAGAGGAGACGGATGGACGAGGAGTGCTGAGGAGGTGATATGTACCTAAACTTTAGGTAGGAATTCTAGAGGACAATCCAGTGGCTATCTTCACTTATCTTTCTATTGTATTGTATCAATGTTGTACTTGTACTTTCTAGTTGGGCTTGTATTCTGTCCCCTTTTACTTTAAACACTATTTTGTTAAATAGTTTACTTGATGTTTCGCCCAACTCCGTGCTTTCCTGTGTGTGTTTTTATGGGTAATAAAGGCAATGTCTTCCTAGTTTTAGGGAATTACGCCTTTGGTGCTAGTCTCCAGCCCCTGGCCTATAGAAGGCAGGTTTGGGGTAGTCACGACAAGGGCCCCAGGGGATGGGTCGTGAAAAATGTTCTTAAACCTTTCTCACGTTTCTTTTAATATTTCATTACATAGAATATTTTATTCCCTAGCATCATCACAACATGTAGGTGTTCTTCACCTCTTCCCATAAAGGTCTTCATAGGGATCCCCTTAGATGCTCAAGTGGAAACCATTTTTGTATGAGAACTTGACCTGAGGTAGATGTTAGTCCCATACTCCATTGAGGTATATTGAACATTCTCATAACATGTTTTATAGTTTATGAATAGTCTTATAATATTGGAATTCAGTTTGAGGATGATTGGTTGTACTAAAGTTCATCTAACTTTTTAGATCATGTTGTAGACGTTTCCAAAACATGGAGGTGAAACTCAGATATCAATCGGATACAATTGATAGTGGTAAACCATGAAGTCTTAGCACTTATATGTTTTATATCTATGAAATATGATATAGTGATAAGTACTCTCAAATTTCAATAAAGTTAGTTTTCATTGTAAGAAGATCCACAAAAACCAATATAAAATAATTTCCCCTGAATGTCTTCAGAATTCTGATGACAAAGACCATGGTGATGTTCCCTAATTTCCATTTTGGTATGCATAATTTTTTCATCATCACCATATACTACTTCCTTTTAACCTTAACCTGCTATAATAACCAGAAATTTGATGTATATTCAGTTATCTCCTTCTTCATATTGTCCCACCAATAGTGCTCATGTAGAACTTGATACATCTTTGTGCTTTATGGGTGAATGAAGAAACTTAAACCCTATGAATCATCAAAAATCTCCTTCTTAATTACAAGATTTTATGGTACACATAACCTTGACCCAAATCTAAAAATTCTATCTTCATTAACATTAATGCTTGAGGATTTCCATTTCAATATAGTTTCCATTTTCTTCTAAATTACCACATCATTTTTTTGCATCTTCTAGAATTTCCAAAATTGATGGTTGAATAATCATTTGTGAATGTTTTTATGATTCTAATTACTTTCTGATCGCATGTCCATCCTTTTGAAATCTAATAAGATTTAATCCATCTCAATTCCCGTTGACGATATAATTGTTGGATCGATTCTATATAGAGCATCCACCACATTTTTCACTTTCTGAGGATGGTAGTGAATTGATCTATCATAGTGCCTGAACACCTCTAACCATTTTCCTTCAAACATACTCATCTCATTCTATGTGAATATTTATTTAATAATTTTGTGATCCATATATATTTCTCACTTATCCCAAAATATATAATACCACCATATTTTAAAAGAAAATATCCCTACATCTAACTTGACATCATGTGTGGGATAGTTTTGATCATTAATTTTACATCTTCTGGAGGAATAGGATATATATTTATCATCTTGCATCATTAGATAGCTAAATCCATTCATTGAAGCATCACAATATGCCACAATTATTTCCACAGTTGTCAGTATTGTGGGCACTGATGAAATGATAAGCCTATTCTTTAACTCCTTAAAGATTTCCTCACATTATTGTGTCTAAAAAAATTTCATTCCCTTCAATTTTAGCTTCGTATGAGCATTTGAAAATCATAGGAAATTTCTCACAAATCGACAACAAAAACCAGATAACCAAAGGAAACTATGGATTTTTGTCCTAGATGTTTGCCTAGGACATCTTTCAATTTCTTCTATCATTGAAGGTTACATAGTTATTCCATTTATTGTGATGATATTCTTGAATAAAGAGACTTCCATAAACCAAAACTCATATTTTTTTACATGGAAAGAAGCTTCTACTTTCATAGGGTCTTTATCATAGTTCTTAGATGCACCTCATACTCTTTATTTCTTTTGGAGTATATTAAAATATCATCTATAATGAATGCCACAAGTTTTTCAAGGTTATATCTAAATACTCTATTTATGAAGTCTATAAATATTTATGGAAGATTTATGAGACCAAAATAGATCGCTATAAACTCATAGTTCTTGCACCTTGAACAGAAATAATTCATGGTGATATCTTCCTTCTTCACCCTTACTTAGTAATATCTCAACTGAAGATCCACCTTAGATAAGTATTGTGCTCCACGTAGCTGATCGAACAACTCCTCAATTCCAGGCCAAGGATAATTTTTCTATCATGATATTGTTGAGCTCAAAATAAAAAATTTGAGGACACATTTCCCATCCTTCTTCATGATGAAGAGGACTGGTGCACCCCATGGTGAGCACATGGGTGTATGAACTCTTTATCCAGATTATCATGTAGTTTTTTATTCAACTCATCAGGTTCCACAATATCCACTCTATATGGATTATTTGATATTGGTAACACCCAAGCTTTAATGTCAATTGAAAATTAAACCTCTCAGATAAAAGGAAGTCTAGGAAATTCCTCGGAAAACACATCAAAATTCTCCCTCACAATATACATTTCATAGAGGATAGTTCTTTCCCTAGACTCAATCATTGGATATAGATACGATTTCTCATAAGAAAATTATATTAATAATTGAGATGTTGCTGCTAAAGAATATTCATCCTCATCCTTGCACATGTACAGAATTATGGGATAATTTACCACATGGAGATTGATTTCCTTCTCATATAAATTTATGTAGTATATATAAAGGAAAATCCAATCCATGACTCAGAATGCATCAAATTACACCAATGGGGGTATGATAAGGTTATCTGCTAAGTTCACCACATAAGCTACGACATTGGAGAAGTTAATACATTAGATTCAATATTTTCCCATTTTCCATTCTCCACCACATCTCTAATTCCATGCTTTGTGGTGGTGTTTTAATAGTTCTACTAAAACTTCATGATATGAAGGAATTCGTAGAACCAGAATCAAAAACTACGTTCAATATTCTTGAATTAACAACTAGAATAGAATTCCTCACATCATTTTTTGGATCAACTTCAGTGGTAGTGATGGAAAATATAACCGTAGCTACCTTGGGGGTTGTTGGTTATCTCTGATAACCCTTGGATCAGTGCATTGGTTTGCAAAGTGCCCTATTTCCTTGAATTTATATCAATAAACAATGTTCTGATGGTTTAATGAATCATTCCATTCCTTCATCACATTAGGAGGTTTCTCTTACTGATAATTATTAGCTAGGTGTACTTCCTTCCCACACCTAAAGTATTTCTTTAACCCCCATACGAAGTTTTTAAAGTGCTTCTTTCATCACCTTTGACTTGTGGGGTGTTGAAATTTCATAGCACTATTATATTTCTCTATCAAACCCCTTGAATTAGTCTCAAATTTTTTATTCCTATCTTTATAATACAAATAGGTTTCACTGATCTTCATTTCAAATTTTAGGGATCATCGAACAATTTCTTCATAGCTATCAAAGACAAAAATTGCCATGTATTTTCATAGACTAATATTTTTCCCACCAAAGAATTGTTTAACCATTCATTCGGGGGTAATGAAAATGATGGAGGCATATCGTGCAAGTATTGTGTTATTTTCCTTGTATGCCCCAATATATTCATCATCTTTTTTTATGGACGGAATGGAAATCCCTTCCCATTTTATGTCGGAGGGAATGAGGAAAACATTTATTGAAAACCATATTTTAGAATTCCTTTGACTCCAATGCTTTGATCTCTTACTCAGGATTCATGTTTTTGATTAATTCCTACCAATTACTAGCTTGTCCCTCCCTATGATATACTTCCAGAAAAACCTTCTCTTGCTCAGAATATTGAAGGATGGAGAATATATTCTCAATGTAGTTGATTCCATGTTCTGAGATTAAGTTATCGGATGATCCATTAAAAGTATGATGCATTTATTCAATTAAACTCTCGATTGTGGATATTTTCTATATTAGGGTGGTTTGGGAACTCATATAGATCTAGGATTCCATTAAGAACCTGATTTAAATGGTGGATTATAATGATAAAGTGTAATATATCTACTCCAATAATTTTGGGCATCTTGTTTGGTCAGTTAACACATTACCTATCACATTGATTTTTCCCTGATTTATCATATTTTGGGACATTGGCTAGAATAAAAGGAAAATTAGTGATGATTATTTTAAAAAATTAAACACATTTATTTGATTCCAATGAAATTAAATGGGTTACCTTTATATTATATTTATCCCCTTAATTTATGAGTTCTAGGGTTCAATCTATGTTACCCATGATCTATTTCCTAGAATATATTATTATGGATTTTTTTTACCTTAAGAATGGTTCATAATGAGATTTTGAATTTACAAAATCATATCTCCTACGAGTGTCAAACTATGTGCTTATTAAGACCCATTTTCATGTATCAGGTTACCACAAGTTAGGCCTGAGATACCTTTTCAGAGTTGTTACTTCAAGGTACATTTATTCTAGAACCACATCAACTTGTAGTATTCAAAAAAGGAATTATTTTATTTATATCCCACTTAATCAATACATAAAAAAATTTATGGTTATTTTATTACAATTATAGTTATCACTAATAACGTTTCTAATCATCATCTCAAAATATAACTATACATTTTCCCTCGTATAAATTAATACAACCCATGTATTTATTACACAATAATTAATGATTTATTACATAAATGTAAACTTAATAAAACTCCATGCATTAAGAAGTCTATAGTATTTTGGAATTAAGTAAATAACATAACATACTGAACATGGGATACAACAAAATTATTAAAAACATACTTAATAGGGTTCTAAAATTACATGTCTTTTAAAACTACACGGGATAACCTGGGTAAAATCATAAGAAAGGGGTGGGATATAAAGGCCAATAATGGAATAACAAAGGAATATCATGAAGAATATATTACATGTTAGAAAATATTCTAAACAATGGGGAATAAAAGTAACATGAATAACATGTCATGTTATAGCATGGTAATCATATCCTAGGAAATGTGACGTTAACATAAAACAGTGAATTGTAATCATATGTCAAGGATAAATCTCCAAGAATTCATGGTGGAAAAATTTCCTTAAATGTATCAGGTTCACTCCAGGTCCCAACATGACATATCATGATACTAAACATTACCCAATGCATTGGAGTGCTATCTGGGAAAACCCATTATATTCATTTCATTCTCACGCTTAAGTGTTCCACATAGATCATTAAACACGGATCCATTCATTCACATAACTTATTCCGTGATCAATGAGTGTAGAATAAATATATATGAGTCCACAATAGAAATCAACATTTTCATAAATTCCAACACCCTTGATATGAAATTGGTATATTATTCACAACACAATATCTTTGGCATGTAAAGTCATGATGAAATTTTATCAACATAACCACATCACTAAAATATTACAAAAGTAGGTTTAAGAGAGGGAAAAGGGGTATATCATTACTTAGAAGTAAAATCAATAGTCATAGGGACATGGGAGTTCATATTCCAATATTATAAATATGAAATATATGGGATATGGTAAATAAGTGACTTGAATAATGGAAATAATTCAAATTATATTTCGGCATTGTAAAGAGTGTGTGTAAAGGATCATGGGAAGGTAAATGAGACATAAAAGGGGTATATAATAATTTATAAATTAAATCTAATGTAATGGGGATATTTAAGAATATATCCCAACATGTTAAGACTGAAATTAAGAATCATAACAAAAAATGGGTACTTGAATAAAAAGAGAGGACAAAAATCCCTTAAACAATTTCGACATAGTAATAGCTTAGATAAATCTCAAAATAAGAGAGGATAAATAATAGATAATTAAAATAAAATAAATGGAAAAGTAAGGGAAATTTTATAAGTAAATTAGATTACAAACAATTGTAATTAAGAAGACAAATTCCAGAGAACATGATAGAATTGAAAGTAGGAGGGGAATGTGAGGTTCCCTTACATGATTGTGTGACTCCAAATGCCTATGAAGGGATTATTGAGATTTTGGGTCACCTAGGGAGGACTCTAGAGTGTATACTGAAGAGTATAGACGTTTTATAAGTAGTTTTAGTGAAGGAAAGTTTGAATATAGTGGGTATATATAGGAAATGAGGGTGGTTTTTTTATTATTTTTGTTTTGGACTCTACAAAATAATATAAAAAAAACCAAAAACTGACCCATAGTTTTTTCCGATGGTTTCTGAGAAATGGGAGTGTGTCAAATTATTTTATAATCTGAATGGACGAACTAAATAAAATAATTCCCGTTTTTATTTTTAGTTGAGTCATACTCTAATAGAAATGATTTTAAAACCTTAAAATATATTAAATGTATTGGGGGACTCATAGTGTCTTTAAAAAAGGAATCAAATAAACTAAAATCACATTTTATTAAATGGATAAAATTTATTTGGTCTTGTATCCCATTTATATTATATATTAAAATACTTTTGGGTTATTGTGACTTCACAAAACATGAAGTATATTTATACGATATTTAATTTTTACCTGAAAACTCTACTCTCATAGAAAATTATGAAAAAATAACATATGGATAATTTAGATATTTTGATTCTGAAAATAATATTCATTTTATCAAAAAAATATACATATTTTAATTTTCACCATTAACATAATAACTGACATTTATTGACAACGTTGGGTTTTTTTATAATTACTGTTTTTTAATCCTTTTAAAAATAACATTCATTTTTGTAAAATTATATGATCATTTATATTTAATAAAAATTATTTAATAAAATTATTTTATTAAAATAATATATTTTTCAAAAAACCATTTATTTATACAAATAGAATCAGTAAATTAATTTGAATATCAACCAAAAATAAAATTTATGTTTTATATAATCAAAATAAAAATATTTTATAAAGTAAAAATAATTGGATGGAAATATATTCATTATTATATAAAAAATGATATACATAATCATATTTATAGGTTCTTGTTATATATCCCTTTAATGCCCCAAAAACCACAAAAAGGGTAAGGTGTGTGATGGATGGACTTTCATGGCGTGGTTCGGTGAACATGTTGTGGGCCCTGATCTCGATGAGCTTGATCTTCTCTCGTAAATAGTTTTTCTCAAGCATAAGTTGTTGGATCTCAGATTGGGTTTGGATAGGGAAAATCCAAAAATGATATCTCTTTCTAAATCTATGATAAATAGGCTTCATAGGGTACGGTCCTACTGGTTGAGTCCATCACATCCTTTTGCAATCTCAATTTTAATTGATAAAACCCTACATTTATTCAAATTCTGTGATTACTGTTCAAAGGAAATATTATCAATTGTAATGATTCCTAACGATCAATTAAATAATATAGGATATAATAAAACCAAATATGTGCATGCATTTTCTATGACCATTTTAATTAAAATACATTTAACAAAAAAAGAGGTAATTTTATTTATAATGGTTTGGGTCATTACAGAGAATCCTCAAGAAATGTCTGGATCGTACAATATCCCCACATTATAATATATCATTCTTATGTTTTACAAACAATAATCACTTAGCCACTATTATAAAAAGGTCTTGCCACTAGGCTCACATATGTTCATCTCATCTGCATTGTTTCATCCTAAACACATACATTCTTATTAATTACATGGACCAATGGAATAGTCATTCACCCACAAAACCTTATCACATTTACTCAAAATGTGAATCATTTTCTCCTAAAATTATGCATATGCCTCAAGTTCAACATCATCATCATCTACCACCACAGAAGGGTTTGGATGATACTATCAAAGTTTTGATGCATAAAAAACATCATTCATATAACTATACCACTATGTAATAGTCAATCCATACGCCACCTGTCTGATCCTCTCAGCAACATCAAACTGTCTGAAAAACATATATGTCAACTTACCCTTCTTCAGAATCCTATATTGACCAAAAACATGGTGATACCTGAAGTAATACATAGTCTCCCACAATAAAATAAATAGGTTTACAACATCAATAAAAATAATAATTCTGACAACTCTACATTGTATCCATATATTTCTTATTAAGAAGAACGCCCTCTAATTTCTTCTAGATAAGACATAGTCTCAACTACTCATACACACCCACCACCATCCAACATAATGGTGATATGAATTTCCTACCATAATGTTTTTTATAGGGCTCCATATGAATAGTTTTTTGATAACTATTTTTATAGGTGAACTCAACGAGGTATCAGTGTTTCTACTAAGGTCACCATATGTCTTGGATGCATTCTCTTAGAATGCCCCCCAACACATGAATAGTACACTTTTATTTCACATCTGTCTATGGGTGAAATAATGTACATAGAAATACCTGAAAACCGATGGCCTTCTGCAATCCTTTCAAAAAAACATGAAGTAAAATAAAAGTCATGATCTGAAACTATGCACCCTAGCACCCCATGAAAATAGACTATATCTTGAATATGTCTTTTACCTAATTGATCAGCCGTGAATGTCTCGGAAATTAGAAATAAATGGTGTACTTTCATCAACTAGTTGACAATAACTTATATATCATCATTCTTCTAAAGTGTCCTTAGAATACCTAACAAAAAATCCATAGTAAATTTCCCCCACTTACATTATAGAATAAGAAAAAAATTATAAAACTACCAAGTAATAAATAATGAAACTTCACCAGCATAATGGTGTGGCCTTTTATCGTGAAACATTAAATATCCTTTTTCATTCTTGACCACTAATACTATCTCAGAATATCATTGTAAATTTTGTTCATTCCTAGGTGAACTACCCACTTTAATGCATGAATAGCATGCATCAAATCCTCTAAAATACACATATGAAAACCAACATGGCCCCATATATTGATGATATAGTCCATATCTATAGTCCAATAAGAAGGTGGAACCCTGCCATCAAGGATTTATATCAAGTCCAAAAAATATGAATCCTCATACTCCCTCTACTTGATCCTTCTCAAAAAATTTGAAAAACATTGTCAAAGACATTAGTGTTGTCTTCTCTCAACCCTCCTAAACCTCAATGTGAATCTCAACAAAAAAATCATCTTATTCCCCTTCATAACTAGACTTTTGGATTACATGAGTTTGTTTCTTCTAACTCAAAGAATCACCAACACTGCTTCCTTTCCTGAATGAATAATATATCTCATAGTAAAATTACTACATATAATCAACCCATATCCACTATGGGAGATTCTAACGTCACTAAAAATATATATACTTTAAAATCATTTGGTCAACATACATAATAAACAATTGTGTAAAAATGTAATTTTACCAACACATCAAATCATAAACCACCATGGCCAACTCAATATCATGTGTAGGATAATTCCATTCATGTGGCCTCAACTGTGATGATCCCTATACCATGACTCGTTCACTCTACATCAATAATACCCCAAGTTTGATTATAGATGCATCACAAAACATGGTATAATCCTCTCCCGACTACGGTAAGATAAAAATCGGGGCATTATTCAAATGCTTCTTTAACTCCATGAATGAATTATCACACTTCCCAAACAATTAAAATTTGATACCCTTATTGATTATTCCAGAAATAAGTTCATCCATGTGAGAAAATTATTGGATGAATCTCTGATAATATCCCTCTAAACACAAAAATATTTTGATATAAAAACATTATTGGGATGCTCCTAGGATACAACAACCTAAAAATTAACTGGGACCACTATAACTCCTTCCTAAAAGATGATGTGACCAAGAAATTTACCTTTTCGATCCATAATTTATAGTTTCATAGCTTGGTGTATAGATTATTCTCTCTTAGTGCACATAGTTTGATTTCAATATGTGGGGAATTATCATCATGAGTTTCGGAGTACATGAAGGTTCCAGAAATGCAAAAAACCACAAACTCATCCAATTATTGGTGTAAGATTCAGTGAATTAATTCCATGGACATAGTAGGAGAATATTTTAACCCAAACAGAATCACTATGAAATCATACAGTCCATACCCTCTCCTGAAAGGTATTTTTGGTATATTATAAGGTCTCAATCTCAACGACAAACACCCTGACCTATAATCTGTCTTGGAGAACAAACAATCATCTCTTAGTTGGTCAATAATATCATCGATACATAGAAGAGGATACCAGTTCTTAACATTTATTAAGTTAAACTTCTTGTAATATACACAAAAACATAAAATCTCATCATCCTTCCAAGAAAAACAACTGGATAACCCCAAGGAAATGTGCTTGGATGTAAAACTCACTTATATATCAACTCTTCTAGTAGAGTCTTAAGTTCTTGAATCTATATTGTTTCTATCTTTTAAAGTGGAATTGAAACTTCTTAATCAACAGAAATTAGTTCAATTGTGAACTCAACATATCTCTTGGGTGGTTCCCTAAGAATTCCTTAGAAAGCAGGGCTTGAAACTAATCCAATATGGGTGGAAAGACATTATGATTTCCACAATCGTCATCCAAACAAAGATGTTAAACCTAGGCAGTGAACTCCCCTGGTTTTTTTATCTTTCCCTATATGGAATGTCTAGATATCTCATTATCCATGATGTACATTACTATTACCATCAAGGGATGCAATGGTTACTCTCCTATGGTAATAATCGATGTAGGATCATTATGATACCATATATTCCATACCCTAAATCAATTCAAAGCATGACATATCAAGTACATATAGTTCCCAAATGAAATGATACTCCCCAACTTCAAGGGAGAACCCGTCACTTAGACGGATTTCATTTGAATGTACACCCAGTGGTCTTTATATCATCACAACCATGCTCAAAAGCATCACATTCAGAATAAAAATGTTCACAATTATATAAGATTCAAAAATAATGAGAGTCTTGTGTATCAAATAAAGTGTTTCAAGCATTGAAGTTATAATAATTTTACCTCTGACTGTCAACATTCCATCATCATTATCTATAATTTCATAAAAAGCTACATGTAACTGACTTTACACTCTTTTATATACTTTAATATGTGTTCATTGAGCTGAAATACACTTTTGATATTGGTTCTCTTTGTCTAAATTACAAATTCTCCCAACACTACTAGTGGAACACCAACCACCTAACTAATATGGGGTAGAGGACCCCATCTCAGTGCTCTTATTTTTCCTATGTACTCTATCACTGCCCATATGTCAAGATTCCCACAATACCTCTTTAAGAGTCACATATTTCCATAATAATGACACTTCACTAGTGGTGGGGGACACAGATTATGAATCTGACCTGACCTTCCACACTAATGGAAGACCACTCATTTACCACTCTATGTAACTTATCCTTCTCCATGAGTGCTCTATTTTCCAATTCCCTGGTTGGAATTATAATAGCAACACTTTATAACCTCAAAAGGTGTACCTCCTAGTATACCAACACTAACCAATAATCCTCTACTAAAAAACACCTTCTGGTTCTCCATTCATAAGAGATCATGAATTTTCACCTCATATAATGTCTACAAACAGAAGATATTAACCTAGGACTTAATCTAACAATTGAGTTTGTCTTGAAAATCTATCACCACAATTTCCTCATCTCGTACTAGTGCTATGAAAAATCCTATCATGTAGATGAATCAACCATCATATTCCATTACTACTATATTTCCCTAGGTTAATAGAAAAATTGTTTCCACCATATCCAATCTCAATGTCTCTAGGTAACAATTTACAAAGAACTTCTTTGGGAAGCCCTTACATACCATGATCTTCCACTACTCATCCTGAGCCTGAACATACCCCCAATTATTCACTTGATATTGAAAAATATAATCATCCAACTGGAATCTTTTATCCATAGGAGAGTCTAAATGGTTAACAAAATACTGGACAGTCTCAATCCAAAACACAGATGCCTCATGTCCACCCTCTCCAGTGAAGGTCGAAGGGTTCTGCAATTGGAACTCCCATATAAGATCATCCATATTCCTCAAAGTCATCCCTGGGTATCTCTCCAGAAACTACATAAAGTTAGAAATGTTATCATTGAATTTCTCTCCAACTCCTTTACCCAGAACTTTCGAATCATCATCTCCTACTACTGGAGGATCATTTCCAACAATGTCATCATGTCTTCCTATCAACAATCACAAACATGGAGGATGTATATAAAATTCCAATAACATGTCATAGGACACATAAAACATCACTAAAACATTTACATAAGAGGTATTAACACAATTTCCTAAATATTTATCACTCGTACAACACCCCACAGTCAAAATCGAGGAACTATCAAAACCCCCGACCATCCCTAACCTAGGTTACGGATAACACAGGGTATAAAAATTCATATTCAAAAGTTTTCCCAATTATAAAACCATTTAATCAATTTTTAATTTCTACATTTAACATATTATATCTATTATTAATTTATTATTGGGAAAAATTTCTTATAAATTACTCAAAGAAGTTAAAATGAATAATCAACTCCCAAAACCCATGCATAACATGATATTCTATAAATTACTAACATGATTCATGTCACGTAGTTTTTTGAGTGCTATGAATGATTCATGAATAATCAACTCTAATACCATTGTAGTCTGTAAGTAAAATATCAATAAACAAACAACACCATATAATAAGTACATAACTAAAGTTCAAATAACATCCAACTCTAAGAGAAATCATCAAGAACAAAAATCCCACCCTAGGTACTTGGGTTTTCCCCCACATGTGGCTTAGATACTCCCATTAATGAGTGTGTGAAAAAAGTCTTGAATCACCCCAGACTCCTATATAACATTCCCAAATAATAATACAATAGGAAAAAACCTTCACTTCTATACCACTTTGTAAAACCCTAACCAAGGTGAGACATATAAGTTCCCCAAACTGGTTCACCGCATGACCTCAAGCGCACCACCCCAAACACTAGAGGCGACTGACTAGTAGCTAAGGTCTAATATATAACATGGTTAGGCTATAACATCTTTATAAAAGTGGTCAATAGTAGAAATAAATAATAAAATAGCCAAATGATAATAACTAATAACCCATAAAGACCAAACATAAAACAAGAAGTCACTGGTAGCAGCTGCTCTCCCTCTACTCTTTTTCCTCACCGATACGGGTTTTTTATTTTTATCACCGATAGCCAGCATATCTTCATTCTCCCCACTGTTAGCCCTCATTTCTTCTCTCCCCTGTTTAGCAACTGATACTCTTTATCGGGAGCTCCCTCACCAATGATACATCTTTAACCTCCTGTTGGTCTCCGTAGGAGATGAAGCCACTGTTGAATCCTGCTACTGCTGGGAGGTCTGCTTCCACGCCATTTTTGAGAGCCGAAGTTGAGCCACCACATTGGTCCGCCACGGGAAGAAGAAAAGGAGGTCTTGTTGTTGGAGACCGCCGTTGTAAGTGGAGTTTTTTTATATGAATTTTTTCAAAAAAAAAATTGAAAATACATCTAGGTTATAAAAATTTATTTTTTTACCCTCCAAAGGAGGCACCTGGTGTGCCGCCTTTGGGGAATTTTCCGGCCAGGGAAAGGCAGCACCTGGTGTGCCTCCTTTGCCTAAATAAATTTTTTTAAAATTTTTATTTTTATTTTTTTTGTTTTGTTTTGTTATATATATATATATATATATAACAAAACTTTTCAGCAGAATTTTTCTGCTATTTAATATCCAGTGGTTCTGCCATTACAGCAGTCTGGATTCTGACTGATACCCTCACCCAGGACTCCCTTTTATAAGGGGGTTTTCCCAGAAAACAATACTGCATTTCCGATGTGGGATTCTGGTTCTCCTTTTCCTGCACAGTACATTCTGAATTTCCGATGTGTGATTCTGTTTCAAGTACGCGACTTTGAAAGACTATAAAAGTTAAATTATAATATCAATACAAATGAAACTTTAAACACTGATTAAACACATAAGAAATAGTTGAAAACAAAAATAATTTCATAAAAAATGTTGATAAAGATTAATTTAGAAGCTTTCAAAACCACCTACTTGAAACTTAAACATATTTGAAGTACGTGACTTTGAAAGCTTATAAAAGATAAATTATAAGACCAATATAAATGAACGTTAAACATTGATTAAACATATAATAAATAGTTGAAAACAAAAATAATTTCATAAAAAATGTTCACCAAAAACAATTTATAAGCTTTCAAAACCATCAACATGAAACTTAAAAATGTTTCAAATTCCCGACTTTAAAAGACTATAAAACATAAACTATAAGACCAATAGAAATGAAACATTAAACATTGATTAAACATATAAGAAATAGTTGAAAACAACAAAAACATCCTAAAAAATTTTCCTAAAAATTAATTTATAATCTTTCAAAATAGTCTACTTGAATAGGGAATCTGATCCATCAGTTTGAGGGATACCGGGGCTAGGTAGATAGATAATCTGATCATTGTATCTATGGATTTTTTGGATAGGAAGATAGATTCATTTCATTCATTATATCGAGGTATTTCCTTTTTAAGAGAATATATACTTTCTTATAATTATAAAATAAGGGACACCTTTATTTTTTGGTTATAGAATACGATTCTCTTAAGGTTAAAATACATTATTCTTTTAATGGCTTTGAAAGTCATTATTTTTTTTGTATGAAATTGTATTTCTTTTTTGTAAAAAGTTTTTATATTTCCACCACACATATAATTGAATGAAAAACATCATATTAGTATTTTTATTATGATTTTATCCATATTAATTTGATTTTGATAATAACAAAACTTTTGAATTAATAAAATCTATCATGATTATGATTCTTGTACTTTGATTACTCGGATTCATATAGACTCTGATCTTTTACATTCTCATTTAATCAAATTGTTTCTATTTATGATTATTTTATTGGACTGAGAACCATATCCAATAAAAAATGTAAGAGTTTTTTTACTTTTTAGTTTATTTCTTTTAAACTACATTTTTTAATACTAAAATATTCCCACTTTTAACTTATCTATTAGAATAATATTCTTATGATCCTAATAAAAATTATAGGAATAATGATACAACATTGTGTGGTTTTCTCAAGAGAATATTCCAACTCATCTTTTAATATCCATTTATTGTATTTTCTAGCTTTACCATTATCATTAATATATGAATAAATTGAAAATTTCTCAACTTGATTAATGAAACTAAATTCATATTTTTAAGAACTACTAGTTGATGAATTATCTTTTAAATAATTTTTTATCAAATTATTATGTCTATTACTAGAATGATGCGTCTTCTTCATATCATTTTTCTATTTTAGAGGATTCTCACTTTTTTTTATCAAATTATAAATTATCCATTTTCATTATAAAATTCATGGAAAAGATTCCAATGAAATTATAGATTCATCACCATAGTGGTTTATTTAGTTTTAAATTCATTTACCCTATATAATCCATCTTTAAATAGGTGAATAAATATAATTAATGTATTAATCAAATTTATCATCATCAGAATCAATTGATTCCCCAATTGCCAATTATTTGAACTTATTTATTCTTATAGCCTCAAAGGATATATAATCTATATATTCTTTTTGAAACTCATTTCCTTTATCATTTCATAATCTATGAGAATAAAATATAACTCCTCTAATGAAATATATTCCCTATCCTCCATGTCTAAAACCATGGCATCAAATCCTATAGGGAAATTTATCAAAAGCGTTTTCAAAATTTTTGAATCTTATATCTTCTAACCAAATCCATAGATATTACATACCATCTCATTGAACCTAATGAAATAGTCATCAATGATTTCATCATCGACCATTTTAATATTCTCAAACTTTATTCTTAGGACTTTCATATTATCTCTCTTAACATTTATATTTCCTTCATAAGTACTTTCTAGTTTGTCTGAAATATCCTTTGTAGTTTCAACACCCATCACTTTAGTGTATAACATTTTTGATAAATCCATTAGGGTATAATTTTGATATTTTCCATCAACTTCAAGATTTATCATATTAGATTTAGTACAATAATAATACTTAATAATAGGTGGTAATATAATGGTTGATACGTCTTTCATTTATAAGAAAAGCGATTGAAGGAAAAGAGTATAATATTCCTTTATGTATGGTAGTTATTTCCCTAAAATTAGGTATTCCATGGTTTCTCAATGAATTACGATCCTTCATTTCTCATAATGTTTTCTTATCATGAGAGGGGAGCTTTCTATGATACCATTTGATTTAACCAAGGATCAGTTGGGTTCTAATGCGGGGGGGGGGGGGTGAATCCATAGTACATTGTTTTAAAAATTCACTATTATGTAATCTAAAATCTGTGACTGATTAAACTATCTATCCCTTATCTTAAATTCTGAAAATCCACCTGAATGAAAAAATAAAATCAATGAAAAACACAGGGATTCTATTAGGTTCATTACAAAGACCTACTCCTTACTACAACCATTTATTACACATTGATAAAGGTTATTCACTTTTTTTAGTCGGTTACAACAAGGGAAAGTTGTATTCCCATAAAAAATAAGTCCAATAGTGTTTCATATCTAGAGTCCCACTAGAAATTACAAGCTCCCACCTTCACTAACAACTCTTAACTCTCATAGGTGGATCTTTATACTATATCCATGGTGATTCTAAAATCTCATAAACCTACTCGAGAGTCCCACCGGTGACCTCTTCTACATCTGAGTCCCAAAAAAGACTTCAAAAATCCTAAGTCATACAATATATAAACTTTTTTCTAAATATATCTATCAAATATTTATATTTCTAGACAACCTTCATATATAGTCTTTCTCAAAAAACAACCCAAAGCACCTGATCTACCCATGTAAAATATTAATGAAATTATGCAACTATTTTTCAATGACCTTATCTTTATCACTATCCATTGAACATAAAATTGCCTGGACTAATCTCAAAAAACTCATAACATGGGTATATATTTTCTGAAACACTACCTAGATCGGTCTCAATATTTATGTATATAAAATTAATGGAATATCAATTCAATTTTATTTAAAAAAGACAAATATAAAATATTCCATGATAATTTTATGTAAGTGTTATTTAATTTTCATGAAAATATTTTATAATTCATGCACTCCTACAATGCCTCTTTCCTTATCACTTTAGTGATTCCTATTCATGGTACTCTCACATAACATCTTTGGAATATTTTCAAAACCTGGGCCCATATACTTCATATACATTGGGCCTTTTCACATTTCTTCATGTATCGTAACTCAATGATATTGATCAATGAATAATATCTCATGAAATTATATCAAACATATTATTATAATAGAATATGATGTATATAGTAATAGTTGACATAACAATATATGCATTATTTTTTCATCACGAAGCTTTTATTATTGAAAAATAATCATAGTTTCTTTTATATGTGGAAACATAATGTTTTATTACCATAGGTGAAGGTTCACATAACTATAGTCTTCATCATGCAATCATGAAGTAAAATTCACAAAAAGATGATATGGAATCTCTTCATGAAAATAGAGGGCCTCCTCGTCTCTATTTCACTCTAATAAACTCTCCCTCAAACTCTGATTAAGAACTCACCAAAAATTAAAGTGGGTAGGGTATTTATAGGGAATAATCTACTAACATAACTCCATCGACTTAACTAATATGTGCACCACCTTTCATCTATGCGCACCACCTTTTTTATTTACAATATAATGACAAATCATTCTCTTTTCTCACCCACATATATTTACCTTAGATTAAAAATATCTCTTTCAAAAATATAAAATTTCATGTATATAACAATATTATTTGATCCTTCCTATCACCAACTCAAACTCAGTTCGATCAAAACAGGAAGGAAATGAAGGCACAATGAACTTTAACACATGAAACAAACCATATACATATTTTAGAGGAATAAGAATATACTTCTTGATTATTTGAATTATGTTGATCATACAGAAATTTTATTCAAATTTTTACCCATAAATTTTAATGAGGATGAATATTACACAAAATTCAGGATCACATGTCAGATTTTGAACCATCTTGGCACTGCTTAATAAATAAACAGATTCTGTGGAATTGGAATATGTGTGTATTAGGGTCCTCTCTATAATAAAATATAGCACTAAACCATGGAAACTTTCTTTGCAGGCACTCCACCATAAAATATGGATCCACTATTCTCTCATGTGTCTCTATTTTTACATCCACCCTTTCTCATCTAGGAGCACATCTTACCACTTATTGTCTGGCTAAGGTTTAATTACTTTCCAACCTAAGTAGTGGTAGACTCTTCCCTTGGCTAGCTAGTGGTAGGATAATTTTTTTGAGTAAAATCAAACAAATAGTTATCCATTTCATCTCCTAAATTTGTATTTATGTAAAATATAAATTCATCTCACATGAACATATTTTAATCCCTCATGAAATAATAAAATATTATATTTCCTTCACTTCCTTTTCTATTATTGTAAACAACGTGTCACCATTTCCACAATTTTTTTAACATAATATCACATCAAAAGTCATCACAATTATGCCTCACATATCAAAATAATCTACTAACAAGTCATTCATCCTTATTGGAAAAAAAATTCATATCAATGGGATCTTTATATATCATCTTCCTTATTGTTTTGAATTAATGACTTCCATTGTTCCACATATCCATTCATATGGTGAACCACCATGATGAATTTTTCCTTTTAACTAATTCCTAAATTGAAAATTATTTTCTATAGGGACATTATACATTTTTCATCTACAAATGGATTAGAAATTTCACTGAATGTTAGAGGTTATTATTGCATGAAGATATCCATTACAGTTACACAATGTTGTAGATCAATAGGTCTCTCTATATAGGTGGGTTTATTTTTCATAACAAGGGTTAAAATCCCTAATATAGTTATGAATAGGTTTTTCTGCAAAATATATTTGTTAAATTGTTTATGGGGAATATCCCTACATTGACTATGAATGTTTATATGGTTCCCATTCCTCCACTTGGTATCCATATTTTTATAATGACATATATATTATTAGCTAATAAAATCTAAATGTAAAATATAATTCTAATTATGAATTATAGAGTGTTTTCTAGAAATCTTGAGTGTTTTTCATTGAAATATTTATATCTATATTGGTTCCTCTAAATCAATTTCTAAATGTTACTAATAATGTTACTCAAATACCAACTATAACATCTTATAATCCATAAACCTATAGTCAATAGGTATATTACATTATTGGTATAAAGTAAAAGAGTCCCCAATGGAAAGAACAATTTAGTAGTCTGGGAAGACCATATATAGATATATAATACATATCAAAATAGAAGATACAAAATGAACATATTATGAGATCATGAAAATCCATTCAATCATATCCCAGAAAATATCACATATTCCTCCTCAATGATTCCTGAGAAAGGAAAAAATTACATGTGTGATCAAAAGCTCATTACAGAGTAGCATATATGGGAACCTTACATAACATAAACATAGAATAAGTGATATGTAATGTATAAATTAAAAAATGAAGTCATAATATGATAAAATTGAGGGAATTACATGGTCATGATTATAAACGATAACATGGAATAAAATAATCAATTATCTCATACTTATGGAATGTATATTTCTAAAAATGAAATTCTTGTTGTTAAGGCCTAACGCTAGGCCACATTAGTATTATTAGAATAAGAATACACCAAATACCAACATATTTTTTCATATGATATCTACTGATGAATTGATGGGAAATATAGTTATATGCCAGACTCATCACCCGATTAAGACTAATCAATTCACTCTACGAGTCATAATGACCTTTGTAAAAGTTCCCTATGAAACCTATTGCTGAATTAATCATGGGTATCCATATATTGATAAATGTATACATAAAATACTTCCCATTCCTTATAATAATGTAAATTTCTTCTCGAAAAACCCTTATTGAACTTGGAAGACATGTGTTACCATCCATGTAATTGGAATTACCCTAATCATAAAAATATAGTGGTGAGGGTACCTTCAATGTGTTGTATATCCATGCAATATAGTAATTGAGTACAATAGTTTTCATTGTTATGAGACCAAGGAAAAAATGACAACCCATATATTTAATGCCCCCTATGTCATGATTTCTTACAAAAAATATACACTTAATATAATCACAAAATAAAATTATTCCATGTGTCCTTAGGTAATTAGTTACATAGAATAATAACCTAAAATAAGAATACAAAAAAATTATTTAAAACTCCATAACATGCCCTTAAAATCCATTGATCTTATAATACTGCATAGGATAACCTGGGGATGTACCTAAGAAAGGGGTGAATTATAAATCCTAGTAAAGAAATAATCAAAGAATAAAATTATCAAATTAATACATGTGAGTCGAGAGACATAACAAGGTGATATAAAATTGATGTGATTCATAAAAATAAACCTCAAATTATTATATAATATAATAATATCAAGGCAACATTGGAATGCAATAAAAAATAAAACATGGAATCACAATTCTAAGTCAAGGATAACCACTAAAAAAATATAACATAGAGTGCTTAGGATAACCTCCCATGCACTGTAAGTGATTTCTCATGAAGTAAAAACATTACCCATTTTTATGAAGTGGAATATAATTTAAGGCCACCCATCATAATTATATCGTGTACATGAATTTTTTTATGTTTCAATTAGATTGTTTTGAAAGATTATAAATTAATTTTTATGAAAAAAAATTTTAGGAAGTTTTTGTTGTTTTGAACTATTTCTTATATTTTTAATCAATGTTTAATGTTTCATTTCTATTGGTCTTATAGTTTATGTTTTATAGTATTTCAAAGTCGGGAATTTTAAACATTTTTAAGTTTCATGTTGATGGTTTTGAAAGCTTATAAATTTTTTTTGATGAACATTTTTTATAAAATTATTTTTGTTTTCAAGAATTTCTTATATGTTTAATCAATGTTTAAATTTTCATTTGTATTGGTCTTATAATTTATCTTTTATAAGCTTTCAAAGTCACGTACTTCAAATATGTTTAAGTTTCAAGTAGGTGGTTTTGAAAGCTTATAAATTAATCTGTATCAACATTTTTTATGAAATTATTTTTGTTTTCAACTATTTCTTACATGTTTAATCAGTGTTTAAATTTTCATTTTTATTGGTCTTATAGTTTAACTTTTATAGTCTTTCAAACTCGCGTACTTGAAACCGAATCACACATCGGAAACGCAGAATGTACTGTGCAGGAAAAGGAGAACCATAATCCCACATCGGAAATGTAGTATGGTTTTCAGGGCAAACCCCCTTATAAAAGGGAGTCCTGGGTGAGAGTATCAGTCAGAATCCAGACTACTGTAATGGCAGAACCGTTGGATATTAAATAGCAGAAAAATTATGCTGAAAGGTTTTGTTTTCTATATATATATATATATATATATATAACAAAACAAAACAAAAATAATAATAATAAAAATTTTAAAAAAAATTATTTAGGCAAAGGCGGCACACCACGTGCCACTTTTGGGGGGTAAAAAAATAAATTTTTTTAACCTAGATGTATTTTCAATTTTTTTTTTAAAAAAATGCATATAAAAAAAACTCTTGTAAGTGTGTTGCAAGAGGAGGCGGCTGCTGGCTTGGAGAAGAAACCGAGGGCCGAGGGCCAAGGACCAAGCTGAGATTTCCTACGAGACCCACTGCTGAATGCCAAGGATTGCTGAGCTTCCTGTACAAGAGTTGTGCCGCCGCTGCTATCTACCGCTGGGAGGAGACCACTGCGCCAATCTTGGGGAAGAGGAGAGCTGTGCCGCACCTTGATCAAGTCCGCTGGAGATGAGCCACCGCATCTCATGGCGTGCTGTTGTCCGCTGCCGTGAGTTGGAAGGAGGAGATCGCTACTGAGAAGGCGATGTTACCGGCGTGGAGAAGAAGTTGCACCAGACCTTCCCCTATCTGCTGTGCGCCGTGGAGAGATGGGGGGAAGAAAAATATAGATAAAATAATATAAAATAATAAATAGATAAAAGTAATCTAAAATTAATAATAATAAAAGTAAAGTAAAAAAGAGAAAGAAGAAAATAATAAAAGTTAAAGTAAAAGTGAAGTTTAAAAATTAAAATAAAGATAAAATAATTTATAAAAGAATTATTTTTAAATATTTATAATTTTAAAAAATATATTAATTATAAATTAATATTTTAAACTAAATTAATAATAGAAGTTTATAATTAATTAATACACTATTAATAGTATAAGTTTATAATTAAGAATAATTATAAACAAACCATAAAATATACTTATTAATTTAAATTACTTAAAACATAAGTAGTAATTTTAATTACTTAATTAAAATTAACTAATTAATTAATTAATCTAATGATTAAATTACTTTTATAGTAATGATTAAATTATTAATTCAATCTTAAATATTAACTTAATTATTTAGTTATATATGTTCTTAATTTTTAATAACTTAGTTTTAAAAAATGGATAAAATTAATAAATTAGTAATGATAACTATAAACCTAATTAAATTAATAACTTTTTAATAAATTTATGTATCACCTTAGTATTATTAAGTGAATAATTTTATAAAATATAAAAATAATTATGAATCAATTTATGGTAACTTTGTAAAAATAACTCTTAACTTAAAAATTAATTAACATTCTTCCTTTGCGCTCTCATTTATTTATTCTATTTTACATGGCAGGTTCATTCAAGTGACTTAAACATGTCCAGGTTCATCCAACTAACTCATCCAGAGTAGTTACGGTGGAAAAACTCGTGTGACGTGCCTGTCACGGGTTAAACGCACGTGTGCAGTGCGTGGGTGAAGAACTCTTAATGTCTATGGAAGTTGTGGCGGTGACATGCAATGGATGACAGAAGATACTTAAGTAGAGCAAACAACATTCTTTGGAGAGAGTATGGATTGAATCGGAGGCATTCATTCAGGAAGGATTAAGACAGAGACATTCATACACTTACTTAGAGAGACGATCGAGAGTAGCAGAGACAATGCTGAGCAGTGCTGTCTAGGAACTCAGGAGCAGAGCATTCTTAGGGAGTTCCTTCTCCCTCACATTTTAAAATTATGTACTATATTTCTGTAAATTTTCCTATTACTTTAGTGATAATGAATAATATAGTTAGCTAAGTCTTCTAGTTTGGGGAGAGTTCTAACTTTACTGGTATCTTTTTCATCCTTTTCACTTATCATTTTAATGTGTTTAGAATTGATCGGTGAGATCAGTTATAAATACATACATCTATTTTGCACCACAAGACTTAATTTCATGCACCTATAACTTTTCGGCAAGTTTTATTGTAGAACCTTTTTCTAAAAACATTAAACTAAAATTGAAAACTTCAGTACTCACGGTGAGTGTGTACTGTCGACTTTTAAAATAATTTTTATGAAGTTGTACTTCTTTGGAGTGGTGAACTCAAAGTTGTACAATTTCCATGACTTAAATCCTTGTGAGGGAGCTAATTCACCTTTATTCAGTTGTACGAAGCATTACATTTACAAGAATAGGAAAATTGATTTAATCCAGTAGACTAGAGCAATCCCCGAGCGCTCATATCTTTTTTCTATTATCAGCATTTTATTTTCTCCATGTGTCATTTTTTCAGTTATACTCTGTTTTAGTGTAGGTCGCACAAATTTACAAGAGTTGTGTAGTTTTACATTTCAGTTTATTAAAACATAATAAAAATATTAAAAAGAAATAGAAAAAACACTCCGCTTCTGACAACAGTGGAGCTTGCCATGTTTTTTTTAGTATTTTGAGGCCAAATTAGCCTTCCCTGTGGGTTCGACCCTGCTCTCCACATATACAGTTGTTAGTAGGAATATAAATTTTAAACTTTGAGCAACTTCAATGACAGTTCAGGTCATGTTTTTGGCGTCGTTTCCGGGGAAGGAATGATCCATTGCTAAAAAAACACACATTTTAAAAAAACACAAATATAAAAATCTTTAAAAAAATTGGAAAATTTGAAAACTGTTAAAAAAACTGTGTCTTGTCAATCTGAACTATTACTGCTGAAACTCTTATTTTTGTTTGTATGAGCACAAGAACATCTAGTGCTAGATTAGATCCCTTAAACCTTGAACTCGATAAACACTTAGCTGCTCTAATAATAAAGAACAAAACTAAAATGGAAAATCAAGATAATAGATTCCTAATAATAACTTCCAAAATAACCATCCAGAACTCTTAGATGAACATGAACGGCCAAGGATGAGGGAGTTTCAACTCCCTCAAGTTTCAAGAAACCCATCATCCATTAGATTAAGTCCTAGAGCCAGAAATTATGAGCTGAAACAATCACATATTTCTCTGCTGCCTGCATTCAATGGGCTCTCTAATGAGGACTCTTTAGCCATCATTAGAGACTTCTATAACACTGTTCAGAAACTTCCACTTTTAGGACTCACTGAAAATGAACTAATGATGATATTTTTACCCTTTTCCTTAAAGATAATGCTAGGAATTGGTTTTTAAGTTTAGATGAAAACATTTTTGAGAACTGGGATCAAGTGTATAACTCATTCATTTTGAAATTTTATCCCCAAAGATTAAAAGGAGAACTGAGAACTAAAATCACCAGTTTTTATCAAGATGATGGAGAAGCATTCCATGAAGAATGGGATAGATTTAGGGACCTAATTAGGCAGTGTCCCCATAATCAACTCCCATCTCATCTTCTTATGGACACATTTTATGAAGGGCTTTCCTCCTCTGGTCAGAACATAGTGGATCAAGCTACTGGGGGTAATTACAATGATAAGACTGATGAGGAGTTGAGACAAATTTTCAATAATCTAGCCCTTAATTATCAACATAATAATTCAAGAAGAAAGAGAGTCAATAGGAATGTTAATACTGGTTCAGGAGGTGATACTCAAAGTCAACTAGCTGAAATCACTAACCAACTTCAAACATTAATGAACCAGAATTCAAAACAAAATGTTAATCAAATTCAAAATCAGAATCAGTATCAATCACTAAGGTAACAGTGCATAAAATGTGGTATGTTTGGGCACTCTGAATTTTTTTCCTAATGTTGATCTAACTACCCAACAATCTGAAACTTCATACTTTTTTAATTATGGTCCTAGGATGCCTCAAAAAGAAGATCCATTTTCTAATAATTACAATCAAGGCTATAGGAACCATCCAAAATTTTCATGGAAAGATCAAGGAGTCATCAAACAACCAACTTCCCTAAATTATCAGAACCGACCAAGACCAAAATTTCAAAATCAACAAAGGGGGGAGTCCTCAAATTTTCTAGGAAGTAATGATAATCAAATGTATTCTAAACTAGATCAAATCTTGAATAAAATAAATTCACAAGAGGAAAGGTACATGACTAAACTTAATAAAAAAGAAAAATCAATATGAGTCAGACAAGATGCAAAATGATGTGAGAATTCAGAACATGGAAACACAGCTAGGAAAACTTGCTAGAGATTTTTCATCTAGGGAAAAAGGTAGACTTCCGAGTACCACTGAACTTAACACTAGGGAGAATGTTATGGTTGTTGTAACTATAAGTGGTCTTAATACTCAAACTATTGTTGAAAAAGAAATTGAAAATACTCAAAATAAAAATCTGTTTCAATCTGGTAATAAAAATCTACTTTGTTCACAATCTGGAAATTTACAGATAAGTGTTGAAAATAATGAGAATCTAAACCTGTCACCTGGATCTCAAGAGGAAAATTATTCTAAAAATCAAAGGAATAAAGGAAAATGAAAAATTTGTGGAAGAGGTGAAGGACATGCCTACTGTTCTGAATAAATTTTCCCCACCCATCCCTTTCCTAGAAAAGTTAAAACCACAAAGTAATACCAGGGATGAACTTATTCTGTTCCTTGGTCTTCTATCAAAACATCAAGTGAACATCCCATTTATCCATGCTTTAATTCAAATCCCATCTTATCTGAAATACTTAAAGAAAATTGTTTCAAATAAAAAGACCCTTGAATAATTTGCTACCTATAGCCTCACTGAAGAGTGCAGTGCTGTACTTCAAAATAAAATCCCACCCAAATTGAAAGACACATGTAGTTTTTTCATCCCTTGTACTCTAGGAAATTCATGTCAGCTCAACTGTTTGTGTGATCTAGGTGCCAGCATCAATTTTATTCCATACTCACTATTTCGACAGTTGAGTTTGGGTGATCTTCAACCTACCACAGTCATTCTGCATTTAGCTAATAGATCATTCACTAATCATGTGGGTAGGGTAGATGACTTACTAGTTGGAGTTGGGAAGTTATTTCTACCTGCTGAATTTATTTTTCTAGATATGGAGTGTGATCAGGAGGTACCTATCATCTTGGGTAGGCCCTTTTTGGCCACAGGTGATTCTGTTATGGATGTTTCAAAGGGTCAAGTAATTTTCAAAATTGGTGAACAAGAAGAAGAGTTCAATGTTTTTAAGAATATTAAGGAACCAACATATTCTGAAAACTGTTCAAAAATTGAGTCTCTTGAAGCTGAATATTTTTATAAAAACCAACTTGAACTCATTGAAAAATCTGAAAAACAATCCTTTACTGAAGAAAACATTTGTTAAGCTGAAAATATTTGTGAATCTATTTGTGAAGCTAAAAATTCTTCTGTAACAACCAAATTGGAAAAATTTTCAGAACTGGACAACATTCCAGTTTCTGCTGTAGGAGGGTCCCCTGTTTCTGAACTTAGGAGCTTTCTGAGTGAAATTTAGGGTGTTCCTATTATCATCAACCTTGTTGATCACTTTGATGATACAGAGGGAGAGCTTATTAGACAACTTGATGATTCTACTTTGATAAACCTACTGAATTCTGATCTAGAAAGTATGGACAGAATACTACCCACCTTGGACAGTAGGACTGTTATCTCTGAATCTGAGCTTGTAATTGAAAATCTTTCATCTTTCAATACTCCTTACAAGAAATATGTTGAAGACCTTGGGCCTCCCAGGCCTAAGATTATTTCTTCGAGTTTAGAACCACCTGATATTGAGCTGATACCCATCCCTGCCCATCTTAAATATTCATTTTTAGGTGATAACTCCACTTTTCCTGTAATAATATCTGCTGAACTTAATGAAAACCAAGAAGAAAGACTGTTCAATGTGTTAAAGAAATTTAAATCTGCCATAGGCTGGACCATAGATGACATAAAAGGAATTAGTCCTTCATTTTGTATGCATAAGATTCCTATTGAGCCTGGTCATAAGCCTAGGGTAGAGTTTCAAATAAGATTAAATCCAAACATGAAAGAAGTTGTGAGAGAGGAAGTGATCAAAATGTTGGACACTGGAATGATATATCTCATCTCTGATAGTTCTTGGGTTAGCCCTGTCCAGGTTGTCCCCAAGAAGGGAGGTTTCACTGTAGTAAATAATGAAAACAAAATAAAGAGGTCCAAGTTAAGAAAGCCACAAAATGGAGAGTCTGTATAGATTATAGGAAGTTGAATGAAGCCACTAGGAAGGACCATTTTCCAATTCCCTTCTTGGATCAAATGCTTGAGAGGATTGCTGGGAATGAATTTTTCTGTTTCCTGGATGGGTATTCTGGTTACAACCAGATTCCTGTTGATCCAGAGGATCAGGAGAAGACCACTTTTACATGCCCCTTTGGAACATTTACCTACCATTGGATTCCCTTTGGGTTGTGTGGAGCTCCAGCCACCTTTCAAAGGTGTATGATGGATATTTTTTCAGATATGATTGAGATAATCATTGAAGTTTTCATGGATTACTTTTCTATTGTGGGCATTACTTTTAAAACATGTTTAAGAAATCTTTAGTTAGTTATGGAGAGATGCATTGAAACCAACCTTGTTCTAAATTGGGAGAAATTTCAGTTCATGGTTACTGAAGGTATTGTGCTTGGTCATAAAGTGTCTAAGGGAGGTTTGGAAGTTGACCCTGCTAATATTGATGTTATTCAGAAACTCCCACCTCCTAGAAATGTTAAAGGTGTTTGATGTTTTTTAGGGCATGTCGGTTTCTAGTAGAGGTTCATAAAAGATTTTTCTAAAATAACTAAGCCCTTGTGTTCTTTTCTGGAAAAGGATTCACCTTTTAACTATGATTAAAATTTCTTGAAATCATTTAATCTGCTTAAGGAGAAACTCACTTCATCACCCATCATTATTTATCCTGATTGGAAGTTTCCTTTTGAGCATATGTGTGATGCTAGTGACATGGTTGTAGGTGTTGTCCTTGGATAGAGGAGGGATAGGAAATTTCATGTGGTGTATTATGCTAGTAGACTACTAGATGAATCCCAAAAGAATTATACCACCACTGAAAAAGAGTTGTTAGCTATTGTGTTTGCTCTTGAGACGTTTAAACAGTATTTGTTAGGATCCAAAGTCATAATTTTCACTGATCATTCTTCTTTAAAGTACTTGTTGTCTAAAAAATAAACAAATCCCAGGCTGATTAGATGGATTATTTTGTTACAAGAGTTTGACTTAGATATTAGGGATAAACAGGGAGCTGAAAACATAGTTGATGATCACTTATCTAGGCTTCCTCTTACCCAATCTGAATCTGAAAATCCTAGAGAGATTAACTCTTTTTTCCATGATGAGAAGCTGCTCACTGTATTAGTTAGGAAATCATCTTGGTTTTTAGATTTTACCAACTTCCTGGCAGTAGGTTTCATTCCTCAAAATCTGTCTAATAATCAAAGGAAGAAATTCATCTCTGATATTAAATATTATCTGTGGGATGATCCCTTGTTGTTTAGGAGGTGTGGTGATGGTATTTTTAGGAGGTGTGTTCCAGAGGAAGAGATGTTGTCTGTCATAGAAAATTGTCATTCTTCACCATGGGGAGGTCACCATGGGGGTGAGAGGACTTCTCAAAAAGTCATGCAGTCTGGTTTTTATTGGGCTACACTCATTAAGGATGTTAGGAGTTTTGTGGTTGGGAGTGATAGGTGTCAGAGGCTGGGAAATGTGAGTAGGAAGCATTAGTTACCCCAACAGGGTATTTTGGAGGTTGAAATTTTTGATGTTTGGGGTTTAGATTTCATGGGACCATTTCCATCATCTCATGGGAATGAGTATGTTCTTATTGCTGTGGATTATGTATCTATGTGGGTTGAGGCAGTAGCTCTTCCCAACAATAAATCAAATAGTGTGATAAAATTTGTGAAAAAGAACATCATTACAAGATTTGGAGTCCCAAAGGCTTTTATTACTGATAATGGAACACATTTTAAGAATTAAAAGTTTAAGGCTTTGATGGAGAAATATGGTGGTGTTCACAAAACTGGAACTCCTTATCATGCACAGTCCAGTGGATTGGTGGAAATTTCTAATAGAGAACTAAAACAAATAATTGAAAAAACTGTTTCAACCTCTATGAAGGATTGGTATATTAAACTAGATGAAGCTTCATGGGCATATATAACTGATTTCAAGACCCCAATAGGTATGCCTCCTTATAGGCTGTTGTTTGGGAAATGATGTCATTTACCTGTGGAGTGGCATTATAAGTCTTATTGGGAAGTTAAGACTCTAAACTTTGACTTTAAGAGTGCTGGTCAGAGGAGATTCCTTGAGCTGAGTGAATTAGATGAGATTAGAAGAGAGAGTTATGATAATTAGAGAATTTATAAAGAGAGGACTAAAATCATTCATGATTCAATCATCCAAACTAAATAATTCAAACTTGAACAGAAGGTCCTTCTCTTTAACTCTAGACTTAAACTCTTTCCTAGGAAGCTGAAGTCCAAGTGATCTGGACCATTTACTATTGTGATAGTGTTGAAGAATGGAGCTTTGGAAATAGTTGGTGAAGAGAATAAACCCATGTTTGTCAATGATAAAAGGTTGAAACATTATTTTGAGGGGTAGTCAAAGGGCTTGGCTTCCTTCACTGTTCTTGCATGAAGTCTGGCTGGGGACTTTAAATCTAGCGTTGCATGAAGGCAACCCATGGTCTTTTCTTTTATTAATAAATAAACAAATTGTGATTAAATAAAGTCTAACTGAAGACTTAAAATTAGTGCTTCATGTTTAGAGACCCGAAGCTTGACGTACAAGGACATTACATTACTTTTGTGGAATACTTATTACATAACAAAAACACACACACAAGGACTGTAATAGTTTAGTGTCTTTGGAAACTCGGAACGTAATATTCTAATCATGGTGAAAGATTTTCAACATCTCTTATAAAGATCTTCCCTTTTTTTTCTTACCTAAAACCTTTCTTTATATCATGGGGAAAAGAAAAGATAAAAGGGTGAGCTCAAATGCTCAGTAAGGGTAAACAAAAGAAAAATCAATCACATCATATTCATAAGAACATAACATTTTGGATATCTTAACCTGCAAAAGAGATCATAATATCATAACATGGGATAAATCATAGTAGTGAAATGTAATCCCAATAATCATAACTTAAAACATGAAACTTTGTTTCATACACACATAATCATAGAGAATCATTTCTTATTAGTCAAGACTCTTTGCCAAGACAATCTTAGTGGACAAAGTCCATTTCTGAACCGAGTTCACTCCTCGTTTCAGTCCTGTTTCACTGAAACGGTATAACCTACCGTTCCAGACATGTCTATCTCATGAGATATAAAATCTTTACCCAATGCATTTGATGGAGATATAGGTCACACCCATCTCATAATGATACCATTCTTATGTGTGCCACAAAATCATAAACCATACATCATAGCATAACCCAAGTAATAAAAATGGGATTCTTAAACAACATGAAATTATAATTCATATAAGATAAAGGAATTCATAAAAATAATTCCATCACAAAATAATCAAATCAATGTAATAATAGGGATAGAAACAGAACCCTATATTATCTTAAATGGAAAATAATTTTGATAAAACACTTGAACTCCATTCTTGAGGAAAATATCCTTTCTACTTCAAAAACATTTTTCCTTTCATAACATGTCATACAATTTTAAATTAAAAGAAGTTGATTAAAAATGAACTTGAAAAATTGTAAAGGAAGCTTCTTGGAAATAAGGTTTTAAAAATCCATTCATGCCTTATAAGTTAAAAAAACATTCTTCTCGTACTTTTGTTAGAAAAGTCAAAAAGTACCTCGTACGAAAAACGACAAAAGATTCCGTTCATATATTTTACTAAAAACTCACCGAAGGGTAAAATTGGATTTAAACAATTTTAGGTGGATGGAAATAACATTACATATTGAAGAAACATGGATGTGGATGATAAAATACACCCTAGTAAATACCAAAGTATAAACAATCTCGGATAAAAATGATATTGTGATATTTCCCTTACCTTAGGTCCGTTTTGCTTCGTAAGTGTCCGAACCTCCTGTATAATGATTTAAATAATGTTATTGACTTATTCCAGAATCATACTTATTTTTATGATATCATATATTGTCATATTCTTAGCTTCTTAGTAGTAATATTTCATTGCTACTTGTTATTCGGGTGTTTATAACTTTTTGTTCTTATGCGTGTCTTGTCGAATAAATTCTTATTCTTCTCTTTAGGTTATAGATACCTAATTTCCAGAATGGTATTAGTGTAATATATATCATATTCATTCATTCAATTCATTTATATAATCATTATCAAATGAAGATCATGTAGAACGAGTCGCATCACATCGTGGAGACGGTATTCCGTACGTACGCACGAGTGATGATATCGTTCCTATGATAGTGGAATTGTATTTGAGTGTATGTATACTATTTCAGAATCAACATCACGTTATAATAGTCATATATAGTCACTATTTACACCATTATACCCATCCAAGTAAGGTGGTGGTGGAAAATAGATTACACCACGGCGTGGAGGCGGTATTCCTTACGTACGCACGCGCGGTGATTTCTTTTTCTGTAGGATGGATAGATGATGAAATAGGGTTGTTTAATAATTATAATAAAATATCCGTATGTGAGTGATACTGATGTTATTACTTCACAGTGAAACAACTAAAGAAGAAGAAGTGGAAGAAGAAATAAATATGAATGAATCGGTAACGGACATTACCCCTTCTTTGAAGTGCTTCTTTGAGACCTCCTTTTAAGGCACTAAAATAGGTCATTGAAGAAGACAAAAACCTCTAGGATGTTTCTAGGGAAGTGGAGAGGATAAATTGTCAGGGGTTGGCCGAGCTTGAAGGCTCAAAGTGGTGTGAGGAAGAGGGGGAGGAGGATCCCTTTTATAATGGAGGAGAGGGGCACCTTTGGAATAACTAAAACTATTATTTTATTATAAAGTCAAATTCGGTTTTAAATAGATCTAAATTGATATATTTCGAAGCTAATGTGGGGATGGGTCTAACTACTCTCATAAAATAGAATTTAGGCAAGTTTAGGTTTCAGTTTTAACCTTATCATTTAGATTTAACTTTAAGTTAGATAATTTAACTTCTACCGTGTCTTCTTGTTTTATTACACTATAAGGGTAATAAACATACCATATCAAGTCAAACGAACCCCAAGTTGTTTATTATTAATATATATAGCTTTATATAAGTCATTTGGCTGAACCTTAGATTTTTAGGAATAAAATAATAATTAATAATATAATATTTTTTTTAAAAACTATTTTATGTCAATTTTGAAACTATTTAGTAATTGATTTTTGTGAAAATCATAACAGAAGTATTAGTTCTAACCAAGTTAATTAAACCAATAAAAACATGTCATATTATCCTATAAAATTGGTGTAATTCATAAAAAGTCTCAAATTACATTTATTTGGGTATTTATAACATCAATTGTGTCAATATTTCAATAATAAGATAATTACTGCATCATTGTTGTGTCATAAATAAATTAAATTATATAATGTCTAAAAATTAAAAATAAAATACCATTATGTAGGAAATATTTTTAGCTTTATAATTAATATTTAGAGTCTAATTTATCTTATGCATAACCCCATATTAAAAATGGTTTACTTATTAAACTTTGATTTTAACTATTTAACCCTTCTTTAAATAAATTAATAATAAATGTCCTAATCTAATCCAAGTGGGCCTAAATGGTCATATTTTATTCCTAAGGTTGTTTTTGGTCGAATTACACTTGTACAATAGAATTAGGATATGTGTTAGGGTAATAATAATATCATTGTTACCCTTAATTACCCTATTTACTTTTAACCGTGGTAAATAAAAGTAAAAAAGTTACTATTCACCAAAAATTATTTTCATCTCATTGAACCACATTTTAGTCCTTGATATTAACCGTGTCTCTTGGATTTTTGAAATTCCACTCACAGAAGTGGTAAAATTAAATTTTATGAAAAATTCAGTTTTTTTTAGCTACCACTTAGTGGTTTCACTATTCATCAAAAATTGAAAGTTTTTAGAAAAATACCAAAACTTCACCCTAGGCTAATTTCGATATTCCGAATCCAAAAATGAAGTCCATTTTTAAAATAAAATTTCAAAAAGTGGTTATTACTATTCATAATGGCTAGTTTTAATAATATTTTAATAGCATATCATTGTTTACTGAAACTCGGTATTGCGTACGACACAAGCTATCGAGGAAGGTCGCGGTTGTGTGTAAAGAAAGCCATGCTAGTGTTGTGTGTAGTAAAAGATTCCTTTGATGATTTATAAAAACAAAATATTTCTCATAAAAGTCTCGGGCGTTACATTCTACCCCCCCTTAAAATGAATTTCGCCCTAGAAATTCTTCACTTTGTAACAAACAGATGAGGATACCTATCCCTCACCATATCCTCAAGCTCCCATGTAGCTTCTTCTAATTGGTGGTTCCTCCATAGCATTTTCACCAATCGAGTGGTCTTGTTTCGTAGGACTTTTTCGCAACGATCCAGAATCTCTATCGGTTGTTCTTCATAAGAAAGATCTTGCTCCAACAGTACAACTTCTGAGCTGAGTACATGTGAAGGATCAGGTATGTACTTTCTCAGGAGAGACACATGGAACACATCGTGAACTTGAGAGAAATTCGGTGGAAGCGCCAATCGGTAAGCTACCTTCCCAACACGATCCAGTATTTCGAAAGGACCGATATATCTAGGGCTCAACTTCCCCTTCTTTCCGAATCTCATGACCCTCTTCCAAGGAGATATTCGTAAGAACACTTTATCACCCACATAAAACTCTAGGTCTTTTCTTCAGTTGTCGGCATAACTTTTCTGTCGACTCTGAGCTACTCTTATGTGTTGTTGAATAGATCTGACCTTTTCTGCCATTTCATCAACGAGATAAGGTCCTAATAGATTTCTTTCCCCAACTTCATCCCAGCAAGTTGGAGTCCTGCATTTCTTTCCATAGAGAGCTTCATAAGGAGCCATCTGAATACTAGAGTGAAAGCTATTATTATAAGAAAATTACACCAAAGGTAGGTGTTGATCCCAACCACCTTTGAAATCCATAGAGCAAGCTCTCAACATATCTTCTAGGGTTTGAATTGTTCACTCAAACTGACCATCTGTCTGAGGATGATAAGTAGTGATGAAACTCAACTCTGTATCCAGAGTATGCTGAAGACTTCACCAGAACTTCGAGGTAAATCTCGGATCCCGATCAGATATAATAGAAAGTGGTACTCCATGCAATCTTACCACTTCCTTTACATATATCCTGGCAAGCTGATCCAGAGAGAAATCCTCTCTAATAGAAATGAAGTGTGCAGACTTGGTAAGACGATCAACTATGAACCAGATAGCATTATTTCCTTTGGATGTTTTAGGAAGTCCTATGACAAAGTCCATAGTGATGTTTTCCCATTTCCATTCGGGTATGGGTAATGGTTGTAACATCCCCTTAGACTTTTGTCTCTCAGCTTTAACTTGCTGACAAACCAAGCATCGAGAGACATATTCAGCAACATCTCTTTTCATGCCATCCCACCAGAAGTACTATTTCAGGTCCCTATACATCTTCGTGCTTCCAGGATGAATAGAGAATGAAGAACTATGAGCCCCATCCAACAGCTCCTTCTTTAATTCGGGGATGGGAGGAACACAAAACCAATTCCTGAACTTTATTATCCCATCACAATCAAGGTTGAATTCAGGAACATTTCTCACCTTTTTTTGTAACTCGACATCTTCTTTCTGTGCCTCTTTAATCTTCACATGTATAGATGGTTGAACATTCATTTGAGAAAGATAAGATTTTTCCCCTTCCATTATAATTCCAAGATCCATCCTTTGTAAATCCATAAATATTGGATCTTTTGTGATCCTCATCATGGATAAACTGGCATGGTCTTGTCGACTTAATGCATCTGCCACCTTGTTTGCTTTCCCAGGGTGGTAATTGATTGAGCAGTCATAATCCTTAATCAGCTCCAACCATCTTCTTTGACGCATATTAAGCTCATTTTGTGTGAAAATATACTTAAAACTTTTATGATCAGTATAAATGTCACACCTTTCTCCATAAAGATAATGCCTCCAAATCTTTAATGAAAAGATTACCACATCTAACTCCAAATCATGTGTTGGGTAATTTTGCTCATGGATTTTCAACTGTCGTGAGGCATAAGCTATCACCATATAATTTTTCATAAGAACACACCCCAATCCATTCTTGGATGCATCACTATAGATCACAAACCTTTCTCCACTACAAGGCAGTGTGAGCACAGGTGCACTAGATAACCATATTTTCAACTCCTTTAAATTCTCTTCACATTCCTCCGTCCAAACAAACTTAACTCCTTTCCGAGTCAACTTGGTGAGTGGATTAGATAATCGTGAAAAATCTTTCACAAAACGTCGATAATATCCATCCAAAACAAGATAACTTCGGATCTTAGTTACTGTTATTGGTCTCGACCATCTTTCTATAACCTCTGTTTTTGTTGGATCCACAGATATCCCCTCTTTTGAGATTATGTGACCCAAAAATGAATCCTTTTGAAGCCAAAATTCACACTTGGTAAATTTGTCATAAAGATTCTCCTTTCTCAGGGTCTTCAATATAATTCTCAAGTGATCTTCATGTTCTTCCTTTCTCTTTGAATAGACAAGAATATCGTCTATAAAGACTACCACAAATTGATCAAGATAATATCTAAAGACTCTATTCATCAGATCCATGAAGATAGCAGGGGCATTAGTAAGACCAAATGGCATCACTATAAATTCATAGTGTCCATACCTTGTACGGAAAGTCGTCTTTGGTATATCCTCCCTTTTGACCCTTAATTGATGATACCCTGAACGAAGATCAATCTTGGAAAAGTATTGAGATCCACGTAGTTGGTCAAATAAGTCATCAATGCATGGGAGAGGATATTTGTTCTTGATAGTGATCTTGTTATGTTCTCGATAATCAATGTAGAGTCTCATTGATCCATCTTTCTTCTTAACAAATAGAACAGGTTCTCCCCAAGGTGACGTACTAGGGCGTATGAATCCCTTATCAAGATTCTCTTGGAGTTGCTTCTTCAATTCCTGCAACTCAATTGGGGCCATTCTATAAGGTGTCTTTGAAATAGGCAAAGCACCCGGTACGAGTTCTATTGAAAACTCAACTTCACGATTCGGTGGAAGACCCAGTAATTCCTCTGGAAAGACATCATCAAACTCCCGTACAATGGGCATATTCTTAATCGTGAGTTTCTCACAAAAAATTTGAGATAAATAACCTTCATTTAGTGGAATCAATACCCATAAAATGGAAGAAATTTACACTGGAAGGTTATGTTCATCCTTGCATCGATAGACGATCATAGATTGATCTGGAATATGAAATGTGACTTACCTTATTTGGAAATTGATATGAGCTCCATATAAAGAAATCCAATCCATGCCAAGAATCACATCAAATTCCATTATAAGAAGGATCACAAAATTTGCAGGAAGCACTTTCCCACAAACTTCGATCGGAGAAGAATTATAAACTTCTGATGCGACTGTTGTGCCATTAGGTGTTGTCAAAGCTAACTCAACATCTAATTGTTGAGGTAATATGGTGATACCCTTAGAAAATTCTTTAGAAATAAAAGAGTGGGTGGATCCAGAATCAAATAAAACATTTTCTACTTTAGAGTGGATGGTAAGTGTACCTTTCACCACATCGTTATCGTACTCCACATCACTGATAGAAATTGCATGTGACTTTCCTTTGTCTTTAGCCTTAAGAGTTTGTTGACGTCTCCCATTGATTAGTCACTGAAAGTGGATAATATTAATTGTTAAGATCTTAATATTAATTTGTTTAAAATTTCATAAACATCAATTTTAGTCCAATTCAGAAATTGAACTTCATTTCCCATCATTGTGCAATTCATGCTTAAAATGTCAATTTGGGCCCACTCAATAATTTGCTTGTGGAAATTACAATATTCATCATTTTAATTTGAAATTTTGTAATTTGATTGATCACTTTGTTTGGAACATTTTATCTTTTAGGTCCGATGGATGAATCCCAAAGTAAGATGGAGAAGTTTGCGCCTGAAGGCAGAAACATGCTGGAAAAAGCATAATGGGCCTAAGGCTCATCAAACAAATGTGGGGCCCAGAAACCAAGCCCAATTAAGCTCAAATTTATACAGTAGAAAGATAAAAATATGAGGATCATTTTATTCAACTGTGGCTGGAGATAATTCTTAAGTTATCATGATGATAAAGGGATCTGAATTTGAGATTTAAATGGTGGACTCGTCATTAATTCACAGAAATCCATCCCACCATTTCGACAATAACTTCCAAACGGATGATCCAAATGTCCTGAACGTTTTCGAGCTTCTAGAAGACACATTAACGAAGACATTACTCTTCTACAACCCCTCCGGATTCGGCCTTTTTCAATTTCTAATTCACACGTCAATATGGTGGACGAATCAGGACAGTTTTCCGGGTCAAATTCGAAACATCAATTTCCTTTTTATTATTCACCCTCCATTTGACTCTATTAATTGTTGGGGGGTGAATTAATTGTTGGGGGATGTACCTAAGACTCCTAATATGCCTATATAAGGAGCTATTGGTGAAGGTATTGGGTGTGGATATTTTTCATATCATCTTGGATGTTTTGTTCAATTGTAATGTTATGCTGCATTTTTGTCGCCTCAATTTTGTCTTTCACATGTAAGATTGTTCAATTCACATTAGTTTCTTAATAAAAGTTCTTATTATAATCTTATTCTGTTGTTCTTAATATCACTTTGATACCATTGGATCAAGGTGTGAATTTATTCACACCAACCCTTGTGAAATTATTCACACAACGGTGGAGTGATCATTTTATTTTTGTTGTTTTCTTTACTTCTCCATTTCCTCCCTCATGAGTCTAATTTCCGCTTCCATTGAAACCATGGGATCAATGGAGGGATAACCCACTTATGGGTTGATCCAAGGGAGTAGCAAGGGGCTGGATTGGATGTTATTTATCACCTAATTAATGTATAATCACTTCTTTAATTGGGATTTTTATTTGATGATTTTTAAACTTCATCGTACTTGTTGAATTTAAGGCCACACACATCAAGTACTAATACGATCCTTTACCTTGAAGTGCTCAAAACTTTTATCCTTCAAGTGTATAGGTTATTAGTATTAGAGGGTGTAGTCATTAAACCAGTAAGTGATGATGTTGTTCTATCTCCTTAAATAAACCCATCTCAAATTTAAGAAATTGAAATCATTAAAAAGAAAATAAGTCCAATACACCCCGAGCGATAACCTAGGATCAACTCATTTCTTTTAAATTGAATCCACTTAAAAATTTTATATATCTTTAAAACACATCCAAAATCAATCCAAGTTGGCCACTTCATAGCCAAAAATCCATCCCTTAGGTTGTGTATCTTAGGTATCTTCTTAGGTCTCTGTGGAATCGACAACCCAAGCTACACTACAAGGACCGTTCTACCCTTCTTCTCTTGGGTAAATTTGGGCGTGAACCAAATTTTGGCGCCGTTTCCGGGGACCAAGTAAGTTCCTTAGACCAAAAACCTTCTTTTCTTACCCCCATTCTTCTATTCTCATCCCAATTCTCTTATCTTTTCCCTTTCTCGCTTTTTTTTTCTTTTGGCGCATGTCCGCCTACACCCGCGATAACTCAAACAGATTAGTTAGGGTGGATACTCCTAGGGATGGGGAGTCAAGCACTAAAAGAGGTATATTTCCTTTAGATCCAAATCTTCCTAATACTCCAAATTCAGACGTTGAGTTCGATACAATGGAGAATCTCCCACAAAACCAAATCATAAACCGGGGAGGGAACCCAAATAACGGGCAGGACCCTAACTTGGGAATTGTTGCAGACCCGACCATGAATGACTACCTCACACCAACCTGGACCAATGCACCCTCATGCATTAGGCATGATAACATAGGATATGCCCAATATGTTTTCAAACCCCATGTCCTGAACCACCTTCCAACCTTTCATGGGATGGAGTCTGAGATGCCTTACCTTCATGTTAAAGAATTTAATGACATTGTCGAAACCATGTGCCTGCCAAATCAAATTGAATCTGCTAAAATGAGACTTTTCCCTTTTTCCCTTAAGGACCGAGCAAAAAATTGGTTAAACAATTTGAGACCAGCATTCATTCACTCTTGGGACCAACTTTAACGAGAATTTTATAAAAAATACTTCCCCCATCACAAAACAATTGCACTTAAAAAGAGCATACAAAACTTTTTTGAAAGAGATGGAGAAACATTCTACGAAACATGGGAAAGGCTCAAGGTCACATTAAACATGGTACCACACCATGGTTTCTTAATCCCAGAACAAGTGAGAATTTTCTATGAAGGGTTGGGTCCCGGAAACAAACAATTCATTGATATGATGTGTAATGGAACCTTCAAAAACAAAGCCCCAAATGATGCTTACGAGTATCTAGAAAATCTTGCTGAACAAAACCAAACATGGGGAACATCACCATACTATGATAAGCCACACAAATCTGGTGGAATGTACAATCTTGGAGAAGAAGAAAACCTAAGAGCAAAACTTGCTGCACTCACGAGGAAAGTTGAGGAGATTGATCTTTGGAAGGTCCACAAAACCCAAACTGTTGAGCTTGTTTGTACAATTTGTGACAAGAATGACCGCAAGACTGATAATTGTCCAACCATTCCTTCCATCAAGGATGTTCTTTTAGGAGGACCACCAGAAGAAGTTAATGCAATGAACTTTCAAAAGCCCCAATTCACAAACACCTTCAATCCAAGGTATAACGACCATCCGGGCTTTCGTTGGAAGGACAATCAACAACCAACACAACAACAATGTATCAACCCATACCCTCAACAAAACTTTCAACCTCATAATCAGTTACAACCACAACCGGTCCAGTTCCAACATCCTCATGTCCAATATCAACAACATATCCAACAACCCGTTCAACAACCTATCCAACAACCAAAGTATCCTCCTGGAATAAACCCACAAGCTCAAGCACCAACCCAAAATGTTCCACAAAGCCTACTAGAACAACTGTGCAAACAAATGGACAAAATGAACTCAGAATTCTCATCCATTAAACAAGAACTTCAAACCATAAAAACTGGAAAGGCACCCATGCCCACACAGGCCATTCCACAACAAACATCAAGGGGAGAGACAAGTTTCACTCAAACAATTCACGAACAACTAAAGGCTGTGACAGTTTTAAGAAGTGGGAAATCAATTGAAAAACCTGAATAGATAAGTCAGAAACCATGTGAAGCTTCAAAATCTAATGAAAATTCAAATGAAATACAAGATCAAACTGAAGAAACTGATAATAATGTGAATGAAACCACACTTCATCAAACGACTCCACAATCTGCACCATTTCCTCAACGCATGAGGGGGAAAACCAAGCCTGAATTGAGTGAAACATTGAGGAAAATCTGTTCACAAGTCAAGTTGAACATTCCCCTTCTCGATGCCATCCAAACCATACTTTCCTACTAAAAATATCTTAAGGACTTGTGCACTTTTAAAATAAAATTTTCACATAAAAACCAAGTCCTTTTGGCTGCTAATGTGAGTACCACCATTCAAGGGACCATTCCTCCTAAGATGAAAGACCCAGGATGCCCTTACATAAATGTTGAACTAGGAGAGAAAAAAGTTGTCAAAGCCTTGTATGATCTAGGTGCTAGTGTGAACCTCATTCCTTATGCCATGTACTGTCAGTTAGGGCTCGAAGAACTCCAACCCACATCTGTCACTCTTCAACTTGCTGATCGTAGTGTTCGAGTTCCAAAGGGGATCTTAAAAGATGTTTTGGTAAAAGTTGAAAATTTCATTTACCCAGCTGACTTCATTGTTCTGGACAATCACCCAAGCTTAGGTCCTAGGGAGCAAACCCCAATCATACTTGGTCTTCCCTTCCTTGCAACAATCAACTCTGTAATCCGAGTCCAAAATGGGAACATGACCATCACCTTTGGGAACATGAGCTTAGACTTGAACATCTACAATGAAAACTCTCAAATTGGGGATGATGAAGAGATCCATGAGGTTAATTGGATTGGTAGTGTTGATAATGAACTCAATTAACATCAAGGAGTTACAGAAGGATGGTTAAGTCAAGAAGAGATTGATTTTATTTATTCACATGAGGGAAATTTTCCTCCTTGGATTGAATCCCTTTCAGACAGCTCTATTGATGAATTTATAGAATCACCAATCAATGATACCATGGTTGAAATCAATAACATTGAGTCCATATCCATTCATGACACTACTCTGGAAAATTTAGTGGATGAAAATTCTTCTCACAAGGAACCAATTTTGTAAAGAAATCTGAACAAAGAAACTAAGTTCAATACAAAGTCTCAACCATTCTTGGAAAGTCATGACCAATCTGATCTTGAATTTAAAGTCTTACCTTCATCACTAAAGTATGCTTACTTAGGGGACAATCAATCCTTTCCTGTTGTCATTTCTTCCTCCCTTGAAGCCGATCATGAGAGGATGCTTCTAGATGTTCTTAGGAGACACAAGAAAGCCATTGGATGGACCCTATCTGATATCCCTGGGATTAGCCCACTTATCGAGACTCATAGAATTATTCTTGAATTTGAGTCAAAGCCATGTCGTCAACCTCAGAGGCGACTCAATCCTAATCTCATGGAAGTAGTGAGAAAAGAACTTTTGAAATTGTTAAAAGCCGGTATCATCTATCCTATAGCTGAGAGTGAGTGGGTTAGCCCAATCCATGTGGTTCCAAAGAAGGCTGGAATCACAGTAATAACCAACAAGGATGGAGAGATGCTTCCAACAAGGGTCAGTAGTGGATGGAGAGTTTGTATTGACTATAGGAAGCTCAAATCTTGTACCAAGAAAGACCATTTCCCCTTACCCTTTATTGATCAAGTCCTCGAGCGAGTGACGGGTCATCAATTCTATTGCTTCCTATATGGATTCTCAGGGTATAATCAAATCGAAGTCTCCTTAGAGGATCAAGGAAAAACAACCTTCACTTGTCCATTTGGCACTTTTTCCTTCAAACGCATGCCCTTTGGGTTATGTAATGCCCCTGGTACCTTCCAGCGGTGCATGATGGGAATATTCTCGGATATGGTGGGGGATTTTTTAGAGGTCTTCATGGATGAATTCTCCATCTTTGGGGATACTTTTGAGGGATGCCTTATAAATGTTGAAAAGGTTTTGTCAAGGTGCGAGGATAAGAATCTCATACTAAATTGGGAAAAATGCCATTTCATGGTAAGTGAAGGACTTGTTCTAGGTCATCTGGTATCTGGTAGAGGGATTGAAGTTGATAAAGCTAAGGTTGACATCATTCGTCACCTTCCCTCTCCTAAAACTATTAAGGAAGTGAGGTCCTTCTTAGGACATGCTGGTTTTTATAGAAGGTTCATTAGGAATTTCAGCTCTATTTCTCGACCACTTTGTGCTCTATTGGTAAAAGATGCTCCATTTTTATGGACAGAAAGCTGTGAGGAATCATTCTCTACACTCAAGTCAACTCTCATATATCCACCTATCATGCAATCTCCAAATTGGAAACTTCCTTTTGAGCTCATGTGTGATGCAAGTGATTTCGCTGTAGGAGCAGTCTTAGGACAACGGTGTGAGAAAACTCCACATGTCATTTCTTATGCAAGAAAATCTTTAAATGATGCACAAATAAACTACACCACCACTAAGAAAGAGTTTCTTGCTGTTGTATTTGCCTTAGAGAAATTCAGGTCTTATCTCTTAGGATCACCCATCATTGTCTTCACTGATCATTCAGCCCTAAAATACCTTTTTCAAAAACAAGATGCCAAGGCTAGATTGATTAGGTGGGTCCTTCTTCTTCAAGAGTTCGATTTAACCATTAAGGATAAAAAGGGTGTTGAAAATATTGTAAATGATCACCTCTCTAGGATGGAATTCAAAGACAACTCACACCACCTCTCTGTGTCTGATTCATTTCCCGATGAGCACCTCTATTCAGTGAGTGATTGCCCTTGGTATGCTGACATAGCAAACCATTTGCTGACGGGTGACATTCCAAAATTCATGGGGACCCAAGCTAAGAGGAAATTCCTTTCTGATGTAAAACACTATGTTTTTGATGATCCTTACCTCTTCAAGTTCTGTCCAGATCAAATCATCCAGAGATGTATTCCTGAGTCTGAGCAAGAGTCCATTCTAAAATTTTGTCATGGAGAGGCATGTGGAGGCCACTTTTCAACAACGAAAACCACTGCAAAGGTCCTACAAAGTGGTTTCTACTGGCCGAACCTTACTAAGGATTCCTTCCAATTCTGTAAAATTTGTCCTCAGTGTCAGAAATTAGGATCCATTACCAAAAGGAATCAAATGCCCCTCACTCCCATTCTAGTCGTTGAAATCTTTGATTGTTGGGGAATTGATTTCATGGGGCCTTTTCCAAACTCTAAGGGATACCTCTACATCCTCTTAGCTATTGATTATGTCTCAAAATGGGTTGAAGCCATTCCCACCAAGTCCAATGACCACCATGTTGTGATCCGATTTTTGAAAGAGCATATATTTTCTCGATTTGGAATTCCTAGGGCTATAATCAGTGATCGTGGAACCCATTTCTGCAACCGCCCATTCGCTTCACTCATGTCTAAGTATGGTATTACTCATAAAGTTTCCACTGCATACCATCCTCAAACCAACGGTCAAGCTGAGTTGGAAAATAGAGAAATTAAACAAATTCTTGAAAAAACTGTCAATCCCTCTAGGAAAGATTGGACCGAGAAACTCTTAGATGCCCTTTGGGCATATCGAACTGCTTTCAAAACTATCCTAGGCATGTCACCGTATAGATTGGTTTATGGAAAAGCATGTCATTTACCGGTTGAAATTGAACATAAGGCCTTTTGGGCAATAAAAAAAATGAACTTTGACATTTCTTTGGCTGAAACAAAAAGGAAATTAGATCTTAATGAACTCGAGGAACTTAGGATGGAGGCTTATGAAAATTCAAGGATCAATAAATCTAAAGTTCAAGCCTACCAATCTAGGAATCTCAAAGTCAAACACTTTGAGCTGGGAAAATTTGTGCTCTTGTATAGTTCAAAACTTCATCTAAACCCAAGAAAGCTAAGGTCCAGATGGTCTGGTCCATACCTAGTGCATCATGTGTACCCTCATGGGGAAATAGAGATTTAGGATCCCACAAGTGGTCATGTCTTCAAAGTCAATGGTCATAGGTTAAAACCATTCATTGAATCATTCAATAAACAAGAAACCAAGGAGGAGTTAACTGAGCCAACATATGAACCAGAGAAAAATTAATAGATTTAGGGTACAAGTCGGGCTAACGACGTTAAACAAAAGCGCTGCACGGGAGGCAACCCGTGGTTTTCATGTTTCCAATCACTGGGAATCATCTTTTGTTTCCTTCTGCTTAATTTTGTTACTTTTTTTATATATAGACTGTTGACCTGTTCTTCTTTTATGAGTAAGGATGGGTATGAAAAGGGAGCACCGTATTCATCCGTGTCATGCGGTGTGATCCCTGAGTAATACCTTACCCAGAAATTTAAAGAAGACAATGTCTCATCAGTTTATTTTATTTATGTTTTTGTAGGTTTAAAAAAAAAATATTAGACTATTGACCTATTCTTCTTTTATGAGTATGGATGGGTATAAAAGGGGATCACTGTATTCATCCGTGTCACGCGGTGTGATCCCTGAGTAATACCTTACCCAGAAATTTAAATAAGACAATGTATCATTAGTTTGATTTTAAAAAAAAATGAAAATGATGGTACTTGGAATTAAATAAATCATTTTGTTGTTTTTTTTTTCTGCTTTGTCCTTCTTTTTATGGTTCAGGAACTATTTTGGGTGATACATGTTCAATCAAGGAGGTGCCTACATCCCCAAAGAGATAAAAGGAGTAATTTGGAGCATCATGAACCTCAACTTTAAAAACCAGGTGAATTTGTTCCATGTTTTTCATTCTCAATTTTATCTTTGAACTCCTCTCCTACCCCCTTCTAAGTTTTTTTTCTTTAAACACTGGGGACGGTGTCATTCTAAGCTGGGGGGAATAAAAAATGATTTTTATTTTGAATAAGAACATGCATGAAAAAAAATTCCATTAACCATAAACATGATAAAGACACATTGCAAACTCTAAAATTGGATATCAAATAAATTTTTCATGCCTTGATTCTGATTTTAATGCAAGTTTAAGTTCATGAGCATTGTTTTTGGAAAGTGCGGTTGTCCGATGTGATTTTTCAAAGTTTACATTTTCATCCTCATAATAAAAATGCCACAATGCACGTCTTTTGGATTGTGGGTGTAAATTTGAGTTCTTGGGTGACTTTCATTATAGCATAGGGTTCTGGGGTCACTTTTAGTTTAATTTGAGTATCCAAAAACAAAAAAAAACAAACAAAAAAAAACAAAAAAAAAACAAAAAAAACAAACAAAAAAATGACCACATAGAGCAATGTTTTGTCCAAATGCGTGGCGTCCGGCACTTGGGGATCGTGACTCCATAGTTGTCTTGCCCAGAGTTAGGCTTTATATCTCTATTGTAGAGCATGAAATTGACAAAATGCGTGGCGTCCGGCACTTTGGGATCGTGACTCCATAGTTGTCTTGCCTAGAGTTAGTCTTTTCATATCTATTGTGGTTAAAAAAAATAATAATAAAAAATCAAAAAAATCAAAAAAAAATTGGATACTCATTTTAAGGTTTAATGTGATTCCCACCTAGCGCTTCCATTTTTTCCCCTTGAACAATAAAATGGGCCTCATATCTTTTATGATGCACAACACTTTATCATGCTTAATTGGAATTGGATGAAATGTGGCAATGAATTTGAACAAAGGAATGGGCTTGGGCTTGGGATATGCTTATGGACCTAGCTTGTTTAAAATTATTTTGATGGGTTTTCATAATTTTTTTGGTATTAGATATTTGGGTGAGTAATGTGTATTTAAATGTTTTTGGAAAATGGGATTTGGATTTCATATTTGTAATTTATTTTGCTCGGGACTAGAAAAACTCAAGTTGGGGGGTGTGATTAGTCACTGAAAGTGGATAATATTCATTGTTAAGATATTAATATTAATGTGTTTAAAAGTTCATAAACATCAATTTTAGTCCAATTCAGAAATTGAACTTCATTTCCCATCATTGTGCAATTCATGCTTAAAATGTCAATTTGGCCCCACTCAATAATTTGCTTGTGGAAATTACAATATTCATCATTTTAATTTGCAATTTTGTAATTTGATTTATCACTGTGTTTGGAACATTTTATCTTTTAGGTCCGATGGATGAATCCCAAAGGAAGATGGATAAGTTTGCGCCTGAAGGCAGAAACATGCTGGAAAAAGCATAATGGGCCTAAGGCCCATCAAACAAATGTGGGGCCCAGAAACCAAGCCCAATGAAGCTCAAATTTATACAGTAGAAAGATAAAAATATGAGGATCATTTTATTCAACTGTGGCTGGAGCTAATTCTGAAGTTATCATGATGATAAAGGGATCTGAATTTGAGATTTAAATGGTGGACTCGTCATTAGTGCACAGAAATCCATCCCACCATTTCGACAATAACTTCCAAACGGATGAGCCAAATGTCCTGAAAGTTTTCGAGCCTATAGAAGACACATTAACGAAGACATTACTCTTATACAACCCCTCCGGATTCGGCCTTCTTCAATTTCTAATTCACACGTCAATATGGTGGACGAATCTGGACAGTTTTCCGGGTCAAATTCGAAACATCAATTTCCTTTTTATTATTAACCCTCCATTTGACTCTATTAATTGTTGGGGGTGAATTGATTGTTGGGGGATGTACCTAAGACTCCTAATATTCCTATATAAGGAGCTATTGGTGAAGGGATTGGGTGTGGATATTTTTCATATCATCTTGGATGTTTTGTTCAATTGTAATGTTATGCTGCATTTTTGTCGCCTCAATTTTGTCTTTCACATGTAAGATTGTTCAATTCACATTAGTTTCTTAATAAAAGTTCTTATTATAATCTTATTCTGTTGTTCTTAATATCACTTTGATACCGTTGGATCAAGGTGTGAATTTATTCACACCAACCCTTGTGAAATTATTCACACAACGGTGGAGTGATCATTTTATTTTTGTTGTTTTCTTTACTTCTCCATTTCCTCCCTCATGAGTCTACTTTCCGCTTCCATTGAAACCATGGGATCAATGGAGGGCTAACCCACTTATGGGTTGATCCAAGGGAGTAGCAAGGGGCTGGATTGGATGTTATTTATCACCTAATTAATGTATAATCACTTCTTTAATTGGGATTTTTATTTGATGATTTTTAAACTTCATCGTCCTTGTTGAATTTAAGGCCACACACATCAAGTACTAATACGATCCTTTACCTTGAAGTGCTCAAAACTTTGATCCTTCAAGTGTATAGGTGATTAGTATTAGAGGGTGTAGGCATTAAACCAGTAAGTGATGATGTTGTTTTATCTCCTTAAATGAACCCATCTCAAATTTAAGAAATTGAAATCATTAAAAAGAAAATACGTCCAATACACCCCGAGCGATAACCTAGGATCAACTCATTTCTTTTAAATTGAATCCACTTAAAAAATTTAGATATCTTTAAAACCCATCCAAAATCAATCCAAGTTGGCCACTTCATAGCCAAAAATCCATCCCTTAGGTTGTGTATCTTAGGTATCTTCTTAGGTCTCTGTGGAATCGACAACCCAAGATACACTACAAGGATCGTTCCACCCTTCTTCTCTTGGGTAAATTTGGGCGTGAACCACCCATCATCATCAACCCTTGGATTAGGGCATTTATTAGCATAATGTCCCATCTCCTTGCACTTGAAACATTGAAGTGTAGTAGGTTCATTCTGTGTGTCCCTTCCTTTGTTTGCATCATTAGACATCTTCTTCCCATCATTGTGGCATTCAAATGCCTGATGACCTTCCTTTCCACATTTGAAACATTTACTTGTCCCTTTAATACAACTACCTCCATGTTTCTTTCCACACTTTGAGAATAAGGGAAAGCTCATCTTCTTTTCAGTGTGCTCTTTATATTTTCCTTTGAATTCCATTTTCCTCTTCTTATCAAACCCATATGACTGATGGGTTACTCCAATCTCCATCTCGACTTTGAGAGCACATCGAATGATTTCCTCGTAGCTATTGAAGACCCTTATGGCTAACGCCCTTCGAAGACTTGGTTTTAAGCCCCTAAAGAATCGATCGATCTTACTCTCAGGTTGGATAACAATACCAGAAGTGTACCTTGCAAGTCTTGTAAAATTTGCTTCATAGGTACCAACAGATTCATCATCCTTTTGCTTCAGTTCAAGAAACTCTTTCTCCATCTTTGTTCGGAGAATACAAGGGAAGTACTTATTGAAAAATAAGTTCTTGAACTCGTCCCATTCCATGGACTCAATTTCATCCCTTTGCCTTGTATTCTTAATAAGATTCCACCATTGATCAGCATCTCCTTCTAAACGATACACTGCTAGGATGACTTTATCATGTTCAGAACATTGAAGAACTGAAAATATCTTTTCAGTAGTACCAATCCATTGTTCAGCAACTAATGGATCAGTAGACCCGCTGAAAGAAGGTGGACGTTGCCTCATGAAGGATTCAACAGAATGTTGCTCCTTACTTTGCTCGTTTGGAAGTCCTGCATGATTCATAGCTTCAGAAAGTTGTGTGAGCATGGCTACAAGATTTTGCATTCCATCTCCCATAACGTTTGGTTCCTCAGGGGGACAATCATTGCAGTGCCCGTCGCATTCCGCATTAACACGATTCCTTCGGGTTCCAGCCATTGACTAAAACCAATAAGAATAGTGTGATTAATACTAATTATAATAGGGAAACCACATAATCAAGAATAAGATTTTACACTTAAGGTATTATCCTAGGTTATTCATGGCCATTTCTAAAATACTAATATTGTGTTCTATGCTTAGACTTATCCTTAGGGTTCTTATTAAGGATTTCACATCCTAGTTTCCAAAGGTTGACTAAAACTTTCCTCTGATACCAACTATAAAGACCTGAAGCTTGACGTAAAAGGACATTACATTACATTTTCGGAATACTTATTACATAACAAAAACACACACACAAGGACCGTAATAGTTTAGTGTCTTTGGAAACTCGGAACGTAATCTTCTAATCATGGTGAAAGATCTTCAACATCTCCCATAAAGATATTCCCTTTTTTTCTTACCTAAAACCTTTCTTTATATCCTGGGGAAAAGAAAACATAAAAGTGTGAGCTCAAATGCTCAGTAAGGGTAAACAAGAGAAAAATCAATCACATCATATTCATAAGAACATAACATTTTGGAAATCTTAACCTGCAAAAGAGATCATAATATCATAACATGGGATAAATCATAGTAGTGAAATGTAATCTCAATAATCATAACATAAAACATGAAACTTTGTGTCATACACACATAATCATAGAGAATCATTTCTTATTAGTCAAGACTCATTGCCAAGACTATCTTAGTGGACAAAGTCCATTTCTGAACCGAGTTTACTCCTCGTTTAAGTCATGTTTCACTAAACCGGTATAACCTACCATTCCATCCATGTCTATCTCATGAGATATAAAATCTTTACCCAATGCATTGGAGGGAGATATAGTTCCCACCCATCTCATAATGATACAATTCTTATGTGTGCCACAAAATCATAAACCATACATCATAGCATAACCCATGTAATAAAAATGGGATTCTTAAACAACATGACATTATAATTCATATAAGATAAAGGAATTCATAAAAATAATTCCATCACAACATAATCAAATCAATGTAATAATAGGGATATAAATAGAACCCTATATTATCATATATGGAAAATAATTTTGATAAAACACTTGAACTCCATTCTTGAGGAAAATATCCTTTCTACTTCAAAAACATTTTTCCTTTCTTAACATGTCATACAATTTTAAATTAAAAGAAGTTGATTAAAAATGAACTTGAGAACTTTTAAAGGAAGATTCTTGGAAATAAGGTTTTAAAAATCCATTCATGCCGTATATGTTAAAAAAACATTCTTCTCGTACTTTTGTCGGAAAAGTCAAAAAGTACCTCATACGAAAAACGACAAAAGATTCCTTTCATATCTTTTACTAAAAACTCACCGAAGGGTAAAATTGGATTTAAACAATTGTAGTTGGATGGAAATAACATTAAATATTGAGGAAACATGGATGTGGATGATAAAATACACCCCAGTAAATACCAAAGTATAAATAATCTCGGATAAAAATGAGATTGTGATATTTCCCTTACCTTAGGTTCGTTTTGCTTCGTAAGTGTCCAAACCTCATGTATAATGATTTAAATAATGTTATTGACTTATTCCAGAATCATAATTATTTTTATGATATCATATATGGTCATATTCATAGCTTCTTAATAGTAATATTTCATTGCTACTTGTTATTCGGGTGTTTATAACTTTTTGTTCTTATGCGTGTCTTGTCGAATAAATTCTTATTCTTCTCTTTAGGTTATAGATACCTCATTTACAGAATGTTATTAGTGTAATATATATCATATTTATTCATTCAATTCATTTATATAATCATTATGAAATGAAGATCATGTAGAACGAGTTGCATCACATCATGGAGACGATATTCCGTACGTACGCACGAGTGATGATATCGTTCCTATGATCGTGGAATTGTATTGGAGTGTATTTATACTATTTTATAATCAACATCACATTATAATAGTCATATATAGTCATTATTTACACCATTATAATCATCTAAGTAAGGTGGTGGTGGAAAATAGATTACACCACAGCGTGGAGACGGTATTCCATACGTACGCATGCGCGGTGATTTCTTTTTCCGTAGGATGGATAGATGGTGAAATAGGGTTGTTTCATACTTATAATAACATATCAGTATGTGAGTGATACTGATGTTATTACTTCATAATGAAACAACTAAATAAGAGGAAGTGGAAGAAGAAATAAAGATGAAAGAATTGGTAACGGACATACCTCTTCTTTGAAGTGCTTCTTTGAGACCTCCTTTTAAGGCACTAAAATAGGTCTTTGAAGAAGACCATAACCTCTAGGATGTTTCTAGGGAAGTGGAGAGGTGAAATTGGCAGGGGTTGGCCGATCTTGAAGGCTCAAACTGGTGTGAGGAAGAGGGGGAGGAGGTTCCCTTTTATAATGGAGGAGAGGGGCACCTTTGGAATAACTAAAACTATTATTTTATTATAAAGTCAAATTCGGTTTTAAATAGCTCCAAATTGATATATTTAGAAGATAAGGTTTGGATGGGTTGAAATCCTCTCATCCAATAGAATTTAGACAAGTTTAGGTATCAATTTGAACCTTATCATTTAGATTTAACTTTAAGTTAGATAATTTAACTTTTACCGTGTCTTCTTGTTTTCTTACACTATAAGGTTAATAAACTTACCATATCAAGCCAAAAGAAACCCAATTTGTTTATTATTAATATATATATCCTTATCTAAGTCATTTGGCCGAACCTTAGATTTTTTGGAATAAAATAACAATTAATAATATAATATTTGTTTTAAAAACTATTTTATGCCAATTTTGACACTATTTAGTAATTGATTTTTGTGAAAATCATAACAGAATGATTAGTTCGAACCAAGTTAGTTAACCAATACTAACATGTCATATTAAACTATAAAATTAGTTTAATTCATAAAAAGTCTCAAATTACATTTATTAGGGTATTTATAACATCAATTATGTCAATATTTCATTAATAAGATAATTACTGCATCATTGTTGTGTCATAAATAAATTAAATTATTTAATGTATAAAAATTACAAATAAAATACCATTATGTAGGAACTATTTTTATCTTTCTAATGAATATTTATTGTAGGATTTATCTTATGTATAACCCCATATTAAAAATTATTTACTTATTAAACTTTGATTTTAACTATTTAACCCTTCTTTAAATAAATTAATAATAAATGTCCTAATCTAATCCAAGTGGGCCTAAATGGTCATATTTTATTCCTAAGGTTTTTTGTGGTCGAATTACACTTTTCCAATAGAATTAGGACATGTTTTAGGGTAATAATAATATCATTGTTACCCTTAATTACCCTATTTACTTTTAACCGTGGTAAATAAAAGTAAAAAGTTACTATTCACCAAAAATTATTTTCATCTCATTGAACCACATTTTAGTCCTTGATATTAACCGTGTCTCTCGGAGTTTCAAAATTCTACTCACAGAAGCGGTAAAATTAAGTTTTATGAAAAAATCAGTGTTTTTTAACTACTACTTAGTGGTTTCACTATTCATCAAAAATTGAAAGTTTTTAAAAAAATACCAAAATTTCACCCTAGAATAATTTCAATATTGCGAATCCAAAAATGAAGTCCATTTTGAAAAATAAAATTTCAAAAAGTGGTTATAACTATTCCTAATGGCTAGTTTTAATAATATTTTAATAGCATATCATTATTTACTGAAACTTGGTTTTGCGTACGACACAAGCAATCGAGGAAGGCCGCGGTTGCGTGTAAAGAAAGCCAAACTAGTGTTGTGTGTTGTAAAAGATTACTTTGATGATTTATAAAAACAAAATATTTCTCATAAAAGTCTCGGGCATTACATCATGGGAGTCAACCCATGCTTCTTCTTTGTTTTCATTTTTATACTCTTTAGTGTTGAATAAAGTGCTGCTTTGATTATCTTCCTTATGCTCTATATCTGCTGGAATTTTGTTATTGGCTTACATTCTCTGTTTTTTAGGATGCTACTGCTTGTGTCAATAAAGGAGTGGAATTCCCATGCTGGAGGTGTAAAGGCATCATATATTCAGGGAAGTACTCAACTCTTAATTGTTGCATTTATTATTCTGCTCATGTTGACTTTAATGATAGAATCTGCTATATGTTTACTTTTAAAAATTATGCTATATGTTACTATGCTATACAAAAATATGCATGTGCCTATTGATGTAAATTGAATTTCATTGATTTTAAAAACTCTCACTGCTTGAATTTAAGTGTGGGGGGGTTCATGCAGACTGAAAAATATTGTTTTGAATCTAATTGTATCCTTGATGTGTTTTTCATGCACTTTGTCTACTGTATTGAACATATTACTGAAATCGATTTTTTAAAATGATACACCCTATCCACTGTGCACTTCTAAAGTTGCATGCCTTGTTTGAACTTTAATGGAAAATTGTTGTCACATGAAATAAATGTTAATGAATGTACTGGCTAATGAACCTACTGTTAATTTAACCTTTGTGGAAAACTAAATTTTTGAACTCCATTGAGACCCTTTATACATGTCAAAAATCTACTTAATTGAAATTATTTTTTGAACTTAATGATTAATTTTTATTCTCCATATTTAGAATTCAACTTTGGGAACAAAGTTGGGTTTTAAGTGTGGGGGAGGGGGTCAATTCATGACTGTGCTTAACTGTGTTTTAATGTAAGCCCATAAATTCCCACTTCAACCTCAATTTTTTTTTAAAAAAAGGGTTAAATGTTTTCAAAATTCTTGCATAATTTTAGGCTTTAAATTTTCCTCAATTAGGTCTTGCCTTAGGATAAGTTCTTTGCTGGTAGTTAAGGATTGCTTTGAGTCTGAAATTAATGAGGTTGGATGATTGGTGAGTAATCTTGCTTAGTGATTTGATGGAAATTCGGTTTAGTACCCACCTCTAGAATTGATATGGGTACCATGTTTCTGAAATTATGATCATACCCTTTGTAACTAGAATTTTTATTCTGATTCTTGGTGCCTCATTTTTTTCTTTTATTTATTAATTGTAATTTCTTTAATGAGACAATGTAAATGAATTTTATATAAATCTTTTGAAACTAGAGTAATTTGGTTATCTGGGATCCCACAGTGAGTCTCTGAGACCCTAGATGCTGGGTGTGTTTCTGTTTACTATAATCCCTCTGTTCAACTTGAATAAGTGCACTACACAGTGCTTAGCACAATGATACATGGCTTGGGAAAAATAAATAAAGTGTCCAGGGTCAAAAATGAGCTCATTACGGTGAGGGGAATGATGAACGCCAAATGAAGAAGGGATCAATTGGTTTATATGGAAATTATTTAGGTTGTATCATTGGGGTGATTCACAAAAAAAATAATTATTTTTGGAACCTAGGTGAAAAGGTCAAAGTATAAAGTTCTTTGGTTAAGGTCTTAATTCTATTGAAATTTTTATCTCATGTGATTCTTGGACTTAGAACCTAAGATTGGATTGAAGTTAGTCACTAAGTTGTATCATGTATGAGGCATGAAATCTTCACTGTTTGATGATTCATAGCTCTCTTAATTACATGTGAGTATTTTCTCTAGGCATGATTCGTATGAGTAACTCATTTTATTAAAGCCTGCTATTATGCATTGTCCTCTATTTTGAATTATCGACATGTTACAGTGTGTTCTTAATCATTAATAAACATACTTCTATTTTCAAGGTAAATAAAACATGGGATTGTTTGAGGACAAACAATGTTTAAGTGTGGGGGACTATGATGTGGCTCTATTTTTGCATTGTTTTTTCACTTCTTTTTTACTTTATTTTTAATGATTTAATCAATTATTTAATAACTTTATTCTAAATATTTGTACTTTTGTATTTTTATAATTAAATTTGACAAATACTCATTTTTTATAACATTTTATTTAATTATAGAACCATAAATAGTTGATTTATTCCTTATTTGTTTTTAATATAATTAATCTATAATTTGTTCATTAAATCTATATTTGTTTATTTTTTTTAATTTAAAATTATTAATTATTATTGAGTTCACAATTTAATTTACCTTTAAATTTTTAAGTTTATATAACTTAGACGTGACTTGTCATACTATCGGTAGCTTACCTACCGATAGAAGGTTACCAGTACTGTTTATCGGTGACTCTGTCTCTATCAGTGACCTTGCCTCTATCGGTGACCTTAGTCACCAATAATCTTCCCTACCTGTATGTCTGGTTTAATTATATCGGTGAGCTTTTGTTTTTAAATTCTACCGGTGTGCCCCTTTAGCGGTGAGTGTTTAGTTTGGTTCAGATAATTCTACATAACTTTACAATAAGTTTTTTTTATTTTAAATAATTATTTAATCATTGTAATTTTATTTAATTTGCTTAGACTTTATTTTATTAATTAATCTTTTTATTAAGTTACATTAGAATAGGTTAATTTTATTATTTTATGTGTTTAGTCTTCCTGCTCGTCATTTAAGTGAGTTGTGTGTGCTTTTAAATTAATGAAATTGGTTCGCCCTTAATTTTTTTAGTTCAAATAGTTAATTAAGTAATTAATTAAAAGTTTTTAAACTTTAATTATATTATTTTATGTATGCAGATTGGGTATTAATTCAATTTTATTTTGTTTTAGCCTATCGGTGAGGTATACGAGCCTACCAGTGAGTTCTTGTTTTATTTTTAATGCTCTTTCTATCAGTGTCCTTGCTACCGATCCGCACCTCATCGTAACCCCACTGTAGCCTTTCCTTGGTTTAAATTTTTATTTGTTTTTTAAACTTTAACTAGGCATCTGGTTTATCTTATTAATTTAATTATATTTAATTAAATTCTTTTAGGTGAATAATTTAAATTTATTTAACATACAGGCAACTGGATTTATTTATTATTTTATTTTAATTGTTATTTTAGTAGTAAATTTTATGTTTAGTTCATTTAAGCTTTATTTTAATCTATAATTTTACTTTCTTTTGGTTATTCTTGCAGCAGAGACATTTCCTCACCACTAAGTCACTATACTGGTGACTCTATCCCTTTTCATACCTCACCGATATCTTATTTTTTCTAGTGGTAGCATCAGCTACAGATACCCATTCTTATCGGTAGCAGCTACTCTGCCTCTACTCTTTTTCCTCACCGATACGTGTTTTTTATTTTTCTCACTGATATCCAGCATATCTTCTTTTCCCTTATGCAGCTACTGATAGCCCTATTTTCATTCTCCCCACCGTTATCCCTCATTTCTTCTCTCCCCTTTTCAGCTACCGATACTCTTTATCGGGAGCTCCCTCACCAATAATACATCTTCAACATCCCGCTGGCCACCGCAGGAGATGAAGCCATCGTTGAATCCTGCTGCTACTGGGAGGTCTGCTTCTGCGCCATTTTTGAGAGCCGAAGCCAAGCCACCACTTTGGTCCTCCACTGTAAGAAGCAAAGGAGGTCTTTCTATTGGAGACCTCCACTGGAAGTGTGTTGTAGGAGGAGGCAGTTGCTGCATTGGAGAAGGAACCGAGGGCCGACGGCTGAGGACCAAGCCGAGCTTTCCTGCAAGAGCCGCTGCTGAAGATTTAGGATTGTTGAGCCCCTTGTACAAGAGTTGTGTCGCCGCTACTATCTACCAATGGGAAGAGACCACTGCGCCAATCTTGGTGAAGAGGAGATTCGTGTCGTACCTTGCTCGAGTCCGCTGGAGATGAGCCACCGCATCGCATGGCGTGCTGCTGTCCGTTGCCATGAGTTGGAAGGAGGAGATCACTGCTGAGAAGGCGCTTCTACCGGCGTGGAGAAGAAGCCACACCTGACCTTCCCCTCTCTACAGTGCGCCGTGGAGAGATGGGGGTAAAGAAAAATATAGATAAAAACATATAAAATAATAAATAGATAAAATTAATATAAAAGTAATAATAATAAAAGTAAAGTAAAAAGAGAAAGAAGAAAATAATAAAAGTTAAAGTAAAAGTGAACTTTAAAAAGTAAAATAAATATAAAATAATTTATAAAAGTATTATTTTTAAATAATTATAATTTTAACAAATATATTAATTATAAATTAAAATTTTAAACTAAATTGATATTAAAAGTTTATAATTAATTAATACACTATTAATAGTATAAGTTTATAATTAAGAATAATTATAAACAAACCATAAAATATACTTATTAATTTAAATTACTTAAAACTTAAGTAGTAATTTTAATTTCTTAATTAAAATTAACTAATTGATTAATTAATCTAATGATTAAATTTATTGTATAGTAATAATTAAATTATTAATTCAATCATAAATATTAACTTAATTATTTATTTATATATGTTCTTAATTTTTAATAACTTAGTTTTAAAAAATGGATAAAATTAATAACTTAGTAATGATATCTATAAACCTAATTAAATTAATAACTTTTTAATAAATTTATGTATCACCTTAGTATTATTAAGTGAATAATTTTTTAAAATATAAAAATATTTATCAATCAATTTATGTAAACTTTGTAAAAATAAATCTTAACTTAAAAATTAATTAACTTTCTTCCTTTGCGCTCTCATTTATTTATTCTATTTTACATGGCAGGTTCATTCAAGGGACTTAAACAGATCCAGGTTCATCCAACTTACTCATCTGGAGTAGATACTAGGGAAAAACTCATGCGACGTGCCTGTCACGGGTTAAACGCACGTGTGTAGTGCGTGGGTGAAGAACTCTATCCGTGGATATAGAACTCCCCTATCATTTTGGGGAACGGGTCCTCCACACTCATTATACAGATACAGAGGTGGAACTCACCTATCACACCAAGGAATATGTCATGTATCCAGGGATACAAAACCCCCATGTCATTACAAGGTGTATCTCTTCCATACTTGTTGTATAGATAAATAAGTGGCACTCCCCTTTCATACCATAGAGCGAGCCCTCTATCCTTGGAGACAGTACTCCCTATCACAATAGGGTGAGTTTGCTCCATATGAATTCTTTGGAAAGAAAAAAATGATACTAGGAATCATTAATTAACCTTTATAATTATAGGTAATCTCATCATCCTAGGCTAGGCTTTGATATAGATATGTCTTTTCCCTCTCAAATGGGTCACTTTTATGAGTATATATATCTTTGATGTTGGGTTTCATTTTATATTTCATTTTTTTGAGCTTACTACTCCTATTGTGTCTCATGTTTCTCCCTTATCAGTTTTTTTGGGCATCCTACTAGGTATATATATACTCACCCCTGAATAGGAGTTTTATACACGTGTTGTGTATTATGTATATGATGGAAAAATTGGTGGTGATTTCAGAGGATCATAGGGATACTCCGGTGAATGGACTATATATGGTGGTCGGTCATGGAGGAAATGAGTCAGAATATCTCATGTTTCTTTATTATCTAGTTGTTATCTATTTGGGGAATTGTTTCAGTTTCAACATGAATTTTTCCTTTACATTTCATATTACATTGTTACACTTGACTCTATTCCCTGATGGTATTTACATTCATGGTTTTCAAGCTAGAAGTTACTGTATTTTAATTTTATTCCACTAAACTTTTTCATGGATATGGTTCGGTTCATATGAATAGGTACATTAGAAAAATAAATACCATTTTTATTTATTCATTTTGTCACTTTCTTTATCCCCTAGCCTATGGATCTAGGCTTGGTATAGTTGGATCTCGGCCTTGCATCGGCCAAGAAATCCCCAATGGGTTAGTTCATGAAATATTAGTATCATTGGTGGTCCAACATCAGGAAATTTATTGGTTATTTAGCCCCTTTTAAAAATTGGTTGGGAACATAGGGAAATGGTTTCAATGTTTATTGAGTGTGGCTTTCAATCCAGGTAACCCAGTGTTGGTGCATCAGTTGATGTATCCACTCACTAAGACATCGAATAACTACTTGTTGACCCCGCATATTGTGAAATTGGATGTAGGGAACACTAGTACATACATAATAGAGGATTTATTTCTTTGATCATACATCATGAGTCATCTCACCATATATATGCACTCATATGACTATGGTACGTGATGATTAATTATCAAGAGGCCACCATTAAAATAGACATCCAATTTACGAATTGAGTATCATGAAAACGTTCCAATTTTTGATTAGGCATCATTTTAGGTTTCATATCATGAGATTATTCCTCAAGGGGGAAAGGTAGTATCAATACCATTTTCCAATAATCAGATTATACATGCAGATCATGCTATGCATGCATGTTGGATTAGCACACTCTGTATGTTCCAGAACCTAAACTCGCTGAGGTTCTGTGGTGGGCCATATCCTTAGGAATTTTAGGATTGGATTGAGTTAGTGATTCAAGAATCTAATATTTTTTGGAGCCCAATAGACTAGATGGTGGTGCTGGAAGCCAATATTTTTCACAAAGTATTAGGGTACTGGTGGAGTTTATTCATGAAAACTCAGGGTGAGTTGACACTATCATGGTCCAAAGTCCATTATCTATTTCATGAGATGTAATACCTCTCACACTTGAATTCAAGACGAATTCAGGATATTTTTCAGCTATATAAGGTAGGGATGATAGTATCTATGTATATCCTGAGTTTCACTAATCTTACACGACACAACCTTAACATTATTTGGGATGGTTTCTTCCAACTGTGAAAGTTTTAGCATGGTATCCGAAAAGAATTATGTGCTACTGTGGTACCCCAATGAATTCCCATATTTTCTTGAGTTTTGGTGTCATCACTGGTGAAATAGATCTTACTATATGAGGAATTTCATAATGAAACATCAGTTAGTAGGTATCCTAGGTATGAGTTGTCTGTAGCAGCTGGAAGATAGCAGCTGTTAATGAATAAGCAGCGTACCCATGCTCAGGCTCATGTACGTGGTCTTGTGGTTCTAGGTTAGTGTAGAGGACCAGATCATCCCTAACATGGGTGATACTATTCATGTCAATTTCAAGGTAACATGGCATGTGATTCTCTAACTTGATGTGATGAGGAAGCCTGAAAGGCATTGGATGGACCACCACTTTATATGTAATTCCGTGATCAGGGTTCTCCCATGTAAAGTGAAGGTGTCCCCCAAGGAAGATTAGTTGGTAAAGGATTATGTGGGTATATCCATGGGGGTCTATTTGTTTTGGAATAAATTATGAGCTTATCCCACTGCCACTGCCAAGATTCCCATGCTAGGCTAAGGGAGCTTGTGGTAGGGGTCATGGGTAGATGTAGGCTGTGGAGGCATCTGACCTGAAAGATGAGGAGATTATTAGAGGTAGGATATTTATTTATTCTATTGGTGGTTCATTACATGTTCACATAATTTAAAGTCATTATATCATATCCTTACTCCTGGTATGAGAGTTTCAACTCTAATATAGTACTTTAGCCTCGAAATTTTTTCTTTGGGTTCATAAAGGGAATGCTTCTTAAATATTTCCTATCTTTGGGAAATGTGAGATCTCATTTTATGGAGACAATTTCTCGTGGGACCTCATTATTGTTATAATGAGACCATATGAAATCAACATGGGTATGGATTGGTTCTCTATGATCTGATCACATGTTTATTGTGACTAAAAATGAGTCAAATTCCTTCCAACAGATGGGATGATATTCTCCTTTGTATGAAAGTGATGTCTTATTGAGAAGAAATTAGTTCTTATGAGAAGTAGAAACCCATCACCCATACGTTGGTGATTTTAAAACTTAGATAAAAAATATATTTGGGAATATTAGTTCCTTCAGCTGTAGAGGATTATATAGAAATATTCCATGAGGATGTTATGAGACTACATCTGAAGTGGCAGATAACGTTTTTCCTCAAATTTTAACCAAGGACTTCTCTAGTGTCTTATAAGTCTTATCGAATAGCCCCTACCGATCTCCATGTGATGGTGGTGTAGTTTTACAACTTTTTATAGAAGGGTTTTTTTAAAATCATTATCTCCCCCTAGGTAGCTATGGTTTGGTTCATGAAAATGGAGAACTGAAACATGAATCTTTGGTTTTATTATTGTCACCTGAACTAGGCCATGATAAATAAAAATTGCATCTTGTCGAGGATTTACAACCTATTTGATAAGTTTTGAGGCATCATATGGTTCTCCATGATTAATCTCTCATATAGATATGACTACTTGAGGGTTCACATGGATAATAATCCAAATCAAGAATTCCAATATCGATATGGACATAATTAGTTCCTAGTGAATCTTTTAGGTGTGAAAAATTCCCCCTATGTGTCTATGGCATTCATGATTCGGATCTTCTAACCATACTTGGAATGATTTGTGGTCATATTCATATATGACATACTCATCTACTCTACATCAGAGAAGAAGCATGAATATCAATTAGGATGGTCCTAAACATGCTTTAGGGGAAGTAATATTATGGTAAGATCTATAAGTGATGGTTATAGATACATAAGGTTTATTTTCATGGGAATCTCATTTCATAGAATGGATTAGTTTTCGACCCAAAAAATATCAATGTAGTACTTTATTTGGATCCAAACAAGTTCATGATATAGGTGTATAGTTTTCAAGGATTTTCAAAGTACTATAATAGGATTATGGAATACTTATCATATATTTCATTAACTTTGAAAATCCCAACCTTGAAAGGGAAGTAATTTACATGGACGGAATAGTTTCAGATATTTATTGAGAATTTTATGATGAGGATTACTAGTGATACTATTTTGAGATTGCTAGTTTATTGTCAACCCTCAGGATCAAGGCTCTAATATGCATTACTACAGAGTTTGGAAGTTATCGGATATTTTTTGAGGCAGTTGAGACCCCATTAGTAGAGCAATGTAAATTATGACCTAAAGTTGGCATATGTGGTCTTTGGTCTAAGGATGTATAGGAAATATCTTCTAGGAGAGTGTTTTTTTATTTACATAAACCATTAGAGTCTTAGGTATATATTTACATAGGAAAATATAAACCTAATACATAGGAGCTAGTTGAAGTTCATATTGGACTATGACATTGAGATATTTTATACCCCTAGGAATGGAAATGTTGTGGGATATTCCATTAATAGAAAGTCTGTTTATTTTTTATAAGAGGAGGAATCTGAAGATTTTTCTTCCTTATAGCTGACCTTTGCGAAGAAAAGGGTTGAATCTTATCTTCCATTAATGGTGTTTACTTGTTATCTTCCCCAGAATGTGAGGGAGGATTAGTTGGGATACATTGACTGTGAGGTCCTATGTGACCTGATATCCACATAAGATTATCCAAATGTATTCTATAAAGGAGGTAATCATTCCATACTTTTTCTAGGGATAGACAGTGGTTATAGTCATTATTTGAGATGATATAATGATATAATTCCACACATGTACTTAGGTTTTACATCCTTGGGTAGTAAAGATGAATATGGACCTTCAATGATAGTTTTCATGGGTGGGTATGAGGTGGAGTGTGGATGAGTTCATCTCTCAGTGTCTTAAATGTTAGAAGGTAAAGGATGAGCACCAGGTTATGGGAAGTTTATTTTAGACTATTGGGTTCATGAAGTTGAAATGGGATGGCATATCCCTGGTCTTTATGACAAGGATTCTGCAGACACCAAGAAGCCATGAATCCATTTGGGTGATAGTTGAATGACTAACCAAGTTGGGGTACTTTCTTTCTATCAGGGAGTAGATTTCATTAGAGGGTATAGGGGAATTGTATGTATAGGATATCATATGCATCAATGGGGTTCCCTTGATGATTATATCTAACTGTGAGGCATAGTTTATATCATGGTCCTAGAGAGGCATGCGGGATGCATTCGGTACCCAGTTGGGGATGAGTACTGAGACACCCCGATACTCTGTGAATTTTTTTTTCAAATGAATTTAATGATTTAAATATTATTAATTACACATAACTCTATATACAAATTTCATTATAACCATCACTGATTTTAGAGTTTTTTACACAAAACGAGAAGTTCCTTTGATAGTGTGCATGACATGATAGACTGAGCATTAGGGTACCATGAAATACTATTATTTTAAATATGATTCTTATAGAATTGTTATTAAATAAATGGTAGTATCTATTATAAAATAATTTATGATATATACTTATAAATTTTTTACTCAATATAAATTTAAAAAATCTTTGTAAATAATCCATAATTGTTTAGAAAATTAGTTAGATTAATCAAAAATAAGATTTCATCTAAAAAAATCATTACAAATTATTATAGAATATTATAACTAATATATAGATTTTTTATATAATTTCTTCGAAAAATGAACAACATTTTTGGAATCACTATATGGAAATTAAATTATAGTGAAGTTTTGAGAAAATTTGGAAAATGTTGATTTTTCAATGAAGATTGAAAATAATGATTTTTGTAAAATGGCCATTTCTTCTCAATAAATTATGTAATTTAAATTCCTAGATATTTTTTTAAGGAAAAAAAGGATAAATTTTTTATATTTAATCCACTTAATAAGTTTTTAATAAACTTTATACTATATTTTAGTATAAGTTTGTTTTTGGGTTTAAATAGAGTTTTCTTAAAAAACATTTTAAAGTTGATTATGTTCCCCCATTTTAATTAATTAAAAAAAATCCCTAATAAGTTAGGTTTTCAAATAAATTTATATATTATATATCAAAAAATAGTAATTTATATTCAAATAATTATTATTATACATAAAGTTATTATAAAATCATTTTGTTCTTGAAGAAAATTACACTTCTCAAAAAAAATTCATCACCTCTGAGGGTTTTGTTTTAAATTTATTTTTCCAAAATATTTTAAAAACAATTTGAAAAATCAACCAAATTTTTTAAATCATAATTTAAAAATTATATTCTATTGAATTTTTAATAATTTTCTGAAAAAAAATTTGATTTCTGATAAATAGTGAAAAATAATGGATTTTAATTAAAAAGTTCATTTTCATTTATTTTATTTATAAAAATAATTTATATTTTAATTTGGTTTGAAAGTAAAATTAGTTCAATTATACATTAAAAAAATTATATTTTTTATTGTAATCAAATTCATATTTATATTTGATATAAAAACTTTGTAAACTTTTGATGATTTTCTCTTGAAACACAATTTTATCGTAATGTTTATAGGATAAATTTTAAATTAAAATTTTCAAATTATATTAATATATTTTGGAAAAATGGATTCTATATTTTCTGTCAGAATAATTTATATTTTCATTTAAGATCAGCTTAATTTTTTAATAAAAATAATATTAAAATCAGAAAAAGTTATTTCCAACGGTTAAGATAAAAATGAGTTTATCATGGGTTAAACTAAAAAGATAAGTGTTAAAAATAACTCAATGACTTTGTAAAACCTATAAGATAGAAATATTTCTATCTTATCTATTCTATACTCAATAATGTTTCATTATTGGGGCCCTCTGATAGGAAAATAAAATGAGGGTGGAAATCTTTCTTTCGAAAAATAAAAAGTGTTCCACACACCTCACTTATAGAAGGCCACCCCCTCTCTAATCCTATTTAAAATTTGAGAACATTATGGCTTGGTTGTTAGCTCCAAAATAATTTTTAAATTTACTCCAATCATCCAGGAATCCTTTTTTCATAAATCCAACCTAGAAAGGCTTTTTTGTGAAAACCTACGGAGGATATCTGAAGAAGTGGTATTGCTCTTAAACGAGGTTTTTTATTTTATTTCTTCCTCAAACTATTTAAATTTTTAATAAACCATGATGATATAATAATCTAATTATCTTAAAAATAGTAATATTTTTTTATGTTAAGTTCATGACCTTCATAAATCTCCACTTCTATGAAAGAGGTTATGAAATCATCGTTCGTGTGTACGGCGAACTACCATCTCTTGAACCGATGTCAATAATTTTCCGATTATCACCTCTAAAAGTTGAGTATGATTATGGATATAAATTATATATATTATATTTTTTAAATTATTATATGGATATAGTAATTACATCATATATACCTTGTTTTCTTTCTATTCCATAGGGGAAACGATAATGTCGCTCGTGTGTATGATGGACTACCGCCTCATGAAGAAATGTAAATAAAATTAAATATAATATAATAATGATAAATATATTTTATTTATATTAAATAATTGTTATATTATGGAAACAATTTTTCATTATTAAAAGGTAATATTTTATTTTATTTCTTACTTTCTCCCTCACTAAAAGATTATAACATTGTTAATGTACGTGTGGACTACAGCCTTCACGAGGTGATGTGACTCCCTCTTTTCATCCCCAACCCAAATGGAGTTCATGTATAAGTATATTTAAATAATTTATATGAATTTTTTATTTTATGATAATATATAAAGTTAATGTGTTACTAACCTCCATTCCATGATTATTTTTGAAAAATGGAAATTTTGTTCGTGCATACGTACGAACTACCATCTCCATGATTGTAGTGTACATTATTTCTCAAAACCATTATTAATTATTGGTATTAAAATTATAAATTATGTATAAATATTATAATTATGTTTTTATTACTATTCTTGAGATGATAGAACCAAAATCATTTTAAGAGGACAAAAAATACATATATTAAAAACTAAGGGGTTGTTACCCTAAAAGTTATTTTAATAGAGAATTGTTAAAAAAAATGTTAATAAGTTGACATAAGTAAATTATATATTGTATGATATAAATAAGTTTTTTAGACATATAATAAACATAGATTTATTATACATTATTTTTAAACAAGTACAAAGAAATTCGAGGGTTATGTTAAGGGATAATCATCTCACCTTTTACTTCTATGAGACACATTCCATTTTCAACACCAATTTATTTTATGCAGTGTATATACATCCCATCAATGTATTTTATGATTATTATAATGAATATTATTTTTATTTACATATCTACTTGAGGAACTATCTTTCATGGGGTTTATGGTTCAAAATTTACCAAATTGATAAGGGGTTGTTTTCTAAATTTAACTTCATTTTACATATGTTATGATATGCACCTATATTATTTTTCAATGTAATTAAAAATATCCATTTACAAGTAAAATTATGAATTTATTTCTCCTTGTGAAATTAAATGTTTCTTTTTTTCTGTATTGGTATTATGATTGAATGTCACCAAAGTGTTAAATATTTTATGTTACAATCTATTTACTTATCAAGAAAGTTTAAGATAATGATTCCAATGATAAAATCATATGATAAATCCCAAAAAAAGATCATTAATTTTTATACTCTATTTATTAATTAAATTTTCAAGTAATACCATTCTTCTACAATATGGTACTTGGAATAATTCAGAATATATTTTTAATAAAATCTGACATTAATTCTCTCTTCGATCGTAAATCAATTTTTTTCAAAAAAATGTTTTAAAAAAAATCAAAAACAATTAAAACATTATTGAAATGGTTTATTAAAGACTTTTTTACTCATGTTTAATTTTTTACAAATTTTTTTTGAAGGAATATTCATGTCATTTTCCAACAAAATTATGTTTGGATTTAAGAGAAAGTTTGAAAAGAATATATATTTTTTAGATGAATTGAATGAATAGTATTTATCCCTACTGTGACTATGAAATTGTTTTAATCTTACATTAAATTTTTTAATGTTATTTTCCTAGAAAATAATTTCCTTAAATATTTAGGAAATTATTAGATAAATTATTTCAATTTAAAAAATGAATTTTGAAAATGATTGAAAAATCTTTTTTCAAATTGAAAAGAATATCTTTCTCAAGAAATTACCTAAATGATTTTTAAAAGTTCCATTATAAGTTTCAAATTATATTTTCAATGGATTTTATTTTCAAAATTCTTTCTTAATTTCTAATTTTAAAAATTTTAATTTCAATAAATGTTTTTCTTCCTAAATAAATGTTCCAATTGATTTATCATTCAAAATAATTATCCATCTAAGATGACATCCATCGATGTAAATTAATATTTTTTTTGAAATTGTTTATCCTACAAGGTTCATACCATGATAAAATAATTATAAAACACACTTCAGTTCATGGAAATGAAATGATAAAATGTTTAAATGATTATGATAACTTTCTCTTTTCCAAAGTTATTTATATCTTGAAATGTTTTTAAAAACCCTTTCATTACATTGGTCAGATTATGGTGGATATTTGATGATATTATGGAACACATGTATATGATTCCTATTATGTGATGGTGGTTACATTATAACTAAGGAATATGGTTACTTTATAACAAAATTTGGTGGTTAAGACATGAACAAAGATCATTGGTGCATATATCTCTCTCCAATTCATTGGGAAAATATTTAAATCTCACAAGATATCCAATACTTGAATGAGGCATAAACCAGTTTTAGTAAGTTACTTTGTCTGTTTTGATGATCTTTGGAGTGAACCATGACTATAATGATATATTTGGGAGTAAAACCATCCCACTAAGAAGAATGGTATGCCAATGGGGATAGTGGTGTCTCCCATACTGGAGGTGTATCTACCCATTTATTTCCCTAAAATGTCTTGGAAATGATACTTGACTACTAAATAAAATATTTTCTATGATTATCGATATGTCATTATTCGATTTCTTATGATAATTTTTTTATCTAATGAATCATGTTCTTTGATTCCCATATGACTCATGTGTTATAAAATACCAATATGTATATCATGAAATGATATTTCGTTCTTTGATATCCAGGGTATGGTTTTCGTATGTTACTCTCACATTCTCATTCCCTTATTCTCATATTTTTTTTATATATTAACCTTGTTTACCATCACTAATAATTTGATATAACCCTTTCTTATGTTTTCATTCCCAAGGTTTTGAAGAAAAATTTTATGTAGGATATATCTATTAGTAGTACTAAATGGGAAGATCTTTCTTGGAAATATTGATGATCTTTCACCAGATGAGAATATTTTGTTCCAAGTTTCCAAAGGCACTAAACTATTATAGTTTTCAAGAATTTGATTATGTAATGTTATGAATATTCTTCTAAAAATAAGTATTATGTGTATTAAAATCTTGGTTTACTATTAGTATATATTTTCACCCCTCAAATAGATGGTAATGCTTATAGAAAACTCAAGGTGTTGGATGTTATACTTAGGTATTGCATGTAAGAATTTTCTTTGAAACGGGAGGATCACTTACCATTGGTAGTTTTTTATTATAATATTCATTATCACTCTAATATTAGCATGGAAACATTCAAGTCCCTATATAGGAGACCTTTCATGTCACCCTTATAGTAGACTAAGATCAGTGAGGAATATCTTTTTGGGCTAGAGATGAAGCATGTGATGTTAGATAAGGTATAAGGGATCAATGAGAAGATGAGTAAAACTTAGAGGACGTAGAAATATTATGAATATTGACATCCTAGACCATTTGATTTCAACCAGTGAGACAACATTTTCCTAAGAATCCCCCCATTATGAGGATAGTAGGGATTTATATGGGTAGGAATGTTACCCCGGAGGTTAATTGGGAAATTCGAGATACTACATATGGTTGTTGAGGTTTCTTACCACCTCTCCTTACCCGGATAGTTTTAGCAGTTGCATGACATCTTGTACGTGTAAAATCTGAGATATATGTTCATGGTCCTATGTATGTTATTGACTAGGTGGATATGGATATAGAGGATGGATCCACCATCATAGATTACCCAGTGGCCATCAATGGGTAGTAGTAGAGGGCCTTGCATTGATGGACCATTCCCCTGTTTCTTTTGTTTTGGAAGCATTAGAGCATGTAAGAGAGATAACTGGAGTGGGCCTTCTAAATGGGGGATTATTATCCCCCCTTTTATTAGTTTATGATTTTTTGGATGAAATTTTTTGTGGGAGAGAATAATTTAGATATTATTTGATTTCCTTAAAAGAATTTTAAATATATTTATTAACATATTTGGAGAAAGACATTGAGAAAGTTCCTGATTCCATGGCCCAGTGAATCGAAAATTAATTTTATAAAAATATTAAATGTAATTTAAATCATGTGCATTATTTTTTTTATAAATATTGAAATGTCTCCTAAACATAGTATTGGGACAGAAATATGAGACTGTTGTTGAATCTGGACTGTGGGGTTACCCTAGGTGTGACCTAAAGTTGGTCCGCATTGGAAATTTAGATAATGAAACCATTGGAAATTGAATTTAAAATAAAATAAATGATTAATTTTTTTGTTTTATTTTGAATGAAAAAAATATAATCCCCTATAAATATTTCATTATGACATTTAACCAGGTTTGGTCACAGAACCCTTGGTGGTTTTAGAAACAACCTCTAATGACCTTCATTGGAAGATCATTATTAAACGATGCTTTATAATCAGATTAAGTTTAATAAAGAGAGTGTGGAAACAACATATCTTCTCCATCACTATAGAATGTGTTATTCCCTAATTATTGATCCAATATTAAGGTAGGGTTCATCGACTGTCATTTTCATCATATTTTATTAAATCTTTCAAAAATGGGCTGTATTCTTCTTTTGATTTTTTGTTCTCAGAACCATCATATGAGCCCCATTGAATGAATAATTTTATTATATATTTTTATAATTCTATTCCAATATTTCACCCCAATTATCCTTTATTTTTTAATTTTTTTCCATTCTTGCTTGTCTAATTATTTATGGGCCATCGTTTTTGTTATTTCCCCCCAACGTTATCTGTGTTCTTCACTGTTGGCATATGGGGTCACGTTTTGAAATTATTGGTGGATTTGATCATGATGGAACCCTAAAATTCTATTTAAATTATTGTAATGTGAATGAATTGGTGTTTTTAGATAGATCGGGATGGGTTGTGGGTAGTGATTATGGATTTATGGATTCGATGTTGGAGTAGGAAATTGTGGCGACACAGGAGGCATGCGAGATGTGATGTAAGTTAAAAAATGTTATCATATGTTGATTTCTAGCCAATTAAATCAAGATTATGTGTGAAATATTCTTTGGTTTCTTGAAAATCGTGATATACACGTTGTTTGATTAACACATATCATGTAATATAGAATTATACACTGGTCTATATTTAGGATTTGAGTTAAATTTCACATTCCATGTGGCGGGACCACATATTGTGTGACACCCAACCTTCTAACTCTACATGTACAGAGGGCACATTCTCTTCTACCCATGTCACCCCCACACCATATACTCTAGGAGTACACGTGAAAGTCCTGACGTAAATGTTCATGGATCAGTCCCCTGGAATGTCTATATATGTGGATTTGTAAAAGGGAATAGTATGAGGTACACTGACATGGCCAGGATAGCACGGGAAAGCCCCAGATGGCTGAGACATGTTGTGTGATAACACTACACACCATGTACTAGTATATGGCCTACCAAGACAGGATAGAATGGGAAGGCCCCAGTGGTTTTATCTTATTAAAAAAGGAATATTTTGATTAAAAACTTTTTTTATGGAAAATTGTAATTTGTATTGCGGAATGGGATTTAATTATATTTTAAGCATTCTTAAAATAAATTTCCCCTCATTGATTTTTTAAGAGCACATGAAATCCTTATGTATATTTTGAGTTATTTAGACTCACCCTATGATTATAAAATGTTCTAAAACATAAATGTAGTAGGTCACATCACTTAAGATATGGTTACAAGTAATCTCTTACCATTGTATACAATATGTGTGTGTACACATATTGTCATGATAACTTAGAGAGTATAGAGTCCTATAGCTTGGAACTTTTGTACCAATTTTATGATGACCTTGTTTCTCACTTGTTTATAATTGAGATATTAATGTATGTTAATATTGTTAAAATTATTTTCATGAATTCTAAAATTATTAACTATCTTATATAAAATATTTTATTTAAGCCAAAGTTTTTGAAATATTCCATCACTTGTAAACTAAAGATTGTGCTTATAGTATTTTTCCATCATTTGAACTACATAGCATGATTTGTTCAAATATTATTTTTAATGGAACACATATTTTATTTAATGTTGAAATATTTCATTTGGTCAATGTTTTGTTGGAATCTGTTATAGAATCATTGGTGGAATCTTATTGGGATTTTCCTCACACCCTAATTTTTCATTAATGTGTTTGTATACTTTCTCCTTCTAGGTTTGAATAAGGGAAAATGATCTATGGAGGTGCATCCAATTGCTGAACTTCTGATTTGGTGAGTTATGCCCTTAAAAAACATAGGATATTTTCCATGTTTTGGTACTTTGGTTATAGTACTTTAGGTTTTAATTCTTGTTTGAATTCATGTACATTACACCCAGTGGAGTTTTCTTTTGAGATGTATATTTTCTTTCTTCTTTTACTTTTACATTATTAGAGGTAAAATCATTCACACATTTAGTTTTTATGATGTAATGTGTAGTTCACTATCATATTGGGATCGAAAAGGACCTTTGGGTATGTCAGGGTTAACTCATTTATCAGGTTATAAGGGTCCCTGGGTTGGTTCATGACAAAGTTGTATCAGAGCTTCAGGTTCAGATTTTCTCTTAAAGTTAGTATGCATTTGTGAAATCTTGTTGTTAATTAGGATATATTTATGATTGAGTGCCTCTTTGACTCTCACCGAAATTAAATTTAAGTCTCCATGGGTGGTTATGGAATGAAGTCATGTGGATTAGCTCTAGTATTTTTCCTATTTTTATTTGGATAGGGTGGAATTCAAATATTATTTTTCATTAATTTAGTATTATGTTTCCCTCGTTTTTATGTTGGGACTTTTTCTAATGTCTTCTTTGTTGGATAATGATCTTGTTTAGAATCATACCTCCGAGAAGACGTGTGAATCATATCCAAGAGGAAGTTTTTTCTAAACCACAATGAGTGAATACTGTTATTGATCCAAATCTGATCGAGGTGATTATACACATTGTCGATGCTCTAGGATAAGCACCACCTCCAGTCCCCATTTAGTATCTAGTTGTGGATCCTCAAGGGGATGTTCTTTAAAATCATTCTCAAGAGTTCCTTTTCCAGAAGCCACAAGTTTTTAAAGGCCCCAATAATTGTCAACATAATGAGGACTGGTTGGGTAGCATAGATCAACTTCTTGAGTTCTTGGAGACAGTAGAAAATATAATGTTAAAAAGTGCCACCTTCATGCTGGAGGGTCCAAGAAATAGATAGTGGGACACATTGGTGAAGAAGAAGTGGAAGGACTTCAAGTTTCCTTTCACCGGCCATTTTCACCAAGAGTAGATGGTGTTGGACAACGATATGGATTTGATATAAGCTTGACTAAGTCAATAGAATTTTGAATGAATATTAAAATCACATTAACAAGCTTTTATATTTTACACCTGATACTGTATCTAATGAGAGGATGAAGTTTGGATAGTTCTAGTTAGGACTTCAATCAAGTATCTATTCTCAGGTTTTCTTACTAAAACAACCCATGTATACTGATGTGCTAGGTAGGGCGATGACAGTTGAGATGGACCTAGATGGTAAGTTAGGGTTTATGGGAGTTTCTTTTTTCTCCTTGAAGAAATGTAATTTATTTTAATGGAATTTGGAAGTTTGTTGACTCTCATAGTTTTTTCGATATTAGGGTTATTCTAAACCTTATTTAGTCCCTAGATTAATCCCGTTGATATGCTACCATTGAGGTCAACCAAATAATTCAAAGAGTGTATTCACAAAGGAGACCAATAACTATGGATCCAGAGGGAATTCAAGGAACTTGTAGAAGTTTTGGCACAAATTGTACACTCCACACAGTGGCACAAGATCATCAGAACCTCCAAAAAACTACGAGGAATTCTAATACTTCAAATATAAAAAGGTTTTTAACAATAGGCATCTCAAACAAAGATACTACACATAGTGTAAGAGTATCCAAAGGAAGCGGATATGGGTTAAGAAACCATGAGAGGTACCATTACAATAGGTTTATTATTAGTTACTACTCTATTTTATACCAATGCAACTCATTCATTTATTTGAACCTGTAATATTATTCTGTAAAATATTTATGTGAATCTTTTATCTTGTTTAGTGGATATTACTACACCTCATGGTATGAAGATAGAGCAGTGTCTCCATATTACCTTGTATATTTTTTCTCTATCTGATTTCTAGCTCAACTGGGGATTATTGGTTCTTAAAATGAAACATCTTGATGCTATTTTCTTGATAGATTGACTCCTTTACAATAAATCCTGAATTTATTGTTACCTTTGATGGGTCTCCTTTAGTACAACTAGTGGTGTGTTTTGTTTCTTACAAGGATAGTGGGACCCATGGGGTATCAGAGTTGGACCATATTATCTGAAGTTAGGGAAAGTAATATCTTTGTTTCTATTTGATCTGGAGTGGGATTATTTGAGTGTTTATCTCACTCTAGTCATCATTGATTTTTTGGATGTGTTTCCTTTTCAATTATCTGGTTTTTCTCCAGTAAGGTAGGTTGAGTTCTCTATTGAATTGATGTGTGGTACTTTACCAGTTTCAATTTCATCTTATGATATGAAACTAGATGATTTGAAGGATCTGAATTCCAAGTTGGAAAATCCTTTAGAGAAATGATTTATAAGACCTAGTGTGTCACCTTGGGTTGCACCAATTCTCTTTTCTAAGAGGTTTAATGGTTCACTTTTCCTATGTGTGGATTACCAAAAACTCAATCAAGCTATGGTGAGGAACAGGCATTTGTTACCCATAATTGATGACCAGTTTGATCAGTTGAATGATACATAATGGTTTTCAAAGTTCTCCCTTTGATATGGTGACCATCAGTTGAGGATAAAGGAATATGAGCTTTAAAAAACCGCGTTTTGGAGAAGGTATATTCATTATGAGTGCCTTGTTATTACCTTTGGACTAAACAATACCTCTAAAGTTTTTAGGGTGTTAATTAATAGTATATTCCATGAGTATCTTGATAGATTCCCGGTAGTCTTTTTGGATGATATTGTGGTTTACTCTAAGTCCAAGGAGGATCATGTACATATTCTTAGAACCATTATGATTTTGCTCAGAAATCACCAACTTTATCTCAAGCTATTGAAGTTCGATTTTTGAATTCAGAATGTTAAATTCATAGGTCATATGGTGTCTGAACAATGAATTTCAGTTTACCCTAGAAAGGTAAAAGTTGTTAAAAAATGGGAATAACCATGGAATGTTTTTTAGATTCTGAGCTTCTTATACTTAGCTGGATATTATCATTGGTTCGTTAAGGAATTCTCAAGATTGTCTTCTCTGATGACTGATCAAACTTGTAAGTGAGGGAATTATTCTTGGAATGTTAAATGTTAGAATTTTTTTTCTTAGCTAAAGCATCTTTTGACTACTTCTCTAGGGTTGACTCTTGTAGAGGCCACGTAGGGTTGTGTGGTATTTTTTGAAACATTAGGTTTAGGTTCGGGTTGGGTTCATATGACAGGTAATCATTTAATTTCCTATGCGTATCATCAGATTTGGACACGCGAGAAGAATTATCCTACCCACGACATTGAACATTCATCTATGATGAACACACTCAAAAAACATTTGGTACTAACTTTGCAAAGAAATATTTATCATGTTTTCAGACTATAAAATATTGAGTTACATCTTCTCTCAAAAAGATTTGAATCTCTAATAAGGCATTAATTAGAATACCTACAATCTTTAGACTTTGACATTGCCAATACCCTGGGGAAAAGTAACAACATTACAGATGCTTTGAGAATGAATATTTCAATCCAGGTAGTATAATAATCATTGGAGGAGTGAAACTTGATGGCCTCCTTTGCATAGTTTCATATTGGAGTTTAGGAGAAAGGGGTTTAGGTTTATTTAGACAATGTTCAGTAGACATACACTATTCTTGAATTGATTCTGTGGGAACAACAACATAATGATAAGTTTTGTAGCTTTATAGACTCTCTTTATGGTGGGGATGCGGTTGCCCAATTTTCATTCTCCAAAGAGGGTATTATATGCTATCAGAATCATTTTATGGTTCTTTATTCGGTAAGAAAAGTTGTGATGGGGGTTTTCATAATTTATTTTGGGTTGCGCACCCAAGAACAACTGAAATGTTATATGACAAGTGATGAAAATTCTAGGGTCCAAGTATGTGATGGGTCATTTTTTATTTTATTTCATTCCATCATATGTGAAAACCGGTGAAGGTTGAGCATCAGAAACCATTGAAGTTATTGTAACCACTTCAAATACCTAAATGGAAGTGGGATGAGATCTCTATGGACTTTTTATTTGGGTTTCCTCATACCCAGAGAATGAATAATGTGATATGGTTTTTGATTGACTGGTTGACTGAGTTGGATCACTTCTTACCCATTCATGGTACAACCAAATTTGAGGAGTTGGGAAGTATCAATGTGAAATAGATTGTTATTGTTCAAATAGTTCCCTCTGCTATAGTCTTAGATAAGGATCCTTATTTCACTTCATATTTTTTGAGAGGCCATCAGGATGCTCTGGGATCTCATGTCCATTTGAGTATGGAATGCCATCTAAAATCAGATGGCTAGACTGAAATAACTATTCAAATTCTTGAGGACATGCTCCGCACTTGTGTTCTCGACCTTGGTGGGGGCATGGGATGATCAATTGGGTCTGGTTAAATTTTAATATAACAATATTTACTAGTCTGTGATCATAATAGATTCTTTTAAGGCCTTTTATGGTCAGCCTTATAAATTTCTATTGTGTTTGTCAAAGATTTGTGAGAGTTCCTTGGTCAGTCCATGTTTGGATCAAGAGATGGTGGTAAATATTCAGTTGATCTGTTAGAGGATGTTGATGGAATAGAGTTGGTATAAATCCCATGTTGATCATCATGGTAGAAATTTGGAGTTATCAGTTGGTGACATGGTGTTATTGAAGTTTTCACCTTGGTTGGGTTATCAACAGCTTTTGAGGCAAGGAAAAAGTCTCCTTTCTTCGACCTTATGCAGGTATAGAGAAAGTGTGTAAGGTTGAATACCATTTATACAAACACCAAACATGACATAGACATAGAACGTATTTCATGTATCTCATATAGGAAAGTATTTATCTGGTCCAAATCATATTTTGAGTTGGTTTGATCATGAAGTTAAACCTGATTTACCTATGACTAAACAGATAGTCTGGATTGTTGATCCTAAGACCAAGGTACATCGATGGAGAAAGATATCTTTGGTTCATGTGTTATGGTAGCATAGTCTTGATTCTCATGATACATGGTAGAGGAAGGCACTGATGAGAGGGAATTGGCCTCATCTTTTTGATATATAGGCTTCTTTGTAGGATTTCTAAGGATATAAAGTTTCTATGTTATTGAGGTATTAACATCCCATCACTATTTTTAGGTATTCCTATAACCATATTTTAATTGATATTTTTTTCATTTTGTGTTATTTTGGGTTAAAATTTTAGGAATATTAAAATATATGGGCTAGTGCATAGTTTGTGCACTGTTGGCACACATGTTTCCAATCAGTGAGCCATACTAAAGGAAAATGACATATTTTGGCCCGAGAGCTCCACACATCTTGCACATGGTTAGCCATGTTGTGTGACCTCTTAGAAGAAACCTTGAGACCCATTTATAATGGGTGCATGGCATGCGTACGGTTTTTCCAAATCATGTTATGTTACCAATAAATCATGAAGAAAACATTTTAGAGATCCTATTTTTTGTTAAAAAGTGTTTAACACCCTGTTTAGGACTAGGACAGACCTCCTTGGACCCAAAGGTGTTTCACCCATCATTAGAGCTCCAACTGAGGATTCTTGGCCCCTTAGATCCCTCCAAAAAGTGATATGATGATAGATGAACATTGATCGATCTCCTTCCAGTTATGTTTCTCCCCCCATTATAAATCCCCCACAATCTCTCTCTTTGTCACAAGGGTTTATATATCTCCATATGTTTTTGGATGATCTAATACACACTTTTATGGATCTGAAACTATGTTTTATTCTTATTTCTCCTTGATATGGTTGTTATAGTTCTTCATTGATGAATCTCGGTAGGGTTTGGTAATTTATGATTCATTGATCATAATGTAGATGGTTCCATAATGATGCCTAATTTATTTTAACCAAATTTGTTTTTTAGGTTGTAATTATTTTAATTTAAATAAATTTATTTATATCTAAATCTTGTATATTTTAATTGATTTTTTGGGAAAAAAAATCCAATTCCTATGAATTCAAGTTTTTTAAAAAAAATGTATTTTTGGTATGAAACTGGGAATTGGTGAGATTTAAATTTTTTAATTTAAAATTCCTGTTTTGATGGAAATTGAATCAATTGAATTGTTTAATTTCAATATAAAAATTTATTTGATGTAAAATTTATGAAAAAACTCCAATTCCAATGATTTAGGGTTTTGTGCTGAAATTGATGAAATTTATTAAAATATGAAAATAGATTAAAATGTTTTTATAGAAACTCGGTAGTTTTATCTCGATATAAAGAACTGTTTTGATTAAAAAATATTTCGGTTTTAAATGGAAAATTTGAATTTTTATTAGAGGAATGGGATTTAATTATATTTTAAGAGTTCTTAAAACAAATTTCTCGTTATTGATTATGTAAGAGCACATTAAATCCTTAGGTATGTTGTGAGTTATTTGGATATAATATAAAATTATAAAATCTTATAAAACATATATGTAATTGGTCACATCCCTTAGGCAATGGTGATGAGTACTCTCTGACCAGTGTCCAGAGTATGTGTGTGTGCACATATTTTTGTGATCACTTAGAGAGTGTGGAATCCTATAGCCTAGAACTTTTGTAACTATTTGGCAGATAACCATGTTTATTGGTTTTTTATATTTGATATATAAATGTTTTTAAATATTGTTAAACTATTTTACATGTCTTATGAAATTATATAAATGATTTTATATAGAATTCTTTATTGAAGACATTTTTTAGAAATATTTCATCACTTGTAATGAAAATAATGTTCTTAAAGTATTTTTCCATAATTTGAACTAAATAGCAATATTTTTTTAAATATTATTTTTAATTAAAAACCTTTTTTATTTAAATTAGAAATATTTTATTTGTTTAATTGATTATTGGAATCTGTTATGAAATATTTGGTAGAATCCAATAGGGATTTGGATCACATAATAATTTTGTCTTCGGCTGTTTTTAGACTTTCTCTTTTCAGGTTTGAGCAAGGGAAAAGGATCTCTTAGAGGTTTATCTATCTATTTAACTTCATATCTAGTGAGTTGTTTCCTCAAGAACCTTAGGATGTTTTCCTTATTTTGTTACTTGGGTTGTCGTACTTTGGGATTTAATGCATGTTTGACTTTTGGTACACAAATACCATTAGAGTATTTTTATATGTATATTATCTTTCTTCTTTTACTTTTGCATTATTAGTGGGAAAATCATTACCACTTTCAATTTTTATTATTCTAGGTGCTCATCATAAAACTGTGGGGATCAGAAATTACCTTCGTGCTATGTCAGGATTGTATTGGTTATCGGGTTACTAGGGTACCCATGTAGTTTCATGACATGTACTCATTGGTCCACATACATCACTGTGTATAAGATCAAATAGTATACTAGCATTCTCACATTTTCTCCCAACAAGTGATATTGAAAGTTTTCCCAATAAACATGATTAATACGTATAAATGTATTTATAATAAAATGGGTCTAACAATCTATCTCTATAGATTATTTGAAAGGATTTTTCATTTATGTTTTCAATGTGATAATGAAAAATCATGGTGGGATTTGAATAACCCTGGTCTTCCTTTTCTATATTTTATAAATAGGATTATCCATATCCAAAATATATAAACCACTCTTTATAATCCAAATTCCACCAAAAAGTTATATTCTTATGTAAAAAACAACTTTTATTATTAATAATTAATGAATAACCCATCTTATCAAAACAATATAAAGATATCAAATTCATTTTTATGGAATGAATATAATAATGGTTCATTAATTATAGGATCAATTCACTTGGTAAAGATCATATGTGTTGACCTATAATGCACCAATTTTTTCTTTATTAGAGACATGAATATCAACTTCTCCCTTCTTATATTCCAACCTATATTTGAGTCTATTTTTTTCTATTAAATATTTTATGGAAAACAGAAATCTAATATCCATTAGTTAAAGTTGGACAAATTAATTTCTCAAAGATTTGGTATTCGAAATTTTTCTCCTTGGTATAACTCTTCAATTATAGATACCACTCTTTAAATATTTAATTGTTCATAAATATAAATAATCTCAATATAATTATTATACATCATTTCATAATATAAAAAAATGCATATCATTAAGTGAGTATCATGTATTATATCATTACATTATGGGATTAAAATGAAATTTCTCCCCCTAAAAATTAGCATACTAGAAATCATATTTATTTAGTGAGAAAAGATCCATATTTCACCACAACTCACGGTGGTTATCAAGAAATAAAGCCATTATGTTTTAGGTAGGGATCATCCCAATAATAAAATTTATGATTATTATATATTTTAGAAGATAATTACTAATCCAAATCTATCATATGGATTTAATAAAATCTATTCCTTTAGTATCCTAAATATTATGGATTTCCTATTAATGTTAACAATGTAAACATCAGGAATAATCCAAATAAAAATAATCAATGGATACTCATTATGATCTCAATAATACCCAATTTGAAAATATTCAGTTACTCGTATCTTTCTTTCCATACATAAGATAACCATGTGGTGCCCATGAGAAGTTCAACAATACCTGGTCATATGATTGAGGTCTTGATAAGTGATTCTATTTAAGGAATCACACACTTATTATTTATGGGGTTTTATTTTATGGTATTGTCATTTAATCTTATTTTCTTCCCTTTTGTGTATGTATACTTCTATTTTTGTTTTTGAAATTTGTATTCCAACCACCAAATTAATGTGTTCACACCACATTACTATGTAACTCTTTACACAACCCACGTACTCTATGTTAATCACCCAAAAAAGTCAATTATAGTCATTCATATCCAAATGAATCATATGTATAATCTACGAGAACACTTCATGTAAAGGCATAAGGTTATAAGCGATTTACATACTCCACATGATTAGTCTCGAAGGGATAGATAGCCCATCTCATTAACATTACTATCCAAGGAAAGAATCCAGGAATGTAGTTGATCTTGCCCCAAGTCCCTCTACCATGGAAGTCATTAATAAAGATAGAATTTAATCCATGAAATCTCTAACACTAAATAGGGAAAAAAACTCAACATCCATTCTCATGATCATAACATCAAATCGAAACTAAGGAAAAGTAACATGAAAAATAAATTTTGTCATGTCAAACCTTCTAGAATATGAAAGGATCAATCCTATAATAAATTTATCATATAAATGGGAATAAAAAATATTCATATTTCATAAAAAAAAAGTACTAAAATTGAATATCAAGGTAATATAATAGATAAATAGACAATTTATATATTTTCCAAGACATGCTACATTTATCAACTTATTCATAAATAAATACTAGTTATAAACATTTCTTAAATTAGCACGAATATGAATATTTTATATTCATTTTAATATTCGACCCTTCATATTTTATATTGAATGGAATTTATATGATATTTTATAAAATATAATTATTTTATAATTCAATATTATATATATATATAATTTAAATATTATATATGTTGAAACTTATTAAAATTTTATAAATAACCTTTTATGATTTCTAAACAACCGTTTGTTCTTATATAATAAATTATTCAATTTAATTTATCAAAATGGAGTTTAAATATTAAAATTTAATATTTGGAATATTTTTTATATAAATTATTCACAAATAATTAAATGATTAATTATAAACAATTTTTAATTAATTAATTTATAAATTATTTATAAATAAAAAATATTCCAAAAATACATTTTTTATTATTTATAAATTTTATAAACCATAGATATTTGAAAACTATTTATCAATTTTCCAAAAACACATTATTATTAATTAATTTATAGAAAATTTTTATAAAAACGTTTGAATATCTAAAAATATATTCTTAATTATTTATAAATAAATTATAAATAATATCCTGCAATTAATAATTGATTTCTCTTTAGTATCATAAGTACTTTATTTTTTTTCATAAGTAAGAGTAATAAATATAACTGTTTCAAATTTGACAAAGGTTAATAAAACAATATTTATTAATCCTAGTTTTTTAATGGTATTTCAATTATCTAGACCATTTTATAAGTATGAATAAAATAAATGATTAAATAAAATCGTATATTTACAAAGATTGAAATTTCTCATTTAACAATTTCTAAAATGGGTTTTCCCTACAATAATAAACATGTAGATTCTTCAAATTGGCTTATGCTCTGATAACATAGATGTGTTTCCAATGATCATCATATAACCATTTGTAATAAAAGACAACAAAATAGAGGAAGATTATTCTTCATGAATAAAAATGTTAATAACACTGTAAAATAGAGTACCTAAAAATGCAAACAGCAGCAGTCTTCCTCTTTCATTGCGATGGAAAATGCTAGATAAAGATCATGAAGTAGTGAAAAAAGGTACCCTTCCCATAAAGGGGAATGACACCCTATTGATGCATGATGCTATTATATGGATTCCCAAATATTGAAATGGTAAAAGATCCTTTCCTTTAGATGATTAATAGTAGTATAGGACAAAGGGAGACTTTACCACCCCCAATAGTACAGGATACCATCCTCGTATATAGATAGAGCCTCAGACTCCTCGATTAATATGAAATTCATAATTTCAAGTAAATTAAATGAAAATTTTCAATGAATTAAAATAGATTAATTAAAATATTTATTATTTTTTTAACTAATAATAAAACCATTATAAATAAAATATTTATATATCATATATATATTTATTATTGAGTGTATATTATATACGTGAATAAAAATAACAAAATAACATGAATTTATAATATATAAACTTATATATAATTTAAAATATTATATATATATATATATATAGTGGGAATCCAATTAAAAAGTTCTATTTAATAAGATCAATCACCCTGTAAATGATTTATAGTGGAATCATAAAATTGAAGAAGCTACCTTGGAACACGTAATGTGATGGGTCAAAATTTCCCTCAGTTTTTTGTATTAAAATAATAGAATTTGGAGAGATAAATTATTATAAGGGGGTAGAATGAAACAGCCCTTTATTTTATATATCTAACTTTAAATAAATCTAATTTCTTTTATAATTTTCTTTACTTGCCACACAATGTTTTAAAAAACAATTAAAAACAATTAAAATATTATTATATGATTGTTACCAATAAGAAATTTAATTGGTGGGTATGAATATGTTTAACCAAATTATAAAAATTATGCAAAAATAATACATTTAATTTAAATTCATTCATGTAATCTTAAGAAATAAGTTATTAATTTTGAGTAAATCCATTTTGTGCTTCAATAATATATTTTCATCAAAATTGATTTTTTGTTATATTTATTTGAGGTTTTTATATTTAATTTAAAAAAAATTACAAATTTAATTTCAAAAAACGGTTATAATTTTTTATGTAAACTTTTAAATATAATCTTATGTTGGATATTCTGGGTTTTTCTAAAAAGATTTTTTTTCAATGAATACTAAAAAATAATGACTTTTTAAATTTCCATTTAATTTAAGTATATAATGAAATTTAAAAGTATATTTAGGTTTTTTATTTTGTATTAAAGTGATATAAGATCCATTTTATTTATATTAGTATCTTTATTTTACATGGTTTTGGTATAAGTCAATTTTTTTTGTTAAAAATGAAATTCTCTCAAAAAAAAATTTTAATGTGTTTTGTTGGTTTATTTTTAAATTAATATGAATTAAATTTTATAAAATAAATTCCATATATGTAATCATAAGGTGTAAATTTATTAAAAAGGACCCTTTTTAGGCATCATGAATTGTAAAAGGGGTATAATTTATCTTCTCGATAAAGGGTGTATTGGGTAATTATGGTTAAACAAATGTGATAATGATTAAAGTTTATTCAAACACTTTCCTTTATTTCATTCAATGAGTTTATATCATCCATAATAATCCAAGTTTTAGAATAGAAAAATTTCTATTATAAATTATTTTTATCTTTATAATATTTATCTAAAAGATAATGTTAAAAATATAAACTTCTAGATTTCAATATTTATAATATTTTATGATAGGGATAAGAAACAAGTATGCATAGTTATAAATGGTTATTTGAAATTTGAATGAATTTTTTTATCATGATAATTTATTAAAAAATAGATATGAAATAATTACTTTAAATTCTTACACAAATCTAACACAATGCTTGTGCAAGAAGTAGAAAAATAAAGTAACCAATTTTAAAAACTATAAACAGAATATTGTTTGGATGAGTAAATTCTCCCCAATAATTTTATTGATTAGTATAAATTATAAAGTATTTTTTAAAGATTTATATTCAAAATTAAAATATTTATTATTTTCATTAAAATCAAATTGAATATATAGTGTAAAAATGATATTAATGGTACTCTATGAAAATTGTAATTTATTAAATAATTTAAAAATAATAAAAATATTTTCCTAATAAAATAGGGAAATATATGGTATGAAATATAATAAATATGTAATTTATGATCAAACATTCACCATATAAGTAAAATTATAACCCTTTACATTTGACATAGTTTTTACCACGGTTAAAGATAATAACGGTTAATAAATGGGTTAATAAAATCGATAATGTCTAAAATGATATAAAACCCTATCTAAATTTGAATATATGATTATATTAGGACCAAATAGTACTTATATTTATATCCTTATAATTTTAAATCCAATTTTACTTCAGTATGGCTTTATTATATTTTTATATTTTGGAAAATAACAAGAGTTCCCCTACCCTTACTTATAAAAGGAAACTCCTTATATATTTTATTTACAACACATTGGGCCATCTATATCCACCAAACCCTGAAACAATATCATCTCCACTTCACTAGATATGAATTATAGGTTCTATTTTTCTTAAAATTCAATTAAAATTTCCCTTAAGAAGGAATCCAAATGATGTCTACTGAAGAAGAGATAAGCATCCTTACCGATTCTTCCATGATTATTTCTTCTTATACTTCATCTAAATCCTTATATAACATACCAAAATAATAAATAGAGTATCATAATATAATAATATGTTATTATGATTATTAAACAACCATTTTAAACCACTTTTTCATCCTATAAAAATTGAAAACCTTACTTGTATGAATGTACAACTTACTATCACTATTTAGTTATGTATTTTGTTTTTCATCACAATTTTACATGGATGATTATAAATATATAACTAATTAATACATATGATGCATGTTAAATAAATATTATTATGAAAAAATAATTTCATATATACCTTTTTACCTAACAATCTGTTGGAAATAGTTAATGTTTCTCGCGTATACCTGTAGACTATTACCACCACGAAGCGATGTGATTTAATTCTCATTTATTATTTTCATTTATTTTAATAAAGTTATATTTAAAATATATATATGAAATATTTTATATAGTAATTATTTTTTAAATTTGGTCTATAATTCACCTTTCATTCATTCCGTCCATCAAACAGTGGAAGTGGTGTTCATGCGTACATACGTCATATGGTCTACATGAATAGTGTACTTCATTTTTATATCTGTAAATGTTTTGGGTGAATCTAAATATATATATATATATATATATATAATTTTTTATATTATATTTATATCATTATTAATATTCTACATATTATGGAACTATAATAAATATAAAATTATCGGAACAACCAAACCTGAATTCGAATAAAAAATTAAGCAATTAACACTTGAAACAATTATAATAATTAAGTATTATTAATAATCAAGTGATAGGATATTATAAATTTATAATATAGGATATTATATAAAGTTATATGGTTATTTTATGTAATTTTAATAAATATATATTTATTATACATCCAATTAAAAGCACTTATGAGGCAATTTGACCTTGAGGTAAATAATTTTGTCTTAATATCCTATATATTGAGACATATTTGATATTAAAACCCAATTTATATTCATATGGGGAACCTAATACCTATTTTAGGTATTTAACATGAATATATATTTACTCAACTTTATTAATATTTCAATTCAAGTTTCTCTTTCATGGGTTTTCAATTTAAAATTACCAAAATAGGTTAGAATTTATTTGACAAACTCGTTGTTTTAATTGCTCTTATTTCAATTTAAGGAAACTAGTGATCTATTCTTCATAAACTTGAAAATAATTACTATACACAAGATATTTAATGATTCTTCTTGTTTTACTCCAAAAATTACTCTATTTGGAACTTGAATAAAATAACAAAATGTTTAAAAGATAAGATGGCTTTATTTATCTTTTGGATTAGGTGTATTTTTATTCCATGTCTATATATTTCAAAATTGTTTTAAAAAGGTTCTTATTTATAATAAAATTATTTATCAAAGAAAATTTTATGTATTCCATTAATTAATTAAATATTTCAAATGAACACATAATTTTTTTAAAGGCTCATTTCTAACTTACATTAAAAATCAAAATGAATGTTTCTTTTTAGTATATACGGTGTTAATGGATTTTCCTTCTGTTATTCCCATTTTATGATATTTAGATTCTTATATATGTTTTTAGTGGTTTTAAAAAGAAAAATAATAAATGAAATATTATTTAAATTTATTAAATCCATTTTATTACTTTCACCAAGTAACGTGATTTTATTTCAAAACATATACATATGATTAATTAATTGATATCTTTTATCATTTAATAATTTTGTGGTTATTAAATTTATCTTGAAAAATTGAATATCATGTGGTTATTGAAAATTATGTTTCTCTTAAATATTTGTATTATTTTTATCTAGAATAGAATTATTTCATAAACTGTTAACCATTTATATAGGAATTATTTTACTTTGATTGTTATTTTATTGTTTAAGGAAATATTTATATTTAGTAACTTTACTCAATATGATAATTTTTTGATACGGAGTATTTTTATGAATTAAATTTAACATTAATTATATGTGTAATGAATTTTTAATTCAGAGATGGGTAGGACTCGGTAATATCTAGTCCCTTGATACATCAATGGGTCTCATGAGAAAAACTAGATTACTAGCCATATTAGATGGGTTATTGGTTGATACTTATCCATAAATTAAACTATCTCTGTATAATTAATATTATGTTAAGGATGTCATAACGTTTGAGATAATGAAATCCAATATTAACAATTTCCTTTATTGAGAATTTAGTTATTATTATCCCTGAGATCACTACCTAGATATAATCTATGGATTAATTTTATTACTCATGTTATTTATTAAACGGAATGTTTTATTTAGTTTTATAAATTTATATATTTAATATGTTGTATTTTCTCATGATAACTTATGTTGTACATAATAATAACAGAGAATCTAGTCTCAAACATTATTTTTTCTTTTCATGTGTATATGAAGAAGTATATTCTGAATAATATCATGGATGTGAGAATATTTATTATAATAGGTATTTAATATTTCCAAAGTAATAGAGGAATCATACATGTATCTAGATCTTCAAAACTACTAAACTGATTGATCCATTGTGATGTGATCCCTTATAACTTATGCTAATGAAATTAACTAGACACTGGCTCTGGGTTACTCGAGTTGTGGGGTATAAAAAAATCTAAGTGATTTGATTCCTAAATTTTAAATTATAAATACTATTAAATTTAATCTTTCAAAATATAATGAATAAATTTAAGTTTTATAAAACAATCAGCAATTAATAAAATTACAATCAATAACTTGGCTATTTAAAAGGTTTTAAAATCATATAGAGGAATTCTTAAAATATATTTTTTAACTATAAAATATATCATCCAACACAATTATAAAAAACCCAATACAATTGTTTTTCAAAAAAAAAGTTTGGTTACAAAAAAAATTCCATGTTAATAAATAATAATAATTTATTTATTAGGAATAAAAAATAAATAATTTCTTCCAAAAAACTATGGAATGAAAAAAAATAGATAAAATTAAAATTTAAAACATATCAAACCCATTCTTATTACTACCACAACATTAGTTAAAAATAAAAACAAAACATCAATAATACATATCATTCATTTTATCTAATCCTTATTCTCTCCCTAGGATTTGTAATTTTTTATCTTCTGAAAATCAATTTTTATCATTCACCAAAAGAATCAGAAGATTAAAAATTTGTGTTGATAAATAAAATAAATTATCTTGATCACCTGCCAAATTCCAAACTCGTGAATAATTTAATAGAATTCAATTATTCTTCTTAGGTAACTGAAATTATAAAAATTAGATATAAAAATAAAAATTTTAAAAAAACTAAATATAAAACCTCACCCCTTTCAAATGGAATCAATGGGTATACCTTCTAATCAATGGAATGATTATAACTACATTAATGTTTTTCCAATTAAATGATTTTTAGGGTTTATCATATAGAGAAGGTCAAGAGTTTAGATAGAGAGATATATATAGAGAAAATTAATGGGAGAGAGATAAATCATTAACTATATTTTCCAGACCTTAATAGAATAGGGAGATGGTCTGGGTCCTCTGATTAAACTTTTAATTGCATTATATATATATATTTATTTATTTAAATTCTTTTTTGACAGGTCTATTTATAAGTTCAATGATATGGGTGGTGTGTCATCCTTGTCTCATCCTTTTTAAATATATCTTTATTTTAAATAAACTATCTATAAGTTTTCCAATAAATGTTTCTATAAAAATGGAACTCCCCTTAGTTGTCTATGTAGTGCACTGTATAGCCATCCTCATATATTTCAGTTTTTTCTTTTTAAACATCCACCTCACCTTCACCCTCCATAGAACTGAAACACTCAACCTCTCACCCTACAAACATTATGCCTTAATATCCACTCATCACACACATAATTTGTTTTTTATTTTTTCACAATATATATATTTTAAACATTTATTATTAACAAAAACAATAATGATAATAATATTATCATCATCACCATTAAAACTAATAATTTTATTAATTTCATTAATTTCTAATGAAAAAAACCCATATAAATATATATATATATATATCCTCACAAATGAACACACACAGATATATATATATATATATATATTAATAACATATTCATTAAAAACATAATTATTAATATACTAACATAATAATAATAATAATAAACAATATAATGGTTCTACTAGAACCATCCAAAAAATATACACACTCATTGAATCTTAATAATACAATAGTAAAAACCCAAACTACTCATCCAAAAGCCTGAGTTTTTATACCCCCTAAAATTATTTATATCTATTTAAATAAAAAATAAAGAATAAAAAATGGTAAGAAGAAAGAATATCAGGTCCTTATAACACTAGTCGACTACATTGATCGTATAAATGGTTATTAGACACAATGTTATTAGAAGCAATAATTCTGATGTCCGCAAGATGTAGTGATTCCAACTATAATACATGTACAATCAACTATATATAGTTTAATGTTGATTTTACATGATATAGTTATATTGGATGTTGTAATAGTACCACGCCTAGTTTGGGTAACATGAAAAATTATAAAAAAGGACATATAAATGTAGAAATGAGGCACAAATTATATAATGTGTTTTTAAAACACCTACCTGAAAAAGAAATGCGCAGAGGGATACATAAAACATTCTATAAATGGTCTAACTTAAAAAGTAACAAGGAAAACATTATATAACAGTTTTTTACTATACATTGATAAAGTACTATGCATAATTTAAATGTTTATGGTTTTATAATTTCCATTGGACAAGTATTAGTAATAATATTTCTGAAAAGATGAAAACATACACTCAAGTTTATTAATAAATAAATTTACACCACACAACATAAATGTGTAAAAAACATCAATGATTAGGATTTATTTTAATTTATGAAGAAAAATAAATGTATGAAATTACAACTAAAAGTAAATTGAGATTTAATAACACACATTTTCCATCATTAAAAGTAATTAAAAGCCCACCCTTAATGGTTGTGTAAATGTGGGTAGTTAAAATTCTTTACCTTTTAGCAATATACATTTTTTTCATAAATATATTTTTTTCAACACATTTCAAGTGATATAAAAAAGCATAAAATTCCAAAATATATGTTTTGTATTGTTACATCATTTTATATAATATTTTTCTTCATTTCTTTAAAGAATAAAATTTTACCATGTTATATTTATAAAAACGTTATAAATGGTAATTATGTCCATATTTTAGTCTTGATTATCATTATGGATTTATTATATATAAATATCCAATGTGAAACATACATATCATATAAAAATAAATAATGACTTACTTTTTACAAAAACAAATCTCTACCACATAACAAGAATGCAGTTCACAGGGGAGGTTTTAAAGATTATAAATCATGTCAAAAATTCAACACAAATAATTCATTTCAAATCAATTTAATGGTGAAAAATATAATCATAATATCAAATACATTACATCCATACAACTATATCATGCTATCAAATTTGGTTGTTGTTGATGCCAACACATTCTGAAAATACTTACACCATCTCATTCGAAAAAATTCACAAACATTACAAAACAATAAGATAACTTATTAAAAAATAATGATATCATACCAAACATAAAAATAAAATAAGAAAGAAAAAACCAAATAAATATTAAGATATTTCTATATAGATAACCTTAAACTGAATTTCATGAAAACTAAAAATTCCATACTTCAATTTCACACATTCTGATTTATAGTTGTATTCCATCAATTCAATATTATATATGTTATAAAGTTAAATAAAATAAATATCATATAAATTAATAAATTTAATTAATAAATTAACATTTAATGATGTTTAAGTTATTATTTTGGATTTATGATCTGAAACATAGGTCACTATAGGTCCAAGAATATCAAAATAGTTTCTTATTTCAGATGATATAGATTTCTCCTAGTATGGGATGAGTTGGGATTATGATTGAAGTGAGAATGACTTCCCCTAGATGTTTATGTATTTATATATTTTAAATAAAACCACTACTAGTAATGAAAAGTTAGAACGTATATATGAAATTCCATTCATTTCATATAAGACATAAATATTTCATATTCATTTAATGCCATTTAAATTAAGGTTTATAAAATACCTTTTATAAATTTTGTAAGATATGAAAATTATATATATAATACATACATATTGTATATTTAATACATATTCATTTACATATTCAAATATAGGTATATGAAATTACTTATGAAGCATATATATTAAATATACATTATAATATTCTAAATGATTAACAACATTTAAATTGTACAAGTTAAGAAATTATTTTTACTAGTTTTATAATTTAGTATCTAAAGTGATCCAAAACTATATTCAACATCATTAATATTAATGTGATATTTTATAGTAAATTTTAATTCATAATCACACAAAATTGAAATATTAAATGACAATGGGTATGGAAAATAATAAGCTTGAAAAGAAATATATGTAAAAATAATCATCTAAAAAATGGAATGAAAAATATTTCTTTAGCTTAGTTATCCTATACTAAGAAACTAAACTAATTTAATAAAAATATCTATGCTCATAAGTAAATAAACATATAAATAATCATAACATATGATGGAAAATTATCAGTATCAAGATAATTAATTTAAAAAATTAATGAGTCAAACATAATGAAAATGAAAATTATATTAGTGATTTTTTGGAAAAACAATTTCATGAATTTATAAAATATAACTAATTGTTGAAAAACATATTTTAATTAGAGAAATTAGAATCTCTAAGTATTCCCCAATAGTTAATTATCTGGTTTCACCATTGTATTTGGTAAAAATAATTTAATAGTATGAGGTGATAAAGAATGTTTTGTTTGATAACCTATAAGTTATAAACAAAAAATAAAAAATTTAGAATAGGATTCAAAGAGGTGGGATAATTCCACCATTAATGAAATTAAAATGTAAAATCACAAAAATAAAAACTATGTAATAAACTGATATATTTATAACTCGGATTTAATAGTGATCATGGAAATGAAATACTTACCTCTAAGGTACTATGTAAGGAATCATTAATAGGTTAGTAGGTGTATTTTAGTGATTTTAATATACCAACATGGGTAATTCTATCTTGATTCTTGATCCAATTCACAAAAATTCATAAATCATGTTCTTTATTTCTATATATTGGCATATTTTTCGACGGTATCAAAAATACGCTTTCGGGGTTATTTTAGCCTAAATTACATCAATAAAATAAATCATCAATTTCTAAAAGTAATTAATCATAAAGTATATATTTATAGGACATTTCATGATATACTAATTTCAATTTAAATCAAATCAAAAAAAGAATAATCAGAAAAAATAACATTAACCTAGCGACACAAAATAAATATGATATAAAATATCCAAATATTAAATTCCCAATAAAATGAGACAATATATATATATATATATTGTGAAACAATACTTAAAGAAACATGGAAGGGGGTGGTAAATATAACCTCTTAAACGTGGCATGTTAATGTTACAACTGTAAATGTATTTGTTTTTTTATGTCATGAATAACCTCGTGCTTTATGTTAATTCATGAATATATTTGTTTTATTTTTTATAGAAAGTCTTCGGTCTTATTCTATATTTTTTATTATAAACTTTCATATGTGGTATGTTACCCTTAAAATAGATTTTGGTTTGTAGTAATTACATTAATGTAGGTATTTTTATACCCTTAAGTAACCATAGTGATGTGTGGTTTTCCCTTATGTGTGATCAGGTTTACCCTTATATGAAGGGTGTAGCATCCTTGTTACCATTACATAAGGGTAGTGATACCTTTATGTAACCTATTAATGGATCTGATTACCCAAACATAAGGATATGAATACCCTTACATGGAAAAGGCTTTGGGTGAGTGACCCCTACATAGACTCTGGAACTACCCTTATGTAGAAGGTCGATGATTCATGTTACGCTAGCAATTTAGGTTAGAAATCCTTACACAATGGGTGTGATACCATTACAAATAGAGGAAGGACCATTACTTAGAAGTCTATTTACCCTAACATAGAACCATCTCAACCATTATTTAGTATTCTGGTGAACCCATATATAGAACAATGAATTCTAGTTTTGTTGCAATAGTTTCTTCTAAAAGTAACTCAGACGAACACATATCTAATGGTTATTGGAGGTTTTTTAAGGGTTTTAAATGGCCTCTCTCCCACCTATCATAAGTTTGGAACATATAGAATCTCAAATAGGTTTATGTTGAGTGAAATCTAGAAATAAGGTGGTGATCCATATGTTGGTAAGCTCGTTCAAGGATATGTTGGTGGCATAATTAGTGGTTGAATCCAAGAGTTCTATTATGATGGATGGATCATGGATTGTGAGTCCTAAGGAACAATTGTCAACTATAATAAGACTTGAAAATATTTTTGAAAGGTGAGAACGAGCACGGTAAAAGGGGTATCTATCTGGTGTTGTGCATCCTGGTAAATCCTTCCCTGGTTTATTTTTTCCCATATGTGTTTGGGTATCTCGTTATTCCAATAATTGTATATTTTCCTTAGCATTTTCTTCTTACCATGTCTGTTGTATTCTATCTTGGGTATCCTTTCTTAATAAAATATTTTTGGTGGGGTTTATTCTATGTAGTAGGATCAATGTGGTCTTATCTACATGAATTTCTTGTGTTCTTTATCTTCCTGTATTTATTAATCTAGTTGTGGATTTTTCATAATTTTATTCTCATTGAATTTTCATTTTTGGGTTTCTTTTCTTTTTGTGATGTTTAATTTTTCTCGAATCCTATTTTTTTTCGGTTGTGTGGTGGTTTTTGTGTTATATTGCCTATTAATTTGAAGTTTTTTTCACTTGTTGTTTCTCTATAACTTATTGGTATCGTAGGGATGTTTTATCGGGTCTAGATATGTATTTAATTGGACTATATTTTGAAAAGTTGTATGTATTCAATGATTTTGATTTCTATAGAGTTATTATCCATTACCTTTTTACCCACAATGTTCTTGAACAATAATTGGTAGGATCGAATAGGGTGGTCATCAATGTATTTGATACAAGAGATACCTGAACCTAATTTGAGGATTTGATACTACTATTTCGAAACAGATATATTCTTTATTGTTATTGACCCTATGAGATAGGACTTTTGAGAAGTGGTTTATGAGTCTTCTTTCTATGTATTTTGGTAAAATTTTTAGAATCTCTACATAACAAGTTCCCATTTAAGGTGATTGAAAAAAAAATGAATCATTATAATTTTAAAATGGTCCTTATGATTTTTTTCAGACTTATTTTGATAATTTTAATAAGAGGGTGTTATATTTTTACAATTTAAATGATAAAATAATGGTTGAGGGCTGGGGAGTTTTTTGTTGAATTCCTTGGATGAATCCTTCAATACAGTTAGATATTTTGTGCTATTTAGTAGGGATCAAATCACTTAAGAGGAAGTAAATTTAGATGTTTTGTCTAGGTATATACAGATTCACAGTTTGAATTTGAAGGGTAAGGGGTTGAATTGTGGGCTCGAGTTGCTTAGTGTAAATGGTCAACCAAAAGGTAAATGAAAATAAATGATTACTATTAATGAGTTCAAAAAGATTATGTTCTATCATGGGAGAAAAAATATCAACATTAAGATATATTTTGTTGAGGATACATCATGGGATAATATGTCCCAAAATAATGTGGTGTACCCTGGTAATTATAGTACATATTTTCTCTCAATATTTTTAGTAGTCTTTAGTATAGAGTAAGTGTCGATATATGTTTCCTTTATCCTATGTCACTAATACTCATTATATATGTGATTTATTAGGGCCTCGGTAGGAATAGAGGGTGTGGGTAAGGTAGGTTGTTTGATCTGTGTGGGCTTCGTTGGACACTTGTCTCTAGTCAACCTGATATGTTTACCTGTTGTGTGTTTATAATGCTTTTACTTATTGAATATAGTAATGTTTCAATTTTTTCCTCTTTATAATCAACATTGTTTTTTCATGTTTTTCTTTGGTATTGGGTACCAAATCGTTTTCTTTGACTGTCATGAAAGCATATGAGAGCTGATCTAGACCTATAAGGATAAGTTTCTTATTATTTTTAGGTTTTTTATAATATAATATCATGTATTTAATAGTTTGAGTTCTATTAGTATTATTTCTTATATTGGTCCATTTTTTCTAAAAAAAATTAGAATTTCATTGACGTTGATGTGTTAATATGAAAAAACATGTTCCAATATGGTATAAGCTAGGTAGTTGGTCATGTCGGGCTAATTAGATCTGAGTTTATATACTTTTTTAGTAATGACTATCTGAATTATCTAATAGGTTTGGATAGTATAGGCCTATGATAAACTTTCTCTGGTATTATTCATATTTTAATTTATAATATGGATATTTTGTTAAAATTGGAATTTTAATGTTACAAATTAAATTTTATTTATATCTTTTCTTTGTTTATGTCTTGTATAATCTCATGTTTCATGTCACTTCATGTTTTTTTATAGAATATGTTATGTAGTGTTGTTTCTTTTTTATTTTACCCTTATGTAATATCAATGTTAACCTTCCATGATATTTTATTTCTCATGGAATATAGTTACATAGTGAATTTTATAATCTTATATAACCAAGGTTATGTGTGTGGTTTAACTGTTAGTACACTTAGGCTAACCCTTACGTACAGCTTGTAGTGATCATGGTTCCATTAAATGGAGATTGTGTAATATTTAAGTAACATATGGATTGATCTATTTAACCTTATGAAAGTACTTGAATACACCTATAAATATGAGGCTTTGGGTGAGAAACCCTTATGCAGTAGCTGGCATTACCCTTATGTAGAAGGTCATGGATTCATGCAACCCTTACACAATGAGTGTGAGACACCTATTAATTTGGTGTGATAACCTTATTAAATGGGGGAAAACTATTACATGATGTTAAATAGAACCTTTTAAATAGCCATTTAAAGCTTTACATGTCATGCTGGTAGAACCTTATGTAACATCAGTCATTCAGTTTTTGTTGTAACAGCATCTTCTGGAAGATCCTCGGTCGAACATGTGTCTTAGGATTGATTGAGGTTGTTCTAAGGGATTTAAATAGTTGATCTCCGTCAATAGGTATGTTTGGTAAAAATAAAATATTATATAGGTACAACATTAGATAAAAAACGATATAATGAGATAATATAAAGGTGGTTGAGCCTATCCATTGATCTGTTGGTGACACTATTCACTGATGAATCTGGGAGTATGTTCTAGTGGAAGGCTCAGGGATAGAGGGTTCTAAGGAGGATTAATCAGCTTCAACAAATCATAAGGTTATTTGTAAAATGTGATATAAATCCCTAGTAATGGGTAGCAATCTGATTTTTTTATTCTTATTGAATATTTCCCTTGTTTATTTTATGATGTTTTTGTGCCTGTGTTCATGGATGTCGGGTTATTCCTTCGACTATCTATTTTTGTTAACTTTTCCTTCCTTGCATTTCAATTTTATGGTTCCATGTCGTTCATTAATAAATTAAAGGTTTTGGGTATTTTTTCTTTCATGTAGCAGGACCAGCTTTGTCTAAACCATGTAAACTTATTGTCTTCATTATCTTTCTATAATTTACTATTCTCATTGTGTATTTTTCGTGCTATTATACCCATCACATTATGTTCTATTTTTTTGTGTTTCTCTTTTTTATAGAAACTTTTCTTGGGATTGAAATATATTTTTTTCTATTGGATGGTGTGCTTATGAAATACTGCCCCTTCTATGGAGTTCCTTGTTTCACAGAATACCTTCACAAAATAATACCCTATACCGATATGCATACCTAAAGAGAAATAAATACCATAAAATTAAAACTAAAACATAACCAACACTAAAAAAATGTTATTTCCACATGAATTATAGTCACATATACATACCTTTAACATTCGATATCCAAAACATGTCTATGTAATATCATCGAAATAAATAGGACCTTTAATTTTACATGTGTAAATAATCATTGAGGATATATATGTATACCAATATGTGTATTCATGGTGTGAGAGAAATATTAATAGGACACTGTAATTAATTTTATATAATTTAATTTATATAAAAAATAATAAATTATAATTATAATGGAAAAATAATGAATATAATTTTTAAATATATGAGATTAGTAAATGAAAACAAATAACATCTTAGTCTTTATTCTAAAATAATGATTATATACTATTAAAAAATAAAATAGTCTGAGGAAATAAGTGAAACTATAAGAATAAATTTTAAAAAAAAAATTTAATTATAAGGATTTAGTAATAGAAATAAATCACATTTTATTCATTACTTTTAAAATAAGGGTATTTGTCGATACCAATCCAAAGGAATGAAGAATAAGGAAAACATCATAGGAGGGAATAATAAACAAAATAAAGTGACATAAGATACAATGAAAACATAATAAACAAAAATGATAATCATATATCAATAATTATAAAAGTAAAAAATCATATTTTGATCACAATGGGACAATCCCCAAGTTAGATAGAGGAAAATCAAGTACTTTTCTCTAGTGAAACGGGAAGCCAATATTTGATACAATCCTAACTACATAAATATTAGACATATACTAACATGCATCACCGAGCAGAAAATCCTCTAATAATAGCTAGATCCTACCTAGGGGATACTTTCCAGTGAGTTATCATAAATATTATATCATCCATCATTAAAATTACCATATATCTACCCAATTTTCCCTATAAAGGTTTCAAAAACTGGATTAAGAAATTATTTTAAATAAAATAATCATCAAATTAAAAGGAAATCAGAGAAATAATTTTTAAAATTTATATGAAATCTTTTGTGATTCCTTTAAAAAATAGTCCCATTTTAACAAACATATCGCATAATTTCACATAATTGCATTCAAAAATTATAAAAATAATCATAAGGGTCCTAAAAAATAGATATTAAACCCTCAATATTACATTTATCTAATCTAAACACTCTCTTATATTAAAAAATAGAATTCTAATCTATGAAGATCCATCATTTTAAGTTGAAAATAATTCAAACCATCATTTTAGTTCACTTAAATATTATTAAAATGTCATAGATATTTTTTTGAAAACCTGGTGTGATAAGAAGATATTTATAATAGAAATACATACATGTATTATGAAAAATATTTTTATTACAAGGATAAAACATTAATCAACAATTAAAAAAATCAACAAAAATCATACATATCGTGTATATTTTGTTATTGGAATAGAAAATAAATTTGAAACACAAAATAATTCATGGTTTCATTAAATACATATAATGGTTTAGAATCACCTACCTTATACGAATGAGAAAGTTAACCATACCCAAATAAGTAGATATTGAGACTTGATGAAGGATCAACGAATCTTAATCAAGAAATCTCACAAGCATAGACAAACCCTGAAAATAAAATTGGCTCCTCACAACATTTTGGATAAGGTAGAATTGGAAGAAGGAAGAAAATATAAGAATAAAGGGACTAAAAGGGTAATAAGATTTTTTTATTGTGATTTCAATGATGAATCATTAAAAAATCAATTACCAAGAAGGGTATTAAGGGAACATTTCAAGGAAGATACCCTACAGAAGTTGCCTCATGATTATAGAGAAAAATGGGGTCGATAATACTAAAATTTAATTCCTTGTATATAAATTAATGAGTATTTTACCGAAATTCATGAATACACTACACATTTTCCAAGACTCTATACAAGAATGGTAAAACCCCATAGAATCAAAAATATTAACGTTCATGGTATCCTTATATGGTTCATGTGGTTGTTTATAAAAATCGCTTGTTTTTGAAAAATTACCACAATTTAATTATTTTCTTCTAGATACAATTAATATTAAATAAAATGATTAAAATAATGTATACATGATAATGACATCATGTATGTAACATAGAAACTCTTCCATCATTGAAATATTAATAAGTAAAAAATTTCACTCTATTTATCACAAATTTTACCATTCAGTTACTTTTCATGTGGCACATTGGACTCTATTTCTTACTTTTTGAGTCTCAAAATATAAAAATAATGCAATGATTGGATTCTAAAGGTGGAATATAGCATGAAAACTTATCAAATAACAATAAAAATGAAAAATATTTAGAAATATTATTGGGGTTCCTATTATAGAATGAGTAAAAAAGAAAATAAAAATATTGTGTTTTTTAGAAAATGGTGAAGAAATCAAAGAAAAATAATTAAAGGAGTTCAATTAAATGAGTGTACCAATGGTCGGTTCCAGGATCTTCTAGGTAATGAATTTAAGAAAAATAATATCTTTTTATTATATTTTAAAAAATTAAACATATTCTTTAGTCTATTTTTGAAAAAAAATTAAATTTTAGATAACACTTGTCACAAATGATAAGTTTACTTGGATATGTATTTCAATATATCATATTTATAAACATATCATTTAATCATTTATATAAGTGATTTTATACATGATTTTAGTTATACTTGGTTTTTTATAAGTAGAGAAAACAACATATAGTTTTTCAAATCATATCCTTAGTGATAAGTTGAATAAGTATTATTTAGTAAGTTTTATTAACAGTTGAGTAGATTTTAGAGGGAATATACTTATGTATGTTTTCAAAAAAAATATTAGAAACTCTGGAAACACATGTACAAAATCTAACATCATATGTTATAACTATAATATCATTTTTCATTAGTACTATCAATTATAGCCTTAATATTGAAAAAATAATAATAAATTGTACACCTTTATATAAAATATATTTCATTATCAATATACATTTACTTTTTAGATATATTAGAAATGATATAAAACTCTAACAGGAATGGTTGATTATCTAATTATTTTCAGATTATTGAAAAAAATCATACCATTGGACTTTAACATTTTCAGGCCTCGGGAGTTGTGTCATATTTTTTTGTATGGTTATTTGTGTTAAATTAATCAAAATTAAATTTTTAGTTAGTCAAAGCATGATTTTATCCTTTAAAACTTATTAAATGTTATCATGATAAAAAAATCATGATAAAAGTATTCCCATGGTTAATAACAAAAAAAATTCATCTCCCCTAAAAAGGAATGTGAAAAGAAATGGGATATTGTGAATAAAATGAAAATGATAAAAATAAAAAATAAATCTTAGTTTACTATTTTTGAAATATATATTATTATTATTTTATAATTAATTAGAATAAAATACCATAACATAGGTCCCTAAAAACCCCTCATTTGGTCCATTAATTATCAAATATGATTTACAATGGTTTAAATAATTTTAAATTATAATATAAAAACAGATTCAAAATGAATACACTATTTTGATTAATGGAAAAATATTTATAAATATAAAATGGTTAAAATATGTATCTTGTGCCAAATTAAATATATTTAAAAAATATTAGTTTCACTTTATATATTAGGACTATCAATTAGTGATGAATTTTTATTCTAAAAAAATCAATGAAAAGTTAATGTAGAAAATAGTGTTGTGTTTATTTTTCATCAATGCACAAAGAGATTAATATTAGTATAAATTATTCTATTTATCTAAAATCAAATAAAAATATAAAATGATTATTATAATCATAATAAACCTATTTCAGGATTCTATCAAAATGGAATCAGTAATTATTCCTTAATAATTAGATTCCAACATGTTAATTTATTGACCCTTTCATAGAGCTCTTCACACTCTTATTAGTAAGTGGAAATGAAATGTCATACGAATTATCTACTAAATATGCTAATTATTTGAGTTTTGAAACTTTATATAAGTTAAATATTAAGTTTGAGCAATTCAAAGTCAATATGATATGAAATAATGGTTCCCACTATTTTCATAGTATTTCTCCAAATTATATTTTAAAAACTACATATTGTTGTAAAAACATATATTACTCCTAAAACTATTTAAATAGAATCCAAAAATTCCTGAAACATTTTAAGATATTATATTCCGACTATTTCATTAAAATATGAGTAAAAATAACATTAAACCACATTATATTAAATTAACTTCTAAACAAATAATATCCAAAAACATATGGTACAAATATTTCTCACTAAACCATCATGAAATTAAATTGAAATGCTACATATACATGACTTCATGTGAACAACATACCTAAAATGATCCTCAAATATAGATGAACTAATATAAAAAAATATCAATTTTTATAGATAAATTAATATGATTATAAGATGAAAATATTAATTTTTTTAATTTGGAAGAAGTAATAATTAAAAAGAAGAAGAAAAAAGTGGAGAGGTTAGAGGGGACTTGAGACCCTATCATTAAATAAATCTGAATTTTTAACAGTGGTATTTGTGTTATCATTAGAGATTCCTTATCAATAAACTAAATCAACAGACCTAAAACTATAACAAAAAAACTAACCTTGGCCACAACATCTCAGTCTTCTATTGAGGTTTGGATCTATTACCTTTATATTTCACACTAGAAGAGATTTAAAATTATGGAAACAGAAATAAAATAGTTAATGTGATAAAACAAATTATCAAGAAGTGTAAAAAAACTATGTTTAATAATTTCAATGGTAAAGGTATATCTACACATACCTATCAAACGTTTTCGTCTCATATAAATAAAAACAATTGAAGAATAAAAACTGAGATCAAATTTCTATAATGAGACAAAATAATAATACCCAAAAATACCTAAAACCAATATATTAATCTAAAAAATCAATCTTTTATAAGTAAATTTTACTGATCATCTATTTTTTCAGTTGTTTAAAATGATACCTGGTTAACAATCATAAGAATGTATGATCAGTCTAAGAGAATAAACATTCTATTGGTACCAAATCATATACATTATACTAAAAGTCCATATCTGACACCTCATATTCCATTCAACTCAAATGAATCTCCACTACCAAATGTGGATATTATTATTTATAAGGGTCTATAATCCAAATCAATTATATGGTTGAAGCCACTCTAAAATCAATCACAAAGGAAGATATAGCTTTAATGAGGGTGATCAGCAGCAACATGAATCGAATGTAATGAGGTATTCACCAAGCCAATGAATTTCAGAAGAAGGTCTATTGTATAATTATAATGGTAAAGAGACATAAAGTTCGGTAAAAGGGTTATAATGTTGGATTTCATAAAGATATTTTTGGTTTAATAATTTAGATAATGGAATGTATATGGTTTTATTTTTACTTTAAACATTAATTTATATATCATTATTGTATCCTTAATAATTCATTTTTATCTAATTATGTTTTATATATAATAATAAACCTATAATTGTTCTTAAAAATCATGTAAAATTAATATAATATCAACATATTAAATATGAATTTTGGTAAATATAATTTTTAAAAATATTCATATTTTTTAATGTGGCTGAATGTACATTTTAACAACATGAATTTAAGTTTGTTGTTAATATAGTGTTGTTAAAAAACATTTTTATTACAGTCTATTTGAGGAATGAGAAAAATATATGGTTTTTAAAGAAATTTTTAGAGTAATAATAAATCTAATATCAACTATGATGAAATTGAAAAAAAATATAAAAGTCAGGTAAATATTTTTTTGAATCATTAAATAAATTTTTGTGACTAATTAAATCGCACAAGACCATCCAAGTAGTAATTTTTTAGGAGTATATTGTTATTATTTTATTTTTCTAAATATAAAAATGACAAAAAATTAAATTTTAAAATAGATTATATCTATATAAGAATGAATTCTATATCTTAGGAAAAATAATTAAAGGTAAGAAAATTAGGTTTATAAATGATATAAAATGATAACTACATTCATGATGATGAGGTTTATAGTGGGGTAAGATCATAAGTCCTATATAAATATAATAAACATTTGAGAAAATAATATTCAAGTGTGAGAGATACCATGTGATGAAAGGTTGTGTCTATATTTTAATTGATAATTCTTAATTAATTATTATTTCATAGAAAATCCAACAAAATGATAAAGAATAAAAAAAATTAAAACTATTTTCTAAAATGTGTTTTCTATTGTTGATTTTAGTATGTAAGATTGATCTAAAAGTTTTTTAAATAAGTTTTATTTTGTTATAAATTCTACATAGATATCCATTATTAATTAATTAGATACGAATAAATTATTAAATAGGATATTCTTTACCATCATTTTTTACTTCCCATTTCATTATATTGGGAAAAATGTGTTTATAAAAATCATTGTGAGGTCATATGTATAATACATTCTTAAATTAAACATGAAACACACACTCCTATATATTGCATCCCACTAAACCATCCCTATAACTAAACCAATAACCTAACTTATGTATTAAGATAAAAACACATTTTTTAGAAGACAGTGCTGAACTTAGGAACTACCTAATTACTGCATCATTGAAAATTCCACCATGAGGGGGATGGTATGCCACTAATTTAAACTCCTTGATTTCACATAAGAAAAAAGAGTTCTATAATTATTCCCTTACAACTTCCACAAATTGGTCACTTTCAAGTAAATAAATTATATATTCAATGAAACCACTCTAGAAAATTTTTGAAATATGATTGAGTAATGTGAGATTAACATCACCCAAATTTTGGTGGGTTTAATCTAATAGACTATCTTGGAGTTTTTATCCCCCTAACCTAGATCCATGGATATCTTAATGAAAACTCGTTATAGCTATAATTTATGTAAAGTTCATAAATGTGTATCCCATATTTTAATTGGTCATTTTATTTTTATCAACAAATAAATGTTATATTTTAAATAATTTATTATATGGAAAGTACTGTAAAAATAATTAAAAATTCAACAAAAATAAATTACTAAAAATAAAATAAAAAACATAAACTCATATACAGAGAAGGTAGAATTGGTAGTATATCGATTATACTCTAGGTTTTATTTTAGACATTTCTCATCCAAAATATTAACAACATTCTCTATACTGAAGTTCACATACACAACTACATCAATAGAATGATATATAAACACATAAAAGTATTGGAAAATATAAAATAATATGGAATAAGTGGTAGAATTTTATAATTATCCCAAAAAAATTTAAGTAAAATCATAACGATAGTTCCCCATAAACAATAGGATATTTTTTAATATTTTCATTAAGGCCCCCTCATAAAAACCCTATAGGAAAAAATATAACTTTGAGAAATTACAATAAAATAAATTTTCGGAATGAAACTTAACCAATTTTAAATGTACTATTTTATAATTGATATGTCCTATAATATTTTTCAAAGGGTAAAATCAATATTACAAATTACAATAATTTATATTATTTTAATGCCACCAAAATAGGACATAAATGTGATACCTTGAACAATTTCTTTTAAATATTATTGATGGTAAATAATCATAGTAAAAAATATTGAATATGGTGTGGTGAGTGTAGAGATAACATTAATGATTTCTCGAAGACACACCAAGATAGAAAATTAGGCATAGAATCTCATATCATGGGAACATATTTGTAACACCCAACAAAATATTTGGAATCTCGTGAATGATTCTATATGAGGTTTATTTTATCCTCTCATTCTATAGATATTGTTGGATGGTTTATCCATGGTTTTACCTCGTATGATTTTTAGATGGTGTAATAAACATTTTATCCTCATGGAATCATTCTTTAATTTCATATTTTTTTCCACCATTTATTTTTTATGTTTTACACATTTAATATTGGTGTACTTAATTTCATGTTTTCTATTTCTATTTTAATATTTTAAAATTTATTTTCTAGAAATAATCATCTTAATAGTCATGAAGGTAGTTTCAAATCCATCATAACAATATTTTATATCTCAATAGAGGTATCAAAAATACTTTTGGAGAAATATATTGTACTACATAACATGGTTTGTATCAATCCATGGAAATAAAAAACAATATCGAATAGTTTGATGAGATTAGTTATCCATGCAAAAAATGATGTATAGTCAAAACACATGATTGGTGATAAGAGGAACGTTGGGAAAATACCTATCTTCCCGAAAACATATAGAATATTTTTGTAATAACATACTAGGTATGAAAAACTATTATGATCAACCAATACTGTATTTTCTAGAAAAGAGGAGAAACCTACACCAAAATCACCGCACCAAAATTCACATCCCTCGAATAAACTGAACATGATTTCTAAAAGGAAATGATTGAAAGAAAAAAATGATAATTGAACAAAACATATGTTTTCTTGTGGTTTAGACATGAATCCAAATACATATGGGGATTTAGATTACATTATTTCAAGGAACTCAAGATGAATACAGTAGAATAAGTACACACAAAACAGAAGTTATTTCACCCTATTGATAAAGTAGAGTCTAAAAAATGAATCCAAATGCAATAAACTTTCAATATTTATATGGATAATTCCATCAAAAATAATCTTCAGGTAATTCCTTCCTTTCATTAAAATACTTCCACCACCACAACTCCATCTTTTGATATAAATTTCTCCCTTTTGAAACTCTCATGAGATTATCATTACATTTTCATATGTTATTCTTATATATTCCGTATTCCACAACTCTTCATGGGAAATCCTTCAAATATACCCTTATGATATTAAGAGTTATTTTTATGAAATTCCTTCCTATCTCTTATACTACCTCCTTAAAAAGTTATTTAGGTTTATGTTATGATTTTATATTCAAATTTCTTCATCATCTAATTACTAGACATGCATAACTTCTAGACTCTTTGATGATAGCTAATACTAATCCACCATATCCATTTGAGCTATCTAATATAAGATATTTGTAATTTCACATTCCAATAATTCCATTTCATTAAATAGAAATGATTTTCAAAGACAAGACTAACAATATTCTACTTAAGAAATATTTTGTAGGTTATATACCATTTAATTTATAAATTCCTACAAAAATCTTCCATTAATAAAAATTTCTTTGTATCTGCTTGGTTCCCCCACAATGCTATTAATCATCCCAATCCAACTATTTCACAGCACGAATTAAAAAAAATATAAACTAAAATAATTATTATCATTCCTATCATATTTATAGATCCTTGAAACTTCCATAAATCTAGTAATATATCATCTAAACACTTTTAAAATCACATTATATTTTAGTTATTTTTTAAATTTGAATGAAACATTGTGTTTTTTCAAGTGTATCACACTTTATAAATCATAAAATATTATTCCATAAGATTTTATTCTTCTATGATCTTCTAATAACCCCTTAAAATAAATAAACTACCTTTTATCTTTCATCAATGATATCTACTCTACTTTTCTTGTTTATATTTGATCTACTGTTTTAATATTATACATACAACTCATATACATTCCTTTAAAATTGAATATACATCTAGTGGTTCACATACAAGTGTCAAAGTATCCTCTAAAGTCTAAGTTAGAAAACAAAAATAATTAATTTTCCATTCTGAATCAAAGTTCCATGATTCTAGAATACGTTAAGTACCAGAGAATCTACTTTACATCCTCTTAATGTTCTCTTCCAAGATTAAAAATTAACCTTCTACAACTCCCACTTCTTTCATAATGTCCTGCAAAGTACAAACCATGGAATGGATTTTGTTTTAAACTACCAATTCATAGGGAATATCTTCCTAATACACTACCTCATGTTCTATTCATGGTGGTGTCTACCAAATAAATATAAAATTCATGGACATGGGAGTGGCCACTATTTTCTTTGCACTCATTTCAAATAAATACACCCCCATTTGAATGTAGTAGGAATGCATCAGGTACAAATTACTAAAACATAATTCCCTTATGATCTACATCCCATGTATCTATTTATTCAAACTGGGACCTTTTATCTTGAATCATTTGAAAAAATTAAACCTTTATCTCATAAACCTTTTCCTTCAATAGACCATTAATAATATTTTCATAAATATATAAGTATAATTATGAAACTCCCATAATTGTACACCTTTTACTAACAGAAATGGTCTCTATTACTCCACATGAACATCTACTTCTTAATAAAAGTTTTGAACGTATGATCCCAATGACTTGGTGTTAGCTTCAAACCATAAATTCCTCACTTTATCTTGCACAAAATTTCCACATTCTGATTCTCTATGAAATAGTATTTTTTTTCATGTTAATTTTCATATCTGAGTCAATGTGAGGTAATTTTATCTCAAAATATAATTATTATAGTTGAAAACCCTCCATGGAAACCATATTATATGACACCTCGATATTCATCTGTTTAACTATTGGTGAAAATATATCAAAGAAATTCACACATTTAATTAGATAAAATGATTTCATAACTAGTTGTTCATTGTACCTATATCTACCATCGTATTCCTTATTTAGTTGGTACACCCATTTTTTCAAAATAATATTATTCCAAGTTGGATGATAATTTATCTCCCATGTTATGGATACATTGAGGAAGTCAATATCACAACTCAATCCTAACAACAATTTTTTTGAGTATTTCATATTTATTGTCTCTTTCTATATTTATAAAACTCCATATTTTTTAGAAGAATCTAATTAATATCAATTCCATACCTCATTTCTTGATTTATAAATATGGTAGATCTCTACAACTCCCTTTATGACTCATCTGCATTCAAAACTACAATATCGAAAACCTGGTATTCCAGAATTATTCCTTTTAAAACACTTCCTTAGGAATCTTCATAAATTTTTCATGATAGAAACCATCAATTCTCATGAATTAGGGAGTGAATAAAGTAATAAAATTTCCCACTCTAAGTCACCAAATTTCAAATTCACTAATTATAACCGAATTCATGTGATACTGATGTAATTGATGCAATATTCAATAGGTTTATATTTTCTTCCTCATATTGAACAACCAATACAAGAGGAACAAATTTCATAATGTTAATGGTTTCTCAAACAAATAAAGAAGGGTATTAATAATTTCTATAGTATTATTTAATTCCTAGATGTTATAATCCTTGTTCAGAGATAATTACATCCATAATAATATTAGTTCTTTCTAATGTGTCCTCTCTCATTCTTATTTATTCATCTATTCCGTCTTGTTACATATGAATTGATTATCAAGGTCCTTTTATAGTATATAATCATTTATCTTCACTCTCTATAACCCAAAATTTATATAGTTAAACATACCCACTCAAAACATACCCTCATAAAATATCATCACTTCTAATGGGTAGTGAATTACAATTAAATATTAGGAAACATAAGAGGTACCTTTTACTACTTTTCTGATATCTTATACAAAAAAACTATATATTGATGGTCCTATACAGAGCTCCCAAACCCTTTTAGTGGGGTATGACCATATAATAATATTCAAATAAATCTTTTATACCACTTATTAAGATAACAATTATATTCTATTGAACCCATATAATATGTTCACGGGAACATAGTCAGTGGAAAAAAGTATCACAATCATCCCAAATTATAATGAATAAAACATAGAATATAGTAACACAAAAATACCCACATCACATGGAACAACCAACAAATGAACTAAAAAATAGTTCTAGAATAGAAAAACCAAAATACAAAAAAAAAATAGATGATTTTTTATATGGTTTTAATGTCAGTCTTAATCCATGAGGGGAATGTTTCTTTTCTATTATTCAATTACTAAAAAGTTGAATATAACAGAATAAATCAATGAAATCACATGAGATTTTACCCTAATTATATGGTAGTGTCTAGCTAGTGTTTTCAATCACCACCGCATTCATTTTGTTGGACGGATATTTCTAATAGATTTATCTCCCAAAAAAACCACCAGATAAGTCAAATACTATCACCGCATTAAATCTATATTCTAGTGAATGGTTTTCCCTTATTAAATTATAATTATTTTTCTAATATTTTTACAAATGTTAATATTACATTTTACCATTACAAAAACACTCATAGGGGAATCTTTAAGAGTTACTCTTATACTCTTAGAGTTACTTTCATGCATTTCCTCTATGTATCCCACACTGCCTCCATGATAAGTGATCAAGTTGTAACATATAATTTCATTATATGACTACTCCATTTTGTAATCACAAAACCATATAAATTCCTAATGTTATGAAATTATTCATTTTCATTCAACTATCTTCATCTAAAATGTTAAAATTTAGAGCCCCATAATTTCCACTTTTGATATTCCCCCTATCTTCATTATCAATTGGTTTTCATAGTCGATTCTAACAAAGACTGTGATGGAAACTAATATAAATTAGGGAAAAATTACACTTAATCGTGTGATTGGATATAGATAATGTTATCGAAAGGAATATTTCATCAAAAAATTTCCCAAATTGAATCATAAATAAAGAATTATATTCCTAGGATATATTAAAACTATTAAGGGGTGTAACATATGGTATCACACAACTCATCATCAAGGGGATGTAATAATCTGATGAAAAATATTTAAAAAATAAAATTCAAGGGATTTTCAATTATAGAGACAAAAAAATTATCATCATGAGAATATATTATTAGTAAAGTGGTTGAGATTTTAATGAATCAAGAATTGTCAAAATCAAATATGGGAATCCAAATATATTTCATAATAAACACTCGAATCATCATTTCATATGGTGTAGAAGTTTTAAATCATTAAAAACTATATTTATAATTATTGGATTGAAAATGGAAATATCTAAATGAAGTGTGAAGATATTACTGATAATAAATCACTACATCAAGTAGGAGACAATTGGAATATTAATCCGAGGGAAAATCAATATTATCGTAAATAATAATTTATAGGATTTAATTCCATGATGGATGAAATAAATGTGATACATTGAATATTATTAGTTATATATACCCAATAATGAAGTATCATAATTAAATATAGATAAACTTTTGGCGTGTGTGTAGATATATCACTATAGGTCTCAAAAAGGTACACCAAGATGGAAACTTGATCATACAATCTTTTAAAGTTAAATAATTTCTATAACACCCTAATAATGTCATGGAATCCCTTAAATGAGTGTTTCTAAGATCTAATTTCTTCTATTATTAAAGGGAGATGTTTGGAATATTTTATATTGGGTTTTTTTCTAATAATATAGATATAGATTATAACCCGCATTTTTTAAATTGAATTCATAATTCATTTACCTATTGTTTTTACCCAATATTTAGACTCCCATGTTGAAAATTTGTTTCCGTGATTTTAGGTTTTGTCTTTATTTACTAATATTGTGGGAATTTATTTTTAGATGATCATTACACTAATTGTCCAAATTAAAGTATAAAAATTATTGTGATGATATTTTATGCCTTAAAATTATTACATATAACTGTTGATAAGATTTCATATGATCATCAAACCTAATAGGAAATTATGGATATAAAAATAATGAAGTGTACCACCCATTATTTTCCCTTCCTGGATCTCCTTTTAGAGAGAAGTGAAACAGAAGCCACATTCATTAAAATAATTTTCCTTACATCATTAAACTGAATAAAATTCATGGAAACCCATATTTTAATTATTTCATTTTTGGTTTCATCACCAGTGATGCCTATTTCTTCCATATTAGAGGTAGGTAATCCCCCTTGCAAGAGCCTTAGTAGTATTACAATTTCATAGTAAAAACTAAAATATCAGTTTCATATTTTAATTTCAAAAAAAACACATTAACTAATAGAGTTATAATGTCCACTAAGATGAGTTCAATATTTTATGTGCGTTTATCATGTGGTGGTTAATGTGATGGAAAATTATTAGAGTGAATATTGATGTCATCGACTATTTAAAGAGAAATTATGAAATAAATGATGTAGTGTTCTATAAACTATGTCATAGTTTACGAATCAACAATACATATTGTGATGGAATGATTAAAAAAATATTTTTAGTCATTTTTCCCATATAATTTTAAAAAAAAATAAATAAACCATGGGGAATAAAATCATACCTCTGTTTTATTTTCCTTGTTAAGGTTTCCTAATAAAATGATCATGGTTGAACTAGAAAACTCTATGGTGATTTTGATGATAAATTGAAATGGTGAATGATCTTTCTTCCCTTATGAAAGAATAAAAATAGTAAAATAAATACACTAATGTTTTTATGTCAAGGTCATATTGTTTCAATGAAATCATGGTTGTTTCAATGAAATCATGGTTGTTTCAATGAAATCATGGTTTTTCATGCCATGTGATGTTTTAGATAATGGTTTTTATTTATAATATTAAATTAAAATCAAATCATTATAGATTATCAATAGTGATACTTATTTTAAGAATTAAAGTATCCAATTTAGAGAAAGTGGTGAAGTTTAAGAAAAATACACCATGGTTCACCTAACAATGTAATGGGTTTTTATAAAATCCATATTTAATTTATTTTAATGATTTTTCTTGGTATATACCACATATAATACCCAAATGTTCTATTCAATGTACCTTAATCATATAAACAGTGATGTGATGTTTTATGGTAATGTGAAAGATCTAATTGAAGAAGTATTTGGAGTGGAAGTTGAGGTTGAATTTTATATTAGATTTTGAATTCTAAAAAGAATAAAATGGTGAAGAGGGAGAGTAAGACACCTAAATAAGAAGAGAAGATGTCCATATTTTCATCTACATGAATTATTTTATGATAAATACCTGGGAAGTGAATATTGAAGGCTTACTTTGAAGTGGATAAACTAATTTTTTTGTAATATTTCATTTGGTTTATCATTGATTTTACACGATCACATATTTATTTATATATCATGATATGTTAGTGAAAGAGGAAGGATATTTTTGGGTGATCATATATGTTTGTTTGTTCTCATGATTTCAATGTTCTGGTGATCAGACCAGAGAATAAAAATAATTATTTAATAGATATAATTTCAACAAAATTAAATTGAAGTTGAAGACTCTAATTATTATAAACCACCAATAATTATATAGTATTTTTTGGTAGAAAATATATTTTTTATGGAGATATTTTTATTCACACAAGATAAAGATAACCCTTTTTCATTAAAAAATTATATGATAAATGTGGATTTTATAAAAAAATATAATTACATTAAATTCTAAGGGCTTACCAATTAAATTATAATTTTTAACCTTTCACATAGTTTTATTATTTAGGGTTGTGTGGATTTTAAAATGAAGTTGCTAAATTAAACTTATTGTGTTTTTGAAATTTTGGGTTTAAAGAGTATGGTTTGAAGATATCTTGTTTTGTAATCATAATAACCAAAAATGATGGTTTATTTTGGATGATGTATTAAAATAATTTATTAATTGATTAACCCACCTCTTATAAATATGAGTTGGAATCCATATAATTGGTATCAAAGTAGTTTCCGAGTTCATCATTTAAGACATAAGTAATTTGATGTTATTGTCATTAAGTACTCTCTTTTTTAATGATGAAGTAATTATTTGAGTTTTATATCTATCATGGCTCATATTAATTTTGTGAATAGAATCGTTTCCCCAATTTTTATATGAAATTTTATAATATTTAAAAGAAATTAATGCTTTCATTATTGATCACATTTCTTATGGTGGTTGTAAACATGTAACTAAAAGTTTTACTCTAGTTTTGGATGGCTCAATGATAAATATGAGTAATAGAAATAATATATTAATCAATATATAAGTAAGTATTTCACAACATTAATTTTAAATAATGAATTGTGAAAGGCTATAGGGATTCAGAAATAAAAATTATTTTCTGATAAGACAAGGAATATTCATGAATTTAATATTAAAATAAAAGGAAAAATCTAATATGGAATACCTAATATGAATACATTGGTGTGCTTGAAAGATATAATGTGTATGATTTACTTACTATAGAGAATAATATTTTGTTCTAATTGACTGGTTTTCTAGAAACTATTAAATATTTTATCATATTCAATAATTCTAATTATACTTTTTATATGGGTTTTAACATTACTCATCCCGCTAGGAATCCCTTAGCATGTTATTAATTTATGTGTTCCACCCTGAGCCTACCTCTTATAGGATAGGGGATGGAGACTAGAAAAAATAATAAATAACATAAATGGGTTGTATTATTCTATAACATCCTATAATAATAATTCATCCCAAATACACAAAAATAAAAACAACACTAGTAAAATATAAAAATAATTAAACATTATAAAATGAAACTATATGATATCAAATAAAAAGTAAAATTACAGTGAGGAAACTAAATTGATGGATGTATAAAATCTTAAAACAAAACTATATAGTAAAATTGAATATAAGAGTGGTAAAACACATCCTTACTATATGGTCACCAAGAATAAACACAACCATTAACCATCACCAAGATATAGTTATTCATATTATCAGCTCCATGTATTCCCTTAAAAAGCCAATACATATAAAATTTTCATAGGAAAACAATATATGATCACAAAGCCATTATGTTTTGAGTATTAACATTCCCAATATAATAAATAGAAACAACTTTAATGATATTATAATAGGCTATATTGAAACCCAATCCAAAGGGTAATAATGTTTTTGATCGTGTCAAGTTAGATAATTATTTTAACTATGGATTTTCTTGGTATTTGAGGAACCCTAGTTCATCTCTCAAAGAATTAGTAGATAATTAATTTTAAAATAACTTTTTAATTATATAAAAATAGTGGGATTTTTCATTAAATATGGGATTTTTGGATCAACTGAAAATCATGCATGAATGAAAACAAAATAGAAATGAGAATTTAATAAGATGATTTATTATATTCCACTCAAGGAAATCTCCAGATGATCATCCTTAATTTCTTCAAGATATAGGGTTAAGATATTTTAATCCCTAGTTTGTAACACCTAGAACCATAATGTTAATAATTTTATATTAAGATACCTTCTTGGGTTTGATTGTAAACACAAAATGATTCACCAATTACCACCGATGATTTGGTGATTTCTGTTTGACTTCATAACTAAAATTCACAATGATAACAAAAAAATAAGTTTATGTGATCTCAAGGTTTATATGTTGTTTTAGTTTCATACAATGAAATAAATTTACATGTATGTGGTAGTGTTATGTTAATTCATTATACCAATATGAATCACACAAACACCATAATTGAAATAGTAAAAAATACGTTCGGAATAAGAACCCACAAATATGATCATGAAATTTTGAGTCTGACATGCCATTATATAACTCAATAAAAGAAGATAATTGGATGATAAAAAAATACACACACCTATGATTTAAAATATCATTCAAATAATATGAACATGAAGATAAGGATTAACATCACATTTCTCCCCTGGTGATTCCAATGAGTTTATAACTCCAGAGAATAGTATTAAACCATATATGAAGAAATAGAATATCCCAAGAACTCAAACACTTCACCTCATGTTGATAATCCTCTAGAAATGTGGTATATGAGTCCTTATATTAATAATTAAATAATAATTCCCATAAAATAAGTCAAGTTCATAAATGACTATGTGATTATTCAAGGAAGCATTTCTCCCTCAACATGGTATTTCTAGTGGACAAAAATAAACACTGATTCCAAACTTATAATTTGGTGGACTCCTAGGGCGTTGAGTTACATACCCATTGGAGGTAAAATCATATCAATTTGATTTCTGAATCCCAATTTATATCTCAAATACCAAAATATGGTACAATATATCTCTCCGATGTTTACCTCTCATTGATGGACTCTATATAACCACTTTTACTTGGAACAAGCCTTTATATAAATTTAATAAATTTTATACCACTGAATTTTTCATCCTCGAAAATTAATTATCTAATTGGGTCAATTAAAAATTGTATTTCATCAATAATTTTTTCAAAAAATTAATTAAAAATATTTATTAAATTAAAATTATTTAATAATTATATGCTAAAAATCATAAATACAGTAATTCATATGTATAAGGGTCATAATAAACTACATATCACAATATGATCACACCCTAACCCCTAAACTATTGTAATCCTAGGAATATTATTTTATCCAAATCAAATATCATTCCTAAATAAATGAGAATAAAATTACCATGACTATTTTCAAATGAAATAAATCATTCCTTGTTTATAAATTCAATTTTATATTCATTTTTATGTTTTAGCATTAAATTTTTTTCAAATTCATTTGTTTACCCATGAAACATGTTTGGACCTACCCCACATGGAAATGTTCTCTCTTCACTCCAGGAACATATAAAAGTGTAGTTGTGATCATTTTCTATAGTTCTTCTGTTACTACCATATATATTTTGAGATCCTAAATTTTTTATTGGTATAAAATATTTTTCAAATAAGAGGACTTCCAATAAGTGGTTCTAATATTCATTCTCGTGTATGATATGATGTTTAAAAATATGATGTAGAAGAAGAGTGTTTAATGTCTTATGTAAAAATAATTTCATAATTCTATAAGTGTTTAGAATAAATATACTCACTCAACCCCTAACATAGTGTATCCCTCCTAACTCACCTTCCCCAATATTACTTTCATGTGGGTCATAACCATCCACTGAATAATAATGAGTAAACTTGTTATTTTTCATAATTTTTTTATATTATATTTATTTATATTTATAAATTTAAATAACTAATATGCTTTATATATAAAGTTTTCATTAGTGATAAAGATAAAATAATTTTTAATGCAATTTTGTAATATTTTTTGTGAAACCAGTTCCAAAAACAAATTTATTCACTCTTTCACTAAACCCTTAACAACGAGTCTTTCCAAACATTTCCAAGGGGAAAACCACCTTATCAACAATTCTTATAAATGAAAAGGGAATGTACATAAGATATGGGTATATAATAATACATTATTTTGTAATGTGGATTTGATACTAGGTAATTAGATGGTTTCAACCGATCTATAGTCTTCCAACAGATGGTCATCCTGGAGCATGGGGGATCCATGCATGAGTTCCTAACTTTGTGGTATTGGGAGGCAGATCAGTGAGGCAAGGAGACTAATATTTGTGTCATGGTGTTATCTTTTGTGTTCTGGACAATTTGGAAAACAAGTAATATAAGGTATGAAGGTATGGTTTTCTCTCATCCTTTAATTTGTCTACGTGTTCTTTCTCTTGTTGCGGTGCTCAGAACCCTCATTCTAGGTGGTGTTTTTGGGATAGCTAGCAAGGTGATCATCCCTGGGAATTATATAACCACTGATGGTAGAGCTCCACAATGAAGATAGATTAGTTGGACTCCTCCTAGATAAGAATTTAATGTAAATGTATTTGGATTTTTCCTTTATGGTGCTATGAGAGGTTTCATATTGGTGTGTGATGTTAGAGGTTATATCATCCATTCCTTTTGCACCTTCTATGGTCCAAGAAACTCTATTGGGGGAAAACTAGAGCTTTTTACAGTGGAAACATTCTTATAAATCAGTTAAACATCAATATTGCTTTAGTGTAGATGCACTAGAAGATCATTTTGGGATTGAATAGATATAATTTCAGTATTCCTTGGTTCTTAGTTTACTATATCAATATGCGAAGGTTTATTGTTGATCATGGCATAGATTTCAGTCACACTTGGAGTGAGGGAAACATCACGGATGACTCTCTGGTGAGTATAGGGATCCATATATATAATCTCACACTCTATAAATGTAGGTGTGATCTCTCTCTTAATTATAATCAAATTTTTCTAGGGGATGCCTTGGACCTCCATCATTTTCAACCTCCTTAAGATTAATGTCTTTTTGGAAAAAAAACTTATTTTAGTGATATCCTCTGTCATTAATTTTATCACTTGAATCTTTTTCCTTTAAATAGAATCAAGTAATGTTCGTGTTTCCATACATAACCTGAGACTCCTAAGAAATTGGTTAAAAGGACGCATATGAAATAAAGGGCTTAGAATGTCTTTTTAATAAGGTATTTAAAATATTGTTCAATGTTAATGTTTCATGAATTTCAAAAATCCATTAAACATTTATGAATAAGTAAAAAATACATGTTGTAGAAAAATATTCTATATCAACATTTAATTGAAATTATTTTTTCAAAAACAAAGAACTTTTCCAGAAAATCCACAACATAAAAAACATTTTGGATATTTTATTTAAGATTAAGGTGTATATAAAAACAAAAAACCATTAAAAAGAAAGAAAATATGGAAAAATGATGATTTTTTTTTTAATATATATATAAATATATGGAATATAAAAATAAATATATCACACTTTTTGAACTTAAATCTTAAATATCTTATGTCTCCCTCCCCCACACCAAGAAATATTCATTTTCTTACATATAATTACTTTATATAAATAGGAAAGTAAATAATATTATGAATAAGGTACATCCTACTACATTTTTTCGTTTTTGGCATCCATCAATTGGATTTCCTCCATTGGATTGTAAGACCTTAAAATTCTAAAAGAATAACATTTTATTCAGTAACATTTGTGACCTGCAACAAAAATTATATAAAGGAAATTAGGATCCTGATACTTTATGATATATTTAATATTTTAAATAAATTAAATCTATTATATATCATCCGTTACTTTCAATTATGAGTTTCTATTTCAGTACATGCATTATTGATTTTATCTTGATTTACAAAAAATAAAGACTTTCTTTAATAGCTTACATGACCCGCAAGACTGAGTGTCACTGAAGAGTATTAATATTACTATTTAAAATGAAAGTTATCTCTTATCCATTAAATTGGATTTTATAAGTAGGATTAAATAACTTTCTAAAATATATGTATAAATTCATTGGTTACAAATTAATGAGTAATGGAAATAAAAAATGAATTAATATAAAAGATATGTATTTATAAAAAAATATATTCATGCATCCAAAATAGTTTTACCCGATTAAATTAATTTAATTACTGTTATATATTTATATTTTTGAAATTTATATAATTTAAATTTAGAATAAAAATTGATATTCATCCAACAGATATGAGAGAAATAAAATAATAATAAATCTAATTTTATGCAAAAAAATATATTTTTTTCTAAAGGTAGTTCTTCAAGATTTTGATTAGGTGCTTCTATTAAAACTAAATTTTGACACCTTTATAAATTTTATTTTACAAAATAAACATAATTTTTTAATGATAAATGTACAAATTATCTTAGGGTGAGTTTTTTTTATTTTTTTGAGAAGTTTCATTTTTTGATAAATTGTTATAAAAACAGAGTTTTAATTGAAATCTCAGTTGTCATATAAATAATTAATAATGATAAATTATATTTTATATTTGTTTTAAATCAATATTATATCAATAATAAATCAATAAATCCAATTTATTTCATTAGAATAAATTTTATATTGATTTTTTAAATAAAAACTACAAAAACGTTTTAACATTTTCACTTTAAAACCATGTTTTCTCATCTGATCTACGAAATTAATTTTAAATTAATTATTTATAATTTTTTTATTTGATTTTTTAAAAATTTATTCAATGTTTATAATCTTAATAATTTATAATTTCTCATATTTTCAACTTAATTTTTGACCAAAATGATTGGAGAAATTAGTTAAAATTAATTTCATCGATTAATAGAAAACATGTTTACCATAGAACTAAACATTAAACTTAAAGGGAAGATGACCTAGAAACTTTCCCAAAACCCATTATATTTCCATATTTAGACCTTATCCCTTATATTCCCAATTTTTTTACAATATTAGATCCTCTTGATGTGGAAATAATGTGGATGGGATTTTTTCCTTCAAAAATTTACAAGTTTCCCGCTCACCCCACTTATAAAAGGTCGCCAACTCCCCCCCCCCACCCACCCACCCACCAACCCCTTCTAAGAACCCCTCAAACCACATTGATTTATAAATTACTTACTATAATAACTCCTCATCATCCCTCCCCTCTCCATATAGGTCTTAACCTTTTTATAAAGATAACTTTGGATGGTATTTGTGAAAAATAAAGGAGGATACCTGAAAAGAGGTAGTGTTGGTATTTTTTATTTCATTATCCACATCCTTAAATTATTTTCATATCATTTATAACACCCCAAGATTCCACGGTACGCTTCTCTTTGAATAATACAATAGTGTGTGTTGTACACAACTTTGAGTTCTAACACACACCACAACCAATCAAATTAGCCGTTATGAATAGTAATACCCCCTTTTTAAATTTTATAAATTTTACCTTTTAAAATGGACTTCATTTTTGGATTTTTAATATCGAAATTATCTTAGGTTGAATTTTTTGTATTTTTCTGAAAACATTCAATTTTTGATGAATAGTGACAAAACACTGAGTTATAGTTTAAAACGGAATTTTTATTTAAATAAATATTTATTTTATTTAAATTTAATTAAGGTTGAAATAGATAAATAATACCTATATAAGTTCAATGTAATTCATTAGAGTTAGTTTAGAATAATTTTAGATATATAAAAATTTTATGGAACTTTTAACCGTCTTTTACCCACCTCCTAGAAGAATTTGGAAATTCACATAAAAAATAATTTTACCGCTTCTGTGAGTGGAATTTAGAAAATCTGAGAGACATGGTTAATATCAAGGAGTAAAAGGTTGTTCAATAAGATAAAAAATAATTTTTGGTGAATAATAATTTTTCTTTTATTTACCACGGTTAAAAGTAAATAGGGTAATTAAGGGTAAAAATGATATTAATATTACCCTAAAACATGTCCGAATTATATTGGAAAAGTGTATCTTGACCAAAAACAACCTTAGGAATAAAATATTATCATTTAGGTCCACTTGTATTAGATTAGAAAATTTATTATTATTTAAGTCAAAGAAGAGTCAAAAGAGTTAAAATCAAAGTTTAATAACTAAAACATTTTTAATATAGATTTATACATAAGATAAATTCGATTATAAAAATTAATTATAAATATAAAAATATTTCCTACATAATGGTATTTTATTTATAATTTTTAGACACTAAATAATATAATTTATTTATGACACAATGGTGAAGCATTAATTATCTATTTAATAAAATATTAACATAATTGATATTATAAATATCAAAATAAATATAATTTGAGACTTTTTATGAATTACACTAATTTTATAGGTTAATATGACATATTAGGATTGGTTATATAATTTTTTTTCAAAGTAATAATGTTGTTATGAAATTATCAAAAAAAATACCCAATAGTGTCAAAATTGACATAAAAGAGTTTTTAAAACAAATATTATATTATTAATTGATATTCTATTCCTAAAAATCTACGGTTTGGAAAAAGGAATTATATAATGATATGTGTATCATTAATGGACCACTTGGGGGGTCTCTTGAAGGTATATAGTAAGTTTATTAACTATATAATATAAAAATACAAATAGACATGGTAAATGTCAAACTATTTAACTAAGAGTTAAATATAAATGATAAGGTTAATATAGTGACCCAAACCTATCTAAAATCTATTGGTTGAAAGGATTTAGACACATACCCACCTTAACCTTTAAATAATACACTTTGGAGCCATTATAAACCGAATATGAATTTATTATAAAATAATATTTCTAGCTTTTCCAAAGGTGCCCCTCACCCCTCTTATAAAAGGGCACTCCCCCTTCTCTCTAATTCACACCTTCAAAACATTTTGACTCTTCCAAAACCTTCCCAAATATTCTCTAAACTTCCCTAACTTCAACCTAGAGGCATTATTTTGATCATAATTCTAACCTACGGAGCCCTTTTGATCAAATCAAAAGGAATAACCCGAAGAAGAGGTAATGTTTTCACCACCCTCTTTCAAGTTCCTTTCTTCTTCAAATTCTTATTACTTTGTTATTTCCATTCTAAAATAATAACTCTAGTATCTTCTATATACTGTGATGTTATTATAAATATTGTACAACCATATTCATTATTCTATCCATCCTTTGAATGACATGTCACCATAAGTATGTACGTACGGCTTACCGTCTTCACGTCGTTGTGTAATTGTTATTCAAAACATTTTTATTTGGATAGTTATGATAAAGATATTTAATTGATGTAAATAATAAATATAACAAGATAATGATTCTATATATATATGATATACCATCCAATTATATATTATTTTAATATCAAAAGAATGATATTGTCGCTTGTGCGTACGTACGGATTACCGTCTCCACAAACGTGATGAGATTCATTCCCCATCGTATCCATTCAAGACTAAATTTCATTTCATGATTAAAATTAATTTTTAGATACGTGATATAATTCTGGATATTAATAATATACATCCCATCCATAACAAATATGACTCACATAACAAATAATATAAAGGAAAATGAATCAGTTAACACCCAAAATGATGATAATACTAATATATTATTAACAAATCGAGCTTAAAATATCATATATGATATCATATTAATGTATATGATTCTTGTATAATTTAATAACAATTATTTCACAATTTTATAGGAGTTTAACCTACCCTAAACCAAGGAAAATTACAAGGTAAGGGTTTATTTCACAATCTATTCATTTTCCGAGGTTGTTTATACGTAATTATCTACTGGGACCTCTTTATCATCCACATCTATGTTTCTTAAAAAGGTATTTGAAATCATTATTAATATTTTACAAACTATGGGTTAAATTAATATATACCCTTGTTTGACTTTTTATAAGAAGTTTATTGAGGAATCATTCTGTCGTTTTCCAAACAAGGTCCTTTTTAACATTTTCGACAGAATTAAGGTAAGAATGTCTTTTTAACTTATACGGCGGGTGCGGAAATTTTCCTCAATTATAAAATCGTCGAAGATTCCCTTACAAGATTATAAAAATATTTTCAAAGTAAATGTTTTATTTTATTATTAATTGACTTTTAAATGATTTAAAAAAAAGAGATATTTCTCTCAAATAGTTTTGATTTCATCTATGTCAACATCCTTTGATGGATTTTAAGCTTATTTGAAGTTTATTTATTATGATACAAAACATCCATATTGTATTGAAGGTTTTATGATATGTTTTACTATGGATGTGTTATTTTTATACCATTCATGGTTTATAGAGAAAGTATTTACATTTAGTATTCCGGTTTTAATATGAATGTTTGTGTTATTTTTAAACCTGTTCATATGAGGAATGCATTGGACTTAATAAGTGACAGGTGGAGCCTGCTATAGCTCCTCGATGCATCAGTAGGTCTCATGATACAAACTAGTGTCTTGGGACAAGGCCTTGAAAAAATCTTATTTTTTGTCTTGGTACAAGGCCTTGACTATGTGGTTATGATAGTCTGGCATTATGCATTCCATCATTATGAAAGTGGTTATTGAAATTGCATGTGATTATTCAATTAGTAGAATATCCATGTGAATAAGTAAATGGAATTATTTAATTTTATTCCTTCCATATTATACTGAAGTTCAAGTTTAAAAGTATTTTGTTTTAGTTATACATTGCCTTAAATGTTTATGCCTATTTATGAAAGTTTCTGCTATATTGTTATCCTTTCTGGGTATCTAAGCTCACCCCTTTCTATGTTTTATTTTTCCCAGGATGTGAAGATGTATTTTACAAATTACCTGCAGGGATAGTATGAGGGGATATGAGTGTGGACTATAGAGACTATGTTGTTGTAGTTTTCATTTTATGATGTAATGTAAACTTTATGTAACGCCCCAACCCCAGTTACCCGAAGTCGGTGCATTATTACATAACATTGGTATGATCACAAAGGATCAAGTCTCGAAAGAACGATTAGTTTAGTAGCCTTGGAAACACTAGATACATTCATAAAGTTTATATTACATCAAAAAATGAAAACTACAACAACATAGTCTCCATAGTCCACTCTTATATCCCCTCTTACTATCCCTACAGGTCATTCATAAAATACATCTTCACATCCTGGGAAAAATAAAACATAGAAAGGGGTGAGCTCAGATGCCCAGTAAGGATAACAATATAAGGGAAACATTCATAAATAAGCATAAACATTTAAGGTAATGTATAACTAAGACAAAAGCCTTTTAAACTTGAACTTCAGCAAAATATGGCAGAAATAAAATTAAATAATTCCATTTACTAATTCACATGGATATTCTACTAGCTAAATAATCACATGCAATATCAAAAACCACTTTCATAATGATGGAATGCATAATGCCAGACTATCATAACCACATAGTCTAGGCCTCATTCCAAGACTACAAATAAGATTTTGTCAAGGCCTTGTGCCAAGACACTAGTTTGTATCATGAGACATACCAATGCATCGAGGAGCTATAGCGGGCTCCACCCGTCACTTACTAAGTCCAATGCATTCCTTATATGAATGGTTTGAAACATAACATAAACATTCGTATTAAAACTAGCATACGGAATGTCAATACTTTTAACCACAAACCATTAATGGTATAAAAATAGAACATCCACAGTAAAACATAACTCATTTGATACAATATGGAAGATTTTATTATATAATATTAACCTCAATCGAGAATAATGAAGTATATTTACATATATTAAAATAATCATCAAACTATTGAGAGAAATATCACCTTTTTTTCTTGAAAACATTTAAAAGTCACACTATTTGTCAGGAAGCCATTTAAAATAAATTTTTGAATCAAAGTGTCCCATACCACTTTGAAACTTTTAAAAGGATTTTTTATTTGAAAACTCTAATGTCCATATAAATAAATCATTTAAACCATTTTTAAAACATGGACGTTAATGAGAAAGATTTTGAATAATAAATCTTTAAAACATTTAAAATTATATTTTAGATAGAGTTCCAAACCAAAAGAGAGACACTTGAATAAAAATAATTGTGGTAATCAAGACTTTATAATATCATGAGAATAAATTGATTCATGATATACTATGTCAAAGTACATTATATACACCATATAAAAGAGAATTGGTGTATGAAAACAAATAAGTCTCAATAGAATGTAAATTGAGATGAAATCTCTTATAAAGACCATATCCTTAGGTTAAGGATAAATAAATGACATAATTATGTGTGAAAAATATAAATACACTCAATAAGATTGGATATTTTGTGTAAATAAATCAGATGACATTGACACATATTCTTGTAAAAACAACACCAATGAATTGGATATTTAACTCAACAAATAAAGATTGAGTTAAAATTACTTGTATCAAGTTCATATCGATGACTTGAGAATTTATCAATTGAGTGATTATGTGTATAAAAATTATATCCACATAAATAGGAGTGGAAATTATGACATAAGAAAATGAATAGTGATTCCACACATAATCTTGGAGTAAAATAATCAATGAAGTATGCGTAAAGCCGAATGAATGGAAATTGAAATTTCAAATTCCCTTATCGATTTGGTAACTTACGAAATATGCACCCATGAAAAAAGGATAATACAATGATGATTTAAATATCCATAAATTAAAGTATATTACACAATGAATACAATCATGGGCATTACACACACCACATCCAATAAATAAGTGGTGAACAATGGAAATATCACGAAATTAAAACTGAGATAAGAAACCCCTTACTTTGTACTTTTTCTTTGGTAATGGGTAAGTTATCCTCCTATATATTGGAGAAATAATTTTATTGAATTATACAAGAATCATATACATTAATATGATATCATATATGATCTTTTAACGTTGCATTGTTAATAATATCTTAGTATTATCGTCATTTCCTATGTTAACTTACTCATTTTCTTTTATATGTTTTGTTACATAAGTAGTGTTTGTTATGGATAGGTTGTATATTATTCATATATAGAATGATATCAAGTCCTTAAACGTTATTTTTAATCATAAAATGAGAATTATACTTGTATGGATATGATGGGGAATGAATCTCATCGCGTTAATGGAGACGGTAGTCCGTACGTACGTACGAGCGATAATATCATTATTTTGATATTAAAATTATATATCATTGGATGGTATATCATATATACAGAATCAGTATAATGTTATACTTATTATTTACATGAATTGCACATCATTATTATACCCATCTAAATAATAATATATTGAATAACAATTACACCACGACGTGGAGACGGTAGGCCGTACGTACGCACGTATGGAGACATGTTATTCAAGAGATGGATAGAATAATGAATTTGGTTGTTCCATATTTATAATAATATCACAGTATATAGAAGATACTGGAGTTATTATTTTATAATGTAAATAACAAGGAAAGAAGAAGTTGAAGAAGAAAGGAACATGAAAGAGGGTGGTGAAATCATTACCTCTTCTTTGGGTTCTTCCTTCTGATTTGATCAAAAGGGATCCTTAGGTTGACTTTCTGATCAAACTAAGGCTTCTAGGTTGAATTCATGGAATTTCATAGGATATTTGGGTAGGGGTTGGCCGATCCAAAAGGCTTTGAAGGTGTAAATTAGAGGGAAGGTAAAGTTCCCTTTTATTAGAGGGGTGAGAGGCACCTTTGGAAAAGCTAGAAATATTATTTTATAATTAATTCATATTCGATTTATAATGTCTCCAAAGTGGATTATTTAAATTATAAATTGGGTATGGGTCGAAACCCACTCAACCAATAGTTTTTTGACAGGTTTGGGTCATTATATTGACCTCATCTTTTAGTTTTAACTCTTAGTTAATTAGTTTGACAATTACCATGTCACTTTGTATTTTTATATTATATAGTTAATAAACATAATATATACATCCAAGAGACCCCAAAGTGTTCCATTAATGATACATCTATCATGATATAAGTCCTTTGGACGAACCTTAGATTTTTATGAATTTAATATCAATTAATAATATAATATTTGTTTTAAAAACTCTTTTATGTCAATTTTAACACTATTGGGTATTTTTTTTGATAATTTCATAATAGCATTATTACTTCGTAATAAATTTATATAAACAATCCTAATATGTCATATTAACCTATAAAATTATTGTAATTCATAAAAAGTCTCAAATTACATTTATTTTGATTTTTATAATATCAATTATTTTAATATTTTATTAATTAGGTAATTACTGCATCACCATTGTGTCATAAATAAATTAAATTATTTAATGTCTACAAATTATAACTAAAATACCATTATATAGGAAATATTTTTATATTTCTAATAAATACTTATAATTAAATTTATCTTATGTATAATCCTATATTAAAAATGTTTTAGTTATTGAACTTTGATTTTATCTCTTTTAACTCTTCTTTGAATTAAATAATAATAAATGTCCTAATCTAATCCAAGTGGACCTAAATGATAATATTTTATTCCTAAGGTTGTTTGGGGTCGAGGTACACTTGTTCAATAGAATTATTACATGTTTTATGGTAATATTAATATCATTTTTACCCTTCATTACCCTATTTAATTTTAACCGTGGTAAAATAAAAGTAAAAAGTTACTATTCACCAAAAATTATTTTAATCTCATTAAATCATATTTTACTCTTTGATATTAACTGTGTCTATCAGATTTTTAAAATTCCACTCAGAGAAGCAGTAAAATTATGTTTTATGTGAATTTCCAAATTCTCCTAGGAGGTGGGTAAAAGACGGTGAAAAGTTCAATAAAACTTTTATATATCTAAAATTATTCTAAACTAACTCCAATGAATTGAATTGAACTTATATAGGTATTATGCATATATTTTTACAATAATTAAATTTAAATAAATCAAAATATTATTTAAATAAAAATTCGGTTTTAAACTATTACTCAGTATTTTTTCACTATTCATAAAAAATTGAATGTTTTCAGAAAAATACCTAAAATTCACCCTAAGCTAATTTTTAAATTAAAAATCCAAAAATGAAGTCCATTTTTAAAGATAAAATTTATAAAATTTAAAAAGTGTCTATTACTATTCATAACGGCGAGTTTGATTGGTTGTGGTGTGTGATAGAACTCGAGTTGCATACAACACACGCTACTGTGTTATTCAAAGAGAATCATATCATGGAAGCTTGGGGTGTTACATTCTCCCCTACTTCAAATAATCTTGTCCTCGAAATTTTTAAAATTGGGCTTTGGAATATAATGGAAAGTCCCACATCGAAAAAAGAGTCAATAAAACTATCACCTTAAAAGAAAGAAAGATAAGTACAAAGGTCACCCAAGATAACTCATACTAGGATTCCATGTAGGAAAACATGGATATGGAAGATAAACTAAGTGTAAAGTTCTGATGGAGAGGGATATAAAACATGATCAGGAGAAAGTTAACAACAAGAAAGCCACAAACTTGTGATAGGACAAACGGTCATTAGTTTTCCAGTAGGAAAAGTATACGGACAACATTTTTTTAAGTTACATTACATAAAGATGAGGAATTAATTTATGAGATTGAATAATAAAATAAAGAGATATATTTACTTTTTAAGTATAGTTCCATTCTTTAATAAATTTCCACCACTAACTCATTTTTTTAAACGATGAGTATTCAAGAAAACTTGGTCACACTGGAAGAGCTAGAATAAACTTCTATAGAATCACATGATCCACGAAGGATAAGTTATATATTTACCTTGTCTTTAGAGATTAATCAAAACCAAAACGGTTACTACAAGATCTGATGATCCCCCAAAAGGATATTCCTTTAGAGAAAGAAACACTAATCTTAATTTCTAAAATTAAACCAACAATACCCCAAAGTTAAATAAATACCATTGAATAAACAATTGTCCTTAAAATACTTCAATATAATCCAAACTAATATTGAAACCCAAAACATTGAAGAATTTAGTCATGTATTCTTCCACATTAAATTGTACCTCCAAATTACATTAACTACTCTTAAAGTGACATACTTAAAAGTAATTAACCTAATCACATATTCTCTATTATAGGTTAATCATTTCCATAAATAAACCAAATCACTATAAACACACAATAAAAATGTAGATAAAAATCCACCATTACTCTTCAAATGAAATCTCATAGTATTCTATTTTCCATGGGCATATAGTGTTCCCAACAAAGAGAACATCTTCCAAAATAACATTTATCACTTAATCAGCAAATTATTTTCCTATACTAAGGGTATTAATTTGATAATACATAAGAACCCAAATCAACTTATTATTGATCAATAAAATCAATTAACTAAAAATAATCGGTCACACTAACCATAGACTTCACGTAGTCCATTGGTAGGCAATAAATCCCAATCGAACTTTGGTTGTTGGTTCGATTCCCACAGCTTTTTCCGACGTGACGCGTTGTCGCACGTCTGTGTGTTTTCCTTTTTCAACAACTATATTTTATAACATTACCAAAATGAGATAAATTCTTCAAAATGACCATAACATTATTTTAACCAGAAATGTTATCTCATACCTTGAATTTTTATCCCAAAATATAATAAATTGTAATTGCCTCAAACCCAATGATCATATAAAACCAAATGGTTATTTATAACTATATCCACGAGGGAAAAGATATGTATTCCTCAAATGTCATTCTCACCTGGAAAACTGCGGGGTTACAAATACAAGAGAAACTTATTCCAAAGTAATCACATCAATAAGGAGAACTAATACTTTTAAACATTTCTCCAACCATTTATTTCCACATAGCTTCTTCTTTGACCAAGAAAATATCCTATAAAACTGGGCATCCACTCGGGTAATGGCTAGGTCCCCTACATTTACGGAAAATGATTGTAAATGGATTCTTGGGACCATTTTTATTTTCTTACATAGTACTCTTTATTTTTTTCTCGGAAATTCTTTACTTTATGTCCTTCTTTCCCACATGTAAAACATTTCTTTGTTCCGTTGAGACACTTTATTGGGTGTCTCCTTCCACATTTTATGCATGATGGAAATTTAGAATTCTTTTCTCCATGGTCTCTACTGTTGGAGCTCTTATCATTCATCACCTTTCTCTTATTTGTTGAGTCCCAGAGTTGGTTAATATATATGTTGTTGATCATATTTTCACTATATCTTTTACGCCTATCAAAATTCCATTTTGTTACTCATTTCCACCACCATTCCCACCTTGTACATCATTCTCAAAGTTACTATGACTTCCTTACACTCCAGCTATTGACTAAAACCAGAAATAATTGTGTGAGTAACAGTAGACATAAAATCATTTAGAAAATATCATGACACCACATTCTCAATATGAAACACCTTAGGATTAACCAAGGTCAAATAATTAAAATTGGTTTGTAAATAAAATGTAAATTATCCTAAGCATATCCCCTGGGAGTGTCGTAACCAAGAGTGCAGTAAGTCACGTTGTTGTGCACCAGTTCTCGTTCGAGTCTAGCTCAAAGTGGTGATTTTGGGTTTTACCCCTAGCTATATCTGTGCCAGATCCACCTCTACCTGCTCATATCCAGACATAGATGTATTTCTTAGGAAACTTATAAAATCTATACATTACCAAAATTCTAGGATGTTATTCTATAATAATCCTCAAAGTCTATCTTAGGGCTATGTGCTCTAATCAGAGTTTATCTAAATCTAGTTTCCAAGGTTTTTACTAAACTTCCTCTGATACCAACTGTAATGCCCCAACCCTAGTTACCCAGAGTCAGTGCATTATTACATAACATTGGCATGATCACAAAGGATCAAGTCTCGAAAGACCGATTAGTTTAGTAGCCTTGAAAACACTAGATACATTCAGAAAGTTTACATTACATCATAAAATGAAAACTACAACAACATAGTCTCCATAGTTCACACTCATATCCCCTCATACTATCCCTACAGGTTATTCATAAAATACTTCTTCACATCCTGGGAAAAATAAAACATAGAAAGGGGTGAGATCAGATGCCCATTAAGGATAAAAATATAGAGGAAACATTCATAAATAAGCATAAACATCTAAGGCAATGTATAACTAAAACAAAAGACTTTTAAACTTGAAATTCAGCATAATATGGAAGAAATAAAATGAAATAATTCCATTTCATTATTCACATGGATATTCTACTAGTCAAATAATCACATGCAATATCAAAACCCACTTTCATAATGATGGAATTCATAATGCCAGACTATCATAACCACATAGTCAAGGCCTCGTGCCAAGACTACAAATACGATTTTGTCAAGGCCTTATTCCAAGACACTAGTTTGTATCATAAGACCTACCGATGCATTGAGGAGCTATAGAGGGCTCCACCCGTCACTTATTAAGTCCAATGCATTCCTCATATGAAATATTTGAAACATAACATAAACATTTGTATTAAAACTAGCATACAAAATGTCAATACTTTTAACCACAAACCATGAATGGTATAAAAATAGCACATCCACAATCAAACATAACTTATTCGATACAATATAAAATTTTTTATTGTACCAAATTAACCTCAATCAAGAATAATGAAGGATATTGACATAGATTAAAATAATCATCAAACTATTGAGAGAAATATCCCCCTTTTTCTTGAAAACATTTAAAAGTCACACTATTTGTCAAGAAGCCATTTAAAATAGATTTTTAAATCAAAGTGTCACATACCACTTTAAAACTTTGAAAAGGAGTTTTGATTTGAAAACATTAATGTCCATATAAATAAATCATTAAAACCATTTTTAAAACATGGACATTAATGAGAAATATTTTGAATAATAAATCTTTAAAACATTTAAAATGATATTTTAGTTAGAGTTCCTAACCAAAAGAGAGACACTTGAATAAAAATAATTCAGGTAATCAAAAATTTATAATATCATGATAATAAATTGATTGATGATATACTATGTCAAAGTACATTATATACACCATATAAAACAAAATTGATGTATGAAAACAAAGAAGTCTCAATGGAATGTAAATTGACATGAAATCTCTTATAAAGACCATACCCTTAGGTTAAGGATAAATCAATGACATTATTTTGTGTGAAAAATATAAATCAACTCAATATTATTGGATATTCAGTGTAAATCAATGAGAGGACATTCACACATATTCTTGTAAAAACAACACCAATGAATTGGATATTTAACTCAACAAATGGAGATTGAGTTAAAATTAATTTTATCATGTTCATATCGATGACTTGAGAATTTATCAATTGAGTGATTATGTATATCAAAAGTATATCCACAGAATGGGGAGTGGAAATTATGACATAAGCAAATGAATAGTGATTCCACACATAATCATGGAGTAAAATAATCAATTAAGTATGCGTAAAGACGAATGAATGGAAATTGAAATTTCATATTCCCTTATCATTTTGGTAACTTACGAAACATACACCCATGAAAGAAGGATAATACAATGATGATGTAAATATCCATAAATTAAATTATATTACACAATTAATACAATCATGGGAAGTACACACACCACATGCAATAAATAAGTGGTGAACACTAGAAATCTCACGAAAATTAAAAGTGAGATAAGAAACCCCTTACTTTGTACTTTTTTCTTTGTCGACAGTAGGTTAGCCTCCTGTATAATGGTTAAATAATTTTTATTGAATTATAAAATAATAATATACATTAATATGATATCATATATGATCTTTTAACTTTGCATTGTTAATAATATCTTAGTACTATCGTCGTTTCGGGTGTTAACTTACTCGTTTTCCTTTATATGTTTTGTTACATAAGTAATGTTTGTTATGGATAAGTTGTATATTATTCAAATACAGAATTATATAAATTCCTTAAACATTATTTTTAATCATAAAATGAGAATTAGACTTGTATTGATACGATGGGGAATGAATCTCATCGCATTCATGGAGACGGTAGTCCGTACGTACGCACGAGCGATAATATCATTCTTTTGATATTAAAATCATATATCATTGGATGGTATATCATATATACAGAATAATTATCATGTTATACTTATTAATTATGTGAATTAAAAATCATTATTATATACATCTAAATAATAATATATTGAATAACAATTACACCACGTCGTGGAGAGGGTAGGCCGTACGTACGCACATATGGTGACATGTTATTAAAGGGAATGATAGAATAGTGAATTTGGTTGTTCCATATTTATAATAACATCACAGTATATAGAAGATACTGGAGTTATTATTTTAGAATGGAAATAATATGGAAAGAACATGTAGAAGAAGAAAGGAACTTGAAAGAGGGTGGTGAAATCATTACCTCTTATTCGGGTTCTTCCTTTTAATTTGATCAAAAGGGATCTTTAGGATAACTTTATGATCAAAATAAGGCATCTAGGTTGAAGTGAGGGACGTTGGGAGGGTATTTGGGCAGGTATTGGTTGGGCCAAAGGGCTTTGAAGGTGCAAATTAGAGGGAAGGGGAAGATCCTTTTTATAAGAGGGGTGAGGGGCAACTTTGGAAAATCTAGAAATATTATTTTATAATAAATTAATATTTTATTTATAATGGCTCAAAAGTGTATTTTTTAAAGGTTAAGGTGAGTATGATTCTAAAACCAATCAACTAATAGGTTTTAGACAGGTTTGGGTCACTATATTAACCTTCTATTTTAGTTTTAACTCTTAGTTAATTAGTTTGACATTTACCATGTCACATTGTATTTTTAGATTATATAGTTAATAAACATACTATATACATCCAAAAGACACCCAAGTGGTCCATTAATGACACACCTATCAATATATAAGTCATTTGGCTGAACCATATATTTTTACGAATTTAATATCAATTAATAATATAATATTTGTTTTAAAAACTCTTTTAGGTCAATTTTAACACTATTGGGTATTTTGTTTTTGATAATTTTATAACAGCATTATTACTTCGAAAATAATTTATATAACCAATCCTAATATGTCATATTAACTTATAAAATTAGTTTAATTCATAAAAAGGCTTAAATTACATTTATTTTAATATTTATAATATCAATTATTTTAATATTTCATTAATTAGGTAGTCACTCCATCACCATTGTGTCATAAATAAATTAAATTATTTAATGTCTAAAAATTATAAATAAAATACCATTATATAGGAAATATTTTTATCTTTCTAATGAATATTTATAATCAAATTTATTATATGTATAATCCTATATGAAAAATGTTTTAATTATTAAACTTTGATTTTATCTCTTTTAACTCTTCTTTAAATTAAATAATAATAAATGTTCTAATCTCATCCAAGTGGACCTAAATGATAATATTTTATTCCTAAGGTTGTTTTTGGTCGAGATAAACTTATCCAATAGAATTAGGACATGTGTTAGGGTAATATTAATATCATTTGTACCCGTAATTACCCTATTTATTTTTAACCGTGGTAAATAAAAGTAAATAGTTAATATTCTCCAAAAATTATTTTCATCTCATTCAATAGCATTTTACTCCTTGATATTAACTGTGCCTCTCAGATCTTCGAAACTCCAATCACATAAGTGGTAAAATTAAGTTTTATGTGAATTTCTAAATTCTCCTAGGAGGTGGGTAAAAGACGGTGAAAAGTTCAATAAAATTTTATATATCTAAAAGTATTCTAAACTAACTCCAATTAATTACATTGAACTTATATAGGTATTATGCATATATTTTGACGTTAATTAAATTTAAATAAAAATTTGGTTTTAAACTATAACTCAGTGTTTTTTCACTATTCATCAAAAATTGAATGTTTTCAGAAAAATACCAAAAATTCAACCTATGCTAATTTCGATATTACAAATCCAAAAATGAAGTCCATTTTGAAAGATAAAATTTATAAAAGTTTAAAAGTGGGTATTATTATTCATAACTTCTAATTTAATTGGCTATGGTGTGTGATAGAACTCGAAGTTGCGTACAACACACGATACTATATTATTCAAAGAGAAGCGTATTGTGGAAGCTTGGGGTGTTACACTTTATGAATGTATCTCGTGATTCCAAGGATAATAAACTAATCTGTATTTTGAGATGTGATATTTTGTGATCATTCTAATGTTATGTAATAATGCACCGACTCTAGGTAACTAGGGTCGGGGTGTTATAGTTGGTATCGGAAAATGTTTAGTACAAACCTTGGAAACTAGATTAAGATAAACTTATATTAGAGCACGTAGACCTAAGATGGACTTTGAGGATTAGTGTAGAATAACTTCTTATAATTTTGGTATTGTAGAGATTTTGTGATTCATCTGAGAAATACATCCTTGTATGGATACGGGTAGGTAGAGGCGGCTTTGACCCAGATGTACCGAGGGGTAAAACTCGAAAACACCGCTTTGATCTAGACTCGAACGGGAACTGGTGCATGACAATGGGACTTGCTGCACTCTTGGTTACGATACTCTCGGGGGATATGCTTAGGATAATTCTCATTTTATTTACGAACCATTATGAAGGGTTTATGAGTATATACTTCCACAAAGAAAATAGTTTTATGATTATGGATTATATCCATAAACTGTTCAATTTATGTTAAGTGTTTTATAAGTTTGGATTTATGTATTGTGATCCATAAACTAATCTAGTGTATGTCATCATTTAAAAATGGAACCTAGTGGAAGAAATGGAAACTGTATCAATGCACACACTCCATGTAGGGATTTCCCTCCTGCTCAAGATAATTATAGTGGAGCTGGTGATGCAACTGGTGCTGATTAGCTAATCACCATACTGGGACAACTCACTCAGGTTATGAATAATATCATTACCCGTATGGAGCACCCTGATCCGCAGCGTGGAGGATCAATGTTATACCACTTCATGAGGCAACAACCACCAACATTCAATGGGATTACAAATACCTTAGTAGCCGAGCAATGGATAAATTATTTAGAGAAAATATTCCATGCCTTGGGGAGTAGTGAAAGGGAAAAATTTATCATGGCAGTTTACCACCTCACTAGAGATGTTGTCCAATGGTGGTCATTGATTCAAAACACAAAGTAAGAAGATGAAGTATCAAATATGGAACAGAGGGAGTTTAAAGATCTTTTCTTATAAAAATACTTTCCTCGTGACCATCGAGTAGAAATGGAAAGGCAATTTCTGAGTCTGAGACAAAAGGAGGATGAGAATATCGCAAAGTATGAGGATAACTTTACAAGGTTATAAAGGTAGGCTAGAGATTATATACGTAACCCAAGAAGTAATATTGATCATTTCTTTGATGGGTTAAAACCATTTCTTCATCTATAATTACTGTCAAAATCCTTCTCGTCGTACGAAGATATTGTCTCATGTGCTATCAAGACAGAAAAAGAATTATCTAAGTCTTATGACTTTAAATCAATTCAAGAGAAGAAGAGATATACTAATCACTCTGGAAATAGAAATAAAGGGAATAAGGGAAAATTTGATTATCCATCATGTAGTAAATGTGGGAAGAAACACCTCGGTACTTTCTTGAAAGTAATGGGAGTCTTTTACAAGTGTGGTGAAAAAGGCCACCAAACTCATGATTGCAGAGGGAAGAAAGAAGATACTGATGTTCAATGATACAACTGCATGGAGATGGGACATTATGAAAATGAATTTCCTAAGTGTCAGGGTAAATTATCTCTAAAAAGGCCAAGGGATCAAGGCCAAGCTTATGTTATCACTACTGCTGAGGTAGAAGCTTCGAAAGACATGGTGGCAGGTAATTTAATGGTTTCCTCAAGTTTAGAAAATTCATTATTTGATTCTGGATCATCACATTGTTTCATATCTTCCTAGTTTTCTAAGAAAATTAGATATTTCCAATTTGATTTAACAAGGGAGTTTTCAGTTAAAACTCCTAAGGGAAGTATCATTGCTACAAAGTTCTGTGGATCCTTTCCCATTAGGGCATATAAATGTTGTTTATTTTCTGATCTCATCATCATACCTATCATTGAGTTTGATATAATCTTCGGTATGTATTGTATTTAGGACCATGATGTGAAGATTTATTGTAAGAAAAAGGAGGTTAAATTTTTTTTATGATGGTGATAAAAAAACACCGTATCTTTAGAGTAGAATTTTCACCACCTGATTCTTATTTAGATCCACCCCTGGTAGCTCAACTAAATTCAATTACTGGGGAGGAAGAGAATGAAATAAATATGGGTAAGGAAAGTAATGTTAAAATAGAGTATGTACCAATTGTGAAATAATATATACATGTGTTTCCAGAATATTTACTTGGACATCCTCCAGAATGAGAAATTGAGTTTTCCATTGATTTAATTATGGGTTCAAGGCCCATATCGAAGACCCCATATAGAATGGCCACTGTGGAATTAGTTGAACTAAAGAAACAACTAGTGGAATTAAGTAATAAGGGATTTATTCTCCCTAGTGTTTCTCCATGGGGATCCCCTATCCTTTTTGTTAAGAAGAAATATGGATCTACGAGGTTATGTGTCGACTACAGGGAAATCAATGCTATAACAATAAAGAAAAAGTATCTCCTAACCTGCATTGATGATTTATTTGACCAACTACATGGAGCTCAATACTTTTCAAAGATTGACCTTTGATCTGGATACCATCAGTTGTGTGTGAAGAAGGAAGACATTCTGAAGACAGCATTTCGAACCAGGTACGGGCATTACGAGTTTACAGTAACGCCTTTTAGATTGACTAATGCACCCTATGTATTCATGGATCTAATGAAGATATTTTTCAAGGAATATCTTGATTATTTTGTGGTGGTATTTATTGATGATATCTTGGTATATTCCAAAATCTACGAAGATCATGAAAATCACTTGCGCATTATCTTGAAGACTATTAGAAGACATGAATTATATGGGAAGTTTAGGAAGTGTTAATTCTAGCTTCAGGAGATTTCTTTTCTTGGCCATATTGTCTCCAAAGATGGAATCTTCGTTGGTCCTTCTAAGATTAATGCAATCCAAGAATGGCCAGCCCCGATGAGTATAACTAAGGTACGCAGTTTTATTGGTTTAGTAGGTTATTATCGGTGTTTCATCCAGAATTTTACCTGATTGGCTAACCCATTAAAAAAGATCACTTGTAAAGGGGTTAAATTTGTTTGGAAAAAAGAGTGTGAAGAATTTTTTGAATAACTGAATAGAAGATTAGTAAATTCCCCTATATTGACTCTATCATCGGGGAATGATGGGTTTGTTATTTATAGTGATGCATCGAAGAAAGGACTTGGTTGTGTTCTTATACAGAATGATAGGTTTATTGCCTATGCATCACGACAACTAAAAATTCATGACATAAACTATCCTACTCATAATCTTGAGTTAGAAGCTGTAATATTTTCTTTGAATATATGGAGACATTATCTCTATGGTGAAAAATGTGAGATTTATACTGATCACAAGATTTTGAAGTATATTTTCTCACAGAAAGAACTCAACATGAGGCAAAGAAGAAGGCTTGAACTACTCAAGGATTATGATTTCATGATACACTACCACCTGGGGAAGGAAAATAAGGTGGAAGATGCTTTGAGTAGAAAGGATCATGGAGTTTTGAACAAGATGAGAGTTGAAAAGGATCCAATATACATGGATCTAGTAAAGATAGATATGGGAATCACCATGGAAGGTGAAACATCAATGATTTTTCAAATGGTTTCCAAACCATCATTACTAGAAAGCATAAAGAGTTCTCAGACCGATGATGATGAGTTTCAAAAGAGAACTAAATCTGTCAATGATGGCAGATTGAGTGAATTTGTGTATGAAGATAGAATTTTGAAATTTGGGAAGCGACTTTGTGTTCCCAATATTCCTAATCTAAAAAGGGAATTATTGGATGATGCTCATAGTTACAATTTCTATATACACCCTGGGAGAACCAAAATGTATAGAGATTTAAAAGAACCTTTTTGGTGGGACAACATGAAGAGGGAGATTGTTGATTTTGTGTCAAGATGTATGGTTTGTCAACAAGTGAAAGCTGGAAGGCAACACCATGGAGGAGTCATGCAACCTCTTCCCATACCTGAGTGGAAATGGTATAATATCACAATGGACTTTGTCATGGGACTACCAAAGACTCCTAGAAGGAATGATGTAATATGGGTCATTGTTGATCGTCTTACCAAGTCAGTACATTTTCTTTCTATAAGGGAGGATTTACCACTTGAACGTCTAGTAAGACTATATATTAATGAAGTTGTGAGACTTCATGGAGTACCCATATCAATTGCTTCTGATCATGATCCATGTTTTACATCAAGATTGTAGAAAAGTCATCAGAAATCCCAGGATACTGAACTTCATTTGAGCACTGCTTACCACCCCCAAACTGATGGACAATCAGAACGAACTATCCAAACCTTAGAAGACATGTTGAGATCATGATCACTTGACTTTCAAGGTATGTGGGATCAATATTTACCTCTGGTATAATTTTACTATAACAATAGATTCCATTAAAGTATTCAGATGGCACCATATGAAGCGTTATATGGAAAGAGATGTCGCACACCAACCTGTTGGGATGATGTTGGGGAAAGAAAACTCATAGTCCTAGAACTGTTGGAGGAAACGATGGAAAAGGTAATGGTAATCCAAAACCACATCAAAGCAGTTCAAAGTAGGCAGAAGAGCTATGCTTACAACCGAAGGAAGGATTTTTAATTTCATGTAGAAGATTGTGTTTTTTTGAAAGTATCTCCATGGAAGAGAGTTATACATTTCGGTAAGAAAGTTAAATTGAGTCCCATGTACATAGGAGCTTTTGAAATTCTAGAGAGAATTGGGGTTGTAGCTTACTGTTTGGAAATGCTGCCAAGTCTCTCCAAAGTTCATGATGTGTTTCATGTATCAATGTTGAGAAAATACATGCTTGACCCAATGCATGTACTTACTTACGAGGAATTAGAACTGGAACCCGATCTATCTTATTGCGAAGAGCCAGTCAAGATTCTTGAAACAAGAGAGCAAGTGCTGAGAAACCGGACGAATTGTCTAGTAAAAGTTCTATGGAGAAACCATAAAATGAATGAGGCAACGTGGGAACCCGAGGAACTTATAATGAAGAACCACATGAGTCTTTTAATGCGGTAGTATTCTATAAATTTTTAGGATGAATTTATTTTAAGGAGAGGAGAATGTAACACCCCAAGCTTTCACGGTACGCTTGTCTTTGAAAAATATAGTAGCGTGTGTTGTACGCAACTTCGAGTTCTAACACACACCTCAACCAATCAAAACTAGCCGTTATGAATAGTAATACCCACTTTTTGGAATTTTAGAAAATTTTATCTTTCAAAATGGACTTCATTTTTGGATTTGGAATATCGAAATTATCTTAGGGTGAATTTTTGGTATTTTTCTGAAAACATTCAATTTTTGATGAATAGTGAAAAAACACTGAGTTATAGTTTAAAACAGAATTATTATTTAAATAATTATTTATTTTATTTAAATTTAATTAAGGTCAAAATAGACACATAATACCTCTATAAGTTCAATGTAATTCATTGGAGTTAGTTTAGAATAATTTTAGATATATAAAAAGTTTATGGAACTTTTCACCGTCTTTTGGCCACCTCCTAGAAGAATTTGGAAATTCACATAAAACTTAATTTTACCGCTTCTGTGAGTAGAGTTTCGAAAATACGAGAGACACGGTTAATATAAAGGAGTAAAATGTGGTTCAATAAGATAAAAATAAATTTTTTTGAACAGTAACTTTTTACTTTTATTTACCACGGTTAAAAGTAAATAGGGTAATTAAAGGTAAAAATGATATTAATATTAACCTAACACATGTCCTATTTCTATTGGACAATTTTATCTTGACCAAAAACAACCTTAGGAATAAAATATTATCATTTAGGTCCACTTGGATTAGATTAGGACATTTATTATTATTTAATTCAAAGAAGAGTTAAAAGAGTTAAAATCAAAGTTTAATAACTAAAACATTTTTAATATAGGGTTATACAAAAGATAAATTAGATTATAAATATTCATTAGAAATATAAAAATATTTCCTACATAATTGTATTTTATTTATAATTTTTAGACATTAAATAATTTAATCTATATATGACACAATGGTGATGCAGTAATTACCTAATTAATGAAATATTAAAATAATTGATATTATAAATATCAAAATAAATTTAATTTGATACTTTTTATGAATTCTAATAATTTTCTAGGTTTATATGTCATATTAGGATTGGTTATATAAATTTTTTTCGAAGTAATAATTCTGTTATGAAATTATCAAAAAACAAAATACTCCATAGTGTCAAAATTGACATAAAAGAGTTTTTAAAACAAATTTTATATTATTAATTGATATTCTATTTCTAAAAATCTAAGGTTCGTCCAAAGGACTTATATAATGATAGTTGTATCATTAATGCACCACTTGGGGGTCTCTTGGAGGTATATACTAAGTTTATTAACAATATAATATAAAAATACAAAGAGACATGGTAAATGTCAAACTATTTAACTAAGAGTTAAATATAAATGACAAGGTTAATATAGTGACCCAAACTTGTCTAAAATCTATTGGTTGAAAGAATTTCGACCCATACTCATCTTAAACTTTAAATAATCCACTTTGGAGCCATTAGAAACCTAATGTGAATTTATTATAAAATAATTTTTCTAGCTTTTCCAAAGGTGCCCCTCACCCCTCTTATAAAAGGGCACTCCCCCTTATCTCTATTTCACACCTTCAAAGCCTTTTGGGTCAGCCGAACCCTGACCAAATATTATCTAAAATTCCCTCTATTCAACCTAGAGGACTTAGTTTTATCAGAAATCCAACCTAGGGAGCCCTTTTGATCAAACCAAATGGAAGAACATGAAGAAGAGGTAATGTTTTCACCACCCTCTTTCAAGTTCCTTTCTTCTTCAACTTATTCTTTCTTTTTTATTTACATTATAAAATAATAACTCCAGTAACTTCTATATACTGTGATGTTATTATAAATATGGTACAATCATATTCAGTATTCTATACATCCTTTGAATGACATGTCGCCATACGTACATACGTACGGCTTACCGTCTCCACATCGTGGTGTAATTGTTATTCAAAACGTTATTATTTGGATAGGTATGATAATGATGTGTAATTTATGTAAATAATAAATATAACATGATAATGATTCTGTATATATAATATATATACCATCCAATTATATATTATTTTAATATCAAAATAATGATATTTTCGCTCATGTGTGCGTACGGATTATCGTCTCCACGAACGCGATGAGATTCATTCCCCATCGTTTCCATTCAAGACTAAATTTTATTTGATGATTAAAAATAATTTTTAGAGACATGATATAATTATGGATATGAATAATATACATCACATCCATAAAACTTATGTCTCACATAACAAGGAATATAAAGGAAAATGAATCTGTTAACACCCGAAACGTTGATAATACTAAGATATTATTAATAAATCAATGTTAAAAGATAAAATATGATATCATATTAATGTATATGATTCTTTTATAATTTAATAACAATTATTTTACCATTATACAGGAGTTTAACCTACCCTAAATGAAGGAAAAGTATAAGGTAAGGGTTTATTTCACAATCTCTTCATTATCAGAGGTTGTTTATACGTAATTATCTACTGAGACCTCTTTATCATCCACATCCATGTTTCTTAAAAATGTAATTGAAATAATTATTACTATTATAAAAACTATGGGTTAAAGTTATATATACCCTTATTTTACTTGTTATAATAATTTTATAAAGTAATCTTTCCGTCATTTTCCAGACAAGGTCTTTTTTAACCTTTTGCACAGAATTAAGGTAAGAATGTCTTTTTAACTTATACGGAGGGTGCAACTATTTTCCTCCATTATAAAATCGTTGAAGCTTCCCTTAAAATATTATAAGAATATTTTCAAAGTAAATGTTTTATTTTATGGTTATGTGACTTTAAAATGATTTCAGAAAAAAAAGAGATATTTCTCTCAAATATTTTTGATTTCATCTATGTCAACATCCTTTGATGGATTTTAAGATTATTTGAAATTTATTTATGATGATACAAAACTTCCATATTTTATTGAAGGTTTTCTGATAGGTTTGACTGTGGATGGGTTATTTTTATATCATTCATTGTTTATGGTGAAAGTATTGACATTTCGTATGCTAGTTTTAATACGAATGTTAATGTTATGTTTAAAGCAGTTCATATGAGGAATGCATTGGACTTAATAAGTGACGGGTGGAGCCTGCTATAGATCCTAGATGCATCGGTATGTCTCATGAGAAAAATTAGTGTCTTTTCACAAGGCCTTGACAAAATGTTATTTGTATTCTTGGCACAAGGCCTTGACTATGTGGTTATGATAGTCTGGCATTATGCATTCCATCATTATGAAAGTGGTTATAGATACTGCAAGTGATTATTCGATTAGTGGAATATCCATGTGAATAATTAAATGAAATTATTTCATTTTATTTCTTCCATATTATGTTGAAGTTAATGTTTAAAAGGCTTTTGTTTCAGTTATACATTGCCTTAAATGTTTATGCCTATTTATGAAACTTTCTGCTATATTGTTATCCTTACTGGGCATCTGAGCTCACCCCTTTATATGTTTTATTTTTCCCAGGATGTGAAGAAGTATTTTATGAATGACCTGCAGGGATAGTATGAGGGGATATGAGTGTGGACTTTGGAGACTATTTTGTTGTAGTTTTCATTTTATGATGTAATTTACACCTTATGAATGTATCTAGTGATTCCAACGCTACTAAACGGATCGGTCTTTCGAGACATGATCTTTTGTGATCATGCCAATGTTATATAACAATGCACCGACTCTGGGTAACTTGGTTAGGGGTGTTAAATCATGATTATATAATAAATTATAATATATATGATTTTATTTTATTTTTTTATACAACAATAAAATGGAAACAACGTTCATGCGTATGTATAACCTACCATCTCCATCAATATAGTTTTTCATTTCCTATCAAAAAATTTTATGGATTACTATTAATTCATATTTACTAAATATATATGATATTTATTTATTTATTTTACATTCTTGTTATTATTAAATCATGATCTAAGCAAGAGGAATAAAAAATAACAACTCAAAATAGGCATGAAAAACAATGCAATTAACACCCAAAAAAATAAAAATAATTAATGGGTAATATTATGTTATAAAAGAATCATATATGTTATTGTTTAAATTAATATTTCACTAGTATAATTTTAATAACATTCTTAAAACCATTATACATTATTTTAAAGGGATATCCACCAAAAGGAACTATATGTAAAGGTATTTCATCTCAATTTACATTCCATTGAAACTTATTTTTTATTATGAACCAATTCACATTTAGGTGGTGTATATACTTACCCTTTAGCATGTAATATCATATATACTTAATTATTTGTGGTATTTTATGTTTTAATTTTAATTATATCATCCAAGAGTACTTTATTTGAAAATTAACAAGTGATAATAGTTATTTTTAAATATAAGTTTCTTGTTTGATTGTGAAATTTATCTTGAAAAAATCACATTATTGTAATAATTGTTTTAGACATGGCATTTATTTTAAATTTAAAAATTATTTTGTAATGGATAGGTTTATTTTTAAAACCATAATCCATTTTTACATATGGTGTTTACTTTGAGATTTATTTGATTAACTTGTAAATTATTGATAAATCAATCACCATTAATCAATAAAGATATTTGATGATAAGAAACATTATTAATTAATTAAAAATATTATTTGATATATGTGGAGTTCTTTTGAAATATAGTGATTGGTGGGGCCCATACATTATATAACCACTTGATGCATCAATGGGTCTCAGGCGACAAATTATTTTTCTAAATTAATCAAGTTTCTACATGTACTTTTAAAATGACTAGAGGGTATATCTTACCCTTAGTTATTTTCATGTTCCTAAGACATGATGTTTGATAATTAAGAATTTCCTTCAATTTAGTTATCATTATTATCCATGATTTTTTTCTATGATAAAATCTATGGAGGCTTTTCATCCTTATTTTATAGATTAAATGGAATGTGTTTTAGTTATTTACCTTTATATATTTATTATTCCTTATCTAGATATTTATGAGGAATGTGTGTTCAGTTATTTACCTTACCATATTGATTATGCTTTATCCTGATATTTATAGGTCATGTGTGATTAGTTATCTACCCTTAAATGTTTATTATAATTATTCATTCATGATAGCTTCTACTTTACATAACCCTTTGAATTTGTTTCTCACCATTATTTGTTTCCTTTCCCTGGGATACGAATATGAATTCTTGAAATGAGTTTTTAAGGATGTTGAGCACTTTATTTTTCTATGTATTATGTTTCATTTTATACTCTCTATATAAAATGGGTATCATGTATATAATCTAGTTTCCTAGTCTACTAAAATGATCACTCCATTAGGATGTTAATCTTGTATATGTGCTAATGAAATAATCTAAGGCATTAGCTCTAGATTGTTGGGGTCGGGGTTATTATAGTTCATATCCGGTAAAGTTTAGTAGAAACCTTGGTAAATAGATTTATAAAAACAAAGATTAAAAAATATGACCCTATGAAATAGTTTGATGACAAGTACATAATAAGAAAATAATTTTTTAGTAATATATATATTTTGTCTTTACTCCTAGAAATAAAACCCATTCTGGATACTATAAATGGATGTGGTTCTAGAACAGATGTACAGAGGTTCAATAACATTGAAAAGGGTGTGTTAGGATTAACTCGAGAATAACTTGGTACAAGACCATGGGGCTTACTATACACCTATTTTGACACTGCCATGGGATATTATTATGATAGTTCACATTCTCTTTACACAAACATATGAAGGAACTGAAAGTAATGATATCCCTAAAGAAAAAAAAATATGATCCTGATATTAACAATGCATAAATTTTTAATTTATCTTGAACACCATATATGGAATTATAAAATATGATTTTAAATTAATAATTTTACGAGATAATCTAGTATATCCCATTATGTTAAAATGTTACCTAGAAGTAATAATTGTATCAATACTCACATACAATGTTGAGATTTCCCTATTGATGAAACCAATAAATCTATAATTGTACCAAAGATAATTATATCTATGTTAGGGAAACTTAATCAAGTTATGATAATTAACCTTTCTCGGATGGAGAAACCAATTCCATAGTGAGATTCGCTTATTATATATCATTTTATAAGGTATAATCCCCAAAACATTATGGGGACTACTGTCACGACCCGACCCAATGGGGCTCGAGCCGCAACTCCCCAAGCCCGCCTCTAATAGGCCAGGGGCTGGCGACCAGCACTGAGTAGGCTATCACACACATGGGAGGCATTAGCCTAAGGTACCTGTACACACGCACCCACAACACCTCCATGCAACAGTGCAGAGATATATAAAACTGAAAAGGAAATGCATGCATACATCTATCCCAAACCAGATTACAGCAGAAGTACAAAATGGCAAAACAGGGCCCACCAAAAGAAAACTACAAGCGTGTCCAACCTGCTCTGACGAGGGGAACGCTGCCACAAACACCCGCCGGAAAGCTCCCTCAGCACAGCTCCGGTAAACACCCCGGTCAACTCGCCCACTAAGCTCTTCCTGCTCCGGGTCCTCTTGGGACTCCGTCAAAAGGCCTGTGGTCTGCACAAGACACAAACATGTGCGGGAAAAGCCTGTGCAGGGGTGAGTATAAACATACTCAGAAGGCACCCCAAAAACCCAAAACCAAAGGGAGCAACTGAAAGGCAACAGTCCGCTCAACACAGCCAGAGGGAAACCATACGAGAGAGAAACTCCATCTCGTGACCATCCTCAGCTAAACACAACTAGTCATCTCAGCTCAGCTCAGGTGTATGCCCATACATACACCTTGAGCAATCCAGATATACACAGCTTACGCCACAAATCCACAAGAGGTACCGACCTCATCACCAGCAACTGTCCACAACCAGGAGAGTACACCATGAACATTGTCATACCAGATGACACTCATCCGAGAGATACACTCCATCGGGTCCCAAACAAACGTCTCAGACGCTCACCCGAGAGACCACGCTCGTCGGATAACATGACTGAGGAAACATCGTTGAAACACCATAACCACCAAACTCCTCGGATAGGGGATCGCCACTAGGGTCCGCTAGGGGATACCAAGACCCACTCTGGTATACGTAGCTCACATATAGGGGATCACTCCCAGGGTCCGCTGGGGGATACCACGACCCGATCTGGCATACGTAGTTCTCACAAATAGGGGATCACACCCAGGATCCGCTGGGGGATACCACAACCCGATCTGGCACTCGACAGAAGCTTCACACTCATATAGAGGATCATCGTCCATATAAAGATGGGCACGATGATACTGGAACCCTATCTGGTATAACTCGCGATGTAGGGGATCGATCCGACGATGCCGCAACCCTACCGAAACCACGCGCTGGGTAGGGGATCGCATAACCAACGATACCGCAACCCTACCGACACCAAGCGCTGAGTAGGGGATCGTATAACCAACGATACCGCAACCCTACTATAAACTTCATGCTGAGTAGTGGATCGTAAACCCGACGATTCCACAACCCTATTGTGCATGACCCACCGCGTAGGGGATCATATTCCCGATGATGTCAGAAACCCTACGGGGTTAACCTGCTAGATAGGGGATCGCCGCCTGTGAATAAGCGGTCACAGCGATACCAAGAACCCGATCTAGGGTAAAGATGCTAGAGGATCCACTCCGGGCCCACCGGAGGGATACCACAACTCCAACAGTTTAAACATCCCATCGAGAGGATCACAAACCCCTATAAAGGTTTTGATGCCGTGCTAACCCTCGTAGGAACGAACCAAGGGAGAACCCTCAACCACTACTGGTTCAAACGTCGCTAACCCGAGCGACCCGCCACAACGCCACACTGCGCACCTCCTAGGCCAAAACTGAGGCCACCACCACGTTCCATGCGGAAAAACACGCAGGATAGGCTGTTTACTCGCCCGAAAAGGAGCACCAGTGAAAAAGGCCCTATTCACCGTAGCTAGCTCGTGCGGGGGCCACACAACGATCCCAAAACCCGTCCAGCGGATCACACCACGACGATCCCCTTGGAAAAACAAGCATAATCGACTACTCGCTCGTCCGAAACGGACACCCGGTGAAAAAGACATTATTCACCGAAGCCCAGCTCGGGTGGGGCCCACACCTAGATTCTGAAACTCATCGAACGGATCGCACCATTGTGATCCTCTCGGAAAAACACACAGGATCGACTATTCATCCGCCAAAATCGGACTCCTGGTGCAAAAGCTGTGTTTCTCCGCAAAAGCCAAAACACGGCCTCGCAGGGCCCGCACCCCGTACTCGGTCCCAACACCCGGAAACCATCTCAAAAAGTCCATCGTACCATCAGGGTCTCAACGCCACTAGCGGCACATCAATAGGACGCTCCGGGTAGAAGTTACAACGTCCTGAAGTCGTAAAATAATAGAATATTATTATTTTATACGACGTTTCTAACTCCCGGGCCACGATCCCGAACCATAAAATTCTCAAAGTGAGTGCAAAAGGTCTGTCTCGACACAAGGAACACGTCGCCGCAAACAGCTCGCAAATCAGAGTTACGGTTTGCGACTTACGGGGGTTTAAAGAACCCCGGGAACAATCTGGCCGGACCACCGCAGGGTCGCCGGAAACCACCTTGCCGTCGCCGGCCTCCGCCGTGCCGGAGCCGGAAACCACCGTGCCGCCGCGGAACTCACCGGATTCCGCCATGGCCACCACGGGTCTCGCCGGAAAACCGGGTTTTCGCAGGAAAACTTCCGGGAGCCACCGGGAGCACCCCGATGCTCCAAATTCAGATCCGAAAAAAGTTTCAGAAATCTCGGGACCCGAACTACACAACCCTTATGACGATTTGAAGAAAAACAACACATAAAGGGTGTCCGGGATTTTAAAACTCAAACCGCCTACCTGCTGGCAGATCGCCGAAGCTTCGGGTGCAGAACAACGCCTGCGACGCGCTGAAGCTCGATCTGCTGACGATCGGTGCTGAAAACAGACTCCCGAAGCTTGAATTGGCGAAGAACGAAGGAGGGGAGAAGGGAGGACGTCTGCTGCGCATTGGAGGATTCATGGGAGGGGGAGATTGATTATGTGTTAATTTTTTTTTAAACAACTCATTTAACTCTCCCCCGCCAACTCGCCTCTGTCCCGACACCCGATGCAGACAAAGGTAAGGTCACCCCTAGGGTAAACACGCCATTCTGAACGTATCAGCAGACTCGGATTTTCAATCCGAGACTCCGTTCAGAAGTTATTCAGGCCAACACCCATAAACCAACTTTTCCACTTATTTACGAGAACACCCCTGGTGGCGTTTTCCACAGCAGGCCCGCGCCCGCAAAGTTTACACCTCTCCTAGGGTAAACGGCACGTTCTGGACGCAACTGTGCCCTCAGATTCCCGTTCTGAGCTATCTTTTAAGAGATATCACACCCCCGCCCCGTGCATAGTATAAAAATACGTAATATTTTTATAAAATTAATTCCGGGCACACCAGGCCTCGGAATCGCACGCCGTCTTCACGCCTAGCTCTGGATTTATTCCTAGAAATATTCCAAAGTCTGACAGGGCCAAAAACCCGAGTCGCTACATCCTACCCCCCTTAGAACTTTTCGTCCCCGAAAATCCCTAAACTCAAGGGAAGCGTCTGGACTCTCAAATGGGTCACACACCAGCAAGATCACAAACAAACACTCATTCCCGAACACATAAATCAAGGGGACTCATCCACCACACCTCGATACTGTCCGCTTTGGGCGGAAATGACTCGCCCACACGGTTTTAATCGCGTCACAAAAACGTGTCTCGGTGGGGGAAGGATCTCTCTTCCTTATGCATTCGAAGCACGCCGAACAACACCCACACATGGTCTTATCAACGCCCTAAACAAAACTCGAGCAAGCAACAAAAAGGAGGGTACCACTAAACAGTGTCTATCAAACTACTACAGAAAGTAGAAAAGACACAAGGCATACCTCTATCCATCCACGGAGCCTCTAGGTCAACAGCCTCCAGGGCTTGCAGCTGTCCTCGCCCTCGGCCACCAGCTCCCTGATCTTGGCGTGGACCACCTGGGGGTGGGGGTGGTGGAAACTGATACTACCTACCACCTCCTCCTCATGCACCCGCTCCACTGCCCTACGGGCCTCCTTGATCGAGACGCTACCTCTGCCAAGGCAATCCATCGACCGGCTCCCTCTCATCAGCACGTCGGGTCGGACAATCTCTAGCAAGATGTCCCCAACCGTCGCAAGCGTAACACCGCCTCTCCTGCGACTGACCAAAACTGACCTGCGAGCCCTGAGCCTCAGATCCTCCATCCTGGGGTCCCCTCCTGAAATGTCGACCACGTCCTGACCCCTGAGTCTGTCGTCGGCTACCAGATGCCGATCCGACTGAAAAAGTCTCAGCCCTCGAGTGCCCAGCACTAACAGGGGGAATCTGCTCAGCCAGAAAACTCTCCACCACCAACGCTCGCTCCAGCACTCCAGCATAGGTGGGCAGGCACAAGAAAACCACACCTGCTCGGATTTCCCTGCATAAGACCTGCTCGAAGGTCCGAGCCCTAAAGAACGGGTCTCGAACTATATCCAGGGAGTAACGCGACAGGTCTGTAAACCTTGATGAGTACTCCGACATAGTCATGCTCTCCTGTCGAAGCTTCAGAAGATCCAGGATCTGCACTGACCTCAGCGTCACCGGATAGAACTCCTCCCTGAAGAGCCGCTCATACTCTGCCCACGTGAGCGTCTCCTCGTCATGGGACTACATCACCAAACTCCACCATCGCCCGGCAGAACCATGCAGAAGGCTCGCCGATAGGACCACCATCTGATCTGGAGGTGTCCTCACTTGGCGGAATACCCGGGTGACTGCCTCAAGCCAGTCATCAGCTGCCTGGGGGTCTGGATCACCCCGGAACCTCAGAGGTCGCTGCCTCTGGAACTCGTGAAGTGCACTCAGCCTACGCGCAACCTCATCCTGCACTTCCGGCACAACCAGCTGCTCGACACGTGGCGGCTCAACTGGCAGACCACCTGGAGGTGCAACCTCATAACCTGTGCCCTGCTCCACAGCCTCTACACGGGGCGGGTCGTCAGCACAATCTTGCTGCGAAACCCTCGCTGGCTGTCGTCGTGGAGGCATCCTGAAAAACATTCAAGATGCACCACAGTCAAAAAGTATATCTGGAGATCTGACTCAAGAAGGAAAAGATAATACCCAAAAACCCAGTCCTATATGATGCATGTACCGTTATGTCCCTCCGACCAGTGTATGAATGTCCCGAGTCTAAAGTAAAGTTATCAGAGTCCTGGTGTATGGATACATCGACCGCCGCAGCAACACTGGAATCCATGGCCTGAAAGACGAACTCGAAACATCCTAACACTGCCGCTATGCAACCCGAACCAATCTCACAGCTAGACCAGCTACGCTCTGAGATCCCAAAGGTGGAACCTACTCTGATACCACTCTGTCACGACCCGACCCAACGGGGCTCGAGCCGCGACTCCCCAAGCCCGCCTCCAATAGGACAGGGGCTGGCAACCAGCTCCGAGTAGGCTATCACACTCATGGGAGGCATTAGCCTAAGGTACCTATACACACGCACCCACAACACCTCCATGCAACAGTGCAGAGATATATAAAACTGAAAAGGAAATGCATGCATACATCTATCCCAAACCAGAGTACAGTAGAAGTACAAAAGGGAAAAATAGGGCCCATCAAAAGAAAACTACAAGCGCGTCCAACCTGCTCTGACGAGGGGAACGCTGCCACAAACACCCGCCGGAAAGCTCCCTCGGCACAGCTCCGGTAAACACCCCGGTCAACTCGCCCACTAAGCTCCGCCTTCTCCAATTCCTCCTGGGACTCCGTCGAAAGGCATGTGGTCTGCTCAAGACACAAACATGTGCGGGAAAAGCCCGTGTAGGGGTGAGTATAAACATACTCAGTAGGCACCCCAAAAACCCAAAACCAAAGGGAGCAACTGAAAGGCAACAATCCGCTCAACCCAGCCAGAGGGAACCCATACGAGAGATAAACTTCATCTCATGACCATCCTCGGCTAAACACAACTAGTCATCTCAGCTCAGCTCAGGTGTATGCCCATACATACACCTTGAGGAATCCAGATATACACAGCTCACGCCACAAATCCACAAGAGGTACCGACCTCATCCCCAGCAACTGTCCACAACCAGGAGAGTACACCACGAACACTGTCATACCAGATGACACTCATCCAAGAGATACACTCCATCGGGTCCCAAACAAACGTCTCAGACGCTCACCCGAGAGACCACGCTCGTCGGATAACATCACTGAGGAAACATCGCTGAAACACCATAACCACCAAACTCCTCGGATAGGGGATCGCCGCTAGGGTCCGCTAGGGGATACCAAGACCCACTCCGGTATACGTAGCTCACAGATAGGGGATCACTCCCAGGGTCCGCTGGGCGATACCACGACCTGATCTGGCATACGTTGTTCTCACAGATAGGGGATCACACCCAGGATCCGCTGGGGGATACCACAACCCAATCTGGCACTCGACAGAAGCTTCACACTCAGATAGAGGATCATTGTCCATATAAAGATGGGCACGATGATACCGGAACCCTATCTGGTATAACTCGCGATGTAGGGGATCGATCCGACGATGCCGCAACCCTACCGAAACCACGTGCTGGGTAGGGGATCGCATAACCAACGATACCGCAACCCTACCGACACCAAGCGCTGAGTAGGGGATCGTATAACCAATGATACCGCAACCCTACTATAAAATTCATGCTGAGTAGGCGATCGTAAACCCGACGATGCCACAACCCTACTGTGCACGACCCACCGCGTAGGGGAGCATATTCCCGATGATGCCAGAAACCCTACGGGGTTAACCTGCTAGATATGGGATCGCCGCCCTTGAATAAGCGGTCACAGCGATACCAAGAACCCGGTCTAGGGTAAAGATGCTAGAGGATCCACTCCGGGCCCACCAGAGGGATACCACAACTCCAACAGTTTAAACATCCCATCAAGAGGATCACAAACCCCTACGAAGGTTGTGATGCCGCGTGAACCCTCGTAGGAACGAACCAAGGGAGAACCCTCAACCACTACTGGTTCAAATGTCGCTAACCTGAGCGACCCGCCACAATGCCACACTGCGCACCTCCTAGGAAAAAACTGAGGCCACCACCGCGTTCCACGTGGAAAAACACGCAGGATAGGCTGTTTACTCGCCCGAAAAGGAGCACCAGTGAAAAGGGCACTATTCACCGTAGCTAGCTCGTGCGGGGCCCGCACAATGATCCCAAAACCCGTCGAGCGGATCACACCACGACGATGCCCTCGGAAAAAACAAGCTGAATCGACTACTCGCTCGTCCGAAATGGACACCCAGTGAAAAAGACACTATTCACCGAAGCCCAGCTCGGGTTGGGCCCACGCCTAGATTCTGAAACTCATCGAACGGATCGCACCATTGCAATCCTCTCGGAAAAACACACAGGGTCGACTATTCATCCACCAAAATCGGACTCCTGGTGAAAAAGCTGTGTTTCTCCGCAAACGCCAAAACACGGCCTCGCAGGGCCCGCACCCCGTACTCGGTCCCAACACCCGGAAACCATCTCAAAAAGTCCATCGTACCATCAGGGTCTCAACGCCACTAGCGGCACATCAATCGGACGCTCCGTGTAGAAGTTACAACGTCCTGAAGTCGTAAAATAATAGAATATTATTATTTTATACGACGTTTCTAACTCCCGGGCCACGATCCCGAACCATAAAATTCTCAAAGTGAGTGCAAAAGGTCTGTCTCGACACAAGGAACACGTCGCCGCAAACAGCTCGCAAATCGGAGTTACGGTTTGCGACTTACGGGGGTTTAAAGAACCCCGGGAACAATCTGGCCGGACCACCGCAGGGTCGCCGGAAACCACCTTGCTGCCGCCGGACTCCGCCGTGCCAGAGCTGGAAACCACATCGCTGCCGCCACGCCGCCGCGGAACTACCGGATTCCGCCATGGTCGTCGTGGGTCTCACCGAAAAACCGGGTTTTCACCAAAAACTTCAGGGAGTACCCCGGTGCTCCAAATTCAGATCTGAAAAAAGTTTCAGAAATCTCGGGACCCGAACTACACAACCCTTATGACGATTTGAAGAAAAACAACACATAAATGGGGTCCGGGATTTTAAAACTCAAACCGCCTACCTGTTGGCGGATCGCCGAAGCTTCGTGTGCAGAACGACGCCTGCGACGTGCTGAAGCTCGATCTGCTGACGATCGGCGCTGAAAACGGACTCCTGGAGCTTGAATTGGTGAAGAAAGGAGGAGGGGAGAAGGGAGGACGTCCGCTGCACGTTGTAGGATTCATGGGAGGGGGAGATTGATTATGTTTTAATTTTTTTTTTTAAACAACTCATTTAACTCTCCCCCGCCAACTCGCCTCCGTCCCGACACCCGATGCAGACAAAGGTAAGGTCACCCCTAGGGTAAACGTGTCGTTCTAAACATATCGGAGGACTCGGATTTGCGATCCGAGACTCCGTTCAGAAGTTATTCAAGCCAACGCCCATAAACCAACTTTTCCACTTATTTACGAAAAAACCCCTTGTGGCGTTTTCCACAGCAGGCCCGCGCCCGCAAAGTTTACACCTCTCCTAGGGTAAACGGCATGTTCCGGACGCAACTGTGCCCTCAGATTCCCGTTCCGAGATATCTTTTAGGAGATATCACACCCACACCCCGTTCATAGTATAAAAATACTTAATATTTTTATAAAATTAATTCTGGGCACACCGGGCCTCAGAATCGCACGCCGTCTTCGCGCCTAGCTCTGGAATTATTCCTAGAAATATTCCAAAGTCTGACAGGGCCAAAAACCCGAGTTGCTACAACTAAAAATCCAATTATTAATGAGAAATGGATTATGTCCCTAGAAAATATAATTATGGCGTTGAGATGTTGTGAAAATGAAAAGGTTACACTTTTAGTGTATTGTCTCAAAGGTGTAGCAGATCAATATTGGTAATTGATTCATAATACTTGGTATTAATAGGAAATATAAATAATTTAATTTAAATATTTTAAAGGGAATTTATTTGATAAATATTTCCCTCAAAAGCAATAAATTGAAATGAAGAGAAAGTTCCTCATCTTGAACAAAAAGAAAGAATAATGTTTCATGGATTATGAGGCTACCTTTATAATGTTTTCAAGGTAAGAAATAGATTATATATGCAACAAATAGTATATGATTGACCACTTCTTAAAATAATTACACCATGTCTCTTAAGGGAACTAGTGTCTCAAACATTTTTTTCCATATGATGAAATATTTTTATGTTCTATAAAGATAAAGAAAAAATTATCCATGTATTATGGTTTCAAAGGGAAGAAAGAGAAGAAAATGATGCAAGATAAATAAATATATATAAAAGGAAAAAGGGAAAAAAAATATTACCACTTATGAAAACTATGCAAAGACTTACCCTGGGGAATTCTTGAAGGGGTTGGGAGTTTGTTATAAGTGTGGAGAAAGGGTTTACCAGAAAAAATAATGCAAAGGGGATACATAAAACATTTATATTTAGTTTTTAAACAGTAATTTGGTGAAGAACTATGCAAATAAATACCCCAAGAATTAAGAAAATATACATGAGAAGAAGCTAAATGATCATGACCAATCATATGGTATTGATACAACCGAAACATAATGATTAATGTTCTTTTGTATTTGGATTCAATAAAAAAGATGTAAAATTATTTTATTGATGATATTCTCATGATAATAATTATGAAATGTATAATGATTTTACAGCAATACTATTTTTTAATTTATTGGAAATCATATGTTGAATTGTACCATAAAAAGTGATTTGTTGTCAAGTAGAACTAATTTGAGAACACATGACTGAGATAAAGATAACCCTTAATATATTCCTAATACTAAAATAACAATGTTTGGATAAATATATGATTAATTTGTATAAATTAAATTGGATAGTAGTGATTACCATGGAACTGATTAATGATTAGTTGATAAAGTGGTTATGACATCATTGATGGAGTTTAAAACATCATTTGATTTAAGGAATTTATCCAATAATATGTGTTTTATTTATGTAATATGGAAGCATGTATGTGTTCAATAAGGTTTTATGGTTGTTCCAATTACAATTCATCAATAAAATACATGAGGATGGTATTCACATGTTTGGTATATTACGATTAAAGAGATACATCATGATTGACTGAATAAAAATGATAAGTTCATTTTGGAAATTAAGTTACCTTATTTCTAAAGTGTTGGATAATGATCATTTAAAAAATTTAACCATTTATAAAATGGTTTCTATTGATATTTGGATGAGGTTTTTGAGGATAATGTATTAATTCACCATATTATACAACATGTGTTTAGAGATGAAGTAGAAATAAATCAAGGCACAACCAAATGATAATATTGTTCTTACGAAATAGAAATAAAACAAGAATGTATATTTATTTATATTCTTATAGAATTAAATAATTCCAAATATCAAGGAAAATTGTCTTTAAACAAAAATTTTGTCCTATTATCATCATTTATGATGATATGAATAACCTTTTTCCCACCGTTCATTTGTGGATTTTTTATCATTAAATGTTTTCTAAAAATTTCATTTATCACTCTCCCTCAGTATTCTAGTGTCATTTTTCTATTTTATTTCCATGTTTTCATTTCCCACTTGTGTTATCCTATATGAAAACCAAGTTATGTGATTTTTTCAGATGAATTTTTTACTTCCATTTCTCCCTTATCAAGGGAATGTTTTATTAACCCATTTATGATGTGGGTTTTTCAACAATGGTATTTCCAAATATCGAACCCTTAATTTAAAATATCAATTAAAAATTATGAGGATGAAAGTTATTTAATATGGTGAGAATTTAACACCCTAAAATTCTAAAACAATAACATTTTTTCAATAGCATGTGTGATGTGCAACAGCCAGTGTATAAGGGAATATAACATAAAAATACATTAAGATACATTTTCTATTTCAAATAAATTATATATATTATATATCTTAAAATAAATGCAATTATGAGTACAGTTTTTGTTACACACAATATTGATTTTACCTTGTGTTACATGTAACAATGAAATTTTGTTATTCTTACCTTACACGCAAGATCGAGTTTTACAGAATACTATTAATATTTTTATTTAAAATGAAAATTATTTCATATTTTATAAATTGGAAGTTGAAAATATAATTAACCAATTTGTGGAAATATATTATTATATTAATTTTTTAATAATTAATTAATAATGAAAAATAAATATAACTGAATATAAATGAGATGTGTTTATAAAAAACTATTTTTTTCACCAAAAGGCATTTTTTCATAATAAAATAAATTTATTACTATTATTTAATGATATTAAATAAATTTATATATTATATATTAAATAAATTGTTTTTTATATTAATTCAATATATATAATAGGCGTAATATAATAACAAATTCAATTTTATGCATTAAAGTCTATATTTTTCAAGAGGCAGCTTTTCAGTATTTTAATGGCATGTTTCTTTAAAACTAAATTTTCAAATATTTATAAAATTTATTTTTAAAAAATAATTTTTTAAATATTAATTTCAAAATTATCTTAGCATGATTTTTTTATTTTTATAAGAGCTTCCATTTTTTGATGAGTAATGAAAATACTGAATTTTAATTGAAAATTGACTTTGCATATAAATAATTATTAATATTATATTATATTTTAAATTTGTTTTAAAGTAAAAAACTGATCAATAATATATATATTAATCTAATTTAGGTCATGTTTATCATTTTTAATTGTATTTATATATAAAATACTAAGTAAATGTTTAAACATTTTCACTTTAAAACCCCTCTTTCTCATCCCATATACGTGATTAATTTTAAATTAATTTTTTACACATATATGATTTTAATTTGGAATAATAGATTCCATATTTAGAGTTAGATTAATTTATATTGTATAATATGGTCAAATTATTTTTTTACCAAAATGATTAGTGAAAGCAGTTAAAATTAATTACAGCAATTAAGAGAAAAATGAGTTTAGCAATGGACTCAACATTAAACATGTGGGTACAAATGACCTAGAAACCTATCCAAAACAAATTTTATGGAAATATTTAGACTTTATCACTTATATTATAATGTTTTTCATTATTCAAGCCATTTTACTTTGAATAAACATGGTTGTAATTCCCCCTTTCATAAATTTACATGTTTTCCACTCACCCCGCTAATAAAAGGCATCCCCCTCTCCTCCTTCTTCACATACCTTCAATAATTTTTATATCAAAATTTTATAATAAAATAAATATATTGAATATTATAAGAAGTTTTTAGAAATATTTATGAGCTACTTCACACACTTCCACCAAATGGGTTCCGAAATCATTTTTCGTGTGTACAATGGACTACCACCTCATGAACTGATGTCGTTCATTTTTCCATTAACAAATTTGATGGTTGGGAATAATGATAGAAATTATTATTATATATGATAATTATGATTTATTTTTTGTTAATTAATTATTATATAACACATACCTTCATACTTTCCATATTGTGGGAACATGCTAACATCCCTCGTGTGTACAGCGGACTACTACATCGCAAAGCGTTGTGATACGTTCATTATTTACATTAAATTTATTAAGGTTGGGTTTAACAAACATATGTGATATGTATGACATAAAAATTATTATAATAATATTTACATATCATGTCTTTCTCTTTTTTAATATAAGAAGAAAATGGAAACAATGTTCATGTGTACGTCTGGCCAACCGTTTCCACAAACATTGTATTTCATTTCCTATAACCGGATTTTTATGGATTACACTAAATATATATTTAAGGAATATATATAATTTTTATATCATGTATTAAATTCTGGATATGATTAAATAATATTGAATTATGAGTAATAAAAAATAACAACTCAAAACATACTTGAAAAACAAGGCAATTAAAACCCGTAATGATTAAAATAATTAAGGGGTAATAATATGTTATAAAAAGATAATATATTATATCATAAATGTTAATATGTTTCTGGTATAAATTAATAACATCTTTAAAACCATTATACATAAGTTTAAATAGTGTTTAACCAAAAGAAAGTATAAGGTAATGGATTTCATCTCAATTTACATTTCATTGAGAATTATTTGTCATTATGTACCAAATCACATTTATGTTGTGTATATACTACCACTTTGACATGTAATATCATGAATACGTAACAATTTATGGTTTTTTAATTTTCAATTTGAATTATTTCATTCAATAGGATTTGATTTGAAATTTACTAAGTGATAAAAGTTGTTGTGAAATCACACTTTCTTTTATGATAATTAACTTAATCCTGAAACAATCACTTTATTGTTATATATTTTTATTGGGAATTACATTTCTTTTAAATATTCATCTTATTTTTCTATGGGTAGGTTTATTTCCAAAACCATCTACCATTTTTATATATTATGTTTAATTTGAAATTAATTTGTTTAACTAGGAAAATATTGATAAATTACTCAATACATATATTTGATGATAAGGCTCATTGTTTATTAATTAAATTGATTATTCAATATATGAGAAATAATTTTTAAACACACTGATGGTTGTGCCTAGACTTTATATATCCCTTAGATTCATTTACAGGTCTCATGAGACAAATCAGTCATCCAAATTTAATTGGTTTCTACCAGTAATTTTAAACTATCTAAAGGATAGATCATAACAATTAAGGTTTTCATGTGCCTGGACATGATGTCTAATAATTAATAATTTCCTTCATTTTAGGTATCATTATTATCTATGATATTTTCACTATGATAAAATATTGGGATGCATTTCATTCTTAGTTTATTGATTAAGTAACATGTTGTTCAGTTATTTACCTTTCCATATTGATTAATCATTATCTAGATATTTATGGGGAATGTATATTTAGATATTTACCTTTTCATATTGAAAATTATTTATTAGATATTTATGTTTCATGTGTGTTTATTTATCTATCTTCCCACATTTATTATGATTATGATTCATGGTACCTTTCATTGTACTTGACCCTTACTAAGCATTAAGTTTTCCCTTATTTTGTTTCCTTTCCCCATGATATGAAAATGTATTTTTGGAATGATTTTTCAATGATTTTGGGAACTTTATTTTGTTATTTATTAGGTTTTATTTTCTAATCCTAGTGTAAATTGGGTATCATGTTTGTAATATGCTTTACAGAACTGCTAAATTGATCTGTTATTTGGGATTTTATTCTTGTATCTTTGTTAATGTAATAGATTAAGGCACAAACTCTGGGCTACTGGGGTCGGGGTTGTTAAAATGATGGTTTTGAAAAATCCTTAAAGATTTTATTAAGTGTATGTCCATTGATGGTAAATTAATTTTATAAGGATTGATCCATCAAGAAATATAATTACTAAGGTGGATCTTTATCCAGGAATTTTACATGATAACCTTCTCACCAAAATGAAAATTCCACTGATGATTTTCCACATAAAGTATAACCTTTTCCTTTTATTATTAGATCTGTGATTACTCCTATACTTCACACTAAATGTATTCTAATTCCTGAATTTATAACTTCCTATTCTTACTTTCATCTCAGAGAATCATATTATATTTTCTAAAAACCCAAAATGCATGGTTTTATACCCCCACTATGAGGTAAAAATACTTTCCAAACACAATAATATATGATTAAATTATAATTGGGGTTTTCAAAGTAATATGATATTTCAAAAGGTCATCATCCAAGTGAAATGCAGTTCATAATTTAAGAACCCTATACTTATGAATCCGGTTTTTCATGATTCAATTACAAAAATACGAACCCTGATTTCTAATGATGAATCTCGATAAACAAAACATGATAAAAAATGAAGATCACAAAATTTTTATAACCATTGAAGAGACATATGTCCAAGTATCCTTTTCCTCTGACCACTTAAAGACATAGTTTAACTATGTAATATGTTTACTAGGTACTCCCTTGTATAGAATTTGTTTATCATCCTTGTTTAATTGATTTTATGTGATTCATGGAAGTGGAGAGAATTTTCTAGGGAAAATGAATAAAATTTCATGGATGTATATTTATTTGAATTAAAGAAGTATGATTATATTTGTGTTAATGGATTTCAAGAGTTCTACCTATTTTCGAGGAAAGTCTAGGGTTCTCAAGTGGGTTTCTACTGGAAACATGGTTTTTTCCAATCTACTAGGAGTTTAAATGATGTGTAAATATATTTCAAACCATGTAATTATCTCTAGGTAGATTCCATGAAATAGTTTTACAGCCTGAAATTTTTATATTTCGTGTATTAGGTTCAAGTCGTGTAATAGAAGAAATTATTTGTTTACAAAAAGGTGATATTTTTTCAGTGCTTTCAGCCTTTTTGGAATTAAATATGTGTAATTGGATTACATGTGATGTAAATATTAGGGAATTTAGGTATTAGAAACTGGTCATCATATTTTTTTTCAATTTATCCTATAGCATTCTCTCTCTCTCAACTCAGACATCAACCTAGGTGATTTTGTAGATCTCCACTCCTTTTGGATCATTGGTTCAGTGATTGATCATCAAGGATATTTTAGAGCACATATTAGGGTAATATTTACTTCTATTTATTATTTTTCTTCTGTTTGGTCTATGTTTTTGGAAGTGGTTTTTTCATATTCTTGATTAGATAGTGTTTTCTATCAATCTCTTGCAGTTTCTTAATGTGTATTGTCTTTCAAAGGTTGATCTATTGGTTTCCAAACACCACCGTCGAAGGGGTCTAGGTTTATACCATTTCAAGGTATGATTTTATACATAATGGGTTGATTTTATAAATTTATTACCTTTCCTAGTAAATTAATTTGGATTTTACTTTCTTTGACGTGGTATATGGTTTGAGAGTATTTCTTAAAAAAGAAAACCTTTTAAAGGGTGAATTATTTATCAATAGAATTTATTGATATAAAAATGAGTTTTAAATGGAAAAATTGGATTGGTTGGATCTAAAAATGTTTTATAAAATTGTGAGAATGGTATTGAAATGAATTGTTGACAAGAATGGTTCTTTGGGAACCATGGGTTTATCAGGAAGTAGACATGGGTAGCCTTATTTTGTGTGGTACCACTATGAGGTAGGATTTGGGATATCGATAGACTCTTTAAATACTTGTTATTGGTTGGATCCAATTTTATGATTGTTTAGGCTCATTAATGTTTAGTAGGTATTATTCCATATGTTAGTTACCAGATGATAGTGTTCTTGTTCATTTATGGTAATTTATCGCATGATTATTTTTAACATGGATTTTTTTTACATGTTTTTATATGTGGTTGTATCACATTACATCACATGATGGTATTTCTTGGATATATTTTTAATTTATTACATTATGATTCATGGATATTCTTTCCTGTTTTATCAATTTTACTTTTCATATTTTTTGTTTTCAAAATATGAATGGATTTTTTAAAAACCAATGGTTAAATGATTTAAAAATGGATTTTGTATTAAAAAAACTTTGTAAAACTATTCATGCTTTAAAAGATATATTTATAGAATTATTAATATTAAACAATGTATACAATGTTTGGTGGTATCCTACTAGGATTTTTCTCACACCCTACAATTACCTTGAGGTAGTTGTAGAAGTTGTATTATAGGATTCAGGTAAAGTAAGGTCATCTTGTAGCATGTTGTCTTCTCTTGTTGTTTCTGCCTTCAGTTTGGGATAGTTTGGAGGTGATGATTAGTCACATGGAGAATTGTGGGTCTTTATTTATTCATACATTCTATTAAAGTGGGTTTGGATTGGATTATATGGATCTTTTTATATATTTTTCATCCACTTATTACTCTATTTGTATGTATTATTTTGTTATATTCATGAATTGTTCTATTGTCTTTCTTCTCCTCACCATGTGATTTCCAGCTCAGGTGTACAGTTTTGTTGACCCTGGTTGGTATGTTAAAATTTAATTCATAGTTAAGGCTCAAACTAAATTGGGTTAACACTACATGTGTTTTGTTTAGTGTCTTGGGTAGATAGAATTTATGATAATTAGAACTTGGATAGTATGTGTGGAAAAGTGGCATGCCCAGCTCACTTCCTTAACTGAACCTGAGTTACCATGGGTGGTTAGGGAATTTTACTACATTTCAGAATTGGGGTTTCAGGTCATTTGAATAAACTATATGGGACGTTTATTTAAATTGAACTATTTTTTTCTAAGTAATTTCTTTCATTGGTAGAATTCGTGATTTCATTAAATTATGGTTGTCTTGAATATTTGGTTTTAATTCTAAAACGGGTCCTAAGATTGTGGGATGTGTTAATGGTCTAATTGGATATTTTATAGTGTTTATTTTTTAATTCCTCTGATAATAGATCTTTCAAATATGGGAGAGGAAGCTATGAGAGAAGTTCGGTCAGTGAATCCTCCCGTGGAACCTTCTTTGGTTGAAGCATTAATCTATACTATTTAGACTCTAGGTCAAGTGGGTGTTACAAATTGAGGTCATGTTGTAGATCATGGCTCTGAGTTTACTAAGAAATGTCAACCCATATTATGTGGGTACATGGGACCATATGAATCTAAGGAGTTTATTAAGTGGTTTTAGAGGATATTAAACTTATTGAAGACTCTTAACTACTCAAAGGTGGGTTTCCCCATGTATTTTATCAAGGGAACATAATGGAGATGGTGGGAATATATTGTGAAAGCTATGTTCCTTGAAGAACTTACCTGGTATTATTTCAATAAAATAATTAACCGATTTTTAAACCTGAGACATTACATGTGGTGAAGACATAGGGGATTATGTCCTTGGAGTGGGTGGACCATATCGTTTTGGATTATTCTACTTATTTTAATAAGCCAATGAATTTGGCACCAGATCTTGTCACTAATGAGTACCAAAATTCTATAATGTTTTAGTCAGTACTAAGGCCTTATATTTGATCAATTCTGATTCACATATTTCTTCCCACATTTGTGGGGGGTAGTTGAAAAGCAACTTTATATGGGGCAGACATTGCTAGAAAGAAAAGTATGAGTGGAGCTTTATTTGGTTCAGTTTCCATCCAGGGTGTATCCTCTTTGTAGAAGAGGAAACACAAGGTTGTACAGTTTCCTTTAGTAACGGTTTTATGAGATTCAAAAGGATAGCATAGGTTTTTTACTAACAGTTTGGAAGGAGAGGTCATAAAAATCCAAATTGTATGGTGTCTCCTAAGTATTTTCATCTTTTTAGATTAAATGTCCATCTAAAACATTATTTCATAGAAAATATCAAGGCATTAAGGAAGTATCCACATTCACCAAGGGTTAACAGGATCAGGTAGATGCTTACAAGTGTGGTGACTTCAATCATAAAAAAGGGGGATATTCATGTGGTTATGAAATTTTAGGGAGGATCTTATACTGGACATCTTTATCCAATGGAGTATACCCTAGAGGAATTAGAATGAGGGCTAGATATTGTTAGAGGTACGGTGATTATGTTTTCTTTCATGGTACAAAATATTTTTTATATGGGTTCTACTCATTCTTTGATATCATCAATGTTAGTTCATGTGTTGGGTTTCTATTCAGAAATCATTTCATAATTATTGGAGTTTTCTCCACCTTTTTGAGAGAGGCATTAATGAGGTTTCAAGTATCCCTTATATCAGGTGATTATAGTCAACTTTGAAGTGGAGTGAGACTTCTTACTGCTTGATCTTGGCTTCTTCAACTTGATTATTATCCAAGATGGTATTATCAATGTTAAGGCCCAAATATACTATTATCATGTTTGGGTATAGTTCTTATATACTTATGGGGTCCCTCATTTCATTCAGGGTGAGTGGGAATCTGGATCAGGAAGGGCAGGGCATGTTGTTCCATTTTCTTGGTTAATATCATTCCAGTTGTTAGAGATTCTCAAAATGTAGTTGACCCTTTTTCAGGATATTGTGGTGTTTGTGTATAGTGAGGTCTTTTTGGATGATCATTCTAGTTCACCACCCCCAATAGAGGTTTAGTTTACTATTTACCTAACTTCAAGTATGACTTTCATGCTATCTTATCAAATAAACTTGTGGATTTTTTGGAACTTAAATTCTATCTAAAGGACCTAAAGTCTAATGGGTTTATTATTACAAGAGTTTCACCATGGTCTTTTACTTTAATCTTTGATAAGATGTTTGACTAGAGTCTTAGACTTTGTATTAACTATCAAGTGTTTAATTGGGTGATCATTAAGAACAAATATCCTTTCCCAATGATTGATGGACGTTTTGACCATCTTCAAGTGAAAATTGGTTTTAAAATATTAAACATTGGTCAGGGTACCACAATTTGGGATTCTAAGAAGTTGATATACCCAATACAGTATTTTGAATCTGATATAGAAATTTTCAGCTTCTAGTTATTTCATTCAGTCAAACTAATGCTCATGTGATGATTATATACATAATGAAACAAATCTTTCATCGGTTTATAGGATTTATTATTGTTATTTTCATTGATGATATTTTTCATTACTAAAAGATATAGAAAGAGCATAGAGACCATTTGGAAATGATTCATAGAACCTTAAAAGGACATAAACTATATGTTAAGCTCTCAAAAAGTGAGTTTTTGATCCATGAATTGATATTTTTGGGGCATGTGATATCTGATAAGGGTGTCTTAATGGATTCAAAATAGGTATAAGATGTTATGACCTAGGGGAAGCCCAGAAATGTGTTTGTGATCTGGATATTATTTTGTTTTTCTAGTTAGTATAGATGGTTTTTTCAATGATTCTCCAAGATCACATCTTCAATGACTACTTTAACCCATATGTGTGTAAATATTTAATGTAATAAAAATTTCCATAGATCATTTTAGGAGCTCAAGGTGTGGTCAGATTCTGCACCAGTTTTAATTTTTCTAGAACCAGGTTCATGTTTTGATATTTTATGTGATGCTTCTGTTATGGTTTTGGGATGTCTCTTGATGCAGATAAATTTTTTTTTCCTATGGCCCATTTCAGTTATGTCATCATCAGAAAAAATATCCTACTGATGATCTTGAGATTGTGGATGTTATGAATGCACTATGAATGTGGTGACAAAAACTCTATAGGGAGTAGTAGACTATGTATTCTAATCAAAAGATAATTATATATATTCTAACTCATAGGGATCTAAACTTGAGATGGTGACACAAGTTGAATAACCTTTAAACATTTCATTTTGATATTGTGTACACACCTAGGCTGGGAAATGTACTTTCTAATTCATTTCAAAAAAAAATATTGATAAATGACATTAAGGAATCATTTGAGGTGTAGTCCCTCATGAGTTTGTTTTCTTAGATGATATTGGGAGTATGAGTGGTTTTTGGAAAAGTTTTCTTGGATTCGATGAATGATGACTAATATTTTGAAGATAGATTTTGGCTCAAACAAGTGACATACAATGGGGCAAACTCTTTGGTAAACGAAGTTATAGTGGAGAGACCTTAGGTGAGTGGTCTCATTCTCCCAGTGGGTATTTTTTATTTCAATATAGGTTGGTTGTTCTGTTTTACTGAAGGTAGGAGTTAATGGACATTTGGAAATAGTCTTGTTGGTCCATGTACCCTAGGGATACCAAAATGTACAATTATATGAGATGTCAGTATTGGTGGTAGGGCATGAGATGGTTGATTTTGGATTTTTTATCACAACATCTTACATTTTATAAAATCAAGGCAGAACACCATATACCTTCTAGTTTTTTTCATCCCTTACTCATTCTAGTATGGAAGTGGGGTGATATTTAAATTGATTTCATCGTTGGTTCACCACAGACTCCAAGTGGGATGGATGAAATTAGTGTGATCATTGATTGACTCTTTAAATCTGTGAATATCCTCACTATCATAGAGATGATTAATGAAGAAGATCTTGGGGACTGGTTTGTATGGGGGGATATGAGACTTCATGGGGTTATCTCTAAAGTTTTATCTAATAGATACATGAGATTCACATCTAGGTTTTATAGGTGTTATAGTAGGTGATGGGTTCTCATATTAGATTGAGCATGGATTATTTTCTGTATATGGATGGAAAAACAGATAGAATTATATAGGTTCTTAAGGATCTGCTCTATTTATATGTTCTTGATTTTGGAAGATCTTAGGAATATTATTTTCCTATGGTAATCATCATCATCATTGAATAATTTCTTAATAGAAAAATTCCGAAATATAAAAAAGAGTTCAAGGAGGATGGAAATAATGGGGACTAAAAGAATCATCCCCCACTAGATCAACACATTCAGGATGAAGGGATCTTATACTAGAAAAAAAATAATAGAGAATTAATCAAGAGTGTACTGAGTCATTGAAATTATATGATCACCACCAACATCGAACTCTGGAGTTTGACGTTGACGATGAAATTTTTATTATAGTTTCACCTCACATGGTACATCATCGGTTGGGTAAATAGGGTAAGTGGAACCAAGGTTCGTGGGCCCCTTTGAGATCATTGGATGACTAGGAAAGGTGGACTATAAGTTGGAATTACTGTCAAATTTTACTTATATCATAAATATTTTTCATGTTTCCAAATTGATTAGGTATATACGGGATCCTTCCCATGTGATTGGATGTAATGATATTGATCTTAATACTGACACCACTATAGTTGAGTAGGTAGTTCAGATTATGGATAGCCAATATGACTTATTGCATAGTAAAATGGTTCATATAGTCTGGGTACTAGGGTAGTGCATATGGGATGTCCATGATATTTGGGAGAATAAATTTTTTATAACGAATTAGTGGGCTTTAATTTATATGAATCTAGGAGTTTGGGGTCTTTTTGGGGGGCTAAAATCACTAATGGTAGGGATACTATAACATCTTGTTACACATTTTTGGTACTACCTTGTTTATTCATTGTTTGGAATCCTTGTTAATGTGTGTTTACAGGTTTTTCAAGGATGAAGAACCCTTTATATAGACACTAAACTAATTTTAAGGGATGTATATTTATTTTAATTAATTTTTTTAGTGTATAGCTGCGTTAATGGATTTTAGGGGTTCTCTCCTTATTCAAAAAATGTCTCGGTTGAATGGGTTTTTTCTGTTAGAAACTTGGGATTTTTCTACCTGTTGGTGTTTTTCATGATGTTTAAATCAATTTCACACAATAGAATTTTCACTAGGTATATTTCATGAAATAGGTTAAGGGTGTGAATGGTTTCCATTGCATGTATTTAGTTCACTTTTTTTAATATAAAAAATAAGCTTTTATAAAAAGTTGATGTGTTTTTTAGAATTTTCAACCTTCCTATAATACATGATGTGTAATGGGAATTCATTCCATGTAAATATCATCATCAGTGGGTGTTAGGAATTAGTTATATAATTTACTTTTCATTCTGTATGTATCCTTCTCTCTCTCGACCTAGATCTCACCCTAACAATTTTGGAGAACTTTTATTTATTTGGATCATTCATTTAGTGATGGTTTATCAGGGTTGTTGTAGTGAGTCTCTCAGGGTAATATTTCCTACTTATTATTCTTTATGTTTGGTTGAAACTGTGGTTTTGGTTTAGATTGTGTTATGATTCATTATCGAATAGTGTTTTCTGTCAATGTTTTTTAGTTTCTTAATTTTCCTTGTCTTTTGTAGTCTGGTCACTGGGTTTACAATCAACCAAGTTAGAGGCAACTTAGTTTATACCATTTTGAGGTAGGTGTTTCTAAAAATGGTCTAATTTGATTAATTTATTATAGTTATTTATTTATTTCTTTGGGTTTTTTATTTATTTTATGTAATACGTATTTTTAAAGTACATTAGAAAATATAAAAAATAAAGGGTTTTTACTTTGAAAATGGATTTTTTTGATTGATAAATAGGTTTTCAAACACCAAATAATAATCAATGGTCTTTGAAAATGTTTTATCAAATTATGAGCATGGTTTTGAAATGTATTTTTTAAAAAAATTGGAACATTTTTAACCTTAGGTACATCAAGAAAAAGACTTGGGTAGACTTAGTGTTTGTTGTACCATTAGGAGGTAACCTTTAAGATATTGATGGACTGTGGAAGGACTCAATTTTGATTGGATCCAATGTTATACCTTTTTAGGAACTTTAATGTCTAGAACATATCTTTCAATAGGCTAGATGCCAAATGATAGTGTCTTTGGTCATTTATGGTTATTTATCACATGATTATTTTTATTATGGATTTTTTCTCACATGTTTTTATATTTGGTTGTATCAAAAGATATCGCATGATAGTATTTCATAGATATGCGGTTAATTTCTTACTAAATAACACATGGATATGATTTCTTGTTCTATCAGTTATACTTATCATATTTCTAGTTTTGAAAATATTAAAGGCTTTTATGGAAATCAAATGGAAAAGATTTATAAATTGATTTAGTATTACAAAAATGCTTTGTAAAACAATTTTTGTTTTAAAATATAGAACTACAGAATTATTTATTTGAAACCTTTTATAGAATCTATGGTGTTACCCTATTGTGATTTTTTATCACACTTTACATTTGACATTGATGGATTTTATATGTTTTATTATAGGATTCAGGTAATTGAAAGGGAATCTTATAGAATATTGGATTCTTTTTTTGTTGTTACCTTCTGTTTGGGATGTTTTAGAGGTTATTAATGGTCATATGGAGACTTTTTGGTCTTGTTTAGTTCATAAATTATGGTTTATCTTTTTTTTAAATGATTTAATAGATTTAATTTTATCTTTTTCTTCCTCTTAGTACTCTGGTTTCATGTCTTTTTTTTATTTTCAGGACTTGCTCCATTTTCTTGCCTCTCCTTACCATATGATGGTCGTATTAGGTGACTGTTTTCATCAACCTAGGTTGTTTGGTTAAACATAGTCAATATAAAATAATATTTACAAAAATCCATATGAAATTTGGAAAGGCCTCATGATTTTAATGCATCGAGCATTGAAGAACTCACAAAATAACATGGGTTGTTAGGGAATTTCATTTATCTTAAATATATTCCTTGTGAATTGACATCATGTGCATGAAGTAAAAAATGATGGGAATAATTATAAAATTTTGGCCAAAAAATTCTAGATTCAATGATATTTTAATCTATATATTGAGATATAAAGTGGTCCCCACAAGATAAAGTGTGGGAGAATCTCAAAATAGAGCTGAACTCATGATCGGGTCTACACCTATGAACAACCTGGTTATTATAAATTCTCTATGAGTATGGATCATCCCAAATGTAGCATCCTGACTCATGATATATTATCAAGAATTTTTATGTGCTAAAATATAGAGGGACCCTTGATTTTGATACAAAAAATCACAATTTTTTCATATTATGGGGTAAGGTCTACTCTATCATAAAGGTTTTTATCATGGAATAATTATTTAATGGGGAGGGTGATCCAATAGGGTGTTCTAATGATTCCAAATCCTAGTAATGTGGTTATCTACCCCATTTCCACTCTTTTCATATCATGAATCTCTAAGTCAAACTCTTGTTGGAGGAGTATCCACCATATGAGGTGGGGTTAGCATCAGGTTTCTTAAAGAGTAACTAAATTCTGATGTGGTCATAAAACATAATGACTTTGGACTTAAAAAGATTTAAAAAAACTAAGGTAACCACTATAGAAAGAAGTTATTTTTTAGTAGTTGTGTATTTTTTCTGGGTAGGTTTAAGGGTAGAAAAGCATATAAAATTACATGAGTATCCTTCTTAACAATTTCTGGTAAAACCTCCCCAACTAAAATGTTAGAGGCATCACACATAAGTTTTAAGGGGATATCCCACCATAGAGGTTAGATTATATGATATGATGTGAGACTCCTTTTTAATAAATTAAATGCATCTACACATTTTCTAAAAAACATTCTTAGAATCTTTTTGTATCAATAGAGATAGTGGAAGTGTAATGTCTTTAATGAATAAATTGTAAAAACAAGAATGAACTAGAAAATATCACACTTTATGAATACTTTTCAGAATTATAAGGTATGAAATTATTTCAATTTTTCATTTACCGACTTCAATTCCATCACTTGAAATAACATGCTGACTAACTACCCCATGCTCGACCATGAAATGAGATTTCTCATAAATTAATCCAAGTCCTTTCTCATTGAAATTGAATAGGAGAGAACCTAGGTGTTCCAAACAACCATCAAAGTAATATCTATAAACTTTTAAATAATCCATAATAACATCCATACAATTCTTAAGGTACTCAGAAAATATAATAAACATACAATGATGAAATGTACTATGAACATTATAGAATCTAAATGGAATCCACCAGTATACAATTGTGTTGAATGGAAATGTGAATGTTGTTTTTTCTAAATTCTTTAGGTCTATATAGGTTTTAAAATAACCAGAATAGCCATCAAGGAAAAAATAATCATAATTAGCATTCAATATTTATAACATTTTTTCAATGAGATGTAGAGTAATGTATTCCTTTCATGTGGATTTATATATTCAAGGATATTCCATAAGGACTCACCAACTATTTTTCACATTTTTCAGAACCAATCCATTCCTTTAATTTGACACTACCATTATTATAGTTTAATTATAGACTATTTTCATTGCTCTAATCCATTAACAATCATATATGGGTTAGATAATCCCCTCAGTAAGTAATTTACTAACTTCCCATTTTAGCACTTCTAGGAATGTGTTATTTAACTAGATTTTTTATTTTATTTTAGATTTATCTTCATCATATAAAAGTATATGGTGCATGAAAATAGATGGTTTAATCCTATGAATACTATATAATATTCATCTTATCAAATTTTTATACTCTCTAATAGGGTCAGGGAGTATTTATTCTTACTCTAGAGAGAGGTTAATGGAAATAATGAGGGAAAATTGGCCAATACCCTTAATAAAGGTGTACATAAAATTATATATAAGTGGTTTTAATTCCAACATCTATGGTTTTTCAAGTTACGTAAGGGATTTATGGGGTGTAAGGGATACAAAATTGTCTATATTTTCATGTTAATCCTCTATGAAAATAGAATCAATGGAAATAATATATGTAGAATCATTTATGGTGATGAGTACCTCATAATGAACACATCCATCAAATAAGATGCAAACAAACACACATTTCCAGACCCACACAACACTTGAAACATGAATTACATCACAAATTAAAAAAAATGAATAAGATTAAGAAAAATCATAGTATGGTTTGATGAGATAATGTTTTTTGTCTATGTGTCATTGAAAATTCATTCCACTAAATAGACAACAAGAATGAAGTGACCTTCAAAAAGGGGTTTCATACCATCAAAGATATTTAAACTTACCTTGTCTCCCCAAAAATACATCTTCCATAAGAAGAAGGTAAAATTATATAAGAAAAAAAGTGATCCTCACTCACATGAGGTAATCCTCGATCACTCCATCATGGTGTGTTGTGATTCATTTGGAATGTTATACCAAGATAAAAATTGGTTTAATCTCTACAAACTTTAATGAATTATAAACATAGTGGAACCTCATATTAATCAATGTGACTAAAAAAGGCATTGAATCATATACAAAATTATCCCCAATTGTGCATGGAATTGAAAATATTCTTGGATACTTTAATTTATTTGGAAATATTGGTTGTATTAACTCCAATACATTATTTCCATGATTTAATCTCTCATTCCCTATAAGACATGTCCTATGGGTGATAATTTAATAAAGAAATTTTTCATAGTGAGATATTTATTTTACTATGTCTAATATACGAATGTTAAATTTTACCTTATTAAATGTATTTATGGTCTCTCTATCAATTTCATTATCAAACTTTTCTTGGGATTGGGAGTGTATATGGGAAATGGTAAGAGGAGTGGATTGTTCATAGAAATCCTCAATGATAAATTTTTAGTTGTTTTTATTTTTCTTTTTAACTAGAATATTTTAATGATGTATAAAAAGAGGTTTCAAAGGGATGGTATACTTGTTGTGAATAACCATAAAAAGGAGAAAAACAATTTAACACTGTGATGTGTGATAAAACATAAATTACCTTTATCCTTGGTATTCAGAATAGTATGGGATGGTAGTTTTTGTGAACATTGAATATTTTCTCACTACTGTTGTTTTATAGTTGTCCCACTTGAGTTAATGAGTCTTGAATTTCCAACTGTATATTTTGTTGGAACTAGAGGTTTTGGGATGCTATTTTATTCTCCATGTTCTTGAGCCTTGGTTTATATTTTAAAGGAGGTTTATTCTTATAAGGTGAGGGAAAATAAGGATGTGTAACTTTACCTTATTGATAATTGTATTTTTTTGGATTGATTGCGTTTCCTTCCTGTCAATATGGTGGTTGTACATTCCACCTAAAGTTTGGATTTATCCTAAACTTCTCTTTTTGAAGGGATATTCTTATTGAAAAAGAAACATGGGAAATACCACTACATAAGACTCAAATAAATATAGAAGTTAAAGGAACTAATTACATAAATGTGTTTTATCAAAAAAAATACCATAATATAATGCAATTGGTGGAGCATTTAAATTACCTTTATCCTAAGATAATTGTCTGCAAGGAGTATACTTTCATCATGTTTATTTTATAACTTTTTAATATGGATGAATGGATTACCACATCAACTATGTAATTTGTTGAAATGTATCATATACAAAATTATTGTGAATTAGTGGCCATATTGGATTTTATGGTATAAGAAACGGTATGATTTTTATCCACTATGGAACCAAAAATTTCCCCATCTATAATGACATGATCCATAGGGAAAAGTCCCTAATAGGAGCATTGAATTATCAATTTTTCACTAATTTTCTAGTGGGGTAACAATAGAAAATAATTTAGAATATTTTCTAATATTCGTGAAGTATATCACCTTATTATTTCCTAAAACTAAAAATTTCTTTTCAAATGGATGTAGTTTGGACGGTATAGAGTAACATCACAAGAAAAAGTTATTCAAGGGAAATTCAGCCACCAATTATTATGGGAAGATAGTATATCCATTCTTCAGCTACACCTTCTATGGAAAAATGAAAATCTGAAAGATTCATGAGGTACTCGAATTCATTTTGGGGTTTCATGGAATAACACACTATTTTAGACTCTTTGATACCTTTATGAAGGTCCTCATGAGGAACACTATTGTATTCTAGAAAGTGGTGGATATGTCCGAGTTTCAAATAAAATTTGGCTGCTTCCTCTAGGTATTGGATATATGTAGGTTGTAAATTCATGTCAGTTGTCTTTAGCACTTATAAGGTCCAATTATTTATATCCATGTTTTTAGGTATTTGATTTAGTTTACTTTTATATTGATTTAATTCCTCTTGTAGTTCCATAATGGGATCCTCCAAATTATTTGACTTACCTAGTCTAGAAGACCTAATGTGTGAGTGTAGATTATTTTCAATGTCAGTCTCTTAAAAATAGTTTTATTTTCCTAATCATGTCATTCAAATAATTTTTGAAGTTATTTTGATAAAAATTAACAAAATAAAAATGGTTAAAAATATGAGGGGAGAATAGAAAAAAATTCTATAATGTAGAACTAGATAAAGAAGAATAAAGAGATAGATGTAGAATAAACACACACACACAAAAACTGGGAGGGGGAATATTGAAAAGTGCAAGAAATAAAAAAAATTAAAAGGAGAAAATGTTCTTGACATCCCATCAAAGGTGAAAAAATTTGATCGCTTTGTCAAGAACATAAAAATAAAATTTTATTTTAACTAGAACTAGTACTTTTCCTGTGCATTTTCGTGGTGCTAAAATGGTTATTTTCAATAATAAAATACCATTTTTTAAACATAATTTTCTATATTAGTAATGAATATATTTAAATCACAAAATATTGGTACATAGTAAATGAATACAAGTTTTAGAAATTGATTAGAAATCAAGAACATAGTAGAAAATATTTAGTTGAATTAATAATGAATAAAAAAATGTATAAGGAATTCATGATAGATAATTCTATAACATGAATGAAATTTTTTTTCAAATGGATAATTAAAATTCTGATCATTATACTATTTAAAATTAGAATGAAAGTATTGAAAATAATGAAATCAAAAGGACCGATAAAAAATTTGGTGAGGTTGAAGTAAATAGAGGTGAAGGGTACCATTAGCCGATCAACTTGTATAAAATGGATTGATCCCAACCCAAATGGTAAAATACTTTAACCTCATTGGTATTGTATTTTATGGCATGTAATCACCAGCATATCATCTTTCAATGGTGTTGTAGTTTCATGGACCACTGTGCATGATGATCCATCATGTTAGGTCGATCATTGCACCCAAAGTTCTAGACATGGTCTGTAACTGGATCTGTTGCAACAGATTGAACTTTAAGGCTTCATATTGATGGATTTAAATGGATTAATAAGTGATATGCAGCTTCAATAAGGGTTTCTGCAATGTTTTGTAATTTGGGCATATCTGCAATAAAATAGTTTGCAAGAATGTTCTTGTACATGTTTTGTAGATATGATGTTTTTCACTTATAAATGTAAATATCATGTGATTATGTAAAGGTTCTAAAAATGTAAATGTTGTGTAACCACATCCCATAAATATTCTTTATGATAGACACAAAACATCAATGCTTTAAAATTATAAATATATATATATTCTCTAATTATGTGTTGTAAATGTAAATCTTTAGTAATTATATTTTACAAAAGTGTTGTGATTGCAAATATGTAACTATTATTTAATCGTGATATGTAATTATATTTTGTGAATGTAATTATTATTTAATTATAAATGGAAATGTTATTTTTCTCTAAAATAAAAAAAACTCGCATGTTATGCGATTGTAAATATAATTATAATTTTTTTTGTAATTAAAAATGAAAATTAAAATGCTCTTTCATTATTTTTTGTAAATGTAAATGTTTTATAATTATGATTCGTAAATATTATATATATATATATATATATTAATAAGTATTCTTCATGAAATAGATTTTCTATATATTTATGTTCTATTCAAATCTATAATAATAAATGTTATGTATAATATATATATGTGTGTGTGTGTGTTTTGAAGATAATAAATTTCCTCTATTAAAAATGCTTGTAATGAATCATTTCTGTATAATATATATATATATGTTATGTGTATGAACTCTATATAATAATTTATGTATGTTTATGTGTGTATATCTATGTAGGTTTTTTGTATACTGATATTTATGATGTTCGGTACAAAAAAGACCAAAAACCAATATATTTTATATTTTTAAAATTGTCTACTATGTTTTAAAAATCGGATATTTCATTTCAAGAATATAAACATATTAAAATAAGGAAAAAAATATATGTTATGTGTTTACATATGTCTGTGGAACAAATATATTATGTGTGTACATGAACACATAACATATGTTTACATATTTTTAATAAAATTAATATAACCCTGCATAAATATATATGTTTTTTATGTTTTCAAGTGCATAATAAAATACATATATACATATATAAGCATGTATTATTTTGTGTTTTTTATACACAAAACAATGTTTTTTTAGTAAAGAATAAAATCAAAAAACGTATATTATTCTTTCAAATAAGATAAAATATAATTTTTGACCTTTATGGAAGATAATATATATCAAAAAATTAAACAATAGTTGTTTCAATGTAGGAATTTATTGATAAAGAAAATATTTATAATTAATGGCGAACACACATCAAAATATAGTTTCATATATAAATATCTCTAAAATTTACTTGATAGTTAAATTTATCTAACACAATGGATAAGATAAACAATATTTTACTATGAAACATTAACAAATAATGTGTTAAGCCTATATATAAAATGAATATACCAGTGAGAACTATTTATCATCATAGTTCAGAATAACAAAACTCCCATTAAATGTCGGGTTAAATTGGGGAGGGATCACACATGTATTATTAAAGGAACAACAAAAATCTAAAATAAGTTTGGCTGAAGGATCCCTTGATTCCATGTGAGGTTCTTGTATGTATATGCATTCACTTCAGGTCGAGCATTAATTCTAGAGTGGTGTTTCTGAGGGTATCCCTGAGAATATGAAAATGACCACTTTAAGTTGACTTTAAACTCCCTTTGGTTATTACAGCAACAACGTGGTGGAGTTCTTTGCAATTCAGAGAAGGGAGAAGACAAGATGTGAATGAATTATAATTATAGAGAGTGGATCTGGAAATAAAAAATTTAATTCAAATTAAAATACAATTTTAGTATTTTCAAACAGCTTAGTGTATCAATTCCTAGATAGAATAGAAGAATAAAAATCTCTATATTAGATTAAATTTGGAGGCCAAATTGAAACATTATTCAATGACATAAACTTATAATAATAACATTTTCCATAACATCAACTATTATTGTGGAAAATAAGTCCTCCATGTTAAAAAAATTGAAATTTATGATATAATATCAGAACGTGAACTAAACTTTTATGTTCTAGAAACTCAAATAGAGAACCCCTTTAAATTCTTTACCTTATAAGTGAGGCCACCTCATCAATATCAATGAAAAACATACTAGTTCCATGAAACTTATGGTTCACTAACATGAAAATAGAAATATCATGTTATGTTTAAATTTTTATCATCAAAAATAGAAAATGATAAAATTATTTTACTATTTATTTTATAAAATACATCAGTAAAAAAACATCGGGATGTGGAATGTGTTCAATAATAAAATATACCATCAAGATCAGTATTTCTTACCATCTGAAGAGCATAGTAGTTTGGTAAATATGAATTTTTTAGGTAACAACCATTATTTAACAACTTCAAACCTTGATATATAACATTAACATTGTTCTAATCTATGCTTCAATTTCAGAAGGCATTCACCATCATAAAAATTTATTATATTAGGAAAATTGACTAGGGAAATATCAATAACCTATGGTGAAAAAAAATTCAAGCGGATATGCTTCTCTGGGTCACCTTTAGGTTAGTATTTATTTATTGAATATCAAAAACACTTATAGGAATTATAATGATATATATGGGATCTAGACATAAAAAATTTATATCATATTAAAAATAGTATTTTAGTATTTTCAAACCACTTAGTGTATTAGTTCCTAGATTCTATAGAAGCATAAGAAATATCCATATGAGATGAACTATAGAGGCCAACATCAGACATGATTCAACGATATCAACTTATAATATTAATATTTACAACAACATCAAATAATTTTTATGGGAAATAAGGCCTCCAAGTCCAAAAAAATGAAATTTATGAAAAAATATCAGAACATAAACTAACCTTTTTTCGTGTGGGATTGATGATATGTTTCATAAAGGATATAGTGTGATGAATGATTAAAAATAGAGAGATAACTACTAACCAACTCAACTTATATAAGTTCTTCCTCCTTTAGAGATCATTTGTGTTGCCTGTACTTTCAAATCATTAAATTAAACCAACTAAATATATATGAATACATGGAAAATGAATGTTTTATATTATTAGATATGGATAGAGAGAGAGATAATATTATCCAGCATAATGTTTTGATCTCTCAACAACTCTTCTTGGTATGCACCCCCATCTCATTCACTGAATTTTAGAGAATCAAAAAGGAAAATAATTCAAAACCAAAATATAACCTAAAACAAAACTACCCATGATCATCTCAAAATCATAGACAACAAATACATGAACATTGTTTACTAAATATAGTTCCTAGTTTAGTCCATAACAATTCCAATATCATGGGATTGATCTATTTTATTTTATGATATAGATTAATTCATGTTCATGTGAGTGTGTGAATTGGGGTCAACATTATGGACATGGAGGAAAAAAACTTATATTGGTGATTTACGTTGTTTGGAATGTTTTAGGATTAGAATTTTTTGAAGAAATTTTAAAGGTTTGGATGAAGTCATATCAATATATAATTTGTACCAAATTATGCATACAAAATGTTATGTCATAAGTATCAATGCATTTCAATCATGTTATAAATGACACAGAAACTTCTTTGTAATCGTGAAGACATGCACGGTTGTCTTAAAGATACAATCAATGTGTAGGGTAGTATTTTAACAAAGATTTGAAAACACAATGATATTTTATTGGGGTTAATATTTTAATATATCGTCATGAAGTGTGAAAGATCAATGATTCTTAATTAACACTAATCAGGTGAATGTATAATTATAAACATTGACGGATTTCTTATTTTTGTATGTTTTCCATTTGATGGGAAAAAATAATTATTCATGAGCATGTAGATGGTGTCATAAAAATTGCTTATATTCAGAGAAGTAATAATTGTAAAAATTGTTGATCATATTAAAAATAAGTACAGAAAATTAATCATAAATTACAAAAAAAATCATGTATAAATTAATACATATCTGACAAGTTGTTTGTTATTGTTTCCTTAGTAGTATCCACTAAAACGGCTCTCAATTCCTGGTGAAAATTACAGGATAAAAGTACCAGGAAATTAAAAAAACCAATAATATTAATGTGAAGGTCTGTATTTAGAAAATAATGATATGTACTTCAGGTAATAATAAGATAAGGAAATTGATAATTTATATATAATTAGTGAATTTTACAATGGTATTCGTCTGATTGAATTACTTTTCAAATATTTACAGTTAATTTTCATCGACCTTTGGAGACTGGGAGTCATACAAAACAATTGGGTGATGTTATAGTTAATAAAAAAATTTAATGGAATCTACTGGAATGTTAGTAATCAAACACATTTATAATTATTTATGTATTCTCATTCACTGTGAAAACAAATACAAAAGATATACCAACTCCCAATTTCCATGTAATGATAATATTAACATCCATTCACCTCATCTTGATCTGAAAGAGAAAATAGTACACCATCACATTATAAATCCATAAAAAAATATATTTATATAATAAAATACAACACATTAAACATTAAATTAATTAAACTAGAAAATAGAAAAAAATACTTAGAAGAAACATTGAATAAAATCAATCCAGAACATCCTTTCACCTCATCTTGAACTGTAGGAGAAAATAATACATCATCACATTATCAATCCATAACAAATAGATTTATATAATAAAATAAAACACACTACACATTAAATTAATTCATTTATAAAATGGAAAAAACATTGAGAAGAAACATTGAATAAAATCAATAAAATGTACCACATAATATAAATGCATAGAGAGAATGAATCAAAATTTACAAAATAAAATCATGTAATGATTAATACATATCTGAAAACCTATTGGTAGTTGTTTCCTTAGTATTCTACACTGAAACTCTTGTCAATTCATTGTAAAATATTTTGCAAAAAATTCCAAGATAATCATAAAGAAGTCAAAAATATTAAAGTAAAATTTGATATTTATAAAATACTGACATGTACTTTAGGGATTAACAATAAAATGAAATTAAAAAAACAAGTAAAGATTAATTTGTATCTAACATCTTATTTGTAGTTGTTTTCTTGGTAGTCTCCACTGAAACTATTGTCAATTCTTGGTAAAAAATTTAGCGATAAAATCATGTAAAATCATAAATAATTCTATATTATTAAAGTGAAATGTTATATTTAGGAACTAATGACAAGTAATTTAGAGAATAATAGTACAATGAAATTAAAAATTTACAGAGATAAATTGAAATTAAAAATGGTAGTTGTTTGAGGGATTGTATGTTGAAACAGTTTACATATGACTCCCAAAGAATTTTGGAGACTGGTGGTCATGAAAGAAAATTGGTTGAAGTTCTAGTTTATAGAAATTTGTAAGGGAATATACTAGAATTGTGGTAATAAAACCTATCTTCAATTCTTGTTTATGTACTCACATACACTGAGAAAACAAATAGAAATGAATCAACTAAAACTAGAAATATTAACTCATGAATAGAAGGTAATTTTTTCATGAAATGAGCATGGATCACCTTTTGCTCATATCTTGATTTGTAGTGTCTCTGAATATAGATAATGGTATAGTTATGGTGGCAGACCGAACATAGTGGAGCCCTAATAACTGAAAAGTGAAAGAAATAATATTGCATTACATTGTGGAAGATTTGTATGAATAAGTCTTAATGGATATGTTAAATAATTAGAAAAATCTTACATATTGGTTAGGAATGAAAACATGCCTAATGCCGGATGGAGAGGGGATCTGAGACAGAGAAGTCGAAGGTGAATCAGATATAGGTGGAGCAGGTGGAGGTGGAACAATCATAGGTAGATAGGAGATGAAAAGCATCCAAATTAAAAGAAAGGAGAGAGAGAGGGTGTCATAGGTAGGGAAGTCAGTGGCGAAGTAGCTGTAGGCGGAGAAAGTGGAGGCGGAGTAGATGTAGGTAGAAAGGGTAGCCAAGGATTGATAGGGGATTAAGGGGGTGTAAAAAACCCAAGTGAAGTTAGAGGTGTGTCTAGGGTTGGAGGTGGGAACGGAGTCATGGCTGGAGAGTAGAATCGGGGATGGGATCAGGAGAGGGGAGGCATGGCTAGAGGGCGGTGTCAGGGATGGAGAAGCTGAAGTCAACCAAGAACCCTAATAGTAGTGACTAGAGCAAGGTAAATCCTGAGTGGGGGATGGAATGGAGGGAGGTGATGAAAATGGATAGATTATAAGGAGTGACGTGGAGGGATATATGAATGACAAGTTTGTTAAGAGTAACCCAACCTTAATATATATATAATAGATAATAGATATTTGTAGTATAGAAAGAACACTAAGTCATCTTCCAATGGAGCCCTAGATCAAAAATTTTAAAAATATTGTTTTAATTGAATAAACATTGATGGATATTTCATTAAATGGGAGTTTTTGGGAACATGTATAAAGAATTCATGAAATAATAGTAAATGGAAATGATAATTTGATTTGATTATTGATTGTGATCAAGCCAATGAAATCTTATGACCCTCATCCTTGATCTCTTCATGTGATAGCATTTAGATCTTTTAATCCTTTTCTTAAAACCTAGAGAAAAATTATTATTGAGTTTATACTAAGTCTCCTATTAGTGTTTAGTTGGAAATATAAAATTATTCACTGGTTACAACTGATGATTTGGTCATTTATGCAATCCTTCATAAGTGAAACTCACTAATGAAAAATTTAAAGAAAGTGATGAAATATCTAGGTATGTATTTTATTTCTATGAAGAACCATGACATAAACTTATTTAATCAGTGAAGTGATTAATTGAATTCCATATACCCATGTGAATCACAGAAACATAATAATTGAAAGGTTACAGAACATGTATTTAATGGTGTATGAAACATCACATGAATTTGTACCCCCAAAAATGGTCATTTTAGTTTTAGTGTGACATAATAGTATATAAATTAATTAATGAAGAAGATATTGTTAAGAAAACAACATATACAACTATAAATTAAAATATCATTCAAATAATACAATCATGAAGATCTGTATTTACATCAAGTTCCTCCTCAAGTGATCACAAGGAGATTAATACTACATGAATGTGGGGGAAGCCATGGATGAAGAATAATAACATCCTAATTACTAAAAAATTTACATATGGTATATAATACTGTATAAATAAGGGTTATAAGGATTTTTATAAAAAATTACATCCAAATTTCCACAAAAGAAATCATGTGTCTAAGAGAATAGGTGAATATTGTAAGATCCTAGATCTACCTTAAGGTATGTTTTTGTTTAAATTTTAGTTTAAGTTCCATATTTTTGTTAAATAAGTGTTTCCTAAACTTCATGTGGAGGATTGGGGTGTTCTGGGGGTTCGACACATGAAAGAAGAAGAAAAGGGGGGTTTATGGGAATGTTTCATGGTTTTTTCATGGTTAGTTCAAGCCGTGCAAAAATCCCAGGTAACCATGGGAGTAAGGCTATTTTTGGACAGTAGCATCTGCACAGTTTGTGCATGGTTTGGAATATCATGTGGGTAAACCATTTTGCGAAGTATTTTTTATAAAATTATAATAAAATCCATTATGGGATTTTAAGTTCCAACTTAGGATTTATCCCCCTTCTTCCTCCTTCAAACATAGTGATGAGACAAGCATCCAGGATCTTCTCAGAGGTGATTCTCTTGTAATCCTTGTCCATTTGGAGTGATGTAAATTGTGGATTGAATATTTGGGTAAGGCTAATCTCACTCTTGCTTCCCTTTTTGGTTTAGGTTTTGTATCTCTTCCTTATATCCATCTAAAACTCAAAACCCCTTCATTTCTTTTGATATTTATGTTGAGGCTTAAAAGGGTGGTCGAATCAGGATATAAGGCCTTGATTAGGAGTTTGTTTTCCAACTGATTCAATATAGGTGGTCTACAAGTTATATCTCATAGTTTATTCATATATTTTTGCATGTAGGGTTTCATTCTTATTTCTTCTTGTTGTGTTCTTGATTCCATTAGAAAGATGTGTAGTATTGGGAGTCTAAATGATTTATTTGAACCCCTCTTGATCCCCATGGGATTCAAGGAGGATGACAATGTAACACCCCAAGCTTCCACGGTATGTTTCCCTTCGAATAATGCAATGGCATGCATTGTACGCAACTTCGAGATTCTAACACACCACAACCAATCAAACTAGCCGTTATGAATAGTAATACCTACTTTTTGAAATTTTATAAATTCTATCTCTTAAAATGGACTTCATTTTTGGATCCGGAATATCGAATTTATACTAGGGTGAAATTTTGTAACATTTCGGATAACACTTATATTTTGATGAATAGTGAAAATTACTAAATTTTAATTAAAAACAACTTTTTAAATAAAAATAATGTATAGTGATAAATTATATTATTTAGTGGTTTTAAAGTATAATTAGAATATATTTTTACCATTTTATCCAATGGTGTTCATTAGAATTAATTTCACTTTGAAATTGGATCTAAACAATTGTCAATCTTTTGATATATATTCTTTCTTAAAAACAAGCTATTTGTTGTGACAGCGGGAATTAATTATAAAATTAATTAATGCAACTTATATGTTTAGAATTTTGTAAATTAGACATCATTTTTGAATTTTGAATATCAATTATAGCTTAGGGTGAAATTTTGGCATTGTTCTGAAAAACTTCAATTTTTGATGAATAGTGAAACTACTAAGTGGTAGTTAAAAAAAACTAAATTTTTCATAAAACTTAATTTTACCGCTTCTGTGAATGGAATTTCGAAAATTCAAGAGACACGGTTAATATCAAGAAGTAAAATGTGGTTCAATGAGATTAAAATAATTTTTGGTGAATAGTAACTTTTTACTTTTATTTACCATGGTTAAAAGTAAATAGGGTAATTAAGGGTAAAATGATATTAATATTACCCTAACACATTTCCTAATTCTATTGGAAAAGTGTATCTCGACCAAAACCAACCTTAGGAATAAAATAGTATCATTTAGGTCCACTTGGATTAGATTAGGACATTTATTATTATTTAATTCAAAGAAGAGTTAAAAGAGTTAAAATCAATGTTTATTTACTAAAACATTTTTAATATAGGGTTATACATAAGATATATTCGATTGTAAATATTCATTATAAAGCTAATAAGATTTCCTACATAATGATATTTTATTTATAATTTTTAAACATTAAATAATTTAATATATTTATGACACAATGATGATGCAGTAATTACCATAATAGTGAAAAATTAAAATAATTGATATTATAAGTACCCAAATAAATATAATTTAAGACTTTTAATGAATTACACTAATTTTCTAGGATAATATGACATATTAGAATTGATTTAATTAACTTTGTTAGAAGTAATAGTTCTATTATGAGTTTCACAAAAATAAACTATTGAATAGTGTCAAAATTGACATAAAAGAGTTTTTAAAAAAATATTATATTATTAATTGATCTTAAATTCCTAAAAATATAATTCTCGGCCAAGAGACTTATATCATGATAGGTATATCATTAATGGACCAGTTGGGGGTCTCTTGGATTTATATAGTAAGTTTATTAACTATATAATATAAAAATACAAAGTGACATGGTAAATGTCAAACTAATTAACTAAGAGTTAAAACTAAATGATAAAGTTAATATAGTAACCCAAACCTGTATAAATTATATTGGTTGAATGGTTTTCGACATATCCCCACCTTAAACGTTGAATAATAAACTTTGGAGCCATTATAAACCGAATATGAATTTATTATAAATTAATATTTCTAGATTTTCCAAAGGTGCCCCTCACCCCTATTATAAAAGGGCACTCTTCCTTATCATTTCTTCACACCTTCAAAGCCTTTTGGTTCGGCCAACCCCTTACCAAATACTCTCTCAACTTACCTCACTACAACCTAGAGGCCTTATTTTGATCATAAAGCCAACCTATGGAGCCCTTTTGATCAAATCAAAAGGAAGAACCCGAAGAAGAGGTAATGTTTTCACCACCCCTTTTCAAGTTCCTTTCTTCTTCCACTTCTTCTTTATTTGTTATTACCATTCTAAAATAATAACTCTAGTATCTTATATATACTGTGATGTTATTATAAATATGGTACAACCATATACCGTATTCTATCCACCCTTTGAATAACATGTCACCATACGTGCGTACGTACGGCTTACCGTCTCCACGTCGTGGTGTAATTGTTATTCAACATATTATTATTTGGGTGGGTATAATAATTATTTTTAACTCATTTAAATAATAACTATAACATGATAATGACTCTTTATATATGATATACCATCCAAATAAATATTATTTTAATATCAAAATAATGATATTGTCGCTCGTGCGTACGTACGGACTACCGTCTCCACGAACGCGATGAGATTCATTCTCCATCATATCCATTCAAGTATAATTATCATTAGATGATTTAAAAATAATTTTTAAGAACTTTATATCATTATGGATATGAATAATATACAACCTATCCATGACAATCATGGCTTATGTAACAAAACATATAAAATAAAACGAGTAAGTTAACACCCGAAACGACGATAATTCTAAGATATTATTAACAAAGCAATGTTAAAAGATCATATATGATATTATATTAATGTATATGATTCATGAATAATTTAATAACAATTATTTCAACATTATACAGGAGTTTAACCTACCCCCAACCAAGTAAAAGTACAAGGTAAGGGGTTTCTTATCTCACTTTTAATTCCGTGAGAATTCCATTGTTCACCACTTATTTATTGCATGTGGTGTGTGTACTACCCATGATTGTATTCATTGTGTAATATACGTTAATTTATGGATATTTACATCATCATTGTATTATCCTTCTTTCATGGGTGTATGTTTCTTAAGTTACCATATCGATAAGGGAATTTGAAATTTCAATTTCCACTCATTCGTCTTTACGCATACTTCATTGATTATTTTACTCCGAGATTATGTGTGGAATAAATATTCATTTGATTATGTCATAATTTCCACTCCCCTTTTCTGTGGATATACTTTTGATACACATAATCACTCAATTGATAATTTCTCAAGTCATCGGTATGAATTTGATAAGATTAATTTTAACTCACTCTCCATTTGTTAAGTTAAACATCCAATTCATTGGTGTTGTTTTTATAAGATTATGTGTGAATATCCTTTGATTGATTTACGCTGAACATCCAATCATATTTAGTGTATTTATATTTTTCACACATAACTATGTCTTTGATTTATCCTTAACCTATGGATACATCCTTTATGAGAGATTTCATCTCAATTTACATTCCATAGAGACTTCTTTGTTGTTATACACCAAATCACTTTTATGTGGTGTATATAATGTACTTTGACATAGTATATCATGAATTCATTTATTCTCATGATATTAAAATGTTTTTATTTCCTCAATTATTTGTATTCAAGTGTCTCTCTTTTGGTTATAAACTCTAACTAAATACTATTTTTAAATGTTTTAAAGACTTATTCTTTTAAATCTTTCTCATTAATGTCCATGTTTTAAAAAATGGTTTTAAGGATTTATTTATATGGACATTAAAGTTTTAAAATTAAAACTCCTTTTAAAAGTTTCAAAGTGGTATGGGACACTTTGATTCAAAAATCTATTTTTAAATGGCTTCTTGACAAATAGTGTGACTTTTAAATGATTTCAAGAAAAAGGGGGATATTTCTCTCAAATAGTTTTGATGATTATTTTTATCTATGTCAACATCCTTCGTTATTCTGGATTGAGGTTAATGTGATACAATGCAATCTTCCATATTGTATCAAATGAGTTATTTTTGACTGTGGATGTGCTATTTTTATACCATTCATGGTTTGTAGTTAAAGTATTGACATTTCGTATGATAGTTTTAATACGAATGTTTATCTTTTGTTTAAACCTGTTCATATGGGGAATGCATTGGACTTAATAAGTGACGGGTGGAGCCCTCTATAGCTCCTCGATGCATCGGTAGGTCTCATGAGACAAACTAGTGTCTTGGCACAAGGCCTTGGCAAAATCTTATTTTTAGTCTTGGCACGAGGCCTTGGCTATGTGGTTATGATAGTCTGGAATTATGCATTTCATCATTATGAAAGTGGTTATTGATATTGCATGTGATCATTTGAGTAGTATAATATGCATGTGAGTAAGTAAATGGAATTATTTCATTTTATTTTTGCCATACTATGTTGAAGTTCAAGTACAAAAGGCTTTCGTTTTAGTTATAAACTGCCTGAAGTGTTTATGCTTATCTATGAAAGCTTCTGCTATAATGTTATCCTTACTAAGCATCTGAGCTCACCCCTTTCAATGTTTTATTTTTTCCAGGATTATGAAGAAGTAATTTATGAATGATCTGCAGGGATAGTATGAGGGGATATGAAGACAAGATGTTGTTGTAGTTTTTTTTTACCTTATGATGTAATGTAATACTTATGAATATATCTAGTATTTCCAAGACTACTAAACTAATCGGTATTTTGAGACTTGATCCTTTTTTATCATGCCAATGTTATGTAATAATGCACCGACTCTGGGTATCTAGGGTCGGGGCATTACAGTTGGTATCAGAGGAAGTTTAGTACAAACCTTGGAAGCTAGATTTAGATAAACTCTGATTAGAGCACGTAGACCTAAGATGAACATTGAGGATTAGTATAGAAGAACTTCCTAGAATTTTGGTATTATAGAGATTTTGTGAGTTTTCCGAGCAATACATCCATGTCTGGATAAGAGCAGGTAGAGGCGGCTCTGGCACAGATGTACCTAGGGGTAAAACCTGAAAACACCGCTTTGAGCTAGACTCCAACAGAAAGTGGTGCACGACAATGGGTCTTGCTGTACTCTTGGTTACGACACTCCTGGGGGATATGCTTAGGATAATTTACATTTTCTTTACAACCCGATTTAAAGTATTATATATATAAGATGAGAGTAAATTACCTTGGTTAATCCTAATGTGTTTCAAATTGAGAATATGGTGACATGTTAATCTCTAAATGATTGTATGACTATTATTACTCACACAATGATTTCTGGTTTTATTCAATGGCTGGATTCCAAGGAAGTCATAGTGACTTTGAGAATGATATACAAGGTGGGAACGATGGTGGAAATGAGAAAAAAAATGGAATGTTGATAGGCGTAAAATATATCATCTTTATGCCAAATCAATTTTCCAAAAATATGATCAACAATATATATATTACCCAATTACCGGACTCAACAAAGAAGAGAAAGGTGATGAATGATAAGAGCTCCAGTATTGGAGACCATGGAGAAAGAAATCCTCAATTTCCATCATGCAGGAAAGGTGGAAGGATACATCCAGGAATGTGTCTCAATGGGACAATGAAATGCTTTACATGCAGGAAGGAAGGACATAAAGTGAAGAATTGCCGAAGAAAAATGAAGAGTACTATGGAAGAAGATAAAAATAGTCCCAAGAATCCATTTATAGTCATTTTCTAAAAACGTAGGGGACCTGACCATTACCCGAGTGAATGTCCTATTCTATAGGATATTTTCTTGGTCAGAGAAGAAGCTATGTGGAAATAAATGTTGAGCAATGTATTGTTTTCAAACAATTCAAAATAATGTTTTTTAAAGGGGGAGATTATTTTAAATAATACTCTGTCTCTTTATGATGATTTTGATGCTCACAAATACCCTTAATTATTTAATAATTATTTTGTTGAGTATTTTTCAGGAATTTATTTTATTTATTTATTTCATACAACGAGATTTCATACTTCATTTATTCCGAGATCAGTTTTAACGTGTTCTGGAATCACTGTAGCGCGAGATCAATTTTAGCGCGTTCTGGAATCACTGTAGCGCGAGATCAGTTTTAGCGCGTACTGGAATCACTGTTCATACCCTACGTTGATGAACGTAACGTATGGATGAAAAGTTTACTTTTTATGTTAAAAGAAACGTATGGTTAAGGAACCTTACGTTATTTTGAAACGTATGGTTAATGAACCTTACGTTGTTGAAAAGTATGGAAGAAGAACATTACGTTTGGAAGGAACCTTACATTTTTGTTGTTGGACAAGTATGGAAGAGAAACCGTACGTTAGTTTTCAGTGTTGAGTTTGTTTCTCAAAAGTATGGATCATCAACCTTACTTTTATAATCAACCGTATGTTCTTTGGAGAGTTGAAGCAAGACAAAGTATGGATGATCAACCCTACGTTTGAATGCTGAAGAGAAAGTATGTATGTTCAACCTTACGTTTGTGAACCTTACGTTTGTGAACCCTACGTTTGGAGACACGTCATCAACCCTACGTTTGGCGTCGGGATATTTTTTTGACAGACGATATTTCCTTTTTCATTGGTCAAACAGGCGGATTATTAAGCGGATTTCGAGCCGATTCTTAAGTACGACTTTGACTGAATCAAAGACGATTTTTAACGGATTAATGATTAATTTAAACGGAGCTTTTTATGCCGATTCTTCAGGGGAGTTACAACGGCTCTGTTATTTCATTTAATATCGTGAATCTAAAGGAGATTTTCATGGATCTATTTATGCGGAAGATTTTCTCAGATTTGAATATATATGTTCTATCTTGGAAACTTCGGATATATATATACACAGGAAAGTGTATGAAATATATAGATTGATCTTTTAACGAGCAAGAAACAGAGACTGTGTGAAGGCGTTCTTTTCTGGTGATCGAGAAGAAGTGTAAAACCTTTATTACCGAAGGAAGATCTTGATAGCAGATTCACGTGTTCTACATCGTCTATCTATTGTGAATCTACTGCTGCTAAAGTTGTGAAGTTTCTTGTAATATCTATTGCAACTGGATCGACTCAGAACTGTTTTGATTACAGATCTTTATTTTCTGAAGACGACGATCTATCTACTGTCAATTGCATTCTGTTGCAATTGTGAAGAACAACTGGAAAAGTGTTTTCTTTATCGAAACCCTTTTTATTTTTGAGTGATCAGCTTCTCGTTCTAAGCTGTGTGGGTTCGTGTTTGAACCAGGAAGGCTGTGTTTGCCTGAAACTTGTAAAGGTGTCAACTGCCTGTACTCAGTTGTGAACAGGTCTGTGGAAACGAGGACCAGATAGTGAAAATCGCCAAGCTCGTGGATTTGAGCATTGGTGGAGTGGACTAGGGGCCTTCTGTTCCCCGAACCACTATACATCCGTGTGTTCATGCTTTTACTTTTTTCGCTGCATATTTAATCGTGCTAAAGCATAGTGGACAGAATTTGTCTAAATTGAAGAGATTGTAATAATTTTGAAAAGACACAATTCACCCCCCCTCTTGTGTGTAATCCGTAGATTCAGATCCAACAATTGGTATCAGAGGAGGAGCTTCTTATTTTTAAATTCTTGTCAAGCTAGAAGTATTTAAAGATTATACATAGTGTATCATGGCTGATACGAGAGAGGGATTGTCAATGGTCAGAGCACCTTACTTTAATGGAGATAATTATGGCTGCTGGAAATCACGTATGATTATTTATCTGAAAAATCTTTGTTACAGAGTCTATTCAAAGATTCTGACTCCCTATGAAATTCTTGAAAATCCCGATACATGGAGTGCTGCTACAGAGGCTGAGTATGACATGAATTCAAAAGCTATGAATGCAATCATCTGTGGTCTAGGACCGGATGAATTTAACAGAGTATCTCAATGCCCGACTGCATATGAAATGTGGAAAACAATAGCTGTTGCTTATGAAGGAACAGATAATGTAAGACAGATGAGATATGCAACTGCTAAATTAAAATTCGATACTTTCAGAATGATTGAAGGATAGAGCATCACTCAGATGAATGGAAGATTGACAGAAATTGTCAATAATATAACAGCTCTAGGAGAACCAATCAAGCAGACTGATCAAGCGTTAAAGGTACTGAGAGTACTTCCTACTCGATGGAATGGAATCTCTGCAGCAATCAGACAATCAACTTCTGTTAAAGATATAACTATGAGAGAACTGATTGGTACATTGATGATGTACGAGGCTGAAATGCAAGATGAGGTAAATGAGAATAAAGTCTACATAAAAAGGTAAAATACTGCTTTGAAAGTGACTTCTCAACAAAAGGATAGAAAGATGAAGAACAGAGAAGTAAGTGCTAAATCAGAAAGCTCTGATTCTTCAAATTCGGATGAAGAACTGGCTCAGCTAGCCAGAAAATTCAGAAAGTTCTACAGTAAGAAGAAAGACTTCAAGAAATCCTTTAAGAAGGATAGCAAGGAAGTGAGATGTTATGAATGCAAAAAGATGGGACATATCAGACCGGATTGCCCAAAATTGAAAGATGCAAAGAAGAAGAAATTCTTCAAAATAGATGATTATGAGCAGAAAGACAAGAAAGCTATGAAAGCTACTTGGAGTGTTTCTGAAGACTCAAGTAATTCTTCTGAATCAAGCTCAGAGAAGGAGGAAGCCAATTTAAAAGTAAATATGTGTTTCATGGCTGAAACTGATGAGGTACACTCATACTACTCCTCTGACTCAAATAATGAATCAAACGCTGAAACAAGCTTCCCAAATAAAAAAATTGCAGCTTACTGCAATATGCTTGAAGAAAGGTATGACTCATTATTTAAAAAATATAAATCTATAAAGAACTTGCATAAAGCTATTTCAGATGAGAGAAATACTTTGCTAAAACAACATAAGGAATTAATTGACAAATACAACTCTGCTGACTCAAATAAAATTAATTTTGAATCAAAAATAAAAACTCTACAGGATGAAGTAGAATCTTATAAAAAGGCTGCACTAGTTTATACAAAAGGAGAAAACGCCTTAAATGAGATACTTGGAAAAACTGTAAATAAAAAGGAAAGGTTTGGAATTGGAAGTAAAGGAGAAAAACCTAAGTTATACAAAAATTATTTTGTTCCTAGCACTAAACAGGTTATTTGTAACTTCTGTGGAACAAAAGGTCATATAGCTAAAAACTGTTTTCTAAGACAACCTCAAATATGTGGAATTAAGAAAGCTTATATTTCCAATGATCTATATGATTCAATCAATTTTAAGAAAACAAAGCAAATCTGGATACCCAGATCACTGCTTGCTAACACTCCTGGACCCAACAAAATATGGGTACCAAAGCAATTTGTTTGAATGTCTTTGCAGGTAGCAGGTCACCAAAGAAAGAAAGAAATATGGTATATGGACAGTGGCTGCTCAAGACACATGAGTGGAACTTTAGCTAATTTCTCTTCTCTTACTCGAAAGGAAGGAGGACTTGTCACCTTTGGTGACAATGCCAAAGGAAAGATTATTGGTATTGGAACAGTTGGAGATCCAGAGACAGTCTCAATCAACAAAGTACTTTATGTACAAGGGTTAAAACACAATCTGATAATTATCTCTCAACTCTGTGATGATGGATACACTGTTGATTTTACTAACAATAGTTGTATTGTTTCTAAAGATAAACTGTTTAAGTTTAGAGCACCCAGAACTGATAATGTTTATACTTTGGATTTGTATTCCTTGTGTAAACAACAAGTAAACTACTTAACTGCTAATATAAGTGAATCCTGGATCTGGCATAGAAGACTTGGTCATTGCAATATATATGATTTACATAAATTATCTAAGAAACATCTAGTTTCTGATTTTCCTAGTCTCAAATTTGAAAATGACAGATTCTGTGATGCATGTCAGCTTGGCAAGCAACACAAATCATCATTCAAATCTGTTAATAAAGTTGCTACAACTAAACCTCTAGAACTTATCCATATGGATTTGTTTGGACCTTCAAGAGTAGCAAGTTTAGCTGGTAAATTATATGTTTATGTATTAGTTGATGATTATTCTATATTTACTTAGATTTTCTTTTTGAAATTTAAAAGTGAAGCTTTTAGTTTATTTGATGGTTTTTGTAAATCTATTCAAAATGAAAAAGGTTTTAATATAATCTCATTGAGAAGTGATCATGGTGGAGAATTTGAGAACCAGGAATTTAATTCCTTTTGCTCAAACATGGGTATTAAACACACCTTCTCTGCTCCAAGAACACCTCAACAGAATGGGATTGTAGAAAGAAGAAATAGAACTATTCAAGAAATGGCTAGAACTATGTTAAATGAATATAGCCTACCTATATATTTCTGGGCAGAAGCTGTTAATACATCTTGTTATATAATGAATAGAATTTTAATAAGACCTATTTTGAAAAAGACACCCTATGAACTATGGAATAACAGAAAACCTAGAGTAAATTACTTTAAAGTTTTTGGATGCAAGGTTTACATCTTGAATACCAAAGATAATCTTGGTAAATTTGATCCAAAATCTGATAAAGGTATTTTCTTAGGATATTCTGCAACCTCCAAAGCTTATAGAGTCTATAATAAAAAGTCAAGGATTGTTGAAGAATCAGTTCATGTGAAATTTGATGAATCTGATCCTTTTGAGAAAAGGATAGAACAAATAGATGAACTTGATTCTAATGAAAACATGAGACTTGAGAATTTAAAGAATGATTTTGAAAATGATATAAAAGAAATTCAGTCCAGTTCAGAAGAACATGACACTGAAGAACCTTTGAATGTAATTCCTAGACAGTCTAGAACCTTAAAGAATCATCCTTTAGAATCTGTGATAGGTGACTTAGAGACTGGTATTCAAACTAGAAGAAACCTTGGAAACATAGTTGAATTCTCTGCTTTCCTATCCCAACAAGAACCTAAGACCATGGAAGAAGCCTTAGATGATGAGAGCTGGGTAATAGCAATGCAGGATGAATTGAACCAGTTCAAGAGAAATAAGGTTTGGGAATTAGTTGAAAGACCACATGATTATCCAGTAATAGGAACTAAATGGGTCTTTAGGAATAAACAGGATGATCAAGGGATAATAACTAGAAATAAAGCAAGATTAGTAGCTAAAGGTTATAATCAAGAAGAAGGAATAGACTATGATGAGACCTTTGCACCTGTAGCCAGGTTAGAAGCCATTAGAATCCTTTTAGCCTATGCATCTTATATGAATTTTAAATTATTTCAGATGGATGTTAAATCTGCCTTTTTAAATGGTTATTTAATGGAGGAAGTTTATGTTGAGCAACCTCCTGGTTTTGAAAATTCTCAAAAACCAGATTCTGTTTTCAAACTTACTAAAGCTCTTTATGGCCTTAAACAAGCACCTAGAGCTTGGTATGAAAGACTAAGTTCTTTTCTTTTGAAAAATGATTTTACCGTTGGACTGGCAGATCCAACACTCTTTAAGAAAACTATGAAAAATAATGTTTTGTTGGATCAAATTTATGTTGATGATGTAATTTTTGGATCAACCAATAAAATTCTTTGCCATGAATTTTCAGAATTAATGCAAAAAGAATTTGAAATGAGTATGATGGGAGAATTAAATTTCTTTTTGGGTCTTCAAATAATTCAAAAAGATTTTGGAAATGTTTTAAATCAATGCAAATACATTACTGATTTACTTAAGAAATTTGGACTTGAAAACAGCAAGCCATTTACAACTCCTATGTGTACTAATATAAAACTTGATTTGGATGAAACTGGAAAATCAGTGGACAACAAGTTATATAGAGGTATGATTGGTAGTTTGTTATATCTTACTGCTAGTAGACCAGATATAAGGTATTCAGTATGTCTTTGTGCTCGATTTCAATCAAATCCCAAAGAATCCCATTTAACTGCTGTTAAAAGAATTTTTAGATATTTAAAAGGTACTATTTATCAATCTCTACTTTATCCAAAAACCTCTGATTTTAATTTAATTTCATATTCAGATGCTGACTTTGGAATCTGTAGATTAGATAGGAAGAGTACTTCAGGAACATGTCACTTTTTAGGGAAGTCTTTAGTATCATGGTCTAGTAAGAAACAACACTCAGTTGCCCTGTCAACAGCCGAGGAAGAATATGTGTCTGCAGGTAGTTGTTGTGCACAGGTGTTGTGGATGAAAAACACTCTTATGGACTTTGGATTAAATTTCAATAATACACCTATTTTATGTGATAATACTAGTGCAATTAATATTTCAAAAAATCCTATTAGTCATTCTAGAACTAAGCACATTGATATAAGACATCACTTTTTAAGAGATCATGTGTTTAAAAAGGATATATTTTTAGAATTTGTAAATACAGAAAATCAATTAGCAGATATTTTTACTAAACCACTTCCCATGGCAAGGTTTGAATTTATTATGGGGGAGTTAGGTTTATTTAATTTTAAATAGTTTTTTTTTGAAATCTTATTCTGTTTTCGAATTCTGCTTAATTTCTGTTTCCCGCTATAAGTAATTTTATTTTGTTTTAAATAAAAGTAATGATTAGTGATTACACGGGAATCAAGGCTGTCAGAACCGTTTCACCTTCTAAACTGCTTCACCTTTTTCGGAAACCCTTTCGAAAACCTAAAACCGCACATCTGCTCCAAAACCCTTTTCTGAATCTTCAAACCCTAAACTTACGAACCTTCAGAAATCGTTGTTGGAATGGCAAAGACTAAGCGTCCAGATGAAGCCGAGAGCAGTGCTGCAAAGAAACCTAAGGTAGTAGGTTGGAAAATACTGCAAGGTAAAGTCATAGATTTAGAGTGGCTGTTTGAAACTAATTTACTGTTGAAGCAAGCGTTGTCGTTTCAAATCCTTGAGCAAGCTTTTAATAGTGAATATTCTGAGTTTCTATATGAGGCAGAAATGAGACATTTCTTTATAACTGTTCAGTTTAGCCTTGGAGATACAGAGGATAGTTTATTGGCTCAAATAGAGGATAAGGACTTTTCAATATCATCTGTAGAGATAAGTCAAATTCTTAACTGCCCTCATGAAGGAGTTTTTCATTTCGATTTACAGAATATTGGAGATTCTGTACATAAGTCTGAAGACATTATGTCTTTTCTGTTTGGAACCAGAGTGATAAAGAATATGTTTATTAAGGATTTGGAGCCAGATCAGAAAATTTTGGTAAAATTTGTTCAGACTGGTTTAGCACCAAGAATGGATGAGATGGAGAAAATCCTATACCCGGACATGTACATAATGTATCTTCTGATGTGTGATATTAAGTTTAATTTTCCTCGGTTTATGATAAGATATCTGAGTTACTGCTGTCAGAGTGAAGCAAGAATGACCTTTTTCCCTTATGGAAGGTTCATTTCTTTGTTTTTGTTTAAAAGAGGAATGATCAAATTGGTAGATGCTGGGGTGAAATGTCACCACAGTAATGTTTTCAATGCTGGAACTTTGAGGAAAGTAGGATACTTCTGGAGCACAATTAAAGGAAAACTCTTACCTGTTGGAGCTGAGGAAAACTCGGAGAGTGCTCAGACTCAACCGGCTAAGTCCAAGGAGGGACAAGCAGAATCAAGAGTTAGTACAGTGGCAAGGAGAATTCTTTTTGAGATGGAGGAAGTTGAGGAAGAGAGAAGTCAAGAAGGACTTCAATCTAGAAGGAAGAGGTAAATTGATGAAGAAATTATCTCTCCTGACTTGAAATCCTCTGAACCGGTACTTTCTTATTCATTTGTGAGAGAAGCTGTTGTGGAGCAGACTGCACCGATAGAGGAACCAGCAGCTCAAACAGAAACTCAAGAAGAACCTCAATCTGCTACTGTGGCTGTTGAAAAAGTAATTCAACAAGAACAACTTATGGAGGCAGTGCCTGGTGAAGATGTGGCCCAACCTCAAGATTTACATGAAAATATTGTTCTTGACCAATCAGTAGAAGTCAGAGAGACTACTGTTCGTGATGAACATACTTCTGAAGCTAATATAGAGGTACTTCAGGAAGATTTTTCAGTGGAAGAGTTTCAGGCTTCAAAAGATAGTTCAGTGGATCAACCTTGTCAGGACAAGGACAAAGAACAGTCAGATGTAGATTCCTTACCACTTTCCCTACTTCATCAACCTAATTCTGGACATGAGAATCGAGCACAGGGTGCCCCTGATTCGAGAAAAGAAGAAGTTGTTGAGTTGTACAAGCGTATCTCTCAGTTAGAATCTGAGAATGTTAGTCTCAGAAATTCTCTGAACTTAAAGCAGTTGAAGTTTCAGAAGCTGAAAGAATGTACTGTTTCAAGACAGGAAGTAGATTTTTTTAAGACTGATATGCTGCATGCTGTTGATCAGTTAAAATCAGAGATGTTAAAGAAAGATGATTTGTCTGAGTTGAAGATTTACACGGAGAATAAATTTGAGTCTGTTGCAAACAGTGCTGTGAGTGGATCAGGCTCTTCACCTGATTTGATTCGGAGATTTCAAGCAATTACTGCAGCAATGAGCAATATGAGTGACAGATTACACGATCTTCAGTGTAATAGTGCCCCTTTGTCAGTTTTGCTAGATAATCAGAGATTTTTAGTGGATCAGTTGACATCTGGAGAGCAACCGATTAGGATTCTTTTGAATCAGTTATCAGAAAAATTGGCTCTTTTTGTTGAAAAAGAAGAAAGAATGCATGAGTTTTTCAGAGTTAATTTGATTGAAGATATTCATATGACTCAAGAGAACATAGATCTTATCATCAAGTTAGGAGATGGGATGATGAAAAGGCTCAGAGAACAGTTTACAGAGATAAAGACCGTGATTCAAAGGAGATAGACACCTTTTTCCCTGTCTTATCTATGAACCTTGATTCCTCTGTATATCACAATCGTTTATATATAACAGCTTGTGAATGAAAATTCTTTTCTTACTTCTTTTTTGTTTTGTTTTTTATTGATTTATGATTGAGTTAGCCAGTAAAACAAATTCACTTATTCATACACAGTTAATTATAGCATTTACTTATAGTTCAGTGCAATATTGAATGTGTTCAAATCCGTAATTTTTCATTCTTTTTGATATCACAAAAAGGGGGAGAATTTGGATAAACACAACATTTAAATTTATTTGTTTCCTATGAAGAAATTTGGATATATGGGAGAATTTGGATATATACGACATTTATCTTTTATCTATTTTTAGCTAAAAATTTATTTTTATGGGGGAGAAATTTTATTATAGTTAAATATTGTTTTAATCCTTTCAAAATTCTAAAATTTTATAAAACTAATTTTTCAATAAAGATTGCAATTAAATTAGTTCTATTATTTTATGGGTTTTGTGATCATCAAAAAGGGGGAGATTGTTGAGCAATGTATTGTTTTCAAACAATTCAAAATAATGTTTTTTAAAGGGGGAGATTATTTTAAATAATACTCTGTCTCTTTATGATGATTTTGATGCTCACAAATACCCTTAATTATTTACTAATTATTTCGTTGAGTATTTTGCAGGAATTTATTTTATTTATTTATTTCATACAACGAGATTTCATACTTCATTTATTCCGAGATCAGTTTTAGCGTGTTCTGGAATCACTGTAGCGCGAGATCAATTTTAGCGCGTTCTGGAATCACTGTAGCGCGAGATCAGTTTTAGCGCGTACTGGAATCACTGTTCATACCCTACGTTGATGAACGTAACGTATGGATGAAAAGTTTACTTTTTATGTTAAAAGAAACGTATGGTTAAGGAACCTTACGTTATTTTGAAACGTATGGTTAATGAACCTTACGTTGTTGAAAAGTATGGAAGAAGAACATTACGTTTGGAAGGAACCTTACGTTTTTGTTGTTGGACAAGTATGGAAGAGAAACCGTATGTTAGTTTTCAGTGTTGAGTTTGTTTCTCAAAAGTATGGATCATCAACCTTACTTTTATAATCAACCGTATGTTCTTTGGAGAGTTGAAGCAAGACAAAGTATGGATGATCAACCCTACGTTTGAATGCTGAAGAGAAAGTATGTATGTTCAACCTTACGTTTGTGAACCTTACGTTTGTGAACCCTACGTTTGGAGCCACGTCATCAACCCTACGTTTGGCGTCGGGATATTTTTTTGACAGACGATATTTCCTTTTGCATTGGTCAAACAGGCGGATTATTAAATGGATTTCGAGCCGATTCTTAAGTACGACTTTGACTGAATCAAAGACGATTTTTAACGGATTAATGATTAATTTAAACGGAGCTTTTTATGCCGATTCTTCAGGGGAGTTACAACGGCTCTGTTATTTCATTTAATATCGCGAATCTAAAGGATATTTTCATGGATCTATTTATGCGGAAGATTTTCTCAGATTTGAATATATATGTTCTATCTTGGAAATTTCGGATATATATATACACAGGAAAGTGTATGAAATATATAGATTGATCTTTTAACGAGCAAGAAACAGAGACTGTGTGAAGGCGTTATTTTCTGGTGATCGAGAAGAAGTGTAAAACCATTATTACCGAAGGAAGATCTTGATAGCAGATTCACGTGTTCTACATCGTCTATCTGTTGTGAATCTACTGCTGCTGAAGTTGTGAAGTTTCTTGTAATATCTATTGCAACTGGATCGACTCAGAACTGTTTTGATTACAGATCTTTATTTTCTGAAGACGAAGATCTATCTACTGTCAATTGCATTCTGTTGCAATTGTAAAGAACAACTGGAAACGTGTTTTCTTTATCGAAACCCTTTTTATTTTTGAGTGATCAGCTTCTCGTTCTAAGCTGTGTGGGTTCGTGTTTGAACCAGGAAGGCTGTGTTTGCCTGAAACTTGTAAAGGTGTCAACTTCCTGTACTCAGTTGTGAACAGGTCTGTGGAAACGAGGACCAGATAGTGAAAATCGCCAAGCTCGTGGATTTGAGCGTTTGTGGAGTGGACTAGGGGCCTTCTGTTCCCCGAACCACTATACATCCGTGTGTTCATGCTTTTACTTTTTTCACTGCATATTTAATCGTGCTAAAGCATAGTGGATAGAATTTGTCTAAATTGAAGAGATTGTAATAATTTTGAAAAGACACAATTCACCCCCCCTCTTGTGTGTAATCCGTAGATTCAGATCCAACAATAAATGGTTGGATAAATGTTTAAAAATTATTAGTGATCCTTGTTAAAGGGTTTACTTTGGAATAATTTTCTCTCGTATTTGTAACCCTAACGTTTGCCATGTGAGAATGATATTTATGGAAGAATTATCTTTTCTCTTGTGGATATATTTATAAATAACCATTTGGTTTTATATGATCATTGGGTTTGAGGAAATTACAGATTATTATAATTTGGGATGAAAATGCAAGGTATGAGATAAGATTTGTGGTTAAATTATGTTATGGTTATTTTTAGGAATTTATCTCATTTTGGTAATGTTATAAAACATAGTTTTTGAAAAAGGACAACACATAGACCGTGTGAAAACCCGTCACGTCGGACAAAGGTGTGGGAATCGAACCCACAACCAAAGTGTGATTGGGATTTATCGCCTAGCACTAGACTACGTGAAGTCCCTGGTTAGTGTGACTATTATTTTTAGTTAAATGATTTTATTGATCAATAATAATTTTATTTGGGATCTTATGTCTTATCAAATGAATACCCTTAGTATAGGAAAATGATTTGGTGATTAAGTGATAAAGGTTATTTTGGAAGTTGTTCGCTTTGTTGAGAACACTATATGCGAAAGGAAAATAGAGTAGTATGGGATTTCATTTGAGGAGTAATGGTGGACTTTTATCTATGATTTTATTATGGATTTATAATGATTTGGGTTATTTATGGAAATGACTCGGTTAATTAATTTTAAGTATGTGACTTTAAGAGTAATTAATGTCATTTGGAGATACGATTTAACATGGAAGACTACATTCTTAATAAGTTTTGGTTTTCAATATTAGTTTTGATTATATTAAAGGATAATAAGGACAATTGATTATTGAATGGTATTTATTTAACTTTGGGGTATTGTTGGTTTAATTTTGGAAATTAAGATTAGTGTTTATTTCCCTCAAGGAATATCCTTTCGGGGGATCATTATATCTTTTACTAACCATTTTGGTTTTGATTAATCTCTAACGACAATGTAAATATATAGTTCATCCTGCATGGATCATGTGATTCTATAGAAGTTTATTCTAGCTCTTCCAGTGTGACCAAGTCTTCTTGAATACTCATCGTTTAAAAAAATGAGTTAGTGGTGGAAATTTATTAAAGAATGAAACTCTACTTAAAATTTAAGTATATATCTTTATATTCTTAGTCAATATCATATATAAATTCTTCATCATTATGTAATGTAACTTAAAACAAAAAATGTTGTCTGTTTACTTTCCTACTAGGAGACTAATGGTCGTTTATCCCAACACAAGTTTGTGGTTTTCTTATTGTTAACTTTCTCCTGATCATGATTTCTATCCCTCTCCATCAGAACTTGACACTTAGTTTATCATCTATATCCATGTTTTCCTACATGGAATCCGAGTATGGGTTATCTTGGTTGACCTTTATACCTCTCTTTCTTTCTTTTAAAGTGATAGTTTTATTGACTCTTTTTCCGATGTGGGACTTTTCATTATATTCCCAAGAACAATTTTAAAAATTGAAAGGATGAAATTTATTGAAGGAGGGTATAATGTCACACCCCAAGCTTCCACGGTATGTTTCCCTTCGAATAATGCAATGGCGTGCATTGTACGCAACTTTGAGATTCTAACACACCACAACCAATCAAACTAGTTGTTATGAATAGTAATACCTACTTTTTGAATTTTATAAATTCTATCTCTTAAAATGGACTTCATTTTTGGATTCGGAATATCAAATTTATCCTAGGGTGAAATTTTGTAACTTTTCGGATAACACTTATATTTTGATGAATAGTGAAAATTACTAAATTTTAATTAAAAACAAGTTTTTAAATCAAAATAATGTATAGTGATAAATTATATTATTGAGTTGTTTTAAAGTATAATTAGAATATATTTTTACCATTTTATCCAATGGTGTTCATTAGAATTAATTTCACTTTGAAATTGGACCTAAACAATTGTCAACCTTTTGATATATATTGTTTCTTAAAAACACGCTATTTGTTGTGACAGCGGGAATTAATTATAAAATTAATTAATGAAACTTATATGTTTAGAATTTTTTAAATTAGACATCATTTTTGAATTTGGAATATCAATTATATCTTAGGGTGAAATTTTGGCATTGTTCTGAAAAACTTCAATTTTTGATGAATAGTGAAACTACTAAGTGGTAGTTAAAAAAACTGAATTTTTCATAAAACTTAATTTTACCACTTCTGTGAATGGAATTTTGAAAATCCGAGAGACACGGTTAATATCAAGAAGTAAAATTTGGTTCAATGAGATTAAAATAATTTTTGGTGAATAGTAACTTTTTACTTTTATTTACCACGGTTAAAAGTAAATAGGGTAATTAAGGGTAAAAATGATATTAATATTACCCTAACACATGTCCTAATTCTATTGGACAAGTTTATCTCGACCAAAAACAACCTTAGGAATAAAATATTATCATTTAGGTCCACTTGGATTAGATTAGGACATTTATTATTATTTAATTCAAAGAAGAGTTAAAAGAGTTAAAATCAATTTTTATTTACTAAAACATTTTTAATATAGGGTTATACATAAGATATATTCGATTTTAAATATTCATTAGAAATATAATAAGATTTCCTACATAATGATATTTTATTTATAATTTTTCAACATTAAATAATTTAATATATTTATGACACAATGATGATGCAGTAATTACCATAATAGTGAAAAATTAAAATAATTGATATTATAAATACCCAAATAAATATAATTTAAGACTTTTAATGAATTAAACTAATTTTATAGGATAATATGACATATTAGGATTGATTTAATTAACTTTTTTGAAGTAATCGTTCTATTATGAGTTTCACAAAAATCAACTATTGAATAGTGTCAAAATTGACATAAAAGAGTTTTTAAAACAAATATTATATTATTAATTGATCTTAAATTCCTAAAAATATAAGGTTCGGACAAGAGACTTATATCATGATAGGTATATCATTAATGGACCTTTTGGGGGTCTCTTGGATTTATATAGTAAGTTTATTAACTATATAATATAAAAATACAAAGTGACATGGTAAATGTCAAACTACTTAACTAAGAGTTAAAACTAAATGATAAGGTTAATATAGTAACCCAAACCTGTCTAGATTCTATTGGTTGAATGGTTTTCGACCTATCCCCACCTTAACCTTTTAATAATAAACTTTGGAGCCATTAGAAACTGAATATGAATTTATTATAAATTAATATTTCTAGATTTTCCAAAGGTGCCCCTCACCCCTCTTATAAAAGGGCACTCTTCCTTATCATTTCTTCACACCTTAAAAGCCTTTTCGTTCAGCCAAACCCTTCCCTAATACTCTCTCAACTTCCCTCACTACAACCTAGAGGCCTTATTTTGATCATAAAGCCAACCTATGGAGCCCTTTTGATCAAATCAAAAGGAAGAACCCGAAGAAGAGGTAATGTTTTCACCACCCTTTTCAAGTTCCTTTCTTCTTACACTTCTTCTTTCTTTGTTATTACCATTCTAAAATATTAAATCTAGTATATTATATATACTGTGATGTTATTATAAATATGGAACAACTATATTCAGTATTGTATCCACCCTTTGAATAACATATCACCATACGTGCGTACGTATGGCTTACCGTCTCCACGTCGTGGTGTAATTGTTATTAAATATATTATTATTTGGGTGGGTATAATAATGATGTGTAACTCATTTAAATAATAAATATAACATGATAATGATTCTGTATATATGATATACCATCCAAATATATATTATTTTAATATCAAAAGAATGATATTGTCGCTCGTGCGTACGTACGGACTACCGTCTCCACGAACGCGATGAGATTCATTCTCCATCATATCCATTCAACTATAATTATCATTTGATGATTTAAAAATAATTTTTAAGAACTTTATATCATTATGGATATTAATAATATACAACCTATCCATGACAATCATGGCTTATGTAACAAAACATATAAAATAAAACGAGTAAGTTAACACCCGAAACGACGATAATTCTAAGATATTATTAACAAAGAAATGTTAAAAGATCATATATGATATCATATTAATGTATATGATTCATGAATAATTTAATAACAATTATTTAAAAATTATACAGGAGGTTAACCTACCCCCAACCAAGGAAAAGAACAAGGTAAGGGGTTTCTTATCTCACTTTTAATTCCGTGATAATTCCATTGTTCACCACTTATTTATTGCATGTGGTGTGTGTACTGCCCATGATTTTATTCATTGTGTAATATACGTTAATTTATGGATATTTACATCATCATTTTATTATCCTTCTTTCATGGGTGTATGTTTCGTAAGTTACCATATCGATAAGGGAATTTGAAATTTCAATTTCCACTCATTCGGCTTTACGCATACTTCATTGTTTATTTTACTCTGAGATTATGTGTGGAATAAATATTCATTTGCTTATGTCATAATTTCCACTCCCCTTTTCTGTGGATATACTTTTGATACACATAATCACTCAATTGATAATTTCTCAAGTCATCGATATGAATTTGATAAGAGTAATTTTAACTCACTCTCCATTTGTTGAGTTAAACATCCAATTCATTGGTGTTGTTTTTATAATATTATGTGTGAATATCCTTTGATTGATTTACACTGAAAATACAATCATATTTACTGTATTTATATTTTTCACACATAACTATGTCTTTGATTTATCCTTAACCTAAGGATACAGCCTTTATGAGAGATTTCATCTCAATTTACATTCCATTGAGACTTCTTTGTTGTTATACACCAAATCACTTTTATGTGGTGTATATAATGTACTTTTACATAGTATATCATGAATTACTTTATTCTCATGATATTAAAATGTTTTTATTTCCTCAATTATTTGTATTGAAGTGTCTCTATTTTGGTTAGAAACTCTAACTAAATACCATTTTTAAATGTTTTAGAGACTTATTCTTCTAAATATTTCTCATTAATGCCCATGTTTTAAAAAATGGTTTTAAGGATTTATTTATATGGACATTAAAGTTTTAAAATTAAAACTCCTTTTAAAAGTTTCAAAGTGGTATGGGACACTTTGATTCAAAAATCTATTTTTAAATGGCTTCTTGACAAATAGTGTGACTTTTAAATGATTTCAAGAAAAAGGGGGATATTTCTCTCAAATAGTTTTGATGATTTTTTTCATCTATGTAAACATCCTTCATTATTCTTGATTGGGGTTAATGTGATACAAAAAAATCTTCCATATTGTATCAAATGAGTTATGTTTGACTGTAGATGTTCTATTTTTATACCATTCATGGTTTGTAGTTAATGTATTGACATTTCATATGATAGTATTAATACGAATGTTTATCTTATATTTAAACCTATTCATATGAGGAATGCATTGGACTTAATAAGTGACGGGTGGAGCCCGCTATAGCTCCTCGATGCATCGGTAGGTCTCATGAGACAAACTAGTGTCTTGGCACATGGCCTTGGAAAAATCTTATTTGTAGTCTTGGCACGAGGCCTTGGCTATGTGGTTATGATAGTCTGGAATTATGCAGTCCATCATTATGAAAGTGGTTATTGATATTGCATGTGATCATTCGACTAGTATAATATCCATGTGAGTTAGTAAATGGCATTATTTCATTTTATTTTTTCCATACTATGTTGAAGTTCAAGTTTAAAAGGCTTTCATTTTAGTTATAAACGGCCTAAAGTGTTTATGATTATCTATGAAAGATTCTGCTATACTGTTATCCTTACTGAGCATCTGATCTCACCCCTTTAAATGTTTTATTTTTCCCAGGATTGTGAAGAAGTAAATTATGAATGACCTGCAGGGATAGTATGAGGGGATATGAAGACAAGATGTTGTTGTAGTTTTTTTACCTTATGATGTAATGTAAGACTTATGAATATATCTAGTATTTCCAAGACTACTAAACTAGTCGGTCTTTCGAGACTTGATCCTTTGTGATCATGCCAATGTTATGTAATAATGCACCGACTCTGGGTATCTAGGGTCGGGGTGTTACAGACAAGGCCAAATTAGGGCCACCCATGGGGTGTGCCATCCCTCCCAATGGGGTAACAAAAATATAAGGTTTGAAATAAACACATGATGATGTAGAGACATAGAAGAGAGGTTAATTGGTTTATGTAATGAGTTAGAATGGATTGTGGTTAGTTGTGTCTAATGTGGTTAAAGGATAAGGGATTGTTGGGTTGACATATAATTGGGTTAAATGGCATTTTTGGGAATATTATAAGGAATTATTTTTACACTTGAATATACATAGTGATAGAATAATGGGGAATGGGAATTGGGGTTAAATGGTTAACTGATATAAATAAGGAATGTATTAATGGATTGAGGCATAATGTTAATTTTCAATTTATTGATATTGTTGTGATGATGCAAATGATATTGGTTATTCTTTTCTGTGATGTGGTTAATTGTAGTGATGATAAATAATCATGTGCACATGGATTGGTAGATTGGGGTATAGACTTGAGTTTCTATTCCCACAAGTCTATTGGGACCGAGGTTCTAGCTCCACCCAAAAATGCACAAGTTAGGGAAGAGGACGAAGTACTATTACCCTTATGGTTGTATTCCACTCGGATTGAGGCTTCGAGGTGAAGATTGTGTGGTTGTTATAATTTCATTGTTAGTGAGATAGGACTTGATTTTATTCCCATATTCTTGAGATCATTGAACATACCTAATCCATTGAACACGTGAAAAAGTTAGATTAAACCATGGGATGCCTAAGTAGTGAACATGGATTCAATGGTAGTATAATTTAAAGTAACATAGTCACGAATGACCTACTAAACTATTTACCTTTACGTTCCATTATTTATCCCTTGCATGAACTATCTAATTTTACTGGATATTAGTAGACATAGTTGGTGGTGTCCTACTGATTTATACTCCCACCCTTTTCAGGTCGTCGTTGGGTACCTGAGTAGATTTCTTGCTTGCAGGTCAGGACAAGGTAAAGGGTCCTATGATAGGGAGTTGAGTTGGACATGGGACATGTATAGGTGAGGTTCTATACATGGAGTCTAGAACATTTTGGTAATTCTTCTATTTGTCTTTCTTTTGGTTTTTTCACTTTTCATTGTAGCATGGAATCACTTATTTACTATTGTATATTATTTTACCCAATTTAGGAGTTGGTTATTTAGGCATGTTATTAATTGTTTCTTATTGTTTACTCTAATTAAATTCTTTTCAATTGTGTCTTACTCTGGTAAAGATTGTATAGTCTCCCCATGTCTCCTATTAGACCCTCGTTGTTATTTGGAAATCTCTAGCATACGGGGAGGTGCGCTTGGGGTCATGTGGTGACCCGGCTTAGGGCACCAATTTGTGCTTTCTAGGTCGGTGATGTTACGATGTGGTATCATAGGAGTTATTTTCTTTTTTACTATTTGGGGATGGTAGATAGGGTGTTAATAAATTTTCGTTCCTTGGTAATGATCTCATGCTTGGGAGTAGCTGACCCACGTATGGGGAAAAACCCAAGCCACCCTGAGGGGGGATTTTTGTTCTTGTTATGTGTTGTTATATTTGAAGATATTTCTCCATCGGATGATTCACTTGTCATTTGATTTGAGGGTTTTTTGATATTACTCTTGTGTCCATAAGGGTACAAGGTTGTTCATTCATGTATCATTATAGGAACCTATGTAGGTAAGTGGCATGCATCATGGTAGGCACACACATGGTATGGGTGTGTGGGATATAAAGGTTAGGATGTATTTGTTTTTCTTAAAAGTCATGAAATTTTGCCTAATAAGATGGTATGAATGGGTAAAAAAGGTAAGTAGAAATTATAAAATGGTGCTTAATAAAGAAGTAAAAGTGGATTAACCTGTTTTAAGAGTAAATTTGGATGTGGAAATTGTTTTGAATTGGTGTAAAAGATAAGGCTTTTAACTATGTGAATTAGATACTCGTGTTAGCCATGGCCTTGTGGGAGATGGCCAAGGGTAGTGTTCTGGTTGTGAGTGGGATCGTTTGGGTAGTGTGTCTGAACTTGTGTAGTTATGTAAAGTGATGATCCTACCTATATCCTTTTCCTTTTCGTAAAAGTTTAATGGTTGTGCTCTAAATCTCATGTTTGGAAATGTAGAGAAATTCCACCTTGAATATTTGTGTTGGTTGGGTGACATGAGAACGTTACTAAGAATTCTCCTCCAGTAGTGGAGCAGTAGAATGTGGTGATAAAAGAATATAATTAAGAGCAGTTCCATGAGAACATTTCTCGTTTTCTGAAAATTTTGGAATGAAACTTAGGATGGGTTGTACTAAGTATGTTTGAGCTGACCAAGGAGTTTCAACTATAGCACCCTCTAACCTTTACTAGAGAGCGTGGGTCGGAGGTAGTAGAGTTTTGGATAGAGTCCATCCAAACTATTCTTGACCATCAAGATAATCTTCTTGATAAGTGAGTCATGGTAGTGGCCTATATGTTGTGAGGTCAAGAAAAGTGTTGGTGGGACATCATGGTTCAGACGGAGCAGGCCAAAGGAATGATATTGAATGATTTTTAGAAGACGTTTATTGAGCACTTCTACCTAGAAACCTTGAGGCAGGAGAAGGATATGGGTTTTATGAGGTTGACTCTAAGGAAAATTTTGGTAACGGACAATGATATTCATTTCACCAATTTGAGATGCTCATTTCAACGTTGACAGGAGACAAGGAAGTTGTGGCAAAGAAATTCTAGGATGGGATGAGACATGAAATCAGGTCTTGAGTGAATATATTCCGTCTAAAAAGGTGTGCTGAATTGGTGGATCAATCCCTTATCTTAGAGGTTAAACTGAGAGGATCTTTAGGTAGTGAACTGGCAGTGCCAGCTGGGAAAGAAAGTGGTGCAGCATCTGATAGTAGGAAGTGATGTTTTGTAAATTTTTAGAAAGTTGGAAGTCCATAGAGTAGTCAGAAGAGAGGGAAATATTATCAGGGTTGTGACCAGGTATTCTTTTATCAGTGTAGAAAGATGGGGCACAATCATGAACAGTTTCCCCGCCCCACTGGTCGAGTTTTGAGCATGCGGCAGGCTAGGCCATGTGCAGCGGTTCTGCAAGAACCCGTGAAAATCAGAGAATAATGGAGTTCAAAGGAAGATTACAAGTGTAGGAAGGGGTTGGTCACCCCATATCAGGAAGGCAGTTGGAGATCCATGGGTCGTACTATTAGATACAATGGACGTGGATCTCTGGGATGAGATCAACCTTCTTAACAGGGTAACATAGTGCAGGTTACTCAGGCCAGAGCCTAAGGTAAAGGGTCAGGTCATCTCCATGATGTTTAGACTACACCTGATGGTGGTGAGGTAGGACCATCTACCATTTGAGGTATTATTATTAATACTTCCATGCTTTCTAATTCTTTATTTCATACAGTCACTATGCATTCCTTTATTTTTGATCAGTTAGTAGTTGTGTAGGGATTAACCTTCGAGACTGCATGCGGGGTAATGTCACTTTACACTCCACTATGGGTATGAGTCGAGGACATCAGGAAGTTTAAGGGTTGTGCTCTGAAGGTTGGTGGATATTGTTTTCTATGGGAACTGTTTCTCCTAGAGATTTCGGGTTCTGCCTTAATCTTATGGATGGAATGGTTGGTATTGTATCAACCCTATATCAACTGTTACCAACATCGATTAATGTCCAAATCCCTCAATGGATTCACTTATGTCCTTCGTGGTGAGTGGGATACTCGAGTAGGTCATGTAGGGCTACTACTTAAATAGTTGGGAGAACTCACAGCCCAAGTATCATGCCTTATATAGGATGATGGGTAGAAAGAGCGGCCAATCTTCCCTCTTTTGTGGACTAGTTTTAGGATTTCTTTCCTAAGGACTTCTTGGGTTTACCGCCTGAGAGAGATGTTGAGTTTATGATTGATTTGTTACCATGATCAGAGACATTTTCCATTCCACCAAATAGAATGGCTATAGTATAGCTCCAAGAACTGAAGTTTTAGTTAGAGTAATTGGATCATAAGGGGTTTATATGTTTTAGAACATCACCTTGGAGATATCATGTGCTGTTTTCTAAGAAGTATGACAGATCACTGAGGCTATGTGTCGATTATAGGAAACTAAACTAGATGAATATTAAGAACTGATGCCCTATTCCTAGAATTGGTGACATATTTGATCAACTCATAGGTGCCTTGGTTTTTTCTAATATCGATTTGAGATTAGGATATCATCAGTTGTGGGTGAGATCTTTGGACATACCCTGAATAGTTTTTCAAAGCTGGTATGGGTTGTATGATTTTTTGGAGATGTTGTTTGGATTGACCAATGCACCAGTTGTGTTCATGGACTTGATGAACCTTATAGTCCACCCATATCTAGATAATTTTTTAGTTGTCTTCATTGATGACATCTTTCTATACTACAGAACTCATAACGATCATACCAAACATCGTAACATCATCTTGAGTACACTAAGAGAGCTTAGGCTTTACAACAAGCTATCAAAATGTTTGTTTTGGATTGATGAGTTTCACTTTTTGTGACACATCATTTCTGAGTTAAGAGTGTCAATGGATCTAGAAAAGGTATAGGTTGTGGTGTCTTGGGAGTAGCCTACAAACGTCTCTGATGTTCTATGTTTTTTGGGTTTGGATGGTTATTAATAAATATTTAGTATATATTTATCTCATTTTGTAGTTCCTCTCATGGGAATAACCAATAAGGGGGTTATGTATGATTCGTTGGAGGCTTGTGATAATTATTTTCAAGAGCTGAAGAAGCGGTTGACTACAGCACTGATTTTGGTCTTACCCAAATAAGTTAATAGGTAAAACTTGTTCTGTGATGCATCCGGTATTGGACATGGGGTAGTGTTGATGTAGGATGATTGGGTTTTATCTTATGGTTCGAGATAGTTGATTCCACATGAAATGAATTATCCTACTCATGACCTAGAGTTAGCTGTTGTGATTTATGCCTTAAATTACTAGAAGCGTTACTTGTTAGGAGAACCTTTCACGGTGTTAACTGACCATAAAAGTCTCAGGTACATATTCTCTTAGTGGTATTTGTATCTTCGACAGTGACGGTGGGTTGATTACCCACAGTATTTTGATTTTGGGATGGTCTACACACCAGGGAAAGGGAATAGTGTCACTGATGCTCTGAGCTGGAACACTCAAAATCAGGTGGTTTAGGAATCCAGTTCAGAGTAAAATATGATGGCCTTGTTTGTTGAGATGCATTTGGAGTTACAGCATGGGCATGGGTAGATGACCCATATGACTATAGTAGTTGAATCCACACTTTTTAGCCGAGTTAAAGAGAGTAAACTAGTAGATCTATAGTGTTTGGCTATGAAGGAAAGTCTTAAAGGTGGGGAGTTGCCTTCTGGTTGGACTTTCAGTACTGATGGAGTAGATTATATTCACATCCATGTTGTGGTGCCAAAATATGTATGGGATAATTTTATGTGTGAGTTTCATGATTTAGAGTGGTAAGTGCATCCTGTCTTGACTAAGATGTACCGTGATCTTCGTAGGTAGTTTTGGTGGCTGGGAATGAAGAAAGAAGTAGCTAGTTTTGTGGCATGATGACTTACTGGTCAACATGTGATGGATGAACATCATCATCTAGGTGGTTTTTAATAGTCATTGCATATTCTAGAGTGGAAGTTAAATGACATCATGATGGACTACATAGTGGGTCTTCTGAGGACACCTCGGAAGAGTGATGCAATTTGGGTAGTGGTAGATCGGCTGACCAATGTGGCTCATTTCATGCCAGTCTAGGAAACCTATATAATCGAATGTTGGGAGAATTGTATTTTCAATAAATAGTATGGTTTCATGGTGTTCTGAGAACCATAGTTTCAGATCATGATCCATGTTTCACCTCATTCTCCTGGAAGGGACTACAGAAGTCACTTGGTAATCAGGTATTTTTGAGTATGGTTTACCACTCGTAGACTAATGGACAGCCAGAGTGTACAATTTAGTTATTCAAAGTAATATTGAGAGCATGTGTTCTGGATTTTGGTGGTTCGTGGGAAAAGAAATTTTCACTTTTTGATTTTTCCTACAACCAAAAATTTCAGGATACAATTTAGATGGCTCCATTTGAGGCACATTAGGTGAGACTATGTAGATCTCTATTGTTTTGGTTAGAGGACGTGGAGTCTGAGCTGTTAGGACCGAGTATTGTGTAGGAGATGTAGGAGAAGGTTTGTTTGATTCAAAAGCATATGATGATATCTCAAAGTAGGAAGAATTCATATGTTGATCGACATTATAGGCCTCTTGGATTTATGGTTGTCGATAGTATGTTTCTTTAGGTGTCTCCAAGGTTGGGTCATCATCGTATCCGAAAACCGGGCAAGTTGGAATCTAGGTATGTGGGGCCATTTGAAATTATGAATACGATCAAGCATATGGAATAATGATTAGTTATTTCATAGTGGTATAGTGGGATTCATGATGTTTTCCATGTTTTACAACTCCAACAGTATCACCCAGATCCATCTCACGTGATAAACGCTGGGGATGTCGAGCTTGAGGCTGATGTGTCCTTTGAGAAGAACCCGGTTCGTATTTTGGATCATAGTGAGAAATTCATGTGGGGAATGGTGGTACCTTTGGTTAAAGTTCTATGGATGCATGGAAACTTTTAGAAGGATACTTGGGATTAGTAATCAAATATGTGGGCCCAGTGGCCCAAACTCTTTTTCATGGGAACTCAATGATGCTCATAAGGAGCATCTCGAGGATGATCCATCATAAGGTTGGGTGGTTTTAAGATCCTAGATAACCCTTAAGGTATGTTTTTGTTTAAGTTTCTTATTTTGGTTAAATCAGTGTTTCCCAAAGATTATGTGGAGGCATGGGGGTGTTTTGGGGGTTTGGGACACGAAAGAGGAAGAAAAGAGGGGTTCTTATCATGATTCGTGGTTTGTGCTCAGTTAGTGAAAACCATGGGGAAATCCTAGGTAACCTTTCAAGGGGGGAGGGCTATTTTTGAATAGTATAATCCGTATATTTTGATCATGGTTTGGAAAACCATACGGGTAAATCATGTGGCCGAGTATTTTTTAGAAAATTACAAAAATGCCATTACAGGATTTTAAGTTCCAACTCAAGATTTATCCCCCTTCTTCCTCCTTCAACCCTAGTGACAAGAAAAGCTTCCAAGATCTTATAAGAGGTTATTCTCCTTCAATATTAGGTCATTCAGAGTGTGGTTATTTGTGTATTGAAGATCCATGTAAGGCTAATATCACTATTGCTTCTCTTTTGGTTTAGGGTTTTCATCTCTTCCTTCTCTCCATATGAATCTCTAAAACCTTCTTTTCTAGTAAGATTTTGGTTGAGTATTCAATGGTTGGTTGAATTAGGATCTAATTCCTCGATTAGGAGTTTATTTTCTAACATATTCAAGGTAGATGGTCTACAAGTTATATCGTGTATTTTATTCATATATTTCGATATGTAGGGTTTCATTCTTGTTCCCTCCTTGATGTGTGCTTGATTCCATTATCAAGATGTAGTGTATTAGGTGTCTAAATTATTTAATTTAACCCCTATTGATCCACATGAAATTCAAGGAGGATGACTTGGCCAAATTAGGGCCACCCATGGGGTGTGTTGGCTCTCCCGATGGGGATAACATAAATATAAGGTGAGAAATTGACACATGATGATGTAGAGACTTAGAGAAGAGGTTAATTGGCTTATGTAATGAGTTAGAATGTATTTTAGTCAGTTGTGTCTAATGTGGTTAAAGGGTAAGGGATTTTTGGGTTGACATGTAATTGGTTTAAATGGTATTATTGGGAATATTATAAAAAATTATGTTTTCACTTGAATATGCTTAGTGAGATTGGCATGGGGAATGGGAATTTTGGTTAAATAATTAAGTGATATGAGTAAGGAATGTGTTATTAGATTGAATCATAATGTTAATTTTACATTTTTTGATATTTTTGTGATGATGAAAATGATATTGGTAATGCTTTGTTGTGATGTGGTTAATTGTTGTGATGATAAATAAGCATGTGCACATGGATTGGTAGAGTGAGGTATAGACTTGAAGTTCTATGCCCATGGGTCGAGTTGGACTGAGGTTCTAAATCCACCCCTAAATGCATGGGTTAGGGAAGGGGATGGAGTTCTTTTACCCAAACAGTTTCATTCCACCCGAACGGAGGCTTCAATGTGAGGATTATGAGGTTGTTATAATGTGAACCCCAATGAGATAGGACTTGATTTTATTCTCATATTCTTGTGAACGTTGAACATGCCTAATCCATTAAACACATGAAAAAGGTAGATTAAACCATGGGATTCCTATATAGTGAACCTTGATTTAATGGTAGTATAATTTAAAGGTGCACAGTCTAGATGGAATATTGAACTGTTTACCCTTACATGCCATTATTTATCACTTGCATACACTATCTACATTTATTGGATATTTTTAGACACCATTGCTGGTGGCCTACTAAGTTATACTCACACCCTACTTGGACTTCCATTGGTTACCCTAGTAGATTTCATGATTACATTTCATTACAAGGTCAAGGGTACTATACTAGGGTGTTGATTTGGAAATGGGAAATGTACGGGTGAGGTTCTAGACATGGAGTCCGGAACATTTTGGGGATTATTTTGTTTTTCTTTCTTCGAATATTTGTTCACTTGAAACTATAGCATGTCATGACATATTTTTTTATTTTATATAGTTGTACCCAATTTTGGATTTGGTTATTTTTGCATGTTATTAATTGTTTATTATTGTTTCTACTATTTATATTTTTTTCTATTGTAGCTTACTCTAGTAGGGTATAGTCTCCCCAAGTATCCTATTATACCCTTGTTACCAGTCAGCAACCTCTGGAATATGGGGAGATGCGCTTGAGGTCATTTGTTGACCCAGCTCAGGGCACCGGTTAGTGGCTTCCGAGTCGGTGACATTACAAATATCCTAGGAAAAACATCAATAACCACTTGTTTTAACTAGTTGACAAAATTAAATGCATATTCCTAGTTAGAAATTCCATAGAGAGGTGATCCACTAATTTATCTATCAAATGGAGGTGAAATGATCCCCATTGGATGTCAAAATACCAATATATGTACTAAATATGGAAAAGTTCTCAAATCAACCTCACTCGGGTTTTCTTCTCATTGATGGACTCCATTGTGCATCTTTTTTCGTGGATACAGCCTTTAGAATAGTTTAAAAAATTATATCCTAATGATGTTTTCATCCTAAAAAAGTAATTTTTCAATTTGGATTAGTGTATAATGGTCTAAGATAAAAATATCAATGTGTTTTCTAATTAGGTCAATTTGAAATTCACATTTTAAGTACGTTTTCAACAAATGAATTCAAAATATATATTGAGTAAAAAAGGAGTTAATAGTTAATATAGGGATAATAAAAAAAATAAAAAAGATAATTGAAGATAATGTATGATTTATCATTATATGATCAAAGATAAATTTGAAGAATAATTCTACAAAACTAATATGCTATATGATCAAAACTACAATGGGAACGGATGAATTTCAAGTGTTTTCAACACAGTTATGCTATAAAACACTGCAACTATATGGGCTAGAAACTAAAATAGTGAAATTCCAATTTTTTTGATTGAGGGATGGTTCATTGTGAGAACTAGTGATAATAATGATAATCCAAATTTCTTTAATATCCTAAAATGGTTTTTTATGATTCATAAGGAGATGTAAGTGTTATGAGTGTTTGGAAGGAAGTTGTTGGTGGTAAGGAGTTATTGGGAAAATTTAGGAGGCTATTTTAGAAAATTTACACTATAAATGATAGTATGAAATTATGTGATAGGGGGGTTTGTGATTTTCCCAAACATTCACAATGTGACCCATATAGTCATGTAGTGAAACCTTCATGGAGGTGTTTTTAAAATTCTTAAAACGGGGTGTCACCCCCCCCCCCCCCCCCGCTTGTGACCTATGGTGCACATGGAGGCTAATGGTCAGACCTCCCATCTTCTTTCACCCCTCCATTTATGGTGGTCCTAGGTGAAATTAGATGAAGGTTCCAGGTAAGGCCCTCATCTAGTCTCCCTTTTCTCTTTCCTTTATTAATTTTTGTTGATCTGGCATTTCTTAGGTTTGGGTAAGATATATGTTTCACCATAGGATGGTGGAATGATTTGATTTTTATGGGTCTTTCATGAATCCTAGAAAGAGGATGTCTTGAGTTAATATTCTTCAATAACCATTCATAATTTTGACAATGTAACATCCCATCATATATTTACCTAGTGATTCCCATGAAATTCAATTTAGACTAATATTTTTTTGTCGTCAGGTTCTAGGGATTTTTCCTAGAATTGAGTAGGAAGGATTTTATAGGGTGTTGTCATGATATTGTTCAAGGTATTGAAGATGAGACAATAATGTATGAATTTTTTAATGTTTATTCCTAACTGGGTTAGAATAAATAATTAATTATATATTTTTTATAATTAATTATATCGGGTGTGTGGATTGAGATATGTAATCAGGTAATGGAATTGGATTAAAAGAGATTAAAAGAGACATGGGAAGACATTGGAAGTGTCTTTAAGATTGGGGAAAAATTTCTAAGAAAGATCATATTGAGGAATGTGGTCTAAGGAATCCCCTAAAATTATACTTTTTATTTTTAATAAGTGAATCTTGTTTGATAGTTTCGTCATTCCATGAGCATGACTTATTTTTTATATTAATCCTTTTTATGACTTGTTTTCCTTATTTAAACCTTTCTTGAATTCTGTAGGGACCATATCAAGATAAAAACCTAGACATCCAACCACCTACAATGTCTGTCGACCTTGACCTTTTTTTGGAACTTCATGATGTGTTAACTTTGTTCTCATGATACTATATTATGAAATCATAGGTTTACCCTTGGATTAAACCTAGGAAATAGTTATTACCCTAGGGATTGGAAATTGATCTTTTATAATATCTTAACTTGTAAACTAGAATGTAAATTTGATATCTAACGAGATACAGAATAATTATATTTGTAATGGGATATTTTTCTAAAATTGGAATTTGAATTTTTAATTGGGTATAATTGACATGTAAATTTGAAATTGTCATGTTATTGGATATTTGGAATGTAATTGAATAATTGTCTCATAATTGGATAAATGTGTATGTTACCTAAATTTTGTTATACATTGTGTTGTGTTTGGCCCCTAAAATGGGAAATTGACTTGGGTTTTTGTCAAACAAATGTGTAATTGGCCATAGGAATTGGAATTCACATTTGGGTTGTTGTGAACTAAATGTTTAATTGTCCATTTCATGAAAAATAACCTTGGGTATGTTGTGAAAGGAATGTGTAATTGTCCCATAACATGAGAATTCATATTAAATCTATTTTGAATTGAAGATATATATATATATATATAGAAAAATAGGATATGTATGGATAAAATAGATCACCTGGTTACTAATACGAGACCTATTTTTGGTATGGAAAGTGATATTCATCATCTTTTCATAACAATAATGATCGACCCTGGGTGTTCACCTAGAGACCGATGGTTATTGGGTTATTTAGTTGTTCTATATTTAATTTATAATTAATTATTTTTTATCATATTGTTTCATTCATCGTGAATCATATGAGATTCTTTTATAAATCATTCGTAGTGGCCTTCTAAGTATTATGCATAACCAATTCTTTCCATCATTTGGTACCATAGAAAACTTCATGGATATCATACTGGGCAAGGGAAATAGTCCCTCTTCTTGATTGGTAGACTTGTTAGTAGGGACTAGATCTTGGATATGGGATAGATCATGGGGTTTATGATTGTATTTGGGAGTCTCCATTTTTATTCTATCTTTTATTTGGGTTCTTATATGCCTTTAGTAAAACATTAAATATACCATTTCATGGATTGAGGATATTGGGTTGTTTTAGAAATTGACTATTTATATGCTAGTGTTGATTGTATTTTTTATCATGCTTTTTCAATGATTTTTATCAAATACCAGGGGTATACTGTCCCCATTATATTTATTATACCCTCACTACTGGTCAATATTCTTTGGCATATGGGGTGGCGTGCTTTAGGTCATGTGGAGACCCATCTCTATCATGTGAGGGACAATCAAGTTGGGGATGTTAATAATGGTATTAATGGGTGTTTTTATTTTATATTACTATTTGAGAATTGTAGAAATAAAGTAGGATGTGTCAAAACATGGTAATTATCTCAATCTTGAATGTTTTATCCTAACGTATGGAGGAAAATTCATGTTTCCTAGGGTGGTGATTGTTGTTATTGATTTTAACTATTATAGTTGACTAATTTTCACCATGAGTAGTGAACTTGGGTGTGATGTTACTAATTTATGGGATATTATCTCTTTCACCATCATACAATGAGAGTTTTTATGTTCATTCATCATTCTAGTATCATAAAATTGATATATAATCCTCATGTTTCATGTGATTAATAGCTTCCCGAGATTCACATGTGAGGGTAATTTTATTATCTATAACTTATTTATGGTAGTCATTTATATATACATATTGTTTTTAAATGATTATTATGGGTTGGTATTTAATGTCTCTACTACAATTTATATGGTTTGCACATAAGTATGGTGGTATTCGACTTGACCAACCCCAAATGTAACATCTGGTTAATTGGTAGGTATAAATTATATATTATGTAATTTTTTAGTTAAATAATGTACCAGTATGTGACTAATAATGTGTTTTCCAAAAACAATTATGAATGGTGTTTTATCTAACCAAACCATTATATATTAAACAAAATAATTCATGAGAATTTTAAAATTTTAGGTAATGCAAAATGTTTTAAAATATGAATCCTTGGGTTTTAAAATGATATAGTTTAAATAAATTGAAATAAAAAATGATGATACTTATAGTGATCCTGGTGATGAGGATACATTTTGTTGTGATCTAATCCTATGTATCGTTAGTTTGGGGTAGATAGAAAGATTTTGTGGTGGGACCTATAGATATGGTTGTTTTTAACATTTATGGTTTTTATTGTGCAGGATCGTGGGATTTTTCGTATTTGGTCTAAAAAAATTTCAGTGACCTTGAGGTTGTGTGGGGTTTCCTTCAATCATGTTTTATATGACCCTATATATTTTTGATATTTATTCTTGTTTTATAGGACCTTATAATATGGTTCTTTTCTCTTAGTTCAGATGATATGTAGTTGTGTATCTAGGGGTGTGTGTTACCTAGATTAAATTACTGGCATATGTGCACTAAAATCTTGTTTTCTGGATCATTGTTATTAATTCTACCTATTAATAGTGATTTATGTAGGATCCCAGTGATCTTGAAATTAAGAATCCTATTTTTTTTCCTTCATTCGATGAGTTTTGTGTTTTAGGGAGACCATGATAGGTGCTAGCTTTGATCATTTATATTGGATGAACAAGGCATGAGTAGATGCATTGATGTTTGTAATCAATACAAGGATGGTTAAATAAAGGTTTTGAAAATGGAATCATTCATCCTTGTATATTTTCTAGGGGAGGATCCTTTAGTGTTTTTTCATTCTTTTAAATATATTTTTGGAGGTTCATGATCATTTGGACTTGTGGCCCAAATGTTTTGAGATGGTATTTATGTAGTAATCAATATTGACCCTTGGTGTATGTGTTTGGGGGTGATGGAGTATGGGTATAAGCTTTTGATCATATAAAAATACATGTGGGGATGGGTGTTCATTGGGCCAGACCTGTAACATGAGACGTATTAGGAAACTTTTATGAAATCATCGAGGATACCTTGAATCCAATGGTATTGATGGGCTTGATGGAATGGTAAAATGTTTAAATAGGCACATAAGCCTAGTTTTCATAATGAAAGACTCATAGGATCATGATAAAAGTTTTCAAATGGTGCTCAAAGAATGTGTGACCCAGAGTTTTTATTAGATCAAGGTAGAAAGTGTGTGTATAAAATACATGGTTTCATTTAGGTAGTGTGTTTAGATAGATCAGGAGTAAGAACCCATTGTTTTTTAGTGAAAACAAGGTGATTCACACTTGATTAGTATGGGTCCTATTTGGGATTGGATTATAAAATAGACCATCTTCATTTGATTAAGAATCATTTGGGTCTCCATAAAGCTCGAAAATCGTGGTTGTTTTTGTTCCATGAATAATGATAATTCATGGATGATTGCAATATAGCAGTGACACTATGATGGGTTTTTTTAATGGATCAGTTAGAAAGTGACGTGATCTGGAGATGGTAGAAATTTTTAAAAAAGGAGGAAATGGCCTTTGGTTGGGTTTTGAGATATCCTATCAGTATACTAACATCAGGGATAGATTAGAGTGTCGTAGAATAGATGATCAGGTTTGACCCAGATGGAGGCATAAGGGGTTTATAAATTAATTGAGCATGCTTGAAAGGGGGAAACATATATTTTTAGATACTACCCTAAATTTTAGGCTCAAGGATAGGTGAAATTGATGTTTTATGGTGTGGAGTGAACCATCAATTGTTGAAGGGTGTGGTTCTTATTGTGGAATGGATGTTAGTGATTCTCTTGGGTTCTATTCTTAGAATATGTGGATGGGTGGTAGTTGGTGTTTAATTTTTTCGCTTGGGTGAGAGTTAGATAAAGGCATCCAATACTCAATATCTGTAATAAATGGAGTGTGGTACATGTTGGTTGATACCATCTCATGTGAAGCAATGACAATAAAACTCCAAGAGAGGCGAGTGACCTAACTATCACAAGTGTACCAAAAATATCCTAGAACTATCGTGGGTGTGTGAAATTGAACATAGACCAGTAATGGTGTCTTTAATATTTTAATGTGTAATAAGATATATGTGTACCTAATTCATTTGAAAATATAAAATAAGTTCTGTATGTAGTTTTGATTGGATTTGATGCAATGGAATCAGGATTGGGGTGATCTCACTATTTTTTAGGGTTGTTTGAGGGGTGATCCACAATTCATGACATGGTTCAGGGGGTGAACCTAATTCATTTCATGATTAAGGGGTGATTCATGTGATGAAATATCAATAATGTGATTTTTTGGTAAAGATTCTTAGAATGTAAAGAGATTTAGATTTGTGGATTAGGAATGAGAAGGGCCCTATATGTGGGTAATTAGTATTAATGTCAAGATGGGGGCAGGATTTTCTTTTAAGGATGTGTCAGTGAGTGAGAATGGGCATTTTGGGTATAGTCATATAGGGTATTTCTAACTAAAATTATTCTAATTTTGGACATGGAGATATGGAAACAGTGTTATAAATATCATATGAGATATAGTTGGAAAGTATATGGATCATAGGAGGGTATGTTTCCATAGGATATTATAATGGTGGGGATTATCTTGGGCTAGAGTACAGATTATACAAGTACACCTTGAGTTTTCTATGGTAGATGGGGGTAGGAGAGTACCATATACATGTTTTGGTAAAAAAAAGTTTTAGAGATGGATTGTGATTTGTTATTTTTATCAACAAATGGTTAGAGTCATGCTATGGGAGAGCGTTCGATGGTTCAAGCTTGGAAATGGAAGGTAGGTGATGATTTGAAGACCTAGATATGTTAGGGTATACTTGGATTTCCAATGGAAAAATATCAAGGATGAGAATTTATATGATGGGAATATTTTAAAACACTATATCCTTATAGGTTAGAAATTACTGATTGAAAAATTGATTTTTCTTGATTGGTGGGTGGCTCATTTGTAGAATTAGTGCTTTAAATGATAATATGTAGGTTTGAACATCCAAAAATAATGTATTTGGATTCTTTTTAAGTCTATGTATGTTTTATGGGTTTTCAAGAGGAAGATAAAGGAATTAATAAAATTATGAGAAACTTTGGGAGGCTACTTTTGTGTATTCACTCTGTGAATAATGAATTCACTGTGTGAATATATGTGAAAAGGGGGTTTGGGATTTACCTGCACTTTCACGGTGTGACCCGTATAGTCATATCATGACACATTTCTAGTAATGTTCTTGAAATCTATTAAAGGGGGAATGCCACACACCCACCTTATCTCTTGCGACCTAAGGATATCATTAGAGGAAGATGATCAGACCTCTATTCTTCTATACCCCCTTCATTTGAGGTGGTACTTGGTGTGATCCACCAGCGGTCCCAGATAAGTTTCTCCTATCCTCTATCTTCAGTCATTCCATTATTTGTTATCAATGATATACTATTGTTTTTATGGAAAAATTATGTTTTTCCATAGGATGGTGGAATCAATTATTTTTTAGGATTTCATACAGCTAACCTAGAGATCATCTTGAGACAAAATCTTCTAGTCCTCATTCATATTTTCAAAAAAGGTCCATTATATCATGCATATGTTTAAGTTTTTCACCAAAATCTAATTTAAAATAAGTTTTTATCATCATCGTGTGTTAGGTATTTTCCCTTTAATGGAGTTGGAATCATTCCTTGGGGTTTTTGAATGTATTTGGTTGGGGATTTGGATACATGATAGTGATTGTGAATTTATCCAGTGGTTATTCCACTTTGTGTTATAATAAATAATTAATTAAAATTGTTTATAATTAACTATATTTTGTGTGTGGATTGAGATAAGTGATCATATGATGGATCGGGTGTAGTTGATTCGATGTGAGACATGTGGATGCCTTAATGGTAGCTTCTAAACATTTGATTTTTTTTGGGAAAGCTCATATTGAGGTAGGTGGTCTAATGTTTCTCACTAAAGTATAATTTTGGTTTTTAGTAAGTAAATCATGCGTGCTCACACCAACATATTATGTGTGCAATATTCTTTTACTATTATTCCTTTCTATGACTTGTTTCCCTTGTTTATAAATTTTTCGAATTCTTTCATGTCTATTGGAAGATTAATCCCTGAGATTTTAGCCACCCACAAGGTGTTCCAAACTTGGTTCAAGCTTTGATCTTGATTATGTGTGATAAAATTTCTTATGAAAGTATATTTTGAATCCTGAGGTTTACCCTTTGATTAAACCAAGGAAATAATTTCTACCCTAGGGATTAGAAATTGAATTATGATAATGGATTAATATGTGAACTGCAATGTAATTTGGATATCTAGAATTATGTTTAATAACTGGATTGTTAATGGAATATTTAGCTATAAAAAGCATGTGAATTGATGATTAGGTATAATTGAAATGAAAATTAGAAATTTTCATATTCTTGAATATTTGAAATTTTATTTAATTATTCTCTTGTAATTGAACAAATCTGAATGATATTGGAATTGTTTTATACATTTGATTATGACTGACCAATGGAAAATGGAATTATACTTGGGTCTTGTAACAACCCAATGTTTTATAAATGGAAATTACTCTCTTATAAATATTTCATATAATCACATGAATGCACAACAAAATGAACTATTAACTTCTATGTGACCTTTAAACATAAGTTTCTCACTACTATGTTTGGAATTTCAAAAATTTAACATACACAGTTGCGATCAGTAAGTTATTTGGAGTTCGATAAGAAAAACATAATTTTTGGTGAATAGTAACCAACCCTTATGAATAGTAACATACCGTTATGAATAGTGATATACCCTTATGAATAGTAACCTTACCTATGATATTATAAAAAAAATATTCAAGTGAAAGTATGATGTACCTATATTATAGAATAAGTAAATGAATGTTTTAAAACTAGTTTTTTAATAATAAATTATAATTTTAATTAAATATTACAATAATAATATTTAGAAAATTATTTTTGAAAATTTTATTTCATTTTTGGATTCTACACGTCGAAAAATGGTTACGATGAATTTTTGAGATTTTTCTAAAATACTTGAATTTTTAGTGAATAGTAAAATACATTAATTTACCTTATAAATACATTATAATTCAAATCCACAATTCTTGACATCACAAGTGACGTAAGGACCCAAATCTGGAACTAAAGTGAATTTATTGATTTTTTTTTGTCATGTAATCGTCACTATTTCTGTTCTTCAGGGAAATTAATAAACTAATGATCATAAAATTATGAAAAATCTCTTCTTCTCCACTATAAAAATCCCCCTCACTCCCTCATCTCTTCACTACTCTCAAGATTTGTGATTTTAAAATATTCCTCGCAAATCTCTCCCCAAGATCCTCCCCCATGTCCGAAGTCCCCTAGTCTCTTCAAAATACCAAACCTCTCCCCTTAAGTGGTTCTAAAAGGAGGTATACTCAAGAGGTAAATTCCTCTTTCCAATTCTTTTGTTTATTTTAAGTTCTTCTATTTTTGTTTCTTTCCTCACCTCCCTTAACCAAAATAAAAATATAAATATAGTAACATAAATGTACTAGAATTATATTATTCTAATGGGATAATTCATTATCTTCTCTCCTTTCCTCGTATTTTATTTGAAATAAATGAAAGCACCGTTTGAGATATGATAATTTAGCACATTCAAGGACAAGGGTTAATCAATTTCCATTATCATATTTAATTCTAGTAATGAAACCATTTGTTTCATGGTTTAACCAGATTATTATATATTTAATATATCCTTTTTATGGTTCTATAATCCTTTTGTACTAATGGTATTAAGTTATAAAGAAAAACATGTTCATTTTTATCAAACCCATCATTTAATAAAAATGGTTGTCACTAAGGTTTTATATAATAATTTGACTTCACTCTAAGTGACAAAATTAAATTTGAAACCATTTAATCTCTTTTATGTTCACTAATAGCATATAACATCAATTCTGGACAACCAATTTCATCTTAAATGTTTGTCCAAACATGAACATAAGCAAACATGTCATTAAAACCAAGTAAGCAAATGAGCCCGAACAGTGAAATTGATCCTTACAACCAATCAAAATGGTCTTGAATGAACCAAAAAAGGTTTTAATAAATAAATTACATATATAAGATGTTATTGATTTATTAATTAATAAACCTAATTTTTTTATTCAGGTCAATAATAACAAGTGAAGAACACCACCAGATTTAAGGTAAGGGATCCTCTCTATTTTTCTCTTAATCAAGATTGTCCTCTATGCTATTCCTTTTTATGTGTAATAAAAAATGATGTGGTATGTTTTCTAACCTCCCCCATACTTCCATAATTATTTATAAGTGATGTGAAACCCCTTTTCTCTCTCATCAAGCCCTCTTAGGTACACCCGACACCATGCCAATAAACCGTAACGAATTCTACCTGCACTTTCTTTGTTCTTTTGGGTTGCCTTATCATTCTTTATATCAAAATCGATTTATCCTATATTTTTATGTACATATTATAAATTATTTTTAGTTTTAAAAAATTCATTTATGAATACCCTTTCATCACTCTCTTTTAGGGATATACATGTTTTTAAAATATTCCCTCCTAAGAACATTTCAATAAGAAAACCTGTTTTAAGGGAACTTCCCAAATTTTTACCCAATTTCAAGTGAACTATATCCTATGTTTTAAGCCACAATTTCCTTTATAATATTATTATTTTTATTATGAAAACATTCTTGGTTCAATTCTTGTTTTATATAAAATATTTTCCTCTTTTCTATTTTAAAATCTCTATATTATTTTCCTTAAAACCGCACAAAATGTTTTAATGCTAATGTTTCTCAAATACATTTATTATATGTTTTCACTTATTTTTTACACCACATACCATTTTATATGCCTATTTTACCTTATTAACGTCCATGTATGTTTTAATCACTTTCTTTCATGGACATTTTCATGATACGCCCATTGGTTATGCTTTATGTCATGATTGTGGTACCCAATTCTTTCAATGGGTGCCTTTATGTTTATGTATGGTTGATTATGTATGATTATTTATGTCGAAATAATATTCATGAAAATATTGAGGCGTGTTCACCCAAATAGCGCTCCAATGCATTGGGTAAATTTATGAGATGTGATGTGAAATGAGATTGGCGGTTAGCCTTAACCCATACTAAAATGGGAATCGGGATTGCAGGTTAGCCTTGAACCATACTAAAATGGGAAAAGGGATTGATGGTAAGCCTTGACCTATAATAAAGGAATGTTTTATTATTCTTCCACATTTATATGATTCCATTTTTATATGACCCCATGCTTATATGATATGATTTCATATGTTCCATGATTTGGATATCATTATGTCATGTCTCCTAACTCATGTGCTTAAGATGTATCATTATGTTCATTCACTTACTGTGCTTTTTAGCTCATCACTTTGTTCATGTGTTCCCTAGGGTACCCTATGAATATGTAAGGGCTCATAAAAAGATACGATCTCTTTATGGAGATTAGATAAAGAAGTTTTTTTTATCCACATGTTTTATGTTCTATGTACCTAGTCTTCCAAGACACAAGACTTAATGATCCTTGGATTGTACTCTAATGTATAATTATGCTTAAAAACATGAAATGTTATATATAAAAGGCTAAGGTCTCTACTGTTGTTATTAGAGAATGGTATAGTTCTTTTTGGAGATTAATAATAGAGAACCTTAGTGAGAACCTTAAGGATGAGTCTATGTACAAGAAAACATTCCTAAATTTTGGTGAGTATTGACTAAGTGGTTTACCAAGAAAATACATCCATATCTAGATATGAGAAGGTAGAGGTGGATCTAGAACAAATGTATCTAGGGGTAAAACCCGAAAACAACTCTTTGAGCTAGAATCGAATGGGAACAGGTGCACGACAATGGGACTTACTGCACTCTTGGTAATTACACTCCTAGGAGATATGATTTGGTAGATTCATGAGCTTAGTACAAACCATTATTACGGGAATAATAAACCACATAATAACATAAGATAAGAAAAAGATCGAGGATAACCTAGATTTAAACCTAAGGAATCACAATTTAGGATATACCTATCCTCTACAAGTTTATCCTTTTATGTTCAAAAGTTTCCTTTTTATGTTCAATAACTAAGTATTCAAGCCCTCTAATTATAAATTATTTTCCTTAGTTAACGGCAGGAAATAGAAGAACATGTTCCAACAATCAATGTGATAGGAAATGTGAATATTTCCCTAATGATGTGCCTGCTATGATAGGAGGGGGTTCTCAAAACTTCATGATAGTACTTGCTTAGCTGGCTCGAGTTATGAGTAATAACTTGAATCATGCAGAATTTCCTACTCCACCAACGAAATAGAAATTTGCCGTATAATATTTCATACGGAAAAGGTCGCCCATGTTTCACAGATCTTATGATCACCTCCTTTTGTAACAATGGATTAACTCCATTGAAAAGATATTATCCATCCTCTAGTGCTAAGAAGAAGAGAAATTTGTACTGGCAGTCTATCGTTTTGATGGGGAAGCTGATCAGTGGTGGACACTGATCAAGAATACAAATTCCGAAGAGGAAATTTATTCAATGGATTGGGATGAATTCAAGCGGATGTTTTTCAACAAATATTTTCTTTAAACCCTCCATCTTAGGATGGAAAGAGAGTTCCCCAGACTCATGCAGAAGGAAGATGAGTCCATCGGGGCATATGAAGAAAACTTCACAAGGTTTTCAAGGTATGCCTTTATCTTTTTCATGAACACTGAAGGTAAGGTGGATCACTTCTTTAGAAGACTAAAGCTGAGTCTACTAATGTCATTGAAAATTTGAGACTTTGACAGTTATGAGGATATTTTCTATTGTGTTATCAAGGTTGAATTAGATATTGGAGACTCTAAGCGGTCTCATGGGCCCTGTGACAAGTAGCAGAAAATTGAGAACAACATGGGTGGATTGACAAACAAATCCCATAATGGAAAGAAGCCAAAATTTTCCCCTTGTAAAAGTTGTTGGAAGAATCACTATGGAAACTGTCTGAAGGGAACCAATAATTGATTCAAATGTAGAAATTTTGGTCATTTGGATAAAAATATCGATGGGATATGAAGAATCCCGCTAATATGAAAGAATAAAGGAAGGTTCAGATCAACACTCAGCTTGTTGTGTAGTGTTACAACTCCAAGGATCATGGGAATTATGCAAGAAATTTTCCTATGCCAAGGGTTGTCGGATGAAATCAGCAACAACCTCCAAGGAAACAAGGAAGGGATTAAGCTATTAGTACTGCTAAGGTGGAGCTGGAAAACGATGTGGTGACAGGTATGATAGTTACTCATTCAATAGTAGAGAACGTACTATTTGATTCTGGATCTACACATCCATTCATATCTGGAAATTTTAGTAGAACTATTCAAAAACCACCTCAAAATTTGGAGGAAATGTTATCTGTGATAAAAGAAAATGGGAAAACTATTGCGTCTATGGTTTATAACTCCTCCCTGATTAATTTTTGTGGACTAAACCTCCCAAAAAATCTTGTCATGCTTCCTTTAGTGGAGTTTGATGCTATCCTGGGCATGGATTTACCATCTTTATACAAATCCAACAACAATTGTCGAGAAAGGGATATCACTATTCACATCTTGAATCATCCTCTGATTCATTACATGTGTAAATTGGAAGATGAATCTCCTTTATAATCATCATCTAAAGTGTGGATATTTTTTCCTTATGAGCAAGAATATCTATCTCAAATGATTGAGGAAAAACGGAGAATCATGCTTGAAGACATACCCATCATGCGGGACTAGACTTATGTATTCCATGAAGAGTTTACTGGTATTCCTCCTGACTGAGAGGTTTAGATCTCAATTGAACTTATCCTTGGATCTCTAACTATCTCAAAGAAACCTTAATGAATGGCCACCATATAGCTGGAAGAGCTGAAGAAGTAGTTTCAGGAGAATATAGAGATGGGTTTTATATGCCTGAGTTCTTCACTGTGGGGTGCACCAATCCTCTTCATCAAGAAGAAGGACGGATCAAGGATCCTCTTCGTTGGTTATCATGAGCTCAATAAAATCACTATAAAGAACAAGTATGACCTGCCACAAATAGATGACGTGTTCGATCATCTTCGTGGGGCCAATTATTTCTCTAAAGTGGACCTTCGGTTGGGATATCACCATTTAAAGGTGAGGAGGGAAGATATTCCCAAGAATGCCTTTCTAATGAGGTATGGACACTATAAGTACATAGTGATTCCCTTCGGACTCTCTAATTCTCCATCAATTTTTATGGTTTTAATGAATAGAGACTTTAAAGATTACCTCGACAAATTTTTGGTAGTATTTATTGATGATATTCTGATATACACCAAGAACAAGGAGGAACATGAGGAGCATTTGAATACTCTGTTAAAGACTTTGTGATGGGAGAAGTTGTATGAAAATTACAGTAAATGTGAGTTCTGGGTGGTGGAAGTATCATTATTGGGGCATATTATCACCAGCAAAGGGATATTTGTAGACCCTTACAAGAAAAAGTAAATTGAAGAGTGGCCCAGGACAACTTCTATAACGGAGATTCGTAGCTTCTTGGGTCTATCTGAGTATTATCAATGGGTTTTGAATAACTTTTCATGATTTTTAAACCCATTGACCAAGATAACATGGAAGGGAGTAAAGTTTTTCTAGACTCAGGAATGTGAAGAATGTTTCAAGGAGTTGAAAATGAGGCTTATCACTATGCCAGTACTCACACTCCCAATGAGTGGAGAACTCATTGTGGTGTACATTGATGCTTCAAAGAAGTTATTAGGCTATGTGATGATTCAAAATGATAAAGTGATAGACTATGCTTTAAAAAAGCTAAAAATACATGAGAAAAACAATCCCATGCATGATCTGGAGTTGGAGACTGTGATCTTTGCATTGAAAATCTTGCGGAATTATCTATATGGGGAGAAGTGTGAGATATATACTGACCACAAGATTCTCAAATAGATATTCAAAAAGAAAGAGTTTAATATGTAAAAACAAATATGGATAGATCTCATCAAGAATTCTGACTGGTTAGTCCACTACTATCCCGGTAAGACAAATAAGGTGGTGGATTCTCTTAGTAGAAAGAATCTCACATCTTTATCAATAATGAGAATTGAAAAGGATCTGATCTTCTTAGATTTTCAAATTATGGACATGGCAATCATTAAGGGAGGAGCATCATAAATCCTTTCTCAAATGATTACTCAACCATCCCTCTTTGAGAAAATAAAGGATAATCAAAGAAAGGATGTGGAAATTCTAAAAACGGTGGAATTTGTTAAAAATGGGGAATCCTTTGAGTTCTTGATTGATGAGGAGGTAATTGTAAGATTTGGGTCATGATTATATGTACCATCAAATCCAGAGATAAATAAGGAGCTTTTTAATGATGTACATAGATCAACCTTCTCTATCCATTCAGGGAGCACAAAGATGTATCAAGATATCTGAGAAAACTTTTGGTGGGACATTATGAAAAGGGATATTGTTGAATATACATCAAAGTGTCTGGTATGTTAGCAAGTGAAGGCTGAGAGGAAAACGTCTAAGGGGGTGATGCAACCACTTCCCATACCGGCATGGAAGTGGGATTACATTACCATAGACTTTGTCACTATACTTCCAAGTAAATCCTAAGGAAACAATGTTATATGGGTCGTTTTGGAATGTCTTAAATAGATAGATCACTTTATCGCTATTCGAGAGGACTTCTCATTGGATCAACTTACACGGATTTACATCAAATAAGTGGTAAGGCTTAATGGAGTACCACTATCTATTGTATCTGATCATGATCCTATATTCACCTCAAAATTATAAAATAGTCTCCAACATGCTCTAAGCACTGAGATGAACTTCAGTACGGCCTATCACCCTCAAACTCATGGAAAATCTGAGTGGAATATTCAATCACTGGAAGACATGTTGAGAGCATGTTATATAGAATTCAAAGGAGGTTGGGACCACCATCTCCCACTAGTTGAATTCTCCAAAAACAACAGTTTCCACTCAAACATATGAATGGCACAATATGAAGCCTTTTATGGGAAAATGTGCATAACATCAGTGTTTTGGGATGAAGCCGGTGAGAATAAGTTTCCAGGACCTAAATAGTCAAAGAAATGGTGGAGAAGGTGAAAACCATTCAGCAGCATATCAAGGCATCCCAAAGTCAACAGAAAATTTATGCATATAATCGTCGATGAGACCTTGAGTTTAAAGTTGGAGACATGGTATTTCTACGCATATCTCTATGGAATAAGGTTGTGATGTTTGGAAATAAAGGGAAGTTAAGTCCTAGGTACATCGCCCCCTTAGATATTCTTGATTGTGTCAAGGTTGTGGCCCATCGACTGTCACTTCCACCTACCATGTCAAAATTACATGATGTCTTTCATGTATCCCTCTTAAGGAAGTAAATACCAGACCCTTCACATGTACTCGATTTAGAGGTGGTATAGTTGGAGGATGATCTTTCCTATGAGTAGAATTCAGTAAATATCTTGAATCATAGAGACAATGTTCTACGCAACAAGACTAATAATCTGTTCAAGGTACTATGGTGAAACTATAAGTACGAAGAGGCAACATGGGAACATGAGAAAGTAATTAAGGAAAAGTACGTGCACTTGTTTATGGCTTAGAATATAAAACGAACTTTCGAGGGAAAAATTTTATAAGGGGGGAAGAATGTAACGACCCAATGTTTTATAAATAGAAATTCATATCTTATAAATATTTCATATAATCACATGAAAGCACAACATAATGAACTACTAAGTGTTATGTGACCTTTAAACATAATTTTGTCACTTCTATGTTTGGAATTTTGAAAATCTAACAAACACGGTTGTGATCAGTAATTTATTTGGAGTTCGATAAGAAAAACTTATTTTTTCATTGAATAGTAACCTACCCTTATGAATAGTAACATACCCTTATGAATAGTGATATACCCTAATGAATAGTAACCTTACCTATGATAGTATAAAAATAATATTCAAGTGAATGTATGATGTACTAATATTTTAGAATAAGTAAATGAATGTTTTAAAACTGGTTTTTTAATAATAAATTATGAGTATAATTAAATATTAAAATGATCATATTTAGAAAATTATCTTTGAAAAATATATTTCATTTTTGGATTCTACATGTCGAAAAATGATAATGGTGAATTTTTAGGATTTTTATGAAATACTTGAATTTTTAGTGAATATTAAAATAAAGTAATTTACCATATAAATACATTATAATTGAAATCCACTATTCCTGAAATCACAAGTGAAGTAAGCACCCAAATCTAGAACTCACATGCATTTATTACTGTTTTTTTCACGTAATCATCACTATTTCTGGTCTTGAGGGTGTAGGGTCCTGAAAAATCTGCAAGGGGGAAATCTGATTACCCCAAGACCTAGAAAAGGATCAAACCGGTCCGCGCGCCGTCTCCCAGCAACAGCACGTGGTCGGTCCGGCAGACCGGCCTACCGCAATTCCATGGACCAGCGTCGTTTACGAAGCAGAGGCGGAGCACCTCCGCGGGCGCGAATCAGGAAGACCGTTGGGCGCCAAACCGGGTCCACCTTTCTACTGCATATCATCTCAGTTTCAGAACCACTTTGCATCAGAATAGCCTCCTCTTTGTTCCGATTGGACCCCATTCCGATGGGGGGCATTTCTAGGGTCCTGAAAAATCAGCAAAGGAAATTTTACCCAAATTCCTCAAATAATTGGGGCAAATAATCAAAGAGGAGACACAAAGGACCGGTCCGTGAACTGGTCCATAGAAGCACAACGTGGCCGGGCACCGTGAGGAACCCCCTTCACAAACCATTGTCGTTCGCGAAATGGAGGCGGAGAGCCTCCGCGGTCGCGAGGAAGGATGGGCGCCAGTTCGGTTCACCGTCATGAACCGCCCCAACCGCGGACCGCATCGACCGGCTCAAGCTGCACCCGCTATCATTCGCGGAATGGAGGCGAAACCCTCCGCAACCACAGAGCACTCCCAGAGTTCACCTCACATAAGGGGGGAGCATTCAATACCCACCGAGAATTGCAGATTGACCAAGTCAGCTGTGAACTGGGTATTTGGCCATGGGCCTCCATAAAAGGTGCCACGTGGCCACATATACATTCCTTTCCCCACTATATAAAAGGAGACCAAGGGGGAAAGAAGAAAGGATCGGAGAACTGGAACCGGATTCGGGGGAAGGTGATCGGTTGAAGGAAGGCTTCGGATTTCACAAACAGTGAAATTCCCAACCGCGAACCATAGAAGGTATATGAATTAAGAAGGAATTGTAAAACGCATAATAATTTGGTGAACCGCGAACCTAAATAATAATAAAAAGGAGAACCGCGAATCATACCCCCTCTGCGGATGACTTCCCCGCGGACCAGGGAGTTTATGCCTCTTTTCCCATCCATTGTACAGCGTAGCACCCTCCTCCGCGGGCAAATCCCCGACCGACGAGCCTCCGATCGGCACCGCCCTTGGCCGCCGCTACCTGTCTAGAACCCTCCGCGAACCACCCTAGTTCGTGGATTGAGCCCGAAGCCACAAACCACCCTGGTTCATGGATTGAACCTAAATCCACAAACCGCCCTGGTTCGCGGGACCCCAATCAGTCCTTGGAACACCCTGGTTCGCAGATGGCTTCTCTAGCCATGTGGCACTTCCCCACACGAAGGGCTCCACCATCCATACCTCTTGATGGCTATCCAAATACTTCGATGTTCTCATTTCCAGAGCCAATTAAAATCCTTCCAATCCAGCCAGGTCCTCCGTGAATCCCTCATCAGCCTATTCATCGGCCCCGAGCCGAGGCCTCCGCCAGAGCCACCGGATCCACGTGGTAAAACTTTCAGGTGCATCAGTGCACCATTTTGAGTTCACATACCCATAGTAAACAGGGGAAAAGGGGTTTCCCCAAACCGTGAGCATATTCCCGAAGCATTCATGGGTTCACATTCCCACGGTAATGTGGAGTTTGAGATCGGGAATCCCTTTTCTACCCCTCCACTTGTCCAGGGATACTCGGGGGTATTAAAATACCCATCAGAATGAAGCCCTCGTGGACTGCAAGTGAGGAGATGGGGACAAGAGCAACCCACTTTCCCTCTCCTGTTGGGCTTTGTCACTACGGGCGTCCATCTTAGAGTATGCCCCGGCCTTCTGGGCCTCCTCAGAGTGTAATACCCAATCCATCACCCTGGGCTGCCTTCATGCGTAAGTCCCACTCCGCTTCTCACGGACGCACCTTTTGCGAAGTGATCCTCTGGTCCCTGCTGCCTCTTGTTTTTCACACCAAGCATGACTCACGTGGGCTTAGAGTAAGCATCGACCATGATATCCTCCTACAGGCCTCCTCAGAGTGTAATCCCCAATCTAACATCTTGGGCTTCCCCAGAATGTAAGCCCCAATCCAATCCAAAATATGTAGACTTTGATCCCTGTTTCCTAGGCGGGGTACGTAGGAAGCCTCTCTGAGGTTCAAGCCCAACAATGGGTCATTCTGACCCCCTTTCACGTCTATTTACCAACATCTTGGGCTGCCTCAAAGTGTAAGCCCCAATCCATCATTCTGGGCTACCCTAGAGCATAAGCCCCAAGCCAAAGCGAACTACGGGGACTTTGATCCATGTCAAGGCATGGTATGTAGGAAGCCTCCATGAGGTTCGAGCCCACCACTCGGTCGTTTCTTCACGTCAAGTTCCACCCTCGTCCAACATGACGTTAAACGGTATACCCCCATCAAGCATGACATTAAACTGTTTATCCGAACTATGTGGACTTTGATCCCTGCCTCCTAGACAGGTTACGTAGGAAGACTCCCTGAGGTTGAAGCCCAATGGTCGGTCGATCTGGTCATCTCCACATTTGTTCACCACGCCACTCCTAGTGCTGCCTCAATTGAGTTCCAACCCTTCGGGGTCATTAATCCAACGAGGGATAGTAAAACTTGGGCATAAATGATTCCGAACCCCTGCGTCCAGTTGACCGTTGCCCACCAGGGTTGAATCCGTGGATGCTATGTTTGGGTATAAACCAAAGATTCGCGAACATATGAATACATCTTAAATATATAAGAGAGTCCTAGAACAGGTGATAATACCCCCCCAAAAAGGGTGTGATGATCCCGACTTTCCATCCTCTCAACCAATGTGAGTTCTTAAGAGTAATGGGTCAGACCATCCGACGAACACCTACCTTTGGAAATCAGGTCCATCAATCATAAGATACGGAGCCGTTGGGTGTTTTGTGGCTGAAAACCAGAACGAGACAGACGGGTTTGCTGCTTGTATTTGATAAAATGTTTCGCATGCACTACTTTCAGAACTCCCTTCGATCCAATGGCATCGCAAAGGAACTCACAAGTGCGCGCTTCCAACGATGCAAGGACAAGACTTCCTCAACAACGGATGACCTCGTCACCCACCCAGCGTCTTCAACACTGGGTTTTGGATGCGCTGATCCGAGAGTACCATGTGAATGGTACTCTCCCAACGGTGGAGGCGGCCATGCACACCCTTCAATACGTCAAGACTCGTTAATCGTCTGTCCAACTGCGACCCCAAAGGCAGATCCAAACAGCCCCTATCGTTGTTTCCAACTGTTTCGGGAGTCTATCCCCGGAACGGGACAATGCATACCTCCATTATCTTAGGGAGGCGGATGAGGTCGACATTGAGGACTTCATCCCCACCGAACGGGGGTACCGCTTTAAGGCCCCCGCCGGCAGGCGTCATCGCGGTCACGCCGCGACTCAGCATCCTCGCGTCGGGGAGGATGTTTCCCCGAGGATTCAGGCCCACTCTCCCCGAGCTCTGACCCCTCGGACCGCCCGACGAGGGCAGCAGATGTACAATCAAGGACTGGTCATCACCCTGGTCCCTGAGGAAGAGTTCTGCTACCCAGCCATGGAGACGTACCATGAACAGGCACCTACACCTGTTCGATCCTCCCGAGCCCTCCATCTAGACATGGTGGCATCATACGAGCCAGCGCGCATCCCCGGCGAGCTCCATCAAGACCATCGCTCACGCAGGATGACACTTACCAGGTAGGCACCTCTCCCTGCCCAAGGTTGTGAAGCCCACCAGCTCAACGTGGTGGCGACCTGACACCTGCAGGACCAGCTTCTGGCAGTTTCTTCAAACACCTGCTATCCTGATATGGTGGCGATCAACAAAGCCCGCCACCCAGATGTGGTGGAAAATCATAGGCGGGCACGTCTCCCCACCAACAAAGGCCACCAACTCGATACGGTGGGAAATCAATATATGCAGGACCAACCCCCTACGGATTCAAGTAAATTCTGCCACCTCGATGTGGCGGCAAACAGAGAGAGAAATTGGCGTATCCCGGTACAGGGGAAAATTCGTTAACCTGCCTTGACATAAAAGAATTGTCAGTACCCGCTGACCACTGGAGGACCGGAGCAGGACATTCCGACTCTGATACCGAAATGGGCCTTCATACCCATTTCATCCAAAGATGTCTCTCTAAATATCCTGGCAATGATGGAGGAGAAGGTATCGATCCCAGATCATATCTTGCAGACTTTCCAGCATGTAATTGCATTGGCGGCAACAGTAAGTACTAGGTCCAGTGAGCCCGTCTCCCCAATTGAGTCGACTCATATAAGAGACGAGATAGCCACCTCGGAGCAGATCTACATACCTGCTTCAGCCAAGGAGGGTGTCCGGCTATATTCTGCGACGCAAGGGAAACCGGATCGAGCATCTTCACTCGTTCTAACTGGGGGACACCCGTCCATCATGGTGGATGTTCCAGAGCAGGCATATATCCCTGATAAAAGTCAAGATGTTTGTCTACGTATCCTGGAAATGTCACGGGACCCAATTAGATAGGGACCCAAAGGTGAAGTCCATTTTCAACAGCAGACGGTCCCCGCTACCCATAAAAGAGCGCCTCGAACGCGCCGAAGGCAACCAGAAAATAAAGAGCGGGTTCATGACTCCGCTCTGCTGGAATCTGGGGTTTCCGACGCCGCTAAGAATGCAAGAAAGGATTGAAAACCTACCCACCCATTACCATATTATAGTAGTGGTAGTAGCAGTTGCGAAGGACCTCCCCGCAATATCGCTACTAGCAGCTCTAAAGGTCCTCCCCAGAGCACCCGTGAGGGCCTCCCTCACGGGCATATAACGATCGGCCACAAGAGCTTCTCTCTTGATGGGAGTCATGGAATCCCTCCACGTGACCATAAGATCAAGCAGTAAGAAGGTCCTCCACTTGTTTCGGTCCACCCTGAAGGTCCTCCCCGAGGTATACACTGCAATCACTCTCCATGCAGTGGGACCACAGATTATGATGGTAGTACTCACTATCATAGTCGCAAATACGGAGGTCCTCCCCGTAGTGACATCTCATCACGACAAGAAGGCCTACCCCTTGTCGTGTCCTGCCATGAAGGTCCTCCCTAGGGGTTATTCTGCCATGGAACTCCACGCAGCCAGGCATCAGGTCACGGTGGTAGTCCTCACCAAACTGATAACGGAGGTCCTCCCCGTAGAGACGTCAAGCAACGAGAAGGCCCTCCTCTCATTGAGGTACATTCTGGAGGCCCTCCCCAGGATGTATCCGACAGATATTCTCCCTGAGACAGTAGTAATGGTAGTCCTCTCCATTGTCACAGCTGTGATGGTAGTCCTCGCCACCACGGCCGCCATTTCGAAGGTCCTCCTCGCAATGGCCCTAAGCAAAAAAGAAGGTCCTCCCCTTGTCGCGGAGTGTCCTGAAGGTCCTCCCCAGGATGCGCGTCGAACATCAATCCATGATGGTCATCCTCACCATGATGGCAGTTGTTGCGAAGGTCCTCCCTGTAACAACGCCATGCAGCCAGAAGGTCCTCCCCTTGCTGCAACATGCCTTGGAGGTCCTCCCCAGGGTGTTCACTGCAAAATTCCTCTATGCAGTGAGGCATCAAGAATTAATGGTAGTACTCTCTATTATAGCCATCATTGAGAAGTTCCTCCCCGTGATGACATATTATATCGGAAGGAAGGTCCTCCTCCTACCGAGTCAAGAACTGAAAAGCCCTCGTATGTCGAGGCACTCAGAAGGATGGGATCGAGCATGTCAGATTCCCAGCTTGTCGCTAACGATGCCCTTCTTCGATCAGGATACGGTCCGGGGCCGCATTAATCTTCTGAACCACCTCGGAATCGCTTACATAATGTTTCAGCACCTACCGGTCCCACTGCCTCTGATCACACTAGTAGTGAGTGCCTCAGCTGGGCTGACCAGGTAGAAGAATCAAAAGCGGGGGAGTATGCCGATATGTTTCACCTGAGGAAACGACTACCCAGGAATGATATACCAGTCATGTTTTATCCCACGGCCACCTCTCAGTACGAAATACCCAGGGAGTTGTCGGAAGAATGCATGCACGACATCTTCCATAATATATGCATGACCCTCCTCCAGCTGAAGTCAAGCTTCCTACCCTATGACGAGTATGTAGACCACTTCAAGACGATAGGGGACCTCCTGCATCAAATTGACCTGGAGGCCCTTTCCTCGAAGCGACAACAACGCCCGGAGAGGCAAAAAGGAAATATGGAGGCAGCTTGCCTCCATGCACTACAAGAACTGCGCCGCCTCATCGGTGACGCTCCGATGGGAGTCCATATCAGGGGATGGGGGGAACATGGAGCTCTTCATTTCACTCTGCTCCCTGCCCATAAAAACCCATTCGGCATGGTATCATGTAACTTCGTCACATCGAGGAAACAATTAGGTGGACCCCTTGTTCAGGAAAGGCAACACACCCAACAGAGTCGGGACTCGAGTAAGTCCCAGAAACGTGAGGCCCAGCTGGAACGAGCCATTCAAAAACTCCTGAATCAGGCCACCGAGAGCATACAGCAGGACTCTCGCCTAAGAGAGTCCAATCAACGATCTCTGCCTGACTCCCCAGAAGGGACTGATCCACAGGTGAATTCGGAACCAGATTCGGTTCACCCCCGGATGGGGGCACGCGAGATCAGGCAGGTCGCGATAGCCACAGCTACTGCTCGCAATCCAGGGTCAACCCCAGCCTGCAGGGTTGGGGGAATTTTTAACAACAAATTCCCCTGTAAGACCAATAAAACCGGGAAGAGACTCAACGTCCAAGGAACGGAGCCAGCCCCAGCCCTCAGGGCTGGGGGCATTATTACCCCCTCAACAACAATCTCCGCCATGAGAATCAGTGTTCTCTCATCTAGGGAGGACAGTCAGAAGAGAAGGTTCTCATCCTATCCCGTCATTCGAATCATAATCCCCTCTGAGAGGAAGTTGCACCATAAGGTCACATCAAATAACTCTCTACACCACCCTTCATAAAGAAGTCTGAGGGCAATCCCGGGTCATGAAAGGGAAGGCTAGCCGAAGATGCGGGAGATATTCTTCCTATTTGGAAGATGACATCCCCTCCACCCTGCAATATGAATTCATCAACGCCATAGAGGCTAACCCCGCGGGTGACACCGGAGAAAATGAAAATCCGGATGGATCGGGAGACGACAGTTCCGGTCAAACTGTGACTCATAATGAACTCCCAGGTGTGCACACCCAGAACCAGAGGGCCGCTTTAAATATGGCTGCCCTTCATCTAACCTCCCTCCACCTACTCTGCGAGCTTCCAAAAAGGATAAGAATAACGGAACGGTTACCCTTAACCTTTCCCCCTCTCTTGATAAAAATGATCCACTCACGCTCGAAGAGAGGTTGGCTCGATAGGAAGAATAGATGAAAGAGTTGAGGCGGCTTAACACCGAGCTGATCCTGAGGAACCGCCTTATTGAAGGTGTGTCCCAAGAATAGCCACGTCACGCACTCCCATCAAGTGCACCTCAAAGGATAAGGCTTGCCCCGGAAAATGAAGCACGATAAGGGCTCCTACCCAATGAGGCACCTGGTTCGTCCAACTACCTAAACGTGGATGATGAATACCAGGATTTCCCTCCACTTAGGAGGAAACCGGAGCAAGTACGCCCAAACCCCCCAAGGGTACCCCGAACGGAATATGCACCCTTGGTGCCAGCCAATTCGGATCCTCAGGAAATGCCTCGGGCTACTCCTTCCCAAGACCGGGCCCAACAGGATGTAAACCAGGGACTCACCAACACCATCGAGGCACTAACAGCTCGATTGGAAGCGATGGAAGGTCTAAGTGCTCCAATACAGCCGGAGAGGAAACCCTACCTAGATAGGGTGACCAATACACCACCTCCACCCAATTTTGGGAGCCCTTTATTCCCTATATTCAATGGATCAAGTGATCTGAAGCAGCATTTAATGCACTACGCATCCTATTGCGACCCTATGATGGGGACTCCAGAACAACAAGAAGCAGTGAAACTCAGATGCTTCATGCGGACCTTGCAAGGATCCTCCTTCTTCTGGAATATGAGTCTGTCGGCCCAGTCGATAAAGAGCTGGGAGGACCTCCGGTAGCAGTTCCTATTCCACTTTAGTTCAATGCTGCCTAAAACAATAGTCAGCGATCTCATGAACTGCAAGTAGAGGGATAACGAGAGGGTCTCAGATTTCATCGCCAGATGGAAAGGTATGACCTATTCTCTAAACAGGCCAATGCCTCAAGATGAGATGCTATCCATATGCATCGATAATATTAGAGATGAGCTGCGAACACCGCTCATACCGGTGGAGTGAACCACTGGCTTTCTCCATCTCTCGGCCATTGCCCAGAGAATTGAGTACTCCCTGTAGCGGAAAAATTCAAAGTCCTAAATAGCCTCGCAGGCCCCGGTGAAGAGAGCTCCTAGAGCTGAATCATCCGCTGTCACACTCAAGTCAGCCCCTGTGCCTGCTCCGCCGCACAGGCCTCCACCAAATCGTCAAGGGCCCCCTACATATCAGCGGCCTCTCCTACCTAAACGGGACGATCATAGAGGACCGAAGAGGAACCAATTTTAGGAATTATGACAAAAAGTATACTCGTTCCGAGACGATCAAGTTCGTGGCTACTTCATTGCCGCCATGAACTGCAACTTTCTCTTCCTCCCAGAGCCGAGGAGACCTGAAGAAGTCGGCTGCAATGGCAGGCCAGATTACTGCCCCTACCATCAGATGTTGGGGCACAGTATCCGAGAGTTATTCATCTTCAAAGACTTCCTACATAGGATGGTAGATTCCATAAAAGTCGAGTTGGGACCACCCCCAGCACATGTGGCATGTATCTCTACCATCGACTCCGACAAAGAGGAGGGGTGGCAGAAAGTCACCAGCAAGCAGGGGAAGAAATTTGACAACTGGATGACTCGGAAGAATATCAACCGAGCCCAGGGCATACTCCGAGCTCAACTACAGCAGCCGGTGTTGCCACCAGCAGCCCCTGGTGCTTCAGAGCCAACAACATCGGCCTCACAACCCTCCACAAGCCGGTCATCCAGACGGAGCCGAAGGAGGAAGCAATCACAAGAGGAGAAGTCCGTGACGGGGCCAAAGTTAGTCCCGACCCTGGCGGATTTCATGCCCTCGAATATGGCACAACGGGCACCGACCCACCAAACGGCACCATCAGAGACAACCGACCAGGTTGACCTGTCAGAGGATGAAGAGCCAATATTTGGTTCTATCAACGTCATCTGTCTCATGGAATCATTCCTTGACAAAGGGTATGATTACGAACCCTAGTTTCCTGTACGAGGATCCAGGAGGAGGAATCGCAGAGGCATGGGATACCAGGGGAGGCGCAGCCGTGGCTGAAACCAACCCAACGGTTGGACCCCATCCCATACCGTCAATATTGAGGAAACCCGTGGGAGGTCCCTTCAGCGGACTCAGCAGGAGAGGGAATGCCCCTCCACCTCCACAAGCAGCCACTCTGGCCTTGTTGTTCTACGATACCCACCATAGGAGGAGCAAGTTTCTGGTCACCTAGGGCGCACAAACAGACCGGCCATGCTAAGTCTTCAAAACGCGGGAACACCATCGACATCCGACCCCGCAGCAGGTCCCTCTCCATCAAATGCTCCAGCTCCCAAAGCACCCGCTTAGACTCTCCCGCCAACGGAGAAGCGTCAACCGCTGGAGAAAAAATATGACATCCTTAAGCAGCTGGCATCAGTGCTAGCCAAGTTTTCAATCCTAGATGCCCTGAGTTTGTCAGCCGACCTTAGGGAGGCGCTTATCGAAGCTTTGATCATCCCCCAGGAATTTCAAGTCGAGGTAGCTGCCGTCGAGATTTACCGGACGGAGACTAGCCCAGATGAATGCAATGCGGTGATTTCCTTCACTGATCAGGATGAAGATGCCATCATGCAGGGACACATCAGACTGCTATATGTGTCTGGCACACTGAATGGTATTGAGATCCGAAAATTCTTTATAAACAATGGCTCTGGAGTTAACCTCCTTCCCCTATGGACACTCTGTAAGTTGGGCTACAGTGAGGGCGATCTAATTCCCTCAGCCACAACTTTGTTAGGTTACGACAAGAGTGAGCAGAAACCAATGGGACAGATTAAGCTAAAAACCCATTTTGGTGACCTGGTAGCCTACACAGAATTCATGGTGGTCCGGCAGAGCACAGCATTCAATGCCCAACTGGGAAGGCCATGGCTCCAAAAGCACATGGTCATTATTTCATCCTACCACCAGTGTATCAAGTACTACATCAATGGAAAAGTTGGACATTGCATGCCGACAAGGACCCTTTTGAGCTCTCCGAGTCACATTACATCGACGCCAGGTTCTATGAGAAAAATAAGAAGAATCATTTGTTCAACGGTGTCGACTGGATCCCAGCTCTTGATGGCCTGGAAATGGTCCCCGATGACCCCCTCAGGCATCTTGGAAGATATTATGTCCTGCCCATCAACTGTTTTGAGAGTAGGAGTCCAAGTATGGACACAGATTCGGATGTCCTCGTGACTTCAGCCACGATGGCTGCGCACGAAAACGTGGGAACGTCTACCAACCCTCGATTTGGGGGCGAATACTCAAGAAGGGATGCCCATGATTCCTCTACCTCAAACCCTTGAAGGCTCAGACCGAAAACTCTCTCCTCATCAAATCAAGAAAATGAGGACTTGGGAGAAGAAGAGGGGGAAGGTCTCAGAGATGCACCTCTCACATTTGAGGAGGGTATCTCCATCACTGTGGATGAGCTCAGGGAAATAAACCTGGGTACCGAAGAAGACCTGAGGCCCACTCTCATTAGTGCGGCCATGTCTCCTGAGGAACATGAGGTATGTACCTCCTTCCTAAGGCAACATTGGGATGTCTTTGCGTGGAATTACACGGAAATGCCAGGACTCAATCCTGAGGTAGCAACGCATCACCTGGGCCTTTCAAAAGACCACCGGGGCTACAAACAGGCCGCAAGAAGGACCCACCCCTCACAAGATGCCAAGATAGAGGCTGAAGTAGATAAGCTCATTAAAGAAGGCTTCGTCAGGGAGGTCCAGTACCCCATTTGGTTGGCCAACATCGCCCCTTTCAAGAACAAGAATGGACAAATCTGCGTCTGCATTGACTTCAAAGACCTTAATCGGCATTGTCCGAAAGATGACTTCTCAGTTCCAATCACCGAGTTTTTAATTGATGTGATGGTCGGGTATGAGGCTCTATCCTTCATGGATGGCTATTCCAGATATAATAAAATCAGGATGGCCTGAGAGGAAGAAGAAGCCACTGCCTTCAGGGCCCCTCGAGGGGTATTCTGTTATAGGTTCATGCCCTTTGGTCTCAAGAATGTTGGTGCCATGTATTAGTGTGCCATGCATCGGACCTTTAAGCCGTTCCAAGGGAAATTCGTTCAATGTTACATGGATGACCTAGTAGTCAAGTCCAGGTAGCGCTCGGATCACCTGTCGGACCTTGAGACCATCTTCAACAGGCTCCGACAGCATAGCTTGAAGATTAACCCCTTGAAATGTGCCTTTGGGGTTACCTCAGGGAAATTCCTTGGCTTATTCGTATCCCATCGCGGCATCGAAGTCGACCCTGAGAAGAAGAAGGCTATCTTGAGCCTACCACCCCCTCGAAATCTCACTAAGGTGAGGGGATTCCAAGGGCACCTAGCCTATATTAGGCTGTTCATAGCCAACCTGGTAGGCAAATGTTTTCCCTTCACCAGGTTGATGAAGAAGGGGGTCACGTACCAGTGGACGAATGACTGCCAAGAGGCGTTCGACAACTTGAAGAAGTACCTCTTAAGCCCACTGGTGCTCATGCCCCCGGTCAAAGGAAATCCTCTCATTCGATATGTGAAGGCCCTAGAATGATCATTGGGAGCCTTCCTCGCATAGAAGAACGACGTTGGCAGCGAAAACAGTCTCTATTACCTCAGTCGAACCATGATTGATGCTGAGACTCAATACTCAAATATCGAGAAGAGCCGTCTGGCCTTGGTCTTCGCGGTTCAAAAGCTACGACATTATCTGTAGCATCATCAGGTCCATTTGATCTCGCGGAGTAACCCGCTCAAGTACATCCTCAGTCGCCCGATGCTAATCGGACGTCTATCCCGATGGGCGGTCATCCTGCAGTAGTTCGACATCCGGTTCGTGCCTCAAAAAGCCATCAAGGGCCAGGCATTAGAAGACTTCCTAGCAGAGCACCCTTCAACAGAAACCACTGCACCAGACGCTGAACTACCTGATGAAGATATCTTCTCGGTTCAAGAGGAGTTCCCAGCATGGGAAATGTACTTTGGCGGCGCATCCTGAAGCCCCATCAGGAAGAGGATGGAGGATCCCAGATTCAACAAAGTGGGTCTAGGGATAATACTCGTGTCCCCAGAAAAGGAAGTTTTGCTGTATTCCTTCCTCCTGTCATAGGGATGTACGAACAATGAAGCGGAATATCAAGCCATCATTGTAGGCCTGGAACTCGCACTCCAGACACAAGTACAACACCTTAAGGTAAAAGGTGACTCGGAGCTAGTCATCAAGCAAGTCAACGGTGACTATGCTATTAAAAAGGAGGAGCTGATCCCCTTGTTTGACCATGTATGAGGGTTAATGTCCGAGTTCTCCACAGAACCAACATTGACTTATATTCCCCGGTCCCAGAATGCTTAGGCTGAAGCATTAGTCAATGCGGCCACAGCCCTAGCCAACCCAGAACGGGATGAAACGATTATCAGAATTGCTCACCGTCGAATGGTATTGCCATTTGTTCAGGCTAAGATGGATGAGATACACGAAGTCATTCCTATCCCTGAGCCATATGCTCTTGCTACCGGCTGGATGACCCCCATCACGAACTACCTTCAACGGGGAGTGCTTCCATCAGACATGGCTGAACGAGAGAAAATACGGAGAAGGGAAATCAATTTTGTCCTATACGGTGGCACAGGTCAGCAAGAGGTCCTCTACAAACAAGGCCTCGGTGGAGTGCTCCTAATATGCATTGACAGAGAAGAAACTGCTGATGTCATGGTTAAAGTACATGCAGGAGAATTTGGAGCACATCAACCAGGGACCAAGATTTCCCATCAGGTTCGAAGGCTTGGGTACTACTGGCCCACAGTGGCACGAGACTACAAGAATTTTACCACAAAATACCACTCATGCCAGATTCATGCCAACTTCATACACTAGACCCTGGAGTTACTTCATCAAGCTAAGTACTCCTGGACATTTTTCGTCTGGGGGATGGACGTCGTGGGACCATATCCTCCCGCCACGGCCAAACAGCTGAAGTATATCCTCACGGCGACTGACTTCTTTTCCAAATGGCCAGAAGCCATACCCCTCAAGGAAGTCGGGGCAAGAAATATTGTAAGCTTCGTGAAGACCAATATCATCACCATATTTGGTGTCCCTCATACCATACTGACGGACAACAGCACCAATTTCTGCTCTGCTGAGTTGGAAAAGCTATACCACGAGTATGGTATCAAGGCTAACCACTCATCCCACTACCATGCAGTGGCCAAAAAACATATAAAAGCTTTCAATAAGACCCTGTCCAACATCCTCCAGAAAATGGTGGAAAAATACAATAATTCATGGCCGGATAAACTCCTCCATGCATTGTGGGCTTATCGAACCATAATCTGCGCTGCTAATCTGTCTACCCCGTACTCATTGTTGTACGGCACGGAGGCAGTCCTGCCCATTGAACTCCAACTTCCCTCACTCCATATTGCCATCTGTGATCGATTATCCGATGATGAGCAGTCAGAAAAGCGGTTAGGTGAATTGGAACAGCTAGATGAGAAGCGGCTACACACTCTGCACCACCTGGAAGTGTACTAGAACTGGATCGCATGAGCCTTCAACAAAAAGGTCTTCCTCCGGTCTTTCTTGGAAGTAGAATTAGTGCTGGTCCTCCGGACCCCAATGATACCCGTCAAGAAGCCACCAAAGATGGAGCCCAAGTGGGAGGGACCATATGCTATGCACAATGTCTACTCCAACGGAGCATACACCCTGATCTCCATGGATAGGAAATTCACTACAGCTTCTACCAATGTGAGATTCCTGAAGATGTATTTCACATAGACACCAACAATTATTCACGTCCTCACCGCATGACGTTAAACTGCATAGAGTTCGTCCTTACCGCACGACGATAAACTGCACGGATGAAGAACAAAAATGAGATGTACACATCGTCCGAGCTGTATGACACTAAACTGCCAAGCACCTCGTCCTAACAACAAGACGTTAAACTGTATGGCCCTTGTCCGAGATGTATGACATTAAACTGCCAAGCACATCGTCCTCACCACATGACGTCAAACTGCACGGAATCTGATAATGCCCCTCATCCTCACCGCATGACATTAAACTGCACGGATTTCACAGAACTATGTATGGATTGATTCCAACCATTGCAGGATACGTAGCGATGCTAGGATTCCCTATTCTGGCCCAGCCACTTCAAAAAAAAATGTGTCCCCTTTCCCCCATGTATGGACCAGACCTGCACGGGGTGTATCATCTTTACAAAGAACTATGTACGGCTTGATTCCTGCCCTTGCAGGATACGTAGCGACGCAGGGATTCCCTATCCTAGCCTAGCCACTTCAAAAAAAAATCCCCTTTCCCCCGTGTACGGACTAGACCTGCACGAGGTGTATCATCTTTTCAAAAAACTACGCATGGCTTGATTCCTTCCTTTGCAGGATATGTAGCGATGCTAGGATTCCCTATCCTGGCCCAGCCACTTCAAAAAAAAATCCTTCTTCCCCTGTGTGCGGACCAAACCTACACAGGGTGTATCGTCTTTCAGAGAACTATGTGAGGCTTGATTCCTACCCTCGCAGGATACGAAGTGACGCCAGAATTCCACACCCTGGCCAATCCACCTCAAAAAGAAAAATAAAAGTTCTCATTCCCCCGTGTATGGACCAGAATTGCATGGGGTTTATTCACGTCCTCACCGCATGACGTTAAAACTTCATGGAGTTCGTCCTTACCGCATGATGATAAACTGTGCGGATGAAGAACAATTAAGAATTCCCCTCCCCCCGTGTATGGACCAGACCTACACGGGGTTTTCTCATTGTCCTAACCACATGACGATTAAACTGTATGGACTTCGTCCTCACCGTATGACGTTAAACTGCACGGATTCCAGAGAACTATGTACTGCTTGATTCCTGCCCTCACAGGATATGTAGTGATGCCAGGATCACAAGTCTTGGGCCAGCCACTTCCAAAAAAAAAGTTCCTTCTTTCCCCTGTGTATAGACTAGACCTTCACGGGGTGTACTTCTCATCCTTACCACACAACGTTAAACTGTGCGGATGATGATGTTAAAAGTGCCCCTTCCCCCGTGTACGGACCAGACCTGCATGGGGTGTATATCTTCGTCTTTACCGAATGACGTTAAACAGCACAGAAGTTTTCCCCACCACACGATGCTAAACTACGTAGACCCCTATTTTTCTTTCACATTGGGTCACCTTCATCCTTACTGAATGATGCTAAATTGCATGGAGTTCATCCTTACCACATGAAGATAAACTGCATGGAGTTTTTCCTCACCGCATGACGTTAAACTGCACGGACTTAATCGCGACCCTACGAGGACACATGGCGATACGAGATGGAGATACTCCTTGCACATTTAGATACATTCTTTCCGTACATAAGACTCCACAACCCGGATAATTATGGATCTTAATAACCAATCATGTCCATCGGAGGTGGAAAGTTATCGACCCGTGGACACCTTTATACGACTATGCATACCATTCCCTCAGCGGCTCTGCATATTGATATCCCCTAGCCCGTCTACCAAAGGCAAGATTTCCACAGGCGAAACTCTTCCTATCTCCATACGCTTACCGGTCTCAGATCACCAATACCATACCTCTTGATCTAGAAGTTTGTGGCGAAGTGGTTTACAAGTTCATTACCCTTTTCACATACAGGGGTTGCCAGGGTATCCTTATCTGGCTAGCCTATGTGTCTGCCAGTGGTTCACATAGCGACTTGCATCAAAAAAAAACTCAAGCCAGGACTAGGCTACTTTGACTCAACAGACAATTGCAGTAAATATTTTTTCTATATACCCAGACGCCATTATCCCCACATGCCGAACTCTGAACTGGGAGCAATCACGGATTCTCATAATCATTGATGGCCATCGGAAGTGGAAAGTTATCGACCCGGGGACACATTTGTATGACTATGCATACCATGCCCTCAGCAGCTCTTCATAATTATATCCCCTGGCTTGTCCATCAAAGGCAAGATTTCCCCGGGAGGTACTTCTCCTAGCTCCGTATGCTTACCGGCCTAAGAGCCCCCACACCATAAATCCTGATCCGGGAAATCTCAAAGTGGCAGTTTACGACCTTCATCCCCCGCCTTGTTCTATGTATATCAGAACATGTTGACCCAGTTATCCTTCGAGTGACTGCAGCAATAGTCACCCAATGGTCCGAGCTCTATGACCGGTAAACTAGGAGTACTTCGTCCTCACCGCACAATGTTAAACTGTGAGGAGCAAAGGCACACCCCCCGCGAGCAAGATAAATCAGCGCAGGGGGGGCTCTTTAAGATTTAATAGAAACCATGGACCAATATCCCCGACTTGTCCAGGAATTTCTCACCATATGACAGACTTCATGGCCCGGACAATCGCGGATCCCCATGACCACTCACGGCCATCGGAAGTGGAAATTTATCGACCTTTGGACACCTTTGTACGACTATGCATACCATGCCCCCAGTGGTTCTGCATAATGATAGCCCATGGCTTGTCCATCAAAGTCAAGATTTCCACAGGCGATGCTCTTCCTAGCTCCGTACGCTTACCGGCCTCAGAGCCCCCATATCACCTCTCCTAATCCAAGAAGCCATGGAACCATGATTTACACCAATCAACCCCCTTCCACGCCTGGGTAATGTTGAGGTATTCAAGCCCAGTTATATTCTGATGAAGATCAGCCTTCACAATAATGCCCCCCGTCCTCACCGCATGACGTTAAACTTCACGGAAACCCTTAAATATATCTTTGTCTTTACCACATGACACAAAAATGCATGGAAGTCTTCCTCGCTGCATGATGTTAAATTGCATAGAAACTTTCAAAAAAAATCACCATCCTTGCTGCATGACGTTAAACTTCATAGCAACCTTTAAAAATTCCCTCATCCTCACTGCATGATGTTAAACTGCATAGAGACATTTAAAAATGCCATCGTCCTCGCCGCATGACGTTAAACTGCATGGAAACCTTTAAAGATATCCATGTCCTTACCGCATGACGCTAAACTACACGGAAGTCGTCCTTGCTGCATGACGTTAAACTGCATAGCAACCTTCAATAATTCTCCTCATCCTTACCGCATGATGTTAAACTACATGGTCAAACCCATCACGGGTTCAGTAAGGAACATAGGATTTTCTCTGTCTTGCAGTGCACGGGTCAGACCTGCACCAACCACCGCCTCACACCAGCGTGAGAAAGAATTACTTCACCCATTCTCAGGAAGTTTAGTCTAGATATTTCCCCCATATTTAGGCACCCTCTCATCATAAACCATACTCTGTACTCTGAAAAAACCGAACTCTCATAAGACACCCCTGGTGGTTCCAAATCTCAACTTCCCTGAAGTTGCTCGGCTATCAGAAGTGGATAGCCTTTGACCTAAGGACACCTTTGTATGACTATGCATACCATGCCCTCAGAGGCTCTGCATATTGATCGCCCCTTGCCCGTCTACCAAAGGAAAGTTTTCCTTGGGCAATGCTTCTCTCTGTACGCCTCTTGGCCTCTGAGCCCCCATTTCAATCCCGGGATTCGGAAACCCTCTGAGCTACAGATTAACAACCTCTTACACAATCCCACCTAGATGAGGCGGAATATTTTTGACAAGATTACCGAGAACTAGGAGAAGTCGTTCCATTTCAGATGATGTCCTAGCTGCATGACTTTAAACTGCATCAAGCCTCAACCATCCCTTACGCAAACTAAATGCATAGGGAGGTGGTCTCCGGACCATGCTCCTAGTTAATATGGATGCTCCCAAAACCCTTTTAGATGTCACACTTCCCTTCTGAGACACCCCTGGTGGTTTTCTTAATTTTCCATGCCACCCATCGTGGTTTCCAAAAGCCGAACTTCCATGAAGTCCCCTGGCCATCAGAAATGGATAAGTCTTTGACTAAAGGACACCTTTGTATGACTATGCATACCACACCCTCAGCAACTCTGCATATTGATTGCCCCTTGCCCATCTACCAAAGGCATGTCTCCCTTAAGCAATGCACTTCCTACCTCTGTATGCCGACACAACTCCAATGCCTTGAGACATGCCCTGCATGCCACTCAAATTCAAACATGTTCCCCCACATGAGTTTGAAGGGTATTAAGACATATTTTAATCAGTTGAACCCTATTGGGGCCCTCGCCCCACCATATTTGGTCAAAGCTGTTCAACCTAAAACATCAGTAACGATGGCCTTGTTAGTGGGACCTTAAACTGCTCACAGAAGAAAGAGGCACAAAGCCTGTTAGGATAAAAACCCGAAAAGGGGGACCTAAGAAAAAGCCGGGTTATACCCGATGGGTCCATACCGAATGGGCCCAGGCAAAATTAGGGTATTAAAAGAGGAGACAAAAAGTTTGTAGGGTTTTTCTACAAAACCCTAGAAAAAGTTGAACTGTGCTCGTTAAGTCCCTTGGCTCATGAAAAATTTAGAGCATTGTCCAATCACTCATCGATTTTCAGGACCACTCTACATCGGAATGGCCTCCTCTTCATTCCGATCGGACCCCATTCCAATGGGGGGCATTTGTAGGGTCCTGAAAATTCTACAAGGGGGAAATCCAATTACCCCAAGACTTGGAAAATGACCAAACTGGTCCACGCGCCGGCTCCCAGCAACAGCACGCATCTAGTCCGGCAGACCGCCCTCCCACAATTCCGCGGACCAGCGTCGTCTGCGAAGCAGAGTCGGAGCACCTCCGCGGGCGCGAATCAGGAAGACCGTTGGGCACCAAACTGGTTCCACCTTTCTACCACAGATCATCTCAGTTTTAGGACCACTTTGCTTCGGAATGGCTTCCTCTTCGTTCCGATCGAACCCCATTCCAATGGGGGCATTTGTAGGGTCCTGAAAAACCGGCAAAGGAAATTTTACCCAAATTCCCCAAAGAATTGGGGCAAATAATCAAAGAGGGGACACAAAGGACCGGTCCTCAAACCGGTCCATGGAATCACAATGTGGTCAGGCACCGTGAGGCACCCCCTCCGTGAACCATTGTCATTCACGAAATGGAGGTGGAGAGCCACCGCAGTCGCGAGGAAGGATGGGTGCCATTTCGGTTCACCATCACGAACCGCCCCAATCGCGGACCGCGTCGACAAGCTCAAGACGCACCCACTGTCATTCTCGGAATGGAGGTGGAACCCTCCGCAGCCGCAGAGCACTCCCAGAGTTCGCCTTGTGAAAGGGGGGAGCATTCAATACCCACCACGAATTGCGGATTGACTAAGTCAGCTGTGAACCGGGTATTTGGTCATGGGCCTCCGCAAAAGGTGTCGTGTGGCCACAGATACATTCCTTTACCCAATCTATAAAAGGAGACCAAGGGGAAAAGATGAAAGGATCGGAGAACTGGAATTGGATTCGGGGGAAGGAGATCGCTTGAAGGAAGGCTTTAGATTTCGCACACAGCGAAATTCCCATCCGCGAACCACAGCAGGTATATGAATTAAGAAGGAATTGGAAAACGCATAATAATTTGGTGAACCACGAACCTAAATAATAAAAAAAGGAGAACCGTGAACCATACCCCCTCCGTGGATGACTTCCCCACGGACCAGGGAGTTTTTTCCTATTTTCCCATCTATCGTACCACATAGCACCCTCCTCCGCGGGCAAAGCCCCGACTGACGAGCCTCCGATCGGCGCCGCCCTTGGCCGCCGCTTCCCGCCTGAAACCCTCCGTAAACCACCCTGGTTCGTGGATTGAGCCCGAAGCCGTGAACCACTCTGGTTCGCGGATTGAACCTGAAGCTGCGAACCACCCTGGTTAGCGGGACGCCAATCAGTCCGCGGACCACCCTGGTTCGCGGACAGCTTCTCCAACCGCGTGGAACTTCCCCGCGCGAAGGGCGCCACCACCCATACCTCTCGGTGGCTAGCCAAATACTTCGGTGTTATTATTTACAGAGCTAGGTAAAATCCTTCCTATCCATCCAGCTCCTCCGCGACTCCCTCATCAGCCTATTCATCGACCCCGAGCCGAGGCCTCTGCCAGAGCCACCAGATCCACGTGGTATAACTTTCAGGGGCATCAGTGCACCATTTTGAGTTCACATACCCACGGTAAACTGGAGAAAAGGGGTTGCCCGACCCCTGAGCAGATTCCCGAAGCATTCCTAGGTTCACATTCCCACGGTAATGTGGAGTCTGAGCTCGGGAATCCCTTTTATGCCCCTCCACTTGTCCAGGGCTCCTCAGGGGTATTAAAATACCCATCAGAAGGAAGCCCTCATGGACTTCAAGATAGGAGATGGGGACAGGAGCACCCCCCTTTCCCTCTCCCGCTGGGTTTTGTCTCTACAGGCGTCCATATCGGAGTAAGCCCCGACCTTCTAGGCCTCCTCAGAGTGTAATCCCCAATCCATCACCCTGGGCCGCCTTCATGCGTAATCCCCACTCTGTTTCTCACAGACGCACCTTTTGCGACGTGATCCTCTGGTCCATGCTGCCTTTTATTTCTCACACCGAGCATGACTCACGTGGGCTTAGAGTAAGCATCGACCATGATATCCTCCTATGGGCCTCCTTAGAGTGTAAGCCCCAATCTAACATCTTGGGCTTCTCCAGAGCGTAAGCCCCAAGCCAATACGAACTATATGGAATTTGATCCCCGTTTCCTATGCGTGGTACATAGGAATACTCTCCGATGTTCAAGACCAACAACGGGTCATTCTGACCCCCTTTCACGTCAGTTTACCAACATCTTGGGCCGCCTCAGAGTGTAAGCCCCAAACCATCATTCTGGGCTACCCCAAAGCGTAAGCCCCAAGCCAAAGAAAAATATGGGGACTTTGATCCATGTCAAGGCATGGTACGTAGGAAGCCTCCACGAGGTTCCATCCCACCACTCAGTCCTTTCTTCATGTCGAGTTCCACCCTCGTCCAACATGACATTAAAATGTATGCCCCCATCCAGGGTGACGTTAAACTATTTATCCAAACTACGTGGACTTTGATCCCTGCCTCCTAGACAGAGTACGTAGGAAGCCTCTTTGAGGTTCAAGCCTAACGACTGGTCGATCTGATCATCCCCACATTGGTTCACCACGCCACTCCTAGTGCTTCCTCAATTGAGGTCCAACCCTTCAGGGTCATTATTCCAACGAGGGATGGTAAACCTCGGGCATAAATGATTCTGAACCCCTACGTCCAGTTGACCGTTGCCCACCAGGGTTGAATCTGTGGATGCTGTCTTTGGGTATAAACCAAAGATTCACGAACATATGAATACGTCTTAAATCTATAAGAGAGTCTTGAAACAGGCGATAATTCCCCCCCAAAAGGGTGTGATGAGCCCGACTTCCCGTCCTCTCGACCAATGTGAGTTCTTAAGAGTCGCTGGTCAGACCATCCGGTGAACGCCTGCCTTTGGAAATCAGGTCCATCTATCATTGGATACGGAGCCGTTGGGTGTTTCGTGGACGAAAACCAGAACGAGACAGAGGTAAATTAATAAACTAATGATTGTAAAATTATGAAATCCCTCCTCTCCTCCACTATAACCCCCCCCCCCCTCACTCCCTCTTCTCTTCACTATGCTCAAGCCTTTTCCCTTGCTAATATTCAACCCAAATATCTCCCAAATCTCCTACCCCACTTCCAAAGTCCCCTAGTCTCTTCAAAATACAAAACCTCTCCCCTTAAGAGGTTCTCAAAGGAGGTAGACTCAAGAGGTAAATTCCTCTTTCCAATTCTTTTGTTTCTTTTAAGTTCTTTCTTTTTTGTTTCTTTCCTCATCTCCCTTCACCCAAATTGAATTATAACTCTAGTAACATAAATGTACTAGAATTATATTATGATAATGGGGTTTTTTTATTTATCTTCCCTCCTTTCCCCATGTTTTATTTGAAAGAAATGAAAGCATCATTTGAGATGTGCTGCAAATCATTTTTTCCCATTTTTAAATCCGATTTATGGGTTTTTGGTACCCCAAATTACAACCAAAACACAAACAAGTACAACTTACACATCAAAGTAACCAGACTCATCACCGCACCCCATGTGCTATTTTAGCACATTCAAGGACAACGGTTTATCAATTTCTATTATCATCTTAAATTCTGTTCATGAAACCATTTGTGTTCTATTTGAACCAGATTATTATATATGTAATATATCCTTGTTATGTTTTTTTAATCCTTTTGTACTAATGGTATTACGTTATAAAGAGAAACATGTTCATTGTAATCAAACCTACCATTTAACAAAAATGGTTGTCTCTAAGGTTTTATATAATAATTCGACTTCACTATAAGTAACCAAATTAAATTTTAAACCATGTAATCTCCTATATTTTCAATAATATCATATAATTTCAATTCTAGAAAACCACTTTCATCTTATATTTTTATAAAAACGTGAATATAAGAAAACTGGTCATTAAAACCAAGTAAGAAAAAGAGCCCGAACAATGAAATTAAACCTTATAACTAATCAAAAAGGTCTTGAATGAACCAAAAAAGGGTTATAATAAATCAATTACATATATAATAGGTTTTGGATTTATTAATTAATAAACCTAATTTGTTTATTCTGGTCATTAATAACAAGTGTATAACACCACCATATTTAAGGTAAGGGATCCTCTCCATTTCTCTCTTAATTAAGATTATCCTCTATGTTATGACTTTTTATTTGTAATCCCAAATGATGAGGTATGATTTCACACATCCCCCATAATTCCCTCATGATTTATAAGGGATTAGAAACCCCTTTTATCTCTCATCCATCCCTCTTACGTACACCCGACACCATGCCAATAAACTGTAACGAATTCTACCCGAACCTTCTTTGTTCTTTCAGGTTGCCTTAACATTCATTATATCAAAATGGACTTATATTATCTATTTATGTGAATATTATAAATTATGTTTAGTTTTATGAAATTCACTTATGAATACCCTTTCATCACTCTCTTTCAGGGATATAGATGTTTTTAAAATATTCCCCCCTTAGAACTTTCCGATAAGCAAACCTGTTTAAGGGAACTTCCCAAATTTTTACCCAATTTCTAATACACTCTATAATATGTTTTAAGCCACCATTGTTTTTATAAAATTTTTATTTTTATTATGAAAACCTTCTTGGTTAAATTCTGGTTTTATATAAAATATTGTCCTCTTTTCTTTTTTAAAATCTCTATAGTATTTTCCTTAAAATTGTACAAAAATGTTTTAATGATAATGTTTATCAAAGATATTTATTATATGTTGTCACTTTTGTTTGACACCAATTACCATGTTATATACCTATTTTATCTTATGAATGTCCATGTATGTTCTAATCCATTTCTTTCATGGACACTTTTGTGATACGCCCATTTGTTATGCTTTATGTCATGATTGTGGTATCCAATTCTTTTCATGGGAACCCTTATGTTTATGTATGGTTGATTATGAATGATTATTTATGTGGTAAGAATATTCATGAAAATGTTGATATGGGTGCGCCCAGATAGTGCTCCAATGAATTGGGTAAAGTTAAGTCTCATGAGATGTGGTGTGAAATGGGATTGGCGGTTAGCCTTGACCCGTACTAAAATGGGAATCGAGATTTTTCGTTAGCCTTGAACCGTACTAAAATGGGAAACAGGATTGGCGGTTAGCCTTGACCCATACTAAAGACATTTTTTATGATTCTTCCACATTTATATGATTCCATTTTTTATATTATCCCATGCTTATATGATCTAATTTCATATGTTCTATTCTTTGGATATCATTATGTCATACCTCCTAACTCGTGTGCTTAAGATGTATCCTTATGCTCATTCCCTTACTGGGATTTTTATCTCATCCCTTTGTTAATGTGTTCCCCAGGGTACCCTATGAATATGTAAGGGCTAAAAGAAAGTTAGGAGCTCTTTTTGTAGATTAAATAATGAAGTGTTTTTTAGCTCCATGTTTTATATTCTATGTACCTAGTCTTCTAAGACACTAGACTTAACGATCCTTGGCTTGTACTCTGATGTATAATTATTCTTAAAAACATGTAATGTTATATGTAAAAGTCTAGGGTTTATAAAGGCCTATTTTGAACTAAATGTGCAATTTAATACTAGCATGCTAATTCAACTTGGGTCAATTGTGAACTAAATATGCAATTGGAACCTGGAATGGGAATTAAAATTGGTTATATTGTAAACATAATTTGTAATTGGCCCCTAGCATGGAAATTCACCTTGGTCTGTTGTGAATAAACTATATTTGTGTGTGTAGAAAGAAAGTGAGATGCATGGTAAAAGAGGATATGGTTTGATAACATGGATAACCTGGTTAGTGAGACTGGAACCATTTGTGGTAATGGAATGATACAACTGATATCATACCATAATAGGTATGGATAACCCCGAGTGTTTACCTGAATCCTGAGGGATGTCAGTTTTATTTAGTTCTTCTATATTTAATTTATAATTAATGAGTTTTTTATCATGTTATTGCATGAACTATTACTCAGATATGAATTTTTAGACACCATTAGTGGGAACCTATAGATTTTTACTCACACCATATTCAGGCTCTAGTTGGTAATTAAGAATATTTCATGGATACATGACTAGGAAAGAGAAAGGGGCCTTATGATCGATTATTTGACATGCTAGCTGGGAGTGAATCATGGATATCAGACCGAGCAAGAGGTTCAGGACTGGATCTATGAGTATTTTTTTTGGTTCTTTCATTATTTGGTTACTTTTATGGATTTCATATGACATTTTGGATATTGGTATTTTTTGTAAATTTCCTATTTATCTGTTATATTTGATTGTATTGTTTTTTTTACAATTTTTCTGCAGTGATTATTATTTTATACCACAGAGTATAGTATCCCTACTATATTTTTTAGAATCCTTATATTATTCAACAACCCCTGATATAAGGGGAGGAATTATTGAGTTCTCAGTGTGACTCATCTTAGTCACATGAGGAAGACTATTACCAGGAATGTTACATCCAATAAAGATCATATCTTATGATAGTCAAGAGTTCCATACTTCCAAGGTCTTACAATAGTCAAATTCAATAAAAAAATTATTGGTTATATATTGAGGGAAACTAATCATACAATTCATACCCTAAATATAATATTTTGAATAACATTTAACCAAAACTACCCATACCTCATGACTTCTACACAATCTTATAGTGACTATTATATGGAACTATCACTTTATCAAGGGGTGCATGTCGATCTAGGTAAAATTTAACCCTAATGTAATTGAATCCATAAAATATCCTATATAAATATCACTAACCTCTATAAGTTGAGGACCTATACCCACTCACAAGGGGGTGTACCAACCCCACCTATAGTATGAGAGACATACACATCCTTGGGATTTAATGGGTAACGAACCTAGGTCAAAATAGAGTACCTAAACACTGCATATTTAATTCTATAAACCCAAAAATCAATGAGGGTTCCTAATTACAAATTATATAAGGAATACCCATAACCAATCCTAAAAACATCTAAAATGGGTTACCCACCCCTTAAAAACACCAAATAACTCACTCAAGAATCATTAACATCTCTATATACCTAAGGGAAAACTTATATCGTAGAATATTTTTAAATGAATGTAGTTATTTAAGAAACATAAACCATTATAATATAAGAAGAAAATCACTCAGAATGGAGTAATAATATTATTGTTTCCAACACCCAATCCAGAAGCCGTAACAAATTACACAAACAGAATAGTGCATGGTGTGTATTTATATGGTACATGTTGTGTAGTCTAGGAGAATTCTCTAGGGGTGTTTAATAGTTTTCTAGACCTAGTGGTTTCTTCATAAATGATGTTTATAGTCAAGTACACATTCTATGGGACCCCCTATGCCACTTGGGTTTGTATCTTAAGTAAACATACAATCTTATAATATGAAACATGATGTATACATTGAATACATGACATGTGCATCCATGAAAGATGGTTATTTAGATTGGGTACACATCGAGACCACTTTCCAAAATTACATGGCCTCACTAGGAAATAAACAACATTTGGTTTAACGAGGGTAATTGGCATGTACTTTCGGAATATGTTGAGTCTCCACTTCTAAAATACATTATATGTATAATAGAAGACATGGAGTGTGTGTCCAATGGGTTAGCCTAAAATGTAATGAAGTACACACTAAGGGTCTCAATCCTGAATTACATAGCATGTATCTCAAAGATACATTCCCTATAATATTTATAACCATGACTAATCCCCATCACCATAGAAAATTTCTCACAATGTTTTTGACATATAGGACTATATGTCATGTAGTAGGGAAATACAAAAAATTTCATGGTTCATAATTTGATGTGTCTTTAACTTCCTCCTCCATAATTACCACTACAAGTTGGATCTTCCTTGCTACTAGCATGTCTCAGTGCCAACCCCTACCCCTATAAAACCCCATTGGCGCTTCACCAAAATCCTTTATTATTCTCGATCACTATCATCATTTCCTTTATCAAGGCTACATAGACTGGACTCCACTATCCACCATATGTTGATTTTGTTTCCCCATAAACCATTGTTTCATTTGGTCTTCTTAGTTCAAACCTCTAGTCATTACAAAGGCCTATAGGTTTTTTTTATTTCATGATAGGGAAACATGAGAGGTGAGAAAATTTTCCAGTGGCTCATAATCAAATTTTGATCATTATATTCTTTTTTTGGGAAAATGAACCACTAGATATGAACATGGGGGAAGGGGTTGGCTCAAAGATCAATGAAGAATTATATATGTATTAACACATGAAAAATTAGTTTTCCAAAATAATATTACCATTAATAATAAAAATATCTACCAATTTAAACTACAACAATAATGACCAACAACCATGAGAAAATTCAATAGAGGAAATAAAAAATAAAACCCCCAACAAATATGAAAATAAAATTAGATCAAATCAACACACAAGTACTATTTATTAATTATTTAAGTGTTCTAAAACGTGATTTAATGTCATTTTAATTATTCATTTTTTCTACATAATTGAATAATTACAATTATTCATTATTTTTATTAATTAATCCTTTATAAACATAAATAAATAAGAATTTAGAAGTTAAATCATAAGGATAAGGATCAATGACATTAGGATTGAGGTGGATTAAAATGATAAATATTTCATTCCAATTGGCATAATTTCTGATGCTTAAAAATATGATCCTTTCTTCTATGGAACATGTTTTATCATTGATGAAAAAATACATATTGACCTCAAAAATAACTCAACATACTATAATTTTACCAACTGCCTATGGTTATCTCCATGTGAAAATAGATTAGCTTATTAAAAATATTATAACAATGTATATATAATGAATTATTTATTCAATATTTTATGTAATTGAAATTATCAAGAAGGATTGATCTGACTCCAGACATATGAGCTATGACTAATACCTGAGCTTGGTAAAACACCCCAAACATAACATAGTCATACTTTCATTTTTTTTTTGAGCCTTTATATATGTGATGTCAATATTTTCTCTCAAATAATAAATATTAATTTAATGAATAAATATTAAATATGAAATCAAATTTAGTTATCTTTCAATTTTAAAAAATCATTCCAATGGTAAGAACCACCTCTAGAGTTCAATGGAACTATCAAATAAATTGAGGTCACTTTTTGTGGTAAATTTACTATTTTACCCCTTTAAAGGCCCTAGACTCTGAAACTTAAAAATAATTAATGTCTTATTGAGGAAAACTTGGGTCACTACATCATCCATGACTTTAAATGATTTTTCACTGGAAAAGGTAATAGCCCAAACTATTAACTGAGAAGTTTAATAGAAATACTCACAAGGAAAACAACTCATTGTCATGCACATGTATTTCCATTATAAATGTCAAATATATAAGTTAAATCAAGGCACAAACACACTAGAAATGTTTCTTCATTCCTTCCCTTTAATTCTGATTAACTTCTACAGGTTCCCAATACTCTATATCAATGTATATCCCAAACACATTTATCCCTTCAATATATCATGAAGAAAAGAAAAAATCATCAACATAAACCTTATAAATGTTCATTATCAAGAGTTTTTTAAATGGTGGATGCTGATATATTAGTTACTAGGATTTTAGTTGGAACCCAAGAAATTAAATATGAAATTTGAAAGTAAGTTGATCAGAAGGATTTTTATAAATTGATTGGTAATCATCTCTACTCCACGACTTCAAGACTATATATTATAAATGATATTACATTTAATACAAGATATAAAATTTCTCATTAAGATTTACATTTCACAGTAGTGAATATAATCATAACCAAATCAATGGAATAGAATATTATGGTTTCTTTTATAAAAAATAATGTAAAGCTCAATATGTTTACATATAGTGGTGTAGATTTGAATAGAAGTTTTGATATTCAAAATTACATGTGTGTTTGAGTGTTTTTCCTGGGATTTAGGTGTATAACATGGCACAAAAGGAAACATAATTAAATTAACTTGAGTATAGTGAAGTATAATATATCACTAATACTTATACAACAACTCAATTGATGTGTATAAAGTCGTGACATGCACTACTGGAAATACAGGTTTTCCCAATGGTTCGGAACCGTTTATAAAGGCTGCAGAACCGTTGGTATATGTTATACCAATGGTTCTGTAAACCGTAGAGAAGTAAGCTGTTGGGAAATCTTTTCCAAATGGTTTATAGTGAACCATTGGGGTTGGTTGGAAAAAAATTAACCTATCCCAACGGTTGTGCCAAACCGTTGGGATAGTTTTCTCCAACGGTTTGGCTTGAACCTTTGGGAAAACCAAGGGGGAAAGGAGTTTTACCAACGGTTCATAGAACCATTGGTAAAAAAAATATTCAAAGAGGATATGCCAACGGTTTGAAACCATTGGAATAGCCTATGTTGTGCAAATTGCACAGCTGCCTGCAATTTGCACAACAGCTCTCATTTTGTGCAATTTTCACAGCAGCATTCCCTCTCATTTTAAATCATTTCCAATTATTGTACCTGCAATAATATAACACATACATATACAACTATTGTACCTATAATAACCAACTAACACATACATATAGAGAACAAATTCATACACATTTAACATATAATGCATCCTGGAACTATGCACATCCATAATTAAATCAGAATTCATAACGTAATTATAAATATACATAATTCATTTAGAATTCAATTTAAAATTCATATGACAATTATATGTGGAATCCGGAATTCAATTCATAATTTGATTGATTTTTCGTACACCATATATTTTTACTAGAAATGATGTCCATTTTAAACAAAATACATACTTCTGGAGTGATACTGGCCACACTATGACTCGGATTGAGGAAAAGTTTACTTTTACATGTCATAAATGACCAGTGGATCATTTTCCTAATGTATCAACATATTTTGAAAGCGTTTGGTCAGTTTTCCATATGTCAGTTGTTGTTTTCACTTAAAATGAAGTGATTTTTAAATAAAAGAGAGACACTTTGAATGGTGCTGGCCACACCACGCCTCAGATTGAGGTGGGGTTGACTCGTACACATAAAAAATGATCCATGGATCATTTTGCTAAAATATCAACACAATCAGAATCCGTTTGGTCAGTTTTCCATATGTACTTAAAATGTTGTCCATTTTAAACATAAGAGAGACATTTTGGGTGGTCTCGGCCACACTGTGACTTGGATTGAGGCGTAGTTGACTCGTACACGTAACATATGACCCATGGATCGTTGTCCTAAAATTTCAATAGATTCCAAATGCGTTTGGTTGGTTTGTCGTATGCCAGTTGTTCTTTTCACTTATAATCTTGTCCATTTTAAACAAAAGAGACACAGTTGGAGTGGTACCAGCCACACTGCATCTTGGATTTCGACGGTGTTGACTCTTACACATCTCAAATAACCCATGGATCATTGTCCTAATGTAACGCCCCGACTCCAGTTACCCAGAGTTGGTGCATTATTACATAACATTGGCATGATCACAAGAAAGATCAAATCTCGAAAGACCGATTGGTTTAGTATCCTTGGAAACACTAGATATATTCATAAAGTTTTACATTACATCATGAAGTGAAAAAATACTACAACAACATATTGTCTCCATACTCCACACTATTATCCCCTCATAATATCCCTGCAGGTCTGATGTTATTAATATTTTCATGACTTATTATATTCCCCCTTTACTTATTTTATATGAAATGTGCCTAATTTGTGTGAAATATTAATGTTTTAATATTAAGTATAATATTTGAGCATTTTTAGAAGTAGTCAAATTGAGTCAGTTTAATGTTTTAATTATAACTATCACTATACTGATCCAAATTGTGTGGTTCTTGTTTTGTAGGATTCTCCTTTCAATATAAAACATTTCATTAGAAGGAACCATGATCCAATTATGCCATTTGAAGGGTCATATGGTCCTCACAAACAAGACCAAAGAATCTGTGAAGAAACTGGACTATTCATGAAGATTGATTTACTGGGCTCAATCCAGATTTTCAAAAACCTTAACTCTCCACCATAATTCTGGGGACACTACATGTCATCTTGGATAAAAATTTCATGGCCCAAATCCAAGTACAAGGGGCCCAAATGAATCTTTGAAGTCCAGCCCACCATTCTGGCCGAGAATGAAAATCAGTATAGTATGCATGACATATCTCCTGATGTAATCATCCAAGCGAGCTGATATTTTGCAGTGTGAAACAGGGGATGTAGGTGGCCGACTTTGTTGAAGAACCCATTCGGATTTTAAGGCATCTTAATATTCAAAAACCATTTCACATTATGGAATTCAAAAAAGACTGGATTGAAATGGACAGTTTAAGTTTGTTTATTCAACCGGCCATAACTTTTTATCCTTACGTCCAAATGACTCCAAATTTTGCGATTAGTCGGCCAACATTATTTTCTACAACTTTGAAGAAGGAGATATTTGAATATTAGGCTTTCTGAGTTGCCAAATTGGTGATGCAAGTGGAGGGACAGATTGGGAATGCAAACAGTCCACTCCTTGGGCTATAAATACTCTTCCCTTCTCTCCTTGAGAGGGGTTGGCATTTCAGAAGAGAGGAGATCATATTGGCACGACCAAAGCTTTTCTAAAGGCTTGGGAGTACCTGCCATACTCAAGTTTTCACTTGAGATACCTTTCCTCCTCTCTTTATTTTCACTTACTTTTGTGTTCTTCATTTTTGTAATCTTGTAATTCTCTTTCTTTGTAATTCTGTTTTAATGCAAGTTACTTCTTCAATATCTCTTATTCTCTTCCACATTCTGTATTTTAATATTAATGTTCTTAAAATAGTTTAAATTCAGTTCAATCCCCTTCCCTTCTTTAGCTTCCTCATTCAATCAAAAGTTCGTTTTTAATTATCATCATTGTTCGTGTGTGTGTGTCGACGTACCACTCTTTTCTTATCCCTTTCTTTTTCTTCTCTTATTAATTTATAATCATAATCATTATAACCAGATTATTAATCACCCAAATGGATTAGTAAATCTCTCATTGGGGTGAGTTATAATTTAGGTATGTTAAGTGATTGAGAGATTCTGCTCGATGAATATTCTTTGAATTAACATTGTGTATGTTGGACTTAACATGTCATGGATTAATGACTTGTTTTGTTTAACATGTGGTTTCCATGGATTATTGGAACCATAAATACACAACCATAAATAAGATCTGATTGATATTATAACCTTAAGTTAAGTTAAGTCTTGGTTTAAAGCCTTAACACTTAAGAATTCTAATCAACATCATCTTGTGACATGGGTGTTAATTTAAATGCAATATAAAGCAAAGCTCGAGGATATCACAAGCTTAACTAACCTAATGATGAACTCACCCCAATCTTTATCAATTTGGTAAATCAAACATCATCCATAAATCATTTCAATTAAGCTCTGCAAACAAACCCCCCTAATCAAAATACAATCAACTACAAACAAACGACTACTACAAAGTATCATCGCCGAGGATTCGACCCGAGTGCTGCTATACACATTAGCAGAGCACCGGAACTTTGACCGGTCGATAAGCGAAAATCGGCCGTGCGTTTCAAATGGCGTCGTTGCCGGGGATGGTGCTTTAAGTAGTCATTAGTTTCTGGTTATTGTCAAGAAAACACAAAAAAAACAAATTTTAAAAAAAAATGAAAAAAAACACAAAGAAAAACCCGTCTTCTCATAAAAATCATAAACTGAAAAAATACAAAGAAAAACCCGTCTTCCTCTTTCTTCCAAAATCTCTCTGAATGCCCCGTAGCCTTCCAAACAATCCTTCGGATTTGTTTGACCCTGAAATTGAGCGAACACTTCACAAACTTAGGAGGAACATAAGAGATACTCAAATAATTCAAGAACCAATCCTCATCCAACCAGTTGAAATTGAAATGGCCAATCCTAGAGAACAAACCCTAAAAGAACTCGCTGCCCCTGATATGAATTACCAACCTCTTGGTATTCAATATCCAAACATTGAAGCTGACTTCGAACTCAAATCGGGTTTGATTCATCTTCTACCTCATTTTCACGGGCTAGCCGGTGAGGATCCACATCTTCACCTTAAAGAGTTCCAAGTAGTATGCTCTACCATGAAGCCTCAAGGGGTTTCTGAAGAACAAATGAAGCTTAGAGCTTTCCCCTTTTCCCTAGCGGATTCTGCCAAGTCTTGGCTCTACTACCTCCCACCTGGTTCCATAAACTCATGGGTTGACATGAAGAGACTTTTCCTAGAGAAATTCTTTCCTGCTTCTCGAACAGCTTCTATCCGAAAGGAAATAAGCAGCATCCGTTAATTCCCTAATGAATCACTTCATGAGTATTGGGAGAGGTTCAAAAAGCTTGTGGCAACTTGTCCACACCATCAAATCCCCGACCAACTCCTGATCCAATACTTCTATGAGGGGTTATTGGCTATGGAGCGAACTCTCATTGATGCCGCAAGTGGCGGTGCTCTTGTTGACAAAACTCCTGCAGCTGCAAGAGATCTCATAAGTAACATGGCTGCAAACACGCAGCAATTCCATACTCGAGCACATGCTCAAGTGAAACAAGCCCAAGAGAATCAATCCATAGAGCCCAACAAGATGACTGAGTGGATGAGTGAACTTACAAGTCTTGTGCGTCAACTAGCGGTGGCTACCAAAGACCCAACCTCATCTTCTCCACAGTCACTATTCCCTAGACCTATCAAGAATTGTGGAATCTGCAACTCTCCATCTCATCCGACTGACACATGTCCACAACTTCAAGATGATCCATCTGATTCATCTAGTCCAATGGAGCTCAATGCGGCATATGCTCAGCGAAACTTCAACCCTCAACAATCAGGTCATTTTGTTAGAAACTTCAACCAACCCCACTCTGAGCCCTTCTCTTCTACCTTTAACCCACCTCTGAGGTATGGTAATCCCATTTCTCATCCTCCGCAGTTCCCTCCTCAAAACCCAAACCAGTTTCAATACAGTCAATGTGTTGGTAACTTCCAACAACCTTACCCTTTTGTCCCTCAACCCCAAAGGAACAATCCTCCTCCTGGATTCCACTATCCTAATGAGCCTTCCCAATTCCCCACCCAATACAATCGCTTTCCTAAGAACCAAAATCAAGGCCAACCCAATTTGGGACAAGCCTCTTCTTCTAAACAACCATGGGAAAGTGCTGTAGAGGATCTTGCTTCCTTCACCCGTTCTAGCCTCAAGAACATTGAAACCCAAATAGGTCAACTTGCATCCCACCTGAGCCAGCAACAACCATCCAATTCATCCCAACTCCCAGCTCAACCATTACCCAACCCTAAGGGTAATGTAAGTGCGATTGCACTTAGATCAGGAAAGAAAATTGCAATGCCCCATGCTGATTTCTCTACCTCCCCTTTCGATGTTGATCTAGAAAATGAAAAGAACAAAAAGCTGGAAAAGGAACTTGAATCCACTCTTTCACCTCCTTCCATTCCGCTAAGGAACCCAATTCCTTTTCCTCAAGCCATCTCCAAGCCTAAGAAGTCCTTTGAACCCGATCCTGAAATGCTTGACATGTTTAGACGTGTTGAAGTGAACATCCCCCTCTTAGATGCCATCAAACAAATCCCTAAGTATGCCAAGTTTCTTAAGGAATTGTGCACCCATAAGAGGCAACTTAGGAACATTGAAAATGTTTCAACCCAACAGTCCATTCCCATAAAGTGCAAAGATCCAGGGACCTTCACGGTTCCATGTCAAATAGGGAGTTCCAACTTTGATGATGCACTCATAGACCTTGGAGCCTCAATAAATGTCATGCCCAAATCCATTTTCTCCAACCTTGGTCTAGGTCCCTTGCACCCAACGGGTGTTGTCATTCAATTAGCCAATCGAAGCACTGCCAGTCCTGAGGGGATAATTGAGGATGTTCTTGTTCGGGTCAATGATCTTATCTTCCCAGCTGATTTCTATGTCCTTGACATGGAAGGTGAGACGACCTCTTCTCGATCTCCCCTAATTCTAGGAAGACCATTCCTCATGACTGCGAGAACCAAGATTGATGTCCATTCAGGCATCTTATCCCTGGAATTCGATGACCAGCTGGTCAAGTTCAACATTTTCCAAGCCATGCGATACCCATCTGAGGATCACTCTGCATTCTCAATCCATTCTTTTGAGGACACTTCTAAGATTCAATCGAACCCCAATCCACCATGTTCTTCATGTTATAATGATAAAGGATCTTGTGAAATCTGCACCATGATTAACAAAGTCATAAATGGTGAAGTTGATTTGGACCTCTCATTCATAGACTCCATCAATCTGGAGGAACTTGAAAACTCTCTTGAATCCCACATCAACTCTGATCTCTACTGCTCCACCTTGGACAGTGTTGAGGAAAATGATCCAAACCCATCTGGAATCCCTTCTCCTTCTCCTAACTTGTCTAGCTCTCAAATCAAGTCTGAAACTGATCTAAAACCACTTCCTTCACACCTCAAGTATGCATTCCTTTTCCATAATCCCTCCTACCCTGTCATTATCTCTACTTCACTTTCTGAAACTGAGGAGTCCCAACTTGTTCAAGTGTTAGAAGAAAACAAAAATGCCTTAGGTTGGACCCTAGAGGATATTCCAGGAATCAACCCTGCCCTTTGCATGCATCACATCCATCTAGAGGAATCATCCAAACCAATTAGGCAACCTCAAAGAAGACTCAATCCACTCATACTTGAGGTAGTTAGGGAAGAGATTACCAAGCTTCTTCAAGCTGGTATTATCTACCCAATTTCTGATAGTGAATGGGTTAGTCCAATTCAAGTCGTTCCTAAGAAGGGCGGGATAACAGTTGTCACAAATGAACATGGAGAAGTGGTCACAACTCGAGTGAAAAACAAATGGCGTGTGTGCATCGATTATCGCAAATTGAATGCTGAAACACGAAAAGATCACTACCCACTTCCTTTCCTTGACCAAATTCTTGAGAGATTGGCCAGAAAGTCACACTATTGCTTTCTTGATGGTTACACCGGCTACTTCCAAATTCCAATCGCACCTCAAGACCAATAAAAGACCACATTCACTTGCCCCTTTGGAACCTATGCCTATAGGCGAATGCCTTTTGGCCTTTGTAATGCTCCTGCAACATTCCAGCGGTGTATGATGAGTATATTTTCTGAATTCATTGAGAATTGCATGGAGGTCTTCATGGATGACTTTACCATTTATGGCGAGTCATTTGAATCTTGCTTACATTCACTCTCTTTGGTCCTTCAAAAGTGTCTCAAGTGCAACCTTGTGATGAATTTTGAAAAATGTCACTTCATGGTTTCAAATGGGATTGTTCTAGGGCACATAATTTCTCAAGAGGGTATCCAAGTTGATCCAGCCAAAATTGAGGTGATCCAATCACTTCCTGAACCCAAATCAGTTCGAGACATTCGGTCCTTCCTTGGTCATGCCGGTTTCTATCGGCGATTCATTCAGAACTTCAGCAAGATTTCCCTCCCACTCACTCGTTTACTTCAAAATGATGTCACATTCAATTTTGATGAGGCTTGCAAGAGAGCCTTCATTGAACTCAAATCTGCTCTCACATCTGCTCCAATAATCCAACCCCCAGATTGGTCCTTACCATTTGAATTGATGTGTGATGCTTCTGATAGGGCCATTGGGGCTGTTCTTGGTCAAATAAGAGAAAACATTCCTCATGTCATCTTTTATGCCTCAAAAACATTGGATGAAACTCAATCACACTACACTGTGACTGAAAAAGAACTTTTAGCTATGGTTTTTGCCTTGGATAAATTCCGGCCCTATCTCTTAGGTGCCAAAATCATCATCTTCACGGACCACTCAGTATTAAAGTTCTTACTTAAGAAAAGTGATTTCAAACCAAGGCTAATAAGATGGATTTTAATGCTCCAAGAGTTTGACCTTATGATAAAAGATAAACCTGGAAAAGAAAACCCTGTGGCTGACCACCTGAGTAGAATTTCTAATTCTTCTCATTCTGAAATAATTGATCCTGAATTTCCAACTGAACACCTCTCCTCTCTCACTCCAAAGTTACCATGGTATGCCCCAATTGTCAATTACTTGGTTTCTGGTGTTTTCCCTGAATATTTTTCAAAAGAAAAAAAAGAAAAGATGAAAAGTGATTCAAATCATTATTTTTGGGAAGATAATAAACTTTAGAAAACTGGGGCTGACATGGTAATTAAGAGATGTGTTGATGAAACTGAACAATCCTCCATCTTGGAATTCTGCCACTCAATGCCTGGAGGTGGCCACTTTGGACCAAAAAGGACTTCTCGAAAGGTCCTAGATTCTGGATTCTTTTGGCCTTCACTCTTCAAGGACTCACACGAGTTCTGTCAATCATGTCCCACTTGCCAAAAGTTTGGCACAATTTCCAAAAGAAACGAAATGCCTCAAAATCCATTAATCTTCTGTAAGCTTTTCGATGTTTGGGGAATCGATTTCATGAGACCTTTTCCCCCTTCCAATGGATTATCCTACATTCTTCTTGCGGTCGATTATGTTTCTAGGTGGGTCGAGGCCAAACCCACTAGGAAAGATGATGCTCAAACTGTGAGTGAGTTCCTCAAAACCCATATCTTCCATCGATTCGGAACACCACGTGCTTTGATAAGTGACTTAGGAACTCATTTCTGTAATAGAACCATGGAGTCACTTTTGAAAAAGAATGGGGTTGTACATAAAACATCCACTGCATATCACCCTCAAACAAATGGAATGGCTGAACTTTCTAACAGATAAGTGAAAAGAGTGCTTGAAAGAATTGTTAAGCCCACAAGAAAAGACTGGCCCGATAGACTTGGTGAAGCACTTTGGGCCTATCGAACAGCCTATAAGACACCCATTGGGATGTCTCCATTTAGGCTAGTTTTTGGTAAAGCCTGTCATTTACCAGTTGAAATCCAACATAAGTCATTTTGGGCTGTCAAAACTTGTAATTTTGATTGTGAAAAATCTGGTGAAGAAAGATTGTTGCAGTTGACTGAATTGGAGGAGCTTCGACTCGATTCGTATGAGAACTCCATTCTCTACAAAGAAAAAGCAAAGTCAATCCATGACAAGAACATTCTTCGAAAGGTATTTCATGAAGGTGAAAAGGTAATTCTCTTCAATTCTCGATTTCGACTTCACCCAGGTAAGCTTAATTCTCGTTGGGAAGGTCCTTTTGTTATTACTAACGTTTTCCCATTTGGTGCAGTGCAAGTCCAAGACCCTTCTTCAAAAAGAACATTCACGGTAAATGGACACCGGTTAAAGCATCACCATGAGAGGTCTCACAATCCAAGAACCACGTCGACTTCCATCGAAACCCCATCCACTTCAATAGAACCACCACTGGATGGAGACCCGCCAAATCCAAACCAGGGGGCACCTCTTTCCCTTTAACTCTCTCTCTCCTCAATCTCTATTCCCTCTCTTCTTATCTCTATTTCTTCTTCTTCCTCTCTCCCTCTCATTTTTTTTACAACATTCTTCCACAACCTTTTTTCTATTTTCTCTTTTGTGTGGATCTGTCATTAAAAATAAAAAAATTTTAAAAAAAAATAATTAAAAACAAATGAAAATTGAAAAAAAGGGGTGTCATAATTACTCATCATTCAATATTGAAATTTTGTCCAACCATTTTGGGGAGTCAAAAGGCTTGTTTTAAACTCAAATATATTGAATTTTTATCTCAAACTTGGGTAAACAATATTGTTTCAATAACAAACATTTTGAATGAACAATTTTTGGTGGAAAATGATTCTCCCCTACCATGAGGAATAACATTAGCCTTCATGCCAAGGTCATCTATGGCCATCTTTTTCATTGTGTGTCTTCACCACTGATTGTTAGTCTTGAGTTTGTGGACCTTCGAGCTGAATTTCCATCTTTTGTGTGCATTAATATGATAAAGGCATTTTCTAAGCCACATGAGAATCAGAATAGCCAAATAGCCTCCCGTTACCCTTACATTGATCCTACTTTTGAAAGCCCCTTTGAGCCTATGAAACCCTTTCTTTTGATAGCCACATTACAAGCCTAATACCTTGTCCCACCCAACATCTTCATGGATTTTCATTGTACAATTTATTGAAATTTAAGTGTGGGGGGAATAGACTTCATTTTTGGGCGTACTTTCATTGATTTCCAATGTGTCATCATATGCTTGAGGGCAAGCTTCTATTCAAGTGTGGGGGAGAGGTTGTAATTCTGTGAGCTTTGGGGTGTATATGTGTAATTGTCATTTGTACAAAAGTCATTGAAAAGTGTTCAAAAAAAATGAAAAAAAATTATATAAAAAAAATGAAAAAAAAAGGAATGGGTTGTGTCTTGGGTGGTTCAAAAATCATTCATCATCAACCTTTGATCGTGTTATAAATTAGTTCCATGTGGAGATCAAGCATGGGTTGGGAGATGACTGTGAGACTTGTTTCAAGCACAACTTTCGAAAAAAAAAGAGCAAAAAAAAAAAGAAAAAAAAAGAACACTTGAATCATCTTGTATTGTGCCATTATTGGAAGTCTTCCATGTTGTACATATTCCATCATCTCACCCTATTCCATTTTCTATCTCCCTCACTTTTCATTCATCACACATTCATGCCCTTGTAAAAATGTGTTTCTATTTCCTTTCAAATGAAATTTCAAAAACAATGTGCATTGATTTTTCCATGTTGGTGTTTTTAACCCCTCTTTTTCATTTGGACATTATATACCTACCGTCCCATAGCCACTGAAAAACCCCTTAAAAGACCTCTTGATTCTTGTACACATTAGATTTGGGAATAGAAGCTGAAAGCTCTTACAAACTCTTGATTTTCACTTTTTGTTGGTGAATGAGTGAACCTCCTAAAATACATTTTTGTCATCTTGAGAGGAGTAAGTTTTGAGTGCCTACATTTTCTAATTCGAACCTTGAACATGAAAAAATGAATTGTTTCTGATGCATTATTGTGAACCAAACATGTGATGTAATTCAATATGGATGAGTGAAATAGTCTAAACCTCCCCTGATTGGAGAAAACAAAATTTTAATATTTGTTGGTGAGTGAAAATGATTTTGTCATGTTTTTATATTTGTTGAACATGAGGACACGCACAAATATAAGTGTGGGGGAGTTGATGTTATTAATATTTTCATGACTTATTATATTCCCCCTTTACTTATTTTATATGAAATGTTCCTAATTTGTGTGAAATATTAATGTTTTAATATTAAGTATAATATTTGAGCATTTTTAGAAGTAGTCAAATTGAGTCAGTTTAATGTTTTAATTATAACAATCACTATACTGATCCATATTGTGTGGTTCTTGTTTTTTAGGATTCTCTTTTCAATATACAACATTTCATTAGAAGGAACCATGATCCAATTCTGCCATTTGAAGGGTCATATGGTCCTCACAAACAAGACCAAAGAATCTGTGAAGAAAATGGACTATTCATGAAGATTGATTTACTGGGCTCAATCCAGAAGTTCAAAAATCTTAACTCTCCACCATAATTCGGGGGACACTACATGTCATCTTGGATAAAAATTTCATGGCCCAAATCCAAGTACAAGGGGCCCAAATGAATCTTTGAAGTCCAGCCCACCATTCTGGACGAGAATGAAAATCAGTATAGTATGCATGACATATCTCCTGATGTAATCATCCAAGAGAGCTGATATTTTGCAGTGTGAAAGAGGGGATGTAGAAGGCCGACTTTTTTGAAGAACCCATTCAGATTTGAAGGCATCTTAATATTCAAAAACCCTTTCACATTATGGACTTCAAAAAAGACTGGATTGAAATGGACAGTTTAAGTTTGTTTATTCAACCGGCCATAACTTTTTATCCTTACGTCCAAATGACTCCAAATTTTGAGCGTAGTCGGCCAACATTATTTTCTACAACTTTGAAGAATGAGATATTTGAATATTAGGCTTTCGGAATTGCCAAATTGGCGATGCAAGTGGAGGGACAGATTGGGAATGCAAACAGTCCACTCCTTGGGCTATAAATACTCTTCCCTTCTCTCCTTGAGAGGGGTTGGCATTTCAGAAGAGAGGAGATCATATTGGCACGACCAAAGATTTTACAAAGGCTTGGGAGGACCTTCCATACTCAAGTTTGCACTTGAGAGACCTTTCCTCCTCTCTTTCTTTTCACTTACTTTTGTGTTCTTCATTTTTGTAATCTTGTAATTCTCTTTCTTTGTAATTCTGTTTTAATGCAAGTTACTTCTTCAATATCTCCTATTCTCTTCCACCTTTTGTATTTTAATATTAATGTTCTTAAAATAGTTTAAATTCAGTTCAATACCCTTCCCTTATTTAGCTTCCTCATTCAATTGAAAGTTCGTTTTTAATTATCATCATTGTTCGTGTGTGTGTGTCGACGTACCACTCTTTTCTTATCCCTTTCTTTTTCTTCTCTTATTAATTTATAATTATAATCATTATAACCAGATTATTAATCACCCAAATGGATGAGTAAATCTCTCATTGGGGTGAGTTATAATTTAGGTATGTTAAGTGATTGAGAGCTTCTGCTCGATGAATATTCTTTGAATTAACATTGTGTATGTTGGACTTAACATGTCATGGATTAATGACTTGTTTTGTTTAACATGTGGTTTCCATGGATTATTGGAACCATAAATACACAACCATAAATAAGATATGATTGATATTATAACCTTAAGTTAAGTTAAGTCTTGGTTTAAAGCCTTAACACTTAAGAATTCTAATCAACATCATCTTGTGACATGGGTGTTAATTTAAATGCAATATAAAGCAAAGCTCGAGGATATCACAAGCTTAACTAACCTAATGATGAACTCACCCCAATCTTTATCAATTTGGTAAATCAAAAATCATCCATAAATCATTTCAATTAAGCTCTGCAAACAAACCCCCCTAATCAAAATACAATCAACTACAAACAAACGACTACTACAAAGTATCATCGCCGAGGATTCGACCCGAGTGCTGCTATACACATTAGCAGAGCACCAGAACTTTGACCGGTCGATAGGCGACAATCAGCCGTGCGTTTCAAGGTCATTCATAATTTACTTCTTCACTTCCTGGGAAAAATAAAACATAGAAAAGGGGTGAGCTCAAATGCCCAGTAAGGATAACAATATAACAGAAACTTTCATAAATAAGAATAAACATTTAAGGCAATGTATAACTAAAACAAAATCCTTTTAAACTTGAACTTCAACATAGTATGGAAAAAATAAAATGAAATAATGTCATTTACTTATTCACATGGATATTCTACTAATTGAATAATCACATGCAATATCAATAACCACTTTCATAATGATGGAATTCATAATTCAAGACTATCATAACCACATATCAAAGGCCTCGTGCCAAGACTACAAATAAGATTTTGCCAAGGCCTTGTGCCAAGACACTAGTTTGTCTCATGAGACCTACCGATGCATCGAGGAGATATAGCGGGATCCACCCGTCACATATTAAGTCCAATGCATTCCCATATGAAAAGGTTTAAACATAACATAAACATTCGTATTAAAACTAGCATACGAAATGTAAATACTTCATCCATAAACTATGAAAATAACATATCCATAGTCAAACATATCATAAAACCTTCAATACAATATGGAAGTTTTGTTTCATAATAAATCATCTCCAAATAATCTTAAAACCCTATCAAAGGATGTTGACATAGATGAAATCAAAACTCTTTTTAGAAAAATATCTATTTTTATTTTGAAATAATTTAAGAATCATATAAAATGAAACATTTTCTTTGAAATTATTCTTATAAGATTGTAAGGGAAGCTTCGACGATTTTATAACGGCGGAAAATAGCCACACCCGCCGTATAAGTTAAAAAAAACATTCTTACCTTAATTCTGTCAAAAGGTTAAAAAGCACCTTATTTAGAAAACGACGGAAAGATTCCTTTATAAACCTCTTATAAAAGTCAAACAAGGGTATAAATGACTTTAACCCATATTCTTGTAAATGGTAAAAATGTTTTGAAATACATTTTGGAGAAACATGGATGTGGATGATAAAGAAATCCCAGTAGATTATTACGTATAAACAACCTCGAATAATGAAGAGATTGCGAAATAAACCCTTACCTTGTACTTTTCCTTGGTTGGGGTAGGTTAACCTCCTGTATAATGGTTAAATAATTGTTATTAAATTATACAAGAATCATATACATTAATATGATATCATATATGATCTTTTAACATTGCTTTGTTAATAATATCTTAGTATTATCGTCGTTTCGGGTGTTAACTTACTCATTTTCTTTTATATGTTTTGTTACATAAGCCATGTTTGTCATGGATAGGTTATATATTATTCATATACAGAATTATATCAAGTCCTTAAACATCATTTTTAAATCATCAAATGATAATTATACTTGAATGGATACGATGGAGAATGAATCTCATCGCGTTCGTGGAGACCGTAGTCCTTACGTACGCACGAGCGACAATATCATTCTTTTGATATTAAAATAATATAAAAATGGATGGTATATCATATATACAGAATCATTAACATGTTATATTTATTATTTACATGAGTTACACATCATTATTATAACCATCCAAATAATAATATATTGAATAACAATTACACCACAACGTGGAGACGGTAAGCCGTACGTACGCACGTATGGTGACATGTTATTCAAAGGGTGGATAGAATACTGAATATGGTTGTACCATATTTATAATAACATCAAAATATATATATTATACTGGAGTTATTATTTTAGAATTCTAAAAACAAAGGAAGAAGAAGTGGAATAATAAAGGAACTTGGAAAAGGGTGGTGAAAACATTACCTCTTCTTCGGGTTCTTCCTTTTGATTTGATCAAAAGGGCTCCTTAGGTTGGCTTTATGATCAAAATAAGGCCTATAGGTTGTATTTAGGGATGTTGGGAGAGTATTTGGGCAGAGTTTGGCCGAGCCAAAAGGCTTTGAAGGTGTGATGAAAAGAGAAGGAGGAGTGCCCTTTTATAAGAGGGGTGAGGGGCACCTTTGGAAAAGCTAGAAATATTAATTTATAATAAATTCATATTCGGTTTCTAATGGCTAAAAAGTGGATTATTTAAATTTTAAGGTGTTTATGGGTCGAAAACCACTCAACCAATAGAATTTATACAGTTTTGGGTACTTATATTAACCTTATCTTTAAGTATTAACTCTAAGTTAATTAGTTTCACTTTTACAATGTCTCTTTGTATTTTTATATTATATGGTTAATAAACATACTATATACATCCAAGCGACCCCCAAGTGGTCCATTAATGATACACCTATTATGAGATAAGTCTCTTGGCCGAACCTTAGATTTTTAGGAATTTAATATCAATTAATAATATAATATTTGTTTTAAAAACGCTTTTATGTCAATTTTGACACTATTCAATAGTTGATTTTTGTGAAACTCATAACAGAATTATTAATTCGAAAAAATTTAATTAAATCAATCCTAATATGTCATATTATCCTAGAAAATTATTTTAATTCATTAAAAGTCTCAAATTATATTTATTTGGGTATTTATAATATCAATTATTTTAAATTTTCACTATTATGGTAATTACTGCATCATCATTCTGTCATAAATAAATTAACTTATGTAATCTCTAAAAATTATAAATAAAATATAATTATGTAGGAAATATTTTTATATTTCTAATGAATATTTATAGTCGAAACTCCAACATATATAACCCTACTTAAAAATTGTTTTTCTAAAAGATATAAGCTTGTGTCATTTTTGTATACATTTTAACTTAATTAAAATTAAGTGTCCCTATCACCTACAAGTGGCTCCATGGGGTCCCCAAATCGACCCAAAGATGCTTATGGTCGAACATGTATCAACCAATAAGTCAAGGACACGTTTTAGGGTAATTTAGTATTATTATAATATTATTTTTTAATCCTCATTTACCGGATTTACCCTTAACCATGGTAAATAAAATATTTACCGAAGTAATTATTCAAAATGTCTAAAAATAAAAGATAAATATTTACACAATTTGAACATCCTGATTCCAAATATGGAATCCATTTTTCCAAATTCAAAACACATAAGTGGCAGAAATTAATTTAAAATTAATTCTCGTTTTTAAAACAAAAAGCGTGTTTTTAAGAGATAATAACTATCAAATGATTGACACTTGTTTATGTCTGGTTTAATTGTAAAATTATGTCCAATGACCAACATTGAATTAAATGGTAAAACATATTCTAAATATACTTTAAAACCACTCAAATTCATAATTTATCACTATTAATTATTTTTATTAAAAAGTTGTTTTTATTTAAAATTTAGTAATTTTCACTATTCATCAAAATATTAAAGTTATCCGAAAAGTACCAAAATCTCACCTTAGGCTAAATTAGATATTCCGAATCCAAAAATGAAGTCCATTTTGAAATATAAAATATATATAATTTCAAAAAGTAGGTATTACTATTCATAACAGCTAGTTTGATTGGTTATGGTGTGTTAGAACTCGGTGTTGCGTACAACACACGCTATCACATTATTAAAAGAGAAGCGTACCGTAGAAGCTTGGGGTGTTACATTCTCCCCTCCTTCAAATAATTTTGTCCTCAAAATTTCTAGAATACTTATCATATGAAAAGACTCGGGTGGTTCTTCATCATAAGTTCCTCGGGTTCCCACGTTGCATCTTGTATCTTATGGTTTCTCCACAAAAATTTTACCAGACGTGTCGTCCGGTTTCTCAGTACTTGTTCTCTCGTATCAAGAATTCTGACGGGCTCTTCACAATAAGATAGATCAGGTTCCAGTTCTAACTCCTCATAGGTGAGTACATGCGTTGGATCAGGCATGTATTTCCTCAACAGAGATTCGTGGAACACATCGTGAACTTTGGAGAGACTTGGCGGCATTGCCAATCGGTAAGCTATAGCCCCAATTCGTTCTAGAATTTCGAAAGGTCTGATGTACCTGGGACTCAATTTACCTTTTTTACCAAAATGTATGACTCCCTTCCATGGAGATACCTTCAGGAAAACATGATCACCGACTTGAAATTCCAAATCCTTCCTTCGATTATCGGTATAGCTCTTCTGCCTACTTTGAGCTGCTTTGATGTGATTTTGGATTACCTTCACCTTTTCCATCGTTTCCTCCACTAGTTCTAGACCTACAAGTTTTCTTTCACCAACGTCATCCCAACAGCTTGGAGTGCGACATCTCTTTCCGTATAACGCTTCATATGGTGCCATCTGAATACTCGAATGGAAGCTATTGTTATAGGAAAATTCTACCAGAGGTAAATTCTGATCCCACATACCCTGAAAGTCAAGTGAGCAGGATCTCAACATGTCTTCTAAGGTTTGAATAGTCCTTTCTGATTGTCCTTCTGTCTGAGGGTGGTAGTCAGTGCTCAAATGAAGTTCAGTATCCAGGGATTTCTGAAGAATCTTCCAGAATCTTGAAGTAAAATGGGGATCATGATCAGAAACAATCGATAGGGGTACTCCATGAAGTCTCACAACTTCATTAATATATAGTCTTGCTAGACGTTCCAGTGGTAGATCTTCTCTTATAGCAAGAAAATGTGTTGACTTGGTAAGACGATCAACAATAACCCATATTGCATCATTCCTTCTAGGATTCTTTGGTAGCCCCATGACAAAGTCCATTGTAATATTGTCCCATTTCCACTCCGATATGGGAAGAGGTTGCATGACTCCTCCAGGGTGTTGCCTTCCAGATTTCACTTGTTGAAAAACCATACATCTTGACACATAATCAGCAATCTCCCTCTTCATATTGTCCCACCAAAAATGTTCCTTCAAATCCCTATACATTTTGGTGCTCCCAGGGTGTATAGAGAAATTGGAACTATGAGAATCATCCAGCAATTCCCTTTTTAGATCAGGTATATCGGGAACACAAAGTCTCTTCCCGAATTTCAAAATTCCATCTTCATACACAAAGTCTCTCAGTCTCCCATCATTCACAGCTTTAATCTTCTTTTGAAATTCTTCGTCATCAGTCTGAGAACTCTTAATCCTTTCTAGTAAAGATGGTTTTTCAACCATTTGAAAAATCATCAATGTTTCTCCTTCCCTGGTTATTCCCATGTCCATCTTCACTAGATCCATGAAAATTGGATCCCTTTCAATTCTCATATTGTTCAAAACTCCATGATCTTTTCTGCTCAAAGCATCTTCCACCTTGTTTGCCTTCCCCGGGTGGTAGTGTATCGTACAATCATAATCCTTGAGCAATTCAAGCCATCTCCTTTGCCTCATGTTGAGTTCTTTTTGTGAGAAAATATACTTCAAACTCTTGTGATCAGTATAAATCTCACATTTTTCACCATAGAGGTAGTGCCTCCATATCTTCAAATAAAAGATCATAGCTGCTAACTTGAGATCATGAGTAGGATAGTTTTGTTCATGAATTTTTAACTGTCGTGATGCATAGGCAATAACTCTATCATTATGCATAAGGACACAACCAAGTCCTTTCTTCGATGCATCACTATAAATAACGAACCCATCATTCCCCGATGGTAGAGTCAATATAGGAGCATTGAATAATATTCTCTTCAGTTATTTGAAACATTCTTCACACTCTTTTGTCCAAACAAATTTAACCCCTTTACGTGTGAGCTTCGTTAATGGGTTAGCCAATCGGGCAAAATTCTGGAAGAAACGTCGATAATAACCTGCCAAACTAATAAAACTACGTACCCCAATTATACTCGTAGGTGTTGTCCATTATTGGATTGCCTTGGTCTTAGAAGGATCAACATAGATTCCATCTTTAGAGACAATATGGCCAAGAAAATAAATCTCCTGAAGCCAGAATTCACACTTGCTAAACTTCCCATATAATTCATGCCTTCTCAGAGTCTTCAAGATAATGCGCAAGTGATTTTCATGATCTTCGTAGCTTTTGGAGTATACTAAGATATCATCAATAAATACCACCACAAATTCATCGAGATACTCCTTGAAAACTCTATTCATCAGATCCATGAATACAGAGGGTGCATTAGTCAATCCAAAAGGTATTACAGTAAACTCATAATGCCCATACCTGGTTCGAAATGCTATCTTCAGAATGTCTTCCTTATTCACACACAACTGATGGTATCCAGATCGAAGGTCAATCTTTGAAAATTATTGAGCTCCATGCAGTTGGTCAAATAAATCGCCAATGTATGGTAGGGGATACTTGTTCTTTATTTTTATAGCATTGATCTCCCTGTAGTCGATACATAACCTCATAGATCTGTCTTTCTTTTTAACAAAAAGAACAGGGGCTCCCCATAGAGAAACACTAGAGCGAATAAATCCCTTATTACTCAATTCCTCTAGTTGTTTCTTTAGTTCGACTAATTCTACAGTGTCCATTCTATAAGGGTTCTTTGATATAGGCCTTGGTCCAGGAATTAAATCAATGGAAAACTCAACTTCTCGTTCTGGAGGATGTCCTGGTAAATCTTCTAGAAATACATCTACAAATTCTTTCACAACAGGTACATCCTCTATTTGAACATTCCTTTCCTCACCCACAGTTATTTCATTCTCTTCCTCCCCAATAATTGAATTTAGTTGAGCTACTGGGGGTGGATCTAAATAAGAATTAGGTGGTGACGATTCTGCTCTAAAGATAAGGTGTTCCTTATCATCATCATCAAGAATCATAACCTCTTTCTTCTTACAATAAATCTTCGCATCATAGTATGAAATTCAGTCCATACTGAGGATTATATCAAACTCAATCATAGGTATGACGACGAGATCAGCAGATAAAGAACATTTATGTGCTCTAATGGGGACTGATTCACAAAACTTTGTTGCAATGATACTTCCCTTAGGAGTTTTAACTGACAACTCCCTTGTTAAATCAAATTTGAAATATCTAATTTTCTTATCAAACTGGGAAGATATGAAACAATGCGATGATCCCGAATCAAATAATGCATTTGTTAAACTTAAGGAACCCATTAAATTACCTGCCACCATGTCTTTAGGATCTTCTACCTCAGCAGTAGTGATAGCATAAGATTCGCCTTGATCCCTTGTCCTTTTCTGAGGTAAGTTCTCCTGACGCTTAGGACATTCATTTTCATAATGCCCCATCTCCCTGCAATTGTAGCACTGAACATTGGTAGCTTCCTTCTTCCCCTTGCAATCACGAGATTGGTGGCCTTTTTCACCACACTTGTAACAGACTCCCATTCCCTTCAATCAAGTACCGGGGTGTTTCTTCCCATATTTACCACAGGATGGATATTCAACCTTTCCCTTCTTCCCCTTATTTCAATTAGCAGATTGATCAGCAGGTCTCTTCTTCTATTGCTTTGCTTTAAAGTCATAAGACTTAGAGAATTCCTTTTCGGTCTTGATAGCACATGAGACAATGTCTTCGTACGATGAAAAGGATTGTGAGACTAATGCTCGATGGAGAAATGGTTTTAACCCATCAAAGAAACGATCAATCTTACTTCTTGGGTTAAGTATATAATCTCCATCATACCTTGCTAACCTTGTAAAGTTAGCCTCATACTTTGCGACATTCTCATCCTCCTTTTGTCACAGACTCAGAAACTGCCTTTCCATATCTGCTCGGTGGTCACGAGGAAAGTATTTTTCTAAAAACAGATCTTTGAACTCCCTCCATTCCATATTTGAAACTTCATCATCTTCCTTCGTATTTTGAATCAATGACCACCATTGATCAGCATCTCCAGTGAGGCGGTAAACTGCCATGATAACTTTTTCCCTTTCACTACTCCCCAAAGCCTGAAATATTTTCTCTAAGGAAAATATCCATTTCTCAGCTACTAAGGGATTTGTACTCCCATTGAACGTTGGTGGTTGTTGCCTCATGAATCGATCTAACATTGATCCTCCATGTTGCGGATCAGGTTGCCTCATACGAGTAAGGTTATTATTCATAACCTGAGTGAGTCTTCCCAGTATGGTGATTAGGTGATCGGCACCAGTTGCATCACCAGCTCCATTATAATTATCTTGAACAGTAGGTCAATCCCTACATGGAGTGCGTGCATTGATACGGTTTCCATTTCTTCCACTAGGCGCCATTTCTAAATAATGGCATAAACTAGATCAGTTTGTGAATCAGAATACATAATCCCATACTTATAAAACACTTAACATAAATTGAACTATTTATGGATATAATCCATAATCATAAGAATGTTTTATTTGAGGAAGTATATACTTATAAACCCTTCATAATGATTTGTAACGAAAATGAGAGTTATCCTAAGCATATCCCCCGGGAGTGTCGTAACCAAGAGTGCAGCAAGGCCCGTTGTCGTGCACCAGTTCCCGTTCGAGTCTAGCTCAAAGCGATGTTTTCGGGTTTTACCCCTAGGTACATCTGTTCCAGAGCCTCCTCTACCTGCTCGTATCTAGACAGGGATGTATTGCTCAGAAAACTCACAAAATCTCTACAAATACCAAAATTCTAGGAAGTTCTTCTATACTAATCCTCAAAGTTCATCTTAGGTCTACATTCTCTAATTAGAGTTTATCTAAATATAGCTTCCAAGGTTTGTACTAAACTTCCTCTGATACCAACTGTAATTCCCCGACCCCAGTTACCCAGAGTCGGTGCATTATTACATAACATTGGCATGATCACAAGAAAGATCAAATCTCGAATGACCGATTGGTTTAGTATCCTTGGAAACACTAGATATATTCATAAAGTTTTACATTACATCATGAAGTGAAAAACTACTACAACAACATATTGTCTCCATAATCCACACTATTATACCCTCATAATATCCCTCCAGGTCATTCATAATTTACTTCCTCACTTCCTGGGAAAAATAAAACATAGAAAAGGGGTGAGCTCAAATGCCCAGTAAGGATAACAATATAGCGGAAACTTTCATAAATAAGAATAAACATTTAAGGCAATGTATAACTAAAACAAAAGCCTCTTAAACTTGAACTTCAACATACTATGACAAAAATAAAATGAAATAATTCCATTTACTTATTCACATGGATATTCTACTAATCAAATAATCACATGCAATATCAATAACCACTTTCATAATGATGGAATACATAATGCCAGACTATCATAACCACATAGCCAAGGCCTCGTGCCAAGACATCAAATAATATTTTGCCAAGGCCTTGTGCCAAGACACTAGTTTGTCTCATGATACCTACTGATGCATCGAGGAGCTATAACAAGCTCCACCCATCACATATTAAGTCCAATTCATTCCCATATGAAAAGGTTTAAACATAACATAAACATTCGTATTAAAACTAGCATATAAAATGTAAATACTTCATCCATAAACCATGAAAATAACATATCCATAGTCAAACATATCATAAAACCTTCAATACAATATGGATGTTTTGTTTCATAATAAATCATCTCCAAATAAGCTTAAAACCCTATCAAAGGATGTTGACATAGACGAAATCAAAACTCTTTTTAGAGAAATATCTCTTTTTATTTTGAAATCATTTAAGAATAATATAAAATGAAACATTTTCTTTGAAAGTATTCTTATAAGCTTGTAAGGGAAGCTTCGATGATTTTATAATGGCGGAAAATAGCCACACCCACCATATAAGTTAAAAAAACATTCTTACGTTAATTCTGTCAAAAGGTTAAAAAGCACCATGTTTAGAAAATGACAGAAAGATTCCTTTATAAACCTCTTATAAAAGTCAAACAAGGGTATAAATGACTTTAACCCATATTCTTGTAAATGGTAAAAATGTTTTGAAATACATTTTTGAGAAACATGGATGTGGATGATAAATAAATCCCAGTAGATTATTACGTATAAACAACCTCGGATAATGAAGAGATTGCGAAATAAACCCTTACCTTGTACTTTTCCTTGGTTGGGGTAGGTTAACCTTCTGTATAATGGTGAAATAATTGTTATTAAATTATACAAGAATCATATACATTAATATGATATCATATATGATCTTTTAATATTGCTTTGTTAATAATATCTTAGTATTCTCGTCGTTTCGGGTGTTAACATACTCATTTTATTTTATATGTTTTGTTACATAAGCCATGTTTTTCCTGGATAGGTTGTATATTATTCATATACAGAATTATATCAAGTCATTAAACACTATTTTTAAATCATAAAATGATAATTATACTTGAATGGATACGATGGAGAATGAATCTCATCGCGTTCGTGGAGACGGTAGTCCGTACGTACGCACGAGCGACAATATCATTATTTTGATATTAAAATAATATATAAATGGATGGTATATCATATATACAGAATCATTAACATGTTATATTTATTATTTACATGAGTTACACATCATTATTATACCCATCCAAATAATAATATATTGAATAACAATTACACCACGATGTGGAGATGGTAAGCCGTACGTACGCACGTATGGTGACATGTTATTCAAAGGGTGGATAGAATACTGAATATGGTTTTACCATATTTATAATAAAATCAAAATATATATATGATACTGGATTTATTATTTTAGAATGGTAACAACAAAGGAAGAAGAAGTGGAAGAAGAAAGGAACTTGGAAAAGGGTGGTGAAAACATTACCTCTTCTTCGGGTTCTTCCTTTTGATTTGATCAAAAGGGCTCCTTAGGTTGGCTTTATGATCAAACTAAGGCCTCTAGTTTGTATTGAGGGATGTTTGGAGAGTATTTGGAAAGATTTTGGCCGAACAAAAAGGCTTTTATGGTGTGAATAAATGAGAAGGAGGAGTGCCTTTTTATAAGAGGGGTGAGGGGCACCTTTGGAAAAGCTAGAAATATTAATTTATAATAAATTAATATTCGGTTTATAATGGCACCAAAGTATATTATTTAAATTTTAAGGTGTGGATGGGTCGAAAAACACTCAACCAATAGAATTTAAACAGGTTTGGGTACTTATATTAACCTTATCTTTAAGTATTAACTCTAAGTTAATTAGTTTCACTTTTACAATGTCTCTTTGTATTTTTATATTATATGGTTAATAAACTTACTATATATATCCAAGAGACCCCCAAGTGGTCCATTAATGATACACCTATTATGATATAAGTCTCTTTTCTGAACCTTAGATTTTTAGGAATTTAATATCAATTAATAATATAATATTTGTTTTAAAAACTCTTTTATATCAATTTTGACACTATTCAATAGTTGATTTTTGTGAAACTCATAACAGAATTATTACTTCTAAAAAAGTTAATTAAATCAATCCTAATATGTCATATTATCCGAGAAAATTATTTTAATTCATTAAAAGTCTCAAATTATATTTATTTGGGTATTTATAATATCAATTATTTAAAATTTTCACTATTATGGTAATTACTGCATCATCATTGTGTCATAAATAAATTAACTTATTTAATCTCTAAAAATTATAAATAAAATATAATTATGTAGGAAATTATTTTATCTTTCTAATGAATATTTATAGTCGAAAATACAACATATATAACCCTATGTAAAATTTTTTTTCTAAAAGATATAAGCTTGTGTCATTTTTGTATTCATTTTAACTTAATTAAAATTAAGTGTCCCTATCACCTACAAGTGGCTCCATGGGGTCCCAAAATCGACCCAAAGATGCCTATGTTCGAAAATGTATCAACCAATAATGGTAGGACACGTTTTAGGGTAATTTATTATTATTATAATATTATTGTTTAATCCTTATTTTCCGGATTTACCCGTAACCATGGTAAATAAAATATTTACCGAAGTAGTTATTCAAAATGTCTAAAAATAAAAGATACCTATTAAAACAATTTGAACATCCTGATTCCAAATATGGAATCCATTTTTCCAAATTCAAAACACATAAGTGGAAGAAATTAATTTAAAATTAATTCCCATTGTTAAAACAAAAAGCGTGTTTTTAAGAGATAATAACTATCAAAAGATTGACACTTGTTTATGTCTGGTTTAATTGTAAAATTATGTCCAATGACCAACATTGAATTAAATGGTAAAACAATATTCTAAATATACTTTAAAACCACTCAAATTCATAATTTATCACTATTAATTATTTTGATTAAAAAAGTTGTTTTTAATTAAAATTTATTAATTTTCACTATTCATCAAAATATTAAGGTTATCTGAAAAGTACCAAAATCTCACCTTAGGCTAAATTCAATATTTCAAATCCAAAAATGAAGTCCATTTTGAAATATAAAATATATATAATTTCAAAAAGTAGGTATTATTATTCATAACGGCTAGTTTTATTGGTTATGGTGTGTTAGAACTCGGTGTTGCGTACAACACACACTATCACATTATTCAAAGAGAAGCGTGCCGTAGAAGCTTAGGGTGTTACACCTAAAGTATCAACATAATACGAATGCATTTGGTCAGTTTTCCATATGCCAGATGATGTTTTTCACATAAAAGGATTTCTTTTTGAAACAAAATACAGACACTTTGAGTGGTGCTGGCCACACCACATCTCAGATTGAGGTGGGGTTAATTTGTACACGTCACATATGACCCATGGATCGTTGTGCTAAAGTATAAACACAATCAGAATCCTTTTAGTCATTTTTCTGTATGTACTTAAAATGTTGTCCATTTTAAACAAAAGAGAGTCACTCATAGTGATCCCGGCCACACCGCGCCTCAGATTCAGGTGGGTTTGACTCGTACATGTCACATATGACCCATGGATTGTTTTCCTCAATCATCAACACATTTCTAATGTGTTTGGTTAGTTTTCAGTATGTCAGTTGTTGTTTTCACTTAAAATGATGTCCATTTAAAAAAAAAGAGACACTATGAATAGTGTCGGCCACAACGTGCCTCGGATTGATACAGGGTTGACTCGTACACATCACATATGACCCATGGATCATTTTTCTAAAGTATCTACACAATCAGAATCCCTTTGGTCGGTTTTCCGTATGATAGTTGTTGTTTTCACTTAAAATGAAGCCCATTTTAAACAAAAGAGAGACACTTTGAGTGGTGTCAGCCACACCGCACCTCGGATTGAGATGAGGTTGACTCGTACACATCACATATGACACAGGGATCGTTCTCCTAATGTTTCAATGGAAACTGAATGTGTTTGGTTGGTTTTCCATATGTACTTAAAATTTTGACCATTTTAAACCAAAGAGAGATACTTAGAGTGGTCCCGGCCACACCATGACTTGGATTGAGGCGCGGTTGTCTCCTAAACATAACATATGACCCATGGATAGTTGTACTAAAATTTCAATAGATTCAGAATGCGTTTGGTCAGTTTTTCATATGCCAGTTGTTCTTTTCACTTATAATATTGTCCATTTTAAACAAAAGAGACACAGTTAGATTGGTACCGGCCACACAGCATCTCGGATTTAGACGGAGTTGACTCGTACACGTCTCAAATGACCCATGGATCATTTTCCTAAAGTATCAACACAATCCGATTGCATTTGGTCATTTTTTCATATGTCAGTTGATGTTTTTACTTAAAATGTTGTCCATTTTAAACAAAAGAGAGACACTTAGAGTGGTGCCGGCCACACCGCACCTCGGATTGAGGCGGGGTTGACTCTTACAAATCACATATGACCCACGGATCGTTTTCCTAAAGAATCAACACATTTCAAATGTGTTTGCTCAGTTTTCCGTATGTTAGTTGATGTTTTCACTTAAAATGAAGTCTATTTTAAACAAAAGCGAGAAACTTTGAGTGGTTTCAGCCACACCGTGCCTCGGATTGAGGTGGGGTTGAGTTGTACATGTCACATATGATGCACGGATCGTTGTTCTAAAGTATCGACATAATAAGAATCCATTTGGTAGGATTTCCATATTCTAGTTGTTGTTTTCACTTAAAATGAAGTCCATTTAAAAAAAAAGAGAGACACTTTGAGTGGTGTCGGCCACACCACGCCTCTTATTGAAGCAAGGTTGACTCGTACACCTCACATATGACCCATGGTTCATTCTCCTAAATTTTCAACGTAACCCGAATGCGTTTGGTCGGTTTTCCATATGTACTTAAAATGTTGTCCATTTTAAACAATAGAGAGACACTTAGAGTGGTCCCGGCCACACCGCGACTTGGATTGAGGCTTGGTTGACTCATACACGTAACATAGGACCCATGGATTGTTGTCCTAAAATTTCAATAGATTCCGAATGCGTTTGGTCGGTTTTTCGTATGCCAGTTTTTCTTTTCACTTATAATCTTGTCCATTTTAAACAAAAGAGACATAGTTAGAGTGGTACCAGCCACACCACGTCTTAGATTTAGACGGGGTTAACTCTTACACATCTCAAATGACCCATGGATAATTTTCCTAAAGTATCAACACAATATGAATGTGTTTGGTCAGTTTTCCGTATGCTAGTTGATGTTTTTCACTTAAAATGGTGTCCTTTTGAAACAAAAGACGGACACTTTGAGTGGTTCCGGCCACACCACATCTCATATTGAGGCGGGGTTGATTTTAACACGTCACATATGACCCATGGATCGTTGTTCTAAATTATCAACACAATCAGAATCTGTTTTGTCAATTTTCCATACGTACTTAAAATGTTGTCCATTTTAAACAAAAGAGAGACACTTAGAGTGATCTTGCCCACACCATGCCTCGGATTGAGGCAAGTTTCACTCATACACGTCACATATGAACCATGGATCGTTTTTCTAAATCATAAACACATTTTTAATGTGTTTGGTCAGTTTTTTGTATGTCATTTGTTGTTTTCACTTAAAATGATGTCCATTTAAAACAAAAGAGAGACACTATGAATGGTTTCGGCCACACCGCGCCTCAGATTGAGGTGGGGTTGACTCTTACATGTCATATATGACCCATGGATCATTTCCCTAAAGCATCAACACATTTGGAATGCGTTTGGTCAGTTTTTCATATGTCACTTGTTGTTTTCACTTAAAATGAAGTCCATTTTAAACATAAGAGAGACACATTGAGTGGTGTTGGACACACCTCATCTCAGATTTGGGCGAGGTTGACTTGTACACATCACATATGACCCATGGATTGTTCTCATAAAGTTTCAATGGAAACCGAATGCGTTTGGTCGGTTTTCTATATGTACTTAAAATGTTGTCAATTTTAAACAAAAGAGAGACACTTAGACTCATACCAGCCACACCACGACTCGGATTGAGCTCGGGTTGGCTCGTACACGTCTCATATGACCCATAGATCATTGTGATAAATTATCAACAGATTCAGAATGAGTTTGGTTGGTTTTTCGTATGCCAGTTGTTCTTTTCACTTATAATCCTGTCCATTTTAAACAAAAGAGACATAGTTAGAGTGGTACCGGCCACACCATGTCTCGGATTTAGATTTTGTTGACTCATACACATCTAAAATGACCCATGGATCATTTTCCTAAAGTATCAACACAATCTGAATGCATTTGGTCGGTTTTCCGTATGCCAGTTGATGTTTTCACTTAAAATGATATCCTTTGGAAACAAAAGATAGAAACTTTGAGGGGTGCCGGCCACACCGCGTCTCAGATTGAGGCGGGGATGATTCATACACATCACATATGACTCATGGATCGTTTTACTAAAGTATCAACACAATCAGAATCTGTTTGGTCAGTTTTTCGTATGTACTTAAAATGTTGTCCTTTTAAAAAAAAAAGAGAGCCACTTAGAGTGATCACGGCCACACCATGCCTCGGATTAAGGAGGGGTTGACTCGTATACATCACATATGACCCATGGATCGTTTTCCTCAAGCATAAACACATTCTGAATGTGTTTGGTCAGTTTTTCGTATGTCAGTTGTTGTTTTACCTTAAAATGATGTCCATTTTAAACAAAAGAGAGACACTATGACTAGTGTCAGCCACACTACGCCTTAGATTGAGGCGGGGTTGACTCGTACACGTCACATATGACCCATGGATCATTGTACTAAATTATCGACACAATCAGAATCGTTTTGGTTAGTTTTCTGTATGCTAATTGTTGTTTTCACTTAAAATGAAGTCCATTTTAAACAGAAGAGTGACACTTTGAGTGGTGTCGGCCACACCGTGCCTTGAATTAAGGTGAGGTTGACTTGTACACGTCACATATGACCCATGGATCGCTCTCCTAAATTTTCAATGGAAACCGAATGCGTTTGGTCGGTTTTCCGTATGTACTTAAAATGTTGTCCATTTTAAACAAAAGAGAGACACTTAGAGTAATCCCGACCACATCGTGACTTGGATTGAGCCCAGGTTGGATCGTACACGTCACATATGACCCATGGATAATTGTGATAAATTATAAATAGAATCCGAATGTGTTTGGTCAGTTTTCCATACACCAGTTGTTCTTTTCACTTATAATCCTGTCCATTTTAAATAAAAGAGACATAGTTAGAGTGGTACCGGCCACACCGTGCCTCGTATTTAGACAGGGTTGACTCGTACATGTCTCAAATGACCCATGGATCATTTTCCTAAATTATAAACACAATCCGAATGTGTTTGGTCAGTTTTCTGTATTCCAGTTGATGTTTTCACTTAAAATGTTGTCCATTTTAAACAGAAGAGAGACACTTAGAGTGGTGTCAGCCACACCGTGCCTCGGATTGAGGTGGGGTTGACTCATACACTTCACATATGACCCATGGATCGTAGTCCTAAAGCATCAACACGTTTATGAATGTGCCCTAGCAGACTATTCTTTCATCTCTGTGGCCCTTTTCTCTTCCTGTTCTGCCTGTTTCCTAACTTCCTGCAGCTCAGTGGCACTAAAACTCGTACCTGAGGAGGTCCAATACCTCGTCGGGGCTATCCTAGGTCGGCAGCGTACTCTGCCAGGATGCTCCTCTCCCAACACCTGATGTAAGTGATCAGTTGGCCCAAAATTGTCTGGTTCTTGGGCATCGAGGGCCTCTAAAGCAGTCTGTTACAAATATAAATATTTTATTAAGTTACAAAATAGATATTAAAATATAAAATCAACATATTAAAACTTATAATTTGCTGCTGAGTCGCTTCGTTGATGGCACTTCCATCCTTTTTCCACCTACTCGAGAAAAACAGTTTTGCTCGAGGCACACGTCTTCAATATTCTATATTTTACTCTACAATGACATTGGAAACTAAAGTTATATGAAAACTTTAGAAATTGATTAAATAATTGAGGAAACAAAAGAAAATTTAAGTCGTAAAGAAAACTTATAAACAGTTTCCACACCTTCTTCCTCTCATGATCTGGCATCGTAGTACGTCCTAGTGTGTGGATTTATTTTTTTGCATCAATGTTTTTTTAATTTTTTCCAGATGATTCCTAAATAAAATTCAATAATGTAAAGGATAATATTAATTCAAAACATGAAATTTATTATTTAAATACCTCAAATGTAATTCATACCTTAAACTGGGTACTCGTCCAATGAGTAATCATCTGACGATACTGCTCTATAGGACAATCATCCATGATTGGTACCACCTCTAACTCATTGCCAACTCTATCACGCCATCCAATATACAACTCATGCTTGTAGGCTCTCCAAAGATCACCTAAATCCTTTAGAAATTCCGGTCATGCACCCTCACTGTTGGGAAAATTAAATAGAAGCTGACATCAAAATATTAATTCATATAAATACCAAAATAATTCATGGAATTAAATACAACAGATTTTTTTACCCATATCTCTGCCCAAGCTCTATCCTTTACCTCATGTGGAAAATGTCTCCACGTTATCGGGCTGATGGGAATGATGTCGGAGTATTTGGAAAGCGCCGCCAAAAAACTCCGACATTTCTACCCTATTTTCTCAACCATTTGGTTGTCTTCATTGTAATCCACCATAACCTGTGTGTGGCGGTTCCACACCGAATGCATGCATGTATTCCCCCACCCCCGGCTCCTGTCAGTAGATGTATCTGTCATGAAATAAAAACAAATATTTTATCAAAACATGTTATAATGAAAATAAATATTGGTATATAAATTTTTTAGGGTTCTATAAATATACTTGCGCCAGTCTGATCGCTGAGAACTGCTGGATCCACAGAAACTGATGGAACACCCTATGGTGGAACAAGAGTCGAAGAAAATGGAATATAGAAGCTCGGAGAGACGGAAGTAGAAGGAAAAGAAGATGGGATAGTTGTATGACCATATTCTGACTGGGGAGTGGGAATCATCATGGGATGTGAAAATGATGGGCCAGAAGATGCGAAAGGTAGCGAAAACATGGGAGGCCTAAATATCCCATGTGTCCCTAACGACACACTGAGATCAGAATGTGGGAAGGATGACATGTCAGTGGGAGGGGTAGGGTCTAGTCGGGTACGCGCAACTGCTCGTCCACCTCTGGTACGAACCCTCCTTGTACCACCGACCTGAGTACTAGGACCAGTACTAGGCTCCTTGTCGAATAACTGTCGACGTATAGGTGGATCCTACAAAAATGTTTACAAAAAACTTAATCACATGAAATTATATATTCTTTAAATATATATATTTGAAATAAATTACTCACTGTAGGCACTAATGGTGGAACTCCCATCTCCTCCATTCGATGATTGTTCTCTATCATTTTTTTCCTTTATCTCTCTTCAATTGGATGCATTTCCTACTTTTGAAAACAAATATGTAATTTATTAGAAAAAGTAAACTAATGTGTAAACCAAAAAACTAAATATATGAGGGAATAGGGGGATTCATTGGTAATTTAGCTATCAATTGTTTTAGAAGAGCTTGAATGGATTTAATAAATCATACAAGTTGTAATGTTCACCAAGTGAGAAATATTGTTTGACTAGGTTTGAATACAGTTCAATTCCAAATTAGAAAATGCAATTCAAATAAAACCACAACCAATAAACATTAAAAATTCACATAATGGTCAAGTTAGATAAAACATATTTGTGATCAATACTAAATCAATTTGAATATTACCAACCTTAACAACCCAACTCGAGGTAAACCAAAATAATTGAGAACATGGATGAATGATTCTATATATTTTCAACCACAACTTTAGGTTCACAATAAACTCTGACAATTGAACTATTGGAGTCATAAAAAGAAATAAATGGATTGGTTCCAATGGCACTAGGGACAGTGTCAATTCAATCATCACCATCATCAAAAATATGTCTTGGAATTACTTCAACTATGACACCAATTCAGGTCGAAGTTGGTCTTTGATAGAAAAAAACTTGTTTATCCATTGATGCCAACACATATGGTTCTTCGGTAGCAAGAGTGTGAGTCATATTAATTACTCGAAATCCACAATCATCAATAAATGTGCTCTGTCTCTTCATCGAATCAAACCAATGGCATTTCATCATTGTGACTCGTCCATGAGAGTAATAATCCAATATTATTATTTTCTCAACAACTCCATAATAACCAACATTTTCAAATCGCAGTCTACTATCTGATGCACTGGAATAACAATCTATTGTGGTAGTAACCATAACACCATCATGTTGTGTTATCATGTTCATTGCTCGTTCAGTGAAAATAAATTTGTACCCATTGATAAGAATTGATTTACAGTAACGAACCACTGTATTAGGACCAAAATCCAAAGCTCTTATTTTCTCAGAGTTAGAGTCAGCAGACAAACTCAATACCTACAATATAAATGACTATTAAAATTAATTAAATATTGATATAATTATTTTAAATAGTAATATTTTTACCTTCAATTTTAACCAAGCAGAAAACTCTTTGCTATGAAAAGTCTCTCTCTTTCTCAAAGATAAAGAATGATGCTTCCTATTTATCATTGTTTTATGTTCCATATAGATAAAAAATATGAATATTTTAACATATATATATGTAAGATATACATATTCAATTTAGTTACCTGATATAGTCATCGAACAAATCACAGTTGAACAAAACTATGCAATGTGCCATCTCCTGCTCTTCATGGCTTAATGTCTTCAATGCATATGATCCAGGAATTCCTCCTATTTGAGGAAGTGATGGAAAACTAGGTTCAATTTTCTCATACTGTTCTTCATCATTTCTCATCGGTTTGTTTATTCTTGTAGTTAGATTAGACAAATACATTGAGCATAAATCCATACATTCTTGAGCCAGGTAACCATTCACGATAGAACCTTTGGGATGATTTCTGTTTTGGACATAAGACTTTAATGTGAACCTATTTCTTTCAGTTGGATACATCCAATGAAAAGAAATAGGTCCTCCGAGAAGTATTTCAGTGGGAATATGGACAGTCAGATGCAGCATGCATGTGAAAAATGATGGAGGAAATATTTTCCCCAACTCACACAAAATTAATGGGGCATCTACAAACATTTTTTGCAAGAACGACTTAGACAACTTCTTAGCACAAAGATCTCTAAACAAATGGCACAACCGAATAAAATTCACCCTTACATTATTGGACAAAATATTATGGATTTCTATTGGAAGAAACTAATGCAGTAGAACATGATAATAATGAGTCTTCAAAGATTTTAGCTTCAAATATCTTTTGTTGACCCGTTTAGATATGTTTCTTGAATAGCCATCAAGAACTCTAATAGTCTCTAATACTTCCAGAAATTGTTTTTTTCGTAGGTGTCATCACATAAGAAGCACATGGAAGTTTCCATTTATTTTCACTGATACGCACAGGATGCAATTCTGGTATGATTCCCCAATCCACTAAGTCGGGCCGAGATCGTAAATCATCTTTTGTCTTCCCCTTGAAATTTAGAAGAACTGAAAGCAACATTTTGAATATATTCTTATCAATATTCATTATGTCTAAGCAATGACGTAACAAGTTGGTTGACCAATAAGGTAAATCAAAAAAGATACTCATCTTCCTCCAATTGTAATAGGTTTCAGTGGAAACATTCTTTCTCTTTCCATATTTCATTTGACCCTTACCGAATGAAAAACTGAAATCTTTCAATTCATTAAGCACATCAGTTCTAGACATACGCTAAGGTGGATCATCAGTCTCTATAGTATTATCAAATCTTTCACAATTCATTCTATATGGATGATCATTTGTCAATAATCATCGATGTCCCATAAAACTGAAACTACATCGATGTTTCAGTCTTCTGGATCATGTATTCTTCATACAAACTGGGCATGATAGTTTTCCCTTCATGCTCCATCCAAATATCATTTCATAAGCTGGAAAATCCTTGATCGTCCACATAAGCATAGCACGCATCTGAAATATGTCTTTCGAACATGCATTGTATGTGCGCACACCCACATCCCAAAGAAATTTCAACTCATTTATTAAAGGTTTCATGTATACATCAATATCAATGTCAGGATCAGAAGGACCAGATATGAGTATACTCATAAAATTGAAAGGTCTTTTCATACAAAACCATAGGGGAAGATTATAAATGTGTATAAAAATTGGCCATGTGTTGTGCGAAGTAAGCATCTTCCCAAATGGACTAAAACCGTTGCATGAAATACCCAGCCTCACATTACACACGTCATCTACAAAATCAGGATGTCGAGCATCAAATCTCTTCCTTGCAAATTCATCTGAAGGATGAACCAATTCATCATTAGTCTTCTTGCTCTCGGTATCATGCCATCTCATTTTTATTGATATGTCATCAGACATAAAAAGATTCTGGAGTATGTGGATCAATGGAAAGTGCCACATTACTTTATGTGGAATGTGGGATGGTGTTCCATCAGATTTTGACTTCCAGTAGGATGTGCCACATTTTATACAATCATTTCGTTCAGCGGTTTCCTCCTAGAACAAACTGCAATCTTTCAGGCAAGCATGAATTTTTTTTCTTGAAAATCCAAGTTCCTTAACTAACTTCCATGATATATAGTGGTTTGAGGTAATATCTGCATCATCTAGAAGTAAATCCTTCAAGAGGGTAAGAATGTAATCGATTGCTATATTAGAAATACCATACATAGTTCTCCCATGAAACAATCGGATTAAAAATTCCAGCTTTTTCATTTTATCGCATTGTCGATATACTAGAGTCGTGGTAGCATCATTCAATTTTTTCACCCTATAAATATCATCATTTTCACTAGATGCATCAATTATCCTAATATCGAAGCCTTCTAGAGTTGAAACCATTTCTTTTTCATGATGACGAATAAATGGAAACTGATCATCTAACAAATTCTCCATTCCAGTCCTTTCATTTCGATCATCACCAATTTGAGATTTCACTTTCTCCCCATTGTGATACCACACAAAGTAGTTTGCTTGAAAACCATTTTTGGTTATGTGGTAGCTGACTTCTTCACGGATCAACCAAGGTCTACCAACACAATTGGAACATGGGCAGTGTATGCGACCACTATCTGAAGCATTGTGAAATGAAAAATCTATAAAGCTCTCCAAATTGTTTTAAAAATTTCTTGAGAACCGATCGGTTTCATACATCCATGTTTTTTCCATTCTGTGAAAAGAATTTATATAAGTCATTTTTTCATAAACAATTCAATGGGATTGAACTTTAAAAGAAAATACATTTAAGTAAACGATAAAGGAAGAAGTTTTTAATCGATGTAGTGAACTATTAATATAATTTAAAGAACAAGTAATCATAAATTAAATTAAAATTTATATATATTCATTTTCAATAGGTCTATAAGAGGAACATGCCTTAGGTCCCATTATGTGTTATAGGCATCCCAAATCATTCACTCATGTTCAATAACTCATTATTGGCACCTCTATATCCATACCTTTCATTACCCAATTACTTCTCCAAGTCAAGCGCACCCCATGGGTGAATAAATTTTAGGCTTCTACACTAATAGGTTGTTCATGGCTTGTAAAAAGATTTAATTTCATTAAGTATAGACAAAAACATTTATTTTAAATTTGAGATTAATAATAAATTATTTCAATGATAAAAACATTACTTAATTAAACGTGTGACTTATCTAGCATTTTTATGGATGTCTACACATGCCGGCATGGGTAGTGAAAAGCACCCCACCCTCATAAAAGTGATTATTGGCCAAGAAGGACACATAATATACAACATACAATGAGAACCATATTTAATTGACCCTAAACTTATATTAGTATAGTAATCTTGGGGGAAATGGAATATATGATCCTGGTTAACTGATGAATTCAAAATCTAGTATTCCATATGTTGGACACTATCTAGGGTAAGAAATCATGTGAGGATGGGTTTACATCATTCAATTTCTTACATTCTAGTGAGAATGACGGATTGAATTAATGACTTGAGTTCACTGATTAAATGAGGGTAGAGGTTTCATAGGCTGTGTAAACAGAATGATTACATAAGGGTAGAGGTTGCATACACTGTGCATGGTGGGGGAGTCTCAACCGATTTAGAAACTAAAATAAATTCCCATCATAGGTATCAATAAGAAATGTCACCATAAAATGAAACTCCAAATAAAAAAGGACTAAAAACATAAAACATTTCAATAATTCATTACTATGGATGGTTAATCCACATGTTTAGCAGTAATTATATGTCTTAATCATGAACCACCTCTACAGCTCCCAATTTTCACCAATAAACATAAGGAAAATATCTCAAAATATCTTTAAAACAACTCATTAATAGGCTCAAAACGTAAATATAATCTTGAACCAACCATGGAATCTCTTTCACAACACATTCTCACACACCAGTTATCTCATGTGTTACTAAATACCAAACATAGTCACATAGTGTACTATAACAAATTACATTACACAAGCCTTATTAAAAAAATTCATTTTAATAAAACACTTTCCTCAAGGAATTTTAAGGAAAAAATTCATAAAAACTTTGATAAAAATTAATAAACACATATAAATAAATTTCCAAGTAACAATTAATTACAAGATGAAAAAACCATAAAAACACATACTTAGAAAATATAGAATCCAACCTCAATGAATTGGAGATGCTTCTTCTTCGATGGAGGGTTAAGGATTTAATTAATTAAATGGATTGGAATGGATAAAGTCTATATTAAATCAAAACACAAAAAAATGATATACACATCAAAATCAAAACTTAAAACTAAAATATGATATGAATAACAATAAAAACAAGGTAGCACTTAAATATTTTATGTGTATGAAAAATAGAATACCTGATTTGAGATGATTCGGATGGAGTTTGACAAGTTCAGATGGGGGAAGTCGCGAGAGGAGCTGAGCCGTGGATAGATTAGGGTTCTATCACGAATGGGGGAGAGCAGCGGCCGATTCTGTATTTGGGGTCAACATTTCCCAACAGTTTTTAAAAACCATTGGGAAAGGGGTGTCTAAGGCACCCTTTCCCAACAGTTCAATAGAACCATTGGTAAAGGGTCACCCTTTCCCAACGGTTCTAGTAGAACCATTGGGAAAGGGTGAGTTGGACACCCCTTCCCCAATGGTTATCAAAAACAGTTGGGAAAGGGGTACCCCTTTACCAATGGTTCTATTGAACTGTTGGGAAAGGGTGCCTTGGACACACCTTTCCAAACGGTTTTAGGAAACCATTGGGAAATGGCCTCTTTACCAATGGTTTTCTTAAACCGTTGGTAAATAAGAGTTGGGAAAACCCAGATTTCTAGTAGTGATGAGTATCAGAAGGAGGTGGTGAAGTGACCCTTATTTTTGGGATGTGATATTAAAAGTTTCGTCTATATTTTGAGAAATCAATTTAATATTTTTTATCAATTAACATTTATATAAAATAAAATGTGGAAGACATATTTATAAAGAAAGAGTACGTTCCTATAAAGGATAAATTGGAAGATGTGTTTACCAAAACACTACCTAATGATGTGTTTTAGAATCTGACATTAATGATTGGTGTACAAAATCAATATTCTTAAGGATAATGTTTGGTGTTTTCATCTCATATTTCACTTTTTATTTTTATTTTTTTTCTAAATGCGTAGAATATAAATATAAATCCAATGGTATAAATTTTCATTATGGAAAATAAAACTATCATTTAAGGTTGTAATATATTAAGGGTGATTTTCAAAAAGAAAAATTTATGAGTCACATATAGATGTTTCAATGTGTTATTTTGTATGATTATCATTTATTTGGAATATTTTGATATTATATAATATATTAATTGATTATGTATAAATTAAATAAGTTTATAATTTATAAAATATTAGTTTTATTAAAAGTTAAGATTTAGTGAAGCTTGGAAGGTAATGTGACTAAATTTTATCGATATAATTTTGGTTATTATTCATTATTATTGCTTCTAATAATTATTTCAACCATGTGGGAGTATAATGATTAATAAATGATTAATTTATATTTTTTTAGGGAGATTTATATTCATTGGTTGATATAAAATTCTAAAGTAGTATATTTTTCAGACCGTACAAGGAGTTTGGTTAAAAGGATATATTTTTGTGACTTAAGAAGAACAAGGATTGAGATTACTATTTCATAAAGTCAAAGTGAATATGATAAAAAATAAATTTTTTTTATTATCCTCACAAAAATCACAATCATTCTCAATATAACTATGGTTATCCATATGTATTTAAGAGTGATTCAATGTTCATCATGTAATGGATGAAATATTAGAGTTATGTTTTAAATTTAAATCTATTTGAAGTGAAAACTATAAAAATATGATGTGGTAATTATAAAAAAATTTAATAGTTAAAAAAAATTTATGATCAGTTTTTTAAGGATTTAGACAAATGATTTGATTAGTGATCTTCCACAATATTTTTATAGAAATTTTTTCAATCTATATGGAACAAAACCATGTTTTTATTTGATGTTCATGGTCATGGTTAGTGATGAAAAAAATTGTATGAAGAGGAAAAAATAATCATGCTATTTAAAATTGAATTGAAATAGGTAATGATAATGGATTGCCTATTACAGAAGAAGAATGATGAATGATTTTATGGCCACAGTTTTTTAAATAGAGGTCATGGTTTTATAACCCATGTGATTTTTGAAATCATTTTTGACAATGATAAAGAAAAATTATTTAAAAAAATAATTCATATAAAGTGGTTTGGTTTTTTTAATTTATAGGATCATTTTCAAACTAGTTTGTACTATTAAATAAAAACACATTGTGGTTTACCTCAAAAAGTTTTTTTTTATAAAATCCAAATTCAAGTTGTATTTATATTGTTGATTTCTATATTCAACATACAAAACTCAAATTAAACCTAAAAATCCATTAAACATACCAAATGTGATATAAATGTCTTGTTTTATCTAGAGGATCTAATTGAATTATTATATAAAGTATAATTTGTTATGGAATTTTCTTGTAATGTCTCGACCTGGGATTTACTCAAATGGTGCCCCAAGATGGTGGGTCACATAGACTCAAATGTGAATCCTCATATGCCAAAGGCTGCTGACTACTAGCGATGGTCCAAGGTGGTAAAATGGGGATATTATACCCTTATATTAGAGTGGAACAACGGATAAGATAAATAAACAAAAAAATAGAGGAATAAATATATAACATATGGTATAGTATAAACAGATATATTAAAAAACTACAGAAGCATAAACAACCAATAAAAATTAATATAGTCAAAATCCCATAGACTTAGTTATATAAAAAAGGAAAACTAGGGATACATATTACAATAATATGAATCATATTATACAAAAATTAAAAAAAAATCCTAAAAGACTACACCACTTGAATCACTATAATTTTCTCTATCCTCTACTCCCATGCTATAATTTATAAGCAAAATAGGTCAATAATCTATGATAGGGTGCTTTCCTCTATCCATACATGCAATCATGAAGTCTACTCAGGTACCAAAGTCAGTCTGAGTATGGTGTGATATAAACTCAATAATCTAGAACCAACTATGTCTATAAGTTATCCAAGTTATGTACATAGCATAATAGTATGCAGTTATAATGAATAATTATAATGTCAGAAAATAAATAATGGTCTACTCAGGTCACTGAAAGACACCTGGTATACTCTACCTTCTTCGACATAGGCCAGAATATGTCTGATCTAGAAACCATATATATATATATATATATATATAAGTAATTATATATATAGGTATATACATTATACACATATATGCACTAAGTATGTGATTTCATAAGTAGGCATGTACATGGATATTGGGTACTACCAAGACCAGGGGTGTAACACATGTGTCCATTACAAGTCTAATGAGATATAGGCTTAAGAAAATGTTAAAATACATGAATCTTGTGATGAATGGGATACATCATTCCCTTAATTTAATACAGTTGGGTGAGTTTTCATGCACATCACCTGATATGGTGGAATGTGGAATGTCATTCCCAACGACATAATAAAGGTATAATAGTGTGAAACTTCATGACCAACACCCAATGTCAGGAAGCATGAAATTTCATGATCAACAATTCATATATCCATCTTTCAAAATCAAATATCCATTGCATAACAACAATAAATCAATTCATTGTATATAAATCATTCTAATTCATCAAACCTAATTAAACAGGGAATCACAATTTATAAAATTCCTATTTATAAATATAAATCATGTGGCAAGGCCTTTCCACACACTTCTAATCTATTAAATTAATCCATTTAATTTAATTTATCATGGTAGATACCTTTCAGAGTCAATAAAACCCACTTAGGATGTGTTCGTCTCTATTATCATTTATATAAAGGTGGTAATCAACTTAGAACACCCAAAGGGGTGGGAATGTATGAGGTCAACAACCAATAATTTCTTATAAAAGGTCCATGGGAGTACAAAAAACAAACTTTAATTTATTTAGAAGGGATTAAAACATTTAAAAGAAATGCGCAGCAATGTCCAAGGTGTGATACAATGAAGAATCTATGAAAATATCATAACTTTTCGGGGAAACAACAACAACACCAACCTTAGGGTCTTAGATGAATCCTCATCCAATATCTACTTTAGTTTAAGTAGAATGGAAGAAAATAGAATAACGGTCCAACACCATAAAAATAGGTAGAATTATATTTCACCAAAATAGTGAAATATATATAAATATGATCATTGAAAATAAGCAAGAGGATTCAAGAGCCTACCAGTGAGGATCCAATATGACCAATGTTTTTCGAATCGGAGTTCGTATGAAGGCACTATCAGGATTCCTTGAAGGAGTCCATGAGATAATCTTTAATGTAGAGCGATAGGCTCATATCACTAAAAATGGGATAAGAAAAAAAATGGTGATGGATTTAAGTTTATTAAGAATGAAAAGGTAATTTAAACCTCATCATGGGCTCACACTATTTAGCCACATGGTTGGAAAAACCATGTACAAACTATGCTGCCTCAATTGTCAAAGTAGGGACCCAGAATAGGCTAGGCATAAAATTTGACTAACTGTGTGAAATTCATATGAAATCCCACCGTCCTAAACCACTTCAATCTTGCATGGGCATGTAATTCAGCTCAGACAGATTCATAAAAATTGTGTGGCCTCCTAATGATCACAGGTACCACATATGGTTTGCACTAACTATGTACTAACCATGTGGCTCACTATATTTCTCTATATTTTGGAGATATGGGCTTTGAAAATGCCTTGAATGCTCCTAAAACATTATATAGGACTTAGTGAATGTTTACAAAGATAAAACAAGGAATTCAAACTGAATAAAAAAAGATTCATTCCTTTTAGAAAATATGGGTCATTACAACCTACCCTCATTAAAGAAACTCATCCCTAAGTTGGCCTTTATGTGTGAAGAGTTATCACCTGAGAAAATTCTTATCCACTAGGTTCTTGTTTCCATGGAACACGTACTAAAGGAACTAACCTTCCTCGGAGTATCATCACACTCTAATCCATTATAGGAACTAAATAATCCTCAAAACAATCATCCATATATAAATCAACCTCACCATGTTGGAAAAAATGTATTAGGTCTTGATAATAACGATGGAGTAGAGATACATGAAATAAAACATGCATAGACTGGTATATCTAAGGAAGTTCTATCTGGTAAGACGTTGGTCCGATTCATTTCAAAACCTAAACGGTTCCATGGAATCGAGAAATTGTTTTAAAATTCCTAAAAATTCATATATAGACCAACCTAGTTGAAAATTATAAGAAAAGATACTCTCTGACCTCGAACTCAAGAGGTCATTGGCATAGACTGGTGTAAGACTACTGTTTAGATTGATCTTTCAACGTGTGTATTCTGATCAATTGGACCCACTCTAAAGTATCCTAGAAAATATATTGTCCAAGAATTTATACCTCCCATACCTCTAACCACCATAGAGGTTATCAAAAAGTCCAACCATGTAAGACTCATAAGGATCCATCTCGATTGTGTCCTGAAAACTGTTATTGTAAGTGAACTAAACTAGGGGTCTATATTTCTCCCCAAAACCCCGAAAGTCAATGAAAAATGCATGGAGGATGTCCTATAACACCTGAATCATGTTCTATATCTATCTATCAGTATGAGGGTGGTAGGTTATTCTCATAATCACATGTCTACCCAATACCTTATGTATATTTTTCCTATACTAGGACATGAAGTGAGTTTCTGTGATAGATACGATCAATCATGCAGCTCCATGCAGATGTATGACCTCCCAAATGTATAGTATCCCTTTCTAATACACCAATTAATTATCTTGAACATGTAAGAAGTGTGATACCTTCATCGAATGAACAATGAAAACAAAAAATGTGTCATTGCTTCATGTAGATCTAGGTAAACATATCACGAAGTTCATAGATATATCATCTCATTTCCACTCAGCAATAGAGAATTGATGTAAAATTATTTTGGGTAACTGATGTTCCACCTTCACCTACTGACAGGTGGAACATATAATGATGATGTTTTCTATAACTTGTTTCATTGTAGGACACTAATACTACCAATGACTGTATAGATAAATCTTGGTGACACCAGGATGTACCTCCCTAACTGGTGGATGAAATTACTGCATCTTCTCTTCTCTGATGTCTGATGGGACCCAAACATGACCAAGAAATTATTAGGTCTCACCCTCATCCATGTTCTAACTAGAAGATATATCATCTTATGAGATACATTCCCCTAGTATTAATCCCTTGGAATATAATCATTATCTCATTCGCATCCATTCTAGAAAGTTAGGGTCCACTATTAAATCTAATAGGATATTCTATCCATGATCCTCATGTACCTCATTTTGGATCTATGAAAACAAGGTCACGATCTTCCACTTCCTACTAGACTTCTAAACTTCTTCTTTCTGATTCTTCAAGATTAGAGAATCAGCTACAACATTACAATTTCCATGCATATAAGCATGCTCAAAATTAGTGGATTCTAGGTACTCAACCCACTTTCACTACCAATGATTCAAATCACAGTGGATAAATATATACTTGAGGATTTTCTTATCGATGAATACCACAAAATAATACCAAGTTAAATAATCCCTATAATAGCATAAATCATGGAAATAATAGATAGATTGTGGTCATGAGTTGAGTAATTATTCTCCTTAGCCCTCATCTGTCAAGACTCATATGTAATGACTCTTTCATCATGCATCATAACCGCTCCCATATTGATACCTAATGTATTAAATAAAACCGTATAAATCTAACTTGGATTTATCAGAATCAGTATCATCAAAAAAATCAATCTTCCCTTAAACTCTTGAAATTTTTCTTCACAATATTCTAACTATATAAATTTCACACCTTTATTTTTCATTCCCATAAGTGGCACTTCTAGGTGTGAAAAATCCTGGATGAAGCATCTGTAATACACAGATAGCCCCAAGAAATGTCATATGCCATAAAAATTCTTGTTCTTATCCCATGTAACTAAAAATATATATTTCTCTGGGTCTATTAACACTCATGTCTCTATGATGATATGATACAAGAAGTGGACTTTTCCGATCCAAAAGTGGAATTTTTTATCTTAGCATAATTTTAGTTGTCTCTTAATGTACCATCTTGATCTTAAGATGTTTGGAAGGTGGTGTTGATAAACAAAATTCACAAAGATTCATCAACAAAAAATTAACATGAATGAATATCAATACGGGTAGAAAATATGATTCATAAAAGTCATGAAAATATAATGTGTGTTAGTGAGACCGAATGACATTAACAGGTACTCATAAATACCAAACTATCTTTAGAAAATAGTGAGAGGTATGTCAAATGAGCTGAAATGAACCAGATGAAATTCTAGCCTCAAATCAATTTTTTTAAATACCATATCTCATTGGAGATAATCAAATAGTCAAACTATTCAGGGTAGTGGATATTGATTTTTAATAATGGGTTGATTCAACCATCGGTAATCCATGAAAATCCTAAGGGTATTATCCACCTTCTTGGAAAAAAGGACATATGTAAGCCATGGAGAAGTTTTGGGGTGTATAAAACCTTTAGAATCTAGGTCTTCCAACTATTTATTGCACTCTATAATATCCATAGGTTGTATCATATAAGGAGGAATCAAAAATTGTGTTTCTCTTAGCACTATATCAATGGTATATTCAAACTCTATCACTACCGGTATCCCAGAAAAGCAGGTAGGGAATACATCATAGTAATGATTCACCAAAGGTGGGAAAATAGTGGGTTATAACCACTGAACATCCAAGAAAAAACATTCAATCTGTATTGTCACTTTTCCAAGCCCTTGATGATCATGACCTTCTCATGACGCATGAACATCCCATTCTACTTTTTTGATTTTTCTATCACCCTCTGGTGTTGTAAAAAAACCCCTCTGTTGATAAAAATAAATTTATCCCCCATAGAGAACTAATCATTCCATACCAATGATGACATAAATATGTATAATGTTGAGGATGAAAAAATACCATATGAATAGGTATTCACCTATCTCAAAGGGAAAATCCTTACAACAGAGAACATTCTCAGATCGGTTACCCAATGGGGTATCAAGTGTCATAACTCCACATTAAAACTATATCATGAGATTAGTAATCTTTATAATTTCCTCAAATATGAAAGATTGTGATGCACCTATGTCAAATTAATCAGACACTAAAGTAGAGGATACTATAATAGTACATCAAATAATAGAAGGTTCTGCACTCTGATCATCTAGTATATGATTCATTGCACTTAATTGGACCATACTGTGGCCCTAACTCACAAACTAAATACCATGATGAGGCCTGCTCTATTGGTGATACAATTCTTAAGTTCATCCACCTTTGCCTCAACCATCACCTCTGCCTAATCGGTTGGTGATATACCAGATGCCTCCTAGATGAAATATTACTTGTCTCGCACTATAATTTGGGGTAGGTTTATATTAACTATCACTAATAACTGACATAAAAATACAAGATAACCACTGTATATGCCTCAAATTGCAGTATAGTCTGTATTCAGCTAAATCCTGCAACACTAAGGTTTCTTATATCCTAGTTTCCCACACTTCTGACATATAAGGAACACTATAGCATGAATTTTATAACTACTACTACCCCCATGAGAAAATTCAATATGATGCTTGTGTCCATCAAAAGAAACATTCCTAGGTCTGGGAGCTGAACCGCCATGGTTCCCACCATTGGCTTCCCTCAAATTCCACTCACTAATGAGGGTCTGGTTGACTATCATGGAAAAATCATATAGTCAAAATAAATTAACCTATTATTAGATGGTGTATAACCTAATGACATCATGGTTTCTTGATTCTTCATTTCCAAATGCATTCCTCATAATATAATTCAATAGTTGAGAGAATTAAAGATAGATAAAAGGAAACATACACGACATTCCTATAGAAAATGTCACAACCCTCTTCCTTCTATAACATTCAAGGCTATGTGATAAAAAAATACCATAACAGGGAATAAGAATGTAAGAGAGACACCCAACCACCCACTAATAAAGTCGGTTTCATGTCTAGGTATCATGTCACATTATATAGAATTAATTATATAAAGTTTCAATTGGTGTGTATAGAGGATAAAACCCTTTACTTTGTAATTTGAATCCCCATTTAATCATATCCAATTAAATATAAAATCCTTAAAGCTTTTATGTTTATACTCATATATATATACATATATCATGATCTAGTTATGTTTGGTATTAGGAGGAAACTAGTCATATAAATGATTTTACTGAATTAATCACCCTTTTAAATTTATAGAAGCAATTGTATCATAAATTAAATGGGAATACATGTAATATGATCCCCTAACATTGTTCAGTCCATGAAACTAGTAGGTTCAGAACTCACAATGTGGTATAATTATTTAATTAACTTGTAATCATTGATATATGAATTTAATCACCATTTAGATGTATGTTGGCACTTTAATTAATCCAATTATACTTTACATGCATGAAGCGTTAGCACATTTCTATATAAAATAATCAAGGCACCTAACTTTAGGTATTAGGATAATGCAAATAGGAAGTAGAAATTACATGGGAAAATACATTCCATATGATTCCTTAAGTGCCTATATGATGCATGAAATGAACATCCTCATTTATTTAGTCCTAGAAAAAAATATATCATTTCAATAACACCAACGATAATAACATCATAAAACATGTGTTTCACCCAATGGTGAAGTCATATACACTTTAACAGGTGAGATAAATAACTACAAAATCTCATCCTAGGTAATTTGGGTTTCCCCTATATGTGGTTTAGCTACACCTAGCCACAGGCTCATTACCAAATTCCATTAAATCATAATCATCTATCTAAAACCGAAATAGTGATACAAAAGGAAAATAAAGCTATGATATCACTTTATAACATCCCAATTTGAGATCCACTAAATCATTGCACTGATCTAGTGAGTCATGTAGCATTAAGTGTGCCTCCCTGTGAGTCAGAGGCTACAGAATAGCAGCAAGGGTCTATGGTGATATGGTGGGGAGACTATACCCTCGTATCAAAGTGGCACAGAGAATAAGATAAATAAATATACAATAGTGGAATCATGAAATAACATATAGAATAACATAAATTGATATATTAAACAACCATTGAAGTATAAAAAATCAATAAATAGTAGTAATAATCAAAATACCATAGGCTGGTTCATATAAAAAATTATTTCATGGAATGTTGATATACAAAAAAGTGGAAATATGGGATATATAATACTTTAATATACATCATTATATACAAAAATAAAATAACTAAAAAGGGTAGCTCCACTTGATTCATGATCATGTTCTCATTCCTCTACTCCCATGCTCCAAGCTATAACCTAAAGTGATTAAGCATCTAGGATATGGCACTTTTCCTTATCCATACTAGCAGTCATGAAGTCTACTTGGGTACCGAAGGCATCCCTTATAGGGTGTGACATAAACTCAGTATTCCATCTCCAATGGTGTCTATAATTAATTCAAGAAGTGTAAAAAGTATATCAGTGTGTGGCTATAATGAATAATAACAATGTTGGAAAATAAATAATGTTCTGATCAGGTTCTTAAAGGACATCTGGTATAATCTACCTTCTTTGGAATAGTCTGGAATATGTCCATTCTAGACACCATATATTTATACAAATAAATAATAATATATATATATATATATATTAATTTACTTTATACATTTATATTCACTGAGTATGTGAAAACCTAATTAGGTAGATACATGGATATTAGGTGCTTGTTGGACCCAAGGCATAACTCAGACATCCATAACTATTATAACAAACTATAGGATCATAAAAAATATACAATACCTAAATCTCATGATGAATTTAAGACATTTTTCCATCATTTGAGATGGTGGGGTGAGTCATCATGGACAACACCTGAAATAGAGGAACAAGAATTTTCATACCCATCACCCAAATGAAAGTATAATGGTGGGAGACATAATTCAGTGCACCCGATGTTAGGGAGCATAAAACTTTCTTCTCAAAAAGTCCCTTATCCATCATACTAAATTTAGTATCCATGGAATACTAACAATAATAGAAATTAATTAAATATAAACCAATATAAATTATGAAGACCAATCAAACATTTCCCCACAATTTATTCAATTCCCATTTATAATTATATAGAATGTGGTGTGTCCTTTTCACCCACTTCCATTCCATTAAAATAATACATTTATTTTAATTTAGCAATTAATATACATTTGAGATTAAACTCGAACAACTTAGGTGTTGTTTGAGTATATTATAATTTATATCAAGGCGAAAATAAACTTATCAAACCAAAAGGGGAGGAAATGTACAAGGTTAACAACCTTAAATTACTTAGCAAGGGTCCATATGAGTATGAAAACTTGCGTGAATTTATTTATAAAGGAATAACATGTTTAAAAAAATAGTATATCATAATGTAAAAATTGTGACTTTTATAGGAAATAACTAGACCACCAACCTTATGGTCATAGACGAATCCTCCTAAAATATCGGTGTTTGGTTTGAAGTAGAATAGAATAAAATGGAAGAATGGTCCTATGCCCTAAAAATAGGATTAAATTTCTCACACAAACATATAATAATATATAGAAAGATAAATAGTTAAATTAACCAATAGGATTTTATATCTTATCAGTTTTGATCCAACGTGACTGACTGCATTCGAATTGAAGTTTAGATGATTGTGCTATAAAGATACCTAGGATGAGGCTATGAGGATCTCGTCATAGGGGTGGGAGAGGCCCCTATCACTAGAAATGGGAGAAGGAAATAGTTGTGAGGGGTTCAAGTTCATTAAGGTCAAAAAGTTTATTTTATCCTCAAAATGGGGTCACATGGTTTGGATGCACATGTATCAAAACAATGTGAAAATCGTGCCACCTCAAATTTCTAAAGAGGGACCCCATATGGGATCGATAGAAATTAAGACTAGTCGTGTACAAGTCATGTGAAGATCCATTGTCCCAAACCTTTACAATATTGCATGGGCATGAACCTCAGATCACAGGGTTGTAGAAAAATTGTATGGACTCCTTCTGATCACAAGTAATCCACATAGTTAAGATCTATGGTTAGTAATAACCATGCACTAATCATGAGGCCCACTTTGTTTCTCCACTTTTTAGAACTATGGGATTCGAACAGGCCTTGAACACTCCTGTAACCTTCCTTAGATCGTTGGTCATTTTAACATGAGAAAAAAAGTAATTAAAACTAAAAAACAAACGATTCATACCGTTGAGAAATGTCATGTTGTTGTATTTCTATTTGAAATTTAATTTTAATGTTTTACTATTTCAAGTAAAATTTTAACAAAAAGATAGTATTGTATGAATTTGGGATTGTGAGGGAATAATTTTATATAGAATAGTTAAAAACAATACATAAACTGAGATTTTGTACTTGATAACCCCTACCCCACCTTCAAGGGAGGGTTAGCCTTCCTCTTCATCATGCCCAATTCCTTGACAGGTTCATTATTTAGAGGTTTCAGCTGTTAATATGGGTCTAATGGGCCCTGATCATGTTTTAAGGGTACCTAGTTATGCATATTTCTCCTCTCTAATTCTAGGATATGTCAGCTCTTTTGTCCTATTATTGGTCTCTCATTTCAGTCGTGGGTGTCCATCGATGTAAAATTTTAAGAATAATATGATTAGTGATTTGAATTTTTTAAATTTGGAGTTTTTAGGTTTTGTTGAATCACCAATCTTTCTAATCCCATTTGAAGTGGAGGATGATTTTTTGATGGATTAGTTGATAAATTAATGATTATTTGGATCATTATATTTATTTCTCTTTAGATTGTCTATAAATTTCAATATTATATTGGATCTTGTTACATACATGGTTTGGGTAAGACTGCAATATTTTAAATCACCCATAATTAATCCTACAGTCATGGTTCTTATTACTAACACATTAGGAATATTTCTCTACTAATATTTTCCTTTTTCTTATTTGATTTATCTTAATTATTTGTGAGTTTTTGTGGAAGTTTATTTATTGAATTTTTTTCCTGAATTTTTCTATATTGGTATTTATGCTAAGTATGGTTTCAAGAAACATATGATATTATAATAACTTCTTGGTTTTCTTCAATCATTGTAAATGAAAAGATATGTGATTCTTATATTCCAATAGAATCTCTATTTATTTATGGAGTTTAATTCAATTTTTTCCAGGGTTGATAATTCTATGGATCATGCTGAACCTTAGTTGTCGGGGGATATTGATAAATCCATTACAATGAGATTTATAGTTTATAAAGTTATTGGATTCATCAATTTATAGGTTGATAAAACATCTATGTATTCCTATGTAGTGATGGATGGTGCACACCAAATTCATGAATTGTGGTCTCTGCTGGCTAGGTTCGGGGGCCCAAATTTTTATTGTGGGTAGTGGATAACTAAAACTAGGTTATCATGGTAGATCCTTAAATTTCTAAATCTATTGGTGGATATTGTTATGACCAAAACATTTATCAATGGAATTTAACCCTTCTTACAATAATTTTTTGTGTTATAAATTAGATAAAATCACATAGACCCCACAATACAAACTTTATTAATGAAGAATTAATAAAATAAGAGGCCCTTTCAAAGTTTAAAGAACCTATACTCATGGAATAGTAATATGACCCTTGAAATAGTAAGATGATTCTTAGGAATAGTAATCTATCTAATATAATCATAACGAAACATTTGAAAATATATATGAAATTGAGTTTCCTTATGAATGAAAATATGATATATTTATTTCATGTCATAAGTAAATAAATGTTTTAAAAATTATAAATTAAGTGTCGGTATTTTTGTAATTCATAAATATTTCATTAAAATTTAATAATTAATTTAATAATTTAATAGAAAATATATTTTCATAATATTTATTCATAAATTAATATTTTGTTTTCTTATTATTATAAAATAATTTTATGATTTCTTAATTAATTTTTTAAAGTGTTAGAAAATCAATTTAAATTCTAACATCTGTATTTTTTGAGTAAATGATGATTTTAATTAAAATTTTAATTTATCATATTTAGAAAATTATTTTCGTAATATGGAGGTCTTTTTTTAATTCGACAAATTTAAAAATGGTTAGGTTTAATTTTTTGAATTTTTTTCGAAATATTTTAATTTTCGGTGAATATTAAAATATGATAATTTATTATGAAAACTAGATACATAAATTATTGAGTCATAGATGATGTGTGTCTAATTTATGCCAAAAATATCGAATCCTCCTTCAATATTTTAATATATTTAGTGATAATTCTAAAACTAATCATATTCTTGAGCGAAAATATTAAACTAATGAATAATATAATGAGAAAACCTCCCTCTCATCCACCATAAATACCACCCCTCCCCACCTCTTCTCCTCACCTCTCAATCTTTGATCCTTAAAAAAAATTACTCAAATATCTTCCCAATACCCTCACCACATCCAAGATTCCTTGTAATCATCAAAATACAAAAACATTTTCCATAATGAGGTTCTTAAGAGGAGATATTTAAGAGGTAAAATCCTCTTACTTTTTCTTTTAATTTGTTTTCATTTATCTTTATTTATTATTCTATCCTCACATACTCTATAAAAATGTTAATGAAAACTCCATTATATTTTTTATAAAAAAATTATATCATGTTAATGGAAGATCTATCATCAAACTCCTTTCTCTCTCTCTCTTTTATTCTAAAAATGAAATCATCGTCCGTGATGTGTCAATTTACCAACATCATGGAAAATGCATTTTCATTTTCTGAACACATTCAATTCTATTCACAAAAAAACTATAATGGTTGGTACATACTATAAAATATATGTTATAACCCTTTTTATTTTTTAGAACTAAAATATTTACATAATTCTAAATGGTAAAACAAATCGAGTTTGTTGTGATTGAAAACCGCCCAAATTAACCCAAACGACTATCATTAACTATTTATCTAATGATTTATACTCATTACATTTAACCAAATGATATATATAATAATTTAAACCTATATATGTTCATTAATAACCTATATTTTTAATTCTGGAGAGTTATTCTGATTCTACATAAACTTCCATACTCATAATCAAGTAAACCTATCATGAAAACCATGAAAATGAACTCTCCCAAATGATGAAATTAAACTATATAACTCACTAAAAATCCCATAAAGAAACTTAATAAAACTATTATTAATCAAATAAACTTATACAAGGTTTTTTATTTGTCCATTAATTATTTTAATTTCATTATCATGGATATTAAAGAGAAGAGAGAGTGTGGACATAGGGTAAGGGGATTATTGAACCCAACTCTCCTCCTTTGGGTTTTCCATATTTCATTCTATTTTAAGTATTAATGTTCTATAAAGGATCGTTTAATACTATTTATTTATCCTTCCCTTTTATTTTATGTATTTACATGCTTCGAATCTGATTTTATGAAAAAAGAGAATATTTTTCCAAAGCAACTCTTCCTTCTAAAAACACATGATTTACTTCTCTTTATTTTTATTCTTATTCACTAAATATGGATGATTCTTATAATAAGTATTTTATTCTATTTTTATCTTGGGAACAAAAAATTTTATCCATGAAATTATGCTTTTTTAAACCCATTTATTTTCCATGTGTTTATTTATATCCAGGATTTATATATGTTCTATGCGGCATGGATGATAATGTAAATGTTTTGATATGATGGGTTCCCCCATAATTATATAGATCAATGTAAATTTTATTGTGTAATGGGTGCGACCGAAATTATATATCACTCTAATTCATTGGGTAATGTGAATAATCTCATTAGATAAAGTAAAATGTGCATGAAAATGATGCTAAATTTTTTCCCAACTTTATTTGGTCGGTCACCACTAAGATATGATGTTTCATTTTTATGAATTTCCACATTCCATGCCTTTATGTTATGCTTCCACTCATGATTATGATTATTATTATGGTCACCCCTTGTTATAATGATTCTTGTTCTTATATATCCTCTTACTGGGATTTTATCTCACCCCTTTCTTTGATGTATATCCTTATGTTATTCCTTGTACTAAGAAGAACATGAGGGAAAATAAGAATATAGAGAATTTTAATTAGAAAAATGTTAAAGTTTTATTAACTAAAATTCATTTATAAACATAATTTTTCCATGAAACTAATCCTTTGGATCCTGGTTTTTTAATTCCTATATGTTTTTTATCTTTAATATAATGTAATAAACAATGTAATAAAAGTATGGTAACTATATTTGTAATCATAGAAAATTTTAGTTAATTTGGGAATTATTATTAGATAACCTTAGTGAAAACCATGAGTTTGAGATTAAGTAAAAGTAATCACCTAAGACACTTTTTTTTAGAAAAAAAATCTAAATATATGGATCTCTCAAGACATGCCTTCAGAGTTAATTTCACAAAACAATAAGTTATTTATTCATAACTTGTTATCTTATATTTTTTTATAACCTTTTATATGTTATAAAATAGTTGGAACTAGGATAAAATAGTCCAACAACCCATTTGAGGGAAAATTTCATGATTTACCCAATTAAATCCCCAATTCCATGGGATGTGGAGTTCAAAATTTTATGGCAATGCTTACCCAGTTATCTATGTCTATGAACAATAACGTAGAAAATCTGGAACATCCTCTTTAACCTAAGAGGGAGAAAATGGATATTGATTCCTTTATACGTCAACGTCCATCAACATTTAGTGGATATTTTTATCCACTAGTCATGGAATATTAGGTTATCTTAATGGAGAAGATCTTTTCTATGCATAACTATTCTGAGATAGGAGAGTGTGACCCTTTTCGTTAATCATCTAGATGGATAGGCAGACCAATGGTGGGTGTTGATTAAAAACACTGAGACAAAGGATGAAATCAAATATATGAAGTGGGAATATTTTAAGAAAATGATTATTAACAAGTATTTCTCTAAAATTCATCATACAAAAATAGCGAGAGATTTTATAGAGATAAAGATAAATTAAGGTAAATCTATCACGACCTATATAGAAAATTTCACAAGCCTTGTAAGTTATGCTTCAGGTTTTTTAATCATCAATGATAGAAAAATTGATAGATTCTTTAATTGATTAAAACAACACTTTAAAAATGATCTATAAATTTTATACTTTTTGATTTATGAAGATGTTGTTTGATGTGATCTCAAAGTGGAAATGGATTTTGGATAATGGTCCCATTGTTATGGTGATAAGAAAAAAAATATGGAATCTCTAGCTGGAGGATCTCATGAAAAAGGTCAGAAGAAATATAAACCACTCACATATTAAAAATGTGCTAATAATCGTCATGGGAACTGCCTCAAATGGATAGTAAAATGATATAATTTTGCAAGAGAAGCCCACCAATGTCATGAATGTCGAAGATGCATAATGAAGCCATCTGATTAATGAAGGAAATCAGAGCAACACCTATGGTCCAATTCTATAACTATTGGGAGGAAGGGCACTATCCAAGACAATTCACTGATCTTCTTGTCCTAGAGGTTAATTAGCATCATTAGCCACCAAATCTAAAAGAAAAATGGAATTATTATACCATCACTACTGTTGAAGTGGAGTAAAAAAACAAAATCATACAACGTACACTTCTTATTCACTCAATAATGGGAAAAAAATTTATTCGCTTCTAGTTCTAAGAATTCTGTTATCTCTTGTAATATTTTTATAACTATTGAATAAAATATCAAAATCCTTGAAGTATATATATCCATAAAAATACTTAGTGGTGAAATAATTGAAACCCAACTGAATGACTCTTCTTCAGTTGGTGTATGTGGGATGATTCTTCCATAAAATCTCATGATACTTACCTTGGTGGAATTCAACACTATACTAGGGATGGATTGTCTCTCATTATATAGAAGACACATCAAATGTTAGTAAAAGGAAATATCATTTCATATTTTGAACAATCCCATGATCACCTACATATGAAGGGAGATTATAAATCTCCTTCAGAAAATCCTTCAATGGAGTGGGTGTTTATTCTTTATGAAAAATCATACCAAGCTCAAATGGTTTTGTCATAGGAAGGTTTCAACTTATGGGGAAATCCAATTATGAGGGAATAGAGTGTTTTATTTCCCATATATTTACCCAAAATCCCCCTAGATCATGAGGAAGTGTTCTCAATAGAACTCATACACAGAGCTACTCCTATCTCAAAATTTCTTTATAGGATGGCCCCTGTTGAACTTTAGGAGTTAAATAAGCATCTCCAAGAGCATTTGAAAAAAGGGTTCAAATGCCCTAGTTCATCACCTTGGGGTGCGTCAGTGCTCTTTGTGAAGAACAAGGGTCGATCAATGTGGATGTGTATATACTAATGGGGGCTCAACAAGATCACTATAAAGAACAAGTACCCTCTTCTAAGTATTGATGACTTGTTCGATCAACTACAAGGAGCTTAGTACTTCTCAAAGGTGGATCTCCATTCTAGATATCATCAACTAATGTTAAAGAAGGAAAATATTCAAAAAACTACCTTCCATACATGGTATGGACACTATGAGTTTCTATTGATGCACTTTTTATATACTAATTCCCCCGTAATATTCATGGATTTGATGAATATAGTCTTTATATGTTACCTCGACATATTTTTTTAGTGTTTATCAATTATATTCGCATCTACTCCAAGAGCAAGGAGGAACATGAAGAATATATGTGACTTGTGTTGGAATCATTAAAGATGGATAATTTGTACACTAATTTAAGCAAGTGTGACTTTTGGATGCAATAAGTCACATTCTTGGGACATATGATTAAAAGTGAGGGTATTATGATGGGCCCTTCAAAAAAAGTGAATTAAGGAAAGGGAAATTCTCTCTAGTGTCATAAAAATCTGTAGTTTTCTTTGATTAACATGGTACTATCTAATTTTTTGAAATCATTCTCAGGATTTTCTATCCTTCTATGTGAGTTAACAAGGGAAGGGATAATGTATGTTCGGAGAGAAGAATGCAAGTAAAGATTCAAGGAGCTAAAGATAATGTTAGTCGCTGAACATATACTCCCATTTCCAAAAATTGTAGAATATTTTGTGATATATAGTGATGCTTCAAAGAAAGGCTTGGGTTGTGTGCTCATGAAAAATGATAAAGGGATAGCATATACCTTATGAAAGTTGAGGATCTGTGGTAATAACTACCCAACACATGATCTGGAGCTTGTGGCTAAGATTTTTACCTTGAAAATATGGCGGCACTACCTCAATGGTTAGAATTGTGACATATATATTGATCATAAGAGAATAAAGCATGTATTCACACAAAAAGAGATCAACATGTGTAAAAGGAGATAGTTAGAGTTTATCAAGGGATATGAATTCTCTATATATTATCATAATGGTAAGGAAAATAAGGTCGTTGATGCTCTTAGGAGAAAATAACTTGCTACTATATCAATGTTGTAGATTGAGAAAGACCATATCATCATGGATATGAAAATTAATGATTTTGAAATCATGATGGTAGGGAATAAATCTTACCTTTCCCAAATGATTTCCTAACTATTTATCCAAGAGAAGATAAATGAGGCATAAAAGTTTAATCTAGAGCTTCAAAAAAGGTGAATGTAATAAAATAAGGGAAGTTGAAAGAGTTCCATATCAATGAAGATGGTGTGATTAGGTTTGGAACAAGGGTTTTTATGCCATAATTACTTGAGATAAATAATTAGACATTAGTTAATTCATATAGAATAATTGTTTCTATCCATCCTGGTAGCTCCATGATGTACCACAATCTCAGAGACAAATTCTAGTGGGACCACATGAAGAAGGAGGTTAACGAATATATCCCAAGGTTCTTGATATGTTACCAAGTTAATGTAGGGTGACATAATTCCAAAGGGATGATGAAACCTTTGCCTACACCCATGCGGAAATGAGAGAATGTCACTATGGACTTTTTCACTGGACTCCCGAACACATCCAGAGAAATCAATGTGATATGGGTTGTAGTTGACCAAGTCCCCAAGACTGCCCATTTTATCACTATTTAGGAAGATCTATCACTTAAAAAACATTCTAAGATACATGTGAAGGAAGTGGTGAGACTGCATGGGGTTCCACTCTCAATTGTCTCTGATTGTGATCCATGGTTCACATATAAATATTGGAGGAGTCTTAAACATGATTTGAGTACTAAATTGAATTTCATAATGAAAGATCCCCCCGAACTGATGGCCAATCTAAATTTATTATTCATCCACTTGAGAACAGGCAAATATCTTTCTCATTAGAATTAAAAGGTTGATTGGATCATCCTCTACCATTGTTTGGATAATTATAAAAAAAACATCTTCCACTCAAGTATTCATATGACTATATATGAAGCTCTTTAAGGAAATCAATGAAGAAATACAAACTTTTGGGATGAAGTTGGAAAATGAATGCTACTTAGACCTCATCTTGTGCAAGAGACGATAGAAGAGTTCTAAGGAATCCAGAAACATATGAAGTTTCTTAGATTCAGAAAAAGAGCTATGTTAGCAACCGTCGAAGGGGCTTGGAGTTTGACACTGGAGATAAATTATTCCTTCGAATATCACCATGGAAGAGAGTCAGACGATTTTGAAAGATAGGGAAGTTTATCCCAAGGTATATTGGAACCTTTGATATCCTTGATCACATATGAGAAATGGACTATCGACTTTCACTTACACCAAGAATTACTAAAATTCATGATGTGTTTTATGTATCTCTCCTGAGAAAGTACATACCAGATCTCTCACATGTACTAAACTCATAGTTGGTATATCTGGAAGATGATATCTCTTATAAGGAGAAGCTAGTATATAACTACCCAAAATTTTATCAATGAAAAATAAATTATTATAATTATTTTATATATAATAAATCACATAAAATCACATTAATAACACAATACAAACACTATAAATGAAGAATGAATGAAATAAGAGGTATTTCTAGAAGTTGAGGAACCTATGCCAATGAAATAGTAACTTGACCTTTGGAATAGTAATATGACTCTTATGATTTGTAAACGGGCCAACATAATAGTAACATCACCTATGAAATTATAAATAAAATTTGTGTGTCTTATAAATTAAAATCGGATGTATTTATTTCATAGTATAAGTAAATAAATGTTTTATAAATTATTAATTTAGTGATGATATTTTTATAAAACAGAAGTTTTTATTTTCAATTTTATAATTAATTTAATTATTTAAAAGAAAATTTATATCCATAAAATGTATTCACAAATAAATATTTTTTTATCTTATGATTATAATATAATTTTAGGAGACCTTAATTAATTTTTCAAAGTGTTGCAAAATAAGTTATAATTTTAAAATTGATATTTTCCAAGTAAATGATGATTTTAATTAAAAATTAAATTTCTAATATTTATAAAATTAGTTTCATAAAATTGAATTCATTTTTTAATTCTAATAATCAAAAAATGGTTTCCATGAAATTTAGGAATTTTCCTAGATTACTTGAATTTTGTGAATAGTAAAATACGGTAATTTACAGTATAAGCTAAATCCATGAATTATAGAGTCATGGATTTTGTTTGGATGATGTAAGAACCATTTGTTAGAACTACCATGCATTAAATATTTTATTTATTCATAATATTTATCACTATTGTTTTTCTTCAGTCAAAATAATAAACTAATGATTAAAATAATTCGAAAACAACCCTCTCATCCACTATAAATACCACCTCTGATCTCCTATTCTCCTCACACATCTCAGGATTATATACAGGACCAAATTATGATCAAATATATTCCTAGTACCCTCATCCATTTATAGTATCCCATTTTCTCATCAAAATACCCATCTCAGGGCCTTCTAGAAGGTTCTCAAGTAGTTGAATTCAAGTAGTAAAAACTTATTTTGGTTTCTTTAATTTCTTTCTAATTTTTTTTCTTTTCTTAATATCTTCTCACCTCACATTATGTAATTTTAAAGGTATCTATAGTATCTCACATATACTATAATGTTATTATGTCTATGGAATAATCCAACTTCAATTATTTCCCTCTCCTTTTTTTCAAAAAATGAAAACATTGTCTCTGACTTTTTATTTTATCATATTCAAGGATGATGGGTTTTCAATTTATATTACCATATTCAATTATGGTAAAAAATAATTTTTATGGTTGAAAATATTATAATATATATATATATATATATTATATTATTTAATCTTTTATACCCATTATATATTCATATATTAAATAACAGAACAAAACAAGTTCATGATGATCAAGAAACCGCCAAACTAATTCAAACGATTATCACTAACATCTTATTTAATGATTCATATTCATTTCATATAAAAAAATTATTTATATGTTATTTTAATTTTATTTATGTTAATTAATATTATATAACATCAATTCTATACAACCATTCTCATTATACATGATTTTCCATACAAGTAAACAAGTAAAATGGTCATGAAAACCAAGGAAACAAAAACTTCCAAACAATAAATTTGTATCTTATAACTCATCAAAAAGAAATAAATGAAAATAAAACAACATAATAAATCAAATACAGGTAGAAAGGGTTATTAATTATTTAATTAATGGATTTAATTTTATTATCCAGGACATTCAGATCAAGTGCAGAACCGTTTTAGACATAAGGTAAGGGATCCTTTTTGAACATCCATGTTTCCTTTGGGTTATGTTTTCTATCTATTTACCCAATATGACTATTATTTATTTTTATTTAATTATTATAAATTCATTTTATATGTTCCATTATCATGTATATAGATCATATTATCCTTATTTTGTGGGTTAATACTAGTTTTAATAAGGTTCAATTCTCAAATTTTCACAAAAAGAAAACCCAGTTCATGGAAACATCCAGATTTCTTACCAATTTTCAAGTGATCTCCATAATCTGATTTAATACACTATTGTTTTTTTTAAATCACTCATTTTGACATTCTTGGTTTACTTCAAGTTTTCTAAAAACATGTATTTGTTGTACCTCTCTTACCCCTCGTGGTTTAATTTTCATGATCACAGTCACTCTCTTATTTATCTAATCTTGTTTTAAGTGTTTTTGGATGATAGGCATGATTTCAGGTTGCCAAGGAATTGGGCCAAGAAATCCAGAAGGCAAAAGTGGACTGATTTCAGTCCACCGGCCAACCGGTGGATGACCACCGGCCCGCCGATGGAATCTTGACAGAAGGCATCCCCTCTGTCCAGACCACCGGCCAACCGGTGTTCCATCACCGGCCAGCCGGTGGAACCCAGACAGAAGGGACACCTACTGTCTCACCACCGGCCAACCGGAGGTCTCCTCACTAGCCAGCCGGTGGTGCCTGGGCAGAAGGCCTCTCCATTTTCCAAATCACCGGCCAACCGGTGGCCAAGCACCGTTCAGCCGGTGGAGCCAGTCAAACTAGCCGTTGGGCTTTGACCAGCCTGCTCCCAACGGCTCCGAAGACTTTTTCAACGGCTCCGAAGACCCCGAACGGCCATATGAGGGTTCCCCCTCTATAAATAAAGGACTAGGAATCCCTGGAACTAGTGTGGAACCATAACCAATCCAACGGAAGCCAACGGACACATTTTTCATCATTTGGAAAACCTCTGGCGGATTCCTTCAAGGAACCTCAATTGCTCCAACCCATTTCCACATTCAAGGAGCACCATCAAAGAAGCTTGGGAGCGCTCTTCATCAACTTCATCAATCCTTTGACGCCCAAGGCTTCTCCTCTTATGGTTTTTCATTATTTATCTTTTTGAGCATCAATTTGGGTTTGTGCCTACAAACCCCCATTTCTTTTATCTTCCTTTTGTTTGGGTTTTCACACCACCTTCAAGGTGTGAAGAGGTTAGTCAAGCCTTCCCTTTAAAAGGCTTGAGTCATAGGTGAGCTAGCCTTCACCTGTAAGAAGGCTAGTGGGTTCTTGCTCAACCATTAAAAGCAAGCTGTAATAGGTTCTAGACTACCTTAAAGTCTAGTGGGTTTCTTGCTAAAACCATTAAAAAGCAAGCGGTAGTAAATCTCTCAACGGTTGAGTTGGGAGCAGAGACGTAGGCTTTGGTTTAAGCCGAACTCCGTTATCAAGTTTTGTGTCTTGCCTCTTTTATTTCCGCTGCACTTTTTACTTTGATTTTAAATTGTTAATTATTTTTTAAAAGGCAATTCACCACCCCTCTTTCCATCACTCTCCGCCCAACAATTGGTATCAGAGGCAAAATTTGAGTAATACCCTAACCGGTTTCAAATTCAAGATCCTTTGTGATGGCTTCAACTTCTTTCGCCCCCGAAGGCTATTCTTTGGGTCGTGCTCCATTCTTTGATGGAACCGACTATACTTATTGGAAAACCCGCATGACCACTTTTCTTAGAAGTATAGGTTATCCTATCTATAAAATTGTCATGCATGGTTATTCTCTTTCTTCTCCCGATGAATCCAAATGGACTCAAGCCGATATTAAAAATTTCGAGCTTGATGGCAAAGCCATGAACGCTCTTCATTGCGGCCTTGATCGTAATGAATTCAATCGAGTTTCCACATGCACTTCATCTCATGAAATCTGGAAACTTTTGGAGGTTACCCATGAGGGGACCAACAAATTTAAGGATACTCGATTGGACATGTATCGCCAAGATTTTGAAAGCTTCACCATGCACCCACACGAATCAATTTCTGATATGTTTACTCGTTTTACTGACGTTTGCAATGGGAGAAAGTCCCTTGGTGATGATGTGTCTGCAGAAACGATGGTCAAGAAGATCCTTTGGATCTTACCAAGCACATGGGCACCGAAAGTCACGACAATTCAAGAAGCAAAAGATGTCAAGAAAATGACGGTCGAAGAACTCATCGGATCCCTCATGACCTACGAGATCACCATGAGGAGGCAAGATGAAAAGGAAGGCAAACTCATCGAAACTCCAAAGATCATTGCCTTTAAAGTTCAAAAAGAAGAAAGCTCCTCCTCCTCATCGTCTTCCTCTTCAAGTGGCGATTCAGAAATGGAGAATCTTTCCCGCAAAATGCACAAATTCATGAAGAAGCACAAGAAGAAGAAATCCCGCAAGGCTCAACCCAACGAAAAATCCGAGCCCGAGGTAACATGTTACGGGTGTGGCAAGAAAGGCCATTACAATCCCGATTGTCCACTCAACAAGAAAAAGGACAAGCAAAAGGAAAAGAAGAAGGCATTCAAGGCCACATGGAGTGATAGCTCCACATCCTCCTCCTCCTCCTCCTCAAGTGACAATGGTAAAAAATGCCTAATGGCATTTCATGAGGTATCCTCTTCCGAATCCTCTTCCTCTTGTTCTTCAAATTCTTTCAATCATTTATCTTATGAGGATCTCCAACATGCTAGAGATCAATTGGAGGAAGGTTTTCACGAACTTTCTTCCAAAATTTTTGCTTTAAAAAAGAAATTCAAAATTCTTTCTTCCGAAAAGGATCAACTTCTCAAAGAGAAGGAAGACTTGTCCCTCAAGATCCAAAACCTTCCCGATGTTGATTCTATAGAATCAACAATCAAGGATTTAAGGGAATCCCTTGCTAAGTTCACCGAAGGTGAACATAACCTTTCGAAGCTCCTTGGTTCCCAATTCATATCTAGAACCACCTAAGGGCTTGGCTATTCTAAGGAAGCTTCCTCTTCCCATGCTCCTACTATTTTTATAAGGGGGAGCTCCCAATATAAATTTTGCAACTATTGCAAAAAGATCGGGCACTTAATTTATGAGTGCGATTGCAAAAATGCCCGGTATGGAAGGCCCAAAACCATTTCCTTTAATGATGAATTTCATAGGAGAAGACCCGCCACTAGACAAGTATGGATTGAAAAATCCCTTTTAGCGAGTCTCTCTGGACCAAAATTTGTCTCGGTTCTAAAATCCTCTCCCCGGTGATTTGTTGTCTTTATTTAGGGGGAGTTAGGATCGTTTAAGACTTTTTGCTTTATATTAAAAACTTTCAATTCAAAACCTTCAATTCAAAACTTTCAATTCAAATTTCAAAAATTTCAATTGGTTTAAAAAACTCTATCTTGTTTTTCAACATTTCCCTCAATCAAGTTTTATGCCCCGTGCTATTTTGATAATCACAAAGGGGGAGAAATTCTTGGTTGATTGGGGGAGAAACCTTTCTCTCATGCTTTGCTTTACTTTTCAATTTATCCTTTAAAGCATGCCTTTCATTTCAGTCTTTTACATTACTTGTTTTGGTGATTGTGATCATCAAAATAGGGGGAGATTGTTGTACCTCTCGTACCCCTCGTGGTTTAATTTTCATGATCACAATCACTCTCTTATTTATCTAATCTTGTTTTAAGTGTTTTTGGGTGATAGGCATGATTTCAGGTTGCCAAGGAATTGGGCCAAGAAATCCAGAAGGCAAAAGTGGACTGATTTCAGTCCACCGGCCAACCGGTGGATGACCACTGGCCAGCCGGTGGAATCTTGACAGAAGGCATCCCCTCTGTCCAGACCACCGGCCAACCGGTGTTCCATCACCGGCCAGCCGGTGGAACCCAGACAGAAGGGACACCTACTGTCTCACCACCGGCCAACCGGTGGCCTCCTCACCGGCCAGCCGGTGGTGCCTGGGCAGAAGGCCTCTCCATTTTCCAAAGCACCGGCCAACCGGTGGCCAAGCACCAGTCAGCCGGTGGAGCCAGTCAAACTAGCCGTTGGGCTTTGACCAGCCTTCTCCCAACGGCTCCGAAGACTTTTTCAACGGCTCCGAAGACCCCGAACGGCCATATGAGGGTTCCCCCTCTATAAATAAAGGACTAGGAAGCCCCGGAACTAGTGTGGAACCATAACCAATCCAACGGAAGCCAACGGACACATTTTTCATCATTTGGCAAACCTCCGGCGGATTCCTTCAAGGAACCTCAATTGCTCCAACCCACTTCCACATCCAAGGAGCACCATCAAAGAAGCTTGGGAGCGCTCTTCATCAACTTCATCAATCCTTTGACGCCCAAGGCTTCTCCTCTTACGGTTTTTCATTATTTATCTTTTTGAGCATCAATTTGGGTTTGTGCCTACAAACCCCCATTTCTTTTATCTTCCTTTTGTTTGGGTTTTCACACCACCTCCAAGGTGTGAAGAGGTTAGTCAAGCCTTCCCTTTAAAAGGCTTGAGTCATAGGTGAGCTAGCCTTCACCTGTAAGAAGGCTAGTGGGTTCTTGCTCAACCATTAAAAGCAAGCTGTAATAGGTTCTAGACTACCTTAAAGTCTAGTGGGTTTCTTGCTAAAACCATTAAAAAGCAAGCGGTAGTAAATCTCTCAACGGTTGAGTTGGGAGCGGAGACGTAGGCTTTGGTTTAAGCCGAACTCCGTTATCAAGTTTTGTGTCTTGCCTATTTTATTTCCGCTGCACTTTTTACTTTGATTTTAAATTGTTAATTATTTTTTAAAAGGCAATTCACCCCCCTCTTGCCATCACTCTCCGCCCAACAGTATTCCTTTCTATTTACAAGAACCTTTAATAGTTTCATTAAACCGCACAAACATGTTTTATTTCTAAAGTTTCCTAAACACTTTTTTTACATGTTTTCACTTCACATTGACATAAAATATCATTATTTATGCCTATATTTCCTTATTAATATCCATTTATGATTTAAATACTTTCTTTCATGGATAACATTATGGAATTATCTTTTTTATGCCTTTTAACATGATTATGTCACCCAATTATTTACATGGGTAACCCTTATACTTATGTTTGATTCCTTGTGTATGATTCTTTAAGTGGAACATGTATTAATGAAAATTATATTATGGTTGTTCCTTGATATCTCTCTAATGCATTGGGTGATGTTAATTATCATGAGACATCATGTGCAACAGTCATGGTGGTTACCCTTGACTAGTGCTCCATGTGCAACGGTCGTGGTGGTTAATCGTGACTCGTGCTCCTCTGTGTGCAATGAGACTTAACTCATGAAAAAGGCATGTTTTCAATTGATACCACATTACTATGATTCCTTTATTATATAAACCCATTCTCTATATGTTATGACTCCATATGTTTATTCATGTTCCATGCCTTTTTATATCATTACGGTATTACTTCTAAACCATGTGCTACGAATTATTCTTATGTTTATTTCCTCAATGGGATTTTTATGTCATCCCTTTGTTCATGTGTCCCCCCAAGTTATCCTATGCATATATAAGGGTTGAAATGGAGTTAGGATCTCATTATGAAGATTAAAAAAATATGTTTTTATTTTGGTTTAATGATGTTTAATTATGTACTTAATCTCCAAGACAATAGACTTTAAAATCGTTTTCTTGTAATTTTATGTTAAATTATGATTAAAATCCTGTGATGGTATTTGTAAAAGGCTAGGGTTTATATATTAGGTGGAATATAGAAAAGTTTGTTATGTTTTGGATTGTGATTAGAAAAAAAATATCAAAAACCTTAGGGATAATACTGAGCATAATAAAACATCCATAAATTTTTCTAAGTATAAAGTAGTTGGTTTATCAAGATAATACATCTCTACTAGGATACTATAAGTGTACATGGTTCTAGAATAGATGAACTGGTAGTAACAACTCTAACAATGTGTTTTGAGTATAACTCGGGGTAACCTAGTATATGACAACGGCCCTTACTACGCACGTGGTTTGACACTCCAGAGGGATATGAATTAGTAAATTCATAAGCTCCATAAAAATTATTATTAAGGAAACAAAATTACTATAAGATTATATATTAGGATATAGATCTTTGATAAACTAGATTTAAACCTGTGAATCACAAGTTAGGATATACTTTTCCATTACAAGCTTATGTTTTTATGTTCAATGTTTCTTTTTTTACATTCTTATTATAAAATCATTCAATACACCTAATTAGAATTTATTTTTCTTAGTTACTGTTAAAAAAATTGAAGAACATGTGCCAATAATCAATGTGATAGGCAATATGAAAATTTCCTTAATGAAATTCCAAATATGATGGGAATGGGTGCTTAAAACGTTATGATAGTAATTGATCAACTGGATAAAGTTATGAATAATAACTTGAATCATGTAGAATTTACTCCTTCTCCTATGAAAGATAATGCTTTCATCGAATTATTCATGAGTAAAAGGAACCCCATGTTAAGTGTATCTTCTGATCCCCTCCACACAAAACAATGGATTAACTATATTGAGAATATATTCTTTTTCCTCTTGTACTCATAAAAAGATAAATTTGTGATGGTGGTATATATTTTTTATAGGGAAACAGATTCGTGGTGGAAACTGATCAGGAACACAAATTTCATAGAAGATATTGATTCCATGGATTGGGAGGAATTCAAGAAAAAAATTCAATAAAACATTTCCCTGAACCCTCCATCTCAAGATGGAAAGGGAGTTCATCAGACAGAATAAGAGATAAGATGAGTCTACTATGGCATATGAAGTAAACTTCATAAGGAATTCACAATACACCTATTGCATTATCATGAACACTGAAATAAAGGTGGATCGCTTCTTTAGTGGACTAAATCTAAGTCTCTGAAAAGCATTGGATATTCAAGACTTTGACATCTATGAAGAGATTGTGTGTTGTTCCCACATGGTTGAAATAGAGATAGGAGACTCTCAGTGTTCTTGTTGGCCTAGTGAAAAAATGAGGAAAATGGAGTATGATAAATACCACGATTGAAAGAAGAATTAGAATCCCATGTGTAAACATTGTGGGAAGAATAATCCTAATAAATCTCTAAAGGGAACAAGGAAATGCTTCAAATGGGGAAGAATGGGGAATCTTGATAATAACTACTGAAGGTATATTAAGAATCCCACTATTGTTGAATAATAAGATAACTTTCAGATCAACACTCAGCCTATAGTGAAATGTTATAACTATAAAGAAAATGGGAATTATGTGAATAATTACCCTAATCCAAGGGTTATTGGAAGAAATCAACAATAAAATCCACCAATGCGGAAATTAAGGGTGTATTCTATCACTACTATTGAGATAGGACACAAAAATGATGTGGTTATAGGTAAATTGGTTATTCATTCAATAATAGAGAGCGTACTATGTGATTATGGTTCTACACATTCTTTCATATCTTGAAGGTTTAGTAGAACTATTCAAACACCACCTTAAAATATAGGGTTTGAGTTATCTGTAAGTATAGAAAATGTGGAAATTAATGTATCCAATATATTTAACTCCTCCTCAGATAATTTTTTTAGACTGAACCTCCCAAAAAAACTTTTACTACATACCTTGGAGAAGTTTGATGCTATTTTTTTCATATATTGGCTATCTTTATACAAAGCCAACATTGAATGTCGAGAAAGGGAGATCACTCTTCACATCCTGAATCATCCTTCAATTCTATACAATTGTAAGGAGGAGGATGAATCACCTTCTGAATACTTATCTCAAATGTGGATATTCTTACCTCATGAGAAATCATACCTAGGTAAAATGATTGAGACAAAGGAGAGAATAATTCTCAAGTACATGCCCATTGTGGGGGACTACACTAATGTGTTCCCCAAAGAGTTGTCTTCTCTTCCTCCTGATCGAGATGTTTAGTTCTCAATTGAAATTATTCTTGGATCTTTTCTTATATCAAATACATCATATAGAATGGACATTTTTGATCTCGAAGAACTAAAGAAGTTGTTATAGTAAAATCTGGGCAAGGGTTTTATATTCCTGAGTTATTCACCATGGGGTGCACCAGTCCTCTGCATTAAGAAAAAGTATGGATAAATGAACCTATGTATTTATTATTGTGATCTCAAAAAAATGACGATAAAGAACAAGTAACCCCTTCCATGGATAGCTAACTTTTTTGATCAGCTACATGGGGCCAGTTATTTATCTTGGGCAGACATTTATTTAGGATATCACCAATTAAAGTTTAGGAAGAAATATGTTCCCAATATTATCTTTAAAATGAGGTATGGACACTATTATCTCATAATGATTCCCTTCAGACTCATAAATTATCTATAAAAATTCATGGACTTAATGAATTGATTCTTTAGAGATTACCTTCAAAAAATTGTGGTAGTCTCTATTGATGATATTATGATATACTCCAAGAGAAAGAAGGAACATTATGAGCATTTTAATACAATGTTGAAGAATTTTTTAAGGGAGAAATTATATGAAAATTATAGTAAATTTGAGTTATGGATGATGGAAGTACCTTTTTTGGGCATGTTATCACCATCAATGGAATACTTGGGGACCCTTCCAAGACAATTTCAATCAAAGAGTGGCCTAGGACAATATCATTAGTAGAGATCCATAGCTTTCTTGGTCTATTAGGGTACTACCAATGGTTTGTGAGTAACTTATCATGGTTTTCAAACCCACTAACCAAGATGACTCGGAAGCAAGTGAATTTTTTCTGAACCAGTGAACGTGAATACTTCTTTAAAGAGTTGAAGAATGGGCTCATCACATCATTGGTTCTCACACTACCTATAAGTGGGGAACTCTTTGTGGTGTAAAGTGATGATTTAAAGAAGGGATTAGGTTGTGTCTTGGTCCAAAATTATAAAGTGATAGCTTGTGCCTTAAGGTATTTGAAATTTCATCATCAAAACTATCCCATGCATGATCTAGAGTTATTAGTTGTGATCTTTGAATAGAAAATAAGGTGGCATTATATTTATGGGGAGAAGTGTGATATATATATTAGTCATGAGAACCTCAACTATATATTCACATAGATGAATATTAATATGTTACAACATATATAGTTAAATATCATCAAGTATTATGATTGCTCAATCCACTAACATATTGGTGGGGAAAATATAGTGGTGGATGCTCTAAGTAGAAAGGATACTGCATCTTTATCAATGATGATAATTGAGAAGGATCCAATATTCATATACTTGAATACTATGGAGATAAGAATTGTTAAGGAAGGAACATCATCTATCCTTTCTCAAATGATTTCTCAATCATCTTTCATGGAGAAAATAAATGATGATCCAAGAAATGATCTAGAAATTCAGAAAAGGGATGAATCTATCCGATATGGGAAATCCTCAGAGTTCCAAATGGATGAGGAAGGTGTTGTGATATTTGGGAAATTAATATAAATACCATCCAATCCATATATAATGAAATATATTCTGAATGATTCACATAGCTCAAAATTTTATATTCACCCATGGAGCACAAATGTGTATTGAGATCTCCAAGAGCACTATTGGTGGGACAATATGAAGAAGGAGATCAATGAATATACATCATGTTTTCTTGTATTTATCAAGTGATTGATGAAAGTAAAATGTATAAAGGGGTTATGAAACGATTACCAATACCAACATGGAAGTATAAAGACATAACCATGGACTATGTCACATGACTTCCAAATGCATCTAGAGGGAACAATTCTATATGGTTCATTTCAGATCGTCTTAAAAATAAAGCTCACTTTATCATAATCTGAGAGGATTTCTCACTTAATAAACTTTCACATATTTGTATTAAAGAAGTGGTAAGGCTTCATGGAGTACCACTATAGATTTTATCTAATAGAGATCGAATATTCACTTCTATGTTATAGAAAAGTCTCCAATATGCTCTGAACACTGAGCTGAACTTCGATACAACATATCATCCTCGAACTGATAGTGAATCAGAGAAAAATAATTATACACTAGAATAAATTTTGAGAGAATTTTCTATGGAATTCAAATCATAATGTAACCACAATCTTCTACTAGCCTAATTCTCCTATAATAATAGTTTTCACTCTTGTATCCAAATATCCCCAAATGAATCCCTTTATGGGAAAAGATTTAGAACACTAGCATGAGGAGATGAAGTCAATAAACATAAGCTGTTAGGTCCTAAAATGGTTGAATAAATCATAGAAAAGGTAAAACCCATTCAGTAGCATAGCAAGGTAGTATAAAGTCGAAAAAAGATCTACGAAAAGAAACATCTGTGAGATTTTAGATTTAAGGATAGAAACATGGTATTCCTATGCATATCTATATGGAATAGGATCCTGGGATATTGGAAGAAAGGAAAGCTATGTCCCAGGTACATCAGCCCCTTCTAGATTCTTAATCATGTTGGAACTGTGCCTTATCGACTAGCACTTCCACCCACCATGTCTCAAGTATACGATGTATTCAATGTATCCCTCTTAGGGAAGTAAAGACAAAATCCCTCACATGTATTGAATTCAGAGGTGGTATAATTGGAGAATGATCTCTCATACGAGAAGCAGCCGGTAAAGATCTTGGATATTGAGATAAATTTATATGCAACAAGACCACTCACCTATTCAAATTATAATGGAGAATATGTAAGTATGAATAGGAAACATAGAAACCAGAGGAAGTAATAAAGGAGAATTACCCTGACCTATTTTCCCCAAAGTAGGTAAAATTAAATTTTGAGGGTGAAATTTCATAAGGGGGGATAAATGTAATGACTTAAAATTTTATAAATTAAAATTACCTTATTATAATTATATTATATAGTATAAATCACATAAAATAACATTAATAACACAATATAATCATTATAAATTAATAATTAATTAAATAAGTGGTATTTCTATAAGTTAAGGAACCTATACCAATGAAATAGTAACTTGACTATTCAAATAGTAATATGTCTCTTATGATTAGTAAACCAGTTAATATAATAGTTACCTCGCCAATAAAATTATAATGAAATTTTTGTATCTTATAAAGGAAAATGTGATGTATTTATTTCATAGTATAAGTAAATAAATGTTTTAGAAATTATTAATTTAGTACTGATATTTTTATAAAACCTGGGTGTTTATGTTTAATTTTATAATTAATTTAATAGCTTAAAATAATTTTTTCCCATAAAAATTATTTATAAATTAATATCCTTTTATCTTATGATTATAAGATAATTTTATGATACCTTATTTAATTTTTCAAAGTGTTTCAAAATCAATTATAATTTTAAAATTAGCATTTTCCAAGTAAATGATGTTGTTAATTAAATATTAAATTACTCATATTTGAAAATTATTTTTATAAAATAGAGTTAATTTTTAAATTCTAAATGTCAAAAAATGGTTTGGGTTAAATTTTGGGATTTTTCATAAATACTTGAATTTTTTGTCAAAAGTAAAATGTGGTAATTTACAGTATAATATAAAGACATGAATTATTGATCCATGGATTATGTTTTTATGATGAAATCACCATTTTTTCAAACTATAATTTATTATTTACTGTATTTATTCACAATAATCCTCACTATTTCTTTTCTTGAGAAAAGATAATAAACTAATGATTCAAATAATGAGAAAACACCCCTCCCCTTCACTATAAATACCACCCCTCACCTCCTCTTCTCCTCACAACTCTAAAGTTTCAATACTTTACAAAATTAGGCTCAAATATCTTCCCACATCCCTCCCAAATATACAATATCCCTTCTTCACATCAAAATTCAAAACTCAAGTCCCTCAAGGAGGTTCTCATGGAGAATAATTGGAGAGGTAAAAACCGCATTCCTTTTCTTTAATTTCTTTTTAATTTATTTTCTTTTCTTATTCTCTCATAACCTCTATTTATCTAATTGAATTGATAACTATAGTATATAACTGAAACATTAATTTTATTATTTTTATTTAATAATCCATTCTCAATTCTTTCCCTCTCCTTTTTTCAAAAAAATGAAAACATCGTCCGTGATGTGTTAATTTATCACATTCATGGATGATAAGGTTTCAATTTCTATTAAAATATTCAAGGTTAGTCATGAAAAAAAATTATGGTTGAACCAGATTATAATATATGTATTAGATATTATATAATTTTCTTTAACCATTATATATACATGATATTAAATAATATAATAAAACTAGTTCATGATGATCGTGAAACCGCTAAATTAATCTAAACGATTATCACTAAAATCGTATTTAAGGATTCATCCTCTTTACATAGAAAAAATTATTTGTAAGGTAATTTAATATTATTTATGTTTATTAATTACATATAACTTCAATTATAGACAAAAATTCTCATGACACATGATTTTAAATACAAGTAAACAAGTAGAGTGATCATGAAAACCAAGGAAACGAACACTCCTGAACGATAAAATTGTAACTTATAACTCATCCAAAATGCCATAAATAAACATAATAAAATTATAATAAATCAAATAAATTTAGAATAGAATCTTAATTAATTAATTAATATGATTATCCATGACATTCAGATCAAGTGCATAATTGTTTCAGACATAAGGTAAAGCATCATTTCTGATCCTCCTTATTTCCTCCGGATTACATTTTCCCTCTCTTTACCCAATATATCTATTCTTTAGATTAATTTAAATACTATAAATAAATTTTATATGTTACAAAATCATGTATCTAGATCATATTATCCTTATTTTATGGTGTAATACATGTTTTAATAATACTCCCTTCTCAAATCTTCCTCAAAAGAAAACCCAATTCAAGGGAACTTCCCGATTTCTTATCCATTTTCAAGTACTCTCCATAATTGTATTAATCAACCATTATTTTTCTAAAATAAATCATTTAGTTATGAAAAATATCTTTTTCAAGTTCTAGTTTTATGCATACAATTATGCCTTTAAATTTACAATAATCCTTAATATTTTCCATAAACCGCACAAAAAAGTATTATTTCTAAAGCTTCTGAAAACATATTTTTACATGTTTTCACTTTAGTTTGACATAAAATATCATGATATATTATTATTTTACCTCATGAATGTCCATTTATGTTTTAAATTATTTATTTAATGGGTTCTATTATTTCATTCCCTTTTTTATTCATTTTGACATGACAATGATACCCAATTCTTTTCGTGGGTAACCCTTATGTTATTGTTTGATTCGTTTTGTTTGATTATTAAAATGAAACCATATTCATGATCATGTTATGATTTTTTCACCCAGATATAACTCCTACGAATTGTTTAATTTTTATTCTCATTAAACATCATGTGAAACAGTCTTGGTGTTATCCTTGACTCATGCTCCATGTGCAACGGTCTTGGTGGTTAGCCTTGAATCCTGCTCCTCCATGTGAAATGAGACTTGAATCCTACTAAATTAATGTTTTATATTACTCCCACATTACTATTATTCTATGATTATATGATCTCATGTTCTATATGTTATGTTTCCATATGTTTTTTCATGTTCCATTCCTTTTTATATCATTATGTCATGCCTTCTAACCCATGTGTTATTCTTTATTCTGATGTTTATTTCCTTACTAGTTTTTTCCCTTTGCTCATGTGTCCCATCAGGTTATCCTATGAAGATATAAGGGCTCAAATGGAGATATGATCTCATTATAAAAATTAAATAAAATATTTTTTTATTTTGGTTTCATGATGTTCAATTATGTACCTAATCTCCAAGAAACTAGACATTATGATCCTCGGCTAATAATTTGATGTTTAAATATGCTTAAAATCATGTATTAGAATATGTAAATGGAAATGGTCTATATACGGTAAATATTATGGATTTGAGAGATACGTTTCTATGCAACAAGACAACCCACCTTATCACGGTGTTGTGGAGGAACCATAAGATTGAATAAGTGACTTGTGAACCTAAGGAGGCAATGAAGGAAAAGTACCCTCACCTATTTATGTAAAACAGAATTTCGAGGGAGACATATCAAAATTGGGGAAGAATGTAATGACACAAACTTTTATCAATGAAATTTTACCCTTCTTAAAATAATTTAATATATTATAAAACATAAAAATCATAAAGAGGCCATAATAAAAAATTTATAAGTGAAGAATAAATGAAATAAGATTACTTTTTAGAAATTATGGTACCTATACTGATGGAATAATAACTTCACCTTTGGAATAGTAACATGACCCGTAATAAAAGTAATCTTTCAGATAGAATATTAATATAACCATATAAATTATAAATAAAATATAGGTATCTAATTAATTAAAATATTATATATTTATTCCATGGAATAAGTAAATAATTGTTTTAAAAATGATAAAATAAGTTTTGGTACCTTTGTAAGTAATAAATATTTAATTAAATTTTTTTAATTAATTAAATAATTTAATATAAAATTTATTTTCATAAATTCATATTTTTTTCTTATGATTATACAACAATTTTTTCGACCTTAATTAATTTTTAAACATATTAGAAAGTCAGTTTTAATTTTAAAATCTATGTTTTCTGAGTAAATGATGATTTTAATTAAAAATTAAATTTCTCATATTTATAAAATAATTTTCATAAAATTTAGTTCATTTTTTAATTTTATACATTGAAAAATGGTTAGTGTGAATTTTTTGTATTTTTTCTGAAATAGTTTAATTTTCTTTGAACAGTAAAATACAACAACTTACAATATAAACTAAATACATGAATTATTGAGTGATGGTTGATGTATGGATGATGTAAGCCCAAAATCTCAAACCCTAATTAAATATTTTAATATATTTAGTTATAATTCTCAATGAATTCATATTCTTGAGGCAAAATATTAAACAAATGAATACAATAATGAGAAAACACCTCTCTCCGCCACTATAAATACCACCTCTCACTGTCTCTTATCCTCACACCTCTAAAGCATTGATACTTATCCAAATTCTGATAAATTATATTTAAAATCCCCTCCTACACTTCCAAGATCCCTTGGTATCATGAAAATACAAAAACCTTTTCCCTAAGGAGGTTCTCAAGGAGGAGATATTTAAGAGGTAAAATCCTCTTCCTTTTTCATTTAATTTCTTGTAATTTATTTTCCTTTTATCATTCTCTACTCACTTACTCTATAAAAATGTTCATCATAACCCCCTTAAATTTTATATACTATAATTATCTCATGTTAATGGTTTATTAACCATAAAACTTCTTTCTCTGTATCTCTCTTTTATTCTAAAGATTATATCATCACTCTGAGTGTGTCAATTTACCAACATCATAGACGATGCATTTTCATTTTACTATAACACCATAAATTATGTTCATAAAACAACTATAATGGTTGGTAATTACTATTAAATTTATTTTATAAACCTTTTTATGTTTTCAAACAATAATATTTTTATAATACTAATTGATAATACAAATTGAACTCATTATGATCGAAAAAAGCACAAATTAACCTAAACGGTTAACATTAACTATTTATCTAATGATTCAACCTCATTAAATTTAAACAAATGATATATATAACCATTTAAACCTATTTGTGTTAATTAATAACATATATTTTCAATTCTTGAAAATTATACCCATTCTACATAAACTTCCAAACTCATATTCAAGTAAACCGATCATGAAAACCAAGAAAACAAACACACCCAAACGATAAAATTAAACTTGATAACTCATCAAAAATCCCTTAAATGAACTTAATAAAACTATAATTAATAAAATAAATTTATAAAATGTTGTTTATTTTTTATTTAACAAATGTAATTTGATTATCCAAGATATTAAAGTGAATAGAGATTTCAGAAAAAAGGTAAGGGGATTCTCAAACCCAACTCCCTTCCTTTGGGTTTTCAATATTTCACTCTATTTTTAGTACATATGTTCTATTAATATTGCTTAAATATAATTTATTTATCCATATGTTTTATTTTATGGATATAAATTCTTTCAATATGATTTTATGAAAAAATATAATGTTTTTCCAAAATAACCCTTCCTTCTAAAAACACATGTTTTACTTCTATTGATTTTGTTTCTTCTTCACTAAAGATGGATGATTCTTATACTAAGTATGAAATTCCATTTTAATTTTGGTAATTTTTATCCATGAAATTATACTTTATTAAATTCATTTCCTTTGTATGGGTAATTTTTTGTCTATGATTGATATATTTTATATGTTTCATGCATGATAATGTAAATGTTATGTTGTCATGGGTGTGCGCGAAATTATATAGTACAATGTAAATGTTACGATGTGATGGGTGCTCCCAGAATTATATAGTGGTCCAATTAATTGGTTAATGTGAATAATATCATGAGATAATGTGAAATATTTGTGAACATGATGCTAGATTTGTTCACAGCTATGTGTCGTGGTTTACCACTAAGACATTATGTTTCATTTTTATGTGTTACCACATTCCATGCCTTTACCTACTGCTTCTTCTCATGATTATGATTATGATGTTATGATATTGATTATTTTAACCCCATGTTATATTGATTCATGCCCTTATTTATCCTCTTACTCAAATTTTATCTCACCTCCTATTTTGATGTATATCCTCAAGTGATTACTTATACTAAGGATAACACAGTGACCAATAAGAAGCAAGAGAGGAAGTAATTAAATAAACGTTTATTTTTTATTATGTAAAAGTTATATATGGTCTAAATTTTACCAAGAAACTAAACCATTGGATCCTGATTGTGTAATGATTTTATGTTTTGTTAAACGATGTAATAAGTTATGTAAAAAAATTAGGGTCGTTATAATGATGGACCTCAATACATGAAGTAGGAGACATTGAATTCCCCGACATTTTATAGATCATTAGGGGTAATGAATAGAGTAGTAAACTGTTTGAGATAAATAAGTTCACTTTTTTATACATCCATGATCCCATGGTATCTAACATATTATCTAGTTTTTAATAGATTTAGATGGTAATCAGTTTACTAAAAGTGTTGACAGTGTTTTAAGTAAAGAGAATGCAGTAGAATCATATAGTGTGTTACTTGATTTGGAACCTAATATATAGGTGAAGGAAGTACGGAATGGATACTTTGATTCATTCCAAGGATAATAGTTTAATAAATAGATAAATTATATGTATTATAATTATCCAAATGAAAACCAAAATTATCAGAAGGATAAATCTAGGCATTGAACTCATAATTCCAATTTAAGAAAATACACTCTCAAATTAAAAACATTGGGATCCATAAAAATTATTACATGATTGACTGGATGTGTTTCCTCTGTGGATTTAGTTCTTAGTGTACACCATAGTGATCTAGATGAGTCTCAGTATTCAAATAGTGATGGTTTCTCCCAATCTAAGGAACTTATGAGTTATATCTTCAAACTAATATCTCATCCACATAATGAACTTATAAATTCTGATAATGATATTTAATATTTTTTTATGTACATGAAGAAGATTAGAATAAGGATTATAATATTTTTAAATGGGAAAGAAATTTTTTGAAAATGAATAATCTCATGGAAAATGATGATTTTTGAACCACTTGGGAATGTTTTTGTACATGGTCAATCACCCAAATCCTAAGGTAGGGCTTATAATTCTATAATGAAAAAGGTACCAAAAATATTCATATAATATATTATTTATCTACCTAGGTATTCATAATTATTTTTATTAGTGATTTTACTAGTTTTCAATGACATTTTTTATTGGATTTCCATTAGAAATTAAAAGGGGAACTTTGAGGGTGAGGATTATTACTTTAATAAATACATATTATTTTGGTTGTGGATTTCATTATTGGATAGTTATCATGGACTCATTTACACTTTAATATGTCATATTTGAAGTTAAAAGGGGATTTTGTGTAATGCTAAAATGGTTTTTGTTCACTGAATTTTAGAGTTTCAATGATAAGAGATGTGAAGTAGAATAAGTACTTTGTTAATTTCATTCTATTGATTTTCATAGGAATTTTAATACACTAATTATTTTAACAATTAAAAAATATCTTGTATTTTTGTTTAATAATATATATCATGTAAGGATACATATATATTCACAATATCTAAAGGATAAACCCTACTCATTGTAGACCTTAAATGATTTTAGTGTATCATATGGTAATGGATAATACCTTTTCCTGTTAAGGAAAAATTGATTAATTTGTAAGGCTTAACCTTATACATCCCTATGTTCAATAATATTGGGAAAATATTGAAATTATTTTAAATTATTAATTTTATTAATTTTGTTAATTTTATAAAATTTACTATTGAATAAGTAAGGTTGGAAGATAACTTGTTTTTTATTCATCATAACCAGTTACAAAGGTTTATTTTAGGGAATAAAAGAACCATTTCTTTGATCCACCTTATGTGAATTATTTTGGGGCCTCTATAGACGTTTTTTAATATCTATCAATTAATTATTAAAATAAATATTTTTACAAATTCACTAAAATAAGGATATTGTATTTGATGATATCTCTAATCCATAGCCTATGATATAGAAATGAAGATGATTATATCATAATATATGACTTGTTTCTATTATATTATACAACAGATAGTGGCATGGGATATGGATTGTTTTACCACATTCACATCTTCCAATATGGTTTCCATTAGTTAGGAAAAATTAATAAGATACATTTATGGTTACAAAAATATATCATGGTCATTTGAAGTGTTCAAGTGATCATATCCCCAATAGTCATATGTTATTGTAACGTATGACCGCTATCATGATTTGAAGGTCGATACTCGACTCCATTCATTGAATTAAGGAATCTAATATAAGGTATTTATAGTGTTCCATAACATTCATAAATTATTATTGAATCATTTTTTAGAAAAAATAACATAACAATAATATAATAAAGAATTGTATGGTTTAGTGTCTTGAACAAATTAGGTTCATACAAAATGATTACATATAAATTTTTAAAAATTATTTAAATCATTTATAATGGTAATTATAAAATAGTTTTTTGATCATATTAACACACATAATCACCTGAGGACACACATCAATTAAAGGTTTTGGAATAATCCTAGAAATGGGAGGAATAATAAGTAAGGTACATGAGGCATGAATTAATATAGTACATCGTTAAGCATAATCATCATAATTTTATAATAAGAAAAGTATCATAATCATTATCATTGGGAGATTAATTTTAAAGAAACATGGAATGTGAAAATTAATAATAATGTAAAATCATAATGTTGTATTAAAATTCCACACATAAATTGTGAAAAAATAGTATCATGTCCACACATAACATATGTGTAAAAATAATCACTTAAAAAATTGCGAACAAAGATACCATCATGTTAAAATATGATGAGTATAATATCATGATATATAACAAATTATCCAATGAACTAGAGGGATATATAATTGTAGTCCCACCCATCACATAATAAAATGCTCATAATTCTGAATTTCACATATAAATGAAATTTATATCAATCATAAACTTGAAATAAACAGTTAAGAAGTAATATTTTTATTAATGGTGTCATAAGGTATATATTAATGAATAAAAAATTTAGGTTTTAAAAAAGAATAATGGAAACATAGTTATGGACATTTAAAGGTAGAACTAACAATTATAATATCATATTTCATGGAGATGTTAATAGACATAAGAAGAATATAATCGAATGTTTTTGTAAATGGATTTGAAAAAAACATGAAGGTGACTTAGAATTTATCATAATGAAATGAGAACATTTATATACATAGATGAATAATATTGAGAGAGAAAAATATCCTTTATTAAAAATTTATTACAGATTCATAGTGAAATGAAAGATGAATAAAAGATCCTCTAAAAAGAAGAATTTGGTTTAAAAGTCCCCTTATGAACATTATAATTTTTGAATTGATCCTAATTTTTAAAAATTTCAATGAATAAGAATGTAAATCTCAATAAAATTTCAATAATAAAATTATTATGAGACTTGGGATGGATCAAACATAGATAACACATGAAATAATAAAAGAGGGAATCCCAAAGTGAAAGGATGAGAGAGAATACCCTTACCATGCGTCTCACTTCATTTTGTCACATTTCTACCTCTTGTATATTAAACTTTTTTTAATACAAAAAAAATTCAAAAATGTTAATTCTATTCATTTAAGTTATTATTCATCAAGTATAACCATTAAAATTTATTCATTGATCATTTTTAGTTAAATATGATATTTTTCGATGACATTCTTTCTTCAAATTATCCAATTTTACTTTCATTTTTTTTATTTTGATTGATAATAATTTTTCATATTGTTAAATTAAATGAGTAAAAAAGTAATTATAGTGTTTATATTTTAAAATATATTATTTAATAACAAAATTTAAAAATATTTGTTACATTGGTGATATAATAACCAGCATCAAATATACTAAATGAGAATTTCTAATGTCGTTTATGTCAATAAACGAAGTAAAAAATATATCTTCCATATTATTTGTAACATTGTGCTTTAAAATAAATGATGTTAAAATCCTAAAAAATGGTATTTATAATGATTATTTATTCAATATTTGATGATAAAAAATAAAACCCTAACATATAAGTTTCATTTTTCTAACATCACGATCATGCAATTTAACATTCCAATCTATAAATTATTCATTCTGAACATATAAATTTTATTTTTTTCATCACACTCATGTGTATTTTATTACCACAAACATGCATATCATATTCTAAAATCTTTCTTCCATTTACACTAAAATATATATATCATATTGTACACACTTTCTTCCATTTACATCTCAAACTTATATTTATTCCACCAACATCAAATCTATCGATAGTAGGCTATTTTCTCTCAATTATTATTTCTCCCTCAACTAATCATTCTTAGATTCGAAATCATGAATTTAAATACATTAATAATATGGAAGAGTTCACATAAATTTGTCAAAAAGTGTAAATGATTTCTAAAATAATAAATACATTTGTTTGAAATTTATGATTTATAAAAAACCATTTCATAGAGATAAAATACTTACAATGATTTATTTTTTCTCATAAAATTTTTTTCTAAGTTTTTTTAGAAGATTGTGAATTATTATCATTACATTGTTGAATGATCATTAATTTTTTCAATTTTATTATTTTAGACTGATTATTTTATCAAACGAAAACACAATTATTATTGTTTATTCTCTAAATAATGTGTAAGGTGTTTTGTATTCTCTCATAATGTTTTCAGAAAAAATTTACATCGGTTTTTTAAAAACCAAAATGAATGATTATTTTACACTTTTTTTTGAAACTGAAGTTAAAAAATATTTTCCATGTTGTTTTTTTATATAACATGCATGAAGAATTACTTTTCACATTGGTTTTAAAAAAAATGACATAAAAAATTTCTCAAAAAAATAAATTATATTAATATCCATTGAGTTTAATGAATTCATTTTTATTTAAAATAAATGATATTAAATATATATTTACAATGTTTCCTGGAATGACATATCCTCAAAAAAAGATATTAAAAACATTAAAAAACTAATGTGAAAAAATTTGTTTTTATACTATTATTATATTAAAAATATTATAATAAATTAAAATAATTTTATAAATATAATATATTTTCTACAATAACTATCAATGTGGGTTTTCATATGTAAATCATTTGCAACATCCTCATAGGTAGATGAATACGTCCATTAAGAGGACATGCCAAAATGAGGGTTGAGAGAGTATATATACCTTAAATGAAATAAAATGGCTATTCCATATCATAATAATTTAAATATGTTATATAATTATATATTAAATTTTTTATGAAGTTATAAAACGAAAATATTTTTGGGGATTATAATGAATAAGGGAAAAATTAAAAGGGGTGATTGTTTGATTACATCTTCATTGAATTTTTACTTATTTCTCCTTTATTAAGGATTAAAGACTTAAGCTCTTGTGATTGTATGATAGAAAACAATTCATCAAGATCTAAGGATACTTAGGAGGATATAAGTATGTATATATTAGGCTATGATAAGTGAGTGAGAAGCAATTCTTCAATTGAAATTAGAGGGGGTAATTATACTTGAGGGGATGGGAAATTTTAGGGTTAAAATATTTAATAGATTATTGTTCAAAATTAAAACATTAAATAGTATTATTTTTTACATTATGACTTATATTTTTAAAAAATATATTTTTTTTATAACTTTAAAACCATTTACACACTAAAAATATTAGTTTATACAAAATGAATGAAAAAAATATCGTGGAAAACCTTACATTTTTAGACTTTGAAAATTACTTTTTATATTTGGAAACTAGTTTTATTGTTTATAAATGAATCATTTATATTATTACATCAATTTTGGCTTTATATAACTCTTTTTGGATTTATTATTTCATTATTAAATTTTTATAATTTTTACAAACATACTCTATTTTATGAAATCAATTTATATTATTTACATAAAAATAAAAGATTTTCAGAAAATTACCATAAATTCACTAATATATAGTTTTGACATGGTTATTCAAAAAAATAAATTAATTTTATCTAAATAATTTTCAAAAATATGTAATTTTATTTATTAACATAAAAGGGTATGTTTTTTTAAATTGCATTAAAATATAGTTTATCAAAAAACCACTTATATTTTCTTTGAGTTTATAATTAAAATTTTGTTTTGAGAAATTATAATATTTATAGTTACCTCATGTATTCATGGTAAATAATATTTTTATATAATTTTAGTATTCTATTGGTTGGGTTACTATTTTAATAGTACGGTTAAAATTCCTAAAGATCGTGCTAATTTTCATAATTGTCGGTTTTACTATTCAAATGGTTGTATTAGTTTTATACTTTAAAAAATACCTAAGATTTTTTTCACTAATCATTCAATTTAATTCATATCAAGGTTTGACAATATTTATCTTAAAAAATTGGTTATAATGCTAACATTTTGTTTCTTTTTTAGTTTTCTTCACAAGAGTGATAATTCTAAAAGATCACACTTGTAGCACTGAGATGTATCATGCAAGGAAACTGATAAGGAAAAATAAATGTACCCAAAATTTACTAAGATTAAACTTTATTTTCAACTACCTCTTCTTAGACTCAAACCACTACCCCAATTAAGGGGAATGAATCTGATATGATCTCTCAAAAATAACATACATAAGTGACATGGATAATAAAAAATATGCAACAAAGATAGATTTTTAAAAGGTTGATCTCATTACAAAAAACATAATCCTTGTATTTCTGAACTTTTTTATTGACATTGATTATTATATAACTATAATTTCTAGTGATTTGAAGTGTATTATAATTCACACACATGTTTCGGGTTTCTATCATTCACTTACCTTATATGGTGTTATTTATATTGGAACCACCAGTTTATCAATGGAATTTTTTATACTATTACCCCCATTTATTTAATGGTGTTTCTTAATGAACTCCATAATAAGATATTTCTTTTACTCCCGGTGTATTTTCATTAACTTTAGGATCCTCTTCTACAACTGATGTCTTTTACTGCCACTAAATTAGAAACATCAACTATATGTATGTCAGTCTAGTACTATTATTCAATAAGTAGAAGATATTAATTGTACTCTAACTCACTAAATTATCAAAATGATCAAATAATATATTTTCAACACATTACATATTTTTTTCTTCCTCAATTCACTAAATATGTATAAAATATTATTTCCAGGTCAACATGCTATTCAAAAATACTTAATCATCAATATTTATCTAATTATATCCATAAAATATATTCCACATAGGATTTAAACTATTTAAATAGGGAATATTGAATGGTTATGATGAATGAATTTATTTTTCTCCTTTTCCAAACTTTCATTATATAGGTAATAATAATTTTCATGGTGTACTCAAGTGTAAAATTAATTCATCACATGCATGTATAGTGAATGTTTTTTACATCACCTTTAATATGTATTCACAAAACCCAAATCTAAACCAAACTCTCCTCATCTTATCTTCTTCTTCTGGATGTGGAAATTATTGATCTTTCAAAGACTCCTTCACATAATAAGATCATTAAGGATCATGTTTTTTCTTTGAAGGATAATATATATGCATGGAACTTACTTCCTCATCCTTCTTTACACAAACATGAACATGTGTTTTAAAATTATTTATATTATTATCTATTCATGGAATCATACTAAATATTTTTTAGGATGCTTGATCTCAAAAAAAACACATGGATAATATTATATAAGACCATATGTTCTACTCACATGCCTCTCTCTTGGTAATTCTCTCTCAGAAGCTCTCTATATTTCATTTTACTTATATTTCTCATCTTGAGTTCTTTATATTTATTGAAGATGTAAAATGATGTTGTTTTTAAATAATATGTCAAGTTAGGAAATTTTTTAACCATTATAAAAATAATTTAAATACTTCTCCTCTTTTTGAACCATTAAACACCTAATAAAAAAATAAAGATCCACTCATATTCATGTGATGTTGAAAATAACATAGTCACTGGTTTGTGAACCAGTCTCATATATAGCCTATTGAAATTACATCATATAATAATTAAATGATATTATATTGTATGTGAACAATCCTATTACACCTTGTGAACACCATATTCTCATAACGAATGCTTTCCTTTATCACATGCTACATGATCTGTGTACTATAGGTTGTATGGTAATTCCATATTATAGTTTCACACAGTAGGTCCATATATTACATGTTTGAAAACACAACTACATATTGCATAGATCCAATTGTATTATTTCATTTTCACACAAGTAAAAAATTTAATCCACATATCATGTACTCAACACCATATAATAAATTTAAGCATGCTCGCTCAGTATCATCACATACTCCTAACATGCATTTTGTTCCAAATTCATTCATATGCTCATGCCTAATAACAATGTGGCATATATTACCAACCTTATGGTCTCTATTCCATTGTCAAATTATATTATTTCATATCTCATAATGAACTCACGTGATCGATATATCCTTACATATTGGTTTTTATGTTCCTTATGAACTCATTTCACATTTGAAACATGGTATAACAGAACCCTTCTTTACAAAGTTGATGAATTTGAGTATCATTGTTTCGGTTTAAATCATGTGGACCTAGTCGATATTTCTATATCATTTAATGAATGAACACAAAAAATAAAGTTTCATCCTAAATATGACTTGTAGATAGAGGATATGTTTTAATTATCCATAATGTTTATTTAAAATCTAGTGAAAATGAGAAGGGTGTTTGTGGTTACATACCTCAACTATGTCTCCCCACACAGATGAATCCAACCATTTCATGTGCACTAACCCACACAAATGCATTCCAGTGACTCACCGTTATGGGTTATCTACCCTTAATATTCACCTCCTCTGTGCCTTTATCAAATTTGGAAACCTTTAACTTGTATTATTTTTAATATACTGATTACAACTTCATCCAAAAAATATCTTCCTTATTTAATTGGATGGATTCTTCTATGTTGTAAACAATGTGAAACCTTAAAATATCATTATAACATGTATTAATAAATTGGATCAGTAGAAAATCATCACAAGACAAGGTAATATTGTCTTACCAATCATTACATACAATGATCTTATCTAATATGACATCCAATGAATCCATAATAATCTTTCAAGAATCATGGCTCGTTTTATATATTTATATGATAATCAATAATAATGAAGAAAAATTCATAATATTTAAACATAATATTTTATTCATCAAGCTATATTGATAGAAAATAAAACATTTCTCATCATACATTCACATGGGATCTTCAAGAATGACCAAAAAATTATTCTTATTATTTTTTTATTTCCCGATTAAACTATTCTTAATTTGATTTTGTATATTTATCATTTTTATTTAATGTCATAAATTAATGGAAAATAGAATTTTTGGTTTTTATTATGTGGTTCATGTTTTTATTATTATATCTTATACCTATATATAGATCATATATACATTAATAAGTAAGATATCATGAAGGAAATACTGAGTTTTTTCATTCTTACACTATTAAAAATTTCACCCCAAAAGTTTTACGCACATTCTTTATTGATAATTGATTGGGGAAATTTTGTTTCATTATATACCTAGGTTCCCATATTTATACATCATAATATTATTTTCACCAATGTAATTTGATGAGGTGAGTTTTATTATTGGGTATAATTGTAACATCCTGATATTTTGAGAAATATGTTTTTTTCCGAATTAATTTAATCTTTTCGATATTTTTCATTTCATACAACACTAAATATAGTTTAATATTATATCTCTATGTTTGGATTGTGTTGTATGCAATACTAATTTAATCATTAACTATAAAAAAATCTCTTAGATTATTTTTCAGTACATGAAATATATGTTTTTCTTGTATTACAAACAATACTGAGTCCCTTAGATAGGTTTTGTTACACACAAGGCTAAGTTTTTACCGAACTACAATATACTATTAATATGATTATTAAAATATCATTATAGCGACCAACAAGTTGTTAGAATGGAAGTTACGAATAATATTAACTAAATTTTTAAAACATGATCTATATATTTATATAAAATGAATCTTTTTTTATCAATTAGTATGATTAAATATAAGAACTATTTGAAAAAAAAAATTCTTTTATAAGAAAAATATTTTTCTACATACAAACACAATTTTATCTAAATCTATCAAAAACCAACTTTTGATTAATTTTTTCAATAAAATATATATATTATATATTTAGCCAAACTTTTTTATATTCATCTAATGTATTTTATAGGTACAAGATAAGAATAAATCCAATTTTATGAATTAAAATGTATTCATCTAAAAGGTAATTTTATCACCTTTTAATGGAGAACCCATTTTAAATATGAATTTTGACACATCTATAATTTATATTTGAATAAATAATGTTCATTTTTAAAGTGTAATATAAAAATTATATTAAGGTAAATTTTTATTAGTTTTCTATGAAGTTTCATTTTTTGATGAATAGTTAATAATATTGAATTTTAATTCAAAACTAGTTCTTTGCCTAATTTATTTTTAAGGTTAAATTATTTTTTTATTGTTTTTAATGTTAAATTATATCAATTATACATTAATGAATATAATTTATGTCACTGGTATCAATTTCACTTTGAAATTAGATATCAAAACTTACCAAACTTTAGAACATTTTTACTTCAAAAACCTGTTTTGTTGTCCAGTCTACAGGATTAAATTAGAATTAATCTCGACCACTTATGTGATTATAATTTGGGAATGGATTAAATATTTGGAATTAAAATAATATATAATTTAAATTAATTGCATAATAGTTTTTGACAAAAAATATTAGTGAAATCAATTAAAACTAATTACAATGATTAAGAGGAAAATTAGCTTAACAAGGGACTGAACATTACACTTAAGGACCAAAATGACCTTTCAAATTTTAAAAAAAATCATTTTTTTCCTTTTCTTGACACCATAATATCTTTTATTTAATTCATTTCATTATTATATCTAGCTTTCATAGGAAACAATTGTGTGGAATTCCCTTTTCAAAAAATTTCAAGAAAGTCACTCCTATATTATAAAAAGGAACTCAACCCTACCACTTATTCATACATATCATTCCCTTTGGTTAACTAACATATGATAAAATAATATCCCAGAATACCTCCATTAATCCTAGTATCCTACCTTTTAAAATAATTCCTACCAAGGAAGCTCTATTGTGAAAACCAAGAGGAGTTACCCAAAGGAGAGGTAACATCCTTCCTCAAGATCATTTGTTTTATTTTCATTCTCATCCCCCTCAACTATTCTCATTACATGTTTATATAATAACCATAGTATCATAAATATACTAAGATATTTTAATTCTAAGGGTTATAATTACACTTACATACACTTCAATCTAATGGGTAAAGTACTTGATGTTCTTGTGTATGGAAAACTACCGCCTCACGAATCGATGTTGTTTGTTTTTAATTTAACACCTATCATGGTTTATAATTATTATAGAAAATATATTTTTATATAATATATATTATATTTTCAAAATACTTTATTCTTTTGGAATTTTTATATAAAACATACCTTCATTGTTTCTTTCTTTTTTGTAAATATGATAACTTCGTTTGTGGACGTGTGGACTAGAGCCTCCTCAAAGTGATGTGATTAATTAACATTCTACATCGAATATATTAAGGATGTGTTTAGTGAACCTATATGATATATAAGTAATAATAAATATACTTTAATGATATTATATATATATATATATATATATTTCATTTACATTTTTTCTTTCAATAATCCACTAAAATGGAAATAGTGTTCATGTGTACGTATGGTCAACTGTCTCTATAAATAGTGTATTTCATATCATATTTATATATTTTATAGATTATTGTAAATAAATATATACTGAATATATATGATATTTATTTAATTAATTACATTCTATAAATAATTAAATAATTATCTAAGTAAGATGATTAAGAATAGATAGCCAAAACTTATATGATAAATAAAGTAGATACTATCTGAAACATAACATTAACATGGAGTATTTAATAAAAATGTAATATAAAGTATTGAAAAAATAATATATGGTATTATATATATTAATATGTATACTTTTAATATTTATAAAAAACTTATATTTATTATATAGGAGGTTTGAATGTGTACAAAAAAATTCTAGACTTAAGGTGATGGAATTTCATCTCACTTTTTATTTTCATGAGATACATGTCATATTCATGACTCAATTGTATTCTATGGTGAATATACTTCCCTATGATATGTTATATCACTAATTTAATTTATTTAATGATATATAAATTTTATGTTATTATTTCATGGGGAACACGATTATAATGTTGCCCAAGTGGTAATGGTTTTCTGGTCTTACTCTTATTTATGTGAGACTTATAAAATATTCACCACACATTTAATTTATGTGATGTTTTTAATTCCCATGAATGTCATTTGAGATTTATATAATTAAATATATGGTTATTTAAATATCCATTTTATGATCTTTATTTCATGGTTTTCATGTTTCAAAAGTCACAAAATCAGTAAAGTTATTTTCCCTCAATTTTCTTTCTTTGAGATAAATTCCATGTTATGCACCTATATTTTTATATAAATTGTATATAATACCCTTTTATATATTATGTAATATTCTTCTATTAATTATATTTTTAAATAAATTTAATTTTATTCTTACATGATTATTTGGATTCAAATTTACCGTATTGGTAATAGTTTATTGCAAAAATATCATCATTATCGAGATTGTTTATGATTATGCTTCCACTGATAAAATATTATGATCCACATCTCAAGAAAATTCATGAATTTTCTTCTCCTCTATTTATTCATGATATCTCCATGTATTAGTAAAAAAAATTCCACTCTTTTTTACTTAATATGATTGAGAAAATTCTCTCACAAAAATATTACTTTATTTTTCTTTTCAGTCAGAAATCATTATTCTTTAAAAACCATGACTTCTACAAAGGATTACAAAAAGAATTTTTTTTTAAGTGTTTTAAATATTTTCAATCATATTTTATAATTCATCAAGGAAAAATATTTTCAAATGGTATCAAGATTAATTTTTATTTTTTCAAATTATTTTCAAAGCAAAAAAATCATGATGTTTTCAAGCTTTCTTTATGAGTCTTAAAGGTTTTTTCAAAGAAAAATTTTTTCAAAATATTTTCAAGCTTCCTTTAAATGTTTTAGAATCTATTTTAAAACAAAAGGTTATTAAAAATGTGTTAGGTTTCAAATATATTTATTTCATATTAGAAAAGATATTTTGATCAAGAAATTTTTTAAATAAAATTGGATATATTTGTTTATAATAAAAGATTGTTTGAAATGGTTTTATGAAATAGAATCTCAAAGAAAGGATATTTAAAATAATAAAAGTTCCATAATATATTAAAAAATCCCTCTCTATATAATATGAAATTATTTTTTATTGTTTATGATCCACTGGGGATATGATCCAATAATTCCATTAATGTTATTTTTTGGATGGTTTATATTTTGACAACATGATTTCTATGAAAATAATTTATATTTAACTAGTTATATGCACATGAAACCTGTTTCATTTCATAGTTATATATTTGATGAAATGATTATAAAACCTATCATTTTCCACAGGTTAAGATTTAATCACATGTTTATGACACCCATTTCATTGAATGGGTTATAATATGATTGATTGTGATTTTTTGGGACATGTATATATGATTTCTTTATGAGATAGTTAGGAACTATATATAACTCTAATGCATTGGGTAAAGATTAATATCTCATCAGATAATTATAGGAATCAAGTCGATAGGCTTCATCCACTATGTGAAGATGGAAAAACCCAGTCGACTATGGGATGATGGGGAAACCAAATCCACTATGGGAAGATGGGGAAACCCAATACATTATGGGAATATGGGGAATCCTAATCCTGTACAAGGAAATTATAGAAATTGGTGATGGTGGTGTGTCCCACCTAGAAGTTGTAGTCCCCAAGAAGTGGCCTATCAGTTTTTGGAAATGTTCCTAGACTAATTGGAAATAATATTACATTTTTATGTTTCTTACACAATTCAATTTATTATTCCTATATTACACATTCATAGATTATGATCTTGATTCCCTTATGATTCATGTCTTATGAAATTCCATTATTTATTCCATGATTCACATTTATTATCTTTGATATGTAGGGTATGATATTAAAATTTCATGATCATGTTCTCATACCCTTATTTTCAGGTCTATGCTTACATATCTCCCTTTTTACCCTTACTAAGAATCTAATCTCACCCGTTTTAATGTTTCCATTCCCTAGGTTATAAAAATATGTATTATGTATGATGGGTCTATGAACGATTCTAGACATAAAAAACCCGGTGGGAGATGATGTAGCTCACTTTTGTACTAGTGTTTACATTTTTATATTCCCTAAGTCACTAAACTAATATAGTCTTTGGGCATCAGTTTGTGTAATGTATTAAGTATTATTAAGAAATAATGTAATTTCTATGTACATTAATCATGGGTCATTATAAGAACAGTGTCTCTATGGTTCATTATTCTTACAGATTACTCCTTAGAAGAGATATCATGCTACATTTTTACCACTTCTGGAATTAGTACATGTGGGGTATCAAGTATGTCTATTCTTAGGAGAGATACAAGGAACACTTGTGGAACTTATATTTGATTTGGTGAAAGTTCTAGTAAATAGGATATAGATCCTATGGGATAAAGGATCTTAAAGGGGAAAATGTACCTATAAGTGAGTTCTCCCTTCTTTCTAAACCTCACCGATCTCTTCCAGGGTGATAATCAAAGGAACACTTTGACTCCAATCCATGTATATTTGATGATTATCAGCATAGATTATCTAATGATTCTAAGTAGGTTTTATTTTTTATAAATGGTTTAATATTATCTATCATCTCTAGAACAAGTTTAGGTTCAAATAGATTTTTTTCTCCATCTTCATACCAACATATAAGAGTTCTGCACCTCTTCCCATATAGAGATTTATATGGGGATATATATTTGAGTCACTAATTTTATTCTATAAGAACTAAACCATTGAAATATATTTATCTCAACATCCTTTAAATACCATTGATCATGATCTCAATATTCCTTTGACTATCAGAATATCTAATTCATATTTTACATTATTCTTAGGGTGATAGATCATATTAAATTTTAACTCAGTATTTGGTGAATATTGAAGAATCCTCGAAAACTTAATTCTGAAAATTATATCTTAATCAGATACAAAAAAAATTGGTTCATCATTCAGAATTTCCACTTATTTACATATACATTTGAAATTTTATCATGTGATAAATTCTTTCAAATAGTGATTAAGTGATTAGTTTTAGTGATTCAATCCACCATAACCCATATAGTGTTGTTTACTTTAGATTTCATTGAGATAACCATTCAAAATTCTATGGTTATGTAATACCATTTAAAATTTGGTATGGGAAATGGTTTCACAATTCCATTCAACTTATGACACCCTTCATTGATGTTCTTACATTCCAAGAACTTTAAGGTGTGATCAATAATATACTTATTCATGTTTTCACTCCAGAATTTCTCACAAATATATTAATATATCATGTTAATTCTAGGATGGAAGTAAATGATGATCCAAGTCTATCATCCAATAACTCTTTATTTATCTTTGATGATTATGGAATATAGAGCCTAGTTCCAAATAAAATTACCCTATTTTTATTGATGTTGAATACATAAATATTCCATATCATTGTTTGCCTAACATTCTTTTGATGCTCCAAATATTTGGTTTATGCCTCCTTGGTTTTCTTTGAAATAGTTGATTATAAAATAATTTGGGAAAGGTGTGAGTTATTACCTTTATTTATGATTTTCATATCCAACCTTTACACATCCACAAAGATTGGGTCTTTATAAATCCTAATTATACATATAGTATTAGGTTCCCTTATACTAAGAGTATCATCCACCTTCTTTTCCATTCTAGTATTGTAGTGAGTTGATCAATAAAATTACATTATAAACTTTAACCATCATAATTGATGCATGTTTAGCTACTTCTATGTGAATATATACTTTAAACTCTTAGTATTAGTACATATGTCAAACTTATATCCATATAGGTATTTTATCTCAATATTATTTTAAAAGATAAGATCCAATAACTTTAAATCATATAACAAGTATTTCTACTCATGGATCAATAATTTTCTAAATGTATAGGAAATTAATTTATCTTCTTTCATGAGTACACAATAATGGCCTTTCTTTTAAGTATCATTGTACACAAAAACCTATTATCTAATTGAGGGGATTTTTGGTATAGGTTCATTTCATAGGCACTTCTTGTATTCCTTTTTTCTTCCCATACTTTAATCCATCCAAAAACACATTAACTGTCCTTGTTATAACATATTGGGCTATAAAATCATGATATATTTCTCACAAAGCAAAAGTAATACCCAAAAAATCCATAAATAATATGGATCTCTATGACACTTGAGGATCTCAGCTAACCCTCAATTGACCTGGCCTTTGAGGGATCAACATAAATTCCCTCACGTGTGATCACATGTACCAAAAATGTGACTTTTTGTATCCAAGAGTTATAGTTGCTTAAAGTAGTGTACAATTTCTACTTTCATAAATCCTTTATCAGAATCCATATATTCTCATAAAATTCCTCCTTGATTGTGTATTATATAACTATATCATAAATAAAGACCATAAAAAATTAATTTCTTAGTCTATAAAGACTCTACTTATTCGGTCTATAAAGATTTTAGAAGGATTTGTATATTTGAATGGAATCACTATAAACTCATAGTGTCCTTATCTTATACAAAAATATAACTTTATTATATCTTATGTATTCATTGTAAGATGATGATATATAGAATGGTGATTATATTTTGAGGAGTATTGAGCTCCTCAATGTTGATTGAAAAAGTTATCAGTCTTTGGAAGTGGATAATTATTATTTATAGTGATATTTTTGAGCTCTCGATAATTGATGTAAAACTATATTGAACCATCCCACTTCCTAAAAAATCATTTTTACACCCATAAGGTGGTGAATTATAGGGTTTGAATCCTTTTCACAAATGATCATGTAGTTTCTTCTTTAACTACTTTGATTCTATCATGTTCATCCTATAAGGGATCATTGATATAAGATTGGATATGGGTATAAGTTCATTTGATTAATCTACCTAGTTATCAAGATGAATTTTAGGAAATTAATCAGGGAATACATCAATATATTCCCTTACAATGGATGTGTTCTAAAGGTATATGTTTTCCATTTCCTAAATAATGTGACCAAGATTTGATTCTTTATTGGGTATCAATACACACTCCATTGGTGAGTTTACTAAAGGGTATTCATAACCTTTGTTTCAAATATATACGAGTACTAGGTATTAACACTCTAATTTAATTTTGATTTTATTTCATTATAAACCCTATTTTATGGGTTGAGAGTAACCCTTACATGACTAAAATCCTATTGCATCCCAAAAAAAAATTTAAATTTGATGGCATAATTTTTTATGATATGAAGGAATATGAATAACATTAATCAAATAAAAATTTTCCATTATTAAGTGAATAGTGAGTTTACCTTTTACTAATATTTATTACCTTTGAATAACTTTGGTTTAGTCAGATGAATTGAACTGTTCTCAGTACATTTATAGTTGAAGCATTATACCATAAGTGGTGCATTAATTGGTTCCTTCCTTTATTCCATATAGTTTATTTTATTCATAATGCCTCATTAGTATTAATTATATTTATTCCCTTCTCTTCCACATTTGAACCATTTCATTATTTCTAAATAGAAAATTTCAATGGTTTTTTTTTATATTTGAAATGTGGGTGGTTGGATATCCTTTACTAATTTTTCATTTGATACATAAACATTAAATTTAATCCGTAATTTTGTATCTCCATATCCATGAGACCCTTCCCCAAACATTATCTTAACATTTAGAATTCACTAAACCACATATTCATAACTCCTAAAGTATTATGTGGCATGATATTTTTATAGATTCAGTTTTAAACCACCAAATAAGCTATCTATTTTTCTATCATTATTGATAAAAAACATGAGGTGTTCCTTGAAATCCAAATGGAATTCGTCTCATAAGTTTCATCAAATTCAGTCTTTATTTTCTTAAGATATATAAATTATCTCTATATCTTGGTATGAAGTGACTAATGTAAATATTAGTTAATATATATATTGTTAACATCTTTCCCTCCATTTCATCCACTCTATTCTTTAGCATAATATTCTAAATCAATTTCCATCATCGATCAAATTCTCTTTATAAATGGTATAAATTATTCCCAACTTTCTCCTCCTTAGAACTAAGAATCCTTGAAAAGATAATTTCCATGGTGTTTACCATTTGTTCCATAACAAGTGGATCATTAGATTAAGTAAATGTAAATGGCCATTGGTGTATGAAGGACACCATGGCTAATTACTCCTTCATTGGTAAATTAAAATATTCCAAATGGTTAGGTTATTAATCATATACTAAAGAAAGTGGTTAAGTAGCTCCATGAGGTTTTTAAGTCCATCTACCATTACATTAAAATTTTCATTCAGATAAAAAATTCATTATCAATAACATGGTTTATTGGTATGATTTATACTTCATCCCACATTTTCAAAAAATATTTATAGTTGGTCCAAAACATAATTCTATAAATCCTGGATAAATAACTTATTTACATGTGTAAATAAAATATAAATTACTTACATATGGGTTCAATAAGTTTAGCCTATGTTATATTTTTCTAATATAATTCATAAATTAACTAACCATTTTTTGATACTAACTATAGTGACTCAAAAAATTTATAAATGATTATTACATCATTTTTTAATATATATATATATATACATACATAACAATAATATAATCTAGAATCAAAACTATTAGCGTTTTGGGAAAAGTAGGTCCATACAATATGATTACCTAAGAAATTTTAAAAATTATTTAAATCCTTCAGAATTTTCCTCCTAAAAGATTTCATAATCCACTAAATAAAGATAAATTATTTTTTAAATAAATAAAATAAAAGGTGATATAATATCCCATTAATAGGAGGAATAATAGTAGAGGTGTATGAGACATGAATCAATATAGTACATAGGTGATCATGTCCATCATTATCATATCATATGAAAAGTTTAATCACCAAAAGAATGGGGGAGTAATTGAAAATAGAAATGGAATATTTCATTTTCATAATAATGAAACCTGATAACATTGTGGTCAATCCAAAAAATAAATTGTGAATAAATACAACACCTTGTTCACCTCTAACATATTTGTAAAAATCATTAATTCATAAATATTGAATGAAGATAACATATTGATCACATAAAATAGAAATAATCTCATGATATATATCATATTACTCAATGTGTTGGAGCGAAATAAAATTCCAAACCCACCCATCACATCAAAAAAGGCTCACAGTCATGTATTCAACATAAAAAGAAACTTTTATTATCCATAAACATGAAATACTCCCATGAAAAAAATGATATTTATAAGGGTGTCTTGAATCGCATATTAGTGAATAAAACATTAAAGTTCCCAAATATAAGAAGTTAAACCATAATTTTTTATGTTTAAGGGTATAATTAACAAATAAAATATCATGTTTTATGAATAGGAGAATAAACAGAAGAAGAATTGAATATAATTTTTAAAAGAAAATATTTGATAGAAAATCATGAAGGTGTATTACAATCCATCCCAATGAAGTACGAACTTGTATATACCTATTAAAAAATAGAAAAATATATAAATACCTTTCTACTAAGTTTTTAGATGAATGATGGTAAAAATATAGAATAAGGGAAGATAAACTCGAAAGAAGAATTCGGTTCAGGAGTCCCCTTATGAATGTTATACTGTATGAATTAATAATAATTATTAATAATTTCAATGAATATTCATGTAAATACATAGAATAGGTCAATCAGAAAATTATTATTAGAATTGGGGTTGATCATAAATATAAAACATTTGAAATAAGAAAATAGGGGATCTCAAAGTGAAAGGTTGGGAGAGAATAGTGTTACCTTAGATCATGTTTTGTATCACCATGGACATTACTTCTGTATAATAAAATTAGGATTATGATAACATGAGTAAAGAATTTTATTCTATTCATAAGTCATTCGTGATCAACTATAACCATTATAATTTACTCATTGGTCATTTTTTAGTGAAATATGAAATGGATTAATGATATGTTTTCATTGATTTATCCTATTTACATTTTGGTTATTTAATTTTGATTCATTGTAATATATTTTTTTTCAAAATTACATCTATGATATCAGAATACAATAAAAAAATTTATAAATACGATATATAGTCTAAATTATTGATCCATATTTTCAAAAATACTTAAATCATTGACAATGTACTTGTTAGTGGATGGAACCGACAGTTAATGGGACGTGTCAAAAAGAGAGATAATATAGAATATATTTAACTTCAATAAACTAAAATAGTTATAACATAACAAAATAAAATTTATATGTTATATAGTTATCAACTCAATAGTTTGTGATGGTAGAATAAGAAAATATAGTATCAAAGTATAAAGAAAGGGAAAAATGAAAAGATAAGATTTTGGGATAACCACTTCATTGAAATTATATTCCTTTTATATGGACTATAGACTTGAGGGATTGTGGTTGTATGAAACTACAATGTCCTTATGGTTCTAAATATAAATTGGAGTAGTTAATTGTAAAGATATTAGGATTCTATAACTTAATAGGAATTGATTTTCCTTGTTAAGGGTGATGGGTATTTATATTTGAGATTAGAGGTATTTTGGGTTAAATTATTGAATAAATTAATATTTATAAATTAAAACATTCGATAATAATAATTGTTACATTCGATAATATTTATTTTATTGTTAAATTTATTTTTAGTACATTTAAAGTATTTATACACATGATGTATTAATTTATATACAATTAAAAAACAGAAAATTGTTTTCCAATAGAATACTATATATTTTTTCAATTTAGAATTACATTTTAAAATTAAAAATTAATTTTATGATTTATTAATGATAAATGTTTTTTAAAAAATAAATTTTGGATCTACATAAACAATTTGAGATTTATTATTTCATTATTATATCATTATTATGTAGTAACATAGGTGGTATTTGAGAAATGTATTTTTACTATTCACCAAAAATTGAAGCATTTCAGACAATTATTAAAAAATTACACTAATAAAATTTTGATATTATGATAAAAAAAATGAATTTAATTTTATGAAACTAACTTTGTAAAATATTTAATTTTAATTATTAACATGAAATTTTAGATTTTATTAAAAACCAAGTAAAAATACACTTTATCAAAAATACACTTTATCAAAAATACACCTATACTTTCTCTGAGTTTAAAATTTGAATATTTGTTTTGAGGAATTATAATATTTGTATATGATTAATTTATTAATGGTAAATATTATTTCCAGGTCAATTTAGAATTCGAATTATTTGGATACTATTCCAAATGTTCAAGTAACTATTCTTGACAGTCGGTTTTATTACGCCAATTATCATATTAATTTTATACTTCCTATAAATACCTAATATGTCACATAAATGAATTATTTTAAAGTTAAATTCCATTTAATTTCCATTCATTCTTGGTTTTGAGGGTTTCCCAAGCATTTATGGAAGAATGGGGGAGTTTTTATGAATTGGGCCAAACCGTGAGCCCAATTCCAGATTTAGAAATAAATTTTGGTTCCTTTATAACTCCTTCATTTTTCAACGTTTTTCATCCATTCCAATTTATAATTGTCATCCCCTGACTTATTAACACCACCATATTAATTTGTACCATTTATAAATCCATAATCATTGTGGATATGGGTTTTTATGTAAGGAATTGGGCCATCCCGAAAGCCCATTTTCTGCATAAAAAATAAATTTTAATTCTTTAATATCTCCTTCCATATTTGCGTTTGTTCAGTGATTCCAACTCTCACCCGAGTCCACTTAACTAAGGCGCGATCCCATTTCCTCCTCCCACAATTTAGAGCTTGATAGAATCACGAAACTGGTCGAAACCTCTCTGGATTTCAGAAATCATCCAGATTTGGAGAGGTAAATTGATCCTTTAATAACTTATTCTATTTTTACTATTTTTCCCCCATTCCAGTTCCTAAAAGATATATTAATCTTTATTAGAACCTCCCATGAATGGTTGGATGTTTTCAAATTCATATTCAGGTGGATTTTGGGTCGTTTTTTTCAAGATTATTTTGGGTATGTGTTTCTCTCTTCAATTCCTTCCTTCTCTTTAGGGTTTCCTCCCACTTTCATAAATTTATAGTGTACAGAAGTTAGGGTTAATACCTAGGGTTTTATTTGGGGTATTTTTGGTGAAATATTATGGATTAGGGTTTGTTTTAACATCCTTGTGGTGCGGCGGAGGTGCGGTTGAGGTTTCGCACCAAGATTCAAGGGTTTTGACTCAAAAGGTAGGTGGTTCCATGTGTAAACAATTATTGATGAGTTATCTTGCTGTATTTAACCATTTTTCATATTCCTCATATGTTGGGTGTGGTGCTAAAACTATTTATGATTGATTTGGTTATGTGTTAAATTTTATAGTCGCTTTTTAACATGAAATTGGGTGTTTTCATGTGTAACTCATGGGGTTTTATTTGGGTGTGGTTTATAACTTATGAAATTGGTTTATTAAATCTTGTTTGGCCTGAAAATTCTGTTTTGGTAATTTACTAGTGTCATGTGGTCCTAAAAAGAAGGTTTTTGAATAGGTTTGATGTGTAAAACATTGTTATACTTCTTGATGTCATTTTAGTAAAATGTGTGTTTTCATTTGTATCTTTTGTGGTATTATTAAAGGTTATTTTATAACACTTTAATGTGTTTTTATAAATGTATATAGGGCTGAAAATTATATTTTTGATAGGAATTGGTATGGTTTTGGTCTTAAATGGGGGTTTTGAAATGGGTTTTGTGTGCTAGACATAGTTACACCCCTTGAGTTGTGTTATGAAAATTGTTAATGTTTTGTTTGGTTAAAAAAAGTGGATAAAAGGGTGTATATGTACTATTTGGGGGTGTGTTCACCTAATATGTGTTTTTTAAAGGTATGGTGGTTATTTAAGATTTAAAATATTTTTTTTAGAATGTTTTATAAAGTGCTGAAATGTTTTAGAAAATGGAAAGAGAGCTGTAAAACATGGTTGTGGGCTGTTTTGTGTGAGTGTGTTGTGAAAATTGAATTTTGTTGATGAAAGTGGTATTATATGTTATTTGAGTGGGCTTTTATGTGAGTTAGAATGTATTGTAATGGTTTATAAAAAAATTAAAGGATTTGTGGAAGTGTCAATTAAATGTGAAGAGTGTTGTGGGCTATTTTTGTATGAGTCGGATTTCAAAATCAATTTGAATGAAAAGTGTACTTTTGTGACTTGTGTGGTATACATGTGGGATTTTTGGTGAATTTTTGATATGGAAATGATATTTTCATGTGAAAAGTATATTTCTTGACTTGTTGAACTTGTTTTACCACAAAGGGAAAACCCGGGTATCTAGGTGGGTGGACGTGTACTGGTATGCTAGTGAATCCGTGGGGTTTGGCCTCAGTTTCACTTAGCAAGATTGACGCTTACAACTCTAACTAAACTATGATGATGATTATTGGGGACCACTATGTTATGGGTATGTTCCCTACTAGTGGATCGTGCACGAGAATGGATATTTTTGATGGTTACTCTCACCGAGATACGAGGTACCTGGGACCCACAGCTAGCTAGTGCCTAGGGGTTATTTCCCATTGCTTGTGCTCACTGGATATTTTGTTCTTACCATCGTCATACAGTATGAGAGGCTGGAAAATTCAGTAGCTATGGTATTTATTTTAAATTTTTTTATTCTTTAAATTAACCCACCTGAAATCTGTTTTTATTTAATGTTGCATCTTTTAGAAATTTTAACAACATCTCATGTTTTTGAAAACTTGCATGTTTTTTGTCATTAAATGTTTATCACATGGAATCTATTAGTGGTGGTATCCTATTGAGATTTGGGTCACACCCTACTTACAACCTTGGGTGTAAGTAGACTTGGTTATTTTTGTTGTCGCAGGTTGGGTACAGTTTTTAGTTCCAGTGGTTTGGGTTTCTGGAAGGTCCTTGGTGGTGAAGTCTTGTGGAGATGGCTTAAGGGTGGTGCCCCTTTCCATGAGGGTTCTTGGGCTGTCCTTATTTGTTTTTTTACCTTTGTAATGATCTTTAAACATATTTTTAACTTATGTAATTTAGTTCTAAAATTTTGTAAAAGATGGTTTTAGTTGAAAAATCCAGATTTGTTTTATTGAGTTTGTTTGTTGTTAAATGTTTATAAAATCGGGTAAATCATTCCCAATTATCATTATATGATACCCGGGCACTTGTGACAGCCCGTGGGGATTGGGAATGCCCTTCGGGCCTTGTCACGGGATGGTTTTGGTGTCAGTTTTGGCGGCGACTAGATTCGGTTCGTGACATAATATATCCTTCATTTATCATTCATTTAAATGACTCTAAACATTATATATTATTCAATTTCAAAATACTAATTATATTAGTAATGTGGTAAGATCATATTTTTAGCTATGTCCCTCTAAGTTTTTCATTAAACCTCTTTGGTTGGGTTTTCCTTTGTCTTTGAACCTTGTTGGTTGAGTCTCATTCAGAGACAGATATATTTTTTTGGGTAAATGGACTAAATTTAGGGGACATATATATATATATATATATATATATATATATAGTTAGGGTATAAACATGTTAAATGGGATTATGAGGTTTTTCTATGAGTTTAGAAGACTTTGTAGGTGGTTCATAATCATATGTGGAATTTCGGTACTAATTCTAATTCCCAGAAATATTCACATCATGTAAATGAATTACACACCATGTAAATATTACAAGGAAAATTCCTAGAAATTAATTCATGTCATGAAGTGGTTTATGGTTTGTACTAGTTATAAATCATGAATCAACATTACATAGTGTCTAATGTTCGGGCAGTGTTAAATTCACCCAAGGCGATACATATTTTGACATACTTATAAATTTAAAATTAGACAACATGTACTACATTTACACACCGTGTATTTCTTGGGATCAATGATTATAACCCATGTCATACTATTAGGATTTTCTTTCAACCACATGCAGCCTTCCAAGCTAAATACCTTAGTGATTTCTAGGTGAATTTTTGAGTGCCTCCCTCTGTTATGGACATCCTATTCAATAAATCATCCCCATGTGAGTTTTTTTCATAGGTATTCACTTATATTATGTTATTCTATAGTTTTTGTGGGGGAAAACCTTGGTTGTAGTCGTTTTGGCTATTGATCATGATCTTGTTTGATCTAGGATCTTCTTTTTGATCTTCTGTGACTTCTTTACAATTTTTATTACTAGTTGGAAGCATTGTGTTAATAACCAGTTAAATATAGGTGGTATAAATCCTTACACTATGGTCTATTTAATTTCTTGATTATGTGAAATATCTTTATTTCACTGAAACAACATTTTCATTAATCAATTGAATGATGAATGATAAATGGTGATAATTTATGGGTACAATTATTCTTTGGATCCCCTTAGACTCAATCATGATGTGACATGGATTATGGATATCCACTAGGTGAGAGAACCCTTAAATAATAATTCTCCTAATGAATTAAAGTTTATTTAGCATGCCATGGGACCTCAGGTGAGTACTTTTGATAAATTCACCATGGAAAATGATTTTTTTTTGAAATAGTTATATCTAATATGATATGATTTAGTGAAAAATGGAGTCTTAATTTCCTAAGAACCACTTGATAAATGAAATGTGTAATTAAAAGAAAAATGGTAATTTTAATAATTAACCATTGATGATGGTGATATGATATTTTGATATCCTTTTTTTATAACTTGTGATACGATTTCATACTAAAATGCTTATATAGAAATCTTGGCCTAGAATGCATGCTATAAAGCTTATATAATGGGCTTGGACTAGTATTCATGTTGTAATGATTGTATAGTGAGCTTTTACTAGTTTTATATTACAATGCTTATGTAGTGAATGTGGCCCAGTCTCATGCTAAAATTATTATATAGAGGTCTATCCCTGTGATTCAAAAATGTATATATAGAGGGATAATATTAGGATGCATAAATTCTTATATAGAGTCATCTTTCTAGGATGTTAAAATTCTTAAACAGAGGGTTTTTCCTGTCATGTGATTATGCCATGGTTTATGATTATGTTTATAATGGTTCTTCTACATGCTCGTAGATATTATGGCATGGTTCCAAATTAGAATGCTTTTTGTATTAAATTAATTTGATTATTTAATACACCTATCTACTTATTTATTAAATAAACTTTTTGTCATACTAGTTCTTTTTAGACATGGTGGTGTTGAACTATTGAGTTTTACTCACACCCTATTCAGGTTTTCATTTGGTACCATAGAAGATAACATGGATTCAGGTTTGGATAAGGGAAAGGGAACTTGTTACGGATTTTTTTTCTTACAGGATTGGCTAGAGTTTGGATATGGGACCGACATGGGGTTCATGGCTAGTGTATTTTGAGCCTATTTGTGTTAGATAGTTCCTTTTTGGTATTACTCTCAATTTTTCATTTTAGATACATTCCATCCTGATAATACATCATTCTTTATTATTGGATTATCAGTTCATCCTTTTACTTCCTAGTTGTATTTTATATTTTTTCTGCTATTTCTATTACATTGATATTTATTTATATTTTTTACTTATAAAGTATTATTGATATTTACTAGGGGTATAGTCTCCCTACTATACTCATAACACCCCCACTACTAGTCTTATGATTATGGTATATAGCTTGGTATGCTTGAGGTCTCACAACCAACCCAATTTGGAAACATGAGAGAGTGTCGGATCAAAGGACATTGCAAAGTGGTATCAGAGGTGCATCATTTTATTTTATGTTTATATAATATTTTGGAAAGGTATAAGGGATATTATGATATTTTTTGGACTAGGTAATGAGATTGTGCATGGGAGTAGATAACCCATGTAAGGGGTAAAATCTAACTACCAAGGGATGGTATTATTGTTCATGATGGTCACTTGTTACGTTTGATGTTATTTCACTAAGGGTTATTCACATATTGTGTGATTTTATTGTTTATTTAGATTTATACTCATGGATCGGAATGGTGTGAGATGAGTATTCTTGTATAATTCTAGGCACATAGGGATATATGTTGAGATGAATTATTAATGATAGGGTAATATTTATTTCATGAGATGTATACTTTCCTATATGAACTATGATATGAGATACATGTTATATCTGATAAATTAAATGAAGGAACTATTATTTCATGACAAAACACTTATAAGTGATCTTTAGAGAGACCATGAGCCATTGGTTCCCTAATATTTTTACCTTTTGAGGCTAACCTTATTCTTATCTAGTGTTCTAAGGTGCATGTTTTTCTTATAGATAAAATACATCCTTATCGTCTTCAAGTTGAGTGTTATGATACTAGAAAATAGAACACTACTAACGTAGCTAATTCTGACCCTCCTGTAGCTTCTGAGGATCAGATAGATATTCAGCTTTTATAAATATTGTTGATGGTTATGCAATCCAAGTAAAGGATTAATATTCACACCATTCCTTCAATGTCTGGGCTGAAGAGGGAGTTTCAACTACAACATACACCTACATTCGTAGGGGATAGAGGCCCCTAAGTAGTCTAGATCTGGATCATGTCAGTATAGACAGTCTTCAAGTATATTGAGACACCCATGGATATGAGGGTGAATATTTCTACATACAATATTTATGGACCTTCAAAGCATTGGTGGTATATTCCAGTAAAATCTAGGAAGAAATAGGAGTTATCTAGAAAGGGAATCAAGGTGAATCCCTTGATCCACTTCTATCCAGATACATTGAGGGAATAGAATTCTCATGAGTTCATTCACCTGACATAGGAGGGTGTTTTTGGGATGGACTGCACCAGACATTTCAGTGACTTGTAGTGATTTTATCCATCATTAGCATCTGTTGAGATCTCTAGGGTGAGAAGTTTTTAGGATGGGCTTTGCTATGAGATCAGATTGCTAGAGAATGTCTTCCATTTGAGTAGATTTTTAGATGTTATGAATCGGGAACTCATCATTAAAGGGATTTTAAGATAGGCCAAAGAAGTTTCCATACTACTTCAGCAGGGTGAACTAGGTTCTCTTCTCTTTGTAGAAAGAATTGTTTCTATGATATTTTACACTAAGTAAACAATAGGTAAAATAATTAGTGTAGTGGGTAGCCATCTGTGGACCATATTTCATTTTAGTCCTATCAATATGGAAGGTTGGTCTAAAATATTCCCTAGTGTCTATAACCTCTTTGGGTTTTCATTCTTGTGGTAGGTTGGGACACCTTTAGTGGTTTTGTAGGGTAATGCAGTAGTAGATCAAAATCAGCGAATCAAGATATGTTCTAGATTATGGGAAGGACCCAAATAACCCTCACCAAACTAGTATTTGGAGTTCCACTGTACATTCATGTCAAGGTAGGGGGTGTGGTACCCCAGTGTAGGAGTGAAAATACTCGGTAGAGTGAATTGCCTAAGGTATTTAGACTACAACCTAGGTTATTGGGGTGAGTCAGATGCATTATATAATGAATACTCTTGATAGGGTGGATATATGTCCTTTTACTATTAGAGGTATGATTTTTATATAATCTACCATTGATTTCATTTTTTTTTTGATATACGAGCATTGAATTTATTTTTATCTCTCCTTTTTTAAAACATTTGGTCCTGGTTGTGTAAATCTTGAATGGTGCTTTAACCATTGATACACTATTGAGAGTGTGGTCAGAAAATATCAAATTGTTTAATGCATGTTCTCTAGAAATTAAAGATTATCATTTCTTTTGGGAACCATTTTTTTTAGAAACAATAGTTTTCAATTTGATTATTAGTATATATTGGATAGTTCTATACCAAGATCATATCGACTTTTATCAGATGCGAGTTACCTTTCTACCTCCAAAATGTGGTTTCTATTTCCAACAGTTTGAGTAGGATATTCATACTGGTCATGTAGTACCAATTCAAGGCAATTGGATTATCCGAGGTCTCAAATATCATTCCTATTTGTGGATGATAGTGTAATGAAGAAGGATTATTTTAATCTAATGGACCATTATTAGGATGTATTTCCTAACAAGTTCACTGGCATACCTCCCAAGTAAGAGACTGAGTTCACAATTGAGTTGGTTTTTAGAGAATAGATTGTTTCTATCCTACCTTGAAGAATGGAACCAGCATATCTTTAGGATATAAAGGTTTAGTTTGGATTCCTATGAGTTAAAGGTTTAATACAATCATGTATATCTCCTAGGGTTCTCCTATTATTTTCAACAAGAAGGAAAATTGAACATTGTGCATATGTGTGGATTGTCTAAGACTGAACCAGATTATATTCAAGAACAGGTTTCACCATGTGTGCATTGAAGATCTCTTTCACTAGTTGAGTGGTTATAAGATCTTATCCAAGATCAATTTGATATCAGGATACTACCAGTTGAGTGTAAGACCATCATATATACCTAAACCTACTTTAATATAATTCATGGTTTGTATGAGTCATTAGTTATGTCATTTAGTTTCACTAATGCATCAGTTGTATTCATGGACTTGATGAATCATATCATTCAACTTTTTATGGATCATTTGGTGGTGGTTTTTTCAATGACATATTGGTGTACTCTTAGTTATCAGATGATCTTTCCCAAAATCTTGAAATCATCTTGAGTACATTTAGATAGTATCGGCTTTAATCTGAGTTTACCAAATGCAGTTCCTAGAATAATAAAGTGCACTTCTTGGGCCATTCCATCTCAGATAAAGGAGTGGTAGTGGACCCAAATAGGGTTACACCCATGGTATCATGTGAGAAACCCAATAATATCATTGATATTTAGAGTTTTCTATGTTTAGTATGATATTATTGGTGCTTTATTCAGGACTTCCCCAATCTAGAATCACCGATGTCTAGAAAAACTAGGAAGGGTGAAGTTTGTTTGGTAGGATACTTGCGATAGAGTTTTTTACGGTCTGAAGAAAAGGATGACTTCATCACCTAACCTCACTTTACCTATACAAGGTAAAGAATATTTTGTGTAATGTGATACATCTGGATTTGGACTCAAAGAAGTTCCGAGGAAGGAGTGTTGAATGGTTATATATGCATCCAGATAGTTGATCCCGTATGAGAGGAATTATCCGAATCACGATCTGAATTTAGCAACGGTGGTACGTGCCCTAATATTCTATAGAAATTATCTTATGTGTGAGAGATTTTTGCCTTACATGGATCAAAAGAGCCTTAGGTACAACATTTCTCAGTGAGACCTCTACATTCTATAGAGGATGTGGGAGATGTATTTGGAGCCTTTTGACTTCAATTTCGATTATACATTGTGCAGGGTAAAAATCACCATTGATTCCTTAATTTGGAAGAAGCAGAAAGAGGTAATATAGTTGGATTGCAATGAGTAGCGTATGATATAATTTTTTACATACATGTATCTAGATGTTTAGGAGTCCCAGTAATGAGTAGCTTTGAATTTTACATCTATCGTACATGTTCTTCATTACCAGATCAAGACATAGAAGTTTTTGATCCAAAGGGATTAGTTTTCAAATATATCTTATATGGTGGGGAACTACCAGTAGGGTGGTATCTTGGATGTGGAAATTATCCTCTTTTGTGTGGCCAATTATAGATTCATATGGTCTTACATGAGGAGTTTATGAGGGATTTTTATTATTCTATATGGGAAATACATATTGATTTAAAAAATCTGTATCATGATATCCATAGATATTATTGATAGTTAGGAATGAATAAGGAATTATCCGGCTTTGCGGTGAGATGTTCTACCTGTCTACAAGTGAAACCCGTGCATTAGAGGCCATATTGGATTTTTGAACCTCTTATCATTCTATATTTGAAATAGGATTATGTCACTATAGATTTTGTGTCAAGATTACCCATGAACCTCACAAGAATAATGCATTGTGGGTTACTATAGATCAATTGATGAAGTTATCCCACTTCTTACCTATTAGGTAGACCTTAAATGTTGATAATCCTTGTACCCTTTTGTGTGGAAGATAGTGTGACTGCATAGTGTTCCAAGGAGTATCATTTTTTATAGAGATGCTAATTTCACATCATGTTTCTAGAAGGGTCTTCAAAAGGATATAACATCATAGGTTATTCTAAGTAGGACTATTATCAACATACTGACTATAAATATGAGCAGAATATTTAAGATCTGGAGTAATTTTACTATTTAGTTTCTTAGATTTTGGTGGTTCATGGGAGTAGAATATTTCACTCACAGTTTTTTTATATAATAATAGATTCTATGCATCAATCTAGATGGAACCTTTTGAGGCTTTGTATTGAAGATCATGTTTTTAACCTCTTTATTGGTTGAAGTTAAGTGAGTCATCACTTTTTGGACATAGTTTCATGCAGGAGATTTCAAAGTTGGATTAGTTTATCAAGAGGTAGTTAGTGATCATAGAGATTAGGCATTAATCTTACTTTGACCATTGTATATGACCTATGGATTTTGATGTTTTTCATCATTTTTTCATTCATGTGTTTCTTAGTTTGGGGAAATGTCATATTAGGAAATATGGAAAGCTAGTGCCCTAGTTTGTCTATCCATTTGAGATGGTGTAAAGGTTCAGTCCAATGGCATGGTAATTTTCCCTTCAATAATGATATAGTTCCATGCATGATTTTTTTTACGTGTTGCGTCTTTGGAGATATCACCCTGACCCTTCTCACATGGTAAACGTCAAGGATATTGAGATTTTTGTTAATGTGTCCTTTGAGTATAATCCAATAAATATTGTGGACCATATTAAGAAGTATCTATGGGGTAGGGCCATTTGACTAGATTGATTTCAGGGGTTTCATGGATGTGTTCAAGAGTAGACATGGGATAGGGAGTCTGTAATGCAAGAATAGTGTCCAAACATGTTAGATGAGATCCCACAATAATTCTTGGAGCATCTTGGAGATGACCTATTATATAGTGGGGATGTTTTAAGATCTTATCTTTCTCTAGGTATGTCCCTCTTTGAGTTTTTCATTAAAACTATTTTTGGGTTTTCCTTTGTCTTTAATAATTTTTGGTTGAGTCTCTTTTGGAGGTGGAGATCTCTTGTTGGGGAAATAACCTAAATTTTAGGTAAGTGTGTTTGTTTGAATTAATAGATCCCATTTATAATCATGTTAAATGGGAATAAAAGGGTTACATGTGAGTTTAGAAGGTTTGGTGGTGGTTTGGTATCTTCTATGAAGTTTTGTGATTAAAGTTGTCTGAAGTACATTTACGCACTATATAAATTCATTACATTCCATGTAACTTTTTTCAAGATAATGCTATTAAATGAATACATGTTGTGAACTGGTTTATGCAATGAACTGGTTACATGCCATGAATCTACATTATATGACATTTAATGTTTGGGAAGGTTAGATTCACCAGAGGCAATGAAAATATGAGCATACTAATAAATTGATAATTACACGCTTTGTAACAAATTTACACACTGTGTATTTCTCATGCTCATTGATTATAATTAATTTCATAGGATTATGATTTTCTTTATTCATGTGCCTACTTCTTGCATGCCCTAGGAAATTTTTAGGCTATTTTGGATCACCTTTATCCATTCCAAACATCCCATTTGATAAATAGATCTAGGATTAGTTTTTTATATTAGGCTTTCACTTCTCTTATGATGTTATCCAGATGTGGTGATGGAATATCTTCACCACGATTGGTATGGGTGTTGATCATGATTTATCTTGATCCAAGTTCCTTCTTGCAATATTCTGCTATTTATTCTTGTTAGCATTACCAGTTGGAATAATTACATTAATCTCTGATGAAAGGTAGTTGGTTTAACACCTAACCCTATGATATGTTTAATGCATTGAGTATGTGCAATATTATGATTGCTCCAATAAAACATGGACATTAATCATTGAGTGATGAATGATGATAAATCATGGGTGAGATTATTTTTTAGATCTATTTAGATTCAATGGTTATGTAACCTGGTTTGTGGATACCCATTAGGTGAGAGAAACATTGTATAATAATAATTTGGATAATGGGTTAAAGTATGTTTAGTTTGACATGGGACCTCAGGTGATTACTTGTGATAGATTCACATTGGAAAATGGTTAAATCAATTATTGAAATGGAAATGATATGATAATATAGGGTGAAAACTAGCATGTGAATGGTTTAAAACCAATCTAATAAATGAAATGTGTATTTCAATGAAAAATGGAACTTTTCATAATTAGCCATTGAGGCTAATGATATGATATTGTGATATCCTTGCTATTATGGCTGGTGTTTTGATTTCATGTTTCAATGATTATAAAGAAGTTTTTCCCCAGTATCCATGTTCTAATGATTATATAGTAGTAATAGACTAGTATTCATGTTGTAATTGTTATATAAAAGTCTTGGCCTAGTTTTACACTATAATGATAATATAGCGGGTGAGGCCCAATATAAATGTAAAATGATTATATAGAGTAATATACCTATGTTGGTAAAATTATTATATAGAGGGTTATGTCTGGGATGCTAAAATGTTTATATAGAGGGATATGCTTGGGATGCTAAAATGCTTAAACATGGGGATTTTCCTAGTTATGTGGTTATTCTAGGGTCTGTGACTTTGGTTGGCATGGTTTTGTTTTATGCTTAGAGATATTCCAGAATGGTGTCAAAGTATTTTGATTATATAATTAAATTAATTGATTAACTAATACACTTTTTTATCACTTTATTGCATGCACTTAATATTAGACTAGTTTGGTTTAGACCTGATGGCATCAACCTAATGAGTTTTACTCACACCCTATTCGGGCCACCATTTGGTAGCCAAGTAGATTAAATGGATATAGGTTTGCACAAGGGAAAGGGATATTATTTATGTTTGTTTCATAATTGATGGTATATAGTTTGGATATTGGATCGGCATGGGTTTTAAGAATGGTGTTTTCTGAGTTTATTTGTGTCAGCTAGTTATTTTATTATTATTACTTTCTACTTGACATTTTAGATGCATTTGAGCTTGACATTACATGATTCATTATTATTGGTTTATTGGTTCCAAATTTTACTTCACATGTGCATGTTGAACTATTTACACTATTTATATCACTCTTATATTTGTTTATATTGTTTATTTATGTAGTATTGTAACTATTTACTTGGGGGTATAGTATCCCCACAGTAATCATCACATCGCCACTACTAGTCGGAAACCTCTGGAGTACAGGGAGGATCACATGAGGTCCCATAACCAACTTAATTTTTCTACATGAGAGAGTGCTGGATCGGGGAACAATACAATTTTTTTTTCATTTTTACAATGTTTTTTGTGGGTTTGAAAATACTAGTTGATCAAAATGATGAATTTTTTATATACTAGTTGTTTTATTTTTTATGTATTTCCCTATTGTATTGTTTCCCATTTTATAAAGTATATTTATATAAGGTATGTATTTTTCTAAATTAATAGAATACAATATTGTTGGGTTTTATTATGTGGTTCATGTGTTTTACGCTTATATCCTATACCTAAACATGGAACACATGTATATTTAAATGCAATATATCATATAGAAAAGATTTAGTCATTACAAGAAAGTGTCCCCCTATTGGTTGTAATATTATACTATTTATACTAAGATGAATCTATGTTACCCTCCTTGTTCATGATTTATCTTTGAGTAGAAGGTATTAGAACAACTTTTCTATTTAGGGATCCTCTCAATGTGAATGAGGATCCTAAAGGCTAGTGTACCACTAATGGAGGAAAAAATCATTTCAGTATTTCTTGGAAATATTAATAATGAGTACCCCATTTTTTCAACAAATATGGACCTCAATATAATAAAGGTACGTTAGTTTACTAATGTTCTAAATTTTAACATGTTGTTTCTGTTGATGATTGATAAAACACTATTTTATTGAATATTTCATTGATAATAAATGATATAATTTCCTCACATTGTGTTAAATATGTTTAATTAGAAAGTATTTGGGATTAGATCATTCATTTGAATATTTGATGAAAATTCCAGTTTTACCCTTTATAGTTCACTGTATTATGTCAAAGATAAATATTATTATATTTATTATTTGAAATTAAACTTTTTCAACAGTGTTCCTAACTTAAGTATCTACAACTTTTATTCAGGACACTAGAGCTAAAGAGTTCATTTGATGGTTGAAAATGGGTCATGAAGTCAAAGTTGGGCTGGGCTCTCCAGAATGGAGAAGCTTCTGTATTTCAGCCATAACTCCTTCATATGGGCCTGTATTGAGCCCAAATTTTGAGAGGCGACAGAGGACCCATATCCGCACGTTTTATCCTTCTGGAAGGCCGGCCAATTCACGCTTTTTGGTGGTCAAATGGGCGGTGAAAGTTGGAATAAAATATTTGTCTGAATTTCCACATTCACACTTGAAACCACTTGTAACCTCTCCTCCCCTCCCCTCTATAAATTGGAGTTTTTCTCATTTGGAGGGGTTGGGACGTGCATTGGGATATTGTAGGAAGAGGAGAATTTGTTTCACCCAAATTGTCCAACCATTGTAAGAGGGGTAGCTCTTGAAGCAAGGATCCCCTCATCGAAGCCTCCTTCTCTTCTTCATTTTGTAATGTTTTCATTTGTGTAATAAACTTATTTGTTCTTATTTTATTTCTTCTCCTTTCTTATGTTTTGTTTAAATTTATTCTTCTCTTAATCTTCCTCTTTGGGATGGAATTCTTGAGTAGAAGCGTTATTGGGTTATACCCATTATAAACCTTTGCACATGCAAAACGCTTCTACGATGATTACGCCACCCATGGAAGAGTAGTCTTTTAGTAATCGATCTATCTTCTACCCTCTTCATTTAATTATTTTGAATCATTGAGCTACTGTAATTAATTTAATATGATCCATGAATTGTGTTTTTAAATTTTAAGAAACTAAGAAAGCAATTGAACAATTAACACAAAAACACGCGAGGTCGGGATTTTGTGTAAATTGTGAGAGCGCGATCTTAATTGGTAATACAAGACCACACGGGATAAATTTGTAGAGTTAAAATATAATACCTAAACACAATTCATCCTCATTTCCAGAGTGGATATGTGCCTTAATTTACCACTAACCATAATCTAATCTTAGAACATCAATCAAAGCAGGGTGCTGTGATTGCATGTTCCGAAGTTAGCCTAGGGTTAAATTTACATCATCTTCGTGGTAAAGTTAATTCTCGTAGGGTTCGGGATTTAAAAAATTAAGGGATCATAATTAAGTGAATGTTAATTTAAATTATAATGATTAATAATAAAGTGAATAGGTAGAGTTAGATCGATTACGCCTTTTAAATAGATTTCTAAAAAAACATCTTCTTGTTGTGTCAGTTTAATCGAAATTCATTTCAAAACTAAAAACAAAAAAAATTATACAATCTTCTTCCAGAAAAATTCTTCTAGATTCATAAACTACAACAAAACCCAATAATTTGAATTAGTGCTTTTATTCTATTCTATTTTATTTTATTTTTTTACAATACCTCTAATAAGTTGTTAAATTCACTTCCTCCTTTGAGAGACGACCTTGGTCAGCCACTCTGCTGCACCTAAGTACCCCAAATCACACTAATCATTTGAGGGCGCCCACGATAGCGCTCCTTCACATTGGCGCTGTTTCCGGGGAGGCAAGTAATTATTTAAACAAATTAGTGGTATTTATTTTATTTTACATTTTATTCTCTTCCTCTCTTATTTCTTCCTTCTTTACCCAATCTGATTTTTCTTCTTCTTCTTTTATTTTCTTCGACTTATTTTTGGACCATCAACTCAAACTTCTCATTTTTATTTTAATATGGTCCACTTTCTTTCTTTTCATTTTTATTTGATCTATGACACGAACTAATCCCGAAGATCTCTTAGATCTTGACCCTGAGATTGAACGTAGGCTTAGGGCTCGAATCAGAAATTCTCAGTCTACGGGAAGTTTCAATATTCAACCAGTTGGTGAATTCCTCTCTTCTGGAAACATTGAAATTGGAAGCTATTCAAATTCAAACATAAAAGAGGAACCAATGGCTGAAAACAATGGAAATGAACTTAATAGAACCATTCGATAATTGGCTGAACCTGATATTAACTATCAACCAAATTGTATTGCATACCCAAATCTAGAATCGGACTTTGAACTAAAATCTGGGTTAATTCACTTACTTCCAAAGTTTCATGGCCTCTCTAGTGAGGATCCTAATAAGCATTTGAAAGAATTTAATGTGGTTTGCTCAACCCTTAAACCAAGAAATGTTTCTGAAGATCAAATCAAATTAAGAGCATTCTCATTCTCACTTGATGGAGCTGCAAAAGACTGGATGTATTATTTACAACCCGAAGATGTAACTTGTTGGAACGATTTGAAACGTCTTTTCTTGCAGAGATTTTTTCCAGCATCAAGGACCACATCCATTAGAAATGAGACTTCGGGGATCAAGAAAGCACAAGGGGAGTCAATGTATGAGTATTGGGAGAGATTCAAAAAGCTGTGTGCAAGCTGTCCACATCACCAAATCAGTGAGCAACTCCTCATTCAGTACTTATATGAAGGACTCACACCTATGGAGAGGAGCATGGTGGATGCCGCAGCTGGAGGAGCATTGGTGGACAAGACACCAGCAGCCGCACGTGCATTGATCGACAAGATGGCTCAAAACTCCCAACAATTTGGCGATAGAGGTACACCACATGTCAGAGGAGTACATCAAGTAAGCCCTTCTTCTCTTGAAATTCATTTGATTGATACTAAGTTAGAAGAATTGACAACTATGGTGAGGCAGATTTCATTGGCTCAAAAGACATCCCAACCCCCTCCTTCAAGGCCATGTGGCATTTGCACTGAGACAAGCCACCCAACTGACTGTTGCCCACAACTAAAAGAGACAGAAGATTGTGCAGCAGTGTTCCCTGGGAGACCATTTCATCATGAACAACAACCATATCCCCAAAAGAAGTTTGATTCATTTGCTCCAACATACAACCAAGGGTGGAAAGATCAACCGGATATGAGGCATGGCTCTGGACAACAACAAAGTCCACCCTTTCAACAAAACTTCCAGCAGCCTCCGCCTTACCAGCAGGGTTTCCAACAACCCCAAAGGAGATTTGAAGCCCAAGAATCAACAAGACAACAACAAGGGAATCCCCCACAAAAGGTAGATTCTAATACTAATGATCTTTTGAAGCAAATTGTTCTTAATCAACAGAATGAGTTGAAGAGTCAAAGTTCGGAGCTGAGGGAGTTAAAGACTCAAATGAGCCAGATTGCCACTGCCCTCCATGAACTTGTAAGTAAGAATTCCGGAAATCTACCTTCCCAACCCACTCCAAATCCAAAGGGGAATGTTAGTTCCATCACATTGAGAAGTGGGAAGCAAATGAACGATACATCTATACCTACCATTCCACTGGGATTCACCTCAACTCCAGAGAAGCCGCATTCCAAACCAACTGATGAGAAATCCAAGGAGAAAGATAAAGGTAAGAAAAATATTGATGATGTTCCTCCAAAACCCCTTCCTTTTCCAAACAGGGTTGTTCAAACCAAGAATATGGCTAAAGAAGCAATGCAAAAGGAGGTTTTGGACACATTCAAGCATGTGGAGATCAACATTCCTCTACTTGAAGCCATTAAGAAAATCCCAAGGTATGAAAAATTCTTAAAAGAACTCTGCACCAATCGAAGAGGGATCAAGGGAAATGAGAGGATCAACCTTGGAAGGAATGTCTAGGCACTCATTACACCAACTCTAGCAATGCCAACAAAGTCCAAGGATCCCGGGACATTCACCATCCCATGTACCATAGGGGAGTTTCACTTCTCTGATGCTCTTTGTGATTTAGGAGCTTCCATAAATGTGATGCCTCACTCTGTATTCTCTTCCTTGCAGGTTGGTGAGTTGAAGCCAACAAGAGTAGTGGTGTAATTGGCGAATAGAGCTACGGCATATCCAGCAGGAGTTCTTGAGGATGTACTTGTTCGGGTAAGAGACATGATCTTTCCAGCAGACTTCTATGTGCTTAACATGGAGGATGATCAGGTAAGTTCTCATGCCCCCATTATCTTAGGTAGGCCCTTCCTCAAAACTGCAAAAACTATCATAAATGTCAATGAGGGTACACTTTCCATGGAATTTGGAGATGAAGTTGTGATATTTAATGTTATGGATTCCATGAAGTACCCCTCTGAGGACCATTCTGCTTTTGTTATCTCCCATTTTGAACCACCAAGTAAAAACCCCATGGATTTGGATTGTCCTATGCTTAGGGAGATTATGAGTATTGGTTCTGGTTTAATTTCTAAGAGAACTTACACACCTGTTTCTAATGAGCAAGACTCTCTAAGATTTGATTTTGAAATGGATTCATATTCTGATCTTGTTCATGTGAACTCTGATTATGACATGGCTATAGAGTATGCTGATGGATTTGATGCTTTATTCTCTGATTTTGATGATGTATATTCTGATACTAATGCTCTTTGTGCACATATTTCGGTTCTTTTAATGTCTCCATCCATACTACACCCTCCTTCATTAGAACTCAAGCCATTGCCACCAAATCTGAAATACTCATACTTGTTGAGTGGTGAAAGATTACCTGTTATCATTGCTAAAAATCTCCCTTTTGAACATGAAGAAAAGCTTTTGAATATTTTGAGGGATAACATCTGGGCGATTGGGTGGACCTTGGCTGACATATCAGGTATTAGCCTCTCCATTTGCATGCATAGGATTCTCTTGGAGGATGGGGATAAACCGGTGAGACAGCCACAAAGGAGACTCAATCCCACCCTCCTGGAAGTTGTTAAAAAATAAGTTGAGAAATTTCTCGAGGCAGGTATAATCTTTCCCATTTCAGATTCACAGTGGGTAAGTCCAATTCAAGTTGTGCCTCAGAAAACTGGTTTTACTGTTGTTAAAAATGAGAAAGATGATTTAGTTCCAATGAGGGTGCAAAACAGTTGGCGTGTGTGTATTGATTATAGGAAACTAAATCAGACCACTCGCAAGGACCATTTCCCCCTCCCATTTATTGATCAAATGCTCGAGAGACTAGCTGGGAAAACACACTATTGTTTCTTGGATGGATTTTCTGGATATTTTCAGGTTTCTATAGCTCCAGAGGATCAGGAGAAGACTACATTCACCTATCCCTTTGGCACATTTTCCTATAGGAGGATGCCATTTGGACTTTGCAATGCCCCAGGTACCTTCCAGAGATGTATGGTGAGTATTTTTTCTGATTTTATTGAGACCTGCATAGAGGTATTTATGGATGATTTTACAGTGTATGGGTCTTCATTTGATGAATGTCTATGTAATTTGGGAAGGTGTTGAATCATTGTATTGAGAAGAATCTGGTCCTGAACTTTGAAAAGTGTCATTTTATTGTAGAGCATGGCATTGTCTTAGGGCATGTAGTGTCAAAACATGGGATAGAGGTTGATAGATCGAAGGTAGACATTATTTCATCCTTACCCTATCCTTCATGTGTGCATGATGTTAGATCTTTCCTAGGGAATGCAGGATTTTATCGGCGCTTCATCAAATATTTTAGTAAGATCGCTCTTCCTATGTCACGATTACTTCAAAAAGATTCTGATTTTGTGTTTGATGATTCTTGTAGGACTTCCTTTGATGAGCTAAAGAAGTGTCTGACCACTCCACCTATCATACAGCCCCCACGGTGGGACCTTCCATTTGAGCTTATGTGTGACGCCTCCAACTTCGCGGTTGGAGCTTTCTTATCTCAGAGGGTGGAAGGACGTTCACATGTGATTGCCTATGCATCGAGGACACTGGATTCAGCCCAATCAAATTACACAACTACAGAAAAAGAGTTTCTTACTGTAATATTTACTTTAGATAAATTCTGTTTATATTTATTGGGCCCTAAAGTAGTTGTTTTTTCTGACCATGCAGCTTTGAGGTACCACCTGAAGAAGCCAGATGCAAAGCCATGACTTATCCGTTTGATGCTACTTCTTCAAGAGTTTGACATCGAGATAAAGGACAAAAAGGGGTCAGAAAACATGGTGGCGGACCACATGAGTAGGCTTACTCACACACTAGAGGATGACACCTTGGACCAGGTACCACTTCGGGACACTTTCCCCAATGAGCATCTCTATACCATCTCAGGTATGCATCCTTGGTATGCTGATTTAGTTAACTACCTTGTTGCTTCTGAAATCCCTACAAATTTAAAGAAACATCAAGTCCAAAAATTAAAGAGTGAGTCAAGATTTTATGTTTGGGATGATCCATACTTATGGCGCATGTGTAGTGACCAAGTCATTAGGAGGTGTGTTCCCGATCATGAGTTTGAGTCTGTTTTGCATTTCTGTCATACACTTGCTTGTGGTGGACACTTTGGACCCCAACGGACATCTAGGAAGGTTTTGGACTCTGGATTATATTGGCCTAGATTATTCCATGATGCCCATGTGTTTTGTAAGTCATGCTCTCATTGCCAACATACTGGGAACATTTCTAGGAGACATGAGGTGCCCCAACAACCCATACTATTTTGTGAGATTTTTGATGTATGGGGAATCGAATTTATGGGTCCTTTTCCAAGTTCATTTGGATTTTTGTACATTTTGGTTGTTGTTGATTATGTGAGTAAATGGGTGGAGGCCAAGGCCACCAGGACTGACGATTCTCATGTTGTTGTGGACTTTGTCAAAGCACAGATTTTTTGCAGGTTTGGAGTACCAAAGGCCATCATCAGTGACCAAGGGACACACTTTTTCAATAGGAATTTTGCTTCCCTCCTTCGAAAGTATGGGGTGACACACAAAACATCAACACCATACCACCCCCAAACAAATGGCTAGGATGAGGTTTCAAATCGTGAGTTGAAACAAATCTTGCAGAAAACCATGCAGCCAAATAGGAAGGATTGGAGAAAGCGCTTGGATGATGCATTGTGGGATTATAGGACAGCATACAAGACCCCCATTGGTATGTCCCCTTTTCAGATTGTTTTTGGGAAAGCGTGTCATCTCCCTGTGGAAGTCAAGCATCGGGCATATTGGGCTATAAATAAATGCAACATGGATTTGGCCCAAGCTGGAATTCAAAGGAAGTTGCAAATTCAAGAGCTTGAGGAGATTCGACTGTCATCATATGAGAACTCAAGGCTCTACAAGGAAAGATCAAAATCAGCTCATGACAAAATGATCCAACAAAGGGAGTTTCATGTTGGAGAGAAAGTCCTTCTCTATATTTCACGACTGAAGTTGATGCCTGGTAAGTTGCGTTCCAGATGGTTAGGTTTTTATATTGTGTCTAATGTTTTTCCTTATGGTGTAGTGGAGATCACACAAGAGGACACTGGAAGGAGCTTTACAGTCAATGATAAAAGTTTGAAGAGATACATTGAGGGACATCCTACTGATGCAGTGGATTTTATCACACTACATGACCCCATCATCACTTGATCACATCAGGCTTTTCCTAACCCTTTCACTTTTATACTATTTGTCCTATTTAAAAAATTCTGCATTTTATGTGCATATATCATCTCACGGGTTCACATTGAGAACAATGCAATATTTTAAGTGTGGGTGAGGGAACCTTTTAGTTTAGTAATTTCAATTGTTTTCCTGTTTAAAAAAAACCGAAAAAAAATTTGCGTGTTTTTAAAAAAAATGTTGTGTGTTTTTCAAATTATGTTTTTTATTTTACAATTTTCTGTGTTTTTTGAAACATTTTGAGCTAAAATGATTCTCATCACCATTTTTAAATCCATATAAATAAGTGAAACAACTTACCCCTTGAAACAAAGCTTAAATGAATGCTGAAATGACTTTGTTTCAAGTTCAAATATTTACTAATTTCATGGAAAGTACACCGAATTTTGAATCTCATGCCACATCTCACTGTCTTTATATTTGAAATCACTTTCCTGTGAGGCTTCTGAACCATTATTTTCATATTCTTTACATTCACCTCACTTCTTGAGAGAACCAAACCATGCTTGATTTAACCAGAATTTGATCTATTCCTGTCAAAACTTGAGGGTTTGAGGTAAATATGTTTAAATGATTGAGGCATTTGTTTGGTATTAAAGCCCCTATTTCAAAGAATCCTTTTTTATAATGGCCTACATTGAATATTTAATCCTTATAGCCCTTAGAAGCCATGCACAGCCTGTTAGGTTAGCCACATTACAAGCCAATTTTCCCTATCTAACCAACTCTTGAAGTGAAATTGCATAATCTAGTTGAGCTTAAGTGTGGGGGAAGTTGTCTTGGGTTTTTCCACCACATTCTGTGATACTTTGGGTGGAAAATTAAATTCTGAAGAGATGTGTTTGCTGCTAAAGAAAGTCATTATATTGAAAGTTGTGCCTTTTCTGGATCTTTCCTGACAAGTGAAGCTGTGCCTTTTCTGGAGCTTCTAATTGAGGTGGAAAGCTGTGCCCATCTGGAGCTTTCAAGAAAATCATGTTTGAGAAGATTGACATTTTTTTATGCTGAAATGATGAATGGTTTAAACCTTTCATGACTTTTCATGATGATGGATCTGAATTGATACTATGGGTATTGAAGAGAAGACCATATTTAAGTGAAAATTAGATTAATGCAATTTTGCTTCAAAAGAGTCAAGCCCTGCTCATTCATCCTCAGAGTTTTTCACATCTTAATCCTACCAACCGAAAGCCACAGAACAACCCTGAAAAGTCCTCATGATAAACATATGTCCTTGACTCACATCGGGTAGCGATGTAGGAATCTATCAAGACTATGGTGACCCTTGTATGAGTTTGGATGAGAAAGACATTGCAAAAAAATTGATATTTGAGTGATGAGAGAAAATTCAAGCGAGGTAAGTGTTTTGTGCATGGGCGGATAAATGAAGTGGAAATATATTGAATGATATAAATGGAGAACTTGAAATAATGTTTTTTATGAGGCATGATATCTTTTGATTCTTGGTGTGAAATTGATTGATCTTAAAGATATGTGTTTTAAAATTGGTTTTGATTTGATATTGATGTTTACTTGATATGAGGTTTTGCCCAGGAGTGCAAAAGGGTAAGTATGGGGGAGTTGATAAAACACTATTTTATTGAATATTTCATTGATAATAAATGATATAATTTCCTCACATTGTGTTAAATATGTTTAATTAGAAAGTATTTGGGATTAGATCATTCATTTGAATATTTGATGAAAATTCCAGTTTTACCCTTTATAGTTCACTGTAGTATTTCGAAGATAAATATTTTTATATTTATTATTTAAAATTAAAACTTTTCAAAACTGTTCTTAACGTAAGTATCTACAACTTTTATTCATGACACTAGAGCTAAAGAGTTCATTTGATGGTTGAAAATGGGCCATGAAGTCAAAGTTGGGCTGGGCTCGCCAGAATGGAAAAGCTTCTGTATTTTGGCCATACCTCCTTCATATGGGCCTGTATTGAGCCCAACTTTGGAGAGGAGACAGAGGACCCATTGAGGCACATTTGATCCTTCTGGAAGGCCGGCCAATTCACGCTTTGTGGTGGTCAAATGGGCGGTGAAAGTTGGAATAAAATATTTGGCCGAATTTCCACATTCACAATTGAAACCACTTGTAACCTCTCCTCCCCTCCCCTCTATAAATTGGAGTTTTTCTCATTTGGAGGGGTTGGGACGTGCATTGGGAGATTGGAGGCAGAGTAGAATTTGTTTCACCCAAATTCTCCAACCATTGTAAGAGGGGTAGCTCTTGAAGCAAGGATCCCCTCATCGAAGCCTCCTTCTCTTCTTCATTTTGTAATGTTTTCATTTGTGTAATAAACTTCTTTGTTATTATTTTATTTCTTCTCTTTTCTTATGTTTTGTTTAAATTTCTTCTTCTCTTAATCTTCCTCTTTGGTCTGGAATTCTTGAGTAGAAGCGTTATTGGGTTATACCCATTATAAACCTTTGCACATGCAAAACGCTTCTACGATGATTACGCCACCCATGGAAGAGTAGTCTTTTAGTAATCGATCTATCTTCTACCATCTTCATTTAATTATTTTGAATCATTGAGCTACTGTAATTCATTTAATATGATCCATGAATTGTGTTTTTAAATTGTAAGAAACTAAGCAAGCAATTGAACAATTAACACAAAAACACGCGAGGTCGGGATTTTGTGTAAATTGTGAGAGCGCGATCTTAATCGGTAATACAAGACCACGCGGGATAAATTTGTAGAGTTCAAATATAATCCCTAAACACAATTCATCCTCATTTCCAGAGTAGATATGTTCCTTAATTTACCACTGACCATAAGCTAATCTTAGAACATCAATCAAAGCAGGGTGCTGCGATTGCATGTTCCGAAGTTAGCCTAGGGTTAAATTTACATCATCTTCGTGGTAAAGTTAATTCTCGTAGGGTTTGGGATTTAAAAAATTAAGGGATCATAATTAATTGAATGTTAATTTAAATGATAATGATTAATAATAAAGTGAATAGGTAGAGTTAGATCGATTACGCCTTTTAAATAGATTTCTAAAAAAACATATTCTTGTTGTGTCATTTTAATCGAAATTCATTTCAAAACTAAAAACAAAAAAAAATTATATAATCTTCTTCCAGAAAAATTCTTCTAGATTCATAAACTACAACAAAACCCAATCCTTTAATGTAGTGCTTTTATTCTATTCTATTTTATTTTATTTTTTTACAATACCTCTAATAAGTTGTTAAATTCACTTCCTCCTTTGAGAGACGACCTTGGCCAGCCACTCTGCTGCACCTAAGTACCCCAAACCACACTAATCATTTGAGGGCGTCTACGACAGCGCTCTTTCAAATTTGCGCCGTTGCCGGGGAGGCAAGTAATTATTTCAACCAATTAGAGGTATTTATTTTATTTTACATTTTATTCTCTTCCTCTCTTATTTCTTCCTTCTTTACCCAATCTGATTTTTCTTCTTCTTTTATTTTCTTCGAATTATTTTTGGACCATCAACTCAAACTTCTCATTTTTATTTTAATGTGGTCCACTTTATTTCTTTTCATTTTTATTTGATCTATGACACGAACTAATCCCGAAGATCTCTTAGATCTTGACCCTGAGATTGAACGTAGCCTTAGGGCTCGAATCAGAAATTCTCAGTCTACGGGAAGTTTCAATATTCAACCAGTTGGTGAATTCCTCTCTTCTGGAAACATTAAAATTGGAAGCTATTCAAATTCAAACATAAAAGAGGAACCAATGGCTGAAAACAATGGAAATGAACTTAATAGAACTGTTCGATAATTGGCTGCACCTGATATTAACTATCAACCAAATTTTATTGCATACCCAAATCTCGAATCGGACTTTGAACTAAAATCTGGGTTAATTCACTTACTTCCAAAGTTTCATGGCCTCTCTGGTGAGGATCCTAATAATCATTTGAAATAATTTAATGTGGTTTGCTCAACCCTTAAACCAAGAAATGTTTTTGAAGATCAAATCAAATTAAGTGCATTCCCATTCTCACTTGATGGAGCTGCAAAAGACTGGATGTATTATTTACAACCTGAAGATGTAACTTGTTGGAACTATTTGAAACGTCTTTTCTTACAGAGATTTTTTCCAGCATCAAGGACCACATCCATTAGAAAGGAGATTTCGGGGATCAAGCAAACACAAGGGGAGTCAATGTATGAGTATTGGGAGAGATTCAAAAAGCTGTGTGCAAGCTGTCCACATCACCAAATCAGTGAGCAACTCCTCATTCAGTACTTCTATGAAGGACTCACACCTATGGAGAGGAGCATGGTGGATGCCGCAGCTGGAGGAGCATTGTTGGACAAGACACCAGCAACCGCACGTGCATTGATCGACAAGATGGCTCAAAACTCCCAACAATTTGGCGATAGAGGTACACCACATGTCAGAGGAGTACATCAAGTAAGCCCTTCTTCTCTTGAAAGTCATTTGATTGATACTAAGTTAGAAGAATTGACAACTATGGTGAGGCAGATTTCATTGGCTCAAAAGACATCCCAACCCCCTCCTTCAAGGCCATGTGTCATTTTCACTGAGACAAGCCACCCAACTGACTGTTGCCCATAACTAAAAGAGACAGAAGATTGTGCAGCAGTGTTCCCTAGGAGACCATTTCAGCAGCAACAACAACCATATCCCCAAAAGAAGTTTGATTCATTTGCTCCAACATACAACCAAGGGTGGAAAGATCAACCGGACATGAGGTATGGCTCTGGACAACAACAAAGTCCACCCTTTCAACAAAACTTCCAGCAGCCTCCGCCTTACCAGCAGGGTTTCCAACAACCCCAAAGGAGATTTGAATCCCAAGCATCAACAAGCCAACAACAAGGGAATCCCCCACCAAAGGTAGATTCTAATACTGATGATATTTTGAAGAAAATTGTTCTTAATCAACAGAATGAGCTGAAGAGTCAATGTTCGGAGATGAGGGAGTTAAAGACTCAAATGAGCCAGATTGCCACCGCCCTCCATGAACTTGTAAGTAAGAATTCCGGAAATCTACCTTCCCAACCCACTCCAAATCCAAAGGGGAATGTTAGTTCCATCACATTGAGAATTGGGAAGCAAATGAACGATACATCTGTACCTACCATTCCACTGGGATTCACCTCAACTCCAGAGAAGCCGCATTCCAAACCAACTGATGAGAAATCCAAGGAGAAAGATAAAGGTAAGAAAAATATTGATGATGTTCCTCCTAAACCCCTTCCTTTTCCAAACAAGGTTATTCAAACCAAGAATATGGCTGAAGAAGCAATGCAAAAGGAGGTTTTTGACACATTCAAGCGTGTGGAGATCAACATTCCTCTACTTGAAGCCATTAAGCAAATCCCAAGGTATGCCAAATTCTTAAAAGAACTCTGCACCAATCGAAGAGGGCTCAAGGGAAATGAGAGGATCAACCTTGGAAGGAATGTCTCGGCACTCATTACACCAACTCTAGCAATGCCAACAAAGTGCAAGGATCCCGGGACATTCACCATCCCATGAACCATAGGGGAGTTACACTTCTCTGATGCTCTTTGTGATTTAGGCGCTTCCATAAATGTAATGCCTCACTCTGTATTCTCTTCCTTGCAGGTTGGTGAGTTGAAGCCAAAAAGAGTAGTGGTGCAATTGGCGAATAGAGATACGGCATATCCAGCGGGATTTCTTGAGGATGTACTTGTTTGGGTAAGAGACATGATCTTTCCAGCAGACTTCTAGGTGCTTAACATGGAGGATGATCAGGTAAGTTCTCATGCCCCCATTATCTTAGGTAGGCCCTTCCTCAAAACTGCAAAAACTATCATAAATGTCAATGAGGGTACACTTTCCATGGAATTTGGAGATGAAGTTATGATATTTAATGTTATGAATTCCATGAAGTACCCCTCTGAGGACCATTCTGCTTTTGTTATCTCCCATTTTGAACCACCAAGTAAAAACCCCATGGAATTGGATTGTCCTATGCTTAGGGAGATTATGAGTATTGGTTCTGGTTTAATGTCTAAGAGAACTTCCACACCTGTTTATAATGAGCAAGACTCTCTAAGATTTGATTTTGAAATGGATTCATATTCTGATCTTGTTCATGTGAACTCTGATTATGACATGGCTATAGAGTATGCTGATGGATTTGATGCTTTATTCTCTGATTTTGATGATGTATATTCTGATACCGATGCTCTTTGTCCATATATTTCGGTTCCTTCAATGTCTCCATCCATACTACACCCTCCTTCATTAGAACTCAAGCCATTGCCACCAAATCTGAAATACTCATACTTGTTGAGTGGTGAAAGATTACCTGTTATCATTGCTAACAATCTCCCTTTTGAACATGAAGAAAAGATTTTGAATATTTTGAGGGAGAACATCTGGGCGATTGGGTGGACCTTGGCTGACATATCAGGTATTAGCCCCTCCATTTGCATGCATAGGATTCTCTTGGAGGATGGGGCTAAACCGGTGAGACAGCCACAAAGGAGACTCAATCCCACCCTCCTGGAAGTTGTTAAAATTTAAGTTGAGAAATTGCTTGAGGGAGGTATAATCTTTCCCATTTCAGATTCACAGTGGGTAAGTCCAATTCAAGTTGTGCCTAAGAAAACTGGTTTTACTGTTGTTAAAATTGAGAAAGATGATTTAGTTCCAATGAGGGTGAAAAACAGTTGGCGTGTGTGTATTGATTATAGGAAACTAAATCATACCACTCGCATGGACCATTTCTCCCTCCCATTTATTGATCAAATGCTCGAGAGACTAGCTGGGAAAACACACTATTGTTTCTTGGATGGATTTTCTGGATATTTTCAGGTTCTTATAGCTCCAGAGGATCAGGAGAAGACTACATTCACCTGTCCCTTTGGCACATTTTCCTATCGGAGGATGCCATTTGGACTTTGCAACTCCCCAGGTACCTTCCAGAGATGTATGGTGAGTATTTTTTCTGATTTTTTTGAGACCTGCATAGAGGTATTTATGGATGATTTTACAGTGTATGGGTCTTCATTTGAGGAATGTCTATGTAGTTTGGGAAAGGTGTTGAATCGTTGTATTGAGAAGAATCTGGTCCTGAACTTTGAAAAGTGTCATTTTATGGTAGAGCATGGCATTGTCTTAGGGCATGTAGTGTCAAAACATGGGATAGAGTTTGATAGATCGAAGGTAGACATTATTTCATCCTTACCCTATCCTTCATGTGTGCGTGATGTTATATCTTTCCTAGGGAATGCAGGATTTTATCGGCGCTTCATCAAAGATTTTAGTAAGATCGCTCTTCCTATGTCACGATTACTTCAAAAAGATTCTGATTTTGTGTTTGATGATTCTTGTAGGACTTCCTTTGATGAGCTAAAGAAGTTTCTGACCACTCCACCTATCATACAGCCCCCACGGTGGGACCTTCCATTTGAGCTTATGTGTGACGCCTCCAACTTCGCGGTTGGAGCTGTCTTATCTCAGAGGGTGGAAGGACGTTCACATGTGATTGCCTATGCATCGAGGACACTGGATTCAGCCCAATCAAATCACACAACTACGGAAAAAGAGTTTCTTGTTTTAATATTTTCTTTAGATAAATTCTGTTCATATTTATTGGTCTCTAAAGTAGTTGTTTTTTCTGACCATGCAGCTTTGAGGTACCTCCTGAAGAAGCCAGATGCAAAGCCACAACTTATCCGTTGGATGCTCCTTCTTCAAGAGTTTGACATCGAGATAAAGGACAAAAAGGGGTCAGAAAACTTGGTGGCGGACCACATGAGTAGGCTTACTCACACACTAGAGGATGAAACCTTGGACCAGGTACCACTTCGGGACACTTTCCCTGATGAGAATCTCTATACCATCTCAGGTACGCATCCTTGGTATGCTGATTTAGTTAACTACCTTGTTGCTTCTGAAATCCGTACAAATTTAAAGAAACATCAAGTCCAAAAATTAAAGAGTGAGTCAAGATTTTATGTTTGGGATGATCCATACTTTTGGCGCATGTGTAGTGACCAAGTCATTAGGAGGTGTGTTCCTGATCATGAGTTTGAGTCTGTTTTGCATTTCTGTCATACACTTGCTTGTGGTGGACACTTTGGACCCCAAGGGACAGCTAGGAAGGTTTTGGACTCTGGATTATATTGGCCTAGATTATTCCATGATTCCCATGTGTTTTGTAAGTCATGCTCTCATTGCCAACACACTGGGAACATTTCTAGGAGACATGAGATGCCCCAAAAACCCATACTATTTTGTGAGATTTTTGATGTATGGGGCATCGACTTTATGGGTCCTTTTCCTAGTTCATTTGGATTTTTGTACATTTTGGTTGCTGTTGATTATGTGAGTAAATGGGTGGAGGCCAAGGACACCAGGACTGATGATTCTCATGTTGTTGTGGACTTTGTAAAAGCACAGATTTTTTGCAGGTTTGGAGTACCAAAGGCCATCATCAGTGACCAAGGGACACACTTTTGCAATAGTAATTTTGCTTCCCTCCTTCGAAAGTATGGGGTGACACACAAAACATAAACACCATACCACCCTCAAACAAATGGCCAGGCTGAGGTTTCAAATCGTGAGTTGAAAAAAATCTTGGAGAAAACCGTGCAGCCAAATAGAAAGGATTGGAGCAAGCGCTTGGATGATGCATTGTGGGCTTATAGGACAGCATAAAAGACCCCCATTAGTATGTCCCCATTTCGGATTGTTTTTGGGAAAGCGTGTCATCTCCCCGTGGAAGTCGAGCATCGGGCATATTGGGCTATAAAGAAATGCAACATGGATTTGGCCCAAGCTGGAATTCAAAGGAAGTTGCAATTTCAAGAGCTTGAGGAGATTCGACTTTCATCATATGAGAACTCAAGGCTCTACAAGGAAAGATCAAAAGCAGCTCATGACAAAATGATCCAACAAAGGGAGTTTCATTTTGGAGAGAAAGTCCTTCTCTATATTTCACGACTGAAGTTGATGCCTGGTAAGTTGTATTCTAGATGGTTAGGTCCTTATATTGTGTCTAATGTTTTTCCTTATGGTGCAGTGGAGATCACACAAGAGGACACTGGAACGAGATTTACAGTCAATGGGCAACGTTTGAAGAGATACATTGAGGGACATCCTACTGATGCAGTGGATTTTATCACACTGCATGACCCCATCATCACTTGATCACATCAGGCTGTTCCTAACCCTTTCACTTTTATATTATTTATCCTATTTAAAAAATTCTGCATTTCATGTGCATATATCATCTCACGGGTTCACATTGAGGACAATGCAATATTTTAAGTGTGGGGGAGGGAAACTTTTAGTTTATTAATTTCAATTGTTTTCCTGTTTAAAAAAAACCAAAAAAAAATTGCGTGTTTTTCAAAAAAAAATGTTCTGTGTTTTTCAAATTTTGTGTGTTTATTTTACAATTTTCTGTGTTTTTTGAAACATTTTGAGATAAAATGATTCTCATCACCATTTTTAAATCCATATCAATAAGTGAAACAATTTACCCCTTGAAACTAAGCTTAAATGAATGCTGAAATGACTTTGTTTCAAGTTCAAATATTTACTAATTTCATGGAAAGTACACTGAATTTTGAATCCCATGCCACATCTCACTGTCTTTATATTTGAAATCACTTTCCTGTGAGGCTTCTGAACCATTATTTTCATATTCTTTACATTCACCTCACTTCTTGAGAGAACCAAACCATGCTTGATTTAACCAAAATTTGATCTATTCCTGTCAAAACTTGAGGGTTTGAGGTACATATGTTTAAATGATTGAGGCATTTATTTGGTATTTAAGCCCCTATTTCAAAGAATCCTTTTTTATAATGGCCTACCCTGAATATTTAATCCTTGTAGCCCTTAGAAGCCATGCACAGCCTGTTAGGTTAGCCACATTACAAGCCAATTTTCCCTATCTAACCAACTCTTGAAGTGAAATTGCATAATCTAGTTGAGCTTAAGTGTGGGGGAAGTTGTCTTGGGTTTTGCCACCACATTCTGTGATACTTTGGGTGGAAAATTAAATTCTGAAGAGATGTGTTTGCTGCTAAAGAAAGTCATTATATTGAAAGTTGTGCCTTTTCTGGAGCTTTCATGACAAGTGAAGCTGTGCCTTTTCTGGAGCTTCTAATTGAGGTGGAAAGCTGTGCCCATCTGGAGCTTTCAAGAAAATCATGTTTGAGAAGATTGACATTTTTTTATGCTGAAATGATGAATGGTGTAAACCTTTCATGACTTTTCATGATGATGGATCTGAATTGATACTATGGGTATTGAAGAGAAGACCATATTTAAGTGAAAATTAGATTAATGCAATTTTGCTTCAAAAGAGTCAATCCCTCCTCATTCAGCCTCAGAGTTTTTCACATCTTAATCCTACCAACCGAAAGCCATAGAACAACCCTGAAAAGTCCTCATGATAAACATATGTCCTTGACTCACATCGGGTAGCAATGTAGGAATCTATCAAGACTATGGTGACCCTTGTATGAGTTTGGATGAGAAAGACATTGCAAAAAAATTGATATTTGAGTGATGAGAGAAAATTCAAGCGAGGTGAGTGTTTTGTGAATGGGCGGATAAATGAAGTGGAAATATATTGAATGATATAAATGGAGAACTTGAAATAAGGTTTTTTATGAGGCATGATATCTTTTGATTCTTGGTGTGAAATTGATTGATCATTAGGATATGTGTTTTAAAATTGGTTTTGATTTGATATTGATGTTTACTTAATATGAGGTTTTGCCCAGGAGTGCAAAAGGGTAAGTCTGGGGGAGTTGATAAAACACTATTTTATTGAATATTTCATTGATAATAAATGATATAATTTCCTCACATTGTGTTAAATATGTTTAATTATAAAGTATTTGGGATTAGATCATTCATTTGAATATTTGATGAAAATTCCAGTTTTACCCTTTATAGTTCACTGTAGTATTTCAATGATAAATATTTTTATGTTTATTATTTGAAATTAAAATTTTACAAAAGTGTTCCTAACTTAAGTATCTACAACCTGTATTCAGGACACTAGAGCTAAAGAGTTCATTTGATGGTTGAAAATGGGCCATTAAGTCAAAGTTGGTCTTGGCTCTCCAGAATGGAAAAGTTTCTGTATATCGGCCATAACTCCTTCATATGGGACTGTATTGAGCCCAAAGTTGGAGAGGAGACAGAGGACCCATATCCGCACATTTGATCCTTCTGGAAGGCCGGCCAATTAACGCGTTTTGGTGGTGAAATGGGCGGTGAAAGTTGGAATAAAATATTTGGCTGAATTTCCACATTCACACTTGAAACCACTTGTAACCTCTCATCCCCTCTCCTCTATAAATTGGAGTTTTTCTCATTTGGAGGGGTTGGGACGTGCATTGGGAGATTGGAGGCAGAGGAGAATTTGTTTCACCCAAATTCTCCAACCATTGTAAGAGGGGTAGCTCTTGAAGCAAGGATCCCCTCATCGAAGCCTCATTCTCTTCTTCATTTTGTAATGTTTTCATTTGTGTAATAAACTTCTTTGTTCATATTTTATTTCTTCTCTTTTCTTATGTTTTGTATAAATTTCTTCTTCTCTTAATCTTCCTCTTTTGGATGGAATTCTTGAGTAGAAGCGTTATTGGGTTATACCCATTATAAACCTTTGCACATGCAAAACGCTTCTACGATGATTACGTCACCCATGGAAGAGTAGTCTTTTAGTAATCGATCTATCTTATACCCTCTTCATTTAATTATTTTGAATAATTGAGCTACTGTAATTCATTTAATATGATCCATGGATTGTGTTTTTAATTTGTAAGAAACTAAGCAAGCAATTGAACAATTAACACAAAAACACGCGAGGTCGGGATTTTGTGTAAATTGTGAGAGCGCGATCTTAATCGGTAATACAAGACCACATGGGATAAATTTGTAGAGTTCAAATATAATCCCCAAACACAATTCATCCTCATTTCCAGAGTGGATATGTGCCTTAATTTACCACTGACCATAATCTAATCTTAGAACATCAATCAAAGCTGGGTGTTGCGATTGCATGTTCCGAAGTTAGCCTAGGGTTAAATTTACATCATCTTCGTGGTAAAGTTAATTCTCGTAGGGTTCGGGATTTAAAAAATTAGGGGATCATAATTAAGTGAATGTTAATTTAAATGATAATGATTAATAATAAATTTAATAGGTAGAGTTAGATCGATTATGCCTTTTAAATATATTTCTAAAAAAACATCTTCTTGTTGTGTCATTTTAATCGAAATTCATTTCAAAACTAAAAACAAAAAAAATTATACAATCTTCTTCCAGCAAACTTATTCTAGATTCATAAACTACAAAAAAAACCCAACCCTTTAAAGTAGTTCTTTTATTCTATTCTATTTTATTTTATTTTTTTACAATACCTCTAATAAGTTGTTAAATTCACTTCCTCCTTTGAGAGACGACCTTGGTCAGCCACTCTGTTGCACCTAAGTACCCCAAATCACGCTAATCATTTGAGGGCACCTACGACAGTGCTCTTTCAAATTGGTGCCGTTGCCGGGGAGGCAAGTAATTATTTCAACCAATTAGAGGTATTTATTTTATTTTACATTTTATTCTCTTCCTCTCTTATTTCTTCCTTCTTTACCCAATCTGATTTTTCTTCTTCTTCTTTTATTTTCTTCGACTTATTTTGTGACCATCAACTCAAACATCTCATTTTTATTTTACTATGGTCCACTTTCTTTCTTTTCATTTTTATTTGATCTATGACATGAACTAATCCCTAAGATCTCTTAGATCTTGACCCTGAGATTGAACGTAGCCTTAGGGCTCGAATCAGAAATTCTCAGTCTACGGGAAGTTTCAATATTCAACCAGTTGGTGAATTCCTCTCTTCTGGAAACATTGAAATTGGAAGCTATTCAAATTCAAACATAAAAGAGGAACCAATGGCTGAAAACAATGGAAATGAACTTAATAGAACCATTCGAGAATTGGCTGCACCTGATATTAACTATCAACCAAATTGTATTGCATACCCAAATCTTGAATCGGACTTTGAACTAAAATCTGGGTTAATTCACTTACTTCCAAAGTTTCATGGCCTCTCTGGTGAGGATCCTAATAATCATTTGAAAGAATTTAATGTGGTTTGCTCAACCCTTAAACCAAGAAATGTTTCTGAAGATCAAATCAAATTAAGAGCATTCTCATTCTCACTTTATGGAGCTGCAAAAGACTGGATGTATTATTTACAACCTGAAGATGTAACTTGTTGGAACGATTTGAAATGTCTTTTCTTCCAGAGATTTTTTGCAGCATCAAGGACCACATCCATTAGAAAGGAGATTTCGGGGATCAAGAAATCACAAGGGGAGTCAATGTATGAGTATTGGGAGAGATTCAAAAAGCTGTGTGCAAGTTGTCCACATCACCAAATCAGTGAGCAACTCCTCATTCAGTACTTCTATGAAGGACTCACACCTATGGAGAGGAGCATGGTGGATGCCGCAGCTGGAGGAGCATTGGTGGACAAGACACCAGCAGCCGTACGTGCATTGATCGACAAGATGGCTCAAAACTCCCAACAATTTGGCGATAGAGGTACACCACATGTCAGAGGAGTACATCAAGTAAGCCCTTCTTCTCTTTAAATTCATTTGATTGATACTAAGTTAGAAGAATTGACAACTATGGTGAGGCAGATTGCATTGGCTCAAAAGACATCCCAACCCCCTCTTTCAAGGCCATGTGGCATTTGCACTGAGACAAGCCACCCAACTGACTGTTGCCCACAACTAAAAGAGACAGAAGATTGTGCAGCAGTGTTCCCTGGGAGACCATTTCAGCAGCAACAACAACCATATCCCCAAAAGAAGTTTGATTCATTTGCTCCAACATACAACCAAGGGTGGAAAGATCAACTGGACATGAGGTATGGCTCTGGACAACAACAAAGGCCACCCTTTCAACAAAACTTCCAGCAGCCTCCGCCTTACCAGCAGGGTTTCCAACAACCCCAAAGGAGATTTGAAGCCCAAGCATCAACAAGCCAACAACAAGGGAATCCCACACCAAAGGTAGATTCTAATACTGATGATTTTTTGAAGCAAATTGTTCTTAATCAACAGAATGAGCTGAAGAGTCAAAGTTCGGAGCTGAGGGAGTTAAAGACTCAAATGAGCCAGATTGCCACCACCCTCCATGAACTTGTAAGTAAGAATTCCGTAAATCTACCTTCCCAACCCACTCCAAATCCAAAGGGGAATGTTAGTTCCATCACATTGAGAAGTGGGAAGCAAATGAACGATACATCTGTACCTACCATTCCACCGGGATTCACCTCAACTCCAGAGAAGCCGCATTCCAAACCAACTGATGAGAAATCCAAGGAGAAAGATAAAGGTAAGAAAAATATTGATGATGTTCCTCCTAAACCCCTTCCTTTTCCAAACAGGGTGGTTCAAACCAAGAATATGGCTGAAGAAGCAATGCAAAAGGAGGTTTTGGACACATTCAAGCGTGTGGAGATCAAGATTCCTCTACTTGAATCCATTAAGCAAATCCCAAGTTATGACAAATTCTTAAAAGAACTCTGCACCAATCGAAGAGGGATCAAGGGAAATGAGAGGATAAACATTGGAAGGAATGTCTCGGCACTCATTACACCAACTCTAGCAATGCCAACAAAGTGCAAGGATCCCGGGACATTCACCATCCCATGTACCATAGGGGAGTTGCACTTCTCTGATGCTCTTTGTGATTTAGGAGCTTCCATAAATGTGATGACTCACTCTGTATTCTCTTCCTTGCAGGTTGGTGAGTTGAAGCCAACAAGATTAGTGGTGCAATTGGCGAATAGAGCTATGACATTTCCAGCGGGAGTTCTTGAGGATGTACTTGTTTGGGTAAGAGACATGATCTTTCCAGCAGACTTCTATGTGCTTAACATGGAGGATGATCAGGTAAGTTCTCATGCCCCCATTATCTTAGGTAGGCCCTTCCTCAAAACTGCAAAAACTATCATAAATGTCAATGAGGGTACACTTTCCATGGAATTTGGAGATGAAGTTGTGATATTTAATGTTATGGATTCCATGAAGTACCCCTCTGAGGACCATTCTGCTTTTGTTATCTCCCATTTTGAACCACCAAGTAAAAACCCCATGGAATTGGATTGTCCTATGCTTAGGGAGATTATGAGTATTGGTTCTGGTTTAATGTCTAAGAGAACTTCCACACCTGTTTCTAATGAGAAAGACTCTATAAGATTTGATTTTGAAATGGATTCATATTCTGATCTTGTTCATGTGAACTCTGATTATGACATGGCTATAGAGTATGCTGATGGATTTGATGCTTTATTCTCTGATTTTGATGATGTATATTCTGATACTGATGCTCTTTGTGCACATATTTTGGTTCCTTCAATGTCTCCATCCATACTACACCCTCCTTCATTAGAACTCAAGCTATTGCCACTAAATCTGAAATACTCATACTTGTTGAGTGGTGAAATATTACCTTTTATCATTGCTAACAATATCCCTTTTGAACATGAAGAAAAGATTTTGAATATTTTGAGGGAGAACATCAGGGCGATTGGGTGGACCTTGGCTGACATATCAGGTATTAGCCCCTCCATTTGCATGCATAGGATTCTCTTGGAGGATGGGGCTAAACCAGTGAGACATCCACAAAGGAGACTCAATCCCACCCTCATGGAATTTGTTAAAAAATAAGTAGATAAATTTCTCGAGGCAGGTATAATCTTTCCCATTTCAGATTCACAGTGGGTAAGTCCAATTCAAGTTGTGCCTAAGAAAACTGGTTTTACTGTTGTTAAAAATGAGAAAGATGATTTAGTTCCAATGAGGGTGAAAAACAGTTGGCGTGTGTGTATTGATTATAGGAAACTAAATCAGACCACTCGCAAGGACCATTTCCCCCTCCCATTTATTGATCAAATGCTCGAGAGACTAGCTGGGAAAACACACTATTGTTTCTTGGATGGATTTTCTGGATATTTTCAGGTTCCTATAGCTCCAGAGGATCGGTAGAAGACTACATTCACCTGTCCCTTTGGCACATTTTCCTATCGGAGGATGCCATTTGGACTTTGCAACGCCCCAGGTACCTTCCAGATATGTATGGTGAGTATTTTTTCTGATTTTATTGAGACCTGCATGGAGGTATTTATGGATGATTTTACAGTGTATGGGTCTTCATTTGATTAATGTCTATGTAGTTTGGGAAAGGTGTTGAATCATTGTATTGAGAAGAATCTGGTCCTGAACTTTGAAAAGTGTCATTTTATGGATGAGCATGGCATTGTCTTAGGGCATGTAGTGTCAAAACATGGGATAGAGGTTGATAGATCGAAGGTAGACATTATTTCATCCTTACCCTATCCTTCATGTGTGTGTGGTGTTAGATCTTTCCTAGGGAATTCAGGATTTTATCGGTGCTTCATCAAAGATTTTAGTAAGATCGCTCTTCCTATGTCACGATTACTTCAAAAAGATTCTGATTTTGTGTTTGATGATTCTTGTAGGACTTCCTTTGATGAGCTAAAGAAGTGTCTGACCACTCCACCTATGATAAATCCCCCACGGTGGGACCTTCCATTTGAGCTTATGTGTGACGCCTCCAACTTCGCGGTTGGAGCTGTCTTATCTCAGAGGGTGGAAGGACGTTCACATGTGATTGCCTATGCATCGAGGACACTGGATTCATCCCAATCAAATTACACAACTACGGAAAAAGAGTTTCTTGCTATAATATTTGCTTTAGATAAATTCTGTTCATATTTATTGGGCTCTAAAGTAGTTGTTTTTTCTGACCATGCAACTTTGAGGTACCTCCTGAAGAAGCCAGATGCAAAGCCACGACTTATCCGTTGGATGCTCCTTCTTCAAGAGTTTGACATCGAGATAAAGGAAAAAAAGGGTTCAGAAAACTTGGTGGCGGACCACATGAGTAGGCTTACTCACACACTAGAGGATGACACCTTGTACCAGGTACCAATTCGGGACACTTTCCCCGATGAGCATCTCTATACCATCTCAGGTACGCATCCTTAGTATGCTGATTTAGTTAACTACCTTGTTGCTTCTGAAATCCCTACAAATTTAAAGAAACATCAAGTCCAAAAATTAAAGAGTGAGTCAAGATTTTATGTTTGGGATGATCCATACTTATGGCGCATGTGTAGTGACCAAGTCATTAGGAGGTGTGTTCCCGATCATGAGTTTGAGTCTGTTTTGCATTTCTGTCATACACTTGCTTGTGGTGGACACTTTGGACCCCAACGGACAGCTAGGAAGGTTTTGGACTCTGGATTATATTGGCCTAGATTATTCCATGATGCCCATGTGTTTTGTAAGCCATTCTCTCGTTGCCAACACACTGGGAACATTTCTAGGAGACATGAGATTCCCCAACAACCCATACTATTTTGTGAGATTTTTTATGTATGGGGCATCGACTTTATGGGTCCTTTTCCTAGTTCATTTGGATTTTTGTACATTTTGGTTGCTGTTGATTATGTGAGTAAATGGGTGGAGGCCAAGGCCACCAGGACTGGCGATTCTCATGTTGTTGTGGACTTTGTCAAAGCACAGATTTTTTGTAGGTTTGGAGTACCAAAGGCCATCATCAGTGACCAAGGGACACACTTTTGCAATAGTAATTTTGCTTCCCTCCTTCGAAAGTATGGGGTGACACACAAAACATCAACACCATACCACCCCCAAACAAATGGCCAGGTTGAGGTTTCAAATCGTGAGTTGAAACAAATCTTGGAGAAAACTGTGCAGCCAAATAGGAAGGATTGGAGCAAGCGCTTGGATGATGCATTGTGGGCTTATAGGACAGCATACAAGACCCCCATTGGTATGTCCCCATTTCGGATTGTTTTTGGGAAAGCGTGTCATCTCCCCGTGGAAGTCAAGCATCGGGCATATTGGGCTATAAAGAAATGCAACATGGATTTGGCCCAATATGGAATTCAAAGGAAGTTGCAAATTCAAGAGCTTGAGGAGATTCGACTGTCATCATATGAGAACTCATGGCTCTACAAGGAAAGATCAAAAGCAGCTCATGACAAAATGATCCAACAAAGGGAGTTTGATGTTGGAGAGAAAGTCCTTCTCTATATTTCACGACTGAAGTTGATGCCTGGTAAGTTGCGTTCTAGATGGTTAGGTCCTTATATTGTGTCTAATGTTTTTTCTTATGGTGCAGTGGAGATCACACAAGAGGACACTGGAAGGAGCTTTACAGTCAATGGGCAACGTTTGAAGAGATACATTGAGGGACATCCTACTGATGCAGTGGATTTTATCACACTGCATGACCCCATCATCACTTGATCACATCAGGCTGTTCCTAACCCTTTCACTTTTATATTATTTGTCCTATTTAAAAAATTCTGCATTTCATTACTATATATCATCTCACGGGTTCACATTGAGGACAATGCAATATTTTAAGTGTGGAGGAGGGAACCTTTTAGTTTAGTAATTTCAATTGTTTTCCTGTTTAAAAAAAACCGAAAAAAAATTTGCGTGTTTTTCAAAAAAAAAACTTGTTGTGTGTTTTTCAAATTTTGTGTGTTTATTTTACAATTTTCTGTGTTTTTTGAATCATTTTGAGCTAAAATGATTCTCATCACCATTTTTAAATCCATATCAATAAGTGAAACAATTTACCCCTTGAAACTAAGCTTAAATGAATGCTGAAATGACTTTGTTTCAAGTTCAAATATTTACTAATTTCATGGAAAGTACACCGAATTTTGAATCCCATGCCACATCTCACTATCTTTATATTTGAAATCACTTTCTTGTGAGGCTTCTGAACCATTATTTTCATATTATTTACATTCACCTCACTTCTTGAGAGAACCAAACCATGCTTGATTTAACCAGAAATTGATCTATTCCTGTCAAAACTTGAGGGTTTGAGGTACATATGTTTAAATGATTGAGGCATTTGTTTGCTATTAAAGCCCCTATTTCAAATAATCCTTTTTTATAATGGCCTACCTTGAATATTTAATCCTTGTAGCCCTTAGAAGCCATGCATAGCCTGTTAGGTTAGCCACATTACAAGCCAATTTTCCCTATCTAACCAACTCTTGAAGTGAAATTGCATAATCTAGTTGAGCTTAAGTGTGGGGGAAGTTGTCTTGGGTTTTGCCACCACATTCTGTGATACTTTGGGTGGAAAATTAAATTCTGAAGAGATGTGTTTGCTGCTAAAGAAAGTCATTATATTGAAAGTTGTGCCTTTTCTGGAGCTTTCATGACAAGTGAAGCTGTGCGTTTTCTGGAGCTTCTAATTGAGGTGGAAAGTTGTGCCCATCTGGAGCTTTCAAGAAAATCATGTTTGAGAAGATTGACATTTTTTTTATGCTGAAATAATGAATGGTGTAAACCTTTCATGACTTTTCATGATGATGGATCTGAATTGATACTATGGGTATTGAAGAGAAGACCATATTTAAGTGAAAATTAGATTAATGCAATTTTGCTTCAAAAGAGTCAAGCCCTCATCATTCATCCTCAGAGTTTTTCACATCTTAATCCTACCAACTGAAAGCCACAGAACAACCATGAAAAGTCCTCATGATAAACATATGTCATTGACTCACATCAGGTAGCGATGTAGGAATCTATCAAGACTATGGTGACCCTTGTATGAGTTTGGATGAGAAAGACATTGCAAAAAAAATTGATATTTGAGTGATGAGAGAAAATTCAAGCGAGGTAAGTGTTTTGTGCATGGGCGGATAAATGAAGTGGAAATATATTGAATGATATAAATGGATAACTTGAAATAAGGGTTTTTATGAAGCATTATATCTTTTGATTCTTTGTGTGAAATTGATTTATCTTAAGGATATGTGTTTTAAAATTGGTTTTGATTTGATATTGATGTTTACTTGATATGAGGTTTTGCCCAGGAGTGCAAAAGGGTAAGTGTGGGGGAGTTGATAAAACACTATTTTATTGAATATTTCATTGATAATAAATGATATAATTTCCTCACATTGTGTTAAATATGTTTAATTAGAAAGTATTTGGGATTAGATCATTCATTTGAATATTTGATGAAAATTCCAGTTTTACCCTTTATAGTTCACTGTAGTATTTCGAAGATAAATATTTTTATATTTATTATTTGAAATTAACAGTTTTAAAAAGTGTTCCTAACTTAATTATCTACAACTTTTATTCAGGACACTAGAGCTAAAGAGTTCATTTTATGGTTAAAAATGGGCCATGAAGTCAAAGTTGGGCTGGGCTCGCCAGAATGTAGAACCTTCTGTATTTCGGCCATAACTCCTTCATATGGGCCTGTATTGAGCCCAAATTTGGAGATGAGACAGAGGACCCATATCCGCACATTTGATCCCTCTGGAAGGCCGGCCAATACACGCGTTTTGGTTGTCAAATGGGAGGTTAAAGTTGGAATAAAATATTTGGCCGAATTTCCACATTCACACTTGAAACCACTTGTAACCTCTCCTCCCCTCCCCTCTATAAATTGGAGTTTTTCTCATTTGGAGGGGTTGGGACGTGCATTGGGAGATTGGAGGCAGAGGAGAATTTGTTTCACCCAAATTCTCCAACCATTGTAAGAGGGGTAGCTCTTAAAGCAAGGATCCCCTCATCGAAGCCTCCTTCTCTTCTTCATTTTGTAATGTTTTCATTTGTGTAATAAACTTCTTTGTTCTTATTTTATTTCTTCTCTTTTCTTCTGTTTTATTTAAATTTATTATTCTCTTAATCTTCCTCTTTGGGATGAGATTCTTTAGTAGAAGCGTTATTGGGTTATACCCATTATAAACCTTTGCACATGAAAAACACTTCTACGATGATTACGCCACCCATGGAAGAGTAGTCTTTTAGTAATCGATCTATCTTCTACCCTCTTCATTTAATTATTTTGAATCATTGAGCTACTATAATTAATTTAATATGATCCATGAATTTTGTTTTTAAATTGTAAGAAACTAAGCAAGCAATTGAACAATTAACACAAAAACACGCGAGGTCGGGATTTTGTGTAAATTGTGAGAGCGCGATCTTAATCAGTAATACAAGACCACACGGGATAAATTTGTAGAGTTAAAATATAATCCCTAAACACAATTCATCCTCACTTCCAGAGTGGATATGTACCTTAATTTACCACTGACCATAAGCTAATCTTAGAACATCAATCAAAGCAGGGTGTTGCGATTGCATGTTCCGAAGTTAGCCTAGGGTTAAATTTACATCATCTTCGTGGTACAGTTAATTCTCGTAGGGTTCGGGATTTAAAAAATTAAGGGATCATAATTAAGTGAATGTTAATTTAAATGATAATGATTAATAATAAAGTGAATAGGTAGAGTTAGATCGATTATGCCTTTTAAATAGATTTTTAAAAAAACATCTTCTTGTTGTGTCATTTTAATCGAAATTCATTTCAAAACTAAAAACAAATAAAAAATTATACAATCTTCTTCCAGCAAACTTCTTCTGGATTCATAAACTACAACAAAACCCAATCCTTTATTGTAGTGCTTTTATTCTATTCTATTTTATTTTATTTTTTTACAATACCTCTAATAAGTTGTTAAATTCACTTCCTCCTTTGAGAGATGACCTTGGTCAGCCACTCTGCTACACCTATGTACCCCAAATCACACTAATCATTTGAGTGCGCCCACGACAGAGCTCTTTCAAATTGGTGCCGTTTCCGGGGAGGCAAGTAATTATTTCAACCAATTAGAGGTATTTATTTTATTTTACATTTTATTCTCTTCCTCTCTTATTTCTTCCTTCTTTACCCAATCTGATTTTTCTTCTTCTTCTTTTATTTTCTTCGACTTATTTTTGGACCATCAACTCAAACTTCTCATTTTTATTTTACTATGGTCCACTTTCTTTCTTTTCATTTTTATTTGATCTATGACATGAACTAATCCCGAAGATCTCTTAGATCTTGACCCTAAGATTGAACGTAGCCTTAGGGCTCGAATCAAAAATTCTCAGTCTACGGGAAGTTTCAATATTCAACCAGTTGGTGAATTCTTCTCTTCTGGAAACATTGAAATTGGAATCTATTCAAATTCAAACATAAAAGAAGAACCAATGGCTGAAAACAATGGAAATGAACTTAATAGAACCATTCGAGAATTGGCTGCACCTGATATTAACTATCAACCAAATTGTATTGCATACCCAAATCTTGAATCGGACTTTGAACTAAAATCTGGGTTAATTCACTTACTTCCAAAGTTTCATGGCCTCTCTGGTGAGGATCCTAATAAGCATTTGAAAGAATTTAATGTGGTTTTCTCAACCCTTAAACCAAGAAATGTTTCTGAAGATCAAATCAAATTAAGAGCATTCCCATTCTCACTTGATGGGGCTGCAAAAGACTGGATGTATTATTTACAACCCGAAGATGTAACTTATTGGAACAATTTGAAACATCTTTTCTTGCAGAGATTTTTTCCAGCATCAAGGACCACATCCATTAGAAAGGAGATTTCGGGGATCAAGAAAGCACAAGGGGAGTCAATGTATGAGTATTGGGAGAGATTCAAAAAGCTGTGTGCAAGCTGTCCACATCACCAAATCAGTGAGCAACTCCTCATTCAGTACTTCTATGAAGGACTCACACCTATGGAGAGGAGAATGGTGGATGTCGCAGCTAGAGGAGCATTGGTGGACAAGACACCAGCAGCCGCACGTGCATTGATCGACAATATGGCTCAAAACTCCCAACAATTTGGCGATAGAGGTACACCACATGTCAGAGGAGTACATCAAGTAAGCCCTTCTTCTCTTGAAAGTCATTTGATTGATACTAAGTTAGAAGAATTGACAACTATGGTGAGGCAGATTGCATTGTCTCAAAAGACATCCCAACCCCCTCCTTCAAGTCCATGTGGCATTTTCACTGAGACAAGCCACCCAACTGACTATTGCCCACAACTAAAAGAGACAGAAGATTGTGCAGCAGTGTTCCCTGGGAGACCATTTCAGCAGCAACAACAACCATATCCCCAAAAGAAGTTTGATTCATTTGCTCCAACATACAACCAAGGGTGTAAAGATCAACCGGACATGAGTTATGGCTCTGGACAACAACAAAGGCCACCCTTTCAACAAAACTTCTAGCAGCCTCTGCCTTACCAGTAGGGTTTCCAACAACCCCAAAGGAGATTTGAAGCCCAAGCATCAACAAGCCAACAACAAGGGAATCCCCCACCAAAGGTAGATTCTAATACTGATGATATTTTGAAGAAAATTGTTCTTAATCAACAGAATGAGCTGAAGAGTCAAAGTTCGGAGCTGAGGGAGTTAAAGACTCAAATGAGCCAGATTGCCACTGCCCTCCATGAACTTGTAAGTAAGAATTCCGGAAATCTACCTTCCCAACCCACTCCAAATCCAAAGGGGAATATTAGTTCCATCACATTGAGAATTGGGAAGCAAATGAACGATACATCTGTACCTACCATTCCACCGGGATTCACCTCAACTCCAGAGAAGCCGCACTCCAAACCAACTGATGAGAAATCCAAGGATAAAGATAAAGGTAAGAAAAATATTGATGATGTTCCTCCTAAACCCCTTCCCTTTCAAAACAGGGTTGTTCAAACCAATAATATGGCTGAAGAATCAATGCAAAAGGAGGTTTTGGACACATTCAAGCGTGTGGAGATCAACATTCCTCTACTTGAAGCCATTAAACAAATCCCAAGGTATGCCAAATTCTTAAAAGAGCTTTGCACCAATCGAAGAGGGCTCAAGGGAAATGAGAGGATCAACCTTGGAAGGAATGTCTCGGCACTCATTACACCAACTCTAGCAATGAAAACAAAGTGCAAGGTTCCCGGGACATTCACCATCCCATGTACCATAGGGGAGTTGCTCTTCTCTGATGCTCTTTGTGATTTAGGAGCTTCCATAAATGTGATGCCTCACTCTGTATTCTCTTCCTTGCAGGTTGGTGAGTTGAAGCCAACAAGATTAGTGGTGCAATTGGCGAATAGAGCTACGGCATATCTAGTGGGAGTTCTTGAGGATGTACTTGTTCGGGTAAGAGATATGATCTTTCAAGCAGACTTCTATGTGTTTAACATGGAGGATGATCAGTTAATTTCTCATGCCCCCATTATCTTAGGTAGGACCTTCCTCAAAACTGCAAAAACTATCATAAATGTCAATGAGGGTACACTTTCCATGGAATTTGGAGATGAAGTTGTGATATTTAATGTTATGGATTCCATGAAGTACCCCTCTGAGGACCATTCTGCTTTTGTTATCTCCCATTTTGAACCACCAAGTAAAAACCCCATGGAATTGGATTGTCCTATGCTTAGGGAGATTATGAGTATTGGTTCTGGTTTAATGTCTAAGAGAACTTCCACACCTGTTTCTAATGAGCAAGACTCTCTAAGATTTGATTTTGAAATGGATTCATATTCTTATCTTGTTCATGTGAACTCTGATTATGACATGGCTATAGAGTATGCTGATAGATTTGATGCTTTATTCTCTGATTTTGATGATGTATATTCTGATACTGATGCTCTTTGTGCACATATTTCGGTTCCTTCAATGTCTCCATCCATACTACACCCTCCTTCATTAGAACTCAAGCCATTGCCACCAAATCTGAAATACTCATACTTGTTGAGTGGTGAAAGATTACCTGTTATCATTGCCAACAATCTCCCTTTTGAACATGAAGAAAAGATTTTGAATATTTTGAGGGAGAACATCAGGGCGATTGGGTGGACCTTGCCTGACATATCAGGTATTACCCCCTCCATTTGCATGCATAGGATTCTATTGGAGGATGGGGCTAAACCGGTGAGACAGCCACAAAGGAGACTCAATCCCACCCTCCTGGAAGTTGTTAAAAAATAAGTTGAAAAATTGCTCGAGGCAGGTATAATCTTTCCCATTTCAGATTCAATGTGGGTAAGTCCAATTCAAGTTGTGCCTAAGAAAACTGGTTTTACTATTGTTAAAAATGAGAAAGATGATTTAGTTCCAATGAGGGTGCAAAACAGTTGGTGTGTGTGTATTGATTATAGGAAACTAAATCAGACCACTCGCAAGGACCATTTCCCCCTCCCATTTATTGATCAAATGCTCGAGAGACTAGCTGGGAAAACACACTATTGTTTCTTGGATGGATTTTATGGATATTTTCAAGTTCCTATAGCTCCATAGGATCAAGAGAAGACTACATTCACCTGTCCCTTTGGCACATTTTCCTATCGGAGGATGCCATTTGGACTTTGCAACGCCCCAGGTACCTTCCAGAGATGTATGGTGAGTATTTTTTCTGATTTTATTGAGACCTGCATGGAGGTATTTATGGATGATTTTACAGTGTATGGGTCTTCATTTGATGAATGTCTATGTAGTTTGGGAAAGGTGTTGAATCGTTGTATTGAGAAGAATCTGGTCCTGAACTTTGAAAAGTGTCATTTTATGGTAGAGCATGGCATTGTCTTAGGGCATGTAGTGTCAAAACATGGGATAGAGGTTGATAGATCGATGGTAGACATTATTTCATCCTTACCCTATCCTTAATGTGTGTGTGATGTTAGATCTTTCCTAGGGCATGCAGGATTTTATCGGCGCTTCATCAAAGATTTTAGTAAGATCGCTCTTCCTATGTCACGATTACTTCAAAAAGATTCTGATTTTGTGTTTGATGATTCTTGTAGGACTTCCTTTGATGATCTAAAGAAGTGTCTGACCAATCCACCTATCATACAGCCCCCACGGTGGGACCTTCTATTTGAGCTTATGTGTGACGCCTCCAACTTCGCGGTTGGAGATGTCTTATCTCAGAGGGTGGAAGGACGTTCACATGTGATTGCCTATGCATCGAGGACACTGGATTCAGCCCAATCAAATTACACAACTACGGAAAAAGAGTTTCTTGCTGTAATATTTGCTTTAGATAAATTCTGTTCATATTTATTGGGCTCTAAAGTAGTTGTTTTTTCTGACCATGCAGCTTTGAGGTACCTCCTGAAGAAGCCAGATACAAAGCCATGACTTATCTGTTGGATGATCCTTCTTCAAGAGTTTGACATCGAGATAAAGGAAAAAAAGGGGTCTGAAAACTTGGTGGCGGACCACATGAGTAGTCTTACTCACACACTAGAGGATGACACCTTGGACCAGGTACCACTTCGGGACACTTTCCCCGATGAGCATCTCTATACCATCTCAGGTACGCATCCTTGGTATGCTGATTTAGTTAACTACCTTGTTGCTTCTGAAATCCCTAAAAATTTAAAGAAACATCAAGTCCAAAAATTAAAGAGTGAGTCAAGATTTTATGTTTGGGATGATCCATACTTATGGTGCATGTGTAGTGACCAAGTTATTAGGAGGTGTCTTCCCGATCATGAGTTTGAGTCTGTTTTGCATTTCTGTCATACACTTGCTTGTGGTGGACACTTTGGACCCCAACGGACAGCTAGGAAGGTTTTGGACTCTGGATTATATTGGCCTAGATTATTCCATGATGCCCATGTGTTTTGTAAGTCATGCTCTCGTTGCCAACACACTAGGAACATTTCTAGGAGACATGAGATGCCCCAACAACCCATACTATTTTGTGAGATTTTTTATGTATGGGGCATCGACTTTATGGGTCCTTTTCCTAGTTCATTTGGATTTTTGTACATTTTTGTTGTTGTTGATTATGTGAGTAAATGGGTGGAGGCCAAGGCCACCAGGACTGACGATTCTCATGTTGTTGTAGACTTTGTCAAAGCACAGATTTTTTGTAGGTTTGGAGTACTAAAGGCCATCATCAGTGACCAAGGGACACACTTTTGCAATAGGAATTTTTCTTCCCTCCTTTGAAAGTATGGGGTGACACACAAAACATCAACACCATACCACCCCCAAACAAATGGCCAGGCTGAGGTTTCAAATCGTGAGTTGAAACAAATCTTGGAGAAAACCGTGCAGCCAAATAGGAAGGATTGGAGCAAGCGCTTGGATGATGCATTGTGGGCTTATAGGACAGCATACAAGACCCCCATTGGTATGTCCCCATTTCGGATTGTTTTTGGGAAAGCGTGTCATCTCCCCGTGGAAGTCGAGCATCGGGCATATTGGGCTATAAAGAAATGCAACATGGATTTGGCCCAAGATGGAATTCAAAGGAAGTTGCAAATTCAAGAGCTTGAGGATATTCGACTTTCATCATATGAGAACTCAAGGCTCTACAAGGAAAGATCAAAAGCAGCTCATGACAAAATGATCCAACAAAGGGAGTTTCATGTTGGAGAGAAAGTCCTTCTCTATATTTCACGACTGAAGTTGATGCCTGGTAAGTTGCGTTCCAGATGGTTAGGTCCTTATATTGTGTCTAATGTGTTTCCTTATGGTGCAGTGGAGATCACACAAGAGGACACTGGAAGGATCTTTACAGTCAATGGGCAACGTTTGAAGAGATACATTGAGGGACATCCTACTGATGCAGTGGATTTTATCACACTGCATGACCACATCATCACTTGATCACATCAGGCTGTTCCTAACCCTTTCACTTTTATATTATTTGTCCTATTTAAAAAATTTTACATTTCATGTGCATATATCATCTCACGGGTTCACATTGAGGACAATGCAATATTTTAAGTGTGGGTGAGGTAACCTTTTAGTTTAGTAATTTCAATTGTTTTCCTGTTTAAAAAAAACCAAAAAAAAAATTTGCGTGTTTTTCAAAAAACAAATTGTTGTGTGTTTTTCAAATTTTGTGTGTTTATTTTACAATTTTCTGTGTTTTTTGAAACATTGTGAGCTAAAATGATTCTCATCACCATTTTTAAATCCATATCAATAAGTGAAACAATTTACCCCTTGAAACTAAACTTAAATGAATGCTGAAATGACTTTGTTTCAAGTTCAAATATTTACTAATTTCATGGAAAGTACACCGAATTTTGAATCCCATGCCACATATCACTGTCTTTATATTTGAAATCACTTTCCTGTGAGGCTTCTGAACCATTATTTTCATATTCTTTACATTCACCTCACTTCTTGAGAGAACCAAGCCATGCTTGATTTAACCAGAATTTGATCTATTCCTGTCAAAACTTGAGGGTTTGAGGTACATATGTTTAAATGATTGAGGCATTTGTTTGGTATTAAAGCCCCTATTTCAAAGAATCCTTTTTTATAATGGCCTAACTTGAATATTTAATCCTTTTAGCCCTTAGAATCCATGCACAGCCTGTTAGGTTAGCCACATTACAAGCCAATTTTCCCTATCTAACCAACTCTTGAAGTGAAATTGCATAATCTAGTTGAGCTTAAGTGTGGGGGAAGTTGTCTTGGGTTTTTCCACCACATTCTGTGATACTTTGGGTGGAAAATTAAATTCTGAAGAGATGTGTTTGCTGCTAAAGAAAGTCATTATATTGAAAGTTGTGCCTTTTCTGGAGCTTTCATGACAAGTGAAGCTGTGCCTTTTCTGGAGCTTCTAATTGAGGTGGAAAGTTGTGTCCATCTGGAGCTTTCAAGAAAATCATGTTTGAGAAGATTGACATTTTTTTATACTGAAATGATGAATGGTGTAAACCTTTCATGACTTTTCATGATGATGTATCTGAATTGATACTATGGGTATTGAAGAGAAGACCATATTTAAGTGAAAATTAGATTAATGCAATTTTGCTTCAAAAGAGTCAAGCCCTCCTCATTCAGCCTCAGAGTTTTTCACATCTTAATCCTACCAACCGAAAGCCACAGAACAACCCTGAAAAGTCCTCATGATAAACATATGTCCTTGACTCACATCGGGTAGCGATGTAGGAATATATCAAGACTATGGTGACCCTTGTATGAGTTTGGATGAGAAAGACATTGCAAAAAAAATTGATATTTGAGTGATGAGAGAAAATTCAAGCGAGGTAAGTGTTTTGTGCATGGGTGGATAAATGAAGTGGAAATATATTGAATGATATAAATGGAGAACTTGAAATAAGGTTTTTTATGAGGCATGATATCTGATTCTTGGTGTGAAATTTATTGATCTTAAGGATATGTGTTTTAAAATTGGTTTTGATTTGATATTGATGTTTACTTGATATGAGGTTTTGCCCAGGAGTGCAAAAGGGTAAGTGTGTGGGAGTTGATAAAACACTATTTTATTGAATATTTCATTGATAATAAATGATATAATTTCCTCACATTGTGTTAAATATGTTTAATTATAAAGTATTTGAGATTAGATCATTCATTTGAATATTTGATGAAAATTCCAGTTTTACCCTTTATAGTTCACTGTAGTATTTCGAAGATAAATATTTTTATATTTATTATTTGAAATTACAATTTTTCAAAAGTGTTCCTAACTTAAGTATCTACAACTTTTATTCAGGAAACTAGAGCTAAAGATTTCATTTGATGGTTGAAAATGGTCCATGAAGTCAAAATTGGGCTGGGCTCGCCAGAATGGAGAAGCTTCTGTATTTCGTCCATAACGCCTTCATATGGGCCTGTAGTGAGCCCAAATTTGGAGAGGAGACAGATTACCCAAATCCTCACATTTTATCCTTCTGGAAGGCTGGACAATTCACGCGTTTTGGGGGTGAAATGGGCGATGAAAGTTGGAATAAAATATTTGGCCGAATTTCCACATTCACACTTGAAACCACTTGTAACCTCTCCTCCCCTCCCCTATATAAATTGGAGTTTTTCTCATTTGGAGGGGTTGGGACTTTCATTGGGATATTGGAGGCAGAGGATAATTTGTTTCACACAAATTCTCCAACCATTGTAAGAGGGGTATCTCTTGAAGCAAGGATCTCCTCATCGAAGCCTCCTTCTCTTCTTCATTTTGTAATGTTTTCATTTGTGTAATAAACTTCTTTGTTATTATTTTATTTCTTCTCTTTTCTTCTGTTTTGTTTAAATTTCTTCTTCTCTTAATCTTCCTCTTTGGGCTGGAATTCTTGACTATAAGCGTTATTGGGTTATACTCATTATAAACCTTTGCACATGCAAAACGCTTCTACGATGATTACGCCACCCATGGAAGTGTAGTCTTTTAGTAATCGATCTATCTTCTACCCTCTTCATTTAATTATTTTGAATCATTGAGCTAATTTAATTCATTTAATATGATCCATGAATTGTGTTTTTAAATTGTAAGAAACTAATCAAGCAATTGAACAATTAACACAAAAACACGCGAGGTTGGGATTTTGTGTAAACTGTGAGAGCGCGATCTTAATCGGTAATACAAGACCACGCGGGATAAATTTGTAGAGTTAAAATATAATCCCTAAACACAATTCATCCTCATTTATAGAGTGGATATGTGCCTTAATTTACCACTGACCATAATCTAATCTTAGAACATCAATCAAAGCAGGGTGCTGCGATTGCATGTTCCGAAGTTAGCCTAGGGTTAAATTTACATCATCTTCGTGGTAAAGTTAATTCTCGTAGGGTTCGGGATTTAAAAAATTAAGGGATCATAATTAAGTGAATGTTAATTTAAATTATAATTATTAATAATAAAGTGAATAGGTAGAGTTAGATCGATTACACCTTTTAAATAGATTTCTAAAAAAACATCTTCTTGTTGTGTCATTTTAATCGAAATTCATTTCAAAACTAAAAACAAAAAAAAAATTATACAATCTTCTTCCAGAAAACTTCTTCTAGATTCATAAACTACAACAAACCCCAATCCTTTAAAGTAGTGCTTTTATTCTATTCTATTTTATTTTATTTTTTTACAATACCTCTAATAAGTTTTTAAATTCACTTCCTCCTTTGAGAGACGACCTTGGTCAGCCACTCTGCTGCACCTAAGTACCCCAAATCACACTAATCATTTGAGGGCGCCCACGACAGCGCTCTTTCAATGATAGATTGTTCATTATAAGGATTTCTTCAACTTCCATGATCTTATGATGATCTTCCCCAACCTATTAGTTGTATCATATCTATCATTATCAATGATTCAACAAGTTCTTTGTTATTTTATGAAAAAAATACATATAATATACTACATAAATATATATCTTAGGATAAAATATGACATGGTTGAATGTCAGTTATTTGATCACTTAAATTTATGATATAAGATATTATAATTATGTTTTTTCTTAATGGTTGTGTATGACCAAGTCATATCATAAAGTATAATATGGTAAAATCATGTGGTTTCTTTATGCATTGTAGGGTGTGATATAGGTGATATCATATGCTATGACTCTATTATGGGTGAAAAAACATAGAATCATTTCATAAAAATGATAAGTGTTATCGTCAAATATGACTTGATACATAATTTTATACATATCTACGGTTTACTTTTACATATAGATAACTCAATACATAAGATTAGTGGATTTGTGATATTTGTACTCTTATATATGGGTGACCACAAGAATAAGGGTCATTCCAAGTGCAACACCAATAGTTTCTCTATATATATAACAATGAAATGTTTTATTAAAATGAGAAAATAGTAAATGGTTTATACATTTTGGTTATGGATAATCCTATCTATGAAATCCATAATAAGAATTTCAAGATTATTTATAATCCCACTTAACTTTATCATTGACACCTTTGACATATAAATTAGACCCTCTTTATATGATTCCATAGAGATGTATTGTTAGACTCATTAGATTTTGAAGTTTTTGATACATGTGAATCTTCTTAACCAAGCAAGATGGCCAAAAATATTTTGAAGGAATAGGTGAAAGGGATAATGGACTATTGGATATTATACATAGTGATTTATGTAGACCAATGGGTAAATAATAAATTGGTGGGTTTAGATACACTATAACCTTTAATAATTAATTTAGTAAGTATTTTTATTTGTTTTTTATAAGAAATAAATATGAATCTTTTGAAAATTTCAAAGTGATTTAGAATACTGAATAGAATCAAAATGGAAAAAAATTAAGATTCTCTAATTAGATTGGGGTGGTGAATAATTAAACATGGAATTCATTGATCATTTGATAGATTTTTTAATTGTTTCATAATTAAATCCTCCTAGAACACCATAGTGTAATGGTGTGTATGTTAAGGGGAATCATACACTTTTCAACAGGATTTTATCAAAGATAAGTTTATGTAATTTTCCTATTTAATTTTATGGATATTCTCTAGAAACATATAAATTACTATTTAATTTCATAATATCTAAAGAAGTCCTAAAGAACCATATGTGATCTATACTGGAAAATTTCCAAATATGTTTTTTCTACGAATGTGTAGTTTTTAAGAACTCATAAAACATTTGGATTTTAATTGTATTATACCTAAGTAAGATAATTTCTATCTTTTTTGTTAATATAGAGGTAATCATTGAATGTTACTTCTATGATCTTACATAACACAAATAGTTTTCATCCTTTAATGGTGTTTTAATTTAAAGTAAACACATAAATCCTAGAGTTAGTGAGAGGAAAGTTAAACTTAGATAAGTTCATGACTAAAAAATGGGAACTATTACTAAGATGGATGTTGATTTAGTTCTAAACATATTTTTTAGAGAATAACAGGATCATGTTATATAAGAACCTATATGTTCTAGTGGGAATCGTTAATATCCCAAGATATAAGGATTTTATGTGAAAAATAATGACAAAGTAATGTTCATATGTGAGAAACCAACTTTTGTGCTTCACACCATCAATTGTTTTAATTATTACAACCACTTATTAAAGTGTAATAGTTTCATTTAATTTATTAAAATATAGTCTTGATGAAATCTTGTTATAATCTTGAATGTTCCTTGGAATATCTTCGAATAAGTGTTAATATAAGTATTGATGCCATGGAAAGAGGCTTTAACACCCTTAGAAGGCCATTCATGGAAGTGGGGAGACGTGTTTTGAAGAAATAGAAAGAAAAGTCTAGTGAAATGCTATGGTAGGTGAATCTATGGTTGATAAGTAGATTAGTTGGCCAAAATATCCAAATGAATATGGCTATTCTAAGGGTCTTGGTAATTTTGAAGGCCAAAAAAACAAGTATTTTTCACCATTATGTGGTGCAGGCCATGTTTATTGAGGGGTTCAATTTATTATTTCTTAGACTCTATTAAGGTCGGTATTTAACTACTTCATTACTCCCTAGTGAATTATAAAATATTTCTAGATCATTTGAAGGCTATAAGTAGATACCACTTGAAGGCTTGGTAACATATTATATAATAATCAAATCTTACCTGGTGCCAACATGCTATGATTTAAAAATCGATCTCAAGTGATCTATTTTCAAAATCCTATATTCTCCAATCTAGAGTGTGTGTATACTGTAACATATTCCAACTTTCATCATTTACTCATTCTCTAATATTATTTATTCATATTCTTTTGATAAAATCAAGGCTATGATAAAATGTGATTGCTTCTAAGAAATCCTCTCTCTCCTCCACTTTCTTTTATTATTAGTTCTCATTGCCTTTAAAGTGATGGAATCTAGTTTTCTTATAATAACAATTATAATTAAAGGGATGGAATTTTCTCTGTGAGTTTTCTAGATATACCCATTAAAAATATATGGTCAATTTTATTTTCAATTTATTGTTATACCCTGAAAAATAATGGAGTTTTGGTATTATGACTATTATTAAATCCCATGGACTAATACATTAAATAATCAAGGGATTGTGGTGGTATAATTAGAGGTTCTTTTAGATTAATTGGTGAACATCCCTAACAAATAATATGACTTATTTACATTCTATAGTTTTATTTATTTAGCACATTCATTCATTAAATTAATAAATTGTATTAATCCATCAATTTTCCTAATGATTTATTTATAGAATGGTTATTTATTTTATTCTTACACTTTTAAAATATTATATTATTATACCATTGTTATTTCAACTTTAATTCCATTTTTATCTCATTAAAATGTTTTTAATTATCTTCAATATTTTGAAATAAAAGTTTTTAGACTTTAAGATTTCCATTTTTCACTTTTTTATTAAATTTCAATACCACCCCCCCCCCCCAATCCCCTTCCATTTTTCCCTACTCTGGCCTAAATTTGGAATGAAATTGACATTTAATTTCTTTTTCAAATACATTCAAAGATTATTTTATTTTAAAATATCTATCTAATTTTTCATTGATTTTTCTAGTTTAAAATGGCCAATTCAAACACCCATGGTGATCAAAAATGACACTTTATGGTTCGTGCTAATCTTTTTATGGTAAATATTATGGTTATTGAAAAACTCACCTCTCTACATTTCTTAGATATATTAGTTATCATGTCAGAAATATTATTATTTATAGTCATATACCTACTATTAAAAATAATATAAATAGACCCTAACTATATTAATTCTTTTTAATTAGATGTTAAAGTAATGAATTACTTGAATTTTATGTTTACATTAAAATGAATTTTATTAAATTTATACATGAAAAATGACTCATGAAATTTGGAAACTCATAGAAGTAACTCATAAAGGAATAAATAAAATCAAATATATAATATTTGATATGTTTGGAAAATACTTTAGAATATTCTCTATGAATACAAGATAATCTATCACTAAGATGTATACTTGATTTATTGATATGTGTAATGTTTGAAAGGATCATGGTGATTCCATTTATATAGAAACTTTAGTCAAGAAAACCCATTGGATTTTACCAATAAATTTGGAACCAAATGTTATTGCAGTACAAGAATCTAATGATATAAATAATATGGTCGTGGATTAACTCTTTAGTTATATAATGATATATGAGATAATAGTGAGAAGACAATATGAAAAGGAGTAAAATGAGGACAAATAAACTAAAAAGACAATTTATTTCAATGAAATCAATAGTTTATCTTCCAAAACTGGTACTAAGATTACTCATCTTCTTAAAATGGTGAATAGGTGCATGAATAAGAAAAAAACTTCTCAACATTTAAAAAATAAAATCAAAAAATGAAAGTTACTTTCTTTGGTTATAATAGTAAGGTACACATCAAGATGGATTGTCTCTTGAAAAAATATATGAATCATGGTAAGAAAGATCTAAAAGATTCAAATTTGAGTGATAGTGAGGATTCAATTTTAACATATTTATAAATCATTGAAATTCATAATTTATGTAGGTCCAATGTCGAGTTATGTGATAAAGTAATTAAGAATGTTCTAATTCTTACTTTTATACATCATAAACCTCTCTTTCAAGTTATAATGATATTATATATGATATAGATCAACATCAAGTTGTTTTTTTAATTTTTTCTAAATTTAAAGATCATAAAAATAATAAAAATCTTATTTTGAAAAATATAAACTTTTAAATGATGAAGATGATTTGGATTTAAAACTAAAAGAATAACCAAATGTAAAAAAAATTAAAGTTCAAATTAAATATCTCAAAAATAATATTTCTCATTTTTATCATTGTGAATAAACCTTGAATAATATTTTGGGATCAAAATTTTTTGTTAAAATTAATAATGGTATTGGTTTTAAAAAGTAATCTAGATTTCCCAAAAAATATACAAAATCTAATTTTTTGAAAGGAATTTCTCAAAATAAAATTTTTAGTTGTTGTATGAACCTTTATCATTTCATTATTAATGCAATTGTAAAAATTATAGATATTATAGAAAAAACTAATTCATCTCACATCTCGTGTTTCTAATGAAAGAATTTTTTCTAGATAAGTTTGGATTTAAAATTCATTTTTTGCTAAATTAAGTGGACCCAAGATATGGGTACCAAAAGAATTAGTCTCTTAATAATATCTTTATAATAAAGGTCTCATAAGAAATACTCAAAAAAACCTTTTATATTGATAATTGGTGCTTGAGGCATATGTGTGGTGATCCTTCTAAATTTAATCATCTAAAATCTATCATGGAGGAAATGACACATTTAGAGGTAACTCAAATGGTAAAATTACTAGTATATGTATGATTAGGTTTTCCAAAACTACTCTACTAGAAGATGTTTTATTTTTAAATAGCATGATGTATAACTTTTAAATTATTATTCTATTATGTGATATGGTTTTAAAATTACTTTTTAATGTTATTTTTGTAAATTTTTTAATTATAAAGGATATAATTTATTTATCACAACCTCTTTTAAAAATGTTTATATTACAGATTTAAAATACATTTCAAGTTAAATTGATAATTTTTTAAGTAAAAATATAATGAATATTTTTATTTTCATCGATTCAAATGTTATTCTAATATTCACTCTATTTTCAAACTCAATTTTAACTCACTATTGTGAGATTTACCAAAATTTCATTTCAAATATAACTTAGTTTGAAACCATGAAAAGAAAAAAAATTATATCCTAAAAGGGTTTTTTCCTTTTCTAAATCCTTAAAACTAGTAAAACTTTACCTTTTTACTAACTCAATTTTATAGTATTGGTGGTAAAAATAACACCTTTGTAAATATCAATTACTATACTAGATTTACATGGGTTTTCTTCTGATCATGTAAGAATGCGGCTTGTAGTGTCTTTATAGAATTTTCATGGAAAGTAAAAAATGGCTAAAAACACTTTTCCCATATAATTTAATATGGTGGAGAATTTTATGATAAATAATTTGATGTGTTTTATGATTCTCATTGTTATCATCACCCATTCTATGGTCTTAGAACACCTTTAAAAAGGGTTATAAAAAGATAAAATATAACCATATAATAAATGACTAGGAATATCTTGAATGATTTAAACCTTTCACAATTATTTTGTGTTAAGGCAGTAAATACCTCTATATTTAACATTAATTGTGTTCCCCTATGACTCGTCTTGGTAAAAACCACTTATGAACTTTTAAAATGTAAAATTCCAAAAGTTTCCTTCTTTAAATTCATTGATTGTAAATGATTTATCCTTATTACCAGTAATTTTTTGACCTAAATCCATTTATGGTATAATTCATGGATATGAATTTTTATGTAAAGACACATTAGTATTCAATAATAGAACCAAGACCTTAGAAGGGCTAATTTACCTCAAATTTCATGAGAATCTTCCTACATCACATCCTGAAAGTGATGATGATGTTGACCATGTTGATAAAGTGTTGTTTTAAACAATACATAAAGTTTTTATTTAAAGAGGGAGATTTTTGAGAACAATACTCTATCTCTTTATGATGATTTTGTTGCTCAAAAATACCCTTAATTGTTTTCTAATGATTTTATTTTTTAAGTATATTTCTGGAAATTATCATTTATTTTTATTTCTGGAAGAAATATTTAAGTTCTTGAACAACGAGATTTAATTGTTTAAGTATTCACATTAGCATGTTCTGGAAACACTGTTAATACTCTACATATTCAGGAATTGCTTAAGCGTGTTCTGGAATCACTGTTCATACCCTATGTGTGGAAATGTAGCGTAAAGAAAGGAATCTACTATTTACTTTACAAGTTATCAGAAAAGTATGGTTAATCAACCATACATTATCAGCAAAATATGAATAGTAACCCTATGTTAGGAAAGAACCCTACATTTGGGATATTAGAAAATTATGGAAGGAGAACCGTACGTAAGTGTTAAACGTTACATTTGTTTCTCAAAATTATGGTGCATCAACCTTAATTTTGTAAACAACCTTACATTTCTTAGAAATGTATGGATCATGTATCTTTCGTCTGGAAGCTTATAAAAGTATGGATCATTTATCATACGTTTGAAAGTTGAATAGAAAAGTATGGATGGCCAACCCTACGTTTTTGATCAACCATACGTTGTCAACCTTACGTTTGAAGGCTACATTGTCAACCTTACGTTTTAAGGCTACGTCATCAACCTTACGTTTATAATCTATGTTACGTTCAGAGGATGCCTACTGTATAACTCAACCTTACATTTGGCATTGGAGAGTTTAAAGTTGATATTATTTTTCAACGATCTTCAAGCAGATTATCAGGCTGATTTTAAGGTGGATTAAAAGCTAATTTTAAAGCGCGTCTTTGACGAGTTCAGAGCCATTTAAGGATCGAATTAAAAGGATATTTTCATGCAGAATTACAAGGAGAGTTAAGACTACTCTGTAAATTCAAATGTTTGAATTATTTGAGTAAAAAGTTGAAGATTGTGGATCTGATTTTTGCAGAGGAAGTATTCTTTATATCTACGAACTGCAAATAGTGATCAAATAACACGAGAGCAGATACATCTATCAAAATATGAGATCTGTTGTACAATATTGGAGAAGAAAAATAAACAGGGTCAATCTTGATCTATATTTCTGTTGATTATGAAGAGTGATAAAATCTCTGTTTGTTAAATAAGAAGATACATGACAGAAGATTCACTTATTTGACATTGAAGATCAATTGTGAATCTGATTCTGGTGAAGTTGCGATTTATATTTATATATCTACTGCAACGGGATTGACTCAAAATTACTCTTTCTTGAAGATCATTCTTTTTGAAGATGACGATCCATTTACTGTCAATTGCATTCTATTGCAATTGTGAAGAACAATCGGGAGAGTATTTTCAAAGAACAAATACTTTTTATCTTGAGTGACCATATTCTCATAGTGAGCTATGTAGGTTCTATGATTGAACTAGAAGGATATGTTTTGCTTTAGATTGTAAAGGTTTCAACTTCCTGCACTCAGTTGTTGAAATTTCTATTGAGATGAGGACCAGATAGTGAAAATCTCCAAGATCGTGGAGTAGAACGTTGGTGGAGTGGACTATGGGCCTTCTGTTCCCTAAACCACTATATATCGTGTGTCCCTGGATTTCATATTTCCGCTGCATCAATCTATCTGATTAAAGATAAAGGACAGAACATGATCTCGCGAAGATTTCTGAAAAGACACAATTCACCCCCCCCCTCTTGTGTATATTTGATTTAATCTCGATCCAACAATTGGTATAAGAGGGTTGGGTTTTTGATAAAGCTCTAACAAGATAAAAGCGATTAAGGATTATATGCAGAGAAAGATGGCTGATACAAGAGAAGGAATTTCTATGGTCAGAGAACCATACTTCAATGGAGAAAACTATGGATACTGGAAGTCACGAATGATTATCTATCTGAAAAACCTTGGATACAGAGTATATTCTAAGATACTGAATCTATATGAAATACCTGAAAGACCTGAGACACGGAGTGCAGCTATGGAAGAAGAATATGATATGAACTCAAAGGAAATGAATGCAATTATATGTGGTCTAGGACCTAATGAATTTAACAGAGTATCTCAATGTATGACAGCATATGAGATGTGGCAAACTATTGTTGTTGCTTATGAAGGAACTAACAATATCAAGGAAATGAGATATGCTACTGCTAAGCTTAAATTTGATACATTCATAATGGTTGAAGGTGAAATCATTACTCAAATGAATGGAAGGTTGAAAAATATTTTCAATAATATAATAGCTTTGGGAGACCCAATCAAACAAGATGATCAAGCTTTAAAAGTACTGAGAGTACTACCTACAAAATGGAATGGAATCTCTGCTACAATCAGACAATCAACACCTGTCAAATACTTAACCATGAGAGAACTAATTGGAACACTAATGATGTATGAATATGAGATGCAAGATGAATCAAATTACCAGAAAGTGTTTATCAAGTGAGATGACATTTCTTTGAAAGTGTCATCATAACGAAAAAAAGATGAAGAAAAGTGTAAAAGTGAAATCAGAAAGTTATGATTTATCAAATTCTGATGTGGAACTGGCTCAGCTAGCCATAAAATTCACTAAATTCTATAGAAAGAAGAAGGGATTTTGAAAATCCTTCAAAAAGGATGATAAGGAAGTCAGATGTTATGAGTGCAAGAAAATGAGGCACATCAGACCTGACTGTCCACAGTTAAAGGAAGACAATAAGAAGAAGTTCTTTAAAAGGAATGATTATGAGCATAAGGAAAAGAAAGCAATGAAAGTTACATGGAATGTATCTGAAGACTCCAGTAGCACATCTGAATTAGACTCAGTGAAGGAAGAAGTAAATCTAAAATCCAACATGTGTTTTATGGCAGAAACAGATGATGTACAATCTTACTACTCTTCTAACTCTAGTTATGAATCTAGTTACTCTAATGAAAAACTTGCAACCTACTTCAATATACTTGAAGAAAAATATGATTCTCTATTTAAGAAGCATAAGTATTTAAAGAACATTCACAAGGCTATTTCAGATGAAAGAGATACAGTTCTAAAGAAATTTGAGTAGTTAACTGGTAAGTATAATTCAATTAAAATTGATTGTACAGATCATGAAGCAAAAATAAAAACACTACAAATAGAAGTAGAAACATATAAAAGTGCAGCCCTTATTTTTACCGAAGGAGAAAACTGCTTGAATAAAATTATTGGAAAAACTGTTATTAAGAAATAAATATTTGGAATTGGTATTAAAGGTGAAAAACCTAAGCTATACAAGAATTATTTTGTTCCAAGATCAAAAAGATTAAATTGTAATTACTATGGAACAAGGGGACATATTTCTAAAAACTGTTTCTTAAGACAACCCAAAATAAGTGGTATTAAGAAATATTTTGTTTAAAATAATTTATTTGATTCTGTAGATTTTAGAAAAACAAAGAAAGTCTGGATTCCTAGATCTTTGCTGACTAACACAACTCGACCCAATAAAATATGGGTACTAAAGAAACTTATTTAAATTCCTTTGTAGGAAGCAGGTCACAGAAGCAGAAAGGACATATGGTACATAGACAGTGGCTGGTCAAGGAATATGAGTGGAAACTCATCAAATTTCTCTACACTCACTCAAAAATATGGTGGACTTGTCACTTTTGGTGACAATGCCAAAGTGAAAATCATTGGTTTTGGAATAGTTGGAAATCCAAAAGTTGTCTCAATCAACAAAGTACTTTATGTACAAGGATTGAAACAAAATTTGATAAGTATCTCTCACCTATGTGATGGTGGTTATACTGTTTATTTTTCTAATAATTTTTGTACTATTTTTAAAAATAAACTGCTTAAATTTAGAGCACCAATAATTGATAATGTATACACCCTGGATTTAAATTCCTTATGTAAACAACAAGTAAATTTCTTAACTACTAAAATTAATGAATCTTGGATCTGGCATAGGAAACATGGAAATTGTAATGTTTATGTTTTACATAAATTATCTAAGAAACAATTAATTTCTGATTTTTCTAGTCTCAGATTTGAAAGTGACAGATTCTGTGATGCATGTCAACTTAGAAAGCAACACAAATCATCCTTCAAATATGTTAACAAAGTTTCTAAAAATAAACCTCTAGAACTTATCCATATGGATTTCTTTGGACCTTCAAGGGTAGAAAGCTTGGCTGGTAAATTATATGTATATGTTTTAGTTTATGATTATTCTAGATTTATATGGATTTTCTTTTTGAAATTTAAAAATGAAGATTTTACTTTCTTTAAAAGTTTTTGTAAATCTGCTCAAAATGAAAAAGGTTTTAATATAATTTCATTAAGAAGTGATCATGGTAGAGAATTTTAAAATCAGTAATTTAATTCCTTTGGCTCAAAAATTGGTGTTAAACATACTTTCTATGCACCAAGAAAACCTCAACAGAATGGAATTGTTGAAAGAAGAAATAGGTCTATTCAGGAAATGGCTAGGACAACGCTAAATGAATATAGTCTTCCTACCTGTTTTTGGGCAGAAGCTGTAAGCACAACCTGATATATAATTAATAGAGTTTTAATTAGGTCAATTTTGAAAAATATACCCTATGAACTTTGGAATAACAAAAAACCAAAAGTAAATTACTTTAAATTTGTTGGATGCAAGGTTTACACCTTGAACACCAAGGATAGTCTTGGTAAGTTTGATCCAAAATCCAATGAAGGAATTTTCATAGTATATTCAGCAACCTCCAAAGCTTATAGAGTCTATAATAAGAAGTCAAGGATTGTTCAAGAATCAGTTCATGTGAAATTTGATGAATCTGATCCCTTTGAGAAAAGGACATATTAAATGGATGAATCTGACTCTAATGATAACATGAGACTTGAGAACTTGAAAAATGATTTTGAAAATGATATAAATGAAATTTAGTCCAGTTCAGAAGAACATGATACTGAAGAACCTATAAATGTATTACCTAGATAGACTAGAACCCTAAAGAATCTCCCTTTAGAAACTATAATATGTGACTTAGACACAGGAATAAAAACTAGAAGAAATATAGGAAATCTTGTAGAATTTTATGTCTTTCTATCCCAACTAGAACCTAAGACTATAGAGGATGCTTTAGATTATGAAATCTGAATGATAGTAATGCAAGAAGAATTAAACCAATTCAATAGAAATGAAGTCTGGGAATTAGTTTAAAGACCACAGAATTATCCAGTGATAGGAACAAAATGGGTCTTTAGGAATAAACAAGATGAACAAGGAATAATAACTAGAAATAAAGTAAGACTTATAGAAAAAGGATATAATCAAGAAGAAGTTATAGACTATGATGAGACCTTTTCACCTGTATCTATGTTAGAAGCTATTAGAATCCTTTTAGCATATGCATCACATATGAATTTTAAATTATTTCAGATGGATGTCAAGTCTGCCTTTTTAAATGGTTATTTAATGGAAGAATTTTATGTTGAGAAACCTCTGAGTTTTTTCTGAATGGCCCGAAGTAATTATTTTTATTTTATTATAGATAATCCCCCTTTTAAGGGTTGAAGGGGAACCCGTACATGACCCGTAGCCCCAAGGCACAAGGCCCGACAAACCCACAATACATGACCCGAAGGCCTAGAGGCATACCATGCCCAATACATGACCCGTAGGCCCAGCCCACTTGAACTGCCCCTCCCCATCTTCCTGCATCATTGATCACCTAGCTCCCCACCTTGAATTGTTGATCGGTTATCATTGCCCCGTACAAAGTTGCATGGTGCCTGGTCCTGATGGCGGCTGTCATACCCTCTCATTCTTCCAATCCGATTATCTCTGCATCTAGTGGCTGCTACTCATGTTTCTCTGATCCTCTTCTAGGTCTTGTTCTATGTGAACTGGGCTACTCTATGGTTTACGTGACCCGAAGGCCCTATGGCCCAAAGGCCATTGATAACCTGAAGGCCCTGAAGACCCATAGGCCCAAACCGATGGCCCGAAGGCCTAAATCGGATGAATAGTTTTGGCTGCTACAGTACCGAACAGTAACTACTACAGTGCTGCTACAGTACCCCATAAATTCGCCTCCACCCGGTTTTGAACTCGGGTCTCATGGATGCCAAGCAGGAGCCCTTACCACTTGGGTACGAGCTTGTTGGTGCAACCTCCTAGTTTTAAAAATTCACAAAAACCTAATTATGTTTTTAAACTTAATAAAGATCTTTATGGCCTTAAACAAGCACCTAGAGCTTGGTATGAAAGATTAATCTCTTTTATTTTGAAAAATTATTTTACTGTTGGAATGGAAGATCCAACACTATTTAAGAAAACTATAAATTCTAATATTTTATTGGTTCAAATTTATGTTGATGATGTAATTTTTGGATCAACTAATAAATTCCTTTGTCATGAGTTTTCAAATATAATGAAAAAATAATTTGAAATGAGTATGATGGGAGAATTAAATTTATTTTTAGGACTTCAAATTTATCAAAAATATTTTTGGAATTTTTTTGAATCAAATCAAATAAATTACTGATTTACTTAAGAAATTTGTACATGAAAACAGCAAGACATATACAACTCCTATGAGTACTAATATAAAACTTGATTTGGATGAAACTGGAAAGTCAGTTGACAACAAGTTATATAGAGGTATGATTGGAATTTTATTATATCTTATTGCTATCAGGCCAGATATAATGTATTCAGTATGTCTTTGTGCTAGATTCCAATCAAATCCAAAAGAATCCCATTTAACTACTGTTAAAATAATTTTTAGATATTTAAAAGGAACTATTTTTCAATCTCTACTTTATCCCAAAACTTTTGATTTTAATTTAATTTCATATTTAGATGCAGACTTTGGTAGTTGTATATTAGATAGGAAAAGAACTTCGGGTACTTGTCACTTTTTAGGGAAATCCTTAGTATCATGGTCAAGTAAGAAACAACATTCAGTTTCCCTATCAACAGCAGAGGCAGAATATGTTTCTGCTGGTAGTTGTTGTGCACAAGTGTTGTGGATGAAAAACACTCTTATGGATTTTAGACTAAATTTTAATAATACACCTATTTTATGTGATAATACTAGTGCTATAAATATTTCAAAAAATCCTATTAATCATTTTTGGACTAAGAATATTGATATCAGACATCATTTTCTAAGAGATCATGTTCTGAAAAAGAATATATCTTTGGAATTTGTAAGTACTGAAATTCAATTAGTAGATATTTTTACTAAACCACTTCCCACTGTAAGGTTTGATTTTATTAAGGGGGGCTAGGTTTATTTATTTTTAAATAAGAATTTATTTTTATTCATTTTTTTTAATTTAAACTTGTTATTTTTTTATACATACTGTGGACAATTTTTTATTTGTTTTTAAAATCTATGTAATGATTATTGAAAACATAGGAATCAAGGCTGTCATTCTAAACCATTTAATTTCCATCAAAACCCTTTCGAACCCACTAAACCGCACCACTGCTTGTCAACCCTAATTTTCGAACCTCTGAAACCCTAACCTTCAAACCGTCAGATATTTTCGCAGAAATGGCAAAGACTAAGAGAGATGATGAGGCCAAGACCAGCAATGCCAAGAAACAATGCTCAGAAGGAAGGAAAATCCTACAGGGAAAGGTGATTGATTTAGAATGGCTATTTCAAATGAACTTGTTGGTAAAACAAGCCCTATCATTTCAGAATCTCAAACAGACCATCAATAGTGAGAATACGGAATTCTTGTATGAAGTAGAGCTTCGATATTTCTTTAAATCTGTTTAATTTAGTTTGGGATATTATTATGTCACTATGATGGATAAGATAGAGGATAGATATTTTTCAATCTCTTCAGTTGAGATTAGTCAAATACTAAACTGCCCTCATGAGGGAGTGTTTCATTTTGATTTGAAAAGTATAGGAGATTATGTGCATAAATCTAAAGACATTATTTCCTTTCTGTTTGGATCTACTAACATAAGGAAAATGTTCGTTAAAGATTTGAAACCAGATCAGAAGATCCTTGTGAAATTTGTGCAAACTGGGATAACACCAAAAATGTCAGAGATGGAGAAGATATTGTATCCCGATATGTACATAATGTATCTTCTTCTCAATGATGTAAAATTATATTTTCCTAGTTACATGGTGAGGTACCTGAGTTATTGTTGTCAAAGTGAAGCTTGGATGAATTCATACCCTTTTGGTAGATTCATCTCAAAACTATTGTTCAAGAAAGCCATGGTGATACTGGTTGATGCTATAATTAATTGTCTCCGTATTAATGTTTTTAATGTTGTTACTTTAAGAAAAAATGGTTATTTCTGGAGTACAGTAAAAGGAAAAATTCTGCCAGTAGGAGCTGATGAAGAAGTGGAATAAGAGAGAGCTCGGGCTCAGCCTAAAAAGTCATAGGAAAATCAAGCTACACCCAGAGTTAGCTCTATTTCCAGATGAATAAGTTTTCAAGTTGAGATTGTGTCAGAGGAAGCAAGTCAAGAAGGAATTCAAGTAAAAAGAAGAATAGATTCTACTGCTCATGAAGAGAAAGTTTCAAATTTTTTAACCTCACAAGATTTATTGAGTTACAGATTTGTACGAGAAGCTACTGTTGAAAAATAAATGGAATTTGTTTTTTAGAGGTCAGAACCAGTGGAAGAAACTCAGATTCACTCTTGAATTCAAGTAGAAGCTGAAAGAGAGACTTAGGAATAGGTTTTGGTTGTTACAAAAGTTGAACCTGAAAGATTTGAAGTCTAAAGAACATAACCAGAATCTGAAGTTAAAATTGAAAAGGAGGCAGTTCCTGGAGTAGATGTGGCCAGTCCTCAATTAGCTGAAGATGAAATTATTCAAGATAATCAAATAGAAGAAGTGATTTCTGATGTACAGGATGAAAACCCTTCAGATGTACACACATAAGTTCTTTAAGAGGATTTTTCTGTGGAAGAGTCTCGAAAAGACTCAGAGGAAAAATCTATAGAGAAACCAGTTAGAGATGATAAGGAGAAAGAGGATGCGGAATCCTTACCCCTAGTGTTAGTAAATCAATTTCATGATGAAAAGGAGAATCAAGCACAAATTACCTCTGAATCAGAAAAGGAGGAAGTTTAAGAAATATACAGGGATTTGCATAGAGTAAAGCAAGAAAATGTTGCTCTGAGGAGATCATTGGAAACAGAAAAATTAAAATTACAAAGGCTAAAGAATAGTACAGTTTTTAAGCAAGAAGTTGAAATTTTTAAGAAGGATATGCTTAATGAGGTTGCAAAATTAAAATATGAAATGGTTATGAAGTCAGATTTTTCAGATCTCAAATCTTTTAACTCTTCTTTGAATTAAATAATAATAAATGTCCTAATCTAATCCAAGTGGACCTAAATGATAATATTTTGTTCCTAAGGTTGTTTTTGGTTGAGATACAATTGTCCAATCGAATTAGGACATGTGTTAGGGTAATATTAATATCATTTTTACCCTTAATTACCCTATTTACTTTTAACCGTGGTAAATAAAAGTAAAAAGTTACTGTTCACCAAAAAAAATTATCTTATTGAACCACATTTTACTCATTGATATTAACAGTGTCTCTCGGATTTTCGAAATTCCACTCATACAAGTGGTAAAATTAAGTTTTATGTGAATTTCCAAATTCTCCTAGAAGGTGGGTAAAAGACGGCGAAAAGTTCAATAAAATTTTTATATATCTAAAATTATTCTAAACTAAATCCAATGAATTAAATTGAACTTATATATGTATTATTTATATTTTTTGAACTTTATTAAATTTAAATAAAATATATAATTATTTAAAAAAAAAATTGGTTTTAAACTATAACTCAGTGTTTTTTCACTATTCATCAAAAATTGAATGTTTTCAGAAAAATACCAAAAATTCACCCTAATCTAATTTCGATATTCCGAATCCAAAAATGAAGTCCATTTTGAAAGATAAAATTTATAAAATTTCAAAAAGTGGGTATTACTATTTATAACGGCTAGTTTGATTGGTTGTGGTGTGTGTTCGAACTCGAAGTTGCGTACAACACACGCTACTGTATTATTCAAAGAGAAGCATACCGTGGAATCTTGGGGTGTTACATTCTCCCCACCTTCAAATAATTTCTTCCTCAAAATTTCTAGAATACTACCGCATGAAAATACTCGGGTGATTCTTCATCATAAGTTCCTCGGGTTCCCACGTTGCCTCTTCTATTTTATGTTTTCTCCATAGAACTTTTACTAGACGAGTTGTCTGGTTTCTCAGCACTTGTTCTCTTCTATCAAGAATCCTGACGGTCTCTTTGCAATAAGACAGATCGGGTTCCAGTTCTAATTCCTCGTAAGTGAGTACATGTGTTGGGTCAGGCATGTATTTTCTTAACAGTGATACGTGGAACACATCGTGAACTTTGGAGAGACTTAGCAGCATTGCCAAATGGTAATCTATATCCCCAATTAGTTCTAAAATTTCAAAAGGTCCTATGTACTTCGGACTCAATTTACCTTTCTTACCGAAACGTATAACTCCCTTCCATGGAGATACCTTCAAAAAAACGTGATCTCCTTCCTAAAATTCCAAATCCTTCCTTCGGTTATCAGCATAGCTCTTCTGCCTACTTTGAGCTCCTTTGATGTGGTTTTGGATTATCTTTACCTTTTCCATCAATTCCTCCACCAGTTCTGGGCCTACGAGTTTTCTCTCACCAACTTCATCCTGACAGGTTGGTGTGCGACATCTCTTTCCATATAACGCTTCATATGGTGTCATATGAATACTTGAATGGAATCTATTGTTATAGGAAAATTCCACCAGAGGTAAATATTGATCCCACATACCCTGAAAGTCAAGTGAGCAAGATCTCAACATGTCTTCTAAGGTTTGAATAGTCCATTCTGATTTTCCATCAGTTTGGCGGTGGTAGGACATGCTCAAACGAAGTTCAGTATCCAAGGCCTTCTGAAGACTCTTCCAGAATCTTGAAGTAAAACGGGGATCACAATCAAAAACTATCGATAGGGGTAATCTGTGAAGTCTCACAACTTCATTAATATATAGCCTTACTAGACATTCAAGTGGTATATCTTCTCTTATAGCAAGAAAATGTGCGGATTTGGTAAGATAATCAACAATGACCCATATTGCATCGTTCCTTCTAGGAGTCTTTGGTAGTCCCATGACAAAGTCCATCGTGATATTATCCCATTTCCACTCAGGTATGGGAAGAGGTTGCATGACTCCTTCAGTCTGTTTCCTTCCATCTTTCACTTGTTGACAAACCATACATATTGACACAAAATCAGCAATCTCCCTCTTCATGTTGTCCCACCAAAAATCTTCCTTCAAATCTCTATACATTTTGGTGCTCCAATGGTGTATAGAGAAATTGGAACTATGAGCATCGTCCAACAATTCCTTTTTTAGATCAGGTATATTGGGAACACAAAGTCTCTTCCCAAATTTCAAAATTCCATCTTTATACACAAATTCACTCAATCTCCCATCATTCACAGCTTTAATCTTCTTTTGAAACTCTTCATCATCGGTCTGAGAACTCTTTATCCTTTATAGTAAATATGGTTTGGCAACCATTTGAAAAAACATTGATGTTTCACCTTCTATGGTGACTCCCATATCCATCTTTACTAGATCCATGTATATAGGATCCTTTTCAACTCTCATCTTGTTCAAAACTCTATGATCCTTTCTACTCAAAGCATCTTCCACCTTATTTGCCTTCCCCGGGTGGTAGTGTATCATGTAATAATAATCCTTGAGTAGTTCAAGTCATCTCCTTTGCCACATGTTGAGTTATTTCTGTGAGAAAATATACTTCAAACTATTGTGATCAGTATAAATCTCACATTTTTCACTATAGAGATAATGTCTCCATATCTTCAAAGAAAATATTACAGCAACTAACTCAATATCATGAGTAGGATAGTTTTTCTCATGAATTTTCAGCTGTCGTGATGCATAGGCAATAACTCTATCATTATGCATAAGGACACAACCAAGTCCTTTCATCGATTCATCACTATAAATAATGAACCCATCATTCCCCGATGGTAGAGTAAATATATAATCATTGACTAATCTTCTCTTCAGTTCTTGAAAACATTATTCACACTCTTTTGTCCAAACAAATTTAACCCCTTTACATGTGATCTTTTTTAATGGGTTGTCCAACCGAGAAAAATTCTGAACGAAACGTCGATAATAACTTGTTAAACCAATAAAACTGCGTACCTCAGTTATACTTTTCGGTGCTGGCCATTCTTGGAATGCCTTGGTCTTAGAAGGATCAACAGAGATTTCATCCTTAGAGACAATATGGCCAAGAAAAGAAATCCCCTAAATCCATAATTCACACTTGCTAAACTTCCCATATAATTCATGTCTTCTAAGAGTCTTTAGAATAATGCGCAAGTGATTTTCATGATCTTTGTATATTTTTTAGTATTCCAAGATATCATCAATAAATACCACCAAAAAATCATCGAGATATTCCTTGAAAACTCTATTCATTAGATCCATGAATACAGAGGGTGCATTAGTCAATCCAAAAGGCATTACTGTAAACTCGTAATGCTTGTACCTGGTTTGAAATGATGTCTTCAGAATTTCTTCCTTCTTCACACACAACTGATGGTATCCAGATCAAAATTCAATCTTTGAAAAGTATTGATCACCATGAAGTTGATCAAATAAATCATCAATACGAGGTAGGGGATACTTGTTCTTTATTGTTATAGCATTGATTTCCCTGTAGTCGATACATAACCTCATAGATCCATCTTTCTTCTTAACAAAAATGACAGGGGCTCCCCATGGAGAAACACTAGGGAGAATAAATCCCTTATTACTCAATTCCTCTAGTTTTTTCTTTAGTTTAACTAATTCCACAGTGGCCATTCTATAAGGGGTCTTCGATATAGGCCTTGAACCAAGAATTAAATCAATGGAAATCTCAATTTCTCATTCTGGAGGATATCCAAGTAAATCTTCTTGAAACACATCAACATATTATCTCACAATAGGTACATCCTCTATTTGAACATTCCTTTCCTCACCCATAGTTATTTCATTCTCTTCTTCCCTGATAATTAAATTTAGTTGAGCTACTGGGGGTGGATCTAGATAAGAATTAGGTGGTGAAGATTCTACTCTAAAGATAATGTGTTCTTTATCATCATCATCAAAAATAGTAACCTCCTTCTTATTAAAATATATTTTTGCATCATGTTTCGAAATCCAATCCATACTGAGGATTATATCAAATTTATTCATGGGTATGATGATAAGATCCGCAGATAAAGAACATGTATATGCCCTAATGGGAATGGATCCACAGAATTTTGTAGCAATGATACTTCCCTTAGGAGTTTTAACTGGCAACTCCCTTGTTAAATCAAATTGGAAATATCTAATTTTCATAGAAAACTGGGAAGATATGAAACCATGCGATGATCCAGAATCAAATAAAGCATTTTCTAAACTTGAGGAAGCCATTAAATTACCTGCCACCACGTATTTCGGGGCTTCAACCTCAGCAGTATTTCATAAGCTTGGCCTTGATCCCTTGGCCTTTTCTAAGGTAAGTTTCCTTGACGCTTAGGACATTAATTTTCATAATGTCCCATCTCCCTGAAATTGTAGCATTGAACATTGGTAGCGCCTTTCTTTCCTTTAAAATCACCAGCTAGATGGCCTTTCTGACCACATTTTTATCATACTCCTTTTCTTTTTAGACAGGAACCAGGGTGCTTCCTTCCACAATTATCACAGGGTGGAAATTCAATTCTACCCTTCTTCCCTATTTCCTTATTTCCTTTCCCAGAGTGTTCAGTAGCTCTCTTCTTCTCTTGCTTTGATTTAAAGTCATAAGACTTAGAGAATTCCTTTTCTACCTTGATAGCACACAAGACAATATCTTCATATGATGAGAAGGATTGTGATACTAATGCTTGATAGATAAATGGTTTTAACCCATCAAATAAACGATCAATATTACTTCTTGGGTTATGTATATAATCTGCAGCATGCCTCACTAACCTTGTAAAGTTAGCCTCATACTTTGCAACATTCTCGTCCTCCTTTTGCCTCAGACTCAGAAATTGTCTTTCCATATCCGCTCGATGGTCATGAGGAAAGTATTTTTCTAAGAAAATTTATTTAAATTCCCTCCATTCCATATTTGATACTTCCTCATCATCCTTTGGGTTTTTAATAAAGTACCACCATTGATTAGCATCTCCAGTGAGGCGGTAAACTTCCATGACAACTTTTTCCCTTTCGCTACTCCCCAAAGCTTGGAATATTTTCTCTAAGGATTTTATCCATTGCTCAGCCACTGATGGATTTGTACTCCCATTGAATGTTAGTGGTTGTTGCCTCATGAAGCGATCTAACAATGATCCTCCATGCTGTGGGTTTGGGTGCTCTATACGGGTAAGGTTATTATTCATAACCTGAGTGAGTTGTCCCAGTATGGTGATTAGTAGTTCAGCACCAGTTGCATCACTAGCTCCACTATAATTATCTTGAGAAGGGGGGAAATCCCTACATAGAGTGCGTGCATTGATACGGTTTCCATTCCTTCCACTAGGCTCCATTTCTAAACAATGGCATAAACTAGATTAGTTTATGAATCGAAATATATAATTCCAAACTTCTAAAACACTTAACATAAATTCAATAGTTTATGGATATAACCCATAATCATAAAAGAAATGTTTTCTTTGAGGAAGTATATACTCATAAACCCTTCATAATGGTTTTTAAAGAAAATGAGAATTATCCTAAGCATATCCCCCGGGAGTTTCATAACCAAGAGTGCAGCAAGGCCCGTTTTCGTGCACCAGTTCCCGTTTGAGTCTAGCTCAAAGCGGTGTTTTCAGGTTTTACCCCTAGGTACATCTATGCCAGAGCCTCCTCTACCTACTTGTATCCAGACAGGGATGTATTTCTCAGAAAACTCACAAAATCTCTACAATTCCAAAATTCTAGGAAGTTCTTCTATACTAATCCTCAATGTCTATCTTAGGGCTATGTGCTCTAATCAGAGTTTATCTAAATATATTTTCCAAGGATTTTACTAAACTTCCTCTGATAACAACTGTAACTCCCCGGCCCCAGTTACCCAGAGTCGGTGCATTATTACATAACATTGTCATGATCACAAAAGATCAAGTCTCTAAAGACCGATTAGTTTAGTAGTCTTGGAAACACTAGATATATTCATAAGTCTTACATTACATCATAAAGTAAAAAAAACTACAACAACATCTTGTCTTATATCCCCTCATACTATCCCTATAGTTCATTCATAAATTACTTATTTACATCCTAGTAAAAATAAAACATTGAAAGGGGTGAGCTCAGATGCTCAGTAAGGATAACAATATAGCGAAAACTTTCATAAATAAGTATAAACATTTAAGGCAATGTATAACTAAAACAAAAGCCTTTTAAACTTGAACTTCAGCATAATATGGAAAATATAAAATTAAATAATTCCATTTACTTATTCAAATGGATATTCTACTAGTCGAATAACCACATGCAATATCAATAACCATTTTCATAATGATGGAATGCATAATGCCAGACTATCATAACCACATAGTCAAGGCCTTGTGCCAAGACTACAAATAAGATTTTGTCAAGGCCTTGTACCAAGACACTAATTTGTCTCATGAGACCTACTAATGCATCGAGGAGCTATAGTGGGCTCCACCCATCACTTATTAAGTCCAATGCATTCCTCATATGAATAGGTTTAAACATAACATAAACATTCGTATTAAAACTAGCATATGAAATTTCAATAATTTAACCATAAACCATGAATGGTATAGAAATAGCACATCCACAGTCAAACATATCACAAAATATTCAATACAATATGGAAGTTTTGTATCATAATAAATTAACTTCAAATAAACTTAAAATCCATCAAAGGATGTTGACATAGATTAAATCAAAACCTTTTTTTAGAGACATATATCTTTATATATTGAAATCATTTAAGAGTCACATAAAGAAAACATTTATTTTGAAAATATTAATATAATCTTGTAAGGTAATCTTCGACAATGTTATAACGGTGGAAAATAACCGCACCCGCCGTATAAGTTAAAAAAACATTCTTACCTTAAATTTGTTGAAAAGGTCAAAAAGTACCTTGTTTGGAAAATGATGAAAATATTCCTTTAAAAACACATAAGGGTATAAATTACTTTAACCCATTTTCTATTAAATATTAAAAATTATTTGAAATACGTATTTACGAAACATGGATGTTGATGATAAAGATGTCCCAGTAGATAATTACGTATAAACAACCTCGGATAATGAAGAGATTGTAAAATAAACCCTTAACTTGTAATTTTACTTGGTTGAGGGTAGGTTAACCTCCTGTATAATGGTGAAATAATTGTTATTAAATTATATAAGAATCATATACATTAATATGATATCATATATGATCTTTTAAAATTTCTTTGTTAATAATATCTTAGTATTATCGTCGTTTCGGGTGTTAACTTACTCGTTTTCTTTTATATGATTTGTTACATAAGTCGTGTTTATTATGGATAGGTTGTATCTTATTCATATCCAAAATGGTATCAAGTCCTTAAACCTTATTTTTAATCATCAAATGATAATAATACTTGAATGGATACGATGGGGAATGAATCTCATCGTGTTCGTGGAGACGGTAGTCCGTACGTACGCACGAGTGACAATATCATTATTTTGATATTAAAATAATATATAATTGGATGGTATATCATATATAAAGAATAATTATAATGTTATATTTATTATTTAAATGAATTAAACATCATTATTATACCCATCCAAATAATAATGTATTAAATAACAATTACACCACGATGTGGAGACGGTAGGTCATACGTACACATGTATGGTGACATGTCATTCAAAGGATGGATAGAATAATTAATATGGTTGTACCATATTTATAATAACATCACAGTATATATAAGATACTGGAGTTGTTATTTTAGAATGGAAACAACAAAGAAAGAAGAAGTTGAAGAAGAAAGGAACTTGAAAAAGGGTGGTCAAAACATTACCTCTTCTTCGGGTTATTCCTTTTTATTTGATCAAAAGGGATCCTTAGGTTGGATTTATGACTAAATTAAGTCCTCTAGGATTAAGGGAGTATAGTTGATAGGGTATTTGGGAATATTTTGGCTGAACCAAAAGGATTTGGAGGTATGAAGAATTTGTTAGAAGTGGTGTCCTTTTACAAGGGGGGAGGGGCTCTTTAGGAAAAACTTAAAGTATTAATTTATAATAAATTCATATTTGGTTTATAATGGCTAAAAAGTGGATTATTAAAAGTATAAGGTGTTTATGGGTCTAAATACTTTTAACTAGTATATTTTATACAGGTTTGGGTCACTAAATTAACCTTATCTTTTATATTTAACTCTTAGTTAAATAGTTTGACATTTACCATGTCTCTTTGTATTTTTATATTATATGGTTAATAAACTTACCATATACATCCAATAGAATCCCAAGTGATTCATTAATGATACACCTATCATTATATAAGTCTCTTGGTTGAACCTTATATTTTTAGGAATTGAATTTCATTAATAATATAATATTTGTTTTAAAAACTCTTTTATGTCAATTTTGACAATATTTGGTATTTGATTTTTTTGAAAATCATAACAGAATTATTACTTCTAAAAAACATAATTAAATAAATACTAACATGTCATATTAACCTATAAAATTAGTTTAATTCATAAAAAGTCTCAAATTATATTTATTTGGGTATTTATATTATCAATTATTTTAATATTTCATTAATTAGGTAATTACTGCATCACCATTGTGTAATAAATAAATTAAATTATTTAATGTCTAAAAATTATCAATAAAATACCATTATGTATTAAATATTTATATCTTTCTAATTAATATTTATAATCTAATTTATCCTATGTATAACCCTATATTAAAAATGTTTTAGTTAATAAACTTTGATTTTAACTCTTTAAACTCTTCTTTGAATTAAATAATAATAAATGTCCTAATCTAATCCAAGTGGACCTAAATGATAATATTTTATTCATATGGTTGTTTTTGGTCGAGGTAAACTTGTACAATAGAATGAGGACATGTGTTATGGTAATATTAATATCATTTTTACCCTTAATTACCCTATTTACTTTTAACTGTGATAAATAAAAGTAAAAAATTTACTATTCAACAAAAATTATTTTTATCTTATTGAACCACATTTTACTCCTTGATATTAACTGTGTCTCTCGGATTTTTGAAATTCCACTCACAGAAGCGCTAAAATTAAGTTTTATGTGAATTTCTAAATTCTCCTAGGAGGTGGGTAAAAGACGGTGAAAAGTTTAATAAAATTTTTATATATCTAAAATTATTCTAAAATAACTCCAATGAATTACACTGAACTTATATATGTATTATGTATGTAATTTTACCTTAATTAAATTTAAATAAAATACATAATTATTTAAATAAAAATTCAGTTTTAAACTATAACTCAGTGTTTTTTCACTATTCATCAAAAAATGAATGTTTTCAAAAAAATACCAAAAATTCACCCTAATCTAATTTTGATATTCCGAATCCAAAAATGAAGTCTATTTTGAAAGATAAAATTTATAAAATTTCAAAAAGTGGGTATTACTATTCATAACAGCTAGTTTGATTGGTTGTGGTGTGTGTTCGAACTCGAAGTTGCATACAACACACGCTACTGTATTATTTAAAGAGAAGTGTATCGTGGAAGCTTGGGGTGTTACAATAGTGATATGGAATATCATGTGATTATCCACTTCCATGCCTTCCACTAGAGTTTCTTTAAATTATGAATCATTAAGATGGTTCATGTATGTATAAATAAACATATCATGGTCATCTAAATTTTTCAAATGATCATATCCCAAATTTGAATACATTATTTAACATATGAATTGTCCTGGAAGTTGGAAAAAAATCTCAACATCCTTATTTAAATGATGGATACCATTATAAATGATGTTACCTCCTTTTAATGGTAAAACAATATTGTACAAAATAATATGAAGTTGTATCTTATTCCATGTTCACCATTCATCTTTATAGATAATTTTCTAGAACACATTTAGTGTTCATGAATCAAATTTTTATGAATGGGGATCCTAGTATTTGATTACCACCTATGGTGGTGATAAACAATTGTTTGTTTCTCTATGATCTAAATCAAGTATACTCAATCATGTTTGATAGTGATAGATCTCAATGTAACAAAGGTATGCCTATTTATTTGTGTTCTTTATTTTAATTGTTGGTTATATTGATTATATATTGGGAATTATATGGGTTTTTTCTAGTTTCATGATCATGTGATGATTTTACAAAACACGTCATAGATCTCATATAGTATTATATGTGATCATAGAAACATATTGAAAAGAATATTTCTTTCGTTAAAATATTCTCTTGTCTGGTGGTGTGTTCTCTTTCCATATATTTTTTATAAATAAATTATATAAAACAATTTTATCTTTACCTTATTTTAAAACATATTATATAATGGATAAAATCATAAAATATTTTTAAATATGACACCTTATCATTTTATAATGTAAACTATATAACCAAATAAAATAAAATGAAATAAAAAAACATATTTTGTAATTTTTAAATACTTTAAACATGAAGTATTACATTGTACTATAAAACTCCATAGTAGTATCCATTCACACATTTAAATAAAAATATAATATTCATTAATAATTATAATAGTTTTGAAAACATGTATATTTATAAATGTAATTAAATATATATTTAGTATCATATACCCTTCAAAATTGAAGAAATTATTTATATAATATTAATACCTGACATAAGAACTATATAAAGTTTCTCAAACCCATTCATATATTCTAGTAAATTCTCTTTCCAATGTCCAGTATTTTCATAATAATAATATCTATACACCTTCTTGAAAATTCTATATTTATCAATAACCAAAGTAAGAAATTGGGCACTCCAATATCCTTCTTTCAGCTTTAACTTTTACCAATTTGTATGATCAATAAAGTACTATATCGTAGACCTCCCATGTATTTCCCAGTTATCATTAACATGTTGAAGAGATCAGTTAAACATTTATTCAACTCATTCATATTTTATTTTATAATAAATTGTAAAATACTTTATAACAATGATTGAGAAATGAATAATACATCCAGGTCAATCTTTAATAGAGACCTTGGCCCATCTAATTCAATGATGTACTCAATCATGTTGATTATATTTGTGGGGACTTAAGTTCCTGTGGTTATGTTTATTTAATAAAAATTATCCAATAATAACAAATGATTCTCATGAGCATTTTCATATTAATTTGCTTCACGGGTCAACTTCTCGAGGAGGTTTTTCTCTAAAAAATAGAGTTTTCTTAAGTTTATTCACTTTTTTGCAAAAATATTATGTTAAGATCGTAATTTTCAAGAATTGATATCAGATTCACAACTAAGGAATATTTTTTCATTTTATATACTATATAAGGTTTTATCAGATGAGTAAATATGATTTTATTAAATATGTTCCCCTTATAAAATAACCCCTTTTAATATTGAATATATTTAGTAGTCTGGGAACCATATTTTATCCTGAATTGTCCCATCCAAATTTGTAATATAGTTATTACAATATTTTATATATAAAAATTTCAATCAAATCACATATGATTCATTTATAGTTAATTTGATAACTCTTAGATAGAATCCATCATCTAGAATATCCCAAATCTACACATATATTTTACTAACTATTAGGGTTTCCCATCAAAGTGTGAATCATAGCTCATGGAATTAACAGTAATCAGACCATTAGGTTCACCTATATCATACTTTCCTTATACACAGTAATCTGTGGGCACCTTGTTTTGGAATTTCCTAACCGTTTGGATGATCAAGTCCTTGAAAAGTATTCATTTTTGGAAACAATATAACACTTAGTAATTTTTTAATTAGTTTTCAATATCATAATATTATCTCATGTATTCCCTTTATGTATACATACATTTAATGATCTAGTTATTATACAATATACCTTCAACCAAATTAATACATTTCAAACACATTTATGTGTTACGCACTATATAACTCATAATTTTTATTACTTATCCGAAAGTAAAATCTAATTATATTTAATTATATCAAAAAAATATCATGTATAATGTAAATTAAACCCTTATATATAAATTTTTTAATTCAAAAAAACCAAAATCCCAACAATAGTATGTATGATGTTATAGGTAGCCTGCCTTTACATTTCTAGGCATAGCCTAAGGCCCGAGGCTACTGAGAATATTAATACAAAAACTTATTTTATATCAATCTATATCCAAGAGAAACCTTAATTATAATACAATATAATATTATAATATATAAATACAAATAAAAATTACAATTTAATTTTTGTTTATAATGCACAAAAAATCATAGTGTTGGTTCAATTTAGCTAAAAATTATATCATACCTTTAATTTAACGGCTTATATGTATGGTATGGAATTTATAAAAAGTATTTTAACACTTTACACAAAATAGTATATTCATTCATAATATAAAAACATCATATTCATGAATTATAAGGTAAGGAATAAACTAAATGAATGGGAATTTAAAATATTTTTACACTATATTAATATTTATGAAAATATCATAACTAAATTGATTATAAAAAACCTATCCTTTATACAAGATTTTATAAATATTACCTAAAATATAAATATAAAAATTTTATATTTATATCATAATGAAAAAAAATCATGTTTTAACATTTTCATTTTATTTAGTATGAACTTCTTCAAATATCCAATATATAAAATATATAAAATATTGACCTGTTTAGATTTTATATGAATATTTTGTGTCATGGGTAAAAAAATAATAATTTAAATATCATGTATATAATTTTCTCAAAACCTTAATTAAATATTCCAAATGTCTTTTATTATAGGTTTAAAAAAATATTAAGGGATTTAATGTGAATGGTTTAAACTATTATTTATCAAAACTACAAAAATTAATAATATGTCTTTTATATTTTTCTTAATTTTATAATTTTTAAACATTTTATAAATTATTCAACCATGTAATTCATATTTAATCCTGAATCACACCCAAAAATGCTCTTGGAATTTTTTATATCTCCCCTCAAATTTTAAATAGTTTCAAAAAACATTTTTCAATATAAATTATAGAATCAAGGTCATTTTCACTATAAACCATGTCATTTTTATTTTAATGTGACCAAAATTGTCAAAATAACCCTGACATATTTTCTTAGTAAAAGTTATTTTGAGAAAAACCTTTGAAATTAATACTTTTAAAAAAAAAATTTGTTGTTCGGAGTAGTTTACTCAAGAGAGGAGGGGTGAATTGAGTAACTATAAAAATTTCTGTTAAAAGAATATTATTTTCAATAGAAATGGTTTCCCCAAAAACAGACAGAGCCTAGTTAATCAAGGTTATACTGTTATAAGAGTTTTAATTTTTAAACAACTTCTTAGAAGATCGATTAATACTCAATAATCTTAATTTATATTATTAATATTACTTTTGATGTTATCCTACTAAGACAAATTAGTTATAACTTCTTTCCAAGACTAACTACCAAAGTGAAATTAGTGTTTTCTAGAATATGCAATAAATCAGTAAAACATAGAAGACTAAATTTAAACAGTATAGCGGATATGAAACAAGTGGTTTAGTCTCAAGCTGAGACCTAATCCACTCCACTTGGTGATCACCTACCACCAAGAAGTTTATATAAATAAACTTTGATTCACACCCTGGATCGGGGTTAACAACAGTACACAGACTGTCCAGGTCACATAGAGACCTCTTCCACAGTTTTCGTGGGTAAACAAAAATAATAACTAGGACACACAGGGACCTCTTCCAAAGTTTCTGTGGGTAAACAGAAGTATAAAGAGTTTGGTGTAAGGATTTATAAATCCTCCAGTTTAGCACAGGAGTCAGTGTGTGTATGGAATATACAGAGTACACACACTGCACAAAAAGTAAGTAAAAGAATCCCTGAGAGAGAGTAAATATGAGTTTAGAATGCTCTAGTGATTTGAAGTGCAGCTATGGACTCCTTTGATTAAACTGAAATGCTTTTGAGTCTATCTCTGGTTTTTGTCTTGAAAAACAGAGTGTCGCAATTCAGATTGTGTTATTCACGAGTTTTGATAATGTGAATATGTTCTCTAGATTCCATTGTACTTCGTATGTTCTTCAGTAGAGTCGGATTGCATGTATGAGACAATGATTTCTTTGAAAATATTGCGATATTTTCTTTGCGGTTGTGCTCGTAGAATTTTTTTTCGTTCAGTATCGCACTGTATTTCTCTTGGGAACACTTCACTCTTTACCTTCAAATGCATGAGTTTTAGCCGATAGGTTCCATGTGCTACATACCTCGTACCTCGTACTATGTCTACAAAGAAACATTAATTATGTCAGTGCATTAAAGGCATAAAATATGACCGTTAAAATTTAAATTGAAAGACGAAAAAATAGTTTAAGAAACGGTGTCACAATATGTTATGAAAATGGTGTCCCCTTCACACAGTGTCTGAGTGTCACGGTGTCTTGTTCACGGTGTCTTGCTTCACGGTGTCTTGATTCATAGTGTCTGGCTTCACAATGTTTGGCTTACGGTGTCTGGTTTACGGTGTCTGGCTTACGATGTCTGGCTTATGGTGTCTGGATTACGGTGTTTGGCTTACGGTGTCTACCTTACGGTGTCTTGCTTACGGTTTCTGGCTTACGGTGTCTGGCTTATGGTGTCTGGCTTACGGTGTCTGGCTTACGGTGTCTGGATTACGGTGTCTAGCTTATGATGTCTGGCTTACGGTGTCTGGCTTACGGTGTCTGGCTTACGGTGCTGGCTTACGATGTCTGGCTTACGGTATCTAGCTTACGGTGTCTGGTTTCACAGTTTCTAGATTCACGGTGTCTGACTTATGGTGTTTGGCTTCACAATGTCTAGCTTACGGTGTCTTGTACTTAGGCAAAACAACTGTATTCAGACTTAAACAGTGATATGCATGAAATGGATTGAGATTAACCATTATAAAGCATGAGATAACTTGAAACATAAATACACATGTTTGGATATAATTTATAAGAATTAACTAGGTTGAATAATATTTGTGATCATTAATTAGATTTGTGATCATTAGTGAGATTTGTGATCATTAAAACATGATTAATACATGAGGATTCCAACAATCTCCCCCTTTTTTATGATCACAAATAATGTATAGTTAAAGTGTAAATTAGATGCAAATATATAGAAAATAACATATAGAAACTTCTCCCCCTTTTGGGATTATCAAAAAGTTGAAAGAATAGAGGTTAAACAGTGCACATTCCATTTAGAGTAAACATAGTTTAGTACAAAATAAATGAGAAATACAAAAAACAATGGCATCTCAATCCAAAAGGAGTAAGCACTGGTCTTCTTCAGGGATTGGTCTTCTCTTTTCCTTTATCAGCAGCAAAAGAGGAAGCCATAGGGGAAGTGGTTGATGTAGAAGAAGGTAGAGACGTGGTATATAGAGAGGGTAAAGGGATACCTTCAAAGACTGAGGGAGCCAAGGTAGGAGCAGTAGAAGATCTAGGCAGTTGCTGATCAAGAATCACAGGCCTGATCTGACTGAGAGCTTGGCCAACAGGCATGGTAGTTGAGGCTAAGGCAGAGGTGAAGGTAGGCAGCCCAGGTCTAAGAGGTGCAGCTGCTGGAACAACAATTGATTTACTTTGTACATGAAGATACCATACTGCATGGATTTTTCAAAGTCATCTTTGTTTTCCATAAACTTGTCCAATAATCGGGTAAACTCGGTTAGCTTCTATACTTGGGTTTTGAAGGCTTAAGTCACAAGAGGAATTCGAAAATTCTCTACATGGTATTTGAAGTGGTTGGTTATATCAGTCTTGGAGAAAATTTGGTTGAAATAGAAATCCTCTTTCTTATAAATATCCTTCTGGGCATCATTTGCAATCTTGGAGTGAATTTGTACAAGCTCAAGAACTCTATCATTGTTCTTGACAACTTCAGAGAAAGAATCCACATTAAATCCACTAAAAGAATTCGGAATCTCCTCTTTGACTATAGATCTGAGAAAAGTACTGTCCAAGGAAGGCGTAGAGGATTGACCAGAGGTATTAGAAGCTTTGATGGTTGTGGTCAGATATTTGAGCTTATTTAGTACCTTTTGAAGACAACTAGTGTACTCATCAGTGATTTTATTAAGGTTCGCGACAAGATCTCTCATTTACTTCAACATCTGTTTGTGCCTTTCTGCAATCTTTTCATTGAAGGATGCCAGATAAGGGTGAATCTGAGACACAACATCTCAAGAGATTTTAGAAACAATGGGTACTAGAGGAGTAGTAGCATGATCTGATCTCGAATGCATCTCTTTCTTCATGTCTTCAACCATGCTTCTCAGGTTTGTGACTTCATTACTGAGCAACTTATTTTAAACTCGTACTTATTGAATCTCATGGAGCATATTAGGTTGTATTTTACAAATTATCTTTTCCAATAATAGTGAGGTATATCTCTCACTAAAATTTTTCATTAGACGAGGTTGGGAGTTCATAAGTTTCTCAACTCCAGATAAGAGAGTATCTCCAAAATCCTTCAGATCATCCTTACTGACAAAGGGAAATTGTTCAGATAAAGGTTCAGGTGTAGGAATTGGTACAGGTACAGGTTCAGGTTCAGGTTCCTTCTTAGGTGAAAAGTTTGTGAATGATTTCAACTGAAATAGGGAAGAGAGATCAAGCCCAGTTGTAGTGACCTGCTGAGACTCATTCACATCATAGAAACTAGAAAATTTATACTGAGTGTCCACAGGACTTGACTCAGTTGGATGTGAGGCTTCATCAGGCTCAAGATTTTGGGTTTGATCCCCCTTAACAGGTGCCTCCTTCTCAGGACTGGGAGGCTCAGAGGCTTGGTCTAAATCCACAGTTTCATTTCTAAGTTCCTCATTCATTTCTTGTCTAGCCAACTGAAATGTCATCTCCATCCTCTCTTCAGCAGAGGGTATTATTTCAAGAACAGATTGTTCCACAGGGAGTTCTTATAGATTCGCTTCTTGCACAACAGGGAGTTCTTCTAGATTCTCTTCTTGCACAATAGGGAGTTATTCTAGATTATCTTCTTGCACAACAGGGATTTCTTCTACTATAGGCTCTTTTATGGCTTGCTACTCAGATTCTATGACAACTGATTCTTTTTCAGCTTCGGGTTGGATTTCTATATTGACATCGTTTGTAGGGGAAAGATCTTCTTTTCAAGGACAACACGAGGAACAATAGTCCTTTCTTCCTCAACAATAACTGCTTCCCTATGTGGTACTTCAGCCTCTTCTTCCTCTTCTTCTAAATACTCAACAAGTTAATCTGGTTCCAAACCAGGATCAGAAATGTCTTTTGGCCTTGATGGATAATCCACAGGATTAAACTTCTCATAAGCCTTATTATTGTCTTCTACCCATTCCTTTTTTCAAGGATTCCAGTTTATCTTCATTCTTTTGATGGTGGCTTTAGAGAGACAGTATTCACAGTCCATAATCACTTCTTCATTAGGTCCATCCATGCCTTTTGCAACAAGCATGGATGATATCAGCTGAGATTAGAACAGAGAAGTGTACTTGGAGGTAACCTTGATCAACTCACACATATGGTGAATTATTTACTTGAATAGGTTGATCTTGTGTCCATTTTCCATAAGATGAATCAAAAACACATCTTGATACTTTAACACATCAAAATCACCTTTTCTTAGACTAGCCAGATTTTGAACAAACTTAAACAGAAGTCTTGTTTCTCCATCTAGTTCACCAGCGATGGCCCTTCTCTTGGTGCTATTTTCGATTAGGGTTTTCAGAGCATCTTCAAGATCAAAGAAATCAGTTGAAGGATGGGTTCCTATCTAATAATCCTCACATATACCTTCATGAGGTATCCTAAGGAATGCATCCCATAACCTCAAAGAGAAAGAGAATCATTGGCCATTAATCCAGCTCCTCACAACATAACTTTCACCAGAATCAAAAGAGAACTATACCTACTGGTAGAACTGAGCTACTAATCTAGGATAGATGGGTCTATTCTCCCTTGAGAACCACTCTAACCAGACTTTTTCTTTTAACACTTTCAAGACCAGAGATTTTGTAGACAGAAGCCATTCAGGGCAAATTTCTTTCTCAGGTACAACACTTTGATTTACCAGATTCGGATTTAAAGGTCCTTCGGGTGTCAGCTTAAGTGAGATCTTCTTCTTCTTTGGGCTGTGCTTCTCAGGTGTGGATAATGATGGACGTTTCATTCTTGGCATCCACTGAAGGTTTGAGAGAGAGATAGAGAAGGGGTTTCAAGGTTGAAAGGGTTCGAAATGAGAGAAATTCCAAGTGAAGAATCGAGTGAAACTTTTTGTTTTATCATTTAGGAATTCCAATCGTCACAAAATTAAAAATGCGGGAAATTAAAAGAGGTGAAATAATAATTACCGCGATACAGGTTTAAAGAAAATCATAAAGAATTTTCACAGTGAGACCATGAATGGTCGTTACGGTGAGATATTAAGCGGTCGTCACGGTGAGATAGTGAGTGGTCGTCATGGTGAGACAGTGAATGGTCATCACTGTGACACAGTAAGTGAACTTTTCAGTGCGCGTTATGGTGAGACAGTAAATGTCAGACCTTAAGTACAAAGTGCTAACGGTGAGACCATAAACATGAGATATAGTGACTGAGAAACCGTAATCATGAAATAGTAAATTAAAACATAGTAAAATGTTGAAAAGTAAGACAAGTAAGATATCTATTTGAGATTTATCATGCCAAGATCATGTATGGTGTAGTCTATTCTCTCAGAATTTAATGGTTTAGTGAATATATCAGCAAGTTGATATTTGGTACCAATGAATTCCAAGGTGATATCACCTTTTTGATAATGATCTCTCAAAAATTGATGTCTTACATCAATATGTTTTGTCCTATAATTTTAAATAGGATTTTTTGAGATATTAATAGAACTTGTGTTGTCACAATTTATTGGTACATGTCTAAATTGATATCCATAATCTAGTAATGTGTGTTTCATCCACAAAATTTGTTCACAACAACTGCCAGTAGCTATGTATCCAGCTTCTGTAGTAGATAATGCAACAGAATTTTGTTTCTTACTACACCATGATACTAGTGACTTGCCTGAAAGGTGACATGTTCTAGAGGTGCTCTTTCTATCTAACTTACAGCCACCGAAGTCAGCATCAGAATAACTAACTAGTTCAAATGATTGTCCTTTAGGATAGAATAGTCCTAGATTGGTTGTATACTTGAGGTATTTGAATATTCACTTTACATCATTTAATGAGATTCTTTATGATTTTCTTGAAAACGAGCACACATACACACACTAAACATAATTTCTGGATGACTAGTAGTTAAGTAGAGTAAACTTCCAATCATTCCTCTATAAGTGGTTTGATCAACAGATTTTCCATCTTCATCAATATCCAACTTATAGGGGGTACTCATGGGAGTGTCACAACTTTTAGTGATATCCAATCCAAAAAAATTTAGAATATCTCTAGTGTATTTACTTTAAGTTAAAAAAATTCCATAATTATTTTGAAACATTTGAAATCCAAGAAATAATTTTAGTTCTCCCATTAAACTCATTTCAAATTCATTTTGCATCATTTTAGAAAAATCAATACATAATGAATTTTTTGAAGATCCAAAAATAATATCATCTACATAGATTTGAAAAACTAAAACATCATTAGAAAATTTTTTTATAAAGAGGGTAGGATCAGCTATTCCATTTGTAAAACCTTTGGAAATGAGAAAAGTACTCAATCTATCATACAAAGCTCTTGGATCTTGCTTTAAACCATATAATGCTTTAGATAGTTTGAAAATATGATTGGGAAAATGATGATTTGTAAATCCAGGGGGTTGTTCAACACATACATCCTCAACTATATACCCATTTAAGAATGCACTCTTAACATCCATTTGATATAGTTTGAAATTCAAATGTGCAGAATAAGCAATTAGGATTCTGGTGGCTTCAAGTCTGGCTACTGGAGAAAAGGTATCCTCATAGTCAATTCCTTCTTCTTGACTATAGCCTTGAGCAACTAATCTGGCCTTGTTCCTAACTATATTTCCAGCTTCATCTACCTTATTTCTAAATACCCATTTAGTGCCTATGATGAATGTGTCCTGGGTCTTTCAACAAGTTTCCAAACTTTGTTTCTTTAAATTTGATTAAGTTCTTCTTGCATATCCATTACCCAAAATTCATCATTGATGGAATAATCAATGTTTTTATGTTCATGTTGTGACAAGAAGGCTTGATGTTCAACCTGATTTCTAAGAGAAGCTCTAGTTTGTGTTCCTTCCTCTAAGTCTCCTACAACAGCATCTAAGGGATGGTTTTTAAGGGTTATAACCTTTATAGAAAAAGAGGGAATAGAGAATTAAGGTTCATCAATAGATTTAGGTTCATTATGACTCGATTGTAGAGAATTTCTATAATTGGAAGTTTTCATAGATTCTTTCATAGAGGAATTTGAGGATTTTGAGTTGATGTTCAGATTTGATAAATCATCCTCCAGATTTTCTAGGATGGTTATAGGCTCATGTGGATCTGTTTCATCAAACTTGATATGTACATATTCTTCCAAACATTTAGTTCTCTTATTGAATACTTTATAAGCTTTACTTAATATTGAGTAACCTAGGAAAATTCCTTCATCACTTTTGGATGAAAATTTTTCAAGATTATCCTTAGTGTTGAGAATAAACACTTTGCAACCAAAAACTCTAAAGTAATTAACCTTATACTTCCTATTATTCCAGAGTTCATATGGGTTCTTTTTGAGAATTGGTCTAATCAAGACTCTATTGATTATGTATCATGTTGTATTAACAGCTTCAACCCAAAAGTAAATAGGTAAGTCATATTCACTAAGCATTGTTTTAGAAATTTCTTAAAGGTTTCTATTTCTTCTTTCTACAACACCATTCTGCTGAGGTGTTCTAGGGGCAGAGAAATTGTGACTATAACCATTTTGTGAGAAAAAGGATTCAAACTCTTGATTTTCAAACTCACATCCATGATCACTTCTGAAAGATTTAATTTTAAGGCCACTAAGATTTTATACAGACTTGGAATACTTAGTAAAATAAGAGCAGGCTTCACTTTTGTGAGCCATGAAGAAGGTCCAGGTATATCTAGAAAAATCATCTACCAAAACATAAACAAAGTTCTTCCCATTTAAACTATAAACTCTAGATAGTCCAAACAAATCCATGTGAACCAATTTGAGAGGTTGATAAATAGAAACTTCTTTCTTTGTTTTGAAAGAGATTTTGTGTTCTTTTCCCTTTTGACAAGGATTACATACTTTGTCATGTGGAAACTCAAGTTTGGGTAAGTCTTTAACTAGGACCTTTCTAGTTAACTTTCTAAGGGAGTGAACATTACAATGTCCTAGTCTCCTATTCCAGAGCCAATATTCTTTATGAAATACACTTAAGCATGAAACATTTTGAGAAGCTAAGGAATCTAAATTAACAGAATAAACGTTCTCATTCCTTGATTCAAAAAATACTGATTCATCTTTAGAATTAAAGACATTACAGGCATAATTTTCAAATTTAACATGATATCCATCATCACATAATTGTGAGATATTAAGTAGATTATATTTTAATCCATTAACAAACAGTACTTTATAAATTAAGATTGAATCAGAGTTACCAATCTGGCCTAAGCCAATGATTTTTCCTTTGGCATTGTCACCAAATGTGACATGTCCTCCATCTAATTTTATCATGTTCTTGAAGCATGAGTAGTCTCCTGTCATGTGTCTTGAACATCCATTGTCCAAGTACCATAGATTTTTTAAGGATATATTTAAGTAGCTTTCCTATAACATGATCAAGAAAAGACATATTCTGGTACCCATACTCGTTTGGGTCTAGTAACATTAGTAATAAGTGCTTTAGGAACCCATATTTGTATCATAGGTTTCCTATAAGCATTATGTAAAGTATTCAAAAAATAAACTATATTTGGTCCACAAAAACTTGAAATAGTAGAATATGAATCATGACTTGAGCTAGTTGAGATGTGTCCAGAACTGGGAACAAAACTATATGTCCTAGACTTTGAAACAAAATTTGTTCTACCAAGGTTTCTTTTACCAGGTTTATAACCAATTCCAGTATTGTATTTGGGGGAAAAAAATTTCCTAGCATTTGGGTAAGGGTATTTTTCCCATTAGTAAACTTTTCTACATCACTTTTTAATTGCTCATTAGACATTTTTTATTCATTGTTTTCTTTGAGCAGTTGATAATTTTTCTCCTTTTCAATAGTAAGTACATATTTAACATGTACAGTGAGAGAATTATGTTTCTTCAATGATTTATATTTATCTTTTAATTTATTGCATGTCTCTTCAAGAATGTTACAATATTCAAACATTTCATCATTATTAATATTTTCATAGTCACTTTCCTCTTCAGAATATTATAAATTATGTACAGAAGAGTTCAGTGTTACCTCAGATGTGTTTTTCATAAAACACATATTGTCTTTGTTAGCCTGTTCATCATGTGATGTCTTTGAGTCTCTTAAACTATCCTCAGAGGCACTCCAAGTTGCTTTCTTTGCCTTTTTGTACTTCTTATCCTTGTCCTCGTATTTCTTCTTATACTTGAGCTTTGGACAGTCAGCCTTTATATGTCCTTTTCACTTACAATCATATAATACAATTTCATCAATTTTTTCACTTCTTTTCAAGTCCTTTTTTCAGTTTCCTTTTAGATCATAATTTCCCTTGAAGTTAGGCTTTCTGAAAAAGTTCTTCTTTTCTTAAAATCGTTTGAATATTTTGGACAGTTGAGCAATCACCTCATCACTGTCAGGTGATGATTTTTTAGTGGTGGAACTTTCTATAGAAGCTTCTAGTTTCCCTTTTTCTTTGTGCTTTGAGAAGTTGTTCTTGACTGCTACATATTTCCTCTTCGGTTCATCCTCCTCTTCTTTGTTGAATTTCATCTCTTCTTCATACATCATCAGTTTCCCAATGAGTTGTTTTACAGGTAGCTTGCTGATGTTGCACGATTCTCTAATTGAGACAGAGGTTCCCCTCCATCCGTGAGGTAGAAATCTAAGGATTCACGTGATCTGTTCTTTGGTAGTGACTTCTCTTCCTAGAGAAATCATTGTGTTAGAAATCTCATTGAACCTGAGATACATGTTATAAATAGGCTCATCAGGTTTCATTTTAATATTATCATATTTTATAGTATAATTATTAAGTCTCATTTCCTTTACACTAGATGTGTCTTCATGTGAGACAGACAAGGTATCCCAAATTTCATGGGCAGTTTTACAAGCAGAAAACCTATTAAATTCTTCATCTCTTAAGGAATAGTATAAATCATTCATGGATTTGTAATTGTTATTGTAAGAAAGTTTGGCAGGTTCATCCCATGTAATTCTATCAGTCACAAGAAGTTTGTATTCATCTATAATGGATGACCAAATTTCAAAGCTCATACTCTCCAGATGAATTTTCATTTTAATTTTCCATTGAGCATAATTGGTTCCATTAAAGAATAGTGGTCTGTTGGTTGCAACACCTTCCAATCTATTGTCTATACTAACGAATTAATTTAAAAGATATATAAATTTAGAATTAATAGAAATTTGCAGATATTTAAAGTACAACTACAATCACAGTTGAGTAAGATTACACAGAGTCCTAATAAAGAATCCTCTAATACCAAATGTTGGTCGGAGTAGTTTAATCAAGAGGAGAGGGGTGAATTGTGTAACTATAAAAAATTTTGTTAAAAGAATATTATTTTCAAAAGAAATGGTTTCCCCAAAAATAGATACAGCCCAGTTAATCAAGGTTATATTGTTATAAGAGCTTTACTTTTTAAACAACTTCTTAGAAGATTGATTAATTCTCAGTAATCTTAATTTGTATTATTAATATTACTTTTGAAGTTATCATACTAAGACAAATTAGTTATAACTACTTTCCAAGACTAACTATCAAAGTGAAATTAGTGTTTTCTGGAATATGCAATAAAGCAGTAAAACAGAGAAGACTAAATTTAAACAGCATAGCAGATATGAAACAAGTGGTTCAATCTCAAGCCGAGACCTAATCCACTCCACTTGGTGATCACCTGCCACCAAGTAGTTTATATAAATAAACTTTTATCCACACCCTGGATCGGGGTTAACAACATTACACAGACCGTCTAGGTCAAACAGGGTCCTCTTCCATAGTTTTCGTGGGTAAACAAAAATAATAACCGGGCCACACAGGGACCTCTTCCATAGTTTTTGTGGGTAAACATAAGTATAAAGATTTTAGTGTAAGGATTTAAAAATCCTCCAGTTTAGAATAGGAGTCAGTATGTGTATGGAATATACAGAGTACACACACTGATCAAAAAGTAAGTAAAAGAATCACTGATAGAGAGTAGATATGAGTTTAGAATGCTCTAGTGATTTGAAGTGCAGCTCTAGACTCTTTTGATTAAACTGAAATGCTTCTGAGTCCTTCTCTGGTTTTTGTCTTGAAAAATAGAGTGTTGCAATTCAGCTTGTGTTCTTCACAAGTTTTGATAATGTGAATATGTTCTCTGGATTCCAGTGTACTTTGTATGTTCTTCAACAGAGTCGTATTTCATGTATGAGACAATACTTTCTTTGAAAATCTTGCAATATGTTCTTCACGGTTGTGCTCATAGGCTTGTTTTTCGTTCAGTATCACACTATATTTCTCTTTGGCACACTTCACTCTTTATCTTCGAATGCATGAGTTTTAGCCGACAGGTTCCATGTGATTCATACCTCGTACCTCGTACTATGTCTATAAAGAAACATTAATTATGTCAGTGCAATAAAGGCATCAAATATGACCGTTAAAAATTAGATTTAAAGACGAAAAAATAGTTTAAGAAATGGTGTCACAGTATGTTATGAAAACTGTGTCTCCTTCACGCGGTGTCTGAGTGTCACGGTGTCTTGTTCACGGTGTCTTGCTTCACGGTGTCTTGATTCAAAATGTGTGGCTTCACGGTGTCTAGCTTACGGTGTCTAGCTTACAGTGTCTAGATTATGGTGTCTGGCTTAAGGTGTCTGGCTTACAGTGTCTGGATTACGGTGTCTGGATTACGGTGTCTGGATTACGGTGTCTGGGTTACAGTGTCTGGATTACGGTTTCTGGCTTACGGTGTCTGGATTACAGTGTCTGGATTACGGTTTCTGGCTTATGGTGTCTGGCTTCACAGTGTCTGGCTTCACGGTGTCTGGCTTACGGTGTCTGGCTTCATGGTGTCTGGCTTACGGTGTCTGGCTTACGGTGTCTTTTACTTAGACAAACAACTGTATTTAGACTTAAACAGTGATATGCATGAATTGGATTGAGCTTAACCATTATAAATCATGAGAGAACTTGAAACATAAATACACATGATTGGATATAATTTAGAGGAGTTAACTAGGTTGAATAAGATTTGTGATCCTTAATGAGCTATTTTATCATTAATGATATTTTTGATCATTAAAACATGATTAACACATGAGGAGTCCAACACATTTCATGGTTTCTTAGTCGTATCCTGAATTTCTTATAGAAATCATATTCCTTTACAAACATCAACCATTGTTAGATAAACCCATTATGTAAAATCATATTATTAGGATGCTCTATTTTCAAACACATTAAATGTTTGATTTTTTTGAACCATTTCATTGTTTTATATTTTTTATAAACCATTCCAATTTTTCTTAAAACTATGTAATGGTTGTGAAAATAATAAAAAACCATGATCATTTTTTTATAAAACATGTCATGGTTATGGAAAACTCAATTTTCTATACTCTCTATCTATTAAAAATATCAAACAATAATGTAATACAAGATGCTCTTATGCAAATAATGTGTTTTAGTAGGGGGAAATCTTTTTCCAAAGGATGTGGAAACTGACAAAAAATATATTTTCCACAATATCCATCCATTGCATTGAATTGAATAAATCATTAATTAAAAAAACATACCTCAACTCTATTTAACCAGCATCCATCTTCTTCCATATCCATCATCTTCACTATGGTTTATAAAGATCACTATAAATAATACAAAGGACTCCTTCCTCCAATGGTATCCATGGGTTTCTTTGAATCTCTTAAAGCTTGGGAAGGATTCTTTCATCCACATGGTATTCTAAAACCTCAGTTAAATATAAAGAGAGGATGAGAGCTTCAGTTTAAGTTTTTTTCCACTGTATAAACCTTGTAAACTTTCTCATGTTATCATCATAAATTTATTGTCTTTAAGGGATCTCTTTAAAGGTTCCATATGTGCACAAATTTTATGAACATTATCTATTTTATCATTCCAAAAATAAAAATTCTTGAACTATAAATCTATATAAGAACTTATTTGGAATGTTTTTCCATTCATGATAAATCATCTAACACTTTAAAATTTTTATAATCAAACACTAAGTCTCACTAAAACATCATCTCATAATGTTAATAATTGGTTTTTAAATATCATCATATAATCAATGTGGTAGAAATAATCCATTTAAAATTTCTAGTCTACCATCAACAGAACAAACATGTTATCTAAAGAACATTAATATAAACAATTGTGCCTAAAGAATAGTGAACTCTATCTTCTACACATTAACTGAGTACATCTAATTGAGATTTCCATTAGAAAATAAAATTATTTTTACCTCTATAGGTGGTAAATATATACTATTATCCACCTATATTTCGTGATGAACACCAAACACCAAAGGAGTGCTAGAATATTCTCTATGAAGACAAACAGTGAATAGGGAGGAATATATCTTTTTATATGACTTGTAAGTGACACACACATCCAACAAGGGGATTATATCCCTTTATATTGTCTCCCTTCATTCAATGAAGGTTTACTAGCATTGTGTTAAAACTCTTGTCAATCATCATAAGTTACAATAACATATGTACATTGGGGATATGATTATCTGAACACTCAAAATGATCATAATCTATTTGTATTTACTCAAATCAATCGTCTTAATGATTTATAACTGAAGGAACCAAATTAGGAGATGGGTCCAACTACATGCATGAAATACCGCATATCACTTATCTATTGTACATCATGATTAATACTACTCTTATGTTACGATAGAATAATATTTATTCCCATATCGTTGTCTATGAATCATGTAATATTTTATAAAATGATATTCCCATTTTATTTCATTTATAAAAATATTCCACTTTTACTAAAATCTAATAATGTATTTATGAAAAAAATCACAACTCTTTATAAATACATACAAAACTCTTTTGGATACGTTTCTCAAAATCTCTTCACTTTGGAAAAAACACATTGTCCAAAATTTAATTATTATCCTAAGGTGATATTATTTTACCCTGTGAGAATTTTTATAATTGAAAAAAAAATATGAAATCCTCATTTAATAGTTTTTATCATAGATATTCTTAAATCAAAGAATCAATGTTACTCAATATATAAATTTGTGTGGTGTGATCTTGATCAAATATAATCATATCAGCATATTTCCACTACAATATATATCATATACATCATATTTATACCTATACAATCCCTTTTATCCTGACATATAGTGACCACTAGACATGTATCATGTCAATATAGTATAGTAAAGTTCACACATTCATGATTATTTGAAATATGCTGACTAGATCGATGAATACATCGCATGATATTTATTTTTAAGATGACCACAACTCATGTCACTTTTCCAAGAAGCTGAGCACACCACATTCCACTCAACTAAGATTTGACATGTGTTTACTCAATATAATTATATCAAGGGGTCATATTTATTTTTTCTTCATATGAGTTGAAAATCCCATCTTGTTTAATATCCAACAAATAAAGTGATATGAAATATACCCATACACCTCCCAATTAGCTAAGCCTCATATATTTTTGTAAGAAAAGATTCAAAGTATGATGGTTTTCATGATAGGTATCTCATCAATCACAGGAAATGGGTAATCATAGTAATCATATACCCCTACATATATCAATGATCGTGTGATATTATATGAGATATATGTTAGTGGATTCATCCAAATAATAATCCTATACTTACTACCTCATGATTTTACTCTTAATATATTATATACAACTCTTAGTATAATTAATAAGATTATACACATTCTAATCTTACAAAATCATCACATCCCATAATTCTTTGTGATGATCATTGATTAGGGACAATTTGAAGTCTTAATTTGAGGAGATATTATCATTCCATTGTCTATGTAATATAATTTTTAACAAATATGAATTAATGATAACCATATTTTTTATTTATTATAATATCATGATACATTTTACAATCATTACATCCAATATGTATCTTACACCAATGGATATAATATAAACCTCATTATTTTGTAACAATAAGGGTATTATAAACAAATCTTCAATATTATCTCCTATATACACCAAAAAAATATTTATATCACCCCACTAAATAATATATTAAATGATATGGAACTTTATAAATATTTTTTTAGTACTTTGGTGAGACCTAGGTTCCTTAGACCGATCAATAGACTCGTTATTGTCATGAAAAATCTTGATGTTTCACTCAATGAAAAGAACCACCCTAAATTCAGTGAGGACATTTTTTTATCCAAATTGCTTCCTAAATAGAATTTTATATAGCGATGTACACTATATATATTGTTGAGTCTGCTGTGGTACTATTTTATAACTCTTCCAACTGATATCTCTACCATTTAGGAAAAATATAAAACTAGATTGAGACCTCATATCGTCTATTTCAAATTAGAAATTGCCATATATGTAACCATTTACACTAATATCTTCATCTCTTAAAAATACAAAGAAAGTATCCTTTCTTATTTTTAAGTAATTAAAGATATTTTTAAATATAACACATTGACTCTCACCGTGATTAGATTCATATCTAATAGTAATTAAAAACCACATGTAACATTGATTTGTGTATAAAACATGGAATATATTCTAGATCCTATAGATAATGAATGAGGAATCATATCCAAACTTCTAACTCTTTATAATGATCTTGAAACATTTTATGATTTTTTCCATGAATCACTTGTAAAGAAAACATTGTGCAGTTACCCAAGTGAATAAGCTTTATAAATTTTCCAATATATATGTTTTCAATCGGTCTAAGAAACCTCTTAATCTATATCTATAGATTTTAATAGATATTATGAAGGTTATTTAACCCATTCCATTCATCTAGAAGTGTTTTAACAACCACATATTTTCAAAGTGAAGATTCAGGGCATTATTTCAATTAATAAGTATGTCATCCACATACAATATACTGAAAACCACCTCACTCCCACTAATGCACTTTTATAAAAAAGAATAATTTATGTTCTTAATGAAACCAAACTCTTTGGTCACATCATCAAAATAGATATTCCAACACCAAAAAAGATTACTTCAATCCATAAATGAACCATTGCAATATTAGAACCATGTTAGACTCATTTGTCACATTAACCTTCATGTTTTTTATATACACAACCTCAAATAATTTATGTTTCAGGAAATTGGTTTTGAAATCAATTTTATATAGCATATAATCATAATGAGATGTTATGGAAAGAAATATCTAAATATATGTTGTGGGTATCACCCCTTCAGGTGAATCCTCCATTTTCTAAATGTGGTTAGTGTACATTAATTCCATTTTAAATTCCATCTCTTTTAAACATTTTTTTGGGATTAAAAACACCCATATCAATCCTAATGGTTAGTAGGCTAATAGCCTATGAATATTAATTCATCATCATTTTCCATAAAAAAATATATATATCACAAGATCATAATGAATCATAAGAGACCATTGAGGTTTCTCTGTAACCTGAGTCAGTTCCTCATCCTTAACTCTTTATGGAACTAGATTATCTTCCATATCAAGAATGATTTTTAATTATTTATCTTGAATATCTCCATGTTAATTTTTCCTCCCACCAATTCCATGATTGATATGTTTTCATTCAAGCAAAACACCATATTTGGCCATAAACACTTTGTGTCTTGTATTATTACAGAAATAATATCTCATAGTTCATAAGGATAACCAAAATTAAGTATTTATTTGAATTGGGGATAAGATTATCAAAATAAAAAAATTACAATTCCTTTATATAACTAATTCCTTATAAAACACATGTTCGGATATTTTCTTGACTATATTTCACATGATGTATTTATGAATACTATATATGCAACATAGTTAAGTAGATATTCATTAGTTTCCATAGAATATCTCTAAAATAAGATAGTAAGTTCACACTAACACATCACCCATATAACCACATCCAATAAGTATGATTCCTCCTCTCAGACGCATTATTCCACTATAGTGTTCTATGTGGATTGTGGTTTGATGCAATACCATAATCTCTAAAGTGATCAGTGAATTCAGGACATAAGTATTCCCTAGACCAATTTGATCAAATAATATTAATACTTATTCAAATTTTATTTTTTACTTTATTTTAAAACTCTCTAAACTTTTAAAATGTTTCATATTTTTTCTCAATAAAAACACATAACCATACTGACTAATTTCATTGGTAAAGGTTAAGAAGTTCCTAGACCCACCACATTTTTATGTACTCATTAGTCCATATACATATCTATGTATAGAACCCAATAGTGCATTTTCCCCTTCACAATTTCTATTATAAGGTGCTTTGATCATTTTTTCTAATAAAAAAGATTTATAATTATCAAAAAAACATAATTGATTGATTCCAAAAATCTATCTCTATGGAGTATTCGATTGTGTTTCACATTTATATGTCCAAGGGAACAATTCCAAAGGTAAGTGGTATTATAATCAACCATGATTTACCTTATATTATTTTTAGATATAATATTATCCATATTCAGAATGTATCAAATTTTAATCATATTCCTGCTTCTATAAAACATTTCATTCATGAATATAGAACAACTCTTGTTTTTATTACTTAATAAAAATATATTCTTGTCTAAAAAAGATACAGAAACCAAATTTATGTCTATTGACAGAATATAGTAATAGTTTTCCAATACCAAAACTAATCCACTTGGTAGACTTGGATTAGAAGTACCAAATTTCAATGCAGAAACTCTTACTCTATTACTATCGCATAGATTTACTTTATTAAATTTCAATTATCACCTCTCTATAAGTTTATGTTTATCAACAAAAATATGTTCCACACACCCATTATTTTATTACTGTGATTCATAGTTGGAGAAATTGATCTTTATAACCATCACATTCATATGATTAGAATGCTTCTACTTGAAAAAACTTCCCAAACATAAATACCAATCTAGAATAGTTTTATAGGTCATACCTATAACAGGTCTCAAAATTGTAAACACAATTAATTTTATAATCTATAAAAAAGACATGTATATGGATGAGTATCATATTATATGTCTTTTTATCAAGTAATTTTAAGGAAATAAATTCTACCAAAATTATTACCCCAATAATCATTTCCTTAGTGAGACGCGATCCATATTTCACTAAGATTTGAATCAAATTTAGTATTCATATAAAAAAATATTTAGATAAGAAAACTTCAAAATTATATCACATATGAATCTTCTATAGTTAAGTGGAAAAATCCTCCCATGAATCCATAATATGGACATAAACTCATATATATTCCTCATGTATTCTAACTCTTAGGGTTTCCTAGAAAATTTACACCCAAATCTCACAGTGGAACATGGTTACCAAACTCTTAAGTTTTGTTATATCCATCATTCATTTCACAAGAAAATACATCGGAACCCATATTTTCATGAAACTACCCAATTTTATGATTGGATCCTTTACATGTGGTTTCTTTATAAGGAATAACATGATTAGTATTTTAGGGTTCTTCATTTAAATTCTCACCAATCCAATATATATATTATTTATATTTAATTAATGACTATTTCATCACATAAAATCTTCATTATCTCATGTTTTATTCCTTTATGTATGAATGCTTCTAATTATTTAGTTTTGGAATCTGTATTCCATATAATAATTTAATATATTCACAACATATTAATTTGTAACTATTTACAAAACCCATGGTTTGTGTCACTCACCCAAAAATATTAGTCCAATATATTCATACATGTCAAAATACATATTATGCAAAAGTTAGATGAAATTATCAGGTAAAGGATTAAAATAATATTATATTCACAACCTCCACATGATTAATCCTAAATTAATAGATATCTAACTTATACCATTATAAAACCTGGAATATGTCTCTAGTCCAAAGGATCATCATAAATTTAATACTGATTATGTATAAACTACTTTTAGTAACTAAATTTAAGCTAATAATTTTAATTGAAAAGTGATTTTAATGTTGTTGAAAAGTAAATATTATATTATCATACCTAGAAATTCATTTAATTTCAATTTTTTTGAATTAATTTATCACATAAATTAAATAATTCACAATATTCACATTTCATAAAAAATTATAAACCTTAATATTTAAAAGGAATAAAAAATAAATAAACATTTTAGTTTTTTTTTCAAACAAATTATTATCACCTCCATAGGAAAAACACTTGAAAATAGGGTTTACAAACATTAGGTGAGGATCCATAAACACTAAAGGAGTGATCATACATTCTCTATAAGGAAAAATAATGAATATGGAGGAAGAGTGAAAGACCTAATATTCTTCTATAGTAGGTAAACACTATATCTATAAAACTATTTCACAACACACATTTTATTACCTCGTCATTATAGTATAATATAAAGTAATATTTAAATATAAATATACATAAAAGTTATATTTCAGAATTTTCAAATTTAAATTAATTAAATATATATCATTTTTTTATTCTAATTTTCAAAATTATCTTAACGTTAATTTTTTGGCATTTTTATGAAAAGGATTGTTTTCAATGAATTGTTCTTTATTGTATTTTATATTTTATCTAAATAAATTAAATATAAATCATTTAAATATGACTCTAATATAATACTTAAATATATGAAAACTATATTTAATTGATAGAAAATAAGAATAAAAATTCTTACTATAAAAAATTTTCATTTTTCTAAAGAAATATTTTTTTCTATATATTATATATTAATTTAGATGTAAATTCCTTATATTAATAAATTGAAATAGATAAAATGGATTCCAAATTTAGAATAATCATGTTTAAATTTGGTAAGTGGGTTTATCTAATATTATTAGTAAAATAATAACTACTATGGTAAATATTTAATCATAGTTAATGGGGTGAAAATGGTAAATTAATGTGGTTAAAAATTTTGAGGAATAAAATTATAAAAACACCTCCAAGAATACATTTTTTAGGTAAGAAATTCAATACCACATGTCTCAACAATATCTTTTTTCCAAACTAGTATAATTCCCATGTGATTCCATCATTACTTTTCACCTAACATAAGTTTCAAGAAATGCCCCTCTTTTTCACCTATAAAAGTAGATCACTTACTCCCATTATCTCATTACACTCAAATAAAACTCCATTTAGAATGAATTACATTTCATTTTCACTCTCAATAATCTCCCCAAAGCGTTTCTAGTTTCTAAGGTGTCCCACTCAAGCTTTAATAAGCTAATTTTCAATGTAAGCATTCCAAACCTCTTGTATTCCTTTGTTTTTGCAATCATTCCAATTCCTTTTCTTTAATGATAAAAATTATTATTCTTCACTAATATAAATTCCTTAACATATCATCAATGAGATATCATCATTCGTACTCATTATACTACCTTTATAAGCAGTTATAATTCATAAAATCTCACATATCTATAAATAATGCTAACATTTTGATGATGTAAACATTGTGTTGTTTCCTAGAAATGACTGTAACACCCCAACCCAAATCACAAGGTTTGAGACTAAGTTCCACATAACATCATTTACAACACCCCATATTCAAGAGGTTGATGACTATCTATGAGGGCCTATTTGATTTTACCCTCGGCAATCCTATCCATTACTAGAATAATAATAATAAACATAATCCATCCATTAATATAATGAGAAATAACATGAATAATGTTATAAAATACATCATTTAATGTCATAAAATAATTATGAAAGAACCTTCAATTGGACATGTAAATATGTATAAGTTTTACAACAAAAATAATAAATCAATAAAAGTGTAGTGGTAAAAATATGATGTCTATTTCGATACCGCTTCCATCTCCCAACTCCATACTCCTTAACGACCTACAGTAAGGACCTTGTAATTCTCTAAATCCCAAATCAAAAGGCTATTATGTGCACTAATATTCCCATGTATGGTGTGATTATAAACCTAGTAGGACACCACCATTTTGTCCTTAGCATGAGTTCACATTTATATATAGGTGTATGACATAAAAGAAAGTAAATTCACACACAATGAACAAACCAATCATGTACCAAGAATTCTTGAACTAGCCAAGCATCAATGAACCTTGACCATAACTTCTTCGACACTATTCCATGATAATATCACATGTAGTCAATATCATGACTTAGATCATGTAATATAACTCTATCTTCATTTAAGTTAAATTAATGTTTGTCTATTAAGGAACAACCCCATGCCTATATTTTAAGGAAAGTATTACCAATGACTCAGGGTTACCTATTATCTTCTGATGGTACACATGCTTGGCATGCTCAAATGATGGAACTCTACACATATGCAGTGAGAATCCCCATCGTTCTATCATACCAGCATATATGGAAACTCTTTAAATATCTTATGGAACTCCCATGGGTTAAATATGACAAGGCACCAACCATACTATTTAAGTCTATCACCAATTATTCATGTCATCCATTCTACCCCTCTAAATAGTCATATAAGTTCATCGGGGACACCTATCAACTAGAACACTATATCAAAGATTTCATAATCTATGAAAAAAACCATATATAAGGAATAATTTAACAAGTAACAATATATAAAAACAAGTGATTCGATGGGATATGAAATATTAAATAAGTAATAAATGGAATAGAAAGGAACACATAATCCATAAACAATTGAGGGTATCAAAACCATCCAATAGACGTCAAGCATACATATCATACTCGGGTATATGCATTAGGCATATATACAACACAAATATTTTAAATAATTCCATACAAATTCCCAGGATGGTAAGGAATTCCAACCTATAACGTGTTAATTCCATATCAAAAGTTTCACCAAAAAATCATGACCCCAATCATGTCCACATATTAATCTTTTAAATACATATGACAAGGAAATCATATAATCTATCCCAATTATTTAAATTTAATTATTAAAAAATCCACATGTGATAATAATTTCTATCTACTAGATAAATTTCAAATTATCTATTTAATTCATAGGATGTGCTATCAATTTAATCGAAACAATAATCATAAATCCAATATGTGATGATTTTTTATCTCTCTGGAGTAATCTTCAGATAAATATGTGATAATACATTATCAATATTCTATAATTCTTGGTTATTATCTTCCAATAATAAATTTGACCATTTATCCAAAAATCATAGGAATTATAATTTCAAAAAAATTATCTGAAATATGGAGAAGATAAATTACAAATTCCTACCTTCAATTTATCCCTTGAAATATGTCGCACCCAAGACTAGAGGGGAGATAGAGAGTTCTAACATAAATGGAAACTATAAGAATAACATATAATGATCATATAAGACTTCAAAAATTTTAGATAAAGGAGTTATGGGCTCTTTGGAATCAAGAGGATATCAAAATAGAAGGTAAGGAAGAGTTGAAACTATTTTAAAAAATCACCAAAGAATTCTGGATTCCAACATTGAAACCTCAATTTAAAAATACACTTTAATTATTCTTTGTATAAAATTTTTAATGAGAAATGTTTAAAATATTTCAAAAAATATTCATGAATTTAAAAAAGTTAGAATAAATAATTTCTCATTATTTTATTATTTTAAAATCATGAAATAGATTTACAAGTTTGAGCTGGGAAAAATAAGAAAACTATGTAAAAAATGACTTTATTCTAAAAATAGTGTGATTCATAAGGGTAACATGGATTTAACATTATGTAGCTCATAAATATTAGGTAAAGGTAATTTTTTTACCCTTATTTAGGTTTTGAATTTAAACATACCCTTACATATAGGTTGGGTCACCCTTACATAACCATTGAAATTTAAGAGTTACTATTATGTAACCAAGACTTACCCTTAAATAATTATGTTTTGCCTTAATATAGAACTTTAAAATTAAAATTACCTTAACATAGCTCCCAAATAATTGACCTATATAAAGGTATAATTTTTTACCTTCACTTAGAGTATAGTTTCTATGTAAGGGTAAAAAATTAGAAATTAATTAATTTCCACAAAAAATTCCTATAAATTATATCCAAAATGGTCTATAAATAGTATAAAATATTGTATGAATACCTTTAAAAATATATTAAACATCATAATAATAAAGATTTAATATGTCAAATTACTTTCAAAAAAAATTGTGGTTGTTACAATCCCCACCCCCCCCCCCAACTACTTCTCTTCTCCGAGAAGGGCCTCTAGAAATTTTGATCAAACACCCATGGACACTTTGACTAAACTTTGGACTCACACTCCCAAGTACCCTTATGATAATAACCATTCTTCCCTAGGAATCTAAAGATTAGAACCATCTACCCTCATAAAACTTTTTCAATCCAATAATTGATTTTCATTGGAAACTCCACAAATAATGATTCATGATCCAGATCAACTTCCTCATGGTCGATCACTTGCGTAGGATCAGGTATATACCTCAGAAACTAATAGACATGAAACAAATCATTCATACCTCAGTACCATGGTGGTAGATCCATATTTTAGGTAACTATATCAATATCCTCGGTAATATTCAATGGTGTGAAAAACTTGATTCTAGTTTCCCTTGATTATACAACCATTGATTACCTATTTGATGTGTAATGTGTAAAAAACTCAGTCACCTATAGAGAACTTGAAGGATCATCTCCTAATATCGTCATATGATCATTGTGTACTCCGAGGAGTGAATAAACACTTCAAGATCAACCATACTCTCTCATAAGTCTTTTGTACCATACCAAGCCCCACAACTTCTACTTCACCAGCATCATGACACCATATAAGTTAGAGACATAGCCATCCATAAATATCCACAATGGTAACATATGAATCGAATCCAAGAAGATATTGTTTTATGTAAACTCGACCAAGGTTAGGTGATAATCCTATGATCCAATGAAGTCAAAAATGAATTCTTGTTTTATATCCATTAGATCTGGATCTTCCACTCTAAAATTCCATCATTCATCAAATTATACACTATAATTTGCTTCAACTTGGTATGTATGGACCTCTTTAAGCTCTTCCAAAACTGGGACATGAAACATGTGTCCCTATTAGATATGATTCTCAAATGATATCTATAGAGTTATAAAATATCCCATATATACAACTTCCACAACTTATCAACTAAAATGTTACCTCAAATCAACATGAAATGAACCAATTTCATCAATTGATCAACCACTACCCAAACAACATCAAAAATCCTTAAGGTCCTGGGTAACCTCATCACAAATTCCATCATCACGTTACCCCACTTGCACATAGGTACCAGTAGAGGATGAATAAAAATACCAGATAATTGATGCTTGGCCTTTACCCTATGGAAGATAAGGAATCATGAAACAAATAAGTTGATATATATATTAATACATATCCACCAAAAGTAATGTTAGATGTCATGATACATTTTCATCGACACTGGATTCACATTATACTCTAAAACATGAGAGTCTCTCTTCAGCTCCTCCCTCAAGGTAGTTGGAATGAATAACCTATCATATATTTAGACCACATAATCATCATTATGGATAGACCTTCAATAGAACCATCCCATACTAAGTGTTCTTTCATCACTAAACACTCAATATGTGAATCTTGGATCACTTTTACATGGCATACCAAAGAATAAGTCATCACCAAAGGCACACATTTCATAAATACTTGATTATTAGATTTACACACCAGACAATCATCTATTAAACTCATCAGACTCCATTCCTCCTATGAAGGCTACTCTCTATGCTCTTACATCTCCTATGTTTTTCTATAAAGGGCATTTGTTACAACATTACCTTTTCCTAGAGAATAATCCATCTAAAGTTAAATTATTTTCATATAATACCCTCAAATTATCTATCTCATATTCAAATCCCACTAAGAAAATATTTATCACAAGCTATTGTGTTTCATGTAGATGACAAAACTTTCACTGAAAATACAGTGTCACTGAAACTTCATAAGGTAAACTAGATATTCCAAATCTGATTCATTTGTTCGGTAGTTCTGCTCATGGGGTTACAGCTGACGTAGACCATAAGTGACTATCTAATCTCTATGAATCACCAAATATCCTAACCCAACACTTTATGAAACACAATACACTATCTAACAAATCCTAGGATCTAGAACAGTCAAAATGGGAGTTGTCATCAATCTTCTTCCCATATCTAAAAAGGCTTCCTCACGTTGATAGGTCAACTCAAACATCACCCCATTTTTTTCATCTATTTCATTAGTGCTGCCAAATGTGAGAAGTCCAGGATGTAACATAGATATTACCACTCAAGCCTAAGGAAACTTCTAATCTTAAAAAAAATCTAGTATGATCCCCACACATCACAGCCACTGCATTATATGGGTATACTAAAATTCTTACCTTAAAAATTATACTCTGAAGGAATTGCACCACCAAAATACAAAATTTTTAATTTGAAATTTTGGTATAAATTTGATCCCCTTGAAATGTACTCAATATAATCTCATGGTTCCTAGAAATCATATCTAAAGTATAAGAATATATCAGAATGTTTTCCACAAATAAAATGATTAAGGATCCAAGATATAGATAGAAAATCATGTTCATGAGAGTTATAAACACCATAGGAGAATTTTTCAACACAAAAAACATGAAAATATACTCATACATTTCACATAAACTATAAAAATATTTCATGGAAATATCCTCCTCTCTGTCTAATAGAAGATTTTAGCCTTAAAAAATATCAATCTGTGAAAACCACTGGGTTCCTCATAACTGATAAAATAGATAAAAGATTCTTGGGAAGGGGTACTTGTTCTAAAATATTACTTAATTTATCTTCTTTCAGTCTATACATTTTCATTGAATAGCATCTTCCTTTTTATAAAACAACACAGTATCACCACAATATGGTGTGCTCATACTAATAAATCCATTCGTCTCTAAATCATCTAACGACACCTTAAACTCTCTCAACTCACCCAGATCCATATGATAAGGAGGAATTGATACTATTTGTTCCCAAATCACAAGGTCAATTTCAAAATTAACTCTCCTATCTAGAACAATAATTGATAAGTCATCAAGAAAGACAAGTTGATAATGATCCACCATTAGATGGAAGATAGAGTGGGCTAAAACTGATTGTGATGTAAGAGCCATATCTGATATTTGTTCCATGACAGTTTAAATGTTTCTTAGGTATATTCCCATATTACCTACCCTAACATTATTCACATTGGTTAACTCGAACATCCCACCTATAGGTGTGTTAAAAGATACACATCTCTAGTAGTAGTCAATAAAATCTCGATAACTAGTCAATAAGTACATTCTGAATATCACACCAAAATAGGTGATCTTTAAGATTATGATGCCAAAAATATGTTTGTATCCATTAAAAACTATGGGAAAATTATAACATTACTAGGGTTAGAATAATATATTTCCCAAAGGAGGGTCAAGAGTGACCAATTATGAAGATAACTTAACAAGTAAATCTTTTCCAATGGTTACTAGATATAAATAAAAAACAGGATTCTATTATATCAAAAAAAATGGACAGTGTAGAGGTAATCAAGATCATACATCTAAATTTATAAGTTCCCTCTATATTGGTGGTTGGGACCACATCTATTACATAAATCCTTCTTGTCTCAAAGCATAGATTTTCCTCTACGGTGCATGAGTCTACTGAGTCAGCGATATCTGTGATGCATGGGTCTACTACTAAGGATTCCTACATTCACCATGATCAATTATCCTCAAATATGGACATGATATTCTAAAAAAATCACTAAATATTTTATATATTTCCACATCAGTGGCATTTATTGGGTGAAATCATTAAAGATGTACCAAAATGTCCCTTCCATACATAGTTCTTTAACAAGGTAAAACTTCCTCCCACAGATGAAGTTAAATAACTCATACTCTACTCCTCCTATCTACCACCCCATTTTACCTCCTCGATCTTATTATTACTACTATAAAAAGAGGCAATAATTATAGCATTGTGAATTAATTTCTTCAGTTCACTATAATCTTGATGAAAGCATGTAATTTTTTCATCCTCTAGCCCCTTCTCACAATAAAGGGTCTTATAAATCTCCACCACATAGGCCTTCAGATCAAATCCCCAAACCTATCATATAAGCTCCATAGAAAGGGTAATAATGAACTTTTTAGCCTTTTCACCTCATTTCTATTCAACAGAGGAGAAAATAATAGCAACTCTACAAAACAATCTGAGTCCTTGGATACAGACATCATCCCCTACTAGAGCTCTATAAAATATTTTTCTTGGTAAAACATCAGTATGTTGGAAAAAAATTCCAAAAAGAATAAATTTTCTAAGGATATCAAGTAATAATATCATTATTACCTTCCTAGTCTATAACTCCGCATCACCTCATGGAGAGTCACTAAAGTATAGTGGTTTCCACATTTATCTTCCTATCCTTGAGTGTCTTCACCAGATCAAAAATTCCCTAAATGATGTTAAGATTGTCCTCAGTATCCTGAGGACCACCGATGTCCTAGAATTTTTGGGGTTGTTAGAGCTGTAATCCATAGGAAAAATCAACAATAATATTTTATGCCCCTCATTCATGAGATTCCACAATATATAAGACTCTATGCTTGGGCAGATTTTCCTCTTAAACCATCAATGTAGGTGCGGGGGCATGCTCAAGTGCATCCTCCTCCATAACCTATGCTGTAATGTTCATGTCATCCCTAGTAGGAGATTTCTATAATATCTGAGGTAGTATTTTTTTTTAAACTATAAAAGAACATTTAGAATGTTTATAATAGAATTCTCATGAGAAAAACTTAATTAGTTACAAGGAACACATAATATATTCCAATTGAAAAAAATATCATAGGTGAAACCCACACATAAGGTATAAATATCCTTATTCTAAACAAGGATCAATTTTAGTCACACATACTTGTACATTAGTTACAATTATATGTACAAAAACACAACAACATGTGAATGTTCAATTAACGAATTTCAACCGAGATATACCACAAAAACCAAGAGTATAGATATGTCACATAATAATGAATGGATCAAGAAATTTAATTAAGGAATTTTCATATAGTATAAAATATCTATATATATCACATGTGATCCTATGTTCCTAATCATTATGCATGAACACACCCAAATACCATAAAAACTATAACAGAAAACTCATTACTGGAAACTTGAAGGTCCGTTACACTTGAGTTGGTGAGGCACATGGAAACTCCCCTACTCAAGTTCCACATAGACTATCTCCTTTCTACCATAACCCCATGAGAAAAAAAAAAGGAAACCTCCATCCTTTGATACCCTGTTTTAAAACCCTAACCCTAATCACTTAGTTCAAGATGAAGTGCCACTTAACCACATGCATGCCTCCCCATATTCAAGAGGCTTTTGACCACCAGCAATAGTTTAAGTGGTGTAGGGAGACAATACCATCGGTGATCATAGCAATCACTAGAAGAATAACAGTAAAAATAATTCATCTAATTGATATAGTAGAAAATAACATGAATAATGGTATGATGGATATAATTTCAGTTCATAAAATAATAATGAAAGAACCCCCAATGTGGTAGGCCAACACATACAAGCAGTATTATAGGAAGAATAATTAATTAAAAGTGCAACAAAAACAATCTAGATTATGTCCTGGTGCCACTCCATATATCCCAACTCCAAGCTCCTCGTAAACCCACCATAGGATCCTTTAAATTATTTATATTCCTATTGATTAAGTCTACAAACACACTGACATACCCATGTGGGGTGTGAGTATGAACCCAGTAAGACACCACCAATGATTCCTTAATAAAAGTGCACATGAATATAGAGGTGTATAACATGATGTAAATTAAATATAAATAAAAGAATATAACCAATCACGTACTGAGTGATCGTATGCTAACCAAGATACCAAAAAACCCAACCATACCTGCTTCAGTGTTGTACTGGATGAATATGACATGTAGTCGATCACATGATTTAGATCATACTATGTAAATATGTCCACCTTCAAGGACAATTCAGGTTTCACATTCAAGTAACAACCCCATTACCACCTCTAAAGGACTTTCTTACCCTTGACTCATGATTACCCACTCTCTTGGGATGGTATGCACACTTGGAATTCCCAAACAATTTAAATTTACATATATTCAATGTTTTTTCCATCACTATATCATATCATAATATATGACACACTTATAATGGTTTATGGTGTTCCCATGGGATAAACATTCCAAGTTAATGCAATAACCATCCTACCCAAATCCATCACCAATGATTCATGTCATTCATTCTCCCCCTCTAAAGAGTTAGCTAAGTCTTTTAAGGACATTGATCAACCTAATCACTAAAATGAAGTTTCAACCACCTATGCACAAAACCACATATAATGCATAACATACCAAGGAACAATATATCACAAAATGTAATTCCGCTAGTTTTGAAATATTACATGGGTAATAAATTACATAGTAATACACACACAATCCATAAACAAGCGAGGACCTCACATCCAACCTGCACATGTCAATCATACCTATTGTTCTAGGGACTCTGCACAAGACATATACCCAATCCAAACATGAAATAAAATTCCCTAAAAAGTCCTAACATAGTAGGGAATTCCTAACATAATTATTTGTTTTCAATTCAAAAGTCATGAAAATTAATAATCACCCAAATCACATCAATGTACTAATCGATTCAATCCACGAACTAAGGTTTCTCTAGAACCGATCCCAATTATTTCAATTTCAATATTAAAAAATGCACATGTGATAATAATTTTTATCTCCTAAATAAATTTCAAATAATTGATTTATTCCATAATATATAAATAATAGTTTATTCATTAATAATAATTATAATTCCAATATGTGACGATATTTTATCTCTCTATAATAATCTTGAGATAATAATGTGATAATTATTTATCACTATTTCATAATTATGGGTTTTTATATTTTATGTTTGAATCCATCCATTTATAAAAAAATCTTAGGCATGACAATTTTAAAAAATATATAAGAAATATGGAGTAGATAAATTACATACCCCTTCCTATAATTTATCCCTTGAAATATGCTACACTCAATAATATATGGGAGAGAGTGTGTATGAGAGAGATTTCTGCCATCACTAGAAACTATAAGAAGAATTTAGACTGGTCGAATGAGATAATTTTGATATTGTATAAAAAAATTTAGGCTTCCATGGTTAAATATGTTATCAAAATCAAATGGTAGGAGAACGTTTAGGTATTTTGAAAATACCACCATGTTATTATGGATTATATTTTTGAAACCTAAAATTAAAAACATTGTTTAATTCATCCTTGAAGTGAATCTTGAATGTGGAGTGTCTAGAGTCTTCCAAAATGTGAGTTAAAAATTTAAACTATTCAAAAGAATTAATTTACCATTATTTCAGGGTTTTAAAATCATGAAAATAATTTATAGGTTTTATCTTGGTAAAAAATAAAAAATAGGGTAAAAACTATTTTTCTACTAAAAATTGGGTGTTTTATAAGGATAACATGGCCTTACCCTTATGCATCATATAGTTTTTGCATGAAGGTAATTTGATTTAACCTTATTTAGGTTATTAATTTAGACTTACCTTTATATAGAGGTTAGGTTACACTTATGTAACCTTTGGAAATTAAGATTTTTCTTTATATAACCCATACTTACCCTTATGTAGTGTGGGTTTTCCTTTACATAGTGACTGAAAATACAACATACCTTCACATACCTCCCAAGAAACAATCCTATGTAATGGGATAATGTTTTTACCTTTACATCTAGTAAAGGGATATGTAAAGGTAAAAATAAAATTGAACATTATTAAATTGTCATATAAAATACTTTTAAATTATAACCAAAAGGTTCTATATTCATTATAAAAAATCACAAATTCCTTCAAAATAGTGATTAACAAGGAGGATATAATGAATTTGATATATCAAATACCTAATAGAAAATGAGAAAATTATTATTACATCCCTAATTAGACATAAACAAGTGGATTTAGGCTCTAGAACAAATGAAAATAAGTGTAATGACCTCGAAAAATATTGGTTGGGTATTAACATGACCTTCACTTAGTGCACAAAAAGTTGGTTTAATTGTATGCCTATTTTGACACTCCTAGAGGAAGTTATTTGGTTAAATCATGATATATTTATAAAAAAAAATGAAGTATTATTCCATAATTATATATGTGCACTATGAAAGTACTCTTAACTACTTCCTTGTTATCATTCCATTGAAAAGGGTGGTTTCCATTACATTGTGAATATAATATTATTTATATGTTAATTGTGGGATATAAACATAGATATATGTATTATTATATTAAATGGTGAGATATTTAAATTCAATAAATCTATATTTGTATATAGAAAATATTGAATACTTAACCATGATTTATTTAAGAGATTCCTTAGGAAACATTATGATATGTATTTTTTCTATCTTATCTTATGATGAATGCATTGTAATTGTTATGTGGTGGGTGAGGCCTGGAATTATATAGGCTCTTTGTGCATCAATAGGTCTCGTGAGAAAAATTAATTGGGGTATTTGGTATAAATCTTACATGTTTATGTATGAAGCCTCTTTATAAGGCCTTTCCAATATAGTTATGATGTATGGAATTATGCATCCCATCACTATGAGATTAGTTATTGATATCCATGTTCTTATTAATTGTTATGTTTTCCATGGATATAGTATTCCCATTTATGTAATTAACTGAATTTTTTATTCCAATTATATTATATATTCCATGATTATGTTATGAGAGCCTTTTTTGTATTCTACTCCCTACTAGGGATCTGAGCTCACCCTTTTATATTGTTTCCCATTTCCTTAGGAAACTATGAATATTACTTCATTTTTTTTATGGAATTTCATGAAGATAAAATAATGTTTTAAAGTATTAAAATTATGTGTTGTATGTTTACAATATAATGTAATGTTCATTTATGTATCTAGTTTTCTGAGTCTACAAAATAGTTTGATTGTGTGTACTGTGATATCTATATTATTTACCAATGTAATAAAATAACCACCAACCTTGGGGTACTTGATTTGTGGTGTTATAGTTGGAATCAGATCAAGTTTAGTAGAAACCTTAAGAACTAGATTTAGATTAACATTGTAAGATAACATAACTGTATCAAATCCCATTAAGATGTTTTTGAGATATTAATAGATTACATGAATTTAATTTTTCATGAATGTAAACTAATAATATAATATAATATATAATTTATATTTTTCTTCATGAACTAAATAATTATATGTCATTGCATTGAAATTGCATATAATGGAAGGAATGAGAATCATGTCAAGACCTGTAATCAATGTGGAGATTTCCCTCCTAGAAAATTAAATGAATCCAGTGTTGGAGATGAGTAGATTATGAATATATTAGGGACATTATCTTAATTTTTGAAAAATAACCATTCCCATATAAAACAACCTATTACACCTCAACATGATGTAACAGCACCGGATCACTTCAAGAAGTAGAAGACTTCCTCTTATAATGGAACTAATAATCCATTAATAGTCAAGAAATCGATCAAGTCTTTAGAGAATATATTCCTTGCATTGGTATGTATTGAATGGAATAAGGTTATCATGGTTTTATACTAACTAAGGGGATATGTCAATCAATGGTGGTCTTTGATTCATAACACCAAAAAGGAGGAACATATATAAAGAATGGAGTGAAATTATTTTAAAGTGATATTCTGGGAGAAATATTTTCCTCGTGTGTAAAGAGTACACCTAGAAAGGTAATTTTTTATCTTAAGATAAAAGGAAGATGAAGTTGTTGTTGAATATAATAATAACTTTACAATTATATAATGGCATGAAACAGATTATGTACACAAACCTAATATAATTATTAGTGGCTTATTTAAGAGTTTAAAGAAAAGCCTTAGAAGGCTTTTAGTCTCTTAATCATTTTCATCTTATGAGGAGATTGTGACAAGTACCATCAAGACTAAGAATGATTTATTGATGTCTTTTACTTTCAAGGGGATGTAAGATAAGGATAAGAAAACTGAGCACCATTTTGAAAGTAATTTTATAAAGGAAAATAAGGTAATGATATAATTTCCATCATATAATATCTTTGGGAAGAAACACCTCAGGGGTTTCATGGAGAAAATTATAGATTTCTGCATTGTGAAGATAATTTATATCAAGCAAATGAGTGAGAGGGAATGAAAGAATCCAAAAAATCAATGTCTCAATTCCATGGATATGGGTCACTATTTAAATCGAATCCCCAATATCCTATGGAATCCTCCCTAGAAGAATCCAAAGGAGAAAGGTCGACCCTACACTGTCACAATGGTAGAATTCAGGGTCACCAATGATTTTAGTCTAGATACTTCGATCATGAACTCAAAGTTAGATAATTTATTATTTGATTCAATATATTTCACTTATTTATGTCTCTCAAGTTTTCTTAGAATATTTAACCACCCATTATTTAATTAAGGAAATATTTTTCAGTTAAGACTCATTGTAAGAATCTTATAGCAACAAAATTGTAATGATCTTACCTAATTAAAATTCATGGAGGTTCTTTAGTTTCAAACCTTTGTTATACCTATGGTTTATTATAATATAATACTTAGTATGGATTGTATCTCAAAGTATAATGAATGAATTTATTATTAATAGAATAATATTATAATATCTAAGGTGATAATAGAATCCCTTATTTTTAATGGAGAGACATTGTCTCCTAATTAATGTCTGGAACCACCTTCAGTGCCTCGTCTCAATGAAATTATTAGAGAAGATGAATGAAAAAATGAAAATGGTATCCTTAGAATATAGGATCTAAATATTGTAAGGAATTATATTTATGTATTCCCTAATTAATTCTCTAGATATACACCTAATAATGAAGTTTAATTCACTATTTATCATATGCCTGATGTAAAACCCATATACAATCCACACTATAAAATGGCTCTGATGGAATTTTAAAAATTAAAGAAACGATTTCAAGAGATTTTTTTATAAGGGATTCATACACACCATTGTTTCGCATGGGTATAACACATCTTATTTATGGAGAAGAAGGATGGGTTTATGAGGTTATGTTTCAACTATAGGGAAATCAAAGTAATTACTATAGATGAAATATAGTGATGACTTGTTTGATCTACTATGAAGGACCCAATACTTCTCAAATATTTTTCTATGTTATGGTTATCATTAATTAAATTTCAAGAAGAATGATATTCAAAAATGGATATTCACACAAGGTAAGGGCATTATGAGTTCACAGTAATGACCTTTTGGTTAAAAAAATGAACCCTTTATATTTAGGGATTTGATGAATAAAATATTCAAATATTATCTTGATAAATTTATTTTGTTTTTAAATTGATGATATCTTGACATACTCTATGATATTTAAATATTAACAATATTATTTATGAATCATCCTTGACACTCTAATGAAGGATTTTTATGGTAAATTTTGTAATTTTTAATTTTGGCATCATCAAGTCTCATTTTCTATCCATATTGTCTTCGAATATGATATATCTATTACCCCCACAAAGAAAAATGTTGTTCAAGAATGGCCATTTCCAACTAATATAAATAAAATAAATTTTTACTGGGTTTATCGTGTTATAATTAATTATTTTTTGAAATATATGCCTGATTAGATAATTTTTAACTAGTTAACACATAAAGGGTTCAAATTCACATGGTTGAATGAAGGTGAAGAAATATTTTAGTAACTAAAGAGGAGACTGATCACTAAACTGGTATTAACCTTAACATCATGAAATGATGTTTTTCAGTATACATTAATGCATCAATGAAATAAATAGGGTGTATTATTTTTAAAAAAGATAGATTTGTTACTTATGCATCTTGGAAAATGAAGACCCATGAGACAAACTATCCAAATCATGGTCTTGTGCAAACAACTATAATATTTTCATTTAAAATATAGAGGTTCTATATTTTTTGTCAATATTTTGATATATATATATATATGGGTCAGAAAATATATAAGTATATATTCTTCCAGAAATAGCTTAACATGAGGAAAAGGTTATGGTTGTAACTACTCAAGGGCTATGACTATGTAATACACTACAACCCCGTGAAGGAAAACAAGGTTGTGAATGCTTTGAGTTAGAAGGATCCTAGAGTCCTGTCTATGATTAGGATAGACAAGGATCCAATATTTATGTGTATGGTAAATTTGGATATGGAAATTATTAAGGAAGGGAGAACACCATTACCTTTCCAAATAATTGACCATATATCATTACTAAATATGATGAAGAAGTCTCTGAAAGATAAAAAAGGGGTTACAAAAGAATATTAGTGCCATGGAATATGGTAGATTGCAAGACTTAACCTATGAAGATGGTGTGTTGAAATTTGTAAGGAGATTATGTGTACCATCAATACATGTGTTTTAGATGGAAGTTATGTATAAAGCTCATATATTGAATTTATCCATACACTTTTATATCACTAATATTTATAGGGATATAAGGGAGAACTTTTAATGGGAATAACTGAGGTGGGAAACTTTTTACAATGTGTCAAGATGATTTGTATTCCAACAAATAATAGCTGAGTGACAACTCCCAAAAGATGTAATGAAACCCCTACCTATAAAAATATGGAAGTTTGAAAATATAAAAATGTACATTGTTACTATTATATCAAATAAATCTAATAATAATGATTCTATATGGATAATTTTGGATGGACTAACCAAGTATTCACACTTTATAGCAATAATGGAGGATTTACCCCTTGAATTTCTTCCATGACTATATATCAATGAAGTTGGGAGGCTTCATGGTGCACTTCTATCAATTATATCTGATCATGAATATCATCTCAAATATAAATTATGGAGGAGTCTTAAAAATTATTTAAACCCAGAGATACACTTTAGCACCACTTACCTTCCTAAAATAAAGGAGCAGTCTAAGAAGAATATCCAAAACATAGAGGATATACTATGTTCATGCACACTTGACAACCAAGGAACCTGGGACTAGTACATACCACTGGTGGAATCATTGTACAACAATAGCTTCTATTCATGTATGAAATTATATGTTATGAGGCCTTTTATGTTAAAATATTTCATACTAAAACTTTCTAGGATGATGTTTGAGAAAAGAGGCTAGTTACAATAGGACTCCTGGAAAAGACAACTGAGAAGTTAAAATCTATCTGGATTCATAGCAAGAGGGGTTAGAGAAGACATAAAAGTTTTGACAATAGTCAAAGAAAGGAATTGGAATTTCAATTAGGGTATCATGTCTTCTTAATGTTATCACCATGGAATGGAGTAATAATGTTTGGTAAGAAGGGAAATTAATTCCCAATGTACAACATACCCTTTGAAATTTTAGAGGGAATCTAAGTTGTGGCTTACCATTTGGAAATTCTACCAAAATATTTTAAGTTAGATGATATCTTCCAGGTTTCATTACTGCGGAAGTACATGCCAGATGCAATGAAAATACTCACCCTTAAGGAGATAGAGTTGGATTATGAATTTATTTAAAACGAAGAGCCAATCCAAATTCTTGACATTATAGTGAAAGTATAATGGAATCAGAAAAGTTTGATAGTAACATTTCTCTAGTGGAATGTAAAGTTAGAGGAAGAAATGTGGGAAACTAAAAGATAAATGATAAATAACTACCCATATTTTTTTAATATCCAACTTATTATTTATAGTAATAGATTATTTAATGGGGGAATGTAAGACTTGAGATTATTCTATAATAGGTAAAAAATATATCCCAAAAATTATTTCACAATGCACAATATATTGTGTTATAATTATAGTATAGTAGAAAGATATGTTAAATATATATTTAAATTTTTTATTTCTAAATTTTTTTAATTTAAATTTGAGAAATTATACATCATTTTTGAATTTCAAATATCAAAATTAACTTACGGTGAATTTTTGGAATATTTATAAGAAGGTTTTTTTCGATGAATAGTTCTTTTAAGTGTTGTGTATTTTATCTAAATAAATTAAATTTATAAATTTTAAATAAGTAATCTAATATAATTCTTAAACATATAAAAATATATATATCTAATTTATTAAAAAAAGAATAAAAATTCTCAATATATAAGAAGACTTTTTTCTGCAAAAAACAATCTATATATTTTTTTTTAATTTAAAAGTTGATTTTTTCAATGTTATAAATTGAATTATATTAAATGGAATATGAATTAAGAATAATAATTTTGAATTTGGTAATATGGGTCACCATATATTTTTACTAAAAGAATAATTACCATGGTAAATATTTAATCAAGGTTAATGGAGAAATGGGGTAAATTTAAGTGGCTTAATATTTTGAGGTTTAAAATTATACAAACACCTAATAGAAGACCAATTTTTTGTGGGAAAATCAATCTCACATGACTAACCAGTATCCATTTACCTAACTCGCCTAGCTCCCATGTGATTATATATTTACCCTTCACCTAACATAATTGTCCAAAGAAATGTTCACCATTTTCACCAATAAAGTGATCTCACTTCCACCCATTCTCAAATTCCTTCGCTACAAATCTGTTGGGCATGAATTCCCTATCATTTCCTCTCTAAAGGGTCACTTTAAGAGTTTATATGGTTTTAAGGTGTATTTATAAATATTTAATGATATACTTTTCAAATAAAGGATTCTTAATCTCTTCTCTACATTTATTTTTGAAATCTTTCAATTTCCTTTTGTTTCCAATAAGAAAAATTAATATGATTTATTGGTATAAATTAATTGTCATGTCATCAATTTCATATCACTATTATGTCACATTATACTACCCTAATAAGCCGTTATAATGCTTTCACACTCATATAGACATAAAACATCCTAATTTTTTTTAAGGTAACGAGCATGTAATTTTTTAGCAATGGCATCCCTATCTAGATAGAAACAAGTGGATAAAAGATCTGGAACATATTCACCTATGGTTAATAACCTATAAAAAGATCAATTGTGTATTAACTCGGTCATCACTTGGTGCACAACTATTTAGCCTAACTGCACACCTCGTTTGACACTCCTGAAGGATATGATTTGGATGACTCGTGAGATCTTTATGAACCATAATGGAGGATTATTACCTATTGATGTCCCTATACCATGAAGGTTATCTTAACTAGTTCATTGATATCATTCCATATTATTTTCCATTACACTATGAATATCCCGCTTCTTCTAAATTTATTGTGTGATATTCCCATAGATATCCATATTGTTCTAATGAATGGGAAAATATTGAAATTCCATTTATCCATGTTTTTACATGGGAAATTTTGATTGAATAACCTTGATTTATATGTGAGTTTTGTTAGGGTACTTTATGGTATATATTTTTTTATCCAATTTCATAATATCATTGATGCATTGGACTTGTTATTTCATGGGTGGTACTCATAATTATATAGCCCCTAAACGCATTGGTATGTCTAATGAGAAAAAATATCTAGTTATTTGTTTTAATCCTTTCTCATTTATGTATAAAACCTTGGAACAATGATTTAATGGCATGTTTATGATGTTCATCATTATGAATCTCATCACTATGAGATCAATTATTGATACCCATGTCCTTATTTTTTATTATGTTATCCATGGATATATTATTCCCATTTATGGAATTACTAAAAAAAATCCTTCCATGTTATTTATGTCATGCTTATACAATAATAGATTACTCCATAAACCACCACTTAATGAGGATATGAGCTCATCCATTTATATTGTTTCTCCAAATCATTATTTATCTTATTTCAGAAGCACTTTTAGGTAAAAATTAGGAAACCAAAAAAAGTTCAAAACAATAAAACTCATACCTCATAAGAAATTATCAGGTTCTTCCAAAATAATTTAAAGATTTTATAATTTTTTACCTTGAATAAATGTCAATCAATAGAGGTGACCTCCATTTCTATATTTTCCTTGATTTGATTCTTGAAATGATATTCCATCTTGTCCCAAGTCTACACATGTTCCTCCATGTTGGTTTCCCCTCGTTAAAGACCCATATCAATATCCAGTTCTGTTTATCAATCAAAGAGATTTGTTCTTCATTTAAATCTACTTGTAACAATCATCCAAAAATTCGATGTGCGTACTCCTTTGAGATTGTGATCTAGAAAGACTCTTATAGCATGTCTTCATTATAATGTACGGCGAGATCCTAAGAGTTTTTAGAATAGACGTCCTCCTTATCTTCTTCCAAAACGATGGTAGTTGGTTCCATTGACAATATTCTAATTTCCAAATCATGGGGAGGAGTTTTCGGCTCCACATGCATGGAAGGTCCCTTAGATTTTCTCTTTGGGATGTCGGCAATAATGTTCAATCTCTTTGGGTGTCACCATGGCCTCCGCACATGCTGAATAATTACATATGAATCCATTAGGGTATACCTTACTTTCTTTTAATAGGATGGGAGAAATTTATCCACAGGTTCCACATCCTTGATCTCAGAGGACCAAGATTCAGAAGATGAATCGATATCCACTTCTTGCTCAACTGACCTGCCTCGTGTAGATAGATTCTCTTTGTACCCTTCCACCTCAACAGTCCCTTCTTCGAGAGGGAATGGACCACCAGCACCTAGGACCACAAAATTATTCTGAGAACCAACTCCCTTAGAGGACTCAATACACTTTGAATTGAAGAGTATGAATGGTATTAGAGGGGTTATGATCCCCTGGACCATTATCAAAAATTCTGTCCTTGACAATTTCAGCAAGATAAGGAAGCAACCTAGATTATCCAGGCACACGAATGGTTGGATCACCTGCACCATCCCCCCGAATTATAAACTCCAAAGGAGGATCACCAACAACCCTTGCATCATAAGCATGAGAGGCTGGTTGTCCTATGTTTCTGTTTGAAACTATAGGTGACCATTAATTTTCTCTGAAACTGGATGGAACCTACCTTGAAAAATTCCTAACATCCAAATCCCACTTCAGATGATAAAAAATGTCCATGATTCTCAGCTAAGAACCTTTGTTCCTCGTTGGTTTTCTGGGTGACTGCAAAAAGATCATTCCCACCAAAACCCAGCCATTCCACCTTAAGAAAACAGCAGAGATCATTTGGGGTGCTTGACCCAACCTTCCCCATGGCCGGTTTGGGAAGAATTTCATCCATGGAAGGAGGTGGAAGGACCTCCCGTGACATTCCAAGCATCCCTTGCCGGCAACTGGGAGCGTAATAACCAAGACGACTACAGGAGAAACATTACGAAACCCAAGATTCCTAGTAAATCGGCTTCTTCCAACGTAGCTCACCTTCTATCTCTATGTAGATGAAATCCCTCAGTTTCTTGGAGACATCGACATCGATAAAATCCTCGGAGATATTTGATGGCAAACCGCATGGGTACGATGGTCAGAGCAGAGGTACCAACCCACCATATTGCCGATGAGCCGAAGGTTCCACGAGTTCCAGAAGGTAGGGGAGACCGGTAAGAGAGATCCATAACATAGTGATGGGTGGATCATGCTTCAAATGAAAGTCAAACAACCACCTAAAAAGGGAAAATCGAGAACCTAAAACAATGCGTGGAGTGTTCTCCCAAGCAGAGATCAAGTTATCTTCGATTGCAGATCTAATCAAGAATTGTCTCGGGTCTAGGAGCCCAAAGATCTCCCTAACTTGAAGATTCCAGGATGTAGACACAAATCTATTGAAGATCTCCACTTACGGTCTCTTCTTGCTGAAGTGGGCCACCAATGCTAGATACAACATCTCTAAGGCTCGCATTAACTGCATGGAAAATATTAGGACAGGAGGGACTCCATCAATGGAAGATTGCACTTGGAAAACGTCGATAGACGAGAAGTTGGGGAGAAGAGAGGGAGAAGTTGGGTAGGGCCGAGCGGGGGAGGCGATGTTGCGGCCATGCCCTAGTTCAACCATTTTTATATTGTTTCTCATTTTCATAGATGACCATGAATATTATTATGTGTTTCATATGGAATTTCAAGGATAAATAATAACTTTTTCATATATTCAATTATATATCTTATGTTTTCAATGTAGAGTGATGTTCATTTTTTTATCTAGTTTTATGGGACCACTAAACTGTTATATCATGTGTATTATGATCTATATATTATGTACCACTGTAATAAAAAAACCATCAACTTTAGGGTACTGGATATGGGTTTTACAAAGAGAGATTCAACTATGGCTTGTAAGTGTTACACACATCTAATGGGGGATTGTATCCCGTTATATAGAATTCAATAAATGGTGTCAAGTGATGGATGAAAACTCATTGAACCTTTAATATGTTACAATGATGTATTCCCATTAAGGATATGATTGTCTGAACACTTATAACAATCATGATATTTTTTTTGTATCCATAAACGAATCATCATAATTATTCATAATCATGGGTAACTGCTTGGGAGAAATGGCCAAATACAAGCACTCAATATCACATATTTATCACACACTATGATTGATATCAGTCGTATACTATGATAGAATCATTTTTATGACAATATTGTTTTATACAACTTTGGGTATATCATACAATACATTTTAGTGTATTTCCAATAGTTAGAGTCATTCATGATAGCATAAATAGAACAACTATTAATCAATACTATTTATTGTATAATACATACAATTCCATGCATAGAACCATTACATAGTGACTTTTACAATGATGTGGTTTACTATATTATAAACCATAATGTGGTTAATACCACCAAATCAGAGTTTTATCTTTAGTTCATTTTTCAACCACTCTCGAATATAGGGAATTGATGATGATGGGATATTATCTCTCATAGAATGGTTATAAACTATATGGTCATTTTTAAAAAATTAAATTCTAAAAGAAGTTTATGCACTCCAAGTGAATATGAAAGAAGATGTTTTTAATCGATTACTAGATGGTGATGTTTAAATCACACAACCTGATGGTTTTCTCCTTGGTGATGATGAGAAAAAGTGTTTTTAGATCATATAATTTGGTGTGGGGATTAATACATGAACCAAGAGAATGTTATTTAAAAATGGATACATTACGGGAAAAATGCTCATTTGTGATGGGTCAGGGGCCTGTTGCAAATATCCATTCGGAAAGGGTTTTTTTGACGAGAAACATATCCCGTCGCAAATAACGTCCATTTGCGACAGGAGTGAAGGGGCCCGTCACAAAAAGTTTGGCGCGACATTCCCGCCAAACTGCGGAAAGAGCATTTGCGATGGGTAAAAGATTTCCGTCGCAAATACCTAATTCGATTTTTTGTATTTGCGACGAGAATTCACCTCGTCGCAAATAGTATGTCGGCAGGCTGTCATTTGCAACGATTCCATCAAAAATGACAATTTACCCGCTGACGTAATTACTTCGGGTGGTTGGCATTTACGACGGGTCCCGTCGCAAATAGACCCGTCACAAATGATCTAACTTATATATACCCTCATCCATTTTTTCTCGCATTCTACTCTTCTCTCAATCTCTCTCTATCATTCTTATGAAAAAAAATTCTAAACTTTTTCATTGTTTAAAGTTTTCAATCGGAGCATAGTTCGTGCATTATATACCCTGAAAGCTTCAATTTTATGGTATTTATCAATTTTTTTATTATTTAGTTAATTTATTTAATTTTAAATTATTTATAATTTTTGTTAATTAGTTGCAATTAAATTAAGTTAAAATTAGATATTTGTTTTTTCCATTTCTTATTTTTTATGAATTGTAACACCTCAAACTTCCACGGTATGTTTCTCTTTGAATAATGCAATAGCTTGCGTTGTACGCAACTTGGAGTTTTAGCACACCACAACCAATCAAACTAGTCGTTATGAAAAGTAATACCCACTTTTTGAAATTTTATAAATTTTATTTTTTAAAATGGACTTCATTTTTGGGTTCAGAATATCAAAATTAGCTTAGGGTGAATTTTTGATATTTTTTCTAAAAACACTCATTTTTTGATGAATAGTGAAACACACTACGTTATTGTTTAAAACCGACTTTTTATTTAAACAATTATTTATTTTATTTAAATTTATTTTACTTAAAAATAGACACATAATACCTATATAAGTTCAATGTAATTCCTTGAAGTCATTTTATAATAAGATTAGATATATAAAATATTATTGAACTTTTTACCATATTTTACCCACCTTCTAGGTACATTTGAAAATTTGCATAAAACGTAATTTTACCGCTTTTGTGAATTTAATTTCAAAAATCCAAGAGACATGGTTGAAATTAGTAAGTAAAATGTGGTTCAATAGGATGAAAATAATTTTTGGTGAATAATAACTTTTGACTTTTATTTGTCACGGTTAAAAGTAAATAGGGTAATTAAAGGTAAAAATGATATTATAATTACCCTAACACATGTCCTAATTCTATTAGATAAGTGTATTTCGACCAAAATTAACCGTAGGAATAAAATATTATCTTTTTCGTCCATTTGGATTAAATTAGGATATTTATTATTATTTTATTTAAAGAAAAGTTAAAAGTGTTAGATTCAACTTTTAGTAACTATTTTTTTAATATAGGGTTATACATAAGATAAATTTGACTATAAATATTCATTAGAAAGATAAAAATCTTTCCTATATATTAGTATTTTATTTATACTTTTTAGACATTAAATAATTAAATTTATTTATGAAACAATGATGATGCAGTAATTAACTTATTATTGAAAGATTAAAATAATTAATATTATAAATATTAAAATAATTGTAAATTGAGACTTTTTATGTATTCCACAAATTTTATAGGTTAATATGACATGTTAGGGTTGATTAAATATTTTTTTTTTCAAAATGATAAAGTTGTTATGACTTTCACAAAAACCAAATACTAAATACTGTCAAAATTGACATAAATGAGTTTTTAAAACAAATACTATATTATTAATTGATATAATATTCCTAAAAATCTAAGGTTCAGCCAAAAGACTTAGATAAGGTTAGATATATCAATAATGAACCACTTGGGGATCGATTGGATTTTTATAGTAATTTTATTAACCATATAATATAAACATATAAAGAGATATGGTAAATGTCAAACTATTTAACAAAGTGTTAAATCTAAAATATAAGGTTAATATGGTGACCTAAACCTATCTAAAACCTATTGGTTGAGAGGTTTTCAACCCAAATCCACCTTAGTCTTGAAATAAATCCTTTTGGAGCAGTTATAAACCGAATATGATGGTATAATAAATTAATATTTTTAAGCTTTTCCTAAAGTAACCCTCACCACTCTCATAAAAGGGTACTTCCTCTTATCTCAAAATCACACCTCCAATGCCATTCTGATTGACCAAACCATACCAAAATATCCTCCCAACTATCCTCACTTCATCCTAGAGACCTTCCTTTGATCAGAAATCCAACAAAAGGAGCCATTTTGATCAAATCAAAAGGAAGCACCCGAAGAAAAGGTAATAATTTCATCACCTCTTTCAAAGTTATCTTCTTCTTCCACTTCCTCTTTCTTTGTTGTTTCCATACCAAAATAATAACTCCAGTACCTTCTATATACTGTGATTTTATTATAAATATGGTACAACCATATTCATTATTCTATCCATCCTATGAATAACAAAGTTACCATACGTGCGTACGTACGGCTTACCGTCTCCTCGCCGTGGTGTAGTTTGTTATTAAAAACTTAATTATTTGGATGGGTATAATAAGGAGTATAATTTATGTAAATAATAAATATAACATGTCAATGATTCTGTATATATGATATACCATCCAATCAAATACGATTCACCATCAATATAATGATATTTTCGCTCGTGCGTACGTACGGATTACTGTCTCCACGAACGCGATGAGATTCATTCCCCATTATAACCATTCAAGAATAATTTTCATTTGGTGATTAAAAATAATTTTTAAGAACTTAATATCATTCTAGATATAAATAAATCACATCATATCAATAACAAACATTACTTATGTAACAAAACATATAATGGAAAATGAATCAGTTAACACCCGAAACAATGATACTACTAAAATATTATTAACAAATCAATATTAGAAGATCATATATGATATCATATTTATGTATATAGTTTTTTTATAATTTAATAATAATGTTTTATCCATTATACATGAGTTTAAAATACCATAGACTAATGAAAAGTACAAGGTAAGGGTTAATTTTACAGTCTCTTTATTATCCGAGGTTGTTTATATATAAGTATCTACTATGACTTCTTAATCATCCACATCCATGTTTCTTAAAAATGTATTTCAAAACATTTTTACTATTTACTAGACTATGGGTTAAATTTATTTATACCCTCTTTTTACTTTTTATAAAATTATTTGAAAGGAATCTTTTCGTCGTTTTACAAACAAGGTATTTTATGACCTATTCGACAAATTAAGGTAAGAATGTCTTTTTTAACTTCTACGGCGGGTGCGGCTATTTTTTTCTGTTATAACACCTTTGAAGCTTCACTTACAAGATTATAAGGATATTTTCAAAATAAATGCTTTATTTTATAATTACGTGACTTTTAAATGATTTTAAAATATAAAGAGACATTCCTCTCAAATTGTTTTGATTTCATCTATGACAACATATTTTGATAGATTTTACACTTGTTTGAAGTTGATTTATTATGATACAATATTCCATATTGTATTAAAGGTTTTGTGATATATTTTTGACTATGGATGTGTTATTTTTATACCATTCATGGTTTATGGTTAAATCATTAACATTTCTTATGCTAGTTTTAATACAAATGTTTATGTTATGTTTCAACCTTTTAATATGAAAAATGCATTGGACTTAGTAAGTGATGGGTGGAGCCTGCTATATCTCCTCAACGCATCGGTTGGTCTCATGAGACAAACTAGTTTCTAGGCATAAGGCCTTGACACAATCTTATTTGTAGTCTTGGCACGAGGCCTTGACTATGTGGTTATGATGTCCAGTATTATGCATTCCATCATTATGAAATTGGCTATTGATATTACATATGATTATTCAACTAGTAGAATAGCCACATGAATAAGTAAATGACATTATTTGATTTATATTTTCCATATTATATTGAAGTTTAAGTTTAAATTGCTTTTGTTTTAGTCTTATACATCACCTTAAATGTTTATGCTTATTTATGAAAGTTTCCGCTATATTGTTATCCTTACTAAACACCTGAGCTCACCCCTTTATATGTTTTATTTTTCCTAGGATGAGAAGAGGTATATTATTACTGACTTACATGGATAGTCTAAGGGAGAAGAATATGTTAAAAGGAGACACAATGTTGTTGTTTTAAAATTCATAATGTAATGTAAAACTTATGTTTGTAACCAGTACTTCCAAGGCTAATAAACCGATCTGTCTTTCGAGATTTGATCCCTTATGATCATTCCAATGTTATGTAATAATGAACTAACTCTGGGTAACAAGGTTCGGGATATTACAGTTGGTATCATAGGAATTTTAGTACAAACCTTGGAAGCTAGATTTAAAAAAACTCTAATTAAAGAACATTACCCTAAGATAAAATTTTAGGATTTGTATAGAAAAACTTCCTAGAATTTTTGTAATGTAGAGATTTTGTATATTTTCCAAGTAATAAATCTCTTTCTGGATATGAGCAGGTAGAGGTGACTCTGATATAGATGTACCTAGGAGTAAAAACTCTGACAAGGAGTTTCAGGCTTGACCCGAGGTATCTTGGTACACAACAACAGGCCTTATTGCACTCTTGGTTACAAAACTCCCAGGGGATATGCTTAGGATAATTCACATTTTCTTTAAAAACTATTATGAATGATTTATGATTAAATACTTCCTTAATGAAAACATTTTTTTATGATTATGGATTATATGCATAAACTGTTCAATTTATGTTAGGTATTTTACTAGTTTGGAATTATGTATTGCGAATAATAAAGTAATCTAGTGTATTCCATTGTTTAGAAATGGCGCCTAGTGGAAGGAATGGAAACCATATCAACACATGTAATACATGTAGGGATTTCCCTCCTACTAAAGATAATTATAGTGAAGCTGGTGATGCAACTGGTGCTGAACAACTTATAACCATACTAGGACAACTCACTCAGGTTATGAATAATAACCTTACCCATATGGAGAACCCTGATCCACAACGCGGAGGATAAATGTTATAATGCTTCATGAGGCAACAAACACCAACATTAAATGGGACTACAAATCCATTTTTAGCCAAGAAATGGATAAGTTCCTTAGTGAAAATATTTCACGCTTTGGGGAGTAGCAAAAAAGACAAAGTTATCATGACAGTTTATCGCCTCACGGGAGATGCAGATCAATGGTGGTCATTAATTCGAAACACAAAGAAGGATGAGGAAGTATCAAATATGGAATGGAGGGAGTTTAATGAGGTTTTCTTAGAAAAATACTTTCCTTGTGACCATCGAGCGGATATGGAAAGACAATTTATGAGACTGAGGAAAAAGGAGGATGAGAATATCGCAAAGTATGAGGCTAACATTAAAAAGATAACAAGGCATGAAACAGATTATATACATAACCCAAGGAGTAAGATTTTTCGATTCTTTTATGGGTTAAAAACATTTCTCTATCGAGCTTTAGTCTTACAATCCTTCTCATCGTATGAATATATTGTCTCATGTGCTATCAAGACAGAAAAGGAATTCATTAAGTCTTACGACTTTAAAGAAAAGTAAGTGAAGAAGAGATATATTGAACACTCTGGAAATGTAAATAAGGGAAAGAAGGTAAAATTTGAATTTTCATCCTATAGTAAATGTGGTAGGAAACACCTCGGTACTTTCCTGAAGAGAATGAGAGCCTATTATAAGTGTGGTGAAAAAGAACACCAAGCTCGTGATTGTAAGGGAAAGAAAGAGGCTGTCAATGTTGAATGATACAATTTTAGATAAATGGGGCATTATAAAAATTAATGTCCTAAGATCCAAGGAAAATTACCCCAGAAAATGTCAAGGGGGAAAGACCAAGCTTATGCGATCACTACTGCTAAGGTTGAAGATCCGAATGATGTGGTGGCAGGTAATTTGATGGTTTCCTCAAATTTAGCCAATGCATTATTTGATTCTAGATCATCACATTGTTTCATATATTCCCAATTTTCTAAGAAAATTAGATATTTACAATTTGACTTAACAAGGAAGTTTTTAGTCAAAACTTCTAAGAGAAGTATCATTGCAACAAACTTTTGTGAATTAATCCCCATTAGGGCATATAAAGGTTCTTTATCTGCTGATCTCATCATCATACCCATGGTTGAATTTGATATAATACTCAACATGGATTGTATTTTAGACCATGATGAAAATATTTATTATAAGAAGAAGGAGGTTACAATTTTCGATGATGATAAGGAGTACCTTATCTTTAGAGCGGAAATTTCACCACCTGATTCTTATCTAGATCCACCCCTAGTAGCTCTACTACATTCAATTATTAGGGAGGAAGAGAATTAAATAACTATGGGTGAGGAAAAGAATGTTCAAATAGAGGATGTACCTATTGTGTAAGAATATGTTGATGTGTTTCTAGAGGATTTACCTAGACATCCTCTAGAATGAGAAATTGAGTCTTCCATTGATTTAATTCCTGGTTCAAGGCCCATACTGAAGACCCCTTATAGAATGGCCACTATGGAATTAGTGGAACTAAATAAACAATTATAGGAATTGAGTAATAAAGGATTTATTCACCCTAGTTTTTCTCCATGGGGATCCCCTATTCATTTTGTTAAGAATAAAGATGGATCTATGTGTGTTGTGCATTGACTACAGAGAGATCAATGCTATAAAAATAAAGAAAAAGTATCCCATACCTCGCATTGATGATTTATTCAACCAACTTCATAGAGCTCAATATTTTTCAAATATTGACCTATGATCTGGATATCATCAGTTGTGTGTGAATAAGGAAGACATTCTGAACATAGCATTTTAAAATAGGTACGAGCATTACAAGTTTACAACAATGCCTTTTGGACTGACTAATGCACCCTCTGTTTTCAGGGATCTAATGAATAGAGTTATCAAGGAATATTTTAATGACTTTGTAGTGGTATTTATTGATGATATCTTGGTATACTCAAAAATATACTAAGATCATGAAAATCACTTTACCACTATTCTAAAATACCCCAGAAGAAATGAATTATATGGGAAGTTTAGAAAGTGTGAATTCTGGCTTCAGGAAATTTCTTTTATTGGCCATATTTTCTCTAAGGAATCTCTGTCGATCCTTCAAAGACCATGGCAATCCAAGAATGGCCAGCACTGAAAATTATAACCAAGGTACACGTTTTTATTGGTTTAGCAGGTTATTATTAGCATTTCGTCTATAATTTTTCCTGATTGGAAAAACCATTAACCAAGATCACACGTAAAGGGGTTAAATACGTTTGGATAAATGATTGTGAAGAATGTTTTGAAGAACTAAATAGAAGATTAGTCAATTCTCCTATTTTGACTCTACCATCGGGGAATGATGAGTTTGTTATTTATAGTGATACTTCAATGAAAGGACTTGGTTGTGTCCTTATGCAGAATTATAGAGTTATTTACTATGCATCACAACAGCTAAAAATTCATGAACAAAACTGTCCCACTCATGATCTTGAGTTAGCAGCTATAATATTTTCTTTGAAGATATGGAGACACTATCTCTATGGTGAAAAATTTGAGATACATACCGATCACAAGAGTTTGAAGTGTATTTTCTCACAAAAAGAACTCAACATGAGGCAAAGACAATGTATTGAACTACTCAAAGATTATGATTTAACTATACACTACCACCTGGGGAAGGCAAATAAGGTGGAAGATGCTTTTATCAGAAAGGATCATGGAGTTTTGAACAAGATGAGAGTGGAAATGGATCCTATGTTCATGGATCTAGTAAAGATGAATATGGGAATAATCAGGGAGGGTGAAAAATCAATACTTTATCATATGGTTTCCAAACCATCTTTACTAGAAAGGATAAAAAGTTCTCAGAATAATGTTGAGGAGTTTGAAAAGAAAATTAAAGTTTTCAATGATGGGAGATTGATTGACTTCATATGTGAAGATGGAATTTTGAAATTTGGGAAGAGACTTTGTGTTCCTGATACACTTGATCTAAAAAGGGAATTTTTGGATGATGCTCATAGCTCTAATTTCTCTATACACCTTGGAAACACTAAGATTTATAGTGATTTGAAGGAACATTTTTTGTGGGACAACATAAAGAGGTATATTGATGATTATGTGTCAAGATGTATGGTTTTTCAATACGTTAAGGCTGGAAGACAATGCAACCTATTCCCATACCTGAGTGGAAATGGGATGATATTATGATGGAATTTGTCATGGGGCTACCAAAGACTCCTAGAAGGAATGATGAAATATTGTTTATTGTTGATCGTCTTACCAAGTCAACACATTTTCTTAATATAAGAGAAGATTTACCACTTGAATGTTTAGAAATACTATATATTAATGAAGTTGTAAGACTTCATGGTGTACCCATATCGATTGTTTTTTATCATGATCCCCATTTTACATCAAGATTTTGGAAAAGTATTTAGAAGGCCCTGAATACTGAACTTCGTTTGAGCACTGGCTACCACCCTCAAACCAAGGGACAATCAAAACAAACTATTCAAACCTTTGAAGACATGTTGAGATCTTGCTCACTTGATTTTCAAGGTATGTGTGATCAGTATTTACCTCCAATAGAATTTTCTTATAATAATAGCTTCCATTCAAGTATTCAGATGACACCAACTTGTTGGGATGATGTTGGTGAAAGAAAACTCATAGGCCCAGAACTTGTTGAGGAAACAATAGAAAGGGTGAAGATTATCCAAACCCACATCAAAGCAGGTCAAAGTAGGAAAAAGAGCTACATCGATAAAAGAAGGAAGGATTAGGAGTTTCGGGTAGGAGATCATGTTTTCTTGAAGGTATCTCTATTGAAAGGTGTTTTATAATTCAGTTAGAAGGGTAACTTGAGTCCTAGGTACATTGGACCTTTCAAAATTCTAGAATGAATTGGAGTTGTAGCTTACCCTTTGGCAATTCCACCAAGTCTCTCCAAAGTTCATGACGTGTTCAACGTATCACTATTGAGAAAATACATGCCTGACCCAACGTATGTACTCACCTATGAAGAAATAGAACTGGAACCCGATCTTTCTTATTGGGAAGAGCCTGTCAAGATTCTTGATACTAGAGAACAAGTGTTGAGAAACCGGACGACTCGTCTGGTAAAATTTCTATGGAGAAACCATAAGATGGAAGAGGTAACATGAGAACCCAAGGAACTTATGATGAAGAACCACCCGAATCTTTTTATGAAGTAGTATTCTAGAAATTTCAAGGATGAAATTATTTGAAGGATGGAATAATGTAACAGCTCAAGCTTCCATGGTATGTTTCTCTTTGAATAATGCAATAGCTTGCGTTGTACGCGACTTGGAGTTTTAGCACACCATGACCAATCAAAATAGCCGTTATGAATAGTAATACAACTTTTTTTGAAATTTTATAAATTTTATTTTTTAAAACGGACTTCATTTTTGAATTCGGAATATCAAAATTATCTTAGGGTGAATTTTTGGTATTTTTCTGAAAACTTTCATTTTTTGATAAATAGTGAAAAACACTGTGAATTGTTTAAAACCGAATTTTTATTTAAATATTTATTTATTTTATTTAAATTTATTTTAGGTCAAAATAGATACATAATACCTATATATGTTCAATGTAATCCATTGAAGTCATTTTAAAATAAGATTAGATACATAAAATTTTATTTATCTTTTTACCATCTTTTACCCACCTTCTAGGCACATTTGCCAATTTGCATAAAACATAATTTTACCACTTCTATGAATTGAATTTCAAAAATACAAGAGAAAAGGTTGAAATCAGTAAGTAAAATGTGGTTCAATAGGATGAAAATAATTTTTGGTGAATAATAACTTTTGAATTTTATTTACCACAGTTAAAAGTAAATAGGGTAATTAAAGGTAAAAATGATATTATAATTACCCTAAAATATGTTCTAATTCTATTATATAAGTGTATTTTGACCAAAATTAACCTTAGGAATAAAATATGACCCTTTTGGTTCACTTTCATTAGATTAGGACATTTATTATTATTTTATTTAAAGAAGAGTTAAAAGTGTTAAATTTAAATTTTAATAACAATTTTTTTTAATATAGAGTTATACATAAGATAAATTAGACTATAAATATTAATTAGAAAGATGAAAATATTTCTTAAATATCGGTATTTTATTTATAATTTTTAGACATTAAATAATTAAATTTATTTATGACATAATGGTGATGCAGTAATTAGCTTATTATTGAAAGATTTAAATAATTGATATTATAAATATTAAAATAATTTTAAATTGAGGCTTTTTATGTATTCCATGAATTTTATAGGTTAATATGACATGTTAGGGTTGATTAAATAATTTTTTTTGAAATGATAAAGTTGTTATGACTTTCACAAAAACCAAATACTAAATAGTGTCAAAATTGACATAAATGAGTTTTTAAAACAAATACTATATTATTAATTAATAAAATATTCATAAAAATATAAGGATTGGCCAAAGGACTTATATAAGGTTATATATACCAATAATTAACCTCTTTGGGATCTCTTGGATTTTAATAATAATTTTATTAACCATATAATATAAAAATACAAGGAGACATGGTAAATGAAAAACTATTTAACTAAGAGTTAAATCTAAAAGATAAGGTTAATATCATGACCTAAACCTGTCTAAAACCTATTGGTTGAGAGGTTTTATACCCATACCCACCTTATACTCGAAATAAATCCTATTAAAGCCATTATAAACCGAATATTATTGTATAATAAATTAATATTTTAAGCTTTTCCTAAAGTGACCCTCACCTCTCTTATAAAAGGGTACCTTCTCTTCTCTCAAAATCACACCCCCAAAGCCATTTGGCTCAGCCAAAACCTACCCAAATATCCTACCAACTACCCTCAATTCATCCTAGAGGCCTTCCTTTGATCATAAATCCAACCTAAGAAGCCCTTTTGATCAAATCAAAAGGAAGCACCTGAAGAAGATGTAATAATTTCATCACCTCTTTCAAAGTTATCTTCTTATTCCACTTCCTATTTATTTGTTGTATCCATACCAAAATAATAAATCCAATACCTTCTACATAATGTGATGTTATTATAAATATGGTACAACCACATTCATTATTCTGTCCATCCTATGAATAACAAAGTCACCATATGCGCGTACGTACGGCTTACCGTCTCCACGTTGAGGTGTTGTTTGTTATTCAACACTTCATTATTTGGATTTGTATAATAAGGATTATAATTGATGTAAGTAATAAATATAACATTTCAATGATTCTGTATATATGATATACCATCCAATTATATACGATTTCACCATCAATATAATGATATTGTCGCTCGTGCGTATGTAAGGATTTTCGTCTCCACGAACACAATGAGATTCATTCTCCATTGTAACCATTCAAGAATAATTTTCTTTTGAAGATTAAAAATAATGTTTAAGAACTTAATATCATTCTAGATATTAATAAAGTACATCCTATCCATAAAAAACATTACTTACGTAACAAAACATATAAAGGAAAATGAATCAGTTAACACCTGAAACAATGATACTACTGAAATATTATTAACAAAGCAATATTAGAAGATCATATATGATATCATATTTATGTATATAGTTCTTTTGTAATTTAATAACAATGTTTTAACCATTATACAAGAGGTTAACATACCATTGACTAAGGAAAAGTACAAGGTAAGGGTTAATTTTACAATCTCTTTATTTTCTGTGGTTGTTTATATATAAGTATCTACTAGGACCTCTTTATCATCCACATCAGTGTTTCTTAAAAACGTATTTCAAAACATTTTTACTCTTTACTAGACTATGAGTTAAAGTCATTTATACCCTCATTTGTCTTTTTATAAAATGGTTTGAAAGGAATCTTTCTGTTTTTTTCCAAACAAGGTACTTTATGACCTTTTCAACAAATTAAGGTAAAAATGTTTTTTTAACTTATACGACGGGTGCAACTAATTTCCGCCGTTATAACATGTTCGAAGCTTCCCTCACAAACTTATAAGGATATTTTCAAAATAAATGTTTTCTTTTATAATTACATGAATTTTAAAATATTTCAAACTAGAAAGAGACATTCCTCTCAAATAGTTTTGATTTCATCTATGTCAACATCCTTTGATGGATTTTACACTTGTTTGAAGTTGATTTATTATGATAAAATCTTCCATATTGTATTAAAGGTTTTGTGATATGTTTGACTGTGGATGTGTTATTTATATACCATTCATGATTTATGGTTAAAGTATTAACATTTCATATGCTTGTTTTAATACGAATGTTTATGTTATGTTTCAACCTTTTCATATGAGGAATGCATTGGACTTAGTAAGTGACGGGTGGAGCCCGCTATAGCTCCTCGATGCATCGGTAGGTCTCATGAGACAAACTAGTGTCTTGGCACAAGGTCTTGACAAAATCTTAATTGTAGTCTTGGCACGATGCCTTGACTATGTGGTTATGATGTCCGACATTATGCATTCCATCATTATGAAATTGGCTATTGATATTACATGTGATTATTCGAATAGTAGAATATCCATGTGAATAAGTAAATGGCATTATTTGATTTATCTTTGCCATATTATGCCGAATTTTAAGTTTAAAAGGCTTGCGTTTTGGTCTTATACATCACCCTAAATGTTTATGCTTATTTATGAAAATTTTCGCTATATTGTTATCCTTACTGAGCACCTGAGCGCACCCCTTTCTATGTTTTAATTTTTCCAGGATGCGAAGAAGTATATTATGATTGATCTATAGGGATAGTCTAAGGGAGATGAATGTCATAAAAGGAGACACAATGTTGTTGTTTTTCAATTCATAATGTAATGTAAAACTTATGTTTGTATCTAGTACTTCCAAGGCAACTAAACTGATCGGACTTTCGAGATTTGATCTTTTGTGATCATGCCAATGTTATGTAATAATGCACTGACACTAGGTAACTAGAGTCGGGGCATTACATTAATAATTATGTGTTAGTGTTAATTAAAAATAATTAGAAATAATTAGTAATAAATAGAAATAATTAGTAATAATTACAAATAGTCATTCATAATTAGAAATAATGAGTCGTAATTACAAATAATTAATGATAATTATAAATAATTAGTACACAATTAGTATTAAATTAGTAATACATTCTAAAAATTAGTAGTAAATTCTAAAAATTAGTAGTAAATTCTAAAAATTAGCCATAAATTCAAATAAATAGCAATAAATTCTAAATATTAGTAATAAATTCTAAAAATTAGTAATAAATTCTAAAAATTAGTAATTATTAGTAAAAAATAGTAAGAATTAACATTAATTAGTAATAATGAGTAATAATTTGATATAATTAGTAATAATTTGGAATAACATTAGATAATTTGTAATAATTTGATATAATTTGATACAATTAATAATAATTTGATATAATTAGTATTAATTGGTAATAATTAGGAATAATTGAGAATAATTAGAAATAAATAGGAATAATTAGGAATAATTAGGATTAATTAGCAATAATTAGTAATAATTAGTAATTATTTGGATTAATTAAGTTTAATTAGGATTAATTAGTAATAATTAGTAATAATTAGATATAATTTGTAATAATTAGATATAATTAGGAATAATTAGGGGTAATTAGAAATAATTTTGATTAATTAGTAATAATTAGAATTAATTAGTAATATTTAGTAATAATTAGTAACAATTAGTAATAATTAGTAATAATCAGGATTAATTAGTAATAATTAGGATTAATTAGTAACAATTAGTAATAATTATGACTAATTAGTAATAATTAGGATTAATTAGTAATAATTAGTAATAATTAATAATAATTAGTAATAATTAATAATAATTAGTAATAATTAGAATTAATTAGTAATAATTAGGATTAATTAGATATAATTAGGAATAATTAGACATAATTAGGAACAATTAGGATATAATTAGTAACAATTAGGATTAATTAGTAATAACTTGGATTAATTAGTAATAATTAGAATTAATTAGTAACAATTAGGATTAATTAGTAATAATTATGATTAATTAGTAATAATTATGAGTAATTAGTAATGATTAGTTATAATTAGTAATAATTTGTAATAATTTGTAATAATTAGTAATAATTATGATTAATTTGTAATAATTAGTAATAATTACTAATAATTAGTAATAATTAATATTAATTAGTAATAATTAGGATTAATTAGTAATAATTAGGATTAATTAGTAATAATTACTAATAATTAATAATAATTGGAATTAATTAGGAATAATTAGTAATAATTATGATTAATTAGAAATAATTATGATTAATTATTGATAATTAGGATTAATTAGAAATAATCTGGATTAATTAGTAATAATTAGGATTAATTAGAAATAATTAGGATTAATTAGTAATAATTAGGATTAATTAGTAATAATTACGATTAATTAGTAATAATTAGGATTAATTAGTAATAATTAGTAATAATTAGTAATAATTTGGATTAATTAGTAGTAATTAGTAATAATTAGTAACAATTAGGATTAATTAGTAATAATTAGAATTAATTTGTAATAATTAGGATTAATTAGAAATAATTAGGATTAATTAGTAATAATTAGGATTAATTAGGAATGATTAGGATTAATTAGTAATAATTAGTAACAATTCGTAATAATTTGGAACAATTAGTAATAATTAGTAATAATTAGGAATAATTAGCAATAATTAGTAATAATTAGTAATAATTAGTAATAATTAGTAATAATTAGGAAACATTAGCAATAATTAGCAATAATTAGAAATAATTATCAATAATTAGTAATAATTAGTAATAATTTGCAATAATTAGTAATAATTAGCAATAATTAGCAATAATTAACAATAAATAGGAATAAATAGGAATAAATAAGAATAATTAGTAATAATTAGTAATAATTAGTAATAATTTTAAAAAATTGAATAAATTCGATTACATTATTATAAATTGGCACAATTTCCAGCGAATTGGCGGCTTCCTTTTGCCCAACGTCTCATCTTATTGCAACTTTCTCCCACCGAAATCTGTATGAAAAAAGTGCTCTAAGGTATGTCAGAGTAAGATTTTTATACTGATTTCAGTCAGGAGAAAGATGCAAGGAGATGAGTCATCAGACAAAAGAGGCTCTTTTTCCTAATGACTGATCTCCTTGCAATGAGATGAGTCATCGGACAAAAGAGATGCCACCAATCTGCGGGAAATTGTACCAATGGTACCTTAAAATAATTTGTACAAACTAACTATAATTAATAATAATTAGTGGTAATTAGTATTAATTATTATAATTTAATGTAGATTAGTTTAAAAGTTTAAAAATATTGCATAAATAACTATATTTTTTTTTAATCTTAATTTTTTTAAAGTTTGGGGATGAAGCCTCATTTTATTATTAAAGCAAAGAAATGATCTCTTTTATCTGTGTAGAGGGAGACCCATTACATAGCTATGAAGTCTCGATGGGCATGTAGCCCATTACATGGCCTGTAGGACCAAATTTTTGGCCCAAGTCCCATTCTATGAATAATACTGCTATAGTACCCGCCTACTATAGTATCAAATAGTACCACCGCTGCTATAGTGTCCTGCCGCCGCTACAGTGTCCTGACGCTGCTACAGTCCAGTTGTTGCTACAATGTCATTGCTGCTATGGTCCTGCTACAGTACTGCTACTCCACCTATGCCCAATGGGTTTTGAACCCCCCATTTTTCATGTATAATTATGGGGTTCTTGCCACTATGTCAAACCCCAACTACTATAAAATATTAGAAATTATTATAAATTTCTAGAAAAGGGAATTTAATTGTCTTCTTTTTTTGATGTTTTTATTATATCAAATTATTCAAAAAACTAATTATTTTATATTCTTTAGAAAAACTATAGAACAAAAAGTTGACAACAATTATTATTAGATGATCATGGCTAGATAAATTAGAATAGGAATCCAAATAGTTCTGGTTTAAATATTTTATATATCGAGGGTGTTCAAGATTGTTTTCATTTGCATCATAGAAATCAGAATTTGTTTCAAAAGGGACAATTAAGTGTCCTTTTAAAAAATGTGCTCTGAGAACGTTTGACACATTTGACAACGTCGAAGGTCATTTATTGCATTTTGGTTTTCAACCAGATTATGTTTTTCGGTATCAACATGGTGAACACAATTCCCAAGAAGATACTAATAATTTGGTTCTAGATCCAACAAGGTTTCAAAATTAAGTACATGATGTGGTAGGTCTGTCTATTCAACAAACGGAAATGCAAGATGATATTGATTTAACTCTTGAGTTGGAACCATATAATTTATGTGAGTTATTGAGGTCCGTTGAGGATGACTTATACCCTGGTTGCAGGATAAGTAAATTTAAAGTAGTTACTAAATTTATGGTTATTAAATCAGATAATGGAATGTCAAATAGCTGTTTTGATCATATATTCTCTTTGGTTAAAACACTACTACCTAAAGGGAATGCGTTGCCTACAAATATTTATGAGAGTAAGAGGCTGGTTCCTAATTTGGGTCTTGGTTATCAGAAAATTCATGCATGTTATCATGATTGCATATTATATTATGGTGAAAATGATTCATTGAATAGATGTCCCACATGTGGACAATAGAGGTATAAAGAGGTTCAAGTGGGAAAGTCTAGATTGATTTCTATAAAATAGTTGAGATATTTTCTGCTTACACCTAGATTGCAGCATTTTTTTGTGTCTCCGAACACAACAACATTGATGAAATGGCCTAAAACCAATATTCCAACCAATAAAAGCTTAAATCATCCCTCTAATGGTGATTCATGGAAACATTTTGATCAAGTGAATCCATATTTTTATTTAGAGGCCCAAAATTCGTGATTGGGTCTTTCTAAAGATAGTTTCTATCCATTTTATTCTTATAGTAGTTAGTATTCATGTTGGCCTGTATTTATAACTCCATACAATTTACCCCCTTGGATGTTGATTAAAGAGCCATATATCTTTTTGAATTTATTAATTCATGGACATATGAAAAATAATATTGATGTTTATTTGAAACCATTTATTGATGAGTTAAATTCATTGTGGAGTAATGGTATGAGTACATTTGATGTTGCTGCAAAACAAAATTTTCTGATGAAAGCTGTATTGATGTGGAAAATTAGTGACTTCCAAATATACGGGTTTTTTTGACTCAATGGAACATTTCATATTACATTTTCCGCATGAAGAAAAATGTGGAGGTCCGGTATAGTTCATATGGATGTACCCATTCGAGTGATGCATGCAGAAATTGAAGAAAAAAGTATGTAACAAAGCATAGGTTGAAGGTTCAATTATACAAGATTATTTTCAAAAGGAAATTTCTTTATTCTTCTCTCATTAATTTCTATCTGAATACCCCTCAAAACAAAACCGCATGGGTTGTAATAAGGAAAATGATGATGATGACCTGAGAAATCAATTATCAGTTTTCAATCAGCCTGAACTTGGCTTCGGTGGAGTTCATGAATGGGATTTTAGATGATGAACATCACAGAGCTCATACATATGTTCTTCTCAACTGTGAAGAAATGTCACCAGTTGTACTGTAAGTTCTCCTATCACTTATTCTATAATTTTAGTAATAGTAAATTAATCTTATTGTATTTTTAGGTTATATGGTAATCATATTAAGAAACAATTTCCACAAATTACAATAGTTTCCCAAGAAGAATGTCAGAACATTTTTTCCTGTTGGGTTCGAAAACTGGTAACATACATTCTTTTTGGATTAACATATAAATTCAATTTATTACTTTTAATAGTGATAATTGTTTTAAAAATTTTCAGGTATCTGTATATGATGATAATATTGATAATTGATTGTGTATATTGAGTAACCCACCATCCAAAATGGTTAAATATTATAATGAATAAGTGGTGAATGGTTATCAATTTCATACACGCGCATATGGATAATCGAAAAAACAATGAATAATGGTGTTTTCTTGAAGGGATCATATCATACAAAGAATTAAGTTGACTTTTATGGCATGCTTAAAAAAATTATTGAACTGTGTTATTTGAGATAGAATTACGTAACAATTTTTAAATGTAAATGGATGGATACTGAGAGAGGCTTGCACGTTTATCCGACTCATGGAATCATAGATATTAAATATAAAAGTCTTCTTGTAGTAAATAAACCATTTTTATTGGATCATAATTCACATCAAATTTATTATAAAAAATACTGGGCTACTGCAAGAGAGTTGGGTGATTGGTAGAGAATAATAAAAGTTAAATCTTGAGAAAACCAGTTTACTCAATGTGAATGTGGTTCCACTGAATTGAAAGGAAATGAAATATTTCAAGAGACTGCTCTAAATCCATCTATTTCACAAAGATACATGAATATCGATGATGACACCCCACAATTAAGGGTCGATGGTGACGATGATATTAATGGTGCTAAAAATGAATTTGAAATGTCAAGATATGATCAAACTGAAACTAATATGGAAATTGATGATGTTGAGGAGGAAGATTAAGACATTGAAATAGGCAGCTATGAAGATTAGGATGAAGATGGACATAAACACATTTGAATGTCGGTTATAATCAAATATAATTTATATCTATATATAATAGTTGTTTTCAATTATTTTCGAACAATAATCATTTTGTGTTTTAGATGGACCCAGATCTGTATTGTCTATTTGAGGAGGCTGATCTACCATTAGACGAACAGGATATTGAGTCATCTGACCCTCAGGCTGTTGGCACTTTAGGGAGCACTCAGAGGGGGCGTGGTCTTGCCTGACTGGTGATTCTCGACCCTATCCCTGAGCTATGTACACATCTTAGATTTGATCCATGCATGCAGAGGTTTGTTTAGATGTTTATTTTAGTGAGTTTTCATTATTTTATTTATATTTTAATTGTTTTATTATTTGTTCTTTTTTTCACAGTTTTACACATATAGTCATTGGACAAGGGTCGCTATATTGCACAATTATTTTTCTGAGGCATGGATCTCGTGGGATCAAATTCTTAATGATATTCAACACCACAAGTTTGATCATCTGATTATACATAAATAAATAATATTTATTTTGAAATAAATTTATTTAATAACTTGATATAAAAAATTATTTGTATGTTTTATGGTATCCCATCGATGACAGCATGCATGGCGCTATCTGGAAGGCATGGAAGGGGGTTATGGGTTCACGTTGCAGTCAGATTTTTCACAATTTGAGAAAGAGTTCAATGAAGAAAGAAGGAAAGATAGAGTTTGATGAGTCATGTTGCATACACTTACCAGATTACATTTTATCTCAGGTTTGGGATGGATTATGTACACACTGGTTGAGTAGGAAGTTTTAGAGTAGATCATCGGTTGGTCGCCACAATCGGGGGAGATAGGAGGTGACACATCGATCCGGTAGTCGTACATTCAGTATACATAGAGAGCATATGGTGAGTACTTTTTTTTAAATATTTTATATAACATTAAATATAAATGGTTCATTTTATATTCATATAGGCCGTCACAGAACCCAATATTACAAAGTTTGATGTTTATAGGAAGATGTATAGTGATCTGACCATTGGAGAGATTAGAGGTGCTCACCAACGTCAGATTGTGGTCAGTATAATTTAGTTTTGAGTTTTAAATTTAACTGAAAATAATATTTTAAAAAATTTAATTTTAAATAGCTATTGAAGGATTCATATGAGGTTGCAACATCTCAGTTATAGGCTGAGAGTCAGGCCAATACTGATGCTCAGACCAGTGCCCACCCATTTAATGAGTCAACATAGATTCAGGTGACCCAATATGCATTCGAGAAAGCCCGAGTTGTTGGTATCATCTCTCGATTGACACATGAGAGTTTTTATGGAACCACTGTGATGCCTTCGTCCAGCTCAAGAGGATCTCATGGAGGGACATCATCATATGCTGCACAGTATTAGGAGGAGCTGTGAGCTCATAGTGAGCTTATTGATAGTATGCATAGAGAGGAGTAGGAGATGCATCAATGGTAGCAACAGCAGCAGGAAGAGCTCCAAGATAGCAACAACAACAGGATGATGAGATGAGTCGATGGTTGCAGTAACTTATGAAGTACATGTGACACATGACTCGACGTTTAGGGATGGAGTTCCCTCTACCGTCTCCTCCAACTCCTCCAGACAACCCTCCCCCAGTGATTTAGTTTAGTTTTTATGAAACAACATTTTCACGTAATTGTTTTTTGTAATATTAACTATTTAATGTTTTAAATAGTGTGTTTTTTATATTATTACGAATATTACATTTTTTAGTCTTTATTTGATTTTTTATATTTGTGCGAACCTTGATATTTTTAATATATTACTAATATTAATATTATTATTTTATGAATATTAAAAATATTATTATTTAATGAATATTAAAATTAAAATTATTATTATATTATTTTATAATTTGATAACTTAATTTATGTTTCTAATATTAATATTATTATTTCATTTATATTAATTTTATATTATTATTAGTATTTTTATTATTTTATTTAATTTAATTACGAATATTACATTCTTTAGTATTTATTTGATTTTTTAATATTTTTGTGAATCTTGAGGTTTTTAAAATATTAATAACATTAATATTATTATTTAATGAATATTAAAAATAATACTATTATTATATTATTTTATAATTTGATAATTTAATTTATTTTTCTAATAATAATATTATTATTTCAATTATATTAGTTATATATATATTTTTTATTTTATAGAATTTATTTTTTTATTTTTTTCAAGTATCTACGATGGGTCCTGTCATAATAACTTTCCTATTTGTGTAGAGTCCCGTCACAAATAGTCCAAATAAAAGAATTTATTACGATGGGTTCCATCAAAAATAGTTTTTAAATAATCGGGATACTATTGCGATGAGGAATGACCCATCACAATTGGTTTTTTTTTAAATGACAAAAATATTTGGGACGGGGTCCCGTCACAAATGACCCGTTGCAAATACCCCATTTTCAAGTAGTGATATATTCTCAAAGAAACTTGTATTCAAATGAGGAGTATTTTAACGATATATTTTCATGAAAAGGGATTTTGAGAATATATTATAATTCTTTATCTATTAAAATGATATGATTTTTAGTGGTTCAAGTGATGAAGGATGTATTGAATTCATTACAATAATGAATACTGATATTTAAATATCGATGACTGGTATGTTGATATTTTTCATTTATTTTTAGGTTACTATAACAATCTATAAGACTTTTTCCCCAATATATGCATGTAAAGGATGTGTCAAAACCATTTCATATATAGGATTGAAAAATAATGATATAAAAAATTTAACATGAGAAAAATGAATTAATAATGAAAGCGTAAGGAGTTATAAATTAAAATTATTTATCTATACAAAATTAAATATTTGATGTGGTGACAAAAGTTATTACATGGGAATGTTTTGAATGGCCTAAAATGACTATTATAATTCATTTATCTCATTCCACTTAATGTATTGAAAAAAACTATCCTTTAAATAGTTTTTTGAACTGTATTTAAATAATAAATTATTTTATCTATTGAGAAGTGACAATTAATTGGGAATTTCTAACTATGAACATGTTAAATTTTAGTAAAATGGTGCATGAGGTTCATTGAAAAAGGCATACAAGTACGAAATCAAAATGGGGAGATATCAAAGGGAGAAATTACAAATATATTAAAATAGAGGATAATTTAATTTAGTAGGAGTTTACAAATGAGGTGAAGTTTCCTTGAAGAGATTTAGGTATGATTATTTTTAAAAGAATTAGTTAAACAATTTTGTGAAATATTATTTCTATTACTATATATTACTCACATGGTCTTAAAATGATGAATTTTATAATATATAATTATTTTAAATATTTATGGTTAGTGGGAGTAATGATTTGAAGGATTTTTTTAAAGATGGTGTTAATGGTGTTGTCAACAAACCCAAAGGGGTATATTATCATTCATAATATATATATGAGTTTTTGGGTTGTGTTAATTAATAAAATATTTCAAAATTATGAAGAAGTGACTCATGTAAATGTTGAATAATATTCCTATAATTATCATGAAATCTAGAGGGACTAATGAGTATTTTGGTAAAAGAAAAAAAACCAAACTATGTTGGTACATATTATATTGTGGATAATGTCTTGTGTAATTATAAAATGAAAGGAGTTAATATGAGAAACAATAATGGTTTATTAAAAAAATTATGATGATATTTTTTACTATGATCCATGCTTATGGTTCATGGCACTTTGAGGATTATTTTGGAAAATACCCAATCTAAATAAGAATGAATGTAAATTCATTACATCTTGGTTTCTATTTTAGATAAAGTCTTGGAGATATTTTCGGACTGAAATGGAATGGGCATAAACCATGACATGAAAGAGATCATTGTGAAGAAAAGTGTTTTGGAAGATACCTATCAAAAATCGGGTTATGGACTAATAAGTTCATGGAATATTAGATTTTAGAGGAAGCTAATTTACAGAATACTTATATAAAACTGAGAGAATATGTGATGTTGAACATTGAGGAAAAATCATCTTCCTAGAATTGTTTGATTTGATATATGATACCATGAAACCATTTTTTGAAATATAATGAACATTTCATGGTGTGAAGTAGATATATAGTTTAAAATTATGGAAATTGAAAATATCATTTTAGAGGATATTTTCGATTCATAGTTTGTGAGATTCAACTATTGGTATAACACATCACATCATGTTGAAATGTCACCATGTTGTAGATTCAATTGGGATTTTATAATAATTATTTAGGGAATTTAATGGGATTAAATTTTGAATTGAATATTATATAATATAGATAATATAAATGATTTATTTTGATAATGAATTTGATAGAATATCAAAGTTGTAAAAGTGTATAGAAAGAGAAACAACATAGTAGTTATAGGCTCAACATAGAGAATTATTATGGTACTTTATTAATCATTAAAAATAAATGAATGATAATATCACCTACATGGTCAAGTTTTTCACTTACTATAACATGAAGGAGTAAATTTCCACATTTTAAAATGCTTTACTCTCATATATATTTTTCATTACATGTATTCATTATAATTTTTGGTTCTCCAAAACTAGTGAGAGATCAATGAATTTTCATTATGAGGGTTTGAAAACATGGAAGATAGGGAGTTCTATTAAAATATAAAATAACATTGAGTTATTTATTTTGGGTACTCTAGAACATTGCAAATTATATGATACTTGTATGTAACAGAATGTGGGTGAACCATGTAAAATATTATGTCTCCTATTTTAATTTTCTTCTTTTTTAAAAGATAGATATAAATTATCCAAACTAACCATAAATAAATAATTATTTAAAAGGGGAATATTTATGAATGGATTTATTTTATATACTCTTATTCAACCCCCACATCTTGTGGTTTTTTCCTTAGTGGGTCTTGGAACATAGGTAGGTTTTCCTAGTGTATAATCCTTATACTTTGATGTTTTGTGATCATGACTATATTTTTTATTGTTTATTCTTTGTCGATTAGTAGTGGGGTTTTCACCTTATTTTTTTAAGTCTCTTCATTGGTTATTTCTCCCTACATGTTGTCTATTTAATTTTTCCCTATATTTTTAGGTCATATGAGGTTGGATTTAGGTTTTAGGTTAGTTATTTATTGGATAAAAATATTTACTTATTATTTTTAATTATTTTATTTACATGGAATGAAATTAGTTTTATCTAAAAGTGAATTGGTATTGGATACAAAATATATCAGGAAATTAATAAACATTTTATGTAAATAACATCTTAAGATATAAATTTTTTTTCTTCATATTATTGATTGTATGGTTTTGTTATGAAAATATTTTTTTATTTAAATATGAAAAAATGTGAGGATATCATATTAAAATTATAGTATTTTTGGTTAAGTTTTAATAAATAAAAAGATTATAAATATTAATGAAATCCTTATAAGGTGAAGAATCTATGAGATGAAGTTGAGGAGACGAGAAGAAAAAAATTAATGTCTTCCAAAATCCATGAGTTAAAATAAATTACGTAAGAGTAAATGAAGATTATGAACAAATGTCTCGAGAAAAAAATAACCATGAGGCAAAAATAAAAGTAGAATGTAGAGATTCCATAAACATAAAGAAATTTTATTCATTAACGCTTGATATTTCTTTAAAATCATTATTTCATAATGTGATTTGGTCATATGAAAGTCTTTATTGATATAAGGATATAGAATATCTCTATTAGAGTATAATTAATTTTTTTATTATATGTGTTTATTTATTTTATTTAATATTTGAGAATGAAAAATACTGCACAATTTGAAATTAAATTTTAAGAGGATGATTTAGAATATATGGAATAAATTCATAAAATAAATTTATTATGTTTTACATAACATTATATTATACAATTTTATTGATTATGAAATACAAGTTGACCGAATGTGAAGTTCATGTCAAATTTATTGTGACCAAAATTGAAAAAAGTGAATATTTTTTATATGATTACTAAAAAATAGAAAGACAACTTGAGATAAGTAAGATTAGTGAGGTTTATTGTAAATGAGTCTTTGAGATGATCTCTTGACAATGTAGAAGCAAAAATGGTTTCTCATGAATCTATTGAAATTTATTTAATATTAAAGAATTCATTATGTTTGACACGACATAAGATGACATGAAGAAGAAAAGATAGTACAAAATATTATTTATCGCGATCAATAAAAATATATGATAGGAATGAAAAAATATATATTAAAATCATTCACCAATATAAACAGATGACTACCATTTTTAGCAGTTTAATTCCTATCCAAATGGACTCCTTTAAGGGTCTATATTTTGATATTTATGTTTGATTTTATGAAACCAACATCATTTGATGCAAATAAAATATGTTTTATGTTTAAATGATGTATGCTATTATTTTCTGAAAATGAGAAAAATATAGATGAATCCTGGGGATCCTAGAAACTGGAGGGAATTTTTTTATAAATTATACTAAATATTATGTGTTTATAATATAACTAGAGTTTACTATACATTTTAAACAAATATTTTAGACACAAACTAAAAAATAATAAAGTATGAGATGATGTGCATCAAACATAGATGATTCAAATATCAAGGTTGAACTCTACCAAGCACATGACATAATTTTATTCAATTAAGAGGGGTTTATAGGATGGTTTTGGTGTTTATAGAAGACTACACACAAGTATATTTAATACATAATAAAAAATGTACTTATAATTACATTACATAGATATTAAAATGTCTATTAGAATATTTTCTTCCAAAAACAGTTCATTCAAAGTCTAATGGATACAATTGAAGCATGAGTCTCTTCGATAAAATTTTATTAGACACATTTTGTTGGTGTTGGTATTTTAGAACAAATTTAATTTTTACTTTCAATTACCAGAATATTAATAAATAACATATCATGTGATGATGTTTATTCTGTGTAACATTAAAGAGATAATGTTCTTATAGTATTTTCCACATCAAAAGGTTACAATAGTTATTGACTATACTGAGATCATGGGGATACTATGAAAAAAATATTGTCATGTGGTCTAGATGACAACTATCTAATGGGACACATGTTATATTTTACTATTAGGTGTTATAGGATCATAAAACCTTGACTCTTCTTCTCATCATGTTCTCACTTAGTGATCTCTAAGAAGGGAGGCCAAATAAAGAGACCCACCAATAGGAATCCAACATTCTTATGTGTTATTGGATATTTCTATCTATGAATTTGTATATTGGTACCTAAAATTGATATTATTGTTAGAATATATCATGAATTATATACATTGATGTATGTACAATAACCATGATGACATATGATCAAGGTGAGGTAGAATGAAGTGGGTACATCATAAATGATATAGAATTAATTTATTAAGTCAAAAAAGGATTTTTCCCTTCTATATTAACAGGTGATGATATCTCTAGCCCTTTAATTAAAATGTATCTATTATATTAAATACATAGCCTTGGTGGATAATAATCAAGTTTATTTTGAAAAGTAAAAAATATATAAATTAAGAATATATGATGATGACACTAGTATGCATCATACTTGATGTGATATCAATATATAAAGGGACTGTATCACACTATATAATTCATAGAAAAATTATTATCTTGACATTTATTTATTTCTCTATGGATCACTTCACAAGTTTCTATACTATGATCTTATACTCTAGGTAAGTTTACCCGATTCCATTGATAAAGAGTCTTATAGGTTCACACACTAAGTGTATCCATAATCTTATTAAATCCCATTGAAAGGATTATTCAAGTAAAGGTGATCACATAAATATTAAATCAATAGATATTTGAGATTAGAATATATGGGTTTAATTTTATCTTTTATTTATTATTCACAAGGTGATAAATAAATATTTTTTATTCACTATTTTACATAATATATTAATATAAATATTTATTTAGTTATGTGAATATTAAAATAAATATTTATTCATAAATTTATTGAATTTAATATTTATTTGTTTATTCAATTAATAATATTTATTTTGTAAAATATTTTATTATTCTAGGTTTAATAAATTCTTTTGCTGCTAGAGATACCCTAAGTGTGGGTGAATCAGGATTATAATCAAATTAAAATTTTAATTTAAGACTTTTATCATTCTATTGGGATCTTATTTACTTATAGGAATGAACTATGTTAAATTTTTATTACTGGATAGCACAACCACTAAAACAATCATAGATATGCCGAAAAGTAAAGTATATATAAAATATATAGATTTTACTTGCTTCACTACAAAGGTAATTGTAAAAATATAACACATCAATGAGGTGTCCATGTTCCATAATCTATTAATATTTAATAATTCTATAGATACAATGTTTCCTCTATAGTCACTTCATGATAGGCTCATTACCTTTATAATTTCTTGGGCTTAGTCACTCCTTACCCAAGGCACACTGTATCTTATTCACTCCCACACACTACTTATATTAGGGTTCTTACATGGTTTATAGATACATTAGATTATATAATAGGTAAGGAATGTGATGGTTTGTCTTTGTCAAGCAAAAGACCATACTTTAATCACAATAACTAATTTTATGATCTTATTTTCTTTTCCTCTACTATACTCTTCTATTATTCCAAAAGAGATTAACTCCTCAATGATAGAGTTAAGTATTTTTATTCTACAAAAAAATACCATTAGCAATTATTCTCAAGATAAGGATAATTCCACACTAGAATTTTCATTTTACACATTATCTACTTCTATTACAAATACAATAAAGAACACTTTCCCTTTTTTCCTTTTAGATCTCCATCAGACTCTATATGTACTCTTTAAACTCTAGAATACCCACTATATAGATTCATGTAAAAATACCTAGAAATATTTTTTACAATAAAACCATAACCTTCACATAACTCTAGGCTCATAATCCTTGGTGCATACCTTTTAGCATGTAACCTCAAGCACAAGACCTCATGCATGTAACCTTGAGTATGATATTACTGACAAGTAATCTCTAGGTGTATAACCACTAGTCACATTATCATAGGTCTAGATCCATTTTGTATGTGACTTCTGTGCATTGGGTACTTCTGTCAAACATTAATCACATTGCACTGGTTGTCTTCCACTAATCAATAAACTAAATCACATGATCACAATTTCATATCTCTTTTGCATGTCATCGATTATGGGATATCATTATCGTAAACACATTTAATTATCCATATAGTGATACTTTTTTTCACATAAAACCAGTTTCAAATAACTTAATTACTTTATATATAAATGTTATTTAATCTCACCTCATCTGCACACAACCTCCAGCCTTTCAGAATAAGCTCTCAATTTCTCATCATTATCTAAAAATATGAACAATGGATATTTATAGAGGTTTTTTCACTAAATTGGCCTCTAAAAAACCCACTTGTATATCTATTATAACAGCCTATGAGACATATGTGCATATCCTAAATGAATGGCTTGTGATCGCATGAATCAAATGCTTTAAATAGTCTCTAACTAACCATTCTACCATTGTTTTTATAACTCCATTTCCTAACCTAAATTGTATAACTCCATTATTGTGTAAATCATTTTATGTTGGAATAATGTGGTTTTTTGAAATCAACATCACCGATTGTGTATCTTTTCTCACACTATTTTCATGACTTCCTTCACAGACTCTTACCATGAAACTCACTCATTCTATGATCACATGATGTATTCTTTAGTTCTAGCATAAATACCTTTATGTGATTTGTGTAACAGTGCCTCCTTATCGTATATATAGAGTCACATGACTCAATATAACTTATGTAATAAAATTATCCTTTTATTATTATATGATTTCATGAAGCTAAAGGTTTAATACAAAATTCCTCATAAACTCATATTTTAAGTTCAGAGATTTAGAAAAAACAAGGGAATGTTCCATCTTAATTTTCTATTCTAAGATTATGAATTTTTAGTGAATGTCACCTACTTCCAAATATTCAGTATCAATTTCTCTTCCAGGAACCATATATTTAATAAATTATTCTTCTTTGGAGTTGATTATTTAACATAATCTCCACTACTAGCATAGGGAAATCAACAAATCCACCTTAATCAGTCTATCTTAGTTGGATATGGAATCATATCCCCAAACCAATAACCATGTTTTTAATATATAAATATATCAAGGAACACTTTCCATTTTTTCACACAAAGGACACATGGATTGTACAACCTACAGAAATGTATTCATTATCTACCAATACTCTAACTATATTGTATGAAATATTGATTGAAAAAGAAAATCCAACATGAAACATAGGTTTTGGTATAGAATTATCCCCTTTGGATTTTTTTGTCAATATTATCATAAATCCATCCTTATCAAGATATAAAAAGTATCAAAAAAAATTCACAGATATGGATTAATGATTTCTTTCTTTACTCCCCCATTTAAATTAAAATAAAAGGGGCCTTCCAATAGCTTATATCCCCCTTGGGGTATTATTCAGTATATCTTTAATTCAACTCCACATTTATTATATAAATCCATATGGGATTATTTCATATATATATATATATATATATCTACTCCCACTAAGTTAATAATCATCTTAGAACATATTTTTAAAATTATTAATGTCATGACCTGACCCACCAAGGCCTTCTTGGATGGATAAAGAATAAGACGTAACTACACCAAGCCTGCCTCCATAGTGAAGGGACCCGTGAAAAGTGATTAAATAAATAAATAAAAAGGGAGATGTTTTCCTAAAGTACCTATATTAAAGAACCAAACCATCTACATGAATAAGTTTATAGGAATAAAAATAAAATATAATCAATTCTAGAGTAAAAAAAATTCATGTGACAACCTCTAAGGAATAAAAAAGGGTGAAACAATACAATCCAAAATGTAACGGGGAAAAATACATGTCCAACCACTGTAAGATGTCAAATGCACCTAGGTATCCCTATTATCCTTTAAAATATCCATTGAACTATTTTTTTCTACATGATACATGACATGTGTGGGAAAATACCATGAAGGGTTGAGTATATAAATACCCAATAGAAAGCCCAAAAAACTGGAGGGGAGTAATAGGAGACATTATAGAAGCAATCACCTCAACCCAAATAAAGAGGGAAAATAAAACCATCAATAATGTTATATATATATATTGTCATAAAATAAACCCAGATGAAATAGGAGAGGGGATCTCCATCTCACATCCCACACCAACAAAGATTCTACATATAGTTATAAAGGGTCCATCAACAATGAACAACATCTCATGTGTCTATAAAAAGAAGTCATGAGGTAGTTCCACACCTCCGCACATACCCAAAACACGATGGGCCACAATCTCCAAGTAGAGTACCCATGCCCTGATATGACATAAGGGTTCCACTAAGTACGTAGATGACCCATTCCATGATACAACAAAATGGTTCTACAAACCTTGTAGAGGACCCATGTCCTGATATGATAGAAGGGTGACACTCAGTATGTATAGGACCCATGCCCTGGTATAACATAAGGGTGACTCTCAAAATCTAGAGGAATGATTCCCTAGTACAAAAGGAGGGTGCCAATTAATAGGTTGTGAACACATGTCCTGATACGATATGAGGGTGTCACCCAATAGGTAGAGGCCCCATGACCCGATTCGATAGGAGGGTTCCACTCATTAGGTATAAAACCCATGACCTCATATGATAAGAGGGTGTCACCTAATATATAGAGGCTCAGACCTTGATACAATAGGGGGTTCCACTCAATAGGTAGAGGAACCATGCCCTGATACAAAAGGAGGGTACCAAAAAATAGGTTGAGAACTTATCCCTGAATGAAATAGGAGGGTTCCACTCAACAAGTAGAGAACCCATTCCCTGATATGACATACAGGTGACAATCAATATGTAGCGGACCAATTCTATGATACAACAAGAGAGCATCACTCAATAGGTATAGGAGTATGAATAATTTCCAAACACATACTCTCTATGATGATCCTACCCAATCTCTATCATCATTGTGGGATACCTAATGAAGCTTCATGATTGGAACATCATGAATCATTTCTCAAAATCTGCCACATAGTCCACCATCACGTTCTATATATAAAAACACTCAATATAGGCTACTTATGTACCAAAATTCAAATAAAAAAGAAGGAGATACAAGATGTAGAAGATTCTCAAGAAGTACACAGTGTATAAGGGGACCACACGATGTGTGGCCCTACTCCTATACCTAGATATTTCCACTACAACACATGACTCGATCATTGTGTATTATTAAATGACATGTAAAGGCACTACACGACGTGTCTCGTCCACCTGGGGCTAGCCCATGTTCTCTTAGTCATTACCTCATCCTTCTATCTGTGTCCATGTGTCTATACATGTACTCCTAGAGTACACACCAAGCCTTCAACATAGGGTTACATAGTGTGTGATCATTATCTTCCAAAATCCCTAGCCACCACGGCTATGTGGGGCTATATGTTGCGTCTTCAACATACAACACATCGTGTGGTATTGTTTTTTTACAAAGACACTAGTTTCTTATTTAATCTCTACATCTAGCTCCCCTACCACCAAATATGCTAGTTAACCACATTGAATCTATTGAATACAAAGGGCCTATCAATAACCATCGATTTTTATACTCGGATGGCCCGAAATTAGGAATCCATAGCACCTACCATACACTTCTTATCATCATTGCCACTCTAGAACCTATATCCAAGGATTACCTCCCACATTCCATCTCGATCTATCCAAAAAATAATTGATTCTATCATTGTACACACAACCACCATGAATCCAGGGATCCAATTGTGCTTGGACCCGCCCAAAAAGGATGATTCATGGCCCCGTAGGATAACGGTGATCAAAATTAAGAATGTGAGGGGGAAAGGTTTAATAAAAAAGGTACACCCATCATTTTCCAAGAATTATTATCCGATGATCATATATCGAGATTATCCAAGGTTGGGAAACATGGAATAATAAGAATAATTTGATTTAGATAATTTAAATTATAAAATGGGAGCAAGTGAAGATTGGAAAATGAAAAAAAATAAATCATGATAATTTTATAAATTATTGATTTATTCAAAGGGTGAAAATTCAAAAAATAACACACCCTACATTAATTCAGATTGATCATTAGTGAAGAACATATTTTCAAATAATGGATAAGACTCATTGCATTCACTGCACCTCGATTCAACTTGATTCGATTTTCGTTCGATCTTGATTCTCCCATGAAGATTGGTGGAATTATCATTTAAATTATACTAAGGTTATGTGGCTAACCATGTACATTCTCCATAACCACATATTTATAAAGGGAAATAGGTTACAAGTATTAAATGAATGAATTAAATAAATTTATTAATCAATTATTATAACATACCTGCCAGAGGATGCCTCATCTGAACATTTGGAACCAACTAACATTAGGTCATGCCAAGGGTAAACACATGGAAGATTTTATACACCCACTAAAACTATGGGGGAAAGGGTAGGTAGTAAGAAACCTCACCAACACTCTGTATGGCCTCGAACAACCTAATGAACCTTGTGGATAGTTTTCCTCCTTGGATGAATCTTCATAGTCCTTGTTACGGGGAGGCTCTCAAGAACATATTATCTCCCTACTCAGACTCCAAGGGAATATAATGTTGATCTATATAAGATTTATTCATTCTCTATGTGTTCCTTATCTAGTCGTGGATCACCTAGACCTTCTTTGTTTTCACCTACACCATCTCTATCTTGACCAGAGATGCCTCACCGATCTTAGTTCAACATAAGGGTGGCCTACAGGGTCTCTCATACTGATCCTTGAAAGGTTTCATGTCAATATTAGAGTTATAGATATTTTTTTAAGATAACTATACCAAAGTTAAGGGATCCTCTTAGGTCCCAATGAATTCTAATACATAATCCCTTAGCATTTCCTACTGCACCTAAATAGTGAACTCAATATACCCATACCTCTAGGGGTGAAAAGTTGTAATAATCTTCAACTATATCTCTAATGCCTCCTGTAGGCCTCTTTACAACCATGGTGTGAACCTCACATCATGTTCGAAGACAATCATTGAGGACACACTGTAATGTTATAAAATATACAACATGTAGGACTTCCCCAAACTCTCTACCGAAATCTCCACCATGATAATAAGGAAGTATTCCAACATGGAAATTCGTTAAACTATCACCTATATGGAATCATGGAATAATATTTCCCATGGAATCCGTATAAAAAAGTACATGGATATTCCATCCCATTTCTAATATGGAATCTCAACATGATATAACAAACATATTAGAAGATGGTGATCTGCCTTCACCTGTAGACATGTGAGAAACCAATATAAGAACTCAGACACACTCTGCCTAATTCTAGCCCACCAAAACTGTTGTTAAAGGTCTCTATACATATTCCCTACACCATGTTGTATAGACAAAGGATAAGTGTGAAACCCCCTCAACACCTCCTCTCACATCATGACTGGAACCATCATCTATCCCTATTAAAGTTTTATATGATTCCCTCAATCATAAAATCCATTTGGTCTATCTCTTAAGGATATATGGACATGGATAATCTCATAGTTGTTGTCTCCCAACTAATCCTCCCTCAAATTCTGGATATATAGATGAGACATCTCCATTGATTGAAGATAAGATACACCCTCCTCATCTACCAGGGTCAGTTGCAGTGAAGCCAACTTCTCAGATGCCTCATCCACCAAGTGAGACTAAGAATTCTTTCTAAGGAAATCTTCCACCGTATTGACCTTCACATGAGTATATACTATCTCAATGTCATAGTCCTTGAGGAACTCTAACCAATGCCTCTATATTATATCCATATCTCTCTTTATGAATACATTCCTTAGACTCTGATGGTCAGAGTAAATAATAAAGCACTCTCCTAGAAGATATTGCCTCAACATCCTTAGAGAGAAGACTACTGCAACCAACTCTAGGTTGTGAGTCGTGTAGTTCTGATTGTTGGGTCTCAAAATCCTTGACTAATATGCCATCACTGTCTGCCTATGAATCAATATGAATTCAATCCCAAATCTAGAGGAGATTCAATTCACTACTTACTCTACACCCTCCTCCAGTAGACTCAAAATAGTATCACTCTTAAGCCTCATCCTTAACTCCAGAGGGTCTCTCTACCACTTCTCAGTATAGTTAAATAGAAAAAATTTCCATGTCAAGGTAGGAAAAGAGGATAAAATCATGGATAATTCTTCCATGAAACTCTTGTAGTACCATGCCAATCCATAAAAACTCTACAACTCTAAAAAATTCTTTGGTGGATCCCAAGTAATCATTGCATCAATCGTTAATAATCCCACACCTATTCCATGATTAGAAATGAAATTCCCCAAAAATTAAACCTTTATGATCTAGAACTTGTACTTCAAGATAATACCATAATGTTGGTTCTCTTGAAGAAATTCTAGAACTATCCTCAAGTTCTTTTCATGCTTCTACTCTAATGTAGAGTAGATGAGTATTTTTTTAAGGAATACAAGAAAAAATCGGTCCATGTATGGCTGGAAGATCCGGTTCATCAAACACCTAAACATGGACATGAAATTAATCTCACTAAAAGGAATCATCAGGAACTCATAGTGTTCGTAGCAACATCAGAATACCATATTCGAAATATTAACTCTACAAACCCTCAACTAGTGATAGTTGAACCTAATATTGATCTTCTAGAACCATATAACACCTAGAAACTAATAAAATAGGTTTTTAATCCTCGTTAATGGGTATTATTTATTTATTGTGTTCTGGTTCAGGTGATGATAATCAACACAAATCTTTAATATATCATCTTCCTTTTTGATGATCAACACCAAAAAATAACAAGTGGGACACATTGGGTATGATAAAACCCTTCTCTTGAAGGCACCCCAACAGTATCCTTAGCTGTAAGAGCTTAGAAAGGTTCATCTGGTATACTGTATAAGATATCCGAGCAATACTTGGGTGAAAGTTGATGAATAAATCCATCTCCCAACTTGGAGGTAGTCTTGAAACGTACATGAGAAAGAAATACATATAATCCTCCACAATTGAAAGTACAAAAATTCCTAAAGAACATGTTGTGTCAAGGGTTAAACTCACCAAATGATAAGTGATGGGTTTAAAATTCCAACTTACAATACCCACTCACTCTGCTATGGTATCTCTCTCACTAAAAAAAGATAATCTCATCCCATCGGTCTGAAGGAATTTGATTTGTCTGCGGTGACAGTCAATCTATGCTCAAACTATAGAAAATTGGTCTATAACCATGAAGAAGGTCTATGATTTCATCGTGATGAAATGTAGTCCCATGGGAAACTCTATCCAAAAAACAATAGATTGTGCCGTCGCTTGATAAATGATATAAAAAAATCATTCCTTATGGGAACCTTAAGGCAAATAAAATGGGATAAAGTACTAACTGGGAGGCCCAGCTTTCGTACCCGAAGTAAGGATATGAATGAATGAATCACTCCCATTTATACTAGTTCTAAATAAATAGTATAATAAAAACATATCGTACCTTTAATAATATTTTTATTTTTCAAGTTGGAAGACTCCATAGTCTATATCTTCCCCTAGACTCAACTGCTAACTCCATGAGCCTCATGTGGGTCTTCTAATGGTGGTAATGGTGGTGGAAAGAGATCATAACAACATCCACCACTAGAAAATCTTCCACCGGGAGGTTCACCTACTGTTATTCTAACTCAGTCTCTCTAGGGTCAACCCTGTATACACATAGGAGATCCATGATCACGATGCGACCTCTACTATAGTGGTTCATCTTCTATCTATATTCCCTTATCAACATGTCAAGTCAGTAAATCAACTACCATGTGACCTTACCCATCACATTTATAGAATCACCCCTCTCTAGGATTCCCTAGTCCTCTGTGTGGTCCCTGAACCACATGAACACATTCCTGAGTTTTACCATGAGAAGATATCCTATTCCAAGACCCTAATGACTAATTCCTACAAGTTTCTACAGATGTATCATCCCTATGATGCTCACTGCCAACTATAGTTACATGAAATCCCTTTGATAGAAGATATTTGTCCCCAATTCCCATTCTAACACTCTAGTATATGTGGGAATGCATAGGGGTACAACACTGGCATAGATGTGTCTATGGAGACCCCACTCAAACTTCCATGACTGGAAGTTACCATCATAAATCATGTCAGGGGAGTACCATGTAAGGTTAGTAAACCTCATAGTATACTCGGAAACTATCATCACTCCCTTATGTAGCTCCAAAAGCTTCTAAATATGAATATATTTCAACCATGAGGGGTATTAATCCTCACAAAATAGCTAATAGAAGTCATCTTGTGAGAGTGCTAACTCATCATGTATCTACATGACTAGGCTCCATAAATACCCATATGATCCATTAAAAATACTGTATTCTAGTGAAAAACATTTATCTGTTAGGGTCTATAAAATTTAGAAAACTCATATGATCGACTTAAACTAATCATCTGATTCTGGGGGATCTGGCTCAAGGAAGAACCTCAACAGCCCATGAAGATAGAACTCACAGTGTACACTATTCATGCATGCATCATCACCCTAATCTATTTGTATAATCTGTAGCATGATGTTTGGGTTGATTCTACCTTCCCACATGATGGAAATATATCATGATATGACCCCTAAAATGAGGCCACATAACTCATTCGGTCATCGTCATGATCCTGAATCTGTAACCTGGTTGGTTTTCTTCATAGAGGCATCCTAAAAATTAATCAAGACATTCCATGGTTAGATGAACATATAAATATATATGGATATATGACTCGAGAATAATTTTAAAAGGACTCAATCCTATATTATGAATCTACCAATGTTCCCTATAACCAATGCCTCAATATTCCGAGTCAAAAATTAGGTAGTCAAAGTCCTTATGAATAGATATGTTAGCTATTTCACCAACACTGGGTTACCTAGCCTAAAATCCACAATCGAGTCACTTTGACACCATTCCCAAAAGTTCTCAATCAATCCACATAAGTGGAATAAACTACAAACACCATCCTTAGATCAAAAAACCTCTGATACTAATATGTCCTGACCTGACCCACTGAAGCCCACCTATCTAGTGGAAGACTGAGCTGTAACTACCCCAAGTCTGCCTCTATAGGCCAAGGGATAGTGACAAGCACCAAAAAGAATAACTAAAATGGGAGGCCTTTTCCTAAAGTATATGCACACACGCATCCAACCATCTCCATGAATAATTTTAGAGTAATAAAAAAAATATAGTAACATGTAGAGTAAAAATCATACATGCAACAACCTCTAGGGAATACAAAAGATATCAATATTTCAATCCAAAAATTTTAGGGGACACATACACACCCAACCAGAAAAGATGACCCAACCTGTCAACATCCATAAAAGAAATTTTGGGAGATCTTGGATCTAGATATCCAAGCCTCAACCTTCATGTATGTTTAAATGCACCTGGGTATCTCTGTGCTCCCCTAAAATCACCACTGACCTTTCTTCCATCTGAATAAGACATAACACGTTTGAAAAACTCCCATGGAAAGGTGACTTTTTAAAAACCCGGTAGGACAACCCATAAAATGGATGGTGAAAAATATGAGACACGATAGAAGTGCTTACCTAAACCCAAAGAAATTGTGAAACAAAACCCATAAAAAAAGTTATATATGTGATTATAAAAGAAACCTAGACAATAGATAAATGGGATCTCCATATCACAAACTAACCTAGAAAGGAGTATACCTATAGTTCTAAAGGGTCCATCAATGATTCCTATCATCTTAAATATCTCAAAACTAACTCGTGAGGAGGGTCCCCAACTTGAGACAACCACACATACTGATGGGGCATAATTTCCAAATATAGGACCCATGCCTTAATATGATATAAGTTCACCAATAAGTAGGTAAATGAGAAATGCCCTGATACAACTGGAGGGTTCTACTCAATAGGTAGAGGAACCATACCCTACTATTATATGAGGATTTAATTCAATTGGTTGAGGACCCATGCCTTAGTATGATGGGAGAGTGATACTATATTGGTAAAGGACTCTTTCACTGGTATGACATGAGGGTTCCATTCACTGGGTATAATACCCATTCCTTGATACGATGAGAGAGTTACACTCCTTTGATAGAGTACACATTCCCTAATATGATAGGAGGGTTAAACTCAACATTTTGAGGACCCATACCCTGGTATGATAGGAGGGTTCCACTCAATAGGTATAGTACCTATGCTATGATACAACATGGGGTTGTCACTCAATAGGAATAGGAAACATGCCATGATACAATAAGAGGGTTCCACTTAATATTTTGGAACCACATGCCCTAATACTAAAGGAGGCTTCCACTCAATAGGTATAGGACCCATGACCTAATATGATAGTAGATTACCACTCAATAGGTAGAGGACCCATTCCATGATAGGATAGTAGGGTTCCACTAAATAGGTAGAGTACTTTGGGGAATTTTCAACACTGACGCATCTCTATTGATCATACATGATCACTGTCATCACCGAGAAATGACTACAAGTGTATTTCTCAGACCATCTCACATCATATCCCAAAATCATCCACAAAGTCCACTATCATTTTATACATAGAAAAAAGTCACGATAGGATACTCATATACCAAAATTTGAGTCAAAATAAATGAGATATGAAAGGTAGAAGATTCTCAATAAATACACGTGTAATGGGGGACCATGTGGTGTGTGGAACCTCTCATCTTCATGTCCATTTCCTCAACAAAACATGTCTCACTAACCATGTAGTACTGCAAAACATATATGGGTACAACATTGCATATCTCGGTGACCCAGGTTGAGCCCGTGTCCTCCTGGTCATGTCATGTCCTTCATGTTGGGTCCCTATATCCATCCATGTTCCTGTACATGTACTCCCATAGTATATGCTGGGATGCTAGCACTGGGTTACAAAGTTTTTGGGGCTATCACATGGAATATGATTCTTATCTTCCCCAAATCCTATCTATAGTAGCTGGGTGGGGCTAGAAGGAATGTGTTCATAAAACTACACACCATGTAGCCGTGTTTTCCATAGAAATGTTAGTTTCTTCATATGTATTAAGATCTAGATATACTTCCACTAAATATTCATTTTGACCACAAAAAATCTTCCAAAAATTATGGTTTGTCATCAACCATCGATTTTTGGGCTCTGGTGGCCTGAAACCTGGAATCCAAAATGTTCGTATGAGGTCATAACACCTCTCACAGACCCCCACCATCTTTGCACACGTGAATTTCATATCTAAGGAGTATAACCCATGTTACATCCTAGTCTATCTAAAAATATTTTATCTGGTCATTGTGTGAACATCCACCATGAATCTGGGGGTCATATCATTCTCAGACCCACCTGGAAATGTCAAACCATGACCCTATAGGCCAACTGCAAAGAACGTGAAGAACGGGTGGTGGAAAGGGACAATAAAAAAGGTGAATCAGTAATTGTCCAAGAATTCTTGTCCAATGAGAATAGATCATGAATATATATCATGAGGAAACATTACCCAACAAGAATAATTTGATTTATATAATCCATCCTATAGAAATATATCACATGATGAATAAAAAATTCCATAAATCAAAGAATATAATTTAATCCTCCCTGGATTGATTCGAAGGGAATAAATCAAAAAAATATCATTATTCTACTTGATTTAAAAACATAATTGGTGAATAATTTAGTTTCAAATTATGGAGAGGAATATTTTCATTCACTATGCCTCAATTCACTTTGATTTTGTTGTCATTCGATCTCAGTTTTATAATAAAGGTCATTGGAATCCTCCTCTCAATGATTATAGGGTTATGCACCAAACCCTCTAGATTTTCCATTACCAAATATTTATAGAGGAAAATACATTATGTTTATTAAATTTATTAATTAACTTAACATATCCTCCAAGGGCTACCACAACAGAACATCTGATACTGACCAATTTTATGTCATGCCTAGGGTAAACCCCGCATTTTGGATTTGACTGTGGTCTCATATATTTTTATCAAATAATTAATTCAGGATATATTCAATCATTTTGAAATTTTTTTTGTGCATGATATAAAATATATTTAATATATTCATAAAATTAATTTTGGTATTATCGTGCCTCATAATTGTGTGTTGTATTAGCTCCTGGATTCAAACAAAATTCTTAATATATTTAAATGTCTTAAAGGAAAAAAATAGAATCTCTGAATTTAAGAAACAAGTACAGACATAAATTTCCATTCTATCATATGAAATCAAGATATAGAGATATTTTCCCCCAATTTTCATTCACTTATTCTCAGTTCAAGCGACATCATAGGTTTAAATATGAAGACCACCTGGCTATATTAATCATTTTCAAATTCACATCCAAAAAGCATTGGGCTCTATATTCCATCTCCAGCACCATATACAAATTTCTAATTGAATCGTTTCTCTTCTTTCCACCATTAAAAATAATAACAACATTCTTTTTATAAATTTATAATGCTGATAAAATTTTGAAAATTTAAATTTACACTTGGAACTGATCCATTGAAGAATCATCTAAGCCTACTGATTTGGATATAATTGACAATAGAATATTTTATTACAAGGAGGAAAAAAAATAACACAAAGTTTAGAGACGATAGAAAAAATGAAGGTAAAGGGACTCCCATCTAACAAAGTAAATCCATTCTAATGGAAAAATCCATGAATTGAATAGAAAACCAGTCTCTCAATTGAATCATCCTTGGAAGAAAGAGATCCATTCTCTATATTCCCCTCCATACAAGTATGGGTAAACTCTACATTTCAATGTAGGATGATTTTACACACTCAAGTGGAGTAATAAATCATACATGGACTAGAACGGATGCTTGATAAGGTTTTGAAAACCAAAAAGGAGTGAGAATCAACTACTAAAATGGAAACAAGAGTTTAAGATAATAAAAACTGACATTTTCTAGGTCACTCACTTTCTTCTACAGATGCATGAAACATAAATTTCTTTCTTATGTAAAAAAATCATATGATCTTAATCACACAAACACCAAACTATTTGTGAATATGAGATTAATAAAAAGTGTATGTGACATAAAAAAAGTTAAGATAACTAACAAAACTTGTTAAAGTTAACCTCATGGTACCACTTGGTATACAAAATCTCCAAATATTCATAGGGATCCATTGTCAAATAAGGATAAAAATTCAAAAGTAATTATCAAAAATTGTCCATATATATCTCCAGATTTCAACTAATTCCAACTATTGATGCCAATTTTTTATCTTATTCGAAATGTTGAATTAATCTTCATAATGAGGAAATAACCTATTAAAAATTATATTGATTTTCTAACACCTTATTGGTATATTAAAAATAGTTAATTGATACCAAATTAGAAAATAATTGATAGTCATGAAATACATGAATATTTTTGATTCCCCACCAATCTATCTTCTCTTGGTGGTCTAATACCACTTGAAATAAGACCTGATAACAATGGTTGAATATTCAATATGACATGGAAAACACTGGATCATTCAAATATAACTTTGAAACAATTTCAACAAGAAGTAACCATGGTTTCTATAATTTTTTAAATTGCATGGTGTGTATTTTGGAGGAAGAAACACCGTGTATCCATCTTGAAACATCAGATATAATTTTGGGTGAGATAATTATCACAATTTGTGTGGCTAGGACAACATGTGGTGTAACACTAATTGAGAATCAAATTCATGTGTCAAAAGAACAAGATGAAGAATCTGTGTAAGTATACGCTCCATGTACCCTAAGGTACATGTTGCGCATAGGTATATGGTTAGATGATATATGTACCTTATGTACATGCCTAGATCACTAGAGCATAACCAAAGTACATAGACATGGGCTAGAGTACACAGGTACGAGTCGAAGGACATGGGCATAACCCTGACTACCAAGACATGTCATGTATCCCAAGTACACACTGTATTTTGAGACATGGTTTCCAAGAAATGTCCAGAGGAGGACACACCAATATGTCAAAGTAGAGTCACACATATTTTGACCATATATAAACATTAATTACTTTTAATAGAGCCTTTAACCTTGCATATCTCTCTCTTTGAGACTTGGATTTTGGAACGTGCATAAAATATCCTAAGTATTTTTTTACATAAAATGAAATGATGGGATTATTTTTAGTAGTATAGATATGATGTATGGTGATGTTGGTGAGATGATTCTATTATAAATTCTTAGTTTTTGGCAATGATCAAGTGTGATGATTAGATTATTATTGGTTTTATGACAACCCTGCTTTTTATTACAACTTAAACATGCTTTATTACATAAAACATCACTTGATACAACAAATAATATCGAGAGGTTTAGTGTATTTGGGGATTAGTATCATTACATAAAAACATAAAACATGAAAATACAACATCTTTATTGAAAACTTCCTTTACATTACCACTACATTCCTTCGTACTTAGCATTGCATGGGATAACCTGAGGACATGCATAAGAAAAAGGGTGAGCTATAAAGCCCAGTAAGGGAGTACACATGGAATAACATGAGGAGTAAAATACATGTTAGGAAATAGGAATATCAATAGAGCATAAGAGAAACATGAACATAAAGGCATGATAAATCATGATAATCATAACATGGAAATATGGCAACAACACTTAACATTGAATTAGCATGAGCCAAGGCTCATTGCACATGGAGCATGAGTAAACCCTCATTGCACTTGAAGCACGAGTAAACCCTCGTTTCAATTGAATTAGCATGAGTCAACAATCATTGCACATGATGTATCATGATACTATACTTTACCCAATACATTAGAGCGCTATCAGGGTGCACCCTTCTTAAACATTTCATTTCATGCATAAGTGTGCCACATAGATCATAAAACATGGATTCATAAAACATAATAATTTATTCCACGATAAAGGAATGTGGAATTAATACATGAAACTTTAAAATCAAAATGTAAATGTGCATAAAGGTGAATACCCTTGATGGAGGAATGGGCATGGTATTCACTACACAAAGACATTGGCTTAGAAAATCGGTGTGATTTCGGCAGCGTAACGGCGTGACATAAGAATTCATAAAAAAGGTTGATGAGAGATAAAGGGGTTCCTCATCATATTTACATGTAATGGAATGTAATGAGGTCATATATATACATGTCCCAACAATTTAAATGTAATTTAGATTCATGATACAAAAGTATTGCTTGAATGTAAAAGAGAGAGAGAAGTTCCTTTCGGAATTTCGGCATAGTAACAGGTGTACATGGGAGGCATTTAATGAGAGAGAAAGGGTTCTACCATCATTCAAAAAATAAGAGGGTAGTATGGGGGAGGTGAGAAACCATACCCCAACATTCATAATTGAAATTAAAAAGGCAATACAACTTAAATAAAATTAACAAAAATGAGAAAGGAAGAAAAACCCTTACTTGGAAGTGTGCTTCAAAAGGCTAGAGAGAGGCTTGTGAGAGGATTATTGGGAGCTTCGGGCACCTTGAGAGGATTATAGAGAGAGTAGGGAAGAGGTTGGATGAACTCCAAGGGATTTGAGTGAGGAGGAAGTGGGAGCTTGGGTGGGTTTATATAGGAAAGGTGAGAGAATTCTTTATTATTTAGGTTTGGGACCCCTTATATTAAAATAATCCAAAACACAAACCATCCCATGGTATTTGCCCATGGTTTCTGGAAAATGAAAGAGGAAAAAAATATTTTACAAGGCCAAGGTCCGAACTTATTAAAAAATTAGGGTTTCTTCTGTGGAGGTGAGTCACACTCTCATGGAAATTAATTTAAAAAGGAAAAGTGTTGAATAAGTATTGAGGGCTCCATTAATGATTTGAAAAGTAAGTCAAACAAACCCAAAAACTCATTATTTTAATGATAAAACATATATTGGACGAACATAAGGATTATGGTATTTTATTACATCACCATTGGGTCATTATGATGTCATAAAACACTTTATATATTTAAATGGTATTTAATTTTTACCCAAAAATTTGACTGTCTCAGAAAATTATGAAAAATTCACCGTTGGATAATTTCGATATCCTGATTCCAAAAATAATATTTATTTTATCCAAATAATTTTCTAAATATGTGAATTTTCACTTTTAAAATAAAAACCGACATTTATAAAAAATTCACGGGTTTTGACAGAAATAGCTTTCAAACCTTAATAAAAATTTTAATTGCATTCATAAAATTATAAGATCATTTATATTTAATAAAAAATAATTTAATATTAATAATAATATTTTATTAAAATATTATTTAATTCAAAAACAATCCTTTAATTTAATAAAATATAATTCTTAATTAAATAACAACTAAAACACCATTTGAACCATAAAAACTATTTACAGTGTATCAAAAATGACTAGAAATTATATTCATTATTATATACAAAAAATAATGTACATGAACATGGTACTACTTATTTGTTACATAACCCCTTAAAATAGCCGCATAAGACCTAAGGGTAAGGTGTGCGATGGTGACAGACTCTTGGGGCGGCTCAGATAACATCACTCGAGTGGCAATCTCTATCAACTTCCACTTTTCCCGTAGACAGTCCCGTTCGAGCTTGACATAATGAAGCTCATCTTGGGCTTGGTCAAGGGCGAAGCCCAAAGACGCCACCTCTTTTCCAAGCTCCGAAAAATGGGCTTCGTACGGGGCAATTCTACTGGATGAGGCCATCACTTCCTTTGTCTGAGTAACATTGGGTTCGTTAAAGCCATATATTTATACTACTCATGTGATCACTATTCAACGGCTATAAAAGTAACTGTCACAAATCTTAACATAAAACCAAAGAAGTTGACATCTTATAAAAACATTTTTCATAAAGAGGCATTTAACTGGATCAAGAGAGATTTTCATTAATGAAACTTTGGGTCGTTACAATATTCCCCCCTTTAAGAAATTTCGCCCTCAAAATTTTCCTTTTCCCACACTAAAACAAATGTGGGTAACTCAGCTTAATCATATCCTCCGACTCCCAAGTTGCTTCTTCAAACTTGTGGTTTCTCCACAACACCTTGACGAGGGGCATTGTCTTATTTCGTAGAACTTTTTCTCTACAATCTAAGATCTTCACTGGTTGCTCCTCATAAGAAAGATCATCTTCCAATTGTACCACCTTGGAAGAGAGTACATGTGAAGGGTCCGGTATGTACTTCCTTAAGAGTGATACATGAAAGACATCATGCACCTTGGCCATAGTAGGTGGAAGTGCTAGTCGATAGGTCACAACCCCAACACGATCAAGAATCTCGAAGGGACTGATGTACCTTGGAATTAACTTCCCTTTATTTCTAAACCTCATGACCTTCTTCCATGGAGATATGTGTAAAAACACTATGTCTCCAACTTTAAACTCAAGGTCTCATCGACGATTATCTGCATAACTCTTCTGTCGACTTTGGTCTACCTTGATATGCCGCTGAATGGTTTTCACCTTCTCCACCATTTCTTCGACCATTTCTGGTCCAAGCAGCTTGCGTTCACCGACCTCATCCCAACATGCCGGTGTTCTACACCTTTTCCCATACAGGGCTTTATATGGTGCCATTTGGATGCTCGAGTGGAAACTATTATTATAAGAGAACTCAACCAAAGGAATATTTTGATCCCATCCTCCTTTAATGTCCATTGAGAATGATCTCAACATATCCTCAAGTGTTTGGATAGTCCGCTCGGATTGGCCATCATTTTGAGGATGATAGGCCGTACTGAAGTTCAGTTCAGTATTCAGAGCATGTTGAAGACTCTTCCAAAACTTAGAGGTGAATCTTGGATCTCGGTCAGAAACAATAGATAGTGGTACTCCATGCAACCGTACCACTTCCCTGATATATATCCGTTCCAGTTGATCCAAAGATAAATACTCTCGAATAGCAATGAAGTGTGCAGTCTTTGTAAGACGATCCACAACAACCCAGATTTCATTGTTGCCTTTGGATGTCCTTGGAAGTCCAGTGACAAAGTCCATGGTGATGTTCTCCCATTTCCATTCTGGTATGGGCAATGGTTGCATCATCCCCTTAGACATCTGCATCTCTGCCTTCACTTGCTGACACACCAGGCACTTTGATGTATATTCAGTGATCTCCTTCTTCATATTATCCCACCAAAAGTTTTCTCGGAGATCTCGATACATCTTTGTGCTCCCTGGGTGAACAGAGAAATTTGAACTATGTGCATCATCCAAAACTTCCTTCTTCAGCCCCGGACTTGATGGAACACATAGTCTTTTCCCAAACCGCACAATTCCTTCTTCATTAACATTAAAATCTTAGGATTTTCCCTTTTTGATAGCTTCCACTTTTTCTTGAATTCCCACATCATCCTTTTGAGCATCCTTTAACCTTTCCAAAAGAGATGGTTGAGAAATCATTTGTGAAAGGATTGATGATGTTCACTTCTTTATGATTCCCACATCCATCTTCATCAAGTCTAAGAAGATTGGATCCTTCTCAATTCTCATCGTTGATAGAATAGCTGGATCCTTTATACTTAGGGCATCCGCCACCTTGTTCGCTTTCCCAGGGTGGTAATGTATTGAACAATCATAATCCTTGATGATCTCTATCCATCTTCTATGGCGCATGTTAAGCTCTTTTTGTGTGAATATATATTTAAGACTCTTGTGGTCAGTATATATCTCACATTTCTCTCCATAGAGATAATGTCGCCAGATTTTCAAGGCAAAGATCACCGCCGCCAACTCCGGATCATGCGTTGGATAATTTCGCTCATGGATTTTCAACTGCCTTGAGGCATAGGATATCACTTTATCATTCTGCATCAGCACACATCCTAAGACCTTCTTCGAAGCATTACTGAATACCACAAAGAGCTCCCCACTTGTGGGTAAAGTGAGCACGAGTGCAGTGATAAGCCTCCTTTTCAACTCCTTGAAGCTTTTTTCGCATTCATCACTCCAAGAAAACTTTACTCCCTTTCGAGTTAGCTTGGTAAGAGGGTTGGACAATCATGAGAAATTTCTCACAAATCGTCGATAATATCCAGCTAACCCCAAGAAGCTACGGATATCAGTTACCGATGTTGGCCTCGACCATCCCTCAATTGCATCTGTTTTGGAGGGGTCCACAGATATCCCATTGGTTGTGATGATATGGCCCAAGAATGAGACTTCCTTCAACCAAAACTCACACTTGCTGTACTTTGCATAGATCTTCTCCTTGCGCAAAGTCTCTAGTACAGTTTTTAAATGCTCCTCATGGTCCTCCTTAGTTTTGGAGTATATTAGAATATCATCTATAAAGACTACCACAAATTTGTCAAGGTAATATCTAAAGACTCTATTCATCAAGTCCATGAATATTTCTGGAGCATTGGTGAGTCCGAAAGGCATTACTATGAATTCATAGTGCCCGTACCTTGTACGAAAAGCAGTCTTGGGGATATCTTCCTTCTTCACCCTTACTTGATAATATCCCGACCGCAAGTCCACCTTGGAGAAGTATTGTGCTCCACGCAGCTGATCAAACAAGTCATCGATTCTTGGGAGAGGATACTTGTTCTTTATCGTGATTTTTTAAGTTCACGATAATCGATGCAAAGCCGCATTGACCCATCCTTCTTCTTGACGAAGAGGACTGGTGCACCCCATGGTGAAGCACTAGGGCGTATAAACCCTTTATCCAGATTCTCCTATAGTTGTTTCTTCAGCTCTTCAAGCTCAACAACAACCATTCTATATGGAGTCTTGGATATTGGTAGTGCCCCAGGTATAAGTTCAATTGAGAACTCAACATCTCTTCTTGGAGGAAGACCAGGAAGTTCCTCGGGAAACACTTCAGAGAATTACCTCACAATAGGCATTTCTTCAAGGGTGGTTTCTTCCTTGGAATCAATCATCTGAGCCAGATATGCGTGCTCATAAGGCAGTAATATCCATGCTTGAGATGATGGAGCTAAAGGAGATTCATCTTCCTCCTGACAATTGTAAATAATCGGGGGTCGATTCTCCATATGGAGTGTGATTTCCCTCTCCCGACAATTTATGTTGGCTCTATATAAGGAAAGCCAATCCATGTCAAGAATTGCATCAAATTCCACCAAAGGGAGTATGGCGAGGTTCACTAGGAAATTCAATCCACAGATTATAACAGGGGATGCCTTATATTAATGGGATGCAATGATTGCCCCATTTTCCGTACTCACCGGCATCTTTACTTCCAGGATTTGTGGTGGTACTGGGATTGTTCTACTAAACTTTCGAGATATAAAAGAATGTGTAGAACTTGAATCAAAAAGTACGTTCACTATTATTGAATGAATAACTAGCGTACCTGTCACCACTTCGTTGTCGGGGTTCACTTCGGAAGAAGTGATGGAAAAAGCTCTTCCTTGCTATCTTGGAGGTTGTTGGTTGCCTCCGATAACCCTTGGATTAGGGAACTGATTTGAAAAATGACCCGGTTCTTTTCATTTTTATAATTGAACAACGCGTTGAGGTTCAAACAGAGTGTTCCTATCCTCCGTCACAGTCGCGGGTCCTTATTGCCGATAGTTAATAGCTAGGTGCCCTTCTCTTCCACACCTAAAGCATTTTCTTGTCCCCTTAAGGAAATTTCCAGGATGCTTCTTTCCGCACTTTTGGCAAGTGGGGTGCTGGAACTTCTTAGCACCGTTGAATTTATCCATCGGACCACCAGAATTGAAGTCCACCTTACGCTTCTTGTCCCCATGATACCCCTATGATTCTCCGATCTCCATTTCAACCTTGAGGGCACATCGGAAAATTTCCTTATAACTGTCGAAGTCACGGATCGCTAATGATTTCCGCAAACTAGGCTTCAGCCCACCAAAGAAGCAGTCAACCTTGAATTCAGGGGTAACAACAAATCAGAAAGTGTATCGTGCAAGCCTTGTGAAGTTTTCTTCATACGCTCCCATATATTCTTCATCTTACTGTTTTAGGGAAAGGAAGTCCCTTTCCATCTTAAGACGGAGGGTGCGCGGAAAATATTTATCGAAGAACATTTTCCAGAATTCCTTCCATTCCAAAGCCTCGATATCCTCCTCAGGCTTTGTATTTTTGATCAACGTCCACCATTGATCAGCTTCACCCTCCATACGATAGGCCGCCAGGAGAACCTTCTCTTGTTCAGAACATTTAAGGATAGAGAAGATATTTTCAATGGAGTTGATCCATTGCTCAGTGATCGTGGGATCAGATGATCCACTAAAAGTAGGAGGCCTTTGTCTCATGAATCTCTCCATAGCGACTTGTTCTTTATTCGGGGGGGTTGAACGTTCCTCTTGACCCGTGTTTCTATTCAAAACTTGAGTTAGTTGAGAGAGAAGCGTGAAAAAGTTTGCGATTCCCGCTCCCATTGGATTGGGCATCTCATTAGTACAATCATCACACTAATTTTCACAACGGTTGTTAGCCTGAGTCCTCCTATTACCGGCCATTGGCTGGAATAAAAGGAAAGTTAGGGGTAAAACATAAAGGGTAATCCAAAGACAAAACTTGATGACTTATAAATAAACTTTAATATCTTTAACTCATGAGTCTATAGGATTCAATCCAGGATTTTCATGATCTACCTTCTAACATATATTCTTAGGGGCATTTTCCCTTAATAAGGGTTCATACTAAGATTGTGAATTTATCAAAACATATCCCCCGGGAGTGTCGTAACCAAGAGTGCAGCAAGGCCCATTTTCGTGAACCAGTTCCCATTTGAGTCTAACTCAAAGCGGTGTTTTCGGGTTTTACCCCTAGGATACATCTGTGCTAGAGCCGCCTCTACCTTCTCGTATCCAGAAAGGGATGTATTTGTTTGATAAACCACTTACTTAGTATTTACCAAAACTTAGGGATGTTTTTATTATACTTAGTCTTGTATCTAAGGCTTTAATAGGGTTTCCTAATCCCAAAAATAACTAAACCTATCCTTTCATACCAACTATGACAACCCTGCTTTTTATTACAACTTAAACATACTTTATTACATAAAACTTCACTTGATACAACAAAGAAGATCGAGAGGTTTAGTGTCTTTGGGGCTTAGGATCATTACATAAAAACATAAAACATGAAAATATAACATCTTTATTGAAAACTTCCTTTACATGACCACTACATTCCTTCGTACTTAGCATTGCATGGGATAACCTGAGGACATGCATAAGAAAAAGGGTGAGCTATAAAGCCGAGTAAGGGAGTACACATGGAATAACATGATAAGTACAATACATGTTAGGAAATAGGAATATCAATAGATCATAAGAGAAACATGAACATAAAGGCATGATAAATCATGATAATCATAACATGGAAATGTGGAAACAACACTTAACATTCAATTAGCATGATCCAAGGCTCATTGCACATGGAGCATGAGTAAACCCTCATTACACTTGAAGCACGAGTAAACCCTCATTGCACTTGAATTAGAATGAGTCAACACTCATTGCACATGATGTATCATGATACTATACTTTACCCAATGGATTGGAGCGCTATCAGGGCGCACCCTTCTTAAACATTTCATTTCATGCATAAGTGTGCCACATAGATCATAAAACATGGATTCATAAAACATAATCATTTATTACACGATAAAGGAATTTGGAATTCATACATGAAACTTTACAATCAAAATGTAAATGTGAATAAAGGTGAATACCCTTGATGGAGGAATGGGCATGGTATTCACTACACAAAGACATTGGCTTAGAAAATCGGTGTGATTTCGGCAGCGTAACGGCATGACATAAGAATTCATAAAAAAGGTTGATGAGAGAGAAAGGGATTCCTCATAATATTTACATGTAATGGAAAGTAATGAGGTCATATATATACATGTTCCAACAATTTAAATGGAATTTAGATTCATGATACAAAAGTATTTCTTGAATGTAAAAGAGAGAGAGAAGTTCCTTTCTGAATTTCGGCATAGTAACAGGTGTACATGGGAGGCATTTAATGAGAGAGAAAGGTTTATCCCATAATTCAAACAATAAGAGGGAAGTATGGGGGAGGTTCTAAACCATACCTCAACATTCATAATTGAAATTAAAAAGGCAATACAACTTAAAGAAAATTGACAAAAATGAGAAAGGAAGAGAAACCCTTACTTGGAAGTGTGCTTCCAAAGGCTAGAGAGAGGCTTGTGAGAGGCTTCTTGGGAGCTTGAGGCACCTTGAGAGGATTATAGATAGATTAGGGCAGAGGTTGGACAAACTACAAGGGCTTTGAGTGAGGAGGAAGTGTGAGCTTGAGTGGGTTTATATAGGAAAGGTGAGAGAATTCTTTATTATTTAGGTTTGGGACCCCTTATATTAAAATAATCCAAACCACAAACCATCCCATGGTATTTGCCCATGGTTTCAGGAAAAGGAAAGAGGAAAAAAATATTTTACAAGGCCAAGGTCCGAACTTATTAAAAAATTAGGGTTGCTTATGTGGAGGTGAGTCACACTCTCATGGAAATTAATTTAAAAAGGCAAAGTGTTGAATAAGTCTTGAGGGCTCCATTAATGCTTTGAAAAGTAATTAAAACAAACCCAAAACCTAATTATTTTAATTATAAAACATATATTGGCCGAACATAAGGATTATGGTATTTTATTAAATCACCATTGGGTCATTATGATGTCATAAAACACTTTATATATTTAAATGGTATTTAATTTTTACCCAAAAATTTGACTGTCTCAGAAAATTATGAAAACTTCACCGTTGGATAATTTCGACGTCCTGATTCCAAAAATAATATTTATTTTATCTAAATAATTTTCTAAATATGTGAATTTTAACTTTTAAAATAAAAACCGACATTTATAAAAAATTCACGGGTTTTGACAGAAATGGCTTTCAAACCTTAATAAAAATTTTAATTGCATTCATAAAATTATAAGATAATTTATATTTAATAAAAATTAATTTAATATTAATAATAATATTTTATTAAAATATTATTTAATTAAAAAAAATCCTTTAATTTAATAAAATATAATTCTTAATTAAATAAAAACTAAAACACCATTTTTACCTTAAAACTATTTACAATGTATCAAAAATGACTAGAAATTATATTCATTATTATATACAAAAACTAATTTACATGAACATGGTACTACTTATTTGTTACATAACCCCTTAAAATAGCCGCATAAGACCTAAGGGTAAGGTGTGCGATGGTGACAGACTCTTGGGGCGGCTCAGATAACATCGCTCGAGTGGTAATCTCTATCAACTTCCACTTTTCCCGTAGACGGTCCCGTTCGAGCTTGACATAATGAAGCTCAGCTTGGGTTTGGTCAAGGGTGAAGCCCAAAGATGCCACCTCAGTTCTGAGCTCCAACAAATGGGCTTCGTACGGGGCAATTCTATTGGATGAGGCCATCGCTTCCTTTGTCTGAGTAACATTGGGTTCGTTAAATCCATATATTTATACTACTGATGTGATCACTGTTCAATGTCTATAAAAGTAATGGTCACAAATCTTAACATAAAACCAAAGAAGTTGACATCTTATAAATTTTTTTTCATAAAGAGACATTTAACTGGATCAAGAGGGATTTTCATTAATGAAACTTTGGGTCGTTACAGGTTTTGGTACACCCATGTCTCTTCCTAGGTGGTGGGTCCCCTGTATCATTCATATAGGTAGAAAAAAATCTCACCCCACATTATTGAGGGTGTGGGCATTCTCTATACAGAGCGAAATCCCAATATAGAGGTCAAGTGGTGAGAGTGTCCACCACTATAGTGGTTCTTCCTCTATTGTGCTATATAGTAGTGTGGTGCGGGCCTTCATATTCTAGACATATTATGGATGATAATAGGTCATGATACATGGCACTTGGGACTTCTTGAAATCACTTAATTCTTAGTTGGTTATGGAGATAAAGATCCCCTTTTATCTATTATTGGATTTATTCTAAGTGTATCTGATGTTGGGTTTTTGTACCCTCTTTATTTATAGGTTGATCTAACTATTTCTATTTATATTACTCCATTTTTTGTTTTTAGGGAATCATATTGGGTATGTATATATTACTCCTACATGGGACTTTCTTGCACATATTATGTCTTATGGAGATAACAAACAAATTAAAAGTGACCTTGGAGAACTTGGTTTTGGTAGAGGATAGTGGTTATTGGTGATAACCATGTTCGGTGGTTGGACGTGGAGTTTTCAATTGACACTCTCTTTAGTTTTCTTATTTTTTGTCATGTTGGAACCTCATTAAATGGGTTTTCATGTATTTTATGCCTTTATTTGTATTATTTTATCCTATTTTAAATTGATTTTTCCTAGATGTTGTTGCATGTATGGTTTACACTCTATATGTTTTAGTCATTTATTACTTCTCTTCGCTTTTTCATAGAGGTGATTGTGTGTTAGAATATAGGTACATAGTCTAATGCATCCCATTCTAATATTATGACTACTCATCACTTGTCACAAGACCTTGGTCCATTGGAAGAATTCTTGGAGTGTCACACATGGATTACTGGTGCTTAGGTGTGTAACACCCCGAGATTTTATGAAAAATATTCTTTTAATTTCATTTATGTCTTGTGTTTTAAGCTACAACAAGATTATCTTGTGCTATATGCAACACCGTATTAGCTTGCAGTATATGCAACACTATTCTTAGATTGTGTTACACACAATTTCATGTTCGTTTGATAATAGTCATTCTACACAACATTGAGTGTATATATATATATATATTCAATGTATAAATGAAAAATGGTTGTATTCTATTATATGAAACAACAAAGGAGTCTTGCACAACACGCAACCCTAACTTGGCTTGCATTACACGCAATCGCGACCTTCCTCGATAGCGTGTGTCGTACGCAATACCGTGTTTTACTAAACAACGATATATTATTATAATATTATTATGAACTAGATGTTATGAATATTATTAAATAAATTTTTAATTTTATAACATTATTATTCATCTTACACGTTTTCTAGAACATGGTATAAGAACAAAATAATTTTTTCAGGTAAAATATGTATTTTTCAAAAAATGATGTTTTGCCGCCTTTTGATGCTGCACCCACTTTAAATCTAGTTGTTGACATGTTTATAAGTTCAATTTGACAAAATAAAATTCTTCTTTTGAATCAGGATATAAAAATTTACATTGGATAAAGTTTTGATATTTTTCTGACAACTTTCATATTTTAATGAATAGTAAAAACACGCTATATTTTAATTAAAAACAACTTTTTTCATCGTAATAATTTATATGGTTAAATTATAATATTTAATGGTTTTAAAGTATAAATAGAATATATTTTTACCATTTAATATAATTTATTTTATTATCATTTATTTTACATTGAATTCATAGGTTAAATCAATTCAATCTTTTGCAATGTTTTAAACAAAAACCCATTTTCATTCGACAACGGGATTAATTTTAATTTAATTTCTGAAACTTCTGTGTATTTAATTTGAAAAAATGGATTCCATATTTGGAATCAGTGGGTCCAAATTATGTTAATAGGCTACTTTTTATTTTTGGGAATTATGAATAGTAACTACGGTAAATTTTATTTCCCATAGTTAAAGGTAAATCGGGTAATTAAGGGTAAATATAATATTATACAATTACCCTAACACATGCCAAAATTCTATTGGATGGCTAAAAGTATACCCATATCACCTAAGGGTCGGATTAGATTCATTTTATGGACTTTTGACCATGAAAATAATTTAATTATTATTAAAACCAAAGAAAGTGACAACATGTCACTCTCTTAAATCTTATAAGTATAATAATTTTAATTTAGTGATAAACATCATAAAACTTCGAACATGAATATTATACAAAAATCTAATAAAATTATCTACATCATGATAATTTATTTATAATTTTTAGGGATTAAATAATTGTCATTAATGGTGATACATTAATGATGCAGAAATTATTTATTAAGTGAAAAATCACTAATATAGTTTTTATTGAAATAATAATACCCAATAAAAGACCCACAAACCTGACCAAAACTTATTGGTAGTGTATAGCTACACCATAATCATCCAATGACCTAATATATAACCGTTTGGAGTCTTATAAAAGTGATTATGACACTTATATTATTTTATTTTAAATGATGCCAAAGTTGTCACCTTCATAATTTAATAAATATAACAATTTACATATTGTGATTTTAAGATGATAAATTTGATTAAAAGTATTATTGTGAAAGTTAATAGATTTATATTCATCATAGGATTTTATTTTTAATTTTTATGCAACAAATAAGTATATTAAATAATTATAAAAAAATGTTGTAGTAATTATTTTATTAAGAGATAAACCAAATAAATGGTTTTAAAAATAATAAAATAAATATTATATAAACTATTTAATGTGCTCCACTAATTTTATAGATACATATGACCTTTTATGAATCTATTAAAGCTTTTATTTCGAACATATCTTCTGTATATATTTTATTTAAATTCAAATAAATTAATAGTGTCAAAATAGACACTATTGTTATTTTATAAAAATAACATATTATAAATTTTTTTAAAAATCACAAAAATATATAAAAATTATAAATTTGAATTTATATGGTCTAAAATTTTATAAAGTATCTAATTATGTAAAATTTACAAAAAATAAGTAATTATTTGTTATAATTTAAAATTTAGAATTTTATTACCACAAATAAAATTAAATTGATTAAGTAAGGATAAATCAAGTTTATAATGATTAAAATAATTTCCTAACATGTATAAATTTTATTGGTTGATGATATTACAACCCTATATCTTCTAATATTCGAATATGAGTCATTTTTGGAGGTTTTTAAGTGGGATTAGATTTGTTATAAATTAATATTTTTAAGATTTCCAAAGGTGCCCCTCTCCTCCCTTATAAAAGGGCACCTCCTCCCTCTCATCCTCACACCATTTTGAGCCTTGAAGCTCGTAAAAAATCTTCCCATTTCACTTCCCCACTTCCCTAGAAACATCCTAGAGGTCCTGGGATTCTTCAAAGACCAATTTTAATACCCTAAGAAGAGGTCTCAAAGAGGCGCTTCAAAGAAGTGCTAATGTCCGTTACCGATTCTTTCAACTTTATTTCTTCTTACACTTATTCTTATTTAATTGTTTCATTATTAAGTAATAACATAAGTATCACTAATATACTGATATGTTATTATAAGTATGAAACAACCCCATTTCACCTTCTATCCATCCTACAGAAAATGAAATCACCGCGTGTGCGTACGTACGAAATACCGTCTCCATGCCGTGGTGTAATCTGTTTTTCCACCAACACCTTACATGGATGGGTATAATGGTGTAAATAATAACTATATATGGTTATTATAACATCATAATTATTCTGATATATTATACCATCCACTCCAATTCTATTCAATAATTATGGGAATGATATCATCGCTCGTGCGTACGTACGGACTACCGTCTCCACGACGCGATGAGATTCATTCTCCATGTTAACAATTAATGAATGATTATAAAGTATATATAATGAATAATAATGAAATATATGACATAATAATGATACTTTATTTATGTATATATATATATGTATGTCATTTACTTAATTCCATTCAATTCAAAAGGGAAACGAAAACAGCGTTCATGTGTACGTACGGCCTACCGTCTCCATGAACTGTGTATTTCATTCCTTTTATCGATCTATAATATATATGTATATGATGAATATATATTATATATAAATCATGTTTTACATTCTAGAATTATTTAAATCAGGATATAAGTAATAATATCAAGAACGACAAGTCGAAACACATACGATAAATGAAATGATTTTACCCAAAACGTTGCTTTAACATGGAATTTACAAAATAAAGGGTAATATAAAGTCATAAGTGAAACATATATGATATAATAACAATAAATATGATTCTTTAGTAAGTCAATGACATTATTTATATCATTATACAGGAGGTTCGGATATGTACGAAGCATATCAGACCTAAGGTAAGGGATAATTGTGCAAGTCTCATTTTTATCCGAGATTGCTTATTCGTAAGTATTTACTGGGGTTATTGCTATCATCCATGTTCATGTTTTATAAAAGTGTATTCATGTATGTTTAGAGTCATTTTTAACCATTTTGGATTTTACCCCATGGTATGGAAGGAATCTTTCTTTTATTTACCCTACAAGGTACTTTTTGACTTTTCTGAGAAAAGTACGAGAAGAATGTTTTTTTAACTTATATAGCATGAACGGATTTTTACAGTTTCATAAAGCCTAATTTTAATGAAGATTACTCTACAATATTTTAAGAATATTTTCAACAAAATACTTTTTTTTAAAATTTCATGGCATTTTGTGAAAAGAAAATTGATTTTGAAGAAAAAAGGATATTTTCCTCAAGAATTCTTTTCAAGTGTTTTATCAAAACCATTTTCCATCTAAGATGAAATTATTTCATATGCGTATGTTTCAAGTATAATGTATATATTATTTACATGGTTTCAATTTTATTATGATGAAATGATATCCATTTTTTTATATATGGATTATTTTATGATGGGATGATGTTTATGAAACCCATTTTTATTCTTTGGGTTATGATGAATGATTTATGTTTATGTTGTGGCACAAGTAAGAATGATTTAATTATGAGATGGGTGGGACCTATATCTCCCTCAAATGCATTGGGTAAAGATTTATATCTCATGAGATAGACATGGATGGAACAATAAGTTAATCCGATTCAGTATTACAGGACTGGAATGAGAAGTGAACTCGACTCAGAAAGGGACTTTGTCCACTAAGATGGTCTTGGCAGCAATGCCATGTCTACTATGGAAATCATTACATGTTATTAATGGATTCCAAAATTACATGTTTTATTCCCATGCTATTTTATCATTCTTAATGTTTCTTTATGATCTATGCCTTACGTACTTCCATGTTTTATGTCATTGCTCAATCTTTTGATGTTTAAACATTATGTTCATGTTTTTAAGTTCAAATGTATATGGTATGTTTTATTTTATCCATGCTTACCCTTACTAAGCATTTTATCTCACCCTTTTTATGTTTTCTTTTCCTCAGGATATAAAGAAAGGTTTTAGGTACGAAAAAAAGGGGAGAACATTAATGAAGATGTTGAAGATATTTCACCACGATTAGAAGATTATATTCCGAGTTTCCAAAGACACTAAACTATTATGATCCTTGTGTGTCTGTTTTTGTTATATATTAAGTATTCCGAAAAAGTAATGTAATTTACATGTACGTCAATCTTCGGGTCTCTATAGTTGGTATCAGAGGAAAGGTTTAGTTACCCTTTGGAAACTAGGATGTGGAAACGTTAGTGAGATCCCTAGAGATATTTCTAAGCTATGTCTAGGGATGTCCCTAAGGATAAGTATACGTATAGGATATAGTCCTAGAACTACTGTAACGATCATAGAATTTAACCTAAGATTTTAGATATTGACGGTACTCCCCCTTTACTATGTTGTTTTAACTAGCATGATTTTTTCCTCTCACATAATTTTTTTTTTGTTTTAGTCAATGGAGGGAACCAGAAGGAATTCTGTTAACATTGAATCCAATGGATAAAATGGTGACTATGAGAAACAAAATTGCATAATTCCTAGAGAGAAAGATATTGTGATTATGCTGAATCAGTCATCGCGATATATGATTAACCAGGTGAAATTTAGTGGTATGCCTAATTCATCAAATAAGAGGAAGGTAGACTTTTATGCATGTTCGCATGTTGAGGAGCATAAAGAAAGGAAGATTTAGATTTCTAAAGAAGGGAAGAAGAACCTTGAGGAATACCTCAAATAGAGGGGAAGATGTTATCTGTGTGGAGAAAAGGGTCATAGAGTGACAGACTGTTATGAAGTTTAATGTCTTATTTGTGGAGAACATGGGCATTACCCAACTCAATGACCTGACCTAAAAATTTACTTCTAAATCAAGGAAGAACTTATTCCAGGAAAATCATTGAAGTGGATGGAATGAAGTGTTTATGTATTGGTATTCAAGAATAATGTTGTTGAGGTACTTTTATGGTGTATTAGAATATTTTTTGTATTAGTCTATTGTGGTTTTCAATAATTTTATGGTACCAGTAACCATGAAAAGTGATTCAAATATTTTGGAAAGCAGATGATATGCGAATAATGAAGGGATAAGGAGAAAATGAAATGTTTTACAGTATTCATGAGCTCATGATTGATATAAGGACTAAGTGATATCATGGTTTGAGTATATAGAATTTTGAGGATTTTGGTATGTGGAAAGTGTTAACTTTTAACTGCATTCATGTTTTCACTAAGGTTCAATGGGTATTCATTCTTCAAGAGAATACATGATTAAGGTATTCACATGTTTGAAATTTGACCAACAAGATATATCTTATGATATATGGGGGATAAATGATGGCATTCACGTGATTGTTATGTGAAATTTCAAGTAATCATTTTCTTTATACTATGAGCTTGGACCGAAGTATTTTAGATAATCCTAGATATTAGAATGTATTATGTTGGACATAAGTTAGTATTGTTTAAGGATAGAACTTTTTTCGATATTATTGATGGGCTGTTATAGTAATGTAGTTTTAGAAAAAAGGACAACCTGCAGGACGGGCGATAGCCCATCGCGTCAGACAAGGCTGTGGGAATCGAACCCACAACCAAAGTGTGATTGACCTTTATCACCTACCACTAGCCTACAGGAAGTTCTTGGTTAGTAGAAACTAGTTTTATTTTATTACGCGGTATGATATATGAAGTATAAGTTCATTTTTGGAATCGTATACGATTAACCTCACCATAGATGGACTTATGTATTTTTTATAACTTTTCTAACCTTTTGTTTGAGAGAGATGGAATGACCCATCATTCTATCACATGATCTGCTAACACTTAATTAATGAAAAATTCAACTTCATTTCTTTAAGAGATGAAGTGGAAATTGTCCAAAGAACGACCAACGGTGAGACTGTACCAAAATCACGAAAGTATTTTTTCTAATTCCAATTTCATCAACTTTAGGGAAATGATCTTGAAAACCAAAAATGTTGTCCTAGTGCCCTTATATCTGATGAATCAGAAGGTACCTTAGATCATTACAAATCTATGGCTTTGTGATTGATGGCTTTTTCATAGCCATGTTCTCTACCACTCTCCATCATAACTTGATGGTTAGATTTTTCTTTCATATCCATATTTTCACCTATGTTCTCCTATATGGAAACCCAATGATGAGTTACTTTGGGTAATCATTACATTTCATAATTTAGTTTTTAAAATTAAGTTTTAGTATTCCTTTTTATGATGTGGGTTTCTATAAATAGTAAATGATTTATAACCCCGACGAATTTCGAGGGAGAAATTCATTTTAACGGGGGTAGAATGTAACACCCCGAGATTTTATGAAAAATATTCTTTTAATTTCATTGATGTCTTGTGTTGTAATCTAAAACAAGATTTTATTGTGCTATACTCAACACCTTATTAGCTTGCAGTATACGCAACACTATTCTTAGATTGTGTCACACACAATTTCATGTTCGTTTGATAATAGTCATTCTACGCAACATTGAGTGTATATATATATATATTCAATGTATAAATGAAAAATGGTTGGATTATATTATATGAAACAACAAAAGAGTCTTTCACAACATGCAACCCTAACTTGGCTTGCATTACACGCAATCACGACCTTCCTCGATAGCGTGTGTTGTACGCAATACCAGGTTTTACTAAACAATGATATATTATTATAATATTATTATGAACTAGCCGTTATGAATAGTATTAACTAAAATTTGAATTTTATAACATTATTATTCATCTTACACATTTTCTAGAACATGGTATAAGAACAAAATAAAAATTTCAGGTAAAATATGTATTTTTCAAAAAATGCATTTTTCCCGCCTTTTGATGGCGCACCCACTTTAAATCTAGTTGTTGACATGTTTATAAGTTCAATTTGACAAAATAAAATTCTTTTATTGAATCAGTATATAAAAATTTACATTGGATAAAGTTTTGATATTTTTCTGAGAACTTTCATATTTTAATGAATAGTAAAAACACACTATATTTTAATTAAAAAAAACTTTTTTCATCGTAATAATTTATATGTTTAAATTATAATATTTAATGGTTTTAAAGTATAAATAGAATATATTTTTACCATTTATTATAATTTATGTCATTAGCATTGATTTTACATTGAATTCGTAGGTTAAATCAATTCAATCTTTTGCAATGTTTTAAACAAAAACCCGTTTTCATTCGACAACGAGATTAATTTTAATTTAATTTCTGAAACTTCTGTGTATTGAATTTGAAAAAATGGATTCCATATTTGGAATCAGTGGGTCCAAATTATGTTAATAGGCTACTTTTTATTTTTGGGAATTATGAATAGTAACTACGGTAAATTTTATTTACCATAGTTAAAGGTAAATCGGGTAATTTAGGGTAAATATAATATTATAAAATTACCCTAACACATGCCAAAATTCTATTGTATGGCTAAAAGTATACCCATATCACCTAATGGTCGTATTAGATTCATTTTATAGACTTTTGACCATGAAAATAATTTAATTATTATTAAAACCAAAGAAAGTGACAACATGTCACTCTCTTAAATCTTTTAAGTATAATAATTTTAATTTAGTCATAAAAATCATAAAACTTTGAACATTAATAGTATCCAGAAAGATAATTAAATTATCTACATCATGATAAATTATTTATAATTTTTAGGGATTAAATAATTGTCATTAATGGTGATACATTAATGTTGCAGAAATTATTTATTAAGTGAAAAATCAGTAATATAGTTTTTATTGAAATAATAATACCCATTAAAAGACCCACAAACCTGAAAAAAACTTATTTTTAGTGTATATATACTCCATAATCATCCAATGACCTAATATATAACCTTTTGGAGTCTTATAAAAGTTATTATGACACTTATATTATTTTATTTTAAATGATGCCAAAGTTGTCACCTTCATAATTTAATATATATAACAATTTAAATATTGTGATTTTAAGATGATAAATTCGAGTAAAATTACTATTGTGAAAGTTAATATATTTATATTAATCATAGGATTTTAGTTTTAATTGTTATGCAAAAAATAAGTATATTAAATAATTATACAAAAATGTTGTAGTAATTACTTTATTAAGAGATAAACCAAATAAATGGTTTTAAAAATAATAAAATAAATATTATATGAACTATTTAATGTTCTACACTAATTTTCTAGATACATATGACCTTTTATGAATATATTAAAGCTTTTATTTCAAACATATATTCTGTATATATTTTATTTAAATTCAAATAAATGAATAGTGTCAAAATTGACACTATTGTTATTTTATAAAAATAACATATTATAAAATTGTTTAAAAATCACAAAAATATATAAAAATTATAAATTTAAATTTATATGGTCTAAAATTTTATAAAGTATCTAATTATTGACAATTCACAACAAATAAGTAATTATTTGTTCTAATTTAAAATTTAGAATGTTATTACCACAAATAAAATTAAATTGATTAAGTAAGGATAAATCAAGTTGATAATGTTTAAAATAATTTCCTAACATGTCTAAATTTTATTGGTTTATTATATTACAACCCTATATCATAAAATATTCGAATATGAGTCATTTTTTGAGGTTTTTAAGTGGGGATATATTTATTATAAATTAATATTTTTAAAATTTCCAAAGGTGCCCCTCTCCTCCCTTATAAAAGGGAACCTCATCCCTCTCTTCTTCACACCATTTTAATCCATTAATCTCGGAAAAACTCTGCCCATTTCACTTCCCCACTTCCCTAGAAACATCCTAGAGGTCCTGGTCTTCTTCAAATACCAATTTTAATGCCCTAAGAGGAGGTCTCAAAGAGGCGCTTCAAAGAAGAGGTAATGTCCGCTACCGATTCTTTCAACTTTATTTCTTCTTCCACTTCTTCTTATTTAGTTGTTTAATTATGAAGTAATAACATCAGTATCACTAATATACTGATGTGTTATTATAAGTATGAAACATCCCCATTTCACCTTCTATCCATCCTACGGAAAATGAAATCACCGCGCGTGCGTACGTACGAAATACCGTCTCCACGCCGTGGTGTAATCTGTTTTTCCACCAACACCTTACATGGATGAGTATAATGGTGTAAAGAATAAATAAATATAGTTATTATAACATCATACTGATTCTGATATATTATACCATCCACTCCAATTCTATTTAATAATTATGGGAACGATATCATCGCTCGTGCGTACGTACGGACTACCGTCTCCACGACGCGATGAGATTCATTCTCCATGTTAACCATTCATGAATGATTATAAAGTATATATAATGAATAATAATGAAATATATTACATAATAATGATACTATATTTATGTATATATATATGTATGTCATTTACTTAATTCCATTCAATTCAAAAGGGAAACGAAAACAACGTTCATGCGTACATACGACCTACCGTCTCCATAAAAGGTGTATTTCATTCCTTTTATCGGTATATAATATATATGTATATGATGAATATATATTATATATAAATCATTTTTTATATTATGGAATTATGTAAATCATGATATAAGTAATAATATCAAGAACGACAAGTCGAAACACATACGATTAATGAAATGATTTTACCCAAAACGCTGCTTTAACATGGAATTTACAAAAGAACAGGTAATATAAAGTCATAAGTGAAACATATATGATATCATAACAATAAATATGATTCTTTAATAATTCAATGACATTATTTAAATCATTATACAGGAGGTTTGGATACATACGAAGCATATCGGACCTAAGGTAAGGGATAATTGTGCAAGTCTCATTTTTATCCGAGATTGCTTATTCGTAAGTATTTACTGGGGTTATTGATATCATCCATGTTCATGTTTTATAAAATGTATTCGTGTATGTTTAAATTCCTTTTTACCCATTTTGGCTTTTACCCCATGGTATGGAAGGAATCTTTCTATTATTTACCCTACAAAGTACTTTTTGACTTTTCCGACAAAAGTACGAGAAGAATGTTTTTTTAACTTATACGGCATGAATGGATTTTTACGGTTTCATAAAGCCTAATTTTAATGAAGCGTACTCTAAAATATTTCAAGAATATTTTCAACAAAATACTTTTCTTTTAAAATTTCATGGCATTTTGTGAAAAAAAAATGATTTTGAAGAAAAAAGGATATTTTCTTCAAGAATTATTTTCAAGTGTTTTATCAAAACCATTTTCCATCTAAGATGAAATTATTTCATATGTGTTTGTTTCAAGTATAATGTCTCTATGATTTACATAGTTTCAATTTTCTTATGATGAAATGATATCCATTTTTTTATATATGGATTATGTTATGATGGGATGATGTTTATGAAACACATTTTTATTCTTTGGGCTATGATGAATGATTTATGTTTATGTTGTGGCACAAGTAAGAATGATTTAATTATGAGATGGGTGGGAACTATATCTCCCTCCAATGCATTGGGTTAAGATTTATATCTCATGAGATAGACATGGCTAGAACGATAAGTTTATCCGGTTCAGTATTACAGGACTGGAATGAGGAGTGAACTTGATTCAGAAAGGGACTTTTTCCACTAAGATGGTCTTGGCAGAAATACCTTGGATACTATGGAAATCATTACATGTGATTAATGGATTCCACAATTACATGTTTTATTCCCATGATATTTTATCATTTATAATGTTTCTTTATGATCTAGGCCTTACACACTTCCATGTTTTATGTCATTGCTCAAGCTTTTGTTGTTTAAACATTATGTTCATGTTTTTAAGTTCAAATGTATATGGTATGTTTTATTTTATCCATGCTTACCCTTACTGAGCATTTGAGCTCACCCTTTTTATGTTTACTTTTCCCCAGGATATAAAGAAATGTTTTAGGTAAGAAAAAAAAGGTCATATCATTAATGGATATTTTGAAGATCTTTCACCACGATTAGAAGATTATATTCTGAGTTTCCAAAGACACTAAACTATTAAGATCCTTGTGTGTATGTTTTTGTTATGTATTAAGTATTCCAAAAAAGTAATGTAATGTCTATGTACGTCAAGCATCGGGTCTCTACAAGGTGGGCCCTGGTGAGTCAGATCATGATAAAGTGGTATCAAAGGTGGTATTTCCTAGGTTGGAGTTTCGAGTTGGGCCTATTGTGAGGTGTGGTTTAGGAACTTAGTGTAATGTTGTCAGAGTGTCTTGATTTTGGCTCCTAGGCTAGGTAACCCAACGTTACAGTGGTGACCGACATTTCAGTACACTAGGACTCTTACTACTTTCTTGTTTAATTGGCATACTGAGGGATCAGTTACAGGGAACCAATGGTACATGCATTGTATAGGATTGGTTCTTTCTACTTCCATGTTCTTCTTGAGTCATATCCCAAGATATTCTCATCTAATAGTTGTATGTATTTCCAACTTTCAGGATTGATTACTTATGATATCCATATGGGATACTGATACATGATCGTGTCAATGATAAATTGATCAATAATGTATCAATTTAGGTACCCATACATGAGGTTTTTCCTCTTGGTAGGAATTGATTACCGAAACCATCAATTTATTAGTTCATAGATCCAACTCAAATGGACCAGATAGATGATAGATGACATGAAGTTAAGTTGATAAGACTGATTGATCATGATGATGATACAAATAAGATTAATACGTTACATGAGTTCCATCTATCACTACTAGAAAAATGACCCATAACCAAGGTTCAAAATCATGGGTATAGCCCCCAAAACCGTGGGTATAGCCTATACCCACGGTTTTGGGAATTGTGGGCTGGAATGACGTCGGTATAGGTCCCCAGCCTATACTCATGGTTTTCCAAAACCGTGGGTATAGGTGTTCTTCCACCGTGTCAACAAAACATACCCAATTTTCACCGTGTCAAAGGCTTTTACCCATGGTTTCAAAACTGTGGGTATAGATCCTAAAATAATGCAGGCAGCAGGTTTTGATCCCAAAACCTCTTAGCTGCAACCACCGCATCTAACCACTACCCTAACATCACCTATGTGTAAATATATTTATATTTAGTTAAATATAGTTATATAAACTATGGGTATAGAGGGAAGAACCATGGGTATAGGACTCCCGCAAAAAAAAAATTCCTTCCCACGTAAAAAAAAAATTTCCCGCGCACACACAGGAAACCTATACCCACAGTTTTTCATAACCGTGGGTATACATATTTTAGCCCAGACCTATCCCCATGGTTTTGGGGAAAACCATGGGGATAGGTACTCCTATACCCACTGTTTTCCAAAACCGTGGGTATAGGTGACTTTTCAGGACCTATCCACACAGTTTTGGAAAACCGTGGGGATAGACCCCCCTATGCCCACAGTTTTGGAAAACCGTTGGTATAGTCTTGAAAATTAATCTATTCCCACAGTTTTAAAAAACCGTGGGTATAGGGGTACCTATCCCCACGGTTTTTGGGAATACTGTGGAAATAGTTCCATTTTACAGTAGTTTATATTGACCTATTAGGTTTCATAGGGATCCATACCCTTAAGTAGTAGGGGATTGGATCAAGTTAGTGGTCTGAGTTTTTAGGCATACTAGTTAGATGGTTGTTCTTGTGACTAGTATTCTTCATGGACCAGCAGGGAACTGGTGGGGTATGATCACTAAGACCCATGATGAGATGATTCTCTCACTAATACCCTTATAATATCAATTGCATGATTATTATTAACCTTATAACCTTTTCTATATATGAATCCTAGAGATTATTGAGTTACATAAGGGTGATATATTAGTAGCTGATTACACCTCAAATTTTACTGACTTCACATGTTACTCTCTCAATATGGTGTGGTATGGATACTTCTCGGCATGGAAGTTTGAGCAAGGTCTCCATAGAGGCATCAATGTTCCCCTTATTCATTACCACTTATATTGGATCACTAAAGTGAGATTTGAATACAAAGAACTTCCTAATAGTGGGTTTTTTGGTAGTAGGATCTGGAAGTGGTCATCATGAGTTTGAGTGGTATGTATTAGATAGTAGGGATCAGATATCAGGTCCAAAGTGCATGAGGCATACTCATGCCCAAAAATAGACACACATATCTGTGCAAAAGGGTTTGTGTAGATGATATAGTCAACCTAACAAGGGATGATCCTATGCCTACGAAGGGTTTGGTCCCCTGGCTCATGATTTTCCGACCCGATGTGCAATAAATGTTAGATAGATAGTGGATGGATCTCTACAAGAGATGAAACATAGTGATAAAGGATCTTCCGAATGTGTTCAAGGTGGCCCTTGGGGAGGTAATGCTATTAGAGGAGTGGTTGGAGATCCAAAGGGAGGAGCTTAAAGTGGAGTACATCACTACGAGATACATCAACCTCCCCACCCGGTGGCCCACACTAGGCTTATAGGGATAGTGGTCAAGTGTGCGGTCTGTTGCAAGCTATGGAGGGATATGACCAGGCTGGTCATGAAATTATTCAAGGTATGATTTATGTATTTTCTTCTTTATCTCTAGTACTTGTAGACATAGATGTGATTCATTAATTTATCTCTATATACCTCATGCATAAGTTAAAACTTCTACTAGAATCTTTATCCTAGCAGTTATGGATAGATATTATACTGGGGTTGGTTCTTTTATATTGCACATCTTTAATCAGTGGGAGTTGGTTTTCGGTGGAGAGAGTTTCTCGAGGGACCTCTTGGCCATTTCAATGAAACCATATTATTTTACCTTGGGTATGGAATATCTGTCTGCAGTGTGTTCCCATATAAACTATCATCATATGAGATTTAGATAACTTCATACATAAGGGATGTGATTCTACTTCATGGAAGTTATATTATGGTTAAGTGATTGGTGATCACGATATGGAAGGTGCAACATATCACCCATCAGTTGGAGAGTTTATCCCATGGTATAGTATGATCTTGATTCATCTAGATTAAATTTATACTATATGATTATGTCAATAATTTCCATAAAGTTTTTTTAGGGCTACCTCCATGTCCGGATATTGTCTTCCATGTTTAATTAAACCCCAAGACACCACCTATAACTTCTATGGCATGTTGGATGGACCCCATTGACCACTTTGAGTTGAGGTTATAGTTGGAATACCTTTTGTAGAAAGGTTTTATTAGACCCAATGTATCCCCCTTGGTGGCTCTGATTTGTTTCACGAAAAATGAAGATAGGATTTTGAGGCTTTTTGTTGACTATTTTTGCCTGAATTAGGTAATAATCAAGGAAAAGTACCACTTTGAGGATTAATTACCATTTAAATAGTTGAAAAGTGGAAGTTTGTTTTAAAAGATTGATCTCAGGTCTAGATACCACCAGTTGAGGGTTTGTGATGATGATAATCTAGAGTCATCATTATGATGTCTCTACAGACACTATGATTTCTTAGTGATTCCTTTTGATGTAATGAATTCCCTCTCTAATTTCATGGCTCTTATGAATTGGATATTCAATACATACTTGCATTGGTTCATAACTATCTTCATTAAAAAAAATCTCATATAATTTACATTAGATGAGAATAATGAAATTAATTTTAGGATGGTCCTTGAATTTCTATGGGTTTTATGACTATATGGTAAGTTCTTGAAGTGTAAGTTTTGGATTCAATAGGTTAAATTTATTAGGCATATAATTCTTTACCATGGTGTAGTTTTGGATTCGATAATGATTGATATAGTTCTTACCTGGGAACCACCAAAGAGTGCATTGGAGGTGTAGAGTTTTCTGGTTCTAGAGGGGTACTAAAAGAGGTTCAAGGAATCATTTTCCATGATATTATCTCCTTGGACTACCTTGAAATGAAAATGGAATTCAATAACCTATATTGAGTAGTTTCAGAGAGCTTTTGATGAACTGAGGTAGTGGTTCATCAGTGCTCCTGTTTTAAGGTAGTATATGGAATTTTGAGATGCCCATAGAGTTATGATTTGTTTCATGTTGATGTAGAGGAAGGTGGTAATCACTTATGTGCCATGTAATTTGAGACTCCATGAGTAGAAATATTTTTCCCTGGAATTAGATTTGGCAGTGGTAGTCTCACCCTAAAGGTATGAAAGAATTGTCTTCTGGGGGATCATTTTTTACATAGTGCACTGGAATCTATGGTACATCTTCAACCAAATAGATATTAACTTAAGATAGAGGCAATGGTTGGAGTTCCTTAAGGAATATAACTTCAATATTGTCTACACTCCAAGTAATAGTGATTTTTGGTACAAAACCTTAGTAGTAAATCCTATTCTTGCTTAGTGGAGGAGGTTTATAAGAAATTGGCTTCGTTGTAGTTGAACCTAGTGGAGGAGAGGTATATAATTTATCTATAGTTAATAGTAAAAACTCTACTTCTCTATTATCATGTGAGAGAAGCTTAGTTGAGAGATGTCTACTTTGAGTTTGTGTGTGATCAAATATCCTTAGGTGATGCAACATGTGAATATTATAAAGGAGAGAGAACCTAATCCTTTTATAGGGATGAATGACTGGTCTAGTTACAATGCATGAGGAGGTGTTGAGAGAGTTTCATACCTCTCCATTGTATGTATATCTTATTGAGGAAAATATATGAAAGGACCTTCAGTATGAATTTTTATGGGCCAACATGAGGTGAATAATTTCCAAGTTTGTCTCTCAGTGTCTCACATGTCATCAGGTAAGGATAGAACATTAGGTTCCAATGAGTTTGACTCAACATCTTGAGATCCCAAAATAGAAGTGTAATGGAATATCAATGGATTTTATAATGGGGATTACATAGATAATGAGATACTGTGATTCTATATGGGTTATTATTGACTGATTTACCAAGTCGACACATGTTCTTTTCATCTGAGAGTAGAGTTAGGTTGAGAGTTTTTGGTAGTTATATGCATGTGAGAACATCCATCCTTATGGGGTGATAATGATTATTGTATCTGATAGTTATTATCATTTATTTTATAGTTTTTATGGGTTTTCAGGAGGATCTCAAGACATAATTATGGATGAGAATATTGTTCAATCCATAGATGGATAGAAATACCAATTGGACTATCATGGTCTTAGAGGATATGTTGAAAAACTATGTGTTGGACTTTGTCTTAAACCGAGAGGATCACTTTCCATTAATAGAGGTTTCTTATAATAACAACTATCACTCTAATATTTTCATGAAACCTTTTAAGGTCATGTATAAGAAACCCTAGAGTTCATTCTTTTACTAGAATGAGATTAGAGAGATATTTCTTATCATGTCAAAAATAGTGTAGGAAGTGATAGAGAAATTTAATGTGATCTACAAGCATATGAGTGCTGCCCATAGACAATAGAAAACTTATATAGATCGATGTAATATGCATTTGGTGTTGGGGAAGGGATAGCATGTTTTCTTGAGAGTCTCCCCATGACAAGGATTGTGGACATTTCGATGAGGAAGAAAGCTATCTACATGGTTCATTGAGCCATTCAAGATCCTATGGATAGTTTGTGAGGTTTATTACCACTTATCCTTTCTTCCATAGTTGAATAGAGTGAATGATATCTTGAATTAGTCATATATGATGTGATACATGCATAACCTAACACACATTATTAACTGGGTAGATATGGACATCGATGTGGGATCCAACTCATTAAAAAACTCGAAGAAGATCAAGGATTGTCATGAGAGGATCCTACATGGATGGAGAATCCTTTTGGTTTGATTTTTTCAGAATCATAAGAGTGTTTAAGATAGATCATGGGAATGTGAGAGCTAGATGTGAGCTCAGTACCCCCAAATATTTTTAGCCTATGTTTTTTTTGGAGAAAACCCCTTAAAGGAAGGGGGGGATATAATGGATTCATGTTTTTGAAGTTTGATCCTTTGAATATTTATTTAAATGTATCTTGATTTTTCCTTGGATTCAACAATGTGTTTTGGGTATCATAGGACCCTAGGATTAATATATTAAAAATATTAATATATTTTCAAGCATGTTCACACATCCTTATAGAATAAATGGTGTTCATATTTCTTGGGACCTCAGATGGGTAATTTGAGATTTAAATTATTTTTGAAATTTGGGGTTTACCGTAGACATGATATAAAACCATTCAGTGTCAGGTGTTCAGTTGAATGCGACCATTGGTAGGTGTGTTATGTGAATTAAATAATTTATTTATTGAATTTATATAATTTCCTCAAAAACCTATCCATCAAATATAAATAATTCATTATGAAAAATTCATAGAGTTATCCACATAACCCTGGGTAATTAGAGGAGAAGGAGAGTGTCATTTTCCTAGACAGATCATGAATGAGGATCAATGATGAATGATCGTGGATAATCATTAAACATATGATGAATGTGATGGGGTCATCTTCTTCATTTATAGTGGATGTTTTCTTCACTAGTGATAGATACATTCTTAAGGTAGGGAATGTTATTTAATGTATTATTTCCATATTTTATTCAATTGATGGTAATAGATTATAGATCTTCTTATTTTATCAAATTTTCACTCTTCACATAAACCCAATTTCAAATATCATTCCTAAAAAAATTTATTTATATCATCTACACCCTTTCTTCACCTTTGGTTTCACTTAGTGTAATAATTTGTTAGGATCAAACTGGAAAATGATGGAATCACCTTTTTCATGTGATTTTCTCCAAGTTAATCATTATGTTCTTTGTTGTTGGCCAATAGTGTCATATTTTGACATTGTTGATCTATATTTGAGTGTGACCGTACAACAAAATTCACGGGGAGATAATTAATGATATGAATATCATTTTTTTATAAATGGATAAAGGTTTTTCATGGATATAGGTGATGGATTCATGGACCAGAACTCTATAATGAAATGAGTGGTGTGATGGTTATTGCGTGGGTAGTTGGAATTTTATTTTATATCCACCAATGGTCTAGAAATGATGATTGGAGACATCATTCCTCATTTATAGGCATTTAGATTGAGTCAATTGGTGGAGGAAGTAGCAGAAGATTTAGATCTAGAATTATTGTGAAGGAACATTGGTTTTTAGAATTCTTAAGTACACATATTGTAGTTAATAAGAACACTTGTTGTGTACCCCACTTATTTTGGTGAATAGGGTTTTAGATAACATAAATATCACACACCGTGTGGCTAAACAAACACACTGTGTGAACCTACTTGGGTGGCCAGGCCATCTGCTGAAGTAACACACCCAAGAACTATTGTATGTATATACGTTGTGTACCCTGAGGGACATGTCATCTATAGGTAAATGTATAAACAAGCTGTGTATCTTGTGTATGTTCCCAAATAACACTAGCATAACCAAAGAACATGAGTGTATGGTCCAAAGTGCATGGGTATGGGCCGGAGGAAACAAGTATACACCAGGATAATAAGACATGTCATGTAATCCTTGTACATCTAATGTGGTGAGATAAGGCTCCCCATTATATATAAAGAGGACACATCGAGGTGTCAAGGCAGAGTCACTTGTCATGTGACATTATGTACACACAATTCACTTTTTCCAGAGTATTCTACGTTGTGTATATCCTTCTTCTAGACTTATATTTTCACTCTTAAATATCCTATCCTAAGTAGTTTTTCATGAATAACAAGTTTGTGGCCTTCATTTTAGCAATATAGATATGATCCAAGGTGATACTAGTAAGATTCTTCTCTCAATGATGCTTAGCCTATGGTAGTGATCAGATGTGATCATTGGAGTGTTGTTGGGGTTAGTACTCACCTATATCTCTCTAAGTGGAGGGTCCCATAGATTGTTCCTACAGTTATAAAAAACTCCCCATACTATATAGGCTATAAATCCTCTATATTTAGAATGAACTGTTCTTCTGAGGTCAAGTGGTGATCAATTCCTCTATTAGAGTGTTTCTCCCCCGGTATTGTTACTCAATGTCAAGGTGTGATGGTCTCCATAGTCTAGAGAGGTTATGTATGATATTTGGACACATGATGGGACCATTGGGGCTACATGAAAACTCTTCATTCATAGTTGTTTTTGGAAATGGTGACCCCCTTTCTCACTTATCTTATGTTTCTTATGAGAATATCTGATTTTGGGTTTCTTTACCATCTTTATTTATGTGTTGATCTAACTGTTGTATTTTATATTTATCCCTTTTTTGGTTTTTAGGAGATCCTACTAGGTATGTATAAACTCACACCTATATGCCTTTTCCTGCACGATTTGTGTCTTATGTTGATGAATGAATGGTTGAAGATAACCATAGTGAAACTAGTTTCGAAGAAGCATAGTAGTTCTTGGTGTGGACCATGTTCACTAGTTTATATTAGAGATTTTGTGTCGGGATCTCTTTTCATTTTTTATTTTGTGATAGTTTTGGACCTCATTTCTAGTTGGGATGTATTTTTTCCCTTTATATTTGTTTTTTAACCTATTTTACTTTTGACACTTTTCAAGAGGTTGTAGAATTTATGGTTTACACTCTAGATGTTTCAGTCTTTTATTATATCTCTAAACTACTGCATGGAGATGGTTGTGTGTGACTATATATGTACTTAGGTTTATGTATCCCATTTTTATATTATTCCAACTCGTTAATTTTTCCCATCCCCTGGACTATTATAAGCATGATTGGGTGCCACCGTCATTTTACCACTAGGCGAGTAGACGCTAGCATGTTGGTATGTGACTGTTTAACCTATATTAATTGATACAACAACCACCAAAACAATCACATATTTTTATGAAATTAAATCCTATAGAAGAAATATATATTTTACTTGGTTCATTATAAATGGATACATATATGGAGAATATATAAATGACATTAAGATGTGATAGAATCCATTAATATTTTCTAATTATATGGATACAATTTTTTGGCCATGGTCACTCCATGCAAGGTACACTGCCTTACAATTTGTTGCACTTGGTCACTCCTCACTCAATTCACACTACCTCTTCTTCAAGTAGAAAAACTACTTCCATGAATTATCTTCCACATTTTATAGGCTTGTTTTTCTCTTAAAAAAATAAGGAGAATTATATTTTTTATTTTTTTATCATGAGAACCTTATTACATCATAAATCTTAATTTGATTCTATATTTATCTTATCCTCTACTGCACCCTTTTTTACAGATGATTTCAAATCCATAATGAGATACCTATGTATTTATCTTACATAACACAATTTCAAAAGTAGTTATTATCCATATGATAATAATTACACACTATAATTATTATGATTCCCACAGTCAAATTCCACTCCTAAATATAACAAAGGATACTTACTCTTCTTCCTTCTTGATTAATATTGGACATCATATGTATTCTTTTTTTCCAGAATACCCATTGGATGTCTTCGTGTGAAAACACCTATAGGAATCTAACTAGAAATACTATTCACTAAAAACCCATCCTTTCATGTATCCCTTGGTCCATAAAACTTAGCATGTAACTCCTAGTATGTAACCTTGATCGTGAGACATTGGTCCTATAACCTAGAGTTTTAAACTACTAGAATACAACCTCTATTCACATAATCTTGATGATATATCACTATCACAAGTATTTTTTGTTTGTATGATACATCCTTAATACTTCAATCACATATCACTAGTCACAAGTCCCTGATTCAGAAACCTACTCTCATGATCAAAGTGTCTTATCCTATTCATGTTTCATGGATCACAATATTTCATTCACATAAACAGTTCACATGATCTTAATAATTATACTTCATCACATAAACCCATCCATAAACCAATTACATGATATGAATGAAAAACTTCTTAAGATCACTTCATCTGAATACTACCTACTTACTCTCTGGATAAACTCTTAATTTTTCATCATCCTCTAAAAACGTGAAAAAATGAGTATTTATAGATATTTTCCCACTAACTTAGTGTATGATAAAACGGATCATCCATAAGATTCACTAACCTATAAAACATATATACACCATTTAAACAAAAAACTTGCGATCACGTGCCTTGGGAACATCCAAACCTCCCCACCTAACTGATCCACCTCTAGTTACATAACTCCATCTCCTAACCCAAATCAAAAAACTTCTTCATGTAACTCATATAAGCTCAAATTTTCATGGTTGTATGAAATCACTATCATTGATAGTGTATCTTTTTTCACATGCTTCATAATACTTCCTTCAAAAAATACTTACAAGAAACTCATCATTCCTTGATTTCTTTATGTTTATATTACTTCCACTATAACTCCCTTTATACAATTCACATGAACATAACTCTTGATTGAACATACATGGTTGTATGACTTAACGAGAATTATGTAATACTGTGACCCTTTCATGATTATATGATCGCATGACCCATAAGGGTTTATACAAAACACCTTATCAACCAAGATTTTAAGCAACAAAATTTGGTGATCATTGTGAAATAATTCCATTTTAATTTCCTATTTTGCGCTTCTTAATATTTAATGAATGGATCACTCATCAAATGTTTAGTATAAGCTTCTCTACCAGACACCACATATTCAAAAATATCTTCTTCTTTTTTGAGTTAAATATTCAATACAATATTTACCACTAGCCTATGTAAATCAATAACTCCCCCATAATCTATCTATACTAGTCAAATATGAAATCAAGTCCCTAAAACACCAACTAGGTTCTTGATATATAAAGATATCCATGATCTCTTTTAGTTTCTCCACACAAAGTACTCATGGCCTACACAACCTCCAAAAATGACTTCATCATCTACCAACACACCCACCATACTATATGAAACATTTACTGATAACAAATAAACCACAAAACATATGTTTGGGGAAAAAAATTCCATGAATGATTGATGCATTTAGTTAATGGACCATTGGAAATGATATATTTTATTTAATATTATTTAAAAATATATCAATTTATTTATTTGATTGGTTATATTTATATAATCATGGTTCATAGGATATAATAATAATAATATTTTTATTATTTGATATGGGGATTAATTATAATAAATAGATTGATAAGGTATTTTATGAAATTATCAATTCTGTATCCCTATGTTTAAAGTCATATTTATATCATTTTTTATAGGTGAAACTAGTTGTGCACAATGATAGCCTTTCTAGAACTCTCTCAATCCCTAGAAATATTCCCATCCACACAACCTCTCAAGAACTTGTAGATAACAAGAGAACCCATTATTATAATCAACAATAAATGATATAAAGCACTTGTCTTTGCCATTCTAGCACTTGTAGATTCCATATCATCATTCAGATATTTGTAGAGCATGTGTGGGTAAACCTGGAGAATTACTAATTTAAATTCTTTAATGAAATGATGATATGGAAAGAGTGATAATGGAAATTTATTTAAAGGATTATAAAATATGATTAAATTAATGTTTTAAAATAATTATAAAATAAATCTAAAAGATCCTCTCTAGAAAAATTTTGGGGTTGTGTTCATCAAATCATAAGATTTATCTATTAAAACTGGAAAATAATATAAAATATCCATATTACCACTGATTCCACCATTCCCCAGAACCGTTAAGTTGTATCATAGTGGTCACATTCTAATTTATAATATTTTATTATTTATTTGATAAATTTATTACCTTTTTCTGTTTTTTAATTTATATAATTTTGTTCTTAATGAAAAAGTGGATAAAACATGTTAATCTAAGTTTTTGTGGACTATAATAATATATGGAATGCAAATAATAGTTGAATATTCCAAATAGATATTCCAAGGTTTCTATATTCCTGAAATAAATAAATGAAATGTAATGGTAAATTATATATTGTGTACCCATGTTCAACTCACACAAGGGGTGAGCCATGAAAATCTCAACTCTCTATGTGACTCGATACACAATGTCATTACACACAACATACTAACTTCTAGCATAGAACATGGTTTCATAGAGATTTCATAACATGTATATGGTGTAAACATGAAGTAATTGAAGGTTTGGGGTGAAATGAATGCATCATATGGGTCGTACCCCACATTTATTTTTGTCATGATCGATGATTAATTAGATATTTATATGACAATAAATGTCATGATCAATGTAATTGAATCAAAGAATATAGATTCATAAACCTTTGAACCAAAATGTAGGATCATCACATATTATTTATAATCAATTTAAGAAATTAAATAATTAACGTGTGAAAAATTCTTTATTCATTGATGGATTGAAAATTGATCTACATTATACTAAACTTGTGATGTAGGAGTAAAGAATATATTCCCTCTAACACTGACCCAAATGTGTTCCACAAATCTCTAAAAAAACTATCGTAATATCTAGGTTCTTTCACAGAAGATCCTATCACCCACGTCATTCACCTTTGATCTCCATGTGAATCACTTCCAAAGGATTCTCCTTGGTCTCTCTAAACTCAAGAGTGGAAGTTAGAGAAATATCATTCTCCATTATGGATAGTGTTCTTGTATATGGGAGGTATCTTGGGCTACAAGAGGCTTCTTAAGATTTCATTATGAAAAAAATGAAAAAAAATAGCTCTCTTGAAAAATAATATAATTGGTTTTATATACCACTAAGGATAGAAATAGATAATTACACAAGTTCCCTTTAATATATATTTAGTCCTTATGAACCCATGTGTCTATATTATTATTATTATTTCTTTCTATGCGCTAAAATCACAAATTAAATTAAATATTATTTGCTAAAATAATATTCAATATATATTATTTCTCACAAGGCCATTAAAATCGGTCCCCCATTCCTCAAAAATATTTATCAGGCCTTGAATGATGACTATTTATATAATAAATAAATATTAATATATTATTTTTCAATAAATAAATATCATATTACCTAAATAGAAAATAAATATTTGTTAAATATTCAGCTCACACAATATTCTCCTAAATAACTGGTGAGAAAATATATGTGATCAAATAGACATGAATAATTATTAAACCTAGCGTGGAAATAATTTTTATTCATCTTTATTAAATAATAAATAATAATATATCATTTAACTAATATTCTGGATATACTAAGTGTGTGAACCACTACACCTCTTTCTCAATGGCATATGGAAATGAAGCCTGAAGTCGAAGGTTAGAATCTTGAAGCACACTGAGGCATCCATAGATAAAGAATTTAATGTCACAATGACATAATATCTCATACAAACTCGTACTGTGTAATATAATATCTTTATCATGATATCTCTAATCAAGTAGGTTTCATGTCAATTCCATAAACTAATGTGCTCGATGTATCTTTATTTTAATTTATACAAATGTAACTTACCAATAGAAAATTGTGGCCAAGGATTTATTTATTCTATATAATTACCATTAAAGGTAATGAGGTGTCAACTTCCATTAATGAATATAAGGTACAAATTCTTTTCTAAATTATTCATTAATAAAATGTTACTCATGATGCACCCAATGTATCCTACCTAGCCACAAACATATGTCTTCACGGTTTTTTATCAATACATAAAATTAAATGGATTATAACACTCATTAATAAGTATATTATAGTAAAAGGATCAATACACACCTTCATAGATAGGATCATTCAATGACACACATACATGCGGATTTTCTACTGGTGGATCTCATTCTCATAATATCCTACACTGGATATTACCAAGGGTGTATACCATGGGTAGGTGCCTCAAAGTCCTATGAGTATTCACCTATGATAGCCTAAAACATTTATGTCCACAAAATGATTTATTATGGAAATATATCATATATTTAAGAATACTATCTTAGAACTTCAGGTATCTCATCATAGTGGGGAACTGCTATGACCATTCAATGTGACTACTACTCAAAGGAAATTATCACATACTATGACATGTAGAAGAACAATCATGATATGAAAATGAGATTATTAATATTTAAAATAATTAATATATTTTATCATAAAATACAGAGAAGTTTCTTCTAGTTCACCAACTCCATCAAACTCATAATTTCACTAGAGCCAAATACTAACAAACATTAGTCTGCTAGCTCTGGAATGATACTCATTCCTCTATTGATATAGGCATTTAGTCAAGGGAAATGCCACATTTTCTTATTTGGGAGATCTTATTACCAAAAATTCACCCCTTTGATAAAAATGTATCAAGAGGAGAAACCTATAGAGTATGTTCTTTATCTGTGGGTGTGACCATGTCTCTTTTGAAAGATCTTCCACTACATAATTATTATAATACAATGTTGTAGGTTATTTACTTATTGGTAACAAAAAAACTCCTAGAATAAATTTCTTATATAAATGGATTCATTTCCCACATCATAAGATTATATATACTCAGAATCCATTATAAAATCATCAACAATTGGATTCTTTGAACTCATCCAGCTCATAGATCCTCAATTGATACAGAGAACATATCCTGACTATGAGTTCATATAATTTTTTTCTGTTTGAAAACTAGCATCAGTATAACTATGATGGTTATCTCCCCATCTCCTCCATACACTATGAACATATTATTATATCTTATCAGATACTTAAGGATAGCCTTGACAGTAGACCAATGATATTCTCCAGGGTCTTCTTGATATCTACCTACCATGCACAATGCATAGGAAACATCAAACCTAGTACATAACATAGAATAAATGACTGATGTTATCACTAAATCTTATGGGATATTACTCATTATAGCTTTCTCCTATTCTGTCTAAGGAAAAATTTTCTTTGAAAGGGGAATACCATATAACACTGGAAGCAATACCCTCTTGGATTGTTCTATACTAAATATCATAAGTATCTAGTAAACATATGTAATTTGAATTAGTCCAATAATAATATTAGGCATATCATGAATGATCTTGATCCGTATGATATAGGATGATTCGCCTAATTCCTTCATGTGGAAACACTTGTTCAACAATCCCTTAATGGACTGTAATATTGGTATTTCATTTCCAATAAGTAATATGTCATCAATGTATACTACTATAATGAAAACTATATTCTCACTAAACCAGTTTTAAACACATGGTTCACATTTGTTCTTCATGAAACCAAATTATTTTATATCATCATTGAATCTAATGTTCGATGACCTGGATTCCTGTTTTAATCCATAAATGGATCTCTACAACTTCTAAAAAAATTTGGCATCACCTGGAGTCAGGAACCCTTCTGGTTATGTCATGTAGACATCTTTCTAAAGGTTCCCATTAAGTAAATCTATTTTGAAATCCATCTTACAAGTTTCATATTGAAGGTTCCCTTTAGACACTAGCATTGATTAATAGGTATTTAATTTACCTTCCATGTCCAATTTTCTCTTGAATACCCATTCTCACACTATGGGATTTACATTTACTAGAAAATTGACTAGGACCCAAACACTGTTCTGATCGATGGAATCCATTTCAGATTTCATGGATTCTTTCCATCTTGAATCTTATGATCTCTCTACTTCCTCCCTGTATAATAGAGGTTTATCATAATCAACCAATAATGATTCACTATCTTTAGTGGCTATAAAAACTTTTATCTCTAGTTCCCTTAAAAAATAATGTTTTTTAGGAACTAATTATTCTATGGGGACCTGTGGAATATGTTATTATACCAATTCTTTTGTATCTTAAGTATCAATTCATTGAACTCAATATTTTTCCCAATATTTTTTTTGATGAAGTGCTTCATCTCAAGAAAGATGGATTATCTTGCAATGATGGCTATATTTTCTGAGCGGTTGTATATGTAGTTTTAATTTTTCCATGGGATACCCTATAAAGAAACACCTTGTGCCCTAAGGTTCTAGTTCGTTGCCTGAGAATTTATTAAACAACACCTCATAACCCCACAAATGTATATGTAACAAAATTGGGTTTCTTCATACTCTATAACTCGAAGAGAATTCCATTTGACTCTTTAGTTGGTAAACATTTTGGTGAGTATGCCATAGTTTGTAATGAATATCCCCATAAGGATAATATAAGATCTACATCACTCATAATCCAATTCACCATATATAATATGGTATGGTTACTTCTTTCACTAACACAATTCAACCATGGCGTATAAGGTGGCGTGAGTTGGGATACAATCTCAAACTCTCATAAAAGGTTAATAAACTCTTGGTTAAGATATTAATCACCTAGATTCAATCAATGATTATTTATCTTCTTTCAAATTTTATTATCTACATCATTATTTAATTCATTGAATTTATCAAAGTACTTGGAATTATAACTCATCAAGTAGACATATACAAATATACTCAAGTCATCAGAAAAAAATCAATGATGTAAGAAAATCCACCTCTAGCTTCTATGGGAAATGGTCCACACACATCACTGTATACCAATACTAAAAACTCTATGGACATTTCTCCCTATCCAATGAATGTAATTTTGGTTATAATTCCTTGTAAACATGAAATCCATATTTGAAGTGGTTTTATCGCAAAAGATTCTAAATAACCATATTTATATTGATTTTTCAAATGCTTCTAATTTATATCACCAAGATGGAAATTCCATAGTTAGGTGTTATATGCATTGTTTGAATATGATTTTATCTATTGACAATTATTGTTTTTCATAATTAAATAAATAAAGACCGTTATTTAAATATTTGATACCATAACATTTGTTATCTTTATAAAAGAGAAAAAATTATTTACAAACATGAAAATAAAACAATATGTATCTAGGAATGATACAAAAATTATGTTCTTGGTTAAATTTGAAACATAATAAAAATTTCTTAAAACCAATATCAAACTTATTGGATGTTAAAGTTAGTAGTCACTAATGGCTAGAGAGTCTATCCTCACACCATTAGATGCTTGCAAATACACATCTACTCTAGAAATATTTTGGAATCTACTTGGTTCCTATATTTGTATACAGATATGAGCACCACAAGTTTTATCTAATACCCAATGTATAGATACTTAAAGATTACACATGATAATGAATGAAACTTTAGCTTCCCCTTACTTCTGGGTGCAGTTCTTCTTCTAGTGGTCATGCTTTTCACATGAAAAACATACCGTCTCAATTTCCTTTCCCTACCTCTATATATTCATCTTATTAAAAGGATTGTTCTTAGAATATTTAGTCTTATTATGAGTCTTGGCCCCATGATCCTTATTCTTCATTTTCTTATTCACCAAAAGGACCTTAGGTTTTCCTTAACCCATGCATTTATCCACTTGAAAAAATAAGATAAATAAGTTATAAAATAATATTTTCATTTTTAATCATATTATAATTAAAAATAAAAATAGATAAGGTCTTGGGTAGTGAAGAAAGGTTGAGATCTTTATGAAACTCATTTGGGAATTTAATAGTTAAGATGGTTAGGCATTCAATGTAACTAATAATCTTGACTACATAATGCCCTGATGGTGATAAATATCTATGATTAGTTGTAAAAAGAGCATTATAGATCTCATATCCCTCTTATCTCACCTTCTCTTGATAGATATCCTAAATGTGATACATCATGTTATACACATCCATGTCCTCATGTTTCTTCAAAATATCATTGTTCATGGATGATGACATGAAACATTGAACATCCATAGAACCTTTCCAATTTTTCTCATAGATAGATAAATCTTCCTTACTCACCTCATTATGAGGCACATCAGAACAACAAATACAATTTTATTTTAAATAATAGGATAACACATAATCACCTTTTCCATTCTTGGTAATTTTTTCCAGTGAGAATGTTATACTTCTCAAATATGGATCATTTTCATATGTTTGAAGTCATTTTTATTATTTTTTATAAAAATAATATGTGCATAGTTTTAGTGATTTATCTCATAAAACATAGATAGATAAATAAATAATATATTTATTAATCTCCCACTATTTTATCGAAAACTAATAGTCCTCACCAATGGATATGGAATATCATATATCTTGGATATTCTTCTGGAAAGGATCCATATTCCCCTTCTTATCTCTCTAAATTTGACTATTAAAAAAAATTTAAGGTTATTAGGTAGGAATTAAAAACTACAAATGCATTAACCCATAGTTCCTTGATCCTTTGAGTGGACTTACCAATCCTAAAATCCTTAAATTGTATTTCCTCAACATTTTCCTCTCAGTTACACCAAGTGTTTCTTTAGAAGTCATCCCTTGATGTGAACTAAGTTAATTCAACCCAAAACATCATGTTAGAATTCCCTGATAATTAAATGCACCCCAAATTTGGCTGGTCAAGCACTTTGATCTATGGTTTGATTTTAACTGAAGTAGTGGAAGGCTATACAATATTAATATATATAAATGTGGTATTTTATATTTTATGCATAAATTTATTATTATTATTTTTATTACATACTTGTTAATATTATATTTATTTATTTAACTAATTAACCATTTATTATATATTATTAACGCATAATACAATTTCTTTTAGTTCAGCATTGAGTTCTTTCCAATTAATTAATTCATGTGATCATGAAAAAACATCCATAATGAAATAACTATGAAAATTTACTAAAATAAAATAATAAATGGGTATGATCATGTGATTTTACTAATGGTTAGTTTATCTAGTTGATGATAAACTAATAGTCGACCTAGGGGGAAAGCACCTTGAACCATTTATGGTTTGTGTTGTAGCTTTACACCTATCTGCCTATGGATATCTCTTGGGCTAGTTTCACCCAGGTTACAAACTTCAACCACCTCCACATACTTGAGTCCTCCATCCATTACAAATTCTTTTAATCACATACAAGAAAGGGGAACATAAAGGATTGGTTAATTAAAATACATAAAAGAAACCATGGGCATGTATTCCCTTACATAATAAGAGGAGGGATGACACGTAGACCAACTATTTAATTTAGTAATAAATTAAAAGAAAATAATTACATACAAAGGTCTGGTCTAAGCTCATGATCATCCACATACATGAAATGAATTACAAATTTAATAAAATTAGCATTCAATTCTAATCATTCTAATTTAAGATAAATCACACCGAAATAAATTAATTATCTTATTTAACTAATCAATTATTTTATCTTAATTCTCATCTGAATTTCCTTATTATTATCATTCATTATAATTACAAATTTTTTTTATAAATTTAAATAAAATTAACTGTGTTAAAAAATTTACCTTGTAGGCAACATGGTTAGTACCTATCTGAACTACCTGATGAGTATTATACTCATATATTGTTTACCCTTGATACTTGTAGCATACATGAATTATCAAGTAATATCATGATGTGTACTATAAAATTAATGATAACACGGTTCACATGATTTTTTACATACTTTGTAATGATTCAAAGTACGTAGAGTAATAACTATAATATGACTTATACATGATATATAGATGTAAACATTATGTAGAAATTAATTAAACATTTATATATATATATATATAAATTTTTCACATGGTGGGTCCTATCAACTTAATTTCCAAACACAAGTATATATTGATAAGGTTTGCACGGTATAATAAATTAATTTTAATTGTGCATAATTTGGTAAAAGTACATAGTATGTACATTTAATAAACATGGTGTGTATTATTCTTACCCTCTATCTGTGGAACATGCCTTGAGACTAAGGATGTGACTGGGCCAGGGAAAATTTTGGAGTACCCAATGTGTACATGGTCTATATGTCATGTGGTCTATGAGTTATATGGCCACCAGCCATGTAGGTTTTTTAAGAGAACACAAGACCCATCTGTGACTAAGGGACTACAAAATGTGTTCTGAAGTTACACAGTTTGAGTTCCAGCTAGTTGTTCTCCAAGATGGCCTGGTCAACATGTGGTGTATAATTAAATTCATAGCTTATAATAAATTCACATGACTTGAATTATTTCCAAATTAATTCTTGGTGCATTAAACACTAGTGAACAACATGAATATTCAGTTTACATGGTGTGTACTCTTATGTTATTTAGCTAGACTCTATGGAACCTATGGATAAGATCCTTAAGTTTATCTCATTCATATAATTAAATGATTTGATTATATTTACAAGAAATGAATATGAAGAAAAAAGATCTCGAAATTCATATTAAAATATGATTAATTGGAAATTGAAAACCAATAATAAATGTGTAAATCAATCAATGATCTTTAAATAATTATAAATAATTATGCTACCCCTCTGAGGCCACTTGAAAGTTCTGAGTGTAGTGGAAGCGTCAGATAGGTCGTGACCAACTTTAATTTTTTTCGTGTTTGATGATTAATCTGATATTTACAAGATGATAAATGCCATGATCAATAGAATTGAATCAATAAATATAGAAAATGGATAAATGTTATAACTGAAGTTCATGGTCATCACATATAATTTATAATTAATTTAATAAATTAAATAATTATATTATGTGAAATTATTTCTTCATTTATGGATCAGATAATGGATCTATGTCATACCATCATTGTGTTTTTATGAATCAATATTATATTCCCTCAAGCAGTGATCCACATGTATTCCAAAAATATATGAATTTCACTATAGGAATCTCTGTGTTCTTGCATAGAGGATCATATAACTTGCATCATTTTCCTTTGAACGCCCCAAAAATCACTTCCAAAGTATTCTTGTTGATCTCTCTTGACTTGATAGTGGAAGGTGGAGGAATATTTCTCTCTGTTATTGAGAGAATCATAGGATAAGTGACCTCTCTAGGGCTATGAGAGGATTCTATGGATCTTGTTGTCCATAATAAAATAAAACGTGTCTCTATTGAAAATAATAATAATTGGGTTTATATGTTGTTGGGGTTAGAAATAAAAATAACACAAGTACCCTTTAATATGTATTTAATCATTATGAAACCCCATGTCTATAATAATAATACTATTACTATTTATTGACATGTGCTAAACTAATGAATTAAATTAAATATTATTTAACAAAATAATATTCAATATATATTATTTCTTATCAGACCATTAAACTTGGTCCGTCATTCCTCTACAATATTTATCAGGCCTTAAATAATGATTCTTTATTTAATAAAAAAATATCACTGCATTATTTTCTAATAAATAAATAAATATTATATTCAATAAATAAAAATATTTATTTATTAAATATTCTGCTCACATAATATTCTTTTGAATAATAGGTGATGAAATATTTGTGATCAAGAAAAGAAGAATAATTATTAAACCATGTTCTGGAATAATATTTCTTTAAAATTTTAAATAATAAATAATAATATATTATTTAACTATGATTCTAGACAGACTTAGTGTGTGACACTCTAGGACTCTTTCTCACTGTCATTAGGTGAAGCAGTCTAAAGTACAAGGTTAGCATCTAGGAATATATCGTGGTACCAATATAGAAACAATTTAATTTATGAATAATATAATATATCATACATATTATTACTAGGTAATATAATACATTTTTCATGATATATCTAATCAAACAGGTTGTAGGTTGGTGCCAGTAACTTATGTTCTTGATGTATCTTTGACATTTTGGAAATAAAAATTTCTTATAGAACACAATGGGAATTTATTTAGGATATATCATATCCATCAAAGGAACTGAGATATAAATTTCATTAAAGAACATAACACACAAATCCTTTCTCTCATTATTCATTAATGAAATATTACTCATGGCACACAATTCATATCCTACCTCACCATGAAAATATATCTTCATGGTTTTCGAAAATACATCAAATTACGTGACTTATAACAATAATTAATAATAATATTAAAGTCTAAGGATAAATAAAAATGTCTATATATAGGAATATACAATGAAAAATATAAATGTTGATTTGATACCGGTGGTTCTCGTTATCATAATATCCTTTATTGGATATTACCAATTGCGTACACCATGATAACGTGCATCAATGTCATATGAGTGTCCAACACCGATAGCCTGAATCATGTGTGTAACTCAATTGATTTAATCCGTCTACAGAACATATATTTATAAATACTATCATGACACTTCTGGGTTCTCATCATAGTAGGGAACTCCTATGACATTTTAGTGCGAAAACTACTCTTATGACATTATCACATACCATGTCACACATAGGAACAATCATGATATGACATTGATTTATTAATACTAATGATAGTGAATACAAGTTATCATAAAGTACATATAATTTGGTCCTACCGAACCAACTCTAATAGTAACCCCACATGATTTTTAACCCATGTAAATCATGGAAACTCATGTGGTCAAATACGTAGTTCCATTACATGCTTTGTATAGATTTCCAGCCAAGAAACATGGCTAGACACTGACTACATAGTTTGTATCTTTCATATACATATCTTGTAACACATGAAAACCTATGAAAAGAACATTTTTAGAATTTAGTCATGTCATATGGGTCAACATGTGGGATAATTTAAGCAATACTCAAAATCAAATGGGTATAGATTGATGTATATGTCATGTAACAGGTGTCATTTTGCACCAAGTACATGTTCAATAATTTTTGGTATGTCATGTGGGTATACCCAATTAATAATTGTTTTACATGTAAATTATATAAAAACATGACATGTAATGATTTTTATAAATCCCATTTACTTTAAAATCATTCATAGTGGTACACATCATGTATATTATGGCTTGTTTTGTGGTCATACACATCATGTAGACTATGTAGCATAGCCCATAAAACTACATGTTGTGTATATCACTACATTATATGTGGGCATTCATGACATGTAATAATATAGTGCATGAAAATGATGTTATACGGTGAGATTCACATGATACATCAAGTGAAATTACATGTCATGCAAGTAATAAATTCCATTAATATAGATATTACACATTATGTCACCTCTAGATTACACATTGTGAAATTTATTATTTTATAATTAAAATTGAAATTATTTGTATTATGTAAAATAATACAAGATGAGAATTTTATTAAATATCAAGGAAAAATTGGATGTAATATTAAGAGAAATAGTTTTTATTTATTTATTTATTTCAGTAAATTTATCTTAATTACAAAGTATTAAAATGAATTATAGAAATTCAAAATATATATCATTGCATGTTGTGATTAATCATGATCTTGATTGACCTGTGTATGTGATGAATTTATTTATTTAATTAAATTATTTATTATATGGTTTTGTATGATTATTTATTATTAAATAAAATATGATGATATGTGTGTCATATGTCCCACCTTTATTATGTGTAGGACTTCATGTCCAAGTTTTATTTTATAGAACCTTATACCCCAAGTACCAATTACCTATGAGGGAGTAAAAAAATTTAAATGATGGAGATCTCAGTTAGAGCAGCCAAATTTGGAGTAGAGCTTAGATAAATCAAAATAAGGATATACATAAGTGAATGGATAATTGTTGTAACTTGATCCAAGGATGAGATCAAGGAGGATTTTCCCTTAAAATAAATATTTGTTTATACCTCCTTGAAAAACTAACAATTAGATAAAATAAAAAGATCATATCTCATTTTTTCATTGCATTATTATTAATTTATTTATGTTGTTTTTGGTTTATTTGTATAATTAAATGTGATCACATAATCATAGAAATTAACTTGTATGTTAAAGATAAAAAAATTAAAATTATTATGCATAAATTATATTATTAGACATGGTTACATAATTCTGTAAATATCACATAATATTAAAATTATGTGAATAAAAAATAAATAATATATGTGGATAAGTTAAAAAAATCATTCAATTATAATATGAAATCATAGAAACACCTTATAACACATGAGTTAGAATGTAACCATAGTTTAAATTACTTTTTTGGGCCTCCTCAAAAATTTTTCAATTATAGGGGAGTTATAATTAAAGTATTGGGTTGAATTAACCTAGATAGAATAAAGGTATAGTTATCTTATGAATAATTTTGTAACTTTGAGGCAAGAATGGAGGAAATTTGTTTTTAGGAATTATAGATTCAGGATTCCAACTAATAAATAAAGGAGATATAAGTTAATGTAGTTTTCAAGTAAAACCCACCAAAATACCTTTGAATAATTTTATATAGACTTCATTTGGGTTATTTGTAGGGTAATATGTATAATTTCCACTAGAATATCCAACTGAATGGATATTCTAAATTTAATGGTGCAAAATATTGGGATTTTATAAAATAATTAGTGATTATTTGGTTTACTAATTAATTATTTCATAATAGTTAATAATGATAAAGTACTAATAATTTTATTTTATTTGTTTTATAAATGGAAAATATAACCATATAAATATTTCAATCTATATTAGATGATCAAAATATCCTCACCAGTAAAAACTTCCAAGAGTGGAATAGGTATGTACACTTGGTAATTCTATAGGAAACTTTGTTTTATGTATTGAAATCCCATATTCCTAATCAACCACCTTAATGAGAGAGTGGGTGAGAAGGTTTCCTAGAATAGACATGTTGGAATCACGACCATTCTTTGCAGAAAATAGAGTATGGTTTTTGTTTATTTCCAATCCTCATTATAAGTTTAGAAAGTTTTCTAGGAAAGGGATCATACAGTTCAGATGACCAACAATATTGAAGGTGGCATTGTTTCCTAGTGTTTGCCAATTTTTTGGGTCAAAAAATAGGAATATGGAGAGAAGTGTTTTTCACAAAGGGAGTTTCACACAAGATTAAAGGGTGTTTAGAAACTTTCATGCAAGTCTTTATTTGGGATCAGTGCATCAAAATATGGAAAAGGCAAAAAGTGCATGCAATAATTAAATGTGCGCAAAAGATGAGGTTGCGTAGAAGAATCTTACGTGCCCAATGCAACGTCAAAAGGGATCTTACACGCTCATGAAGAATATTTCACAAACCAAAAAAGACATGTTGGAAACATGTGCATAGGGTCATTAAGGCCTATAAATAGGCAGCTACCCCCATGACAGAGTTAAGAATTTTCCAATGAAAATCTGGTTGCTCTGTTGCATGAATGATTTTCACACGAAAGAATTATAGAAAGTTAATATTGCATTAAAGTTGTTACTTTAGTCTTAAAATACCAAGTGAAACATTTGGTGAAGTTGTATAAAAGATAAGGATTTCTTGGAAAGTAGTGGTCGTACAAAAGTCATATTTCATGAAAATTATCATATCTTGCGCACAAGTTGAGGTATTGTGTGCAAGTGTAGTGTAATGCTTCCGAAGTGCTTTTGAATATCTAGTTTGGGTGATCTGATCTTTAAAGTGAATCAATTCAGGACTTCGATGCAAGTAGTGTCTCATGATGAACAATGACAAAGAATTCAATGAAAATATATTGAAGTGACCTTCAAGTTAATAAAATGAGTTAGGATTCTCTCATGGTAGTGAGCTAGGGGGAGTCGAGGGAAGTGATTCGAGGGACGCAGTGAGCTATCCATTAACCTTTATAAAGGCAGTGTGCCTGGCACAGAGTGACTCTGACTAAAAATTGTAATCCTCAAACTACTAAATATTAGTGGATTTTGGTATGACTGATGCACTCTTGGCATATACTACTTAGATGTAGCCCTTTGAGGTGAACTAAGTAAAAGTGATGTGTCATCACATAGCTATCATTTTTTTGATAGATTTAACAAGTTATTAACAACATGGGAACAAGATCTAAAAATTTAAAATGAAAAGGTTGACACCCTGATTCACCCCTCCCCTCTCAGGGTGTTCTGGGGTCCTTCAAGTGGTATTAGAGGCAGGTTTCTGGTGTTTGATCTCTATTATACGATCATGGAGAATTCAACAAGTGTTAGAGGATTCCCCCACATTAATGGAATTAATTTTCAGATTTGGAAGAACAGAATGAGATCTCATTTAAGATCCCTTAGAATGGAATTCCCATTTTACACTATGAAAGGAATACAAATTACTGGTCCAATAGGGAAGGATATGACTGATACAGATAGAAAAATTCTTTTAAAGTGCAGAATGATCTCACCTCAACCCTCTTTGATTAGATCTATCTAAAGGTGATGAGTTTCACCTCAGAAATTTCCATGTGGGATAAACTTGAAAATATTTATGAAGGAGATATAAAAGTGAATGAGGAAAAACTAAAAGTCTCGCACAATAGGTTTGATGATCTGAAGATGCATCTTGATGAGAATGCAGACTCCTTCAATCAAATTTCTGAAGTCGTTGGAGAAATTCAAGGTCTAGGCGAAGAAATCAAAGGCGTTGATTTTGTAAAGAAAATATTGAGAATACTCCCACCCCTATAAAATGGAAAAGATTCAGGCCTTGAGGAAAGATATCATTCCAAACTTCCTTTGGATGATCTGATGAGCAGCCTAGTGGAATATGAAATTAGAGTCAAACCAGAAGATGCTATGAATCGAGTGAGAAAGGAATTGGTGTTCAAAGACATGGAGAAACTGAAAATTTCTAAGTATAGTAGTGGTGAAGACAATGAGGAAAAATAAATTATTTCTCTCATTTCCAAGAAGTTTCATAAGGGAAAATGGAAATTAAAAGGGAAGTTACCTCTAGCTTGCTTTCTTTGTGGTAAAGTTGGGCACATTGCCTCTCAGTTCTTAAGAAAGATCGATGATGAAGATAGAAAAGCTGAAAAAATTGAGAAGTCTTAGAAAAGTTTTTTCCAAAAGAGAGACTTAAAATCTAGAATGGAAGTACTAAAGAAGATATTTGTTTTTGAAGCTGAAGATGATGATAATGACTTTTGTGAAGAAGAAGAACCATAATTTAAAACTGAAAACTATGCTTCCATGATGGACACTGTTGAAAAATCAGAACCATCACAAGATAATGGTGGATAAAATCAGTTGACAATGAATTCCAATCCCGAGTTGCAACATAAGGATTCTATTAGTAAGCTTAAGATTAAATATAAGTGTTGAAATAAGTGGAAATAAATTGTAGAAGAATCATTTGAATATGTTGATTAGCTTGAAGATAAAATTGAACAACTGGAAAAATTTGTGAAAGTATATTCTAAATTCCTTGAAAGCACTGATGATGTAGTGGATCTGAAGCTAAGAATTGAAGAGCAAGAAAAGTTCATCAATGACCTCACCTCCAGACTAAAGGAAAATTCCAAGAATGTTGAGGGTCTTGAAGAGGAATTCATTACTATTACGAGTAAACTTGAGAGTGAATCAATTTCAAAAGAATCAAGGAAGAAAATTCAGTTTGGAAGGTTCTCATATGCTCACCTTTTGGAGAGAGAAAAACGTAGTTCTAATGGAGTTGAAAATATTTTGAATGATCAAATACCCACATACATGGGAAATAGTGGAATCAGTTGTGAGGCCAAATCATCAAATGCTATAAAAAGGTGACCAAAATAAAGGCTATATGAAAGTGGGTCATGTGGAAAAGTCACCTGAAGTTCTAAGAAAACCCCCCAATTCAACCTGAAAGAAGAATATAAGACTATCCTTGAGCCTCCAGGAATAAGAGGCAGTCAAACTATTATCCCACAGAAGAAGGAATGAGGATAAAGAGAAGTGAGAAGACATTTCCTACTATAAAGTGTCAGTTCTATGGATATCTGGGCTATACCATGTCTTATTGTGAAGAGTTAAGAAGCTATTTGAATGGAGAAGAGATGACAGTTCAAAAACGGGGAACAAATTCATATCATAATTATTTTATAAGAAATAATTTATATGGATATTGTTTTCTTTGTTCTAACTTTGTTCATAAGGCCTTTGATTGCAGGCAGAGGAGGGACATGGAAACCTCATACCGGAGTCCAAGACAAGTCAAATCTCATTAAAAAGACATTTTTTCTCTTACAAATAGGTTTTTTATTCTAGAAAAATATTTAGACTATGAAGAACCCATGTACACAAAATAGAAAATTGAAATTCCATCAGGGTCCTTAACTCAATCCAATGTCTCATGGAAAGAAAAAAATAAAATTGAGAAACCCAACCTCGTAGAGGTAGCCCTCAAATCTAAAAAAAGAAACAACACATGGATTCTGTAAAGTGGTTGTTCATCTCATATGATAGGTAATGTAGGCGTCTTAAAGGATATCAAGAGGAGGGTTGATGGAACAATATTGTTTGGTAATTATGGAGCTCTGAAAATAAAAGCCAGTGGAAGTAATGAACTATCTAATAAAGAGCTAGAGAAAACAAAAGTCCTTTATGTGGATGGCCTATGTCATAATCTCCTCAATGTGAGTCAAATATGTGACTCATGACTTATGGTTACTTTTCATAAAAAAGGCTACACTATCAAGGGAAAGAAAATAAATTCACCTTTTAAGGGATTCAGAACAGAAGGAAACCTATATCAGGTTGATAGTAAATAAAACATTTGCTACATGACTATTAAGGAAGAAATAAAATGTGGCATATAAGATTGGGGCATATCAATCAACAATACATGGAGAAAATATAAAAACTAAATATTTTCATAGAGATTCCCAACCAGAAGAGTGAACATGAAACTTATTGTGATGCTTTCATTCAGGGGAAGCTGGTCTGTAGTTCATATCATCCAAATAAGAAAAGGGGATGTCATATTCTTTATCTCATTCATACAGATGTATATGATCCAAAAATGTTTCCAAAACTCATGGAAAAAGGTTGTTCGTCCTTTTCATAGATGATTTCGATAGACTGGAATGTGTAATTTTTATACATAGGAAACAAAAAGTGCTTGACTGCATGAAAACATATCATCGAATCACCAAGAATGATACTGAATCAAAGTGCTGCAATATGACAATAGAGGGGAATACATGTCCATTGAATTTGAAAATTTCCTAGAGAATCATGGAATACATCATGAGGTATCTGTTGTGAGAACTCCCTAATAAAATGGAGTATTTGAGATAAGGAATCGATAGGTGAACAACATGGAAAGAACTATTCTGATTGAGAGTTTTATTCCACAAAATTACTGGAAAGAGGCAGTTCAAGATGCAGTGTATATTCAAAATCAAATAGGGATTTATATGGGTGAGATGAATACACCATATTAAAGAAGACCTATTTGAATTTTTTTTGTGTTTTTGGATGTAAATGATTCATCAGAAACAAAGAAAGAAATCAAGGGAAGAATGGTGATAATATAGATGAAGGAATATTTCGTGGATACTCAATAAAGAACAAAGCCTACAAGTGTTTCAACAAGAACTTAGAAAGGATTTTTGAAAGCAGTGATATTAAAATCATCAAAGAGAAAACCAAAAATGATTCAAGGATTTCATATGTTTATGTGATTAAAAATTAGGAAGAAAGTGAACATGGAATAAATGATATTAAATGAAAAAATTAAGGGGTTAAAAACACTAAGGAGACACATCATGATGTTGACTTAGGAGAATAATTTGAAGTAGAAACCTTGGTTGGAGAGAATGAGGTTGAATATCAAAAGATGAATCAAAGAGAAGAAATTGACCAATCCTACATTATTGGGGATTGTACTGCACCCACACAAATAAAGAGAATGAGGAATAACACACAATCTGATTTTTTGTAAGTTGTGGAACTATCGTTATTTGAAGAATCTGCAATGGATGAATCATATGTGAAATCCATGAATGAAGATTTAGATCAGATTTATAAGAATATGACATGAGATCTAGTCTAGATACCCAAAGGTCACAATGTTATTGGTATAAAGTGGATTTTCAAGAACAAGTTTGACAAACATGGAAGTGTTATCAGAAACAAGGCACGACTGGTATGTAAAAGATATGCACAGATTAAAGTTGTTGATGTTGAAGAAACCTTTGCTCCATTGGCTAGACTGGAGTCAATTAGGCTTTTTCTTTCCATGGGAATCCAAATAGGATATAAAGTATATCAAATGGATGTCAAGAAAATATTCTTGAATGGTGTTCTTGAACAAGAATTCTACATCGAACAACAAGTGGGTTTTCTTCTTGGTAATGATGAAAGAAACGTTTTTAAATTAAAGAAGGACCTCTATGGTTTGAAGAAAACACCCCAAGAATGGTATTCCTTATGGCATTCTTATCTCAAGAAGATGGAATTCAAAAGATGAGGATTAGATCACAATCTCTATGTAAATAATTCTCTAAAAGATCAGTTCATGGTTCTAGTTTATGTTAGTGACATTATATTTTGTGGAAGCAGGGAGGAATTAGTGGATGAATTTTCTAATCACATGAAATCAGAATTTGAAATGTCTATGATTGGGGAGCTCACATATTTCTTGGGGCTATAGGTGATTCAAAATAAGGATTACACTTTAATTTCTTAGGAAAATTATGCAAGAGAGATGCTGAATAAATTTAATATGCATGACTCCAAACCAATGTTATCTCTAATTGTGGTTGGAACCAACCTTGGAAAGCATGAGGATAGGAACTCTATAGATCCCACCTTGTACAAGAAAATTATTGGAAGCTTACTATACCTAACAGTGATACAGACTGACAATGTCATTGCAACATGCTTAACAACCTGATTTTAGAGTAATCCGAAGGAAGAACATATGAAAGTAGTAAAAAAAATCATGAGGTACATTCAAGGAACTCATAATTATGGGTTATAATTTTCTGTAGGAAGGGAAAGTAAATTATCAGCATTTTCTAATACTGAATGGGAAATAGATGTAGTAGATAGAAAGTCCACTAGTGATGGAGCATTCTATATTGGGAAGAAATGTGTGGGATAGTTAAGAAAGAAACATAAAATTATTTCTCTTAGTACTACCAAAGATGAATATATATCTACTACCAAGGCATGCACTCAGTTACTTTAGAAGAAGCAGCAACTGACTGACATAGGTGATGAGGTGTAACAACCAATGGTGATTTACTGTGATAACAAGAGAATAATTGATCTTACAAAGAATCCTATTCAGCATTCTCATACAAAAAATATTGCAATAAGATATCAATTTATCAAGGAAAAAGTTGAGCAAGGTGTGATTAAAATGGATCATGTGGGAACTGATGAGTAAGTGGATGATATTCTGACCAGGCCCCAGTCAGTGGCTGTGTTTGAGAAAAATCAGTTGAACCCCGGTGTTCAGCCACCTCCCAGTGCATAAAGAGGCTATGGAATTATCTTCTCCCCAGTTATGTTAAATGTTTTAATCTATTTGTGTAGGTTATGTCAGTTTATGGGGGAGATACTATCAAGGGGGTGTTTTGAGCTGTATAATGAACAATCTCCAATCTCTGCATTTATTTTCCATGGGGGAGAAGGAAAAAATTCAGGACATGTAATGGACATGTAATGATTCCGTGACATGGTGAGAATTTAGTTCTAGGAGGAGAAGTAATACATTCAGGGCATGCAATTCTTCTATGACAAGATGAAATGTAATGAACATGTAATTATTCTGTGACACGATGAGAATTTAGTGTTAGGAGGAGAAGGAATACATTCAGGTCATGCAGTGATTCTGTGTCATAATAAGAGAATATCTTGGGCCTCTTTAAGAATTTCGAAACATGGGAACCCAATTCAAGATTCCCCTATTGTTTTCTACACCAAACATTACTCATGTAGACTTAGAGTGTTGGATGAGTTGATTCTTACATTACATGTTTTGATAAGTGGTTGGTTCTTTATTGAAATTATATGGAGATTGCCAACAAACCCAAAGGGGGAGATTGTTGGAACCATGACTGTTCATTATAGGAAATTAAATATGGTTTGTGTTTGTTTTCAATCCTCATTAGAAGTTCAAGAAGTTTTCCAGGAAAGGTATCATACAGTTCATGCGGGAAACAATATTGAAGGCGGCACCGTTTCCTAATGTTTGCCAATTTTTTGGGTCTAAAAATTGGAATATGGAGAGAAGTGTTTTTGTAATGCCCCAGAATTTCTGTATAACTTATTTTATTATATGGGATTATTACGAGACTGCCAAAATTGACGGAACGTGATTCCAAGGCCCAGAGTTACCAGAATGATCCTTTGAAAAAATGTTAAGCCTTAATTAGCGCCCGTGAGTAGTTTTACTAAAAAAGTGGAATAAATATTAAATGGGTGCCCAGATCAGAAATCTGAGGGCACCATTGCATTCAGGATGGTGGTTTTACCCCAGGAGTGACTTGAATTTAGTCGGCGCATGCCTCCAACGAGAAAACCCAAAAATGGAATAACCGTAAATAAAATAATTAAATAATATTATTTTATTTTTAAAATGATTATAACTCACAAACGGTGACACAAATTAAAAATTTGAGACCATCGCTGAAATCATGAGGGTATTCTTTCCTTAAGTAGATACTAACATTGGCCGGCATGGGCTACCAGTGGAAGTTAGTTTTTGGCCATAAATAAAATAATTAAGTAACAATTATTTTATTGTAAAATCCTTAACATCTAAATGGTAACTCAGATTAAAAATCCAAGGGTACTGTTGAGATTGTGAGGGCGTGTTCCCCTTAGTGGATCCTAACCTCAACCGACGTGGGTCGAGGGTGACTGTTAATATTTTTTGAACTTTTTTATAAGGTATGTTCAGTAAACATGCAGGCAGTGAATTTCATCATTTGAACCGGTGCTCAGAATAAAAATCTAAGGGCACCATTGAATTTACAGTGCCGAGATTTGCTTAAGGGAAGCATAACTTTTACTGGTAAGGGTTGGATTGAAAAGTTAATTTTTGGACTTTACAGAAAAAATAATAAAATAACTTTTGGTTAATTTATTTTTTCTTTGTGCAACCGTTGGACAAACGGTGGTGGGACTGCAGTGCAACGTCAAACCATTTAATGGACTGACTCATAATTTTTTGTAACCACACCGTTGGGAGGTTTAAATGAACATGTAACAACACTGTTGAGATAATTAAAGAGGTTTATTAATTATACTCATTAATGAACCTCATTAATTTTGCGGTGCATTGATCCTCTCCTCCCCTCTATTTTAAACAAAGCTCGAGCATGGGTTTTCAGAACACAAGAGGGGAACCTCTAACAAAGTTCCATGATGAATTCCAACAACCTAGAACGAAGCTTCGAGTAACGGATGTTGGAGGAATCAACGGGAAATGGTAAGCACCGATGAACACCTTCATACGTGGACACTTGTTCCTCATCCGCATTGACTTCCAATGAACTTGAGGTAGGGGTTTTGTTTAAGTTATTATGTTTTTTTCTTACCTCATTCTTGAAAGGAATGATGAATCACACAATTATTATAATTTTATCTTTAATTTTGATTAAATTATCTCCTGATAGTTATAATGCTAACACAGAGGGTGTAGGACAAATAAACATGGCCCAGACCCTCCGCCGCTTTGTTCATGTCACGTTCCTCGGTGGATGAACTTTCAACTCATCAGAATCTAGAATCCGGGAGTCACGTAGTGACGACGACATCTCGGGAGGCCCAAAAGTGTAGGTGGAAAGGAAAACGGACCAACAGATCCCACCTGATGGCCCACAAAATATTCATCAGTGCAGTACGGAAGGGGTGACACCGGCAACCGGCACCGGCAAGCAAAGGTGGTGTCCAGCACACGCTGGCCATGGAGGAGGGCAGTGCCACTCGGCGTCGTGGTGGTTGGATAGGTGATCGGAAATAGTTGGCCACAGAGATGGGAGGCGACACGCTATCGCGCACTGCGGTGAGACATGCCGCGACTCAAATCCACAGTGAAGGTAGAGACCCGCTCCCTATGGGTCCTGTGGATGATGAGGGGGGGGAACGTGGTTTTCTAAATAGGCGGATACCCATGAAAGCCTTAATATTTTTACATGGAAAATTTGGTTGCTCTGTTGCACAAAATATTTGCACGCGAAAGAATTATAGAAAATTAATCTTGCGCGCAAGGTGTTCCTTTAGTCTGAAAAGACCAAGTGACCCCTTCAGTGTTGTTGCATGAAAGATATGGGTTGCTTGGAAGGTAGGGGTTGCATAAAAGTCATCTTTAAAAAAAATTCTCAAATCTTTTGTGCAAGTTGAGGTATTGTGTGCAAGTCTAGTGTTATGAACTGTTGAATTTTGAGCATAGGGTCATCGAGGCTTATAAATAGGTGGATACCCCATGAAAGACTTAATATTTTTCCAAGTAAAATCTAGTTTCTCTGTTGCATGAAATATTTTCATGCGAAAGAATTATAAAAATTTAATCTTGCGCACAAGGTGTTACTTTAGTCTAAAAAGACCAAGTGACTCCTTCAGTGTAGTTTCATGAAATATATGGGTTTTGTGGAAAGTAGGGGTTGCGCGAAAGTCATCTTTTAGAAAAATTCTCAAATCTTGTGTTGAAGTTGAGGCATTGTGCGCAAGTGTAGTATTATGATTCTGATAAGATTTTGAATATCCGGTTTGTTTGATCAGTGATTTCAATTGCATCAATTCAAGACATTGATACAAGCAGTGTCTCATGCTGAATAGAGACAAAGACTTCAATGAAAATCTATTGAATCCACCTTCAAGTTGATAAAATGATTTAGGCTTCTCTCAAGGCAGTGAGCTAGGGGGTGTGAAGGGAAGTGATATCAGGGACACAGTGAGCTATCCTTGAACCTTTGTAAAGGTAGTGTGATTGGCACATAGTGACTATGACTGAATCTTGTAATCCTAAAACTAGTAAAGAATAATGCATTTAGGTACGACCGACACACTATCATTGTATTCTCCTTGGATACAACACATTGCATCGAACCAAGTAAAAGTGTTTTGTTATCTCCCTGATTTAATTTGTTTGACGGATTTAAAAAGTTCCTACCAATGTGGGAATAAGATCCAAAACTATAAAAAGAAAAAGTTGAAACCCTGATTTACCCCTCCCCTCTCAGGGTGTTTCGGGGTCCTTCAAGACAAGTGTCATATTCTTCATATGTTCATTTCATCACATTATAAGTGTAAGATTCTCCATATATTCAGTGAAAACACTATAGAGTGGGGTGAGTATGGTGTTTCTAGACATTTACCAAAATTCAAATCATCTTTTAATATTTTTCATCCTTTGGTATTTGATCCAATAACACATATTATGATATAAATGTAAATTCTTGTCTCTTCTAATTCACATACACCACATGCAATTAAAAATGTAAAAAAATGAACAACACACACTATTTTTACAAGGTAATTCCCTAATTTGGGAACATACTACTTGCTGTGATTGAATTTTCACTAAGTCATAGATTCTCCACAAACAATTTTGTCATCAATTATAAGATATTTCATCTATTCTCATCCATAGTAAATCTCACCAGAGTACACTGGTGATACTTTAATATATTAAACAAGTTAAGGGAACATTATAATCTGTCCCATTGTCTTTGGTCTCCCAACTGGTCCAGAAAAATTCCTTACACATTCTAAAGTAAATCAATAGACTATCCATGGATTTAACTACATCCAATAATTTTATCTTCTTCTTCTCAAATAATGTCTCAGAAATTCTTCAAATAATCTACTAAACCTCACTCAACTTAGTCACTACATTACAAAACATTTATTTTAATATTATTTAGGATCATATTTCTCTATTCCCTCAACTCAAAATTCATGAATCATGATATCCAAAAAAAATATTGTAAAAACTTTTACATGATGGGCTCACACTCATCTATTCTTCTTCCCCCATTTATCAAACATCTACAACACTTTGTTATACAATAACTGACATATGGGCTAGAATTTTTTTCAGCTTTTATTATTTGAAACAATAATATTATTCTTCAAAATACTATTTCAGATTCTTACCTTCTTCTTTAATAGGACTTCAAGTTATCTTGGTCACACCAGACCAAAAAATATTATCCTTATCAAAAGTTTTATATTCTCCAGGATGGCTCACTAATCTATGGAGTCTTGATTTATTTTTTTATACATGATTACCCTATTTATTTTTAATGTAATTTTATTATTTTTATAAATTAAAAAGTTTTATATATAGATAGAAATTTAATAAACTAAATCTATACACAATCCTACGTATCTTTTATTAAATTCATTTACATGAGTTGTCTCCACCAGTATTGTCACGACCTATCCTCGGGGCCCGTGTCGTGACTATCCCAAGCCTGCCTTCCATAGGGCAGGGGCTGGAGACTAGCACCAAAGGTGTAAATCCCGATAATTGGGAAGGCATTGCCTTTATAAAAGTAACAAAACACCACAGAGTACAAGCGGAAATAAAACACTAAGTACAAAAGGAAGTGATGAAAAGTAAATGGGACAGAATACAAACCCAATAGAAAGTACAGCTAAAAATGAGAGAAAATACAACAAAGACAACAGTTGGAAGAAAGGAAGCAGCTCCTGGGTCATCCTCCTCAGATCCTACCTGAAGGGTAGGAACAGATAGCGCAGCTCCTGGATCGTCCACCATGAATCCTACCTGAAGGGTAGGTACAAATAGCCTCTACAATGCTCTCGCCCATCAACCTCCTCTGAGTGTCGCCTCGTCGTGAAGTCCACCACCGGATACTATCTTGCCGTGAGGTCCACCTCCGGGTACCGTCCAGTCCTCGAACACTCGGCCTATGTCTGCGCTGCACGTCGTCTGCAACCAACACAATGAGGTGAGGGCATAACCCATGCAGGGATGAGTATAACGATACTCAGTAGGGACCCCGAGACCCTCAAGGTCTTACTAAATCCAACAAGGATAACCACAAAGAAGATCTCAATAGATAACCTCTACTTAGGTATATTCCCATACATATACCCAAGTTATCGAGTAACCCATCTCAATCATGAGGTAACACAAAGATTTATGAAATCAACGGATAACCACTACCCAGGTATGTGCCCATACATATACCTAAGTTATCAAGTGACCCATCTCAATCATGAGGTAAACACAAAGGTCATAGGATCAGATCAACCAGGATCTTATTCATGATGTCGAAACTACAGCTGCTGGAGAACTCCTCCTCTATTGAGTACAGTGGGTCTGCCGCTACAACCAAGTGCGCTGAACTCCTCCTCTGTTGAGTACAGTGGGCCTGCTGCTACAACCAAGCGTGCCCCACTAACCTTTGAATGTTGTAGTACTCCACCTGTCGAGTATTGTGGGCCTGATGCTACTACCAAGCACTTCTCACCATGGGTCTTCCGCTAAAACCAAGAGCTCCCCCTCATAGGCTCCAGAGGTACTTCTTCTATTGAGTACCGTGGGTCTGCCGCTACAACCAAGCGCTCCTCTTCCGTGGGTCTTCCGCACAACCAAGCGCCCCCCATCATAGCCTCCAGAGGTACTCCTTCTGTTGAGTACCGTGGGTCTGCCACTACAACCAAGCACTCCTCCGCAGTGGGTCTGCCACTACAACCAAGTGCTCCCCCTCATAGCCTCCAGAGGTACTCCTTCTATTGAGTATCGCGGGTCTGCCGCTACAACCAAGCGCTCCTTACCGTGGGTCTGCCGCTACAACCAAGCACTCCCCCTCATAGCCTCTAGAGGTGCTACTTCTGTTGAGTACCGCGGGTCTGCCACTACCACAAAGCGCTCCTCCGCTGTGGGTCTGCCGCTACAACCAAGTGCTCCCCACCGGTCTATCCGAAACACACCGAGTTGATAGATCAACAATCGTCAAGTCTCAGCCAGCTACTAGGTCTCTGAACTCTTCTAGATCGTCACTGGGAGGGTCCTCTCCACGAGCTACTGGTCGATACTCCAAGTATCACAAAGTTCCATGAAGAAGTATCTTAAAGTACCGCCTCATCATAGGGGTCTCAACGTAACAGACAGTGCGTCAGTCGGACGCCCGGTCTGTGAGTTACTAGCCTTTTGGTCCCAGGGGGCCGGTTGGTTTCGTGTGCGAACCAACCCGTACATATCTTGACTTTACCCCGAACTCTCATAGTGTATGCTCATAGGGACCGTTTATCAACTTGATCACCAACGCCGCTGACGGTTCGTCAAACGGACGTCCGATCTGAAAGTTATCAGCTTTTCCGTTTGAGGGGCCCGGTTGGATTTCAGGTACAATCCAACCTGACCATTATCCCACTACATCCAAAACTCAAGTGAAGCATTCCAAAAGTTTCGTCTCATCAAGAGTAATCTAACAAAGTTGACGACACGTCAATCAGACATCCGGAGCTCGAGATATAAGCGTTTCCGCTCCGAGGGCCCGGTTGGTTTCGTAGCTTAACCAACCCGACCGTACTCAGAGTTCTCCGAAACCTTGAGTGTAATATACTGAAATGACCATCTCAATCCAAGGTTCGCATCGCAACTGATGGCGCGTCGATCGGGGGTCCGTAGCCCAAGATATGGGCGTTTGAACGAGAACTGCCCGAGAATAGGGGCTTCGGGCCCGGACCGACACGACCCGAGACCCCCCCTAGGTCGGCCCGAACTGGGTCGACCCGAACCAGGTTTGGGTCCGGCCCAAAAGGGCGCGGCCCGGCCTGGGCGGCCTGACCGGTTGGCCTGCCGCGCTGGCACGACCGCATGGCCGCTCGGCTGTCTGACGGAGCGGACATGGGGGGGGGGGGGGTGCGGTTGCCCCCCGTGAAAGAAGCCGCGACCCCCGCCTGGGGGCCGCTCCTCGCCAACGGACATGGACGAGGGCCGCCTCCCCGCCTCCTCGGTTCCTCGCGGTCGCGGGACCAGCAGCCTGCCGCCGTGGCAGAGCCCGGCAGCGCGCTGGGCACCGCCGCCACCTGGCGGCCGGCAGGTGTCGGCCGCCGCCTCCGGCCGCCGGCGCTGTCGCGCCCGTGAGGCGCGCCGACGGGGTTTTCCACGGACCACCAGACGCGCTCCGGTGGTCCGTTTTGCCTACCATCTTCACCAGCGGTCCTCCCGGGGCCGACTCTTCACTGCGAAGACCTCAAAATGCCCTTACAGCCTACTTCATCGTTGCCCGCCGATCCGTACAACAAGAATGAAGAAACGGTGGGTTCAGACTTTTTCGTTGGTCCGCACCCACCGCGTTAGGGGTTTAAACGGCTTCCGAAAAATTTAAAACACATGCCGAGGATTTAAATCACATAGATTTAATTGAACCAAAACCCCTACCTCAAGCGTCGTCAAGCGAGGGTTCGTCGCAGAATTTTACGTCGCGGAAGAGGGATCATCGCGTCGTGGAGAAAGGATTCGTCGGCATCGCGTCGTCGATCTCAGAGGATCTGGATTTCTTGTCGACCCTCGTCGGAGGTCGGCATTATTCACGTTCTTCGCGTTCTTCGTCGAGGAAGGAGTGCTTCATGGCTTGAGTGATTTCTCCCAAACCCTCTCGCACAACCATCCTCTAATAAAATAAGAGTTTGTATTATTTTATTTCTCAAGCCATGCGTTTTAAAATTCAAAAATGAAAAAATCAGTTAAATGAATTAATTGCAATGTTTAAACCACCCAAATTAATTGAGGCATTTCACAAACAGAAAAACGCAAGGGTTGACTTCTACTTAATAGGGGTGCAGATGCGTTACTTTATTAAAGGAGGGGGTTTAGGAAGAAAAGAAATGGTGGGGCTCGTGTGGGGCCCACATCAGAAATATCCTACCTTGTGGGTAGGATATTGTGGGTCCCACTCTAAACACTTATCTTAGGTTAAGCAGTTTTAAGTAAAATAAAAATTGTGCGTCCAATTTTTATTTTATTCCTTTACTTAACCCCAAAATTTAAAAACCACATCCGAGAAAACACAACTCCAGAAAAGGTGTTTCTAAGCAATTACCGGCACTTCGATTCCATCGGTGCCCTCAGAATTCTTTTCCGATCACCGGTTCAAAAGTTATAAAAACCCTCTCATTCGTTCACTGAACGTACCCGAGCTAAACTTCAGGAAATTATTCCGGGCACACCGGGCCTCCGAATCATGTGCCGTCAGAAACTGCATTCTTGTAAAATCCCAAAGAAAATTAAGAAAAAAAATTTCCCTTAAATTTTACGGGTCTTTATATTATTCCCACCTTAGGGATTTACGTTCCCGTAATGATACATCAAAAACTAGGGGAAAAAAGTGGTACTGAGAACGCATCTGAGCCTTCTGCTCCCATGTGCTCACCTGGAGGTTCCTGTGCTGCCAGTGAAAGAGCACCTGAGGAATCGATCATTCACGCAGGACCCGCTCCTGTCGATCCCCAATCTACACTAGAATCTCCGTGCATGTCGCCCTGTCATCGACATCCAACTCCCTGAGGTCGATGATGTGTGAAAGATCATGCACGTATCTCCTCAGCCGAGGTACGTGGATGATTTCATGCACCCGGTGCAACTGAGGTGGAAAGGTCAAGCGGTAAACCACCTCGCCTACCCTGATGAGGACCTTGAAGGGTCCGATGAAGTGCGGAGATAAGTTGCCGCCCCAAACCAAACTCTGTAACTCATGTCGAGGTGAGACCCGTAGGGAAACGTGGTCGCCATCCTCGAAATCTAGTGGTCTCTACCTCCTGTCAGCACAAGACTTTTGCCAGCTCTGAGCTGTCCTCATCCGCTCTTGGATGACTTAGAGATTTTCTGGTCCTACAAGAGATGTTGAGATTTATTCTTTTCCGATAAGAGAAATACGGTCTCATCCCCTGGATGAACCACATTTTTTGCCTAATACAGTCAATCCCGACATGGATGATACTAACCCATACCAAGGATGACATCGTAAGGCCTCGACGCTACTACCAAGAGATCCAACCGTTACTCTCGCCTCCAAGGGTTGAGTCACACTGTCGACATCAGTGTGTGGTCACTGGGTCTCCTCCAGTAGGTATCTCAAAGTGAGGGTCAAGTCAATGGTTTTTAAACCGGAACCTCTTAGTAACAACATAAGGAGAGGACAGGAAGGTAAACACCACAAGAAAGGTGTCTTTTATCACTGCAGCTCAAAGTACAAAGACACAAAGAATCTACAAACAAACATCAACAAAGCTAGAAGCGACATGAACAAAAGTATCCAGGTCCGTAGCTAGTCCCGCTCCTGTCCAACTGCTCCCGGAGCTCCATGATAATCGGCCTCAGCTGCCTGAAGATGAGCTCTCCCATGTCCACCTGTTCCCTTCGGTCGGGGTGGACCTCCTGGTGGTGGTGGTGGCAACACCTCGAAGCATCATCCACCTCCAGCTGTACGGCCAGCTCCCCTGCCTCGGTCTCCTACTCTTTGCGGTCTGCCTCGATCGAACCTCTGCCTATTCCTGGGAGGTCCTTCGTTCATCTACTGGTCATCTATATGGTGGGTCGGACAGTCACGATCCATGTGACCAACCCTGCCGCAGGAGTAACATTGTCCGCGCATGGTAAGTCATTCCCCACCCCAGGTGCCTCACACAAACGATCCTGTGTCATGCGGTCGAACACCTTTAGGTATAGTCCTCTTGGACCTCTGCGTCATCTGTCTACTACCTGATGCAGAAGACTCTATCGCATGCCGACTAGTGGTGGGTCCTGCTGCTGGAGACTGATCAGCAAGGAAACTCTCCACTAAGAGGGCTCGCTCCAACACCCCTGTATGTGTCGGAATGATGTGAGAAAAAACTGAAGCTCTGATCTCTCGCCTGAGCCCCTGATCTAAGGTTCGGTCCCTGAAGAATGGGTCCCGTACCATGTCTGTGGAATAGCGCGAGATATCGGTAAACCTTGTTGCGTACTGGGCTACTGTCATGCTGCAACTATAGTAGCTCCTGGATGCGCACTGCACGGAGGGTGGCTGGGATGAACTCTGAGCGAAAAAGGCTCTCAAAGTCCGTCAAAGGAGAGATGAATCGTCGTGCACCTGGATTATCAAGCTCCACCATCTGCCTGCTTCCGCGTGCAGGAGGCTCGCCGCGTGGATCACCATGAGGTCAGATGGTGTCCCCACTAACCTGAAAACTAGCACAACTTCCTCCAGCCAATCCTTGGCTGCCTGAGGGTCCGTCTCCCCACAGAACCTGGGCGGTCGCTGACGCTGAAACTCGTGCAGTGCACTAAGGCGACGTGCACCATCAGCAGATGGGGCTGGTAGCATCAGTGGCTCAGTGGGTAGAGGTATCGCCGATGCCTCTGTTGTCAAAGGGCCCTGTACTGAGGCCTCGTCGCTCGGTGGGCTGTCGTCCCACACAACGCTTGGAACCCTAGCTGGCTTCCATCGTGGGGACATCCTGAAAAGAAACAGGTGCACCACGGTTAATACAGTATACCTAGTGAGTTGACACAAAGTAATCACAAAGAAAACTTTTAAAACACACATGCAGTCAATGTTTTCGTGTATTGAGTTCGAAATCAGAAGTCAGGGTCCTGGTGTACAGATACGTCAACCACCGCACCAACACTAGACTCCCTGGACTGATAACCACACTCAATACCATTAAAACTATTGCTTCACATAGAAGAACGATCAGAGTCTTGAGTTCCGCAGTAGAACTGAACCTCCCTATGATACCAATTTGTCTCGACCCGTCCTCGGGGCCCATGTCGTGATTACCCCAAGCCCGCCTTCCATAGGCCAGGGGCTGACGACTAGCACCAAAGGCGTAAATCTTGATAACTAGGAAGACCTTGCCTTTATAAAAGTAACAAAACACCACAGAGTACAAGTGGATGTAAAACACTAAGTACAAAAAGAAGTGCTAAAAAGTAAATGGGCTAGAATAAAAACCCAATCGAAAGTACAACAACAACTGAAAGAAAATACAAAAAAGACAACAGCTGGAAGAAAGGAAGTAGCTCCTGGGTCATCCTCCTCGGATCCTACCTGAAGGGTAGGTATAGATAGCGCAGCTTCCGGATCGTCCACCACAGATCCTACATGAAGGGTAGGTACAAATAGCCTCTACAACGCTCTTGCCCTTCAACCTCCTCTGAGTGTCGCCTCATCATGAAGTCCACCAGTGGATACTATCTTGCCGTGAGGTCCACCTCCGGGTACCGTCCAGTCCTCGAACACTCAGCCTCTGTCTGTGCTGCCCGTCGTCTGCAACCAACACAACGAGGTGCGGGAATAGCCCGTGCAGGGGTGAGTATAACAATACTCAGTAGGGACCCCGAGACCCTCAAGGTCTCACTAAATCCAACAAGGATAACCACAAATAAGATCTCAATAGATAACCTCTACTTAGGTATATGGCCATACATATACCCAAGTTATCAAGTAACCCATCTCAATCATGAGGTAACACAAAGATTTATGAAATCAACGGATAACCACTACCCAGGTATATGCCCATACATATACCTAAGTTATGAAGTGACCCATCTCAATCATGAGGAAAACACAAAGGTCATAGACTCAGCTCAACCAGGATCTTATTCATGATGTCGAAACCCCAACTGCTGGAGAACTCCTCCTCTGTCGAGTACAGTGGGTCTGCCGCTACAACCAAGTGCACTGAACTCCACCTCTGTTGAGTACAGTGGGCCTACCGCTACAACCAAGCGTGCCCCACTAACCTTGGACTACTGTAGTACTCCACCTATCGAGTACTGTGGGCCTGCTACTACTACCAAGCGCATCCCACCATGGGTTTTCCGCTACAACCAAGAGCTCCCCCTCATAGGCTCTAGAGGTACTCCTTCTGTTGAGTACCACGGGTCTGCCGCTACAACCAAGCGCTCCTCCGCCGTGGGTCTTCCGCTACAACCAAGCACTCCCCCACATAGCCTCCAGAGGTACTCCTTCTGTTCAGTACTGCGAGTCTACCGCTACAACCAAGCGCTCCTCTGCCGTGGGTCTGCCGCTACAACCTAGCGCTTCCCCTCATAGCCTCCAGAGGTACTGCTTCGGTTGAGTACCGCGGGTCTGCCGCTACAACCAAGTGCTCATCTGCCGTGGGTCTGCCGCTGCAACCAAGAGCTCCCCATCATAGACTTCATAGGTATTCCTTTTGTTGAGTACCGCTGGTCTTCCGCTACTACCAAGCGCTCCTCCGCCGTGGGTCTGCCGCTACAACCAAGCACTCCCCACTAGGCAATCCGAAACACACCGAGTCGATAGATCAGCAGTCTTCAAGTCTCAGCCAGCTATTAGGTCTCTGCACTCTGCTAACTCGTCACCGGGAGGGTCCTCTCCATGTGCTACTGGTCGATACTCCAAGTATAAAAAAGTTCCACGAAGAAGTATCTCAAAGTACCGCCTCGTCATAGGGGTCTCAACACAACAGACAGCGTGTCAGTCGGACGCCCGGTCTGTGAGTTACTAGACTTTTCGTCCCAGGGGCCTGGTTGGTTTCGTGTGCGAACCAACCTGGCCGTATCTCGACTGTACCCCAAACTCTCATAGGTTATTCTCATGGGGACCTTTTCGCAACGTGATCCCCAATTCCGCTGAAGGTTTGTCAAATGTACATCTGGTCTGAAAGTTATCAGATTTTCCGTTCCAGGGGCCCAGTTGGATTTCGGGTACAATCCAACCCGGCCATTATCCAACTGCATCCAAAACTTAGGCGAAGCATGCCAAAAGTTTCGTCTCATCAAGAGGAATCCAACAAAGTCAACGACACGTCAATTGGACGTCCGGAGCTCGAGATATAAGCATTTCCGCTCCGAGGGCCCGGTTGGTTTCGTATCCAAACAAACTCGGCTGTACTCAAAGTTCTCCGAAACCTTGAGTTTAATATACCGAAACAACCATCTCTATCCAAGGTTCGCATTGCAACTGACAGCGCATCAATCGGGGGTCTGTAGCCCAAGATATGGGCGTTTGAACGAGAACTGCCCGAGAATAGGGGGTTCGGGCCCGGACCGACCCGGCACGAGACCCCCCTGGGTCGGCCCGAACCGGGTCGACCTGAACCGGTTCTAGGTCCGGCCTAAAAGGGAGTGGCCCGGCCTAGTGGGCGCAGCCCGGCCCAGCCTAGGCGGCCCGGCCGGTTGGCCTGCCGTGCTGGCACGACCGCGTGGCCGCTCGGCTGTCCGGCTGAGCGGACATGGGGGTGCGGTTGCCCCACATGAAAGAAGCCGTGTCCCCTGTGTGGGGGACACTCCTCACCAATGGACGCGGCCGAGCGCCGCGTCCCCGCCTCCTCGGTCCCGCGTGGTCGTGGGAGCAGCAGCCTACCGCCGCGGCTGAAGCCGTGACGGCCCTTCCCGGCGGCGCACTGGGCGCCGCCGCCCCCTGGCAGCCCGCTTGTGCCGGCCGCTGCCTCCGGCCGCCGGCACCACCGTGCCGGCGAGGCGCACCGACGGGTTTTCCGCGGACCACCGGACCCTCTCTGGTGGTCCGTTTTGCCTGCCGTCTTCACCAGCGGTACTCCAAGGACCGACTCTTCACTGCGAAGACCTCAAAATGCCCTTGCAGCCTGCTTCATCATCACCCACCAATCCGTACACCAATAATGAAGAAATGGTGGGTCCGGACTTGTTCATTGGTCCGCACCCACCATTTTAGCAGTTTAAATGGATTCAGACAAATTTTAAACACGTGCCAAGGATTTAAATCACATAGATTTAATTAAACCAAAACCCCTACCACAAGCGTCATCGAGCGATGGTTCCTCGCGGAATTGCACATCGCGGAAGAAGGATCGTCGCGTCACAAAGAAAGGATTCGTCGGCGTCACGTCGTCGATCTCTGAGGATACGGCTTTTTTGTCGACCTTCGTTGGAGGTCGGCGTTCTTCGCGTTCTTCGCGTTCTTCGCATTCTTTGTCGAGGAAGGAGTGCTTCACGGTTTGAGTTATTTCTCCCAAACCCTCTCGCACAACCAACCTCTAATAAAATAAGAGTTTGTCTTTTTTTATTTCTCATACATGCGTTTTAAAATTCAAAAACGAAACAATCAGTTAAATGAATTAATTACAATGTTTAAACCGCCCAAATTAATTAAGGCGTTTCATAAATAGAAAAACGCAAGGGTTGACTTCTACTTAATAGGGGTGCGGGTGTGTTACTTTTTTAAAGGAGGGTGTTTAGGAAGAAAAGAAATGGTGGGGCTCGTGTGGGGCCCTCCTCACAAATATCCTACCTTGTGTGTCCCACTCTAAACACTTATCTTAGGTTAAGCATTTTGAAGTAAAATAAAAATTGTGCGTCCAATTTTTATTTTATTCCTTTACTTACCCCCAAAATTTAAAAACCACACCCGAGAAAACGAAATTATGGAAAAGGTGTTTCTAAGCAATTACCGGCACTGCAATTCCATTGGTGCCCTCAAAATTTGATTCCGAGCACCAGTTCAAAAGTTAGAAAAACCCGTTCGTTCGTTCACTGAACGTACCCAAGCTAAACTTTGGGAAATGATTCCGGGCACATCAGGCCTCGAAATCACATGCCGTCAGAAACTATGTTCTTGTAAAATCCCAAAGAAAATTAAGAAAAAAAATTTCCCTTTAATTTTACAGGTCTTTACAAGTATTTAAAAATACAACCCTTTATTTTCATATCATTTTCTATCACCTAAAAACATTCTATACTTTTTGGGGACTCTAACCTTTTCTTGATCTCAAAATGTTTCCACAACAATCAAAATTTTTTTTCCCCCAATGTTGTATAAATATACACAAGTAGTTGTGGTATGGACTCTCTACTGTGAAATGACAACATCTATGTATTAAAAAAACAATTATTTTCAACAATAACTTTATAAATATCACCTCTTATTTATCCCACCATACATATTATTCTCACCTATATCATCCATCATGAATCATAAATCACATTGTTCTATTTATAACAATGAAGTAAATCTCATCCATCTTCACAGTTTATTTCTGGATTTAAGTAGTCTGAATTTTACTCAATTATTTTACTCAATATATAATATAGATTTGATCCTATATTTATCATATTAAGGATTGGATTAACATTATTCCACATTTAATCACAATTAATTTTTTTTAATTTCTTACTCATTAAATATCGTCTCAAATACGATCATGTTTTACTTCCACTCTGATCACTAAGATTTATTTTGAAATATTCTCTTTGAAAATCATACATAAATAGAATACTAATATCCTCACTTAATATTTATCAAAATAATAATGAATAATGTATAATCAAATATTATTCTTTCTTAGAACTTGAAAGCATGGATTTATAATCTTTATATTTTTTTCCATTTAGAAAAATTAATTCAAGAAAACATGGATTTTTCATCCTACAACAACTTCAAATTTTTGTAATGGAGTAACTCAATGAATATTTAAAATCTATGAAGTAACTAGTAGGTTTTATATGTATTCATAGGTTTGGTTGAAATATATATTATTCCACAGGGTTCATTTGTATCTTATGAAGAATTTACCATATGATAGTACCCAAAAAGTCCTTATATCCTATAAATTCCTCAACATAGGGTTCAGTAACCTATGATGGTCTTAAATCCTCAAAATTTAAAAAAGTTTTTAACCCTATGAAGTTATTTTATATCCTATTAATTTATTCTTATACCATATTAAGTCTCAATATATGGTCCATTCCTTAACAAAATTCTATTTCTCATGAACTCTAGGAAGTGTCTGTACTCAATGAAGTTGGGTGGAAACTCCACGCATTTAGTATTGAACTCTATGAGAACAGTGAAATCTATATGGTGTGTTGGTTTCAGGACTTTGTCAATTATATAGAATTATGTTTAGGTTATACTATGAAATTCTAGAAACCCAATAAATTTTAACCTTATGAACTCTTGGAATCCTATAAAATCCACTATAGGGTTTAGGAATTAGGAAATCTTATATTCCAAAACTCAAAAATTTGTCATTCAATTTAAAACATCTCTTTAACTTCTTAGGGCCTTCAAAAAATCTTAAAATAAACTAAAAACCTTTGGGTATTTATTAAACCTTCTCAAATATATCCATCACCCTTTATAAGATCTCTTGTGATATATTTACTCAAATTTTAGTAATTTAATAAACTTCAATGTCTTTTTACATCAACCTTTAAATCAACCTTTATAAATCTTTATTCATGTTTATTTCATCACTGATTCTAACATCCTAAAATCTATATATATCATAGGTTTTGATTATTCATAAATAATACATCTTTATTCACACTTTGAACCTATTATAAAAATGTTAATCATAGATTTTCCACCTCAATTTTAACATGATGTAGTCATTACTACTCTGGACTTTAGAACATGTATTTAACATGATCACCAACTAAAAAATCTTCTAATTTAGGGGATTAACACAAAGAATAATTTCATTTTATTTCCATTCTATGAATATTTATTTTCATACAAAATGGTATCCATCACTATTATCCTTTAACACACATCAAATATCATTTTCATTGATAAAAAATACAATCTCATTATTTTCACAAATGCAGTAATCTCCCCCTTTGGATCTTCTTTAAATGCCCGATTTTCTTCTAAGTACAATTTAACTATTCTCCCCATTATTAACAATAAATTCAATGTATAATGTTGGGTCTTATCACAATTTACCCAGATTCCATGAATATATGGGAAGGGATTCTACAGGATAAATCATCTCCCCCTACTCTTATAATTTTAAGAAAACCCCCACCCCCCTTTTCTCCCCACCCCCACACCCCTTAATGAGAGATTCAATCAAACTCATAATAGAAGTGTGGTACCACATGTTTATTTGTAATGTTTAATTAACCAATAAAATCTATATATACTTGTGATAAACACTTGTACAAAACAAGAGTGTCCAATTTAAATAACAAAGTTGTCCATATTTTGAAAAATTTGTGTTAACATATTCAACATTAAATTCATTCAGGATATCCAAACATATGTTTATTAAATATCATTATCCATCACCCATATTGGAAAAATACAAAAAAAACAATCCATTGAAAGCTAATTTGAGCACCGATTTATGGGGTAGTCACTCATGATTACCAAAATAGTCTGAGATACGAGTTGGTGGCCTAACCCATATCCCTCAAGAAATTTAATAACAAAAATGGAAATATAAGTATATACATAAAGTCTAATGAACTTACACAATCTATAAATTTAAAGAGAGGGTAAATATACATTCAATCATATGAACCTTAGTGAATAATATTGTATCCAATTAATTTTATTCAAACCACTACAAAAACTTCACATAAATCAGCAATCAACCACAAAATATATGAAATAAGGAAAAATCCCATGTGTCCTTGACTTAATGGACCTAAAATTAAGAATAGCCAAAAAGCATCAATGAATAGTCCAAACATCAATTGAAAGTATATAAACATTATGTTTTGATGAATCCCTACTGCAAGATTCCCTAAAGGGATGATTTGTAAGAACATTTACCATGGGTGTTATTCTATGGATATAAAATCCTAGAATTTTGATACCATTTAATATTTGACTAGTAATATTTTTGAAGTAGACACCAAAATACTAATTTAAATATTCTTCATGATGGATTAATTTCTTCATGTTGTATAAAAAACATAGTATTCTCCATTTTTCCTTTTTATATTTCACCTTCAATTCCCTTTTCTAATTGCGCAACCAAAATAATATGGTAACAACATGGGACTTCATTAGTTCTTTATCTAGAGAAACAATGTTGAGACTTGGATCAAATACAATAAAATTATTTCTTTGTAACTCTAAAATGTATAAATATCTTTATTCTTTCTTTATCATTGGCTTTATAGATCCATCCTTGCTTGAGAATAATGGGATTATATCATTTTCAACATTCATCTTAGTTGGGATATTCTTCTTAACTTTAGGAATCTTCAAACACTAATTCTTTTTTGGATCCTCCATCCTCTTAGACATTTCCAACTGGGATAGCTATCTTTTCATTCATTTTTTTTAGTATAGTGAGTATTATTATTGACTGTGGACTCCTATATAGTAGTTGTTTGAGAACATTAGTTAATTGTTTCTTTCTATTTTTTTCTTTATTTTTTCATGAAAAATACTCATACACTTGATAGAAATTTAATTATCCTATTTCCCATTGTACACACATATTTAACCATTTTAGATTTACCCATAATGGGTACCTTCTCATATTCTTCACAATGAGTGTTAAACACTAAATCAATCATAGTATATCTTTCCAGGATTGATTTTTTTTATATTATTGGTTATTATTTTAACATTGATGTTTATTTCCATCATACAATTCCACATGATGTGTCCTATTTTACTACTATAGAATCATCTTCACTTTGTGGATACATCATAATTAACATTATTTTTCGTCTTTTAGGGAGGGTTTTGACTAATGTTATTTTTTTGTAAAATATTCATTATTGATTCCAGTTATTTATTCACCATATTATTTTTCTATGGTATTATTATTTCATTATAATTATATGAGTTTTTATGGATTTTTACAAGACATTACTCATCATAAAAGTGACCACTTATGTTATAATAATTAAAAAAATTTCAAAAAAATCAAATCTATTTTTCTTAGTTAGATTACTCCCATTCCATGAAAGATAAATCTATAGAGAATATTTCTTCTAGAATTGACATCTAGTACCCTTAACTTTATGCATATTTATCTTTTTAAATACTACCATTTTATTTTGATAATTCATATACTTATATCAAAATATAAAAAATCACCAGCAGTGACCACAAAACCTTTTTCCTTTCCCTTTGACAATTTTTTGAATAGAACATGCATCTTTATATTTTTGATTGGAAATTGAATTAAATTAGGAAAAAATTAGGGGTATTATTTTCTAGGATATTTTTTATACACCCTTGATACATTAGTAAATTTACCAGTATTTTATCCCTCCATCTATGTATACATTTATAATTTATACCTACATTATTTCTCAAAATATAATAAATGAAAACAAATTTCTAATTACATTGGGATACCTTTTTCCATTATCTTATGGGGGGTTGATAATAAGATGATTTAAATCTCTTCTTACCACCATTATAACAATTTTTAAAATTAATACACTTATTGTAAACTTAAATAATACTGACCCTACCCCAAAATCCCGTAGACGGTATGTACTACTATTAAATTGGCATAATTACATGGAATTAAATCCAGAAGGACTAAAGAGTTTAGTATTTTTTTAAACTAGATACATACATGAGTCTTTTATTATAAATAAATACACTAATTTTAACATAATTTTTTTTAGGGATAATAAATTTATTCCATCAAGTGTATTATTTAATATATTTCCTAGTACACTTTTTTGATTCTTGTGGAAAACAAAAATATTATGGGTGAGATCAAATGATCAATAAGGGTTAAGTATAATAGAATAAATAATGAATCAATCAGAGTAATCATTATGGAATGGTGAAAAATTTAACACACATACCATATAATCAATAAACTGACAAGGAAGAGAATGAATAATATGGCATGGTAAATAACTAAAAATTCATTCCACTAAAATAAATGGATAAGGCCTTATCAATATAGCAATGTAAATAACTGAAAACCATTCCATTTGATCAATAACAAGAGAATGAATGAATCCATATATTTTTTCATAGTGACAATCATATGGATAATAATAACTAAATAAAATTAAGTAAATTCTTAATTATTGGATGCCATGTTTCTTAGGTACATGGTACCTTTACCGTCAAGACCTTTAACAAGATGGTCTATAACATACCAGTAAAAAGTCTTTTAGATTAGAACAGCCAACAGAATTAGTCTAATGAGACTACCAATGCATCGAGGGGCTATCTATAACTAGGATCCACCCATGTTATACCTATCCAATTAATTATTCATACATTGATTAATCAATTTAATTCATGAACAATGCTCCATATAAAAAACTCACATTGAGTAAAAGATGTGGATCTATAAATATTTCCCCATATATCAAATAACTTCAAATGAAAACAACATATGTGACAATAGTATATGATTTAGTGAATAATAATATCTATCATAAATGATATAAATATTTGGGTAAATTTAATGTTCAATGAGAACAAGAACTTGAATTTTCAAGGGGAATAATAGAGAAATCAAGGAAGTGAATGTCATTACTATCCATGTTCAAAGGAATAATAATCCATCCTATGGAAGAATGAGGATGGAATCAATACAAAATATCTCAAGTGGAGTAAAATAAAAAGTCATTTTTGTTGATGAATGGAAACACTATAAAAATGACTTTTTAAAACACTCTTGAGGATAATATACTTTTCATTTTGAAATAAATTTTGAAAATCATCTTATTTGAAAATAACTTTAATTTTTTTAATAATTAACCTCTTAAAATTAAAAAGGAATCATCAAATAAATGATAGCGTAAATTTTTTTACAAGTTGTGAAAGGTAAGAACATTCTTTTTCTAAGGTAAAAGGTTAGAAAAGTTCTTTATTTAGAAAGTTACAAGAATATTCCTTTAAAAACTTTTTTAAAAGAAAAAAAGGGTAGAAATTTCTTTAAAAATAAATTTTGTAGGGTTAAAAACATTTTTTAAAACCATTTTAGAATACAAGGGTTTTCAAAGAAAATAAGGTTTAAAAAAACAGTTTCTCTGACTAAAGTGCGAAATGAAGTCGTGTTTTCTTAAAAAATTATAAATTTTTTTGATTATGAAAGAGTGGAAAAATCATAATATTACATGAAAAGGGACATTAATATCCATATATGTATAAAATTAATTTTTTTATTAAAAAATGATCAAATAATTTCCTTTAATTGAAATTCAAGGGTAAAAAATCCAGAATAAAATGAGGTTATAAATTAAATCCTTGAAAATACCATAATGTTGACTTGAGAATAAATCAATGAATAAATTATGTGTATAAAATATAAATAAACATAAAATAATTTTAAATTCAACAATATATAGTAAAAATTTATTACACACATAATCTTATAATTTTAATGACAATGAGTAAGTAATATAACCTAATGAAAAGGTATCAGTTATTAAATTCTTTTACACGTATAAAATTTTAATTAAAATCCTTTTCAATGTAATAATTTAGATTGAAACTTAAAAAACCATGAAGATAAAATAATTCGTGATAAAATATATCAAAGGGGGTCATATTTACACAACATAAAAGAAATAAGTGGTGATTATGATGTATGTATCAAGATAGTAAAAGTGAGACAAAAATCTCTTACATTGCATTTCCTTTCTGGTGAACCTTAATAAAATTCATGTATAATGGTTTTAAAATTTTTAATATATTATTAAATATCCATATTAATATTTATTATATCATATATGATCTTCTTATAGTATCTTATTACCCGTTTGTTTAGCAATCTTTCATTATTTTCACTATTTTGGGTGTTAATTGCCTAGTTTCTCAAATATATTTTGAATTTTTATTAGTTGTTCCTCTTACATAGATAATGATTTAATCATATAAATAATGTAAAAAATGATTTAAATATAATATATATTAATTATAAATGTATTTTTAAAAATCCTAAAAATTTGGAGATAGGAAATGAAATGCACCGTTCATGGAGATGGTAGGTCGTACATAAGCATGAATGATAATTCCATTTCATTGTTATATTTTAAAAAATAAAAAATAAATTATATATAGGTATGTGTATATTATAATTAAATTATCATATTTATTTCATATATATCACATATTTTTATTAATACAATCCTTTATACATTCCATGTATAACGTGAATGAATCACATTGCTTTGAGGAGGCAGTAGTCCACACTTCCACAAACAATGTTATCATATTCCCACCAAATGGAACACATAAAGGTATGTTTTATATAAAAAATACATAAGAATAAAGGCATAATAAATATCATATATATCATATAGAAATAATTTTTTCATCATAATTCCTAACTATAAATTGTGGTAAAGGAAAAATGAATGACATCCTTTCATGAGGCGGTCGTTATCCATACATGAATGGTAAGTTTGTTACCAATTTAATAGAAGTTTGTGTAGGTGTAGTTAAAACCCTTAACATAAAAACATTTCAGTAGATTTTGGAAACTTATTTTATTATATAATCATTTAATAAGAATAATTTAATATGTGGAGAAAGAAATAAATCGTAAATGGAGGTTTAAATAATGTTACCTCTTTTCGAGTAACTCTATTTGGTTTGAAAAAAAGTATCTATTGGTTTTATTTATGAATAAGGTGAGGTTTATTTGATGATTTTATGATTATATAATATTATTTTAGAATAGTTATTATGATAAAAAGTTATTGATAGTTGTGAATAAGTGGGAGGGTTGAGTGCCTTTATTAGTGGAGGAGGAGCGACACTCTTGTAAATTTTTTAAAATAAAATTCAACACACATTTTCCCATTTAAAATGGATATAATAATGGACCAAATTAAATAAAAGTGGGTATAGGTTCTATATATGAACGTAAAATGTATTTTTTACAAGTTTATAAGTCATTTTGGGTCTTAAGTTTAAGGTTTAGTCCATTATTAACCTAATTATTTCTCTTAATCACAATAATTAATTTTAATTACTTAAACTAATATTTGTGTTTTGAAATTTTAAATTATGAAGATTAAAAATATAGAATCCATTTTTCTAAATTATAGTCCCATATGTGGCATAAATTAATTTAAAATTAATCCTATAGGGGGGGCGATAATGCGGGTTTTAAAGTAAAAACCTTCAAAAGTCTGCTATGTTTTTATATCAAATTTCAAAGTGAAATTGATTCAAATGACATAAATTGGATGAAATTTTATAAAATTTGTTTAATCATACTTTTAAACCAAATAAAAACATAATTTAACTATATAAATAAATTATTTGAAAAAGTAGTTTTGAATTAAAATTCAATATTTTTCACTATTCATCAAAAATAAAACTTCATAAAAAATATAAACAATTCACCCTAAGATAATCATTAAATTAATATTTCAATAATGAGTTCTATTTTTACATATAAAATTTATAAAATTTCCAAAATTTAGTTTTAAATAAGGTTTACCATCAAAAGGCGGAAAAATTGCCTTAGAAAAATATAGCTTTCATTTGAAAATTTATGTTTGTTCTTATTTTATGCCTATAAAATCTATTGAATGAATGTAAAAAATATTTTACGGAATATATATCATATATTTTCCCTTAAAATAATTTAATAATATTAATTAATTTAAATTTCTAGGATAAAATGTTTTAATGAACTTAAAAGTGTTTCCTTTATATTCAGTTAGTTTTTATATTCATTTAAAATTAATTGGTAATATATGAATTCATTTTATGGTTTTATAAACCTTATATTTTCATAAGTTATTTAATAATGTTCATAACCAATAATTTAGTAGCTAGTTTATATCTTATTATATTAAATAATAATGTTTTAATAATTTATTATTGTTCAGTAAAACTCTGTTTTGTATGTAACACAAATCATCAAAGAGTGTCATTATTGTGTGTGATGCAAGATAACTCAGTATCACATGAATTTCAAGCTATAACAAAGATTTAATCTATTTAAAATATAAATATGTTTTAAATTATTGGGATATTATATTCTTATACGTGCTTGGTGTTCCATGTCATACACGCTATAGAATAAAAGTTAATATTTTAGAATTTTCAGGCTATTAAATTCTCCCCACCTTAAATAAGTTTCTTCATCACAATTTAAAATTGATCTTTAAAATCTAGGGTTTTATATTTGAAAATTAATTTTTTTAAATACCACATCTTGAGAAGAGTTAAAAAAATGTCATCTTAATAAGAGTGAATAATAATTATAAAGGTCACATAAAATAACATATAACGAGGTTTTTATGTAGGATAACATTAGTGGCATGTTAAGATATGTACATGGAATAAAGATTAAATATTTATAGGGATTTATTTAGGACATCAATAAAAAACAAGTTAAGGATCAATGGAAAGGTGAGGGTCTCAAAGACATAAATCTATGATGATTAAAATGCCATCTGTTAGATAAAAATTAAGGTATTAGGATAATTTTTTTAAGATGCTCTTCCTAATGTTGAGGTATTATTTTATTAGATAATAATATAAATAAATATACTTAATTTAGAGCATTCAATTTCAAATGAACGATGTCATCATTTGGTTGTGCTTCAATCAAATTCAAATTCATCCCTTACTTCAATAAATGGATATCGAAAAATCAACTTTGATTCCTAAAGAACTAAAATTTACTTTTTTCGGGTCATAAGATCCATAAAACAAGTCTTTATGTTTTTCTCTAAATATTTTCTCAAACTTATATGGTTAATACATTAATGTATAAACCTAAAAAATTAAAACTATTGGTTCATCATTAATATTTATTCATAAAATTGTTTAACTAAAAATAATGAAATATTAACCAGGACATTGTGTAGGTTAATGGTTTCCATTAAACCCTTATCATCATTCGGTCATCGGTTCACATTCGGTGGCCTTTCTGAGCATGATGGGGGTTTCACTTAGTATAGAATTTGTCCTTTTCTAAAACCATATTAATATAATTTACAAATTAAATATGATGTACATCCTCAAAATAGGTTTAATCACTAAATATATTTTTAACTAAAGTTTTCAATACAACCCCAATATATAAATACATTATTCATTTTATTTCCAAATATATCATTTCTTGTTCTAGATTTTATCCTTTAGTAGAGTGCATTGATTCAGGTAATTTCTAGGTTTCCCACATTTAATTCACCAAACCATAAATGGATCCTCATGATTATATTTATTCCCTCCCATCATACTCTTCATTTTTCCTCATCAATTCTTGGATTTATGTTATTGTTTTCCACAAATAAAGTAATTCTTAGTTCCATTAATATACTTTTCTAGGTGTCTCTTTCCACATTTATTGCATTATGAAAATCAGGCTTTATTTTTTATATGGCCTCTACCACTTGATCTCCTAGAAACCTCTATCATTCTCTTCTTTAGTGAGTTTGGGAGTTGGTTAAGATATATATTTTTAATCGCATTTCGGGGAAAATGATTAGGCATAAACATGATATCCTTCACTTCTATCAAAATCTCGCTTGGTTTCTCATTGTAACCACTTTTTCCTCTATGTTCAATGTTAACTTTACTCCTTTGGGTTCCAACTATTGACTAAAACCCAAAATTATAGTGTGAGTAACAAAAGTCATATTTAGAAAAGAGTATGATCATTTATAGTTATATAACTCATGACACATTATTTTCAACCCCAAATACCCTATTGTTAACCTAGGTTATTCATTTCCATCACATATTAAAATCCTTCATAATGGTTTTTAGAGAAAATTTAAATTATAATAAGAATATCCCCCATGAGTGTCAAATCAGGTGCACAGTAAGGTCTATTATTGTGTACCAGGTTATGCTCAAGTTAGGTCTAATGCACCTTTTCAGTGTTATTACCCCTTGGTACATTTGTTCTATAACCACATCCACTTGCAGTATCCAGATAGGGATTTATTTCTAAGAAGACCAACATAATCTCTACCTTACCAAAATTCTAGGATGTTCCTTTATACTTATCATAAAATTCTACCTTATGGATATGTTCTCTAATATTTTTTTTCCTAAATCTAGTTTTCAAGGTTGTTACCGAACCTCCCTTTGATACCAACTTTATCACCCTGAACCCAGAATCCCATAGCCTGTGTCTAGTACCACTACATTAGGATGATTACAAGGAACCAAATCTCAAATAACCAAAGATTTTAGTAGTCCTGGTAAACCAGATACATACATTTGTCTTTTATTATAAATAAACAAACTAATTATAACATAATTTTATTTTAAGTAATGTAACATTCTTCCATTAAGTGTATCCTTGTATATCTTTCTTAGTGCACTTCTTGGATTCTTGGGGAATTGAAAAAAATAAGGGTGAGATCAAATTCTCAGTAAGGGTTAAGTAAAATAGAGGAAATAATGAATCAATGAGAATAATCACTATGTAATGGTAAATAAATAAAAATACATGCCATGTAATCAATAAATTGACAAGTAAGTGCATAAACATCCTGGAAAGGAAAATAACCCCAAATTCATTCCATTTAAATACCTTGATAATGAATAATCAATATGGAAAGGTAAATAAATTAAAACCATTACATTTAATCAATAAAATGAGAATGAAATGCATCGATAGATTTATTCATAGTGAAAATTTAATGGACAATAATAACTGAATAAAAATGAAGAAAATTCTTAATTATTGGATGCCATGTTTCCTAGGTATATGGTACATTTATCATCAAGACCTTTCAAAAGGTGATTTATAACATACTGGGTGAATACCCCATTATCATAGGCTATCCAAATGACTTTGTCTCATGAGACTAATGATGCATCAAGGGGATATCTATAACTGGGCACCACCCATGTCGTACCTATCCAAATAATTCCTCATATATTGAATAATAGATTTAATTCACTAATATTGTGCCTTATAAAATATCTGCATTGAGTAAAATATGTGTATTTATCACTATTTCCCCAGATATCAAATAAATTTTAAAGTAAACATTTTATGTAATAATGTAATATGGTTTATGTAATAATCATATCAATGATAAATTAAATGGATATTTAAGGGAAATCTAATGTCCAATGATCATAGGAAATTGAATATTTCAGGGGGAATGACAAAGGAATCAAGGTAGTGAATGTAAATAATATCCTTTGTCAAGTGAATCATAAAAAATATAGATGAAGAAGTCAGATGGTATCAATACAACATATCCCTAGTAGAGTAAATTTAAGTTTTTCTATTATTAATGAATGGAAATACAATAAATTGACTTTTAAAAACATTCTTGAGTAAAATATCCTTTTAATTTTGAAAAAACTTACTGAAAACCCTTTTCTTTCAAAATAACTTTTTTTTAAAAAATATTATTATAATTAAGCTTTTAATTTTACAATGGAAGCTTAAAAAACAATGGTGGCTAATTCTGTACGTGCCGTACAAGGTAAAAAAGAACATTCCTTTTGTAAGGTAAAAGGTTAGAAAAATGACTTGTTCGAAAATAGAAAAGAAGATTATTTTAAAAACATTTTTAAAATATAAAAATGGTAAAAATTTCTTTTATAAATCTTGGATTAAATATTAAAAACATTCTTGAAAATGTTTTTAGAAAATATGGTTTTAGAATAAAATGGGTTCTTTGACTAAAGAGGGAAATGAAGTCAGGTTTTATTAAAAACATTTTCTAAAAAAATTTTATAACAAAAGAATGGAAAATTGTAATATTAAATTAAAAGGGTAATGAATTACCATAGGAGGAAAAATTTAAATGGTTTATTAAATAATTATCAAATAAATTCTTTTAATGGAAATTTAAGTGTAAAAAATCCTGGATAAAATTAGATTCTGAAGTAAACCCTTGAAAATACCATAATGTTGAAGTGAGAATCAATTAATGAATGGATTATGTGTATAAAAATTAAATTCAAATAAAATAAGTGGAAATATAAAAATAGATAGTTAAAACTTATTACACATATAATCTTATAATTTTAATGACAAAAAGGAAGTAATATAACTCAGTTAAAAGGTATCAGGTTTCAAAATTCTTTACCACATGGTGACTTTTAATTAAAATACCCTTAAATGAAATATTCCATATTGAAACATAAAATAATAAGAGTATAAAATAATTCATGATATAATATATCAAAAGGTATAGTAGATACACCACACAAAATAAATAAGTTGTGATTATGATGTATATCACATGAAATTAAAAATGAGACCAAAACCGTGTACCTTTTGTTTCCTTTCAGGTGAACGCCATTTAACTTCAAACATAATGGTTTAAAACATGTTAATAACTTATTCAACAACCATATTAATATTTATTATATCATATATTATTTTCTTATAATATCTTATTACCCATTTGTTAGTAATCTTCCATTTTTTTGACTATATCGTGTGTTAATTTTTGAGTTTCATGAATATATTTGGACTTTTTATTTTTTGATCCAATCAATTAGATCATGATTTAATAATCTAAAAAATTTAAAAAAATATGTAAATATAATATATATTATATATATATTCATTTATAATAATCAATAAAATTTAGATATAAGGAATGAAATGTACCGTTCATGGAGATGGTAACTCGTATGTACGCATGAACACAACTTCCATTTATTTGTTGAATTTAAAATAATGAAAAGTAATTGATATATATATATATGTATATTAAAATTATTATATAATATTTCTATCATATATATCACATTGTTTTAATAAAACCATCCTTTATGCATTCCATGTATAACATGAACAAATCACATCCCTTTGAGGAGGTGGTAGTCCACACTTCCACAAACGATGTTATCGTATTCCCACCAAATGAAATTAATAAAGATATGTGTTATATATAAATTAAATAAACATAAATACATAATAAATATCATATATATCAAATACAAACAATGTTTCCATCATAATCACCAACCAATAAAGGTTGTAAAGGAAAAACAAATGACATCGTTTCGTTAGGTGGTAGTTCATCAAGTATAAACAATAAGTTTGTTACCCATTTGATGGAAGTGTACATGGGTGTAGGTATAATAATTAAGATTAAAAAAATTAATTATATTAAGGCTAATTATTTTATTATATAATCATTGAATAATAATAATTTAATGGGCGGAGAAAGAAATAAAATATAAATGCATGTTTGATGAATGATACCTCTTTTCGGGTAATTGTTTTTGGTTTTCACCAAAGGCTTCCTTGGTTTTCTTTATGCACAAGGTGATGATTCTAGGATAATGTGAGGTATTTTGGATTCTTATTTGAGAATAGATTTTTTAAGCTAAATAGATTGAGTGGTGTGAATAAGTGGGATGGTTGAGTGACTTTTTATAGTGGAGGAGGAGTGACATTCTTGTATATTTCTAAAAATGGAGTTCCTCCCATGTTTTTCTAAATTAAAATGGCTCCAATAATTTAAAAATATATAGAAATTATAGGATATGATCGAAACGTGAACATAATATTGATGTTGGACAAGTTTATAGGTCATTTTGGGCCTCAAGTTAAAGGTTTAATACTTTGTTAAGCTAATTTGTCTCTTAATCTCTGTAATTAATTTTAATTACTTTCACTAATATTTTTTGTAAAAACTTAGCTATACATATTAGAAATTATAAATATCTATTATTAAAAATATATAATCAGTTTTTATAAATTAAAATCACATCATAGGTTGGATCTAATTTAAAATTAATCCCATAGACGGGACTGCAATGCCGATTTTTAAAGTAAAAAACATTCAAAAAGTTGCTAAGGTTTTATATCCAATTTCAAAGTGAAATTGGTTAAAATGAACTAAATTGTATTAAATTATATAATTTTTTTTCTAAATATACTTTAAAACCAAATCAATAAATAATTTAACTATATAAATAAATTAGTTTTAAAAGCAGTTTTGAATTAAAATTGAATATTCTTTACTATTCATCAAAAAAAGAAACTTCATAGAAAAATACCTAAAAAAGACACTAAGATAATTTTTACATTAATATTTTTAAAATAAAGTTTATAATAACATATAAAATTAATAAAATTTCTAAAATTTCATTTTAATAAAGGTTCTCCATCAAAAGGCTGCAAAATTTTCTTTAGAAAAACATTACTTTTATACATAAGTGTGAGTTTATTCTTATTTTATGCCTATAAGATCAATTTTATGTATGTAAAAAATATTTTATTGGATATATAAAATCTATATTTCAATAATATCATTCAATAATAGTAATTAATTTATTTATTTTTGATAAAATTCAATTGTGAGTATAAAAACATTTCATTTATAATCAATTGGATTTTATATAAATTTATAATTAATTGGTAACCTTTGAATTAATTTTATAATTTTATAAAACATACATATTTATAATTTATATAATAATATTCATAATCTATAATTTAATTTATATTTTATATATTATTATATTAAATAATAATGTGTTAATAATATATTTTTGTTCGGTAAAACATGGTCTTATATGTAACGCAAGTCATCGAAGAAAGTTATTGTTACGTGCAACGCATGATAATTAGGTATCACATAAATTTCAAGATATATAATAGATTTAATTTATTTAAAATAATAAATATATTGTAATGTCTTGGGATATTATATTCCCTTACACACTTTTTTTTTCATGTTATACATGCTATCGAATAAAAGTTACTCTTTTAGGATTTTCATACTATTTAATAAATTCCGTTTCCATATTCTTGTTAAGACTCTACTTGGTAGTTATTCATATTTATCACCTAAAAATACAAATCTAGAAATTTTATATTGATATTGAATTTTTGGTCCTCAAGTAATTCCATTATATCTTCACAATATTTCTTAGTCTTCTTCAACAGAACTTTTTGATTTTGACTTGTCTCTATTAGAGATTTTTCGAATTGTTTTATTCTCTTAATTTTAACGTCAAAATGATCTTCCTCAACATTAATAAATAATTTGTTTAAATTATTCAATACATAGATTACATCTTTTAATACTACCAAAAACCCATATTTTCTGATAAAAACAATTTCAATTATCCATTAATTATAGAAACTATTTCATTTCAAAGTGAGGTAGATTCTTCCTTGACATTAACCAAATTTTTAGAGTGATTCAACTACTTAGCTTTTTAACTAATGTATCAAACATTTCATTATCTTCTAACTCAAATAATGACTTTTCATCTTCTATCCCTTGGGTATAAGAAAATATGTTTCTTTTTGTGTGTGTGTGTTTATGTGTGTGTGTATAGTGACTCTAATAGGGATCTTCTATAAATAATAGATGAATTTATAACAATAATCACTAAGTAATTAAATAATGTCATCTTAATCACTACTTTTACTTGTATCACCAGAGGAATAATACTTTCAATATTTTTTAATATATTTACCACTCTGATTACCTTTTTCTATTTAATAGTTCTCTTTCATTTTTATCCATTCTTTTCTTCTAGGGATATTTCTTTTTTATGTTTCTCCAAGTATTTCCATAAAAAAACTACATTTGACTTAAAAATAATATAAACTATTAATTTAACTTAAGTTCCTTCTATCTCAAATATGTACTTCATCAAATTGTGATAATAATTTAAATATAATAATGTTATTATACAATCATAGGAAACATTTCCTATTATAAAAATTTAAATTCCCAGCAATATTGTTGATGACACCTAAGAAAGGGTGAATTAGGTTTTTCCAAAATTTTATAAATTTCTAAAATTTCATTTAATCTTTTCCCTATTTGGTATATGATGATTTTTCTAAATGCTAGGACATAAACCAATATATTTAACTATAAAAACCCTAAACCCAGTAACCCATAGTTAGTGTTCACTTCATTCCATTGGTACAAGATATAAAGGATATCACCATATATGATCGATCAATTTAGTAGTGTTGAAGAAATAGATATATACATTATTCCCATGTTAAATTTGATATATAAAATAAAAACCATAAAAAATTCATGTATCCTATATATTATTTATAATATTATTTTTCATATATTGAGGAAAATAAAAAAACGGTGGGCTCATATACTCAGCAAGGGTTATTCACAGTGGAAGCTATAATGAATAAATAAGGAATAATCAATTTGGAAATGTAAATAACTAAAAATATATGTCATTTCATAAATAACTTAAGTAAAAAATGTATGCATGGATAATATCAATACAGTAATCTCATGGATAATAATAATTGAATTATTAAAGAAGGAAATGTTTAATATTTGATGTCATGATATTAGAAAAAATGATATCTATACCATAAAATCCTAGGTCCAGGATAGTTTAATTGATGGGTATGTATACACCAGAACCCCATTTAATTTGGCCACCTAATTTGTCTCATGAGACCGTCGATGCATCATTTTTCTATCTATAATAGGTCCCCGCCCATCAATACATGTCCAATGCATTATTTATATATTTTATTATCAATTTAATTCATAAATATTATGCCTTATCAAAAAAAAATTTCATATTGGCTAAATAATATAGATTATCAATATTTCTACAGTCCATCAAATAGATTTCAAAGTAAATCATTATATGTATATATGATATAGTTTTTCAATAATCATAGTCATGATACAAAGAATATGGATATTTAAAATAAATGTAATGTCCAATGATCAAAATAAATTAAAATTTTCAAGAGAAAGTTAATGACCACAATATTAATCAAGAGATGAGAGATGACCATCAAAAAACAATATTTTGTAGTGAAATAATTTTTTTTAAATAATATAATAAAATGAAAGTGAAAATTCTAAAATTATATTTTTTTTAAAAAAATTCCTTAAAATCAATTGAAATATTTCAAAAGAAGATAAAGAGTGTAAAATGGTTATGACTTTAGGAAAGTCTGTTAACACTGTATATGTTAAAAATAAACCATTCCAATTGAATTTTTATAAAGAACATAAAAAATGAACATTCTTAAAAACCATTAGAAATATTACTTTCAAACCATGTAAAAATAAAAGGTAAACTAAATTTTACTCAATAAATCATTTTATTAAATTAAAATAATTTTGAAAAATATAGACATATAAGAAAAATATACTCGATAATAATGAGAAATAAGATTAGAATTTATTTTAAATAATACCTTACATTATTCAAGTTCAAAATAGAGTAAAATTTAGAAGAAAATATGGAAACTCTTTTAATATATAGAGGATTCAAAAATAGATATATTTTTTAATGGGTAGATTATAATATTAAAAAATTGAATAAAATAGATACTCCTTAGAAATTATATTGTAAACTAAATCCATACCTCTTATGTAACTTTCAAATTATAAACCCTTGTAAGAGTAAACATGAAATAAAATATTAATCATAATGAATAAATAGATACTCAAGTTAAATACCTAAAATGGGTAGTATATACACCGCTAAAAAAGTACATAATACCAAATATGTCTCAAGAGAGTGGAAATTTAGATGAAATCTCTTACATTAAGTTTGACTTGATTCTGAGGTGCTCTAAGCTCATTCTCTTAGAGAAAACTCCATTTGATATATTCTGAGGGAAACTGAGGTTGTTTTTTTGGGAGGATCATCACCTCTAAAATGTTCATGATTATGTTTGAAATATTTTTGGTAGGGTTTGTTTAAGATTGCTGGCTCTAAGAGTTGTATATAAAAGAGATAAGGGGTGTCCTTTTATAAGTAGGGGAGGGGCATCCGTGGAATTTTATAAAATATTAATTTAATATAAATTATTTTATATGTATAAAGGGATCAAGATCGATATAATTAGAAGATAATTTTTGGATGATTAAAAATACTCTCATGTAATAAATATTGGACATGTTTAGGTCAAATACCCACCCTTATCTCATTGTTTTAAACACTAGTTAACCCTTCTAATAATTACTTTGATAACAATTTTTTTTACACTAAAGCAGCCAATAAAGCTATAATAAATGAATATTGGCCCTTAAATGGATATGGAATGACATTTTAAACAATATTCTATCTGAAATTTTATATTTAAATATTTTTATGAATTTTGAGTAATTTAATAAAATATTACATTTATAAAATATCATTACAATCATTTTTGACACTACTCATTTAATTTGACTTTAAAAACATCAATATAAAGATGGAATTTAAATATAGTACATTAAAACATTACTAATATGTCATATTTATCTATAAAATTCATATAATTATCTAATTAACACACACTTTATTACATTTAATATTTTTAAATTCATTTATTTTAGTTTTCTATTAATTGACTAAATATTGCATCATCACTCTATAAGAAATTAAATTAATTATTAAATTAATAGAAATTAAAAAAATACCATGTTATAAAAATTCATTCATTATTAAAAAAACATTTATAAAAAAAATATGTTGTTCTTATCCCTATAAAAAATATTAAATATATTGAATGAAATAGTATGACATTTTTTAACTTATCCTTTAAGTAAATGTTATAAAGGTGAAAATTGAATATAAATAGAAAAAAATATCATTATTTTAAATATTGCTTGATTATTGGTAAAATATACTAATCCAAAGAAAAAAGGCAGGTGTTATAAATATTTTTAATGAATTATCATACTATGTTTTACCATAATTTCTCGATTTACCCTTTAGTGATGTGATATATTTTACAACTGTTAACATTCATAATTCGTAAACATAAATTGGATCTATTTACCAAATTTTAAATATTTATTCCAAATATGGAATAAATTTTATCAAATTTAATTCCCATGTTTTTAAAAATTAATTTAAAAATAACAACATAAAATGCAATGACATGTAGTTTTCTAGAAAAATGTGTTTTAAGCCTAAAAATAGACTTCTATGAAAATTATATAAAATTATAATACTAATTAAAATAAAATGAATATTATATTAAATTAATAAAAAATACAACATATAATGGAATTTTTAAATTACTTTATTTAAAAAAATTAAAATTTTATAGTAATCGGTATTTTTATTGTTCACTGAAAATTATAATTTTTAGAAACAACCAAAAAAATTCAACTTAGGATAATTTTCACATGGTGATTCCAAAAATGATATAATTTTCACATAATAATACGTTTTTTGGAATTTTTTAAACTTAATGTTTCATATAAATAAAGCTATCAAAGAAATTTATTTAAAGAGAAATATGTCATCAAATCTATTATTGTTGCATTATAAACCCTTATAAGAATTCTAACCTAGAAATTTCATCACTCTCTTAAAAAAGTTGAGGATAGTTTTTCCTCATCACATCTTTTGGTTCTCACACAACTTTGTTAAACAAAGGGTTTCACCACAACACTTTGAATATGTGTGTGGTTTTATTTTATACAAATATATCTCTAAGATCCATAATTTCTACTGATTGTTCCTTATAAGAATGATCTTTCTCCATCAGTATGACATCTGAGTTTATTTCATATGAAGGATCAAGTTTGTATTACCTCAATAGAGATAAATGGAACACATCACAAAACTGAGAGTGATTTGATGGAAAATCCAATAAAAAAGCTACTTTCCTGATATAATCAATAGTTTGAAAGTGGTCAATATATTTAGGTTTCATCATTATCTTCTTCTCAAATCAAATAAACTTCTTCTTTGGATATATTAATAGGAATACCTTATCCAAAACCTTGAACCCTAGATCTTTCCAATGATTATTCGCATAATTTTTTGGTTGAATTTGAGATTCCCTGATGTGTTGTTGAATATATCAGACCTTATCTACCATTTCCTCAATAATATTAGGTCCTTATAGTATTATTTCTCTAACATAAACACAACATGTTGGGTTATATACTTCCTTTCATATATGGATTAATAAGGATCCATCTGAATGCTCAAATGTAATGTATTATTGTAAGAATGTTTTACCAAAGGAATGTGTTGATCCCAAACACCTTATAAATACATAGAGAAATATCTAAACTAGTATTTTAGAGATTGAATAGTCATCTTAGACAAGTCATCTATCTGAGGATGATAAACTGCACTGAAGCTCAACTTCATACCCAAATACTACTAAAGGATTCTTCAGAACATTGAGGTAAAACTCAGATCAAATTCAAATAAAATTGAGACCGGTACTCCATGTAATCTCATAATTGTCTTAATATATAAGTTAAATGGTTATTAAAGAGATAAGGCTTCTCTAAAAGTGATAAAAAGTGATAATTTCATAATTTGATTAACTATAACCCTAATAGAATTGTTCACTTTTAGTGTTTTGGGAAGTTCGACGATGAAGTAGAAGGTAATTTTTTCCCATTTCTATTATTTTTTTGGTAATGGTTGTAATATCACCATAGAAATTTGTTTCTCTGCCTTCATGTTCTAACACACCAAGCATCAAGATAGATACTCAACAATATCCCTTTTCAAGTTATTCCATTAGAAATATTTTCTTGGATCTCTATACATATTTATTATTCCAAGATGAAAAGATAATGATAACTAATGATATTCATAAAATAGATCCTTCTTAAACTCTGGTATTCACGGGAAACATACTTAGTTCCAAAACCTTATCAATACAACATGATTGTTTTTGAACATGGAAACATTCTTCTCATTATTTTGTAATTCCATTTTTTTATGCGCCATATTAATCCTATAATGGATGGATGATTGAACAGTCATTATTGCAAGACAATATTGTCCCTTTTCATTAATATTTCAAGATCCAACTTCTTCAAATAAATAAATATTAGATATATTTCAATAATCATCCTAGAGAAAATTGTATGATCATTCTGACTTATATCATCATGCAACTTGTTTTCCTTCCTAGGGTGGTAATATATTAAGAAATCATTATCTTTGATTAATTCAAAACATATTCTATGACTCATATTCAACTATTTCTGTGTAAATATATACTTTAAAACTTTATGATCATTATATATATCACATATTTCACCATATAGATAATTCCTCCATATCATCAATGAAAATATTACTGTTGTCATGTCAAAATCATGATTCTGGTAAATTTTATCATGAATTTTTAATTTGTGAGAACCATGTGCTATCAGAATGTAATTATGTATGAGGATTAATCCTAATATCTTATTTTATGCATCACCATAGATCAAAAAAAAACTTCTATACTATTGGGTATTGTGAGCACAAACCTTCTGGCTGACCTTCTCTTTAGTTATTTTAAATTCCCCTCACATTATTAGTCCATCATAAATTAGCCCCTTTTCAAGTCTACATATTGCGTGGATTAGATAATCATGAGAAATTTGTAAATAATATTCGGTAGTATCCATACATCATAATAAAACTATAGTTCTTGGTTACCCTAATTAGTCTAGTCCATTTCTTATTAACTTCCTCTTTGAAGTATCCACCAATATTCCCCACCTGAGATTATATGACCCATTAATGTATATTTCTAAATAAAAAATTCACACTTGGTAATTATATCATAAAACTTATCCTTACTCAAGGTCTTCAATTCAATTATCAAATCTTCTTTGTTATCTTTGAGTATATATGAATATCATCTATATAGACTACCACAAACTGGTCAAAGTAATCTCTAAAGAATTTATTCATTAAATATATTAAGATATAAAGAAAATTTGTTAGTACAAATGGAATTAATATAAATTCATAATGATGATAATTAATATGGAAGGTTGTCTTGGGTTTAAAATTTATCTTGAACCTTAATAGATGATATCCAGATCAAAGATCAATTATTTAAACACATTTATCTCCTTTTAATTGATCAAATAGATCATTATGTTGGGGTATCAAATACTTTTTATTAATATTGATCTTTTTAGGTTCCCATTATTCAATTAGAATATTCATTGAACCATATTTCTTCTAACAAAATTAATTGGTTCACCCCTAGGTGAAGCACTAGGCCAAATGAATCCCCTATATAGATTCTCATAGAGTTACCTATTCAATTATTGAAACTCAATTAGATCTATTTTATATAGATAGTTTGAAACTTTTTTTCATCAGGTAAGAGTTCTATTGAAAACTCAACTTCATGATTCAAGGGAATACAACGAAACTATTCTAGAACGACATCAAAAAATTCTCATACAATAGTAAAATAATCAATGTTGAGTTTATCCCTAACCATATGAGGTAAATATACCTCTATAAATATGTATAAAAACCTATATAATGGATTTAATTTCCATTTCTAGTTCAAATATATCCTTTCATTGAAAGACTATTTTAGATTGATTCGGGATATCGAGTAAAATATCACATCCTCTATAAATGATGTGGTAATTAGACTAAGAGACATAATTTATTCCTAAAATTACATTAAATTCAACTATATGTGAAATAAAAAGACATTCAAGAATCTCATTCTTAAAAACATATATTTGGGATGAGTTATTGACTTGAGATGAGATCATTATAACATTAGGAGTTGTTACTACCAACTCAATATCTAATCATTGAGGTGGTTACGTTATGCCCTTATAAAATTATTTAGATATAAAAGAGTGGGTAGAACCTGAATCAAATAAGACATTATCACTTATAGAGTGGATGATAAGTGTACCTTTTAACACATCATTTAGAACATCCACTTGGGTTGTAGTAATTCCATATGTTTTTCCTTCCCCCCTTGGATTATTTTGTCGTAAGTTCTATTGATACTTCATGAAATTGTTTGAATAATAAATCATCTATTTATAGTTTAATCACCAGATAGAATTGGTTTATTTATTCAACTTACATTTATTATTCAGATGACCCTTATCTCCACACTTTTAATAAGATTCTATTCCTTTTGAGAAATTTTCATTATGCTTCCTTAAAATATTTTTAAATAATGTAAAATTGTTTGTTACTTTCTTATTATCTAATGTGTTCCATGTTTTTTGGTTCTCATAAAACCTCTTGTTATTCATATTTACCTTAAAGATACTAGGTCTAGAAAATACATTCTCTATCTTAATAGAACTTGATAATATATCTTCATATGATGAAAATGTTTGAGAACTAGTGTCCTTTAGAGACTCCTTTTAATCCCATCAAAGAAATGGTTAATTATTTTTTTCTAGATTATTAATAAAGTCTAAAATATGATTTTCTAACCTTGTAATTTTATCCTTATACACGTCCACACCTTATTATTACTTTTGATTTAAATTGAGGAACTTACTCTCCACTTCATCTCATTGTTCTCAAGGGAAGTGTTTCTCGAAAAAAATCACCTTAAAAGTTCTACATTATATTATTTTTATTTTTTAACCTCTCTAGTGTTTTGGATCAATGAACACCATTCATCGACATCTTATCTCAAGTAATACACTTCTAGAATAACCTTTTCACTTTAATTGACTCCCAAATTCAAGAATATATTTTCGAGGGAAATAATCCATTACTCAAATACCAATGGATTAGTAGTTTGATTAATAGATAAAGGTTTATGTCCCATGAAGCAATCCAACGTAGTGGAATCACAATATGGAACAATAGGTTGCTCCATATGGTCAAAATTATTCATCATAACCAGATACATATTCCCTAATATGGCCATGATGTGATTAGTTCCAATACCAACTATATTGGCTTGATCAACAAGATAATCCCTACATTTTATATGGGTGTTGGTTCCTTTTATTCCATTAATCTATATCACTTAATAATGGAAAACACTGATTTATATCATAATATTCATGAATATTGAGCCATAACATAAAAAATCATATAATGATAAAAGTTCTCAAATACTATAAGGGATTATATAGTTCTTTTGTTAGCTATTTTCATCTAAAATCTAGTTTTAATGTTTTTTACTGAACTTTCTATGATACCAAATATAGAATCCCCAACCCCAGTAATCAAGAGTTAGTGTTCACTTTAATACTTTGGTACTAGAGTCAGTGGATATCACTGAGTAGGATTTATCAGTTTAGTACTCATGGAAAACTAGAGGCATACTTAATTCTTATATTACATTGGAAATATAAAATACATAGCCTAAAAAACATTCTAACATCCTTGATGTTATTCATCACATCCTTCATCATATCCCGGGGAAAAGAATGAAAATAAAGGGAGATCTCATATTCTCACTAAGGGTTATGCACAAAAAAATCTATAATGAATCAATAAGGAATAATCAATATGGAAAAGTTCATAACTAAAAACAAATTCTATTTAATAAATGACTTGAGAATGAAATCCATATATAGATAATACCAATGCAGAAATATCATGGATAATAATAACTAAATTCTCAATGAATGAAATTTGTAATATTGGATGTCATGATATCAAACATCATAATATCTACACAATCAAAGCATTGTGCAAAGATAGTTTAGTAAATGGGTAGGTATACACCAAAAACTCATTAAATTTGGCCAACTGATTAGTCTCATGAGACCTATCACTGCATTGAGGAGAAATCTATAACTAGGACCCACATATTACTATTTTTCAGATGCATTCATCTTATATTGAATAACCAATTTAATTCATAAATAATACTCCATATAACAAAATATCTAGATTGAGTAAACGATATGGATTACCAATATTTCCCCAATATATACAATACCTTTCGATTTAAAACACTATATGTAGAGATAATATATGCTTTAGGAAATAATAATATCAATAATAAAAAGAATATAGATATTTAAGAGAAATTTAAAGTCCAATGATCATAAAAAACTTAATACTTTAAAATAAATTTAATGACCAAAAAACAAACCATGAGATGAGATACGATCATAAAAAAATAAGATTTTATAGTAAAATAAATTCTTTTAAGAAATAGTAGAAAATGGATGTGAAATAATTAAAATAAGTTCTCAATAAACTTTAATTTAAAAAATAATTGAAATCATGTAGAAAAAAAAATTATAAAACAGTTATGGTGGAAGGATAGTCTTTTAACACCATATACGTTAAAAAGAAAGAATTTCTTTTGATTTTTTATAATTAATGTTGAAAATATCCCTTTTTATAAAAAATTATAAATATCCATTTAAAAAAATGTAAAATGTCAAGGATAACATAAAATTTTATTAAAAATCATTCAACTAAATTAAAAACATGTTTTGAAATCAATTTTGAAAAATATAGGCACGAAAGAAAAATATTCATAATCAAAATAAGAAATAATATTAGATTTTCTTTTGAATATTACATTACTTGGTTCAAGTTACAAAGAGAGGAAAATTTGGAAGAAAATATAGAAAATAATTAAATATCCATTAGATTAGAAGAAAGATAGAGTTTATGAAATATTTATTATAATATTTCATTAATGAAAATAAGAGTAGTTCCAAAAAAACGAGACTATAAAGTAAATCCTTACCTCTTTGGTAACTTTCTAATTGCAACCTCTTGAAAGTGTAAATATGAAATGAAAAATTAATCATCATGAATAAATATATATTCATGTTGATTACATAAATTATATAGTATATAAACCAAACAAAAATAATAGGCTCATAATAAAATATATTTATAAATTTAGTGGATATTGAGATGATATCTCTTACCCCAAGTTCGGTTTGTCTATAGGTGCTCTAACCTCCTTCCCATAGAGAAACGTTCCTTGGATCTCTTTATAGGGAAACTAGGGTTGGTATTTTGGGAATACCAACACCACTAGAATGTGGATAAAGATGTCAGGAAGAGCTTTTGGTAGGGTTTAATAGAGATAAGTGAATATAGGTGGTGTATAGGAAAGAGATAAAGGGTTTCCTTTTTTATGTGAGTGGATGGGCATTCTTAGAATTTATTAAAGTATTAAATTATTATAAATTATTTTTCAAATCCAAATTAATACAAATTCATATAATTCAATGAAAATATTATGTTGATTTTAAATCCTATATTCCACTAAAATTTGAGTAAGTTTAGGTGGTGTTTTCGCCATTATGTATTTCCTTTAACCCTCTATACACCATTTTGACAATTATCGTTATAACACTGTTTTTACACTATAAAATCCTAGAGAGTTACTATAAAATAAATAATGTTCCATAATTTCCCATGAGATGAAATTTTATACCACTTCTTATAAACCTTATCTGAGTTCAATATATCTATATTTTATAAATAATTTAATAAAATATTATTTTAATAAAATTTTATTAATTCAATTTTCAACACTATTCATTTAATTTGACTTTAAAAACATATAAAAAAGGATTTAAATTGAATATTATCCTTTAACACATCAATAATATGATATATTTATCCATTAAATTCCTTCAATACATAAATAAATCCAAATTTTATTACACTCAAAAAAATTTAAATCAAATATTTTAATTTTTTATTAATTGAATAAATATTGTATTAGTGTTGCATAATTATTTAAAGAAATTATTCAATTAATAAAAATTAAAAATAAAATAGCGTGAAAATTAATAATTTATATTTAAAATAACCACTTATAACCAAAGTTAAGTTATTTTTATCTATATCACAAAAAAATTTAAATATTAAATGTAAGAGAGTTAATATTTTTGAATTTATTCTTTAATTAGATATTTTAAAGGTAAAAATCAAAGATAAATGGGAAAAGGTCATATTTTTAGTCTTTATATTATTATTGATGAGATATAACAATCAAATTAAATAATGGAAATTGTTGGATATATTTTTAAGGTCGTATCAAATTAGTTTTATCCTTAATCACCTTATTTAACTTCAATTGAGGTGACAAATTTTACCATGGTTACAATTAATGATGCCTCAAAATTAAAGGGGCCTATCAAAAAATTTTGAACCTTATGATTCAAACTATTAAATACATTCTATCAAATTAAATTCCTATAATTTTCATAAATTAATCTAAAAATTAACCCACAAAATGTTGTGGAAAAACGGTTTTCTAGGAAAATGCGTTTTAAGCCTAAAAAAGTCTTAAATTAAAATTAAATAAAATAATGATCCTAATTTAAATAAAATTTATTCTATATAAATTTAATAACAAATCCAAAATATAATGTAACTTTTAAATTTTTTTTTATAGAAAATAAATTATAGTTTTTAAAAAATCGGTATTTTGACTATTCACTAAAAAATAAATCATTCTAAAAAAATCCAAAAAATTTAGCCTATGATAATTTTGATAAGATGATTTAAAAATGATATAACTTAAACATCATAATAACTTTAGTTTCTTCATTTAAACATAGTGTTGTGTGTAAATAAATCTATTAAACAAATTTATTTAAAAGGAAATAAATCAAAAAATATTTGGCTATTATGTTATCTTTACCTAATCACATACACCACATACATCATAGAATGTTAATAATTATCATAACACATAGTTTTTATAATTTTTGGACTCAATGTGGGAAACCTACTCTGTATTGTGTTCATTTTTTTACTGAGTCACAAATTCTACACTAATAAGCTTTTCATCAATTTTAAGTGGTTTGGGTAGTTATTATCCTAACCCAATCTCACCATATTACACAGGTGATCCTTCACTATATTAAACAATTGAAGGGATATTTATATAGTTTCACATGAACTTCATTATCCTTAATGATTTTGAAAACTTACTTCCACTATTTGAGGTAGACTACCACTCTATCCATAGGTGTCACTGCATCTAACACTTTGATCAACTTCTTCTCAAACAAAGTCCGTGAATGCATTTAGATAATCTAATAAATATATTAAAACTCAGTATCTACACAGAATATACATTATTTTAAATATTCTATAGAATATTATTTTTGGGATTCCATAAACTAAATCTTCAAGGATCATGATATCTAAAAAATATTGTATAAAAACTCAAGAACATCATTCTTATACTAATATATTATTCTTCTACTATTTTTAAAACTTATATAACACTATATAATAAAGGAACTGTAATAAAAGTGATCTTCAACTTATTATTATCCTCTTAAATAATAGAATAACATTCTTCATGGTATTGTATCATCTTTTACAGTTATTCTTTGAGTTTTTTTTTCAAGTTCTATCTGCTATACCACCCAATAAAAATCTTCTCTTTCTAAAGGAATATATATTCTCCAAGTCATCTCACTATTCTCAAGAGTCTCATGTGCATTTTATAAAAAAAACACTGTATTATTTTTTGGTCCTTCATTATTTTCATAAATGATAATCTTTCATAGATATTGTAAAATAAAACATATTACATATATGCACGATCCTCCATATCTTTTTTCAAATAATTTTACATGAGGTGCCTACAGAAATATTAAAAAAATACCCATATTTATATTCAAATTATTTTATCTCATCAAATATATATTAATCCTTATAAAAATCATAATCATTTCCTTCAATTAAAAAGTTTTCCATGGGGATTGAAACTAATTATTCATTACAACTCCTTATATATGCACCAGTAGTTGGGGAATAGACTCTCTTTTGTGTAATTATAACATCTATATATTTCTATAAAAAATTTTATTTCCAATTTAAACTTCATAACTTTTATCACCACTTTATCTATGAACAATAATTCTCCTCAATTAGATCATCTATCTTGAATCACAACTCACTTTTTTATATTTACAAAAATGAAGTACAACACTTGAATCTTCACATTTTATTTTAGAATTTATTTATTGTATAAATTTTTCATTTGTCTTAGTCAAAATATCATCTAACTTTTACCCTCTCTTTCTTAGCATAAATATCATCATCAAATTCTTATATCTTGAATCAAAATTTTTTATATATATTTTAATCAATGAATATATTCTCAATAGTAATATGGTTTTACATCCACTTTTATCACAAATATTTATTTTCATATATTCTCATTTAAAATAATATAAAAATAAAAAATGATAAATTATGTTAATATTTCAAAAAATAAACATTAATCTTGGATAATCATAGATTCATGATGTTTAAAAATGAATTAATAACTTAGGATTATTTAGATGACGTTTCTCTTAGGGATAATTAGTTTTGGAAACTAAATTTTTTTATCCTATATAAATATTCAATTTTTATAAGGTATGAACTCTATGTATATATCAACTCTACAAAGTCCTTTACTAGTATTATCTATATTTATAGGATTTGTTGATATATATGTTATTTTATAGGGTTTATTTGTACCTTATGAAAATTATACCCTATGATGGAACCTAAATAATTATTTTTACCCTATAAAGTCCTCCAATTAGAGTTCATATACCCTAAAATGATCTCAACTCCTTATAATTTCACAAAGGGTTATACCCTATGAAGTTGGGTTTTTCATTTTGAAGTGATTGCAATACCATATGAAGTCAAAACATATGATTTATTCATCATATGAATTATACTTCTAATTTACTCTTTGAAGTGCCTAAATTCAACAATGTCTAGTGGGAGCCTATGCAGTTAGTACTAAATTCTACAAAAATAGTGAACTCTATGAGGAATTTCGAGTTGATAAATTTGTTATTTTTTAAGAATTATTCTTAGGGTTTATTCTACTAAAATTTTAAAACCATATGAAGTTGAACATTAAAAACTCTTGGATCCCCACAAACTATTTATAGGGTTCATGACATGGCCAATTTTTCCGTAAAAAATCTAGAATTCTCGGATTTATTACTTTCAATTTAAGAAACATCAAAAAAATTTCATAACCTTCTAAATCTCTACAAATAAACTCAAAACACATTTTGGAATTCATCAAACCATATCAAACATTTTAATCACCATTACCAAGTCCTCTTTTAGAATATTTACTAAAATTTTGGTTATTGAATAAACTTTACTTCATTTAAACTTTAACCTTAAAATCAGCCTTTATAAACCTTCATCTAAGTGTGTTTTTTCAATGATTATAGTATTCTTAAATCAAGGTAACACTATTATGGGTTATTAAAAAAATCAAAAAAATTACTTTAAACATTGAACCTATTATAAACATGTTAATCACAATTATAATGGCTACATAGTCTAGTATAACTTAGTATCTGACTTCTCCACCTCACTTATAACATATTGTAGATAGTAGTACTCCATACTTTATTATTTTTCCTTTACATGAAGATCATATAAAAAATCATCTTATTTAAGGGATGATTACCAAGCAGAATTTTCTTTTCCTTTACATCATGTGAATCTTATATTGATTTCATAATGGAATCAATCACCATTATTATTTAACACACATTAAATTTCCTTCATATTGGAAACAAATATAATCTAATAATATTTACAAATCCATTGGGGAACTTATATGTGTAAACTAGAACAAAGATACCTTGTTTTGTGTCACACACTCAAGATATCAAAGTACGCAAATTATTTATCCATATCAAGTTTCCATATAAAAAATATATTATTCATTAATATCATATTATCATTCTTTACACTTATATTCCCCATATTTAATATGAGATATAGAATGTAAATTAGAGATAATATACTCAAGAATATTTTTACTATGAACGAATTGACCGAATGCCTTCTCTTTATTTTATTATGGATAATACCCCTTTTAAAGGTTGAATGGGAACCCGTACATGACCCGTAGGCCCAAGGCCCAAGCCCCAACACACTCGTAATACATGACCCGAAGGACTAAAGGCATATCATGCCCAATACATGAACCATAGACCCAGCCAACTTGAACTGCCCCTCCCTAGATTCTGCATCATTGATCACCTAGCTCCCCACCTTGCATTGCTGACTGGCTAGCATTGCCCCGTACAAAGCTACATGGTGCCTGGTCCCGATGGCGGCTGCCATACCCACTCATTCTTCCAATCTGGTTAGCTTTGCATCTATTGGATGTTACTATTATTGCTCTGATCCTCTTCTGGGGCCTTTTCTGTGTGAACTGGGCTACTCCATGGTCTTTTTGTCCCAAAGGCCCTGTATCCTGAAGGCCTTTGATGACCCGAAGGCCCTATAGACCCGTAGGCCCAAACCGGTGGCCCGAAGGCCCAAATCGGGTGAATAGTTCTGGCTTCTACAGTACCGAATAGCAATTGCTATAGTAAATACTATAGTACTACTGCAGTACCCATAAATTCACCTCCACCTGGTTTTGAACCTAGGTCTCTTGGATTCCAAGCAGGAGCCCTTACCACTCAGGTACGGGCTCGTTGGAAGGAATATTTTTACTATGCCTCACAAAGTTTATAAGTATTAATAGAAACATATTTCTTTGCCTCTTATTGTGAATTAAGTGAGGGATATAGTTGAAAGGACAATAAAAAATTCAGAGTCAAAGATTCTTTCATAACATATGTCCAAGAGGAAAAAGATTTAGAGGGAGATCAATTAATATGAGGTTATATTCTACACATGTTTCAAGAAATGTCACGTGAAAAAGAATAGAAATGAATTGAATATAAATGAATCGTAAACTTCTACATAATTTATATTTATTATTACATGTAATATTTGTAATTATATTATTGGGTGTTAAATACTATATGTGATTTATATATTTGTATCCATATATAGGAACCAAGTAATATCATAAAAATTTAAATAAGTAAGGTGAATCTTCAAGTTGTTTATGGGGTTGACTCATTCATAAACTAAAGAAGACCAAAACTTCATGATTTTTGAGTGGATTGATTCTATTAAAAATATTATTTTATATTGAGTGTTACCAAATCATTTATCTCGGTGTCTATTTATTAACATAATGAGACATTATTTCACAACTAAAATTGATGTTATTATACTATATCATACATGATTAAAATTTTAGTTATACTTGAATGAAAATTGTCTAAATATTGATATTTAATTATTAATATAAAATATATGACTCAAATAATAACCATTTTTTAAAATCCAATTCCTGTTCAAGTAAAACAAAAAGAATATTTCAATTATATACCCAAAAGTGAGTTTAGATTCATTGGTGCTAAGACTCTTAGTTTTTTATACAATTACATGTATGATTCATGACAAAGAAACTTTTATAGGTTAAAGGTTTTATTTACAATAAACTTCTAGACTTTTCCATTATATATATATTTTAAATATTCTAAGTAAAAGTTAGAGGTAAATTCATATACTTCATGATATTCACTTAAGAAATTTTAAGAATGTAAAGTGGAGTAATGAATATATTAAATAAAATATGTAAGAACCACCATGAGGGTTAGTCATAGAATATATTAACCAATCATTAATTAATAATTTAAATTTATATTTGATCAATTCCTAAACCATATTGCCTCATTCACAACATAGTGATAATTATAGTAAAATTAGGATCAAAATGAGTCTTATAAGTATTGAAAGTCTTCCATATTCCTTTCAAGGAACGTTTCAAAAATAATAGTGTTAGAACTTTACCATATGCCAAATGTATTTATTGATTCATATTATATAAGTTATAATATTAATGAAATACATTATTTCATGGTATCATGTGTTTTTATGAGATTCATTTGTTGAATCTAATTTTAGAAACAAGCTTTTTTCAAGAAAACACTAAGTGCATATCGGTTAATTATCCTAATAGATACTTTAGATAAAATGGTACTAGTCATGTGGTTGAATATATTTATATAAGAGGGAAGGAATTATCTTTTGAGATAGTGGGATAAAAATAAAATTCAATAGAGTCAAGGATCTAGGTGAACATGAATTGGCTTTAGAACATTAACTCCATGAGAGTTAGTGGGAGGAATTACTCCACTAACATATACTGTGTGGGATAGATAAAACCAATACATGGATTTATATTCACTAATTTAGGTGATATGTTATCCAGTAAGAATAAAAAAATGTTTTTCCTATAAGGAAGAGTAAATATTAATAATTTAATATTGTAAATTTAATACAAATTCTTAAATTGATTCCTTATACCAAAATTCAGTTATATATTTTGACAGTTTATCCAGTTGATATGAAGTTTTTGGTGGGTATTCAAGATAAAATTGGGCATGGATATTAATTTCAGTCCCTATTAAGAATGATTTGTTATTTAAGGTTTTAGAAAAATTTAAGTCATAGTCTATAATGAAACCTTTTCATCATTTATTATACTAAAATATATTATAATTCTTCTTGTCATAGAAACCTTCTTTGATCATGAAATTTGGAAAATGTATTTCTAAACCACCTTATTTAAAGGATACATTTTTTTAATATGTCTATATGATGAAACCAAAAGGGTTTTTGATAAGAAATAATTCCAATAATTTATTTAAGTTATATATATCCATATATGGGTCAAAGCAAGTATCCTGATCATTGAATATTCATTTTGATAATTCCATAAGAGTTTTTGATGAATTAAGAATAAATTTGAGCCATGTATCTATAATAGGCTATTAATATTTATATGGTTTTCAAAGTAAAATATGTTGTTAACATATGGAAAATATATGTTATTTCTTTTTTGGGAATAAAATTCTCTACGTGACTTCATAATAATTTTGAGTTGGTTGTGTTTTTTTAAAAATCAGGTTGATAAGGTCATATGTCAAGTTTTAATAAATTTTTGACAATTTATGATGAAAATTTTATAATAAAAAGTTATAGAAGCTATAGAAGTGGTTAAATATGTTTTTCATATAAGGGGGATAAATTTCCCATTGTTTTCAAAATTTTTATGGTCTAAAATTTGGAAAAATGGAAAATTTCCATAAAAGATGGAGTTTAAGGAATTCCTAATGAAAATATCTAAAAGGAATAAAATTACAAAAATATTGGAAAAATTCATGAAATTATGTTTCAGGATGGTGGGTGTTTTTTAAAGGTAGTAAGTTGTGTGAAGATACCTTGTTTTAGGAAGTTAACACGAAAAAAAGACATACCTTGAAGTTTCATTGAGAAAGGGAGTTAAGTGAACAAAATAAAGAGTTTTATAAAATGTTGTGTAAAGAGAGAAAGTTTAATAAAGGGGTGTAAAAATCTATATATAGTTGGATACCCCCTTCATTTGGTGTGAGGAATCCTTAATTAATATTATAAGGATCTAAATTTTTGAAAGAGTTTTATAAAGTATATCCATGCATGAATAATTCATATGAACATCAGTTATAAGAAAAATAACATTTCATTCTGACCAATGTTGTTTTAGGAAATTTTAGAGATCTTTTTGAATGTTTTTTACTTTTATGGAAGTGAAAAGTTTCATGAAGGGTTTAAAAATTCATGAAAGCAGAGAAATTGTTTCATGGAAGTGAATCTTAGGTGAACTAGAATGAATTTACCATAAATTATATAGTAAATTGTTCTTCATAAAGTTGATAAAATTTGAGCTTCATGACACACCAAATTAAGTTTAATATATATTGATCCAAGTTATCAAAAGAAGAATATTATGAAGGTGTAGTTAGAAAACATCAGTTGATAGATTAGTGAGCTATGAAATTGTGATTGGTAGTGAACAAGTAAGGATGGTGAGTTTTCTTCAAACATTGTCACATAGACTTTGTATTCTCTATAGACTAGCCCAATTAAAGGTGATCCAAGTAAAATTGTTGTTTCTTATTCATGTTTTCATTTCTTCTCATATAGTATTATAGGAAGGGGATATAAGGGTGTTTTGTTTGATAATTAAATAAGATCCAAAAAGGGGAGGGTTTTAATATTTTAAAACCTAATTAACCCCTCCCCACCAATTAGGTTATTTAACATGGTAAATATAAAAATTAGTATCTATATAAAGGGTTTAAATTAGTGTTTATATCTTAGTAGAAGCAATTTAGGTGTTTAATCACAAAGGGATTATAATCTTCAATGGAATTTTTTTTTATTGTGGAATAATCAAATTCCACACAAATTTTGATCATTAGTATTTGATATTTTTACAGTTATGGTTCATGTTATTTCAGACATTATAGATAGTAGAGCTCTATTATAAGCACACTAAATATAATTGGATGTTAAAAATAGATGAATAAATGCTTTAGGGTGAGCCTTATACAACAAAGTCTATGTGATGTAATTTTGTGTAAGTCATAACATTACATGTGGGAAATATTACTAAATATTTACTGGGATGATTCAAAATTATGAGAAAATAAGTTTTAGGTTATGTGGAAAAGTTCTGAGTACCTGAGAATTCACCCATAAGAGTCATTTGATGAATTATTAAACTAGAAGAATGTTTTTGTGGAGGATATGTGTGTTCTCAAAGAAATTATGGATGATGTATATATTTTAGAGAACATATTGAAAATAAATACACCTAAGTTCAATCCATAAGTCACTATGAGTAAGGAAAAATAACTAAATAAGTTGACATTGGATAGTTTACATAGTACTATTATCATATACTTGATGATAAATTAAGATAATGGAATTGTGGAGAAAAGGAAATCCCAATAGGTTTCATTTAAGAACATAAAGAAACTCACTATAAAGGGTGTCTAGTAAGAATAATTGGTGTATGATGTTATGGAAATCCTTTTCTCAAATCCACAAAGGGGAAATGGAATGTTTAAAGGGAAACTTTCACTCACGTTTTTTCGATGTGGGAATGTTGGACACCTCACAGAAAGGTTCCCAAATAAGTTTCAAGATAATAATGAGGATGGATATTAAATTCCCTTGATAAATTCATTATCCAATTTGAAATGTAGGAAAAGAACTAAGAGAAATTTCTTCAATAAGAAGAACATAGTTTCATAAGAGAACGATAGTTCCAAAGATACAAAGGTAGAATAAATCAAATATTGGAAAGACTGCAATGAAAATGATATGGTGGAAGTTGTGGGAAATTTCTAGACAAGGGAATATATAAATAATGAATAAAGATAAGTATAAGGAAGAGTTGATCTCCAACATTAATTAGAAGTATCTATTGATAATATATAAGTTTGGATATCCAAAACTAAGAAATCCAATAGGGTTGTTCATGATTACAAAATCTAGATGTAGTAGAAAAAAGAAAAGGATTTTATGCTGGAGGTGTAAATTGAAAAGATTAATTCTTCAATGTCAAAGAACATAGAAAATTATATTGAGTACAAGCTCAAAGCTGAAGAACAGAATATAGTTTTCAATGGTTTAACTAAAACAACGAAAGATTAAATCAAATGTATCGAAGAACATAAAGATAAATTTATCATCCAATAAAGAAAACTATAAGATCGGGAGATATTCTTGGATCCTTATATGACATCAAGGAATAAGATCAATCATGGAATAAAAAAAGAGAAAGTAGAGCATATAGGTGTAGTAAAATAGAAGAAACAATTATATCTGAATTAAATTGATGGTATTGGGTTTAATTACAGATATAAAGCTATGATGGTTGATGGAGGAACACAATCACCCACTCTGAGGTTAAATACTATTTTGTCTATGAATTAGAATCAGAAGGATCATAAAACTAAAGTAACATACAATACTCTAACAAAACATTCACAAGAATGCGTCTTGTATCAAGTGTTATTAAAATGTAATTATAGTAAATTCATAAAATGTATGTTCTAAATCCAAAAGGTATAAAAGGGGAAGAGATCAATAAAGTAATCCATGAAAAGTGTAATATTTCTAGAATTATTTTGATGGTAACTATTTCTTTTATGGATTATTCAAACACATTACTAGATATTTATCATCAATAATGTTAAGGAATATTTCAAAGAATAACCAAAGTTTTCATAAGAATCGTCTCAAGGAATCATCAAATGAGATTAAAAAATCAATTTTCATCTCTGTAAGTTGATGTTTTTCCATTATACTTTTAGGAAGATTAAGAAAAAAATTAAACTTCAATTATGAAGCCAAAGACATGGATAAAAATGAAAAGAGTTTATAAGGATGTGGTTATAGATATTTCTTCTAAAGAATAATATTTTACTAAAATATTGATCATTGATAATGGATGAACCTCCCATATTATAAGAAATATGGATATAAAGTTAGCATCATGTACAAAAATTATTTTTTCATTAGATATGAAAATGATGAAGGCATGAAGATTATTGGATCGAGAAAAGAATATTTGGAGGAAAATATGTTATATGTGTTGAGGTATTGATTTTTGAAGGTCTCAGACGCATATTTATATGTGTCAGTAAACTATGTGACTCAATGAATGTTATAAACTTATCTATGAAGTTTTGTGTCATCAAGGGAAAATAAGGCGTAGTTTTTCTCTAGGGAAAGAAAACAAAGGATAATATATACTTTATAAATGGAGAATAAGATGTGTGATTTCTATCCAAGGAGAAAGAAAAAATCTTGTGGCATAAATAGTTTTCCCATTTGGGTCAACCATCCTTTGAGGATCTGGTGAAATTTTATGAATATTTAGATCTCCCTAGTCTATCACATGATCAAACACACATATTCTATTCTTGTAAATAAGTGAATATCATTCAAAATAAATACATGAAAAAGGATATAAGTTAAAAAGAAATTTTGAATTGGTTTATGTTGATTTTTGTGGACCTATCTCACCAAGATCCATTTATTGTAAGAGATATTATGATATTTTCATTAATTATTTCAGTGGGAAGGCATTAAAAAATTTTCATTAACCACAAGTCTATGGTGTTTAGTTTCTTAACATAATATAAGAGGTAATATAAAAGGATTCTTAGACATAAAATTATAAATTTAATAACTAACAACAATACTGAGTTTACAAATAGATGAGTATAGTATTATCTTGAAAAATATGGGAAAAGAAACCATGTTTTAGTATTAATACCTTCTCATGAAAATTTAGTTGTTGAATGGAGAAATAAGATCATAAAAACATGGTTAGAATGATTTTTATTGAAAATGAAATACCAGATATGTTTTGGAATTATGTAGTACAGACATCAGTATATATATCCAATAGATATTGTTTGTGTCTAAAATAAGAAAAGACTATATATGAGTTGTGGTATAAAAGTAATCCAACATTGAAATTCTTTCAAATCCTTAGAATTAAGTATTTTATTCTTAATAAGTGGAAACATAGGAGCTTTGAATCATGTGAAGATGAGGCATTATTCCTTACCTACTCAAGAAAAAGGAAAGAATATAAATACTATTAAGAGAAGATGGGAAAAGTGGTTAAAATAAAATATGTCATTATATTAAAAAATTAATAAAATTTTAACATCCTAGGGAAAAGATACATAATGATATTGATGGGGACATAAGAAAATTAGGGGGGTCAGAAGTGGAAAATGAAAATTTAGAAGAATAATTTGATAATGATAATGATGGTGTTAGAACTATATGTAAACAAAAGCTGAAGAGTAGAGTTGAAATCGATACACTAAAAAGAATCAATAATCATGAAGCATCAGTTTAAACTAGGAGAATAAATTATCTACAGAAATAATCCTTTCAGGTAAATCCAAATTTTTTAAAGAAGTAATAGGAGATGAAAATTTGGTTGAGGCTATAAATGAAGAGATTGATCAAATAAAGAATAATCATAAATGGGATATGGTATTGATATTGCAAAATGAGAATGTCTGTTGATGCATTCCAAATGAGAATCGACAATTCTAGGATCAAATATATACCTAAACATAAGGTATTATTTTCTTTCCAAAATAAATAAAGGAGAAGTATGGCCATATAGAGTTTAGGAACTTGGGCCATGTAAATTGTGTTACCCTAGAGACATCACATGATTGGGTTGTGTGCATCACATGATTTTTTTATGATCATTTGAAGCCTTGCCAACTAGTCTGCTTGATTATATGAAGTCCCATTATAATACCTGCCTTATTATTAGAAGTCACTCAGATGAATTCCTCAAATCATATGACATGTTGATTGATAGATGTAAAAAATAGACCAAGATTTTTGTAAAATAAAATATTAAAAATAGGGAAGCTTCACATAAAGGGAGTTATGAATATTTTCATGAAAAGGGATATTACAGTTCACACAATAAGTCAGTTAATCATGATAAATCCCTAGGTACATGTCTTATTCATCATGTTAAGACCACCAAACATGTCACCTTTATCATGTGAAGGATTTCACACATATCTATTTGATCATGCTACGCCTTGATGAAAAAATGATAGGTAAAATATATATGATTTATAAAATAAAAACTAAAAGAGACAGTACCTTTATGTAAAGTAGATTTACATTATTTTTCTTGTGAAGGGGTTATGTGATTTGTGTGATCATTTTACCGATCATGCGAAGGACCTCTGACATGCTAGCCTGATCCTGTGAAATGATCCAAACATACCAAAATGATCATAAAAGGCCCCTTAACATATCAACTCAAACTTAAAAAGGGATCTAGATATATAAAACCAATCTTTCAAAGGCCCCTTGACAAATATTTTTGATCTTATGAATGCCTCTAAACATGCCAACTAAATCTCAAGAAAATCCCCATACATGTTAGCTTGATATTTTGAAGGCCCTTTGACATATTGATTTGAATATAAAAAATCACTTTGTCCATCCATAAGTTCAATAAATATATAAATTATTGTGTGATCATGCAGTTTCTATTTATCACACAGCTAAAAGATGACATAATGAATGACCCATTATTGGATCACATAAAATGTGTGATGTGACACTCCCTCCACTGATATAAGACCATATATAAAATTTAAATATTGTGAAAACCAAAATTGATTCAAGGAAGTGATGATTATAAATCCACCCCCTGATTTATAAAAAAATACACACATGAGAACATACGCTAGAGTAGAATTTCAATAGTGGAGAACTATACAATCAAAAAATATTTCCAACATATAATCCTGAGGAATTACTTGAGGGATTATACGGTATATTTATACATTTTACGTGATCAATTCATTGATCACATGAGGTACTTTTGGTATTCTATCAAGATCTTATGAAGGAGTTATTGAATTTTGAATTGATTATGTGAGGCCTAAATAGGGAATAACCTGATCAACATTGATGAAGATTTGTGATAAAGGCTGAAAATAATTTAAGCTTCATTTGATGATGGATATACTAATTCCCATGTGCTTTGGTCATACGCTTCATGTGATCTATTCATAAATAATTTCAGGACCTGTAAACATGTCATATAGCTTACACGATAGTCATTGAACATGTTATCCAAGTCACATGAAGTCGTCCGGACATGTCACCCAGATCATGCGACAACCTCTGGACATGTCAACTTATTTACATGTCACTCACCAAATATGTCATCCTAGTCACATGAAGTCCTATAGAAATATTGGTAGCTTTATATGATAGTCCTAAAACATATAATCCTATAAATTTGAATTCCTCTATAAATGTTAGTGAGTTTATGTGACAGTCTTTAGACATGTCATCATGTCCACGTGAAGTCATCTAGACATGTCAGCCTATTCACCCGATAGTCTTTATACATGTCATCCAAGTAATGATAAGTCCCCCATACATGAAATCCTAGACACATAAATTTCTCTAGTAATTTTATATTGTTAAAATGAAATTACCTAGATATACATCCTAACAACATAAATTCCCCTAGACATATTAGATGGTTCACATAGAAATCTTCAGACATGTTATCTAAGTCATGCGAAGTCCTCCGGACATGCCAGAATGGACACAAGAATTCCTCTAGAATTGTTGACTGGTTCAATTGACAGTATTCAGAAATATAATCCAAGTTAGGTGAGGTATTCTAGAAATAAAATATATATCATGCGAAAACCATTAGACAAGAATTTATGGACATGCATAGCACCTCAAACGTGTCAACTTCAATCATGCGAAGCGCCATGCACAAGTCAAGTCTAATAATACCGATAACCCCTGGAAATTAATACTTTTTTGGAAAATACCTTATATATTTCAAGAAGGCATTAATCCTTTTCAAGAAGACACCTCTTTACATTTTAGAATGACACTCTGGACACTTCAGGCAAACACCTTGTACACATCAGGCGGACACCAAGACATGTTAGCCTTGTTCAGTATGTGTACTTGGGAATATTACCTCAAACCATGTAAACCCATGATGATGAGAATTTGTTTGAACATTCCCAAATTATATGTGTAATTTAGACAATATAATAAGTCTAGGAACTCATGTAACCTTATTGGTATTATGTGATTTTCATTCCATCTAAGCCGTCTCAATCAACCACTCATGTTTCCCAATCTTTATTTGTTAGAGGATTAGGGTTGAATATCTCTGATGGGAATCCACCTTGGTGTAATCTCCTCCATATCCGAAACACTCTAACTCATGGTACCCAAACACTCATATAAGCCTATCATCCTTCTTTATACATAAACTTATGAGAAGTGGGCTTATACACACTCATCCTCTTAAGGATAAGCCTCAACCATACCCTCAAGTACCTTAAAAACCCATCTGTGGGCTAGGAACCCAAGTAGACTATAATAACTATGATTCCTACTATAATAAGGATATGTAGGATTAATTTTTAAGGTTTTAGATTCATATAAAACATTCCATCAAGTCTTCTTCAATGCATAAGTCTGGCACCCATGATTAGTGTGTTTGATTGCTTACTATATCATGTTTCTCACACCGAGCATGGATCACATAGTTTAAGGAAATGAAATGATTGTGTCCCTAGCATCATAAAATTCTCCAAATCATAAAAATCACAGGGTGTATGACTTATTCAATAATATGGTAAACATTCATCCTTACATGGGTGTTCACCATGGTGTATGTCTCGAAGGAATTCTCATTTTGGTAAACTGTAATGAAATAACCATTATGAATAATAATTATCACTCCCCTCCCATTAGTGGGTGGAGGAAAAACCAAACTGTAAAGATTATAATTCTCGTTATAAGTATGATACATAGTACACCTTCTTAAGTATCAATATTCATATCTAATGACTAAGTGACTTCATATATATCCTTTCAATATGAAGTTAAAATTCATTTCTTGGACCAAGATAAACTATGTTTGTTTTAATTCATGATCACACAGGTTATGTAGGATGCCTCTTGGAGTTTCAATACCATCCTTGAAAAAACAATCAGCTTTCTAGATGATAGTAAACTCTATATCTCCTGGATATATGGATTAATAGCACAAGAACCTACCCACTACTAATAAATAATTGGAAACATATAAAGAGTCTATGATATATACAGATGGCATCATCAATGGTATCCCTTTTTTTATAGATAGGTTTAACACATGACTAATTTATTAGGGTAACCAACCTTGTATTTGGATTTAGAATAGATTAATAGAAACATATATTAAATCTATAATAGAGTCTCAGAGTAGGAAATAATTCCCCCCAAAAGGGTGTAGTTAGCCCAACCTCCCATCTTCTTGGACAATGTGAGTTCCTAAGTTTCATTGGGCTTGAAACCCTAATTGACCATTAGACTTTGTAAAGTAGGTTTATGCCTTGTCATGGATGTGGTAACCATTGGGAGTTTCAGTCTGAGACAAAAATGATAAACCAAACTCAAATTATTGTTTAGCCAGACTCATCCCACCACAATTAAGCATTTGGAACAACCATCCATTTTTTTTCAAAAAACAAAAATGGTGAACCTGATGAGAATCTCTCAAAAAATAAAAATGACTTGTTGAGTTCATGTTGGTCCATTTTTTTTCATCTCCTACACAAACAATAATAGTATGCCTGACATGAATAGTTTTAAAAAAATACATAGTTATCAGGGTTCCCATGGGATATACCATTTTATGTGAACATTCCATGCAAGAAAAATGACTGAACTAGAAATAAGAAATAACAATTGTGTTACCCATTTATAGCTAATTGAGCATGTTTCACACTTGTGATGATGAGATGATTGGAAACCATGTTCACTAATGTATTTGTGACTATGGATACTACCTTCACAAACACCTCCTTGACCCCAGAACATGTCTTTATAATGTGAATATTCTGGAACATCATCTATATAATTAACCTCTATAGGTTACAAAAAAACATAACCTACTCGACGCCTTCACCGTCAAGTGATTAATGTGATGGTCCATGAATACCACTAACATGGTATGATCATGACCCTCAAGGCCTCACATAGAAATATCCAGACATTGAATCCTACAAGTAGATCTCATTCCAAAAAATATTTAATGAAACCAGTGGCACATATCACCACCACCAATCAATTTAGAAGCATATCCCTAGAGTGTAGAAATTATCACCTTTCTTACCTTAGGAAGGTAGATCAAGGAGTCAACCAAGGCACCATCCTACTTTAGGAGCTTCCTACGAGGGAACCTATCTTCCATTGTCACTAGTGTCATCCAAATAATTCCCCTCAGTTGCCTTCTAAGGGTTCCACATGAACGTTTTACACCTTCTACACTCATTCAAGGGTACAAAGAAGGCCTTTCTAGAGGCAAAAAAATTATAGATAAACAAGAGTGGGGTCATATTCCTGCTTCCACCGATGAATCCCGTTTAGTATATTCTAATGGAATCCAAAGAGAAGTCTCATATCCCTATTTACTCATATCAAGAATGCATGAATATTTCTATAGAAAGCATAGGGTTGGTACATATCCCTTCCCCCATACATAATGTTTATCAACATATTCTAGTAGAACAGGGAGTACATGAGTGGGATTATACCCTCAATTCACTCAAAGATATATTCCATTATATCTTGGAGAACAAAAATATAAAATTATATTTATATATATAATCTACTAAAGTGGTACTACATTCTCATAATGGAAGAATAGCTTCATCATCATATTATATCACTGGTTTAGATACAGGGACAAACACATATCCTTATCACAATGGACAAAGTAGTATATCACGATGATCAATATGAATAGGTGGATAATTCATAAGAAGATCAGATTCTTACCCCCATCTAGTAAGATTATCAATATATTCTGATAAAGTATGAGGCATGTGTACAGGATAATATTCTCGTTTATACTAGGGATCCCTAACCCAGTTTGGCACACACCTTATTATAGATTCACATTCATTTTAAAGAAATCCTATAGAATTATACAAAGGTATATGACCAAGATAATAACCCCATATAACCAAGGTTCATTAGTATAATATGGAAATAACCTCATGGAAGGTTCATATCCATACTAATAAAGGTACTTTGAATATTCTAGTAGCTTATATAATCCAAAATCACACCCCTACTTCTACTGATGAATAATTGCACTGGAATCTATAAAAGGCTATACGGGATGAGGATCATATAAATTATCCCATTGGGAATGTATTTCAGTATATTCAAATAGGTAATTGATATGTAAATTGGACTCATATCCCCACTTCATCTAAGATTGACCGGTATTTTCAAAAAACCACCAACATAAATGATCATATCCCTGCCAATAATAAGAAAGACTATTGGCATACACCAGCAGATTCTCATCAAAAGAATAATATCTTAGTAGCAATAGATGGTCCTATAGAGATTATATAGGTCATCATATAGTAGTATCATATCCCTACTCCATAAAAAAGGTGGGTCGACATATTTTGGTCATGATACAAAATAAGGCTTGTATCCCTTATATTCTCAATAATAGTTTCCTTGATGTTATACAATGAATATTTATAATAACTAAAGGGTATATAGACTCGTAAACTTATGAAAAAGATGATCACTACCTTGATAATCCTCTTTGTAGTAGTGCAGAGATGGTTCATAGGGGATTTACCCCTAATATCTGCTATAGATAACCTCCCCATGGTAATATCTCAACTGTATAAGGAAATCATCCCCTTTCCGATACACCTTCATATAGAGAGGTAGTCGAAACACCTGGGTTAATAGTATATAGTTCCCCATCAACCATCAATATCACTTCACCTTAGTTAGTAGGTTACCATAGAAGAAACCTTAATGGTCTAACTAGATATAGGCATATAACCCTGATAAAGAAGGGACTAACATGGATATGTGGAGGGAGTTATCCAAAAACAATATCCCAACCTTATTCTAGACCATAAACACTTTTTACTATGATATAGTAGATGATCTTTAAAAGGATTTATTTACTTAATTATTATATAATTTGTGGTGAAATCATTAGCAGTTGAAGTTTATAAATTTCCCTTTTGAAAGATATGAATATCACCTCCAAATCATAAATACAATTTATTGTTAGTTGGAAAAGTTTTCATTCTTCTTGGCTTGGGACCCAAGATTAGAAGAGAATGATAAATTCCTACAACATGTTTTCTTTTGTATCATATAAACTCTATGGTGACTAATATCAAAATCCCCATCAGGCGTTCAAATTAGAAGACATGGAATGTATAGATAATTTCACTTCACTATGTCCCTATAATAGAAACTCTTCCTGGATATGGAATCTCATAATGTTATAGCCATAGAATACATCAATGTCCAGGTGAAATGTAAGAAAATTTTAAAATATACTGAGATTAATCCATGTTGGGGATTAAAATAATTCATGAACAAAGAGAGAGGGACACCAACAGACTCCTAAGTTGGGACTCTCAAAAAAATGGAAACACATTACAAACATGGATACCAAAGTTATGGACTACCTTAAATATTCTTGTAGAAAGTGAATCCTATTATATAATTCTATTACACTGGGACCATGTATGAATTAAATTGTTTCAAATAAAAAAGATGATAATATAATCCACCTTAACATTCCTCTAGAAGTGATCCTAACACATAAGGCTGGTAGAATTTTTTACCACCACCTCTTCCCCTAGGTTTATTAATCCCTAATAGGATCCAATAAACATTGGAAGTGGGTGTGAACTAACCCTAGTATATAGGGATGGGAAGATTTTTATCTCAATCACCACTACCAGGTTCATCATAACTCAAGAGGTTCCTCTAGAAATTGTTGGAAGTTCTAGATCAACCTCAATCCATAAGTCTAGGGGAATTTATATCTCATTTTTTGTCTCAAGAGCCCCTAGATCCTTTACAGGAGTCCTCATATCCCCAGTAAAAGGATCGGAAAGTGCTAATAGTGTCCCCAAATCATCCCCATCCCACAAGGATGGGGGGATATTTATCATTATCATCATTTTGAAAGGAATAATTCTTCTCATGTTTGGGAGGAAAATATCGACGGTTTTCATCCCATTCATTTCTCCCACCATGAGAAAAGCTCTTTCATTTGGGGCCCACTTAGCATGTATGACTAAAAAATCCCTTAATTTAACAATTCACATATTTAGATAGGGGAAAGTATGGAAATGTAAATCATTATCTATATGGTTAATAATCCAAAATGGTCCAATGTGACCAAGGGTAAAGGAAATGACCATGATACCACCCTCGATGGAGGAGTAAGTGGTATAGAATCACCTAATAGCATGGAGAGTCATAGGGTAACCACCATTTTTCAACAAACCTCTATGAATGTCATAAAAATCAATATAATAAATGATGTTTACTAATAAATAAACACAAATGTATTTAACCCAAAAAAAAGTACCTCAAGAGGTAGGCTATTTGGATACAAAAAATGAGGCTGCACGTATATGGAATCAGAGAAGTATCCAGAACCTCACACCTCTGAATGATGAGTTTCTACCTCTAGAGTGGAACTCTACCAAGGATAAAGGGAAAGGTGTGTATAAATACCACTCACCACCCTGAGGATCCAAAATCCCCTCCAAAGAAGGAAAATAGGTAGAATTTGAGAATGAGATACATAATCTCATACAACTGAATGAGGAACTACTCAAGGTAAATATTCCCACTAGGTATCATCTTCGAAAAAAAACCTACATCCCTCTTAAAAAATATTTTTATATATATAATATTCCAGAAAATGAGGTATTTGAGCATCATTCCATCTCTATATCCCAAAAACTAGTCTACATAAACTAAGAAGATAGGGATGATCATGGATTTCCTCCATTACGAAAATAACCTCTCACTGTCGGGTTGATCATTCAATCCTTGGAAAGTTTGAGAATCATCAGGATGTGAAATTATAATCACCTTATCAAGCCTCACCTACTTACTATGATAGGAGGTCGTGCAGATGGATTTACCTCTAGAACTATTCAATTCCATTGAATTCATGGTTTCTTAAATAGAATCCATGAAAGTGAGGCGTGCATCCATATAGCTTGAAAAGAATCCATATCCTAAATGGTTCGATGAAACTTTATCCCATCCCAATTTTGAGAATCCTATATTTTCAACCTTCAATATCATGGGGGATCCAAAATAGCATCTCACACACTTTATGCCCCAATATGGCTCGCTAATGGACCCTTGAGACGAGAAATAGGTGAAAAAACTAAGATGTTCCATACATACTATAGTAGAGACAACATTCATTTGATATACCATCCTTCTATCAGGATCAATCAGGGGTTGGGAAGACCTTCATCATCAATTAAATTTTCATTTTAACACCACATTAAGGAAAACATCAATTGTCGACAACAGAAATTTTAAACAATGAAAAAATGATAGGTTTTTTTACTTCATCACTAGATGGAAGGGTTTAACCAAATCACTCAGAATCCTTCTCTCGTAAGATAAATTGTAGTAACTTTGTACTTAGAATCATTGTGATATTATATAAACACCTTTGATTCTAATGAATAATCCAAGTGGATTTAGTGAGTTTGTAGAGACTGATAAATGACTAGAAAATTAATTTTAGTGAAACCAAGCCAAATCACAAACCGTGTGAATGGTTCATGGAAAAGGGATATGTAAGGTAGATAATCCTAATATTTCCCTAAAAATAGTAATAGATACCATCCAATCACTCAAGAATTCCCCAAATTATTAGGCACCTCCCTTCAAGCAGCAACAAATGAATTAAGAGGGTGACTGAGACACCATCTAGGACCGCTTTGTCTTCAAATAAATCATTTTGGGAATGGATGATTGTGGAAATTTGATACTAAGAAAGGCCCTGACATAGGTTTCATGCATAACCATCACCCAACTAGAATAATATATTGACTTGTAAGAAGTTATAGCCAGGCGTGAATAGAAGTTCAATAACAGGATGACTTAAAAGAAAGTTAACTACGATCATGCCACCCTATGGGAACAACATTGTAAACTAGTAACGGTCCAGGAACCTAGGGAGGTTTCATTTAATACACAAATTTTAGGAAGACATAATCATATAAAACATGAAAAGATACAATAAAAAGATTTATTTCTAACACCTACACAAAATCTAACCCTTAAATATTTATTTCCTTCAACATCTAGAGAACGGGAATTGCCCCACCAAATGGAACACTCATAGAATGAAGAGATAATATTTGGTTCTATTAAAGTAATTCACTTAATATATCCCCTATCCAAATATGACTATGCCTCTGAGTACGAGTTCCCTAAACCTAAACGGGGAGATGAAGGTCGATGACTCTAGAGATTAGGGTATAGAAGATGGTGAAGGCATGGTTAAATGAAATACTTAAGTCACATACCCCTATTATCCATATACACTGATGATATTCATAGAGGAAAATTTCATAAAAACCAACATAAACATGGAGATTCATTTCTTCCCTCCAACGGTCATTCAAGCCCTGTCATTTTACATGACCAACTAGTGGGGGTGTGATTGTCTGACCGACCCATACAAAGGGGAAGGTTAGTGTGACCAACGCCACATATAAAAAATTCTCCATTGAACTCTACTCAAGAACAATGTATATATACCTCAAACTACTCACCTCATGAGACACATAAAAGGGAGAAAACCCACCTTGTAAAGCGCATATCTCTAGCACAAAAATATGACATTCTGAAATGGTTGGCGGTTGTCCCATACAACTTCTCAATATTAGTTTCTCTCCATATTTCAAATGAAATCATAGATGCACTCACTGAGGACCTTTGGATACCAAAATAATTTGATATAGAAGTCACTGGATCATATATTTACCAAGGGGAGACTATTCCATCAAAATGTCATACCAAAATCTTGTTCACAAAAAAGGGCCTGGAAGAGGTTATTCAGGGACATATCAAACCTCTTTATATTTTATTAAAACTCAATAATGTTGAAATTTGAAGGTATTTTGTTGAAAATAGTTCTAGGATCAACCTCATCCTAATCCTATCCCTCTAAATTTTGTGGATATAAATGAGGACTTGTATCTAATGAAGATAACCATTCGAGGGTATTACAAGATTGAGAAAAGGCCTCTCAAAAAGATAAAAATAAAAGTTTAGTTTATATATCTCACATCTAATGTTCAGTTCATGGTTATCTAGAAATCCATACCATATGTTTTCCTACTCATAAGACCTTTTCTTTATATACATGTAGCGGTACCTTCAATATTTCATCAATTATTGAAATGTCCCATCAATGGAATGTTCGGGATATTACATGGTGATAGTGCACCCTTGGAGTCTTGTGAATACATATACATTGAGGAAAGTTTCTATAATAGTTAAGAAAAACAACCAATTGTGGATGATGATATATATTTTTCTTCACCCAATGCCTTTGGAACAACCCCTATGAATCCCTAGAGCATACTCGATAGCGACTATGTACTACCTATAAACCTGATCTAGGGAGTATATTTCATCCTAGAAAGCTATTGTGAACCAAAAAATTCATTGGCACATGTCCATGTGATAAAAATCACATCAACTGAATAGGATTTATTAAAGGGGTTAGATTAATGCTCTATTGGTATCCTATAATTCACTTTCACCATTAACAGATATTAAAGACGTCCCAATACATTCTATGTAACTCTAGATGTCCACAGCTCTCCTTCACTCGGTAGTAGTGTAAAGGAATATAAGAAACCCTAGAATATCTCTGTTTGAATATGGTAGTTCAGGATGTAAATGTATCTTCTCATGGATTCTCTTATCATGAAAGTGGCATAAATTTCCCCGAATTATTCACCAATTTTTGAAATGCCTCAATGTACATAGAGATAGAAGAATAAGAGGATGACCTTAGGAACTCCCCTCCAAATTTTGAGCAAATAACCTCCACCACCATCGATGAGATCAGATAGGTAAATAATGGAATAAAAGATAACCCAATACATAAATATATTAATGACACCATGATTCTCTAGGAATGGGATACGTATATTTCCTTTCTAAAGAAGCATTGAGAAGTGTTCACTTAAAATTATATAGATATGCCTGGGCTGATCCCTGATGTGGCTACCCATCACCTAGGTATTCCCAATGACTATTGAGAATTAAAGTAGGAATCCAGGATAATGAACCCCTATCATGCTACAAAAAATAGAGTTAGATGCTTAAAATATAATCAAATTAAGCTTTGTATAATAGGTATGGTACCAAAAATGGCCTCATAGAATCATCCCCATTAAGAAAAAGAATGATTAAATCAGGGTCAAAATTGATTTTATAGACCTTAATCAAAACTTCCCAATGGAAAATTTCCTATTTCCGATCACAAAACATTTTATCGATGAGACTACTTTTTTTCAAGACCATTATTTTATGGATGAGTATCCAAGGGAAAATTATATAAATATAGCCCCTTAATATGAGGAAACCACTGATTATAGAGCACCCCAAGGGATATGTTTCTACTAGTTCATTCCCTTTGGATTAAATAATACTGACTCTACTTACCAACATTCCATGAATCATATCTTTAAATCCTTTTGAGATGAATTGAGTAATATTTCATTGATGACCTGGTTATTAGATCTCAATAGCGTTTTGATCACATCATAGATATTCAAAAAATATTACAAAAATTATAGTATCACAATTTGATGATGATCCCCCAAAGTGTGATTTCAGAGTAACATTAGGAAAATTCCATAGATTTTTTGCATACCCCCATGGAATTTATTTTGATCCAGAAAATACTAGTGTGTGCTTAGTAATTCCATTCCCTTTTAATCTTAAATAATAAAGGGGGATCCAATGGAACCCTTTTATATTATATGTTTCATAGCCAACCTAGATGTAATGTCCCTCCCCTTAACTAATTTAATGAAGAAGGGAGTCACCTACTAATGAAATGAGGACTACCAAGAACCTTTTTAGAATCTCAAGAAATACCTACTATACCCACTAGTGTTTATATCACTGATGGAAGGATATCCACTTATCCTATACATGGTCAACATAGAACGATCCCTTTGTTCTCTATTATCAGATAAAAATTATATAGGGAATGAAAAAAGAACATCTAGAATATTAGTCAAACAATTCTAGGTACTGAGATCCATAATTCCAATATGAATAATAACCATCTCAAACTCATCTTTATAGTGAAAAATATTAGGCATTACTTACAGCATCATGAATTCCACTTCCCCTTTTGTATTAACCCACTCAAGTACATCATGGGTCTCCCTATATTTACTGGGTGTTTATCCCAAAGTTCGGTTATCCTATAAAATTATGACATCCAATTCATGTCATAGAAGGTAGTTAAAGGGTATGTCTTAGTAGAGTACCTTGTGGGACATATCTCCCAAGAAATAATGCTAGTAGAGACTAAAATTACAGATAAAGAAGTGTTTTATTCACGCAACACTACCTAGATATGGTAGATGTATTTTTATAGTTCCTCCTTTGGGAAAGATAATGTAAAACTCAAAGATTAATTGGGATGGTCTAGGGATTGTATTTTTTTCCCTAGACAAAGAAGTTTTTCCTTATTCTTTCTCATTGTTAGAAGGATACATTAATAATGAGGTAGAATATCAAGTCCTTATCATTGTCTTATAACTAGACCTATAGGTATAGGAAGACTACATTAATATCAAAGGGGGCTCAGAGTTAGTGATCAAATAGATCAATATAAAGTATTCCATTATGAAGGAAGAATTATACCTCTCATTGGTAACATATGAGTATTGATGGAAAAATTCCCTTTTAAACTAACACTACATCACATCCATTGATCTCAAAATTCTTGTGCTGATGCACTGTCCAATACAGCCACAATCCGGGATGATCCTGAACGAGATGAAGTGGTTTTCTACATCAAAAATTTGAAGGATGGTCTCACAAGTAATCATCTATGACATGAAATAAATCAGTCAGGTCAACACATCCCCATATCATGAAGATAAGAAATCCTCCTCTAGATGGATATATCCTATAATATATTATCTCCAAAATGGGACCCTCTCATTATATTTTCCCAAAACGGAATAGATATGACACCAAGCAGTGAACTTCACCCTTTAGGATGGTCCAAATGAGCATAAATCCCTCAATAAAAAAGGATTTGATGAAATCCTCCTCATATGAATTATAGAATGAGACATTCCTACAATTATTGAAGAAGTCCATTTAGGTTCCTATGGTGATCACCAATATATAACCAGAGTCTCCCACCAGATTAGGAGGCTTGATTATTACTGTTAAACAATGACCCAAGACTATGTGAAATTGAATAGAAAATTTCATGCCTTCCATATTCATGGAAAATTCATCCCTAAACCCCTAGAGATTTTTTTATAGATATTTATTTTTGGATATTTTATGTATGAGGAAAGGACATTATGGGGCTATATCCCACTCTTACAACCAAAAAATTATGTACATTCTTACTATTACTGACTTCTTTTACAAATGGGCAAAGGCCATAACTCTCAAGTAATTCAGGATATAGAATATCATAAACTTCATAAATTCCAACATTATCACTATATTTGATATTCCTCACATGATATTGATGGGAAATAAAACTAATTTCTATTATTATGAGCTATATAAAATGTATCATGAATATAATATCGAGTTCAATCATTCATCTCGCTATCATGTTGTGGAAAATTGATAGATAGAGACTTGAAAAATACTCTAGCAAATATACTCTAGAAAATTGTGACAATAACAATAAGTCTTGGTTGGATAATGTCATTCATACTCTAGGGTCCTATAGTACAATCATATGCACTTACACACAAGTGACCCCATATTCATTGGTTTATGGGACATATGAAATGTTTCCTATCGAATTCCAGTTTCCATTACTTCGAATAGATATTTATTGTTATCTATTAGACAAAAAGAAATAAAACAAGAAGTTTGATGAGTTATAAAGGATATGTTAGAAAAGGTTTTGAACATTTCATAATCATAAAGTTCATCAAAATCTGATTATTAGAGCCTTCAATAAAAACATTTTCCTTTGTTCATTCCTTCAAGGAGATCCATTTTTGGTTCTCAAAAACAAAATGATAACAGGAAACTAACCTCCAAATATGTAACCCATGTGAGAAGGTCCATACATCATACATATTGTTTTTTTCAAAAATATCATACTTATTGTCCACAATAGATAAGGAACATGTTATTACCCCCACCAATGTGAGGTTTATCAAGAAGTAATTTTCATTGTAGCTACCAGAAATTTCAAGTCCTTGTAGTAAAAATTTAAACTGAAAAGCATTCCAAATACAAGTGTAAGGAATTTAAACTGTATAGCATCTTAAATCTATAATTTATGAAGTTAAACTGTTTGGATGACATCCAACTGCCTTTCGATAAACTGTATAAAGGATATTATATCATGAATTATTTACTGTAAATGAGTTAGATTTGTGAAAAGGAAAAAATTAAAGTACCCCCACCCCTATGTGTGATTGAGATCTGTATTAGGGGATTTTACAACAAATATGTGTATCTTGATTCCTATCATCATAGGATACATAGTGACGATTGAAATAATCTCGCCCTGCATATGGGCCAGACCTATGTAGGAAGAATTCCATTCAATAACTTTATGTGGATTTGTTACCATTTCTAAAAGATATGTAGTGACACCCAGATATCCAATTTTGGGTCAAGATCTAATGTAAAATAGAAAACATTCCCCCCTTGCATATGGGTCAAGACTATATAGGTAATTTTCCTTTTAATAACTACATAAGGCATGATTAATGTTGTCACTACAGGTTCTGGGTGCAGCAGAGGTGCAGGAGGGACGGTGCCCAACTTTATTTTTTCCATTCTTAATGAACAATCTAGGATCTATGCGGCAATAAATGTCATGATCCACAGAATTGAATCAAATAAATTAGAAAAAGGAATAGAAACTCAGAAACAACAGATAGGATCAACATATATTGTTTATAATTAATTTAATTAAATAGAATTACCTATAAGGTGATTCTTTCTTCGTTGATACGTCTGACAATAGATCGGAAGTGCTCCTTCATTGTATTGTAGATACTAAGGGTAGATCTAATCTAGCATTGATCCACACATTCTATAAGAGTCTTCAGACATTGTCGAAGGAGTCTCTGGGTGATAATATGAATGATACTTGTGCTTGCATCATCCTCCTTCGATCACCTTGGGAATTTCTTCCAAAGTGTTCTCTTGGATCCGGTGGAGGAGGATCTCTCTAATTCTTGGGAGTGTTCTTAGAGAGGGATGAAATCTATAGGATTGAGATCTTTAATCCAATATGTTGTTCACTTCTCAATAGGTGTCCCTTCACTTTCCATTTTCTAATAATAGAATAATATAACTGGGCATTTATTTCACTAGGGTAATAATAAAATAATCTACCCAAGTTCCTTTAATTATTTCATTAATCCTAGAGAAACCCACATATCAAATATTAACAGTAATATTATTATTTCATAACATGTTCTTAACTTTCAATTTATAATTATATATTATTTAATCAAATAATATATAATATTATTATTCCTCGCTGGAAAATTAATCTCGGTCCGCCAATCCTCCTCAATATTTTTTAATTATTCCACTCATAACATATTCTCTCAAATAACTAGTAACAAAATAAATGTGATTAGCCATACATGAATAATTATTAAACATAAATTTATTCAACTTGTTAAATAATAAATTATTTAAGTGAGATTCTGGATACACATAGTGTGTGAACATCTAGGCCTCTTTCTCAGTGGCATTAGGCGGAGCATCCTAAAGTCGAAGGATAGCGTCTAGCAATACGCCAAGGAAACCATATAGAAATAAGTTAATGTCTCAATGACATGTCACCTCATACAAACATTTACCATGTAATATAATCCCTTTATCACATTATATTCAACCATGAAGGTTGAATAATAGTTCTATCAACCTATATGATCGATATCTCATTCTCTGACTTTCTGAAAATAAAACTTTGCAATAGAACACCACAGCCATGGATTTATTTATTCCATATCACTTCCATACAAGGGAGTAAGATATTAACTTCCATTATTGAACATAGGCGATAATTCCTTTCTCCTAATGTTCATTAATGAAATATTAGTCTTGATGCACCCAACGTATCCTACCTCGACGTGAACATCTATCATCATGGTTTTCATCAATACATAAAAATATGCGACTCAAAATATACATTAATAATAATCTTAAAGTCTAAGGACCAATACACACGTCTATGGATAGGAACATCCAATGACACTTATAAATGTGGATTTCATACTATCTGGTCTCATTCTCATAATATACTACTGAATATCACAAATAGAGTACACCATGAGAAGATACCTAATAGTCCTATGAGTCTCCATCCTATATATCCTATATCATTTATGTCCCTAAAATGATATCATCTGACCATAGAGCATATATTTAAGAATAATGTCATAGAACTTCTAGGTTCTCATCATAGTAGGGAACTACTGTGACCTTTTAGCGTGATAGCTACTATTGGGACATTATCACATGAAATGTTATGTAGAAGAACAATCATGATTTGATAAGGAGTTTGTTGATATTATAAAATAATGAATACAAGTTGTCATAAATTATATATAATTTGGTTATATGGCACTAACTCCAACATACTCCCACTTGCACTAGAGCCAAATGCTAACAACATTTAGTCCACTAGCTCTCACATGTTACTCATTCTTCCACTAAGATAGGCCTTTAGTCAAGGGGTCAACCAACTTCTATATCACATATACTCTTCTCACTGAAACGTCGACCCTCTGATGAAAATCCTTCAAGAGGTGATACTTTCGGAGTATGTGCTTTTTCCATTGATGTGACCTTGGATCTTTTACAAGAGCCACTGCTACAGTATTATCAAAATACAACGTGATAGGTTCTTTACTACTATGCACCACACCAAGATCCTATAAAAAGTTCCAAATACCAAAATATTCCTTGGCTACATCATAAGATGCTATATACTCATAATACGCTTTAGAATCAATGAAAAATGACTACTTTGAACTCTTCCAGCTCATACCTCCTCATTTGAGAAAAAAAACTTATCTTGATTGTGACTTTAGATCATTATGATCTTTCTAAAAACCAGCATCAATGTACCCTCTGATGAAAATCTCCTTGTATCCTCTATACACCAGTAACAAATCCACGTTTCTTCGTAGATACTTAAGGATATCCTTAATAGCGATCCAATGTTGTTCTCCTAGATCTACTTGATATCTTCCTACCATGATCAATGCATAGGAAACATAAAGTCTAGTACATAACATGGAAAAAAAGATTGATCCTATCATCAAATATTATGGGATCTTACTCATTATCTCTTTCTCTTATTGTGTATGGGGACACATTTTCTTAGAAATATGTAATCCATGTGACACTGTAACTAATCCCCTCTTGGATTGTTCCTTACCAAATATCTTTAGTATCTATTCAATATATTTACTTCAAATTAGTCTAAGAAGCCTCTTGGATCTATCATGAATGATCTTGATCCCTATAATGAAGTCTACTTCGCCTTAGTCTTTCATGGGGAAGCACTTGTTCAACCATTCCTTACCTAACTGTAAGACTGGTATTTTGTTTCGAATAAGTAATATGTCATCAATATATACTTCTAGGAAAAATAATGCATTCCCACTAAACCTTTTATAAACACTCGGATCACATTCCTTTTTAATGAAATAAATTTCTATTATGGATTCATCTTATCGAATGTTCTATGACCTAGATACTTTCTTCAATCCATAAATGGATCTCTGTAACTTGAAAACCGTTTTTACATCACCTAGTGTCAAAAACCCTTCTGGTTGCATCATACAAATAACTTCTAGAAGGTTCCCACTAAAAAAAGAAAATTTTACATCCATATTCCAAATATCATAGTCATGGTAAGATTCATTGACAAGTGTGATTTTAATGGATTTAAACATGGAAACTCATGAAAAGGTTTCATCATAGTCAATTACTTAACATTGTTTAAACCCTTTATCCAGTAGAATTTCTATATAGGTAATAAATTTACCTTCCATGTGTAGTTTCCTTTTTAATACCCATTTACATCAAACATGATTTACATCAACTAGCGAATTGACAAAAACAAAAACATGTTTTTGATACATGGAATCCATCTCAGAATTCGTAGCTTCCAGCCATTTTACAGCTTCTAAGATCTCTACTTCCTCCTTTTAGTATAGAGGTCCATAATTGTCCAACAATAATGAGTAACCATCCTTAGTGACTATAAAATCATATCTCTCTGGTTCTCTCACCTCTCTTAAACTTCTATGAAATACTTGTGTTTTAGGAACTATTTATTCCATAGGGACCTATGGAACTTGTTCCTCTACCAACTTTTGTATCTTGAGAATCAACTTCATCAAAGTCAATATTTCTCCCACTATCCTTTTTTAGGATTTTATCCCTCACACGAAAGATGACTTTTCTAGAAACAATCACTTTCTTGCTTGATGGGTTTTATAGGTAGTATCCATTTATTTCCTTGGGATACCCTATAAAGATATACTTCATGCCCCAGGGTGCTAGTTTATTGCATGATAAATCCTTAACAATATCCTCACAACCCCATAAATGTGTGTGCGACAAAATGGTTTTCTTGAAACTCCATAAATCAAAGGGAATTATATTTTCCACCTTAGTTGGTACTCGGTTTCATGTGTATTCCTCAATTTATAATGTAGATCCCAAAAGGATAATGGAAGATCTGTATGAATCATCATCGACCTTACCATTTCCAATAAGGTATGGTTTATTCCTTAACTAACACTATTCCACTATGGTTTATAATGTGAAGTGAGTTAATATAGAATCCTAAACTCCCATAGAAATTTTATGTTATCTTGGTTAAGATATTCACTTCCTTGATCCGGTTGAATCTTATTTATCTTCTTACCAAGCTGATTCTATACTTCATTATTCAATTACTTGAATTTCTAAAAGGATGAGAACTTATACCTAATTAAGTAAATATATCCATATCTAATCAAGTCATCAGTAAAAGTTATGAAGTAATAATATCTATCTCTAGATTCTACTAAAAATGGTCCACACACATCAGTGTATACCAATCCTAGAAGCCTTGTGTCCCTTTCACCCTATCCACCGAATGGTGGTTTGGTCATTCTCCCTTGTAAAAAAGTGTGACATCTGTCAAGTGGTATTATCTTAGAAGAGTATAAATAACAATCTTGATAAATCTTTGTCAAACACTTCTCATTTACATGACCAAGATGGTGATTCCACAACTAGTTGTTATATGAGTTATATGAACTTACTTCATTATCAATTTCCAACACTTTTTTTCATAATTTAATACATACAGACCATTATTTAAATGTTTCATACCATAAAATACATTTTCCTTATAAAAGAAACAAATTTTATTTCCAAACATGAAAACAAACCAATCTATCTATAAACTTGATATAGAAATTATGTTTTTAGTAATAGTAGGTAGATAATAAAAATCATGTAAAACCAAAATCATTCACGTTGGAAATAAAACGTGGTAGTCACCAATGGTAAGAGCATCCAACCTCGCACCATTAGAATCTCACAGATCCACCTCTCCTCTGGAAATTTTCCAAAATCTACTTGGTTCCTAAATTTGGATACAGATGTGAGCACCACAAGCTATATCTAATACTCAATGCATAGAAATGGAAATATTTCACTCGATAACGAATGAAACTTTGGATTCCCATTTACTATGGGTGTAGTTCCTCTTATAGTGGACTTTCCACATGAAAAATATACTACCCCCTTTTCCTTTCCCTTCCTTTGGATCTTATTTTTCTTGGTCAGATGGTGCTCGGGGGATTTAGACTATTTATAGGTCATAGGACCCTTTTCCTTATCCACCTCTTCCTATTCACCATAAGAACCGCAGGTGTTTCACACCCCATGTTCTTATCCACTTGGTGAATTTGGTTCAGAAGTTCCGATACACTCTTCTCATTATTTCTTATAATATAATTCATAATAAAACTAGAGAAGGCCTTGGGTAGTGATAACAGTATGAGATCTATATGAAACTCATCTGGGAATTTAAACTCTAGGATGTCTAGAAATTCAATGTATCCAATAAGCTTGACTACATATAGCCCAATTGGCATAAACTCTCCATGTTTAGTTATGAACAAATAATTGGAGATCTCATACCTCTCTTGTCTCACCTTCTCTTGATAGAGATCTCGAAAGTGAGACATCCTTCTATAAGCAACCATTTCCTTATGTTGAATCAAGATATCATAGTACATGGATAATATCATGAATCGGTGATCATATATAGCATCATTAAAATGTATTTCATACAAAGAGAGATCTTCATCACTCACCTCATTTCTAGGCGCAACTGGTAAAGTCTCTTCTATCATGTACAATTTCCTTTCATGGTGAAGGATGACCCATAGACGCCTTTTACACTCTTTGAAATTTGTACCAGTGTGAATATTTTCCTTCTCGATTATGGATTCCATAAAAATGTTTGATGTTATTTTTAATAATTTTTCTACAAATAAGATGAGAATAATTTTAGTACTTTATATGATTAAATTTTAGACAAATAAATAAAATTATATTTATTAGTCTCCCACTATTTTTTAAAAACCCTATAGCCTTCACCGTTGGCTTTGGAATATCATGTTGCATGGATATTCAGTTGTAATGGATCCATATTACATTCTAATTACCCCAAATTTTGATATTCAAGCAAACAAAATGGTTTTAGGCAGGAATTCCAAATTCCAACTACATTAAATCATAGTTCCATGATCCATTGAGTAGACACCCCAATCCTAGAATCATTAATTTAGATTTCCTCAACCTTTGCCTCTCAGTTAAACCAAGTGCTACACTGGCAGTAAACTCTTGATGTCTACCAAGTCATGTCAACCCGAAACCTCACATTAGAATTCCCTGATAATTGAAATCAACCCAACTTTGGCTAGTCAAGCACTTTGAACTATGGTTTGATTCTAACCGAAGTAATGGAAGGCTATAACTACTTAATGTTTTATTGAGGGATTTTATCCTTTATGCATAAATTTCCATTAATTATCTTTATCACTTGATTATTAATATTACGTGGGATTACTTAAGTGATTAAACATGTCTTTAGATAATATTTACCCCTAAGATAGTTTATTTTAGTTCAATATTCAAATATTGTTAATTCATTAATTATGTGATCCCGAAAAATCATCCATAATTAATAACCATGAAACTGATAGATATAAAATAAAGGGTATGATCATGAGCTTGTTCTAAGGGTTAGTTTATCTAAAAGTTGATAAAATAACCACTGATCTAGGGGAGAAACACCTTGAACTATTTAAGGTTCATGTTTACATCTTTCCACCTGTCCACCTTTGTATCTCCTTGGATTGGTTTCTCCTTGGCTCCTAAGTTGAACCGCCTCCACTATCTTGGGAGATCCATCCATTACATATGATTTTACTCACACTCAGGTGAGGGGTAAATGGGGGTTTATATAAAAGAAACTATTGGAATGCAGGTAGTATATATTAACAAGGAGAGAAGGCACACATGCCAACAATTTAATTTAATAATAAATTAAAATGAAACTAATAACATAAAAAGGTCTATTCTAGATCATGATCATCCACATATATGTAATGAATTATGTATTTAATAAAACTACCATTCAATTATTTTATAATTATTATTTAAGATAAATTATGCTCGAATCGATTAATTATTATCTATAATTAATCAATAATTTTATCTTAATTGTTTTCTAAATTTTCTTGATATTCTCATCCATTATAATTTTAAACAAATTAAAATTCATTTAAAATTAACCCTATACATAATTGTACCTTGAAGGTAACTCAGTGAATACCTATCCAAATATACTTAACATGTATTATACTTGTATAAACATTATTATTTGTGACATATATCATTCATGACTAATCACGTACTTTCATGACATCTACTTCACGAATGATTACATGAATTACATGATTTTCTTGGTAATGTGTCATTATTTAATGCACATAGAATAATAAATTTAATACATATTATACATGATATATAGATCTGAACATTATGGAAATATTAAAATTTTAATTTTTCATAATTTAGTAACATTACACAGCATGTAGATCTGATCTACATGGCATGTACTACCTTCACCATCTATCTGAAGTACACACCTAGGGACTCGGTGTGTGAGGCGTGCTTCATAATTCTTGGAGTACACGGCGTGTCTAGTGGGTCACATGCCTTTTTTACTCCATGTTACATTGTCACCATTTGGCTAAGCCGTGTATGGGATACACGACCTAGATTTGTCCTAAAAGGGACAACACGTTGTGTCTAGTGGGCCACATAGCATGTAGTTCGGTTGACCATGCACCATTCTGTCCTGGTAAACATGTGGTGTAAGAATTAACTACACCTAATGTCTTTAATACACATTTTTTTAGTAACATTCGAACACTTCTTGATGCATTGAACACAACTACACAACATGTAATTCTGATTACATGGCGTGTACTACTATGTTACCTATATAGAATCCTTGACACCTCTGGATGAGATCCTCAATATAGTTTTAATCATAAAATTAATAATTTCTCTTAGATCTGTGAGAAAATACAGAGGAAGAAATATATCTCTTAATTTAGGTTAAAAGGAATGATTAAACATGAATTGAAAAACTAAATTATGAATGTTCAAATTACCAATGATTTTTAAATAATTATAAATAATAATATTCCCACTCTGATACCACTTGTAGGGTTTGGGTACAATGGAAGAATGTGAGGTATGGTGTCTATCTTTACTTTTTTCCATATTCAATGATAAATACATGATCTATATGAAAATTAAAACCACAATCCATGGAATTGAATAAAATAAATCACACAAAGGAATAGAAACCCCGAACCAAGAGAGAGGATCAACTGATATTGTTTATAATTAATTTAATTAAACAGAATTACCTGCAAGGTGATTCTTTATTCATTGATGCATTTGACCATAGATATGTAGTGCTCCTTCATTACTTTGTAGAGATCGAGGGTAGATCTCCTCTAGTGGTGATCTACACATGCTCCATGAATCTCCATATATTGCCGAATGAGTCTTTGGGTGCTACGATGGAAGATCCTTGTGCTTCCATCATACTCCTTCGATCACCTTGAGAACCACTTCTAAAGAATTCTCCTTGATCTAGTGGAGGAGGGTCGCTCCCATTCTTGAGAGCATTCTTGGAGAGGGATGAACTCTCTAGTCTTGACAGCTTTTCTCCAATCCATTGTGGAAAATCAATAGGCATCACTTATCTTACCCTTGGCTACAAATAGAATAATATAACTGGGCATTTATTTCACTAGATAAATAATAAAATAATCAGCCCAAGCACCTTTAATTATTTCATTAATCCTGTCATAATCCCCATGTCAAATAATAACCATTATATTATTATTTCCTAACATGTTCTTAACTTTCAAGTTATAATTAAATACTATTTAATCAAAAAATCTTTAGTATTATTATTTCTCACTAGACCATTAATCTCAGTCCTCCAATCCTTCTCAATATTCATTAATTATTCCAACCACAATATATTCTCTCAAATACCTATTGATGGAATAAATGTGATCAGGAATACATGAATAATTATTAAACCATGACCGTGTAATAATATTTATTCATATTTTTAAATAATAAATTATTTAACTGATATTTTGTATACACTTAGTGTGTGATCCTCTAGGACTCTTTCTCATTGGCATTAGGCAGAGTAGCCTAAAATCCAAGGTTAGAGTCAAGAAACACACGAAGACACCTATAGGGAAAGAATTTAATTCCACAACAAAATTTCACCTCATACGAACATTTATCATGTAATATAATCCATTTATCACAATATCTATAATCAAGAAGGTTGCATGCCAATGCCATCAACCTATATGATCAATATCTCTTTCATTGACTTTCCAGAAATATAACTTGGCTATTAAAAAATGTGGCCATGGATTTATTTAGGTTATGTCATTTCCATAAAATGGCCTAAGATATTAACATATTCTAGTAAAAAAAGGGATAAATCCTTTCTCACATTATTCATTAATGTAATATTACTCATGATGCACCCAAAATATCCTACTTCACCATGATCATCTATCATCACAGTTTTTGTCAATACATTAAATTACATGACTCATAATATCCAATAATAATAATAATAATGTATAAAGACTGACACAGACATCCATAGATAGTAACATCAAATGACACTTATAAATGTGGATTTCCAACTGTCGGGTCTTGTTCTCATAATATCCTACTAGATATCACCAAGGGCGTACACCATGAGAACGTGACTCAAAGTACTATGAGTCTTCACCCCTAATAGCATATATCATTTATATCCCTCAAATGATATCATCTGGACATAGAACATATATCTAAGAATAGTTTCATAACACTTATGGGTTCTCATCAGAGTGGGGAACTACTATGACCTTTTAGTGTGATAGTAACTCTTGGGACATTATCACATAAACTATTTCATAGAAGAAAAATCATGATGTGATAAGGAGTTTATTAATATTCAAAAAACATGAATATAAGTTATCATAAAGTAAAAAGAATTTGGTTCTAGGCCACCAACTCCAACAATTACAAGATATGTAGTGATACCCAGCTCCCAAATCCTGGGTCCAGCCACAATATGGAACAAAAGTCCCCCCTATGTATGGGTCAAAACTATGTAGGGAGTTTTCCATTTAAGAACTATGTGTGGCCTGATTCCTATTTCAATAGGATATAAAGTGTTTCCCATATCCCAAATCATGGTTCCATCTATAGTATAAAATAGAAACCCCCAAGATATGGGATAAACCTACATAGGGAAACTTCCATTTAGGAACAATGTGTGGCTTGATTCAAGTTTCTACATGATACATAGTGATTCCCAAATACCAGATCATGCGTATAACTACAATATAAAATGGAAGAAACCCCCCCCCCCCTCATATATGGGTCATACCTCAATAGAGAATTTTTGGCTATTATAGCAGGTTCCCTAGACCCAACTTGAACAATTCATTTGAATACCATAACATGTATACAGTTAGATATACATGATATATTCTTACCATTATAGTGTATATATTTCTACATACACTATTTAATGGTAATGTCCATAGATTAATTATCATATCAAATGGTTATAGCAGATCCTAGGCTATAATGATAACCGTGAGATACTATGACATTAATCTTAAAAAATGGTCTTATAGCTTATATAAATCATACTGACTGGACACAGTTGATGTTGGTCTATTAGGTGATGGTGGATCATATGCAGTGAAACTTATTCTCATGAATTTCACTCTTGGTGATCTATAATAGTGAGATCATGAGGATAGACCAGTCAAAAGGAACACCAAATGTTTTTGGTTTCATTGGAGGTGCTTATATATAGATATGTGTAATAGGCTCCTGACATGTGATTATTACCAATGTGTGCCATTTGATCTCCAACTTTGATTCAAGGAAAACCCTGAGATAATTAAATTGTGGTGAGGTAGCTTATGTTGGGTGAGTCATTGGTGGTATGACATTGGTTGAATGTTGAAGAAATGATTTGTCTCTTCCAAGTTAAGGAAGTAATATATTTTGAGTCTAGTTGATCCGGATGGTAGTACCATCATATATAGATGTCCATGGTATTTGATGGAAAATCCATACAATTAGATCAACACATAATAAATCAAGAAAAGGACGATGACATGGGTGTGCATCCTACTTTATAAGATATCTAAATACAAATAGATTATATTACACGGTGCATATTCATAGGTTGGTTATCATTGATATGGCTATCCTTTTCTATTTAGGGGATATGATGGGTTACTATATCCTTTTCTTAGTCTGTAAATAGTATTCACTGCTTTCGTGATAATGGCCTATATTATCACACACAATATCATATTCAAGAATTTTCCCTATTATGTTGAATATGTATATTGGACATGATGGGCCCCACAAATGGGGTCTAGGTTTTTTCCAAGGATATATGATCACCAAATAAATAAATAAATATATATTATTCATGTTATGAATAATTAGAATTTAATTTTTTTATTAAATGTATTTACAAGTTTTAAATTAAACACATCAACAAATATTATTTGAATTAATATTAGTTTAAAATATTCTTGTTTCATTTAATATTTATGGAAACGAAGAGATGAGTTAGTGGATCTAGATTTATCACATAATATATTTATTATATTAAAAAAATTCACTAATAATATAAATGATATTTATGGCTTAATATAGTAGTCATAATATTTTTTATATAGTGTGTAAAAATATTCGGGGGATTGGAAGGAAATTCTAGGTAATTTTACAGCACACTATAAATAAAGGAGGAGAGGCTCTATCAAAATATTGTTCACCTATAAAAGTTGAGAGACTCTCTCTATTGTTCTTTATCCCACATTTTAGATAGAGAAAACCTCGATCTATGTGAACCAGATCAATTTATCTCTTGTGCATCGCAAGTAAGGTGCTGTAGTGATCATTGGAGCAACAATTGTGTCCTTAGATCTTTGTGATAGCATTGGGATTTTAATGATCGGTGCTCCCACATATCTTGGAAGTGAATGTGGATGATCTAGGGGAATCTGACTTCGGATTATTTGAGCAAAAATCCCCAGTGATTAATGGTTAATGAACACACAACTTCGTATCGATCTAGGTATTATGGTTTTATTTTTGTGATTAAAATTTCACAATGCCAGAACCTTGGACTTATATCGACCAATGCTTCACCAAAGACAACATATTCATGTCGATCGTGGGTGGAAATTTTTTAAAATCCCAATTTTAGGGCTTCTACTGCATGCTCGGTACCTTCAATTGGTATCAGATTGATGCATGAAGATTTTAATCCAAAACAAAAAAATTCATTAAATTTAATTAATGGCATTTTTCTGGTCCCAACACCACAGACTGCATTATAATCCAACACTGATTACTAGTATGTTGTCATCCAAATTTTTATAATGGATATAAAAATGGAAGTTTTGTGGTGATTCAATCGATGATCAAATACCTGAATGAGTCGTATTTTAAAATTTTTGATTGATCTGAACCCCAGTCAGATTTCTGGTGGTCGGAATAGAAATTTTCGACTGGGGGTATTTCTACAATGTTGTGGAATTTAATTATTTATAAAAATAAAACTAATAAATTTCAAAGCCTATTTTATAGGCTTCAGAATTTTAAAAATAAAAAAAACAAAGGGTTGATTTTTTCTTGTTTGGGGTCAACAGTGAATTAAAAAAATAAAATGAAAACATGGGTAAAAAGGATACTCGATGGGATCTTACTAAAAAAGGGAAAGTTGGCTTTCCTTAGAAGCCAATAAAGCATCAGAATATCCTCCATGGTGGATCCTTCATTCATTGTCTCCTATGGATGAAACCCTATAGGAGAAAAAGGCCACCTCTAATAGTTGTCGAGTGACTGACACCACTTTTTCATCCTGAACTAGCCTCCAATCTACAGCATGACGCTAACACAAACGAGCTCCTCCAGTATTCTTCCTTAGGCCATTTCTGTTGGATATACAAGCTGAGAAATATGAGAGGAATAAAATTGTCAAAAAAAAAAACAAATAATCTTTCAAGATTTGTATTTCACATATTTTTCGGACTATAATTACCAACAATTTATAGGTATTTACAAAGGAATGGAGAAACCAAATTAAATAAACACATTAATAAAATAAAACAGCCACATTAAACAAACACATTAATGAAATAAAAAAGACACATTAAATGGACACATGGGGAGAAAAACACGGGGAAAACACATGTAGCTAATGCACGTTGCATGAAAAAAAACCTAGGGGAAAATAAACGTGGGATTCTTGACACATGGGTTTTTGTTTGAATTTCTAACACTCCCCTTCAAACTAAAACCAACTTCATCCCGAGAATCATTATGAATTTTTTGAATGCATCTGTCAGTAATGCCTTTGTGAAAATATCAGCCACCTATTCTGTAGTATGAAAATATTCCAATTTTATCATTTTATGCCTCACATGATCTCTCCGAAAATGGAATTGGGTATCAATATGTTTACTTCTTCCATGATGCATCAGATTTGTGAAAAGTTCAATTGATGATTTTTTATCCACATTTATCACTATGGATCCATCCTACAAATGATTCATCTCCTTTAGTAGATTTCTCAAGCAGATTCCTTTATAAACAGTTGATGATGCCACCACATACTCTGCTTCACATGTGGACAAGGCAAACACACTTTTATTCCTTGAACTCCTTGTGAAATTAGTCAATCCAAGAAAAAATACATTCCTAGTGGTGCTTTGCCTTTCATCTTGGTCTCCTCCCCAGTCACTATCTAAGTATCCATGAAAATATTTTTCTTCATTATATGAATAAAAAAGACCAAAATATGGCATTATTTTAATGTACCTAAGTACATGTTTTTCTGTGAGCCAATGTGACTCTTTTGGTTCTTCCATGTACCTTATTAGAAGCCCAATACTGTAAAAAATATCAGGCCTTGTGATTGTGAGATACCTCAGGCTTCCAATCAAACTCATGAACAAAGTCGAGTAAATGTTTCTTCCTTCTCTATCTTTTTTCAGTTTTAATCTTGTTGTTATAGGTGTGTTTATAGTATTTAAATAGGCCATCTTGATTTTTTCAAGAAACTCCATGGCATACCTCTTATGAGATATATAGATGCCGCCATGTTGTTAATTTACTTCTATTCCCTTAAAGAAAGACATGAGACCTCCATCATTCATCTCCAAATCCTTGAACATGGCCTCCTTAAATTCATCAAACATCGATGAGTTGTTCATTGTAAAAATAAAATCATCAACATAAAAGCATGAAATAAGTATTTCACTACAACCATTATTCTTTATGTAAACTACATGCTCATATAGAAATTGGAATAATCTTTTCTCTCAAATATAGCTTTCAATGTGTGTAATCAAAGCACGAAGAGCCTGTTTCAACCCATAAAGAGATTGATTCAGTCAATACACTTTGTCTTCACCCCCTTTCATAAAAAAGCCTTTAGGCTGGTCAACATAGACCTCTTCCTCAATAATTCCATTCAGAAATGTAGACTTCACATCCAGTTGGTAGATCATCCAACTATGATGAACAGAAATGGATATAATCATCCTCACAATTTCAAGGCGAGAAACAAGAGCGAATACTTCTTCATTGTACACCCCATACTTCTGTTTTTACCCTTTTTCTACGAGCCTTGCCTCGTAGTGATCAATTTCACCATCATCATTTCGCTTGATCTTGTACACCCATTTGACACCGATGGTTTTCTAGCTATTAGGAAGTGTGGTCAGCTCCCATGTGTCATTTTTCTCTATGGAACAAATCTCTTCTTCCATATCCATTCTCCAACATTCTTCCCCCTGTGGCTTCTTGAAATGTCTGAGGCTCATGATCTACATACAAGAAAAAAATATTTACCTCTTTGGTTTGCTCATAAATTTCTCTTAAGTTTTTTATTTTTTATGGGTTCCATTGGTGAGTATGAGCTTTCCAAATTTTTACTTGATGGAGTCCATTCAGGAGTGATGGAATATCCTCCTAGACTTCTGTTTACTAATAATGTGCCCGAGGAAGGTGTTGCTAGCGTTTTCTCCTGATGATCATGCCTTTATTTTAGATATTCTATTTCGACTGGAATCTCTTTTTTTGATTCTTTATCATTCCATTTCTAAGCTTCTTCCTCACTAAAGAACACATCTTTACTCACTACTAATTTATTGGTTAGTGGATTTTAGATCTTATAGGCTTTAGACCCTTCATTGTAGCCAATTAAGATGCACTTTTCACCACAATAATCAAGATTCCTTCTTCTCACTTCTATAACTTGAGCGTAGGCAACACACCCGAATATTCTTAGGTGTGCTACACTTGATTTGTATCCACTACATGACTCTTGTGGTGTCAATTTTCTTAATAATCTTGGTTGGACACTGGTAGAGAAGATATGCAGTACATTCGACTTCTTCTGCCATGAAGTTATTTGGTAGGACTTTCTCCTTCAACATGGTCCTCTTCATGTTGAAGATGGTGTGGTTATTACTTTCTAAAATTCCATTCTACTATGGCATACATGCATCATTATATTTTTACTTTATTCCTTGTTCCCTACAAAAATCATGAATTTCATTTGAAGTGTATTCTACAACTTTGTCAGATATGAGAACATTGATTCTATAACCACTTTCATATTCAACATGAGCTTTGAACATTTTAAATATCGAAATGCAGAAGACTTTTCTTTGATGAAATACACCTATAGTTTCCTACTAAAATCATCAATGAGGGTAATAAAATGCCGATTACTTACAAGTGATGGTGTTTCAAGTGGTCTGTAGATATCAGTGTGAACCGAATGAATTGTTTCATTTTATCTTTTGGAAACTCCACTTGGTAAGGAGTTCCTTTGTTCCTTTCCGAGTGTACATGACTCACATACTTGATTTGGAACTTTAATCGCCGGTAATCCACGCACCATGATTGATGAGGATAGAATTTTAAGACTGATAAAATGCAGATATCCAAAGTATAGATTCCACCTCCATGAGTCCTTCTTCATGATTCCCAAGAGACACTCCTCAGCCTTTGTGTTGATATTATTTGGAAATATGCGATTCTTCTCCATTTGGAATTGATAAACAAGTCTCCTATGAGCATCCCTTAAATACAAAGAAGAATTATCCATGTGTATAACATACCCTTTCCCAAGTTGTTGGGCGAGACTAATGATATTGTTTTTCATGTTTGGTACATAATACACATTAGAGATGTAATTTGGCTCACTAGTCTTTAGATAGATTTTTATTTTACCTTTTCTAATCATGGGTACCTTTGATGAGTCACCAAAGCTCACGTCACTATGAAATTATTATCTGAGTTCCTCGAACAATTCTTTGTTACCACTCATATGGTTTTTTTCACCCATATCGAGGTACCATACATCGAGGAGTTCACATGCGTTTTTTTTATGAAGAGGAGTGTGGTTCCTTCTTCTTCATGATGAGATGTTTCAACATAGTCGGATTGTTTGTCATGATCCACTTTTCTCCAATAATTAGAGGCATAATAGACAAATTTCTTACAGTTGTGGAATTGAATGTTTTTTTTTGTTTCCATGACCACACATGAATCGACCTCCACCATTCCTCTTCTATGAAAGCTGGTAGGATTTTCTTTATTTTATTGATGGATTGGATAATATCCACTCCCTCTTCCTCTTTCATGATGACCACCTCATTGTATGTGGTTATTCCTCTATTATTGTAGAGTCAACTTGGACTCTAAGGCATGCTCTGTTGTTGAAAAGGCATTTTTTGCATCCATTGCTCATGCACTTGCAACGACCCCATCAGTTCTTCAATTGAAAGTTTCTCAAAAACCTTTGATTCATTGATTTCCACAACCACATTCTCAAACTTGGTTGTGAGAGATAAAAGTGATTTTTCAATAACTTTAATGTCCTCCACTTTTTCACCATTACTTTTCAAATTGTTAACAATAAAAATTAATCTTGAGAAATAATTGGAGATACTCTCACCTTATTTCATGTGAACCACTTCAAAATATGCTCTTAATGTTTGAATATATACCCGCTTCACTTGATAAAAACCTTTGAAGATGGTGGAAAAGGTCTCCCATGCTTGCTTTCTTGATTTTTCTTTAGCAATATTTTCGAACATTAATTCATCCAACACTTGATAGAGGAGGAACAACGCCTTGTTATCTTTATTTCTTTTATTTTTGAGGCCTGTCTTTTCTTAATTAATGAAGGTGGATTCTTCCTATGCAGAGGGTAAAATATACCTATTGGTGATGATCTACCATAATTCTTGTGACCCAAATAACGCCTTAATTTAGATGCACCACCTTTCGTAGTTGTCCTTAGACAGCACCGAAACTAGCAGCTGGATTGCAGCCATCTTAAAAAAATTAGAGGATCTTGGTAACCGGCCTCTGATACCAGTATTTTTGGCTATAAAAGTCATGAAACATTATAGGAATAAAATTGTCACACAATAAAAAGGATATTTCAAGATTTGTATTTCAAATATTTTTCAGACTACAATTTCCAACAATTTATAAGCATTTACAAAGGAATGAATCAACCAAATTAAATGTACACATTATTGAAATAAAATAGCCACAATAAATAGACACATTAATGAAATAAAACATCCACTATAAATGGAAACATGGGGAGAAAAGCACAGGAAAAATGTGTCTAGTTAATACACGATGCATGAAAAAAAACGCGGGGAAAATAAATGTGGGTACTTGATGTGTGGGTTTTTGTTTGCATTTACAACAGTTTCACCCAACAGATCCTGAACTATATCCACCCCTCCATTTCTTGTCCAAACTCCCTCCTTTGGCATAAATATATCTAGTTCGTCCCTCCTTGAGTGGCTCCTCCCTCACTGGACAATTCTTCCCCGATAACAACACTGTGACAGACACTTCTGGCCACTGCTGATGAACTAGGTCTGCTGCCCCCGTCTCACCTCTCCGGACACAAGATCATACCCCACCGGACCTACCACTATGAGGAACCACCCAAAACTTGGATTGTTGCCTCACCTGGATGTCATGGTCACCCCACCTCCTAGACAATGCTAACCCCTACGGAAAACTCCACTTGTGACCATCCGCCCATGTTCGGCTAGCTTTGGTCATTCCAGCTCCGAGTAAGACCTAGACTCCTTGGTGCACTCGACCTCCTCTGAGCTTGGAAGTACCCTATTGACTGAGAGGTAGAACCCAGTATCCTCTACATAGACTCGAGTCACCCTGAAACATATCGGGTCAGGTCTCCCCGACCCAAAACAGGTCTTGGTAGGCCCACCTGGCCCAGAACATCCCTACACAGGGTCTATATGGCCCGAAATGGGCTTGTGCAGGTTCAGAACAAACTACATAGGCCCTTCCCAAAGTTTCTCGGGCCATAGTGATTTTAAATAATAAAAAATTAATTTATTTAATTAATTTAATTTCATTTATAAGTTAAATTAATTAAATGTTAATTTTCTTAAAAAAAATTAAATTTTAATTTGTGGGTTAAATTAATTAAATTTAGGTGTTAAATTAATTTATTTTTGGGTACAAAAATTTAATTAATTAATGGGACCAAATGATGAAATATGTTGAATTAAAAATATGAGTTAATTTTTAATTCAATAAAAGTGACTTTGTAAAATAATTTAATGCAAGTTTAATTTTATTTCTGAATTTATTTTAAATATGAATGTTTAATGTGTATATGATTGATCATGAGCCTTAGACAGACCAGGGTATGTCTGGTGCAATTTTATTTATTTAATTTATTATTTCATTGGTTATTTATAATAAGTATTTAATTAAAATATGATATTTGTGTCATCTAAGTGTCATTATATGTTTAAGGGTCTGTATTTCTAGTTCTTAGTTGTATTTTATACTCCCAAGACCCCCCACCTTCTAAAAATTATTATTTTATAATGATGAGAATGAGAAATGACATACTTCCCACCAAGTTATGGCGACTCACCATAGTTTGATGCATTTTATGGGAAGACGTTGTAACTTGAATCACAAGCAATGTGACTTAAAGTACTACCCCTAGGTTTTATGTCGATCCATTCTTCATAAAATGGATCAACCATTATTATCAGCTCATGATCACATTTTCATTTTATTTTTTCATGGTTTATTATTTTGTGAATGTGTATTTTACACATGATCACATACAATAATAAACAAGCATGCACAGATAAAATGAACATGTGACGAAATATATATTTTTATATTTATTGTCTAGTTATTTGTGAGTGTGATCACATAGAATATGCTTGTCAAATTGAAAATTATTTCTTTTCATCACATAAAAATACAAAAAAAACATCAAAGAAATATTATATTTAAAAACCTTCCATGATTCGAATTTGGAAAAAATTGGGTGTCCGGATTGCTCATCAACAAAAGTTGAGGGTGACTCTTACTACTTAGGAGTCCTTATAAGAGTGGTGGGTTGACTTAACTAAAGTGGTAGTAAGGATCATCCAAATCAAACATACTATCATTTTAGAGTAAAGTGTTGAGGAAATCAAATTATGGTTTTAGAAGCTGGGACTTCACTCAACAGATCAAGGAACCACGAGTTAATGTGGTTGCCCAGAAAAATGCCAACCTTGAGCCCTCCAAGTAGTGGCCGTGCCATAACTTTTAGATTATGAGGGTAGGTTCAAGGATCCTTTCCACTATATTACTCAAGAGATATAGTATTCCAATTCTAGTATATATGGTTCTTAGAATTTGATAAAATAGTGAGAGATAATCAATGATTTATTTAATTAATTTATCAAAATGTCTAAAATGGAAATCAAGATAAAAAATAAAAATCTACAATAATTTTGTTATTATAGAAAAAATGGAAAGCTATACAAAAATAAATACTATAATAAATAATTTTTAAATTAAATTTCCTAACTAGAAAGTATATCCAAGTGTAGTACAGGTTCTTGCACACAATACTACGATACATGAAATTCAAGGTGCTGGTATCCCTGTACCTTTTCAGCCACCATAGAAAGAGAGGGTTTAAAATTTATTATATGAGACTCATGTAAAAAAATATTATGGTTATTTCATTATTCTATCATCAACATATGATGTTAGTGTTGGCCACAACATCAGGACATACATGATATAACATTTAGTCTTTTCTCTGAGAAGTTTTCTTGGAGATAGTGAAGAATGATATGAATAAGGTGATGATTACACTGGACATATGTAATTTAAAATTTGAATCGCTATCTTTCAATGGATCCCTTTATCATATCATTTTCACCCATTTACCCTAGCCTCTATTTAGTTTATAAAAATGAGCATTATTGAGTAAATATTTCATTACCTATTTACGTAAGGTTTACAAAGTAAATAAGAACTTAAAGAAAAAAATAATATTTAGTTTGTATGAAAAAAACTAAAAGTAAAGGTGATAAGGCCAATGGAAAGAGAAATTCTAAAGAAACATTCACAGTTTCCTTCAAAGAAAATAGGTCTTAAAGGTTGTTATTTTCATTTCATATCATGGAATAAAAAATGTAATTTTAAATTCAAATAATTGAATCAATGAACCAAGTAATAATTTATTCTTCTGGTATATTCATCACATAAAAGTAATATTTAAATCTTACTTCTTGGGTATTTCATAAAATATGCTTTTCACATATGTGTATCAAAATATAGAAACAAATTAAGTATGAAAAAATTACTATAAGTAAGGTGTATTCTCCAAGAATTTGAGAAAGGGTGATTCTAAATTCATCGGTGAAAAGTATACGACTTATATATTTCCAAGTGAATGATTCTAGAGAAACTATTATTGAGTATAACCAAAAAAATTATCTCATGTGTCCTTTGGACACAAGGAGAAATTTTTCCATATTCAGAAATTAATATTATTTATGGGGCTTAATACTCAACCAGTAGTTCAGTAATACATGAATCATAAGCAATACCTGGTGAATATTAATGTAAGACTTATTTACCTAGTTTTGGAAAAATAAATATTTATAAAAAAAAACTAAAGTGGATGTCTAAGATATACCTAGTATGTTATTTAGAATCATTTGATCTATGAACCTTAGGTATTATCGATGTATATACTTAGTTTGTACAATGAAACCTTTAGAAATAATGTTAATCCACAAAGATTTCATAATTAGTTCAACAGGAGAGCGTAAACTATTCAAGGGTAATATAGTGGTAAATATAATTCATTATATTCCTTTATATCTTTAATGAATGGTAGAATAAAGTTTGATATATGTATGGTCAAATGATTTTAGTTTATTCGTGTTAGAATGCTGAAGAATATCTCAACCAAGCATTCATTTATCAATATTGTGCAGCACATAGTAATTCCTAAATGCACATTACCTTGTATATATCATGGAATTGATGTTAATAAATAGGATCTATGGTAAGTCATACATGTTAACATTTATCAACAAAATTTTGTGTGGAGTAACTCCTAAATGCATATTTTATACATCAGATTCATGATGTAAGTAGTATCAATGTAGTAACTTGCAAAAACTTCCACTATATTTCAAGATGTGATTTGAAAATAATGGCGATATCCCATAAATATACAAAAAATATAATGAAAAATGGATATAATATGAGTCATAGTATGAAGAAAATCCATTATTTCATAAGACATGTGTTTATATGAAAATATTTTTTCAAGGATATAAATAAAATTGCATCAATAAAAACACATTGTGAATCTAGGTAATTATCAAAACAGATTTTTATAATATTACATAAATCCCTAATGAAGAAAAGTGGTATTCAAGTGATAGACTAAATTTCTATATAATGGTGTACATCTCTATTAGAGATTGTTGGATCCATACTGACTTTGATTTAGTTAATGCTAGAGATGCATAAATAGTTGGCATAGGAATGAGTTCCACAAGTAATGTGAAATATGAATGTTCTAGAGGCACATACTACATAGGAAGGTCAAAACCATAGTGAGGATTTTTGTTTTCATCACGGCCGGTGATAAATTATTCATTGTGAATAATATTTCCTACAAGTAAGTATTATATGGTAATAATATAATATTGAAATGACTAATTAAAAATCAACAACAGATTCCATGTATCAAAATGAAAAAGGGGATTATAATTTTGAATGTTGTGGTGGGTATTCAAATGATATTATACATGGATGGTACAAGAGAAATACCAATAAGGCTTGATTGGTGATAATAATTAGTTATGCCTAAATACATTAGAATTTTACTTTTCATAGCTAATTTTTATGATCATTATATTGATAATTTAATGTCATGACCACCAATCACGGAAGGTGTCTATATGATGTAACTAGAAAGAGATGGTTATGTCATATAATACTAATAAAGGTCTCGAGTTATTGAAATATAGTTTAGGATTGAAGTATTAAATAACATCATAGAATATTTATTTGGAATTAATCCTTTCCATGTGTCTACCTAAGATTAGTGTGAGAACCACTGTTTTTCAAGTGAAATATTTTCAATAAGATATGGAAAAACCATTTTTGGTCTTCATGTTAGTTAAGACCGGAATGAAATAATATATTCAAAAGTGATTGAACTAAATTAGAAACTTATTTTCTAGGGAATATGATCTACTAATATAGATATAATGGGGTTTTAAGCCTATCTAATCATATATATACTTACATGTTATTGAAAAATTCAAGTTGGAACAATTTAATAGAATTGTTTCCAATGTCACATTTCATATATTTCTCAATGTTGACATGTTTGGGGAATAAGAGGAGATTAATTTGGTGAGTTGAATTCCATATGATTTTGATATGGATAAATCACATATAATAAGAACTGATATTTCCAAATATAATTTATAGTATGTGTATATTAGTTATATTTAGGGGCACTGCAAGGGAAGCAATCATAACTATCCATTGTACTAGGAATATTACAAAGGGTATATACCTGGTAAATGGAGAATAAAGGATACTATATTTCAAGGGATACAGACTAGATGTACTTAGATTATTGTGATCTAATATCAGAGTTATGCTATAATGATGAGTGATATAATCTTGTATAACCCATTGGTATTCATACCTACAAATACAAAGTATGTTATAGTTTCTAAGGTCTCTAAGAAATAATTAAATGAAATGATTTATTACAATTCTTGGAATCACACCTAGTAAGTAATGTATTATCATAATGTAAATTATTATATTATTACTAGCCAAGATGTCAAGTTTTTACAGTGGACAAAAAGGGATATACTTGGAGATACCATCTCTTGATAAGTTTTTCTCCAGGAGGTGAGGTTGCATATAGAAGAATGGACACATGATGGAAATATGGAAGACCCAGTAACTAAAGACACGACTTAACAGAAACATGATATTTATCTTGTAAGAGATATAAAGTTACTCAAGTAATTGGGCTCTAGTGCAAGTGGGGGTGTTGTAATAGCAGGTTCCCTAGACCCAACATGAATGGTACTTTTGATTTTCATATAATATATACAATTAGATATACATGACGTATTGTTATCATTATAGTGTAGATATTTTTGCATCCACTATTTAATGGTAATGCATATATATATTAATTTTCTTATTAAAAGATTATAGAATATCCCAAATTATAATAATAAACTCAAGATACTATGACAGTAATCCTAAAAAAATGTCCTATGGTCTAGGTACATCATACTAATTGGACACAGTGGATGTTTGACTATCATGTGCTGTGGGATCATAATCATTGAGAATTATTCTCATAAAGTTAACACTTAGTGATCTATAGTAGTGAGAACATGAAGACCGACCCACCAATAGTAACACCACATGTTTTGGGTGTCATTTGATGGTCCTACCTACAGACATGTGTAATTGTCTCCTGACTTGAGATCATTTCTAATATGATTCATTTTATTGAGTGATTCAATTTAAGGAAAAACCATGATAATGAAATTGGGGTGAGGTATCCTGTGTTGGGTGTATTATTAGTGGTATGGAATTAGTTTAATGTTCATGAAAATAATTTTCTATTCCAAGTTAATGAATTAGTATATCTTAGTCCTGGTTGATTAGGATGGTAGTACCCTCATAAATGCATGGTTAAGGTAGTCGAGGGTAAATTCATCCAGTTACATCAACAAATAATAATGTGAGAAAAGGATTATGGAATGGTTGTAAATCTTTATTTATGAGATATCTAACGATACAAATATTATATTATATAGTGCGTGTTAGTAGGTTGGTTGTTGTTGCTATGACTGTCCTTATCTCTTTAGGATCCATGGTGGGTTGTTAGATCCCGCTATTGGTCTATAAATATTATTCATTTCTTTAGAGATAAGGTCCAAGATAGTCACATACAATAGCACATTAAAAATCTACCCTATTTAGTTGAATGGGTATATAATACATGGTGGGCCCCAACATTGTGTTCGGATTCTATTCGAGGATATAAGACCACTAAAGAAAAAAAAATCATATTATTGAAGTTATGAATAATTTTAACTGAATTTATTTATTTAATGTATTGACATGTTTTAAAGTAAATACTTGGAAAATATTATTTGAATGGATATTAGTTTGAAATATTCAGGGTTCACTTAATATTTTTTGGAATGAAGAGTCGAGTTAAGGGCTCAAGATTTATCATGTAACATATTTATTTTATTAAAAGAAGGTGATAATAGTATAAATGGTATGTATGGATTAGTATAAGAGTCATAATATTTTATATATAGTGTGTAAAAATATTCCTGGGGTGGGGAGACAATTCTTAGTAAGTGCATAACACACTATAAATAGAGGAGGAGAGGATTTTACTAAAAACTATTCACTACTCAAGCATGAGAGCCTCTCTCTCTCTCTTATTCTCTCTCCATTATTCTATGAGTGAAATTCAAAATCCAGGTGAACCAAAAGTAAGGTGATGTGGCGATCATTGGAGCATTGAAGGAATCATAGGATCTCCACACTAAAACGCATATTTTGATGATCAATGCTCCCATAGATTTATGAATCACATGTGGATGATATGGAGGAATATGACTTTAGAGTTTTTGAGTCGTGACCACAAGTGAAAAATGGTAAATAAACATGTGTATTAAGATAGAAACAAGTATTTATTGATTTATTTTTGTCTTTAAAATTTATTCCTGACCAATCCTTATACATATACCAGGAAGCGCTTCACCGATGATGATGTAGTTGTATCAATCGTTAGTGGAAAATTTTAAAATCCCAATTATTATGGATTCTGCTGAATGCTCGATAACTTAATTTTCCTTATAATAACTTTGTGTGGATTTATTACTATTAACACAAGATACTTGGTTATGCTTGGATATTACATTTTAGTCCCATCAATGAATTATTATCACTCAAAACCATGCCCCCCCAAAGATAGTGAAATCTATGTAGAGGATCTAGTCCATATTAAATTGTGACCCCCCCAAATACTCCCTATCATGAACTCTCACATAACTCATCAACTTCCCATTTATCTCTTGTTTATCACATTGAGAATGATTCATTTTAGATTAGAGAATATGAAAAGTCACTATGAATAGAGAGAGAAAAGTTATTTCTATTCAAAAAAGAGAAAAATGCCCTAGTCACATGATGTTAAAATTCACAATAATGACATAGTCCCATGAAAGTAAACTACAAAACTATGTAACTATTGCATAATGCTAAACCGTATGATAATAGGCCTTCATATCAAATATATCATCCCTTTGATAACTATGTATTCAAGAATTTCATGTTTTATTCATTTTCCCTAAAAAGTGTTTAATACACACTACTAAAACATTTAGGGTGATCAAACCATTCTTGGATATTATGTTCTCTATGAACCAAATTCATATCTTCGATACCAAAGTTGATTCCAATAAGTTCCTCAAGTTGATATCCTTATCTTGGAATCCCATTTTCCTTGGGCTTCCCTTCTCTAGGTTCACCCCTATAGAAAATTTGTAATAGGTACTGATTAATCTAAAGGTACACCATTAGGATTTTTTGGTGAATAACACAACACCTCGAAGATTTTTTCCAACAGGTCTGATCTAAGAGGACAGGACCTCCTTAAATTCCGAAGTTATTTCCTCAACTGTGTTGACCATGGGATTCTACCATTGTCAATGTTTGACATGTACCCACTGGTCTAAATCTCCCATAAACTCAGATATTGTTGGGTTTTGATTTAAACTTCACATAACTGAACTATTCAAGTGGATTCAAATACCCTCTATGTTACACACCTATGCATTATACCCATTTTCAAATCAATATTATGAAATTTCATTCTTTTACCATTTTATTTTTGGATATTCATCTCTTACAAAGTCCTAACCTCATTGAGTTTCGAAATCCATTTGGAAAACCTATTTTTTCACCATATATTTTCCGAATGTCAAAAAATGATCAATAAAAAATCAGTAATGGATTCCTTCATGTTCCAATTCTTTATAGAAGGACTTTAAAATACATCTAATTTATATTAAAACTATGTGTGGGTTGTTTCTTGATATAATAGGATACATATTTTCACTATTTATTTCAATCTTGAGTCTATCTATAACACAATGATAAAATACCCCTTCCCCATATATGAGTTCGATCTATGTGGGGTGCCAATATATGATCTATATGTGGCTTGATTCCCATTATATGGGATACATAGTGATGCATGGATGCTGTATTTTAGTCCCAAATATGAATTATAATTACTCCTAGTTACGTTCCTTAATGAGAACCAAGTTTTTGTGGGTGTTCCCACTCATACCTAAGCGAAATCCCCCCATCGTATTCCATGTCATTCAGTCTCGCACAACTTACTTAACTATCCAATTCTTTATTGTTTCTAATGTCAATCATGACTCATGTGAGATTAGGGAGTCTATAAAATATAAATATCCAATGTGATCCATTTTAATTATATCCAAATATAGGTAATTATTTCCTTGTATCATCACATAAATATACACAACAAGTATTCTTCACATTGAATGAATCATCCCTTCTGATTGTTTTGTATTCATGAATTGCATGTTTTATTCCTTCTCCTTGAAATTTGTTCAATGCATGCAAGCTTATCCTTTAGGGTGCTCCAACCCTTCTTGGATATTACATTCTCTATGAACCAACATCATATTTTTGATACATGGGTTGATAAAACAAGTTCCTCGAGTTGATATCACTCTCTTGGTACAACATGGACCCTCAAATCCCCTTCTCTGGGTTCTCCACTTAGAAAACTAGTAATAGGGATTGGTTAATCCAAAGAGGCACCATTAGGATTCACTGGTGAATAACACAATGTCTTAGAGATTCATCCTAATATATTCTCTCCTAGAGGATATCCCCCCCCCTTAAAATTAGGTGTTAGTGTCCAAACTACATGGAATATGGGATTCTTCCATTATAAATGGTTTAATTGTACCCAATAGTTTCCACCTATATTTAACTTAGATATTATTGGGTTACAATTCACACTTCCCATAACCCAACTATTCAAGAAGATTAAGCTACCCTTGATGTTACACATCTATGTATCATATCCATTTTTCAAAAATATTGTAATATCATATTATTTTACCCCTTTATCCTAGGGTATTCATATTTTGTGAAGACCTAATTTCCCTAAGTTATTCATTCCTCTCGGTGATATTACCTATTCATATAATGTAAAATCACACGACAATATACTAGTAACACTATGTTAAACTATAAGATGTATGGTCCATCATGAAAGACCTAAAATTTATTATATCGGATCTTCCTATCCATAAATTTATGATAAGGACGAATGTTTCTTCCTCCATACCAAAATGAAATATGTAAATTACCTTTCCCATACATATGATCCTGATCTATGTTGAGGACCCCTTAGCTAAACATGATGTAAAGACTCACTAAGGGAAGGAAAAAATTCATCACTCCCCTGTATGTGAGTCAGATCAGTATAGAGGGATCTCTTTAAGAGATATGACTATGGAATGACTCCTTCCCTTATAATATGCATAGAAAACCCTAGGGAATACTGATTGTAAAAAATGTATATTCCTATACTTGTGGTTGTATGAATCATATTGACTCTCTTTGCCTATGTATGAATCATATCTACATATGTCTTGAATGTGCATGAGATAGATCAATATAGTAAAGGATCCAATATATGGATACCCTCCAGTAATCCTATGCAAGGATAAAATATACCTCTTGAATATAAATATTCCAATGCAGTGAAAAGTATCTTTGAGAATATCTTTCACAATTTCACATCAGTTCATATATCCTTGAAACATGACGTTAAAATTGAAAGGAAGACATCTACATCACATGTCATTAAACTGAACGACAGATGCATCCTCACTGTATGACATTAAACTATGCAGACCATCATCCATCATCACTCTTTATCAAATGACCATGAGATCTTGACCCATGTAAACCAAAGTTCAGAGTGCTTACATAATAATTCAGAGAAACTCAATCCATAAACCACACTTCATGAAATGAGTGACTTGGATTTATAAAAACTTACCATTACCCTTGGAAGAAAACCCCCAACATTAAAGGACCCTTCATTTGACTGTGCATGTTTTCCCCTAGGTTCTTTATATGATCTCTCTTCCATCATCCAATTTTATTTACTTTGAAAAAGTAGAATCTAATCCCTGTGATCCCTGACATCATCACAGTAGCTATTTTCACCATAGAGTGATTTAGGATCATCCTCTCCATGTATGTCCCATACCATAACTCAAGATTCCAGAACCTTTAGTAATGACTTTCAATATTCTCATCTCTCGATTGGGAAGGTGTTGGAGTACTTTTGACCTTAGAAGTCCTAATGATATTATTGTGCAATACTAATAAAATTCCAGGTACATGTGCATCATGACCTTAAACAATATAAACCTTGGTCAAATCTATATGAATTTAACCTTTAGTTTTTAATGGTACAGATTGTAATACCAAAAACCTTCTACTGAAAGAGACATAAAATTTGTCCTGATGAAACCTAAAAAAGGATGTCTAATCAAAGGTAAAGTCTCTACTGACTAGATCTTCATCTCTAGTGTTTAGGAAAACACTAGAGAATAAATAAAAAAGATGAATAAAGCTCATATGGGCTATCTTATGGCCCTAATAAAATCCATTCCATGCACGTTTGATCCCATGGTCTGGGAAAAAGATAGAGTGATGATTTATCACATATCTTCACCATGATAACTTATTCACTTAGAAGTGACATAACTTTTAGTATGCTCGAACCCTTCTTGAATATTATGTAATCCACAAATCATCTACATTTTTAGAAGTTTGAGCCGACACTCACCAATTCCTTGAGTTTATACACTTCTTCAAGAACCCCATAGCCTTTATTTATTTTTGTTTGTTATTTCTTATATTATATGGGTAATAGGGACTGATTATTCCAAAAGGACCCCACTAAGATTATTTGGTGAATAATACAACACCTCAGAGCTTGCACCTAGTGGGTGTTTGGTTCTAGAGGAAAGGTACCCCTTAAACCCATGATCTACTATCTTAGAAAAATGTTATACTAGTTTCAACCATTACTAATGGTCGACTTGTATTTTCTAGGTCCCATTCTCAACCGACTCATATATTCCTAGACTATGATTTGAAATCCCTAAATCCATACTACTAAAGTGGATTCAACATATTCTATTTTATGTCACCATGTATTGTACCCATACTAAAATAATGAATTTTATATAATATTCTTAAACCTTTTGATGTCCCACACCACATGACCTGAAACCACATGGTATAACACCTAAGATTCACAAACAATAACAAAATTCTCCCCAAGTTCTATAAACATCTTCAGATAGTCTTTCTTTCATACTTTAATTCATATTCCATGTGTTTATATCTTCATAAATCTCCCACATTCCTTGGAAAGGACTGGGGACCCATCCATTTGACCATGTATGAGTTAGATCCATATAAGAGCCTTTGAATTTTTAACTAGAGCCATATCCTCCTTATAAGAAAGGACATATAATCCTAGTGATCCGTAGTAATACTGTAGTAGAACTCATCACCTTATAGTGTTTTATGATCATCCCTAATGTGAATACCCCATTTTATCACCCTCAGTTCAGACTCCTGGAAACATGATTTACATAACCCATATTCCAACTATCCAAGTGGATTTGGCATCCCTCATATTATTCCACCATACATCAAATAGGATCTGAGAAATAATGTAAGGTTTTAAAACCCTTTATGAATACTCATCCTTCATTATCCCAATATAGATGTAGGGTGTCACAATCCTTCATGAACACCCATATTTAACTCATTCTATGTCTTAGGCATACAATTCCATATATGGACCGAACTAAGAGACCGCAGACTGTAACAATGGATGATATGAGCTAAAAGATCCTAAACTATGGAAATAGATTGTATGAGCTAAAATAACCATCACATAAGAAAAATACATTATAAGCTAAAAGACCCTAAACTAAAGAAACATATATTCCAAGCTAAAAGTACCTAAACTGAACCAACAAATGGTCTAAGTAAAATACCCTAAACTATATCAACAAATGGTCCAAGATAAAAGACCCTAAACTATAGTAACATATGATTCAAGATAGAATACCCTAAAATATAGAAACATAAGTTCTATGATAGTAACCTAAAAAATTGAAATAGAATCTCTAAGCTATTCGACCTAAAATTATAGCATCCTAGCAGTTTGGTTTACAAGACCTTAAAACTTCCAAACTAAGAATAAAAAATTCTCATAAGGCTGAAAATCCATAAAGGGAACCCTAGGAAAAATTTGAGTATCTGGACAATGGAAACACAATTTTTTTGATTGAGAAAAAATTGATAACTTATGAAATAGAAAATACATTGAACTTGTCAGGTTAAAAACTCCTAAAAGGTGGCCTGTGAAAACGTTGAATCCATTCCCACTATGTTTTACCTATATGAAACTTTGGTAAAAGTTAGGGAAATATAAAATAAAGATACAAATATTTTAGGGGTCATTATCTATCCCTAGAAAAAATCAAGATACACTTGCTAAGTCCATTAATTCAGGAAAAAAATTAAGCACATTCCCTCTAGAACACATTTACCCAAATTATCCTTTTTTAACTAAGTAATATTAGAGAAGATGAAAAGGGTATGTTAATAAGAATTATTTTTCCATTAATCATTTATTGACAGTTCCCATATAATTTCTATTATTATTTGATAATTTTAGTTCAAAATTTGGGTTTTCATTGTGTTTTGAAAAGAATTGACATCATTAACATTCCATATGAGATAAAATTGATGCAATTCCATGAACATGATGAATTAAATAAAGTATAATAGTGACATGTAAATTTAAAAATATATTTTCATTTATAATGTGAATAGGAGGGAGGAATATCCACATTCTAAAGTCTATCCAAGGTTTCATACAAAGATAAAAACACTCATAGGTGGATCATAATAAAATAGGTTGAATGAGTATTCTAAATCAGTCATAGACTATTGATAGGAGTCCATTGATCACTAAAGTGTAATCTTCTCCATTTATTATATTATCAATATGGAAAAATATTATCAACAAAAGATGATAACTCTTTACCAAATTTATTATTGATCACTAATAATAATTATGAAATCTAAATATGGGACCCTGCATAAGCTATGATTGATTCCTGCTCTATTGTCTGTGTAGTCAATTCATCCATATAACAGTGAAACTTAGAGACTTGAAGATGTCTCTGATCAAGAAACATTGAAGCTTACATTATTTATTGGACTAGAGAATTCCTTTCATAAAATATAGCTAAGTATCCATCATTATGGACCAATTTTTTCCCAACCAAGACAATATATAGCATGATATCATACAATTTCCAGTAATCAATACCACTGGCCCCCAAATCACGAATGATCAGGTGAAGTTCATCCTCTTGGTAAAAAATCATATGCAAGGGAGTATTAGTAATAAAGGTGTAGATTTTCTACCAAATTATCATTCATGTTATCTGGCCCTCAATGATCATTTGAGGGGGTTCATGGGAATGAAGAATGGTTGGCGGTATAGATTTAGGTAGTGGTTCGCTATTGAAGGTATCAACCAAGTCGATGGGGAAGTAAGAGAGGAAGTATACAATGTTATTCCCCCAATTAGTGTATCATATTTCCCTAGTACCGAATGGCTAGATCCCTCAAAAAAACCTTTAATGCAGATGGGAGAATAGTCACTATGATGGGAGAACTTCCTTGGTGGATCTACTCAGTCTTGGATCATCTCCATCATGAAAGAAAATAGGGGGTATATTGAAGTAAAATTCTTCTTTACTTGAATAACTATTTGATTTTGTATTCCAAGAGGGTAATCTTACACCCAATCTTGGCAATGGTTCAAATAAAAGGATATAAGGGCATTAGTAGGTGGAAGAATGACTTTACCATTTTTATCTTCACATGCTAATATAATCTACAATTGGTAAATGTGTTCAAAATGTATTTATCCCCAAAACAATCTAAGGAATGCATATAAACCATTTTTTTGTATTAAAACTAATAAGAAAATCATTATGGGGTATATGGATCACATATGATTAGTTTTTCTACATGAGATTCAATAACCCCATCCTGAAGTGAGACTTTATACGATATCTTGTAAGTGAAATAACTGTCATTTCCAATAATAAACCCAATTGGAATAGGGTATGGAATTAAATTGAAATGAATATATGAGACTAATATATCAATAACCTCATCAATGCCTAATAAAATAAACTCAACCCTGAAAAAATTTTGCAGTCTGGGGTGAAATAGTGCATGAATAATTTCGGTAGTAATCTCATAGTTATAACACTAAAAACTATCTCCTACCTTACCAAATGAAAATTGAAAAGGCCTACTGATCTGGTAAGATACATCACCCAATTGAACATGGATAAGGGGATAATATAGGTGATCAAGGGTTTTCACAAATAACTTGAGGGGTCTCCCTTATTCTAATTGTACTTCCATAACCAATGTGATAACTTGAATTCCTAGGTGAGCATATCTAGGATGGAAAATCCATCTATTCAAAAAATGGAAAAATAAACCACTAATTGATGGCTTGTTGATACCTATGGACTCAATTGTTAACCCCATGAGGCGTACTCTCCATATTTTATAATGGACTAATATGATCCTCCATTGTATCGAACATGTCGATAAGTACACTAATGATGGAATATAGAAGTCTATCAATTCCCTCTATGATAAAGGAATTTGTCAATCCAATCATTGAAAGAAATGATCATGTGTAGGTTTAGATCATTCATCAACTTCTCCTTATTAATGGTGAGAATATCTATTTCCAAGGTTTTAGTTTGTTCAAGATCATCCCATACATCTACATTATAAAGGAATTCATCACAAATCTACCTAAGAGGAGGTCTTCATCCCATATGATAAATATCCCATAGGATGATCCCTTACACCATGGGTTAGATGAAAAGAGATGGTGTTGGTACACCATTAACTAATCAGCTCTCTGAGGAGTTTTGATTGATGTTACACATTGAACTAAGTGACACATGTCACCTCATAAAGATGTGTAACATGTAATTGATCATAAAATTTAGTGAAACTCTACCGAACCCAAAATGGAAATTCCCATTCATCCAAAAATATACCACTAGGGAACAAATCCTACTTTGAACTCCAAATAAATTTTCAGTTTCTAGAGAGGAGATGAGTATGCTTGAGTAACATTTAGTAGATGGTTGATGAGTAATATTACGACCATAAAAAATATAGGGTAATCATAAAACATATAGGATAGCCCCTGGAATGGTTCCACAATCACTTGAATGTCCTTTTAAACTTTCATTTTAATGTAGTCAATAGAGGGTGAAAAAAAAATAAGATGGAATATTATAGTCGTGAAAAGGAATAATAGTGTCATCCAAGAGTCTGATTCCATATAAATGTAGTCTATGTAATAGAGGATATTTTTTACTTTTAGTTAGAAGAATCCCCTTTAAAACCTCATTTTCAAAAGATACCCAGTACTGAGGGTCGGTATTATGATTCATGATAATCATGGCTCTCTGGTTGACTAAATATGAAGAAATTTGAGAATTGGAATCTATCTATACAGAGAAAACAATATGTCATATGGGTAAATACACCTTGTCAAAAAGTGTAAAATAAGTGCATGGATCAGAAAGAATCCGGTTATTTGCATGAACTATATAAAGTTTCATGATCACATGACATGTTACAGGTTTCACAAATTATTTGGCCCATGTATCACCTCACAATCTCTAGATCCATTTTAAAACTTATGATCATGTGAAAATATAAAGTTCATGTGAATTTCATAAATCTCAAGTGATCATGTGATATCTCCATGGACAAGAATGTGTGTCATTGTTAAATTTATTTATCATGGATTAGTTATTAGGTCTACTGTGAAATTATTTGATATAATTTGATCACACGAGTGGTCAAGCGATGAGATCATATTATCAAGTCTCAAAAAAGGTTCTTGTGATGGGGTTACATGAAGTAATTTTGTGAGGCAGCCATGTGAGAGAAGAAATTATAAGACATATGGAGGTCTGGTTCATGAGTGAAGTAACCATCCTCATATTCCCCTATTTAAATGGAACCCCATGAATGTGAATGGACTCCCATATGACCAAAAAATCCTCAAAACACCAACCACCAGAATCCCAAGGGACTACGAAAGGCATTTACTTTCCTTATAATTGAGTCCCATTTCTTGGGAACCCCACTTTTAGGGGTGTAATTTTATAATACTCACTAAACAAGAATCATCAATTTTAGGATTTATGAAATACCCAAAGTAGAGGTATTATTTTCTCCACAATGTAATGAAAGGAGAAGCATCAAAACATGGAGATTAGGCAACTGTGTCATGTGAATCGTGTGACCCTAGGGACATCATACAATGGGGTATTGTGCATCATGTAATCTTCTCATGATCATAAAAATACCTTATAATAGATCTTCTTAATTATGTGAATCCCCATCGACAGCCCGACTAATTATGCGAAGTCCCTCAGATGAGTCCCTCTAATCATGTGAAATGTCGATTGACAAACACCAGACAATCCCCCAAGTTTTTCATTAAATAAAAGATAAAAATGAAGGAATCTTCACATAAAGGGAGTTACACTGATTTTCATGTGAAAGGATAATTAAGTTCACATGATCATCTTTTTAATCACACGAAGTCCCTAGGAACATGTCTACCTCATCACAAGAAGGCTACTAGACATGTCACCCTCATTACATGAAAACACTCAGGCATGCCATACTGATCCCGAGAAAAGATCCAAATATGCTGGTTTGATCTTATGAAGACCCCTTGACTTGTCATCTCAATCTCGTGAAGGGATATAGATTCATCAAATGAATCCTATATAGGACCCTTGACATATCAAATCAATATTGATAAGGTCTCCATACATTCTAACTTAATCTTGTATCGGGCCCCATACATGTCATCCTGATTATATAAAGTCCCTTTTACATGTTGATTCAAATATGAAAAATCCCTCTACCCATCCATAGGTTTAATAAATATGGAAATTATTGAGTGATCATACAGTCACAATTTATAACATGATGTAATGAATATGTCCTGAATGACCCTCAGTTGGATCATATGAAACACATGATGTGACACTCCCTCCAATGACTCGATCCAATATATGTGATTTAAGAATCATGGGAAATAGTGTAGATCTTGGGTAGAGATTCATATAAATCCACCACCCTCAGTATAGAAAAAATACACATGGGAGAATATTTGTGAGAGATAACTTTTTTGAGTGGAGAACTATGCAATCACAAGAGTCTTACATCAGGTAAGCCCAAGGAATGATTTAGGGGATTACACAGTATGTTTATATGTGTCACGGGATCACTTCATGGATTTATGACATGACATATAGATCATGATAAATATTTCATGTGTGTTGACTTTATCATGTGAGGCCACAAAGATATAGCTCCTAATGAACATTGAGATGCTTATGTGATAAAGGATAAAAATGATATAATCTTCATGAGAAGATGGATACAATGATTTTCATGTATCTGTTTCATTATCTTTGTGTGATATATTCATATATCACATGATGACCCATAGACATGTCATCTAGTTTATGGAACATTCTTCAGACATGTCAGCCAAGTCACACAAATTCCTCCAAACATGTCATCCAGATCAAGAAACAACCTCTATACATGCCATCTTGTTCACATGATAGTCTTTAGACATGTCATCCTAGTCATGTAAAGTATTGTAGACATGTTAGTTGGTTCACCTAAATATTGTAAAATATTTAATCATGGACATGTGAAGTGCTCTTTAAATGTCAACCAGTTCATGTGATAATATTCAAACATGTCATCCTGACCACACAAAGTCCTCTAGACATGTGAGGTGGTTCATATGATAGTCTTCATACATGTCAGAAAAGTCAGGATAATTCTTCTAGGTGTATTATATTGTCCAATAAATGTCCTATATACATGTCATCTTATTTACCTGATATCCCTCAGACATGTCATCCTGGACACACGAAGTCCTCTATACATATAAGTTGGTTTTCCCGATAGTCTCAATACATGTTGTCCCAATCATGTGAAGTCCTTTGAACATGTTATCTTGGACACATGTAGTCCTCTAGTCATGTCACCTAGTTCACATGACGGTTTTTAAAAACGTCAGAAAAGTCATGTGAAGTCCTTTATACATATCATTAAGATAATTCGACAACTTCTCTACATGAAAAAATGGTCATGTGAAGCACCTGGACGTGTCAACTTCACTCATCTGAAGTACCTTGAACATATCATCTTTAATCATGTGGAGAACACATAGACATTAAACCTTATTCAGAAAAACCCTCAAACATTTCAGGCACAATTATCATTTTAAAGAATACACCTCTATACAAGTCATATTAACACTCTTGACATGTTAGGTAAACGCCCTAGAAATGTCAGGTGTACACCCCATACATGTCATCTTTGTATAGAAGGAGTTCTAGGGTATGTGACCTCAAACCATGTGAAACCATGACCATGAGTCATTGGTCGAACATTACCTCTTTATATGGGAAGTTTACTTGATGTAATAGGAAAAGAAACACATGTAACCTTATTGGTATTATGGTATTTTCATTCCATATAAGAAGTCCCAATCAACCTCTCATGGTCCCTTCCCTCTATCTGTCAAGGGACAAGGGATGAATTTCTCCAATGGACATCCACCTTGGTGTAACCCCCTTTATATCCCAGACACTCTAACTAAATGGACCCAAAATCTCCTATGAGTCTGTCAACATTCCCCATATATCATCATACAACAAGTGGAATTATACATGGTCATCCTCTTAAGTATAATCATTGAAAATTACATCATGTACCTTAAACCCACCAACTGGTTAGGGAACTAAATGAACTATGACTTTGATTACTACTATAAGCAGGATAAATAGGATTCCTTATTAATTTCTGAGCTCTATATCAAACATTTCATCAGGAATCCTTCAATTCATATGTCCAACATCCATGAGCAGTGTGTCCCATCATTTTCTATCTCTTGTTTCCAATATCAATCATAGATTACATGGGCTTATGGACTTTCAATTATCATACTAATAACATCATAGAATTATTCTTATCAGGGAAACCTAAAAGTGTAATCCACATTCAATAATATGTTATAAATGCCTCATTACATGTTCATCCACCTTAGTGTAAGTTCTTAAAGCATTATCATATTGGTAATCTATGAGTCAATAACCTCAAAAGTACCAATTATTTTCCCCATCCATCAATGGGTGGAGGAAAAACTAAACTATGAATACTATGATTACTTTGAGGAATAGTATACATGAGACTCATTCTTATAGCTCAATATCCAGACTTAATGCCACAATTCCTTCATATACATACTTTCTTCATGATGTTAAATTGGATGGATTGGACCTAGATAAACTACGATGGTTTTGATTTATATTCTCAATGGATAAACTAGTGGGAATAAATGTTGTTGAAAATTTTGGACATGTTTCAAGTTTGGAGACAATTAGGTTATTTTATCCTATTATAGTGCAATGGAAGTTCAATTTTTTCCCAATGGACATTAAGATATCTTTTATAAATGGGTTTCTAGAAGAAGAGGTGTACATTGAACAAATATATGGCTTTATTCTACAATAATATGAGAAAAAAATTACCTATGGAAGGAAATATATGGGTTGAATCAATCACTAACATAATGATATTTGAGACTTAATCTATTTTTAATAAGCTCAATTTTTAGAATAGTGGAGTTTATTACAATTTCTATGTCAATAATGAGAGTGATCAAAGGATGATTGTGTTAGCGTATTTTTATGACATAATCATTGGTGGATAAAATTAAGCACAATGCAAATAATTTATAAAATTCATGAAAAGTGAATTAAAAATGACAAAGATTAGTGGATAGAAATTTTTTCTTACGTTGTATGTGACACAAAAAAAGGCAAGTCATATTTTTCATGAAATCAAGATATTATAAGGAGGTTATAAGACAATTTGGAATTGAAAATTCCAAGGATATTAAAACTTTGGTTGCAACTCAGATGATGTTTTCATGAGATGATGAAAGAAAAGCGGTAAATTTCATATAATATAGGATGGTCATTAGTAGCCTACTATACTTAATAGTGACATGTACCTATATTATTTTTTCCACATACCATGTGGCATGGAATCAATGAAATCCCAAGGAAAAAAATTAGTGAAAATAATACATCAGCATATGTAGGGCGAAATAGATTTTAGATTTTTGCACAATGAAAAATATCAACAATAGTTATTGGGTTATATAGATAGAGATTATGATAGTTTAGTAGATGATAGAAAATTAAAATAATGTGGTGCATTTTATATTTTCATATTTTATATTTCTTGGCTAAGAATGAAATAAGATTTTATTTCTTTGAGAACTACAAAAGCTAAATATATTGTGGCTACCCAATCTTTCACATTATTATTATGGATGAAGCAGTAGATTGATGATATGGGAGTTGAAATTAATTCTCTATTAAAAATACATTGTGAAGATTCAAGTGATATAAATATTATAAAAAAATTCAGTCCACCACTCAAAGAAAAAGAAAATTTAAATAAAGTATCATTATTTCAAGGTGAAGGTTCATCATGGGTTAGTGAAGTTGGATACATGCCTGCAAAACTTCAGGATATAGACATTCTTAAAATGGACTTACCCAATCAGTATTTAAAAGAAATTTATTGGATCTTAGCTATCAGTTGACTCACCACAATTGAACAATGTGTATATAGAATCCCCACTCCCTGATGCATGGTGTGTTTTTTCTTATATGTTGTTATGTGTTATTTACCTTTTTATAGAACACACAAGAGTGAATTTTGGTTTTTCTGACAATGGGTGAGATGTTGTGGTCATCAAAGTGGGAGAACGTGATAGGAGAGAAGAGCAATAGAGAGAGTTTTAAATCTACTGAAAATGAAGATTTTATTTCAAATATAACATATGATGATAGATGACATATGGGGTTCATGATGAAAGTAGTTTCCCAATGGGGTTTAAGAGTTGTTCTTCTCAAGTTTCATAATTCTTCTCAAGAGATGATGAAATTGTTTTATTGTAAAGGAAGGGTTTTTTGAAGGGTTGTTTTAAGAACTAAGTGATTCATTTTTGAACTTTGCATGCTTCTCTTATTTATCACACTGATCATGGATCTTGTGGACTTAGAGTATGTGTTGGGTAAATATTTTTTCACTATTAGGAGTTACATGATTTGATTTGTGGTTAAAGATGGATGATCATCAAGGTTTATAAAAAATCTAGTAACATAAGGTTTAAAGTAGTATCAAAGGTTAAAGAGTTGTCAACAAACACAAAGGGGGATATTTTTTAAAAAAATACCTCTAAGTGACTTCATAATATTTCTTAGTTCGTTGTGTTTATTGATAAATCAGATTGTAATGGTCAATTGTGAAGTTCCAACACATTTTTTGATAATTCTCCAAGATAGAGGTATGTAAACTCTTCTAGTGCTTCAGAAATTTGTGTACACATAATGGTGACATTCCCTCGTTTTTTCAAAATCTTTGGGGTATAAAATTTGGTTAAAGGGATGATTTTTTTAAAATATTTTGTTTTAGCACGACATAAATAAAATATGGAAAAACATAAAATTATGGAAATATTGGACTGATTTGTGAAGGTGGTGATTTTCAAGAATGTGGTATGTTATGTGAAGATTAATTTTTTTTTCAAAATAATACACTAATAGAAGATTTGATCATTTGTTTTATAAATAAATTGAGCTACATAGATATAATGAAGATTTTAATAATGTGTTGGTGAGTGATAAAGTTTCACGAAGGGGTGGGAATGTCAATAAATAGGTATCTACCCTCTTATTTAGTATGAGAAATACTTAACAGAGATCCAATGGTTATGAGCTTCTGAAATAGTTCATGAATGATTTTCTTACGTAAAGTATTCATAAGAAAATAAATTCCATGAAGAAGTAATTTTTGTCAATCTGACCAAGGTATTTCTAGGAAATTTTAGAGATCTTCACAAATGGTTTTGAGTTTTGTGAAAGATCAGTATTTCCTGAAGAATTGGAAATTTTCAAAAAGTTTGAGACAATGTTTTTTAATATTTAATCTTATGTGAACTAAAAGGAATTACCCAAAAAATATGTGGTCTAGTGGTATTCATCAAGTAGATGAAAGTTTAACATCATTAAACACAAAATTAGGTGTAAAAAATATTGATTTAAGTGATCAATAAAAGAATAATTTGTTAGAGTAATGAGTATACATAATTTGAGAGAGTAGTGATCTTTTAAATTGTGGTTGGTAGTGAACTAGGAGGGATATCGAGTTTTCTAGAAACATTGTAATAAAAGTGAACTTTAGAGGATTTTTTACATCGACACATTTCCTTTCTATACTCCTTTTAATAGTTCATTTAAGGGTGGACCACTTAAAATTGATGTGTATTGTGCATGTTTTCATTTATACTCATACATTACTCTAATAATGGGATAGAATAATGTTTTTTATGATGAATTATGATCATAATGGGGAATGTATTTAATATTTTAAACCTATATTCACCCCCACCCCCACCCCACCCCCACTTAGGGAATTTAACAAGATAGATCCAATAATCTTATAGTTAATTAAGTTGAAAATAATTTATCAAGGAATTAATTAAAGTATAAAACCATGTACTAGGGAATAATATTTTCTAGGATAAATCTATGTTGTTAATTAGATATAGACATAGTATATGCATTGATAAGGTATTAAAAAATAAAATATGGAATAATTCAAGTGAAAATTATTACCCATTCCATAGGGCATAAATTCTCTTTAAGATGCTATATTAAAGAAAAATAAGAGGTCATTATGCTGAATAGAATTATATATTCTTAATTGTTTCATTCTATCACATATTCTAAGATATGTATATTTATTGGATATTAAATATGTATTGAAAATATTGGAAATATATCAAATATAACAAGGAAAACTACATGAGGTTGTTGTCCTAATTTTCCATCAATAATAGAGAAAATGTGAAGGATAAGTTCCTAGTACTTAGAGAAGTGGAAATAGAATTTATCAAGGGAATAAAAAACTAGTCCTCATTTAAAACAATTTTATCCTATATATCACAATAACACTATAGAAATAAAAAATAGAATGTTATTGAAGATAGTTGTGGCCACATCAACAATATTTGAGTACGTTGTGGCATCTGATGCAGCTTAAGTAGTTAAGAAATTATTTATTCCAATTAATGTAATTTAATCAAGAAATTAAAATATATTCACCATTAATGTTTTTATAATATTTTAGCATAGATACAGTCCAAGAATCCATGTTAAAGACAAAAAAAAGGTTAATACACAAGTATGTCACATCTTATGACTTTTTCACATATAAGTAAATTTACAGAGGTCATTGTTTCCAAAGAATAATTTCACATGCCCATCATCTATATACATACCTGAATATAATCATGTTTATCATGTGCGAGATAACAATTTGTTAGTTAATAGTTGGATATAGTGCAAGTGGGAGTCTGTTTGAGTTAGATCCCTAGAATAATCTGACTTTATACATTCAATTACAAAAATATTAATAAGTATCTTATCATGTAATGTTATTTATTCTACATAACATTAATTTGATAATGTACTTATACAATTTTTCACAATAAAGGTTATAAAGGTTTCCCTTTATAATAAGCACCTAGATATTATGATAATATTATTAAACATATGTAATACGGATGTGATAACTTTTTTCTGATAGGACACTTATGATATTTGACTACTAAGTATCAGAGCCTCATAATACATCGGCAATTATTCTTATAAACTTCTCATTTATTGATTTCCAAGAAGGGATGTCAAGATGAGAGACCCACCAATAGGAATTCCATATTTTCATGTGCCATTGGATATTTTTATATATGAGTGTTTTCATTAGTCCTTCGAATTTAAATTATTATTAATGTATATCATGAGTCAGGTACTTTAACTTGTGGATGAAAAGCACGAAGAAATATTCTCACTCTAAGGTAGCATATATTGGGTGCATCAATAGTGATAGTGAACTAATAGAATATGTTAATAAATTATTTTAAATTTCCATATTAATTGAAGAGGATATGTCTAATCCTTTTATTGGAATTGAAATGTAGGATTAATTTTTTTGGGGACAATTATATTTAATTTAATTTTTTATTAATATGGAATACTGATTTTTAAGTAGACATAGATATGTGTTAATAAGTGGGATTCCATGTTATATGGAAAAGAAACTCTTAGGCTAGAACGTTGAATTATTACTTAGATAGACTCATAGAAATATATAGAATTTATATGTGATTATTGATGAATTTATCATTAAGTTCTTATAAGTTTTGACGGTAAGAGTGTTGTATACAAAATTTAAAAGAATTCAGAGATGCTATCTAATGTGTAAGTTGGCATTAGATGTCACTCTTGATAAGGCAGTTTTTAAAGAATGTGAAAAGATCTATCCATTGAAGGAAAATATTTTGTATAGTTATTTGAGATGATTTAAATTTGTTATGAATACCTTGGGATCATTTAAATATGTTTTAAGAAAGTTTGAGTGAATTATATAAATATTTTTATAGTGTTTATCAATTTGGATGGCCATATAATACATTATGGATATCATATAAATTCACTTCCATGTATAACATTATTTGGTTCATACTAATTTATGAATGGGAATATATTAATAATTTAAAATTCAAATAAAAAATCAAAAGATCTTATAAATTCCATAATTATATATTCTGAAGTAAGAGTTATATATAATGATGCATATACTAATATTAAAGGATTGAAATATCATGATAAATTTATGTGGATCATGATTAAAGATGATTTCAACGAAGAACTGGTTGAGGAAAGAGCTGAAACCGAAGGAATCTTATCATAGGCTTGTAGTTTGTTAAATGGGAAGATGAAGATGGAAACACCATAGTAGAAGTTGTAGTGTATATAAAATTTTAAATGTGAAATGGATGGAGGTTATGTCTTAGATTTGGTGATACTGAGTTTTCAAAACATGTTGAATTATAATAACTTTAAAGAAGAAGAAGAACAGAAAATTTATGGACTCTATATCAAAATGACGAGTGTTTGAGGAAAAATGTTTCCTCGTGAGAAATGTTGAGGTTGAAATTACCCCGGAGGTGACCATGGTGAAATTTACGAGAGATGAAAACATGGAATCTAAAATGGTGATGACCAAATCATGGTCCATAATTTGTGGCCATTTTGAGAATCCCTCACTGTTAATAATTATCTAAGGTTGAGCACGGGGAGCTCCACACCATGAAACACATTGTGTTAGTGTGTGATTTATGTATATTTTGAATAAACTCAACAATTATATGGTTAATAAAGAAGATAATACAATATTTATTCATAAATCATGTGAATAATTTAATTCAAGACTCTTGGATATTTAAATGGATAATTAATAGGGATCTTAAATGGATTTTAATGTAAAAAATATTTGTTTTCAAGATTAAAGGTGAATTAAAAGTGAAAAAAATCATAAATATAATTTATCACATAGTTTTTATAATAATATTCATGGTTATATTGTGAATATATATATACATATATATATAATAAAAGGAAGTTATTGAAAATATTATGATCTCCAAAATACTAAGTGTGATACATTTATGAGAGCCCAATACATTAATGGTATCAAAGAGAAAAGGATGAGTTCAAAGCTGTGTGTCATTCAATAGGTAAGAGATCGATTGGGCCTAAGTATTTGAAGTGATGATGAGAATCATATTGTGACACCATTATATTAAATTTTACATTCCTTTTAAATTATTCTATGTTCAATTTTGTGTGTCATGTCACTACAAAGCCTAAAAAATAATTGTGATACATTATTAAAATATTATTTAAATATGAATTTTATAAAAAAGACCTCAAATTGAATCAAACGAATAAGATTAACCACATTATTAAATATATCTAAAAATATTCATTAATAAAATTAATAATCATTCACACATTTATTACCAACTGGTTAGACATGATGATAAAATAATTTAAAGGTAAAAGAGATAATTTTCATATGCTTAACGTATATTTATATTAATAGATTAAATTAATCACAAAAAATGTATGATTTTCATAAATTTTGTCGATTATACATTCGATAAAATTAATTAATATTCATCTAATTAAGGATATTATGTAACGAGTGACAATAAAGACATTTTATTCTTCAAAAATACATTTTCTTCAAAAAATGGTTTTTATTGCATTTTGTATGGAAATATTATAATTAATTTATACCAATTATAGAAATTATAGTTGATAAAATAGAATTTATTTTTTATATTCTCATAAAAATATATATTAGTGTGAATTATTTGGATATTTCAAAAAAAAAAAAATTTGGGAGAGAAGTAAAAAACAACATTTTTATAAATATTTTCCTTTATTTTAAATAAATTACTAAGTCTTGTTCCATTTTGGATTAGTTTAAAAGTAATATTATTGCAATTTTATTAAAAATAATCCAATTAATTAAATAGGAATAAATATTATTCATTATTTTGGTATAAAATATTATTAATGGTTAAAATTGTTATTTTTCTAAAAACAATTCTTATTACATTTCATGCACTTATATTATAATTAATTTTTCCCACTTATGGAAATTAAATATTAGAAAAAAAATTCAAATTTTAAATCAGCATATTCAAATTATGTAATAAGGTCTATTTTATTTTTATTCATAACCAAAAGTAACCACAATAAAATTTTATCACCATGATAAAGGGAAAATGGGTTAAAGCATGCAAAAACTATGGTATGAGGTCTAAAAATAAACCAAACACCTATATTATTTTATTGGATGATTTGATATTGACCTTAATCACTCTATATTTAAAATATGTATTTTAGTTCCACATTCCTGTGATTGTAACCTTTGTGTTATTTTTAGTAAAGGATACTTATAAAAAGTCACCCTACTTCTTTTAACATATCAAATATGTTTTAATAAAGATAAAAAAAGTTATTAATGGTTATAAATATTTAATTTAATATTAATAAAATAATTTTTATAATATTACTTAGTTTTTTATTTTTAGTGATGGTATAATTTACAAGATTATTTACACAACGCTGACGTGGCACTTTTATAAGAAGTAAATAAATAAATAAAATTATTTTAAAAACATTAAAAGTGATATGTTTCGGATGAATAATGGTGTTTCAAGAATTTCATGGAAATTTATTTAGTATAAGTATTGGGGAATTTTTTAATAGTATAATTCAATTTTTATCTTGGTTCTTTTAAAGTTAAAATATGTAAATAGTTATAAAAATGAATTTAAGTGGTATTTAATGTTTAAAAATTATTTTTAAAACATTATAATGTCATAAAAATCCCATCATAACTCAATGGGATGGGAAAATTTTGAGTCTATAATGAATGGCTCAAGAATGCGTCACTTTGAATTTTTAAAATTACTTTCATGAATATGATATTGAAAACTTTGTTACCAATGTTTTGGGTAAATTGGTTAACGAGGGGGGTGAACCAAGAGATAACATTAAAAATTACACATAAACATGAATAAATTTTATTTTATGGATTTATCTCAATATTATTGTCCTTATATTAAAATATATATCACTTAGTATCCATTTTATATGGGTTAGAAACATATTATATATTCATATTTCATGTATTTACAATATTTCCACTTACCTCACTAATAAAAGAGCACATCCTGTCCTCTCTTCATCACACCTCTTAATCCATTTAGCTCAACCAAGATCTACCAAATTAAATTCCCCAAAATCCTCCCTATGTAATAGATGTTTTTTTATAAATAAAAAACCAACCTAGAAGGATTGAGGTGTAATTCAAATGTAGGTTTCTCAAAGAAGAGGTATAACTCTTAATTGAGTGTTTTCATCTTTATTTATTATTCCACCTAATTAATATAATAAATAACCCTGATCATATAAAAAATAAGTATATAAAATTTAATTAAATGATATTATGTTGACGTAACAACCCTTATTCATATTTGTTTCCTCATATGGGAAATAGAAACATCATTTGTGTATAGGTGCAGACCACCACCTCCACGAAGCGATGTGTTTTTTCATCATAAACTCATATGTATGGTTATATGATATATAAAATGAATATATATGATATTTATGATGTAATTATTATTATTTATTTATGATATATTATTTAATTTCTTACCACTGTAACTGTTAGAAACGATAAAGTTGCTCGAGCGTACATCTGGACTACGACCTCTACGAAGCAATGTGATTCATTTTTCATGTTTGTATTTAATTAATGGTTTTATAATTGTATTAAAAGATAAAAAATGATAATTATTTAATGATTAATATTCTTGTGATTATGGAACCATGTCCCCACTGTCAATGTGCAACCTACTGAAGTTATTTTTGGATTATGAACCAAACATCTTTAATGTGTCTAACATGAACATAGCTGATTTAGTAACTATAAAATATATGTTAAAAAATAAAATAAAATGGACTATAATAAGGGAATAAAAGTTTAAATGTTTATTAAGGTTTAAAATAATTAAATATCTTTATTATTTAGGAAGATAATAATGTATATGACAAGTCAGCACTCAAGGTAAGGGGTTTCTGAACTCAATTTTATTTCAATGTGTTATATCACTTATCTATTGACTACATTATGAAAATGTTATCTCAAACTAGGATAAATTCCTTACTAACCTGATACCTAATATAGCTCTAAAATGGCTTTAAGGGAGTTCCCAATCCCCAAAATTGGTGACTAGAACCTGGCATCATACATGAAACACTAGGGAACATTTTTTCCACAAAATATTAGAAATAAAAAGATACAAGTAAATATATTTAAAACTTTAGAGGGAGAAAGTGTGACAACTGGGCCCCAAAGATAGAACAAAAACCCCTCCTTAACATGGATTTTAGTTCATGGCCTTCCTGGTACACCAAATTCCCTCGTAGACATGTGGTCCTTACCCTTGGGCCCACCCACTTTCCCGAACAGGTCATCTGACCAATAAATTTCCCCATAGGCTAGCACATGCCATTTCCAATGTGCTTTTTCCTCACTCACACACACCCTAGGTAACTTACTAGAAGGTCACTCGTCATGATCAATACTCCAAGCCAATCATGTTTAACTATACAGTTCTAATTGGGTAGGCTCCTGAAAAGGAATGTGCACCTTGTTGACATGAGTCATATCATTTAGTCATTTAACCCTTTATCATTCTGGGGTGTTAAATTCACACCCCTTTAAAGCACAACATCCTATTTGTGGGCCCTACATCTCAACCTAGGTAGCGAACCACACTTAAGTATGGGTTCCTCCTCTGATACCAAATGTGACAACTAGGACCCACAGATAGCACAAATACCCCACCTTAACATGGTTGTTGGCTCATGACCCACCAATTTTCCCTAGTTGCCACATAGAAACATGGTCCCCACCATGGGGCCCAACCATGTTCCTGAACATGTTATCTGACTAATGACTGTCCCCACAGGCCAACACATGTCCTTTCCAATGTGCTTTTTCCTCACTCACACACACTCTAGGTAACTTCCTAGAAGGTCACTCATCATGATCATAGGTAACTTTCCAGAAGTTCACCCATCACAATCACAAATCAAGTCCAAGAATGATTAACTATGGAGTTATAATTTGGTAGGCTCCCAAAAAGGAAGGTGTTCCTTGTTGACATGATTCATATCATTTAGTCATTTTACCCTTTATCATTCTGGGGTGTTATAGAAAGTACCATAATCAAATAGGTAAAATTATACTCAAATAGTACATCATAAAAAGGCATAATGTCTACCGAGATAAATCTCAAAGATAAACCCTTGTGACAATTGGATCACATCTCCACCAGTCACCTCCAACATTCCAGGTCCCAAAGATTTAGAACATCCACCATCTCCATGTGGAACTTTCCCTTTACATAGACCTGGAATAAAATAATTTACAAATTTTTCAAGGAAATGGTAGGTTGTGAGATATAAATCTAGTAGGGTGTCACTAAGTGTTATATAATCAATTCCATAATAATTAAACTAAATATTATATCACTCTTAATTAATCAAATCATTTCATGAAATTTACATATTTTCATCAAAACATTATTATATAATAAAAATGAGATGGTAGATATAAAATATCCTTAAATTAATATTTTATATAAAACAAATATATAAATCAGTTGGTATGAATAAAATAGTTCAAAAATCAATAGTATGTAATAATCAAATAAGACATATCATAGGTCCACTTAATAATTCATGTGTTATTTTAGATTTTAGATATAAGATCCTCACACTACTCAATCCATGATCATGACTCAATATGTGAATATGTCCCACAATTCATGTCTTTATGACTCAACTCCCAATTGAGGAAAATCACGCAGCATTACGTTTATGTCATTTTTGTCATCATTAATCCAGTGTTAGGAAATTTGATCTAAGATTTCTTGTCCTAATTATCCACTAACTATCCAGGCTCGCATATTCTTCTGTCAATCAATAAATCAATCATGGCCAAATCAATCATTTTAAATCAGTTAAAAATAAAATTTCCCACTTTTTGTTCTCAACATTCCTTTCTCATTTATAAACCAAATAATAGGTTTTATCCAATTCATGCCTTATCAAATCATTATTAAATTTTATCCATTTATCTCAAAATTCAATTTTAAATCAAGCCATTGATTTTTCTCAAATCCACCCAACAATTTAAATTCTATTTAAATTGGGATTTTTTCAAAATCTATATGCCTTTTTAAAAACAATACATCAATCATGTCAAATTATGGATTTTAAGTTATTTAAAAACTCATTTCAAATCAAAAAATAAATTAATGTTTTCTACTGTATGGAAAATATAGTATAGAACCACCTACCTTTATTCACATGATTAAAACAACACCACACCTACAAAGAGATATTCCAAAGAAGAATAAAGGTTTAGGAAATCAATGAATCCAACTGAGAATAAAGATCTATAAAAATAGATATTTTATCCACCAATAACATTATGATCCTTAACTCTCCAAGGAGGAGAGAAGAGAATTTCAGAAGAAATCACATAAGAGGGGATTTACTCTTCGAAAGGATATCCAATACAATCACTGGAACCTTTATTTTTAAGTAGAAGAGGTTTTAGGGACCAAAATGAATATGGTGACCCTTCAAGAGCCAAAAATATTTAACGAGTCTTAAAAGGATGGATGTTGGAATTTTAAACTACCCGATAAATTTGAGTCTATAAAAACATATACCACACATTGTGAAAAAATATTTTCCATAATTTTACTTTTAATTTAGATGTTTTTAATCCCAAAAAATTGTTATTTTAAGGTTAATTTTCATATTTTATAGTTTTAGTGGTTTTTTGAGTTTAATTGGAAAAAATGGCCAATTTTAAATTTTAGCTACTTAAAATTATTTCTATATTTAGGCCATAAAATTTTATATATTAATAAAAATATGGAAATTATTTATTTTTAGGATTATATACATCCTTGTATTAATTTAATTCTATTGTACCCATAGCTAAATCCACCATTTGGAATCCCAAAACCAACTCACAAGTTGGTTCTTGAAAACTATTTATAGATCTAGAGATTTTTAATTTTGGGGCCATATCTCCTAATAAAATAGAAATAATATACTGAAATTTGGAGGGGTGACGTGAGAGACATTTATTAACAACTTTCATGAAGTCATCCTCATGTTAATCAACCATTTTTGAGTCCATTAATTCATAAGAAACTGGAGATATGGAATATGGAGTGTCTTAATGGGAAGAATAAATTCTTAGAGTAAAGCAGACGTAATTTTCTCTACAAATAGAACAATATGATGAAATTTGAAGGAGGGATGAAAAATAAATTTATGAACAACATTTATATAGTATATATTTCCCAATTTATTCATTTAATGCGTATAACACAAGTAATCTTTTGGAGGAAAATTCTATCCTATAAAAAGAGGCAAGAACCTCCTTCCAAATCATCTCATACCATTAATCGACAACCGAGGATGAGATATCCACCAAGGATTCATGTTGCACCATTTTCTTCCTCCCCCATTTATTCTTATTTTTTTTCTATTTTTATATATTTTGGTTTTAGTTTTAGATTTTATTTTAAATTTTAATTTCAGTTCTTCATTTTGTTAAATTAATTAATTCATGCATCTTTTTAATTTTGTTTCCACAATCCTTATCCATCCTCTATTCTTCTTCAAATTCTTATTATCTTATTTTTTTTATTATTATTATTAATAATATTATTTTATCATTATTTAAAATTTATATATTTAATTTCTTCTTACTCCTATTTTATTTTTATATATCTCTCTCATCCCTCGTTCTTTTGATTATTCTTTATTTTATTTTATTTTATTTCTAATTCTCTTCTTCCATCACTCTACCAATATGATTTATTACTCTAAAAAATGGGAGGCTAACAAAGAGGCTAGACATAGGGGGAATTCAATTTATTCTTAAATTTTCCTTAAATTTTAATTTTAATTTGGTGGTAAATTTTAGTAGAATACATGGTGAAGAAAATATTTATGATTAGATGATTTCCCACTAAGGACATGAAACTCAATTTACTATTATTAATTTATTTAAATGATTTTTCCCTATCTTCAATGGTTATTTATTCATATGATGAAGTTGAGCTAATCAATGGATGAAACAGATTTGATAGAGCTAGGTTCTAGAAGAAGATGCATCCTAGACCAAGGTGTATCATCAACCATGATTAAAGGAGGGGATGGAATTTAGAGTGATTAGGAATTCAATTATATTACACAATTTATAAATAAATAATAGTAGTTCAAACATTATATTTCATATTTTTATTATCAAAATGAAATCAAAACTATAAAAGAGAATACTGATTGAACCAAAAACTAAACCCAAGACTAAGTGTTTTCTTCCTTAGTATAAAATTAGAAATTATTATTTTTTGTGTCATTGTTTTAAATATTAAAAACCCAGAAAAATTTATTATTTATTATAATAATTAATAAAAAAAACAAAAAAAACTAGTTTAGGTGATTTAGAAAATGCGAGTGAAAAAATTGAGAGGCTCCTCAAGTGAGAAAACCCTAGTCAGCTGATGTGTTGTACGAGGAAAAAATATTACGTATTCTATGCCCCACGATGGGTGTGCATCAAAACTAGTGATGTTACCAGGGATCTAATCATAATTTTCCTTATATTTTTATATTTCTTATCTTGTATATAAATTATTACTTTTATAAAAATAAAAAATTAAACAAAACAATGATGTTTTCATATAATAATTTTATCAATACAGGGAACAATTTAATTCTAGTTCAAGAACCAGTAGTTGAAGCACCATGTTCTACAAAATATGGTGTTTCATTATGGGCTAGATTGGTTAGGGTGGTCAGAAGAAAAATATTCAAATAGGGAGAATCCAAGGACCTTATTTAGGGTCTCAAAGAAACCCTCAAGAAACTAGTGGTAGAAGGATTGGCCAAAGAACTCAATAAATTCTATTAAGAAGTATCCAAAACAAAAGAAGAGTGTTCCTAAATTCCTCCCAACAATTTTGAATAAGTATCCCAAGAATATTTCCATGATAAAGTGGAAAAACACAAACTCAAGTATGATATTTCAAATTCTTGATGAAAAATTGAATGTTCTCCAAGACCAAATGGATTGGATAACTAAATATTTTAAAGAATCATCAGAAGAACCTGAACTTGAGTCTAAACCTAAACCAAAAGATAAGACACTTTTCTTACCATAGGAAGAAAAATAATAAGACTTTACTACTGAGATATAAGTAGGACATTAACAAGAATTTGATGAATTCATGAATAAATATGATGAAATTATTGATCTCCACAAACCTTGAAAAGAAGAAGATCCAACATTAGTAAAGGAAAACACTACCCAAGTAGTGGAATTTGATGTAAAGATGGAGGATCCTGAATACCTGCCTCCATCCCCTGAGAAGATACTTCAAAAGAAAATTACCACTAAGGAAGTAATTGAAGATGAACCAACCAAGGGAGTTGATATTCTACCAAACCCTATTTAATTTTATTTTATTGAAACAAAACTGTGCATCACTCCCTACTATTATGATTATGGATATTCATAATATCATTATTATTTCTTAGAGGAGGTTGAAGAAACTGGTCCTGCACCTTTTTAGGAACACATGGAGATCCCTAATTTTAATGAACTTCCATTTGAGGATCACCATCTGGATATCCAAGTAGTTGAACTAGATAAAATAAGGAAAGTGATTGTTCATATTAAAGGGGAGAAATTTTATATTAAAAATTAAAATTAAAATTTTATTTAAGTATAATTACATACATATTCTCCCTTTGATCATTCAATACATGTATCCCCTAGGAAGCTAGCATTGTAATAGAAGAGGTGGAAGAAGTTGCAACCGAGAAGGTGGATGCCTTGTACTTCATCATACCTCCACAATGCAATCTATACCTCATTATGAAGGGGTTGGATCTATTATACTATATCCATTGATCATTACTCTCCATTAAGGATGAAGAAAAATCTTGGAAAATACATGTATGGTGGTTCAAATCAAATAATATTCATCCACCATCAGACATTGGATAACAGTTGGTACTGCCCTCTTAAGGCGTTAAAAATTCTGGTCCCACTTGGGGGATCATACCAAGACTTATCCCTTTCATTTGAATTATATGAATTTAGATTTAAAATTATTTTCTTTGAAGTAGTTCATCATGAAGTCCACTCCCTCTATCATTTTTATCTTAAATGACATGATAGTTGTGATTAATTGAGTAGTTTTATTTTATAGGTTCATAAATGGAAGAAGGCATCCTAAATCAATGAAGGAGAATGAAGAAGCTTTTTTGGAAAGGGAGTTAATTTTTATTGTTATCTTTTAAACTCCTTAATTTTTTTTCCAAATCATGTTTTGTTATTTAATGTGAAAAATTTTATGCCTGTAGTTAAAGTATGCTTTACTTGACTTATCAAGGAGACATGATTTTCTTAGGAATACTATGATTCTATGTTTTAGATTTAAATGTTAATCAAATTGAATGATTAAAATGGAAAATTGGATGATTGAAGTTAATCATGGATATTAAACAAAGGACTCATGATTTAAGGGAATTGGTCGATTCAAGTAATTGAAATTTTCCACCCATTTTTCAAGCTTTGACTTTATGAAATTCATGTGAATTGATTTTTTATTTTTATTCATTCCTTGGGTGATTATCCAATATTATATTCCCATTCCGAAGAGTACTTCTAAACCAAATAATTTTAAGTTATTCTTGAGTATATTTCTTGAGTGATCTTAGGACATGTCACTGACCAAAACTTTTATTTGAACTTTTCAAAACTATGAATGTGAAAAAACACATTTAAAATGATTGAGGAATATTTTGATAAACCAATTATCCTTAAAAAATACCTTTAAATCAATCTATCTTTAGCCCATAACGACACCACAACCCTCCATGGCCAAAATGTAGATAGACTAAAAACAACCAGACCATGGCGCATCCTCCTTTGACCATGCAACACCCGCCCTCGATCAACTAGTATCCTTAAAACATAATGAATACCTCAAACAAAATCACTTTACCTGGGGTAAGGCAGTAATTTATCCTCATTACCATGTCTCAATTGTGACTGATTTGATAGAATCACTAAAAATCCACAACCATGTCTCTAAAACACAATAGACCATCCATGATGCATCTATGGAAAAATTGGTAGTATATCTAAAAAATGGTCCCTAGGGAAATGTGTTGTATCCAAACACCTACACCATATACTTTACTCACCTCACTTCAAAAATGTTTCAACCTCATGGTTCATGGTATAGTTTTGACTATCAATGTCGTAGCCCCTACACCATGACACAACTCCTTTTTTCAAAATCTTAAAAGACTCAGGATTTCAACCTTTAAAACACATGAAAAATTTATACCCAAACTCTATTAATTAAAACAAATAACATCCCCAAGATTTATATCAATACATGGGTCAAGAAAATTACCTAAAAAAAGGTAATAAGATATTACAACCTCCCCACCATAAAAACATTATGTCACCTAAAAATCCTATAAAGAAGATCCTATACCGAAGAGATGAGGAAACTAATTTATCATCAATTCCTCATGCTCCCACATCTCTTGTCAATCAAAACCATGAAACCATATCACATAGAAAGAAGGTATAGTCTTCTAATTAAGAAACTATTTCTTATAATCAAAAATACTGACTAGATGATCAGTCATGTATAAATCATAATCAACATATAGATCTTCCCAAATCAAAACATGATAAGGGTTATAAAGGTAATTTAAAATCCATGATACATGAAATACATTTTGGATCGAAGTAAACTATGGTGTAAGTGTTAAATAGCAGGACAATTTCCCAACTCTCACCATAATTTCAAAAGGACCCACAAACCTCAGCATAAGATTTATATTTCTCCCAAGTATTTGGTGACCTAACCGAGGTAAAACTCTCAAAAACACCTAGTTAAAAATAGAAAACTTCAATAGTATCCAATGACGATTGGAATAGTATTAGTATAAAATCTATTTAATCATTATTTTCTAATGAATCAACTGAATCTTAATCATTATATCTTGGTCCAAACTTAGTCTAACTAGTGGAATTTAACTAATATATAAACAACACAAAAGATATATATGAGTCCATACATACAAGGCCTCAAAAGGATCCATTATAATAGTGGACCAATGTCTGTTGTTATAGGAAAACTCAACTAGTTTCAAATGTTCACCCCAATCTCTACCAAATTCATGAAAAATAATAACATAGCATGTCTTCAAGAATATGTATAGATCATTATTTATGGAAATCCATTTATGAATGATATGTTATGTTCAACCATACCTAGGTTATCATTTCCTTCTAGAGGCCTCTCTAAAAGTAAGAAGTAAATCGAGGATCAGTATTAGAGACTATAGCATATGGAACTCCATAAAATATGTTAATATCCTATATGTAGAGATTTTACAAGTCCTCAACTTTGGTTATATAAAAAATCGGTGTAAAGTGATCCAATTTGGTCAGCCTATAAATCAAAGCCCATATTTCATTCTTGTTTAGAAGAGTAAGTGGAAACCCATCCACAATGTTTATTAAAATATTTTCCCACTTTGATTTCATCAATGTAAGGAGTTGAAGAAAACCTAAAGGTATATGGTGATTAGCTTTGACATGTTGGAAGTTATAACAATGAGAAAAAAACTCTGTGATATATCTTCTTATACCTAGATACCATAATCTCATCTGAAAGTCATAAAACATATTTGTTTTATCTAGGTGCACTGTCGATTGAGAAATATAAAAATCCCCCATCCCAACATTTATTATAGGAAACGACACAATAGAACAGTTCTAGAAACATAGAATACTCTCTAAAGAGAACGAATGGTCCTTAATTCCACATGATTCATCATCAAAATGTTTCTACCAAATAATAATCTTTAGAATATATGAGTTCAATTGTACACTCACCAGAACAAATTTAAACTCATTCTCAAAGACTCCCAAATGAAACAGAGAAAATAGAGTCCTCATATTCCATTATTTTGATGATTCCTTCACAGCCTGGGTTAGATGGTTCCTATCAAAAGCATCAGTAATTAAATTCCCCTTAATTGTGGTATAGGGAGTTTTGAAATCAAAATACTCTAGGTACTCCACCCAAATCCTCTATTGGTGGTTCAAATAGTTTATGAGAATATAAAAATCAAGGTTTTGTGGTTAGAATAAATGGTAAAACTTTCACTAAAAAGGCAATGCTTCCATATCTTAAGGGAATGAATCACATATATGAGTTTGAGATCATGGTTTGGGTAATTATTCTCACATGGACTAAGCTATCTAGAACCATAAGCCTCCACATTATAAACCTGAATAAAGAACCAACAAAAAACTAAACCTGATGCATTATAGAATACCATATATCCTTGCCCAGACTCTAGGGGAGTCAACACCATCCCATAAGATAGGATTCATTTAAAATTAACAAAATAACTTTGAAATATCTCATCCCAAATTAGCTTCTCTCCTTCAAAATTCACAGAAGTCATCGAAGAATTCATCTTTGTGAAATATCTAATGAATCTACGACAATATCCCACCAGACACAAGAAGTTATGAATCTTAAAAACATTACATCATTTCTACCATGTCATAATAGATTTCACCTTCTTAGGATCAACTGAAATAACTTGTTTCAAGGCCATGTGTCTCATGAAGTTCACTTATTGAATATATACATTATATTTTGAAATATCCGCATAAAGTTTATGATTTCTCAAGATTTCCATAACTACATTCAAATAATACACATGGAACTCTTTTTTTGAGATTAAACTTAAATATCATCCATAAATACCACCCAGAAGGAGTTAAGGTACTCATGAAATATCTTGTTCATAAAATCCATAAAACCTTTAGGATCATTAGCTATACCCAGTGGCATAAAAAGGTACTCCTAATGGCCATACCTACTCCTGAAGGTTGTTTTCTGAATATAATACTCTTTTATTCTCAACTAGTCATAACCAGATCAAAGATCAATCTTTGAAAACCACTTATTCTATTTCAACTAGTCGAAAAAATCATTAATTCATCGTAACATATATTTATTCTTCACCATAACTCGATTTATAATCTGATAATCCTCACATAGATGGGGTGTTCCATCATCTTTCTTCATAAAGAGAATAGGGTCCATATAAGGGGACACACTCAGCCATATAAAACCTTTCTCTATCAAATCATCCAACTGATTATTCAAATCTTTCAACTCTGCTGGTTTTATATGGTAAGAAGGAATAGACATTGGGTAAGTACTAGGTACTAAATAAATAAAAAACTGCACCACTATTACAACTTTCCAGCTAGAGAATTTAGAAGTAAAAAACACCAGAAAACATGATGACAACTGGATGGAGATCATTACTTAAATATTATCACTCTAATTTAAAAGAAAAGATTGATTTTACCCTTCTAGACACAAAAAAAGAAGGTCCTTTTATACTCTACCTCAGGTCCCACTCTCCCTAAAAGACCTAACACACCCCATTGGGAATAATAAAGGATACCCATTGAAGATAATAATCAATATAGACCTTATGAGAAATCATCCAATCCATCTAAAAATTATATTAAGAGGTTTCATATTAAAAATTAAAAAATTATAGGTAATATTGATATATAATAAAGATAAAACACAAGAAAGACACAGAAGGATATAAACACTCTTCATTCTAAGGGGCATAATAATATCCATTACATAGGAAATTTTTTTAGGAAGATTTATAAAATTCACAAAATTGGTTGATAAGTTTGTAACAATTGGGCACTGATGATAGCACAAACACCCCGCCTTAACATGGTTGTTGGGTCCTGGCCCACCAGGTACCACCAGTTGTCCCGTAGATATGTGGTTCCCACCCTAGGGCCCACTCACATGCCTAAAAAGATCATCTAACTAATGACTATCCCCACAGGACAACACATGTCCTTTCCAGTGTGCCATGTCCCCAGTCACATGGTCCTCCTTGGTCTAAGAGTAAACTAGGATAACATCCATAAATACCACCATGAACGAGTCAAGGTAATCATGAAATATCTTGTTCATAAAAGCCATAAAAACTACATGATCATTTTCTAGACCCAATGGCATAAAAGGGTACTCAAAATGGCTATACCTACTCCTAGAGGTTGATTTATGAATATAAGACTCTTTCATTCTCAACTAGTGACAACTAGATCAAAGACCAATATTTTAAAACCAATTATTCTATTTTAAATAGTCAAAACATAATCAATCCATGGTAACAGATATTTATCCTTCAGTATAACTTGATTGATAATCCAATAATCATTACATAGGTGGAGTGTTCCATCATATTTATTCAAAAAAAGAATAGGTTCCACCTAATGTGAAACACTCAGGCATATGAAACCATTCTATATCAAATCATCCAACTAAGTATTCAAATCTTTCTACTCTACTAGTTACATATGGTAAGAAGGAATAAACACATGGTAAGTACGAGGTACTAAATCAATAAAAAACTCCACCAATATTACTAGTTACAAAATAGATAATTCAAAAGAAAAAAAACACCAGAAAACATGATGAAAACTAAAGGGAGATTATCACATAAAGATTATCACTCCAATTATAAAAAAAAAATATATCACCCTTCCAGACACCCATAAACAAGGTTCCTTTCTACTCTAACTTAGGTCCCACTCTCCCTAAAATACATAACACACCCCATGAGGAATAGTAAAGAAGACCCATTGAAGATAACATTCAATATACCCATTATGAGAAATCATCCAATCCATTTCAAAATGATGTTAAGAGGCTCCAGGTTAAGAATAAAAAACTATAGGTAAGCTTGATATCTAGTAAAGAGAAAACACAAGAAAGACACTAAAGACCATACACTTTCTTCATTATAAGGGGTATAGTAATATTAATTACATAGGGAAAAAATTTAGGTAGATTTATAAAATTCCCAATATTGGTTTATAAGAATGTAACAATTGGGCCCTGATGATAGCATAGACACCCCGCCTTAACATGGTCATTGGGTCCTAGCCCTCCAGGTACCACCATTTGTCTCGAAGACATGTGGTCCCCACCCTAGGGCCCACCCACATGCCTGAACAGGTCATCTAACTAATGACTGACTCCATAGACCCACACATGTCCTTTTGAGTGTGCTTTATTCTCACTCACAACAGATTGGGAAACTTACCAGAAGTTCACCCATCCTGATCACTACTCCAGGATAACCATGCCTTACTTTGGAGTTGTAATAAATTAGGATCCAAAAAAGGAAGGTTCACCTTGGTGAAGATAACAGTCAATATAGCCCTTATGAGAAATCATCTAATCCATCTCAAAATGATGTTAAGAGGTTTCATGTGAAGAATTAAAAAAGTATAGGTAATCTAGATATCTAACAAAGAGAAAACACAAGAAATCCACTGAAGGGTATCCACACTCTTTATTCTAAGGGGAAAAGTAATATCCATTATATAGGGAAAAGTTTAGAAAGATTTATAAAATTCACAACATTGGTTGATAAGAATGTAACAAATGGGTTCCAATAATAGCACATATATCCTGGTAAAATTTCCATAAGTTCACCCATCCTGATCACTACTACATGCCAAGAATGATTAACTATGGAGTTCTTATCATGTAGGCTCCTGAAAAGGAATTTGCACCTTGTTGAAGATAATAATCAATATAGCCCTTATGAGAAGTCATCCAATCTATCTCAAAATGATGTTAAAAAGTTTCATGTTAAGAATAAAAAAATTATATGAAATCATGATATATAATAAAGAGAAAAGACAAGAAAGACACTAAAGGATATTCTCTCTCTTCATTCTAAGGGGCGTAGTAATATCCATTACATAATAAAAAATTAGGAATATTTATAAAATTCACAACATTGGTTGATAAGAATGTAATAACTGGGCCCCACTAATAGCACAAACACCCCACCTTAACATGGTCATTGGGTCCTAGCCTTCTAGGTACCACTAGTTGTTCCGAAGACACATGCCTGGACGGGTCATCTGACTAATGATTGTCCCCATATAACAACACATTTCTTTTCTAGTGTGCTTTGTCCTCACTCACACACACGCTGGGAAACTTCCGAGAAGGTCACCCATGTTGATCACTAATTCAGGCCGAGCATGCTTAACCATGGATTTGTAATTAGGTAGGGTCCAGAAAAGGAAGGTGTACCTTGTTGACATGAGTCATATCATATATTCATTTAACCCTTTATCATTTTGGGGTGTTACATTCACCCCCCCCCCCCCTTAGAGCACAACATCCTAATTATGGGCCTTAATATCAACCCAATAAGGGAACCACACTTAAGGTTGGGTACCACATTTGATACCAAAAGTAACAACTAGGCCCCACTTATAGCATAGACACCCCATGTTAACATGATCATTGAGTCCTATCCCACTAGGTACCACCAGTTTCCCCACAGACACATGGTCCCCACCTTGGGGCCCACCCATATTCATGAATGGGTCATATGACTAATGATTATTCCCATAATCCAACACATGTCCTTTCCAAAGTGCTTTGTCCTCACCCACACACACCCCGAGAAACATTCCATAAGGTCACCCTTCCCGCTCACTACTTTGGGCTAAACATGCTTAACTATGGAGTTCTAATCAGGTAGGCTCTTGAAAAGGATGGTTCACCTTGTTGACATGAGTGATATCATTACTAATGTAACCCTTTATCTTTTTGGGGAATTATAAAGAACAAGTGAGATTCACTGGTGTCAAATAAAACCAGTCAAAGATGAAGTTGTAGTGATAGTACTTCTCAGAGTTGCTAGACTCGCATCATCTTTCTCTAGGGAATCTTCCACTGTGTGAATAGTTATGGTTGCCTAAAATAAGTATACCTTAGTTCCCAAATCATTTGATTTCACTATAGTACTTTTTGGTGTTGATGATATTTTTCCACTGCATGAAGTAGAAAAGAAATGGAAGAACTTCTGTAGGTTTCCTGAGTGACTATAAGAACTATAGAAATTTGGTGCCTCAATACAAACTTTTTTAAAATATCTAACATTTCCACACTAAAAACAAGTTAAAGGTACTATTACAAGAAATATAAGAGTTCTGAAAAATACCTACTATCAAGAACCACTATAGTAATCATCATTATTTCTCTTTCCTTTAAAGGAACTCATAGAATTTCCACTGGGAGAAAAGGGAACCCTTGTCAACCTTGATTTACTTGTCAAATCAAGCTCATCCAGAAAATCTCTATCCATCACATCTATATAAGAAGTTATATTCATTAAGGAAACATGTGATCATATTTTATATTGGAGACCCATCTTGAACCATTGATCCCTAATTTTCTCATTATAAACAACCTCAGGAGAGAACAGAAAAATCTATACAAAACAATTTGCATACTATGTCACAGTCCTATCACACAAATTTTGGTTGAGAAACTCCATAGATTTTTTCAAGACAATTGGATATTGAATGATTATAATAGTGAAAGGAACTATAAAGTCCTTCTACTTCAATACCTCGTTCTTCTTCACCATCTCCACAAAATCCCACCATCTATGACTAGGACCCTCATGCTTGAAAGTAGCCCATTTGGATTTAATCAAATCATGAATTTCCAAGAACTCAAAAAGAAGTTCTAAATTTTCCAACCAATTCTTTGCCTCTTGAGGTTAATTAGAGGCTTGGAGAACTGGTATTCTCTAATAAAGAAACTCTTTAGAAACACCTTTAAATTAATACCTTCTTTGTTACACTAGTAGAGCCTAAATGTGAATCGGTGCAAGTACTTTTCCCAAAGCTTGGATAGTATACTAGAGGATTTTATTATATTAGTTCTCCAACAGCTTCCTCCAGTTACCTATTAAAACTTATTATTAGAAGAATGATTTTACACAATATAAATCCTACCTCATGTCTATTAGAAAAACCCAAATACATTCCAAATTCAAGGAAATATACACATATTAAAGCTCTGATACCACTTTTTTCATGAACCACGTAGATACTTTGGTACCTTAATACCATAGCTAGCCCTGACATGCCCCAAAAGGCACTCTCAATCATTACTGGTTTAAAACTAGCACCCGACATCATACAAGAAATAAAAGGGAACAATTTTTTTATAAAAAAATTGAGATAAAATATACAAGTTAGTATGATTAACACTCCAATGGTAAAAGTTACCATAATCAAACAGATAAAATAGTACCCAAATAGTACATTATCAAATGACACAATGCATTCCAAGATAAAGCTTAACGATAATACCGAGTAACAAGGATCACATCTCCACTGGTCACCTCCATCACTCTAGGACCCAAGGACCAATTACATCCACTACCTACAAGTGTAAATTTTCCATTTCTTGGACCTAGCATCAGATAATAAACAAATGATTGAAGGAAACAGTTGGGTGTGGCACATAAATCCTAGTAGGATCTCACCAAGTGTTCTGCAATCAGTTCCATAACAATTTAACTATATATTCTTTCAAATTTAAATAAACTATGCATGTAATGACAATTATATGTCTTAACAAAACATCCATACATAATATAAACATATGGAAGATATATAATAGGTTTAAATGAAAATTTTATTTAAAACATTTATATAAACTAGTTAGCATGAATAAAATATTCAATAACCAATGGCATGCAATCATAAAATCAAACATATCATAGAACCATTTAATAATCCCTATGGTGTGTTAGTTTCTAGAAATAGGATCCTCACACTACTCAATCAGTGATCTTTTCTCAATGTGTGTACAGGTCCTATGACTCAGGTCATCAGGACTCAACCAGACATTGGAGAAAAACATGTTGTAGTATGTTTATGTCATTTTTTTCATCATCAATCCGGTTCTATGGGGTCAAATCCTAGTGTGATTGTCCTAATTAACCATTAAATACCTAGTCTCACATGTTCTGCATTCAATTAATCAATCAATCATGGGTAAATAAATCATTTCAAATCGGTTCAAAATACAATTGCTCGCTTTTGGTTTTCAACATTCCATTCTCATTTCAAAACCAAATGAATGGTTTTCATCAATTCATGACTTCTAAAAACAATTTTCAATTTTATCTATTTATCTCAAAAATAAATTTGAAAATAAATCCATAATGTTTTCTCAAATCCACCCAATAATTTCAATTCCATTGAAACTGATGTTTTTTCAAAATATTCATTCCTTCTTTAAAATCATCCATCAATCATCTCAAATTTGAGTATTTAAATCATTTAAAATATCATTTAAAATAAATAAAAAAATTAAAGGTTTCAGTTATAGGTATACATAATATGAAACCACATACCTTTAATCATGTGATCAAAATAATACCACACCCACGATGGGATTCAACAACAAAGAACAAAGGTGTAGGAGATCAAGGAGTTCATCCTAGAATTAGAATTCATAAAAATGAAGATTAGATCCATCAATAACATGATTATCCATAACTCTCCAAGGAGTAGAGAAGGGAATATCAAAAGAAACCACACGATAGGGGATTTACTCATCAGAAGGAGATCAAATGTGATCATCGATGTTTTTATTCGCAAGGAGAAGAGACTAGAGGCTCTAAAACACCTCTCAATGCCCTTTAAAGTCAAAAGATCAAATTAGGCTTAATAGGAGGAAAATTTGAATTTAAAATTTTATGGGACATCTAAGTTTATAAAAACACAGACCACAATGCAGCCCAACCCCATGGACACATCAAAAATAGGATGAAAATAGCTAGACCATGGAACAACCTCCTCACAACCCCCTTAATTTACCAGAATCATTAAAACATTACACATACCTCACATAAATCCTATTTACCCAGGGTGAGGATATGTTATAGCCTCATCACCAAGATATAGTGGTGCCTGATTTGGCATAAGCACTAAAATTCCCTAACTAGGGCTTCAAGCATAATCATCCCTCCATAGAATAACTACACCAAAATTGGTAGTATCTCTGCAAAATAGTCTACAGGTATCCATGGTGCATCCAAACACCTCCTTTATATCCGTAACTAGTCTCATTTAACTTATGTTATTGCCTCATGGTCTATGGTGAAGTTGGGACTCTCCACACCACAACCCCTACACCACGACACATATCCTTTTCTTTAAAAAACCCAAAATTCTCATGAACTCATACTTTAAAACCCTTGACACATTTATACCCAGAATCTGTTAATTCAAACAAATAAATATCCCCGAACATTAGATCATAACAAGGGTCCAAAAAAACCCTGAAAGATTTTTACAAGATATTATACAAAATATTTATAAAAGGAATCAGTATTTTTTATGTTTTATTTACAATTTTTTTCGATTTACACATGTTTCACATAATCAATTCATGGTATTAATTATACATTAAATGTTGTGATAATTATAAGGATTCATCATCTCAATATTGTTTCATTATAGTATGTTTCATGTTATGAACTTAGGTTTTTTATATGTTGTATATATTTCACATTTTATATTTTATATTAGAAATATATTTATATTCATGGAATTTAATGTTTCATTTTAGGTTATTTATTTTATTGGGTTATTATTCAAAATTTACTGAAGTGTTAAGGGGTTTATGTTACAATATCTTTTCCCTTTGAGATTGTCTACATTAAATTTCCATTGAGTAAAATTGTGTGATCATTATTCTTTAAAACCCATATTTTTTCAAATTATTTTTTTATTTATGGTGTTTTTAATTTATTCCTTTAATTATTATCTCTTTAGTCCTCAAAATAATCAAAAAGAAATGTTTCCAATTAGATTTCACCTTATTTTCTCTTTGGTTAGTTATCTTTTTCTTCTACGTCTATATTCTTTAAAATGTTTTCAAGAATTTGGTTTTATATGATCCAATGATTATTTAAATTCATTTTCAACCACATTTGACTTTATTTTCAAAGTTTTAAAAGGGAATTTTTATAAATCTTTCCAAGAATCTTTTGATGAATTTTTTAAAAAAAGTGTGAAAATTGCTTTGTTTAGAATTTTCCCACCCAAATAGATTTTCCTACCATTATGATCATTAATTTATTTTAAGATTCAATTATAAGTTTATATGATCATTTTAAAATAAATTTTTTTTCTTCATATTATAATTTTTTGTATTTAAATATATCAAAATAAAATTATAGTATCTTTTTTCAAAAAAATATTAAAATTATTTTTAAAAAGTATTTTTCATTGGTTCTAATATAATTAATATTTTCAATGCTTCACTGGGAATTTTCTATAATGATACCATCCACATATTTTATAGGGACATCTTATGTTTTTTAAGGAAAATTATCGATAAAACAGTTTCATAGGTTACTGTAGTTTTAAAGGGATTGATGGTTGTTTCTACAAGTTTTATAATGATACACAATATTAGTGTAATTTATTTATGTTATATTTTTTTTTAAAATTCTTGATGATCACATGAGAGACCAATTTAGCTTAGGATTATGGTTGATCCTAATCTAACTCATGATGATGGGTGAGACCGATATAGATCACTAATGAATTGTTAATGTGATGGAGTTAACTGGATAGAAGTTACTCTATAGAGACAATAGATTTTTATAAATATATGTAAATATACAAATATTATAGAGTGAAATAAATTGAATTTATTACTAATATAATGTTGTAATTATCCTATTTAGGTGATTCCATGATTAATGTATGATGTATCAACATACTAAAATTTTTATATGACTTCTATGTGTTTTAATGGTTTCATTAAACAAAATTGATTTATCATGGTTAATGATTCTCAACTCTTATGAATATTATATCATTCTATGAATCGGGTTTTATGATCTAGGGTTTCATTATTATGAATTATTTTATTATATTCACATGCACTTTGATTGTATTAACATACCCTTGTTATCATCATATAATCACTGATAATATTCAATTAATCTATATGTTTACCCTTACTGAGTATTTGACCTCACCCTTCTTATGTTTCCATTTCCCCAGGTTATCAAGAATAAAGATATGCTAGTTATTTGTAGAAGGGTTTCATGTGTGAATAATTTTATTAGAGATATTGAAGATTTATCATGGAATAAAAAAATATTGGTATAATGGGATAGATTCCAATTTTGAGGTAAAGGAATCGGTTTAGTAACATAAACAATTCAATTATTTCTATAAAAATATAAACATAAAAGGTCTTAGGTATGTAAGTGGATAAATCTTTCCTTTTGATGATGTAATTATGGATAGTTAAAGTTGATTCACATCTGTTAGTATCAAATCCATAATTTTAATGATTATGTTTTTAACATTGCATCTAGGTACACGGTTTTGGGGTGTTACAGTTGGTATCTAGGAAATATTTTAGATAAATTTAGAGTTTGGTATGTTATTGGTTTAGTATAATTTAAGAGTTTTCGATCATCATGAGTTAAAGTGTCTGAGGTCAATCATAATCTTAAATACATAGAAACTCTATTAAGGTTTTATGTAATGGGGTTTTGTGGTAATAAATAATATTTTGGGAAATATTTTATTGTGTTTCAGTATATGGTTGAGGTATATGTAACCCTTATGTTTAACATATAATTTTATGTGAATTTTATTTAGGAATAATGCTACTACATTTTTTAATTCAAGATGAAAGGTATAAAATAATTCATGAGGTTAGTACATTATTTTATGTTTAGATAATTATAGTTAATCACGATATAAGTATAGTTGATATTTGGGTATTATTATTGATATTTTGGAGATAAATGTATCATGTATTTATATTAAGGTTTATTCATTTTGGGTATTATCTTACTTTGTGCTAACCATTTTGGTTTTAGTAACTATAGAAGGAATAAAATTCCATCCTTTAATGGATATCATAATCTATTAGGAGTTTATTTTCCTAATTTAGGTATACAAAATAATCATCTGGGATACTCATCAATTGTAATAGTTGAGAAAATAGATAATAATTAAAAACATGAAACCCAAAGAAGAAATTGAATTTATGGATTTTAATAAATCAAGTAAGTATATTTTATCATGTTCTATATCTTCATGGTAAAATATCCCACATCTACAGAAAAATAATATTGAAAATGAAAATTTTAACCTTTTATGATAATTGATTAAGAATTAATGGTCTCTTCTCTTTCTAGGGAAAATAATTTTTTCCATTTTTTCTTCTAATAAAAGTATAATGTTTTCTCTTAAATGGATATTATTTCAAATTTCATATTTTCACTTTCAAAAAATGTTCACGTTAATTGGGAACCCAATTATTTTTATTCTAGGTGACCTTCATACTTCATTTTTAAAACTTTTTAAATGTATGTTTTATTATATTGCTTGAAGGTATTTCTTAAAAATATTAAAAAGGTCTTTCTTTTCATGATAATATATTTTATCTTCCACTAAGAATTTATTTTTAAAATATTTTAAATAATTTTTTCATAAAAAATGATACAAAATGGTGAGGAATTAATTTATTTAATGATGGACAATGTTATGTCACAATATTTTAGTTTATATTGGATAATATTTTTAGTTCTGTGTTCCATGAGGATTTTCGAACTCTAAAATGAGTTTTGTTATACTATTAAAATATTATTTAAATATGAATGTTATAACTAATCCCTTAAATTCTCAAGTATAAATTATAGCAACCATAAAATGAAATATATTAAGAAGGTTTTTAATTAATAAATGAATAATCAGTTATACATTGGTTATAAATTTGTTAAAATTAATAATAAAATAATTTTAAGGTAAATGATATAATTTTAAAATGGGAAATTTATTTTTAATATTAATAGATCAAATTAATCACTATTTATTCACAATTTAAAAAAATATATATTAAATATCCAATAAATTAATTAACAGTAATTTAATTGTGGTTATTATGAAAATAATGTGAATAATGTCATTTTATGCTTCAAAAATGATTTTAATGCATTTTGTGCCTATATATTATAATTAAATTATGACATGTGACAACCTAAACATTTATCAATGAAAATTCCACTTGATATAATTAAATGAATTATTTTGTAAAATGGTTATATGACATATATACTTCTTTGGATTTATGTATTTGGATTTTAAAATACCATTAAGAATTGTGACCATTGCTAATATAGTCTTTAAATAGTAATCACATGATTAGAATAAATATAGAATATTAAGAAATCCAATTTACTCAGACAAAGGAAGTGATGGCCTCATCCAGTAGAATTTCTCTATATGAAGCCCATTTTCCAGAGCTCAGAAAGGAGGTGTCATCATTGGGATTCACTCTTGACCAAGCCCAAGCCGAGCTTCAATACGTTAAGCTCGAACGGAACCACCTATGGGTGAAGTGGAAGTTGATAGAGATTACCACCTGAGTGATGTTATCCGAGTCGCCCCAAGAGTCTATCGTCATTGCACACCTTACCCTTCAGTCTTATGTGGGTGTTCTAAGGGGTTATGTAACATGACCTTAGCACTATTATTATGTCCATTATTTTTCTATATAAAAAAGAATATACATTCATTTTATTATTATTATGTTGTAAATAGTTTTTAAAGAACAAATAGTATTTTTAGTTAATATTCAATTAAAAAATATATTTTGATGAGTTAATGGGTTTTTTAATTAAATAATATTTTAATAAAATATTATAACTAAATTACAATTTATTAAATATAAATGATTGTATAATTATTATGAATACAGTTTTGATTTTTATTACGGTTTGAAAGTCATTTTTGTCAAAACCCATGATTTTTTTATAAATGACAGTTTTTATTTTAAAAGAAAAAATTCTCATATTTAAAAAATTATTTCGATAAAATTAATATTATTTTTTAATTAAGATTTCTAAATTATAAAATGGTGAATGTTTCGTAATTTTCTAAGACAGTTGATTTTTTAGGTAAAAAATTAAATACCGTTTAATTATATAGTGTGTTTTATGACATCATAATGACCAAATAGTGATGTAATAAAATGCTATAAGTGGGATGTTTGGAAAATATATGTCTTACCATTGAAATAATTTTATTTTAGTTTTATTTGATTTATATTACAAATCCTTAGTGGACACTCCGAGACTTATAAAACATTTTATCATTTTAAAATGATTTCCTTGAGAGTGTGACTCACCTCCACATAAGAAAGCCTAATATTTTAAGAAGTTTGGACATTGTATTTATAAAATATTTTTTTTCTAATCCCCTTTGAAAAAAACCTTGGGCAAAAACCATGGTACAGTTTGTGGTTTTGATTAGTTTAATGTGTAGGGTCCAAAACCAAAATAATAAAGAATTCTCTCTCCTTTCCTATATAAACCCACCCAAGACCCCACATACTCTTCACTCAAAGCCTTTGTAGTTCATCTAAACTCTTACCTCCTCTCTTTATAATCCTCCCAAGGTTCCCAAATATCCCGAGAAACCTCTCTCAAGCCCCTCCCAAGCCTTTGGGATCACACTTCCAAGTAAGGGATTTCTTACTTTCTCATTTTATCCAAGTTTCTTAATATTGTTATGTCTTTTTATTTTCAATTATGAATATTGGGGTATGTTTTTTCACCACCCTTATACTTCCATATTTATGTTTGGATGATTATATACCTCTTTCTCTCTCATTAATGCCTTCCGTGTACACCTGTTACCATGCTGAACTTTTCTAAGGGATTCCATCCTTTCTCATTTTATCTAGGTTTCTTAATATTGTTATGCCCTTTTATTTTCAATTATAAATGTTGGGGCATGATTTTTTTCATCCCCTATACTATCCTATTTATTTTTGAATTATTAGAGACCCCTTTATCTCTCATAGGTTCCTTCCATGTATACCCGTTAACTTGTCAAAATTCCATAAGGAATTTCTATTAATTTATTTACATTCAAACAAATCTTGTGTATTATAAATCCAACTTCCCTTAATTATGATGGGACATATATATAACCCACTTACTGTAAATTTCATGTACATATGATGAGACACCCTTTTCTCTCTCATCAACCTTTTTTTTAAGTCTTATGTCACGTCGTTATGCTGCGAAAATTGCACCACCATTTTCCAAACCCAAATCATTGTGTACTGAATACCATACCCATTTCTCTATAAATGGTATTAAACTTTATGCAAATTTACTTATTTATGGAACAGTTTCTTTTATTATTTCTACATTACTTTACCATGGAATAAATTATGATGTTTAATGAATCTTTGTTGTACGATCTTGTGGCACACGTATGCATGGAATGAAATGTTTAAGAAGGGTGTCCCCTGATAGTGCTCCAATGCATTGGATAAATATTAGTATCATGATACGTCAATGAAATGAGGATTTAATCATGATAAATCAAGTAAAAGGAGTATTTACTCATTCTGATTTATGTGAAATGAGGGTTTAATCATTCTTCATGTGCAATGAGTCTTGGCTCATGTTAATTCCATGTTAAGTGTTGTTGCCACATTTCCAAGTTATAAAAATCGTTCTATATCATGCCTTTATGTTCATGTTTCTTTTATGATCCATTTATATGACTACTTCCTAACATGTATTGTATTCTTCATGGTATGACTTCTTTAATCCCTTATTGTGCTTTATAGATCACCCTTTTCACATGTATGTCCTCAGGTTATCCCATGCAATGCTAAGTATGAGGGATTGTCGTAGTTTTGTAAAATAAGTTTTCAATAAATATGTTGTGTGTTTTATGTTTTTACTTGTTATGTAATTTTCTTAACCCCAAATAAATTATACCTCTGGATCTTCCATGTTATATCAGGTGAAGAGTTTATGTAATAAATCATGTTTAAGTGTGTAATAAAAAAGCAGAGTTGTAATATGAAACATTTATAAATTATAGTTTATTTAGTGGAAATTTTTTAAATAATAATATTAAATGTATATTAGCTTTATTTTCGGGGATTTGTTTGAAAAAAAATTGATTTTTGGGTGAATAGTGAAAAATATTGATTTTTATAAAAAATGTCAGTTCTCTTAAAGAATTTAAAAATTTCCAGTATATTTTTTATTGGGATTAAATTAACTTTAATCCCATTTTTCCAAATTAATCCAACTAATTCAATTATAATCAACATTACTTATGAGTTTTTTATAAAATCATTGTTATGTTTAAAATGGTTATTTTTCTAAAAATAATTTTTCATTGCATTTCGTGAATTTATATTAAAATAAAATTTAATAACTTTTATAAATTAAATATTTGAAATTTTATATTAATTTTCAAATTTAATATTAAAAAAATTTAATAATTTATGTTTCATTTTTTTCATAATGATTAGTAACCAAGATAAAAGTTTATCACTTTGGTAAAGGATAAAAAGGGTTAAATTGGGTTCAAACTATGGGATAAGGTCAAAAAAATCATGTAAAACACATCCTTTATTACATTGGATGATTTTATTTTAACCATAATAATACAATATTTGATAATATAAAATTTTATTACCAAATCACTTTTGTTATAACCTTTATATTATTTTAATTAAGGGATAATTACAAAATATCGCTCTCTTTATTTTAATATATATAATATGTTTACATAGAGATAAAATAATTTATGACTGTTTATAAATATATATTTCTTATTATAATAAATTATTTTTTTAATTTTAATTTATTTTAAATTTTTTATGATGGAATAATTACCTATAATTTTAACATAATGGCGACAAAGCATTAGTGAAATTAGTATCGAAACTATATAAATTATTTTAAAAACATTGAATGTAATATGTTTTGGATGAATTATAGTCTTACATGAATTTAATGGATAATTTTTAAGTATAATTGAGATAAATAGTATTATTATAATAGAATAAAAATTTAAAAGGTTCTCAATCTCTTAAATAATTAATATTAGTTTATTATTCATGAAGATAAAGATCTTATGTGACAAGTCGGTAAGGGGTTTCTTAACTCAATTTTATTTCATTGGGTTATATCATTTCTTTATTGACTATGTTATTAATAAAATTATATGGGAAATTAATTTTTATTTTATATATATTTTTTATACTTTTTTTAAATTTACATTTGTTTCATATAATCAGTTAATTGATTGAATCCAACTTTAAATTTTACAATCTTTGTAAGGGCTATTCATCTCAATATTATTTCATGGATAAAAGTTTCATTTTACGTAATTAGTTATCTCTATATAGTGTATATACTAAAAATTTGAAATTTTATGTCATTAATATATTTATCTTCATGGTATTTAAAGTTTCATTTGAATTTATTTCTATCAAGGGGGTTATAATTTTGAAGATACCAAAGTGGTAACGATTTATATTAAAATAAATTTTCATTTCATAATTTTCAATGTTAAATTTTTATGGAGGTAAATTATATGGAAATTATAAATTAAAAACCACATATTTTTTATCCTCTATTTATTTCTAGTGTTTTCATTTTCTCATTTCATCCTCCTCTCGTTGGTACTTAAAATGATCAACAAAATGTTTTTGAGAAAAGTCAAACTTATTTCCTTTCTGATTAGTGAACTTTTTATTCCATGTCCATTTTCTTCAAAATGATTTCAGGAATTATATTTTATATGATAAAATGTTTATTTGGATTAATTTTCAAAAATATTTGAATTTATTTTAAAAGGACTAAAAAATAATTTTTACAATGTTTTCTGAAGAGGTTATTTATGATTGTTTAGAAAAATGTTAAAGAAATAATTCTATAAATCATTACAACATGATTAGATTTTCTTATCATCATGACTATTCATTTATTTAAAGATTTATTTCTAATTTTCCATGGTTATTTTTAAATAAATTTTTTTTCTAAATATTATGGTAATTTTTAGTTTTAAAATAAATCTGAAAAATAATATTTTCACTATTTTAAAATAAATATTCAAATTATCTATTGATAGTATTTTTCATCTATATCAATATCCTTTAAATTTAAAATACTTCACTATTTATATTCTCTAATAATAAAATCCACAAACTTTCTCTGGATGGATTATGATGATTTTTTAAAGAATATTATTAGGAACCCTTTTTCATGGGTTAATCAAGTTATGAAGTGAATCATGGTTTTTTCTATAAATTTAATATTTGATTATAAGTTCTTTGTACTTTATTCAAGTTATGGTTCTTGGATATTATTTATGATGAATGGTGTGACCAATATATCTCATGATGATGTTGGAGCTTGATATATCTCATAATGATGTGTGAGCCTGATATATATCTCTGGTTTATTGGTTAATGTTAATGAATTAACTAGATAGAAATCACTCCTAAGTGAAAATGAAGTTTTCTAAATATAAGAAACTCCTAAGAGATGATGGAATTAACTGGATAGAAGTTACTCCTAATAGAATATTGGAATTATCCTAATTAATTGATTCCATGATGAAGGTATAATTTCCATAGATACCAACATGGTTTCTACATAATTGCTTTAAGTTTTAATGGACCATTTGAATTGTATTATGTTCAAATGGTTCATGATTGTTAACTCATATAACTTGTGTATTATTTAATGACTCATATTTTATCATTTAGGATCGTATGGGTATGAATTATCTTATGTTATGGTAATGAACATTTATTATGTTTTCAAACCCTTATGATTATCTTATGCTCACTGATGATATTTTATTGTTTTCTATATATACCCTTATTAAGCATTTAAGCACAACATTTTTATGTTTTCATTTCCCAAGGTTATAAAGAATGATGTTAAGTAATTTATGACTAGAAGGGTTTCGTGTGTGGAGAATTTTATGGGAGATGTTGAAGACTTATCATGTAATAAGAATATCTATGTATAATGGGAAAAAATCCCAATTGTTTGGTAAGATATGGTCTTAGTTACATAAATGGGTTTATAATTTATAAAAAAGTATAAACCTAAAAGGTAAATGGTATGTAAGTGCCTAAATATTTCCTTTTAATTATGTAATTATAGATGATTATAATTGAGTATCATCTCTTGTTATCAAAGAAAGAATTTTAAATGGTATTTTTTTAGCATTGGATCCTAGAGTATGGGTTTGAGAAATTTTTTTTAGTATTAACTAAAGGGTTTATATAGATTTAGATATTAGGATGTAGTCGATTATGGATAATATAAGAGTTATGGATATAATTGTGGGTTGAATTTTTTATGGTCAATAATAATATTATAGTCATAGATACCCTTATGAGGTTTTAAGTAATGGGGTTTTATGATAATCAATAATATTTTTGGAGATTTTTTATTAGGTTTTAATAGATTATTGATGTATATTTAACCCATTAGGTTTAACTTGTAATTTAGAATGAATGTTATTTAAGAATAATGTGATTACATTTTTCAATACAAGATGAAAGGTATAAAATAAACTTTGAGGTTAGTATGTTATTTGGTGATGAGAAAACTATGTTTAATTAGGATATAAGGTTAGTTTTACATTGGGAATTATTATCAATATTTTAGAGATAAATGTATTTTTTCTTCACAGGAAGGTTTATTCATTATGGGTATTATCTTACCTTGTTTAACCATTTAGATTTTATTTAATACATGAATAATAGGTTTTCACCATTTTATGGATCTCATTATCTATTAGAAGTTTATTTTAATGCTTTGGGAATAAGTAATATTCATCTTATATATTTATCATTTGGAATATTTGGATTAAATTGAGAATGATTAAAAACAAGTGACTAAAGGATAAATTTTTATTTATTGATATAAAGAAATCAAGTAATTATATTTTCTCTTCTTCTCTATCATTATGGTAAAATAATCCCTCAATTCTAGAGAAAACATCTTGAAAATTAAAATGTTTTCCTTTTTGATCATTGATTATTAATAGTCTTTTATCTTTTTAGGGAAAATAAGTTTTTTCATTTTTTTCTCTTTTCTCATAAAATTATAATGTTATCTCTTAAACATATCTTCTTAGGAAGTCTATATTTTCACATCCCAACAATTTTATCCTTATTTGGGAACAAAATTATATTTATTCTAAGTGAACTTCAAGAATCCATTTTTTTACATTTCAAAACTAAATTTTATTATCCCTTTTTACAATGTGGTATTTCAAGAAAGTTATTTAAAAAATAGGTTTTTCCTTTTATGATCATATGTTTTATCTTCCACTTCATGAAATTTATTTTTGAAATGTTTTAAATCATTTGTTTTTCAAACAAGAGATAAAATTGTGAGGATGAAATTTATTTAGTTTAGGATAACGTTAAAACCTACATTTTTATATTATATTACTTTAAAAGGATATTGAGTTTGATTTTGTGTGCCACACATGATACCGATCTTAAAATGATATGTGATATACTATTAAAATGGTTTATAAATATGACTATTATAAATAATTAATTAAATTGGCTTTTATAAATAGTAGTAATCACATTATGAAATATATGTTGAAATTTTTTCCTTAATAAAATAAATAATCATCCGTTCATTGATTTTCAATTCGTTAGAAATGAAAATAAAATCATTTGAAGGTAAAAGTGACACTTTTCATGTTTGCATCCTATTTTTTATCTTAATAGATTAAATTATTCACTATTAATGTGTAATTTTAATGAAATTTGTAGCCTATATATCTAATAAAATGAATTAACATTCATTTAATTATGGCTACTAAGAAAGGAATGAGAATAATGTCATTTTATGCTTCAAAAATACAGATTCTTCAAAATTGGTTTTTATTGAATTTGGTATACCGATATTATAACTAAATTATTACACTTTAAGATGTTTTAATGGATACAAAGGAATAAATTTTTATATCATTATATAAATTATATCTTAGGTTGAAGTTTTGGGATTTTCTAAAGAGATTTTATTTTTGGGTGAACGGTGAGAAATAACGATTTTTATAAAAATAAGAATTTATTTTAATGTAAAGACACATTGTATGTAAGTGATATTTTTTCATGAAAAAATGTGTGTTTTATTATATTTTATAGTTTTATATAGCCAACTAGCATATACCCAAGTGATAAAGGCACCTGCTTGGTATCTAGGAGGTCTTGGGATCAAACCATGTTGGGTGTTGGTACTATTCAGTACTATACAGGTGGTGATGTAGGTAAGATGATGTAGACATCACGCTTCACTAAAATTTAAAGCCATGTAATGGGATTCACGGCCACTGCGCCCCAAGAAAATGAAAAACATTATAATGGGGAAAAATAGAAAATAAGAAATTTAGAATTAGAAAATTTAAATCCTTCTAATCAGATAGAATAATCACCCCCACAAACAACACTATAGAAAAGAAATAGATTATTATCTAGTCAATCAACATATTTGAATAGGAAAATATATAACTTTGAGAGAACTTGTATTGGAATTTTAATGAATGGAAGAAGTAGTATTTATAGGATAAAATATGACCATTGGAATAGTAATGTTACTGTTGGAATAGTGACCAGACTGTTAAGAATAGTAATCTGACCATAGGGAATAATAATATATCCTTAAAATAATAAAATATAATATAAATAATATTTATCATGGGTAATTAAAGAAAATATAAATATTATGATTCCATAAAATAAATATCTAGATTAAAAACTCAAATAAAATACAAGCATATTTTTAATAAACTCTATTTTAATGAATTTTGTAAATAACATAATTTTCATATTAAAAATTAGAATTAACCATGTTATAAAATTATATTGATAAAACCAATTTCATTTTTATAATGATAATGTTGAAATTTTATAGGGTCAATGATTTGGTAATATTCTGAAATACTTAAATTTTTATGTGAATATTAAAAATAGAGTTTCTCAAATATCGCATATTTTATGACATAATGATGACACAATAATGACTTAATAAATAATAATTTTTTTATTTAGAACAATAATAAATTTAATAATACAAATAAGTTATTTAATAATAATAAATTATTTTTTCAAACCTAAGAGGTATTTTCCAAACTCTAAAGTCAAAATTATTCCATTAAAATAACACTTTTTCATTTATTATTTTTTCATTTTTAATAAACTTGTGAATTTAATTTATAAAGGGGATTAAATTCTAAAATAAATTTTGGTTTATTGCCATATTATTCATAATGTATAAAAAAACTATTTAACGGTTTACCTTGGATATATTATTTTACTCAATATTATAATTCACAAATACCTTTCTCATCAACCATAAATAACCCCTCACCCCTCCCTTGGAAAACCACTTCACATCCACTCACCAAAGAGAAACCTATACCCAAATACCCTCTCTTAATCACAACATAATCATTAAAAAAAATTTAAAACTATTAAACATTATATATAGATGAAATTTATAATTTAATTCCCCACAAAAAATATTTTTAATATATACATATAATATATATCTTTCACCTTCTCTTTGGACAATATACTGTTAATGGCCGGTTAACTACAAATTAGAATGTTGTCAATTATTTTATTATCACCACCATTATTGATTATTTTTAAAAAATACATACAATATATAATTATATAATTAAATTTATTCTATGATACAAGAATTAGTTTTACTTATGAATAAATGTACTTGAACAAAAATTGTGAAATCTAAACAAAACACGATATTTTTAATAAAAATATGATATCAAAATGTTTCACCTTAAAAAAGGGAATTAAAGAATAAAATAAAATTATTGTAATTAATTAAGGGTGAAATAAACTAACATTAGTTTCTTCTAGTTCCATTTTTTAACAAACCTATTATTATTATTCAGGTGGAATAAAAGAGACAAAATAAATTAGGATTTAAAGTAAGGGGATTATCGAACCCATATATTTATTTTTTGTTATTTATTATCTCATTTAATTTTTTGTTGGGGAATTCCACTAATATCCCTAAAATTTAATTTTAATATTACTTACCAAATATTTATTAGGATATACATTTTTATACATTGCCAAAATATTTTTGAATCCAAATACAAAAAAAAAATCTTTCCCAATACACCACATTGGCCCCTCTAGAAAAATTTCTCCTCCACTCAAGAATAATGATGTTTTATACCAAATTATGATTTACCTTATTCATTTTGGAACCCAAAATTTTATTCATTAAAGTATTATTTACATATAACTTTTGAAAATCATTCCTTTCCATAGGTTTATTTCATGACTATGATCATTCTCATTCCTTGTGGAATACATGATTATAAGCATTTTATGATGTGATAGGTTGGAAAATAATTATATATTCCCCCATTTAATTTCGTAACATTATATATCTCATGATATTATGTGTATTATGTGTGAACATGAATCTATCATTATTCACAATCATAATTTTATGACTTATGCACATCTGTTATTCTGGGACATGTTGTTGGCATTGTTCACAACTTTGTGTGTATTTGACTACTATGATATGATGTTTCATTATTATTCATATTACACATTCCATTCCTTTATTAAAATTTTCACTAATTATTATGATGATTATACTGTGCTTATGATATTATGATGTTGATTATGCTCACCAATTTACTATTGATTCATGTCCCTTATCCCCCCTTCCTTAGCTTTTAGCTTAACCCTTTACTTATTGTATATCCTCATGTGATTAAATTAAATTTGGATAATTTGAGAGATGTTATAAGGATAAAAAAGAAGCATTTAAATGATTTTTATTTTTTATTATGTATAATTTATGTATGTGCCTAATCTTTCTAAGATACTAAAACTTTCAATCTTCGATTGTTCCCTATTATGTTATTGATATTAGAAATGATGTAATGGTCATGTAAGAAAAAAAATTATTGCTATTTTTTCTATCATATAATTTCTTAGTTAATTTTGTAATTAGTATTAAAAACCAATAATACAAACCCTAATGATAAGTCTATGTGTAAATAAACAACCTATACTTTGGTAAAGTATAAGAGTGTGTGGTTTCCGAGCAATGAAATCCCCATATAGATATTAAAAGCGTATGTGGTTCTAGTGTATTTGTACATAGAGTTAATAAACTTCTAAAGGGAATATTGTTTATTTAATTTATCATCATTATGGGAATGAAAAAGAGGCCTTGTTTCACACCTAGTTTTACACTCCCATAGAATATTCTTAAGTTGATCACAAACTCTATGCAAACCATTATGAAGGAAAAATAACTAATGTAATTATTCATCTTTAAAATTAGAAATAGATTAAAGTACAAGACCCAAGAATCATGATTTGAGGAAAAGATTCTAAAAATATAGATCTAATAAGATATGAATTTTTAATTAACTTCTGCATAAGGGTAAATTATTTATTAATAATTATTGACTTATGTTTTGTTTAAAACTTTTCTATTTTAGATAATACAGGGAACCAATAGAAACCATAATAACAATCCACTTGAGGTAAAATGAAATTATTATCTAAAAAATATCCCCAATTATATGGGATGTGGAGTTAAAACTATTATGGTGATGATTACATAGGCATCTCATTCTATGAACAATAACCTGAACCATGTGGAACATCCACCTTTTCCTAAGAAGGAGAAACTATTTATCGATTCCTTTATGTGGAAATGATCACTGACATTCAGGTGGTCTTATAATCCACTTGTCACATAATAGGTTGAACCTATCATGAGTTATGAGGTGTATTTCACAATTATTACAATATACACCTCAGTTTGTGTTATCAACAACAATAGAAAAATAGATTGATTCTTTATTGGTTTAAAAACACACCTTTTAAAGGATATAACTATAAAAAATATTTGGAGTTATGAATAATTAATTATATGCCCTCTAAAATAAGTAATTGAGTTCATAGAATGGTCCCATGGTTATGGAGATAAGAAATAAAATATGTTTCAAGATGGTGGACTGAATGAAAAAGGAGGCGAAAAGATCCAAAATGTTGAAAGAAACATCAAGCGAATTGTAAGGACTTAGTAACAAACATTAAATACTCTAATGACTTAATAATATAATTCAATTTCTTATATTCCAAAATATCTTTTAGGTTTAAATTTTTAGAGATTTAGGTCATAATTATTACATAAAAACCCATATATATACAAATTATACACTTCTAAATAATATCCATTTTTTCTACAATATAAAACTTTTAAAATAATTTATGATTTATTTTCATGAAAAATATTCACATCTATTAATGTGACTTCATCCTTGTTATTACACATCCTTAATCCTTATGTTTTTTTAAATATGGGGTGAGAATAATATGCTTAGTAAGGTACATAAAAATAATAATTCTATTATTCCAATGAAAATAAGAAATCCCATATTTGATTACCTTTATCTCCAAAATTCTTTGAATATATGAAATAATACATTTCCACATAGAAAACAAACACATTTCTGATTCAAATAAAACCTTTAAAACCCATAATAAAAATATAAAAACATTTTTAGAAACAAAGATCATCATATTTATAAAACCAATTCAATTGGAATAACCATAAAACTAAAATCCAATATAATCATTTGGAGAACATAATCATTACTCAATGAATCAGAGAGATTTAATGGGGCCTGACCTTCATATAATCTATATCAGGATCTCCCATTTTTCATGATCTATAATAGGGGTTAACCCTTCATATAAACTATATTGGTCACACCTGTGATATATAATGGAGATCAACCCTTTGTATAAGCTATATCAGGCTCCCCTGAGATATATAATGGGGATCAACCCTTCATATAAGCTATATCAAGCTCACCCATTTTTGATTAGATATAATGGGGATCAACTCTTTGTATTAGTTGTATTAGGATCACCCATTTTTTGTGAGATATAATGGGGCTCAAACCTTCATATAAGTTGTATCGGGATCACTTGTGAGATATAATGGGAAACAAATCATTATATAATATATATTGGTCTCACTCATTTCTCAAATATAGTTCTCAAGTATCATATTATAAAAAAATATTTTATAATTGAAAATTTTTATCATAAAACACTTTTAAAAAAAATTTAACCCATGTACATGAAAATTTCAGATATTAAAATTCCATTTCCTTTTAAAAACACTTTTTCAATTCCAAAATACACAAAAAAGGGAAAGAGATTATTTCTTCAAAGAAAAGATGAATTATTATATAAGAAGATAGAAATCAAATGATGATTAAGGTAGAGGGAAAATTCATTGTCCTTGTATATAATAAAATAAAACATAACTTTTTTGTATTTTTGTCAAAATGTTCCATATAAAACATTTAAAAATATTTTTTTTGAAAACCATTTAAATAAAGTCAAAAGTGATATAAAATGTAAAGAACCAAACCCTAGTAACCCTGATCTATTGGTTACTTTATTACATTGGAACTGGATATAAGAAATAACATATTTAAGAATAGAATAGTTAAGTAGTATTGGTAAACTAGATACATATTTGAAATTCACATTACAATTGAAAACATAAAATACAAAAAGTGTTTTCTTTGAGAATTCCATATTTCCCCCTTTATTATTTCCCTGCATATCAATTAGATTACACTTCCTAGTATCCTATAAAAAATAAAAAATAATTATGGGGGGATCTTATATTCTCAGAAAGAGTAATCATACATTATAATCTATAATTAATAAATAATAATAATCAATATGTAATGTTGAATAATAGAAACACATTCCATTTTGACAATAAATTTAGAATTATATGGAAGGTATAAATAATACTGAAATACAGATATATAAATAATCACATGATCTTGAAACTTAGTAATGGATATTCTAAAAATAACAATAATCACATGGGAATAAATAAATAATCTCAAAACGAGGTAATTCATAATGTCAAATGTCTGAAACATATTATCAAGAACTTTAACAGGATAGTTTAAATATGTGCATAGAAATACATCTAATTTGGCCAACTAATTTGTATCAGGAGACCTATCGATACCTTGAGGGGCTATCAATAACTAGTAACCACACATCTCTTATTAGGTATAATGAATTCCTCATATCAAAGGTGGTGATAATAATCAACATAAATATTCAAATTGAAAAACTGATATATGAATTGTTAATACTTACACTACTCATATATTACATAATCATAAACCATCTGAAGTAATATGGTGAATGGTAATAAAATTGTACATCCTCAGTCATACTGATCATAAACTATACAAATAAATAATAAGGATGATATCAAAACAACATATCTATAGTGGATCATAATTTCAATAAAGTTCTGATGTCATTGGTGAATATAAGTACCGTGAAAAGATCCCTTAAAAACATTCTTGAGGAAAATAACCTATGCATTTGGAAAATAAATTTTTATAACTAAAGGTTCACTAAAATTATTTAAAATTATTTTATATTAAAATGACGTTTGAGACATGTAAAGGAATATTTGAAACATTTAGTGGTTATTATGGTATAAAATTTCATTCATGTCATACATGTTAAAAAAATATTACTTCCACATTTTTTTGAAAAAGCCAAAAGAGAATTGTTTGGAAAATAAAATGAATATTACTTTTAACAAATTAGTGAAAAATTAAAATTTGGGTTAAAATTTCTTTAATAAATCATTTATTTAATTTTAAAAACATTTCTGAAAACATTTTTATAAAATATAGTTTTGGAAGAAAAATGATTTTTGACAGAAGATAGAAATAAGGCCAGGTTTTCTAAAAAAAATTTATAAATATTTTTAAGTATAAAAGAGTGTAAAAATGGAATTATAACTTTAAAATTTAATTAATAACCATATTAAAATAATATATATTGAGTTTATGATATAAATATCAAATAATTCTCCTAATGTAGACTTAAACATAAACGATCCCGAATAATGATGAGAATGTTAAATAAAGCCTTACCACTTTGTTAACTTTTGAATCGTAATCCCCATAAAATAAAAAACATCACATGAAACTTTAAATAACATGAATATAAATATATTAATGATATAATAAATCAATAGGGGCATTAAATGCACTAGACAAATAAATAAGTGGGGAATATGGAATATATCTTACGAAAGTAAAAATGTGATGAGAAACCATTACCTTAGGTTCGACTCACTTTGTATGTATTTAATATAGTGACCATATACATTTACTCATTCTATTACATGATTTTAATAATAATTATACATCAAATTACAAGCCAAGGATCGCATAGTCTTGTGTCTTAGAGATTAGGTACATAAATAAACATCATGAAACCCAAATAAAAACATATTTTATTTAATATTAATAGTTATATCCTAACTCTATTTGATCCCTTATATCTGTATAGAATAACCTATGGGAAAATATGAACAAAATTATGATCTAAAAATACCATTAAGGAAATAAACATAATAATAAAGGTAAGAACAAGGGTTATAAGACATAATTTAATGATATAAAAAGGCATGGAACATGAATAAACATATGGAATCATAACATATAGAACATGGGGTCATATAATCATGGAACCATAGTAATGTGAAACAAAAATTAAACATGACTTTATCATGATTAAAGGCTCATTACACATAGAGTATCACGAGTCAAGGCTAACCACCATGATCGTTGCACATGGAACATGAGTCAAGGCTAACCACCAAAACCATTGCACATGACATCTCATGAGACTAAAAATTACCTAATTCATTGGATTGGTATCTAGGTGAACCAATCATAATATGTTCTTGAATATGTGTTCCACATGAATAATAATACATAAGGAATAAAACATAAACACAAGGGTTTCCCATGGAAATAATCGAGTATCATAATCTTGTCAAAAGGCATAACAAAATGGAATGTCATAATGATGTCCATGAAAGAAAGGATTTAAATTATACATGTACATTCATAAGGTAAAATAATAATATCTCATGATATGTGATTTAAAACTAAAGTGAAAACTTGTAAAAACAGTGTTTAATAAACTTCATAATTAAAACATTTTTGGGTGGTTTAAGGAAATTATTAAAGGTTATTGTAAATGGAAAGGAATAAATTTTTGAGTAAAAATAGAAATTAACTAATATAATATTTCATGATCAAATGAGTAATTTTATAAAAATAATAAATAATATTATTTTGTGAACATGAAAATGGGTAAGAAATTGAGAAGTTCCCTTGAATCGGGTTTACTTTTTGAGATTATTTGAGAAGGCAACCTTATCAAAACATGTATTACCCCATAAAATGGATTATATGATATGGATAAATGATTATATAAAATATAAATATAATCTATATTAATTAAATAAAAATAAATAAGAGTTACATTAGGTAAAGAGAGAGAAAACATAACTCGAAGAAAATATGGAGGTTCATAAAGGATCCCTTACCTTATGTCTGAAATGTTTCTCAACTTGATCTTAATGTCCTGGATAAATAAAATAAAATAAATAAATTAATTAATTAAGAATTTATTCTTCATGTATTTTATTTATTATAATTTTATTATGTTTATTTATTGCCTTTTATGGGTTATAAGATATAATTTCATCATTTAAGAGTGTTCATTTCCTTTGTTTTCATGGTGGGTTTGCTTGTTTACTTGAATAGAAAATCATGCATAATAAGAATGGTTGTCCATAATTGAAGTTATATTTTATTAATGAAAATAAATAATATTAAATGATATTATTAATCATTTCATTATATATAATGAGGATGAATCATTAAATAAGACGTTAGTGATAATCGTTTAGATTAATTTGGCAATTTCTCAATCCTCATAAACTAGTTTCGTTATATTAATTGATATCATGTATATATAATGATTCCATAATCTTAAATAAGATATAATACATAAATAATAATCCTTATAAACCATAAAAATGGTTTTGTGACCAGACTTGAAGATGATAATAGAAATCTAAAACTCATCATCCTTGAATATGATAAACTTACACATCAGAGATGATGTTTTCATTTTTTGAATGAAAGGATAGAGAAAGAATTAAGGATGGAATATTCCATAAACATAATAAAATTTCAATATATGTGATATACTAGATCAAACATTCTAATTGGATAAGGGGAGGTGATTAGAGAATAAGAAATGAAAATAAATTAGAAAGAAATTAAAGAAAATGAAATAGGTTTTTACCTCTGGAATTATTCTCCTTAAGAACCTCTTTTAGGGACTTGAATTTGGTATTTTGATGAGACCAATGGCTCTTGGAAGTGGGGTTATTATGAATATATTTTATTAGTATGTGTAAAATTGTCAAATCATGAGAGGTGTGAAGATAAGAGGAGGTGAGGGGTCATATTTATAGTGGGGGAGGGGGTGTTTTCTCATTATTTTAATCATTAGTTTATTATTTTGGATCATGAAAAAAATAGTGATGATTATTGTGAATAAATATAGTAAATAATTAATTATAGTTTTAAAAAATGGTTCTTAAATCATCTAAGCATCATTCATTACTCAATAATTCATGTATTTATCTTATACTGTAAATTACTGTATTTTACTATTCACAAAAAAATCAAGTATTTTATGAAAATCCCAAAATTTCACTCAAACCATTTTTTACATGTATAGTTGCAAAATGAAATACATTTTATTAAAATAATTTTCTAAATATTATAAATTTAAATTTAAAATTAAAAAAAATTATTTAATTGGAAAATATCAATTTTAAAATCATAACAGATTTTGTAACACTTTGAAAAATTAATTAAGGTTTTATAAAATTACCTTATAATAATAAGATAAAAAATATTAATTATCAATGAATTTTATGGAAATAAATTTTCTTTTAAATTATTGAATTAATTATAAAATTGAAAATAAACACTTATGTTTTATAAAATTATCAACACAAAATTAATATTTTCAAAAACATTTATTTACTAATACTATGAGATAAATATATCATATTTTAATTTATAATATACCCATATTTTGTTTATACTTTAATAAGTGATTTTATTATTCTATTTTCTAGTTTACTAATCATAAGATTCATATTACTATTCCAAAGTTCAAGTTACTATTTCATCTGTATAGGTTTCTTAACTTCAAAAAATACCTCTTATTTTATTCATTCTTCATTTATAAAGTTGGTATTATGTTTTTAATGTGATTTTATGTTATTTATACTATATAAAATAATTATAAGAAGGTAATTTTCATTGATAAAATTTTGGTTTGTTACATTCTTCTCCCCTTATGAAATTTCACCCTTGAAATTTCATTTTACAAACTATGGGGAAAATAGGAGAGGGTACTTCTCCTTTATTACTTCCTCTTGTTCCAATGTTGCCTCTTTATACTTATGGTTCCACCATAGTACTTTGACCAGTTGAGTGGTCATGTTGCGTAAAACTTTATCTCTACAATCCAAGATCTTCACTGGCTACTCCTCATAAGAGAGATCATTATCTAATTGTACCACCTTTGAATTTAGTTCATATGAGGGATCTAGTATGTACTTCCTCAAGAAGGATACATGGAATACATTGTGTACTTAATACATGGTAGGTGGATGTTTTAGTCTATAGTCCAAAACTCTAACACAATCAAGAATCTTGAAGGGGTTATGTATCTAGAATTCAGAATTCCTTTCTTCCAAGATCTCATGATTCTCTTCCATGAAGACATATATCGACATAGATATTCTATCAAATTTGGGATTCCTTGATGTGTTTCTGAATGGTTTTCACTTTCCCCCCCATTTTTTAGACTATTTCAAGTCCTAGAAGATGTTCACTAACTTCATACCAGCATGTCAGTGTTCTACATCATTTTCTATAAAGGGCTTCATATGGAGACATTTGGATGCTGGAGTGGAAACTATTATTGTAGGTGAATTCAAATATGGGAAGATGTTGGTCTCATCCTCATTTAATGTTCATAGAATATTCTCTCAACATGTCTTCTAGTGTATAAATATTTTACATAGACTGACCATCATTTTGAGGATGACAGGCCATACTGAAGTTTAGACTAGTGTTCAGAGCATGTTGGAGACTTTTCCAGAACAAAGAGGTGAATCTCAGAACTCAATCAGATATAATTAATAGTGGTACTCCATGAAGCCTTACAACTTCTTTTATGTATATCTGTGAAAGTCGATCCAGTGAGAAATCCTATCGAATTGTGATAAAGTGGGTTGTCATTCTAATATGATCCCTAATGTCCCATATAATATTGTTCCCTCTAGATGTCTTTCGAAGTCCAGTGAAAAATTTCATGGTGATTCTTTCCCACTTCTATGTTGGTATATATAATTTTTGCATCATAATTTAGACTTTTTCTTTTCACCCTTCACTTGCTCACATACAAGGCACTTTGATTATATCTAGTGATATCCTTCTTCATATTTTCTCACCAATAGCGCTATCAAAGATCTTAATACATCTTTGTGCTACCTAGGTTAATAGAGAAGAACGATCTATGTGAGTCATTGAAAATCTATTTCTCTATATTTGGATTGGACGGTACACATAGTCATGACCCAAATCTCATGATTCCTTCCTCATCCATTTTGAACACTATGGATTTCCCATTTTAAAGCTTCAACCTTCTTCTGAATTTCCATCTTATTTCTTTGAGAATCCTTTATTTTCTCCATGAGGGATGGTTGAGTAATAAATTGAGAAATGATCAATTATGTTCCTTCCTTAATGATTCTAATTTCTATCCTTTTAAAGTCTAAGAAGATTGGATTCTTTTCAATTCTCACCATTGATAAGGATATAGGATCCTCTCCACTTAAATCATCCTCCACTTAATTTTCCTTAACAGGATGGTAGTGGATTGAGCAGTCATAATTCTTGATGAGATTCATAATCAAAGTTGGTGAATTTTAATCTCTATCTTTGTAAAAATATATTTAAGTCTCATATGATTAGTATATACCTCACACTTATCCCCATAAAGATAATGCTGCTAGATTTTCAATGCAAATATCATATCTTCCAACTCCATATCATGTGTGGGATATTTTTTAACCTGAATTTTCAACTTCCTTGAGGCGTAGACTATAACTTTATCATTTATCATCACCACACCACATAATACCTTCTTTGAATCATTGTTTTACACCACAAAGAGTTCCCCACTTATTGGTAGTGTGAGAATTGGTGTAGTGATAAGCCTCTTTTTCAACTCTTTAAAGCATTCGTCACATTCACTTGTCCATAAAAACTTCACTCCCTTCCTAGTAAACTTGGTCAGTGGGTTTGAAAACCATGATAATTTCCTCACAAATCTTCTGTAATACCTGGTTGGACCAAGAAATCTACAAATCTCTGTAACAGATGTTTGCCTCGACCACTCTTTGATTACCTTTGTATTGGAAGGGTCCACAGATATCCCTTTTCTGGGGATAACATGCCCCAAAAAAATACACTTCCTTCATCTAGAACTCGCATCTACTATTCCTTGCATATAGTTTCTCCCTTCACAAATTATTAAGAACAATATTAAAATACTCCTCATGTTGCTCCTTTCTCTTGGAGTATATCAGAATATCATCTATAAAGACTACCATAATTTTTTCAAGGTAATATCTAAAGACTATATTCATTATTTCCGTGAATATTTCTAGAGAATTAGTGAGTTCTAGGGCTATCACTATGAACCCATAGTGTCTATACCTCATTTACATGTGTTCTTGGTAATATCTTAATTCATCACCTTTAATTAGAGATATCTCGGCTGAAGGTCCACCTTAAAGAAATAATTGGCCACATGTAGTTGATTAAACAAGTCATATATCTATGGAAGGGGACACTTGTTATTTATTGTGATTTTATTGAGATCATGATAACAAATACATGGGGTCATTGATCCATATTTCTTCTTGAAGAAGAGGACTGGAAAACCCCATGGTGAAGCACTCGGGCATATAAATCCCTTGTCCAGATTTTCCTGTAACTTCTTCTTCAAATCTTCTAGATCAACAATGACCATTATATAAGGTGTATTTGATATAGGAAAATATCCAAGAATAATTTCAATTGAGAACTCAACCTCTCGATTAATAGGAAGACCAGTAAACTCGTCATCGAAAACATTAGTGTAGTCCCTCACAATGGGAATGTCTTCGAGCATGATTCTCTTATTTATATCGATCATTTGAGATTGGTATGATTTCTCATAAGGTAGCAATATTCACATTTGAGATAATTATTATGAAGGATATTCATCATCCTCTTTACACTTATACAGAATTGTAGGATGCCCTGAGATGTGGAGAGTGATCTATATTTCCTGATATTTCATGTTGGATTTGTATAAAGATAGTCAATCCATGCCCAAAATAGAATCAAACTATACCAAGGGAAGTAATATATGATTTTCTGGGAGGTTTAGTCCACAAAAATTGATTTAGGAGGAGTTATATACTGTGGATTCACTAATCTCCCCATTTTCCAATCTCACAAATAACTCAACCCCCATATTTTGAGGTGGTGTTTGAATAGTTCTACTAAACTTGCAATATAATAAAGAATTCATAGAACTAGAATCAAATAGTATGTTCTCTATTATTGAAATAATAATAATTATACCTATCACCAAGTCATTATTAGGTTACACCATAGTAGTAGTGATAGCATGTTACCTTCCTTACTTCTTTAGAGGTTATTGTTTCTAATTGCCTCCAATAACCCTTAGATTATGGAAATGGTTCATAAAATAGACATGTTACTTATTGTCATAACACTACAATATAAGATTAGTGTTGATCTAAACCTTACCCTCATCTTACACATTACTGAGATATTCATATCCCTACGGAATTTATTAGCTAGATTCCCCATTCATCCACATTTAAATCATTTCCTGGTTCCCTTTATACAATTCACATGATTCTTCTTCCTACAATTTTGACATGTGGGATGTTGGTTATTATTTCCATTATACAATTTACCATACTCTATTTTCCACTTTTTATCATTGGGCCCACGAGACCAATGAGATTCTCTGATCTCCATTTCAACCTTGAGGGCACAACACAAAATATCTTCATAGATATTAATATATAGAATTTCCAATGATTTTCATAGACTCATCTTAAGTCCACTAAAGAAGTGATCTATCATTCTTTCAATATTCATGAAAAATATATAGGCATATCATGAAATCCTTGTGAATTTTTCTTCATACACCCTGATATACTTTCCCTCTCTCTGCTTCAATCTGAGGAACTCCCTTTCAATCTTGAGATAGAGAGTTTGGGGAAAATATTTATTGAAAAACATTTTCTTGAATTCCTTCGAATCCATGGAAGAAATTTCTTCTTTTCAATTGGTGTTCTTGATCAATTTACACCACTGATCCGCTTCCCTATCAAAATGATAGACCACCATAACAAATTTATCTTCTTCCAAGAATTGGAGGACATATACTCTCTTTTTAATGGAGTTAATCCATTGTTCAATGAGGAGGGGATAAGAAGATCCACCAATAATAGGAGGAATTTACCATATGAATGATTTAATGGAAACTTTCTCTTTATTAGGATATGTAGTAAGTTCCACATGATTCAAGTTATTATTTATAACATGATCCAACTAATAAAGTTATTTCATAAAGTTTTGAGAAATTGTTCCCATCATATTTGGAATTTAATTAGGAAAATTATTGAATTTCCAATCACATTGATTTTTGGAACATGTTCTAATATTTCCAACCATTAACTAAGAAAAATAAAGTGAAATTAGGGTGCTTGAATACCTAGTTAATAACAATGTAAAAAAGAAACTTTGAACATGAAATCATAAGCTTGTAATGGAAAATTATATCCTAACTTGTGATTCCTAGATTTCAATCTATGATATCAAAGATCTATTTCCTAACATATACTCTTATGTGAATTTTTTCCTTAATAATATTTCGTATTGAGATTACGAATTTACCAAATTATATCCCCCGGGAGTGTTAAGCTAGGTGTGCAATAAGGCCGGTTGTCATATACTGGGTTACCCCAAGTCAGGCCCAGCACACATTATCCGAGTTGCTACTCCTAGGTATATTTTTTGCAAGATCCACATCCATCTATAGTGTCCAGATCTAGATGTATTTTATTGATAAACCACTTACTCTATTTTTACATAAATTTTGGGATGTTTTCTTATGATTAGTATTATACCTATGGGTTTCACTAGTGTTTTATAATCCTAATCCCAAAAATAACTAAACATTTGCTCATATACCAACTATATCAACCCTATCCATTTACAAAAACTATTACATGGTTTTAATAATAATTAAACATCAAATTATAAGACAAGAATCATAAATTCTAGTGTCTTGGAGAATAGGTACATAATTAAACATCATGAAACCCAAATAAAAATATATTTTATTTAATCTTCATAGTAAGATCCTAACTCCATTTGAGACCTTATATCTACATAGGATAAACAATGGAAAACATGAACAAAATAATGATAAAAAAATCCGAGTAAGTAAATAAACATAATAATAAAGCTTAGCACATGGGTTAGGCGGTATAACATAATGATATAAAAAGGAATGGAACATGAATAAACATATGGAATCATAACATATAAAACATGCAATCATATAATCATGGAATCATAGTAATTTGGTAGCAATATAAAACATGACTTTAGCCTTATTAAAGGGTAATTTCACATGGAGGATCATAAGTCAAGGCTAACCACCAAGACCTTTGCACATGGAGCATGAGTCGAGTCTGACCACCAATACCATTACACATGAAATCTAGTTAGAATAAACATTACCCAATGCATTGGAGTTGTATATGGGTGTAACCATCATAACAGGTTCATGAATATGTGTTCCATATAAAGAATCGTACAAAAGGAATCAAACAGAAACATGAGGGATACTCATTAAAATAATTGGGTATCGTAATCAAGTCAAAAGGAATAACAAAAAAGGAATTTCATAATAAAGTCCACGAAATAATGGATTTAAATCATAAATGGAAAATAATAAGGTAAAATAGTCATATATCATGATATTTGATGTTAAACTAAATCAAAAACATTTAAAAATAGTGTTTAAGAAACATTAGAAATAAAACATTTTTTTGCAGTTTAAGGAAAATATTAAAGGTTCGTGTAAACAGAAAGGAATAATGTTTTAATAAAACCATAACTAAACCAAGGAAGTAATTAATGATAAAATTATTTATTTTACCAAAATAATGGTGTCTTAAATCATATTATGTAGAGCACATTAAAATGGTTAAGAAATAAGGAAGTTCCCTTGAATTGGATTTTCTTTTCGGAAAGATTTGAGAAGGGAACCTTATTAAACATGTATTACCCCATAAGATAAGGATGATATGATCTAGATACATGATTTTGGAACATATAAAACTAATCTATAATTATTAAATAAAAATAAATAAGATCTAAATTGTTTAAATAGAGTGAAAACATAACCCGAAAGAAATATAGAGGTTCAGAAAGGATCTCTTACCTTATGTCAGAAATAGTTATTTACATGGTATTAAATACATGAATAATCAAGTTAAATCAATTAATTAATTAATTGAGAACCATTTATACATGATTTGTTTTACTATAAATTTATTATGTTCATTTATGTCATTTTTCTGGAGTTATAAGATACAACTTTATCTTTTAGGAATGTTTGTTTCCTCGGTTTTCATGGTCGATTTACTTGTCTACCGGTATGGAAAATCATATATAATGAGAATGGTTTTAAATAATTGAATTTATATGTTATTAATGATAATAAATAATAATAAATCATTTGGTTATATGGAATGAGGATGAATCATTAAATAAGATGTTAGTGATAATCGTTTAGATTAAATTGACGGTTTCTCGATCATCATGAACTAGTTTTGTTTTGTTTTTTATTATTATGAATATATAATGGTTATATAACATTAAATAATATATAATGAATATATTTCAATATGGTTCAACTATAAAAATGGTTTCATGACCAACCTGGAATATGGTAATAGAAATTCAAAACCCTTCGTCCTTGAATGTGATAAATTAACACATCACGGAAGATGTTTTCATTTTTTGAACCAAAGGAGAGGGAAATAGTTGAGGATGGATTATTCCATAAACATAATAAAATTATATTATATGTGAGATACTTTAGTTACCATTATAATTTGATAAGATTATGTGAGGAGAGAATAAGAAAATATAGGAAATTAGAAATAAACTAAATAAAAAAAGAGGTTTTTACCTCTTGAATTATTCTTCTTGAAAACCTCCTTGAGGGACTTGAGTTTGGTATATTGATGAGACCAAGGAATCCTAGATTTGGGGGAGGGTATTGGGAAGATATTTTATTATAATTTGGACAAGGCTCAAAGCTTGAGAGGTGTGAGGAGAATAAGAGATGATGGTGGTATTTATAGTGTAGGAGAGGGATGTTTTCTCATTATTGTAATCATTAGTTTATTATTTTGGATGAATAAAAGAAATAGCGAGGATTATTGTGACTAAATAAAATAAATAATGAATTATATTTAGAACCAACAATTCTTACATCATCCAAATATCATCCATGACTCAATAATTCATGTATTTAGCTTATACCCTAAATTTCTCTAGTTTACGATTCACCAAAAATTCAAGTATTTCAGTAAAAACCCAAAATATCACCCTAACAATTTTTCAATCTTAATAATTAAAAAATGAACTCTATTTTATTAAAATAATTTTATAAATATGATGATATTAATTTTTTAATTAATATAATTATTTAATTTGAAAATACTAATTCTAAAATTATAACTGATTTTGTAACACTTTGAAAAATTAATTAAGGACTCATAAAATTATCATATAATCATAAAATAACAAAATATTAATTCCTGAATACATTTTATTGAAATTAACTTTCTTTTAAATTATTATATTAATTAAAAAATTAAAAATAAACACTTATGTTTTATAAAAATATCAACACTAAATTAATAATTTCAAAAACATTTATTTACTTATACAATGAAATAAAGACATAAAATTTTCATTTATAAGATACCCAAATTTTATTTATACTTTCACACATTATATTAAAATTCTTTTATACATTTTAATAATAATAAGAGTCATATTAATATTCCAACGATCAAGTTATTGTTTCATCTGTATAGGTTTCATAACTTCAAGAAATACCTCTTATTTCATTCATTCATCATTTATAACGTTTTTATTGTGTTATTAATGTGATTTTATGTGATTTATACTATATAATATAATTATAAGAAGGAAATTTTCATTGATAAAATTTTGGGTTGTTACATTGTACCTCCTGTATAATAAATATATATTCATTATTAATATATTAAAGAACCGTAATAATATATATCATTCCATATATGATCCTCTAAAAACATTTTATCACATTTGGGTCAATAATATTTCATTACTTTAAATATAGGCACTAATTGTTTTTTTTTATCATGTGTGCTTTATCATGGAAGTTCTGGATATTTTATATAGGATATAGTTTAATCATAACTATAATGATATTAATATTATAAATATTATTTTTTCATTATATATATATATATAAAATTCCTTGTAAATTGTACATATAACATGAATTGCATTTCTTCCTAGAGATAATAGGTCGTACGTACGCACGGGCAGTGATATCATTACCTTAAAGGGTGAAAGGGTAAGGAAGTGTATATTATATTAATTTTCCAAAATTGATATCACATTATATATATCACATATATTCATTAAATTTATCATTATTAAAATACATGTAAATAATAACTAAATAATGAATCACAAAGCTTTATAAGTAGGTAGTCCACCGTACACACGAGCGACGTTATCATATTTTAAACAAAATGGAAAGTAAGAGGTTATATGTGATTATATAACACCATGAGTATAATTATACCATAAATATTATATATATATATAATCCATCATTATATCCCATTGTTATATGATTATATGGAAATGAGTTATATTTGTTCACGAGGAGGTAGCCCGCCATGCACACGATTGATGATTTCATTTCCCATTTGATGGAAGTGGATATGGATAAATATTATTCCATAAACATAATAATATCTCAGTTTATGGTAGATATTGTTTATTATATTTTATTTTTTAATACATAATTTATAATTGTAAAATAATAAGGAAAATAACGATCTTAGTGAAGGCAATCAACTTCTCTTAGAGAAAACTCTTGGATCTCTTCTTAAGATCCCTAGGGTTTTTATTTTGGTGGAAAAAACTAGAATGTGTCTAAGGATTTTTGGGAGATATTTTTTTGGGTTTTTTTATCCAAATGGATATAGATATCTGAATAAGTGAGGGGAGTGAGTACTCATTTATAATTGAGGAGGAGTGGCAGTTTTTTAAATACCCCAAACAATTCAATAATGGGAAGTCACTCCCACACCAAGTGGCTCAAAAATTAAAAATTAAAGGGATATATGGATGATATGGTATATCCCAAAATCTACCACACTAAAAAATATTTTTTTAAATTCCTTAACTTCTATGTTTCCTTACATTTACCATTTTAGTTTTTCTCTATGATAACTAGTCTCTATATCCTAAGACTAAAATAAACTAATAATTATTAAATAAGTTTTACCCACTAATTGTAATTATTAAATCATATTTATCAAAAGGAATCTTTTACGCTTTGAAAATTAATTTTAACAAAAGTGCATGTAACGTGCAAAAAACCAGTTCTAACCATAACCGCGGTAACAAAGGTTTTACTCTTTATGGGTCAATTTATTAACTAAAAAATTAAAATTAGTATATGAATAGAAAACAGTTTATATTTTTAAAAATTTCAAAATATTTTAAAATAAAATATGATTTTTAGGTATTTTAAATAATTTAATAAAATATAATTTATTATAAAATAATAATAATTTCAATTTTAATATTATTCATTTAAGTTGAATTTAAAAAATATCATAAAAATGGTGGAATTTTTTTCTATTAGGTTAAAACCTATATAATATTATATATTTATTTACAAAATTAATGTAACACAATAACTAATTCAATTTATATTACTTTTAACATTTTCTAGTATCACTTATTTTAGTTTTTATTAACTAAATAATTAACATGTTTCTAATTCTTAAACATTTAAAGTAATTATATGATTGATAAACATTAAAAATTATTATCATGAAATTAATTTCATTATACTAAAAATTAACATCCATATTCATTGACATATTTCTTTTTTCCCTATGTGAATACATAATTAAAATTTAAAAGTAGGATGGTGACATTTTTTCTTTTTCATTACTTCAATTATTATATAGGTCCCTTTCATATAAAAGTGTCCTAAAAATACATAAAAATAGATCTTAAGGTGATAAGGGTATAAATAGTTTCATTAAATATGTATTTGATAAGTTTTTAGGACATTTTAGCCCTTATCGTTTTATTATAACCCATATGTAGACTAATTTTTACCTTAATTTCTGTAATTAATTGTTATATTTTCACTATTCATTATGGTAAAAAAATAAAGTTGAGCATGTAAGATAACCTAAATTATTTTGATTCAAGATATGGAATTAATTTTTTCATATTAAATTCATATAATTGAAAAAATTCAACTTAAAATTAAACATGCACACACGTTAAAAAACCAGTTTCTCCAATAAAAGATATTCAAAAGTTTAAAAAGTTTTTCAATCCGGGTTTAATATGAAATTGATTACAATAAACTAATTTTTTTAACTTTTAATATAATTTAACTAATTTTTTTATAAAAATAATTTAAAATATTATTTAATTCATTAAATAATTTAATCATAAGGGCAGTTTTCAATAAAAAAGCCTAATTTTTCACTATTCATAAGAAAATTTATATTTTAAAAAATTCTCAAAAATTCACCAAAAGATAATATTGACATGTAGATTTTAAAAATGAAGTTTATATTTTCATATCAATTTTATAAAATTGGTAAAAATTAATTTTAAATTATGTTCACAAAGCACAACTAATCCACCTTTTAAAACAATACTGTTTTTTTGGAAAATATTCCTTCTCTTTCAAATGGTTCTTATTTTATTTGTAATCAATAGATAACCTTTGAATTTTTCATGAACCAACCTGTGTCAAACCTAAACTGGTCACCCAAGTCGATCTGCGAAAAGGCCTGGGAGGCGTTCCCAGTCTTTCTAGGTTTGCGACAAGCACCAAGGGCATCAATAGAGTACAAATGGGAAGGATTTTGCCCAATGAAAATAATCTAAGTAGAAGAAATAAATTGAAAAACAAAAACTAAATAAAAAAAAGTAAAAAAAGGATGATCAACATCACAACTAATCTTCCCACAACTAAGACTCTACATGACCCCGTGGGTTACTCTCTGATACTAAAACCAAACGTCACCCAAGTTGCTATGAACCAAGCTGAAACGTATATTAGGAACTAAAAACAAGAATAAAACTATAGTAATGAGTATTAAAATTCATTATTTAGGCCTAAATAATTATATTCCCAATTCATATCCCTTAAATAATGAAAAAATTTATCAAGAGGTTTTAACTAAAAATATAAATATAGGGTTTACCACAATTTTCATTTTAAAACAAACATACATAATACACTGCCCTCTTAATTTAAAAATATGGCTCAGGAGTAAATTAAAGTAGAACCAAATAATAAATTCTTATTTTTCTTAAAATAGAGAGAGAGAAGAGGGAATTTATTATTCCCAAAAAAATTCTTCTTGAAATCATTTTTAACAAAAACACATGCTCATAATTTAAAAAAAGTGCACCAAAACAAAACATCAGATCCCGAATCCACATAGCGAGTGAAATGGAACTAGAGGTACTAAAATTGGAAGAACACGACAAGACCTAGGAACTCATAGTAGAACCAGAACATACAAATACATGTGACTCATCCTAAAGGTATGCCCTACCCGATGACGTCAGAACACCCAAACGCCCCATCTTCTCCCAACGTGGCCTGAATGAGGGGCCCAACCCCATAGAAATAATAATAAAAACATTCCCCTACTATGGTCCACTAGCAGTGCACAATCAAACTAGTGCAACAATCATTCTTAGTAAACATATTTTCTATACAATGTTCTCATGCTATGTTCATAAGGGGGTGTGCCAAACAATACAAGTAACAAGTCACATATATACATACACACATCACCCAACCAGAACCACCCTAGAAACCTCAAGGGTGGCCCCTTTCCATCAAAAATTAATTGCACAAGGGAGGTCCCATACTGAGGACCCTCCCATCTCACAAATCAATAATTAGGAAAGGGTCCCAACCCAAGAAGGGTTTTCTAAAATCCATTTCAAAATACCAAACAAGGTTTAAAACATTTTTTTACAAGAAAACTATTATAATTAACCATGAACATATTCCTTTTCAAGCCATTCAATTTATACAACCATTTGAGAAATACCAACCAACCTCTTTAAATGTCAGACTGTCATTTACAAAACAAAGAAATGTCTCTTGAAATCAAAAACTATCTAGGAAATCCAACCTAGCGATTTAACTAATACATGGTATGCACAACTCAATAAAAACACACCACACGTCAAAAATCCATTTTGAAACCATAAACACACCACCTTAAAAACCACAATCCAAAATTCCACTTGGAAACCAATTTAAGGAAAACCTACCACCATTTTGAATTCAAAATAAATTTATAAGATCCAACTGAGAGTTTAATAAACACTTAGTGTATACAACTGAACATAAAAACACATCACATGTTAAAATCTTCTTTTAGAATCGTACGCACCTCAAAACACGTCCAAAAAATGATTCAAACCATTCATATTAATTAATAAACCATTTAAAAAAATTAAAATAATTTTAAAGAGTAACCAACGACTTTACACACACAAAACCCATCCAAAAACCTCTTTTATGATTTTCCACACACCCATAACATAACAAAATGGATTACACATGACTCACACAGTTGAATAAACTAATTTCACAATTTCATGAAAAGATAATAAACATCAAAAATTCTATTTTAATCAAAATTCATCTTTCTTCACATAAACATGGTACAAAATATAAAATGAAAACTAAATTCTTTTAAAAACTAAATCAACGCCAATATAATTAATCCCAACACATGATAAACTAATTAATTAATATTCAAGATATGAAAAATTCAAGTAATAAATGTATTTCAAAACTTAAAGGAGAAAAATCCAAAGGGATCCTACCTCAAATGAGCACCATGCTAGAAATTTCACCTCTTGATGCTTTCTAACTAGAAGCCGATGTTACCAACCTGTACGCGCATATTTACACACACACACACACACACACACACACATATATATATATATATATCCTTAATCCAATGAAATTATTCCCCACACTATGAGAGAATACATACATGAAGGAGAGATATATATATATATACCTAAGCATATATGTGCATGCCCTAGAAGATGTTCAAAACCCACTCCAATAAAAACTAGGGACTCAAAAATACCGCAGCAAGGTCAACAGACTTAAAGTAAAACCAGAAACTCAAAATTAATTTTCGTAGACTCACAAATTACAAACCCCAAATATAAATTGAGAAAAGATTAACAACAAAGGAAAAAACTATTGAAGCGACATGATAAAGGTCCAACGCACTATAAATTAATGATTAGATCATCAAGTCAAAAAAAGACCCTAGTTAAAGGGTGAGAAACAATTTAGTGATATAAACCCTTACCTAAAATCGACGATGGCGGACCAAAACTGGTGTGAAATCTCATTCTCACCTCAATCTCACCTTTGCAGGTCAATCACAAATCCTTATAATCCAATTGGATCCAAGATTTTAGAGATAAACTTAAAAACAAACCTTATCCAAAGAACCTTAATGTTAGTAGAGAAAGAAGAAGAGAATACCGAAGGGGGAAGAAGGGAGGCCACCAACGGAGTGGGGTGCGCTGACAAGGTCACGAATACTAGAGAAGAGGTCATACCGACATGGGTTTCCAGAGGAGTGCAGTGCGTTCTAGAGGTGTCACGCTAGAAGGCGAGTTTTATGCACTAGTGAAGTTGGCCGGAGATGGGGGTTGCGGGTCAGTTCAAACAGAGAGGGGGAAGGTGGAACCATTGGAGGTGGTATGAGGCAGCACCGGCCTGGGAGAGGAGCTGCCAGTGGATCTGGGTGGGGTTCGTGCAGACAAGGGATGAGTAGGGAGTGTGGGTCCTGTAGGAGGTGAGAGGGAGAGAAGATGAGGGGAAACATAAAACGAAAATAAAACTAATACCCTAATAATAATAATAGTTATAACAAGAATAATAATAACATAACCATAATAACAAAGATGATATAATAATAAAATTATCAATTTTTAATAATAATAATAATAATAATATAATATTTAAAATAATCATAAAATTCATTTCATTTTAAAAATAATAATAACTGGAATGATTTTAATAATAATAATACTAATTAATGAAATTTATTAATAATAATAATAATAATATCATTAATAATATTCATTTCCTACTTGTTAATTTAAATTTCATTTTTTTGTAAACTCCTGTTTTATTTTAAACTTTTCAATTAATTTCATTTTATTATTCATTTATGTTTTTAATTTTTCCTGCGTACCGAACAGGCTGCATGGTGTCCTAGGCATAGCCACATGGTCTCCCAAAAGTGATCTACCTGTGCGTCAGGCACCACCAAGCCCGAAACACTTATCTTTTAATAAAAAATAAAAAATTAAAACAAGGACTCACTGGAACCCCGACCCAAGCAAGAACCAAGAGACAAATCAAACCCGAGTGTGACAATTCTCTCCACCATAATGCTTTCCACCCCCGGAAAGTCATCATAAGGATAAACCCCCAAAACAAAAATTGATACCCCTACACTATTTAAATAGGTCCCCAAATAATGATAGATGAAGAGATCATAAAACACCACTAACTAGTGAAAGGCTAACAAGAAGAACTCAGGACACCGAGACAGACTCCCCACCAAGTGTTTGCTGCCCCCAAAAGCTTAAACACCCCTAATTGATCAATCCAAAAGGTATATAATCTACACAATAGTAGATCATTCCTCAAAACATGAACATCCTAAACATCACCAACGAGAACATGTACAATCCATTCAAACAAGAAAATGAAAACAAACCCCCATTGTAACACCCCAGGTAAATAAAGAATATGACATTTTTATATTTATCCATATTTGTGAATAAAATATTAATATTACTTTAAAGTGGATGTTATGCTCGATGGCGTACCCAATACACAACAACGAGTTTCTTGGGAATCTTACGTTGCACTCTAATAATAAAATAATATTATTTTAAATGGTAGTTAATGCCTAGCCGTTGTAGTGGCGGGAATGAACAGAACTAACTAAAAAATAATTATATATGTTTTTCAAATATTTTTACTTTTATCCAATAAATATTAGAGGCTTAAAATGCAAATGAATCCAATTTTAAGCATAAATCTTCATTAAACGGTCGATTAACCGCCTTTTGATGGCGAACCTCTTTTAAATCCACCTTTTGACAATTTTATGTGTTATATTTGACAAAATAAAAATTCTTCTTTAGAATCAGCACATCAAAATTTACTTGGTGTAAATTTTTGGTATTTTTTTGAAAAAGTTCAATTTTTAATGAATAGTGAAAAATGTTGTATTTTAATTCAAAACCTCATTTTAATCTAATTTATTTATATGATTAGATTATATTTTGAATTGGTTTTAAAGTGAAATTATAATATATTTTTACCATTTAATCCAATAGTGTTCATTGGAATTAATTTCACTTTGAAATCGGACTTAAACTAGTGTCAATCTTTTGATACATTTTGTTTCATAAAAACACGCTATTTGTTTTGACAATAGGAATTAATTATTAAATTAATTAATTCAACTTATATGTTTTGAATTTTGTAAAATAGACATCATTTTTGAATTCGGAATATCAAATATAGCTTAGGGTGAATTTTTGGGATTTTTCTGAAAAACTTCAATTTTTGATGAATATTGAAACCACTAAGTGGTACTTATAAAAACTGATTTTTCCGTTTAAATGAAATTTTTCCATCTTTGTGTTTTGAATTTCAAAAATCCGACATACATGGTTGTCATTAAGAAGTAAAATGTGGTTCAATGGGATTAAAATAATTTTTTGGTGAATATTAACTTATTAAGTTTTTAATCGCGATTAGAGGTAATTAGTGTAGTTTAAGGTAAGAATAATGTTTTAATAAAATGAAATGACCTAGATACATGTCCTACCCTAATTTTATGTGTCATGGCCGACCCAGAAAATCCATGGGTCAACTTGGGGACCCCATGGATCCACTTTGGTTGGAAAATGACATAAATATCTTTTTATTTAATGTTAAAGTAAAAATGACACAAACATGAGATGTTTTAATAAAACACTTTTTACATGGGGTTATACAAGTCATATTTTTGACTATAAATAGTCATTGGAAAGATAAAAAGCTTTCCAACATCATAGTATTTTTTTTATAATTTTTATACATTAAATAAATTAAATTATTTATGACATCATGATGATGCAGCGATGACCTCATTATTTAACGATTTAAATAAAATGGAAAGATAATGTAATATCTATAACCTACACATGTCAAAAACCTATTGGATGAGTGGATTTAAAACCCTTATCACCTTATCCTTTAAATACATCAATGTGGGACCTTTAAAATCAGAAACTCTTTTGAAAATAAATTAACATTTTGTAACTTTACAAGAGTGCCCCTCCTCTTATAAAAGGCCCCCACCTCTACCTCCTTACCCACACTTCATAAGCCTTTGGCTCCGCCAAACCCTTCCCTTTTTGTCTCTCCACATCCCTCTATAACTCATTGAAGCCTCACTCTGTGCAGAATCCTTTCCAAGGAAGCCTTTGAGATCAAATCAAAGGAAGTTACCCAATTTTAAGGTAATGTCGTCACTTGTGTCCTTTTGTTTTATTTTTCTTTTCCAACCCCCTAAACTATTTTTATTAATTTCTTTTGTAACAACTCCAGTATCTTAAATATACTAGGATGTTGATATAATAAGGATTCTAGCTACACTTACACACACCTACATCTAATGTTTAAAGAACATACTGTTTCCGTGGATGGCGAATTTCTGCCTCCCGAAACGATGATTGTTCAACATTCTTCTAACACCTTCAAAGGTGGCCATTAAGATGACACTATATTTATATATGATATCTAATATGTTTATATTTTACTTAAGCTTCTGTATTTTTCATTTATGGCCTACCTTTATGGTTTCCATTATGGGTAAACACGATATCTTCATTTAAGGAAGTGCGGACTACCGCCCCCTCAAAGTGATTTGATTCGTTAATACCATATGTGGTACATATAAAGGATATATTTAATGATATTATATATGATACCATACTGGAATTAAAATACTATTATGTATCATTAGGTTTCAATTCCATTAAATATGAAATAGAAATGGAAGTAGCGTTCATGCGTACGTACAGCTTACCGTCTCCATGAACGGTACATTTCATTTCTTACATAAAAATGTTATGTAATATTATAAGTACATATATATAATGGAAATATATGTAAAATATTATATCTAAATTATGGATATCATTCTGGAATTATAATATATATATATCTCTCATTTTGTTTTAATTCCATTAATATAACAAAAAATGAAAGTAGCGTTCATGCGTACGTACGACCTACCGTCTCCATGAACGGTGCTTTTCATTTTTTATCTCCAAATGATATGGAATAGTATAAAATTAATATTTACTGGATATATATTACATTTTAATTATTAATACTATTCTGGAAATTATTTACTTATAACTACATGGGAATCTTTTTTCAAACAAGTTCATTTTTGACTCATGTACCAAACATCGGCAAAAACGTCTGATATGAACTAACATTATTAAACAATTATTATCAAATTATAATATGTGATATGAACTGAATAATAATCTATAAAGGAGTTACTTAGGCAATTATTAATTGACCAAAGTTTATTATTCAGGAATATAAAGAAATGAATAAGACAAGTTGAACTTGAGGTAAGGGATCCTACTCCACTCTTTCTTTTTAAGTACACTCTTTTATGTCATTACTTTTAAAGCTCATCTTTCTTGTTATTGGGAGGTAATTTTATATTAATATTACTGTAATTTTTATGTTAATGTGATTAGAGACCCTATTCTCTCTCATCAATCCATTTTGGATGTTTTGAGTGGCGCCGTTAGGCTGCCAAATTTTCGTAAGAGATCTAACCTCTCTCTTTCTTTTTAAGTACTCTCCTTTATGTCACTTCTTTTAAGCTCCTATTTTTTATGTTGGGGGTGTTATTTTATATTCCTCTTTCTATAAACTTTAAGTTAATATGATGAGATACCCTATTTTATCTCATCAATCCATTTTTGTATGTTTTATGTGGCATCGTTAGGCTGCCGAGTTTTCGTAAGGGATTTTTCATCTCACTTTTATTCCCGTGAGATTTATGCTACATTTTCCATAATTTCCTTTGAGTGGTGTATGTACTGCCCATTATTTTACTCATTGTGTAATATAATTTCTTTTATGAGTATTTACATCAATGTTGTATTGTCCTTCTTTCACGAGGTGTATGTTTCGAAAGATACCCATGTCGGTAAGGGAACCTTTCACCCTCCTCTTTTTAAAAGACTTCTTTTGTTGGGTCTTTTAATTTAAATATTTTTAAGTTTGGATATGTTCTCATATATCCTTATTGATGTAAATTTTATGTCCAAGTGATGAGATACCCTTTTTTTATCTCTCATCAACTCATTTTGATGTGACGCCGTTAGGCTGTCAAGGGAACTTCTTAACCCAATTTCAATTTCTTTGGGTTCAACATGTAGTTATTGAATACGTCATCCTTTGAATATGTGTGAATTACCTTTGATTATTTTACACTTAATATCCACTTATATTTTGTGTATTCATTTGTCACACATAATTATGTAATTGATTTATCCTTAAACCAAGGATACCGTCTTTGTAAGGGACTTCGTCTCAATCTCCTTTCATTGAGTCATATTCTATTTTATAAACAACCTTCTTTTATACGGTGTATAAAACCCTTTGACTTTTACATTTATTCAAAAGGAATCTTTTTTATACGAAGTGTTTATTAAACGACAAAAGGGAATGTTTTTGTCGTACGTATGCGGCGACAACGACTTCTCCACCGTCGTGACCATCATTTGAGTTTCGGCTTCCTCTACAAGCCATACCTTCTTTTTAAAATAAAAATAAATACCATGTTTTACTTTTCTTTTATTTTGGTATTGAAAATGGTTTTCATAATGTTTTTATATCAATGTGTTGTATTGATATCTTGTGATTGAAAGGTGTAAATGTTATGTTTCCTTTATGCATGTTTTATGTGATACGATTATGTTGAGCTTCTTGGGCATTATTATGAAGTCGGGTGGTTCCATGATAAAATAAGGGCGGGTCGGCCCGATATAGCTCTCCAATGCATTGGGTAACGCGAAGGAGTGAAACGTTAAGGTTTCTCCGAAAAGATTTAGGGAATATACTGTGATGGGTATTCCAAACATAACCAAGAGGGTTACTCCCTACGTAAGAATGTTATGAATGCCTCAAGTTACCTTTTATGTCTTATGATTTCTATGATTTATTCATGATTTTATGAGGTATGTTAAAGTGCCTATGTTTTATGGGTAAAGTATGATTTAATTCTTATTTATATATGAACTCATGTTTCCTTTCCATATTTTTATAACCCTTACTGAGCTTTTTATGCTCATCCCAATTTTTTGAAATGTTTTTCACAGGTCAAGGGAAAGGTACATGATGTGATGATAGTGTCAAGGATGTGTCAAGAAAGGATCCATGTTTTATTTTAAATATGTTTCCGTTGATGGGAAGAATGAATACTGTCTTTTTTGTAACCACTTTGTTTAAATGTGGAATGTAATGCAAGATTCATGATCTAATTCTCTAAAACTCTAAACCTGAAAAGATCCTCAATGTATAATCTTGTAATAACTCAATATTAAGTAAGGTTTAAGTCTGGGGCCTTATAGTTGATATCAAAGGGAGGTTTAGATAACTTTAGAGGTTAGGGTATTCTTTAAGCATAAGTGACATTACCATAATGGTTAAGATTTCAGAAAGAGTCCTAGTTTTAGATAAAGTGAATGAGTAAATATATATTAGTGTTTATCTTCCTCATTAGTACATGATGGTTATGTTGATATACTCACACTGACGTTTTTGGTTTTAGTAAATGGCTAGATCTAGAAGGCACCAAAGTGACAACAGGTTTGAAGGAAACTGTGGTGGTTCTACGATTAAGATACTAGATAAAATGGGGGATTCAATGAGGAAACTCATGGTTGTTCTAAACCAACAATCAAGGAGTCATGATCAACCACTTTAACCTTGGTATGATCTTTAATGCATCATGTACTACAATCGATGTGGATGTTTAGGTAATAATTATAAAGGTAACTATTAGGGTTTATATGATCCTTACTTTTGAGGTAAATATGGGTTATTATATATTATGATGGAAAATGAAAGGCATGAGACAAACCTGAGGTTAAAATATGTTATGTTTATTTTTGATGATTTTATCTCTTTTTGGGAATGATTTGAGGATTATATAGTTTTGGAAAAAGGACAACACGCAGACCGTGTGACAACCCGTCGCGTCGGACAAAGCTAGGGGAATAGAACCCACAACCAAAGTGCGACTGGTATTTATCTCCTACCACTGGACTACGTGAAGTCCCTGGTTAGTTTGACTGATTCTTTTTAGTTATATGATTTTATGAATTAAGAGTAAGTTGATTTTGAGTTATTTATGAAAATTATTAACCTATCATGGAGGATATGTGATTAGGTTAATTACTTTTCAATACGAGACTTTAGGAGCAACTGATGTTGTTTGGAGATAAATGTTACGATTTAGCTTGGACGACTATGTGACTAAATCCTTAAAATATATGGGTTTCAATCTTAGTTTGGTTTACTTTGAAGAATTTTTATGGACAAATTTATTATCGAATGGTCCTCGTTGAACTTTGGGTTTTGTTAGATAAATTTTGGAGATTAAGAATAGATTTTCTTTTTATAAAGGGTTATCTTTTTCTGGATTATCTGATCTTGTACTAACCTTTTTGTTTTTGGTTTTGGTTTTGGTTAGAGTCTAAAGATATGGGAAGTATATAGTTCTCTATTGTGGATTAGGTGATTCTCTAGAATTTGATTATAGTACTCTTAATGCGAACAAGTCTCCCTAAATACTCGTCTTTTGGGAAAAAATATGAGTTTGATTAAGGAATCTAGTAAAAGTTGAAAGTCAACATGATAAGTGATTATGTTTCCTTATGAATAAATTTCTCAATAAAAATTAACTTAAAACAAAAATGTTGTCTATTAACTTTTCCTACTGGTGAATCGAATACTGTTTAACCCATCACAAGTTTGTGATTTTCTTGTGGTTAACTTTCTCCTAAACATGTTTTCTATCACTCTCCATCGGAACATGACCCTATGTTTTCTCCTCCATGTCCATATTTTCATACTTGGAATCCTAGTATGGGTTAACTTGGGCGACCTTTGTACTTATCTTTCTTTATTTTAAAGTGATTGTTTTACCGACTCTTGTTCCGATGTGGGACTTTCAAGGATGTTTCCAAGCCCAATTTTAAAATTGCGAGAACGCAATTCCCAAAAGGGGGGAAGGATGTAACACCCCAGGTAAATAAAGAATATGACATTTTTATATTTATCCATATTTGTGAATAAGATATTAATATTACTTTAAAGGGGATGTTATGCTCGATGGCGTACCCAATACGCAACAACGAGTTTCTTGGGAATCTTACGTTGCACTCTAATAATAAAATAATATTATTTTAAATGGTAGTTAATGCCTAGCCATTGTAGTGGCGAGAATGAACAGAACTAACTACAAAATGATTAAATATGTTTGTCAAATATTTTTACTTCTATCCAATAAATATTGGAGGCTTAAAATGAAAATGAATCCAATTTTAAGCATAAATCTTCATTAAACGGTCGATTAAACGCCTTTTGATGGCGAACCTCTATTAAATACACTTTTTTAAAATTTTATGTATTATATTTGACAAAATAAAATTCTTCTTTAGAATCGGGACATCAAAATTTACTTTGTGTAAATTTTTGGTATTTTTCTGAAAAAGTTCAATTTTTAATGAATAGTGAAAAATGTTGTATTTTAATTCAAAACCTCGTTTTAATCTAATTTATTTATATTATTAGATTATATTTTGAATTGGTTTTAAAGTGAAATTAGAATATATTTTTACCATTTAATCCAATAGTGTTCGTTGGAATTAATTTCACTTTGAAATCGGACTTAAACTAGTGTCAATCTTTTGATACATTTGGTTTCATAAAAACACGCCATTTGTTTTGACAACAAGAATTAATTATTAAATTAATTAAATCAACTTATATGTTTTGAATTTTGTAAAATAGAAATCATTTTTGAATTCGGAATATCAAATATAGCTTAGGGTGAATTTTTGAGATTTTTCTGAAAAACTTCAATTTTTGATGAATAGTAAAACCACTAAGTGGTACTTATAAAAACTGATTTTTCCTTTTAAATGAAATTTTGCCATCTTTGTGTTTTGAATTTCAAAAATCCTACATACATGGTTGTAATTAAGAATTAAAATATGGTTCAATGGGATTAAAATAAATTTTTGGTGAATAGTAACTTATTAAGTTTTTAATCGCGATTAGAGGTAATTAGTGTAGTTTAAGGTAAGAATAATGTTTTAATAAACTCAAATGACCTAGAAACATGTCCTACCCTCATTGGATGTATCTTGGACGACCAAGAAAATCCATGGGTCAACTTGGGGACCCCATGGATCCACTTTGGTTGGAAAATGACATAAATATCTTTTTATTTAATGTTAAAGTAAAAATGACACAAACATAAGATGTTTTACTAAAACAATTTTTACATGAGGTTATACAAGTCATATATTTGACTATAAATAGTCATTGGAAAGATAGAAATATTTACTACATCATAGTATTTTTTCATAATTTTTAGACATTAAATAAATTAAATTATTTATGACATCATGATGATGCAGCGATGACCTCATTATTTAACGATTTAAATAAAATGGAAAGATAATATAATATCTATAACCTACACATGTCCAAAAACTATTTGATGAGTGTATTTCGAACCCTTATCACCTTATCCTTGAAATACATCAATGTGGGACCTTTAAAATCCGAAACTCTTTTGAAAATAAAGTAACATTTTGTAACTTTACAAGAGTGCCCCTCCTCTCCTCTTATAAAAGGCCCCCCACCTCTACCTCCTTACCCACACTTCATAAGCCTTTGGTTCGGCCAAAACCTGCCCTTTTTGTCTCTCCACATCCCTCTATAACTCCTTGGAGCCTCACATTGGGAATAATCCTTTCCAAGGAAGCCTTTGAGATCAAATCAAAGGAAGTTACCCGATTTTAAGGTAATGTCTTCACTTGTGTCCTTTTGTTTTATTTTGCTTCTCCAACCCCATAAACTCTTTTTATTCATTTATTTTGTAACAACTCCAGTATATTCAATATACTCGGATGTTTATATAAGAATTATTCGAGCTACACTTACACACACCTACATCTAATGGTTAAAGAACATACTCTTTCCGTGGATGGCGAATTTCTGCCTCCCGAAACGATGATTGTTCAACATTCTTCTAACACCTTCGAAGGTGGCCATTAAGATGACACTATATTTATATATGATATCTAATATGTTTATGTTTTACTTAATCTTCTGTATTTTTCATTTATGGCGTACCTTTATGGTTTCCATTATGGGTAAACATGATATCTTCATTTAAGGAAGTGTGGACTACCGCCCCCTCAAAGTGATTTGATTCGTTAATACCATATGTAGTACGTATAAAGGATATATTTAATTATATTATATATGATACCATAATGTAATTAAAATACTATTATGTATCATTATGTTTCAATTCCATTAAATATGAAATAGAAATGGAAGTAGCGTTCATGCGTACGTACGGCTTACTGTCTCCATGAACAGTACATTTCATTTCTTACCTCAAAATGGCATGTAATATTATAAGTACATATATATAATTGACATATATGTAAAATATTATATCTAAATTATGTATATCATTCTGGAATTATAACATTTATATATATATATCTCATTTTGTTTTAATTCGATTAATATAACAAAAAATGAAAGTAGCGTTCATGCGTACGTACGACCTACTGTCTCCATGAACGGTGCTTTTCGTTTTTTATCTCCAAATGATATGGAATGTTATAAAATTAATATTTACTGGATATATATTATATTTTAATCACTAATACTATTCTAGAAATTATTTAATTATAACTACATGGGAATCTTTTTTCAAACAGGTTCATTTTTGACTCATGTACCAAACATCGGCAAAAATGTCTGATATGAACTAACATTATTAAACAATTATTATAACATTATAATATGTGATATGAACTGAATAATAATATATAAAGGAGGTACTTATGAAATTATTAATTGACCAAAGTTTATTATTCAGGAATATAAAGAAACGAACAAGACGAGTTGGACTTGAGGTAAGGGATCATACTCCACTCTTTCTTTTTAAGTACACTCTTTTATGTCATTCCTTTTAAATCTCATCTTTCTTGTTATTGGGATGTTATTGTATATTAATCTTACTGTAATTTTTATTTTCATGTGATTAGAGACCCTATTCTCTCTCATCAATCCATTTTGGAAGTTTTGAGTGGCGCCGTTAGGCTGCCAAATTTTCGTAAGAGATCTAACATCTCTCTTTCTTTTTAAGTACTCTCCTTTATGTCACTTCTTTTAAGATCATATTTTTTATGTTGGGGGATGTTCTTTTATATTCCTATTTCTATAAACTTTAAGTTAATATGATTATATACCCTATTTGATCTCATCAATCCATTTTTGTAAGTTTTATGTGGCGTCGTTAGGCTGCCGAGTTTTCGTAAGGGATTTTTCATCTCACTTTTATTCCCGTGAGATTTATGCTACATTTGCCATAATTTCCTTTGAGTGGTGTATGTACTGCCAATTATTTTACTCATTGTGTAATATACTTTCTTTTATGAGTATTTACATCAATGTTGTATTTTCCTTCTTTCACGAGGTGTATGTTTCGAAAGATACCCATGTCGGTAAGAGAACCTTTCACCCTCCTCTTTTTAAAAGACTTATTTTGTTGGGTCTTTTAATTTACATATTGTTATGTTGGGATATGTTATCATATATCCTTATTGATGTCAATTTTATGTCCAAGTGATGAGATACCCTTTTTTTATCTCTCATCAACCCATTTTGATGTGACGCTGTTAGGCTGTCAAGGGAACTTCTTAACCCAATTTCGATTTCTTTGGGTTCAACATGTAGTTATTGAATATGTCATCCTTTGAATATGTGTGAATGACTTTTGATTATTTTACACTTAATATCCACTTATATTTTGTGTATTCGTTTTTCACACATAATTATGTAATTGATTTATCCTTAAATCAAGGATATCATCTTTGTAAGGGACTTCGTCTCAATATCCTTTCATTGAGGCATATTCCATTTTATACACAACCTTATTTTATATGGTGTATAAACCCATTTTACTTTTACGTTTATTCAAAAGGAATATTTTTTATACAAAATGTTTATTAAATGACAAAAGGTAATGTTTTTGTCGTATGTATGCGGCGACAACGGCTTCTCCGCCGTCGTCACCATTATTTGAGTTCCGGCTTCCTCTACAAGCCATACCTTCTTTTTAAAAGAAAAATAAATACCATGTTTTACTTTTCTTTTATTTTGGTATTGAAAATTGTTTTCATAATGTTTTTATATCAATGTGTTGTATTGATATCTTGTGATTGAAAGGTGGAAATGTTATGTTTCCTTTATGCATGTTTTTTGTGATACGATTATGTTGAGGTTCTTGGGCATTATTATGAAGACGGGTGGTTCCGTGATAAACTAAGGGCGGGTGAGCCCGATATAGCTCTCCAATGCATTGGGTAACGTGGAGTGAAACGTTAAGGTTTCTCCGAAGAGATTTAGGGAATATACTGTAATGGGTATTCCAAACGTAACCAAGACGGTTACTCCCTACGTAAGAATGTTATGAATGCCTCAAGTTACCTTTTATGTCTTATGATTTCTATGATTTATTCCTGATTTGATGAGGTATGTTAAAGTGCCTATGTTTTATGGGTAAAGTATGATTTCATTCTTATGTATATATGAAATCATGTTTCCTTTCCATATTTTTATAACCCTTACTGAGCTTTTTATGCTCATCCCAAGTCTTTGAAATGTTTTTCAAAGGTCAAGGGAAAGGTACATGATGTGATGATAGTGTTAAGGATGTGTCAAGAAAGAATCCATGTTTTATTTTAAATATGTTTCCGTTGATGGGAAGAATGAATACTGTCTTTTTTGTAACCACTTTGTTTAAATGTGGAATGTAATGTAAGTTTCACGATCTAATGCTCTAAAACTCTAAACCTGAAAATATCCTCAATGTGTAATCTTGTAATAACTCAAGATTAAGTAAGGTTTAAGGGTGGGGCCTTATACCCATCCCATAGATACCTTTATAACTTTTCTCCAACCAAAACCATTGGAAAACTCATATCTCTACATTTACTCAATGGGAGAACTCAGAATTGGGTGCTTCCACACAATACCTACCACCACCAAATTGATTCCAAGAATGATACAAAGATACTGACATGGGGAGGCCTGAATGGACTCTCCACAATAATAAATAGGCTGACCCCGAATTTAGTGAGACTCGTGATGGGTCTCCCAACCATAAGAACTAACAAGATTAAACGAACTCTAAAATTTACCAGCATGAACCATAAACCCCCACCGTAAGGGGAGGGGAGGGAAGGGGACTCATATAATGGACCACAAAAACCACACCTCCAGAATAATGAAAATCAAAGTCGCACTCAATTCACACCAATAGGTCACACAAGGTCCATTAAATAGAGGTCTAGATCTGGTGAAACACAAACAATTGTGATTTTGAGAAGACAATATGATCATGACTCTTTATAGTTGAGGAGAAAATCTTACACCAACATGTGTCACAATGCAGAAGTGAGGTCCCCATGCCTCCTTCCACCAGACAGAACCAGTAGAACGAGCAGCTACACAGGGCTTAAACTATCTTCATTTCCCTTACAGAAGACGAATGTTAGACTAAATCCCTTAAGGTTCTTGACTACACGCCAGCTTCACTTTTGGACCTATGGATGATGCTCTATTATTTTATGCATCTCCTACCTCACAGTCAGGCTTTAGAAACCCCATAATGAAACTTCTCTTTCTTGTACCACGATCAACCACACTACATTCTAAGTAGAACTAATAGATTCCAACACACCCCAAGACTATCTTTCCCTCAAAATGAAACTTTCTCGCAATAGAGACTTAGAATATGCACATGCATCATCATTTTCATTTCAAACAAGTAGCAATGAAAGAAGGGATACAAAGGTAAATACTTTCATTTAGGACTGATAAGATCGGGATTTCTAAAGGAATGATATGCTTTTTTCAAAACACAAGTCCCAAAAAGGCTCCAAAACATCCCCCTTTGCATTTAAAAAGGGAACACATCACTTCCAGACGTCACCGAACATGACCTATGTAACCGAGGAAAACATTAGAGGGAATGGGATCTTAACCAAGGTCTCAACTAGCACATGATTCTTACAAAAGACCATAACAAACCCTTACAACCAAACTCATCACCACACTTCCACTACGAGAGGATCTTCTCAACCAAAAAAGGATAGAGGTAGATTAGAGTTCCAAATTCCAAGATAGAACTCCTTTAATTGACCAACTAGAGGGTTTACCACCAGGAAGGTCACTCATAACCATATTATGAACATACATTGATTCTTCTTGGGGGCACACTCTAGAAAAGAGAAGAAACAAAGGACCCAACTGAATTGGCCCATTATCCCAAATTGAGCATTTCAAAACAAATTTCTGAATTAAGGAAAACCCAAAATATCCACAATGGAGAAACTAGTGTTGGTGGGTGACTCAGACACATTCTTGGTGGTCATATTATAGTCACACCATCATCACTAAGAGAATTCTAGGGAAATGTCCCTAGCTCCACATGTATTTCTAGCCCATACAAGCTCATGTGGCTACTTTCCTAACTCCCTTTTTCTTTCCTAATACCAAACAGACCATAAGAACCAAAAGACTCTAACAAACCCAGATATCCCATGGCATCCTGAGGATCAGAACGAGCCAGGGTTCATGAATTTCTTCCTGTTATTACACCATGAATCCTAACAACCCAGCTCTTTCTACCTTGAAATATCTAAATAACAATGGGCACTCAAAAAAAGAAAGGTTCACTAATGATTCGACCTACTATGATACCATTTTCTCATGAACCAACCTGGTTCGACCCTAAACCTGTCACCCAGGTCGATTTGTGATAAGGTTTGAGAGGTGTTCCTAATCCTCCCTGGCTAGTGACAAGTGCCAAGGAAATCAATGGAGTACAAATGGGAATGATTTCTACCAATGAAAATAATCTATGTAGTATAAATAAATAGAACAATGAAAACTAAATGAACAACTGTAAAAAGAATGGATGATCAACATCACGACTAACCTTCCAATGACTAAGACTCCACATGACCCCATGTATTATTCTCCCATACCAAAACCAAATGTCACCCAAGGAGATCCAAACCAAGATGAAACCTATAGCAGGAACTAAAAACAAAAAAATACTATAGGCATGAGTATTAAAACTCAGTAGGTAGGTCTGACTAATTATATTCCCAATGCATATCCCTTAAATAAATAAAACATTGATTAACAAATTTGAACTACAAATATAAATACAGGGTTTACCACACTTTTTATTTTAAAACAAACACACACAACCAATTTCCCACTTAATTTAAAAATAAGGCTCAATAGGGAAAATTAAAAGAGAACCAAATAATAAAAACTTATTTTGGTTAAAATAGAGAGAGAAGAGGGTATTTATTCTTCCAAAAACATTTCTTCTGCAATATATTTTAATAAAAACACACTCTCAAAATTTACCAAAAGTTCACCATAACCAAACACAAGATCACAGTTCCACATAGTAAGAAATGGCACTAGAGGTACTAGTATCAAAAGAATATAGGAAAACCTAGGAACACATATGAGAAATAGGAAATATACTAATGTATGTGACTCATCTTGAAGGCATTCCCTACCCGATGATATCAGAACACCCAAATGCCTGATCAACACCCTACTTGGCCTAACTGAGGGGCCCAACCCCATAGAAAAAATAACAAAAACATTCCTCTGCTATGTTCCACTAGCAGTATGTAATCTAATTAGTGCAGTAATTATTCTCAGTAAACCTCTTTATTATGATAGCTTCTCATGTTATGTTCATATGGGGGTGTTCCAAACATTACAAGTAACAAGACACATATATACATATACACATCACCATACTGGTACCACCCCGACCACCTCAAGGTTGGTCCCTTGTAATCAAAAATTTATTGCACATGGGAGGTCCCATACTGAGGACCCTCCCATTTCATGAATCAAAAACTATGAAAGGGTCCCAAACCATAAAGGGTTTTCCAAAATCCATTCCAAAATACCAAATGGGATTTAGAACATTTTTTTACAAAAAAAAATTATATAATTAACCATGCATAAACCTTTTTTCAAACCATACAATTTAGATTCCCACTTGATAAATACCAACCATCCTCTTTAAATGTCGCACAGTCATTTACATAACCAATCAATGTCTTTAGAAATTAAAAACTTCTTGGGAATCAAATCAGGTGATTTAACTAATACATGGTATGAAAAACTCAATAAAAACACAACACACATCAAAAATACACTTTGAAACCATAAACATACCACTTTAACCACAATCCAAAAGTCCACATGGAAACCCATTTAAGGAAAAACAACCACCATTTTAAATTCAAAATAAATTCTTAAGAGCCAACAAGGAATTTAATAAACACTTAGTGTATAAAATATAACAAAAAAACACATCACATCTTAAAATATAATTTTAAAATCATATTCACCCCAAAAAACTTTCAAAACTTGATTCACACCATTCACATTATTTAATAAAATATTTAAATAATTTATAAAACAATGTTAAATATTAACCCACAACTTTAAACACACAAAACCCATCCAAAAACCTTTTTTATGATCAACCTCACACCCACAACATACAGAAAAAACGCACAACTTGCACAGTTGAATAAACTAATTGCATAATTTGATGAAAAGCTATTAAACAATGCAAATTTTGTTTTCATCAAAACGCACCTTACTTCATGTAAACATGGAACAAAATATCAAACAAAAAATAAATTATTTTAAAAACTAAATTATAACCATTCTAATTTATCACAATGCACACTAAACTAATTAATTAATATTCAAGATATGAAAAGCGCAAGCAATCAATGTATTTTGAAACTTAAAGAAGAAAAATGTATAGGGATCCTACCTCAAAGGAGAACCATGTTGGGCATTTCGCCTCTTGATGATTTCTAACTAGAAGCTACTACTACCCACTTACAGGCACATACTTTCATATATATATATATATATATATATATATCCTTATTCCAATGCATGTATTCCCTATTCTATGAGGGGATACCTACATGGAGGACATATAATATATATACATATACATACATACATACATATATATATATACACCTACCTAAGAATATGTGTGTGCTCCCTAGAAGACATTAAAACCCCACAACAATAAAAATCAAGGAATCAAAAACACCATGATAGGGTTAACACAGTTAACATAAAATACTAGGAATTCAAAATTAATAGATAGCGACTCACAAATTACAAACCCCCAAATATAAATTGAGAAAATGTTAATAACACAAGAGAAAACCTTCGAAGAGGTATGATAAATACCTAACACACTATAAATCAAATATTAGATGATTAAAAAAAATAACGACCCTAATTAAAGGGGGAAAAATGATTTAGTGATATAAAGACTTGCCTAAAATTGATGATGGTAGACCAAAATCAGTGCAAAATCTTTTTTTCACCTCAAACACACCTTTGCGGGTCAAGAAAAAACCCTAATTATCCAATTGGACCTAAGATTTTAGGTATAAACCTTAAAAAACCATATCCTAAGTACCCTAAAGGTAGAAGAGAATGAAAAAGAGAATACCAGAGGGAAAAAGAGGGAGGATGATACTGGAATGGGGTGTGTCAGGGAGGCTGAAACTGCTAAAGAATAGGTCATGCTATCATGGGTTCCCAGAGGAGAGTTTTGTGTGCCATATGGGTCGTGTCAGAAAGAGAGTTGCGTGCAGTGGTGAAGCTGGCCGAAGATGGGGGGTCGCGGGTCAGTTTAGAGGGAGAGGAGGAAGGAGGAACCAGTGGAGGTGGTGTGCGGAGAATTTTGAGTAGAGAGAGGAGTGACTGGTGGATCTAGGTGGTGTTTGTGCGGTCAAAGGATGTGCAGGGGTGTGGGTCACGTAGGAGGGGAGAGGGAGAGAACATGGGGGAAAACCGAAAAATAAAATAAAACTAACACCCTAATAATAATAATAATAGTTATAACAACAAAAATAATAATAATATAACCATAATAATATAAATGATATAAAAATAAAATTATCAGTTTTTAAAAATAATGATAATAATTAAATATTTAAATTAATCATAATATTAATTAAATTTAAATAACAATAATAACAAGAACAATTTTAATAATAATAATAATAATTAATGAAATTTAATAATAATAATAATATAATTGAAAATATTATTTTCATTCTTGTTAATTTATCTTTCATTTTATTGATCTATAAATTCTTATTTTATTTCTAACTTTTCATTTAACTTCATTTTATTAATCATTTAACTTTTTAATTTATCCTGTATACCGGGTAGGCAACGTGGTGATCTAAACGTAGCTGCACGGTCTCCCAACCGTTCTCTGCCCATGTTCCAGGCACTGTCAAGCCCAAAACACTTAACTTCCAATAAAATTTCAGAAATTTAAAAGACTCCCCCAAACCCTAACTCGAGCTGGAACTAAAGCAAAAAAATCAAACCCGGGTGTGACAGAATTTATTTTATCCATATATATAGAGTATAATTTTCATAATTTGGTTTTTTATATTCAGACCTTCCAACTTAACATCTAGGTTACAATGGTCATAATAATATTTTAATAGAGTATCATGTTTCATGTAAACATGATGTTTCATGCATCATAAGCTATCAAAGAAAATAAATTTATTTTAAAATATATATATTTTAATGTCTCAGGGTTTTATAATCTCTTCTAATCTTGGTTTGGTGTGTCATATAAATTATCAAACATATTTTTCCTCTTTTAAAATCTAAGGGTGTTACATTCAACCCCCTTAAATAAATTTCATCCGGGTAATTTAATCTTGATCTCAATAATCAATGATTTGAAATTTTAAAAAATATTTTTTAGAAACATACTATATAAAAAGTGATAACAAAAAATCAACTTGATAAGAGATAAAAATAAATACAAATATCATCAGGAATAACCTATAATGTTGTATCATAATATTAGAAGTACACTAATTAAGGTTGAAACAATGTATCTTAGATGGACTATTTACAAGTGGGAGTGAATTGTATTTTTAAAAACATTAGTTTAAAATAATTTATCTAAAACAATCAAAAAACCAATTTATGTAAAAGGGTTGAATTCAGACTTGTCCCTTATTCCGATTATATCAGAGTATCGTAATCATTTTGGTTACAATAATATTATAGTATGAAAAGGTAATTATATAGATTCAGTATAATGGATTATATTTAGTATGTCTCGGATTCAAAGTAGATCTGATTAAGAAGGAATCCATCTAAAGAAATACAAGATACTAAAATCATGTTGTTCATTCTTTATAGTATTTAGAAAAATTGAGAGAGAAATAGAATCATTATCTTCAAACTCTTCAAATGATTGGTTATTTATAGGAAACTCTTCCAATGATCATTTTTTCTCCAAAGATCATATTTTCTCTATTTTTGTTGCAATTAATTGGATGGTTGGCACATCAATGACTATATCATAACAGAATGCTCGATGTTATTTTGTAATACACTATCACAGCATAAAATAAAATGTTCTAATAAGATAAAAAATGTTTTCTATTTCCATAATTTAAACTTAAGTAAATATGATGGATTTTCTTACATATATAATTATAATGATTTTTACGAATTCAAAGTCGATGTTTATCGGTTTTGATATCGATATGATTAAAATATTCTGTCAGTATAAAATACAAGATAGAATATCCTATAACTTAATTGATAAAGATAAATCCAATTATTTTCAATTCCAACATCATTATGATAATCATAACAAATAAATTTAGTTTAAATTTTATAATAATTTATAACTATTTCTAAGTATGGTAAAAATATATGTTTTCCACAAAAAGATAAAAAAATGGACATAAAAGAGTTAGTAATCTAATATTTAGGAAGGATTTTGTGATTTCCAAAACTAAAGGAATGAAAAAGTCATAAGATAATATTTTTAATCAATAATCTATCCCTTTTTAGAAAGCACAAACCACAAGACTTAATTAGAAAATAACTTAATAAAAACCAAGTCCATTATTCTTTAAAGAAATTTATATTCAGAATTAGAGATTAATACTTATCTTCTCTTAGGTTTATAACTCTTCTAAATATGATGGTGAATATGACTAAATCACCCTTAGTTTAAAATCACCCCATAAGGATTTTATTCTCCCCTATAATTAAAACATATCCCTCTTTATATAAAATTATCCATCTTTGTGATTTTCAAAAAGAAATGGGGTAAGTATTGAAATACCTTAAAAGTATTAGAAAAATAAATATATGAATAAAAAATAATGAACTATATAATTATTTATAAAAATTATAAAATAATATTACACTAATAAGAATTTGGAAAATATCTAGATAAACATATTTTGATGAAAAGAATAGTTTATTCATCTAGTCAAAGAAATTAGTTTACAAAAGCTAAATAAAATAATAGTTTGGGAGAAAAAAATCAATCCTTCTTTATAAGGTTATTCACAATGGATTTTATTTTCTTGAACTCATTTTAGTCATAATCTAACTTCTCAAGATTTTCATCCAAGATCTGGATCTCATCTTCTTGAATCTATAGTTGTTCACCTTGCATATTTATATTTTCTTCTTGGCTATGACGTCTTTTAGAAAATTCTTTATTTAGGGCACTAGCTTCTTTATTATGTTTTTTTTTAGTCTCTTTATCTCTATCTCGAAAAACCTCATCTTTATATTCAGATCATTAACTGTCTTGGTATGATTGTTGGTTTTATCTTTGAAATTCTAAACAAACATCACTCTTTCTATCAAATACTTTGTTAACTAATTGAAATTATATGAATTTTATTTCAAATTCTTACTCGTATTATCAAAATTCTCATCAAATTGTTTGAGATTGAAATTGACTTGATGAGACTACTTAAGAACATGTCTACATGATTTTCTATGAATATAAAAAACTATTTATGGGCTTTGAACTTATCTTATATTTTGATCAATTTATCTGATAGAATTTTTATCATGAATGGTGTTTTATTAAGAAAATATTGAGTCATCTAGAACTGAGACTCAAGATTTGGGAAATGCGGAATTTTTCCTTCAATTAATTTCAATGTCTGAACAATAAAATCAGATATTTTTGAATAATTTGTTATGGATGAATAAAATTGGCCTTTTTCTTGATCTATAGAAGGTATGATACAATTGGTTCTTATTTCATCTTGAAACCTTTTCTCTTTGTCTTTATTTGTAAATGAATATGAAAAATATTTTGAGATTTTTTCCTCCACATTATTATCATTATAAATTTCAGGAATTTCAACATACTTATCAAACTTGTTTTTGGAATTATGATTGTATTCATTATTATTTTATAAAGATTATACTTCCATAGTTACTATTTATTGGGCACTATCAGATCAGACAATTTGATTGGCATTAGAGGGTATTTTTGATGATGATTCTTTATTTATAGAAAATTTTATATTAAATATAATCTTATTTTAACTTATTATCCTACTCTTAATATTTATCTATTTGGTTTTCATCATCTTCTCCCTCTTCCTTGACATTCTCATTATAATTATATTCAATCCATTCTTCTTTATCTTCCTAATTAGATTCTTCTTGGTGATTAATTTCTTCTACCTATTCTCCATCAAAAAAAGATTCTATTATTTTTTATTTTTCTACAATAGTAGGAGAAGAAACATAAAATTGGTTGGTTTTTATGAAAGACAATCCAAAATATGTATTTGATTTAATAACATTTTCAGAACAAAACTATAACCCTTTTATCAAATAATTAACTAAAGTTTCACGTTGAAGTTTCTTTTTTTTTGTTTCTTTTCTCTAGCTTCTTTTTCTTAGAGTTTTTCACATTGTATTTTTATGGATAAATCTTCATCAGGTTCTAGAAAAAATTGAGGATCTCTATCTTTCCTCTCTTCCTTTTTTCCTTATCTAATCTATAACTACATCATCCACAAATTTCTATTTTTTCTTTTTTGGGGGGAAGAGAATTCTCCTATATATTTGGAACAAACTTCTTGGATTTAATTGAATTTTTTGATGGTTCTACTTTCAATGAAGGACCTTCAGTATTCAAAAAAAAAATCTTTGAATCGGTTTCAAACAAAAAATGCATACGTTTGATCATATATTTTTTGATAAAACAAATCTTCTCTCCAATAGGGTCAGATTTGTTGGCAATATTGAAATTCTTCATACTTCCTTCGATCAACTTACTTAACAAAGATGGAAACATGATAACCTAAGATTTTATTAAATGATATTTAAAATTACTAATCTTCAAAAAATGAAACCTTTGAAATCAATCTTATTTATTTTAACCAAGTAATCCAATATAATGTTCTCTAATACTTTCCAAGTATCTTGATCTTTCTTCCTCAGAATCAGAAACTCTCACATACAATGAGTTATTACTCTCTTATCTGGTGGGATTTGAGTAAACATTATTATTGGAATTTCTAATGAAATTGCATGAAAAATGATTTTCCAGATTCTTCTTTATTAAACATAGCCATGGAATCAGGTAGTTTATGAGAGGGAGAAAAAGAATCTTCTTCTGATGGAATACCTAGAAAACTTTTGGAAGCCTTGATTTTCATTTTATAACTCTTTTCATAATTTTTTTTTAAAAAAATTCTCATTTCCTTCTTCAATGAAAAACTATATATATGCATAAAAGGTTTTCACAAGATCCAAACATAATAAATTATAATCTGATTTAGATTATTCAACACATAAAGACTATCAACCTTAGTAATTAATTATCCTTTTGAGAAATGAATCATATTTATAATAAACGTTTTATCCCACCAAAATTTACCTAAAAAAATACCACTAGTTATAATCCTTAATAGGTACCATAATATTGGGGCTTGATATTGAGTAATCAAAAATGAATATTATGACATCCTGCCTTTTTATTACATAACATTTCTTTACATAATACAAATTTAACATATTGTAAGATCTTTTGGGTTTAGTGTCTTGGAACTTAGGAACATAATACATGAAGACAACATAAAACATTATTCTAATACACTTGTAAGGCTTTATCATAGTTTCATACTAAGTACAATTACTGCATCTCATAACTTGGAGACATACATCAAAGGAAAGGGTGAGCAGAAGGCCCTGTAAGGAAAACAAGGGAATCAATTTACTTGTGAAATCAGTAAGAACTTGATAAAAACATAAAGTCATGAGAAATGGAAGTATAGGAATAAAATAATGATAATAACTTGAAAAATAACCTGAATATGTGGCTATATCATTTAATTTATACATTCATAAATATATCACCAAGGTTCATCCCCAAGGTGTCATAAAAATTACCAAGGTTATTCACCAAGGTATCGTGAAACTTGTCATCTCTAGAGATTAATTCTTTATCCAATGCATTGGAGTGATATCAGGGTGCACCCTTAATATGTCTTTATTTTCATGTGATACACATAGATCATAATTAAACATTTCATAAATAACCCAAAGAGAGTAAAAGAAATGGGTTTCACTTCAAAATCGTGATGTTTTAAAAGTGCTTAAAAATAAGCTCATTATGTCATTTATAACCCATGGAAAGGGAGTGAGGGTTACATTCATGTCAATTCCAGAATAAAATATATATATTTTTTGTGTCTATGAACACACATAGAAACGAAATAGGTCTGGGTATTCATATAAATAAAACTAGAGAATTTCTTGAGAAAAAGAGAGAGAAATTTTGAGATGAAATTTCTGCAGCATAACAGCTAAGTAACACAGTTTTTCAAAATAATACAAAGAGAGGGGAGAATGGTATCCCATAAAAATGAATTATTTTATAGTAGAGGTACATAATAAAAAGAAATAATATCATGGTGTGAAAATTTAATGACAAACCACATGAAAAGGAAACTTGCAAGGAAAGAGAAAGTGTGATTTCTTTTAGGAAAATTTGGTAGCCTAACGACGTCACATAAAAATTCAGAAAATAAATTGATGAGAAAAGAAAGGGTATATCATCATTTGGAAATTAAATAGAAAGTATTAAAGATATATATGAACAATACCCCTCATAATAAAATGTAACTATAAGACATAACATAAAGGAAGTCATGACATAAAAGAGGAGGGTGAAAGGATCCCTTACCTTGAAGAGTAACTTCGAAAGTTTGAAGGTTGAGACCTTGGGAGGATTGAGGGAACCTTGGGAGGACTCCTTGGGAGGTAAGGAGACCAGAACATCATTGATGAGGATTTTTAATGAAATTAATGAGGGAAATGGCTTGGTATTTATAGGAAAAGTGAGGGAATAAATTATTAATTTCCAAGGGACACCTCATCGGTGGTATTTGCAAAACCATGGGCTTTACCATTGTATTTGCCCATTTTATTGGACACTTGGGACACCTAATATCATATATCACTATTAATAAGTCTACAATAAATCTTACATCATTATTACATCATTACTGATGTCATTAAACACCCGAAACTCAAAACTATATCTCTACTATTCACCAAAAATTCAACTGTTTTAGAAAAACCCAAAAAATTCACTATAACCTAATATCAATGCTCGGAATTCAAAAATGAACTCAATTTTATGAAAATAATTTTCTAAATATTTTTAATTTAATATTTAAATAAAATAATTATTTATTCTAAAAATACAACTTTAAAACTATAAATCATTTGGTAACACCTTAAGAAAGTAATCAAGGTCCCATAAAATTATCATATAAGCATAATAAAATAAAGTAATAATTTATGATTAAATTTTATGAAAATAAATTTCCATTTTAAATTATTAAATTAATTATAAAATTATAAATAAAATATTTATGACCTACATAAATACTAAAACTTAAACTATGATCGTTTTTTCACTTTTAAGATGTCTAAAGTGTATTTATACATTCATGGGTGAAGTTTCTACTTTTTTGGTTGATTTACTAGTAATTACTATTCAGTAATATTCATACGGTTATGTTACTATTCATACTTAACTATTCACTAAAAAAATTAAGATGAACTTATTAGACTCTAAATTTCTTACTGATCACAACTTTAGAAGAACATTTTTTGAAAATATTTTCAAAAAAAAAGTTATTTAATAATAATATATTTTTATACTATTCATTAAAAAACACTATTCATCAAATTGAAACTTCATAGAAAATTTATAAAAATTTATCCAATGTTAATTTTGACATTTGGAATTCAAAAATGATTTGTATTTAACCATAATAATTATCTAAGTATGAGAAATTTGACTTTTAAATATGAAAATCCTTAATTATTAAAAATTATAGTAGATAGAAAAAGAATAGTCAAATTTCATGGTGAAATTTATAACATAAAAAAATGTAAAATTATTTTATCATTTAAATTTAAAAATATGTGTTTTGAATCATATTATTTAATTAAAATAATCATTATTCCATTTACCTTAATTTTTTATAATAATTATATCATTTTTGAAAAATACAATTTGCATCCAAAGTAATTTGATGTGATTTTTTTTAAAACATAATAAAAATTTATCAGGAGAAAAGATATCCATAAATAAAAGAAGTGCATTTCTCAGGTCATTACAAAGATATTTTTCAAACTGGGAGACTTAAACACTACAACACCTCGAGAAAAAATACATGAGTTAACCAATGTGAGAAACGAGGGGGTCCCCCTTATATATTAATTTATTATTGATTCTTAATCATTCAAATAAAACCAATTAATGATATTAAAACTTTACTAGTCTAACAATTGAGATAAATCAGGGGGAAAATTTTAAAAAAAATAAACTCTTGAGGTTTTTAAAAAATATCATATTGGGATGAATACGATTATGAAAAAAAATGAAAAGGGAATAAGAGAATAATAGTAATAAAGATAAGAATTAATTATAGTGGAATATTGTAAAAACATAAAAGAATATAATAATACCTTTTGGAGTGGAGATCCACTGGTATGATAATGTGTTCTTAAAAATTTAAGTAATAGATTACAATATTTAGAAGAAAAAAAATCTGGATACAAATATTTTGAATCTGAAAAAATTGAGTCTATTTTTTAAATATATTTTTGAATCTAAATTTTTTTTTAAGGATTCTGATTCCAAAATATTTTTGGGTCTAAAAGGCTCAATATGTTAAAAATAATAAGTAAACTTAAGATTTGTGGATTTTTTTTGAAAAAAATATATTAATATGTACTCCCCTTATGAAAAGGAGTAACTTAATGTAAGGAGGTGGTTTAACCAAGAAGTAGATATGAATGATTACTTTATGTTTATCATTCCAAAATTCTGTTTAATGTATTCAAGTCTAGCCAAAGATAATGGTTTTTAGAAAATATCATCAAGTTGTTCTTGCGTTCCAAGGAATAGTAAAATGATATATCCTTTAAGTGCGTCAACCCTAATAATATGATGCCTAATATCTATGTGTTTTTCATGGTATTGATGTGCAGGCTTCTTAATTAAAGAAACGGTACTAGTTTTATTACATAGTATATGAGTTTTAGTAAAATGCATGCTATAATATGTGAGTGTGGGGTGCATCCACAACCCTTGAGCCCGAAAAATTCTAGCTTCTACATATTTAGATTCAGTAGTGGAAAGTGCTACAGATTTTTTTATTACAGGACAAAAAAATAATGAATCTCCTTAGAAATGAAAAATTACAGAAGTGTTTTTTCTATTTATTCTATAACCACCAAAGTCAACATCTAAAAAACATTTTAGTTCAAAATAATTTCCATAAGAATAGAAGAGTTTTAAATCTATACTTAACTTTGGATAATTAAAAATTCATTTTTCAAATTTTATATGGGATTAATTTATATTTTCTAGATATTTTAAACATAATAATAAAAAAGCATTAACTCTAGATAACTATATATTAAGTATAGTAGACTTCCTATCATACCTCTAAATTTTTTTTATCAACTGGTTACCCAAATTCATCATGATCAAGTGTATTTGAGGTACGGATTGTAGTACTAATACTTTTAGTAATGTTGTATATTAATTTTTTAAGAAAAAATTTTATATACTTATGTTGATATATATAAGTACCTTTTGTTTTTTTGAGAAATTTGAAAATCAGGAAAAAATGTTACCTCAGTCATCATACTCATCTCAAACTCAGTCTTCATAAGATCCATAAATGAAACTTTTAAATATTTTTTAGTTGACCTGAAAATAATGTCATCAACATATATTTGAACAATTATGATGTTTTTGTTAACTTATTTTATAAAAATAGTAGGATCTTTATATCCCTTAAAAAATTGTAACTAAAATCTTGTTAATATATCTTCCAAGATCTTGGGGATTTTTTAAGCCCATATAAAGATTTTGTAAGTTTATAAACATATTTATAATGTTTTTTGTTCTCAAAACCATTGGTTGTTCAACAAAAATTTCTACCTATACATTTCCATTACAAAAACCACACTTCAAAACCATTTTTAAAAGTTTTAAATTAAATAATGCTGCAATGGATAGTAGAATGTGAATAGATTAAATTCTTTCTATAAGTGCATATGTTTCTTCATAGTTTATTCCTTCTTGTTGATTATAACCTTTAGAAACATGACTAGTTTTATTTGTAATAATTATTCCATTTTCATAACATTTGTTTCTGAAAACCCATTTTTCTTCAACTACATACATTTCTTTAGTTCGTTCAACTATATTTAATACTTTTTTACTTTCAAATTCATTTATCTCATCTTGCATATCTTTCATCCAATCCAAATCACCTAAAGCCTCATTGGGATTATTAGGTTCAAATTGGGAAATAAAATCATTATGTTATATTTAATTCCTTAAAAAACTTCTAGTCCAAATAGGTTGATCAACATCACCAATGATACTATCACTAGAATAATTTCTAAGAAACAACTGACATATTGGGTTTTGTAAACTCTATTCATCAACATACAATAGAAAATATTCTGAAGTAAATACTTCATAAATAATTTTTTAAGTATTTTATTTATAACAATAAATTTCTAACAAAGGTGAAGAATTGGTTTTTGAAAACACATCAAAGGAGGATGTTGGTTGGGTTTGTTTTAAAAAAAAGGGACAGTTTCATCAAATTTAACATGTACTCTTTACTCGACAGTACAAGAGTTTTTTATTAAAAAAATTATATTCCATAGAAGTAGTGGAATAACCTAAAAATATACCTTCATCAAATTTAGGTGAAAATTTATATAAGTTATCTTTCATTTTCAAGATTAATAATTTACAACCATATACTATAAAGTAATAAACCATTGTTTTTAAACCTTTCCACAATTCATAAGTAGTTTTGTTTAGTAATGGTTGAATCAAAACAAGATTTATAATATAGAAGACAGTACTATCCGATTTAGCCCAAAAAAAATTTTCAATTGATTTTTCACTCAATGTGGTTCTTGTTATTTCTTGAAGAATAAAATTTCTTCTTTTAACTACACCATTTTTCTGTGGTGTTATAAGAGATGAGATGTTATGTTCTATACCATTTTTACTACAAAAAGTTTCAAAATCATAATTTACAAATTCTCCACCAAGTTCACTATCAATAGTTATCAAGGGAACTTTTTTATAATTTTTAACTTTGGATACAAAATTTTTGAGATGACAAAAGGATTTAGATTTCTTTGCTAGAAAATAGACTCATGTATATCTAGCATAATCATCTACCAATATATATATGTAGTATTTTCCTCCAATACTCCTGATTTTTATAGGACTGAATAAATCCATGTGCACTAAAAATAAAGAATTAGTAGTTTAGACTTCACTAATATATTTTAAGCTTCACTTATATTGTTTATCATACTGAAAAGGGTTGGAAACTTTTGAAGAATAAAATATAAGCTCTGTTAGATCCTTAAAAATTATTTTCTTAATCAATTTACATAATTCTCTAAGCTTAAAATTTCATGACCTTCTATTATATAACCAAGAGTTATCTACCATTACATTGAGGCAAGGTAAGTGTTGAATCATGAGGTCTTCTATGTTAACTGTATAAATACTCTCAAGTCAATGGGCAGAAAGAATAAATTTGACCTTGGAATTGTGTACTTCACATTTATCACTCCTAAAATTTACAAGGTAACATTCATCATACAATTGACTTATTCTTATAAGGTTTTTCTTAAGACCTTTCACAAACAAAACATTTTAAATTAAAACATTACCAATAAGAAAAATGTTACCTTTTACGATAATCTAACCTTGATAATTATCTCCAAAAGTAAAATTACACCTTTCATCTTGTTAATATTTTCAAAGAAATATTTGTTTCCATTCATATGTTTGGACCACAAAATATCCATATACCAAGTGTCCTTTTTTCTTGAACTACTTTGTTTTCCTAAAAATAAAAAACAATAGGTTTTCAACACCCAAAAATTCTTGGGTATGGAAATGTGATCAAATCAAACATTTAGAATCCATAGTTGTTTTAAAAAATATTATTTTAGGAAAACTAAATATTGAACTTTATTGAGGGAACAATTCTTTTTCCAATGTCCTCTACTTTGACACTTTTTAAAAAAGGCGGAATTTTTAGGAAAAAAGAAATTTTTACTAAAACATGGCTTTCTATAAGTATAACCCATTCAAATACATTTTCAATGAGGAAAAAAAATTTATACATTTTATCAAATCCATCCTTACAAGAATTAAAATTTGAAAAATGGTTTCTGAAAAAATAAATTTTTTATTTTCATTTAACAAATAAATCCTTATCTACTTGAGTAATAGTTTCAGAATTGTTTTTTTTAAAACTAGTTTGTAAACTATTATTTTGAAAAATTACTTTCTATAACTCTTTAGAAATATTATATTTTTCATAAATTTATTTATCAATATCATTAGAAAGATCTAATACATATTTTTTTAAAACAATTATCCTTTAATTTTTCTTATCAAGTTTATTTCTAACTTTTCAATTTTCATTTTCAAGGAGTTTTTAAAAATGAGAAACTTATTAATAAAAAGGAAGAGTATTATCCTTTGTTGAGAAATATTCTTTATCTATATATTTATAATTTTTCTCATCATTGAACTCTGGATAATTTGAACATCAAGATAAATTTGAATGATTTTCAATAGCATGTACCTTTTCCATTATACAAATATTTTCATTTGTAATTATAGAAATAAGACTTATGTTCCTCTGTATGGAAAATTCTTGATCAGAAGTGTTCTCTAAAGAGTCTCCCCCACTTAAACTCATAGAACTATTTTCTTTAGGAACTTTCGTATTCTTATACTTATAAAACTATCTCATATTCCAATCATAATTTATTTCCATAGTATATTTTCTTTTCAACATGGGACAATTGGATTTGATGTTTCATGCCTTATTACACTCATAAAAAGTAACTTTATAATCATTGTTTTCATTCCAACCCTTGTTCTTGTATAAATACTTAAAGTCTTTCTTTCCAACTATCTTTTTCATCCTTTGAGAAAGATTAACTAGTTTATTCCCAGAGTGTTCAGAATCACTTGAATCAGATTATATAAGAATCACTTTTTTCTAGTGTCTAAACTTCTGTAGAAACTATAGTAGTATTTAAAGCAACACCGCCATTATTTTTCTCATATTTTTCATCATCTCACTTCAATCTACCCTCATGAGGAATAATATTACCCATTAATTCTCAAGAGTAAGATTTTTTAATTTTCTTGTATCATCAACTATAGTCCTTTTTTACTCTTATTCATTGGGCATGATGTCAATAATTTTCTAAATAAGAATTTTATCATCCAAACCTTCCCCTATAAGATATAGTATAATTTTTATGATAGATATAAACCTTTTATGCATCTTTGACAATGGTTCTCTAGGTAAAAATTCAAAAGCTTGATATTCAGATCTTAATATAACTTTCTAGTTTCAATAAACTTTGAAGTTCAAAAATGAGTAATCTATAAATTCTTCCAAATACTATTTGTATCTTGATAAGATGTGATCTGGTTTTAGATGCTACCACTCATTGAGAAAAGTAAATTATTTCATACGTTGTAATTCAATTGATATTCTAGCTTCTCTTGATTGTTAAAGTTTTAAGTTCTTTATCAGGAATTTTATAATCTCCAGTCTGCATTAAAAAATTATCAATTCCAGTATTGATTACAAAATTATTCATTCTAACCCTCCAATAATCATATTAATTACCATAAAAATTGGTGGTCTACTAGGATTGATATTATCAATGTATTTGACATTTAAACCTTCCATCATTCAAAAAATAGATACAAAAAATTATTTCCATAATACATGTTAGTGTAACATATATTTATAAAAAAAATTACATAAAAATTAAGACTAACTTGAAATAGTAAAGAAGATAAAAGATCATCTAGTATTTGAGCAGTGAAAACCAACTCTGGTACCAATTTTTGTATCGGTGTACTATAAGAATACTGATTAGGATCAATATAATGTATTTTAGATGGACCAATTACAAGAGGGGGTGAATTTTAGTTTTAAAAACTTTAGTTTTAAAGAATTAAAACTAGAACAATTCACAAACCTATTTACGTAAAAGGGTTGAATTCATACTTGGCCCTTAGTCTGATTATATCAGAGTATCATAATCAGATTGGTTACAATAATATCATAGTATGAAAAATGAAACTATAGAGATTTAGTATAACATATTGTATTCTTTATGTCTTACATTATAGTATATTTTATTAAGTAATACAGATTTTATTTTTCATAATGAGAACTGTTATGATAAAATCAAAACATAAGCTAAACAATGGAATTAAAATAACTTGTGATAAATAATTAAATTAATAAGAATTAATATAAGAATGAATAATATTTTAAATAAATAATTCTCTTTCAACCTTAATAATAAGTTATCCACCAATATTGGATAAAGGCATCCTATGTTTTATACTTACAAAATTTCTAACTTTCCATCGTTCGAAATGCCCTCGATACGATGATCAAATTATATGTCTTCCTATCCCTAGAGTCCCTCAATCTTATGGATTGGATTCTATCATGCTATCCATGTGTTCCCTCAATAAATATGACGATCGGTATCTCTGTCTTCATAGACTCAAAATCCCTAGATCATTTTCACACCATCAGATGCACAAAGAAATTACAAAAAACAATTTCTTAAGGAGAAAACATGATAAGGATTCCTTTAGAATGACTATCTCTAAAAAATACAAGAGACTAATAACAAGTTTTACACACTTTTTAGGCTTTATAAAAATTGAGATAAATATTATATCATTATCTTTAAACTATTCAGATTGTAGGGTATTTATTATCATCTCTTCCAATCATCATATTTTATCCATTGATAATATTTTCTCTGATTTTGTTGCAATAACTTGGAAAGATGGAACTTCAATGGAAATATCATAATAGAATGTACAATGTCATTTTTTAATACACCATCACATTATAAAAGAATGTGTTCCAATATGATAAAAATAATATTTCATATCCGGATTTTAAACATAGGTCATCTGATGGATTTCCATACATATATCATTATGATGGTTTTTATGAATTTGGAGCTAATGTTTATTAGTTTCTATATCGATCAAATTAAAATATTATACCAGTATAATATAAAAGACTGAATATCTTATAACAGAATTGATAAAGATGAATCAGATTATTTTGGTTCCATACTCATTATGATAATCGTAATAAAGAAGTTAGTTTAAATTCTCGAATAATTTAGAAATATTTATAATTATGGTAAAAATATATGTTTTATAAAAAAAATATAAAAACACTTTTTACATTAAAGAGTTAGTAATCAAATATTGAAGGATTTTTTGATTTCCAAAACTAAATTAGTGAAAAATCCATAACAAAAACTTTTGAGTCAATGCATACTAGGGTCTAAAATAGAAGAACATTGATGGAAAGTTAATATATGGACATGGAAGAAAGTAATAAATAATTATGGAGTGTGATATAGGTCATTGATAAAAATAAATTGAATGATAAAGATAAATTTAACAATCACAAAACCATAAATCTACGATGGAAATTAAGGTAATACGATAATATTTTAATTTCAATATCATTTTTATAAAGTTGAGGGGTTCTTTTACAATCTAGACTAAGAACATAAATAAATATGCTTACATTGTATATTTCTACTTCAGAGGAATAATTTTACCTTTTGTTTTTTTCTTCGATCATTTTCTAATTCATTTATTACTTGAATAAATGAATATATAAGATGAGTTTTATAGTCCTGGAGCATTAAAGTTAACCTTTAATGGATCGTAAGATCCATAAAAGAGTGAAAATTCCTTCTGTATGTCTATAAATATTTACCAAAACTAAAATAGTTGGAATAAGTCATCCAAAATAATACATTATTCTATAAACCTAAATAGTAACACCCAAATTTCAACTCGATCCATTTAATAAATAGTTACTCTTCCAAAATATGTCTGACCAAATTCAATGTCTAAAAAATTTAGATGGATGGTCACTAAATTTCTAAAATAATATTAACATTATATTCCCAAAATAGTATAATGTATATATTAATGTCACATACCAAATATGTGAATAACTTTATCACCATAAAGTATTAATGAAAATAAGAATGCTTCCAAAAATAAAATCTCAGGTTCTTGAATATATCCCATAAATACATACATTCATTAAACTACAAAAAAGATAACATAAATCACTAACCATTTTCATGGTTACCATTAATATCCCATATACACATCTTTGTAATTATTACCCCCATAATTGGCCAAATAATTATTATTATACTCCCTCAATCATGTGTTTTCCAATAAGAACAATTTTATTCTGTATCACATTTCTTGGTCATCGATACCATTCAATATATATCTTTAAATCCTCATAGAAAAACTACTACATTGTAATCCTTATATGTTTTATGATTCTTATCATTGATAAAATACTTCTACAATGTTAATGTCCTGGAATTTTCGAATAAGTTTTTCATTATATGAATTATTATGAGATTGGGAAAATTGATGGCACGTGATTCTGAGCCCCGGAGTTCCCAGAATGATCCATCGAAAAAATGTTAAGCCTTTAATAGCGATGGTGATCAGTTTTCCTGAAAAAGTAAAATAACTCTTAAACGAGTTCCTGGACCAGAAATATGAGGGCACCATTGAATTCAGGATGGCAGGTTTACCCTAGGCATGACTTGAATTTAGTCGGCTCAGGCCTCTATTGAGAAAACCCAAAAAATGGCATAACTGTAAATAAAATAATTAAATTATTTTATTTTATTTTTCAAATGCTTATAACTCAAAAAAGGTGACTTAGATTAAAAATCTGGGACAACCACAAAACTTGTGAGGGTATTCTTTTTTTAGTAATATAATAACAATTGGCCAGCACGGGCCACCAGTGGAAGTTAGTTTTCGGCCGTAAATAAAATAATTAAGTATCATTTATTTTATTGTAAAATCCTTAACTTCTAAACGGTAACTCGTATTGAAAATATGAGAGTAACGTTGAGCTCATGAGGTAATTTTCCTATTAGGCGGAGCCTAACCTCGACCAGTGTGGGTCGAGGGTGGATGTTAATAATTTTTTGAACTTTTTTTAAGGTACGTTCAGTAAACGTGCGGGTGGTGAATTCTATCTTTTTAACTAGTGATCAGATTAAAAATACGAGGGAACCGTTAAAACTTTAGTTCTGATATTCTCTTAAGTCAAGTTTAACTTTGACCAGCAAGGGTTGGATGGAAAAGTTAATTTTTTGACTTTACAAAAAAATAATAAAATAACTTTTGGTTATTTTATTTTTTCTGTGTGACACCGTTAGATAAACGGTAGTGGGACCGAAGTGCAACGTCAAACCATTTAATGGCTCGACTGATAATTTTTTGTAACCACATCGTTGGGAGATTTAAATTAACATGTAACTATACTGTTGAGATAATTAAATAGGTTCATTAATTATACTCATTAATGCATCTCATTAATTGTGTGGTGCATTGATCCTCTCCTCTCCTCTATTTAAACAAAGCACAGGCATGGGTTTTCGGCATGTAAGAGGGGAACCTCAGATGAAGTTTCATGATAACTTACTCCAACCTAGAATGAAGCTTCAACTGATAAACGAACTTGAGGTATGGGTTTTGTTTAAGTTCTTGTGTTTTTTTCTTCCCTCATTCTTGAAAGGAATGATGAATTGTGGAAGTGGTATAATTTTATATTTAATATTTATAAATTATCCATCGCTTGTTATAATGCTAACGCGGAGGGCATGGGCCAAACAAACTAGGCTCAAACCCTCCGTCAATTCATTCATGTCGCGTTCTTCAGGGAATGAACTTCCAACTCATAAGAATATAAAATATGGGAGCTGCGTAGTGATGACGACATCCTAGGATGCCTGAAGGCGCAAAAGGAAATGAAAATGGACCATCGGAGCCCACCAGGTGGCCCCGAAAAGATTCACCAGCATGGCGACGCTGGCCACCAGCGGCGGCAGGTGAAGGCGGCGGCCCGCACAGGCCGGCCGTAGAGGAAGGCGGCTCCACTCAATGCCACGGTGGTTGGACTAGAAGCAAGCAATAGCCGGCCACGAAGACAGGTGGAAGCGCACCATCGTGTGTCGCAGTGAGACAGGTTGAGGCTCAAAGCTGCGACGAAGGCAGGGACCCGCTCCTTATGCGTCTCGCGAATGATGCGGCGGCGCCACATGGTGCCTCCAATTAAAAGAGTTGAATGGATCTTGATCCGTTCAGGATCAAGGGGTCATAGCTTCAAAGCCACGGTAGAGGTGCAAGGGGACCAACTCCTTGTGGGTCCCATAGGTGATGAGGTGGCACCACCTAGCACATCCAATCAAGGAGTCGAATGGCTCCTTTGATCCATTCGATAGACAGATAGTGCAACCCCCACGTTTGTCGCACCAGCCGACGGGCTGAGCGGTCGTGGCCCAACCCAGTCAGGGTGGGCCAGGCTAGGTCAGACCCAGGTTGGGTTGGTTCAACTCGAACTGGGTTGGGTCAACCCAAGACGAGTTGATCCGAGTTGGTTCAACTAGGTCAGACCAGACCCGGACCCCTCTCTGGCCAAGATACGCTTAAAAGGCCATATCTTGTGAACCATACGTCTGTTTGATGAACCATCTATGGAACTGGAATCCTCTAATTGAGATGTTCATTTTGAGACACTCCATAAGAGATTTGGTGAATGTTGGAGTACTGCTGGGTTGGATCAACCCTGAATCCAACCGGGCCCTCAGCATTAAAATGACAATAACTTACAAAATGAGAATCTAGTTAACGCGTCATCTATTGTATTGGAACCCTTATGAAATGAAGGGTCATTGGGTTACTTCATTGTGAAACATCATGGTGGTTGAGGTATGACTTAAAACCTGATAATCGAAACTAGGGTGTTACTTGTAGTGAGAGTTAGGATGGCTACTCCCTTGATGACTCAAGGCGCGAGTGTTCTTTACTCCTCTACTCCAGTAGAGACGAGACTCCCCACATCATGAGTTCAGGTTCATTTTACTCTGAGATTGTTTTTCCTATCCTTGGATTTGGTACTCCTATATTGGAATAGGGCGTGGTTCCTCCATACTTAACTCACATAGAGTCGGGTACTCTCCTACTGGGTAGTGTGCGGGTCCTCTATGTTAGAAGTAGGTACTCCCCTATCAACCTAGGGTGTAGGTCCTACTTATGCATTGCTACAGCAGAGTCAGTACTAACCTGCCATACCAGGGTGCAGGTCCTCTAGCCTGGGGTCAGTACTCCACTGACGTAGTAGGGCATGGGTAACCCATAGTGAACAAACTACTAGAGTTGTACTCCCCTACCGGGTAGGGTGCAAGTCCTCTATATTAGGAGTAGGTACTCTCCTGTCAACCAAGGGTGAGAGATCTCCTTACACAGTGCTACACCAGAGTTGGTACTCCCCTGCCATGTCAGGGTGCGGGTCCTCTAGCCTGGGTTTGGTACTCCCCTAACGTACTAGGGCGTGGGTCCCCCAAAGTGAACAAAATACTAAAGTTGTACTCCCCAACCAGGTAGGGTGCGGGTCCTCACATATGGAGTATTACTCCCCCATCTTCGAGGAGCGATGGGGAGCGGGTCCTTCAAGGCATTTGGATATCCCTCGACTACAGGACACAGTTACAAGGAGTGGGGCCCTCCACTTGATGTAATCGATACCCAGGGTAGAAGTTAGTAATCCCTCAACGGACTAAGGTGCGGGCCACTTCTTACTAAGGCGACTGAGATATTGTGGGTTAGAAAGGAGCAGTGCTCCCCCAAACTAAATGCAGTGTCAAGGAGTGGGACTCTTCACTTGGTTTCCCTTGGTCTTGCATCGAGTTCAAGACTGTGACTATAAGACCTCTAGTGTCGGTCACTAGAGGTAGTTCTAGCAGAAAGTTCCTGATGGAGAACGTCCTTTTGGATGTTTCATTAGAAATGGTTGTGTTGTATGCGATGGAGTACATCTCTCACATGGGAACCCTTAGGGATGGCCAGTTCATGGAGCATATACTTGTGATCCTTGAGTTACACTTTAATCTTTCTTTGGAAATCCTATAAATGGCTTGAGGTCGGGCCTTATGTTTCTTTGTGGCTGAGATGAGTATATCTGGATGACCTAGGTATATGTAATGTCATATACCTAAGTAGAGCCAACTATGCATAATATTTTTGGATTAATTCGTGGTTATTTTGTGGTATTCTTCCTTTTTAGATTTATGAGATACCATTGAGGGTCTTGGGGGCCCCTACTAAGTACTGAGTTACTCACCCCTTCACGGGCTTCACCCGCACGTGTTGGGTCTGGTGCAAACATTTTATGTTTCGATATGGCCGCTCAGGAATAAGGGACTGACGAATGTTACGACAGTGGACTCGGTGGCCTAGTACAAGGAGGGGTCTAGTAGGACCATGCATACATGACATACTACATCAGCTTCCAGTAGCTTTACTACTCCAGTGATCAGGTAGGATATTCTGCAGACAGTCGTCAAAGCTCCTTTTGTACCTTGCTATTTTCAGTTCGTTAGTTGGGCTTGTATATTGTCTGGTTACACCACTCAGTTCATTACTTATTGTTTTAATCTATTTTTTTATTACTTAGTGTTCACCTTTAAGCTTTGTGGTTTTTTTGTTAGTTCATGTGTGTAAAAGTATCCAGGAAAATGCCTCCCACTTATAGGTTGATGCCATCGACGCTAGTCGCCAACCCCTGGCCTTTGGGAGGCGGTCTTTGGGGTATGTCATGGCATGGGCCCTGGGGGGCGTGTCATGACAAATTGGTATTATAGGTGGTTGTTTATACCTCAATGACTAGGGGTTTGTTGTTTTTTTGTGAGAAACAATGTTAAGTGTTTAAATTTCAACTTTCTGGCCAGGGAATATAGTGTTGGTGTGGTGGCCAACTTATCCATACACCAGGACTATAGATACCTGTTACTTGACTCAATACATGGAAACACATTTCTCCAAGAAAATAAGGTAATATACATCTTGTATTTATGGTTGTGATTTCCATATTCCTTCTCGAGTCATCTCTCCAGATATAACCTTCTAATTGTGGTACATCTTAATCTATCTTAGGATTCCTCCATGTGGACGACCATCTAGGATCCTGATGCAAGGTTATGAGGACAGTCCGCATAGCGATGAGATGACCGTTCATGGACCAGTGATTGAGATAGCCACATTGAGTGGTGCACCAATGCTACCACAACTCGATAGTCAGCATCTACTGTCAGTGGTTCCAACAGAGGATGTTCATAGGCTCAGTGCCATACATGAGTTCCAGAGGTAGAGACCTCCCAAGTTTTGTGGTGAGACAAACCCTCAGGTGGATGAGTACTGGTTTGCAGTTGGTGCATGAGTTTTTTGCTTGGTTGAGACACCAGCAAACTAGATGGTGATCCTAGCTACTAGACACTTTCTGGGCACAATAGAGAGATGGTGGAGCCTGACGCTCCAGACACACGATGAGGCTTTAGTACAAGGATTGTTTCCTGAGATGGTACCTTTGTGTGGTGTCCTATCAATAACAGTACTCATTGGTCAGTAGTTACTACCAGTGATACCGGTAGAGGACACTTATAGAGTTAGTACCTTACATGAGTTTCAGTGATCGATATCCCACAGTTTCCGAGGCAAGCCCAATTCACAGACGACTAAGGACTCACCTAAGGAGGTTACTGAGTTTCCATCTATCTAGGGAACCAGTATATTAGATGGTGGTCCTGGTTGTGAGCATTCTATGTGGCTTAGTAGGGTAATGGCAGGGTTTATATTACCCCTATCTTACAATGAGGTGACATTTTCCATGGACAGAGCTTGAGAACCTTCCTCAAATAAGGGGGTCTCTTGCCATGAAAAGTTAAGGGGACACAAACTGCGAGACCCGATGTGCTCAGATATCCTCAGGACAGGATCCTAAATGATTTTTATGGTGTGGAGCACGTCATCCTTTTCAGAGGATGCACCATGGTACCAATGATGCTACAAGAGGAGGTGTTAAGGGTGTTCCACACATCCCCTTTGGCGGTACATCTGGGTGTGGCAAAGATGTACCAGGACCTCCGGTGTTAGTACTGGTGGACAAGGATGAAGAAATTGGTGGTAGATCTTGTATCACAATGCCTCACTTGTCAGCAAGTGAAATCTGAGAATCAGGTTCCTTCCTGCTTGAGCACAACTTTTTATCCCCAGTCCGATGGTCAGACGAAGCAGACCATACAGACCTTGGAGGGCATTCTTGGTGCTTGTGTCCTAGATTTTGGTCACAGTTGAGAGGGTCACCTAACACTGGTGGAGTTTTTATACAACAACTATTATAAATCCACCAATGACATGACACCGTTTGAGCTCTTGTACGGGTGACCATGCAAATCACCTTTATGCTGGTTAAACCCAGGGGAGTCAACACTTGTGGGTCGAGAATTGGTACGGGCTACCACTAAGAAGGTGTAGATCACCCAGGAGAGGATGAAGACTGTATAGAGCATGTAGAAGTCTTATTATGACAGGAGATGAAGACACTTAGAGTTCGATAAGGGAGACCATGTCTTCATATAGGTCTCACCTTGGCGAGGATTGTGGAGATTGGGCCGGTGCAGCAAGCTATCTCCAATGTTCATTGGACCTCTTCAGTTTTTGAGTGGATTTGGCTAGGTGGCATACCTCCTAGATCTTCACCCACATATACACTGGGAGTGTGATGTTTTTTCAAATGTGGCAGCTGAGGAGGTACGTGCATGATCTATCACACGTCATCAATTGTGAAAAGCTGGGCATTACCAATGGGGTAATGTTTGCGAAGTTCCCCGCGGAGATAGAGGATTGACTGGAGGAGGACCTTCTTGGATGGTCAATTCCTCTAGTGCACGTTCGGTGGTAGAACATGAATCTCTAGGAGAGAACAAGAGAGGAGGAGTCTTAGATTCATGCTCAGTACCCCCCATTTGTTTATTTTGCCTTTGTTTTGGGTTTCAAGGACATAAATCCCTAAGGTGGGGAGAATGTAATGTCCTGCAATTTCCATATAATGTTTTTTATTATATGGGATTATTACATGACTGTAAAAATTTACGGAACATGATTCCAAGACCCGGAGTACCCAGAATGTTCTTTCAAAACAATTTTAAGCCTTAAATAGTGCTCATGAGAAGTTTTCCTGAAAAAGTGGAATAACTATTAAATGGGTGCCCAGATCAGAAATTCGAGGGCATCGTTGCCTTTAGGATAGTAGTTTTAACCTAGGCATTACTTGAATTTAGTTGGCACATGCCTCCAGTGAGAAAACCCAAAAATGGCATAACTATAAATAAAATAATTTAATAAAATTATATTATTTTTCAAATGATTATATGTTACAAATGGTGACTCCGATTAAAAATATGATACCACCACTGAACTCATGAGGGTATGATTTCCTTAAGAAGATACTGACATTGGATGGTGTGGCCCACCAGTAGAAGTTAGTTTTTGGCAGTAAATAAAATAATTAAGTAACAATTATTTATTGTAAAATCCTTAACTTATAAATGGTAACTTGGATTGAAAATCAGAGAGTACCTTAAAGCTCATGAGGGTGTGTTACCCGTAGGCGAAGCGTAACCTTGACTAGAACGGGTCTACGGTGACTGTTAATAAATTTTTGAACTTTTTTTAATGTACGTTCATTAAATGTGCGGGTGGAAAATTCTGCCTTTTAAACTGTTGCTTGGATTAAGAATCTGAGGGAACCGTTGAATCCGCAGTACCGAGATTCTCTTAAGGGAATCTTAACTTCGACTGGAAAGGTTCGTACAAAATAGTGTGGTGGGGCCATAGTGCAACATCAAACCATTTAAAGGACTGACTCATAACTTATTTATGACCTCAACTTTAGCATTATCGACCTCTATCCCCTTCTTAGAAACCTTGTGTCCCAAAACCATGACTTTAGTATCCATGGATTAGCATTTTCCCCAATTTAGGACCAAGTTGGTCTCTTGGAACCTTACCAGAACAACCCCTAAATTTTCTAGACATCTCTCAAAGTTACTTCCCACCATAGAAAAATCATCCATGAAAACTTTGATTATCCTTTCAATCATGTTTGAGAAAATTTACATCATGAACCTCTGAAAAGTGATAGGAGAACCACACAAGCCAAAGGGCATCTGCCAGTAGGTGAATGTCTTAAATGAACAATTGAAGGTGGTTTTCTCTTAATCCTTAGGATAAACGGAAATATGGTTGTAATTAGAGTAACCATCAAGAAAATAGGAAAATTCATTTCCTGTAACCTCTCTAACATTTGATCCAAAAATGGAATGGGAAAATGATCATTTATTATGGAAGCATCCAACTTTCTGTAGTCTATACAGACTCTCCATTTATTCACTTTACTTGTCTAAATTTTATCATTATTTTCATTAGTGACCACTATCACTCCACTCTTTTTAGGCACAACCTAGATAGGAATTACCCATGTGTTTTTAGAAATGGGAAAAATAATTCCAGAATCAAGCAGCCTAATCACTTCTTCCCTAACCATTCCTTTCATGTTAGGATTGATTCCTCTTTGGGATTATACTCTAGGATTACACCCCAGTTCCATGGGAATTTTATTCATGAAAAAGAATGGAATTATAACATTCATATCATCAATAGACCAACCTATGACAGACTTGAATTTCTTTAAAACACTAAGTAGATTTTCCTCTTGATTCACCTCCAAGTTGGATGAAATGATTTCAGGAAGGGTGGAATTGTCTTCTAAAAATTAATATTTGAGATGGTAAGGAATATGATTGAGTACAAGTATGGTAGGTGACTCACTTGAGGGAAGACACTTGGGCCTGGGTGGCCCAAGGTCTTCATGCTACCTTTTGAAAAAGGTAGCGAAGAAGGCTTCCTCCTCATCACTAGAGCTTCCAAAAAATTATCCTCAAACTTAGACTGCTCTCTCAGGGTAAGAAAGTGTTCCAAAACAAACCCATCTAGGTTCTCCAAAAACTCTCCCTCATACTCATCAAAATATTCTCTCTCCTCACTTGAACTGATCCCTATGAAAGTGGAAGCATGGATTTTAGGTTCACTATTAATTTCATCTATCAACCTCAGAAACTCCTCTTCCTCCTCATCAACAGTACTCTCAGCAAATAAAATCTCATCTTTGGGGAAGATTGGGTGGGTTGTTTCTTTGATTTTTTAAACACATTGATTTATTCTTTCTGTTCACCCAAATTGAAAATCAGTTTCCCCTTATACACATCTATCATAGCTCCCCCTGTAGCTAGGAAGGACCTACCAAGAATGATAGGGACCTCCTGGTCACACTTCATATCAAGGATGAGAAAGTTAGTAGGGGAAAAGAGTTTCCATACTCCCATAAATAGATCATCAACCCTACCCACTAGATGAGTAATGAACCTATCAGCAAGATGCAACACAACAATGGTGGGTTGGGGAACTCTTAATCTTAGGTTCTGAAAAAGTGATAGGGTAATCAGATTAATACTAGAACCCAAATCACACAAATAGTGGAGCTTACCACCTCTATCCCCAAAGGTTCAAGGGATGATAAAGCTTCATGGGTCCTGAATCTTAGAAGGTATCCTATTCTACAAGACAACACTACACTCCTCTATCAAGATATTGGTGGAAAATTATTCCAATGTATTTTTCATTGAATATATTTTCTTGAGTGATTTCAGATATGGTGGGCTTTGAATAAATCCTTCCAAGAATGGGATATCAATGTTCATCTTTTTAACCACTATCATAAATTTCAGAAGTTTATAATCATGAATTGGTTTATTTATTCTTTTAGGAAATGGAATTATAGGAGAAAACTTTATCACAATTGGGGACATCCCTATAGCTTGTTCTTCAAGAATTTTCTTTCCTTTATTGTCTCTATTGTCAAATCCATTTTCTTTGGGTTTTTTAGCTAGAATAGAAGGAAATGGAGGGATTCCAATGGTGATATCCAATTTTCTAGATTCAAGTTTTTCCAGATTTGAGTTTTTAGATTCATCTAGTTTTTCATTTTTAGTAGTTTGGGGTTCTTTCCTAGAATCTTGGTGAGTTTGGAGACCACTTACGGTGGTCACATCCATGGAATTCTCCATAGGATTGGCTTCAGTGGTGCTAGGCAGCCCACCCTTTTATCTATTACTAGCATCCCTAGCCATCTGCCACATTTGAATTTCCAAATTCTTCATTCTATCATCAATTTGAACTTTATAATAATCATTTCTGGTATTTTTTCATCAAAACTCCGTATAAACTGATGTAACATGTCTCCCACCACATCTTTAGAGTTTGATGAATCAACCGTTTGTTGGGGTTGGGGTTGGAATTATTGGCTAGTTGGATATTGTAATCTAGGAGTGGGAGAAGGTCAGATAACTCCTTGCTCCCTCAAAGATATATTTGGATGATTTATATATCCCTGATTATAGGTATTTGAAAATGGGTCTTCCCAACGATGCATCTGAGGACCATAGATTGAAAATATGGGACTCTTATGAGGCTGTATGGACATATCAAATTTCAGAAAGTAGGTTTGATAATTACCACACATGCCACAATGGTGGAACTACTCCCTAAGGGTACGATGTGGGTTCTCATTAAATAACTCAGAAACTTGGGCTTCAGCTTGAGGGGTAGGGGTGGTTTCCTTCCTCATAATGGTTCTTCTCCTAGAACACTTATGCTGGGAGTTTTGGTCCAAGGTATTAAATATTTGTTTGAGATCATCAGCAATCATATCACTAAAGTCTCCTCCAAAAGACCGATCCACCATGGTTTGGTGGTAAGGGGTGAGACTATTTTAGAATGTGTCCATGAGGAATTGGGGTGTGCATTGATGGTTTGGAAACTACCTAATAAAACCTCTAAACCTATCCCAGTCTTAATGATACATTTCTCCTTCATCATGAAGGAACCTAGTGATTTTGTGCCTAATTTCAAATGTCAACCTCCTAGGATATAATTTCATTGTGAAAGCATTATAAACTTTATCCCAGGTGACAAATATTTCTTCCAAGAGATATTGAAACTAGGACCTAGAATTTCCCTTGAGGAAGAAGGGGAATACTCTTAGTTTAAGATCTTCCTTAGTGATACCCCTAAGTGGCAGGTGTTGGAAACTACAATAGAAGGCCCTAATGAAGTCAAGAAAGTCTTTACTAGTGATTCCATTGAAGGTAGGCAGCTGAATAAGCATGTATTACCTGATTTCATAATTCCTGAACCTAGGAGAGAGCCTAATGCATGAAGGGTTACAAGACATTGAAGGTAGAAAAAACTCTCTCAAATTGTTCCTCTCATCTATCTCATTTCCAGGTGGGTTCATCATTCCAGGTTGCTTTAAATTTTCAGGGAGTGGATTTTTAAAGTCTTTATTTTTGTTATCTTTCATTTACACTTCCTTTTTGTTCCTTTTCATGTTTTTGAGATTCAATTCAATTTCAAGGTTCACAGGTTCTAAATTTTTAGACTTAGACCTAGTAAAAATGCAGTAAGTGGTTCACAACGTATTTTTTTAAATTTTTTTTGAAAAATATTTAAATTTCTTTTGTATTTCTGATTTTTTTGTGCTTTTTTATGATTTTTTTATTTTTTTTGTTTAAAATTTCATGTGGCCTCCACAAAAACGGTGCCAAAATTTGCACGCTCGCATGTAATTGGTCATATGAGACAAACTAAAATTTATAACCTACTTACTACTTAAAATAGTGGCAATATAAGGTCAAACCATAGAGAGTACTAAGGTTGTGCTTAGTGATCTACTAAAAATAAACCGACAAAAAACAGAAAAAAACTGTAGAAATAGATGGTGGTGATGAAGTGACGTTAGTATAAAAATAAAGTGTGTGAGGAATAAAAAGTGGAAAAGTGAGTGAAAGCAAGCAATACATACCACAAGCATACATGTGGCAAAAGAAAACAAAATATGAGCCGGAGGGAAAGTCCAATGGTCAGTTTTGATATGGCTTAGCCTCATTCATGCATTTAAGTTTAAGAATATGGATCTGACTTAAGTTAACTAGCCAAATTTGTTGTCTGGTCATCTTGAGATGTAATAACCCTTACAGTCCTTCAACTGCAAAAACCATGCCATCGAATGGTGATAAAAGCTAGGTGTCACTAGGCTCAAAATTGTCAGTTGAGATCAGTATGTCTCTCTCACTTGAGAATGATTATTTTCTCAATGATATACTCATATTGAAAATAGCTTTCATTAAGGTTCAAACAAGATCGATATTCATCTAATCTTGTTATTTAGAAGGTAAAACTGTATAGATAAAGGTGATAAAGAGACACTATCCAAAGAGGATGAAGTGCATGGACCAAACTAAGCAGATCTAACTAGCCAGTTTTCCCCCTGGAAGGAATTTATCCAAACATAATGGTTGGATTCTGTGAAAAAATAGAATTAAAATCAATTAAGTTCATGTTGAAATAGGTTTCAGAAAAATAGAGCACAAGGAAAATAAAATGTTCATCTCCCTGCTAGATCTCCTGAAAACTCCAATTCTTACTGCTTGATAGTTGATGAGATTCTAAAGTGCACTTGATGTACCACCATTGGAATTGAGAAGTGGAATGGTGATCTACTACTCCGATGCCTTCCTAAAATCTACTCACTGACGTGAACTCTTGATCTGTGTATGGAAGGCTCTGGATGGATGATGGAAGTCGAAGTGGTGAAGTCTAAGTCGAGTCCCCAAAATTGCTCAATCACTTGTGATGAATGCTAATTACCCAGTAATCGAAGTCTTTGGAATCTTTCCCAAAGTGTTCCCCAGCCTCCATGTGGAGCTTTCACAGTTCTACTTCTTCCGCACTGGTCAGTAGAGCAGTTTCTCCTAGCTGAATGAATGGGTTGTGCGCACAAAACCCCAACCCTCCCCCAGCATGGAACAAAAAAAATGCAGGTGGATCAGGAAAAATAAAAATATTATATATATATACTATATATTAATATCACAACTTAAAAGTAATGAAAATACTTATAAATATATATATATAACACTTAATTTTATTTTTACAAATATATGTTTTAATAACTATTTTATTTATTAAATAACATATATTATTATGATATGTTAAAGAATATATACTATTAATATTAAAACTATTTTTAATATCATATAGTAACTGATAAATATATTATATACTATATTCTATGTAATAATAAAATAAAATAAAATAAAATCTAAAAAAACAAAAACAAGAAGGAAGGGGGATTGTGTTCGAGTTCAGCCGAAGAGGGGAGGTGAGTTTGAGGGAGAGGGCAGAGAGGGGATCAACGTCACACAGTGAGGTATTTCATTATAGGGCTTCAGTTCAATGGTGGCGGTCAGCTACGGTGGCAGCTTTGTGGAGAGGTCAAGCAGATTTAACGGATGGTGGAGGTGAGGGTCTGGGGTGCTCAATTCAGCTTGAAAGGTAGTGGCTTAGGGTCGGGATGGTGGTTCAGTCTAGTGAAAAGGAAAAAGGCAGGTGAGGGTGGTTGGTAGCAGAAAGTTTTTTAGGTCTAGTTCAAAGAAGGTCACTGGTTAGGGTAGAGGAAGAGATGGTATGGAAATTTATTTGGGTTTCTAGTTCTGTAAATCTGATTTATACTGGTTTGAGATTTTCAATGTTTGATGAATTCATCTGATCTGGAATTGATTTTGATATGTTTTTGGGGTTCTTGTCATGATGTTGTGTCAATTTTTATATGCTTCTTGAGATTTTTTCTGATTTTGGAGTTGATTTTTTAATGAGTGGAGGTGGGTAACAATGGAAAGATGGAGTGGTGGAGAGGGAGCGGTGCCAGGAAGAGATGGAGAGGAGGCAAGGATATGAAGGGGTGATAGAGGCACCATCAGTCTAGAACTGTGAGGAAGGGTGGTATCGGTTGATTGAAATAGTGCATGAGATGCATGGAGAAACGGTGGTAGGGTATTGTTTTACCACCATGAGGAACAGTGGCACTGTAAGTGATACTCACGGTGGGACAGTTAGTGTGGCACCGGTGGTGAAACGGTGCCACCGTGACTAGTAGGAAATAGTGGCACAATGACATGTGAAACAGTGGTGCTGTGAAGGGTGGTAATGGTGCCATAGTTCTCCTACAAAGCAAACAGAAAACAACAAAAATTAAAATAATTTACTATACCTAAAAATAAATTAATAACTCAATCAATTGAATTAATAAAAATAAATAAAACAAAGTTGAGTAAAATAATAAAATTAATTATGAATTATTTTAAATATTTAATTTATTTTTATTAAAAAATATAAACAAATTAATTTAAAGAGAATTAAAACATTTAAGGTCCCTAATTAATCAACTAATTAATTAGTTAAAGAATTAATTAAGGGATAAAAATATGAATTGAATAAAATTAAGCAGTTAAACTAGTTAAATTATTAAAATAATTAAAAATTAAAAAATAAAAATTAAAAATTAAAATGTTTTATTTATTTATAAATTAAAAATAATTAATTAATTAATTAAATTAATGAATTGATCAACTAATTGGAATGAAAAATTATAAAAATAAAATAATAAAAATAAAAGTAAAATTAACATGAATAATTTAATTTAAAAATAATTTAAAATGAAAATAATGAACACTAAAAACACATGACTTAAGCTAAAATTGATTATTTTACGTAGTAATTACAAAAAACACAACAATTGTCAATTATTTAACAAAAAACATTTTGGTATAAAAAGTTAATAAAAAATATAAAAAGGATGTGGAAAAGAATGTGAAGACACGTACACATCAATAATGCATAGAGATCGTCATTCTCCATCCATCCTAGAATTACAAAGATGTATTGTGATCTTCAAGATCACTTCTAGTGAGACAAAAAGATGAAGGAGGTCATTGATTACACCTCAAAGTTCTTGGTCTCTAATAAAGTTAACACATAGTGATAGAAGTCCAAGGGGATGATGCAACCATTGTCCATACCCACATTAAAATGGGAGAACATCACTATGGGATTTTTCATTGGTCTCCTAAAGGCATCTAAATGAATAAATGTTATATTGGTTGTATTTTATTGACATACCAAGACTACCCACTTAATCTCTATTTGGGATGATTTTTCACTTGAAAAACTATCAATGAAATATGTACAGGAAGTAGCAAGGCTATATGGGGAACCACTTTTGATTATCTCTAATCATGATCCACGTTTCACGTCTAAATTTTGGAGTAATGCTCAACATACTCTGAATAATAAATAGAATTTGAGTATATCCTATCAAAACTAAAATGATAACCAATCTAAAAGTACCATTAAGATTCTTTAGAACATTATTATATCTTTCTCAATGGAATTTTAGTGTCAATGGTATGAACATCTCCCATTTGTTCAGTTCTCATACAAGAACTGATTCCACTCAAGTATTCAAATGGATCTATATGATGATCTATATGGGAAGTGTTTTAGAATTTATATACTTTGGGATGAAGTTGGTGAATGAAAGATACTTGGAATGTATCTTGTCCCATAGATGACATAAAATGTCCAAGGAATACAACAACAAATAAAATATGCTCAAAGTAGGTAGAAGAGTTATGCTGACAACAATCAAAGGGACTTGGAGTTTGAAGTTGGAGATAAAATTTTCCTTCAAATATCACCATGTCAGATAGTCATGTGTTTTGTAATGAAAGGGAGGATTATCCCTAGGTATATTATCTCCTTTTAGATTAAATATTTCATAAGAGAAATGACTTATCTACTAGTACTTCCACCAAACATAGAAAATGTTCATGGTTTTTTCCACATATATCTCTTGAGGAAGTACATAACTGATCTCTCACATGTACTAAATCCATAGGTGGTACAACTAGGAAGTTATCTCTCTTATGAGGAGAATATGTGGAATATCTTGGATCGTATAAATTTTTTTTCATAACAGGACAACTCACCTTTTAAAATCATTATTGAAGAACCATAAATATATAGATGTGATGTGGGAACCGAAGGAAATGATGAAACATAAGTACCCCCATATATTCTAAACTTAGAATATGAGTTGAAATTATAGGGATGAAATTTATAAAGGGGGTAATAATGTAGCTACCCAGAGTTTGTAAGGGATATTTGTTTCCTGAATAAATGTTCATTATATTATATTACATATTATTACACACATACAAAACATAGGGAAACTTATTTAACTTTATATCATTAACAGATATCGTTACATTAGTCATTAAAAACCCCTCAAAATTTTCAAACATTAGAAAAGTAGAATGGGGAAAATATAAAACAAGAAAATTATAATGGGGAAATTTGGATCCTTCCAATAATCTAGAATTGTCTCCCCCATAAACAACACTATAGAAAAAATATAATAATTGAAAAGAAATCAAAATATTTGAAAACTAAAATATTGAACATTGAGAGAAAATTTAATGGATTTTTAATGAAGGTAAGAAGTGGTGTTTGTAAGAGGTAATATAACTTTTGGAATAGTGATGTGACCATTATAATAGTAACATGATCATTAATAATAGTAACCTAACAATTGGGAATAGTAATTTGACCTCAAAATAATAATATGTAATATAAATAGTATTTATAATAAGTAGTTTGACCTAGATCTATTTTATTTTAATTATATATGACTCATATTGTTAAACAATTATATTTCAATTTTAAATTGGATATATAATTTAATCAATATTTTAACTCAAAAATAACCCTATCCTTATATATAAATAACCCCTCACACCCTACATGGAAATTAACTTTCCTTACACTCTCCAAATCCAAAACTCTAGCCAAATTCCCTCTCTTAATCCCCTTATCATCCTTATAGACATTCTATAGTCAAATATTTTTAGAAGTTAAGGGCCCTTGAAAAGAAACAACTTCAACAAAGAGGTAATGTAATTTCATCCTTTTATTTCAATTTTTTTGAATTTCATATTCTCCTATTATTTTAGAATAAAAACCTTCTTAACCAATTAATAAGTATGTTAAATGAAAATTCATAATTCAATTATTGTATAAAAATGTCATTTTTAATATAATAACATAACATATATCTCACGTATCCTCTTTTTACAATGTCCCATTAACAGTCGGTTAACTCCCAACAAGGACATTTCCAATTCTTTACTTATCACCTCCCTTATGGGTTATTATAAAAAATTATATATAATATATAAATATGTAATTAAATTCATTATAAACTCAGGGAATTAGTTTTACTTATGTATAAATTTCATTGAATAAAAATAGAAAAATCAAAACAAAATGGGATATTTTTAAGGAAAATATGATATCAAAACATTTAAACATTAAAAAAGAAGATGGAGGAATATAATAAAATTATTATAATTGATTAAGACTGATAAAGAATAAAACAATTCACTTTTAGTTCCATGTTTTAATAAACTTATGTTTATTATTCGGAATGTGAAAATGAGATGAAATAAAGTAGGATTTAAGGTATGGTGTCACTGCCCCCTCCCCTAAAAGGGTACCCCTACTTGGAAAACAATGAGGGAAAGGAGATGGTGACTACCCAAGTCCCACCTATAATAGGCCTTGGGTTGGTGACTAGCATATATGGTATATCATACATACAAATGGAAAACATTACCCTCTAAGAGAACATGGTGAATATATAGATAAGAAAGATACACTAATCAAATCCATATTAGATATATATATATATATATATATATATATATATATATAACAAAACCAAAGTAAATACATGTAATGTTATGTATTATAGAAAAAACTATAAACCAAAAGTAAAATTACAAAAATTTAAACTCGATAGTGACCATGAATCCTAATAAGATTCTACAAATCATGAGCTAGTAAAACCCAACATGATCTCTAAACTGCTCTAGATGACATAAAAAAATTATATATACATGGGGTGAGAATAATAGTATACTCAGTAGGATCCTCCCCAAATACTCTCATACAAAAGATAAATAAATAATATTAAATCTTAGTGAAAAACAAGTGGAACTAACTCATCACTTAAATAGGTATACTAAGTACCAATCCTCACCATGCCAATATAAAACCAAGTATCATATAAAAGAGATCATATATTATAATAATAAAACTAAAAGGTCACTTCACCACTACTTCCCCACTAGTTTTCTGATCTTCCCCAACATTGCACATCCTGATCCATCTCTCTCCAAAACAAGCCAACCTGAAGACATCTGGGCTCATTATCACAACATTCATCTCCTGCATCATATCATATCATCATTCCATCTCACATCTTATTATTGTAACCAAATATTCTTCAAGGGACACCAAATATTGTATGACATGTATCATACCTTGGGTATTAAACTACAAGTCATTATAACCCATACACCAAGAAAGGTACCTCAATACATCACAACATATTCTTGTCATAGATAATATAACCATTGGATACTAAATTTATAGATACATCCATTTGAAATAACCACAATCTGTTACAGCACACTGCACAGATATGTGTGAAAAACTAACCACCATGTTTGACAACACATAATAATACCAAGTGAAGAGATTGAGGTCAAATGGGGTCATTAGTAATTCATCCTCACCACCATGATGTTGTGGAAAAACCATCCCAGAGTCTTGTGGGTGTTAGTCACCCTACTGATATGGGTGGGGTAGCTGTATTGAAAAATATGTATAGGATACAATATAGCTTACAACTATACTATGGGTATAACCATGTCCTAGACTCAATTATAGATATAATCACATATACACCATATTGCCACTACTAGGGACCAGATATCATATAAGCCCACAAGAATTTAAGAATACATTCATTAAATTACTTATTTATTTTTTTAATCATTTAACCTTTTGTTAATTAATTCTTTAATCCACATTATTCGTATTATTTTCCATTAAACAACATTTAACATTGATTTAAACCATGCTTTATTATCCTTAATAGAAGTCTATTTCTACCAGGTATAATCTGATCATGTCCCTGATATCTCAATATTTTCAACATTTTTCATTCTAGAAAAAACTAACCCCATGGGATAAAACATTTTTTAAAAATTATTACCATTCCATAATTTCATGTAATCTAGGAAAACATCCTAATATACCATAAAATGGATGCATAACCAAGAACATCCAACTTCCATAAGTAGTAGGAAATGGAATGAAAATAAAAAATTAAATTCGTCATCTAAACATTTAATATATTCATTCAAGTGCAAGAATCTCAGATTTTAGAACATCAAGGAGTATTCCCATATTTAACACATTTCATCATCTCTAGTTCCATCACAAACAAATAAATTCATATCACTATGCATATTGTCATCAAGGGAATCAACTTCTACCATAACCTTAGGTCTCTCTTCCGATATCACATTAATCGTTCAATGATCACATCATAATGCATGGCCCATATCTAGAGCACATATATGGAATAAAACAAAAATAAATATCTAGAAAGGAAATATAGGCTCTAAAAATAAGACATTTCGCCTTCATATGCAACTGGGATCTCACATCTCCTCTCACAAGATATCCTTCCTTTATAAGAAAACATGTTCTCTCAGCCCAGAAATATTATCTTTATCAAAAATTGAGTTTTTATTCCATCTTGAATTTACTTATTCAATAAGAAAAGGTTCCAACTATAGGAAACCTAATACATCAGCTATAAAAAGCTATTAAATAGGTTAAACATTCTTTTTAACATTTTTCATATTTAACATACTTTTAATAAATAATTCTATTCAACATGTATTTAATCATTAATCTCACTAAAAAGAGTTCCATATTCAAGTTCTTTATCCCTTTACATTAAAAAATATAACAAAATATTCAATTAAACATTCATAGTTACATCAATATAATTTCTATAAAATTATAAGAAACTCTAGATTTATTAAATAAATATTTTCTTTATGTTATTAAACCAGCTAGTTAATTATCATCAACACATTATTTTCTAATTTCATCAAGATCAACATGATAATAAAATCGTAAAAACTTACTATAAAAATCCCAGTATAGATAGACCACTATATATAAAAACAATAGGCAAGCCATTATCTTGGTGGGAAGCAACAATATGAAATTGTTAAATATAAACCAATTCCATTCATTAATCTGGTTTAAAATTTGTTTGGTTATTTTAACCACTATCCAATGGGAGAAACCATGGTCAATTTACGATTTCACATAAATAAAAGAGAAGCAATGAACCCCCCACTATAAAAGTGTCATTGTTCTTCTCATAAGAATGGATCAGTGTTAGGGATTTCTGATCACCTCCCCGGTAAGGAAACTAAGATCTCCCTAGTATTTCGTGCCATGAACACATAAGAAAACGACAAAGGAAAATCCATTATAATGATGGAGATAAAACTCCATAACTGGTAAAGAATAATGGGAGGAAAATGAGATTTATTTGAGATAAAACCATGATAAAAGAGAGGTAGAACATGTTTCAAATTAATACAGATCAATCATAGGAATCCATGATCAATCCCTATCAAAAAATATTTAAGAACTTTGAAAAAATATTTTTGGGTGCCTAGGGTTTTAGAGAAAGAATTGGGTGTAATATGGGTTTAGATGTTTATCAGGGTATTTATAGTTAGAATAGTTTTTATAAGAACATTGTGTAACCACTAGGACCATGATGCAACCAATTAAAAAATAGGACTACGATGCAGTGGAAGGATCCCACACCACACCCCTGGTCAAACTCATATCTAGGATCCATTGATGCATCCATATCATAGATCTTATAAAATTGTTAAAAGGGGTATCATGTTTCCATAAGAAATATATAATAGATACCCTTCAAAATGGAAAAAACACACAGAACCCCTACAACACAGTATACTTGTTATGCCACAGCCACCCAACTACCTATGCCACAACCAAATTTTCCATGCATCATTAATCACATGTCCTATACCACAACATCTTCATTATGTCATAACCATTACTAAAAATAACATATTCCATTTACTCCTTTATAGATCCCATATTCCACAACTTTCTACTTCATTCGACATATGCGTACACTATGGTGCAACAAAAGTCCCTATATCATATTCTACCCCATTTTCACCCCTTCCTCATCCAAAATCCTTGGACCCTCCTTTAGGTTCCTTCAAGTCCCAAAACATATAGAGGGAAGGGACACTAGTGTCTAAGTCCTTATATAAAATAACTATAAATCAATTCTATTCCTAAATAATTCAAAACTAAACACAGAGTGAAAATAAGTAAAAAGGGTTGTTTAAACAACAATCCGATGAGATACCTCTCAAGTATATCACCATTAGAGGAGCTTATCCAACTCACTCAAAGGAAAAAAGTGAAAAACCACACAAAAACATAAACCATCTCCAAAACACTCTATTAGGGGAGATACCTATTAAATGATATCAATGCCAAAATAATCAACAATATAGAACCATATCATTAACAAAAAATGTTTCAACATACAAAATTGGAATTATTGTAAGATAATGGATAAATAACTAAAATATCAGGTTAATAATCATGTGTTTGTGACTTGTATTCCTAGGTACTCTCCAGCACACTAGTTTTTTTCTAAAATACAAAAACTAAGGGAATGGAGCACCCATGAAACACCTTCTCCGGGTGGCCCTAGATCGCCATGGGCTGCTCCTCAATGGTCACATAATCAACAACATTGATATCACCCCTAATCAATGATATGAGATTTGTCACAAAGGTAATGGAAGAGCTTCGACATGTAAAAAATATCATGTGTCAAGATCATATATGGGGTTAAAACTAGTATTTATAATTCTATGGATCCAACATGTGTCAACACCTCAAAAGGCCCAAAACAATTGGGATAAAGCTTACTTCCTAGATAAAACCTTCACTACCCATGAAAAAGAGTCGCCTTTATAAACACAATATCTCCTATGTCGAACTCCATAGGTCTCCTCCTAATATCAACATAGGAATTATAATGATCCTTTTTAGACTTCATACTCTCATAAATTATCTAAACCATCTCTATAATGATCTTTACTATCTCTGGATAGAGAACTAATGACTCTCCATCCCCAATCCATCACAAAAGAGAATGGAAATTTCACCCATACAAAGCTTCAAATGGTCCCAAACCAATGGTGGAGTGAAAAATATTATTGTAATAAAACTTAACCAAAGGCATGTGTCTCATCCATGAACCTCCAAAATTGAAGACATAAGAATGCAGCATGTCTTTAAGCGTATGGATTTTCCTCTCTATTTGTTCAACTATTTATGGATAAAATGTAGGTTTAAGTCATAATTGAGATCCTAAATCATGTTGGAGACCTCTCCACACCCTAGAGGTAGAATGAGGATCTCGATCCAAGATGATCATCCTTAGGATTATGTGGATCCTCACCACCTCTTATAGGTACTTCTTTGAAAAAACCTCCATTGAGTTCGACACCAAGATCGTTATAAAGTGGTATTATTTGGTAAAACAATACACTTTCACCCATATAGAATCAAAATATCATTTATATTAAGGTAAAATAATAAATAATCCCATCAATATGCCCTCCCACTTCTACTAGGGAACATCTAAGAACTGGAGTAAACCACTGGGAACACGCTGGTTAGCCTTCACCTTTTGGAAACCCAAACACCTGAGAATAAACTATGCAACTATATGCTTTAACTGAGGAGACCAAAAATATCCTCTCAGAACATGGTACATCTTTTTGACACCAGGATATACCACTAAAGGTGAGATATGGAATTTATGGAGAACCATCTCATGCATCTCAAAAAGAGAAAAAATCCTCCCCTTGAATAATACATGGTGTTGTTTATCCTTAGACCAACCATTAACGACATCACCAAATACAACTCGGTATCTCCAAACCTCAACATAATATTCCCCAAGTCAGGAATCCTCCACATATTTCACAAAATATGCATGCACTATCATCTGAAAAAAGGAAACCTCTACCTCCAACCTCCCCAGTATAAATTTTCTTCATTGAATGTTATTCTAACACTCTCTATGAATCTCCATATACACATAGGACATCATAAAATGACTTCCTTCTGAGTATATCAGCCACAAAATTACCCTTTCCTAGTGTATAAAAAAATCTTGAAGTCATAATCCTACAATAATTCCATCCACCATCACTGTCTCAAGTAGAATTAACATTGGAGGAATACATACCTCAAGCTATTATGATTGGTGAAAACCAAAAAATACTTGTTAATGAGGTAATATAGCCAAAAATTCAAGGAAAATACAACTTATACAAACACAGGATCATGGGTGGAGTAGTTTTACTCATAGGTATGTAACTATAGAGTCCCATAAGAAATATCCAATCTCTTCTGAATCATAAAACATCCTAGAAAAAGATTTTAATAATTGTAGAAAACCCCAAACTAAACTCCCTCTACTGAAAAATAAAATAAAGATAGCTGAAAATTTTCTACTTTATGTGATCAAAATCTTTCTAACACTAGTTAGTACACAAATGTGTATTATATTTTATGATCAAGTCTATCATTGGAATCAAAAACTAACCTAAATCAGCGATGAATATCCTTTTATATCCTACAAAAACCATGGAAATTCTACACCTTTTCAATAGTCTTAGGGTCTTCCTAAGGATTGAATTCATCAATATTCATATGATCCACAACTACTACTCTAAAATACATGAAATTGCCCAAGAAAAGAACTTAATGATCCTATAAATCATACTTCAAAAACATTCTGAATAGTTTTTGATGATGAAGAACTCCCAAAATGGAATGCATATGCTCTACATGATCTTCCTCAAACATGGATTACAAAAGGATATCATCAGTAAAAACCACCACAAACCAATCTATAAATTATTTAAAAACTATGTTCACTAAACTTTTGAACATGTTTATATCATTCAAAACACTGAAAAACATCATAATAAACTCATAATGCCCATGATAACATCATAAAGAGGAATCTGAAATATCCTCACCCTTCGCTCACATTTGATTATATCCTAACAATAGATTTATTTTTAAGAGACAACTTTCTCCATTTAGATTATACAAATAATCAATATATGGAATAGGATAGTGTTTCTTCACTATCACATAATTAAAGTGATGACAATTGATACAGAGACACAAAATTCCATCATCCTTCTTCACACAAAAAACTAGTGCACCCCAGGGTGACACACTTGACAAAACAGAAACTCACTGCAATATATCATTGAGATATACTCGCATCTCTTACATCTCAGAGGAAATAATCCTATATGGAGACATTGAGATTATAGAAATTATTGATGGTTGATCAATCCCAAACTCGATCACTAATCAAGGGGGTAACACCACTAACTCTTAAATAAAAATTTCAGGGTACTCTTCAAAAAACCTCAGAAAAACCTTCAGATAGACCTCCAAAGAACTTAGAATTAGCTCATCCATAAAAGATAACAAAGAAAAAACATGTATATGGCTCCTCTTGGGGCCTCTATCACCAAAAAACATTTTAGGCTCTCCATAGAAATTATAAAACATAACTTTCCTCTGAACAAATCTAAAATACCCTACACTGAATACAACCAATCCATACCAAGGATTCTTTTGTATGGTTTACCCATAAATATAGGAAGTCTCCCAATGATCAATTTTAGCCTAACACTATCTCACAATCCTTATATACATTGAACAAATAATCCTGACCCCAAACCAGTGTTGTTAATTACAAGGTCACTGCATGTCTCTCCACCTCATGTCCCAAGGCATGAACTAAGGTATGTGGTATGAAGGAGTGTGTATCAGATAAATAAAACAAAACATGTACCCATATAGAAAATAAGAAAAGGGGGCTTTAAATGTTATCCAGCTTTCTCGACACAACAAACAATAGAGCATGAAGATGACCATGCCATTCTTCATGGACTCTATAAAACTGATGATGTCCATATCTATGGTTTTTCACTACCCTCTGAGGATGAGGAGCATCCTAGTGTTTTCAGCAGTCTACCCTGTCTCCTCTATGATGATTCTGATCTGGAGCTTCCTACTATTACGACCTTGGCTGAAACTACATCAAGGGAGGTGCCTAAAGAAAAACACCTAGTTCACACTACCTTCCTAGAAATATTTTTAACTCTCTCCACTAATTACCCTAGCCTCCAATTAGATGGCATGACTTGATACCTTAGAAAATGTCTGAGATCCACCACACTCGAAGAAATGAGATGATGAGGGCTAGGACCTACCCTAGGCTATCTGAAATCTCTTATATATAGGAAACAAGGAACACCATATCATATATTTTCTTTATAAGGATTAATAATGACTACCCTCTCACATAAACCCGATTCTAGCTAGCATCCTCTCAACCACCTCTTCTCTCACCAACTCCTCAATATACGTCAACAATATGAACAGGGTGACCCGGTGCTGGATATATCAAAGAAAATACTTTAGGAAATTACAAATCCTATCCTCCTCATATAGAAATAGGTTTTAATCACATCAAAGAAGGGTCTTAAAATGGATCTCAAACATTTGTATGCTAGAAATCCCTTGATTATGGGTAAGAAACTCTTGAAGACTGGATGCCTTTGAATCGAAGAAAAAACTCTACTAGGATCTAGTCTTAGAACTTCTAACATGAGACTTTTAAATCATCATGATTCTAAGGATCAAGATCATCCACTACCTCATTAATTCATACAGTGTCATCAGAGGAAAAAAACTCAGTGCGCCTTCCAAGAATGAATCATACTGAAGTCTATTTCAACCCCCTACAACTAGTATACTCTCACTATATCTGAAATGGATCTTGTGCACTTTTATAGACTATAGAACTAAAACTATTATAGTTTCGTCTAAGTTTATTCATCATCATCCTCTATTATTTTTAAATATACTTGAACATCTTGTTAAACACCTACAGCTTGAAACTGAAGAGGACATCAACCTATAGCCATGCCTACAAGAAGAAAAAAATGATTTGACTCCTAAAACTAGAATATGGGATATTTAAAATTAATTAATCATTTTATTTATTCTATTAATTAATTTTATCCTAATACTAGGATATTTCCATTATAAACACAAATGTAAAGAAGAATGATGTATGATCCTTTCCTGAGTCTCTACCCCAAAACTAGATTCGCATTATTTAGTAGGCTTCGTAAACATAAAAGGGTTGTGAATCAGTTCACATGGGAGAATAAATAATCATGTCTCAACAGGTCTCTCATGATTATATTTCTTACTAAACATAGATGACATCATTTTCCTAACAACCCATTCATTAATCACCTATATCTAACTCCAACCCCATCATATCCATCAACCTGAACATCTGATACCACTATATCATGACCCCCTCCCCTCAAAGGGTACGCATCTTTGGATAGAAATGAGGTAAAGGATATGGTGACCTCCTGAGTCCCATATCCAGTGAATCCTGAGTTGGAAACTAGAACCAAGGGTATGCCATACATACAAATGGGAGGAATTTCCCTCTAAGAGAACATGAAAAAGAGATAGATAAGATAGATTCACCAATCAAATAATTATCATATATATATATATATATATATATTAAATCCCAATTATATAAATCTAATTTCATATAGTACAAAAAACAATAAAGTAAAACTATAAATACAAAAAAGGTAAACTCAGCAGTGACCAAGGAGCCCAAACAACTCCTATAAAACTAATATCTAGTAAAATCTAGCCTAATCCCCAATATGCACATGTTGACCTAAAAACAGTTTATATATACATGGTGTGAGAATAATAGTATACTTAGTAGGATCTACCTCAGATCCTCACATGCAAAAGATAAAGAAACCATACTAAATCCCAGTTAATAACAAGTGAAACCAACACATCACATAAATTGGTGTACTAAATTCCCAATCATGCCATGTTAATCTCTCACCAAGTATAGCATATAGGAGATCATATATTTTAATAATAATAATAATATAACAAGGTAACCCCACTACCACTTCCCCACTACTTTTCTGCTCTTACCCAAAATCACACATCCTATGCCATATCTATCAAAAAGAATCTCCCCCTCCCACTCCCCCTAAATACACATGGAATAAATATCAAAACATTAATGTTTTGTATCATACCATCTGATTATCTCATTTATCCTATCTATATATTAACTAAGTTGTATTTGGGATCCACTAAAGATCGTATGGTGTATATCATATATTGGTATTGTACCTCAATCCATCATATACCATATATAGAATATGGTACCTCAATCCATCACATCCTAGACTCTTCATACATATAATAACCTTTGGATACTATATCCATAGATACATGTGTGTGAAATAGAAACAAGGCATTTCATACCTCTACACACATTTATAGGGAGAACTAACCACCATATATTCCAAAAAATAATACTATCAAAAGAAGAGATTGGGGCCAGAGAGGGTAGTCCACCATCTATCCACGCCACTAAGATGTTAGGGAAAAATCCTCCCAAAGTACACTAGGTGTCATTCACTCTAATTACATGGATTGAGTATCATATAAATTAAAAAGACATACATGATATAATATAGATCACAACCACACTATGGGAATAACCTAGTCCAAGAATCAACTAAAACTATCATCACTCAAACACCCAGATGCCACTACTAGGGAAAAAACATCCTATAATCACACAATAATTTAAGAAGAATTTCTTTAAATTACCTGTTTCCTTTTTAATCAATTAACATTTCAAAAATTAATTCATTAATAAACATTATTCCTATTATATTTCAGTAACCAATTGTTAACATTAATTTAATATACACTTTATTATCCTCAATTTATGTCCATTCCCTCTAAGAATAACCCAACCAAGTCCTAAATATCTCAATATTATCAACATTTTTTCATTCTCAGAAGAAAAAACACCATGGGTTAAAAAATTTATTAATCATTATTACCATTCCATAATTACATGTACACTAGTAAAACATCATAAGATACTATAAAAGAGATATATAACAAAAAAACATCTAGTTTTCTAAAGTAGTGGAGAATGGAATATAGATAAATAGCAACCCGGTCATCCAACCATTAAACAAATTTATTCATGAGAAAGAATATCATCTTTCAGTAAATAAAAGGGTAATACTAGCTTCAACCCATTCCATTATATCTGGTTTCATCCTTGAAACTTTCATGCATATCACCTTTCATGTCATAATCATAAGCGCCAACTGCTGCAACAACCTGAGACCTCCTTTCACATATCTCATTATCCATCCCAGGATTAGATTACATAAAAAGGATCATATCCAAAGAACATATAAGGTAGAAAACAAACAATAATAGTAGGTATTGAAATCTAGGACCTAAAAAAAGGCATTCAGCCTTTAAATGGTCTCTCACATCCCCCCTAACAATTCATCCATCCTTTATAATAAAATGGGTTGTATTATCCCCAAAAAATTATCTTTATAAAAAAATCAGTTTTTATTCTATATTGAATTAATAAATTCAATTATCACATGTTCCATATATGGGAAAACTAAATCATCAGCTAAAATAATCTATTCAATTAGTTAAAAAATGATTTCTAGTATTTTTCAGCAGTAACAAGATTTAAAGAAAACAATTATCATTAGCATAACTTTAATTATTAATATCATCAACAAGAATTACAGATTCAATTTCTTTATCCAATTACATTGAAAAATTGAATAATATATTCAATTAAATGCGCATGCTTGAAAAAAATTTATTACCATAAAATTATAAGAAATGGTTGATTTATTAAAAATGCCTCTTCTTTAAGTTTTTAATCCAACCAATTAATTATAGACTTTACATTAATTATATATTTCATAAATATAAACATGTTAATCAAATAATAAAAACATGTTATACAAAGAATAGTATATATAGAACAATATCTATACAAACAATAGGCATCCTATTATCACAGTGGGAAGTAATAATATGCAATCGCTAAACATAAACCATTTCCATTATTTAATATAGTTTAATATTTATTAGGTTATTTACAATTTCATCCATAGGGATAAACCATATTCAATTTAAAATTGAACATAAATAAAATAGAATCAATGAATACACAACCTCAAAATAATTAATTTCCTTCACATGAGAATGGATCAACATCACAGATTTCTGATCACCTCTCTCGTGAGGAAACTATAATGCACCAAGGACTCTATGCCACGAACACTATAGAAAATGATAAATTAAACTCCATTAGAGTGATGGAGATCAAACTCAATAGAATTAAATTAATATTGCGAGGAAAATGATATGGTTCCATTAAAAACCAAGATAAAAAGTAGGTAGAACATACCTTGGATTATTTTGGATCAAACATGGGTAAATGGGGTCAATACCTAACGACAGGGGATTCAAATACTTCAAAAAATTACCCTTGGGCACCAAGGTTTTGAGGGAAATAAGTGATAAAAATGTAATTTTGAATGGGGGTTGGGGTAATTATAGGAATATTGGTGTTTATAAGATCATGAATATCTCCTAAGACCACACTACAATCTGTTGAAAATTTGAAGGACTACAACACAGTGGAAGGAGACTGCACCACAGCACCCCCAGTCAAACTCATGTCTGGGATACAGGGATATATCTATATTTTAGATCCTATAAATGGTTTAAATTGTGATATAGTGTATCCTTAATCACCACACCATAGCTACCCCTCAAAAAGGAAGAAGTGACTACAACCCCTACTTCACTTCCTCCTTACTACGTTGTAGCCACCTGACCACCTATGCCATAGGCAAACATTACACACAATAGTGGCCACTCAGCTTATTTTTTAGCTTCCTCACTACACCTTATACATTCCTAAAAAGATAGTATCCCATTTTCCTCTTCCAGATCTCCCCTACATAGTAACTGACTACTCCACGTCATAGAGGCATACACTACAACACAACCAAAGTCTCTACCCCATTTTCACCCCATTCCTCATCAAAACTCCCTGGAACCTCTTTTAGGTTCCCCCAACACCCAAAACACACAAAGGGAAGGTCCACCAAGGTCTGACCCATTACATAGGGTGATCTTTGAACTGAAATATTTCTTTTAGGTTATTTCCTATATCACATTGTTATTAGCAGGGGTGTTCCACTAATATCCTTAAAATTTAATTTCAATAGTTTCCCATTAACTTTCTAGGGACATACATGTTTCTATAGTTTAGAAATAATTTTTAAGACAAATATATATATTTTTCAAAAAATATTTATTTCCCAAAACACTACATTAACTCTTCAAAATATATTTCTCCTCCACTTAGAAATTATTTTGTTTTATACCAAAGTATGATTTACATTATTCATTTATGAAACCAAAAGTAAATTCATGAATGTATTATTTACAAATCCTTAATAAACCCATTCCTTTATATGGGTTTATTTTATAACTATTATTGTTCTCTTTCTTGGTGGTACACATGATTATGAGATTTGTTTTATGTGAAAAGTTGGAAATATATTATGTATCCCTATGATGTATTGAGTAACATGATATATCTCATGATATTATGTGTATTATGTATAAACATTATGATATATTTTTTTCACACTTATGATGTTATGATTTATGCACATATGTTTTGCTAAAGCATGATGATAGCTTTGTCCAAAACTACATGTGGTATTTTAAAACTCTGATATGATGTTTCATTATTATGCATATGACAAATTTCATGAATTTATTAAATGTTTACCTCATGATTATGATTATGATTATATGATTAAGATATTATGATTTTTAATACTCTCAAATATGTACTATTGATTCATGTTCCCTATTCCTCCACTTGGATTTTATCTCACCCATTTTTATGGTGTATAAGTTCAGGTGATTACATGTACTATAGAGAATGTGAGATATTTTATCAGGATAAATAAGAATCATTTAAATAATTATTATGATCTATTATATAAAATCGATGTATCAACTTAATTTTTCTAAGATACTAAACCTTTGGATCATTAATTGTATCACTATTGTGTTTTTTATCTTTAAAATGATGGAATAGTCATGTGAGAAAATTTTGGGGTTCTATATTTAAAGTATTTTAAAATTAGAATTCCATTTTGGATTGGGTTTTAAGTAAAATATTTACCATTGTATTAAGAAAAAAAATCCATTTCATTTCACACACTTCTATTGAAATTAATTTTTACCCCTTTTTTAAATAAAATCATAGAAAAATTAATATATATTTGGAATGAGAATATTAAAATTTTGTAATATGGTCCATTTTATTTTTACTCACTCACTCGAAATTAAATTTTAACTCCAAAAACAAAAGTAAGGACAGAAACAAGTCAAAGAGGGTAAGAATTATGCAAACCTGTTGCATCACCCTTTACAAATAAATTACAATCCTAATGTATAAACACATTGAAATTATAAATAATGAATATATTTCTAGAACTCCCCTTGTTGTACAAGGTGTCTATATAAATATACACTTCCCTCCAAGTATAGTTAACCTCAATGCCCTGGTCCAATAACAACCTACATTTAATAATTTCTTACAGGTTTCATAAAGTGAGACCACTGCACATCACTTGAGCCTCTACAGCAATGGAATTGCATACCCCCTAAAATGCACTGAACCCAAGAACCATTGATCCCCTATCATCCTTAACTAGACCACCTCCTCAAATAATACCCATATTACAGGAGACATAAATATTTAGTTTTATTCCCCTATTTGGGGGAATCCAATAGACCCAACTCCCTATAGAACTAAAAACCATTGGAACAAAAGGAACCAATCGACGTGGAAGCACCCCACTGAGATACGAAGAAGTTTCTCCATCTAGAAACATAATCACAATTTAAGACACCGAAAACATCACCTAAACATAATTGAAGTTAAACGAGTAGTGAACACCCTATCTAACCATACTCTTAGCCTACCATAACACCCAACACACAATATCAAAGACTATGCCATGTATTTTTCTTCCATTTCATTTCAGGGTAGACCCTTGAAACCAAGACTCCAAGAAGTCCATAAATGAGTCTCCAATCACTAATAAATCCATGCATCGACTAGTATAATCCCATATACATCTGGTCCAATACCCTTTGTTGAAAAAACACCACACTGTTTCCAAATCAGGGTCCTTACAACATATTAAATATGAGACCATGGAGATGACCTTCCTCTGAACATTTTCATCTATGGGAATAGACATATTACATAAACTCTAAACTAAAAATTCACCTTCACCTGGACTTCATTGCACCAGAGCATGTCATCCCATAGGTCCCATGCATATGTTTCATGTATCCATAAACAATAATTCCATATGTTGAAGACTCTATTAAAAGACTTTGATCTAACACAACTTTCATGATCCTCTGTCACCATAATGGCCCCAAAAAACAACTTATAATCCAATCTAAGAATTCAGTTGATAAGATAAGGAAATTTAAAAGCATCAATAAAAGACAATTTCAGTGATGGGAACCCTAAACAGTTTAATTTCTTTCCCACCCAATTATCATTCCAAAAGATGATATCCACACTTCCTACAAACCACCATGTCTTCTCCTTAAGCCTGTCCAAATGATCGATCATACAACATGAAATTCCAATATTTATACCCATGAGAGTTTTTCCACACATTTCAACATGTCTTATAACTATATTTCCTGATCTTATCCCATAAAGAATTTCCATCAATGATATCCTAGGATAATCCTACTTTCATAAATTCATGGATTCCGATATACTCTGAAAACCAGTACCCCCATCCTCTACAATACTCCCTATCCTTTACTAGGAATCCCAATGGTATTTACCTATCTAGTTGGCATCCCATATGAAGGTTTTCAGGGTTTCTTCTAACCAGTTAATAGTCCCTTGGGGTTCTTTGATCACTAAAAGAGTGTTCATGGGAATATATGAGAGGATGATATCAAATATAGTTATTCTAACTCTAAATGATAAAAATCAATTCCTCCAGTTCTAAATATACCTAATAATTTTTCTAAAAATAAATCACTAAAATTCATCATAACCCTTCCATCCATTCTAGAGGCTCTAAGATAATCTATCATAAGTTTACGGTTTTATATTTTCATCCTGTCATTTATAGACTTTCCACACCTGATCGAGTATTTTTTTTAGATATGCACAATTTTTTAATGGATAATACGATATCCATTCAAGAATACATACTCATATATGATTTTAATAAACTCATTAGTTCATTTCTTCTATACATGGATAAAAATAGCATATCATCCACAAACATGAGACGAGTCATGACTTCATCCCCTTCTCTATCTCTAAAATTTAAGATAGTTCCCTCATTAATACTACACTTTGCATTTTTGGAGAGTTCATCCTATGATAGAATGAAGAGGCTAGGTGACATGAGATCTCCTTTTCAACTACCACATATAGTTTTGAAGAACCCAAAGTACTTCCCTATAATCAAAATAGTAATCAATGTAGATGCAAAGAATATAAATAATAAATCAAAAATCTATTTCCTAAATCCAAATCATCTCATAACATTCAAAATAAAACTCCACTCTATATAATTATATTAATTTTCAATATCCAACTTGATAATAATATTGGATCCAAATTATATTAAGTTAATATCATCCAAAAATTCATTATTAATACTGATCACCCCATGAATTATTTGTCCTTGAATGAAATTTGTATGCTTATTATAGATGATCCTTTGTGAAACCTTCCCCAGTATTTTGTTTATTATGTTAGACAATAATTTGTAACATAAGATTCATAGGAAAATCAGATGATATTGGATGAGAGAATTTATATATTTCACCATTGATATCAGAACCACTATTTATAAACACAGTGCTCTAGTAATCACTCTATTAAATAAATCTTGAACTAACATAATCACCTAGACTTTGATGATATATCAGGCTACCATATAGAATGATCCCAGGATCCCATTAGGCCACGGTTCACTTTCTAAAATCAAGTTGGACAATGAATTCTGAATATAATTATCTCCCAGAATAGCCTCTATTTCATCATTATCAATTTCCTCCACCTGGTGAGGGGTGTTAATAAGAAATATTTCATCACCATGATAAAATTTTATCACCAATGAAAGGGGTAAAATACATTAAATGGGGTTAAAGCTGGGGTATAGGGTATTAAAATAAATTAATCACTAAACTTTATTTAATTGGATGTTTTTTTATAAACCATAATAATCCTTGATTTGAAAATATGGCCTTTTGGTTCCATATTCCTTTGATTATAACCATTGTATTATATTAAGTAAAGGATAATAATATAATGTCTCCCTCTTTATTATAATATCTATAACATGTTTTAATATAGATAAAAATATATTATAGATAGTTATAAATGCTTAATTTTGATATTAATAAATTATTTTTAAGATATTAATTTATTTTTAATTTTTAAATATGGTATAATTACCTAGAAAATTTACACAACATCGACTAAACACTTGTGAAAGTAGTATAAAAATAATATAAATGATATTAAAAAATTGAAATTAATATTTTTTATATAGGTTATGGTGTTTGATGAATATGATGGATACTTATAAATTTTAAGTGATGGTGAAAGTGTTTATATTCGAATTCCATTTCTTTAATAATGCCTTTGATGTTAAAATGTGCGAATAATCATGCAAATGACTTTAAATGGTCTTTAAAGTTTAAAAATAATTTTGAAATCTATAGAATACCATAAAAATCCTATCATAAGTCAGTTGTATAGAAACATATATATTATATCCTTAATTGTTCTTGTATTTACCACTTTATTTTTAAAATTACTTTCATAACTCTTAGATATTGAAAATATGTTACCATGGTTATGGTTAAAAGGGATAAAAAGGGGTTTAAACTATGAGATATGGCTTAAAATGACTCTTAAACATGTGTAAATTTTATTAGTTGAATTTATTTTGAAATTTTACTCATTTCATTGAAATATATGGTGATTTGGATCTATTTTTCATGAGTTAGAAAAAAATTATATATTAATATTTCAGGTATTTACAAGATTGTTACCCACCCCATCTATAAAAGGGAACCTTGTATCTTCTCTTAATCATACAATATGATACATTTATCTCAACCAAGATCAACAAAAAAAACTTATTACCAACCATCCTCTCTAGGTCCTATAGGTTTTTTTTGCACCAAAAGATCAACCTAGAAGTCATAAGTTGCAACACAAAGGAGGTTTCTCAAATAAGAGGTATAACTCTTAACTGGGTGTTTTAATTTTTATTTATTCTTACCTAACCTTAAAATATTCTATAACCTTGATTATATAATAACATGATTATATTCCATATAGGTTGTCATAACCCATCCCACATGGCTCGGACGTGACTACCCCAAGCCTGCCTTCCATAGGCCATGGGTTGGTGACAGCACCTGAAGGCTTTTCTCGAGCAGGGAAGGCATTGCCTTAGTGATCTAATCTCACTCAAAAGGAGAAACTAAAGTAAACAACCAAGAAAAATAAGGTATAACCACTAGATAAAAGTAAAACCACAAGTACAACTGCTGTAGTAAAATTTTGTATTTAAAGTAAAGGGGCCAGAATAGAAGCCTACCTGAATGGTACAACTACAACTGAAAAATAGAAAAAATCTCTGGGAATCATCCATTGAGGATCCTACCTGAAGGGTAGTTATAGCTCGTCACCACTACTATCCACATCATCCAATTTCCTCTATGTACTACCTAGTTTTGGATCCCTCAAGTCTCAGCCAAGATACTCATCATTTTCATAAGACACAACAAGGTGTGGGTGAAGCCCGTGCAGGGGTGAGTATAACAATACCCAGTAGGGGACCCCAAGACCCTGAAGGTATCTCAGTAATCCAAAAAGTAAAACACCACAAGAAGTACCAAAAAGGTAATATCACAAGAATGATCTAAATCAAGAATCACAAAGAAAAAGAGACAGCTCACTCTAACGGTATAACTTCAAGGTTTCTGGGATAGGGTTGACTAGTCGTAAATCCAAATCATCCTATTCGCAGTAAATCCACTGCTGACCCGTATAGGTTATTGTATGTTGACCTGTATTGGTCACTAGATGTTGAATCGTATAGGTCACTGTATGATGACCCGTATTGGGCTCTAGATGATGACTCATATAGGTCACTGTATGATGACCCGTATTGGTCGCTAGATGCTGACCCGTATTGGTCGCTGGTGCAGACCTTTATTGGTCATTGGTGCTAAACCGTATTGGTCGCTGGTGCTGAATCATATTGGTCATTAGTGCTGACCCATATTGGTGATGTTGCAGACCAGTATCAATCACTGGTACATAGGTAGGTATGATTAGTCATACAGCTAGATCATCCCACTTTGGAGTTTCTGATGATGACCTGTATTGGTTGTTCTTCCTCTTCATGTCGCAACCAGCCATTGGATTCCCGCACGAAGCATGCCTGATCTCCAAAAGACTCTCCTCCTCAATCCATAGGTCATATTTCAACTGGTAAAAAGTCCCGAAAAAATCATACCCAAGGGACCACCCCTTCATTGGGGTCTTAATGTGATAGATGGTGCGTCGATTGGACGTCCGGTCTGTGAGATATGATCACTTTTGTAAAAAGGGCCTAGTTGGATTCAAGTTTGATCCAACCCAGGTTGCATATAAAACTCCTTCAAACTCAATTAGAGTATCTCTAAAAGTCCCTCTTATCACAAGGGTCCTTACTCCATATACGGTGCGTCGATCAGACGCTTGGTCTATTAGTTACACCCATTTCCGTGGAACGGGGGTGATCACACCATGGTTTGGACTGGCTCCATCGGGCATGACGGAATATTACAAAGGGACTGCTTCCCAAAAGGTGTCCCAACGCCATTGAAGGAAATTCAAACGGACACCCGGTTCATCGGTTATGAGCGTTTCTTTATTCTGGGGCCGGTTAGGTCTGGGCCCGATCCGACTCAGTCAGGATGGCATGACGCAACGGGTCCTAGGGTCTACCTGACCACACCCAGGTCCATCCCATTAAGGGTCAGCCCAGTTCACTGGGTCTGGCCTGTCGGGGTCAGCCCAGCTGGTACACAGGTCCGAGTCGTGGTTGGCCCAACCCGTCGGGTGGCACTCGGCCCACTCGCGCTGGCCCGCTAGGCCGCACGTCCGGCCTGTTCCCCCTGAAGGCGAACCACTTCTCCTAGATGGCCCCATGGATGTGGGGACTTTTTGTCTAGCATGACATAGCACGGCATGGGGTCCACCTCATGCCATCTTGTCCTGGCCAGTTGGCCACGACTGCTACTGTCGGTGGCTCCTGCAGGCGCCGTCCATCTCTGGTGCGGTCGGGTTGGGACGACCACCGCGGCACGCGATGGTGCGCCGCCTTCCCACCACCCTCAACTAGTTTTTGTGAGTATCCTTTAGCCACCGCCAGCTTCCATCGACATGGTGTTCTGTCGATTGATTCTTCGGCCCACTGGAATGCTACTGTCGTTTCGTGACCCTCAAACGCCTTGTCGCCACGTTCGTTGCTCCGCCATGAAAAACACACCAAGGGAAATTTTAGCATAGGGTTTGGGCCTTTTTGGTTTCGGCTCACACCCTCCACCTTAGCATTTTAAACATGAGGAAAAATTAATAATAACAAAATAAAGAATAATCCCCAAGTTTAAGATCTTGCAACAACCATGTAAGAACACGGTTCTTATTTATGAGGTATAGGTTTCTTCTTTTCTCTTTTCCTTAAGTGCTTTTGAGAAAATAAGGAAAATGGGGGAAAATCCTAAATTTTGGGACTACACGCTGTGTACTTTTCCACACATCATGTACTTTGGCCGTGTGGGATAAGTACACAGAGTGTGTAGCCATGTTGGCGACGAAGGGGGTAAAACTCGACTACACACCGTGTAGTGGGTATTTACACGCCGTGTAGTCATTCGGCAGGTGAATATTAAGGTGGTGGAAGCAGCCACCAGCTGAGCGGTAGTACATGCCATGTACTTAGGTTTCACATGCCGTGTACTCATGTCGATGGATGAACAATGCTACGGTGGAAAGAAGTTTTCGAAGGAACAATTAAAAAATGAAAAGTACACGTCGTGTACTTGAGAAGTACACGCAGTGCAGTTTTTTTCGCTTGAAATGGGCAGTAGCCTCCCCTGTTCACATGGAAGGATTATAACCAGAGGAAGGAGTCGGGAGAAAGGTCCTGACCTTCGAAGAGCTCCTTATCGAGTACCGGGAATCCGTTTTATGTATCGTCGATCTCCCTGGAACCGCATAGGTGAGTTATTCCTCCTCCTTGCGTATTTCTTGAAAATTATTCCTATAAGGGATGTTATTTGAGTTTTAATGGATATTTCTTTCACCTTAGATCTACGTCGTTCTAGGACAATTTGAGGATCGTCATTCGCGTATACTGTTCAGGGGTGTTTATGGTAGGTGGTTTGGTGTTTAATTTCCAACTGGTGTGCATTTATGTGAATTGTTGTGCCACGAACCCATGTTGGGGTGTCGTGTGGCTGTGGCCTTGGCTGGATTAAATACTTAGAATTATAAAGGTAATTAAATGTGATAATAAACTGTTGTTTGGCAACGCTGATTGGATCCAGGACCACCCCGGGGGGTGCGTTACTCTGTTTAGCCATTTGGCCAGGATACCCGAGGGTATGCCTTTATAATAATGATTATAGAATTTCCTTGAGAGGAATTTCATGTGTATTCCTTATTTACATGTTGGGCATGGCCCGGTTACTTGTTTAGCCTGAGGTAAGTGTTTTACTTAGCTTGAGGGCAGTGCATCTTTTAGCCTGAGGGAAACTTCTTCTATGCCTGTGGGAAATAGACTCTGTGCCTGAGGGTGACACTTCATACGCCTGATGGAAATATCTGTTATGTCTGTGGGAACTTACCTACGGGTTACGATTCTGATTACCTGAGGGTAAGGGATTGAGTGTCTGAGGACACTGACTGTTACATAGAAAATTCACTGTGGTGGTTTCCTTTTATTGAATGATTAAATGAATAATAAAATGGAAATATAACTGGTAATGTTAGTTACATTTGAGTACTGCTTAGTTTATTTCATTTTACTATTTCACACTGTTGTTGCATATTTTCACACAGTTGGGCACGAGCCTTTGGTGGGTGCCTACTGGGATTTTTTTCTCACACCCTATTTGGGTCATGTCTTCAGCCCAAACAGATTACATTTCTGCAGTTGTGGATAAGGGAAAGGGTCCCTATATAGGTACTTGATTACTGCTGAGGAGTAAGGGAGCATGGGACCAGGCTTAGGCTCATGATGCTACTAGCTGTTTTGTTTTGTTTTTTTGTACTCTATGTTGTACTGTACTATATTGTTGTGTAATATGTTCTGGCTGTTTTCTTAGAACTTGATACATGTTGCATCATTATCTATATAACTGTTGGTTATCTTTTAGTGAAGCTATTTATTTTAAATGTTTATAGTTTATTGCTTCCATTTTTGTTTTATGCTTTTTACTTTATTCTGTTGTGCTACACTTTGAAAAATGAGGGCATAGTTTCCCCACTATCAGACCTGGGCCCTCGCTTCTAGTCGGCAACCTCTGGCGTTTGGGGAAATGCACGTGAGGTCATGTGACCAGCCGGGTTTGGGGCACTCGTTGAGTGGAACCCGGAACCGGGACGTTACAAAGTGGTATCAGAGGTGTCTCTTTCTTTGACTTGTTGTTTGGAGCCTTAGTCAGGGATAAGATGGAAATATTAGTTGGTAATAAGTTGTTCCCGGGAGTACCTAACCTAAGTACAGGGAAAATCCATTCTACCTCATATTTTTGCAATTTTTCCGATTTTGAAAATTTTACAGTTGATTTGATTTTCACCGTTGGGTGACACACCTGTTATTGTGCTGTTTATATTTTATCCATGGGTTCTATTTAGTTTCAACCCGATGAGATGAGGGTATTCCATCTCATGCATCATTTAGGCACATTCTAGAAATCACATGCCATGCATAGTTCTATTCCTTGTAGGTTCATTAGAAATTGCATGTTCTTGTGATAGTTTTTGTGCTATAAAAGAATTTTGTTGTGATAGATGCTTTGATAAATACCTGTTATGTGATAAGGTATCTTTGTGTGAGCAGGTTTATAGAATGGACGCCAAACTTTGGTTTTGGGGAGTATGGTCCCTCATTGACCGGAATTTGGTGGATCATTGATTGTTTATCTTGTAATAACACATATAATATTTCGAGCTTTGATTCACGGGGAGTATGGTCCCTCACAGATCTTAATTTGACACTTAGGTGTTGTTTTTCAGTATTTTCTAGGTTCCGGAGTAGTTTCAAGAGGCTTACTGTCTGGAAAACCCAGGATACACGCCGTGTAGTTCCTTGGACACATGCTGTGTGTTCTTCTGTTCGGGAAGAAAAGAAAACTTTTTGAGTACACGCCGTGTACCCTCAGTACATACCGTGTAGTCTCGTCCCGTGTCATAGACCGTGTGGTGGAGACACGGTGAAGGGAAAATCTTGAGAAAAAAACATGTCGTGTACCGTATGTACAGGTCGTGTAGTGTTGACCAGGAGTCCGCCCGTGTAACTAACAACACGGACGGAGGAGACCTTAAGACATACACACCGGGTCCACTATGGAACACGCCGTATAGTCTAACCTAGGATCTGGCCATGTAACTAACAACACAGGTTGGTGTAATCCTTTAGTGTACACGCCGTGTGTTTATGGAAAACTATGTGTAGTGTGAGCCATGTATCCGGCCATGTAACTAACAACACAGGTCGGTGAAGCTCATATAGTACATGTCGTGTACCTATGGTACACGCCGTGTAGTCTTGTATGAGGATAGACCGTGTGGACTTAGCCGTGTGGCTGGGGAAATGGGGTGGTGTACACGCCGTGGGTGGGTGTAACATGCCTTGTAGAATCAAGACGAGTAATCGGCCGTGTCACAAACGACATGGGAAGTTGTAAATTTACACCCTACACACCGTGTAGATTATATAAACGCCATGTAGTTTTGTTTAATGGGAGCCGTGTGGCTTAGCCGTGTAGAAGGACCCGGGTAGGGGAAGAGAAGTCAGGTACATGCCGTGTAGTCAGTATACACGTCGTGTAGTATTGTTTTGTAAATCTTGAAATGCCTTCTTCCTCCTGTTCCCCTTTTGGTCCCTTCATTTTTAGTTTGTGATAATCTTGATCTAAGGTGTGCATTTGACCTTGTAGAGTCATACTGTCGAGATGACCACGTGTTGTTCGCCAAGAGAGTGGCAACGATTATAATCCAGAGATGGTGGGCCATGGGCTAACTGTGGATCCTGCAGTAGAGCCAGATGTGGCGCTAGTCGTTATACCGTACACAGGCGCGGAGGCGCAGTTACATGAAGGCGTTATGCGGTTCATACAGACCTTTCAGGGAGCACTGCCGAATACCACATCTATGGCTGAGCTGACTCGTATCTTCCAGCAGCAGCATCTTCCTATTTTCTCAAGGGATGGCGGACCACAGGCTTCAGATTATTGGCTGGGGTCTATGCATACTATCTTCGAGCATATTGATACGCCTCCAGGGTGGAGGGTCAAGCTCGTGACTTATATGCTGCGTGATTCCATCAAGAGGTGGTGGGATGTTACCACTCAGTCAGAGCATCACAGAGACATGGCATGAGAAGATTTTCCAGAAGTCTACTATGACTTCTTCTTTCCAGAGATGTTTAGGGTAGATAGAGCTCTAGAGTTCATGAACCTGCAGCAGGGCGCTATGTCAGTGATGGATTATTCTGCTCGTTTCACCGAGCTTCAGCATTTTTTACCCGTTCTGGTGGGTGATGAGATGTTGAGAGGCAGATGCTTTGAGGATGGTATTCGATATGACATCTGAGCACTGGTGAATCTTTTCAGGTTGCCTTCAGTACATGCTATTGTGAACCAGGTGCTGATTACATAGACAAACCTGCGGGAAGCTAATGGTGTGGGACAGGGCGGTTCAGCACCAGTTTCTGGTACTATTTCTACGAGCAAGAGAAAGAGACAGATGAACTTCTCTCAGGGTGGCAGTACCAGCCAGAAGAATGTTTTAGGTGGCCAGGTCATGTGCTACCAGTGTGGTAAGGAGGGGCACAAGAGACCTCAGTGTCCATGAGACACAGTGGAGTGATGAGCTTGCAGCAATATGGGTCATCTATAGCACTTTTGTAGGGCGTTTCCACCAGTGGCTAGTGGGCAGGGTTTTGTGCAGACTCCACGTGTGGGAGCAGGACCAGCAGCTTCATACCAGTCCAGAAATTGGAATATTTCAGGGCGTGCAGACAGAGATGGTGGTCGTGGTCATGGTAGCCAGACACCAGGATCTCAGAGGCAGCATGGCGGGATAGCTCATGGTAGCCAGGCTGTGTTGCAGGGCTGCAGCACTGGCCAGGAATATGCAGTGCAACAGACCCAGCCGGAGCAGGATCCCAGACCTTCTACAGTCAGATGTACTATTCTGGTAGCTTCTGTCTTATCTTATGTACTTTTCAATATGGGTGCTACACATAGCTTTATATCTGTACCCGTTGTGGAGAACCTTGGGCTCTATGTTTTGTTTTCTTCTGCTGTCATGATGCTAGACACTCTATTGGGAACTAGAACGGCTGGTGTGCATCAGTGTAGGGAGTGTTGCATAGAGGTTGGTGGGTGTCACTTTCAATGGGACCTCTATGTCTTGGAGATGACGAGCTATGATTTCATTCTCGGGATGGACTGTTTGGTTCCCTTTCGAGCCTTTGTAGACTGCTATCGTCATAGGGTGAGTTTCACGTCACCAGAGGGCAGAGAGTTTCTATGCAAAGGTGAATGGGATGTTCAGGCAAGTCGAGCTGGACCAGAGCATCATGGGCGAGGTGGAGTCATAGCCCAGATTACGAGTTTATATTTGGATGATCATGGGACGTGTAGAGACCCAAATCTTGACGTACATGGACATTACATTACTTTTTCGGAATACTATATACATAACAAAAACAAACACCAAAGGACTGTAATAGTTTAGTGTCTTTGGAAACTCAGAACATAATCTTCTAATCGTGGTGAAAGATCTTCAACATCTCCCATAAAGATCTTCCCCATTTATTTTCTTACCTAAAACCTTTCTTTAAATCCTGGGTAAAAGAAAACAAAAAAAGGGTGAGCGCAAATGCTCAGTAAGGTTAAACATAGAGAACACAAAACAATCCATAAACATTTGAATGCAAAAACTTGAACATAAAATCTAAACATCAAAATATTGAGCAAAGACATAAATCTTGGAAATACGTAATGCATATATCATAAAGGAACATCAATCATGATAAAATAGAATAGGAATAAAACATGTAATTGTGGAAAACCATTAATCACGTGATATGATTTCTATAGTAGCCAAGGCATTGCTGCCAAGACCATTTTGGTGGAAAAAGTCCCTTTCTGAATCGAGTTCACTCCTCGTTCCAGTCCTGTATCACTGAACCGGATCAACTTACCATTACAGACATGTCTATATCATGAGATATAAATCTTTACCCAATGCATTAGAGGGAGATATAGGTCCCACCCATCTCATAATGAAATCATTCTTACGTGTGCCACAACATAAACATAAATCATTCATCATAACCCAAAGAATAAAATGGGATTCATAAACATCATCCCATCATAACATAATCCATATAAAACAAATGGATATAATTTCATCATAATAAAAGTGAAACCATCTAAATCATAGATACATTATACTTTAAACATACACATATGAAATAATTTCATCTTAGATGGAAAATGGTTTTGATAAAACACTGGAAATGAATTCTTGAGGAAAATATCCTTTCTTTTCAAAATCATTTTCTTTTCTCAAAATGCCATGAAATTTTTAAGAGAAAAGGCTTCTGTCGAAAATAATCATGCAATATTGTAGAGGAAGCTTCATGAAAATGAGGCGTTATGAAACCGAAGAAATCTGTTCACGCCGTATAAGTTAAAAATAACATTCTCCTCGTACTTTTGTCGAAAAAGTCAAAAAGTTCCCCGTGTGGTAAACAAAAGTAAGATTCCTTTCATAACTTGTGGTAAAATTCAAAAATGGGTAAAAGGCCATTAAACATAAAAGAAAACATTTTTAGAATATAGGTACATGGATGATAACAAAAACCCTAGTAAATACTTACGAATAAACAATCTCGGATAAGAGCGAGATTGGAAAAGTTATCCCTTACCTTATGTATGATATGATTCGTATGTATCCGAACCTCCTATATAATGATTTAAATAATTTCATTGACTTATTAAAGAATCATATTCATTGTTATGATATCATATATGGTTCACTTATGACTTTATATTACACGTTCTTTTGTAAATTCCATGTTAAAACAGCGTTTTGGGTAAAATCGTTTCATTTATCGTACGTGTTTCGACTTGTTGTTCTTGATAGTATTACTTATATCCTGATTTAATTAATTCCATAATGTAAAACATGATTTATATATAATATATATTCATCATATACATATATATATGATAGATCGATAAATGGAATGAAATACATCGTTCATGGAGACGGTAGGCCGTACGTACGCATGAACGTTGTTTTCGTTTCCTTATTGAATTGAATGGAATTATGTAGATGACATAAATATATATATACATAAATATAGTATCATTATTATTTCATATATTTCATTATTATTCATTATATATACCTTATAATCATTCATGAATGGTTAACATGGAGAATGAATCTCATCGCGTCGTGGAGACGGTAGTCCGTACGTATGCACGAGCGATGATATCATTCCCATGATCATTGAATTGTATTGAAGTGTATGTATAATATTTCAGAATCAATATAAATTTACAATAATCATATATATTTATTTATTTACACCATTATACCCATCCAATTAAGGTGGTGGTCGAAAATAGATTAGACCACGGTGTGGAGACGATATTCCGTACGTACGCACGCGCGGTGATTTCGTTTTCCATAGGATGGATAGAAGGTGAAATAGGGTTGTTTCATATTTATAATAACATATAAGTATATAAGTAATACTAATGTTATTACTTTATAATGATACAAATAAAGAAGAATAAGTATAAGAAGAAAGAAACTCGAGAGAATCGGAAGAAGAGATTGCCTCTTCTTGGACGCACCTCCTTTAAGCTTCCTCTTAAAGAAGTAGTGTTGGTCTTTTGAGAAGACCAGAACCTCCAGAATTTTTATAAGAAAGTGTATAAGATAAATGGGAAGGGGTTGGCCGAGCTTCAAGGCTCAAAAGGGTGTGGAGAGAAGAGGGAAGGGGTTCCCTTTTTATAAGGGAGGAGAGGGGCACCTTAGGAAAACTTAAAATATTATTTTATAATAAAGTCATATTCGGTATTTAATAGTTCCAAATTGATTTATTTCGAAGATAAGGTGGGTATAGGTCTAAATACTCTCAACCAATAGCTTTTAGACAAGTTTAGGTTACTATTTTATCCTTATCTTTTAGATTTAACTCTAAGTTAAATAATTTAACTTTTACTGTGTCTTCTTGTTTTCGTACACTATATGGTTAATAAACTTACTATAACAAGACAAAAGAACCCCAAGTGGTTAATTATTAATTTATATAACATTATATAAGTCATTTGGCTGAGCCTTATATTTTTAGGAATAAAATAACAAATAATAATATAATATTTTTTTTAAAAACTATTTTATGTCAATTTTCACACTATTTGGTAATTAATTTTTGTGAAACTCATAACATCATGATTAGTAAGAATAAAGTTAAATAAATAAATAATAACATGTCATATTAACCTAGAAAATTAGTGTAATTTTTAAGAAGTCTCAAATTACATTTATTTTGGTATTTACAACATCAATTATGTTAATATTTCATTAATAAGGTAATTAATGCATCATCATTGTGTCATAAATAAATTAAATTATTTAATGTATAAAAATTAAAAATAAAATACTATTAGGTAGAAAATCTTTTTAGCTATCTAATTAATATTTATAGTCAAATTTATCTTATTTATAACCCTATATTAAAAATGTTTTATTTATTAAACTTTGATTTTAACTATTTTAACTCTTCTTTAAATAAAATAATAATAAATGTCCTAATCTAATCCAAGTGGACCTAAAGGGAAATATTTTATTCCTAATGTTGTTTTTGGTCTAATTACACTTATCCAATAGAATTATGACATGTGTTAGGGTAATAACAATATCATTTTTACCCTTAATTACCCTATTTACTTTTAAACGTGGTAAATAAATGTAAAAAGTTACTATTCACCAAAAATTATTTTTATCTTATTGAACCACATTTTACTCCTTGATATTAACTGTGTGTCTCGGATTTTCTAAATTACACTCACAAAAGCGATAAAATTAAGTTTTATGTAAATTTTCAAACTCTCCTAGGAGGTGGGTAAAAGACGGTGAAAAGTTCAATAAAATTTTTATATGTCTAAAATTATTATAAAATGACTCCAATGAATTACATTGAACTTATATAGGTATTATGTATCAACTTTGACCTAAAATAAACTTAAATAAAATAAATAATTAATTATATAAAAAGTCGGTTTTTAAATAGTAACCCAGTGTTTTCACTATTCATCAAAAATTGAAAGTTTTCAGAAAAATACCAAAATTTAACCCCAGGCTAATTTCGATATTCCGTATCCAAAAATGAATTCCATTTTGAAAAATAAAATTTCAAAAAGTGGGTATTACTATTCATAACGGCTAGTTTATATAACATATTGTTGTTTAGTGAAACTTGGTATTGCGTACAACACATGCTATCGCGGAAGGTCGCGATTGCGTGTAATGAAAGCCAAGTCAGGGTTGCATGTTGTGCAAGATTTATTTTTTGTTGCGTATAATAGAATCCAACCATATTGCATTTATACATTGAATATATATATATATACACTCAATGTTGCGTACAATAACTTCAAACGAACTTGAAATTGTGTGTAACACAATCCAAGAATAGTGTTGCGTATACTGCAAGCTAAAACGGTGTTGCGTATAGCGCAAGATAATCTTGGTGTAGCATACAACACAAGACATCCAATAAATTAAAAAGAATAATTCTCATAAAATCTCAGGGTGTTACATTCTACCCCCCTTAAAATGAATTTTGCCCTCAAAATTCGTTGGGGTTATAAATGGTTTACTACTCGAAAGTTTTAATAGAAACCCACATCGTAAAAAGGAATACCAAAAATTATCTTTAAAAACTAAAGTATGAAACATAACGGTTACCCAAATTAACTAATCATTGGGTTTCCACATAGGAGAACATAGGTAAAAATATGGATATGGAAGAGAAATCTAACCATCAAATTCTGATGTAGAGTGGTAGAGAACATGGCTATGAAAAATCCAATAATCACAAAGCCATAAATTTGTGATGATCTAAGGTACCATCTGATTCATCGGATATACGGGCACTAGGACAAAATTTTTGGTTTTCAAGATCATTTCCCTAAAGTTGAAGAATTGTTGAATTAAAAGAAATACTTACTTTATTTTTGGTACAATCTTATTGTTGTTTGTGCCTTGAACAATTTCCACTTCATCTCTTAAAGAAATAAAATTTAATTTGTCTTCTGTGAAGTTTTAGCAGATCATGTGATAGAATGACAAGTTATTCCATCTCTCTCAAACAAAAGGTTAGAAAAATATATTCAATATACATAAGTCCATATATGGCGATATTAAACGTATATGGCTCCAAGAATGGACTTATACTTCATATATCATACTGCTTAATATAATAAAACTAGTTTCTACAAATCAGGGACTTCCTGTAGGCCAGTGGTAGGCGATAAAGGCCTGTCGCACTTCGGTTGTGGGTTCGATCCCCACAACCTTGTCCAACGCAATGGGTTGTCGCTCGTCCTGCAGGTTGTCCTTTTTCTAAAACTACACTATTATAACATTACAGAAATAATATCGAAAAAAAGTTCTAGCCTTAAACAATACAATATGATATCCGACATAATCCATTCCAATCTTTTGACTTATCCAAAATACATCTGTCCAATCTCATAGTATAAAGAAAATGATTATTGGAAATGTTATCTACCGAGCATGTGAATACCATCATTTATCATATGATATATCTTGTTGGTCACATTCAAAACATGTGAATACCTTAATCATGTATTCTCTTGAAAAATCAATACCCATTGAACCTTAGTAAAAATATGAATGCTGTCAAAAGTTAACTCATTCCACATACCAAAATCCCAAAATTTCTATATACTCAAACCATGATATAACTTTGTCCTTATATTAGTCATGAGCTCATTAATACTATCAAACATTTCATTATCTCCTTATCCCTTCTTTATGCACATATTAGGTGTTTTCAAAAAATATCTGAATAACCTTTCATGGTTACCGGTACCATTCAATATATACTTTAAAAACTCAAGAAAAGGAAACAGTGTAACAATCCTTAGATTTTTCTTTATTCCATAGTACCATACATTATTCTTGATAAACATACAATCATTACACTACCTTCTTAGACCACTAACTGAGCTTCCTCATTTCTTCCATCTCATATATCATTTGTAGTCTCTTCATCATCATCCACATAAATACTACCCATATGACCATGTTGATTCCCTTTATGAGATTTTCCCTTAGGGCATTGGTTTGCATAATGCTCTTACATTAAACATTTAAAACACTTAACCATTGTTGATGCCTTATAAATACCATTATCCTTGTCCATGGTGTTAACTGAACCTTTTCCTTTTCACTTACTGCATTTGTGCCCTTCTTTTCCGCACCCAAAGCATCTTCCAGTTCCATTGAAATATTCTCCTTGATGCCTCTTCCCACATGATTTACATGAGATAAATTGAACTTTATTTCCTCTATGATCATCATAAAACTTCATCTTTCTCTTATTAGCTGAGTCAGGAAACTTACCAAAGTTGAGATTATTGATCATATTATGAGATTGCTGATTAGGCATAATAACGATGTTTAGACTTCCAAATCTCGTTTCATTTGCTTGCTCATGAAGAATATCATTCCATTGTCCATCATATCCTTCATTATCTTGAATCTTCCTGTTTCCAGCCATTTTCTAAACCCAAAAAGAATAGTGTGAGAGGAAAAAATCATGCTCGGGAAAACAACATAATAAAGGGGGAGTACCGTCAATATCTAACATCTTACATTAAATTATAAGATTTTTACCGTAATTCTAGGACTATAACCTATATGTGTACTTATCCTTAGGGACATTCCCAGACATACCTTAGAAATATTTCTAGAGATTTCACTAAAGTTTTCACATCCAAGTTTCCAAAGTTTAACTAAACTGAACCTATGATACCAGCTGTAGAGACCCAAATCTTGACGTACATGGACATTACATTACTTTTTCGGAATACTTAATACATAACAAAAACAAACACCAAAGGACTATAATAGTTTAGTGTCTTTGGAAACTCTGAACATAATCTTCTAATCGTGGTGAAAGATCTTCAACATCTCCCATAAGGATCATCCCATTTTATTTTCTTACCTAAAAACTTTCATTAAATTCTGGGTAAAAGAAAACATAAAAAAGGTGAGCTCAAATGCTCCAGTAAGGGTAAACATAGAGAACATAAAACAATCCATAAACATTTGAATGCAAAAACATGAACATAAAATCTAAACATCAAAATCTTGTGCAAAGACATAAATCTTGGAAATACATAAGGCATATATCCTAAAGGAACATAAATCATGATAAAATAGCATGGTAATAAAACATGTAATTATGGAAAACCATTAAGCACATGATATAATTTTCGTAGTATCCAAGGCATTTCTGCCAAGACAATCTTAGTGGATAAAGACCCTTTCTGAATCGAGTTCACTCCTCATTTCAGTCCTGTATCACTGAACCAGATTAACTTACCATTCCAGCCATGTCTATATCATGAGATATAAATATTTACCCAATATATTTGAAAGATATATAGGTCCCACCCATCTCATAATGAAATCATCCTTACGTGTGCCACAACATAAACATAAATCATTCATCATAACCCAAAGAATAAAATGGGTTTCATAAACATCATCCCATCATAACATAATCCATATAAAACAAATGGATATAATTTCATCATAAGAAACGTGAAACAATGTAAATAATAGAGACATTATACTTGAAACATACACATATGAAATAATTTCATCTTAGATGGAAAATGGTTTTGATAAAACACTGAAAATGAATTCTTGAGGAAAATATCCTTTCTTTTAAAAATCATTTTATTTTCTCAAAATGACATGCAATTTTTAAGAGAAAGGGATTTTTTTGAAAATAATCATGCAATATTGTAGATTAAGCTTCATGAAAATGAGACGTTATGAAACCGTAAAAATCCGTTCACGCCGTATAAGTTAAAAATAACATTCTCCTCGTACTTTTGTTAGAATAGTTAAAAAGTTCCTCGTGTGGTAAACAAAAGTAAGATTCCTTTCATAACATTTAGTAAAATTCAAAAATGGGTAAAAAGGACATTAAACATACATGATTTTTTTTTTAGAAAATAGGGACATGGATGATAACAAAAACCCCAGTAAATACTTACGAATAAACAATATCAGATAAGAGAAAGATTGGAAAAGTTATCCCTTACCTTATGTCTGATATGCTTAGTAAGTATCTGAACCTCCTGTATAATGATTTAAATAATGTCATTGACTTATTACAGAATCATATTCACTGGTATGATATCATATATGGTTCACTTATGACATTATATTACACATTCTTTTGTAAATTCCATGTTAAAGCAGCGTTTTGGGAAAAATTGTTTCATTTATCGTACGTGTTTCGACTTTTTGTTCTTGATATTATTACTTATATCCAGATTTTCTTAATTCCATAATGTAAAACATGATTTATATATAATATATATTCATCATATATATATATATATATATATGATAGATTGATAAATGGAATGAAATACACCTTTCATGGAGACGGTAGGTTGTACGTACGCATGAACGCTGTTTTCATTTCCTTATTGAATTGAATGGAATTAAGTAGATGACATAAATATGTATATACATAAATAAAGTATAATTATTATGTCATATATTTCATTATTATTAATTATATATACTTTATAATCATTCATGAATGGTTAACATGGAGAATGAATCTCATCGCGTCGTGGAGACGGTAGTCCATACGTACGTACGAGCGATGATATCATTTCCATGATCGTGAAATTGTATTGAAGTGTATGTATAATATTTCAGAATCAATATCACTTTACAATAATAATATATTTTTATTTATTTACACCATTATAACCATCCAAGTAAGGTGGTGGTCGAAAACATATTACACCACGGCGTGGAGACGGTATTCTGTACGTACGCATGCGCGGTGATTTCATTTTCCATAGGATGGATAGAAGGTGAAATAGGGTTGTTGCATATTTATAATAACATATAAGTATATAATTAATACTTATGTTATTAATTTATAATGAGACAACTAAATAAGAATAATTAGACGAAGAAAGAAACTCGAGAGAATCGAAAGAAGAGATTACCGCTTCTTCGACGCACCTCCTTTAAGCTTCCTCTTAAGGAAGTAGAGTTGGTCTTTTGAGAATACCAAAACCTCCAGAATGTTTCTAGGGAAGTGGAGAAGAGAAATTTTCAGGGTTTGGGAGATCTTCAAGGCTCAAAAGGGTGTGAATAGAATAGGGAAGGGGTGCCCGTTTATAAGGGAGGAGAGGGGCACCTTAGGAAAACATAAAATATTATTTTATAATAAAGTCATATTCGGTTTTTAATAGCTCCAAATTGATTTGTTTCGAAGCTAAGGTGGGTATGGGTCTAAATACTCTAAACCAATAGGTTTTAGACAAGTTTCGGTTGCTATTTTATCCTTATATTTTAGATTTAACTCTAAGTTAAATAATTTAACTTTTACCGTGTTTTCTTGTTTTCTTAAACTATATGGTTAATAAACATACTATAACAAGCCAAATGAACCGAAAGTGGTTCATTATTAATATATATAACCTTATATAAGTCATATGGCTGAACCTTAGATTTTTAGGAATAAAATAATAATTAATAATATAATATTGTTTTAAAAAACTATTTTATGTCAATTTTGACACTATTTAGTAATTGATTTTTGTGAAAATCATAACAGTATGATTAGTTAAAACCAAGTTAAATAAATCAATAATAACATATCATATTAACCTATAAAATTATTTTAATTTGTAAAAAGAATCAAATTACATTTATTTGGGTATTTATAACATCAATTATGTTAATATTTCATTAATAAGGTAATTATTGCATCATCATTGTGTCATAAATAAATTAACTTATTTAATGTTGAAAAATTAAAAATAAAATAAAATTAGGTAGGAAATATTTTTAGCTTTCTAATGAATATTTATAGTCGAATTTATCTTATTTATAACCATATATTAAAAAAAAATAGTTATTAAACTTTGATTTTAACTATTTTATCTCTTCTTTAAATAAAATAATATTAAATGTCCTAATCTAATCCAAGTGGACCTAAAGGGAAATATTTTATTCCTAAGGTCGTTTTTGGTCGAATTACACTTATCCAATAGAATTAGGATATGTTTTAGGGTAATAATAATATCATTTTTACCCTTAATTACCCTATTTACTTTTAACTGTGAAAAATAAAAGTAAAAAGTTACTATTCACCAAAAATTATTTTTATCTTATTGAGCCACATTTTACTCCTTGATATTAACCGTGTGTCTTGGATTTTCAAAATTACACTCACAGAAGTGGTAAAATTAAATTTTATGTAAATTTTCAAACTCTCCTAGGAGGTGGGTAAAAGACGGTGAAAAGTTCAATAAAAATTCTATATGTCTAAAATTATTATAAAATGACTCCAATGAATTACATTGAACTTATATAGGTATTATGTATCAATTTTGACCTAAAATAAATTTAAATAAAATAAATAATTATTTATATAAAAAGTCGGTTTATAAATAGTAATCCAGTGTTTTCACTATTCATCAAAAATTGAATGTTTTCAGAAAAATACCAAAAATTCACCCTAGGCTAATTTCGATATTCCAAATCCAAAAATGAAGTCCATTTTGAAAAATAAAATTTCAAAAAGTGGGTATTACTATTCAAAACGGCTAGTTTATATAACATATCGTTGTTTAGTGAAACTTAGTATTACATACAACACACTCTATCTGGGAAGGTCGCAATTGCGTGTAATGCAAGCCAAGTCAGGGTTGCGTGTAGTGAAAGATTCTTTTGTTGTTGCGTATAATAGAATCCAACCATATTGCATTTATACATTGAATATATATATATATATACACTCAATGTTGCGTACAATAACTTCAAACAAACTTGAAATTGTGTGTAACACGATCCAAGAATAGTGTTGCGTATACTGCAAGTTAAAACGTTGTTGTGTATAGCGCAAGATAATCATAGTGTAGCATACAACAGAATACATCAAATAAATTAAAAATAATACTTCTCATAAAATCATAGGGTGTTACAGGACTTGTCAGCAAGATTTCCCTCCAGTAGTTGATCGTTTCAGGGATGTCTTCCCGGACGACTTTTCAAGTCTACCTCCAGAGCATGAGCTGGATTTCTCTATTGATCATGTGCCAAGGGCAGCACTGGTGTCCATTCCTCCTTATAGTATGGCTACACCAAAGTTGCGGGAGCTCAATACAGAGTTAGACGAGTTATAGGAAAAGGGTTTTATCTGATCCAGTACTTATCCTTGGAGTTCGCCTGTCCTATTTTCTAAGAAGGCGGACGGTACCCTCAGACTCTGTATGGATTATCAGAATTTGAACCAATTGATGGTTAAGAACTGATATCCTTTTCCGGGGATTGATGATCTTTTTTATCAACTTTTTAGAGCACGAGTGTTCTCAAAGATTGACCTAAGATCAGGATATCATCAGCTACACGTGAGACCATCGGATATACCGCTTATAGCTTTTCGGAGCAGATATGGTCTATACGAGTACTTTGTTATGCCATTCAGACTCATGAACGCGCCAGTAGTTTTTATGGCTCTAATGAATCGTGTGCTCCATCTTTATCTTGATTCTTTTGTGGTAGTATTCGTGGACGACATCTTGGTGTACTCTCACACTCGACACGACCATTACACCCATCTTGAGATCATATTTAGTACACTAAGAGAGCATAAGCTATATGCTAAGATCTCAAAGTGCCACTTTTGGATGGACCAGATTCACTTCCTGGGTCATATCATCTTAGAGGCAGGAGTTTCATTAGACCCAGAGAAGGTGGGAGCAGTAGTTTCCTAGGAGCATCCCAAAAACATGTTTCAGATACGGAGTTTCTTGGGGATGGATGGTTACTATAGATGCTTCATACAGGACTTCTCTTGCTTAGCAGCGTCGTTTACGGGTTTGACTAAGAATGGTGAGAAGTTCGTTTGGTCGGAAGCTTATGAGGCATCCTTTTAGGATCTAAAGGGAAGGTTGACATCAGCACAAGTCCTGATACTTCTAGAGTAAGGGAAGAGCTATACAGTTTACTGTGATGCATCGGGTATTGGGCTGGGAGCAGTGTTGATGCAGGGTGATTGATTAGTTGCGTACGGGTCTCGGCAGTTGAGGCCACATGAGAGGAATTACCTGATGCATGACCTCTAGTTGGATGTAGTTGTTCATGAATTGCGCTGTTGGAGACATTATCTCTTGTGAGAGCATTTTGTGGTTTTCACAGACCACAAAAGTCTCAAGTATATCTTTACTTAGCATGACTTGAATCTGAGACAAAGAAGGTGGGTCTAATACCTTCAGTCCTTCAAATTTGAGCTTGTCTATACACCTGGTAAAGGTAAGGCAGTAGGTGATGCACTGAGCAGGAAGACTCAGATACAGGCAGTGCAGGAGATAGTGATGAGTGGCAGCTTATGGCTTTGTTCTCTGAGATGCATCTGGAGGTGCACGATAGTCAGGGGCAGACCTATCTTTCTTCTTTAGTTGTGACTTCTACCCTCCTAGAGAGAGTGAGGATGAGACAGCTATCTAATTAGGAAGGCCTAGTTCTATGGGATTCAGTGGAAAGTGAGGACCCTCCTCCTGGTTGGACAATAAACAATGATGAAATTCTGCATTTCCATGTACGAGTGTGGGTTCCAGGGGATATACGTGAGGAGTTAATGCGGGGGTTTCATGTTTCATCTTGGGCAGGTCATCCCAGGGTTACAAAGATGTACCGAGACTTGAGACGTCAGTATTGGTGGCCAGGTATGAAGAGAGAGATAGCTGGTTTTGTTATGAGCTGTTCTACCTATCAGTAGGTGAAAAAGGAGCATCAGAGTCGAGCAAGACTGTTACAACAGTTACCTATTCTAGAGTGGAAATGGGATGATGTCGCGATGGACTTCGTGACTGGGTTGTCGAGGTCTCCTCAAGGCAATGATGTCATGTGGGTTGTTGTGGAAAGACTCACAAAGGTAGCTCACTTTTTGCTGATCAAGTAGACCTTCGGTGTTGATGAGCTCGGGAAGTTTTATATCCGAGAGGTCGTACGTCTTCATGGGGTTCCTTGTTCTATCATTTCAGATAGGGATGCCCATTTTACATCTCATTTATGGCAGAGTTTTCAGAGGGAACTGGGTACACAGGTGCTTCTGAGCACAACTTACCACCCTCAGACCAATGGCTAGTTAGATCATATGATATAGGTGCTTGAGGACATCCTGCGTGCATGCATCCTACACTTTGGGGGATCTTGGGAGTAGCATAAACCCCTAGTCGAGTTCACCTAAAATAAAAGCTTTTAGGTAACTATTGAGATGGCACCTTACAAGGCTTTATATGGTAGGCTATGCCGATCACACTTGTGCTAGTTAGAGCTGGGTGAGGCAACATTATTGGGACCATGTCTCGTGCAGGAGACTTCTAAGCAGGTCCAGTTGATTTAGAAGCAGATGGCTACCGCACAGTCTCGATAGAAATCTTATGTTGATCATCGTAGAAGACCTTTGGAGTTCGTAGTTGGGGATCAGGTTTTCTTGCGTGTTTTGCCAAGTTTGGGACACATATGTATCAGGAGACAGGGTAAACTTTCACCGAGGTATGTGGGGCCATTTGATATTCTGGAGAGATTTGGACTGTTTGCCTATCGGTTTCAGTTACCACAGAGGTACCGAGCCATGCATGACGTCTTCCATGTATCTTAGTTGCACCGTGTTCATTCAAACATGTCTCATGTCTTTCAAGACAAGGAGGTTGAGCTGGAGGTAGATGTGTCCTTTGAGGATCATCCAATTCATATCATTGATAGGAGCACGAAGTTATCCAAGGCCGGTCATTTCCTCTCATACGGGTGATATGGCAGCATGGCCGAGTGCAGGACGAAACCTGGGAGCGGGAGACCGATGTACGTGCTCAGTGGCAAGAGCTGTTCTGAGCTTTATCTTCTCCACCCTTGGAAGGGCAATTTGGGGATGAATTGATTTAAGGGGGGAAGTTTTTAAGAACCCGGTTCTTATTTTTGAGGTAAGGGTTTCTTATTTTCTATTTTACTTAAGTGTTTTTGAGAAAATAATAAAAATGGGGGAAAATACTAAATTTTGGGACTACACGCCGTGTACTTTTCCACACGCCGTGTACTTTTCCACACGCCGTGTACTTTGGCCGTGTGGGATGAGTACACAGGGTGTGTAGCCATGTTGGTGACGAAGGGTATAAAAACCGACTACACGCTATGTAGTGGGTATTTACACATCGTGTAGTCAGTCAGCAGGTGAATAGTAAGGCGGTGGAAGTAGCCGCCAGCTGAGCGGAAGTACACGTTGTGTACTAAGGTTTCACACATCATGTACTCATGTCGACTGATGAACAGTGTTGCGGTGGAAAGAATCCTCCATAGGAACAGTTAAAAAATTAAAAGTATACACCGTGTACTTGAGAAGTACATGCCGTGTAGTTTTTTTTTTCACTTAAAATGGGCAGTAGCCTCCCCTGTTCGCAGGGAAGTCTTAGAACCAGAGGAAGGAGTCGGGAGAGAGGGCTAGACCTTCGAGGAGCTCCAGATCGAGTACCGGGAATCCATTTTCTACACCGTCGATCTCCCTGGAACCGCACGGGTGAGTTCTTACTCCTCCTTGCGTATTTTTTCCAATTCTTCCTCTAAGGGAATTTATTTGAGTTTTAATGGGGATTTCTTTCACCTCAGATCTACGTCGTTCTAGGATGATTCGAGGATCGTCATTCGCGTATACTGTTCAGGGGTGTTTAAGGTAGGTGGCTTGGTGTTTAATTTCCAACTATTGTGTGTTTGTGTGAATCGTTTGGCCAAGAACCCATGTTCGGTTGTCGTGTGGATGAGTTCTTGTCTGTTTTAAATACCTAGAATTATACAAATAATTAAATGTGAAAATAAACCGTTGTTTGGGATCGCTGATTGGATCCAGGACCACCCCAGGGGGTGCGTTTCTCTATTTAGCCGTTTGGCCAGGATACCCAAGGGTATGCCTTTATAATAATGATTTTATAATTTCCTTGAGAGGAATTGCATGTGTCTTGCTTGTTTACTTGTTGGGCATAGCCCAGTTACTTGTTTAGCCCGAGGGCAGTGTTTTACTTAGCCTAAGGGCAGCGCATCTTTTAGCCTGAGGGAAACTTCTTCTATGCCTTTGAGAAATAGACCATGTGCTTGAGGGTGACACTTCGTACGCCTGAGGGAAATATATGTTATGCCTGTGAAAATTTACCTATGGGTTACGATTCTAATTACCTGAGGGTAAGGGATTGCTTATCTGAGGACACTGATTGTTACATAGAAAATTCAATGTGGTGGTTTACTTTTATTGAATGATTAAATGAATAATAAAATGGAAATATAACTGGTAAAGTTAGTTACTTTTGAGTACTGCTTAGTTTATTGCATTTTATTACTGTACGCTATTGTTACATATTTTCACACAGTTGGGCATGGGACTTTGGTGGGAGTCTACTGGGATTTTTTTCTCACACACTGTTTGGGTCATGTCTTCAACCCAAACATATTAAATTTCTACAGGTGTGTATACAGGCAAGGGTCACTATATAGGTACTTGATTTCTACTGAGGAGTAGGGGTGCATGGGACTGGGCTTAGGCTCGCGATGCTACCGGCTGTTTTGTTTTGTTTTATTGTACTCTATATTGTATTGTTGTGTAACATGTTCTGGCTATTTTCTTAGAACTTGAGACATGTTGCATCATTATCTATATAACTGTTGGTTATCTTTTAGTGTAGTTGTTTATTTTGAATGTGTATGGTTTATTGCTTCTGTTGTTGTTTTATGCTTTTTTACTTTATTCCGTTGGGCTACACTTTGACAAATGATGGAATAGTTTCTCCACTATCAGACCCGGGCCCTCACTGCTAGTCGGCAGCCTCTAGAGTTTGGGGAAATGTTCTTGAGGTCATGTGACCAACTGGGTTCGGGGCACCCGTTGAGTGGCACCTAGAACCGGGACGTTACAAGCCGTCCACATGATTAGACAAGATGTGGATCTACACGTTAGTCGGTTGGTCTGAGTTCATTATTTTTTTCAAGAATGGGAAGAGAGGGAACATCAAAGCACATAAACCCCTACCTTTTATGATGTTCGTTGTCGCATGTTCATCTTCGAGGGTTTACGGCATTGACAATACTTCCCGATTCTGACCATTTAAAGGCGTACTTCGTCGTCCTTCGCTGGGGTGGAAGTGCGTCAGAGATTCGCCTGAGAATCCCCCAAATCCTTCCTCTTTATTTTTCCTGAAACATCGAACTATTTATATAACCATGTTGTACCATTTCCATAATGGCATGACGTCGTGTCGTTACGTTGTTTCATTTATGAAACAACGTCACTGTTTTGCACCATTAAATTTCACTATTACTTTGCAAAATACGGGTCATCCATGTGTTTCATTAAAATGACCCTTTGCTGCATTGTTTCTGCCTCGCATCGTCTCCATCCACCATGTAACAGAGAGAAAATAATAAAATAATTGTTTTAAATTATTTTATTTTTTTTCTCAAAAAGTTGAAAAATTAACTTTTCTGCCTGGCCCTTGCTGGTTGAAGTTAAGTCGTTTCTAGGCGAATCTAGGCATTTCAGATTCAAGAGTGCCCTCATATTTTTAATCTGAGAACCAGTTCAAAAGATAGAAAATTCCACTCATGCATTTATTGAACATACCTGAAAACAAAAGTTCAGAAATTCATTCCAGGCACACCGGGCCTCGGAATTACACGCCGTCAAATTTCGTATACTCGTAAAAATTCCAAATAATTAAAAACAATACATGGAATTTCTACATCTCTACCTTCTCCCCACCTTATGGATTTATGTCCCCAAATCCAAATAAGGCTATACCAATAAAGAGGGGTGATGGGCATGCATATGAGCCTCTCGCACCCATATGCTCTCTTGGAGATTCTCGTGTTGCCAACGAACTCGCACCAGAGGAATCGACCGCCCACGAAGGACCTGCTCCTGTCGTTTCTCTATCTCCACCAGGATTTCTGCAAAATTCACCCCTTCTTCAATCTCCATCTCTCCCTGGTCGATGATGTGAGATGGGTCATGCACCTGTCTCCTCAGGTGGAATACATGGAAGACATCGAGCACCCTCTCCAAATGTGGTGGCAGTACCAAACAGTACGCCACCTTGCCAATTTCCGAAGTATTAGGAAAGGTGTGATAAACCTCTGTGAGAGTTTTCCACCTCATCCAAATCTTTGTAGTTCCCATCGAGGTGATACTTGAAAGAATATATGGTTCCCACAATTGCGGCCAAAATCTAGGAACTTTCACGAAGCATGTCCACCATGCTATGGATGGTCCGCTCCGTTTGACCATCTGTCTGCGGGTGAAAAGTTGTGCTTAGATGAAGTTGAGTTCCGAAATTCTCTTGCAGTTTCTTCCATAATTTGGATGTGAATAATGTGTCATAGCCTGAGACTCTCATCGAAGTTACCCCATGAATTCACATGATATCCTGAACATAGATACGTCTCAAGCTCTCTACCGAACCCTTCTCTCGAATAGAAAGGAAGAGGGCCGACTTAGTGATTCGGTCAATGATCACCCAGATGATGTTATTCCCTCTGGATGTACATGGTAACCCCATCACGAAGTCCATAGATATCCCTTCCCACTTCCACTCTGGTATCTCGAGGGGTTGGTTCAAGCTTGCCGACACCTAGTGCTCGACCTTTACTTGCTGAAAAGTGAGGCATCTAGAAACAAACTCTGCCACAACTTTCTTCATCCCTAGACACCAGTACTAACATTGGAGGTCCTGATACATCTTCATCATGCCTAGATATACTACCAAGGGGGATTTATGGAACTCCCTCAGCACCCCCTCTCGTAGTGCCACTGATACAACTGTACGTCCTCTGAAAAGGATAGTGTGCTCCCCACCTTTAGAATATCTGTCTAGTGCATGGCCTGAGTGTAATGTTCCATCTTTTGAACCCGACAAAAAAGTGAAGGAAATTAAAAATTTTCAATTAATTGGGCAGGTAGATTTTAAAATCGAGCATCATAGCTTTTATGTTTGATACTTGACACTCTGAGGTGTCTTTTAAATAAATTTTATTAAATTAATTAGATTAAAATAAAAATGTAAATAAATTAAATGAAGGGAAAAGACTTCCTCAGAACTTTGAAATATTATATGAAATATTTTCAGAGTTGGTTAATGAGTCATAACTGGGTTTGGAGACCCACAGACCCTCAACATTGATAGAATAAAAATATTGAATTTATTTTATTCATATGTATGTTTTTTTCTTTAAAAAAACGAAATAACTCTCAAACAGTGTGCCATATGAGAAATCAGGGACCACTGTTAGGTCCATAATGATTGGCTTACCCTAGGTAGGGTATAACCTTGATTTGCGTCTGGTGTTTGGAACCATAACACATGATAATACCCTCCTTAATTTTAATTAATTTATTATTCTGATTTTTTAATAATAAATAATTAATTTCTATCAAACGGTGTGTCGTATCCAAAATCTGAGACCACTGGTAGTTCTGGGATGTGGGGTTTACCCTAGACATGGAATAACTTTATTGAGAATCAGATGTTTTTTCAAATCTTACCTAAAGCTAATTTATTTGGGTTATAAATATTTTGTTGAACAGTTGGGAGTAATAATAATAATTTTATTATTAATATTATTATTCGTTTTGAAGACAAAAAATAAAAATCCACTTACAATTAATAAATTGTGTTTCGGTGTAAATAATAATTGGTAAATGTAATAAAAGTTTTATTATTAATTGTTCGAATTAAATATAAATGCACAATAAATATTTATTTAATAATTGTTATCCTCTTTTTAATGGTGGTTGTTTTTAAATTATTAATGGTGTCAATGATGATTGTATTAAATAATAGTAATTTTAATTATAGTTATTATTATTAGATTTGTGAAAAAGGTTTGATGTGTGTATATATATATATGGGGATTAAATATATATAGATATATATACATGTGAAGATGTGTATATATAAATATACAGATGTGTATATACATATAACACGTATATAAATGGGTGGATATTTATTGTTGGGTTAGATAAAATATTATTAATTTTATACATAAATACTTTTAACATCTCGACTTAAATCAGAGTGCAGACCATTTATGTTTTTAGTACAAATCTTTAAATCGATTCAGGGCATGCATCTGGGCACCCTGTTGCAGGTCCCGATCATCTATTAAAATTAATTAAATTTTTTCTCAGGCTTTATGTAAAATATTATTCTGTGCCGTCAAGCAGAGTTCGAGTTAAAAATAATTAAAAAGGATTGAATTAATTTTAAAGAAATTAAAAGAGTTGGAAAAGGAATGAAAATATATAATAAATTTAAAAGCAGTAATGGGAAGAATAGAAAAATAACTAAAAATGGGTCTAACTATTTTTATTATTTTTATTTTCATTTTCCATTACCTCCTATTTTATTTTTATTTTTATTTTATTGTATTTTCCTTTTCCTTTTCCCTTATTCTTTTTTCCATTCCTTTTTATTTCTTTATTTTCTTTCCTCTCCTCCTCTCCTCATATCTCCTGTGTGTGGCACACCCCTCTCTCTAGGTGGTGCGCACCACCTTCTTCCACCTTCAGAAAATTGTTGCACCTCTATCCATTATTCATTTTCTTCATCGTCTGGTGCACTCTGAACCTCCCGGTAAGGCTTATCCCACGCACCGAGAATCGTACGACCTCTTTCTCTATCCTTTGTGCAGTTCGTCGTAGAAATATTTTACCCTATTTTGGGTTTTTTCTAAAATCATTAGTTTTCTTCTGTTTTAGGTCAAATTAATGCCTACAACAGATCATAGGATTATCTACAACCATAATGTATGGTGTCTACTCTCTTTCCCTCCATTTTTTTTTATTCATAAAAATTCATGGTTGTATCGTTTGTCGGTGCCTACCGATGTTGTGTAAATTCACCAAATATTTTATATTTAATTATTCTTATTAATTATTGCAGCCCTATTTATTATAAATTAAATTGTTTAAATTGTAGAAACATGGTCAGACACCCCTCTGGGTGTGCCAACGTGGTCAGTATAAATTATGTTAGCCCGGGTATTTAATTCATTTAACTGCATGAGTTGCGAAGCCTTTTTTGTTGTGTTTAATTTAAATAATTATTTTTGAATAATTATGAACCTTGAATTGTTGGATCTTTGGTAGTTGTTTATGCTGAATTATTTATTTATTTAAATTTGTATGCCAGAGTATTTAATTTAATTAACTGCATCTGTTGCACAGCCTGTTTCTCTTATGTTAAATTTAAATAAATAATTCAGTTAAATTATAAACATTGAATTGTTGGATCTTTGGTAGTTTTTTGTAATGAATTATTTATTTATTAAAAACTACATTTATCTATATATGTTGATGTGGTATCTTTCCTTGTTAATATTGTTATGATGTAATATTTAATTTATACATTTTAATGCATGGGTGTATCTGTTTAGTTTTCAAGTGGCAATTTCATATGATTATTATGTCATATCTTCTATTGTGAAAACATTAATTAAATTTAGGGTAGGGAAATAAGGTGGGTCTCATATTAAGGGTCATGATTAGACCCTCTGTTCCTGACTGGTTACCACTACGTGCTGGGGGTGATGTGTTGGAATTTCTAGACCGAGACTTCTTCAGGATTTCCAATACTTATAAGTTATACCGGTTCCAAAAGGGCCCATCCGGGACGGATCAATTGGCAATGTGGTTAATCCAACATCTGATGATGCTCTACCCATTTTATGAGATCAGGACCGACTCAGGGTAAAGAAATTCCGCTAGCGATGCTTGGTCTTTTGAAAGATTTCCTTGGATAGGCTCGGTGGTATTTGATAATTTGAAAGATGTTTCGTAGCGATACCTTCAGGAAGGGATCAGAGTCCAACTATCAACTTGAACATTAATAATGATGTACTGAAGGTTTATGTTAATGCAGCTTTGAGTCTCTTGAAAATTGTGATATTTTTCTAGTATGTTGAAGCACACCTAGTTGACACATGATTTAGACCCCAATTTAAAGCACATGATTGGGGGTATACCTCTTCCTTGTTCACCTTAATTTTTTTGGGATTATATATATGCATATGTTTATTCAGCTTATTACAGGTACTCCCTTCAGACTTCCGTCTTAGGCCAAAACAAGTGATTAGGGATGGGTACCATTGGGAACCTGGACTGAGTTATTTATTTTATTACACTTAATTAATTATCTGCATTTTTTATATAATGTCACACTGCATTTCATTACTACATGAAATTGAAAGGTTTAAACACCATGGGTGTTGGCCTACTATGATTTTATCTCACACCCTGCTCAAGCGTCATTGACACCCGAGTATATTATATTCTTGCAAGTATTGACAAAGGGAAGTGTCCTGCTTCTGATGCTTGATTTTTTTTCTTGCTGTTTAGGATAGAGACTGGGGGTAGAGGACTGATCCTTTCTCATGATGCAATTTTCACATTTTGTGTATTTTCATTTAAGTAGATAGCATGCTTGAGTTTCTGTTTTCTGTTCTTTCAGTTTAGACATACATAGTGGCATAACATTGTTTTTTGAGTTTCCGTACTTGAGTATTATTTAGTTGGATTATTTATATTGCTTCTGCTACAGTTTATTCACTTATATGCTTCTGCTATTTATTATTAAATTGATGTTACTTCATATGTGATAATACCTATTACCTATGAGGTCATAGTCTCCCCCACAGACACGAAAAAGGACCTTGCTTCTAGTCGGTAGCCTCTGGCATTCGGGGAGATGTGCTTGAGGTCATGTAACCCACTGGTCCAGCCACTATCTTGGAGGTGATTCAGGTCAGGATGTTACACTGAGGATATATGAGCACATGTAGTCTCGCATCTTCTATGTCTGAGTTGTGCCTCCCTGACTTGCTGAAGGAGTGGAGGGGAAACTCCCATCGACTAGAGGTAGACTGTCTCATCTATATCCATGTAGGATATCTGAAGCGAGGATAATGGCTCTGAAGCCTCATTTAGTAGTTACGAACTCGATCTCCAGCTAATTGCATCTGCCACTACGTTCCCCTTCCCATAAGTATAGACTATCTCAAAGTCATAGTCCTAGAGGATCTCTAGCCAACATCACTATCTCAGATTTAGATCTTTCAGTGTGAAGATATATCTGAGACTCTTGTGGTCTGAGTAAACAATGAATTGCTTTCCCATAAAGTAGTGTCTCTGCATCTTCAATGTGAAGACTACTGCTGCCAAATCCAAGTCATGAGTCACATAATTCTGCTTATTAGGCCTCAAATTTCATGAGCCATAAGCAATCACCGCATCATCGTGCATTAGGATGCAATAAATTCTGGTCCATGATGCATCACAGTAAACCACGTAGTCAGTGATCCCCTCTAGAAACCTCAGGATGGGAGTGCTGGTCAAGCTCTACCTCAGATGTTGAAAGCTCTACTGGCATGTCTCTGACCATAGGAAGAGTTTCCCTTTCTTCTTCAAGGAAGTCATAGGTGCTGCTACTCTGGAGAAATCGGGTATGAACCTTCGGTAGTAGCTTGCTAATCCAAGGATGCTCCGCACCTCGGTAACACTCCTGGGTGGATTTCAAGTAAGTACTGCCTCGATCTTCATTGGATCCAATGCAACTCCAACCTTTGAGATGTCATGTCCCAAGAAGTGGACCTTCCATATCCATAACTCACACTTCGAGAGATTCCCATATAACTGGTGCTCCCAAAGCATTTCCCAAACTATCCTTAAGTGTATAGTGTGATCTTCCTCAGATTTTGAGTACACCAAGATGTTGTCGATGAAGACCACCATGAATCGGTCAAGGTATGGATAAAAGATCTGGTTCATGTTCCCCATGAACACTGCTAGAGCATTGGTTACATCTAAAGGCATCACCATGAACTCGTAATGGCCATACCGACATCTGAAGGTTGTCTTCGGTACATCCTCATCTCGTACCCTAAGCTGATAATAGCCTGATCTGAGGTCTTTTTTGAGAACAACGTCTCTTCTTTAAACTGATCAAACAGATCATCAATCCTCGGAATGGGATACTTTTTCTTCATGGTCACTAGGTTTAGGCACCGAAAGTCCACACATAGCCTCAAAATTCTATCTTCCATCTTGGAAAATAACACTGGGGATTCCCATAGAGAAACACTAGGCCTTACGAATCCCTTCCTCTGTAAGTCCTCCAACTGTACACTCATATCCCGGATCTCTGTAGGGGCCATCCGATATGCTGTTGTAGATATCAGTGCTATTCCTGGGTACAAGTCAATATGGAAGTCTACCTCTCTACGAGGAGGTAGTCCTAGGACATATTCTAGAAAGACGCCATCATACTCATCCACCACTGTGGGAAACAGTCGACTCACCTCATCCATCGTGTCAAAGATCATAAAATCTAGCTGATATGTAATTGGTTTCACCCTCCTGAGTGCAATTCCATCTTGTGTTGTTCTATTTTCCTTATCACCACAAAGAAAAACTAGCCTCCATCTCTGCGTGTACATCACATTGTACATCTCAAGTAGTCAATCTATGCATGAACTGATGATAGCCAGTCCATTCCTAGAATGACGTCGTAGGGATTCAACACTGCTACTAGAATATCACATTTAACTCTCTCCTCTGAGAGTAAGATCATGCTGCTGGCACTAGTGTGTGACTGCTTAATCTACTCCCGTAGGATTATCCAAATGCAAAGGTCGAGCTAAAAGCTTAGTTGAAATATCAATGTCCCAAACTAAGTCTATGTCAAGGAAAGAAAGGCTGTAACCTATTTCGATAAGAACTTCTGCTAAAGTAGAGAAGATATAGATCATACCTCGTATCAACTCAAGGAAATCAAGATCGTGAGCCTCTACTGGTTGTAACCGGGCCTATCCCCATCCAACCACTCCCTAAGCACAAGGTGGATCACCTGGGGGTGGTGGTGGTAGTGCATGGTGACCCCGACCACCTCCCACTGCATGTCCTTCTCCCTCACCTCTTCTTCCACTGTCGCTACCTCTGTGGACCCTTCACCATTGGTCGATCATCCTTGCGCGAAGTAGGATAGTCATGAGCTCTGTGAACCTGTCCCTCGCATAAAAAACAGATCATGCCTCACTGTTGGCTCCCTTGGCCACTCTTGCCTCGCACCTCTGACCTTGTGTCCCAGTGTCACCCTCCGAAAGGTCTAGCTTGCTTGGGCTTCTATGTCATATGTATACTGCTAGCTACAAATGAATCTACTACCTGTCATCTGTTAGAGGCTTTCACTATAAATTCACGCTCGGTAAGGAATCTCTTCAACAGTAAATCTCTCTCTTGCACCCCAGCCTGTGTCGGGATACTGAGAGAAACTGCCACAACTCTGATCTCTCTTCATAGTCCTTTCTCAAAGATTTGGGCCCTGAATTAAGGGTCTCATACCATGTCATTGGATTATTGGGAGAGGTCAGTAAATCTCGCCAAGTACTGAGCCACAGTCTGGCTACCTTACTATAGATACGGCAGCTCCTGAATACCCATAGAGCATAGTGTCACTGGCACGAACTCCACCTTGAAAAGGATCTCAAAGTTCGTCCAGGTGAGGGTTGTCTCCTCACGCACATAGATCATCGATCCCCACCATCATCCTACTGATACATGAATAAGGCTAGCAACCAAGATCTCCATCTACTTAGCGGGTGTATCTACTAAGTGAAAGACCCTCAAAACTGCCTCAAGATAGCCCTTTGCTGCCAGGGGGTCTGTCTCACCTCAAAAACTCAGAGGCCTCTGACTCTGGAACTCATGAAATGTGATCAGCTGGTGTGTATGATCCACTGGTAGCATTTACTGCTCAACAGGTGGTGGAGTTGCTGGTACACCACCCGAAGGTTCCATCGGTGTGAGTGGTCCCTATACCAACGCCTCGTTGCTTGGTGGACCACTATCACAATCTCTAATTGGAATCTTGGATGGCTTTCTTCATGGAGGCATCTTTTATGAAACAGATGCACCATGGTCAATAAGTTATACCTGGTGAGATAACTCAAGGAAGATCAAGAAAAATTTTCAAAACACTATCAACTGGTGTTTTCATGTACCGAGTTAGAAAATAGAATTCAGGGTCCTGGTGTATGGATATTTCGGCTGCTGCACCAACACTGGACTCCCAATACTGAAAACCAAACTCAAGACACTTTACACCATTGCCTCATTAAAAGTAGACTCTTAGTTATTCTGGTAGAACCGACCGCCCTCAGATACCACTTTGTCACAACCCATCCCATAGGGCCCGGATGTGACTACCCCATGCCTTCCTTCCATAGGATAGGGATTGGTGACTAGCACCTAAAGGATTTTCCTGAACAGTGTAGGCATTGCCTTAGTGATCTGAGCAAATTCAAAAGGGTTAACTGAAGTAAAAAACCAAAAAATTTAAGGTATAACCATGAGAGTAAAGTACAACCACACGTACAACTACTTTAGTAAAATTGTGTACTAAAAGTAAAGGGTCTAGAATAAAATCCCATCTGAAAGGTAAAACTACAATAGAAAAAAAAAAGAAAATAGCTCCTAGAATCGTCCACCGTGGATCCTACCTGAAGGGTAGGTACAGCGCGTCTCCACTTCTCTCCACGTTAGCCAATCTTCTCCATGTACCACTTGGTTCTAGTTCCCTCAAATCTCAGCCAAGCTGCTCGTTGTTTGCACAAGACACAACAAGGTGTGGGAAAAACCCATGTAGGGTTCAGTATAAAAATACCTATTAGGGGACCCCGAGACCCCTGAATGTCTCTTAGTAATCCACAAAGGAAAACGCCACAAGAAATACCACAAAGTTAATATCACAAGCATGATCTAAATCATGAAGCACAAAGCAAAAGAGATAGCTCACTCTAACGGTATAAATTCAAAGTTACTAGGATAGGGATGACTAGTTGTAAATACAGATCATCCTATTAACAATAACTCCACTGCTGACCTGTATAGGTCACTATATGTTGACCCGTGTTGGTCGCTAGATGACGACCCGTGTAGGTCAATGTATGCTTACCCCTATTGGTCACTAGATGGGGACCCATATAGGTCGCTGTATGCTGACCCGTATTGGTTGTCGGTGCTGACCCGTATTGGTCGCCGGTGCTGACCCATATTGGTCGCTGGTGTTGACCCGTATTGGTCGTCGGTGTTGACCCGTATTGCTTTCTGGTGCTACCCATATTGGTCGCTGGTGTTGACCCGTATTGGTTATTATTGCTGACTCATATTGGTCGTTGGTAAAAATCTAGGGATGATTAGTCTTACAACAAGATCATCCCACTCTGGAGTCTCTGATGCTGACCCGTATTGGTCACTCTTCCTCTTCATGTCACACTCAGCCACTAAATTCCCACACAAAGCATTCCTGATCTCTGAAAGAATATGATCCTCAAGCCATTGGTCATATTTCAACCGGAACTAAGTCCCGAAAAAATCATACCCAAGGTACCACCCCATCATAAGGGTCCCAACGTGATAGACGACACGTCAATCGAACGCCCAGTCTGTGAGATATGGGCACTTTTGTAAAAAGGGCCCCGGTTGGATTTAAGATTGATCTAACCTAGGTCACATATCAAACTCTGTTAAAACTCACTTTGAGAATCTCCAAAGGAATAACTTGTCCTAAGGGTCCTTACGCCACAGATGGCACATCGATTGGATGCCCGATCTGTTAGTTACACCTATTTCTGTGAAACGGGGGTGATCACACCTTTTTACAGCCCGGCTCGGTCAGGCCCACCAAAATATGCCAAAGGGACTGCTTCCCAAAAGGGGTCCCAATGCTTCTGAAGTCATGTCAAATAGACACTTGGTTCGACAGTTATGAGTGTTTCTTTATTCAGGGGGCGGTTGGGTCTGGGCCCTATCCGACTCGGTCAGGCCGGCCTGACGCAACGGGTCCCAGGTTTTACCTAATATCACCCTGGTCTAGTCCATTAAGGGCCGGCCTGGTTCACTGGGTCTAGCCCGACAGGTTCATGGGCCCAAGCTACGTTTGGCCCAGCCCGATGGGTGGGGCTCAACACACCTACGCTGGCCCGCTGGGCCGCAGGTCCGACCCGGCCTGTTGGGTGGGTCGGGCCTGTTCGGCTGCCTTGCGTCTGGCCCGGTCCACCCGAAGGTGGATCGCTTCTATGAGATGTCCCCAAGGATGCGAGGCCATTTTGTCTGGAATGACATGGCGCGGCGTGGGTCCGCACTACCCCATCCTTCTGTGGCCCTCTGGTTGCGGCTACTACCGTCGGCGATGCCTGTGGTTTCCGCCCATCTCCTACACGGCTGGCTCGGGCTAGCCGCCTCTTGCCACTGTAACGTGCAATGGTGTGGAGCCTTCCCACCTCCTACTGCCATTTTCTGTGGGTCTCCTCCAGCCATGGTCGGCCGCCGGCGGCATGGCGCACCGACAGTTGTTTCCACGTGTCACTATAATGTCGTCGTCGTTTCGCAACCCTCAAATGCCTTATTGCCACATTCATTGCTCCTCCATGAAGAATGCACCAAGGAAAAGTTTAGTAGAGGGTTTGAGCCTTGTTGGTTTTGGCCCACTCCCTCCGCGTTAGCATTTTAAACATGAGGAAAAATCAATAATGACAAAACTAATAATAATTCCCGAGTTTAAGATCCTATAGAAACCGTCTGCATGATTAGATGAGACGCGGATCAACCCATTTGTCAGTTGCTCTGCGTTCATTATATTTTTCATGAACAGGAATAGAGGGAACATCAAAGCTCATAAATCCCCTACATTTTAAGATGTTCGTTGTCACACGTTTTTCCTTGAGGGTTTACGGCGTCGACGATGCATCCTGGTTCCGACCTTCGAAAGGCGTTCTTCGTCGTTTTTTGTTCTTCATTGGGGTGGAAGTGCGTCAGAGCTTTGCCAGAGAATCCCCCAAATCCTTCCTCCTTATTTTTTCAAACATGCCGAACTATTTATAGAACCATGCTACATCATTTCCATAATGACGTGACATTGCGTCGTTATGTTGTTTCATTTATGAAACATTGTCGTTGTTTTGCACCATTAAATTTCACTATTACATTGCAGAATATGGGTCATCCTTGTGTTTTATTAAAGTGCCCCATATTCACATCGTCTCTGCCTCGCAGTTTCGCCGTCCACCACGTAATAAAATAAAAATTAATAAAATAATTCTTTTAAATTATTCTATTATTTTTCTTTAAAAGTCTAAAAATTAACTTTTCCACTCGACCCTCGCCAGCCGAAGTTAAGTCGTTTCTAGAAGAATCATAGCGTTTCAGATTCAACGGTGCCCTCATATTTTTATTCCGAGCCCCAGTTCAGAAGATAGAAAATGTCTCACATGCATTTACTAAAGGTACCCAAAAAAGTTCATAAATTTATTTTGGGTGCACCGGGCCTCAGAATTATGCACCGTCAAATTTCACAGACTCGTAATAATCCCAAATAATAAAAAAAATACATGGAATTTTTGGGTATCTATATGGGTTTATTTTGTTATTTTAATTCCACAACCCTTATTTATCTCTTTTATTATTATATTAGAAATGAAAACATCTTATATGCGTATGTGTGGACTACCAGTTACCCGAAGTGATGTGTTGTATTTTTCATTATCACCTCATACAGATGGATAAAATGGTGGATAAAATTAATATATATGAAATTTATAACATAATTTTTATTATCTATATATAATATATTACTTAATTTCTTAACTTTATATACATTATAAAACGACAATGTTGCTCATGCGTATGTGTGGACTATCACCTCCAAAAAGTGATGTGATTCATTTTTCATGTCTGTATTTCATTAATTGTTATAAAATAGTAATTAATGTGTAAAAATGGTAATTATTTCATGATTAATGTAACCTTTACCCCTTTTACTATGTTTAACCTACCAAAATTATTTCGGAATTATTAAATGAACATCCTCAAAACACCATCCATGGACTTAATCAATTTGGTTACTATATAATATATGGTAATAAGTTAAATAAAATGGATTATAAAAAAGGAATAATCCTAAAAATGTTCTTATGATTATAATTAATTAATATAATTTTATTATTGATGAAGATACAAAATTTATGTTATAGTTTTGGACTCAAGGTAAGGGGTATATTAACTCAATTCCCTCTATTGGGTTATCCAATATCTTTCTTGGATATTCTATGATAATATTTTGTGTTAAATGAATTATGAATTTTTATGTTTTATTTAAAAAAATATTATTTTCATCATAATCACTTCATTGATTGAACCTCATATTAAATGTTATGATCTTTTTAAGTGTTATTTGACCCAATATTATTTCATTGATACATGTTTCATGTTATGTATTTAGTTCTGCTTATATGGTCTATATATTGCACCGTTGATATGTTATTTCATGAATATATTCATATTCATGGTATTCAATGTTTTATTTTAAGTTATTAATTTCATTGTTTATTGATTCAAAATTAAACAAAGTGATAATGTTTTGTGTTACAATCACTTTTCGTTTCGTGATTATCTATATCATATTTAAATTAAGAGAAATTATATTATCCTTATCCATTAAACACAATATATTTTATTATCATCTAGTTATTTATGTTTTTTTTATGTTTTCATTTTATTATTATATCTTTATTACTTAAAACTATGAAGAAATTACTTTTAAGAAAATTTGACCTTATTTCCTCTCCGTCCAGTGAACGTTTTCTTATACATCCATGTTCTTTAAAATGTTTTTAAGAAAGATATTTTATATGATCCAATTATTATTTAATGTTGCTCTCTTCTATATTTTACTTTATTCTCAATGTTTTAAAAATTAATTTTTACAATGTTTTCTGAATAGACTATGTATAACTTTATATAAAATGTGTGAAATAAATATTTGTTTAAATGTTTACTACACAAATGGATTTCCCCACTATCATGAACATTATTTTATTTCATATTCATTTATAGGATTCAATATTTATTTTCAAATAAAATATATTTCTTAAAATTTTTAGAATATTTACTTTTTAAATATATCAAAAAAAATCTATTTTTTAAAAAAAATGTTCAAATTCTATTTTAAAAGTATTTTCCTTCTATGTCAATATACTTGATGTTTCTAATGCTTTATTAGGAATATTTTATAATGTTACCATCCGAATATTTTCTCTAGATGGCTTGTGATGAATTTTTAATGAAAAGTTTCAAGAAATATTTTCTATGAGTTAATAGAGTTATAAATGGAATTATGATCGTTTCTATTAGTTTTATGGTGAAATGAAATCTCTATGTAATTTATTCATGTTATGGTTCTTATATATTTTTGATGATGAAGGGTGAGCCTAATATAGCTAATGAAGAGGGGTGAACCTGATACAGGTCACAATAATAATTGATTCTGATATAGCCCTCAAATGCATTCATTATTGGGAAAGAGTTAACTCAATGCATTATACTCTTAAGAGATGATAGATTTACTGAATATAAGTAACTCCTAAGAGATGACATAGTAAACTGGATAGAATTCACTCCTAAGAGAATATTAGAATTACCCTTTTTATGTGATTCCGTGATGAAAGTATGATGTACCAACATACTAACATGGTTTATATATGTTTTATATGTCTTTTAATGTTTTCTTTATACAATATTTATTTCAAATAGTTTTGTATTCTTAAGTTAGATTACACTTTTCTTATGACATGTGTCTTGTAATATGAACCGGGTTTTTATGGGTATCAATTATCTTATGTTATGTTCATGTTATTTGATTATGTACTCATTCCCTTATGATAATCTTATTCTCATTTATGGTATTTGATTGATACCTATGTTTACCCTTATTTAGAATTTGATCTCACCCTTCTTATGTTTTATTTTCCTTAGGAAATGAAGAATAATGTTATGTAAGTTATGAATGGAAGGGTTTCATGTGTGGTGAATTTTATAGATAATGTTGAAGACTTGTCATAGAATAAGAAAATCTAGGCATAATTGGAAAACTTATCATTTATTAACAATGATATGGGTTTACTTATATAAAGGGTTTTCATATTTCTATAAAACTCTAAACCTAAATTCACTTAGCTATGTAAATGAATAAATATTTATTTTTGATGATGTAATTATGGATGGTTAAAATTTGAGTCTAGGGTATGGTTCTAGGGCATTATAGTTGGAATCAAATCATGTATTTATATAATTTTAGAGGTTACTATATTATCGATTCTAGATAATTTAAGAGTAATGGACATGATCACGTGTTAAAGAGTCTAAGTTCGATCAAAATATTAAAGGCATATACACCCTTTTGTGGTTTTATATAATGGGATTTTATGGTGATAAATAATATTTTGAGAGAAGTATTATTGGGTTTTAATATATAATTGGGGCATATATAACCCTCATGTTTAACATGTAAGGGTTTAACATGTAATTTAGCAAGAAGGTAATTTTGGAATAATGCTATTACATTTTTGTATGAAATATGAAAGGTATAAAATATCCTTTGAGGTTAATATATTCTTTGATATTGAGGTAACTTTAGTTAATAGGGATGTATAGTTTGTTGAATATTTGGTATTGTTATCAAGATTTTGGAGATAAATGTATTACTTTTTTATATAAAGGTTTATTAATTTTGGGTATTATCTTACCTTATGTTGTCCATTTGGTTTTAGAAGTGATAGGGGGAATATATTTTCATCCTTTTATGGATCTTATGATTTATTTGAAGTTTATTTTCATTATTTGAGCATAAGAAATATTCATCTTGGATATTTATTCTTTTGAATATTGTATGAAATTGAGAATGATTGAAAACAGGTAACCAAAGGATGAAATTACATTTAAGTATTTAAAGAAACCAAGTAAGTATATTTTCTCATGTTATTTGTCTTTATTGTAAAAGAATCCCTCAACTCTAAAAAAATAATCTTGAAAATAAAAATGCTATCCTTTTATGATAAATTATTATGAATTTATGGTTTCTTCTCTTTTTAGTGAAAATTATTATTTTTCTTTATTCTTCTCATAATAGGATAACGTTATCTCTTTAATGGATATTATTTCTAAGACCATACTTTCACATCCCACCAAATTTTCTCCTTATTTGGGAACCCGATTATGTTTAAACAATGACACCTAAATACATCCATTTTTTCACTTTTAAAATGGATGTTTTACTCCCCCTTTTTATGATGTGAGATTCAAACAAATTTATTTTTAAAACAATTAAAAAAATTCCTCTCAAGATAGTACGTTTTATACTCTACTTATTAGAATTGATTTTTCAAATTTTTTAAGAACTTTTTTCAAAACAAATTATACAAAATTGTAAGGACGGGATTTATTTGGGGGTTAATTTGACACCTAAATATTTTAGTTTATATTCCTTTCAAAAGATACTATGTTTGATTTTGTGTGCTACATGAAATACTAAGCTTTAAATGATCTACGATATAATATCCAAATATTATTTAAATATAATCATTAAAAAAGTTGTTTAATTGGTGGTTATGAATAGGAGTAACCATATTATGAAATATTTGTAGAAATTGTTTCCTTAATAAAAATAATAACCATTCATATATTGATTATCAATTGGTTAGAAATGAATATAAAATATTTCAAAGGTATAGGAGATATGTTTCATGTGCACAATGTATTTTTTATCTTAACATATTAAATTATTCAATATTTACTTATTATTTTAATGAAATTTGTATATTATATATCCAATAAAATTAATTAAGATTCATTAAATTGTTGTTACTAGGAAAGTAATGAGAATATAGCCATTTAATTCTTCAAAATACATTTTCTTCAAAAAGGGATTTTATTTCATTTTGTGCATGGATATTATAATTAATTTCTAGCCATTTTAGAAAATTTATTTTATAAAATGGACATAATTTTTTATATCATCATATAAGATATATCTTAGGTTGAATTTTTAGTATTTTTTTTGAAAAAAAACTATTTTAGCTGACGAGTGAAAAATATCAGTTTTTATAAAAAATGTCATTTCTTTAAAAATATTTAATAAATACAATTCTAATTTAGATTTTTAAATTAAAATTAATCACATTAAATTAAAAAAAAATCTATCTAATTCAATGGTAATCAATATTATTCATGATTTTGGTATCAAATCATTTTTATACCTAAAACATATATTTTTCTAAAAGCTTTTTTTATTGCATTTCACACACTTATATTCAAAATAATTTTTAAAAATTCTAGAAATTTAATCAAAAAAATGTATTAAATATTTTTGAATCAGAATATTTAAATTATTTAATAAGTTCCGCTTTATTTTTAGTTATAGTGAACAGTGACCATGATAAATGATTATCACTATGGTAAAGGGTAAAATGGGTTAAAAGTGGGTCTAAAACTTAACCCAACACTTGAATTTAATTTATTTTATTATTTTATTTTAATCTAAACAAACAATATTTTAATATATATCATATTGGTTCTACATGAATTTTATTATAACCTTTATTTTATTTCAAGTAAATCATAATTACAAAAAATGTAACTCTTTTCCTTTTAATATCTATAATATGTTTTTATAGAGATAAAAATAAGTTAAGAATGGTTATAAATGTTCATATTTAATATTAATATATTATTTTTATAATATTGATTTATTATTAATTTTTTTATGGTATAATTACCTAGAATGTTTACACAACAGCGACACAACACATATCCAAGCAGTAAACAAATCAAGTAAATGAGATTAAAGACATTTAAAATAATATTTTTTGTATGAATTATGGTGTTAAATGTATTTAATGGATAATTTTAATGTATAATTTATAGTGAATGTATTATTATTATAATTTCATCGTTATCTTTAATCCTTTAAATTAAATATATGTGAATAGTTATGAAAACGATTTTAAATGGTATTTAATGTTTAGAAATTATTTTTAAATCATTGTAATATCATAAAAAATCCTATTGTAATTCAATTTGATTAGAATGTTTTTATGATAACATAAATGGTTCATTTATGAGTCCCTTATAATTTTTAAAATTACTTTCTTGACTCTTAGCTATTGAAAAATTTATTATCACAGTTAACGTTAAAATGCTTACTCGGGTGGTTAAAATAATAGATAAGGTTAGAAATGACACTTAAAATTTTCTAAATTTCATTGTTTAAATTTAATTTAATCTTAACCTCCTTATATTATAATATACATGGAACTTTGGATCCATTATATATGATTTATAATCATATTATATATTGATATTTTATATAGTTAGAAGATTTTCATCCACCTCACTTCTAAAAGGGAACCTCCTCTCCTCTCTTCTTCGTACCACTTGATCCATATAACTAGATAAAGATCTACCCAAGTACCATTACAATATTAATCCTTGTATCCTATATGTTTTTCTCACTAAAAAATATATCTATAAGGCTTCAGGTTCGATGAAAAGAAGTTTCTCAAAGAAGATATATAACTCTTAACCAAGTGTTTTCCTGTTTATTTATTCTTACACCACCTTAAAATATTCTATAAACATTTCCATATAATAAAATAATAATTTTACATAAACATATTTGTTATTGAATTTATTTCACAACCCTTATTCATCTAAATTTCTATCCTATGGGAAATGAAATCATCATTTTTACATAAATGTGGACAATCACCTCCATGAAGTGATGTGTTTTCTTCTTCATCACTTCTTTATATGGATGGTTAAAATAATTAATAAAATGAATATATATTACATTTATAGATTAATTATTATACTTTAAATTGGATATATTACTTACTTTCTTACCTTTCAATCCATTGAAAAATGATAACGATGCTCGTGTGTACATGTGGACAACCACTTCTATGAAGCAATGTGATTTTTTTTCATGTTAATCTATCATAAATGGTTATAAAATTTTAATTAATACATGTAAATGAAAAATATTTCATGATTAATATTCTAGAGATGATGGAACCATGACAACTTTAACCATGTTCAACTTAGCTATGTTTTTTTTAATTCTGAACCAAACATCCTCAAAACGTATGACGTGAAATTAATCGAATTAGTAACTATAAAATAAATCGTACAAAATGAAATAAATTAAATTATGATAAGGTAAAAACACTAAAAATGATCTTAATTGTGTAAATAATTAATATAATTTTATTATTCAGGAATATAAAGAATGCATGTCATAATTCGGGACTCAAGGTAAGGGAATTCTTAACTCAATTTCATTCCATTGGGTTATATCACTTATCAATTGACTATGTTATACCCAAAATATGTGTTAAATTAATTAGGATTATTTATGTTATATTTACACTTTTTTTTATGTATTTACATTTTTTCAGATAATCACTTCATTTATTGAATCTAAAATTAAATTTTATGATCTTATATCCATTCTCTCTAAGGAATTATTTGATTTTATTTCTTTTGGGGGTATTATGATTCAAAATTTTCCCAAGAGAAGGGATTTATGTTACAATAACTTTTAATTTTATGATTTTCTATGTTAAATTTCCATTGTGAGAAATTATGAAATCTTTATCCTTTAAACTCCATATATTTTCTTCTCCCCTGGTTATTTATGGTGGTTTCATGTGTTTCTTTAATTATCCTTTCTTTGTGACTTAAAATTAAACAGGGAATGTTTCTAAGAAAATTTGTCCTTATTTCTTCTTTGGTTGGTGAAATTTTTCTTCCATGTCCATATAATTTAAAAAAAAATCAAGAATGTTATTTTTTATGATCCAATGATTATTTAAAGTTATTTTCAAACATATTTGACTTTATTTTTAATGTTTTGAAAACTAATGTTTACATTTTTTTCTATACATTTTATTTATGACTTTTTACAAAAAGTTTGAAAGGAATCATTTTTTAGATGTTTACCACATGAACAGATTTTCACACCATCATTACTATTCCTTCTTTTGAATCTTACATTATGATTTTCCATGGTTATTTTTAATGAAAATATTATTTTCAATATTTTTATAACTATATATTTAAAATATATTTAAGTAAAAGGATATTTTCCATATTTTCATAGAAATGTTCAAATTCACTTTTAAATGTATTTTTCATCTCTTTAAATAGCCTTTATGTTTATAATGATTCATTAGGGATATTCTATAATTATATTATCTTCATATATTCTATGTATGTATTATAATTATGTTTGAAATAAACTTTTCAAGAATCCTTTTTCATTTGTTAATCAAGTTTTAAAGGGAATGATGGTTGTTTCTATGAGTTTTATGATGATATGAGATCTCTATGTAATTTATTAAAGTTATGGTTCTTAGAAATTGTTGATGATGATGGGTGATCCAAATATATCTCATGATAATTGGTGAACCGAATATATATCTATAATTCATTAGTGAATGTGATGAATCTAACTAGAATGAAGTTACTCCTATGAGAAGATGGATTTTATTGAATATAGGTAACTCTTAAGATATGATGGAGTTACCTGGGTAGATGTTACTCTAAATTGATTATTAGAATTATCATTTTAATGAGATTCCATAATGACAGTATGATTTACCAAGATACTAGCATAGTTTCACTATGGTTTCTATGGGTTTTAATAGTTTATTTAACCAGTATTCATTTCACATGGTTTATGATTATTAACTCATATGACTCTTGTCTTATTCCATGAATCATGTTTTTTGGTCTATGTTTTAATGGTTATGTATTATCTTATGTTATAATAATTCACTTTGATTACATTCTCATACCCTTGTGATCATCTTATATTCACTGATGATATTCAATTGATGTCTGTGTTTACCCTTACTGAGCATTTGGATAAAAAGATATGGGTTATGTTACATAAAGTATTTTTCTCATTTATTTAAAACTTTAAACCTAAAAGGTATTGGTTGTGTATGTGTCTCAATATTTCATTTTTATAATTTAATTATGGGTTCTTAAAATTGAGTCGTATCTGTTGGTATCAATTCTAGAAATGTAAAGAGTATGTTTTTAGAAACAGATCGAGATGTATGGGACTGGGGAGTTATTTCTTATATTAGAGAAAGGGTTTAGATAAATTTTAAAATTTTGAGGTTATTAGTTGAGGATAATCTAAGAGTTATTATTGGATCAAAAATATATATATGCATATGGAAAACTACAAGAGGGGGTGAATTGTATGTTTAAAAACTTTTGTTTGTAATATTGAAAGAAACTTTGTTTAATATAATTAAACAAATCATATTCACAAAACCTCTTTTGTATTAAAACTATAATCGTACTAGGCCCTTGGTTCCAATTAACAGTATATCACAATCAAGTAGATTCCTATATGTATTCTACAGATTGTTAAATAGATGATTCAACCTTAAAGAATATAGAATTGTAATCACAAAGTGGTGCAATAATAATCACAGAAAGTGTATTTACAAAGTAATAAAAAAGTATCATAATCACATCAATTATGATAAACAAAATACAAATATAAATATAAATTTAAAATTTTCACTTTCTATTTTAAATGCAGCGTAATAAATAAATAACTTGTAAAAAAATAAGAAAAGGAATATTGAATTATTTAAACCCAAATAGAAGGGTATATAATAAACTACGATAAAGGTCTCTTGATTTATACTTTCAAGAAAGTATATCTTACCCACACCAGGGTAATCCTTCGATATAAAGAGGGGTATGTCTCGCTATCCTCGTGATCCCTTTATACAAAGATCAGCTTGACTCTATCTTGATATCCTCACAATACCTCGATCAGCAAAACATTAGATGCATAAAAGAAAATAAACTCTAAGATTACAATTAAAAGGAACAAGTAGTTCACTTGTGAAAACTTTAGAGTTCTTGCGCATAGTATAAAAATCAGAAGATCTCTCATAGATAATCTCTACTGAATGCATCAGATGTATTGAACTCTTCAAATGACCAGGTATTTATGGTAGTCTTCTAGTAGTCATCTTGATCTCCAAAGGTCATATTTTATCTGAAATTTTCAAAAGGACTAAGAAACTTGGATCTTCAAAGGTCTTATAATAACTGAATGTATGACATTGTTTTGTTTTAAAAGTTTTCCTTACATCATAATCTAGTTTTTATAGATATGAAACATAAATTGAAATGATTCTGATGATATTCATTGTAAGTGTCAATATGATTTATATTGATATAATTTTCAATATGATAATAAAAATATTTTCATTATGAAAGACTAGATCAAATGATTGAGAATAAATTTTCAAATGATGTATACAATATAAATCGTATCCAAGATCATTATGATAATCATGGATGTTTTCATTACTATAATTTTTATGAGTACAATATTTATTGTATTCATACTCATTATGAATACTGTAATGATAAAATTTGAATTTAATTTCATATGTCAAAATATTTAATATAATTATGGTAAAATGTTATATGTTTTCTTATGAAAACATTATTAAAATACTTTGTAAATAAAATATTTAGTATTTAATTATTTAATTAAGAGTGTGATTTCCAAAACAAAAGAAATAGAAACTTCAAAAAGTGACTTTTGACTCAATAGTCTCTCCCTTTTTGGAAAACACAAACCATGAGTCTTAAATATAAAATAACTTTTAAAAACTTAATTCCGTTATTCTATTTAAGAAATTTCATATTCCGAATCAAAAATTTACACTTATCTCCACCTATGTTTATAAATCAAATGAATATAATAATGAATATGTTTAACTCCCCCCTTTGGATAAGAACTTACTTAAGGATCATATTCTCTTCTTTGAAGGTTTATTAAGCATCTCCCCATTAAATTATAATTCTCTCCATTTATATATATTTCTCCCCCTTGTTATTTTCAAAACGGAATAGGGAAAAGTCTTATAATACCTGAAAAGGGTTCGAAAAACAGTTTATACAAAACAATAATAAGAAAGAACTTGATCATCTAAAAATAAATGATTAAATATTCAACCAAAATAATTAGAAGAAATTAAATAAAATATAATATATATAAATAAGTCTTTCCATGGGATTTTAAATAAACTAAAACAATACAATAAGATTTCAAAAAAACACATCTTTTCTATCAAATTTAACATGATAATTTTTGGCTTTTTGAATTATTTTCTATCTTCCTTCAACTTTTGAAGAAACCCTTTTTGGGACCAAATATTTTCTTTTTGATATGAAAAAATAAGATCCTGAGTATGAGTAATTTCCTCCTAGGAGTGAAAATTTCCTTCTATAATATGAAGCTTTTCTTCCTGATATTTGATTTTCTGTTCCTAGGTATAAATTTTCTCTTCCTAAAGCTTATGTTTTTCTTCCTGATCCTTATAGATCTTTTCTTGAACTTTGATTCTATTATTCACAAAAACATTTTGATTTTTTAATTCAACTATTTCATATTTATAACACTTGAGCTTTAAAACATTTATTGAAATATATTTCAACTTCCCATTTATGTCCTTGATTTCACTAGACTAGATATATTCTATGATTCTGTATTTTTCTAAAAACCTTACTCTTTTGGAAGTATCACTATATAACTTTTCAAAATCAACTGATATTTAATTCACAAGTTTTGTTATATTTTCAATTGTGTATTCATGAACTTTGATACTCACATCGGCATTATGAGACCACTTTATAACTTTTTTACATGCCTTCTTGTGTTCATGGGAAATTTATTAAAAAAAATTAATATTGTATTTAGTCTTGATCAATCTATCCATTAAATTTATGACTGAACCCTATTTTTCTATTTGTTTTTATGAAACCAAACAAATTTTTTCCTTGAGCCTTGGAAAATATATAATAGTCTCTTCCATTATTTATATATTCCAAACAATATACTAAACTCCTTTCACTATGATTTTATCTTCTGAGCCAGTATCTTCAATGAAATCAAGAAGGTCTACAAAATTGGTTTTAATAGGCACATCATCTAAAGTATGATTTTTGTTTTCATCAGAATTGGTCTGTTCATATTTATCAGAAAAATGAATGAATTTATGAGATTTTATTATCTTGGAATCTTGTTTGATGAATAAATTCTTAGAGATAGTAACTTGAAATAGTTTTCTTCAAAAGATATCATATGTAATTTATCAGAATTAAAATTTTGGCTTTGAATAACTTCCTTATTATTCTCATCTTCATCTTATTCCTCTTATTCTTCCTCTTCTTCTTAATGTTATTTATCAATTGTGTCTTTTTTTCACCAATAAACTCATCTATTTGTCTCATCTCTCTATATTTTTTTCATATAAAGATTTTTCTTGACTAACTTTAGAAGGAACCAATTACTCATCAACTATAATCATACCTACTTTAGAAAATTTTCTATGTATGATTACTATACTTTCTCTTTCAACAATTTTCATCAAGCTATTAATGTAAAAAACATTTTACTTTCTCTTTTTCATATTTCTTTCTTTTATTCCTCCTTGAAATCTTCTTCAGGACAATTATTTTCATTTAAGTCCTCGACAGGATCAAGACCTATTTGATCCTCTCCTTCTTTTCTTTCATCATTTATTCTTCTCCATTTAGCGACAACTCCATCATTATTGAATTTTTGTTTCTTTGACTTCTTGGGAGAAACAAAAATAACATTCAATTTATTTTCTAAAATAGTCAATACATTTTCTTTTGAAACTTTCTAACTACCTTCAGTAACTTCATTTCAACATTTGGCTCTAGTATCTTTCAATTTCTTTTATTCCTTATAAAAATTAAATTTCAACCTATTGATTGTATCATCACTAATAAAATGAATTTTCACTTTCTTTGATAATGAATTGATTGAAACATTGTAAAACTTCAAAATCTCATTTATAAACTTACATATGATTCCTAGAAACATTATCATCTTATATTTGATATCTCAAAACATTATGTTATTGATAGATAAAAAGATAAAACCCATCGATTTCCATTTCCTCACGTTAACCAAATAATCAAGAGTAAAAACATGATAAACCTTTACAGTTTCTTTATCACCCTTTCTCAGAATCAAAAACCCTTGTATCCATAGGTCAATAACTCAATTATCATTATAGATATGAGTGACTTTTATTTAATCCTCATGAAATTCAAAAGGTTATTACTAAACTCTTTTCTTATGGAAAGTACCTTTTATTTTATGTAGCTTATGAGAGGGGAAAAAAGTGTCTCCTTCTGTGGGTACTCCAAGGAAATAAGCATCTTTTTCAACTGACAAGATATAATATCTTCTCTACATATAAAAATATATTTTTAAATCCTTATAAACTTTAATATAGCTATAAAATTTATAACTTCATCATCATGAATAAGATCTTGATCAGTATATATATTTTCTAAATAGATTGATTCCCATCCTTGAAATTTTATAAGCCTTTCCAACAATGAGTCATATTTCTCATAAAAAATTTATTATCAAACCTTTATCTGAAGATGGTTATTGTTGAGAAATCCTTAGGAGGAATTTCTTTAGGAGAAGATATAGAGGATTATGACATGAGTGTGAAAAGATTTTTTGAGCAGTAAATCTCCCGAACTATACTTCTTGATAGGAGGAAGAGATTCAAAGCAAAGTATTTGAAAAAATATGTGGGACAGGGTTAGGGGTTCCCTTTATATAGGCGAATAATGGTGACGGTTTAGATTATATGGTTCAGATTAGATCAAAATGATCTGACAGTTTAAAATGGAAAAAAATTGAACTCCCAGGGTTTTTTTTTAATAAAACACTTATCGTATTCCACATGAATCTGATAAATATTTTCAAGAAAAATAAAATACCAATAATTAAAATAGAATTTAAATTGTGTAAGGTATATAAAGTTGTACCTTTAAAAGTTTCAAAATAGATCTATTGGTTTCAATAGTTAGTTATTCTTTAAAAAAATGAGTATGAAAATTTTGAGTATGAAACTTTTCTAAGAAATAATGACTTAATAAAACATAAGTACTCCCCCTTTGAAAAGGAGTAACTTAATGTAAGGATATAGTTTAAAAAATATGTATATATTAATGATTAAATTATAGTGATCATTCCTATTTTTTTAATATATTCAAATGTATTGGAAGATAGTGGTTTTTTAAAAATAACAGCAAGTTGTTCTTGAATTCCAATAAATTGTAAAATGATATCTCCTTTTTGTGTGTGATCCCTAATATCTATGTGTTTTTTATGAGAGTGGTGTGAAAGGTTTTTACTAAGGGAAATGGCACATGTGTTATCACAAAGTATTTGAGTTTTTATAAAACTCATGTCATGGTCAATGAGTGTGTTGTATCCACAACACTTAAGCCCAACAACTTCCAGATGCTACATATTCATCTTCAGCAATGGAAAGTGATACTGAGTGTTATTTTTTACAAGACCAATAAAATAATGAATATACTAAGAAATAAAAAGTTCTAGAAACACTTTTTCTATTCATTATATATCCACCGAAGTCAGTATCCAAAAAACATTATAATTCAAAATCAATTTCAGAAGAATAGAAAATTCATAAATCAATAGTTCCATTTTAAACAATGAAAAAATTATTTAAATTATTTTCAATGGGATTACATTAGATTATATTGATATATTTTACATAATAGAATATAAAACATTAAGTCTAGATGAAAAGCAATTAAGTATAGTATACTTCCTATCATACCTCTAAAAGTTGTTTGATCAACTGGTTACCCAGCTTCATCAATATCAAGTGTATTTGAGGCACCAATTGGAGAACTAATACTTTTAGTATTTTTGTATCCATAATTTTATAGAATAAATTTTATATACTTATTTTTAGAAATATAAGTACCTTCTAGTTTTTGAGAAATTTGAAAACCAAGAAAAAATGTTAACTCACCCATCATGCTCATTTCAAACTCAGATTTCATAAGATTTGTAAAGGAATTTGTTAAATTTTAATGATTTTATCAAAATATATTGTCATAAAAATATATTTTAACAATCATAATGTTTTGATTTACTTTATTTATAAAAAGGGTTGGATTAGAAGTTCCCTTAACATAATTTTTTTGTAACCAAAATCATGTTAATCTATCATACAAGGATCTAGGGGATTGTAAAAGCCATATAAAGATTTGGTAAGTTTGTAAACAAATTTTGGATTTTTTATATATTCAAAACCAGGATTTTGTTCAACAAAAACGTCCTATTGAAAATATCCATTATGGAAATCACACTTAACATCCATTTGAAAAGGTTTTAAATTAAATAATGATACAAAGGCTAATAGAATATGAATATATTATATTCTAGCTACTGTAACATAGGTTTATTCATAATATATCCCCTATTATTGATTATATCATTTAGTCTTAAGTATTTATTTATATTTAATGATTATTACCTTTTCATCACATTCTAAAAACTCATTCTACTCTAATTCATAGAGTTTCTTTAGTTCTTTGAACAATGGTACAAACTTTGTTCCTTTTGAATTCATTTAGTTCATCTGGCATATAATTAATCCAATCTTCATCAATTAAAGACTTATTAGGACTTTTAGGTCCAAATTAAGAAAGGAAAGAAAAATGTTTCACTTAATTTCTTAAAGAAATTATATTCCTTACTGTAAGAACCCGGATCTTCATTTCAGGTACGCCTTTCCTTTTTTCTGGAGTTTGTGAGAAAAATAAAGTTTTGGGAAATTTTTGAAGTACATGTAGTGTACATTCTGAGTACACATCATGTACTCTTTTCCTACTCGAATCTATGTACTGGCCATGTCCGGGCCACACACACGGTGTGTAGGGGTGACGTGGAGGCTGATTTTGGCGGAGTACGTAAAAACACACTACACGCCGTGTACTCTAAAAGTATACGCCGTGTACTTTATTTTTTCATTAAATGGACCAGGGTCGCGCCTAATTGAGGAAAACGTCTTCTTATAGGTCATGTTCTTCCGAGATCGTCGAGAATCCATGGATCTTCGACGAGCCACCATTCCTCCATATGTTCTCTGATTCGAGCATTGTCGATTGTATTGGAATCGCAGCGGTGAGTTCTCTCTTCTACTTGAGCCTTGTTTTCCAATTATTCCTTCTTCTCAAGTTATCATGGTTTGAAAACTTTATAAATTTTCTCAGATCTATGACTTTCAAGGGGGAATCAGTCAATTTGGTTCAAGTGTATCGATCTCTTAGGATCAACGTAGGTTTTTTGTGCCTTACCGTTCAATGTCTTTGAGTTTTATGCGCAAATTTCACCAATACCCATAAATGCGGTATTGCGTGTTTACTATCTTGCCCTTATTGTTTTCCTTCCTTGCTTGTGTGCTTTAGTAGAGGTAAATTTATCATGTTATAAGATAATTTGTTGTTCTTGGATGTTTTCCCCATGTTGTGTTCTATTTACGACCATTGGGGTCTCATTTACCTTTGGTTGTTACACCTGTTTCCATGCCTTGTGATTATATGTTGAAGTGAAATTCATAACATGCTTTTTGACCTATAGACTATTTATCCAAGTATCTCTATAGGTGTACTTTGGTTATCCAAGTAGCTCTATAGGTGTACTTTGTCCCTATAGCATTATTATGCACTGTCTGGCACGAGACTGAGAGAACCTGGTGCTATAGACTATAAGGGATAGACCGAGTGAGCTTCCCAAAGATTCTTAAATATTATAGACTATAGGGAATAGATTGAGTGAGCTCCTAGAGAGTCTTGGATATTATAGACTACAGGATGGTAGACTGAGTGAGCTTCCTCAGAGAGTCTTACTTCGTTTGAATCTTTTTAAGAACCTTTCCAGGCTAGAGGAGGAATTGAACGAATGAGATTCCTCAGAGAGTCTGCGGTATACCTTAGGCTATAGGAGGAATTAACCAAGATAGCTTCCTCATAGAGTCTCTAGACCTTGGGGATAAGAGGGTTAGACCGCGTGATCTTCCTCATAGAGTCCCTGACTACCCTATACTATAAGGGGAATTGACCGAGTGTGCTTCCCCAGAGAGTCTCATAATTTCGTATGACCAAACCAGAGGGGTTAGGCTGAGTGCACTGCCCAGAGGGATGTGGTACTTCTTGGATAGGACCAGAGGGTTTCCTACTTGTTAGTTTTTGCTTCACTACTGTTGTTGGTTGTGGATTCATTGTTGTTGTATATCTTCCTGTTACTTCCTGTTGTTTACTGTTACCATTACTGCTTACTGTACTATTACCTTCCATATACTCACTGATTGTTAGGCACAGATCTTTGGGTGGTTTCCTACTGGGATTTAGTCTCACACTCTTTTTGGGCCATGATTTTGGGCCCAAGAAGACTTTTTTGTTGCAGGTATAGACAAGTTCAAGCGCCCATCAACTTCTGGTACTTGATTGCTTTGGAGCAGCAGATCATGGGACCAAGCTATGGCTTGCGATGTAGAGGAGTCTATCTGTTTACCTTTCTTTTGTACTTTGGTTTGGTACTATTGTATTTTAAATCATTGTGACTTGTTTGGAAACTTTCCTAGACATATGTATCATGCATCATTTCATATATATGTCTGTGCTCCAGTTTTTTAATGCTTTAGTCTTTCGATGTTTACTTGTGTATGGAATGTTCTGTTTCCATTGTTTCTTAATGTTTACTTCCACTGTGTACTCTACCAATGAGGGAATAGTTTCCCCACTATCACACCCAAGTCCCTCGCTACTAGTCAGCAGCCTCTGTCGTTTGGGGAAATGCGCTTGAGGCCATGTGACCAACTGGGTATGGGGCGCCTCTAGGTGGCTTCCGGAACCGGGACATTAAACTTACAGGTTGATTTGCATCACCAATGATACTATCACTATGATGATTCCTAAGAAACAACTGACTTGGGTTTTTTAAATCCTGTTCATCAACATAAGGTAGAAAATCCTTCAGAGAGAATACTTCATAAACTATTTCCTGAGTATTTTCCTTATTAGAAGAATCTTCTATAAAAGGTTGAATATTGATTTTGGAAAATACATCTAAGGATGTAGGTTGTATTTGTTTAAAAAAGGAATAGTTTCATCAAATTTAACATGTACTATTTCCTCAATAGTGAAATAAGTTTTGTTAAAAACTCTATATACCTTATAATTATTGGGATAATCTAATAATATTTCTTCATTCGATTTGGTTGTGAATTTTTGTAAGTTATCTTTTGTATTCAAAATGAGTACTTTGCATCTAAATACTCTAAAGTATGAATCATTTGGTTTTAGACCTATCAACAATTAATAAGGTGTTTTATTATGAAATTGTCAAATTAAAACTTGATTTATAGTATAATAAGTAGTACTCACAACTTCATCCAAAAAATGTTTAAAAATTGAGTATTCACTCAACATGGTTCTTATTACTTGCAATGAAATATGATTTCTTCTTTCAACAATACCATTTTTATGAGGTGTTCAATGAGTTGAGAAGTTATGTGTAATGCCTTTCTTACCACAAAAAGTTTCAAATTTATACTTTTTAAGTTATCCACCAGGATAAATATGGATAGCTCTTAAGGGAATGTTTTTTCTCATTTTTAACTTTGTCTACAAAGGTTTTAAAATGAAAAAAATATTCAGAATTATTTTCTAGAAAATAGACCCATGTATATCTAGTGTAATCATCAACTAAAAAAATACATATTAATTTCCTTCAATACTTCCAGTTAGTTTAGGACCTAATAAATCCATGTGAACAAACTATAAAGTATAATTTGTTTAAACTTCACTAATAGATTTAACGCTTGACTCATGTTTCTTGAAAAATTAACAAGGATCACAAACTTTTGAAGAATCAAATATAAGTTATGGTATATCCTTATCAAGTATTTTATTAGTAAATTTACATAAGTTCTCAAGTTTTAGAGTCCTAACCTTCTATTCCATAACCAAGATTTTTCTTCCATTACATTGAGACAAGGTAATTCTTAGCTCATAAGGTCTTTTAAGTTAAGTGTATAAACATTCTCATGCCGACGGGCAGAAAGAGTAAACTCATCCTTGGAATTGTTTACTAAACATTTATCATTCCTAAAATTCACAAGGTAAACTTCATTACATAATTTAATTATGCTTACAATTTTGTGCTTAGGACATTTACAAATAAAACATTTTAAATTAAAGCTTTTCCAAGAAGAACAATGTTACCTATACCTATAATATTTCCTTCAGCAATATCTTTGAAGGTAACTCCTCCACCTTTCGTTTTGATAATATAATAAAATAATTCATTGTTACCAGTCATATGTCAGGAACAATCATTATCAATATACCATGTATTCTTGTTGTTGGTGATTTCTTTATTTTTCTGAAAACAAAACAATTAGACTTTCGGAACCCAATATTTCATGGTTTCAAAAATGTTAGTAAATAAAATTTTAGGAATCCACATTTGTTTTAAAAAATATTCTTTGTAAAATCCTTAATATTGAATTTCATTTAAACAAAAATTATTATTCTAGTGACCTCCAATTTGACATTTAGTAGAAAATGAGGAATTTTTAGGAAAACATAATTATTACAAAAAACAAGTTTTGAATGATAATAATCAATTCTAGAATTATTTCCATAAGGATGAATTTTTTATAAATTTTATCAAAACTTTGCTTACCATAATTAAATTTTAATAAAATTTTATTTAAAATAAAAAATTTCAGACTTTAGTATAGTAACTAAATTATTACTCTCTTGAATAATAGTTTTGGAATTTATTTTTGTTTCCAAAACATTTTTCTCGTAAATGACTTTTTTCAAAATCTTTTGAAAGCTTATTATTCTCTGAATTAGCTTTTTAAAGGCTTTAATAAATATAATTGATTTCAAAATATTTATTATCAATATATTTTAAAAATATGATACTTTTTTAAACATTAAATATAGTATTTTATTTCTCAAGTATCTTATTAACTTTACAATTTTCATTTTCGATCAATTTGGAAAATCTAAAAGCTTCTTAATAAGAAGTTAAAGTATTATTATCACTATTTGAGGAGGATTATTCATCCAAAGATATATAATAATTCTCATCGGGATAATTATAATTTAATGGAATATTTGTTAAGGAGTCAGCAATGTGTGACTTGGCCAAAAAACATATATTCGAGATAGGTATTTTGTCAAGAAGACCAATATTTCTTTGATCTTAGCTTTCAATGGCAGAAGAACTGTTTGAATGATCACCTACACTTGAACTCCAAGTATCCGAAAATTTAAGAACATTCTTAATTTTCAACTTATAATATTTCTTCTGATTCCTATTAGAATTTATATCCTTTATGTCTTTCATTTTCAACTTGGGACAATCATGTTGAATTGGTCCAACTCTTTTTCACTCCTAACAAGTAACTTAAAAATATTTCTTTTCATTTCTGTCCTTGTTAATTTTCTTGTAAAAATATTTAAAATATTTATTTCCAACTATATTATTAAAACTTCGAGAAATATTGGATAATTAATTCCCAGAATGTTCAGGATCACTTGAATCTGAGTCAACAACAACCTTTTTCTTTGTTGACATAACAACCTTATTCAGAGTCTGGGATTTTCTTGTATTTGAAGTAAAAGCAAAAGAATATCTACCATTCATATTTTCATATTTCTCTCCAAATTTTTTCAATCTATTCTCATATTGTAAAAGAGCTCCAAATATATCATCAAGAGTGGAATTAGAAATATTCCTTGATTCATCAATAGTTTTTCTCTGTGATTCCCATTCATTTTTCATGAAATCAATAATATTTTCAACAAGGATATGATTTTATAAAACCTTTTTACCCATATCTTGTAAATTATTAACAATTGTCATAAACCATTATTGTACCTTAACAAGAGCTTCACCATATGGAAATTCATAAGATTGATAATCAGCTCTCGGCATAGTTCTTCTAGTCTTGAAAACTTTAGAAGTTACAAAATGAGTAATCTCTAACATATTCTAAATACTATTGGCTACTTCACAATAGAAAATATGGCTATATATATATATATTTATTTATAGTACTATAACATAATAAAGTATTTAATACCTTGTAATTTAGCTGATATTCTTTCTTTTCGAGATAGGAAAATGTTCTCACTTCATTTTCAGGAATTTTATAATCTCTAGTCAACATAAAAAAATTGTAAACTCCAGTGTTGATCACAAATATCTTCATTCTATCTCTCTAATATTCATAATCATTACCATCAAAAAATGGTAGTCTTGTGGGATTGAGGTTATTTATTGAACCAACATTGAATCCTGTAATCTTTAATATAAAAAAATCATTTTCCACAATACACATTAGTGAAATAATATCTATAAACCAAAATTTTATAACTAAACAAAAACTAACTAGAAATTTTAAAGAACCAGTAATTAAAATAGTAGTGGAATCCCCCTATGATACAAAATTTAGGTGTCAGTTTTATAGATACTTTGATATGAAACCAATTTTTAGATTGAAAATATATAGGGTGATGTAAAAAAACAAGAGGTAGGTGAATTGTAAGTTTAAAAACGTTAATTTTAAATTTTAAAAGAATTTTTTAATTGAATTAAACAAATCGTGGTCACAAAACCTATTGTGTATTAAAACTATAATCATATTGGGCCCTCGAGTTTTATGAAGAATGTATAATAATCAAGTAGATTCCAATATGTATTCCACAGGTCGTGAAACAGATGATTCTACCTTAAAGCATATAGAATCATCATCAGGGTAAGTGGTGTAATAATAAACATGTAAATTGTATTTAAAAAACAATAAAAAGTATCATAATTGTGAAAATTATGATAAATAGAATATAAATAGAAAGACGAGTATAAAAGTTTCACTTTATATTTTAAATTATGCAAAATTAACAAATTACTTGTAACAAAATAAGAAAATGAATATTGAATTATTTTAACCTAAAGAGAAGGGTATCCAATAACTTAGCATAAAGGTCCCTTGATTTATACTTTAAAGAAAGTATATATTACCCATACCGGGTTAAGCTCTCAATATAAAGACCAATTTGTCTTGTTATCATGGAGATCCCTTGGTACAAATATCATCATCACTCTATCTTGATATCCTTTCTAGCCCTTGATCTACAAAAGATCGGACACACAAATAAAAATGAACTCTAAGATTAAAATTACAAGGAACAAGTAGTTCACTTGTGTAAACTTCATAGCTCTCGTACACAGTAGAAAAAATATTAGAGCTCTTACATAGTGATTCTACTGAATGTATCAGATGTTCTGAGCTCTTCAAATGACCTGGTATTTATAGTCAAGTATTCCAACGGTCATCTTGATCTCAAATGGTTTTATTTTCTCTGAATATTTTTCAAGGACCTAGACACCTGGAACTTCAATGGTCATATAATAATTGAATGTACGACTTCATTTTTTTTAAAGAATCATTACATCATGATCAATTTTTTAGATATGAAAAAGAAATTGAAATGAGTCTGATGGAATTCATTATGAGTGTTAGTATGATTTATATTGAAATAATTTTTAATCTGATTATGAAAATCTTATCAGTATGAAATACTAGACAAAATGATAGAGAATCTATTTTCAAAATATGTGTACGATATAAATTGTATCCAAACTCATTATGATAATTGTGGAAGTTTTCATTACTATAATTTTCAGGAGTATGATATTTATCTTATTCATACTCATTATGATTATCATAATGATAATATAAAATTTTAATTTTGTACCTCAGAATATTTAATGTAAGTATGATAAAATGTTATATGTTTTCTTATGAAAACATTCTTAAAATACTGTGGAAATAAAATAGTTAGTAATTAATTATTTAAGAAATGTTTTTTGATTTCCAAAACAAAAGGAATGGAAAAGTAAAAAAATATACAATTGACTCAACAATTATGAATATCATTATAGGTTAAAGATTCTATATTTGATCATGTTCTTAAATTCATATATGTCCTATTAAGTTTTTACGTAATGGGATTTTATGGTGATTGATAATATTTTGAGAGGATTTTTTTGGGTTTGATAGATGATTGAGTTATATGTATCCCTTAGGATTAACATGTAATTTCGTGTGAAGGTTATTTAGAAATAATTTTATTACTTATTTGGATACAAGGTGAATGGTATAAAATAACCCTTGAGGATAATGTGATCTTTTATTATGAGGTAATTATGATTAATTGATATATAAGGTTAGTTGAAATTTGGGAATTATTATTGAGATTTTGGTGATAAATATATTATTTCATCATGTAAATTTTTATTCATTTTGGGTATTATCTTACCTTGTGTTAACCATTTTGGTTTTAATAAAGACGTGAGGAATAATGTTTCTTCCTTTTATGTATCTCATAATCTCTTATAAGTTTATTTTCATCCTTTAAGAATAATAAAAAAAATATTTTATATTGATCATTTGGAATATGGGATGAAATTGAGAATGACTAAAAACACACAACCAATTGATAAAATTTCATTTATGGATTTGAAGATATCAAGTAAATATATTATATTGTGTTCTATATCTTAATGGTCATAGAATCCCTCAACTCTAGAAAAAGAAGCTTAAAAATGAAAAATTTATCAGTTTATGATCATTGATTATGAATTGATGGTCTCATACCTTTCTAGGGAAAATGAAGTTTTTTCTTTTTTTTTTCTTTTTCCTTCTCATAAAAGTATATCATTGTCTCTTAAATCTTTCTTCTTTCCAAGTCTATATTTTCACATCCTTCCAATGCTCTCTTTATTTATGTACCCAATTATGTTTATTCTATACTCCCTTCATACATATAGTTTTTCACTTTTCAAAAGGATGTTGTATTATCCATTTTTATGATGTGGTATTTCAACAATGCTATTTTTAAAAAATATTAAAAATAATTTTCCTTTTATGATTATATGTTTTATCATTCACTTTGTGGAATTTATTTTTGAACTGTTTTAAATCCTTTAGTATTAAAAAATGAGACAAAATTATGAGGATGAAATTTATTCAGGGGGGGATAATGTGAAACCTTGATATTTTACTTTATACCACTTTAAAAGGATATTATGATTGATTTTTTCTATCATTCTTTATACCAAGATTAAAAATAAACTGTGATATATTACTAAATATTGTTTAAATATGACCATTATAAAAACATTCTTCAATTGTAGGGAATTAATAGGAGTACCCACATTATGAAATATATATATATATATTCCTTAATATAATGAATTATCATTCATACATTAATTATAAGTTGGTTATAAATGAAGATAAAATCATTAAAAGGTAAAGAAGATGCTTTTCATGTGCGCAACATATTTTCTATCATAATAGATTAAATTAATCACTATTAATGTATAATTTTAATGAAATTTTTAGATTTTATATCCAACAAAATGAATTGGAATTTATTTCATTGTGGTTACTATGTAAGGAATAAGTATAAAACCATTTTATACTTTAAAAATACATTTTCCTCAAAAAATGATTTTGTTGCATATTGAGAACGGATAATATAATTAGTTTTTTACAATTTTAAAAATATTTGTTCAAAAAATGTAAATAATTTTAGATTTCATCATGTCAAATATATATTATGGTGAATTTTTTGTATTTTTCTAAAAATATTGATTTTTGGATGAATTGTGAAAAATACTGATTTTTATAAAAATTGTCATTTGTTTAAAGAATTTATAATGTCTCAATATATTTTGTATTGGTTTTTATGTAAATTTAGTCTTATTATATTAAATATAATCTACATAATTCAACGGTAATCAAAATAATTAGTGTTTTTTTATAAATTCATTTTTATTCTTAAAACGGGTATTCTTTTAAAGATCGTTTTCTATTGTGTTTTATGTACTTATATTAAAATAAAATTTTACCACTTATGGAAATTGAATTTTTGAAAATGTATCCAATATTTAGATCCATAATATTAAAATTATGTAATAAGGACTATTTATTTTTTATTAATAATTAATAGTAGTCGGGATAAAGGTTTATCACCACTATAAAGAGTAAAATGAATTAAACGGGGTTAAAACTATGGTATAAGGTCTAAAAATCAACCCAATACCTACTTTAATTTAATTTAATGATTTTATTTTTAAAAAATCATATTATATTAAAAAAATATCATTTTATTCCATTGTACTATTATTATAACCTTTATATTATTTTATGTAAAGGATAATTACAAAAATGTCACTCTCTTTCTTTAAATGTATATAATATGTTTTCATAGAGATAATAAAGAAGTTATTAATGGTTATAAGTGATTTTTTAAATTTCAATAAATTTTATTTATAATATTAAATTATTTTTAATTTTTGGAAAAGTTATTATTACCTAGAATGTTTATACAATTCTAATGTAGTGTTTGTACAAGCAGTGGAAAATTCAAGTAAATGATTTTAAAAACATTGAAAGTAGTATGATTTGGATGAATTATGGTGTTAAAAAAATTCAGGGAGAGATTTAAAGTATGAGGTTTTAAAAAAAAATTATATTCTAATTCATTTGTTATCTTGATGCATTTATAGTCAAAATATGCGAGTAGTCATTAAAATGACTTTAAATGCTATTAAATGTAAAAAATTTATTTTTAAATCATTAAAATCTCATAAAAATCCTATAATACATCAATTGGATAGGAAATTATCTAGGATATAATTGATGGTTATTATATGTTCCACAAGTCATTTTTAAAATCACCATCATTACAGATAGAGATTGAAGAATCTATTACCATAACTAAGGTTAAAAATGTTAATGAGGGCGTTAAACTAAGAGATAAGGTTAAAAATGCCACTTTAACTTGTCTAGATTTTATTGGTTGAATTTATTTCAACATTATCCTATTTATATTTGAATATATGTCACTTTTAATACATTTTATAAATGATAACACATGTTATATTTTAACATTTCATGTATGTAGAATATTCCCACCCACATCAATTTCAAACCAGCACCTCCTAACCTCTCTTACTAACACCTCTTGGTCCACTTATCTCACCCATTATCTATAAAAATTCCTTCCCCTAATTTATAAACATGTAATATAGGTTCTTTTCTAACTAAAAGACTATCTTATGAGTCTTAAGTGGTAATCCAAATAAGGTTTCTCAATGAAGAGGTATAACTCTTAACTGAGTGTTTTCATGTTTATTTATTATTCCAAATCCTTCGAATATTTTATAAAAATTCTCATATAATAACATAAGTATCTTCCATATACTTAGATTTCATTATTTTTATGCACAAAACCCTATTCATCTCATTCTCCATTCTATATGAAATGAACACATAATTTGCGCGTATGTTTGGAATACCACCTCCATGAAGAAAAGCATTTTGTTTTTCATCACCATATCATATGGATTGTTAAAATGTTGGATCAAATTAATATCTATGATATTTATTACATAATTATAATTCTATAAAGATAATATATTACATAATTTCTTACCTTTATATTCATTGGAAAGTGATAATGTCACTCATGCGTATGTGTGGACTACCACCTCCATGAAGAAATGATTCAATTTTCATGTTCATATTTCATTAATGGTTCTAAAAAATAATTTAATATATAAAAATTATAATTATTTCAAGATTAATATTCTATAAATTATTGAACCATGTCCCCTTAGACTATTTTAACCTCCAAATTTGTTTTGAGATTATAAACCAAAGATCCTCAAAATGTCTCACATGAACTTAATCGATATAGTAAATATATAATACATCGTAATAAATGAAGTATAATTGAATATAATAAGGTAATAATCATAAAATATGTACTTAATATTTTATGTAATTAGTATAATTTTATTATTCCAGAAGATAAATAACATACGTGAAAAGTCGAGCCCCATGGTAAGGGGTTTCTTAACTCAATTATCATTTATTGGGTTATATCACTAACATATTAACTATGTTATACTAAAATTATGTGTGAAATTACTTAGGGTTGTTTATGATGTATTTCAAATTTTTTTATTTAAATTTTTTTGATAACCACTTCAGTTATTGAAACTAACTATATATGTTATGATCATTGTAAGGTTTGTTCATCTCAATAGTTTTTTATTGAGAAATGTTTCATGTTATGAACTTAGTTTTGTTTAGATTCGGTATATGCTTCCCCTTTAATATTTTATATCTTGAATCAATTTATATTAATTCAATGTAAAGTTTCATCTGAATTTATTTATTTTAAGTGGTTATGATTCAAAATTAATAAAATAGGTAAGGGTATATGTTACAATCTCTTTTAGTTTTTGGATAGTCAATGTTACATTTCTATTTAAAGGAATTACATGATCTCTATAATTTAAAACCAATCTATTTTCTTCTCCATTGGTTATTTTGGTGTTTTTCATATTTTTATTTTATTTTACTCTCTTTGTACACAAAATTATATAGAAAAATGTTTATAGAAAATTATGCCTTATTTCTTATTTGGTTAGTGAACCTTTTCCTCGATGACCATGTTCATTAAAATGTTTTCAAGAATTTTACTTTATTTGAACCAATGATTATTTATATTCATTTTAAACCATATTTAACTTTCTTTTCGAATTTTTAAAAATAAATTATTACAATATTTTTCAAATAGGTTATTTTTTAATTTTTTTAAAAAGTGTGAAAGGAATATTTATTTAAACATTTACAACATGAATTTATTTTCATGTCATCATGAATGTTATTTCGTTTGAATCTTCCTTTATAATTTTCCTTTCTTATTTTCAAAGAAAATATTTTTATAAATATTTTGAGATTTTTTATTTCTTATAGATATTTAAATAAAATGATAATTTCCTTATTTTTAAATAAATTATCAAATTCTACTTTAAAAGTATTTTTTATCTATATAAACAAATTTTTAATGGCCTAACATTTAATGATATATTTCTCTTTAAATTTTTTTTGTGATTACTTTTTTTACACGCAATATCGATTTTAAATGAATTGAAACCCCCTATTAAAATATTATTATGTGAAAATAATATCATTTTTGAATTCATCACATCAATATTATCATATCTTTAAATTTTGGTATTTTTTTGAAAATAGTTATTTTTAGTGAATAGTGAAAAATACTTATTTATGTAATGCTAACATTTATTTTAATTGAAAAATTCTCATAATGATTTGAATTAAATTATAAATTGAATTAATCCTAATTTATTTATAAATTATATAATTAAATAATTTTTTAAACATTATTATACCTAATTTTAGTATAAGTTCATTTTTTGGACTTAAAGGTATTTTTCGGAAAAACCACTTTTCGTCACATTTATGGTTTTAGTTTTAAATTAATTCCTTATACTTTTTGGAACTAAAATTTTTTAAAAAATGTATTCTGTATTTAGAATCATGAGGGTCAAATTTGATAAATAATCCCCTTTTATTTTTTTCATTGTGAATAGTAATAGTTGTAAAATTTATCGCCTTAGCAAAGGGTAAATCATGTAATTAAGATTAAAAAAAATGTTTAAGGTATTAAAATTTCTCTAACACTTTCCTTTATCCTATTGGATGATTTTATTTTTCTATTTTCATATAATTCTTGAAAATATATCCACTTTGTGTCATTTTTCTATAATATTGATCTTTATATTACTTTAAAAAAAGAATTAAAAAATGCCACACTATTGAGTTTAATATCTATAATTTTTTTATTATGATAAAAGAGGTTATGTTCAGTTTCAAATTTTTATTTTAAATATAAACTAAATTTTTTTATCATCCTAACTTATTTTTATTTATCATTGATTTAATAATTACCTAAATGCATATGAAACATCGATATAGTATTTATTCTATTGATAGAAAAATAATAAAAAAATGTATTAAAATATTAAAAGTAATATAAACTGAATATATTATAGTGTCTCATGAACTCTATAGATATATATGCCATGATAGAGATATGTGAAATGATTATATTTTAATTCTATCTTTTTTATGATTTATTGAAAGTCAAATAAAATGAATAGTGTAAAAAATGACATTAATGATATTTTATAATAAATAATATCTTATTAAATAATTTAAAATTTATAAAAATAATATATTAGGACAGATAAATTTTATATGGTCTAAAACATAATCTTTTTTCCATTTTGTGTCTTTTTTCCTCTTATTGTATCATTATAGACCATTTAATGGTATAAAGCTTTAATATTGCAGTAATTCTCAAAAGGGTTAACGGGGGTTAGAACTAAAATATAAGGGTGAAAACATAACCACAACTTGTCCATATTTTATTGTATGTGATTATTTCAACTCATTATCATCTAATATTATTATTATATAAATTATGGGTTATTTTTACATGAAAAAATAATTTATATTAATTTATTACTTTAAGAAATTACAAGAATTCCCCTACCTTCACTTATAAAAGGACACCCCTTATCTCTTTTATTTACACCACTTTATGCATAATATCATGAAAAAACCCTACCCATTTCTCTCTGAAAATAATTTTTCAAGTTCTATAGGTCTTATCCTTTCCAAAAACCAGCCCTATTTCCCTTATGATGAGATCTGAATGAATTATACCAAAGAAGCGGTAATCGTCTTTATCGACTCTTTCAAATTTATATCATTTTATACTTATTATAAAAAATAAAAACACTAAATTAATAAATATAGTATCATAAATATACTGAGATTTTATTATGATTATTTAAAAAATGTATTCCATCTCTTTTTCATCCCATGAAAAGAAAAAAATGCCATTCGTACATACGTACTACTTACCCTCTCCAAGTGGTGATGTAATTGGTTTTTCAACACCACTTTTTATGGATGGTTATAGAGATAAAACTAATGAATATATATTATATTTACAAAATAATTATTTTTCTGAAATTATAATATCAAATATATATTGTTATCTTCTAATCCATTATAAAATGATAATGTCGCTCATTCATACGTGTGGAGTACCACCTTCACGAAGCGATGTGGTTCGTTTTTATTTTTGTTTTACATGAATGGTAATAAGAATAGATTTAATAAATATATAATATATTTATGATATAAAAATGATCCTATAAATGATAATTATTATTTAACTTTATTTATTTCTATCCGTTAAAAAGTGAAAACATTTTCCATGCATACATGTGGCATACCATCATAATGAATAGAGGAATTGATTTTTCTACCTCTACAGTTTATGGAAGACTCTAAACATATATATATTTAATATATATGATATTTATATAATAATTAACATTATGGATATTATATAACCCTAATAAAAGTACAAATACCGAGACTAACGATCCATAATTCTCAGGAAAAATGAAGTGGTAAACACCCAAAACAATGAAAATAATAAAATATTGTTAACAAACGAGTGATGAGATATTGTTAATGGATAATATATTATAGTATTGATATGTACATGATTTTTTGTTCTTATAATGAATATAAATTTATTATACCATATTTTAGATCACTATCGAAGCAATTCAAATATAAGGTAATGGATTTTATCTCAATTTTCACTCCATTGAGGCATATTTGGTATTATGCATCTATTTATTTTTTATATGGAGTATATACTTCCCATTTGATGTATTTATCATGAATATACATTTACTAATGATGATTAAAGTTTCAACTCAATTTTAATCTTTAAATGAGTTTCCATATTTTCTTCTAAGTTTTCCTCTCTTTTGAAATTGAATCAAGAAAAGAAATGTTTTAAAGAAATTCTAGTCTTATTTCACATTTTGATCATGTATATTTTTCTCCCATGTATGTATTTTTTGAATTTTTTTTAAAAAAATTATTTTTATTTACACAAATGATTTATTAAGGATATTTTAAGTTATAATTGACTTATTACAATGTTTTAATATAATATTTTGAAATTTTTTTCAAAATGATCGTTTTTAAATTTCATTACAAAGAGAAAAAAATAATTTTTTTATCATATAGGGTTTTAATGTATTCTCTTACCGCTATATCCATTTTATACTATTTATCATATTAAATAATTTTTCAAATGTTTTAAAAAGAAAACTATTTTAATAAATATTATTTTATTGTTTCTCATCCATTTTCTTTTAGTCTCTAAAAGACATTAATTTATTTCAAAACTAGTATTTCTGATGAATTGAAGTTAAAATTTTTCCTCTTATTAATTTTTTGGTCATTAAATTTATATTGATACATTCACTTTCTTCTGATAATTTTCCATTAGAAATTACATTTCTATTAAATATCCATCATGTATATGATTATTTATTAAACCCTATATCATTTCGACATATGATGTTCAACTATGAATGCTATTTTATTTACTAGGGAAATTTTCGATAAATATATATTCTTTATGAAATACAGATACTTATTGTTAAGGAATTTTGTTTATGAATTGAAATGATAATTAAATATATAAGGAATGCCTTATACATATAGTTATGGGTGGTTTCCAGTTATAAATAGACCCTCAATGCATCGATAGGCCTCATGATACAAATTGGCTGGCCAAATTAAATGGGTTTTTAGTGTATACATTGCCATCAATTAAACTATCTTGGCACAAGGATTTTATGGTATATATATCATGATTTTTAAGATCCTGACACCCAATGTTAATAATTTCTTTCATTGAGAATTTAGATATAATTAACTATGATATTAATGTATTGATATTGTCTATGGACGCATTTTTTTCTCAAGTTATTGATTAAATGGAAGGTGATTCAGTTATTTACCATATAAAACTGATTATACCTTATTTACGGGTGATAGCTTCTGTTGTATATGAATCTTAATAAACATATGAGATTAAATTTTATTTCTTTTCCTTTATCTATTATATAAATAAGGGTTTTATTAATAATATCAAGGATTCAAGAATGTTTATTATACTATACATTTTAAAGATCCAATGTTATATGGGAATAAAGTATTTATTTGGTTATTCAAAACTACTAAATTGATAGGTCCTTCGGGATGAGATCCTTTATATCTTATACTAATATAATAAAGTATACACTAACTCTAGGTTACTAGATCTGGTTTTTTTAGTTTGTATTATAGGTAAGTTTAATAGAAACCTTGAGAACTAGATATTAAATCAACATAGATAACATGAGAAGAATGATAATCCCTACTAGTATTTTAGAACTTTTACCATTATAGGTTTTTTATTTTATGGATATATATTCATGATGATAATGATCTAACTCATTGTGTGACATTATTTTGTGATGGATCTTAACATAATAAATGGAATCAACACCCATATAAAATTTATATATTACCCTATTGAGCATTCCAATATAGCTGGTATTGGAACTGAGCAAATCATGGCCCTATTAAGGTCTCTTAGGTTATGATAAGTAACCTTACATGAGTAGAGTAATAAATTATTCCCCAACATGATTCTCCTTTGTTAGATCACATCATGCAATAGAAGAATCCATATTTTAATGGATATAATAATTTTTTGGTAGATAGGTAATGGATTAACTCTCTCGAAAAGATCTTCCCTTGAGAATAGCGATTATAAATTGAGAGGTAGTTCCTCAATTTAAAAAAAATGAAGTATAAAGTGTGAAATATTTTGAGGCTAACCTTAAAATATTATCTAGGTATTCTTTATACTACATATATAATCCATAAATCAAGACTAAACATTTATTTGAAGGGATTAAGCTGAGTCTCTAAAGGGTACTAATTTAATAATATGTTTTATCATATGATTATATAGTATCAAGTTCTATTAATATGGAGATTGAATTTTCAAGATCCTGTATCTTTATGGAAAATCAATAAAGGAAAATTTCAGTTGAACACAAATAAAAAGGGAACAATAAAAAAAATTAGGGAATGAATCAATTTAAATCATATAAAAATTTATTGAAAGAAGCATCTTGGGAAATGCTTGAAGGGAATGGGATTTTGTTACAAGTTCGGAGATAAGGTTAATATATCTAATTATTGTAAGGAAAATAAATAAACCACTACAATCCAATGACTCAATTGTAAATATATTGTGGATTATACAAATTAGGTCACCAAGCATCAAGGTGAATTTCGAAATAAGAATCCAAGGAGAGAAGGCCAAGCATATGTAATTACTACAAAAGAAGTGGAAATTCCATGATATGTGGTTAAAGGAACACATATCATACACTATATAAGTGAAAATGTTTTATCTGACTTAGGTTCTACCCATTATTTTATATCTGATGAATTTTAAAAGGGTATCACATAACCACCTCAATGATTAGATGTTGAGTTAATAATAAAAACTTCTAATGGTATAACAATCAAATATTATGTCTAAAACCCCACTTTGATAGAATATTATGGTAATGATCTTCCTAAAAATATTATTATTCTATATCTATTTAAGTTTGGAATGGGGAAATAATACCATGGATTTAATCATCAGACTCTGCAAAACATCTAAAGGACACAATGTTATTTGGGTTATAGTTGATAACCCTGTAAAATTAAATCATTTTATCATTATTAGAGAATATTTAAATCTTTATCAACTTACTTATTTATATATTAAGGAACTTGTAATATTTTATGGAGTTAAACTCTCAATAATGTCTGATCAAGATATGAGTTTTACCTTGAAGTTCTGGAGAATCATTCGATAGGCTTTAGATATATATTTTAGTTTCTGTAATTCTTACCATCCACAAACATATGGTTAATCTGATAGAATATCCAAACTCTATAAGACATGTTTAGATATTTTTTATATGTATTTAGAAGGTACTTGGGATGAACACCTTCCTTTGGTGGAATTTTATTACAATAATAGCTTTCACTTGAGTATTTACATGTCTTATAATGAATCCATCTATATAAGGAAGTGAAAAAATCCAATATGATAGGATAAAGTTATAGAAATAAGTCTATTAGGACCTAATCTAGATAATGAAATAGTATAGAGGGTTATAATCATTCAGCAACACATAAGGGAAGATTATATCCAATAAAATAGTTATGTTTTTGATCATCAGTGAGATCTATAGTTCAAATTTTGTGACAAGGCCTTCTTGTGAATATATCCTTCTGATAAGTTTGTGAGATTTTTAAATAAATGAAAGCTAATCCCTAGATATATTTTTCCCCTTTAAATTCTTGATCATATTGAGATTTTAACTTATCACACAATGCTTCCACCTAATATCTCTTGTAATAACCTTAAAAATACTTAATGTTATTAAGATAACACTTTTATAATGAATGGTTTATTACAAACACATATAAATATTCTTAATTTCCATAATGAACATTGAACATAATATTATGATATGAACTGGTACATCTTGGAACAGTAAATGAAAATACATTCAAGAAAGTGTCAAAACTTTTTCATTATTCAATAATGTTACATTCAGTCTATAAAAATTCCTTTTATTAATCCAAATATTATAATGTAAAGACTAAAAAATAATAAATAACTTAAAATATAAAAATTTAGGTTTCCTCGATCCCCTATCATCATCCCTCTCATGAAAAGTGCTATAGAAATGAAATACAGTGTTAGTAATAAAATATTTATTTTGGAAATGATATTGAACCTTCATTTGAATCAAAGTGAATGATGAATAGTAAGTATGATGATGTATTTATATGGAAATATGATCATCGACACTTATTTTTTTCAGCTAATAAAACTTATTGTCATTATGACCTTTAATCAACAAAATAGTTGGTCATTATTATTGTTGGTTATGTATATACATTTAAATGATCATCGATGTTATTTAATAATATAATTAAATTGTATTATTTTCAAAGACTATAAAAATGTTATATTAAAATATGTTTTATGTGAAAGTATTAAATAAAAACAATTCATGATGTAATATTATAAAATGATTTTAAATGATAATATATTTTAATGAATCTATAAGTTATTTTTATAAAGGTTTAAATGTTTATTTTTCTATTAAATGGTTAATTTATATTAAAATATTGATTCACTTGAAAAATTAAATTATAATACATATAAAATGATTTTAATTAAATAAATATCATTTTTTTACTCAGCACATCATAATTATATTAGTTTTATCTTTTGGTAATTTTATAACAAAGTCGAATTTTTGGGAAAAAGGGAAAAATTGCCACTTTACAAAACACTATGATTTATGACATCATTATATTTTTAGCATTACTAAAATTTATGGAAAAGTTTACTTAATAAAAACATCATTTAATAAATATAAAAATTATTATAAAATATAAATATAAATTTATAAATTTATACCTTTCATTTAGGAACAAAAAATTCAAATTTTAAAGATAAAACTTATTTTTGATTTGTGAGAATTAATTGGGTGGTTTATAATGTATTTTTAATTTTATTAATGAATTGAACTTCCAAACACCCTATTACACTCTTTAATGTTCCATAAAATTGTTGTAATTGATTTATCTCATATGTGGTTTGACTATATAGTAAAATAACCAATATTTAATCACTTAAAATCTACCCCTCCTCGTGTATATATACCACCCTTTCCCAAGTCCTATCTATTGAAATGTTATAATGAAAAAAGTTGTGCCCATTTACCCTCTATAAACATATTAAAATGTTTCCCCAAGGTATCCCCAAAGTCCTAAGTTTCCCCCCTCCATGATTTAGGAACCAACTCTTTAAGGTATGGGAAATTCACATCTTCTTCTTTTTCATTCAAGTGCCTCTTTTTGCATGTTTAATTATAGTCAAAGATTGTTTATTTTCATGAAATTTTTATCTAGTGTATACTTAAAAGTTTATGTTTTATAAATGGGATACTTTAGTTCCTTCCCATTATTCCCTTTCCATAATCCATAATGTTTATCATTATGCTATCAAAATTTAGTAAGTGAATTATACTCTTCTCCTTTTTCATCCAAGTACCAATTTGGGGCATACCTTGTAAATGTCAATATAATTTATTTTATTACACTTTTTATGATGAAATTACTAAAAACAAATTATGTTTTATCAATGGGATCCCTTAGTTACCTACCATTATTCTCATTTCATATTCCACAATTTATATTGTCATGCTACTGAATTCATTTCTTGAAATTTATCTTTAATATATGAGAAATAATCATCTTATGAATTCCCAGATATCTTCCATGGGTATTCAACTATATTTAAACATGTATTATTTATTCATGTATTTATATATATGAATCCCATATTCCCTTTTCATGGGTTTAAATTGATGTCATGTTCATTACTTTAAGAACTTTATACACAATGATTTTGATATGTAACCAGTAATGTATTCCCACAAGTTATTGATGAAACAATTTCAATTATGATCATTATGTATCACATGAATTAATAAATATTAAGGGTTCACCCAGATAGTTCTCCAATTAATTAGATAAATAATGATATCTAATGATACAAATAGGACTGGAATGGGGAGTGAGCATAGTTCAGTAAGTGACCTTATCCACCGTGATAGTCATGGGAGTAAACCGTGACAAATATGATGGTTTGGGGAGTGAACCCATTCCACTATGATATTATTGGGAAATATCATTAACTTATAGGTAAATTATTTGTTATGATTATGTTAATTACATGTTTCCATGTCTTATTCTAGAGTTATTATCTCATGTATCAAGTTCATTTAGGACTCATATCTTGTTAACTATCAATATTTATTCCATATTCTTATGGATGTTATATTATTATGTTATATAAATATTTCTATGTTATGATTCGGGTTCTTACTTTTATTATATGCCTCATATTAATATGATAATTCCTTATTCATATTCCTCTTTCTCACATGGTAAGTGTTTGCTTTATTTATTCTCTTATTGGGCTTTATGCTTACCCCTTTTTTGATGTATGTCCCTAGGAAATTACTTACAGTGAGTCGAATTATGATGGAATCACAAAAGAGTCTCCCAAAATAATTGTACAATATTTATTTTTATGTTAAAATTATGTAATTAATGTAATATATACCTAATTTTCAAGCCACTAAATCTAAAATATCCTTTGATTTCATTAATATAATTTTTTTTGTTAAAGATTTATGTAAAATTAATGTTATAAAATGGTGGGTCATCATAGTTGGTATCAGAGGATGGTTTAGCTATTTATGGAAATTAGTATTAAGAAAAATTAGTAAACCCCCTAAGGATAAGTCTAAATATATGAAATCATCTTGGAATTTTGGTGAGTATTAATTAAGTATCTTCTAAGAAAATACATCCCTATATGGATACTACAAGTGTATGTGCCTCTAGCACAGATGTACCAAGGGGTAACACCCAAAAATTCCTTATTGAGATAGAGTTTATTAGGAAATGGTGTATGAAAATGATCCTTTATACACACCTGGTTTGAAACTTCTATGGGATATTTTTTGTTTATCATAAGATTTTTAGAAACTAATAAGTAATGATGTATATAAATTGTAACATTTTATATTAAAAGAAACAAAATGTTAAAATTTATGATCCTAGATTCCCAATATTATAAAAACCATATGATTAAACTCTTATTTATAATTTCATGTTATGAATCATGTATTTATTAAGATATAATCCTATATATAAGTTATGAGCTTTGGGAAAAAGGGGAAACTAAGCCTAAGTTATATTAGACCAATTGCGGCTGGACACAATTTTCGAGGAATAAATTTATTTTAATGGGGGGAGAATGTAATACCCTGAAAATTCCATAATGTTATTAAAATAAATCTTATTTTATAATTATTTTTTTATAAACATATTTAAATACTTTTAAATTCTATAATGAACTTCGAACATCATATGTTGATATGAACTGATACATAATAGAATAGTAAAAGAAAACACAAACTAGAAACCGTCAACACTTTATTTAATTGTTTAAGAACATTACATTTAGTCTATAAAAAATCCTATTATTAATTCAAATATTATAATGTGAATAATACTAGAGAATAAATAAATTAAAATATAAAATTTTGGTTCACCTTGATTCCCTGAAATCATCCCACCCACAGACAGTGTTATAGCGGAGAAATAGATAGTTAGTAAACAATATTCCTTTTGGAAAAACTATTGAACATTAATTCAAATTGAAGAGAATGATAAAGATTAAGGATTATGGTGTATTTATAGGTAAATATGATCATCGACACTTAAATTTTTCAACTAATACATATGATCGGTATTATGACCATTAGTCAACAAAATAGTTTGTTATTATTATTATTGGTTACATAGAGACATTTAAATGATTGTCGACAATATTTAATGATATAATCAAATTTTATTATTTTCAGAGACTATAAACACAATATATTAAAATAAATTTTATAATTAAGTATTAAATAAAAAATCATTTCATGAAATAATCTGATAAATTATTTTAAATGATAATATATTTTAATGAATCCCAAAATAATTTTTATAATAATTAGAATGCCTATTTTTCAATTAAAGGGTAATTTTCCATTAAAATAATTATTTACTTGAAAATTAAAATTATCATACTTAGATAAATATTTTAATGAAATAAATTTCCTTTTTTTTACTCGGTGTTACATAATTATCATAGGTTGATTTTTTGGTAATTTTTGGACAAAGTCAATGTTTTGGTGAAAAAGTGAAAGTTGACACTTTACAAAGCATTGTGATTTTATGAAATCATTATTAAGTTATAATGAACAAAAAATTATATAAAATTTTATTTAATCAAAATATAATTTAATAAGTATAAAATTTATTTTAAAAATATTAATTTTAAAATAAAAATTTATACCTTGAATTTTGGAACCAAAAATGGGAATTTTAAAGATAAAAATTATTTTTGATTTGTGTGAATTAATTTTGTGGTTTGGATGATATATTTAGGTTTTTTAATGCCTATTAATTCTGATGTTATTAATATTTTCATGAATTATTATATACTCCCTTTATTTATTTTATATGAAATGTGCATAATTTGTGTGAAATATTAATGTTTTAATATTAAGTATAATTTTTGAGCATTTTTAGAAGTAGTCCAATTGAGTATTTTTAATGTTTTAATAATACATATCACTATACTGATCCAAATTGTGTGGTTTTTGTTTTTTAGGATTCTCCTTTCAATATAGAACATTTCATTAGAAGGTACCATGAGCCAATTCTGCCATTTGAAGGGTCATATGGTCCTCACAAACAAGACCAAAGAATTTGTGAACAAACTGGACCAGACTTGAAGATTGATTTACTAGGCTCAATACAGAAGTCCAAAAACATTAACTCTTCACCATAATTAGGGGGACACTATATTTCATCTTGGATAAATATTTCAAGGCCCAAATCCAAGTACATGGGGCCCAAATGAAGCTTTGAAGTCCAGCCCACCATTCTGGCCAGAAATTAAACTCAGTATAGTATGAATGACATATCTTCTGATGTAAGCATGAAATATATCTGATATTTTCAGTGTGAAATAGGAGATATAGGCGGCCGACTTCGTTGAAGAAGTCATTCGGATGTGAAGGCATCTTCCTATACCAAAATCCATTCACATTTTGGCCATCGAAAAAGAATGGATAGAAATGGACAGTTTATCTTTGTTTAATAAAACCGCCATAATGTTGGCTCCACTTGTCCAAATGCCTCCATATTTTGAAAGTAGTCGGCCAACTTTATTATCTACAACTTTGAAGAAGGAGATATTTGGATATTCGGCTGTCTGAATATCCAAATTGTCGATACAAGTGGAGGGACATATTGGGAATGCAAACAGTCCACTCCTTGGGCTATAAATACTCTCCCCTTCTCTCCTTGAGAGGGGTTGGAATTTCAGAAGAGAGGATATCATATTGGCATGACCAAAGCCTTTCCAAAGGCTTTGGAGGACCTTCCATACTAAAGTTTTCACTTGAGAGACCTTTCATCCTCTCTTTGTTTTCACTTAATTTTGTGTTCTTCATTTTTGTAATTTTGTAAGTCTCTTTCTTTGTAATTTTGTTTTAATGAAAGTTTCTTCTTCAATATCTCTTATTATCCTCCACATTCTGTAGTTTAATATTTATGTTCTTAAAATACTTTAAATTCATTTCAATCCCCTTCCCTTCTTTAGCTTCCTCATTCAATCGAAAATCCATTTTTATTTATCATCATCGTTCGTGTGTGTGTGTCGACGTACCACTCTTTTCTAGTCCCTTTCTTTTTCTTCTATTCTTAATTTATCATCATAATTATTATAACCAGAATATTAAACACCCAAATGGATGAGTAAATATCTCATTGGGGTGAGTTATAATTTAGGGATGTTAAGTGATTGAGAGTATTTTCTCGATGAGTATTCGTTAATTTAACCTTGTGTATGTTGGACTTAATTTATCATGGATTAATGACATATTTTGTTTAGCATGTGGTTTACATGGATTATTGGAACTAAAAATACACTACCATAAACATGTACTGATTGAGATTAAAATCCTAATTAAGTTAAGGCTTGGACTAAAGCTTTAACACTTAGTAATTCTAATCTATGTCAACTTGTGAAGTGGGTGTTAATTTAAATGCAATATAAAGAAAAGCTCAAGGATATCACAAGCTTAACTCCCTAATAATGAACTCACCTCAATATTTATCAACTTGTTAAATTAAACATCATCTATTAGTCATTTCAATTAAGCTCTACAATCAAAACCCCCCAATCAGAATACAATCAACTAAAAACAAACGACTATTTCAAAGTATCATCGCCGAGGATTCGACCCGAGTGCTGCTATACACATTAACAGAGCACCGGAACTTTGACCGGTCGATAGGAGAAAATCGGCCATGCATTTTAAATGGTTCTGTTTCCGGGGATGGTGCTTTAAGTAGTCATTCGTTTCTGGTTATTGTCAAAAAAACAAAAAAAAAACAAAATTTTAAAAAAAAAATTGAAAAAAAATACAAAGAAAAACTCGTCTTCCTCTTTCTTCTAAAATCTCTCTGAATGCCCCGTATCCTTCCAAACAATCTCTCGGATTTTTTTGACCTTGAAATTGAGCAAACACTTCGCCAACTTAGGAGGAACATAAGAGATACTCAAATAATTCAAGAACCAGTCCTCATCCAACCAATTGAAATTGAAATGGCCAATCCTAGGGAACAAACCCTTAAAGAACTAGTTGCCCCTGATATGAATTACCAACCTCTTGGTATTCAATATCTAAATATAGAGTCTGACTTTGAACTCAAATCGGGTTTGATTCATCTTCTCCCTCATTTTCATGGGCTAGCCGGTGGGGATCCACATCTTCACCTTAAAGAGTTCCAAGTAGTATGCTCTACCATGAAGCCTCAAGGAGTTTCTGAAGAACAAATCAAACTCCGAGCATTCCCTTTCTCCCTAGCTGACTCTGCCAAGTCATGTCTCTACTACCTCCCTCCTGGTTCCATAATTACATGGAACGACATGAAGCGTCTCTTTCTAGAAAAATTCATTCATGCTTCTCGTACCTCTTCCATCCGAAAGGAAATAAGTGGTATCCGTCAATTCCCAAATGAATCACTCCATGAGTACTGGGAGAGGTTCAAAAATCTTGTTGCAACCTGCCCACATCATCAAATCCCTGACCAACTCTTGATCCAATACTTCTATGAGGGGTTATTGGCTATGGAGAGAACCCTCATTGATGTCGCAAGTGGCGGTGCTCTTGTTGACAAAACTCCAGCAGCTGCAAGAGATCTCATAAGTAACATGGATGCAAACACACAACAATTCCATACTCGAGAACATGCTCAAGCCAAACAAGCCCAAGATAATCAATCCATAGAGCCTAACAATATGACTGAGTGGATGAGTGAACTTGCAGGTCTTGTGCGTCAACTAGCAGTGGCTACCAAATCCCCAACCTCATCTTCTCCTCAATAAATGTTTCCTGGACCTGTCAAAAACTATGGAATCTGCAACTCTTCATCTCATCCAACTAACACATGTCCACAACTTCAAGAGGATCAATCTGATTCATCTGGACCAATAGAGCTCAATGTAGCATATGCTCAGCGGAACCCCAACCCTCAACAATCAGTTCAGTTTGTTAGAAACTTCAACCAACCTCACTCTAAGCCTTTATCTACTACCTTTAACCCAGGCTTGAGGTATGGTAATACCATCTCTCATCCCCCTCAATTCCCTCCCCAAAATCCAAACCAATTTCAATATAGTCAAGGTGGTGGTAACTTCCATCAACCTTATCCTTTTGTTCCTCAACCTCAAAGGAACAATCCTCCTCCTGGATTACATTATCCTAGTGAGCCTTCCCAATTCCAAAAAAAATACAATCGCTTTCCCAAGAACCAAAATCAAGGTAATCCCAATCCAGGACAAGCCTCTTCTTCCAAGAAAACATGGGAAAGTGCAGTGGAAGATCTTTCCTCCTTCACCCGTTCTAGCCTTAAAAACATTGAAACTCAAATAGGTCAACTTGCATCCCACCTGAGCCAGCAACAACAATCAAATTCTTCCCAACTCCCAGCTCAACCATTACCCAACCCCAAGGGTAATGTAAGTGAAATTGCACTTAGATCAGGAAAGCAACTTGCTATGCCTCAAGATAAATCCTCAAATCCTCCTTTGAATGTTGACCTAGAAAATGAAAAGAAAAAGAAAATTGAAAAGGAATCTGAATCCATTCCATCACCTCCTTCTATTCCACTTAGGAATCCAATTCCTTTTCCTCAAGCCGTTTCTAAACCAAGGAAGTCCTTTGAACATGATCCTGAAATGCTCGACATGTTTAGACGTGTTGAAGTCTACATTCCCCTCTTAGATGCCATAAAAAAATTCCCAAGTATGCCAAGTTTCTTAAGGAATTGTGTACCCACAAGAGGCAAATTAGGACCTTTGAAAATGTTTCCACCCAGAAGTCTATTCCCATAAAGTGCAAAGATCCAGGGAACTTTACATTCCCATGCCAAATTGGAAGTTCCAACTTTGATGATACACTCATAGACCTAGGAGACTCAATTAATTTCATGCCCAAATCCATCTTCTCTAACCTTGGTCTAGGTCCCTTGCACTCAACGGGTGTTTTCATTCAGTTAGCCAATCGAAGCACAGCCAGTCCTGAGGGAATAATTAAGGATGTCCTTGTCCGAGTCAATGATCTTATCTTCCCTGCTGATTTCTATGTCCTTGACATGGAAGGTGAGACGAACTCTTCTCGATCTCCCCTAATTCTAGGAAGACCATTCCTCATGACTGCGATAACCAAGATTGATGTCCATTCAGGCATCCTATCCATGGAATTCAGTGACCAACTGGTCAAGTTCAACATTTTCCAAGCCATGTGATACCCATCTGAGGATCACTCTGTATTCTCAGTCAATGCTTCTGAGGACACTTCTAAGAGTCAATTGAACCCCACTACATCATGTTCATCCTGTTATGAAGAGATAGGATCTTGTGAAATATGCAATAGGATTAACTAAGTCATAAATGGTGAAGTTGATGTGGACCTTTCATTCATAGACTCCATCAATTTAGAGGATCTTGAAAACACTCTTGAATACCATCTCAACTCTGATCAAAACTGCTCCACCTTGGACTGTATTGGGAAAAATGAATCTGAAGCAACTGAAGTCCCATCCTACATTTTTGAGTTTCCAAACCCAAAAATTAATGATGAGACTGATCTGAAACCTCTTCCTGTACACCTGAAATATGCATTCCTCTTCCATGATCACTCATATCCTGTCATTATCTCTGCCACCCTTACTGAAACCGAGGAGTCCAAACTTGTTCAAGTGTTAGAGGAAAACAAAAAATCCTTAGTTTGGACCCTAGATGACATACCAGGAATCAACCCTGCCCTTTCCATGCATCACATCCATCTTGAGGAATCATCCAAACCAATTAGACAACCATAAAGAAGACTAAATCCACTCATCCATTAGGTAGTTAGGGAAGAGATCACCAAGCTTCTTCAAGCTGGTATTATCTACCCAATTTCTGAGAGTGAATGGGTTAGTCCAATTAAAGTTTTACCTAAGAAGGGTGGGATAACTGTTGTCACAAATGAACATGGGGAGGTAGTCACAACTCGAGTGAAGAACAAATGGCGTGTATGCATCGATTATCGAAAATTGAATGTTGAAACACAAAAAGATCAATACCCTCTTCCATTACTTGATTAAATGATAGAAATATTAGCTGGAAAGTCACACTATTTCTTTCTTGATGGATACACTGGCTATTTTCAAATCCCAATCGCACCTCAGGACCAAGAAAAGACTACTTTCACATGAACCTTTGGAACATATGCATATAGAAGAATGCCTTTTGGCCTTTGTAATGCTCCTGCAACATTCCAAAGGTGTATGATGAGTATCTTTTCAGAATTCATTGAACACTGCATGGAATTCTTCATGGATGACTTCACCGTTTATGGTGAGTCATTTGAGTCATGCTTGCATTCACTCTCTCTAGTCCTTCAAAAGTGTGTCAAGTGTAACCTTATGTTAAATTTTGAAAAATGTCACTTCATGGTTGCAAATGGGATTGTTCTAGGGAACATAATTTCAAAAGATGGTATTGAAGTCGATCCTGCCAAAATTGAAGTGATCCAATCACTTCCTCCACCCACTTCTGTTCGAGACATCTATTCATTCCTCAGTCATGCCGGTTTCTATTGGAGATTCATCCATAACTTTAGTAGGATTTCCTTCCCACTCACTCGTTTGCTCCAAAATGATGTCTCTTTCCATTTTGATGAGGTTTGAAAGAGAGCCTTCATTGAACTCAAAACCGCTCTTACATCTGCCCCGATAATCCAACCCCCAGATTGGTCCTTACCCTTTGAGTTAATGTGTGATGCTTCTGATAGAGCTGTTGGGGCTGTTCTTGGTCAAAGAAGAGAAAAGATTCCTCATGTCATCTATTATGCCTCAAAAACATTGGATGAAACTCAATCTCACTACACTGTGACTGAAAAGGAACTTTTAGTTGTGGTTTATGCTTTAGATAAATTTCGGCCTTATCTCTTAGGTTTCAAAATCATCATCTTCACAGACCATTCTGCTATTAAGTTCTTACTCAAGAATAGTGATTCCAAACCAAGGCTAATAAGATGGATTCTAATGCTCCAAGAGTTTGACCTTGAAATCAAAGATAGACCTGGAAAAGAAAACCCTGTGGCTGATCACTTGAGTAGAATTCCTAATTCTCCTCATTCTGAAATCATTGATCCTGAATTTCGAATTGATCACCTTTCATCTCTCACTCCAAAACTACCATGGTATGCCCCAATTGTAAATTACTTGGTTTCTGGTGTTTTTCCTGAAAATTTTTCAAAAGAACAAAAAGTGAAGTTGAAAAGTGATTCAAAATTCTATTTTTGGGAAGAAAATAAACTTTGTAAAACTGGGGCAGACGTGGTAATTAGGAGATGTGATGATGAAGATGAATATTCTTCCATCTTAGAATTATGTCACTCACTTCTCGGAGGTGGCCACTTTGGACCACAAAGGACCTCCCGAAAGGTCCTAGACTCTGGATTCTCTAGCCTTCACTCTTCAAGGACTCACATGAGTTTTGTCAATCATGTCCCACTTGCCAAAAGTTTGGCACAATTTCAAAGAGAAATGAAATGCCCCAAAAGCCTTTAATTTTCTGTGAGATCTTCGATGTTTGGGGTATAGATTTCATGGGACCATTTCCCCCTTCCAATGGATTCTCATGCATTCTTCTTGTAGTCGATTATGTTTCAAGGTGGTTTGAGGCCAAACCCACTTGGAAGGATGATGCTCATACTGTAAGTGAGTTCGTAAAGACCCACATATTCTAAATATTTGGCACACCACATGCCTTGATCAGTGACTTAGGAACCCATTTTTGTAATAGAACCATGGAAGCTCTTCTGAAAAAGAAAGGGGTTGTACATAAAACTTAAACTGCATATCACCCCCAAACAAATGGCATGGATGAACTCTCTAATAGAGAAGTTAAAAGAGTTCTAGAGAGAATTGTAAAACCCACCAGAAAAGACTGGCCTGAGAGACTTGGTGAAGCCCTTTGGGCTTATTGAACTGCCTATAAAACACCTATTGGGATGTCTCCTTTTAGGCTAGTTTTTGGTAAAGCATGTCACTTACCAGTTGAAATACAACATAAGTCATTTTGGGCAGTGAAAACATGTAATTTTGATCTTGAAAAATCTGATGAAGAAAGATTGTTGCAATTGGATGAACTGGAGGAACTTCGACTTGAATCCTATGAGAATTCCAATATGTACAAAGAGAAGACTAATGTACTCCATGACAAACACATCCTGAGAAAGGTATTTCATGAATGTGAAAAGGTAATGCTCTTCAATTCTCGATTTCGGCTTCACCCAGGTAAGCTTAATTCTCAATGGGAAGGTCCTTTTGTTATTACTAACGTTTACCCATTTGGTGCAGTGCAAGTCCAAGACCCCTCCTCCAAAAGGAAATTTACGGTAAATGGACATCAGTTGAAGCATCACTATGAGAGGACACACAATCCTGGATCATCATCTACTTACATTGGATCCATAGTAGACCCACCACTGGATGGAGATGGAAACCCACAAAATCCAAACCAGGGGGCATCTCTTTCCCTTTATCTCTCCTTCTATCTCTTCCTCTCTCTACCTCTTTATTCTTCTTCCTCTCTCTTTCATTTTTTTACCACTTTATTCATCAAACCCTTTCTTTTTCTCTTTCTTGTGTGGGTGTTTATTTTTTTAAAAAAAACCTTAAAAACTAAAAAAAACCAAAAAAACACAATTAATTAAAAAAATTACAAAAAAAAGAGTCATACTTACTCACCATCGTGTTTTGAAATTTTGTCCAACCATTTTGGGGAGTTAACAGACATGTTTTCATCTCAAAAAATTTGTATTTTCATTATGACTTTGGATAAAGAATTTTGTGTCAAAACCAACACATTTTGAATGCTCAATTTTTGATTTAGAAAATTATTTTCCCCAACCGTGAGAACAAACATTTTCTTTCATGCCAAGGCCACCTATGGCCATCTTTTCAAAATGTGTGTTTTAACCCCCATTTGTGAGTCTTGAGTTTGTGGACCTTCGAGCTGAATTTACTGCCTTAGTGTGCATTAATATGATAGAGGAATTTTCTGAACCACATGAGAATCACAATAGCCAAATATCCTCTCATTACCCTTATATTAATCCTCCTTTTGAAAGACCCTTCGAGCCTATGAAAACCTTTTCTTTGATATCCACATTACAAGCCCAATACCTTATCCCACCCAATATCAACATGGATTTTCATTGCATATGTTTTTCAAATTTAAGTGTGGGGGGAATGGATTTCATTTTTGGGTATCATTTCCTTACTTTCTGGTGTGTTATCATCTACTTGAGGGAAAGCATCCATTTTAGTGTGGGGGGAGGTTGTCATTCAGTGGGAGTTGGGAATGTATTGTACAAATGATATTGAAAAGTGTTAAAAAAAATTCAAAAAAAATGATAAAATGGGTTGTGTATTGGGTAGGTCAAAAATAACTCTTCCTCAACCTTTGATCTTGTTATAACTATTACAATTAGTGTCTTGAGGAGATCAAACATGGGTTGGGATATGAGTGTGAGATCTGTTTCAAGGTCAACTTTCTAAAAAACAAAGAAAAAAAAGGGAAAAAAGAACACTTGCATTATATTCTTATATCATTGGGAGAAGTTTGGTGGTTTGTAAATATTTCATCTTCTCATCCCCTTCATATTTTCTTCCTCTATTGTGTCTTTCTTCACACAATCATTCCCTTGTAAATATGTGTTTTCATTTCCTTCCATGTTTTATTTCAAAAAAATGTGCATTGTTTTTCTATGTTGGTATTTTAACCCTCTTATTCTCTCCCTTGGACATTATATTCCTACCGTACCATAGCCATAGAAAAACCCCTTAAAAAGACCTATTTATTCTTGTGCACCTTGGATAGGGATTGTAAGCTGAGAGCTATTTTCAAACTCTAAGATTTTCACTTTTGGTTGGTGAAAGAGTGAACCTCCACAAATGAATTTTATCATCTTGAGAGGTGTGAGTTTTGAGTGTCCACATTTTCCATTTCTAAATTTGAGCATGAAGAAAATGAATTAGTTTTGGAACATTGTTTCAGTAAAAACTTTTGGTGTAATTCAAAATGGATGAGTTAAATAGTATAAACCTCCCCTGATTGGAGAAAACAAAATTTTAATATCTGTTGGTGAGTAAAAATGATTTTGTCATATTTTTATATTTGTTGCACATGAGGACATGCACAAAACTAAGTGTGGGGGAGTTGATGTTATTAATATTTTAATGAATTATTATATACTCTCTTTATTTATTTTATATGAAATGTGCATAATTTGTGTGAAATATTAATGTTTTAATATTAAGTATAATTTTTGAGCATTTTTAGAAGTAGTCCAATTGAGTCTGTTTATTATTTTAATAATAAATATCACTATACTGATCCAAATTGTGTGGTTCTTATTTTTTAGGATTCTAATTTCAATATAGAACATTTCATTAGAAGGTACCATGAGCCAATTCTGCCATTTTAAGGGTCCTATGGTCCTCACAAACAAGACCAATGAATCTGTGAACAAACTGGACCAGCCTTGAAGATTGATTTAATGGGCTAAATACAGAATTCAAAAAACATTAACTCTCCACCATAATTAGGGGGACACTAAATGTCATCTTGGATAAAAATTTCAAGGCCCAAAGCCAAGTACAAGGGTCCCAAATGAAGCTTTGAAGTCCAGCCCACCATTCTGGACGAAAATTAAAATCAGTATAGTATGCATGACATATCTCATGATGTAAGCATGAAATCGAGCAGATATTTTTCAGTGGGAAATAGGATATATAGGTGTCCGACTTTGTTGAAGAATTAATTTGTATTGTAAGGCATCTTCCTGTTCCAAAATCCATTCACATTTTGGCCATCGAAAAAGCATGGATAAAAATGGACAGTTTACCTCTGTTTAATAAAACCACCATAACTTTGGATCCACTTGTCCAAATGCATCAAACTTTTGACAGTAGTCTGACAACTTTATTATCTAAAACTTTGAAGAAGGAGATATTTGGAGATTCGGCTGTCTGAATAGCCAAATTGGCGATGCAAGTGGAGGGACATATTGGGAATGCAAACAGTCCACTCCTTGGGCTATAAATACTCTCCCCTTCTCTCCTTGAGAGGGGTTGGAATTTCAGAAGAGAGGATATCATATTGGTATGACCAAAGCCTTGAAAAAGGCTTGGGAGGACCTTCCATAATCAAGTTTTCACTTTAGAGACCTTTCATCCTCTCTTTGTTTTCACTTAATTTCGTGTTCTTCATTTTTGTAAATTTGTAAGTCTCTTTCTTTGTAATTCTGTTTTAATGCAAGTTTCTTCTTAAATATCTCTTATTATCCTCCACATTTTGTAGTTTAATATTTATGTTCTTAAAATTGTTTAAATTCAGTTCAATCCCCTTCCCTTCTTTAGCTTCCTCATTCAATCGAAAATCCATTTTTAATTATCATCATCGTTCGTGTGTGTGTGTCGACGTACCACTCTTTTCTAATCCATTTCTTTTTATTCTATTCTTAATTTATCATCATAATTATTATAACCAGAATATTAAACACCCAAATGGCTGAGTAAATATCTCATTGGGGTGAGTTATAATTTAGATATGTTAAGTGGTTGAGGGTATTTGCTCGATGAGTATTCGTTAATTTATCATTGTGTATGTTGGACTTAATTTCTCATGGATTAATGACATATTTTGTTTAGCATGTGGTTTCCATGGATTATTGGAAATACAAATACACTACCATAAACATGTACTGATTGAGATTAAAATCCTAATTAAGTTAAGGCTTGGATTAAAGCTTTAACACATAGGAATTCTAATCGATGTCAACTTGTGAAGTGGGTGTTAATTTAAATGCAATATAAAGCAAAGCTCAAGGATATCACAAGCTTAACTCCCTAATAATGAACTCACCTCAATATTTATCAACTTGTTAAATTAAACATCATCCATTACTCATTTCAATTAAGCTCTGCAATCAAAACCCCCCCAATCAGAATACAATCAACTAAAAACAAACGACTATTTCAAAGTATCATCGTTGAGGATTCGATCTGAGTGCTGCTATACACATTAGCAGAGCACCAGAACTTTGACCGGTCGATAGGCGACAATCGGCCGTGCGTTTCAACTTCCACCCACCATATACCAATATTTAATAGTCCATAAAAATTATTGTAATTGATTGATCTCATTAGTGGATGGATTATATATTAAAATAACCAATATTTAATCACATAAAACCCACCCCTCCTCATGTATAAATACCACCCATTCCCAAATCATCTTTAATAAAATTGGATAATCCATAAATTTATTCCTATTTACACTCTCTAAATTTCCTCTTATTTTTCCCCATGGTTTCCCCAATATCCTATGGTTTCCCCCTCCATGATTTAGGAAACAACTCTTCAAGGTATGGGAAATTCTTATCTTCTTCTTTCTCATTCAAGTGTTTCCATTTTGTGGGTTTACTTATAGTCAAAGTGTAATTATTTTCATGGAATTTTATCTTTATTATAATTATGAATTTATGTTTTATCAATGGGAGAAATTAGTTCCCTCCCATTATTCCCTCTCTATAAGCCACAATGTATATCATTATGCTATTGAAATTTAGTAGGGGAATTATCCTCTTCTACCTTTTTCATACAAGTATCCCTCTTGGGTATACCTACTTAATTTCAATATAATTTATTATATTAAACTTTTTATGATAAAATTACTTCAAAAATTATGTTATATCAATATTATACCTTATTTCCCTCCCATTATACCCGTTTCATAAGCCAAAATGTATATCGTCATACTGACGAATTAATTTCAAGGAATTTCTCTTTTCTACATGAGAAATTATATCTTATGAATACCCAAATATCTTCCATGGGTATTAATATATATTTAAAAATGTTCATTTGTTTTTTTATTTACATAAATGAAACCTATATTCCATTTTTCATGGTTTAAAATCAATGTTATTCTCAACACATTAAGCACTTGGTACGAAATGATTTTGATATGTAACCTGTTATTTATTTACATTAGTTGTTAATGAAAATATTTCCCTTATGTTCAATATATATCACATGAATAAAGAAATATGATGTTTTATCCCTGATAGTGCTCCAATTAATTGGGTAAGGAATGATATCTAATGAGATAAACTAGAATTGAATGGGGAGTGAACCCCATTCAGTATGGGAAATTGTCCACCGTGATAGTCTTGGGAGTGAAGATTGACTAATATGATAGTTTGTTGAGTGAACTAGTTCCACTATAATTGTCTCGATAGTGAACCTTGACTACAGTGATGGTTTTGGAAGTGAACTCATTCTCCTATGGTGGTCTTGGGAGTGAACCTTGACTAATATTATGGTTTGGGGAGTGAACTCATTCCACTATGATAGTCTTGGAAAACATAGTTGACTAATAAGGAAATTGTTTTGTATTATTATTTTTATGCCAAAATTTCATGGATTATTCCAATGTTATTCTCTTATGGACCATGTTCCTTTATGATTAATATCTTTTGAACTACCAAGATTTATTCCATATGCTTATGAATATTTTATTTTCATGTTGTAGAAACATTTAAACATTATAATTGATGTTATTTATTTTATGATATTCCTTATATTAATATGATCATGCCTTATTTTTATTTTTATTTATTACATGATAAGTTTTTCATTTTTTATTCCCTTTTTGTACTTTATGCTCACCCCTTTCATTGATGTGTTTCTCTAAGAAATTACTTACAATGATGTGACTTTGGATGGAATCACAAAGGTGTCACCCAAAAGAATTTAATAATTTTTATTGTTATGTTATTCTTATATAATTAATGTAATATAAACCTAATTTCCAAGACCCTAAACCTAAAATGATTATTTGAGTTCATTTGTGTAATTCTTTTATTAAGGATTTATGTAAAAGTAATGTAATAAAAGAATGGGTCACCATATCTTTCATGTTCATGATGTGTTCCATGTATCTCTACTGAGGAAGTACATACCAGACACTTAATATGTACAAAACTCAAAGTTCATACCTCTGGATCAATATCTCACCTATGACAAACAAATAGGGGAAATTATGGATCGTAGGGAGAGAGTGTTATGAAACAAGATCACTCACCTGGTCAAAGTTTCAAGTGAAATCATAAAATTAAGGAAGCAATGTGGGGATTTTAGGATGTAATGAGGAATAAGTGTTCTAATTTTTTGTATCAGATTGATGTAATTATAAGGGTGAAATTATTATAAGGGGGTAGAATGTAATATCTTAATATTTTATGATAAATTTTCCTTTAAATAAATCTCATAGATAGATTTATTTGCACGCAAAACCAAGTTTAAAATGGATTATTTATTTTTAATTATTAATATTAAATTTGGTAAATATATACATTTTGTGTTTTTCATTATGAATAGTAATGGTGGTAAAAATTATCATCTCTCTAAAGGGTAAATTAGATAATTAAGTTCAAAAACTAATGTGATAAGCCATTTAAATTTCAATAATACATGTATGTATCCTATAGGGTGAATTTATTTCATCTATGTATATCAATTTCTAAAAAATATAACCACATTGTGACATTTTTCTTTGATATGAACCTTTATATTACTTTAAGAATGGAATAAAAAAATGTCATACTCTTGACTTTAAAATTTTTAATATTTTTCGATAAGGACAAAAAAAGATTATGTTTAGTTTTAAATTTTAATTTCAAATATAAATTATTATTTTTATCATAGTAATTTATTTTTAATTTTTATTTATTTAATAATTACCTTAAATGGTTACGCAACATTGATACAGTATTTATTCAATTAATAGAAAAATAAAAAAAATGGATTTTAAAGATATTAAAAGTAATATAAAATGGATGAATTATAGTATTGAATGAATGTTATAGAGAAATATTACATTTTATATAAGTTTTAAATGATTATATTTTAAATTTAATATTTTTCTTTATGTATTTAATTTCAAATAAAATGAATAGTATCAAAGTGACATTAATGATATTTCATAATAAATAATATTTTATTAAATTATTTAAAATTTATAACAGTTCTATATTCATCCAAGTGAATGTTATATGGTTAAAAATAACAATCATGGTACATTTTTTGTCATTTTTACTCTTATGGTAATATTTATAACCCTTAAATTGTAGAAAACATTAATATTGTGGTAATTGTCAAAAGGGTTAACGGGTGTTAAAACAAAAGGATAAGGGTGAAAATATTAACAAAACTTGTTCAATTTTTATTTTATAAGTGGTTTTAGAATCATCCTTATATTATATTCTAATTATATTAATTTTATCCATTTTTACATGAAAAATAATTTATATTAATTTAATACTTTAATAAATTCCAAGAATTCCCCTCCCCTCACTTATAAAAGGACACCCCTTATATATTTTTTTCACACCACTTTGAGCATATAATATCCACTAAACCATGAAAATTAAAATTATTAACATCATTATACAAGTTATATAGGTTTTATCTTCCCAAATCACCAACCCGAAGTTCCTTAAAAGGAGATCTAAAGGATGTCTATCAAAGATGATGTAATCATATTTACCGACACTTTCATGATTATTTCTTATTCTAAGTACTCTAAATTTGTTGTAACCATACTAAAATAAGAAATAAAGTATCATAAATATACTTATATGTTATTATTATTATATTTAACCCATATTACGTCTATTTTATATTCTATTAAAAGCGAAAACATCGGTCATCCATTTGTACGGCTACCATCTCCACCTAGTGGTGTAATTTATTTTTCATTGTCAAATTACTTGTATGTTAATAAAGATATAACTAATGAATAAAAATTAAATTTATGAAATAATTTTTTTTTTCAAAATTATAATTTCATATCTAAATTCTTACTATCCAATACATTAGAAAACAGTAACGACGCTCGTGCGTACATGTGGACTATCACGTCCACTAAGTTATATAATCTGTTTTTCATTTCCATTTTACATGGATGGAAATAATAATAGAATTAATTAATATATATTTTATATATATTTTTTATATAATAATTATCTTTTAAATTTCAATTTTATTTACCTTTATTTTGTTCCATCTATCGAAAAGTGTAAACAACATTCATTTGTACGTACGACCTATCATATCCATGAACGGTGTAATTCATTTTTATCTCTATATTTTATATATGAATCTATTTATTTATATATATATATTGAATATATATGATATTTATATCATTATTAAAAATTTTGATATTATGGAACTATAATAATAGTGCAAGGACTAGAACTACAAAACCAAAATTCTCAGAAAAAATGAAACATTTAACACCCAAAACAATGATAATGATAAATTATTATTAACAAACTGGTTATGAGATATTATAAATAGATTATATATGATATTATAGAAATATATATATGGTTTTTTATTTAATCAAAATAAATGTAAATATATTATACATGAGTTTACATCAATTTTGAAGCATGTCATACTTTAGGTGTGGGATTTCATCTCAATTTCCACACTATTGAGATATATTTGGTATTATGAACCTATTTATTTTTATGTGGAGTATATAATTCCCCTTTTATGTATTTAACATGAAGATATATTTATTAATTATGATTAATTTTTCAATTAAATTTTACTATTTTAAGGAGTTTCTATATTTTCTTCCAACTTTTACTATCTTTGGAAGCTCAATCAAGAAAAGAAATGATTAAAAGAAAAGCTTAACTTATTTATCTTTTTGATTGGGTATATTTGTATTACATGTCTATATTTTTTAAAATAGTTTTAAAAAATTAATTTCTATTTTATCAAAATATTTATTGTGGACATTTTAAGTTATAGTTTATTTTTACAATATTTTAATTGAATATTTAGAACATTTTTATAAAATGTTTATTATTTACATTCTTTAAAAATCAGAAAAAAAATTTTTTTTAATATATACAAAATTGATGGATTCCCCACCACCATAACTATTCTACACTATTTAGTTTCTTCTACAAGGTTTAAAAAAAGTACAAAGAAAAAAAATTTAAGAATGATTATTTTAATGTTTCTCATCCATTTTATTTTATTCTACAAAAGACAGTAATTTATTTCAAAGACAGTACTTATGATGAATTGGAGTTCATCTTTTACCTCTTATTAATTTCGTGGTCATTAAATTTCTATTTAAACATTCACTTTATTGTTATCATTTTTCATTGAAAATTAAATTTATATTAAATATCCCTCATGTATATTCTTATTTCTTAAATTTTTTCATTTCTACATATGGATTTTTACTATAAAAGTTATTAGATTGACTGGGTAAAATCTTGATAAATCTATATTCTTTACTCAATATAAATATTTTCTGATAAGGTATATTTTTTATAAATTTAATTGATCATTCAATATATGATTAATGCATTGGAAATGCAGTGACGGGTAGGGTAAGGTTATAGATAATACCGTGTTTCATTAATGAGTCTCATGAGAAAAATTAGTTAGAAAAAATTAAATAGGTTTCTGATGTATACATACTCATTGATTAAACTATCTTGGTACATGGATTTGATGGTATATATTTATATATATATATATCATGAAATATGAGATCATGACATACAATATTAATCATTTCCTTCATTGATAATTTAGATATTATTATCCCTGAGATTACTATAATTATGTTATCCATGGATGCATTTTGTGCTCAAGTTTCTGATTAGATATCATGTGTTTTGGTAATTATTAATTTATATTTTTTATGTTCTACATTATACTTTTCATTATTTTGGACTCAAAGCTAAATCCACCATTTAGAAGCCCAAAACAAGCTCACTAGTCGGGCCTTGAAAACCATGCACAGATCTGGATGTTTTTTTTATTTTTAGACCATATCTTCAAAATAGAAATGCCAAATAAGATTATATTTAAAGGGGAAATGAGAAATAAATTTTTCAATAACTTTAATTAAGGAAGTTATTTTTAAATCTTCCTTTCTCAAGTTCATTAATGTATGGGAAACCGAAGATGTAGAATATGAAGAGTCTGCATGAGCAGAATAAATTCCCAAAGTAAAACAAACATAACTCTCTCTACACATAGGGGATAAAGCTATAACATAGAGGATAAACTCAAAGTCATTGATGAAAAGGTTTTATGAAGACATATTTTACCAATTTATCCATTTAATGGGTTTGACATTTAGAAACATTCAAAAGAATATTCTAGAACCAAAATTTTACCCTTATATATAAAAGGAGGGACATACCCCCTTCTAATATCTTCATCTCGACCCCCATATAAGGATATTTGGCTGAGGAGGAGTCTTATTCAACTTCTTTCTATATTCTTTTTTTTGTTTTTTTTATTTTTTTTATTTTTTAGTTTTGAAGATTCATTTTTAATTGTAATATAAATTCCATTTAGTTAAATAACTTACATGCATTTTTATAAAGTGTCATCCAATTTTTTCTTCTTCTTCTCTAATTCTTCTTATTTTTAATTTATATTACTATTATTATAATTAATATAATCATTATTATTAATATTAATCACAATATTATTATTATATATATTTATTTCTACATTCTTATTTTATTTATTTATTTTTCTCATTTTCTTCTTTATCTTATTATTCTTAAAAAACAAAATATTCTCTTAATTATTATAATAATAATACTTATTAATATTATTAATATTATTTTAATATTCTTTATAAATTATAAAAAATTCTTAATTCTTTTTTATTTATTTTCTTTTATTTTCTTTTATTCTCTCCCTGTCTCATCCTAATTATATTTTAGTTCAATATTTTATTTTCCCATCACCATTATTTTTATATCTTATTTCTTTTATATTATGCTATTTCTTCTTCTTCTCTTACACCCACTCCACCAAGTGATCTATTACTCTCAAAAATGAGAGGCTGAACCTGAGGCTTGGCCTAGGGGGAGGTCAATGTGTTCATTAATTTTCTTTAAAGTTTAATTTTATGTTTATAGATAGAATTGAGTAGCATTTATGGTTGAGGCGAATGTCCCTGATGTAGTGACTCACCCCTATGACATGAAAATCAATATATCTCTATTATTTTTTTAATAAATTTTCCCTCTATCCATTTTTTAGTTCTTCACATGTTGTTGTTGATATAATCAATAGATGAAACTGCATCGATAGAGTTGGGTCATGGAAGATGTCACCACCAAGACCAAGGAGTTTCATAACCCTTGATTAAAGGAAGAGGTGGAATTGAGAGTTTTTATGAATTAAATGATATTCCGAAATTTCTAAACAAATAATAGTAGTTCATACATGTGATTTCATGTTTTTATTATCAAAATAAAATCCAAAAAATAAAGTAAAATAATGATTGAATCCAAAACCAAACCCAAGACCAAGTGTTTTCTTTCTTTAACTCATTCTATTTTGATTTTCATTGCAGTATTAATTAGAATTTTCATTTTTCATGTCATAAATAAAAAAACTAAAAATATTTTCATTGTTTTAATTAAATACTTAACACAAAAAAAGAGAGATAGCTTTGGGGATTTAGAAGAATTAAGTGAACAAACTGAAAGGATCCTGAAGTGGGAAGACCCCAGTCAGCCACTATGACGTATTATGAAAATTATAATATTTTTTCCCATACCCCATGTCAAGTGTGCATCAAAACCGGTGTCATTTTTAGGGATCCAATAATAATTTTTATTATCTTTTTCTATTTCACATTTTAGATAGATTTAATTTCTTTTATAAAAAACTAAAAAATATAGAACCTTGATGTTTTCAAAAGATATTTTATTCAATTCATTGAATAATTAATCTCATGTGAAAGAACTAGTAGTGGAAGCACCCTAGTCTACATAATAGGGTGTTGTAATATGGGCTAGCAGACCAGGGATTCTCAAAGCCAAATTTTCAAAGAGGAGGAATTCAATGACCTCAACAAGGATCTTGAGGAGAGCCTCGATCAACTAGTGGTTGAAGGCTTGTCTAGGTATCTAAGGGATTTCTAGGAATACTTCCCAAAATTATCTCAAGATATGGCCAAGACATAAGAAGTGTTCTCCTCATTACCTCTAAATATTTTTTAAGAAGTCGCAGTAGAATAATTTCAGGATCAAGTGGAAAACAAAACTCAAGTATGATATTCAAGAGTATTATGAAATGGTTAATGTTCTAAAAATCCAAATGGATTGGATAACATCATATTTTCAAGAATCATTAGATGAACCAAAACCTGAATCTGAAACTCAAATAAAAGATAAGACACCTTTCTTACTAGAGGAATAAAAGGATGAAGACTTGCATGCTGAGATACAAGTAGGAGATCAACAAGAATTGGATGAATTCTGGAATGAATGTGAGGAACAGATTGATCTCCCTAAGCCTTGTAAAGAAGAAGAGCCAACATCAATGAAGGAAGATACCACCCAAGCAGTGTAATTTGAAGTTAAAATGGAGGATCTCGACTACTAGACTATATCCTCTAAGAACCTACTACAAGAGGCACTTACCATTGAGGAATTGATTGAATCTGAACCAAGTCATGGATTTTAACTTTTCTCATACTCTGTCTCTTTATTTTATTTTATTGAAACTAAATTGTGCATCACTCCCTATTATTTTGAAATTTCCAATTCAGAAAATATTTATTATGCCTTAGAGGTGGATGAATAAACTAGACCTTCACCTATGGAGAAACCCATGGATCTCCCTGATTTCAATGAACATGCATTGGAGGAGCAGCATCAGGAAATCCAAGTAACTGAGCCTAAGGAAATTAGAAAAGAGTCTGATCATTTTAAATGGACGAAATTAATTATTAAAAATTCAAATTCAAATTTTATTTAATTAAAGATACTTTTTTACTTCCCCTTTGATCATACAATTCATACATCCCATATGAAGCCAACACTTGAATAGAATAAGGTTACACATTTAGAAACCAATAAGAAGGATGATACTTACTTCATATTTCCCCCACCATGCAAGCTATACCTAATTGTGAAGGGGGGATCTGATATACTGATAGAGCTAATATTTACACTATTTTTAATTAATAATTAAATTATTTAAAACCCAAAAATTTAATATTTGGAGGTGAATTTCATTGTTTTTGAAATTCAGGGATGTTTTAAATTGGAAATATAAAATTTCATAATTCTAGATTTTTAACTATTTTTAATTGTCTTATGTATTCTAGGATTACTAGTGAATGACACTTTACACCAAGAGTGAAGCTAAGCAGTGTGACATTGTATTTTAGATAAAAGAATCAGAGTTAGAAAATTGGAGTAACACAGTTGCTGGTCTTGTAATTCCATTACTCGACATGATGTTTTCAAAATTAATTTTCCATGGGAGACAATTCATGACATCATGAAAAGCTGTGAGAGATCAATACTCATCATGTAAATTCATTACATGACGTGAAATGTTTAAGACACATTTTTTGGAGAAAATAAAGCTGATATTTCTGATAACTCTTGACCAAGGGATTACATGATGTGAAACCCCATTACACACCATGTAATGGTCGAGGCGTAGAAAAAAAATAAATGTTATATGGGATACTTTTTTGACATGGATGTCTATAAATTGAGCCCCTTGATCTTCCTTAAAATTCATTTTGGGGTGAGCAGGAGTAGCGCAACACCAAGGGACATTCTCTAAACACCCACAGATGACAGCCACCATTCTTCCTTAGGAGGGAGTGCATAGATTGATATCTTTGTGATTTTTTCCATTGATGTTGTAATGGATATGGTAGAATATGTTCAAGTGATGCAAGGCTAAACACTAAGTGGTTATGAATGATGACACCTGACAGATACAATCTTCCATGTTACATTCTTGTCGGGTAATCTTTTTTTGAATTTATCTTGAACATATGTTTTTTATTGAATGTGATTGTGTTTCTGTTTCAATATATTTTCATCAAATTGGGTTGTATAATTTTTCAATCTATGAAATAAACTAATTAATTTCACTATTTAAAATTATTTGGTGAGGTATTGTCATTGAGCATAGAAATTTCAATTAGGTTTTATTGCTTGGATTTATTCAAGCAATTGAATCACTTCTATAGGTGGGACAAAAATCATATCGAGGTATTGATATGATGTCAATTAAAATTTTAGTGTTAACATGGGAGTCATTGGGGTGCATTTAAAAATTAAATTGAGGAATATTTTTATACAAGGAATATGGTAGTGTTTGAGAGGTTCAATCGTGTCTGTGACTGCTATTTTAATTTTGATTTCAAACCTATTTTATTTTCTTTCAATTTTCCTGTATTTCCATTCAGTTTTCTTGCACATTAATTCTATTTTCAATCATTAAATCAGATCCCCCAAAATTTATATTCCTGTAAAAAAACAAAACAAAAGTGATAGTTTTTCAACTCAATTTGAAACCTCCTCGATAGATAGCCCCATGGTCACCATTATACTACATTATAAGGGGAAAATATTGATTGGGGTTTTCATGAAAAAACCATCACATAATATACTCTATCCATTGATCATTACCTAAGAATAATTATTAAGTACAAGTTGGTAAAAATCACATGTGGTGGTTCAAATCAAATAAGTTTCATCCATCATCTGACTTTTGATAATATTTGGTACTTCCCTATGGAGGTAATAAAAATTCAGATCCCACTTAGGGGATCATACTAAGGATTATCCATTTATACTTTATTTCTAGGAATTTAGATTTCAATTTCAGTTATTAGGAAGTATTTTAGAATTAAAAGCACTCCATACTATTATTTTTAGCTTTGATGACATGATCCTTGTGCTTAATTGAGTAATTATATTTTGAAGGTTTGTAAATAGAAGAAGAAAGCCTCCAATAGTGAAGGAACAATGAGGGCTAGAGCTACATGGGAAATGGAATTCACTTTTAGTTTTTAAACTCTTCAAACCCTTACATTATTGTCCATAAAAATTATATACTGATCTCTAAAATTTCATTCCCACACTTGAATTTTTATTTACTTGACTAATCTAGGAGGTTTGAGTTTTTTAGTAATCCTATGATTCCATGTTTTAGATTTCAATGTTAATGAGTTTAAATGAGTAAAATAGAGAATTGGATGATTAAAGTAAATCATGGATATTAATCTAAGGACTCATGATTTAAGGAAATTAATTGATTCGTGTAAATGAAATTTACCAACCATTTCTTTTGATTTGAATTTCTAAAATTCGTGTGAATTAATGTGTTATTATTAATCATTTCTTGAGTAATTTTCCCAAATCATATTTTACATTTCTGATAGGTTTTCTAGACCAAGTACTTCAAATTTTATATTGAGCATATTTATTGAGTGATCCTGGGACATTCCACCTTCCATAACATTCATTTGAACTTGTTAAATATATAACTATGAAAAAACACATCTAAAATGATTGAATCATTTTTTAATAACCACTTATCCTAAAAATACCACCTTTATATCAATACTTTTTTTAAGGTTGGGGCCGAATCCTCAATTTATTAATAAATAAAAGACCTATTTAGAGTGGGTAGAGGGAATCATGGTAAATGGGATGATATACATTGTAAGGAAGAATTATGGGAGTGATTATTGAGGGCATTTTAAAAGGTTGTGGAATCATTCATTATGCCTATTATTTTTTCCCCTCTTGAATATAAAAAAATGAATATGGAAATAAGAAAAAAATAATAAAAATGGGTTTTGATTTGGGAAAACCAAAAATCAACATCATTAAACCTATGATTTCTATAATTTGTGGTTAGGTGATATGTTTTAGGCTTATTCTAAAGAATAATTTTTGGAAAAGAAAAAAAATGAAAATATTATTTTAAAAAAATAATAAAAAGGTTTATAAAATATTCAATAGAGGGAACCTTAATTATGATTAAACAAATTATGATCTTTTATTTATGTTATGAGGAGGTTGAGAGTTATTACAATTATTAAGGGAGAATTTCATTAAACTTTTTTACTTTAAATATCATACTTTATGATTTAAGAGTTAATCCTCCTCCTTATACTTTAATTTTTTTACATAAACTCCTACCAACCTTAATCCTCAGATTCATTTGAACCTTTATTACAAATCCTCATGATTTTACTTGATTTTTGTCTTTACAAAGTAGATAAAGTAGTTCATTTACAAGACTATGGAAAAGAAGCATGTTCTCATGATGTGATAATGACTATTCTTTAATTGTATCATGAGTGATTAGAGAAAAGAATCCATTGTTAGGTAGATCATGATTTGGTATGTTTGATAATAATTAATTAAGGAACTTGAATGAATGAAAGGATAAGTTATATCATTTTTCAAAGGGGAAAATTTAATTTGATGAATTGATTTTTTATTTGAAAATTGGGTAATTAACTTGATATTTTATGCGTATTTTTGGAAATTTTATTAGAAATTGAAAATTATTTGATTTTATTTCTTTTGAATTTGAATATCGGTAACATTGGTACCCTCTGATTTTCAGTGTAGAGCTTTTATGCTTGAGTAAAACCATGGTTTAAGTGTGGTAGGATTGACAAAAAAAATATTTTCATTAATTTTAAACAGAATTTAAATGTATTTAATCCCAAAAAATTGTTATTTTAAGTGAAATTTTCACATTTTATGACTTTATTGTTATTTTGAGATTAATTGTAAAAAATAGATTATTTTGGTTTTTAACTATTTTAAATTATTTTTGTATTTCATCCATAAAATTTTATTTACTAATAAAAATTGAAAATTATTATTTTATAGGTTTCTATATTCGATGGGATTCATTTCATTCTTTTTTACCCAAAACTAAATCCACCATTTAGAAGCCCAAAACCAGCTCACAAATTGGACCTTGAAAACTATGCATAGATCTAGAGATTTTTTATTTTTTCACCTTTTCAACTAACTTTATAGACCAAATAATATAAAATTTGGAGTTTAATATCATAATACATTGATAAAAAAAAACTTTCATGAAGGATTTTATGCGTTTATAGGTTGTTATCAAGGTCGTTAATTCATGGGAAACCAGAGATGTAAACTATGAATCTTCTACTGGGTAGAATAATTTCTTAGGGTAAAATGGAAATAATCCTATCTAAACATTGATTTTGATACTTATATTTTGAGTTTTAATGTGAAATACATTTATAAAAAACTTTTATGAATCAACCCTTTATCAATTAATCAATTTAATGGGTAAAACATGTAGAAATTATCAAAGGAAAATTTTAGAACCATGCTTTCACCAATTCTTATAAAAGAAGGGACATGCCCACTTCCAAAATCATCAGCATAACCCTCATATGAGGATCCTCGGCCAAGGAGGAGGCTTCTCCAACTTATCACTATGTTCTTGTTTTTATTTATTTATTTATCATTATTTTTTAGTTTTGAATTATTATTTTGAATTGTAATTTAAATTATATATAGTTAAATAAATTACATGAATTTTTATAATGTGTTATCTATATTTTTATTCTTATTGTCAAAGTCTTATTATTTTTAATTTTTATCAGTATTAACATAATTAATATCATTTTTATTAATAATAATATTATTATTATATTTATATTTATTTTAACATTCTTATTTTAAATTTTATTTTTATTTATCATTTTCTTCTTTCTATTATTATTCTTCAAAAATAAATTATTCTCTTAATTATAATAATAATAATTATTGTTTTTGTTGTTGTTATTTTAACATTATTTATAAATTATATAAATTTATTAATTATTTTTAATTTCATTTCTTTTATTTTATTCTCTCTCTCACATCCATAATCTATTTTACTTAAATCATTTATTTTCTCATCAAAATAATTTTTAAATTTTCTTTATTTTATTTTATTCTGTTTCTTCTTATTCTCTTCCACCCACTCCACCAAGTGATCTCTTACTCTCGAAATTGAGAGGTTTACCCCAAGGCTTGAATCAGGGGGAGTTCAAGGTGTTCATGCATTTTTATTAAAGTTTAATTTTAAGTTTGTAAATAAAATTGAGTATCATGCATGGGTGAGGTGAATGTCACCAATGTGGTGACTACCCACAATGAAATTCTACTCAATCTATCTTTATTATTTTATTTAATAACTTTTCCCTTTATCCAATGGTTATATCTTCCAATGTTGGAGTTGAGCTAATCCATAGATGAAATGGTATCGATAGAGCTAAGTCCTGAAATATGGCACCTCCAAGATCAAGGAGTTTCATCAACCATGATTAAAGGAGGATGTAGAATTGAGAGTGTTTAGTCATTCAATGATATTCTACAATTTCTAAATAAATAATAGTTATTTGAACACGAGATTTCATGTTTGGATTATCAAACTGAAATCGAACATATAAAGGAAAATAATAATTGAATACAAAACCAAAACCAAGATCAAGTGATCTATTTACATAAATAATTCTATTTATATTTTCATGGAAGTAAAAATTAGAATTTCCATTTTTTATTTTATAAATAAAAAACCCAAAAATATTTTAATTTTTTTCATTAAATACTTAAAACCACAAAAAAGAGATAGATTATGTGATTTAGAAGATGTAAGTTAAAAAAATGAAAGTCTCTTTATATGAGATACCATTGGGCAGCCACTATGTTGTATTAGGAATAATATAATATTACTTTTATCATGCCTCATAATAGGAATGCATCGAAATTTTCATTGTTTTCAAGGATCCAATCATCGTTTTTATTATCATTTTCTATTTCAGATTTTAGATAGATTTAATTGATATTATAAAAAAATAAAAATATATATATTCATGATGTTTTCCAAATATCATTTATTCAATTCATTGAACAATTACTCTCAAGTTAAATAACCAGTAGCTAAAGAACCCTGGTCTATAGAAGATGGTGTTTCATTATGGGCCAGATAGATCAGGTAATCCCATAGCCAAATTTATAAAGGGGAGGAATTCAAGAACCTCATCTGGAATCTCAAGGAGACCCTTGAGCAAACTGTGGTTAAAGGATTGGCTAGGGAGCTAAGTGAATTCTAGTAATTATTCCCAGAATTATATTATGAAATGTATAAGAGATAATAAGAGTAGTCCTTATTCCCTCCAAACATTTTTGAATAAGTTATACTAGAATATTTATAGGATCAAGTGGAAAAACACAAAGTCAGGTATGATATTCAAGAGCTTGATGAAATGGTGAAGGTTCTCCAAGAAAAAATGGCTTGGATAATTGCATATTTCCTATCATCATTAGAATAACCTAAACCTAAATGTAAACTTGAACCAAAAGATAATCCCCTTGTCTTACACAAGGAAGCTAAGGAGGAAGACTTTCATGTTGAGATACAAGTAGGAGATCAACAATAATTGTATGAATTGTATAATGAATGTGAGAACCTTATTGATCTCACCAAACCATGTAAAGAAGAAAATATAGAAACTATGAACTAATATACCACCCATGTAGTGGAATTTTTAAATAAAAATGGAGGATCCTGACTACCTGCCACCATCCTTTGAGAAACTTATCTAAGAGTCACTTACCACTAAGGCATTGATTGAATATAAACCAAGCCACGGAGTTGAACTTTTATCATACTCTATCTCTTCATTTGATTTTATTCAAACAGAATTGTGAATCACTCCCTATTGTTTTGAAATTTCAGATTCAGAAAATATTTTCTATGCCTTATAGGTGGATGAAGAAACTGGACCTATTCCTATAGAGGAACACATGGAGATCCATGATTTCATGGAACATGTATTAGAGGACCCCTATTGGTAGATCTAGGTATATGATCCTAAGGAAATTAGAAAATATTCTGTTCATTTTAATGGGGATAAATTACTTTTTAAAAATTTAAATTTAAATTTTATTCAACTAATGATACGTGTTTCCTTCCTCCTTGTTCATACAATTCATACAGCCCATATGAATCTACCACTAGAAGTTAAGAAGGTTGTACATGTAGTAACCAAGAAGGAGGATGATTCTTACTTCATCCTCCCCCATCCATAAAAGATATAAATAATTGTGAAGGTGGGGTATTGTATACTCTATCCATGGATCATTCCTCAAGAACAAGGATGAAGCACAAGTTAGGAAAATACACATGTCGTGGTTCAAATCATATACATTTCATCCACAATCTTACTTTGGATAATATCCAGTACTTCCCACTGGAGGCAATAAGAAATATATTCCCACTTAGGGGATTATACTAATACTTATCCATTTATAATTTCTTTATAGGAATTTATATTTCAATTTCAGTTCTTAGGAATTATTTTAGCATGTAGAACACTACCTCATATCTCTTTTAGATTCAATGACATGATCCTTATTCTTAATTGATTAATTATCTTTTGAAAGTTGATAAATAGAAGAAGGCATCTTCCATAAGTTAAGGAAGAAAGAGGATTAGAGATATATAGGAAAGAGAGCTCATTTTTAGTGTTTAAAATTTTTTAACTCCTTACATTTTCTTCCATAATATATTATGTATTGATCTTTAAAATTTCATGAACACACTTGAAGTATGCTTCACTTGACTAATCTAGGATATAGAAGTTTCTTAGAAATACTGTGATTTCATGTTTTATATTTCAATGTTAATGAGATTAAATGAGTAAAATGGAGAATTTGATGATTAAAGTGAATCATGTATATTAAACTAAGGACTCATGATTTAAGGAAATTAATTGATTCATATAAATGAAATTTCCCAACCATTTCTCATGCTTTGAATTTCTGAAATTCATTTGAGTTGATTTATTATTATTAATCATTACTTTAATGATTTTCCAAATTTTATGTTTCATTCCCGAGAGGTTTTATATATAAATAACTTCTAATTTTATATTGAATATATTTCTTAAGTGGTCTTGGGACATACAACCTTCCAAAACAAGCATATGAACTTTTCAACGCTATGATTATACAAAAACACATTTAAAATTATTGAGGTATCTTTTGATAACCAATTATACAAAAAATACCACCTTTACATCAATCCTTCTTTAGGCCATAGAGACCATGAATGAACTTTAGAGTAGTGTTCAATGTTTCAATCTATTTTAAACCATTTATACCATCCTCTTCGTATTTTTATAATATTTTAAAGTTAAAGTTTTGGGGTGAATGAAATCATGGTAAATGGGATGATTTACATTATATGGAAGTAGTGTAGGGGTTCTTATTATGGTAATTGTAAAAGGTTTTGGAATCATTCGTTGTAGTCTATTTTTCCCTTCTTGAATATAAAAAAATGAAATTGAAGAAAAGAATAAAAAATAATAAAAAATGGGTTGTGATTTGGGAAAACCAAAAATCACAATTAATAGACCTATGATTTCTATCATACATGGTTAGGTGGTGGATGTGAGGTTTATTCTAAATCATAAATTTATAAAATGAAAAAAAAATGAAAATGTTCTTTAAAAAAATAATAAAAATAGGGTTAAAAATATTCAATATATGGAAAAAATCATTTGTCATGCTTAAACTGCTCATGATCTTCGCTTTGAGTTTTGAGGAAGTTGAGAGTTGCTACAATTCAAAGGGGATAATGTCATTAAACATTTTTTCTTCAAATATCTTCCATTATGACTTAAGAGTTAAACATTCTCCTTATGCCTTAATTTCTTTCATCAAATTTTACTGACCTTAATCCTTAGAGTCATTTGAACCTTTATTACAAGTCCTCGTGATTTTATGTGCCTTTTGTCTTTAAAAAGTGTAGAAATTATTTCCTTTACAATCCTATGCAAAATCATAATGTTATCATTATATGAGCATAACTCTACATGAATTGTATCATGAGTGATGAGAGAAAAGAATCCATTGTGAGGTATATCATGATTTGTAATGTTTAATAATAACAAACTAAGGATCTTAAATGAATGAAAGGATGAGTTTCATTATTTTTCAAATGGGAAAATTAAATTTCATGAATTGATTGTTTCTTTGAATATTGAGAAATTAAATTGATATTTTATATGGATTTTTGATAAATTGATTTGACATTAAAAATTATTTTATTTTATTTCTTTCAAATTTTAATGTTGGTAACATTGGTACCCTCTGATTTTCAATGTTGAGATTTTATGCTTAAGGACAAGTATGGTTTATGTGTGGGGGAATTGCGAGAGAAAATATTTTTAATAATTTTAATTTTAATTTACGTGTTTTTAATCCCACAAAAGTGTTATTTTAAAGGAAATTGTCACATTTTATAGTTTTAGTGATATTTTAAGCTTAATTGGAAAAAATGGAATTTTTTGATTTTAACTGTTTTAAATTATTTCTGTATTTTGGCCATACCATTTTTTTAGCTTAATTATTTCTATTTTAAAATGGCCCAAAATTTTTTATAGGCTTTTATGTTCTACAGTCTTCATTTAATTCTTTTGTACCCAAAGCAAAATCTACTATTTAGAAGTCCAAACCCAGCTCACAAGTTGGGCCTTCAAAACTATGCATAGATCTGATGATTTTTTATGTTTAGACCATAAATCATAAATGGACTCACCAAATAAGATGAAATTTAAAGGGAAAACGTGAAGGATATTGATAAAAAACTTTCATGGAGGCATCTATGTGTGAATATTCTATTTTAAAGGTCATTAATACATGGGAAACTAGAGATGTAGAATATGAAGAGTCTAAATATTCTCTTAGATTAACCATATGTTTGAGGATGATAAGCATTACTTAATTTTCTCATTCTATTTATATTTACATGGTTGTATCAATTAGAATTCTATTTTTCATTTCACAAATCAAAAAACCAAAAATTATGGAACCAAATTTTCAATCTTTCCTATAAAAAGAGGATCATGTCCCCCTTCTCAAATCATCAGCTCGACCCCCAGATGAGTATCATCAACTGAGGAGGACGCTAATACAACTTATCCATCTGTTTTTATTTTTAATTATTTTCTTTTATTTATTTTTTAGTTTTTGAATTTTAATTTTTAATTTTAATTTAAATTTAATTTATTTAAATAAATTATATTCATTTTTTTAAATTTTCATCCTTTTTTATTCTCTAATTCTTATTATTTTTAATTTTTATTAGCATTATCATAATTATTATCATTAATAATAATAATAATATTTTTATTATTATTATTTTAACATTCTTATTTTAAAATATATTTTTATTTTCTCATTTTCTTATTTCTCTTCTTCTTTAAAAAAAATTATTCTCATAATTATAAGAATTATTATTATTATTATTATTTATTTTTTTAATGTTATTTATAAATTATATAAATTTGTTAATTAATTTTAATTTACTATCTTTTATTTTATTCTCTCTTTCTCTATCAATTTTTAACTTTGATCTTTTATTTTCTCATAACCATTTTTTAATTTTCATTATTTTATTTATTCTTTAACTTTTTCTTAACTTCCACCCACTCCAACAAGTGATCTCTTACTCTAGAAAATGATAGGTTAACCCTGAGACATGGCCCATGGGGAGGTCAAGGTGTTCATAAATTTTCTTTAAAGTTTAATTTAAAGTTTGTCAATAGAATTTAGTAGCATGTATAGGTGAGGAGAATTTCCCCAGTGTGGTGACTGCCCCCAATGACATACTACTCAATCTATCTCTATTATTTTATTTAATCAATTTTCCCTCTCTCTATTTATTGGTTCTTCATACGTTGGATTTGATCTAATCAATGGATGAAATAGAAATGATAGAGTTGGGTCCTAGAAGACGGCACCTCTAAGACCATGGAGTTTCATAAACCATGGATAATGGAGGTGGTATAATTTAGATTGTTTAGGCATTCAATGATATTCCACAATTTCTAAATAAATAATATTGGTTCAAACATGATTTTTAATTTTTTATTATCAAACTAAAAATGAACATATAAAGGAAAAAAACGATTGAATCCAAAACGAAACCCATGACCAAGTGCTTTCTTTCCTTAACTCATTCTATTTAGATTTTCATAGTAGTATAAATTAGAATTTCCATTTTTCATGTCATAAATAAAAAACCCAAAAATATTTTCATTATTTTCATTAAATACTTAAAACCAGAAAAAGAGATATCTTAGTTTATTTATAAGAATTAAGTGATCATGTAAGATAACCCTAGTCATCCATTGTGTTGTATTAAGAAAAATATAATATTTCTTCTTCCATGCCCTATGACAGGCGTGTTTCAATTATGTATCTAGTTCTTCAATAATACTAAACTGATTAGTCCTTTAGGATGAGATACTTTGTATCTTATTATAATGTAATTAATTAGACACCAGCTATGGGTTACTGAATTTAGGGTTTCTACAATCCTTGATGTTTCTAATACTTAAAAGAGGATATTATCTAATGATTCCATCCCCATATTTTCTCTAGATGTCCTATGATTTTATTTTAAATAAAATTATCAAGAAAAATTTCCCATGATTAAATAAAGTTGTTAAGGGGTAGTGTAACAACCACTAAGGTACAAGGAGAAAACGCAGTCAACTATACAGGTTTCTGTCCAACTTGTAATGTGTCGATTTGTTTGATCGGGTTGTGGTCTCTCATCTCTATAGGTCTGTGTCTAACCATGCACCTCTTCTTGTGAGGCTAAATAGAGGGGATGTGGAATCGAGTTTTCTTTTCTTTTCAGTCAACTAGAATCATTATACTAGCTTTCACCAGACTTTCTTGGATTCTTGGTGAAAAATGGAGAGGGGATTGGCATGGATTGGCCTTATAAATCGATTGAAACTCTTGAGGAAAGCCCTTCAGATTGGTCTATCTTACAGAGGCAACCTGAATAATAATTTTGAGGACCTAAAAAGTGATATTGAGAACCTATGAGATAGTATGGTGGGGGTTTGGGATGACAACTGATTTCCCTTACTGGAGTAGAAGAAGAATCATCTATCTGAGAAGCTTTTGGCGGTGGAAAGGACTTGTAGACAACAATCATGAGTCTTGTGGCTTAAATAGAGGGATAAAAATACTTCTTTCTTTTATGATTTCATTAATGAGAAAAGTTTGACAACAGGATCAACCTTAAACTCAAATACAGATTCTTTAGTTCAGACATGGATGTGGTGGGGAGTAGGGCCTTGGAGTTTTTTAAGGGGTGTTGGTAGGAGCGAATCGTTTAAATGTAGGGGGTTAATTGATCAGCATGATGAGGAAGATTTTATGAGTTGCATACTAGGACTGGTGGGCTACAGGTATATTGAATCTCTCATGACCATTCCAAAGGAGGAGGAAATTAAAAACACAGTGCTCAGTATGAATGGGAATAGAGCTCCTGGACTAGATGGTTTTTCAAGGGTTTTTTATGTGGAAACGTGGGATATTGTTAAAGTCCAAATAAGGGAGGTCGTCTAGGATTTTTTCAAGTGAGGGCCGTTAAACCAGGTTATTTGTGCTTCAAAAGTGGTCCTGATTCCAAAAGTGAAGGATTCATTAGTCTTGAGTCAATTCAGGACAATATGCATGTTCAATTTTTCATATAATATTCTAGCCACTCTCCTTGGTAGAAGGCTTGGAAGTGTTATTCCACAGATAATTTCTCCTGAGTAGCATGAGTTCGTGTCTGATAGAAGTATTTAGAGGATAATTGGAATATCTCAAGAAATGGTTAATGATATAAACTTAAGATCAATGGGGTCTAACATCATGATTAAGGTTGATATAGACAAGGATTATGACAATATGGAGTGGAAATTCATTCTTCAGGTTATGAAGATGTTTGGGTTTCATGATTGTTTTTGTAAATTTTGATTAAGATGTTATGTGTCTCCTTGGATCATGCTTACTCTTATCGGAAAGGCCTTTATCTTCTTTAAATCTATTTGGGGTGTTAGACAAGGGTACCCTTTATCTCCCTCCTTGTTCATCATGGCTCAAGAGGACCATACAAGGAACATCCATTGAATTATAGAGGAGGGGAAGATCCTTCCCTATCGTAGAAGGTTTGGCAACGGCTTGGTGTCTTATCTTATGTTTGCTAAAGATATAATTTTCTTTATTAAGGATAGGAAAAGATCCATATATGGTTTTTGCAACGTCGTGATTTTTTTATAGCCTATTGAGTGGTCATGGTATGAACTTTATGAAGAAAAGTGTTTACATTTCAAATAAGTGCTCGGTTAGACCTGAAAATTCCATCCAATCCAAGATGGTTATCCAACGATGACATATTCCTAGGGTTTACCTGGGTGCCCCGATCTCTAATGGTAGAATTAATAATTTGTTGTTTTTTTGATATCCTTAACCATATCATGGGGTACATTTGAAACTGGAAAAATAAGTTTCTTTCATTCGGAGGTAGGATAACTTTAATTAATAGTGTTCTTACCTCCATTACGATGTATATTCTCTCCATTTTGAAACCACTTAAGGGTTCCATTAGGCATTTAGAGAATGTGCTAAACAAATTCTTATGGGATACTAACCAAGGTGGTTACTACCACTGGGCCTTGTGGAAATAGTTTTCTAAACCAGTCATCGAAGGGGAATTACTCTTCCTGACGTTGAGGAAGCCATGCAAGACATGCAGGCTCGATTAGCTTGGGATTTCTGTGAAGGCAAGTCCTTGTGTTCTATATTTATTATGGAATGATATGGGGAAGATTGGAGGGGCTGGGATCAGAATCATATGAGGTTATCCGGATTGGCTGGTTGCCTCCTTTTTCACTTAAAAAAGACGGATAAAGCAGTTTCATGGATAGTGGGGTGCGGTGACATCAACCTATAGACAATGAACTATTCAGGTGATATTCTTCACTTTCCTAGTTATCCATCTCCCAACATTTTTTTAAGGAGGATAGCTGGTATCCAGATTTCCTCAAGGTAATTTTATTTAGGGATCAGAGGGAGGTGTTTTAAAGCATTATGTCGGTGGACGAGCCAGATAGGTGTACTTTTGTCAGATCCTCCTCTAGGAGGCTTTCAATCAGGGATTTCAGGGATATTATCCATTCTAGTGGAAATACCAATATGTGGGCCTCCAAATCTTGGTGCAAGGATATACCTAGGAAGTTAAACTTCTTGGTTTGGTGCATGAGGGATCAAGTGATTCCATTGTATGATAATTCATATTAGAGGAATTTAGTTGGCTTCTAGATGTTAGTGTTTCCATTCGCCATAGTAGGAAATTACCAAACATATTTTCTTTCAAGGGGACTGGGCACATGGGGTCTGGAACTTTATTTTGAAAGAGATGAACATTCACACCATTGCAGGTTTGATGCAGGAAAGGACTAAAGGATGGTTTTATGGGGCTAGTCATCATGGGACTAAGGTCAAGGTGTAGAGAATAGTTTTTTCCACTACTTGTTCTGTGCTTTGGAAAGATCAGAATAAAACTAGGTATGGTTCTTTGATCCTCGAATCCCATTTGCAGGGATGAGTGAAGATTTTGGTGATGGATCTTTGGTCGATGTTTAAAAATGTTGTTAACTCCATCATGTTAAGATGCTTCTTACCCAATTGATGTATTTCTGCTGGCTCCTAGACTCAACATCAAGGCTGATGGGTTCGATGGAACCCCCCCCCTGTGCGGGCCTTAAGATGGAAATGGATGGGTCCTACATGTATGGTTGATGAGGGGGGAGTTATGGTCTGGTACAGTCATGGATCTATGCTCTTGGGGTTCTCATCTAACTTTGGTGATGGTAATTAAATGGTGGTGGAGGCCAAGGCCTTGGCTACAAGTCTCACCCTATGAAAATAAGATGATATCCAGATTTTGGAAGTGGAAACAGATTCTGAGATGCTGGTTATATTTCTTCTTAGAGAAGGTGATGCTCCATGGGGTTTAGTGTATACCTTATGATCATGCCAGAGCTACATCAATATGAACACTGTGTTCAAACACACTTGGTGCAAAGGGAATTACGCGGCTAACTTGTTGGCTCGCAAAGGTAACCCAGGGGATAGATTGATCTTCTACTGAAACTTAGGATCCTTTCATGGTGATTGTAATCTGGTTGTTAAACATGATTCTATGGGGTTACATTACTTTTTCCCCCTTTATTTTTGTATTTCTTATTGTTTTTTTCAAATAAAAAATGAATCTTCGTTCAATCTAGTTGTAAATGGAATGATGGTTTTTTATGAGTTTTATTATAAATTAAATCTCTATGTGATTTATTCATGTTATGTTTTTTAGAAATTATTTATGATGATGGGTAATCATGATATATCTCATGATGATGGGTGAGGCTGATATAACTCAAGGTAACAGATGATCCAGATATAGATCTCTGATTAATTAGGAAATGTGATGGAGTTTCCAATGTATAATTTCTTCCTAGGTGATTAAGGATTTTAATAAATATAAGTAACTACTAAGAGATGATGGAGTTAACTGAATAGAAGTTACTCCTAATGGAATTTTTTAATTGTCCTATTTAGGTGATTTCATAAGAATGTATGATATTATAAGATACCAACATGGTCTCTCTATTTTTTATTTTATTTTTAATTGATCCATTGAAAAATATTGATTCCACGTAGTTGATGATTTTTGACTGATATGAATCTTGTCTTGTCACATGACTCGTTTTTTATAATATGGGTTTTGATGGGTATTAATTCAATTATGTTATGCTCATGGACTTTGATTATGTACCCATTCCCTTATGATCATCTTATGTTCACTGATGATATTTGATTGATGATTATGTGGACCCTTAATGAGATTTTGATCCCACCCTTATTATATTTCCATGTCCTCGAGTTATGAAAAATGATGTTATTTAAGTTATGTTTAGATGTATTTTTTGTAGATAATTTTATGGGGTAATTTGGAGACTTATCATAGAATAAAAAATATGGGTATAATGGGAAAAATTATAATTTTTATGGAAAGATATGGTTTTAGTTATGTAAATGGTTTTTTTATTTCACTAAACCTCTAGACTCAAATGGTCTTGGGTGTGTAAGTGACTTAATATTTCCTTTTGATGATATAATTATATATAGTTAAAATTGAGATACATCTATTGGTATCATGGGTATAATTTTAAAGAGTATTTTTTTAATACCAAATCTATGTGTAGAGGTTTGGGGAATTATATAGTTTATGTGAAGATATGGAAATCTAAGCAAGTCAGATGTCCAGATTCTAAAGAAAATCTAGTCTTACCGAGATGAAATATACATGAGAACATAATATTGATCAAGTATATTTATAGAGGGATATAATCATCAGGTGGTATAATAGAATCCCAAATTTGATGGAGATCTTTATTTGTGTGTATAATACATCTAAAGGTGATTTTTTTTCTTCTAATGGTACTCTATAAGTTGGAATACAATGGGACTCTATGTTGATTATACTGGTACTTACCATGGTTATAACCACTTATGTAGATAGTAGATAATTCTTGGTTGAGAAACTAACCAATCACAACAAGAAGTAGGCTTTTACACCGAACATTTTAAATCCCATGTGTTATAATTTCTATTATTATTATTGCACGTGAGGTGGGTATTTGAGAATGTATTGAGTTTATCATGAACTTAACTAGTCTAAGAGGTTTATTTAAAGATAATAATTTGTAAAATAATACCATTGATTCACCTCCCCCCTGTAGTGTTCAATCTATATTGGGGAATTATAAGTGGTATTTGATCCAATCTAGGTTACCTCTTAAATATCCAAGAATTTTTTTAGTATAGAGAATCCAAATTCTATTAATCCCTAAGGTGTCTCACATTTTTAAGGTAGTAACTATCAGATATGGAGGAATATGATGTTTTCCTATATTATATCACTCGTTCTATAGGTAAAATATACTGAAACTATTGGTTTCCCCCATTATTGATTGATCTGCTATTTTTTTCTTGAATGAATGAAATTTTGAAGTGGTTGTAAAATAAAATAAAATTATATCTTGATATTTCTTTTAGTAAAATTGTACAAAAAGGTTATGGGACTCTAAAATAATAAGTAAATTTGGGATAAATTAGGATGAAATTATAAAAGAAACATCAAAGATAAGGAAAAAAATGAAAGTCAGGAGGATCAGATTTTAAGGTATAATGATCGATGATGACGAGAACATTGAAGACTAATTTAAATGGGTCAATATTATTGTGATTAATATTAGCAGGTCTGGTGAGAAGTTTGATGGTTCCACCATTATCAAAAAAACAAATGAGAAATTTTTCAGATATATTTGACCCTAATATTTAAACCTTGTAAGACAGTGAAGAGTTTTCAGTAGATGATCTTCAAAACATTATCGTATCTTAAGAAATGATAAAGGCTCCAATATTAAAAAATAAAGTAAAATATGATATTACTTTTGAGGCCATGGGAAAAGGAAAAATCAAATATGAAGTTGTTAATGAATCATATGATTTAGAAGCTTTAGAAGATGGTTAATAATTCTTTAAAACCACTTATCTTTTATAAAAAATATTCTAGAAGGTTAAGTGGAAAGGAAATGGAAATAAACCACCAAGGTTCTACTACTATAGTAACATTTTTCGTTTTTTCAAATACTTCCCAATAAATAATCTTAATGAATATAAATTCAATGAGGAAAATGAGAAATATAAAAACCAAAAACATTTATGGGAAAGAAGAAGTATTCCAGGAGTAAGAAAGAAAACATTATGCAAAAGAAGGATAAATATGATTCATTAAGCATATAATAAGATGTAGAAGTCAATTTCTTTTCTTCTATTGAGAAAGGTTTTAACACCTCTTGTAGTAGTTATGATAAAAGAAGTACAGATATAGTGTAATGAACCAACTCAATATTCCATCAAACCCAAATCCTGTTTTGATCTTCCACAAGAACCAAAGGGTGTTCCCAGCCCCCATGGGTTGTTAACTAGTGTATGGAAATCACATAAAACTATTTGGGAATGATTTATTACTCATACAATAATATAAATAAACAGTATAAATAAAAGTGGTAAATCAACCAAATGTGTGACAAGAAAAATAAATATCCAATATAAAAGATATAACTGCTACATAAAAGAGAATGTGGTGGAGATAAATGAAAAAATGAAAGTATAAAAACACAATGGGACACTGAGGATGATACTAGACTCAAGTCTAAAAAAAGACTCCACCAGCTACAATAATTCTCTATATGAACCACAATTACCATCCAACCACACCAATCCTCTAAAATATCAATAGATATAAGACCAGCTAGAACGGATTGGGGCCTGTAAAATATAGGCATAAGCTAAATATCCGAGTATGTATCCACCCACCGAGTCTAAGAATTCACTTTCATATTAAATCCTAACCATACTTGTTTGAAATATGGTAGAATTATATACATTTTTATAAGTCTTTACAAAAACAAATAACACATCATTAGTGTGTTAAAACTCTTTTTTCTAGGATTTTCATTAAATCAGAACAATCACTTAGAAAACATTCTTACATGGATGATGCCCGATAGAAAACCACTATTTTAAAGTCCCTCTTTAAAATCATTTTATGAAACACTAATTTTTAAAATACCCAATTCCAAACCCAAAATATGTTTCTAACTTCCAATTAAAACTAGGCATGTTGGCCTAAAACCACGTCTTTAAAAACCCGCACACATGGGAGTTTCCAAAAAACATCCCATTTCCACTTCTCATAAAAACACTCCAAAACTATTTGGAAACAAATTTTCACAATTAAATAAAAACCCTTTAAAAATAATAAATAAAATAGTTTTATAGAACATATAAATCACACTTTCACTTTCATTCCTTTAATACATTTTAAAAACCCTTTTCAAACATTTGAAAAATATCACACATAAATAAAGAAGAAATAAAAAAATTTAGAACCACTTTTCAATCACAAAACCATGATAAATAAATAATAATAACATAGGTTCCATGAAATAATCAAATAAACCGGGGATACAATCGAATCATAAGGATAAATCCTCTAAATAATCCTAAATTGGACCCTAGTGTTGTGGGATCTAATCAGTGGGATCTAACAAATAGGTGCTATCAAGGTTTATAATAACCCTAGTTCATCTTGGCACCAAGAATTAATACCAAATTTTGAAGATATATTGATCCTCTCTGGGATCTCTCAGCCCCACCTAGGCTCTCTCTGTCCCCACCTCCCTTGAGTTATCTTAGTCTAATGGGGAATATCCCCTCTATGGGGTCTCTTGGTACCAGAGCAATTTACCTTAACAGAAATAAACATATGTTAGGGAATCGACATCTAAAGCCACATACCCCATTCCCATGGGCTACCATGACAAATCAATTGAGGTGATCACTAACAAACAATCACATAGATCAAATGCAAATCATTTGAAATAACTTATGCCTCAACTCATACATCCTAACAAGAAGTTACCCCATGTGCATAAAAACATAAGTAGCTAATATGAATGAATCCACAATAAAAATCTCATCACAGGATTATAAGACCCCAAGGGCATAGTAAGAATAAAAAGTTCCTTAATAGTTTCTCACAACTTTTTATAAAGACTCTTTTTTTATAAAATTAAAAGAGAAAATTTTTCCAAAACAATCTTGGATATCCAATCCAACAGACCTTTTTCAAATGTCATATCAATATACTATTTGAAATAATTTCATAAAAATGCCTTTAAAACTTAAATAAAAACTCTTTATTCTGATTAAAAAAACCTTTTAAGTCAACCAAATCCAAATACGAGTTTCAAAATAAAATTCACATGGGTAAACACACCCCTTTAAAACCAAACAACTCCTTTAATGTTTTTTAAATTATTTAAATGTATTAAAAAATCAATTTAGAAATAGATTGATGAAATGCACACATTTAAAAAATTCAATATGATTCTCACCTCCACTTTTAAAACCAAAATAATCCTTTAAAAACATTCAAGGGATCTTCATGGGCACTTCTCATGGAATCTTGTTCATGTCAAATGTTAAAATATTTTTAATTCATCTTGGACCCTAATTGTTCAAACATATAAGAATAATTTAAGTGAAAACCCATTTTAAAACAATAAATAGTTTAAAAGGTATTTAATATAAATCTTAAACAAAAGAAAACCTACCTTATTTCAATTTTGATCATGATATAATTTTTCACCTATGATGGAGAACAATACCACAATCCAAGATGTACCCTATAAAACCCCCACACACAAAAAATCCCCATGATTCAGACCAAACACAGCCCTAAATTTAAAAAAAATTAAAGATTAGTGTTCATGGGTGTGTAGAAATTGAGAAAAATATAATAAATTTAAGAGAAGAAAGGGTTTTGAGGGACTTATCATGAAATAAATCACTTGAAACTGAGGTAAAAAATCCATCAAAATGAAAGGGAGAGGGGAAGAGGTTCCCATTGAGGTGCACCCGGTCTGTTTGAATGAGAGGTGAAAATGAAGGTTTTTGGATTTAATTCAAGAAGGTGAAATTTGTAATTTATACTTCTAAAAAATCTAGGAAAGCCACATAGTTTTCCAAACTATGCACCAACCATGTGCAGGCTAATTCCAAGAGAAAATATCACTCACATGGTTTAACTAGTAGGTTGTACGGTTGTAAAAATTATGTTCCAATAAAGTCAATTGTAACTATTAAATATAAAATTATATTAAAATTTTTGTTTCATGGTTTACCAAACTATGTGAAAGTTATGTACTACAACCCATATTCACTAGATGTCCCATATGGTTTCCCCAAGTATTTGCACAACTTGGAAGCAACCTGCACACTTACAGTGCAACTCAAAACATGAAAATTAAAAATAAAATACATGTAAATGTTTTTGAGTTTCACATAGGAACGTTTCATGGATTTATCTAAAATTTTCACCCTAAATACATGCCAAATAAAAACTCTAAAATTTTCTATGTTTTAGGATGAAACTCCCAAAAAAATTAAAATATCTACAAAAAACATAAAATAACATAAAATTAAAACCATAGTGACATTATGATTGTCAAAAGATTCCCAATGATGACACTTTATATTCATAGAATTCCTCGAGTATAAGTAAACAAAAACCAGAGAAAAATTATAAAACTAATCATCAAAATGAAATAAAATTCATTGAATAATCATAAAAAATCCTCAATCAATATTGAAAATCCTCATACAAAACCAATCAACAACCGACCATAGAGAGGCTCTAAAGAGATAGAGACCAATAATATTCCTCTCTTACATTTGTAATTAATCTAAAATAGTAGAAAAAGAAACAACCCATTTCCAATTTAAGATCATATCATCAAGAAACCGCGTTACAAAAATTTCTAAAGAGAAATCAAAAAACTTCACTGACCAAATATAACTAAAAAACCTCGGCTCAAAATCTCTAAAGTAGGGCCCTAAAACTCGAAACATTTCAAAGGGGCATAAAAATATATCACTAAACCCATGGTATCCAAAAAAAAAGGATCACACTAATAAGGAATATATCCCATGAAGAAATGACATAGCTCTAACCTAAGGATCACTTCCCACATGTGAGGGTGTTTAGATCCCAAATCCCTAAAATACTATCCCATTGTGATTCCAATAGAAAACATAGCCTAGTGGAATCCATCGTCCAACCAGAAACAAAACTAGACCCCTAATCTCCCTTTCATTCACCATAGTATTTTTCCATATGTAAAAAAACAACCAAAACTATGGTATACGCATTTATTAAGAATCACATCGAGAAAAAGGAACTGCATTCCCCCAAATAAAACCACAACTCATAATGAGAAATGTAACAACCACCCATGAAATTACCATGAAAGGCTTCCTCGATCCACAACTGTAGAATTTCAGCAAACACAAATCCCAAAAAAGGTTTTCATCTTGAAGAGACATGACCAAACACCTAAGGATACACCGAACAATGGAAACTCATCCATCAAAACTCAAAAACCTCCAAGCTCAATCAAACAAACATCCAAAAATAGGTCCCAGATAAGTGTATACAAGGAAAACATACCCTCACTATTCCAATAATTAAACCAATGCCCATGGGTCTAAACCACTAGGCCTATAAAATCTCAAGAAAAAAATATTTACCAATACAACCATGAATATCCCCATGTAACACCATTAAAAGGATAAGTATATGTGTTTATTTCTATTCAAATCCCAAGAAGTGTTGACAACATAAGGGAGATAAACCTTCAAAATAAACACTTTACTTCCACATTGGACCTTATTGAGAGGATTACAATAACCCATGCAAGAAAAGGACTCAACTCAGTCAGGTATTTAAAAGAACATTAAGTAGTCCTAAAACTATAAGAGGGAAAAATCAAATAACACACACTTTACAAAAACAAGCAATGATTTTTCAAAACACTCCTCTTTTAAAATGATGGAACACCTAACAAAACTTCAAAAACCCCATTTTGAAAACCAATTCACCATTAAAATTGATCCTTCATTCACCAAAAACTTAATATAAATTGTTTTACAATTTTAACCCCAAGGCCTAACTCGACTTTGTCATTTTAAAACATTTCCATAACTTATTTAAAAATAAACACCAAGTTGTTTTAAAACCAAAACTCCCTCTGGATTTCATGGTAAAAATAAAAAAATTCCATTTAAATAGTTTCAAATCATTTATACTTTTTAAATACACATTCTAAGGGTAAAACCCAAAATAGGCCAAATGCTCCAAATTTGAAATTATAGATTCCCCTAAAAATAGGAAACTATCATTTTTAAAACAAAATATAGACATGGTAAAAAAATTAATCACACTTAAAATTACTTTAGAATTTTTAAAATGGAACCAAAAATATTTTTATAAAAAATCCATGTGGCCTTTTTCTAAAACTGAAAACGTTTTCCTCATGAAATCCTTTTTTCACACAAACAAAATTACTTAAAAAAGGCATAACATAAGCCTAAACCAAAATCCAAAGATTCCAATATATAACAAATACATCCTTAAATATTTTCCTGTTACCCTAATTATTCATTAATTCCTAGATCGTATCTGATATCAAGTGATATTTTTATCCATGGTTTTTTATTACCTATAGGATATCCTCTCGCATAGATACTCACTTTTTTCTCTATACTAAACACAAAACATGATCCCCCAAGGAAAATATCTCTATTATATTAAGGATCAAACCACCACTGCCATCAACATCAAGCTATAATCCAATAACATCATTAAAAATAAATCTAAAATCAAGGTAAAAAATAAAAATTACCAATGGAAACTCGAGGCTCAAAAAAATAAATAGAAAATAAAACTTTCCATATACCTACCTACTAAGTCATAATAAACTTATATCCAAAATCCCAACACCCTAAATAACAGGAGGTTATTTTAGAACCCAGTTCCCACCCAGAACATAACCTGTCACTAATACCATTTTGTAGAGAACCTACATAAGGTGAAATCAAACCCAGCCCCATTCCCAATCTACTAAAAGGCCCAAAAGGCATTCCCAATCCCCAAAATACGGTAAATAGTGACTGGGTAGAACATAACACTCTTTGGGAATGATTTCTCCCTCATAAAACAATATAAATTTGTATCATAAATAAAAGTGGTAAATCAAAGGAATGATAGTTAAATAATATACAAATCAAATATAAAAAATGAAACTGTTATTGAAAAGAGAATAAAGTGAAAATCAATGAAAAAAAGGACAATATAAATGCAAAACAGATCACTTAGTATGATACTAGGCCCAATGATAATGAAAAATCCCCATACAACTCCAATGAGCCTCTATATGGCCCATGGTCACCATCCATCCCATATCTTCCCCAGAATATCAGTAGAGATAAAACCATCCAAAATGGACCTAAACCTATAGATTATAGGTGTTATCTAAACAACCCTGTAGGTATCTACCCGATAAATTTAAACATTCACTTTCATATTACATTCTAACCATTCTAGTTTTAACTATACTAGAATATAATCATTTTTTCATATGGTTTTACTCAAAGAAAAAATAACACAAAAAAACTGTTTTAAAATATTTTTTTCTCAGATTTTTATTAAATAAATATATACAATTGGAAAACATTATTACCCATATTAATCCCTTTGTCAAACCACAGTTTTAATGTTTCAATTTAAAAATATTTCATGAAATACCCCTTTTTTAAATACAAAATTCCAAACACAAAAGAGGTTTCCAATTTCAAACTAAAACTAGGAATGATGGCCTACAACCCCATTTTTAAAACCCACACACACTAAATATTCAAAAAACAACTCCTTTCTACTTCTCATAAAAACACTCCAAAAAATTTTAGATATAAATTTTCACGTTTAAAGAACACCCCTTCAAAATATATAAATAAAACCATTTAAAAACATATTTAAATTTAATTTTCTCTTTCCTTATATTAAAACCTTTCACAAACCCTTTTAATATATTTAAAAAGTAAGGATACATAAAAAAGGAAGAAAGCACACTATTAATCACCACTATAAAAAGTCACAAAAAAGGATAAAAAAATAACATATGTTCCAAGAAATGATCTAAAAAATAGGGGATACAATCCAATAACAAGGGTGAATATACTAAATGATCTTAAATAGGATCTCTGTTTCATGGGATCTAACAAATAAGCACTAGAATGACTTAAAATAATCCTAGTTTCTTAAAGAAATGAGTGTGGATACTAAATTTGGAAGATATATCAGTCCTCTATAATCTATCTCGGTCCCCACCTAGGCTCTCTCAATCCCAATATCCCTTCAAATATCATGGTCTCAGGGGGAACATCCCCTATATGGTCTCTCTCGATCTTAGGGAAACATCCCTTAACATAAATCTACCTAGGTCAGAGAATAAACTGCCTAATACACCTACCCCATTCATAGGTCTTCCATAAAACATCAATGGAGTTGGGAACAAACAAACAATAATATATATCAAATAAAAATAATTTAAAAAAAACTCACACCTCACCTCGTATACCCTTATAAGAAGAATCCCCACATACATTAAAACATAAGCAGCATATATGAATATATCAATAATAAACATACCATTGTGGGATCACAATCCACCGCAAAAATAGTAATAATAACAAAGTGATTAAGAGGGTCACACATATTTTTATGATAATTATTTTTTAATAAAATGAAAATAATGCCTTTTTCTAAAACAATATTGGAATTCCAATACAACATACCTTTTTCAAAAGTCATCATAATCTACTATTGAGTCCAATTTCATAAAAACACCTTTGAAACTAAAATGGGAACTCACACTTCCCTTTAAAGTAACCTTTAAAGACACCCAAGTCCAAAAAGGGTTTCAAAGTACCATTCACATGGGTTAAAACACCACTTCAAAATCAAAAAATCCCTTTATTTTTTTAAATTCTTTAAATACCTCAAACAGTCAATTAAGAAATTGATTGATGTAATGTGCACATTTTAAAACATCATTTTGGTTCTCACCACACTTTTAAAACCAAGATCATCCTTCAAAAACCCTCTAGGTATGTTCATGATCACTTTTAATGGAATCTCATTCCATTCCAAGGGTTAAAATCACTTTAACTCATATTAACCCTTCATGAGTCATGCACATAAATAAAATTTAAATAAAAAACCATTTTCAAACCATCTAATTTTTAAAATCATGAAATAAAAAGAGAAAATAAAGAAACACCTACCTCAGTTCGGTGGAGATAATTCCAGAAGTTGTCTCTTATGATAGAGAACACTCCCACAAGACAAGTTGTTCCCTTTACAAACCCTACACGAACAAAACCCCATGATTCAAACCAACCCTAACCCTAAATTAATCCAATATAAATATTAGTTTTCATGGGATTAGATAAATAAATTTAAAAATAATAAATAGAAGCAAAAATGGTTTTAGAGGGACTTACCATGGAATAGATCACCTAAAACCGAGGGGAAAACACCATTAAAGTGAAAAGAATAAAGAAAGGAGGATCCCATTGAGGTGTGCCTATTTTTATTGAATGAGAGGGTATGAAAAATGAGGGTTGGAGAATTTAAGTTGAGAAAGGTAAATAATAGAAATTACACTACTAATAAATTTAGGAAGGCAATATGGTTTGGCTATATAGTTTGAACAAACATGTTTGAGTTGTGTACAGGACACTACCTATAGAAAAAATTGCTCACATGTTTTACTTGGAAAGTCACATGGTTGGACAAACCATGAACTAACTATGATAATTGGAACTATTAAAGATCATAGGTGATTCACACACATGTTTCATGGTTTATCAAACTGTGTTAAACTTATGCACTATAACCAAACTCACCATAGAACTTTCGAAAATTCCCCTAGGCTAACATATTTTAAAAGCAACCTATATATTACCCATGCAACCCAAATCATGTTTGTTCAAATTAAACTGCATTTAATTTTTCATATCATCACATAAGGGTCTTCCCATGTTTTTTACTAAACTATTTTCCCTAAATATTCTCTAGAGAAAAATCCACAATTTCCCAAATTTCAGACTGAAACTCCCTAGAAACATAAAATAACCACCAATAATATAAAATAATATAAAATAAACATAATAGTGACATGGTGGGTACCACATCTAGAGTGTAAGATGAAAGATGAGTTAGAATATTATCTTGGGAAAATCACACATATAAATAAAGTGAATATAAAACTACTAAAATAAAATAATTAAGTGTATAGATAAAAGTATAAGTTTATCTAGAATAAATTTGGTTACATTGGTTAGATAAAGACATATTTGTTGAAGATGGTTTGGTAGGATAATATGGTAAGTGATCTTGAGGAGAAGTTTTCTTGAAAGTAAGAGGAGATGATTGAGACATAATATATCTATATTAGAGATAAAAATGAGTTCAAAATGTTCATATAAGACATCTTAAAGGATTCTTATGTTAAATTAAATTCCTCACAAACTAGTAAGATGAAGGGTAGAAATAGTAATGATGAAACTAAACCTAATATTTTAACATATTTATTTCTTATTTATTTCAATGTAGATTATAAAAAACAAATTTAAACCTTTTTAGACCAAGAATACTAGTGAGCGACACTCTTCTATATCAAATAGATAGATAAATATTCTAATAAAACCAGTACCTATAGAAGAAAAAGGATCAATTTGAAGGAAGATATCCTCAATAAAATTATGGAAAGATTTATAATAAGAGTTTAAGATCATAGTTCAGATGATTTTATTGTTTTCATAGAAGGTATGGACACAAATCCTACACTTTCTGGTATAATATGTTAATTCTTGGGAAAGTCATGAACCAATGGGAAAATTTGGTGATAAAGTGAGGAATGAATCTTAAAGAATGAACGTTGTTACTAGACACATAGAAAATATATCCTCTAAAAATAGATTTTACTATTTAGAAGAGTTGTTTGATTGATATGGATATGAGGTTCATAAAGCTAAGGTATGCATGACTACGATAATATAATAAAATTCCAATATTTTGAAAGTGTTGTAAGTTCATGATATAAAAGGTGAAAGTAAAATTCAATTATAACACTAAGAAGTATTGTGAAAATTATAAAGAAGTTGAGAGTGTCAATAAAGAATGTCTAAAAGTTTACCAAAACCAATTTTAAGTGTCCAAGAAAATGGATAAATAAGATATAAATTATAGTTTAAGAGGAAAAAAAGTGGTTACACAAGAAGATGCTTGAATTTATGAGATTTTACCCATAAGGTGTGATCTATAAATTCAAGGAATGTAATCTGAATGTTTTAGATAGAATGGGAATGCGATAAATCATTGAATGATCACTCTACCAACCCAATAAGAATTTATGAGTAATGAGGTCTAAATATAAGTAAATGAAATTTCCTTAATCACTGAGGTGGAGAATATAGTTTAAAAAAAATAAACAACTCAAGGGAAGAAGATAGACATGTGAGTTATTATGAATCTTAACAAAAAAAAAGAATTTTGAGTAAACCATAAAATGTTATGTTTGTAAGAAATGATAAGTCTTGGTTGATGGAATCATTAAGCCTCGTTATTTCAATTGAAAAATAAATAGGTAACTCTTTATTCTATTTTTTTATTCATTTTTTACTAACATACTGGTATGTGAAAGAGAATATTAAGTGTTGTATACATTATACAGTAGGAAAATAATCCACTATAGAGTATTTAAACTATATTTAAGATGAAGAGTTTAGTGCATCACTTGAGGGGAAGAAAATATGAGGTAAATATGTTATGTGGGGAATATGGAAATTCTAGAACTATACAAAATTGGAGAATGAGGTTTTCCAATCACACTTACAACACTTTTATTTTATTATATTAAAAATATTTTTAAAGGGGGGTTCTGGTTTATGAAAATATGAAATAAAAGGGTAGTTTAATGTTTTTCACTTGTTGAGATGTGTATAGGATATAATGTTTTATTAATGGATCTATTTTTTGAATTGACTCAAAATGAGAACTTGAGATTGTTTTCACATGTGTGTTTGTTTATGGGAAGCATTTAAAACCATAGATATGCACTCTAATTTTCTAAAAAGTGTTAATCGGTATATTCTTACAGTTATCTAAATAAATACACATTTCAAAAAAAAATCTTGTTGTATCTTCCTTATCTCAAGTGGAACAAGTGTTATTCATATCTGAAAAAGTGATATCGAAACTGTTTAAATGGAACCAAGATGAGATGATATTTCCCATACATATCATTTTATTTATAATCAATAAAGTTGATAAGCATGTGCACTCATATTGACATAAAATATGTGTGGTGATATTAAAAACAATTCTAAAGGGGGTACTATTGTGATCATTTTATTGAATTTTATTTTTGTTAATAAGGAGACTTGATATTTAAGTAGATTTCAATATGTATTGATAAGGGATCTTCCATGTTATATAGAAACGAATATTTGAGGCTATAAATTGGTATTTTTTCATGGACATACTCCAAAAAAAGAATAAAAATTTTATATGTTGATTTATTGGGTTAAATTCAAGTTAGGATAAGTGATGATAATGAGATTTTTCTATAATATTTAATAGAATATGGAATTTAATTTCTAATGGGGAATTTTGAATTGAAGTTCATGATTGGTATGGAATTTTTCTAATAAAGTGATAATTTTTAACCATGGAAGGAAGATCCTTCGTATGATTATTTGATATTAGTTGAATCTACTAATAAGATAATGGAATTAGTGGAATAGGTTAATAGAATGTTTTAGTGAAGTATGAAAATTAAATATAATACATATGACTTTGTATTGGTGCATAATACTTTGAGGAGATCCTAATAATTCATTGTTTTATGAAACATTTTTTGGTTTATATGACTTTGTGAATAAGTAGATCGTAAGACTTTAAAATTCCTACAAAAAATCAAAAAAATTAAGAAATTTGAGAACTATATTTTATGAATCAATAATTATATGTGATGATACTTATACAAATATTTAATTATTTTAATATCATTATAAATTTAAGTGGATCATATTTCTGAAGGTTCCAATCATAGTGGAAGCACCTTTTATGGGATTTAAATTAAAATGTATTTTAATTTAGTGTTTCCTAAAACCCAAATATAGTGCCTTTCATGATAAATTTATAATTAATTTATTTAGAACTGAATAAATGACTACCTCATCTTAGGATCCTTTATTTAATGAAAATTTTGATCTTCTAAAACCCTTTTGGATTAAATTTTTTGTGTTGTAAGGATTCATGTTTAGAATCCCCCTAGTGGTGATCCACATGTGATATTTTGATCTCTGAGAAACACTAATTGATTTCCATGTGTTAGCATGGTTAATCAATTATCTTGTGTTATTCATTTTTATTTCTCTAAGATACTTTAGGCTTGAAAGAGTTATTCTCATTATTGAGAGGAAGAGAGGATTAGTTAAAGAGAGATAGAGAGAGATGGAGAGATGTTCATTGTGCATAATGATTATCTATTCTCAAATTTTTATTAACCCTACACAATAGACATAACCATCTATTTATAGAGCTAGGTTTTATGTTAAAATATTATTTAATTACATATAAACCATTAAATAATATTATAATCATTATTAAACCTCATAACACATAATAATAATATTATTATTATTATTATATGGTGTGCGTTCTAACTTATGTAATAATAAACATTATTTTACCTATTTTTGAATTAATATTTTTCACCAGATGTGATATTTATCCATTCAAACTTCTACTTATTTATTGAATACCCAAATAAACATTTAATTAAACATTTCATTCATTGATAAATTTTTTTGATCGATATAACTTTTTAAAAAAATCACTCCTCGATCCTGAGAATAATATTTATTATAATAATTAAATTCAAATAAAACATAATTGATATCAATAGAAACACTTAGTGTGTGTCACTCTAGGATTATTTCTTAATAGAATTAGGTGGTCTTTCCTAAAGTCAAATATTACTATCTAGAAATAGGCCAAGGATCCTAATAGAAATAACTTAATTTCATAACATCAAAAACCATATACAAACATGTTTTGTGTAATACAGTCTCACTATCTCAATATCTCATCAAGAAGGTTGCACATTCATGTCATAAACCTATATTATCGATACGACTTTCTTTTGATCTCTGAAATAAACACATTGACACACCATGGACTTTGAATTTATTGAAATGGTTTTATTATAATTAAAGGATTGAGATATTAAATTTTATAAATATGGAAGGGTAAAATACTTCCTCGACTTATCAATTAATAACACATCACTCATGACGCACCCAATATATCCAACTTCACCATGAATTATTATCATTTGGGTTTACAAAATATATCTATGATCACAAGTTGTAACATGAATTAATAATAATATTAAAGTCTAAGGACCATTACACTTGTTCATAGATAGGAATATCCATTGACACCAAAACATGTGAAATTTTTATTTGTGAGTTTGTTCTCATAATCTCATTATTAGAGATTACCTAGTGTGAAATTCACAAGAAGAAGTCTCATTTTATTATGAGTACTCACACATTACAGTCACATTTTATGTTTATTATCATAGGATATTATTTAACCATAGAACATTATTTAATAATATTGTCAAAAATTTCAATTTTCTGATCATAGTGAGGAACTAAAATGGATTTATCAATGTGATGGATACTCTAGAACATTATTACATTAAAGTCATGCATAACAATGAACAATATATAACAAGATATTTTATTAATATTAAAATCATTGAATATACATTTAATAAAAGTAAAAATATTTTGTCATAGGATACTAACTCCAACAAATTCCCACTTGGACTAGAGAGAACTACCTATGACTTTCATTCTGCAAGACCATAAATGATAATCATGTTTCTACTAAGTCGAGAATTTAGTAAAATGGTCCACCACTTTCTCTTAAATAGATATTCTAATCACTGTGACTTCACCTCTTTCAGAAAAATACCTCAATAAATGATACATGTTAAGTATATTCTTCATTAATTCATGTGACGTTGGCTATTTTTTAAGATCCACCATTATATTATTATCCCAATAAAGTGTGGTGGGATATTTACTGATAGGTACCACATAAAACTCTTGGATAAATTTTCATATACATTATACTTCGTTAGTTACCTTAGAATCCCCAATATACTCATAATATGCTATATAATTTGTGTCCACAACCTTTGTTGAGCTCTTCCATCTCACAACACCTATTTTAAAAGTGATAATGTATCCTATCTGGGATTTCAGATCATCTTGATCTATTTGGAAACTGACATATATATATTCAATGATGACTAGTTCCTTATCTCCTTCATAGACCAAAAATATATCCATAGTAAACCTTGGATACTTAAGGATAGTATTGAATTCCATCTAATGATGGTCACCTAGGTCAATTTGATATATGTCTATTATACTTAATACATAAGTGATATCTATCCTAATACATATCATAGCATATATGACTAATCTAATAACCTATTCATATAAAATAATTTTCACTCTTTGTATTTCATCATGTATCTGAGAAAAAAAAATTCTAGAAAGATGAATTCCATGTGACATGGGAAAAAATACCCTCTTGGATTGTTTCATAGTGAATCCCTTCAGTATCTTATCAATATATGTACCTTGACTTAGGCTGAGAATCATCTTGGATCTATCATGATGGATATCGATCCCAAGAATATATTATTCCTCACCTAACTCCTTTATACAAAAGAAATTATTCAACCAATCCTTAACAAACTGTATGATTGGTATCTCATTTCCATTAATTAATATGTCATAACATAAACTATTCTAAAAATGACAACAATCCCACGAAAATTTTTATAGACACAAGGTTCGCATTCATTATTCCTAAAACCAAATTATATTATGGTCACATAAAAACTAATTTTCCATGACCTGTATGATTCCTTTAATCCATAAATTTATTTTTTCGATTCTAAAAAAACATCCTTTTGAGTCACAAACCCTTTAGGTTGTGCCTTGTAGCAATATTCATAAAGGTTTCAGTTAAGTAAGTCTGTTTTGACATAAATTTTTAAAATATCATATTCATTGAAGGCTATAATTCCAATTACAATTTTGTCAGATTTCAGCATTGCAACTAGTGAAAAGGTTTTATCATAGCCAATGCATTGGGGCTGTTTAAACCCTTTTATAACCAATCACATCTTATAGGTACTGAATTTCCCATTCATTTCCAATTTCTTCTTAAATATCCATTTAAAAACAATGGGATTTATATCTACTATAGTATCTACCAAAATCCAAACTTGGTTTTGGTACTTGGAATCCATTTCATAATTCATAGCTTATTTCTACTTGGAAACATTTGTTCTACTTACTACTTTTTTTAGGTTAAAGGATCATTATTATCAACTAATAATGATTCACCATCCTTAGTGACTAGAAAACCATACTGTTATGTTCTCTAACCTCTCTTATAGTCATATATAGTATTTTTTTTCTTTTAAATAGTTTCTTATATAGGGATCTATGGAACTTTATTTTATGCCAACTCGTGTACATCTTGTTCCTAGACTTCATCGAGGTCTATCTCCCTCCTACTATCTCTTTTATAGATATGATCCTTCTCAGGGAATTTGGTATGCCTTTCATCCATGACCTTTCTATATGATAGATTTTATAGGTATCATCTCTTTGCTTCTTTATTATATCCTATAAAGATATATTTTGTGTCTCGAGGTTCATGTTTGTTACTTGAAAAGGCCTTGAAAAATCTTTCCCAACCCCACACATATAATTATAAAAATACAGGTATATTTTCACTCTGAAATTGGTAGGGAATGTCTTCCTTCCCATTAGTTTTCACTCAATTTAGTATGTATGTTGTTTTTAATGTGTATCCCCAAAAGGATAACGGAATAATTGCATGAATCATCATTGATATCACTATATCCAACAGGGTGTGGTTCCTCCTTTCACTTACACCATTCCATTTAGGTGTATAAGTAGGAGTGAGTGGGGATAAGATCCCAAACTTCTATAAATAATAAATAAATTCATTATTAAAATATTTTCCACCATTGTCTGTGTATATTTTTTTAATCTTCTTACCAAGATGGTTCTCAACTTCATAATTTGACATATCAATATCTTCTAAAATCATTAGTAAAAGTTATTAAGTATGAGTATCTACCCCTTTTTCAATAGAAAATGATCCACACACATCAGTATGAACTACTTAAAGAATTTATTTATACCTTTCACCTTTTCCACTAAATGGGGATTTGGTCATTTTAACTTGAAAACATGAATGATATACACTAAGTGATTTTATTTCAAGATTATTTAAATATCCATCTTGGTGTAATTTACTCAAAAAAATTATTTACATGACCAAGTTAGTGATTTCAATGTTGGATGTGGTATGATTCATGTGGAGTATTTTTTTATCGATTTCCATTACTTAGTTTATGTAATACAACACGTAAAGAAAATTATTTAAATGTTCCTTACTATAACAAGTGATATATTTATAAAAGAAGAAATATTTATTTCAAAATTTAAAAATAAATCCATCCATATCATGTTTGGAAATAGAAATAATGTTTTTGTTAATAGATGACACATAATAACAATATCTTAAAACCAAAATAATTCTAGTTAGTAATGTGAGGTGGTATTCATTGATAGTTGCAACAACTAGTTTAGCTCTATTGGCTGATAATAGATCTATCTCCCCTCAGTCAGTGTTTCTAAATATAATTGGTTCCTATATTTGAATACATATGTGATCACCACAAGCTATATATAATACCCTAATTTATAGAAACTTATAACTTTCACTTGATAACAAATGAACATGAAGCTTCTCCTTTCTTATTTGGATGGGGAAGTTTTTCTTCTATAGTCCCTTCTTTTCACATGTGAAACAAATAACATCATCTTCTTTTTCTTTCCCCTTGTTCTTCCTCTTCTTAAAAAGGTGTAAAGAAGCTTCAGTCTTAGAACTAATCAATTTTACTTTTTGTTTGTTCACTATAATAATGGAATAATTTTTTTCTTCATCTTCTAATCTACATGGTGAAGAAGAGTGAGGAGGTATGGGAGAGACTTTTCAATGTTTTTCACATTAAAATTTAAAAAATATATAGGAGAATCTCTGAGGGAGTGATGTAATAATGAGATCGATGTGCAGTTATTTGGGGAGTTTAAACTCTATAACCTCTAGGTTCTCAATATAACCAATGATATTGAATATTTTATTCCCTGCTGGCACGCCCACCACAAGTTTACTTTGAAATAGTGATTTGGATATGTCAAATGTTTCATGTCTTATTCTTTCCTGATATAAAACTCATATATATTTTTATCATGCTATAAGTATATATATTTTCATGAGACTTCATGAGTTCACTAGATATATAAGAAAATATAAAACATTGAATGTTAACCACATTGTTCAATTTTTTTTCAAATATAATAAACTCTTCATCACTCACCTCCTTGGAAGGTGGATTAGGCATTGAGGATTCTATTACATAAGATTTCTATTCATGATGAAACACTACCAGAAGATGTCTGAACCACTCCTAGATGTTACTTCCATTAAGAAGATGGTATTTCTCCAATATCGATTTCAAATATAATGTGGAGGATTAAATTTTCGATCATTCTACAATTTAAAATAGCATATTATTATTACTTTGCTTCATTACAAATTATGTGAGAAATAATAATAATTAAATTTTATTATATCTCCCATTATTTTATCACGTTTCAATGGCCCTCACCATTGAACTTGGAATATCCCATCACACAAGACATTATAGTGGAAAATATATATACTCCCCTTTTTTTGATCTAGACTTTATCCATTAAAATCTTAAAAAGGTATTTACTTAGGTGGTCTTTCCAACTATAGACTTATAGTTCTTTGATTTATTGAGTGGAATCCCCAATCCAGATATACTATATTTCCTAAAAAATTCCCTTCAAATTTGTATTTAATAGACTTTGGCTGTTTAATTAAATAAAAGTTTGTTTAATTAAATCCAAAACTCTCATGAGAAATCCTTGATAAAAGAAAGTGTACAGAAATTGTCCATGTAAGCACTTAGTTCTATGGTTTCATTCCCAATCAAGTAATGGAAGGCCTGGTATGACTTAATATTAAGTTTAGTGATTTTAATTTATTATGAATGAATTTTTTCTTATTTTATCCTTTATATGAAGTATTAATATTAAGTCTATTTTACTTAATTAATTAGCCATACTGGATAAAAAATTTATGCATAATACATTTTTTAAATTTCATCGTTGCACATTAATTCATTTATTTATGTGATCATGGTCTAAAATCCATAAATTAAAAAATTTATATAAAAATATATTAATAAATAAATTTTCAAGTCATGAGCTTATCTAATGGTTGATATATTTAGTGGACAACAAATCAACCTATAACCTAGGGGAATAACTCCTTGTACCAATCTTAGAAGGAGTTATAGCACTTCGCCTGTACACATGTGTATCACCTAGGTTGGCATCATTGTGGTTCTATCTTAAACCTCCTCCATGCACTTTGGGATACTTCATTAATTATATGTATTTATAACTCTTATGCAGGTGAGGTGAACCAAATAATTGGTTAAGGGTAATTATATAAATAACCTTGGATATGAAAGTCCAACATCATAATGGAGATAGGGATGGCTCAGAAGCCATCAAATTTAATTTAACATTAAATAATTGAAAACCCATATAATAAAATAAATTAAATAAATCCAACTCATACATAGGACTTGGTCAAACTCATGAATGGTCATACATATGAAGAAAATACGAAAAATTAAAATCCATTAACATTCATTTCTTATTTATTTTTTATTATTATGATAAATACACTTGCATTCCCATGGGTTGTTAGCCAAGTGGTACTCACTGGTTTTACCCCTCACTCTCCATGGGAACTTCCATAGGCTCGAGTCTGGCTAGACTCAGACTTTGTGAGTATTATGTGTAGGTTGATTCAAAGTCATTGCCAAGTTGGGGAACATACGAAACGCTCTGGGATTGGATGGGGCCCCTGTTGGGAGTCATGAATAACCCATAGACACTTTTTACAATTGGGTTGGTAGTCGAGTGGTAAACACACCCCATAATCTAGTATAAAACCCAAGATCAAATCCTAGGGAAAGAGTATTTTCGTGGTATTATAGCAGTACTTTACCAGTACTGTAGTAGCTGATCTATTCATCTGACTTTGGCCTTCAGGTCATCTCCTTCAACTTTGGGCCTTTAGATCATCTCCATTAGCTTTCAAACCACAAGGCCTTTGGGATATCAAATTGTAATGGGACATTGATCCACTACAACTTTGGGTTAAGTATTGTTACCTCTAAAATATTTTGAAAAAGGTATTTGTTTCCTTATTTAAAAGAGATAATTTCCCCTTCATATTTTAAGAAAAAGATAAACACGCTTAGATTAATTAATTAATTAATTCCCTTTCATCTTAAGGAATATAGCAGTTCTCTTGGAGATACCCATCATAAATGCATTAATGTAAAATAAATAGAGAAATCAATAATTTCATATTATTATAATAAATTAATTGAGCATTTAAATTCTTTAAAACCATTATTAAATTTTGAAACACAACAAGTTTTGATAAATATAATATTTTTTTAACACTATAATTATAAATTTAATTTAATTTTTATTTTTTTACTTTATTAGGAGACTGTGTGTCATGTACTGTCCAGATACATATCGTGTATCTTGGTTATTGTGTATCCATGGTACACATTAGGGGCTTCGGTGTGTTCTTTAGCCAGACTACACAGGGATTACTAACTAGTTAGATGTCATGTGTTCCTTGTTTCATGTGTCTGTACTACCCATTGAAAAATGCAGTGTGTTCATCAAACACATTATTATACGACTTGTACAATATAGCTACACGTTGAGTATCTCGAAAGATGTGTGTCCACATAAATCATTGATAAATTCAACATGTATTTAAGATTTGGTAATTCATGAAATACATGTTACTTATGTCATCTATACATTGTGTACTTCATTAATTCTTTGGTTGGCAGTCCCATGCAATTTTGATCGTGGATTGGACCACTCAATTTTCACAAATTTTGACTCTAAAATGTGTAAACTATACAGTGTGTACACCAACTACACATAGTGTAATATGATATATCATGTTCTATTTTGGCATGTTCCACATGTGGTGTGCAATAAATGAACTGTGTGTAATTACTGCTCGACATGTCATGTATCCTACGACACAGTCAGGTGCAGTGTACTTGGGGCGCATGGTGTATACTCTAGCAACACAATGTGTAATCTTATGCTATCTGACCATATTCCACAATACTTCCTGAGGTAATCTCCAATCATTATTAATATGTTATTGTACTTTCTAAATTTTGAATCATGAATAAACAAATTAAAATGTCAAAGGGATGTTAATTTAAAAAATCGCAAATTAAAGAATGAATAATTATTGTAATGAAAATATAACCACTATTGCACATATAGATCAATAATAAAATAAATGATTATAAATTTAAAATGTGACCTCTCTAATTCCACTTGAAGGTTCTAGGAATAGTGAAAGTGCATTTAATGGGAATTAAATTAAAATTTATTATAATTTATAGTTTCCTGAAACCCCAATAGATGATCTTCCAGGATAAATTTATAATTAATTTATATAGATATAAATAAATGATCACTTTATATTAGGATCATTTCTTTCATTTATATTATTCATATTCCAAAAAAAAATTAAATTGCCTTCTTTTTTCTATAATTATTCAAGTGTAGGATCCATTTAACATTGATCAACACATGCTCATTTGATCTCCAAGCAACACCAATTGATTTCCAAGTCCTAACATGGTGAATTAATTGTCTTTCATTTTTCATCTTTATCACTCTAATATCATTTAAGATTAAAGGAGTTATTATCATTCTTGAGAGTAAGTGAGGAGGGATTTGAGAGAGAGAGAGAGAGTTGTTTTTGTGTGCAATGATTATCTATTCTTAATTTTCTATTAACCCTGCACAATAGATATAACTATCAATTAATAGAGCTAGGGTTTAGGTTAAAATAATACTTAATTATGTACCATCCAATATATAATATTATAATATTTATTAAGCCTCAATACACATATTATTATTATTATTATTATTATTTTATAGTGTTTTCGCAAACTTAAGAAATAAAAAACATTATTTTACCATCTTGTAAATTAATATTTATCATTGGATACAGTCTTAGTCTATTTAAACTCCTTGATATTTATTTAATACCCAAATAAAAATTTAATTAAATATTTTATTCATCAATAAATATTTGTGATTGATAAAACTTGAATAAAATTATTTCCTGATCTTGAGAATAATATTTATTATAATAATTAAATTCAAATAGAATTTATTCAAGATCAATGAAAACACTTAGTGTGTGACCCTTTAGGATTATTTCTTATTATAATTAGGTAGGCTTGGCTAAATAGTATGATTACTATCTAGAAATGGGTTGAGTCACCCAAGATAATGAACTTAATGTCAGTATTTTAACAACCAAGTATAAAAAAATTATTGTGTAACATAATCTATTTGTATCAATACATCATCAAGAAGGTTGAAAACTTGTTTCATCAACCCATATGATTGATGTGTATTTCTTGGACTCTCTGAAAAAACATCGATACACTGTATCCATGGAATTTAATGTGATGGTTTTATTGTAATCAAAAGGTCAAGATATCAACTTCTATAAATATGGAAAGGAAAATATTGTCATTGACTTATCAATTAATAACACATCACTCTTGATGCACCCAATATATCCAACTTCTCCATGAACTGTTATCATCATGGTTTGCAAAATACATCTAATTGTGCAAGTTGTAACCTTCATTAATAATAACCAAAAATACTAAAGACCATTACACACATTTATATATTGGAATATCTGATGACACAAAAACAGGTGAAATTATTAATTACATCTTTGTTCTCATAATATATCATCTTGTAGATTACCAAGTGCGAACTTCATGAGAATAAGTCTCATCAGTTCATCAATACTCGAACCTAATAGTAACAATAAATTTGTCCCATCATAGTATGTTATCTGACTATAGAACTATATTTAATAATGTTGTCATAAATTTTTAAGGTTATCATCATAGTGGGGAACTATTATAAATTTATTAATGTGGTAGATACTCTATATCATTATTACAATAAAGTCCTATAGAATAATGAAAAATATGTAATAAGATATTTTATTAATATTCAAATCACTGAATATACATGTAATAAAAGTAAAAATACTTGGTCCTAAGACAAAAACTCTAGTAAATTCAAGATGAGATGAAAGAAAAAATAGCCAAGGAAGGAGATAAAACCAATGGATTCCCACTATGGTCTCAGTATCTATGAAACAAGAAGATGAATATTGCCACACCATAGTATAAGTAGTACCAAACTGATCTCATGTACGAGTTGGTGGCCCAACCCCTATCCCTTAGAAAATTTATTACAAAAAATGGAAATATCAGTTTATAAATGTGGTGTAATGAACTTACACTATCTATAAATTGAAAGAGAGGGAAAATATACATTCCATCTTATGCACCTTGGTGATAATACTGTATCCAATTGATTTGGTTCAGACCACTAAATCAACTTCAATTAAATCAGTAATCAACAAATAAATATGTGAACCATGGAAAAATTCCAAGAGTCCTAGCCTCATTAGACCTGAAAGTCAGAACATCAAAAATGAATCATTGAATAGTCAAAAAATGAAGTACAAATAGATGAAAATTAAGTTTCCAATAATATGTGCTCTATTCCTAGATCAATCCCACAATACAAAAATCCATTGATTTAAGATCTGAAAACATAGAAGGTTCTGTAAGTGTTCTCAGCACAACATGTTCTAACCAAAACATGACATTAAATCCTTTATGATTCATCTCCAACTTGTATGAATTAAAAACTCCTCTCCTTATATGAAGATTAAACAAATCTCATGATCTCTAGTGCACTGCATTATTTTCAAGTTTGAGATCCCAATATCCATGATATCAAAGAATATTTCCATCCCAGCATTATCAAAAAATTCAAAAACTCTATCCATAGAAAAAAATACACTTATGATAAAATGGGTGATCTAAAGGGAATTCCATACAGCACTACCACTTTAAAATATTTAATATAAAGTTAAAAGACAACCACTATAGAAAAACATAACAAAAAGATATTCCCATGAAAAAGACTAAAACATTAAGACCTATGAATGGATTCAATGTAGATAGACTGAAAAAAAAAGGTAGGAATCAAGGTTGTGCAATTTCCCTAAGAATTGATCCAGTCTTCATCATATAAGTCATAAGTCCATCATAATTTGTAAAAAAGTGGGTTACTTTAGTAAAAGAAAAGGCCTCTTATACCTCTCTTTATTAAAATACATCAACCTTAAGGAAATCCCCTAGGAAAGGTCAATAGAAAGATCACTCAACAAACAAAGGAAGCTAAGAAAATACTAACAAAAAACATCTCATGAAAATAAATCAGAACCACATAAATGGATCAACTTCCCTGTAAAGGCCCATCTATGTATAGATATTCCCACAGAAGGTGTAGAAATTAAAAATTGGGGTCTCTATAAAGTTCAAATTGTACCCTAATAAACATTCACTCTCTCATACTTAGATACTCATCTATAGTTATCTCATTGTTTAGATACCTTATAAAGAACAACCTCTCTTTTTTCTTTAATCCAGGGGTAAAATTCCACCTTTTAACCCTCCTTAATAACATGGGTTAAATTCATGATCATAATGGAATCCTTTGACTCCTCTAAATCCAAGGATGAGAAGGAATCCTCATCATCCGACGATGAGGAGGGATCCCCACCAACTCTTGGATGATGACGGATGATGGATTTTTCTAATCGAATCCCCAAGGATCTAATGACAATAGTTCTCTCCAATTAATATTAATCAATGAATTTCTGGGTCATCTTGGGGGATGGATTAATGGATCCATTAAAGTCAACAATCATCTTATTCCCCTTTTTAGAACTCAGGTACATGTAATCCTATTCAATTTGGTATATTTTATCAAGTGTGTCATGATTGGATTCACTAGAGTCATATTGTGTCACATTGTTTCACTTCTGGATAGAATGTTCACTTTATAAGGTAACAAAAATGGGTTAGGCATTATTAACAACATCCAAAAATCCATAGAAATCATCAGAAATTGGACTCAGAGGAAGGGACTATTTAGAGTGGCCAACTATATTCCTATTGGGTGTGGTCCTCATAGAAGTCACCTTATCCACCGCTTAAGGGTTTGGTTGGGAATTATCCATTAACACTGTCTCCTAGGGTGGTTAAGCATCAACAAATCTAGTAAGGTCTATAGGATTTCCTATGTTCTTATCATCAGGACCTTAAATTCCTCAAGGACTAAATTTTTTTTACTCTTTTCCACCCATAATGACTTGTTATGGGTGAGAGGATGTGGGATCATTAATTCAGGATTGTAAGCTTTAGAGGAATGACCAATATTGTTACATTTGTTACAATAGGCTGGTAGGTTTTCATAAGTTATCACTTAATAAAATCCTGAATCACCATTTTGTATCCAAACAATAGATGGAAGATGTTATGAAATGTCAATTTCAATAAAACCCCTCACTACTTAGTGTCTTTAAATATTTTTGGTAGCATAGTCTATTTTCAGCGGTTGGCCAATTATGCTGGAAATTGGAAAAAGAGATGGTATTTTGAACAGGTGAAGCAGAAGGCCAACAAACCCTAACCATATTGAGATGATGGGTGGTTCAAAGTTCATATCAAAATCTGGGTTCCATTTAAAAACTTTCCTGGGGAAGCCACCAAACACCCATGAATTCCTCATCCAGAAATGATAGTATTCATCTTCAGAAGAAAATAGAAAAACAATATTTGAGGAGTTTAACAAGCCAATGAGAAAACTAACGAACTCGATAGCTTTAAGTGTCTTTATTAAGTAGTTCAAATAGGGACTAAGTCTGAAAAACATACAAATAAGCATGAATTGAAGATCCAAGGATAGGATGGGTACATCATTCTGAGAGAATGATATGGTTGAGTGAACTAGATGTCAAAACGTTTTTGATTCAATATAAGAATTAGCGCTTGGTTTCCCATGAGGTTCCTTCAACCCGATAGCTTGGCCGGCAATGACATTCAAAAAGTATCTATCATCGGCGTTAGGGTTTCTTGAATGGTCTCTAGGAGCCTCTCTCTCCAGCGCTCAATATTCTATAAAAATATAATTGGAATGAGGATTCAATTATAGGATTCTTTATAATGGAAGTAGTAGTGTATGTGAAATGTGAAATAACTAGAGGCTATATTATAGGGGTCACATGGTGAGATTTTGAAGCATGTTTAATTACAATAGGCTCAAAATAGATGAAAAATAGCATGATGATAGACACCACACTGTAGTGATGTGTTTTTCAGAAAAAATGTTTACCTATGAGAAACGACTAGGTTGAACTTGTTATCATAGTGGCCATAGTGACTCTCATGAAAGATGCCAGCCATGAATCTAAAATGATGAGGATTGTATCATAATCCATTATTGGTGGTTGTTTTGAGAATCCCTCAATGTTGGAAGTTGTTTGAGGTCCAGCATAAGGAGCTCCACATCGTGGCTCACGTTATGTTGCCACATGCTTTATGCAAACCTAGAATAAACTCAGATGTCATACGATTCATGGAAATGATCAGGCCATAGTTATTCATATATCATATGGATAATTAAAATAGAATATATAGGATAATTAAATGGATAATTATTTGTGGTGTTAAATTAGTTTTAATGTGAAAAATATCAATTTCAAGATTGGGGTGAATTCAAAGTACCAGACATCATGGAGATGATTTTTCAAACTACTGTAGATTTGGGTTTTCTCAGCGATATTATTTATCAGTGCTTTTTTTACACTAAAAAAGTGGGTGCCTTTATCAGTTCCTTTTTAGCACTGATAAAAATGGTATTTATCATCATTTTTGTTTTAGTACTGATAAAAGACACCCTTTATTATAAATTTTTTAACTTTGATAAAAGGTATATTTCATAAAAAAAATATTATTAAAAATCATATATTAACATATAAATATATTTATATTTATATAAATGTAATATATTTTATTAAATATGATTTATATAAGACTAAATATACATTTAAACTTAATATATAAAATAACTATTGAAAAGTTATTATAAAATAATTAAAAATAATATTAATTAATAATTTTCTAATTGTTATTTAGTTTTAGTATTTTAATAACAATTGGACGTCATAAAAATTAAATAAATTAATGAACAAAATAAGATAATTTGAAGACATGAATTGTGATTCAAATGGTCATAACTTTCAATCTAGTTGTCCCTTTAGTCTCTACAACATATAAAACTGAAGTCTTTGAAGAGATCTGGGTCATTGTGTATGGGGAAACCTCAGATACTTTTTTTTATGTTAAAATGCTTAGAAGGCCTGAAAAAGATGACTTTTTAGTTGGGATACCCTAATTTTTTAATATTTGATGGGATTTTAGCACCATTTAAAAGGGTCTTCTTGTCCTTCTTCAGTGAAGACTGAATTCATTCCCAAGTCTTAAATTCGTATATCAATTATGGTTTTTAAATTTTATCATTTTTCGTATTTTAGTTTTATTTATAATTAAATATATGAATCTTTATATATATTTACATATAATAAATCAATTGTACAAATAATTATTATTATATATTTACATTGAAATGTATTTTTAAATATATATATATATAATACATTTGGAAATTAATTCTTATTATTCATTTTATTTAAAATAAAAAAATTACTATTTTATTTACCTTATAAAAATGAATTAATATACATATATTCCTATACAAGTCACATATATATATAAATATGTTGGTGCCAATAAAAATATATATATTTATGTGTATATTCTAATATATATAAATATATGTGTATGTGTGTGTATGAAATATAAATGTGTATTGTGTGTAAATTTTTGTGTGTTTTTGTGTCTCAATATTGTGAAATGCATCATATATAAATGTATTTTTATAAATATATCATTGTCATTAAATATAGTATATAAATTTATTTATAGAAAATATGTAAAAATAAATTATATAAAATTTATACCTAAATATAAAATTATTTTTAATCATTTTTTAATATATATGTAAATATATAGACATATAAATATATATGTAATGTATAAAATTTGTATTCAAATATAAAATATGTAGACATATTTTAAAAATGTATTTAAAAATAATTATATAAATCAAATTTAATTAATTATTATCCATTTTATTTAAAACAAAATCTAACTACATTTTATAATATAAAAATATATTAATATATATATACTTATACAAAAGTATATATAATGTTTAAATATACATATGTGTGTGTATTAATTAAAAAATATATATTTATATTTGTATTTTAATATATTTAAATTCATATTAATATATAATATATGTAAATAAATATAAATATACATATATCATACACACACACAAACATATATTTTATAAATATACTTAAAAATAATTATTTATATAAATATATGAATAAAAAATGTTTATGTACATATATATAAATAAATATAAATATCATAAAATACAGATTAAAGCCACTTCAGGGAAGTGGTAAAAGGGATCGAATTGTATAAGGGAGATCACAGAATTGAGTTCAGGTGCATGCACGGGTGAACAGGTAGTTGGCACTGGAAAAACATCGACAAATGGGTGTTTTGAGTGATAAAAATTGGGGGAGGTAATACCCCAATATTTAGAAAAAGGAATTTGTGCTTGATAATGTACATGACATGTAATACCTAGCTTAAACGAATCATGAAATAATATTATTTTAAATATGAAATTTATAACCTAGCCATTAAATTGGTAGTAATGAGTACTATTCACTATATTATGATATATATATATATCCTAATAAATATAAATTTATTGATAAATTCTTAGTGCATAATCAATCAATTTTTCATAAATTAATTTTATTCATAAAAAATATATTTCCATCAAAAAATATTTTTATTGATTTTTTGGAGAAAATTGTTAATTAATTTCTAGAAATTTTAGAAAGTGTATTTCAAAAAAAAATCATTTTTATTTTATTATATTAAAATTAACCTAGGGTGAAATTTTGAGATTTTTCAGTAAATAGTGAAAAATACTAATTTTTGTAAAAAAGTCATTTATTTTCCATAAGTTAAGTAATTTAAAAGTACCATTATTTTTTTAATATGATTTAAATAAACACAATCATTATTTATTTGTACTTTTTTTACTTAATTACATTTGAATCATCTCTGTATTGTATTTTAGTATAAAGTTATTTTTGGGTTTAAAAATAGATTTTTTCTGAAAAATAATTTTAATGTGAATATGTTTATCCATTTTAATTAATTAAAATAATCCCTAATGAGGAATGATTTAAATGAAAAATATAGATCATGTATATATGAATCTAAATTCATATAATTATTATTACTAGTCATGGAGTTAATATAAAACCATTTTTTCTTGAAAATGCACTTATTAAAAATTGTTTTTTCTTCACATCTATGAATTTTATTTTAAATTAAATTCTATCACCTATTTGAATTGAATTTGTTAAAATTTATTCCAAATTTTTAATCATAATAATTTATATTATCTAATTATTTCAACTTAATTTTTTATCATAATGAATAGTGATAACGGTAAAAAATGTTTACCAGAACAGATTTATCAAGGGTTAAAGTAAGAAGATAAGGATTAAAATGATCTAAAAACATGTATAAATCTATTATATATCCTTATTTCAGATTTATATTTTCTAATTCTAGATAATATTCCATTTTTTATCCTTTTCATGTGGAAAACATGGGTATCAATTTTTTCTCAAAAATTACAAGTATACCACTCACTCATTTATAAAAGGTATTCACCTACCCTCTCCTCTTAACACCTTAAAATCCATTTGTATTGGATAATATCTACCCAAATACCTTCCTTAATTCCCTCCCCAAATCCTATAGTCATTGGTTTTATTATAAAACCAATATAGAAATTCTAGTGCTTCCAATCTAAGGAGGTTGTCAAAAGAAGAGGTATTGTTATTAATAGTGAATTTTTATTTTATTTCTTATTCCACCTCATTAAATTATTATGATATAAAAACACCACTATATTAGATATACTTATATTTTATTTGTTTAATTTCATAACCTAAATCCATCTTCTCTTCCATCAAATGGGAAATGAAACCATCATTTGTGTGTACGACGAACTACCACCTCGTGAACCAATGTAATTCATTTTTCATCATCGCCTCTCAAGGCTTGATATAATTATGGATTTAAATTATATTTATAGTGTTTGTATCATAATTATACTTCTTTAATTTTTATATCACATATAACATCTTAATTTTCATTCCTTGGGGGATATAATAACATTGCTCATGTATACAGCGGACTATCGTCTGGTGAAGTGATGTGATTCATTTTTCAATAACACTTTATATGGAAGTTAATAATAATCAATTTAGTGAATATATGTAATAAAAATAAAATAATTACGATATTAATGAAATATTTATAATTCTAATGTGATAATATATCTTTTTTATTTATTACACGGAAAAATGATAATGTCATTCATGCATACGTATAGACTACCGCCTCTACAAAGCGATGTGATTATTTTTTATCACCACATCACATATATGATATATATATATACACATATGAGTATATTTAAAGAAATAATATGGTATTTATAATATTATTATCATTATGTAAGGATAAAATAATACTTACTTTTTTTCTATAATGAACATGGAAAAAGGGAAACGTTACTCATGCGTATGTACGGCATACTGTCTTTGTGATTGTAAGGTAGTTCATTTTTCATAACCGTATTTCATTATTGGTTTTAAAATTATAATTTATGTAAATAATTATAATTATTTCATGATTTTTATTCTAGATATGCTGTAATAATTACCTCTCTAACCATAGTCAACCTTCCAAAGTCATTTTTGATGGATAGGCTGAATATCGTCAAAACATCTGATGTAAACTTAATTGATAAATTAATTGTATATAATATGGTAATAAGTGAAATAAAAGGAAAAGTAAACTTGAATAATAATCTTAAATAATTAAATAATAAACTTAAATTTATTATTTAGGAAGATAAATATTACACATGATGAGTCTGACTCAAGGTAAGGGACTTCATCTCAATTTCCTTTCATTGAGGCATATTTTGATATTATGAACATATTTTATTTTATTAGGTGTATATATAGCCCATTTGACATGTTATATCATGAATTTATCAATTATAATTATATTTAATGTATTTTTTAATTTTATTCTTTCATGGGGCATATGATACAAATGTTTCCAAAGTGGTGAGGGATTTCTTTTAAAAAATATTTTTTTAATGGTTTATTTTTCAACTATTTTTCTTCCAAGTAACTATTTTTTAAAAAAAATTATGGATATTTTTATATGGACATAAAATATGTATAAATAAAATGTTATTTCACTTTTGACTTTATTTAAAATGTTTTCAAAAAAATCTTTTTACATGTTTTATACAAAATGTTTTGACAAGAAGACAAAATGTAATGTTCTATTTTAATGTATATGGAAATAATGACTTTATCCACCCCCATAAATGTTATTTAATTTATATATTCCAGTACATTATTTCATGTTTTCTTCAAATAAAACCCATTTTCCCCTTTTCTTGGTATTTTGGTATTGAAATTTTATTTTTAAATGGAAATGGTATTTCAATATTTGAAAAGGTTTTTCATATGGGTTCAAAATTGTTTTCTAATGGGTTTTTATGATAAAAAGGTGAATGTATAAAAAAAATTCATGATATGTTACATGAGAAATATATATGTGAAATGTGAGATCCTAAAAATGCTTATACGAAGGGTTAATCCCATTATAGCTCACGAGTGATCCCAATACAACTTACATGAAGGGTTGAGCCATGTTATAGATCATGAAAAAGCGTGAGCCCAATATATATTATAAAAAGGTTTGAGCCCCATTATAGCTCATGAAAAACATTTGATCCCAATATAGATTATATTAAGGTTTGTTCCCCATTATATTTCACAGGTGAGCCAAAAATAGCTTATATGAAAGGTTGATCCCTGTTATAACTTTTGAAATATGGGTGATCTCGATATAGCTTATATGATGGGTGAGACTCACTATATCTCTTAAATTAATTGGGTAATGATTATGTTCTCTAGATAATTATATTGGAATTTGTTCATATGGTTATTCCAATTGAAATGGTTTGGAATGGTTTTTGTAAATATGATTCTATAAGTTTCCAAAAAATGTTTTTATTTTCTTTATATGGGTTTTAAAGGGTTTATTCAAGAAAAAAGTGTTTTTTTTTCATGTGAGATTTGTTTATTTCATATTCTAAAATAAATTTGAAGATAAAGTTAAACATTACATGGGTTTTCATTTTTTCACTAGACTAACATAATTTTTCTTTTTATGTTCCTTACTACAATTTTTGTTCTCATACCACATTTTAAAATTTTTTCGCATGGTATGGATTGGTTAGAATAAGGAAGAAGTCATGTTGAAATGTGTGAAGATTTATCATGAAAATATTTCATGCTTTATTTTAAAAAAATTATATTGTGGGAAAATGGAAACTGATTAGAATTGACCATTTTGTATATATATGGTTTGTTATATAAGAGTTATGACCTAACTCTCTAAAGCTCTAAGCCTAAAAGATATTTGAGAAAGTAAGAAAGTGAGTTCTATTTTAAAGTCATTAGAATATATAATATTTAAGGTCAGGTCCGTACAGTTTTTATTAGATCAAAGGTTTAGATAACATTAGATGTTAGGATGTTATTTAATCTTATGATAAAATTCTTCTATAACCATAAATGATAGAATGTTATAGATAATTATGGTTATTTTTGATAAACAGACAGAGTTAAATAGAATATGCAATGGTTAAGTATATATTATTATTTATCCTCCACATAAGATAGTTTATTATGGTTTATTGGATATACTCACACTGTATTTGTTTTGTTTTAGAAAGTTGTGGGATCTAGAAGGAACCAAATTAATAATGTATGTGAAGAAAAATATGGTGGTTTTCTGAATGAAAAACTGAATGGAATGGGAGCTGTATTGAAAAATCTTATGGTTATTATTAACCATCTATTATGAGTTATGGTTGAAAACTTATACCTAGGTCAGTTTCCTAATGCATCAAACGAGAGAAAAATAAACTTCTAGAGAAGTTTAGGTGATAAAGATTACAAAGGTATAAAATATTCAAGGACACATTTGTCAAGAATTTGGGAAGAAGAACCTTAGAAAATGTATTAATATAAATGGAAGATTTTTTTATGTGGTAAATGGGGTAATAAAAAATAATATTCCAAGGAATGGGAATAATTTAGTTAACTCCATGAAGTATAATGAAACTATTCCCAAGGTATCAAGTGAATGTTTAAAATGTGGAGAGTTTGGGAAATATAAAAAATGATTTCTTGGGGTGAAATCTTAAGATTGGGATCAAAAAGTCTGTAAAGATGAATCCCTAGAAATTCCTAATTCCATTATAGTTGATGAAGAGGAAACTGTATATGACATATGAAAGGTTTAGATTATATCCTGGATTATGTTTTGAAATTTTTGAATCATAGGGAATGATTGATATTTTTGTTTGTAGGAAGGAATTATTAAGGAATAATAAATAAAAACATGGTAAAATGGATTATAAGTAACATTTAGTAATTAAGTTGTATATATCAATCGATTCAAGAGTTATAATATAGTGGTAGATTTAAATAAAATCATAAGTTTAAATGCATTAATAATATTTTTATATTTTATGTTATGGGAGTACTTTTGGATACATTTATCAAGTTAGGATTGATATTTATATTATATGTAACCCTAATTTTAACATGTGAAAATGTTATTTGAGGGAGAATTCTCTCTTCATTTTGTGGACATAAGTTTAAAGGTAATAAAACCATTAGGTTTATATGATCTTTGAATATTAAGATTATTTTTGATGATGTTCACCATATTTTTTGGAATGTTATAATAATTATATTAGTATAGATTTAGAAAAAGGAAAATATGTCACATTAAGCAAGTTTGTGGGGATTGATCCCATAACCAAAAGGTGACATGGGTGCAGCACCAACCACTGGCCTATGCGATTTCTTGGTTAGTATGACTTCATTTTCACTAGTAATGCAAAACAGGCGGGCTGGTGCGGGGTGGGCCAAGCCCACACGGGTTGGAGCCTGCACGGGTTTGTCCGCAAAAGCCCACATATAATGCAAACAAAAAATTTCAAACCTGCCCCGCCCCACATAAGCCCGCAGGTTGCCCGCGGGCTTACCCACATTTACAAAAAAAAATTACTATTTATAATCATTTAAATACTTTATTTTTTATCATTCTTAAAGGTATTTGTGGGGAGAAGTATGAATTAACAATAACTAGAGTTTTAAAGAATGTGATGGAAAATTTTTTGTAGGTTAATGGTGGCATGTGGTAACACTGATGTGGTGGTGAAAAGTTGCGATAGAAAGTATGTGAGTGATCGGTGATGGGTAATGAATGATTATGTTGAATGTGTGGTGATGTGAACAACTAAAACTGTAAATGAATGAAGTCTCTCCAGGTAACGATCAGTTTCAAAAGAAGATATTAGTGTTTTCACGAGGTTCTATCCAATTCTCTTAATAACAAAATTAAATTAAATCAACGTAAAAAATATTATGATTATAAAAACTCTTATAGAATTGAAACCATGCGCAGGGGCGATGAGTTCCATTTTTTGAGAGATGGGTTGACACACCATGTGAATATGGTTAATAATTGATATATAAATAATATAATATCATATTAAAACAATAAATATTGGCCTATTTAAAATTCACATGTGAATAAATGGTGAATTAATATGACCATTACGGTGATAAATCATATGCCACCGTTTAACAGTGATTTTTTTATTAAAAAAACTAAATTGTTAAAGAAACATATATTGTAAAAATAATATATATATTTTTAAATCAGGCCTGCGGGCCAGCCCGCACCCGCGCGGGCTCAACCCGCCTTGGCCTGCGCTCGTGCGGGCTCAACTCGCATTGTCCCGCACTCTAAACGGTCAAACTTTTTAGGCCCGCCCCGCCCCATATCTTCCCCATACCCGCAAATCCTACGGGCCGTGATCCCACTTTTCATTGCTAATTTTCACTCAAACAATTTAATAGATAACGACTATCTTGATTTTGGGAGCATATGTTTTATCGTATAGATAACCATGTGATTGAAAAGTGATTTGATAATTAGTTTATTAATGATATTTTGAAATAAATCCATGATTTTGGGGACCATATATGATTAAGGTAAATAGAAGATTGTGGGATTTTATTTGAGGAATCAAGGTTGGATTATATTTTAATGTGATTTTGTGGTTATTAAATTTATTTATGTAAATGATTAGTATATCTTAGATATTATATGATTACGGAATATAAATTTTTTGTATGAGACTTTAAAATTGATTGGTGTTATTTGGAGATAAATATTAAAACAATCTCATAAGAATATGTGATTAAACCCTTCTTATTTTTAGGTTTCAATCTTATTCAAGAATGTTTTGGGTAATTTTAAAGATAGTTATTTATTGAATGATATAATCTAAAATGTTGGTGTTATTGTTGAGGTCATGGAGATTAATGTCATATTTCTTCATGTAAAGGTTTATTCAGTTTGGGAATTATCTTACCTTTTCTAACCATTTTAGTTTTAGTTAATGTCTAAAAATAGGAGGAATAACTTGTTATAGTTTTATGGTTGTGTGATCCTTTAAAAGTTTATTTTAGTGCTTTATGCATGAAAAAAATCATCATTAATACTCATCATTTGGAGAAAAAGATGATATTACGGTGGAAATTGATTAAAAATGAAATTAAACTAATCAAGTAAGTATATTTCCTTATGTTCTTAGAATATATGGTAAACAATTCCTCAACCCAAGTAAAATGATCTTGAAAATGAAAATTTCTTTATATTGCATTCATTTTTGATGAAATGATGGTCTTTTTCACACCTCTCTGGTTTATGGTTTTGTGGATGTTGACTTTCTCTTGATCATTCACTTTCTTATGATTAATGATCCCTATCACGCATCACAATTATTTGGGAATTACAATTTTATTCAATATCTAACTATTCACTTCTCACTAATGTTCTCCTATGTGAAAACCCAGCATATATTATTCCAGATAAACTTTATAATTCCTTTCCTCTCTTATCAAGAGGGTATTTTATTAACCCTTTTTATAATGTGAATTTACAATAAAGATATTTCAAATGTCCGACATTTGATTACTGATATAAAGATTAAATTTTTAGGATCAAATCTATTAAAGGGGGGTAATGCAATACCCTGATATTTTTTTAATAAAATAAATATATGCTTGATAGCGTACATGACATTAAACATCGAGCTCAAACAAACCAAGAAATAATATTATTTTAAATATGATATTTAAAATAGTAATTAAATTATTGAGTATGAAAAGTATTAAATTATTTATTCAATATATATATATTTCCTACTCAATATAAATTTATTGATAAATTCTTAGTAAATAATCATTCAATTTTTAGTAAAGTAATTCTATTCATCAAAAATGATTTTTATTGGTTTTTGTGAGAAAAAACAATAATTACTTTCTAGAAATTTTATAAAATTTATTTGAATAAATGATATTAATATTTTAAATAATCATATAAAAAATTAAATTAGGGTGAAATTTTGGAATTTTTAAGAAAATATTGAATTTTTGTGAATAGTGAAAATATCAATTTTGTAAAAATCTTATTTTTATTCAATAAGTTAGGTAATTTAAAAGTCCAATTATTTTCTTAATATGATTTAAATAAACATAATTATTATTTAGTTATATTTAATCTACTTAATTACATTTTAATCCTATTTATATTATATTTTATTATAAGTTTATTTTTGGGTTTAAAAGTGGGTTTTTTCTGAAAATTGTTTTAAAGTACATAATGTTTCTCAACTATAATTATTTAAAATAATACCTAATTAGAAATAATTTAAATGAAATTTATATATTATATATAAATAAATATTAATTTAAATTCATATAATTATTTTTACTAGTCATGGAGTTTATATAAAACCATCTTTTTCTTGAAAATACACTTCTTGAAAACCTGTTTTCCGTCGCATCTGCATGTTTTATTTTAAATAAAATTATGAAACTTTGTATAATTTATCTTGATAAAATGGATTCCACATTTTTAATAATTATAATTTATATTATCTAATAAGGTTAAATTAATTTTTTCATAATGAATAGTGAAAATAGTAAAAAAAAAATTGTTGTGGTTAAGTTAAAAACAGATTTATCAAGGGTTGTACTAAGAAGATAAGAGTTAAAATGACCTAAAAACTTGACTAAAATGTATTTTAATTCCATATTTAGAACTTATCTTGTTTAATTTTTGATAATGGTCCATTCTGGGGACTTGTGGCTTATGAAAAGTGTCAGTTTTACTTTTTCTTTTAAAAACATTACAACTGTGTCACTCACCTCACTTATAAAAGGTCACCCCCACTCCTATGCTCTTCACACCTTCAAAGACATTTTGATAAAATAATATATTCCTAAATACCTTACTTACTTACCTCCCTACATCCTAGAATCCTTTTTTTATCAAAAAACAAATCTAGGAAATCTTTTTGTGTTAACCTAAGGAGGTTGTCCGAAGAAGAGGTATCGTTCTTATCAAAGCATTTTTATTTTATTTCTTCTTCCATATCCTTAAAATATTCTTAAATTATGATGATATAATGACACCAATATCTATCATATACATATATGTTACTATTTTAATGGAATAACCAAAATTTATCTTATATTCCATTAAATGAGAAACAAAACCATCATTCTTGTGTATGGCGGACTATCATATCATGAACCGATGTGATTATTTTTTCATCATCACCTTTCATGGATTGTTATAATAATGAATTTAAAGTATATATATGATATTTTTAACATAATTATACTTCTTTAATTTTTATATCACATATACATTTTTACTTTTCATTCTGTGGGGGGTACAATAATTATGCTCGTTTATACGGCGAACGACCGCCTCATGAAGCGTTGTAATTAATTTTTCAATCATACTTTAAATGGAAGGAATTAAGGAAAAATTTAATGAATATATGTGATATACACGAAATAATTGTAATATTCATGAAAATGTTATCATTATTACAATATAATATATCATTTTCTTCCTTACTCTGAAAAATGATAATTTCGTTCCTTCGTACGTGTGGGCTACTACATCCATATATCGATGTGATTCTTTTTCATCACCACATCACATGGATGATATATACATATATATGTGTGTGTGTGTTTAAATAAATAATATGAAATTTATGTTATGATTATCCTCATTTAATGATAAAATAATATTTTCTTTCTTTCTATAATGAACGTTGAAAAATGAAAACATTACTCATGCGTACGTACAAACTACCGTCATCATGATCATAACATAGTTCATTTTTTATAATAAAATATAATTATTATTTTTAAAATTATAATCTATGTATAAAAATTATAATTATTTCAGGATTATTATTGTGGATATGATTTAATAATGAACTCTTTGACTATAGTCAACCAATAGAAGTCATTTTTGATACATAAGCTAAATATCAGAAAAACATCTGACGTAAACTTAACAGATTAAATAATCATATATAATATGGTAATAATTTTAATAAATGGAATAATAAACTTTAAATTGGTTCTTAAATTAGTAAATAATTTACATAAGTTTATTATTCAGGAACATAAAGAATGTATGTGATGAGTCAAACTCAAGGTAAGGGACTTCATCTCAATTTCCTTTAAATGAGGCATATTTTGATGTTATGCACCTATATTATTTTATGAGGTGTATATACAACCCCTTTGACATGTTATACCACTAATTTATCCACTATAATGTTATTTAAAGTTTTTTCATGTTATTATTTCATGGGTTATATGATTCAAATGTTTCTAAAGTGGTAAGGGATTTCTTTAAACAAATATTCTTTTAAAGATTTATTTTTCAACTATTTTTATTCCATGTAAATATTATTTAAATAATATTTAATTAATTTTTTTATATGGATATAAAAAATTTATAAAGTAAATTTTATTTATATTTTTACTTTATTTAAAAAATAATAAAAATGAATCTTTTTATGTGCTTTATACAAAACATTTTGACAAAAAGACAAAAAGTAATATTCTATTTTAATATACATAGTGGCAATGACTTTTCCTTCCATTGTAATAATTATTTTATATCTAACTTCCTTTAAAATCATTCATTTTTTATTTAAATAAAATCCATCTATCCCTTTTTCTGATTATTTTGGTAATGAAATTGAGTTTTTAAAAGGAAATGATATTTCAATATATGAAAAGTTTTTGCATATAGGATCAAGATTGTTTTTTAAATGGTTTTATGATAAAAAGTTGAAAGAATAAAAACAATCCTGGTTTTTTACTTGATCATTGTATATGAGAAACTAGTTATCTTGATAGAGCTTATACGACGGGTTAATCCCCATTATAGCTCACTTGTGAGCCCGATACATCTTTTATAAAAGGTTGAGCCCCATTATAGCTCTTGAAAAATGGGTGATCCCGATACAACTTATATAAAGGGATGAGCACCATATAACTTATGAGAAACAGGAGATCCTGATATAGATTATATGAAGGGTTGATCCCCATTATATCTCATGAAAAATGGGTGAGTATGATATATCTTATATGAAGGGTGATCCCCATTATATCTCTCTAAAACATTAGGTAATGATTATGTTCTTTGGATGATTATATTGGAAGTCAGACATATGGTTATTCCAATGGAAAGGGTTTTATGAAAATGATTCTCTCAGTTTCCAAAAAGAGTTCTTATCTACTTTTTATAGGTTTTAAAGGTTTTATTTGAGTAAAAACTATGTGTTTTTTGATGTAGAAATTTTTTATTTCATACGCTCAAATATATTTGTAAATAATGTTAAAAATTACATGGGTTTTCATTTTTTCACTGAAATGATTAACTTCTTATTTTTATATACCTTACTAAGATTTTTTGTGTTCATACCACATTTTAAAAAAACATCATAGGGTTAAAGGATGGGTAAAAACAATGAAGAAGTCAAGTTGAAAGTCGTGAAGGTTTGTCTTGAAAATAAATCATGCATTATTTTAAAATTTGTATATTGTTAGAAAAATGGATACTAATTAGAAGTGTCCACTTTGTATAAATATGGGTTATTATATAAGATTTATTCCCTAACTATCTAAAACTATAAACCTAAAAGATATTTTAGAATATAAGAAACTAAATTATAGTTTATAGTCACTAGAATATGTACTGTTTATGGTTGGGTCCTTACAGGGGGCAAGGAAGTGTGGGAGTGGGTTCAAGCGATGACAAAAAGTGGTGAGCAGTCTAATTTTTTTTCAAATTTTATCAGCTTTGATAAACGGTATATTTATTAGTGCTAAAATAAAAGTAATGATAAAGGAACTATTTATTAGCATTGATAAAGGTCACCTTTATCAGTGAATTTTTAGTACTGATAAAGGTACCTTTTATTAGTGTTTTTTAGCACTGATAAAAATCACAGATTTTAACGACGCTTAGATTGTCAACACTTTCTTATCACTGACAAAACTCATTTCTAGTGTTTTTAAAAATGTTATTTGTAGTAGCATCACAAGGTATTTGAGAATAATATTAAATATTACTATGTGAATATATATCTTTATAAAAAAAAGAATTTGTTATAAATACTAATTTCTCAAAAATGCTAAGTATGAGAATTTGTTACTATGTGAATACTATGTGCGAGATATTTTTTAGAGTCTAATACTTCAATAGAATCAGTTTGAGGAGGAGTTTGGAGTTGGGATACATTTATGAGGATGATACATGTTATACCTAAGTATTCAAATTAATGAGGAGAATAAAATTGTACAATGATCTAGAAATATGAGTAAGTCGTGTGAACATGTTTTGAAGAAGACCAGGACATACATACTTGAAGTGTATATGAACAGATCAGATTGATCCATTCTATTCATGGAGAGATATCATCATTAAGTGGTGCAGAAGAATCCCAGGGCTAAATGAGATATTTATTTGTGTGGACCATATATGTAGAGGAGATATTTATTTCAGTTGGACTCTATCTTGATAGACCTGAGACTGAATTTGGTTGTAACCACTTGTGTAAATGGTGGTGAATCTGTGATTGGGGTGACTGACCAATCATGGCTAGGAGTAGGCTATTACTCCTAACTCTAAAAATCATGTGTATTGTGTTTTCTTATTAATACTACACATGAGATCAGGTTTTGAGAATATATTATGTGGATCGGGACCTTAACAAGTCTAAGAGGTTGAATTTAAAATACCATTAATTCACCCCCAATGGTCAATTCGTCTTGGGGAATCACAATTCCATGGCCATTGTGGTTTATCAACAAGTTAATTTTGAAAATTCAGAGTAAGATAAATCCAACTTATTGAATGATGAATGAAGTATGCATTCTAATTGATGAGATATCAGAAGAAAAAGTTACTATATTACATAGTAGTGTTCATAAAAAGGTTATTATTATCATAATAGTAACCTCTTTGTTAATATTTTAATTTAGATAGGTCCACCTAATGAAATTGAAAAAGAGGCATAGAAGTTCAAACATTAAGTATATCTAGAATTTTATAAGAATAAATATTTTTCTCAGACTTGTGGAATTATAATTATTTAAGTAAAGTTGATCTCGTAAATAGTAAATCATGAGATATTCTAGTTCAGAATATGTGGATTGAATTTTATCACTTATTATTCACAAGGTAATATATAGATATTTAATTATTTATTATTTTCATGAATAAATTAAGATAAATATATTTATTTAGTTATATAAACATTAAAATAAATATTTATTCATGAGTTTAGTGAATATAATATTTATTCATTTATCTAATTAATAATATTTATTTGATTAAATATTTTATTATTTTAGGTTCAATTAATTTCATGGATTGATGGTTCTAGTTAATAGCCATTTGGAAATGATGTCTTTTATTTAATAACATTTAAATAAACTTTAATTTAATTATTAAAGAGATGATATTTAAATAAGGCTATGTCAATGGATATAAAAATAATATTATTATTATTTGATATGAGGATTACTTAGAATAAAAAATTTATAAAGGACCATTGATGCATGCTTGTCACAGGGTGTGGAAAAAGAAAATTTCTAATTTTTACTAGTGTAGCAAAGTGGCTGACTAGAGTCATCTCGCTTGATGAGTTTCACAATTACTTACTTACTAATTCTAAATCACATAAAACTAATTTTTTTTATTTATTTATTTCTTAAAACAATGAAGTTGTAACGAAATAAAAAATTGAAAAAATTAAACTAACATTCAATGATTGAATGTGCTTATAAAACAAAAGATGTTGGACATTAAGGTTTGGTTTATGGGTTCCATTATTCTTATTATTGTTTTTTATCTTTAGTTTGATAATCTAATTCTGAAATATCAATCATGAATCATTATCCCTTTATTTATCAAGTGTAAAATTTTGAATTCCCAAACAATCTTAATTACACCTCCTCCAATAATCATGGATGATGTCATACCTCAATCAAGAATGTGATGCCTTCTAAGACTCAACTCCATCGTATATTGTTTCATCCACTGAATGTCCCAACTCCATCATATGAATAGATTATGTCCAATATAAGAGAGACAAAATATTTCAATAAATGTATAGAAGTGAGTTTATTTTGGTGTCATGGAGTAAAATCACCATGCCCATTCACATCACCCTTGCTGACTAAAAACATAAATAAAACATCAAAATTGAAGTAAAAAATTCAGAAAACATTGCATACCTCCCTCGAGAAAATCCTCGGGTCAGCCCCTCATTAACGAGGGTAATTGGCCATAGTGGAAATATAAGAAAGAATAGAATAAATTAATAATAATAATAATGAGATAGAGAGAAAAAACAAGAAAATAAAGAAATCGTAATGGAGAAAAGAGGGTCATAATAAAGAAATTAAAAATAAAAAAAAATTAATAATAATAATAATAATAATAATAATATGAAGAAGAAGAAGAAGGTGAAGGAAATTGGGTGGAAACACTGAGGTTGAAAACAAAATATATAAATAAATTATATTAATAAAAGAAATAAAAAATTACAAAATCATAAAAGAAAACAAAAAAATAATGTTGCACCTTTTTCATCCTCTCCTATAGCAATGAAAAATCTCCCTTGACAGTGGTTAGAGACTCCTTTTATAGGAAAAATTTATCATCCACAGCCTTCAAAGTGTCTCTCTTGATATTTAAATCTCATATATTCCGATATTTATTTCCCCTTTATCTTCTTCAAAATACCCTATAGACCAACATTCAGTCGTATAAATCCTGATAATGTTAGGTATTCAAATATTCATATGACTTTAATCATGGTGTGGAACTCATCTTCGGCATCGCTTTTCATGTGCATAGGAATGGTGTAAAATGGAATTCATGGTGATGATTCACCAGGCGACAGTGACAAAGAACTGGCGACGGTAACCCCCCTTAATTTATGGATTCAGTATTCTTTTAAAGGGTGTCCACTAAGGGAGACCAAGGTCCCTGAGGTGATCCATGGTGGTTTGGGGCCTCGAAAGTGATTCTTCACCTCATACCTGAGCTTCCTGGTGGTGGTAATGGAGTTCTGCGATGATTTGAAATGGTGGATGGTGATGAAGATAGGTTGTGGGAAGTGGAGAGAGGTGGTGGATAGTGGAAGGGCATGTGCAAGGTGGGAGGTCTTGTGATCGGGATGGTAATGACAGTTTTTCTCTAAAAATGAAAATCACCACTTAATTTTTCATCCCACATAAAAGATGTGGTAAGAGGCCACACTTGTATAAATTGAAATTCATCCCATCCCCAGCTTAGAATCCTACTCATGGGATGGGCTCCTAGTTACATATGCACTCACAAACATAGGCCACACCTCATATGTGTGTCCCACATGGGCTTTGGCCCAACTATGATCTCATAGGTTCTCACCGTAGGCTTGGTCCCCTCTTTCAACTTTGAGTGGGCCCACCCAGTGGTTGGAAAGGCCATTCGAAACATTTTAAGCTAGGTAAGTGGTTGGTCGTCCACTGGTTAAGGGAATTCCATGCATGGACCAATTTTTTTACCTATTAAAAAAATAGCATAATTTCAAAACACTTAACAAAATATCAATCAATATTTCATTAATAAAATCAATATTCAAAATTAATCATTTTTTATTCATATAAATCAATTTTGATGATTTATTTACAAATACCCACTTTTTAAATAAAACATTGTAATACATGGGTATTTTCATTGAAAACATTCAATATTATCCCAAATTGTTTAAATAATTGCATGAAATTATGAATGTGTCAAATATCCCCACAAATAAACTATTCTTGTCCCCAAGATTTAAATATCAACATTGAAATCAATAGGTCACCAATTCTACAAATATTCAAATTTCAATGTAATGAGATTAAAAAAATTATCAATGGAAAACCAAAATTTCAAATTCCATGTAAAATATCAATTTAACATCTCAAATTTCAAAAGAAATAATCAATTCTAGTATTTTACTTTTTCCCATTGAAAATGATAGAACTTCTTCATTAATCTATTCAAGCATATCAATTTATTATTATTCAACATGTCAAATCAAGACTTACATCACATTTGAATCATTTCTATCATCACTCGTGATACAATTCATGTATTGTTATTCACATAAAATGAGAACATTCTCCTTGAACATGGGATTGCAAAGGAACTAATTTCTCAACCTTATAAATAAAAAAGATACATAAAATCATGAGGGGATTTCCATCAAGTTTCTAATGACTATGAGGGATAAGGTTGGTCGGAATTGATGTTTAAAAATTAAATCATAAGAAGGAGGTTTCTCTATTAAGTATAAATCATGATATAAAAATTAAAAGTTGAATAAAATTCTCCCCATAAAATTGTGGAAACAACCACTTCCTAATCTCAAAGTAAATTCATGATCAATAAAGGCATAATGAATGAATTTTCCACACTCTTAAATTTTTTCATGTTTCTCTTTTTTCCAAAATACGTTTTCATATTTTTTTTGTAATTTTTTTGAAAGTTATGATTAGAATGAATCTCACACCCAACATCTAACAACATATGATAAAAATCAGCAGTTTAGTGATGGTGTTTTTTGATTCTTTCAAGTTATAGCCCTTTCTTATTTTTTTAGTTTTCCTTCAATAGGGGTAAACAATAAAGTATAATGAATAAATGAAAAACCTTTCTTAATACCCAAAATTATCACTCCTACACTATTACCTTGCAATTTATTTTATCTATTCTACACCCTAATTTCCCTTATACTCGCACAATTAAACTTTAAAATATCATGAAAAATACTAAGAGTGTGGTAGGAATGGATAAAAATGTCTTGAAATATATCTCATCCCTAACAAGTTCATTCATGGTCTCTATGGGATAAGTAAGGATTAATTTATATGTTTGTCTCAAGGTTAAAATCTTATTAAAATAAATTCATCAATCATATTAAATGTGTTTTTTCATAGTCATAGATTTGATAAGTTCAAATTCAAGTTCTAGTTGGTTACATTCCCAAAGATCACAAAAGAAATATGTGTTGGGCATCCTCCTTCACATGGGGATGTCACATGTTTCATAAAAAAAAGGAAATAAAAAAAGGATATATGTTTTTATGGTTATTAATGTGAGGTATATGGTTTTTTAAGGGTGTGTGTAGCTCTCTTTTGCAGCAGCAAGACTAGGGTTTGGAACCAATTTTTAGATCTACAACCACCCCAAAATTCTTTTGATCTGATTTTGTTTCATCTTTAGTGATATTTATTCTGATACTAGTGTTTTTCTAAAAAAATCAGATTAAGAACATCTTCTTTTCTTGATCAGATGTGTTTTGATTACTTTATTTGGTTTCATCCTTCGTTTTAGGCAGCCTTCAGACTACATCGGCTTTCTACCATTGATCCACTATTTTATCTGAGTATTATTTTTGATATATCACTAATATTGGGGATCTCTATTTTGTACTCTTTATTATTAGTGGATCCCACTTTCTAGACTAGGTCTTGTGGTTTTTTTCTTTTGGTTTTTCCTTATTAAAAGTTTCTGGTGTTAACATTGAATTTTTATACACATATATTTGGTCACTATGCATTCACATTAATTTTTTCTAGTTTGTTTGAAGGTAAAGAAATTTATTTCCACTTCTTATTCGCTTTTCTATTGTTTTCTCGTTCATCACTTACTGTCTTTCCCAACATATGGTATCAAAATGTTTAGTTTTTTATATATAAATTATTGAATAAAATTACAGTCAGATGATTTTATTAAATGGTACCAACTACCATATGTAGTGATTAAAAAATGAAGGATCTTATTTTTTCAAGCAAATGCATCTTACGATATATAGTAATTATAAGACAGAAATAATGACTAACAAAGAATGATAGTTTTAGCATGAGATGGTTTTTGGTCTCATCCACCAGTGGGATGAAGACAATGTGATGAACCATGTTGTCAACATCTCTCACACTATAACACTATGGGAGAATCTTAAGACTACATATGATTCTAAGATAGGAAACAACAAATTGTTTCTCCTCAAGAAAATAATGAATTTGGGGTATAAATAAGGTATTCCTATTTATGATTATTTGAGTGAATATCAGGGATCTTTTGATCAATTATCTGATATGTGTATTACTTTTGAATATGAGGTTTTAACACTTTTTTTCTTAATACTTTACCAAATTCTTGGGATAATGTTAATGATACTCTAACTGGTTTTGATCTTAATGGTGTTTTGACAATGCATTTTGTTAGGTCTTCTATTTTTAATGAAGAGGTCATGAGATATACTCGGGAGAAATTTTATTTAGAGATTTTAATCATAGAGAACAGGGGGAGAAGTCAGGAAAATGTTAAGGGGTAGAATAGTTGATTTAAAAGCAAAGATAGAAGCAAATAAAGGTTGAAGAAAAAGGAGTTTTAATTTCATCATTGTGGTAAGAAAGTACATGTTAATAAGATTTGTTTTCTGTTGAAAAGAGAAATCTGAATGAAGGAAAATCATAAGAATAAAAATGGTGATGGATATTATCATGTCATCACCTCAATATGGGTGATCTTGTTATGGTTTATGACTCCATTAATATTGATTCTGATGATTCTTGTTGGGTTGTTGAAATTGGTGCCTATTTTCACATGACATTAAGGAAGGATCCCTTTACATCATACAACCTAGGTAATTTTGGGATTTTGAAGATGGGTAATGATGGTCATGTTGATGTTGTAGGTATCAGGACCATTTGTTCGGATACTAGCACAAAAATTAAGATTATTTTTAGGAATTTTTAACATGCACCTTATGTTCATTTTAATCTTTTTTCTAAAATTTTTCTTGATAATGAAGGTTTTATCAGTACATTTGGTGGTTTACAATGGAAGATTTCTGAGGGATCTTTGATTGTGGCTCAAGGGAAGAATAAATCAATTTTTTACTGGACTAGAGCTTTTATTTCCTATGATATTTCTTGTGTTGTTGAGTGTAGTGTTTCATTCATGTTATAGAATAAGAGGCTTAGCCATATTATTGAGAAAGGGATTGGTTATTTAAATAAGATAAATCTACTTTCATATTTGAAGAGTGTCAAATTGGATATGTGTTATCACTGTATGGATGGAAAATAGAGTAGAGTGATTTTCAACAATCATCCTTTACATATAAAGTCACAGGTACTTGAATTAGTACATTCTGATGTTTTTGGTCCTTTAAAATCTAATAACCTTACTGGTATCCTTTATTTTGTTTCATTTATTAATAATCACTCGCGTAAAATTTGGTTTTATGATTTGAATGAAAAAATTATGGTTCTCGGCGTTTTTATCCAATTTTAGATTTCAATGAAGAGGAAATTTGGTAAGAAGTTTAAATATATTCACACTGGCAATAGGGGTGAGTATTATGGTCAGTTTGATCAGTATTGTGATCATGAAGGTATTCGACATTAGAAGATTCATCTTAAGACACCTCATCTAAATAGGGTAACTGAGTGAATGAGCATGAATTTGTAGGAAAGTGTTCGTTATTTTCATTCAGAAGCAAAGTCACCTAGACATTTTTGGGGTTAGGCTTTGTTTACTACTGCTTATATTATCAATTTATCACCTATGGTTTGTTTGCAGACAGATACTCCCAAAACATTTTGGTCTAGAAAAGTGATCAAGTCTGACCATTTATGTGTTTTTGTTGGCATTTTTTTTTTCTTGTGCTTATACATGAGAGATCTAAGCTAGATGGTAAGTCATGACTGTGTGTTTTTATTTTTTATGGACATGATGAGTTTGGGTATAGGTTCTATGATCCTTCTTTGAAGAAACTTGTCAGAATTCATGATTTAGTGTTTAAGGAGGATCTAACTATTGTATATATTGATAAGGGATAGAAATATACTTCTTCAACTTATGATGGATTTGTTAGTCTTGATCCAGTTTCTAATTCACATTTACCTCATATTTTTTATTTTGATGATTTCATTGATGTACAGAATGATGTTCATGGTGAACATGTTGGATTTTATGTTTCTGATGCACCTTTTTTTTAATGATACAGTTCCAAGGGTTATTAATGAACCCATAGTTCCCCTCATGAGGATATCTTAGCATCGTACAGTTTTTTACTCAGTATTCACCTAATGAGTATGTGATCCTCATTGAAGTGGGAGAACTAGAATCTTTTGATGAGGTTATGGAAAGTGAATTGAAGGACATATGGGTTGTGTAAATGGATGATGAGATAAAATAATTGCATGACCACCATGATTTTGAGCTGGTGAGATTACCCACAGGTAAGAGGGATTTGAAAAATCAGTAAATTTATCATATTAAAAATGAAGAATCTAACTATGTTCCATGATACAAGTCAAGGTTAGTTGTTAAAGGCTTCCTTTAGAATAAAGGTATTGATTTTGATGATATTTTTTCACCTGTTGTCAAAATTACTTCCATTCAAGTTGTTCTTGGTTTAGATTCTATTTTGGATATGTAGATTGAGAAAATGGATGTGAAGACAGCTTTCCTCCATATAGATTTAGGGGAGTATATTTATATGGATCAATCAGAGGGTTTCTTTGAAACTGGTAAATATAATTATGTATACAGGTATAGTTTGTTTGGTTAAAAGAAAGCTCTATGCCAGTGGTATAAGAAGACTGAATATGTCATTTTTCATCAGGGTTTTAAGAATACATCTTCTGATCATTTTGTTTTAGTTCATAGATTTACTGATTATGATTTTATTATATTGTTTCTTTATGTTGATTATATTCTCATTATTGTCCATGATTATTCTGGAATTGAAAGATTGAAGAAGGATTTGTTTCCGTCTTTTGTGATGAAAGACTTGGGACCAACGTGACAGATTCTTGGATTTTCTATCTCCCATGAGAGAAAGGCCAAGAAATTATGGTCATCTTATGAGAGATATATTGAGAAGGTTCTTCTGATATTTTCTATAGATAGATCATAAGTGGTTAGTAATCCTATTTATTTTCATTTTAAGCTTGGTACTAGTCAGTCACATTTTACTAATGAAGAGAGAGAGAGGAGATGCATCACATACCTTATTCATAAATCGTTTGTTGTTTGGTGTATATGATAGTATGTACTAGACTTGATATAGATCGTGTGGTTGGTGTGTTTAGTCGTTTTCTATCTTATCTAGGTAGAGAGAATTGGAGAGTAGTGGAGTATTTATTTTTTTATCTTCCTGGTACTTCTAATCTAATATTATGTTTTGACAGTGGGGAACCTTTGTTTTTTGGATTAAACTATTCAAATATGGAAGAGACATCGATTTTAGGAAGTATACATCAGGATATTTGATCACTTTTGTTGGGGGAACTTTATCTTGGAAGTCTAAATTGTAGATATTTTTGATTTATCTACCACAAATTCTGAGTTTATTTCTACTATAAAGGCTTGAAAAGAATATTTTTGGATGAATACTTTTATTCAAGTGCTCAATTTTAATCAGGATAGGTATGTTTTATTTTTGTATATTCATAGTGTATTTTTTTGGAAAATAATTCCACTTTTCATGGTAGTTTGAAACATATTTATGTTCAATATCATTGGATCTGTGACATCCTTGGTTCGATATAGTTCGAGCTTGAGAAAATCCACACTGATAAAAATGGGTTAGACATATTGACCAAGAGTTTACCTAGAGGTAAATTTCAGACTTTCCAGCTGATTTTTGGGTCAGTGGTGATCCCTACTTGAGTTGGAGGGGGGGTAGGCATCATACTTCATGTGTGTAATTCAAATGCTTCATAAAAAATGAAATAAAAAAAATAGATACCTTTTTTAAGGGTTATGAATGTGATTTGGACGGTTTTTGTAAGGGTGTGTGTGGATCTCTTCTTTATAGAAGTATGGCTAGGGTTTGAAACTAATTTTGATTTCATGAAACGACCCAAAATCTATTTGATATGATTTGGTTTCATCTATGGTGATATTTATTCTAATCTTAGTTTTTTTCTACACTTTAATTCGAATGATGAACATCTTCTCTTCTTGGTTGGATCTGTTTGGATTTCTAAATCAGGCTGACTACAAATTAATTTTTTATATAGATAACCCCCTTTTAAGGGGTGAGGGGGAACCCAACATGATATCAAAGACTTAAAGACCTAAACCATGCCCCAACAGTACAAAAACCATCAACAACCATATCTAGACAATAGAGAAAATCTCCTCCCCAGTATCAAAAATGTGACGTCCAAGCTGCCTTCAGACTGGATCTTCTTTCTTCCTTTGATCAACTATTTTATATGAGTATTATTTTTTGAGATCCCGCTCATATTTGGGAGTCTCTTCTTTTTTACTCTTGATTATTAGTGTATTTATATTTTTTGATTAGGTCCTGTGGTTTTTCCCTTTTGGTTTTTCCATGTTAAAAATTTCTTGTGTCAACATTTAATTTTTTTGAACATGTATTTGGTCATTGTGCATCCACTTTAATTTTTTTAGTCTTGTTTAAAGGGAAACAAATTTATTTCTATTTTGCATCCACTTTTTTTTTGTTTGCACATTCTTTACTTGTCGTATTTTTGAATAATATGCTCAAAATAACTTAGAAAGTACTTGGTCTAGATATCCTTTTGGGAATGGGTCATGTGACATTAGGAAATCACTCATGGAATGACTAATAATAAAAAATCAGTTCACTTGAATTTCAGGAATTCAAAACATGAAAAATGATAGGAAAATTTTATTTACATGAATCAACCAATTCCTTCAAATCATGAGTCCTCCTTTTAATATCCATGATTCACTATAATCATTCAATTACCTGTTTTACTCATTCAATCTCATTTTCATTGAAATCTAAGACATTTCATCACAAGGTTCCTATGAAACTCATGTCACCTCAATAAGTTAAGAAAATCAATAATTCTAATGTGGGAATTAAAATTATAGATTAAAGATTAAAATAGTTTTTAAGAAAAATATAGGTAACTTAAAAGATAATCATTAAAAGTGAACTACCTTTTCTCATTAATCTTTAGTCATATTCCTCAACTATTGGGGTCTGCCTTATGCCATCATGAACCTAAAAAGATAATTAATCAATTAAGCACCATGATAAAGTCATTAAAGCTAAAAAATATAAAGGGAGTTGGGATGCATGTTAAACTAGTCCTAAGAATGAAATCTAATGTCCTAGAAAGCAAGTATAAAGATAAATCTTGGTTTAATCCCCCCAAGTGGGCCCTTGGTTTTTGGATGCCTCTATAAGTGTAGTAGCAGTTGTTATCCATAGTCTAATGGTGGGTGGATCTTCTTGGATTTGAAATACCACGTATGGATTTTCCCAACTTTCACTTCTTTGTTGGTGAAGAATAATCCATGGATAGAATATACCAAATCCACCTCTTCACAGTTAATTATATCTTGCATGGTGGGGGTAGGATGAAGTATGAAACATCCTCATTTTGTGTTGCTACTTGTGCAACATCCTCTTTATTGTCTAGTGATTTCTCAATATGGGCTACATTATAGTGACCTGAGCCTTTTACATATAACATTTTATTATTTTAAGCATAATTAATCATTAGAGTACAAGCCAAGGATCGTTAAGTCTAGTGTCTTGGAAGACAAGGTACATATAACTTAAAATATGGGGCTAAAAAACACTTATTTATTTAATATCCATAATGATCTCTTAACTTCCTTTGATCCCTTACATCTTCATAGGGTACCCTGGGGAACACATGAACAAAGGAATGAGAAAAAAATTCCCAGTAAGGTAATGAACATAAGGATACATCTCAAGCACATGAGTTTGGAGGCATGACATAATGATATTCAAAGAATGAAACTTATGAAATCATTTAATATAAGAATTGGATCATATAAACATGTAATCATATAAATGTGGCAGAATCATAAATCATATATTTAGTACGGGTCAAGTCTAACTGCCAATCCTGTTTCCCATTTCAGTACGGGTCAAGCCTAACCGCAAATCCCGTTTCACATCACATCTCATGAGACTTATCCTTACCCAATGCATTGGAGCGCTATCTGGGCACACCCATATCAAAATATTCTGGAATATTCTTGCCAAATAAATAATATTTCCACATAAATAATCTTTCCACATAAATAATCATACATAATCAACCATACATAAACATAAGGTTACCCATGGAAAGAATTGGGTACCGCAATAATGACATAAAACATATCCAATGGGCGTATCATGAAAGTGTCCATGAAAGGAAAGGATTAGAACATACATGGACATTAATAGGGTAAAATAGTGATATAACATGGTAATTGGTGTCAAATATAAGTTACAACATATAAAAAAGTTATTTTAGAAACATTAGCATTAAAACATTTTTGAGCGGTTTTAAGGAAAACACTCTAAAGCTTTTCAAATAGAAAAGAGGAAATTCTTTTATATAAAACAATAATTTAACAAATAAGGTTTTTATAATAAAAATACTGATTTTATAAATACAATGGTGTTTTAAAACATAGTATAGAGTGTACTTGAAATTTGGGTAAAAATTTGGGAAGTCCCCTTAAAACAGGTTGTCTTATAAGAAAGTTCTAAGGAAGGAATCTTTCAAAATCATGTATATCACCGAAAGAATGTGATGAAAGGGTCTTGATATAAGAATCCTGTAAAAATAACCAGAAGTAATAAGACTCACATAGATAGATAATATAACACCATTTTGCAAGAAATATAAGGCAACCCGAAAGAACGAAGAAGGTTTGGGTAGAATTCTTTACGATTTTACCGGCATGGTGTCGGGTGTACCTAAGAGGACTTTATGAGAGATAGAAGGGGTTTATCATCACTTATAAAACATTAGTTAAGTATGTGTAAGGTGTATAAACATACCCCATCACTTGGTATTACACAAAAAAAGCATAGCATAGAGAACAATCTTGATTAAGAGTGAAAAGGGGAGGATCCCTTACCTAAAATCTGGTGGTGTTCTCCACTTATTATTAATGAGCTGAATAAAAAAATTAGGATTATTAGTTAATAAGTCCAGAACCTCTTCTATATTTAATTCATTTATTATAACCCTTTTTAGTTCATTCAAATCCTTTTTGATTAGTTATAAGGTTCAATTCTGTTGTTCTGGCTCGTTTGTTTACTTGGCTTTAAAAGATCGGTTCGCTTATATTCAAGTTTGGATTATATGCAAGATGAATGTGGTTGTCCAGAATTGAAGTTACATTATTTATTTTATATCCAGGAGATTACATGGTTTTAATTTTAATTAGGTTACTTATAGTGATGTCGAATTATTATATATATAACCTTAGTGATAATCGTTTTTGTTATTCGGTGGGTTTGATTACAAAGAATGTGTTTTGATTTATAGATTAATTCCATTTCTAACAAAGGATTAAAGAACCAAAAATAGGATATATTACTTATATAATAATCTATTTCAACCATAACACAAAATGTTTCATGACCAGAATTAAATATAATAACAAAAATTGATAAATCGTTGTCCTTGAATGTGCTAAATTAGCACATCTCAAACGGTGCTATCATTTCTTTCAAATAAAAGGGTGGGGAAAGGAGAGAAGATAATGAAATATACCACTAGCATGAAGAAATTATAGTACATGTATGATACTGGATTTATCATACTATTATGGTGAATGTAGGTGAGGAAATAAATTAAAAAGAAAAGAACTTAAAAGAAAAGAAGAAATTTGGGAAGAGGAATTTACCTCTTGAGACTTCCTCCTTTGAGAACCTCTTAAAGGGAGAGGTTTTTGTATTTTGAGGAGGATGAGAGATTTTGGACGTGGTGGAGGACCTTGGGAAGATATTTGGGCAGAATTTAGAGAAGTCTTGGAGCTTGAGAGGAGTGGAGTGAAGAGGGAGTGAAGGGGGGTTTTATAGTGGAGGAGAGGAGGGATTTCATGATATTATAATCCTTAATTTATTATTTCTTCACAAGACAAAGAATAGAAAGTATTTCATGACCAAGAATAGTAAATGGGTTATGTGAATTCGAACCATGGGTGGTGACATCATCCATGATGCTAGGAATAGTTTATTTAGCTTATAATGTATATATACGGTAAATTACCGTATTTTACTATTCATCAAAATTTCAAGTATTTCAGAAAAATCTCAAAAATTCACCCTAACCATTTTTCGACGTGTAGAATCCAAAAATGAAGTCCATTTTTCAAAAATAATTTTCTAAATATTATTATTTTAATATTTAATTAAAATCATAATTTATGATCAAAAACCAGATTTAAAACAAGAATTAATTCATTATAAAACATAGGTATATTGTACTTCCAACTTGAATATTATTTTTATTCTATCACAAGTGAGGTTACTATTCATTAGGGCATATCACTATTCATAAGGGTATGTTACTATTCATTAGAGTAGGTTACTATTCAATAAAAATTAAGTTTTTCTTATCAGACTCCAAAAAACATCTTGAACACAACCGTGTATGTCAGATTTTCAAAATTCTAAACACATAAGTGACAAATTTATGTTTAAAGGTCACTTATCACTTAGTAGTTCATTATTATGAAATTATTGGCATATTTATATGAAAGGAATTTCTACTAAAAACATTGGGTCGTTACATTCTTCCCCCCTTATGAAATTTCTCCCTCGAAATTTCATTTTACATTCTATGCCAAAAACAGATGTGGGTACTTTTTCTTCATTGCTTCCTCCAGTTCCCATGTTGCTTCCTCAAACTTATGGTTCCTCCACAATACTTTGACAAGATGGGTTGTCTTGTTGCGTAGAACCTTATCTCTCCGATCCATAATCTTTACTGGCTGCTCCTCATAGGAGATATCATCTTCCAACTACACCGCCTATGAGTTTAGTACATGTGAGGGATCTGGTATGTACTTCCTCAAGAGTGATACATGGAAAATATCATGAAGTCGAGCCATATTTGGTGGAAGTTCAAGCCGATAGTCCATGGCTCCTATGCGGTCAAGCATCTCAAAGGGGTCAATATACCTTGGGCTTAGCTTTCCTTTCTTCCTGAATCGCATGACTCTCTTCCACAGAGATATTCGAAGGAAGACTTTATCTCCAATGTCGAACTCCAAGTCCCTTCGACAGTTGTCAGCATAGCTCTTTTTCCAACTTTGAGCAGCTTTGATGTGTTTCTGGACGACTTGAACCTTATCTGTCATCTCTTGAACAATATCGGGTCCAAGTAGCTTTCTTTCTCTAACTTCATCCCAACAGGTTGGAGTTCTACATCACTTTCCATACAGAGCTTCATATGGAGCCATTTGAATACTCGAGTGGAAGCTATTGTTGTATGAGAACTCAACCAATGAGAGATGCTGATCCCAACCACCATTAAATTCTAGAGAGTAGGCTCTAATCATATCTTCAAGCGTCTAAATAGTTCTTTCAGACTGGCCATCAGTTTTGGGGTGATAAGTAGTGTGGAAATTTAATTCAGTACTCAAAGAATGTTGAAGGCTCCTCCAGAATTTAGATGTGAACCTTGGATCACGGTCAGAGACAATTGAGAGTGGAACACTGTGCAGTCTCACCACTTCCTTCACATATAACTTTGCAAGTTGTTCAAGAAAGAGATCTTCCTGAATAGCGATGAAATGGGATGTCTTGGTGAGTTGGTCAACCACAACCCATATCGCATTATTTCCCTTCGACGTCTTCGGGAGACCCGTGACAAAGTCCATAGTAGAATTTTCCCATTTCCACATGGGTATAGGCAATGGCTATATCATACCTTTGGACTTTTTTCACTCAACTTTAACTTGCTGACATACCAAGAACCTTGATATATATTCCACAATCTCCTTCTTCATGTTATCCCACTAGAAGTGTTCTCGGAGATCACGGTACATTTTGGTACTCCCAGGATTGATAGAGAAGGTTGATCTATGTTCATCATTCAATAGCTCCTTCTTTATCTCTGAATCAGATGGTATACATAATCATGTCACAAATCTTACAACTCTTTCCTCGTCAATTTTGAAATCAGAGGATTTCTTATTTTTAACAACTTCCACCCTTTTCTGAATTTCCACATCCTTTCTTTGAACAACCTTTATTTTCACCTAGAGGGTTGGTTGAGCAATTAGTTGAGAAATGATTGATGATGTTCCTACCTTAATGATTCTCATGTCCATCCTTTCCAAATATAAGAAGATCAGATCCTTTTCAATTCCCATCATTGATAAAGATGCAGGATCCTTTCTACTTAGAGCATCTGCTACCTTTTTTTGCCTTAACAAGATGGTAGTGGATTGAGCAGTCATAATCCTTGATGAGATCTATCCATCTTCACTGGCGCATATTATGCTCTTTCTATGTGAATATATATTTGAGACTCTTGTGGTCAGTATATATCTCAAATTTTTCCCCATAGAGATAATGCCTCCAGATTTTCAACGCAAAGATCATAGTCACCAACTCCAGATCATGCGTGGGATAGTTTTGCTCATGGATTTTCAGCTTCCTTGAGGCATAGGCTATCACTTTATCATTTTTCATTGGCACACATCCTAATACTTTCTTATAAGCATCACTATACACCAAAAAGATTTCTCCACTTGAAGGGTGTGTGAGTATCGGTGCAGTGATAAACCACTTTTTCAACTCCTTGAAACAGTCTTCACATTCCTGTGTCCAGGCGAACTTTACTCCCATCCGTGTCAGCTTGGTCATTGGGTTTGACAATCGTGAAAAGTTCTTCACGAATCATCGATAATACCTATCTAGACCTAAAAAGCTGCGGATTTCCATTACAGAAGTTGGCCTCGGACACTCTTCAATATCCTTCATCTTGGAAGGGTCCACAGATATCCCTTTCCTGGTGATAACATGCCCCAAGAATGATACTTCCTCCATCCATAACTCAAATTTACTGTACTTTTCATACAACTTCTCCCTTCGCAGAGTCTTTAACATAGTTTCCAAATGCTCCTCGTGTTCCTCCTTGCTCTTCGAGTATATCAGAATATCATCAATAAAGACCACCACAAATTTGTCGAGGTAATATCTAAAGACTCTATTCATTAAATCCATGAAAATTTCTGGAGAATTAGTGAGTCTGAATGTCATAACTATGAATTAATAGTGTCCATACCTCATTTGAAAGGCAGTCTTGGGAATATCGTCCTTCCTCACCTTTAGTTGGTGATATCCCGGCCCAAGGTCCACCTTAGAGAAATAACTGGCCCCACAAAGCTAATCGGACAAGTCATATATCCATGGAAGGGGATACTTGTTCTTTATAGTGATTTTATTAAGCTCAAGATAATCAATGCAGAGGCGCATTGATCTATCCTTCTTCTTGACAAAGTGGACTAGTGCACCCCACGGTTAAGCACTCGGGTGTATAAAACCCTTCTCCATATTCTCCTGTAACTGATTCTTCATCTCTTCTAGCTCTATGGTGTCCATTCTGTAAGGTGTATTTGATATTGGAATAGATCCAGGGATAAGTTTAATTGAGAACTCAACCTCTCGGTCAGGGGGAATACTAGGCAACTCTTCGAGGAATACATCAGTGTAATCCCTCATAATGGGAATGTCTTCAAGAATGATTCTCTCCTTTGTCTCAATCATTTGAGCTAGGTATGCATGATCATAAGGAAGAAATATCCAAACTTGAGATGACGATTCGAAAGGAGACTCATCTTCCTCCTTGCACTTGTAAAGAAACAATGGATTCTTTGGGATGTTAAGAGTGATCTCCCTTTCCCGGAAATTGATATTGGCTTTGTATAAAGACAAACAATACATTCCTAAGATAGCGTCAAACTCCACCAATGGAAGTATGACAATATTTTCTGGGAGTTTCAATCCACAAACATTAATCGGGGATGAGTTATAAACCATGTATGCAATGATTTCCCCATTCCCTATTCTCACAGATAACTTTTCCTCCAAATTTTGAGGTGGTGTTTGAATAGTTCTACTAAACTTACAATATATTAAAGAATGTGTGGAACCAGAATCAAATAGTATGTTCGCTATTCTTGAATGAATAACTAGCGTACCTGTCACCACATCGTTTTTCGGCTCCACCTCAGCAGTAGTGTTAGCATAAGCCCTTCCTTGTTGCCTTGGAGGTTGTTGTTAATTGCCTCCGACAACACTCGGCTTAGGGAAATTGTTTGCATAATGCCCAAGCTCCTTGCAGTTATAACACTGCACTGCAGGCTGAGTGTTGATCTAAACCTTCCTTTATTCTTCAACATTAGTGGTATTTTTCAGATCCCTTCAGCAGTTCTTGGCCAGATGACCAAACTTCCCGCATTTGAAGCAATTCTTGGTTCCCTTGAGACAGTCACCAAGATGATTCTTCCCGCAATTTTTATAAAGGGGAAAGTGAGGCTTCTTTCCACCATGGGATTTGTTTGATGAACCACCCATGTTTTTCTCTATTTTCTACTTCTTGTCACTAGGCCCATGAGACCACTGAGAGTCTCCCATCTCCATTTCAACCTTGAGGGCACAACAGACAATATCTTCATAGCTGTCGAAGTCTCGAATCGCCAACACTCTTCATAGACTCGGCTTTAGTCCACTAAATAAGGGATCCACCTTGCTTTCAGTGTTCATGAAAAAGCCAGAGGTGTACCTTGCAAGCCTTGTGAAGTTCACTTCATACGCCCCGATGGACTCATCTTCCTTCTGCTTGAGTCCAAGGAACTCTCTTTCCATCTTGAGACGGAGGGTTCGAGGAAAATATTTGTTGAAAAACATACTCTTGAATTCCTCACAATCTATGGAATCAATTTCATCTTGGGACTTTGTACTCTTGATCAGTTTCCACCACTGACCAGTTTCCCTATAAAAACGATAGACTGCCAGTACAACTTTCTCTTCTTCCGAGCACTGGAGGACAGAGAAAATATTTTCAATGGAGTTAATCCATTGTTCTACGATGAGGGGATCAAAAGACCTGCTAAACATGGGAGGCCTTTGTCGTATGAAGGATTCTACAGCAACTTTCTCTTTTCTTGGAGGAGGGGGACGTTCCACCTGATTCAAGTTATTATTCATAACTCGAACCAGGTGAGCAAGTACTGCCATGAAGTTTTGAGCACCCGCTTCTGTCACATTAGGCATGTCATTAGGGCAATAATCACATTGCCTATCACATTGGTTGTTAGAGCATGTTCTTCTATTTCCTTCCATTAACTAAGAAAAAGAACGTATAATTAGAGGTATTGAATACTTAGCTATTGAGCATAAAAATAAAACTTTTAATATTAAAGGATAAACATATAAAAAATAAGTACATCCTAACTTGTGATTCCTTAGGTTTATATCTAGGTAATCCTCGATCTATTTCTTAACTTATATTCTTATGGGATTTTTTTCCTTAATAAAGCTTTGTACTAAGCTCATGAATCTACCAAATCATATCCCCCAGGAGTGTCGTAACCAAGAGTGCAGCAAGGCCCGTTATCGTGCACTAGTTCCCGTTCGAGTCTGGATCTAAGCGGTGTTTTCGGGTTTTACCCCTAGATACATCTGTGTTAGAGCCACCTCTACCTGCTCGTATCCAGACAGGGATGTATTTTCTTGATAAACCACTTACCCTATACTCACCAAAATTTAGGTCTATTTTCTTATACTTATTCTCATCCTTAAGGTTCTCTCTAAGGTTCTCTATTCATAATCTCCAAAAATAACTAGACCATCCTCTAATACCAACTATAGTAACCCGAGCCTTTTACATATAACATTTCATTATTTTAAGCATAATTAATCATCAGAGTACAAGCCAAAGATCATTAAGTCTACTGTCTTGGAAGACTAGGTACATATAACTTAAAACATGGGGGTAAAAACACTTCTTTATTTAATCTCCATAATGAGCTCCTAAATTTCTTTGAGACCTTACATCTTCATAGGGTACCCTGGGGAACACATGAACAAAGGGATGAGCTAAAAATACCCAGTAAAGGAATGAACATAAGGATACATCTCAAGAACATGAGTTTGGAGGCATGACATAATGATATCCAAATGATGAAACTTATGAAATCATTTAATATAAGCATGGGATCATATAAACATGGAATCATATAAATGTGGAAGAATCATAAATCATATCTTTAGTACGGGTCAAGGCTAACCGCCAATCCCGTTTCCCATTTTAGTACGGGTCAAGGCTAACCGCCAATCCCGTTTCACATCACTTCTCATGAGACTTATCCTTACCCAATGCATTGGAGCACTATCTGGGCACAACCATCTCAACATATTCATGAATATTCTTGCCAAATAAATAATCTTGCCTCATAAATAATCATACATAATCAACCATACATAAACATTAGGTTACCCATGGAAATAATTGGGTACCACAATCATGACATAAAACATATCCATTGGGCGTATCATAAAAGTGTCCATGAAAGGAAGGGATTAGAAAATACATAGACATTCATAGGAAAACACTCTAGAGCTTTTCAAATAGAAAAGAGGACATTCTTTTATATAAAACCAGAATTGAACCAATAATGTTTTCATAATAAAAATACTTATTTTATAAATACAATGGTGTTTTAAAATATAGGATAGAGTGTACTTGAAATTTGGGTAAAAATTTGGGAAGTCCCCTTAAAACTGGTTGGCTTATCGGAAAGTGCTAGGAAGGAATCTTTCAAAATCATGTATATCACCGAAAGAATGTGATGAAAGGGTCTTGATATAATAATCTTGTACAACTAACCAGAAGTCATAATACTCACATAGATAGATAAGATAACACCATTTTGAAAGAAATATAAGGCAACCCAAAAGAATGAAGAATGTTTGGGTAGAATTCGTTACGATTTTACCGGCATGGTGTTAGGTGTACCTAAGAGGACTTGATGAGATAGAGAAGGGGTTTATCATCACTTATAAAAATCAGGTAAGTATGGGGAATGTGTATAAACATACCCCATCACTTGGTATTACACAAAAAAACATAGCATAGAGAATAATCTTGATTAAGAGTGAAAAGGGGAGGGTCCCTTACCTCAAATCTGGTGGTGTTCTCCACATGTTATTAATGACCTGAATAAACAAATTAGGATTATTATTTCATAAGTACAGAACCTCTTATATATGTAATTGATTTATTATAACCCTTTTTAGTTCATTCAAATCCTTTTTGATTAGTTATAAGGTTCAATTTCATTGTTCGGGCTCGTTTGTTTACTTGGCTTTAAAAGACAAGTTCACTTATATTCAAGTTTGGATTATATGCAAGATGAAAGTGGTTGTACAGAATTGAAGTTACATTCTTTAGTTCATATCCAGGAGATTAAATGGTTTTAATTTTAATTAGGTTACTTAGAGTTATGTCAAATTATTATATATATAACCTTAGTGATAATCATTTTTGTTATTCAGTGGGTTTGATTACAAAGAATGTGTTTTGATTTATAGATTAATTCCATTTGTACCAAAGGATTAAAGAACCAAAAATAGGATATATTACTTATATAATAATCTGGTTCAACCATAACACAAATGGTTTCATGACCAGAATTAAAGATAATAACAAAAATTGATAAATGGTTGTCCTTGAATGTGCTAAATTAGCACATCTCAAACGGTGCTTTCATTTCTTTCAAATAAAAGGGTGAGGAAAGGAGAGAAGATAATGAAATATACCACTAGAATGAAGACATTCCGGTACATCTATGCTACTGGATTTATCATAATATTATGGTGAAGGGAGGTGAGGAAAAAATTAAAAAGAAAAGAACTTTAAGGAAAAGAAGAAATTTGGGAAGAGGAATTTACCTCTTGAGACTTCCTCCTTTGAGAACCTCTTAAGGGAAGAGGTTTTGGTATTTCGAGTTGGCTGGGAGATTTTGGATGTGGGGGAGGAACTTGGGGAGAGATTTGGGTAGAATTTAGAGAAGGCTTGGAGCTTTAGAGGAGTGGAGAGAAGAGGGAGTGAAGGGGGGGTTATAGTGGAGGAGAGGAGGGATTTCATGATATTATAATCCTTAATTTATTATTTCTTCACAAGACAAAGAATAGTAAGTATTCCATGAACAAGAATAGTAAATGGGTCATGTGAATTCGAACCATGGGTGGTGACATCATCCATGATGCTAGGAATAGTTTATTTAGCTTATAATGTATATATACGGTAAATTACCGTATTTTACTATCCATCAAAATTTCAAGTATTTCAGAAAAATCTCAAAAATTCACCCTAACTATTTTTCGACATATAGAATCAAAAAATGAATTCCATTTTTCAAAAATAATTTTCTAAATATTATTATTTTAATATTTAATGAAAATCATAATTTATGATCAAAAACCAGATTTAAAACATGAATTAACTCATTCTAAAACATTGGTATTTTGTACTTCCAACTTGAATATTTTTTTTATACTATCATAGGTGAGGTTACTATTAATTAGGGTATATCACTATTCATAAGGGTATGTTACTATTCATTAGGGTAGGTTACTATTCGCCAAAAAATTAAGTTTTTCTTATCGGACTCCAAAAAACATCTTGAACACAACTGTGTATGTCAGATTTTCAAAATTCCAAACACAGAAGTGAAAAACTTATGTTTAAAGGTCACTTATCACTTAGTAGTTCATTATTATGTGATTTATGGCATATTCATAAGAAGGGAATTTTCACTAAAAACATTGGGTCGTTACATACATGAATTGAATATTTAAAGGGAAAGTGAGAATGTAATTTTATTTGAATAAAATGTAAACATTTAGAGCCAAAATTAAAATTCTTCCTTTAAATGTGCTCAACGACTCCTTGGTTCTCCTCAAATGCATGCTCAATAAAAATATGGGAGCTCCATATTTTCCTCAGAAAGTGTAGGTGTTGTTCTTCCATCTTCCTCTAAGGAAAATAAATGATTGGCCGAATCTGAAAATTCAAAACAATAAGGAGTGATACTAAAATCAAATTGAATATAATTGAAAGAGATCTAGTTTAGGAAAGTTTCAACTCCCTATTTTGTTTCCGATTCAATCACTTCCTCAGTGGTAAGGTCCTCTTGAAGTTGGATCTCATCATCCTGGATTTCTTTAGTAAAATTAGGGAATTTTAATAGTGTTTCCTCCTTGGTATCTAGTTCAGGTTCAGGTTTCTCTAGATACTAACTAGTTATTTGATCCATTTGGATTCTCACTAAATTCATCTTTTCTTCAATCCTTTGAAATCGTTCATTTAAATCAATGTTAACAACTTATTGTTCTTGTTTACACCTTTGAGTAATTGTCGCAAGCATAATAATATGGTATGATATGATACATCATGGAAAAATATTTTAATAAAAAACTATTATTATTATTATTATTTTAAAAGCAGTGAAAGAAAAATATTATTGACTATAATGGTGATTCTTCATCTCCTCCCGTGAGGATGACCTAGATCTGATGCAAATGAGTTCTGCTCCCCCTTCTGATCAGAGGGGGGAGCTTCGCAACACCCTGACTCTCTTCTGCCATTCCCAAGGATTCAGATCTCCCTAAAAGTACTAGATCTATTCCAGGAGGCACTGTAGATTTCCCTTCTCCTGGTGGAGATTAATAGTGTCGCAGATTTATGCAAGCTCACCCCGGTCGCCTGATTTCATCCTCAACGCCCACCGGTTGATGAGTTCGAGATCTTCGTCTCTGTATCTTTGGAGCTACAGGAACACGTGGTTGTTATTCTGCTTGATCGAAGGCACATAATGATCTGATTTGGGTCGGAGGTGGACTTGATTGTTGTGTTGTCCAAGGCCCCTTGAAGATGAAACGGATCTACCTTATGCCTGTTTCGTTGGAGTTTTGATTTTCATATAAGGTGAGACCCAGTGAAAATTGCAACTTGGGTAAGTCTCCCTGTCCTACCTCTATCTTTCCAAAATATATCTATTCTATGTGCAATTGGAAATATGATCGGCCGATATCTATGTTCTGATCGTCAAACGGAGTCTATGTGTCACCCAATTTGTCCACAAATTTGTGTGGAGGTAGATGTCTCAAGGTCACCGGTGGATTGTGTCAAGATCACAGATAGCAAGGAGTTCTGTTGGAAACAGGAAGTCTTATTTGAGTCATAGATGCACTATTGTGTGGTCTATTGTCGATTTGGTCATCTGGATTTGGTTTGTTGCAGCGGAAGATTGAATGGCATTTCACAGGCGGTGGAAAGGAGAAGCACTGATGGTGGTGATGCCTCTGGATTGGCTCAAATTTTGGTTATGGATAATTCTGAGAAAACTTCGATAGCGTGAGGGAGTGAGAACGGGGGGAGGGGTGGCCTTGTGGAGCACGCTGTGAGTGTTGGTCATGGAGTTTCTACTGAACGGGGTGATCATGTGGGGATATCTTGCCTCGGTGATGCATTGAATGGTATAAGCATGGAGCGGGAGGTGTGGCAAGATGGAATTACATAGGTGAATACGCATTCTAGTGCAATGAAGGAGGTGTGGGAGTCACTGAATCCAACAGTGAAGCAGGTCTTTGAACGTATAAAATGTGATCTTGGTGTTGGGAATCTGCCCCTGTTGGAGGGTACTACTGTTTTTTGTCATGTGCAATCGGATTCTGACAATATGATCTGTGAGGAAGGAGGAATGTCCGAGGGTAATCATGTCCCGGGTGGAAAGGTGCTTTCTGGCAATAGATTTGAAGGCTTGGAGCAGGATTCACCCATTGTGATGGATGATCCTAAAGTACTTGAAGACTTGAACTTGCAGATTGGTTCCAAAAATCAGGAAATGGTTATAAAGGATGTTTTAAAGAAGGGGTCATTTGTTGGCCTTGTCAATGAGGTGAACTCTCAATGCCTTGCTTTGATTGATCATAATAGGCCCTCCTTAATGATTGGAGGAGAGTCTTTGTCGGCCTCTAAAGGCTCCTTGGTGAAGAAAGATGTTGGTTGCAAAAGCTTTGTCTCTGTGAATCTCACTGATAAATGGGGGAATGTTTTTGACAGCGATAAAGAGAATGATAAAGGTGCTACAAGACCTTAGAGCGATATTGTTCAAGGTGGACAGAATAAGATGTTTGAAAGTGAAGGAGCTATGATCGCTCCACCAAAGAGGAGGCCAAGGAAGGACTATTCTTACTTGTCGAAGTCGGTATCCACCAGGTCCTCATCCAGGAGGGAAAGAGGTGATGTCCCTAATTCTAAAAAGGGTCGTGTTAACAAGCAATCATGTAAGGAGCAACTCTCTGTAGAACAACTGGAGCATAGAAGGTAGTATGCCAAGGTATTGAAGCAATACAAAATGAACTCAGAGTGGGAATCAACAGCTGCAGAGGATGCAACTTACTATAGATGTGGTGAGGATTATGATTACTTTGATATGTAGTTTCTCTTTTCTGGTCGGAACTGATGTTTGGATATGGACGAGATGTATGCCAGTATCCTGCACTTTTTCCTTATTTTTTAATATATGGTCAGAGGATTTTTCTAAAATTAGTGAAAATTATTTACAATGTAAAAAAGAAAAAGTAAATAAACTACTAATTAGCTCCCCAACAACGTTGTCAGTTTTGATGCACGTCTGTCACGAGGTGTGGAAAAATCAAATTTCTGATTTTTCATAGTACAACATAGTTGCTGAACAGGATCATCGCACTTGAGGATCTTTAAAATTGTTTACTTACTAATTCTAAATCACTAAACACTACTTGGATTTTTTTTACTCTTATTGGATTTCTAAATCAATGAAATTTAAATGAAAGAAAAAAGTTGCAAAAATGAAACTAGCATGCTATAACAGAATGTGGTTAGTAAGGAAATAACAATAACTTGACATTTATGGTTTGATTTATGGGTTCCATCATTCTTATTGTTTAAATTTTGTCTCATACTCCAATTTTGAAAATCTCATGAATAACTTTGATAAGTCAATTTTGAAATCTCATGGGTGTGAAATTTCGAATGTCAAGACAATCTTAATTCCACATCTTCCTACAATCATGGTTGATGGCACACCTCAATTGAGAATGTGACACCTTTCAGGACTTGGCGCCATTGTATGTAGTTTCGTCCACTGAATGGGTCTATCCTTTTATTTAATTTTTTTAACTTCAGTCAAATATTCTAGAAAGATGTCGCGACAGATACTTCACCATTTTATTTTGTTGAACATCTCATTACATTGTTAAAAAGAGCAGGGTTTTTATTTTGTTGAACATCTCATTACATTGTTAAAAAGAGCAGGGTGTGCATGGGTTCCTGTATTGAAGATGATGCGCTCCCATTTATTGGAACCCACAAAACCACCGAGAAAACAGGCACTCATATTTTTCTGGAAGGCGGGGAGGAACCCAGGCACCTGCCGATGACCGCCGCGCCGTGGGAGTTCCCGCCGGAGCTGCCGTCGCGGGGGGGCTGGTACACCACCGGCAGAAACTCCTCGGTGTCGCACATGAACCTCGAGTTCCAGAACTGCTGCTTCAGCGCCTCCAAACCCTGCCACCACCCAACTCCATCAATCCTACGAACCCACTCCATCCGAGATTCAAATACGGCATCACCTGAATCTTGGCCGGCGTAACCTCGCAGACCTTCCGGGAGTTGTGAACCCCCCACCGGGATTCATGGCGGGCACGGTGGAACCCCACCGCAGCCGCGACGGAGGTGAAGTTCACGAACGCGTAGCCCAGGTTTGAGCAGGTCCTGTTAAGTCTTATCAGGGGAAAAAACAGAGATTCTTGCAAAAAGAATGAAAGACTAACATACTGGAAATCCATTGGCAAATAGAGGAAATCGTATGCGGAGAAAACAGAGTCCTCCTGGTTCGCTTTCCGGCAGTGCTCGTCCAACAGCCGAACCAAATTCCCTCTACTGTATTCGCCCACATAACCACATCAGAAAGATCTTGACACGAAAGGAAGTTAATGCAAACAGAAAAATGAAAGATAGAATCCGACAGTGATCCCATGAATGCAAGTAAAAGAACAACGACAGGTCCCCACAAACAACAGGCCAAGATTGGGACGCACTTTAACCTATTGGGAATGTTCTTTATCATCACAGTGGTCACGTTCCCCTCTTGAAAAGGGTAGGGAGACGAGGTGTGCGAGCCCAACGAAGCGGGGCGCCCGTGAGTTTTGCTATTCTTGACCCTCGAAGCGCGAAACGAAACACAACTCTGTTTCATCGCCTGCGGTTTTCTTCCGCCGTTGGACCGAACGGCGTTCGTAGCGGCCCCGCTTTCTCTCCGTGGTCTGCAAGTTTCATCAGCGCCGCCCCCTCTCTCAGGGAGGTCTTTCCGTTGGAGCCCGGGCTGCGCGGCGACGTCGTAGCGACTGACATTCGAAGGATTGGTTTTAGGAAGGACAAGAGACGGAGTGGTCAGATGATATAAAGTGCCGCACATGAAGGAACACGGCGGCGGAGGTGGCGGGAGGAGGTACAGCTCGGGATAAGAAAGCCACGGCGGCGTACCGGGAGAAGGAACGAAGGGCTGGGCCGCGGGGTTCAATGGCTTGCACGCCATTTCAGCCACCAGTCAGAAGAGGACGAGCCGAAGAAGATGAAGTGGATTAAATTGAATCATACCTGCTCGGAAGATCTCATACCAATGATGGGGATGGTTGTCCTGTGCATGGAGGATGGGATGGATGGCGTCGGAGTGGGTATGATTTGAGAATGGCTTTTTCGGCGGCGACGCTAAAAGATCCGGGCAATGATGAAATCTGAAGAAGGCGATGGCGATTACGTGCTGGCATTAATGGAGGGAGGGGAAGGGAATGGACGTGTAATAAATGAGGGTGGCGGCTTGTACAGCAAATCACGCACGCGACCGGCGCCTGGGTTATCTCCTTTCACGTTCCTGCGCCTGCGGATGGTCGATCCCTTCTTATCCGCCTGTCTGCAACAGTGGCAGCTGCCGCAGCAGATCGCCTGTTCGGTCTCCCGGCCGGGCCCGCTGTGTTTTGTATTTACTCTATTATGTATGTTATGTGTATTTTGTTCACAATATGCGTATGTATAGCGCTGAGAGTGTAATATAGCATGCTCAGGAGATCCCTTCGTTATTCATACTTGTTTAAATTCAAATTGATAATTTATTTATGAAATCTTATCCATGAATTACTATTCTTTGATTTATTAAGTTTAAATATAGCATGCTCACGAGATCTCTTCGACACACTAAATCGAGTGTAATACCTTAACAAATCTGGTTTCATCATATGGCGTTTTATCCATTCGATCACACTCAACTTCATCATAGGAAGAGTTTACCTGAATGAATGCAGGAAAAAAAAAAGAAAATTTAAAAATAAACATGAATTTGAACGTCAGGTCGTTGTGGACGATCGCCGCACATGTGCACTTCTCTCTCATCCACCACAAACAGAATTAAAACATTTAAATAGCCAAAGCACAATATTTCGAGAACACCGCAAAACCTCCATCGTGGCCAAGTCTCACGTCAGTCACTCGCCATCGTGAGTTTAAAAGGTCACAATGGAAGGGGAGATGGGGCAACATGGGGAGAGAGGTGGAGAGGAGGTGGATGAAGAAACATATTAATAAAAATATGAATTTAGAATTACACAAAATGGAAATTGAAACTAAAAAAATCTAAACAGAAGCTTAATCTCTGAAGTAGCGGATGATCCCTAGATCATACATCCTTTTCCATTCCACCCTGACAATTTATTTATAGGGCCAAAACATACCCCCGAGGCCTCATAAATCAACCAATAAATGGGTATTAATCTTCTCCGATCATAATGGGGAAGAAAAAGCCGTGTCCAACATTAATTACATCAAAATTTCTTGTTTCTCGGTCTAGCCACCATGGTTCACAGCAAGACACATAGTGTGTTTCACGCTGTGAATTTTGATATTGTCCTCCCAAGATAGTTTTCACTCGGATTGTCTTCACTTCGTGATTTCCTTCAAGGTTCACATCGCGAATAGACCATTCACGATGTGAATCGTGCTTTTCAAGTAGATTTGGATTCATTTTGCTTGATTCGTCTGTATCGAGCTTCAAAATTGGACTTTCACTTATCCTATCGCTAGTCATCATTTTCATCATGAATTTGTCACATTTTAGCTCGTCTTATGTCAAACATTATATCCTATGACAAACCGCATTCCATTCCCCAAACTTCTTTCACAGCTACATGGTTACCCCACCATGTTTTTAGTAATCTCATCCCGATTAAGAGGCGACACCACCTCAGCACATCTTGGACAACAACTATAGCATCCCGCCTTTTTTTTGTCACATAAACTTTCATTATATTATACAAAAATGAGGATCTTTAAGGTTTAGTGTCTTGGAAACCAAGAACTTAATACATGAAACAAAAAAAAAACATTCTTCTTAAACACTTGAAAGACTTATCCTTATGTTCATCATAGGTTCATTACTGCATCTCATAACCTGGGGACATACATCAAAAGAAAGGGTGAGCAGAAGGCCCAGTAAGGGAAACAAGAGAGAAACATTTTACATGTGAACTTGAGATACTTCAATAAGGTCAAGAAAAAGAACTTTAAGGCATGAGAAAGAAATCATGTGGCATATCATAATAAAACAACATTTTTCATAAGTTTAAGATGTGGCTACATCATTTAACATAGACAATCATGAACATATCACCCAGGTTCATCCCCAAGGTTTCATTTGAAAATTACCAAGGTTATTCATTAAGATATCGTGAAATTTGTAATCTCTAGTGGTTACATCATTACCCAATGCATTGGAGCGCTATCAGGGCGCACCCTTAAATTTATCATTGTTATCATGTGAGCCACATATATCATCATCAATGATTTCATAAACAACCCATATAACATAAAAGAAATGGGTTTCATTTCATAATCATAACGTTTTAAAAACTGTTTTAAAGACATGATCTTTATGTCACTTTAAACCCACGGAAAGGGAAAACGAGTTTCATGTATGTAAATCCCAGAAATTAAAAATAAAACATTTTGATATATATGTGAATACCCCTATATAAATAAGAGCTTTGAGTATCCACTTAATAACATGAAGTAATTTTGAGAAAAAGAGAGAGACATTTTGAGACGAAAATTCTGCAGCACAACGGCTACATTACTGGGTTTTAGAAAACGTTGAAAAGAGAGGGAACATGGGTCAAACATTCATAAATGACCCATAAAACAGTAGAGAGACATAATATGAAGGATATATGAACATGGTAATGAAATTTTAAAGACATACCATATGAAATGAAGAACATGAAAAGAAGACAAAAATAAGATTTCTCTTATGAAAATTCGGCAGCCTAACGACATCACTTAAACTTCAAAAAATGAATTGACGAGATCAAATAGGGTCTCTCATCATATGAACATAAAAGTTCAGTATGATAGATATAGAGATAATAACCCTACATAATAAAAAATAACTTGAAAGACTTGACATGAAAGTATAACTTTGAAAAATGAGAAGGGTGAAAGAATCCCTTAAAAATTCGGCATCACTTAAACTTCAACAAAAATGAATTGACGAGATCAAATAGGGTCTCTCATCATATGAACATAAAAGTTCAGTATGATAGATATAGATATCATACCCCAACATAATAAAAAGGAACTTTCAATACTTGACATGGAATTAGAACTTTGAAAAAGGAGAAAGGTGAAAGAACCACTTAAAAATTCGGCAGCCTAACAGCGCCACTTAAAATTTCAAAATACTGAATTGAAGATATCAAATGGGGTCTATCATCATATGATCATAAAAGATCAGTATGATAGATATAGAGATCATACCCCAACATAATAAAAATGAACTTTAAAGACTTGACAAGAAAATAGAACTTGAAAACGAGAATGGTGAAAAAATCTCTTAAAAATTCGGCAGCCTAACATCGCCACTTAAACATTCTTAAAATGAATCGATGAGAGAAAGAGGGGGTCTCTCATCATATGAACATGAAAAGGGAAGTAATATGAATATAGAAGAGCATCCTCCAACATAAGAACATGGAGCATAAAAGAAATGACATAAAAGAGATTACTTGAAAAGAAAGAGAGAGGTCGAATCCCTTACCTTAAAACGTAACTCTTAAAACTCAAAGGCTTGGACCTTGAGAGCTTGGGGGAACCTTGGGAGGACTCATTGGGAGGTAAGGAGACCCGAACTTCGTTGAGAATAATTTTGGAGTCCATAGGATGAGAGAATGACTTGGTATTTATAGGGAAAGTGAGGGGACAAGACATTAATGGCCAAGGGACACATCATAAGTGGGTTTCTCAAAACCATGTGCTCTCCCAAGATATTTCCCATGAAGTTAGGCCACATAGGGCCTCCAATACCAAAAATTCATCACTTTTGGTCAGCCAACCCATAAAATATCTCATGACATCATCATGACACAGTTATGATGTCATTAAACATACCGAAACCCTAAAACTGTATTTTTACTATTCACTGAAAATTCAACTTTCTCAGAAAAATCCAAAAATTTCACATTAACCAAATATCAATGATCTGATTTCAAAAATGAACTCCATTTTATAAAAATATGTTTTCCTAAATATTTTTAATTTAATTTTTAAATAAATACACTATTCACCGAAAATTCATTTTTTCATAAAAAATTCCCAAAATTACCTTAACATAATATCGATGCTCTAAGTTCAAAAATGAAATCCATTTTATAAAAATAATTTTCTAAATATTTTTAATTTAATTTTTAATTAAAAAACACTATTCACCTAAAAAAACTAATACTTGAATAATAATTTATGAAATCGTTATTTAACCATTTTATTAAATCACATTACTTAATCAAGGTGCCTAGATTATAATAATACTTTCTTTAAGTGAGATTACTAATCCATTTGGTCACATTACTAATCCTAAGCATAAAATCACTATTTATAATTTACTATTCATCAAAAATTAAGTTGATCTTATTAGACTCTAAATTTCGTAATGAACATAATTGTAGAAGACCATTTTCTGAAAATCATTACACATTTTTAATTATTTAAGGTTTACATAAACATTTTTTTTAAAATATCCTTTCTCTAAAATTCACCAAAAATATGCATACTATATTTATCCAGACATTTGAAAAGTCATAAACATCATGATAAGAAGAAATCCCAATTTTTATTTAAAACAAAGGATTACACAAGGCAGTTACGGTCTCCTTACATAGCCCCTTATCACACCAGCATAGGACCTAAGTGTAAGGTGTGCTATGATGAGAGAATCCGAGGGAGGCTCGACCAACATCGCACGAGTAGTAATTTCTATCAGTTTGAACTTCTCACAAAGGTGGTTCCGTTCAAACTTCACATGATGAAGTTCAGCTTGGGTTTGGTCCAGAGAAAAGCCCAGTGGTGCTACCTCCTTCCCAAGTTCTGTTAGATGGGCTTCGATCGGTCCAAGACTACTGGGTGAGGCCATCGAATCTTCGTTCTATATTAATTAACCAAGATCACTTGTATTTAGAGAAAAAAATTGAAACGTTTAGTTCACAGCGGTCATATTGACCAATGGTCATATAATTGTCAAAAACCCAACAGTATCATTTTAATTATACTCATGTTATCCAATGAAACAATATTGTGGAGTATAAAAAATAAAATAAAATAACACACAAAATTCGGAAACATGATTTATTCAAAATTCCGGGTCGTTACAACAACCTTGGTCAACATATGTGTTGCATTCAAAACTCCATTTGTCTTACACAAATCTAACACTTTATCCTCCAACAACATTCGTATAAAGTGATATATCAATTAAATATGCCTCATCTTGGAATGAAACATCAGATTGTTAGCAAAGATAATCACATTTTGTGAATCCAAAAACAATAACCATTCCTCCTACATTCTTCTAAGATCTTCCAATAGCTCCTTTATCCAAATCATCTCCTCCGTGCTTCTGTAAAAGCAACGTACTCTTCTTCTATTATGGAAAGAGAAACTATAGGTTGAAGCTTTGAAATCCAACTCACAGTCGTGCCTCTGAAAGTGAACAAATAACCCATGGTTCACTTATCTATATTTGAATCACCTCCAACGTCTAAGTCCTCAAATCATTGTGATGGTTTATCAATCTAAAGAAAAGAGACAAACTTCAAGAACCCTTCAAATACCAGAGGTTCCACTTTAACACTTCATAGGGTTTTCTTCTAGGATTTTTCAATGAATCTATCGACAACTCCCATTGTTAAAAAAATATTCAGTCATGTATAAACCATGGAATACATCAAGCATATGACGGTCGATGCATAGGGAACATTTAACATGTACTCCACCATAGCTTTTGTACATGGCATCCTCTCTTTGCTCAATATAAAATGACTGTCTTAGGGTGTGGTAATTGGATTGTCCTCACTCATCCTAAAGTGTTCCACCACCTTCCATACATAGTCAGAACAACTTAGGAACAATGTTCCAGAAGATAAGTACATTATAATCCACATCACTAAGATCCATTTAGTCAGACCAAGATCTTTCATCTTGAAAATATTGGACAATACAGCTTTCAACCCATTGATTATTTATTTTAATAGACTAGCGATATGCATGTCGTAAATAAAGAGAAGTAGGATAATGAAACATCCATTACAAAACACCTTCTAGTGACAACAACGATTTGTATTGCTCTAGATGAACTTTTGTTCCTCCACAAGTCCATTGAACTTCCAGCTCCACCATCTTGGTTCATTATTCAATCCATAAAGGCTTCGATTCAGCCTACACACAAGATTTAAGTTATGTTTATCCATGATTTTTTTCGAATACTCCATGTAAATTTCTCTAACTAAGTCCCTGTGAATAAAAGCAGTCTTCACGTCCAACTTCTCAAGAAGAATTCCTTCCACTAAAACCTTCCTAATTACCATTTGATTTGTTGTGGGTTTAAATACCAGATAAAATATGTCAAAAATACTCCACCACTTTAGTTTATTGAAACCCCCTAATGACATGTCTTGCCTTATCATTTGATTTATCCTTTAGCCGATAAACCCATTTATTTTTTAGGAACCTTCTTCTTAGCAGGATTTTCTATTTTCTCTAATGTTTTAGACACAATAACAGAACCAATCTCATGACCCATGACTAACTCCCACTGATTTGAGTCTTCCATATTCAAAGACACTTCCGAGATCTGAGGCCCTCCATCATCTATGATTAGTAAATAGTGAAAGCAACTTCTTTATCTTTTCACTTAGCGCCGGATTCTGGTAGATCTCCACAATTGAACTTTCAGCTTTGCTCCATCTAGAACTACTACTTCCAAAACTTCTCCTTATGAAGCTCTTACTCAAGCTTCTGTAGTCCTCGAGTTATATTGTTCTTCCAACCCTAAATGAACTATTCGAAACTGACCTCCTACTAGAATATCTTCTAGATCATATGGTGTCTTCTAAAATGATGTACTCCCTAAATTATTGGGAACATATATAACTTTTTCACATCCATTCTTCTAAACATCTACTTATGATGACAAATTGACATCATAAAAAATATCCACTTGGTTCTGATCTTTCCACAAGACCTCTTCATCATTTTGACTTCTGATTATATTTTGAGAGTTGTTATCCCAAAGTCAAAAAATAAATTTTAGGTCACTATACCCTATAAAGTAACATGCTTAGCACTTTGCCTCTAGCTTGGGAATATCTTTGGAATCAACATGGATGTCAAAGAGTGAACCAAAGAATTTGAGATGGGTTGTATTAATCTTTCTTCTCAAATAAAACTATTATGGATGTTCCTACCCCAATAGACAAGGACTCGTGTTTACCAAGTAGGCCACACAATTTACCACTTCAACCCACAACACCATGAGGAATCTCACATGAATACTCATGCTTCTTTATATCTTGACTAATATCCAATTCATCCTCCTCATGACCCCATTATATTACAAAGTTCCTGGTATGGTCTTCTTAAACAGTATTCCATTCCACCAATAAAACCTATGGAACTTTATACTTATATACTCCCCACTAACATCAAACCTCAAACACATATGTTTGCATCCATTCTCTTTTCCTACTATAGAAATCCATTAGACAAAGGTTTTGAATACCTTGGACTTGTGCTTGAGAAAGAACACTGATACCATCCATGTCACATCATCGATTAAGGTTACATAGTACAATGACCCTTCATTTGAATAAACTATAGCTAGCCCCCATATATCTGTATGAAGTAGTTCTAACTTCTAATTATTTATTATTTTAAATTCCATTTGGAATAAAACCTTCCACTCCATTCTAAGGATACAGTTTTTACATGTTTCGTATTACATGCTTCTGATGTCTAGGTAACTTGATATAAATGATAGAATAATGGACACATCAAACTGTAGTGTCTCACATTGAAAAAGAAGATGAAATTAAATAATAAAATCAGGAAATCATCCAACATATCTTTTGTTCATGGCGCCCTCTCTTTGATAAACATAAAATGACTATCTTGTGGTGTGGTATCTGGATTCACCTTACTCATCCTAAAGTGTTCCACAACCTTCCATACATAGTCGGACCAACTTAGGAAAAATGTTACAGAAGATATGTACCTTATAATCCACCTTCCAAAGATCTATTCAGTCGGACAAAGATCTTTCATCTTGAAATTTTTGTACAATGTAGCATTCAACCGATTGATTATTTCTTTTAACGAGCTAGAGATATGCATGTCATAAATAAAGAGAATTAGGATAATGAAACATCCATCATCTAACACCTTCCAGTGAGAACAATGATCTGTATTGCACTAGATGAACTTTCATTCATTCACAAAGGCGTTGAACTTCATGCTCCATTACCTTGGTGCAATATTCAATCCATAAAGGCTTAGATTCAGTATACACAAAAGATTTAATTTATGTTTATCCATGATTTGTTTTGAATACTCCATGTAAATTTCTCCAACTAAGTCCCCATGAATAAAAGAAGTATCCACATCAAACATCTCTAGAAGAATTACTTCAACTGAAACCATGCTAAGTACCATTTGAATTGTTGGGGGTTTAACCACCAGAGAAAGAATCTCAAAAAAATCTACAACTTAAGTTTATTGAACCCGCTAATGAAAAGTCTTTCCTTGTACCTCTGTTTATCATTTGATTTTCCTTTAGTCGATAAAACCATTTTATTTTTTAGGAACCTCCATCTTAACATTCTTTTCTGTTTTTTATCATGTTCTAGACACATGCAAGGAACCAATCTCATGACCCCTGGATAACTCCCATTGATTTGAGTCTTCCATATTAAAATACACTTCCTAGATCTCATCCCCTCCATCATCTATGAGTAGAAAATAGTGTAAGCTTCTTCTGTATCTTTTCACTTAGTGCTGAATCCTAGTAGATCTCTATAGTTGAACTTATAGCTTTTCTCCTTCTATAACTACTACTTCCAAAACTTCACCTTCCGAAGCTCTTCCTCGAGAATCTGTAGTTATCAAGTTATCTTTTTCTTCCAACCATGAACACACTATTAGAATCTTACTTCCTACTATAATATCTTCTAGATCACATGGTTTCTTCTGAAATGATGTACTCCCTAAATTATTTGGGACATATGTAAATTTTTGACACATATTCATCTAAACCTAAACTTATGATGATTATTTTATATCATAAAAAATATCCACTTGGTTATGATCTTTCCACAAGGCCACTTCATCATTTTGACTTCTCATTTTATTTTGAGAGTTGTTATCCCAAAGTTCAAAACCAAATTATAGGTCACTATACCCTATAAAGTAACATGCTTAGCACTTTTCCTCTAGCTTATTCCTATCTTTGGAATCAACACAGATGTTAGAGAGTAAACCAAATAATTTGATATGGGTAATACCAATCTTTCTTCTTAAATAAAAATCTTTTGGAATTTCCTTCTGATGTGGCCTTGTTTTACATAGTTTGCCACATCATTTTTACTTAATTTTTAATGATTTAATTAATTATTTAAGCACTTTTTACTAAATAAATGTACTTTTGTATTTTTATAATTATATTTATTAATTAATAAATTTTTATAATTAATTATGTATTTTTAGTCTTTAAATTAATTATTTTAATCTTACTTTACTTTTCTAATTTAATTATTTCTTAATAAGTTTTGTTTATTAAAATATGCTTGAATTTTTAATAAATTATCATCTTTTTTAAACAATTATTTAATCATTGTATTTATATTTATCAAACTTATAATTTATTATAATATTTTACCCTTTAATTTAGTTTCATTAAAATATATTAATTTAATTAATTAATATGTTTAATAACCCTTCTAATTAATTAAGTTAAGAATTTGAGTTTAAATTAAATGAAATAGTGTGATTTTAACTTTAAGTTTTCACTTAGTTATTTAATTAGTTAAATTAGATTTTTAAAACATTAACTATTTAATCTTATGTATACAATTAAATTATTAAATAGTTAAAACATATTTTTAGTCTAAGGGTGAGACTGACTGGAGCTATCAGTGATTCATTGAGTCACTGATGCTATCCTTTTTCACTCACTGTTTACCCTGTAATTAATTTATATAATAAATTTTAATTTAAGTCTTCTTTCAACATATTTTAACAATAATCTAGTTTTTAATTTAAGTGTTATCAATTAATAATTTAAATTGTAATTTTATAAGTTTAAAGTTTAACTATAATTCAGTTTTAATTAGCCTTCTTTTAATTTTTAAATTTCAATCTTTGTATTTTTGATTTTATGTTTTTAATTGGTTAATTATTTTTAATATTTGTATTTAGTTAACTTAAGTTTTAATTTTAAGTTTAATCTAGGAAATTTTATTTTTTTGTCACACCGTTAGTTTATTCCTTTTATCTTGCTACCATTAGTTTTATTTTATGTATGCTATCAGTGAACTTTTATTTATCTGTTTCAGTGACCTTTTATTTATCTGTATTGATAACCTTAATATTTTATAAACTATCTCTCACCTTACCTTCTTTATCTCAACCACTGGTGACCCTTTATTTTTTGAAACTATCGGTAGCCTATTTTTTTTACTATCGTTGAACTTTTATAACTATCAGTAGCCGAGTTTTTTTTTTACATTTTTTCAAAAAAAAATTAAAAATACAGCCAGGTTTAAAATATTTTTTTTTACATCCCAAAGGCGGCACACCATGTGTTGCCTTTTGGGCATTTCAGCGCTGAAGAAAGGCGGCACCTGGTGTGCCACCTTTGCCCATAATTAAAGAACAAAGGCGGCACACCAGGTGCCACCTTTGGACAAAAAAAAATTAATAAAATTTTTAATTATAACTTAGTCCTAACTTTGTCTTAGCATTCAGATGAATTCCAACAATGAAAACCTCAACCAGCTTATGTGCTTTACACACAATAGAAACATCTTTGCAATTTTGTCATGCCCCTGAGTATAAATCAACCTCAAAAGCTCTAGATAATTTTTCATGGTAAAGTGAGATGAGAAGGGAGGTATTATACAATTAGGAAGAGAGATTCTAGAAATGTGCAATGCTATGACAAACCTTTAGACGAAATGTGTCAGTTCCCCACTAGATGTGCATGTTCCTTCAAAATTTTCAGGCTGGAGATAATCCACCTTAAGTTCCACATAGCCTTATGCCTTCCATGGATTAATGTCAAACACTTCATCCCATTTTTTTACTTTATGGGGAAGTAAAACCTCATTCCTTTGAATATGCACATTACCATGAACATATAAAATCAGCATTTTGCAAGAAAAACTACTAATCTCATGTTCACTGAAATTCCCCTTAACGTAAGAATGATACAAATAGTGTAAGTACCCAATAGCAAGCTTCCAATCCATTTTGACTAGGCTATGTGGAATCATTAGTGTTTTGATCTGATTAATAATTTAAAAGGTTTCAAAACCACCTTTCTGAAACTCAAAAATGTTTCAAGTAAGTGACTTTGAATGCCTATAAAATATAAACCATAATATCTATTGAAATGAAACTTAAAAGATGGATCAAACATATAATAAGTAATTGAAAATAAAAACCATTTCTTAAAAATTGTTGATGAAATACAATTATAAGCTTTCAATAACACTTCTTGTAACTCAAAAATATTTCATATATGAGACTTTGAAAGCCTATAAAATATAAACTTAAAGACTCATATAAATGAAACTTAGAACACATATTAAACATATAAGAAGTAGTAGAAAAGTAATTAGTTAATTCTGGTGAGGGGGAAAACTGTTAGACCCTAGAATTGAAGGATAATGAGGATGACAAGGAAACATCAACCCCCATGCCCACCCCTTCCACCCATTCAACCAACTTCAGTAACTCCTATAGAAGTAGCTTTTCAAAAAAAATGAAATGTCACAACACCACAGCTTCCTACATACATATTAACCCCCCAATTCAGTTTCATTAAATGTGGACATCCCCCATTTTTACCAAAGTCAATGATGCACTATTAAACCACCACTTTCAACCCCCGCCTAAAAAATACAAAATGATTTGAGGGATGAGAAATGATTCGACGCATTTACTTAGTTTTTAATGATTTAAAAACCTTATCAATGCCTCTTTTACCTCCCAATCTCGCCGCTCCCTTACTTCAAACAACCAGTTCTTGAATGATCAAGAACCGAAGATGCTGCACTGCTGTGTTCAAACAAAGCTTGGTCAAGATATATCCGAGACCGAATCATCAATGTGGGAGGAGCCGCACTACGCCTCGCAGTTACACATTGCTATCCTCCTCTTGAAGCCGCCGCAGATCTAAAAACCAGGGCAGGAGCTCGAATCGCCATCGCATGGGAATGCAACTGCAAGGAGGAGTTCGACTGAAGCTGAGTAGCCATTGCACTTTGTCGCTGCTATGGATCTAAATCGTTGGACTGAGTTACAAGCAATAGCTCGTCCATTGCGAGTACTGAGGAGTATGAAATTGGAGCTGCCGCTGCTGAAGGATGTCACGCTAGGAGAGGAGCAGATGGGCCATCATAGACTTCCATATTGCCGCTGTGCAGAGAAATCCAGAGGAACTTCCACCTCTGCCGCATTCATGGATGAGAAGCTGATGAATACCCCCTTTTTTAGGGCTGCGTCGATTTTTTGGGGAGGGGGAAGAAAGGGATAAAAAAAATTAAATAAAATAAAATAAAACTGAAATAAAAATAACTAAATTTAAGTATTAAACTTTAATAATTATAATTTTATTATAAATATAAGATATTTAATATTTATAAAACAGAATATTTAATTTAATTAACTTTAATTAAACTTTATTAAACTAAATTAAATTTTAATAACTTCTAAATTGAAATAAATAAATTATTATTTAATATTACATATCAAATAATTGTTTAATAATAAAATATATAAAATAAAATATGAATAAGTTATAAATAAATAAAACTAATTGATTAAAAAATGGTAATACTTTTATTTTTAAATAATAATAAACTTAATGTTTATAATTTACTTTAATAATGTTAATTAATAAAAATTAATAACTTAATAAAAATTTAACATTTAAATAAATAACTAATAAAACCTCTTATACTTAAATAACAATAATGACTTTACTATTAACAAATTAGATCAACTTATAATACTTAAATCATTTTAACTTAACTTTTATAATTAAATAATAACTATTCTAATAATAAAATTTTACTTCATTTTAATCAATAATAATATAATTACAAGTTCTTAATAATACTAATAAAATAATTTAATTAATAACATTATTTAAAAGTTTATTAATTCTTTTAAACAATTTTTTAATAAGATATTGCCTTAAATTATAATTTTTTTATTTCCTTCATGTTTTAATTGTGTTGTTTGTTTTTCTTGCGCAGGTTCATTCAAGAGACGGGAAAATGACCAAGTGCATTCAACTATCTCACTTGAAGTTAGTTACAAGGGAATAGATAGCGCGACATGTCAATCATGAAAAAACACAAGTGTGTGGTGCACAAGTGAGGGACACTTGATGTTAGTGGAAAACAAGGGGTGACGTGCAGCTTATGACAACAAGATTTAAAAATCAAAGCAAGTAGCAGAATTTGGGGCAGTGCATACACATTCAATCATTCACGTCCAGGCAGAGCAAGAATAGAGGGCGATTCTTGAACCACTTCCTGAAATTTAAGGAGTTTAGGAGTAGAACATCATTTGGGGAGTTCTTTTTACCTCGTGTTTTAGTATTTTTACTCTATTTTAGTATGATACAATTGCTGTATTGATAATGAACATGGATGTTGGAAAAATCATATAGTTTGGGGATAAATTTAAGTTCTGCTGGTTATCTTTTAATTTTCTTTTTCACTTTATCATTTCGATGTATTTAGTATTGATCGACAAGATCAATACTGAATTCATTCAATCACTTGTACCATTAGAACTTAATTTCTAAATTTCACAATCCATTGGTGAAATTGAACATGGAAATATCTTTCAAAAGATAATAAATTCATAAGACTTCAAGATTTTTGGTGAGTTATTCCTGTTGACATTTATAAATAACTACTTTCACAGTTGATCTATTTTAGAGTGGAGAACTTTGAACTTGATCAACCTGTCTGACTTAACTCCTAGGGAGGGAAGTAAGTCATTCTCTTTTAAAAGTGGTATACTGCAACAACATTTAAGTGAATTGGAATACTTTTAAAACCAGTAGAATGAGGATTTTTCCCCAGTCATTACATTCTGGTAGTTCACTTATCATCGTACTATATTTTTGTTGTTTACTATTTTCAATTTATATTCTTTTTCATATTAGTCTAGATCAAAAATTAAAAAATGTTGAGTTACTTTGATGCATTATAAAAGCACAAAAAAAATTGAAAAATGTAAAAATTAAACAAAATAGAAAAACTACTCCACTGCTGACAGCAGTGGGGTCTTTTGAAGAGTTTTAGAAAATTTTTGCTCAAAATTTCCTCCTCTGTGGGTTCGACCCTACTTTCCCCATATACAGTAGTTAGTAGGATTATACGTTCTAAACTTTGACCGACTTCAATGATGATCGACATAAAGTTTTTTACACTATTACCGAGGAAGGCACGAGCCATTCATTTTCAAAAAAAACTTAAAAAAAATCACATATAAAAAAAACTAAAAAAAAATTGAAATAAAAATTGAAAAATATTTAAAAACTCAATTCTGTCAACTTATATGTATTACTGTACTGCTGTTGTTGTTTGTGATGAATTTCACTTTTTATCACTTATTGCATGAGCACTAGGCCTACTGCTGATAGATTAGATCCCTTGAACCTTGAATTAGATAAACATTAACTACTCTAAGAAAGAAAAACAAATTTGAAATGGAGAACCTATATGTGGGAGTTCCTGCACCTAACAACTTTCAAAATCAACCAGAACTCTTAGATGAAGTTGAAAGGCCTAAGATGAAGGAGTTCCAACTTCCTCAAGTTTCAAGCAATCCATCTTCTATTAGGTTATCTACCAGAGCCTGAAATTATGAGCTAAAACAGTAACACATTTCACTGATGCCTGCATTTAATGGACTCTCTAGCCTTCATTAGAGATTTTTATAACACTGTACAACAATTACCTCTTCTAAAACTTACATAAAATGAACTAAGAAAGTGATTCTTTCCCTTTTTCCTTTAAGGGAATGCTAGGAATTGGTTTTTGAGTCTAGATGAGTACATATTTGAAAACTGGGATCAAGCATACGATTCTTTCATTATGAAATATTATCCTTAAAGACTGAAAGGTGAACTGAGAACAAAGATAACTAGTTTCTATTAAGAGTATGGAGATTATTTTCATGAATCTTGGGATAAATTTAGGGATCTTCTTAGGAAGTGTCCCCATCATCAACTCCCATCTCACCTTCTTATGGACACCATCTATGAAGTGCTTTCATCCTCTGGACAAAATATAGTTGATCAAGATTCTATGGGTAACTACATTGACAAGAAAAATGAAGAGTTGAAGCAAATTTTTAATAATCTTGCCCTGAATTCACAACATAAAAATTCAAGAAGGAAAGGAGTCAATATAAATGTAAATTTTAACACTAGTTCAACAAATAAAACTCAAGCTTAACTTGCTGAAATCACCAACCAATTGCAATCTTTAATGAACCAGAATTCAAAACAAACTGTTAATCAACTGGGCTATCAAAACACCAATCAATCATTAAGATAATAGTTTGTCTAGTGTGGTATGTTTAGGCATACTGAAAAATTCTGTCCTAACTTTGATATCACCACCCAATAAGATGAAAATTCAAAATTTGTCAATTATAGTCATAGGATTCCTCCTAAAGTAGATCAATTTTCAAATAATTATAACAAAGGCTACAGGAAATATCCAAATTTATCATGGAATGATCAAGGCCTAATTAAGAAATCCACTGCCCCTAATTACTCTAACCAACCAAGACCAAACTTTCAAAATCAACAAAGGGGTGAGTCTTCAAATGCGCAAGGAAATAGTGATAATCAAATGTCTTTTAAGATTGATTTAATCTTGAAAAAAACTATCAATCAAGAGGAAAGTTACATGAATCAGATAACCAACCAACAAAATAAATATGATTCAGATAAAATGAAAAATTATGTAAGAATTCTGAACATGGAAACACAACTTGACCAACTTGCTAGAGATTTTTCATCTAGGGAAAAAGGTAAACTTCCAAGCACAACTGAACTTAACCCTAGAGAGAATTCCATGGCGGTAGTAACTAGAAGTGGGCTGAATACTCAAACTGTTGTTGAAAAAGTCCTTCTAAAATACCCAAAATGAAAATCTTCTTGATTCTAGAACCAAAAATATGCTTTGTTCACATGCTGGAAATTCACAGAAAGCTGTAGAAAATGATCAAAATATGAATTTATCATCTGAAACTCAAGATGAAAACTCATCTAAAAATCAAAGGAATAAAGGAAAAGAAAAATTTTAGGAAGAGGTGAGGGATATACCCACGGTCCTTAAAAATATTCCCCACTCATCGCTTTTCCTGAAAAGCTAAAATCTGAAAGTAACACCAAGTATGAACTTCTTCAGTTCCATGGTCTCCTTTACAAAATTCAAGTAAAAATTCCATTCATTCAAGCCTTAATTCAAATTCCATCTTACTTTAAATCTCTCAAAAAAATTAATTTTAACAAAAATACCCTTGAAGAATTTTCTACCTACAGCCTCACTGAAGAGTGTAGTGCTATGCTCCAAAAGAAAATCCCACCTTAATTGAAAGACCCAGGTAGTTTTGATATTCCTTGAACCCTTGGAAATTCGGATCATCTCAATTGTTTGTGTGATTTAGGTGTTAGTATTAACTTTCTCCCATACTCACTATTTCGACCGTTGAGGTTGGGTGACCTTCAACCCACTACAGCCATACTACAGTTAGCTGATAGATCTTTCACTCATCCTGTGGGTAAGATAGATGACTTGCTAGTTGGGGTAGGGAAGTTGTTTCCGCCTACAGACTTTTTAGTCTTAGACATGGAGTGTGATCAAGAGGTGAACATCATCTTGGGTAGGCCCTTCTTAGCCATAGGTGGTGATATTATTGATGGTTCTAAGGGTTAGCATATTTTTAAAATTGGAGAACAACAAGAAGAATTCAATGTGTTTAAAAATGTTTAAGGACCAACATTTTCTGAAAACTGTTCAATGGTAGTGTCCTTAGAGGATGAAAATTCTACTAAAAACATTTAAGAATCTAAAAATCAATCATTTTTTGATGAAACTCATTTGGAAGTTTAAAATCAGGACTTACATGCTTCAAAAATTGAAAATTCTACTCAAACACTAAATCTGGAAATTTTCCAGAAATGGACAACTCTCCAGTTTCAGCTGCAGAAAAGTCCTCTATTTCTGAACATAGGAGATTTTTGAGTGAATTTAAAGGTGTTTTTGTTAACACCAACCTTTCTTATTACTTTGATGAATTTGAGGAAAAAATTATAAAATAACTTGATGATTTTTCTTTGATTGACTTGTTAAATTCTGACCTAGAATGTCTGGACAGTATGCTACCCACTTTGGACAGCAACACTGTTAATTCTGAATCTAAGCTAGAAATTGAAGATCTTTCATCATTTAATACTCCTTACAAGAGATATTATGAAGATATTGGACCTCCCAAGCCTAAGAATCTCCATTCTAGTGCATAATCAAACACTCTTGAACTAAAACCAATCCCTGCTCATTTGAAATATTCATTTTGGGGCGTGAATTTCACTTTTCCAGTCATAATTACTTCTGAACTTAATGAAAATAAAGAAAAAAGACTATTGAGTGAGTTGAAAAAGTTTAAATCTTCCATAGACTGGACCATAGATGATATTAAGGGTTTTAGTCCCTCATTCTGCATGCATAAAATACATATGGAGTCTGACCATAAGCCTAGGGTAGACTGTCAAAGAAGATTGAATCCAAATATAAAAGAAGTTGTGACAGAGGAAGTGATTAAGTTATTAGACATTGGAACCATATATCGCATTTTTGAAAATGCTTGGGTCATCCCTCAGGTTGTTCCCAAGAAAGGAGGTTTCACTATAGTTAAAAATGGGAAAAATGAATAAATCTAAGTTATGAAAGCCACAAAATAGAGAGTTTATATAGATTATAGGAAGATTAATGAATCCACTAGGAATGATAATTTTATAATTCCCTTCCTAGATAAAATCATTGAGAGGCTTGCTGAAAATGAGTTTTTCTGTTTCCTGGATGGGTATTCTAGTTACAACCAGATTCCTGTTTCTCCATAGGATCAGGAAAAGACCACTTTCACATGCCCCTTTGGGACATTTTCTCATAGATGGATGCCCTTTGGGTTATGTGAAGGTCCTTCCACCTTTCAAAGGTGTTTGATGACTATCATTTCAGATATGATTGAAAAAATTATTGAGATTTTCATGTATGATTTATCCATTGCGGGTAACACTTTTGATAAATGTCTGGGAAATTTTGAGTTAGTTTCGAAAAGATATATTGAAACCAACTTTGTTCAAAGGTGTTAGAAGTTTCCTAGGGCATGCCGATTTTTAATAGAGATTCATAAAAAACTTTTCCAAAATAACTAAGCCCTTGTGTTATTTTCTTTTCAAGGATTCACCATTCAACTTTGATGAAAACTGTTTGAAATAATTTAATTTTCTTAAAGAAAAACTCACTACATCACCTAATATCACTACACCTGACGGGAAACTACCTTTTGAACTTATGTGTGATGCTAGTGGTGTGAATGTAGGTGCTGTCCTTGAAAAGAGGAAAGATAGGAAGTTACATGTGGTTTATTATTCTAGAATATTGCTAGATGAGGCCCAAAAGAATTATACCACCACTTAAAAAGAATTTCTGGTTGTTGTGTTCGCTCTAGAGAAGTTTAGACAGTATATTTTAGGCTCAAAATTTATCATTTTCATTGACCATTATACCTTGAAGTATTTTTTTTCTAAGAAATAAATTATACCAAGGTTGATTAGATGGATTATATTACTACAAGAGTTTGATTTAGTGATTAGGGATAAGCATGGAGTTGAAAATATAGTTGTTGACCACCTATTTAGGATTCCTCTTACTCAATCTGAAGATACTAGGGAAATAAAATCTTCCTTTCCTCATGAAAAACTACTCTGTGTTTCTACTGGGCTATCTGCTTGGTATGCAGATTTTTCCAACTTCCTGGTAGCAGGTGTCTTTCCTAAAAATCTATCCAATGAACAAAGAAGAAATTAATTTCTAAGCTTAAATACTACCTTTGGGATGATCCTCAACTATTTAGGAGATGTACTGATGGTATCCTTAGGAGGTGTGTGACTGAAGAAGAGATGATGTCTATCTTAGAGAGTTGTCACTTCTAACCTTAGGGAGGTCACCATGGTGGTGAAAGGACTGCTCAAAAATTCTTACAATCAGGTTTCAATTGGCCTACTCATTTTATGGATACTAGAAGCTTTGTGGTTGGCTGTGACAAGTTCCAAAGGATAGGAAATGTGGGTAGGAAATAAGAGTTACCCCAAAAAGGAATTTTAGAAGTAGAGATTTTTGATGTTTGGGGTTTAGATTTCATGGGTCCAGTTTCATCTTATCATGAGAATGAGTATATTCTTGTTGCTGTAGATTATGTGTCAAAATGGGTTGAGGCAGTGGCACTGCCAACAACCTAGCCAACTATGTAATAAAATTTCTCAAGAAGAACATATTTTCAAGATTTGGAATTCCCAAATCCTTTATCACTGATAATAGAACACACTTTAAGAACTACGAATTTAAATCTTTGATGAAAAAATATGGCTGTGTTCATAAAATTGGAACTTCTTATCATCCATAGTCTAGTGGACAGGTGGAAATTTCAAACAGGGAACTGAAAAAGATACTTGACAAAACTGTGTCAAATTCAAGGAAGGACTGGTCTCTTAAATTATATAAAGATTTATGGGAATATAAAATTGATTTCAAGACCCCAATAGTTATGTCTCCTTAAAGGATGTTGTTTAGAAAATGCTGTCATTTACCTATGGAGTTACAACACAAGTCTTATTGGGAAGTTAAGGCTCTGAATTTTGATTTTAATAGTGCTGGTGAGAGGAGATTACTTGAGTTAAGTGAGCTGGATGAGATTAGGAGATAAAGTTATGACAATTCAAGAATTTATAAAAAGTAAACTAAAATATTTCATGATTCTATAATTCAAGTCAAAGAATTAAAACCTGGACAGAAGGTCCTCCTCTATAACTCTAGACTTAAACTCTTTCCTAGAAAACATAAGTCCCAGTGGTCTGAACCTTTTACTATTGTGAGAGTTCTTAAGAATGGAGCTGTTGAAGTTATAGGTGAAGAAAACAAACACATGTTGGTTAATGGGAAGAGAGTGAAACTTTATTTTTAAGGACAACTGAATAGCTTGGTTTCCTTCATTGTGCTTGAGAAATAATGTTGAATAAAGTCTAGATGAAGACTTTAAATCATAGTACTGCATGGGAGGCAACCCACGGTTCTTTTTGTCTTTAATTTGTTTAAATTTTATCCTTGAATAAAGTGCTTCTTCTATGATATGTTTTTGTGAAATTCCTGCTATGACTTGCTCTTGTTTTTCTTGTTCTGTTTCACAGTTACCAAGAAATGGTTGTTTTTTCATTTAAGGAGTGGAATTACCTTTCTGAAGCTTTAATGAAAAGCATTAAGTTAGGGAAGTACCTTACTATTAATTTTTTTTTCATTTTTCAACTCCTTAATGCTTTAGAAAAAAATATTATGCTTGTCCCTTTGTTTTTAGAAAATTCTGCATGTTCCTTTTGAAGAAATTGGAATTAAATGACAAATATTAAAATCATTCCACTGGTTTAAACTATGTGTGGGGGGTACATTCTTGCTGGTTTTTTTGTTTTTCATTGAAACTTCTTATCTAAGGGGTGTTAGCATGCATTTTTCTACTATATTGAATACTCATTTGAATCATACTTTCTTAAATTTCTAAACCCAGTAAAATTTTCACATACAAGATTCATGAAACTATTTGAGCTTTCTTGAAAATATGTGTCACTAGCTTTAATGTTAATGCATGTTCTTGCTAATGAACTTTCTATTAAGTTATTCATTGTGGAACACAATATTTTTCAAACTTCAAAGATACCCTTTTATACATGTCATAAATCTACTTTATTGAAAATCTTTTTTGAAATATTATTGTCACAATCAATCTTATTAATATTTAGAAGTCAAATTTTGGGACAAATTTGAATTTTAAGTGTGGGGGAGGGGGTCAATTATTTACTGTGCTAAACTGTACTTAATTGAAAGCCCATCAATTCCCTCTGAAACTTCATTCTTTTTGAAAAAATGGGTAAAATGTTTCAAAAATTTTCAAAATTATTTTTATGATTTTAGGATTTATTATTTCTTCAATCGAGTCTTGACAAAGGATGTTGCCTGATTATTAGTTAAGAGTTGTTTTGTGTATGAAATTAATTATAATGAATGATTACTGAGTGATCCTTAGTTATTTAATAGAGATTTTGGTTTAGGAACTACTTTTGAGAGTGATATGGGTAACTTGTCTGTGGAGTTATAATCATAAACCTTGGAACTGGTTGTTTGATATTGATCCTAGGGGCCTCATTTTTCTTTTAATTATAAAAGGCAATCACTTTAGTGTGCCAAAATAAATGATTTTTGATATAAATCTTTTGAAACTAGAGTAGTCTGATCATCTTGGATCCCACATTGAAACGCTGAGACCCTAGATGCTGGGGGCTTTTCTATTTACTATAAGCCCTCTGTACACCTTGAATAAGTGCATTTCATAGTATTTAACACATGATACATGGTTTGGTAAAAATAAAATAAAATGTCTGGGGTCAAAAATGAGTTCATTAAGGTGCGGGGAATGATGAATGCCTGACGAAGAAGGGATCATTTAGTTTATATAGAAGTCATTTAGGTTGTATCATTAAGGTGATTCAAAAAAAATATATTTATTTTTGGAACTTAGGAAATGGTCATTATACAAAGTTCCTACTGTTAAGTTCTTAACTCCACTGAATTTTAACATTTTGTTACTCTTGAAGTTATCTTTTAAGCATGGCTTGGATTGGATCATTACGTTGATTCACATATGAGGCAGGAAACCTTTATTGATAGTTGGTTCATTGCCTTCCTACTTACCAATGAGAATTTTCTCGAGGCAAGACTTGTTTTGAACTGATTTTTTTCAAAAAGCCTATTTTTCATGTTTATGTCCTCTGTTTGTAAGTGATGAACATGTTACAGTTTGAGCTGAATCATTAATACTACTTTTGTCTTTCAAAGTTAACAAAGCATGAGATTGTTTAAGGACAAACAATGCTTAAGTGTGGGGGAATTTTATGCGGCCTTGTTTTACACAGTTTGCCACATCATTTTTACTTAGTTTTTAATGATTTAATTAATTATTTAAGATTTTTTTACTAAATAAATTTACTTTTGTATTTTTATAATTGAATTTTTTTAATTAATTAATTATGTATTTGTAGTCTTTAAATTAGTTATTTTAATCTTACTTTTGTAACACCACAAGATTTCATAGTACATTATTTCTTCAAAGTAATGAAATAACTTACACTACATGAAACACTGATTTCAAGCGCACCACGACTTACCAAACTAGCCATTCAAAAGCAGTTATAAATAGTATTAACTGAATTTTGAACTTTATATAATCCTTATAATTTTAGAATCCATATTATGAGTTTCTTAGACATAATGTAAGAACAAATTCATTTTTTTTTCAGATAAAAGAATTATTTTTCAAAAAATACAATTTTACCACCTTTTGATAGAAACCCCTTTTTAAATCCAATATTTGAAACTTTTATATATTCAATTTGACAAAATAAACTTCTTCTTTAGAATCGGGACATAAGAATTTAGTTTCAATAAATTTTTGGTGTTTTTCTGATAACTTTCATATTTGGGTAAATAGTGAAAAATACTAGATTTTAACTAAAAAAAACTTTTTTAATCAAAATAATTTATATTGTTGAATTATAAATTTTAATGGTTTGAAAGTATATAGTAATTTTATTAACCATATAATATAAAAATACAAAGATATATGGTAATTGTCAAACTATTTAACTAAGAGTTAAATCTAAAAGATAAAGTTAATATAGTGACCCAAACCTATCTAAAACCTATTGGTTGAGTGGTTTTCGACCCATACCCACCTTAGACTTTAAATAATCTATTTTGGACCCATTAGAAACCAAAAATTATTTTATTATAAAATAATATTTCTAGCTTTTCCTAAGGTGCCCCTCATCCGTCTTATAAAAGGGCACTCCCCCTTCTCGCTAATTCACACATTCAAAGCCATTTGGATCAGCCAAAACCTACCCAAATACCCTCTCAACTGTCCTCCATTAATTATAGATGCCTTAATTTAGTCATAAATCCAACCTAAGGAGCCCTTTTGACTAAATCAAAAGGAATAACCCGAAGAAGAGGTAAATATTTCATCACCTCTTTCAAGTTCCTTTCTTCTTCCACTACCTCTTTCTTTGTTATTTACATTCTAAAATAATAACTCTAGTATATTCTATATACTATGATGTTATTATAAATATGGTAAAACCATATTCATTATTCTATCCATACTTTGAATGACATGTCACCATACGTGCGTACGTACGGCTTACCGTCTCCACGTTGTGGTGTAATTGTTATCAATACATTATTTTTTGGATGGGTATAATAATGATGTGTAATTGATGTAAAAAATAAATATAACATGATAATGATTCTGTATATATGATATACCATCCAATTATATATTATTTTAATATCAAAATAATGATATTGTCACTCATGCGTACATACAAATTACCGTCTCCACGAACGCGATGAGATTCGTTCCCCATCGTATCCATTCAAGAATAATTTTCATTATATTATTAAAAATAATTTTTAAAGACATAATATCATTCTGAATATGAATTATATACATCCTATCCATAACAAACATTACTTATGTAACAAAGCATATAAAGGAAAACGAATCAGTTAACACACGAAATGACGATAATACTAAGATATTATTAACAAAGAAATATTAAAAGATCATATATGATAGCATATTAATGTATATAATTATTGTATAATTTAATAACAATTATTTTACCATTATACTGGAGGTTAACCTACCTTCGACCAATGAAAAGTACAAGGTAAGGTTTAATTCTACAATCTCTTCATTATCTGAGGTTGTTTATACGTAATTATCTACTGGGACCTCTTTATCATCCACATACATGTTTCTTAAAAATGTATTTCAAAACATTTTTACTATTTTATATACTATGGGTTAAATTCATTTATACCCTTGTTTAACTTTATAAGATGTTTATAAAGGAATCTTTCCATCATTTTCCAAACAAGGTACTTTTTGACCTTTTCGACAAATTTAAGGTAAGAATGTTTTTAACATATATGGCGGGTGCATCTATTTTATGCCATTATAACATCGTTGAAGCTTAACTTACAATATTATAAGAATATTTTCAAAATAAATTTTTTCTTTTATAATTATATGACTTTTAAATGATTTCAAAATTGAAAGAGATATTTCTAAAAAAATGTTTTGATTTCATCTATGTCAACATCCTTTAATGGATTGTAAGGTTATTTGAAGTTGATTTATTATGATACAAAACTTCCATATTGTATTGAAGGTTTTGTGATATGTTTGACTTTTGATGTGCTATTTTTATACCATTCATGGTTTATGGATAAAGTATTGACATTTCGTATGCTAGTTTTAATATGAATGTTTATGTTATGTTTAAACCTTTTCAAATGAGGAATGCGTTGGATTTAGTAAGTGACGGGTGGAGACCGCTATAGCTTCTCGATGCATCGGTAGGTCTCATGAGACAAACATGTGTCTTGGCACAAGGCCTTGACAAAATCTTATTTGTATTCTTGGAACAAGGCCTTGACTATGTGGTTATGAAAGTCTGGCATTATGCATTCCATCATTATTAAAGTGGCTATTGATATTGCATGTGATTATTCAACTAGTAGAATATCCATGTGAGCAAGTAAATGGCATTATTTTGATTTATATTTTCCATATTATGATGAAGTTTATGTTGAAAAGGCTTTTGTTTTAGTTTTATACATTACCTTAAATGTTTATGCTTATTTATGAAAGCTTCCGCTATATTGTTATCCTTACTGAGCATCTGAGCTCACCCCTTTCTATCTTTTATTTTTCCTAGGATGTGAAGAAGTATAATATGACTGACCAACAAGGATAGTCTATGGGATCTTAGTGTTGTCTATGGAAACAATGATATTGTAGTTTTTCATTTTATGATGTAATGTAAACCTTATGAATGTATCTAGTACTTACAAGACTACTAAACTAATCAGTCTATCGAGACTTGATCTTTTGTGATCATGCCAATGATACGTAATAACGCACCGACTCTGGGTAACCAGGGTCGGGGCGTCACAACTTTTCTAATTTAATCATTTCTCAATTAGTTTTGTTTATTAAAATCTGCTTGAATTATTAATAAATTAACATCTATTTTAGAAAATTATTTAATCATTGTATTTCTATTTATCTAACATATAATTTATTTTAATATTTTATCCTTTAATTTAGTTTCATTAAAATATATTAACTTCATTAATTAATAGGTTTAATCATCCTGTTAAAAAATTTAGTTAAGAATTTGAGTTTAAATTAAATAAAATAGTGTGATATTAACTTTAAGTTTTTACTTAGTTATTTAATTAATTAAATTAGAATTTTAAAACATGAACTATTTAATCTTATGTATGCAGTTAAATTATTAAATAGTTAACAAATGTTTTTAGTCTAAGGGCGAGACACACTAGAGCTATCAGCGATTCATTGACTCGCCGATGCTATCCTTTTTCACTCACTGTTTACCATGAAATTAATTTATATAATAAATTTTAATTTAGGTCTTCTATCGACCTAGTTTAATAATAAACCAGATTTTAATTTAATTGTTATCAATTAATAATTTAAATTTTAATTTAAAAAGTTTAAAGTTTAAATATAATTCAGTTTTAATTAGCCTTCTTTTAATTTTTAAATTTCATTCATTGAATTTTTTATTTTCTTTTTAACTAGTTAATTATTTTCAATATTTTTATTTAGTTAACTTATGTTTTAATTTTAATTTCAATTTATAGAGTTTTATTTTTTATCTCACCATTAGGTCATTTCTTTTATCTTGGTACCATTAGTTTTATTTTCTCTATGCTATCAATGTCCTTTTATTTATCTACATCGGTGACCTTTTATTTATCTGTATCAGTAACCTTAATATTTTATAAACTATCGGTGAACTTACCTTGTTTTTCTCAACCATCGGTAACCCTTTATTTTTTAAGTATCGGTAGCCTTTAATTTTTTTACTATCGGTGACCTTTTATAACTATCGATAGCCTCTTTTTTTTGCAACTATGACCTTTGCACCGCTTCTCCGTCTCACTGTTCTCCCCTGTTAAGCATATCTTCCCTATCTTCAGCACTGCAAGTCAACAGTGACTCCCCTGATTCTCACCATCACTACCGCATCCACCAAAACCTTATTGATGCCTCTTCTACCTCCCAATCTCGCCGCTTCATTACTTCAAACCACCATTTCTGGACTGATCATGAACTGAAGATTCCACACTTATGCATTCGAATGAAGCTAAGTTGAGATATATCCGAGACCGAATCATCACAGTGGGAGGAGTTGCACCATGCCTCACAGTTACACATTTATATCCTTCTCTTAAAGCCGTAGGAGATAAAAAAACCAGGGGAGGAGCTCGAATCACCATCGCCTGGGAATGGAACTGCAAGGAGGAGTTCAGCTAAAGATGGGTATTCATTGCACTTTGCCGCTGATATGAATTTGAATCGATGGACTGAGTTGAAAGAAAGAGCTCATCCATCACTGGTACTGAGGAGTATAAAATTGGATCCACCACTGTTGAAGGATGCCGCACTAGGAGAGGAGGAGCTGGGCCATCACAGACTTCTGCATCGCCGCTGTGTAGAGAAATCCGAAGGAACTACCACCTGCACAGCCTTCATAGAGAATAAGCTGATGAAGACCCCCCTTTTTAGGGTTGCATCGGTTTTTTTGGGGGGAGAGATATAATAAGATAAAATAAAACTAAAATAAAAATAACTAAATTTAAGTATTAAACTTTAATAATTATAAATTTATTATAAATATAAGATATTTAATATTTATAAAATATAATATTTAATTTAGTTAACTTTAATTAAACATTATTAAACTAAATTAAATTTTAATAACTTTTAAATTGAATTTATTTAAAGTTTAATATCTAATATTTTTTTAATAATAAAATATATAAAATAAAATACGACTAAGTTATAAATAAACTAAACAAACCGATTAAAAAATGGTAATAATTTTATTTTTAAATAATAAAAAACATGATGTTTATAATTTACTTTAATAACGTTAATGAATAAAAATTAATAACTTAATAACAATTTAATATTTAAATTAATAACTAATAAAACCTCTTATACTTAAAATATAATAATAAATTTACTATTAATAAATTCAATCAACTTATAGTACTTAAATTATTTTAACTTAACTTTTATAATTAAATAATAACCATTCTAATAATAATTTTTTACTTCATTTTAATCAATAATAATATAATCAATAGTTATTAATAATACTAATAAAATAATTTATTTAATAACATTATTTAAAAGTTTATTAATTCTTCTAAATGACTTTTTAATAAGATATTGTCTTAAATTATAATTTTTTTATTTCCTTCGTGTTTTAATTGTGTTGTTTGTTTTTCATGCACAGGTTCATTCAAGAGATGGGAAAATGACCAATTGAATTCAACTAACTCACTTGAAGTTAGCTACTAGGGAAAAGTTAACATGACCTGTCAGTCATGAAAAAATGAAAGTACGTGGTGCACAAGTGACAAACACTTGAAGTCGGGGGAAAATTAGGGGTGACATGAAGCTTATGACAACATGATTTAAAAAGAAAAGAAAGTTTCAGAATTGGGGGCAGTACATACACATTCAATCATCCATATCCAGGTAGAGAAAGAATATAGGGCGATTTTTGAACCACTTCCTAGAGTTGAAGGAGTTTAGGAGAAGAACATCTTTTGTGAAGTTCTTTTTCCCTCATGTTTTAGTATTTGTACTCTGTTTTAGTATGTTACAATTTCTGTATTGATAATGAACATGAATATTGGCTAAATCATCTAGTTCGAGGATAAATTAAAGTTACCTTGGTTATCTTTTAATTTTCCTTTTCACTTTATCATTTCGATGTATTCAGTATTGATCGGCGAGATCAATAATGAATTCATTCAATTGCTTGTACCAATAGAACTTAATTTCAAAATTTCACAATCAATTGGTGATATTGATCATGGAAACACCTTCAAAATATAGTAAATTCATAAGACTTCTGGATTTACGGTGAGTTCATCCTGTGGCAATTTAAAAATAATGACTTTCACAATTGATCTATTTTAGAGTGGATAACTCTGAACTTGATCAACCTGTCCGACCTAACTCATGGAGAGGGAAGTAAGTCATTCTCTTTAAATAGTGGTATACTAAAATAACTTTTAAGTGAATTGGAATAATTTTAAAACCAGTAGAATGAATATTTTTTCCCAGGCATTACATTTAGGTAGTTCACTTATCATTGTTATATATTTTCATTGTTTACTGTTTTAAATTTATTTTCGTTTTCATCTTAGTGAAGATAAAAAATTAAAAAATGCTGAGTTACTTTACTGCATTAAAAGAACAAAAACAATTAAAAAAATATAAAAAGTAAAAAAATAGAAAATCTACTCCACTACTAATAACAGTGGGGTATTTTAAAAAGTTTAAGAAACATTTTGCTCAAAATTTCCTTCTCAGTGGGTTCGAACCTACTTGCCACATATACAGTAGTTAGTAGGATTATAAATTTAAAACGTTGACCGACTTCAACAATGGTCGGAATAAACTTCCCCAATAGATAAGGACTCTTGTTTACAAAGCAGTACATACATTTTAACCCTTCCAACCACAAAAACTTGAAAAATATCACATGAATCTTCATGCTTATTTCCATATTTACTAATGTACAATTCATCCTCTTCATGATGCCATTATATTCCAAATTTCCTGGTATGGTATTCTCAAACAGTATGCCATTCCTCCAACAAAACCTTTGGAATTCCCTACTTTTATACTCCCCACTAACATGAGACCTCAAACACATAAGTTTGCATCCATTTTCTTTTTTTACTATAACACTCCATTAAACAACAATTCTGAATACATTGGTCTAGTGCTTGAGAAATAACACTCACACCATCCATGTCACATCATCGATTAAGGTTACATAGTACAATGACCCTTCATTTTAATAAACCATAGTTGGCCCCCATAGATCTGTATGAACTTGTTCTAACTTCTAATTCTTTATTATTTTACATTCCATTAAGAATAACACCTTTCACTCTCTACCAAGGATACACTCTTCACATGTTTCATATTACATGCTTATGATATTTAGTATTCCTTTGTTGGATAGTAATTTAATCTAATTCCCATTCAAGTGACCTAGACACTTATTCCTTGAATTTGCTAATATTATCTGTCTGGAATAAGTTAAACCTTTTATAAATTCCATGAGGTACAATGTCTCATCCTTCACCCCTTTTCCCATGACAATGGATATGTGTGTGATGTTGTACCTCTCACTCTCTTAGATGTTTTAATGATAACATACACCCTTTATGATTCTATCCATTTATTTTGATATCATTTTAGTTAATATTGTTTAGATGTCATCTTATGATGTTGGTTAGCTGATCAATAGGTTCAAGAGGCATTTAGAGACCATTTTAAAGGACCTCATTAGGCTGAAACAGCTGATACTTAGAGGTAAACTACCTACCAACTGGTAAGAAAAATATAAGTAGCTAGGCTCTTCCAAGACCACTGGCTAACTGATGTAAGGCCACCAACTAGATGGTGATGGTTGGATAACCCACCAACTATCCATTGGAGTATAGCAGCCGATTAGTGGGTTTTTTTAGGAAGCCATACTAGTAATTGGAGCCTATCCCCTATGAACTCTCTCACCTCCCAATGACTCCCAACACCTCTGAAACAACCATGGGAACTCTATAGGATATAAATACACCCCCATAAGGCTTGGACACTATTGATGATAATTTTTGCTTCTCTTGATCTATTTTTGTGATTCCCTTATTTTAAACATTTACACTTTCATAATTTGTATATATTTTAATCATTTTTATATACCAATCTTGTTGGGATAACTAAGAGTGTGATGTAAAGGGTTTGTACAAAAAAAAAATCTTCTTATTCTCCTTCTTAGGTTTCCACTATGATCAAATTGACAGTTCTTGGATTTCTTGATTTCACCATATAAAAGAAGTGTAACTTGGTTTCTTTATTTCCCCATTTAAAAATAAGGGTTTTCCTTTGTAGTCATGTTTTTGTATACCATTGAATCTAATGGATAATGGGAATCTCCACGCCTTTGAGAATAGGGGATGTAGACACTCATATTGATTGAATTCAAAACTCTTTTATCATATTTTATTGTACTTTTATTTATTCATCTCTCCTTTTCATTTATAATCTAATACACGTAGTATTTAAATTTTATTTATCAATTAATTTGTTATTTTATTTTTTTAAAAGGATATTCACACCTCCTATTTCCATCCTACCCAAACCATAAATGATCATCAGTTTCATCATTTATTTCTAAAACATAAACAGTTTCATGGAATGATAATAAAATATGGACACTTCCTCTGACACCCAAGGTTCTCTTGAAGGACAATTAGTGGTTTAAGATCCATTATTTTATTTCTCATATTATAATTATTTGAAAATATGAATTTATAAATTTATTAAAACTACATGTTACCCCATTTGGAAGAGTTTCATTCATGGATATACACCCACTAAGGAATTAGTGGAAAAAATGGGCTCATGATGATATTAAAACCTTTGAGATTGGTGGAAAATCCATGAATTCTGTTCCTTGTAGGTTAGGTCAAAACAAATTTAATCATATTTCCACCTTTAAAATTGCACAAGAAATTTTGAATTTTGCTGAAGTTACACACAAGGGAGATAAAAAAGTCAGAGACACGAGACTTGTCATGTTTCATTAAGAATTTTAAAGTTTTATCATTCATTATAATGGATCAATTACTAAAATATTTACTCATATTACTAACATTTGAAATGGTATAAAATCTATTGGTTATGTTCTTAATGTAAAAATTATTATGATGAATATACTTTTGGTATTTCCAAGTTTATTACTATACAAGGAAACAACAATTAATGAAGAAAATGATATAAAAAATGTGCTATTAGAATAACTCATTAGGCTACTCATGACATATGAGATTACTATGAAGCGAAAAACATTAAAAGGAATAAAAAAAGTAAAGGTAAAGAAGAATATTCCTTTACAAAAATATATGATTAATCTTATGGTAGTGATGTTGAAATTTCTCTCTTAGCCAAGAAGATGAAAAAATTCATAAGGAATAAGAAATATTTTCATCATTCCAGAAAATATAATCAACATGGAGAACAAGAGGTAACTTGATATAAATGCAAGAATAATGGACACATCAAACTGGAGTATCTCACATTCAAAAAGAAGATGAAATAAAAAAATAAAATCTGGAAATCATTTAAATTTTCTATATGGCATGCTAATGATTATTCCCCCACCTCAATCAAATCAAGTGATGATAGTGACAAATTTCACATGAACAAAATTAAGTTAGACAATGAGGTAAATTATGCTACTTCATCTTGTTATTTAAGTCATATAAATTACTAAGATCTTAAATATACTTAAGATAAACTCTGATATGTATTTTTTGAACATACCATACAATTAAATGACCTTAAAAGATTTATAGTCAAGTAATTATTGAGAAGGACCATCTCTCCAAATAAAATGATGAATTATCATTAAAATTAATAGAGAAAAAATGACCAAAAATTATAACTCTCTATTAATTAGATTAAAAACTCTATTTCTAAGTTCACACATGGTGATTTGAATATTAAAAAAACTATGGGTTCCAAAATTAATGTGAAAAATAATTTTGGGTTTGAATTTTCTAATGAAGATAGAACCTCTAAAATTACTACTTTTATAAGAGGTTTCTCTCAAAATAAATCTTGAAATTAATATCATAAAATTGGGAAACTATTATTAATTTTATTATAACAATTTTAGATATGGTGGACCCAAAAGTGTATATCTATTTTTTAATATTTCATTCAAAAATTCATTTACAAAACACATATGGGTTATAAAGTTTCTTTTAACTAACATTAGTGGACCCAAATTTATTTGGGTACCAAAGGATTTAATATCTTTATTATTTTATAGGATAAAAGTATTAATAAAAAATGATATAGAACTACATGGAACACCAATTGTGGGTTTTTGAGACACATGTGTAGTGATACTTTGAGTTCAAATATCTTGAAATGCTTGATGGATGCCATATAACCTTTGGTGAAAGATCACAGAGTAATATCACAAGTATAAGAGCTTTTATTTTCTTAAATTATACCCATATTAAATATGTTTTATATGTTAATGGTTAAACCATAATACACTTAGTATTATCTAATTTCATGATAGTGGTTTAAGAAGTTTCTTTTAAAAATGAGGTTTGTAATGTTTTTGACTCCAAAGGAAATATTTTATTTTCAGACACTCCATTTCAAAATTTCAATGTTATTAATTTATACTATCTTCCTAGGCAACATTTTAATTTTTTATGTGCATAAGATTGTGATTCATGGCTACAATATAAGTGCCTTGGTCCTTGTAGCACACACACAATTTCCAAACTCAACCAAAATCAACTATTATGATATTTTCCTAAATTAAATTTCAAAATCGACATTGTGTGTGATCCTTGTCAACTAGGAAAGTAACAAAAATATTCCTTTAAATCTAAAAAGTATTTTTCCACATATAAGTGAATTGAAATTTCAAACCTTGATTTATTTGGACTAACCCAATTTCAATGTATAGGTGGTAAATATTACACATTTGTAATTTTCAATGATTATACAATATCTACTTGGGTTTATTTAATGACTCATAAAAACGAGTCTTATAATGTCTTCATTAAATACACCAAGATTGTTGAAAATTGAAAAGTATATATGATCATATAAATTCAAAGTGATCATGGTGGAGAGTTTGAAAATAATTATTCTAATTAACTTTTCAAATCATAAGGTTATAATCATTTTCTTTCCACTCCTAGGACTCCCCAACAAAACAAGGTTGTTGAAAAATGGAATCTAACTCTAAAAGGTATTACAAGAACTCTCTTGAATAAATTAAAACACCCTCAATATTTTTGGGTTGAGGCATTCAATACTTCTTGTTATACCTTGAACCATGTTCTCATAAGACCCATCCTTAAGAATACCCACAATTATATTTAGAAAGGGAAAACACCTAAAGTTGGTTATTTTAAGGTTTTTGGGCACAAATGATTTATTCTTAACTCCAAATACAACTTTGAAAAATTTATCCCTGAATTCAATGAAAAGTATTTTTAATGGGTACTCTAACTCAAGTAAAACATACTAAATCATTAATAAATGTACTATAACCATAAAATACTCAATTCACATAAGAGTTTATGAAAATTTTCCAAAACATCATCCTTAAATAGAAGATATTGAGGTTGAACTGGGAAATTTGAGCTTAAAATAACCACCCCATTTTAAAGAAATTGATGTTGAGGAAGAACCAATATCTATCCCTTTTCCCAAGGCATGGTTGTAATATAAAGACCAACCTTTAGAAAATATTATTAGTGATTTGTAAGAGGATACTCATTTTATAAGGACATTTTTAAATGTGGATAAACATAATGCTTTTATTTCACACCCAGAAACCCAAAATATTGATGATTCCACTAATAATGAAAATTGGGTACTTGAAATTTAAGAGGATTTGAACCAATTAACAAGGAAAAATATTTGGACTCTCATTGAAATCTCAATGATCCTACCATTATTGGTGTCAAATGAGTTTTTAGGAATAATTTAGATGAGAAAGGTAATATCACTCGTAAAAAATCTAGAATCATATCCAAGAGCTATAACCAAGAAGAAGAATTTGATTATGATGAGAACTATTCACCCATTCTATGACTTGAGTTAATTAGAATCTTATTCGCATTCAACACCCACATAAATTTTAAATTTTTTCCACTGGATGTCAAAAGTTTCTTTTTAATGGTTTTCTTGATTAAAAGGTTTTTGTTTAACAACCTTCCCATTTAAATATTCATAATAATCAAATCATTTTTTCAAGATAATTGAGGCTCTTTATGGTTTAAAACATACCCATAAGGCCTACTGTTGGTTGGAGTAGAGTACTCAAGAGGGGGGTGAATTGAGTATCTATTCAAAATTTCTGTTTAAAAATTGTTCTTAAAAGGGTTCCCCGATAAAGTTAAATACAACCCAGTTAATCAAGGTTATACGGTTATGAAAGTTTGAAAGTTTAAATAAATTCTTAGAATATTGATTAATTCTCAGTAATATTAATATTGGTTATTAAAATTAATTTTTAAGCTATTCTAATAAGTCAATACAACTATAACTTATTTTTAAGATTAACTATCAAAGTAAATTTAGTGAATTCTGAATTAAACAGTAAAATAGAGACAACTAAAATAGACAGCACTGCAGATATAAAACAAGTGTTTAAGTCTCAAGTAGAGTCCTAATCCACTCCACTTGGTGATCACCTACCACTAAGAAGTTTATATAAATAAACTAGATATACATACTATTTCGGGATTTACAACAGACCACAAGACTGTCCAGGTCACATGACCTATTCCACAGTTCTTCGTGGGTTTGAACTAATAGGTTAAACACAACTACTTCCGAACTTATCTGTGGGAATACACAGGTTTAAAAACATGTAAGAGAAAGGATATCTTGTATCCTTCAGTTTTATGCAGGAGACAGTGCATGTTTAGTACACAAACACACACTGCTCGAAAGAAAATAGAAATAATACACAGTAGAGAAGAAATGACGTGATAGGGTTAGAAGTGCTTTGAGTGTTAGTCTATGCAGCTCTGGACTTCTGAGATGAAACAAATGCAGAAATCAAGTCCTCTTGTGGAAAAAAGAGTATCGTAAGTCAACTAGGTCTAGCTTGTATTCTTCATGGTATTATCAATGCGAAGATATGCTTGGCGATTATGATCTATGGTGTCCAGCTTGTTGATTCAAGAATACTTCATGTGATCTTCAGGAATGTTGAGTTTGATGTGTCACTTCTTGTTTTCAAGAAATCTTGTGTGTACTTTTTTATTGCGATCTCTATTGTTTCTGGGATTCCCTTATCTTTTATTCTTATAGTACATGTGTTGGAGCTGACATGATGCATGTATTCTGCACCTCGTACCTCATATTTTCAGATGATATGTCTACAAAGAAACATTAATTATGTCAGTGCATTTAGAAGCTTCAAATATGACCATTATAAATTAAATGAAAAAAATGAAAAAAATTTAGAAATGATGTCACAGTTTTTATGTAAATGGTGTCTCTGTGAAACGGTGTCTCCATGAAACAATTTATTCTTCTTTTTCTTTGAACGGTGAGACAACTATGATGGCATAGTCTAATCGAGATAAAAAATAGGTATCACAGATGTGGTGTTAGGATCACGATGTCTGGTCACGGTGTCTGGATAGTCACAGTGTCTAGATTGTTATGGTGTCTGGATGGTCATGGTGTCTGGATGGTCACGGTGTCTGGATGTCAATGGTGTTTGGATGGTCACAATGTTTGGATGGTCACGGTTTCTGGATGGTCACGGTGTTTGGATGGTTAGGGTGTCTCGAGGGTTAGGATGTCTGGATGGTCATGATGGCTGGATAGTCACAATGTCTGGATGGTCATAGTGTGTGGAGGGTCACTCTGTCTAGATGGTCACGGTGTCTGGATGGTCATGGTGTTTGGATGGTTAAGGTGTCTGGATGGTCACGGTGTCTGGATCCTTTTCTAGAAAAGAACAATCGGTGGCAGACTCATGGTTTCTCAGACATAGTCAAATATCTGAATATAGACTTAAACCGTGATATTTATAAAATGGTTTAGACTTAGTCATTCATCAATGAAATCATTATGAAGTGAATTAAATATAGTATAAAATAATTAAAATTAATGTATAGAAATTAAGATATTGGATAGGTTTCTTTAAAGCATAAAGATACTAATATTCTGTATATATGACTTGAGATATATTACACAAGATTAATAGGATTTAAAGAATATATATGATTTGTGATCATTAAAACATGATTAATACATGAGGAGTCCAGCAATCTCCCCCTTTTTGATGATCAAAAATCAGGTGAGTGAGAGATTTATTCTTAGGTAATGTGTCTCTTCTTTAATGTGCATTTAGTGCCTATAGAAAACATATTTCTCCCCCTTTTGGGATTATAAAAAAGAATAAAATAAGAAATATAAAATAAATAAGCACAATGCATTAGATTGATAAAAAATGGTAGTACAAGAAGAAAGGGACAAGAATACATAAAACACCCCCATCAAAAGATAGTAATCACTGTTCTTCAGCACTGGCTTGTCTTCTCCTTTCCCTTGGCAGCAACATCAGAAGAAGAATCCATAGGAGCAGAGGTTGAATTAGAGGAAGGGAGTGAACCAGTGGATAGAGAAGGTAAAGGGAGTCCTTCTAAAATAGAAAGGGATAAGGTAGGTGTAGTAGAAGACCGAGGCAACTGTCGATCAAGGATTACAGGCCTAATATGAATCAGGGACTGACTAACAGTCATAGATGTGGAGGCTAGGGAAGAGGATGAGAAGGTAGGAAAACTATATCTCAAAGGTGCAGCTACATGAGATACAATGGTAGTACTCTGAACATGACGATAAGGCCTTAAAAGATTGATAAAATCAGTAATGATTTCACCACCATACTGTATAGCTTTCTCAAAGTCGTCCTTGTTCTCCATAAACTTATCCAAAAAAGGAGTAAAATATTTGAGCTTTTGGACTTGAGTTTTGAAAGCTTGAGTTACAGGAGGGATCCTCAGATTCTCCCCAAGATACATGAAGTGGTTTGTCATGTCATTCTTAGAGAAGATTAGATTGAAGTAGAAGTCAAATTTCATATAAATTTATTTCTGATAATCATTAGCAATATTGAAATGGATGCGCACCAAATCAAGAACTATGTCACTATTCTTGATAAATTCAGATAGAGATTATTTATCGAAGCCACTAAGCACAACCTGAAGTTATTTTTTGACAACTGTTCAGAGAAGATCACTTTCTAAAGAAGGTTGAGAAGACTATCTAGTAGTATGAGAAGTAGTGATAGCCGAGTTAAGAGATTTCAGTTGATTTAGAACTTTCTGTAGGAACCCCTTATACTCATGAGTTAACTTGTTAAGTCCAATAACAAGCTCACACATCTCTTGAACAATATTCTTGTTTCTTTCAGCTACTTTGTTGGCTACAATGGTTAGATGAGGTTGAATCAGTGAGGCTACATCCTGTGGGGGTCTGAGTAGCAATATATTCAATTGGATTAGAAGTAGGTTCCAGTTTTGAGGTTATCACTCTCTGCATTTCTTCAACAATACCTCTTATAGTATTTACTTTATCACTGAGTAGTTTATTCTCAAATCTAACTTCTTGAATCTCATGAAGCATATTGGGCTGAATCTACCATATGACTGTTTCCAATAATAGTGAAACATATCTTTCACTCAGATTGGTTATAGGATCCAATTGGGTATTCATGAGTTTCTCAAATCTATCCAAAAGAGTTTCTCCAAAAGCTTTTAGATAATCCTGATTCACCAAGTTTGGATATTCTTGTGAAGGCTCAGAAACATGAGCTGAGACAGGATCATGTTCCATTTTGGGGACTAGATTAGAAACTGATTTCAACTAAAACATAGTAGAAAGATCAATACCTTTTACTAAGATTTACTATGGACAATTCACATAAAAAATAACTTGGAAATTTATACCATGTATTCAATGATATTGGATCAACCAGATTAGGAACCTCAACTGCTTTCAGATTGGGGGGTTACTCCCCCTCAATAGTGCATCTTTCTCATGACTGGTAGATTTGGATCCTTGATCTATCTCCATGATTTAATTTCTAATTTCATCATCCATTTCCTTTTTATCCAACTAAAAGGCTTGCTCCATTCTCTCTTCAGCAGAAGGAATAACTTCAGGAACAACTTGTTCCTCTAGGAGTTCTTCAAGGGAAGATTATTGCACAATAGGAACATCTTCTTCTATATTCTCTTCTACAATACTCTTTCCACTTTCCTTAGAAACTAATTCTTCTTTTGAAGCAAGTTGTTCTTCCAGAGCAACAACTTTTTTAGGAACATGCACCTCATTTTTAATTAAGACTTGAGGAGAAGATTCACTATCTTCTTAAACCTTAATAGTTTCTTTTGAAGGTACAATAGCCTCTTCCTCTTCTTCTAAATTAGAATAATCAACAATATCATATGGTTCCAAACCAGGACCAGAGACATCCTTAGGAATTGAAGGGTGTTCTACTGGGTTAAACATTTCATAAACTCTATCATTATCTTCCACCCATGTTTTCCTCCATGGATTCCAATTGATTTTCATTCTCTTTACAATAACTTTTGAAAGACAGAACTCATAATCCTTGATGAATTCTTCATATGGTCCAACCAATCCCTTTGGATGAAGCATAACTGAGATAATCCTAGAATAAAACAAGGAGGTTGACTTGGAGGTTCTTTTGATCAAATCACACATATGGTGTATAATATACTTGGAAAGGTTGATATTATGTCCATTTTTCATGATATGAATCAAAAATACATCCTGATACTTGAGTACAACAAAATCACCTTTTCTGGGGCTAACCAAATTCTGAAGGAAACTTAAACAAGATTCTAGATTCACCACCTAGCTCGGAAGCTATGTCTGTCCTCTTTGTTTCATTTCCAGTTAATGTTATCAAAGCTTATTCCAGAATAAAGAACTTTCTTAGAGGTGGAGGACCTCTCTGGTATTCCTCACAAATACCATCATGAGGTATCCTATGTCATTCAACCCATAACCTCGAAGAAAAGGTACAAATCTAACCATTGATCCAGCTTCGCAAAACATACCCAACTTCTGAATCAAAAGAAAATTGAACATACTGGTAAAACTAGGCAAATAGCTTTAGGTAGATAGTCATATCTTCCTTAGTAAACCAATCTAGCCACTCTTGCTATGTTATCACTTTTATCACCAATGACTTACTTGATATAATCCACTTAGAGAATATCTCCTTTTGAGGTACAACTACTCGGTTCACTAGGTACGGATTCAGAGGGCCCTCGAGTGTTAATTTCGGTGTGATTTTTAACTTCTTCTTTGAACTATGATTCTCAGGAGTTGATGACAAAGGGAATTTCATATTGGGAATTCACTGAAGTTTCAAGAGAGAGAAGGGTTGAAAGAGTGGTTACATTTTGAGAGAAGATAAGAGAAGAGAGATAGAGTGAAGAACGAGTGAAACTTCTTTTATTTTATCATTTAGGGATATCAAGCATCGAGGGGTAAAAATCGCGGGAAAGTAAAAATAATAAATTACCACGATATGGGTTGTAATTTATAAATAAAACAATAAAGCATCTTTACGGTGAGACTGTAATAGTCATTCATGGTGAGAAAGTAACAATCATTCACGGTAAGACAGTAACAAGAATTCACGGTGAGATAGTACAAGTGTGATTTCTAAACTATGAGACCGTATTGTTTGAGATAGTAAGTGTCGGACAGTAACCAAGAAACAATAACTATGAGACCATAGACATGAAACAATAATTCTTAGGACAGTAAGATTATAGAACTATTAGAGTTAAACAGTAATCTCAAGATAGTGACTTGTGAAACCGTAAAGCGTGAAACAGTAAGATATGAAATAGTAAGATAAAAACTTACGATTTATCATACTGAATTAATGTATGATGTAATCTATTCTTTTATAATTTAGTGGTTTGATGAATATATCAGCAAGATGATATTCAGTTCCAATGAATTCCAACCTGATATCACCTTTCTGATAATGATCTCTCAAAAATTGATGTCTCACATCAATATGCTTCATCCTAAAGTGTGAAACAAGATTTTTTGAGATGTTAATAGCACCCGTATTGTCAAAATTTATAAGTACATGACTGAATTAATATCAATAATATAGTAATGTGTGTTTCATCCACAAAATTTGTGCACAACAACTGCCAGCAGCTATGTATTCAGCTTCTGTAGAAGATAATGCAACCGAGTTTTGTTTCTTACTACACAATGATACTAGTGACTTGACTAAAAAGTGACATGTTCTAGAGGTTCTTTTTCTATATAACTTACAACTACCGAAGTTAGAATTAGAATAACTCACTAACACAAATGATTGTCCACTAGGATAGAACAGTCTTAGATTGGGTGTATGCTTGAGGTATTTGGAAATTCTCTTAACATCATTTAAGTGAGATTTCATAGGATTTTCTTGAAAAAGATAACACATACACACACTAAACATAATGTCAGGTCGACTAGCAGCCAGGTAAAGTAAACTTCCAATAGTTCCTCTGTAAGTGGGTTGATCAACATATTTTCCATTTTCATCAAGATCCAACTTGCATGTAGTACTCATTAGAGTGTCACTAATCATAGTGTTATCCAATCCAAAATGTTTTAGAAGGTCTCTAGTATATTTACTTTGATTTAAAATAATACCATCATTATTTTGAAATATTTTAAATCCAACAAAGAATTTGAGTTCACCCATTAAACTCATTTCAAATTCATTTTGCATCATTTTAGAAAAATCAATACATAAAGTTTTTTTTAAAGATCCAAATATAATATCATCTACATATATTTTAACAACTAAAACATCATTAAAAATTCGTTTTATAAAAAGGGTAGGATCATATATTCCTTTTGTAAAACCTTTGGAAATAAGAAAAGCAATTAATCTATCATACCAAGCTCTTAAAGCTTGTTTTAAACCATATACCGCTTTTGATAACTTAAAAATATGATTTGGAAAATTTGGGTTTGTAAAACCAGGTGGTTGCACAAAAAAGACATCCTCAGCTATATACCCATTTAGAAATGCAATTTTGACATCCATTTGATATAGTTTGAAATTCAAATATGCTGCATAAGCAAGCAAAATTCTGATGGCTTCAAGTCTGGCTACTGGTGCAAAGGTCTCTTCATAGTCAATTCCTTATTCTTGTCTGTAGCCTTGTGCAACCAATCTAGCCTTGTTTCTAACTATATTACCATCTTTATCTACCTTATTTATAAATACCCATTTAGTGACTACGGTGAATGTGTCTTTGGGTCTTTCAACATGTTTCCAAACTTTGTTTCTTTCAAACTGATTATGTTCTTCTTGCATAGCCATCACCCAAAATTCATCATTGATAGCATCATCAATTTTTTTTTGGTGCAAGTTGTGACAAGAAGACTTGATGTTCAACCTGATTTCTAAGATAATCTCTAGTTTGATTTCCTTTGTCTAAGTCTCCTACAACAACATCTAAATGATGGTTCTTAAGAGTTTTAATAGCTCTAGAAAAAGAAGGACTGGTGATTTCATGTTCTTTAATAGGATCTGGTTCATTGTGGCCATAATCTAATGAATTTCCAGAATTAGAGGTTTTCATACATTCCATATAGGATGGTTAGGTGATTTTTAATTAATGTCCAGTTTTGATACATCATCCTCCAGGTTCTCTAGAGTAGTCTTAAGCTCATGTGGAACAGTTTCATCAAATTTGAAAAGGACATATTCTTCTACACATTTAATTCTTTTATTAAACACTATATAGGCTTTACTAGAAATTGAATATCCTAAGAAGATTCCTTCATTACTCTTGGATGCAATTTTTCAAGATTGTCCTTAGTATTATGGATATAGACTTTGCAATAGAATACTTTGAAGTCGCTAACTTTGGGTTTTCTATTGTTCTACAACTCATATGGAGTTCTTTTAAGGATAGGTCGAATAAATACTCTATTGATAATATAGCATGATGTGTTTACAAATTCACCCCCAAAGTAAATAGGTATGTCATATTCACTGATCATGGTTCTAGAAATCTCTTGCAGGGTTCTATTTCTTATTTCTACAACTCCATTCTACTGAGGTATTCTAGCGGCATAGAAATTATGACTATAGACATTTTGTGAGCAAAATGATTCAAACTCTTGATTTTCAAACTCACAACCGTGATCACTTTTTAAGGATTTAATTTTATGTCTATTAAGATTTTATACAGTTTTGGAATATTTGGTAACATGAGAGAAGACTTCACTTTTGTGAGCCAAAAAGAAGGTCCAAGTATATCTAGAAAAGTCATCTACAAGAACATAAACATAATTCTTCCCATTTAAACTAGAAAATCTAGATGGTCCAAACAAATCCATCTGAACCAATTCGAGAGGTTGAGAAGTTGACAGTTATTTCTTTGGTTTGAAGGAAATTTTGTGTTGCTATCATTTTTGACAAGGATTACACACTTTATCATTTTGATAGTGAAGTTTGGGTAGGTCTTTGACTAAGCTTTTTCTAGTTAACTTTCTTAGGGAGTGAGTGTTATAGTGTCCTAATATCCTATTCCAAAGACAAGACTCTTTGTGAAACACACTTAAACATGAAGAATTTTGAGAAGATAAATAATTCAAGTTAAAAGAATATATGTTTTCATTTCTCAATACAGAAAACACTAATTCATCTTTAGAATTAAAAACATTGCAGGAATCATTTTCAAATTTAACATGAAATCAATCATCACATAACTATGAGATACTAAGAATATTATATTTAAATCAATCAACAAATAGTACTTTAGAAATCAAAATTGAGTTAGAGTTACTGATTTGGTGAAGGAAAATAATCTTTCTTTTGGCATTGTCAACAAAGGTGACATCTCCTCCATCAATTTTTATTAAATTCTTGAATCATGATTAGTCTCATATCATGTGTCTTGAACACCCACTTCCCAATTACTATAAACTTTTACAGGAACTCTTTAAGTAGGTTTCCTACAAAATTTTCAAATAAAAATAGATTTTAGTACCCACACATGTTTGGGTCCAGTAATATTAGAGACTAGTTCCTTAGGAATCCATATCTTCCTCATAGGTTTCTTATAAGCATTATGTAAATTATTTGAAAAATAAACTCTATTTGGTCCAAAAAAGCTTGAAATAGTTGAGAGTGTGTCATAACTTGAGCTAGCTGATTTTTTTCAAGAACTAGGAGTAAAACTGTATGTCCTAGATTTAGAAACAAAATTAGTTCTTCCAAAATTTCTTTTACTAGGTTGATAGCCAATGCCAGTAGTATATTTAGGAGCTATCTGTTTACTTAGAATTTTTACCAAGGTATACTTACCATTAGTAAACCTTTCATGATCCTTTTCAATTTCTCATTATATAGTTTTGGTTCATTGTTCTCTTTGAGTAATTGAGAATTTTCCCCCTTTCTAAAGTGAGTTAAATTTTAACAGTTGAGGTAAGAGCATGTTGTTTCCTTAAAGAATTGTATTTATATTTTATTTCATTGCATGTCTCTTCAATAATATTATAGTATTAAAACATTTCTTCATTAGAAATATTTTCAGAGTCACTCTCATCTCCAGAATAATAAGAATTTTGTACAGGATATTCCAGTGTTACCTCAAATGTGTTTTTCATAAAAAACATATTGGATATGTTAGTCTGTTCATCATGTAATGATTCAGAGTCACATGAACTGTCCTTAGAATCACTCCATGTTACTTTCATTGCCTTTTTATACTTTTTATCTTTGTCCTCATATTTATTTTTGTACTTGAGCTTGGGATAATCAGCCTTGATATGTCCTTTTTGTTTATATTCATAGTAGACAATCTCATTAGACTTGTCACTTATTTTCCAATCTTTCTTCCAACTTCTGTTTTGATCATTTATTCCCTTTAAGTTATGCTATCTGAAAAAGTTATTATTATTGTAAAATCTCTTAAACCTTATGGATAGTTGATCCATATCCTCATCATTGTTAGGTGATTATTGTTCACGAATGGAACTTTCTACAGAAACGTCCAATTTCCCTTTGTCTTTGTGTTTAGAGGTGGTGGTCTTGAACGCAACTGATTTTATTTTGGGTTCATCCTCCTCTTCCTTGTTGAATTTCATCTCCTCTTCATACAACATCAGTTTGATAATGAGTTCTTTTCTAGGTATCTTGATGATGTCGCATGATTCTCTAATAGAGACAGAGGTTCCTCTCCATCTGTCAGGTAGGCATATGAGGATCCTTATAATCTGTTCTCTGGCAGTGACTTCTCTTCTAAGAGAAATCATTGTGTGGAAAATTTCATTGAACTTGAGATACATTTCATAAATAGGCTCATCATATTTCATTTTAAAGTTATCATATTTAATATTATAAGTATTAAGTCTAATATATTTCACACTAGAAGTTCCTTCATATGAAACATACAAAGTGTCCCAAATTTTATGGGCAGTTTTACATGCAGAGATTCTATTAAATTTATCATCTCCTAAAAAGCAGTACAAAGTACTCATAGCTTTGAAATTTTTATTGTAGGCAGTTTTGGTAGGTTCATCCCAAGTGATTCTATCAGTATCAGGAATCTAATATTTATCTATAATCGAATACTATATTTCAAAGCTCATATTTTCTAACTTCATTTTCATTTTAATTTTCCATCGAGAATAATTGGTTTTATTAAATAATGATGGTATTTTTGTTGCAACACCTTCCAATCTATTATCCTTAATGCATAAATACTTTAAAAGAGATAGAAATTAAGAATTAACATAAATTTATAGATATTTAAAGTACAACTACAATCACAGCTAAATTGGGTTAAAAACAAAGTCTTTTGAAACAACCATCTGATACCAAATGTTGGTCGGAGTAGAGTAATCAAGAGGGGGGGGGGGGGGGGGGGGGGGGGTGAATTTAGTATCTATTAAAAATTTCTGTTTAAAAAGTATTCTTAAAATGGTTCCTCGATAAAGTTAAATACAACCCAGTTAATCAAGGTTATACTTTTATGAAAGTTTGACTGTTTAAATAACTTCTTATAAGATTGATTAATTATCAATAATATTAATATTGTTTATTAAAATTACTTTTAAAGCTATTCTAATAAGTCAATACAATTATGAATTCTTTCCAAGATTAAATATCAAAGTAAATTTAGTAAATTCCAAATTAAACAGTAAAACAGAGACAACTAAAATAGACAGCACAACAGATATAAAACAAGTGGTTTAATCTCAAGCCTGGACCTAATCCACACCACTTGGTGATCACCTACCACCAAGCAGCTTATATAAATAAACTAGATACACAACCTGTATCGGGTTTTACAATAGTACACATGACTGTACAAGTCACACGAACTCTTCCATAGTTCTTTGTGGGTATGTACTAACATGTTACACACAAACTCTTCCACACTTATTTATGGGAATACACAGGTGTAAGAAGATGTAATAGAAAGGATATATTGAATCCTTCATTTTGATGCAAGAGACAGTGTGTATTTAATACAAATGCACAAAATGCTTGCAAGAAAAGAGAAATAATACACAAAAGAGAATAAATGATGAGATAGGGTTAGAAGTGCTCAGAGTGTTAGTCTGTGCAGATCTAGACTTCTGAGATGAAACAGATGCAGAAATCGAGTCCTCTCGTGGAAAAAAGAGTATCGTAAGTCAACTAGATCTGGCTCGCATTCTTCGTGTTATTATCAATGCGAATATGCGCTCGATGATTCTAATATATGGTGTCCATCTTTTTGATTCAATAATTCTTCATGTGTTTTTAAAAAAATGTTGAGTTTCATGTGTCGCTTCTTGTTTTCAAGAAAGCTCATGTGTACTTTGTTATTGCACTCTCTCTTGTTTCTGGGCCACACTTCTCTTTTATTCTTGGAGTGAATGTTTTAGAGCTAACAAGATGAATGTATTGTACACCTCATACCTCATAATGTTAGATGATATGTCTACAAAGAATCATTAATTATGTCAGTGCATTTAAAATATTCAAATATGACCTTTAGAAATTAAATAAAAAAACGAAAAAACAATTTAGAAATGGTGTTACAGTTTTTCTGTAAACGGTGACTCCAAGAAATATTGTCTCCATGAAATGGTGTCTTCTTATTCATCTTTGAGTGGTGAGAAATCTATGATGTCATAGTTGTATATTGATCTGGAACCGGAAGCACATATGCGGTGTTAGGATCACACTGTCTGGTCATGGTCCCTTGATGGTCACAGTGTCTGGATGGTGACAGTGTCTAGATGGTCATGATGTCTGGATGGTCACAATGTCTAGATGGTCACAGTGTTTAGATGGTCACGCTGTCTAGATGGTCACGGTGTCTGGATGGTCACAGTGTCTGGATGGTCACGGTGTCTGGATGGTCACAATATCTGGATGGTCCCGACGTCTTGATGGTCACGACGTCTGGTCACAGTGTCTGGATGGTCACGGTGTCTGGATGGTCACGATGTATGGACGGTTACGGTGTATGGATGGTTATGGTGTCAGGATGGTCACGATGTCTGGATACTTTTCCAGAAAAGCACAACTGTTGGCAGACTCACGGTTTCTCAAACTTAGTCAAATATTTGTATAAAAACTTAAATATTTATATTCATAAAATGGATTAGACTTAGTCATTCATCAAAGAAATAATTATGAATTGAATTAAATATAGTTTACAATAATTAAACTTAATGTATAGAAATTAAGATCTTGGATAAGTTTATTTAAAGCATAAAGATACTAATCATCTGTATATATGATTTGAGATAGATTACATAGGATTAACAGGCTTTACAGAATATATATGATTTGTGATCATTAAAACATGATTAATACATGAGGAGTCCAACACTTACTATGGTCGGTTAACTAAATTTCTCTTAGAAAATGATTTAATAATAGGAAAAGATGATTCAAATTAGTTTTAAAAACATTTTTTTCAAATATTTTATTTATTGTTAAAAAATATGATGATAGAGTTATTTTTTGTTCAATGAAAGAATCTATTTATACTAAATTTTTGGATTTAGTGAGAAAATAATTTTAAATGAGTTTTATAAGAGAATAAATATTTTTCCTTGATTTCTAAATTTCTCAAAATATGGATGATATTTTTATATTCCAATGAAAGTACAATAATGAACTAGTAAATCTTTTTGTCTTGGATTAAGAAATTAAAATAAGTAAACCTATTATTAATTATTTTAAGCCAAAGTTGGATGAAATTGGTAAATTAGTTGATTTTTTTTATAGAGGTATTATTGAGAGTCTTTATTACCTTACCACTACCTGACAAGACATTATGTTCAGTGTTTTTCATTGTGATTATTTTTTAAGTCAATCCTAAAGAATCTCATTTGAAATATCTTAAAATAATGTTAAAATATTTAAAAGGTTCCAAAATCATGGTTTATTTATCCAAAATATATTTCAATGTAACTTCATAGTTTTTTTGATATTGATTTAGGTTGATGCCAATTATTTAATAAAAGTAAAAGTGGGACTTGTCACCAACTTGGAAAGTTCAGAGTCTCTTGGAGTAGTAAGAATAAAAATTTGTCTCTCTTTTTATGGCCAATGCGAAATATATAACCATAGATAGTTGTTGCACCCAAATTATTTGGATGAAAAAAACTCTCTTAGATTAAGGGCTTATATTCAATTATGTTCTTATAACATTTGATAACACTAGTGCAATTAGTATTTATCTTAATCCTATTCAATACACACACACTAAGCACATTGTCCTAAAACACCAATATTTGATAGATCCATTTAAAAAAGAAGACACCGTGTTAGAATTTATGAGCACAAATCTTCAATTGCCTGACATTTTCACAAAACCCCTCACGTTAGAATGTATTGATTTTATTATGGGAAGTTAGGTATAGCTATGTAGTGAAATGCTATTATGATTTAGGAAATATTGAAGTTTACCCATTTCTTAAATCTTTTCATTCATTGAAAATACTTTTACATGATTTCATGGAAGCTTGTTTTTAATTTTTTTCTAAAAAGGGGGATTTTATATTTTAAATACCCACTATTTTATCTTTTCAAATGAATTAAAATGTATAAAAATATTTTAACAGGGAACTTATTTTTTGGATATTTATTTTTATTTATTTTTCATTGTGAAATATTTAAATTATTTTATGTATAGATATCTTTTTTATTCTATATGAATTATTCCTTATCTATATGACATTATTTATGAGTTTTTTTATTATCACATTGGAGGATAAATGTATCAATTCTTTGATTTATATAGAGTTTTTAAGGTTATTTTATTTATTCAAATCCTTTAAAATTTTCAATTGTCTTATGTTATTTTAAAATATATTTTTAAAACATTTAATCATTCATGTTGACCATCAATTGTTTTGATCTCATTTTTATAATCTGTGTGTATTGAAAGTAATTTCAAATTTTATTTTGAATTTCATTATGATATATTGAAATTCATTTCAAAATTATATAGGATATATTTATTTTAATTGAATATTATCATATGAATTTTATTTCTACTTATTTACCTTTTATTTCAGGTTTTTGTAATCCTTAAAAGGGGGAGATTGTTGTACCTCTCATTCTCTTATATGTTTTAGTGATCAAAAACACTTTTTATGATTTATAACCATTAAATTTGATTATATTTAAGTTATAATTGTTTAGAAATAATCATTGTAATTTTTTAGCTAATTAACTTGTTTAAGAGGAATTTGGAGAAAATTTTGAAGGCCCTCAAATAACAGAACCACCGTTTACCCAGAGGAAAACCACTAGTCCGTCGGTAGGTAAAACAAAAGTATCTAGAATCTTCCAAGCCTTCCAGATGGCTGATGGAAGGTCATTGACCAACTGATATTCTAGACAATGGAAGATCATCACTACATATCCTTCTAGTATAACTAGTGAAGCCTTTATATCCCCCAGGATTGCTGATGGTCTCTAGTGGCCGGTCGATGGGGTTGTTATATAATGTTAAAGTAGATGTTTGAGCCTACCTCTTCTATCCTCTATCACCTACCAATGGATCTATGGGACTGAAGACACCTCTAAACCTAGTTTGAGATCTCTATAGGCTACAAATACACCCTAAGAAGGCTTGGACACTACTATTTACTATTTCATATTATCTTGATATATTTTTAGGATTCCATTTAATACATTTCTCTCTAATACTTTGTCACTGTTTATGTCATTTTTATATTTCAATATTGATGAGATAATTGAGAGTGTTCTATAAAGGGTTTCTACTAAAAAAAATCTATTTTTATTATTATTCTTGGGTGCTCACTACCACCAAAGTGAGAGTTTTTTTGTTTCTTTATTTCACCATCTAATAGAAAGTGTATCTATGTTTTTTGATATCTCTATTTAATATAATTTGTTTTCTTTTATAATTGGGTTCTTGGATACTGTTGAAGACAAGGGATATTAGGAACCCTCAAGAATTTGCAGAGAGGGGTCATAGGAATTCATATTGAGTATTGGATGAACTCCATTATTATAATGCATTGTCCATTTATTTATTCACATTACCATATCACTTATTTTATTCAGAACTTTTAAAAATTTTATTTGTCAATTAATGATCTATTTTTAATTTTTAAAAGGAAATTCACCCCTCTTACCATCCTACATAAAACATCATGTGATTATCCATGTCCCATCCACAAAAGTTATACAAAAACCTATATTGTTTAACCATCCAACTGAAATTAAGTTCTTCCTTAATCATAGTGTTATTATATAATCAAGGAAAATACCCTAATAATGCGAGGGGTGGATTAAGGTATTGAAATTTTAAACTTTATCCTTAATCATGGTCTTTTTCTCTTATTTTTAATAAAACTCTTCTCTACCTCACTATTATTTTTGAGCAAAAAATGTAGATATGAACACAAATTTTTTTACTTGTTTCACCCAACTGAGTTAATCTAAGGAGTATCCATGGAAAAGTGTCTATTCACCTATTAAACTATTCACACTACTTGATATGTGATTAAAAATTAGATCGGTCACATTGACCCACTTGATTCAAAATAAACAAAAACCTAAAAAATCTCACTGCTCTTCTCTATAGATAGGTGTTAACTGATCCCTCTATGAAATTATATTTCTATATAAACGTATGAGGATAAAATGAACTAATAATTTGGCATCAAATCTACAAATAAAGATGATATTATAGTATGAACAATTTCTAGAATACCATTTTTTGTCTTCTACAACCTTATAGTGCCTAAACCTGGATACAAATATTTTTAGTTGTGGGACTAACTGGATTGATTGATGTTCTATGATCTATGAGATATTGATTGCTCCCTCATTATAAATAGACTCTTCTATTCCACCCTCTCAAATATTATTGGGTGCAGTTTAATAGAATTTAACCAACCTATTTGATCCAAGGGATGATATCAAATTATATTTTTTCTTCTTCTAAGATCTATCCAGGTTTAATCCACAATTTAATATGGTGATTGAGATACTTTTATTCCACATAAAATCTTTTAATTTCTGATCCATAACTCCCCCTTTTTATTTCTTATTGAATATTTTAGGTTTTATGAAAACCAATTGACCATTATGTGGTCTCTACTCCTATATCCTGGTCATATTATAGTATGGATTGACAAAAAAATTTCATTATACTCTATGGCTCAATCAAGATAAAATTAATGAAATTGTGGCATCAAACTCTTCTATATGGAATGAGTTCCTTTATTTTACCAAATTTAAAAAATATATTTCTATTTTAATCCACTCATGTTCTCAGCATGATCTCTTCAAACTCCCTTGATTCACTAAATAAGGTGTGGCATGGATTTTTCTTTATAGTGTAATCACATGTCGATATAGGTTAAATATATTATATTGATCTACCGAAAATACACACTCCATGGTGTTATATGTTCCTGTTGCATACATTCCTTCAACTATAAAACCATTATGAAGTAACATATTCTCCATAGTGGAACTAACCTAAAAAATACCATGACACTAAAAATCAATGGGCCACCCCTGCCACACAGTCTATCTTGTTACAACATATGGAATAACCAATATTTATGTATTATATGCTTTGTGTTTTATGGTGCAGTATTTAGATATAAAACATGTCTTATAATGTTAAAATACCTTATTGAAAACTATATTTTATTATAGATCTATATTTCAAACAGGGCCTATTACATACCACCTATAAAATTCCTTAGGTTCCTCACCGTACCAGTGGGTCACCACGACACCCCACATGGTGTGTTTCCCTATGGTATTATCTAGCATCATGGTCCTACTTTTCCTAGTTTTATCCTTTGCTAAGAATTTTCTATACCTCTCCAACATATATCCACCTTTTCATTCACACGAACTCCTTTTGCAATGAAACCAATATCACTATGGTGTGAAGGATAAACAATTAAATTTATGGGATTTTTATCATTTTTAAGTAGCCTTCCACATAGATAAACCTAAAGTGCTACAATTTGGGAACCCTAGAAATGACAGATAGAGAAATACCCACCATATACCACAGTGAAATCTATGGTGATATATTGTGGTGTTCATCCTATGGATAGATTACTCTCCAAAATCTTAAAACCTTTTTTAACAACCTCCACACATAGTTTTCAATAAAAAATAAAAAAAAACACCAAATATATTTCTTCTAATAATCCATCCCTTTGGATTTTTTAAAAATTCCAACATTAATTCAATATTTATTTTCTTGTAAAACTTATGATAAAAACCACGCCACTATAAAATGGTATTACCTATAAAGAGTGTATCAATGATTCTCCAATCACCAACCATATGATCACATGAACCATGCTTGGTGTAATAAACCAAATTTATATGAGAAGACCCTTATGAACACCAAATTGTTGAACATAAAACTACTTAATCATCCAATTACAAAAAATGCTTCCCTAATTGAATCATGTGAAAAATCTCCTACTTTTTTCATGCACACCATTAATATATCCTTTTAAATCATGAATACATTCTCGTCACTATAACATAGAACCCATGGAAAACATCCTTTAAATTTCAAAAAAGATTGTTACAAATTCACACATTGAATTTAAAAGAAAAATATACCTTGACCAAAATAGAAATTCCCACTAGGGAGTTGTGGTTTCTATCTCCAATCAATCTAGAGGGATGGATTTGGTTGATCTCTTAGAGAAAACCAATATTGATTGAAACCAACCCTGGGTAGTGAATTTTCCATGATACCAACCACTTGATATTAAGTAGATGCATACTCCAGTCTCACTACATATTAATCAAACTTATCCATTATTAATTAGTGTTTAGTTTCAATACTCTTAGTACTTGAATTATGAATGATATTTTTAATGAGATTTATATCACTTGAGTTATCAAACATAATTTGAATAAAATAGTCCACTTCCAACCTAATGTATTTAAGCTGTTATCTCATCTATATCAATCCGGTAGATGATTGAGTAATAGAAACATATTAAGCCTCCAATGTACTCAAATAAATATAATCTTGATTATTTCTTATATAAGAAATGAAAGAGTTTCCAAGATAGAAATAACCACTTGAAGTTATTTGTTGGACATCCACTAAACTTTTCCCAATCCACATTAGTAAATCCCATGGGTTTGCAATTTGATTTTCTATAATAAAATAACCCAAGATCAACTATTTGATTGGTATATCAATGAATTCATCTCAAAAACTGCATATTAATTTAATTATAAATATTTTATAGTGCATAGCTTGAAATGTGAAAATATGATGTTTGGTCAAGTGGATATCATTTATAGAAAACTACTAATTATCCACCTATAAAGTGTCATATCATCCATTCCAACTTCCCTATCCTTTGATAGTTTCATTCGGGTGTCCACTGAAGTATCCATTGGATTAAAAACAACTATGTAAAAATATTTGAGAACCTCCTTGGAATATTTAGTTTTGGAAAAAATGTTCTATACTTTATTCGAATGTCCTGTAAGTAAATAAAAAATTATAATTCATCAATTGAATAAATCTTGAATTTCACCTCATTATTCCTGAAAACTACTTACATTGTGTGTCATTTGAGCCTCCAAAGATGATTCTATCTATATATATAAGAACATAATTTTTTTGATCATTTTTATTATCGATTTAGAGGTTTTGATCAGTCCCTCTTCTATATAATTTGATACTCCTTAAGTACTAATCCAACCATGAGTACCAAAACTTTAATTCTTGTTTTAGGTGATATAAATATTTCTTTAAATGATACACCTTATTCGCATCTTCATCAAAAAGAAAATTATCCAGTTATTTAATATAGACCTCCACCTCAAGAACTATATTGAGGAATCTTGATTTAATATCCATTTGGTGTACTTTAAAAACTTATTTTACAACTATTTCCAGAGATAATATTTTAATTTCAATCCAAGCCATGGGAGAAAATGTATTATCTACATTGATTCCTTTAAATATATAATATCCTTCACATACTCAACATGACTTGTTCATTTTCACTTTTCCATATTCATTCATATCTCAAACCCAAATATCATCCTTAGTAGCCTATTTAAATTTTATTGATTTTACATGAGATAGAAAATATGCTTACTATAGAGCCTTTATCCTTCTTTTTTAAATAAAGTATTCCTTGTCACTAATGATATTATTATCAACAATTTATACCCTACAAGTTATTAAATTTCTTGTTGATTTATCTACTATACGTTACACATCATAAAAACATTCATCTGAGTATTCTACAACCCCTTATAACCCCCATGAACTACACACATCTTCATCACTTTCTTATTTAAAAACATAGTTGTTTATATATGAACTTTTCTCACAAGAATTTGAAATCTTCTTACCTGATTTAAAAAATTGATCATTTTCCACCACAGTTACAATTTTTATTTCAGCTATTTTCTATAGCAATTTCTAGTAGAACTTATAGGACTCATTCTTAGATAAATATCCAAGGACAATATCATCATCACCATATGAATCATACTTCATGTTATTTAAATTATTCATAATTAATCACTTACTTCCAAACACTAGAAAGAATTTTAGTGTCGAATTATTTACATATCTAATTTTATAGGGGTTTATCCTCATTAGGACATTGAAATGTCATATTAGAGATATAAATTGAGGTGATAATGGATTCCTCCAAATATTTATATGGTGGGTTCTACCCAATAATTATTTTATGTCCCATGTTATTTATAATTTAGTTATCCTCTCAATAAATCTATTTTGTTGAGGATTTCTCACCAATGAAACTTGATGTTGAACCCCATGTTTCTCTATATAATCCTCCACCTGATTGTTGATAAAACTTGTGTCATTTTCAGTATATATTTTTTGAATTAATAATGCAAAATATTTTTATCTTGCCTCTTATATTTTGTGATGCACTTAAATACCTTAGATTTGTGTATGATATCCATAAAAAAATCCATTTTACTATAATCACCAATGAATAAAAAAATTACCACTTCATATCCAATTATTTGGATATTATCTTCCAACACACATCCTCATGAGTTAGTTTGAGAAATAATGATGATATTAATTTATTTAGTTTGTAGGTTTTCCATACAATCTTCACCATTTAACCAGAATCACACGTGTGAGTGTGATGAAATTCTAGATTGGGGAGATCTTGAGAACCATCATCATTTACCATGTTTTACAAACATCCTTGGCTCAAATATCAAGCCACATGTTCCATAGTTTATTTAACTCTTCATTATAAGTATTCACCAACATTATCCACTAATAAGGTAAAGATTATCATTTATATTCCTACATTGAAAAATAATCAAACCATCACTACCCTTAATTTTGCATATCTTCTTGTGGAATTCCACCACTAATCTTGAGTCTCATAAATGGATTACACTTTGTAGTTTGTGACTAATACCTTCAACAAAAAGACCATATATCTGTATAAATTCCTTTCTACCATCTTTGGCCCTCCCAAAACCAATAATTTCAAGTCCTTCATCATTACCAAAATAGAAAACTCTATCTTTATCATATTTGATGCCTATAATGAGGTATTCATTTCTGATCATATGAGCAGTACATCTGTTTTATAAAATTTACATTATAGACTTTTTTATTTCCATAAATTCAATTTTAGTTATGATTTCCATATATATCTTCCTTGTCTTTACCCATTACAGCTATTCCACCTTAGTTGATAGTGGAAGAGCCTGCTTGTCTTCCGGCTCTATGGACTATTCTTCATCTTGCAAGACTAAACATATTTTTTGAATTGTTAACTTTTTTGATTATGTATCCAAATGTTTTATTCTATAATTTTAGGTATCTTTTACACCTTCCTTTCCACCCTTGATTCACAATAAATTTCATTATTCTCAAACCTTCACACCAAAGTCAAGATCTATTAAATTTATAAGTGAAAGAAGAATTTTTACATTATTTTTTTAGAATTATTACTCTTATAAATGTCTTCTAGAAATAGATAATGTGTATTTGGTATTACCAAACATTCTACAACATTAGAACATTATTTTTAGTGTCTTATTTTGAAACATTTCAATATTAATATTGAATTTTTGAGCACCATTAAAATCCATCTTCCTTAAGGGAGTTGGTACCTGAGGTTTTTTACCAACCAAGATAACTTTTTTTTATGATCATAATCCAAAATATCTTTTAATTTTTATTGAAAATTTACATTGGTGGGATAGTGATGGTTTTTAGTGGACACTCTATGGGTTTCTTTAGTGTACAATGGGCTTGAACTTCCAAATGTCATACCGATCATGAAAATTATTTATTGATCTTAAAGATTTCATTGATAAACCATAACTCAAACTTTATGTTAATAATATATTTTGACCTTTTATTTCCTAAAAAAATTAGGATTTCTATGATTTAGGTCTGTTCTTAAACTTTGTGGCTAAGTTTAACCCCTTTCTATAAGTTTTCATAATTTCCATATTTGGGTTTATAAATCTCTAATTTTATTTCCGACTTATCCTCCCCCAGTTTTTATATATATAGCTTAAAATCCCATATAAATCCATTTGATTTATTATTTTTGAATATATATGTATCATATTATTCAAGATATTATAAAATATTAGGTTTGAGATCAATTATTACCCATATTTATACATCTTAATCACTGATGTCTTCTACCTGTGATTTTTCTACAAAAACACCAATGTATATTCACCATAGTCCCAAAAGTCTTCAACCTCTTATAATTCAATTTCTAATAAACATTAATCTTCTTCAAAATGGATATTCATTCTCTTTAAAAACCTCCTATATGTTCTTTTCTTTCCTTTAACTTATTTTAATTTTATCCTATAAGGTGATTCTTCTTCATCACTATTTTGATATTTCTTAGGACACCTAGCCATAATGTTCCCAAAATTTCCACACCAGAAGTAATTGAGTGGAAGATTCACTTTAAATTACCATTTAACTATTTTTAAATTATACTTAAGAAATGAAATCACATTATCAAATTATTTATCTAGAATCCTCTTTTATCAAAAGTTTCTTCATAGTCTTGAAGGATACCTCTTGTGAGTTCTCATTTGATCTGGATTCATTTTTTTCCAAATTTCATATGCAATAAGAGTAATATGTATACTATATAGAGATAATTCCATGGGATGATTTTATTAAATTAAAAAGAACTTCCCATAAAAACGTGGAAGTTATCATCTCATAATTATTTTAAGAATTATCACATCATAAATTTTTTCTCTAAGACCATGCATGTCTTCCACAGAGAGGTTGAGGTGATCAAAAAAGAATAAAATATCTTAGTTTGGCTCATTATCAAATCTCCATACTTATTCCACAGTGATTAAAAATTCACCACTAAAACTTTAGTATCACCTTAATAAATATTTATTAGTTTTTAAAACAAATCATGATTGGTTATCAAAAAATTACCCTTGTATAAATAGGTTTTTCTTGATCTCCCCAAAATTAGTTGATTGTCTGGGCACTAAAATTCAGATTCTTGTGGTCTCTTTCAGATAGAGATCCACAGTCCATCCTAGCCAAGATTCCATAAATAGAATCTAGGAAAATATCCATTTCTCAAGAATAAAAGCAATGTTGCATTCTATTTTTCTAAAAATGGAAATGTTCTCCATAGAAAATGGGTATCCCTTATTGATTTAAAATCTCCACTGCCATCATGATCCTGAGAGAGAAAATTATTCACCCAAGAACCTTTGATTGAATACAACTTGTTAGTCCCTAACCAAATAATATACCCTAATAGAGATTGGGGGGGGGGTGAATTAGGGTATTTCTATTTCAAAATTTATCATTGATCATGATATTGTTCTCTATTTTGAGGAATGATCTTCTATCCCTCACTATCACTTTTGAGTTAATAAAGAAGAAAAGGAACACATATAATTTTAATTTTCTCATCCAAACAGGCTAATATAAGGATAATTCATAGAAATTTACCTATGAACTTGAGAAACTAAGCATAATAATTGATATATTATTACCAAATAGAGCGGTCTCACTGAACCTCCATATTCAATATCCACAAACACCTCTGAAAAGATCACTGATCGTATCCAAAGATAGGTTATCACTTCTATGTATGTGATTTTATTATTCTATATAAATTAATTGATGTGTAATTATATGAAAAATAGTGTAACAATTAATTATATAAAGACAAAATTCTAATAATAACAACCAATAAAATATCCTTTATTGTCGCCTTCAACCTTCGAGTGCCTAAACCTCGATATCAGGTTGTTCAGTTCTGGTCTAAATAAATAGATGTTATCTAATAAATGAGATACTAATTTCTCGATCAATACACAAATACTATATAATTATACTCTCATAAAAACCATTCTATGCAATTTAAGATGATTTAACCAACCAATTTAATCTAAAGGATGAGATCAAATCTTATTTTTCTCTCCTTTTATGACCGAGCAAGGTGTCATACACAATTTAATGTGGTAATTAATAGCCTTTTAATTCACATAACCTCCAATAAATCTTGATCTATAACCACCATTTTGAATTTCCAGTCAAATATTCTAGGTTTTTTGGAAACTTCTTGACCACCACATAGTCTCTACTCCTGTGGTGTGTTCATATTCCAGTATGGATTCCCCACAACATGTATTTCTCTTTTGTGGAAAAATTAAGGAAAAATTTAAATGATTATAACATATAACTCTTAGCTATAGTGAAAGATCTTTAATTTTTTGAAATCCACAAATTATATTCTATTTTAATACACCAACATTCTCATTAAGACCATCTAATACTTCTTGATTCACTTAACTGACTATAGTGTCGCCTTTTTATTTATGGTATAATCACCAAATGACATAGGTTGATTCCATTATTTTGATCTTATAGAAATAAAAACTCTAGATAATAAGTATTTCCCATGAAAATGATGTATTTAGTTGTAAAATTACTACAACTTAACCTACCCCCATGGTGAAACTACCCTCGAAACTCAAGTGACATATAAAATAGAGTGGTCAAATCTATAACATGGTCTTTCCTTCTATAGTGTACGACACAATCAATTTTCATGTATTCCATTATTTGTGTTCTATGGATTGTTCTGAAGATATAATGTGTGTAAATTAATGCTTTAATCCAACATTAGAAACTATATTGTACTTTCAAGTGATATATAAACAGGGACCCACTACAAACCATCAATCAAATCCCTTAGGAACCTCCCCATATTAGTGATTCAACTTGCTGCTCTGAATAATTCTTTCCCCTAGAGTGTCACCTGGTTATGTGATCATGATTTTACTAGTGTTGACCTACAATGAGCCTATATTGCACCACTCCCACATGCCTCCATAGTCATGGATACCATTGATATTGATTGGAAACCTCAAAAACAACTTACTGCTTAGATGGACCTTGCTTATTGAGGTAAAAGTTTCTTTTATGTGAAGTATTTTTGTAGTGAAACCAATATCACTATGGTGTAATGTATAATGGAATTTCAATTAAAATATTTACATCATCCTAAAATATCTTTCCTTAGGGATTAGCCTAACAATCTATGGAATGGGTGTCCAGACAATAGTAGAGATATACCTACTCACTATATACCATGATGCAATATATGGTTCTATGAAAAGGTGTCAATACTATGGATAAAAAACTCCCAAATAGATTTATTCATTTAAAAAAAACCTTCACATGAAATTTTCAACAAATAAAATACAAATACAAACAAAAAATGTATTTTTTTTCCAAAACTCGGTATGTCTCACATACATTAAAACTCCAATAAACATTCATTCTATATCTGAATGGAAATGTCACCCTTTCCACAATATCAAGAGACTCATCATCCGTAAGATGAAAATTATTAGTTATTTTAGAAGTATAATTATACATACTTCCTTTCTCAAATGTTGAGTGAAATAAATATCCAGATTCTATAATCTATGACTCAATTGATCCGGAAGCACTGAACATTAGTAACCCCTCACATCTTCTAATAAAGGGCTTGCAGATTCAATTCTTGAAGCATATCTTCTAGAATTTATTATTCACTTACCTAAATCCTTCTTAAAGTAACCTTTATTCACATAATTACAACACATGGGACCAACTTATATTGACATGATTCTACTGCAGCTACTTCATTTTCCTTTCTTGTGACTCTTATGAGCTACAAAAACATCCTCTTCCTTCTGCACTATATGCATTTCCAAAAAATCTATAAATATTATTATAATGAATTTATTTTTTAAAATTAAGATCCTTAACATCCAAAAAAACCAAGACTATATTTCTTCTTGATTTTTTCACCATAGTCAGCATTACATCCCTTGATTTTGTGATTTATGAGAGTAAAAAAAAGAGCTCACTTTGAATCTGTAAAGTTCACCTTCATTGACTACAACTAACAATGAATCATGTTGAAACCATTGATATGATTAACGAATAGTTTTAATTTATATATCCACATGAAAAATAACCTCCACAAAAGGAAAACTTTATTAATTGTTATTGGATTCTCATACAAGAAAATAAGAGTATTTATACGTTTTGAAGTAGTCTTTACATCTTAGATGTTATAATCCATGTTCTGGGATAATGATATCTCGATCGACCATAGTTCTTTCTAATCCAAAATTTCCCATTATTATTTATTTATTGATTCTATATTGGTACCCATAAATGGAAGATAAATATCCTTATGTAGTAGAATATTCTCTCTCCTCATCCTCCTCAATCCAAAATCTGTTCTTTCAATCTTCTCAACCTAGACCTTGCCATCAAATAACACCATTACTTACAGATATAGTGAACTCTAACTATATTTATAAACACACAAGAGGTATCATGAAAAACTTAAAATAACTATACTATAAGGTAAAGGATATAATTATACTATTAAACCAATATTTGAATCATCTTTTTAAGGGTCTGGTCATGAGAATCTCCACCATCGATGCTCTAATACCACTTGTTGTGTCCGATGAATCATATGATAAACCACTGTATATAATGATTACATAAATTAAAAGTATGAAATAAATCACTAAAAGGAACCTATGTATGGATACATTTGAACTTAGAATAAATTCCACACTTATTTCACAGCACCAAAATGCACAATAAACTAAATAGGAACTTTTGTAACAAAAATATTAAAAGAAACAAAGGAAGAAGGGAATTTTTTTACATAGTTAAAACATAGCCCAACTCTATGGGGGGATGATACATTACATTTATTAAATGAATAAAATGATGATTACAATGTTTTGAAGTAAACTAACAAATGATTAAACACTATTTAATATATTAGTGCTGAACTGGTGGAACCAATTTACTTATCTTTAAATATTTATAAATATTATGAGCACATCTATCTAACATCTATAGGTATATTTTCAATCAAAAAATACTTCTATCACCTCAAATAATCCTCTCTGTGATTACTGCAACCTTTGAAATATCATGTGAATTTACTCTTACATTTTTACAAGTTACTCTTACATATCCATTTGTCACAAAACTAATAGGGGAATCCTATATAAATAGTTTTACATATTCCCAGAGTTGATTTTATGAAATTCCTTTACATAAATGAATTTAAACTTTAGTACAAGTCCTGGGGAATATTTTGATCACCTTCCTCTCTCTAATATTATCTATCCTATGTAACTTCCATGATTTTAGACTTTTCACTACCTCTCTACCATATCCATCTAGTATTAAATGTTCTAATATAGGATTCACTACTTTTGATAGTTCTAATACATGCATAGAAAATGGTTTTCACATGGCCAATACCCAAAAAAAATTAACCACTCTATGGTCAGTGTCATGTCATCGTTCCTAGTGAAATTTAATTATGCATGTTATAAATGGTATACGATTTCATTTAATTATTTATTACATGTTCATTATCATGTTTATTTTAGTTCTCTTATAAATTATATGATGATGTGTAGATAAAATGTTGATTGTTAAAAGAGTTTGATATTTAGACTAATCAATGAAGTGGAAGCTAAATGGTTTGGCCATTTAATAATGTATGAAATATTAGAACTCTATAAGGACAACTTATTTAATGAATGATGCCTACAAAATGAAGATATTTGTACATCATTTGATACTCTTATGACCATTTTATATTGGCTAAAATAATCTCAATTTTTATTCTCTCCATTTTTCTTTGAGGATGTGGTGTTAGCATACTGTTGTGGAGAAGTGGTAATACCAAAGTTTTTAATAAATATAGTGACTGATGGATACTATTAGGATTTGATAGTGTGAAAACCATTTCTTTCTAATCATTAGTATCATCTAGAAGGATAAATTTTAAGAATTCTAGAAAAAACCAGATGGATTCTAGTGTGATGAAACCAATGTCTAGACGTCTAAAATAAGGTGAAAATAGAACCATTAACCATGATGACCGTGTCTGGATGATGGGAGTTCAGGAGAAGACTCTATGCATGATTAAATATATTGATGTGTTAGAGAAAAAAAAGGTTTCCAAAGGAAAAATTAGATACCCAAAGGGCTGTTTAAGAGAAAACATATGCAATCTAAATAAGTGCACTTTTGACATAAACCAAACTGGGAAAACCGAACATATCACCCAAGTTGGTCTGTGGAAAGGAATGAATCATGATCGTGATCACCATGAACTAACAAAAATTGACAAAGTCATAAAAAAAATACTAATTGGGAATAATTTAACCCTCTAAATATCAATAAAAAAAAATAAAGTCTTATATAAAATATACCATGGTGTGTTCATACATTAGACAACCATACATAATGAAATAAGTTTTTTTAAATATAAATTATAAACACATAAAAAATAACAAATGAGAATTTATGATCCCAAATCTATTAATAAACATAAATAAAAATTCATAATGGGTATAACCATAAAGGAGACCAAATATAAAGAAAATGGTTGAAGTGGTCAATACAACAACCATCCAAAATGAACAACTAAACCCGAGCCACCATGATACCCTAAATTTAAAACCCAAGAACACATATATATCCCAATACATCCAAAAATTGGTAAAATAATACATTACATCCAAAAAAACATAACATATATATCTGTAGAAAACATAATAACTACATGCACACCTGGGTGTGTATGGAAGGTGTGGGATACATGTTTCCAGTAGGTTTTCACCATTAAAAGATTCTATGAAAATTAATTTTATAAGACAATACATAATTTATATTTTGAAATACATGAAATTAAAATAATCATTTAAATTTTTATGAAATACAATAACATTTATGAACCCCATTACACATTTTTATTAAACAATACCACACTTTAGTATCAACAAGTTTAGTTTAATTGAATTTTTTTTATAAAAAATTTATAAAATAAGTTCATTTCATGGGAGAATAATAGTTGAGTTCAAAAACCAAACTTTACCCCTTTTATATTACAAAACCATTTGATAATTGGGTTTAAATCAATAGAAGATAGAGAGAGAGCGAGAGATAAAAACTAAAAACATAAAGTAGACATGTGAGTAGAATAACATAAATGAAAAAATGTAAAACCACACAACTTAGTGATAAATTAGTATAAAAATATGAATATAATGATGTTTGTAATATATTTCAGGATAGATAAAGAACATAACAACATTAATTATGGATAGGTAATGTATTACATAACGTGATAATGTAATAATATTTAAAAATGTTAGTACTAACACAATGAATACCACCAAGGATTATTAATATGGAAAACAACATCAAGTAGTAAATATATTTATTTATAATAATTAAAACATGAAATCAAAACTATATAAATAGATATATCAATAAAGAATCATGGGATATGTCCTAAGTTAGCCAAGGTCATGGAAACCTAGGACCCTATACTATCTCAGTGATTGAACCAACCATAAATAACTGTGCAACTGATACTTAAGAGAGTACTCTCAATACTTAGAGGGAAGGGGACACCCTAGAAAGTGACTCCTAATACACATAATCATATTAATGTTTAGTTAGTGTTATAGTGTATTCCTAGGCTAGGTATAATACACTATGCCTAAAATTACATTTACTAGCATCCCTTACCCAAACAACCAGGTTTCCCATGAAACTAGATAAGGGATTCGAGGACACATTTTAACACTCATTAATTATATATCAGAAGACAATTAATCACAATATCAATACCTTATCCCACATATATACACCCTTCAGCAAGTTCCCCCTTACTATTCACATAATCCTTAAACCATAATAAATTTCATCTCAAAACACACAACACCTCATTTAATGAATAATTAAATAGGGTTCAAACCAATGATGTAGAAATTATTATAAAATACTTTAATAATAAGTTCCAAATAGTCCTTTAGTTTCAATTCGATAATGTAAAATTTGGAAAATATTATTTAAAAAACACTTTAAAACCAAGATTTTGTTATAAATCATAACTAACCCAAATAGGAGCACAAATATCAAATTAATGTGTACAAAACTTCTAAATATAAATAAAATATCAATTAAACCATATAAATATATGATGAATATAAGATAACACACATGAAGTCATTAGTGAATGTAAAAGAAAAGAAATAATCTCAATAATATACACTCCCATTAAAAAACCCCTTAATCCATTTAAACATTACTTTAATCAATGAAATATATTTTATGGAATCATTTTGAAATCATTTGGAATTATAAACCCCAATTAAATTATAAACTCCTTTAAAAATATTTTTTACTCATTTTATCAAACACTTAGGGTGGAATTAAATTTATTCTAAATATATATAGCTTAGGAACCATTGAATTCCCACTTTATGTCATGTTTGAAAAAATAAACACAAGGAATATAATTTAGCTTCACTAATACTAGAATTTATAAGTATATTGTTATTAAAAGATAGCTTTAGATATCTCAAGAACACTTTTAATGAAAAATAAATGGAATTACATTGAACCACTTACCTTAATCCAATGAAATCACATTGACTTTGATGAAAAATGGTAGATAAGGTCTCCAGGGAATCTTTACATGCTCTAAAAATAAAAAATCCACATATTTTAACTAAATATAGACATTAGGTTTGGCCAACATAGCCATTTGGTTAAGGAAGAAGAATGATGAATAAAGGAATGTAATGAGAAGAAGAGAAAGGTAAAATAAGTAAGATAAATAAAGGACTAAGTTGACTAATCATGATAAAATTCACCATTTAGCCACAGAAAAGGCAGGGGAAGCACCCCTGAAGTCCCTCCTGAGGTCATTTTCAAAGAAGGGAAGGAAAGTGAAGAAAACCCAATAAAAACACTAGAAAAGACAAAATAACCCACATATATAAGGTCTCATAATTTATCCACATGGCTTACTAAACCATTTGTAAACTATGTGATAAAAAATAGATTCAAAGCTATCCAAACCCACACACTTTAAATGTATGGTTTACAAAAGCATTCAACTACCATAGGACTTGTAAAAAGTGCTCAAAAATTAAACTCTCCAGCCTGAAACACATCAAAATCAAGGGGACTCATTACATAATATGTATAAACATCCAGAAGTGACTTTGGGGTCTAATAATTCTCTCCACCATATGAATTTTTATCCATAGAATGTAATTATTAAATTTAGAGGAATGAGAAAAAAAACATACATAGAAAATAAAAATCAGGAGGCCTCAACAAAAGAAAGATAAAATATGACTCAAATCTTCCCAAATACAAGATGAAATAAGAATATACCCTAAAACACCCTGATCTATGACCCACTTCATGATCATGAGATACTAGGTCCTAATATTATACCCAGTTATATAACTAATATAATGATGAATCATCCATTATGCCAAAAAAATATGAGAAAGGATTTAATAAACATCTCCACTATAAGATAAACATCATTTACCTTATTAAAAGAGGGAATACAAATACTATCAATGAACTCACATTCATCCTGTACCACCTAAGGAATAAATATATAGTTTATTCATAAAAGGGGTGATATTTACTATAAGTCTCCCCACCATTGATGTTTTTACATTAATATAGAGAAATAGATCCATAGGTGAATCATTTCAAGAAAATAAAATTTTACAAAATCCATAACCTAACCCATCGAAAAAAGAAGATTAATAACTCCCAAAGAACATGAATTTTGGAACTATCCTCATAGAGTGAATTGAGAATGTAGTGAAAATAAAGGGAATATATGAATTGATTTTTGGGAAATGATACCCTTAAAGGGATTGGGTTCCCCAATGAGTCCCTAATGTTTAGATTAAGATAAAGATACTGGGAGAAAAAATTAATTGGATCACGCTATTTACTTTGATTTTGGGCCAAGATAATGATTGGAAATGTCAAAATAATACCACAGGAATAAACAATCCAAAAGGAATGACTCAATAAAAGCTTCCCACACTCCACTGACTCTCTTTTAGGGATAAAAGTTTAAATAACTGAACAAAAAATTGAAGCATGTATATTTGAAGATTCAAATAACATTATCCAATTATGAACCAAAATATTGAACTCAAAATGAAATTCAAAGAAAAAGGGAGTAGGTATATTTTATAACCACTAATTTCTTTAAAAAAATTCTCTCTGGTTAGTTAATTCATGGAATATATAGAACACTCCATCCCAATTTGATAATATCTGCTTCTAGACTTTGGAAATTTTAAAACATTTACCCTGAATTTGAAAACCACTATTTTTCTTTAAAAACATTTATAAAATTTACATTTAAAAAACACAAATTATTTAAAAACATTTTAAGTATATAAAAGTTCATTTAAAAAACATCACAATACTAATTTTTATAAACAAAACTCCTTATAAAATTCCCTTACCATTCCATGAATGTTTTTTCAAATTATAAATATAAATTTTAAAGGATGGTTCAAAACAAAAAAACAGAAAACATCTACCAAAATCACACCCAATAATATCAATTCACAATAAAAACTCCATTAATTATTCTCAAACTAATGGGAGACACTATTGAAACTATTTTACAGAGAAAAGTAGGAAAAACATTGAATCTTAGAGAAATGTAGAATGGTACATGATTTGGTTGCATGATTTGGAGAACCATGAAAAATCCTATGAGAAATATTGTAGATCCATTTACATAGGATCCACATGGCTTTTCAGACCATGCAAGATAACCATGTTGCTTTTATTCCTCTTCCACATTCACACTAAAATTAGAAAAAAAACACCCATATAACTTTAGTAAAGATTAAAATAACACCAATTCAAATCAAAATATATAAAAAAATTCAAAAAAACAAAACTCAATTTTAATATTCAAATCCCAACTATATATGGAAACTAATGTTTCATTAAGAAAGGTGGTGATTAGGCACATAATGATGATCAAGCTATTTAGTCCAGACAATCCTATCTCTGGTCTTTCAGAATTACCCAAAAAATAAGATGGATTTGATATGATTTTTGAAAGAACCATCCATGGAAAACCTAACATGTCACCCAAGTTGGCTTGTGGTAAGGTGTTAAGTGTTTTCCAAAATTCGACGAGATAGAAATAAGTGGTAAGGTTATCAAAACATACCAATTGGGAATAATTTCACTCTATAAATATCTATAAATAAATTAAAAAGTATTGTTGATAGTACTATATGGAATGTCTATACATTTAACTACCATAAATAATAAAACCTAGTTTTAAACATAAATAGTAGAAAAATATGGCATAACAATTTTGAATGACCAATCCAACATCTGATAACAATGATAGATAAAAATACATAACATGTACAGGTAAAAAAGATACCTAATTTAAAGAAAAAGGATGAAGTGTTCGATATAATAACTATCCACAATGAATGAATAAACTTTAGACATAGTTAACCAAGACCACCTTCATATCTCAAGACATAAAACAAATGGTAAAATGGTGCATGTAATCCAAAAAAGACATAACCTGTGTATCTGAAGAAGAAATAATAACTAAATACACATTGGGGTGTGTGTGAAGGGTGTGAGCTATAAGTTCCCAGTAGGATGCCACAAATAAAAGATTATATGAAATTAATTTTATAATGAAGTACTTAAATTCTACTTTTAAACACATGTCATGAAAATAAAAATTTTAAAGTTTATAAAATACAACAATATATACACACCATATTACCCCTTTTTACAAAATAATACCACAATTTAGTTTCAAAGGGATTTGTTCATTTGAAAACATTTTACAAAAGAATTAATCAAATTCCTTTATTTCATGGGAAAATAATAGTTGACTTAAAAAACATAGATTTACTTTTTTTATTATTGAAAACTATTTTATAATTGTGTTTAATCCTATTGAAGAGATAGATATATAAAAACTAAAAACAGAAAGTTGGAATCTTTATAGAATAAAATAAATGGATAAAATGTAAAACCACATAACTTAGTGATAAGTCATTATATTAATATGAATATAATAATAGATGTAAAATATGAATGTTTATAAAAACAACATGACAAACTTAGTGATGGAAAATTAATGGAAGACATAAAGTGATCATGTAACAATAATCAATGAATGAAAGTGATAACACAAAGAATAAAACCATAGACTGTTAATATGGAAAACATCGTCAAGTAGAATATTGTATGATTTAAAACAATTAAAACATGAAAGTAAAAATATGTTAACAAATATCTCAATCAATAATCATGAGATATTCCCTATGGTAGCCAAGGTCATGAAAACCTAGGACCCTATAGTATTAAGGTGATTGAACCAATTATAACTATACCCACACCATCACTATAGAGAATAATCTCAACACATGGTGGGAAGTGGCCACCATTAAAAGTGACTTCTGACAGACATGATTATAGTAATTTTTAGTTAGTGTTATAACATATTCCTAGGATAAATATGACACAACATGACTAGTAGTACTTCTCATAGCATTCCTTACCCAAGAACTTAGGGTTCCCATGAAACTAACTAAAGGAGGTGAGGAAAATTTTTAACACTCATGAATCACATATCAATAACATAGCACACGATAATTAATCATAATATAAATACCTTATATCACCTCCATGAACACTTTAGTATGTCTCTTCTTACCATTCATATAATACTTAAACCCTAATCAATTCCTCTCAAAATATACACAACCTATGATAAAGTATAATGGAATAAAGATCAAACCAAGGCTATATACTTTATTATGAAACCCTTTAATAAAAAGTTCCAAACATGCCTTTTGTTTCAACCTGACCTTGATTTTTTTGGAAATTATCTTTAAAAGAAAATTTACATAAATTTAATTTTAAAGGTTTTATTAAATGGTGGAACCAAAAAAAACACTCCAATAATGTTTTATAATAATTAAGGATAAGATAATCTTCAAGATCAACATACTTACAGATAAGGGGAGAGAAACACTCTTAGAAAAAATTATGTTTGGTTCGATTGGATTTCCTAAAGAACTGGGACTATTATCTGCTATGTTACCCTCATTCCAAGAATGAAAAATATTCACATCTCACTCAATAAAATTTATATAGGCCCTAATGTAATAGGTAATAGACTAATGGGGAGGCATGATGGCAACCAAGAAGTTCTTTACCAGAGTAGAATCTATTTCCATCTTGTGCAAGGAAAGATTATAAATCATAAACAAAGAAAGACCAATGTGCATATCCCGAGCATCTAATATAATAAAATTTCCATAACTATAGTGATGGTTAAAATTTAGAACTATTGTGACACAAGGATCCTGAATGAAACCACCCACCCATGTTTCTCCAAGTTTACTATCACCATTATAAATTAGTTTTATCCCTTTTCTGGGGCGATTCCAACTTATTAATCGATCCTGAGTCCTATCGTGATCATTAATAGATCCTAGGGACTAGTTATGAAGGATCATTCACATGGATAGACATGTGTTTCTAACCTTGATCAAATGAACCAGACCAATAATCGAGGACATGAACTTGACTTTGATACAAACTTGTGAAAATTTAGTACCACAGTGTCAATATGTATTTCAAGTTTGAAATATAACCCAAAATCCAATAAAAAAGATCTTTCCATGAACCTAGGGTTTTCTAGAAAACTCTTTGATATCAACAAACATTAAAGAGAGAAACATCTTAATGGATTTGATATTAAATAGATTCTCAAAAACACCCCCATTGAAGCTCTAGATAAAAAGGCTCATTCCCAATATGAGAATAGATGTTTAATTGTTTCCACATTCCCATAAGAGCAAAAAATACATCTAAACTCCAAAATAACACCATTTATTTTCACACCACAATCCATATAAAGATAATCATTATAAATACACTATAAGAGTAAATTAAAAATAGTTGGCATAAACTCACACCAAAGATTTATCACTCAGGTATCCACATTCTAGATATAATAAACCAACTTGTAAAATTTTGAAGCACAGAAGTTTCCCGATCCTGAAGATGTAAAAACACATCGATCCTGATCATATACCAATTAGATTCTAGATAATTAATTTTATACTCATTATTGATAAAACCATAAATATAATTATAGCGGATTATCACAGATTAGAAATATACATTAGGAACCGAATATACTAGAAAAAATATGAGAAACCCCAACTAATATCAGTCCAGAAACCAATATCTCCACACCCACTATCTAGATAGAGTTATCTTTGAAAATGAACAGAGTGCCTTGAAGGCCATTCCATTGTAGATTAGATGATTTATAATCATTATTTTGAAGGTTTCTTTGATATCTATATTTTTTTAGCAATATTATCTCATTAAAGCTTCGCCTTCAAGCAATCCATGGTAATTTCTATACTTTTTAGATCAATCCCGCATTCCTAAATGGGTTATTTCCAACATCACACACCTAACCTACTGGATCATGCATTCATGATGAGCATCCCAAATGAATCTATTCATTAAAAATTCAATATTCTAGATTAAAACATTTATATCTTGAGAGAATAAATAACATTCATAGGGATTGATGACAATACACTATTAATCATAGTTATCCTACAACCAAATGATAAAAATTTACACTTCCAGTTTTTGATGCCGAAAACGATCTTACTGACTAGTTCATCAATGTTTTGAACCTGTATCTTCCCTATAGATAGAGGAGAACCCAAGTACTACATGGGGAAGGATCCTCATTCAATACTGATTCATTCTTAAATTATTTTAACTTGATATTGAGTACATCATTTAGAATTGATAATATAACTTTTACATGAATTAATGAACTACCCTTTACAATTTATATTATCATCTAAGAAATAGTTGAAATCCTATATATAGTTTACCCAAAATTACTAATAATTATCAAATCATCTGTAAAAATTAAATTAGAGATAACATTAATGTTTTATATTCACCTATAGGGGTTCATCTCACCATTAGAAATAACTTTGTATAAATTCATGATGAGAATGTACTATGATAACTTAAAGATGGTAGGTGAGATTATAACACCTTAGAGAAGGATCCTTATTGATTTTAATAATCCAGTTTTTTCATAACTTAGAGTGATAACCATAGATATGTGTAACATCAAAAGAATAGTCTAAACATCCAATCTGAGAATCCATACTGCTTTATATTATTAAAAATATAGTTCCATTCCATCCAGTCTTAGGCCTTATACATTTTAATTTTAATCACTATATTAGTATGAGAAAATTTATTATTTAGGTCTCTAATAATTTATTATGTAAAATAAATAACAATCTACATAGATCTTAAAGTCACAAACCCAAAATGGTCACTTGAAATAAGATTGGGAAGGACCTTGTAGTGCCTCAGGCCAGATTGAACACCGATATAGGGGCGGGGGTGAATTTGTGGTAAAATTTTATGGAATATTTTTTTTATTTTCAACTTCTTAAAATTATTAAGGTTCTTAGACCACTCATTGAAATATCACAATATCACCTCATAAGAATAAATAATAAAATAGAGCACAACACATGATATTTACAAGGTTTGGAACAAATACCCACTCCTTTCCATGTTTTTCTGGATCCCCAACCTGGATTCTCCATTATATTTTCTCAACAATTAAAATGGTTTAGGAATCAACTAGTTATACACCCCAGTAGTGGATCCTCGAGTTGATCCTAATTACACACCCCAACAATACAACTCTTCGTCCTCATCTTGTTCGATGCCCCAACCATATTCACTTATCCTCGAATGGTTAGGAACCCCGACCTCATTCCTCTTTAGGAATTGGTTAGAAACCCTAGTCACAAACTCATTATTAGCCTAAAATTTATTATTCTATAGATATTAAGATCCATGTTTTCCCTTGGTTTATTCTACACAAAATTAAAAAGATCTTCCTCCATGAGCTTACTGGATCAACCTTTCTCATGTACACCTTAAGATCTTCAATAGCTTCTTAAAACAATCCTGTTGGTATTGAAATCCTTGAATCCACACGTGGAATGATATGATTATTATCATATTTCTGAATTCTTATAATTTAATGATTTCTCTTTCATGAATATTCAGGCTTTAGTCTCTTATCTCTTCTCAATATAGTGGTTTAATGATTTCCTCAGTTAGTCAAATACTCGAGTAAGAATTTTTCACTATTTTGATGAAGTTTTATCCTCAATCGAATGTGTGCATGTTATACACAAAATTTATTCAATATTATTTCATGAAATATTAAACTTGTAATATATATGTCCAAATTCCTTCAATCAATTCAAATGTGCTTCATTCACTTGTTGCCTGAATGTCTCAACTAATGCTTTGTGAGCCTAATTTGTTTCAACAATAGTTATTCCAAAAAATAGTATGAAAAACTTATCCCATACATATTATATGGATATAACATAGCATATATGACTTATAAAATAAATTTAGTTAACTTCCTTGATTATTTTTGAACAATTTCTTTACAAATAAATAAATAAATTATTTATTCTTAGTAAAAAATCACATAACACTTAACTCTTTATACACTTATTTTTCTTTTCAAAGGATGTTTCTTTCCAATGGATTAGAGGTTCTTGAAATAAAATCATCGAAAAGTATTAAAATTACACTATGAAATTAAACTAGAGAAAAATAGAAGCTTCCTCTCTCAATAAAAACTTATATCAAAAGATATTCAAAAAAATTCAATGACAGTTAACCAAGTATTTATAGGCTCATTGAAAAGTGTTTAACTTGTCAAAATACCAAAAAAGATTCTACACCATTCAGTTTCATACAAAACTGAAAAATACTTTACCTATTTTCATAATGGTATTGACATTTTCATACTTCATGAAACCCATAGTGGTATATTTTTTTACTCATTATAACTATTATGAATTTTACTTATATTTCCAACATGAACACTGCAAGGTGTTTTTTCATTATCTAAATACTATTATTATAAAATTATTTCCATGTTAAAAATGTTTTACAAGGCATCCTTAGTATGAGGAAATTCATATGTTGCAATGTTCCTTAACTTATATGAGCTCATGAAGATATCACATAACATATGATATGCTCTCTGGATTCTCATAGTGTTTTGGTTAAAAAAAAATATGAATGATCACATAATCAAACCCTCAATGTAAACTGATATACTCTTCCACATAAAGCTCATATATATAAAGAATTTAAATCTTATAGCGATGTTTATAGTATGGATAAATCTATACTTAGGATTATTTTGAGGTTTGGTTGATACTATATGTCACCTAACATTGTATGTGGTCTATTGACATGAAAATCCTATGTCGCAAGGTTGAATACGATGAATGATCAATCAAATATCTAATAATTATTAGATTATACAACCTTCATTATGTCCATATAATTTTATAAAAGGAATAGTTCAAGAATATGGTCAAGTACAACATAGATTATCCCAACATCTTACCTCCACTATTTAAGAAAACATGTTCGTCCAATCGGCCCGAACTGAGTATTAGTGTCCACTCCCAACCTCTACTGGCACCTACCCAGGTTGGTACCCTCCACCAATGCACCTCCCCACATAGTGGGTCCACTGATCCTATGTGTACTCCCTATGGGTGTAATGCATTCCTACCACATATATTCTCACCCCTGATACCCATGACTTTTTGAGTCAACCTTACTCCCATATAGTTTACCCTTGGCCATATATGTGTTTGAGGTGGGTTCTTGGTAGATTATATGATGGTTAACTTTTTTTATAAGGCCCACCAAAATCACTTAGAATAATTCTAATAGTAGAATTTATAGTACCAAGCCTTTCTCAAATTTTATTCTCAATATCAACTTCTTCATCAATTCCTTATGCAAATAATTTTTTTTGCATGGCCTTCGATGAATGGAATGGAAACTCCAAAAATTCTTAAATAAATGTTTTCCTTCATGACAATAAAGATTTTCATGGTATCCAATTCTTATTCATTGTTATAAAAAATGTTTTAGTTCATCAAATCCATTCAAACATGTCTTAAATCATTTAATACATATTCAAAAATCATTATAATTAATATTCCACTATAACTTGTACTCTTTTTTTCACATGAATTACTCAAGGAAGCATCCTCAAAATCTCTTTTCCGTAGACCATGGAATTACCTTAGTCAACCTATGAAATTAAATAGATTCTTTATCCGGAATGATATCCAATTCCCTAAGAATCATTATCTCCTCCTTAAATACTTACTCATATATTTACTTTATGTTATACTGATGTCTAATACGACATCAATTCTTTAATATTTAACTTGTACTCTTCTATACCCCCCTTTGTATTTATTATCGATACTTTTTCACTTTATAAAGTCAATATTTTTATACCCCATATTGAAAATAAATACAATGGTAGAATAAGGCCCTTATCATCTCGAACAATTTTCTAATCATGTCACCATCCCATCCTCTTCTCCTATATTTATTTAAGGCTTCCTACCTATCTATTTTTTAGGTAAGCTTAACATCACATGTATTTTATTAGAAAGGAGTTTTTATCTAGAAAACTATAAGTATATGTGGGAAAAACCTTTATAGAAAATAAGAGTTTATAACCAAAGTAATCAATTTTGTCCATAAAATATATAGAATATGATATCAAGAACATATAAATAAATTCTTAATGTTTTCTGGATGCTCAAACAATGAAATAATGATGTATATTATAGCCTACACATATCTCATCAAAAAATGAAAATGTTCATGTGTAAAATGATACACAACCACATTATTAGATTAATATCAACCCCCCTTGATAATAATTATTCATTATTTTATAATAGGGAAATGAGAGTGATTTTCATTCCACATCTTTATTTTTTACAAAGTTGTTCATAAGTTCCACATTCACTTTGTAGTGAAAATTAAATATCTTTGACTCATCATTGCTACCCCTCAAGAGCTTCATCTATCTCCTTAAATTCCCTACATGTTATTATAAAATCATAAATATATATATATATATATAAGTGAATAAGGAGGAACATGTTCATTCCTTATAAATTTCAATTTTCCTGAGAGTTTATTCTCAACCTGGGATATTTTTTTCTTCCAATCTCAGTATGGGAAGATTTATTTAGACTATTCATTCTGTTTTGCGTCGCATATGTTTAATTATTTTATTTCTTCCCATGAAATTATTCTTTCTTAAGAATACTTTTTTCCATCTCAATATTAAGGATCTTCAATATTCCAATTATAGAAAACTTCTCATCAACTGTCTCATCAAATTCTAAAGAAACTATCTTCAATTTAGATTTAGTATGTTTTCAGATTCCTCTAATTATTTATCCAATTTCATTTGATTTTTTATGAAAAACTTGATTATCCTTATTGAAATTATTGGGTTTCATTGAATATTAACATGATTTATTAATCTTTTTATTTTGAACCCTCTTCCCTTTCACAATATATATAATCTATCCCGGCAGTCTTGTCAAACATTTCTCAGTAGTGTGGACCTCCTAATTACATATTCTAAAAATTTATTCTAAGCATTCATATCTATTTTTAATTGTAATATTAGATGGATTTTTTGTCACAACATTATTTCTTTGAGAACTTGTTCTCAAATTTTCACAATAACTCCCCCTTGATTCAAGAATGTTTTCTAGAAATGACATGTTATACTAGAAAGAGTAGGCTTTATGTCCATAAATTTCAAATCACTAAAAAAACCTCTCAAATTGAATCTTACAATGGGATATGTATTATATCTATACACTTTCTATTGTTTTATTTCATCAAACAGAGTCTTATTTTTCCTAGGGGAAATGATTTTATTGAAAAATTTACCTCCCCTTTTGATGTAGGAAAGGATGTCTCATTTTTTATTCTTAGTAATAGTTTTTTTAATAGACTTATTCTTCTATTTACATCCCAATGCTGACTTTTTACCATAAATTATTACCTACCTCCTTTTTTGATGATATCTTATATTCACATTATCAAATAATTTTTTTTATGTTTGTTACTTATCTTAAATAATCATAAAAATGTCCAATTATTTTTTTTATTACTAAGCAATATCATCAAATCATTCAGATCTATTTTTTTCAAAAAAATGATTTTCTATGGATTTTTCTTCTCTAGTGCATATATTATTTTTCTTTATCTCTCCACCCTAAATTCAGGACTTCTCATATTTTCAAAAACAAATCATGTTATGACCAAATTATAATTACTTATTTCCAAAATTATAGTAATACCAACAATAGCCAACAAATATCCATATATTCTTTTCTAGTGTAGTATTTCTAGATTTCACAGATTATGAAACTTAGTATTTTTGAGTGGAACCACCACTCTTTTGGATACTTCTTGGGGAATCGATCTCCATACCACTTTTCTTATCCAAAATTCACATAGGAATTTTATCTATATTTTTTTTACCATTTATACTTTCCAAAAATATGGTTTAGAACCTATAACAGCAATTGAAACATAATTAGTACACAATATAGTTTCTAGGTAATGAGATACCTAGTTTTTGGAGGATATTTCATTTTATTATAGGATAATATCATGCTATTCTTAGAGTCACGACCTGAAATGGAAACATGTGTGGAAGCATATATTTTCATGTAATATGAGAATTTTTAGCTTATGGTGGCTCATGATTATTCAATCACACCACTATCTCTAAATGCTTCATGTTGAGAGAGTTATTCTCATCCTAAACTTAGGTCAACTTGTCTTCCCAATCTTACTCCAACTTATTTATTTTTTATTCAGGTATTTACTATACCTAGTTTTCTTTAACCTCTAGTTGATCATATTTGACATCAAAATAATTTTTTTTTAAATTTTAAAATGTAAAGAAATCCTCAGAAAAAAATATTATTGATATATTTCTCATAAAAATTACTTTATAATTATTCAGTAGAATAAACATAACATTAATTTTAAATAGATATTATATAACCCTTTTATCCGACATGGTTTTTTTGAGAGTGTTGCACATGATAACCTTTTTATCCAATCCCTATTCCATTATATTATCCCATTCTTCCTAATTTTTCATCTCGAGGACTCTTGATAGTTCCACTAATTTGTTTTCCACATATTTGGGAAATTTCATTATATTCTCTTTGAGTTCAAAATAAAGATCACTATGTGATAAAAAATCATTAAATATTGAACAAGATTCATCATAAGAATCATAATCCAAAGTATTACTAAATCATATATCAATATGATTATCTTTAGCTAGTGGTGTCTCTATCTTTAATATATTCTTCTTCATTTGCTTGCTTTCCTTTATTTTCTTCCCATTTATATGTGTATTGGAATAAATATGTATATTTTCATCCCCAAGTGAAAATTTTGTTTTCTCCGTCAGAGGTATATCACTCATTTACTGAATTCTACACTTCATAGAAACTATCTTGGATCATTAGAGGTAAATTTCCTTTGATACCAATTACAGATCTCTAGGCCGGATTAACCACTAAGAGGTGGGTGAATAAGTGGTTAACTATTTTGGAATATTTTCTTTTTTTTAACCTAATTGACTTATTAAGGTTCCTTATCCACTTAGTAAAATATCCCAGCCTGACCTCATATGAATAAATAATAAAATACATCACAACACATAGTATTTACATGGTTCAGTAAAAATACCCACTCCTTTACATGTTGGTTAGACACCCCAACATGGATTCTATACTATAAATTTATCAACAATTACAGTGGTTTTAGAAACAACTAGTTATACACCCCAGTAACTGATCCTCTAGTTTATCCTAGTTATACACCCCAATAATAAAACTCTTATACCTCATTTGGTTAGACACATTAACTGTATTCTATTCTCCTTGACTGGTTCAACATCCCATACTTAAGACTCTTCATCAACTTGTTATACACACCATTCACAATCTCATTCTTCTCTTTAACATTATTGATTAGTAGATATTAAAATATATTTCTTATCCAGGTTGTTTCTTCAACAATTGAAATAGATTTTCCTCCATGAGATATCAAGATCCACCTTTCCTATTTACACCTTCAATATCTTAAAAATATTATTAGAATAATCCTGTTAGTCTTGAATCTCCTTCACAATAGATCTATAATGATCATGTTCTTATCACCTTACTGAATTCTTAGACCTGAATGTATTCTCCTTTAAGTATATTCTGGCATTAATCCATTCCTTTTTCTCGATATAGTGGCGTATTAATTTCATCTGTCAGTAAAATTATTAAGAAATAATTCTTTATTCATTTTATGAATTATAGACCACAATTAAATGTGTACAAGATATCCACATTAATTCTTAAATATAATTTTATACAAGATGAAACCGGTAAAATCTCAGTCCAACATCTTTCAATCAACTAAAATGTACATCATGCATTTGTTCCATGGAATTACCAACTAATGATCTATGAAATTTCTTTTCTTCTCCACTATATATTCCTCAAATAGTATAATTTTTTTCCATACTCTTCATATAGATATATCATATCATATAAGACTTATCATATACTTTTGGTTCAATTCCTTGATTCTTTGAAACCTGCTGCTTCACAGATAAATTAATTATTTCATTCTTCTTAGTTAGACATCACATAAAACATCAATTTTCAAAGAATTATTTTTCTTCACATAAGATGTTTCTTTAGGAAGGAATGTTGGTTCTCAATATAAACAATTTTCAAAGTAGTTCACCTATTTTGCAGAACTCAACTGGAGAAAAATAAGAGCTTCCACTCTCAATAAACACATATCCTAAAAATTATACAATAAAATTCCCTGAGAGATAAATAGGTATTTATGGGATAAATGAAATGTGTTTACCACATAACATTATCACAAAATATTCTATGACATATAATTGTATGTGATGCTGAAAAATTTGATGCCTCTCCACAAATGGATTATCCTTCACATACTTTATGCACTACATAATATTTTTTTCTATCTTATTATAACCAAAATGAAATATTCTCATACATCATACATGTATACCACATGAAATATTTTCACATACTACATACTATTATTCTCAAATAATTTCCACATATAACAAGTATCACATGGTAGCCTCATTATGAGAAAATTCATACCTATAAACTTTCCTTCACTTAGAAGAGCACCCAAAGACACCGCATAGAATTTGTTATACCCCACAACTTCTCAAGGTATTTTGTTTCTCAAATAGTATACATGATAATATTCTGAAACCCTCACTTCAAACTAATATTCTCTTCTGTATAGCCCTCGTTTTCACAAAACATCCCAATATAATAGCATCGTTCATGGTTTGAGGAAATCTATACTCAGGTGATTTGCACAGTTCCATAGAAGTTTATATGATCCTATAAAGAACATAACTTAGCACATGGTTGATCATTGAAAAACCCTATATTAAAAGGTAGAAGATTATGGTGGATAGATTGAATGGATTTCCACAATCAAATCATATGGCCTTCATTATGAACGTATTTTTTCAAGCGAAGGAGAAATTCCCCTATAGAGTTGAGTCCCACATTGACTATCATGATGGAATACCACCACTATTTAAGAAAATGTGGTACTATAATAGTCCAGAATAGAGTACTAGGGTTCAATCCGGACCTATGATATCACTGATCCATGTTGACACTCTCATCCATCATGCCGCCCAATACGGTGGTGTCGCTGCTCCTCTACACACTCCCTTTGCGAACTATGCATTCCTATTTCACAACCACTCACCCACCCATAGCCTACCAATTCGACCCGCCTCCCTTGTGGTTGAACCCTATTACTACATATGGTTGAGGTGGGTCCTTGATTAGAATACGGGTCAGATAATTTTCTGAGAAGACCCACTAAACACTGAGAATTATTATAAGTGTATAATTTATAATACTAAGCCTTTCTCAAATATGAGTTTCAATAAAAATTATTCACCAATTCCTCTTGAAAATAATTTATTTTTCCATAATCTTCTAATAATTTCATGGAATATTGAAAAATTCTTAATACATGTTTTCCTTAAAGCCAATAATTATTTATGGTACTTACTTATTATTCATTGTTGAAAAAAATGTGTCGGTTATTCAACTCCATTAATACATGCCATAGTGGTTTTAAGTCTAGTTTAAAATTTTTTAGAATTAATAATACACTATATCTTGAACTCTTATCTTCACTTGTATTCATTATGAAAGTAACCTCAACATTATTTTCCCAATACCATGGAAGTACCTCAATCAACCTATGGAATTTAATGGATTATATATTAAGAATTAAATATAATACCCCAATCATCATTAGATTCTCATTAATATATTCCTCATATATTGAATTTATGATCTAATAACAACAAAGACAATATCCATTCTTCAATATTTCACTTTTTTCTTCAATCTCCCCCATCTTATATGTTGTCGATACGTTTTCACTTTATAAATTCAATATTTTATCCCCTATTAATAATGAATGCAAAAGAACAATATAGGCCTTCTCATATTCACTAATCTTATACTCATGTCATCATGAAATCCTATTATCCTCAATTAATTTAAGGATTCATCCCTATCTAATTTTTAGGTAAGGATGACATCACATGTATTTTCATAGCAAGGATCCTTTTGAAATAAAACTTTACATCTACGTGAGAAAATCCTTTATAGAAAACAATAGTGCATGACCAAGGTGATCAATGTTGTGCATAAATAATATATCATGTGATATCAATCATATATAACACACTTATTCATGTTTTTGAGGTTCTTAAACAATAAAATCAAGAAATATACTGTATACTGCACATATCTTAACTAACACATCAAAACGTTCAAGTGTTAAAAGATACAACAGTCAATTCTTAGCTCAATATCAACTCCATCAATATCAACTCCCACTTGATAATAATTATCAATTAATTTAGAGTAAGTAAATGGTATTAAATGTCATAACTCATCTTTCAATTTTAAAAATATGTTTATAGGTTCCACAGTCACTTTGTGGTGAAAATTTAACAACTTGGACTCATAAATGCAACACCTTATGAGATAAATCCATCTCCTTTAATTCCCCTATCATTAATATAAAATCACAGACATACACACACACACACACAGATATATATATATATATAAGGGAATAAAGAGGTACCTATTTATTCCTCAGATATTGAATTTAGGCTAAGAGATTCTTCTGAAACTAGGCCATTCTTTTCTTCCAATATTTGTATGGGAATATTTATTTAGATTTTTAATTCTGTTTTGAGCCTCATATATTTAATTATTTTCTTTCTTACTTTGATCTTTTTCTTTATGTGGAATAATGTTTTCCACCTTAGGGTTCTAGATATTCACGTTTCCAATTCTAGATAAATTTTCATCAAAATTCTCCCCACTTTCTGAAGTCACTTTCTTTCCTTTAAATTTTGAAATTTTTTCAGATTCCTCCAATTATTTATCCAATTTTAGTTGATTTATACAAATAAATTGGCACTCATTATTGAAATTATTGGTTTTCATAGAATATTTACATGAATTACCACTCTTTTTATATTTAACTCTCTTCCATTTAAAAACATATGGAATCCCTAATGGTAGTATTATCATGCATTTCATAGCTGTGTGAACCTCCTGCTTGAATCTACCTGAAAATTATCCTAAGAATTCATATCAATTTTTGATTGGAATATTTGATTAGTTTTTGGTCACAAAATTATTTCATTGAGAACTTTTTCTCATATTTTCACCATGACCCCCCTTGATTCATGCCTATTTCATAGAAATGACATGTTATGACAACATGAGTTGGATTTATAGCCTTACCTTTTATAGAACTTGAAAAAACATTTGAAACTAAATCTTACACTTGGATATGTATTCTATGTAGACACTTTTTTTGCTTTACATCTTTAAAATAATCCTTCGTCTGCCTAGGGGGTGGTTATTTTCATGAAAATTTTCCCCCAACTTTTGATGTAGAAAAAGATCTCTCATTTTCCTTTGTAGTAACATTTTGTGTAAAAGTATTATTATTTTATTCACATCCCAAGTTAGATTTGTGAACTTCTTTTCTTATATGCATCCATTTTTATGATATTTTATTCACATTATCATATGATTTATGCATTATTAGTACATACCATCACTCATCGTAATAGAAACCACTTCTATTGTAGTACTCATAGAAATATTCCGAGCAATCAATTATATTCTTTTTAAATAAATTAAATTTCTATGGATTCCTCTTCTATGGTTAAGGTCTTATATTTTCATCAAATCTTTCCCCTAAATGTTGGAATTCCATTATTTTCATTAATTTTCATGTTATGATAATATTTTAATACCTTGTATCCAAAATTCCAACAACACCAATAACAACCTATGAATATCCTTCTCTTCTTTTCTAGTATTGTCTCTCCAGATTTCATATATTGAGAAACATGATATTTTTGAGTGGAAACACAAATATTTTGGATAACTCTGGGTGAACAACTCTTCATACCTATTTTCTTTTCCACCATTTATGTGGTGGGTTTATCAGTTTGTTTCACCATATATACTTTACCATAATTAGGTTTAGTACTTTTACCACTAATTAAAACATCATTAGTTTATAAGATAGTTTTTGGGTTATGGTATAACTTATTATTAGAGGATTTTCCATTTGATTAGAGGATGATCCCATAATCTTATTATATTCATTAATTTTAATGAAAACCGATGTAATAAGATATCGATTTCAATAAATATAGGATTTATCAGCTTGTGGTGACTCTTGATTATTCAATATCACCTCTAGCTCGAAGTACTTCATGTTAATGGAGTTATTATCATCCTCAACTGATGTTATATTTTCTTCCCAATCCTTTATTAGCTTCTTTGTTTTTTATTCATGAATTTTTCTTGATTCTTCTAAATAATTTTCAAGATTCATTATTTTTTTTGTTTTAACCTCTAGTTGATCAGTTTTGACATCCATAAAATATTTATTCAATTTTTTCATGTGCATGGAACTCTTCTACAAAAACAATTTCAAATATATATTTCTAACAAACATTAATTTATAATTATTCAGTAGCTTCAACATATATCTCATTATAAATTGATATTATTTAATCATTTTCTCTAACAAGTTTTGTGATAGCGTTGTATATGCCAATATGTTTAGCCAATGCCTCTTCCATTAAATTAACTTCTTCTTCTAGCTATAATATTTCATCTCGAATACCCTTGATGGCTCCACCAATGTAATTTATCACTTTGTTGGAAGCTTTTTACAGATTTTTTTTTGAGTTTAGAATGATGATCACTAAGTTATATATCATCATCATAGCTTGAATATGCTTTTTTAAAATAAAAATAATTAAAAATATTGTTGAAACATATACCACTCTGATTACCTTCAGTTGGTAGTGGCTCTTCCTTTACTATAAGATTCTTCTTCATCTTCCTTGCTTGTATTTTTTTCTTTTTTTTGATTCTTGGATGAAATATATAGATTTTTATCCTTAAGAGTAACATTTTATTCATCTAAGGTATCATACTCATTTCTCAAATTAAGCACTAAAAACATAGTTTGGATCTTATGAGGTAACCAGCCTTTGATTGTAATTATAAATCACCAGGATAGATTTACCACTAGGGGGGATGAATCAATTGTTAAATTTTGTGAAATATTTTGTTTTTATTTAAAACACATTAACTTTTTATGGTTCTAGATCCACTCAGTAAAATATCATTGGTGAACCTCATATAGAGAAATAATAAAAGAGAGCACAACATATGGTATTTATAAGGTTGGGTATAAAAACCCACTCCTTTTCATGTTGGTTATACACCCTAACATGGATTCTATACTATAATTGTTTCAAATATTAAAATGGTTTTGGTATAAACTGGTTATACACCCCTATAGTTGATCCCCAAATTCATCATAGTTATACACCCTAGTAATACAACTCTTTTGCCTTGGTTGTCTAAACACCCCAAACATATTATCTTCACCTTGATGGTTTTGACACCCCTACCTAGATACTCTTTAGAAACTTGTTAGAAACACCAATCATAATATCCTTATTCTCCTCAATGTATTTGATCCATAGATATTAAGATATCAATCCACTCTTGGTTGCTTCTACACCACTTGAAGTAGATGTTCCTCCACAAGCTAGCCAGATTAACCTTTCTTGTGTACACCTTAAATATCTTAAAAAACTTCTTGGAATAAGTATCTTGGTATTGACTCTCCTTCACAATATATCTAGAATGATTTAGTTCCTCTAAACATACGGAATTATTAGAATTGAAAGTATTCTCCTATAAGTATATTCTCATTTCAGTCTCTTCTCTCTTCTCGATACAGTGGTGTATCAGTTTCCTCAGTTAGTAAAATGATCTGGTAATAATTATTCCTTATTCTAATTAAGTCACAAACTCAATAGAATTTGTGAAAGTGATGCAAAAAAATTAATCAATATTATTTTATTCAAGATTAAACATGAAAGTTCACTGTCCAAATTCGTTTAATCAACTCAAATGTACATCATACATGTGTCTCATGAACTACTCAAATGATGCTATGTGAACCTTATTTTCTTCTCCATAGTATATTCCTTAAATATTATAAAAAAATATTCCCATACACTTTATATCACTATATAATTTTATATATAACTTATCACATACTATTGGTTCACTTTCTTTATGTTTTGTGAATTGTTGATTCATAAATGAATTAAGTATTTAGATATTCTTAGGGAAAAATCACATAAAAATTAACTCTTTATAGAATTATTTTCCTTCACAGAGGAAATTTCTTACAAAGTAATGAAGGTTATAAAAATAAACACTTCTCAAAGTAGTGAACCTACTTTGTGGAATTCAACGAGATAAAAATATGAGATTCCTATCTCAATAAAAAATTCTTCCAAAAATTCTTCAACAATAATACCCAAGAGTTAACTAGGTTTTTATAGGATACTTATCATGTGGTTAACACAAGATCATCTTGAAAAATATTCTACTCTATTCAATTTTATGTGAAATCAAAAAATACATCACCCCTCTTCACAAAAAATTGGCCTTTGTATACTTCATGCACCATATATAATTTTATTACTTAATAATTATAACCACAATGCATTTTTATCATACTTACAACATGAAAACCACATGGAATTTCTTCAATAACCACATACTATTATTATCATGTATTTTTTGTGTTGTACATGCATGGAATTGCAGCCTCATTATACATAAATTTATACATAGTAATTTCCCTTCACTTAGAAGAGCTACTAAATATATCGCATAACATATGACATTATATGTTACATGTAATTTTGGTTCTCAAACCATATGAATAATCTCATACTAAAACCCTCACTAAAAACTGATATTCTCTTCCATGCAGTGCTTATATCTGATAAACATTTCAACTAAATAGTTCTTTTCATAGTTTGGATAATATATAATTAGTTGATTTTAACAATTACATAGAGGTTTGGATGATCCTACATAATGCCTAAATTCATACATAACCGATCAACATGAAAACCCTATGTCTGAAGGTAGAAGTTGGTGGTTTCTCAATCAAATGACTCATAATGATAATATCAGATAACTATCAATATGTCTACATATTTTTATTATTTGAATAATTCCTATATAGGGATAAGTCCCACATCAATTATCTCGATGAATTACCTCCACTATTTAATCAAACATGTTCATCTAATTGGACACAAGAAGAACCATGGTTCTCTCCCAACCTCTTCTTTCACTGACTTTTGTTGGCACCCTCTTCAATCATTCCACTCAAAACGGTGGTTCCATTACTACTTCACACAATCCCTGTGGGTTCTATGCATTCCTGTCATGTAGACACCCACCTATACCACCCATACCATGTCTAGTTGACCTACCTCCCATGTGGTTGAACCCTGGTCCCACATGTGGTTGAGTTGAGTCCTTGGATGGATTATGGGATATATATTTTTTATAAGTCCCAAAAAACACATATATTAATTATAAGTATAGAATTTATAAAAACAAGCCTTTGAAAAATATGATTCTCAATATCAACTTCTTTATCAATTCCTTATGATAATAATTTTTTTCATGGTCTTCAATTAATTTCATGGAAACTCAAAAAAGTCTTTAAAACATGTTTTCATTCATGATAATAAATCGTTTATGGAATTCACTTATTTATATTGTTACAAATAATGTGTTATTTATTTAACTCCATTTACACATGTCTTAGAGTTTTTCTTACAGTTCAAAAAATATCATAATTAATATTCTAATATATCTTGAACTCTTCTCTTAATTTAAATTATTTAATCGAAAATACTCAAGCATTATTTTCTATAGCTTTTGAAAGAAAATCAATCAAGCTATAGAATTACATGGATGATTTATCAAGCATAAAATCCAATTCCCCAGGGATCATCATCTCCTCATTAAAGAATTCATCATATATTGCCTTTATGATATAATGAAAAAAAGATAACATGAATTCTTAAGTATTTCACTTGTGCCCCTCAAACCTGCTCAAGTATGATGTTGAGGATAGTGTCTAACACTTTATACAAGAAATTAAACATTCTGATAGGATGATATCAGTTAAAGTAATATGCCTACCGACCCTTGGGAATTACAATAAGAGTAGTGGCATAGAAAAATCTATGAAGTGACCCTCTTCTAAAGATATCTTGCACCGCGTCAACGAGATCCTTCTTAATGATATCCCACTGTAAGATATATAAAGAGCCCAGAATGATATCTAGGATGGGGGAACTATTTGGGTTAAATATGTAAATCATTTTTTTAACTACAAACTCTTATGGGATTCAACAAATAACTTAATTACTACTCTCATCAATGCTACTTAGAATATTGTTGAAAAATTCCTCCCAATCCTCCTCCATAGGGTATCCATAAAATTCATCACCGATCATTCTTGATAAAAATTATTCGAATCAGATATAAGTGATGTAACTAGATTCATTAAAACCATTAATATATGATCCATAATCTTGATGCATATTCAAATAAACCAAAACGATATTACTTTGATACAAGCTTGAAACAATGTGGTGTTCCAGTCCCCATAAATTAACCAAAGTTCACGATATTTCTCCCAAGAATCATATCAATATCAAGCAGGATTTACACCATTATTTATGTATTATTTTTATCTATAAAGATAAATAAAGATTTTATTTATCACGTAGGCTATATTCCAGCCTATTTATTTTTGTTTTATGCTCATTTGGGATGGAATGCAGATTTGACTGGCTATTTTTTCTAGAAAAATGTGATCCATAAGTACCCTAAGATTATTTTAAAAAGAGACACAAGTGTGGAACTATATGAGAGATAATTGAGATGTACTAATATTTTACATTAACTCTTGATCACATGATTATAGGTGGGAAAACAGGAATCAGTGACTAGTGTCATGCACAATATAAATTTGGAGTAGTAACAGAGAATGGTTTGAAAGGGACCATGACATTTGAGTGAAAAAATATTCAGATATTTGACCATTATTTTTAGATTAGAGACACTTATATCCTAAAGGCTACATATAAAATGATGATATTTCTTATTATTACACAATGTATAGTTATCTTCAGAGTATTTGTGATCCATGAGTCCATTACTTTACATAAAATATCTAAAATTATGCATTCACTTTCAAGATAACAACCCCTCAATTTTTAGCTTGATTCATAATGGGATTAAAGTTCCCCAATGACCCAAGGAAGGGAACTTGAATTAAAGGAAGATATCTTAGACCAGAGTTCTTCCCTCTCTGTTGGGTCACATTTGGAATACACCAAAGATAGGGAAAATGTTTGAGATAAGTGATGAACTTTAACCGCATGGTGACAAGATGATGAATCAATGAGCTCCACATGAAGAATATTGAAAAATGATTATTTATAGGACTCCCATGAATGAAATTATAAACATGGTTCTTAGTATAAATCTCCAGAATAACATTTACAAAATGTTTAGGTTCATGAATAGTGAACACAAAGATATTATTATTTTGTAACTCATTGAAAATTATGTCACTTTTCACCAAGGAGCTAATAACGCCAGCATTTTAGATAATGAATGAGACCAAGGGGATTCAAAGGATAGTTCCATAGAACTAGTACCCTATAATAGCCTAGGTAATTAAAGAAAGTACTAGAATGATCCTAGGCTCTGGATATAGTGGTAATTTATGTAAAATAAATCAAAAAAGTAGATTTATTCTACCAATAACCCCAAGTGACTGAGGCCACAAGGTAATCCCAAACAACAAAATTTAAAGCATGAATGAATTTAGTGAGAAAACATCGTCAACATTTTTTTTCTACAGGGGGATATTTGAGACATAGTAAACAAAAAAAATAAAGGCATGAAGGAATTTAGTGAGAAAACATCCTCAACAAAAATTGTTTCAACTGGGGGAGATTCGAGACTTAATAAAACATTGGGTGAGGAAACCCTCCAATGAGAGACTTCAGGAAACATTGAAAAGGATAAACTATAGAGAGTTCAAAATATTCATAGGAAGAATAAACCACTAGAAACATAATTTCTTGGCCACCAAGATTAAGTAGGGTTTCCATATATAGGGGAACTGAATAAAGAGAAAACAAATCCAAGACATACCTTCCAAGATCCATGTAAATCACATAAAACCCCATATTCAGCTGTAGGGGGAAACCACCACATGGGGGGACTAAATAGTCCCCACATGGGGGGGGGGGGTAGGGTGAGAAAGATCTACCCCATGAGGTCCATAGAGTGTCCATGAATTTTGGTGAGAAGGTACCTAAGACTAAAAATATGGACAAATAAACATCCAAGAAGGGAATGTATCTAGGGGAGGACAATAAAAATTCTATAGAAAGGAGCCAATTGGAGTGGGACAAGGCACATGATCCAAGTAAGGTCAAGCAAACTTCAATCTAAGGTAATGAAACATGATGTAGGAAACTACATGACATTATAGGTTACACTTTAAAAAAATTCCCAACCTAGAGGAGTAGACTATACTCTACAAAATAGAGAAGAAGTCACCCCCTTGAATCTGAATGCAATGAAGGAAGCTCATCAAAACATCCATCTCTAAAAACTTATGGGAAAACATCATGTGTTAAATCCAAATCATAAATGAATCCACATAAAACAATCTCTTGACACAATCATACAAAACCTTTTGGACCATAAGGTTATAGAAGGGTAGAGGCCAACCTAGAAAATTGATCCAGATAATCACCTTTATGAGATATTTACCATAATGAACATCCATTTACTAGTGAAAGAGAAGGAAGTGAAATATTCCATAGGTGTAACCCTATCTTGCCCATGTAGAATCAAATTAATCATAGGAGAATGGGTGAATGTTGAAGGAGCATGAATTTAGGAAACAAACCATAACCACTGAAGAAAGAATCCGTGTACTAATGAGTCCATGGAAGAATATGAGATCAAGATGATTTTAACTAACTTCAATACCAAAGTCTATTTAGGGTAGTACTTAGTAGTTTAATGATCCTATGATGACATGAGGATGGCTAGATAACCATCAAAAAACACTATAGATAGATACACCATTAAAATGATAAGAATATATAGGGGAATACGATCTAAAAGAGGATCTGAGGCATTATAAAGAGCCTATTAGAAGTAAACATGAGGGTGACTAGAATCACTAGATCCAAAAACCCTCACTATCGTTGGAGAAAATAGGACTCCCATAGGAATATAATTAGATTAGGGAGAAGGATCTCTCAGAGCTGCCTTAGGATAATATGCGAGAGTATGATCACCATCTACTCTGGTGACCAGAGGAATAACTAGAAGTGTGACAGAAGGTGAAAGAGTGGGAGCATGCCCAATAGACAACAAATTTGGAAATGGGAGTTGTGTGTGAGGAACAAAGATATAATTTTAATACAGATACATTGTATTAATAAGAATAAAATATCAATTAAATCATATACATATATAATGATCATATGAAAACATGCATATAATAATAAATGAATGTCAAATAAAATAAATAAGTTCATTCACAAATACACTCCCATAAAAAAACCCCTTAACCCCGTTAAACACTCCCTTAATAGATGAAATATGATATATGAAATCATTTATAAATCATTTGGAAGTATAAAATACCTATTAAATTATCAATTACTGTAAAATGACCTGTATAGTCATTTTATTAAACAAATAGGGTGAACATAAATGTATTATAGGTTTATATAGCTCAAAACCCATTGAAAAAATCATTTTATCTCAGGATAAATTAACACCAATATAAAGAAGAAATGAAATTTCATCAATTATAGAATTAATTATTATATTATAATTAAAATATATGCTTATAAATCAATAGTTCACATGGAATTAAAAATAAACTAAATTTTATAGAAACAACTACCTTAATCCAGCGGAATCATGTATCCTTTAATAAAAAATGGTAGAGAAGGTCTTAAGAAAATATGAACTTTACTTAAACATTTAAATCCCCATGTTTAGACCAACAATATAATTTTTTTTGGAAAAAATGTCCATAAATTCATGAATGAAGAAGGATAAATGACGAAATCAAAGGAGAGGGAGAGAAGGGGATGAAAAGGAAGAGAAATAAAGGTTTACCTGGAAGAATCATGATAAAATCCACTATGGAGCCATGAATAAGGGAGGAGAAGAACCCTTGAAGGCCCTTCAGACATCATGTTTGAAGGGGGAAAAAAGGGAAAAAACACTTATTAAAAATAAATTGAAAAGTCCAAACACCCCACTTTGAGTAGGCCAAATGCTTTACCACAACAATTTACCAAACCACATGGAAACTATTAGGGAGAAACTTATCTAAGAACAATAACACAAAAAACCAATCAAATGTATTAAATATAGAATATTGTAAGTAAGACTAGTAAATACACAATAAATTTATATAATATAGTAGTGTAGTAGAAAAATGAATCTCCATAAGTTCACTCATACCTCTAAACTATTATCCTAATTATAGTTGATCTCCTCAACTGAATTGGATGCTCTGAGTTTCTTTTCTCTACTCTTTCTACCGAAACCTATACTTCTATAACTCATACTTCGGGGCTATGTAATTCCAATGCTCCAACTCAAGCCTCAACTACTATTGAATGTTTTTTATTTCCAATGGGTTTATATTAGGACTTTAAATGCATTCATAACATTTATTTGAGTTCTTTTTTTTCCTCAATCTACTCGTAATCAATTCAAATTGGACATATATAGTTTATTTTCCTTCAACATACTACTCCACCAAGTCTCAATACTTTTATAGAACCTTATAATCAAAAATAAAATCCCTAATTATGATGATATATTTTATTTTACCATACCACAAATGATATCCAAAATATTAATCTTAATAACAAAGGAAAAAAAAAATATTTTTTATTTTTATTCATGTATGTTGTGGTCCTTAAAATTTATATGTAATATGAAGAACCACCAAAAAGTATAAGAAAATTAAATTCCAATCATTTTCTAGACTATAAATCTTTAGAATGTTTCTACCCAACTAATGATACTAAAATTGTATTGGAAAGATAAGATATTGTGTTGAGTGCCTTTTCCCAGATCACCATAGGAATTCATGAGTGCGACCCCATAATTCTAGATTTCATTGTCAAAGAAACATTACTTTTTCCTGCCACTCCATTATTATATGGTTTTACTTAAACCATATTCTCATGCCTTACACCTTCATCCTTACAATCATTCTGGATGTTTTATCTAGTGTACTCTCCATTTATGGTTGTTCGTATGCACTCTAAATTCTGACTACATTCCCTTTATATGATAGATTTCCACAAAATAAAAATTTTAAATACATAAATTTTTTTTATTCAGTTATTAAATCCATAATGTCATTGTAGAATCATCAATTAATTTAAGAAATTAAAGGCATCCACCATAGTATTGAGTAGAGACATGTCCCCAAACATTTGAGTGTACAAGATCCAACTTCTAATCCCTGGGTTTCCAACTATATAAGTATTAAGACACTATATTCAACTTTACCAAAAAAATTCAAACATTACTATTTCTATTTAATTGAGATTAAATATTACATTATCATTTAGAACATTCAAGTTCTTCTCACCGAGGTGACTGAGCCAACAGTTCCATACTTCTGGATCATTAGAATTTTTTAATTTTGAAAACTAAACTCCTTTATGAATTTATTGTCATGTAAAAGGTCCCCTCCTTTACACCCTTTTCAATCACCATGGATCCATGGGAAACCTTCCAGGTACCATTTTTAAAGATACTACCATAAAAAGCATCATCCATTTTCCCAATAGAAATAAGATTCCTCATAAGGAAATAGATATGGTAAACTTTTGGTAGTTTTAATAATCATCCATTATTTATTTGGATGTTGAAATATCATTTTATTAAAAATTATAGGGTTTCACCATCCACTAGATAGATGTTTTCTAAACTTCCCAGATATATAGTTTTACATGCATATTTAAATTCCAGTGGAATTGAAAGATGGTCCATAGTAAACCACCCAATATTATACTGATGTTTCATCACATAGAAAGTAGTAATTATTAAATTTAGTTACATTGATAATGTTTTAACATCCAATGGTTGATGTATTTCTAGTTTTCTCCCTAAATTGTTTTAATACTTCTTGAGTTTTCCTTTCTTAATTTACTTCCAGCAGGTAGGACTAGGGGAAGATAAATTTCCTTGTCACTTCTCCATTTCATTTCTAGAAACTTATCTACCATTGTATTATTCTAATAAACCTACTTATGATAGGGTGACTTTATGCTTTCATAGGTATTAATCACATAAAAACATTATGCTTGAAATTCACTACACCAAAGTTCTTTATTGAGTATTATATTCTTGATATCATGAAACACGAGATCGTATTTTCTTATGGAGTGAAACAAAGTTGTAACCATTGTGTCCCAACTCTCTAGAAGAGATGATAAATGTATAAATACCTATAAATCATCATAAAAAGTCACCTTTACTGGTTAAAGCTTCCTAAAAATAATGTTCAAGTCATTAACATGATTTTCTACATGTCTTGTAAAGACTATAACCATAACAACCCATAGTCAGTTGTTACCTTATAAAATTAGCACAAAATACAAGTGAAAACATCCCAAAGGACCGAATGGTACAATAGTCTTGGAAAACTAGATACATACTTGAATGTCACATTACATTGGTAATAAAATATAAAACATAGTAAAAGTAAAAATTCTCGATCTTTAGACTCATTCAATGATTCATTCTTCATATCCTAGGGAAAGGAAACAAAATAAGGGTGATCTCAGATGTTTAGTAATGGAATATAAATAGTGAAAACTATCATAAAATAACTACTACATGAATAATATTATGGAAATAAAATATGGACATAAAATATCATATAAGTAATCACATGATCTTGAATATTATCCATATATGAAATAAATATTTGAATAATCTCATGAGATTCAGTGATTGGTTTCATAATGATTGAATGCATAATGTGAACATATGAAACTTATAGTCAATGCCCCATGTCAAGACATCTTCTATAAATAGGTAATACCTTAACAAAAATACCAAACCAATTTTTTTTCTAATGATACCTTCTGATGCATCTAGGGGCTATGTAATTATAGTCCTCACCTGTCACTTAATATTTCCAATGCATTAATAATATGAATAAAAAATAAAACATAATCAACATGTATTAATAATCAATAACTGTCCATATTGGATGAAATAGCATGAAAAATATCGATAACTTCCTTTGTAAAACAGATCATAATCTATCCATATAAATAATTATGATGATATTTGTTTTTGAAGAGTTTAATGCCTATACTCATTTTGAGTTAATGCATACCTTATTTCCAAAGGCATGAAATCACTTGGAATTTTCAAATTAAATCTTAGAAAACATTTTGGCCAATAGGATGGGAGGTCAGACTCATCACACCCTTTTGGGGGAGTTATTTCCTACTATGGGACTACGTTATATATTTAATACATATTCATGAATCCTTCACAAATCCTAGCTTGGTACTTGTTATCCTAGTACCAATGATCTGATCAAGAATTTTAATTATATATTTATATATATATATTATATTCCCAATATATATCTTATTATTTCACTGAGACTTAGTTTAAATCAAAATAGTTGGGATCTATGGAGTTTATTTCCATCAGGGGAGGCAGTTGGTGTTTTATAATTTAGATTGAGCCTCAAATAGGCATCCTATATATCCTATAAAAGTAGGAATAAAAACCCACATAGTTCAATGGGATGGATAATGGTTAAATGACATTGGGTTTGAACTTCAAAGAGGAATCCTTTTTATCCCTCTAAGAACAAGAATCATATCCCACATAGTTTTGTGGAATATATAGGTATTACACATCAGTTAGAGGCCTGTGATGGAGTTAATTTACCAATGATGGTGGATATATCATTATATATATATAATACCATGCGAATCTTGCTTAGTGTGATATATAATATAAAGTTAAAGATCAATAATATTGAATGAGATAATAAAATTGGTTTAAAAAGGAGGAATTACACATTAAGGCTACCTAATGAAGACTCCATGGTAGTTAAATGGGATACACCAGAAAATAAGGTAGGGATTACTCATGGGTTTACCTAAGATACCGACCTAGTATTAGGTTAGGTGAGGGAATGTTTTGGGGCTTACACCCATTAGGAATCCCATATACTTGAAACCAATAGAAGTTTCTCTACTCAAGGAGTGTAATGATACCATGAAGAGTATCTATACTGAAGGAGAGTATTGATTACCATGATGAGTAACACAACTCAATGGTTAATGCTGATTTAGTTTAGGGCTTACAATAAGGAGGATTACCATGTTTCTAGAACCATGAAGAGAATATCAACTCATGGAGATTAAGGTTTGGTTAGGGATTACACCTAGGATGGTGCACATATTCCTAAAACCATGAGGACAATCTCAAGTCATGTATATTAAGGTTTGGTTGGGGATTACAACTAGGAGATGACCATATTTCTAGAACAATGAGGAGAATCAAAACACATAGAGATTAAGGATTGTTTTGGGGCATACACCTTGGAGGATACTCATATTTCTATAACCATGAGGAGAATATCAACTCATGGAGATTAAAAGGTTTGGCTGTAGATTAATCATAAGAGGATGCCCATATTTTTGGAACTATGAGGAGAATATTGACTCATAAAGATTAAGTTTTGGTTGGGGTTTACACCTATGAGGATTTCCAATCCTGATTTCTTCCTCCCATTAATTGTTAAAAGCATGAGTAAGGGAGTTTTTAAGGTTTAGTCTTACACCTATTAGGAGGCATGTACCTAGAGTAGTATCTCGACTCTAAGTTTATATAAAATGAAATGATTCCCATGTATGAGACCAAAGATAATTGAAGATAAACCCTATTGATGGATAGAAAAGTTTCTTATCCCTAGTGATAAGGCTATAATTAGGATGTTTCCCCATGTATAGGGAGGGATATTGGGGTGAAGGGTCCCCCAAGTGGGGTGCGTTGGTTGAAGGGTCAACCAAGTGGATTATAACAACCACATTCTTTATTACACATTAATACATGATTTATTATATAATATTAAACTTAATAAAGCCTTGAAAAATTGAGATTCGTTGAAAATTAGGTACATTAAATAAAAATTTAAAATAGAAAAAAACATCATCTTTATTGAAAAACGTCCTTAATATGTTCACACTTAAAATTGCATGGGATAACCTGAGGGCATATAAAAGAAAGGGGTGAGATATAAAGCCCAGTAAGAGAATAAACAAGGAATAAAATGAATAAGGTAATACATGTTATAAAATAGTCATATGAATGGGTCATAAAAGGAACATGAATAATAAGGCATGATATAACATGTTAATCATAAAGAAAACATGAGAAATGTGGAAACATCTTAAAACACTCCATCATAAACCGAGGTCAAGGATAAATAAAAATACATCAATATAGAAAAATTACCATAAATAAATAATATTCACTCAATATCCCAACATGACGTCTCATGTGACTAAACATTACCCAACACATTGAAGCACTATATCATTCTGGGCGCACCCATCACTTTCATTTGATTCTCATGCTTAAGTGGGCCACATAGATTACACAACATGGATCCATTCATCATAGTATTTTATTCCATGATAGAGTGTGGAATACATACATAAAATCAAAATTCAATAATTATAAGGTTATAAAGTTCAATACCCTTGATAAGAAATAGGTACGATATTCACTATACAATTATTTTGGCATGAAAATTCATAGTGACATTTCGACAGCATAACGACATCCCATAAAAATTAATACAAATGGGTTGATGAGAGAGAAAGCGGTATCTCATACATTGGAAATAAATTGTAAATTAAGGGGGATATGGAATAAAATATCCCAACATAAGTAAATGAAGATACAATATATAAGATAAATAATATACTTGAATAAAGAGGAGAATGGAAAAAATCCATTACTTGAGTGTGTGACTCCAAAAGCTTAGAAGGGGACTCTTGAGAGATTTTGGGAACCTTTATAAGACTCTAGATAGGCGAGGGAAGAGTAAGGACATGATACAAGAATTTTCAGTGAAGATAAATGGGATCTTGGGTGGGTTTATATAAGAAAAGAGTGGATATTTCTTTAGTATTTCTCAAACTTAGGTTTTGGACACTATATAATAATTTTTTTTAAAAAAAAACCTTCCCATGGGTTTTCACATGGTTTATTCCAAATTTTATTGGTTTCCATTATTTTACATGGCCAATGTCCTAAATTAATAAAATAATACCCTTTTTTATGTAGAGGTGATTCATACTCATAAAGAAATGGTTTTAAAACTTCAAAATAAATGAATGGTTTTGGAGGATTCATAAAGAATTTATAAAATTAATAAATTAAACATAAAATTAAATTATTTTAAAGGTAAGACATATATTTGGTTATGGATACAATTTATAGTATTTATTACATCACTTTTGGGTCATTATGATGTCATAATACAAAAAGTATCTTTATATGGTATTTAATTTGTACCCAAAAATTCTACTACCTCAGAAAATTATTAAAGCTTCACCATTGGATAATTTCAATGCTTCGATTCCAAAAATAATATTCATTTTATCTAAATAATTTTTTAAATATATGAATTTTTACTTTTAAAATAAAATCAACATTTATTAAAAAATACGGTGTTTTCTTGACATAACCGTTTTCAAACCCTTATAAAAATTACATTTGAATTAATAAAAATTATATGATAATTTATGTCTAATAAAAATTATTTAATAATATTTTTTTTAAAATATTTTTTATTTCAAAAATAAATTAATTTCTAAAAAAAATTCCTTAATTCAATTTGAATATTAACTAAAAACACTATTTTTATTTTATTAAATAACAAAATAATTTATAAAGAAACAATAATAGTTTGAAAATTTATTCTTTATTCTATAAAAAATAAAGTACATAATCATATTTCTAGGGTCTTGATACATATCTATTTAATACACCAGAAAACCCCTTATGAGTAAGGTGTGCGACTGTGAGACTTTCATGGGGTGGTTCAACATACATGGTTTGGGCCGTGATCTTGATGAACTGGAGATTCACCTTTAAATGGTTTTTCTCAAGATTAAGTTGTTCGATTTCTTCTTGATATTGGTCAAGAACAAATCCCAATGATGTTATATCCCTTATAAGCTCTGGTAAATGGACTTCATAGGGTATGATCTGATTAGTTGATGTTGTCACTTCATTTTACTATGTCAATTGGATTTGTAAAAACCAAATATTTATACTAATAATGTGATCACTATTCAATTAATATATTATTAATGGTAAAGATTCTTAACAGTATTTCAAATAAGATGGAATAAAATTAAATTAAATAAGTGAATGTGTTTTCTATAACCATATTATATAATAATACATTTAATTAAATTTCAAGGAGAATTGTATTTATAACAGTTCAATTCGTTACTATATTCTCCCCTTAAGAAATTTCACCATCAAAATTTTCATTTCCCACACTAAAACAGATGATGGTAACTATGTTTCATCACCTCCTCCAATTCCCATATCGCTTCTCTAAACTTTTGGTTTCTCAAAAACACTTTGAAAAGATACATTGTATTATTTAGAAGAACTTTATCTCCATGATCTAATATCTTCACCAGTTTCTCTTCATTGGAAAGATCATTCTCTAATGGTGACACATCTGGATTGAGTATATGTGAGGGGTCTAGTATGTAATTTCTCAAGAGTGATACATGGAATACATAATGTACTTGAGATAGGTTATGTGGTAGTGCGAGTTGGTATGCACCACTCTGATGTGATCAAGGATCTCAAAGGGGATGATCTATCTTGGACTAATCTTTCCATTCTTCCCAAATATCATCACTTTCTTCCATGAAGATATGCTGTAACACCCCATACATTTTATGGTATTTTTATCTTAAATAATTTCTATTCATTAGATAGCCCAAACTGCATAAAGAACTAATTCTTTTTTGAAACAAAAAATTATAGGAGAAAGTTATATGCTATCCATTAAACTTAAATTTTCCACTTCTATGTTTTGAATTTTGAGAAACAGTCATCCAGAGTTGTGACCAGAAAGTCATTTGGAGTCTGATAGAACCAACTTGATTTTTTGATGAATAGTAGCATACCCTTACGAATAGTAATATGAATAGTAATATTAACCTTATAAATAGTAAATAATGATAATATTTTATTTTCTTAAGGTAATAAGATAATAAGAAGTTAATTAATTTTTCAATGTAATACAAAACTAATTATACCTTTAAATTGTTATTTTTTGAATTAACATTGATTTTATTTAAAAATTAAATTAAAAATACATAGAATATTATTTTCAAAAAATAGAGTTCATTTTTGAATTCTAAATGTTGAAAAATGGTTAGGGTGGATTTCTTGGATTTTTCTAAAATACTTGAATTTTTCATGAATAGTAAAAAATACAGATTTGAGTTTTCAATAGTTTAATGACATCATAATGATGTAATTATTAATATAAATGGATATTAGATTTTGGTATAGTATATTATGACATTAGGTGTCCCAAGTGGATTAAACCATGGGAAAATACCATGGGCAAGCCCATGGTTTTTTGAAAACCACTAACGAGGTGTCCCTTTTAATTAATAAAAAACTCTCTCCTAATTACTATAAATACCCACTCACCCACATTATTTTTCTTTAATTACAAAAACAACATACTCAATTATCTGGTGGTATTACCTCCCTAAGAGTCTTCCAAAGGTGTTCTTAATCCCCCAAGGTCCAACCCTTCAAGATCTAGGAGTTACTCTACAAAGTAAGGGAATCCATCATTCTCTTCTTTTAGTCGGCACTTCCTTTATGTTATCTATTTGGTTTTCTATTATCATATGTTGGGGTTTGATTTTATGTGTTATTACTAATTTACTTTTTGATTTAAATATGATTATATACCCTTTTTCTCTCATCAGTTCATTTTATGAAATTTTAAGCGACACTGTTAGGCTGCCGAATATTCATAAGGGATCTCTTACGTTTTCCTTTATTTTCAAGTTCATCTCTTTTATTTTCCTATACTCACATCCTCTATCCAAATTAAATTTATAAACTCAAGTATCATCTATATACTGGAATTATATAATGTGAATGGAAGAACTATCATTAATATCCCTACTCCCTCCCTTTTATTTTTATAAACGAAATCAAAGTCCATGAGGTTCCAATTTATAACCTTTGTGGACGACGGAGTTTCATTCTTCACTTTCTCCTTCATTACTGAACATGAAACCATTTTAATGGTTGAAATAGATAATAATATATTTATTTCATATCATTAATGATCTGTAATATTTACACACTCATAATATGAAATAATAATACAAAAAAGTTCATTATGAACAAAACGGCCAAGTTAATCCAAATATTTGTAAAAAACTTTCAACTAAAGAATCATCATCATGGTATATAACCAAAAATAATTATAAGATCATTTATATCTCCATAATTTCATTAATAATATATATCAACAATTCTTTATGTTTAACTACATTTCAAATGAACTTCCATTCATGAAAACAAGTAAATGAATCATGAAAACCAAGGAAGAAAATGCTTCGAAAACAAGAAAATTGAATCTCTTAAACCCATAAAAGGGCCATGAATGAACCAAATAAGGTTATAATAAATAAATTAAATATATTTTAGGTTATTTATTTATTAATTAATGAATCTAAATTTTATTATTCAGGTCATTAAAACAAATTAAGAACACACTCGAGCAAAAGGTAAGGGGTTTCTCATCTCACTTTCATTTCTGTGAGATTTTCATTGTTCGCCACTTATTTCTTGTATGTGGTATAATTGTATTTCAATTTGATATATAATGACATGAATATATTTATATTAATGTTATTGAATGATTCATTTGAGGGTTATTATGTTCTGGTCATATGATTCCACTGATTACATTGTGGTAAGATACTTTGTCTCAACTTCTATTTTGTTGTGACTAACTTTGTATGGTGCACTTAATAATCCCCATGTAGTGTACCTATTTCCCATTTGAGATCAATTTTTATTTGAAATTATATTTATATTAAATATCCATAATCTCATGTCATGGATATGTTTGTTGTCTAAACCATATACCATTTTACATACGATATTTATTTAGAAAGTTACTTTAGTTATGGAAATATTGATGAATCCGTATACTCTACTCTATACGAATATTGAAAGGGAATATTGATCTTTTATTGAATCAATGTATAAATAATTATTTGGACATTTAGTGGAGGGTGAGTACTGTTATAGCCCCTCGATGCATTAATAGTTTTCATGAGACAAATCAATTTGGTGACAAACCCTTCAAGTTTGTTTCAAAATATCAGACGAGTTTCTACCCATAGAACTAAACCGTTTTAACAGTATTATGATTTCATGTACCAGATACATGATGTCCAATTAATAATCATTTTCTTTATTCATTATCAGTTATTATTTTTATCCATGCGGTTTTCACTATGACAAAATCTATGGATGCAGTTTCATTATCAGTTTATTATTGGTGTGAGTTTTTCATTTATTCACCAAGCCATGTTGATTATGTGAGATTGATTATGATTCACTTATTATTGTATTAATTATTCTACTATTTTTAACCCTTACTGAGCATTTTAGCTCACCCATTTCATTGTTTACTTTCAACAGGTGACAAAGAGAAGATCATTTATTCTGTTCTTGTGGATGCAGTTTTTAGTTTTGTTATGTATTGTATTTTGTAACCTTTTACATTGTAATTTGAGTTATATCTATGTATCTAGTTACTTCAAGACCACTAGACTGATCGTTACTTCGGGATTTTCATTCCTTATAACTATTCCAATATCACAAGTAATGCACCCACTCCAGTATAGAGGGGTCGATGTGTTACAATTGGTATCAGAGGAAGTTTAGTAGAAAACTTGGAAACTAGAGTAGGAAATGTATAGTAGGGAATAGATCCCTAAGGTAGTATTTGAGGATAAACGTACAAGAACGTCCTAGTATTTTGGTAAGGAATATATTATGTGAATCCTTCTAGCAAATACGCCCCTATCTGGATACAAGCAGGTAGAGGTGGTTCCAACATAGATGTACCTAGGAGTGAAAGCTCTGACAAGGAGTTCCGAGCCTGACCCGGGGTATCCTGGTGCACAACAACGGGCCTTGCTGTACTCTTGGTTATGAAACTCTTGGGGTATATGCTTAGGATAATTCACATTTTCTATACAAGCCGTTATGAAGGAGTTTAATGTAAATTTTTCCTCAGAGGATTCAGTTTGGATAACTCTGGAAAACCAGAACTGAACAATGAAAAACAAAAGCAATACTAAGAATGGTGTTTTCTTAATTTTCATATGGAAGGACAAAACCATATGTTATCTCTTCCTGTGGAGGTACTGGAGATTATTGTGATCAAATCCTGTGAAGAGGAGTACCTAACTCTCGCAAACTTGCGAAAAATGTGTAAACAACTATATAAAGTAACAAACAGTCCAGAAATTCTCTGCACCTATCAAAGGAATGCTTCCATTTATTATAGAAGAGGAAAATACCATGAAGGGATTTTCCTATGTTTCACCCTAGGCCAGAACTACACTGCTAGGTTATGTTTTCAAGAGGATTCTTTGGAGGGAAACCTTTGTGCGGCCTACATGTACCAGCTCCTCAGTTTTATCCTGTACAACAATGTCTATGACTTAAATGTTCTTAGTAGAGACATAGTTCAGTGAGATCTTCTTGTGTTTGTCCATTCAGACATTTCCAAACTTTCTACTTTTCGAGCCTCCCTCTGGAAGCCTGAGTGTTTGATGCAAGAGTTCAACCCCTTCTGTCCGAGGTGTGTCTGGGTCAGATAACTAGAGGAGTTGAGCATCAATTTTGGGTTTTCTGCTGAATTCACCTAAGGATACTCTACGATGGGGGATGTGGTAGGAACATCAGAGAGCTATCTTTTGTGGTTATGAAATGAATTTTGAGGACGCAATTCTTCGAAGGAGGGAATAATGTAACACCCCAAAAATTTTATGGTATGTTGCTCTTAAATACTTTCTATTCATTAGATATCCCATATTGCATGAAGAACTATGTATATTTTGAAACAAAACATTATAGGAGAAAGTTATATGCTATCTATTAAACACAAATTTTCCACTTCTATGTTTTGAATTTCGAGAAACAGTCATCTAGAGTTGTGACCAGTAAGTCATTTGGAGTCTAATAGAACCAACTTGATTTTTTTGATGAATAGTAACATACCCTTATGAATAGTAATATGAATAGTAATATGACACTTATAAATAGTAAATAATGATAATATTTTATTTTCTTAAGGTAATAAGATAATGAGAAGTTAATTAATTTTTCAACGTAATACAAAACTAATTATACCTTTAAATTGTTATTTTTTGAATTAACTTTGATTTTATTTAAAAATTAAATTAAAAATACTTAGAAAATTATTTTCAAAAAATGGAGTATATTTTTGAATTATACATGTCAAAAAAAATTTAGGGTGGAGTTTTGGTATTTTTCTAAAATACTTGAATTTTTCGTGAATAGTAAAAAATACAGATTTGATTTTTTGGTAGTTTAGTGACATCATAATGATGTAATTATTAATATAAATTTCTGGTAGACTTTTTTATAGTATCTTATGATGTGAGGTGTCCCAAGTGTCTTAAACCATGGGAAAATACCATGGGAAAGCCCATGGTTTTGCAAAAACCACTAACGAGGTGTCCTTTTTAATTAATAAAAAACTCTCTCTTAATTACTATAAATACCCACTCACCCCCTTCATTTTATTTAATTACAAACTCAATATCCTAAAATATATGGTGTTATTACCTCCCTAATATTCCTCCCAAGGTTTCATTAATCCCCCAAGTTCAAATCTTTCATGATCCAGGAGTTACTCTACAAGGTAAGGGAATCCTTCATTCCCTTCTTTCAGTCGACGATTCCTTTATGTTATCTATTTGATTTTCTATTATCATATGTTGGGGTTTGATTTTATGTGTTCTTATTAATGTACTTTTTGATTTCAATATTATGATATATCATTTTTCTCACATCATTTTATTTTATAAAATTTTAAGCAATGCCATTAGGATGCCAAATTTTCATAAGGGATCTCTCACCTTTTCCTTTATTTTCAAGTTCATCTCTTTTATTTTCCTCTACTCACCTCATCTGTCCAAATGACCATGATAAACTACAGTATCATATATATATTTTAATTATATCATGTTAATGGAAGAATTATCATTAATATCTTTACTCCCCCCCTTTTATTTTTATAAACGAAATCAACGTCCATAAGGTTCCAATTTATAACCTTTGTGGACGACGAAGTTTCATTCTTCACTTTCTCCTTCATTACTGGTCATGAAATCATTTTAATGGTTGAACTATATAAGAATATATGTATTTAATCTCATTAATTTTCTGGAATATTTACACACTCCTAATATGAAATAATAACACAAAACAAGTTCATTATGAACAAAACAGCCAAGTTAATCCAAATATATGTAAAAAACTTTTAACTAAAGAATAATCATCATGGTATATAAAAAAAATAGTTATAAGATAATTTATATCTCCTTAATTTCATTAATAATATATATTAACAATTATTTATGTTTAACCACATTTCGAATGAACTTCCATTCATGAAAACAGTTAAACGAATCATGAAAACCAAGGAAGAAAATGCTTCCAAAATAAGAAAATTGAACCTCTTAAACCCATAAAAGGGACATTAATGAACCTAATAATTTTATACTAAATCAATTAAATGTATTGTATGTTCTGGAGTTATTAATTAATGAAGCTAAATTTTATTCTTCAGGTCATTAAAACAAACGAAGAATGCACTCGAGCAAAAGGTAAGGGGTTTCTCATCTCACTTTTATTTATGTGAGATTTTCATTTTTCACCACTTATTTCTTGTATGTGGTATATTTGTACTTAATTTGACATATAATATCATGATTCTCTTTATATTCATTTTATTCAATGATTCATTTGAGGTTTATTAAGTTTTGGTCATATTATTTGACCGATTACAATGTGGTAAGAGACTTTGTCTCAACTTCTATTTTTTTTGTGACTAACTTTGTATGTTGCACCTAATAATACTTATGTGGTATAAATAATGCCCATTTGAGATCACTTTCCATTTAAAATTATATTTAAATTAAATATCCATAATCTCATGTCATGGATATGTTTGTTGTCTGAACCATATACCATTTTACATACGGCGTTTATTTGGAAAGTTATTTTAGTTATGGAAATATTGATGAATCCGTATACTCTACTCTATACGGATATTGAAAAGGCATATTGATATTGTATTGAATCAATGTATAAAGAATTATTTCGACATTCTGTGGTGGGTGGGGCCCACTATAGCCCCTCGATGCCTCGGTAGGTCTCACGAGACAAATCAGTTTGGTGACAAACCCTTCGAGTTTGTATCCAAAAATCCGACGGGTTTCTACCCATAGAACTAAACCGTTATAACGGTATTATGGTTTCATGATCCAGATATACAAAGTCCAATTAATAAGCATTCTATTTATTCATTATCAGTTATTATTATTATCCATGAGGTTTTCACTATGACAAAATCTATGGATGCAGTTTCATTCTCAGTTTATTAATTGCGTGAGTTTTTCATTTATTCGCCATGCCATATTGATTCTATCAGATTTATTATGATTCACTTATTATTGTATTCATTATTCTACTATCTTTAACCCTTAATGAGCGTTTGAGCTCACCCCTTTCATTGTTTACTTTCAACAGGTGACAAAGCGGAGATCATTTATTGAGTTCCTGTGGATGCAGTTTTTAGTTTTGTTATGTATTGTATTTTGTAACCTTTTCCAATGTAATTTGAGTTATATATATGTATATAGTTTCTTCAATACTAATAAAATGTTAATTCCTTCAAGAATTTCATTCTTATAACCATTCCAATATCACAAGTAATGCACCAGATCTAGTATAAAGGGGTTGGGGTGTTACATATGCAGAGGAATACTATGTCTCCAAAATCAAACACTAGTCCTCATCGATGACCATGAACATAGATCTTCTATAAACTCTGAGCATCCTTGATGTTCATTTGAATGTTCTCAAAATTTTCTACCACTTCCTCAACCATTTTAGGAACTATAATTTTTTGTTCCCCAACTTCATCCTAGCATGTAGTTGTTCAGAACCTCTTCCCATAAAGATATTTATAGTGATCCATTTGGATTCTTGAGTAGAAACTATTGTTGTATGATAACTCAAATAGATGAAGATGTTGGTCCCATCATCATTTTATGTCCATAAAACATACTCTCAAAATGACTTATAATGACTGAATTGTCTGCTCAGAATTTCCCTTAGTTTGAGGATGATATGCCATTATGAAGTTCATTTTAGTGTTTAGAGCATGTTAGATAATTTTCCGGAACATGGAGGTAAATCTAGGATATCAATCGAATATAATTGATAGTGGTACTCCTTTCATCCTCACCACTTCTCTAATGTATATTCATGCAAGTTTATTCAGTTAGAAATCCTCTCAAATCACAATGATGTGCATAGTCTTTGTAATACAATCCACCATAAACCATATAGTATTATTCCATTTTGATGTATTTGGAAGATCAATGAAAAATTCCATGTTGATGTTTTCCCATTTACATATAGGTATGGGTAATGGTTTGATTACACCCTTATATTTTTTCTTTTTCACTTCCACTCTCTAAAATAGGAGACATATTGACATAATTACCTGATCTCCTTATTCATATTTTCCCACCAATAGTGTTCTTGGAGATATAAATACATCTTTGTGCTTCTTGGGAGGATGGAGAAGGTTGAGCTATGTTCATCATACAATAAATCATTCTTTAACTCACGATTTGAGGGTATAAATATTCTTGACCCAAATCTCACAACACCTTCTTCATTAACATTGAAATATGAGTATTTCACTTTTCTTATAGTTCCCACTTTCTTCTGAAATCCCACAAAAACTCATTGAGAATAATTTATCTTATCTAGAAGGTATGGTTGAGAAATAATTTGTGAATGCATTGACAATGTTACTTAATTTATGATTCCCATGTCTATCCATTTCAAATCTTAGAAGATAGGATCCCTCTCAACTCTCATCAATGATTGAATTGCTGGATCTTTCAGCTTAGAGAATCCAACACTTTATTAAATTTACTAGGATGGTAGTGGATTGAGTATCCATATTCCTTGATTAGATCAAACCATCTTAATTGGTTCATATTCATCTCTTTTTGTGTGAATATATATTTGAGACTTTTTTGATCCGTATATATTTCAAACTTCTCCATAAATATATAGTGCCACTATATTTTCAAGGTGAATATTACTACAACAAACTTTATATCATGAGTTTGGTAGTTCTATTTACAAACATTCAACTACCTTGAAGCACATGCTTTACCATTATCATTCTTCCTTAACACACAAACTAGGACCTTCTTCAAAGCATCACTGAACACCATGAAAAGTTATCCACTTATGGGTAGTGTGAGTACATGGGTAGTGATAAGAGTCCTTTTCAAATCTAATAAGTTATGTTAAAATTCTTCATTCCAAGAAAACTTGAATCCATTCAGAGTTAGATTGGTTAGAGGGTTTCACAATCATGAGAAACTTCCCACAAATCGACGATAATACCTTACTAGTCCAAGGAAACTATATAAATCTTTCATAGATATTGGCCTAAACCATCCTTTAATTCCTTCTATTTTTGAAGGGTCTATAGATATCTCATTTCTTATGATGATATTCCCCAATAATGAGACTTCCTTCAACCGGAGCTTATATTTTCTGTACTCGACATAAAGATTATTTTTTTGTAAGGTATTTAGCACAATTCTTAGATGATCCTCATGATCCTCCTTGGTTTTGGAGTATATTAGAATATCATCAATAAAGACTACCAATTTTTTTGAGGTAATCCCTAATGAATATATTCATCAAGTACATGAACATTTATGGAGCATTAGTGAGCCTTAATGGCATTACTATGAACTCATTACGCCGATACCTTGTAGGAAAAGAAACATTGGGGATATCCTTCTCCTTTACCCTAACATAGTAATATCCTGATTGTAGATAAACCTCTGATAAGTATTGTGAAAAATGTAGCTGATAAAAAAAGTCATCAATTCATGGTAGATGATACTCATTCTTTGTCACGATCTTTTGAGGTCATGATAATCAATGAAAAGGTGCATTGAACTATCCTTCTTCTTGATGAAGAGTACTGGTGCACCCCATGGTGAAGCACTTGGTCATATAAAACCTTTATCCAGATTCTTTTATAGTTGTTTCTTGAGCTCCTAAATTTCCACAACAACCATTATATATGGATTCTTAGATAATGGAAATTACCTAGGTATAATATTGATTGAAAATTCAACCTCTCATATTAGAGGAAGACTGAGCAATTCATCGAGAAACACATCAGTGTATTATCTCACAATATGCATGTATTTGAGGATGGTTCTTTCCTTAAACTCAATAATTTGATCTAGATACCATATATCATAGTGCAATAATATCCATTCTTGAGATATTGGTGCTAAATAAGATTCATCCTCTTCCTTTCACTTGTACAAAATTAGGGGTGAATTCACAATACTGAGAGTGATTTCCTTCTCATGAAATTTTTTTTGGATCTATATTGGGAAAGAAAATCCATGCCCATAATTGTATAAAATTAATCCAAAGGGAGTATCAAAAGGTTCTTTGGGAAGTTCATCCTAAATGTTTTGATAGGGGTGGAGTTATATACTTGTGATGAAATAATTGCACCATTTTCTATTTTTACTGACAACTATACTTATATGCTTTGTAGTAGTGTTTGAATAGTTCTACTAAACTTTTGTGATATAAAGGAATGTGTATAACTAGAATAAAAAAGTACATTTTATATTAATGAATGAATAACTAGCATAATTATCACCACTTCATTCTCGAGATCCACCTAAGTGGTTGTGATGGAAAACTCCCACCCTTACTGCCTTGGAGGTTGTTGGTTGTCTCCGAAAACTCTTTGCTTTGGGAATTGGTTTGAACAGTTACATGGTTATTCGTAGATGATGTAATGAACAATGTGCTGAGGTATGAATGGATCATTCCTTTCCTCCTTTTCATTAGTGGGTTTCTCTTGTCGGTGATCGCTAGCTAGGTTCCCTTCATTCCTACACCTAAAGCGTTTCCTCATCTACTTAGTTAATTTTTGGGGTGATTCTTTCCACACCTTTGACAAGTGGGATGTTGAAATTTATTTTCATCATTATATTTCTTCATTGGATCACTATAATTAAACTCCAATTTTTACTTCTTATCCCCATGATACCCTTGAGATTTTTTGATCTCCATTTTGACTTTGAGGGAACATTAGACAATTTTCTCATAGCTATCAAAGTCACAGATCACCATGGATTTTCATAGATTAGGTTTTAGCCCACAAAAGAAGTGACCAACCTTGTATCCAGGGGTAACATCAAAGCCAGAGGTGTATCATGCATGTCATGTGAATTTTTCTTCATACGCCCTAATAGACTATTCATCTTATTTCTTGAGGGAAAGGAAGTCCATTTCCATTTTAAGATGAAAAGTGCTAGAAAAATATTTATTAAAAAACATTTTCTTGAATTCATTCCACCCTACCACTATAATATATTATTCAATCTTCATATTTTTTTATCAATGTAAACCACTAATCATATTATCCCTCCATACAATGAATAGAAAGTAGAACATTCTCCTGTTCATAAAATTAAATAACGGAGAATATCTTCCCAATAAAGTTGGTCCATTGTTTAGTGATTAATGTATCATATGATCCATTAAAATTTAGAGGCCTTTATCGCATAAAGCTCTCAATTATAGCTTATTCTATCTTAGGGGTATTTGGGAACTCCTCCAGATCTAGGTTTCTATTCATAACCCGAGTCAACTGAGAGAGAATTTTTATAAGGTTTTTGATTCTTTCTCCCATCAGGTTGAGAATCTCATTGGGGCAGTCATCACATTGCCCATCACATAGATTGTTTTCCCAATTCCACCTATTTTTGGTCATTGGATAGAATAAAAGGGAAATTAGGGAAGATATTTTTTAAACTATTTAATGCATAGAAGGGAATATAATGACATTAAAGGGATAACATATAAATTAAATTTATTTCTTAGCTCATGAATGTCTAGGATTCGATCAATGTTATCCATTATAAATTTACTAACATATATTTTTATGGGAATTTTTTGTTCCCCTAAGAAAAATTTGTAATGGGATTATGAATCTAAAAAATAATATCTCCCAGGAGTGTCATCTTATGTTTATAGTAAGTCCCATTGTTATGTACCAGGTTACACAAAGTCAGGCATGATACATCTTGTCAGAGTTGTTACCCCTAGGTACATCTGTGATAGAACCACGTCAACTTATAGTATACATAAAAGGTTCAATTTTATTGAAAAACCACTTAATATATACTTAAAAAAATTTTGGGATGTTTTCTTATACTTATTCTTACCCCTAAGTCTTTCTCTATAGTTTTCTAATCCTAATACAAAGAATAACTAAACATTCATTTGATACCAACTATAATAACCCTATTATTTATTAAACTTTAATACATAGTTTATTACATAAGATTACACTTAATAAAAGCTAGAATACTGAGAATTATAGTGTCTTTTTGAATTAAATACATTGCATAACAAATTAAAATACTAAGAAACACCATCTTTTTTGAAAAATTCCTTAACATGCTCGCACTTAAAACTGCATGGGATAACCTGGGGACATACATAAGAAATGGGTGAGCTCTAAAGCTCAGTAAGGGGATAAAAAAGGTATAACATTAAGATGTTAATACATGTTATACATTATCTATATCAATGGGGAATAAAATGAACATAAATAATAAGGCATGATATAGAATGATAATCATAAATGAAACATGGTAAACGAGAGAACATCTTAAAACATTGCATCATAAACATAGGTCATGACTAACTGCCAAGACATCATGATAAGCAAAGTCCCATAAAGGAATCATGTTCACTCACTATCCCAAAATTAATTCTCATGATACTAACCATTACCCAATGTATTGGAGTCCTATATAATTCCGGCCGCACCTGTCGCTTTTATTTCATTCTAATGCTTACGTGTTCCACATAGATCATACAACACAAATTCATTCATAATAATATATTATTCTATTATCAAGGAGTGTGGAATAAATACATATAAATCACATTTAAAGTGTTATAATTTTATAAATATGAATATCCTTGATAGGAAATTGGTATGGTATTCACTACATAATTATTTTGGCATGGAAAATCACAATGAAATTTTGATAGCATAACAACATCCCATAAAAATTAATTAAAATGAGTTGATAAGAGGGAAAAGGGTATATAATCATTTAGAAATAAATTTTATAGAATGGGGTATATTTAATAACATATCCCATAATTTGGAAATGAAGATAACATACATAAGGTAAAGAAGATACATGAATAAAGAGGAGAAAGGAAAAGATCCTTTACTTGATAGTGTGACTACAAAATCTTGGAAGGGGCTTCTTGAGAGCATTGGGGAACCATTTTAGGAATATAGATAGGGGAGGTAAGAGTAAGGAAGTTCTAAAATAATTTATAGTGAATATAAATAGGATATTAGGTGGTTTTATATAGGAAAAGAGTAGGGATTTCTTTAATATGTTTCCCAAACTTAGGTTTCAAACTCTATAATAAAATAACCCAAACCAAAAAACGTACCATGTTTTTTCCCATCGTTTCTACCAAATAAGAGTGGTTTCTATTATTTTACAAGTCCAAGGGCTGAACTTAATAAAATAAAACCCTTTATTATGTTGAGGTGAGACATACTCTTACAAAAATGGTTTTAAAACCATAAAATATATTAATGGTTTCAGAGGATTCATAAAAGATCTATAAAATTAATAAAATAAACATAAAATCAAAATATTTTAAAATTTAAAAATATGTTTTCACTTGGATAACCTTTATAGTATTTATTATATCACTTTTGCAGCATTATTATTTCATAATAAAAAAATATATTTACACAATATTTAATTTTTACTTAAAAATTTGAGTCTCCAAAAATTATGAAAAATTCACCATTGGATAATTTTGATGCTCTGATCCTAAAAATAATATTAATTTTATCTAGTTTTTTGTAAATAAGGTAATTTTTAATTTTAAAATAATATCTACATTTATTAAGAAATGCTAGGTTTTTTTTACAATAACAGCTTTCAAACCCTTTAAAAAATTACGTTTGACTTCCTAAAAATTATTTGATAATTTATATTTAAGAAAAATTATTTAATAAAAATATTCTATTAAATTATTAATAATTTAAAAAATATATCAATTCATCAAAATAAATTCATTAATTGAATCTGAATATTAACAAAAAAAATACTATTTTGTTTTATTGGCTGACTGAAAATTAAATTCATATTATTTTAAACACTTTTAAGTGAAAAGTGAGGAACCAAACATTGAATGAAAAAAGGAGATTACAAAACCATTAATGGACAATTTATATTTACTAGAGTTGGTGTCCCTAAATAATTTCTATGATACCTAAGTGTTTGGTTCATGGATTATCATATCTTCAAACTCATAGGCTAGATTATCCTAGTACTTGATGTACTCCTTAAGGCAAATCTTCCCATTGTTAAAGCCCCCAATGAGAATCATATCCTGTTTTTTCTATCCAGCTATATTTTTCCTCAATGAGAGTCACCCGCAGTGACCTCCCCATCATTTTGGTAGATTCCTCCCCAGAGGCATTGAGTTGAAGAACCTATTCGACCACTTCTTCTTATGAACTCAAGATAAATTCCAAATATTGTTCACCCACACCACCTAACATCCACTGGAAAATGACCTCACTATAAATATTCTTGGCATTTAACTTCTGGGATGATCACGTCTCCATTAGAGGTGGTAAATAAAGGTTCCGGGAACAACAAAAGTGCGTGGGTGGATGTTACCACTTGGATTTTTGTCATTAATAATGATCAATCCGGGATCAATACGACGATAAACGCCAGTCTCCAAGGATCGAATCACAGAAATGGACAAAGATAAGAAAAGTCCCAGAACCACAAAGTAGGATCGTTACAAGTTGATTATAATTAATTTAATAAATTAAAAAAGAAATACCTTTTGGGTGTTCTTTCTTCATTGATTTTCATGATCAAATTCTGATGTGATTCGTCGTTGCGTCATAGAAGCCAAGTGTAGACTTCCTCTAGCGGTGATCCACACGTGTACCTTGTATCTTGGGACATCGCCAAAGGAGTCTCCGGGTGCTAGCGTGGAGAAAACTTTGCTTGCGTTGTCCGCCTTAGATCATCTTGATCTGATGGAAGAGGATCTCTCTCGGTCTTGAGAGCGTTCTTGGAGGAAGAGTTTATTTCGGCCTTGAAAGAATTCTACATAGTTTTTGTTCACAACAATTCTCTTGTGTGTGGGAAAAATTTGGGGTTGTGAGGATATTTATAATCATGTTTGAGGTTGTAGATTTATGGAAATAAATAAACGCGTTACGCATTTTATTTATTTCATTGACTCTTATTTAAAACCCCCAGGTCAAATAATTAATTCCTTGACATGCGCCGATACTGATTATAATAAATATCATTTAAAAAAATATTATATCCTCAAAATCCCGACTGGAAAAACTACACGGCGTGTATTAATAAATACATGGCATGTACTTGTTTTTCATTGAAAACTACACGGTATGTACAATCAATGTACACGATGTGTATATTTTGTTTTCATTTATTCATTTCATTTCCAAAAAGAAAACTAAATGACATGTAATTATTAATACACGGTGTGTACTTGTTTTCCATGAAAAACTACACGGCGTGTAATCTTTAATACACAATGTGTATATCTTGTTTTTCATTTCCTTCTTCCTCCATCATTAAAATGATTTAGGCTTCCTTGAATAATTATTAAACCACGTACAGTAATAATCTTTATTCTAATTGAGATACTTGAATATACTTAGTGTGTGACCCTCTAGGCCTCTTTATCATTGGCATTAGGCGGGCTTGCCTAAAGTCCAAGATTACTATCTAGCAACGGGTCAAGGCACCCAAGAGAAATAAGTTGACGCCGCATTGACGTATCACCTCATATGAATGCTTATTGTTTAATTTAATCCCTTTGTCTCGATATCTCATCAAGCAGTTTTCATGGAAGTGTCATAAACCTATATGCTTGATCCGTTGTCCTTTGACTTCCTGAAATAAACTCGTCGTTTACACCATGGACATGGAATTTAATGCAATATTTCTATTTAAATCAAAGGGCCGAGACATCAACTTCCATAAATGGAAGGGGAAAATCCTTCCTCTAATTATCCATTAACAACATGTCACTCGTGACACACCCAACGTACCCTACTTCCCGCCAACTATCTGCGTGATGGTTTTTGTCAGTAAATCTATGTGCGCGAGTCATGACATGAGTTAATGATAATATTATAGTCTATGGATCATTACACATGCTCGTAGATAGAAATGTCTGATGACACCAAGACATGCAGAATTGATACTGGCGGGTATGTTCTCATAATCTCCCATCTTGAAGATTACTAAGTGAGAACTTAATGAGAGAGAGTCTCATCTTCTTACGAGTACTCGCACATGACGGTATGTATACTATGTGTCCTATCATAGTATGTCATCCAACCGTAGAACTTTATTTAAGAATATTATTATATCATTTCAAGGTTCTCATCATAGCGGGGATCTTCCATGACCTTATCAATGCAACAAATATTCCAGGACATTATTATATTATAGTCATGCATAACAATGAACAATATATTATAAGTGAACATTCATATAATCAAAGTACAAAACAGTTGGTTCTCAGGACACCAGCCCTTACAGTAAAGAGGATTAATCCTTCCATTTATAGGTATGTCTCCTATTAACCTTCAGGCTCGAAGGATCATATGTAGAAAAATTGTTTCCATCTGTGTTGGGATCCTTCTTACGGACCTCACCATCAGCTTGGAATGGGTTTTTCTGATATATATTCAATCCATCCACTTAAAGAACTTCAAAACTATTTCTCAGTTGAACTAGAGTCCATGTCACTCGGCTAGCACCCCCTATTTCCCCTGATTTGGTTTGATGATCCATGTCTTGGACAGACCCTGACAATCCCTCCTTGGACACAACACCACTACCCCACTTTAAGACCACAACAAACAAAGCCAAATTGGATAGGAAAAGAGTGACCAATCAATCCTGTCACCCATTCTCCAGTAGCATTCTCATCACTTCCTGCCACCCAAGTTTTAGCAATATTACTCACCTCCAAATAAACCTCTCTCAAATAAACATTGTTGTAAACGTGGCCAATATCAAACCTGTTCGATGTATTACAATCTGAAGGACTAGACAGATCATTCCTTAGTCTGTTAAAAAGATCAGAAACATTCTAATTATAAGATGGTACCCCCTTAGGTATATTTCCCATTGCAACATCTGATTTACTAATACTCACATCCATACTATCCTTTCATGTAAAACCTACTCTATCCTTGCATGAAATACTACAATCCACATTCACAGTCTTACCAACATGAGGTTCAGCAGAGGACCGAGTCACCATATCGCCAACACTTGAAAACTTTGACCCCACTCGCCTACAATCCTCCACACAATTACCCATGAATGACGAGAAGAACTAAAACCAGGACTCAAACACAACCAATTTCCTATACCATAAATCCTCACCCAAAAAAAATCAAAAATGACTCAACAGGAGGCATATAAACATAAACTCAGACAAACATTCATAGGGAAATCATATGACATACCAACTTAGTCCTTCTGTATGAATATAAGTATCATCCTACTAAATTACCAAGCATTCAAAGGATCAAAGGGTTCTGAAAACGGAGAGGAAGATATGGAAATCCTATCCATACTTCAATTTTTGAATAATCCCTCTTCTTAGGAAAATCATAGGACCGATTGAATAGGAAAAATATATCCTCAACAAGCATGAGGTGTACTCAACCAGGATAGAATCAGATCATCCTCATATGAAAATCAGATCATGAAATTCCTAGAATTGTGGAGCCCATCCATTACCTGCTCTTGTAGGCCTCATGATTCGAAGATCCACCAATAAAAGGAATCCACCAATGGATGATGATTTTTTAATCAAAAAATTAAAGCCAAATTTAGCATCAAGGTTCCATTTGTGAACTCTGATGTTGAAATTGAATTTTTAGGGTTTCCTTTGAAACATTCGAGAACCTTAGGGCTTATAGAAATCTAAGTAAATGACAATAATAACTCAGGGTTAGAGAACGGAATGAAGGGTGGAAATCGTGCTCCATCAAGTGACAGCAGAGGACCCCCCCACTAAGGTGGGAGGGGCCAGTGAAAAATCCATCACTACTTAGAGAATGGTCAGGTGATGACCAAGCTTCCCAAGAGGCGTTACAGGAAATAAAATCTCAAAGTGAGTAGCTAGTTCTTGGTAGGATTTCTTTTTTGTTTTATTGGATCAATATATAAATAATTTATAAACTAACAATAATATGATGAAAATATATTTAGTAATCTATACAAAATAATGTACATAATCATATTTCTAGGTTCTTGGTACATATAATTTTAATACTCTGGAAAATGATTTAAGAGTAAGGTGTGTGATTGTGAGACATTTTTTAGGTGGTTCAATGTACATGGTTTGGGCTGTGATCTCAATGAGATTGAACTTCTCTCATAAATGGTTTTGATCATTCATCAATTGTTGGATTTTAGCTTGGGCTTGGTCAAGGGAAAATCTCAGTGAAGGTAACTCCCTTGGAATCATTGATAAATGGGATTCATAGAGTATGATCCTTCAAGTTGATGCCATAAATTCCTTTTTCAATGTCAATTGGATTGGTTAAAACCCTATATTTATACAAATCATGTGATCCCTGTTCAATGACTATATTATCAATGGTAAATAATCATAATAGTCTTTTAAATCAGATAGAATATAAAAAAACCAGATAAGTGAATGTGTTTTCTATACCCATATTACATAATAAGGCATTTAATTGAACTGTAAGGGTAATTTTATTTATAATATTTCTGGTCATTACATGGAGTGGCTCAAGTGAAGGGTCTCCCAAGTGTGGGTTGCCCTTGTTTGGGTCACCCAAGTATGGGTGATCCAAATAGTACTTGGAAAATCAGAAGTACCTCACCCAAGTGATTCTTGGGCATATTGGAGCACCACACCCAAGTGATACTTGGGAAGAATGGACCACCTCTCCTAAGTGATACTTGGGTGGATTGGAGTGCGTCAAAAAAGTGATACTTAGGTGTATTATAATTCCTTCACCAAGTGGTTCACCCGGGTGAGGGAAAACTGGGGGCCTCCTTCTAGTAGAGGGCTAGCTTTGGTGGTTCATCCATGTTAGGGAAAACTAGTTAGGTGAACAGGTAGCTTGAGAAGATCTCACACCTTGATTCATTGTCGAGATTTCCATCTATTATCTAAAATGGGGAGTCCAATGGTCAAATTTATAGGAAATATTATTACCCTAGGAAAGGGAGGTTTTATGTGCAATTGACTCATATACGTGCTTCATGATAATGGTTCAAGTAGGTTGGAATTGCATGAATGATCAATATTGGATAACCTTGCGTGGGACAACTATTCTTATAGGTTGGTTGTGTATATTACACTTTCATAGGAGGGATGGATATATAGGTCCTATGCATAGGAGATGTGTAAATGGATTGTGTGAGATATGAGAGGAAGTCTAGAAAGTGACTTCATGAAGGGATTGGGAGAGCTACCTTCATGATATCTCAACGTCCTTTATAAAAAATGTACGTCTTTTTATAACCATAAATTTTGTTCCATAAGTCCATTTTGGAGCCAAGAGAAGTCAAGTCAAAGATTTCAAAGTAAACTACACCCCTGATATAGCGTATACACAACATCGAGGGTGTTTTCCAAATCTAAAAAGTGGTTGAAAACCCTCAAGAATTAATTTTAAGGTATCAAAACTTTTTTATTAGTAATTGGTGAAATCTATGCCTGATGCCTTTAGGGTGGTTCTCACCACCACACCACCAAATTAGGAAATTTTTATGAGGGATATCTATCCCTCGGGGTGTGATAAGTCTTAAAACACATGGAAATCCAGTCTTATTTTTTCCCATATAGAGATTATTTTATAATAAAACTCAAAATGTGTTTTACAAGTGGGAATAGTATCATGGTTCATGTGGAAAAGTGTTTGGCATGATTTTTTATGCCAAAAAACGAAACCTTTAGAATTATATTCATTTATATTGAAAAGAATCTAATTCTAAGGTATATATAGGGAAATTTCATTCATTCTTAAATCATCTGGTGGAGTTTTGAGCTATCTCTGCAATTGAAGTATTCTTTCTAAAAAGGTATATCTCAACATAATGATTTAGGATGGCACCAAGAGGATAATATTGAATCAATGAATTTGGGTAACCAAGAATAAAAATTTACTCAAGGTGTTTGAGCTTCTGAGAGGAGTAATCTCAATTCAAGGATTGAATATCCTAATTCAATAAAGGTCAAAATTATAAGATTGAAAGTGTGGTGAAATGGAATTTTATTTGTGGAAGTATCAAAGATAGTATATTTGGATGTCACTATGTTTTATGTGAGAGTAGGAATCAAGATACACATAGATTTATTCAAGGGGACTCCTATGTAGATCAAGCTAATATATAGATGGATGAAATTTGCAACATAGGTTCATTGATGAAGAACTCTATGATGATTAATACTGTATAGATCAAGATCATATGCAGTTGAGGGGATATCATCCATTTACTATGGATTCATAGTTAGGGACTAATGTTTTTATAGGGATGTTTCATCGATCTGATTCTCATACCAAAATTTCAGGCCACATGGGGTAGGATACTCTAAGCAGTTTAAGTTTATACATGATAGAAAATGTAACATATATTTTTAAATCATATATGAAATAGGTACCCTCATCTGAATCTTGGAAAAAAAATATGTGTTATATTTTTTTCCTAGGTCGATGAAGCTAACAAACAAAGCCTGATTTTTACTAGGTCTAAATTACAGTCCTTATGAACTTTATATCTTTTTTGTTATTTTCACCTTAATTTTTTCCTAATCCTTTAATGGGGAGGCCTAACCAGAAGGAAATTTTCTTTTAATCACGCGTTCCTTTCTTGGGTTTTCAACTTGTAATGTTTTATTCATTTTCCCTATGTTTTAGATTCTCATGTTTTACCTTGGTTTTGTGGGGTGCATACCTAATGAGAATAAAATATACTTTTTGATAAAGTTACTTTTATAGGTTTTCAACCAAGAGAGAACTATGTACCTTTATGTTGGAGGTTTAAATTATTGAAATCCAGAATAATGAAACTAATTTTTTAAGCTGAACATCTTTGACTAATAGTGAGGAGGTTCCCAAAGTGACATGGAAAGAACAAAGCTAACATGAATTTAGTTTCCAACGTCATGACTGTATAAAATTACAAGGAGTGTTTCATGTAATTTAATGTCATAATTCTTAAAATAAAAGTTGTTTGAGGTAATCTATACAATAAGGTTAAGGAGAAACCTGATGTGAATGGAGTGATCAATTCTAGTATAGATGATCTCATACATGTACATAGTTTAAGGTCATAGTTCTCTAACATTTTTTTCGATAGGATCTCTTGAAAGGAGAATCTAAACATAAGTTTCTAGGGTCACTAATGGATAAGAACACCCAAATAGTAAGGGGAACAATAATATAATGTCCAAATATTTATTTGAAAGTGTGAACAATGCACGAATGTGTAACATTGAGGGTACTCAAATTTTCATGAATTATTGGTCCATGGAGTGTTTAAATCCTTACTTATTAATGTATAAATCAACTAAAAATAGAGACTAGTGGGAATATAATAAACATCATTAATGCATAAAATAATTCCAAAATAAGTCATTGGATCACATATGGGTTTTAGGTGGACCTTTCTTCTAGAACCAACACATTCACTAAGGGTTACTTTATAGGACTACTGGCCAATTGTTCTATTCACAACCATTTCCTATGGGGTACCTTCAGATCAATCAATCTATTACATCAATATTACTATGAATGAGAGAACCAAGAGGATTAATCGACTCATTGAACTTGATAGTGTTGATTTTGTCATCAAAGATATGAAGTGGGTTCATAGACAATGTAAATATTTGATAAGGGTTCGAGCACCATAAACTTTATGCCATCATGTATTGAAAAAAATCTCTTAGTGAAGGGATAAAAACATAGATTTATTTATTTATTAGTTTAAGGTCATTCAACTAGGGCAGGGAAGGGACAACATTTATGGTCATATAACCTTGACCCAATGTTGGTAGGGTCTAAGGTTTCACTAATTTGACTAAGAAGTAACTATTGTTTAAGGTCAAACATCTTGGACCAAATATTGTTGGTGTTTTAGGTCACATATCATGGACCATATGTTTGAAGCTGGGATTGGGATAGAAAATCCTGGTTTTACTATTTATCTCATCATAATGAGAATAAAGCTATACGTAGTTCTTGAAATGAGAAGGTATGATGCACAAATATAAATCATATATCGGGAAAGGGGCTGATCATGGGTCCATAAATGAGATAACTTTCACTATAATCTCCTGTGGAGATCCAACTGATACACAAGATATGGGTTATTAATACTATAAGGAACAAATGTTTTGATTTCCAAATAACTATACATGGATCAAGATCTCATATAGGGAATAAAGGGGCCATAGGAAATATGATACCATGAAATATTTAGAGATGTTCATGATAGACTACATCCTCAAAGTATAATTTCATGCAGTGGAGACTGAGTTCCATATATTTGAAAAAATACATCTCAATAGTTTTAGTCGAAGTGACTCTCCATGTCCATTAATCTCACATTATTCGTACTCGACTTGAGAAAAAAGAGGCAACATGGGAAATCATTTGAACCACATGAGTGTGTATGATATAGAACATGAGGGAGAATTTTCATTTCAATTAAAGTAAGAATATCCACAAATATTTGGATCTTATAGAGAGACGTGATTTAAAGTCATGAACATCCATGGATTGGCCTCAAATAGGAGATAAAGGCATCACTATTTATCCCATGGTATTTGAATAAATCCATAATTAATAATTATTGAAAGGGTTCTTATAAAGATGAAACTTGTAAATAAGGAAATAGGGAAATTATTTTCATATATTGGGTGTCCAACAACATTATGGTCAACTTTTATTGCCATGACCATTGAATCCCTCCAAAAAAGGACCCCTATATAGAATGGACTATTTCATAAGGGAAAGAAATTTTCATATTTCATCCTATTATTAGATTTGAACAATGTGAATATCTATCTCTAGTACCCATGATATAAGGCATAGGTTTCTTTAGAAAATGGAGTATTCAACCCTACTATTTATTTACAAATAAGGATCATATACCAGGTACCTTTACTCGGATCTAGTACACATGTTGGTAATGGGTCACAAAGAATAGACCATGTGTCATGTAGTTTAATGTCATGCTAAAAGAACTTTGATTTTCTATAGTATTGGGTCATGTGATGAGGAACTATTTCTATATAATTTAGCATTATACAACTGGGATGAATTTTAAATAGTTTAACATCATCTAACTAGATAATGTATGATTGTTTCACATTAATGTCATGTATCTTTGACCAATGGTTGTGGATTTTACGTTCTTGAATTATAAACCATGATATTTAAGGTTATACATATTAGACCGTAGAGATATGAGATTACTGGATAATGAAAAACAAACCCATTGTGAATAAAAGGACCCATTTTGAACTAATTTTAGTATAATAAATCTCACTTATGTGGAATAATTTTCTGACTAGGATTGATACATGAGGTTTGGTAATCCCTATGTATCCCTTGAATAGTAATCAAGCCACACATAGTTCTAAAAATTAGTGCAATAGGATACCAACACTAGGAGTGTAGGTCCTCTTAGGTGAGGTCCACAATAGCATTCAATTTTACAACATATGATAAGGAATTTTACCATATATTTTGACATATTGTGGGTAAGGATGTTGAACATTCATTTTAATGTCATACGGTAAGGAAATTTGGTTGTAAAATTTTATGTCCTGAAACTAGGACAAGGAAAACTGATATGAATATTATGAAAAGAAACATTAGAAATACCTTTTATTATTTGGGTTGTTTTTATTCTGGGGACATTCTCATCCTTAAGAATCTTATGGATAAATGACCATATGCAGGGGGATTTACATTGATCTAACTTGTACATAAGTAAAGTGGGACTCATGTACTAGACTATTCTATATAGATCATGGTCATGTAGGGGGGACCTATTTGAGGATCTTTAGTAGAAGATGTAGAGTATGATTTCCTAAAACATAGAAACATTCTTGATCTCTTTGAGAATCAAAAAATAGATAAAGTAAACCCTATATTCACATGTCTGAATCAAATACCTAGGACTTGTGGGAGTTTAATGACCATTTTTAATGGTGGAAAACTAATACCATGCCTAGTTAATGAAGAGTGAATGGGGTTCTGGTTAAACATTCCTATAGGAAAAAAATTCCCCCTAGTGTTTACTTCATAGGTTTAGTGTAAAACTATTTCATTCACCATTATTTCCTAGAGGGATCCGATTGGGTCAATAAATCCCCATTACAAAAATTTCCATGAAAGAGTGAACTAAGAGGATTAATTGACTCAATGATTTTGTTGATTCAGACATCAAAAGTTATCAAGTAGGTTGAGTGGATGAGGAGGTATTCTAAATGTTTTGGAAAATTCCTTGTATATATCATCATTTTATAAATAGTCTATTTGGTTATGAAGAATGATCCTTATATGAAAGGAAGGTTCATTTAAACGTCACAATAAACAGATCTGGAAATAAATATATAATGTAAAAATCTTATTTATTGACTAAGATCACCTTTGAGTGACTTGTTCATGTAGATTATTATCATGTGATCTGAATTGAATTTCATGTAGTTCAGCATCATGTGACTAGTATGGTGGGTTGACTATACATTTTAACATCATACAGAGAGGATTTTTGTTCCATGGAAGGAGTGAGAAAAGGGGCTGTGTGGATTTTTTTCACTGAATCTACCTGGATGTTTGAGGAACCATATCATGTGAGGCATCCCATTCTCATTACATAGGGATTCATAGGCTGCTACCCAAGGCATATTATACTTGATTCATAGGGTAAGGATATATTTTAACATCATATTCTTAGGATGTCTATCAAATAGTTTTATGTCTTGTAACTAGGGCCTTAGAGATCATGCAACAAGGACATTATGGTGTTACTTTTAGGGTCTTTCATCCTGGACCATAGGTGAGGGTGATATTTCTTTTCCATATACCAACAAAATTCATGCTGTGAATATAGGCTATAGGGGGCCAAGTTTTAGAAAAAATAATCTCACATACAAAGAATAATTTTTGTTTGGGCCCAAGATGGGGGGGGGGGGGGGTCAGGGTGTCAGTATGTATCTCATTAGAATAATAATTAATCCACATGTAGTTCTGTGTATAGGTGTGGTAGAAGACCAATACCAGGAATGATGGTCATCTCAGACAAGGGCCTTAACAATGCGTAGTTTTACATCTTATAGTAAGGATGTGAACCATGAAGTTTAATGTCTTATGGTGAGGATAATTCCCTATAGTCTAACTTCATATGGTGAGGATGATGCCCTATATTTTAATGTCATACTGTAAGGAAAATAAATTTCTTAAATTTAAGTTCATATAGCTTTAACACATATTGATTTTTTGTGGGAGTCTATATAGCAATGGGAAGAATAAAAATGGATGTGAAAAAGTTCCAATTCTAGTACAAAAGATCACACAAATATGTGAAATTAGTTCAATTTTCTAGTTCTCACATATTTGTGTGGTTAGAGTTAAAGGTCATGAATATTTGAAAAATAGTGCACCTTTTAGGGTCTTGCATGAAGGATTAGATAGTAGGGATGGGGTGTCTTAGTAAGCTAGTGAGGCAGAATCTATCGTGAATGAAAGACATGGGGGTGAAACACTAGTGATGAAAATTTCATCATATTTTTTAATTTTTGGTTCATCCTGAGAAAAAAGGTCTAGTTTTCGCTCCATATCCTATCCATACAATAATCAATACACACATTTTTCTATTATAAAGTCTCTTCAAAATAATCATGTTATTTGTACGGGGAGGGGGAATTGTTTTTTGAATATAGGTTTTTGAATGAAAGGAAACCCCATTTTGGACTCTAGAGTATAGATATCGATCATATATAGCAGATTGGGGGTATGTGTTTCTATATCTAAGACTAGATTTAAGAATTCAAGTTTCACTATGCATCTCATCGCATCAAGAATCAATCAACAAGTAGTTCTTTAATGGTAATTTTGTGTAGTGGGAGACCAACACTAGGAAAAGTGTCCCTCTCAAGTGAGTGATAAAGTAATTTATTATTATGTCATGTGAGAAAGGGATGTGAACCATACAGATTAACATCTTATGATGAGAACGTTTCCCTATAGTATGAAATCATATGACAAGGATGTATGTCATGCCATTTATGGTCACATGAATAGGAACTTTGGTCATGACTTTTAAGGTTATACAACTAGGACCTTAGTGTCCTACAATTAAGGGTCATATGACTAGGGCCTGTGGTAAGGATTCTCTAGAAGGAAACAATAAATTGTAAGTGAATAGAGGCTTTAGGGGCCGTAATCTAGAGAAGATAGTCTCACCATTGGGGTAGAACTTGAGGCTGGGCTTGAGACAAAGGTTCTAGTTGTTACTATGTGTCCCATGAAGGCAAATCAAGACATATGAAGTTCTGTAACATAGTTTGTAGATGAATGAATCATAAATAGAGGTCCTTAATGGTGAGTTCCAATGTTTTATGTAGTTTTACATCATATGGTAAGGATTCTTGTTCCATGAAAGGATAAGAAACAAAGGACGGTGTGGGGATTACACATGAAAGATGCTAAAAAATCGGGGGAGTCGTTTTATGTAAGGGTTCCCATGCTCATTGAATGAGGCTTCTTGTCCTTATCACCCAAGGAATCCTATGATTGGAATCTGGGTTAAGAAAACATTTTAATGTCACGTGATAAAGACATTTCCCTACAGTTTAATGTTGTGTAACTATGATGAGTTCTAGGAAGTTTAATATCATGAAACTCAGACCACAATTTCATGTAGTATATATCCAATAAACTAGGACATTTGTGTCTTGAGGATTAAGGTCATATTACTAGGATTGAGGGATATAACATATCAGGAATGATGATATTTTGGTGAAGTGAAAATAACTTTCATGCATGTGTCAGGAGTTTCAAAATTATCTAAATCTATCATGCATTCACCTACTTACTTATGGATCCAATTTTGAGGATGAATAATTCTTTAATTATGTGTCCCAAAATTCTTTGGTATGGAAAATAATTAGGATGATCTTTCATGATCACCTTAATTGGTCACCTGATCCTTGGTAGCTCAAGAATTTTTTTCTCTAATGAGTATGTGAATTATATGGAATCATAATCTTACTTTAAGGAATATACCTTGTCCTGTCTATCACTAAGGGATGGATAACCCTGACGCTTTGATACACTTTGTGTGTTTATCTTAGTAATTCCAAGTGGTTGTAGTAGAAAATTGAGTATCACTTTCTTTAATAACCATTCATATATCATTATATGAAGAAAATCCTTAGAGAAAAATTACCTCTAAATTGCATTTCATACAAATATATGATAGGGTTAGTATTTTTCATGTTCTCTAAAATATGAATCCTCAGGTTTCTTAGTCCATGGGATCTCGATCAAATTAGTTTCCAAGGAATGGGACAAATACTTGGGGACTTTCTCTAGATGTAAGTAATATACATTCCTTTTTTTATCATCAAGATATGGATGGCAACATTGATTCCCCATTATCTTACATATGACTCTACTAGTATGGGAACATGGCTGAATTTGGGATTTGGGAGGAGGTCCATGTTCTCAATCAACCCAAAGGTTGAATATGAGGTATTTGATGTCCCACATGCTAATGAATTATCCCATATATTAGGGAACCTTGAATCTCTTTGAAGATATGTGGTAACTATTAATGTTGAACAACATATAGAATAAACCTGATGATGAGGTGGAAAATATTGAAATTCCCCGATCATAGTAGGATGGGGAACATTAAAATATGAAGATTCCCCTAGACTTGTGGGATGCAGTGAGGTCTAACGAGGTCCTTAATTCACCCATTGAGGGGGTGCACATTATGACAATACCCCATCCTTGTGGTAAGGGGTACATCATTAAAAGGAGGACATATATAATATGATGTTGGTATAAAATCATGGGTAAAAGATCCATGAAGCTTATTCATAATTACTATACAATGATACTCATTCTCTTACTTCAAACAATTAATTTGATCTTCATTAAATATGGCCCTGTCATTCACAAGTGGTTGATAGGCAAAGGAAGTTTTTATATCCTTTCCACTTTCAATTATAGGATGAGTATTTGATGATGGGAGTCTCAACATGGACCCTATAAATAGGATCTTCTACTGACATAAATCACATTCTCTATCAACCTTGTCCTCTGATGTGTGAACATGGTCAATAATTTCTTATGTGGAGGTAAATAGGGGATTGTTGGGCACTTCTCCAACAATTTTGGAGTAGAGGGCAAGAAAACCTGATGGTGATCAGAAGATTACAAGAATGTTCAACCATCCTCATAAAGAGTGTTCTCATCAACACCATGTGGGAAGTATTCATACCTAGTTGATACCATGTTTATAGAAACATAAGTGAATCAATGATCCTATTCATTTGTGTATCTTGTTTGGAAGGACGATGCTCATTTTCTCATTTGGTGGGTTGACACCCATTCAATTATATTGTGAGACGATGCTCATAAACATTCTTCTCTATTATTTTAGAGGATGGTTGAAACATATGAAACATGTTCCTTGGGATCATCCAATGACCCCAACCATCATTGATAATTTTTTGTATCAAATATTTGACGTTGAATCATTCTAGGATGGTGTGACCTAGCATACAATGGTAAGGGAATTAATTTGGATGTTCATCATGCCCTGATTCATCTAGATTCTTTATTTATGGTAGCATTATTTGGTTTTATTCTAGATTAATGTTGAATTACCAGAGATCCAAATCATTATAGAAGTAATAAATGTTATCCTTTATGCTTTCATGGTCACATAACCTCATCATTTTCAGCTTGATGGTGACAATATCTATTTTTAGATCTTCATAGATTCAATATATTTTATTTTATTGATTGATAATACATTTCCTTAATTTTTTGAATATCATATTCCATATTTTTTCCTATAGCAGCAAACTCTTAGAAACCACTAGGGTACTTCAAAGGAATAAGAGTAGTTGATAACTAATCCAATATATTTTCCATAAATATCTATAGTAACTATTCCTGAGGTTTTTTTATTTCCATAGAGTACATAAAATCAAAGAATCTTGAAATAAAATCCATTACTCTCTCATTTATTCCCTTCCAACAATTATAGAGGTCTAGGATTGTCATTTTCTTTAGCATAGAACTGAATTGGCATATGAATTTTAAATGGAGATCTTACTATATAGAGTTAGAACTTAATACATGGTTATTATACCAAAAAAAGTTGAGTCCTTCCAAGTTATGAAAAAATCATCCAAGATTGATAACCACTTATTATTCTAGGGTTCCCAACATTGGGCCACACTGGGAAGAGAAATGGGTGGTATAATATTCTAGATAAACCATTCCATAAAATGTTGAGATGTTTAGGTTCCAAAAAATGTGATGTAGAGAAGTTGAATCCAAAAATTCATGATATAGATTCCTATCTAGTTTTAATAGTGCATGTAAGCCTTTAACAGAATCCATCTAAGTAATACGGGAATATAATAATTTCTAGGGTATCCCAATCCAATTTAATCTTGGGTGAGTTTCCTGAACTGGTAGTTTATGTCTTCCTAGTGATGGGAACACATGGTGATCACTCATCACTACATTAGAATGGTCTGATTGATGTGATATCAATACTACGATGTTATTAGATTCCCTCATTATTGATCAAGAAACCTTCTCATATTCAATAGGTTCATTTGAAGGAGGCATTACACCTTTAATCTAATGACTGTACTCAATGATCGTGCTTCCCCTAAGAAACTATACATTGACCTATTGAATTTTCTCTATTCAAGACTTGTTATGAACAATATTCTCTTCTAATAATAAGGATTCACCATGGTGAGATGATGGGTGGGGAGTGAATATGGACACATATATATATGTTTCTATGGAATATTAGTTTTCATGATTAGTTGGTCCAACTGTGATGAAATATACTTATGAGAAAAATGTGACAAGAAATATAGATTACATTGGTGGTGAATTTTAAACCGTTGTGAATTCCCACTCACTTGATGAAACTAGAGGTGAGTACTAAGTAAAAAATTATAAAATTTAACCAACCCTATGGGATTCAGATTTCTATAGGATTCTACTATCAGTGTGGCTATCTATACAAATGTTTGAATCTTTTGGCTAACAGTTGCCTATAATTGGCCCCAACCCACTATTAGGATACACCGATGGGATTCAAAGGTGTTAGAAGTAGCATGGACATAGAAATGATCTGGTTTTGTAATGGATATATTCCCACATTATTATCTCCTTAAAGATTCTTGAATATTGATGTCCATGATAGGAACTTCTTCCTTTTTATTTTTTTTGGAGAATTGGGACCACACATTGGTGATGATGACCACAGTGGATTGGGGTCCCCCTGGAAAAATACTAAGTGGTTTTCTTGATGTGGTGGATGTTATCCTCCACATTACTAAGATATGTAAGTAATGGGTTGTTTTTATCCATGATAAGATACCAAATTTATTGGATGTGGTGATGAGAACCACTTACTTCTTCGCTAACCATTACTAATAAGATGGGCAATGAGGATTCATAATCTGGATAAATTCATGAGTTTCTTCAATTGTTGGGATGGATCCTTTGTAATTATAATTCTACAATAGGTAATTCAACACATGGTACTAGAGGTTTGTTGTTGATTAAAGTATATTTTGGGGCTGTGAGGCCATAATCATCATGGCCATCAAGGTATATATTGTTCAAATATTCTGGTTGTGTGTAGTGGTTTGGGGTGTCTTGAAGTTATTACCAACTTATCCAATGATTTTGAAATTCATTGTAACTTTTGTAGAATATATTTGGATTGTATTAAATAATGAATTTCACTATAGATGAAACAAAAATAATAATCTCATCATTGTAGCAACACAAATAAGAGAGAAGGTTCGATCAATCACATCCACAATTAACAGTTTCAAGTTAGGCCATTTTGATTCATTACGAGAATGGCCTAACATCAAATTGTGACAGAATAGCATAGTTTAAATATTCAAATATGGTTTACACTTTTTTATAATGAGTTTCATACTTAACTCATTTTGAGTTAACGCACACTTGATTTCTAAAGGTAGGTGTTCACTGGGACTTTTCCGATGACATCTTTGAAAACATGTTGGCTGGGAGATCTCGACTTCCATTATAAAAAATTCCTATCTTTAGACAACCATAAATTTTGATCTCTTAGTATGTTTTTCTCCACTAGTAGTTAATAGGAATATTTCAAAGTGAAATACACCCCCTAATATGGTGTATACTCCCAGTTAGGGTGTTTTCTGATGCCAAAAAGTGCTCGAATGACACTAAAAAATTCATTTTAAGGAATCAAAACCATTTTATTAGTAATTTGGGAAATACATGGACTAATCCTTTAGGGAGGTTATCATAACCACACCACTTAATTGGGAAACCATTCTAAGGGATCTCCATCCATTGGTGTATGAGAAGTCTTGCAACACATGGAAATCCAATATGCTTCTTGGCATAGAGATGCTTTTTTACTAAAACTTAACATGTGTTGTCTATGTTAGCATAATATACTTGGCCATGTTGAAAAGTATGTGGAATGATTTTTTAAATTCCATTAAAATATATACCTAATGGGTCATAAGTATTGTTTTTTTCATTGAAGAATATAAATACCATTAAAATATCATTAAAAACATTCTTGAGGAAAATAACATTTTCTCTTTGAAAATTACATAAAAAAAACTAAATTTTTTCTAAATATTAGGAAAAATATTTTATTTGAAAACAATGTAAAATTTTAATTAAATATTCAAATCATCAATGGTTTATGAAAATGGGAAATTCTATTCATGTTATAAGTGTTAAAACAAATATTATGTCTATTCCTTCAATAAAAGTACCATGTTTAGAAAATCACATGAAGATTATTTTTTAAATTTTTTAATAGAAAGTCAAACATGGGTAAATATTTATTTAATAAATAATTTTATAATATTAAAAACATTTTAAATAAAATATGGAAATGAAATAAAATTATTTCTAACCAAATAGAAATCAAATTCGGTTTTCATTAAAAACATTCTTTTAATATATTTAGTGAATAATAGGGGGAAATTTTAAGGATAACTTTTAATTTTTAGAAATAAAAATTATAGAAGAAAATATATTCAGTTTAATATATAAATATCAAATAATTCACCAAGTATATACTTTAACATAAAAAATCTTGAATAATGATGATATTTGGAAATAATCCCTGACCGCTTCGATAAATTTAAAATGAAATCCTCATGAAAGAGAGAAACTTATATGGATTTTTAGACCCCCATAATTTTCATGATAATAATCACAATATACATTAACTTACATTATATATTTAACACAAAATAAACAAGTTGTGAATATGATATACGTCCCACATAAAAAAAAGAGATGAGAAACCCTTACCTCATGTTTGACTTGCTTTATAAGAGAACTTAACCTCCAGTATAATAAATTTAATTTTGTTTTAATTCTACAAAATAACAATATACATAATTATAATATCATATATTACCCAGATTAAATATTTAAACACTCATTTATTAATAATTCCTTTAAAATTATCATTTGTATCTGTTAATTGATTCGTTTTTCATGGATGTTTCAGTGCAGCAGTTCCAATCCATATATTTTGATCATGGTTCCATCATCTAAATAATTATAATAATGATATTAATATCATATATATATATATATTATATATATATATTATACATATATATATATATTTATAATCATCTATGAAAGGTAGAGGTTGAAAGATTAATTACACTGTTCAAGGAGATGGTAGGTCGTACGTAAGCATGAAGGATATTTTAACTTTTCGAAGGATGGAAAAAAATAAAGGTAAATATTAATTTACTTTTATAGAAACATTATTATATATCATATATCATATATATTTATTAAATATATCATTATTATAATCAATGTAAATCATAAATGAAAAATTAACAACATCACTGAGTGGAGGTGACAGTCCCCACATATGCACAAGCGATGTTATCCTTTTCCAACAGATGAAAATGTAAGAAGGTAAATGACATATTATATTTCCAGAACCATAATTATGTCATAAATATCATATGTATTCATTATTTATATCTTCACAACCATCCAAGTCAAATGGTGATGAAAAATAGATTACATTACTATGTAGAGACGGTAAGCCATACGTACGCACATGCAAAGATTTCACTTTTCATGGCATAAGAAAGAGGTGGAAAATGGTTATCCCATAATAATAATAACATATAAGTTTATTTATTATATTATATTTATTATATTTATTACATTTAGAACAAATTTAGATTAAGTATAAAAATAAATAAACTCGAAAGAGTAAGTAATGATGATTACTTCTTCTTAAATAGATTTCATTTTGATCCCTTCTTAAGAACCATTGGAATGAACGTTTAAAAATACAAGAACTTATAATTAGTGTTTAGATAAGTTTAGAAGATAATTTATTAGGTTTTCGTTGATATATATGTCTCAAATTTGTCTAAAGAATTGAAATGAGGGGTGTCCTTTTATAATTGAGTTGAGTGACACACGGGTAATCTTTCAATGTTTTAAAATTTTATTGAGCCCCTTTCTTGGTAAAATGGATCCAAAATGAATCATATTTTAATGTTATAAGGTTATGATCTATATAAAAACAATCAATGAGTTTTAATAAAGGTTTTAGGTCTTTTCACCCTTATCGTTTGGTACAACCCCTTCATTGAACATTATAAACCTTAATCTTGGTAAAAAAAATCAATCTTAAAGGGTTGTATTTCAATTTATAAAAAATAATTTTGCTCATAAATGGAATATAGATGAAATTTTAGATAATTTTTCATGCTACTTGTCTTATTTCAAGTTTTTGTTTTTATTTTTAGATAAGTTGGTAAAATATTATCTTTCTTAAAATATCATTAATGTCATTATGATACTATTAATTTAATTTGACATTAAAGACATCAAGATAAAAAATTAATTAAAATATAAACTATTCAACCATAAATTATAAATTATTATTAACAATAAAATTAATGTGAGATTATAATTCCTCTAAAAAAATATTATTTTTTTTGTTTTTTATATCATTTACTTTGATTTTTCTACCACTTATATAAGCATAATGTAAGCATCGTATAAGATTTTAAGGTAAATGTATGATTAGTAAAAATTAAAAATAAATAAAAATAATAAAAATAAAATTTTCATGTTTAAAATAAATATTTATATTCATATATAACATATTATTATCCCTATGTGAACATATAAAATAAATTTATAAAAAAAGAGTAACATTTTGGAATTTTCATTACATAGAATATATAAAAGTCATTAATAAGGGAAAATGGAACTAAAAAGACATGTATTCAAATTTTGGATGTATATAGTTGATTATATCCCGCCAATTAAATAATGGCAAGTTTTTGGTTGATTTTGAGACCTTATTTCATAGTTTTAACTATATTTTACACATTTTACGCTTACCAAGGTGAAACATATTCACCATGACTACTATTCATAATGAATAAAAATAAAAGGGTCTTATTTACCAAATTTTAACCTAAAAATTCAAAATAAGGTATCTATTTTTTCAAGATTCAATATCTATAAGTGGTAGAAATAAATGTTAATATAAACATATAAAACACAATGTTTTTTTAGAAAAATGTTTTTTAAGCATAGAAATTATCTAATATCAAAATAAAAAATATTTTTATTAAAATACAATTAATTATATTTTTATAAATAAAATATATAACATGTTACATTAAGACCAAATCCAAAAAATAATGAGAATTTTAAATTACTTTATTTAAGGAAAATAAATGAGAGTTTGGAAAATCTGTATTTCTTACTATTCAATGAGAAATCAATCATTTAAGAGAAATCATAAAATTGAGCCCTCAGTTAATTTTTATATGCTTATTTCAAAAATTACTTTAATTTTATCAAATAAAATTTCTTCAAGTGGTAGAAATTAATTATAATTTCTTCACAAAAAATGTAATAAAATCATTTTTGAAGAAAAATAAATTCGACTTCCTCGAAAATTGATTGCTAATTTCATAAGAATTAATGAATAAATTTATATTGATTAATACCATTATATATATATATATATATGTATTTCATAATATGTTTACTACAAAACATTTAACTATTTGTGATGAGATCAAATCACAAATAGTTATGTGCGACGGGGTCCCATCGCAAATAACCAGTTGTAGAAAAACAGCGATACAAATAATATGATAGAGTTTTAAAAAATATTATTTGTGATGGGAGGGATAACCCATCACCAATAAAATAAGCAATAAAAAATTAATAAAAAAATAAAAATAAATAAATAAATTTTTGTTAAAAAATAATACAAATAAAAAAATCACAACAAAATAAAATACACACTATATGAAATTGTAAATATATGAATTAATAAAAATATTACAAAAATATATACATTCAAATGTTTATAAAAGAAATAATTATATTATTGGGGGGAGGGGTCATCAGGAGGTGGTGGTGGAGGGAACTTCATCACTAATCCAAGGGTCAGATGTCACATGTACTCCATCGTCTCTTTGTGCTACTACTCCTGCCATAGATGCATCTCCTCATCATCCTACTGCTCCTATCAACAGAACTCCTCCTACTCCCTACACATGGTCATTATAAGCTCAACTTGATCCCGTAGCTACTCTTCATATTGTGCATTAGACGATGGATCTAAACTAGCTCCCCTTGATCTAGGAAATGATATCATAGTGGCACCATAATAATCTCGAGACATCAATCGAGAGCCGATACTAACAACCCATCCTTTCACAAAGGAATTATGAGTCATCTACATCTATGTTTCATCATCAAGTGTTGTTACACTGGTGGTCTAATCCTCAGTCTCATATTGACTATGATCCTATTTCTAAGAAGTCATGGTCTCATATGACTCATTCAATTTCAATTTAAAATTAAAATAGGTAAAATGTTATTTTCAGTTAATTTTAAAACTCCAAAAAAATTATATTGATCATAATATGCAGCTGGATACAACCTATAATCTATCTAGTGTCAAGATCACTATACATCCTCTTATAAACATCTAACTCTATAATACCTATGTGTTCGACCACCTATATGAGTAGAAAATAAAAAACTCACATTTAATCTTATATAAATTATTAAAAAAATTATTTACCATATTTCATCGATGCATAATAAATGTAAGACTTTCAACTTGATGCGTCACCTCCTCACTCCCCCAATTCCATTAAGCTAATTATTCTGTCCTCTAAATGGTGTCTATTATATAGTATGAAAATAATCCTTCTCAAACCTAAGATGAGATGTAATCTAGTTGGTAGACACAGCAAGATTGATCAAAATCTATGACTCCCATTTTCCAAATGGATAACCACCTCATATTGTGAAACAATTGTTAGAAACGATCACACAACATACCTCTCATACATCACAGATATAGTCCCACTTACTATCATTGATGAGACATCATAAAACCTAAAATTAATTAATAATATCAAGTTACTAATAAAATAAATTTAAAAATAACTTTTATTTATTTACGCATCATCCAATGATCAAACATTTGGTGCCTAACATCAATGAGAATCTGATCCCATATCACCCATTCTCTAGAAAAATAATTCTACAATATAGAAATCTCCTTTCCAATAGAAATATTTGAAATGTTGTGAAGAAATAGAAGAAATAATCAAACAATTAATATATAAATAAATCAATTAAAATCAATGAAACCTAACTTAAATACATAGCCAAACATACATCCATATGCATGAATCGAACTCAAGATGTGGACATCACCTGGGGATAGGGTTAGAAATCATTAATCACATAAGACCATGACCTCTACGAGTCATTGATGAACTGCCAAAAGGTGGAGGTTTAGATGATGGAGCATCATTCTCATTACCAGGTAGTGAATCCTCCTCCAACACACGAAATAGATCAGATAAATTCTCATTGACCATCTGAAAAAAAAAAATGATTATTTTTAGAAAATAGTTAAAAAAAATATTATATATAGACATATATTATATATGATTATAACCAATACTTAACTATTTCAATATTTAGCTCCATCCACATATTCATATACGACGGTGTCACTATCTTGATATTATTTCTCATTATCATCAATTTCCATATGAGTTTCATCTTAATCATATCTTATTGTTTCAAATTCATTTGTTACATCAATAACATCATTGTCACCATCAAACCATAACTAGGGGGTTTCATCATTGATTTTCCTGTCTCATCCTGCAAAAGATGGATTTGGAGTTGTCTCTTGAAAAATATCAATTCCTTGCGAGCCATATTCACTTTGGATTAACAGATTTTCACATGATTTAAATTTTTTATGTTCCACCAATCACTAAAATATATCAAAGCATCACAAAAATTTTCATAATAAATTTTATGTGCCTGATGATCCAATAAAATAGGTTTATTTATTGCAAGAATTATTTTATATTTAATATCAATGATTCCATGGCACAAATGAACATGAAATCCTCTATTAGTATCCAACCAATGATATTTAAAAATAATTATGTAATTATGGCTTAGATAACAAAGTTCAATTATTTCTTAAAGCATCCTATAAAAGTTAACTTCACTTTCTCTATGATGTTATTCTATTAAGAAGACACCACTATTTGTTGTTTTTTATTCCCCAAATGCACATGTATGAAATTGAAAACTATTCACCACATATGCATTATAAGATTTAACCATTTTGGATGGTGGGTTTCCTAATACACATAATTAATTATCAATTTTATCAGTATTTGGAGATACCAGAAAATTTTAAAAAAATTTATCAATATAAAAAGTAATAAATTTATTTTATATGTTAAATCATAGAAAATTTAATTTTCCAGTTTTTGAAACCAGTAGGAAAAATTATTTTTCTGATGTTCTTCAAGAGAAACTATTTCTAATTTGTAATAAAAAATTCCTAATATGATTAACATATAATCTCAAAATAAAATATAATTAATTTACTTTAAAAAATTATAGGATAAGTGTAATGTGAACTCATAGTACAAATAATGTCATTTCTTCAAATTTGAGAAGAACATATGTATGATCCCTGTGTTGTTCATCATCTGAAATCTATCATTCATAAAATCCACCAAAGACAAGTTCCGGAAGATCAATAACTGATAATTTATTGTTCATATCATCATCAACATTTCCCTTATTACCACCCATGTAGTTATGTTTTGATAGATATTCAGATTGAAAATAATGAGAGCAGAAGAAAGAAATTTCACCCTATAAATGTGCTTCTGTAATTAATCCTCCAACCGATGTATTGTTACATAACTTTTTCTTCAATTTCTTCATGCATCTATTGAGTAGGTATATCCATCAAAACTGTACTAGACCTCTGTATTTTTCTTCACACAGAAAATGTAATATCAAATTTCCATTGAATCAATAAAATTTGGTCGGAATATTTTTTCCAATTTACATAAAATTAAAACATCTTCTTGTAGTCTACTTAGTTTATCATATTATGTTGTCACCTCACAAATGTCTTCAATTATTTTTGATATTTCTATTAGATAATTCCAAATCATAGAATTTAACAAACCTCTATGTCTAATTTATAGAAGTATTTCCATTGTAACATGATATTCATGACTTTTTAATATGGTAATATGATCATTTTTGACATATCTAGACAAATTGGAAACATAACCATATGGATGATAAAAATATACAAACCAATGAAAAAAATAATAAATGATTTTCTTTGGAAACCGTACAAGATTTTTTGACTTCATTAACTTTTTTGATCTATCTTTTTCAAACAGTTCAAGTTCTATTCACGTATAAATTTGGGAAAGATATAATATTTCCATAAAATTATCATTGGTATTACCAGGCTTGTCCAAAAATGTATAAAATATATTATTAAAATAGTTCTTCTAAAAATTCATGATGTCCAACATGTGACTAACCAACAAATCAGACCAATATAGAAGATCCCAAAAAATGCTCTTTTTATCCAATTGTGTTCTTTCCCCAAGACATCTATTTTTTGTTGGTTTATAGTTGGTCTAAAGGTAATGGGCGGTAATAAAGAGGCAATGAATTTTAACTCAATACCTAATATCATTGTTGGAGGTATATCTCTTTTAATTATACCTTTTCTAAAATGATATATGTTCCTTCGAAAAGTATGATTATTAGGAATAAATCTTCGTTGATAGTCTAAGAAACAAGGTATCTTCAATTGATGAGCATACATGATTTCTTTTATCTCATATAATAAAGACATGTTTTTTCACCATGTGTACCACATCCAGAGAACATGCTATATACTAGTAAGTGACCATTTATCCACAAAAATGTAGCCTTTATTAATAAATTTTGTATTGAAACAACATTATATGTGCTGACACCATTAATACACAATAAATTTAACTCATCACTCATTGAATTCAAATAAACATTGATATTCTTTTTTGGTTGTACTAGAATTAGTAATTTCAAAAAGATATATAAACCGTTCATCAACATCCAAGGAGATAAATTGTATGAGTTATAAATATAATCCAATAAGAATATTGACTACAATAAGAACCAAATGGATAGAAACCACAATTATAAATACCCAATCACACATTTCAAGACTCTAAAGAAAATAATAGATGTATTGATCAAAATGTTTCCATGAATCACCATCAGTAGGAAGATTTAATCTTTTACTAGTTGAAATATTGGTTTTTTTCCAGGACATCAATGACACCGTGTTCTGAGGCAGAAATAAATGTTTCCATCTGGGTGTAAGTAGGAAATAACTCAACTATTTTATAGTAATAAATCCAAGATACCCTAGTTGATATTATTCATACATCTATTTTCCAAATGTTGGATAAATAACTAATGAATCATTTTCACCATAATATAAGTTGAAATCATTTTAACAAGCATGAATCTTCTGATAACCATGGCCCAAATCAGGAACCAACCTCTTTCTCTCATATAAATTTATAGGCAACGAATTTACTTCAGGTAATAGTTCTTTAACCAAAGAGAATATCTGAACAAAATAGCTATTTGAAATCCCATTATCTGATTTAATAGCCATAAAATTTTCAAATGATTTAAATTTTCTTATCTTGAAACCAGGATATAATAAATCTTTAACAGACTTCAACAACTCATAAAATCAGGATGGTTCTACCTAAGGTGTTAAATTAATATCATCCTTAGTTTTAGATTTTTGGAATGACAGACTAGCCACATCATGTACTAAAATTTGAAACCGTGATGAATATGGAACAAAATTATTAGTATCTTCTCCAAAACTACGTTTACCTTGTTAATTACAAAAATCATAATCTTTTTGAAAACCAAAAAGAAATAGATAACCCCCAATGTTATCAAATGCGTCAAACCACCTCAGATCAAATTTTCATACATGGAAACTTAATAGTGACTTCTGAAACAACTTCTTCTTTTGATGATGATAATGATAAAAAATATTCGACACCCTCAATATATAAAGGATTTATAATAGAACCATTTGAATTTCTACAATGATTTATACAATCATGATCATGTAATAAAGATTGTTGCTTACTTCCTTTTTCTATATATTTTCTAAAAAATATAAAATATAAAATTGTTTATGATTAATTTAATATAATAAAAAGATGATAAAAAAGTGTATAAATTAATAAATTATAATTTACTTGAAAATATTAGAAATTTTATCAATTTAAAACTTATTTTTACTAATTACCACTGATTTTTCCTAATTATCAATAGATTTTTACTAATTACCATGTCTTTTTACTAATTATAGTGATTTAATGTTCATTTTTACTAATATTTACAAATTACTGCTAATTTTTACTATTGTTTTTGAATTACCCAATTTTTAATAAATATAATTATTTAGCATTATTGTTTACTAATTCATTGATAATGGTTACTATTTTTTCGCTATTTTTTATTAATTAAATCTTAATATTTATAATTTATAATAATTATCACTTGTGCTCCATCATATGCTCATATTGATTCTCATTTTATTAACTAACCTCCTCCTCCTCCTCCTGTTGCTGCTATCGATGCGTCACATCTTACCTACCCTAGTTTTGGTGACCTAATGAAAAATTTGGATATGGTTACCAAATATTGGACATTTCTAATCACCTAATGATTATAAATTATATGATTTACTAAAAATATTTAAATCATAGATTTTACATATTCAGGTTATAAAACCAATTTATGCCAACCATTTTAAAAAATTTTGTTGCCCCAATTTATGTAAAACATTTGCTGTCATCAACGCATCTCCTCCTACTCCTGTTGCTTCTTCCATAAACCTGTCACATCCTGTCTTCCCATGTTTTGGTGACTTAATGAGAAATTTGGACATGGATGAAACAAATTGGTCATTTCTAATCACCTGAAGATTGGAAATTCTATGATTTACTAAAAAGTTATGAATCATAAATTTTACAATCTTCAGGTGATGAATCCAATTTATTCCAACCATGTCCAAATTTTTCATTGCACAAATTTATACCAACCCAGTACAAATTTGTCATTGATCACAACCTGTTAATTGAATACCTATTTTATTTTCTGTTTTCTAGTAATTTATATAAAAAAATACTAAGCATTACTAAGTACAACTAATTACCCATATTTTTTTATAATTAAAGTGTTTTAACATTAATTATTTATAATTACTTCCATTATTTAATAATTATAGAGATTTATTAGTAATTTTTACTAATTTTTTCTAATTATTACTAATTATACTGAATTACTGCTACTATTAACTAATTTTTACTAATTATCACTATTTTTATTAATTTTTAGTCATTACTAATTATTTTTACAGCTTTTTACTAACTATCACTAATTTGTATTTATTTTCACTAATTATCATGTTTTACGGATATTTATTACTAATTATCAATTTTTTTAATAATTTATTCTAATTATTACTGATTACCACTAATTAGTACTATTTTTTATAAATTTATAACAATTTTTTACTATTGTTTACTAATTTTTATTAGTTTATCATTAATTTTTACTAAATATTACAAATTTCTATTTGTTTATAAGTTTTTTTTAATTTCAAGTAATTTATAACAATTTATAAAATTTTATATTAATCTATTATAAAATATTTCAATTTATTAGTTTTTATTAATTTATAACAATGTTTTACAGATTTATACTAATTATTACTAATTACTGCTAATTAGTTCTAATTTTTATGAGTATATAATAAATTATTACTAATTTGTACTAATTTTATATATTTCATTACTAAATTTTTCTAATTTTTATAAATTTCTATTTGTTTGTAATTTTTTAATTAATTTTTAGTAATTTATAATAATTTATATATTATATATCAATTTATTGAAAACTCTATCAATTTTTAACTTTTTATTAATTTATAACAATTTTTAAAAATTTATACTTATTAATAAAAATTACCACAAATGAGTACTCATTTTTATTAGTTTATTACTAATTTTTACAATTTACTTCTAATTTATAATAGTTAATAAGTATTTTTATTAATTTCTATTAATTTAAAATAATTTATAATATTTTATATCCCTTTAATGTAAAAATTTTCAATTTATCATTTTTTATTAATTTATGACAATCGTTTTTGAATTTATAGTAATTATTACTAATTACCACTAATGGGTACTAACTATTATTATTTTATATCAATTTATTACTAATTATTACTATTTTTTATTAGTTTATTACCAATTTGTACTATTTATTACTAATTTCTATCAGTTGATAATTTTTTTGATTAATTTTTAAAAACATTTATAAACATTTATACTATTTTATATCAACCTATCATAAATTATATCAATTAATTTATTTTTATTAATTTATGATATTTTTTATTAATTTATAAAAATTATTACTAATTACCACAAATACGTACTAATTTTTATTAGTTTATAACAATTTATTACTAATTTTTATTAGTTTCATACTAATTTTTACAATTTATTACTAATTTCTATTAGTTAATAATTTTTCTTATTAATTTATAACAATTTATAATAACTTATACAATTTTATACCAATTTATTATTAATCCTATAAATTTCTTTTTTATTTTTATTTTATACCTATTTTTAATTTTTAATTTATTTTTTACTATTTACCACTAATCAATATTAATTATGATTAGTTTTCAACAATTTATTACTAATTATTACTACTTTTTAATAATTATTGCTAATTAATATTAATTATTACAACTTATTACTAATTATTAATAATTAATACTAATAGTTACTAATTAATACTAATTATTACCAATTAATACTAATTATTACTAATTACATCTAATTATTACAAATTACCACAAATTATTACTAATTACACCTAATTATTACTAATTACTAATAATTGAACCAAATTATTACAAATTAAAAATATTTACTTTTAATTGAAAACATTACTGCTAACTAAAACATAATATTTATAAAACTAATTGATACAAAATAAAACTACCAAATTCTAATTAAATCTAATGCCTAATAATTAATAAAAATTATTACTAATATTAAACAATAAATTAAATATCAAATAAATATATTAAATAAATATCATAAAACTGAATATTTTGTTGGATGCAAAGCTTGAAAGATACTCCACTATAAAATTTAAAACATTGAAACAAGTATAGAGAAGAATATGAGAGTAGGGAAATAGAGAGCAGTTTAGAGAATAATGAAATGGAAAAAATAAGGGGGGTATATATATGATAGATCATTTACGATGAGATTCCCATAAAAAAAAGTATTTGAGATGGGGCTGTTGCAAATAGTTCCACTAGCATTAATTACGACGATAGTTAAAAAAAGTATTTGCGATGGGTCCCATTGCAAATACCCTATATCGATAGTTTATTTATGATGGGAGAAAATCATGTTGCGAATAACAAAAAATAACGGAATGTATTTGTGACTGGACCTGTCACGAATATTTTCCTGCTGACACAACGTTTGCGACTTGAGAAAAATCTTGTCACAAATAACAAAATAAATGGGATAATATTTACGATGAGGGTATATTTCTGTCACAAAAAGTCTTCCTAAAGTTTCATGCATATCGTGATCCAATGGTTTTTTAGACGAGAATATCATCCCATCACCAATACTTTTTTTAAATGACTATTTGCAACGATATATACTTCCCATCACAAATAGCCTTTTTCAAAGAACTATTTAAGACAGATCAACCAACTGTTGTAAATAACCAATATAAAAAGAACATTTTTTTGTAACTCCCTGACCCCAGAAGCCCAGAGTCAGTGCATTATTTTAGTACATTGGCATGATTACAAGGAATCAAGTACTGAAAGACTGATCAGTTTAGCAGTCTTGGAAAATAGATTACATACATGAACATTACATTACACATTAGAAAATAAAACACAACATAAATGATCCTTTTAGAATTCCATTAATCCCCTTGCTCAACCGTGCTTATCAATCATAAAACACGTCTTGGAATCTTGAAAAAAAAACATAAGAAAGGGGTGACGTCAAACGCTTAGTAAGGGTAAACAATACAGCGGAAGATAACAAAAACATTAGGCATAGTGAATAATTAAAAATACATGCCTTTACAAATAATAATCATGAACAATTTATGGAAGGAATATGAGCTGAGTAAATAATGCCATAATAAAACTAATTCATGGGTATTCTACTAGTCAAATAACCACATAAACCATCATTATTAGTTTCATAATGAGGGAATGTATAATGGAGGATATTCTGAAACATCTTATCAAGGCCTCGACCAAGACGTCTAAAAATGATTTAGGCCTCAGCCAGAAATATATATCCAAATGGGAAAGACCTCGACCAATTCCATGTCTAATTGTCTCATGAGACCTACTGATGCCCTGAGGAGCTGTAGGGGGCTCCACCCGTCACATACTAAGTCCAATACATTCCTCATATGAAAAGGTTGAAACATAACATAAACATTGATATTAAAACTGGCATACGAAATGTCAATACTATATCCATAAACAATGAATGGTATAAAAATAACACATCCATAGTCAAACATATCATAACTCATTCAATACAATATTAACGATTGTATTTATAATAAATCAACCTCAATTAAGATTAAGATTAAAAAAGGGCATTGACATAGTTGAAAATGATTTGTAAAACTCTTTGATAGAAATATCCATTTATCATGAAAACATTTAAAAGTCACACAATTTATAAAGGAATAAATTTAAAATAATTTTTTGAATAAAAGTTTCTCATACCACTTTGAAACTTTTGAAAGGAATTAACATTTTAAAACATTCATGTCCATATAAATAAATCTTTAAAACCATTTTGAAAACATAGCCATTAATGAGAATGATTTAGAAGAATAAATATTTAAACCATTTAAAATGATTTTTTAGTTAAAGAGTCCCTCAAAAATAATCCTTTTGAAAACTCTTTTATGAATCATGGACATGGATAATAATTATGTCCCAATAAAAACTTACACATAAACAATCTTGGATGACAATGAGATTGAGGAATTAACCCTTAACTTGCACTTTACTTTGGTCAAGGGTACGTTTAGCCTCCTTTATAATGACCATAGTATGTTATTAAATTATTCCAGAACCATATTCATATTTATTATACCATACATGATTCATTTATGACTTTATAATTCCCATTTAATAATGATTTCCATGTTAAATTAACATTTTGGTTAATAATCACTTTCTTTATCGTACGTGTTTTAACTTGTACCATTTAGATCAGGATTTAAATAAATCCAGAATATAATCCTTGGTTTATATATCATATATATTTATAATAGAAATATTTATAATATATAGATATATGAAATGGAAGACACCGTTTATGGAGATGGTAGGCCGTACATACGCATAAACGCTGTTTCCATTTTCATATCGTATTGAATGGAAGTAAGTGAATAAGAAATACGTATACATACATACATATCTCCAGTATCATTATTCTTTCACATATTACACACTTATTAATAATATATATTATTATAATCATTGACGAATGGTGAACGTGGGAATGAATCTCATTTTGTTGTGGAGATGGTAATCCGTACGTACGCTCGAGTGACGATATTATTTTATTGATGATGAAATTTTTTGTAATCGGATGGTATATCATATCTAAATAATCATTAAAATGTCATATTTATTATTTACATCAGTTATAATCATTATTATACCCATCCAAATAATGAAGTGTTTGAATAACAAACTACACCATGACGTGGAGACGGTAAGCCGTACGTACGCACGTATGGCGACTTTGTCATTCATAGGACAGATAGAACAACAAATATGGTTGTACCACATTTATAATAACATCACAATATTTAGGAGTTACTAGAGTTATTATTTTGTTATGGAAACAACAAATAAAGATTAAGTGGAAGAAGAAAAGAACTTGAAAAGGGGTGGTGAAATTATTACCTCTTCTTCAGGTGTTTCCTTTTGAGTTGATCAAAAGTGCTCCTTAGGTTGGATTTATGATCAAATAAAGGACTCTAGGTTGATGTGAGGGAATTTTGGAGGATATTTTTTCAGGGGCTGTAGGATCCAAATGGCTTTGGAGGTGCGATATTGAGAGAATGGGAAGTTCCCTTTTATGAGAGGGGTGAGGGTCACTTTAGGAAGAGATTAAAATATTAATTTATTATACAATCATATTCAGTTTATAATGGCTCCAAATAAATTTATTTACTGTCTTAGGTGGTTATGGGTTAACATCCTCTCAACCAATAGGCTTTTAACAAATTTATGTTACCATTTTAAACTTATCTTTTAGATTTAACTCTTAGTTAAATATTTTAACTTTTACCGTGTCTTCTTGTATTCTTACACTATATAGTTAATAAACATACTCTAAATTTCCAAGAGAACATCAAGTGGTTCATTAATGACATATATAATATTATTTAATCCTTTTATATGGACCTTGTATTTTTGGAAATATTATATCTTCCAATAATATAGTATTTGTTTTAAAAATTAATTTATGTCAATTTTGATGCTATTTGTTATTTTGTTTTTGTGAAAGTCATAACTACATTATCACTTTGAAAACAATTTATCTAATCAACCCTAACATGTCATAGTAACCTATAAATTAGTGTAATTCTTCAAAAGTTTAAAATTATATTTATTTGGATATTTATAATATCAATTATTTTAATCTTTCATTAATAAGGTAATTACTGCATCATCATTGTGTCATAAATAAATTTACTTATTTAATGTCTAAAAATTATAAATAAAATATCATTATGTAGGGAATCTATTTATATTTCCAATTAATATTTATAGTCGAATTTATCTTATGTATAACCCTATATTAAAAATGGTTTAGTTAATAAACTTTGAATTTAACACTTTTAACTCTTTTTTAAATAAAATAATAATAAATGTCCTAATCTAATCCAAGTGGATCTAAAGGATCATATTTTTTTCCTAAGGTTGTTTTTGGTCGAATTACACTTATCCAATATAATTAGGACATGTGTTAGGGTAATTATAATATCATTTGTACCTTCAATCACCATATTTACATTTTACCGTGGTGAATAAAATTCAAAAGTTACTATTCACCAAAAATTATTTTCATCATATTGAATCACATTTTACTTACTGATGTAAACAATGTCTCTTTTATTTTTGAAATTCAACTCACATAAGAGGTAAAATTATGTTTTATTCAAATTTACAAATGTATCTAGAAGGTGGGTAAAAGAGGTTAAAAAATTCAATAAAATTTTATACGTCCAATTTTATTATAAAATGACTCAAATGAATTAAATTGAACTTATATAGGAATTATATATCAATTTTTACTTAAAATAAATTTAAGTAAAATGAATAATTATTTAAATATAAATTTGGTTTAAAATAATATCATAGTGTTTTTCACTATTCATCAAAAATTGAAAGTTTTCAGAAAAATACCAAAAATTTACCCTAAGATAATTTTGATATTAATAATTCAAAAATTAATCCTATTTTACCAAATTCAAAACATATAAGTTGAGTTTATTACTTTAAAATTAATTCCATTTGTCAAAACCCAAAAGCGTGTTTTTTAAAAGTAAAAACTATCAAAAGATTAACTTGTGTTTATGTCAAATTTAAATGAGAAATTACTTATAATGAAATAAATTGTATTAAATGATAAAAATATAATCTAATTATACTTAAAAACCATTCAAATTCATAATTTAACAGAATAAATTAATTCGATTAAAAAAATTGTTTTCAATTAAAACATATTATTTTTCACAATTTGTCAAAATATGAAAGTTATCAGAAAAGTACCAAAATTTTATCAAAACTAAATTTTTATTTCCAAATTCTAAATAAGAATTTAATTTCATTAAATTGAATATATTAAAGTTTCAAAAATTTGTTTTAAGAAGGCTTCTCCATTAAAATGCAGTAAAATTACATTTTTTTGAAAAATAATTATTTTATCTAAAAAAATGAATTTGTTCTTATATTATGTCTAAGAAACACATAATGTGGCTTTTAAAATTATATAGAGTATATAATATTCAAAATTAAGTTAATACCATTCATAATCACTTTTTGGATGACTAGTTTGGTAAGTTGTGGTGCACTCAAACTTGGTGATGTGTGTAGCACAAGCTATTGAATTAATTTAATGAGATAACGTACTATAAAATCTTGGTGTGTTACATTCTACCCTCCTTTAATAAATTGCATCCTTGCAATTTGAAATTGTTCTTCTAAAATAAATGGTTAAAAATAGAAAAATACCTCTGTGGAAAACCCACATCAAAAATTGGGTTAATAAAATTTAATCTTAATAAGAAGGAAAGGGAAATAAAAAAGTCCCCACCAAATTATGATATTGATTTAGAGAACATTGGTGGAAATTAGAGACACGTAATTGGAGGAAAAATGTGAATATTTATTGGGAGTGATTGAGGTCATCAATAACAAGTAAGCGTTAAATTGAGGGCCTCAAAGCCATCAATCTATGATGATTTAAAATATCATTGGTTCAAAAAAAACATAAGGTATTAGGATAATTTTTTTTGGTTTTAAGATCCATTCCCTAAATTTTAAGAATTAATTTATTTATAGAATAAGATTAAAAAATATACATGACATGTAGAGTTTGAACCGTTAACTAATTCCTACCACAAACTCATGTTTCAATCCAAATGATAATATAATTCAAAAATATTCTATTTATCCTAATCGTATAGGGTTCCAAAAATAATGAATTTATAATTAATTTGTAAGAATATTAAAACAAACTACATTAAACAAACCAGGACATCACGTATGCTAGTGGTAGGTGATCCACCCTTGTCACCCTTCGGTTGTGGGTTCAAGTCTCATGGCCTTGCCGGAGGTGAAGGGTTGTCTCCCAACCTCCGAGTTATTCTTTTTATAACAATCCAAAAATAATCTCAAGAAATGATTTAACCTTAACAATAGTACCCAATATTAAACATAATAGATTCCAATCTTTATAATTGTTCATAATACTTCTGTCCAAACTCACAGTCCAAAATTTATAAGGAAGGTAAACACAAGGAAGATCCTTTTTACCACGTAATAACATGTGAGTAACCTCATCATGTATTCTTTTAAAACACGGTAACATCTTTAATTACCATAAATTCATATTTATTACATTCATGCTTCCTTATAACTTATAGAATACTGGATATACTCCTTCTATCAAAAAATGTTGTAAACTTAAACAATTATGGAATATACAAATCATTAATCAGTTTCAAGGTAGTGAAGAATATCCAATATATTTTATCCAAACCAATCATCTATTATTCTGAAATTAATACCTCAATATCAGGACCATATTAAAGTTTTATCTTTCCTTCAACCATGTATTTTCCAAAAACGTTTAACTTGATATCGAGTCACATTTCTTGGTACCACATAATCTCAAATTCTTAATGAAATAGTACTACAGTACAATCCTTATATACTCTATAATTTTTATAACATGTAAATAATTAATACAATACTCAAATGACACAATACTTTAATAATAACATAAGAACTCTAATCATTTCTCTACCTCATTGGTAGAATCATAACTTGATTATTATCCAATAGTAGCATTTGGGGCATACTATGATGATTTGAACATTGATTCACATAGTGTCCTAACACCTTATAGATGAAGCATTGTACATTTGATACCTTTTTCTTACCCTTTCAATCACGTACTTGGTGTCCTTTTTCTCTACACTTATAACAAACTCCCATTCACTTCAAGCATTTACCAGGGTGATTCTTTCAAGAATTATCACATATGGGAAAATCCTTCTTTCCCCTCTACACTTTATCTATCTTTCTCTCTTATATCCTTTTCTTATCTTACTTCCCTTCAAATCCATATGGCTCAGAGAATTCTTTACTTATATTATTAACACATGATAATATTTCTCCATATGATGAGAATACGTGGGAGACTATTTCCCTTTTAAATGTTAGATTAATACCGTGAAAGATATGATCCTTCTGAATCCTTCGATCTTGCGTATTGCTAGAATTCTCATTCATTCTACTGGCCGCCATTTCTAAACAGGATACACTAGGTTAGTTTATAAATCGCAATGCATAATTCCAAACTTGTAAGATACCTAACATTAATTGAAAATATTATGAATATAATCTATAATCATAAAATATTTTCTTTTAATAAGTATTTACTCCTAAATCCTTCATAATGGCTTGTAATGAAAATGTGAATTATCCTAAGCATATCCCCTGGGAGTGTCATAACCATGAGTGAAGCAAGGACCATTGTCATGTAAAAGGATACCCCAAGTCAAGCCCGGAACTCCTTGTCAGAGTTTTCACTACTAGGTAGATCTGTGCCAGAGCTGCCTCTAGTTACTCGTTTCCAGACAGGGATATATTTTTTGAAAAATACACAAATCTCTACATTACCAAAATTCTAATATGTTCTTTTATTTTAATTTTCAAAGTCTATCTTAGGGTAATGTTATCTAATAAGAGTCTTTCTAAATCTAATTTCCAAGGTCATTGATAAACTTCCCCTGATACCAACTATAACACCCTGACACTAGTTTCCCAGAGTCGGTGCTTTATTACTTAACATTCGCATGATTACAAGGAATAAAGTTCCGAAAGAGCGATCAATTTACCAGTCTTGGAAAATAGATTACAAACATGAACATTACATTACACGTTAGAAAATAAAACACAACATAAATGATCCTTTGAGAATTCCATTAATCCCCTAGCTTAACCTTGCTTATAAATCCTAAAATACTTCTTGGAATCCTGGGAAAATAAAACATAATAAAGGGGTAAGCTCAAATACTCACTAAGGGTAAGAAATACAGCAGAAGATAACATAAACACTAGGTATGATGAATAACTAAAAACACATGACTTTATAAATAATAAACATGAACCCTTTATGGCAGGAATATGAGCTGAGTAAATAATCCCATAATAAAACATAGTTATGGGTATTCTACTAGTCGAATAACCACATGAACAATCCTTATTATTTTCATAATGAGGGAATGTATAATGTCAGATATTCTGAAATATCTCATCAAGGCCTCTTACAAGATGTCTAAAAATTATTTAGGTCTTGGCCAAAACCATATACCAAAATGGGAAAGACCTCAGCCAATTCCATTTCTAATTGTATCATGAGACCTACCGATGCACCGAGGAGCTATAGCGGGATCCACCCATCTCATACTAAGTCCAATACATTCCTCATATGAAAAAGTTGAAAAATAACATAAAAATTTATATTAAATATAGCATACAAAATGTCAATACTTTATCCATAAACCATGAATAATATAAAAATAACACATCCACAGTCAAAAATATTATTAATCAATAAATACAATATTGAATATTATATTTATAATAAATCTACCTCAATCAAGAATAATATTCTAAAAGTATGTTGACACAGTTGAAAATGATTTGTAAAACTCTTTGAGAGAAATATCTCTTTTTCATGAAAACATTTAAAAGTCACACAATTTAGAAAGGAAGACATTTAAAATATATTTTTGAATCAAAGTTTCCTATACCACTTTGAATCTTTTGAATGGAATTAACATTTTAAAACATTCATGCCCATATAAATAAATCCTTAAAACCATTTTGAAAACATAGACATTAATGAGAATGATTTAGAAGAATAAATATTTAAACCATTTAAAATGATTTTTAGTTAAAGAGTTCCTTAAAATGAATCCCCTTTAAAACTCTTTTATGAAACATGGATATTAATAATAATTTTGACCCGGCAAAAACATACACATAAACAATCTCAGATAATGATGAGATTGAGGAATTAACCCTTAACTTTCACTTTCCTTTGGTCAAGGGTACATTTAACCTCCTGTATAATGGCCATAGTATGTTACTAAATTATACCAAAACCATATTCGCAATTTTATAATCATCGTTGAATGGTGAACGTGGGAAAGAATCTCATCGCATCGTGGAGACGACAATCCGTACGTATGCGCGGGCAACAATATCATTATATTGATGGTGAAATCGTATTTAATTGGATGATATATCATATATACAGAATCATTAACATATTATATTTATTATTTGCATCAGTTATACTCATTATTATACCCATCCAAATAATTAAGTGTTTGAATAACAAACTAAACCACGACGTGGAGACGGTAAGTCGTACGTACACACATATGACGACTTTGTCATTTATAGGATGAATATAATAACGAATTTGGTTGTAGCATATTTATAATAACTTTACAGTTTGTTGGAGGTACTGGATTTATTATTTTGGTATGGAAACAACAAAGAAAGAGGAATTGGAAGAATAAAATAACTAGAAAGAGGGTGGTGAAATTATTACCTCTTCTTCGGGTGTTTCCTTTTGAGTTGATTAAAAGGGCTCCTTAGATTGGATTTATGATCAATGTAAGGACTCTAGGTTGATTTGAGGGAAGTTTAGAGGATATTTGGGGAGGGGTTGGCCGATCCAAATGGCTTTGGAGGTGTGATTTTGAGAGAAGGGGAAGTTCCCTTTTATAAGAGGGGTGAGGGTCACTTTAGGAAAAATAAAAAAATTAAAATATTATACAATCATATTCAGTTTATAGTGGCTCAAAAAGAATTTATATATATCCTTAGGTGGTTATGGGTCTAAATCCTCTCAAGAAATTGGTTTTAGACAAGTTTAGGTTACCATTTTAACCTTATATTTTAGATTTAACTCTTAGTTAAATAGTTCAACTTTTACCGTGTCTTCTTGTGTTCTTACACTATATGGTTAATAAACATACTCTAAACATCCAAGAGAACCTAAAGTGCTTCATTAATGAAATATATAATATTATTTTAGCTCTTTGGCAGGACCATATATTTTTGGGAATACTATATCTACCAACAATATAATATTTGTTTTAAAAATTAATTTATGTCAATTTTGACACTATTTGGTGTTTTGTTTTTGTGAAAGTCATAACAAACTTATCACTTAGAAAAAAATTTATCTAATATTAAATAACATTTCATAATAATGTATAAAATTATTTAAATTCATCAAAAGTCTCAGATTAGATTTATTTGTATATTTATAATATAAAATATTTTAATCTTTCATTAATAAGGTAATTACTGCATCATCATAGTTTCATAAATAAATTTAATTATTCAATGTATAAAAATTATAAACAAATACCATTTTGTATGAAATATTTTTATCATTCTAATTAATATTTATAGTTGAATTTATCTTATGTATAACCCTATATTAAAAATGGTTTATTTAATAAACATTGAATTTAACACTTTTAACTCTTCTTAAAAAAACTATAATAAATGTCATAATCTAATAAAATTGGACCTAAGGGATTATATTTTATTCCTAAGGTATTTTTTGGTTGAACTACACTTATCTAATAGAATTTGGACATTTTTTAGGGTAATTATAATATCATTTTTACCTTTAATTACCCTATTTACTTTTAATCGTGGTAAATAAGTCAAAAGTTACTATTCATCAATTTTTTTATCTTATTGAATCAAATTTTACTTACTAATGTAAACTGTGTCTCTCATATTTTTAAAATTCTACTCATAAAAGTGGTAAAATTAAGTTTTATACAAATTTGCAAATGTACCTAGAAGGTGAGTAAAAGAGGTTAGGAAGTTCAATAAACTTTTATACATCTAATTTTATTATAAAATTATTCCAATGAATTAAATTCAACTTATATACCTATTATATATCTATTTTGACTTAAAATAAATTTAAATAAAATAAATAATTATTTAAATAAAAAGTCGGTTTAAAATAATAATGTTGTGTTTTTACTATTCTTCAAAAATTGAAGGTTTTCAGAAAAATACCAAAAATTCACCCTAAGCTAATTTTGATATTCAGAATTCAAACATGAAGTCTATTTTACCAAATTCAAAAATATAAGTTTCATTTATTAATTTAAAATTAATTCCTATTGTCAAAACCAAAAGGCGGGTTTTAAAAAAAATTATCAAAAGATTGACATGTGTTTATGTCACATTTAAAGGTGAAATTACTTATAATGAACTAAATTGTATTAAATGATAAAAATATAATCTAATTATACTTCAAAAACATTCAAATTAATAATTTATCACTAAAGTTTTTTCGATTATAAAGTTGTTTTCAGATAAAACATAACATTTTTTACTATTCATCAAAATATGTAAGTTATCAGAAAAGTACCAAAAATTTATCCAAACTAAATTTTTATGTCCCACTTATTAGGAATAATTTAATTTCATTAAATTTAATGTATAAAATTGTAAAATATTGGTTTTAAAAAGGGTTCTTCATTAAAAGGTGATAAAATTGCATTTTTTAAAAAATACTTCTTTTATCTGAAAAAAGAATTTGTTCTTATATTATGTCTAAGAAACACATAATATGGATGTTAAAATTGTATAGATTATATTAGATTCAAAATGTAGATAATACTATTCATAATCACTTTTTGAATGGCTAGTTTGGTAAGTTGTGGGGCACTCGAACTCGGTGTTGCGTGTAGCATAAGCTGTTGAATTACTTTAATGAGATAACGCACTATGAAATCATAGGATGTTAGAGTTTTTCCCATAGTGGGTCAGCCATATTAATACTAAATAATACAACATATATGTTATATTTAAATAAAAAGGTTTTTATAATATATATCATTTCACATAAAACTCAGTGTTGTGAAACCAACCCTTAGATACAGTCGTAAAAACAACCTCAGATAATAAAGAGATTGTGAAATTAATCCTTACCTTGTACTTTTTCTTGGTTGAGGGTATGTTAACCTCCTCTATAATAGTTAAATCATTGTTATTAAATTATACAAGAACTATATACGTAAATATGATATCAAATATGATCTTCTAATATTACTTTGTTAATAATATTTTAGTATTATCGTTGTTTCGGGTGTTAACTGATTCATTTTCATTTATATGTTTTGTTAAATAATCCATGTTTGTTATGGATTGGATTTATTTGATTCAAATACAGAATTATATTAAGTTCTTAAACATTATTTTTAATCATCAAATGAAAATTATTCATGAATGGTTATGATGGGAAATGAATCTCATCGCGTTCGTGGAGGCGTTAATCCGTACATACAGATGAGCGACAATATCATTATATTGATTGAAAACTCATATGTAATTGGATGTTATATAATATATACAGAATCATTTACATTTTATATTTATTATTTAAAATAGTTATGCTCATTATTATACCCATCCAAATAATTAAGTGTTTGAATAACAAGCTACACCAAGACGTGGAGACGGTAAGCCGTACGCACGCACGTATGGTGACTTTTTCATTCATATGATGGATATAATAATGAATATGTTTGTACAATTTTTATAATAATATCACATTATATAGAATATACTGGGGTTATTATTTTATAATGTAAACAATAAAGAAAGATGAAGTGGAAGAAAAAAAGAACTTGAAATAGGGTGGGGAAATTGTTACCTCTACTTTGGGTGTTTTCTTTTGAGTTGATCAAAAGGGATCCTTAGGTTGGATTTATGATCCAATTAAGTCCTCTATTATGAAGTGAAGGAATTTTGGAGGATATTTTGGTAGGGGTTGGCTGAGACAAAAGTCTTTGGAGGTGTGAAATTATGAGAAGGGGAAGTGCCCTTTTATAAGAGAGGTGAGGGTCACTTTAGGAAAAGTTGAAATATTATTTTACAATAAATTACTTTTCAGTGTATAATGGATCTAAAAGGAATTATTTCGAGGATAAGATGGGTATGGGTGGAAAAAATCTTAACCAATAGGTTTTAGACCGGTTTAGGTAATCATATTAACCTTATCTTTTTTATTTAACTCTTAGTTAAATTGTTTGACATTTACCATGTCTCTTGGTATTTTTATATTATATGGTTAATAGACTTAATATAACAAGACAATATAACTAAAATTGGTTCATTATAAATATATATTACCTTATCTAAGTCCTTTGTCCGAACCTTAGATTTTTAAGAATATTATATCATTTAATGATATAATATTTGTTTTAGAAACACCTTTATGTCAACTTTGATACTATTTAGTATTTTGTTTTTGTTAAAGTCATAACAACATGATTACATTGAAAAAAATTAATTAAATCAACCCTAACCTGTCATAGTAACATATAAATTTTTTTTAATTCATCAAAAGTCTCAAATTAGATTTATTTGGATATTTATAATATCAATTATTTTAATCTTTCATTAATAAGTTAATTACTGCATCATCATTGTTTCATAAATAAATTTAATTATTTAATGTATAAAAAATAAAAATAAAATATAATTATGTATAAAATATTTCTATCTTTCTAATGAATATTTATAGTCGAATTTATCTTATGTATAACCCTATACTAAAAATTTTTTAGTTATGAAAACTTTAGTTTAACACTTTTAACTCTTCTTTAAATTAAATAATAATAAATTCCCTAATCTAATACAAGTGGACAAAAAGGATAATATTTTATTCCTAAGGTTTTTTTGGTCTAATTAAACTTATCCAATAGAATTAGGACATGTGTTAGGGTAATAATAATAACATTTTTACCTTAAATTACATGTTTACTTTTAACAGTGGTAAATAAAAGTTTAATGTTACTATTAACCAAAAATTATGTTCATCTTATTGAAAAAAAATTTATCTACTGATATCAACCGTGTATCTCATATTTTTGAAATTCAATTCACATAAGTGGTAAAATTATTTTTTATGCAAATATGCAAATTCTCAAAAGAGGTGGGTAAAAGAAGGTAAAAAGTTCAATAAACTTTTTATATATCTAAACATATTATAGAATGAATTCAATGAATTACATTGAAATTATATAGGTATTATGTATATAATTTGGCCTAAAATAATTTTAAATAAACTAAATAATTTTTTAAATAAGAAGATGGTTTTAACCAATAACGTAGTATTTTTCACTATTCATAAAAAATTGAACATTTTCATAAAAATACCAAAAATTCACTTTAAGCTAATTTCGATATTCCGAATTCAAAAATGGAGTCCATTTTGAAAAATAAAATTTATAAAATTTCAAAAAGTGGTATTACTATTCATAATGTCCTGTTTGATTGGTCAGGGTGTGTTATAATCTCGAAGTTGGGTACAATGCATGCTATTGCATTATTCAAAGGGAAATGTACCGTGGAAGCTTGGGGTGTTACATTCTTCCCTCCTTCAAATAATTTTGTCCTCGAAATTTCTAGAATACTACCACAATAAAATATTTGGGTGGTTCTTCATCATAAGTTCATCTGGTTCCCACATTGTCTCTTCCATCTTATTGTTTCTCCATAGAACTTTTACCAGACGAGTCGTCCGATTTCTCAACACTTGTTCTCTGGTATCAAGAATCTTGAAAGGCTCTTCACAATATGATAGATCAGGTTCAAGTTAAATTTCCTCATAGGTGAGTACATGCGTTGGGTCAGACATGTATTTTATCAACAGTGATACGTGGAACACATCATGAACTTTGGAGAGACTTGGTGACATTTCCAAACGGTAAGATACAACCCCAATTTATTCTAGAATTTCGAATGGTCTGATGTACCTGGGACTTAATTTACCCTTTCTTACCGAATTGTATAACTCCCTTCGATGCAGATACCTTCAATAAAAAATGATCTCCTACCTGAAATTCCAAATCCTTCAGTCGGTTATCGGCATAAATCTTCTACATACTCTGAGCTACTTTGATGTGGGTTTGGATAACCTTCACCTTTTCCATTATTTCCTCAACACGTTCTGGGCCAATGATTTTTCTTTCACCAACATTATCCCATCAAGTTGGTGTGAGACATCTCTTTCCATATAATGCTTCATATGGTTCCATATGAGTACTTTAATGGAAGCTATTGTAATAGAAAAATTATACCAGAGGTAAATATTGATCCCACATACCTTGAAAGTCAAATGAGCAAGATCTATACATGTCTTCTATGGTTTAAATAGTCCATTCTGATTGTCTATCAGTTTGAGGGTGGTGGGAAGTGCTCAAACGAAGTTCATTATCCCGGGATTTCTGAATACTTTTCCAAAGTTTTGATGTAAAATGGGGATCACAATTAGAAACAATCAATAGGGTTACTCCATGAAGTCTTACAACTTCATTAATATACACTATTGCTATACGTTCAAGTGGTAAATATTCTCTTATAGCAAGAAAATGTGCTGACTTGGTAAGATGATAAATAATGACACATATTACATCATTACTTCTAGGAGTCTTTGGTAGCCCCATGAGAAAGTCCATCGTAATATCATACCATTTCCACTCAGGTATATGAAGAGGTTTCATGACTCCTCTAGGATGTTGTCTTCTAGATTTCAATTGTTTGAAAACCATATATATCGACACAAAATCATAAATATCTATCTTCATGTAGTCCCACCAAAAAAATTTCTTTCAAATCTATATACATCTTAGTGCTACCAGGGTGTATAGAGAAATTGGAGCTTTGAGCATCATCTAACATTTCCCTTTTCAGATTAAGTATATCGAGAACACAAAGTCTCTTCCCAAATTTCAAAATCCCATCTTTATATATGAAGTCGATCAATCTACCATTGTTGAAAGATTTAATTTTATTTTGAAAATCCACATCATCATCATGAGATATTTTTATTCTTTCTTGTAAATATGGTTTGGAAACCATTTGAAAAATTATCATTGTTTCACCTTCCATGATTATTTCCATGTCCATTATTACTAGATCCATATACATAGGATCCATTTCAACTCTCATATTGTTCAAAACTCCATGATCCTTTCTACTCGAAGCATCTGCCACCTTATTTACCTTCCCCGGGTGGTAGTTTATAGTGTAATCATAATCCTTGAGTAGTTAAAGACATCTCCTTTGCCTCATGTTGTGTTACTTCTGTGAGAAAATATACTTCAAACTCTTGTGATCGGTATATATATCACATTTTCACCATAGAGACAGTGCCTCTATATCTTCAAAGTAAAGATTATAGCTGCTAACTCAATATCATGAGTAGTATAGTTTTGTTAATTAATTTTTAGATATCATGATGCATAGCCAATAACTCCATCATTCTGCATAAGGACACAACCAATTCCTTTCTTTGAAGTATCACTATAAATAGCAAACCCATCATTCCCTGATGGTAGAGTTAATATAGAATCATTGACTAATATACTCTTCAGTTATTTAAAACATTCTTCACACTCTTTTTTACAATAAAATTTAACCCCTTTACATGTGATCTTGGTTAATGAGTTTTCCTATCGGGAAAAATTCTGGACGAAACGTTGATAATAACCTGCTAAACCAATAAAACTACATACCTCAGTTATACTTTTCGGTGCTGGCCATTCTTGGATTTCCTTTATCTTAGAAGGATCAATAGATAATCCATCTATAGAGACAATATGGGCAAGAAAATAAATATCCTGAATCCAGAATTCACACTTTCTAAACTTCCCATACAATTCAATTCTTTTAAGAGTCTTTAGGATAATGCGCAAGTGTTTTTCATGATCTTCATAGATTTTTTAGTATACCAAGATATCATCAATAAATACCACTAAAAATTCATCAAGAAATTCCTTGAAAACTCTATTCATTAGATCCATTAAAACAAAGTGTGCATTAGATAGCCCAAAAGGCCTTACTGTAAACTCATAATGCCCTTACCTGGTTTGAAATGTTGTTTTCAGAATGTCTACCTTCTTCGCACACACCTGATGATATCCAGATTTTAGGTCAATCTTTGAAAAATATTGAGCTCCATGAAGTTAATCGAATAAATCAACAATGTGAGGTAGGAGATAATTATTCTTTATTATTATAGCATTGATCTCCCTATAGTCAATGCAAAACCTCATAGATCCATATTTCTTCTTAACAAAAATAATAGGGGATCCCCATAGAGAAACACTAGGGTGAATAAATCCCTTATTACCCAATTCCTCTAGTAGTTTCTTTAGTTACACTAATTCCACAGTGGCCATTCTATAAGGGGTCTTAGATATAGGCCTTGAACCAGGAATTAAGTCAATAGAAAAATCAATTTCTTGTTCTGGAGGATGTCCAGGTAAATCCATTAGAAACACATCAATATAATCTTCCACATTAGGTACATCCTCTATTTGAACATTCCTTTTCTCACCCATAGTTATTTAATTCTCTTCCTCCCCAATAATTGAATTTTGTAGAGCTACTGGGGTGGATCTAGATAAGAATCAGATGCTGATGTTTCTACTCTAAAGATAAGCTACTCCTTATCATCATCGAGAATTGTAACCTCCTTATTATTACAATAAGTTTTTTCCTAATGGTCCGATAGACAATTCATACTGATGATTATATCAAATTCAATCATGGGTATGATGATTAGATCAGTAGATAAATATTGTTTATATGCCTTAATGGGCACTGATTCACAAAAAATTGATGCAATGATACTTCCATTAAGAGTTTTCACTGACAAATCCCTTGTTAAATAAAATTAGAAATATCTAATTTTCGTAGAAAACTGAGAAGATATGAAATAATGCAATGATCCAAAATCAAATAAAGCATTGGCTAAACTTGAGGAAACCATTAAATTACCTACCACCACGTCTTTCGGAGCATCAACCTTAACAGTAGTGATTGCATAAGCTTGGACTTGATCCCTTGGCCTTTTTTCAGTTAAGTTTACCTAACACACAAGACATTCATTTGCATAATGTCCCATCACCCTAAAATTATAGCATTGAACATTGGTATCTTCTTTCTTCCCCTTATAATCACTAGCAATATGGAATTCCTGTCCACATTTGTAGCATACTCGTTTTCCTTTTAGACAGGCACTAGGGTGTTTCCTTCCACAATTATCACAGGGTGGAAATTAAACTCTTCCCTTTTTCCATATTTTCTTATTTCCTTTCCCAGAGTGTTCAATAGATCTTTTCTTATCTTTCTTTTCTTTAAAGTTCTAAGACTTAAAGAATTCATTTTCTCTCTTGATATTACATGAGACAATATCTTCGTATGACGAGGAGGATTGTGAGACTAATTCTTGACAGAGAAATGGTTTTAACCCATCAAATAATCGATCAATATCACTCCTTGGGTTACGTATATAATCTCTTACATACCTTTATAACCTTGTAAAGTTATCCTCAAACATTGCGACATTCTTATCCTCCTTTTTCCCCAGACTCAGAAATTGTATCTCCATATCTGCTCGATGGTCACAAGGAAAGTATTTTTCTAAGAAAATATCTTTCAAATACCTCCAGTCCATGTTCGATACTTCTTAATATTACTTTTTGTTTTGTACTAATGACCACCATTGATCTACATCTCCCGTAAGGCAATAAACTACCAAGAAAACTTTTTCCCTTTCGCTACTCCCCAAAGCATGAAATATTTTCTCTAAGGAAGTTATCAATTGGTTAGATAATAATGGATTTGTACTCCAATTTATTGTTGGTGGTTGTTTCTCCATGAAGTGGTATAACATTGATCCTATGCATTGTGGATCATGGTTCCGCATACGGGTAAGGTTATTATTCATAACCTATGTGAGTTGTCCCAGTATGGTGATAAGCTGATCAGCACCAGTTGCATCACCAGCTCCACTATAATTATCTTGAGTAGGAGGTAATTCCCTACATGGATTATGCGCATTTATATGGTTTACATTACTTACACTAGGAATCATTTCTAAATAATGTCATACACTAGATTAGCTTATGAATCACAATACATAATTCCAAACTTGTAAAACACTTAACATAAATTGATAAGTTTATGGATATAATACATAATCATAAATGTTTTTTCTTTGAGGAGATATATACTCATAAATCCTTCATAATGGTTTGAAAATAAAATGTTAATTATCCTAAGCATATCCCAAGGGAGTGTCATAACCAAGAGTGTAGCTAGGCCTGTTGTTGTGCACCCATTCCCGTTCGAGTCTAGCTCAAAGCGGTGTTTTAGGGTTTTAGCCATAGGTACATCTGTTCTAGATCCACCTCTACCTACTCATATCTAGAAAGGGATTTATTTCATGGAAACCTCATAGAATATCAACATTACAAAAATTATAAGGATTTCTTCTATACTAATTCTCAAAGTCTATCTTAGGGTAATGCCCTCTAATTAGAGTTTTTCTAAATCTAGTTTCCCAGGATTTTACTAAACTTCCTCTGATACCAACTGTAATGCCCTGACCCTAGTTACCCAGATTCGGTGATTTATTACATAATACCGGAGTGATACAGGGAATCATGTCCTGAAAGACCGATCAGTTTAGTATTATTGGAAACTAGATACATACATAACTTCAACATTAAAACATGAAAAGAAGTACAACCCTAATATATTCCATTAGAAACATCCAAGCCTCCTTGATTATGCCTGCAAGTCACTCATAACTAACTTCTTCATATCATAAGAAAATGAAACACAAGAAAGGGGTGAGATCAAATGCTTTTTAAGGGTAAGAAATACATCAGAAGATAACATAAACATTAGGCATGTTGAATAATAACAAAAAAATTCCTTTACATATAATAAACATGAACACCTTATGATAGGAATATGATCTAAGTAAATAATACCATAATAAAACATAGTCATGGGTATTATACTAGTTGAATAACCACATGAACAATCATTATTAATTTTATAATGAGGGAATGTATAATGCCAGATATTCTGAAACATCTTGTCAAGGCCTCGACCAAGACGTCTAAAAATGATTTAGGCCTCGAGTAAAACCATATATCAAATTGGGAAAGGCCTCAGTCAATTACATGTATAATTGTCTCATGAGACCTACCGATGCACCAAGGAGCTATAACGGGCTCCACCCGTCACACACTAAGTCCAATACATTCCTCATACGAAAAGTTTGAAACATAACATAAACATTCATATTAAAACCAGCATACGAAATGTCAATAATTTAACCATTAACCATGACTGGTATAAAAATTTCACATCCACAGTCAAACATATTCCAAAACCTTAAATACAATATGGAATATTTGTATCATAAGAAATCAACTTCAAATAAGTGTAAAATTTATCAAAGGATGTTGACATAGATGAAATCATAACTATTTGAGAGAAGTATCTCTTTATATTTTGAAATCATTTAAGAGTCACATAATTATAAAAGAAAACATTTATTTTTAAAATATTCTTAATAGATTTTAAGGGAAGCTTTGATGATTTTATAATGATGTAAAATAGCTTCCCTCTCCGTATAAGTTAAAAAAACATTCTTACCTTAATTTTGTCGAAAAGGCCAGAAAGTAACTTGTTTGGAAAACAATAAAAAGATTCCTTTCAAAACTTATAAGGTCAAATAATGGTATAAATGAATTTAACCCATAGTCTAGTAAATAGTAAAAATGTTTTGAAATAAATTTTTAAGAAAACATAGATGTGGATGATAAAGAGGTCCTAATAGATACATACGTAAAAACAACTTCGGATAATAAGGAGATTGTGAAATTAACCCTTACCTTGTACTTTTCCTTGGTCAAGGGTACGTTAAACTCTTGTATAATAGTTAAATCATTGTTATTAAATTATACAAGAACCATATACATAAATATGATATCATATATGTTCTTATAATATTGCTTTGTTAATAGTATTTTAGCATTATCATCATTTCAGGTGTTAATTGATTCATTTTCCTTAATTTGTTTTGTTACAAAAGCCATGTTTATTATGGATATGATGTATTTGATTCATATAAACAATTATATTAAGTTATTAAACATTATTTATAATCATCAAATGAAAATTATTCTTGAATGGTTATGATGGGGAAATGAATCTCATTGCGTTCGTGGAGACGGTAATCCATACGTACGCGCGAGTGAAAATATCATTATATTGATTGCGAAATAGTTTATAATTTGATCGTATATAATATATACAGAATAATTAACATGTTATAATTATTATTTAAATCAGTTATACTCATTATTATACCCATCCAAATAATGAAGTTTTTGAATAACAAGCTACACCACGACGTGGAGACGGTAAACCATACGTAAGCATGTATGGAGGATTTGTCATTAATATGATGGATAGAATAATGAATATGGTTGTACCATTTTTATAATAACATCATATTATATATAATATACTAGATTTATTATTTTAGAATGGAAACAACAAAGAAAGATGAAGTGGAAGAAGAAAAGAACTTGAAAGATGGTGGTGAAATTCTTTCCTCTACTTCGGGTGTATCCTTTTGAGTTGATTAGTAGGGCTCCTTAGGTTTGCTTTCTAATCAATGTAAGGACTCTAGGTTTAAGTGAGAGAAGTTTGGAAGATATTTGGGTAGGGGTTGTCCGATCCAAAAGTCTAGGGAGGTGTGAAATTAAGAGAAGGGGAAGTGCCCTTTTATAAGAGAGGTGAGGGTCACTTTAGAAAAAGCTTGAAATATTATTTTATAATAAAATAATTTTCAGTTTCTAATGGCTAAAAAATGAATTAGTTCAAGGATAAGGTGGGGATGGGTCTAAAAACTCTCAAACAATAAGTTTTAGATAGGGTTAGGTCATCATATTAACCTTATCTTTTAGATTTAACTCTTAGTTAAATAGTTTGACATTTACCACGACACTTTGTATTTTTATATTATATGATTAATAAAATTACTATTACAAGACAAGTGAACCACACGTGGTTAATTATTAATATATATAACCTTATCGAAGAACTTTTCCCGAACCTTATATTTTTAGGAATATTATATAATTTAATAATATAATATTTGTTTTAAAAACACATTTATATCAATTTTGACACAATGTAGTATTTTGTTTTTGTTAAAGTCATAACAACATTATTACTTAGAAAAAAATTCATTAAATCAACACTAACATGTCATAGTACCTAGAGAATTAGTTCAATTAATCAAAAGTGTAACATACCGAGTAAGTAATGAATAATAGATTTTCCTATCTATGTCTATTTATGAATTAGATAGTGTTTTAAAGAGTTAAAATGAGAGTAAATCCAATCTTAAGCAAAGAATTCTCTAATATTTTTAAAAGATTGTTTTATCGCCTTTTAATGGCAAACCATTTTTAAATATATATTTTGAAAATTTTATAAGCTATATTTGTAAAAATAAACTTATTATTTATGATTGGGACATTGAAATTTAATTTGGATTAATTTTTGGTATTTTTCTCACAATGTTCATTTTTTAATAAATAGTGAAACATACTGCATTTTACATCAAAACTGTTTTTTCATCTAATTTAATTATATGGTTAGATTATATTTTAATTGGTTTTAAAGTGTAATAATAATATATTTTTACCATTTAATCCAATGATGGTCATTATAATTAATTTCACTTTGTAATTGAGAATAAACAAGTGCCAATCTTTTCATAGATATTGTTTCAAAAAAACCCGCTATTTGTTTTGACAATGGGAATTATTTTTAAATTAATTATTTAAATTTCTATGTTTGGAATTTTGTAAAATGGATTCCATATTTGGAATCAGAATGTCCAAATTATGTAATTAAGAATCTTTTGTTTTTGGACATTATGAATAGTAACGACGACAATTATCTTTAATTATCGTGATTAATTAGTAATCGGGTAGTTAAGGGTAATAAAATAATATCATAATAATAACAAATGACCCCAAAATGTGTCCTAATGATACTGGTTGTGTCATGGCCGACCATGGGATGCCTTTTTCCAAACTTAGGGACCCCATGGAATCACTTTTGGGTGAAAGTGACACTTTATCATTTTATTTTTAAAGAAAGGAGAATGTCACTAAAGAATGTATCACCCACGTAAAACATTTTTAGTTTTGTCTATGTAAATAATATCTTAGACTATAAATAATAATTGGAAATATAAAAATATTTCCTAAATCATTGTATTTGTTTTATAATTTTTAGACATTAAATAAATTAATTTATTTATGACATCAAGATGACGCAACAATTATCTCATTAATGAACGATTTAAATAAAATGAAAAGATAATGTAAAATCTAAGACTTACACTTGTAAAAAACATATTTGATGAGTATATGTATAACCCTTATCACCATATCCTCGAAATATATCAATGTGGGACTTTTTAAATCTGAAACCCATTTTAAAATAAAGTAACATTTCTTGGCTTTCCAAGACTGCCCCTCCTCCCTCTTAGCCCCCACCTCACCTCCTTACCCACACCTCTCAGGACTTTGGCTCGGACAATATCTGCTCATTTTATCTCTACAAATCCCTCTCTTAATCCTAGAAGCCTTAACTTAGGCAGAAAGCTCTTCATGAAACCCTTTTGGTTCAAACCAAGAGGAGTTACCCGATTTAAAGGTAAAGTCTTCTCTAATGTTCTTTTGTTTTATTTTGCTTCTACAACCCCCTAAACTATTTTTATTAATTTATTTGGTAACAACACCAGTATATTCAATATAATATGATGTTGTTATAAGAATTATTCGAGCTACACTTACACACACCTACATCCAATGGTTAAAGAACATACTGTTTCTGTGGATGACGAATTTTTTCCTCACGAAACGATGATTGTTCAATATTCTTATAAAACCTTATAAAGTGGCCATTAAGATGTAACTATATTTATATATGATATATAATATGTTTATATATTCCTTAAGCTTCTATATTTTTCATTTATGTCATACCTTTATGGTTTACATTATGGGTAAACGCGATATCTTCATTTTAGGAAGTGCGGACTACCGCCCCCTCAAAGTGATTTGATTTGTTAATTCCATATGTGGGACGTATAAAGGATGGAGTTAATAATATTATATATGTTATTATACTGGAATTATAATATACCTTTAGATCATTATGATTCCATTCCATAAAATACGAAATAGAAATGAAAGTAGCGTTAATGCGTATGTACGACTTACCGTCTCCATGAACGGTCCATTTCATTTCTTAACTCTAAATGTTATGTAATATTATAAATGCATTTATATAATGGATATATATGATATATATGATATATAAATCATGAATATAATTATGGATATAATTGATATTTTACCACATGAACAACTTGTAATTATAAAGAGTTTATTTTTGACTCAAGTACCAATGATTGACAAAACGACCATTATTAACTTAAATAATTACATAGTGTTCATAACATGGTAACAAGTGATGTAAAAGAAATAATGAACTTGAAAAAGGTTCTTAAGAAATTTTAAATTAACTCAAGTTTATTATTTAGGAGATTAAAGAACGATCGAGTCATGTCGGACCCGAGGTAAGTGAACTTCTTAACCCAATTTCCGTTCTTTGGGTTAATCTCCTACTTTCAAATTATGTCATGATATTATTATGTACTATCTTGTATTTTTACTTTATTTATTTGTACGTATAGTGAATACAAATAATAGATCTATTTTATTTAAAAAATGATCTTTGTAAGTGACCTCATCTCAATCTCCTTTCATTGAGGCATATTTTGTTTTATACATAACTTTCTTTTATACGGTGTATAAACCCCTATGACATTTACGTCTATTCAAAATGAATCTTTTTTATATGAAGCATTTTAATAAACAACAAGTGGAATGTTTTTTTTGTCGTACATATGCGGCGACAACGACTTCTCCGCCGCCATGACCATTATTTGAGTTTTGGATTCCTCTACAAACCATAACTTTTTTTCAAAATGAAAAATAAATACCATGTTTTACTTTTCTTTTATTTTGGAATTGAAAATGGTTTTCATAATGTTTTTATTATTTCAATGTGTTGTATTGATATCTTGTGATTGAAATGTGGAAATGTTATGTTTCCTTTATTCATGTTTTATGTGATACGATTATGTTAAGGTTCTTGGGAATTTTTAAGAAGACGGGTGGTTCCGTGATAAACTAAGGGCGGGTGAGCTCGATATAGATCTCCAATGAATTGGGTAATGTGAAGGGGTTAAACGTTAAGGTTTCTCCAAAGATATTTAGGGAATATACTGTGATGGGTATTCCAAACATAACCATGAGGGTTACTACCTACGTAAGAATGTTATTAATTCCTCAAGTTACCTTTATGTCTTATGATTTCTATGATTTATTCATGATTTGATGAGGTATGTTAAAATTATTATGTTTTATGTGTAAAGTATGATTTCATACATGGACTAATGTTTTCATTTCGTACTTTTATATCCTTTAATGAGATTTTTATGCTCATCCCAAGTTTTTGAAATGTTTTTCACAGGTCAAGGGAAAGGTACATGATGTGATGATAGTGTCAAGGAATTGTCCAGAAAGAATCTATGTTTTATTTTAGATATGTCTCCCTTGATGGAAAAAATGAGTACTAGCTTTTATGTAACCACTTTGTTTAAATGTGGAATGTAATGCATGATTTATGATCTAATTATCTAAAACTAAAAACTTGAAAAGATCCTCAATGTGTAATCTTGTATTAACTCAAGATTAAGTAATGTTTAAGGCTAGAGAATTATAAGAAGTCTCAAATTAGATTTATTTGGATATTTATAATATCAATTATTTTAATCATTCATTGATAGGGTAATTACTGAATCATCATTGTGTCATAATTTAATTTAATTATTTAATATATAAAAATTATAAATAAAATCAAATTATGTAGGAAACCATTTTATATTTCTAATGAATATTTATAGTCAAATTTATCTTATGTATAACCATATATTAAAAATGTTTTAGTTATGAAAACTTGAGTTTAACACTTTTAACTCTTCATTAAATAAAATAATAATAAATGTATTAATTTAATACAAGTGGAACAAAAGGATAATATTTTATTCCTAAGTTTGTTTTTTATCAAATTAAACATATCTAATAGAAGTAGTACATATTTTAGGGTAATAATAATATCATTTTTACCATTAATAACTCTATTTACTTTTAACCGTGGTAAATAAAAGTTAAACGTTATTATTCACAAAAAAATATTTTTCTCTTATTGAACCAAATTTTACTTACTGATATCAACCGTGTCTCTCGGATTTTTGAAATTAAATTCAGATAAGCAGTAAAATTATGTTTTATGCAAATTTATAAATGATCAAAGAAGGTGGGTAAAAGACGGTAAAAAGTTCAATAAAATTTTTATATATCTAAATTCATTATAAAATTACTCTAATGAATTGAATTGAACTTATATAGGTATGATGTATCTATTTTGACCTAAAATAAATTTAAATAAAATAAATAACTATTTAAATAAAAAGTCAGTTTTAACCAATAACGCAGTGTTTTTCACTATTCATCAAAAATTTAATGTTTTCAAAAAAATACCAAAAATTCACCGTATGGTAATTTCGATATCCCGAATTCAAAAATTAAGTCCATTTTGAAAAATAAAATTTATTAAATTTAAAAAATTGGGTATTAATATCTATAACGGCTAGTTTGATTGGTCGCGGTGTGTTAAAATCTCAAAGTTGCGTACAATGCAAGCTATTTCATTATTCAAAGGGAAAGAAACTATGGAAGCTTGGGGTGTTACAAAATTGCACACTCACATTTTTATCTTAGTCATATAAGGTTCAATATTGAAAAATAACATTTTTGAAAACTCACATCGTATAGAGGGGCAATATTTTTTTTAAAAAAAGGCAAGTGGGAAGGATAAAGGTTACCTGAAATAATATATAATCAGGTTCCCAAATAAGGTGAAAAATAGTGGGAAGTTAAAATATCGATATAAAGGATAAAATTACCATCCAAGGAATACTAGAGGGTGAAAAATAACATGTTTAAGGGAAAGTTAATGAAAAAAATCATAAATCAATAAGGGGTGAAAAGACCATCAATTCATCATAAATGAATGTAAAAGGATTACATTTTTATTTAAAATTCCTTTTACTAATGTTTAGGTATTCATTTACTGTAAATATAGAGAACATGATAAAATATAGATACTTTATTTCTTTTTATTTGATAAACACAATTTCATCCTATGGATGTGCTTCAATGAATTTCGACATCATCTCTTATTAAAGGAAATGATTATTCAAGATGATTTTTCATGCTCAAAGCACTAAAATTAACTTTTAATAGAACATAATATCTAGAAAATAATAACAAGTCATTCCTTCTTCCTCAAAATATTTAATAAAACCCAAATGGTTAGAACACGTTATTCAATATCGATAAATTTAATACCTTAATATCTATAACATCAACAATTTCCCCCAAAGTTCAACATAATATATTCCATAAATATTGAACCATAATACTCCTCCAAAACCCATTAGAATAAATTTAAAACCAAAAAATATGAAGGATTTGATCAAATATTTATCCCTATACAACATAAAGTGGCTCATAATTTCACAAACCAAACATGTGAATTCCATGATCATTTATTCCCTTAAAAAATACTAATAAGTTGAATCACCATAAAAACATAATTAAAACATACATACTCCAGAATTTAAACAATACATATTACTATAATAAAATCACATAATATTTAATAGATTTTATAAATCAAACATAAAATAAACTTCATTAAAGATAACCTAAATCACTTTATCATAAAATTACTAATCAATTTCAAGGTTATTGATACTATCTAATTTACTACATCAATTGCAATCATATATTCAAATAAAATAATCATTATTAAGTCAAAACTAGTGTATTACCCTAACAATTTATGAACCCTATATTGTTTTTAATTTCTTCGATATCTTGTGACACCCTCAATAACAAGTTTAAACAAACCATGACATACTATTAAAATATTACGGGATGAATATCACCTAGCCATTATATTTATGGGTATTAATATTACTAACTAAATTATGAATCATTTATGGTTTATACATATATAATATAAATTCATTGGTTATCAATTAATTATAAATTAAAATAAAATCATTTAAAAGTGAAAGTGATATTTTCCAAGAAAACTATTTTTATGTGTTAAAATGTGTTTTATTTTTATAAATTAAATAAATCAATTTTGGGGAATTATTTTAATAAAATTTATATATTATACATTTAATAAATTTTTTAACATTCATTTAATATTTTTCTACTCATGGAATAAAAATATAATCCATTTTAATACCTAGAAATATATTTTCCTAAAAATAAAGTTTTCATCGAGTGCTGCATGTTTATTTTAAAATTAATTTCTTCTAATTATAGGGATTTAATTAAATAAAATGAATTCCATATTTGGAATTATGAGATCCAAATTTGGTAAATAGGTTCCTTTTATTTTTGTTTGATATGAATAGTAAACATAGTAAAAATGTTCTCATCGGTAAAGGGTAAATCATGTTAAGATTTGTTAATACTGAGTGATAAGGCAATAATTTTTTGTTTTAATTATTAATTTATGAAGTTAATTATACCCTTATCATCTTAATATATAAATTTAATTTTTAAGGGACACTTGTCCATGAATATGACCTATATAATATGTAAATTAAAGAATGTTACAAAATGACACACTCTTAGTTTTAAATATCAAATATGTGTCCACATAAGAAAAAGAATCATGTTATAAATGAATATAAGTTTTTGTATGGATATTAATAAAATTATTTTCCTGATTTAAATTTATTTTTAATTTTTAGTTATTATATAATTACATTAAATGCTTATGAAACACTGATGCAGTATTTCTCCAACTAATAATAAAATATGAAAAATGATTTTAAAAATATAAAAATTAATACAATTTATGTGATTTAACGTGTTACATTTATTTTTTAAAATAATATTATATATTATTGTTATGTTAAAGTTTTGTATTATATTTATAACTTTTTATTTATGTATTTTAATCAAAATTAAATGAATAGTTTCTATTTTGGAAATAATGACATTTTATGAAAATAATATTTTATTGAATAACATAAAAATTATAAAAATATTAAAATAATGAAATGTGGATAATATATGGTCTAAAATTTTATCAATTTCGAATTTATATTCCATTTGGAACCATTTTTATTACTAATGACAATAATATATTTTAATTTTTTTAGAAATTCCAAAGTGTGCTCCTCCCCTCAATTATAAAATGGAACCCCTTATTCATTTTATTCACACCACTTTTAACCTTCTAGATTGAAAAAACTATGAAACATTATCTTAAAAACTCCCCCATACACATTCTATATGTGATAGTCTTCCTAAAAGTCCAACCATATATCCCTTAAGAGGATATCTAAAAGAGTTTTCCAAAGAAGAGGTAATCACCTTAACCAATCACTTTATTTTTAATTATTCTTTTAGATCCTATATAACTTTCATATTCTTCCTAAAATAATATACTAAGTATCCTAAATATAATTAAATTTTATTATGATTATTAAACCACATTTATTCACCCTATACCTGCCAAATGGGAAGTGAAAGTATATGTCCTGCGTAGGTATGACTTACCGTCTCCACGTAGCAATTCGATTCATTTTCCATCACCATGTTTCAAGGATAATTATTATGATAGGTTTAATATTTATATATGATATATATGTAATAATTATCATCTCTTGAGGAAAATATCATATATACTTTTTTAGCTTCTAAACCTTTGGAAAATGAAAACGTCATTCGTGAATACATGTGGGCTACCAACTCCACAAAGCGATGGGATTTGTTTTTAATTTTCATTTTACTTGTATGGTAGTAAGTATGTATTTAATAAATATATATAATATAATAATTATTATGGGAATAGGATTAATTTTTTACCTTTATTTCATTCCATCCATTTAAAAATGGAAACAACTTTCATGCTTACATACGATCTACCATCTCCATGAACGGTGAAATTCATTATTCTATCTCTAAATTGTATAGATGATTTTAAATATTTATATAATGAATATATATGATTTTAATTTCATGATCAAAATTCTATAAATTATTTAACCATGATAAAATTACAAGAACCAATACCACCAAAGTAAATCACACATGAAAAAGAAAGCCGTTATCACCTTGAATACCGATTTTAATAAAGAAATTTTAATGAATGGGTGATAAAAGGTTATAATTAAATCACATATGGTTTGATATATTTGAATATATTTATATAATATATTTATATTAAATATATATTTATTATAAATGAGTTTGGAACATGTATGAAGGTAGTCAGACCTGAGGTAAGGGATTTATGTATCAATTCTATTTTACTCAGGATTATTTATAGTTTAATTTCTATTAAAAGATATTATATGATCTTTATATAATTAATAAATTTAATTTTTCTTATCTTCTATTTATTTATGAAGAACAATTTTTTCCTTACATTTTACTTTCTTTAAATACTGAATATCCCAAACAAACATTTTTGAAGAAAACCGATAGTGTCTTAATGTTTAGTGAGGCACATTTTGCTTCTATATCCATGTTTTTCTAAATTTTTTTAAAGATTTTTTTTAATATTACCCTATTATTTTTAATGAAATTTTTACCCATGATATATTTTTATACAAAATAGTTTTAAAAATAATCATGTTTTCATTTCTTGAACAAGGTACCTTTTTAATTTTTACACAAAATGTGAAAGGAATGGTTTCTTTCAACTTATACAACATGAAAATTTTTTACCAAATCCAAGAACAGATAATTGTTTGAGGAATACTTTAATTGTTTCAATATTATTCTCAAATAAAATTTTTTCAATAAAATTTTGGAAATATTTTTATTTTAAAATTGATTTTCAAAATTGATATATTATTTTCCTTATGAAATATTTCAGGGATATTTTAAATAAATATTCATATATGAATACAAACTTTGAGGTTAATTATGACTTACAACGTATATGATCCAATGATAAAATTATTATTATTTATATGAGTGGATAATATTTATGTTGATGAGAGGTTTATGAAACCCATTTGTTTTCCTTGGGTAATACTATAATTAACTGATGAAATGTTTATGAAACACATTCTATTTACACGGGTTTTGAGGTGATTATATGATGAATATTTTATGATCTTATGGAAAGCATATGTATGGTTTTCATTATTTGATGGTGGTTATGTTATATCAAAGGATGGCTATTATGTTATAACCAAATACGATGGTTACATTATAACCATGGATTGGTAGGACCAGTATTATTTAGACCTCTAATGTATTGGGTAATAATTAATATCTCATGATATAAATTGGATTGGAATGGGGAGTGAACCCAGTTCAGTAAGGGAATTTATCCGCTATGATAGTCTTGGGAGTGAACCATAACTAATATTATTGAATGGGGAGTGAGCCTAATTCACCATTATAGTCATGGAAATGAGCGTTGACTACTAAATAAATGGTTTTATATACTTATGCCACAATTCCATGCCTTATTCCAATGTTATACTATCATGAATAATTTTATTTAATTCCTTTATGATTTATATCTTATAAACTACGTAGATTTATGCCATGAATCAAGATTATGTTCTTTTATATGAAAGGTATAGTTTTCAAATTTTGTTCTCATGTTCTCATACCCTTATTCACATGTTTAGATTATGTTATCTTTGATATCATACTTATTTAAACATACTATGAATTTGAGCTCACACTTTATTATGTTTTCTTTCCCCAGGATACAAATAAAGGTATTAAGTATGGTTTGCCTAATAAGTGTGATAGTTATGAAGAACTTAATAGGATACACTTAGGAACATGTTTATTTATGTGTCCAAGTTTCCAAAGATACTAATATTATATGATTATGGCAGGGGTCATAATATAATGCAATGAATATTAATATAATAAGATATAATTTCTAGATATTAAAATTTTGGGTTTCTAAAGTTAGGCACATATTAAGGGCTATCATTCCATTAATCTTGTGTTGTCCAGAAATATCACCATACCACTAAAAAACTTTTCTTGGTTATTGATTCCATTCAACATATGTTTTTAAACACATAAAGAAACAATAATGCAGAATAATCCATAGATGTTTCATGATTTTTATAACCAAAATATCATATATATAACATAATTATTGAATCCCAATACAACAAAACTCCAATACTTTCACTTAAATGATTGGTATAACCTAGGTCTTTCTTTAGTCTAGGATTTACCCCTTGAATTAGGGCATTGACTCAATTAATTTTCATGTTCCCCACACATAATATATTGAACAATAAATGGTACCTTAGGATTTAATTTATATCCATCCATTGAACTCTTAATTTTTTCTCAATAATTAATTTCCGAAAAAACATATTTTCTATACATAAAATATCTTCTCATTCATCTATGATATTTCCCTAAATGCTTCTTCCCACATACATGATATTTTGAAAAATAAATCTTCATCCCTACATGGTCTTTATAAAACTCTATTTTCCACTTATTAGGTGTGTTAGGATACTTACCCAAGTTGAGATTTTTAATCATATAATGAGATCGCTGATTAGGCTTAATCATAAGGTTTCACCTTCCAACTATCATTTCATTTAGTTTATCATGAGGAAAATTACTCCATTGTCCATCATATTCAACATTAACACAAATTCTTATAGTTCTAACCATTGACTGAAACCAAAAATACTAGATTGAGAAATGATAATCATAGTGGGAACAACATAATCATGAAAACTATTTATATGATTTATAAATCATAACACCTTATTTTCAATATATTACACCATAGGTTTAACCTAGGCCATCAATGTTAATAAAAAATCCAAATCATTATTAATGGTTCGTAAAGAAAATATTAATTAACCGAAGAGTATCCCCTCGTAGTTTCAAACCAAGTGCGCAGTAAGGGAACCCTCACTGTGAACAAGAATGATGGCTGAGATATATTCGAACAAATATTTTTGGGATTATTAACCCTAAATGCATTGGTTCTATAACCACGTCAACTTATAATATCCACAAAGGGATGTATTGAAAGGGAAATAACATAATATCTACCTTACCAAAATATTTATTATATCATCATATAATTAGATACATCCTCAATTTCTTTCATATGGTTGTGTTTGATAATCCATATCCTCCTAAATCATGTTCTCAAGGTTTCTACTAAAAATCATTTGATACCAACTATAAATACCCTAAGCCTAATATGAAAGATTTAGTGTTTACATTATTACATTGGAACTATATACAAGAAGTCACATCCTACAGGACCAAATAGTTTAGTAGTGTTAGTAAAATAGATATATACTTGAATATCACATTAAATTGTGAATAAAATAAAAAAAACATAGTGAAAATAAAAATTATTTTTCCATAAAATCATTTATACTTATCTTCTTCATATCATTGGGAAAGTAAATAGAAAAATGGGGAACTTAGATGAGAATTAAGGGAATGCATGTAACCAAATACATAATAGAATAAATATGGAATGAATAATATAGAATATTAAATGGCGAAAAATAATTCCATATAAATAATCACATGGTCTGAAATCTTATCCATGGATGACATAACTATTTAAATAATCTCATTAAAATTAATAATTTATTTCATAATGATGGAATGCATAATGTGGGACTTCTGAAACTTACTATTAAGGCCTCATTACAAGAATTATTATATAAATTGGTATTTATTGGCCAAAATGCCCAACCTATTTTATCTCACGAGACCTACCAATGTATCAAGGGGTTATGTAATTATGGGACCACCAATAACATAATAATCCCAATGCATTCATCATATGAATAAGAAATACAACTTAATCAATATGACTTTATAGTAAATAATTTTCAATATTTGAAGAATTAGGATATATAATGCCAATACTTCTCTCAATGAAACTAATTATAAACCATTAATAGAAGGAATAAGGATGGTATCCATAAAATAAATCCCTAGTGGAGAATAATTAAAATAAATGGTTGTTTTCATGGATAAATCTAAATACTATAAAAAGATAATTAAAAACATCCTTGAGTAAAATACACTTTTGAATTTGAAAATTACGTTTAAAAACTAAAAATTTCTTGAATATTAGGGAAAAAAATTTCTTTTAAAAGAATCATAAAAACATATAAATAAATATTTAAATAATTGAGTGGTCCCAATGTTATAAAATTATGTTCATGTTGTAATTGTTAAAAAAATATTATGATCATATATTTGGTAAAATTACCTTGTTAAAAAACACAAGAATATTATTTTTAAACATTTTATAGAAAGTTAAAAATTGGTAAAAATGTCTTTAACCAATAATTTTAAAATAAGATAAACATTTTTTAAAACATTTTAATGAAAACACAGACTTGGAAGAAAACATTTCTAACCAAATAGAAAACAAAGTCGATTTTCCTTAAAAATATTATTTTCATATATTGGGTACACAAGGAGAGGAAAAATGGAAGTGAAATTTTTATTTTTCATAAAAAAACATAGAAGATGAAAATATATTGGGTTTAGGATATAATGATCAAATAATTACAACTATAGGTACTTAACCACAAACAATCTCGAATAATGATAAGATTGTGAAATAAACCCTTACTAATTTTGTATCTTAAAAAAAACTCACAAAAGAGAGAAAATTAAATTTATTTGTAAACCATCATAATCTACATGATAATAATCATTTTTTAAATTCACATCCATCATATAAACCACATAAAATAAAAATGTGTTGAATATGGAATGTGTCTTACAGAAATAAAAGTGAGATGAGAAACCCTTACCTCATGTCAGATATACTTCACAAGTGATTTTAATATAATATATATTAATTTTAAATTTATTATAATTATATAAAATAACCATATACATAATTATAATATCATATTTTATCCACTTAAAATATTTCAATACCCATATATTAATAATTCCTTTAAAATCATCATTTTTGGGTGTTAACTGTTTTGTTTTTCATGGAATCTTTGGTCTAATAGTTCCAGTACTAGTATTTTTATTATGGTTAAATCATATAAAAATTATTATCACTATATAAATATAGTATATATTCATTATATAAATATTCATAATAATCCATAAAATATAGAGATGAAAAAATGAATTACTCCGTTCATGGAGACGGTTGGCCATACGTATGCATGAATGGTGTTTTCACTTTTCCCGGGATAGAAGAAAAGAAAGGTAAATAAAAATTAACCTTTATATATTCATTATTATGTAATATATATCATAAATTTATATTAATTATATCCTTATTACCATCCATTTAAATCAAAAATGAAAAATGAATCGCATCCCTTCATGGAGGTGGTAGTACACACATGCACACAAGTTCCGTTATCAGTTTCCAATGAAAGGATGGGTATCAAGGTAAATGAAATATTATATTTTTAGAACCATAAGTATTTCATAAATATCATATATACTCATTTGTTCTATATTTATAACCATTTATTTAAAATTATTATGAAAAATAAATTACACCACGATATAGAGACGATAAGGCATACGCATGCATGAACAATGTTTTTGCTTTCCATATGATGAAAAAATGGTGGAAGAAGATTTTTAGATAATAATAATAATATAAAATTTTATTTATGATACTTAATTAACTATTTTAGATTAAAATAGATGTAGAGTAAGTAAAACAAGTCATAAACTTGAAAGATTCGGAGAATATGATTATCTATTTTTCAATAGAATTCCTTTATATCCCTTCTTAAGGATCCTAGGAATTATATTTTAAGAATAAGAAAACCTAAAATTAGTTTATATATAATTTTAAATGATAATTCAATTAATTTCTATAAATCTATATATCTTAAAGTTTTTTAATGAAGATAAAAGAGGGGTGTCCTTTTATAATTGTGGTAAGTAGAACACTTGTACTTTTTCAACACTTTAAAATATATTTAAGTAAATTTCTTGAACAAATTTCTCCAAAATGACTCATATTTGAAATTGAAAAGTTTATGTCCAAAATAGAACCAAATAATTAATTTTTATAAAATTTTGATGTCATTTTAACCCTTATCATTTGGTTTAACCCCTACGTTAACAATTTATAACCTTAACCATTGTAAAAATTTCAATCTTAAAGGGTAATAATATTTATTATAAGGTAAATATCATATCATAAATGGAAAATGTATGTCATTTTAGACCATAAATATTCTTACTTATCCACTTTATAGTTTTTTATGATTTTAAATTAATTTAATGAAATATTATTTTTCATAAAATATCATTAATATCATTTTTGACACTTAATTTATTTTGACTCTAAATACATCAAGAAAACATTTCAATTAAAATTTAAACTCTAAAAATATAAATCATACATTAATATTATTCATAAATATTTTGTGACACCATATTTCATTAAAAAATATAATATTTTTGATGTTTTTAAAATCATTTACTTTGATTTTTCTGCTGCTTTCTTAATCACCGTGTTAGAGTTGTGTAAGAATTTAAGGTAATTATACAATGAATAAAATTTATAAATGAATTAAAATTATAAAATAAATTAATAATTTTCAAAATAATTTTTTTATTCATTCACAACAAATTCTTATCCCTATGCGAACATATAAAATAAATTGAAAGCAAGAGTGTGACATTTAAGAATTCTCTTCACTTAAAATACTATAAATGTCATTATCAAGTTAAAATGGAACAAAAATCCATGTATTATAATTTTTGGATGGATATGGTCAAATTTATCTCATCCAAATAAATAAAATAAAGCATTGGGTAGATTTTGAGACCTTATCCTATGGTTTTAACCTTATTTTACCAATTTTACCCTTACTGAGGTGACAAATATTTAACACGATTACTATTCCTAAAGAATAAAAATAATATGGAACTATCTACCAAATTTGATCCTCCTTATTCAAAATATTTTATTCACCATTCAAGATTAAATATTTATAATTGTAAGAAATCAATTTTAACAAAAATTCATAAAACAAAATGGAAAACAATTTTTAGAAAAATGTGTTTCTAAGAATGGAAATTAACTTATATGCTAATCATGAATATTTCTTGCTAAAATGGAATTAATTTGATTATTATAAATTAAATTTATCATATTTAACTTTAATATCAAATTTAAAATATAATTATGAATTTAAATTAATCGATTTAATTGAATGAAATGAGAGTATTTGAAAAATTGATGTTTTTCACTATTCACTGAAAAAACAATCATTTGAGAAAAATACCAAAATATTACCCTAATATAATTTTGTTATGATAATTAAAAAATTATGTAAATTTTATAAAATATAATTTTCAATTTTTTTATATATTAATTATAATTTCCACACAAAATTCAATAAAATAATTTTTGAAGAAAAATGAATTTTTTAAGCATAAAATGAATTCACTAAGAATTTATTTCTTATTTAGTAATAATTTATAAATAAATTTATATTTAAAAGAAAAATTATAAAAAAATTTCTTAATGAGGTTACTCACATTAATACCATCAAATTCAATGGTTAGGTCGAATTTAAATAATGATATTTTTTTTAATATATATCAATTTTTGTAAATATTTGTTTTGCGTGTTAAGAACGCTATTTAGATTATTATTATTTTTAAGTATTTTTTTGGGTGTTATAGGTATTACATCAACAAGATTAGTTTAAACAATCATCACAATATGAAAACCTTTTTTAGGGCCTTCACTTTTTTAATGATGTCTTCCAATTCCTTCTGAACACCCATAATTGTCTTCTTATCCCAATAATTGAATGAAACATTATTCTTGAGAGGGATTCTTACAAGTGAAATTAATTTCCTATCTATGTGATCCAATTCATCTTTCTCTACCATCAATGGTTTTAATTTTCATATGGGAACCTCCAAGTATTTCAGAATCAGAGTCTTGAAACTTCATTCAGTATAAGCCAACATTTGATTAATCAGATTGACCACTCAAAATCATTAATTTATTTGATTCCATTTCTGAATTGCTACAAGTGTACTGAATAATGACCTTAAAAACAATATTTGATGCCACTTGTTGGATGGAAACTGATTTATGAACCAAAACATGAAACATTGATCACCTGATCTACCGATAGATCATTGGAAGTACAATAGAAAGATCCATAGAAAATTGAAAAACTGTTGAAGTGTAGTGGAGAACAAAATATTTGGATGTTTTCTTCCCCCTAAAATGTGTATACTAAAAGTAGGTAGTCCCTAGATCATACTCACCACAAAAATTAATTCTTGAACACACATCTTAGTACAAATAGACAAAGTCCAGAAAAACAAATAATGGTAAAACATGTAATTAATGAAAATACAAGAAAGAAGAGAAAGAACACAAAATTTTTGTGTGCTTTGGACAATGTCTTGTATTCATGGGCGAAACCAAATTAATGTTTGATTTTATTATAACTAAATTATTACAATGGAAAAATTGATTATAAATATACTAAATCCCCACTAAATTATCATATATCCAATAAATAATCAGTTAAACCACATTTTCTACACTTTGTACAGAAGGTCCCATGTACTTAAATACTATGTATGTTAAATCAAATAAGTTAAAATAGCTCCACTAAAAATCCAAATTAAGTGACATAACCTCCTGATAAATATTACCAACTTGGCGACCGATCAACTTTATTAAACATCGGAACCTCCCAGTGATCCACTGTAAAACCATTAGTAGATGATAACTTTCTATAGACCTACTACCATTAGAGAAGATCTATTTATACCGCCTTCACATTGAGTGTATGTTCCTGCTTCTAAATTAAATTTTGATGAACATTATTCTGATGCTCATTATTTTTTAGGATATAAACTTCCAGTTCTTTGAAAAAGGTTTCAAAGACCAAAATAAACCGTGTGAGTACCACAATACTGAAAGGTATATAGCATTAAAACCATACATGCACGATTTATAAAACTGTTTACTCTAGAAGACGTGGAAAAGAAATAAAATATTCACATCCAAACACTTTAAACTCAATATGATTCATTATATAATAAGTATGGAAACATAAAAGTGGATTTGGGGGGTGAAATATGTTTAATGATTGAGTGAGCTGAGGCAGTGAAATTTAGCTAGGGGAAGTGGTAGAAGCGATAGTTATCCAAAAACATTGAAAGATAGTGGAATTAGTTTCACCAGATGGTAATTTCTATAATTTGTGGGGTGGGATACTTTGATTGTTGTTTTATTCCTAATTTAATATTATTATATAATTCTTGGTAGTAAATGTTTATAGAATTCCCCCATGAAGTAGGACTATATCTAAACTACATAACTACTTTTGTGTTTTTCTTTACATTATTCTTCTCTCCATATCATTTAATAGTTATTTTTTTGATTAAGTTGTGTTTCAATTTGTGTATAGGATGCATTGCCTTATCAGTTTTGGATACATCATTGCACGAGTTCTTTTAAATTTGATAGTTCTAAACTTCATTATTGGTATTTAAGGTATAAGGGTGATTTCATTTTGGGAGGTTTTAGACCTAAAAAGTGACATCAAAGATCTATTGTAGAGTTTGTTATATCCAAAAACTGACCAGGTGTTTGAGAGATATGTTCGGTACTATAAAGTCCTGAGCCTGAGCTACCAGACTCCATCCTTATAAATGTTATATTTTTTTTAAAGAAAGAAACTTGAACAGATACACAAAATTTGTTACAACAAAGGACCTTTTACTATTCTAGGTTTTGGAGGACTAGATACAAGCTTACAATTTATCACAGTTGTAATAAAATCAAACAAATAAAAATCTAACTCCGCTTCTGCACATTCATGAAAATGATGATGTCCAACTTTGGAATTCAAAGTGACCCGTGAAAATAATTTTTAAACAATGGGTGAGCTTTAAATTTCCTAGTAAGGGGATTTAAAACCATTGATAAATCCTTTTATGATATTGATTTGAAATACTTTTGTAAACAAATTTAGAAATATACTTATTGAAAACATTATTTTAAATTACTTATGGCTTAAAAATACTATACCACCGTAGAAAATTCTTACGTTTGAAAATTACTTAAACATAATCCAGTGTTTTTTGAAAACTTTACGTTAGCTCTTGAAAACAAAACAATATATCTGAGGTCACTTGAAACATGGAAGGCTATATAGGCCTACCCAATTTCTTGAGGGATGAGTTCACTCCCCACTACCTATGATATTCACCATGTAAATGTGCAAATTTAATAAAATCATTTTGAGCTTTCCTTATTTATGTATATTTATCACTAGGTTCTTCTTGATTTAAAATAATACCATGTATACTCACACATAAATTTCATATAAGTATATATATATATAAGAATTTTCCTGGAAACTTTCTTAAAATTGTTGATACAAAAAAAACTCAAGTCACTTAGATTTTTTAGAAGAATCATTATACTCAATCATTCATTATTTTGTTCATGAAATACATTTTTTTTGTAATAAGTGATTAATTGTAATATTTAAAAGTCAATATTAAAAAAAACCAAAGCCTCATTTAATTTAATATATGCATGAATTGATGACATGGTGTATAAACACTTCATATAGTATTGGTAAATTATTATTTGCTTATAATAATGGATATATATAATTTTGCCTTCATAAAATAATCACAAACATAAAATAGTTAAGTACCCCACAAAAAATCATCAAGGTAGTATTTTTAAAACAAACATTCATCCTTGGGTATATATATATATATATTAATTTATGAATAAAGAATTATGAGAACAATCATATTTAGAATATATGGGGTTTAACTGATATCCATCATGATGTATAATTTAAAATAAAATAAAATATACATGTATAAATGATTCCTTCTATTATAATTAGAACAAAAATAAAATTACATCTCACATAATAATACATAAAAATAAACATGAATAACATTGACATAAACTAAACAAACATAATATTGTTAAATAAAATGAAGTCCCTATGCATAAAGATGATTTAAAGAAGACACCTTCTCTTATTTTTATACGAAAAACAAAACAATCATACCTTGAGAATATAATTTTATTAAAATTAAACAAAATACCTCCCAAAAATTTAAAACACGAATTAAGATATGAAAATATAATAATAATATTGTGGTATAATTAATATGCAATGAAATTCCATGACAATTTTTAAAAAAACATATCCCTTGTAGAAAAAAACATTAATAAAACCCCTTAATGCTAAAAATTTGATTATGCCATGCTAATCCAGAATTATAAAAAAGAGTATAGCTGATTTGAAAATCAAGCCCCATAATTCTACAATAAATTTAATATAAACCTCACTTGATTTTTGAAACTTTGGTGATCCAATTATGCTGCCTTGAACACATACACCGAGTCGTAAATTAGTTTTTTTCCCATTTTCAATTGCATAATTGAATAAGGCATTTATATCCATTATACCTACTGTGTATACAGTGAATCACATACAAGTTTCACTACAATATGTGTTAATAGTTTTAAACTTTAATTTGAGTGTACATATTAAATATACCCATTTGAATAAATCACAAAAAAATGAAACAATAAATATAAAAATTTGATTAGATAGACAAGAAATTCCAAACAGTTTAATAATACTAAACATATTCTATTTAATATCTAAAAGAAAGACATACCAGTAAAAAAGATTCACAATATAAAATGAAGATAATAGGGCCGTTAGAAAAAAATAAAAATATATCAAAGATAAATTAAGGCTATAATTGTCAACTGAGAAGAAAATTTCGAAGAAAAGAAAACTCGGGGGACTGATTCAGTCATAAAAAACAATGGGGAAAACACATACATACGATTTACAACAAATCAGTCCATAAATATTAAAAATAGGATATTATAAAGGAATTCCAATAGCTCGGACGACACCTACATTTCTAAGATTGACACATCTTCCCCATCGTCGACCGAAACCCTAACCCATGATTGAACCACACATCCACATCGAGAGATCTCACCCATGACGCCACTCAGCCCGCCCAATGAAGATATCTGATGATTGGACCACCCTTATCGATGAGCATAGATAGTTTTAACTCCCCTATGAAGACCTAGACTCATTTGTGGACTCTCCATCAGCATTGAATCAACCGTGGAGACCCTTAGCTCAGAATCTACCTCCCTTATCCGTGTACGACTCATGGACGCCCCCACCTGTTTATAGTGGACCGTAAACCCCTAAACTAATTTCCCTTAACTCTATTCCCTTTTTTGCTGTTATTATATTATTATCGTCATATATTTAATTTCTTTATCAAAAAATATTTAAATAAATATTATATGTATATTATTTTATTTTTAACCTTAACATTAAAAAAGAAATTATACTTTCTTATTTATAAAACAATATATTTTTTATAATATAGAGATATTTTATAATTTGAAACTAATAGTTATATTATATTTATTTAAACTATTTTTTTTCATAATTCAAATTTTATAAAAGAAATTTAATCATAATTTATAATTCAAAATTAATAATTGTAACCTCATATACATTTATATATATGTAAGATTTTGATAATCAAAATTTATAAAACCAAATTATTTATTAAATAATTATTAGAATTTTTTTAAATAGTGAATATATATTGTTTTTGTAAATTTTAAATATTAAATAATAATTTTATAATAAATATTGGAAAAAATCAATTAAAAACATCTTTTTAATTTAAAATAAATTTAAAAACTATAAATAATAAGTATATAAGTTATAAATCATAGAAAAATTATTTAAAAAACATAATTTAAATTATTGTTTTCATAGATTATATTATTTAAAATTATAAATCAAATCACTAGGTTGTTACATTATCCCCCCCTTAAAAATAATTGCGTCCTTGTAATTCATTTCAACAAACTAAACAAAATTTTAAATTTCTATCTTAGGAATTATGGAAAACAAGGATATATAAATTCATAGACTTGATAACATATAATATCTAAAGTTGTTTAGACCATGCCTATGAGACCAATTATAGAGACCCAAGCTTAAGCTACTAGACTCATCCCATATAAATCCTATGAATTTTTTTAATTTAAGAAACTTGAACAAATATATTACAATAGATGACAGTTTACCAATCTAGGTTTTGAAGGGTTAGATAAAAGCTTACAATTTATTAAAGTTGATATAAAATTAAATAAAAAAATCCAAATCCACTTAGGCATGCACAAAAAAATATGATGTCCAACTTTGTACTACAAAGTGACCACTGAAAATAATTTTAAAACTGGGGGTGGATGTTTAATTGCCAAGTGAGGGGATTTAAAAGCTTTGATAAATACTTTTAAGATATTTATTTAAAAATAATTTTGAAAACATATTTAGAAATATCCTTATTGAAGAAATTATTTGAAATTACTTACGGCTTAAAAATACTACATCACCTTAAAAAATACTTACATTTGAAAATTTATTTAACATAATTCTATGTTTTTTCTGAAAACATCACGCAAGCTTCTAAAAAACACTATTTCTGAGGTCACTTGAAACATAGAAGGATATCTGGGCCTACACTCTTTCTTGAGGGACGGGTTCACTCCCCACTCTCTATCATGTTTATCATTTCCATGCACTAATTTAATAAAAGAATTTTGATCTTTCCATATTTCTATACATTAATCACTGGGTTTTTCTTTATTTAAAACAAAATCATGCAAACTCACACTTAAATTATATAAAAGTATATATATATATATATATGAAATTTCCTTGAACATTTCTTGAAATTATTAATAAAAAAATTCCCAAGTCACTTATCCTTTGTGAAATCATCTTTATACTCACCCATTCATTCTTTAGTTCATGAAATACATTTTTATGTAATAAGTGATAACTTGCATTATTTAAAACTATATCTAAAAAAACCAGATCCTCATTTAATTGAATCTACAAATGAATTGATGACATGATGCAAAAAACCTTCACATATTATTGGTAATTTATTATTTTCCTAATATAATAAATATATATAATTTTTTCCTTCTTAAAATAATCACAAACACAAAAAAATTAAGTACCACACACAAAATCTTCAAGGTGTCATTTTCAAAATAAACATTCATACTTGGAAACACACACACAGATATATATATATATATATATATATATTAATATATGTAAAAAAAATTATGAGAACCCTCATATATAGAATATATGAGGTTTAAGTGATATCCATCAGGATATATAATTTTATTAAAAAAAAATATACATGCATAAATGATTCATTCTTTTATAATTAGAACAAAAATAAAATTCTATCTCACATAAAAATATATGAACATTAACATGAAGAACATGGACATAAATTAGAAAAATATTGTATTTTTAAATACAATGAAGTCCCTTTTCATAAATATGATTTAAAGAAGACACTTTCCATGATTTTTAGAATGTAAATAAAACAATCATTCCTTAAAAATATAGTTTTATTAAAATTAAACAAAATACTGCACAAAAATTTAAAACATGAATTAAGAGATGAAAATATAACCATACTCTTGTAGAGGAGTTAATATTAAATTAAATTCAAAAACAATTTTAATAAAACATATCACTTGTGGAAAGAAAACATTAAAACAATCCCTTAATGTTAAAAATAGGATTATACTTTGCTAATCCAGAATTAAAAAAATGAGTATAGTTGATTTGAAAATCAAGGACCATAATTACCAAATAGATTTAATATAACCCTTACTTGTTTGTTGAAATGTTGGTGATCCACGTATACTGCCTTGAATACACACACACACCAGGCTGCAAATAGATTTTTTCCCATTTTTGATTGCACAAAAGAATAATGACTTTATTACCATTATCCCTACTGTGTATACAACGGCTCACACACATCTTACACTGAAAGATGAGTATACAGTTTTAAACAACAATCTGGGTGTACATATTCAATATACCCATATGAAAACAACACAAACAAATGACAAAAATAATATAAAAATTCTACTAGATAGACAGGAGTTTCGAAATAGAAGAATAAGACCAAACATATTCTATTTAATTTCTAAAAAGAAGACATGCTAGTATAAAAGATACAAAATATAAAATGACAATAATAGGTCTGTTGGAAGAAAACCAAAATAGTTCAAAGATAATTTAAGGCTATCAGTGTCAACCGAGAAGAAATTTAAAGAAACAACAACTCTAGGGGAATGATTCGGTCATAAAAGAAACAAAAGGGAAAACACCTACATCTGATTTATATTAAATCAATCCATAATTAGTCAATAGAGGATATTAGAAAGAGATTCGAATAGCTCAGACGATGCCTACCTCCCCAAGATCGACTCATTATCCTCGTCGTTGACCAAAACCCTATCCCGAGATCGAACAACATATCTGCATCGAGACATCTCACCCACAATGTCACTCAGGCCACCCGATGATGAAATCTGATGCTTGGAACACCCTCACCGGTGGCCATAGCTCACTCAAACTCCCTTGCGAAGAACTCTATAGGGTTGTGGCCTTTCCCTCGGTGCCGACACAACCTCAGAGACCATCAGCTCCGGATCCCTCTCCCATAGTCAAGGACGACTCACTGTCCCCCCTCTAGTTTGCAGCAAACTGCAAACCCCTGAACCTATTTACTTTAACCATATTCCCTTTATTATTATTATTATTATATTTTTAACAAAATTATATTTTTAATTTATTTAATAAACATTATTTATATAAATATTATATCTATATTATTTTATGTTTAACATTAACATTAAAAAATAATATTAATTTTTATTTATAAAATAAAATACATTTTCTATTCTAAACATATTTTATAATTTAAAACTAATAATTATAATATATTTATTTGAACCAATTTTTTCATTTTCTAAAATTTTATAAAAGTAATTTAATCACAATTCATAATTTGAAATTAATAATTTTAACTTCATATACATTTATATATTTTTAATATTTCAAAAATAAAAATTTATAAAAACAAATAATTTATTAAATAATTATTAGAATATGTTAAAATAATGAATATATATTGTTTTTATTCATTTAAAGTATTAAATAATTTTTTTATAATAAATATAGTAGAAGAAACAATTCAAAACATTTTTTAATTTAATATAAATTTGAAAACTATAAATAATAAGTATATAAGTTATAACTTATAGAAAAATTAATCAAAAACATTTAATTGAAATTATTATTATTAATTTTTTCATATCTTAAAGTATTTAAAATTATAAACCAATGTACTTAGGTGTTATAGTTACATTCAATATTACCTGACCATGTAGAATAATTTTGGAACATGGTTCTTAATACCTCTTAAATTTTTATGATTCAATGGGAGTTCATTGATATTAGAAGGATGGTTTTTTATAGTGGTAAATTATGAAAAAACACTATTTAGAAATTGTTAAAACCACCACGAAATAATTTTTGGAGGTTTTTGAAAAATTCTATAGTCATTGTGTTGAGGATAATTTCATTACATTTTGCATTAAAACATTGTGAAAAATTTCAGGAGAGTTTTTAGTAGAAATTTTCTATTTTTAATATTTTTAAATAAAACTAAAAAAATAATAATTTAGTAGTATTTTTAAAAATTTATAAATAAATTATGGTGGTGTATAGTTTTTTAAAATAATACACATATATATATATTAATAAAATATATATATTTTTTAATGTGTCAGTCAGCCCAGTCGACCCATGCCCACCACATAGACTAGCCTAACCCATGGCCCCAACATATTCTATTATATATTTAAGGTTGTTTATATTTGAACCAAGAATCCCTTCCTCATATTTTAATGATTTTACCACTTACCAAAGTTCATCACCTATTAATTAAAATATCATAATAGTTAATATACTTATATATATATATAAATGCTTGAAAATAAAAATATAAACAAACACACATAAATATAAATATATATAAACACACACACATATAAATATAAATATAAATATAAATATAAATAAATTTAATATATATATATATAAACACACATATATACAAACAAATACACATACAAACACACATATATAAATAAATAATTATATTTTTTTAAAAGGTTGAGGCCGAAGCCTCTTTTTATTATTTAAAGAAAAGACCTCTTTAGACTGGGTAGAGGGAGACCCATTACATAGACCAAAGGCCGAATGCCAAGTGGTTTGAATACAAGGCTTTAAAGCCCATTTTTTTGGCCCAAAGAGCCCCTCAGTGAATAGTGCCGCTACAGTACCGGCTGCTAGAGTACCTGCTATAGAACCGCCACCACTACAGTCCCCGCTATAGTGCCTCTGCCGCTACAGTGTCGCTGCCACTACAGTTCCGCCGCTGCTACAGTCCTACTACAGTGCCCCCATGTTACAATGCTGCTACCATACCCAAAAATAAGTCCCTGCCCGGATTTGATCCTCGATCTTTTGGATTCCAAGCAGAATCCTATACCACTAGGGTACAGGTCATTGGAAAATAATTATATATATATATACACCCACATAATATATAAAAAAATAAATAAATTTAAAAAAATACTTATAAATAAAAATACATATAATTAAATATAATTATATATATATACATATATATGTCAAAACATATAAATATATATATATATATATATATACACCCAAATAATATATATAAATATAAATAAATAAATATATAAATAAATATAAATATACATGAATATTCATAAATGAATATAAATATCTATGAATATAAAAAATAGGTTTACATAAATATATATAAATACAAATATATATTGTTGTAACCAAGTTGTTTTGAGTTGGAGATTTGGTGTTCTGTTTTTTGTCAATCAATTTCCATGATTATTATGGAGTTTCAATACTAAGGGATATGGTTTATCTGAAGCAGAAGGCTAGAAGATGAATTGTTGAATTTTATAAGATGACATTGATTCCTAGTATTTTCTAAATTTTTGGGTGTGATATTTCAGAAGAAGTGATAAGTTTATTTTGGTGCAAAGGCTAAAGATTCAAAAAAGTGTAAATAATTTCATGCTATTCTAGAGGTTATGTGCAAGTCTGGTAATAATATGTGATATATCTTGGTTCTGTGCAAATGTGAGTTGCATGAACACTATATAATTATGAAGTTGCCTGAGAATAGGGAAAAGGGACGTGCCCCACAATTCATAGCATATAATAGTTGCACGAAGGTTGGGGTTTACCTATAAATATCAGCTAACCCCCTCACATGACACTAACATAGTTTAGATAAGGATTATGGAATATCATTTTTCATAAGTGTTACTTGTGAGAACTTGACATTTGTGAAATATTTGGGTAAATAAAGGTGAATTAAAGAGAGTCAGTTGCATGAGAGAAGTTCCAAGAACATACCTAAGCATAGTAAGTTGTGCGAGAGAAATAACGTAAACACTTTTATGTTAATAGGGATGAGAAAAGGAGATGCATATGATATATATGTTAGAACTCTCCTTAGCTAAGGAAGTTTCATGTGCAATAGTTATCCAAAATGTAGTATTTGGGAAAAGCTGATAATTATATCGGAGCATCATATTCAATACATCATGATAAAAATCCAAGAACACACTATTGATGATATAAAAGTAGACTTCAAGACATTAAACTGAGGAATAATCCCTTTGAAGAAGTTTATATAGGAAGAGTCAGTAGAAGTGATCCGAGAGAAGAAATACACTGTCGATGAATTAATTTTTAATGGTTGTGCTTCTGGCATAAAGTGACCAGGAATAAAACCATATCCTCCAAATCAACGAATATTAATGGATTTTGATACACCGATATAATGATGTGTGAATTCTCCTTAGACTCACCCTTGGTGGCGAACCACATAAAAAATGTTGTGCCTTGATTTTATTTATGAATTTGTTTATGTGGTTGTTGTGAAACTAATTTCAATAGCTTTAATGTGTTCCTACCAATACTAGGACAAGATCCAACTTTTCAAAAAGAAAAACCGACACCTTGATTCACACCTCTATTCTATGGGTGTGTCGGGTTAAAACATATTTATATATATATATATATAAACACACACACATTTAAATATATTTATATATATACACCAACAATATATATATAAATACAAATATATATAAATACAATAAAATATAATTAATTACTCAACATATACATTTACATAAATAAACACACATATATAAACACACACACACATGTGTGTATATATATATACTCACATAGTATAAAAAACTACATATAGATATAAATAAATATAAATATACAAAACTTCATATAAATATCTATAAATATAAATAAATATATATAAATACATGTATACATATAATAAAATATAACTATATATATAGACACATATAAACACACACACATATACATATTTTATATATATTCACTCACATAATTTATATACACACCCACACGTAAATATACACGATACTTATAAATATCTATAAATATAAATAAATTTACATGAATTTATATAAATACAAACACACATATTTGAATAATTAATTAAATAAATAAATATATATATATAAACATAAATAAATAAACATAATTATACACAGACACACAATATATAAATAATTATAAATAAGTATACATAAATACATATTAATATCTATAGATATATATAATTATTAATAAATTTCCATAAATACATATAAATATACACACACATATAATTAAATATAATTTTAAAATAATATAAATATATATAAATATATTTTTAAACAAATATAAATATATATAAATACACACAAACATATATATATATATATATATATATATTTATATCCACATAATATTTATAAATTATATATATAAAAATAAACACATATATACCTGTAAATATATATAAATATACATAAATATATTTATATCAATATGAATGTAAACCCTGTGAATAAACTCATAAACCACCCAAAAAGAACAATACAATTATTTTAAATGAAATAGAAATACCTTCGAATGGTCCAAAATTAGGATACCTTAACATAAAACTATATTTTAGAGACCTTTATGACCCCTTTTAACCAATAAAATATAGGGTAAGGGGGACCACTAATATTAAATTTCTTACAGATCATTATAATCTTTGATTTGATAGAACACATAACCTAAATAGATATACAGATCAAACGATCTAAACATGTGAAGTTGAAGTCTCATTTTCAACTTCTCTCAGAACATTAATAAATTTTTAATCATTAATTATTAACAATTTTTTTCAAATAAGATTTCAGTTATTTTTAAGCTTAGATTTGACAAGTCTTCAAGTAAAAACGAACACTAAGATTAAAACTTTAAGTAAATTGAAGCTAATGTATTATTCTATACTTCTGTTAAAACATTAGTAAATTGGGGATATTTTATCCAATGTTTTAATTTATATATACATGTATGTATATCTATGAGCGTGTGTTTATTTGTAAATAATTAATTAACAATAACTAAAAATTGATAGTTTTTAAATAATTAATAATTAATAAATGAAAAATAATAAAAAATATAAATAATTAATTTAGTTTTTAAATAAATAATTATTAATAAATATAAATAAATAAAAATTAAAAAAATAAAAATAAAAATAAATAATCAATTAAAATTGGAATTAATAAATAAATAATTTATTCTTGAGTTGATATTTGACATCACATTTTTTGTGGGAAGTAAATGTAGTTAATCATCACTATTGATATCAAGGACAAAAGAGCATCAAGTGAGGAAGAATAAGCTAGGTTTCCCCTAAAACTCTAAAAGTAAAATGGAAGTGTATAGTCATGGAGGTTAATTTTAAACCAAATTTTTGATTCACTTTCAATACCACTTATAGATAAGGGTGATAGATCATTAGAATTGGAACAAGTTTTGGAAGAATATAAATCTATTAAATCAACCACATATGCATTTTTAGTTTCACTTTCATCAAAAAATTCATTATATCCAGAAATAGTAACATCTATAATTTATTTGGAATAAAGGATATAGAATACCATGTACACTTCTAATGAAGTAGAGAAATCACATACGTAAACTTCAAAAAATCCCCTAAAAAGATGAATTCATAAGAGCTACAAAAAACCATGAAAGATTACTCTCCAAATGATAATGACTCGAATGAGAATGGGGGAAAAATAAGAATAGAAATATGATAATATTATTGATATTGGGAATATAAATTTATATAAGAAGGAAAATTCATAATAGTGGTTAGAAGATAAAGATAATATAAATAATTCAGATAATGGTTCAAAGGAATAGTCATATCATGAATCCAGTTCATGGTTGGATTATTTTGATGATAAATTATCTTTAATGGAGAAACATAATGATAATGTTTATAATGTTGTGTCTATATTATTGTAAATTAATTCCGAGATAAGAGTTTTATAACATTAGATTGTATTATCCCAATTCTCTTGTCATAGAAGAAAATCCTAGATCCAAAAGTGCATATTATGATGGATCTATTCAAATTCAAAGTTGAGTGTCCAGAAAACTTTTAAAACATAAATAGAATAAAAATATATATTAATGTGAATGATGTTGAAATCTGATGAATAAAATATCATTAATAATCTCTTAATATTAAATCAATGGATCTCTATAAAAAAATTGATGATTAGGTGTAACAACCCAAACTTTTATTCCCTTTTGAATGAATATATGCCTTATCATGTAATGTCGTTATGGAAAAAACATACACAATGTTGGATGTATTGTATAGTTTTAATTTTTTGGATTTAAAAAACCATTAATAAATTTAACCTTTGATAATATAGGTATTGTAATATTACTATTAATATCAGTACATTAAGGGTTATGATGAATTCCAATTGACACAGATAGAAGGGGCGATGTCCTTGACTAGTAGGATTGTACCCTATGAAGCCCATTTATCAGAGCTTCTAAGGGAGATATCCTTATTGGGATTTATCATTAATAATCCCAAAATGATATTCAGTAACTAAATCTTGATTGAAACTATTTATGGGAGTAGTTTATGTTCATCAAGATCTCGACCCAAACCATTTTCACCAAACCACACCATGAAAATATAACCACCACACACCTTGCTATTGGGGAATTCAATAATGTAAAAAAGAAATATATATCTAGACCCTATGATCAGGAATTTATATTTTTTCTTGTCAATAAAATAATGATTATATTTATTCCCTTTTTATTGTTACTTCATATATTATTGAATACTGAGTTTGTTAAAGATTAGGTTTTGATAAGATGACACAAAAATTTTATTTTCTGTAAAATATATAGTTTCAATAAAGTAACAATTTTCATGAATTAAATTGTTTTTGAAATAAATGATATTTTAAAAAATATTATTATTAAATAATATTTATAAAATATAAATTATAATATAATTTTAAGAAGTCAAATGCAATTTTTATAAGGGTCAGAAAACTATTATTGATAAAATAAAAATTATTTTTCATTAAATGAGGATTTTTTTTAAATGTGTATATTAAAAAATTTATATATCCATTTGAATGAAATAAATATTATATTTTAAATTAGATCATTGAAATTTTCCAATGGTGAATTATACATAATTTTCAGATACAACCAAATTTTTGGGTCAAAATTAAACAAGGTATATATATATATGGTATGTATTATGACATCATAAAATCCTTTAAGTGATGAAATAAATACTATAAAGAGTATACACAACCAAAATTAAATTTTCCCTTTAAAATAATGTGTTTTTAGGTTATTTTATTAATTCTATAAACCCTTATTAAATCCTCTAGAACATATATTTTATTTTATGGTTTTAAAATCAATTCATTTTAAAACATAACTCACATACACATCAACAAGGGTACTATTTTAACAACTTAAGTTCATGTAATTATAAAATAAATAAATCCAATCTTCCTTTTTAGATACCATGGAAAAAAGGGATAGTTTGTTGTGTGGATTAATTTATAATATAGATTCCAAAACATATGTTTATAAATTAATAAATAATTAACCTATAATTTTCAAAATAATTTTTGTTCCCAAAAGCCATCGTTTATTTCTCTAGATGTTTATCTAATTAAATATGCATGTTCCCAAACTAAACTTACTACTACGGTGTGGAAAAGGGGTAGTTCAGGGTCGATCACATAGAGATAACTAATTAAAAAACCAACTAAGAAATCAAAACGTTTTGTGGGATTACTCACATTTACTCAATTTGGTTTGGTTTGTATAAAACTAAGTATATTGAGTCTTAAAATAGATTAAAGTATGGATTTGGGGGAAATTTCAGTGTAAATTCAAAGGGTAATCCTCAATATAACTAGGGATAAACCAGTGTCATAGGCTGTAAATTGGTGAAAAAGACACCAATTAATCTTGGTACAACTAATAAAATTAAACCAAGTTGTAAAATAATTATTGGTCTAGATTAATTGACAACTAAAGAATAGGAATATTTGTTTCTAGATAGAAATAATTACAGGCTATCGATCTTACCATGATATTCTCCAACTAAGTCATGGTCATTCAATTTACACCTCTTATGGCTAGGGATAATGTAAGGGAATGGGATTGGAAATTATTTTAAACCTAGTTACTATCCATAGGGTTTCCCAGTTTTGATTTTAAATATTAATTAGGTTTAACCACATCTATTCCTGACCCCTAACCCTAAGAAAATTATCCTCACACGATAGAATTGAATGATAGTGGGGAAATAGATTACAATATGATTAGAATAGAAAATAAATGAAAGAAATCAGAGCAATTCATAGTTGAAATCATGAAAAAGTAAATAAATACTTACATGGATAAAGAAACAATGAAGTATATAGTTTTAATTTAAGTTGTAGGGAAATGGGATTTGAAAAGGAATATTAGTACAAGGTTGATAAAAAAGAACATATTGGAATTGAAAATGACAACAAAAAATGTGTAGAATAACAAATAAAATAAATAAAGATAGAAATAATTAAAATTGGAACAAAAATAGAGAAGAACACAAGAAATGAGAAAAAGAGTTCTGGGGTCTAAGAACTCTATTTCACAACGAGGGTTCTAAAATATTTATAGAGCCTAAAATGTACATGATGTATAAATGGTTCATGTCATGTACTACTTTAAGAAGATTCTTCTCTAACACTCACATGATGTGTAATTGGTTTTCATGTCATGTTCTTTAAATTCACCAAATCTTATTAATATTTTAGATCATCATGTATTTTTTTGGCTTGAATCTTAAGCATCATCAAGTTTTTAAATTTCTCACATCTTGTAATGAGTTCACACCTTATAATCATTATATTTGGAAATTAAAATCATTCATGACTTTTATGTAGGATACATCATGAACTTAGTTTATGCCTTGTAATTGGGATTAATTAATTGTATTTTTAATTTTTATTTATCGTTTTCGAGGATTAAACATCATGTAAATCAGTTTCACTATGTGAAAGGATGATTTATACCATTTTTCCATCATTCCTCTTTTGAAAATTTAATTCCTAATTTCTACAATAGTGCATAAAAACATAGTTTATTATTAACTAACACATTGTTAAATATTAATGAAATGTATCCAAAATGTATATACAAATTTAGATAATAAAATCCCCCCACACTGGAAAAAATTACTGTCCTCAAGAAAAATCATCTCCACAGGGATTCCAAATCAAACAATATTTTAATAGGAAACATGCTATACTCCTAGGAAAATAAATCTAAAAGCATATAGAAAATGTATGTCTTCCAGAATCAATCTGGTAAAGAAAATCAGGCATTCCACATAGTCATGTTCTTTATTCATATTCTATCTTCCTTTAATTACAACTTCATACCTATTCCTCAGAATCTATACCAATTTTTCAATTTACCTCACACTGAATTTTCTTTTATCAATCAATGTAAAATATAATTGGAGTTGTTACCATTCCCAAAATACACGTTCCTAACCATATGATTTCATTGGTTCCAAATTATACACTTTATAAAGACAAATACAATATTAATCATGAATGATTGAACAATAAGGTGAAAATAACACCGAGGTCGATAAAATGTAGGTAGAAAATAAAAAACAAGCAGAAAAGGAGGGTACACTCTAAAGTATAATGCATGAAAATCATGAACAATGAAATGAAGTAAATCCTCCTTGATAGAATGTGTCCATGCTCCAAAAAACACAAAGTAGATCCATTAATGTATCATTTAAGTGTTAAGAATGTTCCCTTATCCCTTTTTTTGTTTCTATTTATTTTTTGAAAATTTTATTTATGCTAGATCTTACATACATCACCTAACCACATATGATCAATCATAGGATTCATCAGTCTGGTAATGGTGATTTTTGACCTTCCAAATACACAACCCAATATTTTTTCTTATATAATCTTTCTTTCTTTATTATTTATTTTTATATATATTTTTTCAATGGAAATGGGTAAGCATAGAAAACTCCAAAATTAACCATAAACCACATCATATCAATATGATGAAAGTTCCACTATATGTAATCTTAATATCAATATCCCATGACTATCAATAATGAAAATTAACCCACACTTTTACAAAGGAAAATCATATATCATGCCAAGAGAAGGGTAGCAAGGGATAAGAGGATTGAAATGTCTATATCCAAACTAGGTTATTCATGGATACTATGGGATAAATATGGAAATATGTATAGGTGGGTTTCATGAAAAAGTGGCTCAAAAATATTTTATTAATAATTTTAAATGTGTATTTGTCCAATCATATCCTTAATAAGATCTCAATTTATGTTCTTATAGTTTTATAAGTCCCATGTATCTCTCAAGAAATATTATTATAAAATAATATGATAGTTTATGTCTAGAGTTCTCTAGATAATGAGTGTCTAACAATAACTGGAAATCACTCAAGCATAGTATCTAGTAATAACTCAATCAAAAGAAATTGTAAGAATCTAAATGTAGAATTAATTTAATCAACATAGTAATTATGATAAAAATATAAATAAGAATAAAACCTTATCTTCAAAGGCCTCTATCAAATGTTTGTATTTTCTTTAAATAGGGAAATGATATTTTACATTTAAAGCATGATTTCATTGAAAATTTTCACCCATCCTTGTAAGAACCCAGTTTTTTCTGCTAAAGACTTTGGAATATTCTTGATGTTATTCTAGAGCAGCGCCCTCAGACGATGTGGAATTTCGAGCCCCGGAGTGGCCAGAGTTAAATTTTCAGTGCATTCACACTGGGCACGCCAAATAAATGAGATAACTCCTGAACGGTGATCCATATCAGAGATCCGAGTGTACAGATGGGTCCGGAATGGGATGTTTACCCTAGGAACGACATAAAACATGTCGGCGCGTGATGTTTGGACCCCTCGCTCGCTTTCAGAACGTTAAATGGATTAATAAATTAATTAATTTATTCGTTTAATGGTGAAACTCAAGTATATCTTAAACGGTAGCTCGGATTGGAAAACTGAGGTCACCATTGAGTCCGGAATGTGCCTTTTACCCTAGTAGGGGTATAAGTTTTTAGGGCGCGAGCCGTCTATGAAAAATGGCCCCAGGGGCGTTTTCGTAATTTAGTGGATTCAGACGTTAAACTTAATAACTTTTGAACGGGGCCTCAGATTAAAATTCTGAGACCTCTTTTACACTCAGAGCGTGGTTTTTAGCCCAGGGGAGGCTAAATCCCAACCCCGTCGGGAGTTCGGGTACGGGGTCGTGGGAGGGTGTTTAATTTAATTAATTTATTTAATTTACTTAACCCCCCTCTCTTCTCCCTAATTTCCCCCTCCCCTGGAAAGCCTCTCCCCTATCCTTCTCCATCTCTAGTGAGGCGACTCTGGCGAGGCGGTCCGGCGAGGCATGGACACCCCGACGGGTTGACGACGAAGCGACGGGCTTAGTTCCACGAGGTAGCCGTCGTTTTGTTTCATTTTGTTTCCCGCACCATGTTCGTCCTAATTTTGCTTTTTCCATTTGCTGCCTGATCTTCGATCCAAGCCCATAGTTGCGTAGATCCTGCTCTGAGATTTCTGGAATGCTATCCGGATCGAATTTTCCATCACCGGATCGTTTCCGGCCATGAGTCCGGATTCCGGCTGTCGGCAAGGGGGTCCGGGGGATGGCAGCACGACAGCAGCCGCGACGGAAGGTCGGCCGACCATCCGGCCAGCTGGGCGGCACCTCGCCGGTGTGGGGCGGCGCCAGAGGACCGGCTGAGGTTGCTGGATGCGGGCGCCAGTAAGGGGGAGCGCGACCGGGGTCGCGGCTCGCGATCCCGCTGGGCAGACCGAGACCCGCATGATGCGGGTCTCTGCGTGGAAAGCAGACCGGCCGTGTCGGCCGGTCGGTGGAGGAGACGCCCGCGCGGCTCATGGGAGAGGCAGCCTCACAGGAGGCGGCGAGTAGTGTGCAGCAGCCCGTGGGTCCGGCTGGGCCGCGCCCCAGGCGGATGGGCCGAGGTCCCAGCGGGCCGACCGGAGCGGGGCGGACCGACCCAAGGGGGTCCCCCCTTTTAAAATGTTTGGAAGCCCACATTTCAAGCTACAGGCGTCCGTTTTGCGTGCCTTCTTCGGCGACGCGATCCTGGGATCGAGGAGAACGTTTTGAGATGGTTTCGGGGATTTTTAATTCCCGAAACAAGGGGCCTCGGGGGCACAACACGTGCGTAAAGCAGCTTAGCAGGCTTCCCGGGAATTCTTGTTTGGACTGCGCGGATGCATCCGAAATCCGTTTTCAGCGTCGTCAGTAGCATTGGTACCCTGGCACCGAGGCGGAGCTTTCCAGGGTGGTTTCAAGCATAGAGGCCGAAGTTGAGGCGCGAGCCCCACGACCTGTCTTTTGAGCTGCGTGCAGCGTTTGGCGACTTTTTCATCGGACGTCCGTTCGGGGTGTGCGAGCAGTCGTTTCTGGATGTTTTTCCGAAGGGATTACAATGGTGCAATCTATGCGCTCTAATTAGGCATGATGGTGCGGGGCCCACGAGGGCCGTTTGGGCGTCGACGGTGATTTTCCATCTCTATCACCGGGTGACCGTTTTATACAAGTGAATAGTCCACCTTGGGTGCTTTTTCGAGAGGATCGCAATGGTGCAATCTATTCTTTGTGTTTCAGGACTGGGATGCGGTCCCCATGTAGCACCGCTCATGTGTGGTGTGCCAGAATGCATCTTTTTCTCAGGATATCCATTGCGCTCAAGTGAGGAGTCCTTTTGACGTGTTTTTCCAAGGGGATCGCAATGGAACGATGTACCCGACTATTTTCGGGGCCGAGGCTCGAGATCATGGGATGCCAATAGGGCGTGAGGCGGTGTTGGTGGATGTTTTGTCGGATATCCATTTGAGGTGAGTACGTAGTCTATCTCACATGTTTTTCTGTGAGGATTTCAACGGTATGATCCGTTTGGCTGTGTGGAGCCTCTTGCGCGATCTTCTTAAATGTGGAGCATGAAAGGTGCTCCAGTGGTGGTTCGTCCTACCTTGTTTGTAGCGGACCCTTTGTGGGTGATCGCTCACTCTTAGGAGAGTGATTTAAATGGTTCATAAGATGTGGTTGGCCGTGCCTGGGCCTTTGAGGTGGAGTTGTTATGTTCACGCCTTCACGTTGACGTTGGGTGCCGTGTGCAAGATAGCATTTGGGCTGGAACGTGGTATAATCTGGGAGTATATGGGAACGCTGGGAGGTGCATGTGGATGTTGGTACCTGAGAACGTTTGTTCACTTGGTTGGGTTTGACTTGGGGCCACACGTCGTGTGGGCCCCATGTGCGTGCTATGCTCTGCTTTGCGTACTTTAACCTCTCGCGACGTAGAGGGTCCCTCTGTGCTCGTTTAATTGGCCAGCATGGTTGAGTGGTCTCCCCCTGGTTTCATTCTCGATGGATCGGCCGGTAACGGTTCTAGTGACACCTAGTGATAGAACAGGCACTGAACCTCTTTTGGGTAAGTTGTTCTGGAGTTGGGTGGTTGCGCGATACCCACTCCGTGTTCGGTTGGCCAGTGTTGTACCCTTCAGTAGAGATGGCCAGAGCAATTTTGAGTTTTACCCTCCAGCGGGGCTGGGTAGTGGGTTAATCATCGACTTTTTCTGGTTTACCCTCCAGAAGGGCTGGCCAGTGGGTTGCTCACTGACTTCTAGGGTTTACCCTCCAACATAGACTAGGTGGTGGGTCACCCGACGCTATTAGGGTCTTCCCTCCAGTAGAGACTGGGCAGTGGGTCACCCGACGCACTTAGGGTCTACCCTCCAGGAGAGTCTGGACAGTGGTCACCCGACGACCTCTTAGGGTCTACCCTCTAGCAGAGACTGGGCAGTGGGTCACCTGTCGTCTAGTTCCAGGTCTACCCTCCAGCAAGGCTGGGCAGTGGGTCGCCTGTCGACTTATTCCAGGTCTACCCCCCAACGGGGCTGGGCAGTGGGTTTCCTGATTATGTATCAAAGTCTATCCTCCAGCGGGGCTGGGAAGTGGGTCGCCTGATGATGTATTAGGGTTTACCCTCCAGCAGGGCTGGGCAGTGGGACACCTATCGGCATTCCCGGCTCAGTCCTTTCTTCTAGGCTAGTCTGTGGATTTTCTCCACGATTACCAGAGTGGGACCCTTGGTTGTGCGGGTCAGTGATGGAACGACCTTGACTTTGAGGAGACCTCTTGACTGCGGGGCAGTGATGAGGCGTGGGTTGACTTAACCTGGAACTCTCAAGTACAAGGGTCACTTTCCCCCACCGAGACGCGTCCTTGTGATGTGACCTAAAACCGTGCGGGCGAGTCAGTACCGCCCAAAGCGGATAGTGTTGAGGTGCGGTGGTTTGAGCCCCTTGACTTGTAGTTTGGGGCAGGCGTGCGGGATGCTGGGCATCAATGGTGTTTTCTTCTGGGACTGTTGGCTACTCGTTTTCTTAGGCTGAGCTACGTGACGGAGATCCCCTTACGACATTGTTCAGGCTTCTTGCTGAGCATAAGGATATGTATATACCTTGTTCCAGTACCCACTTCTTGGGTTGGTTACTCTCCTTCAAGGAGAGGCAAAGACACACGGGGTATTCCACGTGATTTCCATGTCTAAATTCTCGTGATTGGATGAGTCTACTCTCCTGCTATAGGTAGTGAAGACTCGACGGAAAGTTCATCTTCTCACCATTTCCAGCTCCTTGTGTCTGGATGAGACTACCTTCTTTCCTCTTGTTGGGTTGAGCTGGACTCTCTATTGTACTCTTTACTTCACTCTTGTTGTACTCTTTTGCTTTACCCTGTTTGATCTACTGCTCACTCTTTGGTACCTCCTTTGTTTCTCCCTCGAGCCTTCGGTGTATCCTACCGAGTATTTTTTATACTCACCTCTTCTTGGGGTTTTCTCGCACTTGGTGTGCCCTTGTAGAAGACAGACATGTTGGTCGTGACTTCAAAGGAGCTTAGGAGTTCGGGAGCTGGGACCGCGTACGGTGGTCGTAGCCGCGTTCCAGGTGGGAGACCCGTCAGCTATTTCTTTTTGTTTACATATTTCCAGGTTGTGGCACCTTTTCTGGTTGGGCGTGTGTTTTTTCCTTTCTCGTTTCCAGCAACTTACTTGTACTGTTTAGAGGTCTATGCACATTTGTGGTATGTATATAACAGTTGCCCTTTTCTTTACTTGTCTTTTCTTTTATTCTGCACTATTGCATTGAGTGTGCTGCGTGTGTGTGTATAGGTACTTAGGCAAAGGCCTCACTGAGTTGTTGTGACTTCGGCACTGGTCACCTGCCCCTGGCCTATGGAGGCGGGCCTGGGGTAGTTGCGGATCGAGCCCGGGTAGGGTCGTGTCATGACAAAGTGGTATCAGAGATGGTTTGATCCTTAGGATGTTGTGCGGACGTCCCTAAAAGAGGAATTGGTTGGGGTTTAGGGAAATAGTGTTAACGTGTCTCGAGAGCGGCTCTCAAGCCAGGGAGTCCAGTGATGGTACGGCGACCGACGTATCCATTCACCAGAACCCTGATAACCCGCTTGTCGACTCGGCATGCTGAGACACTTGTTGAAGGGAAAATTGATTTTTGAATCACATAGGATTGAGTCTTTTACTGTCCTTCTTGAGTCAACTCCCCATCATTGTTATTGGTATACATATATGCTCATTTGATCACGACACTCATTGATAATATTCAGGATGTCTCCACGAAGACAGCCAACCAAGATACCAACTTCGGTTCCTGACGACAACCTTGTGAGCTATGACGCCATAGTCCAAGACCCATCATGCGAGCCCCTTTTCTCCGGGTGGGACGGTAGCAGTACCCCCACCTTTTGAGCATTAGACAACTTCAGTAGAGCAGATGAGGATTGAGCGCAGGTACAGCGCGCTCTGTGAGTTCCAGTGGCAGATACCACTGAGGTTCAGTGGTGAGCCAGATCCTCAGGCAATAGAGGTTTGACTAGAGGCAGTGGTTCCCCTTTCCAGGCTTGTGCGGACACCGACATATCAGAGAGTGGCTTTGGCAGCCAGCCTTTTTCGTGGATCATCTTGGCATTGGTGGAGTCTGGTGACTCAGTTTCTTGACGAGTCATCGCTTTCATGGGGCGAATTTCAGTTGTTGTTCCGTAAGGAGTTTTTCCCCTCCTTGCACTCCTTTTAGATTCAGGAGCTCTTGCAGTTTCAGCAAGGAGGGATGATGGTGGCCGAGTACGCGGATATTTTCGCAGACCATGCATGCTTTTACCCGGACTTGGTCTACGATGATAACTTCAGAGCGCAGAAGTTCGAGCAGGGTCCCCATAGAGAGATTCGTGCTGTCATAGTACCCTTGTGCATTCCCACATATGTCGGGGTTCTAGAGCATGCGCTGATGATAGAGGGCTTCTTGTCACGTTCTAGAGTTGGTGGTGGTAGCAGGAACATCAGATCCGAGACATCTGCCGCAGCTAGCGGGCGTCGGCATGCAGAACCTAGACTCATGTGTCTTTCTGACAACCAGGCTCAGGGGCGTGGTCATACACCATAGTGGCGTCGGAGGGAACCAATGCAGCCGGAGATAGTCGGTGCTATGCTTGCGATGGGCGAGGTCACCCGACACGGGACTACCCGACCAGGCATACGAAGAGCTTCGGGTAGGCAGCAGGTTCACCACCATGACAGAGGTAGCGTCGTGATCGGAGTAGTGCCTAGAGAGGGGGGTGCTAACAGAGGAGCGGGAGAAAATGGTAATGGGAACGAATTTATGAGGTCTTTCCATCACCACTTGGCAGTCCACGTCAGGCTCCGGGAGCTGACAGTTGGGACCACAGACAGCCACGAGCTTTGGATGTCTACGATCCTGCAGAGCATGAGTTGATAAGAGGTACGCTCTATGACTCTTCTACTTTTTGCAGTAGAATTGTTAGACTCTTCCTGTGAAATGATTTCCTCCCTGCTCCTTGTTTGAGGTGTTACCAGGGTGATGCAGGGTATCGAGTGTAACCCTGTGTTGGTAAGGTAAAAGGTGTGGGACCTTTTTCTTTAGTCGATGGTGTCGACTCCATCAATTTCCGAGCATTTAAGAGAGTCTTGGTTGCGAGACAACGACTGTGAAATCTTGTGTGACCAGATATCCTTGGGTGTTTCTCAATATGGATATTCTGAAGGAGGGAATCACCAAGCCTTGTTCCAGGTGCGGGCGGTGATTCCAGTCACTGCGTGCGACGTAGAGGTTCGATCGGGGAGGTGACCTACCCCCGAGGGCCTTCGGGCCATTTGAGACGTGCGAAGGGATGACGAGGTACCCTACTGCCTTGCCCTAACCCCAATGGCTGGTTTGAGTACTTGACGTCTCCCACACGACTCACCCGAGAAGAGGTGTGCATGCTACTATGCATGAAATCGGAGAGGGAAGGCCTCGCATGAATAGATCAAATCCTTTGGTCTTTTTGCGGTGGTGCAGAACTGTGCTTGGGTTCTTCTGGGTACGGAAGATCCAGGTGCGGGCTTTGTACCCTAAGTTGTTCCCTGGTTTTGCTTTTCAGGGACAAAAAGCTTGAATGAGGGAATGATGTAAGAACCCAGTTTTTTTCTGCAAAAGACTTTGGAATATTCTTGATGTTATTCCAGAGCAACATCCTTAGACGGCGTGGAATTCCAAGCCCCGGAGTGGCCGGAATTAAATTTTCAGTGAGTTCACACTGGGCACACAAAATAGATGAGATAACTCCTAAATAGTGATCCAGATCAGATATCTGAGAGTACGGATGGGTTCGGAATAGAGTTTTTACCCTAGGAACAACATAAAACATGTCGGCGTGGGATGTTTGGACCCCTCGCTCGCTTTCAGAAAAATAAACGGATAAATTAATTAATTAATTTCGTCGTTTAATGGTGAAACCCATGTATCTATTAAACGGTGGCTCAGATTGGAAAACCAAGGGCACCGTTGAGTTCGGAACATGCCGTTTACCCTATGAGGGGTATAAGTATTGCGGGCGCGGGCCGTCTGTGAAAAATGGCCCCAGGGGAATTTTCGTAATTTAGCGGCTTCAGACGTTAAAATTAATAACTCTTGAACGGGGCCTCGGATTAAAATTCCGAGACCACCTTTGCGCTCAGAGCGTGGTTTTTATCCAAGGGGAGGCTAAATCCTGACCCCGTCGGGAGTTCAGGTACAGGGCCACGGGAGGGTGTTTAAGTTAATTAATTTATTTAATTAACCTAAACCCCCCTCTATTCTCCCTCATTTCCCCCTCCCCTGGAAAGCCTCTACCCTCTCCTCCTCCATCTCTGGAGAGGAGACTCCGGTGAGGAAGTCCGACGAGGCGCGACCACCCTAGCGGGTTGACGGCGAAGCGACGGGCTTAGTTCCACGAGGTAGTCATCGTTTTGTTTCGTTTTATTTCCCGCACCATGTTCGTCCTAATTTTGCTTTATCTATTTGCTGCCCGATCTTCGATCCAAGCCCATAGTTGCGTAGATCCTATTCTGAGATTTCCGGAATTCTATCCATATCGAATTTTTGACCACCGGATCATTTCCGGTGGTCCTCTAAAGTTTCCGGCCACAAGGCCGGATTCCGGAGGTCGACAAGGGGGTCCGGCGGACGGCGGCCCAATGGCGGACGGCGGCGCGGTAGCAGCCACGGCGGAAGGCAGGCTGGCCATCCGGACAGCTGGGAGGCACCTCGCCGATGAGGGGCGGCGCAGGAGGACCAGCCGAGGGCACCGGCCGCGGGCGCCGGCGAGGGGGAGCGCGACCGGGGTCAGGGCTCGCGACCCCGCTGGGTAGACTGAGACCCCCATGATGCGGGTCTCCGCGTGGAAAGCCGACCGGCCGTGTCAGCCGGTCGGTGGAGGAGGCTCCCGCGCGGCCCGCGGGTAAGGCGGCCTTGCGGGAGGCGGCGGGCCATGTTCGGCGGGCTGCGGGTCCGGCGGGGCCGGGCCCCAGGCGGCGGGGCCGCGGTCCCAGCGGGCCAGCCGGAGCCGGTCCCCCCCCCCCCCCTTTAAAATGTTTGGATGCCCACATTTCGAGCTACGGGCATCCTTTTTGCGTGCCGTCTGTGGAGACGCGATCCTGGGATCGAGTGGAAAGTTTTGAGATGGTTTCGGGAATTTTTAATTCCCGAAACGAGGGGCCTCGGGGGCACGACACGTACGTAAAGCAGCTTAGCGGGCTTCCCAGGAATCCTTATTTGGACGGCGCGGACGCGTCCAACATCCATTTTGAGTGCCGTCAGTAGCGTTGTGACCCTTGCACCAAGGAAAAGCTTTACAGGGTGGTTTCAGACGTGGAGGCCGAAGTTGAGGCACAAGCCCCACGACCCGTCTTTTGAGCTGCATGCAGCGTTTCATGACTTTTTCATTGGATGTCCATTCGTGGTGTGTGAGCAGTCGTTTCTGGATGTTTTTTTCGAGGGGATTGAAATGGTACAATCCGCCCGCTCTAATTCGGAACGATGGTGCGGGGCCCATGAGGGCCGTTTGGGCGTCGACGGTGATTTTCCATCTCTATCACTGGGTGACCGTTTTGGACAAGTGAATAGTCCACCTTGGGTGCTTTTTCAGGTGGATTGCAACGGTGCGATCCGTTATTTGTGTTTCAGGACCGGGATGTGGGCCCCACATTGCACCGCTCGTGTGCGGTGCGCCAAAATGCATATTTTTCTCCGGATATTCATTGCGCTCAAGTAAGCAGTCCTTTTGAAGTATTTTTCTGAGGGGATCTCTATGGTGCGATGCACCCGACTGTTTTCGGGGCCGAGGCTCGGGATCACAGGACAATGATCGGGCGTGAGGCGGTGTTGGTGACTTTTTCGTCGGATATACGTTTGAGGCGAGTAAGTAGTCTATCTCACATGTTTTTCTACAAGGATTTCAACGGTATGATCCGTTTGGATGTGCAGAGCCTCTTGTGTGATCTTCTTAAATGTGGAGCATGAAAGGTGCTCCGGTGGTGGTTCGTCCTACCTTGTTTGTAGCGGACCCTTAGCGGGTGATCGCGCACTCTTGGGAGAGTGATTTAAATGGTTCATAAGATGTGGTTGGTCGTGCCTGGGCCTTTGAGGTGGAGTTTTTATGTTCACGCCTTCGCGTTGAGGTTGGGTGCCATGTGCACAATAGCCTTTGGGCTAAAACGTGGTATACTCTGGGAGTACATGGGAATGCTGGGAGGTACATGTGGATGTTGGTACCTAAGAACATTTGTGCGCTTGGTCGGGGTTGGCTTGAGGCCACACGTCGCGAGGGCCCCATGTGCGTGCCATGCTCTGCTTTGCGTACATTGACCTCTTGCGACGTAGAGGGTCCCTCTGTGCTTGTTTGTTTGACCAGCAGGTTTGAGTGGTCTCCCCTGGTTTCGTTCTCGATGGATCATCCGGTAGCGGTGCTAGTTTCTCCCTGTGATGGAACAGGAACTGAACCTCTTTTGGGTGAGTTGTTCTGGAGTTGGGTGGTTGCGCGATACCCACTCCGTGTTCGGTTATCCAGTGTTGTACCCTTCAGTAGAGATGGCCAGAGCAGTTCTGAGTTTTACCATTTAGTAGGGCTGGGCAGTGGGTTACTCACCGACTTCTTCGTGTTTACCCTCCAGCAGGGCTGGGCAGTGGGTTTCTCACTGACTTCTAGGGTTTACCCTCCAGTAGAGACTGGGCAGTGGGTCACCCAACGCTATTAGGGTCTACCCTCCAGCAGAGACTGGGCAGTGGGTCACCCGACGCACTTAGGGTCTACACTGCAGTAGAGACTGGGCAGTGGGTCACCCGACGACCTCTTAGGGTCTACCCTCCAGCAGAGACTAGGCAATGGTTCACCCATCATCTAGTTCCAGGTCTACCCTCCAGTAAGGCTGGGCAGTGGGTCGCTTGTCGACTTATTCAAGGTCTACCCTCCAGTGGGGCTGGGCAATGGGTCGCCTGATGATGTATCAGGGTCTACCCTCCAACGGGGCTGGGCAGTGGGTTGCTTGATGATGTATTATGGTTTACCCTCTAGCAGGGCTGGGCAGTGGGTCACCCAATATCTGGTTATGAATTACCCTCCAGTAGGGCTGGGCAGTGGGACACCTGTCGGCATTCCACGCTCGGTCCTTTCTTCTAGGCCAGTCTGTGGCTTTCTTCCATGATTATTGGAGTGGGACCCTTGGTTGGGCGGGTCAGTGATGGAACAACCTTGACTTTGAGGTGACCTCTTGACTACGGGGCAGTGACGAGGCATGAGTTTACTTAACCCGGAACTCTCAAGTATGAGGGTTGCTTTCCCCCACCGAGATGCATCATTGTGACGTGACCTAAAACCGTGTGGGCGATTAAGTGCCTCCCAAAGAGGATAGTGTCGAGGTGCGGTGGTTTGAGCCCCTTGACTTGTAGTTAGGGGCAGGCGTGCAGGATGTTAGGCATCGATGGTGTTTTCTTCTGGGACTGTTGGCTACTCATTTTCTTGGGCTGAGCAACGGGATGGAGATCCCCTTACGACGTTGCTCGGGCTTCTTGCTAAGCATAAGGATATGTATATACCTTGTTCCAGTACCCTTTTCTTGGGTTGGTTACTCTTCTTCCAGGAGAGGTGAAGACGCATGGGGTTTGCCACGTGCTTTCCGTGTCTAGCTTCTTGTGGTTGGACGAGTCTACTCTCCTACTATAGGTAGTGAAGACTCGACGGGAAGTTCATCTTCTCACCGTTTCCAGCTCCTTGTGTCTGGATGAGACTACCTTCTTTCCTCCTGTTGGGTTGAGCTGGACCCTCTATTGTACTCTTTACTGCACTCTTGTTGTACTCCTTTTCTTTCCCCTATTCGATCTACTGCTCACTCTTTGGTACCTCCTTTGTTGCTCCCTCGAGCCTTCGGGGTATCCTACAGAGTATTTTTTATACTCACCCCTGCTTGGGCTTTGACCGCACTTGGTGTGACCTTGCAGACAACGGACAGGTTGGTTGTGACTTCAGAGGAGCTTAGGAGTTCGGAAGATGGGACCGCGTGCGGTGTTCGCAACTGGGTTCCTGGTGGGAGACCCATCAACTATTTCTTTTTGTTTACTTATTGCCAGGTTGTGGCACCTTTTCTGGTTGGGTGCGTGTTTTTCCCTTTCTCCTTTCCAGCACTTTACCTGTAATGTTTAGAGGTCGATGCACATTTGTGGTATGTATATAGATGTTTCCCTTTTCTTTACTTTTCTTTTATTTTACTCTGCACTATTGCATTGAGTGTGCTATGTGTGTGTGTATAGGTACTTTGGAAAAGGCCTCCTCGAGTTGTTGTGCCTTCGGCGCTGGTCGCCAGCCCCTGGCCTATGGAGGTGGGCTTGGGGTAGTTGCAGCTCGAGCTCGGGTAGGGTCGGGTCTTGACAATCCCAGTGATAAAAAATAATAAAACATGGTTATCAATTATAATTCACAATAAAGTCCACCAAACTTAAAATAATAAAGTTTTTTAATTTTTCTATAAAGAATCATGGGAGTGATATCAAAAAAATCATAGATAGATATGAATTTTAAATTGAGATTTTAAAATTAGGTAATCGAGAGCTCCCTGTAGTGTAGGTCATAACATGGGGAAACTTGTTGGATGTTGAATTTGAATTGGGATACTTTTAGAAATTGTTAGAAACAAGATAAATACCCTAGATAAACCAATATTCCCTTAGGGTCATGTAATTTGGATTTAGGAGAAGGAGTAGGTTCATACAATCAAAACTAGGAGTAATCAACTCAGATAAATTTAGTAAAGAAGTACACTAAGGTTTGGGAAGACTGACTAATAAAAAAATGCTAGAAAACTAAAACATATTTCCTAAGAACACAATTAAAAATAAAGAAAACACATGAATATGGGTTTCCTCATATAAATCACTTGCAATGAAGTTGTTATAAAGATGGATGGACAAAAACATTAGATCAACTCTAAATAAATAAAATACCAGTCATGAAATGGTTCTGGATATATTTTTAGTCTCTTTACTTTGAACTTGTAGGGTTTTACTTCGACTTGTTGAATTTTTATTTACACACATGTAAATTCTATAACAAATATAATGGTACAAAACCATCAAGATTTTAGATTCTCATTGAATATTTTCTAGTGGGAATAAAAAACTATAACTTTATCCCCCAGTGTGAAAATTCATCTTGAAATTCATTGGTCATTCCTTTTCTTCATTTTTTATTTATAAATGTGATCATTTACATAATAATACATTATGATACATTCAAGATCATAGTGTTTCAACATTTTAACTTGTATTTTTAGCATCCATATTCAGTTTCTTAGTTTTTCAATAAGGATGATGCTCTAAATAAACTGGAAAGGGACATGGATTTTCATAAACAAGATGGAACAAAGTAGTGTCGATGGGTGTTTTATACAAAGTGTGATACACCCAAAGTGTTACATCCAATTTGATGTTCTGGTAAATTCTATTTATAGACACTATATTTTCTAGAATTTATTTAATCTCCATATTAGAAAATTCAAGTTCCCTACTTTTCTACGGGTGATAAAGAGTTCCAATGTTGTAATTGATTCTATACTTCCCAAGAGAAGATTTCATAGAATTATTTGTGATGTGATTTCTCTGATCACTAATATTTAATTGGGTAAATCCAAATCTTGAGAAAAATTTTTATCTTAGGAATTTCATGACCACTATAGATATGTGATGGGTGTTGGCCTCAAATTACACACACTTTGAAAAGTTATCTAGAACATCCAAGATATAAAAGTTCCTATACGACTTTGATAATGGACCCATAAAATCGATTCCCCATACGTCAAAGATTTTTACTTCAATAATAGGATTATAGTTCATTTCATTTATTTTTTTCCTATGGTGCCTATTTATTGTCATAGATCATAGCGTTGAAGAAAGATAATTTTATCCATATAGAGTGTGGTCCATAAAGGAATTCTATACAAGATTTTACCTACGGTGCATTCAGTCTTGTCATTTCATCCAGCCAGGGATGTGTGACACATATCAAGTATGATTTTTATTCAATCCTCTATGATGAAGCACCAAAATAATCTATTAACATAACAATTAAATAGTAGTTTCTCATCCCAGTAATAGTGTGAGACCTTGGCTAGAAATCACTTATTCTATTGGTAGGAGAAGAAAGGGTTAAGTGATCCCATGAGTAGATAGTTTTGAATATCAGAATACCAGGGTGGTGCTTATGAATTAAGGTTATAAATCATTTCATTAGGAAAATAATCCTTAATTTCTATATTTTCATCACCCTTGATTTTGGGTAGTGGAATTCTGGATAGGTAATAATTAATGATGTTTTCAGTCCCTTTTGTATCCATGACTATTATATCAAATTAATAGTATAGTAGGATCCATCGTATCAACCACAATTTTCATCCTTTTTACTCATAAGATATTTTAGTGTAGTATTATTTGAGTAGACAACAACTTTAGATAGTATGAGATATGAACAAAACTTTTCAAATTCCTCGACTACTATGAGTGATTCCATTTCAGTAGTCATTTAATTTACCTAAACATCATTCAGTGTGTGACTATCATAGTAAATGGGGAATAAGTTATCTTCAACTCACTATCCTAAGATAGGACCAATGGAGAAGTCACTAGCATCATACATTATCTCAAATTCCTCATCCTAATCTGGTGAAATGATGGTAGGAGTGACTACCAAGATTTTCATGAAGGTACTAAATGCACATAGACACCCATTAGTGAACTCAAAATGAGTGTATTTAGATAATATGTTTTTCAATGGGTGGGATATTTTTTCAAATTCTTTTACAAAGAAGAGGTAGAATCCTATATGGCCCATAAATTTCCTCTCTCATTTTACCATTATAGGCTTAGGTAAGTCTTTTATTACTTTTGTTTTTGTTGGATCCACTTCCATGCATTAATTTTAGATCTTATGTCTGATGATTATGCCTTCTTGGACCATGAAGTGAATTTTTTCACAGTTTAATACATGGAATTTCTCTTCATAATGTTATAAGACTAGCTTAAAATTACTCAGGCACACCACAAAGGATCTTCCAAAAACTGAGAAATCATCCATTAATATTTCCAGTAAAGAATCTTCCATATGAAGGAAAATGCATGTCATGAACCATTGAAAAGTTTATTGGGAATTACATATACTAGATGACACATATATATAAGAAAAGTTTCCTAAGAGACAATTGAATGTAGCTTTATAGTAGTCATCTGGATTGACTTTAATTTGATTGTATCTAGAATATCCATCAAGGAAACAATAGATTTAGTTCTTGCAAGTTTTTCCAGAATTTGATCCATAAAAGGTAAAAAATGATCTTTTAGGGTCAATGTGTTGATATTTAAATAATAAATTCATACTCACCATTCAATGATGGTTCAAGTTGAGATTATCTCATCTTAATTTTTTTCACAATGGTTATACCACCCTTATTTGGAATGACTTTTTTTGGACTCACACATTCATTATTGTAGATTGAAAAAATTATTTCAATATCTAGAAGTTTCAATAATTATTTCTTAACCACATCTTTCATTGGTGGAGTGATTCACCACTAGGGATGTTATTTAGGTTCAACACCTTATTCCAATAATATCTTGTAGGTTCATATTGTGGGGCCGATCCCTTTAATGTCTGTCACTCCCTAGGAAATTGAAAATTTATGTCTTTTGAGGACTTCAATGAGTTTTTCATCTTTAACTTGGCTTAGTTATTGATTAATAATTATTTTTAGTGTATCCTAAGTCTCTAAGAATGAGTACTTTAAGGTTTTTGGATAAGGGTTTAATTCCAGCATTAGTGTTTTGATGATCGGGGGTATAAATGGTTGGATGACATCCCTTGTTATATGTTTAGTGTAATTTATTACATCCGGGTGACTACATTAATCATCATTTAGATACCGAGTCTCTATGATATCCTTAATGGCCATAAATTTATCCACCTCCTTGGTTATAAATATGTATTTATATTCAGACGAGTCTTCACCTTTCTTGGAGGCATTTTCTATGTCAAACATTACTTGTTCATCACCAACTTAGAATATTACTCATCCTAGATTCACATCAATAAAAACCTTCCCTGTGGAAATAAATGGTCTCTATATAATTATAGGAACATTTCCCTATTCCTATATTTCCAAGATAAAATATTCAATAGGGATGATGAATTTTCCAACTTTAACCAAGATCTCCTCAAGAAGTCCTTAAGGGTACTTGGTTGATCACTCAGATAGTTGAAGTACTACTCTCATTGGTTTCAAATATTCAAGATCCAGTTTATAGAATACACTCATATGAATGAGATTGATGATGGTTCCAAGATCACACATGTCTCTTTTGAAATTTCATGTTCCTATGGTGCTTGGAATAGAGAAAATTTCATGTTCTCGCATCTTGGGGGTAGCTTCTGCTGAAAAACTACAGAGCAATCTTCATTTAAGGATATAAATCATAAGTATTCTATTTTCCGGTTACTTGAGAGAAATCATTTCAAAAATTTATAATACTCAATAATTTTATGAATAACTTATGCGAGGTGAATATTGATGTGAAATTGTTTAAAAATTTCCATTTTTTGTATTGATCCCCACTTTTGGCTTGTGTCATCCTCTCTATAAAAGGTAGATGGTGATAATAACAAGCCTTCTCTTTTTTTCACATTCAAACAAGATTTATTACATAAAATTACACTTAGTTCAACTTGTAATATCGATATTTCTAGTGTATTTTGGAAATTAGGTATATTAACTAACAAATTAAAACTTTAAAAACAACATCTTTATTGAAAAATTCTTTAACATGATAAAAATATTCCTTTGTACTTAACACTACAGGGGATAACAAGATAAAATATATAAGAAAGGGGTGATATATAAAGCCTTGTAAGGGAATAAAAAAAGCATAACATGAATAATACAATAAAATTTAGATAATAGGAATATCAGTGGAGCATAAAATGAACATGAATAATACGGCATGATATAGAATGATGATTAAAACATGAGGAATGTGGCAATAAATTAAAACACAGCATCATAAACATAGGTCAACGATAAAACCGACAAGACAAATTGGTTGAAAAAGTACCATCAAGTAATCAGGTAAATCCCCTATCCCAAAATAAAGTATCATGATACTAACCATTACCCAATTCATTGAAGTGATATATAATTTTGGATGCACCTGTCACTTTGATTTCATTCTCATGCTTATCTGTGACACATAGATCAATAAATATCGATTCATTTATCATCATTATTTATTCAAAGATCAAGGAGTTTGGAATAAATAAATTTAAATTACCAATCAAAGAAGTGTATGTTTACAAAGGTGAATACCCGTGATAGAAAATGGGCATGGTATTCACTATATGATTTTTTTTGGAATGGAAAATCGCGGTGCAATTTCGGAAGCATAACGACATCACATAAAAATTAATAAAATGGGTTGGTAAGAGAGAAAGGGGTTCTTTATAATTTAGATACGAAATTGACAGTAATATGGACACATAAAGTCATGTCTTGAGACAAGGAATCAGATAATTAAGGTGTAACATAATAAAGAAATATGAAGAAAGAGGAGAAAGGAAAGAACCCATGCTTTAATGTGTGACTCCAAAGGCTTGGGAGGGGCTCCATGAAATATTGGGTGAATATTTAGGGGACTATAGGGGGGGGTTGTTAAGAGTGTGGACATGCTCCAAAGAGTTTGAGTGAAGGGAAATGGGGGCTTTGGTTGGTTTATATAGGAAAAGAGGGGGATTTACTTATTACTCTGGTTTTGGACTCAACATAATATAATATTCAAAACCACAAACCATCCTATGGTTTTTACCCATGTATTTTTACAAATGGGAGTGGTTTACATTTTTTTAAAAGTAAATGGTCCAAAAATATTAAAATATTACCATTGGTGATGTGGTGGTGAGTCACATTCTTAAAAAAATGATTTTAAAATCATAAAATATATTATAACTCCGAGAGGATTCATAATGGATTTATAAAATAAATCAAATAAAGATAAAATCACATTAATTTAAAGTGATATCATATATTTGGTAGTGGATACCATTTATATTACTTTTTATATAACTTTTGATTTAATTTTATTCCATAAAACACAAAGTGTATTTATACAGTATTTAATTTTTACAAGAAAATTCGAATATCTAAGAAGATTATGAAAAATTCTCCATGGAATAATTTCAACATCTGGATTCCAAAACTAATATTCATTTTATCTAAATAATTTTATAAATATGTGGATTTTTAATTTTAAAATAAAATCTAAAATTTATTAAAAATGATGGGTTTTTGGTAGTAACTTATTTTTGAACCCTTATAAAATTACATTTGACTTCAAAAAAATTATATGATAATTTATATTTAATATAAATTATTTGAAAATAATATTTTATTCAAACATTATTTATTTAAAAATATATTAATTCATAAAATAGATATGTTAATTCACTAAACATACCATTTGTTTTTAATTCAATCAAGATAAAAATCATTTATAAAGTAACCATAAATGATGAAAATATATTCATAATTATAAAATAAACAATTTATATATTCTTATTTCTAGGGTCTTGATACGTATCCATTTAATATACAAGTGTACACCCTTATAGTAAGGTTCATAATAGTGGCACTTTCGTGGCGTCGTTCGATAAACAAGGTTTTGGTCCATGATCCCGATGAGCTTGAACTTCTCCTGAAAATGGTTTCGCTCATGCTTAAATTGTGGGATCTCATCTAGGGATTAGTCTAGGGAAAATCACAAAAATTCTATATCCCTCCAAAAATTTGATAAATGGGAGTCAAAGGGTACAATACTATTGTTTGAGGCCATCACCTCTATTGTCTATGTCAAAAGGATTTGTTAAAACCCCTATATTTATACTAATCATGCAATCACTGTTCAATGACTATATTATCAATGAAATTGATGATTAAATATCATTTAAATCCAATTGGATATAATAGGACAAAATAAGTGCAGGTGTTTTCTATAACCATATTATATAATAATAAATTTAATAAAAATTGAATGGGAATTTTGTTTATAACAGTTAGGGTTGATACAATCATCCCCCATTTAGAAATTTCACCCTCAATTTTTTTCCACACTAAAACAGATGAGGTTAACTCTGTTTCATCACTTCCTCCGATTCCCACATTTCTTTGTCAAACATGTGGTTTCTCCAAAACGCTTTGACATGATGCATAATCTTATTTTGTATAAATTTTTCACTTCGATCTTAGATCTTAACTGGGTACTACTCATAGAAAATGTCACTCTACAACGGTACCACCTGTTGGTTGAGTACATGTGATTGTTCTGGTATGTACTTTCTCAAAAGGGATACATGGAATACATCATGTACTTTAGAAATGTTCAATGGGAGTGCTATTTGATTGTCCACCACTCTGATGCGATCAAGGATATTAAATGTAAAGATGTAACTTACACTAAGATTTACCTTCTTCCCAAATCCCACCACTTTCTTCCATGGAGATATGTAGAGGAATAAAATATCTCCAACATCAAACTCTAGGTCTCATCGATGATTGTCAGCCTAACTCTTATGTCGAATCTGAGAAGCTTGGATGTGCTACTAAATAGTCTCAACCTTCTCCACCATTTCATCAACCATTTCAGGTCCTTGAAGTTTTCTTTCCACAACTTCATCCCAACATGCCTGTGTTATGTATCGTTTCCCATGAATGGATTTATTGGGATCCATTTATATACTTGAGTGAGGATAGTTATTGTAAGATAATTAGACCATAGGAAGATGTTGGTCTCATCCTCACTTGATGTCAATTGAGAATTATCTTAATATGTCTTCTAGTGTTTAGATTTTACCCTCAGATTGGCCATCAATTTTTTTGTTGACAGGCTATACTAAAATTTATCTTAGAGATTAGATCATGTTGGGGACTTTTCTAGAACATGTAGTTAAATCTTGGATCAAAATCAGATACAGTCGATAGTGGTACTCCATGCAGCCTTATCACTTCTTTGATGTATATCCATGAAAGTTGATCTGATTAGAAATCCTCTGGAATCTAAATGAAGCACATGGTCTTTGTTATATGACCCACAACAACCCATATAGAATTATTTACTTTGGATGTCTTCAAAAGTTTAGTGACGAAGTCCATGGTGATTTTTTCCCATTTCCATGTTGGTATGGGTAATGGCTGCGTCATCCCCTTAGACTTCTTCCTTTTAGCCTTCACTTGCTGACATACCAGGAACATTGATTTATATTCATTGATCTCCTTATTCATGTTGTCCCACTCATAGTTCTCTCAGAGATCTCGATACATCTATGTGTTTCCTATGTGAATGGATAAATTCTAATTATCTGAATAATCCAATAGTTACTTCTTTAACTCAAGATTTGATTGAACACATAGTATTTATCCAAATATAACAATTCCTTCTTCATTAAAATTTAACTACGAGGATTTCAATTTCCTTATAGTTTTGACTCTCTTATGAATTCACACATTATCTTTCTGATCATCCTTTAACCATTTCAAAATATATTATTTAGCAATCATTTTTGAATGGATTGATGATGTTCATTTCTTTATGATTCCCATGTCCATACTCTTTAAATCCAAGAAGATCAAATCCTTTTCTATTGTCATTAATGATATAATTGTCGGGTCCTTTCTACATAGAGTACCCACCACCTTATTTTCTTTACCATAGTGGAAGTGGATTGATTAGTCGTAATCCTTGATGAGTTTTAACCATTTTCACCAGCGGATATTAAGATCTTTCTATGTGAATATATATTTGAGTCTTTTATGATCAGTATATATCTCACAGTTCTCCCCATAGAGATAATGCCTCTAGATTTTAAATGAAAAGATCATAGCTTTAAACTCTAGATCATGAATGGGATAGTTTTTCTCATGTAGTTTCAACCACCTTGAGGTGCAGGAAATGAAATTGTAATTTTTCATCATCATAAATCCCAATACCTTATTCAAAGCATCGTTGAAAATTATGAAATGTTCTCCACTTGTGGGTAGTGTGAGCACAAGGGCAGTGATAAAACTCCTTTTAAACTCCCTAAAAATTTCATTACATTCATCATTACAAGAAAACGTGACTCCCTTCAGAGTTATATTGGTAAGAGGGTTTGAAAATCATGAGAAATTTCTCACAAATCAGTAGTAATATCCATCTAACCCAAAGAAGCTACGAATATATATCAGGGATATTAGACTCATCCATTTCTCAATTGATTTTTTATTTTAAGGATTAATAAATATCATATCTATTGTGATGATATTCCCTAAGAATGATAATTTCTTCAACCAAAACTCAAAATTATTATACTATTCATAGAGCTTATCTCTTCTCCAGGACTGTAGAATAATTCTAAAATGATCCTCACGTCCCTCCTTGGTTTTGGAGTATATTAAAATATCATATATAAAGACTGCCCAAAATGTTTCAAGGTAGTATCTAAATAGTATATTCATCAAGTCCATAAATATTTCTAGAGAATTAGTGATCCTGAAAGGCATCACTATGAACTTCTAGTTCCTATACATTTTATGAAAATTGTTCTTGGGGATATCTTCCTTCTTCAAACTTACTTGATAATATCCTAACCATAAATCTGTTTTGGAGAAGTATTGTTCTCCATTTAGTTGATCGAAAAAGTCATAAAAACAAGTAAGATGATAATTTTTATTTATCATGATCTTGTTAAGCTCTCGATAATTAATTAAAAGGCCAATTTACTCACCCCTCTTCTTAAAAAAGAGGTCTGGTGCACCCCATGGTGAAACACTTGAGTGTGTGAACCCATTATCCAGATTCTCCTGTAGTTATTTATTTATCTCCTCATGTTCCACAATATCCATTCTATAATTAGTATTTGATATTATAAATTCACCAAGTATAATCTTGATGGACTATTCAGACTCTTTGGTAAGAGGAAGTCCAAAACATTTCTAGGGAAACACATCAGCGTATTCCCTCAAAATAGGCTTGTATTCAAGGATGATGTTATCCTAGAATCAATAATTGGATCTAGATATGCTTGCTCATAGGGAAATAATATCCATGATTGAGATGATGGTGCTAAATAAGACTCATCCTATTCCATGCACTTGTATAGAATTGGGGTCGATTCGTAATACATAGATAGATTTCTTTATCCATGCCTAGAATTGCATAAAATTCCAATACAGGGAGTATGAAATTATTATATGGGAAGTTCATCCCACAAATATTGATAGGAGAGGAGTTATATATTTGGGATGCAATAATTTCCCCATTTTCTGTTTTCATCGACATCATTACTTCCACGATTTGTTGTGATTTTTGAATATTTATACTAAACTTTCGTGATGTGAAGGAATACGTAGAACAAAAATAAAAAAATATGTTCTCTATTATTGAATGAATAACTAGAATACTACTCACAACTTATTTTTTGGGACCCACCTCAGTAGTCATGATAGATAGAGATCTCCCTTGCTGCCTTAGAGGTTGTCGGTTGTCTCAAAAAACTCTTGGCTTAGTATACTGGTCCCCAAAAATCCCCACTTCCTTGAAGTTAATGTAGTGAACGATGCATTGAAGGTTAACAAGAGAATTACTTTCCTATGCCACATTGTTGGGTTTCTAACGTTGGAATTCATTAGACAGGTTTCCTTCTCTTATGCACTTAAAGAATTTCCTTGTTCTCCATAGTCAATTTCTAGGGTTCTTCATTCCACGCCATTGATAAGTGGGATGCATAAATTTCTTAGAACCGTTGGATTTATCCATCATAACACTGAAATTAAACTCCACTTTCTACTTCTTATTCCCATAAAAACTTTGGGATTATACGATCTCTATTTCGACTTTGAGGGAACATCGAAAAATTTTCTCATAGTTATCAAAGTTACGGATCACGAGAGCTTTTTGTAGTCTAGGATTTATCCCACCAAAGAAGCGGTCAACCTTACATTCTAGGGTAACGTAAAAGATGGATTCCTATCATTAAAGTCTTGGGAAGTTTTCCTCATATGTCCCAATAGATTCATTATCATTTTTCTTAAGTGCTGGGAAATCCCTTTCCATTTTAAGACGGATAGTGCGAGAAAAATATTTATCAAGAAACATTTTCCAAAATTCCTTCAACTACATTATTTAGATCTCTTCCTCAAGCTTCATATTCTTAATCAATGTCCACCACTGATCATCTTATCCCTCAATTTGATAAAGATCCATATGAACCTTCTCTAGTTTGGAACATTGAAGGATAGAGAATATCTTCTAAATGGAATTGACCAATTGATCTACAATTAAGGGATTAGATGATCCGTTGAAAGAAGGATGCCTATGTTGCATGAAGCTCTTAATTGAAGATTTTTATCTATTAGGGGGGTTTCAAAACTCCTCCTAATCTATATTTACATTCAGAAAATGATTCAATTAATAGAGTATCATCATGAAGTTCATGAATCTAGCTCCTATATGTTTTTCCATCTCATTTGGACAATCATCACATTTCCCTTTGTATCGGTTGTTAACTAGATTCCTCCTATTATCATCCATTGTATTGAATAAATAGAAAATTGGTGATGATTATTTTAAAATATTAGTCACATAAAATGGAATCCAATTACATTAAAAAGATAAATTATAAATTACAATTATTTCTTAAATTATGGTTTTCTAAGCTTCGATCTATGTTATCCATGATGTATTTCCTACCATATATTCTAATGGGAATTTTTTGTTTCCTTAATTATGTTTATTAATTATCTTATGAATTTACCAAATCATATCCCCTAGAAGTGTCCAATTAAGTGTGGAGTAAGTCCCATTTTTTGTGTACCAAATTACCCCTAGTTAGGCTCATAATATCTTGTCGGAGTGATCACAATGTTACTTCGTACTTATCACTTCATGTGATAATCATTGGACATACAGAAGAAATGGGTGATCTATAAATCATAGTAAGGGAATAAAAAATACATAATATGAATAAGATAATACATTTTATACAATTGACTTATCAATGGAGAATAGATGGATCATGAATAATAAGGCATGATATAGAATGATGATCTTATCATGGGAAATGTAGAAACAACTAAAAACACTGCATCATAAACATAGGTCAAGGATAAACCTACCAAGAAATCATGGATGAAAAATTACCATAAAAGAATATGGTAAAACCCATATCCAAATGTGTTGTATCATTATACTAATAATTAGATAATGAATTGGAGTGGCATAAAATTTCGGGCACACGTTTCACTTTCATTCCATTATCATGCTTATGTGTGCCACATAGATCAATCAACATGGATTCATTCATCATAATAATTTATTAAATGATAAAGGAGTGTGGAATAAATTCATTTAATTAAATAATAAAATAAATATATGTGTACAAAAATGAATACACATGATACAAAATGGGCATGGTATTCACTATGCAATTGTTTTGGAATGGAATATCATGGTGCAATTTCAGCAGCATAATAACATCACAAAAAAATTCATGAAATGGGTTGATGAGAGTTAAAGTGGTATATCGTAATTTATATATGAAATGGAAAGTAATATGGAAATATAAATATAGGTCCCAAAATAAAGAATTGGAATTAGAATGTGTAACATAATAAAACAACTTGGTGAAAAGGGATAAAGGAAAGAACCCTTACAAGAATGTGTGCCTCCAAGGGATTTGGAGGGGATTAATGAAATCTTGTGGGTACTTGGGAGGACTATAGAGAGTGTATAGTATAGTTTGGATGATATCCATGGTGTTATAGTGAAGATAAATGTTGGATTGGGTGAGTTTATATAAGAAAGGAGGGGGATTTTCTTATTATTAAGGTTTTGGACTCTACATAATAAAATATTCAAAATAAAAAACCATCCAATGGTTTCCACATGATTTCTAAAATATGGGAGTGGATTACATTATTTTTTAAGTATAAGGTCCTAAATTAGTAAAATATTACCATTTGTGATGTGCAGGTGAGTCACGCACTAAAACAATTGATTTTAAAATCATAAAATATATTATAACTTTTGGACGCTTCATAATGGCTTAAAAAAATTCAAATAACTTTAAAATCGCATTATTTTAAATGTGAAAAAATATTTATTCGTTTATCCCATTTATATTACTTATTACTTCACTTTTGGTTCATTGTGATTTCATAAAACACAAAGTATATTTATATGGTATTTAATTTTTACCTAAAAATTCAATTGTCTCAGAAAACTATGAAAAATTAAAAATTAGATAATTTCAATGTCATGATTCAAAAAATAATATTCATTTTATCTAAATAATTTTCTAAATATTTGAATTTTCACTTTGGAAATAAAAAACTGACATTTATTGAAAATGATGGGTTTTTGACAATAATTTTTTTGAACCCTTATAAAAATTAAATTTGATTTCATAGAAATTATATGATCATTAATATTTAATAAAATTTATTTTATAATAATATTTTATTAAAATATTTTGTTTTAAAAAGTATATTAATTCATAAAAATACATATCTTAATTAACCAAATATACTATTTTTGTTTTATTGAATAAAAATAAAAATCATTTATGAAGTAACAATAATAGGATGAAGATATGTTAATTATTCTATACAAAATATTGTTCATATTACTATTTCTAGGGTTTTGATAAATATCCTTTTAAAACACTAGCATACTCCCCAATAGTAAGGTGCATGATGGCGAGACTTTCATGGGGTCGTTCAAAAACATGGTTTGGGTCGTGATCTCGATGAGCTTGAACTTCTCCTGAAATTTTTTTTTATAATTCTTATGTTGTTGGATATCAGCTTGGGCTCGGTCTTGGGAAAATCCCAGAAATTATATCTCCCTTAGATGCTCTGATAAATGGGGTTCATAAGGTACGATTCTACTAGTTGAGGCCATCACTTCCATTTTATGTATCAAAAGAATTTGTTAAAAACCCTATATTAATACAAGTATTGTGATCAATGATGAATGACTATATTCCCAAAATTAATGATTCTTTATAGTCACTTAAATCCATTTGGATGTAACAAAACAAAATAAGTTCATGTGTTTTCTATAACCATATTATATAATAATAATTTTAACAAAAATGCAAGGAGAATTTTATTTATAACAGTTTTTGTCGTTACAAGGCTTGTATGGTGGTGGTGCCACATTGACTTCTTCATTTTTAGTCTACTCATGAATTGGATCTATTGTAGTAGGTTTTGATTTCAGGTCTTTCTCCCGAACAACTTTAATTGTGTGATTATAATTATTAATGATGATGCTTGTGTCTTGTTTTTTAGGTTCTGCAAGCTTCGTTTCTTCACCTAAGCATGGATGCTGTAAATAAATTATTTTTAGGCTCTTAAGGGTCACAAATTATTCCACCTCAATGATATGTATATAATTATTACTAGGAAACTCACTTGGTAATTGATCTAATAGGGGTTTAGATATCTTCGTAATTTGGTGCTCAAGGTTTCATAGGGAACCTTTTTGGTTTTTAATTTATATTTCATGGGTTTATATTCTATGATATGTTTTCTTCACTAGTGCATTGAGTAGGTTTTGAAGCTTAGTTTTTAGTGGTTGATCTTGTTATAATGTTCTTAACGGGCCCCTCTATAATTTATATTATTGAGTTGGTGGAAAATATTATTGTTTATACTATTGTTGTGGCTGAGGGACTAGAATTTTTGGAGGATACCCATGAGTTCCTTGATTCCATGGTGGTAATTTTCCACTATTCTATTGATAATCATATTGGTTTTGTTTTTGAAGCTATTGAGACAACCTTTTATGTCAATATAGATTGTAAATGATATAATTACTATATTGAATTTGAGTTTCTTCTATACCTGATTAACCTTCCTGATATTGGTGTGGGGCTCTACACATCTCAAAAGATTGGTTCCCAATAATAGTAGAAGGAGGGGGTGATGGTGTGGTATGGATCTAAAATGATTCAATATTCTTAATGAGGGATTTAACCAGTAATTCTATATGAGTAATTTATTCCACTTGATGCAAACCACACTCGTATGGTCCTCTATCACTCATACATAGACTAGCGTTGTAGAAAACATCATCCAAAACGGATCAACCAACTTCTGCTGTCATTATCATGTTACCACCTTTAGAAAAAGCATTTACCACAATGAAAAAATACATTTGGAGTCCCTGATAGTATGTTTCCCAATTAAGAAACAAATCAAGTCTATAATGTTGGAATTTACGAGTTAGTTTTTAAAATAAGTCCCATGCTTCCTAAGTCGATTCTCCGTCTGCTTGGTAGAAATTATGAATCTCAGTTTTGTGCTTCCGGGTTCAGATTGGGGGGAATTATTTATCTAAGAATTTCATGGCTAGTTCATCCCAAGTAATAATGGGTTCATATGCTTGAATATTTATCCAATACTTGTATTTTTCATGCAGTTAGAAAGAGAAAACACTCATTCAAATTGATTCTGATGATACACACTAGTTTCTAAAGGTGTCACAAACCTATAAAAAATTTGAAATTTGTAAATGGTGGTCTTCGATTTTAATCCCACTGAATTTCACCATGTTATACATCATATTAAGGTGTCCATGTTTGATTTTGAATGTGTGTGAATGAATTAGTGAGCGCACTATTATAGGAATAGAAATATTAATAGATGACAATCCATAGTCCATTATGGTGCACCCATGTAGCACTAGTCGATCAGCCTGAAGTTGAGGTGGTGCTTATTTATGGTTAAAATGGTATGACGAAAAATATAGTTTCACGTGGATATTGTGAAGTAGTGGAATTCAACAATTTTTCTATGATTCTCGGGATAAAAAAGAAGCAGTTCTTCTAAATCCATGCTTCTTGAGAAAGTCCAGAGTCCCTAGTAAATAAAATAACAAGAAGAAGGAAAACATATGTTTTAGTCCATGATAAGAAAATTGTTAAATAATAAGGGTAAGTAGATAGAAGAAAGGGGGATGGGGTTAGGTGATCCATTGTTCGTCTAAGGTCACTAGGCCATAGCGTGGATGTCCCCGATAATGGTTCCAAAATTTGATACACCCAATAAGTGTCATTTATTACTATGGAAATTGAATAGATTAAATATTTATGTTCCTAAACCACAATTAATACTAGGTAAAAGTAAATTGATAGTTCAGGGTTGATCTAATAGAGAGATATTTTTAGACAAGAAACCCATCACTTATAACCTAGTAAGGGATTCCTAAAGTTTACTCTGTTTGGTTTGGTTTAACTAAAAATAAGAATCTTGGGTCATAAAATAAAATAAATTAAAGGTTCATGGTTAATTTTAAGGTAATGTTAAAGAGTAATCCTCAATGTAACTATGTATAGACCTATGAAATAGACTAAAAAGTGGTAAAAAAGACACAAATTGATCTTGGACCAACCAATTGGATCAACCTAATCTGGAAACGACTACTTTTACTAGATTAAATGACAACCCAAGAACATGAATCTTTGATTATTAGTATGAACAAATTATAGGCTATTGGTCATACCCTGATTATCTCTAACAAAATCATGGTTTCTCAACTTATTCCTCTAATGTCTAGGGATAATATTAGAGAATGATATTTAAAATTGTTTTAAACCTAGTCACTAGCCATAGGGTTACCCAGTTTTGATTTTAGATATTCAGTAGGTTTAACCACAACTACTCTTGATGCCAAACCATAAGAGTATTATCTAATCATGAAGGAATTGAATGATGTAGAAATAGATTTAAACACGATTGTAATAACAATGAAACAAAATAAAATCAATAAATTGTAGTTTAAATCATGAAAAAGAAATTAAATACAAACTTGGATGAAGAACCAATGAAAAAAATTGACAATTAGGGTTTCAAGGAAAACAATATTGGAAACAAAATGTTGAAACTTATTTGATAAAAAAATGATTATTGGAATTAAAAAAAATAATAATGGAAGGGGTAGAATATAAAATAAAGCAATAGAGATAGAAGTAATTTAAGATCTAACAAGAATTGGGAAGAAATCAAGAAAAAAAAGAAAAAAGTTCTAGGGTTCGAGCGCCCTCTTTCACATCGAGGGTGCTGAAATATTTATAGATCCCAAAATGTACTACTCATGAAGGAATTGAATGATGTAGAAATAGATTTAAACACGATTGTAATAACAATGAAACAAAATAAAATCAATAAATTTTAGTTTAAATCATGAAAAAGAAATTAAATACAAACTTGGATGAAGAACCAATGAAAAAAAATTGACAATTAGGGTTTCAAGGAAAACAATATTGGAAACAAAATGTTGAAACTTATTTGATAAACAAATGATTATTGGAATTAAAAAAAATAATAATGGAAGGGGTAGAATATAAAATAAAGCAATAGATATAGAAGTAATTTAAGATCTAACAAGAATTGGGAAGAAATCAAGAAAAAAAAGAAAAAAGTTATAGGGTTCGAGCGCCCTCTTTCACATCGAGGGTGCTGAAATATTTATAGATCCCAAAATGTACCCAACATGTAAATGGTTCACATCATGTACTAATTTAAGTGGATTATACTTCAACACTTAAATTATGTGTAATTGGTTTTCATGTCATATACTTCATATCCTACAATTCCTTGAAATATTTTGGATCTTTTGGAACTTTTTAGCTTGAGTATTCCATGGAAACTAGGTTTTGAACTTCTCATATCACATACTGATCTAACACCTTTTAATATTTAGATTTTAGAATTCTAACCATTCATGGTGTTTAACCAGGATATAAGTCATATACTTGGTTTACACCTTGTAATTGGGATTCACAACTTGTATATTCAGCAGGTAGGTTGTGTGCTCGAGGAGTACACATTGTGTACTTCAGTTTGACGATGTTTAAGGATGATTTCTACCATTTTCCATTATTCCTCATAAGAACCTTGAATTACTTATTCCAATTCATCAAAAACCAGTATATTTTCATGTAAGGCGTGGTTAACTAAGAATTAAATATCTCTGAAATGTATATACAATTTTAGATTATCAGCTAACCAACCCAACCTCCCATTCCTCTTTACTAAAAACCCTTATAGAATAGAGTTATTCTTACATTCTCTCTTTAGATCTATCCCAAGGTTCCGTAATCTCTTAAGAAGCCCATCCCTTGATTTTAGATGCACCCTATCAAGGTAATAGATACTATACTTCTCTTTATTCAATAAATGTTTTTTATGTTATGTTTATTCTTCTTCTTCTAATTTTTCATTTTTGGAAATGTTTTTACACATCCCTATTACTATCCTTATGATTTTAAAGTGATGGGAGGCCCATTTCACTCTCAAATAACCCTTCCATGAATCATTATCTTCCCACATTATCAATCCAAAATTATCCCTCAATTTTCCATGATTAAAATTTGTGTAGTGAATACACACCCTAATTTATACTAAATGGAATTACCCTAGATGTAACTATAATTCATTTATTTGGTACTTATATTTATTTAACCCACACTCTTTAATTGTGGGATTAAAAATTGTAGTAATCCTAACCCTAGTAGCCTAGGCTCAGTGTCTGGTTTATTATATTGGTATAAGATACATGGAATCACATCTTGAAGGATTGAATAGTTTAGTATTATTGGTAATGTAAATACTTAAGATATTCCCATATTAAATTTTTAAACAATAATAAAAACATATTTTTTTGGAGAATAAAATTATTCCCTTTAAAATATCCAAGCACAAAATTTTGTAGTACACTTTATGGAATCCTAGGGCATGGAAACAAAATAAGGGGGAGCTAAATTTCTCAATAAGGGTTAAGTACCTGAGAGGATATCATGAATCAATAAATAATAATCAAGATGGACATGTAAATAACTAAAAAAACATTCTATTAAATCAATAACTAGAATATAATAATTATATAAGTCATAATCAATATGGAAAGGTAAATAATTGAAAAATCATGCCATTTAATTAGTGTACTGAGAATGAAATGCATCCAGAGATAATATAATTGTGAAAATATCTATGATAATAATAAATAAATTCTTCATAAAGTGAATTTTTAATTATTGGATGTCATAATATTAGGCATCATGATACCTATATCATCAAAGCCTATAATAGGATAATTTAAAATTACATGTAGAAACCCATTAAATTATAGATTACTAATTCAATTTATGAGACTGCTGATGCATCAAAGGGATATATAATTAAATTCCCCACACCTAACTTCATGTCCAAATAATTACTCATATATTGAATAATCAATTTAATTCATGAACAATTCACCTTATATGAAAATATATAAACTGATTAAAGAAAACAGGGTTATCAATATTTCCCCAGATAAAAAAATAACTATCAATGTAGAAAAACATATGAAGATATTATATATGGTTTAAGTTATAACCATATACATGATAAATAATATATATATAGGGGATATTTAATGTCCAATGATCAAAATAAAGTGAATAATTCACATAAAAGTTAATGAATACAAAAATTGAAAAAGGAATATAATGTAAATATTTTCCTTAGTCAAAATAATCATAAAACATCTATAAAAAGAATAAGTATGCAATAAATAAAACATTTAACTAGTGTAGTATATGTAAAATAATGTTTTTTTCATTGATGAATTGAAATACCCAAAACAAATCATTAAAAACATTATTGAGGAAAATATCCCTTTCCATTTTGAAAAACTCCTTTTAAAACATAAAGTTCAAAAAAGTAGAAAATACTTTTCTTTTAAAATAACATTTTGAACATATAAAGGGAGCATTAAAACATTGATTGTTAATAAAGGAAATAAATTATATACTTTTTACATGCATTAAAATAATAAATATTTCAGTTTTTTTGGTAAAAAACAAATGATCATTGTTTTTAACAGGTCATGAATTTCCCCTTCAAACAATTTTTTTAAAAATGGGTTAAATTTAATTTAATATTTTTTTTGGAAAAGGTTAAAAACATTTCTGAAAACATTTTTATAAAAAACGGTTTTAGATGAAAACAGATTTATGAAAGAAGATAGAAATTAAGTTGGATTTTTGTAAAAACACTTTATTAGTTATTTTAAGTAATTAATTATGGGAAAATGTTACCATTTTTTGAAAATATCATGAATTAATATATTATAGTAAAATTAAATGGTTTTATTATATAACAGTGTCGTAACTTCCTTCATCTGAAATTCAAGAATAAATAATATCGATTAAAATGAGGTTGTGAATTAATCCCTTATAATGATTATAATGTTGATGTGAGAATTAATCAATGAATTTATTATTTGTATCAAATATAAAAAATTGTAAACACAACTTAATATAATCAAAATTAATTTCACATATAATCCCATAATATAAAATATGACAAAGAAGTAATATAACCCATTGAAATGAAAGCGAGTTATGAAATTCATTACCACTAGGTAATTTTCAATCCAAACCCCCTTGGATGAAATAATTAAAATTGAAAAATTAAATACGATTAATTATTATGTAATAATTATATTATGTGTTATAAGTCTAGTATATACACCATATAAAATAAATTAGGTACATAACATTACAATATATCTAAATGAAGGGAAATTAAAATGAAGTCCCTTACATCACGCTTCATTTTGGATGAACATGATTTAAAATCATGTATAATGGTTTTAATAAGGATTTATTTAATAAAATAAGTATAATGATATTTATATTATCATTTATAGTTCTTTTACAACATATTATCACCCGTTCATTAATTATCTTTCATTATTTTTATTGTTTTAGGTGTTCATTGCCTTATTTTGTCATGCGTGTCTCATTTTGAAAGTTCCCATTCCTATGAATATTATATATTTAAATAATATATAGAATTATAATGATTAAATAATGATCATATTTATGCATCAATTATTCTTTTGATACCAATTATGAAATATTTTTTTGAGAAATGAAGTACGTTACAATCATGTCGATGGTAGGTTGTACGTACGCATGAGTAACGTTTCCATTTTTCACTGATCATTATGGAAATGAGGTAAGTAATATTTTATCATTACATAATTATGATAATATAAAAAATATTATTTCTTGAAATATACTTATATATATATCATTAATGTGGTGTGTTGATGAAAAGAGAGTCACATCACTTCGTGAAGGCGGTAGTCCACACGTACATGGACATTATTATAATCTTTAAGTGAATGAAAAGGTTTGAAATAAAATGATATATTAACTTGTAAAAATGATAAATATTTCATTAATATCATAATTATTTCATGTATATCACATTTTGTTTAAAAATTTCTCCATATTAACTTCCATGGAAAATATTAGTGAAAAATGAATTACATCACTTCACGATGGAGTAGTCCTCAGTACACAGGAGTGATGGTATTATATCCACTACATAATGGAAAGTAGAATGGTATATATGATATAATAAATATATAGGTATAAGTATGTAATAAAAATATTATATATAATTTAGATACAACATCATACCAAACTGTGAGAGGTGGTAATGAAAAAATGAATCATATCTGTTCGCAAGGTGGTAGTCCGTTATACAAACAGATGATGCTTTTGTAACCCATTTGATGAAAGTGGGGATTTTTTATTTCATGAAATTAACATAATAACATCTAATTTTATTTAATATTATCATGTTTTTTTACAATCATAAAGGATGAATATTTTATGGAGGTGGAAGAAGAAATAAAACAGAAATGAATAGTGAGGAATTTCACCTCTTCTCCGACCACTTCTTTAATATTATACTAAAATTATTCCTAGAATATATTTCAGAACCAAAATTGATTCTATGCATGGAATTTGGGAAACTATTTGGTTAGGTATTTTATGAAACAAACCGTATTTAATATTTAATAAAGAGAGTAGGATGGTGGCCATTTATACGTGAGGTGAGTGGCACACTAGTTATTTTTGAAAAGAAAAATGTGTACCCATGTTTCTCACATTAAAAAGGGTCAAAAATAGATTATTATAGAGTATTACACATTATAAATCCTAAATATGGAAACAAAATATATTTTAGACATTTTCAGGTCATTTTAAACCTTATCTTCCTAGTTTAACCCTCGGCAAACCCATTTTTATCTTAACCCCAGTAAATAAGTATTTCTATTGTTACTATTTTTTATGTTTAAAAATTAAATTGAACTTATTATATAATATAAATTATTTTAATTATAAATATTCAATTTATTTTTATAAATTAAATTCATATAATTAGAAAATTTTAATTCAAACATAATCCTACAGATGCGATGAGAAAGTAAGTTTTCAAAGAGAAACTTTTCAAATGTTTACAAAGTTTTTATATCGAAATTCTATATGAAAATGGTTAAAATGAAAAATATTTTATTAATAGATATTTAATTGAACTCATGTTACTTTAAAACCAATTTTATATATAATTTATGTATGTAAATAATTTTAATGAAAAAGTAGTTTCCAAATAAAACGCAGTATGTTTCACTATTTATCAAAAAATGAAACATTTCAAAAAAATATAAAAACTTCACCCTATGATAAATTTTAATTGATGATTTCAAAAATTAAGTTAAATTTATAAAATAATGTTTCTAAAGTTGGTAAAAATTAATTTTAAATTATGTATGCAAAGCGCGACTAAACCAACTTTTAGAAAAACTACAGTTTTCAGAAAACATTACTTTTTTTAAATGGTTATTATTTTATGTCTAATAAATAGGTAACTAATGAATGTTTTTAAATATTAAAACCATATAATTTACATCTTTTAGTCCTTAATATTCATACACTATAATTTAATGGCTATTTTATAATTTTATACTATATTACAGTTCATTTTGACTTTGGGTTGCATGTTATATAAGATATAAAATAGACTAATTAAAGAAATATATTTCTTGGGTTGATCAAGATCAGTGTTGAATGCCACATATGCTATTGAATATAATTTTATTATTTTATAATTTTGGTGTGTTATAAAATCTATGGAAGATATCCTTTTATTGTATTATCTATGTAGAGAATTTATGCTTGTACATGATTTCAAAGTGATAGAGGCCTAAAAATATATATCCATCCAATGTATTGGGTAATTTTTTTGTATCACAAGAAGTTATTTATGAGATTAGGGAGTGAAAATAATCCATTATGGGACTCTGTCCACTATGGGATGTTGTCTTGATAGTTATCCTTGACCTATGCTTATGTCATTTTTTTGTTGTTTTTACATTCCCATGTTTCCTTTATATTAACGAATTATATCATAATTTGATGATTAAATTCATGACTATATCCCCTCTTATGTTACCTTAATATTCCTATTGACTCTCATGTTCTGTAATACCTTATACAATGTTTTTATTTTTCCCTTATTGGGATTTATATCTCACCCCAATCTTATGTATGTCCCCAATATATCCTGCATAGTTCAGAAGATCCATGTAATATGATTGAATGTTTTACAGTTTTTTGTAATGTTATTTTATCCAAATTTCATGTTTTTTGTTATGTACTTAATTTTTTAAAGACATTATGACTCATTATCTTTAAGGGTTTTATTATGTGTATCTTTATTTAATAAATCGTGAATTAAGGTTTATAAAGTATATAGGTTTCCATTGTTTGTATCAGATCAAAGTCTAGTTATTTCTGTGGATTAATATTATAAACATCAAGTGAAATCCATTGGGATAAGACAAAAGATATCAAAAAAACCCTAAAATTTTCTAAAGTATAGAGTGAGTGGTAAAATAAATCCCTTTATGGATAATAAATGTAGATGTGGCTCTGACACAATTTATCCTAGGAGTAATAACCCTAAAAAGGGTTCATTAAACTAGTCTCAGTCGTCACGTGGTGTATAAATAAGAGGCCTTACTGCAAACCTAGTTTAAAACATCTAGAGGATATTCTTTGGTTAATTCAAAAGCTCATTTTGAACCATTATTATGGGTAAAATATCACTATGAGATGTTACATTAATAAATAGATCATGGATAAATTATATTGAAACCTAGAAATTCATTGGTTAAGGAATACATTTCATTAATGGGTTATCCCTTAAATGTTCCCAGTTTCCCTCTATATGATTAATAGTTTGAAAATTGTCATCCCTATGCCAATTTTGGATGAAGTAAATGATAAGAAATAGAATCAAATAGTGATAGGATGGCTTATCATCCATTCATTATTTCAAATGTACTATGTGACTATGCACTACAGAAAAAATGGGTATTTGCAACGGGGATTAATCCCGTCACAAACAGTCCCGTTAGAAATTTATTTGCGACGGGGAAAGCTAACCCGTCGCAAAAGGTCTGGCGCGAAATGCGCGCGAAATCACGGGAAAGTTATTTGCGATGGGGGGTTACCGCCCGTCGCAAATAACCGGTGGCGGTAAAAGATATTTGTGACGGGGAAAGCTCTCCGTCGCAAAAGGATATTTGCGGGAAAGTTATTTGCGACGGGAGGTAATCCCCCATCGCAAATAACCGGCGACGGTAAAAAACATTTGCGACAGGAATATACACCTGTCGCAGAATAGATTGTCGGCAGGTTATTATTTGCGACGGGTCCTGTCGCAAATAACTATTTAACCGTTGACCGTGATAAATGCGGGCTAAGGTATTTGCGACGGGATACCCGTCGCAAATGGTCCCGTCGCAAATAAGCGAACCTATAAATACCCCCATCCGTTTTTTTCCATTCAGTCTCAAACTCTATCTTCTACTTCTCTCAAAAATCAATTTTTAGAGTTCAGAGTTTCTTAAGTTTAATTTTTATTTCCGGTGTTGATATTGAAGTCTGCAACAACGATCAGAGATCAACCTCAGATCAATTTTAAAGGTATTTATGTTCATTTTAATTTAATATTTATTTTAAATTTTTTATTAGTTTGATTTATTCTTAATTAGTTGTAATTTAATTATGTTTAGATTGTTTTGTTACTTAATAAATTTAAATTATTAGTATTCATTGTTCATAGTTAATGATAATTAGGAATAATTAGTAATAATTACCAATAATTAAGAATAAATACTAATAATTAGTAATAAATACCAATAATTAGGAATAATTAGTAATAATTACCAATAATTAGTAATAAATAGTAATAATTAGTAATAATTACCAATAATTAGGAATAATTAGTAATAATTACCAATAATTACCAATAATTACTAATAATTAGCAATAATTCGTAATAATTACCAATAATTAGTAATAATTACCAATAATTATCCATAATTAGTAATAATTTCCAATAATTACCAATAATTTCCAATAATTAGTAATAATTTACTAATTACCGATAATTATCCCTAATTAGTAATAATTACCCATAATTACCAATAATTACCAATAATTAGTAATAATTGGTAATAATTAGTAATAATTACCAATAATTCGTAATAATTAGAAATAATTACCAATAATTACCAATAACTAGTAATAATTAATAATAATTACTAATAATTAGTAATAATTAGTAATAATTACCAATAATTAGTAATAATTAGTAATAATTACCAATAATTAGTAATAATTACCAATAATTACCAATAATTAGTAATAATTACCAATAATTATCCATAATTAGTAATAATTACCAATAATTACCAATAATTAGTAATAATTGGTAATAATTAGCACTAATTACCAATAATTAGTAATAATTAGTAATAATTACCAATAATTAGTAATAATTAGAAATAATTACCAATAATTACCAATAATTAGTAATAATTACTAATAATTACCAATAATTAGTAATAATTAGAAATAATTACCATTAATTAGTAATAATTAGAAATAATTACCAATAATTAGTAATAATTAGTAATAATTACCAATAATTACCAATAATTACCAATAATTAGTAATAATTAGTAATAATTATCAATAATTAGTAATAATTATCAATAATTAGTAATAATTACCAATATTTAGTAATAATTAGTAATAGTTACCAATAATTAGTAATAATTAGTAATAATTACCAATAATTACCATTAATTAGAAATAATTACCAATAATTACCATTAGTTAGAAATAATTACCAATAATTACCATTAATTAGTAATAATTACCAATAATTACCAATAATTACCAATAATTACCAGTAATTAGAAATAATTACCAATATTTAGTAATAATTATCAATAATTACTAATAATTACTAATAATTACCAGTAATTACCAATAATTACCATTAATTAGTAATAATTACCAATAATTACCAATAATTACTAATAATTTGTAATTATTACCAATAATTACTAATAATTGGTAATTATTACCAATAATTACATATAATTACCAGTAATTAGTAATAATTACCAATATTTAGTAATAATTATCAATAATTACTAATAATTACTAATAATTACCAGTAATTACCAATAATTAGTAATAATTAGTAATAATTAGTAATAGTTAGTAATAATTAGTAATAATTACCAATAATTAGTAACAATTACCAATAATTACCAATAATTACCCATAATTACCCATAATTAGTAATAATTAGTAATAAGTAGTAATAATTAGTAATAATTATTAATAATTATTCATAATTAGTAATAATTAGTAATAATTTGTAATAATTAGTAATAATTACCAAAAAATTGGTAATAATTAACAACAATTACCAATAACTAGTAATAATTACTAATAATTACCCATAATTACCAATAATTATTAGTAATTAGTAATAATTAGGAATATTTACCAATAATTAGGAATAATTACCAATAATTAGGAATAATTACCAATAATTAGGAATAATTACCAATAATTAGTAATAATTACCAATAATTAGTAATGATTACCAATAATTAGTAATGATTCGTAATGATTACCAATAATTAGGAATAATTACCAATAATTACCAATAATTAGTAATAATTTCAAATAATTAGTAATAATTAGTAATAATCTCCAATAATTAGTAATAAATAGTAATAATTAGGAATAATTACCAATAATTAGGAATAATTAGTAATAATTAGTAATAATTGGTAATAATTAGTAAAAATTGGTAATAATTACCAATAATTCGTAATAATTAGTAATAATTACCAATAATTACCAATAATTACCAATAATTAGTAATAATTAGTAATAATTATCAATAATTAGTAATAATTACCAATAATTAGTAATAATTACCAATAATTAGTAATAATTAGTAATAGTTACCAATAATTACCAATAATTAGTAATAATTTCCAATAATTACCAATAATTACCAATAATTTGTAATAATTAGTAATAATTACCAATAATTAGTAATAATTACCAATAATTAGTAATAATTAGAAATAATTAGTAATAATTAGAAATAATTACCAATAATTAGTAATAATTACTAATAATTAGTAATAATTACCAGTAATTAGTAATAATTACCAGTAATTAGTAATAATTACCAATAATTAGTAATAATTACCAATAATTAGTAATAATTAGTAATAATTACCAATAATTACCAATAATTACTAATAATTAGTAATAATTGCCAATAATTAGTAATAATTACCAATAATTAGTAATAATTACCAATAATTAGTAATAATTAGAAATAATTACCAATAATTACCATTAATTAGAAATAATTACCAATAATTAATAATAATTGGTAATAATTACCAATAATTACCAATAATTACCAGTAATTTGTAATAATTATCAATAATTAGTAATAATTACTAATAATTTCCAGTAATTACCAAAAATTAATAATAATTAGTCATAATTAGTAATAATTACCTATAATTAGTAATAATTACCAATAATTACAAATAATTACTAATAATTAGTAATAATTAGTAAAAATAATTAATAATTAGTAATAATTTGTAATAATTAGTAATAATTAGGAATAATTACTAATAATTAAGAATAATAACATTATTACATTATTAGTATATTTTATTGTTAATATTAAAATAATATAATTTTCTATTTATATACAATTCTCCTTTCATCTGTGTGTTTTATGTCTCCACATGTAATATTTACATTCTTTTTCAAAATTATCAACCTACTCACTAATGGAGAGGTGAAAGTGAATGCAAATATTACATGTGGAGACAGAATGTTAAACACACAGATGAAAGGAGAATTGTATATAATATAGAAAATTATATTATTTTAATATTAATTATAAAATATACTAATAATGTAATAATATTATTATTATATAATTAATATTTATGAAAAAATAATATTTGTATTATTAAAATAATAAAAAATTTATATAATATTAAAATTATCAATATTTGTAACAGGTTTTGCTATATTCCCAACATATTCAATTCTTAAAGGGTCAATTTTTAGTTCTATCTCAATAAAAAGTTTGCGTCAGTCGTGTATGATGTAAACTCTATAATTATCCTTGCTTGAGTGTTTTTTCTAACAAATTATTCAAAACCAGTAATGCTTTTATATTTTATAGAAAAATATGGAACAACGAGGTCATCAACAATCATTATTAGATGACCGCATATGGATAAATCAACTTAGAAATACAAATGGTTCTGGTTTAAATCCAGTATTTGTAGAGGGTGTGGAGACTTTTTTATCATTTGCGGCATCAAATACAGAATTTGTTTCAGAAGGAAATATAAAATACCCTTGTAGAAAATGTGCATTGAGAACGTTTGACACGTTTGACAAAGTGGGGGGACATCTCTTGCGTTTTGGTTTTAAACCAGATTATGTTTTTTGGTATCAACACGGTGAACACAGTTCTAGAGCAGGTGATACCAACTTGATTCTGGATCCATCCCAGTTTCAAGATTTAGTACATGATGTTCCAGGTTCATCTGTTCAACATACAGAAACTCTGGCTGATATAGCTTCAATTCCTGACTTGGCACCGTCTGAATTTTTTTAGTTGTTGAGGTCTACTGAGGATGCATTATATCATGGCTGCAAGATGAGCAAATTAGAAGTAGTTGCAAAATTTATGGCTATCAAATCAGATAACGGAATGTCAAAAACCTGTTTTGACCAGATATTTTCTTTGCTTAAAACACTGTTACCCGAAGGAAATGTTTTGCCTGCAAATTACTATGAGGGTAAGAGGATGGTTAGAAATTTGGGACTTACTTGTCAGAAGATTCATGCATGTTCAAATGACTGCATTTTATATTCTAGGGAAAATGAGTCGTTGGATAGTTGTCCCACATGTGGGCAACTGAGATATAAAGAAGGGCAACATGGGAAGTCTGGTTTGATTCCTGTAAAACAGTTGAGATATTTTCCGCTTACATCCAGACTTCAGCATTTATTCATTTCTAAGAATATAACGACAATGATGTCATGGCATAAAGCGAATATTTCAACTGATAAAAGATTGAATCATCCAGTCGATGGTGATTCATGGAAACATTTTGATAGAGTGCATCCATCATTTGCTTTAGAAGCTAGAAATGTTCGACTGGGCCTTTTCACTGATGGTTTCTGTCCGTTCAGATCTTATGGTAGTCAATATTCATGTTGGCCTGTTTTTTTAACTCTGTACAATTTACCTCCATGGATGTTGATGAAGGAGCCATATATCTTTTTGACTTTACTAATTCCAGGACATCCGAAGAAGAATATTGATGTTTATTTGAAACCATTGATTGATGAATTAAATTTATTGCGGAGTACTGGTGTCAGTACATATGATGTTGCTACGAAACAGAATTTCATACTGAGAGAAGCATTGATGTGGATAATTAGTGACTTCCTGACTTATGGGATGTTATCTGGCTGGAGTACACATGGTCAGAAATCATGTCCTTAATGTATGGGAGAGAACAAAGCATTTATGCTCATTAATGGAAAGAAACCTTGTTATTTTGACTACCATCACAGATTTCTTCTAGCTAATCATAATTTTCGCAGAAATAGATCTCATTTCAGAAAAGGAACAGTTGAAAGGGATGGACCTCCAAAAATGCTATCAGGTTCGGAGTTAAAATCAGTTGTATTTTCATTACCTCCCATCACTTTTAGTCCCACAATAAACTAACAGAAAATTTCTGGTTTTGGGAAAGAACGGAATTGGATTAAACGTAGCATATTTTGGGATTTTCCATATTGGTCTGTTTTGTTGGTCCGTCACATGTTGGATGTCATGCATATTGAGAAGAACTATTTTGATTATTTGTTTCATACAGTTTTGGATACGCCAGTAAAGAGCAATGACAATGTAAATGCACGTTTAGATCTTGCCCAAATTTGCAGGCGTCCAGAACTGGAACTATTTGAGAATGTCAGAACAGAAAGGTTACTGAATCCAAAAGCAGCTTATACACTGTCTAAAGATAACTGTTTATTATTTTGTCAGTGGATTGCATATTTGAGACTTCCAGATGACTGTGCATCCAATTTGGGTAGATGTGTAAAGAATGGTCATATTACTGGATTAAAAAGTCATGATTGTCATGTTATAATGGAAAGACTTCTACCCATTGGATTAAGAGGTCTGTTGAATTCTGTGATTTGGGATTCCATAACAGACATGTCTCATTTTTTTCGGGAAATTTGTGTGGCTACAACAGATTATGATGCTCTATGCAAACTTTAAGAAGATGTTGTTGTAATTATATGTAAACTGGAAAAAATATTTCCGCCGTCTTTCTTCAACTCAATGGAACATTTGATGTTACATTTGCCATATGAATCCAAATGTGGATGTCCAGTACAGTTTCGATGGATGTACCCATTTGAAAGATGCATGCAAAAATTGAAAAGAAAAGTACGTAACAAAGCATCTGTTGAAGGATCTTTTGCAGAAGCTTATTTTCAAGAGGAAATATCTTTTTTCTGCTCCCATTATTTTGAATCTGTGTATCCTTCAAAACACAACCGAATGGGACGAAACGAGAGGAATATTGATGAAATCGACAATCAATTATCTGTTTTTAACCAGCCAGAGCTTGGTTTTGGTGGAGTTTATGAACGCTGGCTTTCAGATGATGAACATCAAAGAGCTCATACGTATGTTCTGCTCAACTGTGAAGAGATGACATCAGTTGTACTGTAAGTGTTTCTATCAATTATTCTATCATTTATGTTATAGTAAATAACTTTGTTTTTTATAGGTTGTATGATAATCATATCAAGAATCAAATTCCACAAATTAAAGCAGCTTCTCTCGAAGAATGCCGACAGAAAAATTTCTCTCATTGGTTTCAAAAACTGGTAACATAAATTCTTTATCTTTTAACAACTCATTCAATGTATAGTTTACTATATTGATAATTATTTCCCAAATTTTCAGGTGTCTCGACTTGCTGATAAAATTGACAAACGACTGTGTATATTGAGTAACCCACCTTCCAAACTTGTTAAAACTTATAATTCATATGTGGTGAATGGATTTCGATTTCACACACATGCATATGGGGAATCAAAAAAAACAATGAATAGTGGAGTTAGCTTGAGAGGATCTCATCATCGAGAAAATGAAGTTGACTTTTATGGAATACTTGATGAAATCATTGAACTCTGTTATCTTGGAAAACATTACATAACCATGTTCAAATGTTGGTGGTTGGATACAGAGAGAGGCATGTGTGTTCATCCGACTCATGGAATCATAAATATTAAATGTAAAAGTGTTCTCACAGTAAATGAACCATTCTTATTGGCTTAACAGGCACATCAAGTTTATTATGCAAAGTACTGTGCTACATCAAGAGACTTGACTGATTGGTGGAGTATAATAAAAATCAAAATTCGAGACAATCAGTTTAGTCAAAGTGAATGTGCTTTCACTGATGTGCAAAAAATTGATGTTTTTCAAGAGAGTACTCAAAATCAATCTTTTTTACAAAGAGACATGAGTATCGATGACGACACACCACATTTAAGAGTCGGTGATGATGATGATGTTAATGATGTCACATATGAATTTGAAATGGTAAGAGATGAAGCAACTGGAACTCGAATGGATATCGATGATGTTGAGGAGGAATATGAAGATGACATTGACATATATGAAGATGATGATGAAGATGAACACTGATAGAATTCCATGGTAGTTATATACAATCATAACTAATATATATGTATATATAATAGTAATTATCAATTATTTTCTAACAACATTAACATTTTCTATTTCAGGGAGTACGCGGAGGGGGCGCGGTCTTGCACGATTGATGATTCCTGACCCTGTCTCCGAGTGACGTCCACGTCTTGGGTTTGATCCACGCACACGGAGGTGTAATAACCTGTGTGATAACCTGTGGGTTTGACAAAGATTCCATTAATCTATTCACATAATAAATGTTTATTATTTTTATAGTTTTCCACATATAGCAGTCAGACAGGGCAGCGCTATTTTGCGCAACTATTTCTCTAAGCCTTGGACCACATGGGAGAAGATTCCCATTGATGTGTAGTAGGCCATGTTCGGCCATTGGTTGGTACGTACGTAAATAAATAATTTTTATTTTGAAAATTATTTCATTTCTAACTTGATATTTTGATTTATTTGTAGGTTTTATGGTATTCGATCGAGGATACCATGCGTGACGCCATCCACGAGGCATGGGAGGTGGCCATGCGTGATCTCTTTCGTCAGTTTTTGAACAATTTAAGAAAAGATTCCACAAAGAAATCAGGAGTGTCAGTTTTTGACGATTCATGTAGAGCACACCGACCAGAGTACATTTCATCCCATGTATGGGATGGATTATGTGTGTACTAGTTGAGTGATGCCTTTCAGAGGAGATCATCGGTGGGGAGGCAGAATCGGGGGAGACAGGAGGTGACTCATCGAGCTGGGAGTCGTACTTTCAGTACTCATAGACAACATCTAGTATGTACATTATTTATAAATATTTTATATAACTATAAATATTAACAGTTTATTTTTTATTCTTATAGGCTGTCGAGCACCCCGATATTATGGAGTACGACGTATATCGGAGGATGTATAGTGATCCTGCTACTAGGGAGCTTAGAGGTGATCGTCAGCATCACATCATGGTCAGTATTATTTGTTTTCAAGTTAAAAATTAACTGCATATAATATATTCACAATTTTAATTTTAAATTGAAACTACAGGAATCATATGAGGCTGCAATGTCACAAACCCGGCCTGAGAGTCAGGCCGAGTCATCAGATCAGACCACTGGCCGTCAGTTTGATGAGGCGGCATGGATACAGGCCACCCAGTATGCCTTCGATAAGGGCCGGGTAGTTGGTATCAGCTCTCGACTGAATCCTGGAGATTATTATGGCAGTGTTGCGATGTCGGCATCCAGATCGAGAGGAGCTCGTGCATCTTCTTCTGCTACACAGTATGAGGATCAGTTGCGATCTCAGACAGCACTGATAGGAGCAGGAGCAGATGCGTCAGCAGCAGCAGCAGCATGAGGAGGAGCGTCGACGCCAGCAGCAGCTGTACGAGGAGCAGATGAGTCTGTGGCAGCAGCAGCATCAGGAGCAGATGGAGTACAGGCGCCGACTCACTCATGCTTTAGGGATGGAGTTTCCTCCACCAGCATCTGCAGATCCACCCTCCCCCCTCCTTCAGATTAGAGTTTGTTTTTATGTTATAAAGTTTGTTAAATCAAAATATGATTTTTTTTTCTATTCGTAGTTTCTGTCTCATTATAAAATATTAATAATATTATATTTTGAAATAACAATATTTATATGAATAATAATATTATTTATATTTTATAATATTAAATTTTATATATATATTAAAATTTTATAATATTAAAATTTTATTATTATTTTTTTGTAATATTAGAATTATTTTAATATTTGAACGTAAAATCATTCTATTATTTTTATATTAATTAAAATAATTTATTAATATTTTTTTATTTATGAATTATAATTCTAATATTATTATATTAATTAAAATCATTTATTAATATTATATTATTTTTTATTTTTGAATTATAAATCTATTATTATTATATTAATTAAAATATTTTATTAATATTTTATTAATTTTATTTGTGAATTATAATTCTATTATTATGTTAATTAAAATCATTTATTAATATTTTATTATTTTTTATTTTTGAATTATAATTCTATTATTATTATATTAATTAAAATAATTTATTAATAATTTATTATTTTTATTTGTGAATTATAATTCTATTATTATATTAATTAAAACCATTTATTAATTTTTTTTATTTTTGAATTATAATTGGATTATTATTATATTAATTAAAATAATTTATTAATAATTTTTTTTTAAAGTATTTGTGATGGGATACTATGCCCGTCGCAAGTAGTATTATTATTATATTCATTAAAATAATTTATTAATATTTTTCAATTTTTTTTTAAAAAAGTAATTGCGATGGGCCCATCGCAATTAGTATTTGTGACGGGCCCATCGCAATTACTTTTTTAAAAAAGTTTTCACAAATATACGGACTAATATTTGCGACGGGAAGGATCGCCGTCACAAATAATACCTTTAGCGACGGGCCCGTCGCAAATAATTGTTGTTGCGACGCCATTTTCCGCGACGGGCTATTTGCGACGGACCCCCATCGCAAAAACCTATTAGCGACGGGATCCCGACGCAAATGCCCTGTCGCAAATGCCATAATTTCCAGTAGTGATGGTTCTATGAATTGTTTTATATCAAAGAAGATTAGTACAACTTTTCAAAAACAACCTCAAAACATAGATGTTGAGTTATTGGGGATGACAAAAAATGTGTCAATTATTGCATCCCAAGCATATAACTCATCCCCTATCAAAATTTGTGGGATGAAATTACCATCAAACTTTATGATACCCCCTTTAGTATAATTTCATGAAATTACTGGTAGGTATTGAATTTCATTATATTAAACCAACATAAATTGATGATAGAATCAAATCACCATTCGAATCATGATTCATTCACCTATTAAATATAGGTGCATAAATGTGGATGAATCTCCTTTAGTGTCATCATATCAAGCATGAATATTATTTCCCGATGAGAAATTATATCTTCATCAAATGATTGAGACTAAGGAGAAGATCATCCATGAAGATATACCTATTGTAAGGGAATACATAGATGTGACTTTTGAATAATTTCATAGTCTTCCTCCTAGCCAATAGGTTAGGTTCTCAATCAATATTATACTTGAAGGTTTTCCAATATCCATGAATCCATATATAATGGGGATAATTAAACTTGAGGAGTTGAAGAATAAAATATAAGAGAATCGGTATAAAGGGTTTATACGGCCAAGTGTTTCACTATGGGGTGCACCAGTCATCTTTTTCTAGAAGAACGATGTGTCAATGTGCCTCTTAATTTTTTATCATGCACTTAAGAATATCATAAAAAAGAAAAAGAATCCTCTTACATGGATTGATAACTATTTTGATCAAATACTTAGAGCCCCATTCTTCTCTAAGATGAATCATTGTTCTAGATATTATCATGTAAAGGTAATATATGAGGATATCCCCAAGATTGATTTTCATACAAGGTATAGGAACTAAAAATTTATAGTGATTCCATTTGGACTCACTATTTATTCAGTAATCTTCATGGAATTATTAAATAGTGGCTTTATGGATTAACTTGATAATTTTGTGGAAGTCTTTATAAACTATATTCTTACCTGCTCCAAAAGCAAGGAGAAACATGAAGACTATTTGTATGCTATAATGAAGACCTTGATAAATGAAAATTTATTTGTGAAGTACATTAAGTAAATGTTTTATATGGATGAAGTTACATTCTTGGGCCATGTTATCACCAATTAAGGGATATCTATGGATCCTTAAAAAAACAAAGGCAATTGAAGGATAACCCAGACCAAAATTTATTTTGGAAATCCATTGTTTCCATTGAATAGATGGGTACTATCATTGCTTTTTGATAAATATATCACAATTTTAAAGCCCAATAACCAAGATAACATAGAAGGATTTCATATTTTTATGGATAGATGATTGTGATGAGAGCTTTAAGTAGTTGAATAAGAGGATAATAACTACACTTGTGCTTACATTATCCACGATTGGGGAAGGATTTGGAATATATAATGAATTGTCCAAAAATTCTTTGGTTGTGTACTCATTCAAGATAAAAATGTGATAACCTATTCCCCCCACCAATTAAATATCCATGAGCACATCATACTAACACATGATCTAGAATTGGCTGTAATGATCTTCTCAATAGAGATTTGGTGACATTATCTCGTTAGGGAGAATCAAGACATATCTACAGACCATAAAATCAATAAGTATATATTCAAATAAATAGAACTAAATATGCTCCAATAGAGGTGGTTAGAGCTGATAAAGTGTTTTTATTGTTTAATCCATTACCATATTAGGAATGTAAACAAATTGGCATATTGTTTGAGTATAAAGAACCCTAAAACACTATCCATGATGAGGATTTCAAGGCAAACCATATTATTGGACATTAAAAGGATTCACATGGGGATAATAAAAGGAGTTTTATCCTACCTTTCTCAAATTACTTTTTGACCGTCAATTCTTTAAAGGAGAAAGGAGTCCTAGAAAGATGATGAGTTGATATAGAAAAAGTTATTCAATATCTTGAAGTTCAAATTTTTTAATGATAGATTTATAATGTTTGGACTTCAGATATGTGTCCCATAAAAACCATAAAAGAAGAGGGAGCTTCTGGATGATGCACATTGCTTATAATTCTATATGAATCTAGTAAACTATAAGATATATATATATATATATAAAGCAAAATTATAACGGGATATCATGAATTGGGAGATTTAATAATTCATATCTTTATACTTGGAATTCCAACAAGTCTAGGATGTATGAAAATTTCTATGGGTTTGATGAAAATGTTTCCGAATATAGTATGAAAATTGGAAAACATAACAATGAACATCATCTTTGGACTCCATAGTACATATAAATTCTATAATTCCATCTATGTGGTAGTTGATCTCCATACAAATTTGGAACATTTCATTACTGTTAATGAATATTTCCCTCTTAACCAAACTCACCAAGATATATATAAGGGAAGTGGAAAGGCTATATCATGTGACAATATCTATTGTATCTGATCAAGATATGAGGTTTCCCTCAAGGTTTTGGAGATGAATTTAGTAATAATTAGATACATAGATAATTTTCAATACAACTTATCACACTTAGATGAATGTTTAGTCTCAAAGAACCATTAAAACTCTATAATATGTGTTGAGATATTATTCAATGGATTTAAAAATATGTTGAGATTAATGAAGTCCCCTAATATAATTATCATATAATAATAGTTTCTATTATAGAATTCAAATGGAACCTTATGAGGAAATTTATTGGAAGGGGTGTTGGACTCTGACATACTAGGATTGCGTTGGAGAGTGGAAGCTGATGGGACCTGATATTATCCAAGATTTGAAAGAGAACATTTAAACCATTCAATGTCATATAAAATCTACAAAAATTTCACAAAAAAGAAATGTAGAAAATCATTGATGTGACATGGAGTTTGTTGTTGGAGATAAGGTGTCCCTTCATATATCACCATGGGAGAAATTCATGTGGTTTGGAAAGAAGGGAAATTTTTGTCTAAGATATATCAACCCCTTGGATATCTTTGATTACATTAGAGAAGTGGCCTATCGACTAGCATTACCATCAAACCTATCTCATTTAAATTATGTGTTTCCTGTAACCCTATCAAGGAATTACATACCACACCCATCACATGTACTCAATCAAGAGGTGGTATTATTGGGGAATGATCAATCATATGTGGAGAAGTCGACAATGATCTTTGATTTTAGAGAAAAAGTTTACATAACTTGAAAAATCACCATGGAAAAGTGCTATGGGGGAACCAAAAGTTTGAGGAAAAAAATGGGAACCAGAATAAGTGATGAAACAGATGTACACTGGCTTGTTTTTGTGTATGAAATAAAAATTTCGAGGGAAAGATTTCTGAAGGGGGGAATAATGTAATGATCAAAACTTTTATTCCATTTTGAATACAGAATTGCCTTATCAATTAATGTTGTTATAAAAATCACATGCACTAATTTAGCTATTTTGGACAGTTATAGTATATTGGATTTAAAAGAACATTATGATTCATAATCATTGATAATATAGACACTATATAGTTACCATTGAGATTAGTATATTATGGGTTATAATAAAGTCTAATTGACATAGAATAAAGGAGTGATGGACTTGACCAGTAAGAGCATACCCTATATGCCCATTTATTACAGAATTTGAGGGATATAAAATCAAGGGGATTTACCCTTAACTGAACCTAAGATAAGATTTAACTAATAAATCATGAGACAAACCATTTGAGGGTGTAGTTCAATCTCATTGAGATACCAACCCTAACCATGCTCGAACCACCGTAATAAAATATAACCACCACACACCTTTCCCTTGGGGAATTCAATGATGTAAAAATGGTCAATGTATAATAATAATTATTTTTATATTTTATTTTCAATAAAATAATGATTATATTTATTCATTTTTATTATTACTTTATAAATGATTAAATAACAAGTATGATAAAAAATATATTTTGATATTAGGAAACACAATTGTATTTTTGGGAAATATATTGTTTCATTCAAGATACTATTTTTGATGAATTAAATAATTTTTGAAATAAATTCCAATTTAATAAAATATTATTATTAAATAATATTTATTAAATATAAAGTATTATATAATTTTACAAGGTCAATTTTAAGTTTTATAAGGGCTAGAAAACTTTTATTGAAAAAGGACTAGTATTTTTTAATGAATAAAGATTCTAATTTAAGAGTATAAATTATAAAATTATCAAATTATTTGGATAAAATAAATATTAATTTTGAAATACTCATAGGGAGATAACCCATTGGATATTTTTTAATAATTTTTGGAGAGAGTTAACTTTTTTGGGATAGAATAAAATACCATATAAATATACGGTGTTCTTAATGACATCATAAAAGAATAAACAAGATGTAATTAATACTATAAATAATATCCTTAACAAGAATTATATTTTGACTTTAAAATAATTTGTTTTATTTCATTTTATTACTTCTATTGACCCTTATTTAATCCTTCAAAACCTATATAATATTTTATGTTTTAAAATGAATTCTTTTCAAAACATGACTCAATTTCATCTCCAAGGGTATTATTTTAATGAATTTAGTTATTGTTCTTATTGAATAATTAAATCCACACCTCGTTTGTAGAAAAATGGAAAGAACCATGGAATTTCCTGTTACTTGGATTAATTTATGATATAGTGTTAAAAACCTATGTATATAAACTAATAATGAACCCCCACTCTTTTCTATATAAACCCACCATGTTTGTCATTTATTTTCACTAAAACCCTTAGATCATGAAGTTACTATTAAATTTCTACTCTAGATCCCTCAAAAGGGTTTCTAAATTTTTAATAAGATCCTCTATATCATTTTAATGTACCCTCTCCAGGAAAGAGATCCTCTCCTTCTTATCTTTATTCAAACTCCTTCTTTATATCATGCCTTTTGTTTTCCAATAGTTCATGTTGGAAAATGTTTTTACACATCCTTATTAATTTAATTATGAATTAAAAATGATTATAGACCCCTATGACTCTCATTTAACATTTACATTAATTTTTATGTAGCCCCATTATGCTTTCAAAATTATTTTGTAATTTTTCATGCCAATCATTTTTGTGGTGAATACGCATCCTCATTTCCACCCAAGGGTATTTAATTAGATGTATATATAATTCATTGTTTGGGAACTTCCATATATATAAATCACAATCCAAAATTTTAACACCCTATGTTTTTATGAATTCTGTTTTAAATAAGTTAAATTTCCTTGATAGTTTTCACTACACACAACACCGGGTCAACTTGCATTACACACGACATGGAGCTTTAACAAAAAACACAATATATAATTATTATAATTATTTAAACACAGTCAAAAAATATGAATTAAAATTAGAGAAATAAATTTTAATAAATATTTTTTAAATATTAATTATATTTTTTATATATATGTATAACATATAGATAATAAAATACATACATTTCGTTAAAGTATTTTATGATTTAAAGTTATTGTTTTCTAAAAAAAATGTTTTTACAAATTTTTATGAACAATAATAAAATTAATTTTTGAAAATTTTGAAATTTAATTTGACAAAATAAATTTCAATTTTGATATAATCATTTGAAAATTATCTTAGGGTGATTTTTTGGGATTTTTAAGAAAAGATTCATTTTTGGATGAATACTGAAAAATACTCAATTTTTAATTGAAAACAGAATTTTCATTTAATTTGTTTATAATGTATAATTATATTTTAAATTTGTTTTAAAGTAAAATTACTTCAATTATATATCAACTAATCTAATTTAATTCATTTGTATAAATTTAATTTTTAATTTTGAAATGAAAACATTTCAACCTTTTGGACATTTCACTTCCAAAACCCGCTTTCTCGTTGCGTCTGTAGGATAATTTTTAAATTTAAATTTTAACCTCTTATGAATGGAATTTGTAAAATTAGATTCTATATTTTTATATCAGTATAATTTATATTATATAATATTTTCAACTGAATGTTTTACTAAAATTAATGTTAAAAAGAGTAAAAATTATTTACTGCGGTTAAGGTAAAACTGGGTTTACCTAAGGGTTAAACAAATATTATAACGGTTGAAAATAAAACAAAATATTTCCAAAACCTGTTTTATATAAATATTTAAAACTTATATATTATATTATATATAATTTTATATTTTGTATCCTTGTGATAAGAAAACTACATTGGTGTAATTAATTCTTTCAGAAAAAGAACAAGTGTGCCACTCATCTAACTTATAAAAGTCCACCCTATCCTATCTTATTCACTCATCCCTTTTGTTTCATAAAATATAAAACTAAATAACTTACCAAATAATATAAAATAATATTATAATCCTTATTTGTGGAATAAATACATCATAAGATGAATTTCAGTGTAAACCAATGGAAGATACCTAAAGAAGAGGCAACATTCATCAACGAGCATTTTTATTTTATTTCTTCCCCAACTAACTTAAATTATTATTATACCTTGTCGATATAATAACATTTTTATATTCCATATACAGATATGTTTATATGTTAAGTTAATTACATAAAACTATCTCCACTTCCAATAAATGTGTTATCCAATCCTCATTTGTGTGTACGACAGACTACCCCCTCACGAACCGATGTCATTCGTTTTCCCATTTACACCTATAAAGGATGAACATAATGATTTATTTGTTATTTATATTTTATATTTATGATATTATTATCCTTCTATAATCATAACATTACATATAACTTTATACTATCCATTTTTTGGGAATACGATAACATTACTCATGTGTACGTCGGACAACTGCCTCACAGAGCGATGTGATTCGTTCACAATTTAGATGAAAGAAAATGAAGATTATTTTAATAAAAATATGTGGTATATATGACATAAAGATGAATATATAATGTTAATATATCATTTTAATTTATTTTTTTAATCTAATAAGAAAATTGAAATAAATTTTATGTGTACATATGACATACTGTCTCTATAAACGATGTATTTCATTTTATATCAATAAATTTCATGGATTATTATAAATAAATATATAATGAATATATATTATATTAATATAATGTTTTAAATTATGGATATAATTAAATTATGATAAAATTAATAGGACCATAAAAATTAAAAATAAAAACATATACGAAAAGCAAAACTGTTATTACTCAAAACGCATCGTTAACATAAAATTGTTACTAAAAAAGTAATAAAAGGTCATAATAAAGTAATATATGGTATTATTTATAAGTATATTTTTCTAGAATTATAAAAAAATTATATTTATTATACATTAGTTTTGAATATTTATGGTGGATGTCAAGACTTAAAGTAATATATTTTCGTCTCACTTTTATTTTTTGTGAGACAAATTCCATATTCACGATGTGTTTATTTTATGTGGTGTATATAATGATCATGAATATATTTTATGATTATTACCATGAAGAGTATGGTGATTTATAAATCAATTTTTGGATCTCTCTTTTATGGGGTTTATAGTGTCAATGTTATCAATATTGTAGGGGGATTGTAGTCTCTCTTTTATTTATGAGAGACATGAAAATTCACCACTCGTTTATTTTATGTGGTTTATATAATTAAAATTGTCAAGTTATATCATTAAAATCTTTATTTTCATGATATATGATGTTTAATTCAATGTTATTATTTTTTGGGTCTTATGATTCAAAATCTTACTAAAGCGGTTAGATATTTTTGTCTCAATTTTCATTCTTTGAGACACACATTTTATTATGCACCAATATTTTTTCATGATGTGTATATACAACCCATTTTACATGTAATATAATGAATTTATTTACCCTCATGATATTTTATGTTATTACTTGTTGGGTATTATGATTCAAATACAAGGAAGTGGTAATAATTTTATATTACTATCTCATCATTAATCGAGATTATTTAGGATTATGTTACAAACGATAAAGTATTATTATCCATATTTAAATAAAATCAGGCATTTTTTGTCCAATGATTATTCATGATATTTTATATTAATATTACCATTTTTTACTATTTTTTAATTAAACTAATTTGAATAAATTTTCAAAGAAAAACTAAATTTATTTATTTCTCGGTTTGAAATCCATTTTCTTCCAAAACCACGTTCTCTAAAAATGTTTTAAAAAATATTATTTTATCCTATGAATTTTAATATACATTTTTATACATGTTTTACTATTTACAATATGTTTTTAATGAATTATTCTTATCATTTTACAAACAATTCTGGTTTTTCATTTATCAAAAATGTGAAAGAAATATTATTTTTAATGTGTATGACATGAATAAAACTTCCCATCATCATAACCATTATTTTATTTGAAGAATAATTTATATTTTTTTAGTTTTTATTTTCATAGAAATGGATTTTGAAAATGTTTTATGTTTTAAATTTTCTTTTCAAAGGAGAAAGGATATTCTCCCCAAAAATGTTTTAAATAACTTTTAAAGATTACTTTATAAGTCTTAAAGTTATTTTAAAAGATACATTCAAACTAATATTTCAAAATATTTCTATATCTATGATGAAATACTTTGATGATAATTATTCTTTACTTCGGATATAATCCAAGGACAACATTATTATCTATATGAATGGTTTATGTTTATGATAGAATGATGTTTATGAGACCCATTTCATTTCATGTGTTATATTATGTTAAATGTTAATGATCTTGTGGAATACATAGATATGGTTTTGATCACGATATAGGTGGGTCATACATCTCCCTCCAATGAATTGGGTAATGATAAATGTTATATGAGCTTAGAGGGTACACAAGTGGATAGCCCAAGCTTGAAAAGAATGTTACATGGGTGGTTAGCCCAATCCCTAAAAGGAGAATACATGGATGGTTATCCCACACCTAAAAGAGGGTACACAGGAGGTTAACCTAAGCCCAATGTAGGTACATAATTGGTTATCCCAAGACTAATATGTTATAAATGTCTTGGTGGGTATCCTTGACATAAGATTTTACTTTCTTATATGTATTCAGAAATATTTTTCTTATACAAATGATATTCCCATATTGATAATGTTATTTGATTTCCTTATGATTCATGTCTTATGAACTTCCATTCTTTATTTCATGAATGTAATGGCCAAAAATTTTATCAATGGAAAATACATTCTAATAATTATGTCATAATCACATAAATCACATTAATAATAAAATTCAAATATCAGAAATGAAGTATTAAAAAATAACAGGTATTTTCAGAAGTTAAGGAACATTTAACGGTGGAATAGTAACTTGAACATTAGAATACTAATGTGACCCTTATGAATAGTAAACCGAATAATATAAAAGTAACTTCACCTATGAAATTATAAATAAAAGTTAGGCATCCTATAAATTAAATTATGTTATAAATTATATCATAGTGTATGTAAATAAATATTTTGAAAATTATTAATTAAGTGTTGGTATTTTTTTGTAGATTAAAAATATTTAATTAAAATTTTATAATTAATATAATGATTTAAAAGAAAATTTATTTTCATAAAATTTATTAATAAATTGATATTTTTTTTGTCTTATGATGTTAAGATAATTTTATGAGACCTTATTTAAATTTTCAATGTGTTATAAAATCAGTTATAATTTTAAAATCTGTATTTTTTGAATAAATGATATTGTTAAATAAAAATTTTGTTTATTATATCTAGAAAATTATTTTGATAAAATGGAGTTCATTTTTTTAATTCTACATATAAAAATATGTTTTGAGTGAATTTTTGGTATTTTTCTAAAATACATGAATTTTAGGTGAATAGTAAAATACAAAAAAATTCGATAAATGCTAAATTCAAGAATTTTTTGAGTCACTGTTGATGTAAGGATGAAGAAAGAACCATTATTTTGAACTAACAATAAATATTTTCTATATTTAGTCACAATAATCAACGCATCTGATTGTCTTGATCCAATATAATAAAGCAATGATTAAAATAATGGGAAAACACCCCTATCCTCCCCTATAAATACCACCCCTCACCACATCTTCACTTCACAGCTTCCAAAATTTTAGACTTATCCAAATTTTGATGAATACACCTACCAATACCCTACCCCAATTTTAGAAGATCTTGGTCTAATCATAATACAAAAACCTTTTCCCTAAGGAGGTTTCCAATTAGGAGAAATTTAGGAGGTAAATTCCTCTTTCCTTTTCTTTTAATTTATTTTCATATTTTTTTCTTATTAAATCCTACACTACACTCATCCAAATGGTATTATAAATCCAATAACTACCATATTATATAATGTTATTATTTTAATGGAATAATCCCTCATTAAACCCCTTGCCTCTCCCTTTTGTTTTAAATCATTCATGGATGGTAATAAAACCATTTTTATGGTTAAGAAAATTATAATATATGTATTAAAACCTATTTAATTTTATGGAATAATTATATACACATGATTGAAAATAATAAAACAAAACAAGTTCGCTGTGAGCGAAAACAACCCTACATAATCCAAACAATTATTACTAACATATTATCCAACGATTCATCCTAAAAAAAATTAGAAAATGATTTATATGAACATATAAAATTGTGTATGTTTATTAATAACATGCAACTTCAATTCTGAATTTTTATTTCCATTTTACATAAACTTTGATAACCTTATACAAGCGAACCGATCAAGAAAACTATGAAAAAGAGAGCTCCTAGGTGATGAAATTGAATGCTATAACTCATTAAAAAGCCCATAAATTAAATTAATAAAATTATATTAAATAAATTATATTTATAAAATATTTTTAATTAATTAATTATTATATTTAGTTTGATTATACAGGATATTAAGATCAAGTACATAACCGTTTCGTATAAAAGGTAAGGGATTCCTTCTGAATCTCCATTTTTCCTTAGGGTTACTTTTTTCTCTCTTTACTCCAATTTAATGCTTATATAGTTTTATGTACCACTTATAAATTTTATTTATGTGTTCTAAACACATGTATCCAGATCATATCATCCTTCTTTGATAGATAAATACTTGTTTAAAAAAGGATCTATTCTTAATTCTTCTCGATACACAGGCCCGATTAATGGGAACTTTCTAATTTCTTACTAATTTTTAATTGAACTCAATAATATATTTTAAGATACCATTATTTTTATAAAATCAATCATTTAATCATGAAAAACTAACTTGGTTAATTTCTAGTTTTATGAAAACAAATAAGCCTTTTCCACTTTAAATACTCCCTAATATATTCTTTAACTCCACTAAAAGGTTTCATTTCTAATGTTTATTAATCAATCTTTTGAGTGTTTTCACATTAGTTTGACAGAAATTATCATGATATATTACTATTTTACCTTATTAATGTTCATTTATTATTTAAATCCTTTCTTTTATGGACACCATTATAACATTCCCTTATGTTATGCCCTTTTCCAGGATTACGATACCCAATTCTTTCCGTGGGTAACCCTTATGTTTATGTTTGATTCCTTATATATGTTTCTTCATGTGGAATCCATATTAATGAAACTTTTATGATGGGTGTGCCCAGATAAAACTCCAATGAATTGGGTAATTTTTGCCTCATGATATGTCAAGTTGGGACATAGAGTGAACCAGATTCCTTTATGGGAGTTTGTCTACCATATCTTTGAAGCTAGCCTAGAATCAAGTTTATGTATTGTTATATGTTGTTTCCACATTTCTATGATGCCATGGTTATATTTTTCCATGTTATACATGTTATTTTTCCTTATTTTTATTCATGTTTCATGCCATTATGTTATCATGTTATGTATTCTAAGCCATGTTCTATTTTTTAATCATATGCTTACTACCTTACTGGGATTTTTATCTCATCCATTTTGTTCATGTATTCCCCAAGTTATCTGATGGAGATACATGAAATAAATACCGGTTAGGAGATCATTTTGGATATTAAATGAAATATGTTTTTATCCTGTTTTCATGATATTTAATTATATATATAATCTTCGAAATAAAATAGACTTTACAATCCTTGAATTGTAATTTGATAGCTAATTATGCTTAATATATTTTAATGATATACGTAAAAGGATAGGGTCGCTATCATTAGTATCAAATAAAATGTTTTTTTATTTTTGGATTATTACTAGGAAACTATAGTGAAATTCTTAGGGATAAAACTATGTATGAGAAAACATCCCTAAATTTTTGTTAGTATAGATTAGATGGGTTTTCAAGAAAATACGTCCATTTTTAGATACAACATTTGGATTTGGTTTTGGAACATATGTACCTTTTGTTTTTGGAAAAGAAGGAAAGATAACATTAATGAAGAAGATCAGAAGCCGTACATAAGAAAAGCCATGAAGGGAAATTGTCCAGCCAGAGATGGTTGCCATCGAAGGGGCCTAAGGCTACCAGCTGATGGGCTGCATTGTTTCCTTCCCTTTTGGTAAAGGAGAAGGTGTAGTGAGAGAAGCCTTGGAGAAGCGAGCGAATTATCCTGATGATGAAGCCAAATGACTGGAGTCCAGCGTCGTTGTGGTTAATAGCATCGATCAAGGTGAGACAGTCAGACTCAATGATGACATCAACCCATCCACGTTCCCCAGCAAGCATCATACCTACAAGGATGACTGAGGCATCAACAACTGCAGGTTCCACGAAGGCATGATGTGATTCATATTTTGCTACAATGATTTTCCGCAGATGATTACGGACGAGGATACCAAGAGAAACAAGCCCATCCTTGGGGAGATACGTGTCCACATTAAGCTTATGAAACCCTTCTGTTGGGGGGTTCCAATAAGGGGGACATGAGGGGGTTACACATGGCATAAAGTGTCCTTTGTGGTCCTTCCAACCCTCAATCCATGAAGTGGCCCATTCAATCCTGAATTCAGGAGGTTTATGAATGTGGTGAAAAACATAATCGTTACACCGAACCCAAATGATCCAGGCCAGGGTGTAGAGTGAAGCTTCCTTAATCGAAGAAAGAGAGGGACACTAATGCATTAGAAGATTGGGGAGGTCAGAGGTAATGTCGAATGAAGCATCTAAAATCGGGCCCCATTTATTCCAAAATTCCTTAGCTCCCAGGCAGTGAATGATGGCGTGCAAAGGAGGTTCTGAAATATTCGGGTACAAAGGGCAGGACTCAACACTGGCCATATTTCGGTATACAAGAAGGCTCATGGTAGGGAGGGTGCCCGTGCACACCTGCCACCAAAATTGGCATATTTTTTGGGGGATGTTGAGCTTCCAAAGTGATTTCCATAGTCCCTAATCACGGTCGACAATGTTTATTCCAAGAGTCAGTTTGTACCCAGATCTCACCGTGTATTCACCTGAAATTTCATTGGTCCAGAATAGATGGTCGGGGCCTGCATCAGGGACCTAGGGGATGCTCAGGATAATTATTTGGTCTCTTTTGTTAAACCATTCATGGATCTTTTCCAAACACCACCCCAGGCCCTGGTCTGAAAGGAGGTAGTTGACTGTGGTGTCTTCAAGACCTAGTTGGGTGAGGGATGTCTCCCGCATACCATCCTTATCGACAATATAGGGATCGATCCAGATGTTGAAAGATGATCCATTCCCAATACTCCAGCCCAACCCTTTTTCTAGGAGATTTAGGGCCCCCCAAATGCTTCTATAGAGGAAGCTAGGATGAGGTCCAAGAGAGGAAACATAGGAGTTCTTGTGGGGAAAGTACTTAGCTCGGGGTACCCGCGCATAGAGAGATGATGGACGATTAATGAGGCGCCATCCTTTCTTGGACAACAATGCTTCATTGAAGAGAAGAAGGTTCCTGAATCCCATCCCACCCTCCGACTTGGGTTTGTAGAGTTTCTCCCATGCCATCCAGTGGGGTTTATTTCTTCCATCATTTCCCCCCACTAAAAGTTGGAAGTTTGTGAATGGATCTGATTGACGATGGCCACCGAGAGCTTAAACAGTGACATAAAATTGCTGGGGATAGACTGGATGACGATTTTATTGAGGGTTTCTTTTCCAGCTTTAGAGATGATTTTTGGGGTCCAACAATGAATGTTTTTCTCAATCCTGTCCACCAGAGATGCAAATATTTATTTTTAGGACCGACCAATAACCATGGGAATCCTAATATACTTTTGGTGTTTATCGACCATATGGATGCCTGCAGATGCACAAAGTTCATCTCTCTTGACAAGAGGCACCCCTGCGCTGAAGGAGATTTCCAATTTGCTGTGATTTATAGACTGTCCAGACGCCCACTCATACTGCTGGATAGCATGGCTGATCACCCAAAATTAATTTATAGTTGCTATGGAGAAAAGAAGGCAGTCGTCATAGAAGAAGAGATGCGACACTAGTGGCATTTCACGATAGATATTTGCCCGATGAATATACTTAGTGGATGCGGCCCAGGAAATAAGGTTAGAGAAAACATCAACCACCAAGATAAAGAGAAATGGGGAGAGGGGATCTCCCTGGATCAGGCCTCAGGTTGGGGTGAATCCTCTGGTGATCACCCCATTGACCTTGATTCTGAAGGAGACAGTCGAGATGCAGTGCATGACAATATCTGTCCATTTAGGTGTAACAACTCCAGAAGTTATTATAGGCTAGATATTGGGTAACCTGGTACACAAAAATGGGCCTTACTACACACCTGGTTTGACACTCCTAGGGGATATTATTGGGTAAATTCATGGCCACATTATGAACCATTATTAAGGGATAAAAAATTCCAATAAGAATTTATTTAGGAAACAGATCATGGATAACCTAGATTGAAACCTAGGGATCACAATTTTATCCTTTTTTATTCAATGTTTCCTTTTATAATTCTTATTAGTTATGTGTTAAATTCATCTAATAGTAATTTATTTTTCCTAGTTAATGAATGGAAATAGAAGAACTTGTTCCAAAAATCAATGTGATTGGAAATATTACAATTAAACTAATGATATTCTAAATATTATGGGAATGGGTGATCAAAACTTCATGACAGTACTTAGTCAACCAGATTAAGTTAAGAATAAAAACATTAATCATGTGGAACACCCTATTTCTCCTAATAGATAGAAAGTTGTAATCCAATAATTTATGTAGAAATGGCCTCCCACATTTAGTGGATCTTCTGATCCCCTCCTCATAGAAAAATGGGTTAACTCCATTGAGAAGATAATCTCTGTCTTCTAGTGCTCAGAAGAAGACAAATTTGTGCTAGTAGTTTATCATATTCATGGAAAACTTGATCAGTGGTGGACACTGACCAATAAAAAAAAGTCCAAGGAAAAAATTGATTCCATGGAATTGAAGGATTTTAGGAAAATATTTTTCAATAAATATTTTCCTAGAACCCTTCGTCTTAAAATAGAAAGGGTGTTCCTATTAATCAACTAAAAGGAATATGATTCCATAAGGGCATAACAAGAAAACATCACAACACTTTCAAGATACGAATTTGGCTTTTTCGTAAACCCCAAAATCAAGGTGGATCACTTCTTTAGCAGATTAAAGTTAATTATACAAAAAGTACTAGCAATTTAAGACATTAACAACTATAAGAATATTTTCCGTTGTGCCCTTAAGGTTGAAATGAAGATTGAATACTCTCAGTGTTCCCATTGGATCAGGGGAAAAAGATAAAAATGGATTTGAATATGGGTGGATCGATAGATAAATCCCAGGATGGAAAGAAGACCCAACATACCATGTGTCAACAGTGAGGGAATAAGCAGCCTAAAAACAACTTAAACGGAAACGAAGAGATTCTTAAAATGTGGAAGATAAAGGAATATGGATAATAACTGTCAATGGGATATGAATAGTACCACTAATACAGAATAATAAAGGATGGTTTAGATCAACAATCTACATGTAGTGTAGTGTTTCAAATGCAAGGAACATGGGCCTTATTCAATCCATTACCCTAAGCCAAGGGTTGTTAGAGGAAATAAACAACAACAACCTCCAAGGAATAAGGGAAAGGAATATTCTATCAATACTACTGCGGTGGACCCTGAAAATGATGTGGTGATTTGTATACTAGTTATTCATTCTAAAATAGTGAAAATAATTTTTGATCATGGTTCTACACATTCTTTTATATCTTGCAAAATTAGTAGAACTATTCAATCACCATTTAAAAATACATAGGTTGAGTCACTTGGTGAGAATATAAAATGGGGAAATTATAAAATACGAAGTATAAAAATCCTCCACAATTAATTTTTTTGGACATAAAATAAAAACAAATCTTATAATACTCCCTTTGGTAGAGTTTGATTCTATATTTTTACATGGATTTAATATCTTTATATAAATCCAACCTCAACTCTATGGAAAGGGAGATATGACAACCCTGCTTTTATTACAAATTTAAAAATGATTTATTACATAAAACATAACTTGATACAACAAAGAAGATCGAGAGTTTTAGTGTATTTGGGGATTAGGATCATTACATAAAAACGTGAAACATGAAATACAACATCTTTATTGAAATCTTCCTTTACATGACCACTACATTCCCTCGTACTTAGCATTGCATGGGATAACCTGGGGACATTCATAAGAAAAGGGTGAGCTATAAATCCCAATAAGGGATTACACATGGAATAAAATGAGGAGTACAACACATGTTAGACAATAGGCATATCAATAGAACATAAAATAAACATGATCATAAAGGCATGATAAATCATGATGATCATAACATGGAAATGTGGCAACAACACTTAACATGGAATTAGCATGAGCCAAGGCTCATTGCACATGGAGCATGAGTAAATCCTCATTGCACATGAAGCACGAGTAAACCCTCGTTGCACTTGAATTATCATGAGTCAACACTCATTTCACATGACGTATCATGATACTATACTTTACCCAATGCATTGGAGTGCTATAATGGCGCACCCTTCTTAAACATTTCATTTTATGCATATGTGTGCCACATGGATCATAAAACATGGATTCTCAAAACATAATCATTTATTCCATGAATAAATGTGAAATATATACATGAAATTTTATAATCAATAAGTAAATGTTCATAAAGGTGAATACCCTTGATGGAGAAATGAGCATGGTATTCACGACACAATGGCATTGGCTTAGAAAATCGGTGCGATTTCGGCAGCGTAATTGCGTGACATAAGATTTCATAAAAATGGTTTGATGAGGGAGAAAGGGGTTCCTCATCATATTTACATGTAATAGAAAGTAAGTAGGTCATATAGATACATGTACCAACAATTATAATGGAATTTAGATTCATGATACAAATGTATTTCTTGAATGTAAATTAGGAGAGAGAAGTTCCTTTCGGAATTTCGGCATAGTAACGGGTGTACGTGGGAGGCATTTAATGAGAGAGAAAGGGGTATACCATCATTCAAACATAAAGAGGGCAGTATTAGGGAGGTGAAAAACCATTCCCCAACATTCATTATTGAAATTAAAAGGAAAAACAACTTAATGAAAATTGGAAAAAAATGAGAAAGGAAGAAAAAACCCTTACTTGGAAGTGTGCTTCCAAAGGCTAGAGAGAGGCTTGTGAGAGGATTCTTGGGAGCATGGGGCACCTTGGGAGAATTCTAGAGAGAGTAGGGCAGAGGTTGGACGAACTTAAAAGGCTTTGAGTGAGGAGGAAGTGGGAGCTTGGGTGGGGTTATATAGGAAAGGTGAGAGAATTATTTATTATTTAGGTTTGGGACCCCTTATATTAAATTATTCAAAACCAAAAACCATCCCATTGTTTTTGCCCATGGTTTTTGGAAAAGGGAATAGGAAAAAAATATTTTATAAGGCCCAAGTAAGAACTTCTTAAAATATTTTGCTTGCTTATGTGGAGGTGAGTCACACTCCCATGGGAATTAATTTAAAAAGGCAAGGTGTTGAATAAGTCTTGAGGGGTCCATTAATGCTTTGAAAAGTAAGTCAAAAAAACCCAAAATCACATTATTTTAATGGTAAAAAATATATTGGCCGAACATAAAGATTATAGTATTTTATTACATCACTATTGGGTTATTATGATGTCATAAAACACATTATATATTTAAACAGTATTTAATTTTTACCCAAACATTTGACTGTCTCAGAAAATTATGAAAAATTCACCGTTGGATAATTTCGATGTCTTGATTCCAGAAATGACATTTATTTTATCTAAATAATTTTCTAAATACATTAATTTTCAATTTTAAAATAAAAACTGACATTTATAAAAAATTCACGGGTTTTGACAGAAATGGATTTCAAACCTTAATAAAAATTTTTAATTGCATTCATAAAATTATAAGATCATTTATATTTAATAAAAATTAATTTAATAATAATAATATTATTTTGTTAAAATATTATTTAATTCAAAAATCCCTTAATTTAATAAAATAGATTTCTTAATTAAATAATAACTAAAAACACCATTTGTACTTTAAAAAATATTTACAAAGTATCAAAAATGACTAGAAATTATATTCATTTGTATATACAGAAAATAATATACATGAACATAATACTACTTATTTGTTACATTACCCCTTAAAATAGCTGCATAAGACCTAAGGGTAAGGTGCGCGATGGTGACAGACTCTTGGGGTGGCTCGGATAACATCGCTCGAGTGGTAATTTCAATCAACTTCTACTTCTCCCGTAGACAGTCCCGTTCGAGCGTGACATGATGAATCTCATCTGGGGCTTGGTCAAGGGAGAAGCCCAAAGACGCCACCTCTTTTCCGAGCTTTGACAAATGGGCTTCGTATGAGGAAATTCTACTGGATGAGGCCATCTCGTCCTTTGTCTGAGTAAATTGGATTTGTTAAAGTCCTATATTTATACTAATCATGTGATCACTGTTCAACGACTATATTAGCAATGGTAAAAATTCTTAACATAAAACCAAAGAAGTTAACATTTTATATAAACATAAATATACATTTAATTAGATCAAGAGGGATTTCCATTAATGAAACTTTGGGTCGTTACAATATTCCCCCCTTAAGAAATTTCACCCTGAAAATTTTCCTTTTCCCACACTAAAAAAAATGTGGGTAACTAAGCTTCATCATATCTCCGACTCCCAAGTTGCTTCTTCAAACTTGTGGTTTCTCCACAACACCTTGACGAGTGGCATTGTCTTATTTCGTAGAACTTTTTCTCTATGATCTAAGATCTTCACTGGTTTCTCCTCATACGAAATATCATCTTCCAATTGTACCACCTCAGAAGAGAGTACATGTGAAGGGTTCAGTATGTACTTCCTTAAGAGGGATACATGAAAGACATAATGTAATTTGGTCATGGTAGGTGGAAGTGATAGTAGATAGGCCACAACCCCGACATGATCATGAATCTAGAAGGGGCCGATGTACCTTGGAATTAACTTCCCTTTCCTTACAAACCTCATGACCTTATTCCACAGAGATATGCGTAGAAACACCATGTATCCAACTTTAAACTCAAGGTCCCGTCGACGATTATCTGCATAAATCTTCTGTCGACTCTGGGATGCCTTGATATGCTGCTGAATGATTTTAACCTTCTCCACCATTTCATCGACCATTTCTGGTCCAAGAAGCTTACGTTCACCGACCTCATCCCAAAATGCCAGTGTTCTACACCTTTTCCCTTACAGGGATTCATATGGTGAGATTTGGATGGTTGAGTGGAAATTGTTATTATAAGAGAACTTAACCAGAGGAAGATGTTGATCCCATTATCCTTTAAAATCCATTGAGCATGCTCTCAACATGTCCTCAAGTGTTTGGATAGTCTGCTCGGATTGGCCATCAGTTTGAGGATGATAGGCCGTACTGAAGTTCAGTTCAATATTCATAGCATGTTGAAGACTCTTCCAAAACTTAGAGGTGAATCTTGGGTCTCAGTCAGACACAATAGATAGTGGTACTCCATGCAACCTTACCACTTCCCTGATATATATCTGTGCCAGTTGATCCAACGAGAAATCCTCCCGAATAGAAATGAAGTGTGCAGTCTTTGTAAGATGATCCAAAACAACCCAGATTGCATTGTTGCCTTTTGATGTCCTTGGAAGTCTAGTGACAAATTCCATGGTGATGTTCTCCCATTTCCATTCTGGTATGGGAAATGTTTGCATCATCCCCTTATACTTCTGCCTTTATGCCTTCACTTTCTGACACACCAGGCACTTTGATGTATATTCAGCGATCTCTTTATTCATATTATCCCACCAAATGTTTTCTTGGAGATCTCGATACATCTTTGTGCTCCCTAGGTGAATAGAGAAATTTTAACTATGTGCATCATCCAAAAGTTCCTTCTTCATCTCCAGACATGATGGAACACATAATCTTTTCCCAAACTGCACAATTCCTTCTTCATTAACATTAAACTCAGAGGATTTCCCTTTTTTTATAGCTTCCACTTTTTCTTGAATTCCCACATCATCCTTTTGATCATCCTTTAACCTTTCCAAAAGAGATAGTTGAGCAATAATTTTTGAAAGGATTGATGATGTTTCCTTCTTTATGATTCCCACCTCCATCTTCATCAAGTCTAAGAAGATTGGATCCTTCTCAATTCTCATCATTGATAGAATTGCTGGGTCCTTTCTACTTAGGGTATCTGCCACCTTGTTCACTTTCCCAGGGTGGTAATGTATTGAATAGTAATAATCCTTGATGAGATCTACCCATCTTCTCTGGAGCATATTAATCTCTTTCTGTGTGAATATATATTTAAGACTCTCGTGGTCAGTATATATCTCACATTTCCCTCCATAGAGATAATGCCGCCAAATTTTTAAGGCAAAGATCACCGCCGCCAACTCCAGATCATCTGTTGGATAGTTTCACTCATGGATTTTCAACTACCTTGAGGAATAGGATTTAACTTTATCATTCTTCATTAGCACACAACCTAAGCCCTTATTTGAAGCATCACTGAAAACAACAAAAATTTCCCCACTTGTGGGTAAAGTGAGCATGGGAACAGTGATAATCCTCCTTTTCAACTCCTTGAAGCTTTCTTCGCATTCATCACTCCAAGAAAACTTTACTCCCTTTCGAGTTAGCTTGGTAAGAGGGTTGGACAATCATGAGAAATTTATCACAAATCGTCGATAATATCCAGCTAACCCCAAGAAGCTACGGATATCTGTTACCGATGTTGGCCTCAGCCATTCCTCAATTGCATTTGTTTTGGAGGGGTCCACAGATATCCCATTTCTTATGATGATATGGCCTAGGAATAAGACCTCCTTCAACCAGAACTCACACTTGCTGTACTTTTCATATAGATTCTCCTTGCGCAAAGTCTCTAGTACAGTTTTTAAATGCTCCTCATGATCCTCCTTGGTTTTGGAGTATATTAGAATATCATCTATAAAGAGTACCACAAATTTGTCAAGGTAATCTCTAAATACTCTATTCATCAATTCCATGAATATTGCTGGAGCATTGGTGAGTCCGAAAGGCATTACTATAAATTCATAGTGCCCGTATCTTGTACGAAAAGCAGTCTTGGGGACATCTTCCTTCTTCACCCTTACTTGATAATATCCCGACCGCAAGTCCACCTTGGATAAGTATTGTGATCCACGCAGCTGATCAAACAATTCATCGATTCTTAGGAGAGGATACTTGTTCTTTATCATGATTTTGTTAAGTTCACGATTATTGATGCAAAGCCGCATTGACCCATCCTTATTCTTGATGAAGAGGACTAGTGCACCCCATGGTGAAGCACTTGGGCGTATAAACCCTTTATTCAGATTCTCCTGTAGTTGTTTCTTCATCTCTTCAAGCTCTACAATAGCCATTCTTTATGGAGTCTTGGATATTGATAGCGCCCTAGGTATAAGTTCAATTGAGAACTCAACATCTCTTCTTGGAGGAAGACCAGGCAGTTCCTCGGGAAACACTTCAGCGAATTCCCTCACAATAGGAATTTTTTTCAAGGATGGTTTCTTCCTTAGACTCAATCATCTGAGCCAGATATGCATGCTCATAAGGCAGTAATATCCATTCTTGAGATGATGGAGCTAAAGAAGATTCATCTTCCTCCCGACACTTGTAAATAATCGGGGGTCGATTCTCCATATGTAGTGTGATTTCCCTCTCCCGACAATTTATGTTGGCTCTATATAAGAAAAGTCAATCGATGCCAAGAATTGCATCAAATTCCACCAGAGGGAGTATGACGAGGTTCACCTAGAAATTAAATCCACATAATATAACAGGGGAGGACTTATATTCATGGGATGCAATGATTTCCCCATTTTCCGTACTCACTGACATCTTTACTTCCATGATTGTTGATGGTGGTGGGATTGTTCTACTAAACTTTAGAGATATAAAAGAATGTATAGAACCTGAATAAAAAAGTATGTTTGCTATTATTGAATGAATAACTAGAGTACCTGTCACCACTTCGTTGCCAGGGTTCATTTCGGCAGAAGTGATGGCAAAAGCTCTTCCTTGCTGCCTTGGAGGTTGCTGGTTGTCTCCGAAAACCATTGGATTAGGGAACAGATTTGAAAAATGATCCAGTTCTTTGCATTTGTAGCATTGAAAAATGCTTTTTGGTTTGAATGGAGTGTTTCTCTCCTCTGTCGCAGCAGTGGGTCTTTCTTTCCAATAGTTAACAGCTAAGTGCCCTTATCTTCCACACCTTAAGAATTTTCTCGTCCCATTAAGGCAATTTCCAGGGTGCTTCTTCTGCACTTTTGGAAAGTGGGGTGATGGATCTTCATAGCACTGTTGGATTTATCCATCATACCACCAGCATTGAATTCCACCTTACGCTTCTTTTCCCCATGATACCCCTATGATTCCCAGATCTCCATTTCGACCTTGATGGCACATCGGACAATTTCCTCATAGATGTCAAAGTCACGGATCGCTAATGCTTTCCGCAAGCTAGGATTCAGCCCACCAAAGAAGTGGTCAACCTTGAATTCGGAGGTAAAGACAGAGCCGGAAGCGTATCATGCAAGCCTTGTGAAGTTTTCCTTGTACAATCCAACAAATTCTTCATCTTTTTTCTTGAGGGAAAGGAATTCCCTTTCCATCTTAAGCCAAAGGGTGTGCGGAAAATATTTATCGAAATACATCTTTCGAAAATCCTTCCATTCCAACGCCTCGATCTCCTCCTCAAGTTTCATATTTTTTTATCAACGTCCACCATTGATCAGCTTCACCCTCCATATAATAAGCATCCAGGAGAACCTTCTCTTATTCAGAACATTGAAGGATGGAGATGATCTTTTCAATGGAGTTGATCCATTGTTCAACGATCGTGGGATCAGATGATCCACTAAAAGTAGGAGGCCTTTATCTCATGAAGCTCTCGATAGTGACTTGTTCTTTCTTAGGGGGGGGGGGGGGGTTGAACGATCCTCTTGACCCGTGTTTCTATTCAAAACATGAGTTATATGAGAGAGAAGCGTGAAAAATTTCGTGATTCCCGCTTCCATTGGATTTGGCATCTCATTAGTACAGTAATCACACTGATCTTCACAACGATTGTTAGTCCGAGTCCTCCTATTACCGGCCACTGGATGGAATAAAAGGAAAGTTAGGGGTAACACATAAAGGGTAATCCAAAGACAAAAGTTTATGAATTATAAATAAACTTTTATTTCCTTAACTCATGTGTCTATAGGCTTCAATCTAGGCCTTTCATGATCTACTTTCTAACATATATTCTTAGGGAAATTTTTTTAATTCCCTTAATAAGGGTTCATACTAAGCTTGTGAATTTATCAAAACATATATCCCGAGAGTTTCGTAACCAAGAGTGCAGCATGTCCCATTGTCGTGCACCAGTTCCCGTTCGAGTCTAGCTCAAAGCGGTGTTTTCGGGTTTTAACCCTAGGATACATCTGTGCCAGAGCCGCCTCTACCTGCTCGTATCCAGATAGAGATGTATTTGTTTGATAAACCACTTACTCAGTACTTAAAAAAACTTAGGGATGTTTTTATTATACTTAGTCTTGTATATAAGGCTTTACTAGGGTTTCCTAATCCCCAAAATAACCAAACCTATCCTTTGATACCAACTATGACAACCCTGCTTTTATTACAAATTTAAACATGATTTATTACATAAAACATAACATGATACACCAAAGAAGATCGATAGGTTTAGTGTATTTGGGGATTAGGATCATTACATAAAAACATGAAACATGAAATACAACATCTTTATTGAAAACTTCCTTTACATGACCACTACATTCCCTCATACTTAGCATTGCATGGGATAACCTGAGGACATGCGTAATAAAAGGGTGAGCTATAAAGCCCAGTAAGGGAGTACACATGGAATAACATGAGGAGTAAAACACATGTTAGACAATAGGAATATCAATATAAAATAAAAGAAACATGATTATAAAGGCATGATAAACCATGATAATCATAACATGGAAATGTGGCAACAACACTTAACATGGAATTAGCATGAGCCAAGGCTCATTGCACATGGAGCATAAGTAAATCCTAATTGCACATAAAGCATGAGTAAACCCTAATTGCACTTGAATTAGCATGAGTCAACACTCATTGCACATGACGTATCATGATACTATACTTTACCCAATGCATTGGAGTGCTATAAGGGCGCACCCTTCTTAAACATTTCATTTCATGCATAAGTGTGCCACATGGATCATAAAACATGGATTCACAAAACATAATCATTTATTCCACGATAAAGATATGTGAAATTTATACTTGAAAATTTATAATCAATAATTAAATTAGCATAAAGGTGAATACCCTTGATGGAGAAATGGGCATGGTGTTCACTACAAAATGGCATTGTCTTAGAAAATCGGTGCGATTTCTGCAGCGTAACGGTGTGACATAAGGATTCAAAAAAATGGTTTGATGAGAGAGAAATGGGTTCCTTATCATATTTACATGTAATTTAATGTAAGGAGGTCATATAGATACATTTACCAACAATTGTAATTGAATTTAGATTCATGATACAAAGGTATTGCTTGAATGTAAATTAGGAGAGAGAAGTTCCTTTCGGAATTTTGGCATAGTAACGGGTGTACATGGGAGGAATTTAATGAGAGATAAAGGGGTATCCCATCATTAAAAAATAATGAGGTCAGTATGAGGGAGGTTATAAACCATACCCCAACACTCATAATTGAAATTAAAAGTCAAAACAACTTAAATAAAATTGGACAAAAATGAGAAAGGAAGAAAAAACCCTTGCTTGGAAGTGTGCATCCAAAGGCTAGAGAGAGGCTTGTGAGAGGCCTCTTGGGAGCTTGGGGAACCTTGGGAGGATTCTAGAGAGAGTAGTTAAGAGGTTGGAAGAATTTCAAAGGCTTTGAGTGAGGAGTAAGTGGGATATTGGGTGGGTTTATATAGGAAAGGTGAGGAAATTCTTTATTATTTAGGTTTGGGACCCCATATATTAAATTAATCCAAAACACAAACCATCCCATGGTTTTGGCCCATATTTTTTGGAAAAGGGAAGAGGAAAACAATATTTTATAATTCCAAAGTCCGAAATTCTTAAAATATTAGGGTTGATTATGTGGAGGTGAGTCACACTCCCATGGGAATTAATTTAAAAAGGCAAGGTGTTGAATAAGTCTTGAGGGGTCCATTAATGCTTTGAAAAGTAAGTCAAAAAACCCAGAATCACATTATTTTAATGGTAAAACATATATTGGCCTAAAATAAAGACTATAGTATTTTATTACATCACTATTGGGACATTATGATGTCATAAATCACATTATATATTTAAACAGTATTTAATTTTTACCCAAAAATTTGACTATCTCAGAAAATTATGAAAAATTCACCGTTGGATTATTTCGACGTCATGATTCCAGAAATGAAATTTATTTTATCTAAATAATTTTATAAATATGTTAATTTTAACTTTTAAAAAAACCTACATTTATCGAAAATTCACGGGTTTTGACAGAAATGGCTTTCAAACCTTAATAAAAAAAATTTAATTGCATTCATAAAATTATAAGATCATTTATATTTAATAAAAATTAATTTAATAATAATAATATTATTTTATTAAAATATTATTTAATTCAAAAATACTTTAATTTAATAAAATAGATTTATTAATTAAATAATAACTAAAAACACCATTTGTACATTAAAAACTATTTACAATGTATCAAAAATGACTATAAATTATATTCATTTTTATATACAAAAAATAATGTACATGAACATAGTACTACTTATTTGTTACATAACCCCTTAAAACATCTGTATAAGACCTAAGGGTAAGGTGCGCGATGGTGATAGACTCATGGGGTGGCTGGGATAACATCGCTCAAGTGGTAATTTCAATCAACTTCCACTTCTTCCATAGACGGTCCCGTTTGAGCTTGACATGATGAAGCTCATCTTGGGCTTGGTCAAGGGAAAATCCCAAAGATTCCACCTCTTTTCCGAGATCCGACAAATGGGCTTTGTATGGGGAAATTCTACTGGATGAGGCCATCGCTTCCTTTGTCTGAGTAAATTGGATTTGTTAAAGTCCTATATTTATACTAATCATGTGATCACTGTTCAATGACTATATTAGCAACGGTCAAAATTCTTAACATGAAACCAAAGAATTTGAAATTTTATATAAACATAAAGATACATTTAATTAGATCAAGAGGGATTTAAATTAATGAAACTTTGGGTCGTTAGAGAGATCAGTCTTAATATCATCTTGCATCCTCAAATTCTATACAAGTGTTTAGAGGAGGATGAATATCCTTCAGAATCATCGTCTCAAGAGTGGTTATTTTTTCTTTATGAGCAAGAATATATAGCTCAAATGATTGAGACATAGAAGTGAATCATGCTTGAAGTCATGCCCATTATGAGGTAATATACTGATTTGTTTTCCAAGAGTTTTATGAACTTACTTCTAATCAAGACATTGGATTATTAATTTAATTTATTCTTGGATATTTGCATATATCAATAAACCATATGTAATGGACACCGTAGAGCTGGAGGAACTAATGAATTATTTATAGGAGAATATTGACAAGGGTTCTATATGACTGAGTGCTTCACTATGTGGTTTAACAGTCCTTATTTTCAACAACAAGGATAGATCAATTCACCTCTAAATTGATTATAGTGAGCTTAATAAAATCACAATAAAGAACAATTGTACCCTTCCATGAATAGATGACTTTTTTGGTCAGCTCCATGGAGCCAGTTATTTATCTAAGGTGGACCTTCCATTGGGATATCACCAATTAAATGTGAGGAAGGAAGATATTCCTAAGAATTCCTTTCAAATGAGGCTTGGAAACTATGAGTTTATAATGATTCACTTCAGATTCACTAATGATCCATAAATTTCCATGGATTTAATAAATAGTGTATTTAGAGATTACCTCGACAAATTTGTGGTAGTCTTTATCAATGATATTCTATTATACTCTATGATCAAGGAGGAACATTATGAGAAATTGAATAATGTTCTAATTTTTTTTTAAAGGGATGAAAATTATATTAAATGTGAGTTTTAGATGGAGGAAGTATCATTCTTGGGGCATGTAATCTCTAGAAAAGGGATATCTTTTGACCCTTTTAAGATAAAGGCAATTTAAGAGTGGCCCTAACCAAAATTTTAACAAAGATCTATAGTTTCATTTGTTTATATGGGTATTAATGACTATTTGTGAAGAAATTATCATGATTATTAAACCCACCAACCAAGATGACTCAAAAGGGAGAAAACATTGTTTGGACCAGTGAATGTGAAGATTGATTTAAAGAGATGAAAAATAGGCTTATCACTACATTAATAGTCACACTTCCAAATATTGGGTAACTATTCATGGTGTAAAATGATGCTTAAAATAATGGATTAGGATGTGTATGGATGAAAATTGATAATGTGATAGCCTACGCCTAAAGGAAGTTGAAAATTCATGATAAAAGTTATGTCGTACATGATCAAGAGTTGGCAGCAATGATATATCCATTGAAAATATGGAAACATTATCTCTGTGGGGATATGTTTGAGATATATACTAATCTTAATAGTTTCAAACATATAATCACATAGAAGTTGCTTAATATAGTCATATTATTATTTTTAGATCTCATCAAGGATTAATAATCCTCAATACACTACCATGCTGGTAAGGAAAATATAGTAGTTGATGCTGTAAGTAGAAAGGATCCCATATTTTTATCAAAGAAAAGAATTGGGAAGGGTCCAATCTTCTTAGACCTACAAAGGATGGATATGGGAATCATTAAAGATGGAATATCATTAATCCTTTCTGAAAGATTTATCAACCATTCATTATAGTGAAAATAATGGATTCTCAAAGAAATGATGTGGAAATTCAGAAAAGGGTGGAAGCTATCAAAAATGGTAAATCCTCCGAGTTCATGATCAATGAGGATAGATTTGTAAGATTTGGGTCATAACTATGTGTACTATCCAATCCAAAGATAAATTCGAGGCTTATAAATGAATCACATATCTCAACCTTATCTATTCACCCATGGAGCACAAAGACATATTGAGATATCTAAGAGAACTATTGGTGGAACAATATGAAGAAGGATATTACTGAATATAAGTCAAAGTGCCTTGTATATTAGAAAGTGAAGGATGAAAGATAAAAGTCTAATGCGATCATGAATCTCGTACCCATAACAACATGGATGTGGGAGAACATTACCATGGACTTTGTCGTGGTACTTCAAAGGACATACATAGGAAACAATGCTATATGGGTTATTGTGAATTATCTTAAAATGAAAGGTCACATTATCACAATTAGAGAGGATTTATCACTGGTTCAAATTGCACAGATATACATAAAAGAAGTGGTAAGGATTCATGGTGTACCACTATCGATTATATCTGATTGAGATCTAAGATTGAACTCTATGTTTTGGAAAAGTCTCCAACGTGATCTAATCACTTATCTAAACATTAGTATGACCTATCATCCTCAAAATGATGGAAAATGTGAGCAGACTATTCAGACACTGTAAGACATGTTGGGATCATGTACTATGGTCTTTAAAGGATGAAGTGACCAACCTATGCCTCTAGTTGAGTTATCTTACAACAACAGTTTCCACTCAAGCATCAAAATGGATCCATATGAATATATATATGAGAAATGATGAATAACACAGACATACATGGTTAACGTCAATGAATGTATGATTCTAAGACATGAAATGGTCGAAGAAAATGTGGAAAAGGTGAAAACCATTCAGTAACACATCATGGAATCCCAATGTTGACAAAAGTGCTACATAGAAAATAATTGATGGGACCATGAGTTTAAGGCTGGAGACATGGTATTCCTATACATATCTTCAAGGAAGTGGATCATGAGATTTGGTAAGAATGGAAATCCATGTCCTAGGTACATTGGACTCTTCATGATTATTGATCATGTTAAAGTCATGGCTTATTGACTAACATTTCCACCTTCCCTGTTTAAAGTACATGATGCATTACACATATACCTCTTGAGGAATTACCTACCAGATCCTTCATATGTACTGAATTTAGAGTCAGTAAAGTTGGAGAATGATCTCTCATATGAGGAGTAACTTGTGAAGATCTAGGAACATAGAGATAAATTTCTACACAACAAGACTACTCACCTGGTCATATTACTATGGTAGAACCATAATTATGAAGAGGAAACATGGGAAATGGAGGAAGGGATTATAGAGAAGTACCCTCATTTGTTTTCCCTAAAGTATGTAATACAAAATTTTGAAGTCTAATTACCTAAGTGGGGAAGAATGTAACAACCCAAACTATTATCAATGGAAATTACATTCTTATAATTATGTTGTAAAACCATAAAATCACATTAAGAACATAATAAAAAACATTATAAATGAAGAATGAATAAAATAATAGGTTTTTATAGGAGTTAACAAACATTTACCAGTGGAATACTAACTTGAAATTTGGAATAGTATTGTGACCATTATGAATTATAAACCATACAATATAATAGTAACATCAACAATGAATGTATAAATAAATTTATGAGACCTAATTTAATTTTTCAAAGTGTTATAAAATCAGTTATAATTTTAAAATATGTATTTTATTGAGTAAATGATGATTTTAATGAAAAATTAAATTTCTCATATTTAGAAACATATTTTTATAACATGGATTTCATTTTTTAATTCTAAATTTTGAAAAACTATTATGGTGAATTTTTGGGACATTTTTAAAGTACTTTAATTTATAATGAATATTAAAATATAATAATTTCCAATAAATGTGAAATAAATGAATTATTTTAGTCATTGTTGATGTAAGGATGTGGTAAGGACCATTACTTAGAACTCACATGCACTATTTATTATATTTATTCACATTAATCAACATTATTTCTTGTCTTGAGCCAAAATAATAAACTATTGATGAAAATAATGAGAAAACCCCACTGGTGAAAAAACAAAATTTAATGTTATTTTTTTCATTATATTTTGATGATTGTTTTTAATCCACATCTATAAAGTTAATATAAAAAACATGATGTTCAACATCGATTTTTAAAAACTATTTCCAAACACTTTTCTAATATATTTTAATGATTCATCTTGGGTTTTGATAAAAACCGATGCTAAAATTTAATATTTTTAGAAATTTTTTAATATTACACCCCCAAAAAATCAAATTTCTATGAATTTGTATTAGAATGTAAAATTAAAAAACACATACATGAAATTTCGAACATGATCATTGTTGGTTATTGTTGAATCATTCGTTTGATATCATTATGTTAAAAAATGTATTATAAAAAAATAATCAGTTTTTTGAACAGACTTTATTTGAAAAATGTAATAATACCCATAAAAATTAGAATATACATATATTAAATTGTAATTATACTTAAAAAATAGTTCGTAAACAAAGATCTATGATTGGTAAGTTCATTTTGTGTATAAGACTCAACATCATTGAATGTCTATAATAACATTTAATGCCTATAATAACATTGAATAATATGAGTTTAAAAAAAGAATACTATGATAGAAAATATAAAACAATTAACATGACTAACCTTATGAAATTCAGTAGTTACCCCAATTGTGATTATCAAATACATGAATCGTAGAACATAATAACCACATTCAACATATACTTATAAATAATGATGGGGATATTATAAAACATTAAATTTATAATAAAAACCAACACACACACACAAATATATATATATATATATCAAAAACTATAATAGTATCATTATAAAATATAATTACTATTACTTTCACATATTGGATTGCATTTGGGTTCTTTATTGACATGTAATCTTGTTTAAATTTTTTCCATGACCTTCATTTTCTTATATATCAACTAATAATACATGTAAATAAAATAAGAATTAAATATAATGAACTTATAAAAAATAAGAAAACTAACTTGTCTAAAAATTTGGTAAATTTTTTACGAACACCACCCAGTAAAGATAAAAACCATTATAAGGTGCATTAACTTAGGAATAATATGCCCAACATATAATCCTCCTACAATAAAAAGTTCAAAATAAATAAAATTATAATTAAAATTATTTCATTATTAATATTGTGTTCTTACACCTCAAGAAATGGAAAAAACCAACACCCAATATCCATTTGTAATAATATATCACATATATATGTAATTCTATTATGATTCATCACATATTACACATATGTGGAAATGAATTCTAGATATATAAAACCATAAATGCATGTGGTGTCATTTTTCATAAGAAGAGTGTGTAGAAATATAAATTAAAAAATTAATATAGTTAGTTAATTTAAATCATCTATAATTAAAGAAATAAAAACAATTTTCATTTACTTACATGGAAATCAATTAAAACACATTCACACTGAGCTCTTCAGAATCTATTAGATATATGATATATATTCTGAATATTCTCAATGGATAGTCTCTTCTTCATATATCAGACATCATCCAAAGCTCATAGATATTTCCCAAGTAGGTAGAATCATGATATAATATTTGTATAAAATCATAAATATCAAAAGTATCTATAGTTTTTTGTTCCAGAACCTTTTCTTTCATTTCTGCCATTTATTTTCACTTTAGATACTCCAATATATGTTAAATTTCAGAAAACATTATAAGTAATTTTTTTCAGATGTAATTAATATTAAAAAAACACATACCTCATATGAAGGATAAGGAAGAAGGCCAAATGGCCAAATTAAAAAATGACATATAAAGTCCTGAACTCTGATAACATCCTCAGTATGAAATGGTAGTAGAGAATTAGGATCAACAATATCAAGTATTGATACTCTAGCTGAACCCATCTGCATAGACTAATGTTGCACAAATTCCCCCAAAAAATGAACGAGTCCAAAGACTACAATATGTATATGAGGATATCCAGCATACAATTCAGAGTATAAGGTTGGGTCTAAGTAAGGAGGTGGAGGATCTGAGTAGGCGTGCTAGGAAGGGTTGTATGGATGGGAAGGCTGTGTAATTTACGACTATATCGTCAATTTATCTAATATAGCCTATATAACTAATTTAATTTTATCACTCGTTTACTATTTCATATCATTTAGCTTAGTTTTTAAGGATTTTATTTCTAAGTCTCTTGATTTCTTACTCTGATGAACAAAAGTTTTCCTAATACCAACACCCGACTAGCATCCTCTTATACATATAGGGTGTAGTTTTCTTAAAGTAGTGGGATGTCCATCCTACCCTCATGGATAAAAAGAGATATGTTTGTCTTTCTCCTTAAGTTCATCCTGGAATGAAAAATAATAATGTTATATTAGTGTTTTTAAAATAGAAAAATTCATGAAAAATAAATAATACTTACTTATAATTTTTCCAGCTACTTCATTAGTTTTCTTTGTAATATAATTTTCATTTTCTTCTTCTTCTCAATCTTTTCCATTTTTCATGTAAAGTGGGGGGGGGGAGACGGAGGACCAAATTAGACCTCATCAAAACTGCTAGTTGAGTGAGCTCTTAGTGCTTCATAATTTTCCTCAATCATTTTTTTTCCAATAAATAATACCCTCCACATGATAAAGTACGAGGGTATACATTAATCAACTAGTTGTCTTGATGGGATTTACTAGAGCCCTGTTATAAAAAAAATTAAACAAATATATTAATTGGAACATATATATGAAATTTTAAAATATAATATAATTATTATACCAGAAAGGATTCATCATTTCGATTGGAAACATATTTCTTCCATGTATCTGCATCTATAAATTTATACTTGAGGCATGGGTTTTAATTTTTTCTATTTACAAAAAAATATCTTTTGTTAACTTTATTTAGAAATCTCTTTATCAAAACACCTCCAAAGTGAGACATATTTTCTTTATTTCATTTGTTTCAACAAAATTTAATGTCATCTATAATTTAATAAAATAAAAATTAGTCATTTAAAAGATGTCATATTCAAAAAATAATATAAAATAAATCAATTGAGATATTATACCATTACGACCTTCCAAAGATGATATTTCATCATATTATCGACAAATTTATAATAAGGATATAAAATGATAATCCTGTAACAAATCTACATAGAGATATAGATGATAAACCATGTTGCATTTGACCCAGTTGCATTATAATTATAATAAAAAGTAATATGTAATCGCTCATCTCCCTGTGCAAGTGATAGTTTTGGTAAACATGTAATACCACGTTTACCAAATTGATAACGTGATTTCATAATAGTAAAATAATAGGACTCTATCACTGAAGTCTCATCAGTAGTCAATCAATTAGTTTTTGTAAATTAAAAGTTTATTTTCATCAATTAATTATGTTAATGGATATTTTATAATATGAAAAAAGAAAAATACCTCAGTACATGTTCCTCTGTCTCTATATCTATATTCATGATTGGAAAAAGTAATTATAATGAAATTCTTGTGGGCCTGCATATTAGTAGCCCATTGAATAATATGAAAATAAGAAAACTGAAATATATAAGTAAAAAAATTGAATATATGTGTATGTTTAAGAAAAATAATAATGATGTTATTATTATTAAACAAAAATATATATAAGATAAACTATTAAATATAAATACTACTTCTAAAATGATAGAAACATTTATAAATTTAAATATTAATATCTATTAAATAATATAGTTTTTACACATGTAAATTTTTAAAAAAGAAAACTAATGTAAATAATTACCATATTAATTAGAAGTATAATTTAGTGTTTTACTATATCCCTCTAGTATGATCATATTTTACTAGATGCACTATTTCCATGTTATAGTCATTGTTATCTAGAAATCCTATAATATACAAGGAAGCCTCATATAAATCAATAAGAACAGCATCCTCCCCATCATCCAAATGGATTATTTTCCCTTGCAAAATGATGGACCATTGTTCATTCAATGGATCGATGACGTACAATATTTTCTTTTCAAGTGTGTCCATGATAAATGGTTACTGATTACAACTAAATATTTTAAAATTAACCAGTTTAAACCCATATTCATCATGTTTGACACCACTATTACTTTCAACATAATTACACTTAAACATGGTGACTCAAAATTTAATATAATAAATTTTCCATATGTATTAAAGAAATAGAAAATATATAATTATTGTAAATATTGTGTTTTTATCTTTTTCACTCAAAAAATACAGTTCTTTAGTGACGACCATTACACCGCTGTTTTTAATGGTACTCTGTTCATCCTAATTCCTTGTATAAAATGTGTACCCATTAATATCAAAAGAAGACCACATAATCACATTAAGAGATACCCCCACCAACCATTTCAAAGTTTCTAATATTGATATATATGGGATGGAATTCTCTATAAACCATAAAAAACATGTCTTTTTTCATCAATCATCAACCATTTTTCACTTCGTTTTGGATATAGGTACTTTAACTCTATAATATGTGATGATATATATGATCTAGCCTCATTTTATTTTTGTTCAAAATGTATAAATGTTCCTACATTACTTCATCACATGGAATAAAATTTACCTTTAAGCCTTGAATCCCTCTACCGTCACTATCAACAATCACTTGTAGAGATACAAGGAGACTAATTTGCTCAACTACATACAAATAATCAGAACATAACTCCATCACCTCTTCTGATAAATATTTTGAACAATATAGTCCTGTGTTTGATAAGGATTTTTAACACATCCCATAAAAATTATCACACATCATTCAAAACATCACATCCATCATAAATAAACAAACCCAAATATTTTTATCTTATGCAACAAATGATTCACTGGATAAACCAATATATCAAAAAAATTAAGTGGGAAATATATTTATAGTTGAAAAATAATAAGATCAGATTCATTCTCCAACACATATAAAAATTTTGGATCAATTACTTTTCTAAAAATTGATTTGAAAAAAATTAGATGAACTGATTACAGCCTTTCTGATAGTTTTCATCAATATACCACACAATGCGACTAGTAAATGTTATGGCATCAATACATGAAAATCATGATATTTCATACCAATTAATTTACAATCATTAAGTGACACCAAATTCTACACATTTTAAGAATAAAAACTGGGTACCATTAAGAAACTAATATAAATTCATCTTCTAAATCTTACTTAATGTGTGACAAGCCAGAGGTTAATATATTTGATTTCCTTTTTTAGTTGAAGCTAACAGAAAACATATTACCATTTATATCATGTTCAATATGGCATGAAATCTAACTTTTTTCATTAATATTATATGTAAAAATGTTCTAATAAAAATGAAACATATTTTTTTTTCAAGATGAATAACATCAATGTTATGTTTTATCTCCAAATTTCATCATTAAGGTAGTTTGAAAAAGATAGACTACTTCTTCTAGAAATTTAATTAAAGACTAGAACATCTTTTCTTTCTAAATCTGTAATCAATATTTATCACTGTATCATAATATTATTTAATTAGGAATTTTCTTTGGGGAAGATAGTATTCTTGTAAACAGTTAAATTATTTTTTCAATCAATGATTAGGATGCTCAATTTGAAGAAATATTCGAGGTCCCATGTACACTCTCTTTCTTCCACTCTAAAATTGATAATATGAAGTCTCTAATTCACATATTAGACATCCTTTATATCCCCTAACACTATATCTAGATAAGTTTATATATTCATGAAATTTATTTATAGTGAACATTATCATAGCATGAAAAAGGAAATACTCTTTCTTGAATGCATAAAAAACCTTTGAACCTATCTCCCATAGCAATTTAAAATAATCAATCAAAGGTGAAAGATAATCATCAATATAATTTATCAACTGTTTTGGTCCATAATTCATCAACCTCATCACAAAATATTTTTTCTTCATATATATAAGTGGGGACAAGTTGTAAAATACCAAAAAAATTGGCCATAAAATATATTGGCCTCCTAAGTTCGGATATGGATTCATTCTATTAGTACACAATCACATTCCGAGCTTTCCAACTTCCATTCCGAAATCCCAAAAATTATTTATCAATTTTCTTCGACTATATTGAATTAGTAGGGTGACATATGTTACCATCAGATATACAATCATCTGAATGCCATCTTATCATTTTTTCATCAATTGAATTTGAAAATATATGATTTAAATGAGAAATTATTAGAAGGTACTAAATTGATTACGCAGGATCATTGATTCGGGTACCTAAGAATGAATCACAATTGAATTATCACAATTGTATGATGGAATTATTAGATGATATCATTAAAAATAATAATATTGTTTTTTCTTGAGGATATATCTTAGTCCTAATAATGAATCTGACTTAAATGTTTCATCAATCTTGTAGAATTATTTCCCACGTGTAGGAAAACTTGATAAATATTCATATTCTATCCTATACAACACATAATCATTGGGGTAATCAGGTATCTTGTTATACCCCAATCTAATTGGGCACAATATTTTCTTCACCTTATAATTAGAATGTGGAAGCTCATTGCCTTTTGGAAGTATCTATTTTAAAAGCTCAAGTATGTTCAAGAAACTATTATCACTCAACCCATTTCTTGATTTCAAGTTAACTAATCTCAAAACTACTAATAAAAGTATATATTTAATACATCCAGCGAATAATGGTTTCTCAGAATATCAATACAATTGTTTCAAAATTACTTTTTTTACATAGTTTAAACACATAAATCATGAATTAATTCTTTAATATGATCCTATTACTCATTATGAATATTGTCATTAACATTAGATGGTGAATATTCATTTATTTCTCCATGCTAGATCCAAAATTTATAATTAAGTCTAAAACCATAATAAATGAGACGATCCTTGATTTCTATGGATTTTTACTTTATCACATTAAAGCACTTCAAACATGGAAAAAAAATAAAATATATGATTTTATGTTTTTTTTTACAAAATTACAAGCATTTATCAAATCCTTTTTTCATATTGAGTAGTGGTTATTTGTAAATTTATCCAATTACAATCCATTCAATAGTTGATATCACAATATAATCAGTTAATATATTAAAAAATACAAAAAATTTAAATAAATAAATAAATAAATATATATATATAAACAGATAAATTTTAAACATAAACACATTCAATAAAAATGATTGGTAATTAAGTAGGATACAACAAAAAAATATGAAAATTAATTAATGGTAATATATTATTTCAAAATAATATGACCATATAACCATCTATTGTTTTTTAATATTCTTTAAAAATAATATGAAAATTAATTAATGCTAATATATTAGTTCATATATGAAAATGTGGTTTCAATTATTTGAAAGTGGTTAATTTAATTTATTGAGTTCAATTACACAAAATGGTAGAAAATTTTATTTTAAAAAAAATCATATTGTAATATAAATTATATATCATTGAATTTAAAAAATAGTAAATTTTTTATTTTCATATGATATGCATGTTGTTTATTGATATTACAATTTAATTATTTTCAATCATCTAACATGTATTATTTCATATTACATAGTTGTTACTTTATTTCAGTATCGCGTCTGTCAAAACCTGTTGAATATTTTATTAATTTAACGGGTATAAAAAATGGATTCATTCCCTATTATATACGTTGTATTGATGAACGATGAGACAATATATCATTAATAATTGAATAATATATAACATCAAGATCATATGATAATTTTATCAAATAAAAAATTTATCAAAATAAACAAACTTTAAGAAAAATATTTATAAATGAGAATCCACCACATACAAATAATTGAATTAATAAATCAATAATATAACCAAATGATAAATAATTTAAATTCAAAATAAAAAACTTTCCAAATTAGGATTTTAACATGGAAAATCGATCCGTAATTTGAACTCTCTCCCTTAAATTCATTGGATAAAAAAACACTGTAATATCTAAAAAAATGTTTATAGAAATGAATAATAAAAAAGAATAAAAAAATCACACCGTAGATGATGGTCTACCATAAAACGGTTTTTGAAGATAAATACTTTTGTAGACGATGAAATAATGACATAAGATAAAAAATCAAGGCCAAATATTATTAAATAATGAAAACAATTGAAGAAAATAAACCACCATTGCTGTTTCGATAACTGGGTCACTGTTTGGCTCATCACGAGTTGAGAGAGGGTTTCACAAATATAATAAAATATTGGTTTCACGTTCTTATTTGTTTTTTTAAATGTTTTTAGTGTTAGTTTTTTTGAAAACCAACATCATTATTTTCACATTTATGGAGTCAGTTTTTTTAAAACCAACGCAATTTTTTTTTTCAATTATGGCATAAGTTTTTTAAAAAATAGACGTGATAAATTATTTCAGTTGTGTTTTTGGCGTCAGATTGAAAAAAAAATGGATTCCAAAAATCAATATAATTTATTTGTAATAGTTTCATGTAAAACCAACCCCATAAAGTTCCCATAGAAACATTTTTGCATCATTTTATAAAAAACTGATTCTATATCTTTGACATTGAAGCCACTATTTCTATTAGTGCACCCCTCTCCTCGACTACAAATAGCACCCCTCACAACCTTTTCACCTTAAGACCTACAAGATTTGTGCCTTTAAAAATTCAACCAAATACTATTTCCGAGCCCCTACCCCATTTCCAAGAGCTCTTGGCCTTATCAAAGACCAAAACCTTACCCCTATGTAGGTTTTAAAAGAGAAGAAATTCAAAAGGTAATTTCCTATTTTATTTTCTTTTCAAGTTATTTTCTTATTCTATCATCACCTCCATTAATAAAAATAGTATTATAAATCCATTAACTCACATATAATATAATTTTATTATTCTAAAGTAATAATCCATCGTTAAACCCTATCCTCTCTCTTTTATTCAAAAAATGAAAACGTCATTCATGAGGTGTTAATTTATCGCCTTTACGGATGAAACATTTTCATTTTAAATTGACAATTCATGGATATTAATAACAATATCTTATGGTTAAACCAAGTTATAATATGTTTATTACAACCTATTTATTTTTCTATAATCATTATATAAACATGATGTTAAATAACAAAACAAATAAAGTTTGTTGTGAGTGAAAACCACCCAAAATATTCGAAAACGATTATCACTAACATCTTATCCAATGATTCATCCTAACCGAAAATTACAAAACAATTTATATAAAAATATAACCTTATATATGTTTATAAATAACTTATAACTTCAATTCTATATTTATGTTTCCATTTCACATAAAATTCCATACTATTATACAAGGGAACCAATCATGAAAACTACCAAAACAAGCACTCTCGAATGATGAAATTGAACATAATAACTAATGAAAAAGAAAATCATTGAAAATAATAAAATTATAATAAATAAATTAATTGTATAAAAATTTCTGAATTAATTAATTAATAGATTTAATTTTATTATCTATGCAATTAATATCAAGTACCAAACCGTTTTGGACATTAGGTAGGGGATTTCTTCTGAACCTCCATCTTTTCCTTCGAGTTATGTTTTCTCTATGTTTACCCCAATATAATGATTATTTTTTATGTAAAAATTATAAATTATATGCATGTGTTCTAAAATCAAGTATATATATCATATCATACTTATTTTGTTGGGAAATATATGTTTTAAAAAAGTTCTATTCTCAATTATTCCCGATAAGCAATCCCGATTCAAGGGAACCTATGGATTTATTACAAATTTTCAATTTCACTCAATAATATTATTTAAGAAAAAAATAATATTTCAAGAATAAATCATTTTATCAGGAAAAAATATCTTGGTTAATTTTTGGTTTTATAAAAAAAATTCTTTTTCTACTTCAAATTCTCTTTAATATTTTCCTCAAACTACAATAAAATGTTACATTTCTAATGTCTCTTAAGCACTCTTTTTCATGTATTCAATATATTTCGATATAAATTACAATGTTATATTCCTATTATCCCATATTAATATCCATTTATGATTTAAATCCCCTCTATCATGGACAGCATTATGATATTCCCTTTTGTTATGCCTTTTGAGAAAATTATGATACCCAATTCTTTCCATGGGTAACCTTTATGTTTACGTTTAGATTATTTATATATGATTATTAATGTGAAAAAAGTATTCATTAATATTATTTGATGGGTATACCAAGATAGTGCTCCAATTAATTGGGTAATTTTTTGTATCATGAGATGTCATGTTGGGACATGGAGTAAACTTGATTCATTTTTGGGACTTTGTCCACCATGTCTTGGAAATTATCATTGACTCATTTTTATGTCATGTTATATATTGTTTCCACATTCCTATGATGTCATGGTTATATGTTCCCATATTAGAAATGTTATTATTCCTTATGTTTATTCATATTTCATCCCTTTATATCATCTTGTCATGCCTTCTAACCAACATGTTATGTTTTATTTCTATGCTTACTCACTTACTGAGATTTTTAGATCATCCCTTTGGTTCATGTATTCCCCAGTTTATCTTATGAATATGTATGAGATCAATGGAAGTTAGGAGCTCATTGAGGAAATTAAATAATTTTTTTTTAATGTTGGTTTCATGATTTTCAATTATGTACCTAACATTCCAAAGACACTAGCCTTTATGAACCTTGAATTGTAATTTTATAGTTAATTATAGTTAAAATATAGTAATTATATGGATTTAAAATGTTATTATTAAGTTCTCATAAACTCATAATCATGTTATTCTTATGTATATCCCATTTGTAATCTTACTGAGAAGTATATATCACCATTTCTTTTGTTTCCTTTCCCCAGTTAATGAAGATATGTATTGTGTGTGATTTTTCTAAGAATGGTTCTAGATATAAAGATCTTTTTAGGAGATTATATAACTCACATATGAACCATTTGTTTATGTTTCTCAATATTTAAAGGTACTAAAATATTAAGTTTCTTAGGGAATGTGTTTTTTATAATTTTATAAATACATATAAAATATTATTTAATATATTTTTATTATAATCCTAGGTTGCTATAATAATAATAGTATTAAAAATAAAATAAGATGTCATTATGTTGTATGATATATGTGGCACACCTATCCATTCACATGATTTGAAAGTGATGAGTGCCACCATAATTATATATCCCTCCAACACATTTGGTAGTGTTTTTATCTCACGTGACATTATGCATAAGGTTAGGGATTGAACCTAATTCAGGATAGGACTCTATCCACCATGATACATTTTTTGTTGTTGCTAACCGTGAATTATATTTATGTCATGATTTATGTTGTTTCTATATTCTCAAGTTTCATTTATTTTATTAACTCATATCACATTTCAATGATCAAATGATTGATTCTCACCCCTCTTAGGTTACATTGATACACCTCTTGAATCCAATGAACTACTTTACCCTATGTTATGCCTTTATTATTCCCTTATTAGGCATTATATATCACCCCTTTATTATGTATATCCATAGATTATCCTAAGTAGTGTTAGAATATATATATAATATATGGGAATGATTTGAAGTTTTTGAATAATGTTATTATAACAATCTTCTATGTGATTATCTTATCCACCTAATGTCAGAAAGAAAATAGGCCTCACGATACTATGGGGATGTGTTAGGTATATCTTTATGTAATACATCATGAATTAAGATGTATTGAAGATATAGGTTACCATATTAGAAGTAGAGACTGAATTATTTGGAGTAGAATATATAGAATCATGGAGACTAGATTCAAATATCTAAAAATAATAAATTAAAAATTTCATTACATATTTATATTTTTGATAGATGGATGGAGCTTCTCACTTTTATCTTTAATACATATCATTATTATTTCACACTATATAATTTATATTTAAAAATAATAAGATGGGGAGAAATGTCCTAAAATATATTTCTTTTATAAAGGGGCATAAGTGTCGATGTTGTATGTGTTAATAAAAGATTCCTCTAAATAATTTTCTTCAGATGAGTCTTTTGTATGAACAAGGAGTTTGTTTGTTTTCACTATATTTAAGCGTATAATTTTTAAGTCTCTTTTTATTATCATGGGGGGGGGGTGAGTAATATTTCTATATGAAATATTCTATATTTGTTTTGATAATAACAATACACTTAATATAATACATGAGTTAACATAATGATTTTTTTTATATATTTTTTGAAGATTTAGCCTCTAGATAACCTTGTTCTGTATGGACTGATCCCGAACTATGATGTTCTAAAACATCATGTAGTTACACGAACTAATTTTAATAGAAGATCATATTAGATCTTCCATGTTTATTAATAGTGAAAAATGTTTCAAAAGATATTAGATTTTATTATTAAATTATTTTTATGCTCAATGAATATAAGTCGGAGATTGAGACTTTGAGGAATAGATGTTGGAACACCTAAATTTTCAAACAATACACTACCTTAGTATTTGAGTGTTTCCATTTTTTTTGTATTTATTTTTGATTTTAGAGATTCTATTTAGATTTGGTTTAATTGAAAAAGCTCTAGGTTTTCCATTTTATTAGTTTTGTAAGGATTATCATGTGATCAATGTTTTTTAGGGTTGAAACTACTACTTCTAAAAATTGTGTTTGAAAAAGATTTATGGATAATGAATTAGTTGATTACAACTGTTTATTAATAGAAGCAATTATAGGAATATATTCCTACTAATTAAATTTATTATAATATTTCTCATGTAAATTATGTGTTCCACATATCCCTTTCGAGGAGGTATATGCTTGATCCCTCAAATGTACTAAATCCATAGGTGGTACCATTGGAGAATGATCTTTCATACAAGGAGCAGCTGGTGAAAATATTTTATTGTAGAGAAATATTTCAATGAAACAAGACAACTCACCTAGCTAAATTATTATGGTAGAACTATAATTTTGAAGAAGAAAAACGAGATCTTTGAGAAGTAATAAAACAAAATTACCCTCATCCACTTTAGGGTATAGAATAAAATTTATAGGGAGAAATTCATGAAGGGGGAATAATTACACAACCCATTTATTTATATATATAATTTTACTTCTATAAATTTATGTTTGAAATATTTAGTATTGTATTATATTATAAAATTGATTGATAGAAATTTAATTTTTCTTAATTTAGAATATTATATTTAGTAAACAATTAAAAATTGTAAAATTCATAGAATTAAAATTAGAAAATAAATATAAAAATAAAATAAAATAACTAGAATAGGAAAATTTGGATTTTATTGTTTTCCTAGGATTATCAAACCCATGAAAAATAATGTAAAAAAGGAAACAAAATATTAGTAATGTATTAATTATTTTGAGAATAAAGAATATTGAATATTGATATATACTTAATTTATAAATGAATTATGTAAATTGTATGTATTTATAATGATTATAATATTTATATGAGCATTGGAATATGACCATTTGGAATAGTAATTTGACCGTTAAAATCATAACTCGACAGTTATAATGGAAAAATAAACGATAGGTAATATATGAAATAAAAATATAATAATTTCATATGATAATAAAATTAAATAAAAGTGCTCAGATGATAAATTAATTGTTTTAAATAGAGAAAGAATAATTGTAATTTTAGTAATATACATATTTTTTGTTTTCAATACAATGAATTTCTATATAAAATTTATATTTTTGAAAAAAAATTCTATAAAACTAACTTATAAAACTAAAAAAACATGAATATAAACAATAATATAATTTTATAAAGTACCATAAAAGTTTTGAATGGGTTGAATGATTGAATTTGTCAAAAAGACTGAGATTTTACAATAAATAAATATTTTATTAATTACATAAATTTCCTTTATTTAAAAAATTATTTTGAAAAAAAGTATTTAATTTTTGTAATCATCATTTACAAATTATATTAGGGTGGATTTATAGTATTTTTATAAAATAGTTGAATTTTTTGGTGATTAGGGATATATTATAAAATATGGGATTTTACATTATATGTAAATACATGATTAATTACATATGGTATGATGTTAATAACCATTATTTTAAAATACATGAAAAATGTTACTATATATAGTCAAATTAATCATCCCTATTGGTAGTCTTGAGAAAAACTAATAAACTAAATTGTATTATATTAGAAACACCCGTCTCCTCCCCTCACAAATACCACCCTTCACCACACCTCTTCTCCTCATATGTGATATTCCTTAAAATGAACAATATATATTCCAAAATATCTCCCCAACCATACTTCCCAAGTCTAAGGAGTTTTAGTCTTACCAAAAGACTATTCTATGGATCTATAAGGGGGATCCTAAGAGTTGATATCCATTGGAAGAGGTAATAATATAAATCAAAGTCTCATAAATTATTTTCTTCTTAAGCATCCAAAAATATATTATATAAATATTATATAATTACATAAATATTATAAATATTTTTTTATTCTTGTAAATTAATATACATAATCTATCAAACTTTCATCTTTTATTAAATGAAAACATCACCTATGTTTTGGTTGGTTCACCGCCCCCATAGAAAACATGTTTCATTTTTCACCACCACCATAATTGATTGTTATAGAGATAATATTATTATAAAAAATATTATTCTAATAATCATATTACAAATTATTTCATGTTCTATAATTTATGAATAATCCTTAAATTCAATAAAAGGTATGTAGCCCATAATTGCCTGTAAAGCTGCGTAAATAAACTAACCGTGTAAAGATAACATTTTTACTAAATTAATCATACCTATTTCATAAAATATATGTATATTTGTGGCCATTTATAACTAAAAAATTAAATTAACATAATTTCATTTCAATTATATAGTTCTACTCTTATTTAATAAGGGTATCCATACTTTTCCCCAAACTGAAGTGGTTTTGGAACTATAAATCAAACACCCTTGATAGTAAGAATAAAAATGGCATATTAATAAAATTATTTTAATAAACCATAAAATATTAGAAACAAATAAAATAAATTTTAAATATATTCACAATAAAGTGATTAATAAATTAAAAGTTATTATTTGGGAAGTTAGATGATCATACCAAAAGAGTCATGCACCCGAGGTAAGGGATCTTCCAAACCACCCTCATTTTTTAAGTTAAATGTTCAATTGATTTCTCTCCCATTATCAATATATCATTTTAATATAAATCTTCCACATTATATATATATATATATGTTCCTTAAATATATACATTTTTTTACATTACATTCTTTTTTTGGGGACAATACATGTTATTCAAGTTCCCTTCATATTTCATTCTTTTAAGAAAATCCATATTAAAGGGAGCTAGTGTAATTATTATATATTTTTATATACTAATATATCCAATTAATTTTAAAATTATATGGTTTTGTTAAAATATTAATTTATTTTAGGTAAAACCTATTTATATTTATTTTTTGTTTTGATGAAATTATTATTCACTCTCCCTATTAAAAGATTCATTTCAATTTTCCTAAAAATCTAATTAAGAGTTCTTTTCCAAAACCAGTTTTCCATCCTTATATATATATATTAACTTCAATGGAACTTAATTTCCATGCACTAGGATTATTTATTCCTTTATTAACGTCTAATAATACTTAATCCTTTACTTAATGGGAATCTTTATGATATTTCATCAGATTATTCTCTATGACAAGATTATGAAACCCATTTCATTTTCTTGGTTTTTTTCTTATTTCATATGTGTTATTTTATTTATGTGAAACACATATTCATGTACATGTTATTTATATAAAAGGTACACCCTTATATCACGCTAATTTATTGGTTAATGTTTTCATCTCATGAGATACCTAGTATGGTGCACATGCAGTTAGCATGGCACATTATGTTATATGGTATTGACCGTGAGGCTTGAATTATTCTAATGATGTCATGTTTTATGTTGTTTCCACTTTTCCATAATAATATCATTTTTATAGTATTATTCATTTTTAATTTATGTGATCTTCCTTTTTATTACATCATGCTATGTATCTTCTCTCAAATGTTATATTACACTTACATGTCTGTTACCATATTAGGTTTTATAAATGTAACGTCCCAACCTGACTCACCTCTAAACCAGTGGTCAGAATGGTCTTCACATGACCACAATCACGTCTCTGCGTATGCCAGAGACTTCCGACTAGAAGCGATGGTCTAATGATTGTTATTGGGAAGACTATACCCTCTTATCAAAATTGCACATGGGTATATTAGAGTATAAATAATCAATAGTGGAAGTAGTAATACATAATTGACAAAATAGTGGAAAACAAATAGTACTCATTTTATAAAAGTGGCCAATCCAAATTATATAAAAAATGCATGCATGACATGATAATGATACAAAAAATGGAAAACAATGAACAAAAAAAAATGCTTTATATTCCAATACAAAAAATAAATAAACAATGACTCAAATCCCCAAGGGAGGTCTCCTCGAGCATGTTGAGCATCTGCTTGATCCTCTACTCCTATCTCCCAAGTAAATGCAAACAACACAATCCTACAACCAAATAGAATCTACTCAGGCACCGCAGGGTAATGGAGACCCGATTAGGGTGTGAGATATAAACCTCAGTAGGCCGGGACCACCGGTGTCTACCCCAAATCTGGACATTTAATAATTAATTTAAACCATGTGAAAGCATGCATAAATAAATTAAGCAGTACAATGTAACTATATACCCAAGTACCCATTTCATCCCTCAACTGGTGCCTAAACCTGCATTATACATTTTTTATGCATACTAAACAATCATTACAAAATTTTTTAAATTATCAATTATTTTAACCTCATTAAATTTTGAAAGTCCTGAGATTCAGTCTCAACCCGACATCCCCCGTATAAGTCACACACAACCATTTTATCTAAAGACCATCTAAGTAATCAAAGTAAAGACCGAATACAAGATTGTGAATTAGCCTGGACAATGCGTCATAAGATATTCTGTTTTATATTTCATATACTATGTCTGAGATTGTCCACTAAAAATAGTGTTTTGCTCCCGGGTCTGTCCAACAATAGTGATACACCCAATTCATTAATAAGTCCCAACCCCTTATCATATTAAATTCACAATTCATTTTGTCACAACGATTTTTATTATCCAATTAATTCATTTTTGTACGACCAATTGGACCCATACTCCAATGTCAATTAATGGGTGTAGAACATCATGTCTGGCATCCTCGTTAGTATTTAGAGATTCATTCCTTATCTCAAAACACATGAGTATTTTGAGCATCAGTCAATTTCCCATAAAATAACATTTTCATGCATGTTGGCTGTAGAACTCCATTTCTAGCACCCCATGATTATTTGGAGCATCAGTCCCTATCTCACAACCCATTTATCAATAAAACATATATATTTATCATTAGTGTAGAATCCCATGTCTAACACCATAAAACCATCCCTTAATTAATTCATTAATTAATTAATCTAATATGTTAATTAATTAAACAACTAATTAACAACATAAATCACCATTCAAATAAATCATAAATTAATTATCCATTCAACATATCAATAGTTAATATTTATTTAATAATTAATTTTTATTAGCAAGCCAACTAAATAATTAAATCAACATTGAATCATCTCAATTCTTTAACAAGTTTGAATCCATCCACTCAAACAACGATTCATTCAGGACTTGAAAAATTTAAATGGACATCATAAAAATCTCAAGTCAAACATGTCGAACGAGGCCTAGATATTTAAAAAATATCTCACACTGCATATCGTATTTTAAAAAAACTCCATCCAAAACAACTTAAGGCATGAAAAGAAAACACGCATCAAAAGGTACCCTTGGCCAATGGTCAAAACAAAAAATTAATTCACAATCTTAAATTAATGCATGCAAATTAATTAATTCAAAACATAATTAATTAAATCATATCTCTTAATCTACTTCCTCAATTATTTATTTATTTACCATTGAACATGTAATAATTAATCAATCCATTAATTATTACTAGTTTCCAATTTATATTCTGAACATGTCAAAATATTCTATATTCTTAATATCCAGAAAATGTCACAATTTTCCCTACACGTGACTTGATAATTAATTCCTCAATTAATTACCATATTACCCATCCTGCCCCATTTAAATCATTTAACTATTTAATCATATTACTATAACTAAATTAGCAATACATTCTAAAAACAAAAACATGATCAAGTACTCATTTATCCGACGTGGGTGGCATCATTTAAGAACATCAAAAGTGTCATGCATAGAAATATCATATATCAGCACCAGAAAAAAGAAATATGAAAAACCAAATCACAACAAGCATGATATGACATTACCACTATCCGTTAGTTTATCTTTAATAATAATTTCAATAAAACATAGTAGTTCCATAATCAAAGAAACACGTATTATCAATTTATTTATTGAAGATATAATTATTAAATAAAGTGATAGAGATTTCGGACCCTTTCTATGTATGGAACTAGATTAATACTTAGCACTTTGACAGACAACAACAACCAATACAAATGGTCCGTAGTTTTACATACACCCAGTTATATATATATATATATATATGTATGTATGTATGTATGTATGTATGTATGTGCTCCCTAAAATATTGATTAAAAAACATCAAATTAATAACAAGGGACCAAAAACCAGTGAAGCAAGGTCTCTGAACCTACACATCAATACCATGGACTATGATAAATTATCAGACCCTTGATGGAATGATGTGAAACAAAACCATGGGTATATAACCTTACCCGAAACATTGGCATCACATGGAAAAGTTTCCATCCAAATCACTGTTGGTGGATGATTTCGAAACAAGGACCAAAGGGTCTGGATACACTACCCACATACCATATTTAATAAATAACACAATAAACTGGTATTATCCGAAAACCCAAAGACCGACCAAAACCAAATAGGTTGCTGATTGAGGGTCAAATCACAAAATATATCAAGAATCATAGTAAATAAAAACCTACCTTAAATAATTGGACTAAACCATTGGAGAAAACAAGAGGAAAAATAATTGTGTATAGAGAAACCAGAAGAGGGGGTCATCATGTGCTACAAAGATTCTGTCCAAGGTCGAAGTGCACTGCTTCAGGGGATCATCTGAGGGGTCGCGCACAACATTGAACTACGACCAGGAGGGGGAAGCACCGTTGGAAGATCTTTGACCATGGAGAAGATTTGAGTGCCTTGGGTTTTGGTGTGCCAGTTGGTGTGTCGCACTACAAGAGGGTGGTCTGGCCGAGGTAAGTCTCACACACCTCAAGTAGGAGGTCTAGAGGAGGGAGCCATGCCATAGAGGTGAAGGGAAGAGAGGTTTCGTGGAGAAGCTGGATTGGTGTGCTGTTGGTATGTCATTCCTAGGAGGAATAAGGAAGGTATGGGGGTCACGCCTCCCCTGTACAATGCCTCCCACTTTTAAAAAAATTCTAAACACTAATAAAAAAATAACAATTCACAAAATAATAATATTGATTATATTAGTCATTATATTATTTTTTCCATTTATATCATTAAAATAAAAACACCCCGTTTAACAAAAATAGTACTTTGATAAACCCCATAAATAAATTGTACTATAAAACACCCCTTTTCATTATGTCAAACCACCCTATTTAAGACCACATTAAATATTATTTAAATAAAAAAATGTTAAAAAATTATTAAACTCTCCAATTAATCCTACTTAAAAGAAAATGTTTCATTGAAAATCTCAAAAGACACATTTAATACTTTTATCATTTATTTAATTAAATAAAAACAATAATAATAACATCATCATTATTATTATTCCAAATTTAATTTATTTAAAACCAAAACCCCCATTTTAATTGTAATATCATTAATATGATATTAATGATAAAAACTCCAACTCATGGACTTCATTTAATAATAAATGGTCTTTTATTAATTCTGAATCTCTACATTTAATTGAAATGGTTCTTTGATAAACCCAAAATCTACATTAGTTTCTTTAACCATCATTTAATTAAATCATGAACATTCATTTAATTAAACAAGCACAATAATAATAATAATAACTTCATTATTATTATTATTAAAAACTTTCTTTTAATTAACCCCAATCTCCCATATAATTAAAATAAATAATTTATTAAATAGTGTAAACTACACGGGTTGGCCCGCCACCATGCATTGCTGGTGTAGATCCATTAAAGTGAACTTTTCATGATCTGGTGCTCATGAGACTCATCAGAACGCCCGCTAAAAATATTGTGTAATTACAGAAGTCCAAAAATGAGAACTTAGGTGTTACAACACTCGAAATAAAATTCAGGAGCTCGGTAAAAAAACCGACCCTTCGATAAATTTATTTTTCTGAAAACCCTCATATTTTATCCCAATTCAAAAATATGAGACTTTACAATAAATCACCCCTTTCCTTATGTATATTCTTAGGTTATGACGTGTAGTATTATAGGATCATTGGAATTTAGGAGAACCTTTTTTAGATTCAAATAATGAAGATGTAGGTATTTTCGTGTTTTTATATTTATACACAAAATATTCAAAATACCGTGGACCTATAGATCCGTGGTTTGTATTTTATGAAATTGTATATTTTAAATAATGAAATAAAATGTGTATAAGGTTTTGGTTCCTATAAATTTATTATTGAATTAAAATAAAACTTTTGGATTAAAAAGGGTATATTTAAGACTATGATATCATTTCAGTAATAAATAGTTAGTAGTTTTTATGAAGTCCAACCACCATACCATGTATCATGTGATCACTTTTATATGAAGAAATTTATTTTCCACTGCTTTTTTCATTAATGAAAATTAATTTGTAACCTTGAATATCTTTTAATTATGATGATTACTATGGAATATATATTTATTCATTATTATTTTTAAATTGAAATAAAACATAAAATCAAGTTTCAATTTATTAGAGTGTAATATTTTAAATGGGATGTCAGAATCATTTATATGGGGCATGGATGAAATGGTCTATTTTATACTAGAGGAAATTATATAAATGTAATTTAGATAATAAACATGAAACTTACATATTATAATTTATTAGTATGACTTTTAATGGAAGAAAGGACTTACCAACCTCATGTTTCTACTCACCATGATGAAAAGTATTTTAGTGGTCTTGATAGTGAGGAAGAAATGTAACCCATTTAAAAAAAGAATAAGAGTTCTTAAAATAATAGTTTAAAAAAACTAGTCAAAATAACATTAAAATGTAAAATTTTTAAATTTGTATTGAAGGAAAATGGTCAAACCATTATCCCTAATAGAATGCCATTAAATATTTATATTAGTGTTGTTTCTTGATTTAATATTTCAATTAAAAAATATAGACGGCATATTGTCATACCAACAGTCAAGAACACTGTTTTAGAGGATGTTGTGGTAACACACCATTACTCTTTTTGTTCAATTCCCTTTGGGCCAAGTCTTGAAATCAAAATTATATTTTTCTTTTATGGAGTGTATTAATTCTGGAAAATTATAGGATGGATTTTATTTTCAAATTTAATATAAAGGACCTTAGATATTTTCACACAATACCATAAAATAGTTACATGAGAGATACTAATTGAAACATCAATTCTCACAATACAATATTATGTTACAACTTCATCTCCTTGGATAATTTGAATTAATTAATTATTAGACATGAGGAAGATAGTTTTAAGGTAAATTATAAGTGATTTTATATTATTTTACATGAAATGTATAATAAAGTAATTTTCAAGCATACAAATTTATAATGAAACAAAGGAGGTCTAAAAATATGTAACATAAAACAAAGATAGAATAACCATACTTTAAATTAGGTATGGTTTATACTGAACTTGATTTTTTTTACATTATTATAATTTATATTAAAATGGATAATGAAAAACATAATTAAAATATCTATGTTAAGATGTAAATTGATCAATTAGATCCCTTACCCACTTTAATATGGCATGATATTGTGTGGAAGAAGGCCTTTTGTAATAAGAAGGGATAAGTTATGAATGAAAATCTAAAAAAGTATACAATAAATGTGTAAGTATGAAAAAAGTGTATCTTATTATCACATTATATTTTAAAGTATGAAATATGATAATAATTTTTTCATTCATTAGGTTTATACACAAGAAGAGTCATCTACTCGATATAAATAAGAATTAATTTTGGTGGTTTTGCATCATATAGAGAAATATAGATGGTTTAGAGGGGTGGGTTTTGTAGTCTTACTAAGAAAATACATTAAGAATAGAAAATGAAAAAGTGCAATAACCAAGAATTTGAGTAGTTAAAAAAATCATAAAAAATAATTTGATATTTGAATAACACATATTACTAATGAAAAAAAATGTGTTTTTAATGTAACAAAAATTATCAGTGAACCAACTATCATAACCAATCTAGTGACAACAATAAAAACTGAGTTTCAAGGGTGGTTTTTACACTCAGAGTCCCAATATACTAGATTTAATGAATTTTTTATAGTAGTTTATAATATATATAAAGTGAAAAATAATTAGTTATTTATTTATTTAGAGATATTCTAGGGTGAAACTGTTTACATCTTATATATATAGGAACCCACACACAAAATTGTATCTAGTACTGTGTTGTATAATAGTCATTATGGTGCAATTAATAATACACCATTATTTATCGGTCATTTGAGAGTTTGGATTTAAGTATATCTTAATACAAGAACTAGGTTACCTATTTTTGTTAATAATGTTGATGTTTGAACCGCTAAACAAACTAATGGGACATTTGTGACATATAGTATCACTCATTTTAAATTACCCAATAATAATGAAGTATTACATTTTATCTTAAACTATACCCAATAACTTATATAATAAATAATTTTTTAAACTACTATATATAATTTCATAGTGGGAAATATATATATTTTTCAAAGAAGTCAAATATACCAACTAATTTCTCATGAATAGAAAACTTGGACCCTAATTTTGATTCACTATTGGTCCTTAACAAAGCTAATAGCTTTAAAGTCTCTTATGAATCTATTTTCAAAATATGAAAAATCTATTAAATTATTTTGGATGTATACATGAATGACCCATATTATATATAATTTATCAGTTTTCTAATTGTATCCCACAATGTTATTAGTAAGGATCAACCTCCTTATATAAATATATAAAGTAAATTATTATTTTTTAATTACTAATATATCAATTATACTTAAATTTTGTTATTGTGTTTTATTTATTATATTTATTTTTATTATAAATTTTAATTGGATGGATAATTTGAGAATCTTTTCAAATTTATAAGTTAATTTTTTATTTAATAGAATCAATATCAATAAATGAATATGAAATTATAAATAAAGAAAGAAAAATTTAATTTTTTTGAAGAAAAGTCAAATACTGATGAATTATTTATAATACTTACTATGCAAGGGTAAGTATATAGAATCCTATCTCTGTTATGATAATTTTTCTTTCATATTATATATTACTCATTAATGTTTACATTTTTTCTATTATAGATTGTATGATTATCATGGTAAACTTAGTTAATATAATGATATATGTTTTTGATCCAATACTTGGATATCTGATAAATTTTCCATACATAACTTCCCTTTTTAGCTAGTAAATAGTTTATTTTCAAAATTATATATCCTTTAAGTTTTTTTATATAATATGTATCATATTTCTATTTTATTTTTTAATGTAATTCTAACATATCAATCACTATGGAGTTGATGGAATACTATATAAGGTGATGTAGTTTAGTATATATTCTCAAGATTCATTATTATAACTCATATCATTAAATGGTTTTCATAATTTTGAATTTTCTTAGACTTTACAAAACAATATAGTGATAATGAATGTGGTTACTACATCTGTATATTTATGAAAGATTTCATAAACCATATAATTATATAAATATCTTAAGGGTAACTATTATGTCTTTTTTTAATATACACACTTTAAATTAACATATTTACCTACCATTACATTATCTATATGATGTATATACTGTTAAAATTGTTCTTATAAGTCATTTGAAGATGACCAAAAAGATGAATTCAAGGATTAATGGAAAGAAAATGATGCCTCTGTTTTTTATAAAAATTATTAAAATGGTATTTATTGACAACTTATTTAATTTTATTATCTAAGACATGTGTAAAATTTTAGTATAGAATCAATATTTTAAAACACACATCCCATTCCAATGCACGCTGTTCTTATAAGGACTAGAAGTGTATGTTTTCAAATTGGATGTCACATTTTAGTTCAGAAGATACATCATATACTCAAAATGGAGTTGACAAGATCATATCACTATGAAACTCTATGAAAACTTCAATTGATTATTTTTTCACTTATAGAAATTTATATTATTTAATTGTGACATGTAGTGTTGTTTGTATTATTATACTCGTTTTGTTTTTAATTTTTAGTGTTTTAAAAGAACAAAATGCACATCAAATACTCAAAAATTGGAAAAAATTCTTATATTATTATAAAACTATACATCAATGAATAATTATTAATTCATGACATGTAGGAATGAAATATATACAATTAAAATATATAGTGTACTCGTAATGATTGAAAGTAAATTTTAAGCTTTATTTTAGTTCAAAATATGTCCAAAATGTTATAGTTTAAGAAAAAGAGATCTAATTTGTGTTAAACTATAAAAAATGAGCATTGATTCATTTATGTTATATTAGAATAAACCAAAATTAATTCAGAGTAAGGGTTGGTTGGTATGACCAAAAGTGTATGTCTCTAATTTAGAAGTCAAGTTTTAGTTCAAAATGCAAACCACAAGCTCAAAGATGAGTAAACAAGGTTAGATCATCATGATACTCTAGGATGTTGACTGTTTGTTGATTATTTGCCTATATAAATAAACCACCCATCATTTTGACATACAGTGTGGACAATTTGATTAAAAGTGAATTTTATAAATTTTAAGCTTTTATAATATACAAAATACATATCACATACTAAAAAAACATTCTATTATTATTATGAAAAAATAAGTAAATAATTGATGGTTTATCTATGGCTTGTAGAAAAAAACACACATCATTCTATGTGTTCGGAATGACTGAAATTGTAACAATTCAATTTAATAGTGATATTTTAATACAAAATGTTATTCCCTTGATCAATTTTGAGAAACAGATCATGTATTATCATAAAACTCTTGGAAAATAATCATTAATTAATTTTTTATATATATAATTGAACCATTAATCATTTAGAATCTCATTTTGGTTGATATGTGTAAGTACCCTATCTTAAACATTACATATTATAGTGTATTCAGACTAAAATTAACTTTATATAATTTCTAATGATCATTTAAATTTTTAGTTTTAGATGGTAAGGTCACAAATCAAACACATTAAAAACATATTTTACAAAGTAGACACTTTTATTTAATATCCTTTTCCCACAATATAAGACTTTTAATACAAAACAAGATTTTTTTTTCATGAATAATATTCATGAATTTCAACATAACTTCTTCCTTTACCATACCCATCCTTAAACCATTTGAAAAAACATTTCAAAACATGGGATGAGAACAAAAAGTTCACTAGATGAATAAAATGAAGATGTCTGTTAGTCTAGTGAAGAACATGAAAACCCATGAAAAACGTTTTCTTAAAAACAAATGTTTCATTAGAAAATTGATTCATTTCAATTAAAAAATCATTATCTTATCACTTTAAATTAAACAATTTATATTAAAAGTCACTAGAAAGAGATGGAAATTCATCTAGGTGTTGTGGGAAATCATCTTCTTAGAACCCTTACAAAACCCTTAAAATTAGAATAACAATATTACCTAATTATAGTATAATTTTCCAAAGAACATAATCATTACACAATGTATTAGAACAATATCTTGGCCCATCGATCATATATGCTATTTCAAGAACACCTGTCATATAAGCTATATCAAGTTCACCCATGAGTTATAATGGGGTTCAACCATTTGTACACAATTTAAAAGGACTATATCGTGAATAAAAGCCATAAAAAACTCTTTTAGACACATGTTCAAAAAAACTTTGATTATTAAAATATGATTTCTCCTAAAAATTGATTTTAAATACCAAAAATATCCATAAAAATGAAATATGGGTTTTATTTTAAGAAATCATGAAATATTGTAAAGGATTACAGACATTAAATAATTATTATAGTGGTTGGAAATGTCATATTTTTTGTATATATTTAAATAAAACATTCATTTTGTCTTTAGAATAGAAAGTCAAACATTCCATATAAATTTTATATTTTGAAAACCATTGAATGAAAAAAATAAAATTCCATTTAAAGTTATTTTATTTCCCTATAAATACATTCATAAAATAATTTTAAAAACATGGACATGGAATTTTTTTTTTGAAAATGCATCATTGTTACATTTAAAATGAGGTTTTAAGTTCAAGTTTCCCTTACCTTGAGTCTGGATCATCACGTAGGTAATTTATCTTCCGTAATAAAAAAATTATGTAAATATATTTACTTTCATAATGAAAATTTTCCTATTTTTTATTCCTTTTTTAATACAATGTTTTATACAATTACTTAATTATTTATGTCTATGTAAAATGTTTGATGGTATTCAGTTTTTAAGTCTAAAATGAATTTAGTAAGTTGACTATGTTCAAAGAGATAATTATTACATCATATTTGGTATAATAATAATTATATAATTTTCATTTTTATATATCAATTATACTTTTAAAACCAATCATGATTTATTCCTATGAAAAATGAACTATGTTACAATCAAAGAGATGTTAGGTCGTACGTTTGATGGAGTAACATTTCCATTTTTCAATAAAATTTACTAAAATATGTTATGTTTTATTTAATAATTATAGAATTATCATTATATAATAAATACCATATTATTCCTTTAAACATAGTTATATATATATATATATATATATATATATATTATCCATGTGATGTTGTGATGAAAAACAAACCACACCGCTTCGTGGAGGGGGTAATCCACACGTACACGAAAACAACGTTATCTTTTTTAAGTGAATATTAAGGTAAAAATTAAATGATATATTATGTTTTAAGAATTATAATTCTTTCATTAATATCATATATATATACATTATTCCCATTATTATAAATATTTTTGGGAGATGGTTATGGAAAAAAAATTATATCGGTTCTCAAGCTGATAGTCTACGGTACACACGAATGATGGTTTCATTTCCCATTTGATGGAAGAGGATATGGATATAGGTTTTTACATTAACATAAAAACGGATAATTATATGTAATATACTGGTGTTATTATTTCATCATGATTAAATAATATTTTATGGATGAAGAAGTACAAAAAAACTGAAACATGTAGTTAAAAACCATATATTTTATTTGGAAAATATCATTTTCATAACATCTTAAAACATATAATATTTGTATTATTCCCAAAATAAGGCCTCTAGAAAGTGGGGAGAGATGTTAGTAAAATATTTGATTAGATAATGGAAAAAAAGGTTTTTATGGGTGGATCAATGAGAATAAGTGGTTCCATTTTATAAGATAGGGGAGGGGTTCACATGGAATTTATTAAAACATTAATTTAATATAAATAAATTTTGAGGTCCAAATGAATCAAAATTGATAATAGTTGAATATAAGTTGCATATGAGTCCAAATAATCCCATTAAATAATATTTTTATATGTTTAGATCACATTATTACCCGTATCCTTTTGTTTTAATCCCCATTAATCATTTTCACACTTACAATGATAATACAATTTTTTACATTTTAAGGGTAAAAATAGCTACTATATATGAAAAAATGGAACAAAAATGGACCATGGGTTATGCTTTAAACAATTTCACAATACCATAGAATACTTTGTCTTAGAATTTTTTATCATTTAATAAAATAATATTTCCATAAATTATCAATAATTTCAATTTTAGAACTATCCATTTACTTAACATGATTAACATCCCGAAAAACAATTAAATTTGAATAAAATCTTTTAATACATACCTAAACTGTTATTTATATATATAAAATGAATGTTTCACCTAAATATTTCAAATTATTCCATTTTTAATATTTTTAATATCATTTATTTTATTTTTCCATCAATTGAATAATATATGTATCAACATTGAATAAGAATTTAAGATAATTATTTATTCACAAAATATTAAAAATAAATATCCACAATGTATATAAATAATTTATATTTATAAATACTATTTATAAATGAAAAAATCCTCTATTTATCCACATAATAAAAATATTAATGTTATTAAAAACAAGGTTGTGACGTTTTTGCCTTTTCTTTAAATAAAATATTATAATGGTTATAATCACATCCAAATGAAAAAGGCCATATATTCTAAATTTGGATGAATAAAAATTATATGTACTGATAAAAAAATTTAAGCAAGTTTTATTATCATTTTATAGTTCTCATCATTTTATTAGTAACTTTAATTACTAGATGTTCACTATACCATGGTAAAAAAATTACTAAGGTAACTATTCATATGGGAAAAAATAAAAAGGTTACTATTTACAAAATTTGAAGCTAGTAATTCAAAATATTGATTCAATTTTTGAATATTCTAAATAAAAATGTTAAATAATTTTATTTAATACTATACCAACATAACATAATGAAAAACAATTATACAAAAAATGATGTTTTAAGCATAAAATATTTTTATATTAAATTAATGTTTAAATATCATTTAAAAAACTATAATTGGTTTTTAATTAAAATTAACTAATGAAATTTGAAAATAGTTCAAAAATATAATTTTAATTTTTAAATAATTTTAAAAAATTTGTTTAATTAGATATCAGTATTTGCATTAATCATTAGAAAATAAATTTTTTCCAGAAATTTATAAAAAAATAATTCTAATATTACACTGAAATGATTAATTAAAAGATTAAATTAATTTTTCAAAATTTAATTTTTTAAATTTTAAATCATGATATAACTATATAATAAATGAAAATCCAATTTAGTTAAAAATATAGTTTTTATTTTGAATGAAAAATCACCTAATATTTTTATATTGAACAAAAATCTATGATATATAACTAAATAATATTAGTAAAATATGAAAATTATTTATCATTACATTACATGGGTTATTAGATTATTTACCCTTTTTCAAATCGCATTCTCACAATTTTATTCCCTCATTAAACAAGTGGGGTCAAATTTCCCTTAAATTTGTTTCAAACACCCATATTTTCTATTCAAATATATGTTATTTCCTAAAAAACATAACATATTGAATAAAAATGTTTCAAAAATACTTTCTATCTATGGTAAATAATTTTAATAGGTCGTTCCTTATAAGAAATATTATCTTCCAACCAAACTACCTATGGTATCAAAATGTGATATGAATATGGATCATAATTTTATAACATTTAGACATGAAAAAAATGTTTACCTAGGATAAAATAATTGGTAAGGATGCGTGGTATAAAACTGATCCAACATTAACTAGGATTTTATATGGTCTAATGGACCATGGGCATAGCTTCCCCTTTTTACCAAAGCACATACCACTTTTCCTTATAGATACTTTAAAAAACGAAATCTCTTAACTCAAAAGAAAGATATTTCCCACAATTATCTCTATAATTTTCTGCCTACTTTTTGATATCATAATATACTATGGAATCAAATTTATCTAGTCAACCACATCTTAAAAAAACTATGGTCCCATAAAACTCTTTTCTCCTATTTCATTCCAAAAAACTACAATCTGACACCACTAACTATATAAATGTTCAAAAGGTGCATATATATACTAGAATGAAACCTGTTAATATATAGAAACTAAAACAAAGAAATATTTTGATCCCAAAATCCCTAGTAATACATTTAATAAGAATTAATCATTTCTTACATTTTCTAAATTATTCTTTCAAATTATCCATCAAACTGAAGATGAAATATTGTACTGAAATTTAATTCATTTCCAAATAACATCTGATGTCCTTTCAAAAAACATTTATGTGAAACTGAGATCACGTTTAGGTATAATGGAGATAGGAACTCTATTTAACCAAACAATATTCTTTAGATGCACTCTTGAATAATGATTCAAAGTCGTTGTATCCTAAATGGGAATGAAATTCTTAGATTTATCCAGTCAATCAATAATAACCAAAATCACATTATTACCTTGAAAAGTCTTTGGTATTCCCACCATTTAATCCATGTATATATTTTTTCCATTTCCACTTTTTTATTATAAAAGGATTAAGAAACCCCTTCATTAACTTTCATTCTATTTTAACATTTTTAAAATTTAAAATTTTCATGATAAAGTCAGCAATATCTCTTTTCATTCAATCCCATTAGCAGTACTCCCTAAGGTCTTTGCATATCTTATTTATTTGAAAATGTATAGAAGATGGGTAAATATTAGATTCATTGAAAACTTATCTCTTCAAATGGGTATCACAAGGAAAACATAGACTCTTTCAAAATCTCAAAACACAATCTTTGTTAATATTAAATTAAGAAAACATACCCTTCTTAACAAATTATGCATTTTCCTATAACCCACCATCTTACTTATCATATTTTTTAATTATATATGTTAGATTTAACTACACTAAAACATAAAATAAACCAGAAGAAGTTACTGCATCCACTACTTTAAAGTAAAAATTCATCGAATAATTAACAAAAGGGTCATGTTCCAAATGTAACATTATTAATTTTGAATTATTGTTTTGAATAAAAACTCCAACTACATAGTTTGTTTTTCTAGTATGATAAATAAACACGAAATCAAAATCCATAATTAGTTTTAACAATTTTCCCTATCCCATGTATAACTCTTTCTAGGTGAATATATTTTTCAAAATTTTATGATCAATATATATTTCACACTTGGCTCTATATAAATGATACCCCAAAATTTTTGAATAAAAAATAATAGTATATAACTTTATATCATTTTTATAATAATTTATCTCCTGAGGTTTTAATTTATTTGACGCTTACGAAATTACCTAATCATTCTACGTTAGGAATCAACCAAGTCTATTCAAATAAGCATCCCTATATACGAAAAATCCACCATTTATTGATGAAATGTTCAAAACTATAGAATTAACGAATCTTCATTTTAGTTCATGAAATAAATCATCACACTCATTGAACTAGATGAGTTTAACTCCTTCTCAAGTTAACTTAGTTAGTGGGATTGAAAACTAAGAAAATTAAAAAAACCTCATGTACTAGCCTAATAAACCAAGAAAACTTTGAATCTCTAGGAAATTGGTTGGTCTTGGAAACGCTTTTAGAGGTTTAGTTTTAGTTGTTTCAAAAGTAATTCCATCTTCAGAAGAAATATAACCATGGAAAGAAATATGTTGTAACCAAAATTCACTATTACGAAATTTTCCTTATAGCTTCTTTTCTTTTTAGGTTTTCAAAAAATCCATCGGTGTCACTCAAGATCATCATGAATTTCAGAATATACCAATATATAATCAATAAACACAACCAAAAAATTATCTATAAACTTATTTATTTGATCCATAAATTTAGTAGAGGAATTCTATCTCCCAAAGGGAATAACTAAAAACTCATAGTTCCCATATATAGTCTGAAATTTAGTCTTGTAAATATTTTCCTCATTCACCTTTAAATGACGATACCCTAACCAATGATCAATCATTGAAAAGTAATTCAATCCCCAAAGCCGTTAAAAAAGTCATCAGTATGAGGAAAATGGTACTTGTTGTCAATAGTGAGGTTATTAAAGGTTTAATAATCAATAAAAAGTCTCATTGAACTATATTTATTTTTAACAAATAAGTTAAGAACACCCCATAGTGAAGTGATAGGATTAATTAATCCTTTATATAGAAACTCATGCAATTTTTTTTCAATTCAAAAAGTTCTACTTGATCTATTTGATAAGGGATTTATTAAATATGCTTAATATCAAGTACCAAGTCAATAGTAAACGATACCTCCCAATCAGTAATAACACCCGATAAATCATCGGGGAAAAAATATATTTATTCACTCTTGGGAAATCACTAATTTGTACCATTTATTTCATTTCAAAAACATATACTAAGTAATATTCAATTTAATTTTAATCAATTTATCATCTTCTTGGTAGTTTAACAAATGCATGAAATCATTGAACAAAATTTTCCTAGCTCTATAATATATCTCAGCGTGATAAACTAAATCCAATCCATACCTGAAATAATATCAAACTTTATCATAGGTAGTTTAATAAGATTTGTAGGAAACACCATTCCACTGATAACAATAGGAATATTCCTATAAATCTTTGTCAATTTAGTATTTCCAGTCATATTTTTCATCAAAACTTATATCATACATTCATGATGTATTATTCCCATTACTCTTGAAAACATATCATAAATGAATGAATGTGAAGATCCAGAGTTAATCATGTTATTGGAATAATTCAAATAAATAAGTTACATAATTGTCCCCACTTCATAGGAAATCCCTGTATCAACCGTAATAGTAGAAAAATATTTTTCTACATTTTTCTTCTTTCTATATTGATGATTTTCCTCTTGGGTAACTATATTTAGACACATTTTAGCATAATTGTAATGGACCAGACCCCTCCGGTCCATTCCTTGTTGAAATTGATGTGGTCAACATGACGCTCGTTATAATGATAATTTTAATACTGATGATAACGTAAAAATATGTTAAATAATAATGATGATGACATAAATTGTTGAATAATTAAACTAAAAAGAATAATCATGATAAAATGATTTAATTGGTGTTATTATTATTAATGATGTGAAGTGGGAAGGTGTGTGATCCATTAGACGTTGATAAATGAAACATGTAGTTTTTATTATTATTAATTGAGTAATTGTTGAAATTAAATTTGAATAATAATTATGGCTATTGTGTTATTAATATTATTCATAATATTAATAATAATAAGGAATTGATGAAATGAGTCATGGTATTTATTGCAAACAATTAAATGAACATGTAAGTGGAAGAACAGTGGTGCGTTCAAAAAAAAATAAAGGTGAGTTCGTTATATTGGGTTTATGAAATTGAATGGTTTTTATTTAATAAATGTGGTTTCAATTTAATCAGTGTGAAATAAAAATAAATATAATTAAAATAATTAAATTGATGGATGTTACGCGACATTGACGTGGCATGGTCGGATTCAGATATCCAACAGGGTGGTTTAACGCGGTCAATGCGACGAGCGTAAATCTTTTTGTTATTAAAAACAATAACGTCGGTGAGTTAATAAAATAAGTTGATGAAATGTTATTGTTATTTAAGAACAATAAATAACAATGATGGCGTAAAACTATATGTGAGAGGTCAATAAAATTAAATGTATTAAAATGGGGTTTAATATGTATGTTATATTAATTTTGTTTTGTCATTTAATTCAATTAAATGAAATGGTTTTGAGTCGCATGGAATGGTTGTGCATAGGTTCTCCCAAAATTAAATTATGAAATTAATAACATTGATCGTATAATAAATATAATAATACAATTAAAAGGAAAATGGTTTTATTTAATAAATTATAATAAATTTATGGGGATGCGCATGAGATGGGGAGGGGAGGCGTGAATGCCCCCTTTCCCTTGTATAAATCATATTTTTTTTATATAATTTGATTTAATATATCATATATTTTATATAATGTTGATTTAATATATTAAAATAGTAATACATAATAAAATAAGGGAGTGCGCATGGTGTAAGGGGAGAGATTCACGCCACAAGCCCTTTTGATCAAAATATTAAATTATAATAATAATAATAAAATAATAATATTATTATTTTGGGTGATCAAAACTGAAAAAGTCTATAACTTCTTCATATGGTGTCGGAATGACGAACTGTCAGCGGGAGTGTAATCCTGTAATTAAGACGGTCATTTTAAGACCAGTGATGGATACCTTTTTATGAGTTATGTCTCGGGTCAACGAAACACACATATTAATAAAATTAACGTTTTTTTAACGCGTGGAAACCACGTGACGTGTCGTGTGTTGACCAGTCAAAACACGTAATGGGTGTACAGTCACACCGTGTATTCATCAATACACGCTGCATACTGTTTTACCTATTCGTTGGCTATATAAGAAAGGGGCGCGGATTATTTTCCAGACCAATCGCTTCTTCTTCGCATGACGACACTCTTGGATGATCAAGAAGTCTTCCTCCTCTAACTTCTTTGTCCGAACTCCGATCGTTGATCCGTTAGCGGCCACAGGATCGTAGCGACGAGATGAAGCTTCTAATCCCGGACTTTTCACCTTTCCTTCCGGCCTTCCTTCTCTAGCTTCCATCCTAGGAGGCGTTTTTCGGGTTTGGCGAAGGCGGAGGACACCGAAGGACGTCATCGGAAGCGACGTGATCGGGACCTTTTGAGGTAGGGGTTTACCTTCGTCTCTCTTTTTGGTGCAACATGTGGGGTGGAATATTTTTCTTTTGTTCCATGGGATGCAGTTGAACTTTAAATAAAGATAATAACCGGATAAAGAAGGGTTTGGGGTTTTGTGTTGTTTCTATTGCCTTCCAGTTTCTTTATCTTCTGATTGTGATTTTGGATTGAAAGGCCTTTGCCTACTAAAAATCAAGGCCGTTGGTGGCCTTTTCGTGCGCAATTGATATCTGAATTGTTTGTGGTTGGTTTTGTTAAAACATGGAAAATGGATAAGCACGTAAAGACTGGCTGATTAAATGAGAATGAAAACCTTGTGTGATCACCCCAGTTGAACAAAGTTGGAATAATGAACATGTTGGTGGTTTGGTTGTTTTGTGGAAAATGCCTTTATTTATTAAAAGTGTTTTGATTATGAAAAGTGTTTTGAAGTAAAAGGTGTTTTCAAATGCGGAAATGTTTTGTGTGTGGAAAGGGTTTTATGTGTGGAACTTTGATATAAATGAATGATGGAATGTTGTATGGTTGTGATAATCTGTTGTAAAAGAAATGGCATGTGGTTGCTTGCGTTTTACCTAACCTTGGTTGTGGATGGCAGGGATATGTTTGTGAAAGGTTTTTTCTGGATGATAGTTGCCCAGTAGTAATAATTTGTTAAACCATTGCATGAAACATGAAAACCTAAATGGGGTTGGGGGATGATTGTTTGGTTGTTGATGCATGCTTCGTGGTAGCAGTGCCGAGGCACATGCTCAGTTTCTCTTTTTAAGAAGCCATAGGTTGGGCTGTGTGTTTGGTATATGTATATATATATAATTGTATCTTTGTGTTTTGTCGCACCACACCCATGTCAAGCACCTAGTGCCGAACGCTCCCATTTTATGGGAGAGGGTGTTCCCCCTTAGTTACTAGCTCCTTCCTGCTCCTTCTTCCATAGGCTATGATGGATTGAGGTGACCTTACACCCAAGACTCTCCGGGTAGGTCTCGGAGGCTGTGATAGATTGAGGAGAACTTTAGCCCAAGACTCTTCGTGTAGGCTTACTGTTCCCAAGAACCTTCGGGATGAGGCCCAGGTGTCTGCGGGCGGGTTAGTGGTTGTGGCCCAGGTGTATGCGGGCGAGATGCGTGGTTGTGAGGCCTAGGTGTGTGCGGGCGGGATGCGTGGTTTGGTCCAGGTGTGTGCGGGCGGGAAGAGTGTGGTAACGTCAGGACATTTGTCGTTAGGAAGAGCAGCATCCAATTAAGTGGGAAATGGTGCGGGGTACCTAATACTTTTGTTCTATATATATATACTAAACTTGTTTGTGTTACTTGGTGAGTGTGACCAGTGAGGCTGGGTAGATAGTTTTTCCTTGTTAGTTTCTGGTTCTTCTGTTTTCTCACGGGACCTTAGGGTGTCTCCCCACTTGTGCACGAGAGCTTTAGGTTTCCCTACTGAGTATACTTGTATGCTCACCCTACGTTTACTTTCAGGTTTCCTGGAGGACTACCAGGGCCGTGCGGGACCCTACTAGTCGGGCAGTTGGAGTTGTTGCAGTTGTTGTTCTCTTGTTTTCTTTGGCATTGTACTTTTGAGCTTCCTTGTACTTGTACCTTGTTATAAAAATTGGTTAAACATGCATGTGGGCTTGGTTTGGGTTTATTTATATACACTTGTTCTTTTCCCTTTTTGGTGGTTGACTTGTCCTATTTCCCGATCCAAAATAATAAAAAGGGTAATGCCTCCTATATTTGTGAAAACTCATACCCTTGTTGCTAGTCGCCAACCCGGGGCCTACTGGAGGCGGGACTCGGTGGTCATTATCTTCCTTTCACCATTGCCAGATCAGGAGGGGCATCTTTGGTGGGAGGGGGTCGTGACAGAATGGTATCAGAGGTGATGGTTGAGAGATAGGATGGAGTCTGGAGTTAGGCACAGTGAGGATTGCATGGGATGGTAGGGCAACAGTGTTCGTTAATCTTGGTGCGTGACATAGGCCAGGGAAGACCGGCTAGGACACAGGATTTTAGGGCCCCCCGTGATCCGATGCAAGGACTCTGAGCCTACCGAAAGACCAAGTGAGACTATATTGATTGCAGGGTAGAGACCCTAGGGAAGGTACATGCATCATCATGTTTGTGTTTTACTTGATTTGGGTGTTCTGGGAAAGAAATTGAAATAAAATGATAATTAAAACTTTGAGTTTTTCCTTACTACTTGGGCTTAGGCGATCCTTGTTTACCGTACAGCTATGGCACCTGGACGTCGTCCCTGGGTGGCTTAGATGGCTGAGGCCCAGCAGGTTCAGGCAATCGATCAACTGAGGATCGATCGAGAGGAGGAAGACAGCCAGTGGCAGAAGACCCTCCGTTCTTTCCAGCGTCAGACTCTCAAGAAGTACGAGGGAAGTACTTCGGACCTGGAGACGGAGGGGTGGCTTGAAGAGCTAGGGATTGCTTTTACCTTGATCCGTGCTCCGATGGAGTACTGGGTCCCCCTAGCGGTCAGTCAGCTGAGAGGCGCGATGCGCCAATGGTGGATGCTCTACCTCGGGGAGAGGAAGGAGGCAGAGATTCCATGGGCTGACTTCGATAAGGAGTTCCGAGAGGAATTCCTTTCTTCTTTGATCAAGGCGGAAAAGTGTCAGGAGCTGCTCTCCCTTCAGCAGGGGAGTATGACTGTTCGATAGTTGGGGATTAAGTTCAAGAATCTCCTACGCTTTTCTCCGGAACTCTTTCCGGATGAAGAGTCTCGGGTGAGATGTTTGGATGAGGCGCTTCGTCCTTCGCTCCAGTATGCTGTGACCCCCTTCACCCTTCCGACATACTTAGCCGTACAGAAGAAGGCGGAAGTTGTAGAAAGGATGCACTCGCAGGGAGGTTCACCACGTGAGGGGATCCAGCCTAGTTCGTCGAAGGGGAAGGCAGTCAGCAGCTGGTCTCCTGCGATGGGACCTTCCAGTTTCAGGCCAGTAGGGAGCAGGCCCCAGCAGTTCTAGTTCAGATCTTCAGGTCCTCATCCCTTTTTCACGAGCCCAGGACCAAAGTGTTTTTCTTGTGGAGGTTTCGGGCACGTTCATAGTCGGTTCCCGACCCATGCTCAGTACGGTGGAGATGGACAGGTTCAACGCCCTCCTCAGCAGCACCAGTCACCGACAAGACCCTTCCAGCAGCAACAGGCTCCAGTCCCTTTGAGGGGAGATGGAGCAGGTGGTGGCCAGCCACAAGGAGTTCCTCAAGGATCCCAGTCGGGACGTGGTCGAGGAGGCGGACGTCAATAGAGAGGCAGAGGAGGTCAGCGAGGATAGTTGCATGCATCAGAGGCAGCATCTCTAGAAGGACCAGGGATCGATAGATATGTGTTTGGGTTTTCTTGAATGATCTCCTTTATGTTTTGTTGGGAGAATTACACTCCATTATTAGAACTCTTTTGCTCATTATTTGGGCCTGGACCTTGTTTTTGTGAGTTTTTAATGCTATGTTTTTTCCCGCTCTTCTTTAAATGTACGTGAAGAGCCCTATTATGTGGGGAGGGGAAGACCTAATCCCTAATCGAGATGCATTAATGTGGATGCTATTTAACCCGTGCAGGCGAGTCAGTGCCACCTAAAGCGGATAATATCTCGACATGGGAGAAGGAATTCCTCAAGCCATGTGTCCGGGCAGTGTGTGGGTTGTACGTTGTTGGGTGCAGTGTAAGTTGGAAAAAAAACCTAATATATGGAAGTGGGAAGGCCCAGTCCTTAATCAAGACGCATTAATGCGGATGCGATTAAACCCGTGTAGGCGAGTCAGTGCCCCCTAAAGCGGATAACATCTCGACATAGGAGAGGGAATTCCTAACTCACATAATTAGGGTTGTCGGTTGTTTCTTGTTATGACAAGAGCCCTAAGAGGTATCTGGCGGAGTGGTTGTTTGGATCCATTCTTTTTCTTGGTTGGTTTTTAATTCTCAAGGACGATAATGTTTTAAGAGGTATCTGATGTAATGGACCGGACCCCTCCGGTCCATTCCTTGTTGAAATCGATGTGGTAAACACGACGCACGTTATAATGATAATTTTAATACCGATGATAACGTAAAAATATGTTAAATAATAATGATGATGACATAAATTGTTGAATAATTAAACTAAAAAGAATAATCATGATAAAATGATTTAATTGGTGTTATTATTATTAATGATGTGAAGTGGGAAGGTGTGTGATCCATTAGACGTTGATAAATGAAACATGCAATTTTTATTATTATTAATTGAGTAATTTTTGAAATTAAATTTGAATAATAATTATGGCTGTTGTGTTATTAATATTATTCATAATATTAATAATAATGAGGAATTGATGAAATGAGTCATGGTATTTATTGCATACAATTAAATGAACATGTAAGTGGAAGCACGGTGGTGCGTTCAAAAAAAAATTAAAGGTGAGTTCGTTATATTGGGTTTATGAAATTGAATGGTTTTTATTTAATAAATGTGGTTTCAATTTAATCAGTGTGAAATAAAAATAAATAGAATTAAAATAATTCAATTGATGGATGTTACGTGACATTGACATGGCATGGTTGGATTCAGATATCCAACAGGGTGGTTTAACGTGGTCAATGCGACGAGCGTAAATCTTTTTGTTATTAAAAACAATAACGTCGGTGAGTTAATAAAATAAGTTGATGAAATGTTATTGTTATTGAAGAACAATAAATAAAAATGATGGCGTAAAACTATATGTGAGAGGTTAATAAAATTAAATCTATTAAAATAGGGTTGAATATGTATGTTATATTAATTTTGTTTTGTCATTTAATTCAATTAAATTAAATGGTTTTGAGTCGCATGGAATGGTTGTGCATAGGTTCTCCCAAAATTGAATTATGAAATTAATAACATTGATCGTATAATAAATATAATAATACAATTAAAAGGAAAATGGTTTTATTTAATAAGTTATAATAAATTTATGGGGATGCGCATGAGATGGGGAGGGGAGGCGTGAATGCCCCCTTTCCCTTGTATAAATCATATTTTTTTATATAATTTGATTTAATATATCATATATTTTATATAATGTTGATTTAATATATTAAAATAGTAATACATAATAAAATAAGGGAGTGCGCATGGTGTAAGGGGAGAGATTCACGCCACAAGCCCTTTTGATCAAAATATTAAATTATTATAATAATAATAAAATAATAATATTATTATTTTGGGTGATCAAAACTTAAAAAGTCTATAACTTCTTCATATGGTGTCGGAATGACGAACCGTCAGCAGCAGTGTAATCCTGTAATTAAGACGGTCATTTTAAGACCAGTGATGGATACCTTTTTATGAGTTATGTCTCAGGTCAATGAAACACACATATTAATAAAATTAACGTTTTTTTAACGCGTGGAAACCGCGTGACGTGTCGTGTGTTGACCAGTCAAAACACGTAACGAGTGTACAGTCACACCGTGTATTCATCAATACACGCTGCATACTATTTTACCTATTCGTTGGCTATATAAGAAAGGGGAGCGGATTATTTTCCAGACCAATCGCTTCTTCTTCGCACGACGACACTCTTGGATGATCAAGAAGTCTTCCTCCTCTAACATCTTTGTCCGAACTCCGATCGTCGATCCGTCAGCGGCCACAAGATCGTAGCGACGAGACGAAGCTTCTAAGCCCGGACTTGTCACCTTTCCTTCCGGCCTTCCTTCTCCATCTTCCATCCTAGGAGGCGTTTGTTGGGTTTGGCGAAGGCGGAGGACACCGAAGGACGTCGTCGGAAGCGACGTGATCGGGACCTTTTGAGGTAGGGGTTTACCTTCGTCTCTCTTTTTGGTGCAACATGCAGGGTGGAATATTTTTATTTTGTTCCATGGGATGCAGTTGAACTTTAAATAAAGATAATAACCGGATAAAGAAGGGTTTGGGGTTTTGTGCTGTTTCTATTGCCTTCCAGTTTCTTTATCTTCTGATTGTGATTTTGGATTGAAAGGCCTTTGCCTACTAAAAATCAAGGCCGTTGGTGGCCTTTGCGTGCGCAATTGATATCTGAATTGTTTGTGGTTTGTTTTGTTAAAACATGGAAAATGGATAAGCACGTAAAGACTGGCTGATTAAATGAGAATGAAAACCTTGTGTGATCACCCCGGTTGAACAAAGTTGGAATAATGAACATGTTGGTGGTTTGGTTGTTTTGTGGAAAATGCCTTTATTTATGAAAAGTGTTTTGATTATGAAAAGTGTTTTGAAGTAAAAGGTGTTTTCAAATGCGGAAATGTTTTGTGTGTGGAAAGGGTTTTATGTGTGGAACTTTGAAATAAATGAATGATGGAATGTTGTATGGTTGTGATAATCTCTTGTAAAAGAAATGGCATGTGGTTGCTTGCGTTTTACCTAACCATGGTTGTGGATGGCAGGGATATGTTTGTGAAAGGTTTTGTCTGGATGATAGTTGCCCAGTAGTAATAATTTGTTAAACCATTGCATGAAATATGAAAACCTAAATGGGGTTGGGGGATTATTGTTTGGTTGTTGATGCATGCTTCGTGGTAGCAGTGCCGAGGCACATGCTCAGTTTCTCTTTTTAAGAAGCCATAGGTTGGGCTGTGTGTTTGGTATATGTATATATATATAATTGTATCATTGTGTTTTGTCGCACCACACCCATGTCAAGCACCTAGTGCCGAACACTCCCATTTTATGGGAGAGGGTGTTCCCCCTTAGTTACTAGCTCCTTCCTTCTCCTTTTTCCATAGGCTATGATGGCTTGAGGTGACCTTACACCCAAGTCTCTTCGGGTAGGTCTCGGAGGCTGTGATGGCTTGAGGCGACCTTTATCCCAAGACTCTTTGGGTAGGCTTACCGTTCCCAAGAACCTTCGGGATGAGACCCATTTGTCTGCGGGCGGGTTAGTGGTTGTGGCCCATGTGTGTGCGGGCGAGATGCGTGGTCGTGAGGCCCAGGTGTGTGCGGGCGGGATGCGTGGTTTGGCCCAGGTGTGTGTGGGAGGGAAGAGTGTGGTAACGTCAGGACGTTTGTCGTTAGGAAGAGCAGCATCTAATTAAGTGGGAAACGGTGCGGGGTACCCAATACTTTTATTATATATATATATACTAAACTTGTTTGTGTTACTTGGTGAGTGTGACCAGTGCGGCTGGGTGGATAGTTTTTCCTTGTTAGTTTCTGGTTCTTCTGTTTTCTCACAGGACCTTAGGGTGTCTCCCCACTTGTGCACGAGAGCTTTAGGTTTCCCTACTGAGTATACTTGTATGCTCACCCTACGTTTACTTTCAGGTTTCCAGGAGGACTACCAGGGCCGTGCGGGACCCTATTAGTCGGGCAGTTGGAGTTGTTGCAGTTGTTGTTCTCTTGTTTTCTTTGGCATTGTACTTTTGAGATTCCTTGTACTTGTACCTTGTTATAAAAATTGTTTAAACATGCATGTGGGCTTGGTTTGGGTTTATTTATATACACTTGTTCTTTTCCCTTTTTGGTGGTTGACTTTTCCTATTTCCCGATCCAAAATAATAAAAAGGGTAATGCCTCCCATATTTATGAAAACTCATACCCTTGGTGCTAGTCGCCAACCCGGGGCCTACTGGAGGCGGGACTCGGGGGTCATTATCTTCCTTTCACCATTGCCAGATCAGGAGGGGCATCTTTGGTGGGTGGGGGTCGTGACAATAATGACCAAACTTATTGAAACTAAAAAATCTCACTCATGTATGAAAATTAGTTACCATATTATTTGATTATCCAGAAGTATTTTCTCTACATCCATGAGCCATATGACCAAACTTACCATATTGGAAACACTTTCTCAAATTTAAAAGACTCTCCCAAAAATTATTTTTCCACACTTATCATAAGTCGATAACTTGATTTTTCTACCTTCATATTTCTTCGGTGAGCAAATCCCCATTTTATAATAACTAGAACTTTATTTTGATTATTTTCATGGAATACATGATTATTAGAGAACTCTATTTTTACTATCTAGGTACCCTAAACATTTTTCTCATAACATTTGAATTTATTGGAAGCTAATTCTCTTTTATATATTGGATTCAAACCTACATAAAACCGATTAATCATACTATCATGATCTTAGATAAAATTTGGTACATACCTGGCTAATCTTTTAAAATTTTCTTCATACACAACCATAGAATCTTTATCATTTTCCCTCAATTCTATGAATTGTTTCTCCGTACTAAGATAAAAAACCATTGGGAAATATTTATCAAGGAAGGGATTTATAAATGTGTCATATTACAAGGAATCAATATTATATCTATCTGTTATTCTTAAATAAAGATCACCATTAATCAGCTTCACCTTCAAAACGAAAAAGGGAAAGGGTTACCTTTTGATATTACAAACACCCTATGACTTTAAATATCTTCTCCAGGGAATTGATCCATCATTATACCACCACTAGATATGAAGTTTGACCAAATATCGGTGGGTTTTTCTTAATGAAGTGATCAACTATATTCATATTATTCTATGGTAGATCTAGTTTCTCTCTATCTTGGATTCCACCACCATTTATAGCTTGTATCTACTGATCCATTATAGAAAAAAATTTCATAGTTCCAATTCTTACCATTTACAGTTTCTAATTTAAAAAAATATAATATCTTTGGCGCATTCCTATTATAACCATAATGTATCCACTATGGAAGACCATTCTGATCAAACATAGTTTAGGTGAATCCATATTATAATATTAAAATTCTATAACATTTTAAACTAAAAACTAGGTAAAATATTTTCAGGGTATTCTATTATCATTATCCTAACCCCTAAAGTTATCTAAACATTTATTTGATACCAACTATAAGGAAATTACCATTAACATTACATGTTATAGTGTATTTAGACTATAATTCATTTACATTCATTTTTGAGGATATTTTTAGTTTAGAGTTTTAAATAATTAGTTAACAAATTAGATAAATCAAAAACCTATTTTATAAGGTGAATTCTTATATTCAATATCCAATTTTCCTACAATATAAATCTTTAAAAAAAAACATGATTTTGCTTCATGAAAAATATTCATGAATTTTAACATGACTTTTTTCCTTTCCCTTACCCGTCATAAACCTCATGAAAATAATTATAATAAGTGATAGGAGAAAAAAATTATTAGATATTGACCTAAAATGAATAAATCGATTATCCAAGTAAAAAACATAAAATACCACAAAAATTATTTTAAAAAAACATACCCATTTATCTAAAATTCATATCATTTAACCTTTAAATAGTTCATTATCTTACCTTTTGAAATCAGATAATTTCTATGAAAACTCATTATCAAGCATAAAAAAGTCATGTAGGTGCCTTCGAACATCATCATTTTAGAACCCTTAAAGAATACATAAAATTTTAATAACCATACGATTGAATTCAAATATAATTCTTCGGAGAACATAATCATTACCCAATGCATTAGTGTATTATCTCGGTGCACCCATCATATATGCTATATTAGGCTCACCTATTAGCTATAATGGGGCTCAAACCTTTATATAATCTATATTAGGCTCACCTGTGAGCTATAATATGTCTCAACCCTTTGAAAACAATTTATAAGGACCATATTATGAATTAAAACCTTGAAAATTTATTTTAAACCCATTCGAAAAAATTCAGATATCAAAATACCCTTTTCTATTAAAAATCCAGTTTCAATACCAAAATACCCAGAAAAATTGAAAAGAGATTTTTAGTTGAATAAAAAATGAAGGCTTATGAAAGAATAATGTCTTAAAATAATGATTATAGTGGAAATGCAAGGTTTTATCATCATATATGATTAAATAGAACATTTCTTTTGTATTTAGTAAATGACATCCAACATTGTTGACACTCCTTTCGTCACAAAATATAAAGACCGGAAAAGGGGAATATCTAAGCAAAAAGTGATTCATCCTTTGAAGAAACATCAAAAATAGACAAAGGGATGAACAAGGAGAACATTGCCCATAGGTCGCGCAAGTTCCCTCATGGTCGTGCAAGTACACTTGCGCGCCGCCTAGTGGTCGTGCAAGTACTTGCGCGACGCCTTATGGTCGTGCAAGTGACTTGCGCGACCTAAGTGATAACCGCCCGGGGTCTTCTCCTGCCTATAAATAGACCCTGTGGGCCCCCCATTTGAGAGGATCTTTTTCCAGAAACTCGGATTGAAGCTCCCGATGCCCAAGTCTCTTCTCAAAGCTTCTGGAACACTTATAAGGTAATTTCTTACCTAGAACGGAAGATCTAAAGAGAATAAGGAAGGCCTAAGTGTTGAAACTTATCAACACTTGTGCGCCGACTTATTTCCTTCAATATAACTTGCACGTCCCTTTTCTGGAAGAACCTCAAGAGGATTCTAAATGGATTTATAAAGAGTCGCTCAAGTATTCTAATGATGTTTGAGAATCGCGCAAGTACCCCTCATGTCGCGCAAGTATACTTGCACGACCCATACTTGCGCGCCGCCGCAATACTTGCGCGGCTTTCAAGACTTGCGCGCCCCTACCTTTTTGGGTTCCCATATTTACCATTTTACCCCTCTTAAGCCATTACACCTTTCCTTTTCAAGATTCAGTCTTCAAGACACTCTTCAAAGCCATTTATGGCATGATTTCTTGATTTGACTTCCTTATCTGAAAGGAATTCTGTGGAATATCTCTCAAAACATAGTGATTTAAATATCCTTATGTCACTAAATATGGAGAGTTCATTCATTCAACCTCATCCTTTATGATGAGAGAATCCTTAACTTGGGTCTCCTTTTCAGGAATAATCCCCAGTTATAAATCCTTTAATATGGGCATCCTTCTTTAGGAGTAAGCCCCAAATTCTTAAAGTTCCCAAACTTGGGCATCCTCCTCAGGAGTAAGCCCCAAACCTTAATCCCTAACCTGGGTCTCCTTTTCAAGAATAAGACTCAGTCATAATTTTGGGCTTCCTTTTCAGGAGTAAGCCCCAAGTCCCCTAACCTGGGCCTCCTTTTTAGGAGTAAGTCCCAGTCATAATCTTGGGTTTCCTTTTCAGGAGTAAACCCCAAGCCCCCCTTAAATTTCTCTTAACCAGCCCTAATTTACCCTTGATTTGGGTTTCCTTTTCAGGAGTAAAACCCAATCATAAGTCCCCTCCTAACTTGAGCATCCTCCTTAGGAGCAAGCCCCAAGATTAGAGTATTCAAATCTCCATAAAGCACATATACCTTTATGGACCCTGTTCCTGGATTTTCTCCCTAAAAGTAAATCCTAAACCTTCATCTATCTGGGCAGTCATACATACAAAAGCCCCAAACAAATTCTTATGATTGCATGTTTCATGGCACAATTGTCTAATTTTTACCAATACCTCTTGTTTCTCACACCGAGCATGACTCACGTGAGCTTAGAGTGTAAAAGTAATTATGACATTCTTCTTTGAGCCATCAATCATAAACATCATACTCCATTACTCGAACTACGTGGGTTCTGATTCCTTTTCCAAAACAAAGGATACGTAGGTAGCCCATTTATGGGTTCGATCCCAACATTGAAATAATCCATGTCCTTCTGAATGACGATAAACTTCAAGTGCCTCACTGAGTGGCTTTAAAACCAGCCCGGTCATCATAATGACCAAGAGACTTTTATAAATGTTTCTAAGGATACCATTGACCAAGAATCTCTAAATAGATACAGATGATTCTCTATTGATGAAGAACCTCGAATACATATAAAGGATTCTCTAAATTTCTTGCATATTTTATCATTGATTGTTAAAACTTAAGGAAAGCTCATTTTATACTTGGTAATGTAATAAGGATTCACGAACATAACTTAAATCTATAAAGAGAGTCTCGGAGTAGACAATAATTCCCCTCAAAAAGGTGTGATGAGTCCGACCTCCCATCCTCTCGACCAATGCAAATTCCTAAGCCTCATTAGTCCACAAGCTAATGAGCGCCTACCTTTGGAAAGTAGGTCCAAACGGATTTGGAATCATTGGATGTTTCCGGTTCTACGAACAAACCCGCTAGAAACCGATCAGAACGTTTGAATCTCCCGTCCAGGAGGTCATCCCTGAAATCCGTGAGGAAACAAAAATGGTGAACCCGACATGAATCCTTAACCAAGTTAAAGTGATATTCTTCTTATTTGTTAGGCCCCTTGGGCCATCAAAGCAATCATTGACATGTGCTCATCCAAAAGATGCAGTGGCCGGATTCATCTTGATTATGTCTGTTATATGGAACATGCACTCTTTTCTCAAGATCTTCTGCAAAATGGCTTTCCTTAAATTCACCCCTGTGAATACTGTTCCTGTGAACACCTCTATTGTGAGGTCTGCTGCTGTGAAAACCAATGCTACTACTCCTGTTGGAACGTCTTTTGCTCTGAGGATGACATCACCAACTCAGCGTCTTCAACGCTTGGTTTCTAATGCACTGGTTAAGGAGTACCGTCGCAACGGTACTATCCCAACTCCGGAGGCCGCTTGTCAAGCCCTCCAAGTTAACAACTCTACCTGGTCGTCTGGACAACGGCGACCAGCGATCAAGAAGCAGGCGGTGCTGACTACCGTCTCCAACCGTTTCGGGTCGTTATCCCCGGAACGCAATTTCCATTCACTCCCTTACTCTGAGGAGGTGAATGAGCAGGTCCCGCAGGGCCTTAATTCAAAAAGACTAGAGTCCTTCTCGAGGGCTCCCATCAAAAATCGCCGCCAGACTCGTGCGGTAGTGCGCCCTCAACATGATGAGGGTACCGACTCCAGGCATTCATCTCAGGTTCCTCGAACCCGAGCAAGCAAGATGAACCGCCAGAGACGGAATCCGGTTAACAATAGGCAAGTTTTCATCCCTGCCATCTCCGGAGAAGTCCACCAACCTAACTTGGTGGAAAACAACGAGCAGACACAATCACCTGTCCGTTTTAATTCCGTTGTCCAGCAGAATCGTCTGGCAGCATCACGCCAATCCCGCCAAGCAATCCCGGCGGAGTACTATAGGCAGGAACATACACCTGCTTATACATCACCAGTTAGTCAGCAGTCTCGTCTGACTACATATGATGGATCTCTTCAACTACGTTTGGCGAAGTGTAATCAGCAGGCACATACACCTGCTAATACTAATCAAGCCTACCAACAGTCTCGCTTGGTAGCGCACGGAGAAGTCAGTCAGAAAGCCCCGATGATAAACAGGAGGCAGACTCAACTCTCTGCCTCCACACTTGAGTACTGTCAGGATTCACTGACAGGAAAAGGAGGACAGGAGCAGGAACATACACCTACACCAAGCCCGGAATGGACGTATATCCCCGTTCCTGCGGCTGAAGTAACCAAACATATTTTGTCAATGGTGAAAGAATAGAAGCAAATTCCTGCTCATATTCTGGATGCTTGCCAGGATATCATAACAGCTTCAGCATCATCTCAGGGACAGACACATAAATCTATCCCTAGTAGTGGAGTGACACATCAACGATTCACTCCGGAACAGACACACACATCTGTTCTAGTCCAAGAGGGTTATGGGGCATACTCCCCCATATCATACGGACAACCAAGTCAGGCACATACACCTGATTTGAGTGGAGATCGTCAGCCTAACCTGACCATCTTTCCTGATCAGGCACATACACCTGCTCAGAGTAACCACTTTCGTCAACAAGTGGTTTCTAAAGTGAGTAAGAAGGCATCTAAGAAAAAGATCCACCCATCACAGTCAAGAGATCAAAGACCAATATGCAACAAGGCCTTGCTCGATGCTGGAGTTCTTGAAGCCCTCAGACATTTATCTGTCAGAATTCAAGATTCTACTCCCTCAGTTCTCAATAATGGGAACAATAATTTTGAAGGTCTTCAACAGAAACTTCCTCATGAAGGCTTGCTTCATGAAAGTTCGGTCAATCTTGAAGTTTCTTCTTCAGATGAGAGCCACAGGAACCCTCTGTGTGGTCAGAAGACCAAGGAGCAAGAGATTTCATCTTTTTCTGTAACCCATCATGACGGTCCTCCTCATGGTGATGAACTTCGCTGCGAAAGTCCTCTCCGCAGTGGTGATTCACGTTGTCTCGAAAATTCTTCAGAAGGCAATGTAGTGACGAGAAAACCCTCCTATCTCGAGGCACTTGCAAACGTAAAACCAGTCATGTCTGATTCTTTACTATCGGCAGGTGAAACTCTTTATCCATCAGAAGATAGCCTGGGGTTCAGGTTATTCTCCGAACCATCCCTGGGTCATTCATCTTCCAGCATGAATAGTGATCTCTCTACCAATCTTGTTGAATCCGATGAAGCAACAAGGAAACACCAACTCTGGTCCAAACAGGTAGAAGAATCTTCATTTAATGATAAAGAGGAAATGCTGAACATGAGGAAAAAACTGGAAAAAGGTGAATTACCAGTCATGTTTTGGCCTTTGGCTGACTCCCAGTACGACATTCCAAAGATGTTGATAGATGATGGAATCCATGATATTCGTCTCAACATATGGAAGACTCTTTGTCAATTGAAGAAGAAAGTATTATCTTACAGTGATTATGAAAATCATATTAAGATAATATAAGGGTTACAACGCCAGATTGATTTGGAATCTCTATCAGTCTCTCTGTATCCGAAGGCTGAAAAGAAACAAAGAACCCTTCAACGTTCATGCCTTGGCGCACTAAGAAAATTGTGTCAGTTAATTGCCAATGCTCCATCTGATGTTCATATCAGAGGATGGGGTGTTCATGGATCACTACATTTCACAGTGCTTTCCAGTCAGCAAAGCCCACCGAAAATGGTCTCATGCAATGTTATTGCCCATGGCCGGCCACAGTCAATGGGCTTTGTTCATAATCAAAAGCTTGCTCAAGAACAGGCTTCAACTAGTTCCTCTCAAAATCAAGTATATAGAGAACAAGTTGTTGAATTGCTCCTACATCAAGCAGACGAGAATATTGCACAAGCCTCTCGTCTGGAGCAAACACGTCATCAAATGATAGAAGTTTCGGAAATCATCCAACGGTCTGTTGAACCAGGTGATAAAAGTGGATACAGGTTAATGCATCCAGCTAATTTCCGAACTAAGATTCGCAAGATCAAGAGAGATTTTAAGAAGATCTCAGACATAGCATGTCAAGAGGCACCCCAGCTTGTCAGACTGGGGACTTCTCTAAACCAACCCACAGAGTCAACAAATGGGATTCGAGGAGTTGAGCGGAAGCAGCAGGAACATCCCCAGTCCACCGGACTGGGTACTTTTTCAAATCCTCAATCCCTCCCTCAGAGAAAGTCAGTATTCTCTTGATTAGGGAATAAGCCTCAAGAGGAACGAAGAGCCAAGCTATCAGGAGATTCTCTCCAAGTGACGGTTCTCCAAGAAATTCCTGAGGGATCAAGTCAACGGAATTCCATGTCTCATCATGAACATGGAAGAAGAAAATATCACAGAAATGTTGATAGAAAGGATTCCATGCAATATGCATCCATTAATGTCATCAATGCTGTTGCTGCTGATTCACCAGATGAGGCTCAATCAGAGGGATCAGACGAAGAGGTTCCTGCTCAAGAAGTTGCGCACACAGACCTAAATGAAGAAGGTGTGCGCACACGTAATCAAAGGCTTACCCAAAATCTGGGTATTCCTTCAAGTAACCCACTTCCCCCTCTCTGAAAAGGATCCAATAAGGGGAAAGGAAAGAATCATGTTACTTCTCACCCTTCCTCTGAAGGAGGTCAATCGCTCTCATTAGAGCAATGATTTGCACAATAGGAGGAAGACATGAAAGAATTAAGAAGGTTGAATGCAGAACTACTTTAGAGTAGTCTTCTTCTTAAGAATGCTGAAGTCCGACAACCGAAGGAATTTGTTGTAACTACTGAGATGGATCAGGAATATCCTCCTTTATCAGTACACCCTCAGAGGTCTAATCCTACGGGTCAAACGCAACAACGGTTGGCAGCACTACCATCAGTTGCAGAACCAACCACCACGTCTGTCCAAGCTCCATTCATTGCACCTACCCAAAACCAAGTTCAACCTGATGTTTCTCAAAAGTTAATAACTACTATTGAGTCATTAACAGCTCGGTTAGAAACTATGGAAGGGAAACGGGCGCAAGTTCAACCTAAAAATAAAGTTTACCCTGAATGGGTAGATTCAATTTCTCCTCCATCCAGTTTTGGAAACCCTGTTTTCCTTACTTTCAATGGATCAGGTGACCCTGAACAACATTTGACGCATTACGTGTCTTGTTGTGATCCTATGATGGGAACTCCAGAGCAGCAAGAAGCAGTGAAACTCAGATTCTTTGTGCGAACCTTGCAAGGACCAGCTTTTGTCTGGTATATAAGCTTGCAATCCCGGTCAGTCATCGGATGAGAGGATCTTCGTCAAAAATTCCTTCTTCAGTTTAGCTCAACTTTTCCAAAAACGACAGTTTTCGATCTTACAAACTGCAAACAAAGGAAAATGAAAGAGTCTCTGATTTCATTGCTCGTTGGAAGGGATTAACGTATTCCCTGAGTTTAGAACTCCCTCAGGAGGAATTGTTGCCAATCTGTGTGGCAAATTTGCGTGACGAATTATGCACGCCATTGATCCCTGTGAAATACACAGGAGGGTTTCGAGACCTTACTTCAATCGCTCAACAGATTGAAGATTCCCTTATACAGGCTATGGTTAAATCTCGTATAATTCCATCAGCTCCAGGAAGGAGAATGGGTAAAGTGGAAACTGCTACAGTTATGCTTAAACAAGCACCTGTACCTATTTCTAATTCAAAACCTTCATCTTCTCGAAGGGATCCACCTCCTGAACGCCAACGACAAAGGCTGTTTCGTCTAAATGATCTAAAAGATCAATGACGAAAACAATTTGAGGATATGAAGAGTAAAACATACTCTTTCCGAAGTGAGCAAGTTCCTGGTTACTTCATTTCAACTCTGGAAAATAATTTGGTTCAATTACCAGTGCCCAAGAGGCCAAACAAGGAAGGAGATGAAGACCGTCCCAATTATTGTCCCTTTCATCAAATGCTGGGGCATCCCATCCAGGAGTGTTTTGTCTTTAAAGACCTCCTGCAAAAGATGGTCGACTTGGGACAAGTCAAATTGAAGGGTTCTTCAGCTCATGTAGCGTGTATTACTGCTACAGATCCAGAGGAAGGAGGTGAGTGGCAGGAAGTAAAAAGCAAAACTGCGAAAAAATATGATGATTGGATGGTCAGAAAGACAATCAATTGGACCCATTCCATTTTGCAAACACAATTGAAAAGCCAATTGTGTCTCCTACAAAAGCTGCAGTAAAGCCTCCATCAAAAGCTAAATCCTCAAAAGGGCAGCGCAATTCAAAGAAGAAAGAGGAATTAGGAGAAGATGAGTATGTATCAAATCCTAAATTGTCTTTGACTCTGGTAGATTTCATGCCATCTACTTCAAAGCCACGGGCACCGTCCCACCAAACGGCACAGCCTAAACAGGCTAACCAGGCAGAGTCTTTATCAGACGAAGAGTTAATCTTTGGTCCTGTTAATATGATTCAATTAACAGATCCATATTCCAGTCTTGATGAGCCTAAATTCCCTGTATCAAATAAGGGAATCCGAGGAAGTTCTAGAGGTTCAGGATATAGGGGAATACGTGGATCTTTCCGAAGCCACTACTCTAATTCTACCCCTGCTAGCACTGTATATGCAGCAGAAACTCGTGGTAGAGCCCTTCAGCGAGCTCAAAAAGAACAAGCAAGTTCTTCTGCCAATGGCCAACTCAGTTTTGGCACAGTTATTTTGGAAGAACGATTAAAGGTTCCATATTATTTATATCAGCAAGTAAATGGATCTAATCAGGCTAATCTTCCAAAACCAAGGATGTTTCCAACTTCAATACAAGATGCATCAGCTTCCAAATCATCTGCTTCCAAGGTACCTCCTAAACCGTATATTCCTATTGGGAAACGCAGACCTCTAGATCAAAAGTATGATATATTGAAACACTTGGCCCAAGTACCAGCCAAGTTATCAATTTTGGATGCTTTGAATCTTTCAAAAGATCTTTGGGAAGCACTCATCGAATCTTTGTCAAGTCCTCAGGAGTTTGAAGCTGAAATTGTTGCAGCTGAAATCTATCACATAGAGAATAATCCTGCAGAATTCCATGCAGTAATATCTTTTACTGATAAAGATGAAGATGATGTTGTGCATGGGTACATAAAACCTTTGTACTTATCTGGAAAAGTCAATGGTGTAGATGTTCGAAGAGCTTTCATTGACAATGGTTCAGGAGTCAACCTCATGCCCATTCGTACACTTCGTCGATTGGGCCTCACGGAATCTGATTTATCTCCTTCTACCATGATGTTACAAGGATATGATAAAAATTAACAAGAACCACTGGGAGAAGTTACACTCAGAACTCAGTTTGGAGATCTTGTATCCAATTCGGATTTCATGATTGTTGATCAAGACTCAGCTTTCAATATCTTGCTTGGAAGACCCTGGCTACATCAGCACGCAACTATTCCTTCATCATACCATCAATGTCTCAAATACTGTTTCGATGGTCAAGTTGGAACATTGTATGGTGATAAGGCCCCGTTCAAGACATTTGAGTCTCAATACATTGTGGCGGAATTTTATCACATGAAAGGAATAGAAAAATCTACAATGAAGGAAATTACCAAAGTTAATGCTCCATATGGTTTGGAGAAAATTCCAATAAATCCATTTTCACATGTGAGTACAGATTATGTGTTACCTATCAGTCAAATTGACAAAATAGGCCCAAATCAAAATACTCTTATGGAAAGATCCATAATGTCAATTACGGCGATCGATCCAGACAACATGGGAGAAATTGGTAACCTACCAAGCAGTGATGAAAGCATAAGTGGTGATGAAGTCCAACAAGTCTATACTTCGCTAATCAGGCCGGAAGAAGTTATAGAAACACCAGAGGTGAATAATGATGTCGATTCTCAATCCATCATCTCCTCTTTATTTCCCAAAGAAGACCCTTTATCATCAATAGGGTCGGAAATGGAAGCTTCTTCTTCAAAAATGTGAAAATTTTGACATCTCTTATGATCATGAGAATTTCGTTTTTTCATCTACTTTGCAAGTAAAAACGAGAGAAATAACACATGATGAAGAGGAAGAGGAAGATCTTAGAGATGCTCCTCCAGCATTTGAAGAGGGTATCTCTACCACTGTGGATGAACTCAGAGAAGTAAATCTGGGTACAGAGAAAGATCCACGCCCCACTTTAATTAGTGCGGCCATGACCCTTGAAGAGAAAGAGATGTATATTTCTTTTCTAAAGAAATATAAAGATATTTTTTCATGGAATTATACAGAAATGCCTGGGCTTGATCCTGATGTTGCTACTCATCATTTAGGTTTACCAAAAGAACATCGAGGTTTTAAGCAAGCCGCGAGAAGAACACACCCAACCTATGCTTCCAAAATTGAAGCTGAAGTGGATAAGCTGATCAAATCCAACTTCGTCAGAGAAGTTCAATATCCCAAGTGGTTGGATAATATTGTCCCTGTAAAGAAGAAGAATGGAAAAAATTAGGGTTTGCATCGATTTCAGAGATCTTAATCAGTATTGTCCTAAAGATGATTTCCCGGTTCCGATTACAGAACTCTTAATTGATGCGACGGCTGGATATGAAGTACTTTTTTCATGGATGGATATTCCAGATATAATCAGATCCGAATGGCCCCAGAAGATGAGGAATATACAGCCTTCATAGCTCCTCAAGGTGTGTTTTGTTACCGGGTGATGCCCTTTGGTTTAAAGAATGCAGGCACAACATATCAACGCGCCATGCATCGTATCTTAAAACCTCTTTTAGGGAAGTTTGTTGAATTCTATGTAGATGATTTGGTGGTTAAATCCAAACAACGTTCTAATCACTTGGCTGATTTGGAATTCATATTCCACAAGCTTCGACAACATAATTTGAAGATGAACCCCTTAAAATGTGCTTTTGGGTAACCTCAGGAAAATTCCTCGGCTTTTTTGTACGCCATCGTGGTATTGAAGTCGATCCTGAGAAGACCAAATCAATCCTTGGTATGTCACCTCCTCGGAATTTGAAAGAATTAAGAGGACTTCAAGGACACTTAGCCTATATTCGGCGTTCCCTCACTAATTTGGTAGGAAAAATTTTACCCTTTACCAAATTATTGAAGAAAGGAGTCACTTACCAGTGGACTGGAGAATGTCAAGAATCATTTGATGTTCTCAAGAAATACCTCTTGAGTCCACCAGTACTCATGCCACCTGTTGAGGGTAGACCGCTTATCCTCTATGTGACAGCTTTAGAGCGATCATTGGGTGCCTTTCTTGCTCAAAATAATGATGCTGGGAATGAAAATAGTCTCTACTATCTCAGTAGAACTATACTTGAAGCAGAAACCCGGTATTCAAGTATTGAAAAGTGCTTCCTAGCATTAATATTTGCAGTTCAGAAACTGAGACACTACCTGCTACATCATGAGGTCCAATTGGTATCTCGTAATAATCCGCTCAAATTCATCCTTAGTCGTCCAATGCTTACAGGACGTCTGGCAAGGTGGGCGGTTATTCTACAGCAGTTCGACATTCAGTATGTGTCTCAAAAGGAAATTAAGGGCCAAGCTCTGGCTGATTTCCTGGCTGAACATCCTTCAGTGGAAGACACGTATTCAGATATCGAACTCCCTGATGAGGAAGTTTTCTCTATTCAAGAGAGTCCTCAAACATGGGAAATGTATTTTGATGGTGCTTCTAGAAGTCCAACAGGGAAGAAAATGGAAAATCCTAAATTCAACAAATTTGGTTTAGGAATTGTGCTCATTTCTCCAGATAAGGCAGTGTTACCTTATTCCTTTTTATTGTGGGAAGGTGGTACCAATAATGAAGCTGAATACCAAGCTCTCATTACAGGCTTGGAATTAGCGCTTCAAGCACAAGTGAATCACTTAAAGGTGAAAGGTGATTCAGACCTGGTAATCAAACAAGTCAATGGGGATTATGCCATCATAAAAGAAGAATTAATCCCTTTGTATGATTACATCAGAGAGTTAATGTCGGAATTACCTTCAGAACCGACATTTTCTTATGTCCCAAGATCACAAAATGCTCAAGCTGATGCACTGGCTAATATAGCCACAGCTTTAGCAGATCTAAACCGGGACGAGACAACCATCTGTATTGCCCACCATCGTGCAATTTCACCTTATGTTCAAGTCAGAACAGAGGAAATTAATGAAATTAGTCCCATTCTTGAACTGTATGGTCATACTACAGGATGAATGTCACCTATCAGGGAATACCTTCAAAATGGAACACTTCCACCTGATAGAGCCGAGAAAGAACAAATCTGGCGATGTGTGGTCAATTTTACTCTTTATGATAGCCCAAACCACCTCGAGAAAATTCTCTACAAACGTGGTTTTGATGGAGTTCTCTTCAGATGTATTGATGGTGAAGAGACAATGGCTGTCATAAAAGAAGTGCATGCCGGAGTCTGTGGTGCCCACCAGTCTGGACATAGACTGTCTGATCAAATTCGAAGCCTTGGATACTTTTGGCCTTCAATGATACAAGATTGTGTTAATTTTACAAAGAAGTGTCATTCATGCCAAGTATATGCCAACTTCATTCATAAACCTCCAGAGTTGCTTCATACAGCTAAATACTCATGGCCATTTTCCACATGGGGAATGGATGTGGTGGGACCTTACCCTTCAGCTACGACCAAGTAGTTTAAGTACATTCTTACTGCTACTGATTTATTTTCCAAATGGGCAGAGGCAGTACCTCTCAAAGAAGTCAGTTCTAAATGCATTGTTAGCTTCATCAAGTCTAACATCATTACTAGATTTGGTGTCCCTCATACCATATTGCAGACAACGACACCAACTTCTGTTCTTCTGAGGTAAAGAAATTGTATCAAGAATACAACATTAAGTCCAACCATTCATCTCGATATCATGCAGTGGCTAATGGCCAGATAGAAGCCTTCAACAAGACTCTTTCAAATATACTGCAAAAGATAGTGGATAAAGATAAGAGGTCATGGCCTGATAAACTCTTTCATGCTTTATGGGCTTATCGGACTACCACTCGCAATGCAACGCGGTCAACTCCATATTCATTGGTATATGGAATAGAAGCAATCTTGCCAATTGAAGTTCAATTTCCCTCACTCAGAATAGCCATTTGTGATCAGTTATCTACAGATGAGCAATCCCAAAAGCGGTTGAATGAATTGGAACAGTTAGATGAGAAAAGATTGTGCACTTTGCACCACTTGGAAATCCATCAGAATCGAATAGCACAAGCTTTTAACAAAAAAGTTCGTCTTCGTTCATTCATTCAGGGAGAATTGGTATTGGTTCTTAGACCACCAATGATACCAGGAAAGAAGCCTCCCAAGCTTGAACCAAAATGGGAAGGACCTTATTCAATACATATGGTCTACTCCAATGGAGCGTATTCTCTAATCTCAATGGATGGAGAACACATCACGACTCCAACTAATGCCAGATTTCTAAAGAAGTATTTTGTATAAACACAAAATATTGTTCCCAGATCCAAAACAATCACATTGGTTCATGATATTGTCCTACATGACACTAAACTGTATTATGTCCTATCTACATGACATTAAACTGTACAGAAGTTCCTTATTTGTCCGAGATGACATTAAACTATATTTTTTCCGAGATGACATTAAACTATGTTTTGTCCTAGCAACATGACATTAAACTGTGTGGCACTTCCAACGTTCATCTTGACGATAAACTGTAAAAAATCCCCAGAACTGATATCCTCATATTGGTTCGCCTTAGTCCTAGCTACATGACTTTAAACTGTACAACACCAATTCGTCCTTGCTATATGACGTTAAACTATACAGCAATGGTCCAGTATGACTTTAAACTGCAACTTCGTCCCACACGACATTAAACAGTGAAAAAATTCCCTAAACCGTCCAGCATGACATTAAACTGCATCATCCCTGGTCCATGTATATGACCATAAACTATTTGCAAATCCCTTATGTCCAGCAAGACGTTAAACTGTGACGTCCTAACTACATGACGCTAAAATGTATAAAAGTCCCTCACGTCCGGAAAGACGTTAAACTATATAATCATCAAAGGTCCAGCATTACATTAAACTGCACCATCCACGGTCCATGCATATGACCTTAAACTATTCACACTTTCGTCCAACATGACATAAATGGTGTGTTATTTTGTCCTTACTGCATGACATTAAACTGCACAGTCCCCCTTTCGTCCAATATGACGTTAAACTATTTTTATCCCCATCGTCCTAACTACATGATGCTAAAATGTACAGAAAATCCTTGATATGTCCTAAAATGACATTAAACTGTATTTTGTCCATGCTACATGACACTAAACTATGCAGCACCAATAGTCCTAACTGCAAGACTTTAAACTGCATAGTCCCTTTATATGTCCTACATGACATTAAACTGTGCATCGTTAAGGTTATTGTTACCTCTTGTTTCTCACACCGAGTATGACTCACGTGAGCTTAGAGCGAACATCAACCATAACACTACCTTTGGGACACTAACCATGTGTAAGTCCCAACAACATTTTAATTAGATCGTTGTCCCCAAGAACAACTTGATCATTAATTCATTCTTTAATTGAACTATACGGACATTGATCCTTGACCTCCAGGCTGGGTATGTAGGCAGCCTCCCAGGGTTCAAGCCCAAAAAAAATCTCTTCACATCGGTTCACCACCATCTCATATGATTTGTGAAACCGCCCCTGGAATCAATATCTTTACATTTGATTCACTTTCGTCCTTGTTATTTGACGTTAAACTATACAACACTTTTGTCCTGTACGACAATAAACTACAATATTCTTTGATCATGTTTCATTCCAAAAGACTACATGCATACATGGTATTGCCTAAACTTTTTATCTTAGGTTAAACCATCATTGCACTAAAGTCCCCTTTCACCCTTCACATGTACGAACCAAATTTGTACAAAGGGTAGTTCTAGAACTACGTGGGCTTGATTCCCATCCTTATGGGATACGTAGGAACGTTCGAGTATCCCTCGAATCCAGCCCCAAGTCTTTTGGGCCTAACCCCAAATTTCACTTTTAGTCCCTTAGTTGAAAAGTCCTCATGAAAACAAACACTGTGTATTCATTATTATGGTCCGAATTCTATGACCCTAAACTAAGATCACTCATACTTTCGTCCTGCACGACGTTAAACTGCATTTCAAAAACTACGTATGGCTTGATTCTCACTCTTATGAGATACGTAGTGAAGTCCAAGTTTCAATTCAGGACCCAGCCACAACATGATTATGGTTATCATTGACCTATGTATCTCTATATACATTGGACAATACCCATATTTATGTGTTATAATCCTAACCTTAAATATTTTCAGATCTTCATAACCCTTTTCATGACTTCTAGTCACAAAAATGTCAAACTTCTGAGAATTATTTTGCCTGACTATGTAGCACGTGCCCATAGGTGGCCTTGCATAAACAGTCCACATAACAGACTTGTCAGCCGAAAGATACTATTTATTTGACCATGCAGCCAATGCCCATAGGTGGCCCTGCATATTTCAACCCCCTAACGGGTTTTTTAAATAATGATAACTTTATTCTTGGGAAGAATGCCTCTTTTGTCCTTCTTTGTCTTAAACGACAGTATGTAGGGATCCGCAAAAAAATAGCCATCCTTAACATATTTGTCCCATATCCTTTTTCATGATCTGAAAGTATTCAAGTCTATGGTTTATTCTTCTTCCCTACGTTTGGGTCAGACCTTTGTAGGAGTGATATTCATCCAGTTATTCGATATTCTTGTTCGGAAATATCTTCTCCATATTCAAGTACCTCTTCCATACAACAAACTCTATACTTCAGAAAATTTGAATCTCCATAAACTTTCACTGGCTTTTAGCACTAGGAAAGTAAATTTATGAGAGTTCTTTTGCCTGACTATGCAGCACATGCCCATAGGTGGCCTTACATAAACAGTCCACATAACAGACTTGTCAGCCGAAAGATGCTATTTATTTGACCATGCAGCCAATGCCCATAGGTGGCCCTGCATATTTCAACCCCCTAACGGGTTTTGTTAAATAATAGTAACTTCATTCTTGGAAACTACTTCTTCTAATGACTTTTAGCTCTTTTTCATATCATTCCTCAGATTCAAATATTCTTAAGCCATAGTTTACATATTTTCTCTCATACTTGAGCATGGAAATATGTTTTCAGATAAATTGTCATGAAATTGAATCAATTTTAATCCATTTCAGTCAAATCTATTTCGAACTTAAACATTAGCCCCTCTATGTCCGACATGCATGACTTTAAACTGCCCACAAAAGACAAAGGAACTCTGAATAAAAGTCAAGTTCCAGCACACTTGCGCGCTGCCTTCTGCGCACTGAATACTTGGAAACCACCTTTTCCTTTGGATGTCTTTGATTTCCTTAGATTCAAATCCTCATTTCTCTCCGGATCCAACTCTGAGGGGGGACTTTTGTTGACACTCCTTTCGTCACAGAATATAAAGATCGGAAAAGGGGAATATCTAAGAAAAAAGTGACTCAACCTTTGAAGAAACATAAAAAATCGACAAAGGGATGAACAAGGAGAACATTTCCCATAGGTCGCGCAAGTTCCCTCATGGTCGCGCAAGTACACTTGCGCGCCGCCTAGTGGTCGTGCAATTACTTGCGCGATGCCTTATGGTCGTGCAAGTGACTTGCGCGACCTAAGTGATAACCGCCCGGTAACCGCCCGGGGTCTTCTCCTGCCTATAAATAGACCCTGTGGGCCCCCCATTTGAGAGGATCTTTTTCCAGAAACTCGGATTGAAGCTCCCGACGCCCAAGTCTCTTCTCAAAGCTTCCGGAACACTTCTAAGGTAATTTCTTACCTAGAACGGAAGATCTAAAGAGAAGAAGGAAGGCCTAAGTGTTGAAACTTATCAACACTTGTGCGCCGACTTATTTCCTTCAATATAACTTGCGCGTCCCTTTTCTGGAAGAACCTCAAGAGGATTCCAAAGGGATTTATAAAGAGTCACTCAAGTATTATAATGATGTTTGAGAATCGCGCAAGTAACCCTCATGTTGCGCAAGTATACTTGCGTGACCCATACTTGCACGCCGCTGCAATACTTGCGCGCCTTTCAAGACTTGCGCGCCCCTACCTTTTTGGGTTCCCATCTTGCCCATTTTACCCCTCTTAAGCCATTACACCTTTCCTTTTCAAGATTCAGTCTTCAAGACACTCTTCAAATCCATTTATGGCATGTTTTCTTGATTTGACTACCTTATCTGAAAGGAATTCTGTGGAATATCTCTCAAAAACTAGTGATTTAAATATCCTTATGTCACTAAATATGGAGAGTTCATTCATTCAACCTCATCCTTTAAGATGAGAGAATCCTTAACTTGGGTCTCCTTTTCAGGAATAATCCCAAGTTATAAATCCTTTAATATGGGCATCCTTCTTTAGGAGTAAGCCCCAAATTCTTAAAGTTCCCAAACTTGGGCATCCTCCTCAGGAGTAAGCCCCAAACTTTAATCCCTAACCTGGGTCTCCTTTTCAGGAATAAGACTCAGTCATAATCTTGGGCTTCCTTTCCAGGAGTAAGCCCCAAGTCCCCTAACCTGGGCCACCTTTTTAGGAGTAAGTCCCAGTCATAATCCTGGGTTTCCTTTTCAGGAGTAAACCCCAAGCCCCCCTTAAATTTCTCTTAACCAGTCCTAATTTACCCTTGATTTGGTTTTCCTTTTCAGGAGTAAAACCCAATCATAAGTCCCCTCCTAACTTGAGAATCCTCCTTAGGAGAAAGCCCCAAGATTAGAGTATTCAAATCTCCATAAAGCACATATACCTTTATGGACCATGTTCCTGGATTTTCTCCCTAAAAGTAAATCCTAAACCTTCATCTATCTGGGCAGTCATACATACATAATCCCCAAACAAATTCTTATGATTGCATCTTTCATGGAACAATTGTCTAATTTTTACCAATACCTCTTGTTTCTCACACCGATCATGACTCACGTGAGCTTAGAGTGTAGAAGTAATTATGACATTCTTCTTTGAGCCATCAATCATAAACATCATACTCCATTACTCGAACTACGTGGGTTCTGATTCCTTTTCCAAAACAAAGGATACGTAGGTAGCCCATTTATGGGTTCGATCCCAACTTTGAAATAATCCATGTCCTTCTGAATGACGATAAACTTCAAGTGCCTCACTGAGTGGCTTTAAAACCAGCCCGGTCATCATAATGACCAAGAGACTTTTATAAATGTTTCGAAGGATACCATTTACCAAGAATCTCTAAATAGATATAGATGATTCTCTATTGATGAAGAACCTCGAATACATATAAAAGATTCTCTAAATTTCTTGAATATTTAATCATTGATTGTTAAAACTTAAGGAAAGCTCATTTTATACTTGGTAATGTAATAAGGATTCACGAACATAACTTAAATCTATAAAGAGAGTCCCGGAGTAGACAATAATTCCCCTCAAAAAGGTGTGATGAGTCCGACCTCCCATCCTCTCGACCAATGCAAATTCCTAAGCCTCATTAGTCCACAAGCTAATGAGCCCCTACCTTTGGAAAGTAGGTCCAAACGGATGTGTAATCATTGGATGTTTCCGGTTCTACGAACAAACCCGCTAGAAACCGATCGGAACGTTTGAATCTCCCGTCCAGGAGGTCATCCCCGAAATCCGTGAGGAAACAAACATTCTATAAAAATATTCATTTTTGAAAATATTTGAATGAAAGCGGCATAAAATTCCCTTTTGAGATATTTTATGTCTATAGAAATATATTTATACAGTAATTATAAAAACATGGAAATTATAGAGAAATATTTTCAAAATGAATCATTATAACATTTAAAGTGAGGGTTTATGTTAAAGTGTCCCTTACATTGTGTCTAACTCATCACAAACACTCATTATCATCATGAATAAAAAATTAATTTAATTTATTTACTTTCTTAAGAACCATTTTCAAGTTAATTATTCATTTTTTAAGACCATGTTATATACAATTACTTAATTATTTTAAGTTTACGTCATAAGATTTAATGATATTCAGTTCATAAGTCGAAAATGACTTCGTTAGGTTGACTATGGTCAATTAGGTCATTATCACATCATATCTAACATATTAATCATCAAAATAAGTGTTATTTTAATATATTGATTATAATTTTAAAACCAATCATATAATTTCATGACCCGAACCATCGTGCCCCGCCTGGCCCGCGGTAAGCCGAGTGTGAGAACCAAAAGCCTACCTCAAATAGGCCAAGGGATGGTGAAAAGTGCAGATTAGGCCTAATAAAATAAAAGAAAGGCCTTGTCCTAGAGTACCTAAACAAAGACACACACACAAAAAACTCCTTGAAATAGTACATAGGTATAATAAATAATGAAAATCTAGAGTGTAAAAAATTTATACAATAACATCTACGAAATACATATCAGAGTAAAAAAGTGTAATACCAATGATATAGAGAGTAAAAATACATTAAAAACTAGAAATATATAGGGAAACCAAAAATAAAAAAATTTATAATGAGTATAGTAGGGAAGATCCCATCTCTAGAACCTAGATTCCAACCCCCAAACACTATCAACTCCACCAAATTTTTCTAAGATTCACTGAACTAGGTTCATCACAGTCAATGATAATCTATCTCTTGATTACATAACACAGAAAATGTGTGGGAAAATAAATCTAGCGTGAGTATATACATTCCTAACAGGATAGCTAGAAATCACCAAACATAAAGCATAAAGAGGGAGTTGTAAGCTCACCAGTACAAAGGAATGTCGATTAGAATTTGCGACAACAACCATAATCATAATAACAACGATATGATAAAAAATAATCCCAAACAAATGATAAATGTGATATTTGTAACGCCCCGACCCCAGCTACCCAGAGTCGGTGCATTAATTACATAACATTGGCATGATCACAAGAAAGATCAAATCTCGAAAGACCGATTGGTTTAGTAGCCTTGGAAACACTAGATATATTCATAAGTTTTACATTACATCATAAAATGAAAAACTACTACAACAACATAATGTTTCCACAATCCACACTATTAACCCCTCATAAAATCCCTGCAGGTCATTCATAACTTACTTCTTCACATCCTGGGAAAAATAAAACATAGAAAAGGGGTGAGCTCAAATGCCCAGTAAGGATAACAATATAGCAAAAACTTTCATAAATAAGAATAAACATTTAAGGCAATGTATAACTAAAACAAAAGCCTTTTAAATATGAACTTTCAACATGGTATGGCATAAATAAAATGAAATAATGCCATTTACTTATTCACATGGATATTCTACTAATCGAATAATCACATGCAAAAATCAATAACCACTTTCATAATGTTGGAATGCATAATGCCAGACTATCATAACCACATAGCCAAGGCCTCGTGCCAAGACTACAAATAAGATTTTGTCAAGGCCTTGTGCCAAGACACTAGTTTGTCTCATGAGACCTACCGATGCATCGAGGAGCTATAGCGGGCTCCACCCGTCACTTATTAAGTCCAATGCATTCCCATATGAAAAGGTTTAAACATAACATAAACATTCGTATTAAAACTAGCATACGAAATGTCAATAATTTCACCATAAACTATGAATGGTATAAAAATAGCACATCCATAGTCAAACATATCACAAAACCTTCAATACAATATAGAAGTTTTGTATCATAATAAATCAACTTCAAATAATCTTAAAATCCATCAGAGGATGTTGACATAGATGAAATCAAAATTATTTTTAAAGAAATATCTCTTTTCATTTTGAAACCATTTAAGATCCATATAAAATAAAACATTTTCTTTGAAAATATTCTTATAAGCTTGTAAGGAAATCTTTGAAGATTTTATAACGGCGTAAAATAACCGCACCCGCCGTATAAGTTAAAAAAAACATTCTTACCTCAATTCTGTCGAAAAGGTTAAAAAGGACCTTGTTTTCAAAACGACGGAAAGATTCCTTTATAAACCTCTTATAAAAAGTCAAACAAGGGTATAAATTAATTTAACCCATATTCTTGTAAATAGTAAAAATGTTTTGAAATACATTTTTAAGAAACATGGATGTGGATGATAAAGATATCCCAGTAGATTATTACGTATAAACAACCTCGGATAATGAAGAGATTGTGAAATAACCCTTACCTTGTACTTTTCCTTGGTTGGGGTAGGTTAACCTCCTGTATAATGGTGAAATAGTTGTTATTAAATTATACAAGAATCATATATATTAATATGATATCATATATGATCTTTTAACATTGATTTGTTAATAATATCTTAGAATTATAGTCGTTTCGGGAGTTAACTTACTCATTTTATTTTATATGTTTTGTTAAATAAGCCATGGTTGTTGTATCTTATTCATATCCAGAATGATATACAGTCCTTAAACATCATTTTTAAATCATCAAATGATAATTATACTTGAATGGATACGATGGAGAATGAATCTCATCGCGTTCGTGGAGACGGTAGTCCGTACGTACGCACGAGCGACAATATCATTCTTTTGATATTAAAATAATATATAAATGGATGGTATATCATATATACAGAATCATTAACATGTTATATTTATTATTTACATGAGTTACACATCATTATTATACCCATCCAAATAATATTATATTGAATAACAATTACACCACGACGTGGAGACGGTAAGCCGTACGTACGCACGTATGGTGACATGTTATTCAAAGGGTGGATAGAATACTGAATATGATTGTACCATATTTATAAAAACATCACAGTATATGTGAGATACTGGAGTTATTATTTCAGAATGGTAAGAACAAAGGAAGATGAAGTGGAAGAAGAAATGAACTTAGAAAAGGGTGGTGAAATCATTACCTCTTCTTCGGGTTCTTCCTTTTGATTTGATCAAAAGGGATCCTTAGGTTGGCTTTCTGATCAAACTAAGGCCTCTAGGTTGTAGTGAGGGATGTTGGGAGAGTATTGGGGCAGAGTTTGGACGAACCAAAAGGCTTTGAAGGTGTGAAGAAATGAGAAGGAGGAGTGCCCTTTTATAAGAGGGGTGAGGGGCACCTTTGGAAAAGTTAGAAATATTAATTTATAATAAATTCATATTCGGTTTACAAAGGCTCCAAAGTTGACTATTCAAAGGATTAGGTGGGGATAGGTCGAAAACAACTCATCCAATAGAATTTAGACAGGTTTGGGTACTTATATTAACCTTATCTTTAAGTATTAACTCTAAGTTAATTAGTTTCACTTTTACAATGTCTCTTTGTATTTTTATATAATATGGTTAATAAACTTACTATATACATCCAAGCGACCCCCAAGTGGTCCATTAATGAGGAACCTATCATAATATAAGTCTCTTGGCCGAACCTTAGATTTTTAGGAATTTAATATCAATTAATAATATAATATTTGTTTTAAGAACTCTTTTATGTCAATTTTGACACTATTCAATAGTTGATTTTTGTGAAACTCCTAACAGATTGATTACTTCGAACAAAGTCAATTAAATCAATCCTAATATATCATATTATCATAGAAAATTAGTTTAATTCATTAAAAGTTTCATATTATAATTATTTGGGTATTTATAAGATCAATTATTTTTATTTTTCACTATTTTAGTAATTACTGCATCATCATTGTGTCATAAATAAAATAAATTATATAATGTCTAAAAATTATAAATAAAATAGCATTATGTAGGAAATCGTTTTAGCTTTCTAATGAATATTTATAATCGAAAATCCAACATGTATAACCCTATGTAAAAATTGTTCTTCTAAAAGATATAAGCTTATGGCATTTTTATTTTTATTTTAACTTTATTAATATAATGTGTCATTATCACTTACAAGTGGATCCATGGGGTCCCAAAATAGACCCAAAGATGCCCATGGTCGACCATGTATCAACCAATAGGGTTGAGACACGTTTTAGGGTAATTTAGTATTATTATAATATTATTTTTTTAACCCTTATTTACCGGATTTACCCTTAACCATGGTAAATAAAATATTTACCGCAGTAATTATTCAAAATGTCTAAAAATAAAAGTTACCTATTTACACAATTTGAACATCCTGATTCCAAATATGGAATCCATTTTTCTAAATTCAAAACACAGAAGTGGCAGAAATTAATTTAAAATTAATTCCCGCTGTCAAAACAAAAAGCGTGTTTTTAAGAGATAATAACTATCAAAAGATTGACACTTGTTTATGTTCGGTTTAATTGTAAAATTATGTCCAATGACCAAGATTATATTAAATGGTAAAAATATATTCTAAATATACTTTAAAACCACTCAAATTCACAATTTATCACTATTAATTGTTTTGATTAAAAAAGTTGTTTTTAATTAAAATTTAGTAATTTTCACTATTCATCAAAATATGAAAGTTATCCGAAATGTACCAAAATTTCACCCTAGGATAATTTTGATATTCCGAATCCAAAAATGAAGTCCATTTTGAAATATAGAATATATATGATTTCAAAAAGTAGGTATTACTATTCACAACAGCTAGTTTAATTAGTTGTGGTGTGTGTTAGAACTCGAGGTTGCGTACAACACACGCTATCGCATTATTCGAAGGGAAACGTACCATAGAAGCTTGGGGTGTTACATTCTCCCCTCCTTCAAATAATTGCGTCCTCGCAATTTATAGGTTATTACTGCATAAAAAGACTCGGGTGGTTCTTCATCATAAGTTCCTCGGGTTCCCACGTTGCCTCTTCCATCTTATGATTTCTCCACAAAACTTTTACCAGACGCGTCGTCCGGTTTCTCAGCACTTGTTCTCTCGTATCAAGAATCTTGATGGGCTCTTCGCAATAAGACAGATCGGGTTCCAGTTCTAAATCTTCATAGGTGAGTACATGCGTTGGGTCAGGCATGTATTTCCTCAACAGAGATACGTGGAACACATCGTGAACTTTGGAGAGACTTGGCGGCATTGCCAATCGGTAAGCTACAGCCCCAATTCGTTCTAGAATTTCGAAAGGTCCGATGTACCTGGGACTCAATTTACCTTTCTTACCAAAACGTATGACTCCATTCCACGGAGATACCTTCAGGAAAACATGATCACCGACTTGAAATTCCAAATCCTTCCTTCGATTATCGGCATAGCTCTTCTGCCTACTTTGAGCTGCTTTAATGTGATTTTGGATTACCTTCACCTTTTCCACCGTTTCCTCCACCAGTTCTGGGCCTACAAGTTTTCTTTCACCAACGTCATCCCAACAGGTTGGTGTACGACATCTCTTTCCGTATAACGCTTCATATGGTGCCATCTGAATACTCGAATGGAAGCTATTGTTATAGGAAAATTCTACTAGTGGTAAATATTGATCCCACATACCCTGAAAGTCAAGTGAGAAAGATCTCAACATGTCTTCTAAGGTCTGAATAGTCCGTTCTGATTGTCCGTCTGTCTGAGGGTGGTAAGCAGTGCTCAAATGAAGTTCAGTATCCAGGGATTTCTGAAGACTTTTCCAAAATCTTGAAGTAAAACGGGGATCACGATCAGAAACAATCGATAGGGGTACTCCATGAAGTCTCACAACTTCATTAATATATAGTCTTGCTAGACGTTCCAGGGGTAGATCTTCTCTTATAGCAAGAAAATGTGCTGACTTGGTAAGACGATCAACAATCACCCATATTGCATCATTCCTTCTAGGAGTCTTTGGTAGCCCCATGACAAAGTCCATCGTAACATTGTCCCATTTCCACTCCGGTATGGGAAGAGGTTGCATGACTCCTCCAGGCTGTTGCCTTCCAGCTTTCACTTGTTGACAAACCATACACCTTGACACAAAATCAGCAATCTCCCTCTTCATGTTGTCCCACCAAAAATGTTCCTTCAAATCCCTATACATTTTGGTGCTCCCAGGGTGTATAGAGAAATTGGAACTATGAGCGTCATCCAGCAATTCTCTTTTTTGATCAGGTATATTGGGAACACAAAGTCTCTTCCCGAATTTCAAAATTCCACCTTCATACGCAAAGTCTCTCAATCTCCCATCATTCACAGCTTTAATCTTCTTTTGGAATTCTTCATCATCAGTCTGAGAACTCTTAATCCTTTCTAGTAAAGATGGTTTAGCAACCATTTGAAAAAGCATTGATGTTTCACCTTCCCTGGTTATTCCCATGTCCATCTTCACTAGCTCCATGAAAATTGGATCCCTTTCAATTCTCATATTGTTCAAAACTCCATGGTCTTTTCTACTCAAAGCATCTGCCACCTTGTTTGCCTTCCCTGGGTGGTAGTGTATCGTACAATCATAATCCTTGAGTAATTCAAGCCATCTCCTTTGCCTCATGTTGAGTTCTTTTTGTGAGAAAATATACTTCAAACTCTTGTGATCAGTATAAATCTCACATTTTTCACCATAGAGGTAGTGCCTCCATATCTTCAAAGCAAAGATCACAACTGCTAACTCAAGATCATGAGTAGGATAGTTTTGTTCATGAATTTTCAACTGTCGTGATGCATAGGCAATAACTCTATCATTCTGCATAAGGACACAGCCAAGTCCTTTCTTCGATGCATCATTATAAATAACGAACCCATCATTCCCCGATGGTAGAGTCAATATAGGAGCATTGACTAATCTTCTCTTCAGTTCTTCGAAACATTCTTCACACTCTTTTGTCCAAACAAATTTAACCCCTTTACGTGTGAGCTTCGTTAATGGGTTAGCCAATCGGGCAAAATTCTGGACGAAACGTCGATAATAACCTGCCAAACCAATAAAACTACGTACCTCAGTTATACTCGTAGGTGCTGGCCATTCTTGGATTGCTTTGGTCTTAGAAGGATCAACAGAGATTCCATCTTTAGAGACAATATGGCCAAGAAAGGAAATCTCCTGAAGCCAGAATTCACACTTGCTAAACTTCCCATATAATTCATGCCTCCTCAGAGTCTTCAAGATAATGCGCAAGTGATTTTCATGATCTTCGTAGGTTTTGGAGTATACCAAGATATCATCAATAAATACCACCACAAATTCATCGAGATACTCCTTGAAGACTCTATTCATCAGATCCATGAATACAGAGGGCGCATTAGTCAATCCAAACGGCATTACAGTAAACTCGTAATGCCCGTACCTGGTTCGAAATGCAGTTTTCGGAATGTCTTCCTTCTTCACACACAACTGATGGTATCCAGATCGAAGGTCAATCTTTGAAAAGTATTGAGCTCCATGCAGTTGGTCAAATAAATCATCAATACGAGGTAGGGGATACTTGTTCTTTATCGTTATAGCATTGATCTCCCTGTAGTCGATACATAACCTCATAGATCCATCTTTCTTTTTAACAAAAAGAACAGGGGCTCCCCATGGAGAAACACTAGGGCGAATAAATCCCTTATTACTCAATTCCTCTAGTTGTTTCTTTAGTTCGACTAACTCTACAGTGGCCATTCTATAAGGGGTCTTCGATATAGGCCTTGATCCAGGAATCAAATCAATGGAAAACTCAACTTCTCGTTCTGGAGGATGTCCAGGTAAATATTCCGGAAATACATCTACAAATTCTTTCACAACAGGTACACCCTCTATTTGAACATTCCTTTCCTCACCGATAGTTACTTCATTCTCTTCCTCCCCAATAATTGAATTAAGTTGAGCTACTGGGGGTGGGTCTAAATAAGAATTAGGTGGTGACGATTCTGCTCTAAAAATAAGGTGTTCCTTATCATTATCATCAAGAATCGTAACCTCTTTCTTCTTACAATAAATCTTCGCATCATAGTCCGAAAGCCAGTCCATACCGAGGATTATATCAAACTCAATCATAGGTATGACGATGAAATCAGCAGATAAAGAAAATTTATGTGCTCTAATGGGGACTGATTCACAAAACTTTGTTGCAACAATACTTCCCTTAGGAGTTTTAACTGACAACTCCCTTATTAAATCAAATTGGAAATATCTAATTTTCTTAGCAAACTGGGAAGATATGAAACAATGCGATGATCCAGAATCAAATAATGCATTTGCTAAACTTGAGGAAACCATTAAATTACCTGCCACCACGTCTTTCGGAGCTTCTACCTCAGCAGTAGTGATAGCATAAGCCTGGCCTTGATCCCTTGGCCTTTTCTGAGGTAAGTTCTCCTGACGCTTAGGACATGCATTTGCATAATGCCCCATCTCCCTGCAATTGTAGCACTGAACGTTGGTAGCTTCCTTCTTCCCCTTGCAATCATGAGCTTGGTGGCCTTTTTCACCACACTTGTAACAGACTCCCATTCCCTTCAGGCAAGCACCGGGGTGTTTCATCCCGCACTTACCACAAGATGGATATTCAACCTTTCCCTTCTTCCCTTTATTTCCATTCCCAGATTGATCAGCAGGTCTCTTCTTCTCTTGCTTCTCTTTAAAGTCATAAGACTTAGAGAATTCTTTTTCGGTCTTGATAGCACATGAGACAATGTCTTCGTACGATGAAAAGGATTGTGAGACTAATGCTCGACGGAGAAATGGTTTTAACCCATCAAAGAAACGATCAATCTTACTTCTTGGGTTGCGAATATAATCACCAGCGTACCTTGCTAACCTTGTAAAGTTAGCCTCATACTTTGTGACATTCTCGTCCTCCTTTTGTCTCAGACTCAGAAATTGCCTTTCCATATCTGCTCGATGGTCGCGAGGGAAGTATTTTTCTAAAAACAGATCTTTGAACTCCCTCCATTCCATGTTTGATACTTCATCATCTTCCTTCATGTTTTGAATCAATGACCACCATTGATCAGCATCTCCAGTGAGGCGGTAAACTGCCATGGTAACTTTTTCCCTTTCGCTACTCCCCAAAGCCTGAAATATTTTCTCTAGGGAAAATATCCATTGCTCAGCTACTAAGGGATTTGTACTCCCATTGAACGTTGGTGGTTGTTGTCTCATGAATCGATCTAACATTGATCCTCCACGCTGTGGATCAGGGTGCTCCATACGGGTAAGGTTATTATTCATAACCTGAGTAAGTTGTCCCAGTATGGTGATTAGCTGATCGGCACCAGTTGCATCACCAGCCCCACTATAATTATCTTGAGCAGGAGGGCAATCCCTACATGGAGTGCGCGTATTGATACGGTTTCCATTTCTTCCACTAGGCGCCATTTCTAAACAATGGAATAAACTAGATCAGTTTATGAATCAAAATACATAATCCCATACTTATAAAACACTTAACATAAATTGAACTATTTATGGATATAATCCATAATCATAAAAATGTTTTTCTTTGAGGAAGTATATACTCATAAACCCTTCATAATGATTTGTAAAGATAATGAGAGTTATCCTAAGCATATCCCCCGGGAGTGTCGTAACCAAGAGTGCAGCAAGGCCCGTTGTCGTGCACCAGTTCCCGTTCGAGTCTAGCTCAAAGCGGTGTTTTCGGGTTTTACCCCTAGGTACATCTGTGCCAGAGCCGCCTCTACCTGCTCGTATCCAGACAGGGATGTATTTCTCGGAAAACTCACAAAATCTCTACAATACCAAAATTCTAGGAAGTTCTTCTATACTAATCCTCAAAGTTCATCTTAAGTCTACGTGCTCTAATCAGAGTTTATCTAAATCTAGCTTCCAAGGTTTGTACTAAACCTCCTCTGATACCAACTGTAACGCCCCGACCCCAGCTACCCAGAGTCGGTGCATTAATTACATAACATTGGCATGATCACAAGAAAGATCAAATCTCGAAAGACCGATTGGTTTAGTAGCCTTGGAAACACTAGATATATTCATAAGTTTTACATTACATCATAAAATGAAAAACTACTACAACAACATAATGTTTCCACAATCCACACTATTAACCCCTCATAAAATCCCTGTAGGTCATTCATAACTTACTTCTTCACATCCTGGGAAAAATAAAACATAGAAAAGGGGTGAGCTCAAATGCCCAGTAAGGATAACAATATAGCAGAAACTTTCATAAATAAGAATAAACATTTAAGGCAATGTATAACTAAAACAAAAGCCTTTTAAATATGAACTTTCAACATGGTATGGCATAAATAAAATGAAATAATGCCATTTACTTATTCACATGGATATTCTACTAATCGAATAATCACATGCAAAAATCAATAACCACTTTCATAATGTTGGAATGCATAATGCCAGACTATCATAACCACATAGCCAAGGCCTCGTGCCAAGACTACAAATAAGATTTTGTCAAGGCCTTGTGCCAAGACACTAGTTTGTCTCATGAGACCTACCGATGCATCGAGGAGCTATAGCGGGCTCCACCCGTCACTTATTAAGTCCAATGCATTCCCATATGAAAAGGTTTAAACATAACATAAACATTCGTATTAAAACTAGCATACGAAATGTCAATAATTTCACCATAAACTATGAATGGTATAAAAATAGCACATCCATAGTCAAACATATCACAAAACCTTCAATACAATATAGAAGTTTTGTATCATAATAAATCAACTTCAAATAATCTTAAAATCCATCAGAGGATGTTGACATAGATGAAATCAAAATTCTTTTTAAAGAAATATCTCTTTTCATTTTGAAACCATTTAAGATCCATATAAAATAAAACATTTTCTTTGAAAATATTCTTATAAGCTTGTAAGGAAATCTTTGAAGTTTTTATAACGGCGTAAAATAACCGCACCCGCCGTATAAGTTAAAAAAAACATTCTTACCTCAATTCTGTCGAAAAGGTTAAAAAGGACCTTGTTTTCAAAACGACGGAAAGATTCCTTTATAAACCTCTTATAAAAAGTCAAACAAGGGTATAAATGAATTTAACCCATATTCTTGTAAATAGTAAAAATGTTTTGAAATAAATTTTTAAGAAACATGGATGTGGATGATAAAGATATCCCAGTAGATTATTACGTATAAACAACCTCGGATAATGAAGAGATTGTGAAATAACCCTTACCTTGTACTTTTCCTTGGTTGGGGTAGGTTAACCTCCTGTATAATGGTGAAATAGTTGTTATTAAATTATACAAGAATCATATATATTAATATGATATCATATATGATCTTTTAACATTGATTTGTTAATAATATCTTAGAATTATCGTCGTTTCGGGAGTTAACTTACTCATTTTCTTTTATATGTTTTGTTAAATAAGCCATGGTTGTTGTATCTTATTCATATCCAGAATGATATACAGTCCTTAAACATCATTTTTAAATCATCAAATGATAATTATACTTGAATGGATACGATGGAGAATGAATCTCATCGCGTTCGTGGAGACGGTAGTCCGTACGTACGCACGAGCGACAATATCATTCTTTTGATATTAAAATAATATATAAATGGATGGTATATCATATATACAGAATCATTAACATGTTATATTTATTATTTACATGAGTTACACATCATTATTATACCCATCCAAATAATATTATATTGAATAACAATTACACCACGACGTGGAGACGGTAAGCCGTACGTACGCACGTATGGTGACATGTTATTCAAAGGGTGGATAGAATACTGAATATGATTGTACCATATTTATAATAACATCACAGTATATGTGAGATACTGGAGTTATTATTTCAGAATGGTAAGAACAAAGGAAGAAGAAGTGGAAGAAGAAATGAACTTAGAAAAGGGTGGTGAAATCATTACCTCTTCTTCGGGTTCTTCCTTTTGATTTGATCAAAAGGGCTCCTTAGGTTGGCTTTCTGATCAAACTAAGGCCTCTAGGTTGTAGTGAGGGATGTTGGGAGAGTATTTGGGCAGATTTTGGCCGAACCAAAAGGCTTTGAAGGTGTGAAGAAATGAGAAGGAGGAGTGCCCTTTTATAAGAGGGGTGAGGGGCACCTTTGGAAAAGTTAGAAATATTAATTTATAATAAATTCATATTCGGTTTACAAAGGCTCCAAAGTTGAATATTCAAAGGATTAGGTGGGGATAGGTCGAAAACAACTCATCCAATATAATTTAGACAGGTTTGGGTACTTATATTAACCTTATCTTTAAGTATTAACTCTAAGTTAATTAGTTTCACTTTTACAATGTCTCTTTGTATTTTTATATAATATGGTTAATAAACTTACTATATACATCCAAGCGACCCCCAAGTGGTCCATTAATGAGGAACCTATCATAATATAAGTCTCTTGGCCGAACCGTAGATTTTTAGGAATTTAATATCAATTAATAATATAATATTTGTTTTAAGAACTCTTTTATGTCAATTTTGACACTATTCAATAGTTGATTTTTGTGAAACTCCTAACAGATTGATTACTTCGAAAAAAGTCAATTAAATCAATCCTAATATATCATATTATCATAGAAAATTAGTTTAATTCATTAAAAGTTTCATATTATAATTATTTGGGTATTTATAAGATCAATTATTTTTATTTTTCACTATTTTAGTAATTACTGCATCATCATTGTGTCATAAATAAAATAAATTATATAATGTCTAAAAATTATAAATAAAATATCATTATGTAGGAAATCGTTTTAGATTTCTAATGAATATTTATAATCGAAAATCCAACATGTATAACCATATGTAAAAATTGTGCTTCTAAAAGATATAAGCTTATGGCATTTTTATTTTTATTTTAACTTTATTAATATAATGTGTCATTATCACTTACAAGTGGATCCATGGGGTCCCAAAATAGACCCAAAGATGCCCATGGTCGACCATGTATCAACCAATAGGGTTGAGACACGTTTTAGGGTAATTTAGTATTATTATAATATTATTTTTTTAACCCTTATTTACCGGATTTACCCTTAACCATGGTAAATAAAATATTTACCGCAGTAATTATTCAAAATGTCTAAAAATAAAAGTTACCTATTTACACAATTTGAACATCCTGATTCCAAATATGGAATCCATTTTTCTAAATTCAAAACACAGAAGTGGCAGAAATTAATTTAAAATTAATTCCCGCTGTCAAAACAAAAAGCGTGTTTTTAAGAGATAATAACTATCAAAAGATTGACACTTGTTTATGTTCGGTTTAATTGTAAAATTATGTCCAATGACCAAGATTATATTAAATGGTAAAAATATATTCTAAATATACTTTAAAACCACTCAAATTCACAATTTATCACTATTAATTGTTTTGATTAAAAAAGTTGTTTTTAATTAAAATTTAGTAATTTTCACTATTCATCAAAATATGAAAGTTATCCGAAATGTACCAAAATTTCACCCTAGGCTAATTTTGATATTCCGAATCCAAAAATGAAGTCCATTTTGAAATATAGAATATATATGATTTCAAAAAGTAGGTATTACTATTCACAACGGCTAGTTTAATTAGTTGTGGTGTGTGTTAGAACTCGAGGTTGCGTACAACACACGCTATCGCATTATTCGAAGGGAAACGTACCATAGAAGCTTGGGGTGTTACAATATTTATCTCCACATCCTAGATAAGAATTATTAGTTATTCTTAAACTCCAAAGATCCATCTCTAATTCCCAGCATCATATGCAATTGTATAAAAAACTATGTTGAGGATCCTCACCTTTCCTATGCACTCCAAAATATATGGGACATAATATATAACCATGAATATAACATAAACTGAATAGAATATGATTGGAGGAGCCCAATACATACAACTGTGAACCAAAATGGAGGGATACACAACTCTCATGGAGGACCTAGTCTCCACTATAACTCGATGATGGGTGAGTACAACTCTATTGGTAGAGGACCCATGCCCAATTTGGTATGAGGGGTTACTAACCCTAAATGTGTAAAGAGTATCTAAGAGACAAAAAATAGTGTAATAAGTGTTTTATAACCCTCATAACACTCTAAAGGGAACACTTGATCACTTCTACTAGTGTAGATAGTATGGGGGACCCGAACCCTAGTGTGACAGAGAGTACTGAATACGTCATCTCTGGTGATCCAACCCAATCATTACCCCTATATGATCATCATTAAAGATTGTATCACTCTTGTATTCTCTGAAATTGTATCTATAATGATGAAACAAATTCCAAATCCATATTCTACAAGGAAAACTACTGTGGATAGGCTGCCCATGGGACAAAATCTGTGTATCACAAAAGCTCGATGAACACATGAGGCTCGTTATTGGCCTGATGGAATAAAACTTGAATCCACTAACATATCACTAAAACGTACTTGAATTTATAAATGGATAACTTCATTGCGATCCTCATGGAAAAAAACTCAGGATATGATATTTTATTTTCCAAAAATGAACACTCAGTGAAACAAATGCTTGTCACATTATAACGCACAAACAACACTGCATGGGCCCGATCCATGAGACTTAATTAATTTCCTGATATTGGTATTGAAATTTATTTCTAAATATCAAGGGTGTGATGTCTCATATGGGCCTCCAATATGATATTTTATGAAATAGGTTCTTCATTAACAATATTGGATAATAATAATAACAACATTATTTTTATTTTAATAAAAAATAATAAATTTTATTCATACCCCATGATCTCTCTCCTATCATATGATAGAGGGGGCATTCCTGCAGAAAATGGAGGGACTCCAGTACTACCAAACAACACCACTTTCCACCCATTGCACACCACTAATCATTGCTGATGCACCCTTCCTAGCCAAGCGTTGAAGCTATACCCCACTCCACTAGCCACAACCACTCATCACCATCACCTTGTGCCATTTCCATCATAGGATTCCCCCCATCACCACCGGTACCCAATATCTTCAGTCAAAATCATCACCTCAACCACGATCGCTATTGTTGGCCAACTCTTAAAACATTGTCACTAGACTCATGACCTTTTTAGGATTTTTCTGCAAATGTGCCACCTCCCAATAATGAAAAGACCCATGAATGCTATAAATCTGGTCTCCAAATATATACTTGATCAATACTATGACATTAGACACCAAAAATTCTCAATTTATCTCCATCCTAATCCCTCAGTAACAATCTATTGCATCAAATATCGATTTCATGATGATCTCCTTCTAAGTATTTATCGAATTATTGGCCATATAAAATAAAAATGATGAATGCACTAAAAATGGAGAGAAAAAGACCCATTTTTTTGAGGAATGTACCTCAGACAATATTTTAATTTTCTTAGATTCCATTCTATTAGAATGATGAATGAATAATAATAATCAAGGTTCAACAATTAATATCAATTATAATTCCCAGGAAGACAAATTACAATTGAAAATCCAAACAATGACTCCTGAATTAATATTTTAGGGATTAAATTCATGTTTGATTGGTGATAAAAAATAGAGGGGATTAATCCCCAAAACAACCACCCTACCTCGGTATAAGGATCGATCATTGGTGAAGAACATGTTCGCCAGGGATGAAGAAGAACCACTGCGCATGCTACTTCTTGATCCACCTCGATTCAATCATCATTCATCATCTGATCCTGATCAACCAATGATGAATGATAAATTTATTTCTATCAATTACTCTAAGGGTTATGTAGCTATCCCTGATAATTTTTTATAATTGGATATTTATAGAGGAATAGTTTTAGGTTATTCAAAATATATAAATAAACAAAAAAAATATTTTAATTAAACACACTCTCCAATGATCACCACTCTTAAAAATTCTAACACCAATGAACCATAGGTTGGGCGTAGGGTAAATATCTTGTTATAGAATCAAACATGGACTTATATTTATAATGAGGGACACATCTTGGGAGTAATTATATTATTAAAAAAAATCTATATTCTCGTGATATAATATAATTCATTTTTTAAATATATCAACACTGAGGCTCTCCGAGACTCAAAATTTTATTCCAAATTAGTGACTAGTTTCTAAAATATTCATTATAACATTCCAAAGTATTACACTACAACAAAAGAGTTGTCACTCTATCTCCCACCTTCAAGAATCTTAATCGAAAAAAGTTAAAATCTACTCACGAGGGAGGTTACTAAGCTCTCATCTTGATCTCCCACACCAAAAATTATCTGAGAAGGTTCCAATGATGATATGAAACACACACCTAAGGGAAATAATTTCCCTATAAGGTTATTTTATAGCGGTTCACCAAGACACTGAATTCATCAAATATGAAACTCCCTCCTCGATATCTATCCCATCTCAGTCGACACTGTGAAATGATTTTTTCCAATGTCTTTTTAGCTGTGACACATAGACAACACTAAAAATGAGTCTAACTATAGCCATTGGATCAAGTGGTAAACCCCTCATTGATCCAATGTAGAAATTGGATTATGAGCCTATGAATCCCAATGATATCCCATCATTCCTTCCAAAACTCCATAACCCATTTTAGGGAAAACAAATAAGAACATGTAGTCTCTTTATAGAACCCTAAAGTCCTTTTACATTGGTATAAAAGGGAATATTAAGGACTCTTGGTATTTTTTATCTACCCATTGATGAACTGTACCCTTTAAAAACATAGTTGACACCAACTTTTTGACCATATGAACTATCTCCCACTTGATTCAAATACTATAGTGTTGGCTCTAATGGTCTCTCGTACATGGCCCTAAATGGTTCTACAATGAAGTTGGAGTGGTGACTATTTTTATTATCAACCTCCTCCAATGTTAGGTGATCCTATTGACTATGGCCCATGACTGACATTTTAAACTGAAGAATATTCTTGAGAAACTAAGTGGTCTTCCTTACCTGTCCATCTACCTAGGGTAAAAACATAGTGATCAACCACAACATATTCCAAAAGGATGTCCCGTATCATCAATATAATCATGCTGTGAAGTGATTATCAAATTATAAAAATAAATTTAAGAGAATTACATGAAACCTGATTTCCTCTTGCATGCATAGGCATCCCAACTATTCACTAAGATCTACCCTCATATGGTTAGGATGTGGGTTAAATCGATTTTCTAGTCAATGATCACAATGATAGTGTCATAACCTCTCACTATTCATGGAATCCCCCCATCATGAAAACCCCAATGATACCATCTCATTTCCAAAACCATCTAGGTACCCCAATCTCCACCCATAGGTAGGTGACACATTAAGAGAAAAAAACACCAACAAGCTGCAACATCCTTGACCACCAACTCGATCCCAAAGGATCTTTCTACATCTTCACCTTGTCTAGATATACTACTATAGGAGAAAACCCTACAAAAAAAATCCTCTCATAGTATGATTGGTGTCACCATCCATCCTTGAACAAATATGACATGCTCCCCACCATCAAAAACACTATTACATACATGTCTAGTGGATGTATTGTAACAAAAGAAATCACAGTTGGTATAATCAAGTAGAGACTCCATAACTAACTATAAAAGAAGCGGGGTAATATCCATTTAATGGAGGTATACTGAACCATCCTCTCCCTTAAGGTCCAACTGTGAATAGGCGGAATAATCCATCACCTCACTCAATAAAAAGAAAAAAAACTTCATTGTGAGAATATTCTTCTGTAAACCCTCCCATGGGTGGATATCATTATAGAACTACCTCAACCTTTGTAAGTTCCAATATCACTCCCACGTCTGAGATGAAATATTAAAATAAGTGGACCTTCTAAATCTCGGACCGAATCTATGATATCCATCCATAAATTTGTTATTTTCAGAGTATGTTATAAACCATCAAAAATTGTATTGTGTGCTCCAACTCTAACCCAAATTACAAAAGGATTATAATTTATAAGACTACCATAAACTAATATAATAAGGTTTAAGGATCTGGTTCATAATTCTCATGAACTCTATCTAGGAATTCAAAATGCTAAAGGGTATCACCATTTACTCGAAGAAACCATAGTGTCTTTAGAAATCCAACTTCGATATATCATTCTCTTAATCCTGAAGGTGGTGATAACCTACACTAAGGTCAAACTCTAAGAACCACTTTATACTGAACCTCTAGTCAAAGAAGTCATCATTTCTTATGGGGTGGATACTACCTCATGATATTCAATTAATTCATTTGATGTCAATCTAAACCTAACATCGAGTTCTCATCCACCTCTGAGGCAAGAAACACTGGGTTTCCAGGGTGGGTAAAATGGGTCTAACAATACTTTATAATGAAAAATCCTCCTACTATACTTCTTGATCCCACAATGATATAGGTTCATCTGATATTCAAGTGTAGATATCATGTCATCCCTAGTGCAAGTCTATATAGAAAAAACAATCGATGGGGAGATAAACCTATATAATCATCAGGTAATAAATCCCTACATCTATCCCACATAAAATGAACCTCAATATTATATCATACATAGATCCCAAGGTAATAATATCCAATGATAAAAGAGTGCTTGTATCCTCTGGCACACGAGTTCATCATATATTTACTGGGATTCCATATCACCAAAGAAGGAAAATTCCCTCCAACTAACTTAGGTACACTAGAACCCTCTCTGGTAGAAATCAGTTGGGAATAATTAGTAGGAAAATATTACATACAAGGTAAAATATCTTTGTACATTAGAGGATGCAACATAAATATTCAATGAGAGACTCTCCCTCACCTCCTAGAGTTAGGTCACATTGTCAGTAGAACCGCGTGACCACTGATCCTCTATGTAGGATCCTCTGAAGACAAGGGTCAAGATAAAAGGACCCAATTATATTTATATGCCTTATAAAGGGGTTAAATACAAGGAAAGTTTCTTAATACCAAATATAAAAACTACAACTGGGGAAATAAATTCATCATTCATACCTTCATCACATGAAGAGTATCGGGGTAACAAGCCCCCCATGATCGAAGCCATCTTTCCCATTTCCTACATATAATCCTTAAATAGGTACCAATCCAACACCTTATCACATCTAAAAAACATAAAAAACAAAAGTAAAAGAAACAAATCCACCACACCCCAACAATATCCGCTTTGGGTTGCACTAACTCAACCACACTATTTTTAGATCACATCACAAGAATGTGTCTCGATGGGGGAAATGTCTCCCTTACTTTTGTGATTGTATTCATGTAAAATATCACTAAAAAAGGCTCTAATGATTCTCTACATCAAACTAGAGAAGTATCACCACCACTACCACCATCAAGAGGGGTTTTATCAAGGCATGGCTGTCACACCATAGGATTATCGTAGCCGTGTACTGCCTAAGAAAGAGGTCTAGTACAATATAAAAACTAGGAGATCATTATCTCTAGAACTCCAGAAGTGAAAATAGTATAAGTGTGTCACCCAATGGTACTATAAGAACCAAATTATACTCCAAGATGATGTATGGACTCTATCATGACCATCCAATTAGTCAGAGTCTGCACAAACCAAAAAACTCGTACCATCACATCAAGCATATCCCCTCAATTCCAAAAGGTTTGGCTTTCTAAAAAACCAAAAAATTCCCTCTCACGAGAACTTTCATAATGTACTAAGACTAAAAATACCATTGTTCTATCATAATGGATCCATCCACTACTCATAATGTGGATGGTCATCTTGCTTGACCACTTGAGGAGGGTCCATGCACTGCTCAAAAGTTCGTGCACTAGTCAGTGCTTTCTTAGAGGAAAACACCTAAAGTATGTTTCCTTGAACTGAGGTTCCATTTATAAAATAGTCATTGTAATGAAACTATCTTGAAACCATATATGACTATCATCACAGAGGTATCTCAAAAGTTATCAAGACAGACCTTGGTAAAATATTATTTCTAGGGAGACGACTCAAGATGGTCAATCAAAGGACTCAATCCTATATGATGTATTTACCATTTGTTCTATGAAACTAGTTTATCATTTTTTGTAGTTGACAAGAAGGTAACTAGAGTATTGGTGTATGGATACATCAGCAGCCACACAAACATTCGGTTCCCTGTCCTAAATCAATAGTAAATAATTTTTGAAAAAATTACAATAATTTACCCCAATCATCACTATAGGATTGTTTCTACATCAAAACGAGGAAGAACTATCTATGATACCACTCTATCACGACCCAAACCACCATTGACCTCTTAGCGGGTGGTATTTCAAGTGTGAGAACCCTAATTCCACCATAAATAAGACAAAATATGGTGACAAGTGATGGGTATACATAATATTGAAATGTGAGTGATTAACCTAATGTACCTGTATGCACACACAAAACCTCCTCCATGAAACAGTGAAAAGGTATAATAAAATGTTGAACATTTAGAGTGTAAACAATGCATGAATTAACCATTAGGAAATATATATCAGAGAACAATAATGTAATTAAAATTATATAAATGGAAAAAATAAATTCCCAACTATAAATATTGGGGGAAACCCAAAATTAAAGAAAAAATTAAATTGTAGATAATGGGAGAGCCCAAATACTTATCCCAAAGATCAACCATTTAATATGGTCAACACCACCACAAACTGCTAAGATCCACTAAACCAAGTCTATTGTGATACCCCGAACTTACTTTGTTTAATAATAATTGTTTTAATTATTACACTTGGCTTAATTTTCTTTTTATCTAAACAATGCCCACTAAATAAACACAAGACTTTTATTCCTTTAAAACACTGTAAATGGATACTTGGAAACAAAGCCTAAGAACTATGACTAACCAAAAATTTCTACAAGTAGTCCAATCACGATCACCGATAGACCCCACAACACCACAAACATGCCAAGGAAGTAGTGGATTTACTTTGGATCTGCCATGACTAAGAACAGTATAAACAGAACCGCAACAATAGTAGTGAGAATTATAGGGATGAAGAGCACTATCTTATATGTCCCAGAGTTTGAAATTTGAATACTCTAGTTGCGTTTTTATAAGGCAACAACCCAACCATTACCTTGGGTGACCATTTAATTCCAATAGTTATAATTATAGCCGTTTTCCTTCTGGGGAATTAACTAAAAACATTTAAGTACATCTTAGTTTTCCAAAATTTATGAATTTGAAATTATAAGATAACTTCTGATTATGGTATATATTTTGAATTAAACTTAATTGGTTTTGAAATATATTAAGAAATTCTAGAAGCTGTAAAAATATTTCAAATACATTGTTAATATTTTCATTTTTTAAATAGTGTTTTAAAATCTATTTAATTCCTTTAAATTAAACTATGTTTTTGATTAAAATAAGTTTTGAATTCAATAATACGAGTATAAGAATTTCCAGTTTTTAATTTACAACTTTTTTGGTTAAATGTTTAGTGTTTATAAATAATTTTTGAAATACCTTTAACTAAGACAAAGTATAATTTGTATTCATTAACATTATATTGTTTAAAATATGTCATGTTTAAAATGATAATTTCTATATAGTGATTATTTTCTTTGAGACTTTATAACTTTGAAAGATTAGCTTTTATAAAGAATAGACCCACTAGGGCCATCCCTTTATAGGTAGGCAAAGGGAGGAAGCTCACACTAATTGGCTGATCCTAGCTCATAGCCCAAGCCAAGGCCAGCCCGAGCATGGGTATAGGTTCCCCAAAGGGCGCACAAGATTAGGAGCGCATGGGTGCACCACCATGGGTGCAAGGTCATAGTGAGGAAGAGGTAAGCAGGGGCCTGCGGTGGTGGGAGCTCGTATATAAGGCTCCCTAGGTGTGGGTTGTGTGTTTTTTCTAAGCCTTCATTTAGAGCCCCATGATTATAAAGAGCTAAAAAACCACTCCCCATTTCGATGTGGGATGACTAAAAATTGCCTGGGATTAGATCTGGGTTGTTGGATCACATCACGTGCGATCTGGGTCGTCGATTCTGATCCTGCGTTCAACCCTCAGCAACCTCCGAACACCACCACATTTTTATGGACCATTCGATCAACATTAGATCTAATCTTGACCATCCGAGAGTTTTCAAATGCCACGCCAACTATGGACCGTCTGATCAATCTCAGATCTTATAACGATCGTTCATTCGGTTTTAAATCCCACACATTGCCTCATCCATCCGATCTTATTAATGATCTATTCTTAGCCTTCCTTCATTTTTAAAAAAACTATGGACTTTTCCAAGCTGTTTGATCAAAGCTTGAGTGATTTGGACCATTCATTTCATGTCTGGATTTCTTCTCTGTGTCGTCTTCTTTTACCTCACACCAACCAATGGGTCGCCCACTGTTTCTCCTCCTCCTCCTCCTCCTCCTCATCCTCCTTCTTTATTTCTTATTCCTCAAGATCCCCCACCTTTCCCCTTGGACCGGCCTTTACTTCTACCCGTATACTTTCTCTTTTTATTTTATTTTTTTAAAACTCGATCTATTACATTCATGTTTTTCACAAACTTTATATATATCTATAAATTTATTTTAATCAATGATTGTTTTGGAGTTCTCGCTTTAAGCAACACGTTGGATTGTCTTGTCTTGGTCAAATGTTAAGTCTTTGTTTATATTTTTATTTGTGAAACTTTTTATATATATATAATATGTGTATACCTACTATATAAACCCTGTATTTTGTACTGGTAAATACCTGTTTTCTTCCCCTCGACGTGCAAACAACCAGTGCCCAACCTTGTTGCACTCCTGAAGTCAAGTAAGGGATAAATTTTTTCAATGTTTTATTTCTGTAAAACTCCTATATTATTACGTATATATATATATATATATATATATATATTTGAATATATTCAGTTTACTCTAAACCTTAATTCATGTGGATTATCAAAACATATTTTGAGTATATTAGACATGAAAGGATTTTATACATCAAACATGAAAAATAATTCTTGTCCATTTCAACTTTTCACAGATTATATAAGTTTTTCCCAACCTATTTTGAATTTTGAAAATCTTATATGGTTTCTTCATACAAACTATTTTGGTTTTATGAACTCTTATGTGTGATCCTTTATTTTCAAGAATTGTTTTCTTTTCGATAAATGAAACAACATGTAAGGGTTCTAATCTATCACGTTTATTATATACACTTAAATATAATTCATGTATGTGTAGTTATGGGTAAAATTATATATATATATATACACATATATAACTTTTGTAACATTTGAGTTTCCATAAAACCAATCATTATTGGTTTACAACATGATTATGAGGAATATAACAGTTGCGAGAATCTATTTAGTCTTTCTTGGGTTAAGAAATATTTCAAGAATAGCCCTTGTGTACATATATAAGTATATATATAATATTTTTCCATTATTTTAACATAAATACATACTTTTAATTTTATTTCTCAAGCAATTGGTATAATAGTTTTCATGTACAATTATAAATATACATTCATGCAAGAGTAAATATATTTGATTATTTCTTTTATAAATGAACATTTCTCTAAGAAATAATCCACACTTCGTATTTCCCAATTGTCACAAGAAATGATTTGGATCATTTATAGTTTATGGTTTCACTTTTCTTGGATTAAATGAGTATCCCAATGTCGAATCATGTAAACACGGTTTTAGGAAAAGGTCACGTTCTTAAGAGTTTAATGCAAGGGTTGTTATTTCATGTGATACCCCATCATTTTATGTGAAATACTTCTTTCTACATGTGTAAGGGTATGTTGTTTTAGTTCTTGCACGTCATTGTTAAATCAGTAACTAGGAAATCTAGTTCTTTTTCACTCAATGCATAATTCAATTAGAACAAGTGAATGTATGCAATTGATTACGGATTAACAAAGTAAGTTTTCTATGTAGTATGAACACTACGAAGATGAGACCATGCTAAGACATATGAGGAATGTATTGCACTTATAATGAAGTGACGGGTGTTCCATGAATTATACAATGATCCAATACATTGGGTAAAGTGAGTAAGTCTCAGGAGTTAAGTGAAATGATGTGTGAACATGATTCCAGCATTGTTCACAACTGTGTGTTGTAGTTAACGACAATTATGTTGGGTTTATACCCTTATGGTCATGGTGCAAGGTCTTGACAAAGTCTAGAATTATACATTTCCTCATTATGTAATGGTAAATAATCAACCAAGGTATTGTTTGTCTTTAACTAAGAATCATCCATGATTATAGAAGTGAATGAATAAGGCATAACCAATTCTGAAAATGGAATGTTATACAAGGAAGAAGTATATAATGTAAAATCCATATGAATTTTCTTTTTATGTTCTAATGGATAATGATATAAATTATTATAATCATAACTATGATTTTAGAGTTGGATTGAGGAAGTTATGAATTAGGCACATCTTATTTCTTACATAAAAATGTGCACTCTGATTCATTTTTTTAAATAAGTTCAATTATCTTGCTTGAGAATGGTCTTGAAAAATGTCTACAAGTAACCACTAAAAATATTGATGATGATCCTCGAAAAGGAATGTCTTCCTCTCAAGAAAATGTTTTATAATTATTTCCAAGGATAAAAAAGGGATTTTCTTCAAATGTTTGAAACCCCTTATTGGGAATTTTTAAGCACACACTAGGTTTTAATTTATGTTTTACAGGATTTAGAAGTTCTACCCAAGCATTGAGTACTCTTTGTGAAGACAAAAATTTGAAGCTTAACCATGTCAACTGAAGAAGTGATTCATCAGCATCTAATTTTATAGAACCTAAACATAAATGATCCTCTGTATTCAGACAAGATTTGCAATTTTTGTATGCCTACTTTTATGAAGAAAATTTCACACCATGTTTTAGGCACCGATTCCAGACTTATGGGGTTGGGGTTATGACATTTGGTATTAGAGGTTCAGTTTAGGAGAATCTAGAAAATTAAACAACCTTAAATTACCTGATTGTGTCATACTAAGCGGAATCCTTCTTAATTTTTCAGATGGATGATGAATCACACCTTCTATCTCTTCCAACAAATGTATTTGAGTCTATAATGGGAAATTGATTTGCAGAAAACTATGAGGCTTTTGAAAATATACATCTATCAAGAAAAACCCTCTACCATGTATCCAATTATCCTAATGTAATCCAACTTTAATGAGGAGAAGTTCTTGACTATATTTTCATGATGCATTTCCAATTTCAATTCTGTGAACAACAAGGAAAATAAGTTGAGGGTATTTTAAGTGTTTTACCTTTGCTAGTAATTCTTCGTCTCGAGAGGAATTCCAAGAGGCTGCACAAGGGGGTGACCTCCGAGCAGAATACCTTTGTCAAATTTTGACCTATGGTCTCTGTGGTCATGTTATGGACTTTGATGCTCTTAAGGACGAGCTTACTCATTTGCAGTATCAACATCTAGTTCATGCTGATGTTTCCCAACATCAAACACGTCATGCCTTTCTCACCCTAAACTATAGATATCCACGTGAGGTTGATCCTAGTTTCTCATGTTACATCGGGACCTAAGAGATTAAAGCAATTGGAACTGCCTTGGGGATTCTTTTGACTGGGAACCCAGGAAATCACCAACACCGGTTGTACCTGTGAAAATATGTCATGATGATTATGTAACACTTTGAGTTTATGAACCTTTTTAAATGAATATTGTTATGTTTTATGTGTTGATATCTTATTATTATTTTACAAATAATAGTCTCTATTGTAATCTAGTTACGCTTTACTAATTAAAACGTTTCCCTTGATTTTTTTCTTTTAGATGGAAGATGTGAGTTCATCGATCAACTTTTTATCACTTCCTACTGAACTGATAGAATCCGTAATCACCAAGACATGTTTAGAAAACTACTACCCTTTTTCCAACATGCGCTTGTCTTGAAAAAATCTTTATAAAGTGTACCTTATCCCAAAAATACATCAGGCCTACAAGGGAAACTGTCATGATTATCGCCTCATAGAAACTACACAACTAGCAGAGTACATGCGGAGAGGGAAGTACCATGAAAGTCTCTTACTTTGCTTCACCTTGTCAAAGAACTACCTAGCCTTAGGGAAGTTTCGTGAAGCTTCCTTGGAAGGCGACACTTGATCAACCTATTTATTCCAAGTCCTGAGTTTCAGTATTTATAGGTTACTTTATGACTTTGAAGTGTTCAAGCACAAGGTATTTTGATAGATTTATAGGGAGGTAGCCCACTCCCAAATCCCGGACCTCCACACCTCTCATTCCAATATTTGGAATACCGAATGTTTTATGCATAGGTCTGACCCTAACTGCTCATGGTGTATATGGGCCATGAAGATTGAGGAACTAGAAACTAATCTTGGAATCCACATTGAAACATCAGCAAGTTATCCACAATGGTAGTCATGGAGGAGGGGACCTCAAGTATAAAGTCTCTCTAGTTTTTATTGTAGTTGTTTATGGGTGTAATAGAATTGAGAGGACATAATTATTTGAAGGAGGGGATAATGTGATACCCCAAACTAATTTTGTGTAATAATAATAGTTTTAATTATTACACTTGGCTTAATTTTCTTTTTATCTAAACAATGTCTGTAAAATAAACACAAGACTTTTATTCATTTAAAACACTAGAAACAGATACATGGAAATAAGGCCTAAGGAATATGAATAACCAAATATTTCTATAAGTAGGAAAATCACGATCACTGGTAGACCCCACAACACCACAATCATACCAAGGATGTAGTGAATTTCCTTCAGATCTTCCACGACTAAGAACAATATAACCAGAACCGCAACAATTGTACTGAGCGATAGAGGGATGAAGAGAACCATCTTCTGTGTCTCAGTGTTTGAAGTTGGAATACTCTAATCATGTTTTTATAAGGTAAAAACCCAACCATATCCTTGGGTGACTATTTAATTCCAATGGCTATAATTATAACCGTTGACCTTGTGGTGAATTAACAAAAAACATTTAATTACAACTTAGTTTTCCAAAATTTAAAAATTTGAAATTATAATATTTCCTCTTATTATGGTGAATCATTTTGAATTATAGTTAAGTGATTTTGAAATGTATTAAGGAATTCAAAACACTTTACAAATATTTCTAATACATTGTAATGATTTTCATTTCTTAAAAAATGTTTTAAACTATGTTTAATTTTGTTTAATTGAACTATGTTTTTTTATTAAACTATGTTTTGACTTCAATATTACTAGTATAAGAATTTCAAGTTTCCAATTTACATCTTTGTTTGTTAAAGGTTTAGCATTTATAAATAATTTTAGAAAAACAATTAACTATGAAAAAGTCTATTTGGTATTCATTAACCTTCTAATGTTTAAGATAATTCAGTTTTAAAAAGATAATTTCTATATAGTGATTATTTTCTTTGAGAATTTATAACTTTGAAAGATGGGATTTTATAAAAAATAGGCCCACTAGGTCCAGCAATTTATAGCTGGGATGAGGGAGACAACTCACACTAGGTGGATGATCCTAGCCCCCAGCCCAAACCAAGGCCAACCTGAGCGTGGGAATAGGTTCCCCGAAGGGCACATGGGAGCAGGAGTGCTTGGGCGTGCCACTGTGGGTACATGGTTACAGTGATGAAGAGTTAGGATGAGGCTTATGGGGGCTGAAAGCCGTGTATAAGGCTCCCTAGGTGCGTGCTATGTGTTTTTTGAGCCTTCGTTCGGAGCCTCAGGCTTATAATGATCAACAAAACCCCTCACCATTTTGATGTGGGATGACTAAAAATATCCTGAGATCAGATCGGGACCATTGGATCACGTCGTGCACGATCTGTGCTATCAATCCCAATCCCGCATTCGATCCTCAGAAACCGCGGAACACCACCACATTTTTATGGACCATTCGATGAACATTAGATCTAATCTTGAAAGTTTGAGAGTTTTAAAATGTCATGTCAACTCTGGACCATCCGATCTATCTCAGATCTAATCATGGCCATTCATTCGGTTTTAAATACCATGCCTTAGTCATATGTACGATATTATTAAAGATCAAATCTCACTCATCCTTCATTTTTTAAAAATGATAGACCCATCCTATCCATCTGATCAAAGTTCGAGTGAACTGGATCGTTGATTTCATCTCTAGATTTCTTCTCTGCGTCATCTTCTTCTACCTCACGCCAACCAGTGGGTCTCCCAATGTTTCTCTTCTTCCTCCTCCTCCTCCTCCTCCTCCTCCTTCTTTTCTTCTTCCCCAAGATCCCCCACCTTTCTCCTTGGATCGGCCTTGAATTCTACCCGTATCATTTCACTTTTTTTTTATTTTTACAAACCTGATCTATTACATTCTTTTTTTCCACATACTTTATATATATATATATATAAATGTATTTTAATTAATTATTGTTTTTCAGTTATTACTTTAAGAAACACATTGGGTTGTTTTGTCTCGATCAAATGTTAAGTCTTTGTTTATTATTTTATTTGTGAAAGAATATATATATAATATGTGTATACCGCCTATATAAACCCTGTATTTTGTACTTATAAATACATGTTTTCTTCCCCTCGATGTGCAAACATCCACTGCACTGCCTTGTTCCACTCCTAAAGTCAAGTAAGAGAAAAATATTTGCTATATTTTGATTTTGTAAAACTCATATATTCTTACATATATGGGGATCTCTATCTCTATCTCTCTATATATAAAAATATATTCAGTTTATTCTAAACCTTAATTCATGTGGATGATGAAAACCTATTTTGAGTATATTACACATGAAATGAGTTTATACTTCAAACATGAAAAATCATTCTTGTCCATTTCAAATTTCCCTGATTATATAATTTTTTACCAACCTATTTTGAAATTTCTAAATTTTATATGGTTTCTTCAAACAAAATGTTTCGTGTTTATGAATATTGATATTTTGTTTTCAAGAATTTTTTTCTTTTTGATACAAGAAACAATATGCACTAGTTCTAATATATCAAGTTTTTTTTATACCCTTAAATATAATTCATGTATGTGTAGTTATGTGTAAAAGTATATATATATATATACATACATATATAATTTAGGTAACATATGAATTTCCATAAAACCAATCGTTATTGGTTTAAAATCAGATTATGAGAAATATAACGGTTGCAAGAATCTATTTAGTCTTCCTTGGGTTATGAAAAATTTCAAGAATACACCTTGTGTACACATATAAGTCTATATATAATATTTATAAGATTTTCACATAAATACATACTTGTTATTTTATTTCTCAAGCAAGTGGTATGATAGTTTTCATGTACAAGTATAAATATAAATTCTTGTATGAGTACATATGTTTAATTATTTCTTTTATTCATGAATATTTCTCTAATAAATAATCCACACTTTATAGTTACCAATTGTCACAAGAAATTATTTGGAACATTTATTGTTTATGTTTTTACATTTCTTGAATGAAATGAGTTTCCCAATGTTAAATCATGTAAAAATGGTTTTAGAAAATGGTCACGTTATTAAGAGTTTAATGTAAACGTTTTTATTTCATGTGATAACCCATCATTTTATGTGAACTAATTCTTACTACATGTGTAAGGGAATGTTGTCTTAGTTCCTGCATGTTATTGTTAAATCTGGAACTAGAAAATCTAGTTCTTTTGCCCTCAATTAATAATTCAATTAAAGCAAGTGAATGTATGAAAATGATTATGGATTAAAAATGTATATTTTATATGTAGTATGAAAACTGTGAAGATGAGACAATGCTAAGACATATGAGGAATGTATTGGACTTAAAATGATGTGACATGTGAGCCCTAAATTATACAGCGCTCCAATGAATTGGGTAAAGTGATAAAGTCTAATGAGTTAATTGAAATGATATGTGAACATGATGATATATTTGTTCACAACTATGTGTGGTAGTTAACCAAAATTATGTTGGGTTTCTACCCATAAGGTCTTGGCTCAAGGTCTTGACAAAGTTTGGCAGTATAAATTTCATCATTATGTATTTTTAAATGATCAACCAATGGATTGTTGGTACTTGTCTAAAAAAAATCTATAATAATGGAAGTGAAATCATAAGGCATAACCAAGTATGAAAATGGAAAGTTATACAAGGAATAATTATCAAATGTAAAATCCAAATGAATTTTCGTTTTATGTTATAATGGATCATGATATGAATGCTTATAATCACAACTATGCTTTTGGAGTTGGATTGACCATGTTATGAATTATGAACATATTGTTTCTTATATACACATGCACACTCTGATTCATGTTTTTAAGTAAGCGCAATTATCTTACATGAGAATGGTCTTTTGAAAAATTTCTATATGTAACCTCTGAAAATATTGATGATGTGCCTTGAAAAGTAATGTCTTACTCTCAAAAAAAGTCTTTTATCATTATTTTCAAGGTTAAAAAATGGATTTTCTTCAAATGTTTTAAAACCCCTTACTTGGCATTTTTATTCTCACCCTATGTTTTAATGTATGTTTTACAAGATTTAGTACTTTTTCCCAATCATTGGGTACTCTTTGTGATGACAACAATTTTAAGCTTAACCCTGTCGTCGGAAGAAGTGTTTCAGCAGCATCTAATTTTCTAGAACATAAACCAAAATGATCCTCTCTATTTGGACAAGATGTGCAAATTTTTATGCCTGTTTTTATAAAGAAAATTGCTCACCATGTTTCAGGCAATAATTCCAGAATTCCCGGGTCAGGGTTGTGAAATCTACAATAGTTAATGTTAATATTTTGGTCAACTATATAAGACAGAAAATTGTGTGGTAAAACCTCATGATGGGGAGATTATATACATACCTAGTAGGACACCCCAAATTCACCCAAAAAAAATCATCAAGATGGAGTAGTCATCTCATTACTTCCAAGGCATGTAGATCAGAATAAGAGACCACAATCCAAATAATAATAACCTAAGAACAATCAATAAGAGGCCCAAATGAATGGAGAAAGTTGATCTCCATCTAGAAATCCCAACTAAAAATGAGGAGTCATACTATAGCTTAAATGGTCCATCACTGATTCCCAATATCACGTAGAACAATATAAGAATCCATGTAAAGGACCCGTACATTTCTAATCATCTCCACAGTTGAGGGGAACCAATTTTGAACCTTGTATCTCACATAACCTCATCAAAATCTAAGTGGAGGGACCTAATCCTCACTATTAAACACTACTTTTGAGGGAGACACAAATCCCTTGGAGGACCTACGCCCTACCAGAGCCTGATGATGGGGGAGTACCACTATATCTGTTGAGGTCCTTGCCTTGTGTAGTATGGGGGTGTGTTGTAAACCCTACCCATGTAATGAGTATGGGGGTCCCACTCCTTGATGAGACATGGGGGTTCATATTCTGGTTACACTCTAATGATCATACTCAATCACTGGTACCATTGTAGATATTATTTGGGACCCATTACCTTTTGTGAAAAGGGAATACCATCCCTGGAATCTCTAGTGATCCAACCCAACCACTACTATTGGGAAAGTGTCATTGAAGAAATTTTCACTATCATATCTCTGCACATCATATAGAGGTTGCTAAAATAATTTCCACCATCATGTTCTACATAGAAAACGACACATGATATGTTGTTAATTGGCCAAAATTTGAGTATAGAAAACCAAAAAAAACAAGAGTCTCATCATTGGCCAGACAAGATAAAACATGATTGCACTGAAATTTCTAAAAGAATGTCCATTAATGGAAAATTAGATCACACCGTTGTAAGTTTTGTAGAAAAACACTCAGAATATACTATTTACTTGCCTAAAACAGACAACTAGTGAAAAAATACATTTCACCATGAAACTTGTGAATGATTCTTCATAGTCCCAAACCAAGATTAAAAATTAAGCCCTCAATATTGTTATTGAAACATCTACATAAATATTATAGTAGTGATGCCACAAAAAACTCATCAGTCTAAAATTATACACATGAGATACATGAAAAACTAGATCTGATAATAATAATACTAAAATTATTATTATTGTTATTATTAAAAATTATAAATTGTATTTATTGCCCACCCTTTTCTCCCACTGCATGATAGGTGGTGGGGAGGATTTTTTGATGAAGGTGGTGGAGGGATGCCACTACTACCAACAAACATTGCACATCATTGCCCCCTGCCGTGTGCCACTGACTACCGTCATCAAAGAATTCTTTTCCAGGTGCCACCACAACACCCTTTTCTATCGGCCTTCACTGGACACCACAATAAACTAGTGCTTCTACCACAATGGGAAACCCCCCATTATCATAGTACCTTTTGTCGTCACTTACCACCACTTCCTCCTTCACGACCGGCACCGTCAACCACCACTCAATCTATCTTCACCAGTCACACAATCATCCCTGGATTCACCTCCTTATAAAACACCTCTCTAGAACACTATAACTTATGAACACCCTTAATCTGATCTCTACATCTTCACATGATAAATTTCATTTCCTAACTCATGTAAAAATTTCCATTGATATCTATCCCAAACCTGTAGTATTGATATGTTGGACCAAAGATCAATTGTGCAACAATTTCTTGCCTGCTATTTTTTTGAATCACTGGTAAAATTAAATACCGACGATGAAAACACCAAGAATGGGGAGATAAATGAACAAAAAAATTATGGGGAATGGAAGTTGGTCAATGTTTATTTTGGCCTCAATTAGGTTCTGTTAAAATAATTATGGACTAAAAATAATCAAGGATCAATAATTATTTTGAATCCCATTTCCCAAGATGGTAATTAGAAATTTCAAATCCAAACATTAAGGAAAAAATTAGCTTTCCAAGGATTCAATTCATTTTCGATTATAGATAGTCTAAAAAGTTGATTAATCCACAAAAAAACCAACTTACCTTGATTTAAGGATTGATCGTTGGTGAGGAACACGTTCTCCAGTGATGAAGAATATTCACTACATCAACTATCTCTTGATGCACATTGATCTGATCATCATTCATTGTCCAATATCGATTCTCCAATGAAGAATGCATGATTTACTCCTCTAAAACCATACTATAGTTATGTAGCTAACCCTGATGATTTTAATAACTGGGTATTTATAGAGGATTAGTTTTAGGTCATTTTGAAATAAAGAAATAAGAAAAAAATATTATTTTTAATTAAACGAGACTGCTAATATTCACCACCCTTAGAACGTCTTAAACAAACCAACCATAGGTTTTAATTATGGTAAATACCACATTTTGAACCAAACATGATCTAAAATTTATAATTTGAGACACTGTTTAGGATTTAATCCATTGTTTCTAGAAAATTGTTTTTTGTGATATAATATACTTAATATTTTTGTTACATTAACACCAAGGCTCTATAGGTCTCAAAATATCACACCATCTTAGGTCCAAGCTCCCAAAATTTTACTTAAAATATTCTAATATCTAATATTTCAGAAATAGGTTTTCTTCATGAAATATTGTTATATAAAATGAACTACATTACACTCATAGAGACGATAGGTCATACACACACTTGAGCAATGTTTCCATTTTTCAACAATCATTATAGAAATTCGGAAAGATTTACTTTATCTCTTAATAATTATAATTATATCCCAAATACCACATTATTATTTTAAACATACTTATACACGCCATCCATGTGATTTGGGGAAGAAATACAAATTGCATCACTTCGTGAAGGTGATATTCCACATGTACACACAGACAACAATTTCATTTTTTAGTGAATCGAAATGATTGAAATAAAATGATATATTATATTTTAATAATGATATATATTCCATTAATATAATATATATACATTAATTCCATAAATATATCTATTTATAAGATACGGTGATGGAAAAAATTTACATTTGTTTGTGAGGTGGCCGTTTTCCATACACACAAACGCTGTTTTCATTTCCCATTTGTGGAAAAGGATGAGGATATAGTTTGTTACATTAACATAATAAAAACTTAGTATTTGAAATATACTGGTGTTATTATTTCATAATGTTAAAATAATATATGATAGTGGTCGAAGAATTAATAAAACTAAAACATTTGGATGAAAACTATAAATCTTCTTTGGAATGTTTTTTCCTAACACATTTAGACCTGTAAAATTGGTATTATGCACAAACTAAGGCCTCTAGAAGCTGGGGAGGTATTATAGAAAGAGATTTGGGCTGATTTTTTAAAAACCAAAATCATTTTATGTGGGAATAAATGAGAATAAAATTTATCATTTTATAAGACATGGGAGAGACACTCTAAGAATTTCTAAAATATTAATTTAATATAAATTAATTTTGATAAGATTCATCCAAATTGATAATATTATAATCTAAGATGAGGATGAGTAATAATCATCTCGTATAATAATTTGTGGATATGTTTAGATCACTTTTTTACCCTTATATTTTGGCTTTAACCGCCATTAATCCTTTTTATAGTTACCATGATGTATATGTTTTTTAAGAATTTTATATCGATTAATAAAATATTATTTTCATAAATTATAAATAATGTCAATTTTAATAACATTCATTTAATTTGACATTTATAACTTCAATTAAACAAATTAAATTCATATAAAATATTTTAATACAACCCTAAAATTTTATGGTTTTCTAGAATATTAATGGATCACCTTAATTATTTCAATTTATAGTAATTTTAATATATTTAATACCATTTATTTTATTTTTCTGTTAATTTAATAATTATTGGATCATCATTATGTAAGTATTTGAGGTAATTATTTCTTCACTAAAAATGAAAAATAAATCACAATGATAAAGATAAATCATTAAGATTTCCAATAAATATTTTTAATTGAAGATAGCCTTTGGTTACCCCCATGATTAAAATATTATATTTATTACAAACATGTGTGTATCATTTTTTTATTTTCATTAAATAATATATTATAATGGTTATAATCATTACTAAATGGAAAAATGCCAGATATTATAGATTCAGATGACTATGGATGATATATACTCATTAGATAATATTTTGGCAAGTGTAAGGGTCATTTTATAGTCCTTATCATTTTATTTTTAACTTTAATCACTTAATTTACCCTTTAATGTTGTAAAAAAATTAACATAGTTATTAATTATATTTAAAAAAATAAATGGAAACTGTTTATAAAATTTGGACCTCTTGATTAAAAATACTAAATCAATTTGGGATGATTTAAAATATCTATGTGGATGAATTTAATTTAAAATTAAATCTATAAAACCTGATGAAAAATAGTTTTTTAGAAAATAAATTTTAGAAGTGTAAAATATTTTTTGGTAAATTCATGTTGAAATTTCATTTAAAAACCATAATTTGATTTTTTTTAATAAAAAAGAAGGAAATAAATTTTAAAAATCATTAAAATATAATTTAACTTTGTAAATAATTTAAAATAAAATATATTTTTCAATATGAATCAGTATTTTCACAATTCATTGAAAAATAATTTTTAAGGTAACTCTCAAAAGTTTATTATAAGATAATTTTGGCATGATGAATTAAAAAACATAAGATCATTTTTCCAAATTAGACTCCAATAATTTTGAAATCATGACAAAACCATATAACACCTGAATATACAATTTTGTTAAAAATAAATCTTTTTTCTTATGATAGAAAAATTACGTAATATTTTTATAATGTATAAAACACTATAATTTTTAACCAATGAATATTAATATGACATGAAAATGAATTATATTGACATTAATATGGTTGTTAAAAAAGTACTAAAAGGGTTGTTTCTATTTTAATGTTTATATTTTAATTGAACACATGCATCATATATTGAAAACCAATAAAATGATATTAGATTGTCATAATAATTTAGGAAAATGACTGTTAATTCAATTTTCAACTATATGAATTAATTTCATGTCATTTTGATGATCTATATGTCTAGTATAACCAATTTATTATTTCATTAAAATTATTTAATTAAAAAAACACATATCACATACTAAAAAAATAAGATAACACAAATGAGATTGGATTGTTCTAAAACTCTAGAACAAGACTATTGAATTATGTTTCACTTTTTGGATAAACAACATTTAATATTGACATGTGGTGTGGATGGTGTGATTGAAAGTTTTTCTTCCATTTTAACAATTTTCAAGCACAAAACATGAATCTCTTACTCAAAACCAAGAAAAAATGATTTTATTGTATTGATAATTTGTATCACTAATCAATGATTTATTTGTGTGATAAAGGAATAAACCTCAAATAATTATTATGTTAAATGCATTAGTAATGAATAAAAATATATTTTTTCAATTTAAAAGATACATTTTTGTTCAAATCATGCATCACATTCTCAATTCCAATAAAAATATCTTTATTTTTCAGGAAAATATAGGAAAACAATCATTGATTCATTTTCTCTATTTTTGAATGAATCTAATGTCATTAATAGGTGCCGTTTGGTAAATATAACTAAAAGGGCATAATTCTAATTTAAAAGTCACATTTTAGTTCAAAATAGGAATTATTTATCAATGTTTCTTATTCTCAATTGAAATAAATTGATAATAACACTTCAAAATTCCCAAGATAAGGGAATTAGTAAAATTTTCGATAGTTTAGGGTTTTTTGGACCATAATGTGAAAGATTCATAAAATATTGATTTTAATTACTAATTTGAAATTTTGTGGTTTGGTAGCTTGATTTTTCTTTGAATATTGTGTTTTGATAAATTTATATAGAATAATACAAGTTAGGTATTGAAGATATAAAATTTGTGTTTAAATAGAAAAATATTTTTTGACCAATGAAGATAAGTGTAATGCCCCGACACCAAAAGCCCGGAGCTGGTGCATTATTTTAATACATTAACATGATTACATGGAATAAAATCTTAGATGGCACAAGAGTTAGTAGTCTTGGAAAATAGGTTATATATATAAACATTACATTATAATTCACAACATAAAATACAACATAGATAATTATTTGAGAACCCCATTATTATCCTAGAATAACCCTTCATATCAATCATAAAACACTTCTTTTTATATTGAGAAAATAAAAAATAATAAATGGGTGAGTTTCGATTCTTAGTAAGGGTAAAAAATACAAGAGAAGTTATGATAAATAAGAATGAACTTTTAAATAAAGGAATAAAACTAAAACATAATACTTTTAACCATAAGCTTCAACTTAATATGGATGGAATAAATCATATAATTCCATTTAAACATTTACAAGGAGATTATAGTAGTTGAATGTTCTCATGTAATAACAATCACTAACCACATAATTAGGGAGTCCACAATGCTGAACATCATAACTACATCGCAAAACCCTGTTTTCTAATACCATACATAAACAGTTAAAAACCAAAACTAGATTATCTCCTGAGAACTACAGATTCCTCGAGGAGATATAGAAGATCCTGATCATTATTAACTAAGTCCAATACATTCCCCATGGGAAAATGGGGAAACAAAAACAATATAATCATTCATATTAAAAAAACTATATGAAATGTGAATTCATTAACCATAAACCAATAATGGAATCTAAATAGCACATCCACAATCAAACTGATCATAAACAATTTGATAAAATATAGGAAATGATATCATAATATATCAACCTCAATTAAGAATAATATCCCACAAAGTATGTTTGCATAGACAAAAAGACAATATTAATATCACTAAAAATATATTGAAACAAATACCCTTTTTTCTTTGAAATCATTAATTCAAAAGCTACACACTTATAAAATAAGAAATTTAAAACGATATTCACGAATCCAAGTGTCACATACAACTTTGGTACCTTTGAATTGAATGAATATATTAAAATATTTATGTCCATTTAAATAAACTCAAAAAACCATTTTGAAAACATGGACATTACAGAGAAAGAATTATAAGAATAAATATTTAAAACATATAAAAATGTTGTTTTAGTTAAAGGGTCCTTTAAATAAAACCATAAAATGATTACTATTTGATAAAAACATTAATAAATTTAAAAATAGACATAAAATTTTCTATATAATCCTTTTATATGCATATAATTACTTATGTAAAATAATATCAAGAATATTGAAATATAGAAAGGATTAATTCACTAAAAATTCAAAGCGTCCCATATTACTTTGACATTTACATTATAAGCCCAATATCTTCAAACTAATATTTAAATACCTTGAAGATAAATTTATTCATGATATGAAATAGAGTAGGGGCAGTATATACACCACGAAGAAGAAATAAGTGGTGAACTTGACTTATATTTCAAGAAAATTAAAAGTGAGACGAAAATTCCCTTACCATTAGGTCTAATACTCTCTGTATGTGTCCAAAACTCATGTATAATAGTTTTAATCATATTAAAAACTTTAAAAAAAATCATAATAATTTATATGATATCATATATAATTCATTCTTGACTTCATATTACCCATTTATTATCAATTACAAGTTAAAGTAACATTTCAGGTAATAACTAGTTTGTTTATTGTATGTGTTTTGACTTATTATTCTTGATCATATTACATAGATCATGATTTAATTACTTTAATAATGTATAAAATGATTTATATATCATATATATTTAAAATATAAATATATATAATAGATAAATATATTGAATGGAATACACCATTCGTGGAGATGGTAGGCTGTACATATGAAAATGAACACCCGAGGATGAATCTCATGGAATAAACTGTTCATGAATGCTATTATCGTATGAGGTTGATTTATAATTATTCTTTAATGGTTAATGTGGAGGATGAATCTCATTGGGTTGTGGACATGGTAAGCCGTACGTATGCACAAGCGATGATATCAATTTCTTAATAGTAAAGGGGTAAGGAAATGGATGATATGTTAACTATAAAGAATAAATATCATTCCATATTAAATATTTATATCCATTATATTCATCATTAAACCTATTGAAATAATTTAGTGATGAAAAACAAGTGACACCATGACGTAGAGATGATAAGCCATACGTACACATGAGTGGTGATATTTTTTTTGTAAGATGGGTAAAAGGAGGAATATGGATGTCCCATAATCATAATAACAAATAATAATATAGATAACACTGAAGTTGTTACTTTTTTATAGAAACAACATAGTAAGAGGAAGTAGAAGAGGAATATATCATTGACAGAGTTGGTAAATCAATTACCTCTTCTTCGAGTGTCTCCTTTTGATTTTCACAAAAGGACTCGATAGGCCGGATTTATGAACAAAGTATGGACTGTAGGATGAATTGAGAGAATATTTTAGGATAAATGGGCAGTTTTTTTTTTCAAATAAAGTTATTTAGAGGTGTGAATAAAGGATAATGATAAATCCTCCTTTATAAGAGAGGCGGGAGGCACTTTAGAAAACTATCAAGATATTAAATTAATATAAATTAATTTTCAATTACAAATGACTCAAAATTAAATTATTTCTAATTTAATATTTGGAGAGGTATAAATCCTCTCAAACAATAAGATTTATACATGTTTTGTTTTTATTTAAAATATTATCAATTTTATTTATGGTTATATAATCTACTTAATTTCAATCGTGGTAATAATAATCTAAATATTAAATGGTAATAAATATTGACTTATATGGTATCAATAGACCTTAAATGTAAAAAATATGAAATTTTAGACCTTATAATAATCATTTTTTTAAATTTTAATTTTTTTTTTGATTTCTAAATTATTTAATAAAAAGTTATTTTTATAAAACATCCAGTGTCAAATCTGTCACTATTCATTACTTTGACATTAAATAAAATCCATAAAAAAAGATAACATCTAACCAAACCATTAAATACATTACTAAAATTTTATATTCACCTATAAAATTCGTTTATCACATCAATAATGTCAAATTATATATATTTTAATAATATTAAAATTACTTATCTGATATTCCTATTAATGCAATAATTACTTCTTCACTATTGGGTCATTATGTTTTGTTATTATTTAGTCTCCGAAAATAATAAATAAATTACAGTGATATTGATAATTATTTTATATTTACATAGACCATTTATGATCGAATTTATCTTCAGGTTATCCCTATATTAATATTATTGAATTTATAAGAAATGAGAGTGTGACACTTTGTCACATTCTTTAATTTTAATAATATCTACATCATTTTTAAGGAAAAGAGTCCAATAAATGATTGAAAATCAATAATTATGATATATTATACACTAATATACTTAGTTTTATAAAATATATATTTTAGGAATTTTATATCATTTAATAATATATTATTTATTTTGAAACATATTAAATGTCAATTTTCACAGTATACATTATTTTTTCTTATACAAAAATAAAATCAATAATTAATATTAAAACCAAGACTTATAAAACATTACTAATGTTTCCAATGAATCAATAAAAATTGTGGATGAAATTAACTCACAAATTATATTTATATTAATATTATGAATATAATTTATTTGATTCTTCTTTTAATAAATCAACAACTATATCATCATTGTGTCACCATTTAATTTAATTTTTTATTTTTTAAAATTATAAATAAATTACTTTAGTGTATATAAATATTTTATATTTCTAATTATTATTTATAGTCGACCATATCACTTATATAACCTCATATTAAAAATATTTTACTCGTTAAAAACAAAAGTATATAAAAATTTTATTTTCTTAAAATATAAAGTTATAAATATATTAAATTCATACAAGTGTCTCCAAGTTTTACCAAAATAAATCCAAGGATGATTTGGGTTAAAAAAACTCATAAAATTAAATTAAGAAAAGTTTTCGGGTGACGTTATAATAATATTATATTATTTTTATCTTTAATAACCATATTTACCTTTAATAATGGTAAATAAAATTACAAAAGTTAGTATTCACCAAAAATTATTTTGATTCTCTTGGACTAAATTTTTCATACTGATTACAATCATGTATGTCCATTTTTTTAATTCAATTCAAAAATTAGTAAAATGTCATTTAATGCTAGTCCTGCAAATGTGGCTAGATGGCATGTAAAAGAGACGTTAAAATGTTTAATAAATTTTTATATTTAATTTTATTATAAAAATAGTTCCAATGAACTAAATTGGATTAATATATGTATTATTTATCTATTGTGACTTTAAAATCAATTTATGTTTTAATAATTATTTAAATGAAAATGTCGGTCAATAACAACAATGCAATATTTGTTACTATTCATCAAAAATTGAAACTTTTCATTAAAAATACTAAAAACACATCTTAAGATAATTTTGATATTACTTATTCATAAATGAAGCGTATTTAAAAAAAAATAAATTATATAAATTTCAAAAAGTGTTTAATACTATTCCTAACAACTTTTTAAGCAGTTAGTTTGGTATATCATGGTGCACTCGAACTCAGTGTTGCATGCAATGTAAACAATCAAATTTCAACAAAAATACAACATATTGTAACTTCTTCATGTGTTACATTCTCATCTCATTAAATAAATTGTGTCCTCACAATTTGAAATTGCACTTCCTAAAAAATGGTTGATACTAAAAAATACTTTTATGGAAAACCCACATTAGAAATAGGGCAACTAAACATTACTCTTAATATGAGGGAAAGGGAAATTTGAAGGTCACCACCAAATTAGGTATTTGAATAGAAGAATAGTAGTTCAAAGTAGAGATAAGTAATTAGAGGGAAAATTTTAGTCTTTATAGGGAGTGATTGAGGTCATCAATCACAATAAAGTAAAAAATCAATGGAAAATTAAGGGCCTCAAAACCATAAATCTATGATGATTGAAAATACACTCAGTTTGAAAAAAACACTTGGTATTAGGCTAAAAACAATTATATTTTTTTCTAAAGTTGAGGCATTATTTTTCTATCCAGATAATTTCTGGAGAAAACATACTTAATTTCACTACATGTCATAAGAATAATGTCATCATTTGGTTGTGCATCTATTTATTTTAACTTCTTCGCTTGAACCTAGAAACGAATGTTCAAAATGAATTTTTCATGCTTTAAGAACTTTTGATCAATCATGAGGCCCACAAGTATTTACATCATCCTCTAAAAGTTTACTAAAATCGAAAAGGTTAGATTAATGTGTTCAATGATTTGTACTTTATCCTTAAGCAATAATATCTAATGTCCAACTTACTCCATTATAACCATAAGAATTTTCCAAAATACTTCCATCCAAACTATCCATACAACAAGGTCTCTAAATTTCTAAAATAAACCTTAAAATAAAGTTCAATAAATAAGGTAATGTAGATCTTATTGTCCCATATCAAATAACAGATCACCTTAAAACCTTATTGAAAACTTTCATACTCTCAAATACTTAAAGAAAAAGTGTCGTATTACAATACTTATATATCTCATTATTCCTATAACCAAAGATCAAATGATGAAATAAATCTTTAATCCAAATAAAAAATAACCATAATCATTCCACTTCACTCTTAAACCCTTGACTATGCTTCAATACCATATTCCTTAAAACCTCCTTCATTAGATTTCCATTTTTTAAATTTGTTCATCATTATCAGTATAACCATTGCATGTATAAACTTGATAATTCTAACCATTGAACAAAACTCAAAAAACAAAGTGATAAACACCCATCATAGTGATAGAGTCATGAAGAATCATTTATAAGAACTATAAATGATGGCATATTCTTTTCAATCCATATGTCTATAGGATTAACATTGGATATACATTACCAATTCAACATAAAGATATACTATACTTTGACTTACCCTCAAATTCATTCAAATGTTTATGTTTTCTAATCCATGTCTTTTAAATCTAATTTCCAAGGTTATTTCTAAACATACTTTGATACCAACTATAACACCCCAACCCCAGAAGCCCAAACTCAGTGCATCATTTTAATACAATGGCTTGATTACAAGGAATAAAATCCCAATGGACCGATCAGTTTAACTGTCTTGGAAAGAAGATTACATACACGAACCTTACATTAAAATTCAATACATAAAATACAAAATAGATAATTATTTGAGAATTCCATTATTATCCAGAATAACCCTTCACATCAATCATAAAACACTTCTTGGCATCCTGGGAAAATAAAACATAAGAAAGGGGTGACCTCAGTTGCTTTGTAAGGGTAAACAATACAATAAAATCTTTCATATATAAGCATGAAATTTTAAGGAAAGGTATTAAACCCAAACACAAGAAATTTAAGAACAATATTCATCATAATATAGAAATAATAAATCAAATAATTTCATATAAAAATTCACATGCATATTCTAATAGTCGAATATTCACAAGTAATAACAATAACTAATCACATAATGAGGGAATGCATAATCCTAGACATCATAACCACACCATCAAGGACTCATGACACAGCCATATTTTAATGTGTAAAACCACAAATTAGATTGTCTAATGAGACTTACCGATGCATCGAGTGGATATAGCAGGCCCCACCCATCACTTTATTTGTCCAATACATTACTCATATTAAAATAGTTAAACATAAACACCATAATCCTTTGTATTATAAAACGGTATATGAAATACGAATACTGTAACCATAAACCAAGAATGGTATCGAAATAGAACATCCACAATCAAAATGATCATAAACTATTAAATACAATATGGAAAATGATATCATAAGAGATAAAACTCATTTAATCATAATAACCGACAAAATATGTCAAGATAGATGAAAATAATCCTTTAAAATCATTAAAAATATATTGATACAATACCACTTTTTCTTTGAAATAATTTATTCCAAAGATTCACACTTATAAAAGAAGGCATTTAAAAAGATATTTTGAATCATGTTTTCCCATAAATCTTTGATAATTTTTAAAAGAATAAGAATTTTAAAACATTCATGTCCATTTAAATAAATTCTTAAAACCATTTTGAAAACATGTACATTAATGATAAGGATTTAGAAGAAAAAATCTTTAAAGCATATAAAAATGATGTGTGAGTTAAAGAGCCCCTTACATAAAACCTTAAAATACCACTTATTTAAAAAGATTGAATGAATTTGAAAATTGAAATAAAATTTCCTTTATAATCCTTTCTTGTCTATATAAATAGTACTGTAATATAATATCAAGGTTGTTGAAATCAAGAAAGGATTAATTCTTTAATCATTCAAAGCGTCCCGACTGACTTTGAACATTTAAATCATGAGACCAATATAATCAAATGAATATTTATATACCATGAAGATTAAGTTATTTGTGATATGAAATATATTATGGACATTAAATACCCCACAAACAAGAAATAGGTGGTGAACATTTCTTATATCTCATGAGAATTAAAAGTGAAACAAAAATTCCCTTACCTTTGGTCCGATACTTTCTGTACATGTCTGAAACTCATTTATAATTGTTTTAAAAAAATTATTAACATATATAAGATTAAAAATAATATATATGATTCATTTATTACTTTATATTACTTGTTTCTTATCAATTCCATTTCAATGAAATGTTTCAGGTAATAATTGCATTATTTCTAATATGTGTTTTGACTTTTTATTCTTGATTATATTAATTAGATTTGGATTTACTTAATTACAGAATGTGAAATATTATTTATATATGGTACATATTCATAATATTAATATATATAATATATAGATATATGAAATGGAATACACCGTTAATGGAGACGGTTGGCCATACGTACGAATGAATGATGTTTCCATTTTCTTATCATATTAAATGGAAGCAAGTAAATATATATATATATATATTATAATATAATTATTATGTAATATAAATAATAATTATTTATTATATATATATTTTTATAATCATTCATGAATGGTTGATGTGGAAGATGAATCTCACCGCGTTGTGGAGATGGTAAGCCGTATATACACAGATGCGATTGTATCACTTCCTTAATGGTAAAGGGATAAGGAAAAGATGTTATGTTAATTATAAAGAATCAATATAATGTAATATTTATTATTTATATCCATTATATAAATATTTATACCAATTTAAATAATGCTGTGATTAAAAACAAGTTACACCACGGTGTGGAGACGGTAAGCCATACGTACACATGCATAGTGATATTGTTTTTTATAGGACTAGTAAAAGGAAGAATATAATTATCACATAATAATAAAAAAATATATGAATATAGATAATAATATATTTATTACTTTATTATCAAAAAAATAGTAAGAATAAGCAGAAGAAAACTTTGAAAGACTTGGATAAATAATTACCTCTTCTTCGAGTTTCTTTTGTTGATTTTCACAATAGGACTCCTTAGGTTTGCTTTCAACCCAATGTATGGGCTCTAAGATAATGTCAGAGAAACTTGGAGGTGAAATGGGTAGATGTTTTAAAATCTAGAGGGGTATAGAGATGTTAATAAAAGAGAAGGTTAGGTTCCCCTTTATAGGAGATGTTAGGGGCACTTTAGGAAACTCTCACAATACTAAATTAATATAAATTAATTTTCAATTATAAATTGATTAAAAGTGAATTATTTAAAATATAATATGAGTATGGGTTGAAATAATCTCAAAACATAAAATTTAGACATGTTTCAATTTTATTTTAAACCTTATAATTTTGATTTATCTTTATTTTATATATTTAATTTTAATTGTGGTAATAATATTCTATATATGAAATGGTTATAAATAATTACTTATATTGTGTCAATTGACAATAAATGGATGATTTATGAAATTTTAGAACTTATAATTATAAACTTGTAATTTTTAAGGATTTTTAGGATTTTTAAATAATTTAATAAAATGTTATTTTTATAAAATATCAGCAGTGTCAATTTTGACATTATTCATTACTTTGACTATAAATAAAAACCAAAAAGAAAGATAAATTCGAACCAAACAATTGCGTACAGTCCTAAAATGTCATATTCACCTATAAAATTATTGGATCACCTAAATAATGTAAAATTATATTTATTTAAATATTTTTAAATCATTTTTTTGATATTTCTATAAATTAAATAATTATTTATTCACTATTTAGTCATTATTTATGGTAATTAGTTAGACTATAAAAATCATAAATAAATTGAAATGATGTATATAATTATTTTATCTTTCAAAATACTACTCATGATAAAATATGTCTCATTTTTATCACAATATTAAAATTATTGAACTTATAAGTAATGAGAGTATGACACTTTGTCACATTCTTTAATTTTAATAATATCTATGTCCTTTTCACAGAAAATTATCATCTAAATGATTTAAAATAGATAATTATGATATATTTAACATTATCCTAGTTATTTTTTTGAAATAAATTTTTTAATAAATTTTATATCATTTAATAACATATTATTTATATAAAAATATTTTAAATGTCAATTTTGAAACTATTCATTATTTGGACTTATACAAATATCAAATAAACAAGATATATTCCAACTAATACTTATAAAACACTAATTATATGTCCAATTCATCAATAAAAATCGTGTATGACTTTAACACACTCAAATTATATTGATATTATTAGTATGAATATAATTTATTTGATACTTCTTTTAATAAATCAATTACAAATCACCATTGTGTCATCATTTTTTAATTAATTTCTTTTATAAAATTATAAATAATTTTAAATGGTGTAGATAAACATTTTATATTTCTAATTACTATTTATACTCAAAAATATTACTTATATAACCTCATATTAAAATTACTTTACTTGTTTAAAAAAAAGTATAACGAAATTGGATTTTCATTAAATATAATATTATAAAAATATTAAAGTGATTCAAGTTGCTCCAAGGGTCCCAAAATCTACCAAGGGATGATTTTGGTTGAAAAAAAATCATTCAATTAAATTAGTACAAGTTTTAGGTTAAATATATAATAATATTATATTAATTTTAGAAATCGACCCCACTGGTTGGCCTGAGAGAAACTCTGCAAACCCAAGTCGGAGGGAGAGATGAGATTCCAGAATCGTCTTCTATTCAATGATGCACTATTGGACAAGCAAGGATGGCTCCTTCTTAACCATCCATCATCTTTATGTGCGCGGGTACTCTGTGCTAAGTACTTTCCCCACACGGACTTCCGTGGCTCCTTCCTTGGCCCCTAGCCTAGATTCCTCTAGAGAAGTATTTGGGTGGCCTGAAATCTCCTGGAAAAATGACTGGACTGGAGGATTGGAAATGGCTCATCTGTTAACATCAGGACCGATCCCTGTATTATCGATAAGGATGGTGTGTGGGCCACATGCCCCACCCAACTAGGTCTTGAAGACACCTCTGTCAACTAACTCTTTTCAGACCAGTGCCCGAGATGGTGTGTAGAAAAGATCCAGGAATGGTTTAATGAAAGAGACCGAAGAATTATTCTGAGCATCCCCTAGGTCCCTAATGCAGGCCCCGACCATATTTTTTGGACTAATGATACTTCAGGCAAGTACACGGTGAGATCTGGGTACAGACTGGCTCTTGGCATTCACTCTCACGACCGTGATGAGGGACCATGGAAAGTGATTTGGAAGCTCAACATCCCCCAAAAAATACGCCAATTTTGGTGGCAGGTGTGCATGGGCACCCTCCCTACCATGAGCCTCCTTGTTTACCGACATATGTCCAGTGCTGAATCCTGCCGTTTCTTTCCAAATATTCCTAAAACTCCTTGGCACACCATCATTCACTACCCGGGAGCCAAGTAAATTTGGAATAAATGGGGCTCGGCTTCGGATGCTTCACAGGACATTGCCTCTGACCTCCCCAATCTTCTGATGCACTGGTTTTCTACTCTTTCATCATCTAATGCAATCTCTCATTGCACCCTGGCCTGGATCATTTGGGTTTGGCGTAACGATTCAGTTTTCCACCATGTTCATCAGCCACCCAAGTTCTGGATGGAATACGCCACTTCATGGATTGAGGGATGGAAGGACCGCAAAGGACACTTTATACTAGCCTTTTCCCCCTCCTATTCCCCTCATTGGACCCCCCCCCCCAAATAAAGGGAGTCTTAAGCTTAACGTGGATGATTCTCTCTCCAAGGATGGGCCTATTTCTCTCAGCCTCCTGGCTCGAAATCATCTGGGGCAGATCATTGTAGCAAAATATGAACCACATCATACCTTCTGGGAACCTGCAGTTGCTGAGGCCTATGCCATACTGGCAGGGATGATGCCCGCTATGGAACATAGATGGGATGATATCATCATCAAGTCTGACTGGCTTTCTTTTATCAATGTTGTTAGCCAAAGTGATGCCAGACTCCAGGCCTTTGGCTTTATCGTCAGGAGAATATGCTCGTTGTGCAAAGGCTTATCTTGCTGCACATTCTCTTTTACCAAAAGGGAAGGAAACAATGCGGCCCCTAAGCTGGCAACCTCAGGCCCCATTGATGTCAACCAACTATGGATGTAAAATTTCCCTTCTTGGCTCTGCTTATATATGACTGCTGATATTCTTCATTAATATTATCTTTCCTTCTTCAAAAAAAATATTATATTATTTTTACCTTTAATTACCCCATTTACCATTAACCGTGGTAGTTAAAAGTATTAAAGTTATTATTCACCAAAAATTATTTTTATCCTATTAGACAAAAATTTTCATACTTATTACAAAAATCTAGGTCTATTTTTCGAAATTCAATTCATAGATGTGGTGAAATTATATTTAGTTCTAATTACACAAACATGGATAAGAGGTGGGTAAAAAGATGTTCAAAAGGTCAATAAATTTTTATATCTAATTTTATTACAAAAACATTTCCAATAACATAAATTAGATTTATATATTTATTATTTATCTATTTTTAATTTGAAATAAATTTAAAATAAATAATTATTTATATTAAAAATTTGATTATTAACAACAATGCAGTATTTTTCACTATTCATAAAAAATTGACATTTTTCATAAAAATAAATAAAAAATCACCATAAGCTAATTTTGATATTAGAAATTTAAAAATGAAAGTAATTTTGAAAAATAAAATATATAAATTTTAGAATGTGGTTAACACTATTCAAAACCACTTTTTAAATGGTTGGTTTGGTACATCATGGTGCGCTGAACTTGGTGTTGAGTGCAACGTAAGCTATAAAATTTCTTTAAAAAGATAAAATTCCATGAAATATTGGAGTGTTATAATAAAATTGGGAACTCATTTATTTTTGAGTTAGATTCCCAGACCATGTTTAGTTCCCAACACAGTCTTGTGAAAGGGACAATGAAGGGCACATCACTTAAATGACTCCTAGTAGAAGTTCCCAAGACCATATTTGGATGCTAATGGTCTCCCATGATGTCTCCTGAAAAAGATTTAACAATTCAATGATACCTTATGGTCACACCATATAGTACGCTATCATGCAATGGATTGTTTGTGTACCTTCGATGACAACAACACACCTCAATGTACCTTAGTGGAAGACATTGAGGAAGTGATATTTCACCAACACAATCTCAAAATAACCCCTCACATAATGTCTCTATACCTATAAACTCTAAAGATACAATAACAGGTTATCCACTTGACCTTTAATAATCTTCATTTCATCACTCTATCACAGGGGAAGGGATGTGGCACACACATTACAACACACATCAGCTAGTGATGTAATCTCATACTATCAATGATGTTTCTAAGATACAAGTGACGATGGACCACATCAGGATTCATCATAACTAAACTATAATCACATTATCTTTTATTCAAACCTTGATATTACATTCTTGCAGCATAATAACCTGAAAAGCCCGTGTGAGACTATTTTTCAAAGCTATCACTAAATTTTCCCAAATACATCTAGAAGACATGATGATGAATTATAAATGGATATTGAGGATAGCATCACTTCAAAAATTTATGAACAAGGGGATAAATTTGGATGATATTCATGACCCAATGATACCATATGGGATCCCCATACTAAATTATAAAACAAAATTTGTAAAATCATAAACAAATATGCGATATGGATCACGATCCAAGAGATAGAGAGGAGAATAATCAAGTTCATTGAAATCCAAACTGAAAAAATATTAGAGATGTAAGAAAAAGTAAACATATAATATTATAATTTCCCCAAGGCACATAAAGGTACTTTAGAAGAGAAAAAATGTTAGAGAAATTAATTCTGGAATTCTGTTTTTTTTTAAATTTTACTGATTTTTTTTAGTTTTAATTATATAAGAGTCTTTTTTCACCCTCCCACATAAACTCTAACCTCTATGATGAGGGGAAACAAAATCTATTATAATTTTAAGGGAGAAGAATATGTTATATTTATCTGAGTTTTGAATATGATTATATTTGTTACTTAGTTTTGTGTGCTTTGATTTGTAATAACCAATAGTTAAAGTGGTTGGGTTTGGTGATGGTTTCTCTTACATTATGATTTATCCATATTCTTTATCAATTGTGAATTATCAAATATTACGTTCACTATGGTATTATTCATATTTTGGGTTTTGATAGCGCAGTTAAAAGTGAATTCATGATCATGGGATATGTTTGATGGGATTAATCCATTCATTTAGATGAATGGGTGGAAGAGGAATGACAAGAAACACTTGATTGCATTGTTATTTCTAAAACTGGATATAAGAGGATATGAGAAATAAAAAAACATGTTATTTTGGTGTATCAATTCCTTCATTTATGGAAATAGGAGAGGAAGGTGGTTAATAATATTGTAGCATTCACAGAGTGCAAGGGGTAGACCAATATTTTAGGTAAACTATGGTAAGACATAATTGGAGATTCTCAGGAGGATTGGTAATGTACTTTTATAACTTCATTCATTGTATGTTTCTATATTTAATAGCATAAATCCATCCTCACCCCATTTTCATGCATCCATTAAATAGAAAAATACCCAAAAATTTTAATATGTGAACGACTGTGACTCTTTTTCTTGATATTATTAAGGAAAACTAGGATTTTCACTTTGTTGAACTCATTTGAAGATAATAAATTATATTGAATTTAGGATAATGGTAGGCCTCTAAAATTTTTTTCCATTATTTTTTGGGTAATATAGTCAATAACCTAATATAATTTTCAATATGTGAATACTTTATTGTCTATTTTCTTATTTTTTTTGTTTTACTAATATAAAAATAATTATCCATGATAAGTAATTAGGAATTTAAATTATATAAATATATCTAATACTCATAGGTGAAAGAAGTTTATAATTGTAAGAGGTGAAACCCATTATAATATGTTAAAGATAATATATTGGATGTTAGAAAACATATGGTACAACTCACTACCTTCATATAAGAGCAAGAGGAACCTCAAGATAAACCATACCAATTAAAGTAGTTACAATATAATCAATTAGGCTTCTCTTTATATGAGGTTAAAAAAATATATAACCATGAAATATCATTTTTCCCATATTGGTAAGATCTACATCTGAAACTAAAGACATTTTAATTATGAAAAGGGAGAAAGAGTTGATTCTCTTAAAGGAAAAAATACAAAATATAAAAGAAGATTTAACACAGATTTATATATTTTATAAGAAATTGTAAACAATGATAAGATCAATATCAATTAGAAGAATAACCAACACTAAAACCTTTTATATTTGACATAAAAGAACTAAATTCCAGTATAGAAGATAATTTCCCACTTCCTACCACAATAAATAAATTTCTTAATGCTATGTATAAGAAGAACAAACCATAAGATAATTCAAATGGGTGAGACATATCTACTTTGTAGTTATCTATTATTAATTTTTTAAAAATAAAGTTATCTTCAAAACTCTTTTTTTGAAAAAGTGTATTGAAAAAAATAGATGAACACCTTGGAGTTTGAAGATGAAAAAGAATAAACCACATAATTAGAGGTGGTGATTTTGAAGTATTAGCCATTTTATATGATGGAGGACTATATGAAAAGTTCTCAAATGTCCATGAATAATTTAAAATAAATCCAAGTTTATAATATGGAGTATTTACCCCCATAAACCAAAAATGGACACCTGTTCTTAATATTCCATAAGTGAAGTGTTATTTTTAAAAAATGATCTTTTGTTTCCCATTGGGACTGATGAGGAAAGTATCCTATAGATGGATCCTATAAAAGAAAAACTCACTCAATCCCAAACCAAATATAATCCATTTCATACAGCAGAAAAAAAAACTCAATGGATAAAAAAACTCCCCAAATAGTCAAAGAACTAGTGTGGGAAACAATATATTTATTTTCTCTATATGATGTAGAAGATCTAGTGAGGGAAACAGTATAATATTGGAATATTGAATGAAAATACCCACTGGGTTTTTATATCATTCTACTTGATTTTATTACTTCCCTATAGATATTTTAGGTATATTATTGTAATTAAAACTGAATTTATTTCGGTAAATAATATCTAAGGGTGGGGAAATGAAATCAACCCATTATAGGACATTAATTTCATTTTCTATTTTATATTTTTGGATTTATTTCAAGGATGTATTATATTAAATAGAATAACTAGGTATAATTGAATTATCTACTAATATTTTAAGAAAACCTTATTTGAGCATATAAATGTTTAAATAATTATTGAAGTGGTTTTTTCTCCTAAATTTAGAATTTGAAAAAACAATAAACCTCAATAAAATATGAAACTAATGAGGAAAAGTGTTGATCAATGTTCATGTTACCATTTAAGGGGATGCAAACCATTTTTATATTGTATTTCATTACATTATTTTTGATAAATTCATTTCATGACATGATTTATTGAAATTAATGTTGTTTTATTATAATGTTTCTATAAATGATAATTTTCATTAATAATCATTAAGACACCACTTTGAAAGAACCTATATGAAATATCCCCATATTTTGCAGCATTTCATTTTATATAAAAATTTTAAAAGCTACCTAGTATATATGAATAATAATTATGATTGTATTTTTGAAATGATATCATCCTGACACACCATACTCTGGAGAAGTTTTCTTGATTTCATCAAACAAAAGTGTGTGTGTGTGTAAGGTGGGGTTGTTTTACAGATTTCAAGGAGGAAACATTATTTTCGAGAAATATGTTTGGGGTACTCTGTCTCATGTTAACCATAAAATTTGACTACAGTTTCAAGAATAAATGTTCCATATATTTAATTAAATATAGTTATACAAAAACAAATTAAAAAAATAAGAGGGAATAGAGGAATAATCCATTGATCCCATGTATGGTAAATACCCTGATTTGGGGGGGGGGGGGTGAATTTGTTAATGAAGTTATTTTACTTAGACCCTCTCTAATAATCTTAATCCATGGTTAGTAGGATAAAATTTCTTAATGAAACTGAATATATATATATAAAGCACAAAATGAGGGATATAAAATTTTACCTGGATTACCAAAAATGGTTCAATCCAAGAGAATATACAAAAAATGTGTCAATGTATAAAAGAACTAAGCACCCTACTTTTAATAGTCTAGAGCAGGTGCACTGGCCATATAGGTTTACAATCCTCACAAAGATAGAGAGACCACTATACTAAAATACTCAGGAAATTTACTACTAATAGGAGTTTCATTTCCTTAAATATTATCAAAACAATAATATGATTAAAATTTTAATAATGTACTAATTTTCTTTAGCTTTATCAACTTAATGGATTGCATAATATTTTGTGAGATAATCTTATAGAAATCCTTTACTCAGATTTATAGTGCTAGTCTTAGAACACCCTTCTCTATTATTTATTGCACTCGGATTGGAATCACCTTCTTTTTTCGCCACCTATTGGAAATTTCCTTTTATTTGTGCGTGCTACTCTTCTAAAATAAATATACTTTAATTTAAAATAGAGATATAAAAATTTCAATAGATTTATCTAATTTAATTTTTACAAGACTAAAATGAAACCATTTTGGTGATATTTATTCATTTTTTGTAGTTCTTAGGTCATCATGACATACCTATTTCTTAAGAAATTATGAAAATACATGAGTATTAAGACATCTCCTTCACCAAGACATGGTCATATTTGTTGCTCATATTTTTTGGGCATTTTCTATGATCCGAATATAACCTATGCACCATTAAATAGAGTAGTGAATTCTCTAGGGAAAATACACTTTTAAATTCACTACACCATGATTATATTTCCCATTTCCTCTTTAGCTTCAGATGCATGACTCTCACCACTCTCATATTCCCAAAACAATCAAAATTCTCATAGCGGGACTCCCTGTTTTTACCATGGATTCTAAATATACACCATAGAATCCAACATGGCATGTTCTATACCGGTTACCTATTTTATTTTCAACATGGATTTCATTATGGATTGAAGGAATTTATCTCCAAATTTTACCATTTTTAGGACAGTTCTACTAAAAACACCTTCATTATTTACCACTACTTTCACAATTTCTGAGTTAGGCTTCCCATTATTCACTGGGATTTCCTGCTAAAAAATATTAAGCTCCATGGATGGTGACAAAACTCTGAAAATTTGGTAACCACCATATTCACGGTTCCCCACTATATAGAATGATACCTAGATTACAGACATACCATCCTCAAAATTATTAACATACTCCTTAAAGGCCATTCCATAAACTCAAAATTTTCCATGGGAAAGACTTCAACTAGATTTCAAAAAACGTAACACCAAAATTAATTCCATGATGGTTTTTACGAACAATCCACCACTTTGGTTTTGCTGAAAATCCTAAAAGATATTCCCAAAATATTTATTAAAAAACATCAGAAATTATCAGATCTGACAAATAATAAAATATGAGCCTATTTCCTTTAAAGTGTGTATTGATGATTCAATAATCCCTAAATCTATGGCCACAACATTCAAGATCAGTTTGAGGAACATGAGTTACCTGAAAAGTTCGTCCTACAAATAGTTTTTTGAACTCCAATATCTATAAAACCACTAATCCCAACTGGCCCCCATAAATAAAAATTAAATAAATCCCTAATATTCAAAACAATAGCATATGATTTCTGTATCTTTGTAAAGAAGAACCCTTCCAACCCACTATGCACCATCTCAAAATAGGTATGAATTCTATCTAAAAATTAGTGTAATATAAACTATTATCCCCATTTATTAACAAAACCAATGATAACTTGTTAGAAATTTTAAAAACTAGTGTTATAAATATATGCCTTTAATATAGGGAATTATTCTTACCTTTTTGTAATTATAAATTACCACGGGGGAGTCAGGGTGCATTGTTTAACCCATATAGTTGGATGGAGTTTTTTGTACGCCATGATCCTATTAATTCCTTTCAAAATCATCCTAGGTTAGTTTATTTTTATTGATTTTTATAATCTAAACAAGGGTTTTTTGATAACCTAGATGAACTTCTAGCACCAAATGTTTTTCCATTGGGAGATAATAGAGTCAGAATTAAAGAATTGGTATGGATCCTTCAAAAGTTCAGTGCATTGGAACTTTTATGTATTGATACACCTAAAAAACCGCATTAAATTCAATAGTCACACACTAGTTTAAATGGGTAGGGAAAATAAGAATAAAGAAAGAACACTAGTTTTATGCGGTTTATATTTTCATCCTACTTCTATGTGAGATAATTTCATGATTTTATTTAGCTCGAAGTACAATGTTATAACTAATGGATAATCATCCATGTGGTTGAAAGAGTACAAAGGTTACTCAGTGATTAGATAAACCTTATCAAAGTTGTCCCACCCCTTACGAAAGAGGTTTCTACTTGGTTATCCGATCACCCAAGATTCCTATAAATATTTTTTTCCATCCATAGAACTATGTAACCATCGATAATTACAATAATTCCTTTACATGGCCATCATATATTGGTAACTGTATAGTTCTCATATGTATCATTATTTCCTATAAAATATATCGGAATATATATTAATACATATACATGGTTCTCTTACCGGTGACTTCAAAGTCCATATATCTGATAACCAAACTACATAAAATTTCGTTAGCTGATTATCATCTGATCTCTAATTAGTATAAATACAAAACAACTGAAAACATAATATTTTGATGAATTGAGTCTTGAAATTCTAGTAAGCTAATGATGGATCCTTGGAGATATTATACAACCCAAAAAAACTCTAAATTGAATACCGATTCAATTATCCCTTTGCAACCACCAATTCCTTATGATTGGTACAGTTAAATCCTTCCTCTTTTTATTTCCTTTCACCCCATCCCCAATGAGGCACAATTTTTAATTAGACATTCTTGGAACAACACTTAGGTGAAAATGTCAACTGGTTTTTGTTCACCATCAATTATTCCCACTCCAGTTCCCCATATTCTAGTATGTTCTAAAAATAATGTTACTTAATGTCAACATGTTTAGTCTTCACATGTAAAACCAAATAAATTTTCATGTCGACAGAACATTATTTTTTACAGCAAGGTATACCATTTTCTTAAAACCTTTATAGTTATTTAACCAAAAGCCTTAACAACACAATTTATTTTCTTTCTTCTATTGCTATTGCAAATTCATCCTCTATTGACGAGGAAGGAACAACCAGTTTTAAACTTAACAACCAACTGATATATGTTCTGCCAAAAATAAAGACTTAATTCTAAGTACTATTCGATATATTAGAATGAAATCTAAAATTAGTATCAACATAGTATTTTAATGGTTCATTCATACCAAAACATAGTGATGTTTAAAATGTTCCTTTGAGATACCAAAGAATCCACTTCACAACCTCACAATGTTCTTTTCTAAAATTTACCTTTAATTGACTAAAAAATCCCACTAAATGAGTAATGTTAGGATTGGTTCACACTATGGGTTAAATGAAACTTCCAAATATATATGTGATTTATTTTTTATTCATGTTTATTAACTTATGTTTCATCTGAGGTTCTTTCTCTTTGGATAATTTTAAATTCCTGATGGGAGGTGTAGAAATGGATTTAAATCCATCCATACGAGAAAATTCATTAAATATATGGATATACCCCTTCTTAGAGAGTACTATGGTTTCCAAACTTCAATCATTTTCAATCTACATTTCCATTATATCTTACTCTTATATAATATTTTCCATTTCAAATTTTCTTGAAAAACATTTCTTCAGACACTTAATCCATTAGAAAGATTTATGAACTAGAAGTATATAATACACATAACAGAGTAGTATAATGAAACATCCATCCTAAAACTTATTTAAGTATCCAAAGTGATCTGATTTGTTCCATATGAAACCAAAATCTATCATAAAATAATCAATCTCTATTCTATTGACTTGGTACTTATTTCAACCCATAATGAATCCTTTTGAGTTTACATACTACGTCTTGTTTTTTTTGTTAAAAACCATCCAGTTGGTTTATGTAAATATATTAATTTGTACCCCCATGCAGACAATACCTATTTGAATCTATTTTTTTGGATTGGAATTTCCCATAAAAACAATACTAATCATAACCCAGAGAGTAGTGTGTTTGAAAACTGGTGAAAAAATTTCAAAAATTTCAATTCCTTCCTTTTATTGGAATCCTTTTACCATCAATCTATCCTTATTCATGAAAGTCCTGTTAGCCTCTTACTTTAATCAAATGATCGATTTATTTTAAATATACCTCTTTCCATGAATGAAATTTTAGCTAATTCCTAGATTCTATTAGAATATGATGAATTTAACTCATCCTTTATAGAAATATCCCACTTTTTTGAATCATTAAGATTGAATTCCTCCTCTAGACATGTAGGTTATCCTCCATGCATCAAGAGTATGAAACCATGAAAATCACTATATATTTATGTTGGTCATTTAATCTTATATTATATTTTTAATTTAACTATCTATTTAGAGTTTTATGGTATTGATAGCTTTAGAATATCACATATTGATACTTTGTTGTGAGATTCACAAACCATTGATATTTCTAGTAAATAAAATTTCGATCTACATCCTGAATTCCTATTACTAATTTCTAAACGTTCCTCCAATTTTTTTTTGTTTTTGTTAAATTCAGTACCCCTGATAGTTTTGGAGGTTGAATACTTTTTAAACTTCCACACAGGTTTACTTGCACTTAAGGATATTCTATTATCTCATCTTCCTTGACCTATATGTTTAGGTCCTTATAAAGATCCAACTCATTAAAGAAATCATTTCTAATTCTAAGGAATTTTCTTTTTTCTGTCATCCCAAAGTCAAAATCCGAAAGTCTCCTTACCATACCATGTAACGACCCAATAATGTTCCTCTTTTAATAATGGTTATATTGCCTCCAAATAACTTATTATTATATTTTAAAATATAAGCACAAAGAAAGACTTTTACATTTAATAAAAACTTTACACATCATGTGTTGATAAGAACAAGTACAAAAAAGAATATTAAGGGATAAAAACCCATACTAGAAACCAAAAATAAATTATTTATTTATTTAACAATGTTAGATTTTTTCTAAAGAATCTCTCAATATTTTACTGAATATTACAATAGTTAAAAATATATAATAAATAAATTACAAAAAAATTTGGTATCCTTGATTCCCTAGAATCATTGGACCCTTCAAAATAACTATAATAGAATAATAAAGAGTTATTAATACAATATTCATTTTAGAAACAATATTGAACCTCAATAGAATCGAAGTGAATGATTAATTGTATGAATGATTAAATAGTTATATGAAAACATGATAATATACCATTACGTTTTTTTGGAATATATCATCAATCAAAATGATGACCACTAGTCAAAAAATAGTTCTTTATTATTACTATTGGTTACGTAGATGCATTTATGTGATCATTGAGATTATTTAATGATATAATCAAAATTATATTATTTTGAGACAATAAAATATACTATTAAAAATAGTTTTGGGATTAATGTAAATGTTTTTAAAAAAAAATTATTCTCAAGCAACAATCATATAAAACACTTTTCAAAATTATAATATATTTTAATTAATTCCTTAATAAATTTTATAATAGTCAGAATGATTATTTTTATATAAAATTAAAAAAAATTAATTAATAAGGACATTTATTGAAAATAATAAAATGATAATTATTAGAAAATTATTTTTAGGAAATAGATTTTATTTTTGACTCACCAATTCAAAATTAGCTTAAGAGTTTTTTTTAATATTTTATAACACAACCGAATTTTTAAGAAGAAGTGAGCATTGCGGCTTTACGAGAACTATGATTTTATGACATCATTATTATGCTAGAATGATTAAAAATTTCATGAAAGAATTTCTTAAATATAAAATTAGGTTAATATGTATAAAAATAAATTTATAAATGTTAATTTTAATTTATAAATTTATACTTTAATTTTTTATCAAAAAATTATTGATTCGAAATAAAATTTATTTTTAGGTTATGCACATTAAATGGATTTTATGGGAGGTGTGATTATGTTTTAATATTCCTTATAAATCCAACAACTTTATCCCACTAAAAAATCTATAATTTTTTTGAATTTATTTTAACCACAAGTGTTTAGATTATATATCAAAATAATCAATATTTAATCCTCTAAAACCCTTACCTACTCTTGTATAAATACCACCAATTACTCATTCATCACAACATAAAATTCACTATCCATGAATATTTTTCATTTTACCTCCTAAGGTGTATTTCCAATGTACCTTAGGGTATAAAGGTTCGATCATCATGTTTTAGGAAGCAAATATTCAATGTAAGGGAATTATCCTCTTCTTATTTTTCATTCAGGTAGATCATTTTTGTGAGTGTTAACAATTTCAAAACCTATTTATTTTTATGAAATTTTAATCATTTAATAACTTACAAAATGATGTTATACTAGTGGGATATATACACTCCCTATAATTATTCCTTTTCATTAATCAATTTTGTATACCATCATGCAAGAGAAATCATTTCATGAAAGTTTCTCTTATTCATGAAATATTATTATATTGTTAATAGCCATGCCATTTCCTTACCCATGGGAATTTACCTAGATGTAAAAATAAATTTTTGATTTGGGTATTTACATGTTTGAAACCCACATTCTCTTTTCATGGGTTAAAAATGATGTAATGTATATGTCCTTAAGCACTTATGTAATCAATGATTTTATATGAAACCCATTAATTATTCTCCTCATATTATAAATTAAATAATTTTTATGACCAATGTGTATACATAGAAAGGGTTCACCATGATAGTGGTGAAATGTATTGGGTAAGGAATTAATCTCTGAATATAACATCTTCTATGTTAACTTGGTGAATATCCTTGGTAATTATGATTTATTACACCCTGTTGATTACATTTAGTGATATTATTATGAATATCTCATTTTTATATTTTAGACACATATGAATGATATGATTCATAGTATTTGTATTATGACATGCCTTATGTTCATATGATGCAGCCTTATTTATATGTCTCATGGGAACATTCTAAATATCTCCATTGTTTATTCCCTTACTGGGATTTATGATCACCAATTTATTTGATGTATGTTCCTAGGATACGAGATGCAGAAAATGTAATGATGGATAAACCTATAAAGAATCGTTTCAAGTGGATTAGAAGAATATCTATGTTTTATATGTATTATGTTCTTAATTTACAAGACACTGAACCTCAAAATATTATCTGTATTATTAAATAATTAACCATGTAATGAAAGGTTATAAAATAAAATATAGGGTCTCCATAGTTAGCATCAAATGCTGGTTAATTTATTTTTGGAAATTAGTATTAGATACCATTGTGAAGAACTCTTTGGATAAGTCTAAATATAGAAAAACATCTTGGTATTTTGGAAAAGTGTTAATTTAGTGGATTGTAGGAAAATAAATACATGTATTGATACTAAAAGTGGTTGCGGTTTTGTAATTGATGCATCCATAGATTTAATCCTTCAAAAGGAATGTTTAGGTACATCAAAACCAACATTTTAGTCCATGGTGAGTGGAACCATACTGCATATCTAGTTTTACACTCACAATGGATATTCTTTGGTTAATAACATTCTAGTAAAAACCATTGTAAAGGATGTATTGATAATGTAAAACTATTATTTATATTTAATTATATCATCATATATTTATGATATTAGAAACTTTTAGGATTAATATTTCTTTTATAATTGTTATTATAACACTCCCAATTGTATTAAAATTTTCACTCTGGTTTTCTCCTTCTAGAAAAAATGGAATGTAATTGGACATGTGAAAATAAAGGATGCAACAAACAATGCGGTGGAAGCCTTCCCAATATAGGGTGATCTATAACTTAAAATATCATGATGATAATGAAGCAGTTAACTCAAGTCCTAAAAAAACCAAAATCCAGATCGATCACACTACCTCACTAAGGAAGGAAAAACTAATAGATAAATCCATCACGAGTCAATGAAAACCTATTTTCAGTGGAACCTATGATCCAAAAATTATGGAATAATGGATAAAAATTATAGAAAAGATATATTTTTTACTCCATTTCTCAGAATAAGAAAAAGTTACATTTACAATATATCACTTAGAGGGTGAATTTGAAGAGTGGTGTAGACTAATAACGAGAATAAATCCAAGAGATGAGGTTAACCTCATGGAATGGTAAGACTTCAAAAAATGTATTTTTCATCGATTATTTTCTTCATAAACTCCATTGAAAAATAAATCGTGAATTCCTTGGGATGGAAAAAAATGAAATGAATTAGTGAAGAATTATAGGATGATCATTAAATTGATTTCATGTAACCCCTAACACTTTGGAATCAATTCTAATGAGAAAGAAGATCAATTATTTTGTAGAATGAGACCCCATCTACAGAATTCAATGGAAATTTAAGAGTTTAGGATTTATGAATAGACAATGATATGTGCTCTAAATTTTAAAATGGAGTTATAATTTTCCCAGAGGAATCATGGAAGAAATGAAATAGAGATAAAAACAGAACATCCTTTTGGAGATGTTAAGGCAAAAAATATAAATACTATTGAAAAATGGAATATAGTTAAAGTACAAAATACTGTGAAATGATATAAGTGTGTGGAACTTGGGAAATTTTCCAACCAATTTCCAAATCCTTAGATAATGGAGGGAAACCACCATCAACCACAATAAAAAAATTTGAGAAAGTACATGATTTCATTATTATGATGGCTGAAATTGATGCTCCAAAATAAGTCGTTGTACGTATAATCATTATACATTAAAATCTAGAAGGTTCATTTTTTGATTTTTGTTTTATGAAATCATTCTTTCATTTCAAGTATGCAATGATCATCGAGCCAAAACTCAGACTTCTAGTTGTCAAGTTGTTTGTTAAAAATATTAGAATGTAAAGACCTGTACATTTCAAGGAATTTTTTTTCTTAAATTCTTTGGGATTTTACGAGTACACAGTTTCTGACGTCACCAGATTCTGAGGCCCGGTGGGCCCGAAATAATTTTCCGAAGTTTAGCTCAGGTACGTTCAGTGAAAAAACGAGCAGGTTTTTCTGTCTTTTGAACTGGTGCCCGGAATTGAAATCCGAGGGCACCGATGAACTCGTAGCGCTAGTAATTTCTTAAGAGGACCTTTACCAAAGATGCGTTCGCACGGGAGAGGAAGTTATTTTTTGTGGATTAATTTAGAGGTGAATAAAATTGTGGGACAAATTTTATTTTTAATAACTTAAGTGGTTATAACCTACATGGGGAAGTTAGGGTGGGACCCACTAAAATCTTAACTACCCATGTGAGTATAAATGTGAGGTGGTGCCCACACGAGCCCCAACCCATCACATTTCCATAACACTCATAAAATCCCCCTTTAAAACTTGTTAACCCCCTTTAATTAAGTAACTCTCCCTCTCTCCCTCCTCGGACGCTATCCGTCGACGTCTACGAACCCTCATCTCACGACACCGTCAACCGCGACACCAAAACTCGTAATCTTTTCAAGGTAGGGTGTGTTGATTCAATTTTATTGTGAATAAAATTTTTCATTGTATTTCGTGAAAATTTTTCATTCTTGGCCATGTAATATTGTCTAACGCGGAGGGCGCGGGACGAATGAACACGGCTCGACAACCCTCCGCTGGAACTTTATTCCTTTGGAATTGGCAACTGGAGGCGGAGGAAAAACACTGCGTAGTCGCACCCTACCTGGATCGTGATGAAGAGAACTGGCGCTGTCACACCAGTTGTGCGAAACAAACCGCGGCTGACAACGCGGGCCGCTTCGGTAGAAGAATCGGCTGGCTCGTCGGCTGGCCAGGCATAGAGGAGCCACGGAGCCAGGATGGCACCGCGTTAGAGGACGAGCCGGACCATCGGCCGGCCGAGCGGTGCTGGACTGCGGCGCCAGGAGGGCGCTGCGCTGGATAACCGGTGGCCCGCCCATGCGGGCCGCGTGCGCAAAGATTGGCGAGTCTAGCCGGCCGGTTTGGAGTAGGGTGGCGCCGTCGGTGCGGAAATCCGGGGCCCCCCTTGGAACCGCTCGGCCAGACGGCCGAGCCAGCTGTGCCGCGTGAGGCCGGGCCACACCGGGCTGGGCCGTGCTCTGATGAGCTGGGATGCACCCCGTCGGGCCAACATGTGTAATCCTTCGGACCGTACCAAAACCCTACTGGGTCGGACCCGTCAAACTGGGTCAACCCGACCCGTCAGCCAACTGGGCTAAACGGGCCGGGCCTGTTAATCACTTAAACAGGGTTAACTTAAAGACCGCGCATCCAATCAACGCGCAGTCTACGACATTAGGAATCTTTCAATGAGACGGTCCTTTTTCGATACTCTATGTGAGTTTCGGATAATTTAGGATATTGACCGGGTTAGAAACGAGCATATTTCTAACAGGGCCCCAGGGACAGAAAAGACTATATCTCTCAGACCGGGCGTCCGATTGATGCACCGTCTATTGAGTTGAGTTCCTATTAACGAGACGGAACTTTGGGATACATCAAATCTAGAATTTGTGATAGTTGATGTATCGAACCTCTTGGCTCATGGAGCAGACCCTCTTGGAATCGAGCGTGCTGTGTGTGGGAACCCTAGAGCTGGCTGTGACTACGATGACGATGACGACTGTACTTGGATCCTACGTGAGTTTGGCAGTGAGGAATACTGTACATGGATCCTACGTGGTTTCGGTAGTGAGGACGACTGTAATTGGATCCTACGTGTGTTCGACAGTGATGATTACTGTACTAGGATCCTACGTGGGTTCGGCAGCAACGACTTCTGTACTTGGATCCTACGTGGGTTCGGCATGGGAGATGATTCAGAGGCTACATCTATAATCTCCACCCCTCTTCATGAGTAGTATACCTGTGTGAGCTGAGTCTTGACTTTCCATCACTATCATCATTATGATTGACTTGATTTCTTGTGTGGACTAGGTTGTGCTTTCCTGTGTGGACTGGGTTGTACATGGGCTCGTTAATTGGAGCCGAACTAGAATTGATGAGTTAGGTATAAGTATGGGAATATACCTAATTAGAGTTTGTTGATACTTCCTGTTTGTATTATTCATTTGTAGTTTATTCCATTGTGGATTCTGGGAGACCTTAGGGAGTCTCGGGGTCCCTACTAAGTATCGTATACTCACACTTGCATGGGCTATTCCCACACTACATTGTGTTGGATGCAGACGACAGAAAACATTGATCGAGGTGGAGTCTTGTGGAGAAATAAGATACATCTAGGTGGAACACATGGCGGGATGTACTCAAAGCAGATGATCGGACCCAAGGAGCCGATGAGACTATATGTACCCACCCTTCATGTGGGAATTCCGGAGGACGACTTGGTGGTTGCTACTTTACTTTTCAGATGTTGTACTTTATTTCTCCTTTGTACTGTACTTTCAGTTGGGTTTGTATACTGGCCCATTTACTTTCCATCACTTACATTTGTTCTCAGTTTACTTAGTGTTTACTTCAGCTTACGTACTCTGTTGTGTTTTTTGCTTATATAAAGGAAACACCTTCTCTTTTATCAGGATTTACGCCTTTGGTGCTAGTCTCCAGCCCCTGGCCTATGGAAGACGGGCTTGGGGTAGTCACAACACAGTCTTCGAGGACGGGTTGTGACATAGAGTAACTATTATTGCATTAATAATATAAAGGGATTACCCAGTTAACATTAGAGAGTAAAATCTCTTTGAAAATTTGGTGGTCCTTGCGTTGGTGTAATTTGAAACAATAATTGGGATAGATTGGTTGCTAAAGTATAATACCATGATCAAATATATATTCAATGATATTTCAATAGTATTGAATGGAATACCATTGATCATCTTCAAATAAGAGATTTTTCATCTGGACTCTTTCGAAGAACCACCTCCTATTACCTTCTTTATATAAACGATTGGGGCATAAATAGAAGAAGGTGAGATCGTAAGTATATGACATGTTCGTGTTGTTCAAGAATAAATTGATGTATTTCATGAAGAGTTACCAAGACCTCCACTATAAATAGTAGTAGATTTACTAATGTAACACTTACCTGAATCTCAAAAAATATAAAAAACCTTATTAGACTAGCATACAAGGATTTAATGGAATTAAATAAGTAACTAAATGATCTACTAGTGAAGGATTTTATTAGACCAATTGTGTTTATTTTAGGAGAATATAATCTCTTTGTAAATTATATGGATGGGTCAATGAGACTATGCATTGACTATATAGAACCTAATAGTGACATAATGAAGAAAAAAATGTCATCTTATAAGGATTTATGATTCTTTCAACCAGGTTTAGGGTGCTCAATTCCATTACAAGATTAATATTTTGTGTGAGTATTATCAGTTGAGGTTGAAGATAGAATATATCCAAAAGACTACATTCTAAACAAGACATGAGCATTAAAATTTTCTTTTTATACCATGTATCTTGACCAATTTTCATTCCATATATATGAACTTGAATAAAATAATCTTTAATGAACACCTTGATGATTTTTGGTGGTTTTTATTGATAATATTCATATATTTTCTAAAATCCATGAGAAGCATGAAAATAATATAAGGGTTTTATTACAAACTACATGTAAGGATATGTTATTCTATAAATCATGAAAATTTTAATCTTGGTTACATCATGTCACATTCATGTGCGATGTTGTGTACAACAGATCCCTCAAAGAAAAAGGTAGTGGAGAAATGACAATTCCCTATAACTACAATAAATATTTTTAGTTTTCTTAGTCTTGTAGGATACTATAGAATGTTTTTGAATTTTTTTTACAGAATTCTAATCCACTATCCAGGTGAAATCAAAAGGGAGTTAAGTTTATTTGGACAAAAGAGCGTGATGAATGTTATCATGAATCAAAGAGGAGGTTGGTTAATTAAAATGTCCTCTTTTTTCCCACTAATGGGGAATCATTTTTCATTTATAGTGATTCATCCTTAAAGAGACTTGGATGTGAACTCATTAAAAATGAAATGGTGATCACTTATGCATAATTATAGTTAAAGAACCATGAACAGAATTATCCTAATCATGATTCAGAGTTACATACATGCATATTTTCATTAAATATATTGACACACTATATTTATAGTAAAATGTAAATTATACATGGAACACCAAAATATTAAGTATATATTAACATATATGGACCTCAACATGAATCAGAATAGAAGGTTAGAACTAATCATGGATTATAATTTTTCTATTAACTAATATCCTAGAAAGGTGAATGTGGTAGCTGATGCAATTAATAAAAAATAAATAGCTACTCTATACATTATAATAATTGAAAAAGACCTTATCTTTATGGATAAGAAAATTATAGTTCATGAAATTTTAATGGAATGGAATAAATCATACCTAGCCCAAAGTATTTCCAAACCATCAATTTGACAGAGGACAAAGGAGGAAAAAATGAATGACCTAGGACTTCTGAATATTGTGAAAATAGTAATGGAGTAGAAGATTCATGACTTCCACATCGATGAAGATGGTATCTCACAGTTTAAATCCATACTTTTTGTTCCTCCATCACCTGAAGAATACTAAATTCGCTAAACTGAATGGGATATGGTCTATAATGTCAAAAATGTTCTATTTATGTATTACATGTACTTTTATAGTAACTTTTTTAACCCTGAAAGTCCAAAAAATATTTGTTATCGAAGTAATCATGAATTGGGTTAATGAAGGGGTTAAAACAAAGTGGTAAGGGAGATAATATCACATTGAATGGTACAAATTTTATTTTATGAGAATAGTTTAACATATAATCATCATATATTTTAAATATATAAATTTTTTCAACTTTTCCTTTGTAATTAATTTTTATTAATTTAATACTTTAGTGAATTTCAAGAGTGACCTTCCCCTAACATATAAAAGGATACCTCCTATAATGTCATCTTCACAAATTTTGAGAACTATAATTTGAAATACCAAAACATATCTGATACTATTGTCCATCCCCATGTACTAGGGTCCTATTTGTTTTACAATACTAACCACAGAGGGATTTTGGTGTAAAGGAAAGGCGTCTGTTTGAAGAAACAATTTATATTGCAACTAAATGTTGTATATTTATTTATTATTCTACCACCTTAGAAAATCCTCCAAAATTATGATATAAATAAATAGTTTATTAAATAATAATATAAGTAATTAGTTTCAGGGTTCAAACATAATCCATGTCCTTATTCATCTAATGTGAAACAAAAACATCATTCGTGTGTAAGGTGTACTACCACCTCACAAACAGATGTAATTCATTTTCAATCACCTAATCTAAATAAAGGAAGTAATGATGGATTTAATGTATATATATGATATTTGTTAAATAAATATTATTATATAATGATAATGCCTCATCTATTTTTTACCTTTTAATCCATCGAAAATGATAATGTCGTTTGTTCATATGTGTGGATTACCACCTCCATAAAGCGATGCTGTTACATTTTCATCACCAACTCAAGGGTCAAGTTTTTATAATTGTATTAAATAAGAGAATATTAAATTTATTATATAATAATTATTCTATAAATTTAAAATAATATATACATTCTTTTCTCTATGTTTAATGAGAAATGAAAATTTTACTCATGCATACGTATGAACTACCATCTCCATATTGTAACATAATTCATTTTTCATAACCACATAACATAGATGGTTATAAAATTAAAATTAATGTGTAAAAATTATAATTATGAAATAATTATTATTATGGATATGATGTAATAATATCCTTTTTGGAAATGATCAATATACCAAAGTTTTTTTGAAATTATAAATAGGACATCCAAAAAACACACGATGTGGACAGAAGTGATGAAGTAATTAAAGATGTTATTGAAATAAATTAAATAAATGTTTTAATGATAAATTAATAAATATGTAAATGGTTCATAAACAATTAAATAATTGATATAATATTATTATATAGGATTTAAGAGACTTTTAAGTCGCAAATAGACTCATGGTAATGGATTTTTCATTTCCATTTCCTTTCATTGAGATTTATGCAATTTTCACAAAATATTTTCTTTATTAGTGTATAAACTACCTTATAGATATATTATGTCAATATTTTATTGAAAACAATGTGGAATTAATGTCCATTTAATGTTCTCTACTTTATAATCTGTTTATTCAAATGTTATGAAATACGTAAGGGGTACTTTACCATAAAACCTCCTTCTTAATGTTTTAATGTTTTATTTTATAAATACTTGTCTTCAAAGTAAACATTCTTAAAATTAATTTATGGATGTATTTATATAGGCAAAAATTAATTATAATTAACATTTTATGTATCTTTTTTCTTTTTTTTAATGTTTTGCAAAAGGAATATTTTTAAGTATTTTATATTGAACATTTTATCCAAAAGTAAAAAGTAATGTCCTATTTTTCCATTAATAGTGTAAATTTATTTCCCTCAACCATAACTATTAAATTAAGTTTGGATTAATTTATAGTCTAACATTATTTACTCAAATACAATCTTCCATTGCTGTTATTCTAGGAAATTTCATGAAGGGTTTTAAATGGAATGTATATTTTGATACCCGTAAATTTTTTCTTATAGGTAAAAATAATACTTTTTCGACGATGAAAATGAAAATGAGAACTTTCATGTCTGATGATAATGTTAATGTTTTTAGGAATTTGATTATGATGATGGGTGAGATCAATATATATTATGATGATATATAATCCTGACATATATATCCAATGCATCGGGTACATGGACATAGTTTACCGGTTATGGGTTCCTCTTAAAATATTATTAGAATTTACTAGGTTGGTTATTCCATTTATAAGAGTGATTTTAAGAATGATATAAAAATTATATCCCATGTAAATGATTATTTTATTTCATGTTTTTCTTATATTAAAGAAAAAAATAGCTTTAATGATATTATACTTTTAAAATAGATTAACGAGTATGTTTATTTTTTATATCTTTTTTTGAGATTTATTTTTCTAAACCCACTATTTAAAATGTTTTTAAATGGTTTTAATAATGAGTAGGGACAAAGATAAGGTGAAGATAAAAATTATAAAGATATGTCCTAAAAAAATATTTTTTACATGTAAAAAGTTTTCAGTGGTAGAAATGGATACTAAGTGAATTTTTACACATTGGGATGTATTGTTTTTGTTACGTAATAATTATGAATTTTTTTTATAAAACTATAAATGAATATATAATTAAAATGTAATAAAGTTTATTATAGTATCAAGACACTAGATTATGTAATTTTTTAATGCCATGTTGTTATATTTAGCATCAGAGTAAGGTTTAGATAAATCTGGATATTAATATGTTTTCTTGTGAGGTAGACCAAATATTTTTGGATACCATCATGGAATTATATGTTTAAGGTTGATTATAAGTTCAGAGACTGAAAAAAACATTTTAGGTTTTAAGTGGTGGGAGTTTAAAAGGATTATGTGTATTTTGGGAGAAATTTAGGATAATACAACCCTTGGATTTAGTAACTGTTTTAGTGAAATGGTAATTTATAGAATAATTTTTATTATATTTCATATAAATATGTTTAAATTAATTAATAAACATTTGGGTTAATATGATTGTTTACATTGAGGTAATTATGGTTAATTGGTATAAAATAGGTATTTACATGTTAGTAAGATATAATTTATTATATAGATACCATGAGATTGAAAAGTGATGTCATGACTATGTAATTAATGTTATTTTTGAATAATTTCACTATTTTAGGGACAAAATATAATTGAGTTGAATAGGAATACTTTTGGATTTTATGGATTTTTATTTGAGTAATAATGGTTGATTTATCATTTGGATGTGCGTATGTGTTTATTATGACATTATTTTGGGAAATTATTTGCATATTCTGGAGAATATATGACCAAGGAATATAAATTTTTGGTATGAGACTTTAATATTGAATGATATTATTTGGAGATAATTTTCACATTTATCAAGGAAGAATATATGATCAAATTATTTCAATATTTGGGTTTTAGTCTTATTCAGTAATGGTTGGTTGTTTTTAAGGATTGTTATTTATCGAATGATTTATATTAAACATAGGATATTATTATAAATGATTTCAAGATTAATTATGTATTTCTTTATATGATGTTTTATTCATATCATAAAGTATCTTACCTTGTACTAAAAATTATAGCATTATTTCCTCTATAAAGACCAGAGGAATAACTTATTGTCTTTTTTTTTGGATCTTTTGATCCATTAGAAGTTTATTATAGTGCATCAGACATGAAAAATGAATCCTTGAATATTATTTTCTTGGAGGAAGTTATGAGATCAAAGTTTAAATTTATGGAAACATGGAACTTAAGAATACAATTTCATTTATGAAATTAGAGAAAATAAAGTATATTTTATTATGTTCATAGTCATGATGGTAAATAAATTCTTCAATTATACGAAAAGGATCTTGAAATAAGAATTTATCTTATTACCTTCATTGATAATTAATTTATGGCCTCTTCAATGACTCATTGGTTTATGGTTTTGTTTTCATTGACATTCTAGTGATGACTCAATTTATTGGGATCCATGTTACCTATCTCTCACCATCATTTATTAGACATTAATTTTTTACTCCTTTACTATATTTTCACACCCCAGTAATGTTACCCTATTTGGTATCCTTGGTATGTGTTTTTTCATATGACATTCTTATTTTTATTTCCCTCCTTTCAAAAGAAAGTTTTATTAACCCTCATTATAATGTGGGTTTTCAAAAAAGGTATTTTAAAATGATAATCCCTTTATTACCAAGATCAAGAGAAATTTTGTTGACTGATGTTCATAAAAGGGGGAAGAATTTAATACCCAAATAATTTAAAATAATATTATATTTGATAGTGTTTATAATACACAAAACATAGCTTAAATAAACTAGGAAGTATTATTATTTAAATACAATCGTTATAATAATGATTTTAAATTGGTGGGTATGAATAGAAAAAAACAAATTATGAAAATTATGTATAAAAATCCTAATAAATAAAAATTTATTGATAAATTCTTAGTAAATAAGATTTCAGTTTTTTGTAAATTCATTTTATTTATCAAAATTATGTTTTTTTCAAAAGGTGTTTTTATTGATTTTTGTAAGAAAGTTTTACAAATAATTTATTAAAATTTTAAGAATATTATTCAATAAATATGATATAAAATTTTTAATTATCACACCAAAATTATCTTAGGTTGAATTGTTGATAATTTAATAACAAGATACATTTTTCCTGTGAATAGAGAAAAATACAACTTTTTATTGATAATTATCATTATGTTTCAACAATTTAAAATGTTAAATTTTGTTTTAAAATGGGTTTAAAGTAAAATTATTTAATTTATATTTTTAATAATACAATTATGTTAATTTTAATCAAAATTATAATATATTTTGGTGTAAAAACACCTTTATAATTAAGAAGTCATTTTTCTGGAAACTTCACTTTATCACATTTCACAAATTTAATTTTAATGTAAATTAGGAATTTTTTGAATTGAATTTGATAAAATATATTACATATTTTCAATAAAATGGTTTAAAATTGGTAAATAATTTGCATATAGTTTTTTTTCATTATGAATAGAAACTATGGTAAGTAGTTAAAACCACAATAATGGGTAAATATAGTTAATTAAGGTTAAAACAAATGGGAAAAGATTTGAAATCTACCAAAAAATGAATTTTCATTATTGGATGATTTTAGTTTATTCATAATCATCTATGTTTATAAATTATTTCCACATAGATCCTTTTCTATTTAATAGTGACCTGTATAATATTTTAAGTAAATAGAAATACAAAATATCACTCATGTATTTTAAATTTCTCATATATGTTCACATCAGGATGAAAATAATGTGTGAATGAATCCTAAAGGTTATTTTAAGAATAATGTAATTATTTTTATGATGGGATTTTATTTTCTATTTTTAGTGATTATATAATTTCCATAAATGATTTTACAACACTAACACAATGATTGTACAAGTAGTAGAAATATCTAAGTAATTTTTTTAAAACATTAATGGAAATATATTTTGGTTGAATTATGGTCCATATAAATTTTATTCTTAATAATAATATTTTATTCATATTAATATGGATTTTATTCTAATTCCATTATTATCTTGATGAAGTTAAACTAAAATGAAATGAATAGTTACTAAAATTACATTAATGATATTCTATAATTATAATATTTTATGAAATGATTTAAAATTTTAAAAAATATTATATTCGAAAAATTGAATGATATATTGTCTATAATATATATAAATTTCCATTTTTGGGTCACACAACCTTTTATATCAACTTTATTGACCCATAACTACAAAAAAACATTGTTATTGCGTTAATTGTCCAAAGGGCCATTAAGGGAGGGGGTAAAGCAAAGCGATAATGGTGAAAATATAACCCAAATCTACATAAATATTATTGTATGAGACTATTTTGAATAAAAAGTAATCATATATTTTAATTATACAAATTTGATTTATTTTTTATTTGAAAATTAATTATATTAGTTTAAAACGTTATTAAATTCCATGAGTGCCCCTCCCATCACTTATAAAATGGAACCTCGTCACCTATATTCCCCAAACCTGTTGAGCACTGTAGTTCATCCAATACCTACCAAAATCCCTTCATAAAATCCATACCCATGTAAAAGTGGTATTTTGTTTTGGAATAATATCAACCATTTTGGGATTAAGGTGGAAAGAAATAATGGTTGTTTGAATAAATGATATAGCTTTTGACCAAATGTTTTAGGTTTTTTCTTCTTATAACACATTAAAAACTATTACAAAAATTGTGATATAATAATATAAGTATAATAGATATAATTTTATTTTTTATGTTATTGTATGAACCTGAATTAACCTCTATATTCATCCAATGGGAAAGTAAAACATCATTTGTGTGTACGATATACCTCCACCTTGCAAACCGATATAATTCATTTTCCATCACAGACTCACATGGATGGATATAATGACATATTTAATGAATATATATATGTAATATTAATTATATAATTATCATTATGTAAATATAATATGTCATCTATTTTCAGACATTTCAATCTATTGAAAAATGATAACGTCGTTCGTGTATAAGTTTGGATTACCACATCCACGAAGAAATATGATTTTCTTTTCATAAATGTCACACATAGATGGTTTATATAAGTGTATTAAATGGGTTAATGTGATATTTATTCTATAATAATAATTATGTAATTATAATACAATACTTACAGTATTACCCTCATGTTCATTGAAAAATGGAAATGTTAATTATCAGTATGTATAGACTACTGTCTCTACGATGTAACATAATTCATTTTTCATAACCACCTTAAGTAGATTATTATAAAAGTACAATTAATGTATTAAAATTATAATTATAAAATTATTACAATTCTTTATATGATTTGACAACAAACACTTTTACCATGGTCAACATTCCAAATCCTTTTTGAAATTATGAACCAAACATCCTTAAGACACCAAACATGGAGAAAAAAGATTATGTAATTAAAAAGTCATTGAAACAAATGAAATAAATGGTTTAATTATAAATTTTTAGACATGTAATTGGATCTTAAACAATTAAATTATTGATATATTTTTATTATAATTTATTTAAAGGACATACAAGGAAAATATAGACTCTTCGTTAGGGATTTCATGTCTCAATTTCCTTTCGTTGAGTGTTATGCCTTTTTCAAAACATGATTTATTTTTTGTGGTGATGTACTACCTTAGGGATATCATTTATCATTTTTAATATTAAAAATGTGGTTTTAAAATCCATTTTATGTTATCTTCCTATGTTTCCTTTTATTTCAAAAATAGTAGAAGCTGTTTGTGATAATTTACCTTTAAAACTCATATTAATGTTTTTAAATATTTATTTTCCAAATAATTTTATTCCTTATAAATATTCTTAAAATTATATTATATATTTATTTATATGGAAATAATGATTTATGAATTACATTTTATATCCATTTTTTATTTCTTTCAATGGTTTTCAAAAGAAATCTTTTTACGCATTTTATACAGAACATGTTGAAAAAAGGGAAATGGAATGTTCTATTTTAACATGTATAGTGTCAATAGTTTTTATTACCACCATAAATGTTACATTATGTTTGGATTACTTTAGAATAATTTAATCTTTATTCAACTAGAAACTATCCTTCCATTTTTTCATGGTGTTTTTAAAAATGTTTTTAGATTGAATGGATATTTTGATATATGTAGATCTTTTTCTTATGGGCGAAATACATATTTTTAGGATTATGAAAATGGAATATTTCATGATTAATGATTAATGTTATGATTACTTGGAATTATTTATATTTCTTAATGATATTAATATAGCTTTAGGTGACGTGTGATCCCGTTAACTCATTAATGCATTGGGTAAATGGATGGAGATAACCTATTATTGGTTTATCCTAAGATATTATAAGAATATATAGTTAGGTTATTCCATGTGAAAAAATGATTGTAAGATTAATATAAAAATTCATACCCAAGTAAAATACATGAAATATATATGGTTTATAATTTTTTAGATCAATCATTTTATTTTACAAGGTACGATAATGATATTTTGATTTAAATGAATGACTATTCCCATTTAGAAAAATATATGTGTTTAATAAAATATTTTTCAAGGGCTCTCATGTTTGATAAGAAACCATCATTATTATGATTTTGATATTATGTTTTCATATAAATAATTTAAATTAAAAAATTAGTACGTAAATATGATTTCATTTAAATGATTATTTGTGATCAAAGTCGATTATATGAAAGGAAAAACTATATTTTATGATCTTATGCTTTTAAGATGGACTAAAAGGTCTGTTTCATGCTTTTTATTTATCCATTACTAAAATTTTGTCATCCTAAAACTTTTTCAAGTGTTTTAAATAGGTTTTAAGGATGATTGGGGAAAATTATGATATAATGACCCATGATTTTAATTCAAAAATATTATATTTTTTTATGAATATTCAATACATTTCACAAATTTATGCTCAAGGATTTTAATGGTTTAATTTCTTTGGAGACTAGTTCCAAAATATTTTTATTTCATGAATGATCCTCATCATATAACATAGTGATTTTACCATTTATCAATATTTATATACATACCCTTCAAAAAACTTTATTCATAAACTTGGGAAAGGAATCATAAGAAAGTATGCACTCAAATGCTCAGTAAGGGTAAACAAGGAAGATATCAATCAATAATCTTATGAGAACATAAGATAAAAAAATGGGTATGATCTTATAGATATGAATTTATAAGTTTTTACCAAATATATCACGTATTATAAACATGAACAATAACAAAAATCATTAACATTTCAAAATACATGAATGATAGGAGTAAGAAGTCATCATACATCAATCGTGAACCATTTGCTCATGTTATATAAGTGTGGAAACATCATAAGTATATAAACTATTACTTATATAATGTTTACCATTTTACACTATAAAATAAGAATAGATAATTCATCAATACTCATTTATAATTTCATAACAGGTCAGTTATAATCACTTGTTTCCTATAGTGGATAAATCCCATCAACCTTTCTCCCATAATGGATGTAGAATATCATCTTTATTTTCATCATTATCTCATGAGATATAAAACTTTTCAAAATGAATTAGAGGGAGATATAGATAATTCCCATAAGATAATCTAAACATTTGTGTGATGAAAGATCATAAATAATTCATTATTTCATAACCCAAGAAAAGATAGTGGTTTTATGAACATTCCATCATACCATAACCCATGGAAAGAAAATGGGCCTCAAAATCATCTCATAAATTAATTATAATCATAAAAACCCTAAATACAGAATAATTGTGGTAAAATGGGATCATATAATTACTAAAATATAATAAACACCAATTTTTTGGTTGTTGATGAATCTAAATTCAATAAAATATCATTAAAATATTCTTGAAGAATATATAACTCTCATTTGAAATTAATTCATTTAAAATCCAAAAAATTCTAAAATATTAAGTATAAAAATTATTTGAAAATATCCTCGAAATATTTTACAATAATCTTCAAATAATTTAATGTTCAATGTAGTGGAAAATTCTATTCATGATGCACAAATTAAAATTAATATTTCTTTCAAATTTTCAGTAAAAAGTGAAAACGTACTCCTTTGGAAAATGAAAAGAAGAATCCTTTTAAATTTTTTTAATTCAAGTAAGAAATGGGTAAAAATGTCTTTAAAAAAACTATATATTAGTAAATATTTCTTTGAGACATTTTTATAAAACATGGACATGGATGAAAAAGGGTTTTTGATCAATGAAATAAATAAATTCGTTTTTTAATTAAAAACATTATTTTAAAAACATAATTCCATAGAGAGAATAAAATGAAATGAAAATAAATATTATAATTAAATAACTATAGTATAATAAAATTTATGTGTTTCTTGAGAGATAGAATATAATATTTTGTCATCAAAAACTTAATCAGGAACAACTATGATAAACAATGAGAGTATAACATAAAACCGTTTACCATTTTGGTATCATTAAAATCATAAGACACATGAAATAAAAACATTATATTTATATTTATATCCCATAATTAAATTATAATAATCATAAAATTAATTCATGAGTAGTATATGTACTATAAGAAATAAAAAATTGGTGTATAAGGCATGATTTCCAAAGAAATAAAAGTGCGACGAAAATCCCTTACATGATTTGGTAACTTTTGAATCATAATACCCATAAAGGAATAACTTTAAAGGAAACATTAATATAAATAGAATAAATAAATTCATGATATAACATGTTAGAGGGTATGTATATACACATCATTGAAGATGATAGGGGCATAACATGACATATGTCCCAAAGAAATCAATTTGTGATAAAAATCCATTACATCAAGTATTGAATTCCTTTATACACATTTGGAAAAATTTTAAAATAAATATAAGTTTATTATTGATTTATTATATAATTATAATAATATTTATCATTCCATATATGATTTACTTATGACCATTTATTACCTGTTTAATGACAATTCCTTGTTAAAATCACATTTTGGGGAATAACTAATTTATTTTCATGTTTTTTTTGGTTTGGTATTTTTGGTCCATATATTTTGATAATGGTAAAATATTATAAATATTTTTAAAAATGACTTAAATATCATATATATTTTATAATTTCATAAATGTTAATTATGTAAAATGAATTACACCGCTCATCGAGACGGTATGTCGTACAAAGTCAGGAACGTTATTTCCATTTTCTTAATGGATGGAATGAAGGGAATGTAAATAATAATTATGCATTCTAGAATCATTATTATGCATTATATATATTATATATAATTTAAAATTTATACTTATTACCTTTTTTGTAAAGTGTATGTGAAAAAATGAATCACGTTGTTTCGCAAGGCGAGAGTCTGCTGTACACACGAGTGACGTTATCGTATTCCCTGGGAATGTAAAGTATTAAGGTATATTTGATATTATAATTACCAAAATATAATAATTTAAAAAATATAATTTATATAATTTAAATCCAACATTACATTTATCCTTGATATATGATAATGGAAAAGTAATTACATCCATTTGCAAAGCGATATTTTTCCATACAATTGATTGAAAGTTTCATTTACCACTTGATGGAAGAGGAGATTGGTGTATGTATTTAAATTAAGAGAATAACATATAACTATATTGAAGATAATTGTGTTATTATATATTCAGGTCTGAATAATATTTTAATGAGTTAGATAAGAAATGAAAAACAAATGAATGGTTAAAGACTATACCTCTTCCTTGGAGAACATGTTTAGGATTATTTTTAAATCCATCATAGGGTGGTTTAATAATCCAACTGAGGACTCTAGGAAATAGATATGTAAGTAAGGAATGAACATGGGTAGGAATTTTCTCATTCAAATTGGGTTGTATGAGTGATTATGAGAGGATATGGGGTGGCCTTTTATATGTAGAGGAGAGGACACACATGGAATTTTTGAAAAGAAAAAGGTGTACCCATATTTCAAACATGAAAAAAGGATCAAAAATGGTTAATTATTGAACCTAATATGTGATAAGGTATAAATATATCTATAAAAGTTAGGTGTTAAAAGTTTTAGATCATTTTAGAACTTATCATGTTAGTTTAAACCCCCATTAAACCTGTTCAAACCCTCGGTAAACAAGATTAAACCCCAATAGTGATAATCATTTTTTAATTTTTTTAATAATAATTTTGATAAAAAAAATTTCTGATATTATTTTATATTATTAATTATTATTATTATAAATATGAAAAATATTTATCCAAATTCTATATATATAAATGGAAAATTTTATTAAAAATTTAACTCGCAGACATGATGGAAAGACTATTTTTCAAAGAGAGAAACATCCATGTATAGAATGTTTTAATATCATAAATCAAAATTTAATTTGATGAAAATGGCCTAAAATGATTTAACAATAAAATAGTTTTAAGGACCTGTAAATTTAAAGGAAAATTTTTTCTTAAATACTTTGAAATTTTACGAGTCCTCGGTTTCGGATGGCGCCTAATTATGAAGCCCGGTGTGCCCGGAATCAATTTCTAAAGTTTTGTTTGGGTAAGTTCAGTTAACGTACATGCAGGTTTTTCTATATTTTGAACCGGTGCTCGGAATTGAAATCTGAGGGCACGGATGAACTCGTAGTTCCAGTATTCGCTTGAGGGGACCTATACCGCAGTTGCGTTTGCTTGGGAGAAGAAGTTAATTTTTTTGGGGATTTATAAAAAAATTAAATAAAATTGTTGTACATAATTTTATTTATCTTCAGTGGTTATTTCCTTCAAGGGGAAGTTAGAGGTGGGGAACACACCCACATAACCTCCCATGAGAGGATAATGTGAGGTGGGGCCCACATGAGCCCCTAGCCTTTCAACATTCCTTAAACCCCCATTAACTCCCCTTCATTTATTTTTTAACACCTACCCTCATTATGGTAGAGCTTCTCCACCTCCCACCTGTTGATTATGCCACCACATCCAATTAATAACTTCATTAATTAATTGGCACCTCTCATTTGAATCAATTTGAATTTTATGACAATTCTATTAAAATTGAGAAGCCTAATATAATATTTTCCTTGGAAAATATTTTGGTGGGGAACCTTTGGAGAATTAGAGGAGAGCTTCATTCTTCCACGAAGAACATCATACTCTCTCGGAAAATAATGCTCCACGACTTCTCCAACCTTGTTCTTCCTCTGCGTCAAGGGAGAAGACACCGCTCGAGAGAAGCGTCGCCTATGACAATGACTCTTCCTCCAACGTTGACGGGACAACACCGTTCTTTCATGATGCCTGACTACCACGACGCTCGTCTTCCATGGCTTGACGATGTGTGATGTTAACAATGAGGTAGGGGGTGTGCTTCAATTTTAATTGAATAAAATTGTTCTTTCTTCTTCATTGAATCCATGTTTTTATCTTCGAACATATGATACCGCCTAACGTGGAGGGCGTGGGACAAACAAACATGGCCCGATGTCCCTCCATTGATCCTCATTTATATTGGCGACAAAAGTGGTGTCAGGAGAGGTGACGACGACCAGAAGTGACAGCGACCGGAGGCGGTGACCGCGTACCGGCCGTGTGAAGAATCCTGAGGCCGGCATCCGCGGGACGCTCGACCGAAGAAGAATAGGCCGACCGTAGCCGGCCGGACATGGAGACCGCGGTGCCACAATGGGCACCATGCTGCAGGGGACCAAGGCCTGCGTTCTGCGGGCTGCTTCAGCGACGAGCTGGCCTGGCACCTGCTAGCCGGGTTGATGGAGGTCGCGGCACCCATCGGTGCCGCACAAAATGACCGCGGCCCGCCCGTGCGAGCCTCTCACGCCGAGAAGACCAGCCGGCTTCGGCCACTAGATAGGTGGGTAGCGCCGCCGGTTTGGGAAAGAGGCCCCCCCGCATCGCTTGGCCAGCCGGGCCACGCCCTGCCAGGACATGCCCCACCAGGCTGGGCCGACCCCCTTCCGGGTCGGACCTACCAAATCAGGTCGGGCTAACCCGCCAGCCCACTAGGCTTGACATGCCGGGCCCGTTTCACTTAAACGTGAATAAATTTAAGACCGCACGTCTGATCATTGTGCCATCTACAATAATAGGATCCTCATGACAAGACGGACCTTTTGTGATACTCTAAATGTGTTTTGGATGACTTTGGAAAATGGTTGGGTTTGGAGCGAGTGTATTTCAAACCGATCCCCTGAAACAGAAAAGCCAATATCTTTCAGACCGGGCGTTCGATTAATGCGTCGTGTGTCGCGTTGGGTTCCTTTTGACGAGATGGAACTTCGGGATACATAAAAACTGGATTTCACAACAGTTGAGGTATCGAACCCTTGGCTCAAGGAGCGGACCCTCCCGGAATCGAGCGTGCTGTGTGCGGGAACCCTAGAGCTGGCTTCGACTACAACGACTACCATACTGGAATCCTCCGTGGGTTCGACGATGATGGCTACCATACTGGAATCCTATGTGGGTTCGACGACGATGAAAAGTGTACCGGAATCCTCCATGGGTTCGACAGCGATGACTATTGTACTTGTATCCTAAGTGGGTCTGACAGTTTGACTTCTATACTAGTATCCTGAGTGGGTCCGACAGAGTAGCTGGTCTAGTATCCTATGTGGGTTCAAAAACTTAGCTGGTCTAGTATCCTACGTGGGTCTAACAGATCAGTGACTACATCTGATCATCTCTATCGCTATACGAAAGATGTATACCTGTGTGAGCTAAGTCTTGATTTTCAATCATTATCATCGATGTGATTGACTTGCTTTCCTGTGTGGACTTGGTTGTGCTTGGGCTCAAGAGTTAGAGCCGAACTATGATTGATAAATTAGGTATATGTATGGGAATATACCTAAGTAGAGTTGGTTGATACTTCATGATTATATCCTTCTTCAATGGTTTATCCTTAGTGGATTTTGGGAGACCTTCAGGGGTCTCGGGGTCCCTACTGGGTATCGTATACTCACCCCTGCACTGGCTATGCCCGCACTACGTTGTGTTGGATGCAGATGACAGATAGCACTGACCGAGGTGGAGGCTCGTGGAGCTGGACGGTACCACTATTTGAATGGTGGGATATACCAACACTTTCATGCCAACGGTTTGAGAAAACTGTTGGCATAGTTCATTTTTTCCAACGGTTTAAGGAAACCGTTGGGACATGTCCCATTAGAACAATTGTTTCCAACAGTTTCTTTAAACCGTTGGGAAATCTCTATTTTTAACATCCTTTACCAATGGTTATACAAAACCATTGGTAAGGAATACCATTATCGATGGTTTTTTAAAACCGTTGGGAAAGATTTCCTCCAAATACACAGAACCCCCAATTCCCTATCCGCGCACGACTGCCCTTGCTCACTGTTTCTCCAGAAGGTATCTCATTACCCACATTCCAAAACAGCTTCCATCCTCTTCAATCAACACTTTTCTTGTTCTACACTACAAATCGGTAAGTGATATCTTTCTTTTGTTGTTATGATTCTATGATTTTTTGTTTTCTGTTTTGATTTGGATTTATGAATCTATGAATTTTTGTTTTATGTTTTGATTTGGATGAATTTATGTTTTAATTTGGGGGGTGGAGGGTGTGCAGATGGGGTGGGGGAGGATGTCGAGGGCTATCCAAGTGGGGTGGGGAGGGACTGTCTAGGTAGGATGTGGGAGGGGGATGGGTTGTCCAAATGGGGTGGGGGTAGGGATGTTTGGGGTGGGGGAGGGTGTGCAGGCAGGGTTGTCCAAGTGGGGTGGGGAGGGTGTGTAGGTGGGGTGGGGGAGGGGCTCTCTAGGTAGGGTGGGGGATGGGTTGTCCATGTGGGGTGATGGTAGGGATATCCAGGTGGGGTGGGGGGGGGGGTTCCATTTGGGGTGGGGGTAGGGCTATCCAAGTGGGGGGGGGGGGGGGTTGTCCAAGTGGGGTGGGGGTAGGGCTGTCCAAGTGCGGTGGGTGGGGTGGAGGTAGGGCTGTCCATGTGGGCTGGGGGTAGGGCTGTCAAAGTGGGGTGGGGGGGGGGGGGTTGTCCAAGTGGGTGGGGGTAGGGATGTCCAAGTGGGGTGGGGGAGGGGGGGGGGATGGGTTGTCCAAGTGGGGATGGGGTAGGGATGTCCAAGTGGGGTGGGGGAGGGGGGTTGTCCAAGTAGGGTGGGGGTAGGGCTGTTCAAGTGGGGTGTGGGGGGGGGGGGGGCTGGGTTGTCCATGTGGGGTGGGGGTAGGGATGTCCAAGTGGGGGGGGGGGACTGGGTTGTACAAGTGGGGTGGGGGTAGGGCTGTCCAAGAGGGGTGGGGGACTGGGTTGTTCAAGTGGGGTGGGGGTAGGGCTATCCAAGTGGGGTGGGGGGGGGGTGGGGTTAGGGCTGTCCAAGGGGGGTGGGGGGGGGGGGTTGTCCAATTGGGGTGGGGGTAGGGTTGTCCAAGTGGGGTGGTTGGGGGCTGGGTTGACCAAGTGGGGTGGGGGTAGGGCTATCCAAGTTGGGTGGGGGGGGGGGTGGGTTGTCCAGGTGGAGTGGGGGTAGGGCTGTCCAAGTGGGGTGGGGATATGGCTATCCAAGTGGGGGGGGGGCTGCGTTGTCCAAGTGGGATGGGGGTAGGGTTGTCCATGTGGGGTGGGGAGGGTGTGAAGGTGGATAAAGCTCATAACTATAAACTCTCTATAAAATCTGGAAGTATGCAAATGTATAGGGAAATTCATGATAATGTTTTTGTGGGATAACATAAAAAGTGTTTGATGTTTTTAGTCCTTTTTTATTTAGAGTTTCTTTTGATACTGATGTTTCTTATTGAAACCTATAATGGAATTTATTTTAGTTTCTAAATCGGCTGAGACTCACCCACCATGCACAGTGTATGCAACCTCTACCCTTATTTAACCATTATGTTTACACAGCCTATGCAACCTCTACCCTCATTTAATCAGTGAACTCAGGTCATTAATTCAAGCCTTCATTCCCACTAGTTTGTAAGAAATTGAATGATGTATACCCATCCTCACATGATTTCTTACCTTATATAGTGTCCCACATATGTAATACAACATTTTTAATTCATCAGTTAACCGGGATCATATATTCCATTTCCCCCAAGATGACTGTACTAAAATAACTTTAGGGTAAATTAAATATGGTTCTCATTGTACGTTGTATATTATGTGTCCTTCTTGGCCAATACCCACTTTTATGAGGGTGGGGTGCTTTTCACTAGCCATGCTGGCATTTGTAGACATCTATAAAAATGATAGATAAGTCACATGTTTAATTCAGTAATGTTGTTATCATTGACATACTTTATTATTAATCTCAAATTTAAAAATAAATGCTTTTGTCTATAATTTATGAAATTAAATCTTCTTACAATCCATGAACAACCTATTATTGTAGAAGCCTAAAATTTATTCACCCATGGGGTGCGCTTGACTTGGGGAAGTAATTGGGTAATGAATGTTATGACCATATAGGTGCCAATAATGAGTTATTAAACATGATTGAATGATTTGGGATGCCTATTAAACATAATGGGACCCGAGGCATGTGCCTCTTATAGACCTAATGAAAATGAATATAAATAAAATTTAATTTAATTTTTGAGTACTCGTTCTTTACATTATTTTAATAGTTCACCTCGTCGACTAGAAACTTCTTCCTTTATCGTTTACGTAAATGTATTTTCTATTAAATTTCAATCATATTGAATTGTTTATGACCAAATGACTTATATAAATTCTTTTTACAGAATGGAAAGAAGTTGGATGTATGAAACCGATCGGATCTCAAGTGATTTTCAAAACAATTTGAAGAGGTTTATAGATTTTTCATTTCACAATGCTTCACATAGTGGTCGCATACACTGCCCATGATCCAATTGTGTTGGTAGACCTTGGTTGAGTCGTAAAGAAGTCAGCTACCACATAACAAAATATGGTTTTCAAGCAAACTACTTTGTGTGGTATCACAATGGGGAGAAAATGAAATCTCAAATTGGTGATGATCGAAATGAAAGGACTGAAATGGAGAATTAGTTAGATGATCGGTTTCCATTTATTCATCATCATGAAAAAGATAGTATTTCGACTCACGACGACTTCGATATGAGGAAAGATGATGCATCTAGTGAAAATGATGATATTGATAGGGTGAAAAAATTGAATGATGCTGCCACGACTCCAGTATATCAACAATGCGATAAAATGAAAAAGATAGAATTTTTAATCCTATTATTTCATGGGAAAACTATGTATGAGATTTCTAATACAAAAATCGATTACATTGATAGCCTATTGAAGGATTTACTTTAGATGATGCAGATATTCCCTCAAACAACTATATGGCATGGAAGTTAGTTGAAGAACTTGGATTTTCATGAAAAAAAATTCATGCTTGCCCGAAAGATTGCAGTTTATTCTGGGAGGAAACCGTTGAAATAAATGATTGTATAAAATGTGTCACATCCCGATGGAAGTCAAAATCTGATGGAACACCATCCCGAGTTCCATATAAAGTAATGTGGCACTTTCCATTGATCCCCAGACTCCAAAAGCTTTTTTATTTCTAATGACATATCAATAAAAATGAGATTCCATGATACTGAGAAAAGAAGACTAATGATGAGTTGGTTCATCCTGCAGATGGATTTGCATGCAAGATATTTGATGCTCGACATCCTGATTTTGCAGCTGACGTGCGTAATGTGAGGATGGGTCTTTCATGCGACGGTTTTAATCCGTTTGGGAAGATGCTTACTTTGCACATCATAGGGACAATTTTTATACACATTTATAATCTTCTCCCATGGTTGTGTATTAAAAAACCTTCCACTTTTATGAGTATACTCATATCTGGTCCTTCTGATCCCAGCATTGATATTGATGTATACATGCAACGTTTAATAAAAGAGTTGAAACTTCTTTGGGATGTGTGTATGCGCACATACGATGCATGTTCAAAAGACATATTTAAGATGCGTGCTGAGCTTATGTGGACGATCAATGATTTTTCGGCTTATGAAATGATGTTTGGATGGAGCACGAAGGGAAAACTATCATGTCTAGTTTGTATGAAGAATACACGATCCAGAAGACTGAAACATCACTGTAGTTTCAGTTTTATGGGACATCTATGATTCTTACCAAAGGATCATCCATATAGAATGAATCGTCGAATATTTGATAATACCATAGACACCGATGATCCACCTCAACCTATGTCTGGAACTGATGTTCTTAATGAATTGAAATATTTCAGTTTTTCATTCGGGTAGGGTCAAATGAAATCTGGAAATAGAAAGAATGTTTCCACAGATACCTGTTACAATTGGAGGAAGAGGAGTATCTTTTTTGATTTTCCTTATTGTTCACTCAATTTTTTACAGCATTTCTTAGAATTAATTCATATTGAAAAGAATATATGTAAAATTTTGCTTTCGGTTATTCTAAATGTCAAGGGGAAGACAAAAGATGATTTACGATCTTGGCATGACTTGGTGGATTGGGGCATCAGACCAGAATATCATCATGTGCGTATCAGTGAATATAAATGGAAACTTCCATGTACTTCTTATGTGATGAAACCTACAGAAAAAAAAATTTATGGAAGTATTAGAGACTACTAGAGTTCATAATGGCTATTCAATCAACATATCTAAACGGGTCAACAGAAGAGAGTTGAGGCTTAAATCTTTGGAGACTCATGATTATCATGTTTTACTGCATGAGTTGCTTCCAATAGTAATCCATCATCTTTTGTCCAATAATGTAAGGGTGATTGTTATTCATTTGTGCCATTTGATTAGAGATCTTGTGCTAATAAGTTGTTTAAGTGTTTCTTTCAAAAAATGTTGACAGATGCCCCACTAATTTTTTTTGAGTTGGAGAAAATATTTCATCCATCATTTTTCACATGCATGCTGCATCTGACTATCCATATTCCCACTAAAATACTTCTCGGAGGACCTGTTTCTTTTTGTTGGATGTATCCAACCGAAAGAAATATGTACACACTAAAGTCTTATGTCCAAAATCGGAATCATCCTGAAGGTTCTATCGTGAATGCTTACTTGGCTCAAGAATGTACGGATTTCTTCTCAATGTATTTGTCTGATCTTACTATAAGAATGAACTGACCAATGAGAAATGAAGAAGAATAGTATGAGAAAATTGAATGCAATTTTCTATCACTTCCTCAAAAAGAAGTAATTCCTGGATCATATACATTGAAGACATTAAGCCATGATGAGCGGGAGATGCACATCACACAGTTTTGTTCAACTGTGATTTTTTCGATGACTATATCAGGTAACTAAATTGAATATGTATATCTTAAATATATATTTGTTAAACTATTCATATTTTTTATTTGTAGGGAACATAAGACAATGATAAATAGAAATTATCGTTCTTTATCATTGAGAAGGAGTGATACTTTTCATAGAAAATAGTTTTCTGCTTGGTTAAAATTGACGGTAAAAATATTACTATTTAAAATAATTATATCAATATTTAATTAAGTTTAATAGTAATTTATATTTCAGGTATTGAGTTTTCCAGCTGACTCTATCTCTGAGGAAATAAGAGCTTTGTCTTTTGGTCCTAAAACCGTGGTTCGTGACTGTAAATCAATTGTTATCAATGGGTACAAATTTATTGTCACTGAATGAGCAAAGAACATAAGAACACAACATGATGGTGTTATGGTTACTGCCACAACAGATTGTTATGCCAATGCATCAGATAGTAGACCATGATTTGAAAATTTGGGTTATTATGGAGTCGTTGAGAAAATAATAATATTGGATTATTACTCTCATGAACGAGTCACAATGATGAAAGGCCATTGGTTTGATTAAATGATGAGATGGAGCACATTTATTGATGATTGTGGATTTTGAGTAATTAATATGACTCGCACTCATGCTACCGAAGAACCATATGTGTTGGCATCAATGGCTAAAAAAGTTTTTTATGTCAAAGACCAACTTCAACCTGAATTTGGTGTCATAGTTGAAGTAATTCCAAGATATATTTTTGATGATGGTGATGATGGAATTAACACTTTTCTTAGTTCCATTGGAACCAATCCATTTATTTATTTTGATGACTCCAATAGCTCAATTGTCAGAGTTGATTGTGAACCTAATGTTGTGGTTGAAAACATATAGAATCATTCATGCATGTTCTCAATTATTTTTGTTTACATTGAGTTGGGTTGTTAAGGTTGGTAATATTCAAATTGATTTAGTATTGATCACAAATATGTTTTAGCTGACTTGAACTTTATGTGAATTTTAAATGTTTATTGGTTGCAGTTTTATTTGAATTTCATTTTCTAATTTGGAATTGAACTTCTTTCAAACCTAGTCAAACAATATTTCTAACTTGTTGGACATTACAACTTGTATGATTCATTAAATCCATTCAAGCTCTTCTAAAACAATTGATAGATAAATTACCAATTAATCCCCCTATTCCCTCATATATTTAGTTTTTTGGGTTATATATTAGTTTCCCTTTTCTAATTAATTACATATTTGTTTTCAAAATCAGGAAATCAAGAAAAATGAAGAGAGACGAAGGAAAAAATGATGGATAACAATTTTCAAATGACATGGATGTGCGTTCCACCATTAGTTCCTACAGTGAGTAATTTATTTCAAATATATATATCTAAAGAATATATAGTTTCATGTGATTAATATTTTTGTAAAAAATTTTGTAGGATCCACCCATACGTCGACAGTTATTCGATGAGGAGCCTAATTCTGGTCCTAGTACTCAGGCCGGTGGTACGAGGAGGGTTCATACCAGAGGTGGATGAGCAGCTTCGCATACCCAACTAGACCCTGCCCCTCCCACTAACATGTCATCCTTCCCACATTCTGATCCCGGTTTGTCATTAGGGACACATGGGATATTTAGTCCCCCCATGTTTTCACCACCTTTTTCATCTTCTGACCCATCATTTTCATATCCCATGATGATTCTCACTCCCCAGTCAGAATCCGGTAATATAGCTATCCCATCTTCTTTTTCTTCTACTTCTGTCTCTCTGAGCTTCTATATTCCATAATATTCGACTCCTGTTCCACCACTGGGTGTTCCATCAGTTTCTGTGGATCCAGCAATGCTCAATGATCATACTGGAGCAGGTATATTTATATAACCCTAAAAAAATTTTATAGCAATATTTATTTTCATTATAACGTGTTTTGATAAAATATTTGTTTTTCTTTCATGACAGATACATCTACTGACAGGAGGCGGGGGTGGGGGAATAGACACATGTGTGTGGTGTGGAACCACCGCACAAAGGTTATGATGGATTACAATTAAGACAACCAAATGGTTGAGAAAACAGGGCAGCAATGTCTGATTTTTTTGCCGACACTTTCCTAACACTATAATATCATTCCGGTCAGACCGCTATCATGGAGACATTTTTCACATGAGGTCAAGGATAGTGCTTGGGAAGAGATATGGGTAAAAAATATGTTGTATTTAATGCCATTAATTTATTTTATTTATATGTATTAATAATTTGATGCCATCTTCGATTTAATTTTCCTGATGGTGAGGGTGCACAACTGGAACATCAAAAGGATTTAGGCGAGCTTTGGGGAGACTACATGCATGAGTTGTATATTGGCTGGCATCCTAGAGTTGGCTCTGAGTTAGAGGCGGTACCAGTTGTGGATGATTATCCTATAGAGCAGTATCATCAGATTATTACTCATTGGACGACTACCCAGTTTAAGGTATTAATTACATTTGATGTATTTAAATAATAACATTCAGGTTTTTCATTAATACTATCTTTTGAATTATCGAATTTTATTTATGAATCATCTGGAAAAAAGAAAAAAACATTGATGAAAAAAATACGTTCACACACTGGGATGTACTACAATGCCAGAGCATGAGAGGAAGCAGGTATGACAATTTTTTATAATTTTTTTTCATGACTTACACTTTCTTTTGTTTCCTCAATTATTTAATAATTTACTAAAGTTTTCATATAACTTTAGTTTTCAATGTCATTGTAGAGGAAAATATAGAATATTGAAGGACGTGTGCCTCGAAAAAAAACTGTTTTTCTCGAGTAGACCGAAAAAGGATGGACGTGCTGTCAACGAAGCGACTCAGCAGAATATTTTATGTTTTAATATATTGATTTTATATTTTAATATCTACTTTAGAACATAATAATATATTTATATTTGTATTAGGCTGCTTTATAGGCCCTCGATGCCCAAGAACCAGACAATTTTGGACCAACTGATCACTTACATCAGGTGTTGGGAGAGGAGCATTCTGGCGGAGTATGTTGCCGACGTAGGATAGCCCTGACGAGGTATTGGACCTCCTCAGGTACAAGTTTTAGTGCCACCAAGCTTCAAAAAGTTATGGAACAGGTAGAACAGGCTGACAAAAGGGCCACAGATATGGCAGAACATTCTGCTGGGGTAAACAATGCATTTATGAAATTTATTAATGTTCTACGTCCAACACTTCCACCAGAGGGCATCCTAGTTTTTGATGAATATATGTCATCGATACGTTCTATATATGGTGCACCAGGTGGCAGTTCTAGTGGTGGTCAATACGATGTCCATCTGGACGATGATGATGGCGAGGAGTCTGATGAATATGAGGGGGAGAGGAGGAGGGCGAGGCGGATGTCGAGGGCGAGGAGGAGGGCGAGGATGAGGGTGAGGAGGATGTCAAGGGTGAGGAGGAGGGTGAGGAGGAGGGCGTTGAGTAGGGAGAGGACAAGGACGAGGGTGATGATGACAGTGATGATTGTGACGGTGATGTGGGACAAGTTGATCCGTTACATTTTTGACTAATATTACTGAGATTTGATGTTTAATATATTCTAGTTGTTGGTTTTATCTAGACCCGTAGTATATTATTAGAGTTTACTTTTTTATATATTGTCTGTTTTCATGGATGTTGATGTCTTTTAGTGGTTGTAGTGTATCTTGAGCATGTTTATAATGTTTTGTGTGTTTGGGAACTCCCTGGATAGCACCCCTCCTTCCTGGACCCTGGACAACCCGCCACCATCCTCCTTGGACACTAGACAGCCCCCCAGACAGCACCCCAGAAAGCCCTCCGGACAACCCCCACCCTCCTCGTTGGTCCCCAGACAGTCCCCCAGACACCCTCGGACACCCCCCGGACAGCCCCCCACCCTCCTCCCTGGACCCCGGACAGCCCCCCAGACAGCCCCCCCAGACAGCCCCCCACCCTCCTCCCTGGACCCCCAGACAGCCCCCACCCTCCTCCTTGATTTCGCATACCTTTTTTTTATTTCTATGATTATGCAATGTTATTTAGGATTATTCAATTTTTGTATGTCTTGAATTATATGAATGTCTTGGTAGGCTTATTGGATCAGTCTCATCAAATTCATGTGATGATATGCTTTAATTTGAATACAAAGCCTTTTTGTACATTCTCCATGTTATTTGAATTATTCCTTGTTTGATTTGGTTTACTTGTCAATTGTTAGGATAAGACATGGGTTACATGTTAATGACTCATGGACAGACTCATCATGCTCAGGGAATTTAGACTTGAAATTACAGGATGTATGCGTTGGTTTCTAGGTGAGGGCTACCAGGATTGTGTTGATAATATAGTAAAATGATCCATGGGTCATTTGTGATGTGTACGAGTCAACCTGTCTAAATATGAGGCGCGGTGTGGCCGGTAGCACTCTAACTGTGTCTCTTTTGTTTAAAATGGATAAGATTTTAAGTGAAAGAACAACTTATATACGGAAAACCAACCAAACACATTCAAGTTCTATTTATACTTTATCAAAATGATCCATGGGTCATATGTGACGTGTACGAGTCAACCCCGGCTCAATCAGAGTCGTGGTGTGGTCGGGATCACTCTAAGTGGATCTCTTATGTATAAAATGGACAAAATTTTAAGTACATACGGAAAACCATCCAAACGGATTTTGGCTATGTTTATACTTTAGAAAAATGATCCATGGGTCATATGTGATGTTTACAAGTCAACCTCGCCTCAATCCGTGGCGCGGTTTGGCCGGAACCATTCTAAGTGTCTCACTTTTGTTTGAAATGGATAACATTTTAAGTGAAAAGTACAACTGACATATGGAAAACCAACCAAACGCAATCGGATTGTGTTGATACTTTAGGAAAATGATCCCTGGGTCATTTGTGACATGTACAAGTCAACCCTGCCTCAATCCGAGGCACGGAGTGGCCAACACCACTTGAAGTGTCTCTCTATAGTTTAAAATGGACTACATTTTAATTGAAAACAACAACCGGCATACATAAAACTGACCAAACACATCCATATTCTATTGAAACATTAGGAAAACGTTCCATGATTTATTTTTGATGTGTAAGAGTTAACACCGCCTCAATCCGAGGCCAGGTGTTGCCGACACCACTTAAAGTGTCTCAGGTTTATTTGAAATAGACAACATTTTAAATGAAAACAACAACTGACATATGGAAAACCAAATAAACGCATTCAGATTTAGTTTAAACTTTTGGAAAATGATCCATGGGTCATATGTGACATGTACGAGTCAACCCCGCCTCAATCTGAGGCACTTTGTGGTCAGCACCATTTGAAGTGTCTCACTTTTATTTGAAATGGAGAACATTTTAAGTGAAAAGTACAAATGACATATGAAAACCAATCAAACGCATTTGGATTGTGTTTATAATTTAGGAAAATGATTCTTGGGTCATTTGTGACATGTACAAGTCAACCCAGCATAAATACGATCCACGTAGTGTCCATCACCACTCAAAGTGTCTCTCTATAGATTAAAATGAACTTCATTTTAATTGAAAACAACAACTGACAAAAGGAAAACCAAACAAATGTATTTAGATTCTATTTAAACTTTAAGAGGATGTTACATGAGTCATTTGTGACGTGTACGAGTCAACCCTACCTCAATCCGAGTCCATGTGTGGTTGGAACTACTGAAAGTGTCTCAGGTTTATTTGAAATAGACAACATTTTAAATGAAAACAACAACTGACATACAGAAAACTGACTAAACGCATTCAGATTCAGTTGAAACATTAGTAAAACGTTACATGGTTCATATGTGACATGTTCGAGTCAACCCCCCCTCAATTCGAGGTGCGGTGTGGCCAGCACCATTCTAAGTGTCTCACTTTTGTTTGAAATGGATAACATTTTAAGTGAAAAGTACAACTGACATACAGAAAACTGACCAAACACATTCAGATTGTGTTAATACTTTAGGAAAATGATCCTTGGGTCATTTGTGACGTGTACGAGTCAACTTAGAAACAATACGAGGTGCGGAGTGGCCGGAACCACTCAAAGTGTCTCTCTATAGTTTAAAATGGACTTCATTTTAATTGAAAACAACAACTGACATACAGAAAAAAGACAAAACACATTGATATTTTGTTGGAAATTTAGGGAAACGTTCCATGAGTCATTTTTGATGTGTATGAGTCAACCCTACCTCAATCCGAGGCCAGGTGTGGCCGGCACCACTCAAAGTGTCTCAGGTTTATTTGAAATAGACAACATTTTAAATGAAAACAACAACTGACATAAGAGAAACTGACTAAACGCATTCAGATTTAGTTGAAACTTTTGGAAAATGATCCATGGGTCATATGTGATGTGTACGTGTCAACCCATTCTAAATCTGAGGCACGGAGTATCCGACACCACTCGATGTGTCTCTCTATTGTTTAAAATGGACTTCATTTTAATTGAAAACAACAAATGACATATGATAAACTGACAAAACGCATTCTGATTCTATTGAAACTTTTCAAAAATGATTCATGGGTCATATGTGACGTGTATGAGTCAACCGCGCCTCAATCCGAGTCACAGTGTGTCTGGGATCACTCTTAGTGTATCTCTTTTGTTTAAAATAGACAACATTTTAAGTACATTTGGAAAACCGACCAAACGGATTATGATTGTGTTTATACTATAGAAAAAAGATCCATGGGTCATATATGACGTGCACGAGTCAACCCTGCCTCAATCTGAGGCGCGGTGGGCCTAGCACCACTCAAAGTGTCCCTCTTTAGTTTTAAATGGACTTCATTTTAAGTGAAAACAACAACTGACATACGGAAAACAGACCAAACGCATTTATATTATATTGAAACTTTAGTAAAATGATCCATTGGTCATTTTTGACATGTACGAGTCAACCCCGCCTCAATCCGAGGCACAGTGTGGTCGAAACCACTCAAATTGTCTCTCTTTTGTTTAAAATAGACTTCATTTTATATGAAAACAATAAATGACATATGAAAAACCTACCAAATGAATTTGGATTCCATTGAAACTATATGACAATGATCCATGGGTCATATGTGAAGTGTAAGAGTCAACCCTGCCTCAATCCAAGGCTTGGTGTGGCCGGCACCACTCAAAGTGTCTCACATTTATTTGAAATGGACAACATTTTAATTGAAAACAACTACTGGCATACGGAAAACTGACCAAACGAATTCAGAATGTGTTGAAAATTTATAAAAATGATCAATGGGTCATATGTGATGTGTAATAGTCAACGTTTACTTAATCTGAGTCATGGTGTGACCAGAAGCACTCAAAGTGTCTCATTTTTTTTTTGAAATGAACAACATTTTATGTGAAAACAACAACTGACATACCAAAAAAATACCAAACACATTATTAATGTGTTGATAATTTATGAAAACAATAAATGGGTCATATGTAATGTGTACAAGTCAACCTCACCTCAATCAAAGGTGCGGTGTGTCCGGCACCACTCAAAGTGTCTCTCTTTTGTTTAAAATTGACATCATTTTAAGTGAAAATGACAACTGATATACGGAAAACTGACCAAACGCATTTGGATTCCATTGAAACATTAGGAAAACTATCCATGGGTCATATGTGATGTTTATTAGTCAACCCCACCTAAATCCGAGGTGCAGTGTGGCCGTCACAACTCTATGTTTCTCAGTTTTCTTTGAAATGGACAACATTTTAAGTGAAAAGTACAACCGGCATACGGAAAACTGACCAAACGCATTCTTATTCTATTGAAACTTTAGAAAAATGATCCATGGGTAATATGTGATGTGTAAGAGTCAACCTCGACTCGATATGAGGCGTGGTGTGGCCGGAACCACTCAAAGTGTCTCTCTTTTGTTTCAAAATGACATCATTTTAAGTGAAAACAACAACTAACATATGGAAAACTGAAGAAACGCATTAGTATTTCGTTGAAACTTTAGGAAAACGATCTATGAGTCATATGTGACATGTATGAGTCAACCCAGCCTCAATCGAAGGCTCGGGGTGGCTAGAACCACTCCAAGTGTCTCACTTTTATTTGAAATGGACAACATTTTAACTGAAAACAACTACTGGCATAGAGAAAACTGACCAAACACATTCTAATTTTTTTTGAAACTTTATAAAAACAATCAATGAGTTATGTTTGATGTGTATGAGTTAACCCCTCCTAAATCCAAGGCATGGTATGGCCGACACCACTCAAAGTGTCTCATATTTTTTGAAATGAACAACATTTTAAGTGAAAACAATAACTAGCATACGGAAAACCAACCAAACGCTTTCAGAATATGTTAATAATTTAGGAAAATGATCCATGGGTCATATGTAACATGTACGAGTCAACCCCTCCTCAATTATAGTCACAGTGTAGATGGTATCACTCCAAGTGTATGTATTTTGTTTAAAATGGACATCATTTTTAGTAAAAACAACTGGTATACGAAAAACCAAACAAACGTATTCGAATTCTACGGATACTTATTGACTTATTTTTGTATTTTATTGATAATTGATAATTAAATTATGTATGTATTCAATTATAAATAGAATTCCAGATTCCACATATAATTTTCATCTAAATTTTAAATTGAATTCTAAATCAATTATGTATATTTATAATTACGTTATGAATTATGATTTAATTCTGGATGTGTATAGTTCAAGAATTCATTATAATTTAAATGTGTATGAAGTTTTTCTCTATATGTATGTCTTATTTTGTTATTTCAGGTATATTAATTGGAAAGGAGGAGAATAGACATCATTAGAGGATGCTGTGCAAATTGTAGGCTGCTGTGCAATTTGCACAGCATAGCCTATGCCAACGGTTTCAAACCGTTGGCATAGGCATGTAATAAACCTTTCCCAATGGTTTACAAACTGTTGGGAAAGGTTTCTAGGGATTTTTTTCCAACTGTTTATTGAGAACCATTGGAAAAAACCATTCCCAATGGTTTCTATACCGTTGGGAAAGAGTTTATTTCCTTAGTTTTACCAACAGTTTTGTGTAAACCGTTGGTAAAACTTCTGAAAACGGTTTGGCCAAACCATTTCCATACATTAATTTTACTAACCTATACCAATGGTTCTCTGTAAACCATTAGGATTGGTTTTCCTAGCGGCTTACTTCCCCACGGTTTGCAAAATCGTTGGTATAACATATATCAATGGTTCTGCAGGCATTCCCAACGGTTCAGAACTGTTGGGAAAGACCCCATTTCCAATAGTGTACCCAGAGGTGGACCACTTGGCGAGTCGTACACGGAGTGGACGGTCAGACCCGAGGTGCTGAGGAGGCCATCTATACCCACCCATCAGGTGGGATTCCCAGGGTATGACTCAGTGGTTGCTGTTTTACATTACTGCAGTTGTACTAGTTTTTTTAGTTGTATTGTACTTACTATTGGGATTGTATTTCTGGACCCTTTTACTTTCCGTATTTACTTTTGTATAAAGTATCACTTAGTGCTTACTTCAGTTGCATACTCTTTTGTGTTTGTAACTTTTCTAAAGGCAATGCCTTCCCAGTATAGGGATTTACGCCTTTGGTGCTAGTTGCCAACCCCTGGCTTATGGAAGGAGGGATTGGGGTAGTTTGCAGGGGCCTCGGTGATGGGTTGTGATAAATTGGTTTCAGAGGAGTTGGTTCTATTGATGAACATTAGACTTTGATCATTTATTTCTGTGAAGCAATATTGTTAAGAGTATTGAGTGTGGGTTTCAGTATAGGGAGTCCAGTGTTGGTGCGGCGGCCGACGTATCCATACACCAGGACCCTGACCTCTAATTTCCAACTCATTGCATGAAAACACTGATTGCATGTGTGTTTCCAATGTTTTCTTTGTGATTACATTGTGTCAGCACACGAGGTATACTTTTTGACCATGGCACACCTGTTTCTTTTCTGGATGGCCCCACGAAGGCAGCCAGCTAGGGTTCTGAGTTATGTACGAGATGGTAGCCCCCTGAGCGACGAGTCCTCGGTGCAGGGCCCCATCACAATGGAGGCACTAGCGGTACCACTACCCGCTGGGCCACCGATAACACCATCCCCAATAGCAGAGAGTGCACGTTTCTTGAGTGCGTTACACGAGTTCCAGCAACAGAGGCCGCCCAGGTTCCAAAGCTAGATGGACCCACATGCAGTTGAGGATTGGCTGGAGGCTATCATCAGAGTTTTCAGGTTGGTAGGGACACTAGACGACCTTATGGTGATTCTTGCCAAGAGTCTTCTGCCTGAAAAAGCAGGTAGATGGTGATGTTTGATGCTCCAGGTGCATGATGAGTCATCTTAACTATAGACGAACTTTGAGAGTCTTTTCCACTCGGAGTTTGTTCCAGCCACCCTTCATGCGGTGTGGATTCAGGAGTTACTACATCTGCGGCTGGGCAACATGACAGTATCTCAGTAGTCAGTGAGGTTCACTGACCTCTCACGCTACTCCACAAATATGGTGCGGGACCCATTCTTCAGGGCCCATACCTTTGAGAAGGGACCCAGACATGAGATCAAGGCGTCGAAGATTCCACTCAGCATCCCAACACAGGCGGGGGTGCTAGAACGAACCCCTCTAGTGGAGAGATTTCTCATTGAGAAGTCACCAGTGGTGAGACCGATCGTAGGGCGACACGTAGCAGAGTCTTATGTAGCTGGCTGTAGACATATGAATCAGAGGTCCAAGCAGACCAGGGCATCAGGTGGGTGACCTCAGGATACAGGTTTGGTTATGTAGGGCACACGAAACTGAGCAGGATATACGAGGAGCAGGCAGTGCTTTGCATGCGGCGGGCAGGGTCACATGGCTCGGGGCTGCCCGACCCAACATACAGACGAGCATCAGATAGTAGAGGGAACTCCCAGGAAGAGGTAGAGGTTTGACCATGGTGGTCCGTCGGGAGCAGGCAGACGAGGCAGAGGAGTTGGCCGATCAACGGGTGGTGGACGATGTTTCGAGGCTCTACCACCACCACCACCAGGAGGTCCACCCCGACCACAAGGAGCTGGTGGAAAGGGGAAAGCCTATCTCCAGGAAGCTGAGGCCTATGACCACAGCGCACCTAATATTATTTGAGGTATTATCTCTGTCTACTCCACCTTTGCTGCAGTACTTATAGACACAAGTGCAAGTCATTCTTTTATTTCCGCTGCCCTTTTTCGGAGCTCGGATATTCTGACAGAGATGTTGGATCGATCTTTACGGCTAGAGACACCTACAAGATTAGACTCGACGATTACGCACTGGTGCCGATAGTGTGAGATTACTCTAGGAGGCGAGTGCTTCGGCTGGGATATTCTTGTAGTGGCATCGAGCCCTTACAACGTAATCTTGGGTATGGACTAGTAATCTACAATTCATGTTCAGATCGACTGTATTAGGCGCAAAGTGCGGTGTGTCCACACAGATGGGAGAAGGTTCACCTTCACCATCGAGAAGGGAACCTTTGCAGTGCAGGATGTACTCACCCAGAGAATAGGGAAACTGATCACACATCAGTTGGCTAGTCTCATCCTCAGAACAGTTGATGTGCGGAGTCGGAGTTTTCCAATTGTGGTGGATCAGTATGGAGACATGTTTCTTGAAGACATTCCTGGACTACCTCCTCTCAGAGAGGTCGAATTCTATATAGACCTGTACCCTGGGACAACACCGATATCAAATACAGCATATCGGATGGCTCCCACTGAGCTTCGTGAGCTGCGGGTATAGCTGGAGGACTTGCAGGGGAAGAGATTTATCCGACCCAGTGTTTCACCATGGGCTTCTCTGATTTTGTTCACCATGAAGGCGGATGGGAGCTTGCGACTATGTGTCGACTACCGTGGCCTGAATCATGTGACCATGAAGAACAAGTACCCACTCCCAAGGATTGAAAACCTCTTTGATCAGCTCAAGGGAGAAGGATGGTTCTCTAAGATATACCTCTGGTCAGGCTATCACTAGATCAGAGTTCGAGACGAGGATGTGAAAAAGATGGCTTTCAGGTGTCGATATGACCACTATGATTTCTTGGTTATGCCCTTCGGCGTAACCAATGCTCCAGTGGTGTTCTTGAGTCTCATGAACATGATCTTCCAGCCTTACCTCGATCGATTTGTAATAGTTTTTATTGACGACATACTGATTTACTCGACTACTGAGGAGGAGCTTGCCTACAACTTACGGGTTGTACTGGATACATTCCGAGAGCACCACCTTTATGATAATCTCTTGAAGTGTCAGTTCTGGATTTGAGAGGTTCACTTCTTGGGACATGTCATCTCCAAGGCTAGATTTGCAGGGGATCCAGTGAAGATTGAGTCAGTACTTGCTTGGGAGCCACCCAAGAGCGTGACAGAGGTGCGGAGTTTCCTGTGTCTGGCTGGGTACTATTGGTGATTTGTGCCAGACTTCTCCAGAATTGCAGCACTGCTTTCAGCTTTGACGAAGAATAGGAAACCCTTTATATGGTCAGATAGATGCCATCAGAGATTTTAGGAGTTGAGATAGAGATTTAATAGAGTGCCCATATTTAGGCTCCCAGAGGAGGGCATTGGGTACGTAGTTTACTGTGACGCGTCAGGGACCAGACTCGGGTGTGTCCTGATGCAGGAGAGAGCAATGATCGCATATGGTTCACAACAGTTGATACAACACAAGAAGAACTACGCTACCCATGAACAGGAGTTTTCAGTAGTGGTCTTCGCCTTGAATATGTGGCGGAACTATCTGATGGTTTTGCGCTTTATGGTCTACTCTGCCCACCAGAGTCTTAGGTATATCTTCTTGCAGAAGGACCTGAACCTGAGATAGCGGTGATGGCTTGAGTTCCTCCAGGTCAATGACTTTAAGATAGTCTATACTCCTATAAAGGGGAATATTGTTGTATATTCTCTTAGTAGAAGATCGGGCATTCAGCTGCTAGGACATGCGATAGAGCAGTTGGCCGCGTTCTGGATATCTTTTGTGGATATAGATGGAGCAGCCTTTCTTCAATCTCTCACCGTCACTCCTCCACTTCTTCAGTGAGTCTAGGAGGCAGAGCATGGGGACGTCGACTGTGAGAAACGATGTGCTCATATATACTCAGGACATGCACCTGATGAATTTTATGAAGGAGGGGAACACGTCATCCTCTTCCGGGGACGTACCATGGTACCAGTTTCACTACAGGAGGAGGTTCTGAGGTAGTTCCACGCTTCCACTCTAGCGGTACATCTAGGAGTGGTGAAGATGTATTAGGACGTCAGATGAAATAACTGGTGGCCGGGTAAGAATAAGGCAGTAGAAGAATTCATTTCATGGTGCCTCACTTGTCAGTAAGTGAATCCATAGCACTAGGTACAAGCAGGCTTGGTGTATCCCTTAGAGGTCCTGGAGTGGAAGTGGGACTAGATATCAATGAATTTATTGATGGGGCTTCCATGTACATCTAGAGGGCACGACTCTATTTGGGTGATCATAGACCGAATCACCAAGTCGGACCACTTCCTATAGAGTAGAGATCAGGGCTCAGTAGAGAGCTTTGGACGCCTCTACATTCCGGAGATTGTACGACTTCATGGTGTACCATTAGATATCATATCCGATCGAGATGCTCGATTCACTTCCCGACTATGGAAGGGGTTACATGAGGCTTTTGGGACACAACTATGTCTAAGCACCACCTTCCATACTCAGATGGATGACCAGACAGAGAATACCATTCACACTCTCGAGGAGATGCTATGTTCATGTGTCCTTGACTTTGGTCGCTGCAGGGAGGATCACCTACCCTTGGTGGAGTTTGCGTACAACAATAGTTACCACTCCACCAACAGGATGTCCCCTTACAAGGTATTGTATGACCGAACTTGCATATCACCTCTGTGCTGGACTGACCTAGGGGAGTCAGCACTTGTAGGACCAGAGATGGTGCAGGCTACGACGGAAAATGTGCTAATAATCCTGGAGCGGATGAAGACTGCACAGAGTAGACAGAAGTCCTATGCTGATAGGAGACAGAGACCACTGGAGTTTGAGGATGGAAACCGCGTCTTCCTCCGGGTCTCACCTCGACGAGGTCTATAGAGATTTGGCCGGGGCGACAACTTATCTCCGCGATTCATCGGGCCTTTCCAGGTCCTGAGCAGAGTAGGCAAGGTGGCTTACCACCGGGCCCTTCCACCTCAGTTGTAATGGGTGTTTGACGTCTTCCACATATCTTAGCTGAGGAGATACATGCACGACCCATCCCACATCATCGACCATGGGGAGCTGGACAACGATGACAGGGAGAAATTCACGGAGGTCCCAGTGGAGATCGAGGATTAACCGGAGAGGGTCCTACGTGGATGATCGATTTGTCGGGTGCGCATTTTCTAGAAGCAAAGGAACTTCCAGGAGAGCACATGGGAGCGGGAGGCTCAGATGCATGCACAATACCCTCATTTGTTTCCCTATTGTGTGTTGTAGCTTTATGGGGACGTAAAGCCCAAAGGTGGGGGTAATATAAAGACCTATAAATTTCAAGGAAATTTTTTTCTTAAATAATTTGGAATTTTACGAGTCCACGGTTTCTGAAAACGCCTGATTCCGATGCCCAGTGTGCCCGGAATCAATTTCTGAAGTTTTGTTCAGGTACGTTCAGTAAACATAAGTCCAGGTTTTTCTATCTTTTGAACCAGTGCACGGAATTAAAATCTGAGGGCACCGATGAACTCGCAGTGTCAGTTTTCACTTAAGGGAAAATTTACCACAGTTGCGTTTGCACGGAAGAAGAGGTTAATTTTTTGGGGATTTATAAAAGAAATTAAATAAAATTGTTGTACACAATTTTATTTATCTTTGGTGGTTATTTCATACAAGGGGAAGTTAGAGGTGGGGCCCACACCCACATAACCTCCTATGAGAGGATAATGTGAGGTGGGGCCCACACGAGCCCCTAACAATTCAACTTTCCTTAAACCCCCATTAAGTCCCCTTTATTTAATTTCTAACACCTACCCTCATTATGGTGGAGCCTCTCCAACTCCCACCCATTGATTATGCCACCACATCTAATTAATAACTTCATTAATTAATTGGAACCTCTCATTTGAATCAATTTTAATTGCATGAAAATTATATTAAAATTGAGAGGCCTAATATAATATTTTCCTTAGAAAATATTTTGGTGGGGAACCTTTGGAGAATTATAGGAGAGCTTCATTCGTCCATGAAGAACGTCATACTCTCTCAGCGAAGAATGCTCAATGACTTCTACTACCTTCTTCTTCCTCTGCATCAAGGGAGAAGACACCGCTCGCGAGAAGCGTCGCCTATGACTACGACTCTTCCTCCAACGTTGACGGGATGACACCATTCTTTCGCGATGCCCGACTATCGCAACGCTCATCTTCTGTGGCTCGATGACATGCTACGTCAACTACGTGGTTGGGGGTTTGATTCAATTTTAATTGAATAAAATTGTTCGTCGTTCATTGTTGAAACCATGTTTTATCTTCGGACATATGATACCTCCTAACACGGAGGGCTCGGGCCGAACAAACACGGCCCGATGACCCTCTACTGATCCTCATTTATATTGGAGACGAAAGCGGTGTCGAGAGAGGTGACAGAGACCGGAATCGACAAAAGCTAAAGTCTTCGACTGCACACTAGCCACGTGAAAAAAAACCGAGGCCCGCAGCTACGGGACGCTTGAATGAAGAAGAACTGTCCGGTTGTAGCTGACCAGACATGGAGACCACAGTGCCACAAGAGGCGCCACGCTACGGGGGACCGCGACACACATTCCATGGGTCGCTTCGGTGGGGAACCATCCTGCCACCTGCCGGCTGGGTTGATGGAGGTCGTGGCACCCGCAAGACGGGTCGTGACAATAGTTAAGCTAATTTTACCTATGAATTTTTTTTTAAAAAAATTGAACTTCGTAAATGCTTTAAATGTAAAAGAAGTTTTTATAAAAAAGAATTATTTTCACGATTGATCAAAAAATTAATCTATTTAGAAAATTATCAGAAATTATAACTAAGATAATTTTATAGTTTTTATTCAAAAAATATCTAAAATAAATTTTCTAATAGTGTCAAAAATTAATTTTATAATTTGTTCACAAAAAGTAATACAAATCATTTTTTGAGAGAAAAAGTATTTAGGAAGCATATAAATACATTGCTAAAGAATATGTACTTATTTATAAATATATTTCATTTATTTAAAACAATATTCATTTTTAGAAATTGATAATTCCAATTCATACCACCTTATTTAATGACTTGGTTATAACAGTCAAGTATATCACACCTCAATAAAACATAGTGTTGAGTGTAATACAAGATAATAAAGAAATTAAATTATTCAAAAAAGATCATAAAAACATAGGGTGTCACATTATTCCCCCCTTAAAATGAATTTCAACCATTAAAATCATCCAATTTTTAAAAAACAACTATGGATACAGTTACCTCATTACATCAACAGGTTCCCATAGAGCTTCTTTAAGGTGGCAGTTTCAACACAAAACATTCACCAGGTGAGTGGTCATGTTCGTTAGTACATTCTCTCTATGATCTTGAATCTCCAATAATATTTCCTTGTAATAATGTTCTTTCCCTAGTATTATGAACTATGATTTTAGTATATGTTAAGGTTTATGTAAGTACTTCTTCATGATAGCTACATAGAACACATCATATACTTGGAAGAGGTTTGGTCGAAGTGACAATCAATAAGTTACCATCCTGGTATGATCATGAATTTAAAAGGAAAATATATACCTTGGGTTTAGTTTTAAAATAATTTAGAATATCATTACCTTATTCCATGACGATATTACCAGAATCCAATTTTCACTATCATCGAATTCTAGATCACTCAATTTATTATCATTATAATGTTTATTCAGACTTGGTACTGCCCTTATGTGTTGTTGAATGGATCTAAAATTATTTTCCATTTCTTCATAAATATTAGGTCCCAATAGATTTATTTCTCCAGCTTCATCATAGTACGTTGGGGTTCTAAAGTTTAGTGAGGGACTTAGAAGGAGCCATATGAACCCTCAAACTAATTCTATTTTTCTAGGAAGACATGACAAGATGAAGGTGTTGATCCCAACCACCATTTAAATCTATTGAACCAGATATTGGAAAATTCTTTAGGGTTTAAATTTATCTCTTTGAATAACCATATATATGAGGATGAGAAGTTGTGCTAAAACTTAACTTCATATCCAAATCCTCTTTAAGACTTCTCCCAACCCTTGAGGAAAACCTCATATCCATGTTAGATACAATATTATGTAGTACTCTATATAACCTTAACACTTCTTTAATATATATTATATAATTTTTTCCAAGAGATATATTCTCACTAATAGTGATGAAGTGTGATGAATTTGAAATGTGATAAACTATAATCTATACAAACTTATTACCTTCAGATGATTTGGGGGAGTCTAAGAAAAAAATTCATGGGGATGTTTTTCCATTTCCATCATGCTATGGGTAATGGATATAACATACCATTATAATGTTTTCTCTCAGTTGTGACTTACTAAAATACCATGCACCAAGAAGAAAACTCTTCATTATCTCTCTTCATGACATCCCACTATAAACAATATTTTAGATATCAATACATATTTTTAATTCCAAGATGAATAAAGATTGAAGAACTACAATCTTCCACCAACAGCTCTTTCTTTAATCCTGGTATTGATTGAACAAATAGAAGGTTCATGAACCTAATAATTCCATCATGATGAAGGTTAAACTTAGGAACATTTCTCACCTTCTACTACAGATCCTTATCATCATTCTCTGCCTCTTTTATCCTAACATGTATATATGGTTCAACACTTATTTGGTAAAGATAATTTTTATTCCCATCCATCAATAAGTAATGATCCAACCTTTTAAAATTAAAAAATAGTTGATCTTTTGTGATCTTTATCATAGATATTCCAATTTGATCATTTAGACTCAAAGTATTAACAACCTTGTTCAGTTTCATGAGGTGGTAATACATTTAGCAGTCATAATCTGTAATCAACTCCAACCATGTTCTATGATGCATGTTTAACTCTTTTTATGTGAATATAAAATTTAATTATTTTTATGACTATATATATCAAAATTTTATTACTATGGATAATTCCTCCATATCATTAATACATAAAATTACACATTTAACTCCAAATAATTTATTGGGAAATTTTTCCCATGAACCTTTAGTTGTTGTGATGCGTAATATATGGAATTTTTATTCTATATGAGAACACATCCCCCCTTATTGGATGCGTCACAATAGATTAAAAACCATTCAACACTGTAAGTTAATTTATGAACAACTAAAATAAATAACCTTCTCTTAAATTACATGAAATTTATGTCACAATCATCTACCTAGAATAACTTGGACCAGTTTCGAGTTAACTTAGTAAGTGGATTATATAGTTGTGAGAAATTATCCACAAAGTATGGATAAGTATTAGATCAAAATATAGATGTAGATACTCAATTAAAATAGGAGGGAGAATTTTAAGATTAATTTTTTTAACCTTAAAGAAATATATATTTTACAAAGTTAAACAAGATAAATTCAAAAACCCTCTTTGGTTTTTTAACAAAGGGATAATTGGATGGTCCCTTGTCCAATTATAAGAATCCTAATCTTAAACACGCTATGATTAAGGAAACATAAGATGGTTTTAATTAAAGATATATTCTACCTTAAATCGTATAGAATCTTATTTATATCAGAGTTAGAAATTTATAAGACTGTATTAGAAAATTATACTTTATTTATTTAAAAAATACTGTGGAAATAAAACTTTTAACAAAAACAAGTAAACAGGTAGAAAAACTTTTAATCAAAATAGAAGGGTATATAACAACCTTGGATAAATGGACTTTGATTTATACATTCAATAAAGTCTCTATTAACCACACAAGGGTGAACCCTTGGTAGAAAAAGAAGAGTCTATCTTTCTATCCCAATAAGCCCTCAAACTTTAAGATAGTCATCACATATTTCTTTCTATCCTTGGAAGTCCTCGAATATTAAGGTAGTCACCAACTCTATATTCATATCCTATAAAGTCCTCGAACATTAAGGTAGTTGGAACCTCTATCTTCCTACCCTCATAAACCTTGATTTTACTCAACAATTATCATAGTCGCACTAATATGGCATAAAATGTTATTCACTACTAAGAAAGATGTTCAAAAAATGCACAAGGCATGAGAGTTTCTCTCTCTAGAAATCACTTCATATTAACACAGCATGTATTCTCTAGTTTGAAATTGAGATTTTGTAATTGAGCTCCTATTTATAGGCAAAAACTTCAATGGTGGGCTCCCTCATCCAATGGTCATATTTTTCCTTGAATTACGAAAGGACATGTACACATGTCACTCATCCAATAGTTGGATTAAAATAGATTGTATGACATCATTTTATGTAAGGAAAACTTGGGAAACATTATCTTACTTAATAAACAATAATATTTAAGGAAAAAAATCAGGTTTAAGAAACTAGGATCTGATAAAATTGAAACAATATGTTTGGGAAGTAGAGTAAATTTAACAAATATGATTAATTATAATCTCGGAAAAATAAAAATTTAGAGCCAGAATTCAGAGTCTGAATTTTAGAAAATTCAGATTCTAAATTTCAATAAATTCAGAGTCAAAATTTTAGAGAATTTGGAGTCTGAATTTTAATGAATTTAGAGTTATAATTTTCAAGAATTAAGAGTCTGAATTTCAGAGAATTAGGAGTCTCTATTTTAGGGTTTTCAGAATCTAAATATAAGATAATTCAGAGTCATAATTTTAGATAATTCGGAGTTTGAAAATAGTATGACTCAGTATCTAAGGAACTGTACGATTCTGAAGTTTTCTATAAGGACCCAAATTTTTGGCTTACTTAAAAAATGGTTAATATTGGTTTAAAAAAATACTAGATAAGGGAATGAAAAAATTGGAATAGATAACACTTTTCTTATAGAATGAAAATTTTCCTTTAGAAAATAATTCATAGAGAATGATAAATATTCCTTAAAGAGAAAATGTTTGTGATTTCCAAAACTCAAAGGAATGAACAAGTCAGAAGGAAAATTATTGAATTAAAAATCTCCCCATTTTCAGAATGAACAAAAAAAATTTCAAAAACAAATTTTCGTTGTGATTCAAAGGAATGGAGGGAATGTATGACAATGTACCTGAATGGTTAAAAAATATACAAGAAAAACAGTGGGAGAAAAAACAAATTTTCGTTATGATTCACAAATTTTTATAAGGAGAATTCAACAAAATATGGGATTTTATGTCATCATTAATAATTCTTTTTATTCATCATCATCATTTTCGGGATGGATTTCACCTTCTTCATCTATTTATAATCATATTAAAATCTCTTGAATAGTTATTCCTGATCCTGATTCTTCTTCTTGAGAACTTTGATTATTTCTTCTTGGGATTTAATAATTTCTTCTTTAGAATTTATGACCTCTTATTACTATTTGAATTTTTCTTCTAATACTTCCTTGAGTTCCCTTTCCAATTTCAAATTTATATCTACTGAATTGATATTTCTATTCAGATATATATCCTCCTAAATCTGGTAAACATGCTCTTTATTTAGCTTTTCTGAATGATCTGATGTAAAATTATTAATGGTGTCATCTCAATTATCAAACAAATCCATTACAGAATCTTGGAAATCATCCATAACTTTTAAATCATCAATCATTGAATTAGACCATTTGGTTATTTCCATAGATGATATCGTATGAGCATCATAACCAATATGAAATAATTTGAAATCTATTTTAATCTTGATAAAATTTTCTAGGAGCATGATTGTTGAATCTGACTTCTGATTGATAGAATGCTGAAAATACTAACATCTTGAATCAATAGTTGGGAATAAGGGTATTTTATTCACCAACTTCTTCAAAGACTAAACACCAAAATATTTTCCCATGGAAGATAAATATTCAGAATCATATTCCCTTACTTATGAGTAAACATTATCTTGCTCTTCATCTTTCCTCTTAGCTATTCCCACCACATCTTTCTTATATTTCAAAACTTCAACCTTCCTAGGTGAATCAATAACCACTTATTTTCATTTTCATATCTAGATATTGAATTCTCAACTTTTTTAGTCTCATTCACGCTATCAGAGACTTGGATTATCTTATCATCCTCAAAATCATCTTTATCAGCACCTTTCTTAACATCTTTCGGATGAATAAAATAATGATTACTGCTTTAATCATCAGTAGGTTTATCTATATCATCCTATGCATCATCATCTTTCCCTTCTGAGATTATTTTAGTTGATTAGACTTGGGAATTTCTGATTAATAACTTGGCTAATGGACTTTCCTTCTCATGTTATTCTTCTACCATTTTTATTGTATCTTCACATTCCTATTCCTGTTCTTCTTATTCTTTATTATGAACTACTTATTCTTTTCGAATGTGTTCCGAAATTGAAATTTTCATTCTTCGAGTTTCCATTTTAATTGATTCTTACAAGAAGGAATTAGATACCTGGAGTAGTTCATAAGCTTTGTCTGTATCTTCATGCAAGGATTAGAAAATTTTAGCTTCTGACATCTTCTTCTTCATCTTTTTATTTTAGCTTGTTTCTTAAGCTCTTCTACTGCCTAAATATTCAAGGATTTAGCCTCAGTAGGGTCTAAACCAAAGCTCGCATATCCTTCCTTCATCTTATTCGACTACTTATGTAGAGACCCGAAGCTTGTCGTACATTGACATTACATTACATTTGCGGAATACTTAGTACATAACAAAAACACACACGCAAGGATCGTAATAGTTTAGTGTCTTTGGAAACTCGGAACGTAAACTTCTAATCCTGTTGAAAGATCTTCAACATCTCCCATAAAGATCTTTTTTTATACCTAAAACCTTTTTTTATATCCTGGGGAAAAGAAAACATAAAAGGGTGAGCTCAAATGCTCAGTAAGGGTAAACAAAAGAAATATCAATCACATCATATACATAAGCACATAACTTTTGGAAATCTTAACCTGAAAAAGAGATCATAATTTCATAACATGGGGTAAATCATTGAAGTGAAATGTAATCACAATAATCATAACTTATAACATGAAACTTTGTGGCATTCACACATAATCATAGAGAATCATTTCTTGTTAGTCAAGACTCATTGCCAAGACTATCTTAGTGGAAAAAGTCCCTTTCTGAACCGAGTCACCCTCGTTTCAGTCCTGTTTCACTGAACCGGTATAACCTACCGTTCCAGCCATGTCTATCTCATGAGATATAAAATCTTTACCCAATGCATTTTAGGGAGATATAGGTCCCACCCATCTCATAATGATACCATTCTTATGTGTGCCACAAAATCATAAATCATACATCATTGCATAACCCGTGTAATAAAATGGGATTCTTAAACATCATGCCATCATAATCCATAAACAATTGATATCATTTCCTCATAATAAAATTGAAACCATTTAAATCATAGAGACATTTTACTTGAAACATACATATCAAATAACATCATCTTAGATGGAAAATAGTTTTGAAAAAAACACTTGAAATGAATTCTTGAGGAAAATATCCTTTCTTCTTTAAAAACATTTTTCCTTTCTTAACATGTCATAAAACATTAAACTAAAAGAATTTGATTAAAAATAAACTTGAAAACTTGTAAATGATGCTTCTTGGAAATAATGTTTTAAAAATCCATTCATGTCGTATAAGTAAAAAAGACATTCTTCTCTTACTTTTGTCGGAAAAGTAAAAAAGGTACCTCGTACGAAAAAGGACAAAAGATTCCTTTCATATTTTTTACTAAAAACACACCGAAGGGTAAAATTGGATTTAAACCATTGTAGTTGGATGTAAATAATATATCATATCGAGGAAACATAAATGTGGATGATAAAATGCACCCCAGTAAATGCCAATGTATAAACAATCTCGGATAAAAATGAGATTGTGAGATTTCCCTTACCTTAGGTCTGATTTGCTTCGTAAGTGTCCAAACCTCCTTTATAATGATTTAAATAATGTCATTGACTTATTCCATAATCATACTAATTGTTATGATATCATATATGGTTCACTTATGACTTTATGTTACCCGTTCTTTTGTAAATTCCATGTTAAAGAGCGTTTTGGGTAAAATTGTTTCATTTATCGTAGGTGTTCGGACTTGTTGTTCTTGACATTATTATTACTTATATCATGATTTACTTACTTCCAGAATATAAAACATGATTTATATATCATATATATTCAGTATATATATAATAGATAGATAAATGAAATGAAACACACCGTTCATGGAGACGGTAGTCCGTATGTACGCATGAACGTTGTTTTCCTTTCCTTAGTGTCTTGAATGGAAGTAAGTAGATGACATACATATATAAATAAATACCGTAGCTTTATAATTTCATATATTTCATTATAATTTCTTATATATACTTTATAATCATTCTTAAATGGTTAACATGGAGAATGAATCTCATCGCGTCGTGGAGACGGTAGTTCGTACATACGCACGAGCGATTATATCGTTCTCATGATCGTGAACTTGTGTTGAAGTGTATGTATACTATTTCAGTATCAATATCACTTTATAATGATCATATATAGTTACTCATTACACCATTATACCCATCCAATTAAGGTGGTGGCAGAAAATAGATTACACCATGGTGTGGAGACGGTATTCCGTACGTACGCACGCGCGGTGATTTCCTTTTTCCGTAGGATGGATAGAAGGTTAATTAGAGTTGTTTAATATTTATAATAACATATCAGTATATAAGAAATACTGATGTTATTACTTTATCATGAAACAACTAAAGAAGAAGAAGTTGAAGAAGAAAGAAATTGAAAAAGATCGGTAATGGATATTACCTCTTTTTGATGCCCCTTCACTTAACCTCCACTTAAAGAACTAAGGATGGTCTTTGAAGAAGACCAGGACCTCTAGGATGATACTAGGAAAGTGGAGAAGAGAGTTTGTCAGGGGTTGGCCGAGCTTGAATGCTCAAATTGGTGTGAGGAGGAGAGGGGGAGTAGGTGCCCTTTTATAAGGGAGGAGAGGGGCACCTTTGAAATAACTAAACATATTATTTTATTATAAAGTCATGTTCGGTTTTAAATAGCTCCAAATTGATTTATTTCGTGTATAAGGTGGGGATGGGTCGAAAACCTCTCATACAATATAATTTAGACAAATTTAGGTTCCTATTTTAACCTTATCATTTAGATTTAACATTAAGTTAAATAATTTTACTTTTACCGTGTCTTCTTGTGTTCTTACACTATAAGGTTAATAAACTTACAATAAGAAGCCAAAATAACCCCAAGTTGTTTATTAGTAATATATATAACCTTTTCTAAGTCATTTGTCCAAACCTTATATTTTTAAGAATAATATAACAATTAATAATATAATATTTGTTTTAAAAACTATTTTATGTCAATTTTGACACTATTTAGTAATTGATTTTTGTGAAAATCATAACAGAATGATAAGTTCGAAAAACGTTAATTAAATCAATAATAAAATGTCATATTAACCTAGAAAATTAGTGTAATTCATAAAAAGTCTCAAATTATATTTATTTGGGTATTTATAACATCAATTATGTTAATATTTCATTAATAAGATAATTACTTCATCATCGTTGTGTCAAAAATAAATTATATTATTTAATGTTTAAAAATTAAAAATAAAATACGATTATGTAGGAATGACTTTTATCTTTCCAATGTATATTTATATTTGAATTTATCTTATGTATAAACCCATATTAAAAATGATTTAGTAAATAAACATTGATTTTACCTCTTTTAACCATTCTTTAAATAAATTAATAATAAATGTCCTAATCTAATCCAAGTGGGCCTAAATGGTCATATTTTATTCCTATGTTTGTTTTTGGTCGAATTACACTTGTCCAATAGGATTAGGACATGTGTTAGGGTAATAATAATATCATTTCTACCCTTAATTACCCTATTTACTTTTTACCGTGGTAAAACAAAAGTAAAAAGTTACTATTCAACAAAAATTATTTTCATCTCATTGAACCACATTTTAGTCCTTGATATTAACCGTTTCTCTCGGATTTTCGAAATTCCACTCACAGAAGCGGTAAAATTATGTTTTATGAAAAAATCAGTTTTTTAACTACCACTTAGTGGATTCACTATTCATCAAAAATTTAAAGTTTTCAGAAAAATACCAAAATTTCACCCTAGGCTAATTTCTATATTCCGAATCCAAAAATGAATTCCATTTTGAAAAATAAAATTTACAAAATTTCAAAAAGTGGTTATTACTATTCATAACGGCTAGTTTTAATAATATTTTAATAGCATATTGTTGTTTAGTGAAACACGTTATTGCGTACTACACACGCTATCGAAGAAGGTCGCGATTGCGTGTAATGCAAGGCAAGTCATGGATGCGTGTTGTGCAAGCTCCTTTTGGTGTAGCGTTCAACACAAGACATTAGTGAAATTAAAAAGAATATTTTTCATAAAATCTTAGGCTGTTACATTCTACCCCCCTTAAAATGAATTTCGCCCTCGAAATTCATCGGGGTTATAAATGGTTTAATATTCGAAAGTTTCTTTAATAGAAACCCACATCGTAAAAAGGAATACCAAAACCAATCTTTAAAAACGAAAGTATGAAACGTAACGGTTACCCAAATAAACTAATCACTGGGTTTCCACATAGGTGAAAATATGGATATGGAAGAAAAATCTAACCATCATGTTCTGATGGAGAGTGGTAGAGAACATGGCTATGGAAAAGCCAACAATCACAAATCCATAAATTTATGACGATCTAAGGTACCATATGATTAATCAGATATGAGAGCACTTGGACAACATTTTTGTTTTTCAAGATCGTTTCCCTAAAGTTAAAGAGTTTGAATTAGAATAAATACTTACTTTATTTTGGTACAATATCACTGTTGTTCGTGCCTTGAACAATTTCTACTTCATCTCTTAAATAAATGAATTTGAATTTTTTATTCGTGAAGTGTTAGCAGATCATGTGATAGAATGACGTGTCATTCCATCTGTCTCAAACAAAAGGTTAGCGAAAGTTATTAAATATACACAAGTCATTCTATAGTGAGATTAATCATATATGGTTCCTAAAATGGACTTATACTTCATATATCATACTGCTTAATATAATAGAACTAGTTTCTACTAAACAGGGACTTCCTATAGGCCAGTGGTAGGTGATAAAGGCCAGTCGCACTTCGGTTGTGGGTTCGATTCCCACAGCCCTGTCCGATGCGATGGGCTGTCGCCCGTCCTATAGGTTGTCCTTTTTCTAAAGCTATATTACTATAACATCCCATCAATAATATCGAAAAAAGTTTTATCCTAACTTATGTCCAACAAAATCCATTCTAATCTTTAGGCTTATCTAAAATACATCGGTCCAAGCTCATAGTATAAAGAAAATGATTACTTGAAATGTCATAGAACAATCACGTGAATGCCATCATTTATCCCCCATATATCATAAGATATATCTTGTTGGTCAAATTTGAATACCTTAATCATGTATTCTCTTGAAGAATGAATACCCATTGAACCTTAGTGAAAACATGAATGCAGTTAAAAGTTAACACTTTCCACATACCAAAATCCAAAAATTCTATATACTCAAACCATGATATAACCTTCTCCTTATATCAGTCATGAGCTCATGAATACTATCAAACATTTTATTTTCTCCTTATCCCTTCATTATGCGCATATCATCTACATTCCAAAAATATCTGAATAACCTTTCATGGATACTGGTAACATTAATCATACACTTTCAAAACTCAAGGAAAGACAACAGTGTAACAATCCATAGATGTCTCTTTATTCCATAGTAGCATGAGATTACTTATACAACATTACACATGATAAACATGTAATCATTCCACTGCATTCTTAAACCATTGACCGAGCTTCAACAATTCTTTCATCTCACATATCATTTGTAGTCTCTTCATCATCATCCACATAAATACTACCCATACGACCATACTGATTCTCTTCATGAGACTTTACCTTAGGGAATTGGTTTGGATAATTCCCGTACATTCCACATTTAAAACATTTAACCATTGTTGATGTCGTAGCAATACCATTATCCGCATCCCTGGTGTTAACTGAACCTTTTCCTTTGCACTTACTGGCTTTGTGTCCTTCTTTTCAACACCCAAAGCATCTTCCAGTTCCTTTGAAACATTCTCCTTGATGCCTCTTCCCACATGATTTACAGAGGGGAAATTGAACTTTCTTTCCTCTATGATCATCATGAAACTCCATCTTTCTCTTGTTAGCCGAGTCAGGAAACTTACCAAATTTTACTTTATTGATCATATTATGAGATTTCTGATTCGGTATAATAATGATGTTTGGACTTCCAAATCCCATTTCATTTGGTTGCTCATGAAGAATATCATTCCATTTTCCATCATATCCTCCATTATCATGAATCATCTTGTTTCCAGCCATTTTCTAAAACCAAAAAAGAATAGTGTGAGAGGAAAAAATCATAATTAAGGGGGAGTAACTTCAATATCTAACATCTTTGGTTTAATCTAATTTCGTTACCATAGTTCTAGGGCTATATCCTATACGTATACTTATCCCTAGGGACATCCCTAGACATACCTTAGAAATATCTCTAGGGATCTCACTAACATTTTCGCATCCTAGTTTCAAAAGGTTGACTAAACCATGCCTCTGATACCAACTGTAGAGACCCGAAGCGTGATGTACATTGACATTACATTACATTTGTGGAATACTTAGTACATAACGAAAACACACACGCAAGGATCGTAATAGTTTAGTGTCTTTGGAAACTCGAAACGTAATCTTCTAGTCATGGTGAAAGATCTTCAACATCTCCTATAAAGATCTTCTTTTTTTTATACCTAAAACCTTTCTTTATATCCTGGGGAAAAGAAAACATAAAAGGGTGAGCTCAAATGCTCAGTAAGGGTAAACAAAAGAAATATCAATCACATCATATACATAAGCACATAACTTTTGGAAATCTTAACCTGCAAAAGAGATCATAATTTCATAACATGGGGTAAATCATGGCAGTGAAATGTAATCACAATAATCATAACATAAAACAAAAAACTTTGGGGCATTCACACATAATCATAGAGAATCATTTCTTGTCAGTCAAGACTCATTGCCAAGACTATCTTAGTGGACAAATTCCCTTTCTGAACCGAGTCACCCTCGTTTCAGTCCTGTTTCACTGAACCGGTATAACCTACCGTTCCAGCCATGTCTATCTCATGAGATGTAAAATCTTTACCCAATGCATTAGAGGGAGATATAGGTCCCACCTATCTCATAATGATACCATTCTTATGTGTGCCACAAGATCATAAATCATACATCATTGCATAACCCATGTAATAAAATGGGATTCTTAAACATCATGCCATCATAATCCATAAACAATTGATATCATTTCATCATAAGAAAATTGAAACCATTTAAATCATAGAGACATTTTACTTGAAACATACATATCAAATAACATCATCTTAGATGGAAAATAGTTTTGAAAAAAACACTTGAAATGAATTCTTGAAAAAAATATCCTTTCTTCTTTAAAAACATTTTTCCTTTCTTAACATGTCATAAAAATTTAAACTAAAATAAGTTGATTAAAAATAAACTTGAAAACTTTTAAATGAAGATTCTTCGAAATAATGTTTTAAAAATCCATTCATGTCATATAAGTAAAAAAAACATTCTTCTCGTACTTTTGTCGGAAAAGTCAAAAAGGTACCTCGTACAAAAAAAGAAAAAAGACTCCTTTCATATTTTTTACTAAAAACACACTGAAGGGTAAAATTGGATTTAAACCATTGTAGGTGGATATAAATAATATGTCATATCGAGGGAACATGAATGTGGATGATAAAATGAACCCCAGTAAATTCCAATTTATAAACAATCTCGGATAAAAATGAGATTGTGATATTTCCCTTACCTTAGGTCCGATTTACTTCGTATGTGTCCGAACCTCCTGTATAATGATTTAAATAATGTCATTAACTTATTCCAGAATCATAATAATTGTTATGATATCATATATGGTTCACTTATGACTTTATTTTACCCGTTCTTTTGTAAATTCCATGTTAAAGAGCGTTTTGGGTAAAATCGTTTCATTTATCGTAGGTGTTTGGTATTGTTGTTCTTGACATTATTATTACTTATATCATGATTTACTTACTTCAAGAATATAAAACATGATTTATATATCATATATATTCAGTATATATATATAATAGATAGATAAATGAAATGAAACACACCGTTCATGGAGGCGGTAGTCCGTACGTACGCATGAACGTTGTTTTCCTTTCCTTATTGTCTTGAATGGAAGTAAGTAGATGACATACATAGATACATAAATCCAGTAGCTTTATAATGTCATATATTTCATTATTATTTCTTATATATACTTTATAATCATTCTTAAATGGTTAACATGGAGAATGAATCTCATCACGTTGTGGAGACTGTAGTCCGTACGTACGCACGAGCGATGATATCGTTCTCATGATCGTGAAATTGTGTTGAAGTGTATGTATACTATTTCAGTATCAATATTGCTTTATAATAATCATATATAGTTACTCATTACACCATTATACCCATCCAATTGAGGTGGTGGAAGAAAATAGATTACACCACGGCGTGGAGACGGTATTCCGTACGTACGCACGCGCGGTGATTTCCTTTTTCTGTAGGATGGATAGAAGGCTAATTAGAGTTGTTTCATATTTATAATAATATATCAGTATATAAGAAATACTGATGTTATTACTTTATCATGAAACAACTAAAGAAGAATATGTTGAGGAAGAATGAAATTGAAAAAGATCGGTAATGGATATTACCTCTTTTTGACGCGCCTTCACTTAACCTCCACATAAAGAACTAAGGATGGTCTTTGAAGAAGACCAGGACCTCTAGGATGATACTAGGGAAGTGGAGAGGAGATTTTTGCAGGGGTTGGACGAGATTTAATTCTCAAATTGGTGTGAGGAGGAGAGGGGGAGGAGGTGCCCTTTTATAAGGGAGGAGAGGGTCACCTTTGAAATAACAAAAAATATTATTTTATTATAAAGTCAAGTTCGGTTTTGAATAGCTCCAAATTGATTTATTTCGTGGATAAGGTGGGTATGGGTCGAAACCCTCTCATACAATAGAATTTAGACAAGTTTAGGTTCCTATTTTAACCTTATCATTTAGATTTAACATTATGTTAAATAATTTTACTTTTACCGTGTCTTCTTGTGTTCTTACACTATAAGGTTAATAAACATACTATAAGAAGCCAAACGAACCCCAAGTTGTTTATTATTAATATATATAACCTTTTATAAGTCATTTGGCCGAAAATTATATTTTTAGGAATAAAATAACAATTAATAATATAATATTTGTTTTAAAAACTATTTTATGTCAATTTTGACACTATTTAGTAATTGATTTTTTTGAAACTCATAACAGAATGATAAGTTATAAAAAAGTTAATTAAATCAATAATAACATGTCATATTAACCTAGAAAATTAGTGTAATTCATAAAAAGTCTCAAATTATATTTATTTGGGTATTTATAACATCAATTATGTCAATATTTCATTAATAAGATAATTACTGTATCATCGTTGTGTCATAAATAAATTAAATTATTTAATGTCCAAAAATTACAAATAAAATACCATTATGTAGGAAATCTTTTTATCTTTCTAATTAATATTTATAGTCGAATTTATCTTATGTATAACCCCATATTAAAAATGTTTTAGTAAATACACTTTGATTTTACCTCTTTAAACCCTTCTTTAAATAAATTAATAATAAATGTCCTAATCTAATCCAAGTGGGCCTAAATGGTCATAGTTTATTCGTATGTTTGTTTTTGGTTGAATTAAAATTGTCCAATAGAATTAGGACACGTGTTAGGGTAATAATAATATCATTTCTATCCTTAATTACCCTATTTACTTTTTACCGTGGTAAAAAAAGTAAAAAGTTACTATTCACCAAAAATTATTTTCATCTCATTGAACCAAATTTTAGTCCTTGATATTAACCGGGTCTCTCGGATTTTCGAAATTTCACTCACAGAAGTGGTAAAATTAAGTTTTATGAAAAATTCAGTTTTTTAACTACCACTTAGTGGTTTCACTATTCATCAATAATTGAAAGTTTTCAGAAAAATACCAAAATTTCACCCTAGGCTAATTTAGATATTCTGAATCCAAAAATGAATTCCATTTTGAAAAATAAAATTTACAAAATTTCAAAAAGTGGTTATTACTATTCATAACAGCTAGTTTTAATAATATTTTAATTGCATATTGTTGTTTAGTGAAACTCGTTATTGCGTACTACACACGCTATCGAGGAAGGTCGCGATTGCGTGTAATGAAAGGCAAGTCAAGGATGCGTGTTGTGCAAGCTCCTTTTGGTGTAGCGTACAACACAAGAAATTAGTGAAATTAAAAAGATTATTTTTCATAAAATCTTGGGCTGTTACAACTTATTCTATCTCCATTTTGATACCAATTTATCAGAAAAGGTCTTTTTCTTTTTCGGTTTGGGTGGAGATAACTGAGTTACTAGAATGAGTTTTTTTCTTTTGTTTTTGGTTCTTTCTCTTTTCTATTCTTTTGAGTTTAATTGGAAGATTCACCTTCTTCCCCTTTGTTTCCCAATGCTTGAATTTAACTTTCAAAAAGATCATATAACTATATTGACATAATAATAAAACTGATTTTAACCATCCTTAGCGTATCAACACCCAATAACATAATCTTAATGGTTCTTTATTTTCAACTGCAAGGAATTTTGGATGATTCTAAGAAAAGAACATGGATCTTAAACAAGATCACTTGATAAATGTTACTTTGAGGCTTAAGGGTGCCATTATTGATATTTATGATGGTTAAAGGAATATATTGGATAATGTTTAACTTTCTCTGATTCATTTGAAAACCCATCTTAAAAAATATCACACTTCTTGAGGGAATCCTTATATCCCTTTCTCGGAATAAGTAAACATCGCATCCACAAAGCTAACAATCAGTAGTTTTTTGTAAGATGATTTATAATGGGTGACTTGAATCCTTTAAATCCAAATCACTTAATTGGTTTAACCTTCTCAAAACTACTTACATTTTTAAAAAACTTGTGAAATAAAAAGATAGCCTCTCCCTCATAAGATATATCCAATTTATTAGCTTCTTTGTTGATGAATAAAGAGTAAGTCATCTTAAATCTCTTGAACAAAAATAATTTTATTCCTCTATATTAATGAAGTCTGACTGTATCGTAGAATTCAATAGAGAGATCTGGATATACTGAATCTTAATTCTTAAATTTGGCTAAAAAAATGTTTTCCCAGCTATTCATCTTTATTAATTTAGAAATCAGGGAATCATACTTTAGAAAGAAATTTTGTTTGAGCCAATTTTCCCTGTAAAATTTCCATTCCTTGATTTCCTTGTTTGAGGCCATTTTATTTTGCAAGAAAAATTCATGATACTTCCAGAATGTAAGGAAATTGAGAAATCTAAATGACTGATTTAAAGGGAGACAGAGCTTCGATGCCAAAATAGTATAAAAATAGATGTGGGACATAAATAAGGGGGGCCTTTATGTAGGATTCACAACGAGGGTTCAAATTACTGGTTCAATAAAATGGTTAACGTAATCATGATCTAATATGATGGTTGATATCAATTCCAAAGAGGGATTTGGAGGTTCTGATATTTTGAGGTTTTAAGTAAAAATCATATTTAAGGAAACTGAATCTGAGGAGTTTTTTCTTAAAACGAGATAAAAATAAATACAAGTAATGAAATAAAATTACAATGATTTAAGTAAGGATACAAAACATTCAGATTTTTTAGAAAGAATTTACTGTAATGAGAAGATTCTTCTTGAAGAATTTATATTCTAGAAAATTATTATTAAAGAAATAAAAACATTCAGTTTTGAAAAAAATATTTTAAGGAATGGAAAGAAAATTGGTTCAAAAAGATTTATTAAGGAAGGGAACAAAAATTTAGGTTCCAACAAATTTTAGAATGATATTTTTGAAAGAAAAAAACATACGTACCCCTATATGAAAAGGAGTAAGTTAATGTAAGGAGATAGGTTTCAAAAAAAAGTTAATATGGAAGATTACTGTACGATTATCATTAATAAATTTTGTTTAAAGTATTGAAATCTATAAAAGGGAAATATTTTGTAAAATTGCTAGCAAGATGATCTTGTGTTCCTCTAAATTGAAGTATGATATCTCTTTTAAGTGTGTGATCCCTAATAAGTGATGCATAATATCTATTTGTTTTAAATGGGAGTGATGAAAAGAGTAATTTATTATGGAAATGACACGTGTATTATAACAAAATATTTGAGTTTTGGTAAAACTCATGCTATAGTTAGTGAGTGCATGTTGCATCCACAACACTTGAGCACAAAAACTTCCAACTGCTACATATTTAGCTTCATCAATGGAAAGTGTTACTGAGTATTGCTTCTTTCATGACCAGGAAACTAATAAATATCCTAATAAATTACATGTTTTGGTTATAGTTTTTCTCTCCATTCTACATCCACCAAAATCAGTATCCGAATTTATTTTTTAAAAAAATAATTTTCTGAATAATAAAAAAGTCCTAAATCCATGGTTCTCTTTAAATAACAAAAATTCCTTTCACTTATTTTAAATGATATTACTTTGGATTAGATTTATATCTCCCATATAATCATACTTAAAACATTAGTTTTGGATGATGAGCTGTTAAGTATAATAAGCTTCCTATAATACCTCTAAAATATTTTTGATATAATGGTTTTCCAACTTCATAAAGATAAAGATAATTTGATGTACCGATTGGAGTACATATACTTTTAGTGTTTTCATATCCATACTTCTTATGAATATATTTAATATAATTTTTCTGAAATTTATAAGTTCCTTTTGGTTTTTGAGAAATTTGAAAACCATGGAAAAATGTTAACTCACCCACCATAGTCATTTCAAACTCATATTTCATGAGATTCACAAATAAATTAGTTGAATATTATTGAGTTGGTCCGAATATAATTTCATCAACATATATTTGGACTATCAAAACATTTTTCTTATCTTTATTTATAAAAAGAGTGGGATCACCAGTTCCTTTAACACAATCATTTTGTTACAAAAATCTTATAAGTCTATCATACCTGGCTCTAGTTGATTTATTAAGTCCCTATAAAGCTTTGGTATTTTGTAAAACATGTTTAGGATATTTTTTGCCTTCAAAACCTGAAGGTTATTTAACATAAAATTTTTCTTGGACATATTCATTAAGGAAATCACACTTCACATCCATTTTAAAGAGTTTGAAATAAAAGTGTGCTACAAGGGAAAGTAGAATACGAATAGATTCAATTCTAGTTACTGGAGTGTATGATTATTCATAGTATATTACTTCTAGTTGATTATATCCTTTAACAAATAATTTTTCTTTATTTCCTTCAATGATTCCATTTTTATCACAATTATTTCTGAAGACCCATTTGACACTAAATACAGAAGTTTCTTTCGGTGTTTCAACCAACATACAGACTCTGTTCCTTTCAAATTCATTTTTTTCATCTTTCATATCATTAATCCAATAATTTTAACCTAAATCTCCTTTAGTGCTTTTAGGTTTTAATGGGGGGAAAATTCCATATGTTCTACTTAATTTCTTAACGAACCTATAGTCCTTATTGGTTGATTTACATTACCAATTGTACTATCATTGGGATAATTCTTAAGAAAATACTAATTTGGGTTTTGTAAAACATATTCATCTTCATAAGATAAAAATATTCTGGGGTAAATACTTTAGAAACACTTTTTTGAGAATATTCCAGTTTAAAATAATTTTCCATCAAATGTTGATAATCAGTTTTGGAAAACATATCTGAGGATGTAGGTTGGGGTTTTTTAAAAACAAAATGATCTATTTCATAAAATTTAACATGTTCTGTTTTCTCAACAGTACAACAATTTTTGTAAAAAACACTACAATCCTTATGTGTAGTTGAGTAACTTAAGAAAATTCCTTCACCAGTTTTGGGTGAGATGTTTTGTAAATTATCTATAGTATTCAAAATTAATACTTTGTATCCAAATACATTGATGTAAGAATATTTTTGTTTTTGACTAGTGCACAAGTCATAATGTGTTTTGTTAAGAAAATTCCTGATTAAAATATGATTAATAGTATACAATAAGTACTAAAAATTTTATCCCCAAAGTGTTTAATAATAGAATATTCACTCAATATACTAATATTTTTTTACTTAAAGAATTCAATTTATTCTTTTAACAACAATATTTTTTTGAGGAGTTCATGTAGTTGAGAATTTTTGAGTAATTCCTTTCTTACCTTAAGAAGTTTCAAAATATGAATTTTGAAATTCTCCCCCATGATTACTAGGAAGAGTTATCAATGGATGGTTTTTCTAATTTTTAACTTTGGGTAAAAAATATTTTAAATAAGAAAAGATTTCAGGTTTCTTTACTAGAAAATAGACCCATGTAAATATAGTGTAGTCATAAACTAAAATAAATACCTTGTATTTTTCTCCAATAATTCAAATTTTTGGTGCACAAAAAGATATATATGCACTAGATGTAATGAATAAGAAGTTGAGACTTCAATAATATATTTAAAGTTTGAATTATGTTTCTTTTCATATTGACGAGGATGAAAAACTTTTAAAGAATCAAATCTATGCTCTGGTAAATCCTTAACAATTATTTTCATTATGAGTTTCCATAGTTTCCTAAGGTTATAGTGTCCTAGTATTCTATTACAAAACCAAGATTGATCTTACATTGCACTGTGTCTGGATAGATCATGGCTCCTAAGGACTTCTAAGATCAGTGTACAAACATTCTCATGCCTATGGGTAGAGAAAAAAACACTATCTTGGAATTATGTTCTAGGAATTTGTCATTCCAAAATTCCATAAGGTAAACATTATCACATAATTAGATTATGCTTATATGGTAGATCTTATGACCTTTAATAAATAAAACCTTTGAAATTAATTCTTTTCTAAGAAGAATAATGTTACCTATACAAAAAATTTATCCATGAGAATTATATCAGAAGGCTGCTTTTTATCCTTTTATCTTGATAATATTATCAAATAATTTTTTGTTACCATTCATGTGCCAGGAAAATCCACTATCCCTATACCATGTATTTTTGTTTGTACTTCCTTTATTTTCCCAAAAATAAAAACGATAGACTTCTGGAATCCATACATTCTAGGATCTTGAATTATTAGAATGTAAAATCTTAGGTATCCAAATTTTCATAGAAAAAGTATCTTTAATAAAACCTAAGGATTTGGTTTTATTTAAAGAAAACATGTTATACCAATGTCCACCACATTGAAACTTAGTAAAAAATGGCACTTTGTGAAACAAAGTAGTTATTACTAAAAATAGGTTTTGAGTGAGTATAACCAAATCTATAACGGTTCCTAAGATGAAAAATTTGTGAATAAATTTAATCAAATTATTTTCTTCCAGAAGTGATATTTTATAATTTTTTTAAAGAAAATATTTCATATTTTGAGTCTAATAACTAAATTTGTATCCTCAGAGTCTATAGTTTTAGAGTTTGAGTTATTATCTATGACATTTTTCTTATAAATAACATTTTCAAGATCCTTATAAAGTTAATCATTCCCAGAACTAATAGCCTTAAGGTTTTTAGAAACATTTTATAAATCAATAGTTTTTTGATCATGATCCTTAGAAATATCTAACACTTCTTTCTTAAAACATAAATTCTAGAATTTTATTTCTCTAACTTCTTTTTTATCTTATAGTTCTCATTCTCATGTAATTTAGAAAATCTAAAAACTTCTTTAAATTAAGGTAAATTATTATCTTCCCATGATGAATATTCTTAATTTAAAGATTCATAATATTTTTCATTATGAAAATTAGCATTTAATGAAATATTGGTTAAAGATTTACCATTGTGTACCTTATCCATAAGACAATGATTTTCAATAGGTAAGCTAGTTTTAAAACCCAATATTATTCTAACCAGGAGATTCATATTCAGATGATTCATCTAAAGAGTCACCTCCACTGGCACTACATGTTTCATTGGAATTCAAGACTTTATTAGGGTTATATTTGTAATACTTATTTATATTCCTTTCAGAATGATTTTACTTTCTGCACTTTCTCTTTTTCATAGGATAACTAGGTCTGACATGTCCAACCCTTTTTCATTCATAACAAGTAACTTCATAATTTTTCTTGTTCTTTATATCGTACTTATTATAGTTGTACTGAAAAAATGTATTTCCCACAATATTGTTCTTCCTTAGAGAAGGATTGGATAACTCTTTTTCGGACTGATCATTGTCACTTGATTCAGATATAACAATTTTATTAGTTTTAGATTTAGTTTCCCTTTCAGGAGTCTTGGATTTCGGATTTAATAGTGAGAGATACACTTCTATTACTAGTATTTTTCTTATTGAAATCAGAATCTCTATTCATCCTTGTTTCTTGATGAAGAAGAGTTCCATATAACACATCATGAGTGATGTTAGAAACTTTCATATTTTTATCCTTAAGTATCCTTTTAGATTATAACTTATTTGTAATGATATCAATTATCTTTTCCACAAGAACTTCATCCTCAAGACCTTTATCTTCTATAGATTGAATACTGTTGATGCAGGTAATAAATATTTATTTTACATTTCAAAAAGTTTCTGCAAAAGGAAATAAAAATCCGTGATATTAAACTCTTAACATAGCTCTTCTGGTTTCAATAACTTTTGAAGTTCTAAAGTGCATAAATTCATGTTTATTCTAAATATTATTGGAAGCATCAAAATAATATATTTTATTACCGATATTTTTGTTCATGGAATATAAAATAGTATTGTGTGCCTGATATTTTAGTTGATATTCTTATTTTTTCTAATTTGTGAATGTTATTATTTCTTGGTTAGGATTCTTGTATTCACCTGTAAGTATAAAAAAATTGTCTAGTCTAGTTTTTATAAAAAAATTATTAATCCTATCTCTCTAGTACTCATAATTAATACCATTAATGATTGGTGGTGTGGTAGGATTCAAATTATCTATAGATCCAACATTTGTTCCTAAAATTTTGATGAAAAATAGCTTTTTCACAAAACTTGTTAGTAGTCAAAGTTTATATGAAAAGAAAAATATATAAGAAAAAACTTGATCAATAAAGATGAAAATGAAAAATTAGGGAAGAAAACATATATTTAAGTATACTTTATTTAGAGACCAAATCTGATATCAATTGTCGGATCACAATATAGTTATAGATGCTCAATTATTAGAGGGGGTGAATTGTAATTTTAAAAAACATTCACTTTTAACCTCAGAAAATATGTGTTTAACAATGTTAAATAATTTAAATTGTAAAACCCTCTTTGGTTCATAATCAAAGGGATAATTGGAAGTACCGAGGTCCAATTATAGGAATTATAAACAAAAATAAGTCAAGCGTAAGGAATCTTAAGCTAGTTTTGCCTAAAAAAAATATTATACCTTAAAGCATATATATTATTTATATCATAGTTAAAAAAGTATAATAAAGTATAAGAAAATTATACTTTCATTCGTTACCACAATACATCAGAAATAAAACTTATGAAAATAACAAGTAAACAAGTAGGAAATATTTTTACCAAAAGATAAGGGGATAAAAAACCTTAGATAAAGATTCCTTGATTTATACTTTCAAGGAAGTATGTCATAACCACATAAGGGTAAGCCCTCAATAAGAATATTGGACTCTGTCCTTCTATCCCTGCAATCCCTCGAACATTAAGGTAGTGGGAATGTTACGCCCCAACATCATTATTTATGTAATAATAATATTTTGATAATTATTATTATCATTATTATTTTGTTTTATTTAATAATGGTTCCATGTAAAATAAAATACTTGCAGAATAAAAATAAATACATGTTTTATTAAATAGAAATGATGAAACCTTATATTTTCAAAAGGTCAAAATACCCTTACTTGCCTAGAATACTTACTAGGAGACCAATAATAACCACTAGGAGTATACCAAACACAAACAAAGGCCCAGAAAATAGTCAAATTACATTGGTTTTGTCAGAATGAAAAATAGTATGGAATGGTCGATGTAAACTGTACTAAGCATCAAGGGTATGTAAAGAACCATCTTCTCCGAATTAATTTTTGATGTTTAGAACAATATAAATAATAATTTATAAGGTCTTGAAATTAAATATGACCATTGTTGTCCATTGAGACAATCTATGGTTTTTTAACGGTCATAAAACTTTATAACCATTACGAATTTTTAAGTATTTTGAATATTTTATAAACTATGAATTTAAGTATATTAATAATTTTGAATGTTTAAAAATGATTTAAAGTTATATTTTTGAACAGGGTTTTAATTAAAGTTATCTTTATATTATAAAAGTATAAGGTTCAAAAACATAAAATGATGTAGAAATCATGGTTTAGATTAATAAAATTAAGGATATAGTTTGTTTAAATGAAAATAAAAATTTATTACTTCATTTTTTGTGATTTCTAATATTTTAGTAGATGTTAAATTGTATAGTTTTATTTTTAATGTTTTAAAACATTAAAATGATTTAGAACCATGTTTTCCATTAATTATGTACTTATATATATTGTTTACATTTTTTAATCAAGGGTTATACAAAAAAGATTACCGTTAAGGCTAGATATCTAGCCAATTGAGGGAGGTAGCTCGTACCACTCCCTAAGGAGCAGGGCGGCGGAGCCTTAGCTCCTTAGCCAGCAAAGGCCTGACATGAGGGTGTGCGCGCCCACAGGGGTGAATGGGTGTTGCAAGGTAGCACCACCATATGAGGTGGCACGATGGCAAATGGTGGGCATAGAGCGCACCCGGAGGGAAGAACCAGTATGAGGCGATACCAGGGAGGGGGAAGGGAGTTCATTGCTATAGCTCTAGATCATTGAGGTTTATATGGAGGTCCCAATTATATCTCTATTTCGATGTGGGTTGCGGTTTTTTATGGGAATCTAATATGGGCCATTCAATCTCTCCATGCGAGATCTTGACCGTCCATCCATTTTTAAAACTGCAAACGTTTTTGTAGCTGTCCGATCTAACCCGGTTTAATCTCAACCGCTCATATGTTTTCTAAAACCACAACGTCCCCATAGTCATCCGATCAATCCTTAGATAATTGCAACCGTCCATTCTTTTTCTAAATGTAGGAAATCACCATAGCTCTCTAATATGCCTTAAATGATCTGAACCATCCATTATTTTTTCACACTTCTACCCTATATTTTTCTTCTTCCTTGGGTCATACCAATGCACCAGTTCACATCACACTCTCCTCCACTACTCCTATTCAACTCATGATTCCTCTGGTCCCTCTCAATGTCCCATTCATCCAACTTTTTCCTTTCCACATGTCTTCATAGGTGTTTATTTTAAAATAGACCAAATTGTTTCCATGCAAAATTACCATAATATACATATATCCAATCCATTCAAGATAAGGGTTAATCATGGGTTTTGTTTTCTATCAAAATAGTAAGACAAAATTTTGTTTAATATTTATTGTTTATGTTCTTATGATTGAAATATGGTACATAAAAATATATCTATATAGTAAATACAAACCATTTATATAAACCACATTCATTTTCACCAAAACCCGATGGATATTCCTCTCCTCAATGGTCCCTATATCACTGCTAGGCTCCACCATTATTTTTCTGTAAAGTAAGGGATTATTTTCTTTTTTTTTTCAATATGAGAAACCCTTATTTAAAACTTTGGTGTATACGATTATGTATATATGTTAATTTTAAAAACAAACCTCTTATTTTTTATGGGGTTTTAATGCTAAAAATATGTTATTAAATAATGTCCTAACGTACATGTAAATCATGTAAGGATTCTATTTTGTTTTGATTAATTTGACCATTTAATCTTATATGTGTATCTACTGTATAGGTATATATACATATAGGTTTTAATTAAAATCTGAATTAGGTTTTCATAAAATCTATTTTAGTGATTAAATTATGTTTTTAAAGTATACAACATATATATGGATTTATCAAACACTATTTTGGTTGTGAAAATCCCATGTATAAGCTTTGTGTATATATGGAATTATGTAATTTCCAAACCCACATGTATATATGTATGAACAACAATTACATATATGCATGACTTCGATTATTTAATAGGTTACGATGGTATTAACCTGGTGATGATTTTATACAATACACATGATGCAATTTTATATGGGAAAATAATTACGAAACACAATTTTGTTATGATGTGCCTAAAAATTTTAAAAGAATTCATCACCATGTTAATTTAATTGAATTTACATACATCTTGATTTTTAATTTTAGGTTAAGTAGTTGGAATTACCTTTTGTAAAATACATATTCATATACATGCACATACACCTTTAGTAATGTGAATTTAATTGTTTATGAATCCATATGAATGTTATGTTTTTAATTCATGATGAATGTACAAAAATAAAAACAATTAGTTTATGATTGACCTATTTGAAACTTCTATTTATCAATGTATGTTGAACAAGGATATTATGTATACAATATGTTCATTTCATGAAACAAGGGTTTAAATTTAAGTGTTATTATGTCAGGAGACTGGACAAATTAAACTATTATTTTATGTACACCAATTATTATCACTTGTAAAAATATATATCTATGTGTCCAGGTAGTCATTAGTTTGATTTTTACAGTTAATGCATGATTCATTTATGAATATGGACATAATTTCGAAATTTGAATTTATCTCTTATAATATCTTATGGATTAAGAATTTAATTATTCGAAGTGGTTTGGGACACTTTAAATAAATTTCATAAATTTACTATTCGAAGTGGTATGAGACACTTCAAATAAAAGACATAAAATAATAAATAAAATGGGTATGGGAACCTTTTATTTAAAGATATTTAGACATATGAGGAATGCATTGGACTAATTATGTGATGGGTGAGGCCTGTTATAGCCTCTCGATGCATCGACAGGTCTCATGAGACAAACCAGGTCATGTCATGAGGCCTTAATAGAATGATTATGTATGGTCTTGGCACGAGGCCTCGAAAGATAGTTATGATTATCAAGAATTATGAATTTTCTCTATATGTGATTTATATTTAACCAACCAAGGGATTATTAAACTAGTAGAATATCCCCTGGTTAAGAATATTATACTTATGATTATGGTAATAAATGCATATGGCATAATGAAGTATGTATATGGAATGTTTTTATAAATAAGTGTAGCATCTATTATAAGAAATTTGATACAGAATTTGATATTATATCTATTATTTCATTAATTTAATTTTAAGTGTTAAGTGAATCATGATATAGTTACTTATGCAATTATAAGCATGTGTTAATTTATGGGCTAATTTTTACCTTCATCCTTACATGTCACCTTTAATTTAGTTGATTAATTTTATGGATTATATTCATCATTACCATAATTTTTGAACATGTATGTATACTGTGATATGTCTTTTATCTGTATATTTTTATTAAATTCATGTGTAAAATATTTCCATGAATTTTTTTTCAAGTAACCTTTAAAAAATGTTGATGAACTTCTTCCGGAGATATTTTTTCCCTTTTTAGTTAATGTTTTGATGTCTTAAAAATGAATTTCATTAATTTGTTTGAAAACCCCTTATTGAGTGATTAAAATGATCACACTAAATTTTAAATTTGTTTTTATAGGGTTAGTAGATTTTCCAACTTAAGTGATCGATACTTTATGAATCTTATCTCATTCAGTTTTGAAGAACTGTATCAGCTGTATATCTTTTTCTAGAACATAAACCAGGAAGATTCTACATGATGGAATGTGATGTGTAATTTCATCAGCATGTTTTTATGAAATCAATTACATACCATATTTTATGCACGACTCTAGGATTCTGGGGTTAGGGTCATCATAGTTGGTATCAGAGAAATAGTTTAGAAAATTCTAGAAAATTAAAAAAAAAATTAGGTTTCACTGAGTATAAATTTTTCGTAAAATTTTCTGATGGAAGGTTAAGGTTCACCAACAAACCTCTTATCTCTCCCTACAGAATTACTTGAAAACATAATTATCCAGTCATTTTTAGAATCATAACATCCTTTTTTAAACCTATGTCTAACCTATAAATACATCTATAAAATGTCAAACAACCCTAATATCCTTCAAATTTACTAAGGACTGATTCATGTACACTTCATTACATAATAAGTGAAAATTTCATTTTATGAACATAAAAGTAGGTACGAGTAAAGACTTTTCCAAATTTTCACCATATTTGAGGCTTATCTAGCTCTAGAAATGTTTTGAGAATATGTAGAGGTGGGTGACCCCCAGGAAACCTACTTGTTCCATGTTTTTAGTTTCAGTAGGTATGGGCGGCTTTATAATATCTGGTTTTTAGAAAACCAAGTTATCCTACTGGTCTATTAGAACGAAGTTCATTCAGATATCCTTGAGCTCTACAAATTCCATGCCACCCTCTTGAAGACCTACAGTGGCCCTCATTAGTTTGACACTAGTTTTTCAAGGTGTATATGGTCAAATGAAATTGGTGAGTTTTAAAATATTTTGGGGATCAATTTAATGGGAAAAACTTACTAGGTTTGTCTCCAATGGGGGTGGGTGAGGTGAAGGTATAAATAAAATTTTGTTTTTTATTCATATTTTGTTAACTAATAATTATTAGAAAATGATCTATATGGACATCAGGGGTGATGTCTGTGGGTTGGTGTGGGGAAGCTTAAGAGTACAATGGAATTTCAAGGTCACAATTGTTTTGATGGGGGGGGGGTATAATGTAACACCCAGAACATATTTATTTTTTTATTAATAATATTTATATAATTAATAGTATTATTATGATTATTTTTATTTAATAATGGTGCCATCTTAAATGGAATAATTTCAGAATAAAAATAAAGACATTTTTATTGAATAAAAATGTTGAAACCATACATTTCCATAAGACCAAAAGACCCTTACTAACCTAGAATACCTACTATGAGACCTATCAGAACCACTGAGAGATCTCCAAACCCAAAAAAATAACCCAGAAAATAGTGAATGTCATTTGGGTCAGTCACAATGAAAAACAATATGGAATGTGAAATGGAAACTGTACTAAGCATCAAGGGGATGTAGAGAACCATATTCACCGAAATGGTTTTTGAATGTAGGAACACTCTAAACAAGAATTTATAAGGAATTGAAAATAAATATGACCATTTTGGGAAGTTGAGATGACTATTGGTTTCTATTACATTCATAAAACATTATAACCATCATGATTTTTTTTGTATTTTGATTATTTTATGTTCTATGTATTTAAGTATATTAAGAATTTTGAATGTTTTAAAAATAATTTAATGTTATATATCTGAACATGGTTTTAATTGAACTAATCTTTAGATTTTGAACTTATAATGTTCCAAAACATAAAATGAAGTTGAAATCGTGGTTTAGATTAAAAAAATAAGGGTATTGTTTGTTTTAAGGAAAGTATAAATTGATTAATTCATTTTTTTTTACATTTTTTGATTTTAGATGAATGTATATGGTATATTTTGATTTCGAAAGCTTTAAAATCTAAAAAATTATCCAAAACAAAGTTTTCCATTAATTATGTACTTGTATACATTCTTTACTTTATTATCAAGGGATATACAAAAAATATGACCCTTAAGTCTAGACATCTAGCTAGCTAGGGGAGGCATCTCACACCACTCCCTAAGGGGTGGGGAAGCAGAGCCTTGTCTCCCTATCCAGTAAAGTCCGACCATGTGGGTGTGCATGCCCACAGGGGCACATGGGTGTTGCAAATAAGCTCCCCTGTGCGAGGCTGTATGATAAAATAGGGTGGGCGTAGAGTGAACCCTGAGTGAAGAACCAGTATGGGGAAGTACTGAGGAGGAGGAAGGGAGTTCATTGCCATTGCGCCAGATTGTCGAGGTTTATACGGAGGTCCCAATTTGCTCCCCATTTTGATGTGGGATGCAATTTTTTATAGGGATCTAATTAGGGCTGTTCAATCTCGTCGTGTGAGATCTCAACCAACCATCCATTTTTAAAACTAAAGAAGCCTCTATAGTAATTGTATTAAACCACGATTAATATTGATCACTCTTATGTTTTTAAAACCATAGTATCACCATAGCCATTCGATCAATCCATGAATAATCACAATTGTCTATTATTTTTTAAAGTGGTGGAACTCGCCACAGCCTTCCAATCAGTCTTGATCGATCCAAGCTATCTGTTCTTTTTCAACACTTCTTCACTACCTTCTTCTTCTCCTTCTTCCTCACATCACATCAGTGCACTAGTTCATGTCATACTTTCCTCCACTGCTCCTCTTTAACCCATGAGTCCTCCTATCCCTCTCCATGACCTAGTCGTCAACCCTTTATCATTCCATAGGTCTTCATGGGTGATTATTTTAATATAAACCAACTATTTCCATGTAAAATTTCCATGATATATATATACGTATTATATTCATTTGAGATATAGATTAATCACAGTTTTTTTCTGTCTAAATATTTAGACTTGGTTTTTATTTAGTTTTTTTATTATGTTCTTATGATTGAACCGTGGTATATAAAACTATATATATATATAGTTTATACAACATATTCATATAAACCACCTTCATTTTCACCTAAACTCAATCATTTTTCCTCTCCTCAACTTTCCCTCAATCACTGCTTGACTCCACCCTTATTTTTTTGTCAAGTAAGGGATTATTTTTCTTTATTTTCTATATGTGAATCACTTATTTAAAAAATTTATGTATAAATTTCTGTATATATGTTCATTTATAAAACTAACCTATTTTTTATGTGTTTTGAATGATGAAAATATATTTTTAAATAATTTCGTTCAATACATGTAAATCAAGTAAGGAATCTATTTTTTTTTGTTAAATTGGAATATATAAACATATATGTGAATATATGGTATATGAATATATACATATTGGTTTTAATTATAATATGAATTAGGTTTTCATAAAACCAATTTTAGTGATTTAATTATGTTGTTGAAGAGTAAAATATTTATAAGGATTTATCAACCCTAGTTTTGGTTGTGCAAATCCCAGGTATACACTTTATGTATATATGGTTTTATGTAATTTCCAAAACCATAAATATATATATATGAACCACAATTACATATTTGTATTTCATGTATTGCTTATTTATTTATGATGGTATGATCCTAGTGATGATTTTATACAATACACGTGATGCAATTTTATAAGGGAACACAATAAAAAAACCCTTTTTTGTTATTGTGTACCTAAAAATTCTAAAAGACATTTTCACCTTCTTAATGCAATTGAATTTACATAAATATTGTTTTCTAATTTTAGATTATGTAGTTGGAAGTATCTTTTGTTAAATACATATGCATATACATTCTCATATATTTTTAGTAAATTATGTTTAATTGTGTATGCATCAATATTAATATTATGTTTTAATACATTATGAATCTACCAAAATAAATACTATTAGTTTATGATTAACCTGTTTGAAAATTCTATTTATCAGTGTTTGGAGAATATGAATCTTTAGTATAAAATATTTTCATTTCCATGAAACAAGGTTTTGAATTTAAGTGTTATTATGTCATGTGACAAACCTAATTATACTATTATTTTATGTGCACCTATAACGACCCATAATTTACATACATTGTTAATACTTCAAAATTGAAGCATACTTATTACAACATATAACAAAACCACGAAAGGACCGTATAGGTATAGTGTCTTTAGAAACTGGGAAACATAAACAACTGGTTCATAAAGCATCAACTTTGCCTCCCACTTATTTCATCATATCTAGAGTCTATTTTGGAATATCTTACTTAATAACCTTCTTCCTGACCTGGGGAAAGAAAAAATACAAAAGGGTGAGCTCAAATGCTCAGTAAGGGTAAACAATAGAAATATCAATCACATCGTATACACAAGCACATAACTTTTGGAAATCTTATCCTGCAAAAGAGATCATAATTTCATAACATGGGATAAATCATGGCAGTGAAATGTAATCACAATAATCATAACTTAAAACATGAAACTTTGTGGCATAAACACATAATCATAGAGAATCATTTCTTTTAAGTCAAGACTCATTGCCAAGACTATCTTAGTGGACAAAGTCCCTTTCTGAACCGAGTCACCCTCGTTTCAGTCCTGCTTAACTGAACCGGTATAACCTACCGGTCTAGCCATGTCTATATAATGAGATATAAAATCTTTACCCAATTCATTGGAGGGAGATATAGGTCCCACCCATCTCATAATGATACCATTCTTATGTGTGCCACAAAATGATAAACCATGCATCATAGCATAACCTATGTAATAAAAATGGGAATCTTAAACATCGTGACATGATAAAAAAAATTCATATAAGATAAAAGAATTCATAAAAATATAATTACATCACAACATAATCAAATCAATGTAATAATAGGGATAAAAACAGAACCCTTTATTATCTTAGATGGAAAATAAGTTTGATAAAACACTTGAACTCCATTCTTGAGAAAAATATCATTTCTGCTTCAAAAACACTTTTCCTTTCTTAACATGTCATAGAATTATAAACTAAAAGAAGTCGATTAAAAATAAACTTGAAAAATTGTAAAGGAAGCTTCTTGGAAATAATGTTTTAAAAATCCATTCATGCCGTATAAGTTAAAAAAACATTCTTCGCGTACTTTTGTCGGAAAAGTCAAAAAGTACCTCGTACGAAAAACGACAAAAGATTCCATTCATATCTTTTACAAAAAACTTACCGAAGGGTAAAATTGGATATAAAATATTGTAGAAATATGGAAATAATATTACATATTGAGGGAACATGGATGTGGATGATAAAATACACCCCAGTAATTACCAAAGTAAAAAACATCTCGGATAAAAGTGAGATTGTGATATTTCCCTTACCTTAGGTCCGACTTACTTTGTATGTGTCCAAACCTCCTGTATAATGATTTAAATAATGTTATTGACTTATTCCAGAATCATAATTATTTTTATGATATAATATATGGTCATATTCTTAGCTTCTTAGTAGTAATATTTCATTGCTACTTGTTATTTGGGTGTTTATAACTTTTGTTCTTATGCGTGTTTTGTCGAATAAATTATTATTCTTTTCTTTAGGTTATAGATACCTCATTTCAAGAATGGTATTAGTGTAATATATATCATATTAATTCATTCAATTCATTTATATAATCATTATGAAATGAAAATCATGTAGAACGAGTCGCATCACATCGTGGAGACGGTATTCCGTACGTACACACGAGTGATGATATCGTTCCTATGATCCTGGAATTGTATTGGAGTATATTTATACTATTTAAGAATAAATATCACTTTATAATAGTCATATATATTCATTATTTACACCATTATACCCATCCAAGTAAGGTGGTGGTGGAAAATAGATTACACCACGGCGTGGAGACGGTATTCCGTACGTACGCACACGCGGTGATTTCTTTTTCCGTAGGATGGATAGATGGTGAAATAGGGTTGTTTCATACTTATAATAACATATCAGTATATGGGTGATACTTATGTTATTACTTCATAATGAAACAACTAAATAAGAAGAAGTGGAAGAAGAAATAAAGATGAAAGAATCGGTAACGGACATTACCTCTTCTTTGAAGTGCTTCTTTGAGACCTTCTTTTAGGGCACTAAAATTGGTCTTTGAAGAAGACCAGAACCTCTAGGATGTCTCTAGGGAAGTGGAGAGGAGAAAGTGGCAGGGTTTGGCCGAGATTTAAGGCTCCAAGTGGTGTGAGGAAGAGGGGGAGGAGGTGCCCTTTTATAAGGGAGGAGAGGGGCACCATTGGAATAACTAAAACTATTATTTTATTATAAAGTCATGTTCGGTTTTAAATAGATCCAAATTGATATATTTCGAATCTAAGGTGGGGATGGGTCGAAATCCTCTCATCCAATAGAATTTAGACAAGTTTAGGTTCCTATTTTAACCTTATCATTTAGATTTAACATTAAGTTAAATAATTTTACTTTTACCATGTCTTCTTGGGTTCTTATACTATAAGGTTAATAAACTTACTATAAGCAAACAAACGAACCCCAAGTTGTTTATTATTAATATATATAACCTTATCTAAGTCATTTGGCCGAACATTAGATTTTTAAGAATAAAATAACAATTACCAATATAATATTTGTTTTAAAAACTATTTTATGTCAATTTTGACACTATTTAGTAATTGATTTTTTGTGAAAATCATAACAGAATTATTAGTTCGAACCAAGTTAATTAAATCAATACTAACATGTCATATTAACCTAGAAAATTAGTGGGATTCATAAAAAGTCTCAAATTACAGTTATTTTGGTGTTTATAACATCAATTATGTCAATATTTCATTAATAAGATAATTACTGCATCATCATTGTGTCATAAATAAATTAAATTATTTAATGTCTAAAAATTACAAATAAAATACCATTATGTAGGAAATATTTTTAGATTTCTAATGAATATTTATAGTCGAATTTATCTTATGTATAACCCCATATTAAAAATTATTTACTTATTAAACTTTGATTTTAACTATTTTAACCCTTCTTTAAATAATTTAATAATAAATGTCCTAATCTAATCCAAGTGGGCCTAAATGGTCATATTTTATTCCTAAGTTTGTTTTTGGTCGAATTTCACTTATCCAATAGAATTAGGACATGTGTTAATGTAATAATAATATCATCTTTACCCTTAATTACCCTATTTACTTTTAACCGTGGTAAAAAAAGTAAAAAGTTACTATTCACCAAAAAATATTTTCATCTCGTTGAACCACATTTTAGTACTTGATATTAACCGTGTCTCTCGGATTTTCGAAATTCCACTCACAGAAGCGGTAAAATTATGTTTTATGAAAAATTCAGTTATTTAACTACCACTTAGTGGTTTCACTATTCATCAAAAATTGAAAGTTTTTCAGAAAAATACCAAAATTTCACCCTAGGCTAATTTTGATATTCCGAATCCAAAAATGAAGTCCATTTTGAAAAATAAAATTTTTAATATTTCAAAAAGTGGTTATTACTATTCATAACGGCTAGTTTTAATAATATTTTAATAGCATATCGTTGTTTAGTGAAACTCGGTATTGCGTACGACGCACGCTATTGAGGAAGGTCGCGATTTCGTGTAAAGCAAGCCAAGCAACTGTTGTGTAGAAAAAGATTCCTTTGATGATTTATATAACATAAAAGTCTCGGGTGTTACATTCGACCCCCCATAAAATGAATTTCTCCCTCGAAATTCGTCACTTTGTAACAAACAGATGTGGATACCTCTCCCTCATCATATCCTCAAGCTCCCATGTAGTTTCTTCTAATTGGTGGTTCCTCCAAAAAACTTTCACCAATCGATTGGTCTTGTTTCGTAGGACTTTTTCGCTACGATCCAGATTCTCTATCGGTTGTTCTTCATAAGAAAGATCTTGCTCCAATGGTACAACTTCTGAGCTGAGTACATGTGAAGGGTCAGGTATGTACTTTCTCAGGAGAGATACATGGAACACATCATGAACTTGAGAGAGATTCGGTGGAAGCACCAATAGGTAAGCTACCTTCCCAACATGATCCAGTATTTCGAAAGGACCGATATATCTAGGGATCAACTTCCCCTTCTTTCCAAATCTCATAACCCTCTTCCAGGGAGATATTCGTAAGAACACTTTATCGCCCACTTCAAACTCTAGGTCTTTTCTTCTGCTGTCGGCATAACTTTTCTGTCGACTCTGAGCTGCTCTTATATGTTGTTGAATAGATCTGACCTTTTCTGCCATTTCATCAATGAGATCAGGTCCTAATAGCTTTCTTTCCCAACTTCATCCCAGCAAGTTGGAGTCCTGCATTTCATTCCATAGAGAGCTTCATAAGGAGACATCTGAATACTAGAGTGAAAGCTATTATTATAAGAAAATTCCACCAAAGGTAGGTGTTGATCCCAACCTCCTTTGAAATCCATAGAGCAAGCTGTCAACATATCTTCTAGGGTTTTAATTGTTCTCTCAGACTGACCGTCTGTCTGAGGATGATAAGCAGTGCTGAAACTCAACTCTGTATCTAGAGTATGCTGAAGACTTCGCCAGAACTTCGAGGTAAATCTCGGATCCCGATCAAATATAATAGAAAGTGGTACTCCATGCAATCTTACCACTTCCTTTACATATATCCTGGCTAGCTGATCCAGAGAGAAATCCTCTCTAATAGCAATGAAGTGTGCATACTTTGTAAGATGATCAACTATGACCCAGACAACATTATTGCCTTTGGATGTTTTAGGAAGTCCTGTGACAAAGTCCATAGTGATGTTTTCCCATTTCTATTCGGGTATGGGTAATGGTTGTAACATCCCCTTAGACTTTTGTCTCTCAGCTTTAACTTGATGACAAACCAAGCATCGAGAGACATATTCAGCAACATCTCTTTTCATGCCATCCCACCAGAAGTACTCTTTCAGGTCCCTATACATCTTCGTGCTTCTAGGATGAATAGAGAATGAAGAACTATGAGCCTCATACAACAACTCCTTCTTTAATTCGGGGATGGGAGGAACACAAACCCGATTCCTGAACTTTATTATCCCATCACAATCAAGGTTGAACTCAGGAACATTTCTTACCTTCTTTTGTAACTCGACATCTTCTTTCTGTGCCTCTTTAATCTTCACATGTATAGATGGTTGAACATTCATTTGATAAAGATAAGATTTTTCCCCTTCCATTATAATTCCAAGATCCATCCTTTGTAAATCCATAAATATTGGATCTTTTGTTATCCTCATCATGGATAAACTAGCATGGTCTTGTCGACTTAATGCATCTTCCACCTTGTTTCCCTTCCCAGGGTGGTAATGGATTGAGCAGTCATAATCCTTAATCAGCTCCAACCATCTTCTTTGACGCATATTCAGCTCCTTTTGTGTGAAAATATACTTTAAACTTTTATGATCAGTATAAATATCACACCTTTCACCATAAAGGTAATGCCTCTAAATATTTAATGCAAAGATTACCGCAGCTAACTCCAAATCATGTGTTGGGTAATTTTTCTCATGGATTTTCAACTATCGTGAGGCATAAGCTATCACCATATCATTTTTCATAAGAAAACACCCCAATCCCTTCTTGGATGCATCACTGTAGATCACAAACCTTTCTCCACTACAAGGCAGTGTGAGCACAAGTGCACTGGATAACCTTCTTTTCAACTCCTTGAAATTCTCTTCACATTCTTCCGTCCAGACAAACTTAACTCTTTTCCGAGTCAAATTGGTGAGTGGATTAGATAATCGTGAAAAATCTTTCACAAAACGTCGATAATATCCAGCCAAACCAAGAAAAATTCAGATCCCAGTTACTGTTGTTGGTCTCAACCATCTTTCGATAACCTCTGTTTTTGCTGGATCCACAGATATCCCCTCTTTTGAGATTATGTGACCCAAAAATGCAACTTTTTGAAGCCAAAATTCACACTTGGTAAATTTGGCATAAAGCTTCTCCTTTCTCAGGGTCTTCAATATAATTCTCAAGTGATCTTCATGTTCTTCCTTTCTCTTTGAATAGACAAGAATATCTTCTATAAAGACTACCACAAATTGATCAAGATAGTCTCTAAAGACTCTATTCATCAGATCCATGAAGATAGAAGGGGCATTAGTAAGACCAAATGGCATCACTATAAATTCATAGTGTTCATACCTTGTACGGAAAGTCGTCTTTGGTATATCCTCCCGTTTGACCCTTAATTGATGATACCCTGAATGAAGATCAATCTTGGAAAAGTATTGAGCTCCGCGTAGTTGGTTAAATAGGTCATTAATGTCGGGGAGAGGATATTTGTTCTTGATAGTGATCTGGTTAAGTTCTCGATAATCAATGCAGAGTCTCATTGATCCATCTTTCTTCTTAACAAATAGAATAGGTGCTCCCCAAGGTGACGCACTAGGGCGTATGAATCCCTTATCAAGATTCTCTTGGAGTTGCTTCTTCAATTCCTACAACTCAATTGGAGCCATTCTATAAGGTGTCTTTGAAATAGGCAAAGCACCCGGTACGAGTTCTATTGAGAACTCAACTTCACGATTTGGTGGAAGTCCCGGTAATTCCTCCGGAAAGACATCATCAAACTCCTGTACAATGGAAATATTCTTAATCGTGAGTTTCTCACCAACCATTTGAGATAAATAACCTTCATTTAGTGGAATCAAGACCCATAAGATGGAAGAAATTTCCACTGGAAGGTTATGTTCATCCTTGCATTGATAGACGATCATAGATTGATCTGGAATATGAAATGTGACTTACCTTCTTTGGCAATTGATATGAGCTCCATAAAAAGAAAGCCAATCCATGCCAAGAATCACATCAAATTCCACTATAGGAAGGATCACAAGATTTGCAGGAAGCACTTTCACACAAACTTTGATCAGAGAAGAATTATAAACTTTTGATGCGATTGTTGTGCCATTAGGTGTTGTCACAACTAACTCAACATCTAATTATTGAGGTAATAAGGTGATACCCTTAGAAAATTATTTAGAAATAAAAGACTGGGTGGATCTAGAATCAAATAAAACATTTGCTACTTTAGAGTGGATGGTAAGTGCACCTTTCACCAAATCGTTATCGTACTCCACATCGCTGATAGAAATTGAATGAGACTTTCCTTTGTCTTTAGCCTTAATATTTTTTTGACATCAACCATCATCAACCCTTGGATTTGGGCATTTATTGGCATAATGCCCCATCTCCTTGCACTTGAAACATTTATGTGTAGTAGGTTCATTCTGTGTATCCCTTCCTTTTTTTTGCATCATTAGACATCTTCTTCCCATCATCGCGGCATTCAAATGCCCGATGACCTTCCTTTCCACATTTGAAACATTTACTTGTCCCTTTAAGACAACTCCCTCCATGTTTCTTTCCACACTTTGAGCATAAGGGAAAGCTCATATTCTTTTCAGTGTGGTCTTTAGATTTTCCTTTGAATTCCATTTTCCTCTTCTTGTCAAACCCATATGACTGATGGGTTACTCCAATCTCCATCTCGACTTTGAGAGCACATCGAACGATTTCCTCGTAGCTATTGAAGTCCCTTATGGCTAACACCCTTCGAAGACTTGGTTTTAAGCCACTAAATAATCAATCGATCTTACTCTCAGGATGGATAATAATACCAGAAGCGTACCTTGCAAGTCTTGTAAAATTTGCTTCATAGGTAGCAACAAATTCATCATCCTTTTGCTTCAGTTCAAGAAACTCTTTCTCCATCTTTGTTCGGAGAATATAAGGGAAGTACTTATTGAAAAATAAGTTCTTGAACTCGTCCCATTCCATGGACTCAATTTCATCCCTTTGCCTCGTATTCTTAATAAGATTCCACCATTGATCAGCATCTTCTTCCAAACGATACACTGCTAGGATGAATTTATCATGTTCAGAACATTGAAGAACTGAAAATATCTTTTTAGTAGTACTAATCCATTGTTCAGAAACTAATGGATCAGTAGACCCGCTGAAAGAAGGTGGACGCTGCCTCATGAAGGATTCAACATAATGTTGATCCTTCCTTTGCTCGTTTGGAAGTCCTACATGATTCATAGCTTGAGAAAGTTGTGTGAGCATGGCTACAAGATTTTTCATTCCAGCTCCTGTAACACCCGGGACTTTTATGTTATATAAATCATCAAAGGAATCTTTTTCTACACAACACTTTCTTGGCTTGCTTTACATGCAATCGCGACCTTCCTCGATAGCTTGCGTCGTACGCAATACCGAGTTTCACTAAACAACAATATGCTATTAAAACTAGCCGTTATGAATAGTAATAACCACTTTTTGAAATTTTATAAATTTTATTTTTCAAAATGGACTTCATTTTTGGACTCAGAATATCGAAATTAGCCTAGGGTGAAATTTTGGTATTTTTCTGAAAACTTTCAATTTTTGATGAATAGTGAAACCACTAAGTGGTAGGTTAAAAACTGAATTTTGCATAAAACTTAATTTTACCGCTTATGTGAATGGAATTTCGAAAATCCGACAGACACGGTTGATATCAGTAAGTAAAATGTGGTTCAATGAGATAAAAATAATTTTTTGGTGAATAGTAACTTTTTACGATTTTTACCGCGGTTAATAGTAAATAGGGTAACTAAGGGTAAATATGATATTAATATTACCCTAACACATGTCCAAATTCTATTGGACAAGTGTAATTCGACCAAAAACAAACTTAGGAATAAAATATGACCATTTAGGCCCACTTGGATTAGATTAGGACATTTATTATTAATTTATTTAAAGAAGGGTTAAAATAGTTAAAATCAAAGTTTAATAAGTAAATAATTTTTAATATAGGGTTATACATAAGATAAATTCTATTGTAAATATTCATTAGAAAGCTAAAAAGATTTCCTACATGATGGTATTTTATTTGTAATTTTTAGACATCAAATAATTTAATTTATTTATGACACAATGATGATACAGTAATTATCTTATTAATGAAATATTGACAAAATTGATAATATAAATACCAAAAAAAATGTAATTTGAGACTTTTTATGAATTACACTAATTTTCTAGGTTACTATGATATATTAGTATTGATTTAATCAACTTGGTTCGAGCATATAATTCTGTTATGACTTTCACAAAAATCATATATCAAATAGTGTCAAAATTGACACAAAATAGTTTTTTAAATCAAATATTATATTATTAATTGTTATTTTATTCATAAAAATCTAAGGTTCGGCCAAATGACTTAGATAAGGATATATATATTAATAATAAACAATTTGGGGTTCGTTTGGCATGTTATAGTAAGTGTATTAACCATATAGTGAAAGAAAACAAAAAGACATGGTAAAAGTTAAATTATTTAACTTAGAGTTAAATCTAATTGATAAGGTTAAAAGAATACCCTAAACTTGTCTAAATCCTATTGGTTGATAGTCTTTCGACCCTTACCCACTTTATCTTCGAAATAAGACCCTTTGGAACCATTATAAACCGATTTTGACTTTAATATAAAATAATATTTTGAGATATTCCTAAGGTGCCCCTCTCCTCCCTTATAAAAGGGCACCTCCTCCCCCTCCTCCTCACACCAAATTGAGCACTCAAGCTCGGCCAACCCCTGCCATTTTCTCCTCTCCACTTCCCTAGAATAATTCTAGAGGTCCTGGTCTTCTCCAAAGACCAATCTTAGTTCCTTAAGTGGAGGATTCAAAGAGGCGTTCCAAAGAAGAGGTAATATCCATTACCGATCTTTTCAATTTCTTTCTTCTTCAACTTCTTCTTCTTTAGTTGTTTCATGATAAAGTAATAACATAAGTATTACTTACATACTGATATGTTATTATAAATATGAAACAACCCTAATTCACCTTCTATCCATCCTACGGAAAAATGAAATCACCGCGCGTGCGTACGAACGGAATACCGTCTCCACGCCGTGGTGTAATCTATTTTCCACCATCACCTTACAAGGATGGGTATAATGGTGTAATGAGTAAATATATATGATTATTATTAAGTAATATTGATACTGAAATAATATATATATATACTCCAATACAATTCCACGATCATAGGAACGATATCATCACTCGTGCGTACGTACGGAATACCGTCTCCACGATGTGATGCGATTCGTTCTACATGATCTTCATTTCATAATGATTATATAAATGAATTGAATGAATGAATATGGTATATACTACACTAATACCATTCTGGAAATGAATTATATATAACCTAAAGATAAGAATAAGAATTTATTCAACAAAACACGCATAAGAACAAAAAGTTATAAAGACCCGAGTAACAAGTAACAATGAAATATTACTAACAAGAAGTTAATAATATGACCATATATGATCTCATATCAATATGTATGATTCTGGAATAAGTCAATAACATTATTTAAACCATTATACAGGAGCTTCGGACACGTACAAAGCAAATTGGACCTAAGGTAAGGGAAATATCACAATCTCATTTTTATCCGAGATTGTTTATTCGTAAGTATTTACTGGGGTGTATTTTATCATCCACATCCATGTTCCCTCAATATGTAATATTGTTTCCATCCACTTGAAATAGTTTAAATCCAATTTTACCCTTAGGTGAGTTTTTAGTAAAGAATATGAAAGGAATCTTTTGTTGTTTTTCCGTACGAGGTATTTTTTGACTTTTCCGACAAAAGAACGAGAAGAATGTTTTTTTAACTTATACGGCATGAATGGATTTTTAAAACATTACTTCAAAGAAACTTCCTTTACAAGTTTTCAAGTTTATTTTTAATCAACTTCTTTTATTTTAAAGTTTTATGACATGTTATGAAAGGAAAAATGTTTTTGAAGAAGAAAGGATATTTTCCTCAAGAATTCAATTCAAGTGTTTTATCAAAATTATTTTCCATCTAAGATAATAATGGGTTCTGTTTCTATCCATATTTTTACATTGGTTTGACTATGTTGTGATGGAATTATGTTTATTAATTCCTTTATCATATATGAATTGATTTATGATGTCATGATGTTTCAAGAATCCCATTTTTGTTATATGTGTTATGCGATGATGTATGTTTTATGATTATGTGGCACACATAAGAAAGGATTCATTATAAGATGGGTGGGACCTATATCTCCCTCCAATGAATTGGGTAAAGATTTTATATCTCATGAGATAGACATGGCTGGAACAGAAGGTTATTTCGGTTCAGTGATACAGGACTGAAACGAGGAGTGAACTCGGTTCAGAAAGGGACTTTGTCCACTAAGATAGTCTTGGCAATGAGTCATGACTAACAAGAAATGATTTTCCATGATTATGTGTGCATGCCACAAAGATTCAAGTTTTATGTTATGATTATGGGGATCTCATTTTCACTTCTATGATTTATTCCATGTTAAGATATTATGATCTCTTTTGCAGGTTTTAATTTTCAAAAAGATATGATATGATTTTTATTTCCTTTATTTGCCCTTGCTGAGCATTTGAGCTCACCCTTTTATGTTTTCTTTTCCCCAGGTCAGGAAGATGGATATTAAGTAGAATATGCTAAAAGGGACCCTAGATATGATGAAATAAATGGGAGACACTGTAGAAGATTTATGAACCAGTTGTTTATGTTTCCCAATTTCTAAAGACACTATACCTATACGGTCCTTTGTGGTTTTGTCATATGTTGTAATAAGTGTGCTTCAATTTTGAAGTATTAACAATGTATGTAAAGTATGGGTCGTTATAGTTGGTATCAGAGGCAAAGGAGGTAGGAATGTATCCGATCCTAGGGAACTCTGACATGTGAGCGTTGGACGAAGCATGGCTCTCCGCCCAAGGGCTTCATGAGGAAATGGCTGCCACTGGGGATGGTGGTGTGTCCCGCCCAGGGGGTGTAGCCGCCCATGGAGTGCCCTGATAGGTATCAATTGTAGTCCACTGGAAGTAATTCTAGATTGCTACAGTTGGTATCAGAGGAAAGGTATAGTCAACCTTTGGAAACTAGGATGTGAAAGCCTTAGTAAGAACCCTAAGGATAAGTCTAAGCATAGAACACAATCTTAGTGTTTTAGAAATGTCCTTGAATAACCTAGGATAAGACCTTAAGCATGAAAATTTTATTCTTGAATTATGTGGTTTTCCTATTATAATTAGTGTTGCTCACACTATTCTTCTTGGTTTTAGTCAATGGCTGGAACCCGAAGGAACCGTGTTAATGCGGAATGCGATGGGAAATGCAATGATTGTCCCCCTGAGCAACCAAACGATATGGGAGCTGGAATGCAAAATATTGTAGCCATGCTCACACAACTTTCTCAAGCTATGAATCATGCAGGACTTCCAAACGAGCAAAGGAAGGAGCAACATTCTGTTGAATCCTTCATGAGGCAGCGTCCACCTTCTTTCAGTGGGTCTACTGATCCATTAGTTGCTGAACAATGGATTAGTACTACTGAAAAGATATTTTCAGTTCTTCAATGTTCTGAACATGATAAAGTCATCCTAGCAGTGTATCGTTTGGAAGGAGATGCGGATCAATGGTGGAATCTTGTTAAGAATACGAGGCAAAGGGATGAAATTGAGTCTATGGAATGGGACGAGTTCAAGAACATATTTTTCAATAAGTACTTCCCTCGTATTCTCCGAACAAAGATGGAGAAAGAGTTCCTTGAACTGAAGCAAAGGGATGATGAATCTGTTGGTACCTATGAAGCAAATTTTACCAGACTTGCAAGGTACGCTTCTGGTATTATTATCCAACCGAGAGTAAGATCGATCGATTCTTTAGTTGCTTAAAACCAAGTCTTCGAAGGGCGTTAGCCATAAGGGACTTCAATAGCTACGAGGAAATCGTTCGATGTGCTCTCAAAGTCGAGATGGAGATTGGAGTAACCCATCAGTCACATGGGTTTGATAAGAAGAGGAAGATGGAATTCAAAGAAAAATCTAAAGAGCACACGGAAAAGAAGATGAACTTTCCCTTATGCTCAAAGTGTGGAAAGAAACACGGAGGGAGTTGTCTTAAAGGGACAAGTAAATGTTTTAAATGTGGAAAGGAAGGTCATCGGGCATTTGAATGCCGTGATAATGGGAAGAAGATGTCTAATGACGCAAACAAAGGAAGGGATACACAGAATGAACCTACAACACTTCAATGTTTCAAGTGCAAGGAGATGGGGCATTATGCCAATCAATGCCCAAATCCAAGGGTTGATGATGATGGTCGACGTCAACAAACTCTTAAAGCTAAAGACAAAGGAAAGTCACATGCAATTTCTATCAGCGATGTGGAGTACGATAACGATGTGGTGAAAGGTACACTTACCATCCACTCTAAAGTAGCAAATGTTTTATTTGATTCTGGATCCACCCACTCTTTTATTTCTGAAAAATTTTCTAAGGGTATCACCGTATTACCTCAACAATTAGATGTTGAGTTAGCTGTGACAACACCTAATGGCACATCAATCGCATCAGAAGTTTATAATTCTTCTCCGATCGAAGTTTGTGGGAAAGTGCTTCCTGCAAATCTTGTGATCCTTCCTTTAGTGGAATTTGATGTGATTCTTGGCATGGATTGGCTTTCTCTACATGGAGCTCATATCAATTGCCAAAGAAGGGAAGTCACATTTCATATTCCAGATCAACCTACGATCGTCTATCAATGCAAGGATGAACATAACCTTCCAGTGGAAATTTCTTCCATCTTATGGGTATTGATTCCACTAAATGAAGGTTATTTATCTCAAATAGTTAGTGAGAAACTCACGATTAAGAATATGCCCATTGTACGGGAGTTTGATGATGACTTTCCGGAGGAATTACCGTGTCTTCCACCAAATCGTGAAGTTGAGTTTTCAATAGGACTCGTACCGGGTGCTTTGCCTATTTCAAAGACACCTTATAGAATGGCCCCAATTGAGTTGCAGGAATTGAAGAAGCAACTCCAAGAGAATCTTGATAAGGGATTCATACGCCCTAGTGCGTCACCTTGGGGAGCACCTGTTCTATTTGTTAAGAAGAAAGATGGATCAATGAGACTCTTCATTGATTATCGAGAACTTAACAAGATCACTATCAAGAACAAATATCCTCTCCCACGCATTGATGACTTATTTGACCAACTACGCGGAGCTCAATACTTTTCCAAGATTGATCTTCGTTCAGGGTATCATCAATTAAGGGTCAAAAGGGAGGATATACCAAAGACGGCTTTCCGTACAAGGTATGGACACTATGAATTTATAGTGATGCCATTTGGTCTTACTAATGCCCCTGCTATCTTCATGGATCTAATGAATAGAGTCTTTAGAGACTATCTTGATCAATTTGTGGTAGTCTTTATAGACGATATTCTTGTCTATTCAAAGAGCAAGGAAGAACATGAAGATCACTTGAGAATTATATTGAAGACCCTGAGAAAGGAGAAGCTTTATGCCAAATTTACCAAGTGGTAATTTTGGCTTCAAAAAGTTGCATTTTTGGGTCACATAATCTCAAAAGAGGGGATATATGTGGATCCAGCAAAAACAGAGGTTATCGAAAGATGGTCGAGACCAACCACAGTAACTGAGATCCGAAGTTTTCTTGGTTTGGCTGGATATTATCGACGTTTTGTAAAAGATTTTTCACGATTATCTAATCCACTCACCAAGTTGACTCGGAAAGGAGTTAAGTTTGTCTGGATAGAGGAATGTGAAGAGAATTTCAAGGAGTTGAAAAGAAGGTTATCCAGTGCACCTGTGCTCACACTGCCTTGTAGTGGAGAAAGGTTTGTGATCTACAGTGATGCATCCAAGAAGGGATTGGGGTGTGTTCTTATGCAAAATGATATGGTGATAGCTTATGCCTCACGACAGTTGAAAATCCATGAGCAAAATTACCCAACACATGATTTGGAGTTGGCTGCGGTAATCTTTGCATTAAAGATTTGGAGGAATTACCTTTATGGTGAAAGGTGTGATATTTATACTGATCATAAGAGTTTAAAGTATATTTTCACACAAAAGGAGCTGAATATGCGTCAAAGAAGATGGTTGGAGATGATTAAGGATTATGACTGCTCAATCCATTACCACCTTGGGAAAGCAAACAAGGTGGCAGATGCATTAAGTCGACAAGACCATGCTAGTTTATCCATGATGAGGATCACAAAAGATCCAATATTTATGGATTTACAAAGGATGGATCTTGGAATTATAATGAAAAGGGAAAAATCTTATCTTTCTCAAATGAATGTTCAACCATCTATACATGTGAAGATTAAAGAGGCACAGAAAGAAGATGTCGAGTTACAAAAGAAGGTGAGAAATGTTCCTGAATTCAACCTTGATTGTGATGGGATAATAAAGTTCAGGAATCGGGTTTGTGTTCCTCCCATCCCCGAATTAAAGAAAGAGCTGCTGGATGAGGCTCATAGTTCTTCATTCTCTATTCATCCTGGAAGCACGAAGATGTATAGGGACCTGAAAGAGTACTTCTGGTGGGATGGCATGAAAAGAGATGTTGCTAAATATGTCTCTCGATGCTTGGTTTGTCAACAAGTTAAAGCTGAGAGACAGAAGTCTAAGGGGATGTTACAACCATTACCCATACCCGAATGGAAATGGGAAAACATCACTATGGACTTTGTCACAGGACTTCCTAAAACATCCAAAGGCAATAATGCTATCTGGGTCATAGTTGATCGTCTTACAAAGTCTGCACACTTCATTCCTATTAGAGAGGATTTCTCTCTAGATCAGCTTGCCAGGATATATGTAAAGGAAGTGGTAAGATTACATGGAGTACCACTTTCTATTATATCTGATCGGGATCCGAGATTTACCTCGAAGTTCTGGCGAAGTCTTCAGCATACTCTAGATACAGAGTTGAGTTTCAGCACTGCTTATCATCCCCAGACAGACGGTCAGTCTGAGAGAACAATTCAAACCCTAGAAGATATGTTGAGAGCTTGCTCTATGGATTTCAAAGGAGGTTGGGATCAAAACCTACCTTTGGTGGAATTTTCTTATAATAATAGCTTTCACTCCAGTATTCAGATGGCTCCTTATGAAGCTCTCTATGGAAAGAAATGCAGGACTCCAACTTGCTGGGATGAAGTTGGGGAAAGAAAGCTATTAGGACCTGATCTCGTTGATGAAATGGCAGAAAAGGTCAGATCTATTCAACAACACATAAGAGCAGCTCTGAGTCGACAGAAAAGTTATGCCGACAACCGAAGAAAAGACCTAGAGTTTGAAGTAGGTGATAAAGTGTTCTTACGAATATCTCCCTGGAAGAGGGTTATGAGATTTGGAAAGAAGGGGAAGTTGAGCCCTAGATATATCGGTCCTTTTGAAATACTGGATCGTGTTGGGAAGGTAGCTTACCGATTGGCGCTTCCACCGAATCTCTCTCAAGTTCACGATGTGTTCCATGTATCTCTCCTGAGAAAGTACATACCAGATCCTTCACATGTACTCAGCTCAGAAGTTGTACCGCTGGAGCAAGATCTTTCTTATGAAGAACAGCCGATAGAGATTCTGGATCGTAGCGAAAAAGTCCTACGAAACAAGACCACTCGCTTGGTGAAAGTTTTATGGAGAAACCACCAACTTGAAGAAGCTACATGGGAGCTTGAGGATATGATGAGGGAGAAGTATCCTCATTTGTTTGTTGCAAAGTGAAGAATTTCGAGGGATAAATTCTTTTTAAGGGGGGTAGAATGTAACACCCGGGACTTTTATGTTATATAAATCATCAAAGGAATCTTTTTCTACACAACACTTGCTTGGCTTGCTTTACACGCAATCGCGACCTTCCTCGATAGCTTGCGTCGTACGCAATACCGAGTTTCACTAAACAACAATATGCTATTAAAACTAGCCGTTATGAATAGTAATAACCACTTTTTGAAATTTTATAAATTTTATTTTTCAAAATGGACTTCATTTTTGGACTCAGAATATCGAAATTAGCCTAGGGTGAAATTTTGGTATTTCTCTGAAAACTTTCAATTTTTGATGAATAGTGAAACCACTAAGTGGTAGGTTAAAAACTGAATTTTGCATAAAACTTAATTTTACCACTTCTGTGAATGGAATTTCGAAAATCCGACAGACACGGTTGATATCAGTAAGTAAAATGTGGTTCAATGAGATAAAAATAATTTTTTGGTGAATAGTAACTTTTTACGATTTTTACCGCGGTTAATAGTAAATAGGGTAACTAAGGGTAAATATGATATTAATATTACCCTAACACATGTCCTAATTCTATTGGACAAGTGTAATTCGACCAAAAACAAACTTAAGAATAAAATATGACCATTTAGGCCCACTTGGATTAGATTAGGACATTTATTATTAATTTATTTAAAGAAGGGTTAAAATAGTTAAAATCAAAGTTTAATAAGTAAATCATTTTTAATATAGGGTTATACATAAGATAAATTCGATTGTAAATATTCATTAGAAAGCTAAAAAGATTTCCTACATGATGGTATTTTATTTGTAATTTTTAGACATCAAATTATTTAATTTATTTATGACACAAAGATGATGCAGTAATTTTCTTATTAATGAAATATTGACAAAATTGATAATATAAATACCAAAATAAATGTAATTTGAGACTTTTTATGAATTACACTAATTTTCTAGGTTACTATGATATATTAGTATTGATTTAATCAACTTGGTTCGAGCATATAATTCTGTTATGACTTTCCCAAAAATCATATATCAAATAGTGTCAAAATTGACACAAAATAGTTTTTTAAATCAAATATTATATTATTAATTGTTATTTTATTCATAAAAATCTAAGGTTCGGCCAAATGACTTAGATAAGGATATATATATTAATAATAAACAATTTGGGGTTCGTTTGGCATGTTATAGTAAGTGTATTAACCATATAGTGAAAGAAAACAAAAAGACATGGTAAAAGTTAAATTATTTAACTTAGAGTTAAATCTAATTGATAAGGTTAAAAGAATACCCTAAACTTGTCTAAATCCTATTGGTTGATAGTATTTCGACCCTTCCCCACTTTATCTTCGAAATAAGACCCTTTGGAACCATTATAAACCGATTTTGACTTTAATATAAAATAATATTTTGGGATATTCCTAAGGTGCCCCTCTCCTCCCTTATAAAAGGGCACCTCCTCCCCCTCCTCCTCACACCAAATTGAGCACTCAAGCTCGGCCAACCCATGCCATTTTCTCCTCTCCACTTACCTAGAATAATTCTAGAGGTCCTGGTCTTCTCCAAAGACCAATCTTAGTTCCTTAAGTGGAGGATTCAAAGAGGCGTTCCAAAGAAGAGGTAATATCCATTACCGATCTTTTCAATTTCTTCATGATAAAGTAATAACATCAGTATTACTTACATACTGATATGTTATTATAAATATGAAACAACCCTAATTCACCTTCTATCCATCCTACGGAAAAATGAAATCACCGCGCGTGCGTACGAACGGAATACCGTCTCCACGCCGTGGTGTAATCTATTTTCCACCATCACCTTACAAGGATGGGTATAATGGTGTAATGAGTAACTATATATGATTATTATTAAGTAATATTGATACTGAAATAATATATATATATACTCCAATACAATTCCACGATCATAGGAACGATATCATCACTCGTGCGTACGTACGGAATACCGTCTCCACGATGTGATGCGATTCGTTCTACATGATCTTCATTTCATAATGATTATATAAATGAATTGAATGAATGAATATGGTATATACTACACTAATACCATTCTGGAAATGAATTATATATAACCTAAAGATAAGAATAAGAATTTATTCAACAAAACACGCATAAGAACAAAAAGTTATAAAGACCCGAGTAACAAGTAACAATGAAATATTACTAACAAGAAGTTAATAATATGACCATATATGATCTCATATCAATATGTATGATTCTGGAATAAGTCAATAACATTATTTAAACCATTATACAGGAGCTTCGGACACGTACAAAGCAAATTGGACCTAAGGTAAGGGAAATATCACAATCTCATTTTTATCCGAGATTGTTTATTCGTAAGTATTTACTGGGGTGTATTTTATCATCCACATCCATGTTCCCTCAATATGTAATATTGTTTCCATCCACTTGAAATAGTTTAAATCCAATTTTACCCTTAGGTGAGTTTTTAGTAAAGAATATGAAAGGAATCTTTTGTTGTTTTTCCGTACGAGTTATTTTTTGACTTTTCCGACAAAAGAACGAGAAGAATGTTTTTTAACTTATACGGCATGAATGGATTTTTAAAACATTACTTCAAAGAAGCTTCCTTTACAAGTTTTCAAGTTTATTTTTAATCAACTTCTTTTATTTTAAAGTTGTATGACATGTTATGAAAGGAAAAATGTTTTTGAAGAAGAAAGGATATTTTCCTCAAGAATTCAATTCAAGTGTTTTATCAAAATTATTTTCCATCTAAGATAATAAAGGGTTATGTTTCTATCCATATTTTTACATTGGTTTGACTATGTTGTGATGGAATTATGTTTATGAATTCCTTTATCATATATGAATTGATTTATGATGTCATGATGTTTCAAGAATCCCATTTTTGTTATATGTGTTATGCGATGATGTATGTTTTATGATTATGTGGCACACATAAGAAAGGATTCATTATAAGATGGGTGGGACCTATATCTCCCTAAAATGCATTGGGTAAAGATTTTATATCTCATGAGATAGACATGGCTGGAACGGAAGGTTATTTCGGTTCAGTGATACAGGACTGAAACGAGGAGTGAACTCGGTTCAGAAAGGGACTTTGTCCACTAAGATAGTCTTGGCAATGAGTCATGACTAACAAGAAATGATTTTCCATGATTATGTGTGCATGCCACAAAGATTCAAGTTTTATGTTATGATTATGGGGATCTCATTTTCACTTCTATGATTTATTCCATGTTAAGATATTATGATCTCTTTTGCAGGTTTTAATTTTCAAAAAGATATGATATGATTTTTATTTCCTTTATTTGCCCTTGCTGAGCATTTGAGCTCACCCTTTTATGTTTTCTTTTCCCCAGGTCAGGAAGATGGATATTAAGTAGAATATGCTAAAAGGGACCCTAGATATGATGAAATAAATGGGAGACACTGTAGAAGATTTATGAACCAGTTGTTTATGTTTCCCAGTTTCTAAAGACACTATACCTATACGGTCCTTTGTGGTTTTGTCATATGTTGTAATAAGTGTGCTTCAATTTTGAAGTATTAACAATGTATGTAAAGTATGGGTCGTTATAGCTCCCATAACGTTTGGTTGCTTAGGGGGACAATCATTGCATTTCCCGTCGCATTCCGCATTAACACGGTTCCTTCAGGTTCCAGCCATTGACCAAAACCAAGAAGAATAGTGTGAGCAACACTAATTATAATAGGAAAACCACATAATCAAGAATAAAATTTCACACTTAAGGTCTTATCCTAGTTTTTCATGGCCATTTCTAAAACACTAATATTGCGTTCTATGCTTAGACTTATCCTTAGGGTTCTTACTGAGGCTTTTACATCCTAGTTTCCAAAGGTTGACTATACCTTTCCTCTAATACCAAATATAACGACCCATACTTTACATACATTGTTAATACTTAAAAATTGAAGCATACTTATTACAACATATAACAAAACCACGAAAGGACCGTATAGGTAGAGTGTCTTTAGAAACTGGGAAACATAAACAACTGGTTCATAAAGCATCAAATTTGCCTCCCACTTATTTCATCATATCTAGAGTCCCTTTTGAAATATCTTACTTAATAACCTTCTTCCTGACCTGGGGAAAGAAAACATACAAAAGGGTGAGCTCAAATGCTCAGTAAGGGTAAAAAAAAGAAATATCAATCACATCGTATACACAAGCACATAACTTTTGGAAATCTTATCCTGCAAAAGAGATCATAATTTCATAACATGGGATAAATCATGGCAGTGAAATGTAATCACAATAATCATAACTTAAAACATGAAACTTTGTGGCATACGCACATAATCATAGAGAATCAATTCTTGTTTGTCAAGACTCATTTCCAAGACTATCTTAGTGGACAAAGTCCCTTTCTGAACCGAGTCACCCCCATTTCAGTCCTGTTTCACTAAACCGGTATAACCTACCGTTCCAGCCATGTCTATCTCATGAGATATAAAATCATTACCCAATGTATTGAAGGGAGATATAGGTCCCACCCATCTCATAATGATACCATTCTTATGTGTGCCACAAAATCATAAACCATACATCATAGCATAACCCATGTAATAAAAATGGGAATCTTAAACATCGTGACATCATAAAAAAAATTCATATAAGATAAAAGAATTAATAAAAATATAATTCCATCAAAACATAATCAAATAAATGTAATAATATGGATAAAAACAGAACCCTTTATTATCTTAGATGGAAAATAATTTTTATAAAACACTTGAACTCCATTCTTGAGAAAAATATCATTTCTGCTTCAAAAACACTTTTCCTTTCTTAAAATGTCGTACAATTATAAACTAAAAGAAGTCGAATAAAAATAAACATGAAAACTTGTAAATGAAGCTTCTTGGAAATAATGTTTTAAAAATCCATTCATGCCGTATAAGTTAAAAAAAACATTCTTCTCGTACTTTTGTCGAAAAAGTCAAAAAGTACCTCGTACGAAAAATGACAAAAGATTCCTTTCATATCATTTACAAAAAACATACCGAAGGGTAAAATTGGATATAAACTATTGTAGAAGGATGTAAATAATATTACATATTGAGGGAAAATGGATGTGGATGATAAAATACACCCCAGTAATTACCAAAGTAAAAACAATCTCGGATAAAAGTGAGATTGTGATATTTCCCTTACCTTAGGTCCGACTTGCTTTGTAAGTGTCCAAACCTCCTGTATAATGATTTAAATAATGTTATTTACTTATTCCAGAATCATAATTATTTTTATGATATCATATATGGTCATCTTTATAGCTTCTTAGTAGTAATATTTCATTGCTACTTGTTATTTGGGTGTTTGTAACTTTTGTTCTTATGTGTGTTTTGTCGAATAAATTCTTATTCTTTTCTTTAGGTTATAGATACCTCATTTAAATAATGGTATTAGTGTAATATATATCATATTCATTCCTTAAATTCATTTATATAATCATTATGAAATGAAAATCATGTAGAACGAGTCGCATCACATCGTGGAGACGGTATTCCGTACGTACGCATGAGTGATGATATCGTTCTTATGATCGTGGAATTGTATTGGAGTATATGTATACTATTTCAGAATCAATATCACTTTATAATAGTCATATATAGTCATTATTTACACCATTATACCCATCCAAGTAAGGTGGTGGTGGAAAATAGATTACACCACGCCGTGGAGACGGTATTCCGTACGTACGCACATGCGGTGATTTCTTTTTCCGTAGGATGGATAGATGGTGAAATAAGGTTGTTTAATACTTATAATAACATATCGGTATATAAGTGATACTGATGTTATTACTTCATAATGAAACAACTAAATAAGAAGAAGTGGAAGAAGAAATAAAGATGAATGAATCGGTAACGGACATTACCTCTTCTTTGAAGTGCTTCTTTGAGACCTTCTTTTAGGGCACTAAAATTGGTCTTTGAAGAAGACCAGAACCTCTAGGATGTCTCTAGGGAAGTGTATAGGAGAAAGTGGAATGGGTTGGCCAATATTGAAGGCTCCAAGTGGTGTGAGGAAGAGGGGGAGGAGGTGCCCTTTTATAAGGGAGGAGAGGGGCACCTTTGGAATAACAAAAACTATTATTTTATTATAAAGTCAAGTTCGGTTTTAAATAGCTCCAAATTGATATATTTCGAGGCTAAGGTGGGGATGGGTCGAAATAATCTCATCCAATAGAGTTTATACAAGTTTAGGTTCCTATTTTAACCTTATCATTTAGATTTAACATTAAGTTAAATAATTTTACTTTTAACATGTCTTCTTGTGTTCTTATACTATAAGGTTAATAAACTTACTATATGCAGCCAAACGAACCCCAAGTTGTTTATTATTAATATATATAACCTTATATTAGTCATTTTGCCGAACCTTAGATTTTTAGGAATAAAATAACAATTACCAATATAATATTTGTTTTAAAAACTATTTTATGTCAATTTTGACACTATTTAGTAATTGATTTTTTGTGAAAATTATAATAGAATTATTAGTTCAAACCAAGTTACTTAAATCCATACTAACATGTCATATTAACCTAGAAAATTAGTGGGATTCAGAAAAAGTCTCAAATTACATTTATTTTTGTGTTTATAACATCAATTATGTCAATATTTCATTAATAAGATAATTACTGCATCATCATTGTGTCATAAATATATTAACTTATTTAATGTCTAAAAATTAAAAATAAAATATCATTATGTAGTAAATCGTTTTATATTTCTAATGAATATTTATAGTCAAATTTATCTTATGTATAACCCCATATTAAAAATTATTTACTTATTAAACTTTGATTTTAACTATTTTAACCCTTCTTTAAATAAATTAATAATAAATGTCCTAATCTAATCCAAGTGGGCCTAAATGGTCATATTTTATTCCTATGTTTGTTTTTGGTCGAATTTCACTTATCCAATAGAATTAGGACATGTGTTAGTGTAATAATAATATCATCTTTACCCTTAATTACCCTATTTACTTTTAACCGTGGTAAAAAAAGTAAAAAGTTACTATTAACCAAAAATTATTTTCATCTCATTGAACCAAATTTTAGTCCTTGATATTAACCGTGTCTCTCAGATTTTCGAAATTCCACTCACAGAAGCGGTAAAATTAAGTTTTATGAAAAATTCAGTTTTTTAACTACCACTTAGTGGTTTCACTATTTATCAAAAATTGAAAGTTTTCAGAAAAATACCAAAATTTCACCCTAGGCTAATTTCGATATTCTGAATCCAAAAATGAAGTCCATTTTGAAAAATAAAATTTATAAAATTTCAAAAAGTGGTTATTAATATTCATAACGGCTAGTTTTAATAATATTTTAATAGCATATCGTTGTTTAGTGAAACTCGTTATTGCGTACGACGCACGCTATCGAGGAAGGTCACGATTTCATGTAAATGAAGCCAAGAATGTGTTGTATAGAAAAAGATTCCTTTGATGATTTATATTACATAAAAGTCTCGGGTGTTATAGCACGAGTTACTATCACTAGTAAAAATATATGTATTTGTGACAACAAAATATTTAGTTTAATGTTTACTATTAATTCATGATTCATTTAGGAATATGGACATAATTTTTGAATGGATATTTATCTCTTATAATATCTTACGGATTAAGAATTTAATTATTCGAAGTGGTATGGGAAACTTCAAATAAAAGACATAAATTAATTACTCTAAGCAGTATGTGAAACTTTGAATAAAATACATAAAATAATAAATCCAAGTTGTATAGGAAACCTTGATTTAATGACATTTAGACATATATGGAATTATTTGGACTGATTATGTGATGGGTGAGGCCTGATATTACCCCTAGATGCATCGACAAGTCTCATGAGACAAACCAGGACATGACACAAGGACTTGACAGAATGTTTATTTATGGTCTTAGCACGAGACCTCGCTAGATAGTTATTATTGTTCGAAATTTTTCATTTCCTTTATATGTGATTAATATTTAAACCACCATGGGATTTTTTGACTAGTATAATATCCCTTGGTTAAGAATATTTTACTTATAATAATGATAATAAATTCATATGGCATAATAAAGTATGTACTTGGAAAGTTATTATAAGGAAAATAGAGCATCTATTTTCAAAACATTGATACTGAAGTTTATATTACATATTTAATTTTCTGAAATTCATTTTAAATGTTAAGTGAATCATGATATTATTACTTATACAAATCTAAGCAAGTGTTAATTCGGGTTATTATTTTTACCTGCATCCTTGCATGTCACCTTTAATTTAGCTGATCAACTTTCTAGCCTATATTCATCATTCCATGCAGTTTTGAACATTTATTTATACTATGATATGTGTTTTATATGAATCTTTTAATTAAATTATTGTGTAAAATATTTCCCTCAATTTTTTTTCAAGAAACCTTTGAAAAATGTTGATGACGTTCATCAAGAAATATTATTTACCTTTTTAGAAAATGATCGGATGTCATAAAAAATAATTTCAATAATTTGTTTTAAAACCACTTACATAGCATTTTAAATGATCTCCCTATGTTTTAAATTTGTTTTTATAGAGTTATTAGATTTTCCAGATTATGTTGTGGCTGATTTATGATGCTTATCTCATTTAGTTTTGAAGGAATGTATTGGTTGTATCTAGTTTTCAAAATCCAAAACCATGGTGATTCTCTGTGATGGAATGTGATTTGTAATTTTATCTGTATGTTTTTTTAAAAAATTACACACTATGTTTAGGGAACCGACTCTAGGCTTCTGGGGTCGGGGTCTTCATTAGACACCTTGGTCTTCCTATCCTCGGATGTCCTATAATTTTAAGGTGGCTGGAACTTCTATCTTCTTATCCCTGGAAGTCCTCAAACATTAAGGTAGTTGGAACCTCTGTCTTCATATCCCTAGAATCCCTCAATTGTACTCTACAATAATTAGAGATGCACTAAGCTGGCTAAACAAGTTGTTCACAGTAGAATAAGATGTTAACCAATCACACAAGGAAGGATATTTTCTCTATATAGAAATCACTTCATAGCTTCACAACATATAATCTTTAGTTCGATATTAAGCTCGTTCAAATGAGCTCATAATTATTGGAAAAAACATCAATGGTCGACTCCCTCCTCCAATAGTCTTATTTTTCCTTGAATTCCAGAAGGACCTATACATGTGTCACTTAGCCAATGGTTTGTTTAAAGAAAGTTGTATGACATTATTTTATATAAGGAAAACATGGGAAATATTATCATTCTTAAGAAATAATAATATGTAAGGAAATACTATATCATTTTTAAGAAACTAGGATCCAATAAAATTGAAACAATATGTTAGTAAAGTAATGTAACTTAAAAAAATATGAATAATCAGAAACTAAGAAAAATAGAAATTTGGAGCCTGAAATTGGATTCTGAATTAGGTGGAATTCGAAGTCATAATTTTAAGGAATTCAGAGTTAGAATTCTGTGGAATTTAGAGTCAGAATTATTAGGAATTGAGAGTCAGAATTCTGATTAATTTAGAGTCTAAATTATATGGAATTTAGAGTCTGAATTTTGGAGAATTTAGAGTTTGAATTTCAGAGAATTTGGAGTCTGAATTTTAGAAAATTCAGAGTTTCAATTTCAGAGAATTCAGAGTATGAATTTCTGAGAATTCAGAGTCTGAATTTCAGAGAATTTGGACTCTGATTTTAAGAGTATCTAGAGTCTGAATTTTAGATAATTTGGAGTCTGAAAACAGTAAGACTAGGTATCTAAGGAACTCTAATATTCCGATGATTTAGATAAGTTTGAAAATTTTTAACTTATGAAAAAATGGTTAATCTTGGATTAGGAAAGCTCTAGAAAAGATAATAAAAAACATAGGAATAGATATAACATTTATTAGTGAAATAAAATTTTCCTTAATAAAATAATTCTTAGAGACGAATAAATTTTCATTAATGAAAATGTGTTTGTGATTTTCAAAACATAATGGATTGGAAAAGTCGTAAGGGAACTTATTGACTTAAAAATAATATCTAGACAAACCAAGATAAATTTGGATATTAGTTACTATAGTGGGTCTAGGACAACATTCAATAACTTTATTCTTTTTTGGGACCAAACATATACCCTCTCTTTAGATTAAATTACATAATAATGAATCCCATTGTAGCCAGAATTCACATTATGTAAATTTATAATATGGTTTCTCCTTGTATATAATCTTCCACACAATTATATAGTGATATTCATGATCTTCCTTTAACATTGAATATATTAGAATATCATATATAAATACTACCAAAAATTGATCAAGGTAATCTATAGAGACTATACTCATTAAATCCATGAAGACAACAGGAGCATTAGTAAGACCCAAAGACATCACTATATACTCATAGTGTACACAACATGAAGAGAATAATATATTGGGTATATCCTATATATTGAACCTCAAATGATGATATCTAGAATTAAGGTTGATATTGGAATTTTTTTGAGATCCATACAGTTGACTAATCAATTCCTCAAAATGGAGATAGGATAATTTTTCTTGATTGTGATATGGTTCTTCTTCTGATAGTCAATACAAAGACTAATTGATCCCTATTTCTTCCTAGAAAATAGTATTGGTGTACCCCTAGCTAAAATAAATGTCCAAATGAATCCCTTTCTAAGGTTCTCCTGGAGATGCTTCTTTAAATCCAACAACTCAATAATGACAATTATATAGTGAGTCTTTGAAATGGGTGTGGCACAAAACATGATTTCTATTAAGAAATCAACTTCATTATTTAGCGGATGACTAGTTAAATATTCTAGAAATAAATCATCCTGCTCTTAAAAAATAGATATGTCAATTATGACTACTTTATACACAAATATTTGATATAAACAACCCTTTTTAATGGGAATCAAGACCCCTAAAATGGATGTGATTTCCATCAAAATTTCTTATTTAACATCTTATTGATTTAAGATCATATGTTTTTTGGGAATATCAAATGTGACTTCAATTATTTATTAATTGATATATGATTTATGTAGATAAATTCAATCCATTCCTAGTATAATATCAAATTTTACCAAAGGGGTAATGATAAGACTTTCAGGAATGACATTCCCAAAAACCTTAACAAGATAAAAATCAGAGACTCAAGTCGTGATCATCACACCATTAGAGTTTTTCAATATCAAATTTTTTTTGTTTATGAATTTATATTCCTTGAGACTTTTCCTCATATAAAATAATTCATATAACTAATCTCAAATCGTGTAATTAAATATTTGAGATTACATATAACTATATGAAACTCATCATTCTATCTTCAATCACTTAGTAAAAAAATGGTTAGTATGACCGTTAGATATATTTTATTAGAGTGATCAAAAATTCAAATGTTGGATAAATTATGACAAATTCTATTTAATATATGATAACTTATGTTTAACCTAGCTCAATTATGGTCATAATATTTTCAAATACATTATTATGTTTTATAAGGAGTTTGTGAATTTCCAAAACATATTCCATGGGGGTGGAAAACTAGGTGTGAAATGAGGACCATTTTTATGAACCGTGTGATGATTCCATCAAATCATAATGCATCCTTTACAGATTTATTACCCATAAAAACAATTGTTCTAGATCCATATCCACTTGTAGTATCCATCAAGGGATGTTATTTCTTGGAAACCACTCGTTATATCTTGCACTAAAATTGAAGGGTATTTTACCATACTTAGTCTTATCCTTAGACTAATACTTTGGGTTTTAACTAAAGTTTCTTAATCATAATATACAAATATTAAATAAACCTTTAACTTTTATATTGACCATAATGACCTTGGATTTTCATATATATAATTTCACATATTTTCAGATTAATATTCAATATATTTCATAAATACACACCCAAGGATCGTTATGGTTTAGTGTCTTTGGAGACTAGTTGCACAATCTTCTAATTCCATGAAATATATTTAACACATCACATAATGATATTCTTATTTAGTAATACTCCTAAAAATACCCCAGATAAACCTTTATTTATAACTAAAGGAAATGTAAAATAATTAATGCTGAGATTGGATGCTCAATAATGGTAATCATAAATATATCACTTGACGATCACATGAAATAATAAGATAAGGATAAGGGTATGATATTGTGATTATAAAATTCAATGTTTATATGAAATAAATCTTGTATCGTAAAAATGAACCATGGAATAAAATATTAACATTTCGAAACAAATGAACCATAATAGTAATAAATCATCATAAATCAATCTTGAATCTTAAGTTCATGTCATATAAGAATGGAACTACCATAAGTATATAAATAATTTACTATATCAAGGTTAAAACCTAATACCAAGAAATTATAACAGAATAAGTATAAAAAAAATTCACATTTCAAAATAGATTAGGATTCACCTTCTATTTCTCATAATGGATCATGGTCATCGAACTGTTTACCAGTATGGATGATGCACCTTGACTTGTTTCCCATAATTATCTCATGAGATATTAAAATTTACCTAATGTGTTGGAGGGAGAAATAGGTTATAACCACAACATAATATATATATATATATATTTTCTATAATATCACAAATCATTCATCATATCATAACACATGATAAGAAACGGGTTTCATATACAATTAATCATAACATAACCCATAGAAAGAAATGGGCCTCATAATCATTTAATAAATTAATATTAATCAAAAAACACCCCAATAAATAATAATTATGGAACCATATAATCATTTACCCAGTAACCAATGGTTTTTTTCACTGATGAATAGGAATTCCATAAAAGATTATTAAAACATTCTTGAGGAAAATATCTTTTTCATTTCAAACCATTAATTTAAAAAATGATGGTTTTTAAAAAATAAATGATAACATTTCACAAAAAAACACCTCTAAAACATGTAATATAAGATTCAAGTAATTCAATTTTCATAATGGTGTAAAATTCCATTCATACCGTACATATTAAAATAAAGATTCCTTAAAATTATTAGTAAAAGTCAAAACTACATCTTTAGAAAAATCATAAGAAGACTCCTTTTAATTTTTTCAGTTAAAAGTCAAAAAACGGTATACTTTTTTCTAAAAAATAATTATATAATATTAAATATATCTCTTATAATGTTTTAGAAAATATGGACATGGGACAAAAACGTTTTTTGATCGAAGAGAGAAATAAATTCAGTTTTTTCTTAATAATATTATTCGGGAATATTGAGCTCATAAAGATTGGAAAAATTAAAGGAAAGAAATTAAACTCATGAAATATATATATTATAATAAAATTAAAGAGTTTATTGATATATATATCATAATATTGATTATTGTTTAACATAATCATAAACAATTCTAGTAAACAATGAGATTGTAACATAATCCTTTTATAACTTCTGTATTTTTGAATCCTATAACCCATGAAATTAATAAAATTATATGGATATATATCCCAAATTTAATGATAATAATCCTAAATGTAATTCATGGGTTTTATATTCACCCAATTAAAGAAACAAGTGGTGTATAATGCATGTGTCCCACCGAAATAAAAGTGATATGACAATCTGTTACATTTTTTAGTAACATTTGAATCATAATACCCATGAAAGAATGAATTTAAATAAAAAATGTAAATATCATAAAAATAAATATATTCATGATATAAAATTTCATAGGTTCTTTATATACTCATCACAATATATGATCGGTGTTTAATATGTCACTTGTTCTAAAGAAGGCAATTTGAGGCAAAAATACCTTCCTTTAAGTCTTGAATTCCTTCAAACATGATAAAAACTCATGTATCATAAATATAAGTTTATTATACATCTATTAAAAATTATTAATCATATTTATAATTCCATATATAATTTTCTTATGACTTTATTTTACATGTTTATTAAAAATTCTCTGTTAAAATCACTTTTTATATAATAACTGCTTTGTTTTTTAGTACATTTTGGATTAATGTATTCAATCCATCTCTTTTAATCATTGTTAAATCATATAAAGAATATTAAAAATTCTATGAATATCATATATATTCATTATAAACTGATTTATGTTAATCTATAAAAGTTAAAAATATATAATGAATTACACCATTCATGGAGACGGTAGGTCATACGTGTGCATGACGGTTGTTTACATTTTATCGACAGACATAACGACTGATAGGTAAATAATAATTCACCTTTAAATAATCATTATTATTTCATATATATCCCATATTTTCATTAAATTTATCCTTATCAGCTTCCATGTAAATCTTATGTGAAAAAATGAATCACATCACTTCGTGAGGCAGTAGTTCGACGTATACATGTTCAGCGTTATCTTATTCCCATAGAAAGAAATGTATTAAATGTAAATGTAATATTATAATTATGTATGTATAATTATTTCAAAACGATATTATATGTACTTAAAATATGTCATTATATATAGCCTTTATAGGTGGGTATGGAAAATGATTTACATTGGATCGTGAGGTGGTAGTCTGTTGTACACACAATCGACAGTTTTGTTTCCCACATGATGAATAAAGAGATATATTTAAGTCATAAAGTTAATATAAAAACATTTAATTATGTGTAATATAATTTTTTTAGTATTATATAGTCATGGTTAAATATTTTATTAATGAATTATAGAATAAATAAAAGGAAAACATATGGTTATGGACTATACAAGTTCTTTAGAGAACCCCTTTAGGTTTATACCAAAATCCTTCATAGGAGGGGTTACTAAACCAAAAAAAGTCCTATAATAATTATAGAGGGAGTTAATTAATGTATTCACGTAGGTGTTGGTTGAGATAAATTGGTTTTGAAGGGTGAAGTGAAGAGGATAAGTGGTATCCTTTTATAAGTTGGTGAGAGGATACACTTGTAATTTTAGAAAAAAAAAGGTGAATGAATGTTTTAAACATGAAAAAATGATCTAAAATGAAACAATATAGAACATTTTATGTTATAAGTTCATAATATTCCTATAAAATAGGATATTTACAAGCTTTTATGTAATTTTAACCCTTATCTTTTTGGTTTAACATCAAATAAGCTCGTTTATTACTTAAATATGATTATTAATTTTTACTATTTTAATAATTAAATTTAAAAAAATTAATGTTTACCATATTATATAATATTATTATTTCTATTCCAAATATTTAATTATTTTATCAAATTCTATTCAAATAAGTTGTATAATTTAATTTAATATTAAACCTCAATGCCCTTTAGAAATGTGTTTTTATAGTAAGAATATTTCCATAAGTATAAAAAGTTTTAATATAAAAATTCAACAAAAGTTTTTGTTATAATTACCTAAAATGGCTTATTAATAAAATAATTAAAAATATTTATCTTTTAATTTTTTTAAACAGGGTGGAACATTGTAAATTATTTAAACGAGAAGATAGTTTTTAATAAAGATATTTATATTTCACAATTCACTATAAAATTAACCATTTTAAAAAATTATCAAAAATTAACCCTAAGATAATTTTGACATGTCGATTCTAAAAATGAAAATTATTTTTTATATACATTTTTTAAATGTTCCAAATATTAATTTTATTGTATTTTTACAAAATGAAATATTTTTTTTCAAAAAGAGAATTCAAAAAGTGTACAAATAATTTACAAAAAAATTTGTCATTATTTATAAATATATTTTATTTATCTAAAATATTATTAATTTTTAAAATGTGATTATTCATATTCATACTACCAAATTTAATGACAATGTTATAACAATGAAGTATATCGCAGTTTCCTAAAACCTTGTGTTGCGTGTAACATAAACTGTCAATGAAATTAAATTATTTTAAAAATATTTCATTAATACACAGTTTTTTACATTTTACCACCCTTAAAATTAGATTCACCCTCATAATTATATCATTTTTTCACAAAACATTAGGATACTTCTACCTCATTATAGCTTCAGGTTCTCTCGTGGCTTCTTTAAGTGGGGGTTTTCCATAAATATTAGATTGGGTGCGTGTTATTTTTTGTATAATACATTCTCTCTACAAACTAGAATCAACATTTCATGTTCCATGTAAGAAAGATATTGATCTAGTGGAAAGATATATTAGTTTAAAACAAGTGAAGGGTCAATTATGTACTTCTATAAGAGTGATAAATGAAACATATCATGGAATTGAGATAAGTTCGGTGGAAGTGACAATTGATAAATTTCCACACTAATACGATCAACAATTTCCAATGGAATGATATACAGAGGGAATAATATTCCATTATTAATAAATCTCATTACATTATTCCATAAAAATAGTCATAGGAACACATTTTCGCTAAATTTATATTCAATATCACACCGAAGATTGTCAACATATATTTTCTATTGACTTTGTACTGACCTTTTTTTCCATCTGAATAGATCTAACCATATCTTTCATTTATTTATCTAGATTGGGTCCCATAGATTTATTTATCCTACATATTTTTAGTTTTTAGGTGTTCTACCATTCTTTCCATAGAGGGAATAATAAGTAGTCATTTGAATACTTGAGTGAAATATATTACTATAAGAAAACATTACTATAGGTTGGTATTGATCCCAACAACTTATTAAATATATATAATAAGATATAAGAATATACTATATGGTTTTAATTGTTCTCTCATATTGACTATCGATCCGAGGATGATAAGCTTGGGTGAAACTTATCTCTGCATTTAAATCCAATTAAATACTTCTCCAGAACATCAAGGTAAATCTCATATCCTAATCAAATATAGTAGAATATGGTACTCCATATAATATTACCACTTTATTAATGTATATTTTGTTAAAATAGTTCAAATAGAAATCCTCTCTGATAGCGATGAAGTGTTATGAATTTTTAATATAACTAATTACCACCCAAACAACTTTATTACCATTAGTTGTTATGCAAAATCCAATGAAAAAATCTATGGTGATGTTTTCCCATTCCCATTTTGGTATGGGTAATGGTTATAACAAAACCTTACAATCTTGTTTCTCATCTATTACTTATTAATATACCAAGAATCATGATACAAAAATCTTTAGTATCTCTCTTCATTCTATCCAATTATAAATACTCTTTTAGATTCTTATATATATCTGTACTTCCAGAATGAATATAGAATGAAGAAATAAAAACTTCCTATAATAGATGTTTATTCAAATATGGTATTTATAGAACACATAAATGGTTCTTGAACTTTATAATTCCATCATGATTAAGGTTAAACACAATAACATTTCTCACCTTCTTATGTAGCTCCGTATCATCCTTATTTTCCACTTTTATCCTCACATGGATAGATTGTTGAAAAATTATTTAAGAAAGATAAGATTAATCACCTATATTTAATATTTCAGTATCTATACTATGAAAATACAAAAATATTATATCTTTTGGGATCCTCATAATAGATAATATAGTATGATCTTTCTGACTCAAAGCATTGGCCACCTTATTTTCTTTCCTTGGGTGGTAAGGTATTGAGTAATTTTAATATTTAATTATCTATAACTATCATATTTGTTGCATGTTTAACTAATTTATTGTGAATATATACTTATAACATTTTTTATCAGTAGATATGTCTTAATGTTCTCTATAAATACAATTCCTCCATTTATTTAATGAAAAATTTAGAACAACTAACTCCAAATAATGATTTGGGTAATTTTTCTTATGCACTATCAATTTTCATGAGTAATAATCTGTAACAAGGTCATTCTACATTAGAATACATCCAATTTATTTATTGCATGCATTAGTAGATATTAAAAAATCATCTCTACTATATGGTAATGTAAGCACATGAGAAATAACTAATCTTCTCTTAAAATTCTTTAAATTCACCTTATATTCATTTATCTAAAGGAACTTGGATCCCTTTCTAGTTAACATAATGCATGGATTTGATAGTATTCATAAATTCTCCCCAAATCATTTATAATATCTCAAAAAACAAAAAAATATCTAATCTTAGTTACCATGGTTGGTCTTGGATAATGTTCTATAACTTCCTTCTTTGATTGGTCCATAGATTTACCCCCTATTAAGATTATATGACCCAAAAAGAATCCTTTTGTAGTTAAAAATCACCATTTGTAAATTTTTCATATAGTTTTTACATCCTTAGGGTATTAAACACAATTCCCAATTGATCTTCATGATATTACTTACTCTTTGAATATTTAAAAAAATCCTCTATAAATACCACCAAAATATGATGAAGGTAATCTCGAAGGACTCTATTCCACAAATCCTTGAAGATATTGAGGGAAATAGTAAGACCAAATGTCATCACTATATAATCTTAATTTCCATACCTTATAAATATTGCTATTTTTTGTTTATCCTTCTTCTTGAGCATCAATTTATTATATCAAGAATAAAGGTAAATAATGGAAAAGTATTGAGACATGCATAGTTCATGAATTAGGTCATTAATATAGGGTAGAGGATACTTGTTCCTAATTTTAATCTTTTTCAATTCTAAATAATCATTGAACAATTTCATCTATACATTTTTATTCATAACTAATAGAATAGGTTCGTCCCAAGGTGACACAATTGGAAAAATTAATCCCTAATCAATGTTATCCCAATGTTCCTTTTACAATTCGTACAACTCAATCAGGTCCATTCTATAGGTTGTATTTGAAATAGGTGTGACACCGTGTATGAGTTCTTTTGGGAACTCAACATCAAAACTCAGTGAAAGATAACCCAACTCTTTTATAAATACATAAAAAAACTACCACATAATTGGAATATCATTGATATTGATTTTTTCACTAAACTTTTGATATAAACACCCATATTTAATTAGTATTAATACCCATGAAATGGTTTTGATTTCCATAAAAAGTTCATATTTACCATCACACTTATAGTCAATAATAGGTTAGTCCGAAATATAAAACATGATTTTCAATTCCTAAACCATTGATATGTGATTTATGTTGATAAATCCAATAGATTACTTGGATAACCTCAAATTCTACCTGAGGTAGAATGGCATGATTTACAGGAATCACATTCTCATAAAATACTTAAGCCATGATCATCATACCATCAGGGGTTAGAACATATAATTGTTAAGGTTATGAATTCCTATTCCTTGATACATGTACTTATATATAATAATTCATATAAAAAATATTAAATAGGGTATATAAATATTGGGGCTTACTATTAAAACCTCAACTTCTTGTTTCTATCTTTAATCCATTAGTAAAACAAAAATTGTTAGCATTACCATTAGTTATCTTTGATCAGAGTGATCAATCATTCATAAAAATTCTAAATGAAGACACCTTAATTTAAATCTATGAAACCTTAGTTTAAACCTAGATTAAACATGGTATTCATCTATTTAAATTTTTTATTATGGTTAATAAATAGTTTTTTAATTTCTGAAACATATCACCCAGTATTGTAAATCTAAGTTTGAAGTAAGGGATGTTGTCATAAACTGGGTAATAACTATTTAAAAGACTAATGGACCGTTTTTTGGTGTTATTACCCTTATGTAAACTATTCTTTAGGCACATGGACTTGTAATATATGGACAACGGTTTAATTAATTATAAACCACTCACTCTATAATTCACGAAAATTAAATGAAATGTTCCCATAATAATAATTATAATTTGAATTATCCTTAGGATTCTCACTAAATATTTCAAACCCCGTTATTTTAGTATTGAATAAATATTTAACTATAACAACAACTATAATTACCCTATATTTTCATACATAAACATTACATCTTCTAAGATGAATATTCAAAACATTTCACAAATTCATAAATGAGGTTTGTAAAGGATTAGTATATTTTGTGACTTGTGGCATAAACTTCTTATTTAAAGAATGATTTCCAATATCTCCCATAAATATCTCCCCATTTCTTATCTCAATAGATATATTATAAATTAAAATTCCTTCATAACTTAGGAAAAGGAAACATTATAAAGGGTGAGCACAAATGACCTGTAATTGTAAACATAGAAGATATCAATCGATGATCATATAAATCAATAAGATAAGAATAAGGGTATAAACTTAAAAATATAACATTTATATTTAATACCAAATATATCATGGATCTTGAACATGAACCATGTGATAAATATTAACATTTCAAGTGGCATGAACCATAAGAGTGAGAAATCATCATGAATATATCATGAACCAAATGCTCAAGTCATATTATTAGGGAACCAGCATAAGTATTGAAAAAATTTCATATGTCAATTTTAACATATGAGACCATGAAATAATAAAAAATCAAGAATCAACAAATGTTTCCCCTTTCACAATGAATCTGGTATCATCACCAGTTTCCCAGAGTGGATTTATCCCATCGGCCTTTTTCTCAGAGTTGATCAAGCACATCATTTTGTTTCCCATAATTATCTCATTATATATAAAACATCACCCATTGAATAAGAGGGATATATAGGTCCCACCCAACACATAATCATTATATTTATGTTCCATTAGATCATAAATCATTCATCATATCATAAATAATGAGATGTAAATGGTTTCATAAACATTCCATCATAGCCTAACCCAAAGAAAGGAAATGAGTCTCATAATTATATAATAAATTAATAACATTCATAAAATGACCTAATAAATAATAAGGATGAAACCATTAGGTTAAATATCCATTAAAATATAGGAAGCACCAATGTTTATTTTCACTGATGAATATAATTCCGATAAAAATCATTAAAACATTCTTTAGGAAAATATTTACCTCATAAAGAGAGGAAAATAAGAGGAAAAATTATTCACATGAAATAACTAGAGGATAATAATGTTAATGATTTTATTTTGAGATAGATTACAATATTTAATCATCATAAACTTAATCATAGAAAATACTGATAAACAATGAGGTTGTAACATAAAAACTTTTACCATTTCGGTGAATTATAAGCCTCGTGAAAGATAGAATGTTATATGGATGTGCATATCCCATAATTTCATGATAATAATAATAAAATTCATTCATTGGTAGTAAATACACCACAATAATTATGTATGTGGTGTTTAAGGCATATGTCCCATAAAAATAAAATTGATATTAAAACCCCTTACATGCTTTGGTAACTTTTGAATTGAAAGAACCATGAATGAAAAAAATTAAATGAAACATTGAATATTATTATAATAAATTAATTGATGATATAACATTTAAAAGTGTCTTTATTTAGACCTCATTAAATAATATAGGTGGGTAACATGACATATGTCCCAAAGAAGGCAATTTGAGTGAAAAATCACTTTTCTTGAGTCACAAATTCCCTTATACACATTAGAACCTACTATATAATAAATATAAGTTTATTATAAATATATCAAATAACCATAATAATATTTATAATTCTATACATTATTTATTTATTACCTTTTTACCTGTTTATCAATTATTCCTTTTTAATATCACATTTCGGGTAATGACTAATTTGTTTTTCATATACGTTTTAGTTTGGTATATTTGGTTTATTTATTTTAATCATGGTAAAATAGTATGAAAATTATTAATAATGATATAAATATCATACATATTCACCATATATGCATTTAATTTAATCCATACATGTTATTTTTAGAAAATGATTTTCACTGTTCATGGAAATAGTAGGCTGTACATATGCACATATACTATATTTATTTTTCCAAAAAGATGAAACAAAGGAATTTTAAGTAATACATAACCCATATAGAATCATTATGATGTCATATATATCTAATATATTAATTAAATTAATCTTTATTTTAGTTCATGTAATGAATAAATGAAAATAGAATCACATAGCTTCAAAAAGTGGTTATGTTTCGTATACACGAGTGACGTTATCACAATACCTTGGACTGGTAAGTATTAAATAACGTGTGATATTATAATAAAAATATAATGATATCAAAAATATCATATATATATATATATATAATTTAAATCCATAAACATATCCATCCTTTAGAGGGGTTTATGGAATAAGAATTACATCTGTTCACGAGCGGATAGTCCCTCACACACAAGATTGATGGATTTATTTCCCATATGATGGAAGAGGAGATTTATTTAGGGAACTCTTTTAAAAAAAATGACATATTGTAATGCCTTGACCCATATTACACTAAACTGAGCCCCGAGCCGATGGGTCACATGATCTCAAGTGCACCTCCCTGTATGGTAGAGGCTACCATCTAGTACTGTGGGCCTAGGGTGTGTTTCTAATGAGACTATTCCCTCAGTTAGAGTGTAACACAATGATATAATAATAAAAACCATTAGAGTATGTATATAATAACATAGTAGTGGAAGAATCACAATCCATATGAGATTACTTATTAATAAAAAATTCTAAATGTAATATTGTATACAAAATGAAGTGTTATCTAATGTATCTACAAATATAGAGAATAGGTATACAATAATGTAGTCAAATACATGTATCAAAACATTGAAAATACCAGAAGAAAATATCCTAGAAAACATCACGAGCATAGGTCGATCTTATTCCCCCCTTATCCTAAGCATGAAAAATCAAGAATTATATTGAGGGTGCTTGCCTCAGTCCCTAATGCATCTATATAGTATATAAAAGTTCTCAATTAAGTCATAAACATGGTGGGAGATAACACTCAGTATTCCAAAACCTAATGAAATCTATACCAAATCCATGTTGTGCATACAAGCTAAACACAGTGTAATATATATCACATGGATAATAGAAATAAAGTAGACTTATAAAAGAATATGTGATATAAGTAAATTTAAACATTATATCTAAACAAGGCTCCATAAAAACATTAGTCAAGCTATTATATCAAGGGTGGTAGTAAAATATAAATTAAAAGTAATGTTTTCTTGTATAGAAACAACAAGATGATACCCATACCAGGGATACCTATAAAATATGCCAAAAGATACACCACAAGCACACCATATAACTAGTTTATAAAAAACGTTTATAACCATATAATCAAGATATCACCATATCCACAATGACTATTCCATGTAATCATAAGTGCCAGAATACAAAGGTCTAGGTACAAGGTACAGAAGTCCAGGGCATCCACATCGAGTCCTAAGAGCATATTGATGTAAACTCGGTAAATACATGGGTCGGGTCCATGTATAATTTCAAAAAACCATGTACATTTTGAGCCCATGAAAGCTATATCCAATGGGTTCCATGATTATAGGCATCCCAAACAATGAAGATGCAATGAGGAAACATGTCAAAGGATTCACTACCATAAGATCCATGGGAGGAATGTCTATGGAATCTAATGAAATAAGGATCCAAGGTATTCTAACCAAGGAATCTACTACCATTTCATATCATCCTCTCATAAGTAATCATATTCAATGAGTCCATCAAACCATTTTCATAATTTCTTTAAAATCCATTTAATAATCCAATCAAATAAAAATTTTGGACCACATTAGAAAGTAGGAATCACCATCTCGCAAATATCTCAATTCAATTCAATTAAATTTATAAATAATCTTCCTCTAACTAGGTGATATTACATTCATTCCACATGTGGTATGATAATAGGAATATATAAAGGCACCCTCCATGGGTGTCCTAGGTTGGGGAAAAATCCTCTAATAATCTCAATGGTACTCAAGGGAAACCAAAACAGGTTCCAATTCATCCAATTAAATATTTAAATTAATTTAAGTGGAACCTACATAAATTCTGGTATACAGAATAACTACCAATATTCCTATAAAATAGAAAAATCCAATGGAAAGGTATATACAACCTACTTTTGGTCTGTAGTAGAGAATTATTCCAATATTGATCTTTGATTTGGCCTAGATGGAGTGAAATATGAAGAATGTAAAAACAACCTTATAATATGGTATATTAGATTGTAACTAAATAACTCCATATATATGAATAAAAATGAATAACAACTCATGAATATTGAATAACATAATTGAGAGAATCCAATGAGACCGATAATGATTGATTTCAAGTCCAAATGGTGAAGATCTTACAATTTCTATCTTATGAATCAAATGGAATTCTAAGTAGATAAAAGGGGAGGCCCTCCTGTTGCTGGAGATATAAAATAGAAATGTTGGTTTGATCTGTTTAATTCATTAAGGGAAAATTGGTCATTTCCATCAAATTTATGTGTTTCACTATTTTGCCACATGGTTTGATAAACCTTATTCCAACAGTGTTCCCTTAACTATGTTAAGTGAATCCTTGAATAGTTTCATGTGCACAGTTTGAATAACCATGAACATACTATGAAACAACCATTGTTAAAGCCCAAAGTTCCCTCACATAATAATTCACCTGATATTGTACAGTTTCCTTAAATCATGTGCCCTCTTGAATCCAATAATCCACCCCTCGCGCATTTAGACAAACCGTGCAGCCTATCCCGCACAGTTTCTACTATCCATGAAACATACCTTGTTTTTACAAAAAGTCAGGATCCGAGCTAATAATAAGCTACAAACAGCCCTGATACACCCACGATCTCACTGGGTACTCTCATTTTCCTATAAAAAATAATATAAACCGAAAAAATATACTTACCACATAGGAAAACTGACGATCGTACAATCTTGAACCCTTAATGAAATTTTCCCTAAATTTCCCTTCCCAGGGTGGTCAAGAATTTCCTAATAATAACTCTTTCCACTATGAAATTACTTCAACCTCCCACTCCCATGTCTCATTTGGTATATGTCCATGCTTCCATATCACTATTACTATAGGAACTAATCAAACTAGGAGAAATTTCATGATCTTATCAACAAAATGTATAGTATGTTCCTCAATGTACGCATCTAACTATAACTCCACCTCATCTAGTGGTAGAGCATGAGATGAGTCTGAGTGATAATGGTGCAATTAATAAACATGGAAGACATCATGTATGGCTCCGAACCTCTAAGGTATCTTTAACTGGTAGGATCCTATCAAGAATCTCTCCATAATCTTGAATGACACAACATACCATGGTGAAAGGTCACCCTATCTCCTAATCCATCTATGTCCCAACCTTGGTGAGATATGTAAAAAGACATAATACCTAATCTTAAACTTTAGAGGTCATCAATGATTACATATTTAGGATTTCTTTCGAGACTCTGTTATAGGCATCCACTTTTGAATTAGATGGACCTACTCTGAAGTCACTTAAATGAGATAAGGTCCTAGAAACGATGCATCACCTACCTCTAACTAGTATCAGGGCGATCATCATGGTCTATCATAATAATCCTCATAAATATCCATTTATATAGTCACTTGACAATAGTTATTGTAGGAGAACAAAAAATGGGTATTTGCCTCTCCAAAGAGCCCCCAAAATATAGAACCAATGCTCTGAGCATGTACTCAAGAACCTGAATAATGTGCTCTAACTGGATGTCAGTCTGAGGGTGGTGTGATGTTCTTAGAATCACCTAGGTACCCAATGTACTCTACAAACTTGTTCAAAAAAAGAAACATTGTCTTGGAGTCCCTATTCGATACCATGGTATGAGGAACCCTGTGAATTTTTAGTATCTCATAGATATAAAACCACCCAAGATAATCAACTGCGAAGGTATCCCTGGTCGGTAGGAAAATTTAAACCTTTGTGAGCATGTCCATAACTATACAAACACCATCACTACCTTGAGAAAACCTCATCAAACAAGTCAATAAATCCACTGCAATATCATCCAATTTCCTCTGCGGAACATGTAACTACTGTAAAAGACTAGATAGTCTCTAATGTTACACCTTCACCTACTAACAGGTGGATCACCTCATGACTAAACTAGATACCCAACGTTTCATCCCAGACCATTAGTAAAAATGTTCTAAGTCATTTTACATATTGGTAACACCATGATGATCTTCCCAAATCAAGTCCCGAATCTCCTTCATCGGATCCTTACATATGTATTCTGGAACCTATACATGACCATGAATACACATGATATCATCCTCACCCACAACCCAACTAGGATGTTTTGCCTTTCATGCCAAATTATCCCAAAGGACTAGGCCCTCAAAATCTAATAGTTGTCTCGTCCTCAATATATCTAGAAGGTTAGAGGCCACAACTAAAGATACAAGAAAGGTCCATACCTGAACATCCTACACCTCTAAGTGCATCTCATAGAATAAGGCCATAAGATTCCACTAGTTACTGGCCTCCTGAACTGCATGTATCTGAGTCCCACTTCTTAGAACATTGGTAACTGCATTTACCTTTTTAGGTTTATAGGAAATAAAAAAGTTGAAAGACTATAGGCATTCAACCCAGATTCGCTACCTTAGATTCATATCACACAATGTAAATATATACTCGAGGATTTTGTGGTCCGTGTATACAAAAAATTATCTAAAAGTAAATATTATCTCCAAAAAAGTAATGAATGCAAAAATATCGCTAAATCAAGATCCTGCATTAGGTAATTACTCTCTTGTAGCCTCATATGACATGACTCAAACACCATGACTCTATCACCCTGCATCAGAACTTCTCCTAGATCAATACCTAATGCATCATAATACAAAATGTAGCTCCTTCATGGATCTGATAGAATCATGACTGATGAAAATGTTAGTATCCATTTTAGCTACTAAAAGATTATCTCATATGTATCCATCTATACAAAATTCTCACCCTTCTTAGTCAATCCCATAATAGGGGCTTCTATGCATGATAATTCTTATTCTAAATGACTTTAATATCTTGATATCCCTAATAAACATCATATATCAATGATTTTCTTTGCCTACTTCTAGGAAAATAAAACTCTCACCTTCTCTCGGTTAACTGAAACTCCTGTCTCAATGATAATATAACCATGGATGTGAATCATATCTATCCAAAAGTGGTACTTTGTGATCCTAACATTTAATTAATGCTATCTCATTTTATACAAAATGATATCAATATGTTTGGAATGGTTGTATTGATTTAGAGAATAAACTAAGATATCATCAATGAAATCCTCCACAAAATATTCTAGATAAGGATAACAAACTAAGTTCATCAGTTCCATAAAAACTGCTAGTGTGATCTTGAGACCAAATAGAAAAACTAGATACTCATATATAATATACCTTCTATGAAAAGTTTTATGAGTTATATCTGTAGGCTGAATACACACATGGTGATATTTCGATCTTAAATCCATTTTTGAGAACACATGATCTCCTCAAAGCTGATAAATAAGGTCATCTATCCATTTAAAGATATACTGGTTACTAACCATAAATAGGTTCAATTTTCGATAAACCACACATTCCCTGAGGGTACCATCCACCTTTTCCAAAAAATAATCATCAATCCCCATAGATAACTATTCACTCATACAATATTGTTTGCATCCAAGTCATAGAGGTGCCCCCTGAGATCTTGAAATTCCATGGTAGCATTATTTTAAACATGAATTAATACCAATATTTCTCATGGAACTATCTTGATTGAGAACTCCACCACTCTATCATTAGATAAATTAGAAAAATTTTCTATGATAACATCCCTAAAATGATCAACCACTAAAGAAAACAATTCTTGACATAATCCCCAATCACGTGGATATAAAATTTATATATGTGTTATCACCCCACCAAGACCATGATAATTTGGTCCAACACGACTTACATCGACATACAATTCACAATTTTGAATAAAAACTCCACCCTTTTTTATGTGAAGTTCACCCTCTGATGATAGAAATCTATATGGGATAGATAAGAAACTATCCAGTATATTCTATGTATTACATCAAATCCTGTCATCTTTAAGAAAAAAATACCCCATATGAAGTGACACCCACCAATCACAAGGGGAACTTCCTGAACTAGAGTACACTCTCTAAAATGAATCCCAACGAAGTTTCGAGTGTCATAATTTCACAAAAAAATATGAACAAAAACCCCAAGGATATAAATAATAGTTACATATATGAAACTATGACTGTCACCTGTATCTAAAAGAGTAGATACTAGAGTAGAGAATACTAATTGTGTACCTCTCACTATATACAACATGGTGGTCTACTCTCTAGGTGTAGGCAGTATAAAATATATCTGTCTTGAACATTGGCCCTGTGACACAACGTCAATACCTAGAGTAAGCTCAATTTTCATCCTAGGTACAACTGGTGTCTGACTGCCTCATCCATGACAACAAACTTGAACTGACCGACATATATTTCTATAATTCCTAGAGTGAAACAGAGATATAGAACCCAATCATTAAATTATATTTGGAGAGGAACCTCTTATAGTAAATACTATAGGGAATTTCATACAAAAACACTATATGTGGCCCATACATCCCCAATTCATCACTTTACTAGGTCTTGATCACACCCATTTCTCATATTTTCTCATTTTTAACACTAATAATAAAATATTACATTACAAGAACTAGCATCATGGATGGTAATAATTTTTCAAGAAGCCTAAAAACATCACTTACTGCCACTGGAAGATTAACTACTAGGTTGAGAGGCTAAACTACCCTAATATACACCATCATCTTTCCTCAAGTTATTCTTTATAATCACTGTCTGATTTAGTATCTTAGTAATAGTCATCAAGCTATACATATAAAACAGTGATCAAATAAAGTGTGTGAGTTGTTCCTCAAAGCGTCTAACCCTTTATAGTCCATCACCAAGAAGAATTAGTCAAAAATTACATGACTCTATAAATATTTATGACTGTTACTTAACTTCCATCACACCCTACTCTAGATGTATAAAATAACTATCCTAATATTCTCTCAGAGTCTCAGGAAACCATTAGTCATAAATCATGGATTGTAAATTCCTCCAAAAAATATATCGTAGTGTATAATCCTGGTTTAAATAATCCAACTAGCTCTTTGATGACTGATAAAGCATATATGCATCACTCATCACTCTCCTCACTAGAGGTTTCAGTATATTCACAATTATTGAAAAATTATCCTAAATTAATTTCTCTACATCCTATGGAAAACTATCCCCCCAAAACATGGGAGGATTTTATTACTACAACACAAGTTTCAACACTAGAATAAATGTGTCAAAAATCAGCATTCCATGAAAAGTTTTCATATATCATTGAAACCCCTTTAGAAACTATGCCTCAACAACTGTATCTGGTGAAACTATTTTTGCTTCAACTGGTGTATGGCTAGAGGTTTTCGTGGAGGCATATATCTACAATTACAAACACATATGTAAAAACATATCGATAATGAAATATCATAGAAAATAGTGTAGGAAAATAAGAATCCTTCTTATAAATAGGCCATACCCCTTTCCTGCTCCGAAATATAGGACTAGGTAAAATTAAATAGTCACAAAAATCTCTGAAGACACTGCCTACTGCCCACTTAGAAGATTGATCTAGATCAATTTCTATACTTTCACATTTACATTTCATTTTATATTCAAACTTATTCACAATTACATTTAAATGGTTGAACCAAAATGGTTCACCACTTCTAAACCATAAGGTCCCATACACCTCATGGACCAAAATATGTCATCCACTTAATCTAAACCATAACATATTACAGTTCATGTGGCTAAAGGTCTATGAATCAACATTCCATATTTGACTGGTTATGGTGTGTTATATAGCCTAACCTAAAATTCATTGTTAATCTATAGAGGACATTCTAAGTACCAACCATGTTTCTCAATCATCTACAAACATCATTTATCTAACAAAAAATAGATCACGCAAGGAACGTATATCCAGGAGATGCAGTCAAGAAATGCATCCTATTTGACATGGAATAATGCATGACATGTAGATCTTGTAAAGTACCTAGAATGGTGCATGAGAGGCATACCCGCATCTCACCAGGAAATAGAAAAATTCCAAATCATAACAAACATCGAACTATAAGTGTATTATCCAATGGTGTAATAAAATAAACAATGATAGGAAAAATCTTGAAAAAGTAATATTCTTTCCCGAAAATTTGGGTTTTGTTATACATGGTTTAGCTACCCCAGGCATAGCTCATCAAAAAATTCATATAACTTCTTAATGCTCTCACTACTGTCTGAAAATTGAAATTCTAGAAAAGTAACTATTCTAATACCACTATGTATCATCCTGACCCAGATTCTACTAAACCGTTCCCCGACTTGATGGGTCACATGGGCTCAAGTGCACCTCCCCATACATTAGAGCAACTGACTAGTAGAGAGGGCCTAGGGTGTGTATGTGGAGAGACTATTAACTCATGTCGGAGTGTAACATAAAAGAGTAATAATAATAGTCAATAATGGTAACGTATAATAACTAGGGAGTAGAATAATCACAATCCATATTAGGGAAATAGTAAATAAAAAAAATTAAAAATGTAATTTCATATTCAAAAGTATGTGTCATGTCATGTATGTAAAATTCAGAAAATAGGTATTCAAGAATCCCATAAAATACTTGTATCAAAATACCAAAACTACCAAAAAGCAACCATCCTATCTAGTATCTAGTGCACAGCTCAGTCTTATGCTCCCATTCTCTTAAGAATTAAAAAAAGCATTGTACTAAGGGAGATTTTGTAGGTCCCAACCAAAATCCATATAGTCTGTCTGGGTACCCAAAACTGGGCTGAACATGGTGTGAGATAACACTCAGAAGGACACCAAAAATGGTTTCCATAACTAATCCAGGATATGAAATATATGAAAAAATAGTGTAAAATGAATAACAGAAATGAAGATATTTTCTGAAGTTATGTTTGATTTATGTAAAGTGTGACTTTCATTCCAAAAATAAATCCATCCAAAAAATATTCAAGCTCCTATATCCTGGGTAGCAGTAAAATATAAATAACTAGGAAAGGTTTCCCATCTAGTAATTACGAGATGGTGGTCGTACCAGGGTTATTTGTAAAATATTCTAAAATATCCACCATAGACACACTGTAAAACCAGTGAAAAAAAATTGTGGACTCTCTGTATAATCAAGAGCATACCAAAACCACAATGGTCACGCCATCTAATCATTTTTCTTAGAGCACGAAGGGTCGGATCCAAGGTAAAGAAGTCAATGGAATCTACATGGAGTCTCAAGATCATCTTGATAGAAACTCAATAAGGACTTTTGTGGGGTCCTAGGAGCATGTAAAAATCCATGGACACTATGATCTTAAGAATGATGGAGACCATGGGGTATCAAAGAACAAGTCATCCCCCAATATCATGACCAAAGGAGGAAACCTATCCAAGGATTCCACTATCATAATCAAGATCCATGGGAGAAACTTCCATGGAATCTAATGGAATCAGGATCCATGGTGTACCAACCAAGGAATAAACTACCATTTCATTGCATCATATCATAATTAATCACATTACATAAGTTCAAAAACCCATTTTGATAATTGGAATAAAATACATTCAATAATTCAATCAAATAAACAGCCTGAAACTACATGGAAAAGGAGGAGTCACCATCCCCTAATTATCTCAATTCAACTCAATTAAAATTATAAAATTTATTTATCTCACTAGGAAATCATATTCTCACAACATAGGTGGTATAAAAATAAGAATATTCAAAGGCACACCGCATGGGTCTCCTATTTTGGGGCAACAACCTCCTTAAATCTCAATGGTACTCAAGGGAAACCTAAACATGATCCAATTCATCAAATTCAATCACTTAAATTATTTAATGGGCCCCTTCGTAATGTTGATCATGTACAAAAACTAAAACTACTCTTATAAACCACTAAAAATTGAGGGAAAGTTTTTCACCACCTACAATATGTCTGTATTAGAGCACTCATCTAATACCGATCTCAGATTTGGTCTAGATCAAGAGAAAAATAAAAAAATTGATTATGAACTTAGAAATAGGGCTTATTATATTTCAATTAAAAAAGATTTTGATATAAATACAAATTAATAATGATTCAATATGATCGATGAAAAGACCAACATGATTACAATGAGATTGATAGTGTTCGATTCCAAGTATGGATGACAAACATATCACAATTCCTAGATTAGGATTCAAAAGGGAGTTCAAATGGAGAAAACAGGAGGCCCTCATATACCTGAAGAAATAAAATAGAAAGACGTGTTTATTACTATTATGTAATTAAGGTATAATTAGTAATTTATCTCAAATTTATGGGTCACATGGTTTGGCCACATGGTTGTCCAAAATATTTTCCAATTGTGTTCCCTTCATTATGATATGGGGAACCTTGCATTGTTCTATGCGTATAGTAAGAGTAGCCATGAAAAAAAACATCTAACAAATTCTATTAAAAACTATAGAGTCCCTTGTATTAGGCTTCACCTGAGGTTTCATGGTTTCCTCAAAATATGCGGCCTCCTGAATCCCACTGTCCATCCCTCACATAGTTAGACAAAATGTCCCACCAATCCCGCATGTTTTCTACTAACTATATGATCTGCCTTGTTTTTCCAAATAGCAAGGTTCTAGGCTATGAATAAGCTTTAGAAACCCCGGATACACTATTTATCTCATTGGGAACTTACATTAGGCCACAAACAAGAATTTGAACCGAAAATAAAATTATCTGTACCTCATAGGAAAAATCAAGATTCTAAACATATCAGTATATTTAATATATATATGTAATTATATGAGAATTTTTGAATAATATTAAATGGATTTAGAGAATAAATAAATGAAAACGAATGGTTAATGACTATACCACTTCTTTAGATAACCCCTTTACGTTTATCTCCAAATCATTCTAAAGAGAGTTTTGTAATTAGACTAAGGAATATAGGATGTGTAGAGGTAATTATTTAATGGGTATGTGTCATAATTTTATGAACCACATGGTTTTTAGGTGTGAATATGATAAGATAGGGTGACAATTTTTAAGTGAGGAAGAGGACATAATGGGATGTTTTGAATAGAAAAAGTTTACCAAAGTTTCGATCATTCAAAAGGATCCAAAATGGATCATTATAGAACCTTAAAAGATATAAGTTAAAAATGTTCCCATAAAATGATAATTTGACCAATTTTTATGTCCTTTTATTATTGTTTTAGTATAACCCTCCATGTAAACATGTTTTAATCTTAATTGATAAAATTATTTTTTATTATTTTTACTACTAATTTTGACCAAAAATTAAGTTGAACATATTATATAATATTAATTATGAAAATTCAAAATACAGAATCCTATTTCCAAATTCTATCCAGAGAAGTAGAAATTTTTATATTAAAATTAAACCCATTTACATGATGAGAATTTTTTTTCCGATGATAAAATCTTCACGATTTAAAAAAATACTAATTTCTATACACAACATGAATTAGATTCTAATAAACTAAATCGGTTTAATAATAATTAAATTGAACAAATTTTACTTTTAATTTTTTTTGAAATATAAACCTTTATAAATCCTTTAAGAAAAATTTATGTTTTTAATATAAATAATTATTTTTCACAAATCACTAAAAAATTATTATTTTTAGAAAATTCCCAAATCTTCACCCTAAGATAATATTAAAATTCAGATTCCAAAAATGAATTCAAATATTTAAAATAAATTTTCTAAAATTTACAAAAAGTAATTTTATTATTTTTTCAAAAGAACCAATATAAAATATTTTATTGTGAAAAAATGTTCTTTCGAAGAATATAAATAGTTTTCTTAAATTTATTTACTTATTTACAAATATATTTTATATATATAAAAATTAATAGTTTTCCAAATGTGATTATTCCTATTTAAACCACAAAACATCATGGATAGGATATAAAAATCAATTAAATCATGGTAAGTTAAAACTCGGTGTTGTGTGTGACATAATCTATCAAATATATTATATTATTAAGAAGAAATATTTCCCCAAACTTGAGGTGTTATAGATGAGGTCAAAATCAAAATTGTGAAGATATGTCGTGGAAAGAAAACGTGTTATATTCTAAATGTTTTTTATTCTAGGAAAAATTGATGTTCAGTGGATGTGTACACTTTGTGATGTATAGGTTTTGTTAAGTTAGAGTTATGAAATAATTCTCTAAAAATCTAAACCAAAAAAAACCTCAAAATATAGGAATGTGAATTCTTGTCTAAAGGAAATATATTATGTAATGTTTTATGGTTGGTTTATTCTAGTTGGTATCAAATCAGGGTTTATATAACTCTTTATATAAGGATATTTTCATGTGCGGTTAATATAATTTATATGGTTACCATTATGGGGTTTATGTTTAATGTCGATCATAATTTCAAGGTTAAAGAAACCCCTTTGAGGTTTTACGTGATCAGAGTTTAAGTTGATTAAGAGTATTTTGGGAGGCATCTATGACTATAAAAACCATGATTTTTGTATGTTTCTTAGTGAAACAATTATTTTAGGAATAATAATTTTATATTTTATGGACATAATATTAAAGGTATTACCAACTTTTAGCATTAATTTGATCTTTTATGTTGTGGAAATCATGGTTAATTGGGAAAAAAGGTTTATTATGTGTTGGTAACTGGAATCAAACCAAAATTTTTTCAATTGAATTTACATTATAATAATTATGTTATATATTATAAAACACATACATCTCACTGAGAAACCAATAAAAACATTATTTTTATAAATAATGAATGGAATAAGTGGTATTTATTGAAATTATAGAACCTATACCGATGGAATAATATCATGGCCATTGGAAATGTAATATGAACATTTAGAATAGTAGCTCAACCAGTAGAAAAGTAACATCACCTATGAAATAGTAAATAAAATTTATTCAAGTTATAAATGAATATATGATATAATTATATTTTGGTATAAGTAAATAAATGTTTTAAAAATAACAAATTAAGTGTTCGTATTATTGAAAAATGTAATTTTTTAGAATTCAATAATTAATATAATGATCTAGAAGAAAATTTATATTCATAAATATATTAATAAATTAATGTTTTACTTTGTTACGAATGTGAATAATTTTAGGACACCTTAATTTATTTTTTAAAGTGTCATAAAATCAGTAATAATATTAAAATTGGTATTTTCAAATAAATGATATTTTTAATGAAACATTAAATTTATAATATTTTGAAAATAATGTTTCATAAATTGGAATACATATTTAAAATATACACATTGAAAAATGGATAAAGTTAATTTTTTGGATTTCTCAAAAATAGATGATTTTTTGTTGAATATTGAAATACAATAATTTATGGTATTTAACAAATACAAGAATTATTGAGTCATGATTGATGTATGTATGAGGAAAAACCAATTGGTTTATACTATCCTATAACATTTATATTAATTAGTCACAATAATCAAAACTATTTAAAACCTTGAGAAAAAATAATAAAAAAATGTATATAATAATAAAAAACACCCCTCTCCTCCCACTATAAATACCACCTCCTCTCATATCAACTAATAAGATTTGGATAATGATTATATTATGCCTAATTAATCTCACAAATTTACTCTCTAGTTCTTGGATTTTATGGTCTTACTAAAATACCAAACCCAAGTGACATAAATAGGTTCTCAAGGAGACGACATTCAATAGGTAAAATCCTCATTCTTTCTCATTTAATTTATATTTATTTCTTATCGTCCCCTCACATCCCATATAAAAAATGGAATAATAACAAAATTATAATATATAAAATTAAATATTATTATGTTAATGTAAGATCCATAATTACGTATATTCTCTTCTCTTTTTATTTTAAAAATGGAAACATCATCCGTGATTTGTCGATACACCACCTTCATAGATGACAAGTTTTTGTTTTCCATTACAACATTCATGGATGGATATAAAAATAGTATAATGGTTAAAATTTATATTATAACTTGTTTTATGTTCAGGAACTAATATATAAGTAAAATATTAAACAATAAAACAAACCTAATTTGTGATGATAGAAAAACCACCAAAACAAACTAAACGTTTATCATTAACGTTCTATCTATAGAATCATCCTCATTCTAGGTTGAAAAATGATATATTGAACAATTTAAAATTTTGGAGGTTCATAAATATCATATAATTAAACTTCTATATTTTTTCATCCATTTGATAAGAAATCTTATAATTAAACTCTAGGGAACCTATCAAAAAATCATGAAACAAATGCACATGAACAACAAAATTAAACATCATAACCCATAAAAATGGTAATAAATGAACTTAATAAAACTGTACTAAAAAATATATGTTTAATAGGTTCTGAAATAAATTTTTAATGAATCTAATTTTATTATAAGTAACACTAAGTGAAATTGAAAAACACTTTAGGATATAAGGTAAGGGATATTTCTGAACCTCTATTTTCCTTCAGGTTACACTTTATTTTTCTTTACACCAAAACATTTCTTAATTATTATTATATAATTATTCCATATTCTTTTTATATGTTCCAAAATTTTTTATCCAGATATATCCATCATTCTTTTATGGGTATATAATAGTATTAAATGGTTCCCCTTTTCAATTCCTTCTCATAAAGGGGCCTAATTAAAGGGAACTTCCAAAATTCTTACCTATTTTCAAGTACACTCCATAAAATATTTTAATCCACCAATATTTTTAGAAAATCATCCATTTTATCATGAAAAAATATCTTAGTTCATTTATATTTTTATATGAACAATTATGGATTTTTCCTCTTTAAAGACTCTTCAATATTTTCATCAACACACACTAATGTTTACCATTTCTAAAGTTTCTTAAACAAACATTTTACATGTTTTCACTTTAGTAGGACATAATTTATCAATATCTATGACAAATAACCTTAAGGATGTCAAAATATTATTTAAATCCATTATTTCATGGACAATATTATGATATTCCTTTTGGTTATGTTTCTTGACATGATTAGGATCCCATTTCCTTCCATGGGAAACCCCACACCAATAGAGCTCTAATGAATTGGGTAATTTTTAGTATCATGATAAGTAATTTATGGTATTAGAAAGTAAACCAAATCCATTTTTGGACTTTTTCCACCAGGATATATAGTATTGGTAGTTACCCTTGACTCATATTTATGTCATATTTTATTTTTCATGAACATTCCAGTTATTCCATGATCACATGATCACATGATTCCATGTTCAATATGTTATACTTCCATGTGTTTATTCACGTTACATTCCTTATTATATCATAATTTTATTCCTTATAACTCATATGTTCTTACTTATTCCAATGTTTATTCCCTTACAATGATTTTTCGCCCATCCCTTTGGTGATGGATGAACTAGGTTATCATATGCAGATGTTAGAGAGAAATGGATGTTAAAAGACCACTATGGAGACAATATAAAAGATAATATTATTTTGGTTTCATGCTTTATAATTAGGTACCTATAATTCTAGAGATAATATAATTTATGATACTTGGTTTGTATGTGATGATTAATTTGGCTTAAAATCATTTAACAGTATATGTAAAAGGTAAGTTTCCCTATAGTTGGCATTAGGGAATGGTCTTGTTATTTTTGGAGAGTACGACTGGAAAAATGTAGTCATAACCCAAGGGATATTTATATCCCTATAGACAAACTATAATAAAATATATGGAATCACATGTTATGATATAATTTACATTTACAAGTTTATCCTTCTATGTTTTATAACACCACAAACATTTTACGGTATGTTTCTCTTAAATACTTTAAATTCGTTAGATAGAAAATATTTCATGAAGAATGAAGTCTTTATGTAACAAAAACCTTGTAATTTCTAAGAGATAACCATAACCTAACCATTAAACAAAAAGTTTACACTTTTGTGGTTTGAATTTAAAAAAAACAGACATAAACTATTCCATTCAGGGTGATATTTGGAGTCTGATGGAATCAACATAACTTTCGGTGAAGAATAACTTACCCATATGAATAGTAAATTACCCTTATTAATATTTAATTAACCTTATTAATAATAATACGACCCTTATGAATGGTATTCTTACACACTAAAGTATAAATAAAATTTAAGCACCTTCAAAATAATGATGAATATTTTAAATGTTGATATTTTTCGATTAAATTATGATTTTCATTAAAAATTTAATTTCTCATATTTATGAAATTATTATTGAAAAAAGGTGTTAATTTTTGAATTATAAATGTCAAAAAAATGTTAGTGTGAATTTTCGTAATTTTCAAAAATATTTGAATTTTTGGTGAACAATATAGTACTGTATAAATACATTAGGAGATAAATACACTATTCCATGCATCATGGATGATGTAAGGAACCATTATTTTGAACTCACAAGTAGTTATTACTATTTTTTTCATGTAATAATAACTATTTATTTTCTTGGGAAAAAAATAATAAACTAATGATTAAAATATTAAAATACCCTCCGCCTCTCCATTATATAAACCACCCCTCACCACCTCTTCCTCTCACACCTCTCAAGCATTCAATATTTCTTATGTTATGAAAAAGAAAATTCTAAATCCCTCCCACATTTACAATACCTTATAGTCCCACCTAAACAAAAAATAAAAATTCCTTAATGAGATTCTGAAGGATTACTCAAGAGTTGAACCCCTCTTCATTTTTCTTTCATCCTCTTTTTCAATTTCCATTATTTTGTTACTCTCTCCTCACCTCCCTTTATCCAAATGATATGATAATTCACATAACTTACAAGAAATAAAATTTTATTATTATAATGTAATATTTCAACTTCATCTCTCTTCCCCCCTCCAATTATACAAAAAATAAAAATACCGTTCGAGACATGTTAATTTATCACATTCAAGGATGATGAGTTTTCAATTTATATTAAAATCTGTAATTATAGTCATGAATCCGTTTTTATGATTTTAAAAGATAATTATTTGTTTAATATATCTTATTTAATATTTGGAAATTATTTTTTACACATGGTATTTAATTATAAAACAAAACGAGTTTGCAGTGATAAAAACCCACCAAAATGATCCACACATTTATCATTAACATTTTGTATAATGATTCATCCTACCCCAAAATAATAAAAATATTTATAAGATAATTTTAACTTCTAGATGATCATTAATAACACTTAACAAAAATTCTAGACTCCAATTTCCATTTTACATGAACTTCCATACTCATATATAAGCAGACCTTTCCTGAGAACCATGGAAGAAAATGCTTCCAAAACAATAAAATTGAAACTCGTAAACCCATAAAATGGACATGAATGAACCTAATAAGGTGAAACTAAATCAATTAAATGTATAGTATGTTCTTTAATTTTTAATTAATCAATTTTAATTTGATTATTTAGGTCATTAAGATCAATCATAGAACACATTTGGGCATAAGTTAAGGGGTTTTTTATCTCACTTTTATTTTTGTGAGATTTACATTATTCTCCACTTGTTTCTTGTATGTTGTGTATTTTTACTGAAAATTGATATATAATTTCATTATTCTCTTTATATTCATGGTATTTAGTTTTTCACTTGATGATTACTAACTCAATTTGATTACAATGTTGTAAGGGAGTTTTTTTTGAATTTCCATTTCATTGTGATTTACGTGTTATTGTGCATGTAATCATACTTATGTGGTGTAAATAATCCCCCATTGAGATCATGTTTTCATTTGAAATTGTAAATAAATTATATATCCATATAATTTATACATTGATGTTATTATTTTCATAACCATAAACCATTTTACATATGGTGTTAATGCATAATGTTTCTTTAACTGTGGAAACATTGATGAATCTATATCCTATACTCACTACAAATATTTAAAAGGCATATTATTATTTTATTAAATATTTGTATAAAGAAATATTTGGACTATCAATGATGGGAGGGGCCCGATATATCCCCTCGATGCATCAACAGGTCTCATGATACAAATCAGTTGGTGAAAACCCCTTTGATTTTGTTTCCCAAAATCATATGGGTATCTACCCTGAGACCTAAACTCTTCTCAAAGGTATAATGGTTCATGTACCAGATACATGAAATCCAAATAATAAGAATCATCTTAATTCAATATTCAGTTATTTCTTTCCATGAGGTTTCCACTATGAAAAATTTAGTGGATGCATTTTTATTTTTAGCTTATTGATGGTATATGTTTTCATTTATTCACTATGACTTAATATTTGTGTATAATTGAATATGTTTCAGTTATTATTGATTCATGATTCCCCTATGTGAAATAATTACCGATAATTTGATGTCACCCTTATTATTTTTCCATTCACCATGTTTTGGATATTATAACCTTGAATAAAATTTCAAGGAGGCAGTTTATTTTAGTTCATTATGCATCGTGTTGTATTTTCTATCCTTCAAAAAATACTATGGGTATCATGTATATAATCTGGACTCTCAAAACTGCTAAAATAACTGTCCCTTAAGGATTTATTTCTTTCAATCATCCCAATATCTTGAAATAATGCACCAGATTCGGGCTCTTGGTTTTGGGGCGTTACAGTTGGTATAGAGGAATTTGAGCAGCAACCTTGAAAATTAGATTTATGAAACATAGTTTTGAGGGCATAGTCGAAGATCTAAATTGAGGATAATAATAGTGTAATATCCTATAATTTTGGAAAGGTAGAGACTATTTGGGTAGTACAAGAAAATACATCCAGGTCTGGATACTATGAGTGGATGTGGTTCAGACACATATATACCTTGAAGTAACAACTCTAACAGGTAGTTCCATGCTTTACCTAGGGTATCTTGGTACATGACAATGGGCCTTACTATGCACTAGGTTTGACACTCCCAAAGGATATTATTTTGAAAATTCACATTCTATTTATAAACCATTTTGAAGGAATTTAGAGTAAATAGAACTACGTTTTTTATTATGAGATTATATTTTCATAAATTTTCAAGTTTTGATAATTTTTATAGTTAGAAATTTTGAATTATGACCCAATTTAGTGTATTTCATTGTTTAGTGATGGAACCTAATGGATCAAAGGGAATCAATACCCTTATTCAATGCAGGGATTTCCCGATTGATCAAGTCAAACAGTCAGCGTTGGAGCAGATTAGATCATGAGCATATTGGGAGAACTTATTCAGGCTATAAAAAATAACAATCATAAATCTGTATTGGATTGTTTCATGCAATAGAAGCCTCCATATTTATTGGGACTAAAAATTTAGTGGTAGGTGAGTAGTGGATCTAGTCAATTGAAAACGATATATTTGGCATTAAGATGCAATGAAAATAATAAGGTAGTATTGGCAGTATGTTTCCTTAAGGGTGATGTTGATCAATGGTGGTCCTTGATCTAGAATACCACAGAGGAAGAAGAAAAAGAAGATATGGAATGGACAATTTTTAAGGAAATATTCTTCAACAAATATTTCCCTCGTGAACAATGAATTGAAATGAAGTGGAAATTTCCCATCAAAAAAGAAAAGGGAAGAAGATTGAATTGTAGAGTATGAGGCTACCGCCACAATATTATCCAGGTATGAAATAGATTATATACGAGATTCTAAATATAAGATTGATCATTTCTTTGAAGGTCTTAAGAAAAGTCTTTAAAGGGCATTGGCTTCTCAATCATTTTCATCATATGAGAAAATTGTATTAAATCCCATCCAAATAGAGAAGGAATTTTATAGATCAAATTTGATTAGGGAAAAATTATATAAAAAGTGGTTCTCTCATAACCATAAAAAAGGTGAATCACCATAGAAGAAAAAGGGAACAAATAAATTCTAATTATGTGAGAATCGTGGAAAGAAACATCTAAGGAAATACTTGAAAGTCGTGTGAGTTTGATATAACTATGGAGAAAAGGGTCATCAATCCAATGAATAAAAGTTGAAGAATCAAGTCAATGATGTTCAATGAAATAATTTTAGAGAGATGTGAAACCATGAAAATGAGTTCCCTAGTGCCAATGAAGCTTGCCTCAGAAAAGGGCATGAGAGAAAGGAAAATATTATGCGATTACAAAAGAAGAGGTTAAGGTTCATAAAGATGTGGTGGAAGGTATATTATTTGTTTTATAAAACATAAAAAAGGATTTATTTCATTCTTGATCATCACATTCATTTATATCTACCCAGTTTTCAATGAAAATTAAACAAGTCTAATTTTATTTAATAAAGGAGTTTTCGGACATAACTCCAAGTGGATGTATCATTGCAACAAATATGTTTAGATCAATCCACTTAATGACATATAAACATGGATTTGTTTCTAACATTTTCATCATACCCATGATTAAATTTGATATAATCATTGATATGAGTTGGCTTTCATGTTCTGATGAGAGGATCTATTTCAAGAAGAGGGATGTTACAATTTTTGAGACTGATGTTGAATCCTTTATCTTATTAGTGGAAACCTTTCCATATGAATCTTATCAAGATCCACCCCAAATAGATCTTCAATATTCAATTTTTGGGGAGTAAGGGTATGAAATAATTATGGGTGGGGAAATGAATTTTTGAATATAGGATGTACCTATTTTGAAAGAATATGTTGATGTGTTTCTTGATGATTAACTTGGACATCCTCCAGAGGGGGAAGTTGAGTTCTCTATTGATTTAATTTATGGTGCAAGACCTATATCAAAGAATCCTTATATAAGGAAATTTTGAAATTAGTAGAACGCAAGAAAAGACTAGTGTAATTAAGTGATAATTTATTTATCCATCATAGTGTTTCTCCATGGGGATACCAGGTTCTCTTTGTCAAGAAGAAAGACGGATCTATAATGATGTGCATTGAATACATGGAGATGAATCCTATTACAATAAAGAACAGGTATCTTATTCCCCACATTGATGATTTATTCGATCAACTTCATGGAGATGAATATTTTTTTTGTGATTGAACATTGATCTGGATATCATCAACTGCATGTGAGGAAGATATTCCTAAGATAGCATTTCAAACCAGAAATGGGCATTATGAATTCATAATAATGCCTTTTGGAATGAATAATGAACCCCCAGTTTTCATGGATCTAATCAATAGGGTTTTCAAAGATTATTTTTTTGACTTTATTTTGTTATTTATTAACGATATCCCAATATACTCCAAAATCTACAAAGACCCTAAGAATCACTTATGGGTCATTCTGAAAACTCTTAGATGAAATTAATTATATGGGAAGTTTAGAAAGTGTGAATTTTGGATTCAATTAGTTTATTTTATTATCCATATTCTTGGTATGGATGGAATCTTACTTGATCAGGAAAATATAGTGGAAATCCAAGAATTTCCCATGCCAATGAAGATAATTAAGGTATGTAGTTTAATTGACTTATCAGCTTACGATTAGTATTTCACTCACAATTTCACCTGACTGGCTAACCCACTAACCACACTCATAGGTAAATGGGTTTAGTTTGTATGGATGAAATAATGTAAAGAATTATTTGATGAATTGAAAAGAATATTGATCAATTAATTAATTTTGACTCTTCCCTCTAGAAATGATGGATTTTTGATATATAATGATGCATCAAAGAATGGATTGGGTTGCATCCTTATGAAAAATGATAAATTTATTGCTTATGCATCAAGGTGGTTGAATAATGATGAGAAAATTTATCAAACTCATGATGTTGAGTTAGCAGTTGTAATATTTTCTCTAAAAATATGGATACAATATCAATATGATGAAAGATATGAGACATATATTGATCACAGGATTTTGAAATTCATTTTTACACAGAAATAACTCAACAAGAGTCTATGTATATGGCTCAAGTTACTCAAAGAATATGATTTTTCAATACACTACCATCCAGGAAATTAAAATAAGGTGGTAGATTCCTTAAGAATGAAAGTTCATGAATTTTTGACCCAAATGAGGATTGAGAGATATCCTATATTCATGGATATGCTAAAGATAGATATGGGAATTATTAAGGGAGGGGAAAAATCTTTCCTATTTCAAATGATTGTCAAACTATCTTTAATAGAGAATAAAAAAAATCAAAATCTAATGATGAGAATCTAAAAAATAAAATCAACGATGTTAAGGATGGAAGATTGGTAGAATTCGTGTATGGGGATGGAGTTATGAAATTTTGGAAGTGGTTATGCGTTCCATCAATACCTGAGAAAAAAAGGGAACCGTTATATTATGATCAAAACTCAAATATCCCTGTACATCCTGGTCACACTAAGATGTATAGAGATCTAAGGGAAAATGTTTGGTGGGATAACATGAAGATAAATACTACAGACTATGTGTAAAGGTGTCTAGTATTTCCATAAGTGAAGGCTGAGAGACAACATCATAAAGGGGTTTTGAAACCTCTACATATTTCTATGTGGAAGCCGAATGAAATTACGATGGACTTTATCCCTGGACTACTGAGGACATAAAGAAGGACTGATGTAATAGGGGTAATTTTTCTTCGCCTCAAAAAATTAGCACATTTCCGTACTATAAGAGAGGATTTACCACTTGATATCTGGGAAAGAATTTATATTAATGAAGTTGTAAGGATTCAAGGTGAACTTATATCGATTGTGTCTAATTGAGAACCCTCATTTACATCAAAATTCTAGAAAAGTATCTAGAAGGATTTAGATACTACGATTTATATGAGTACTTCTTATCACCCATAAACCGATGGACAACCTGAAAGGAATTTTCAAACATTGGAAGACATGTTGAGATCATGATATATTGACTTTCAAGGTATGGGGGATAAATACATGCCTTCAGTGGAATTTTTAGGCAATAATAGTTTCCATTATAGAATTCAAATGGCTCCATATGAATCATTAAATGGTAAGTGGAGTCGATCTCCGACTTGTTAGGATGAATTTGGAGAGAGGATACATATAGGCCTTGAACTTATTGAAGAGATAACTGAAACTGTAATGAAAATTCAGGCCTCTATTAAAGAAGCCCAAAGTTGGAAAAATATTTATTCTTAAAACTGGAGAAAGGATTTGGAATTTCAAGTAAAAGATCTTGTCTTTCTAATAGAATATCTATGGATGGGTGTCTTAATATTTGTTAAAAAAGGGAAACTAAGCCCCAGGTACATCGAACCAATCAAACTTCTAGAAAAAATTGGAGTTATAGCATACCGTTTAGCAAATACACCAAGTCTATACAAAGATCAAAATGCGTTCCACATCTTGTTGATAAATAAATACATGATAGTTCGCATTTACTGACCTATGAAGATATAAATATGGAACCTGATTTGTCTAACTTCTAAGATCCTATCGAGATTCTTGAAACTAGAGAGTTGTATTGAGAAATAAGATGACTCGTCTGGTAAGGGTAATTTGGAGAAACCTTAAAATTGATGGGGGAACATGAGAACCTTAGGATGTTATGAATAATAACCACACACATCTTATTAAATGGATTTAGACATGAAACATTTTGAGGAAAAAATTTCCAAATGTTGGAAGAATATTACACCCCAAACATTTTATGGTATGTTTCTCAAAAATAATTCCACATTGTGAGATAGCCTAAATTTCATGAATCACCAAGTATATGTGTAACAACAATTGGTTATTTATTGTATATTGTCATAACCTATCCATTAGAATTAAATTTCCCACTATGTTGTTTTTAATTCCAAAAAATGGACATACACTGTTGTGATCAAGGTGATATCTAGAGTCTTATGGAATCAACATAATTTTTAGTGAATAGTAACATACCCATATGAATATTAACATACCCTTATTAATAGTAACATACACTTATTAATAGTAATATGACGCTAATTAATGGTAACCTTACCCATGAAAGTATAAATAAAATTTTGGCACCGTAAAAATGAAGATGAATATTTTAAGTGTTGGTATTTTTCAACTAAATGATGATTTTAATTAAAAAATTAAATTTCTCATTTTTATAAAATTAATTTTGAAAAATTGAGTTCATTTTTCGATTCTAAACATCAAAAAATGTTAAGGGCAATTTTTTGGGATTTTTCTGAAATACTTGAATTTTTGGTGAATAGTAAAATACAGTAATTAGGATATAAATATATTATGAGATAAATAAACTATTCCCTGAATCATGGATGATATATTAAACCATTAGTTAAAACTAAGATTTAGTAATTACAATTTTTAGTCATGGAATTATCAATATTTCTTGTCTTTGGGAAAAATAATAAACTATTGATAAAAATATTAAGAAAACTATCCTCCCCTCCACTATATAAACCACCCCTCCCCCTCTTCCCCTCACACCACTCAATCTTTGAGACATAAATATGTCCTTCCAAATAATCTTTCCAATACCACCCATAATTTCCCAAACCTTTTGGTCTCACAAAAAGTCCAAAAACAAAGTCATTAAGAAGATTCTCAAGGAGGAGTACTCAAGAGGTAAACCTCTCTTCCTTTTTCTTTCAAATTCTTTTACATGTTCAATTATTTTGTTTCTATATCCTCACAACCCCTCATAAAAATTATATTATAATTATAATATATTAAATTAAATATAATTATATTATTCTAACAGAATATTTCATTACCATATCTCTTTTCCCCTCCTCTTATAGGAAAAATGAAAACACCATCCGAGATGTTTTAATTTATCACATTCAAGGATGATGTGTTTTCAATTTCAATTACCAGATTAAATTATGGAAATGAAATCATTTTTAGGGTTAAAAATAACATTATATATATAATATATCCTATTTAATGTCCTAGAATTATTTTCTACACATGGTTTTTAATTATAAACCAAAATGACTTCATAGTGATAAAAAACAAGCAAAATAATCCAAGCGTTTATCATTAACATTTTGTATAATGATTCATCATACACCCAAATAACCAAATGATTTATATGATAATTTAACCTTCTTGAATATCATTAATAACTCATAACATCAATTTGGGATTGAATTTTCCACTTTAGACGAACTTCTATACTTATCCACAAGAAAACTGATCATGAAAATCAATAAAGAAAATGCATCCAAAACAATAAAATTAAACCTATTAAACCCATAAAAAAGCCATGAATGAACCTATTAATGTTAAAATGAATCAATTAAATGCAGTTTAGGTTCATGAATTTTTAATTAATGAAGATAAATTTGATTATTTAGGTCATTAAGGTCAATCAAAGAACATATTCGGGCATAAGGTAAGGGGTTTCTTATCTCACTTTTATTTCTGTGAGATTTACATTTTTTCCACTTATTTCATGTATATGGTGTTTGTTTACTTCCATTTGATTAATAATATCATGATTCTATTTAAATTCATGGTATTTAGTTGTTCACTTGATGATTATTAACTCGATTGATTACAATGTTTTAAAATAATTTGTTTCAATTTCCATTTCATTGTGATTTACATGGTCTTGTGCACAAAATCATGCTTAGGTGGTGAAACTAATTACCTTTTGAGATAATTTTTCATTTTAAATTGTAATTAAATTAAATATCCATATACTTGTTGTAACATCCCAAGTATGTAATGAATAATAGATATTTTTATCTATGTCTATTAATGATTAAGATAGTGTTATAGAGGCTTAAAATGAAAATAAATACAATCTTATGCATGGAATACACTACTATTCTTAAAAGATTGTTTACTGCCTTTTGATGGCAAACCATTTTTGAATCTATATTTTGACAATTTTATAAACTATTTTTGTCAAAATAAACTTATCCTTTATGATTAGGACATCAAAATTTACCTTGTGTGAATTTTTGGTATTTTTCAGACAATGTTCATTTTTTAATGAATAGTGAAACATACTGCATTTTACATCAAAACTGCTTTTTAGTCTAATTTATTTATATGATTAGATTATGTTTTGAATTGGTTTTGAAGTGAAATTAGAATATATTTTTACCATTTTATCCAATGGTGGTCATTGGAATCAATTTCACTTTGAAATTAGACTTAAACTGGTGTCAATCTTTTGATACTTATTGTTTTGTAAAAACACGCTATTTTCTCTGGCAGTGGGAATTAATTATTAAATTAATTAATGTGACTTATATGATTTGAATTTTTTAAAATAGACTTCATTTTTGAATTCGGAATATCAAATATAGCTTAGGGTAAATTTTTGGTAATTTTTTGAAAAACTTCAATTTTTGATGAATAGTGAAACCACTAAGTGGTAATCAAGCAAACTGATTTTTCAGTTAAATGAAAGTTTACCACTAATGTGTATTGAATTTTGAAAATCCGACATACATGGTTGTCATTAAGAAGTAAAATGTGGTTCAATGAGATTAAAATAATTTTTTGGTGAATAGTAACTTATTAAGTTTTTAATCGCGATTAGTGGTAATTAGTGTAGTTTAAGGTATAAATAATGCTTTAATAATATGAAATGACCTAGAAACATGTCCCAACCTTATTGGTTGTGTCATGGCCGACCACGACAAGACATGGGTCAACTTGGGGACCCCATGGAGACATTTTGGTTGGGAAATGACATAAATAACTTTTTATTTAATGTAAAAGTAAAAATGACACAAACATAATATGTTTTACGAAAACAATTTTTACATGGGGTTATAAAGATCAGAGTTTTGATTATAAATAGTCATTGGAATGATATAAAGATTTCCTACATTATAGTATTTTTTTATGATTTTTAGACATTAAATAAATTAAATTATTTATGACATAATAATGATGCAGCGATGACATCATTATTTGACGATTTAAATAAAATGGAAAGATAATGTAAACTCTATGAACTACACATGTCCAAAACTTATTGGATGAGTGGATTTAGAAGCCTTATCACCTTATACACTAATTATATCAATGTGAGATCTTTTGAAACCGAAACACATTTTCAAATAAAGTAATATTTCTTTACTTTCCAAAAGTGCCCCTCCTCTCCTCTTATAAAAGGCCCCCACCTCTACCTCATTTCACACACTACTCAAGCCTTTGGCTCGGCCAAACCCTGCCCATTTACACTCTCCAAAACCCTCTCCTCATCCTAGAGGATTCCCTTTGGGCAGAATCCTTTCAAAGGAAGCCTTTAGACTCAAATCAAAAGGAGTTACACTTTTAAAGGTAATTCATTCTCTCATGTTCATTTGTTTTATTTTGCTTCTCCAACCCCCTAAACTCCTTTTATTTACTTATTTTGTAACAACACCAGTATCGTAAATATACTAGGATGTTGTTATAAGATTTATTTGAGCTACACTCTCACACAACTACATCAAATGGTTAAAGAACATACGGTTTCCGTGGATGGTGAAATTCTGCCTCCCGAAACGATGATTGTTCAACACTCATTTAACAGCTTCAAAGGTGGCCATTATGATGTAACTATTTTTATATATGATATATAATATGTTTATGTTTTCCTTAAGCTTCTGTTTTTTTCATTTTGGGCATACCTTTATGGTTTCCATTATGGGTAAACACGATATCTTCATTTTAGGAAGTGCGGACTACCGCCCCCTGAAAGTGATTTGATTCGTTAAATACCATATGTGGGACATATAAAGGATGGAACTATGATATTATATATGATATTATACTGGAATTATAATATACCTTTATATAATTATGATTCCATTCTATAAAATACGAAATAGAAATGAAAGTAGCGTTCATGCGTACGTACGGATTACCGTCTCCATGAACGGTGCATTTCAAATGATTATGTAATATTATAAATGCAAGTATGTACTGGATATATATGACATATATGATATCTACATCATGAATACTATTCTGGATATAATGAACCTTTGACCAAATTAACAACATGTATGTGTAAGAAGTCTATTTTTGACTTAAGAACCAAATACCGACAAAATGAACATTATTAACTTAACTGATTACATGATGTTCATAACATGGTATAAAAGGAATAATGAACTTGAAAAAGATTCATAATCAAGTAGAGATTAACTCAAGTTTATTATTCAGGAGATTAATGAACGATCGGGTCAAGTCGGATACGAGGTATGGGACTTCGTCTCAATCTCCTTTCATTGAGGCATATTTTATTTTATACACAACTTTCTTTTATACGATGTATAAACCACTTTGACTTTTACGTTTATTCAAAAGGAATCTTTTTTATACGAAGCGTTACTAAACGAGAAAAGGGAATTTTTTTTGTCATACATATGCGGCGACAACGACTTCTCTGACGTCGTGACCGTTATTTGAGTTTCGGCTTCCTCTACAAGCCATACTTTTTTTTAAAACGAAAAATAAATACCATGTTTTACTTTGGTATTGAAAATGTTTTTAATAATGTTTTTATTATATCAATGTGTTGTATTGATATCTCGTGAGTGAAATGTGGAAATGTTATGTTTCCTTTATGCATGATTTATGTGATATGATTATGTTATGGTTCTTGGGCATTATTATGAAGACGGGTGGTTCTGTGATAAACTAAGGGCGGGTGAGCCCGTTATAGCTCTCCAATGCATTGGGAAACGCGAAGGAGTGAAACGTTAAGGTTTCTCCGAAGAGATTTTAGGGAATATACTGTGACGGGTATTCCAAACGTAACCAAGAGGGTTACTCCCTACGTAAGAATGTTATGAATGCCTCAAGTTACCTTTATGTCTTATGATTTCTATGATTTATTCATGATTTTATGAGGTATGTTAAAGTGCCTATGTTTTATGGGTAAATTATGATTTCATTCTTATGTATATATGAACTCATGTTTCCTTTACATGTTTTTTTTATAACCCATACTGAGTTTTTATGCACATCCCAAGTTTTTGAAATGTTTTTCACAGGTCAAGGGGAAGGTACATGATAAGATGATAGAGCCACGGATGTGTCAAGAAATAATCCATGTTTTATTTTAAATGTTTTTCCATTGATGGGAATGAAGAATACTATCTTTATGTAACCACTTTGTTTATATGTGGAATGTAATGCAAATTTTATGATCTAATTCTCTAAAACTCTAAACCTGAAAAGATCCTCAACGTGTAATCTTGTAATAACTCATCATTAAGTATGGTTTAAGGCTGGGGCCTTATAGTTGGTATCAAAGGTCGATTTAGATAACTTTAGGAGTTAGAATTCTATTAAATGATTATCCAAAAATATTTTTTTTTCGAAATGATATAGCATTTAAAGATTACCATGTTGCTTCATCTAAGACATGTTTGTTCAGAATGGTTTTCCGCAGAGGAAACAGGGAAGCAGTGCTAGGAAGGCATATAGAAGGAAATAACCTTCCGAATCAGCATCCGAAAATGGTCAGAATTGGAACTGAACATTTTGTTGCAGTAATGGCGCAGTTGAATCAAGCGATAAATGGCGGTGGTATCCATGCACGAGATCAGCCAGAACAACCGCAGAGGAACATGTCAGTGGTGGAACATTTCATGAGGCAAAATCCACCATCATTCAGAGGATCATCTGACCCTGTGCTAGCTGAAGGGTGGATTAAAGCACTGGAGAAGATTTTTGATGTCATGGGGTGTTCAGACAATCAAAAGGTTAGTCTTGATATTTACCGTTTGGAGGGTGAAGTAGATCAGTGGTGGTCTATGGTTAAAAATATCAGGGACGCTGATGAGATTGATGCTATTGACTGGGATGAATTCAAAGGTATGTTTCTTAAGAAGTATTTTCTTAAGGCTATTCGACTTAGGATGGAAAAGCAATTCTTGGAATTGAGGCAAGAGGAAGACTCAGTGGCTGCCTATGAAGAAAGGTTCACTCGATTGGCAAGGTATGCTCCAAATTTTATCCGGGACCTTGATAGTAAAATCAATCGTTTCTACTCAGGATTAAAGCCAAAGTATTGAAGGGCATTAGCTTCTTGTGAGTTTAAAAGTTATGAAAAGCTTGTTCGATGTGCTGAGAAGGTGGAAATGGAGTTTTCCGATGACCAAGTTTTCTATAAAAACCAGCAGAAGAAGAGACCGAGGTGGCAGGAGAAAGGTAAGAATTCTTCAAAAAAGTCTGATGGTAAGAGAACTAAGTTTTCAGTTTGTGATAAATGTGGAAAAAGGCATGCTGGGGAATGTCTTCTGAATTCTGGGAAGTGCTACCGATGTGGTAAGATGGGACATAAGGCTCATGATTGCACTGAAAAGGATCAAGGTGAAGGTAAGAACAAATTTGATTTACAGGTAGTGAAATGTTATAAGTGCAATGAGATGGGTCAGTATGCAAACGAGTGTCCGACAAGGAGCTTGAGTGATGGGAAGCAGTTAGACTACAAGAAAAAAGGGGTGGTGAAATCCTTTGCAACTACTTCAGCAGATGTCAGGCCATCAAATGAAGTTGTATCAGGTACTTTGTTTGTTTTTTCAGATTATGCCAGCGTGTTGTTTGATTCGGGGTCTACACATTCTTTCATCTCTGAAACCTTTTCTAGTAAAATGGGAATACCATCTCAAGAAATTACTCCTGAACTTTTGGTAAAAACACCTGGGGGAAATGTTGAGGCAAAAAGAATTTATAAGAATATTCCTATCCTTATCTGTGGAAAGAACCTACTTGCAAACCTTATTGTTCTACCTCTAGTACAGTTTGATGTTACCCTGGGTATGGATTGGCTCTCTATTTACCATGCTAAGATTGACTGTAGAGCTAAAGAAGTTTCTTTTCAAAAATACTTTCAGTTTGTTTACAAGAATGAACCCTTACTTTTGATAACATATCAAGAGGCCGAGAAACTTGTAAAAGATGGAAATGAATGTTACCTTGCACACATCGTTGAAAATAAAGGAATTGTTCAGATTAATGATGTGCCAGTAGTAAATGAGTATCCTGATGTTTTTCCTGATGAGTTGCCTGGAATAATACCAGATCAAGAAGTTGAGTTTACTGTTGACTTAGTTCCTGATGCTAAGCCAATTTCAAAACCCCCTTATCGAATGACATAAATTGAACTTTTAGAGTTGAAGGAGTAATTGCAAGATTTATTAGAGAAAGGTTTCATTAGACCTAGCACATCACCATGGGGTGCTCCTGTTTTATTTGTTAAAAAGAAAGATGGTTCTATGAGACTTTACATTGATTATAGATCCTTGAATAATATCACTGTTAAGAACAAATATCCTTTGCCTCATATCGATGATTTGTTTGATCAGCTCCAGGGAGCTCAGTTTTTTTCAAAGATTGACCTGAGATCGGGGTACCATCAGCTGAAGGTAAAGGAGGCAGATATTCCAAAGACCGCGTTCCGTATGAGATATGGCCATTATGAATTTGTAGTAATGCCTTTTGGGCTAACCAATGCACATGCTGTATTCATGGACTTAATGAATAGAATTTTCCATGAGTTCTTGGATAAGTTTGTGGTGGTTTTCATTGATGATATTTTGGTGTTTTCTAAAAGTAAAGAGGAGAATGAAAAACATTTAAGGGTTATCTTGCAAACCTTAAAAGAAAAGAAACTGTATGGGAAATTCAGCAAGTGTGAGTTTTGGTTGAAACAAATTTCTTTCCTTGGTCACATTGTTTCTAAAGATTGAATAACTGTTGATCCTGCAAAAACAAAAGTTGTGGAAGAATGGCCAGGACCCACAAATGTAACCGAGATTCGTAGATTCCTTGGTTTGGCGGGCTATTACCGAAGGTTTGTTAGAAATGTTTCCCAGTTATCTAGTCCAATGACTAAGTTAACTCGGAAGGGTGTTAAGTTTATCTGGACAAAAGAATGTGATGATTGTTTTCAGGAATTGAAAAGAAGATTGGTGAATGCTCCAGTTTTGGCACTACCTTCCAGGAATGGTGAGTTTGTTATATACAGTGATGCTTCATTGAAAGGACTTGGTTGCGTCCTAATGCAGAATGATCAGGTAATTGCTTATGCTTCACGACAGTTGAAAACTCATGAGGTAAATTACCCTACACATGATTTGGAATTAGCTGATATTGTTTTTGCTTTAAAAATTTGGAGGCATCATTTGTATGGAGTAAAGTGTGAAATATAAACCGATCACAAAAGTTTAAAGTATATATTCACTCAGAAAGAGTTAAACATGAGACAAAGGAGATGGTTGGAATTAATCAAGGATTATGATTTTACAATTCATTACCATCCGGGAAAATCAAATAAAGTGGCTGATGCTTTGAGTCGAAAAAGTAATGATTCATTAACAATGTTGCATTTGGAACGTGATCCTTTGGTTAACAATTTGATGAAATTTGGCATAAAAGTTGTTGGTGCAGGAAGTCCTTCTGTTTTGTTTCAAGTATCAGTGAGATCTTCTCTATCAGATAGAATCAAGCAGGCACAGAAGCAAGATAGTGAGTTGCAGAAAAAGGTAGAGCTGGTTCAGAAAGGTAAGTTTCCTGAATTCAACATTGATAATGATTGTGTTTTGAGATTTGGGAAGAGATTGTGTGTGCCTTGTGATTCACAGTTGAAGAGAGAGTTGTTATGTGAAGCTCATAGTTCTCCGTTTTCAGTTCATCCGGGCAGTACTAAGATGTATAGAGATCTGCGGGAGTTTTACTGGTGGGATGGAATGGAAAGAGATATTGCTGATTTTACTGTGAAGTGTTTGACTTGTCAGCAGGTTAAAGCAGAGTGGCAGTTACCGAAAGGGATGCTTCAGCCTTTACCAGTGCCAGAGTGGAAATGGGAGAATATATCCATGGACTTTGTTGTTGGATTACCGAAGACATCTCGAGGTAATAATGCAATCTGGGTTATTGTTGATCGCTTGACCAAATCTGCTCATTTCCTTGCTATACGAGATACTTTCTCTCTTGATCAACTTTCCCGTTTGTATCTTAAAGAGATAGTCAGGTTACATGGAGTTCCTCTCTCCATTGTATCGGATCGTGATCCCAGGTTTACTTCTAACTTTTGGAAAGGCCTTCAGAAGTCGTTGGGTACTGAATTAAATTTTAGTACAGCTTTTCATCCTCAATCAGATGGGCAGTCAGAACGAACAATTCAGACATTGGAGGATATGCTACGAGCTTGTTCTATGGATTATCAGGGAAGTTGGGACCAACATCTTTCTTTGGTTGAGTTTTCATATAATAACAGTTTTCATTCCAGTATACAGATGGCGCCATTTCAGGCATTATATGGGAAGCGGTGTCGAACTCCAGCTTTCTGGGATGAAGTGGGTGAAAGAAAGTTGATGGGACCAGAATTGGTAGAAGAGATGGTAGAAAAAATTCAGCTGATTCAGAAACACATGAGAACAGCTCAGAGTAGGAAGAAGAGTTATGCGGATAACCGGAGGAAGGATCTATCTTTCGAGGTAGGTGATCTTGTTTTTAACAAGGTTTCTTCTTGGAAAAGCGTGATGAGATTTGGTAAGAAAGGAAAGTTGAGTCCAAGGTTCATTGAACCATACGAAATTCTCGAGAGATTTGGATCAGTTGCATACCAAGTGGCTTTACCTACTAGTTTATCTCAGGTGCACAATGTTTTTCACATTTCGATGTTGAGAAAGTATATGCAGATCCATCTCATGTTTTGAGTCCAGAGGTAGTTCAGCTGGAAGAGAACCTATCTTATGAGGAACAACCGGTCCAGATTATTGACCACAGGGAGCAAGTGTTACGGAATAAGGTGATTCACCAGGTAAAGGTTTTGTGGAAAAACCACATGATTGAAGAGGCAACATGGGATTCTGAAAATGCAATGAGGGATAAGTACCCCCATTTATTCGATAAGTAAATAAATTGCGGGGACGCAATTTTATAAAGGGGGAAGGATGTAACATCCCAAGTATGTAATGAATAATAGATATTTTTATCTATGTCTATTAATGATTAAGATAGTGTTATAGAGGCTTAAAATGAAAATAAATACAATCTTATGCATGGAATACACTACTATTCTTAAAAGATTGTTTACTGCCTTTTGATGGCAAACCATTTTTGAATCTATATTTTGACAATTTTATAAACTATTTTTGTCAAAATAAACTTATCCTTTATGATTAGGACATCAAAATTTACCTTGTGTGAATTTTTGTATTTTTCAGACAATGTTCATTTTTTAATGAATAGTGAAACATACTGCATTTTACATCAAAACTGCTTTTTAGTCTAATTTATTTATATGATTAGATTATGTTTTGAATTGGTTTTGAAGTGAAATTAGAATATATTTTTACCATTTTATCCAATGGTGGTCATTGGAATCAATTTCACTTTGAAATTAGACTTAAACTGGTGTCAATCTTTTGATACTTATTGTTTTGTAAAAACACGCTATTTGCTCTGGCAGTGGGAATTAATTATTAAATTAATTAATGTGACTTATATGATTTGAATTTTTTAAAATAGACTTCATTTTTGAATTCGTAATATCAAATATAGCTTAGGGTGAATTTTTGGTAATTTTTTGAAAAACTTCAATTTTTGATGAATAGTGAAACCACTAAGTGGTAATCAAGCAAACTGATTTTTCAGTTAAATGAAAGTTTACCACTAATGTGTATTGAATTTTGAAAATCCGACATACATGGTTGTCATTAAGAAGTAAAATGTGGTTCAATGAGATTAAAATAATTTTTTGGTGAATAGTAACTTATTAAGTTTTTAATCGCGCTTAGTGGTAATTAGTGTAGTTTAAGGTATAAATAATGCTTTAATAATATGAAATGACCTAGACACATGTCCCAACCTTATTGGTTGTGTCATGGCCGACCACGACAAGCCATGGGTCAACTTGGGGACCCCATGGAGACATTTTGGTTGGGAAATGACATAAATAACTTTTTATTTAATGTAAAAGTAAAAATGACACAAACATAATATGTTTTACGAAAACAATTTTTACATGGGGTTATAAAGATCAGAGTTTTGATTATAAATAGTCATTGGAAAGATATATAGATTTCCTACATCATAGTATTTTTTTATGATTTTTAGACATTAAATAAATTAAATTATTTATGACATAATAATGATGCAGCGATGACATCATTATTTGACGATTTAAATAAAATGGAAAGATAATGTAAACTCTATGAACTACACATGTCCAAAACTTATTGGATGAGTGGATTTAGAAGCCTTATCACCTTATACACGAATTATATCAATGTGAGATCTTTTGAAACCGAAACACATTTTCAAATAAAGTAATATTTCTTTACTTTCCAAAAGTGCCCCTCCTCTCCTCTTATAAAAGGCCCCCACCTCTACCTCATTTCACACACTACTCAAGCCTTTGGCTCGGCCAACCCCTGCCCATTTACTCTCTCCAAAACCCTCTCCTCATCCTAGAGGATTCCCTTTGGGCAGAATCCTTTCAAAGGAAGCCTTTAGACTCAAATCAAAAGGAGTTACACTTTTAAAGGTAATTCATTCTCTCATGTTCATTTGTTTTATTTTGCTTCTCCAACCCCCTAAACTCCTTTTATTTACTTATTTTGTAACAACACCAGTATATTAAATATACTAGGATGTTGTTATAAGATTTATTTGAGCTACACTCTCACACAACTACATCAAATGGTTAAAGAACATACGGTTTCCGTGGATGGTGAAATTCTGCCTCCCGAAACGATGATTGTTCAACACTCATTTAACACCTTCAAAGGTGGCCATTATGATGTAACTATTTTTATATATGATATATAATATGTTTATGTTTTCCTTAAGCTTCTGTTTTTTTCATTTTGGGCATACCTTTATGGTTTCCATTATGGGTAAACACGATATCTTCATTTTAGGAAGTGCGGACTACCGCCCCCTGAAAGTGATTTGATTCGTTAAATACCATATGTGGGACATATAAAGGATGGAACTATGATATTATATATGATATTATACTGGAATTATAATATACCTTTATATAATTATGATTCCATTCTATAAAATACGAAATAGAAATGAAAGTAGCGTTCATGCGTACGTACGGCTTACCGTCTCCATGAACGGTGCATTTCAAATGATTATGTAATATTATAAATGCAAGTATGTACTGGATATATATGACATATATGATATCTACATCATGAATACTATTCTGTATATAATGAACCTTTGACCAAATTAACAACATGTATGTGTAAGAAGTCTATTTTTGACTTAAGAACAAAATACCGACAAAATGAACATTATTAACTTAACTGATTACATGATGTTCATAACATGGTATAAAAGGAATAATGAACTTGAAAAAGATTCATAATCAAGTAGAGATTAACTCAAGTTTATTATTCAGGAGATTAAAGAACGGTCGGGTCAAGTCGGATACGAGGTATGGGACTTCGTCTCAATCTCCTTTCATTGAGGCATATTTTATTTTATACACAACTTTCTTTTATACGATGTATAAACCACTTTGACTTTTACGTTTATTCAAAAGGAATCTTTTTTATACGAAGCGTTTACTAAACGACAAAAGGGAATGTTTTTGTCGTACGTATGCGGCGACAACGACTTCTCCGCCGTCGTGACCGTTATTTGAGTTTCGACTTCCTCTACAAGCCATACTTTTTTTTAAAACAAAAAATAAATACCATGTTTTACTTTGGTATTGAAAATGTTTTTAATAATGTTTTTATTATATAAATGTGTTGTATTGATATCTCGTGATTGAAATGTGGAAATTTTATGTTTCCTTTATGCATGTTTTATGTGATATGATTATGTTATGGTTCTTGGGCATTATTATGAAGACGGGTGGTTCCGGGATAAACTAAGGGCGGGTGAGCCCATTATAGCTCTCCAATGCATTGGGTAACTCAAAGGAGTGAAACGTTAAGGTTTCTCCGAAGAGATTTTAGGGAATATATTGTGATGGGTATTCCAAACGTAACCAAGAGGGTTACTCCCTACGTAAGAATGTTATGAATGCCTCAAGTTACCTTTATGTCTTATGATTTCTATGATTTATTCATGATTTTATGAGGTATGTTAAAGTGCCTATGTTTTATGGGTAAAGTATGATTTCATTCTTATGTATATATGAACTCATGTTTCCTTTCCATGTTTTTTTTATAACCCATACTGAGTTTTTATGCTCATCCCAAGTTTTTGAAATGTTTTTCACAGGTCAAGGGGAAGGTACATGATAAGATGATAGAGTCAAGGATGTCTCCAGAAATAATCAATGTTTTATTTTAAATGTGTTTCCATTGATGGGAATGAAGAATACTATCTTTATGTAACCACTTTGTTTATATGTGGAATGTAATGCAAATTTTATGATCTAATTCTCTAAAACTCTAAATCTGAAAAGATCCTCAACGTGTAATCTTGTAATAACTCAAGATTAAGTATGGTTTAAGGCTGGGGCCTTATACTTATTACATGGATATGATTATTTTCTTATCCTTTTACTATTTTACATACGATGTTTATGTGGAATGTAGCTTTAACTATGGAAATATTGATGAATCTGTATCCTCTAATTGATAACGATATTGTAAAGGCATATCTTTCTTTTATTAAATCATTGTATAAATAATTATTTGGATTGGAAGTGATGGGTGGGGCCTGATATAGACCATAGATTCATTTAAAGGTCTCATGATAAAAATTATTTGGTGACATACCCTTTGAGTTTGTTTCTAAAAATCAGATGGGTTTCTACCCACAGACTTAAACCATCTCGATGGTATAATGATTCATGTGCCAGGTAAATGACGTCCAAATAATAAGAATCCAATTTATTCAGTATTCATTTATTTTTTCCATGAGGTTTTCATTATTACAAAATCTATAAATGCATTTTTATTCTCATCTTGTTAATGGAATGTGTTTTAATTTATTCACCATGTCATATTATTTGTGTCAAATTTATTATGTTTGACATATTATAGATTCATGATTCTGGTTTGTGTAAAACATATTGAGATTTTAATCTCAACCTTATTATGTTTCCTTTCCCCATGTTATGAAGAATAGAACCTTGAATAATCTTTTAAGGAGGATGTTTATTTCAGTTTATTATGTATAACTTTGTGTTTTCTATTTTTCCAAATGTACTTTGGATATCATGTATATATTTAGGTCTTCCAAAACTACTAAAATATTTAGTACATCAGGATTGATTTCTTATAATCATTCCATTATAAGGAAATAATTCAGTATCTTTGGGATTTCGGGGTTTGGGGTGGTACATGTTTAATTTCTACTTTTTATATGATTATTAGCTAATTATTCCATCCCCAAATTGTACTTTATTTTTCTTTTTTAATGATTTGAAATAGGATAACCCATACCAACACTAAATGTGATAGGAAATCTAATGAATTCACTAAATAAATTCCAAATTTTATGGGAACTGAAGCTCAAGACTTCTTGATAGTACTTGAACAAATGGCTCTTATTATGAATAATAACATCAATCGTGTGGAATTATCACAATAAAGTGAATGTTATAGTCGAATCCATTAAGTAGAAATGTCCTCCTATATTTAGTGGATCTTCATGTATCTTTATCATAGAAAAAACATATTAACTCTATTGAAAATATATTTTCCATCCTCTGATGTTTCGAAGAAGATAAATTCATGCTAGTGGTCTATCATTTTTATAGGTAAGCTGGTCAATGGTGGAGAATGATCAAAGATACATTGAACAAGGAGAAAATTGACTCCATGTATTGGGAATAATTTAAAAACATATTTTTCAATAAATATTTTACCCAAACTACCCATCTTAAGTGGGATAGGGAGTTCCTTGAATTGAAGATAATGGAAGATGAGTATATCGGGGTGTACAAAGGAAAATTTACAAGGCTTTCACAATACGCCTATGGATGTTTCATGAACACAGAAAAAAAGGTGGGTCACCTATTTAGAGGGCTAAAGAATATTCTACAAAAATCATTAGAGATATGAGACTTTGACATCTATGTAGTGGTTTTTCATTTTTTTTAAGGTTGATATGGATATTTGTACTCTTAGTGGTCTTGTGGGATTAGAGATAAAAAATATATAATATATTTTAATATTAGAGGATCAATAATTAAATACCATGAATGAATTAAAATCCAACATCCCATGTGTAAAAATTGTGAGAGGAAACATTCTGGGAATAGCCTAATGGAAATTAGGAGATGCTTTAAATGTGAAAGAGTGGGGAGTCATAGTAATTATTGCCAAATTGATATGAAGAATCCCAATAATGTTGAAGATGAAAGGAAGGTTTAGATCAATACTCATCCTATAATATAGTGTTCAAACTAAAAGGAACATGGGAATTATGAGATCTAATTCCCTAAGAAAAAGGATTTTATAGGTAATCAATAAAAATAACCTCCATTAAATCAATGAAGGGCATATGCTACCCCTACTTTTAAAGTGGAGTCTGACAATGATTTCTTGATAGGTGTGCTGATTATTCAGTCAAGAATAATAAAATTCCTATTTGATTCAGGATCTATGAATTATTTCATATTATTCATGTTTAGTATAATAGTTTAAACACCACCACAAAATGTAGAGGTTGTGTTATCTGTGAGAATTGAAAATGGAAAAATTAATGCATCTAAAGTATAAAACTCCTCCAAGTATAATGTTTGTGGGATAAAAACATCCATAAAAACTTATATTACATCCTTTTATGGAGTTTGGTGCTATATTGGGCATGGATTGACTATCTTTATACAAATACAACATCATATTTCAGCAATGGTTTGTCACTCTTTACATTTTGGGGCTTCCTCTAATTTAGTATAATTGTAATTATGAGGAAGAATCTGCTTCCAAATCATCATCACAGGTGTGGATATTATTTCTTTATGAGCAAGCTTATCTTAGTCAAATGATTGATACAAATTAGAGAATCATGATTAGATAAATTCCCATTATGATGGAATATCGGTACTAAAAAATAGTCCTTTAACAGCACTAGAAAAATTGACTACCAGAGCGAGATTAAAATCAATATGATTTTATCAGCACTAAAAAAGAGCTGAAAAAGGTGTCCTTTATCAATTATTTTAGAAGCTATGATAGAGGAAAACATTTATCAGTGATTTTATTTATCATCAAGCACTTAAAAAATCACTCATAAATGTTACCTTTATGTGTTTTTTTAGAAGCACTAATAAAGGGGAATGATGGAGTGTGATATAACAACACATTGCATCACATGTGTAGAATGTTGTAAAAAACATCACAACACAAAAAATAATATAAATTCAAAAAAATAAATTACCAATGAAAAATTTAAATGAAATAAGATATAAAAAACAAATATAGGAAAAAATAATCTATTATAGACATTTAAAATTTTTTTTATACAATTACATAAGTTCAAAATATTACATACATTAAAAAAAATTAATTTTCCGTTATCTTTTGATCATAACCCTTGGTGAAGCAAAAGAACAAACCTTTATAAGAAACAAATTCTTATGTTAGTAATAATATAAATAACTAAATTATTAGAAACTATTAATTTTAAAATAAACTCTATAAAACACTTGGAACACTAAGTATCAGATTGAGTTGCTGTTGATTCTTTCACATCACACCATTTCTTATTTATCTTCAAGAATTAACTCTATAAAAATTATCTAAACAAGTACAAGATAAAATTTTTATATAAATTAGTTATGTAATAGAAGATATAATGATGATTAAATAATATAGGATCGTTTTTTCAATTTCATTGATGTGATCTGCATTTAAAACTAAAATGACACTCATATATTGAAAATAAACACTTGGAGTCATACCGGTCACACCATGAATCATATTAAGGTTAAGTTGATTCATACACATCCCAAATAACCTATGGATCATTTTACTAATATATCAAAATAATATGAATGTGTTTGCTCAGTTTTGAGTATGTCACATGTATTTTTTAATAAAATGTAATTTTAAATGGGAAACACACAAATTGAGTCATACTCGTCACATTGTATGCCGGGATAATGTGAGACTGATTCGTACATATCAAAAATGAATTATATTTTTTTCTCTGAATTATCAGTAAAATATGAGTATGTTTGATTGGTTTTTATTGAGTGAAACTTTTTGAACTAAAATCTCAATTTTAAACTGATAATGATCACTTTGAGACATACTGAACACATCATGTATCAGATTGATATGCGACAAATTCCAACACAAAAAAATGAATTATGGATATTTTTTCTAAATTATCAAAATAATCGGAATTCATTTTCTTGGTTTTGAGTATTCCAGTTGTATTTTTTACTAAAATTAATTCCAAACTCAAATAAAATGACACACTTTGAGTCATACCGGTCACACAATGGGTCAGATTGAGGTGTGACAGATTCATAAATTTCTAAAATGACTTATGTATCATTTTTATAAATTATAAAAGCAAGTTATATTTTTTTAGTTTTGTGTATATCACTGGTCTTTTATACTAAAATGTCATTTTAAATTGGAAACACGCACATTAATTCACACTGGCCACATCATGTGTTAGTTTGATGTGATATTGATTCCTACACATCACAATTGACTTATGAATATTTTTCCTGAATTATTAAGACATTCAGTGTGAATTTTATTGTTTTTCAATGAGTTAATCTCTTTGAAATAAAATGTATATTTTAAATTGGTAACAGAAACATTGAGTCATATCGGGAATATAATGTTTTATATTGAAGTGAAGTTGATTCCTACATAGCATAAATTTAATTTGGATCATTTTCCGAAAGTATCAATATAATGTGAATGTGATTTCTTGATTTTGAGTATGTCAGTTTTCATTTTTATTAAAATTAATTTCAACTTACATAAAAAGTCACAATTAGAGTCATACCGGTCACACCGCACGTCAGATTGAGGTGATGCTGATTTGTACAAGTCTCAAATGACTTATAGATCATTTTCATAAAGTATCCAAATATTATAAATGTTTTTTCTTACTTTTGAGTATGTCACTTGTATTTTATTTCTAAAATTTCATTTTAAATTGAAAAAGACACACTTTGAGTAATACTAGTCACATCTTCTGTCAACTTTTTTTTGAGAATTATTCTAAAATGTAAAAAATAAATTGTGAATATTTTTAAAAAATTATAATGAAAATACAAGTGAATTTTCTTAGTTTTCAAAGAGTGAAACTTGTTGAATTAAATGTCCATTTTAAATTGATAACAGACACTTTGAGCCATAACCAATACATCATGTATCAAATTGAGGTGTATCTAATTCCTAAAAATAAAAAACAAATTAAAAAATAATTTTATTAAACTATCAAAACAATATGAATGTGTTTTATTAGTTTTTGGTTTTTCATTTGTCAATTTTACGAAAATTAATGACAAATTTAAATTGAAAGACACAATTGGAGTCATACTATTCACCCTCTGTGTTAGATTTTTGTGTGGATTATTCCTACATTTCTCAAATGAATTATGGATTTCTTTTCCTTATGTATCAAAACAATATGAATGTGTTTTATTAGTTTTGAGTTCATCTCATGTCTTTGTTTTAATAAAATGTGATTTTGAAGAAGAAACATTTACATCATTCATACCTATAACATCATGTGCCAATTGGATGTGAGACTAATTCCCTCACATCAAAAATGAATTATGAGTTGTTTTTATAAATTATCAAGACAATTTGAGTGAATTTTCATAGTATTTAGTGGGTGACATTTTTTAGACTAAAATGTCAATTTTAAACTGATAATAGGAACATTGAGTTATATTAGGAACATCATGTATCATATTGTGGTGATGATAAATCCTACACATAAAAAATAACATCTTAATAATTTTTCTAAATTATCATGAAAAAATAAGAATTGTTTCTTAGTTTTCAGTTAGTGACACTTGTTAAACATAAATAACAATTTTAAACTCATAACAGACACTTTCAGTCATACTAGAAACATTGTATATCAAATTTATGTGCGGATAATTAATAAAGATCAAATATTACATAAAGGCCATTTATAATAGAGTATCGAAACAATCTAAATGAATTTTCATTGTATTGAGTATGTTAGTTGTATTTTTTACTAAAAATAATTTCAAATATCAATAAAAAATGCACATGGAGTCATATCAACCACAATTTGAATCAGATTGTGATACAACTAATTCCTAAACATCTAAAATTACATTTTAATCATTTTTATAAAGTATAAAAACAATATTAATTTATTTTATCAGTTTTTATCATGTCACCTTTTTTTCTTTTCTAAAATGTGATTTTACACTAGAAACACACATTTTGAGTAATTTATGTCACATCGTGTGAAACTTTTATGTGAAGCTGGTTTATACACATGAAAAATTATATATAAATCTTTTTGAAAAATTATCAACACAATATGAGAATGTTTTATCAGTTTTCAGCATGCATCACTTTTTAAACAAAAATGCCAATTTTAAACTAATAACTAACTCTTTGAGTCATACCAGGAACATTTTGTAATGGATTAAGGCGAGACTAATTCCTATATATCAAAAATTAATTATGTATTATTTTTATAATTTATAAAAACAGTACAAATGCATTTTCTCAATCTGGAGTATGTTAGTTGTCTTTTTTCACTATGTTAATGAAAACATTAAATAAAAAGACACACATTGATTCATATTGATCACACCATGTGTCATATTAAGGTTTGGTTGATTATTAAAAATAAAAAATAACATATGTTTTATTTTCCTAAAGTATCAAAATAATCCAATTTTTTTTCTTGGTTATGATTATGTCACTTCTCTTTTTTTACTAATATGGAACATTAAACTGGAAAAAAACATTTTTCATTATAATTATCTCATAATGTATAGGTTTGATATGAAACTGATTCCTAAACATAGAAATGACATGTGAATTATTATCCTAAATTATCAAGACAATATGATCATGTTTTTTTTGGTTTTTATTTAGTAAAACTTTTTCCATTCGGACCCCTGGATTGACATTGAAGTCATTTGACAATTGAATTAGTAATATCTGATAACTTGTTTTAAATTTGATCTTATATCCATCATATACAATATTTTTTATGTGCATTTTATATCCTTCCTTCAGACTTTGATGGATTGAAATCTCTATGAATTTATTTATGGGATTCAACATATAGATCAACATTTTCACTATTATGTAAAATGTAAAGGTGTTCTATCTCACACCGTGTCAAGGAAATTATAACAAAATATCATCTAGAAATACATTTTCCCATAAGTTGTACTATATAATGATACTTTGGGAGATCGATGATATCTACATCTGATAGGTAATCAGTACAATATGGAACTTATTCATTAATAATATATTGTTCTGTAATAAAATCTTCTGGAAGAATTCGATTCATGAAATTACCTTTCAAAATATTCATTTAAAGTTAAATAGGGTAAATTCATTTGTAATGGATAAGAGCACATTTTTGAACCACTCTAACCAAGTGAACCATCTGGTGGACCATTGTATCAAACAATCATGGTGGGAAGAACATATATGTTTCACATAATATGACTGTAACCACCTTATTCGTGACTGGAAACATTATTAGGTCTATAACTTTACACCACATGGATTTGAAAAAAAAGCAGAGCCTGGTTAATGTAAGACATACATTTTTCTCATATTGAAACTGAATGAAAGACGCATCAAATCATGCATTAAAACATGAAAATAGTGTTATATTTGTCCCTGTAACTTCCAATTATTTATTGAAATAATATTCCTGATAGTTTATGAATACCCCTATGGAACTTTTAAAATGTTTTTAAATTGGAAAATATTAAATTTCCTTCTTCAGATAGAGTGTATGCTGCTAAAGAAAGAAAAGTCTACTCTTTTAAAATTTATTGATGAAAATTGTTCCCTTATCACCTTGCCAATCATGTCCAACATTAACTTGATGGAATATTTCAATTTTTTGGACAACTTATTAATATTCCAATAAGAATAACAAATAAATTTTTTCAAAATGCATGATATTAAGAAAATCTTTGACATACATACAATTCCAATATGAAAACTCAAAGAAAATTGATCTCTTCAAGAATCCTGATTTTGTATGGTTTTTCGAAAATTGTTTACCAAGAATAGTGTGAATATATTTTACTTTATTGAATAGATGATTTCCCATTATTAGGGATAATGTTGTACCTTTTTTGAAGTCTCATCAAATAATATTGGCATATATCTGTATTTATGTTATCTATGTAAAAACATTTTGATGCCCTAAAAACATTGCCTTAAAGGAATGTTTCCACCAAACTGAGTGTGTGCATTCTTCACAAATGGGACACCCCAACATTCCTTTAATTATATATCCAATTAAATTTCCATAAGTGGTAAAGTCATTAATCATATCATACAACATATCTTTCAATGTGAATTATTCACTTCTTTGAGAATAATATATTATAACACCTATAACCCACATCAATTTCAGATCTTCGACCAATGGATTCAAAGAGATATCAATATATTTACTAGGTTTCTTTAGTCCAGATATATGTATAGAAAATATAATGTATTAGTAATTTATGAATAACAATGGAGGTAAGTTATAATTTTCCATCCTGACGGGATCTGTATTGTGAGTACTACTCTATAAAAAAATGATTTATTCCATATTTAGATAATGCAAGATGAAATTTTCTCGGCCCATTTTCAAATTTAGGATACTGGTAATCAATTTTTTCCACTAGGGAGAATATAAAGGATAGTGTAGGTTCCCATATTTAATTATTTTATTTGCATGCCATGTCAATTGTATTAACGTTTTTGAAAATACATATATCATTCTAAACTATAGAAGGATAGGAATGCACCATGAAATTTTTTAAGGAACTGATTAATTTTTCTTGAATTGATCTGCGCCACACTTAGGGAACTTTATGAGTGATTAATGGTCCTTGTGAAACAATATTAAATAATTTGAAAAAGCATGCATTTTTAAGAGATAATTCCCATTGATCGTAGCATTATCTTATCATCATATGTTTGACATGATAGTTAATTTTATTCTTGTAGCATATCACTCAAGAGACCAATTAGTTCTATAAATATTATGTCACTCCATCCACTGCAAGATTTCAAATTATATATATTCAATTCATCAGAAAATATTGTGTATTTACTAAAACTAGTATAAAATAATCTCTTATCATATCTATTTAACTTCTTAAACAACTTTGGATAATCACAAACGCCATCTTCAATTTCCTTTTTCATTTCTTTCATACGATATCCATCACCATTTACACTAGTATTCATATAAAAGTATTCATGAACCGTAGTATCATCCCAATCAATGGTCACATTCAGTTTCCCCCTTGATTATTCTATTATTTACAGCTTTGATCTATCTTGTGACAAAACAAATATTCTTCCACTATTTTGGACTAATTTTTATTGAATAAGAAACAAAATAAATGTAGACAAAGGATTCGAGAAGTTTCATATGAATGCTCTATTGAAAACATGATGAACTATTCAACTACATACTCATTCTATTTTTTCAAATGATTAGCATTAACCATTTTAAATTCATAAATGTTCTATTGGGTTCATAAAATATTTATTTTTATAATAAATAAATGAATACACATAAGTTATTCATTATCAAAGGTGAAAGTTATAGATAATTCTAACAAAGGAAACCCGACATTTTATTTTTTCAAAGAATCTCAGTATTATTTGATTAAAATGGGAAGTTATATATAATAAAAGAATTACTCCACTATGGTAGTTGTTATCTTATGAATTCATTCCTAGGTGAAAGTTATAGATAATTTTCATCCACATCAGACCATCTACCAAACATGTATCATTGCATTTTTTGTTTGACAGTTATCCTCTATCTCTTGTAGACATGCACCTATGTTTCTTGAAATAATCTAAGGAGTATTCATCCATGGGATGACTACTAATCAAATTAGTACAAGAAACATAAAAGATATGGGGTGATGAGTCTCATGCAACAGATTGCAATAATAATTATTCAAGTGATGAAGATGCTGATGATGAATGTTGTACCCCAATGTGTTATCTAAAGGGTTAATGCCTCCCGTATGTGAGAATTACTCCATTAAAAAAATTATTAAATCATGGTATATTGAAAGTGAGATTTGTGGGGCATACACATTCTTTTTAGTGATCCAAGAGTTATTGGTGATGAAATGTAATGACATATGAATCCTTGGGCCCTCTATGAATTTAATATTTATAGGAAAAATCCTTCTTTTAATACTTTCAATCCTATAACTCAGATTAATCATACCTGTATTAAAACAAGCCTTCAAGTATTTCTAAAATTTTCAAAACAAATGAAAATACAATATCAGCAATTAATGAGTAATAAGAAACCCAAATAAGATAAACAAGAATAATAAAATCTCATTCTATCAACTATAAGATTTAATTTTTCTAAGAATTTTTTTAATACATATTGAGTTAATTCATACACATAGATGGTAAACATAGATTCATTGCAGGTGAAATAATACCTGTATACCTAAAATGATGAATACTTAATAATAGTTTCTAATAATTATTCCAACATATATTAATTTTTTGGAACTCTATTCTATTTTCGGGACATTTGATGTTGAATCATAAGGAATTATTATATATAATATTAATGGTATATCAAATATTTCAAAACATCTCTAAATTATAATTTCAATTAAAAAATGTCAAGGAATTGAAAATGTTTTTTGGAAAATAATATTCCTAATAATGATAAATCTCTTAATTATCTAAAAACTTCTTACTTGATAAATTTATTCATGAATTATCTCTATATAGGATGAAAACAAGAATTATTTTCAAGAAGTTGAAGACTAAGATTTATAATAAAATTTTATTTTTATGGACATTATAGTTTATATGGTGATATGGGGAACATAGTATACAATTTGAGTCATAATTGGATAAAAAGTAGTAATTATGGATGATATAGAGGTTTTAAGTTAAAAGGGAGATGTCTAACTCTAAAAATTGTTTTGATGAAATTAAAATCTACATAAGTAAAAATGGATGATAAATTTAAAAAATTGAATGAAATCAATTTAACATTCGATAAATTAAACAGATGTATGATGGAATCTCAGAATTTTCTAAAAATATAGATGAATGTGAAGAAAGAATTAGAAATGTATTAAATGAAAAAGAATGGAATGTAAGGGGAATTTATTATTGATGTCACACTAATTTATTTCCAGAAGAAACATAATTTCATATTAGATATTTTATTTTCATCAAACATTATAGTTAAATTGATGTAATTAATGATTTCTGATAGGTTGAAAGGGTACTTATTATTTTAGAAATGGTGGACCTCTTAAGATAAATTGTTTTCAATTAAAAGAAGTTTTAAATAAAATGAATTTATTAAGAATGATCCATTTTTTGACGGATTACATTAAAACATACATGGTGTTCATTTGATGTGTGATGATGTAAATGAAGTGATATTTAAGAAGTATTAATGATCAGGTTATCATTTTAAACATAAATATATTTTAAAAAAGTTATAGAAAAAATTCCGAACAATATTATTTTTTTGGGTTGGTAAAAATTTATGTAAATGTTTTTTTGTAGGAAGAAATTGATTTTTATTAATGAAAAATTGATCATAATAGATAATGATTCATTCAAAAACTCACTTAAAATGGGTGGTTTGAGATGTTTTTATCATAAAGAGATGCCATTGATAGATATTTTTTACAAATTAGAATGGGGATATTATTAGTAATTAAAATAATAAATTATATATTTAAATGAACCAACCATTGGAATTTCTTCACTATGACATTTATAGACCCTAAAAGTATAAATTAAAACCTTGCGATAAGTATTTCATTTCACCCATTTATAATTATACTCAACTCATATGTACTATGTTTTAGTAATATATATATATATATATTATGATCTAAATAAGATTAAAAATTTATGAATAAGTATTAATAATGATTTTCATTATGTGGTAAATGATTCTATATTATATTACATGGTTAATTATATGACAAAGTTGTTTTGGGGTTGTAAAAAATAATATTTATATTCCTAATTTGTGTAGAATAGTTGATGTCAATGGTAACTCCCTTGGAAATCCCCCCCCACCCCCCTTGACACCCTGACCCCACTGGACAACCCTGACACCCCCTTGGACAGCCCGACGACCACCCGTGGACAGCCCCCCACCCCCAGGACACCCTGTACCCCCCTGGACAGCCTCGCCACCTCCATGGATAGCCCACCCACCCCCTGGACACCCCGTACCCCCTGGACAGCCCCGCCCACCCCTGGACACCCTGCTCACCCCCAGGACACCCCATACCCCCTTGGATAGCCCCCATCCCTAGAAATCCCCCCACCCTCTGGAAACCCTTGACCCCCTGGACAACCTCTCCATCCATGTGGACAGCCCACCCACCCCCCTGGACACCCCGTACCCCCTTGGACTGCCCCCCTTCCCCATGGACAGCCCAACCACCTAGACACCCCAACCCCGCTAGACAGCCCCCACCCCCTGGACACCTCCAACCCCCCTAGACAGCCCTGCCACCCCTGGGACACCCCACACCCCCTATAAAATTCTCCTCCACAAGTGTACATGATCTTGTACACTCATGTATAGTTATTAAATGATATTTTGTTATAAATATTACATTTTGTTGTCTTTTTTATTATTATTCTCATATAGATTAGTGTCAATTATGGTTTCATATGAAGTGACCAATTCTTGTTTACTTAAATATTTTTTCGATGAATCTTCAATCTTATTGAATTACTTTTGATAAAATAACTTGTCACAATTTTTTTATAGAATTTATAGAAGTTGGATGTATGAAACCGATCGGATCTCAAGCGATTTTCAAAACAATTTGGTGATCTTTTTAGATTTTTCATTTCACAATGCTTCGGATAGTGGTCACATACACTGCCCCTCTTACAAGTGTGTTTGATGACCTTGGTTGAGCCATGAAGAAGTTATCTAACACAAAACAAAATATGGTTTTCAAGAAAACTACTCTTTGTGGAATCATAATGGGGAGAAAATAACATCTCAAATTACTGATGATCCAAATGGGAGGACTTGATTGGAGAATTTGTTATATAAATGGTTTTTGTTTGTTCATCATCCTGAAAAAGAAAGGATTCTAACCCAAGAATATTTCAATATGAGCACACATGATGCGTCTAATGAAAATTATGATGTTGTCTGGGTGAAAAAATTGAATGATGCGGCCACGACTCCAGCATATCGACAATGCGGTAAAAGAAACAAATATGGAATTTTTAATCTAATTGATTCATGGTAAAACTATGTATGGGATTTATAATACTTCCTTCGATTACATTCTTACCTTCTTGAAGGACTTACTTCCAGATAAAGAAGATATTCCCTCAAGCCACTATATGGCATGGAAGTTAGTTGAGAAACATGGATTTTCAAGAAACAAAATTAATTCTTTCCCGAAAGATTACAGTTTATTTTGGAAGGAAAATTCTGAATGGAATGATTGTATAAAATGTGGTACATCCCGCTGGAATCCAAAAGATGGTAGAACACCATTTAGTGTGGCACAGAATGTAATATGACACTTTCCATTTATCTCCAGACTCCAGAATCTTTTTATGTCTGATGAAATATCAATAAAAATGCGGTGGAATTATACCGAGATAATGAAGAATAATGAAGAGTTGGTTCACCATACAGATGGATTTTCATGGTAGATATTTGATGCTCAATATACTAATTTTTTAGCTGACATGCGTAATGTGAGGTTGGGTATTTCATGTGATCGTTTTAATTTTTTTGGGAAGATGCTTACATTGCACAGCACATGGCCGATTTTTATACACATTTATAATCTTCCTCCATGGTTGTGTATGAAAAAACCATTCACTTTCATGAGTATACTCTTATCTGGCCCTTCTAATCCCTGCAAAGATATAGACGTATATGTGAAAGCTTTAATAAAATATTTGAAACTTCTTTGGGATGTGGGTGTCCACACATACGATGCATGTTCAAAAGACATATTTCAGATGCATTTTACTCTTATTTGGATGATCAATGATTGTCTTACTTATGAAATGATGTATGGATGGATCACAAAGGGAAAACTATCATCTCTTGTTTGTATGAAGAATACATGATCTAGAAGACTGAAACATCGTTTTAGTTTCTATTTTATAGGACATCGATGTTTCTTACCAACAGACCATCCATATAGAAATAATCATCAAAGATTTGAAAATATCACGGAGACCGATGATCCAACTTAGCATGTGTCTGGAACATATGTGATTAATGAATTGAATGATTTTATTTTCTCATTTGGGAAGGGTCAAATGAAATTGGGAAAGAGAAAGAATGTTTCCACTAAAACCAATTACAGTTGGAATAAGAGAATTATCTTCTTTGATTTTCCTTATTAGTCAACCAATTTATTTCATGATTTCTTAGATGTAATTCACATTGAAAAAAAATATATGTGAAATGTTGGCTTTGATTTTTCATATTGTTAAGGGAAAGATAAAAGATTATTTACAGTCTCGGCGTGACATGGTGGATTGGGGCATCAGACCAAAATTTCATCCTTTTTGTATCATTGAAAATAAATTTCAACCTCCATGTGTTTCTTATGTGATGACACCTACAGAAAAAATAAATTTTTGAATGTACTAGAGACTATTAAATTTCTTGATGGCTATTCAAGTAACAAATCCAATCGGGTCAATAGAAGAGATTTGAAGCTAAAATCATTGAAGACTCATGATTATCACATACTTCTACATGAGTTGATTCCAATAGAAATTTGTCATCATTTTTCCAATAATGTAAGGGTGGCTGTTATTCGTTTGTTCCATTTTTTATATATCTTTGTTCTATGAAGTTGTCCAAGTATTTCTAGCAAAACATTTTGGCAGATGCCCAATTAATTTGGTGTGATTTAGAGAAAATATTTCCTCCATAATTTTTCACATGCATGCTGCATCTGAATGTCCATATTCCAACTAAAATACTTCTCGGAGGACCTATATCTTTTCATTGGATGTATCCAAATAAAATAAATATGTACACATTAAAGTATTATGTCTGTAACATGAATCATCTTGAAAGGTTCTATCATGAACGGTTTCATGGATCAAGAATGTTGGGATTTATGCTCTATGTATTTGTCAGATCCCACTACAAGAATGAATAGACCAATGCTAAATGAAGAAGAATAGTATGAGAAAATTGAACCTAGTTTTTGATCACTACCTCAAATAGAAATAATTACTGGATCATATAATTTGATAAAATTAATCATTGAAGAGCGGGAGAAGGAAAATCACACGGTTTTGTTCAACTGTGATTTGTTCAGTGACTACATATTGAAAGTAAATTGTATATTTATATCTTATATATATATATATATATCTCTTTTAAACTATTACTATTTTTATCTATAGGGAACATAAATAGTTGATAAATAGAAGGCATCTTTCTTTATTTTTGTGAATGAGGGAGGCTTTTCATAGCAAAGAGTTTTCTTCATGGTTAAATTTGATGGTAATAGTATTACTGTTTAAAATAATAAAAATAATAATTAATTTTGTTTAATAATTATTTATATTTCAGGTATTGAGTTTTCCTACTGACTTTGTCTCTGAGGAAATAATAGCTTTGGATTTTTGTCCTAATACCATTGTTCGTGACTATAAATCAATTATTATAAGTGGGTACATATTTTTTATCACTCAACGAGAAAAGAACATGAGAACAAAAAATAATAGTGTTAAGGTTACTACCACAACAGATTGCTATGCTAGTGCATCAGATAGTAGACCGCAGTTTGAAAAAATTGGTTAGTACGGAGTCATTGAAAAATAATAATAATGGATTATTATTCTCATGGAAAAATCACACAAATGTAATGTAAGTTTTTTAATTTGATGATGATGCATGGAACATTTATTAATGATTGTGGATTTTGAGTAATTGATATGAGTTGCACTCTTACTACCGATGAACCATATGTACTGGCATCAATGTCGAAACAAATTTTCTTTAACAAAGACTGACTTTGACCTGATTTTGGTATCATTATTGAAGTAATTCAAAGACATATTTTTTATGATGGTGATGATGGAATTGACACCATCCCTATTTCCATTTGAAATGTCACATTTATTACTTTTAATGACTCCAATATCTCAATTGTTATAGTTGACTGTGAACATTATGTTGTGGTGGGAAATATATAAAATCATCCACTTAATTTCTAAATTGTTTTGTTAACCTCGACTTGGGATATTAAGGTTTGTACTATTCAAATTGATTTAATATTGATTACAAATATGTTGTATCTGACTTGACTGTTATGTGAATTTTCAATGTTTATTGGTTGCAATTTTATTTGAAAGGCATTTTCTAATTTGGAATTGAACTATATTCAAACCTATGAAACCAACACTTCTAACTTGTTAAACATTTCAATGCATCAACTATGATTTGTATAAAATTTGTACGACTCCAAGACCACTCTTTATCGTTTTACCACGTAATGAAAATGATGGTTTTTATTCTTCTACAAAACATTTATTGAAACCTGCATCATCTAAATGGGTTAAAGAAATTAATTTTCTCCTCAATTTTGACATATGTTTTACCGCTTATGAATCTGGTAGAATCAATGTTCTATGATTTTAATAGACATATGACACATAGTAAATAACCATCCTACTAATAATTAAATTTCATTTATTACATCTTATACAATTTATTGACTTCATTATATATTTTTTCAAGCTCACCAAAAACAATGGTTTGTAAAATTATCCATGATTCCCCCTATTCCCTCTCATTGATTTTGTTTTTAGGTTACCCATTAGTTACCCTTTTCTGTTTACATCTATATTTGTTTTCAAATGCAAAAAATGAAACCAATTTAAGAGAGGCAACAAAAACAGATTATGGACAACAATCGTCGCATGAATGATCTGGGCATTCCACCACTAGTGCCTCCAGTGAGTATTTTATATCAAATATATATTTAAATAATATATTATGACATGTGATTAATTTTTTAAACATTTTTGAAGGATCCATCTATTAGGCGATAGTTATTTGATGAGGAACCAAGAATTGGTCCCATTACTTAGGGTGTTCATACAATGGGGGTGGTATGAGAGCTAGGAAATCTGGTCAGGATACCTAATTAGACCCTGCCACTCCCATTGATATACCATCCATCCCACATGCTGATCCCTATGTGTTTTTAGGGACACATGGGATATTTAGGCCTCAATTTGTTTCATCACCATTTACATATAAGCCTCCTCACCCATCTGTACCATATCTGATGATGATTCCCACTAACCATCCAATATTCATCCAGCCACCATTATCACCTTCTTTTACTTCTGCTTCTTTCTCTCTGGGATTTTATATTCCATATTCTTCAACTACTACTCCACCAGAGTCTATCCCTACAAAGCAGACATTGGGAGCCACTCCAACTATATAGGGTGTTCCTCTAGTTTCTATGGATCTAGCGCATGGAGCTGATGGTGGACTATAATGAAGATAGTCATATGATTGAAAAATCAGGGCAGTAGTGTTGGAGTTTTTTGGCGATGCTTTCCAGATACTCTGACATCATTCTAATCTTCCCACTCTCATGGAGACGGTTTCCAAAGAAAGTTAAGGATAAATCCGGGGTAGAGATATGGGTAAAATAATCTGTTGTATTTAATGAAATATATTAATATTTGTATTTATATGAATTAATATTTTGGTGCCAGCCGCGGTTTAATTTCTCTGATGGTGAGGCTGCATGACCAACATGTCTAATGGATTTAGGTGAGCTTTGGACAACTTATAAGAATGAGTTATACAATAGATGGCATTATAGAGTGGGCACAGAGTTAGAGGCAGTTCATGTCACAGATGATTGTCCGTTAGAATAGTACCGACGAATGATTACTCATTGGATGACTAGACAATTTAAGGCATTCATCACATTAGAGTTATTTAAATGAAAATTATCATGTTTTTCGATAATAATAATTATTGAATTTTATTTAGGATTCATCTGGAATAATTAAAAAAAACATTGATGCTATGAAATACGTCCACACATTTGGACGTACTACAATGCTAGATCATGAGAGGCAGCAGGTATAAAAATTTATAATCTTTCATTATGACTTGCACTTTTTATTGATTCCTCCATAATTTATTAGATTTATAAAGTTGTTATATAATTTTACTTATGCATTTAATGTTTTTTGGTATCCTTTTTTAATTATGGTTTCCTACAATCAATTTCATTATAGAGGCATAGATTGAATAGAGAAGGACACGTGCGTTGAGAAAAACTATTTTTCTCAAGTAAAAATAATAAATATGGAAGTCCTGTTAATGAACCGACTCACCAGAAGATTGTATGTTTTACATTTTAGATTTAAAATTTTAATCTCTATTTTGTAACTCAATAATCTATTTATATTTGTAACATGCTACTTTAGAGGCCCTTGAGGCATAGGAACCTGACAATTTTGGGCCAAACGATCACTTACATATGGTGTTGGGAGATGAGCACACAAGTAGAGTACCCTGCTAACCTAGGAAGTGTATTGTTTTGACGAGGTATTGGACCTCCTCAGGTATGATTTGTAGGGCCACCGAGTTGTAGAAGGTTAAGGCACTGGTAGAATAGGCTGACAAAAGGGCCACAGAGATGGAAGAACAGTCTTCTAGGGGAAAAACTAAATTTATGAAACTGATGGAAGTTTTACGTCCAACATATCCCTAGAGGCCAACACTGCTTGTGATGATTTTATTTTGAAGAGTTATATATATGGTGCACCAGGTGGTTGTTATAGTGGTGGTAGAGACGATGGCGAGGAGGAGGTCGAGGCAGAGTATGAGGAGGATGAGGAGGAGGTCGAGGCAGAGGAGGAGGGTGGGGAGGAGGCCGAGGCAAAGGAGGAGGGTGATGAGGAGGCCGAGGCAGAGTACGAAGTTAAGGAGTAGGGTGGGGACGATGATGGGGATGAGGATGAGGACGAGGATGAGGGTGAGGGTGATGATGATGGTGATGATAGTGATGGTGATGAGGGACATATTGATCTTTTAAATTTTTGACTGATATTACTTACCTTTGATGTGTAATGATTTCTTGTGCCTGAATATATGTGTGATTAGGTAGGTCACATTATCATTATTTTTTTGTCTACAAATAATAAAACTATATTTGATGATTTTTTGTGACTGATTCTCCCCTCCCTTAGATAGCCCTGCAACCCCCGTGAACAGCCCAACCACCCCACTGGACAACCCCTCCCCCTGTGGACAACCCCCCACCCCTAGACACCCCGTACCCCCCGGGACAGCCCCGCCCACCCATGTGGATAGCCCGCCCACCCCCTAGACACCCATACCTCCTGGAAATCCTGACCACCCATGTGGACAACCCTCCCAGCCCCTTGGACACCCCTCCCCCCGTGGAAAACCCCCCAACCATTGTGGACAACCCACCATCCCCCCTTGAACACCCACCATCCCCCGTGGAAAGCCCCCCCCCCCCCCTAGATAGCCGACCCACCCCCTGGACTCCCCCTACCGCCTTGGATAGCCCACCCACCCCCGTGGACAGCCCGACCACCCCCCTAGACACCTCGTACCCCCTGGATAACCCCGCCCACCCCATGGACAACCCACCCCCTAGACACCACCCACCCCTGGACACAACCCCACCCTGTACACCATCCTACCCCCTTGGAAACCCCCCAAACACCACCCCACCCCTTGGACACCCCCATGGATAGACCCCCCAACCCCCAACCCCCCCCCCCCCCCCACACCCCCCTGGACACCCCGTACCCCCATGGACAGCCCCACCACCCCCGTGGATAGCTCACCCACCCCCTGGATAGCCACTCCCCCTATGGATAACCCCCACCCCCTAGACTCCCTGTACCCCCTAGATAGCCCCTCCCACCCCCTGGACACCCCATACCCCTGGACAGCCCCTCCCACCCATGTGGAAAGTCCCGACTACCCCCTGGAAAGTCCCACCCCCTGTGGACACCCCCCACCCTCGTGGACAGCCCGTCCACCCCCCTGGACACCCCTACCCCCCCGTGGACACCCCACTCAACCCCCGGACACCCCGTACACCCTGGAAATCCCCTCACAATCTATAAACACCCCTATCCCCTGGACAGACCCCCCACCCCTATGGATAAGCCTGCCCACCCCCTGGACACACCTAACCCCCTGCACGCCACCCTTTTGGACCAACCTTACCCCTGGACCGCACCCACCCCTCGAGACAGCTCCCCACCCCTGTGGAAACTACCCCACCCCCTTGGACAGTCCCTCCCCCCCCCACCCAAGACCGCTACCACACCCTAGACACCACCCCACCCCCTAGAAAGCCCCCACCCCTGGACACCCACATGGACCCCCCACCCCACAACACCCTGGACATCCCCCCACCCCCACCCTAGGACACCCCATCCCCCCAGAAACCCTCACCCCATTGGACACACCTACCCCCCTTAGACAGCCACCAAAAACTCTGAATATCCCCCAAACCCCATCAATTCTGAATTTAATTAATTATTTATTTAATTAACTTATAAATTATGTGTTAATGGAATATGGGTATACTTGTTTTATGTGTATACTTGCTGTAATTACCTTATGAATTATGTGATAATTCTGTTGATGGTTTATGTAACTCTTACTATGATGGGATCTCAGAAATGTGATTGTCCTCTAACCATTTTGAGATTTCTCCACCAATGAAATTGAAATGGTTTAGTTGGAAGAGTGGTTTTCATGTAAATATTGAAATGGGGAAAAAATGTGGTGGTACAAGTCATGGTTGGAAGGGTCTACTATTTTTTAGGTGATATTGCAGGTGTTTTTTGTTCAATTTTAAGTGAAAATTGTTATATTTTAAGTTTTGTGTTTTTTTGTTCTATTGTAAGTTCAAAATTTTCTATTTTAAGTGTTGTTTGCAGCTGTGTTTGCAGGTTTATGCAGTGAAACCTGTGTTTTTAGGAATATGCAGTGGAGGGAATGGGTGGATGTTGTGCTGTTTTCTGTAAAAACATTATACCAATGGTTTTAAACCATTGGTAAAGTGTTTTTGGAGAATAGTTTTACCAACGGTTTAAATATTCCATTGGTAATACACTATACCAACCCTTTTGAAGTGTTAGTATATTGTATTTCCAGAATAATTTTCGCAATGGTTTTAAGGAACCATTGGTAATACTATATAGCAATGGTTTGAAACCTTTGGTGAACTACATGTAATCTATATATCCAAACGGTTTATCAACCATTTGTATAAATATATACAAACATTTTCTATAAAACTATTGGCATACTGAATGTTAGAGTGCCATATATCAGCGGTTAGAGGAAAACTATTGGTATAGGCCTTTTGCAACGAATTACTATCCAACAGTTTGAAAAACCATTGGTATATAGTATACCAACGGTTGTGAGTCCAATACCAATGGTTTCAAACCATTGGTATATATTGTATTTCCAGTAGAGAAAACATTACAATAATCCTCCAAAATGGAAGTATGAATATATTCATACTATTGAGTATATCTAGAATCATATTGTTAAGCTACTCTAGTAGCGAGGGCTTGAATATATGAGTGACCACTGTCGACCACAGGGATATTCCGTTGGTAAAGAAATAATGATGATAAAAAATTCAAATATTTATTGCTAAACAAGAAATCAATGAGTGAGGAGGAGGATAAAATTTCAAACCTTAGATTAAAGCTTTGAATATTCCCAGAGAAATTATAGAGATCAATAATCATGGAATTAATTCAAGCCTTGGATTCATTTGACATTTTAATCATTTGAGCCTCGAATTCAAGCCATATAATTGTTTGAGCCTTGGTTTAATCCTTGATTGATGATTGGATTTGATGGGGAGGAGCACCGAAAAAAGCTCAATTCTATAGAAAGCTTCAGATATCATGAGAAGTCCATAACTAGTTGGGGGTTAAATAAATAAGCACACATTTAATAGTGTTTCCAAAAAAAGCATTGATAAAGATCTCTTTTATCCATACTAAATTAATAATAACCGATAAAGGCCTCTTTATTAGTACTTTTTTATCGTTGAAAATATAAGGCTTTATTAGTGCTAAAAATGCTAATAAAAGCCATATTTATCAGCGTGGAATTTTTCGTACTGATCAATAATTCATTTATTAGTGTTTTTTAGCACTGATAAAACTACAACTTTATTAGTTCAAAAAACATTGATAATGATTTCTTTTATTAGCGCTTATTACTTAAGCGGAAATAAAGGATTTGTAATTATAAATATAAATACCGTTTTTTGAAAAAAATTTATAATTATATCTATTTATAATATATATATATATACACTAAATATATTAAATATATAAATATAATTAATTTAATTTTATAATAATTTTTAAATATAATAGATTATTTATAAAAATAATTACCTTACAAAATAAAATATATATATCATTATATATATTTATATAATTATATATATCCATTTAATAAATATATATAAATATAAATATAGTAACTATATTTATTATTTAAATAACATTATTATAATTTTATACTTATTTAAATATATATGAATATATATTTTTAATTATATAAATACATTTAAAAAAATATTTTTTTATTTATCATTATAAATATATAAATGTTTAAATACAATAAATATAAATTTATAAATATATATTTGACATTATTAATGAATATTTAATCATAAGGGAATGCATTTTAAAAATTAGTGAAATTGAATAAATTATAAATGAATACCCTTTAACAATATTGAATAAATGTATAAGTTTTATTAATTAAATATAAATTATAAAAAAAATATGGATATATATTTTGAAACATAGATTATTAAATATTGAAAATATTAAAATAGAGTAAATAAAAATATATAAATAATGAATAGAAATTGAATAAAATTTACAAAATATAAAATAAAATAAAATAATGAATTGATAACATACTGTAATAAAATTAAAAATGAATAAATAAAATTTACCGATTAATGAAATGATATATTCAATGTATCCTTTTATAATGAAAGTATAAAATTAATAATAGCATTTGAATATATTACATAAATATTAGCTATATGTGTTTCTATATAAATTTCATTAGTTACATAAATATTTGTGTGCATGTGTTTTATATAAAAATAAATTAATTACGTATATATAAAACCATTATAACACATATTTGATATATGTTAAATTGAAAAATCAAACAATATTCAATTATATCAATTACTCGATGAATTATAGTTAGTCTTGGTTATTCATATTAATTTCTAATTATTAGCCATTCTTCACTAAATATATGACTTCTGTAAAACATTCACTGATAAAGGGAATTATTTATGAATGTTAAAAAAATGTAGATAAAAGGTACCCATTATATGTGCTTGTTTTAGTAATGATAAAGGAAACCTTTATCCGTGTTTTTTACTAGAGATGATAACTGTCATCCTTATTCAAGACATGTTCTGTAGGAGTGTAACTGATGTGTTCCCTAAAGAATTTCCAGGTCTTCCTCCTGACCGAGAGGTTGAGTTGTCAATAGAACTTATTCCTGGATCACTTCCTATATCAAAGACTCCATATATAGTAGACACTATTGAGTTAGAAGAACAGAAGATGTAGTTACTAGAGAAACTAGAGAAGGGTTTCCTATGATCGAGTTCTTCACAATGGGGTGTGCCAGTACTCTCCATCAAGAAGAATAATGGGTCAGTGCACCTCTGCATTGATTATCATGAGCTCAAAACATTACTATAATGAAAAGGTATCCCCTACGCAGTATATCAGAGTTGTTCAATCAGAAAAATTGGGTCAATTAATTCCCTATGGTGTACCCTAATTTAGGATATCACTAATTGAATATGAGGAAAGAAGATATCCCCACGACTTTCTTTTTAATGAGGTATGGATGCTATGAGTTCATAATGATGCCCTTTAGACTCAAAATTTCTCTAGAAAGATTCATGTAATTAATGAATAGAGTCATTACATATAACCACAACAAATATGTTGTATCCTTTATAGACGATATTGTAATTTACTACAAGATTGAGTAGGATCAAGAGGATAATTTGAATATAGTGCTAAAGACTTTAAGAATAGAGAAACATTATGCAATGTAATTTAGATGTGAGTTTCACATGGAAGAAGCATCATTCTTGTGGCCTGTTATCACCAGCCAATGAATACCTATGGACTCTTCCAAGATAAAGAAAATCCAAGAGTGGATCATGATAACAGTAATAACTGAGATCTGTAGTTTTCTGGGCTGTTCTACATAATATGGACATTTATTGATTAATTTTTCACAATTTTATAACTCAATAAAAAATTAAAAAAAAAGGGTAAACTTGGTATGGATAGACCAATGTGAGGAATGCTTCAAGTAAATAAAGAAGAGGCTGATCATTACAATTCTAATCACACTACCGACATGTTCATAATGATTTGTGATATTTATTTATGATTTAAATAAAGTTTTACTTTCTTTACTAATAAATAATTACAATGTGATAGCCTACGCCTCATGACAATTCAATATCTAAGAAGAACTACCCGATGCGTGATCTGGAGCTAGTTTCTAGAATTTATTACTTGAAAATATGGATGTACTACATCTATAGTGAGTAGTGTGACATATATATTGATATCAAGAGTCTAATTTATATTATCACATTTAAAGAACTCAGTACACATCAATGAATATGGATAGATACTATTAAGGACTATGACTTCTGTATTCTCTACCATCAGGGAAAGGAAAAAAACGTATATGATCTTCACTATAAAAAAAATCCTTATACCTTATCCATGATGTGGATTAAGAAAGAACTCATATTCAGGGAATTTAAAAGGATGGATTTTTAAAATATAATTATATGTAATAAATCAAAACTTTCCTAAATTATTTCTAAACAATTAATCCATGATAAGATAAAAAAATCACAAAGGGATAGTCTGGAGCTACAAATAAAGGTAAAACTAGAAAAGGAACGGAAGCTACAAGAGTTTCAAATATATTATGATGGTGTGATTTAGTTTGGAATAAGGCTCGGTGTGTCTTCATTAATATAGATAAAAAATATTATATTTGATAATGCACATAGATCATCTTTCTCCACCCATTCTTGAAGTACCATGATGTATCGTGATCTTAGAGAGAACATATGGTGGGACTGTAGGAAGTAGAATATATTAGAGTATATCACAAGGTTTTTGGTATGTCATCAAGTTAATGTAGAGAGAAAAAAGTTGAATGGTAGTATTCAACCATGGCCTATACGTACATGGAAATTGGAGAATGTCATTATGGAAGTTTTCACTAGTCTGCTTCAAACATCCAATGGAAATAAATTTATATGGGTTGTGGTGGATCGACTCAACAGGAATACCAACTTTATAAATATTTGTGAAGGTATATCACTTGAAAAACTTTCTATAAAATAATAGAAGTAAGTAGTGAGGCTTCATAGGGTTCCAATTTTGATCACATCTGATTATGATCCAAGGTTTACATCTAAATTCTGTAGAAGTATTAAACCTTATTTTAGTAAATAATTGAATTTCAGAATGACCTATCACCTCCAAACTGATGGGAAATTTGAAATGACTATTTAGGCACTCGAGGAAATTCTAAGATCCATCTCAATGGAATTCAAATGGGGACACTATCAACATATCTTATTGGTTGAGTTCTCTTACAACAAAAATATTCACTCGAGTATTCATATAGATCTGTATGAAGCTTTATATGGCAAGCGATGTAGAACTCCAACTTTTTGGGATGAAGCTGCTGAACGAATGCTAATTAGAACTAATTTTGTGCCAAAGATGACAAAGAAGGTCAAGCCATCCAATAACATATCAAATCTGTTTAGAGTCAGAAAATTTTTATAATGGAAACTATCAAAGGAAACTATATTTTAAAGCTATAGACAAACTATTCCTTAAAATATCACTATATAAGGGAGTAATGTTGTTTTGAAAGAAAGGGATGCCTAGGTTAAGGTACAATGGTTGTTTTGGGATACTTGATCGCATAAGGGTAGTGTACTATTAGCTTCAACATCCACCAAATATGGATCAATTTCATGACTTGTTTAATTTATCTCTATTTAGGAAGTACATACCCGACCCTTCACATGTACTGAATCCAGAGCTAGTACAACGGGAGAATGACTTCTTCTATAAAGTGTAACCAGTGAAGATCCTAGACCATATAGATATTTTCATACAAAAGAATAAAACTCTTATATTCAAAGGGTTTTTAGAGGAATCATAAGAATTATGTGGTGACATTGGAATCATATGAAGTGACGAAGGAGAAATACCATTACATTTTTGTACTATAGTATGTAAAAAAAATTGAGGGTGAAATTTAAGAAAGGGTGAAGAATGTAACTAACCAAAATTTTATTAATGGAATTTGACTGATTATAATTATTTTATAAATTATAAAAGACATAGAACACATAAATAACCCAATAAAACCATTATTCTCATAAACTAATAATGAAATAAGTGGCATTTAATGAAATTAAGGAACCTATACTGATGGAATGGTAACCCTACTGTTGGAAAAGTAACATAACCATTAAGAATAGTATCCCAACCAATAGAATTGTGACATCACCTATTAATGTGTAAATAATATTAATACATCTTATTATTTAAAATATTATATATTTATATCTTGGAATAAGTAATTTAATGTTTTAAATATGATAAATTATGTGTTGGTATTTTTATGAAACGAAAATGTTTATTTAAAATTTTATAATTAATGTAAGGATTTAAAATAAATTAATTTTCATAAATATATTAATATGTTGATATTTGTTTATCATATGACTACAAGACAATTTTTGTCATACCTTCATTCATTTTTCAAAGTGTTATAAAATCAGTTGTAATATTAAAAATGTTATTTTTCAAATATAAGATTATTTTAATTAAAAATTAAATGTATGATATTTAGAAAATTATTTTCATAAATGTTTCTCCATTTTTTTAATTTACTTGTCAAAAACTGGTTAGGGTGATTTTTTGATATTTTTCTAAAATTATTGAATGTTTTTGTGAATAGTGTAATACGGTAATTTAAGGCTTTTAATAAATACATGAAATATTGAGTCATGGATGATGTATAGATGAAGTAATAACAAATTGGTTTGAAATATTCTAATACATTTACTATTATTAGTCACAATAATCAATACACTGATAGTCTTCCGCCAAAATAATAGAGAAATTAATAAAACTATAAAAAAACCCCTATCCTCCCAATATAAATACCACCATCTACACCTATTCTCTTCGCACCTTATAAAATTTTGAGATTATATATATTATACCCAATTATTATCCCAAAAATATTACATAGATCCTTTTATTCATAGTTTCAACAAAATACCAATCCCATGTTCCTTAAGGAGGTTCTTAAAGAGACGACTTTCAAGTGGTAAAATCATCATTCTTTGTGTTTTAATTTATTATTATTTATTATTGTATCCTCAAATACACTATAAAAAAAGTATAATAACTCCATTATAATATATTTACAATAATTTTATTATTTTAATGGGATATCCATCATCAAGACTGTTCTCTTCTCCTATTATTAGAAAAATGTTAACATCGTCCTTGATGTGTCGATTCACAACCTTCGTGGACGATGAGTTTTCATTTTATATAACCGCCATCATGGATGGTCATAAAACAATTTAAAAGGTTAATAAATATCTTAAAATTTATATTATAATGTGTTTCATCTTATTTAACTATTATATATTCATAATATTAAATAATAAATCAAAACTAGTTTATGATGATTGAAAAATTGCCAAAACAAACTAATCATTTATCATCGACATTATTTCTTAGTAATCAACCTCAAACCATAATGAAAAATGATATATGGGACCATTTAAAAGTATTGAGATTTATAAATATCATATAATTACACTTCTATAGTTTTTCATCCATTATACACGAACACCCATAATTAAAGTGAAGGGAACTGATCATAAAATCATTAAACCAACGCACACAAAACAATGAAATTAAACATTATAACCCCTCCAAATAGTAATAAATAAAAATAATTAAATTATAAAAAATAAAATATTTGACAAATAAGTTCTAAATTATATTACTATTGATTCTAATTTTATTATCTAGGACATTGTGTGCAAGCGCAGAACACTTTTAGACATAAGGTAAGAGATCTCTCAAAACCTCCATTTTTCCATTGGGTTAAACTTTCTCACTATTTACACGAATTTATTACTTAATTATTATTATATATTCTTTGTTATTATATTTATATTTTCCAAAATTATTTAGGTTCATCCATTTATCATTCATTTTTTAGGAAATAAATATTTAAAATATTTTCCCATCTGAATTCCTTCTAATAAGCAAGCCCGATTAAAGAGAATCTCCCAATTTATTACCCATTTTCAAGTACACTTCATAGACTATATTAATACACCAATATTTTTTAAAATAACTAATTTTATCATGAAAAACTATATTATTTAATTTCTATTTTTATAAAAAAAGTTATGTATTTTTCATCTTCAAAGTCTCTTTAATATTTTCCATAAATCGCACTAAAGTGTCTCATTTCTATATTTCTTAAAGATTCCTTTTAGATGGTACTTTGCCCATTATGTGATATAGTCTTGGATGTTACCCTAAAATAATGTCTATTTCATGTTTTATTTTGTTTCCAAATTCTAATTATTCCTTGGTAACATGATTCCATGTATTATATGTTATCATTTAGTATGTTTATTCATCATCCATTCCTTTTTATATCAACATGTTATGACATCTAACACATGTGTTATGATTTATTCCCAGGTTTATTATATTACTAGGTTTTTAAGCTCATCCCTTTTTTCATGTATTACCTAGGTTATCCAATGACGATGTAAGTTATAAAATGACTAATTTAATTTTTGAAAAAGTTCATTTTTTTGGAAAATTATATGTTTATAATAAATAGAAACATTTTTGTATTTGATATGTTTTTATTTGTGGAATTAGACTTGATTTATATTTTTCAGTAATATATTATATTATTTTTATTTTTCCTATAAAATTATTAGTACATTTTATATAATATATGGCCAATACAAGTTAATTTTTGGTATGAAACATTAAGAGTGATTGTTGTTTTTTAGAGATAGATGTTATGTTTATATTGGATGAATACGTGATGATATACTTCTAAAATTTGGGTTTCAATCATAGCTAGGAAGATTTTTTTGAACTTTAATTATATATATTTAAACAATTAATTAGGAAGAACATTGGATATTATTGTTGGGGATTTAGATATTAATTTTTTTATTTATTAATATGATGGTTCATTCATATTGGATATTATCTTACATTATGATAATAATTTGGGCTTTAGTTAATATATAAATAAAAGTGGAATAAATTATTATCATTTTATGGATATTGTGATATGGTTGAAGTTTTTTTTAGTGTTTTAGGTATGAAAAATTCATTGGTGAGTATTCATTTCTTGTAGTATGTAATGCTATTTACGTGTAAACTGATTTAAACAAGAAACCAAATGATAAAATTTCATTTTTTGAATTTAGGAATATCTAGTACGTATATTTCCTTATTTTTTTAGTAAATATGGTAAATGAATTTATCAAATAATTGAAAATGGTCATAAAATAGAAATTGTATCCTATTAGGTTCATTTCTTAATAATTGATTGTCTTTTTCATAACTCATTGTATTATAGTTTTGTGGTCATTGTCTTTACCATGACCATTAACTTTCATGTGATCAATGGTATATATGAATCTCCGACATTATTTAGATATTAAAATTTTCCTCCATGTCAATATTTTCTCTTCCCCCAATGTTGTCCAATTTTTGAACTTAGTTTTTTGTTATTCCAAATGACATTCTTATTTTTCATTCACTGTTTTCAGAAGGAAGTTTTATTAAACTTTTTTATGATGTGGGTTTTAATAAAAGGTACTTTTAAATATGAACCAATCTATTACTAATCTCAAGATAAAAATGAGAGGAAAATTTTTATTAAAGTGAGGGGGGGGGGATTCAAGTGACCAATATTTTAATAGAACACGATGTTCAATATTATATACCAAACAAGTCATCGAGTATAAACAAACCATGAAGTATTATTATTTAATTTTGACCATCATAAGCTATCCATTTAATTTAAAAGTGTGAATAAGAATAAAAATATTTTAAAATTTAAATAAAAATGTACTAATCACTAATAATTCATTTATAAATTCATATTAAATAAGAACTCAATTTTTAGAAAATTAATTTTATTCATCAAAAATATGTTTTCTTCAAAACTCATTTTATTAAATTTAATGAGAATATATTATAATTAATTTATACCCATGATAGAAATTGTATTTGATCTAAATTATATCATTTTTGCATTCATAAGTTAAAAATAACTTAGGGTTAATTCTTGTGAGTTTTTAGAAAAGTTTGATTCTTCGAATGAATAGTGGAAGATACTGTTTTTTGTTGAAAAATTTATATTTTTTTGTTTCAGATATTTACAACCTTATATTTAGTTTTAAAATTGATTAAAATAAAAATTATTTCATTTATGTTTTCTATAATAAATTTAGGGTAATTTTAATAGAAATTATACTTAAATTTTTCATAACAACATCTTTATACTTAAAAGACATTTTCCTAGAAAACAACTTTTTATGGAATTTTATAGGTTTAATTTAAAATTAAATTATTTTACTTCTGTGAATTTATTATGATAAAATAGATTCCAGGTTTTAAATAAGAATCTTTTAATTTTATAAATTAGAAAACTTTATTTTTGTTCATTATGTAAAATAACTATGGTAAATAGTTATGGCCACAGTAAAGTGTAAATCAGGTTAATTATGGTGAAAAAAATGTGAAAAGGCATTAAAATCTACCCAAAACAATATTTTACGTTATTTTATGAGTGTAGTTCATCAAAAATATTCTACGTTACGAATTTATGGCAACATGTATATCTTTTTCAATGATAATGACCAATAAATTGTTTTTATAAAGAAAAATACAAAATGTCACACTCTTGGTTCTAAATTTCACTTTTATATTTACATAGGTATAAACATTAGTGGCGAAGGAATATTAAAGATTATTTTTTCATATTTAAAATATTTAAATAATGTAAATTTGTTTACAATTTTTAGTTATTTTAAAATATTCTTAAATTCTTAAATAACACTGACATAGTGCATCTCCATGAAGTGAAAAAATCAATGTAATCAATTTTATAACATTAAAAGTAATGTATTTTGGATGAATTATGAAACCACAAGAATTTTATAGTTAATAATAATATATTATTTATGGTAAAAGTTATTTTATTCAAAATATATTGTTACATTTGTTACTTTAAAACCAAATTAAATGAATAGTTTCAAAAATTTACATTACAGATATGTTATAATAAAAATTATTTTATTAAATGATTTAAATTTCTGAAAATCCTATATTTAACCATGGGAATGGAATATGACCAATAATATCATTAATTTTCTATTTTGGGTCAATTATTATCTTATAGTGGATTTATCGACCCCTAAAGAGTAAAACACATTATTATCTCAATAATTGAGAAAAGGGATAACGAGGGGGGGGGGTGGACAAAGAGATAATACTGAAAATATAAACATAAATTTTCAAAAAATTATTGGATGAGATTTTTTAGACTCATAATAATATTATATTTTAAATATAAAAATTTTGCATGACTATTGCCTATTAAACAGTTTATATTAGTTTAACACTTTATGAAATTTTAGGAGTTCCCCATCCCTCGCTTATAAATAGTAACCTCCTTTACTCACATCATTACAATTTTGGAGAAATTTAGTTTAGCTAATACATACCAAAATCTATTTATAAAATACCTAAAACTTTGGTAGGGGTATTATTTTTAGGTATAATACAAATTTTATGGGGTTAAGGTGTAATTTAAAAGAGGATGTTCGACGAGGATATATAACTTTCCACCAAAGGTTTTAGTTTTATTTCATCCTATAACTCCTTAAAGACACCTCAAAACATGTTTATCTAATAAAAAAGGTATATAAAATTTACCTATAAGTTTCAATGTTGATTTATGAACCTTAATACATATCCTTCTTCATGTAATGAAAAATAAAACCATCATTCCTGTGTCTGTTGGACTACCACCTCACAAATCGATGTAATTGTTTTCCATTATCACTTCAAAAATATGAATAAAATCATAGATTTAATGTATATATATGATATTCATGACATAATTATACTTTTTTAAAAATAATATATTATCAATATTATAATGAACTAGATCAGGTGCCCCGATAACAAGGTAACTGAACCAGTCTTGACATATACTTAATGTCTTTCTCGAACCCCATGGTTCGGCAACTAGCACCTGGCATCATACAAAAAAGGAAAGGGGGAATGATGTTTCCACTACCAATGAAAAATTGAACTAAAAAAATTAGTTTGTATATAAAATAAACTACCCTAGGAGTAATATATCATAAGTCAAACTAGTATAACAACCCAAAGTACTATAAAAAATAGAACAAGAAAACAAGAAAAATTACCCATGTCCCAACGGACACTGCTCAGTAAGTCCATGGATGAAAAAATACCACCAACACAAAGTGGTTCTTTAACCCTGGTCAAAAATGGAGGGAGATAATCTATAAATACCAAAAGGAAAAAGTGTGAGTGAGATTAGAATACTAGTAGTGTCTCACCAAGGATTCCATAAGAGATGTAAATATTAAATTAAAAAAAATATAGTATTCAATTTAAAACAAAATAGTTTGTAATTTAAAAAGAATAATTAAACCAATTAATTATTTACATTTCAAAATACGGAAATAATATAATCAAAGTATTTAATTATCTATAATTGGAACATTTCCAAAAAATAGAAACTTTTCACAAATTTCTTAAATAAATACTTTTATATAAAATTGTTTATATTAATCAAATGGCTCATAAACAAATTTATAACAACAGAATATATTCATTTGAAATACAAAAATGTGATAAACATGGTCATATACCTTTAAAGGTATGATAGTTCTAGGATATTGGGACTCCAAACTCATGGTGACATGACAATATGTACATTTTCCCCATTGAATTCCGACCAAATGAGACTCATCAACATCACCTAAGGGATGTCACATGCTATATTTATGTTTTGGAATTATTTAAATAATAATATTTCATAAAAAATCACTAACTAACTAATTATTTCATGTGCTATAGTAAATAATAATTAAGGACAATTTATTCAAAGAAACCTTAAAATAAAATTAATCCCTTTCTCTATTTAAAAAATTCCAATTTTTATTTAAAACCCATAACACAATTTATTAATAAAAAACATGAAATTTTCTAATATAGAACCCTAATGATCATTTCAAAACAATTTTAATCCATTTTGATAATATATTAATTTTAAATCAATTCACAATTCAATTTCAGAATCCATATTCAAAAATTTAATTCAACAATTTATTTTTTCAAAAGATTCCATTAACTTGATAAAAACCCTCCCACATCAATGGAATTGGGGTTCTCCAAACTTTTTACATAATAAATATTTACACAATTGAATTTAACAACTTAATTGAAATAATATAAATCAAATCCTCAATTAAAATTAAACAATTTAAATTTCCAAATTGTCTACAAACACACCCCAATTTAATAGAATTGGTATAATGACCCGGGTATTTATAGAATACTATATTTTATTTTCTATATATTTTTATGTATAATTTATTAATTTTATTTTAAACGGGACACATTTTTTGATAGTGTACACAACACACAAAAAATGGTTTCTCTGAAATCACACATTGCACCCTACTTTGAGTTATACTAAAAAATAATACAATAATAATATTATTATTTTTAAATGGAAGTTAATGCCTAGTAGTTGGAATGTCGAGAATAACTAGTATCAACTGAAAATTGAAATATGGTTTACACATGTTTAAATAATGATTCATTGGTTTGCAATTTTTTAATAAATGGAAATAAAAACCAATTTAATATAAACGATGGGGTTTTTCAAAAAAATATTTAAAAAGAGAATAATTTTGTTTATGAAATAATATCACTCTTTCTGGATTTTTATTTAATAAAAAATATATTTTATATATTCAATGAATTGTTTTAAATTCATCTCATACGTTTTTTGGATATGATATACCAAAAAATTCAATTTTTCAGATAAAAGAAGTATTTTTCTAAAAATACATTTTTACCACCTTTTGATGGGGAACTATTTTTTATTTTAGTTTTCGTAACTTATATATATTCTATTTGAAAAAATAATATTATTATATTTAATTTTGAAGAAAAAATTTAAATTGTTTAAATTTTTATTAATTTTCTAATAATGTTTATGTATAATGAATAGTAAAAAATACAGCATTTTAATTCAAAATTTCCTTTTTATCTTATTTATTTATTTATTAAAATTGTATGTTTAATTGGTTTTAATGTATAATTGGATTATGTTTTGATAATTTAATCCAATTATGGTCATTGTAAATAATTTCTCATTTTAAATGGACATCAATACATGTTAACCTTTTGTGTGTTTCTACTTCTTAAAACATGCTTTTTTGGTTTTGATAATGAGAATTAATTTTAAATTAATCTCTAAAAGTTATTTTTTTCTATTAGAAATAATGGATTCCATATATATAATTAGGAGGCCCAAATTTTATAAATATGTACCTTTTATTTTTGGACATTATGATTTGTAACTTCAGTAATTATTTTTGTTTACCATGGTTAAAGGTTAAATCAGGTAAATAGTCATTATAAAACTAAAACTATTTTCTACATCATGATATTTTTTATTTTTAGAAATTTATTAAATAAATTTAATTATGACACAATGATGATGTAGTGATTTCTTCATTATTAAAGGATTCAAATATATGATATTATAAATATTAAATTAAATTTCATTTTATTAATTTGATTCCATGAACGATATTTTTAGATGATATTGATGTATCATTTTTGATTTAATTTATTTGAATGGAATTAATCATGTTTTTAGGAATTCAAAAAAATCAATTACATTATAGTGTCAAAATTGATATAAATGAGTTTTTAAAAAAACATTATTTTCGTAAATGAAATAATAATTCTAAAAATATAATAATTGTCCAAATGTCTCATATAATGTTAAAAATTTCATTAATAATAAACTTATGGATCTCCTGTAATTTTATATTAAATATAGTAACCATATATTATGTAAATGCAAGAAGACATGGTGAGAGTGAATGTTTTTAACTAAGCATTAAATCTAAAAGATATGGTTAATGTTGTTACCTAAAATTGTCTAGAACATAGTTTTGAGAGATTTTGGACCCAAAACAATCTTATATATTAAATAAATGAGTTTTATATCATTTTAAACTGAAAATAAATTTATAATAAAACAATATTTCAATACCTTCCTAATGTGTCCCTCTTCCCTCTTATAAAAGGTCCCCAATTCTACCCACATAATCACACCTATAAAGCCCATCGTCTTAGACAAATTCTGATCAAATAATATCCCACCATACCTCCCTTCCTTCTAGAATCATTACCATGGGAAGAAGAAAATTCATGAAATTTGTTTGGCTCAAATCCAAAGAAGTTACCTGATTTAGAGGTAACATCTTCTCTCAAGTTCCATTCCCTTATTTTCCTTCTCCACCCCATATTTTCATATTATTCTATGATTAAATAACTAAACCAGTATCATAAATATAACATTATGTTTTTATGTGAAGGATTCAAACAACACATAAACACACCTCCATCTAATATAAACGAATATTTTGTTTCTGTGTACGGAGAACTATTGCCTCACGAAATGACGATTGTTAAATTTTCCCCTACCACCACACACAATGGCCATTATGACAGAACTGTATTTATATATGATATATATAATATTTATATTTTATTTATTCTTCTGTATTTTTCATTTACAAAATACCTTTATTCTTTCCATAATGTGTAAATACGATAGTTTTATTTGAGGAGGTGCAGACTACCTCCCCGTCAAAGTGATATGACTCGTTCATTCCATACATCGAACGTATAAATAGAGGTGTAAATTAAAATATCTAATTTATATAAAATATGATATTATAATGGCATTATAATATACCTATGTATCATTTATTTTTCATTCCCTTTAATAAGAAAAAGCAATGAAAGTAGAATTCATGCGTAAGTATAGATTACCATCTCCTTGAAAAGTGCATTTCATTTATTATCTCAAAATGTTATGGAATATTATAAATACATACATACAGTATATATATGATAATTAAAGAATGAATAATATTCTCATGATTATTTAATTTTTACCACATGGACAATTTATAATTATAACAAGTTTATTATTGACTCAAGTACAGAACATCGACAAATCGACTGATATGAACTTGAATAATTAAATGATTGTTACAACAAGTTAATATGTTATATAAGAGGAATAATATAATTGAAAAGTGTTCTCAATAAATAATAATTTAGCCTAAGTTTATTATTTAGGTAGATAAATAACGAACCAGACAAGTGAGACTGAATGTAAGGGACTTCGTCTCAATCTCCTTTTATTGAGGCATATTTTGATTTATACAGTGTATAAACCCCTTTGAATTTTAATTTCATTCAATTGGAATCTTTGTTATACCAAGAATTTTTTTAAAAGACAAAATAAATGTTTCTTTTTAATGTACACATTGACAAAGAACTTTCTACAACAATAATCATTATTTGATATTTCGCTTTCTTAATAAGATGTATTTTTTTTAAAGTAAAATAAATACCATATACCCCTTTTTATGTATTTTTGTATTTAAAATGGTTTTGGGAAATCATTGATTATGTCAATATATTTAAATGATATATTTTTATTGCAATGTGGAAATGTCATCTTTTTGGTATTCTTGCTTTATGTGTTATTAATATGTTATGGTTCTTGTGCATTGTTTACCGATACAGGTGGTTCCGTGATTAGCCAAGGTTGGGTGATCCTGAGATAGATCTCCAATTCATTGGGTTACATGTTGGAGGTGATATTTAATGTTTATCCTAGAAGATTTATGTAATATAATGTGATGGGTATTCCAAACGTAACTCCCTATGTGGCTGTGAAAGCTACAATGTAAGTATGTTATGGATGCCACAAGTTAGCTTTATGATTTATGATTTATATGTGTTATTTATAAATCTTATTATTTCATGAGGTATGTTGAAGATATTTTATTTTATGATTGAAAAGTATTCTTTCTTTTATTTGTATGTATTCATGGAAAAAATGTTTTCTTCTATTATTTTATGTCCCTTACTAATCTTTTTATGCTCACCCTATTTTTTTGAAATGTTTTTTCATAGGGTTTAAGGAAAGGTAACCGAAAGGGAGAATTCAAGAATACTTTTTACAAGAAAATAATTCTTGTTTTATTTAAGGAGTTTTATTATTGTGAAAAAATTGGATATAGTAAAAGTATCTATATAGTAATATTTGAGAAGTAATGTAATAGTTATGGAAAAATTCTATAAAACTGGAAACATGAAAAGATCCTCAAGGTTTATTCTTTACATAACTCAAGATTATGTAATTTTTAGGACTAGGGCATTATAGTTGGTATCAGAGGTCATCTTAGAGAGCTTTGGAGGTTAGGGTGTTATTTAAGCATAAGTTACATAACCATAGTGGTTAGTATATTATAAATTGTCGAAGTTATTTTATATAAATTCTACGAGTTTAAGATAACATGAATAAGTATATCTTTGGGTATACCCTTTTCATAATAGATTATTTTATGATTTTACTAATATACTCACACTGAATTTTTTGTTACTAAGTAAATGGATGGTTCTAGCAGGCACCAAAGTAATAACGGATGTGAAGAAAACTGTGGTGGTTATATTAATATGAAACCGAATGAAATTGGAGCTGAAATGAGAACTCTTATGGTTATTCTCAACCAACTATCTTGAGTCATGATTTACCACATTAACCTTTATTATTTTTCTATAGAATCATATATTTATGAAATTAATCCCAATGGTTGTTCAGGTAATAATCATAAAGGTATGTATATTCAAAAACCTATGTGTAAAGGATGTGGAAAGAAACACCTAGTAAAATTCTTCAAAGGGATGGTTAGATGTTATAGATGTGCTAATAAAGGTTATAAACCAATAACCTACCTTGGAAAAATAAATCATTTAGTTGAATCCCAGAAAAGGAAAAGAGGTTCTTTCAGAGGGATCAATTGAATGTTTTAAATTTTGTGTGCATGTTCATTACACAAATAGATGTCCTATGAAGAAGGGTTAGAAATGGGATCACTAGAACCATAAAAATATATGTTTACCAATACCTAAATTCCATTACAATTGTAGATGAAGTAATTGAAAATGACCTTTTAAAGGTATTGAGTATTTTATAGCTCATGTTTGGATATTATTGAATTTAGAACATTATGTGTGATTTGGTTAGTAGGAATGAAGTATAAAAGAATAAGAAGAAAAAACATGGATAGAGGATCATGAAGAATGTTTGATGATTAAGATGTCTCCATTTTAGGAATTGATGAGTTATGTCGGATGTATGCATGATGATATCTTTAAAGGTATTAGTGATGGGATTACATTAGATGCATTCTAGTATTTTTAACCCTTATGATATTTTAATTGAGGAAGAATTATCTTTTATTTTTTGGATATTCCTAGAAAGAACCATTAGGGTTTATATAATCCTTGAATTTTAGGAAATTTTGAGTTATTAATTTTTTGGCCACAAAATGAATGGTATTAAATAACCTTTTAGGATAAACAATGTTATGGTTATTTTCGAGGAAATTATATTATTTATTTAGAATGATATAAGAATGATAAGACTTTAGAAAAATAATAACACATAGGATGGGTGGAAACCCGTTGCATCTGACAAGACCATGGGAATTGATCCCACAACTGAAGGGTGACAAGGGCACATCGCCTACCACTCCCCTACATGAAGTCCCTGATTAGTGTGACTTATTACTTTTAGTAAAATGAATTTATGGATCAAGAATAATTTTATTTTGGAACTTATGTTTTTTCAAATAGATATCCTTAGTACATTAAAATGATTTGGTGATTAAGTTATAAATGTTATTTCAGAATATGTTCACTTATTTTGGAACCCTATATTCCTAAGGAAAATAGAATACTATGGGATTTTATCTGAGGAGTAATGGTTGAATTTTATTTTTAAAGAATATATATTTTTATAGTGAAATTATTTAAATTTGGATTATTTATGGAAATGATTAACCTCTCATGGAGAATATTTTATTAGGTTAACTAGTTTTCAGTATGAGTCATTAAGAGTAGTCGATGTTATTTGGAGATAAATATTATGATCTATCATGGAAGACTATGTGATAAAATTCTTATAAGGGTTGGGTTCAAATCTTAGTTTTGACTATATTGAATAATGTTAAGGTAAATTGCTTGTTGAATGTTATTTGTTGATCTTTGGATACTTTTTGTTTAATTTTGGAGATTAAGAGTGGTATTTCTTTTTAAAATGAATTATCCTTTTTTGGGATTATTTGATCTCGTACAAATCATTTTGGTTTTGGTTAATGTGTAAAGACAGGGGAAATATGTAGTCCATCTTTTTTGAATTATGTGATTCTCTATATGTTCATTCTAGTACATTAGGTGTGAACATGTCATCTTGAATACTAATCGATGGGAGAAAATATCAGTTTTTGGTAGAGATTTAATAAAGGATGAAACACTACTTTTCAAGTAAGTTTATTTCCTTATGATCTTAGTCTGGGTACTAATATAATTCCTTGATTTTTTGAAAGGAAACTTACAACAAAAACATTAACCATTTACATTGCCTACTGTGGAATTAAAGACCATAACCTATCACTAGTTTATGGCTTTCTAGTCGTTAACTTTCTCTTGATAATATTTTCCATAAGAATCCATCAAAACATGATGGTTAGGTTTTCTTCCATATCCATGTTTTTCTATATGGAATCCAAGTATATTTCATCTTCGGTGACCTTTTTTACTTATCATTATTTCTTTTAAATTGATATTTTTATTGACTATTTTTTCGATGTGGGATTTTCAATGATGTTTCTGAGCCAAAATTTAAAATTGTGAGGAAACAATTTCCAAAATGGGGGAATGATGTAATAACCCAGATATTTATAGAAAAATAACTTTTCTTTTACATTAATGCATATGAATACAATATTAATTTTACTTTAAAAGGGATGATTTTTCTGATAGTGTATTCAATAGGAAACAACGTGTTTCGTAGAAATCTTACCTTGCACACAAATTTCAGTTATATTGAAAAATAATATAATAATTTTATTATTATTTTAAATGGTAATTAATGCCTAACTATTGGAATAGCGGGAATGAATAGTATCAACTGAATTTTTGAATATGGTTTTAACATTTTTAAATAATGATCCATTGGTTACCAAATTTTTTATAAATAGAAATAAAAACCAATTGAATATAAATGATGTGTTTTTATGAAAACCTATTTAAAAAATGAATAATTGTGTTTATAAAATCATATCACCCTTTATGGATTTTTATTTAATGAAAAATATAAGATATATATTCAATTAAATGTTTTAAATTAATATTATATGTTTTCTATATATGATATAATTATAAATTGAATTTTTCGAATAAAATAATATTTTTCTAAAATTGTAGTTTTACCTCCTTTTGATAGTGAACCCTTTTAAATTAAGTTTTTCACACACAAAAACACACACACACAAAAATATATATATTCTATTCTAAAGAATTAAAATTATTCTATTGAAGCAGGACACCAGTATTTACTTTGGTTACTTTTTTGGTAATTTTCGGTAAAAGTTAATTTTTAACGAATAGTGAAAATACTGCATTTTAATTCAAAACTGCATTTTCATCTAATTTATTTATATAGTTAAATTGTAATTTTAGTTAGTTTAAAATTATTATTGGATTAAGTTATTTTTTCATTTTATCGAATTATGGTCATTGTAAGTAATTTCAAATTCTGATTGGACAAGAACACATGTCAATCTTTTGGGAGTTTTTACTTCTTAAAAAACGCATTTTGATTTTGACAATGAGAATTAATTTTAAATTTATTTATAAAAATTATATGTTTTGAATATGTAAAAATGGATTCCTTATTTTGAATCCGTATGTCCAAATTCTATAAATGTCTACATTTTTTGATATTAAAAATAGTAACTTCAGTAATTAATAATTTTTATCGTGTTTAAAGGGTAAATCAGGTAAATAAGGGTAACAATATAATATTATAATAACATAAAACTACCCTAACACATTTCCTAATCATATTTGAGGATATAGATATGACCATGGGTGTCCTTGGGTCGATTTTGGGAATCTATGGATCCACATGGATGTAATAGTGACCTATTATAATTTTTAGATTAAAGAATAAAGAAAAAACATAAACATTTATATTCTTACTAAAAAGTATCTATATGGGGTTATTTAAGTGATATTTTAAACTATAAAAAGTAATTAGAAATATAAAACTATTTCCTACATCATGATTTTTTATTTATAATTTTTAGACATTAAATAAATAAATTTAATTATGACACAATGATGATGTAGTGATTAGTTCATTAATAAATGATTCAGATAAAAGATATTATAAATATTAAAATAAATATAATATTATTATTTTGATGCCATACACGAATGTTTTGGATGATATTTACATATTATATTTTAGTTAATTCCTCTGGTTCGAAGTAATCGTGTTGGTATGACTTTAACAAAAATCAATTAATTTATATTGTCTGAATTGACATAACTGAGTTTTTAAATCAAATTTTATTTTATTAAATGATGTAATATTGAAAAAAATTTAAGATTCTTCTAACTGACTTATATAATGATACAAATATCATTATTGATCTACTTCTTGTTCTTTTGGATTATTGTAGTAAATATAGTTACCATATATTATGAAAATGGACGAAGACATGGTAAGAGTCAATGTTTTTAAATAAGGGTTAATGGTAAAATATTAAGTTAATTTTGTGACCTAAACTTTTCTGAAACATATTTTTTGAGATTTTTTTGATACAAAAGCTTATTTTTTTAAAATAAATTAGTTTGGAACCATTTTAAACCGAAAATAATTTTATAATAAAATAATATTTCAACACCTTATTAAAGTGCCCATCCTAACTCATATAAAAGGCCACCAGCTATACCAACTTAATAACACATTTCAAGCCCCTTGGATCGTAAAAATATTTCTCAAATAATATCCCAACATCATTAAATTACTCATAGAAACCTTAACTTTGGAATAAGGAAATTCAAGAAAGCCTTTTGGTTCAATCAAAAGAAGTCACCTAATTAAGAGGTAACGTCTTCTATCAAGATCCTTTCCCTTATTTTCGTTCTCCACTCTATATGATCTTAATATTATATGATTACATAACAACAAAAATATCTTCAATATAATATGATTTTATTTTGAAAATTATTCAAACTACAGTTACACGCATCTCCATCTAACAGATATAAACATACTGTTTTTGTGTATGGCGAACTACTGCCTCACGAAATAATGATTGTTCTATTCTCCCCTACAACCTCTCATGGTGGATATAAATATTGAAATATATTTATATATGTTATATATTATATTTATATTGTCTCTTTTCTTCATTATGTTTCATTTATATCATAACTTTATGCATTCATCGAATGTGTAAATATGATAATTTCATTTGAGAAGGTGCAGACTATTGTCCCCTCAAAGTGATTTGACTTGTTCATGCCATTCATGGAACTTATAAAGGATGGAATTAATGAAAATATGTAATTTATATAAAATATGATATTATACTGGAATTATAATTAACCTATGTATCATTTAGTTTGCATTACTTTAAAAATGAAAAATAAATGAAAGTATCATTCATGCGCATGTACAGATTACCGTCTCCAAGAACAGAGCTTTTAATTTCTTATATAAAAATGTTATGGACTATTCTAAATACATATATACGGGATATATATGATACTTAATTCATGAATAATATTCTCGTGATAATATTATTTTGACCATGTGTACAATTTATAATTATAAATAATTTATTTTTGACTCAAGTATCGAAAATCGAAAAAACGACCGATATGAACTTCAATAATTTTATGATTGTTATGACAAGGTAATAAGTGATATAAAAGTAATGATAAAATTATAAAATGTTAGGAAGAAAGTATAAATTAATATATGTTTATTATTCAAGTAGATAAAGAATGAACAAGACAAGTTGGACTCAATGTAAAAGACTTCATCTCAATCTCCATTCATTGAGGCATATTTTGATTTATACAGTGTATAAAACCATTTGAATATTAATTTCAATAAAATGGAACATTTTTTTATAAAAAAAAAATTTACTAAACAACAGAAGGAATGTTTCTATTTAACATACACGACAACAACGACCTTTCTTCCACCACATGCATTATTTGATATTTGGCTTTCTTAACAAGCCGTAAATTTTTAAAAAGGAAAATATATACCATATACTCTTTTTTATATATTTTAGTATTGTAAATTTATTTGATAATTTATTGATTATGTCAATATCTTGAAATGATATATTTTGATTTCTATACAGAAATTTTATCTTTTCATTTTGCATGTTTTATTTATTATGAATTTATTATGGTTCTTGGGAATTGTTTACGTATATGGGTGGTTATGTGATAAACCAAGGGTGGCTGTGTCAGAGATAGCTCTCTAATTAATTGGGTAAGATGAAAGGGGTAAATGTTAATGTTTTTTCTAAGAGATTTAGGTAATATACATTGATGAGTACTCTAAACGTAACACCATGTGTTGCTGTGAAAGCAACAATGGAAGTATTTTATTGATTCGACAAGTTATATTTATTATTTATGATTTCTATGTGTTATTAATTAATATTATGATTTCATGGGGTAAATTTAATAGATTATGTTTTTTGATTTAAATGTATCATCACTTTGGTTTGTATGTATTCATGAACTAATGATTCTTCCCTTATTTTATATCCCTTACGAAGATTTTTATGCTCACATAATGTTTCAGATATGTTTTCCATAGGGTATAAGGGATGTTAAGAGAAAGGAAGAATTAAAAATATTTTTTAATAATAAAATAATTTTTTTATTTAAGTAGTTTTATTGTTGTGAAAATATTTGATAGATTATAAGTGTCTAATTTGTAATATCTGAAATCTAATTTAATAGTTATTGCCTAAATTCCTAAAAATCTAAACATGAAAAAATACTCAATATGAATTCGTGACATAACTCAAGATTATGTAATTTTTAAGGATGGGGCCATATAATTTGGTGGTTTTCCAATTTCATGCAAAAAAACCAATTTAAAACCACACATTCAATAGAATTGGGGTTTTCCAAAAAAAACCATTTGGAATTATTTTAATGAAAATAATGAAATTTCATTTAATTAAAATAATTGAAATTAAATAAAACTATTCATGGTCACCATAAATTATGTATCATGATGGAACCACCTACCTCAGGATCATATGATCTGAACTCACAAAGTTGTAAATAGAAAACTCCAATAGATAAAGACAGAAACAAGGATATATGAATGAAACATAGATTTAGATTAAAAAATGTGGGGTTTCGATCAAAAAATCAATAAAGGGATTCATATAACCCCAGGGAAGAGAAGATAGATCCTGGGAGATAGAGAACAGGAAGAGGAAACTTACCAAGAGATGATCGAACAATATTCTTGAATGTGAGAATCACTAATAGGAGGGATATAAGGGGAAAGGAACTTTTATTTTGAGCTCAGAAGAAATGATAAATCGATTATGGGTCATTCTATCCCATCAGGAACCTAAATGTGGGGGTGGGGTGGGGGTGGGGGTCGGGTGGCTTTAACGAAAATTTTTATTAATTAAAAACTCATAAGAATAATTTCTAAGAAGAGTCACACATTTTGACAAACAATGTGGACTAACCATGCTCTTACTTTAAATGGGACACATGGTTTCCCCTATAAGGGATTACAACTTTACTTACCATGTACCAACCATACAAAATCCCACAGCCTTGGGTTTCATAGTTTACTCTGATAGGGCACAGAGTTGGGACTAACCATGCACCAACCGTGCACTATCCTAGAAACATCCAAAATATTCATAATTTCTCAAGAAGAATCAAAAATTAAACCCAACCAAAGATAGATGAAAAGAAGGGGATTTATAATACTTGAAAACATTAATAATATGTTATAACTCAATACAATAGAAACTTTATTTCCCCAAAAATCCTACTCATAAGAATCCATTCCCAAATGTTGAGGCCAATATTCCCTCATCAGTGCCTCCCTCTCTGGCTTCTCATGAGAATCAAAACCATACTTCCATATCACATGCACCAAAGGTATCATACTCCCAAAAAGTACATTGTTTTCAGAATAAACTATCCTAACATGCCTTCCAGTCAAAAATAAATTAGGTTCAACCTCAAGATCATTCCAGTTTAGAACATGATATGGATCAGATAAGTACTTTCAAAGATGAGATATGTGGAACACATTATGCATCAACTTCAGATTCATTAGAAGTTCTAGATGGTAATAAACCTTTCCCACATGCTAAAAAACCTAAAAAGGTCCCATAAAACAAAAATAAAGCTTCCATTTCCTCCCAAGACAATGATGACCAATTGAGGTGAAAAATTTAAGAACACCTGGTTACCAACTGATAATTCCAAAGGTATATGGTGAAGATATTTATAAGAAATATATCATCTTTGGGCCACCACCATTCTCTAATGAATGAACTGGACCATTATTGTTATGTCTTGGACCAATCTTGGTATAGCCAAGGAACATTTACCAATCTTAAACCAAGATAATGGATATTTTCAAGTCCAACCATACAAGGGTCAAAAGAATAAATTCTGATCACAGAATGGTAACTATTGTTACAAGAAAACTTAACCAGCCACTAGTGATCACCCCAAGCTCCACTGAAGTTGAGAACCCAAGAAATAATCTTATCCTCAAGAATATATATATCTCTTTATATCTATCTATCTGACTTTGGTTGGTATGACATACTCAAATGAGCGTGTGATACTTGTTCCCCCTAATGGCCTCTCTAAAGGATAGAAGTAAAATGAGGACCCCTATAAGAAACTATAGTATAAGGAACTCTATGAAAACAAATAATCCCTTTTACATAGAAATTTCCCAACTCCTAAAATTTGGATGTATCAAAAATGGGTATAAAGTGTGCCTATTTAGTCAGCCTATTGATCACAAACCATACAACATTCTTATTTATCTGGGTATGGGGAAAACTAACCATAATATCAATATAGATCTATCTACACATATAAATAGGGATTGGAACTATTTGATGAAAACCCAAACTATTCTTGTGCTCAACCTGAACCTGTTATCACGTATAATAATGAGAAACATACTAAAAAATGACATGTCTCATACCTGGTAACTAGAACTACAACTACATATCATATAACATCTTTTTGGATTCTAGGTGCACTGCCTACTGGGAACTATGTAAATCCCCCATTACTAATTTCCTTTCCAAATCATGGTTTTGAAAGTATAGAATTACCTCCTCAGAGAAAATCCAATCAAGTATGGTCTCCCCACCATTTGTAGATTCTATAATTCTAGGAAAATCATCATCAATCTGCCATTCCTAAAGAATAAATTCTAGAAGATAGTATTTCAATTAAACAGTAGGCTAGGATACCTCCTCCCCAGATTACAAGACCCCAATAGACAACTGTAAATGATATCCATCAAGTTCCACTCTTCTGATGATTATTTCACTAACTGGGTCTGAAGATTCCTACTCAAACAATATGCAATGAAATTCACTTTCCCCTCATTATAGGAAATGTCGAAATCAAGATATTTTAGATATTCCACTGAATTCCTCTGGCATATATTTAACAATTTTTTAAAAAATATATATCTCATTACCTTATCGTGTAAATACAAGGTAATCTATTCTTATTAATAGTAATTTTACCAACTCTTAAGAACATGCATCAAATATTAATGTTCGAGGTCATGTGTAAGATAACTCTTATTATGTGGCATAAGGTAAAGAGATCCATATGTAATTACATGGTCACCCTGCATAAGAATGTATCCCACATCTAAAATTGATGTGTCACATAAGACCACATATCACTACCTAGCCTTTGAAGATGTCAAAACCGATGCAATTTTCAAAAGACATTTCATCTCTGCAAAATCATTCTGACACTTTTCATCCAAAGAAAAAATTACTCCCTTTAGAGTTAGAGAAGTCATCAAAGATTCAAACTTTGATAAATTCTGTAAAAATTCACAATAATACCCACCTAATCCCCAGAAGATCCAAATTTCAAAATCATTAAGTAGTTTTATCCAAATCATAACATAATTCACCTTATCGGGATCTACTATTATTCCCTATTATAACACCATGTGTCCTAATAAATTCACTTCTCAAATATGGAAATGAAATTTTATAATATTGGAAAAAATATGGTGATTTCTCAAAAAAATCAGAACTAATATTTGATGATGTATAAGATCCTTCTAAGATATGAAGTAAATGAGTAATTAATCCACAAAGACTGCCATGATGTACCTAAATACTCAGGTAAAATATTTTTCATTAATTCCCATAAAACTTTAGGCGCATTTGATAGACCAAATGGTATGGTAAGGTACTCATAATGGGCGTACCTACTTTGAAAGTTAGTTTTATAATTTTTATATTCTTTTATCATCAACAGATGGTAATAATATCAAGGATCAATCTCAAAGAACCAGTTTTCCCATTTTAACTAGTCAAATAGATCCTCAATCCATAGAAAAAAATATTTTTTCTTCATCATAACTTGATTATTTTTTTGATAATCAACACATAGATGAAGTGAACTATTAAAATTCAATGAAAAGAGTACCTACACTTCCCAAGGTGTCACACGTAAGTGTATGAAGAATTTCTCTAAAATATAATCCAAATGGGACATTATCTCTTTCATTTCATCTGGTATTATTTGTTAATAAGTAATAGAAACTGGTAGAGTACCATACATTTAGTCAATGTAAAACTCTACCTCTATTACTATTGAACAAAAGAGAATTTAGATGGAAACAAATCGATAAAATCGATGATAACTAGAGTGAGATTACTTCTTAAATATTCCCACTAAATAATAAAAGAAAGAATATATATCACTTTTTGTAACTCTGGATAAAGTGGTCTGTCATTGCTCAACATTGGGTCACATTTTCCTTAGAAGAAACAGAGCACACCATCAAGTATAGTGAAGGATAATTGTTAATGTTAACACTCAATCAAGGAATTAATGGAAATGAGACAATCCATCCCCAAAATGACTTCAAGAGATTTCATGTCATGAATTAGAAAACTCTAAACAATATCAAAATCTGATAGAGAGAAAACACAATAGGGACTATGGATTCCTTGATCTCTCTTTGTACCATGGGGTGTTTTAATATTCGTTTCATAAGATAATAGTTACATAGGAATATTTAGAGGATTAAAAATACAAGTTGAAATAAATTAATGAGATGAACCAATATCAAATAGAGTAATCACTAATGAAGAATCCATAATAATTGTAACCCTCACGATCATTGGACCTGTATTCACTTCTTATGGAGGCTCATCCAATACGTGAAGAAGACTCATTATGGATGATTGTGGCTGAAATCATTTTTCATATCTGGCATATAATTTTTCCTTATATTTTGAAGGTGATGATTATATTTTTCGACTAATCTGAGTTGAATAAACATGGTAGAATATCTATAATTAACCTAAGCATCCGTAGGAACCAAATTTCTTGGGTGCCTTGGCACAAACCCTCTTTGAATGTCCTAAATTAAAACACCGGTATTAAACTAAAGGAGCTCTACTAAGAACTAAAGGAGGAATATAATGACCATGTTTTTGAGAACCACCACAATAATCATCCTTCTTCCTAATTACATTAAATGATGTACAATGCCACTAGGATAGAAAAAAAACTCTTGATGACGCTAACATTCCATCTGGTTCGATATTGAACATCAAAACTCAATCCAATACATCCACATATTTTTTTGGTTTATTAACTCAAATATGGAAATATGTTATCATTATTTTGTTATAAACAATGTTATTTTCAAATACATTACATTTTCCCTTCTCCAGAATCCTTTTGTTTATAAATTTATGAAATCAGTATGTGTCATTACACCTTAAAACCCCATTTTAAATATTTTAATGATTTGTATTCTAAATTTTCTTATTCCATTTATATATTATTAAAATATTTTTTATATGTATTAACATGTACATAAATGAGTTATAAAGGTTTTTTGTTACTTTTTTAATAATTTTGAAGGCCTTCAAAAGGAATCCCTTTACATATTTTTTATGGATTGCTCTGAATAATGTGAAAAGGAATGTAATATTTTAATATAGATGATGTCAATGGTTTTTTCCACATCTGTAACTAATATTTTAAACTTGGATTAGTTGATAAGATTAAATTTTTTATTTAAATAAAAATTATTCCACCATTTTTTGTGTATTATTAAAAGTGGTTTTAAATGGAATGTATAATTTTATATCATGAATTGTTTTCTTATGGGTGGAAATATTATTTTATGTGTTCTTGTTTTATCATGTTTCTTGTTTTTTTATTAAGACACGTGTGATCGATATAACTCATGATGATTGGTGAGCCCAATACAGCTCTACAATGAATTGGGTATATGGATGGAGTTAACTCGTTGTAGGTTTCTTCTAAGAGTGATATGAAGAGTGATGTGAAAATTATTTCCCAGTTTTATACCTGAAATTTATATGCTTAATAATCTATCTTCATGGAAATAATTTAATTCACAAGAAAATATAATGATCCTTAAATTTAGAAGAATGATTGTACCCTTCATGGGTAAATATGTTTGTTTTTATGAAAAAAATTTTCATGGGTTCTCAGTTTCTATAAGAAACCTTCATGATTATGATTTTTTACTTTATGTTTTCTTATAATGTGTTTTATTATAAACATTTTGAAGTAATGTTTCTCTCATTTAACTGATCACATTTCCTCAAATTTTGTTATGTTAATGTAAAAAATCTATTTTATGGTCTCATATTATTGAAATAGACTAACATTTTATTAATAATTTTATGTATCCCTTATTGAGATTTTTGATTATAACACATTTTAAAATGTTTTTCATAGAGTTTTAAGGATTTCTTAAGACAAGTATGTTGTCAAGATGAAAATTTAATTGACTTGTGAAGAAATCATAACTTCTTTTATCTTAATAATATTTTTGTGGAAAACGTTCTACTGAGTGGAAGGGTCATCTTGGTGATGTATCAGTTTTGTGATGTAAGATTTATGACCAAATTATCTATTATAATAAAGAAAAATGATCCTAAAACTGTAAAAAAGTTAATTTTAGTATAAATATACTAGATTATGTAATTCGTTAATGATATGTTGTCATTTTCCCAAAAGAATTTATCATCTACAAAGGGGAAACCATGAAATACCAATAAAAGGCAACCCCATTTAGAATCAAATAGAAGACATTCACTCAGAAGAATATGGAGATCATTCATCTTTAAGAATTTATTATCTTGAATTACTATAAAAAATATAATTATAAGACCCAAATTATTTTAATTATTATAGAAATGATGAAATGTTTTTGCGGAAAATGATACATGTAAGGGTAACATAATATATTTTTAATAACAAAATCGTAGTTTTTTTAATATAACCAACACATATCATCTGGATTTTGTCTGTGTATGGGAAAATATGTTTGATATTGTAATTATCATTGATAAAAAATGTTATAACCTTCCACATATTTAATGGATGATAATCACTATAATAAATAGACTTATTCCTTGTGATTTTAGAAATAAAAAAAATGAATAATCATGTAAAAATTCATTGGATAATAGTCCTTTATTATTGATATCATAAGTATTTCATGTTGGACCCTATGTAGATAATATTGTTTATATTTTTTCAAACCATAGAGATGGTATTTGGATAATTGATAAAAAGGAGATGTTTTATAATTTATTTATCTATCATGTGTTGTATAAAATTTATTATCTATATAAATATGCTTCTCACCCTAATGAATAATATTTTAGTGATAATGAGGGAATGATAATGGTTGATCAAAAATAAAATAAAAACTAGAGCGTCATTGGATGAAGGTTTTATCATAATTAATTAATGATACAACAAAAGGTTTAAAATTCCATATTATGTGGAATGACCATTGTGAATCCATTTCCAATAAAAGATATATATCTATTATATATTTTGATTCCTAAGCATTTTAATTATTCTAGAAAATATAGGCAGTTGACATAGTGTCTTAGCTTTAATGAATTTACAAGGATATTATGATAAAATACATTCCATTTTCTCTTTAGACCATGTAATAAAATCATGATTATTTTATCTTTTAAAGTTTTATTTTGTTTAGAATGATTTTATATTTTATTTTATTCTCATTTTTGATATAAAGGATCATATATCATTCTAAATAATACTATCTAATAATTATGCGAGGGATATATATGGGAATGTTAATCCTAACACATTATTTTTTTGTAAACTACTTATCTTAGAGTAAACATGTAATTATTTCAATTAAGAATATAGTGATATGTGGTGCGGAAGGAATCCCATGTTAATAATAAGGGACAACTTATACACTTGAGCACTAAAATAATAAATGACTAATGTATAAGTATGAAATAAAATAATAATAATTATTACATTATATTTTAAAGCATAAAAATATATTCTATGTTTTTATTAATTTTTTTTGAATATTATATGGTTCTTCTAAATTTGATGAAAAAGAACATTGTTTAGTGGTTTTGCATAATTCAGAGTAATATTAATGGGTTAAAGGGGTTGGTTTTAGAGTCTATCCAATATTGTACCTTAAGAAAGGAAGAAAACAAATAAGAATACTTTTTGAGAATTAAAAGAGTTATAAAAAATTATTTAGATACAAAATAAAGTACTGTTGGGAAAGAATTCTGTAAAAATAAATCTAATAGAACACCAATAATTTTTTAACCAACTAACCATGCTATAATATTCAAATCAAAAATCAAAAATTTTCGGGTAAATTTTACTCCCCATAATTCCAATATAATGGAGGTAATAGTTCTTTTAAATTTTTTTTCTAATATTAATACATTAAAAAATATTTATTATTTTGTTGTTTTGAAATATATTGAGTAAAATTTGTTCAACTTAATAATATGGGTTCCCATATACTAAGAGGTCTATTGTATAATATTTAAGGTCAGACAATTTGTAATACACTACGACTATAAAGTCATGCTAGAGTATATATTTATGTACATTAAAATCAAAGATCCAAGCTACCAATTCCCATTAGCACTATTCATGTTCTAATGATTGAATAGTATATTAGAATATTTTAATCATGGTCAATCAATTTTATTAATGAATCCTTTCAATTCCATCTAATATGATACTAAATATCTACAATGATAAAAAAAATTATTTAAATACTCTATATAATTATAGAAGTGGGAAAAAATATGTGTAAAATTTAGAGAGATCAGTTGTTATACCATGAATTTCGACCGAGGAAAATAAATATGTTCAACTATAACCTTTATAAAATTAATAACATTAAAGAACCTTGGAAATTCAAATTTCTAAGCAGAATATATTTTTCAATTTTATTTTATAATATACACAAATTTCAAAAATATTATTAATATATATATTCCTTGTATAAATAAAATCACATAGCATGGTTTGTTAGTAGTAGCTACAATATATTTATATACGGTGTATGTTGAATTTTTTATATCTAATTATTGATAAATTGTTTTAATTTTAATTAAAATAGTTGTTTTCTTTCAAGATTCTTATATTTCAAAAATACTGTTGATGTATAATTAGAGCATCCATCATCATTGTTAAGATGTAATATGAATGGATAAAGATCAAATTATAGGCAGGACAAAACAAATTATAAGGCTGTTTAATAAAGAGAACTACCTTTTTCATACATGTATAATATTTTTATGATTAAAAATTTAATAATATTTCAAATGAGAATCAAATGGTTTAGTATCTTGGAGAAATTTTGTTCATCCATCATCAGTAAAAAATAAAATTTTAATATTATTTAAGTCCATATTCATAGTTCATTTAGAATATATCTTGTAATACATAGTAAATGTATTCAACTATATACATACATGAAAAATAGTGTGATCTAAAATAATAGTAAGGATGGGAATAACATGGAAAAATAAAAGATATAAATAAATATCACATGGGTGAACACACTTATCATCACTATATCGTAAATATAGGATCATCATCATGTGAATGAGGGAATCATTTTAAAAAGGAATGTAATATGGAATATTTATAATAATGGATCATTGTAACATAGTTGTTAGATACCAAAAATAAGTTGTGACCAAAGCTAGAATCATGTTCACACATAACATATGTTCACAAATCATAACCTCAAATGAGTCAGCAAAGCTAAAATCATTTTACTAAGTACAACACATAATATAATGAGATATATCACATTAACCATTTCATTAGAGGGATGTATAATTACTTGTAAACTTACCACATTATTAAAATTATGTAATTATGTATGGCACATGAAAAATAATATATAATAATCATAGTGATGAAATAAAATCATTGAATGGATTGGGTCCCATAAGGATGTAATAGAGAATATTTCAATGAATAACCCTTAATATTTTAGAAATGATGATGATGAAAAAATATCATTAGATATGAAATTTTTTATATGGGATTATAGGTCTTTATGTGAATAAGAATCAATAAAATAGGAATCAATAAAATTTATTTGAAAATAATGTCAATTTGAAAAAAAATAAGTTGGATTTGAAATCATCTATATGATATCGAAGAATTCAAATCGCTTGGAAATGAAAAGGGAAATTATTGTGAAAAAACATTTTTAAAATTATTTTATTTGAATCCACTATGAAAATATAGAGATGTATTCAACAAACCAAAAATAAACGTGTTGGGTTTGAGAAACCACTTACCTTAGGGCCCATATTATTTTTTCACCTTTACACCTCATGTATAATATAATTATATTTTATTAAAACATAAATCCTGTAAATAATTATATTTATTTATTTTATAAATGATTAATTATAATTATTTGACATTATTTTTAATTTTCACTATAATAGGTGATGAGTTTTGATATTATAATTTTTATAAAATATACAATCTTGCTTCAATTTCATGTTCTAGTTTCTTTTTATAAATTAAAAAAATTAACACTAGAATTTTATAAGTATATATAATTATGAATTTATATTTTATAATAATTTATTATGACCTTCCAGAAATGTGGTGATAAGTAGATAATTGGAAACACCCTAGTAGGCAGATAACTAACTTTTAACAGGACCTCACTAAAAGAGGGGATGTTATGGATGTATAACATATATAAAATACTTATATTATGATAATATCATTAACATAACAATAAAATTGTATTTAACATGTTTTATCAGGGTTGGGATAGAAAATAATAGAACGTTTGAGGAAGGTAAGAGGAAAATGAATTGAAAAGAAGAAGGAATATTACCTTCTTCTTGCTTTTAGTACTTTGCTACGACCATTAACTCTTTTAATTATTGAAGTTATATGAATCTATAACATTAAAATGGATTCAAAGTTTCTTAAAAGATGGAATTTGGTTAGAGGTATGACATTGACATGAGTAATAGAAGTGGTTTTCCAAAGGGAGGGAGACGAGAGGGGTATTTAAAAGATAAAATATTGAATAACTTTTTATATACATTATTAGAATTGAAATAGGGATCTTCTTGATGTTATGAATTACATATTAATAAAATAATATGGTTTTTTGAATTTAAAGACATTCCACCATTGAATTTATTAGCATATTCCAAAGTAATGAAGATAATACTAAAGAATAGTTTTTATTAGAATACATTATATATTAGAATTTGTAAAATAATTTGTTAGGGTTTAACAACATGTTTATTGTTTTCTATTGAGTAATTTATCTTATTAAATTTTTATTTTATATCAAAAAATTCTATAAATTTTTATTTTATTTTTATATCAGGAAAATTTTAATTTAAAAGAAATTTATTATGTAAGAACTGTATTTTCAGTATTCGCTGAAAATTATTTTTAAAAAAAATTACCAGAAAACACCCATAAAAATTTTCAATGTATGATTTAAAAAATAACCTTGCTTTTATCATAAAAATTTTATAATGTAGGTAGTTTTAATTATTAATATCAAAATTATGATTTCTGTAGAATTCTATAAACACAATATATTAAAAATTGTGCATATAATTTATTAGACTTTTTAGTCTAGATATTTATTTTATGGAATTAAAATATTTATATTTTTTAAATTATTCATGGAAAATATTATTTAAATTTCATTATACTATTTTGAGGTCATGTTTTTGTTCCAACAATCATGTTACTTTTCCAAATGTCATATTTCTCTTCCAATATTAATATCACTTTTCTAACCATCGTATTACCTTAAATAAATACATCTTACTCCATTCATTATTTGGGTTAATACAACTTAAGTTTCTAAATTATTAATTAAAAAAATATCAATTGTATTTCTAATGTTTTGTCACATGTTAATAGTTTTTTTCTCAGTAGTGATTATTTTAGGGGTTCAATATGATCCAAAATTTTAAAATCTTCTATTTTTTTCTATTTATCTATAAATTATAATATTTTCACTTTTCATGGATGTGTTTATTCAGTACCTGTAATAATTTTAATTAATGAAAAAAATTATTATGTGTTTCTTGTGTTGTATACAATAGTATATTTATATATTTGACAAACATGTTTATTCAAAATAAAATTTCCATTTATAAAACTTTAGGTCGTTACATTTAGTGTAAATACTACTGATGATAAGATATTTTTAAGACATAAAAAACAAGGATAAAACTATGTACATCCATTAATGTTATGATAATTTACCATTCTTATTATATATTACTCATTAAGGTTTATATTTTTTTAGGATTCACTCAAAGATAATTATGATAAATCTATTTAATCTAATGATATATATATATATATGTATATTGGATCAAGTTCACAGTGACCTAAAAAATAATTCCCATATTATATTCCATTTTACCAAGTATGTATTACATTTTCTATATTTTATATTATTTTGAATAAATTTTTTATAATATGAATTTAATCTCATGTTTTCTTTGGTAGTGTAGTGTTATGTATTGATCAGTAAGTATTTTAAAGAAAATGATTAAAAAACCAAACTGATGGTTTTTTATTGATGATAAATAATAATTGTATATAAACTAATAGTTCATTATTTGAACATCTATCATAAAGAATTTCTTATAATTGTGGATTTTCTCTTAGTACCCAAAATATCCAAATGAAAATGAACATGTTTATTATGTCTATAAATTTAGGAAAAATGTCATAGAAAATGGAGCAACTAAAATCCCCTAAAGGGTGCCTAATATATATATATATATATATTAAATTTATACGCTTTTAGTTGACATATTTATTAAAAATTAAATTATTTATATATTTTTAGTACTACATATAAAATGATTTTTAGTCATTGCATTTTTTAAATAATGAAATATATGGATGAATAGGTAGGATATATTGTGTCATATTATTCAAAAAATTATTGAAATTGTATTTATCTAATTTTATTGATTTTTTATAATTTTTTTTATTAAATGGAAATGATATCTTATTCATCTAAAAATATCTTATTTTTTGTCATTTATTTTAGTTCCACATGATAAAAGTGAACATTTCCATTGTGAAAGTCATATTTTATTTTTAAGAATGCACAAAATGATCAAAACCATAAAAATATGATCAGATTTCAATGTATTTAAATGAATATTATTTTTTATTAATTTATGAAATTTAGGAATATTATGTACGTAATATGGATGTTTGGGGTGGTCGGTATAACAGAAAGTGTATTTTTTTTCCATTAGAAGTGTTATAGAAGTTCAAATAGAATGTCACATTTTCTAAAATAGAAAATTATTTACTTTTTTCAAAAATTATTAGATAATTATTAATAATCGATTTTTGACATTTATCAATAATATTTCTATAATTTAGATTCATGGTGTAATAAAAATTATAGAGAGTAAAATATTTTATTTCAAAAGTGATATTTTAGTTCAAAAAATGCATGACCTGATCCAAAGTAAGAAAATGAACTTTCGATGTGAGGAAAAAAGGAAAACGATCATTGATTCATTTTTTTCATGTAGTAATGACCTGAATTTCACTCATAAAAATGGTTTAGTTGATATTAATAAAATTTTGATTTTAATTTGGACGTCATATTTATGTTTGAAACATGTGTTACTTGATAAAAACCATACAAATGATCTTTTATTATCATGAAACATTATGAAAATTGCAGTTGATAATTTTTGAGCTATAAAAATGAACTACATTTCATTCTAATGAATGTTGTAATTATAATTACATAAGTTTTTTTTCATTTTAGGCATGAAATAAGTTCAAAAAAAATTCACATATGCATACCTGAGAAAGCACAATAAATTTTTTTTGATGCTCTTTGAAAATGTTCATTGATTAATTTTTAATATATTGGAGTTAATATTATATAATTTTGATACAAATTGTGGATGATATGAATGAAAGTATGTTATTTTTATTTAAAAGTGACATTATTGTTCAAATCATGTGTGACAAGTTAAAAAATAAGAAAAGAAGATCAGATTATCACCAAACTCTTTCAAAAAATTCAATGATTTATTTATGAACGATAGGAATAAGCCTTGCAATATTTTGATAGATGGTGTGGTTTGAATGAATAGAAGTGTGATTTTCCACAAAATTGTTAAATATTTTCCAAATTTTTATACATACCAAAAACATAGATGATGAATTCGGATGATCATCAATCTCTAATTATATGATTGTTGATTTATTTATCCTATGTAGAAATAAAATAGATTTCATTATAACACACGATCTACTCGTAATTAAATAAAGTGGTTTCTTTCAATGTAGAAGTTATATTTTGTCTCAAAAAATTTCCACAAGATTCAAGAGATATGATAATCTATTTTTATGAAAATCGAGGAAATTGACAATTAATTTTTTTGGAACGTAAGAATGAAAAGATGTCATTTAAAATATAAATTTATATTTTTTTCTAAAATTGAATGTTTCCATTTAGAAATTTATACTTTAATTAAAAAATAGAATCACATGATTAAAATAGAGAAATTAATATTGAACAGTCCTAAAACTCTTTGATAAGGAATTTTTATTTATTTATGTAATTTATAAATTAGCTGCACATTCCTCTGATATGATGTGTGGTTAGAATGACAAAATGTGTTTATTTATACATCTAATTATTTAGTGTTATTTATAAAGATATTATTGTTTATTATTAATTATTTATTACTCATTTCAATTAAAGGTAAATTTATTTGATTTATTAAAAGTTAAGTGTTTATTAATTTTTCCAAAAAAATTGAATCTATTATTATTATGTAAATACAGTATTTATAAATATTGTCACACTATTTAAATGAGAAAATAGGTTTTTAAATAATTAAATTAATTAAATTATTTAATTATATTGGATTTAGTATGCATCATGTTGAATTTTATAATTATTATAGTGTATATATGTCTTATTTTTGTTTTTATGTTGTTGTAGTAGTGAATAGTAGATAAAATTATTAACCAGGGCCTTTATTCGTGACAAAAAACATTGATAAAGACCCCGTTTTCTTAGTATGAATTTTTACACACCTTTTAGTATTAGGAAATCTATTTTTTGGTGCTATAAAAGAGGGATTTATCCTAGTATCTATTAATTGGTTGATGATTTTAATATAAATAATTATTTTGGATCAGTTTTATTTGAGTAGTCTTAGCCATTTCAAATAATTACCAATCAATACTACTTAATTAAATTATATAAAGAATTTTTCTAAATAATAATTTATTATTATTTTTCATTGATAAATGTTGAATATAATATATATCATTTTCAATTTTTAATCATAATGTAATATTCTAAACATATGTGATGATTATGTAAAAATAGGACATCATGTTATTTTTCAAATTGATCAAAAATTATTTATGAATTAGATAATCCCTATATACAATATAACTATTTGGATGTTTTTTGATTATATCATAGTGTATGAAATATATATATGTCAGATGATATGATTTATTACAAATGAATTCATATCATATTAAATTTGGGTCTGTATATTGTAAGCCATGATATATAGGAATCATGACACTATATAAAGTGTCTAGGGATGAGTTTAACCACTAAGAAAGGGTGATAAATTAATAGTTCTTCTTCTAGGTTTTCATTTCCTAAAATAAATCTTTTTTACTTGTTATATTATGATTCTATATATTATTAATTATTTTCCTTTCAAAAATTATAAAAAATTAAAAACAATATAGCCAAAAAATATTTTTAAAAGGTCTGGTCCCATGTTGGGTTACTGTAGATAAACATTTTCAAATTCACGGATTTTTTTCACTAGAATGAATAAAAAATTGCAAGTGGAAAAGAAGTTATCATCTTATATAGATATGGTTTTCCCAAAACTTGTTCCCCTAAAAAAGTATATTTGGTCCCATAATATGATAAAAAATTCCTAATGGAGTGAATAAAATATTCAAATGGACACTAGGGTGTACCAACATCACCATATGAGACCTTATTCTTCCACACATATTATATTGACTGTAAGGAAATAATATCAGAAAAAATTTATTCACATCTTCTTTATCCTTCATCGATGCATACAAATCATTCACCATATTTATAACTTCATTTAGTTCTATTCTATCTTTTTTTATCCTAAATATTCCCAATATTAATCACGTTTTGTTGGTGTCAAATTCAATTCCACACCTCCTTTTTTTTATAAACCAATATCTCACTGATATTAGTCAATGTCCCTTCTTTGATTCCCAAAATTTTATTTATAATGATATCAATTAATAAATTATGGAATTTTATCCTTAACATTTTTAATTAAATTCATCTACATTGGCCTCTATGTTTTCATGAAAACATTGTAAACATAACGTGGCATCCCCAGTCACATATTTTGTTATTATTTACTAACAACAAATTCTACTATGGCATGAAAAACATCAAGTTCAATTATGCAAAATAATATATTAAATAATTACATAATCAATATCCCATGATATTTAATCTTGAAGAAATTTTATTTCTTCATCATAGTGAATTTCCATAAGTATTTCCTTACTTTGACCCTTTTGGTAATATAATATTTTCATAAGTGTAAATCACTCATCAAATTCTATATATTTCCACATATTTTAAAAATTTTCATATATCAAATGATTTTTTATAATGGAAAATTACTCTTATTATTTTCTCTAGGAAAATCATATGAATTATGATATTTTCCCTTTCAAATATAGAGAACTCTTCTCTTCATTGTATTTCACTTTATATAGTTGCAATGAACATTATGAAACTGGAAAATTTACCTTTATAAATTATTCCCCAACAATTATAAATTTTAATTTAGGAGTAGATAGATCTTGAAATTCTCAGTGTTATTCATAACATTTCAAAATTTTATAACTACTAATTTTGAAAATGACTCCTAAAATTCATATCAATATTCGTTGTGTTTTTTTAGATTATTCTTGTGAAAATCATCCCTTTATTATATTTTCTATCTCTCTAGTGAGTGTGACTGTTATGATTTAGTTAAATAAATATTATTATTTATAAATTGACTGAATTAGACAATTCTAATATAGAGTTACTCTCACCCTAAAATAAGGTTAATCTTATGTTTTCTTTGGAAAAATCAATACGTAGCCGAATTTATTGTCCCTACACAAAGTTCCCCTTAAAAATTTAGAAAGGAATTATAAATAGATTTTTTTTTCAAAATTTTATAATCATTTTTAAAACTAAAAAAAATTATATTAGAACCACTTCATTCTCCTTGAATCATCCCGAAAATATTCTAAACACCTCAAAAATCCTCAACAACTTCCACCAATTTTCATAAATTGATAATATCAATTAAAACTTTTAAAAAATTCTATTGGGTTCTTATATATCATTCTTTATATTTGTTTCCAAAAATAACAACTAACAATAATAGTTATATAGTTATATCCTTTATCAAAGAGAAAAATTATGACACCACACATCCGGACAATATAATGTTTTTATATAATTATATCTCAATGACATGTAATATTTATCCACGTGACATAGATGATATACCCCTTAATCATTACAGCCATTTATTTTTAATCCCAAATTATTTGGGTACTTATTATCACCCTTTAAAAATGTAATGAAAATAATCGAGGGGGTGGGTAATTCTGACACATCCTTAAGTGAAATAGGAAGGTTAAAGATGAATTTTTAGTCTTAACTCAACAAACCTCTCTATTTACATTGATTTCATAAAAACATCTACCATCTAGTTTATTATAGAAACATATTCTAAATTCATATATATATATTCAAAAGTTTCAATTATAAAATGATATTTAATCTCAATATTCCTAGATTAGGAATGATGGAAATGATTTTGGGTAGTTCTAAAGTTATTTTATTATACTAAGGAATCCTTTATTGCTTCATAACCAATACTTTTATATATTACAGTTAAACATTTATCCCAATAATTTTAGTACATTCATGTGTTATAGTAATTTACCAAACCTTTTTAGTGCACAATGTATTTGAATTATTTCTCTTACTATAATATCTCTCGTATATTTCACATATTAAGAAAGTTCTGCATGATTATATTTCCTATCAGGTAAATCAACAGCCCAATATGAATCTAATAAAACTAAACAATTTAGTTCTACCCTACTTTTATACAAAATATCATAACTCTGTGTAACTTTGATATATTTATCAAATTTTTTTCCATAATGTTAGACTCCTTAGGATCAATCATATATATTTCACAATGTTTCACTACCAACACTATGTATTGTCTTAATATTGTTATATAATGTGATATTATAATAATTATTAGTAGCTAATTATAATTAACACTAATTCTTAATTTATCCTTTCTCAATCACATTCCTACTGATATAGTGTTTTGATATTTTTATAGAGAACTCCTTGATAAATTAATTAAACAACTCTCTCGTATGTTTTAAATGATATAAGAAATTGTATTCACCTTTTTATGAAATCTAAAATCAAAAAAATTATCTTATTCCACTAATAATTGATGTCTCAAAAACTATATCACTTTTTTTCAATCTTTTTAGAGGCATTCTTAGGGTCACTTGAAAATATTATGTAATCATTGTAAAATATGTAAATATAAGTAATTTTGAACATTAATTTCATCAATAAACTTATTTCAATCATTTAATTCATATACTTAATATCCCATAGTGATCCATCTTATTTAGAATTATAGGTTATAGGGGCCTATTTAAGCCAATATAGTGGTTTCTTTAACCAATATAGAATTATTAAATACCTTATAAGAATGAATCCTTTAAGTTACTTAATCTAAATTCCGTATTATATGTATCCAATCTAAAATTTATAATTCACATTAATTTGATAACGGAAAATGCGATATTTTTCACCAATTGAAATTACTCAATGATGAAGCCTTCATGTTTCTCAATGAAAACATACAATTCTAGGTTTATTCAAATCAAATACCTTTCCTCACTAAAAACCGTTTAAATACCAGTTTAGATTTGTTTCCTGGCTGCAAAACTTTCTCATTATGAATATTTTAGAATACCCACTTGGAACCTATTATATTTTTACATTAAATTATATTTACAAGTTCAAAATTTAGATTTCTTCTCAAAACTAATCAAGCACTTTTTCATAGAATTTATCCATTACTTATGGTAAACTAACCATAAAACTATTTGGGTCTTAATATATGAAACAGGATAAATTTATTTTACATTCCCCATATATTTTTTATTCTAAACTTTAGAATCTTGGGTGCCAATAATATTTTAAAAATCCATATGCCTATATATCCTATTATGTTACAATTTCTCATATATAGAAAGTTCTTTTTCATAATTTATATGGTGTGAGTCATCATCAATAATTTGTTTCCTTTATATCTTTTTTTTCATTTATTTTTTAGAAATCAATTCAATCTATAGTTTTGTGTTTCCAAATTACACTTCATTTTTCATAGAAATTTTTTGTTTCTTTTCAACAAATTTATTCTAAAAAAACAATTAGTTTATATAGTATCTTATAGTATAACCTGTATCTTTTTCCATAAGTACACCATGAAGGTACTTTTTTATTTTTCTCTTCAAAATTTCTTAACTTTCTTTGTTCTTCATGAAATAAAGACAACCAAAAACATTGAAGTTACTAACTGTAGGATTAACCTATTACCTCATTTCAGATATATTCATTTTAGAATTTGGTCTCAACAAGTATATATTCTAAATATGAATATTTTTATACACTTCCTCTCTCTTGAATAATTTTGAGTATTTGAGTTCAAGAAGACTTATTATTTCCATCTCTATGAAGATCTTGTTCATTATTTCGAAAATTATATTATGATGGAGAGTATAATGAGTACTATATTGATGTTTTTTCCATGATTTGAAATATTATTTTAAAAATAATTACAATTAAATGTTTTTCCATTATCATTACTAAACATTTTGATGTAGACTATAATATATTTCTAAAGCAGTCATCTAATTTTTTAAATATTTATAAATTTTTGATTTAGGATTCATAAACACTACACTGGTCATCCAGGATAAATCATAAATAAATTTGATAAAGTAAACATCGATTCCAAGATATGTATTTCTCATTGACCCTTATAATCTAGAATTTATTATCTCAATTATCTTGTGGGACTGAATACTCACTATTTTTTTATTTCAATGTACAAGATCCCCCTTCTAAATTTTTTCAAAAACAACTTCTATCTCTATGTATATATATATATATCTAGATGGTTTAAGTCTCTCACCATAACATTATTTGTGATTTTAATTATATTTTTTTTGACCAAGATAACTAATACTTCCATTATATAACTTTTTTTCATCCTTGGCACTCAAATAATAAGAATTAACTAGATCAAATATTCGAAAAACATTTACACTTATTCTTTTTTTCATTGTGTGATAATACTTATATCCTTTGTGTTATTGATAAAATATTGGTATTTTATGAATATAAAACTATTTCCATTATCACATAGTATTATAAAACATAATATATTTTTCTTGATCCCTTTAATAAAATGAATATGTATCGATTTTATCCCCTTATATTCAATTTTTGGAGTACATAATCCTTTTATTTTTAGAGAGATTTTATTTCTTTAGGTAATTTCCCCTCTATCATGAAATTTAATGATTTTAGGATATTTTAATAACCTATCATGTGATAGGAACAACCATAGTTTAGAAATCTTGTCTTTACTTTGTTTAATGCTTTTATGAAACCTCATGAATGAAAGATTTGTCATCCTTATTTATTTTCTTAACTATATTTTATTTTCACCATAGAAAATATATCATGGAAGAGTATTCATAGACTCATTATAATTAACCAATTAGTCACAACTTCTAGAAAATTATTCTAAAAAATAAAATTTTGTTTGAGTGGTTAGATTTTATGTCTTCTTCTTTATACATTTCCCATTTCCTGAGCTATTCATAATCTTCATAGAATCACACAATTTTGTCAATGTGACTCACCTAGATTTACTAATACTATAATTAAATGAAATATTTTACAAGTATGAATAAAGTTTATGCCTATAAATTTCACAAATAAAGAAGTAACCTCTAAATCACTGTATTCTATATTTTTAAATGTATTTTCTAGATTACTATTGTTATTTTCAGATCATATAATTTGAATTATTCTTTTTTGAGGAGGAAAATATTCTTTAATTACACTCAACTTCTCTTGACATAGCTTTAGGGATTTTATCACCTTTATTAACCCAAATATTCATAGTTTTATAAATTGATGATATGATCTTACAAATAATCTATTTTTTTAAATTTTAATTGGAGATGATTTGAAATATTATTTGAGAAATTATTCTCTACAACTTAAAAAGATTCATCTCTGAATTCCAATTTTTTTTTGAAACATTTTTCAAGATTATTCATAGATTTTAGAAACTTTGAGACACTTTTATTATATTGTATTTAATTTATCTTCCTTTTAGGTAGTTTTTCGTTAAGGTTCCTCACTATCTTTTCTATCTTAGTAACTTCCATCTTGAACTATAAATCTCTTTAAATAACAATATTCCATATTTAAAAAAAATATTCCATTATATTATACTTAATACCATTATCTTTCATCAAAATCCTAATATCCTTCATGGGTTTATTGTTTTACTCAAGAAAGATTTATGTTCATACTTCAAAATATACTAAGTATTTTTCATCTCTCTGATTCTTATAAACTGATTGAGGAATTATAATTTATCTAAACATCCACCATGACATTTTTAAAAATATTGGTGGAAATATTTTCAATTAGATACTTGAATTGGAGTATCATTCATCTCATGAAATCATCATAATTTTCCTCATCCTTTTAGGAAAACATCCCTTGCTTCCATTCGATTTAACATTTTCCTTTGATATTTTTCCTAAATTATTTTTATTCCTTATAACTTGTTGCTTAACAGTTTCATAATTTCCACCTTTCATCATTTGACCGTTAATTTAAAAATTCCCAATTTCCCTATAATTAATGATTTTATATTGAAGGTTTCCTTTGTACATTCCATTTCTATTATTTATGATCTATGAGATAAGATTCATAAATTTTTATACTCTTTATCCACTTCTTAATCTTTAGAATCACTTGAGTTCTCAAATTAATCTCTATTGAGTTTGATATTTCTATTGGCATTAAAATATATTTCGTCCTCTAAATTCTTCTAAAATAAAGGATATTTCCTCATCTCACAAGATACTTTAATATTATTTAGTTTATTAGGATATATATCATCTATATATTCAAATATAGTTTTTTTGTGATCATGATTTTTAGGAAAGTCCCCTATCAAATTCTCAAAAATGAATGAATTTTCTAGTTTATATTTATTTCCTCTTTTATTTATAACTATTCCACTGACTCTGATAAATTAATCATCTAGGTTTTAATCATCACCCATTCTAACACCTTTAATGTTAGTATTCTATTATTTGATATTTAATTTAATATTCAATTTCTACTTAATGGAACAATCATCTTGTCTAAAATATTCAATTATATTCGATGTCAAATTGCTTTATTATATGCTTTTTTTAAGAAGTAATAAAGTATAAAATTTATTTACTTTCATTCTCTCTCAAGGTTTATGTTTTCTATAAAATACATCAATGAATATTTATCATGTTTTGGTAACCCCACTTTAATAATATCTATGATATCTAGGACATGTGATAAAAGATAATGTATCATAATATTATTCTATACATGATAATTTCTTCTATTTAAGCTTTGAATACCTCTACAATTAATAGAATTTAAATTGTAAATTACAAATATAATCTATATCTTATATAAGGTACCAATTTACATTTATACTTGTTTTAATTCAAATTAATGGTTTTCATCTCTGAGGGTGGGAGAGTGGAATCTGTGGGAATGATTTGATTATTTATTTCTTGAAATAATCCTTCATTACTTTTTAGAGTACGATACACTAAATTCTTCTTTCTTTGAATTTTTAAAATTATACAGAAATAAAAATAACATAAGGAAGATTGATGTTTTTCAATGGTTGGTCATAATATGGGTATATATATTCCGTTTTCTGGTTGGTGTTAGTCCGAGTAATATGTTTTCAACTAGAATGAATCACCATTACATGGGGATAGAGAGGTTTATTCCTCTATCAAGAAGTGTTCCTCAACACATTTTCGTGAAAATAAATTATAAATTTCCCACTAGTTTATAAAAATGAACCCCAAACGAGAAAAAAAGATATCCAAATGAACTCTCGAATGCCACAATATCACTATATTATATCTTTTTCTTTGTACACATACATGTCTTTGATTTCAAGGAAATAATATCTAAAACACTAATTGTAATTTTTCAATTTCATTCTTTGATACAGAGAATATATTTTTCATCTTTATCACTATATTATTTTCTCTTATCACTATCAATAACTTGGATATTCTTAATAATCAACACCCTTAGTTCATGTTGAATTAATTTTTATCCAAATATTTATAATATGAAAAAATCTCACTATGATTAGTCAACGGTATATCCTTGATTATAATTTTATATATCCTTATATCCATTAATAAGTCATTAAAAGATTCCTTAAACCATCATAAATAATCACTTACAATCTTACCTCCAAATTTGTAATAAAAACAAAGAAACACTTTCGAGGCATCTCCAACAATGGATTCTCTTATTCATCACCCACCATGAATTCAATTACTACATGAAAACATTCCTATTAGATGTTCTACACAAACCCAAATTTAATCATGGATTAAATATAAAATCTAGTTATTTAATATTAAAGGAAAAAATATGCTTTTAGTGTTGATTTACATAAGTATTTCTAGACTATTCCACTTTTTAGAAAATATGCATTTTTTGTTAAAGTAAATGACTCTTACGTTTCTATATAGTTCCATGCATTTTCCATGATATTATACAACAAAGGTTTTCTCATAATAGTAAATAAATATTATGGTTTCATCCAATAGAATACTATGAATTATTATAGTTACCCTTATCAATACAAATCATCCCATTAATTAATTGTATTTTATTCTCAACAACAGTAATGAACCCTACAAAATTGGGGACTGTCTCTTTAAAAAACTGATCAAGAACCTTACAAATTCTCCTGAAAGAGAAAATGATCCTTAATATTGTTAATGACCACGAAATTAGATTTGTTAAATTCATAAATGGAGGAATGTTGGAATACGAGTATTAATGTCCATGCAAAATGAATGGAAGGAGAAGATGGCAAGAACTTCAGATCTCATGATCTCTGAAAGTATTTTTTATTGCAAGACCATTATAAGGTCACATGAGGACTCTAAAAATAGTACAAAACCTATTGTGGACCCTACATAAACCCTTTCAACAAGTCTTATTTCTCATGCAAAGGCTCTCCAGACAACTAGGGGTTATGCAATGGTTGTCAGGTAAGCACCTTCAGGACATGTAATTAAACAATAGAAAACACCTTACAATCCAAACAAATATCCTTTTAAAATGGGAGGGAAGATTTCAAAAAGGATGAGACCCCTCAAGGTCATAATGTTCATGTGAAATATCACTTATGGGAAGGATAATTTACCATGATAACATCCAAAAAAATTCACATGACCCTCAAATAATAGAAAAATATTATAAAGGAAATAAATAGAGAGGTGGTAGAAGATACTCACTATTTTATATATCATGCGACACACGACAGAAGTCTGTAAGACACCATGATTCCTTAGAGACATACCAACCTCATCTCACGATATCCCTTTGAATTAGCAGCCTTGTGACATAGAAAGAATTAGATATGTCTAGGAAAACATGGGCTTACCCTTAGATCACTATGGAAAATGGGAGGATTTTTCCATGAAATACTCAAGAAACCCCATATAACTGATATTGGTCTAGAGAGGCATCATCAAGAGGTTGAGTAAATGTCTTTGAAATCACAAATGTAATTTCTCTTGTCCCTCAAACTTTGTAAAATAAAATAATAGAAATAAAATGTGGAGGATGTGGAAGCCTCTCGCATTTGTAAAATGCTTGTAACGTGATAATGAAGTCTACATTGTGGTCTCTCGAGAGACCTGGACAAGCTGTCGTGATCTCGTAGAAACCAACAGACAAGCTACCCTTACTTCTCGAAGTGTCTCAAGAAATCGAACGATTATATCATGAAGGCCTTTCAACAAGAACTTTGGTCTCATGAAGACCATTATATATATCAATATGAAAATATTAAAGTCCTTTGGAATATCCACATGAGTAAAAAAGTCCAAATTAATTGGAAATTATCCAATAATAGATTAATTGATTAGAGGTACTCACAATCGCTGAAAATCATGTGATTCCTTCAAAGTGATCTATGGAAAAGTTTCTTAAATATGAATGGCACTAGTCCCCTTCTCCGAATCCAGATTGGATCCATGCTAGATACTTTGTGAAAACCGGTGAACAACCAGGGTGGTTATGCCTATAAACCCCCCACCACAACATAAAATATCCCCTTCTACCAACTACTACCTATCACGAACAATAGGATGAACTCTATAAATTTCCTACAAGAACCATAGAGGATTTCTCAAAGTGGGTGATTTCACAACCAAAAAGTCTTCCATCAGGTAATATGCCACTGATTACATATAATTAGCATGGACCATGCTCAAAGAACTTCATGTGACCATTCATAGATCATTTGAAAGAATTATAGAAGGATATGTGAAGAACATACCACTCATCTTTTGGTTCATGCGAGAATATAAATAAATCAATACTGAATAAATATATAGAATTTTCAATACAACAGCTAGAACATGGACTAAATTTTAAGGAATTAAACACAAACATATTTGATAACCCACAGGAGCTTCGCATGAGTTGTCCAATACAAGTAGAAATATGAGTACATGTCAACCATATCTCATGATGCTCCTTCAGTATTCCACCCTGGACCTGAGGCATCTTTCAGAAATGTTAATGAAATTCACATGATTCTGCTTGGGCATGCCACATTAGTCCCGCAAAACCCTATGGGTCTGTCATCCAAGACTGAAGTTGTATTTTAGATATATCACCTGACTCATATAATAGGATTATCTCATGTTAGATATGTATCATGGATGCATATGATTGTGTCAACTAATCCCTAGGGTCACCCTCTAGGATAGTTAGCTGAGACTCACAACACCCTCCAGACATGTCGCCCAAGTATCGTGATGACCTCTAGGGATGTTAGCCAAGACATGTGACACCCTCCAGGACATTTTGTTATGAATATCGCAACACCCTATATATGTGTTAAGAAAACCCTTGATAATGATGCTAGGGAAATTCAGTATGATAATGAGACACCCTCTAGACAGGCTATCACGGTCATTTGATGGATTATAAGACATGCCACCTAGATTTTGCGATGTACTATAGATAATTCATCTTTGATCATGGAAAAACTTCAGATATTCCAACTGGATTATGTATAGTCAATTATAAATTGCAACTCGATCATTTAGTAGTATTTAAATATTTCATACAGATGATCTCTTAGATATCAGGATTGGTGGAAAATCAACACTTGTTAGGATGTAAAATAGGTCATAAGGAAAACCTCAGAGTGGAATCCCTGACCGATGACATAACATGATATATCCCAATTGCTTGGGAAACCTCATAGTGTAATCCCTGACCAAAGGAACTATTAGAAATATGATTCCTTCCATATTCAGGATATGTAGTATACAACATTAAGGTTCAATCTTTATAGGGTTGTCTCAATACGTAAGTCCCTCACTCAGCTGGTGATGATATTGATCATTTTCCATGCCTTTTTTCACATCGAGCATAGATCATGTGATCCTAGGGAGTTGAAATAATCATATCATTCTCATTATGAGTCTCCACTATTCATAGAAACAAATGTATACAAAGACCCAATGAGTGGAATGACACATTATCCTCAACACAATGGAATTTACCATTGAGATAGTTCCAAGGGAGTGATTAGAATATAAAAACTCTAATTCTAAAAATAACAAAGATACATAGGACACCATCCTAAGGCTCAATCTCAAATGAACATCCATTTTTATGTAAGCCTTATGTCGATGTAATTTCAACCATAGGAACCCAATCATTCCAGTGGGGTGATTACTATACCTATTACATCTGTGTACTACGAAATAAACTAAACTATGATGTCTCTGATTCCTACGATAACCAGTATACAGAGGATGTCTGTATGAGGCCTATGCTCTATAATGAATCTTTTTAGGGTGGTCCCAGCACAAAAGGCCTGTACAATGAGAAATGAATCTGTTATGATTTTCCATTCTTTGTGTCTCACACTGAGCATAGATCACATGGAATTAGGGAATTGAAATAATGATGTCATCTACATCATAAGTCTCTACAATAGGAAGGAAAATCACGGTGTGTAAGAAAAAAATATACAAGAACACTAATTCCCACTATAATCAGGATATGTATGACGTCACTCTAGAACTCAATGTTGAAAAACAAGTGTGGTAGAGCAATTATATAAGTCATTTTCGCATGTCATTAAAATTCTTGGGTCCAACGATATACATGGGTTTTGATTCCATCAATAACCAGAATATGTAAGATGCCTCATGATGGATCAATCCCATCTTTAGAATATTAACTTCCTCCTTATGTGGAAGAAAATTTTGAAGCTCTTGGTTATACTGTTTCAAGACATAGAAAACAACCCATTAAATGAGAATGTTGGATTACCTTAGATACATAGAGAAGGATTCACTAAAGAGACCCTAATCTTGTGTATATGAATGATATTTAACCCATAATTATTTTTTTAGGGCAACTGATCTCGTATAATGATTTAGAAGATATTAGGGAATATATTATAAATATATAAGAGAGTCCACGAGTATGAAATAATTCACCTAAAAGGTCTGGTGATCCCGACCTCCAATCCAATCAACCAATGAGAGTGCCCAAGATTCACTATGCCTTGAAACCCAGATGACCACCTACCTTTAGAAAGAAGGTATGTTCCGAGTTATAGAGAAGGGAACCATTACGAGTTTTCAATAATAATGAAAATCGTAATCCAATGTTCATGATTGTGAACCACACAAATTCCCTAAAATAAAACCATCTAATAGATCCCATCCATGCTTTGAGTCTAGATAAAACAAAATTGGTGAACCCAATGTGAACTTCAATAATAAAAAAAATGATCAGTTATAATCCATTGATCCATTTTTTCACCTCGTATAAAAACTAAAAAACATCACTGATGAGAATATATCAAACCACAGAATAATCAAGAATCAGGTTACTTTTCTTCATACCATGTATAAACAATGTAGTTATAATAACATGATCTAACATATGATCCACTTTAACTGGGGTTTCTATAAGTCCATCCTCACAGTGATAAGGCCATTTAAGCAGAATGGATGGATCTAGAAAACTGGATAATTGTGTTAAATATGGATATATGATTGAGCACACCATACCTATGATATTTCACTAATTGGTAACCTTGTTCCTTATTGTCTTTGTCGTTGTAGATACTTCTCTCAACAAAAACATCCCAGCATGACAAAATTTATTCAACATCCATTGTTTTTTCTGGTAAGTCATCTACTACTGCAACTCCCATGGTATTAAAATAAATTTCACCTACTGAAAAACTCCAATGATAGGTGGAAAACATGATGGTCTAAGATAACCACTGACATGGTACAATCTAGACTACAGAAGCATCCCATGAGGTTCTCCAAGCATAACAGTCTGTTAGTCCTCCTAGCCAAATAAAGGCTATAGATAAGATAATGGACCTTATCAATACAACAAACTAATTCAAAATATTTTCCCCTGATCATGAAAACTACCACTTTTAGTCTTGAAAGAACATGGATCAGGAATCCAAGTAAGGATACCAGTTGGTTTAGGGGTTACCCATGTATGAAACAATTGATTTTTGTCACCAACACCATCCCACTGGTACCCACCAGTTGCCTGCTGTAACGACCCAAAGTTTGACGTACATGGACATTACATTACTTTTGCGGAATACTTAATACATAACAAAAACAGACACATAAGGACCGTAATAGTTTAGTGTCTTTGGAAACTCGGAATATAAACGTCTAATCATGTTGAAATATCTTCGACAACTCCCATAAAGATATTACCCTTTTTGTTTCCTTGCCTAAAACATTTCTTTATTTCCAGGGGAAAATAAAACATAAAAAGGGTGAGATCAAATGCTCAGTAAGGGAAAACATAGATTAGATAAAACAATCCATAAAAAATTGGAAGCAAAAACTTGAACATGAAATTTAAACATCAAAATCTTGAGCAAAGACATAAATCGTTGAAGTACGTAAGGCATATATCATAATAGAACATCAACCATGATAAAATATAATGGGAATAAAACATGTAATTGTGCCAACCATTCAGCACATGTTATGATTTCCATAGTAGCCAAGGCATTGCTACCGAGACCATCTTTGTGGACAAAGTCCCTTTCTGAATCGAGTTCACTCCGCGTATCAGTCCTATAACACTGAAACGGATTAACATACCGTTCCAGCCTTGTCTATCTCATGAGATATAAATCTTTACCCAATTAATTGGAGGGAGATATAGGTCCCACACATCTCATAATGAGATCATTCTTACTTGTTCCACAATATAAAAATAAATCATTAATCATAACCCAAAGAATAAAATGAGTGTCATAAACATCATCCCATCATAACATAATCCAAATAAAAAATGGATATCATTTCATCATAAGAACAGTTAAACCATGTAAATCATAGAGACATTATACTTGAAACATACACATATGAAATAAAGTCATCTTAGATGGAAAATGATTTTGATAAAACATCTGAAATGAATTCTTGAGGAAAATATCCTTTTTCTTCAAAATCATTCTCTTTTCACAAAATTCCATGCACTTTTGAAATAAAAGTATTTTGTTGAAAATAGTCATAAAATCTTGTAGAGTAAGCTTCATGAAAATGAAGCATTATGAAAAAGTAAAATTCCATTCACGTCGTATAAGTTAAAAATATAACATTCTTCTCGTACTTTTGTCCGAAAAGTCAAAATTACCCCGTAACGTAAACAAAAGAAGGATTCCTTACATACCATGTACTAAAAGTCAAAATGTGTAAAAATGAAATTAAACATACATAAAAACACTTTTATAAAACATAGAAATGGATGATAACAATAACCCTAGTAAATACTTATGTATAAGCAATCTCGGATAAAAAAATGAGATTTGCAAAATTATCCCTTACCATAGGTCCGATATGCTTCGTACGTTTCTGAACCTCCTATTTAATGATTTAAATTATGTCATTGACTTATTACATAATCATATTCACTGTTATTATATCATATATGGTTCACTTATGACTTTATATTAACCGTTCTTTTGTAAGTTCCATGTTAAAGCAGCGTTTTGGGTTAAATCGTTTTATTTATCGTACGTGTTTGGACATGTTGTTATTGATATTATTACTAATATCAAGAATTAACATAATTACAGAACGTAAAACATGATTTAATTATAATATATATTTCAGTATATACATATATATATATATGATAGATCTATTAAATGAAATGAAATACACTGTTCATGGAGACGGTATGCCGTACGTACTCATGAACGATGTTTTCGTTTCCTTATTGAATTGAATGAAATTAAGTAGATGACATACATATATATATACACATAAATCAAGTATCATTATTATATCATATATTTCATGATTACTTATTATATATACTTTATAATCATTCACGAATGGTTAACATGGAGAATGAATCTCATCGCGTCGTGGAGACGATAGTCCGCACATATGCACGAGTGATGATATCATTCCCATGATCGTGGAATTGTATTATAGTGTATGTATACTATTTAAGAATAAATATAACTTTAAAATAATCATATATAGTTGTTATTTACACCATTATACCCATCCAAGTAAGGTGGTGGTGGAAAATAGATTACACCACGGCGTGGAGACGGTATTCTGTACGTATGCACGCGCGGTGATTTCGTTTTCCGTAGGATTGATAGATTGTGAAATAGGGTTGTTTCATACTTATAATAACATATCAGTATATGAGTTATACTGATTTTATTACCTCATAATGAAACAACTAAAGAAGAATATGTGGATGAAGAAATAAAGTTCAAAGAATCGGTAACGGACATTACCTCTTCTTTGAAGTGCCTATTTGAGACCTCCGCTTAGGGAACCAAAATTTTTCTTTGAAGAAAACCAATACCTCTATTATGTTTCTAGGAAAGTTTAGAAGAGAATTTGGCAGGGTTTGGCCGGTCTTGAAGGCTCAAAGTTGTGTGAGGAAGAGAGGGAGGAGGTGTCCATTTATAAGGGAGGAGAGGGGCACCTTTGGAATAACAAAACATATTAATATATTATAAAGTCATATTCGGTTTTTAATAGCTCCAAATGAGTTATTTAGAAGCTAAGGTGGGTATGGGTCGAAATAATCTCATCCAATAGAATTTAGACAAGTTTAGGTTTCTATTTTAACCTTATCATTTAGATTTAACTTTAAGTTAAATAATGTTTCTTTTACCGTGTCTTCTTGTTTTCTTACACTAAATGGTTAATAAACATAATATAACAAGAAAAAAGAACCCCAAGTTGTTTATTATTAATATATATAACTTTATCTAAGTAATTTGGCCGAACCTTTGATTTTTAGGAATAAAATAACAATTAATAATATAATATTTTTTTTAAAACTATTTTATGTCAATTTTGACACTATTTGGTAATTGATTTGTTTGAAAATCATAACAGAAATATTAGTTCGAAAAAAGTTAATTAAATCAATAATAACATGTCATATTAAAACATAAAATTATTTTAATTCATAAAAAGTCTCAAATTACATTTATTTGGGTATTTATAACATCAAATATGTCAATATTTCATTAATAATATAATTACTGCATCATCATTATGTCATTAATAAATTAAATTATTCGAAGTCTAAAAAATAAAAATAAAATACCATTATGTAGGAAATCGTTTTATATTTATAATGAATATTTATAGTCGTATTTATCTTATTTATAACCCTATATTAAAAATTATTTACTTATTAAACTTTGATTTTAACTATTTTAACCCTTCTTTAAATAAATTAATAATAAATGTCTTAATCTATTCCAAGTGGGCCTAAATGGTCATATTTTATTCCTAAGGTTGTTTTTGGTAGAATTATACTTATCCAACAGAATTAGGACATGTGTTAGGGTAATAATAATATCATTTTTACCCTTAATTACCCTATTTAATTTTAACCGTGGTAAATAAAAGTAAAAAGTTACTATTCACAAAAAATTATTTTCATCTCATTGAACAACATTTTACTTACTGATATCAACCTTGTCTCTCGGATTTTTGAAATTCCATTCACAAAAGTGGTAAAATTAATTTTTATGTAAATTTGAAGATTCTCCTAGGAGGTGGGTAAAAAGGGTCAAAAGTTCAATAAACTTTTTATATATCTAAAATTATTATAAAATGACTCCAATGAATTACATTGAACTTATATAGGTATTATGTGTAAATTTTGACCTAAAATAATTTTAAATAAAATAAATTATTATTTAAATAAAAAGTCGGTTTTTAAATAGTAACCTAGTGTTTTCACTATTCATCAAAAATTGAAACTTTCCAGAAAAATACCAAAATTTCACCCTAGGATAATTTCGATATTCTGAATCCAAAAATGAAGTCCATTTTGAATGATTAATCTTAAAAACTATCAAGAAGTTGTCATTACTATTCATAACGGCTAGTTTTAATAATATTTTAATAGCATATCGTTGTTTAGTGAAACTTGTTATTGCGTACAACACACGCTATCTAGGAAGGTCATGATTGCGTGTAATACCGTCAAGTTAGGGTTTCATGTTGTGAAAGACTCTTTTTTTGTAGTGTACAACACAATACATCAATAAAATTAAAAAGAATATTTTTCATAAAATCTTGGGGTGTTACATTCTACCCCCCTTAAAATGAATTTCGCCCTCGAAATTCATCGGGGTTATAAATGGTTTAGTACTCGAAAGTTTCTTTAATAGAAACCCACATCGTAAAAAGGAATACCGAAACAAATATTTAAAAACTAAAGTATGAAACATAACGATTACCCAAATTAACTAATCACTGGGTTTCCACAAAGGAGAACATAGGTGAAAATATGGATATTGAAGAGAAACCTAACCATCATGTTCTGATGGAGAGTGTTAGAGAACATGGCTATGAAAAAGCCAACAATCACAAAGATATATATTTGTGATGATCTAAGGTACCATCTGATTCATCGGATATAAGGGAACTGGGACAAAATTTTTTGTTTTCAAGATCATTTCCCTAAAGTTGATGAAATAAAAGAAATACTTACATGACTTTGGTACAATCTAATTTTTATTCATGAATTAAACAATCTCCACTTCATCCCTTAATGAAATGAAGTTTAATTTGTTATTCGTGATGTGTTAGCAGATCATGTGATAGAATGATGGGTCATTCCATCTGTTTCAAACAAAAGGTTAGCAAAAGTTATAAGTCTATCTTATGCTTAGATTGATCATATATGGTTCCAAAAATGAACTTGTAATTCATATATCATACATCATAATAAAATAAAACTAGTTTCTACTAACTAGGGACTTACTGTAGGCCATTGGTAGGCAATAAAGGCCAGTCGCATTTCGGTTGTGGGTTCGATTCCCACAGCCTTGTCCGACGCGATGGGTTGTTGCCCGTCCTACAGGTTTTCCGTTTTCTAAAACTACATTACTATAACATCCCATCAATAATATCGAAAAAACTTCAATCCTTAAACAATACTAACTTATTTCCAACATAATCTATTCCAATCTTTAGGCTTATCCATAACACTGCAGTCCACTCTCATAATATAGTGAAAACGATTACCAGAGATTTCATATAAAAAGAATGTTAATACCATCGTTGATCCCCATATATCATAAGATATGTCTTGTTGGTCACATTCCAAACATTCGAAGGCCTTAATCATGTATTCTCTTGAAAAATGAATACCCATTGAATCTTATTGAAAACATGAGTGTTTTAAAAAGTTAACTCTTTCCACATACCAAAACCCCAAAATTCTATTTACTCAAACTATAGTATAACTATTACCTTATATCAGTCATGAGCCCATGAATGCTGTCAAACATTTCATTTTCTCCTTATCCCTTCATTATGCGAATATCATCTTCTTTCCAAAAATATCTCAATCACTTTCCATGGTTACTGGTACCATAAAATTATCGAAAACCACAATAGACCAATACATAAATATTCCAATATTCCATGATACTATATACAACATTATTTTGGAATCCCATTACATAAACACTTAATCATTCCACCACATCGTTGTCATATTCAACATCTCCAATAGTGATCTCATGTGACTTCACTTTTTTCCTTTTCCTTAAGTGGTTGCTCATGTCCATCATAATTAACCCTTGTATTAGGGCATTGATTAGTATAATCCCACATTTCATTGCACTTTAAGCATTGAAGTGTTGGTAGTGTATTCTCTGTAGTCTTTTCTTTATTCACACCATTAGCAACCCTTTGTCCGTTACTTCGGCACTTAGCTGCTCGATGAACTTCTATTCCACACTTCAAACATTTTCTAGTCCCTTTCAGACAATATCCATCATGCTTCTTTCCACAATTTGACGATAAGGAAACATTCATCTTCTTTTCACCATTATTCTGCGATTTCTCCTAGAACTCCATCTTTCGTTTCTTATCAAAACCATGAGATGGATATGTAACACCAACTTCCATTTCTACCTTGATAGTACAACGCACAATTTCTTCATAGCTAATGATGTCTCTTATAGCTAATGCCCTTCGAAGAATTGGTTTTAATCCACTGAATAATCGATCAACTTTACTTTCAGGTTAGATGATAAATCCAAATGCATACATTGAAGGCCTTGTAAAATTCACTTCGTATATACCAACAGATTCATCATCCTTTTTCTTTAGTTCAAGATACTCCTTATCCATCTTTTTTCGAAGAATACGAGGGAAGTACTTATTGAAAAATAAGTTCTTGAACTCGTCCCATTCCATGGAATCAATATCATCTCTTGGCCTCGTATTCTTGATAATATTACACCATTGATCAGCTTCACCTTCCAAACGATATACTGATAAGATGACTTTATCATGTTCAAAACATTGAAGAACTGAAAATATCTTTTCAGTGGTACTGATCCATTGTTCTGCAATAAGTGGATCAGAAGACCCACTGAAAGAAGGTGGACGCCTCCTCATGAAGGACTCAATAGAATATTGTTCCCTTCTCTGCTCATTTGGAAGTACATAATGATTCATAGCTTGTGTAAGTATAGAAATAAGATTTTTCACTCCATCTCCCATAACATTTGTTTGTTCAGGAGGAAAATCATTTCATTGTCCATTACATTGATCAACACGGTTCCATTGGGTTCCAGCAATCATCTAAAACCCAAAAAGAATAGTGTGAGAGGAAAAAATCATGCTAGGGAAAACAACATAATAAAGGGGGAGTACCTTCAATATCTAACATCTTAGGTTAAATTATAAGATCATTACCATAGTTCTAGGACTATATCCTATACGTATACTTATCCTTAGGGACATCCCTAGACATACCTTAGAAATATCTCTAGGGATCTCACTAACCTTTTCGCATCCTAGTTTCCAATGGTTGACTAAACCTTTCCTCTGATACCAACTGTAACGACCCAAAGATTTACGTACATGGACATTACAATAATTTTGCGGAATACTTAATACATAACAAAAGCAGACACACAAGGACCGTAATAGTTTATTGTCTTTGGAAACTCGGAATATAAACGTCTAATCATGTTGAAATATCTTCAACAACTCCCATAATGATCTTCGCCTTTTTTTTCCTTACCTAAAACCTTTATTTATTTCCTGGGGAAAATAAAACATAAAAACGGTGAGCTCAAATTCTCAGTAAGGTCAAACTTAGATAACATAAAACAATCCATAAACATTTGGATGCAAAAACTTGAACATGAAATTTAAACATCAAAATCTCGAGCAAAGATATAAATCGTGGAAGTACGTAAGGCATATATCATAATAGAAAATCAACCATGATAAAATATAATGGGAATAAAACATGTAATTGTGGAAACCATTCAGAACATGTTATGATTTCCATAGTAGACAAGGCATTGCTGCCAAGACCATCTTAGTGGACAAAGTCCCTTTCTGAATCGAGTTCACTCCTCGTTTTAGTCCTGTAACACCGAACCGGATTAAGTTACCATTCCAACCATGTCTATCTCATGAGATTTAAATCTTTACCCAATGAATAGGATGGAGATATAGGTCCCACCCATCTCATAATGAAATCATTCTTACTTGTGCCACAACATAAACATAAATCATTCATCATAACCCAAAGAATAAAATGGGTATCATAAACATCATCCCATTATAACATAATCCAAATAAAAAAATGGATATCATTTCTTCATAAGATTAGTGAAACCATGTAAATCATAGAGACATTATACTTGAAAAATACACATATAAAATAATTTCATCTTAGATGGAAAATGGTTTTGATAAAACATCTGAAATGAATTCTTGAGGATAATATCCTTTTTATTCAAAATCATTTTCTTTTCACAAAATGCCATGCACTTTTAAAATAAAAGTATTTTTTTGAAAATAGTCATAAAATATTGTAGATTAAGCTTCATGAAAATGATGGATTATGAAACAGTAAAAATCCATTCAAGCCTTATAAGTTAAAAAAATAACATTCTTCTTGTACTTTTGTCTGAAAAGTCAAAATTACCTCGTAACGTAAACAAAAGAAAGATTTCATACATACCAAGTAGTAAATGTAAAAATGGGTAAAAAAGAAAATTAAACATACGTAAAAACACTTTTTGAAAACATGGACATGGGTGATAACAATAACCCCAGTAAATACTTATGTATAAGCAATCTCGGATAAAAAAATGAGATTTGCAAAATTATCCCTCACCTTAGGTCTGATATGCTTCGTACGTTTCCGAACCTCCTATATAATGATTTAAATAATGCCATTGACTTCTTAAAGAATCATATTCATTGTTATGATATCATATATGGTTCAATTATGACTTTATATTACCCGTTCTTTTGTATGTTCCATGTTAAAGCAGCGTTTTGGGTTAAATCGTTTTATTTATCATACGTGTTTGGACATGTTGTTCTTGATATTATTACTCATATCTGGATTTACTTAATTACATAATGTAAAACATGATTTACTTATAATATTTATTTCATTATATACATATTTATATGATATATCGATTAAATGAAATGAAATGCACCGTTCATGGAGACGGTAGACCGTACGTATGCATGAACGCTGTTTTCGTTTCCTTATTGAATTGAATGAAATTAATTAGATGACATACATATATATACACATAAATCCAGTATCATTATTATGTCATATATTTCATTATTATTCATTATATATACTTTATAATCATTCATGAATGGTTAACATGGAGAATGAATCTCATCGCGTCATGGAGACGGTAGTACGTACGTACGCACGAGCGATGATATCATTACCATGATCGTGGAATTATATTTGAGTGTATGTATACTATTTCACACTCAATAAAACTTTAAAATAATCATATATTGTTTTTATTTACACCATTATACCAATCCAAGTAAGGTGGTGGTGGAAAATAGATTACACCACGGCGTGGAGATGGTATTCCGTACGTACGCACTGGTGGTGATTTTGTTTTCCGTAGGATGGATAGATGGTGAAATAGGGTTGTTTAATACTTATAATAAAATATCATTATATGAGTGATACTGATGTTATTACTTCATAATGAATCAACTAAATAAGAAGACGTGGGAGAAGAAATAAAGTTGAAATAATCAGTAACTGACATTACCTCTTCTTTGAAGTGCCTCTTTGAGACCTCCTCTCAGGGCACCAAAATTGGTCATTGAAGAAGACCAAGACCTCTAGAATATTTATAGGGAAGTTTAGAAGAGAATATTTCAGGGGTTGGCCGGGAATGAAGGTTAAAAGTGGTGTGAGGAAGAGAGGGATGAGGTGTCCTTTTATAAGGGAGGAGTGGGGCACCTTTGGAATAACAACAAATATTATTTTATTATAAAGTCATATTCAGTTTTTAATAGATCCAAATTGAGTTCTTTCGAAGATAAGGTGTGGATGGTTCGAAACCATCTCATACAATAGAATTTAGACAAGTTTAGGTTTCTATTTTAACCTTAAGTTAAATAATTTTTCTTTTACAGTGTCTTCTTGTTTTCTTACACTATAAGGTTAATAAACTTACTATAACAAGTCAAACGAACCCAAAGTTGTTTATTATTAATATATATAACCTTATCTATGTCATTTGGCCGAACCTTAGATTTTTAGGAATAAAATAACAATTAATAATATAATATTTGTTTTAAAAACTATTTTATGTCAATTTTGACACAATTTGGTAATTGATTTTTGTGAAAATCATAACAGAAAGTTTAGTTCGAAAACAGTTAATTACATCAATACTAACATGTGATATTAACATATAAAATTATTGTAATGCATATAAAGTCTCAAATTACTTTTATTTGGGTATTTATAACATCAATTATGTCAATATTGCATTAATAATATAATTACTGCATCATCATTGTGTAATAAATAAATTAAATTATTTAAAGTCTAAAAATTACAAATAAAAAACCATTATATAGGAAATCGTTTTATCTTTATAATGAATATTTATTGTCAAATTTATCGTTTGTATAACCCTATATTAAAAAATATTTACTTATTAAACTTTGATTTTAACTATTTTAACCCTTCCTTAAATAAATTAATAATAAATGTCCTAATCTAATCCAAGTGAGCCTAAATGTTCATATTTTATTCCTAAGGTTGTTTTTCGTCGAGTTACACTTATCCAATAGAATTAGGACATGTGTTAGGGTAATAATAATATCATTTTTACCCTTAATTACACTATTTACTTTTAACCGTGGTAAATAAAATTAAAAAGTTACTATTGACCAAAAATTATTTTCATCTCACTGAACCACATTTTTGTTACTGACATCAACCGTGTCTCTCGTATTTTTGAAATTTCATTCACAAAAGTGGTAAAATTATGTTTCATGTAAATTTGCAAATTCTCCTAGGAGGTGGGTAAAAGACGTTCAAAAGTTCAATAAAATTATTATATATCTAAAATTATTATAAAATGACTCCAATGAATTACATTGAACTTATATAGGTATTATGTGTCAATTTTGACCTAAAATAAATTTAAATAAAATAAATAATTATTTAAATAAAAATTCGGTTTTTAAATAGTAACTCAGTGTTTTCACTATTCATCAAAAATTGAAAGTTTCCAGAAAAATACCAAAATTTCACCCTAGGCTAATTTTGATATTCCGAATCCAAAAATGAAGTCCATTTTGAAAGATGAAATTTACAAAATTTCAAAAAGTGGTTATTAATATTCATAACGGCTAGTTTTAATAATATTTTAATATCATATCGTTGTTTAGTGAAACTCGGTATTGCGTGCGACACACGCTATCCAGGAAGGTTGCGATTGCGTGTAATGCAGCCAAGTTAGGGTTGTGTGTTGTGAAAGACTCCTTTATTGTAGCGTATAACCCAATACATCAATAAAATTAAAAAGAATATTTTTCATAAAATCTTGGGGTGTTACACCTGCTAAGGGTAACACCCAACACGTTGCCACTTATGACACCCATTCATAGGAAAGAAGGAAGAATAACTGGGGGAGGAAGGCATTGGATATCCAATATAGGGCTCATATCCCAACTCCTATTGATGATGCCTATCAACATATCCCACCAGAAACCAGTAGGAAAACTCATATCCCCGCTGACTCTGAACAAGTCTATGGGCATATTCCCATAGTAGGCATGGGGGAGGCGTATATCCCTACCCCATGCATGAGGACCACCATCTTATTCTATTGGAACTTGGAGGAAAAAGTGGGAATATATCCCTACTTAAATTGAATACATCCTCTAATGTACAATGGATATATAAAATGTGTAGTCTTATTTCCATTCATAGTATTTTCTAAAATGACAATACATTTTGGAAACATATGAATAACTCCACCAGTATATATGGGAAATTTTGAAGATAAAGGGATAGGCACACACTTCTATCCGTATAGAATGGGAAACTGAACACTCTGGTCATAATGACAAAGTGTCTATACCAGAGTAAAAAGACACACCCACTCCCCTCCAAAAGGATTATCAGCATATATTGATAAAGGAAGAGGCATCAGATCGGTGACATACTACTGTTTCAAATAGGGCTTTCCTGACGGGAGTGACACATGCCTTGTGATAAGGGAACATGCCTATCAAAAAAGCTGGTGGTATATTCCTGAGGCCTAATAGCAAGCTCATATCCTCGTTCAGGATGGGTCTCACCATGTTAGAGGGTAACAAGCCTTTGGATAGGCTCATATTCCTATCGAAGAAGTCCATTAACATACATAAACAACCCATGATTGGGATTATATCCTCGATTTTTTCGGGGATGACCAAGTGAGAATGACACAAGACCTGGGATAGACACACATTTCTATCAATAAATCATCTTGGCATATTTGACAAGATCATGAAATCAAGGCCCATATTCCTACTTCTAAAGATGAAAAACTGAATCAAAATCATTCCAAGGCAACACAAGAAGAGGGTCATATTCCTTCTCCCATTCCATAGGTCCGTAAAAATATTTCATAGGTCTGTCGAAATTAAATTCCATTTCCACCAAGGGTGCACCAGGTAAGATAGGCGCCTGACTCGTGAAAGACTCATACTCCTGATAATAATGACAAGTAGAATATCCCAAATGATCATGATTGGGCTCATAATCCCATAGTTTTTGAGGCCCACATTGTGAGAATGACACTTGCCTCAAGACAATCCCATATTCATGCTAATAATGATACAACTTATTGGAATATTACAATAGCTTATCATCATTGAGAACATATTCCCACAACACTAGACAGTTATATACATGTTATGGAAATCATCAATTAGCATGCTCGTATCCCTTAAAAATCCTAAAAGGTAGGCTATCATATTCTGACCATGATGTATAACAAGGATCATATTCCAAAAACACTTAATAAAAGTGTCCTTGAGGTTATTTTAGTCACATTATCAACACCATGAGGTTATGCCAACTATTTTATCAAATCTAAAGTAGAATACATTCATTACCACGAATGTCCACCTCAGGGTAGTGTTGATAAAGATTGCATGGGCTCTACTATTGACATCTACTGTGGTCAAACTCCCTATAGATATTTCTCCCATTTACAAGGAAGCCCCCCCCCCCTTCGAGATATTTTCACATAGATAGGTGTTCCAAATTATGATCCATTTATGTGGATAGGTTCTTTAAATATTAGGCTCAATTATATATGGTTCCCCATAAATATCTAGCAGAACTCAACTCCCATAAATAGAATACCATCAGAGACATATTCCATGTTCTAATTGGATGGTTTCGTGTATGTCTGATGAGGAGGAAGATGAAATTAACATATGGAGAGAGTTATCTAGAAACAACCACCCCATCAAGTTCTGGTACCTCTCTACTTATGACTATGATATCCGAGTAGATCTTGAAAACAATTTCATGACTTATCTATACCAAAATATGTGGGATACTCATCAATGACTAAAAGATTAACATATCCCTTATCTAGGATATGAATTTAATCTTTATAAAATCAATAGATTCAATTTTTAGTGATCCCTAGCAGTTATCTCCATGGATTATGACCCAAAACAGGAAAAAAATGTAGATATGCAACATGCTTTCCTCCATTACATCGTGACTCTTCTACAGCAGACCTCTGAATCCATGTAACATATCTATATTTGAGTATGGTGATAGTATAGAGAATTACACTTTGAAACACCATTGTACCAACATAACCCCTTCTATTTAGTGTCATGTAATGTTATATCCTCTGGAGAAATCAAGGGATTAGGTAATGATCTGGCGAGTTCGTCACTACAACAGAATGGAACAACTTCAACGATGACCAAAAATCATGAATTCAGGGATAGGATATCCAAAAATAAATACAAATGAGATCCTCAAATCAATATGAATCAATTTTGGACAAGTATTCCAAATACGTGATCATATGTGAAACTTCTCATAAATAGTGGTTCACTTTATGTGCTATCATCGCACCAAGATCCTACATGATCACAAATACACCACAAAACATAGAACACAATAATACATTACATAAAATTCAACCAAGTGTGTACCTATCCCCCTAGTATATGAGAATATCTACCACCACCTCCACTCCTCATATTTTATATTCTCCAGATGATTCAGGACATGTCCAAGATAGTTGTGTGTAAACCCTGTCCCGCTAGGCTGGGGGAATTTATATCTCAATCCCGATATCTAAGTTCTATCATCCCTTTAGAAGATACTGGGAGAATTAATGACAATTCTAGATCACACCCACCCCACTAGTATGGGGGATCTTAAAACCGTATGTCCATCCAGAAAATCATCAAGTCCCTAAATGGAATCATTGGATCCTTAACCACATGACCAACTAGTGCCAATTGTGACCTTAAATGACCCCCAACCCACAGGGATGGGTGAATTTTCATCATCATTATCACCACAAAGAGAACCATTATTTTATATGTTGGGAGGAAAATATTTGGTGTCACTACTACAAAATCATCCTTTAACAACGTTAAAAATGTCCTTTATTAGCGCTAGAGAATTGATGAAAGCTAGAGTGAGATTAAAATCCTGAGACACTTATCAGTGCTAAAAAATTACTGATAAAGTGGGAATACTGTAGTGTTCTATTATAGAACACTAATGCAACAAAATAACCCTGAAATTGTCAAAATAAATTATGAATACATAATTTATATAAAGATAAAACAATATAGGTTTGTTTTATCAATTTTGGTGATGTATTGCACACTTTAAACTAAAATGACATTTATATATGGAAAAAATAATCTTGTAGTCATACCAGTCACACCATGAATAATATTGATTTGTGGATGATTCTTACACATCTCAAATCACTTATGGATCATTTTCCTAAAGTATCAAAACAATATGATTATGTTTTCTTAGTTTTGAGTATGTCTTTTATCATTCGTACTAAAATGTTGATTTAAACTAGAAACACACACTATCAATTTTCCGATCACACCGTGTTTTGGTTTTATGTGAATAATATTCTTACAGGAAAATAATTTCCCATGGATAATTTTATAAAATTATAAATACAATCTAATTGTGTTTTTTCAATTTCTAGTGAGTGACACTTTTTGAACAAAAATGTCAATTTTCAACTGATAATGGACACATTGTGTCATACCGAACACATTTTGTCTCTGATAGAAGTGAGTTTGATTCCTACACCTCTCAAATGACTTATGGATAATTTTCCAAAAGTATCAAAAAAATATGAATGTCTTTTATTGCTTTTGAGTTGGTGTGTTTTCTTTTGTACTATAATTGATCCCAATATTAAATAAAAACATGCACTTGGAGTCATATCGGTTACACCTTTCCACAGATTATGGTGTAAAAAATTCTATCACCTCCAAAATGTCTTACATATCATTTTATATCATATAAATATAATCCTATGTAATTTACTTGGTTTGTATTATGCAACTTTTCTTTTTAACTAAAATGTCATTTTATACTTGACACACAAAAATTGAATCATATCAATCACGTCTTGTATCTTTTTTATGTGAGAATTATTTATACATATAACAAATTAATTATGATTAAATTTCCTAAATTTTTTAATAAAATCAAAGGGTTTTTATTTGTTTTTCGTGAGTGACATTTTTTGAACTAAATTGTCAATTTTAAACTCTAAACGAACATGTTGAGACATACCGCAGACATCGTGTATCAGATTGTGGTGAGGCTAATTAATACCTATAAAACATAACTTATGGATCATTTTCCAAAAGTATTAATACAATTTGAATGTGTTTTCTTAGTTTGGAGTTGGTGAGTTGTCTTTCTTTTTAAAATTGATGTTGATTTTAAATAAAAAGATGCATATGGAGTCATTCCAGTACCACTGTATGTCATATTAATATATGAATAACTCAAAAAAAAATTGAAATGAGTTATAATTCATTTTATTAAAGTATCATAATAATTAGAATGAATTATAACAGTTTTGAGGGGGTCAGTTGTCCATTTTTTAGAAACAGTTGATGAAATTTTTAAATAAAAAGATTCACTTGGAGTCATACTGAACACACTATTCGTTAGATTGAGGCACCAATGATTCTTTCACATCCTGAATGACTTGCGGATATTTTCCCTAAAGTAAAAAATAATAATAATGTGTTTTCATATTTTTTTGAGTAGGTTAGTTGTCCTTTTTATTAAAATTGAAGTCATTTTTAAATAAAAAGTCACATTCGAAGTCATAATGGTCACAAAATGAATTAGATTGAGGTATGAATGATTCATAAAAAACTCAAATGATGTATGGATCAGTTTATTATAGTATCAAAACAATATTAATCCATTTTCTTGGTTTTGTATAGGTTAGTTTCCATTTTTATTAAAATTGATTTTATTTTTATATAAAAAGATGCACTTGTAGTCATACCGGTCACACTGTGCATTGGATTGAAGTAAAACTATTTTATACATGTCTCAAATAAAATATAATTTTTTTATCATAAAGTATCAATACATTATGAATTCATTTTCATAGTGTTGAGCACATCATGTTTTTTTTACTAAAATATCATTTTAAACCAGAAACACACACTTTGACCTTTCTTGATCGCATCATTTATCGGTTTTATGTGAAACTGATTAATAAATTTCAAAATTGACATATGAATGGATGTCCTAAATTACTATGAAAATACGATCAAGTTCTTTTCACTGAGTCACATTTTTTGAACTAAAATGTAAATTTTAAACTGATAATAAACACATTAAGTCATAGCGGTCACACCATGCATCGAATTGAGGTGTAAATGATTCCTAATTGTGTCAAATTACATATGAATTATTTCACTAATGTATTAGAACAATAATAATATTCATTCTCTGATTTTATCATGTCAGTTGTCCTCTTTACTAACATTAATGTCAATCTTAAATAAAAAACACTTGGAGTCATACCGGTCACATCGTTTGTCAGATTGCGGTGTGACTGATTCCAACACATCCCAAAGTCTCAAATAAGTCCTAAATTGAAATGTTACCATGTTTAAATTTTATATCTATGTCAAAATTCCAACACTGTATATTGACTAACTGGTCTTAACTAAAAACCATTCCCATTTTTGAATGACAGAAGATCATATAATTTCAATAATTGGGATGGTTTTTTCTCTAATAACATCAAATTAAAAGGCACTGTTGGTAGGTCCAGAAAGAAAGAAAATGAAAATGGAAAACATGTTAAAATTGGATGAAAGAATAATTTTATCTATTTTGGTGCTTGTTGTAGGGTAATTCAGATGCACTAAATGATGTTTCACACTCCTGGAACTAAATAAGGCTTAAAATTTTGGAAACTCTGAACCCTTAGTATCCTAATCCATGAAGGAACACTTACAAGGGAAATGGTATGAATACATCCTGACCATCACATAGAAGGATTGAAGTTTCTTCCCTCGAGGAACATTTTCCACAATATTAATCCCTCTTGAAACTCAATGAGGAGATACTCAGGGATAATATTCCCACTGTGTATCATATTTTAATAGATATGAACATGCTCAAATCGTTAGTCAATCCCCTAAAAAGAGAATCATCTAATTATTAGATTGGTTCTAGATCTAGATAGTCAATCTAAAAAAATGAGGAAGTCAAAAAAGATATTGACTTCCTTTCGTTGTGGTGAAAACCTCTCCCTCACTAGTGTAATCATTCATATATAGTACGAATTGAGAATCAATGAGAGATGAATACGGGACCACCTTGTAGGCACCCACCTTCTCCCTGTGGATGGGAGAGGGATCTAACGGCAAAATACCCAGAGTTATTTAACATTATCGAGCCCCTATATACTCAAATGAAAGTCCTGAAAGGGCAACACACACCTATTCAACTTGAGAGTAATCTATAACCTGAATTGGTGGATGACACTCTACATCCACCCAAATTTGGAAACCCAACATTATCTATATTTGATGGTGAAACCGACCATAAAAAACATCTCACACACATCGTATCTCAATGTGGTCTGATGATGGGACATCGAGATCAATAGAAGACAATAATTTTGAGTTGTTTTGTACTGACTCTGACGGGGATAGACTTTGTTTGGTACAGTAGCTTACCTGTAGGATTTTTTGCAGGATGAAAAGACATTCATAATTAGTTACTTTATCAGTTCAGCTCCACTTTGAGTAAAATGACGATTTTCAACCTAACGAACTACAAGAAACGTGATAATGAGAGAGTGTTTGATTTCATAGAAAGGTGTAGTGTTCTAACCTATTCACTCAACATCTGTCTCTCTCAAGAGCAACCATTATAACTCTATGATTAAAATATCAAGGGTGAGTTTCATCACCTTTGATCCATGTGAGGTATCCACTTGGGTTCTGAGAGTTCATTGAAATAGAAAAAACATCTTGAGGAGGATATTCAATGAACAAGATCTAAAACTTGTCTCATTCCCAAAACATAGAGAAAAATTCTAGTAAGAGTAGAATATGAAGATATCTACCTCAAGCCAGTTGATGTGCCTATCTTGGTACATATATAGGCTCCAAACATCATAGAAACTTTTTTTGAGTGGAAAAAACCACATAATCACCCTTGGACAGAAGCATAGAGAAACCAAAATCACCTGATATTTGAGGAAATGAAGAACAAAGTGTAATCCTTCTAAAATGAACAAGTCCACATTTATTTCATAAGACATATTTATAAATGATAACCATGATACCATAAATATGATGTGATTACTGATTAATGAATGTATCTTACCATATTAATGGGGTTTGAAGAGCCATATCATGAAATTTCTTTAAATGTGTAATGAATCAATAGATACGCAATGTGAAAGTTGTTTTAATAAAAATGTTACTAAAACCATTATGGTTTCATTATTAATCATATTTTCAAATGATGGTTGTTTTTTAATGATAATCCTTCTAGGTTTTTATTCTTTGTAAAAGGTATCCTAATTTTTATGTATACTGATGTGTTTTAATAGATTCCCTTTACATTTCATTTCACATTGTCTCAAAATTTACCATATCTGTTTCTTAGAAGTAAAATTGAGGTCCTATCTATTTTTTGGTAGGGAAAATCCATTTTTTACATTTCCAAATTAATCATATTTTTTTTAAATCCATATATATACCTCAATAAAAGATAAAACTCATTTTCTACTATTTTATATTATTCCAAAGGTTTTAAATAATTTGTTAGTATCTTCAATATGTTTATTTTTCATCAAAGTATACACAGATTACCTTTTCAATATTTTTCTTATGGACAATTCTATCTTAAATAGTTATCATTTTTTTGATACTTACATTATAAAATTAAATTTTATTCCAAAAAAATTATCATCCTTTCTTTATAAAATATTTTTAACTAAAATTATCATAAAAATATCATGGGTGTTTCTTATTTCCAATTCAACATTTTCCCAATGCCCCTAAAAATGGTTTTCATCTAAATACACATCCACTGACTTGAATTTTTCTTGATCATGGTTATTATTATAATGTAATAATCAAATTTATTCGTATTGATTACCAATGAAATGTTCTTTTATTTTGAAGGAATGATCCGTTACTAATTTTTCTTTTCCTAGTCATCCACTATGTATGATCTAAATTTTTAAACTGATCCATTTCCTTTGTAAATACTGTATTTTTGATTCATTTAATTGAAGGGTGTTCACTTCGATGCAACACATCGAATGATTTGTAGGAAATTACTATATACCCTTTATCTAAATGTTTTAAACTCAATATTATTATTTTTTGATTCAATGTTATTTACGTATAATGTAACTTGATGGCATTAGATACCCATTATTTTCTACGATTTTATCATTTTTTGATTATTTGATGAATTTTTTATTCGTTTATATATGTGAATCCATGTAAAACGTATTTTCCTTTCATGGATAATTTATTATGTGTATTATAAAACCCTTTTTATTTCTATGGGGTTTTTAAGATGTGATAAGTGATTGATTTAAAATGGCATTCATAATTGTTGATAATAATGGGCATGGTCCTATATCTACCTATAATGAAGTAGTTAATAGTTTATATCTCATGAGATAAGTATTGGTTAATAATTTGTTTTATCACAAGAATGGGTACTGATGGTGATTTTCATGAATTTTATGTTCCCTATACAAATTTATGTTTTTTATTTGAAAGATGTTTCATATTTTATTACTCATATTCTCATGATTGCTTTATTCTCTCATGGATTATGTTTATTGACTCAGTCTTTTGATTCATATCAAATTTTAGGTCATGATTTATGCCAGGATTTATTAACTATGCTTAGTTGTGTATAATTTTCATATATACCATGATTATAACCATATACTCATCATATTATAACTTATGCTCTTTGTCTGTTATCACTTATATTAACCATTACCAAGCATATTGGATCACCCATTTCATATATTTCCACACAAAAAAGTTATAAAGAAAATTAAAAATTTATTTGTATCTAGAATGGTATCTTATGTGAATAATTTGTGTGAGATATTAAAGAGAAGTTATAGACTAAGTAGTTTCTCTCATAATGGAACAAAAAAAGTCTATTGGTTGAAAAGTACTTGAGTTATGTTAGATAATGTCTTGTCAAAATTATATATAAAACTAAAACAAAAATGTACAGGGAATGTATAATAATGAAATAATTACATTATGTTATGTCATTACTAGATGATTTGGTATTGGATGTTATAATTATAGATATAAAGATACTTTCATAAGATGTTGGATGTGATTTTATGCATAATGGCATGGAATAGTAGGGAGGTTGATATGAGTTCAAGGAGAGAATTTATCATCGATGCTTACTTATATCTTGACTCTTATTTGATATCAAATGGTTGACTGTTATTTATTTGAATATTTTTAACCAAGGGATATAATTTGATGATATGCACTATGAGTTCATATTTATATTGGAAACATAATCTATATTCTAGAGTACACAGATGTTTATGAATTGATAATGAATTAATAAATGACCAATGTAAGTTATTGATCATTACTAATGACGATGACATACTTATGAGTAGAATAAAAGAATAAATAGTTCCATTGACACTTGGATTAAAATTTGAAAATATTAATCATTGAATAAAAATATAATGATAATAATTAATTGATAATGAATTAATTAATATTAAACTTGTTGTGTGTATTATTATTTGATATCTTGGACATACATTTTGTAGCCAGGTGTCCAATGAGATGATGGATTTAGATTAGTTTAAGTCTAGGTAGATTACCCAAGTGTGGGTGTGAGCTATACCTATTATTTCTATTTTATTATTTCATACACACTCCACCCATGCTGGAAGGGAAACCAACAACCATAATTTCCATGGGTATTTTTCCCAACATATATGTTGAAATGGATAAAAATAATTGACTACCCCTCCACCACCTTCTCTTATACTATAGTATTATGTACATTTATGTACATGTTTGATTTCTTATAAATGTATGTTGTAGGTTGTGACAATATGAGGTTATTGAAAAATCATGTATTTATGATAGTGTATCTGAAGGATTAGTAAATTTGTTTTATATATACTATGTTATGGATTTATTAATAGTAAAAAATAAAATGATTATGGTGGCTTGTATAAATATACCATGTCACAATATGGAGGTTTTGGATGATATGAGATGTTGCTTGGAGTTTGTAGTATGATATGGTTTACCATGTGTTTGTAGGCATGACTATATATATAAGATATGATGGATCACGATGTGTGATGTTGGGGTATGAGTTTGAGAAAACTATGGGGAACTAGTTTTGGGTACCCATATATATATCATCAATATTTTGGTTATTTTTCTGTGAAATATTTGGTGAAGGCCATAGAGAGGATGGAAAAATAATAGTATAACTATTTAGGTGATATTCTAGTTTAATATATTCATTAACTTGTATTTATTAATCTTATTTAAACATGTTCATGGGTGGTTTCATGGTGGATATTAGAATGCATCACTGATATATTTTGTAATAACACAGTTTTCCATAGTTTATATGATAGGAAACACCGAGTTTAAAGGAACAAAAGTTTTAATTATATTATAACAAGTATAATAAAACCATTTAATTTATATGCATGGATAGAATTAGGAAAATTATGAAATATATATAAATATACTAATCAAAAAAATTTATGGATAAATTCTTATTAAATAATCACTCAATTTTTTTGTAATGTCATTTTATGCTTTAAAAACACATTTTCTTCAAAAATGATTTTTATTTCTTTCTGTCGAAATATTATAATTAATTATTAGAACATCTAGATATTATATTTGATAAAAATGATATATATTTTTTCAAATTATCATTTGAAAATTATGTTAGGTTGATTTTTTAGAATTTTTTGAAGAGTTTCATTTTTCAATGAATAGTGAAAAACATCGCTTTGTATTGAAAAATAAATTTTATTTTAAATTATTTACAGAGTCAAATAATATTTTGTATTAGTTTTCATTAGTTAATTTTTGGTAAATATAATCTCATAAATTTTATTGGAATCAATATTATTCTTTTATTTGAAATAAAATTAATTTTATACTTAAAGAACCATTTTTATACTGAAAAAACCATTCTTCTAAAAATCTATTTTTCAATGAGTTTGTCTGGTTTAATTTTAAATTAAATTTATCCACATTTTGGAATTGAATTTATTAAAATATATTTAATATTTGTAAGTAGTATAATTTTAATAATGAAATAATTTGGAATTAATTGTTTGTTATTGTGAAAATAAAAGCTATAAAATTCTCTAATGACGGTTAAGGCTATTTTGTGGATATATTTATAGCATAAATCAGATCATATTAATTAATTTTTCTTTTTTTCTTTTTCATGAGTGTGTTCTCTCCCCCACTTATAAATGTACAACCCTCTCCACACCTCTAAACATTTAAAAACTAAATTTGTTTATTCCAATAAACACCTTAATGCATTCCAAAAATCCATAAAAATTTCCAAGAGGTTTTATTATTTTAATAATATATCCCTTAGTCAGATTAAGGTATAAATCATATTTGGTCTTTTGAAGAAGCGGTATAACTTTTAATTGAATGTTTTTTTATTTATTCATCAACCCCATTCAAAACATTTATAAGTATTATGATTTAATATTATATTTATCTTCCATATAATAATATGTTATCATGTTAATATATTTACCTTAACCTATCAACCTTCTATCAAATGATAATCGAATCCATCGTTTGTTTATATGATGGACTACTTTCTTGTGAGTTGATATAATTGTTTTCATCAATATCACTCACGAATGGTGAAAATGATGTATTTAATTTTTAAATATTATATTCATGAAATAATTATAATTATTAAATTTTAATAAATCATCTCCTTTCTTTCTTTTCAATCCATTGAAAAAATATAATGTAGTTTATGTGTATTTATAGATTAACACCTCTACGAAGAGATGTGAATTATTCTCATACCCAATATACATGGATAGTAAATAGATGGGTATTCAAGTATAAAATATGATATTTATGATATTAACATCATTATTTAATGATAATGTTATAATTAATTTCATTATTTCATGTTCATTGAAAAATGGAATTATAAATCATGCGTATATATAGGTTACTATCTCTATGATTATAACATAATTCATTTTTCATAACCATATTTCACGGTTAGTTTTAAAATTATAATTAATGTATAGAATTTATAATTATTTCAGGATTACTATTCTATATATGATTGAATAATTAATTCTTCGACCACTATTAACATTTTAAATTTATTTTGAAATCATGAACCTAATATCCCCAAAACACATGATGTGGGCATAATTGATTAAATATGTTAAAATTTAATTAAATTAAATTAAAACATATTAATGATAAGGTATTGAACATGTATTTTTTTATAAATAAATAAAATGATTATATAAATTTATTATAAAGGACATGCATAGAATGTATGGACTCAAGGTAAGATATTTTATCTCAATTTCCCTTTATAGAGGCATCATTTAATGTTAGACACATAATTTATTTTATAATTTTTATATAATAACTTATTACATGTTATATAATGAATACTATATAATTAAAGGGTATTTTACATTATAATTCAGGTCACATCATCCAAGGGGTTTTATTGGGATGTTACCAAAGTAGTAAGTGGTTTCTTAACTCAATTTTCATTCATCATATAATACTTTTACACCAATGATTATATTTTTTCATGATTATGTGCGAAATGACATTTGATTTATTTTTTATTTCAACTTGATTAGTGTTTATTTAAACTTGTTTCACATAATAAATCCATTGATTATTTCTCAACTCAATGATATAATATTTTTTGTGGTTAGTTATCTATATTTTTATGTTCTGAAATTATCTTATTTTTTGAGATTAATATAATAGCAATTTGACATGTTATATCTTGAATGAACTCATGTTCAAAATACATCATTACTCAATAGAAGTAATTTATTATTGGTAATATGTTTCAAAAGTTACCAAAGGGGTTATGGGTTTATGTTTGAGTCTCATTTGTAATTATGATGGTTTATAATTTAATTTCATTGATAAATTATATAATCCTCATTTTTTAAAACCATTTAATTGTTCTAATCCCCAATGTATTTATGAAATTTTTTATATTTACGTAACTTTTCTCTCTTTGTTACTCACAATGGTTCCAATGTCTTTTTTAAGAAAATATGGCTTTATTTATCAAATTTAGGGTAGAAAACATTTTCTTCCTTGTCCATGTTTTCTAATGTATTTTTTAGAATTATATTTACTATTATAAAACTTTTGATAAAAATATTTTTTTCTCAAGTTGAATTATTAAAAATGGTTTTAAAAATAATCTTCAAATCATTTTCTAAAAAAATAGTTATTACTAAATGCATTAATATAATTATTATTTTAATGATTAAGACATGAACATAATTTCATACCATCCCAGGAACTTATTTATTTCATGCATTCTTTATATATTCACATGGATAATTTAAAAGTATTTTTTCACTAATATTATAGAGGTTTTAGTTATTAAATTTTATTTTCAAAGTAGAATTTGTATTTTACTCAAGAATTTTTAAATTATCCTTTTCCATAATTTTTATTCATAAATGAAAACAGCCCATTATTTCACTTATGCATTATTGTGTATATATTGTAATAATTTCATCTTATTATTTTTTTGGATAGATTTTAATATTTAGAAATAGATTTTGTAATAACCTAGAATCCTGTTTCCAGGAGCCATTGATTAAAATTATTATAATAACATAGATACAAGTAATAAAATACCAAAGTACTAATCAGTTTTGGAGTTTTATAGGACTAGACACACACATGATACCCATTTTAAATTGGTAATAGAAAATAAAACAGAGTATATAATAACATCATATAAAATTTACCCTTTAAAAAAGACTAAAATATCTCTCCTTCATATCCTAGGGAAATGAAACAAAATAAGTGTGAGATCAAATGATTAGTAAGGGATCAATATAGTGGAAGCTAGCATGAATCGATATGTATAATCAATATGGAATGTTAAATAATTTAGTACACATATCATTTAAAAAACTATATATGAAATCATTAATATGGAACGGTAAATAACTGAAACACATGACAATTAATCAATAACATGTGCATGATATTTGGTGAATAAAATATGATCAAATAATTCCACATGAATAATCACATGATATTGACCATGGATATTCAAACTAATTGAATGATCACATGAAATATAAATAATGATGAAATTAATAATTTTGGGTGTCTTAACTATCATGATCTATCCTGAATATATATATTGTTAAGATCTATTCTCAAGATTGTTTAAGTCTTTGGTTTGAAACCTATCTCATTTTTCCAACTGATTCGTCTCATTCAACTAGTGATGCATCAAGGGAATTACATTAACCCATACCTAACCCATGTGATTCATTTCCCAATAATTACCCATATATTAAATAATCTATTTTATTCATAAATAATATGAATTATCAATAATATTTATTGAGTAAAGGGTATAGATTTATCAATATTTCCCTAGTTAATCAAATATTTTTATAAGTGAACACCATATGTAAAAATGGTATATAGTTTAGAAAAAAACCACATCCATCACACAAGAATTTGGATATTTAGTTGTCTTTTTTTAATGAAAATTGACTATAAGAAAGTGATTATTTTAAGGTAAAGTTAATTATCACAAAAGAAAGTTAAATAGTAAAATTATTTTTACCACTTGGTAATATTCAAGTAAAATACCCTTGGATGAATTAATTAAAAGGGAAACTTAAAATAATATTCTGTATGACTGAAGAATGATGTTAATTGTCAAAGGGGCAGTATATACACGACATAAAAGTAAATTGGTGCATAAAAATAAACAAGTCTCAATGAAATGTAAAGTATTACGAAATTCCTTAGCATAAATTTTATTCTGGGTGAAGGTCATTTAACCTAATGTAGAGTGGTTTTAAACGTATTACTAAATTATTATATAACCATATTAACATTTATAATATCATATATCATCGTTTTATAACATCTTATTACCTTTTCATTTATAAAGTGTCTTGTCTTCTCATGCATGTAATGTCCTGAATTGACTAGATTATTTTACATATTATAAAGTTATATCATATCCAGAATAGTAATAATGAAATAATTATCATATTTATACATAATTTTTTACATTTAGGATCAATCATGAATGATATTTACAAAAAATGAAATACAGTATGATCATGAGGTTGGTAGGCCATACAAACTAATTTATAACATTTTCATTCTTCACTGATCATTTTGGAAAGAAGATAAGAAACATTTCAACATTCCAAAATTATAATAATTTCTTTAATATCATATTATATAGTTATATTTAAATTCCATGTGGCATAGTGATTCAATGAGTGTCACATCTATTTGTGAAGGTGGAAGTCCACACATACATGAACTATATTATCATCATATTTAAATGAGTGAAAAGAAAAGAAATAAAATGATATATATTATATTTTATAATGATTAATATTTTATTAATATCATAATTATCAAATTTAAATAATATATAATAATTTAATTTGCCTTTATAATCTTCCATTTGAAGTGTTACTGAAAGACGAATCACATCGCTTCGTGAGGTGATAGTTCACCAAACATTAAATGATGTTATCATATCTATTATAGACGGGAAAGTAGAAATATATATATGGTATAATTAATATATGTATGAATATGTTCTAGATATCCTAAATATTATTTATTTTTGTAATTATACCCAATCTTGAGAGGTGGAAATGGAAAAACAAATGACGTCAGCTCGCAAGACGATAGTCCACCGTACACACGAATGATTATTTCAAAACTCATTTGACTGAAGTGGAAATTGTTTTAAATCCTGAAATAATAATAAAAACATCATATTACAATGAAGACACAAAGGATATTATATTGTAATGGCCAGGGTTTTGGGGGTCCATTACTTTGTAAAAATCCCATGTTTGGTATTCTGGTATGGGAATCTCGGTGAAGTTTGGCCTAACGGTAGGCCTACCAGTAGCCTTAGCCATCTGGTAGCAGGCCTTCCATTATCTCGGTCTACCAATAGCCGTAGCCTACCAGTTTCATGGTCTACCGGTAGCCGCAGCCTACCAGTAGCTCTATCTAGCGGTATTTCGGTCTACCGGTAGCTGCAGCTACTGGTAGCTCTGTTGACCGGTAGCTCGGTCTACCGGTGGCTGAAAATTACTGGTTGCTCAGTCTATCGGTAGCTGCAGCCTACCAGTAGCTCTCGGCTACCGGTCGCTGTCAGCCACCGGTAGCTCTCAGATACCAGTGACTCTCGCCTACCCCCATGGGGTCTTTCCAGTAGCGCTCTTTTTTGTGCAAATTGGGTTTTAAACCCTATTTCAACCCCCCTAAGCTCGTTTTAAAGCCCAGTAACGCCCATAAATGGCGCTTAATTAAATATTTGACGAATTAACCTGGAGTTAGTCGGTTTAAACCATGGGGACCCACTAATGACGTGTGGGGTGTCTCAACCGTGTGGTAACCCACGACCTCGCGCCTTACGCGGTTTCGAGTTCTTTTTCTCCATATCTGAACGGCTCGGGACATGCTGTTAAACCTAATGGTTTCTCACTAGGTTTCTTTTCTCGATCACCCTGCGAGGAGTACCCTTCGTTCATACAATCCGCATCTCTATTCGTGAAGTTCCTCGCCCGACCTTAGCATCGATCATTGATCAACAAGTAAGGAATTTCTCCTTCCTCTCTCCATTTTGTGTATCATGCGGGGTGCGCATGCTTTTGATTCTATAGAATTGTATGAACCAAACCTAATAAAGATAATGAATGGATTCTATAAAGCAGAACGGGGGGGGTGTGATTGATGACGCTGCTCTTTTTTATGATCTTATTTCCTGAATTGTGTGGGCTTACGCCTTCTGAAAATCATGGTCGTTGGTGGTCTTTCTATGTGAACTAACGAACCCTTAATTCTAGTGACATTTAAATAGATTGTAATTCAGTGTATAACCCTTACTATATAAAGTAATTTGGTTAATTACGTATATTCGGCTAAATAAATTGGAAACACCAAGATCAAACATTTCTATAATAACCCCGGTTAAAGTATAGAGAATTTGAAAATCATGGAGTGTGTTAAATCTTATAAATCTGAAAATACCATCATGGACCTGATTTGTGTTGGTGGTAGTGGTTTGGTTATATTGCTTCACGGGCCGATTTATGGGTGATGTGGGTGGGTATGGGATCCCCTGTTGTTTTGGATTCAGTGGCTGTGAATTTTAATACCGGGTGGTTCCATTGTTTATATCACAAATTGGGGTGAGATCCTCTGTTGTTGAGAAACCCTTTTTTGCACCTGGATGTTGGACATGGGGCTGTATCTTGGGGTTTTCTTTGTTTGTTGTGGATTTAAGAGAGAACTGTGTGTGGATGTTGTAATTAATGCTTGACTATTTTCTTTCCTGGACTTGTGTATATGCTTACTAGTTTCCCAAGTAGGTGAAGAACTTAATTAAACATCACTTCTGAACATGAAAACGAATGAGACAAATGGGTTTTTTTGGCGAAGATATGACTCGGAATTGAGTGTTTTTTGTGTTCCTTAGGCTGGCTGGAAAAACCTAATCTTGGGAGAGGTCTTGTTACCTATATATATATACTTGTAGTTTTGTGTTTCTTTTTTGCGCCCCACCCAAGTTGAGCACTTAGTGCTGAACACCACCATTTCATGGGGGAGGGTGTTTTTTCCAACACTGTTATTAGTGGTTGGTTATTAGCTCCTTTTCTGCTCCCTTTCCCGGATAGCCTAAGTATCTTCGGGCAGGCTATGATGGCCTGAGGTACATTATTAGCCAAAGAACCTTCGGGCGGGTTAGTGTGGTGGTTATGGCCTAGGTGTGTGCGGGCAGGTAGTTTCCCAAGTATCTTCGGAAAGAGTCCCAGGTGTCATCGGGCATGGCAGTGGATATTCTTGCCCATATGTCTTCAGGTGTGGCGGTGGTTGTTCTGGCCTAGGTGTTTGCAGGCATGGTTTTGTGTGACAGTTGTGGCCCAGGTGTGTGCGGGCAGGGTTTGGCAGTGGGACTGCGTGAGGTTGTGGCCCAGGTGTGTGCGGACGACGTGTGGCAGTGAGACTGCGGCGAGAATGGCGGGATTGGTTCGATGCGTAGGATGTCTTCAATAACTAGTGGGAAAGTGGCGCGGGGTACCCAATCATCGATGTTATCTTATTATATAAATTACTTTACTTGCATTATTTGGGGAGTGTTCCTTGGTGAGGATTGGGTGGATAGTTTACCTTGTTAGGTATTTGGTTTACTCTTTTCTCACGGGAATTTAATACGTTCCCCCACTTGTGCATGAGAGTCTTTGGTTTTCCCTACTGAGTATACTTGTATGCTCACCCTACGTATATAAAACTACTTTTCGATTTCCAGGAGGACTTTGGGGATTGCGCAGAACCATACTAGCTTAGAACTTTGGGGAAGTTGCAGTTGCAGTTTTTCATTAATTGGTACTTTACCCTTGTAGTCACATTGTACTTTGTGGTTTTTTTACTTTTCTAACATGCATTGGGAATGGTTCTTGGCTTTTCTTTTACTTTCCGCTTTGGGTGTTGTTGGGAATTTACCGTCTTTTCTCTCGATCCTATTAAATGAAAAAGGGTAATTCCTTCCATTTAGTGTGTGATTCTATACCCTTGGTGCTAGTCTCCACTCCGGGACCTATTGAGGGTGGGTTTTAGGGGTCATTATTTCTCCTTCAACTCAAAGAAGGAAGGGCCTGGCAATCTGCTGACCCTTCCCTTCTTTTGGTGAAGGCGGGTCGTGATAGAATGATATCAAAGGTAGGTTGAGGGATAGGATGGAGTCTGGTGTTAGGCATAGTTAGGATTGCAGGGGATGGTAGGGAAACAGTGTTGGGTGACCTTGGTGCGTAAATTAGTCCAGGGAAGACTGGCTAGGACAAGGGATTTTAGGGCCCCTTGTGATCCGATGTAAGGACTCTGGACCTACCGAACGACCAAGTGTGGACACGCTTATTGCAGGGTAGAGACCCTAGGAAAGTTACATGCATCATAATGACTTGTGTTCTCGTGTTTCTGGGGTGTCTTGGGAATTAAGAATAAATAAAAAGTTTAAGAAGTTTAAGAACAATATTCTGCACTACTTGGTGTTAGGCATTCCTTGTTTACCTTACAGCTATGTCACTAGGAAGGAGACCATGTGTGGTACAGGTGATCGAGGCCCCGGAAACTACCTTCTCTGATCGGTAGAGAGCAGATCGAGAGGAGGAGGATGACTAGTGGCAGAAGACACTTCGGGCCTTCCAGCGACAGACCCTCGAGAAGTATGAGGGCAGCACCTCTGATATGAAGACGGAGGGCTGGCTAGAGGAGCTAGTGATAGCCTTTGGCTTGATCCGGGCTCTGACCGAGTATTGGGTTACTCTGGACGTTAGCCAGATGTGGGGAGCGGCGCGTCAGTGGTGGACGATTTACCTGGGGGTGAGGAGAGAGGCTGAGGTGGCATGGGCTGATTTCGAGAGGGAGTTCTGGGCAGAATTCCTCTCTTCGACGCTGAAGGTGGAAAATAGACAGGAGATACTCTCCCTCCAGCAGGGTGGTATGTCAGTGAGGGTGCTAGGAATCAAGTTCAAGGACCTCCTACATTTTTCTCTAGACCTCTTTCCCGACGAGGAGTCTCGGGCAAGACGTTTACAGGAGGCGCTCTGGCCCTCCCTCTAGTATTCTGTTACCCCCTTTACCCTTCCGACGTACTTGTATGTATAGAAGAAGGCCGAAGTGGTGGAAAGGTTGCATGCTCTAGGAGGTGTGTCACAAGAGGGGATCCAGCAGGGACCATCGAAGGGGAAGGCCGTCTGCACCAGGCCACCAGCGTCAGGACCCTCTAGGTTCTGACCAGCAGGGAGCAGGCCGCAACAGTTTCAGTTTCGATCCATGGCCCTCGCCCTTTTCCTTCGGGCCCAGGACCACAGTACTTCGTCTGTGGGAGCCATGGGAATTTTCGGAGTCAGTGCTCGGACTGGGTACAGTACGAAGGTGGCGGACAACCCCAGCTCCCACCCCAGCAGTAGCTTCCAGCCATGCCTTTCCAGCAGCAGCAGCAAGGACAGCGATCTCCCGCTCCTCCGAGGGAAGACGTAGGAGGAGGAGGCCGACCTCAGGGAGCTCCTCAAAGACCTTGACCGGGGAATGGCCGGGGAGCTGGCCGACAGTCGAGGGGCATAAGTGCTAGGTGTGGATAGTTACACGCCGCGGGGGTAGCAGTTCCAGCAGAGCCGGAGGTCGTTTGAGGTAAGATCAGTTTGTTTAGCACCCATGCTTATGCCTTGTACGATACCGGAGTTTCGTACTCCTTCATTGCACCTAGTACAACCCATGATTTGGGCCTAGATCCCAAGAGAATTCTAGTTCCCCTGCCACTGAGCACACCAGTAGGAGGTCATACCAACCTGTTATATGTTTTTCGGGGATGCAGACTGAGGATAGGGAAACATTAGTCGGTCAGGGATCTTCTTCTTTTACAGATACAACCATATGATGTCATCTTAGGAATCGACTGGCTATTCTCCGTGTGTGCCATAATTGACTTCTTCCGGGGAAGGGTTGTGTTCTCTGACTTGGGCATTTGGCGTGTTACATTCACCGGCGAGCGGAGAAATCAGTAGGGCGGCAGGCGGGAGGAACCCCTCCTCTCCTTGTTAGTTGAGCCATCAGTAGAGTCAGTAGATGCTGAAATGGTGGAGGTGCCAGAGATCGTCCGTGAGTTTATGGACGTCTTTACTAAGGAGGTGACGACTCTACCCCCTCGATGGTATATCGAGTTTGGGATAGACTTGTATCCTGGTGCTCATCCGATCATGATGGCTCCTTACCGGATGGCGGCTTCTGAGCTACGGGAGTTGTGGATTCAGATTGAAAATTTGATGAAGAAAGGTTATGTTTGACAGAGTGCGTGACTGTGGGGTGCTCCAGTCTTGTTTGCAAAGAAGTCATATGGTGGTCTCAGGTTATTCATAGACTACAGGAGACTGAATCAGGTGACGATCAAGAATCGCTACCCTCTTCGAGGATATATGATCTTTTCAACCAGCTAAAAGGGGAAGGGTGGTTCTCGAAGGTCGACCTGCGGTCTGGTTACCAATAGTTGAGAGTGAAGGATGGAGACATCCTGAAGATTGTCTTTAGGTGTAGATATAGACACTTTGAGTTCTTAGTCATTCCTTTCGGTGTAACAAACTCCCCAGCTATGTTCATGGGGCTTATAAACTCCATTTTCCGGGAGTACCTGGATCGGTTCGTAGTTCTGTTCATCGATGACATCCTGATCTATTTGAGATCAGAGGAGGACCTTGTGGGGCACCTGAGGATGATTTTGGAAGTCCTCCGACATCATCAACTCTATGGGAAGTTGTCAAAATGAATGTTCTGGACACGAAAGTGCACTTCCTCGGGCACGTGGTGTCCGAGCGGGGAGTAGCGGTGGACCCATCAAAGGTTGAGGCAGTTTTTTCTTGGGTAGCACCCAAGAATGTGGAAGGGGTCCGTAGTTTCCTTGGGCTGGCGGGTTACTATCGAAGGTTCGTACCCAAATTCTGCCAAGTTGCAGCCCCTTTGACAGCCCTGACCAAGAAAGACCAGGTTTTCATGTGGAGCGAGCAGTGCAAGGTAGCCTTCAGCTATCCGAAGGAGAAGTTGGTTTATGCGCCAGTGATAAGGCTTCCAGAAGAAGGGGCGGCCTATGAGGTGTTCTATGATGTTCCAGGACAGGGCCTGGGATGTGTGTTGATGCAGCGACAAGGGGTGATCTCTTATGGGTCTAGGCAGCTACGCCCTCATGAGCATAATTATGCCACCCACGACTTGGAGCTTGCAGTGGTCATTTTTTCACTAAATTTATGGTGGCACTACCTCATCGGAGAACTCTTTTTGGTCTTCAGAGGTCACAAAATCTTGAGGTATATCTTCTCCCAGCGGGACCTAAACAAGCGGCAGCAGATGTGGATGGAGTTCCTCCACGATTACGACTTCGAGGTTTCCTACACTTCGGGGAAGGGGAATGTAGTGGCTGATGCCTTGAGAAGGAGGACGCAGAGGGGTGTGGTCCGAGAGTTGGCATACACCTAGAATGCGATGGAGGATTTGGATGTCTTACACCTGGATGCGAGGATGGATATCGGTAGAGGTTACCTGTATCAGATGATAGTGCGTTCTTCTCTGTTGTAGCAAGTGGAGGAGTCTCAGTGGGGAGACCCAGAGTATGAAGTGATGTGTGACCGAGTTGACCAGAGGAATGCTCCGAAAGGGTGGACGGAGGATGGACAAAACTGGATGCTTTTCTAGGGTAAGTTTTTTGTTCCAGAAGTGATGCGAGGCCGGGCTCTTAGTGAGTTCCACAACTCACCCATGGCAGTACACCCAGGAGTTTCCAAGATGTACCAGGGACAGAAGACACAGTTTTGGTGGCCCGGAGTGAAGAGAACAACGGCAGAGTTTGTGACCAAGTACTTAGTGTGTCAGCACGTGAAGGCTGAACACCGAGTTCCAGGTGGCCTACTTAAGTCTCTAGATGTCCCTGAGTAGAAGTGGGATGACATCTCGACGGATTTCATCATGGGACTACCCAAGGTCCAAGGTGGATATGACGCCATCTAGGTGGTAGTGGACCGGTTGACGAAATCGGCTCACTTTCTAGCGATCAAGGAGTTGAGTGAAGTGGAGGTTTGGCACGAAAGTACATAGATGAGGTGGTACGGTTGCATGGAGTTTCGAGGTCTATAGTCTCGAGTAGGGATGAACGGTTTACCTCATGAGTCTGGAGAGGATTGCAGCATGATTTTGGCACCCAGTTGCGCCTTAGCACTGCTTTCCATCCCTAGACAGACGGACAGATAGAGCGCACCATCCAGACCTTGGAGTATATGATGCGGGCATGTGTTTTGGACTTTGGAGGATCATGGGTGCGATACATGCCTCTGGTAGAGTTTGTATACAGTAATATTTGTCACTCTACCATTGGAATGGCCCCATTTGAAGCCTTGTTCAGGAGTCCATGCCGCTCACCTGTGTGTTGGATTGAAGTCGGAGTGGCTGGCATTGTTGGCCCGGAGGTGGTGCAGAGCACGACCGAGAAGGATCAGCTCATACGAGAAAGGATGAAGGCAGCCCAGGATAGACAGAAGTAATATGATGATACCAGGAGGAGGCCCTTGGAGTTTGAGGTTGGAGACCACGTGTTCTTGAAGGTATCCCCTCTGCATGGACAACAGAGGTTCAGCAAAGGGAGTAAGCTTTCTTCGAGGATCATCAAACCCTTCGAAGTGTTGCGGTGGGTCGGTGAAGTGTCTTATCAACTAGCGCTACCACTGCCGCTACTGAGGATACATGATGTATTCCATGTGTCCCAGCTTCGTCATTACCTACATGATGATTTACATGTACTTCATTGGGGAGAGCTAGACATCGAGGATGACCTGAATTTTGTGGAAAGACCAGTGATGATCGAGGATCGCAAAGAGAAGTTTCTTCGTGGAAAAACCATTCCCTTGATTCGTGTTTTATGGAAACATGGTGGGATTGAGGAGAGTATGTGGGAGAGGGAAGCACAGATGTGTGCCCAATACCCATAGTTGTTTTGAGTTTTGTGATGTTATGTTTTTTATACCTGTTGTGGCTGAACATTTTGTCTTGTTGGATATGAAATATGCGGTTTCCATTCTTCTAAATGTGTGTGAAGAGTCCTAGATACAGGGAGAGGAAGACCCAACCCCTAATCAAGACGCATTAAGGTGGATGCGATTAAAGCCGTTCAGGCGAGTCAGTGCTGCCCAAAGCGGATAATATCTTGACATGGGGGAGGAGACTCCCCAACCCACATGGCTGGGCAGTTTGCATGGTATATTGCTTGGTTATTGATAGGAAAGTGTTATTAGTTAACGATGAGGTTCAATCCTGAGAGGTATCTTTTGAGGTGGTTGTTCGGACCCTCTCTTTCCTTCTGGGTTGTTTTGATTCTCAAGGATGAGAATCGTTTAAGAGGTATCTGATGTAATGGCTCGGGTTTTTGGGGTCCATTACTTTGTGAAAATCTCATGTTGTGGTCTGGGAATCTCAGTGATGTTTGGCCTAACGGTAGGCCTACCGGTAGCCACAGCCTACCGGGAGCTCTGTCTACCTGTAGCTCAGTCTACTGGTCGCTGCCGCTTACCTGTAGCTCGATCTACCTGTAGCTTCCACTTACCAGTAGCTCGGTCTACTCGTAGCTGTCAGCCACCAGTAGCTCTCAGCTACTGGTGGCTCTCACCTACCCCCACGTGGTCTTTCTAGTAGCGCTCATTTTTGCACAAATTGGGTTTTAAACCCTATTTAGACCCCCCAAAGCTCGTTTTAAAGCCCAGTAATGCGCATAAATGACGCGTAATTAAATATTTAACGGATTAACCTAGAGTGCATCGGTTTAAATTGTGGGGACCCACTAATGACTTTTGGGGTGTCTTAACCGCGTGGTATCCCACGACCCCACGGCTTACGCGGTTTCGAGTTCTTTTTCTCCATATCTGAACAACCCGGGGCGTGCAGTTATAAACTAAAGGTTTCTCGCTAGGTTTCTTTTCTCGATCACCCTGCGAGGAGTACCATTCGTTCATATGAGCCGCACCACTATCTGTGAAGTTCCACGCCTGACCTTAGCATCGATCGTTGATCAACAAGTAGGGAATTTCTCCTTCGTCTCTCACTTTTGTGTATCATGCGGGGTGTGAATGCTTTTGATTCTATAGAATTGGATGAACCAAATCTAAAAAAGATAATGAACGAATTCTATAAAGAACGAAGGGGGGGATATCATTGATGACGCTGCACTATTTTATGATCTTCTTTCCTAAATTGTGCGGTCTTACGCCTTCTATAAATCATTGTTGTTGGTGGTCTTTCTATGTGCACTAATGAACCCTTGCTTCTGGTGAAATTTAAATGGATTGTAATGTGGTGGAAAACCCATACTGTGTAATGGAATTTGGTTAATTACGTATATTTTGCTAAATAAATTGGAAACACTATGATCAAACCTTTTTGTAATAACCCCGGTTAAAGTACTGTGAATTTGAAAATCATGGAGTGTGTTAAATCTTATAAATCTAAAAATACTGGCATGGCCCTGCTTTGTGTTGGTGGTAGTGGTTTGGTTATATCCTTTCACGGGCTGATTTCTGGGAGATTTGGGTGGGGATGGGATCCCCTGTTGTTATGAATTCAGTGGCTGTGAATTTTAAGACCAGGCGGTTCCATTGTTTATATCACGAATTGGGGTGGGATCCTCTGTTGTTGAGAAACCCTTTTTGGCTCATGGATGTTGGACATGGGGCTGTATCTTGGGGTTTTCGTTGGTTGTGGTGGATTTATGAGAGAACCGGGTGTGGATGTTGTAATTAATTCTTGACCGTTTGCTTTCATGGACTTGTGCCTCTGCTTACTAGTTGCCCATGTAGGTTCAGAACTTAATTAAACATCACTACTGGACATGAAAACTAATGGGACAAATGGGTTTTGTTGGCGAGAGTTGTGACTCAAAATTGAGTGTTGTTTGTGTTCCTTAGGCTGGCTGAAAAAACCTAAACTTGGGAGAGTTTTGTTACATATATATATACTTGTAGTTTTGTTTTTATTTTTCGTGCCCCACCCAAGTTGAGAACTTAGTGATGAACACCCCCATTTCATGTGGGAGGGTGTTTTCCCAACATTGTTATTAATAGCTGGTTATTAGCTCCTTTTCTGCTCCCTTTCCCGGATATTCCAAGTGTCTTTAGGCAGGCTGTGATGGACTGAGGTCCATTATTAACCCAAAAACCATCGGGCGGGGTAGTGTGTTGGTTATGACCTAGGTGTGTGTGGACAGGTAGTTTCCCAAGTATCTTCGGGATGAGGCCGAGGTGTCTTCGGTCGTGGCAGTGGATCTTCTAGCCCAGGTGTCTCCGGGCGTGGCGGTGGTTGTTCTGGACGAGGTGTTTGCAGGCGTGGTTATGTGTGACAGTTGTAGCCCAGGTGTGTGCAGGCAGGGTTTGGCAGTGGGACTGCGTGAGGTTGTGGCCCAGGTGTGTGCGGGTGGGTTGTGGCAGTAGGACAGCGGCGAGAATGGCGGGATTGGTTCGATGCGAAGGATGTCTTCATTAACCAGTGGGAAAGTGGCGTAGGTTACCCAAACATCGATGTGCTCTTGTTATATATATTACGTGACTTGCGTTATTTGGGGATTGTTCCTTTGTGAGGCTTGGGTGGATAGTTTACCTTGTTAGTTGTTTGGTTTACTCTTTTCTCACAGGACTTTAGTACGTTCCCCCACTTGTGCATGAGAGTCTTTGGTTTTCCCTACTGAGTATACTTGTATGCCCACCCTACGTATATAAATTTTTTTTTAGGTTTGCAGGAGGAATTTGGGGATCGCGCGGGACCAAACTATTTCGGACCTTTGGGGTAGTTGTTTTTGCTGTTTTTCTTTCTTTGGTACTTTTCCATTGAAGTCACATTGTACTTTGTGTTTTTTTTACTTTTGTAACATGAATTGGGAATGGTTCGTGGATTTAATTTTACTTTCTGCTTTTGGTGTTGTTGGGAATTTACTATCTTATCTCTCAATCCTATTAAAAGAAAGAGGGTAATGCCTTCCATTTAGTGTGTGATTCTATACCCTTGGTGCTAGTCACCACTCCGGGACCAATTGAGGGCGGGTTTTGGGGGTCATTATCTCTCCTTCAACTCAAAGAAGGAAGGGCTTGGAAATCTGTTGACCCTTCCCTCCTTTTGGTGAATGCGGGTTGTGACATATATCATCATGGTTTAATAAAAAATTATGGAGGTATAGAAGGAAATAAAATAAAGATTCTTGTTGAAGAACATTACCTCTGCTTCAGTTATCTTCATTTATTTGGAATTATACTCTTCCAAGGATGGATTTATGACTAGAATAATTATTCTTGGGTGAGGATATGGAATTTTGGGAGTGATTGAGTTAGGTTTGGGATAGATAAAAATGACTTGATATTTTTGAGGAAGTGAGGTGAGTGAGTTGTCTTTTATATTTTAGGGGGAGTGGAATTCTTGTAAATACTCAAAAGTATTCACTATCAGATAGTCAATGTTCCATAATGTGGTAAATAAATAGAAAATTGAAATTTTTTAGAGATTATAAGGCCTAATAAATCCTTAAAATGACAACAAAACACATGTTTTAAACATTTTATGCTTAAATTCTATGTTTCCTTACTTTTATCTTTTTGATTTTTTACAATGGTAACTAGTTTTCTATCCTAGGTAAGTAATCCATTAATAAAAAATAATAAATATACAATTATTATAAAATTTGGACAATTTTTTTTATATCTAATATATTTTAAAAATATGACATATGTTGAAACATAGTTTTAACAAAAGCACATGTAACGCACAAAAATAACACTCTTACCCTAACCACTCTATCAAATTTTTTACTATTTAGGGGTCAATGTGTTCATTATAAAAGATCAATTGGTCCATGAATGCACCATTTTTTATATTCATTGAAAACTAAAAAGCACTTTTAAGATTATAGAATTCTTAGTAATTTTAAAACATTTATTAAAATATAATGTTTTAAACGTATCGTTAATGTCAATTTTGATATTGTTTAATAATTTTAATATAAAATGTCAATAAAATGAAGGAAATTGAAAATATCAAATTCTAACCATTGTAAAATGATAAATTAATTTACAAATTTAATGTTAGAAAATTCATAATTCAAATTTTCCCACTTTGAATATATATTTTTTCAATTATTTTTTTAATTTTTAACTAAATAGTTACTACGTTGGCATTTTTAAGTATTTTAAATAACTAGTTCATCTCTAAAAATTAAATAAAAATTACTATGAAGACACAAAATCAGTTATATATTAATAAAATATTTATAACTAAACTAATTCAGGTTTTTGCAATATCCTAAATCAATAAAGATATTAAAACTACGAAATGTGTATTTTTTTTATCTTTTTCATTACTTAACATATTATATGGGTAATATTCAACAGAAATTCGCAAAAAAATCAAAATATCATATTATATTTAACCAATGTATAAATAAACTTATTTAATAAAATATAGATAATAATTTATTTTATTTTCACACTTATCAATATAGTTTCACAACTAAGAAAAATTGATTTTACCTTAATCCCTTTAATTATTTTTAAATGTTTTCACTAATCATTATGGTAAAATATTAAATTGGAATTATTAGATTATATAAATTATTCAGATTCAAAATATGGAATCCATTTTTTCCCAAGTTTAACTAAAAAAGTTGTTTAATTTAATTTAAAAGTATTCCCACAGTCATTGTGAGAATATAGGTTTATAAAGTGAGAATGTCTACTAGTTTACAAAGTTTCTATATCAAAATTCAATATAAAAATTATTATAATGACAAAAATTGTATTAATGGATTTATAATTGAAATTTCTGGTATTTGAAACGATTTCAAAATATAATTTAACAGTATAAATAATATATATTAATGGGTTGTATTCAATTAAAATTCAATAATTTTCACTATTCATCAAAAAATTAAACATTTTAGAAAACTAGAAACAATTCACCACATGATAATTTTGGTATTCCAATTTAAAAAATAATTTTGATTTTTTATATAAATTTTAAAAAATTGGTAAAAATAAATTATAAATTATATTCACCAAGCATGATCAAGACGTCTTTTAGAAAACAAATATAGTTTTTCTGAAAAAAAAATCAATCAAATGGATTTTTTTATATGAAATTGAAAAATAATAAAAACGTGTTATATAAATATTCTCATAGAATATTTATTATTATTTATACCATCCATTCTAATGGCTATATAATAAGTATCATTCTAAATAATAATATTTATAGTACATTTTAGTTCAGTAAAACTCATTCTTTCTTGTAACACAAGACAAAATCAATGTCGCTTGTCCTATATAATATTGAATAAAATTATATTCTTTTATAATTTTTGGGTGTTACATATTATTGTTGTTCCCATTTATTCTCCCTTGGTAAATAAAGATATGAAATAATAATGTTTGTCGCCATGTTGAAAAATGAAATCTTTCATTTGTTTTATTTATGTTATGGTTCATAGACCTTTATTATGATGATGTATAGTGGCCCATAAATTTCATAAATATATATCACCTTTTTCTATATGAATATTAATTATATAACATAATGATACAAACTATAATAGTATAGGTATGATGCCTTGAGAAATATGGACACATAAACAACTGGTTTATAATATCTACATCATCTCCCACTAAGTTAATCATAAAAAGAACCATTCATAGAAATATCATACATCATAAACTGGGGAAGGGGAACACAAGAACATGTGAGATGAGATTCTCAATATTGGTATGAAAGGGAAATATCAATGATCAGTTGGATATAAAATGAACAAAAGGTTCGAGAACGTGTGTATAAAATTTGAAAATTATACCCGACATACCATAAATAAAAATCACGAGTCATATAATAAATCCTGGATGATAATAAGACATTAATCATAAAAAAATTAAAGAAAACTAATCCACAAAAGCATAATATTATAATAAGACATGAAATGGTGGCATTTAAATAAGAATAGAAAATCAATTCCCCAGTTGGAAAAGCTCATTTACGAAACTATCATAGTTGATTGTATTCACCGCTGAAACCATGAAAATAGTTAAAGTTAACTCCAATGACTATCATATAAGACAATGTCCCTTACTGAATTGGATCCACTTATTATTCTAGTCATGTTTATATCATGAGATATCAATCTTTTCAAAATGCATTGGAGGGATATATAGGTCTCACCCACCAAATAATTATAATCATACATATATTCCCACATGATCATAAAAATATTTATCATATCAAAAACCATGAAACGTAATGGGTTTAATAAAAAATTATAATTATCAAAAACTCATTTAAAAGGTCAATGTTTTATAAAAATTTGATCAGTTCATCATTATATAACCCATAAAAAATAAATGTTTTAATAAATATATTTTCAACATAAACATAAACCATCTAGAGAAAGAATATGATGGTATCCTTGGATCAAATACCAAGTTTTTCATAAGTAAAATAAATGGTTACTATCTTTGATTTATAGAAATAACATTAACAAATCATTATAAAATTCAAGTGTAAAATATCCTTTTAATTTTTAAATCACACTTTTAATATCAAGAAATTTCAAAAATATTATGGATATAATTTTATCTGAAAATAACAATCGAATATTTTTAAGTATGTTTTAAATCATGGAGTGTTCATGATGGTAAGAAATTCTATTAATGTCGTATAAGTTAAAAAAATATTTAATTTGTAATTTTAAAGCCCCAGAATTTCCACCTAATTTTTTTAATTATCTGGGAATTTTACGAGTCCGCAGTTTCTGACAGTGAATGATTCTGAGACCTGGAGTTCCAAGGATGGTGGGTTTACCCTAGGCGTGACTTATGTTTTGTCGGTGTGGGCCTCCTGTAAGAAATCCCAAAAATGGCATAACCGTAAATAAAATAACTAAAGTTATTTTATCTTTCAAATGATTATAACTCACAAACGGTAGCTCATATTAAAAATCTGAGACTACTGCTGAACTCGTGAGGGCTTTAATTATTTAAGAAGATACTAACATTGGCCGACACGGGCCACCATAAAAAGTTAGTTTTTTTCCGGAAATAAAATAATTAGGTGACAATTATTTTATTGTAAAATTTATAACTTCTAAATGGTAACACAGATTGAAAATCCGAGAGTACCGTTGGGTTCGTTTGGGCGTGTATCACCTAGGCAGAGCTTAATCTCGACCGTAGTGGGTTGAGGGTGACTGATAAAAATTTTACAAACTTATTTTCAGGTACGTTCAGTAAACGTGTGAGCGGTGTTTCATATCTTTTGAACCGGCACTGTGAATTGAAATCTGAGGGCACTGTTGAACTCGCAACGTCGGTAATTTCTTAATGAGAACTTCAGCGAAGTTGCGTTCGGAATAGTTTGGAAGTTAGTTTTTGATGGTTTTTAATTAAAATGAATAAAATAAGGTTTTAACTTTCTTTTATTTGGGTGGTTAAAACCTCCAAGGGGAGGTTGGAGGTGGGGTCCACCACACCCAACCACTCATGGGAGGTTATTGTGGTGGGGCCCACTTGCACATAACCTCCTGTGAGAGGTTACGACATGGGGACCACCCGAGACCCATAACCTCTCTATTAAATGATATGAGGTGGGACCACCCGGCCCCTATTGATGGTGGAGGATAAAACCTCCCACCTCTCCCTTTTTAATGAGGGAGAGCCACTTGCCAATCCACGTAATTAAATTTTACACCTCTCATGAATTTAATTAGGTGGGCCCCACTCTTTTAATTCACCAAATTTGAATTACGTGCCAACGTAATTTTAGATAAACCCTCCATCTCCTATATAAGGGAAGCTTGGGGGAAGGTTTTGGGATGGATTCTTCAAGAGGCGAAACATTGGCAAAGTGACGCGACACCCAACCCTTGGAGATTATTCCTCCAACAAAGAACCGTCGCCCACAATGAATGACGAATGTCGAACACCGTCTTCAACCTTCTTCAACCGGGGTAAGAAAGGGAGGAACTGCCACTAATGAAGAACACCGACGAGGTCATCTCGACTCGTCTTCTTTGAGATCTTCTTCCTCCGACTTTGACGGAACGACGACCACCTTCCGCGACTCCATTGTTGATCACCGAATTCAGGTAGGGGATTTTTGTGTTATTTTAATTATGAGAAGAAACCCTCGTTCTTCATCAATCAAGTGATGCTATGAGGATTTCCATTTTCTGTCACCGTAATGAGGAGGGTTCGGGCCGCACTAACACGGTCCGACCCTACCCTTGTTTGTTCTTGTTTGGTGATGACGAAGGTGGTACAACCGGCGACGGCGAAGAAAGCGGTGAATAAAGCTCGCGCTACCTGCGGATTCCGTGAACTGCGCCACCCCCATGGTTTCTCGGTGCGCTACTTACACCCCCGCGCCCCTGCCAGAACCCTGCCGGCGCCACACGCCCCTGCCAACGCGCTTCCGGTGCCCCATTCCCTTTCCGGTGCACTGCTGTCGCCATGCTCCCATGTCAGTGCGCTGCCCAGCGCCCCTGCCGACGACCTCCCAGCCCCAACTCCCCTTCCAGTGTGCACCCCCCACCCCGCGCCCCTGCCGGCGCGCTCTCGGCACCCAGCACCCCTGCCAGAGCGCACCCGGCGCCCCTACCGGAGTGCGACCGGCGCCCCTGCGGGTGTGCTCCCGGCGCCCATGCCCCTGCCGGCGTGCTGCACGGTGCCTCGCGCCCCTGCCGACACGATGCTTGGCGCCCCACGACACTTCCGCCATGCTCCTGGCGCCCCGAACCCCTGCCGGCGCGCTGCGCAACACCATTTTCCCCTGTCGGCGCACTGCCCGGCGCCCGGCACCCCCTCCTGGCCTGATGCCCGGCTACTGTCGTGGCCTACCCGATGCACCCGAAGCCTGCTGGTACCCAGCCGGCCAGCCCACGGTGTCCCCCGCGATATCGCTGGCTGAACCGGCCTGGTCTCCCGGGCCGAGTTACCGAGCTTCCTAGGTGGCGACTATCGAGTCGAACCGCACTCGCGGTCTGCTCAGTCGGGCTCAGCGGACGGGGTCAAAACTTAGCATGTTGACCCGCTCAATGGGCTGGGTCAGACCCAGCGAGTCTGACCAGGTCGGCCCAGACTTGGTGGGGTCGAGTCAGTCGACCGGGTCGGACTGAACCTCAGCCCATTACTGACCCTTTAGCTTCTTGGGTCATATCTTTGGCACCGGATGTCCGTTTCACAAACCATCAGCGGTGCCAGTATTCTTGGAGCATAACCGTCCATTTGAGTATACCTCACCGGTGATCAAAGTATAGTTGAGTCTCAGTCCGGTTGGTTCATACACAAATCCAACCGGGCCATCGGAACTAAAATGCTAATAACTCACAGACCGGGCATCTGATTAACGCGCCGTCTATTTCGATGAGACCCCTATGATGTGGAGGTCCATTGAGATAATCCCACCTGAGACTTCGTGACACTTGGTGTTTCGACTAGTAGCTCATGGTACGAATCCTCACAGAGAGAAGCATACGGACTACGGAGAACTAGTAGGTGTAGTCCTGACGACTGCTTGACCGATTTAACTCGGAGTGATTCAACTAGCCCAGTGGACAGAGCACCTATTTTGGAGGTAGACCCACGGGGAACAGAGCACCTGGTTTGGCAGCAGACCCGCAGTACTGAACATGAGAGGTACCTCTGAAGACTATTAGGGGGAGCTTCCGGTTTGGGAGTAGACCCACAGCAGATAGAGCACACAGTTTGGCAGTAGACCTATGGTACTCGACATGAGGATTATCTCAGTATTCAAAGGTTAGTGAGTAGCGCCTCATAGTCGCGACAGGGCCACTGTACGCGACAGAGGAGGAGATCTCCTGCAGCCGCGGTTTCAATAATGAAAAATCATGGTTTGAGCTGAGTCAATGACCTTTGTGTTCTCCTCACAATTGAGATGGGTTACTTGATAACTTAGGTATATGTATGAAAATATACCTAAGTAATTGTTATCCATTGAAATCTTACTTTTTGGGTTATCCTCGTTTGATTTATGAGACCTTATGGGTCTTGGGGTCCCTACTGAGTATCGTAATACTCACCCTTGCACAGGATATACCTGCACCCCATTGTGTTGGATGTAGACGACAGACAGTGTTGACGGTGGCCGAGAGCACCAGGACGGGATGGTACCCAGAGGTGGACCTCATGATGAGTCAGTACCTGGAAAATACGGATGGATGTGGAGCGCTGAAAAAGCTATCTGTACCTACCCTTCAGGTAGGATCTGTGGTGGATGATCCAGGAGCTGCTAGACACCTTCCAACTATTTGTATTTTAGTTGTACCTTTTTTTCTTTTCCTTGTACTTTACAATTGGGCTTGTGTTTCTGGCCCCTTACTTTTCCACACTACTTTTGTATAAAGTTTTTACCTAGTGTTTTCTTCATCTTGTACTCTGATTGTGTGTGTATACGTTTTATAAAGGCAATGCCTTCCCAGTTTTAGGGAATTACATCTTTGGTTCTAGTCGCCAGCCCCTGGCCTATGGAAGGAAGGTTTGGGGTAGTCACGATGTGGGCCCCTGGGGATGGGTCGTGACAAATTGGTTTCAGAGGAGTGGGTTCTACAGAAGAACATAGGATTATGATACTTTCTTTCTGTGAAGAAATAGTGTTAAGGGTACTGAGTGTGGTTTTCAGTTCAGGGAGTGCAGTGTTGGTGCGAGGACCGACATATCCATACACCAGGACCTTCACCACTGATTTCCAACTTATTACAAGAAGTCACTGATTGTTTTTGTGTTTTAAAAAGTTTTCTTTAAGTCTTCTTAAACTAGGTCAGCTCCCCAGGTATAATCTTTTGACAGTGTCACATCTGTTCAGGATGCCTTCACATAGACAGCCAGTTGGAGTTTCGAGAGAGTACCCGATGATGGCCCACCGAGCGACAAGGCTCGGGTGCAGGGCCCTCTTACTATATTGGCACCTTCAGGTGGTGTACCAGCACCACCACCACTCGTTGGGATGAATATGCCACCAGTCGCACTGGAGGATAGTTCATGACGATTGAGCACGTTGCACAAGTCCGAGCGTCAGAGGCCTCCGAGGTTTCGCTGTAGAGGCAGATTCCCAGGTAGTAGAGGACTAGCTGGAGGCGATTGCTATAGTTTTTCGCATAGTTGAGACAGTAGTAGAGAAAATGTTTATCTTAGATACTAGTCTTTTTTTCAATGAGTGGACATGAGGATGGTTCGCTTAGTGGTGAGGATTTAGCACGTGGACCGTTTCTTGAAACGGTACCCTTGGGCAGTGTGGAAACTATATCACTTCCCATTGGTCAGCAGACACTACCGGCGGTACAGTTAGAGGAAACTTGTAGGCTTAGTGCCTTACATGTATTTCATCATCAAATACCCCTCAAGTTCCAAGGTGAGACCAACCCCCAGGCGGCTAAATATTGGCTTGAGGAGGTGGCTGAGAGTTCCCTACAACTTCTATAGTTCGGTAGGACGACATGTCCGTAGCTGAGTGATCATCGAGGCATACTGATTGTTCCTGGTACTTGTTCAATACGATACGATCAGTGCATCAGAGCTTGGAACTCAGAGTGAGATGTGTTTAGGGACATCTGATACCACACATTGTTTTTTCTTCTATGCATTCCTACCTATGTTAGAATGGTAGAGAGAACCTTTGCGGTTGAATGTTCTTTGGATGAGCGGATACAGCCAGTGAATGTAAGTAGTGGGGAAAGTAGGAAACTAGCGCCAGTCTTAGATACTTAGGTAAGTAAACTATTTCATAAAGGGGATGTAACAGGGATAGATGAATTTGTAGGGTAGCAGACATGGAAGAAGATCTAGGAGAGCAGCATGAGGTGGTGTATATTTTGACATGTTACGACCACCCCACCTTTATAGTCCCCGCTAGGCTCAGGGAGCTAGAGGGAAGAGGAAGAGAATAGCTGCATGCAGTCAAGTAGTGTGACCCAAGGGCTCTAGGAATGATTGGAGGTATGAACTATGTCTACCACACGCTTTCGTATTAATAGAAATAGGTACAAATCATTCCTTCCTTCCACAAATCTTGTCCCAGACATATAGTTTCTGGTTAAACTGTTGACTTGACCATCACGTCTAAAGATACCTTTGGGAGGAGACTCGATAATCACACTTACGAACATAGTGTGATCTGACCCCTGAGGCGACAATTTTGGTTGGAACCTCTTGGTGGAAGCATCGAGGCCTTACGACGTTAGTTTGGGTATGGAGTGGGAAACCACAGTTCACACAGAGATTGACATTATTAGGCAAAAGGTTGTTGTTTTTCTACAACGTTGAGATGAGGTTTTCCTTAGTCGGTGAAAAAGTAAACCCAAGTAGCATAGGTTAAAATCATGCATAGGAGGTTCCAGCCAATCACTCTTGAGTCGGCCAACCTTACCCTCGTGGTATCAGAAGTTTTGACTTTTCAGTTCCTCCAGTAATATGACTTCGAGATAGTCTATACTATTGGGAAGGAGAATGTTTTTGCGGATGTGCTCAGCAGGAGGATTGATATATAGATTCTAGGTGAGGTGACAGAGGAGCTAGTTTCCTTACAGATATCTTTTGTGGATAGGGATAGAGCAAAATTTCTACAGTCTCTCACAGTCACTCCTCTCCTTCATCATCGAGTCAGGGAGGCACAATGTGGAGACGCTGACTGTGAGACACGACGTACTCAGATATCCATAGGGAAGACACCTGATGAATTTTTTGAAGGTGGAGAGCACGTCATCTTTTTCAGAGAACATAACATGGTACCAGTTTCACTTCAGGAGGAAGTGTTGAGGGAGTTCCACACTTCCCTCTAACGGTACATCTAGGAGTGGAAAACATGTATCAAGATCTTCGACGAAAGCATTGGTTTCCAGGTATGAAGAAGGAAGTAGCAGAGTTTGTCTCATGGTGCCTCACTAGTCATTAAGTGAAGGCAGATCACCAAGTACCAGCAATCTTGGTACAGCCTTTAGAGGTCCCATAGTGGAAGTGGGATGGGGTATACATAGACTTCATGACGCATCTTCCACATACATCCAGAAGTCATGACTCAATATGGGTGATCATTGAGTGACTCACAAAGTTGGCCCACTTCCTACTGATCAGAGAGCAGGTCTCAGTAGAGAACTTGGGACGCCTCAATGTGAAGGAGATAGTGTGTTTTCATGGAGTACCTTCTTCTATTGTCTCTGACCATGACGCATGATTTACTTCCCGACTATGGAAGGGGTTGAAGGAATATTTCAGGACACAACTTCACCTGAGCACCGCCTTTCATCCTCAGACAGATGGTCAGACCAAGAGGACTATCCAGACCCTTGAGGACATGCACTGTGCATATGTTCTTGAATTCGGTCATAGCTGGGAGGGTCACTTACTATTGGTGGAGTTTTACTATAACAACAGCTATCACTCCACCATCGGTATGTCACCTTTTGAGGCCATGTATGGTCGATCTTGTAGATCGCCACTGTGCTGGATAGACCCGGGGGAGACAACAGTAGTGGGACCTGAGATGGTACGGACTACCACCGAGAAGGTACAGATCATCCACGAGTAGATGAAGACTGCACAAATCAGATATAAGTTGTATGCTGATAGGATAAGGGGACCTCTAGAGTTCGAGGAAGGAGACATCATCTTTCTACAGGTCCCACCTCGACGAGGTCTGCAGAGATTTGGCCGATGTGGCATGTTATCTCCACGGTTCATAGGAACTTTCCAAGTCCTCAACAGAGTAGGCAAGGTGGCTTACCTCTTAGCTCTTCCATCTCAGTTGCACCTGGTGCACGACGTCTTCCACGTATCACAGCTTGGGAGATACGTGCACAACCCTACTCACATCATCTACCATGGAGAGCTGGACATCGACGATGGGCTGACTTTTATGGAGGTTCCAGTGGAGATTGAGGATCAACATGGGAGGGTCCAACATGGACAGTTGATACCTCTGGTGCACATTCGTTGGTAGCACGGGAACCTCCATGAGATCACATGGGAGTGGGAGGCTCATATGCGTGCTCAGTACCCCCATTTGGTCTCTTAGTTCGAGTTGTAGCTTATGGGGACGTAAATCCCTAAGGTGGGGAGAATGTAATGACCCATAATTTCCATGTACTTTTTTAATTATATGGTAATTTTACGAGTCTGAATTTCTTGACGGCGCGTGATTCAGAGGCCCAGAGTATCTGGAATGATCCGTCGAAGTTTTTTTATGCTTAAATTGACACATGTAAGTAGTTTTCCTGAAAAAAGTTGAATAACTCTTAAATGGTTACTCAGATCAGATATCTGAGGGCACCGTTGCACTCAGAATGGTGAGTTTACCCTAGGAGTGACTTAAGTTTTATCGGCACGGGCCTCCTGTAAGAAATCCAGAAAATGGAATAACCGTAAATAAAATAATTGAATAAAGTTAGTTTATTTTTAAAATGCTTATAACTCACAAACGGTAGCTCAGATTAAAAATATGAGACAACAACTGAACTCGTGAGGGTTTTCTTCATTTAAGAAGATACTAACATTGGCCAACACTGGCCACTCGAAAAAGTTATTTTTTTGCCGCAAATAAAATAATTAAGTGATAATTATTTTATTGTAAAATTCATAACTTCTAAATAGTAACTCAGATTGAAAATCTGAGAGTACCATTGGGTTATTTGGGGTGTTTTTCACCTAGGAAGAACCTAACCTCTACTGTAGTGCGTCGACGGTGACTAATAACAATTTTACGAAATTTTTTTGGGTATGTTCAGTAAACGTGTGAGTGGCATTTCATATCTTTTGAATCGGTGCTCGGAATTTAAATATGAGGGCACCGTTGAACTAACAACATCAGTAATTACTTATCGAGACCTTCTCCGCCATTTCCTTCTAAATAGTTTGGATGTTAGTTTTGGGGGGTTTTAATTAAATTGAATAAAATAAAGTTCTAACTTTATTTTATTTCGGTGGTTAAAACATAAAAGTGGAGGTTGGAGGTGGGAGCCACCACACCCCAACCTCCCATGGGAGGTTATGGTGGTGGGGCCCACCCGCACATAACCTCTCGCAAGAGGTTACGATGTTTGGACCACCCTAGACCCATAACCTATCTATTAAATTATATGGGTGGGGACCAACCGACCCCTATTGATGGTGGAGGATAAAACCTCCCACCTCTCCCACTTTAATTACAGAGAGCCTCTTGCCAATCCACTTAATTAAATGTGACACCTCTCACGAATTTAATTAGGTGGGGACTACTCTTTTAATTCACCAAATTTGAATTACATGCTAACGTAATTTTAGACAAACCCTCATTCTCTTATATATGGGATGCTTGGGGGATGGTTTTGGGATGACTTCTTCAAGCGGCGAAACTCTGGAAAAGAGACGCGACGCCCAACCATTGTAAAATTATTCCTAAAACGAAGAACTGTCACCCACGAAGAACAAAGAACGAAAAACACCGTATTCACAATTCTTCAACTGGGGCATGAAAAGGAAGCATTGATTCCCATTAAGAACACCAACGACATCATCTCTACTCATCTTCTTCGAGCTCTTCTTCCTCCGACTTAGATGGAATGAAGACCGCCTTCCGCGACTCCTTCATCGATCACCGAATTCAGGTAGGGGATTTTTGTTTTATTTTAATTATGAGAATAAACCCTATTTCTTCGTCAATAAAGTTATGGTATGAGAATATCCATTTTCTGTCACTGTAACGAGGAGGGTTTGGGCCGCACGAACATTGTCCAACCCCCCCTTCTTTGTTCTTGTATGGTGACGACGAAGGTAGTACACGCGACGACTACGACGAAGGTGGAGAACAAAGGCTGCACTACCCGTGACCTCTCTGAACTGTGTCTCCCCCACGGTGCCCCTATGCGCTACCCACACCCCCGCGCCCCTGTCATCGCACTGCCTCATGCCCTGCGCCCCTGCCACTACACTCTTATTGCCCCGTACCCCTGCCGGTGCGCACCCGGCGCCCCGCACCCCTGCTGGAGTGCACCCGGCGCCCCGCGACTCTGCCGGTGCGCTGCCCTGCACCCTTCACCCATGTCGGGGCTCTCCTAGCACCCCGCGCCCCTGCCGGCGTGCACCCGGCTCCCATGCCAGCGTGCACACGGATCCCCTGCCAGCACGCACCCGGAACCCTGTGCCCCTGCCGGCCCGCTGCCCGGTGCTCCGCACCCCCTGCCTGTGCGAGGCCCGCCTGCTCGACTCCTACCGCGGCCGGCCTGGTTCTCCCATGACGTCCCCCCGTGATGTTGCTGTCCGAACCGGCCCTATCTCCTGGGCTGAATTACCGAGCCGCCTACGTGGAGACTATTGGGCCGAACTGCCCTCGCGGTCCGCTGGGCCGGGCCCAGCGGACCAGGTCAAAACATAGCGGGCTGACCCACCCAATGGGCTGGGTCAGACCCAGCGAGTCGGATTAGGTCGACCAAGATAGGGTCGGCCCAGACTGGGTCGGGCCGAGTTGGTCCGACTATGTCATACCAGACCCATGCCCATTACTGACCCTTTACCTTCTTGGGCCATATCTCTGGCACCAGACGTCCGTTTGACGAACCGTCAGTGGCAACAACATTCTTGGAGCGTGGTTATCCCATTAAGTATACCACACTAGAGTTCTAGGTATAGTTGAGTCATGGTCTGGTTGGTTCATTCACAAATCCAAACTGGTCCCCGAGACTAAAATTCTAATAAATCACAGACCGAAAGTCAGATTGACGCATCGTCTGTTGCGTTAAGACCCCTATGACATGGCGGTCCTTTGAGATACTTCCACCTGAGACTTCATGACACTTAATGTGTCGACCAGTAGATTATGGAACGGATTCTCCTAGAGATGAGCGTACGGAGTGCAGAGACCTAGTAGATGTAGACCTAATGACTGCTTGACCGATTTGACTCGGAGTGATTCGACTACCCCAGTTGATAGAGCGCCCTGTTTGGCGGCAGACCCATAGCAGATGGAGCGCCTGGATTAGCATCAGACCCATGGTACTCGACAGGAGGAGTACCTATGACGACTATTAGTGGGATCGCCTGGTTTCACGGTAGACCCACGTCGGACGGAGCACCTTCTTTGGCAGTAGACCCACGGTACTCGATAGGAGGAGTATCTCCGTATTCTATGGTTTGTGAGTAGTGCCTCGGAGTCACGACAGGGCCACTGTACTCGATCGAGGAGGATTTTTTCAGCAGTCATGGTATTGATAATGAAAAATCCTAGTTTGATCTAAGTCAATGACCTTTGTGTTTTCCTCATGATTGAGATGAGTTACTTGATAACTTAGGTATATGTATAGGCATATACCTAAGTAATGGTTATCCATTGAAATCATACTTTTGTAGTTTATCCTTGTTGGATTTGTGATACCTTGAGGGTATCGGGGTCCCTACTGAGTATCGTTATACTCACCCATGCACGGGCTACACCCATACCTCATTGTGTTGGATGTAGAAAATGGACAACACTGACAACGGCCAAGAGCACCACGACTGGATAGTAGCCGGAGGTGGAACTCACGACGAGTCTGTACCCAGAGGATACAGACGAAAGTGTAGCGCTGAGGAGGATATCTTTACCTACCCATTAGGAAGGATCTATGGTGGGTGATCTAGGAGGTTCTAGAAACCGTCCAGCTATTTGTCTTTTAGTTTTACCTGTTTTGTCTTTTCCTTGTACTTTACAGTTGGGCTTGTATTTTCGGCCCCTTTACTTTTCTGTACTACTTTTGTATGCGGTTTTTACCTAGTGTTTGCTTCCACTTGTACTCTGGTTTTTCTGTGATTACATTTTATAAAGGCAATGCCTTACTAGTTTTAGGTAATTACGCCTTTGGTGCTAGTCGCCAGGCCCTGGCCTATGGAAGGTGGGCTTGGGGTAGTCACGATGTGGGCCCCGGGGGATGGGTCGTGACAATAATTTTGTAGAAAAATAAAATAGTACCTCATTTGGAAAATTTAAAAATAAATCTTTTAAAAAAATTATTGAATATTAATACATAGGTAAAAATGAATTTTATTAATATTCAGAGAATTATAAATAACTTCTTTGAAACATTTTTTGAAAACATATATTTGAAAGAAAAATAATTTTTTATCGAAAATAGAAATAAATTTGATTTTCATTGATTTTTTTTCAATATCATTAGTAATTAAAATGAGTAAATTAAAAGAAAAAATATATTTTCAAGAAATAAACAAAGGATATGAAAATTAATGTGTTTCTTAGAGATAGATTATTTGAATTCATTATTGGAAACATAATTATAAACAATCCTGATAAATAATGAGGTTGTAATATGAAACCCTTTACCTCTTTGATTACATTTGAATTTTAAGCCCTATTAAAGAAATAACCTTATATGGATATGTATATTCCATAATTATTATGATAAAAACAATAAAAGGAATTCATGTGTATTATTTACACCACACAAAATAAATAAGTTCTGTATAAGGCATTTATCCCACAAAAACAAAAGTGAGATGAAAACCACTTAAACTAGGTAAGAATCACTTATACACATTAAAAAATACTATATAATAAATATAGTTTTATTATATATATATCAAATAACAATAATCATATATATATATATATCATACCATATATGATTTACTTAACCTTTTATCACCCATTTTTAACCCTTCTTTATTAAAATTTTTGTTCCCGGTGATATCTGCTTTCTTTTTCTGGAATGTTTTGGTTCAATAGTTTTTTTCCCTATATTTTTATGATGGTTAAATAATATATATATTTTTAATGATGATATAAATAATATATTTTATTATATTCATGTTTATATTCATACATAAAAGATAGAGATAGAAAATTGAATTATACCATTCATGGAGATGGTAGGCCGTATGTATGCATTAACAAAATTTTCATTTTCTAATGGATGGATGATAGAAAGGTAAATAATAACTCACATATTAATAATTATTAATATATTATATATATAATAAATATTTTTTAAATATATACTTATTACCATATAAAATTGAAATAACAAAAATGACATAATTTTGCGGTCTTAGAAGTCCACACATAAATACGATCAACATTATAATTTTATAATAGTTTGGAAGTTAAAAGATTAATATGATATTATAATTACATATATAAATTATTTCATAATTATAATATATAAACATTTAACCTATACTAATACAAATCCCTAAAATATGGTTAAGATAAATTAATTGTATCGGTACGTGGTGACGATAAGTAGTATGTTCACACAAGTGATATTTTCACTTCCCATTATGATGGAAAGATGTTGAATAAACGAGGTTTCATAATCATAATAACATCAGTGTGTATTTATTATATTTAATTTATTAATATATGAAGAATATTACAGATTTAGATGATGTGAAAAAATAGTTAGAAATCAAGTGATCAATTAAGGCTATTACCTATTCTTTGAATTGACATCTTTAGATATCTTTTTAAGGGATATAGGATTGATATTTTTGTATAAAACAAATGCCTATAATTTCTCTAGGGGATTATATAAGAAAAATAATAATTTTTTTCATTTTAGAAGGCTCAAAGTGGTTGGAGTTAGAAAAAGGAGGGGCTCCCTTTAATAATTGAGGGGATGTTCACCCTTGGAATTTCATAAAAGATTAAAAAAATTTATAGTAATTAACAAGACAAATGGTTCTAAATAGATTATAAATGGGAAAGTGATATAATTATTTACCATATATTACCCTTCTTATACACCTTTATTATTTCTATGTAATTTTAAAAATCATATTTTTATAAAATATCATTATTTCCAACTTAGATACTATTAATTTAATTTGACCTAAAATACATAAATACAAATATGGAATTAAAAAAATTATTATTTTTTAAATAATTATATTTCATAATATTTTAAAAAATTATTTGAATACATTAAATCAATATAGGTACTTTTATAAGTTTATAATTTTCTCTTGTACCTATGTGGACACATAATATATATATATATAATACCAAGAGAGTGATATTTTGTAACATTCTTTGATATTGAAGTTACATATGTCGTTTTTTTACAAGTGTCTATTAACAAATTAAATTTTAAGAATATGGTGAATAGGGTTGAATTTAATTCATCTAACATTAATTAGGATGAAATATTATGGTCTCATTAGTAATTTTTAACCTAGATTAACCCGATTTACCCTTTCATGAGGTGATAAATTTTATCATAAATAATATTCATAAAGACCAAAAAAGAGACATATTTCCAATATTTAAACCACCTATTTAAAAAAATGAAATCCTCTTTATCAAATTAATTTTTTATAAGTGGATGAAATTAATTTTAAAATAAGGGTGAAACACATGACGGAACCCACTATTTAGAAAAATATAGTTTTAATAATAAAACTTATTTTATTCTTAACCCATGCCTATCAATATATTAAATGAATGTTAATTTTTTTTATTAAATATAATATATATATATTTAGAATTTTCATCATTCAATATTAGTGTGTAATTTAATTCCATTTTATAAAAGTACAATATGTTCCTGAAAACAGTTTTTCAGAAAATATCATTTTCACCTTCAATTTTTTTTCATTACGAATTAATTAGTAACAAATGAATTTATTTTAGTCATCTTTAAACCATTTGTCATTTATAATTTAGATTGTACTATTCATACCTTTTAATCCAATTAATAGGTGTTGAATATCACCTTAAATAATTATATATTAATAGTATATCATGGTTCTTTTAAACTCAGTGTTAGGTGTAACACAACAGTAAAATAAATTAAATTTATTTTAACAAATATTTCATTAAATACCTGGGTGTTACATTCTTCCTGAAATAAAAATGAATCTCACCCTCAAATTTATTATCTATGATAAAATAAAATAAAATAATCTTTTATTCATAACATCCTTAGGCTCTAATATAGATTCTTCGAATTTCAGATTTCTTATGTGAAATTTGACCAAGTGGGTTATCCTGTTTCATTGTAATGTATCTCTACAATCCAATATCTCTATTGGTTTTTTCTAATAAGAAAGATCATTTTCTAATGGGATGATATTTGAGTTTTTTACATGTTATATACCATGCATGAAATTCCTCAGGATAGAGATGTGGAATACATCATTGTTGACGCTCCTTTCGTCACGGAATCTAAAGTTCGGAAAAGGGAATATCTGAGCTCAAAGTGATTAATCCTTTGAAGAAACATCAAAAATCGACAAAGGGATGAAAAAGGAGAACATTGCCCATAGGTCGCGCAAGTTCCCTCTTGGTCGCGCAAGTACACTTGCGCGCCGCCTCAACACTTGCGCAACCCCTCATGGTCGTGCAAGGGACTTGCGCGACAGATCTGGTAACCGCCCAGTAACCGCCCGGGGTCTTCTTTTGCCTATAAATAGACCCTGTGGGCCCCCCATTCGAGAGGATCTTTTTCCAGAAACTCGGATCAAAGCTCCCGACGCCCAAGTCTCTTCTCAAAGCTTCCAGAACACTTCTAAGGTAATTTCTTACCTAGAATGGAAGATCTAAAGGGAAGAAGGAAGGCAAAGTGTTGAAACTTATCAAACACTTGCGCGCCGACTTAATTCCTTCAATATAACTTGCGCGTCCCCTCTCTGGAAGAACCTCAAGAGGATGATAAAGGGTTTAATAAAGAATCGCTCAAGTATTTCAACTCTGGTTGTAAATCGCGCAAGTATCCCTCATGTCGCGCAAGTATACTTGCGCGACCAATACTTGCGCGCCGCCGCAGGACTTGCGCGACTTTTAATACTTGCGCGCCCCTATCTTTTTGGGTGCCCATCTTGCCCATTTTACCCCTCTTAAGCCATTTCACCTTTCCTATTCAAGATTCAGTCTTCAAGATACTCTTCAAAAGCCATTTACGGCATGATTTCTTGATTTGACATCCTTATCTGAAAGGAATTCTGTGAAATACCTCTCAACACCCAGTGATTTAAACATCTTTATGTCACCAAAGATTGAGAGTTCATTCATTTCAACCTCATCCTTTAAGATGAGAAAATTCTAACCTGAGTCTCCTTTTCAGGAATAAGACTCAGTCATAACCTTGGGCTTCCTTTTCAGGAGTAAGCCCCAAGTCCCCTAACCTAGGCTTCCTTCTCAGGAATAAGTCCTAGTCATAAATCTTGGGCATCTTTCTTAAGAATAAGCCCCAATCAAGTTCCCAAACTTGGGCATCCTCCTCAGGAGTAAGCCCCAAACCTTAATCCCTAACCTGGGTCTCCTTTTCAGGAATAAGACTCAGTCATAACCTTGGGCTTCCTTTTCAGGAGTAAGCCCCAAGTCCCCTAACCTAGGCTTTCTTCTCAGGAATAAGTCCTAGTCATAAATCTTGGGCATCCTTCTTAGGAGTAAGCCCCAAGTCTCTTAAAATTTCTCTTAACCAGTCATAAATTACCTTTTTTGGGTTTCCTTTTCAGGAATAAAACCCAATCATAAGTCACCTCCTAACTTGGGAATCCTCCTTAGGAGTAAGCCCCAAGATTAGAGTATTCAAATCTCCATGAAGCACATATAACTTTGTGGACCCTGTTCTTGGATTTTCTCCCTAAAAGTAAATCCTAAACTTTCGTCTATCTGGGCAGTCATCTATACATAAGCCCCAAAACAAATTCTTATGATTGCATCTTTTATGGCACAATTGTCTGAATTTTACAAATACCTCTTGTTTCTCACACCGAGCATGACTCACGTGAGCTTAGAGTGTAAAAGTAATTATGACATTCATCTTTGAGCCATCAATCATAAAACATCATATCCCATTCCTCGAACTACGTGGGTTCTGATTCCTTTTTTTCAAAAAAACAAAGGATAAGTAGGTAGCCCATTTATGGGTTCGATCCCAACATTGAAATAATCTATGTCCTTCTGAATGACGATAAACTTCAAGTACCCCACTGAGTGGCTTTAAAACCAGCCTGGTCATCAAAATGACCAAGAGACTTTTATATAAATGTTTTGAAGGATACCATTGACCAAGAATCTCTAAACAAATATAGATGATTCTATATTGATGAAGAACCTCGAATACATATAAAAGATTCTCTAAATTTCTTGCATATTTAATCATTGATTGTTAAAACTAAAGGAAAGCTCATTTTATACTTGGTAATGTAATAAGGATTCACGAACTTAACTTAAATCTATAAAGAGAGTCCCGGAGTAGACAATAATTCCCCTCAAAAAGGTGTGATGAGTCCGACCTCCCATCCTCTCGACCAATGCAAATTCCCAAGCCTCATTAGCCCACAAGCTAATGAGCGCCTGCCTTTGGAAAGTAGGTCCGAACGGATGTGGAATCATTGGATGTTTCCGGTTCTACGAACAAACCCGTTAGAAACCGATCGGAACGTTTGAATCTCCCGTCCAGGAGGTCATCCCCGGATTCCGCGCGAAACAAAAAATGGTGAACCCGACGTGAATCCTTAACCAAGTTAAAGTGATGTTCTTCTTATCTGTTAGGCCCTTTGGGCCAACAAGGCAATCATTGACATGTGCTCATCCAAAAGATGCAGTGGCCGGATTCATCTTGATTATGTCTGTTACATGGAACAGGCACTCTTTTTTTCAAGATCTTCTACAAAAATGGCTTTCCTTAAATTCACCCCTATGAATACTGCTGCTGGGAACACCTCTACTGTGAGGTCTACTGCTGTGAAAACCAATGCTGCTACTCCTGCTGGAACGTCATCCGCTCTGAGGATGACATCACCGACTCAGCGTCTTCAACGCTGTGTTTCTAATGCACTGGTTAAGGAGTACCGTCGCAACGATACTATCCCAACTCTGGAGGCCGCTCATCAAGCCCTCCAAGTTAACAATTCTACCTGGTCGTCCGGACAACGGCGACCAGCAATCAAGAAGCAGACGGTGCTGACTACCGTCTCCATCCGTTTCGGGTCGTTATCCCCGGAACGCAATTTCCATTCACTCCCTTACTCCGAGGAAGTGAATGAGCAGGTCCCGCAGGACCTTAATTCAAAAAGACAGGAGTCCTTCTCAAGGGCTCCCATCAACAATCGCCGCCAGACTCGTGCGGTAGTGCGCCCTCAACATGATGAGGGTACCGTCTCCAGGCATTCAGCTCAGGTTCCTCGAACCCGAGCAGGCAAGATGAATCACCAGAGACGGAATCCGGTTAACAATAGGCAGGTTGTCATCCCTGCCATCTCCGGAGAAGTCCACCAACCTAACTTGGTGGCAAACAACGAGCAGGCATACACACCTGCCCGTTTTAATCCCGCTGTCCAGCAGACTCGTCTGGCAGCATCAAGCCGATCCCGCCAGGCAATTCCGGCGGAGTACCATAGGCAGGAACATACACCTGCTTATACATCAGCAGTTAGTCAGCAGGCTCGTCTGACTACATATGATGGATCTCGTCAACAGCATTTGGCGAAGTGTAATCAGCAGGCACATACACCTGCTAATACTAATCAAGCCTACCAACAGTCTCGTTTGGTAGCACACGGAGAAGTCAGTCGGAAAGCCCTGACGACAAACAGGAGGCAGACTAAACTCTCTGCCTCCACACTTGAGTACTGTCAGGATTCACTGACAGGAAAAGGAGGACAGGAGCAGGCACATACACCTACTCCAAGCCCGGAATGGACGTATATCCCTGTTCCGGCGGCTGAAGTCACCAAACATATTTTGTCAATGGTGAAAGAGCAGAAGCAAATTCCTGCTCATATTCTGGATGCTTGCCAGGATATCATAACAGCTTCAGCATCATCTCAGGGACAGACACATAAATCTATCCCTAGCAGTGGAGTGACACATCAACAATTCACTCCGGAACAGACACACACATCTGTTCCAGTCCAAGAGGGTTGTGGGGCCTACTCCCCCATATCATATGGACAACCAAGTCAGGCACATACACCTGATTTGAGCGATGATCGTCAGCCTAACCTGACCATCTTTCCTGATCAGGCACATACACCTGCTCAGAGCAATCACTTTCGTCATCAAGTGATTTCTAAAGCGAGTAAGAAGGCATCTAAGAAAAAGATCCGCCCAGCACAGTCAGGAGATCAAAGGCCAATCTACAACAAGGCCTTGCTCGATGCTAGAGTTCTTGAATCCCTCAGACATTTATCTGTCGGAATTCAAGATTCTACTCCCTCAGTTCCCAATAACAGGAACATTAATCCCGAAGGTCTTCAACAGACACTTCCTCATGAAGACTTGCTTCATAAAAATTCGGTCAATCTTGAAGTTTCTTCTTCAGATGAGAACCACAGGAACCCTCTGTGTGGTCAGAAGACCAAGGAGCAAGAGATCTCATCTTTTGCTGTAACCCATCATGAAGGTCCTCCTCATGGTGATGAACTTCGCTGCGAAAGTCCTCTCCGCAGTAGTGATTCACATTGTCTCGAAAATTCTTCAGAAGGCAATGTAGTGACGAGAAAGCCCTCCTATCTCGAGGCACTTGCAAACTTAAAACCAGTCATGTCTGAAGTTTTACTATCGGCAGGTGAAACTCTTTCTCCATCAGAAGATAGCTTGGGGTTCAGGTTATTCTCCGAACCTTCCCTGGGTCATTCATCTTCCAGCATGAATAGTGATTCCTCTACCAATCTTGTTGAATCCGATGAAGCAACAAGGAAACACCAACTCTGGTCCAAACAGGTAGAAGAATCTTCATTTAATGATAAAGAGGAAATGCTGAACATGAGAAAAAAACTGGCAAAAGGTGAAGTACCAGTCATGTTTTGGCCTTTGGCTGATTCACAATATGACATTCCAAAGATGTTGACGGATGATGGAATCCATGATATTCGTCTTAACATATGGAAAACTCTTTGTCAATTAAAGAATAAGGTATTATCTTACGATGAATATGAAAATCATCTTAAGATAATAGAAGGGTTACAACACCAGATTGATTTGGCATCTCTATCAGTCTCTCGGTATCCGAAGGCTGAAAAGCAACAGAGAACCCTTCAACGTTCATGCCTTGGCGCACTAAGAAGATTGCGTCAGTTAATATCCAATGCTCCATCTAATGTTCATATCATAGGATGGGGTGTTCACGGAGCACTACATTTCACAGTGCTTTCCGGTCAGCAGAGCCTGCCGAAAATGGTCTCATGCAATGTTATTGCTCATGGCCGGCCACAGTCAATGGGCTTTGTTCATAATCAAAATCCTGCTCGAGATCAAGCTTCAACTAGTTCCTCTCAAAATCAAGTATATAGAGAACAGGTTGTTGAATTGCTCCTACATCAAGCAGGCGAGAATATTGCACAAGCCTCTCGTCTAGAGCAAACACGTCATCAAATGACAGAAGTTTCGGAAATCATCCAACGGTCTGTTGAACCAGGTGATAAAAGTGGATACAGGTTAATGCATCCAGCTAATTTCTGAACTAAGATTCGCAAGATCAAGAGAGATTTTAAAAAGATCTCAGACATAGCATGTCAAGAGACACCCCAGCTTGCCAGACTGGGGACTTCTCTAACCCAACCCTCAGAATCAATGAATGGGATTCGAGGAGTTGAGCAGAAGCAACAGGAACACCCCCAGTCCACCGGACTGGGGACTTTTTCAAATCTTCAATCCCTCCCTCAGAGAAAGTCAGTATTCTCTCGATTAGGGAATAAGCCTCAAGAGGAACGAAGAGCCAAGATGTCAGGAGATTCTCTCCGAGTGACGGTTCTCCAAGAAATTCCTGAGGGGTCAAGTCAACGGAATGCCATGCCTTATCATGGACATAAAAGGAGACAATATCACAGAAATGCTGATAGAAAGGATTCCATGAAATATGCATCCATTAATGTCATCACTGCCGTTGCTGCTGATTCACCAAATGAGGCTTAATCAGAGGGATCAGATGAAGAGGTTCCTGCTCAAGAAGTTGCGCACACAGACCAAAATGAAGAAGGTGTGCGCACACGTAATCAAAGGCTTACCCAAAATCTGGGTATTCCTTCAAGTAACCCACTTCCCCCTCTCCGAAAAGGATCCAATAAGGAGAAAGGAAAGAATCAGGTTACTTCTCACCCTTCCTATGAAGGAGGTCAATCGCTCTCATTAGAGCAAAGGCTTGCACAACAGGAGGAAGAAATGAAAGAATTAAGAAGGTTGAATGCAGAACTACTTCAGAGTAGTCTTCTTCTTAAGAATGCTGAAGTCCGACAGCCGAAGGAATTTGTTGTAACTACTGAGATGGATCAGGAATATCCTCCTTTATCAGTACACCCACAGAGGTCTAATCCTACGGGTCAAACGCAACAACGGTTGGCAGCACTACCATTAGTTGCAGCACCAACCTCCACGGCTGTCCAAGCTCCATTCATTGCACCTACCCAAAACCAAGTTCAACCTGACGTTTCTCAAAAGTTAATAACTACTATTGAGTCATTAACAGCTCGGTTAGAAACTATGGAAGGGAAACGGGCGCAAGTTCAACCTGAAAAGAAAGTTTACCCTGAATGGGTAGATTCAATTTCTCCTCCATCCAGTTTTGGAAACCCTATTTTCCCTACTTTCAATGGATCAGGCGACCCTGAACAACATTTGACGCATTACGTGTCTTGTTGTGATCCTATGATGGGAACTCCAGAACAACAAGAAGCAGTGAAACTCAGATGCTTCGTGCGAACCTTGCAAGGACCAGCTTTTGTCTGGTATACAAGCTTGCAATCCCGGTCAGTCATCGGATGGGAGGATCTTCGTCAAAAATTCCTTCTTCAGTTCAGCTCAACTTTGCCAAAAACGACAGTTTTCGATCTTACAAACTGCAAGCAAAGGGAGAATGAAAGAGTCTCTGATTTCATTGCTCGTTGGAAGGGATTAACGTATTCCTTGAGTTTATCACTCCCTCAGGAGGAATTATTGCCAATCTGTGTGGCAAATTTGCGTGACGAATTACGCACGCCATTGATCCCTGTGAAATACACAGGAGGGTTTCGAGACCTTACTTCAATCGCTCAACAGATTGAAGATTCCCTTATGCAGGCTAAGGTTAAATCTCGTGTAATTCCATCAGCTCCAGGAAGAAGAATGGGTAAAGCAGAAACTGCTACAGTTATGCTTAAACAGGCACCTATACCTATTTCTACTTCAAAACCTTCATCTTCTCGAAGGGCTCCACCTCCTGAGCGCCAACAACAAAGGCTGTTTCGTCCAAATGATCAAAAAGATCAACGACGAAAACAATTTGAGGATATGAAGAGTAAAACATACTCTTTCCGAAGTGAGCAAGTTCCTGGTTACTTCATTTCAGCTCTGGAAAATAATTTGGTTCAATTACCAGTGCCGAAGAGACCAAACAAGGAAGGATATGAAGACCGTCCCAATTATTGTCCCTTTCATCAAATGTTGGGACATCCCATCCAGGAGTGTTTTGTCTTTAAAGACCTCCTACAAAAGATGGTTGACTTGGGACAAGTCAAATTGAAGGGTTCTTCAGCTCATGTAGCGTGTATTACCGCTACAGATCCAGAGGAAGGAGGCGAGTGGCAGGAAGTCAAAAGCAAAACTGCGAAAAAATATGATGATTGGATGGTCAGAAAGACAATCAATCGGACCCATTCCATTTTGCGAACACAATTGAAGAAGCCCATTGTGTCTCCTACAAAAGCTGCAGTAAAGCCTCCATCAAAAGACAAATCCTCAAAAGGGCAGCGCAATTCAAAGAAGAAAGAGGAATCAGGAGAAGATGAGTATGTATCAAAGCCTAAATTGTCTTTGACTCTGGCAGATTTCATGCCATCTACTTCAAAGCCACGGGCACCGTCCCACCAAACGGCACAGCCTAAACAGGCTAATTTGGCAGAGTCTTTATCAGACGAAGAATTGATCTTTGGTTCTGTTAATATGATTCAATTAACAGATTCATATTCCAGTCTTGATGAGCCTGAATTCCCTGTATCAAATAAAGGAACCCGAGGAAGTTCTAGAGGTTCAGGATATAGGGGAAGACGTGGATCTTTCCGAAGCCACTACTCTAATTCTACCCCTGCTAGCACGGTATATGCAGCAGAAACTCGTGGTAGAGCCCTTCAGCGAGCTCAAAATGAACAAGCAAGTTCTTCTGCCAATGGCCAACTCAGCTTCGGCACAGTTATTTTGGGAGACCGATTAAATGTTCCATCTTCTTTATCTCAGCAAGTAAATGGATCTAATCAGTCTAATTTTCCAAAACCAAAGATGTTGCCAACTTCAATACAAGAGGCATCAGCTTCCAAAGCATCTGCTTCCAAGGTACCTGCTAAACCGCATATTCCTATTGGGAAACGCAGGCCTCTAGATCAAAAGTATGATATATTGAAACACTTGGCCCAAGTACCAGCCAAATTATCAATTTTGGATGCTTTGAATCTATCAAAAGATCTTCGGGAAGCACTCATCAAAGCTTTGTCAAGTCCTCAGGAGTTTGAAGCTGAAATTGCTGCAGCTGAAATTTATCACATAGAGAATAATCCTGCAGAATGCCATGCAGTGATATCTTTTACTGATAAAGACGAAGATGATGTTGTGCATGGGCACATAAAACCTTTGTACCTATCTGGCAAAGTCAATGGTATAGATGTTCGAAGAGCTTTTATTGACAATGGTTCAGGAGTCAACCTCATGCCCATTCGCACACTTCGTCGATTGGGCCTCACGGAATCTGATTTATCTCCTTCTACCATGATGTTGCAAGGATATGATAAAAATGAACAAGAACCACTGGGAGAAGTTACGCTCAGAACTCAGTTTGGAGATCTTGTTTCCAATTCAGATTTCATGATTGTTGATCAAGACTCAGCTTTCAATATCTTGCTTGGAAGACCCTGGTTACATCAGCATGCAGCTATTCCGTCATCGTACCATCAATGTCTCAAATACTGTTTCGATGGTCAAGTTGGAACATTGTATGGTGATAAGGCCCCGTTCAAAACATGTGAGTCTCAATACATTGAGGCGGAATTTTATCACATGAAGGGAAGAGAAAAATCTACAATGAAGGAAATTACCAAAGTTAATGCTCCATATGGTTTGGAAAAAATTCCAATAAATCCATTTTCACATGTGAGTACAGATTATGTGTTACCTATCAGTCAAATTGACAAAATAGGCCCAAATCAAAATACTCTTATGGAAAGATCCATAATGTCAATTACGGCAATCGAGCCAGACAACATGGGAGAAATTGGTAACTTACCAAGCAGTGATGAAAGCATAAGTGGTGACGTTTTCATTTCGTCTGCTGAAATCCAACAAGTCTATACTTCGCTAATCAGGCCAGAAGAAGTTATAGCAACACCAGAGGTGAATGTTGATGTCGATTCTCAATCCATCATCTCCTCTTTATTTCCCAAAGAAGACCCTTTTTCATCAATAGGGTCGGAAATGGAAGCTTCTTCTTCAAAATGTGAAAATTTTGACATCTCTTATGATCATGAGAATTTCGTTTTTTCATCTACTTTGCAAGTAGAAACGGAAGATATAACACATGATGAAGAGGAAGAGGAAGATCTTAGAGATGCTCCTCCAGCATTTGAAGAGGGTATCTCTACCACTGTGGATGAACTCAGAGAAGTAAATCTGGGTACAGAGAAAGATCCACGCCCCACTTTAATTAGTGCGGCCATGACCCTTGAAGAACAAGAGATGTATATTTCTTTTCTAAAGCAAAATAAATATATTTTTGCTTGGAATTATACAGAGATGCCTGGCCTTGATCCTGATGTTGCCACCCATCATTTGGGTTTGCCAAAAGAACATCGAGGATTCAAGCAAGCCGCGAGAAGAACACACCCAACCTATGCTTCCAAAATCGAGGCTGAAGTGGATAAGCTTATCAAAACTAACTTCGTCAGAGAAGTTCAATATCCCAAGTGGTTGGCTAATATTGTCCCAGTAAAGAAAAAGAACGGACAAATTAGGGTTTGCATTTATTTCAGAGATCTTAATCGGTATTGTCCCAAAGATGATTTTCCAGTTCCGATTACAGAACTCTTAATTGATGCGACGGCTGGCTATGAAGTACTTTCTTTCATGGATGGATATTCTAGATATAATCAGATCCGAATGGCCCCAGAAGATGAGGAATATACAGCCTTCAGAGCTCCTCAAGGTGTGTTTTGTTACCGGGTGATGCCCTTTGGTTTAAAGAATGCAGGTGCAACATATCAACGCGCCATGCATCGTATCTTCAAACCTTTTCTAGGGAAATTTGTTGAATGCTATGTAGATGATTTGGTGGTTAAATCCAAACAAAGTTTTGATCACTTGGCTGATTTGGAAATCATATTCCACAAGCTTCGACAACATAATTTGAAGATGAACCCCTTAAAATGTGCTTTTGGGGTAACCTCAGGAAAATTCCTCGGCTTTGTTGTACGCCATCATGGTATTGAAGTCGATCCTGAGAAGACCAAATCAATCCTTGGTATGTCACCTCCTCAGAATTTGAAAGAATTAAGAGGACTTCAAGGACACTTAGCCTATATTCGGCGTTTCATCGCCAATTTGGCAGGCAAAAGTTTACCTTTTACCAAATTATTGAAGAAAGGAGTCACTTACCAGTGGACTAAAGAATGTCAAGAAGCATTTGATGTTCTCAAGAAATACCTCTTAAGTCCACCAGTACATATGCCACCTGTTGAGGGTAGACCTCTTATCCTCTATGTGACAGCTTTAGAGCGATCATTGGGTGCCTTTCTCGCTCAAAAGAATGATGCTGGGAATGAAAATAGTCTCTACTATCTCAGTAGAACTATGCTTGAAGCAGAAACCTGGTATTCGAGTATTGAAAAATGCTGCCTAGCATTAATCTTTGCAGTTCAGAAACTGAGACACTACCTGCAACATCACGAGGTCCAATTGGTATCTCGTAATAATCCACTCAAATTCATCCTTAGTCGTCCAATGCTTACAGGACGTCTGGCAAGGTGGGCGGTTATTTTACAGCAGTTCGACATCCAGTATGTGTCTCAAAAGGCAATTAAGGGCCAAGCTCTGGCTGATTTCCTGGCTGAACACCCTTCAGTGGAAGACACGTATTCAGATATCGAACTCCCTGATGTGGAAGTTTTTTCTATTCAAGAGAATCCTCAAACATGGGAAATGTATTTTGATGGTGCTTCTAGAAGTCCAACAGGGAAGAAAATGGAAAATCCTAAATTTAACAAAGTTGGTTTAGGAATTGTGCTCATTTCTCCAGATAAGGCAGTGTTACCTTATTCCTTTTTGTTGTGGGAAGGTGGTACCAATAATGAAGCTGAATACCAAGCTCTCATTGCAGGCTTGGAGTTAGCACTTCAAGCACAAGTGAATCACTTAAAGGTGAAATGTGATTCAGACCTGGTAATCAAACAAGTCAATGGGGATTATGCCATCAGAAAAGAAGAATTAATCCCTTTGTATGATTACGTCAGAGAGTTAATGTCGGAATTCCCTTCAGAACCGACATTTTCTTATGTCCCAAGATCACAAAATGCTCAAGCTGATGCACTGGCTAATATAGCCACAGCTTTAGCAGATCCAAATCGGGACGAGACAACCATCGGTATTGCCCACCGTCGTGCAATTTCACCTTATGTTCAAGTCAGAACAGAGGAAATTAATGAAATTAGTCCCATTCCTGAACCATATGGTCATACTACAGGATGGATGTCACCTATCAGGGAATACCTTCAAAATGGAACACTTCCACCTGATAGAGACGAGAGAGAACAAATTCGGCGACGTGTGGTCAATTTTACTCTTTATGATGGTCCAAACCACCTCGAGAAAATTCTCTACAAACGTGGTTTTGATGGAGTTCTCTTCAGATGTATTGATGGTGAAGAGACAATGGCTGTCATAAAAGAAGTGCATGCAGGAGTCTGTGGTTCCCACCAGTCTGGACATAGACTGTCTGATCAAATTCGAAGGCTTGGATACTTTTGGCCTTCAATGATACAAGATTGTGTTAATTTCACAAAGAAGTGTCATTCATGCCAAGTATATGCCAATTTCATTCATCAACCTCCAGAGTTGCTTCATACGGCTAAATACTCATGGCCATTTGCCACATGGGGAATGGATGTGGTAGGACCTTACCCTTCAGCTACGGCCAAGCAGTTTAAGTACATTCTTACTGCTACTGATTTCTTTTCCAAATGGGCAGAGGCAGTACCTCTCAAAGAAGTCAGTTCTAAATGCATTGTTAGCTTCATCAAGTCTAACATCATTACTAGATTTGGTGTCCCTCATACCATATTGACAGACAACGGCACCAACTTCTGTTCTTCTGAGGTAAAGAGATTGTATCAAGAATACAACATTAAGTCCAACCATTCATCTCGATATCATGCAGCGGCTAATGGCCAGATAGAGGCCTTCAACAAGACTCTTTCAAATATACTGCAAAAGATGGTGGATAAAGATAAGAGGTCATGGCCTGATAAACTCTTTCATGCTTTATGGGCTTATCGGACTACCACTCGCAATGCAACGCGGTCTACTCCATATTAATTAGTATATGGAACAGAATCAGTCGTGCCAATTGAAGTTCAATTACCCTCACTCAGAATAGCCATTTGTGATCAGTTATCGACAGATGAGCAATCCCAAAAGCGTTTGAATGAATTGGAACAGTTAGATGAGAAGAGATTGTGCACTTTGCACCACTTGGAAATCTATCAGAATCGAATAGCACGAGCTTTTAACAAAAAAGTTCGTCTTCGTTCATTCATTCAGGGAGAATTGGTATTGGTTCTCAGAACACCAATGATACCAGGAAAGAAACCTCCCAAGCTTGAACCAAAATGGGAAGGGCCTTATTCAGTACATAAGGTCTATTCCAATGGAGCGTATTCTCCGATTTCAATGGATGGAGAACACATCACGACTCCAACTAATGCCAGATTTCTGAAGAAGTATTTTGTATAAACACAAAATATTGTTCCTAGAACCAAGACTTACAATTGGTTCATACACCAAGGTCCGATATGACCTTAAACTACACCAAGGTCTGGTATGACCTTAAACTACACCAAGGTCCGGTATGACCTTAAACTACACCAAGGTCCGGTATGACCTTAAACTACACCAAGGTCCGGTATGACCTTAAACTACACCAAGGTCCGGTATGACCTTAAACTACACCAAGGTCCGGTATGACCTTAAACTACACCAAGGTCCGGTATGACCTTAAACTACACCAAGGTCCGGTATGACCTTAAACTACACCAAGGTCCGGTATGACCTTAAACTACACCAAGGTCCGGTATGACCTTAAACTACACCAAGGTCCGGTATGACCATAAACTACACCAAGGTCCGGTATGACCTTAAACTACACCAAGGTCCGGTATGACCTTAAACTACACCAAGGTCCGGTATGACCTTAAACTACAACTTCGTCCAACATGACGTTAAACTGTGTCACCTTCAATGTCTGAGATGACATTAAACTAAATTTTGTCCCTGCAACATGACATTAAACTGTGCAGCACCAATAGTCCTAACTGCAAGACTTTAAACTGCATAGTCCCTGATTTTGTCCTACATGACAATAAACTGTATAGAAGTTCCTATATTTTGTCCGAGATGACATTAAACTATATTTTGTCCTAGCGACATGACATTAAACTGTGTGGCACTTTCATCGTCCAGCATGACGTTAAACTGTGTTTAGTCCCTTATTGTCCTACATGACACTAAACTGTATTCTGTCCGAGATGACATTAAACTATATTGTGTCCTAGCAACATGACATTAAACTGTGTGGCACTTCCAACGTCCAGCATGACGATAAACTGTAAAAAGATCAGAACTGATATCCTCATATTGATTCACCTTAGTCTTAGCTACATGACTTTAAACTGTACAGCATCAGTTCGTCCTTGCTATATGACGCTAAAACTATACAGCAATGGTCCAGTATGACTTTAAACTGCAACTTCGTCCCACACGACATTAAAACTGTGAAAAAGTTCCATAAACAGTCCAGCATGACCTTAAAACTGCATCATTCCTGGTCCATGTATATGACCATAAACTATTTGCAAATATGTCCAGCAAGACGTTAAATTGTGACGTCCTAACTACATGACGCTAAACTGTATAAAAGTCTCTCACGTCCGGAAAGACGTTAAACTATATAATCATCAAAAGTCCAGCATGACATTAAAACTGCACAATCCCCCTTTCGTCCAATATGACGTTAAACTGTATTGTCCCCATCGTCCTAACTACATGACGCTAAACTGTACAGAAAATCCTTGATATGTCCTACATGACATTAAACTGTGCATCGTTAAGGTTGTTATTACCTCTTGTTTCTCACACCGAGTATGACTCACGTGAGCTTAGAGCGAACATCAACCATAACACTCCCTTTGGGCCACTAACCATGTGTAAGTCCCAACAACATTTTTTTTTTATTATTTAGATCATTGTCCACAAGAACAACTTGATCATTAATTCATTCTTTAATTGAACTACACAGACTTTGATCCTTGCCCTCCAGGCTGGGTATGTAGGCAACCTCCCAAAGGTTCAAGCCCAAAAACAATCTTTTCACATTGGTTCACCACAATCTCATATGATGATGATTTGTGAAACCACCCTTGGAATCAATATCTTTACATTGATTCACTTTCGTCCTTGTTATATGACGTTAAACTATACAACACTTTTGTCCAGTACGACAATAAGCTACAATATTCTTTGATTTCCTCATTTGAGAAGGAACCATTATTAACATTGATTCTTTTTCAATCATGGTTTTCATTTTCAAAAAGACTATGTACATACATGGTAATGCCTAAACTTTTTATCTTAGGTTAAAACCATCATTGCACTAAAGTCCCTTTTCACCCTTCACATGTACGAACCAAATTTGTACAAAGGGTAGTTTCTAGAACTACGTGGACTTGATTCCCATCTTTATGGGATACGTAGGAACATTCGAGTGTCCCTCGAATCCAGTCCCAAGTATTTTGGGCCTAACCCCAAATTTCACTTTCAGTCCCTTGGCTGAAAAGTCCTCATGAAAACACACACTGTGTATTCATTTTTATGGTCCGAATTCTATGACCCCAAAAAACTAAGATCACTCATCCTTTCGTCCTGCACGACGTTAAACTGCATTTCAAGAACTACGTATGGCTTGATTCTCATTCTTATGAGATACGTAGTGAAGTCCAAGTTTCAATTCAGGACCCAGCCACAACATGATTATGGTTTTCATTGACCTATGTATCTCTATATACATTGGAAAATACCCATCTTTATGTATTATAATCCTAACCTTAAATATTTTCAGATCTTCATAACCCTTTTCATGACTTATGGTCACAAAAATGTCAAACTTCTGAGAATTCTTTTGCCTGACTATGCAGCACGTGCCCATAGGTGGCCTTGCATAAACAGTCCACATAACAGACTTGTCAGCCAAGAGATGCTATTTATTTGACCATGCAGCCAATGCCCATAGGTGGCCCTGCATGTTTTCAACCCCCTAACGGGTTTGTTAAATAATAGTAACTTCATTCTTGGGAAGAATGCCTCTTTTGTCCTTATTTGTCTTAAACGACAGTATGTAGGGATCCGCAAAAATAGCCATCCTTAACATATTTGTCCCATATCCTTTTTCATGATCTGAAAGTATTCAAGTCTATGGTTTATTCTTCTTCCCTACGTTTGGGTCAGACCTTCGTAGGAGTGATATTCATCCAGTTCTTCGATATTCTTGTTTGGAAATATCTTCTCCATATTCAAGTACCTCTTTCCATACAACAAACTCTATGCTTTAGAAAATTTGAATCTCCATAAACTTTCACTGGCTTTTAGCACTAGGAAAGTAAATTTCTGAGAGTTCTTTTGCCTAACTATGCAGCACGTGCCCATAGGTGGCCTTGCATAAACAGTCCACATAACAGACTTGTCAGCCAAAAGATGCTATTTTATTTGACTATGCAGCCAATGCCCATAGGTGGCCCTGCATATTTCAACCCCCTAACGGATTTTGTTAAATAATAGTAACTTCATTCTTGGAAACTACTTCTTCTAATGCTATTTAGCTCTTTTTCATATCATTCCTCAGATTCAAATATTCTTAAGTCATAGTTTACATATTTTCTCTCATACTTGAGTATGGTAATTTGTTTTCAGATAAATTATCAAGGAATTGAATCCATTTTAATCCATTTTTCGGTCAAAGCTATTTCGACCTTAAACATTAGCCTCTTTTTGTCCGGCATGCATGACTTTAAACTGCCCACACAAAAGACAAAGGAACTCTGAATAAAAGTCAAGTTCCAGCTCACTAAATATACATTTTTTGTATGATTTAGGTAATATTGAGCAGTTAAAAGATTCAATGTTTGTAGGGTTATTTGTAAATAATCCTAGTAAAAATCAAACTATGATTACTAGGCCCATTGGCTTAAGTAAATTTGAAGCAGGTAATGAAAGAATGCAGGTACAAATGATTGGAGACGAAAGTGTTTTTCATTGATACACAAGAGTTAGAAGGACATCCACAGATTGGAGTCTCTTCTCTTTTTCAAGAATTACAAGAGGCTTTCAACGTAACACTTCATTTGATTTACGGCATCCCGAGCTTCATCAGCAACCACCTGGAATTCATTCATTCAACTGGAAACAAAAAGGAGATGCAGTGATACCAGCTCTTCTTGGAACAATTTTAAAAGGATGTTCTTGAGTGCGGTTTGAGAAAATTTTCTGCTGATCAAACAGTGACTCTGTTTCTGTCCAAGAGACTTGGAAGTTGGATACATGGATTTGAGAATGGAGCATTGGAAGTAAAGAGCCATTTGAAGAGAGTACTCTTTTCAGATATTGCTCTAATACCATGTTTGTCTTCTCTCCACCAACCGGTAGTGGAAAACATTTCAGCCCATGGGTTTGCCATTTTCATATCTGCAAGGAAATGGCATGCAAGGAGAATTTGAAAGTTCACACCATTGTTGTTGCTTTTAATGCACAGCATAACCGAAATGAAGGAGTAGCAGCGCAGCTGCATTTCAGGTGTATAGTTGTTTGCATTTGGAACATTGACTCTTTGCAAGTGACCATGACCACATAGAGACAGGTAGATGCTCTGTGGGAAATTAAGATGATATTTCTTCAAGTACTTAGCCAAATCTGGAAGAGTGCTGTCGCAGATGTCATAGTAATCAGGGCCAATGATGTTCATCATGTCATCAATCCGCTTGCTAGCCAGTTCATAAGTCGTTCCAATTCCCTTGGGAACCACTGAATCTGCACAAAAGATGAATAAACTAACTCTTAAATGGGTTTATTTTTCATAAATTTTGTGAAGAAATTTGAAAAAATGGCTAAGGCATTAAGGCGCGCAAGTCTACAAAATGGCGCGCAAGTGATCACGTGTCGCGCTAGTTTTCGTCGCGCAAGTATAAACCACGCAAGTACGAATACCTTTACAGGAGCGCGACATCAAGGAAAAACAGAGCAGACTTGCGCGGCTTAGGTGACCTGCGCGGCGAGAGCTCGAGAAGGTATGAAGTCCGGAAATCCGGATACTTGTACGGAGGTGAGGCCGTATATTTATAGGCCAGGAGGCCTACCTGCGCGCCATACCAGAGGGTTTAAGGCCTGCGCGACGCAGACTTGCGCGCCTCCCTCTGCGCACTGAAGACTTGCGCGCCTCCCTTTTCCTTTAGAGGGATTCGATTTCCTCAGAGTCAAATCCTCATTTTCTCTCCGGATCCAACTCTGAGGGGGGACTTTTGTTGACGCTCCTTTCGTCACGGAATCTAAAGTTCGGAAAAGGGAATATCTGAGCTCAAAGTGATTAATCCTTTGAAGAAACATCAAAAATCGACAAAGGGATGAAAAAGGAGAACATTGCCCATAGGTCGCGCAAGTTCCCTCTTGGTCGCGCAAGTACACTTGCGCGCCGCCTCAACACTTGCGCGACCCCTCATGGTCGTGCAAGGGACTTGCGCGACAGATCTGGTAACCGCCCAGTAACCGCCCGGGGTCTTCTTTTGCCTATAAATAGACCCTGTGGGCCCCCCATTCGAGAGGATCTTTTTCCAGAAACTCGGATCAAAGCTCCCGACGCCCAAGTCTCTTCTCAAAGCTTCCAGAACACTTCTAAGGTAATTTCTTACCTAGAATGGAAGATCTAAAGGGAAGAAGGAAGGCCAAGTGTTGAAACTTATCAAACACTTGCGCGCCGACTTAATTCCTTCAATATAACTTGCGCGTCCCCTCTCTGGAAGAACCTCAAGAGGATGATAAAGGGTTTAATAAAGAATCGCTCAAGTATTTCAACTCTGGTTGTAAATCGCGCAACTATCCCTCATGTCGCGCAAGTATACTTGCGTGACCAATACTTGCGCGCCGCCGCAGGACTTGCGCGACTTTTAATACTTGCGCGCCCCTATCTTTTTGGGTGCCCATCTTGCCCATTTTACCCCTCTTAAGCCATTTCACCTTTCCTATTCAAGATTCAGTCTTCAAGATACTCTTCAAAAGCCATTTACGGCATGATTTCTTGATTTGACATCCTTATCTGAAAGGAATTCTGTGAAATACCTCTCAACACCCAGTGATTTAAACATCTTTATGTCACCAAAGATTGAGAGTTCATTCATTTCAACCTCATCCTTTAAGATGAGAAAATTCTAACCTGAGTCTCCTTTTCAGGAATAAGACTCAGTCATAACCTTGGGCTTCCTTTTCAGGAGTAAGCCCCAAGTCCCCTAACCTAGGCTTCCTTCTCAGGAATAAGTCCTAGTCATAAATCTTGGGCATCTTTCTTAAGAATAAGCCCCAATCAAGTTCCCAAACTTGGGCATCCTCCTCAGGAGTAAGCCCCAAACCTTAATCCCTAACCTGGGTCTCCTTTTTAGGAATAAGACTCAGTCATAACCTTGGGCTTCCTTTTTAGGAGTAAGCCCCAATCAAGTTCCCAAACTTGGGCATCCTCCTCAGGAGTAAGCCCCAAACCTTAATCCCTAACCTGGGTCTCCTTTTCAGGAATAAGACTCAGTCATAACCTTGGGCTTCCTTTTCAGGAGTAAGCCCCAAGTCCCCTAACCTAGGCTTTCTTCTCAGGAATAAGTCCTAGTCATAAATCTTGGGAATCCTTCTTAGGAGTAAGCCCCAAGTCTCTTAAAATTTCTCTTAACCAGTCATAAATTACCTTTTTTGGGTTTCCTTTTCAGGAATAAAACCCAATCATAAGTCACCTCCTAACTTGGGCATCCTCCTTAGGAGTAAGCCCCAAGATTAGAGTATTCAAATCTCCATGAAGCACATATAACTTTGTGGACCCTGTTCTTGGATTTTCTCCCTAAAAGTAAATCCTAAACTTTCGTCTATCTGGGCAGTCATCTATACATAAGCCCCAAAACAAATTCTTATGATTGCATCTTTTATGGCACAATTGTCTGAATTTTACAAATACCTCTTGTTTCTCACACCGAGCATGACTCACGTGAGCTTAGAGTGTAAAAGTAATTATGACATTCATCTTTGAGCCATCAATCATAAAACATCATATCCCATTCCTCGAACTACGTGGGTTCTGATTCCTTTTTTTCAAAAAAAACAAAGGATACGTAGGTAGCCCATTTATGGGTTCGATCCCAACATTGAAATAATCTCTGTCCTTCTGAATGACGATAAACTTCAAGTGCCCCACTGAGTGGCTTTAAAACCAGCCTGGTCATCAAAATGACCAAGAGACTTTTATATAAATGTTTTGAAGGATACCATTGACCAAGAATCTCTAAACAAATATAGATGATTCTATATTGATGAAGAACCTCGAATACATATAAAAGATTCTCTAAATTTCTTGCATATTTAATCATTGATTGTTAAAACTAAAGGAAAGCTCATTTTATACTTGGTAATGTAATAAGGATTCACGAACTTAACTTAAATCTATAAAGAGAGTCCCGGAGTAGACAATAATTCCCCTCAAAAAGGTGTGATGAGTCCGACCTCCCATCCTCTCGACCAATGCAAATTCCCAAGCCTCATTAGCCCACAAGCTAATGAGCGCCTGCCTTTGGAAAGTAGGTCCGAACGGATGTGGAATCATTGGATGTTTCCGGTTCTACGAACAAACCCGTTAGAAACCGATCGGAACGTTTGAATCTCCCGTCCAGGAGGTCATCCCCGGATTCCGCGCGAAACAATCATGAACCTGAGAGAGGATCATTAGAAGAGACAAATGATAAGATAACATCCATAATTGATCAAGAATAAAAAGAGAGATAATGTACCTAGGGATTATATTTAAATTATCTCCAAATCTGTCAACCTTATTCCATTGATAAATTCTTAAAAAAAATATGACTAAATTAAAATTTGAGTTCATGGTGACGATGGCCATTATACCTTTTCTGTTGACTCTAAGTTGTCTTCATTTTCTGCTTAATGGATATGTCTTTTTCTATGATTTCATTATCTATATCAAGTCCTAGTAGAATAAATTCTCTAATAACATCTTAAAATTTTGGATTTATATGATTTTTTTTCCATAGATATCTTCATTTGGGTCCGTCTAAATTCTCGATTGAAAGAAATTATTGTAAGAAAACTCAACAAGAGGAAGGTGTTGATCCCAAAAACCTATGAAATACATATAAAAATATATTAGCATATCATTTTGGGTTTAGATTAGTTTTTCAATCCAACCATGTATATGGGGATGATACACCATAATGAAACTAAACTCTATATCCAGAGCATACTGAAGACTTATCCTAAACATTATAGTAAACCATAGATCTTGTTTAGATAAAACAGAATGTGATACTTCAAAAATACTTACCACATCCTTAATATAATTTCTATAAAGATGATATATAGAGAAATATTATCTAATGAAAATTTAGTGTGTGTAGTTCATAATGGGATTGACTACAACCCATATAGCATTGTGAACTTTTGATGTTTTGGGGAATTGAACGACAAAATGCATTGTTATTTTTTCCCATTTATATTCTAGAATGCGTAATGGTTGTAATATCGCCTTATAAGTTTTCCTCTTAACCTTAAATTACTAACATACCAATCACTAAGATATATACTCAATAATATCTATCATCGTGATGTCTCACCAGAAATACACTTTATGATATCTATACATCTTTATAATTTTAGGATGAATAGATAAAGCGAAACTGTGAGCTTTATCCAATAGCTCATTCTTCATATCTAATATGGATGAAACACATATATGATTTCTATACCATATCATACCATCCTAATCAAGGTTAAACTCCTTAACATTTTTCACTTTCTTTTGAAGTTTCATATCATCCTCTTACACCTCTTTAATCTTTAATTAGGTAGATGGTTAAACACTCATTTGAGAAAGAAAATTTGTTTTCCATCATATAGTATTTCAAGATCCATCCTTTGAAAATCCAGAAATATTGGATCTTTTTTTATCCCCATCATACATAATCTATCATGATCCTTTCATCTGAGAGCGCATGATACCATATTTTCAATCCTAGGGTGGTAATGTATTGAGTAGTCATAATATTTTATAAATTCCAACCATCTTATATTTCACATATTTAACTGTTTCTATGTGAATATATACCTTAAAATTTTATGACCAGTATATATGTCAAACCATTATCCATAAATAAAAATTCACCAAATATTTAATGAAAAAGTTATTTTAGGTAAATCCAAATAAGGAGTTGGTTAATCAATGTCATTATCTTCTAATAGGCGTGAGTCATAAGTTATCTCTATATCATTATTATTCAGAAATCATCACAATACTTCCACTAATTCATATTTATTGATTACAACCTCGTTTTTACTATAGGGTATTGTAAGCACTGGACCACTAACTAATATTCTCTTCTTTTCCTTAAAGATTCCTTCACATTAATCTGTCCAAATGAACTTATCAAAATTCCATGTTAACTTGGTTAGTGGATTAGATAATCAGGAAAACATTTCCACAAAGTGATGATAATATTATGTTAAACTAGGAAAACTATGGATCTCATTCAATATGGATGGTCTGGTCTAATGTTCAATGAAATCTATCTTCGAAGGATATATTAATATATCCTTTCTTGATATTACTTGACCTAAAAAATTGAACATTCCAAATACAGAATCCACACATTGTAATATTTTCATATGGATTATCATTCATAAAGGTCATAAGTACAATTCTCAAGTGATCATCATGATATTACTTTCTCTTTTAATATATAAAAATATCATCTAAAAAGACTACCAAAAACTGATCAAGGGAATCTATAAAGACTATATTCATTAAAAAAATAATGATTGTATAGGAATTAGTATTACCAAATGGAATCACTATAAATTAATAGTGATTATACTTTTTATGGAATAGAGTCTTGGGAATATTCTATTTATAAACACATAGTTAATGTAATCTAGAATGAAGGCCAATATTATAAAGGTATGGAGCATCTGAAAATTCGTCAAACAATTCATCAATACTATAATATGATACTTGTTTGGGATAGTGATTTAATTTTGTTACCAATAATCAATTAACAGTTTCTTTGATCCATATTTATTATTAACAATAATATCTGGTACTCCCCATGGTGATGCACTTGACCAAATAAATCGCCTTTCAAGATTATCTTGGAGTTTCATATTTAGTTCAGACAACTATTTTATGGTAATTCTACAAGGATAATTTGAAATAGGTATAGAAACATGTATGAATTCTATCGAGAACTTAGTATCCAAATTCAGTGTAAGGAAAATGTATACTTATAGAAGTACATAAATAATCTCCAAAAAATATGGATATATTTGAGTTTGAGTTTCTCCCCAACCATCTGATATCAACTCCCATTTGGAATATGAAACCAGACCCTTATAATGGATGCACTTTTCATCAGATGTTTAAATTTATTATCATAAAAACTTATGATCAGAAGTTGGTACAAAATATAAAATTCTATGTCCCTATTCTAAAATTTTATGTGGTATTTATGTAATGAAATCCTTTCCATTCCTAGGATTACATCAAAATATAAAAAAAATAACAATATTTTTTGTAAGAAAAATTCCATAAACATCAACTTGATAAGAATCATAATCTTGAGTTGCAATTTTCATAACACTAGAGGTTTTAACTTCTAACTAAACCTATAATCACTATGGTGGTATAGTTTTACTCCTATAAATTTATTTAGATATAAAACTATGGGAAGATATAGAAATAAATAAGAAATAATTATTTTTTAGAGTAGATGGTATGTGTATCTTTCACCACATCATTATGTTACCCCTCATCAAAAATAGTGATAACATGAGATTTCCATTTATATCAAGAATTAAGAGGTTGTTGATGCTGATCAACAACATTAACCTCCAGAGTTCTGAAATAGTAAGAAAAATTCCCTATAATACATTCATTTATGTCACTAGAGTGTGGGTGGTTCATTATGTAGTGTTTTCTCTATATTCTCACAATTACATAACTTATTCTTATCACTTTGGAATTAAATTTCCCAATGAACATATTTTACAAAATTTAAACTTTTACCATTTTTCTTAACAAAACATCATCCATGTTTCCTTATACACTTTGAGCATAAATAAAATATCATATTCTTCTCTCCATGGTTAACAGAATTTCCATTGAATTGGATTTTTTTATCAAAATCTTGAGATTTATGGGTAAATTTATTCTCCATATCCTCCTCGATGGAACATTGAATGATATATTCATAGATACTAAATCCCATTATATATAACTATATTATAGACTTGGTTTCAGGCCACTAAATAATAGTTCATACCTACTTTTATGTTTGATGATAATTCCATAAGCGTACCTATAAAGTCTTGTAAAATTTACCTCAGTGGTACTATTGGATTCATAATACACCCTTTTGAGGTCATGAGATTCCTTCTCCGTTTTCAATAAATGAATATGAGGAAAGAACTTATTGAAAATTGATCTCAAAAATTCATCCCACTTCGTGGAGTCAATTTATTCCAATTTCCACATGTTTCTAATAAAAAATCCACATTTGGTCAATATCACCTTCAAAATGATAAAAAAATAGAATAACATTATTAGGTTTTGAACACTATAGAATGGAATCTATATTCAATGTTACTGGTCCATTTATTAGTAGTTAGTGGATCAATAGACCCACTAAAATATGGTGGGTGCTACATCATGAATGACCCAACAAAATGATTTTACCTCCTTTTCTCATTGGGAATTTCAGGTTGATACATATCTTGGGAAAGTTGTGTGAGAATAACCACATGATATTATATTCCACATTCCATAACATTTGGTTTATTCTAAGTAAAATCATTCCATTTTCCATTTAATTAAACAATAAAATGGTTCATTCAGGTTCTAGCCATCAAATTAAATAAAATATCATACTGTGAGCAATAATAATCATAGTGGAAAACCATATAATCATGAAAGATAACTTATAGGATGTATAAATCATGACCCCTTCTTCAATAAATCCATATTTTTAATTTATTTATACATTATAATTATCAAAAAAATTCGGATGTTATCCTATAATTAGAATTACCCATACGGTTCTCAATAAAATCATCCCATACTTTTTTCAAAAAGGATATAAAAAATTTCCATGATACCAACTATAGATACCCATACTCTTATAAAAAGGTATTATATTTTTTTAGATGAATTTTCTTTACATAACATAACAATCCACACAAGAATAGTATAGATATAGTGACTTTGGAGACATGGACACGTAAATAAATGGTTTATAAATGATGTACATTATATTCCACTAAGTTGATTATAACTCTCTCCCTTAGAAATATTATACTTCATAACCCCGAGAAAGAAAACAAAATAATGTGTGAGATTAGAAGCCTGGTAAGGGTAAAAAAGGGAGATATCAATAATAACTTGATCATAACATGAACATAAGAGTATAAGAATATAATAATATCATTTAAAAATTAAATCATGAATATCATAAGTCATTATCCTGAGTAAAGGCATAAATCATGGATGTTAAAAATAAATTAATAACAAGAGAATGAACGAACCTAAACTATTAAAGAATAATATTATCATAAGACATTGAAATGTTATATACACATAAGCCTAGAAAATCATTCCCTTAGTATTCAAATTCAATAGAAACACTATCATAGTGGAATGAGTTCACTCACTAAAACATTATAGTATTCATTATTCACTCCCAATACTAAAATATTCGAAATATTTCCTTACTTCTTCAGGTTCACACCCCATTGAAGTTCATTTTATCTATTGAGATATCAATCTTTACACAATGTATTACAGGGATATATAGATCTCAGCCTTACCATAATTAAAATTATACATATGTTTTCCATAAGATAATTAAACATTCATCACATTAGAAAACATTATAAGAAATTATCATCAAAAAAATATATTATAGCATAACCAATAGAAAAGGTATGAGTTTTGAAAATATCTTAAAATTTCATCATATAATAACCCATGGAAAAGGAATAGTCTTAATAAAGTAATTTTTAAAAAATAATTAATCCATCTATTTTAATATTATTAATGGTATCCTTTTACCATACCCCCAATAGAGAAAAAGTGAAATCAATGGTTATTTTATTCGATGAGTAGAAATACCCATTAAAAATCATTAAACATTTCTTGAGGAAAATATAGTTTCTATTTTGAAATCAATCCATTAAAATAAAAAAATTATCAAAACTATTATGCAAATAATTTAATTTAAAAAAACCCTAGATACTTGTGAATTTTGTTTCAACCCATTGAATACTCATGGAGGTGATAAATTTTTTTCATGTGAAATAACATAAAAAACATTCGTTTCATAATTTTGAAAAAAAATAAAAAGTACCTCAACTAGAAGAAAACAAGAAGAATATTTTAAAGATAATTATTTAAAAAGTTAAAAATGGATAATTTTTTTTAAAATTAGAAGAATACAACAAATCTTTTAAAAAACATTTTTTTAAAAATGGATATGAAAGAAAATGGTTTTTTATCAAAGATAGAAATATTGTCAATTTCCCTTAGAACAAAAATTTATTTATTTTTATTACATAAGGTGATGAAAGTGAAAGTAAGGAATATAATTCCCATAAATAACAATAAGAGAATAAAATTTATGAGTTTCTTGATAGGTAGATCAAAATAATTCTTCATCAGAAACTTAATCGTAAAATGTCCTGATAAACATTGGGATTGTAACATAAAACCCTTTAGCACTTTGGTAATATTTGAATCACAAGTCCCATGAAAGAAAACACATTATATAGATTTTTTATCCCATAAATTCCAAGATCAGAATAATAAATTGAATTCATTGGAATTTTTTACAACACATAAAATAAATAAGTGTTGTATAAGGAATATGTCCCACAGAAATAAAAGTGCAACGAAAATCTCTTACCTTATGTATGAATTTATTCATACACATTAGAACCTACTATGTAATAATTATATTTTTATTATAAATAAATTATAATACTATATAAATATATACCGTATCATATATTATTTACTTAAAACATTTTATCACAAATTTTAATCACTTATTTATTAAAATTACTATTCAGGGTGATATATGCATCATTTTTCATGTATGTTTTAGTTATTGAGTTGTGGTAATTGTATTTTTATCATGATTAAATCATATAAAAAGATTAGTAATGATATAAATATAATAAATATTTATTATACAATAATTTGGATTCATTTATAAAAAATATAAATATGAAAATGAATTACATCGTTCCTGGAGACGTTATGTCGAACATACGCATGAACATTGTATATATTTGGTGATGGATGGAATTATAGAATGTTAAATAATAAATAAACATTATAGAACCATTTTTATATAATATATATAATATATTTTTATTAAATATATCCATATTACTATCCCAATTAAAAATATATAAAAATAAAATCACAATGCTTTACGGTGGTAGTCGTCCACATGTACACACAATCGAAATTATCATTTTTCAAAGGTTTGGAATGTAAGATATTTGATATGATAATATAATTAAAAAAGTATTATTATATCATAATTATAATATTTAAAATTAAACCCATCATAATAACAACCCTTACAATATTTTTATGAGAAACAAATTATATCACTATGTGGAGATGACAAGCCATATGTACGGATGATAGATATTTCACTTCCCATTTGATGGAAATAAGATGAATAAAAGAGGTTTTATAATGATAATAAATTTTTAATATATTGAAGAATTTTCATTATTATTATATTAATAATATAACAGATTTAGAGGTGGTAAAAATAATCAAAATGAAATCAATTTATCAAGGTGAGTATGATTTCATTGAAATAAATACGTTAGATATGCTCATTAGGGGTCTAGGTTTGGTCATTATAGAAGAACCAAAACTCTATAATACGTATAGGTGAGTGTATAAGGGAACTTGTCAGAGTTTGGGTAACCTCTAAGGCAAAAAATGGTGTGAAGATTAAAAAATATGGGTGCCCTTTTATAATTAAGGGGGTGTTCTCTTTCTAGAAAAAATGATAAATTTGATGATCGATGATTGATTATAGGGGGGGTGACTTTTGTGAAAACACTCATGTAAGTTTCACCACTTATTAAAGTATTCCAAAATTGTTTTATTCATATAATTAGAGATACCCAATAGTTCTATATCAATGAGTGGCCTGCTTTCAAAATATAGGTGCTCGTTGGGGAGTTTGGTCAACGATACTTAAGAACTCACATTGATCAAGAGGATGGGAGGTTGGAATCATCATAAACTTTTTGGGGGAATTATTTCATACTTCAAGACACTCCTATATAATTATTAAATGTTAACAAATCCTTCATTTATTTCCATGTATGATGTGGGTACCCTTGAATTAGAAATCAATTATTAGCATGTATGGAATTTAGAATCACTTGTATGTATTTGATAATATTCAATAATGGAGATATATATATATATATATATATATGTGAGTTTCTCTACCAATTTTACCATCTTATGTACAAATAATGGATTCTTTGTTCGTTGTTATAATGGTTCTTGTTTTCAGCCACATTGTGGGGCATTATAGAGTTTATCTTCATCCTAGGAGAAATGATTTATTTTGATGTTGGGATCAGACCCATGGATGGGCTTCCTATGAATCCTTGTGAATGGATTTGGAAGCCAAATAGTTTGGTGGTACTTAAAAAAAAATCACACCTTTTGGTTTCATGTTATAATGACCGAACCATCTTGTCTACCTTCATGCAACAAGGACATACATGAGAAAAATGACTAGTCAGGTTTCAATGTAGGACTTATGCCAAAGTGGACCAAGGAACCTAGAAGGGATATATGCTCCTAGGTTGGAAATGGATCTACTTGAAATGTGACCCATAAAGAATATAGTTGATTTATGGTTTTGGGTTTGGAACTCTGGAGGCTATCAATGTATCCCATTTTGATAAGAATCATAGCCCACATTATCCGGTGTTAAGGACCGACACCAATGGAGTCCCTCTTATAGTTTGTATCGTAGTTTAGTATGGCCCATTCAGAGTACTAATTTGAGTATTATTTATGAAAATTATTCCCTTGTAACTTGGGGGTTTTATGGGCTTACTCCTGAGGAATCTTACCTGGTGAATGAGTATGGTGACTTAGTTAGGTATTATTTCAAATAGGAGGAACATAGGTTCAATGGCATCTTACACATGGAATGGTTCCCAAACGAGGATGATCGTGAAGATGTAATGATCCCCACAAACATCTAAGACCGCATGATTCATGCTCAATATGAGAAAAGAGATGAAGTTGTGGATCTGAGAAAACATAAAATATGGTTTTCCCAAAGTTTTGATATATTGGACATGAGGACCAACGCCTTTGGAGTCACTCTAAAGGAAGACAATAGGATGATCCAGGAAAACATTATATGCCAGAAAATTAATAATATCATGTGGATAGAAATATCATAACTAACCAATAATCACACTTGAGTCCTGATTGGTGTGATATACAATAGTATGTCTAATATCTGGAAAACTATATGATCCTTCTTCCACTGGTGGAAGACACGAATGATACAGGAGAAGAGGAAACAACTTTGATGCACCCATTCCCTATCTCATTTCATATATAGGACAGTCACATCAGACGGCTCTATGGGTATGACCTTGGAGGCGAATAGTAGAAAGAGTATAAAATCTTTTGAGAAAGGATAAGTGCTCAATATAGGAGGGAGTCCCTAAAATTTTTTCTTGGAGGAGTATATAAATCCTTATAATAGGGAAAGGCAAGCATGATCTTCACCATCCACAAAATTAATTAGAGGCCCCTAGTCTCAGAGATGATGGGGTTAGGTCAAGGACCAAACCCTCATGTTCAAACCCAGGAGATCCCTTACATCATCAACATGGTCTGAGTCCTTATGACCATAATAATGCATATCTACACACACCTCAATGACCCTACCCATCAGGGAGGATAAGCATGGGACACCACTGGCCAAATTAATGCATTCCCAAATTGTAGACATGCAGGTGCGCCTCATTCCTTGGGTTTTTATGTTCCAAGGCTTCGATGGAGGTTGCAATTTTGTCACCCCCTCCTCAGACGAGGTTTACAAAGGAATTTGAGCCATGTGATTGGTGGGTAAGTAGTGGGATTCATAGATGGCTCACACAAGTCTTGGATTAGAGGGAAATGGTTCTTTGTACGTGGTCTAAGAGTGATTGAATGTACTTTGTTCATGGATAATATGCATGATAATGTTATAAATGAAATAGGAAATGGACCACCTAAGAAACAAAACATGGGTAAGGCTTTATCCTAGGACCCATAGGTCTCCTCAGGTGTCCATGGATGGGTCTCATGTAGGTCTATGGTCCTGTAAGGGGCATCATATAAGTACTTTTACATTAGGTGAAATAGGTTCCATGCACTTGTGTCTTTTATTTTCAGTCCCTATAGGGACATTGACCTCATTATCCACCTTGATTCCCAATTGACATGGGTTTTTGAGAGCTACCTGAGGTTTTTTAGAGGACATGGTTGAAGGGGACACATGAAATGAGATTTTGAGATTCTTATGATGTTTAATTTATACAGATGAAGAGCCCTTCATCCATATTTATAGGAAAATTGAGAATATTGGTCAAAATAGGTTTTCCACACAAGTCTAGAGCGTAGTTTCTCGATATAGGTTTCCTATTCATTGGTGGTCTTTCTTTCAGTACCAAACTGATGGGCACCACGAGCCTTATAATTCACATGGGTGTGTTTTCATTCTAGTATTAGAATGTCCTGTTAATTATTCCTTGATATATTAACCACTTTATAATTATTAATATTTATAATACATTAATACCCCTTCACAAAATAGAGTGTCAGAAACCCCCGCCCCCCTCATGATTGGATATGATCGTAGGAAGAAGGTTTGTACCTAAAGTAGATTAAAAAAATGATTATGAATTGTCTTAGGTTTACCTTATAGGGTATCCTCTCATGTATATGATGTAGGCCTTATGCCCAAATCTAGTGTGTAGGTACACCTCGTAGGTATGATGCATAGGCCAACAATGTCTATAAATACTATTACCCCCTCTCTGGTTTATCTCATTTCATATTCCCATCTTTTTATCTCATCTTACAGGTCTTCCAACCAACTATTATGTGCTTCTCATTTCGTGATGGTGTCCTGATGAATTCCATATGGTATATCTATTTGTTTGATGATGCAGTGTGGGAAGATCCTTGTTGAGGGGATTGTGCGATGGACTTGATCAAAGAACCTATAAGATGAACCTAATATAGCTGCCTGCATGGTAGAAATGATCAAGGGTCCAGTGCGAAATCATTCATTTTCCAAAATTTTGAATTATTCAAAGTCCAAAATTTACCCTTTCTAAGTAAATAATTTTACCTAATGATATAACGCAACACCCTCTTATAGGTTTTCAATGGATCCTCTGATGAATTCTCTCGATAAAGCTATTGCACATGCATCATAAATAATCAAGGCTTTTGGGAAGGATTGTTATGGCATGATCAAATATACTCTCCAAGGTTTGTAATGCCATTAAGCGTTGTATCAGTGTGAGTATCCATGTAGAGACTCCTTTACCTTGTATAATCATGGAATTCTGAGGGACACCCTCATCTCGATGGCTTAGATATACTTCCCAAAATCCTGGTTTGTAGAACATAAAAAATTTCCATTCTAAAAAATTCACATCCTATCGTGTGTTCATTAAGAGGGTATGGTTAATATAGGTTCTTAAATCATAGATCCTACACTGTATACCTGATTCCACATGTTGTAGAGTCGAAAACTCATTATTATGACTCCACATTTCATACTTCCTAGATAGACTAGTTGTAAGGTTTGAAAGAAGAATGGGATTTCCACTCCAGTGGGGAAGTCAGACCGGAATAGATGTGGCTGTTTTGGGTACACTAAATTCAGGAGGTGTTTAGGGATCTCGAAGACATTATAATATACAAGGCTATTTGGGGAGGGAAATAATATGATTATATTAACCATGGAATCATTCCCAAGATGTTGAGCCAATAGAGTCCTCAAACAAATTCTTTCTATCTGATGTACAGTGAAGGTATTATTATCCTGGGAGATTTCTAATTTTTTAGTGCTCATATTCTCATGGAGGTGTATGATGAGATTATCCCATTGAAGAAAAAATGGGATAATGACGAAAGTAAATCACATTTTTCCCATGAGATCTTTAAAGTGGCTAGAAAAGTGTAGGACAAGGCCCATCACCCCAAGGGTGGAATCCTTCTTAAAACGTTAATAAATTTGTTCCCCAATCCAAAAGTAGTTGGAACCACTTTCTAGAGCCCTATAGGATTCCTAAATTTAGAGAATTGAGGAGATTATGGAATATTCTGGCTCATGTTGGAGAAGGGTGAGTATACCATATTGTGAAACAAACATGAATTATTATGTTTCTATGAAGACTCACCTTCCTGGATTTCTCATAATGTGGATAATCATTTAATTTATTCCAGTCTGTGAGTCTAATGATGGAATACGCCCATGAATGTTTATTATAGTATCCAAACAAGCATAATAGATCTATATAGGGTTGGATGCCCCTATACTTGGGAGATTTCCTTTTTATTTACTACACGAATACAATGGAAATGTCTAATTTATAATTTCAGGGATTTTCAAAAGTGACGTGGGTGTGGATTTCAACACACTTCTGTTCTTATGTTCTGTTAATCCTAGTTACGGTCCCTAAAATATGATTTTTATAGTTTTTTCAGTCGATTTCTAGAATCCAATCTCTATATTTGATGTAATACGATGTGATGAAGACGCTAAAAATTTAGAGTGAATTCAACTTATTACTGTACGGGGATCCTTCGAATAAGAAATTCATCAATAATGGAATGGATGATGAAGAACTATGGGAGTACATTGTGTCATTCAGAGATAGTGTACTGGAATCTCGTATTGACAATGAGGTCATATATGAGGTTTATGATCTGTTTCAAATTTCCCACCAGTTCAAATGTCTAGAAGAGTCAATAATATCCCACAAACATATTAGGCTTGAAAAAAACTCGATGGTGGCCTGACAGTTCTCGATTCTATTGGCCATGGAGGTGTCTAAAATGTCAGTTAAAATACCTCCATTGTATGCATAAACTAGACTCTAGGTTGTGTATTCTTGTGACTGGATTGCATCATACCCTCAAGGGTTATTAATTAAATGAATTCACTTGGTTATTGACATGAAAACATCTTGTCATGGCATGAATGGGGGAATGATTCAAATTGAGGGTGACGACGCGGATGTACCTAAGTCTTCAAGGAGATCTCGAGCGATAACCACCGAGCAAGATGTGATTTAGATATCCACACATTCTAATTCAAGGAATTATTTTCATCATCATCTAAATGAGAATTTGGTTCCATTCACCTGGTCTTATACAAGGCTATATAGTCCTAAAAAGGCATCTAACTCAAAATATGTCGTTATTTCATCCAAACCAGGTACATGAGAGCCTAATTATATGTGACTCATTGCGTTCAATTCTTAGTGGGTCATATCCTGTGATATTAGGGAATAATGGTGGTTTCCTCAGGTTGAAATACAGATCCCAGAGTGGGGGCATATCAGATAACCCTCCAATCTTTACCATGACATTTATTTGGCTGATGTGGGGAGATATGTTCATGAGTTGGAGGCTTCAATATATGAAATTGATGATTAGATACGGGTCACAAAGAGAGTGTTTGACATGCAGGATCGAGGGAAAATTGTAAGGGGTAACTAGTCACACTAAAGAGTATTGGGAAAACTATCTTGACCCTAATGATGTATCTCTCTCTTTCCCATTGTCTTTACGTTCCCTTTCATCCACTGTATTTAATTTTAAGGGTATTTATTTAGAATCTCAGAGTAGAAGAAAATGAAGAAGGGGAAGGGTGAGTAGCAGCAAAGGTTCTTGAGTCACCGAGGTTTGGGCCCATGAGTACACCCATCATGGAAGTGTCTAAGTTTCCTCATATCCCAAAACTATCCCCAGGTTGTAGGATAATGATGGATGAAATGGATAGAAGAGTTCTTTAGAAATAACCTCAAGTGTCTATTTCTAAGGTGATCAATATGGGATATTCACCATCTGTAAAGGGAAAGAGAAAGAGGGAAATGAATGTTTCGTGATATATTCACCATAGTAAGACTTTGTGCAGTCATTTGATATAATTACATGCTTGATATACTCTTCTGATGAAGCTTGAAATTTATAGAATATGTACAACTTTCCTTCCTTAAGAGATCAGAAATAGATCCTTAAAGAATCAAGGAGGACACCCTAGATGAGGAATATTCCCATGATGATAAATCCATCATATTAATAGATGAATTTTCATGAGACACATCCATTTATGCCCCTATTTTTTCAGAGATGTGAGTGGTCCGTGGTAATGTCAGATGCACACTATAAGACTCCATATACTATTTATGACTTTTCACTCCCCATGGTATTTTAGTTCCATTACCTACACTCTATGATCCTAAAACAATCAATGTTGGTCCTATTGTTTATCCAAAAAGGGATGATTAGAATCTTGGATGGTTTGATGAAGGTCATGATACTAACCCTAACTCTGCATGTCATGATGATGGTATGCTTGCTGAGATGTAGAAAGAGGGAATCGTTGGTGGAGACATTTCGAGTATTGTGAAATGAATCTTATAAACTCTTAATGGTGAGGATATTATGAGACATGTCACCATGTATCATGAAAGATGTAATTATTTAATCTAAAAATTGATATATCAGGTTCCCTCAAGGATTCCATGGATTTTATTTTGGAATTGTACAAATGTGATTTTTATCATTCTTACTTTTTATAATCATATTTGACTTTATTTCACCAAATTGTTTATATCAAATATCAATTTTTGAAGCTTTTTATGTAGAGAATTTCACTAAGGCACTTCACAAACAAATCATCCATGGTCACCCTACTCCCTTTTTGGAGATACTGAAAACTGAGAATCTTGAAGTGGGAGATCCCTTAAATCCCTTGATCATATTTTATGAGAATACATAGGAGTTTTATCTTCTTTAGGATATCCTTTCTATATGAACTGATGATGGGAGTAGTGGGGAGATGCCAATCCCAATTGATGATCCAAAAAAGAGTGAGTGTTATTAACTATTTTGGTTACTTCACATCATTGTTTGTTTGTTGACCTCATAATGTTGATGACAGTTTCCACCTTCTATTCAGTGCCGTAGAATTCAGTTACTGAGACAAATAAGGGTCCTCTATAACAGTTCCAAAAATATATGTCAGTGAAACTGAGGCTGTTTCCGAGGGATCAAAACAAGGTGAATCATTGAGTTCATGAATCATGGAATACATATATACCTTTGAGAGAGACTTTGAATCATACTTGGAGATAGATGAGGCTCTTCTCTCCATAGGCCACATTGCCTAGTGGAATATCTGGAAGATATTTGCGGAGATGCCTCTTGAAGACCTCCCCTCACGACTTCATCAACATTAGTTCAAGTTTATCATGTTAGTATACAAAGGATTTGATTACTATGACATCCTTATAATGGTGAAGTCAATCATCTGACAAAGGGAATAGGAGAAAAGATCACAGTGGTCTATGGAACTCATAATAGTACAACATGAAGACATACGGGATTTTATGTCCAGGCATAGCTAATCCTTACCAACAATGATGGGTTGTATACAGATCTCCTTGATGAAAAATCTATCCCAATAGTGCATGTATAAGAATAATTAAACGTCGTGTAGGTACATGTTGTACAATCCCATAAATCCATGGTAGAGGATCTGACACAAATAAGAGATGTTACTATGGTAGAAAAGAGAATCTCTACAAATATGATGAGGCTTGGGATAAACAATCGACCGGGATCTAAAAATATATAGAATATACTCGAGCTAGAATTCAGTTTATAAAAGATTATGTTGGAGATAAAATGTAATATTTGGATAATAGGATCCAATATGTGGATCTTTTCTTATGCTTTGGAACAAAAATGAATCATATTTTTTTCTCCAGTAACTTTTTCTTGAATTTTTTCCCTCATTGAAATTGTATTTCAGCACTGAAAATGACTCATTTGATTGAATTTACTCATGTTAAACTTAAAATAACAAGGTGAGGTGGTGATCAAAGTTTATTCATTTTCCAAATGGAGTAGAGGGAATAGTTCGACTATTGAAATAGTCATATGGTTAACCATACAAAACTTTTCATTTTTTGATTCATTACCTTAATTTTTACATAATTTCAATGAAGAGGACTTGGGAAATATATGAATTTATCTCAGGCCACCCTTTGAAGGTTTTCAACCTAACACGTTTGGTAGATATTTATCTTTTCAACTATAAATTATTTTATAAAACCATGTACAAAATAGGTTTATCATGCTAAGAATTGAATTTTTTCTTGGATTTCTTTTACAGGTTTAAAAATTGGTGAGTTATATGTATCTTTTTGTAGGTATTTTTAATGTTGTGAATTCTGGACTAATGTGACTGGTGTTTTATGTTGGAAAATTTTTAACATTATTATCGAAATTATGAAGCAAACAAGTCCTGTAGGCTAATAATGTTTTTGCATTATCCATATAGTTGATGTGGGATTTTAGTCAAATTTTTATGATTTAAGAATCTAAATCATGATAGTCAGAAATATAGAAGGTATATTCTACAAAAAAAGTTATCACTGGTTGAAAAACCCATTTTGTGGGGGAATTTATGAAAATCCAACTAGGGTGTGTCACAACAAATTAAAATAACAGAATCCTCAAGATGAAGGACCCTTTATGTGGGAAACGTACACAAAGACGACTAGGTAATGTTACATCATAGTTAGGAAAAAGAATTTCTTTGGAATTCTGAAATTCTATTTCTAGTGACCAAAAGATGTTTATAACGATTTGGACTTCATAATACTAAAATGGGGGGTTCTCCTTGGGAATATGTCTAATAATGAATGGAATATTTGTATTGGAATTTAATATGAATTAAGGCTTATTTAGAGGAGGTTATATTTTTTATAAATGACTGATGTCGAGGGGGGAGATCCCTTTCTGATAGGGGTTAAGGCATCATGCATTTTAATTTCATGTGACCTAGAAATTGACTATACAGATTAACTTCTTACGGTGGTGCTTTTGTTTTGGAGTTTAACATATTATAACAACAAATTTATGATATGACAGTTAATGTTGAAAAAGAAGGAAATTATGGGGGGATATAGTTAATGGTCTTTAGTTTTTATTGAATTTTTTATTATTTTACCATTATTGGTAATCTATTTAGGAACATGCTATCATATTCATGTGTGAGGTGGTGAATATTTTATGCTTTTATGGGGATATTCTGACCCGAAGAGTTGTATGAGGGAAAGGGATTATTGTGATAGAGTAGTTATTTCCACAGGATGATGTTACTGATGGTTGGAAGACCCATTTTATGTGTTAATTTATATAAAGAAAACTTGGTCATGTTACCACAAAGTCAAATAGTGGATCCCTTTGGCTGGTCAGCCCTAAAACCTTGTGGACGACTTATAAAAATTCATCTGGGGTGTGTTATTGCATAGTTAAGAAAATTAGTTCTTAAGAATTATGAAATTTTTTTTCTGATGGCCTAAGGAATTTTATGGAGATTCATATTTCATCAATAATAGAGTTTGGTTTGTGGAAGGAATGAAATTGAACATGGGAGAAGTGTCTCAAGTAAAAATTACCCATGAATGGGGGAAACGTTTTCAAGTGTAGGTCTAACCCAAAAACAAGAAATATGGTTCCAAAAATTATCTAGCATACTACCAGGATGATATTATTATAGAAATAATAGGTGATGTGTGGTTTGTTGTTCTAGAATAATTTATGAAAGAGGGGGGGGTGATTTTAAACCATGGTCTTAGGGGTACTCAGATCAGGAAAAATGATATGGGATTGATATCTAAGGGATGAACATAGACTGAATTAAAATTGTGGGTTCCAATATAATTTCGTCAAAGATTAAGATGATATAAGAGGCTTTTACTAGGGGAGAAGTTACCAATGTTTGAAAAATAAATCATTTTGTGGGATACATTAATGAAATCCAACTGGTCTTTGTTACTGCATAGTCAAACAGTGGCATCCTTTGGCTGAAAAAACCAATTTTTGGGAAACTCTATGCCTTGGAAACTAGAGAATGTTATAACATAGTCCTGAAAATGAGTGCTTGTGTATTAGGCATTCTATCACTAGATGATAGGGAATGATTATAAAGATCTATAAGTGTCCTAGATTCAGACCGTGAAGTGTGAATGTGATTTTTCCATGAATAATAGAATCATATTGACTGATATTCTCCATAAAGTGAATATCCCCTTGAATAAATAATGGGGACATTTCTCTTGCCTTGGTGGACCCCTGAATAAGGGAACCCAAATTAAGAGCTCATGTGTAGATATTTGTTTGTACAAAATAGAGGTGGTATATATTATTTTTGTTACCCTATGGATACACTACAACTGATATGGACTTTAAAATCTATAGAAAAATCAATTTACCGCAATAAAAAAGTGTTTTTAAACTCAATGAAGATAAAGGGGGGGGTCCCATTTATCAGTGCTAAAAACATCACTAATAAAGACCCCTTTTAACAGTGCTAAAAAATAACTTATAAAAGGGGTCATTTATCAGTGCAAAAAAAAGCACTGATAAAAGGGTTATTTATGAACACTTCTTTTTAGAACTTCCAAATGGCCACTTTTATCAATGCTTTTTTTTAAAAGTGATGATAAAATTTTAAAAAATTAAAAAACTAATTTACAACTTTTGGTAGATCGGAGGGGGGTTTTAACAACACTTTCCCCCCTTCAATAGTGAAATGTTGCACCCCTTCCCACCCCTACCACCCCAGATTTCCCCAGCCCCACCCCCAACCCTTTAATAGTTCTATAACTCCCTTTAACAATGCTAGAACAGCCCTTAACCAGTGCAAGCTCCCCGACCTCCCCCATGATTCGAACTTGATACCTCCCACTATGCGCTTAAACGCTTTACCACTCCTCTATATATATTTTTTGTCCATTTAATGATATATCTATATATTTATATACATATATATAGTAATTTATTTTAATATATTAATATATATTTATATTAACATATATATGTATATATATTTATATTTATATTAAAATATATATTTAGTTATATAAATATATATAAATATATATTAAGGTATATATATATTAATATATATAAAAATGTATAGTTGTATTTATATATTTATATATTAATATATTTATATATGTGTAAATGAATTTTTATATTAATATATATTTATATCTATCTATTTACGTAACACCCCGGGATTTAATCGCACGTTATCTCTTTAAAGTAATTCAATAGCTTACACTACATGCAACACTGAGTTTGAATGCACCACGACTTACCAAACTAGCCGTTCGAAAAGCAGTTATGAATAGTCTTAACTAATTTTTAAAATTTATATAATTTATATAATTTTAACATCGATATTATGTGTTTCGTAGATATAATATAAGAACATATTCAATTTTTAATATAAAATAATTAATTTTAATAAAATGCAATTATACCACATTTTAATGGAGAAACCTTTTTAAATCCAATACTTGAAAATTTTATATATTCAATTTGAAAAAATAAACTTCTTCTTTAGAAGTGGGACATAAAAATTTAGTTTGGAAAAATTTTTGGTGTTTTTCTGACAACTTTCATATTTTGATGAATACTGAAAGATACTAAATTTTAATTGAAAAGAATTGTTTTAATCAAAATAATATATAGTGTAAAATTATAAGTTTGAATGGTTTTTTAGTATAATTAGATTAAAGTTTTATCATTTAATCCAATATTGGTCATTGGAAGTAGTTTCACATTTAAATAGGACATAAACACATGTTAATCTTTTGATAGTTTTTTCTTCTCAAAAACCTTCTTTCTTATTTTGACAACGGGAATTAATTTTCAATTAATTAATGCAACTCCTATGTTTTTAATTTGGTAAAATATACTTCATTTCTAAATTTGGAATATCATAATTAGCTTTGGGTGTTTTTGGTGTCTTTCTGAAAGCATTCAATTTTTAATGAATAGTGAAAAACACTACATTATAGATAAAAAACCAACTTTTTTATTTAAATAATTAATTTTAAAAAAAATTATCAAAAATTAAAAATATATACAAAATATTTATATATGTCTAATATAATTTATTAGATACATTTTATAATAAGATTAGACATATAAAATCTTATTGAACATTTTAACATCTTTTACCCAGCTTCTTGACACATTCGAAAATTTGCATAAAACATAATATTACAACTTTTGTGAATTGAATTTAAAAACTACAAGAGGCACAATTAATATCAGTAAGTAAACTGTGGATCAATAAGATTAAAATAATTTTTTGTGAATAGAAAATTTTGAATTTTATTTACCACTGTTGAAAGTGAATATGGTAATTAATGGTAAAAATGATATTATAATTACCCTAACACATGTACTAATTCTATTGGATAAGTGTATTTCAAAAAAAAACATGAGGAATAAAATATGATCCACTTTGATCCACTTGAATTAGATTAGGTTATTTATTATTATTTTATTTAAAGAGGAGTTAAAAGTGTAAAATTCAAAGTTTAATAAATAAACAATTTTTAATATAGGGTCATAAAAAAATATAAATTTGACTATAAATATTTATTTGAAAGCTAAAAATATTTTCTAAATCATGGTATTTTATTTTTTAATTTTTAGACATTAAATAATTAAATTTATTAATGACACAATGATGATGCAGTAATTACCTTATTAATGAATGATTAAAATAATTGATATTATAAATATTAAAAATATATATAATTTGAGATTTTTGAAGGATTTGAAGTTATAGGTTAATATGAAATATAAGGGTTGATTAAATAATTTTTTTCGACGTGATAAAGTTGTTACGACTTTCAGAAAATACAAATACTAAATAGTGTCAAAATTGGCATAAATGAGTTTTTAAAACAAATACAATTTTTTTAAATGATAAAATATTCCTAAAAATATAAGTATAGACCAAAGGAATTAGATACAGTTAGATATGTCAATAGTTAACCAAATGTGCTTCTATTGTCTTTTTTATAGTATGTTTATTAACCATTTATTATAATAATACAAGAAGAGATGGTAAATGTTAAACTATTTTAACAAAGAGTTAATTCTAAAAGATAAGTTTAATATGGTGACCATAACTTGTATAAAATCCATTGGTTGAGAGGATTTCGACCGATACCCACCTTATCTTAGAAATAAATCCATTTAAACAAACAATTATTTTATAATAAAATAATATTTCAATATTTTTCTAAAGTGACCCTCACCACTCTTATAAAAGGTACTTCCCCTTCTCTCACAATCACACGTCCAAATCCATTTATCTCGGACAAAACATGATCAAATATTTTCCCAACTACCCTAAATGGAAGATAGTGGCCTTACTTTGATCAGAAATCCAACCTAAGGATCCCTTTCGATCAAATCAAAAAGGAAGCACCTGAAGAAGAGTTAATAATTTCATCACCGCTTTCAAAGTTCTTTTCTCCTTACACTAACTCTATATTTGTTGTTTCCATACCAAAATAATAAATATAGTACCTTATACATACTTTTATGTTGTTATAAATATGGTACATCCATAATCATTATTCCAGCAATCCAAGTAATGACAATGTCCCCATACCTGCGTACGTATGGCTTACCATGTCCACGTTGTGGTGTAGTTTGTTATTATACACTTCCTTATTTGGATGTGTATAATAATGTGTATAATTTATTTAAATAATAAATATAACATTTTAATGAATATTTATATTTTATATACCATCTAATTTCAAATGATTTCACCATCAATAGACTGAAATTGTCACTTGTGCGTACGTACAAATTACCATCTCCACGAATGCGATGAGACTCTTTCCCCATCCTAAAAATTCAAGATTAATTTTCAATTAATGATTAAAAATATATTTTAAGAACATAATATCATTCTTTATATGAATCAAATACATGATATCCATAACAAACCTGACTTAATTAATAAAACAATTAAAGGAAATCAAACTAGTTAACACCCAAAGCAATGATACTGTTGAAATATTATTAACAATGAAATATTAAAAGATCATATATGATATCATACTTATGTATGTGGTTATTGTATAATTTTAAAAAAATGATTTAACTATTATAAAGGATGTTAATTTACCCTCAAATAATGAAAAGTATAAGGTCAGGGTTAATTTTACAATCTTCTTATTATCCTAGGTTGTTTATACGTAAGCATCTAGTGGGAATTCATTATCATCCTCATACGTGTTTCTTAAAAATGTTTGTCAAAAAATTTATACTATTTCATAAAATATGGTGTAAAGTCATTTATAACATTATTGAAATTTTTATAAAATGTTTTTATAGGAATCTTTCTATCCATTTCCAAACAAGGTACTTCATGACCTTTTCGAAAAAATAAGGTACGAATGTTTTTTTAACTTATACGACCGTTGTGGATATTTTTCGCCGTTATAACTCATTCGATGCTTACCTTACAATCTTATAAGAATATTTTCAAAATAAATATTTTCTTTTATAATTATGTGACATTTAAATGATTTAAAAATAGAAAGATATATTTCTCTAAAATAGTTTTGATTTAATCTACATCAACATCCTTTGAGGGATTTTACACTTGTTTGAAGTTGATTTATTATGATACAATATTCCTCATTGTATTGATGGTTTTTTGATATTTTTGACTGTGGATGAGTTATTTTTATACCAATCATGGTTTATGGTTAAGGTATTAACATTTTTTATGTTAGTTTTAATACGAATTTTTATGTTATATTTCAACCTTTTCATATGAGGAATGCATTGGACATAGTAAGTGATGGGTGGAGCCCGCTATAGTGACTCAATTCATTGGTCGGTCTAATGAGAAAAACTAGTTCCTTGGAACATGGCCTTGGAGAAATCTTATTGGTAGTCTTGGAATGAGGTTTTGACTATGTGTTTATGATGTCCGACAATATGCATTCCACCATTATGAAATTAGATATTGATATTTTATGTGATTATTCAACTAGTGGAATATCTGTGTGAATAATTAAATGGAATTATTGGATTTATATTTTCCATATTACACTAAATTTTATGTTTAAAATGATTTTTTAGTCGTATACATTTCTTTAAATGTTTATGCTTATTTATTATAGTTTCCTCTATTTTGATATCCTTACTCAACGTTTGAGCTCACCACTTTCTTATGTTTTATTTTTTCAAAGATGTGAAGAAGTATGTTATGATTAACCAGTAGGAATAGGCCAATGGATATGAGTGTGTTCACAGGAGATACAATTTTTTTTATTTCATGATGAAATTTAAAACTTATGTTTGTATCTAGTACGTCTAAGGCTACTAAACAAATGGCTCTTTCGAGACTTGATCTCTTGTGATCATGCTAATGTTATGTACTAATTCAATGAATCTGGATAACAAGGGTTTGGGAATTACAATTTATATATATTTATATAAATATTTTCATCCCTATATTTATTAATATAATTATATTTATAAGTTTTTAATACATACACATTCGAATACACACACACTATAACCACCCATACTTTACATACATTGTTATTACTTCAGAATTGAATCACACTTATTACAACATATAACAAAACCAGGAAACGACCGTATAGGTATAGAGTCTTTAGAAACTGGGAAACATAAACAACTGCTTCATAAAACATCTACTTTTCATCCCATTTATTTCATCACATCTAGAGTCCATTTTGGAATATCCTACTTAATAAATATCTTCCTGACCTGGGGAAAGAAAACATACAAAAGGGTGAGCTCAAATGCTCAGTAAGGGTAAACAAAAGAAATATCATATTCATAAGAACATAACTTTTGGAAATATTAACCTGCAAAAGTGATCATAATTTCATAACATGGGATAAATCATAGTAGTAAAATTTAATCCCAATAATCATAACTTAAATCATGAAACTTTGTGGAATACACACATAATCCTAGAAAATCATTTCTTAGTAGTCAAGACTCATTGCCAGGACCATCTTAGTGGACAATGTCCATTTCTAAACTGAGTTCACTCATCATTTCAGTCCTGTTTCACTGAACCAGATTAACCTGTCGTTCCAGCCATGTCAATCTCATGAGATATAAATATTTACCCAATGCATTGGAGGGAGATATAGGTCCCACCCATCTCATAATGATACCATTCTTATGTGTGCCACAAAATCATAAACCATACATCATTGCATAACCCATGTAATAAATATGGGATTCTTAAACATCGTGACATCATAAAACAATTCATATAAGATAAAGGAATTCATAAAAATAAGTCCACCACAATATAATCAAATCAATGTAATAATAGGGATATAAACAGAACCCTATATTATCTTAGATGGAAAATACATTTGATAAAACACTTGAACTCCATTCATGAGGAAAATATCCTTTCTACTTCAAAAACATTTTCCTTTCTTAACATGTCATATAATTTTAAACTAAAAGAAGTTGATTAAAAATAGACTTTAAAACTTTTAAAAGAAGATTCTTGGAAATAATTTTTTAAAAATACCTTCATGTCGTATAAGTTAAAAAACATTCTTCTCGTACTTTTGTCGGAAAAGTTAAAAAGTACTTCGTACGAAAAACGGCAAAAGATTTCTTTCATATCTTTTACTAAAAAATCACTAAAGGGTAAAATTGGATATAAACTATTGTAGAATGATATAAATATTACATATTTGGGAAACATGGATGTGGATGATAAATATTCCACAGTAAATTCTGATGTATAAACAATCTCGGATAAAAAAATGAAATTGCGAGATTTTCCCTTAGCTTAGGTCTGATTTGTTTCGTAAGTGTCCAAAACTCCTGTATAATGATTCAAATAATGTCATTGACTTATTCCATAATCATACTTAATATTATGATATCATATATGTTCATTTTATTAGCTTCTTATTAGTAATATTTCATTACTACTTGTTATTCAGGTGTTTATTACTTTTTGTTCTTATGCGTGTTTTGTCGAATAAATTCTTATTCTTCTTTTTAGTTTATAAGTACCTCATTTACAGAATGGTATTAGTGTAATATATATCATATTTATTCATTCAATTAATTTATATAACCATTATTCAATGAAGATCATGTAGAACGAGTCGCATCATATCGTGGAGACGGTATTCCGTACGTACGCACGAGCGATGATATCGTTCCCATGATCGTGGAATTGTATTGGAGTGTATATACAATATTTCAGAATCAATATCAATTTAAAATAATCATATATAGTTATTATTTACACCATTATATCCATCCAAGTAAGGTGGTGGTGGAAAATATATTACACCACGGCGTGGAGACAGTATTCCGTACGTACGCACGCGCGGTGATTTCATTTTTCGTAGGATGGATAGATGTTAAAATAGGGTTTTTTCATACTTATAATAACAAATCAGTATATTGATAATACTTATTTTATTACTTCATAATGAAAAAACTAAAGAAGAAGAAGTGGAAGAATATATAAATTTGAAAGAATCGGTAACGAACATTACCTCTTCTTTAAAGCGCCTCTTTTTGACCTCCTCTTAGGGCACGAAAATTGGTATTTGAAGAACCCCAGGACCTCTAGGATGTTTCTAGGGAAGTGGAGAAGAGAATATTTCAGGGTTTGGCCGAGATTTAAGGATCAAAGTGGTGTGAGGAATAGAGGGAGGAGGTACCCTGTTATAAGGGAGGAGAGGGGTACCTTTGGAAAAACTAAAAATATTATTTTATTATAAACTCATCTTCGGTTTTTAATAGCTAAAAATTGATTTATTTAGAAGATAAGGTGGTTATGGGTCGAAATACTCTCATCCAATAGAATTTAGACAAGTTAGGTCATTATACTAACCTTATCTTTTAGTTTTAACTCTTAGTTAATTAGATTGACATTTACCATGTCACTTTGTTTTTTTATATTATATAGTTAATAAACATACCATATATATCCAAGAGACCCCCAAGTGGTCTATTAATGATCCAAATATCATGATATAAGTATCTTGGCCGATCCTTAGATTTTTAGGAATATAATAACAATTAATAATATAATATTTGTTTTAAAAACTATTTGATGTCAATTTTGACACTATTTGGTAATTCATTTTTGTGAAAATCATAAAAGAATGATTAGTTCAAAAAACGTTAATTAAATCAACAATAAAATGTCATATTAACATAGAAAATTATTGTAATTCATAAAAAGTCTCAAATTACATTTATTTGGTTATTTATAACATCACTTATGTCAATATTTCATTAATAAGATAACTACTGCATCATCATTGTGTCAGAAATAAATTAAATTATTTAAAGTATAAAAATTACAAATAAAATACCATTATGTAGGAAATCTTTTTATATTTCTATTGAATATTTATAGTCGAATTTATCTTATGTATAACCCTATATTAAAAATTATTTAGTTATTAAACATTGCTTTTAACTATTTTAACCTTTCTTTAAATAAATTAATAATAAATTTCCTAATCTAATCCAAGTAGGCATGAATGGTCATATTTTATTCCTAAGGTTGTTTTTGGTCGAATTTCACATATCCAATAGAATTAGGACATCTTTTAGGGTAATAATAAAAACATTTTTACCCTTAATTACCCTATTTACTTTTAACCGTGGTAAAAAAAGTAAAAAGTTACTATTCACCAAAAATTATTTTTAGCTCATCTAACCACATTTTACATACTAACATAAACCATGTCTCTCGGATTTCTGAAATTCCATTCACAAAAGCAGTAAAATTACTTTTTATGTAAATTTGAAAATTCTCCTAGGAGGTGGGTAAAAGACGGTGAAAAGTTCAATAAAAGTTTTATATATCTAAAATTATTATAAAATGACTCCAATGAATTTCATTGAACATATATAGGTATTATGTATAAATTTTGACCTAAAATAAATTTAATTAAAATAAATAATTATTTAAATAAAATTTCGGTTTTTAAATACTAACCTAGTGTTTTCACTATTCATCAAAAATTGAAAGTTTTCGGAAAAATACCAAAATTTCACCCTAGGCTATTTCCGATATTCCGAATCCAAAAATGATGTTAATTTTGAAAAATAAAATTTAAAAAATTTCAAAAAGTGGGTATTACTATTCATAACGGCTATATTTTAATAGCATATCATTGTTTAGTTAAACTCGGTACTGCGTATGACGCAAGCTATTGAGGAAGGCCGCAGTTGCGTGTAAATTAAGACAAGATAGTGTTGTGTGTAGTGAAAGATTACATTGATGATTTATATAACATAAAAACAAAATACTTCTCATAAAAGTCTCAGGTGTTACATTCTACCCCCCTTTAAATGAATTTCACCCTCGAAATTCGTTACTTTGTAACAAAAAGATGAGGATACCTCTCCCTCATCATATCCTCAAGCTCCCATGTATCTTCTTCTAATTGGTGGTTCTTCCATAAAACTTTCACCAAGTGAGTGGTCTTGTTCCATAGGACTTTTTCGCTACGATCCAGAATCTCTATCGGCTGTTCTTCATAAGAAAGATCTTGCTCCAACGGTACAACTTCTAAGCTGAGTACATGTGAAGGATCAGGTATGTAATTTCTCATGAGAGATACATGGAACACATCGTGAACATGAGAGAGATTCGGTGGAAGCTCCAATTGGTAAACAAACTTCCCAACACGATCCAGTATTTTGAAAGGACCGATATACCTAGGGCTCAACTTTCCCTTCATTCCAAATCTCATTACTCTCTTCCAAAGAGATATTCGTAAGAACACATTATCACCCACTTCAAACTCTATGTATTTTCTTCAGTTGTCGGCATAACTTTTTTTTCAACTCTGAGCTGCTCATATGTGTTGTTGAATAGATCTGACCTTTTCTGCCATCTCATCAACAATATCAGGTCCTAATAGCTTTCTTTCCCCAACTTCATCCCAGCAAGTTGGAGTCCTGCATTTCTTTCCATAGAGAGATTCATAAGGATCCATCTAAATATTAGAGTTAAATCTATTATTATAAGAAAATTCCACCAAAGGTAGGTTTTGATCCCAACCACCTTTGAAATCCAAAGAGCAAGCTCTTAACATATCTTCTAGAGTTTGAATTGTTATCTCAGACTGACCGTCTGTCTAAGGATGATAAACAGTGCTGAAACTCAACTCTATATCCAGAGTATGCTGAAGACTTCACCAGAAAATCGAGGTAAATCTTAGATCCCGAGCAGATATAACAGAAAGTGGTACTCCATGCAATCTTACCACTTCATTTTCATATATCCTGGCAATTTGATCTAGAGAGAAATCCTCTCTAATAGAAATGTAGTGTGAAAACTTTGTAAGACGATCAACTATGACCCAAATAGCATTATTGCCTTTGGATGTTTTAGGAAGTCTGGTGACAAAGTCCATAGTGATGTTTTCCCATTTCCATTCAGGTATGGGTAATGGTTGTAACATTCCCTTAGAATTCTGTCTCTCAGCTTTAACTTGCTGACAAACCAAGCATCGAGAGAGATATTCAGCAACATCTCTTTTCATGACATCCCACCAGAAGTACTCTTTCAGGTCCCTATACATCTTCGTGCATCCGGGATGAATAGATAATGAAGAACTATGAGCCTCATCCAATAGCTCCTTGTTTTATTCTGGGATGGGAGGTACACAAACCCGATTCCTGAACTTTATTATCCCATCACAATCAAGGTTGAATTCAGGAATATTTCTCACCTTCATTTGTAACTCTAAATCTTCTTCCGGTGCCTCTTTAATATTCACATGTATAGATGGTTGAACATTCATTTGAGAAAGATACGATTTTCCCCCTTCCATTATAATTCCACGACCCATGCTTTGTAAATCCATTAATATAGGATCTTTTGTGATCCTCATTATGGATAAGCGAGCATGGTCTTGTTGACATAATGCATCTGCCACCTTGTTTGCTTTCCCAGGGTGGTAATGAATTGAGCAGTCGTAATCCTTAATCAGCTCCAACCATCTTCTTTGGCGCATATTCAACTCCTTTTGTTTGAAAATATACTTTAAACTTTTATGATCAATATAAATATCAAACCTTTCTCTATAAAGATAATGCCTCCAAATCGTTAATTCAAATATTACCGCAGCAAACTCCAAATCATGAGTTGGGTAATTTTGCTAATGGATTTTCAACTGTCGTGAGGCATAAGTTATCACCTTATCATTTTACATAATAAAACACCCCAACCCCTTCTTGGATGCATCACTATAGATCACAAACCTTCACTACTACAAAAACGGGCAAGGGAAGCGCGCCCTTATAACAGCGCTAAGCAAAAACGCTGATAAAGGATACCCTATATCAGCGCTAATATTACAGCGCTGAAAAAGCTAATTTTTATCAGCGCTTTCTTAGCGCTGATAATATAAATATTTATCAGCGCTAGAAAAGCGCTGATAAATATGATCTGTATCAGCGCTAAAATATTAGCGCTGATACAGTTGGTCTTTATCAGCGCTTTTTGAGCGCTGATAAAGGTTTCCTATATAAGCGCTAAAAAAGCGCTGATACAGAACACCTCTATCAGCGCTCAAAAAGCGCTGATAAAAATTATCTTTATCAGCGCTAAAAAAGCGCTGATAAAGAGACCCGTTATCAGCGCTATAATTGTAGCGCTGATACGGGGAATCTTTATCAGCGCTTTTCTAGCGCTGATAAATCATAATATTATCAGCGCTAGAAAAGCGCTGATAAAGCTAGATTTTATCAGCGCTATAATTTTAGCGCTGATAAAGGTAGCCTTTATCAGCGCTTTTTTAGCGCTGATAAAACCTTAGTCGACTTTTTTATAAAGTCGGTCGCACAGTGCCCTCGTTTTATCGCAGCTAAAGCTCTCGCGGAACCGTAACCCTGCTACTCTTCTCCCGAATACCGCTGCTGTGTTCGCTTCGCCGGAGCTTGCCGCCCTCGGTACAGTCGCCGTCCTCCGCCGCCCGCAACACCCTCGGCCGACCTCCACCGCCTGCCGCCCTCGGCTGCCCGCAACGCCCTCGGCCGCCGTTCTCTGCCGCCCTCGGCCGCCCTCCGCCGCCCTCGGCCGCTCTCCACCGCCTCCGTCGCCCTCCGCCTCACTCGGCCGCCCTCGGTCGCCCTCCGCGGCCGCCTTCCGCAACCCGCAACGCCCTCGACCAACTAAGGGTATGAATTCTATTCTAGTTTTATTTATTTGTTTCAAACATTCATGGAATCCCTTCAAGTTGTTATGGAATGTATAAAACCTACTAGAATTTGTCTTATGTAATGGAGAGTTGAGGCATGGTGTAGTTTAATGTCCTAAAACCAGGACCTTTGTGCAGGTTTCCATTTTGTTCTGATAAGGAGGGGAAATGATTCACCCTTTTCACTATAGTATAACCAAGAATGTTCTACCATAATCATGCATGAGGGGGGGGGGGGTGGTAGATGTAAATTTTAACCCAGGGGTTCATGAATCCAAGGATTGATATGGTACTTAAATGTCATAGGGTGTTTGATGGTAGTAAAATCCATTATTGAGGACGAAATTGTCTTTGGTTGACATGCCTTTTTAGTGGGAAACATATGCAGATCCACCAGTGCATATTGTGATTAGTCAAATAAAGGTGACCTTAGGACGATGACCGCTCATTTCCGATGGCCATGGAAGGATATGAGGATTAAGACCTTTTTGTGCATAGTGTATGGTTTTTGAAAGGAAGAGACCTTTTTGGCTCCGACATAGTGACAATGGGGAAATTTATGTCTCATGAATAGACCCTAAATATGATGTTTATGTATCACCATGTTTCTTGTGATGGAAAGAATCAAGCTGTACATAGATATTTTAAGTTAAAACTACATGCATGGGTCTAACCCACACAAAGGGAGGGGGAATGTTTAGTTTTTGGGGTGTCTGGACTAGAACATAATGACTTAGGCATTACTATAGAATCAAACCAACTATAGTACTTGAAATCATGCATTTTAGAATCATGCAATTAGAACTATGGTAGAACTTTTTAGTGTCATATTGTGGGGACTGATTCCTTGAAAATCCTGAGTAACTTAATGGAAAATCAGTCTAAGATAATTTGACATGCGCTGGACATGAAGGTGGAGAAAGGTGTAGACTATGACACCATGGATTCTCGAATCGATAAGAATAAGTCCATGCACGCAACTTTTTACCATGCACGCAACTCTCTTTACAAACTCCTATTGAATGCAATTCTACGCGATTCAAAGCCTCATATTTTCTATAAAAGTTGAGATACTAAATTAAGGGGGTATCCTATTATTTATAATCGTTTCTGAACATGAACACATGTTTATCCCAAAGTGTGTAAAACCATGTTTGATGTCACATTAGGTGCATACGTATCTTTTTCTCCTAATAAAGTGATAGATAATCATCTTTTTAGTGAATCTAATATTCTTTTTTATGAATCTTGATTATAGGTTAGACTACTTGATCTCCTTCCAAGGAAGTGGTTCCCTTCTACTGTATTTGGAAGTCTTCTTTTGTGTACTTGAACCATAAATACTAATATTTGAGATTCAAATAGGATGAAGATGAATAAAGATTGGATGGATTCTAATCGTTTAACAATAGAGTACGAGAACGGAGTGAAAGAGTTCATCAAGTTTGCAAAGGATCACACAAAGGATCCTTCTCAAATCCTTTGTCCGTGTTTACGTTGTTGTTATTCTAGACTACTTACTCCAGATGAGTTGGAAGAACATTTGATATGTCACGGAATAGATCGGAGTTATAAATGTTGGAATAAACACGGAGAAAAAGCGAATGTAGCTACTGGCTGGGATAAAACTGCGTTTTATGGATCGTCAGATATGAATACAAATATAGATAATGAAGAAGACCGTATGGAGGATGTGATTACAGATGTCAATGATGATGAAGATCGTATTGAGGAAATGACAAAGACAATTCAAGATGAACCCCGTGATTGCCCAAAATTGTTTGAGAAGTTAAAGAGTTGTGCAAAGACGCCATTGTATGCTGCTTGCACTAAGTATACAACATTGTCAGCTGTACTGAAGTTGTATAAATTGAAAGCAGGCAATGGATGGAGTGATGTCAGTTTTACGGAACTACTTGCTCTCTTGAATGACATGCTTCCGGAAGATAATGAGCTCCCAAGCCGGACGTATGAAGCTAGACGAATGCTACGCTCGATGGGAATGATTTCTGAAAGAATACATGCCTGCCCGAAAGACTGTATATTGTTTCGAAAGGAGAACAAATCACTTACAGAATGCCCAAAGTGTGGTGCTTCTCGATACAAGAAAGATAAATCCAATCCTACGAAAGTTGTATGGTACTTTCCAATCATTCCAAGGTTTAGGCGTTTATATGGAAGTAAAGAAACTGCAAGACAATTGTCGTGGCATGCAGATAAAAGAAATAAAGATGGGTTATTACGTCATCCGGCCGACTCTCCTCAATGGAAGAAAATTGATCATGAGTATCCTGAATTTGGAAAAGAGCCGAGAAACCTTCGTCTTGCGTTATCTACAGATGGAGTGAATCCTTTTGGTTTTCAAAGCAGCACTCATAGTACATGGCCTGTTATGTTGCTAAATTATAACTTGCCACCCTGGTTATGCATGAAGCGAAAATTCATCATGTTATCTATGCTTATATCAGGACCAAAACAACCAGGTAACGATATTGATGTTTATCTGACTCCTTTGATCGAGGATTTGAAGTTATTGTGGGACTCAGGTGTAATGTTGTATGATGCTTATAAAAGTGAATACTTCACGTTGAGAGCGATGTTGTATGGGACAATAAATGATTTCCCTGCTTATGGAAATTTGTCAGGCTATAGCATTAAAGGAACTCAAGGGTGTCCCGTGTGCGAAGAAGATACAGAATCAATTAGGTTGAAACATTCATCGAAATCTGTGTTTCTAGGACATCGTAGATTTCTACCTCGTCGGCATAAGTACCGATCTTGGACGACATCATTCAATGGAAGTTCAGAAAAACGCACAACACCGTCTCCACTAACAGGTGATCAGCTGTTTGAGAAAGTAAAAGATATGAACACTGTTTTTGGTAAACCATTTTCGAAAAACCTTACGAAAATCGGTTGGAAAAAGAGATCAGTTTTTTTTGAATTACCATACTGGAATTGTTTGTACGTCAGACATTTTCTTGATGTGATGCATGTGGAAAAAAATGTATGTGATAGTGTTATTGGAACGTTGCTAAATGCCCCTGGCAAAACAAAAGATGGAATTAAGGCAAGGTTGGACATGGTTGACATGGGAATACGAGAAGAGTTGGCTCCCGTGAAAGGTGAAAATCGAATGTTTCTTCCTCCTGCTGCTTATACTCTTTCTAGGGCAGAGAGATATCAGTTTTGCAACTTCTTTAATGATGTAAAGGTTCCAGAGGGGTACTCATCAAATATCAAGAACATTGTGTCAATGAATGATTTGAAGTTAAAAGGTTTGAAATCACATGATTGCCATGTTTTGATGCAAGATCTAATTCCTATAGCTTTACGTTGCATTTTACCCAAGAATGTTCGTCATACGTTAACCAAACTTTGTTTCTTTTTCAAAGCTATATGTAGCAAAGTTTTAGACCCGGGGAAATTGCCAGCTATGGAAAAAGAAATTGTCATCATATTATGTGAATTAGAAATGTTCTTCCCGCCAACATTCTTTGATATGATGGTTCATTTGATGATTCACTTGGTGAGAGAGATTCGACTTTGTGGTCCTGTGCACTATAGATGGATGTATCCTGTTGAACGGTATATGAAGATTTTGAAAGGATATGTCAAAAATCGAAGTCGGCCAGAGGGTTGTATAGTGGAGCGATATATTGTTGAGGAAGCCATTGAATTTTGTATTGAATACCTATCTGATGTGGAAAGCATTGGTCTCCCGAAATCTCGTCACACTGGATGCATTGAGGGTGAGGGAATTTCTGGAAGAGAAGTTGTAACAATCAGTATTACAGATCGGGAGCAGGCTCATCTTTATGTTTTGCATAACAGTTGGGAGGTTGCTCCATATATTGAAACTCACAAAGAAATTCTTAGGCAGTTGAATCCATCGAGGGCTGAAAAATGGTTAGCAGATACACATAATCACCAGTTTATAGGATGGTTTCAGGACCATATTTTTAAGCAGTTGGATGAAAATCCGAATTCAATTTCAGAACGACTTCGATGGCTAGCCGCTGGACCAAGTGTGTATGTATTATCTTACAGTGGGTATGTAATTAATGGTTATACATTCTATACGGATGAACATGATGAAGAGAGTACCATGCAAAATAGTGGAGTTACACTAGTGGCTGAAGCGATGCATGTTTCTGGTAGTAAGGATATAAATCCAATTTATGCAAATATGTCATACTTTGGCATTATCAAACTAATATGGGAGTTGGATTATACGACATTTCAATTGCCGATTTTTCAATGCAAATGGATTGATAACAATAGTGGTGTTAAAATAGATGAATGGGGATTTGTGAAAGTTGATTTTAGTAAAGAAGGGTACAAAGACGAACAGTTTATAATGGCATCACAAGCGGTACAAGTTTTTTATGTTCCAGATCCCGCAAACCGAAAGTGGTCGATTGTTCTGTTATCGTCCAAAACTATTGAGGGTTCCGATGAAAATTCAGTTGAGGACGATCCTTTTAGTGGTACGTCACAATCAATTCAGAGCGGTCCCAATGCAGATGATGTTTTGTATGTTAGAGGAGACCACAATGAAGGGATTTGGATTGTCGATAGAGGTGTCAAATCTCTTCAACCTTTGAAAAAAAGAAAGAGAGTTCAGTAAACAGGTTATATTTTGTTTGTAATATAGATCTTGTTATCTCATGTTATTATCTTATCATTACAGAATTTATGTAATTTGAATGAACTGTTCAACCACTTTTGCAGATAATGACTTCTGCACATTCTGGTGCTCCTAACCTTGAGACTGAACAAGTCTCTCAAGCAGCTGCTGCTGCGGCTGCTGCTGCTCCTGCTGCTCCTGCAGCTCATTCTGCTGATACTGTTGCTCCTGATGCGGCTCCTGCTGCTCCTACTGCTGTGACTCATACTCCTCCTCCTGCTGTGGCTCCTGGTGCTCCTGATGCGGCTCCTGCTGCTGCTCCTGCTGCTCCTACTGCTGCTCCTGCTGCTGCTCTTGCTGTTGCGGCTCCTTCTCTTAGTGTTGAGGTCCAACAACCATCAGCACATGCCGTTGATATCATAGTAGATGAACATATAGATGATGTTGATATCGATGAAATGGTCGGGAATGAAGGACCGAAGTCGCAGAAATCACAGGTGCGTCGTAGTTTGACAGTGTTAGCCAAAATTCTTAAGGCGAAAAGCAAAGGCATCAAATTTGAAGTCGGATGGAATGCACGAGGCCAACATGTGAATCCCAACAAGGCTATGTTTAGCAGTTACATTGGAGTTGTCACTCGGCAACGCGTGCCGATTGACGTAGATTCATGGCACCATGTTGTGTCCGGGTTGAAGGCTGTGATCTGGGAAGAAATTACGGTAACATTATGAATTTATTTTTTTAATTAACTAGCAAATAAAATGATGAAACAGTGTCTTACTCTTCTCAATCTCTTGCAGAGTACATTTATAGTAGACGACTCACACAAGGATTATGTACTAAGGCTTGCAGGAAAGATTCATCGAGGTTTTCGTACTATTTTAACAAGATGTCACCTGAAAGATTCTAAAGGTAAAATAAACCCGCACCCACCCATTGTCTATGCGCACCTGATATCCCAAGAAGCATGGGATGCATTTATTGGCCGTCGTGGGGATGAGAAGTTTCAGGTACATTGTGAGTGATAATACGCTGTTTGAGGATACCTGTATTCATCACTTTGATTGTCAATATTTCATTTATGAAACAGAAACTCTGTACTGAAAATAAGGAACGTGCATCAAATCCAACATACCCCTATCGTAAAGCAAGGATGGGGTACGCTTCATTAGAAAAGAAAATGGTACGTATTGTAAATTTACAGTAATATTGTTAGGTGCCAATAAACAACATCATAATTATCTTTCTATGTTTATATGTAGATTGATGAATCTAAAACCAAATGCACTTCTATCCCACGTCATGTGCTATGGAAGGAGGCACGTGTGAACAAAGAAGGGAAGTTAATAGATGAGAACACACAAAAAGTGTGGGAAATATGTGTAAGTATGACACGATGATAAAAAGATTTGTTTAAAATTGCTATTACATAAAAATAATTAGTTTTTTTCCTATATCTGACAGTCACAGGAATCAGCTACTCCTGTAGCTGATACAGACCTATTATCGACGGCTTTGAAGCAGCCGGAAAAATACGGTCGTGTCAGAGGTGCAGGGTTTGGGGTGACACCCCGAGTATATTTTGAGAAGAAGAAAAAAATAGATGATACAGAGAAAAAATTGGAACAAATGAGCGAAAAAATAGCAACCCTTGAAGAAAAATTGCAATGGCAGGGAGAGTTGCTAGCAACTTTTATGGGTGGGAAGCAAAGGGAGGACACAACTCAGGAAGAACCACCGCATGAACATCCTGCCCCACCCCCCACCAGCTTTGAGGCGAGCCATTCACCTAAAAAAAATGTCTTAGCCGTGGTAATCAATATTCTAATAACGGTTCCCATTAAATATGAATCAGACAAACACTGATAATTTATCTGTACTGATCTTCTACAGGGTGATAATGATTGTGATTTATATCTGTCAACACCCACCTATCACCTTGTAGCGAGGGCTACAGTGTTCAATATCCCAGATGCCACACTGCATAATAGACCACTTTCAAAAGATCATCTGAAAGTGACGATTACTGTAGCTCATGAGCCAAATGCAATGCTACCTATTCCACTTGATGACGATGATATTCATACGGTTGAAAAGGCTATTGGGACATTCATTGCATGGCCGGCAGAACTTGTAAGAGTACATGCAGACAAAGAGGTATTTATTTCCTTTTATTTTCAAGCTAAACCCTTAACAATTAATGAAAAGAGTGTCTGAATCAATGATTGTTGTTATAGACGGAGAAAGGAAAGGGGGTGACTAACATCGGCTCGAAACCATCTAAAGGATCGACCAATCGATCCCAAGGAGCTACTGAAAGCACAATAACACCACCTGTTCTCTTTCCACATTTACTAGCATTGAAGACTCATGTGGATACGAAGCTAAAAGATGGTAATAGTCATATAGTGATTTTCGAAGATAATATATACGGAGAGGAAAGTCAAGATTTCGTTGCTGCTGAAAATGTAAATGAAATCCTTGAAAACGGTTGGTTAGGCGTCACTGTTGTAAATGTATATATGAGGTATGTTTCCATGAATTGATTTTCTAAAAGCTGATCTAATGTGCAAATTATGACTAAATGCATTTTATATTGTTGACAGACGCATTTATGAAAAACAGTTGAAGGGATTTTCCCATGAGCCAAGATTTGGACTGGTTAGTCCTCATATCACATCAACACACCAAACAAAAATAGAGTCATCAAAAAGGGATGCAATAGTGAAGGACTTGCTGAAAACATTTGAACGCAAGATTACAGATGACAGACTTTTCCTAATACCAACCATGCAGGGGTAATACTCTACGATTAAAGCATATCAATTATATTTTCACTTTTTTTATTACTTATTCCTTTTTGTGTTTTTAGGCAACATTGGTTGCTAATTGCGGTGAACTTGGATACTCCGAAGATTTACTTTCTGGATTCAAAGTTAGGATATCCATCAAACCGACCATACATGATGGAGTTTGTGAATCTGTAAGACACTACATCTTACGTTTTAGGTCTAAACATCAATTTATATAATATATATTATCTTTTACTGAGGATTCTGTTATGATAGGGCGGTGTACCAATATCGTCTAAATCATGGTATGAGGACAGGGGCTAAGCATAAGGAGCCGAGCAAGTACTACGTCTGGACAAATATCAGGGTATATATAATAAAATTTCACTATCCAAACACACCTCAACACAAGTTATTTATTCTCCTAATGATCAATTTTTTTGCAGTGTCCAAAACAAACAAACGATAATGATTGCGGTTATTATGTTTGTAAATTTATGAAAGAGATCGTTTTTCATCAGCAAACTAGCATCCCTAAAGAGGTATTTTCAAAAACAATTACTAGTTCGTTTAAGTTATTTATTAATTCTTTATTTTTTTATTTTGCAGTACTACTATGACTGCCGAAAAGCCTCATACTCACAAGACGATATAGATGTGTTCAGAAACGAGTGGGCCGCATACCTGATGACAGATTGTACACAAATACAATGATGATCTGACTTGGGGACATGTACAATTGGTGGTCATTTTTGAGAGGGGTTAAGGGGATCAAAAGATAAAATATTGTTGTATGTAAATGTTCGTAGCAAAATTGTAATTGTTATTAAATAAAACATTCTTTCTCCAATGAGTCATTTTTCCATTTTAACAGATGATATGCACCAGCAACATGCAAGAATGTTGAACCACTAAAATGGTCGCTCTCTTGTTTAAAATGGACACCACTTTAATTGAAAACAACAACTGACCTACGGAAATCTGACCAGACGCATCTGGATTGCCTTCATCCTTTAGGAGAAGGATCCACGGGTCCTTGGTGACGTGTACGAGTCAACCCCGCCTCAATCCGAGGCACGGTGTGACCGCTACCACCCAAAGGGTCGCTCTCTTGTTTAAAATGGACACCACTTTAATTGGAAACAACAACTGACCTACGTAAATCTGACCAGACGCATCCGGATTGCCTTCATCCTTTAGGAGAAGGATCCACGGGTCCTTGGTGACGTGTACGAGTAACATGCAAGAATGATGGACCACATTTCTTTGGCCTTTGGACAAAAAAACCAGTAAAATCTCCAAAATACCTTCATATCATGCATGAACCAGTAAAATCTCCAAAATACCTTCATATCACGCAGTTCTGAAAAGAGTCACTATTTAAAAGAAAGTCACAAATTTAGATACATCTCGAGATGGTCAGTTGTTGATTTCACTTAAAATTAAGTCCATTTTTAACAAAACAGTGACACTGTGAGTGGTGTCGGCCACACCGGGCCTCGGATTGATGCGGTGTTGAATCGTACACGTCACACATGAGTCATTGATCATTGTGAAAAAGTATCAACGCAATCAGAAGCCGTTAGATCGATTTGGCATATGTACGTAAAATATTGTCCATTTTAAACTAAATACATACACTTGGAGTGATACCGGTCACACCGCGCCTCGGATTGAGACCCCACCCTTTCCCCTCGGCTGTCAAAAATCATAACCAGATAGTCGAAGGGTGATTTTGACAGCCGAGGGGAAAGGGTGGGGTCTGAAGACATTGTAGGATATGTCGAAGGGTGATTTTGTGTGTGACTGGTATCACTCCAAGTGTATGTATTTAGTTTAAAATGGACAATATTTTACGTACATACGCCAAACTGATCTAACGGCTTCTGATTGCATTGATACTTTTTCACAATGATCAATGACTCCTGTGTGACGTGTACGATTCAACACCGCATCAATCCGAGGCCCGGTGTGGCCGACACCACTCACAGTGTCACTGTTTTGTTAAAAATGGACTTAATTTTAAGTGAAATCAACAACTGACATACGGCAAACCGACCAAACACATTGGGATTCTATTGAAACTTAAGGACAACTATCCATGGGTCAAATGTGACGTGTAAGATTCAACCCCGCCTCAATCAGAGGCGCGGTGTGACCGGTATCACTCCAAGTGTATGTATTTAGTTTAAAATGGACAATATTTTACGTACATACGCCAAACCGATCTAACGGCTTCTGATTGCATTGATACTTTTTCACAACAATCAATGACTCATGATACATAGAGAAATTCACTGGCCACCTTCGAGAATGATCTGAAGCACAAACCATGACAGCATTATGTTTTTAACTTCAGCACCTCAATTGAGAATGTGACACCTTTCAGGACTTGGCGCCATTGTATGTCGTTTCGTCCACTGAATGGGTCTATCCTTTTATTTAATTTTTTTAACTTCAGTCAAATATTCTAGAAAGATGTCGCGGCAGATCCTTCACCATTTTGTTTTGCTGAACATCTCATTACATTGTTAAAAAAAAGCAGGGTGTCTTGCATGGGCAATACGTTCTTGTATTGAAGATGATGCACTCCCATTTATTCGAACCCACATGGTTAATTATTTTGTTTAAGCCTAATGATTGATTTAATTATTGTGGAACACATAATCATGAAAATCGTATGATGGTTGTACCCAGATAGGACTCCAATTCATTGGTTAAATCTATTTTCTCATGAGATGTTATGTATGAGATTAGGGAGTAAACCTAGTCCATTAAAATGGGAGTGCATCATCTTCAATACACGAACGTATTGCCCATGCAAGACACCCTGCTTTTTTTTAACAATGTAATGAGATGTTCAGCAAAACAAAATGGTGAAGGATCTGCCGCGACATCTTTCTAGAATATTTGACTGAAGTTAAAAAAATTAAATAAAAGGATAGACCCATTCAGTGGACGAAACGACATACAATGGCGCCAAGTCCTGAAAGGTGTCACATTCTCAATTGAGGTGCTGAAGTTAAAAACATAATGCTGTCATGGTTTGTGCTTCAGATCATTCTCGAAGGTGGCCAGTGAATTTCTCTATGTATCATGAGCGTTCTAATGCATATCTTGTTTGGAAGATCATTGTAGTAGACAACGATCTAAAAGTGGGGGATGAGTGCATATCTGAGCATGTCTTTAGTAGTGTCCCTCAAAATGTCTTTAAACTGACCATCTTGAGATGTATCTAAACTTGTGACTTTCTTTCAAATAGTGACTCTTTTCAGAACTGCGGGAGTTAACATTTCTCCAACATATTCACACACAAAATCACCCTTCGACATATCCTACAATGTCTTCAGACCCCACCCTTTCCCCTCGGCTGTCAAAAAAACCTAAAAGACCATGGCTAGCAATGATCATTCCAAAATGCATTTAAACTGAAACCTTCCAGAAAAAAATAGAGTAGAATACTTGCAAGTTGTAACTTAGGTCGCTTTGCACAAGCCGATTTCCACATTGTTTGTAGCAACCACATTTGCTCCAACACTCTAATGATCTTCATTGCTTCATGTCTTTTATACTCTTCCATAAACCCTTCTCTAAGAAGGTCAACTATCGTGTATGCATACTCACCTTCAAATGTGACGTGTACGAGTCAACCCCGCCTCAATCTGAGGCCTGTTGTGGCTGACACAACTCCAAGTGCCTCTGTTTTGTTCAAAATGGACTTATTTTTAAGTGAGAAATCAACAACTGACATACGGGAAACCGACCAAACGCCTTCGGATTGTGTTGACACTTTAGGACAACGATTCATGGGTTATATGTGACGTGTACGACTCAACCCCGCCTCAATCCGAGACGCGGTGTGACCGGTATCACTCCAAGTGTATGTATTTAGTTTAAAATGGACAATATTTTATGTACATACGCCAAACTGATCTAACGGCTTCTGATTGCATTGATACTTTTTCACAATGATCAATGACTCATGTGTGACGTGTACGATTCAACACCGCATCAATCCGAGGCCCGGTGTGGCCGACACCACTCACAGTGTCACTGTTTTGTTAAAAATGGACTTAATTTTAAGTGAAATCAACAACTGACATACGGCAAACCGACCAAACACATTGGGATTCTATTGAAACTTAAGGACAACTATCCATGGGTCAAATGTGACGTGTAAGATTCAACCCCGCCTCAATCAGAGGCGCGGTGTGACCGGTATCACTCCAAGTGTATGTATTTAGTTTAAAATGGACAATATTTTACGTACATACGCCAAACCGATCTAACGGCTTCTGATTGCGTTGATACTTTTTCACAACAATCAATGACTCATGTGTGACGTGTACGATTCAACACCGCATCAATCTGAGGCACGGTGTGGCCGACACCACTCACAGTGCCTCTCTTTTGTTCAAAATGGACTTATTTTTAAGTGAAATCAACAACTGACATGCGGCAAACCGACCAAACGCATTTGGATTCTGTTGAAACTTAAGGACAATGATCCATGGGTCAAATTTGACGTGTAAGAGTCAACCCCGACTCAATCCGAGGCCCGGTGTGGCCGACACCACTCAAAGTGCCTCTATTTTGTTCAAAATGGATTTATTTTTAAGTGAAATCAACAACTGACATACGGGAAACCGACCAAACGCCTTAGGATTGTGTTAACACTTTAGTACAATGATCCATGGGTCATATGTGACGTGTACGAGTCAAACCTGGGGTGGATTACATGGCTTTCCTACATGGAATATATCCCACTACACGTCTTTAATGAGCCAGCTACGCAGTTTATCCCTTGTACAGATACACAGGAAGAATCACACGAGATCGACGTCATGTACTAACATAGGGCAAGGGTGCATAAGAGGACACAAGATCAAAGGGTAACACGTATATGTTTTTTAACATGCCATGTAATTTCCTATTGATATGACATGTATATTCACACAGGCAGCTGAACATTGGAGTTACCCAGGGTAAAGCGACAAGGCATGTGACCCTTTAAATGACACATAATTTTATGTACCATGATTGATCTCTTTGAACACTATATCAAGGACATATTTCATTAGGGTTGGCTCCCATGATCCTTCCTAGGATGGTTTTGGTATCTTTTCCGACTTACGGTAGTACGATCGCTTCAGCAGGACGTCCTAGACATAGTTGGAGTCTCTCTGAAAGTCCTGGAGTGAGATCATATATCTATTTTTGAGGTCCAGGTAGAGTCATGTATCAACGCAACCAATCCTACCAGACATTGATCCTATATATAGAATGTTAATCTTGATGTCTCATTACAGTACCCCAATTTATGATATGTTACCTTTTTTGTATTAATATACATAATTACTAAGGGTGATGGTTGGGAGAGTTAGGATATCCTTTTTATGTATTGCAGAATGATTCAAGGAGCACGGGCTCTGCACGATTTGTCAAAACCAAGTGGCAATCCAAGGAGAAACAATGCATAGTGGAATGTTCTAGTATTTATCTTCTGAGTTGTGTAGGAATATTTTGTGATACTATGTAATGAGGTAGTTTTGCTTTCTGGGTAGATGGTATCTAACTCATGGTAAGAACACTGTTTGGTTGGGTTGTGATCGGTTGATGACATGCTTGTGGTTGATATACTGGTTTTTGTGCAGGTCTGTGGTTGATATACTGGTTTTTGTGCAGGTCTGCTCGGCTGGCTGTAATAGTGCAGGTTTTTTATTAGCAGCAGGCAGGGATTTAACAGCGCTTTTTTAGCGCTGTTAAATGTCGCCTTTAACAGCGCTAAAAAAGCGCTGTTAAAGGAGATATTTAACAGCGCTAAAAAAGCGCTGTTAAAGGAAACATATAACAGCGCTTTTTTAGCGCCATTAAAGGTATCCTTTAACAGCGCTTTTTTAGCGCCATTAAAGGTGACATTTAACAGCGCTTTTTTAGCGCTGTTAAAGGTGACATTTAACAGCGCTAAAAAAAGCGCTGTTAAAGGACCCCTCCTTTATCAGCGCTGAGCTTTACAGCGCTTTTCTAGCGCTGTTAAAGCCCGATTTTAGCGCTGTTATTTCCCGTTTTTGTAGTAGTGCTTTATCCACTACAAGGCAGTGTGAGTACAGGTGCACTGGATAACCTTGTTTTCAACTCCTTGAAATTCTATTCACATTCCTCCATCCAAACAAACTTAACTCCTTTCTGAGTCAACCTGGTGAGTGTATTAGATAATCGTGAAAAATCATTCACAAAACGTCAATAATATCCAGCCAAACCAAGAAATCTTCAGATCTCAGTTGCTGTTGTTGGTCTCGACCATCTCTCGATAACCCCTATCTTTTCTGGATCCAAAAATATCCCCTCTTTTGAGATTATGTGACCCAAAAATTCAACTTTTTGAAGCCAAAATTTACATTTGGTAAATTTGGCCTAAAGCTTCTCCTTTCTCAGGGTCTTCAATATAATTCTCAAGTGATCTTCATGTTCTTCCTTGCTCTTTGAATAGATAATAATATCGTCTATAATGACTACCAAAAATTTATCAAGATAGTATCTAAAGACTCTATTCATTAGATCCATGAAGATAACAGGGGCATTAGTAAGACCAAATGGCATCACTATAAATTCATAGTGTCCATACCTTGTACGGAAAGCTGTCTTTGGTATGTCCCCCCTTTTGACCCTTAATTGATGATACCCTGAACGAAGATCAATCTTGGAAAAGTATTGTGCTCCTCATAGTTAGTCAAATAAGTCATCAATGCATGGGAGTGGATATTTTTTCTTTATAGTGATCTTGTTAAGTTCTCAATAATCAATGCAGAGTCTCATTGATCCATCTTTCTTCTTAACAAACAGAACAGTTGCTCCCCAAGGTGATGCACTAGGGAGTATGAATCCTTTATCAAGATTCTCTTGGAGTTGCTTCTTCAATTCCTGCAACTCAATTGGGGCCATTCTATAAGGTGTCTTTGAAATAGGCAAAGCACCCTGTATGAGTTCTATTGAAAACTCAACTTCACGATTTGGTGGAAGACTCAGCAATTCCTCTGGAAATACATCGTCAAACTCCCGTACAATGGGAATATTCTTAATCATGAGATTCTCACCAACCATTTGAGATAAATAACCCTTATTTAGTGGCATCAAGGTCCATAAGATGGAAGAAATTTCCACTGGAAGGTTATGTTCATCCTTGCATCGATAGACGATCATAGATTGATCTGGAATATGAAATGTGACTTCCCTTCTTTGGAAATTGATATGACCTCCATATAGAGAAAGCCAATCCATACCAAGAATCACATCAAATTCCTCTATAGGAAGGATCACAAGATTTGCAGGAAGAACTTTCCCACAAACTTCAATCAGGGAAGAATTATAAACTTTTGATGCGACTATTGTGCCATTAGGGGTTGTCACAGCTAACTCAACATCTAATTGTTGAGGTAATACGTCATTACCCTTAAAAAATTCTTCAGAAATAAAAGAGTTGTTGGATCCAGAATCAAATAAAACACTTTCTACTTTAGAGTGGATGGTAAGTGTACCTTTCACCACTTCGTTATCGTACTCCACATCACTGACAGAAATTTCATGTGACTTTCCTTTGTCTTTATCCTTAAGAGTTTTTTGACGTCGACCATCATCATAAACCCTTGGATTTGAGCATTGATTGGCATAATGACCCATCTCCTTGAACTTGAATCATTGAAGTGTAGTAGGTTCATTCTGTGTATCCCTTCCTTTGTTTGCATCATTAGACATCTTCTTCCCATTATTGCGGCATTCAAATGCCCGATGACCTACCTTTCCACATTTGAAACATTTTCTTGTCCTTTTAAGACAACTCCCTCCATGTTTCTTTCTACACTTTGAGCATAAGAGAAAGATAATCTTCTTTTTAGTGTGCTCTTTATATTTTCTTTTAAATTCCATTTTCCTTTTCTTATCAAACCCATATGACTGATGGGTTACTCCAATCTCCATCTCATCTTTGAGAGCACATCGAACGATTTCCTCATAGCTATTGAAGTCCCTTATGCCTAAGGCCCTTCGAAGACTTGGTTTTAAGCCACTAAAGAATCGATCGATCTTACTCTCAGGTAGGATAATAATACCAGAAGCGTACCATGAAAGTCTTGTAAAATTTTCTTCATAGGTACCAACAGATTCATCAGCCTTTTGGTTCATTTCAAGAAACTCTTTCTCCATCTTTGTTCGGAGAATACGAGGGAAGTACTTATTGAAAAATAAGTTCTTGAACTCGTCCCATTCCATGGAATCAATTTCATCCCTTTTCGTCATATTCTTAATAAGATTCCACCATTGATCAGCATCTCCTTCCAAACGATACAATGCTAAGATTATTTTATCATGTTCATAAAATTGAAGAACTAAAAATATTTTTTCAGTAGTACTAATCCATTGTTCAGCAACTAATGGATCAGTAGACCCGCTGAATGAAGGTGGACGCTGCCTCATGAAGGATTCAACAGAATGTTGATCCTTCCTTTGCTCTTTTGGAAGTCCTGCATGATTCATAGCTTGAGAAAGTTGTGTGAGCATGGCTACAAGATTTTTCATTCCATCTCCCATAACGTTTGGTTGCTCATGGGGACAAAAATTTCATTTCCTGTCACATTCTGCATTAAAAAGGTTCCTTCGGGTTCCAGACATTGACTAAAACCAAGAAAAATAGTGTGAGCAACACTGATTATAATATAAAAAACACATAATCAAGAATCCAATTTTACACTTAAGGTATTATCAATGGTTATTCATGGATATTTCAAAAACACAAAGATTGTGTTCTATTCTTAGACTTATCCTTAGGGTTAAGGCTTTCAGATCCTAGTTTCCAATGGTTGACTATACCTTTCCTATGATACCAACTATAACGACCCATACTTTACATACATTTTTATTACATCAGAATTGAATCACACTTATTACAATATATAACAAAACCAGGAAAAGACCGTATTGGTATAGAGTCTTTAGAAACTGGGAAACATAAACAACTGGTTCATAAAACATCTACTTTGCCTCCAATTTATTTCATCACATCTAGAGTCCCTTTTGTTATATCCTACTTAATAACCTTCTTCCTGACATGTGGAAATAAAACATACAAAAGGATGAGCTCAAATGCTCAGTAAGGGTAAACAAAAGAAATATCATATTCATAAGAACATAACTTTTGGATATCTTAACCTGAAAAAGAGATCATAATTTCATAACATGGGATAAATCATAGTAGTGAAATGTAATCCCAATAATCATAACTCAAATCATGCAACATTGTGTCATACATACATAATCATAGAAAATCATTTCTTAGTAGTCAAGACTCATTTCCAAGACTATCTTAGTGGACAAAGTCCATTTCTGAACCGAGTTCACTCCTCATTTCATTCTTGTTTCACTGAACCGGATTAACCTGCTGTTCTAGCCATGTCTATCTCATGAGATATAAATCTTTACCCAATGCATTGGAGGGAGATATAGGTCCCACCCATCTCATAATGATTCCATTCTTATGTGTGCCACAAAATCATAAACCATACATCATTGCATAAGCCATGTAATAAAAATGGGATTCTTAAACATCGTGACATCATAAAACAATTCATATAAGATAAATGAATTCATAAAAATAAGTCCATAACAATATAATCAAATAAATGTAATAATAGGTATAGAAACAGAACCCTATATTATCTTATATGGAAAATACTTTTGATAAAACACTTAAACTTCATTCTTGAGGAAAATAACCTTTCTACTTCAAAAACAGTTTCCTTTCATAACATGTCTTATAATTTTATACTAAAAGAATTTGATTAAAAATAAACATGAAATCTTGTAACGAAAGCTTCTTGGAAATAATGTTTTAAAAATCCATTAATGCCATATAAGTTAAAAAACATTCTTCTCTTACTTTTGTTGGAAAAGTCAAAACATACCTCGTACGAAAAACGAAAAAAGATTTCTTTCATATCTTTTACAAAAAACTCGCCGAAGGGTAAAATTGGATATAAACTATTGTATAAGGATATAAATATTACATATAAAGGAAACATGTATGTGGATGATAAATATTACCCAGTAAATTCTGAATTATAAACAATCTCAGATAAAAAATGAGATTGCGAGATTTTCCCTTACCTTAGGTCTGATTTGTTTTGTAAGTGTCCAAACCTACTATATATTGATTTATATAATGTCATTGACTTATTCCAGAATCATAATTATTTTTATGATATCATATAGGGTCATATTCTTAGCTTCTTATTAGTAATATTTCATTACTACTTGTTATTCGGGTGTTTATTACTTTTTGTTCTTATGCGTGTTTTGTCGAATAAATTCAGATTCTTATTTTTAGGTTATAGATACCACATTTACAGAATGCTATTAGTGTTATATATATCATATTTATTCATTCAATTCATTCAATTCATTTATATAACCATTATGCAAGGAAGATCATGTAGAACGAGTCACATCACATCGTGGAGACGGTATTCCGTACGTACGCATGAGCGATGATATCATTCGCATGATCGTGGAATTGTATGGGAGTGTATGTAAACTATTTCAGAATCAATATAAATTTAAAATAATCATATATAGTCATTATTTACACCATTATACTTATCCAAGTATGGTGGTGGTTTAAAATAGATTACACCACGGCGTGGAGACGGTATTCCCTACGTACGCACGCGCGGTGATTTCGTTTTCCGTAGGATGGATATATGGTGAAATAGGGTTGTTTCATACTTATAATAACCTATCAGTATATGAGTGATGCTTATGTTATTACTTCATAATGAAACAACTAAAGAAGAAGAAGTGGAAGAAGAAATAATGCTGAAAGAATCAGTAACGGACAATACCTCTTCTTTGAAGCGCCTCTTTGAGACCTCCTCTTAGGCACTAAAATTGGTCTTTGAAGAATTCAAGGACCTATAAGATGTTTCTAGGGAAGTGTAGAAGAAAATTTGGCAGGGGATTGCTGAGCTTTAAGGCTCAAAGTGGTGTGAGGAAGAGAGGGAGGAGGTGCCCTTTTATAAGGGAGGAGAGGCTCACCTTTGGAAAAACTAAAAATATTAATTTATTATAAACCCATTTTCAGTTGTTAATAGCTCTAAATTGATTTATTTCAAAGATAAGGTGTGTATGGGTCTAAATACTCTCATCCAATAGAATTTAGACAAGTTTAGGGCATTATATTAACCTTATCTTTTAGTTTTAACTCTTAGTTAATTAGATTGACATTTACCATGTCACTTTGTATTTTTATATTATATAGTTAATAAACTTACCATATATATCCAATAGACCCCCCAGTGGTCCATTAATGATACACCTATCATGATATAAGTATCTTAGCCGAACCATATATTTTTAGGAATATAATAACAATTAATAATATAATATATTTTTTAAAAACTATTTTATGTCAATTTTGATACTATTTGGTAATTGATTTTTGTGAAAATCATAACAGAATGATTAGTTCTAGGAAAGTTAATTAAATCATCAATAACATGTCATATTAACATATAAAAGTATTTTAATTCATACAAAGTCTCAAATTACATTTATTTGGGTATTTATAACATCAATTATGTCAATATTTCATTATTAAGATAATTACAGCACCATCATTGTGTCATAAATAAATTAAATTATTTAAAGTCTAAAAATTAAAAATAAAATACCATTATGTAGGAAATATTTTTATATTTCTATTGAATATTTATAGTATAATTCACCTTATGTATAACCCGATATTAAAAATTATTTAGTTATTAAACATTGATTTTAACTATTTTAACCCTTCTTTAAATAAATTAATAATAAATGTCCTAATCTAATCCAAGTGGGCCTAAATGGTCATATTTTATTCCTAAGGTTGTTTTTGGTCGAATTACACTTATCCAATAGAATTAGTACATGTGTTAGGGTAATAATAATAACATTTGTACCCTTAATTACCCTATTTACTTTTAACCGTGGTAAAAAAAAGTAAAAAGTTATTATTCACCAAAAATTATTTTCATCTCATTGAACCACATTTTACTTACTGACATCAACCGTGTCTCTCATATTTTTGAGATTCCATTCACAAAATTGGTAAAATTACGATTTATGTAAATTTGAAAATTCTCCGAGGAGGTGGGTAAAAGACGGTGAAAAGTTCAATAAAATTTTTATATATATAAAATTATTATAAAATGACTCCAATAAATTGCATTGAACATATATAGGTATTATGTATCAATTTTGACGTAAAATAAATTTTATTAAAATAAATAATTATTTAAATAAAATGTCGGTTTTTAAATAGTAACCCAGTGTTTTCACTATTCATCAAAAATTGAAAGTTTTCGGAAAAATACCAAAATTTCACCCTAGGCTATTTTCGATATTCTGAATCCAAAAATGATGTTAATTTTGAAAAATGAAATTTACAAAATTTCAAAAAGTGGGTATTACTATTCATAACGGCTATATTTTAATAGCATATCGTTGTTTAGTGAAACTCGGTATTGCGTACGACGCAAGCTATCGAGGAAGGCCGCGGTTGCTTGTAAAGCAAGCCAAGATAGTGTTGTGTGTAATGAAAGATTCCTTTGATGATTTATATAACATAATAACAAAATATTTCTCATAAAAGTCTCGGGTGTTACACACACAGATGATATAATTATATAAATATTCATATATTTTTATGCTAAATAAAATGGATATAAGTTTTATATTTAGATAAGCCTTGTATATTGAGAAGTATATTTTATATGTAAATAATTTTAATCATTTATTTATAAAATTAAAATTTTTATTTTGGAATATCTAAAAAATATGTATATGTTGTTATAAATTTGATAATAAACAATAGAACATTTAGAAAAATGATAAAATATAATATCCATAATATCAATATGAATATAATCCCTCATAATATATTCATTCCCCATAGAAAAACGGAATAAATCCCTACTTAAACGAGGCGAAAATTCAATCTAATGTAAAAATATTTGGGTATCTGGACTTAAAAGATACTTCTGTAGGGCTTTTAGGACATTTCTAGAATTAAAAAATGGTTACTGGTTTTCCCTTGGTCATGAAAGCATAAATCTCGTTGTAGGATTCGATTTGATATGTTGTAGAGCTCAAACAGACACCCAGAACAAATATCATGGACATTTGAAGTTATGGGTAATGTTTTCATATTATTTGAGATCATTTATTAATTTTTTTATTTTTTGTATATTTAGGGTGTTATTGAATGACTAATACACGATTATAATTAGAAAGTTCTTAATTAATAAGAGTTTCTAAAATATTTTATAATCTGTTTTCCATACATATTAATAATAATATTTTTAAAATATTTCATGAATTCCAAATGTCTGTTTATAATTATCTAAAACATAGTTAAAAAATATATATTTTATTTAGATAAATATAAATATACATATATGCTTATATTAATATAAATAGACATATATATTTATATCAATATATATTTAATTATATAATTATATATTAATATGTTATTTTTTATGAAATATTTTTTTTGAAATATACCAATTATCAGTGCATGTAAAAAAGCACTCATAAAGCCACCACATTATTAGTGCTACTAATAAAGAACAAGTTAAGGGGCCTCATTAACTATGCCAAAAAAGCACTGATAAAGGGGTTACCTTTATAAGTGCTAAAAAAACTCAGATAAAGGGCCACTTTTAACAGCGCTTTCTTAGCACTATTAAAAGTACCCTTTATCAGTACATTTTAGTGTTGATTAATGTACACCCATTACTAGCTCCTTTTAGCACTATTAAAGGGTAGTGCTGCGAAAACCCATTTTTTGGTAGTTATAGGACTAGGACATGAGGCCTAGGTTTCACTATGTATCTCTTAGGGAATGAAAATCTTGCCACATATAGTTCTTAAGGAACCATATAGTTTAAAGTCTTGTAGCAAGGAAATGAACAGTGTAGTTTAAATCCATCCAATGAGGATGATGGTGAATCGATGTGGAAAAGGAATATTATAGCTAGAGCATGGTATATGAGCCAAGTGTCACTATGTATCTTATTGGAGTAAGAGTCAATACACACATAGTTATAGAAAAATAGTATTCCCAATACTGATTGAGTTCAGGCATGGTGGAAGGGTTTCTTAAATATATGGGCTCACATATGCGGGGAGACATGATATTGAATCCTATTATGTATATCATACTCATATTATGGAGAGCGGGGGATTTTCATATATTTTGTTGCGGCTGGGCACATGATTTAAGTCTAGGAATAACTACATGTATCATTGGAATGAGAATCAAACCAAATGTAGTTTGTGAGGAATCCATACTGTTTAATATCATAAGGAAAAGACATCTAGTGTTCCTTTTATTGCCATTCATCCATTACCATGATAACCCTGATGTGAATTGATATGACTTAACTTTGCCAAAAAAATATTTGTTGTGCAAAAATCCCTCAAGGTAACATTGCAGTATTTTGGGTTGATTGTGTTTGTTGACAAAGCAGGTTTCCATGGAGAATTGTCGAGTTCCCAAGAAGTTGTTGACATTCCATGTTGACAAAGAACTATGACAAAGGAAAGGACGATCTGGAGGCGGTACAAAAGAGCAGTACAAGGTGGCGCCATTTCCCAGTGTTTGCCAAATTTATGGGCCTGAAAATCGCCAATGGAAAATGGAGTGATATGTTGTTGGCAAAGGTTGAGGAGAGAGAAATGAAGGAGGTGCGCGGAAACATTAAGCGTGGCGCGCAAAATTAGCGGGTTGCGCGAAATCTTGAAGTGTGGCGCGCAAAAAAGCGGGTTGCGCGAAATTGTATTTCGCGCAAAAGATGTTTCAAGGTCCGAAGCTCGGAAAATGGCAAAGGAATGAGGTGCGCGAAATTATGGAGCAGTGCGCGGAAAATGGTTGTGCGCGGAAGATTTGTATTTCGCGATCAAAGCGGATTACGCGCTCAAGGAGGGTTTTTCGCGCGGGGTCGATTTTGCCTATAAATATGAAGTGAACCTCCTCCATTGAGAAGAGTTCAAGACATAGAAAATACCCGAGCTCTGGTGCGCGAAATTGAAGTTAGAAAGGGTGTTGCGCATAAACTTAAAGTTTGTGCGTAAAGTCACCTGTTGCGCGAAAGGATAAGGCTGCGCAGAAATTTGGTGCTGACGCGTAAAAGGAAGATTGCGCGAAAAGTGGATTTCGTGCAAAATCAGTGAATTGCGCGCAAGGCAGTTTCCAGACTGCGCGTAATATTTGGAGGTTGTGCGAAAAAGGAATTTCGCGCAAATCATAGAAATTGCGCGCAAGACACCGTAAGGGTTGCGCGTAAAAATTGAGGTTGCCCGGTACATCCGGTGCAAAGTGAGATTCATCTGCGGGTGAAAGTTAGACTTCAACAGATCATCTACATACAGAGGAAGATGCATTCCTTCATGAAAATGAAGAGACCTACAGGTCTATAAACTGTGAGTGAATCCCTTCTGGAGCAGTGAGCTTAGGAAGAGGAAAAGGTAATCCTCTTCACCGGCAGTGAGCCAGAGAGAGAGAAACAGGGAGTGACCCTTGGGAAAGCAGTGAGCTAACCCTAAACCTTGTATAGGCAGTGAGCCTGGGCATAGAAGTGATCTAGCCCGAACATTGTAATCCACAGCTAGTGAAGTTTAGTGGACTTGGTACGACCGGCAACCTGTCGGCGTATGCTCCTTGGACGTAGCCCTTAGCGGTGAACCAAGTAAATTTGTTGTGTCATGTGCTTGCTTTACTTTCTGTTTATATTGTGTAGCAAGAAAGAGAGAGAAGAGTGTTTTTCTTAACAGCAAAACAAGATCAGAACGGGCTTTAATTTTTAATTAGTCATACCCTGATTCACCCCCCCCCCTCTCAGGGTATTCGGCCTAGGGGACCTAACAAGTGGTATCAGAGGGAAAGGTTAACAGTTGGTCTTCTCTCAATGGAGGTCACTAATCATAGAGGGATTCCGATCTTCGACGGATGTAATTTTCAATATGGAAGAATCGAATGCAACACTATTTCTGATCTCTGGGAATGGATGTGTTTTCAGCAGCTCTGCATGGTATCACAGCTGATATTACTAGTGGTGCATTATCAGAAGCTGAGCACAAAGAGTTGGATGCTGATTCCAAAGCAATAAACGCCTTAGGGGGAGCCCTCTCAAATCCCATTTATACAAAGGTGATGTCATTCAAAACGTCACATGCCATGTGGGAAAAACTTTTGAATATTTATGAAGGGGATACAAAAGTCAGAGAGGCAAAGCTGCAAGTGTTGTGGAACAAGTATGGACATCTCAAAATGAACCCAAATGAGTCTGTTGATGCATTCTTTGACAGGGTAAATGCTGTGGTAGAAGTCATGCGGGGTCTTGGAGAAATTATCGAAGACATTAAAATCGTAAAGCGCATCTTGAGAAAGCTTCCACCTCGGTTCAATCCGAAAGTTTCTGTGTTGGAAGATAAAGATCCAAAAGAGCTAACATTGGATAACCTACAAAGCACTCTTGTTGCATATGAAATGAGAAATGATGACAACGATGCTGTGGAAAAGGGGAAATCCAAAGAGGTGGCATTTAAGGCCATAAAGAGGCTCACTATTGAAGATTCTCAGGAGGAAGAAGAGTCAGATGAAGTGATGTCGTTCCTTTCTTCAAATCTGCAAAGAGGAAAAGGAAAGTTTAAAGGGAAACTTCCACTAGCATGATTCCGATGTGGAAAGGTTGGTCATCTTGCTGCAAGATTCCCCAAAAAGTTTCAAGAAGAAAGCGATGAAGATGAAGTTGAGATTCCCATGAAAAAATCTTCAGCTTATGTGAAAGGGAAGAAGCAGTTCAAGAGAAATTTCTTTAAGAAGAAGAATCTTCTTTCCCAAGAAATTGACAGTTCAGCTGAGTCTGAGGGTGAAGAAGTTGAAGAGATAGAAAACTGTAGAGATCGTGGTCAAAATGCGATGGTGGCTGTTGCTAGTAGCGCTCTAGAAAAGAAAGAAACTGAAACTGATGAAGAAGAAGAAGAAATTGAAGGGAGAGTTGACATGGAAGCTGAATTAGAGGCAGCTCTTGAAGAGATAGATGTTTGGCGAGCAAAAACAAAGAAAGCCAATAAGATAGTACATGATGCCAAACTCTACATGCAACAACAAGAAGAAGAGAAGTCTGAGCTTGAGAAAGAAATTGAAAATCTTAAGTCTTCCAGGCCAGAGCGCACAGAAAAGGTTGATGAGCATAAGCTCGAGATTGAAGAGCAGAAAAGGGAGATCGATTGCTTGAGTCGAAAAGTGAAAGATCACGTCAAGCGTATTGAAGATCTTGAAGAGGAAGTGGTCGGTATGCGGAGAAAAGTTAAAGACCAGGAAAAACCATTGAATCCCAACACATTCTTGGGAAATCAGGTCGTTACGAAGATGGAAAAGAAGAAAGAAGAGCCTAGTAGTTCCGCAGGAAAGAAGCAGCAATTGAACTCGGATGTTAAGGCTGATTCATGGCTTAATCAGAAACAAAAATCTACGGCAGTTGACGTTAGACCGGAAGCACCTGTCCCGGGATTGAAAGTGGATTTGAGCACAAAGCAGAATCAGAATACTCAGAGATCCAAAGGGGAAACTTGTAGTGCTGAAGTAACACGAAGGAATGAACCTTATATCAGGTGTTATTGTTGTGGAAATATGGGACATTCACAGTATGTGTGTTCCATAGACAAAAGATATCGAAGGGAATAAGAACAGAGATGGCAGCCAAACAGAGAACGGTTTTCCAGAACATTTTTTGAAGGACACTGTTTTTGGTGCGGAGGATTTGGACACATGGCTAGGTACTGCACTCCGACCATTCAGAAAAATGTGCCAAAGCAGAATCAAAATGATCGCAAGCAGCAGATCAGTAAACCGACAATTGAGTTAAAAGTTCAGAACAGATTTGCAGTTTTGCAAGATGAAGCTGGTCCATCATACTCTGAGAAAGAACAGAAGCCTCAATCCATGCCGAGTATGAAAGAGAAAGTATGGACTAGGAAGAAGAAAACTGAGAAGGCCGTAGTTGCTGAAATTGCCCTTAAAGCATCAGATCGTTCTGGTGTTTGGATCCTTGACAGTGGTTGCACATCCCACATGACGGGTAATAAGGATCTGGTTACAGGCATAAAATATGAAAAAGAAGGAGTTGTAAAGTTTGGAAATGATGAAGGCCTGAAGATTGTTGGCTCAGGAAAAGCCAAGTTTGGGGGCAAAGAAATGAGACATGCTGATGTCTTGGTGGTAGAGGGTCTCAGTCATAATTTTCTTAGCGTCAGTCAACTATGTGACTCTGGGCACTCTATACTATTTACCAAGAAGATGGGTATTGTTAAAGGAAAAGATAAAATAGTCATTCTTCCGGGAAAACGAACAAAGGGGAATCTTTACCTGGTAGGTGGGGAAGAAGATTCATGCCTTTTATCCAGAGAAGAAGAAAATCAGCTGTGGCATAAGCGACTTGGTCATCTATGTCAACCATCTATGGAAGATCTGGTAAAGTGTGATGCTGCTAGAGACCTTCCCAAACTATCACGTGATCGCACTCATACGTGTGATGCTTTTCAACAAGGGAAGATCATCAGGAAGACATACAGGCCAAAGGAACAAAAAGCAACTCGAGTGCTCGAATTGGTGCATGCTGATGTATGTGGACCTATCTCACCACGAGATATAGATGGGAAAAGGTACTATGTTCTTTTCATTGATGACTACAGTAGAATGGCCTGGGTATTCATCATTACCCATAAGACAGAGGTGTTCAGTTGCATAAAGCAGTACAGGAGGGAATCAGAAAAGATGCTTGGGCAGAAAATTCTGAAGTTTCGTACTGATAACGGTACAGAATTTACAAACAGTCAGGTTGAAGACTATCTCGAGAAACATGGGATAAGTCATCAAGTTTCATCAGTGAGAACTCCCCAACAGAATGGAGTGGTAGAAAGGAGGAATCGGATCATTAACAACATGGCCAGAACAATTCTTATTGATAAGGACCTACCAGATAAATTTTGGAAGGAAGCAGTTTTGACATCGATCTATGTTTCAAACAGGTCCCTGTTATGTCCGAAGTAAGGGAAGACTCCGTATGAACTGTGGTACGGAAAGAAGCCAACGTTGAAATACTTTCGAATCTTTGGAAGTAAGTGTTTCATTCTCAACAAAGAACATCATAGGAAGTTTGAGGCACGAGGAGATGAAGGGATATTCCTTGGCTATTCAGGGAAAAGCAAAGCATATAAATGTTTCAACAAGAGGCTGGGAAAAATTGTTGAGAGTAATGATGTCACTATAGTCGAAAATGAACAGACTGCTCAACGACCCAGTGAACAGTTCCTGGATGAAAGTGATGATGAGGTAAGAAACCCAGGGGGAGCAGAAGTGGCAGAAGCTGACTCAGAAGAAGATACTGATGATGAAGAGGAAAGTGTCAAGTCGGTGTCTGCGAGGAAGCCAAAGAGTCGAGCTGAGATTGATAGGCAGAATATCTTTGGTGATCAAACAGCTCCAGTTCAGACTCGAAGAATGAAATCATCACAGTAAGCATCGTTTTTGTATCAAGTGGAGCCGAAATGTTTTTCTGATGCAGCTGAAGATGAAAACTGGGTTCAGGCCATGAACGAAGAGCTTGATCAGATTGAGAAGAACCAGACATGGGAGATTGTTTCGAGGCCAGTGGACAAGAATGTCATTGGGACCAAATGGGTCTATCGCAACAAGATGAATGAAGATGGCACAGTGATTCGGAACAAAGCACGTCTAGTGTGCAAGGGGTACTCCCAAATCGAGGGAATTGATGTTAATGAGACATTTGTACCGGTTGCAAGGCTGGAGACAATAAGATTATTCCTAGCCATCGTAGTGCAAAGGAAGTTCAAAGTGTTCCAGATGGATGTCAAATCCGCATTCTTGAATGGGGTTCTGGAAGAGGAGGTGTATATTGAGCAGCCAGATGGTTTTCTCATTCATGAGGATGAGAACAAAGTTTGCAGGCTGAAGAAGGCATTGTATGGGCTGAAACAAGCACCAAGGGCATGGTACTCAAGGCTTGATCAGTACTTGAAGAAGCTTGGTTTTCAGCGTGGAGGAGTTGATTACAATATCTATTTCAGTAATGACAGTAATCAAAGGATGATGGTGTTGGTTTATGTCGATGACATAATATTTGGTGGATCAGATGAAGCTCAGTGCAGACAGTTTTCCGAATTCATGAAAAATGAGTTTGAAATGTCAATGATTGGAGAGAAAACGTTTTTCTTTGGTCTACAGGTAACACAAGGAAGGAATGGAACATTCATTTCTCAATCTAAATATGCCAAGGAGGTCCTGAGAAGGTTTGGAATGGAAAATTCCAAGGAGATGAAGACTCCGATGGCTACCCGGATGAAATTATCAAAAGATGAGGATGGCAAGGCAGTTAATATCACAGAATACAGGCAAATCATTGGAAGTCTGTTGTACTTAACCGCAATAAGGCCTGATATTGTTTTCGCCACATGCCAAGCAGCGAGATATCAGAGTAATCCCAAGGAAAGTCACATGCTCGCAGTGAAAAGACTACTTCGGTATATTAAGGGCACAGTGGACATTGGCTTGACATACAATGACAAATCTCAGACAGAGTTATTGGGGTACACTGATGCTGACTGGGCCGGTTCAGCGGATGATAGAAAATCAACGTCCGGTGGTGCATTCTATCTTGGTGGATTGTGTATTTCTTGGCTAAGCAAGAAGCAAGATTGCATTTCATTAAGCACCGCAGAAGCTGAGTATATTGCGGCCACTCAAGCCTGCACACAGTTATTGTGGATGAAGCAGCAGCTTGAAGATATGGGAGTTGAAGTGAAGTCTCCGATCGGAATCCAGTGCGACAACTCAAGTGCTATAAATCTTAGAAAAAATCCCGTCCATCATTCAAGGAAAAAGCACATTGAGATTAAGTATCACTTTATCAAAGAGAAGGTTGAGCAGGGGATCGTGAAGTTGGAGTATGTGCCTACAGAGCTACAGGTTGCAGACATTCTGACCAAGGCCTTACCCAAGGAAGCTTTTGAGAGGCATCGACTGGCTCTAGGAGTTCAGTCGATTCCCCGCACTTGAAATAGTGTGGATATGGGACCCCACCACCCCCTCTCCCCGAGGTATGATGTGTTTTCCCTACTGTGCTAATGTGTTCTCTACTATGATACAGACTACAAAGGCGTGACCTTTGGGTTCGTTGACAAAGGGGGAGAACAATGTTTGATAATGGAGGAGAAAATAGTGGTTGTTCAAGGGGGAGACAGTGCGAAGATTTGATAAATCATTTTTGATACGGGGAGAAGCTGACAGGTGAAGCAGCCAGAAAGGGGGAGTAATGAGAAAGGGGGAGATTACTAAATCTGACGATGCTGGAAGTGATCGTTCAAAGCATAGAAATCATGACAGCTGAGGATCGTTATAAAAGCAGAACAGTGATGTTGGAATGGTGTGAGACGGTGTCCAGCTATCAACAATTGGTAACAAATTAGGAATTCACCAATTGGTATCAATGTGGTTCAACAACTGGTTTTCTTTTAAGAAATGGTATCAAGGTGGAATCGACAATTGGGGTCTGACATGAAGTGATTCATTGATGAACTTTTCATACTACTCTTGTTTCTCACGCCGAGCATTGCTCATGTGGGCTTAGAGTACGTGTTAAGTGAATCCTTGAACTCTATCATAATCGTAAGAGGCGAATGGTGGTAGCAGCTGGAAGAAGACTCAGTGAGGTATCAACGTGCAGAAAATAATTCTGAGCAAATTTGTGAAGAGTTGTCAACAAACCCAAAGGGGGAGATTGTTGGGAAAAAATCCCTCAAGGTAACATTGCACTATTTTGGGTTGATTGTGTTTGTTGACAAAGCAGGTTTCCATGGAGAATTGTCGAGTTCCCAAGAAGTTATTGACATTCCATGTTGACAAAGAACTATGACCAAGGAAAGGACGATCTGGAGGCGGTACAAAAGAGCAGTACAAGGTGGCGCAGTTTCCCAGTGTTTGCCAAATTTATGGGCCTGAAAATCACCAATGGAAAATGGAGTGATATGTTGTTGGCAAAGATTAAGGAGAGAGAAATGAAGGAGGTGCGTGGAAACATTAAGCGTGGCGCGCAAAATTAGCGGGTTGTGCGAAATCTTGAAGTGTGGCGCGCAAAACAGCGGGTTGCGCGAAATTGTATTTCGCGCAAAAGATGTTTCGAGGTCCGAAGCTCGGAAAATGGCAAAGGCATGAGGTGCGCGAAATTATGGAGCAGTGCGCGGAAAATGGTTGTGCGCGGAAGATTTGTATTTTGCGATCAAAGCGGATTACGCGCTCAAGGAGGGTTTTTCGCGCGGGGTCGATTTTGCCTATAAATATGAAGTGACCCTCCTCCATTGAGAAGAGTTCAAGACATAGAAAATACCCGAGCTCTGGTGCGCGAAATTGAAGTTAGAAAGGGTGTTGCGCGTAAACTTAAAGTTTGTGCGTAATGTCACCTGTTGCGCGAAAGGCTAAGGCTGCGCAGAAAGTTGGTGCTGGCGCGTAAAAGGAAGATTGCGCGAAAAGTGGATTTCATGCAAAATCAGTGAATTGCGCGCAAGGCAGTTTCCAGACTGCGCGTAATATTTGGAGGTTGCGCGAAAAAGGAATTTCGCGCAAATCATAGAAATTGCGCGCAAGACACCGTAAGGGTTGCGCGTAAAAATTGAGGTTGCCCGGTACATCCGCTGCAAAGTGAGATTCATCTGCGGGTGAAAGTTGGACTTCAACAGAGCATCTACATACAGAGGAAGATGCATTCCTTCATGAAAATGAAGAGACCTACAGGTCTATAAACTGTGAGTGAATCCCTTCTGGAGCAGTGAGCTTAGGAAGAGGAAAAGGTGATCCTCTTCACCGGCAGTGAGCCAGAGAGAGAGAAACAGGGAGTGACCCTTGGGAAAGCAGTGAGCTAACCCCAAACCTTGTATAGGCAGTGAGCCTGGGCATATAAGTGATCTAGCCCGAACATTGTAATCCACAGCTAGTGAAGTTTAGTGGACTTGGTACGACCGGCAACCTGTCGGCGTATGCTCCTTGGACGTATCCCTTAGCGGTGAACCAAGTAAAATTGTTGTGTCCTGTGATTGCTTTACTTTCTGTTTATATTGTGCAGCAGGAAAGAGAGAGAAGAGTGTTTTGCTTAACCGCAAAACAAGATCAGAACGGGCTTTAATTTTTAATTAGTCATACCCTGATTCACCCCCCCCCCTCTCAGGGTATTCGGCCTAGTGGACCTAACAATATTTTACAATAATCCTAAGCCCACACGAACTATGATCAATCTGAGAAACAGGGAATGAACAAGGACTCCTCCTCCACAAAAAGTCACTACAAGGGAATGGTATGGGAATTTATACTTTCTATTGGATTTTCCAAGATGTGAGATATGGGTGTCACTACGTATCTTAACATAATGATAATAAATCCTTATATATTTCAAAAATCCCATAAAATTTAACATCATGTAGTGATGATGATGGTGCACTAACTTGAAATAGAAGAAATTTGGTGGATGGTCTAAGGATTGAAATCTGGGCATCACTATGTATCTTGTGATGGTATGAATCAAGCCACATGTAGTTTTTGAATGGTCCCCTATACAGGTGTGACTCATACATAGGGAGTGGGTGATTTTTACTCATGGTGGATAGACATGAGATTGGAGTTCCCTGCATCATGATGTATCTCATTCGAAAAATAATCAATCTGCACATTTTTCTAGATATATTATACAGTTTATCATCATACAACAAGGATGTTGTCTGGGTAGTTTAATTTCTGGTGGTATGTAGCTGGGTCATCCAACATGAAGATGAATATTCATGCTGGACTTGGGTATAATAACCAGGATTCTCTATTTATCTTGTAGGAATAATAATCAAGATAGATATATTTCTTTAAGTAATTATTCCCCACATTGATGATCGGTTGACATAGGGAAAATGTTGCTTTGATATTTTCTAGAATGATGGATGGGCCCAAGAAAATAGTTGTTAGAGTTACTATGTATCTCATTGGAATGATAATCAAGACACATGTAGTTGTTGAATAAAGTTATGGTGGGGTACTAGTGCTGATGATTATGATCCATGCAAATATAGATCAATTTTTTGTATTGTTTTACATCATACAACAAGGATGTGTCCCATATAGTTTAACATCATATGGTCAGGATTATATGCTACATAGTTTATATTCTTATAGCTTGTACTATATATGGTGCTATTCAATTTAACAAATTCTATCTAGGATGAGAATCGTACCTTATAATATCACGTAACAAAGACCGAATATGAATTTTAACATCTTACAACAGATATGTGCATCATGTGATTATGAAAAATATTTATTCAATATTATTACATTGGTTTGTGTCATAATGATCCTTTCATCCGTTTAGATTAAGGAATACACTCTATTAGAATTGAACATATTTATTAATTAAGGTCACTCCAAATTTGGATAATGTTTTTGAGGTTTATTTCCTTGTATCATCAAAGTCTAAAGGATGAGTACCAATTCTACAAGGAGAACTTAGAGCCAGAAATTATTGTTAAAATCTTGAGCTATCTGATTTTTCTAGACTCCCAACTGACATATGCTTTGAAATATTTTTTCATCAAGCTTATCCAATTCATCTATTTGTTTATGTATTCCTCATATAAGGATATCTGAATAGAGATGGAAATACATTGCGATGAAAATTGAATCTCAATGGGCTGGACTTCTTATTTCTTCTATACAAGTGAAAATGGGGTAGCATGTGTGGTAGTACGGGTTTCAGTATGCTAAGACCATATATCATGAAAGATTGTGTTAGGATAATAAATTTTTTCTTTATCCACCATCTTCTGGAATATGATTAACATGTTCTTTTTAAAGGGTTTTATCTACCCATTAGCTATTACATGATAGCGAGATGAATGGTTGGACTTGAAATTGTACTCTTGATACAGCTTCCCCACCTCAACAGAACAAAAATTGGTTTCATTGTCTTTCAGTGTTGTATGGGGGCACCAAATCTAGTAATGATTCTTCCAGTCATGATGATGAAAATTCTGTTAACCCCAAATTATTGGAGGGTTTTGGTTCATCCCATTTGGTGAAGAAGTCTATAGTAGTTAAGATATAATTGAACTGCTTGGCTGTAGTGGGTGGGTACGGACCCGCAGCATCCATTACCCATATGGAAAATGGATATTAGTATTTGGATGTATGTATCATCTTCTGGGGTTGATGTTTGTAGTTAGCATGCAATTGGAAGGAAAGGCATTTATGGATTAATTATGTTAAATATTATGGAATCAAATGATTGAAGTAACCAATCCTTTATATTTTGTTAGAGAACCTATACCATGACCGGTGGGAACCATATGATCCAACAAGTACTTCTTCCATAATGGCCTTCGTCTATTATCCATTGATACATCTAAGATGGTCTCCATGAAAGCATCATTTGTAGAGGAATTTCGGGTGATTTGGACCATAATAAATGGTTAAGTTGGTTTCCCACCGATGAATTAAATTTTTCCTAGCTCTTTCTGAAGGAAGTATTCCATTTTGGTGGTATTCCATGATGGTTATCATCAACATAGTGGATGTAACATTTAGTTATATTATAGGGAATATTTTGTTGATCTCTTTCATTTTGACATGAAAAAAGGTGACACCATTTTGTGATGGGAAATGTTGTTGACCATTTCATACCTGTTTGGATCCTCTAGAGTTGTAGCTAAATTCCCTAATCCATCTTCCTAGTGATTCTATGATTGGGGGAATGAGAAAATTTTGGTTTCTAGGGTAAATCTTTCATTAACCCTAAGACATAATCATGCCTAGATATTAGCTCTTATTTTTTATGGCATTATCATCATTCATATTTTTGATTACCAACTCTTAGTTGCCTTTCAGCAACAGGTGGTAAACTAGTTTTTGGAGTTGAAATTATAGGTCTAAAATGAGGGTCTCATATACTAATTAATTATTTGTACAACCCCCTGATAGTGGGAAGAAGTAAAATTAAATTTCCATCACTAGGGAAATTGACATGATTCCTAACCCAACATTGTTAAGAACAATTTCCTCCATTATCCTCATTAATGGAATCCTAGAAAACCCATCAGTATACATGTCCCATTTTTGGGGTTTTTATGAATATAGAATATATCCTCATCTATAAATTTATTATTTAATGATGTAGTTTTCATATATGGGGGTTCTGCAATAAAATCTTCTAAGGCCTGACCTTTAACTACTTTTTAATGCAAAAAATATATATTAAAATACTATAGGATAACCTCCCACCATGCTAAATTTCATATCAACATAGGATGGTTGAGGATATATTTGAGTCTGTTATTGTGATATACCAAATGGACCTCATGGTGCTATTGGTAATGTCTCAGTTTCAAAACTGCAATGATTAACGCAAGACAACCGTTCTTGATATTCAGATAAGGAGTCTCATCAACGAGCATGGTTAAAATGATATAATGGAGGATATATTCATTCCTAGCATTTTACTTTTGAACAGGGAAGGAACCAAGTGATAATATGTGGGATGTCACATATAAAATAGAATATTTCCCTTGAAATATGGAATTAACCCTGGAGGGATCAAGAGATATTTCTTGAGATTATCAAATGATTCAAGATAGTCATAAATCCAAAGATGCATGACCCCTCTTCATCAGTTTGGTGAAGAGAAAAAACATTCTTTAAGGTTGGTTATAAAGCATAGAATTTAGGCCAAGTTTACTTGAATTACTCTCAACACATTAGGATTTCATGGATGAGAAATGCTAAGGATCCCCTTTTTGTTTTCAAGGCCGACATACGGTGAAGCCTAGAAGATTTCCTGAGGTTACCCAAAAATAAAAGATTAAGGGGATTATTTTGACTCCTTTTTATCATAAAATGAGGAATTTGGTGTTATGTTTCTTCTGGTGGCCATATTTTGGTTAGGAATTAAATAATATTCCATCAATATAACATTTAAAAAACTTCCCTATGAAGGGTTTGATGATATGATGCATGACATGTTATTATGTGGCACAAGTGTTCTTCATGCCAAATTGAATTTCCATATAGATAAATACTCTAGGGGGTCCTAATGGGTTTTGATTCGTCAACTTCTATGTAAATAAAAATTTGGTTGTACCCTGAATGGCCATCCATTAAAAAGAGGCCTTTATAACCAGTTGTTACATCAATCAGGATTTCTATGATTGGAACTGGTAAAGTACCTTTTGGAGAGAACCATTTGATAGCTCTATATTTGATGAAATCTATGATTTAAAATTATTATTCTTCACATAGAGAAAATTGTTGATAAATTTCAGATATTTTACCTCTTTGTTAAATTCTTCTATGGTGATCTTACAAACGTTAGCCTCAATTTTGGAGGTGTGAGTTGGGTGTGACCTTAGGGATGCATGTTTGTATCGCCAATGGTCTTCTTAAAATACCAAGTGATGAGTAGTGACCTCAGGATCAAGGTATGGAATATATATATAATTTCAGGGGTCCAAATCTTTTTGTTTCATTAGGAAGGAATTATATACCTCCCGTTTTTCAAAATTCATGGCCCCAATGATCAAAGGGGGTCACAGATCATCATTTATACCCAGATTTATTTCTCTTAGTTCATCAATAATGATGAAGAAACTTTCCTCAAATGATTTAGGGGCATCCTTGATTTCTTCCTCCTCTTTCTATTCCCCATGCTTTACCTCCTCTACCTCTTCCTGGGATGTAGGAAATGAATCAAATTTATTGGAGTTAGGAGTGGTGTTTACATTTGTACATTTGCAGATGAGGACAAAATTTATGTAACAATTGATGTGTCATGCCTTTTTTGAAGTTCTAAAGGGGAGAAGAGGTACTGATAATGAGAATATTTATTTTATCCCATTGATATGACAACTAATTCTAGTATAGATATTGAAAAAATAACTTTTTGAAGCTCGTGGGTTGGAATCAGGACATTTTAATATGGGGTTTAATTACTACTCAGAGAGTTGACAACATCTCCAGTTCTTTCAGGTACATTTTTTCATGACTACCATCACATAAGTTTCTAAATTTATACTTGAATTCAGGCCAACTCCTTCTATATTATTTATGTGAATCACATACTATGAACTGAGTTTGTTGAAATAGTTAGCCGCAATCATTTCCAGATCATCCATGGTGTTGATTTTCACAAACTGATCAGTCAAAAACTATTTGTCTTCCCTCTAGAAAAATCCAGTATCAATTGTATATGATTCACATGAGTTGAATGGGGATTTTCACTATGAATTGTCCCCATTTTATCATTGATACAATATTTGAGGAATTTCATGAATGAACAAGTGAAAACCCTATGATGGTGTATCTAGTGTATTCCCAGTAGAACATTGAAGGTCACATCCTTCCAAAAAACCATGACTTCTATGTCTAACAAAAGATCCGCAAACAGAGTTCTGATTTTTGTTTTTCCAGAGGATATTTCTAATTATTTTCATAACCGTGTAACATTATTGTGAAGTGGGATAATTGAGATTCATTGAATCTCGATTGATGATGTGTTCATACATAAATGAGTTTGACTCCAGAGCTATTTTTTATAAAGGATCATTAGATATCAAAGTAATTTATATTGTTAGATATATAAAAGATTTTAGAATATCCTTCAATAATGACATCCTAATCCTTCTCTATTAAGGATATGAACATGTGGAATTCCACAGGATCAATCTCTACACGATATAATTCTACAGTAGAAACTTCATATTGAAATCCCTGAGGGCCTGACAAGGCCTCTATGAATGCTTCCTAGAGGTCATTTGATAGACCAATAACATCCCGGATTGAAATATTTTCTAGTAACAGTGATACTTTATTCAAAAAACCATAATTATAGTTCATAGGTCTTCTCTTCCTAGAGTGAGTATGGTTTTTAAGGGTTCTTTATGAATGAAAGAAAATTTTGTGGATGGATCAGTCCTTGGAACAAGAGTTGAGGGTTCTTCTAATATTGGTGGATTAGGTCGACAAGGTTTACCTTCACGCCGAAGTTGATTAGGTTTTGAAATATACTCTAACTTATCTTCTAGAATGATCATTTTAAGGAAGACCCTTTCATGCATGGGTGAAAATAATTCCCTTTTTTATCTTTCTTGAGAGCTCTCCCACAAGTTTCAGCTGTGTTGATGGTTTGAGCAAGGACTTGGATTGATTAGTGAATCCTTCCATGATTGTATATTACCACATATCCTTGAAATTGATGACCTATTAACCAATTTCACTAATCAAATTGTGGGATTTCGGTTTCATAATCACATTCATCATCTGAGAAGGGGTCTATTGATTGAATAATACTAATGAAACTAATGATAAATTCCATATTTGATTCAGATTCAATATGGCAGGCTGAGTTTTGGTGTATTATTTGTTGGGATAGTGCATATGCTTATAGGACATTAGGAATGAAATATGCTAAATTCATATACAAATGTATCTATGGAACATGATCATATTCACGTGTCTTCTTCTTACTCATCCATCCATGTCACTTTTTTCAATACTAGCATTTAGAGGACTGAGCTGTCGATGGAGTTGGTTGGGTTATAGAGGAAGCATGTGAGGGAAAAATCAAATGGTTCAACTATTCTTAAAGGATAGTATGAGTCTAGTTGATTAAATTTCCTTCCAACCAATCACTAAACAACTTCATATTGTTTTTGTTAACTTCATTCTATTCAATATCCCTCTCTGGATCCATTCTAGAGACACATGATACTTGACCAGGAGTCCTACCAAGATTTTATTTCTCAAAGTATATATATATTCTTCCAGATTCCATTGAAAAGAATCATTCCTAGACATTGAACCACAATACCTAATGGAAGTTTCAATAATTTGGTAGATATTAATCACAATCTGTTCTAGGCTTCTTGTGCATTGGAAACATGATCATGTTGTTCTCCAATGTCATGTTGAATTATCCTGGGACTTGGTAACTTTGAAAATAATAGACATTGTACTTAATCTCCTTAAAATGTTTTTTCAAATTTTCTCCAATTTATAATCCTAAAGAAGAGGGAATTTTTGTGGATGTTTAGGAGGTAGGACCTCATGATATGGTGTAGTATTTGGAGTTGGAGCTGGTGGAGGGTTTTACTTATGTGTAACAGTGGATGCCTTTTCCATTCCCGTTCTCTTTCTCCTAGATGATGGAATTACTCAAGACATTTACTTGGTGTGTGTGATAGAGACTTCCACTGTTTGAGAAATCTAAATGACGTCGAAAAACACTCCTATGTATTTGACATGGATAAGTGGAGTGTGAAACCCATCACAAAATCTCACTATATCGATGAGAAATAAGTATTTTTGAGGGGCATATTGGCATAAAAAGTATTTCAATCATTTCCACCAAGAAATAAAATCTGAGATACTATCATTATACCATTGTTAGTTGTTCGAGAGGTCAAGCACCATTTTATTAGGTAATTTAGATCTGAATTGGAAGATAAAATTACAATAGTTATATTTCAACCCCATAATTAATCAATCTAGAATGATAGCGTACCATATCAAGGCTGGTCACTTAAGTTATTGCATAAAGCCCATATGTTTCACTAATTATTATTGTTCAAGGGTTCACATCATGGGATCACAATGGGAAAAATAATTTTTTATGTATTTGTATGGGTCTATAAAGACGATAAAAATTGATATTGTTGGTTTCTAGAACATTGATGTTTGAAATTTGGATCAACCCATTTGGGCTAAGGCTTCAAATCTGCTTACACTAGTGAAAGTCATTCCTCGATGGCTTAATATTGATATGGTAGAAACTCAATTTTATTCATAATCCCTTGATGATTTTTTGGTTGAATAGGATCATGAATAGGGCCATCAGCTGTTAGGTCCATCTGTGATGGCACCACTAGTATTGACCATTGGTAACCTATAATGGCCAACTGAAAGGAATGCACCTAGATCTAGTCTCGTTGTGCACCCAATGGTAGGAACATCCGATATACTATCATGAGATTCAGGTATATTAGTTTATTTTATTCCACATTAGGTGGATTCAAAGGATTTATTTTAGTGGCTACTACAAACCCACTTTATTGAAGTGCACTAGTAGAAATTTCATGGTGAGGATATGACTACAGAAAAAATACACATGAAAGGCTTCCTCAAAGTATTTCTATATGGATTCTTCAAAATTATTGGATTTATACCTACTTTTGTTCAATTATTTCCTCAAGTGTTTGGGGTAAAACGTTTTTATAGAGTTGGTGATGTGTAAACTCAGAATTCACGTTTTATTTTTGGGTTCTCTCTGAGGAGGTAGTGGTAGAGAGATTGAGAGAGAAAAGAAATTTAGTACACATATCAAGTTCATTGTATTCACACATCCTTCAATCATTTCAATATGCATCATATTTTGAAGAAAATTTCCTCATTTTCCTACTCTTCCTCCCCCATAATAGCATCATGTTCTGTAGGTTCTCTAGGGGAAGTTTAAATTATATTCATTGATGCATAATAAATCAAAGACAATTCACTATTATCTTGGTCAGATTGTCCTTTTCTACACCCTCCATGAGGCCTTGTACTCTCATTAAACGATGCTCAGGGAGACTCATAGTGGATTATAATGTGAATGGAATATCCAGATAGTTTAGTCATGCCCATGAAAAATGAAGATATCACACTGTAGGAGGGGAAAAATGTGGAGGATTTGTTTTAAATCATTCCACCTAATCCGGATAAAACCAAATTTCACTATGGAGAAGGTTGTGGAGGTGAAAAATCCATAGCCCTGAGGGATGGGGATGTTCCCATTCCAATTTCACAACTCATCAAGCCTGGTTTACAGACCTTTATGGTTTTGTTAAAAAAATCCGTAGCCCTGTGGAATGGGGCTACACATGGATTTTCATGGATCATACTACTATGGTATCGTTTGTGATTTTACTGAGTATTTTTCAAACATGGGAGGGGTTTATCACTCAGTATGAACTTGAATATATTTTTTATAAGTATTGTTGAACTATTTTTGTTATTTACACTATTTTACAACTGGCATCACCTTAGTAGGAGGATTTTTCAGTATTTTTAGATGCCTGATTACTTTTTTCAATAGATGGGTCTCTTCTGGCCTGACATCAATGATATTTGGCCATGGACAAATTTTTTTAACATGTTTTCAGTTGGGAAAATTGTCCATTTTTTAAGGTGACATTGAGCTATTAAATTGTACAATACCTCCTTCAGCGGGATTTGTTAGTTTAGGAGCGTGATGAAATGTAACTCTCTATGATCACTTCATCCTATGATATGTATACCATATAAGGAATATGCGATCAGTTATGGTGATATTTTTAATTCTATAAGGCTTGATAATTGAAGGGATCCCTTCTGTTTCTCAAACATTGGATTTCATGTAGCTAGGAATTCCACCAAGCCAATTGGACACTGCATCCCTTACATTACCTTGACAAGAATTTGGTACTCATCATATTGTAATACTTTTACTATCAAGTGAAAAAGTGTCCTCATGATATTTAGGTGGATTTTGTGCACACAATATTCTACCAATACCTTTGAAATTATTTATTGATGGGTTCCTAAATGCCATAACATGACTAGTATACAATCTATAACATGTTTTTTCCTCAGGTTCAGAAATTAATCTTCATCTTTTATCATATTATCCTCAACTAGGTCTAATAAGTGTGTAATATTTCATTCTATTTTATCATAAGTAGTGAGATTGGTGGGGACTTACTCTCTAATATTGTACGATAAGTGATATGAGGGTGGTTTAGAGAGTGATCATCTCCTTGGGATGTATTATGACTGAGAAAAGATTTCAATTGTCAATGAATTGGTATCAGGCATCCCTTTCCATGTTTCCCCCAGTTCCCTGTGTTAGGAGAGATTTCTCATCCGTAAATATCCATGGGGAGGAACCACTTGATGAAGTGAAACTCTAATGTAGTGAAACCTTTAGTGGGGAATTTCATTAGGGGGACGACTACCATGGTGGATTATATCAAGGGGATAGCTCTCTTGTTCATTGATCTTCTTACACATGGAGGGATATTGTTACTCTCATTAGGATATGAGATCTCAAGAACGATCAAATTATATACATTAAGAAAGACTTCATGGTGATGTTTCTACGGGATCTGTCAAACATATTTCTACATCTCTCACAATTTGGTAATGGTATGTCATGATCTTGAGCTTCAATAGATAAACATATGAGGGATTTAATAACACTAACATTGAGTAGAGCATGATCATGGATATCAATTAATTTTCAATTCATATCTGGTGACGCTTCATTTTGGATGCTTTCTTTCAGGGGATTGAGACCACTTTATGGGAAATGTTGTTTTCAGGCATGAAATATTTCTTGACTGGCTCATATTCTATAGTTTTAATTTTCTAACATGATCCTAGAGATTTGGTTGGGGTTTTTTCCTAACAAGTAGATGTAATTGGAATATGATGATTACCTCATGTTGGAATGGATGTATGCTCCTGATATAGCTTCAGACATATTGTGAAGTATTTTTCCTCCCAACCCCCAAATAAGGTGGTAGAGGTTTGTATCTTTTATAGGGAGAAATGATGATTATCCACCCCATTTTTAGGTATGTAAATGTCAATCCATACACCTACCACTACTATTTTCTCTTTTTTTATTTCCTTGAAGGTATGTAGGATATGGGAAGGAATTTGTGTATTCCCATTTACCATTATCATAATATTATTGGGGAATTCAATGATTGGAATAGAGATATATGCCTATTTTATTTCTGGATCAGGGATGTGTGCCTTCTCTTATCCTCTATTACCCACCAGTGGATATTGAATGTACTCATGTGTAGTGGTAGGGAGTTGTGTATTCCATCTATTCATCACTATGAATTTCCACCTGACATATTTGGGTGCTACCAGATGAGGCTTATGGCAGGATTGATAAGTGCAGAGAGGAGTGTTTTCTTGTTCTCAGTTTTCCACCAAATTTGATGGCCAGAATTATTTGTATACTACTATGATGGGGTGTTAGAGGGATTGATTTATTTGGGTAGAAGTTTTTTAATTCTCATAGGATGCCAATGAATTTGAAAGACATAAATTATTGGAATCTTCCAAACAAGGTTACTAACAGGATATGTTGTTGAGGGTTTATTTATGTTTCAGCTTGTTCTGTGCCACTAGATTTGAATGGGGGGTTTCCTTGTATGCGACATAGTGAGTCTGTTGGCTGGTTGAATTTGGGTGAGTGGGTGTATGTGCCCGACCACAGTTTGCTACCAAATTTGATTGGTGGTATTCATAAGAGGGGAAATAGATGTGGCCCTACCCCTTGTTTTCTGGATGCTGCACATTAGTGGGGTGTCTTTCATGCCTTGGTATGGATGACCTTAGTCAAACTACCGAGGATTGAACCCTCATCAAACAGAGAGCTCACTACTATGGATAGTTGGCAGTGGTGACTGAGGGATGGAGACATTTGGAAGGACCCTTGTATATTCTAAATTAGGATTTATTTGGCCTCTTGATTCACCTCCAAAAGATTAGGTATGAGATTTTTCTTTATTCTAGGGATAAGATCTCCAAATGGATAAAGATAATGAGATGTGTGTTCTTCTTATGAACCATTGATCATTACTGATTGGATGATTGGTGGGGAATTATCAGCTAGAGGGCCTCTCAGTTAGCCTATAGGGTCAGGATGGTACCATTCTGACAATACTCCAAGACCAATGCATTTGAGACCCAATATTGAAGATGTTGGGTTGGGGATGATTTCCTCTACTTGCATGAAGGGCTTAAATTAATGGTAGCTAGGAAATTCATTTGTGAGGGTTGGTAGGATTCCATCTGGATTGATGGGAGATCCTTTTGGATTTTCATGGAACATAGGTAACATGCACAAAAAAATAAAACCCCATCAACACAACATTTCATTAGAAGTACTCATGCAAAATTTATTGTGTTTCTTGAACCTATCTCAATTTGATAGAGAAAGGGACCAAACTTGTAGGTGACACTATAGTCTTGGTTAAGGAATCACATCAGTTTCACCATTTTTTATTTCAATTAAAATAATGTATATTAAAATCTATGATGGATTGTATGGGGTTGAGTTTTTTGAAATAATTTGTGTCAGGTTTAATAATTCTGAGCAGTATCCAATGGGTTTTGATTATGTAATAGGAGTCACCCAACTATTCTATATCCACTAGGGGACTACTTTCCAAAGGTAGGTTCTCATTAGGGAGTTTGTCCAACAATAATTAAGAACTCACATTGTTCGAGATGATGGTAGGTTGGGACCATCACACCCTTTTGGGGGTGTTGGCGCCAAAATTCGGGACCGAGAAGAAGCCCAAAGAAGGCCCCATTGACTACCTCATGAATCCACTTTGTAGAGTCTCACCAGCACCACGGCCGCCATGAACAAGGAGGCGGGCCACTCTGCGAACGCATTTGACGTTCACGAGCCCACCGTGAAGCAAGGAGGAGGGATACTCCAAAAACGTATTTGACATTCACGAGCTTGCTATGAAGCAAGGAGGAGGGACACTCCATGAACAAATTTGATGTTCGCGGTCCCACCGCGAAGCAAGGAGGTGGGATGCTCCACAACCACATTTGACATTCCCGACCAGCCATGAAACAACTAAGTCACTCTTTGCACCGCTTGATCTCCTCTTTGCGACACCTCTTGCCTATAAATACCTAGATCCCCCTGAGCCCAAAAGACGTACAATTGGACCTTTCAACTTCCCATCTATCGAATCGCAAAGCATCCTTCTGCTCTACGAACCATGAGCAGTGTGAGTTACTTCTGCTCCGCAAAGTGCCTCCCCCTTTTCTCGTTTTGATCCCCACTTCCGAGAGGGATACCTTCCATGAAGCCTAAGGGCCTTCACGAAGGAAGGGGATCCCCAAGGGGACTCAGGTCATCTCAGAGAGTTTATGATTCACAAATAAACCTTCATGTACACATGATCCACATGCTAAGGCCGGGTCATTGTACTTCGCGAAGAACATTGGTTCCCGACACCTTGATTCGTGAGGAACCTTTGCTCCATGAGGCTGTGCTCTGCGAATGCATTTCCACTTCGCGAAGAACCTCCCATATGCACCTCTGACCTATTATTAGTCTAAGGCACCCACTTGGTGAATCACACCCCTTCGCAAGTTCCCTCTTCCACACGGAGCAACAAAGCATCAAAAGGTCCCTGCCGATGAACCCCTTTTCTTTGCAATTCCTTTTCCCATGCGACCCTCCAGGTTTGTATGATGTTACTTCAAAGTCCCCTGGATGATAATTCCAATTTCATTACTTCACCTCATACTTCTTTGCATAGTCACACTAATGGATATTACTTCTTCTCATAGCCATGCTAATGTGGGCTCCTCGATGGTTTGCTACATGACACCCCCTCACCACGGCGTTGCCGATGACTTCCCTTCCATAAGGAGAATAGGATACCGGTTATGTAATTCCTAGGGGTGAAGAGAAAACCCACATTTTTTGAGCTGCAAGATGTTAAACGACCAAGAACCATCATCCCCAGCACATGACGTTAAACTGTGACCTCGCCCTGTGCCTCACACTCAGGGTGCCCCCACCTTGGAAATTCTCCACACCCCTTGGTCTCCACAGGGAATGATATCCTCTTTCAGGGAGTGGCAGTTGTCTGTGGGGAAAGGGAAACCATCTCGGCGTATTCCCCTAGCTTTCCCATAATATGAAACATCCCTGCTCCTCCTTTCATCTTCGGACCCCTGGGCCAATCAAGGGTGTGGTAGGGAATGGTGCTTCTCCTTTCTTCGGTCCCAAGTCCCTCTCCCGCTACGATTTGTTGCCATTGGGCCTCCATCCCAGAGTAAGTCCCAATCATTCTCTCCCAGGGCCGCTCCACGTGTAAGCCCCAATCCACATCCCACAGACACCCCTTTCACGACGTGGTCGTCAGGCCTTTGTTGCCACTTGTTTCTCACACCGAGAATGACTCACGTGGGCTTAGAGTAAGAATTGACCATGACACCATTCCCATGCAACATGAAGTTATATTGTATTCTATATTCCTAACTAGGGGGACTTTGACCCATGTCAAGGAATGTTACATAGGAAGGCTCTACGAGGTTCAAGCCCCAACATCTTGGGCTGCCTCATAGTGTAAGCCCCAATCCATACCGAACTACAGAGAATTTGATCCATGTCAAGGCATGGTACATAGGTATCCTCTACAAGGTTCAAGCCCCAACACCTTGGGCCGCCTCATAGTGTAATCCCCAACCCATCCTAAACTACATGGACAGTGATCCATGTCAAGGAATGGTAAGTAGGAAGCCTCCACGAGGTTCAATCCCAACAACCACCGGACCCCACGTCCACCTTCACGTCGATTCACCGACACCATTCCGAACTAGAAGGACTTTGATCCATGTCAAGGCATGGTATGTAGAAAGCCTCCATGAGGTTCAAGCCCCAACACCTTGGTCCGCCTCAGAGAGTAAGCCCAAATCCATCCCAAACTATAGGGACATTGTTCCATGTCAAGGCATGGTACGTAGGAAGCCTCCATGAGGTTCAAGCCCTAACACCTTGGGCAGCCTCAGAGTGTAAGCCCCAACCCATTATGAACTATGGAGTCTTTGAACCATGTCAAGGCATGGTACATAGGAAGCCTCCATGAGGTACAAGCCCAAGAATCATTGGACCCCAGGTCCACCTTCATGTCAGTTAACTGGCACCATCCCGAACTACAGGGACTTTGATCCATGTAAAGGCATGGTATGTAGGAAGCCTCCATGAGGATCAAGCCCTAACACCTTGGGCCACCTCCGAGTGTAAGCCCCAATCCATTCTGATCTACAGGTTCTTTGATCCATGTCAAGGCATGGTACGTAGAAAGCCTCCCGAGGTTCAAGCCCACCACCCTCGAGAAGCCCTCTAATAAGAGACAGAAGACAGATAAACCAATACCCTAGCGTCCAGACACGCCAGTAATGCCCCACATGATAACTCCACTAACTGAAGGTTGCTACCCTAGAAGGACCCCTTGAAATGATCAAAAATAAGAAGAGTAATTAACCGATTTCCATGAAGATTTGGCGCTCGGAAGAGGTTCATGAACATCGTCCTAAGTCTATGAGGGAGACATGGACTTGGTGAAGAGCTCTGAGTAGGAAGCCATGGAATGGAGAACTGACATCCCATCATCCCGTTTTGATAAATGATCAGACGTCTCAAAATAAGCAGCGGATGCTACCTGCCTCTGAAAACTGGGAATGCGGGGCAACCAAAAAGCTGCATCCCTCGTCCCCGAATGAGAGGGACGCGCGTGCCCCAGTGAAAGTGTTGGAAATAGAAATGGTGAACCCTACGTGAAGACTTTCTCCTCAATATGAAGATTAGTATCACTCAAGGCATCGATGGATTGATGTTTCACCGGATCCAACTATAGGGAACCAGGTCCCGCTAAGCAAATAGCGGGCTTAGCATGAAACTCCCCCAAAGTTGGGGCAGTAGAACGTTAGACATTCTGTTTTGTGATGTTGTCAGTATGGATCCCTCTTACTAATCATGGGAGATTGGATGTCGCTAGGGAAATGGTCATCGATTCCTTTTTCTTTCAGTACTGATGAGTTCATCTCTCTTCTTATCATGAATCAGGTTGCTGCTGAAGGAATGCGATCACCGCCCGACCATCTACACAGGGGCAGGGGCAGCGCCAGCACAGCCGCTCCACGTGGCTTCACCTCTTCTGCAACTACCTCTGCATCCACGACCATGGGGTGCCCACACCCCATCTCTCTATCGGAAGTTATCCAATGAAGGGTAACTAATGACCTCATACATCGTTAAGAGGAGGAGGACATAATCCTAACCCGGGATATGGACCGCCTGTATCTGGAGGCATCTGTGCCTCGCTGTCAATGCCGCCCTCGAGGGCCACATAGGGAGCCATTGCTCCCCCCCCCCCGACATACCACTGCTTCAGGAGCCTATCCCTGGATCGCCTTGACGACTCCCAGCCTTACGCTGATGAGGTGGGCGATGTCCGACCCAGCCTGGTCAGAGTCCCAATCCAGGAGCTCCCAAAAAGGGCTCCCCCCGGCCACATCAGTGCTACTGCCTAGCCTTTTTGGAGTAGGAGCAGGTATGATATGCACCTGCACCACCATCCCTGGCTCATCTGACCCGATGCTAGTGTTGGGTAGGAGCTGAGGAGGACTCCCACCAAGGGGTGTCAATGAGGACGACTACTGTGGCCCGAGACTCTACCGACACATATCATCAGGTCCCTGCACACACTGAGCAGTGATGCTTATATTCCCATCTGGGATCGAGACCCCAACCGCCCCACGGGCAGGCTGGGTCAACTCTCTTGGTCATGGGAATGAGCAGTGGTCACCGCAAACCAACACGCAGCGATGCCACCCTGTAAGGAGGTCCTCCCTGTACTACTACCACACAGAGCGTGGGACTTCCCCGCTCCGAGGCTCAGCATGGAGGTCCGCCCTATGCTACCCCCAATATGAATGAAGGTCTACCCCTGGGCAGTGATGCTCCGCACAGAAGCCTCTCCCATGCCCATTACCTTGGATATGGAGTCCTTCCTCCTACCCTAGACAGCTGATGTGGGGATATTGCCCTTCTGATATCTCTCCGAGGTGGGGATCATCCCTACGTTCTCTCCGTAGCTGGTGAAGGCCATCCTCGCTCCACCCGCACCAAGCACGAAGGTCCTCCCCATGCTCATGTCAGTCCCATCGGAGGTTTTTTCCGTTCTACTACTATTCATGGAGGTCCTTCCTATGTCCCCTTTGACATTTGTCCCGCTACTCCTTGCACCTCAGCTTTCTCGGGTGGAAACCCTCTCCACCCTAGCACCAGTGCGGTCGAAGGACCCCATATCAAAAATCAGCCCTATACCGACGAGTCACCTAGGGGCAAGAAGGCGGGTCTCCACCTATGGAATCCTACCTTTTTATCACATAAACTTTCATTACATTATACAAAACTGAGGATCTTTAAGGTTTAGTGTCTTGGAAACTAGGAACTAATTATATGAGAAAAAAACATTCTTCATAAATAATTGAAAGGATTCTTCATTTGTTCATCCTATGTTCATTACAAAATCTCATAACCTGGGAGCATACATCAATGGAAAGGGTGATAAAAAGGCCCAGTAAGGGAAACAAGGGAAACATTTTACATGAGAACGTGAGATACATCAAATGTCATGAAAAAATAAATTTAAGGCATGAGAAAGATATAATGAGGCATATCATAATAAAAATAACATGTTCCATAACATGAAGATGTGGCTACAACATTTAACAAAGACAATCATTTCTGTTTCACCAAGGTCCATCCCCAAGGTGTCAATAAAAATTACCAATGTTATTCACCAAGGTATCAGTCACAATGGTCATCTCTAGAGATTAAGTCTTTACCCAATGCATTGGAGCGCTATCGGGGTGCACCATTAAATTCGACTTTATTATCATTTGATCAAAACATATCATCATCATTCATTTCATAAACAACCCATACAGAATAAAGGAAATGGGTTTCATTTCATAATCATAACGTTTTAAAAACTGCTTTAAAGACATGATATTTGTGTCACTTTAAAACCAAAAGAAAAAGAAGGTGGGTCTCATGTATGTAAATCCTAGAATTTAAAATAGAACATTTTGGTATATATGTGAATACCCCTATATAAGAGAGATCTTTGAGTATTCACTTAATAAAATAAAAGAACTTTAGAAGAAGAGGGATGCATTTTGAGACGGAAATTCTGCAGCATAATGACAATGTTTTGGGGTTTTAGAAAGCATTGAAAAGAGAGGGGACATGGGTAAAACATTCATAAATGACCCATAAAACAGTAGAGGGACATAATATGAAGGATATATGAACATGATAATAAAATTTGAAGGACATACCATTTGAAATTAAAAACATGGAAGGAAGAAAAAAATTAGATTTCTCTTATGAAAATTCGACAGCCTAATGGCGTCACTTAAACTTCAACAAAAATGAATTGACGAGATAAAATAGGGTCTCTCATCATATGAACATAAAAGTTAAGTATGATAAATATAGAGATAATACCCCAAAATAATAAAAAGGAACTTTAACGTCTTGACATGAAAGTAGAAATTTGAAAAATGAGAAAGGTGAACGAATCCCTTAAAAATTCGGTAGCCTAACGACGTCACTTAAACTTCAAAAAAATCAATTGATGAGATAAAATAGGATCTTTCATTATATGAACATAAAATATTAGTATGATAGATATAGAGATTATACCCCAACATAAAAATGAACTTCAAATACTTGAAATGAAAATAGAACTTGAAAATGCGATGGGTGAAAGAATCCGTTAAAAATATTTCGGCAGCCTAACGTGCCACTTAAACATTTATAAAACGAACTGATGAGAGTAAGAGAGGATCTATCATCATATGAACATTAAAAGGGAAGTACGATAAATATAAAATAACATTCTCCAACATACAAACATGGAGCATAAAGGAAATGACTTAAAAGAGAGTATTTGAAAAGAAAGAGAGAGTTTGGATCCCTTACCTTAAAACGTAACTCTTAAAAGTCGAAGGTTGGGACCTTGAGGGCTTGGGGGAACCTTGGGAGGACTCTTTGGGAGGTAATGAGACCATAGATTCGTTGGGGGAGAGTTGAGAGTCTAATGGATGAGAGGATGAGTTGGTATTTATAGGGAAAGTGAGGGGACAATGCATTAATGGCCAAGGGACACCTCATTGGTGGTTTTGGAAAAACCATGGGCTTGCCCATGGTATTTTCCCATGGTATTGGCCACTTGGGATACCTCATAACTTATATTACTATTATTAAGTCGACCTTATTGATTACATACTTAATAAATCATTTAATGATGTCATTAAACACTCGTAACTTAAAAACCGTATTTTCACTATTCATCGAAAATTCAACTTTTTCAGAAAAATCCCAAAATTTCACCTTAACCAAATATCGATGCTCTGATTTAAAAAATGAACTCCATTTTATAAAAATAATTTTCTAAATATTTTTAATTTAATTTTTAAATAAATACACTATTCACCAAAAATTCATTTTTTTCAGAAAAATCCCCAAAAATTACCTTAAAATAATATCAATGCTCTGAGTTCAAAAATGAAATCCATTTTATTAATATAATCTTCTAAATATTTTTAATTAAAAAACACTATTCATAAAAAAAACTAATACTTGACTAATAATTTCTGAAACAGTTATTTACTTATTTTATTGAATCACATTACTTAATCATGGTGCCTAGATTATATTAATACTCTCTTTAACTGAGGTTACTAATCCATTTGGTCACATTACTAATCCTAAGCATAAAATCACTATTCATAATTTACTACTCATAAAAATTAAGTTGATCTTATTAGAATCTAAATTTCAAACTGAGCATAATTGTAGAAGACCATTTTTTGAAAATCATTACACATTTTTAATTATTTAATGTTTACATGAACATTTTTTAAAATATCCTTTATCTAAGATTCACCAAAAATATGCATACTATATTTATCCGGACATTTGAAAACTCATAAACTTTATCACAAGAAGAAATAGAAATTTTTATTTAAAACAAAGGATTACACAAGGTAGTTACAGTCTCCTTACGTAGCCCCTTATCACACCAGCATTGGACCTAAGTGTAAGGTGTTCTAAGGTGATAGAATCTGAGGGAGGATCGGTCAACATCGCATGAGTAGTAATTTCTATCAGTTTGAACTTCTCATGAAGGTGATTCCCTTCTAACTTCACATGATGAAGTTCGGCTTGGGTTTGGTCCAGAGAAAAGCCCAGTGGTGCTACCTCCTTCCCAAGTTCTGTTAGATGGGCTTCGATCGGTCCAAGACTACTAGTTGAGGCCATCAAATCTTCTTTCAATATTAATTAACCACGATCACTTGTATTTAGAGACAAATATAGAAATGTTTAGTTTCCAGCTGTCTTATTGACCAATGATCATATAATAGTCGAAACCCAACGGCCTCATTTTAATTATACTCATGTTATCAAATGAAATAGTTTTATTGAGTTTAAAATAACACACAAAATTAGGAAACAAGATTTATTCAAAATTTCAGGTCATTACAATCTTCCCCCCTTAAGAAATTGCATCCTCGCAATTTTTCAAATTGGGTTTTGAAATTTCATTGAATGTCCCACACCGGAAAAGGGGTCAGTAAAACTATTACTTCAAAAGAAATAAGGGGAAGTACAAAGGTCACCCGAGTTAACCCAAACTAGGATTCCAGGTAGGAAAATATAGACATGGAGGAAAAAACAAAGGGTCAAGGTCTGAGGGAGAGTGATAGAAAACATGATTAGGAGAAAGTTAACAACAAGAAAATCACATACTTATGATGGGTTAAATGGTATTTGATTTCCCAGTAGGAAACATTAAATGTCAACCTTTTTGTTTTACATTCTTTTTCATAGTTTTGAGGAATTCATTTACTACATAGAACAAAAACATAAGGAAATATACCTAACTTCAAGTAGAGTTTCATCCTTTGTTATGTTTCTACCAAAACTAATCTTTTCCCCAAACGATGAGCATTCAAAAACACTTGGTCTCATCAAAACACAAGAATCGTCTTCTTGAGAGTCACATAATCCATAAAAGATTAACTATCAATTTCTTCTATCTTTAAACATTATCCCAAAAACAGAAAGGGTAAGATAAAACAACTCTTCAAAAAGAAATAATCCCATAAGAAGGGAAACTACTTTTAAATCTTCAAAGTTCCATGGTACTACCCAAAGTTCATCATAGACCATTCCATAAATAACTGTCCTTAAAATTCCTCAAAATAAACAAAACTAAGATTGAAACCCAATTATTAGAATGATCTCAAAAGATAGTCTTCCAAGATAGACTTTATCATTCATCATCAAACAACATCAACCACTCTTATCATCTTATAACAAAGGTAACTAACCTAATCACATTTTCCCCAAGATGGGTTAATCATTTCCATATGTAACCTAAATTACTATAAGACCGCTTTAAATTCATTGATTCTTCAAAATATAAGTCAACCTTTACTCCTCAAAGAAAATACCATAGTAATCTATTTAACTCGATCAAATAGGGTTCCCAAAATAGTGAACGTCTTCCAAAATAATAATCATATTTAAATAACCTAATAAAATTTATCATATGAACATCCTTGAGACTTCTTCTTCTTCTTCCTTTATGAATTTGGTCATTCAACTAGGTAAAAATTATTAATTGTGATTTTTGATAGCTGGTTTGGCATAATCATAATATATTCAACTTGATCTCTCGTCATCTCTGTCATATTAATAGGGAAATCATCACATTTCCTATCACATTGGTTGTTGGGACAAGTTCTTCCATTTCCCGCCATTAACTATGAAAAGAAAGCATAATTAGGGGGCTTAAATACTTAGCCAATAATCATGAAAAGGAAACTTAAAGCATAGAAGATAAACTTATTGAAGAGAAGTATACCCTAACTTGTGATCCACTAGGATCCAATCTAGGTTATCCATGATCATAAATTCTTATGTGAATCTTTATTTTATTTTATCTTTGTCCCTTTAATAATGGTTCATACTTCGCTTATGAATATTCCAAAGCATATCCCTCGGGAGTGTCGTAACCAAGAGTGCAGCAAGGCTCATTGTCATGTAATAGTTCCCATTCGAGTCTAGCTCAAAGTGGTGTTTTCAGGTTTTACCCCTAAGTACATCTGCGCTAGAGCCACCTCAACATGCTCGTATCCAGACAGGGATGTATTTGCTTGGCAACCCCATACTCAATACTCACCAAAATACCAGGAAGATTTCCTATATTTTATCTTTTCTATAGGGTTCTTCCTAGAGTTTTTATATCCTAATTTCCACAAATAAATAAACCATCCTTTGACACCAACTATGGAATCTCACCTATTTATCATATAAACTTTCATTACATTATACAAAACTGAGGATCTTTAAGGTTTAGTGTCTTAGAAACCGATAAATTATTACATGAGAAAAAAAATTCTTCTTAAATGCTTGAAAGGCTTATTCATTTGTTCATCCTAAATTCGTTACAACATCTCATAACCTGGGTGAATACATCAACATAAAGGGTGAGAAAAAGGCTGAGTATGGGAAAAAAGGGAAACATTTTACATGAGAACTTGAGATACATTAAAAGTCATGAAAAAATAACATTAAGTCATGAGAAAGATATCATGAGGAATATCATAATAAAAATAACGTGTTTCATAACCTGAAGATGTGGCTACAACATTTAACAAAGACAATCATTTTCGTTTCACCAAGGTCCATCCCTAATGTGTCAATAAAAATTACCAAGGTTATTCACCAAGGTATCAGTCAAAATGGTCATCTCTAGAGATTAAGTCTTTACCCAATGCATTGGAGCGCTATCAGGGCACACCATTAAATTCGCCTTTATTATCATGTGAGCCACACATATCATCATCAATCATTTCATAAACAACCCATACATCATAAAGTAAATGGGTTTCATTTCAAAATCATAACGTTTTAAAAACTTCTTTAAATACATAATCTTTGTGTCACTTTGAAACCCACAGAAAATGAAGGTGGGTCTCATGTATGTAAATCCCAGAATTTAGAATAAAATATTTTGGTATATACGTGAATACCCCTATAGAAGATAGAGATTTGAGTATTCACATAATAAAATAAAATAACTTTAGAAGAAGAGAGAGACATTTTGAGATGGAAATTCTGCAGCATAACGACAATGTTTCGGGGTTTTAAAAAACATTAAAAAGAGAGAGGGCATGGGAAAAACATTCATAAATGACCTATAAAACAGTAGAGGGACAGAATATGAAAGATATATGAACATGGTAATGAAATTTTAAGGATATACCATTTGAAATGAAAAACATGGAAGGAAGACAAAAATTAGATTTCTCTTATGAAAATTCGGCAGCCTAACGATGTCAGTTAAACTTCAACAAAAATGAATTGAAGAGATCAAATAGGGTCTCTCATCATATGAACACAAAAGTTCATTATGATATATATAGAGATCATACCCCCAACATAATAAAAAGGAACTTGAAAGACTTGACATGAAAGTAGAACATTGAAAAATGAGATAGGTGAACGAATCCCTTAAAAATTCGGCAGCATAACGACGTCACTTAAACTTCACAAAATTCAATTGAAGAGATCAAATAGGGTCTCTAATTATATGAACATAAAAGATCAGTATGATAGATATAGAGATCATACCCCAACATAAAAAGGAACTTGAAAGACTTGACAAGAAAATAGAACTTGAAAATGTGAAGGGTGAAACAATCCGTAACAAAAAATTTGGCAGCCTAACGGCGCCACTTAAACATTAATAAAACGAAATGATGAGAGTAAGAGGGGATATCTCATAATATGAAAATGAAAAGGGATGTAAGAGGAATATAAAATAACATCCTCCAACATAAGAACATGGAGCATAAAGGAAATGACTTAAAAGAGTGTATTTGAAAAGAAAGAGAGAGTTTGGATCCCTTACCTTAAAACGTAACTCTTTAAACTAAATGTTTGGGACCTTGAGGGCTTGGGGACACCTTGGGAGGACTCCTTTGGAGTTAATGATACTAGAGATTCTTGGCGGGAGAGTTGGGAGTCGAATGTATGAGAGGATGTCTTGGTATTTATAGGGAAAGTGAGGGGACAAGGCATTAATGGCCAAGGGACACCACATTGGTGGTTTTGGCAAAACCATGGGCTTTCCCATGGTATTTTCCCATGGTATTTTCCACTTGGGACACCTCATAACTTATCTTACTATTCATAATTCGACCATATTGATTACATACTTAATACATCATTTAATGATGTCATTAAAAACCTGTAACTTAAAAACTGTATTTTCACTATTGATAAAAAATTCATCTTTCTCAGAAAAAATCCCAAAATTTCACCTTAAACAAATATCGATGCTCTAATTTAAAAAATGAACTTGATTTTATAAAAATATTTTTCTAAATATTTTTAATTTAATTTTTAAATAAATATACTATTCACCGAAAATTCATTTTTTTCAGAAAAATCCTTAAAAATTACCTTAACATAATATCGATGCTCTGAGATCAAAAATGAAATCCATTTTATAAAAATAATTTTCTGAATATTTTTAATTTATTTTATAATTAAAAAACATTATTCACCAAAAAAAACTAATACTTGACTAATAATTTCGGAAACCGTTATTTACCTATTTTATTGAATCACATTACTTAAACAAGGTGCCTAGATTATATTAATACTTTCTTTAAGTGATATTACTAATACATTTTGTCACATTACTAATCCTTAGCATAAAATCACTATTCATAATTTACTATTCATAAAAAATTATGTTGATCTTATTAGACTCCAAATTTCGTACTGAACATAATTGTAGAATACCATTTTTTGAAAATCATAACACATTTTTAAATATTTGAGGTTTACATAACAATTTTTTAAAATATACTTTCTCTAAAATACACCAAAAATATGCATACTATATTTATCCAGACATTTGAAAATTCACAAACTTCATCATAAGAAGAAATCAAAATTTTTATTTAAAACAAAGAATTACACAAGGCAGTTACGGTCTCCTTACATAACCCCATATCACACCATCATAGGACCTAAGTGTAAGGTGTGCTAAGGTGAGAGAATCCCAGGGTGGCTTGGCCAACATCGCATGAGTAGTAATTTCTATCAGTTTGAACTTCTCACGAAGGCGATTCCATTCTAGCTTCACACGATGAAGTTCAGCATGGGCTTGGTCCAGAGCAAAGCCCAGTGGGGCTACCTCCTTCCCAAGTTCTGTTAGATGGGCTTAGATCGGTCCAAGACTACTGGGTGAGGCCATCAAATCTTCTTTCTATATTAATTAACCAAGATCACTTGTATTTGGAGACAAATATCGAAATGTTTAGTTTTCAGCAGTCTTATTGACCAATGATCATATAACAGTCGAAACCCAACGGTCTCATTTTAATTATACTCATGTTATCAAATGAAACAGTTCTGTTGAGTATAAAATAACACACAAAATTAGGAAACATGATTTATTCAAAATTTCGGGTCGTTACATCACCCCCACAAGAAGAATCCTGGGAAGGCCAGGACAGAGATCAAACCAGTCTGCTTCTCAGACTCTAAAGCGGAGTGCGACTCAACTAGGTAACACTCCCCTCTCTCATCCGAGTCTAGGGTTGGGGAAGGGACAAGGCACATTATCTTGGTCCTCTCGGAATGTGAGGTCCACAGAATTTATGCCTCCCTCCACAGGTTTATCCAGGTGGATGAAAATCTGGCGACCCCACAGGTCACGGTCGTGCAATCACCACCATCATCATTGGAAGCACTCTCTACCTCCACATGAGATCACATAGAGCTATTCTAGGGAACAATTGTGGGCAAGTAGCAGCGCGACCCACCACCACCAGCCCTGGCCCTTGATCTAGAAATTGAGACTATCAGCCCCTCCTATCGCGACGTAGCAGCCAGGTCACTACACTCCTTGGAGGAAAAACCAAGAATTGGTGGCTAATCAGCCCGTTCGCCGTATTTTCCACCATCCAACCTGTCGTCCTGACGGTATACCTCAGTACTGCTGCCAGTTCCTTAGCCACCTCTAGTTGGCGAGTGGGCCAATCAAGGGCCAGACCCTGGATTTGAGTCAAGGATCTTCTGGATCATCCTTGTAGTGGACCACTTCCCCGATAAGTTCGAGCCTGTGGCAGCATGGGATTTCTGCATACCCGAGTCCCTGACCACAGAAGAAGTTGAGTGTTTCCGCTACACCGTCTGGGCGATGCATTTCAGCCTCCTCCATCAGCGCGTTGGTTATCCAAGGAGCCAAATGAATTTCTAAGACATCAGTGAGCACTGCCATCTTGTCAATCTTGTCGCACTCCCTATGGCCCAGCTCCCCATGTCACCAGTTCATAGTGAGGTCCTCCAGTAGCAATGAGTTCAGAGTATCAAGGTACTCCGAACAATCATCCGGGAGGCTACCCCCCATGTGCAAATCCATGGATGGGGGTAGTTTTCTGCCCTCCTCTTCAGCCCTATCTGGCGACAACCCAACTTGCAATGTGATATTGAGGACATGCCCCCAGGAAGGGTCACAGTCAACATGGACGATATAGTAGACAAGGAGGATGAGTTGGAGTTTCTCGATGGATATTTACCCCTTAAGGGTGTCTCGCCATTATTAGACCCATTGGGGAGGATTACTCATCAGCATAGGAACCTCCTAGGCCTTCCTGCTCCCACTCAGGCATTGGTACTCAGCCAGAATGTCGGTAAGGGTAAAGAGCATGTCGGACCTATCAAGCAGTACGACCCGTCAGCCTCAGTACAGAAGAAGGAGGAGGACCCCGAGAAGGACACGTTGCACCGACATCTTACTGAGCAGCAGTGGTTGATCGATGAACTCCTGGCTGAATTCATTATAGAGCGACGACCCAACTACGGTGATCCTAGGCCGGGGCAACAGCGACAGGAACAACTACCCTTTGGCGAGATGCCCCCAAGAAACCCTGATCATACCGCTCCTACAGACAGAGATGAATCCATAGATCATGGAAGGAGGGCATGGTATGTCTCACCAAACCCTCCCGAATGAAGCGACAATCCATGGAATCCATCCCAGGTTCCCCCAGCTACCCCGCAAGTCGCTCCACCATCCGCTCCATGAGCTGCTGAGCCTGTCTACCGTGATGAAGAGCCCCGACAAGGTGCTCGTGGTAAGGGATCCCTATTAAGACTGGGACCCCCACCCAGATGATCGTATTGCGATGCTCATAGCTCACCTTGAGGAATTGGAAACATGGCATGTGGAAATCCTACCAGATGGAAAGCCATTCCTAGATTGAGTGGATGATATGTCGGTGCCACCGAGGTTCGGAAAGCCCACCTTCTCAACTTTTAATTGGATGGGGGACCCACCGCAGTACCTGACCCACTTCAACTCAAGGTGTGGGACCATGTTAGGCACTCTAGCACAACAGGAGGCAACCAAGCTCCGCTGTTTTATTCAGACACTGGAGGGGCCGACATTGACCTGGTACAACCAACTCCCCATCAGATCTGTGACCACTTGGGAGGACCTTCATAGACAGTTCCTCTACCAGTTCAGCTCTACCACCCAGAAAACTAGCATAACAGACTTCTTCAAGTGCAAAAAAGGATTCATGAGTGAGTCACAGACATTATTGTCTGATAGAAGGGGATTACATACTCCCTTGAAATGTCACTAAATAAGGAGAAATTACTGACGACGTGCGTAGGGAACATCAAGATGGAACTGGTTCATTCTCTGATCACCCATAACTACCCTATAGGATTCTGAAACCTCTCCGACTAGCCCCAGCACCTTGACGAAGCCCAGCAACAGGCCTGTCAGGAACGTCATTTTCCCCCTGTGATTCCATCAAGGAGTGCTTCCAGAGATGAGCCCACTGTGGTGGCCCAAATAGAAGCCCCCTGACAGCTAGAGTTACTACCGGTGGCACCGGCCCCGTATAATTGCAGAGGTCCCCCTCCTTAGGCACAACCTCTAGATCAGCAGCGTCCTCAGAATCGGTAGGCGCCTCTGCGTAATGTGTCGCCACCACCCAGGCATGGTAATCAGGGTCTGCCTCCTCAACAGGCCCCTCTGACTCCTCTTCAAGGACAGGCTCCAAGGACCCCATTTTTATAAATAAGACACCAGACTTACTCGTTCAGTGAGGATCAGGTACCCGGTTACTTCCACAGTGCCTTAGAGCATGGAATTGTAAGCTTTCCTGAGTATAGAAGGCTGGAAGAGGCAAATATTACTGATCGCCCCTACTACTGCACCTATCATCGGATTCTGGGGAACACCCTCAAGCAGTGCTATGTGTTTAATGACTGAGTCCAAGACTAGGTCGATAACGACATAGTCTGGCTGTGCCCGGCCCCGACACAATTGGAAGGTATCTTTGTAATATCAGACATCAGTAGCGACAACGAAGGTGAGTGGCAGCAGGTTTCCAACTACAGGTCTCAGAATTATGATGACTGAATGGATTTCAAGATGGTTTCTCGTGCCCATGGCATCATTCGGGCATGCCTGAATCATCCAAAGCATTCAAAAGCTGCGTCCACCACTTCTGCATCATCATCTAAGCCAACCACTTCTTAGAAGAGCAAGCATCGATGGCACAAGAAAAGGCAACGTGCCCCACCAATGCTGTCGTCATCCCACACTCTTGTAAACTTCATGCCCTTTAAGATGGGGATCCCTCCCATAATCCACCCAGTAGTGTATGACTCCTCATGTGATAGTCAAGGGTACACTTCAGTTAATACCATTGAGTTGGTAAACCCATATATGACTCCCTATGAGGGGGACCGCAAGGCGAACCTCCCCAATGTCCCAACCCGACACTAACGTTGGCGGAGCCGCGACCATATGGGTCGTCTAGGTGCATCAGTTAGTGCCTCCAGCTAGGTCGTGCATGCCACTGAGACCAGGCAGCATGCCCAACGCAGAGCTCAGCACTCGCAGCCTCTTCAGTCGGTGTCGTCAGGACCGCATCCACCACCATTTGTGCTACTGGATCAGGCAAAGATACGTCGTCTAGGACATGACTAGCTTCTACCTACTACAAGCTGATATTAGTCATCTGGTCGTCATTCGACAAAAACTCTTCAGGCTTTGACTAGAGAGCAGCAGGATATGCTCAGCACCAGCCAGTCGTCGGTCTAGCCAGCAGGGCCCGCCATGCCTCCAATCGCAGAGCGGCCTCCTATAAGAATAAGTTTACGCCTGACGTAGAAGTACGATGTTCCCAAGAACCTTGATAGAATCCCATCAAGGCATTCTATCCTTTAATCCCTTCTCCTATCGTCGGATATGTGTGAGGTCCTCACTCGGGATTTAAGGATCCCCCTCCACTTTAAGACGGAGGTAGCGGCTGCAGAATCCTTTCATGTTGAAGTAGTCGAGAATGCTGATTTCCAGTCCATCATTCCATTCTCTAGAGAGGGTGAAGGCTCTCCCATATAGGGGAGCATCTGGCCGCTGTATATCACCATCAAATTTAAAGGCATGGAGGTCCGTCGCTGTCTTGTTGACACCGGCTCCGGGATTAACCTTATCTGACACGAACATTACGAAAGCTGGGGTTATCCTAGGATGACCTGACGCCCTCCAATTTAAGTATCCAAGGATATAATAGGATAGATCAGACCCCAGTCGGCATGATCTATCTGAAGACCCAGTTCAGTGACCTAGTTTACATTACTGAAGTTATTGTCGTCTCCCAGGATACCATGTACAATGAATTGACGGGAAGACAATGGCTCCATCTACATGTGACGCCCCCTCTTCATATCACCAGTGCCTCATGTACTACCAAAATGGTTTGGTAGGCATAATACAAGGTGATACATCTTCTTTCACCTCTTGTGAATCCCATTATCTGGACATTGACTTTTAGAAGAGCAAGGATAAATAGATTCCGGAAAGTGAGGTTGAGCCCGCCACGGTCACAACTGACCCATGGGTAGGTCTGGATGATGCATATGTCTTCCCGATCCATCGATTGGAGCCCACGACCCCTGAAATGGGTCAATGATTTGTTGTCTCCTGTAAAAGTGGAAGGCATATTCCCAAGTCCAAGCGACGACAGAAAATCACCTCGTACTTCTACACAAACCAGGCTCTGGTGATCCAGGAACCTCCTACCCTTTTACGGTATCGCGATGTCCGCCCCATGGCCACGAACATATATCATACGTGTCTGTTTTGCTGGGCTGGGATTAATCGTCACAAGCCGACGCACCGCTCCTTCTTTGATATCATCAAGAGTGTCCCCTTGGGCCAAAGACTAGATTGGATCCGATCGACTGCCTTCGTCGCTATGGTCTCAGTGGCGCGTGAATCTTCTGATATGTTGTCCAATGATGTCCAGGCTCGTACCAGCATCCGGTGAGGATATTTCGACCTAGAGGAAGCTAATCCCATAGGGAATCCATCCAATGCAAGTAAAGAATAGGAACTAGGCGATGTTCCCCCTGCCTTTGAAGAAGGCGTCTCCGCCACGGTCGATGAACTGGTAGAGGTGAAACTTGGTAGCGAGGAAGATCCGAGAACCACATTGATCAGTGCCGCCATGTCCCCAGAGGAGCAGCAGTGGTACGTATTCATCCTCAAAGAACACTGTGAAGTGTTTCCCAGGAGTTACGATGAAATGCCAGGACTAGATTCCTAGGTAGCTATCCACTGCCTCGGTCTTCCGGTAAATCATCGTGGATTCAAACAACCTCCCAGGAAGATACACCCTTCTCATGGTGCCATGGTCACGACCAAAGTTGATAATCTCATCAAATCCTACTTTGTCAAGGAGGTATAGTACCCCAAGTGGCTAGCCAATATTGTGCCAGTTAGGAAGAAGAACGGATAGATCTGAGTCTACATCAACTTCCGAGATCTCAATTGTTACTTTTCAATAGATGATTTTCCCCTTCCAGTGACAGAATTGTTGATTGATGCAACAGCTATGTTCTAAGCCCTCTCGTTCATGGTTTTTTTACTCTAGAAAAAATCAGATCTAGATGGCCCCTGAGGATGAGGATTACAAAGCTTTCAGGGCACCCCAAGGTACTTTCTGTTACCATGTTGTGCCCTTCGTCCTGATGAATGTAGGTTCCACCAATCAGTGGGTCTTGCACCACATATTCAAGCCAATCCTCAAGAAATTGGTGGAATGCTAAGTGGACGATCAGGTGGTAAAATCTCACTAGTGTCAGGACCCTCTCAAGAACCTTGAAAAAGTGTTTGGATTCATCCATTATCTCCATCAAAAGATGATCCCGTTGAAATGTGCCTTCGGGGTCACCTACGAGATGTTTCTTGGCATTGTTGTCAGGTACCGAGGCATCGAGATCAACCCAGATAAGATCAAGGCAATCAGACAGATGCCTCCCCTGAGAAATATTCAGGAGCTTCGAGGTCTCCAAGGCCACTTAGCCTACATATGCCAATTCATTGAGAATCTGTCTGACAATTGTAAGCCAATTTATCTGCTAATGAAGTAAGGCCCTGCCTACAAATGGGATGAAGAGTGACAGACTGCATTCTAGGAAATTAAGTTTTACCTGCTCCAGCCTCCGATCTTGATGCCACCCATCTTTAGAATGTTGTTAATCCTGTATGTGACTACCATAGAATGATCTATCGATACCATTCTCACCCTGAATAATAATGAGGGGACAGAAAATAGTCTCTACTACCTTAGCTACGGAGTCCAGATACTCCCTCCTCTAAAAGAGATACCTTGAGCATGTATTTTCTGTGAAAAAGTCGCGACATTACTTGTAGAACCATGAGGTACAACTTGTCTCTCAGGTAGACCTGATGAAGTACATTCTAAATCACCCTATATTGACCAGCCGTCTAGCACAGTGGGAGTTAATCCTCCAACAGTTTGACATCAGGTTCGTGCCTCGTAAGGCAATCAAGGGACATGCATTGGTAGAATTTCTAGCTACCAATCCAACCTCTATGCACCAGTCCCTGGACATATATTTTCCTGATGAGGCAATCCTCTCATTCGATCAAGACATCCCGTGTTGAAAAATGCACTTTGTTGGCACCTCCCGGAGCACCACTGGCAGGAGACTCAATGATCCTAGGCTCAATAGAGTGGGCCTGGGTATTTCCTTTATTACCCCAGTGCAAGATATTCAATCGTACTCATTCCTATTGTTAGATGGTTGAACCAACAATGAGGCAGAGTATTAGGCTCTTAACACTGGCCTCGAGTTGGCTCTCGAGATCGATGTGCCCCATTTGCATGTGAAAGGGGATTCCAAACTAGTCATCAAGAAAGTAAACAGTGGATATGTAGTCAGAAATCTAGATCTCATACCATTGTTGGAGTGCACCCTCTAGCTAATGGCCCGATTTTGATCTCGACATGAGGTTACCCATGTCCCTCAATCATAGAACGGTTGAGTGGATGATTTGGATGGCATGGATGCATCACTTGCAGAACCCGAGCAGGATGATCTGATTATACATGTGGCACACCAGAGATTCATTGAACCCGTCACCCCAAAGGATGACGACGGCCTGAGCGTAAGACATATTACCACTGAGTCCTCCATGTCAGGACCCCCAGGTTCTTTGAATGCAGTGGTTGAAGAGACTCTTGACTGGAGAGCCCCTTTTGTTGAGTACTTCCAAAATGGTTGCCTCCCAGCTGATCGGGCTGAGTGTGAGTGAATCCGACATCATGCGCTATATTTTACCCTCAAGAGTGGTACCAGTCTTGAGATGATCCTCTACAAGTGCGGGTTTGATGGTGTTATCCTCCGTTATATCCAAGGAGTCGAGATTTCTCAGGTCATGCATGAGGTTCATGCCGGTTCCTGTGGGGCTCACTAGGTGGGGATGAAGCTATCCCATAAAATCCAGAGACTGGGGTGCTTTTCGCCATCTATGGTACATTATTGAATCAAGTTCTCCAAGAGGTGTCACACGTTACAAGTTCCTACTAACTTTCTGCATTGCCCGCCATAACCTTTCCACTCCACCAATTACTCTTGTCCATTTGCAGTGTGGGGACTCGAGGTCGTGGGACCATACCCACCGGTGACAACTCGCTAGTGTAGGTTCATCATGACTGCCACAAATTTCTTTTATAAGTGGGAATAAGTAGTTACACTCAAGGAGTTCAAGGCCCATTCCATTGTTGACTTCGTGAGCTCCAACATCATCCACCAGTTTGGAGTCCCTCACTCCATCCTCAACGATAATGGCACCAACTTCCATGCAGTCAAGCTGAAGAAATTATACGCCAAGTACAACATCCGTTCAAACCATACCTCCCGCTATCACATGCAAGAAAATGGGCAGATCAAGGCATTCAGCCAAAACCTCTCTAACATTCTGTAGAAAATGGTTGGTCATAACCAGAAGAGTTTTCCAGACAAGCTCCCCAATGCCCTTTGGGATTATCGGATGACGACTTGTAATTCCAAAAAGGTGACCGCATATTCCATAGTGTATGGAGCTGAGGCTGTCTTTCCCCTCGAGATCTAGCTACATTCGTTACACACCATGGTCTATGACCAGTAAGAACTAGATAAGTTGGCTGAAATTTGTCTGGCTGAACTGGAAGCACTTGACAAAAATAGGCTCTGTGTCGTGCACAATCGGGAAAGGCATCAGGAAAAGATGGCTAGATCCTTTAGAAAAAAGGTTCACCTACGCTCTTTTCTGCAAGGTGAGCTCGTATTGGCCCTCCAAGCACCAATGATCCCTAGCAGGAAACCACACAACTTGGAGCCCAAATTGGAAGGATCATACATACATCACAAGGTTTACCCCAACGGAGCATACTCCCTGGTGACCATGGATGGTGAGCGTATAAATCCTCCAATCAATGCCAAGTTCCTTAGGAAATACTTTTCCTGAGCCTACTAGCCCTGCATGAATTTAAACTGACTGGTCTCGCATGAACTTAAACTATTTGGTCCCGCATGACCCTAAACTACAGGCTAGTCCTGCATGACCTTAAACTGACTGGTCCCACAGGACCTTAAACTATTCGGTCTTGTATGACCCTAAACTACATGCTGCTCTGACATGACCTTAAACTCAATGGTCCCATATGACCTTAAACTATTTTGTCCCTCATGAACCTAAACTGCACGCTGGTCCTGCAAGACATTAAACTGGCTGGTCCCACATGACCCTAAATTGTTCGATCCTGCATGACCCTAAACTGCACGCTGGTCCTGCACGACCTTAAACTGACCAGTCCTACACGAACCTAAACTACATGTTGGTCCTGAACGAACTTAAACTGACCGGTCCTACATGACTTTAAACTGCACATCATCCTGGAAGACGTTAAAATGAATCTTGAGAACTATGTATGGTTTGATTCCCATCTTTATGGGATATATAGGAACACTCAGATGCCTCATCTTGAGCCCAACCCCCAAACCCTTCTTTTTGACTATCCCCCCTTGTTGTAGTTATCTCAGAGGATCCTTTCAAGATATGGTGTAGGCTTCCTTAGCCCCATTCATACCAGGATTGTAATGGTCACACCATGTGCCCACTCTTCATTCTTCTATCCTCCCATGTCCTCACCGCATGACATTAAACTGCATGGCCTTCAAGAACTACGTATTTCTCAATTCCCATCCTTATGGGATACACAATAAAGCCCAAATATTTTGTCTGTTGGCCTAGCCAAAATGCCAGAGTCTTCCACTCGGGTCAAGACATATTGTAGGGGTGTAATCATTTGCCCCAATTCACGTCGAGCTAACCTCGATCCGGACGTACATCCCACTCCCTGGAGATGTTCTCCTCTTTGAGAGATGGGTAAAACTATGCTTCACTCACTCCTTTGATTGAATCCCAATCATCTTCTCTGTCCTGAAGGGCCCTCGAATTGTATGGATACAAGGCGTAAGGTCTTTCTCACCACTTCAGGCCAACTCCCTCGAGGATGTTGATCAACAAGCCGATACAACTCCCACATTTTGAATAAGGTTAGCGGTCGATGCTCATTTATTGGTCCCATTTCAAGTTACTATAGGGACGCTGTGTTTCGAACATGGTCAATGGCTGTCTTGCGATATTGGAACCACCCCAAGATGTCCAAAATAACGAGTGTAGTGGTTCATTCTACCTCATTGTATCTCCAAGCGATGAACTCCCTTCGGGCAAAGCCAGGTTTTAGTCCCTCATATGACAAGGAGAGCTGAGACTGTCTCCTTGTTTCCCACACCGAGCACTAATCACGTGGGCTTAGTAGTTGTGATGAGGCAGTAACCATACCAGAGGGCGTATGACCTTCCATCTGAGGCCCAACCTCAGGCCCCTTGGCCTTTTCGAACCTCTAGCCCAGGTTCCCTCTTATGAGATTGTATGGTGTGATATGGGATTATGTCCTCATTCACGTCGGGTTGGTCACCATACCATACAAATCCCCAGATGATACACCTTATCCTATCCTTCGTCCTCACATTAAGACATTAAACTACAAACTGGTCGGGCCTTCCTGACCGAGGCCCAACCGCAGGCCCCTTGGCCTTCTTGGGCCGTGGCCCAATTTATTACCTGCAGTGTACGGTGTGGTGTGGGATTATGTCCTCATTCATGTCGGGTTATTAATCGTGTCATACACCTCCCTTGTTTGGGGTATCTTACTCCCCTCTTCATCCTCACTACAAGACGTTAAACTGCAAACTAGTCGGGCCCTTCCCATCCGAGGCCCAGCCTCAGGCCCCTTGGCCTTTTCGGACCCCTGGACCAAATTCCTATTTAGGGTTGTATGGTGTGGTATGGGATTATGTCCTCATTCACATCGGGTTACTCTCCATGCCATACACCCCCCTCGTTAGGGTATCTTACCCCCGGGTGCCTTCAAGAACCACATGTGGCTTGATTCCCATCCTCGTGGGATACATAAGACCACCCGAATTTCTAGACTTTGGGTCCAGACCCATCTACCAGAAATCTGAATTTCACCTTAGCCCCTTGGCCTACCCTTCCCTGGGAAGGGGAGTATATGGCAAGGCATGGGATTATGTCCTCATTCACGTCGGGCATGTAACAACCACTCCATGTACCTCTCCCTCCTAGGAGTACTCTATCCCCTAACTCTATACTCAACCATTCAAATTGGTTACTCTCTAGTTGATCACCCTCATCGACCCCCTTCAGCGATTCACCAATGTGCCTAAGGGTACTCTAGTTTAGTACCTGGAATGTCAGACTCTACTCAGACATGCTTCCACCCGCATTTCAAGCCTTTTGTTTGCCTTCATTAGGGCATACATCACCTTTCACACTTGAAGGGACCCCCCAAGTGGCCTTGATGCTAGGAATAAGGGCTCTCCTACCATTATGGGCCAACATCCTTAAGGGTCGCCGAAAACAAGCCGATACAAATCCCGCATTGTGAATATGGTCAGCAGTCGATGATCATTTGTTGTTCCCATTTCAGGATAATGTGATATGTATATTGTGTTTCGAACATGGTCAATAGTTATCCTCCATCACCACATGAACCCCATTAAGCCCAAAATTTCGGTTACATTATTCAAATCCTTCTCCACCTCATGAAGTCTAGGTAGAACTTTGAAACTCTTTGTACTATTCCTCAGTGTCCATCTGCACATTAGGAGGACAAAAGCCATGATAAAGGCGTCATTCAGGGCTCTTCACCGATTTCTCTTTGGCGTGCATTCCCGGTAATGCAATAAACATCTTCCTCCCTGATTTCCCACACTGAGTTTGACTCATGTGGGCTTAAGGATCGGGTTGAGGTATGAACTTACATTGAGGGTTTTTGCTCTTCTACGGTCCGAGCTCTAAGACCATAAACTAATATCCTTTCTAGAACTACACGTGGCATGATTTCCATCCTTATGAGAAACATAGGAACACCCAAATGTCTCATTTTCGGGTCGAGCTCAGTTGGGAGCTAGATTCTCCTACCCCTTCCCCTCTTACCTCGATGTAGGCCCCTTGGCCTGAGGCTCCTTTCTCAGAATTGCGTACGGTGTGGTGAAGGATTATGTCCTCATTCATGTCGGGTAAGCTGTTTCACATCATGCTCATTCCTTCATGTCCAAGCCATAAAACTTTAAACTATTCCTCCTGGTCTTATCACATGACCCTAAACTGTGACATTATCTTCCTGGCTGCACGATGAAAAATGGCACTGCATCGTGATGTCCTTACTCAAGGGGACACCACGTTTTGTATTGGTAACATGCCATAACATTTGTCAACACCTGTTATGACTTGATTCTTGTGGCGATGCAAGGTCTTTCTGTCCTAGGCCTTTCTCTTCACAAAAAAAACCACTCACATTAAAGGAAAAACACGATTTATCAAATACCTCTTCTTTTGGTGCGAGAGCCACCGCCACACGCCCCTTTTATTCCTGGCACTGGTAACTTACCATGCCACCTAATGAACTATGTGCAGCTTGATCCCCATCCTCACGGGGTACATAGGAATGACTGATCACTTTGTCTTGGGAACATATTAACTCTCATTTTTGGTCCCCCAACCTAAAACCTTCCCGGGGAACATGAAGTGGTCAGAGCCCGAGGATCCCACTCACATCAGGTTTCTGTAATTACCCAACCACATGTCTCTCGTGTTTCCTACCATCCATGATCCGAGTTGTATGACCCAAAACTAAGATCTCCCTATACGAAGGGACTCGACCCCCTCTATCTAATACGTCTCATTGTCGTATTCAGATGCGTTTTGAAAAAGATCCCAAAGTGTGGAATTTTCCTGGGGACATTCCCCTCATTCCATGTCCAAGCTTCATGAGATCTCTATTTGGATCCTCATCCACTTCCACATCTGAAGGGACCCCCTAACAACCTGGTCCCATGCCGCATCGGCTCACCCACCATCCTGGACGAACATCCCTAAAGATATCGAATGACATTTGCGACTGGTCCCGTGTTTCGAACATGGTCAACGATCGAACGTCATTTATCTGTCCCCATTCTAGGATAACACGACGTGGATGATGCATTTCTACCACGGTCAAATGTTATCCTCCATCGTCACGCTTCCATCATTGTGTTCCAGATTTCGAGCATCATGATTCACAAATTTCCACTTCCTCATGTTCAAGTGGTATTACTACATACCCAACTTTATCTCTTCGCGCGTCTAGGAGCGCTTCATGGATGGGCTAGAATCATTGGGCTGGTATTCACTAATCGTCCCTTCATCCTAGCATGTCCCTTACAATGTCGGGAACGTACCACCACTACTTATTGTTTCCCACATCGATCACGACTCATGTGGGCTTAGTAGTTTTATTAGGATGGGTACCGACCCGACCAGGCTTCTCATCACCCCACATGACGTTAAAATTGCTCCCTTCAGAACAACATATGGCTTGATTCCCATCCTCATGGGGTATGTAGGAAATTCCCCCATTCACCGGGTGTCCCTTCACCCTAACATGTTCCTTCATGTGTCAGGAAAGACCCCCATTACTTCTTGTTTCAAACATCGATCATGAATCACGAGGGATTAGTAGTTTTGGTAGGATGTGCACCAGCATAGCCAGACTTCTCATTGTCCTACATGATGTTAAACTGTGCTTCCAGAACTACGTACGTCTTGATTCCTATCCTCATGGGATACATAAAGAAACCCTGATATTTCACCTAGGGTCCAACCCCAAGAATTATAAGTCATGTTCCTCCTCGTTTTTGGCCCTTGGCCAGACCCGTTGTGGGGAACCATGTAACTGAAAATTTACCTTGAACAAGTTTGGGTTGGCCCATGATGAAATTTGGAAGTGAAGCCTCCCTTTCCAGAGAGGTCCTGCCTAAAAGAATGAATGATCCATGATCAAACTGATTTTCCCATCTAATGTGCTTCCACCACGGTGGTGTAATTTTGAGAGTATTGGATTCTATTCAAATAAACCATCACTCCACATTCCACACTTTGTGTGCCCTTTATTTGCACCCTCGTCCTCTTTCACGTCTAGAGGAACCCCCGAATAGTATGGATATTCAGCCTATGGACGGCCTATTGTTTTGTGCCAACATTACGGATGACAAACAGATGACATTTTGAGTCAGGCCCCATGTTTCAAATACGGTCATCAGTCAACCCTCATTTTCCATCACCACTCTGGGCTAATACAATAAGAATACAATGTTTCGAATGTAGTCAACAATTATTTTTTAATGTCACTCCACCCCCATTATGATCCGAATTCTGGGCATTTTGATTCACACCTCCCATTCTCATTTGTTCAGATTGATTTTAGCGCCCCTGGCATTACCCCATTTGTGTCCAAAAGCACACTAGGAAAAAGTTAATTCGGCTATTATGAGAGCTCCATATCTAGTCAGGTCTCTCCTGTTTCCTCATGAAAATATAGACTGGTTGTTCAAACCCTAGATGCCAGAAGCATGGATTGCACTCCTACGTTTGGATGGGGAGATAAGGTGGTCATCCCTTGTTTCTCACATCGGCCCAGACCCGGGTGAGCTTAGGGAACGATCGCTGGACACTCTGCGAACATCACAAGGATGAAATAAACCAATGTAAACAATAGAACTCATCCATGCTATGGAATCAGACAATTAAAGCATGGATGTAAGTTTAAGGGTTTGTAATGATTAAAGTACCCGGGGGTCGACTCCCCCCATGGACAGATTGAACTCGTCAAAGGAATGTTGCAACTCCGCCACCCTCTGACTGGTGGCATCTAGGAGTTGCTGCTGCTTATTTACCTACCGCTCGTCCTCTGCAGTGAGAGGGCGCAGTTCCCCGGCCGTGACCCGAGATCAGTCCACCCCAGTATGGATAATGAACATCTCCTCAGAGGCTCACTTCATGCCCTCTTCAGCCTCCGCCAGTTGGGCTTTCAGCCGCCAGTACAAGTGTCCTTTACTCCGGCCCCCTTTGGGAAAGTTCGAGGTCTCACTGAGAACTGACGGTATACCATAAAGTTCAGAAACTTCTTAACCCAATGCTTGAAGTGGAAGTCCCTCACCGCCTCCATATCCTCATCAGGCACAAGCTCTATCAATTCCATTTCCCGACGCGGCATCTGGTCTGGATCCTCTGATGCACCCACAGCCGAGAAGAATTAGCCGTACATCGCCCCTAGTATCGGGACTGCCGAGATCTGATGCACATCCTACAAGGTAATGTAGACCTCCCCATGATGCAGGTGGAAGGCATTGGTCCCTAAGGACCACTGGCTCAACAGCTCCAGAATTAGCTGCTTCGGCTGGTAGATGTGGAACTAGGAATCCCAAGCTGCCTCATACAGGACCACTCTTCTCAGCTCCACTCTGAACTCCTCACACAAGGCGCCAACCCAGTAGGCCCCGGCCCAATCATCCGTGATGTTTCCGCCCTGGCGTAGGTCCCATTCATTATACCACCCCTTATTTGGGTTCCTCAGTGCCTCCTTGAGTATAGTTTGGTATAGAGTAGGGGACATCTCCAGCTATAATGCCTTCCCGTCATCGTTTTTCATGTGGTTGTATAATCAGTCGACAATGACTGGGGCAATGTCCTCCTAGGCATGACCGTTGGCCACCCAAAACCATCGGCGTTGGCACGACGTGCTCCTTTACAAGTAGTCTGGATCATCCCTACTTGCTTCAGGGATGAAGACGTCATCCCCCAACCTAACGCCATACAAGGAAAACCTCCTCCACAACGGGTAGTTCTTCTGGCTCTCCAACTGTATCTCTACCAATGAACTATGGTACAAGTGGCGACATACCAAATATCCAAGCCCAGACTGTTCAACATCTCATCCCTCTGGGTAGCATCAACAAGAACCACCTGGGAGGCTTCTAGGTGGGCCATTCAGGTCTAGAACTTGGAAGATTTAATGGTTGGTTCTCGAAGCTCGTCTATAGAGTGCGATCACAAAGTCTCTTTGTGAAGACTGTTTGCAGAGTGCTACCTAGGCATTCAAGTTTCGAATCACTGAGCACAAACGCGGAGTCATGGACTCGCTATGTGACACGAATACTTGATTCTCAGAGAACACTTGCAGTGTATGTGACACTTCGTGGACCAAGAGTGCAACAAGACAAATCCATAGAGATGAGAAAGGAAAAAAGTGATGGCATGCCCCCTATTTATAGGCAACGACCTTCAGAGCTTCGCGGCGTGTCCAGGTCACCCCGAGATTCGCGGTGTGCTCGGACCGCGCATTCCCTATTCATCTCGCAAGCCTTATTCGTTATCCAACATCGCGAATGACCGAGGATTTTGGTGATTACCCTCAAACTTCAACCCTTGATCTCTTAGTGGCTCCATGTCTGTGGGGGGGGGCATTTTTTGGAGCCAAAATTTGGGATAAATAAGAATCCCAAAGAAGGCCCCATTGACTGCCTCGTGAAGCCACTTCACGGAGTCCCCCCCAGCACCATGGCCGCTGCAAATCAAGGAGGTGGGCCACTCCGCGAACACATTTGATGTTCGCGAGCCCGCCGCGAAGCAAGGAGGCGGGATACTCTGCAAATGCATTTGACGTTCACGAGCCCACCGCAATGTAAGGAGGCGGGATGCTCCATGAACACATTTTATGTTCGCGAGCCCACCGCAAATCATGGAGGCGGGATGCTCTGCAACCGCATTTGACATTCGTGACCCACCCCGAAGCAACCAAGTCCCTTTTCACGCCGCATGAGCTCCACTTTGCGGTACCTCTTGCCTATAAATATTGGGCTCCCCATGATCTTAAAGGATGGACAATCAGACTTTTGGACTTCCCAGCTCTCGAATCGCAAAGCATCATTCTGCTCTGCGAACCATGAGTTGTGTGAGGTACTTCTGCTCCGTGAAGTTCCTCCCCCATGTCTTGTTTTGATCCCCTCTTCCGAGAGGGATGTCATTCACGAAGCCAAAGGGCCTTCACGAAGGAAGGGGATCCCCAAGGGGACCAAGGTCATTGAAAAGTGTTTATGTTTCCCGAAACACCCTTCATGTACACATGATCCACATGCTAAGGCAGGGTCACTGTACTTCGTGAAGAACATTGCTTCCCGACACCTTGCTTTATGAGGCACCTTTACTCGGTGAGTCTGTGCTCTGCGAATACCTTTATACTTTGTGAAGCACCTCCCATATGCACGTCTGCCCTATTCTTAGGCTAAGGCACCCCACTTCGTGATGCAAACCCCTTCACAAGTGCCCTCTGCCACACAGAGCAATAGAGCCTCCCAAGGCCCCTTCTTATGAACCCCTCTGCTTTGCAATTCCTTTTCCCATGCGACCCTCTGGGTTTGCACGATGTGACTTCAATGCCCCCTGGATGATACTACCCACTGCATTGCTTCACCTCATGCTTCTTCGCATAGGGATGCTAATGGCTATTGCTTCTTCTCATAGACACGCTAACGTGGGCTCCTCGATGGTTCGCTACATGACACCCCCTCACCACGGCGTTGCGGATGCCTTCCCTTCCACAAGGAGAAGAGGGTACCGGTTATATAATTCCAAAGGGTGTGGAGCAAAACCACCTCGTCCAAGCTGTTGGAAATTAAACTACCAAGCACCATCATCCTCATCACATGATTTTAATCTATGGCCTCGCCCCGTGCCTCACACGCGGGGTGCCCCCACCATGGACATTCTCCACCCCCCTGGTCTCCACTAAGGATGATATCCGTAACACCCCGAGATTTTATGAAGAATATTCTTTTATTTTCATTGATGTCTTGTGTTATAAGCTACAACAAGATTAGCTCGCGATATATGCAACACCGTATGAGCTTGCAGTATACACAACAATATTCTTGGATCATGTTACACACAATTTTGAGAGTAGTTATTCTACGAAACATTGATTGTGTGTATATATATATATTCAATGTATAAATGTAATATGGTTGGATTTTGTTATACGAAACAATGGAGGAGTCTTTCACAACACGCAACCCTGACTTGGCTTGCATTACATGCAATCGCGACCTTCATCAATAGCGTGTGTTGTACGCAATACCAGGTTTCAATAAACAACGATATATGGTTATAATATTATTATGGAATATCCATTATGAATCGTATCAACTACATTTTGAATTTTATAACATTATTATTCAACTTACACATTTTTTAGAACATGGTATGAGATCAAAATCAATTTTTCGAGTAAAATAAGTATTTTTCAAAAAATGTAGTTTTTCCGCCTTTTGATGGCGCACCCACCTTAAATCTTGTTTTGACTTGTCAATAAGTTCAATTTGAAAAAATAAAATTTTTCTTTGTAATCGTGATATAAAAATTTACTTTGGATAAAATTTTAATATTATTCTGATAACCTTCATATTTTAACGAATAGTAAAAACATGCTATATTTTAATTAAAAACAACTTTTTTTCATCGCAATAATTTATATGGTTATATTATCTTTTTAATTGGGTTTAAAGTTTAATTAGAATGTATTTTTACCATTTAATCCAATGTTGGTCATTGGAATTAATTTCACTATGAAATTGGATATAAATAAGTATCATTATTTTGATAGTTATTGTTTCTTAAAAAACACGCTATTTGTTTTGATAACGGGAATTAATTTTCAAATTAATTAATTACACTTCTATGTTTTGAATTTGGAAAAATAGAAATAAATTTTTCATTTGAAATATAAAATAATTCTTAGGCTTAATTTTTGGTATTTTTCTGAAAAACTGCAATTTTCGATGAATAGTAAAACCACTTGGTGGTAGTTAAAAAACTGACTTTTTTAATTTAAATTATTTTTTACCACTTCTGTGAATTGAATTTCAAAAATCCAAGAGACACGGATAATATCAAGGACAAAAATGTTGTTCAACGAGATGAAAATAATTTTTGGTGAATAGTAACTTTTTACTTTTTTTTAACACGGTAAAAAGTAAATAGGGTAATTAATGGATAAAATGATATTATTATTAACATAAAACATGTCATAATTCTATTGGATAAGTTTAATTCGACCAAAAACAACCCTAGGAATAAACTATGACCATTTAGGCCCACTTGGATTAGATTAGGACATTTAATATTAATTTATTTAAAGAAGGGTTAAAATAGTTAAAATCAAAGTTTAATAAGTAAATAATTTTTAATATAGGGTTATATATAAGATCAATTCGACTATAAATATTCCTTAGAATGATAAAAATATTTCCTACATAATGGTAGTTTATTTATAATTTTTAGAAATTAAATAATGTAATTTATTTATGACACAAAGATGATGAAGTAATTATCTTTTTAATGAAATGTTGACATAAATAATGTTATAAAAACCCAAATAAATGTAATTTGAGACTTTTTATGAATTACACTAATTTTCTAGGTTAATATGACATGTTATTATTGATTTAGTTAACTTTTTGCGAACTAATAATTCTGTTATTATTTACACAAAAATCAATTACCAAATAATGTCAAAATTGACATAAAATAGTTTTTAAAAACAATATTATATTATTAATTGTTATTTTATTCCTAAAAATCTATTATTCAGACAAATTACTTATATAAAGTTATAAATATTAATAATAAACAACTTGGGTTTCTATTGGCCTGTTATAGTAAGTTTATTAACCATATAGTGTAAGAAAATAAGAATATATGGTGAAAGTTAAATTATCTAACTTAAAGTTAAATCTAAATGATATGGTTAAAATTGAAACCTAAACCTGTCTAAATTCTATTATAATAGAGGATTTAGACCCATCCCCACCTTAGTTTCTAAATAACTCAATTTAGAGCTATTAAAAACCGAATATGACTTTATAATAGAACAATATGTTTAGTTATTCCAAAGGTTCCCCTCTCCTCCCTTATAAAAGGGCACTTTTCTTCCCTCTCTTCCTCACACCAATTTGAGCCTTCTATCTTGGCCAACACCTACCAAATTCTCTTATACATTTCACTAGAAACATCCTAGAGGTCCTGGTCTTCTTCAATGACCAATTTTAGTGCCCTAAAAGGAGGTCTCAAAGAGGCGCTTCAAAGAAGACGTAATGTCCGTTAACGATTCTTTTAACTTTATTTCTTATTACACTTCTTCTTCTTTAGTTGTTTCATTATGAAGTAATAACATCAGTATATATCATATAATGATATGTTATTATAATTATGAAACAACCCTATTTCACCATCCATCCATCCTACGGAAAACGAAATCACTGCGCGTGCGTACGTACAGAATATTGTCTCCACGCCGTGGTGTAATTTATTTTCCGCCACCACCTTACATGGATGGGTATAATGGTGTAAATAAATAACTATATATGGTTATTGTAAAGTTATATTGATTCTGTAATATTATACATACACTTCAATACAATTCCACTATCATGGGAATGATATCATCGCTCGTGCGTACGTACGGACTACCGTCTCCACGAATGCGATGAGATTAATTTTCCATGATTAACCACTGAAGAATGATTATAAAGTATATATAATGAATATTAATGAAATATATGACATAATTAAGCTACTGGATTTATATATATATATATATATATATATATATATCATCAACTTAAGTCTATTCAATTCAATAAGGAAACGAAAACAGCGTTCATGCGTACGTACGGACTACCGTCTCCATGAACGGTGTATTTCATTACTTTTATCAATATATAATATATATGTATATGATGAATATATATTATATATAAATCATGTTTTAAATTCTGAAACTTTTTAAATTAGGATATAAGTAATAATATCAAGAACCACATGTTGAAACACATACGATAAATGAAATGATTTTACGCAAAACACTGCTTTAACATGGAATTTACAAAAGAACAGGTAATATAAAGTCATAAGTGAAACATATATGATATCATAACAATGAATATGATTATTTAATAAGTCAATGAAATTATTTAAATCAATATACTGGAGGTTCGGATCCATACGAAGCATATCAGACCTAAGGTAAGGGATAATTTGGCAAATCTCATTTTTATCTGAGATTGCTTATTCGTAAGTATTTACTAGGGTTATTGCTATAATCCATGTCCATGTTTTATAAAAGTGAATTCATGTATGTTTAAAGTCATTTTTACCCATTTTTACTTTTACCCCATGGTATGGAAGGAATCTTTCATTTATGTACCCTACAAGGTACTTTTTGACTTATTTGTCAAAAGTACGAGAATAATGTTTTTTAACGTATACGGCATGAAAGGATTTTTACGGTTTTATAAAGCCATATTTTCAGAAATCTTCCTCCAAAATATTTCAGGAATATTTTCAACAAAATATCGTTCTTTTAAAAATGCATAACATTTTGTGAAAAAAATTGTTTTTGAAGAAGAAAGGATATTTTCCTCAAGAATTCAATTCAAGTGTTTTATCAAAAAAAAATTCCATCTAAGATGAAATTACTACATATGTGTATGTTTCAAGTATAATGTATCTATGATTTACATGGTTTCACTTTTCTTATGATGAAATGCCCATTTGTTTTTTATGGATTATGAAATGATGGGATGATGTTTATGAAACCCATTTTATTCTTTTGGTTATGATGAATGTTGTAAGTTTATTTTTTGGAAAAAGTAAGAATGATTTCATTATGAGATGGGTGGGAAATATATCTCCCTCCAGTGCATTGGGTAAAGATTTATATCTCATGAGATAGACATGGCTGGAATGATAAGTTAATCCAGTTCAGTGTTACGGGACTGAAACGAGGAGTGAAATCGATTCAGAAAGGGACTTCGTCCACTAAGATGGTCATGGCAGCAATGCCTTGGCTACTATGGAAATCATAACATGTGCGGAATGGTTTCCACAATTACATGTTTTATTCCCATTATATTTTATCATGGTTGATGTTGCATTATGATATATGCCTTACGTACTTCCACAATTTATGTCTTTGCTCAAGATTTTGATGTTTAAATTTCATGTTCAAGTTTTTTGCTTCCAAATGTTTATGGATTGTTTTATGTTACCTATGATTTCCCTTTCTGAGCATTTAAGCTTAGCCTTTTTATGTTTTATTTTCCCCAGGAAATAAAGAAAGGTTTTAAGTAAGGAAACAAAAAGGATAATATCGTTATGGAAGTTGTTGAAGATATGTCAACATGATTAGAAGTTTATATTCCGAGTTTCCAAAGACACTAAACTATTACGGTCCTTGTGTGTCTGTTTTTGTTATGTATTAAGTATTCCACAAAATTAATGTAATGTCCATGTACATCATGATTTGGGTCTATACAGTTGGTATCCGAGGAAAGGTTTAGTTCACCTTTGGATACTAGGATGCGAAAACGTTAGTGAGATCCCTATAGATATTTCTAAGGTATGTCTAGGGATGTCCCTAAGGATAAGTATACATATAGGTTATAGTCCTAGATCTATGGTAACGATCTTAGAATTTCACCTAAGATGTTAGATATTGACGGTACTCCCCCTTTCCTATGTTGTTTTCCCGAGCTTGATTTTTTCCTCTCACACTATTCTTTTTGGGTATTAGAAAATGGCTGGAAACAGGAAGATTCATGATAATGGAGGATATGATGGAAAATGGAATGATATTCTTCATAAGAAAACAAATGAAATTGGATTTGGAGGTCCACATATAGTTGTTATGCCTAATCAACAATCTCATAATATGATCAATAATCTCAACTTTGGAAAGATTCCTGACTCCGCTAATAAGAGAAAGATGGAGTTTCATGATGATCATAGAGGAATGAAAGTTCAATTCCCCTCATGTGAATCATGTGGGAAGAGGCATCAGGGAGAATGTTTCAAAGGAACTGGAAGATTCTTTGGGTGTTTAATAGAAGGACACAAATCCAGTAATTGAAAAGAAAATTGTTTAGTTAACACAATGGACAAGGATAATGGTATTTCTGAGACATCAACAACGGTTAAATGTTTTAAATTTGGAATGTATGGGATTATGAAAACCAATGACCTAAGGTAAAATCTCATGAAGAGAATCATCATGGTCATATGGGTAGTATTTATGTGGATGATGATGAGGAGACTAAAAATGATATATGAGATGAAATAATTTTTGAATCTCGGTCAGTGGTTTAAGAAGGTAGTGGAATGATTACATGTTTATCAAGTGTAATGTTGTATAAGTAATCTCATGGTACTATGGAATAAAGAGACATCTAAGGATTGTTACACTATTTTCTTTCCTTATGTTTGGAAAGTATATGATGAATGGTACCAGTGACCATGAAAGGTTATTCAGATATTTTTGGAAAGTAGATGATATGCGCATAATGAAGGGATAAGGAGAAAATTAAATGTTTGATAGTATTCATGATCTCTTGACTGATACAAGGAGATGGTTATATCATGGTTTGATTATATAGAATTTTTGGATTTTGGTATGTGGAAAGTGTTAAAATTTAACAACATTCATGTTTTCACTAAGGTTCAATGGGTATTCATTCTTCAAGAGAATACATGATTAAGGAATTCACTTGTTTGTAATTTGACCAACAAGATATATCTTATGATATATGGGGGATAAATGATGGCATTCACGTGATTGTTATATGACATTTCAAGTAATAATTTTCTTTATAATATGAGCTTGGACTAAAGTATTTTAGATAAGCTTAATGATTGGAATGGATTATGTTGAACATAAGTTAGTATTGTTTATGGATAAAACATTTTTTTCGATATTATTAATGGGATGTTATAGTAATGTAGTTTTAGAAAAAGGACAACTTGCAGGACGGGGGACAACCCATCGCGTCAGACAAGGCTTGGGAATTGAACCCACAACCGAAGTGTGACTGGCCTTTATTGCATACCACTATCCTACAGGAAGTCCCTGATTAGTAGAAACTAGTTTTATTTTATTAAGCGGTATGATATATGAAGTATAAGTTCATTTTTGGAATCGTATATGATTAAGCTCACCATAGATGGACTTATGTATATTTGATAACTTTTACTAACCACTTGTTTGAAGCAGATGGAATGACCCATCATTCAATCACATGACCTATTAACACTTCACGAATAACAAACTCAATTTCATTTCATTATGAGATGAAGTGGAAATTGTTCAATTCATGAAAAACAGTGAGATTGTACCAAAATCATGTAAGTATTTCTTTTACTTCATCAAATTTAGGGAAATTATCTTGAAAACTTAAAAAAATGTTGTCATAGTGCCCTTATATCTGATGAATCAGATGGTACCTTAGATCGTCACAAATCTATGGCTTAGTGATTCATGGCTTTTTCATAGCCATGTTCTCTACCACTCACCATCATAACTTGATGGTTAGATTTTTCTTCCATATCCATATTTTCACTTATGTTCTTCTATATGGAATCCCAGTGATGAGTTAATTTGGGTAATTGTTACATTTCATACTTTAGTTTTTAAAATTATGTTTTGGTATTCCTTTTTACGATGTGGGTTTCTATAAATAGTAAACAATTTATAACCCCGACGAATTTCGAGGGTGAAATTTATTTTAAGGGGAGTAGAATGTAACACCCTGAGATTTTATGAAGAATATTCTTTTAATATAATTGATGTTTTTGTTGTTGTAAGCTACAACAAGATTACCTTGCGCTATAAGAAACACCATATGAGCTTGCAGTATACATAACACTATTCTTGGATCATGTTACACACAATTTTGATAGTAGTTATTCTACGAAACATTGAGTGTGTGTGTATATATATATATTCAATGTATAAATGAAATATGGTTGGATTCTGTTATATGAAACAATCGAGGAGTCTTTTACAACACGCAACCCTAACATGGCTTTCATTACACACAATCACGACCTTCCTCGATAGCGTGTGTTGTACGCAATACCAGGTTTCACTAAACAATGATATATGGTTATAATATTATTATTGACTAGCCATTATGAATAGTATCAACTAAATTTTGAATTTTATAACATTATTATTAATCTTAAACATATTCTAGAACATGGTATGAGATCAAAATCAATTTTTCGAGTAAAATAAGTATTTTTCAAAAAATGTATTTTTGCTGCCTTTTGATGGCGCACCCACATTAAATCTTGTTTTTGACATGTCAATAAGTTCAATTTTACAAAATAAAATTTTTCTTTGGAATCGGGATATAAAAATTTACTTTGGATAAATGTTTCATATTATTCTGATAACTTTCATATTTTAATGAATAATAAAAACACGCTATATTTTAATTAAAAACAACTTTTTTCATCGCAGTAATTTATATGGATAGATTATATTTTTAATTGGGTTTAAAGTGTAATTATAATATATTTTTACCATTTAATCCAATGTTGGTCATTGGAATTAATTTCACTATTAAATTGGATATAATCAAGTATCAATCTTTTGATAGTTATTGTTTCCTAAAAAACATGCTATTTGTTTTGATAACGGGAATTAATTTTAAAATTAATTAATAACACTTCTATGTTTTGAATTTTTCAAAATAGAAATCAATTTTTAATTTGGAATATCAAATAATGCTTAGGATGAATTTTTGGTATTTTTCAGAAAAACTACAATTTTCGATGAGTAGTAGAACCACTTAGTGGTAGTTAAAAAATGAACTTTTTTTAATTTAAATTAAATTTTACCACTTCTGTGAATTGAATTTAGAAAATCCAAGAGACACTGTTAATATCAACGACTAAAATTTGGTTCAACGAGATGAAAATAATTTTTGGTGAATAGTAATGTTTTACATTTTTTTAACACGGTTAAAAGTAAATAAGGCAATTAAGGGCAAAAATGATATTATTATTACCCTAACACATGTCCTAATTCTATTGGATAAGTTTAATGTGACCAAAAACAACCTTAGGAATAAACTATGACCATTTAGGCCCACTTGGATTAGATTAGGACATTTAATATTAATTTATTTAATGAAGGGTTAAAATAGTTAAAATCAAAATTTAACAAGTAAAGCATTTGTAATATAGGGTTATACATAAGATAAATTAGACTATAAATATTCATTAGAAAGATAAAACGATTTCCAACATTATGGTATTTTATTTATAATTTTTAGACATTAAATAAGTTGATTTATTTATGACACAAAGATGATGCAGTAATTATCTTATTAATGAAATATTGACATAATTAATGTTATAAATACCCAAATAAATGTAATTTAAGACTTTTTATGAATTCCACTAATTTTATAGGTTAATATGAAATGTTATTATTGATTTAGTTAACTGTTTTAGAACTAATAATTTTGTTATGATTTTCAAAAAAATAAATTACCAAATAGTGTCAAAATTGACATAAAATAGTTTTTTAAAAACATATTATATTATTAATTGTTATTTTATTTCTAAAAATCTAAGGATCGGACATATTACTTAGATAAGGTTATATATATTAATAATAAACAACTTGGGGTTCTTTTTCCATGTTATAGTATGTTTATTAACCTTATAGAGTAAGAAAACAAGAATATATTGTTAAAGTTAAATTATCTAACTTAGACTTAAATCTAAATGATAAGGATAAAATAGAAACCTAAACTTTTCTAAATTCTATTGGATTAGAGGATTTCGACCCATACCCACCTTAACATCGAAATAACTCAATTTGGAGCTATTAAAAACCGAATATGACTTTATAATATAATAATATTTTTAGTTATTCTAAAGGTGCCCCTCTCCTCCCTTATAAAAGGGCACCTCCTCCCTCTCTTCCTCACACCATATTGAGCCTTCACGCTCGGCCAACCCCTACAAAAGGCTCGTCTACACTTCCCTAGAAACATCCTAGAGGTCTTGGTATTCTTCAAAGACCAATTTTAGTGCCCTAAAAGGAGGTCTCAAAGAGGCGCTTCAAAGAAGAGGTAATGTCCGTTAACGATTCTTTCAACATTATTTCTTCTCCCACTTATTCTTATTTAGTTGTTTCATTATGAAGTAATAAAATAAGTATCACTCATATACTTATATGTTATTATAAGTATTAAAAAACCCTATTTCACCATCTATCCATCCTACGTAAAACGAAATCACTGCGCGTGCATACGTACGGAATACCGTCTCCACGCCGTGGTGTAATATATTTTCTGCCACCACCTTAAATGGATGGATATAATGGTGTAAATAAATTACTATATATAGTTATGGTAAATTGATATTGATTCTGTAATATTATACATACACTTCAATACAATTCCACGATCATGAGAATGATATCATCGCTCGTGCGTATCTATGGACTACCATCTCCACGAATGCGATGAGATTTATTTTCCATGATTAACCACTCAAGAATGATTATAAAGTATATATAATGAATAATAATGAAATATATTACATAATTAAGCTACTGGATTTTTTTATACATATATATATATATATATATATATTTAATCTAATTAATTCCATTGAATTCAATAAGGAAACGAAAACAGCGTTCATGCGTACGTACGGACTACCGTCTCCATGAACGGTGTATTTCATTCCTTTTATCGATATATAATATATATGTATATGATGAATATATATTATATATAAATAATTTTTTAAATTATGGAATTATTTAAATCAGTATATAAGTAATAATATCAAGAACGACAAGTCGAAACACATACGATAAATGAAATGACTTTACCAAAAACAATGCTTTAACATGGAATTTACAAAAGAACGGGTAATATAAAGTCACAAGTGAAACATATATGATATCATAACAATGAATTTGATTATTTAATAAGTCAATGACATTATTTAAATCAATATACAAGAGTTTCAGATCCATACTAAGCATATCAGACCTAAGGTAAGGGATAATTTTTTAAATCTCATTTTTATCTGAGATTTCTTATTCGTAAATATTTACTAGGTTTATTGCTATCATCCATGTACATGTTTTATAAAATTGTATTCATGTATGTTTAAAGTCATTTTTACCCATTTTGACTTTTACCCCATGGTATGGAAGAAATCTTTATTTTATTTACCCTACAAGGTACTTTTTGACTTTTCCGAAAAAAGTACGAGAAGAATGTTTTTTAATGTATACGGAATGAAATGATTTTTACGGTTTTATAAAGCCTTATTTTAATGAAGATTCCTCCAAAATATTTCATGACTATTTTCCAAAAAATCTCTTTCTTTTAAAATTGCATGAAATTTTGTGAAAATAAATAGATTTTGAAGAACAAAGGATATTTTCCTCAAGAATTCATTTCAAGTGTTTTATCAAACCCATTTTTCCATATAAGATGACATTACTTCATATGAGTATGTTTCAAGTATAATGTCTCTATGATTTACATGGTTTAACTTTTATTATAATGAAATTTCCATTTGTATTATATGGATTATGAAATGATGGGATGATGTTTATGAAACCCATTTTATTATTTGGGTTATGATGAATGTTTTAAGTTTATTTTGTGGCACAAGTAAGAATGATTTAATTACAAGATGGGTGGGACCTATATATCCATCCAATGAATTGGGTAAAGATTTATATCTCATGAGATAGACATGTCTGGAATGGTAAGTTAATTCAGTTCAGTGTTACAGGACTGAAACGAGGAGTGAACTCGATTCAGAAAGGGACTTTTTCCAGTAAGATGGTCTTGGCAGCAATGCCATGACTACTATGGAAATCATAACATGTGCTGAATGGTTTCCACAATTAAATGTTTTATTCCCATTATATTTTATCATGGTTGATGTTCTATTATGATATATTCCTTACATACTTCCATGATTTATGTCTTTGCTCAAGATTTTGATGTTTAAATTTCATGTTCAAGTTTTTGCATCCAAATGTTTATGGATTGTTTTATGTTATCTATGTTTTCCCTTATTGAGCATTTGAGCTCACCCTTTTTATGTTTTATTTTCCCCAGGAAATAAAAAAACGTTTTAGGTAAGGAAACAAAAAGGAGACGATCATTATGGCATGGTACGGAGGATGCTTCACAAGGTTTAATCCCACCACCCAGTCATTCTGACCATCTTCACATCAGTTCACCAACACCTTAGGTTTCCAAGAGTGTAAGCCCCATGACCCTTCTCGAACAATGAGGACTTTGATCCATCTCACGTCATGGTACGTAGTAATCCTCCCTGAGGTTCAATCCCACCACCACCTAGTTGATCCAACACCCTACATGTTAGTTCACCCCGTCCCACATGACGTTAAACTATATTCGCCATTAGAACTACATGGTCTTTGATCCTTGCCAAGGCGAGGTGCGTAGGAAGTCTCTTAAAGGCTCAAGCCCAAAAACTTCATCATCCTCATGACAGTTTCATCCCATTAACCATTCCCATCAACCACTCCATCACCCATCCTGATCCATACCCAGGCCTCCACATCCCAGTTGGATAGTGCCATTCCATTCCCCATTCCATCTCATAGCATTTGGGAGGCCGCCCACATGATGGCCCCAATATTGGTGTTCCCTCTAGGGGTTCCTCCATCTGATCCACTCTAGTAAGTGATCTGATCTTCCTAATCAATCTCCTCTGAATGGTAAAGTTATGACATACCATGTTTTAAACATTGGAAGATGAGGGAAACCTCAGATACATGCCCATGGTATATGATTCCCCGCGTTCGATGTGGGATTCCTCAAGCTTTGGTGCCCTCGAGAAGACCTGTAATAAGGGACAGAAGATAGAAACACCAATCCCCCAGTGTCCAGACATTCCAGTGATTCCCCACATGACTACTCCCCTAAATGAAGGTTTTTTCCCTGGCGAGATCCCTTTGAATGTGTTGATATAAGAAGCATAATTAACCGGTGCCCATGAAGATATGGCGCCAGGAAGAGTTTCATGAACAACGTCTTAAGTCTATGAGGGATACCTGGACTATGTGACGAGATTTGAGGAGGAATCCACTGAAGGAAGGACCGAAATCCCATCATCCCGTTTCGATCAAGGAGTAGATGTCCCTAAATTAGGAGTGGGTGTCGCCTGCCTTTGGAAAGTGGGAATACGGGGAAACCAAAAATCCATTTCCCTCATCCACGAACAAGACAGACGTGAACGCCCTGGAAAAAGTGTCAGAAAAAGGGGGTAATGGTTTCCTACTCTAGGAATCTATTATATATTTGAGTTTTGTTTGGGAATCCTTCATTAATTCCCATGTATGACACATGTCACCTAGAAATTATTAATAAATTATTATCATGATTGTAATTTAAAATTATCTGTTCATATTTGAGGTTCTCCATGAATAGAGATATCTATATGTATCAAAGGTTTTACATCAATGGTACCCTATTATTTATAGATCTGATATTTTTTGGTCATCATTATAATGTTGGTATTTTTCACTCATACAATGGTATTTTATGTAGTGTATCTTCATATACATAGAAATGAGTTGTTTTGATGTTGGGAAAAGACCCATAGATCTACTTCCTACATATCCATGTAAATGGAATCAGAACCCTTGTGGTTCAATGACACTTAATGGGGAATAAAATACCCTTCAATTGATGTGATAAGGACCAAACCATATAGTTTAACACTATGAATCAAGGATGTCTAGGAGAAAATTTCCTAGTCAAGCTTCATTGTGGGACATAGACCGATGTGGCTTAGTGAACTTGGAAGGGATATGGTCTCGTAGGTTGGATATGAATCTACTAGGAATGTTCCCCGGAGATAATAGAGATTAGTTGGGTAGTTGGTTTTGGACCTCAAGGAGGATTCCTATGCATCCCATTTGGATGAGAATCAATGACTACATAGTGTGGTTGAGAGGACCCTTACATATGGAGGCCCACTAAATGTTTTACGAATAGGTAATTATATCCCTTTGAGAGGGTTACGTTGGGATGTATTTTTATAAAGGATTCCCTAGTGAATGAGTATGGTGACATTATAGGAGAGTATACTAGATAGGAGGCCCATATGTTCAATTGGGGATTACACATGGAATTATGCCCAATAGATGTAGATCGTATGGATATCATGATCCCCACTAACTTATAAGCCCATGTGATTCATGATCAGTTTGAGAAACAAGCTGATGTGATGGGTCTAAGGAACTAAAAAATCAATTTTTCCTTATGTTTGGATATATGGCCTTGAGGAACCACACCTATGGAGGCACTCTGAAGAAAGATGATAGGATGATCCATGGAAAGATCATCTTCCAAAACATGTATCTGACTATGTGGATGTTTTGATAATAGTTAACCTCTAAGACCATGTGAGTCATGATCGATGTGAGAAATAAGAGTAAGTCGTCGATTTGGAAAACCACACAATCCTTCTTCCCTTGGTGGAAGTGTATTGGTATACAGGAGAGGAAAAAAGGGATTTGATGCAGCCATCCCCTCTCACATTTCATATACATGAATGTCACATCGGACTTCCCATCTGGGTATGACCCAAGAGGAAATGTGGAGAAAGAGTAACACATCCTATGAGAATGTCATGGGGATTAATCTAGGGGGGATGCCCTAATATTGGTTCTGGGAGGAGGATATTATTCCTTATTGGAGGGAAAATAAAGAGTGTTCTTGAACCTCTCCTCCTAGAACTAGTGGCCCTAAGTCTTAGTGATGATGAAGAAGGGAATTTCCTAAATCCTTGTGTCAAAAACTTCGAGATATCTAACACCAGCCCCAGGGGCGGTGTCCACGTGACTGTGGGAATGCATATCTATATGCACTCCAAAGACCCTACCCTTCAGAGGGACATGTGTAGGACACCTTTGACCAGGTGAATGCATATCAAAATGGGATACAAGCTAGTGTGCTTCATTCCATGGTGTTTCACATACATATTATTGTGTGGAGATTTCAATTTAGTCCCCCTCAAATGAGGTGTCCAAAGTAAGATATCCCCTTACATTGGTGGCTTAGATGTGGGTTCAATAAGGGGCTTGTTTTGGTCCTATATTTAATGGAAAAGGTGCATAACATATAGCCTAGATGGAATACGAAGTGATTCACATAAGGGGAATAGGCTTGCATAAGGATAATATGCCTTGGAAATGGACCACTGGTGAAAGCACACTTGGGAAAGGCTTTATCATAGGCACCACATGTCTCCATAGGTGTCCTCCGATAGGTATTGTACAGTTCCTTGGTTAGGTAACATGCATCACATAAGTTTTTTTAGTATGGTAAACACGGTCATTGAACATGAGTGCTGTGTATAAAACCAGGGAGAAACATTTATCACCCTATCCACCTTGATTCCCTATTCTCTTGGGTTTTGGAGAGCTACCTAATGGATTTTAGAGAACCTGGGTGAAGGGTCTGTGTGACCGGATCTTCTAGGATTTTTATGATTTGTTATTTTTCTAAATGAGGATGCCCTACGGGATATTTCTTGGTAAGTGAAGAACCCTGGTTAAAGGTGTGTGTCTATATAGGTTTATGTTGTAGGTGCCCGATGCAAGTGTCATGCTGAGGGGTGCAATTACATTTAATACCATGATGTGGGATACACAAGACTTTTAATGTGAAAGGGTGTGTGCATTCTAGTTTGGTAAACTCCCATTTATTATTCTTGGGGAACTTCACCCCTTTAACATGCTTAATTTTTTCATTCTAATTTTTTCAACCCCTTGACAAAACAGTGTGTCTAAAAGGGCACCATTATAATTTCATAAATGATTAAAGTATATTAAATTCATTCCCATTATAATTGGTTTAAAGTTTTATATAAATGGGAAATTGAAGAAATTTTATAACATATATTATCAGCCATATAATCTAATTAGTTTTTTTATAATTTTTAAATGTTTAATAATATATTATTATCTAAAAATATCATTATTTCCAATTTAGATAATATTCAACAAATTTTGTTGATATATATAAATAATAAGTTTTAATTCAAATATATTTTATTAAAATAATAATTTTATATCCTAATTATCGAAAAAATGTATTTAACACCATAAATCACTCAAATTATATAACTTTTAATATATTAAAAATTATTTATTATATTTTCTATTTGTTGGAAAAAAACTACATCAGTTTTTCATAAGAATTTCTGGTCATTATATAGTTAGTAAAAATTAGAAATATATTTTTACCATTAATGTAATTTCATTAAACTCAAAATAGATGACTTATATTACTTTATTTATTTCTTCTATTTCTATGTGGTTAATATATATTTAAACCTAATAGAGTGACATTTAATAGCTTTATTTGGTTTGAATATAATTTAGGTACTTTTCATTGAAAAGTGTCCAATAAAAAACTAAATTTTTAGCTTAAAGTGATATGATTTGAATTAACATCATCTAACAAGAATTAGGATGAAAACATATTTTCTTATCACTTATTTTTAATATAGATTAACCAGATTTACCCATTACTAAGGTGATAAATTTTATGATGACTACTATTTATATAGAATAAAAATAAAAGGGACCTACTTAAAAAACATGAATTTACTAATTATATATATGGAATAAATTTTATAACATTAAATTTATATAACTGGAAGAAATTAATTTTAAAATAACAAAGAAACCTGAGACATAAACCACTTTTGTAAAAAATAAATTTTTAGGCATACAATTTGGTTTATTATAATTTAATTCCTAGAAAATTATTAAATAAATGATTTTTTGATTAAATAATGAATATATATCATTAAAATAATTCACAAATATTTAATTATTTATTTTAATAATAATATTTTACGATATTCTCATAAAAAAGGTTTTTGAGAAAATATCTCACATACTTTCAAATAATATTTATTTTCATTTCTAATGAATTGGTAACCAATGAATTCATTTTAGTCATATGTAAAGAATATGTTTTTCATAATTAATTTGGCATATTCATAGTTATAGATCCAAAATATTTTAGATAAATATAATTTTAAATAACAATATTCTACTAGTACATAGATATATTTGTAATGAATTGGGTAAATGGACAATGTTAACCAGTTATAGGTTGATTATCAGATTTTACATGGTAAATTTTTTCATTTATAACAATAATTATAAGAGTGATATTATTATCATGATCCTAGTTGCCAAAAAAAATTTATTCAAGAATAAAAATTAATGGATCCTTTGTTCAAGAATTTTTTCACATAGATCAAGATTATTGACATATATTACTACTATCTTATGTTAAATATTTGTGCTATGTTTCCTGATTTGGGATTCATGTTTATTTTTGTATGAATTATTTTATGTTAATCTTATTCACTTTGATTATATAATCATGGATTTGTGTTCATCTTATTATAAATTATGATGTTAAATTATAAATTCTTCTTTTTACCATTATTGACAATTTTACCTCACTATTCTTGTGTTTCCTCTCCCAATGGATGTGAAGAAAGGTTTTATGTTTGTCATGGATCATGAGTTTACTATATGTGAAGGACATAGTTGGAGATGATGCAGATTTTTATGAAACTATTGTTTATGTATCCATGTTTTATATTATAGTTTTAATGATTAAAGTATAAACCTAAAAGTTCCTTGGGTATGTATGTGATCTAATATTTTCTATTGATGTTATATGTTTTAAGGGTTAAAAATTGTTCATGCTTATGGTTATCAAATATAAACATGTAAAGATTATATTTCAGCTCTAGATCTGGGAGTGGGGTTTGGGGCTGCTATAGTTGGTATTAGAGGAACAATTTGGATAAATTTGAAGATTAGTTTGTCTTTATGATAGGTTAAATTATGAGTTATGGATTCCATCATAATTTTACATGTTTATGGTTGATCATAATTTTAAAGGCATAGAATACCATTTATGGGTTTATTTTTGGAGTTTAAAGTGTTAAATGTTATATTTGGAGACATTTTATTAGGTTGAGTTATATTTAACCCCTATGTTAAATATTAAGGATTATTTAAAAATGACATGATTAAATTTTTGGTTATATAAGCTAAATGGAATGAGATAACCTCTAGGGTTAAACAATTATTTAATTTTGAGATTATTGAGGTTGTTTGAGATATAAGATTATTTATTTATTGAAGGATCTATGCTTATCCTTTTGTGTTATTGTGTAAATTTAAAAGTTAAATGTGTTATTTCTTCATTTGAGGTCCATGAATTTTTTATATTATATTTCCAAAAGATAACCATTTAAATTTTGGTTAATAAATAAAGAAATATAGTATTAATTGTTGTCCATTTTTGGGTTATGTCACCTTTTAGAAGTTGATTTAATTGCTTCATGTATAAAAAATTCATCTTGTATACTCATCATCTGGAGAAAATGATAATATTATGGTGTAAATTGATTAAGTAATAAAATTTTACTAGTCAAATTAGTATATTAGTATAAATTCTTAGTCTAAATGGTAAAAATATTCATCATTTCTAGAAAACTATATTCATATTTTTTACCACATGACCCTCATTTTTTATGAATTGATTATCCTTTTCAAACCTCATTCATTTATTATTTTGTGGTTATTGAGGCTCCCCTAGTCATTTAATATTCTATAGTCAATGATCTTTGTCACTATCCATAATTATTTTGTTGTTAAATGTTCCATCCTTGTCTAAATTTTCACTCCCACAAATGATATCCTGTTAGGAAACCTAGTTATGTGTTATTCCATTGGACCTTCGCATTTCCCTTTCCCTTTTTGGAGTATATGTTTTATTAACACTTTATTATAACATGGGTTTTAAACAATGAAATTTTAAAATATCAAAACATTTATTAAGGAACTAAAGTTAAAATTTTGAATAATAAATTTATTAAATTGGGGGTGGGGGGGGAGAATATAACACCCTTTTAATTTAAAATAACACTATGTTCCACTGCGTATATGACACATAACACTGAGATTAATTAAATGATCCATGGAATATTATTATTTAAGGATCATTACACTATAACCATTAATGAACATTTTATTAATTGAAGTAATTAAATAAGAATATATATATAAAGGTGATAATTAATAAAAATTTATTGATAAATTCTTGGTAAATAATCATCCAATTTTTTGTAAGGGTGTTTTATGCTTCAAAAATACGTTTTCTTTAAAAATAAATTTTATTGCTATATATGATAGTATATTATAACTAATATCAAAAAATTATAGAAGTTTTATTTTACTAAAAGGTTATATTTTTATACATATTCATTTCAAAATTAACATATAATTAATTTTTTAGAATTTTGTAAAATGTGTTATTTTTCAGTGAATAGAGGAAATGTTGATTTTTATTGGAAGCTGATGTTTATTTTAAAATGTTTAGAAACTCACATTTTATTTTTTATTATTTAAATTTTTTAATTATTTCATTTTTATTATATAAAATCCAATAAAAGTTTTGGTATTCAACATTATACTTTAATTTGGTATAAAAAAAATTTATACATAAAAAGTCAATTTTTGAAAAAGAGTTTTCCATCACATTTTTCTAGTTTAATTTTAAATTAAATTATGACACATCTATAAAATTATTTTTATAAAATATATTAAATATTTTAAATTTGGATGATTAATATTTTGAATTCATCTTAACATAATTATTTGTCATAATGAATAGTTAAAATAGTAAAAATATGTTACTATTGTTTTGGTTAAAACAGGTTTACCAGAGTGTTAGATTAAAGATATAAGGATTAAAATGACTTAAAAACCTATATAAAATTAATTTTATTGAAATGTTTCTACCCTATATAATTTTATATTAAACAATTTCTATTTGGATCCATTTTAATTGAGTAAAACATAAATATATTTCAATATTTTTGAAAATTCAAAATGTTTTCTCTCCCCCACATATAAAAGGACACCCATGACATCTCTTATCCACAATTTAAGAGCTATTGAGATCATAAAATAACAAACCAAAGCCTTTATAACATTCCAATCCATGTCTTAGAGGTATTTTTTTGGGATGAATACTAATATCTATATTTTGTGTCTATAATTTCAAGTGGTTTTATATGTGTTTAGATTTGATATTAATTGATTTAATATGACATGTGTACGGGATTTCATTGTTTGTGGTGTTCTTATAGAAGGACTGTTATTTGGAAACAATATTAAGAAATCAAGACATTTTGGGTGGTGTTGCATCAAAAAATGAAGATGAATACAAGATTGAAAAGAAGTCAAACATACCACGTTTTCATCATAAGAAAACTTTTTATAACATATTATTTCCCCATGATGTTCTAGGGAATTGAAATTAATGATACATGATGGAATTAATCTTATGGGGTTGAAAAACTGGAATTATTGTCTTGAATCAATCTCAAGACTTTAATATATTACAAGGTGTAAATCGAGTATTAAGAATGAAGTAAAGAAATGTGCAAAAATGAGGTCCATGATTTTTCATTACGTGATTATGTTCAAAATCATGAAACATTCCAAATAGACCCAAATATAAATTATTTTAGATATCATTCAGGGGAGGTATCCCATTGATATACCAATTCCCCATTTACTACCGTTTCTGACCCAAGGAAACACTAAGATCACTTAAAGACATTTAAATAGGGGTTCTAGACAAGGGAATAATGATATATTTGTGGCACTAGGGTTCAACAATTAGTGGAGAGTTTCTAGTGTTCAAACCTCATGGTCATTCATTTTATCTATATTTTACTTCCTATTATGATTATTTTTTTATTTGTGGTAACATTGAATTTAATTTTTTTAATTCAAGTTCCTTTTCATTAATATCTTTTTTCATTCAATCTCTTACATCCTCTATCTTATGGTTTTGGGATTATTTATTTTTAGGGATAAACTGATGATGGGTGGCTAGATATCTAAGAGATATTGGTTTCGATTAATGTGGGTGAGTACCCATATGTTATGATTTATATTAACTTGTAGAATAATTTTATTATTTCTTATCTTAGAGTAATTTTATTAATTATTGTATTCAACATTTGATCACTAACTAGGTATGGAAAATAGAGAATAAAATATGGTATGTTAAAGATATTTAATTTACAATCATTGGTTTAGATTATTATTTCAAATTTTCAATCAAGATGTAACAAATTCTAGATATTTGCATTCACCCGACCAAGTGGATTGAGATTCTAGGGTAGTTTTGATCGAACTGATCATGTTGATTTCAAATACGCCTATGAGCATAAATCTTTTGGATTTAATATCCATTTGATTAAAGTTTAATTAATCATAGATAAACCACCATTAGAAACAAGAATATATATCTTATTCCTTTAATATATATATATATATATATATATATATATATATAATTTAATTATTTAATCATTTCCATTTAATTAGGTTGACAAAATGAAATTTAAATTCATATGATTAAAACTTTAGTCAAAAGTCTACTATTACATTCACTAATCTCTTTGGGATTTACCCATTACTGTCGCTATGTAGCTCTTTTGTTTATATTTTTTGGGAAATTATAAATTTATAATTAAATTTTTCAAGGTATTTAAAAACCTCATTCATGCTCATCAAATACCAAACTAATAAGTCTTAAGGTATAAATAAAAATAGTTTGTCCGAAGAAGGGGAAAATATTTTAAAGGAATGTTTTATTTTCATTTATTATTTTATCTACTTAAAAACAATTATAAAAATTGTGATATAACAAAATAATTATATCGCATATACTTATATGTTTTTATGTTAATGGATCAACCTAAATCCATCTTATATTATTTGAAATAGGCAATGAAACCATCATTCATGTGTCGGACAAACTACTACCTCACAAACTAATTTAAATCATTTTTCATCACCGCATCTCCAAAATTGTAATAATTATGGGTTTAATGAAAATATATAATATTAATTTAAAAAGTATCATTAAATAAATTTAATTTATCATCTATTTTCTATCCTTCCAATTCCCTGAAAAATGATAATTTCATTCATGCGTTTGTGTGGATTACCACCTCAATGATAGGATACGATTTATTTTTGATCAATACATCACATATATGATAAATATAGTTGTATATAAATATACTATATGATATTTATGATATATTAATAATTAATAAAAGTTGAAATAATAATTAACTTATGTATATCATGTTTTTTTGAAAAATGGACACTTGACACATTCGTATGTATAACTTACCATCTTAATGATCATAATGTAATTCATTTTTCATAACAATATTTCGTGGTTGGTTTTAAAATAATAACTAATGTATGAAAATGATAATATTTACTTGATTATTAACCTGGTAATGATGGAATAATTTCATCTTTGACCATGGTCAACATATCGAATGCATTTTGAAATTATGAACCGAACATCCTCAAAACACTTGATGTGGACTTAACTGATTAAGTAATTAAAATTGTTTTTTTAAATGTAAACAAATTATCTAATTATAATGGATTAAACCTATAAAATATTATTATTTAATAAAATAATTTATATATTTTTATTATTATGGTGTTAAAGAACATACATAGTAAGTCGGGACATGATGTTAGGGATTTCATCTCAATCTCCCTTAATTATGGTACATTTAATGTTATAAATACATTTATATTACGTGGTTTATATATTAACCCCTTACATGTTATATAATTAAACCATTATACTTCAAGATATTTAATGTTACATTACATTTTACATCATCTATGGGGTTTTGATTGGGAAGTTACTAAAGCTCTAATAGGTTCCTTAACTCAATTTCCATTCATTATCTTATAATTCTATTTAATTTAATATATTATTTAATGATTATGTATGAAAGGAAATTTATATTATTTATGTTTTATTTCCAATTTTTTTACATGGATTTACATTTTTTCACAAAATCTCTCCATTGGTTAATTATAAATTCATTGATATGATCTTTGCAATGTATATTAATCTTAGTTTTCCTTCATTGGGACAAATGTTTTTATTATGAACCTATCGTATCTTATGAGATATATATATACTACCCCTTTAACATGGTATATCATGAATATCTATATTTTAATGATATTTAATGATTAAATTGATGTTATTAATTCACAGGGATTGTGTTGCAAAAATTACCAAAGTGGTAAGAGGTTCATGTTTCAATCCCTTGTTTAATTAAGATTACTTATATGTGATTTGCATTAAGAACTATATGATGGTTATTTGATAAATATATTTTATTTTTATCCTCATTATTACATTTAATATATTTTCATGTTTATGTACTATCCTTCTCTTTTTGGTACTGAAAAAGGATCATAAAATGTTTTTAAGAAAACTCAACCTTATTTCTCTTAGTTCTGTTAGAAGACCTTTTTCTTACACATCTATGTTCTATAAAATGATTTTAATAATTCTTAATAATATTAAATAATGATTTTATGAATTCATTTTTACCAATTTTTATCTTTCTCTTTTTTAAAATAATATTCTTTTCATTTTGTTGACAATATACTTTTTACTGAAGGTGTGAAAAAAAATCATTATTTTGAAAATTACAACACGAATGAAATTTATTTCCATCATGACCACTAAATTCTTTAATGCTTCCTTTAAATGATTATATGGTTCTTTTAAAAGATGTTGTTTCCCTTTTGTTATTTATATTTTTTGTTTTTAAAAATTATTCTTATATTGGTGAATGTGTTTACATAATGAATGTTTTTAAAGATATTTTAATATTATTTCTATTTATAGATGAAATCAACCATTGATTTTCATTATGATCCGCTGGGTATAGGTGTTAATGATGCCATAATTATTATTTATATGGATGGATTATGATTGTTTCCAGAAGATTTTCATTGATCCCATTTCATTTCTAAAATTAAATCATGTAATGAAATAAAAATGGTTGTTATTTTGTTGAGATATATAATAATTCATGAGTTATATTTATCTTTTGGTTCTTGGAAAAATATTTATTATGATTTGTAATATCGATATAATGGATGATGACCATTGATCCTGATATATATCTTTAATTAATTGGGTAAATTGGTAGAGTAAACCAGTTATAGGACTATTCTAAGTGATTATAGAAATATACCAGGTATTTTATTCTTGTTTTAAGTGTGATTATTAGAGTCATATGAAAATTATGCTACAATTTACCAACTTTTTTTTAATGAATTTACAATGTTCTAAAGGGTATGTTATTCAAGGATTTCTTTTACATCGATAATTATTTTTGAATTATATGACTCTTTTCATATTATGAATATTTATTTCATTTTTCATAATTTTTTATCAAGGTTTTGATTGGAATAAATTATCAAATGATATTCTCAAACACTCTTATTTTTTCAACACAAGCTTATTCTCATAATATTCTCACTCATGAAATTAAATTCTTAAATCATATTTTTCCCTTAATGATAATTTTAACTCATCCTACTTATGTTTCCTCTTCCCCATGTTGTGAAGAATGGTTTTATGTATGCTATTCCAAAAGTGGTTATAATATGTGAAGAAATTAGTTTTATATGATGTAGATTTTTTGAGAAGTTGTTTATAAATACAATTTGTTATATAATAGTTATTCTTAATTATCTAAAACTAAAATAATAGAAGGTCATTATGTTTGTATGTGATCCAATAGTCCAGTTTTGTGTTATTTTTTGGGAGGGTTAAAATTGGGTCACATTTACTAGTATTAAAGTAAAAAAATGTAAAGATTATATTTTATCACTAGATCTTGGAGTATAGATTCAAGGATTTTATATTTGGTATCTTCAGAATGGTTTGGATGAATTATTAGATTAGGAAGTTATTATGAGAAGTTAACTTAATAGTAATCAATACCATCATGTGTGTATAATTTTAAGGTTGATAAAACTTTTAAAGGCACAACACCCCTTTTGAGTTTAAGTGATATGATTTGGAAGTGATTATGATATATTGGTAGAAATATTATTAAGTTGAGGTATATTTAACCCAAATTTTTGATAAGAAGGAATAGTTTTGAAGAAAACTATTACCTTTTTATGGACGTAAGCCGAAACGTCTGAGATATCATTTACTATTAAAAAATTATTTAATGTTGAGGTTATTGAGGTTATTTGAGGTATAAGTTTATTAATTTATAAAATTGTCAAAACATATCATTTATTATTTTTTAAAATTTTTGATGTTAAATAGATTATTTATTCTTTTCAAAGATTATAAATTTTGGATATCATCAAAGCATATGCAATCCATTTTAGATTTGGTTAATATATTAAGATAATAAAAAATATAATAATAAATTTTTGTATTATGTTAAGCATTATAAGTTTATTTTAATGGTTCTGGTATGAAAAATTCATCTTGAATACTCATTATTTGAAGAGAAATATGATATTGTTTTTAAAATTGATTAAGTGATGAAATTTTACATGGGAATTGACTATATTTCTCTACATTATTAATCTAGATTGTATGTAATTACTTAAATCTATGAAATGAAACTAGAACCAGAACATGTATCATATTACCTTTATTTCTAATGAATGAATGATCTTCTTTTAGATGACATTAATTTCTGGTTTTATTGTAATTGAATTTCTTATTATCATTGAAATTATTTTGATCAATGTTCTCTATCACCAACTATCATTAATTAGATATTTTATTTTCCTCAGTGTCCAAATTTTTACTTACCATTGATCTTATTCTATTTTGAAACCTTTTTATTTGTTACTCAAAATGACCTTTATATTTACCTTTCCCACTTTTTTCGAGAATGTTTTATTGACCCTTTTTGTGATGCTGGTTTTGAAAAAATGCATTTTGAAAATTCAAACCCCAGATTTTTGAAATCAGTATAAACTTTAAGTGATTTAATTTATTAATAGGGTGGGGGAATGTAACACCCAAATATATTAAAGTAACACTACATTTGATAGTGTATACGATAAGAAACATCAAGCTTAAGGGATCCATGACATTTTAATATTTTATGACGGTTCTAACATAACTTTTTAATTGGACGGTATAAATACTAATAACAACATTGTTAAAAATATATAAAGTTCTAAATAAATATAAATTTATTTATTATGAAAATTTAGTAGTCACTCAATTTTTAGTAAAGTTTCATTTTACTTCATAATATACTTTCTTCAAAAATAATTTTTTTTGGTTTTTTGTTACTGAATATGATAATTAATTTATGGAAGTATAATATATTATTTTGATAAAAAAGTTATCATTTTTCAAATAATAATGTTAAAATTATATTTGGAATACTTTTTGGGAATTTTTTGTAATTTTTTATTTTAATATTAATTGTGAAAAATAATAATTTTTATTTAAAAAATTCATTTCATTTCAAGTATCTATAGAGAAAAATTGTAAATTGGATTATTTATAAAATTAAATTATTTATTTTATATTAAAAAATCAATTAAACATTATTTTAAATGACATTATACTTTAATTTTTTATAATACCTTTTATATACATAAAAATAAGTTTTTTTTAAAAAATTTATTTTTATCATGTTTTGTTGGTTTATTTTTAAATTAAATTATTAAAATTATAGGAATTACACTTGATAAAGTATATTAAATTTTTTTAATTAGAATAATAATTATTATGTAATAAGTTTAATTTATTTTTTGTCATAATTAATAGTAAAAATAGGAAACATCCACAACAACAAATAATTTTAAGATAAGATTATCGGTTCTTTCATTGAAAAAGATAAGGACTAAAATGACCAAAAAATTTATAAAACATATTTTATGGCCATATTTTAAACCTACATAATGTTATATTCATTCAATATCTATTTCTAATCAGTTTTTCTTGAGTAAAACATTAATATATTTTAATCCTTTTAAAAATTAGATATGTTTCGTCTCCCCCACTTATAAAAGGACACTCCATCTCTTATCCTATCTTCACTTGGAGATCTTTTTGGTTTGGAAAATACCTAACTAAATTCATTCATAAAATCAATACCCACATACAACAGATGTTATCTTGGGATTAATATCAATCTTATATAGATTAAGTTATAAATAAAAGGAGGGCGTCTAGAGTTTTGGTAAAACTTATAAATGAATATTTTATTTATATTTATTATTCTATCAATATAAAAAATATTATAAACATTGTGATGTAATAAAATAAGTATCTCACATATGAATAGTTTTTATTTTTATAATTAAATAACCTTAATCTATCATCCCTTCAATCAAATGAGACATGAATCCATCATTAGTGTCTACGAAGGATTATCACCTCACTAACTGATGTAATTCATTTTCCTTAATTTCCTCTCACAAATGGTTATAAATATGAATTTAATGTATATAAACAATCTTCAGTAAATAAATATCATTTTTGAAAGATAATGTATCGTATATTTTCTTACCTTTCAAACAATTTAAAAATGATATCATCGTTTATACGTACATGTAAATTACCTCTTCCACAATGTGTTGTTATAAAATTTTCATCCCTCCCTCACTTAGAATGTAAATAAAAGTGTATTTATTGATATAATATGAACTTTATGGTATAATATTTCATTTATGATATAATAATAATTCCTAAAATATAAAATAATACATTCTCGTTTCTTTTAAATTCGTTAAAGAATACAAATGATACCCATGCGTACGAATGACTTGTTGTCTCCATGATTTTAATGTAATTCATTATTCATCAACATATTTAGTGGTTATGTTTTAAAATCATACTTAATTTATAGTAATTATAATTATTTGATGATTATTATTCTAGATATGATTCAATAATTTACTCTTTGACTATGGTCAACATAGCGAAGTCATTTTGAAATTATGATCCAAACATACTGAAAACATCCGATGTAGAATTATTTTGAATAATTAATTAAATTTTAAATTAAAATGGATGAAATCATTGTTCAATGATAAGGGATTAAACCTGATTTTTTAATAAATCAAATAATTGATATAAGTTTATAATATAGGTGTTAAAGGACATAGATATCATATTTGGACTCAAGGTAAGAGATTTTATATTAATTTCAATTAATTGAGTTCTATTTCAATGGTATAAAACTAATTTATTTTATATGGTCTATATTCATCCATTTTAAGTGAAAATTTTACCTCTTTGGTATAAAAATTATTTATAAAATGTTTTTTTGAATAAAAACTATTTCTCATTTTTCCATCACATAACCATTTTCTTGTAAATCCATGTTATCTAGAATGTTTTAATGAGTTTTTTTACTATTAATCAATGATTGTTGAAATTCATTTCTACTAATATTTTAATCGCTAAAAAAATGTTCAAAAATACTGTTTTTTTAACTTTATGAAAAAATTAATTTGAAATTAAGGTTTTAATAAAATAATTGTTTTAATGATTAAAACTTGAATGGAATTTCCATATGTTATAACGAGATAATTATTTAAAACTTTCTTTAAAAATTCAAATGCTTATTTTAAAATGATTTTTCCCTAATATTGATAAATTCTCGTATAAAAATGTTGCCTAGAAAAATTACATAATCCAGATTTTTTAGTCACTGGTTAACTTTATTAAATTTTTAGTCTTTTATAGTTTAAATTTTTATTAAATATGGTCGTAACTCTTACGTAAAAAAAATATACATTATAAAGTGGACAATTCTACTCAGTATGATTTTTTCCCAAAATATATAACTTCTGAAATTTAAAATGATTTTATTTCTGAAAAATATTCATGGATTTTAACTAGACTTATTCTATTTTATACTCACCCATAAACCCTAGGAATTACATATGAAAAATTTTGGGATGCACAAAAAAAAGGTCAATAAAGGTTTAAAAAATAATAAATCCATTAGTCCATCGAAAAACAATAAAACCCATAAACATTTTACCCATTTAATAATATTTTAAGAATGTATGAAGTAGGTTATATACACATTAACAACACACACGTTTTTCACAAATAGATTATTTAAAACCTACAACCTGAAAATAGAGCCCATTTTAGGAAAATTAGATAATTATTTCCATATATAATGTCATAAATTACTAGATACCAATTAAATATAGAGAAGATATTTCTCTAGTTAACTCCTACCATAATTCTATTAAATATACTAAAAATTACCAATTGTATTGGAGAGATATATTTGGATCAACCATCATATAATCTAATCATGATCACCCATTGTATAAGTATTATTGATGTCTACGTTTTTTATAAGTTTTATTCGTATTTCCATATTATATAAGTTGTATTAGGATCAAACATCATCAAAAATAATTATCAAGTACCATATGATGAATAAGAAATTTTATTCTCCCACCATTTCACTTTAAAACCCTTAAAAAACACTTTTTAACCCATATGAAAACTTTTTAGGATATCAAAATAATCTTTCCTTCTAAAACACAATTATATGAATTAACAGAACAGGAATAATAGGATATAGAGTTTTTATTTAATGATAATATTAAATATTATTAATGATTAAAAACATAAAATAATGGTTGTGATTGTGGGATGATCTGTTTTTCCTTATATGTTAAATTAGAACATTTATTTTTTTCCTTTTGTAAAGAAAGTAAAAATGTTCCATGTAAAATATATAAAGAGATTCCTTTTGAAAATTTTTGTAAGAAATTTTAATGAGACATAAAATTACATTTAAAATTTATATATCCATATAAATACATCCATATAATATCATTATTAATATGTACATGGAATTGAAATTTTTAGAAATCAAATCATTAACACTTTTTCAATGAGGTTTTATGATATTGTGTCCCTTACATCATGTATGAGTCAACACATACATTTTTTCCCAAATAATAAACATATGTTAATTTTATACTTTTTAAGAACATTTCTTATGTTTATTCCATTATTATTATCCCTTTATGTCATTTATTATTGTTGTCGCCTCTTTATTTTAATGGGAAGAGTGTTAACACTTCCTCATTTTAATGAAAAAAATTCACGATTCATATATTTCTAAATAATTTTTTATTTAATGATAGTATATTATTTTATAAAGATTAATTTGAATAAATATATTTATGTTTTGAGACGATTCACTTATAGTCTTGACTAATATATAGAGGTGAGACACCGCCTTGCTTCACTCACCGCCAGAGAAGAGTCACTAATAAGCCTGACCTACAACCAGATGACAAACCTCTATATGACCTACCATCAGATGATTCATCACTGAACATGAGTCAACACTGATCAAGTGTCACCACAATTTGTCCTACCTACATATGACTTACCTTCATATAACCTACATCAGATTATTCTCTAGAGAAGATGAGTCACCACTGAACTCGAATCACCACCAGATGACCTATCGCCAGATGACCTACCACAATCCTGAATCTCCACCAGACTGACTCACTACTACACATGAGTCACCATCAGCATGTGTTACCATTTATATTATGAGGTATTTGAATTAAATTATTCCATTGGCTATATTAGTGGAATTAATTTGATGTATTATTTAATGACTTTTTTATGTATTCTAGTTACAGATTGAATAAAAACTCATATCCAAGTATGAGGTTTCACAAATGATTCATGATTATCCTTCAATGACTTTTTGTTCCTTCATTTATATATATGTACAATGGACACTCTATCTAAATATAATGTATGAATAGTAAGTGAGCTAATTGTATAGTGGGGTTATCATTGATCATGATCTTACATGATGAAATACTACAAACATTCATCTATGAATTTTTGAAACTCAGTAAAGTTAAACACACTTTTTTAAAAATAATATAAAGAACCTACAATGGTCTGTTTAACTACTACATTCATTAAAACAACTCAATCTCCTCTCAAAGCCACATATGAGGAAACATGAGCATCCAAGGATATTTTTAATGAGAATAATGGCCTTTTTAAAATGAATTGATTAATCTTTTTATTTATTACTTTTCCATTTTATAAAATTTTATTTATCAAAAACCACTTTTTCATACACTAGAACTAGATAATGAAATATTTTATCATCATTTTCTTCTCATTTCTTTACCAATGGTGTTGCAGAAGCGGTCCATGTGAGACCTGAGTTGTTTTCTTCCCATGTATAATCATGGAAGAGGCTTTTGAGACTGGAAAACATGGAAGCTAGTTTTTGTATTCAAAATCCATGTTGTGGATCAGATTATAGTAATATAATATTCTTGTTAATGGGCGGTTTCCCAATGTAGGGGATTAAGTCTCGGCTTGAAAATAAACCACTTGATTTATTTTGGTTTGTGGTTTAATTCTTTTCATAACATCTAAGATTTAAACTAAATATGATTTAAACTATAAAAAATATATAGTTTTAATTCTAATCTTAACCAGTGTTTTTATAAGTATTTTATTGAGAAAATTGTTTTCAAAATTTATTTTAATTTTAATATTATTTTATGTATGAAGTAATCAATATTTATGGAATATTTTAAGAAATCTAAATTATATAATATTAATATTTTTATTAACAATTTAATATTATTTTAAATTAGGGGATTTCATTTAAAATTTGATTTAATTGATTTTTACAAGAACTCAAACCACTCTCATTTTAGAGTAACTCACTATGTCCAACATTTAGTATAAAAGGGTTTTTAAATTATCGTTTCAAATGTGATTTTAGTTGTGTTTTAAATATCCCAAATTTTTGTTAGATATAAATTTATATCTTTAATGGAAAATAAGGAACAAGGTTCTGTTTCCCACATAAAACCCTTCAATAATGGAACTAACAATTATCAATGGGAAATTAAGAAGAATATACGCATTGAAAGAATTAGTTTTGAAATTTGGACTGCAATTGATGATAAATATTAATTACCCAATATTTCTAGAAATACATGGGATAATTATTCCAAAAAATCTTATAAAAATAATTGTAAATCCGTAAATGATTTGTATTGTGAATTATGAGATGAAAAAATCAACATAATATCTAAAGGTAAAACATCAAATGCAATTTGGGACACTTTAGTTCCTTCTCATGAAGGAATTTCTAATGTTAAAAAAATGATATTAAATACTTATATAAATAAATATGATACATTTAAGATGAAACATGATGAGATTATTTTGGACATGTGTATCACAAACAATGAGATAGTAAATACAATGAATTTCTTTGGGAATATAGTTTTTGATAAATATGAAGTCATGCAATGGTTAAGGTCTCTTCTAGAATGTTGGAGAGGAAAATGAGTCTTAAATAGTGAATCTAGTGATATTAGTAAGCTACCTATCATGTAGTTAGTTGAAAAGATAATGATGTATAAGTAAGAAAATAAATTAAATAGAGGAGGTGAATATGATCTAAAAAGGACGTTTGTAGAATTTATGTCTACTACCTCAAAAAAAGGAATATTTCATGATAAATGTTTAAGTGATGAGGAATCACCGGCTGATTGCGATGAATAAATGAACCATCTATCAAGAAGGTTTAAAATATTTTACAAAAACATTTTTGGAAAGAATCTGTAAAAGTAAAATATTATAATAGATGAAATTATAATAAGGATTAGAAGAAGGATGATACTCAAAATTAGATCATCCACTATGACTGTAAGAAAAAGGGAATATAAAAGTTGAATATCCTAAATTAAAGTATAAAATGAAATATGATGACAAGGATATGAAATAAAATAATGAAATGAAATAAACATTGAATGATTATAATAATCTATCAAAGGATTCAGACATTACCTAATATGAAAAAAATGATAGATAAACATATGTTTTATGACAAACACATATAAATTATCAAATGTAAATCCTAATTATCTTGAAAATTTCTCAAATCATTATAATGAGGAAAATATTGATGAAAATAAGTCATATGAGGATATTTTTTTTATATTTTTATATTCTAAAATATATTTTTTATAATATTAATGATAAATATATAATTATAATGAAACAATATACTTTGTTTATTAATTTTAAATCGTATTTTTTGGTAAAAAAAGGGAAAAAATACAAACTTGTTGATGGAAAATAAAGAAATTTAATTCTCTAATGAGTAATTGAAAAAGGATAGAGATATATATACTAGTAGAAGAGACACACTCGCACAAATTCTTGGAAAATAAATTATACCTAAATACACTACCAACATTGAGTATAAATGTAACATCCCGATATTTTATGAGATAGATTCTTTTGAAATTCATTGATGTCTTTTGTTGTATGATACACCAATATTAGCTTGTGTAATATGCAACACTGCATTAGCTTGCAGTGTGTGAGAAAATATTCTTCGCTTCTGTTGCACACAATTTCATGTTCTTTTGATAACATTCATTTCACACAAAAGTGTGTATAGATTTTTTTCAATGTATAAATGAACTATGTTTGGATTATGTTATAAAAACACCAAGGGAAGCTTTCACTACACACCAAACTGACATGGCTTGCGTTATATAGAATAGTGACCTTCCTTGATAGGTTGTGGTGTATGTGATACCAAGTTTCACTAAACAATGATATATTATTAAAATATTATTATTTAATGGGATAAAAATAGCCATTATGAAGTGTATTAACAACATTTTTAATTTTATATAACATTATCATTAATCATAAAAATTTTATAGAACATGATATGAGAACAAAATCAATTTTTCAATGAAAGAAGTATGTTTCAAAAAAACGTAGTTTTACTACCTAATAAGGGCACAACCATTTTAAATATAGTTTTGACACTTTTATAAGTTAAATTTGAAAAAAAAATTCTAATTTGGATGAGTGACATGAAAATATAATTTTTTATACTTTTTTTATTTTCATAATAAAATTAAAAATTTAATAATAAAAAATACTACATTTTAATTCGAAACTGAATTTTTATCTAATTTATTTATATAGTTATATTATGGTTTTCCTTGGTTTTAAACTGTAATTATATTATATTTTTATCATTTAATACAATTTTTTCTTTGTAAGTAGTTTTACTTTTAAATAGGACAAAAACTCATGTCAATCTTTTGATAGTTATTACAACTTAAAAACCTGCTTTTTGGTATTGGAAATGCTAATTAATTTTAAATTAACTACTACACCTAATGTGTCTTGAATTTGGAAAACATTATTCAATATTTGTAATCATAAGGTTCAAATTTTGTAAATATGTACCTTTTATATTTAGACATTATGAATAATAACTTTAGTAATTATTTTATTTTCCATGGTTAGAGGGTAAATCTAGTAAATAAGGGTAATCAAATAATATTATAATAATACTAAACACACCCAAAACATGTTTTAATCCTATTGAATGAGATATTTCTGACCATGTGCATCCTTGGGGTCAATTTTAGGACCCCAGGATTTCACTTTGATGTGATAATGACATTTTATAGAATTAATTTAAAGTAAAGATAATTATAACCTAACATATATCTTTTACAAATCGATTTTAATATAGGTTTATATAACTGATAAATATGTTTGTGAATAGTCATTTTAATGGTAAAAATTTTTATTATATCGTGGTATTTTATTTATAATTTTGTGACCCCAAATTAATAAATTTATTTAGAAAAAATGATGCTGTGGTGATTACCTTATTAGTGAATGATTTAAATAAATGAGATTATAAATATTTAAATAAATTTATTTTAACCTTTTTATTCCATCCAAAAAATTTATGGATGATTATGACTATTAATCTTTTAGTTAATGATGTTTCTTTTAAATAGTAAAGTTGTTATGAATTTTGAAAAGGTCATGATATGAATAGTATAAAAAATTGACATAAATGAGTTTATAAAAAAATATATTATTTTATTAAATGATATAATAGTCCTAAAAAATAATATTCGGCCAAATGAATTATATAATTTTGAAAATGACATTAATGAACCAGTTTATGTTGTATTTTCATTTTATAGTGAATATATAAACCATGTAGTATAAATATAAAAGAAGACATTGTAAGAGTTAAATTAGTTAACTATGTGTCAAAGCTAAACGATAAGGGTAAATTTGAGACCTAAACTTTCTTAAAACCTATTGGTTGGGAGAAATTAGAACAATCCTATTCTAATCATAGAATAAAATGTGTTTTGGACACTTTTAAATAGAAAATTGTTTTTTAATAAATTAATGTTTTGAGAGATTCCTAATGTGCGCCTCTCTTCTCTAATAAAAGGACACTTCCTCCCTCTCCTATTCACTCTATTTTGAGACCTCGAGCTCATCTAAAACCTTATAATTTCTCTTTTAAAGTTACCTAGTTAAATTCTATAGGTGTTTTTATTCTCAAAATACCCTCTCTAGGGCCATAAAAGTAAATTTAAAGGAGGAACGTTAAGGAATAGGTAATCTCATCTACCGATAATTTCAAATTTCATTCTTCTTCTACTTCCTCTTCACTAGTTGTTTCATTATAAATAAATAACATAAGTATCACTAATATACTGATATGTTTTTATAAATATTAGACAATAATGTTTCACCTTATATCCATCCTACTAAAAAGGAAATCATCGTGCGTGCGTACGTACAGATTACCGTCTCCATGCTATGGTATAATCTATTTTTCACCACTATCTTACATGGATTGGTATAATGGATTAAATAGTTAATATATATTATTATTATGACATGATACTAATTCTGAGATAATATACACCATCCAATTCAATACAATTCAACAATTTTAGGAATGATATCCACGCTCATTCGTACATATGGCTTACCGTCTCCATGACACGATGAGATTCATTCTCCATGTTAACTATTCAAGAATAATTATAAGTTATATATAAAAAATTATCATTAAATATATGAAATAATAATTATAATGGGTATAAGTATATTTATATTTTTCATTTACTTACTTCTATTCAATTTAATAAGGAAACATAAACAACGGTCATGCAAACGTACGACCTACAGTCTCCATGAACGGTGTATTCCATTTATTTTATCTATATAATATATATATTTAATAAATATATATAACTTATAAATCTTGTTTTATATTTTGAAAATAATTCAATAATGATATAATAAATAATATCCAGAATAAAAATTCAAAACACATACGATAAATAAAACGATTATTACCCAAAATATTGATTTGACATTGAATTAACAAATGAACGGGTAATATAAATTCGTAAGTGAATCATATATGATATCATAAATATTAATATGGTTCTATTACAAGATAATAATATGCTTAAACTCACTACACAGAAGTATCAGACATATATGGAAGAAATGGAACTTAAGGTAAGGGATAATTTTGCAAACTCATTTTTTTCTGAGATTTTTTATACATAAGTATTTACTAGGGATATATTTATCATCCATGTTTGTGTTTTCTAAAAATGTTTTTAATTTTTTTACTATTATTAAATTTTTTTAAAATTATTTTTTATCCATTTTTAATTTTACTATAAGGTATGGAAGTATTCTTTTTTTACCATACAAATTACTTTTTGACTTCTCGGTAATAGTATGAGGAGAATGTTTTTTTAACTTATACAGTATGAACAAATTTTTACATATTCATAATTCCTTGTTTCTAAAAATCACCCCCTTCATGTTTTCAAGTTTATTTCCAACCAAATTTATTTCTTTTAATATTGGGTGGCATTTTGAGAAAAGAAAATGTTTTTTAAGAAGAAATGAAATTTTCCTAAAGAACTAAGTTGAATTGGTTTATCAAAATTATTTTCCATCTAAAATGACACTCTTAAACCGAGTTATGATTCTATTTTTATTATTACTATGTTTTAATTCTGTTAATAATGGAATGATATTTTTATGGATTATGTTATGATGGAATGAAGTTTAAGAGACCCATTTTATTTCATTGCTTTTGCTGTGATGAATGATTTATATTTTGTGGCACATGTAAGAAAGATTTCATTATGAGATGGGAGGGACCTATAACTCCTTCCAATACATTGGGAACAAATTTATATATCATGAGATAAATATGGCTTGAAGTACAAGTAAATATAGCTTAGTAATATAGGGTTGGAATAATATCTAAATTTGGTTCAGTAATACATGGTTGGAACGACAAGTAAAGTTTTTTCATTAAAGTACATTGTCCACTATGATTGTTTTTCCAAAAAAATGCCTTGGATACTATTGAAATCATATTATGTGCTTATTATTATTACAAAATTACATGTTTTATGCTAATTCTATTCTATCATGGTTAATGTTACTTTAGGATCTATGCCTTACATACTGCCAAGATTTATTTCACGACTCAAGATTTTGTTGTTTAAAATATGTGTTCATGTTTTTATGTTCCAAGTTTAATGGTTTGTTTTATGTTCTCCATGTTTACCCTTACTAAGAATTTAAGATCACCCTTTTTTTTCTTTTCCTTAGGATATAAACAAATGATTTAGGTAGGAAAACAAAAGGGGAATATTATTATGGGAGATGTTGAAGATCTTTCACCACGATTATAATATTATGTTTTGAGTTTCCAAATACACTAAATGAATATGGTATTTGGTATTCTATTTATGCAATGTATTAAGAATTTCCCAAAATAAATTTTACTACCATGTACATAAAGAATTAGTCTGTATAGTTTTTATTAGAGTGTAGGTTTAATAAACCTTTGGAAACTAGGTTGCGAAAATTTTAGTGAGATCCCTAGAGATATTTATAAAATATGTATAGGTATGTCCATAAGGGTATGTCAAAAATTAGATTATAGTCATAGAATTATTGTAACAGTAATTAATATCCAATGATTAAACTTAATATGTTAGATATTGACAGTACCCCCCACATTATAATGATGTTTTCTTGGTATGATTTTTTCCTCTCACACTATTCTTTTTGGGTTGTATACAATGGCTGGAACCTGAAAGAACATTCTTAATGAAAAATTAAATGATTTTACTCCTGAAAAACCAAATGATATGGGAGATGTAATAAAAGATCTTATTGTTATACTTACATAAGCTATGGATCATTATAGACATCCATATGAGCATAGAAGGGAACAAAATTCTATTTAGTCCTTCATGGGGAAACATCCACCTTCTTTTATTGGGTTTTTAGATCCATATGTTAGTGAAAAATGGATCAGTACCATTGAAAATATGTTTTCCATCCTTCATTGTTTGGAACATAAAATGGTCATTTCAATTGTTTATCATTTAGAAGGTGAAGCAGACCAGTTGTAGACTCTAATTAAGAATACAAGGCCAGAAGAAGAAATTGAATCCATGGAATGGAATCAGTTCATGAACTTGTTTTTCAATAAGTTCATTGCCTATATTCTTAGAAAAAAGATGGAAAAGTTATTCCCTGACATAAGAAAAAGTATGATGAATCTATTGGTACACATGAGGTGAATTTTACAAGGCTACGAAGGTATGCTTCTGGATTTATCATCCACCCTGAAAGTAAAGCTGATCGATTCTTCAGTGTCTTTAAAAAATGTATTTGAAGAGAATTAGCTATAAGAGAATTTTCTATCTATGAAGAGACAGTGTGTTGTGATGTCAAGGTAGAACAGGAGGTTGGTGTTACATATACATTTCATGGTTTTGATGGGAAAAGAAAGATGGAGTTGAAGAAAAAATCTCCAAACAATGGTGAAAAAATATGAATGTTTCGTAATGCTCAAAGTATGGAAAGAAGCATGGAAAAGATTGCCATGAAGGGACAAGAAATTTTTCATATGAGGAAAAGGAGAACATCATGTAGTTTGTTGGATTGAAATGGATATGAGATTGCACATATACCAGAGGTGATAAATTATATATTACAATTTTCTATTAAAACCAATAAGGAAGGTTCTTAGTATAATCTAACATAAAAAAACAATTCACAAAGCCTCTTATAAAATAAATGATCAAACTGACAATATGTTGAATGGTATAATATGATTCCCCAGGGTATGATAATAATTGTATCTAGACTGAATAAAAATATTAAAGTAATAAAAATTGTAAATGATTCTACTATATATCATATATGATCAATACTAAAAGTTTAATCTTTAACTAAAATAATTACAAAGGAATGAAAATAGAAAGAGGAAATAAAAGTATTCTCTTTATATTAAAATATTTAATAGAAAAGTAAATGGTATTACAATTATTTTATCCCAAAGAGTATGGTATCCTTTCACCTTAGATAATAGGTATATATCACCAACACAGGTGAGCCCTCGATACAATAATTGACACGTCTATCTTTCTATCCCTACAAGCCCTTGATTTTACAGGTAATCAGTACACCTGTCTTTAAAATACATGAAATAATTCAATACTAAGATCTTAATGTCCGTCTTTCTATCCCCACAATCCTTCAATTTTATATGTAATCAGCACCTATATCTTTCAAATACATGAATGTACTCGATACAAATATCAGTTGCACCATCTACCTATCTATGACAGACCTCGATCATAATCATGTGATCAGACACAAAAAGAAAAACAAAGAAATTATTGAAATACAAAAACTAAGAATGACCCGTTCATGTTTAGTAATTTCAAGGATTTCATACGAAGAAGAGAGAAGTCACTCAAACTCACTCTAGAACATGGAAGAAGCTGAAGTTGATCAATATACTATCTCTGTTTCAAATGACCTCCTATTTATAATCCTCAGGTTCGAACGATCATATTTTCTTCAACGATCATATTTCCTTGAAAAACTCAGAGGGACTTGGACACCTGGAATTGTAACGGTCATATTGAAATAGAAATTATGTCCTCATTTTGATTAGTTTATAACTAACTCCCTGACATTATTTTCATTAGAACATTATGTATATGAAAATGATATCATGAGTTTGATTGATATAAAACATGTGTTTTGATGAATGAATGAAATAATTCATGTGATAAAAGTAATACATGAGTATGAAATGAATTAATATGATAAAAAGCGAGTAAAATGCACAGTGTGGTATGATGTACTTAGTCAGTATGATAGAAAACGTTTGTACGATAGAGAGGGTCAGTATGATTGAAAGAGTCAATACAATAGACATAGTCAGTACAATTGATAGATTCAATATGAAAGACTGAGTCAATACAATTTATATACTCAGTAATATTGATAGATTCAATATGATAGACAGATTAATCGTATTCAATGAATGTTTGAAATTAGAATATAGAGTTTTTTATTTCCAAAAAAGACATAATATTCAAAATTATTCTTTTGACTTAACAATCTCCCCATTTTTGGAAAGAACAAAACACTAAGTAAAACTAGAAAGAAATACTTATCTACCCTTGAGTTATGAAAACTCTTCTGAATATGGAATTGAATAAAACTAACTCCCCCTTAGAAATACACCTTCTTAAGGATTGTTTTCATATATTTTTATTTATTTAGGTGTATTACAATAAACAATTATCCCCCTTATTGAAACTTTTTCTCCTTTTATTAAACATTATCTATATTTTATAAAACATTCCCCAATTTTTGATTTACAAAAATAATGGGGTAATCTCGAGTTTCATGAAAAGGATAGAGAGAAACAAAATACGAATGAATTGAAATACAAACATACAGTTCATTGTATTTTAAAAGATCAATGATTGTCAAACAAGGAAATATACAAAAAAACATTAAATTTTCTCTCTTACTTTATCTTTCTTAATCAACTCATGAAGAAGAACAATCATATTCTTTATCCCTTTCTTATATTCTGATATATAAAAAACTTGAGTTTTGAGAAGCTCTTGTCGATCTAGAAAAATTTGATCCTGGTTTTTGATAGTCTCTTATTGAACTCTGATCATTTCTTCAAGAGTATCAATTTTTTCATTCATATTATTATTTTATTGAGTCAACATAGTATTTATATTCTTGAAAAAAACTATTTCATCTTTGAAAGATGAATCCTTTGAAAAATTGGATGGGAAATCATTCATCCTTTTATGAAACTCTTTTAATAAAGGAATATCATCTCAATGGGGTTTTAAAATATGATCCAACATGTCAATTGTTTATTTGTTAATATTATTAAAAGAAATGGGTAAATCATTTGAAAGTATCTTTTAGTCATCAATTGATTCCTAATGTTCATTCACTGATCATTCAATTTTTTAAGAAAATTTAATCAACTTGTTGCAAGCCTTATTATGAGCAATAGAACTATGACTCAAAACTTTTAGATAGACCTCTATTGTCATTAAACTTTTTCTGAGCTATCTTGCTGAACCAAATTTATTTCTTTGATTCTTTGTAATGAAATATATCATTCCCTCTATTCTGGGAAAATATAGAATATTCTTCTCAATTATTCTTAAAAAATAAAAAATGTAGTCTATTTTATTCAAAGAAATTGTATGCTCTGAATCTGTATCATCATCGTATGATTAAAGTTCATTTGATCAGATCGAGTGTTCAATAGGATATTTTTCTTTTTCTTTTTCCTTTTATTTTTCACCCATTTATATTTCTTTTTTATCTCTTTCTTATTCCACATTTTTATTGATGACAATTACATTATCGGTATGAGAACTTTTAGCTCCTTGCTTGACTGGAGATGGAATTCTCTATTAATGGGTTTATAAGGATTGAACTAGTACATAATCAGTATATGTAATATGTTGTTGTATTCTATCACTTTGTTTTTTAAGAGAAGATTATTCTCTACTCTTCATAGAACCATGAAGATACTCATACAAAAATTAATCTTTCTCTTCTTCTCTTTCCTATTGTGAGGTTTATTGGATAACATCTTGCACTAAATCTTTTCCGTTTTCTTTGTCTAGAAAGTTTTGAACCATCAGTTCTTGATGAACTTATTCTGTCAGTTGGGAACTGGCTAACTCAGCACTTTTTATAATTTTAGAACCATAAAAATCTTGAGATTTTATTTTCCAAATAATTTTCTTCTTCTTCTCATCCTATAGAGTATCATCTATTCTTATCTTTTAATTTAGAGCTTCAACTGGACCAAGACCAAATTTAGGAACACCTTCTTTTCTTTGTTCATTCTCATTTCTCCACTTAGATACATCCTCTTTACTATATTTTGGTTTTTTTCTTCCAATTTGTACTGATTAGAGGATATATATTTTGAGAGGCAACAACTATTGGAGTTGATTCTATTATAATTGAGGCCAATTTATTTGGTGTTGATTGATTTGGTGCCAATTAATTTGGTGCAGATTCTGCTTCCACATATTTGATGAAGAGTTTTGATTCTTCAACAAAACAGACATACAATTTCTTCAACTTATTCTTACTTATCCAAGAAGTATTCAACTCTTTCAATTCCCCTTTAAGAGGAATTTTACAAAACCTCAAACTTTCAAGAATGAACTTTGTGAGAATAGATGCATACATGATAAGATTATACTTGATATCTCCTAACTTCACATTCTAGATAGTTTCAAAAATGTAACCCATGAGATATACCTTTCTCTTGTTTAAAATATAATGTACCATAAAAATATAATAAACCTTAAGAGTTTCTCTATCCCATTTCCTTGTAATTAGAAAACCTTGCATCCAAAGGACAAAAAACTGGTTTTCTGGATATGGATGTTCTACATTCCTTTTCTCCAAATTTATATGAAATAATTAGTTTTCAGATTTATTTTTATTAAACATACCAGTATATTTAGGTAGTTTATGATAAGGACGAAAAGAGTCACCTTCAGTTAGAACATTGAGGAAATGTGATGCTTGTTTTACACACATTGAAAATTTTCTATCGTACAAAGAAAATTTAATAATCATATTCTAATCAAATGACCCCGTATGATAGAATTCTCTAACAACATCAAAAAGAATAAAAAATTTGGATATGGGTTTCTCAATACAAAGATGTTCCCAGCCATGGAATAAAATAATGCTCTTGATTGTTGAGTCATAACTGTTAAACAAATCTTGAGAAACTAAACTTTCTCTGAAGAAATCCTTCTCTAAGAATGTCTTTGAAGACATATCGCTAAGAGTGTTCATAGAAGGCTGAGACATAAGGTTTCTTTGTAGATGAAATGATCATACCAAACCTTAAGAAGAGGATCAGAGCTTCTCTGAGATATCTGAAGAACCAATGGGGGTTTGAGAAAGGGGGACATTTATTTATAGGTGAATTTGGATGACCGTTGATCTTCTATGGTTGATATTAGAAGATAAGGATTCCAACGGTGGAAAATAAAATAAGATTTAAGAAAAATTAAAATTATTAAAACTGAGAAACAATAACATGAATAAAAAATCAATACAAAAAAAAAATAGATTGTACATGTTGAATATTTCAAATAAGTTGTTGGTTTCATCGTTTTGTAAATGTAAAAACATAAGAAAATGGAGAAAATAAATAGTTAAAATAATGAAAAGAGAATACAATTAAACATCAAACTGATGAAAAATTAAGTGAATACAATCAGTTGTTCGACCGATGGAAAACAAAGTCATTACCATATGTTTTCAAGCCTATGGAAAACAAATTCATTAATATAGGTTGTCAAGCTGACAGAAAACAATGTCATTACCATAGGTTTTCAATCTGATGGAAAACAAATTCGTAACCATAGGCTGTCAAGCTGATGGAAAACAAAGTCATTACCATTGGTTTTCAAGATGATGGAAAACAAATTAATTATCATAGATTTTCAAGATGATGGGAAACAAATTCATTGCCATGGATTGTCGAACCGATGGATAGACTAAAGCCGATTGTCTGGGTTTTTAAGTTAAAAGGGATAAACATTAAATTAATAAAAAAATGATGCCTAAAGAATTAAAACAAAAATAAAACAACAAATGAAACGCATAAAACAAATATATTTATTATCTTAAATGAAATAATGAATAGTGACAACAATAATAATAGACAAAACATAGATCAAAAGACCAATGTTCCCCCTATGAAAAGAAGTAATATTGTAACAGCCCAAGATTTTATAAAAAAATATTCTTTTTAATTTTATTAAAGTCTTGTGTTGTACGCTACACCAAAAGGAGCTTGCACAACACGCATCCTTGACTTGCCTTGCATTACACGCAATCACGACCTTCCTCGATAGCGTGTGTAATACGCAATACCGAGTTTCACTAAACAACGATATGCTATTAAAATATTATTAAAACTAGCTGTTATGAATAGTAATAACCACTTTTTAAAACTCTGTAAATCTTATTTTTCAAAATGAACTTCATTTTTGGATTCGGAGTATCGAATTTAGCCTAAGGTGAAATTTTGGTACTTTTCGGATAACTTTCATATTATGATGAATAGTGAAAATTACTAAATTATAATTAAAAACAACTTTTTTAATCGAAATAATTAATAGTGATAAATTATTAATTTGAGTGGTTTTAAAGTACATTTAGAATATATTTTTACAATTTAATACAATGTTGGTCATTGGATGTAATTTCACATTTAAACCAGACATAATCAAGTGTCAATCTTTTGATAGATATTGTTTCTTAAAAACACGCTATTTGTTTTAACAGCAGGATTTAATTATAAAATTAATTCATGCAAATTCTATGATATGAATTTGGTAAAATAGACTTCATTTTTGAATTCGGAATATGAAATATAGCTTAGGATGAAATTTTGGCATTGTTCTGAAAAACATCAATTTTTGATGAATAGTGAAACTACTAAGTGGTAGTTAAAAAAATTAATTTCTTCATAAATCTTAATTTTACCGCTTCTGTGAATGGAATTTCAAAACTCCGAGAGACACGGTTGATGTCAGTAAGTAAAATGTGGTTCAATGAGATGAAAATAATTTTTGGTGAATAGTAACTTTTCACTTTTTTTTACCACGGTTATTAGTAAATAGGGTAACTAAGGGTAAATATGATATTACTATTACCCTAACACATGTCCTAATTCTATTGGATAAGTGTAATTCGACCAAAAACAACCTTATGAATATAATATGACCATTTAGGTCCACTTGGATTAGATTATGACATTTAATATTATATTATTTAATGAATAGTTAAAATAGTTAAAATCAAAGTTTAATAACTAAAACATTTTTAATATGGGGTTATACATAAGATAAATTAGACTATAAATATTAATTAGAAAGATAAAAAGATTTCCTACATAATGATATTTTATTTATAATTTTTAGACTTTAAATAAATTAATTTATTTATGACACAACAATGATGCAGTAATTACCCTTTTAAGGAAATATTAACATAATTGATGTTATAAATGCTCAAATGAATGTAATTTGAGACTTTTTATGGATTCCACTAATTTTCTAGCTTACTATGATATATTAGTGTTGATTTAATCAACTTGGTTTGAACGTATAAGTCTGTTATGACTTTCACAAAAATCATATATCAAATAGTGTCAAAATTGACACAAAATAGTTTTTAAATCAAATATTATATTATTAATTGTTCGTTTATTCCTAAAAATCTAAGGTTCGGCCAAATGACTTAGATAAGGATATATGTATCAATAATATACAATTTGGGGTTCGTTTGGCATGTTATAGTAAGTTTATTAACCATATAGTGAAAGAAAACAAAAAGACACGGTAAAAGTTAAATTATTTAACTTAGAGTTAAATCTAATTGATAAGGTTAAAATAATACCCTAAACTTGTCTAAATCCTATTGGTTGATAGGATTTCGACCCATCCCCACTTTAGCTTCGAAATAAGACCCTTTGGAACCATTATAAACCGATGTTTACTTTAATATAAAATAATATTTTGAGATATTCCTAAGGTGCCCCTCTCCTCCCTTATAAAAGGGCACCTCCTCCCCCCTCCTCCTCACACCAAATTGAGCACTCAAGCTCGGCCAACCCCTGACATTTTCTCCTCTCCACTTCCCTAGAATAATCCTAGAGGTCCTGGTATTCTCCAAAGACCAATCTTAGTTCCTTAAGTGGAGGATTCAAAGAGGCGTTCCAAAGAAGAGGTAATATCCATTACTGATCTTTTCAATTTCTTTCTTCTTCAACTTCTTCTTCTTTAGTTGTTTCATGATAAAGTAATAAAATCAGTATTACTTACATACTGATATGTTATTATAAATATTAAACAACCCTAATTCACCTTCTATCCATCCTACGGAAAAATGAAATCACCGCGCGTGCGTACGTACGGAATACCGTCTCCACGCCATGGTGTAATCTATTTTCCACCATCACCTTACAAGGATGGGTATAATGGTGTAATGAGTAACTATATATTATTATTATGAAGTAATATTGATACTGAAATAATATATATATACTCCAATACAATTCCACGATCATAGGAACGATATCATCACTCGTGCGTACGTACGGAATACCGTCTCCACGATGTGATGCGACTCGTTCTACATGATCTTCATTTCATAATGATTATATAAATGAATTGAATAAATGAATATGGTATATACTACACTAATACCATTCTGGAAATTAATTATCTATAACCTAAAGATAAGAATAATAATTTATTCGACAAAACACGCATAAGAACAAAAAGTTATAAAGACCCGAGTAACAAGTAACAATGAAATATTACTAACAAGAAGCTAATAATATGACCATGTATGATCTCATATCAATATGTATGATTCTGGAATAAGTCAATAACATTATTTAAACCATTATATAGGAGCTTCGGACACGAACAAAGCAAATCAGACCTAAGGTAAGGGAAATATCACAATCTCATTTTTATCCGAGATTGTTTATTCGTAAGTATTTACTGGGGTGTATTTTATCATCCACATCCATGTTTACTCAATATGTAATATTATTTCCATCCACCTAAAATTGTTTAAATCCATTTTTACCCTTCAGTGAGTTTTTAGTAATACGTATGAAAGGAATCTTTTGTCGTTTTTCGTACGAGGTACTTTTTGACTTTTCCGACAAAAGTACGAAGAATGTTTTTTTTAACTTATACGGCACGAACGGATTTCTACTGTTTTATAAAGCCTTATTTTAATGAAGCTTCCTCTAAAATATTTCATGACTATTTTCAATAAAATCTCTTTCTTTTAAAATTGCATGATGTTTTGTGAAAAGAAATTGATTTTGAAGAAGAAAGGATATTTTCCTCAAGAATTCAATTCAAGTGTTTTATCAAAATTATTTTCCATCTAAGATAATAAAGGGTTCTGTTTCTATCCATATTTTTACATTGATTTGACTATGTTGTGATGGAATTATGTTTATGAATTCCTTTATCTTATATGAATTGATTTATGATGTCATGATGTTTCAAGAATCCCATTTTTGTTACATGTGTTATGCGATGATGTATGTTTTATGATTATGTGGCACACATAAGAAAGGATTCATTATAAGATGGGTGGGACCTATATCTCCCTCCAATGCATTGGGTAAAGATTTCATATCTCATGATATAGACATGGCTGGAACGGAAGGTTATTTCGGTTCAGTGATACAGGACTGAAACGAGGAGTGAACTCGGTTCAGAAAGGGACTTTGTCCACTAAGATAGTCTTGGCAATGAGTCATGACTAACAAGAAATGATTTTCCATGATTATGTGTGCATGCCACAAAGTTTCAAGTTTTATGTTATGATTATGGGGATCTCATTTTCAATTCTATGATTTATCCCATGTTATGATATTATGAGCTCTTTTGCAGGTCAAGATTTCCAAAAGCTACGTTCTTATGTATATGATGTGATTGATATTTCTTTTGTTTACCCTTACTGAGCATTTGAGCTCACCCTTTTTTTGTTTTTCTTTCCCCAGGATATAAAGAAAAGGGTAAGATCTTTATGGGAGATATTGAAGATCTTTCACCACGTTTAGAAGATTACGTTCCGAGTTTCCAAAGACACTAAACTATTACGATCCTTGTGTGTGTGTTTTTGTTATGTACTAAGTATTCCGCAAATGTAATGTAATGTCCATGTACGTCAAGATTCGGGTCTCTACAAATATTATATAAGGAGAATTGTTAATCAAATTGTAGATTTGAATTATTATATTAATGTAATCATTCCAAGATTTTGTTTAATAAATTCAAATCTATGGAAAGGAAATGATTTTGTGAAAATATCAGCAAGTTGTTCCTGCGTTCAGATGAATTGTAAAATAATATCTCCATTTTGTGTGTAATCCCTAAGAAAGTGATGCATAATATCTATGTGTTTTTCATGAGAGTGATATGAATGGTTTTTACTTAAATAAATGGCACTTGTGTTATCATAAAATATTTTACTTTTATTAAAACTCATACCATTTTCTGTGAGTGTGTGTTGCATCAACAATACATGATCACAACAACTTCCAGCTGCTACATATTTGGCTTCAGCAGTGGAGAGTGCTAATGACTATTGTTTTTTTCATGGAAAATAAACTAAATAATCTCCTAGAAAATGACAGGTTCTAGAAGTACTCTTTATATCCATTCTAGAACCACCAATGTTAGCATCTGAAAAAAAATTTTATTTCAAAATCATTTCTAGAACAAAAAAAGGACTAAATCCAAGGATCCTTTTAAATACAGAAGAATCCTTTTCACATATTTTAAATGGGGTTTTTTAAGACTTTCCTTATATCTAGAACATAAGTATATGGACAAATTTAAGATTAGATGACTATTTATCATTTATATTAGACATCTGATCATCCCTCTAAATATTTTTTGATCAACTAGTTGTATGGTCTCATAAAGATCCAGAGTGTTTGAGGTTCCAATGGGAGTACTAATACTTTTAGTATTGTCATATCCATTATTTTTGAGTAATTTTTTGATATACTTATATGGAGATATATACGTAACTTCTGGTTTTAGAGATATTTGAAAACAAATAGAGAATGTTAACTCACCCATAAAAGTCATGTCAAACTCAGACTTCATTAGATTCATAAAGTTATATGTTAAATAATTTGGATTTGATCTGAAATTGATGTCATCAACATAAATTTTAAAAATCATAATATTTTTGTTTTCCTTTATTATAAAAATAATTGGATCAGATTTTCCATTGATGTAATTATATTGTAAAAATTTCTTTTTAATCTATCATACTACGCTATAGGGGCTTGTTTAAATCCATAAAGGGCCTTGGTAAGTTTGTAAACATAATACTAGTGTTTTGTTTCTTCAAAACCAGGGTTTGGTCTATATAAATTTCCTCTTGAACATATCCATTAAGAAAATTAGACTTGAACTGCATTTGAAAGAGTTTTAAATTAAAGGATGATGTAAAGTCTAATAGAATTCTAATGGATTTTAGTCTTCCTACATGGTCATATGTTTCTTTAAAGTCTGTGCCTTATGGTTTATTATAACTATTGGATCCAAAATTTGGAATGAAGGAACGTCCCCAAGACGGCCCCACTGACTGTCTCGCGAATCCCCTTCGTGGAGTCCCCAAGCACCATGTCCACCACGAAGCAAAGTAGGCAGAAGGCTCCACGAATGCATTTTAAGTTCATCTATATTTCCATTAAGCTAAGGAGGCGAGAGGCTCTGCGAATACATTTGACGTTCACGGGCCCACTGTGAAGCCTAGGAGGCGGGACGCTCTGCGACCCCAGTTGACGTTTACGAGCCTTCCGCGAAGCTACATAGCCCCTCTTCACAGCACGCGAGCTCCGCTCCGCGGCACCTCTTGCCTATAAATACCGAGCTCCCCCTGAGCTCTCCATAGGGACAATCCGATCTTTTGGCTTCTCATCTCCCGAATCGCAAAGCACTCTTGCACTCGGTGAACCATGAGCTGTGCGAGGTACTTCTACTTCCCGAAGTACCTTCCCATTTTCTCCATTTGATACCCTCTTCCGAGAGGGATGTCTTTCACAAACCCTAAGCGATTTCATGAAGGAAGGGGATCCCCAAGGGGACCCAGGTCATCGCGGAGCATTTATACTTCGTGAATCACCCTTCATGTAAACTTGATTCATTTGCTATGGTATGATCACTGTACTTCGTGAATCATATTGCTTCCCGACACCTTCCTCCATGAGGAACATTTTCTCTGTGAATGCCCTTCTACTTCACAAAGCACCTCCCATTTGAACCTCTTCCCCATTCTAAGGTTGAGGTACCACACTTCACAAAGCACACCCCCTTGCAAGTTCCCTTCGCTACGCAGAGCAACAGAGATCCACAAGGTCGCTGCCTATGGACCCCTCTTCTTGGTAAATCCTTTTCTCGTGCGACCCTCTAGGTTTTCACGATGTGATTTCAAAGTCCCCAGGACAATACCACCAGTAGCGTTGTTGTTCCTAATTCTTATTTGCATAGGCATGCTAGTGGAAATTTCTTCTTCACATAGAAATGCTAATGTGGACCCCTTGATGGTTCACTCCATGACACCCCCTCAATATGGAGTTGCCGATGCCTTCCCTCCCACAAGGAGAAGAGGGTACCAGTTATGTACATCCTAGGGGTGCGGAGCAAACCCACATCGTTTGAGCTGCAGAACGTTAAACTTCCAAGCACCTCATCCTCAACACATGAAATTATACAGTGACCTAGCCTCGTTCCTTGCATACAGGGACCCCCCCCACCTTGGCCATTCTCCACGCACCCCGTTCTCTACAAAGGATTATATCTTTCTCATGGGAGTGGAGTTTGTCCACGGGGGAGGGCATCCACCTTGGTGTAATCCCCTAGCTTTTCTTGTCGAAGGAATCACCCCTGCTCCTCCTCACTTCCTCTGTGACAAGGCCAGCGGAGGGCGTGAGAGGGAACAAGGCTCTTCCTTTCTTCGATCCCAAACCCCTCTCCCGCTGCGCTTTGTCGCATTCAGGCCTCCATCCTAGAGTACGTCCCAATCTCTATCTCCATGGGCATCTCCACAGGTATGCCCCACTCCACATCCCACGGACGCATCTTTCGCTATGTGATCGTCAGGTCCCTGCTGCCTCTTGTTTCTCACACCGAGCACAAATCACGTCGGCTTAGAGTAAGCATTGACCATGACACCACCCCCATCTTGCATGACGTTAAAATTACTTTGAAAAACTATGAGGACATTGATCCATGTCAAGGCATGGTACGTAGGAATCCTCACGAGGTTCAAGCACACCACCCGTTGGTCGCTCCGACCCCCTTCACGTCGGTTCACCAACACTTGGGCAACCTATAGTGTAAGCCCCACTTTTCACCCGAATTATGGGGAAATTCATCCATGTTAAGTCATGGTATGTAGGAAGCCTCACGAGGGTCAAGCCCATCACCCATCGGCCCAAGTAACATCTTCATGTCGGTTCTCCGACACGCCCATCCCGAACTACAGGGACTTTGATCCATGTCAAGGCATGCTACGTAGGAAGCCTCACAAGGATCAAGACAATCACCCATTGGACCAAGGTCCATCTTCATGTCGGTTCTCCGACACACCCATTACAAACTACGGGGACATTGATCCATGTCAAGTCATGGTACGTGGGAAGCATCATGATGTTCAATCCCATCACCCATCGGACCAAGGTCCATCTTCACATCGGTTCTCCGACACGCGCATTCCGAAATATGGGGGCTTTGATCCATGTCAAGGCATGGTACGTAGGAAGCCTCACATGGTTCAAGCCCACCACCACTTTGTCTCTCCAACCCCCTTCACATTAGTTCACCAACACTTGGGTAGCCTAGATTTTATGACCTACATTTCACCCAAACTATGGGGACTTTGATCCATGTCAAGGCATGGTACGTAGGAAGCCTCATGAGGTTCAAGCCCACCACCCTGTTGTTCCAACCCCCCTTCATGTCGGTTCACCACTATCCCGCATGACGTTAAGCTGTATTCCCGAACTACGTGGACTTGGATCAATGTCGAGGCATGGTACATAGGAATCCTCCATGAGGTTCAAGCCCAAAAACATCATCCATCCTGATTCTTACTCGGGCCGCCACATCTTGGTGAGATCCTGCCACCTCATTCCTCTCCATAGCATTCAGGAAGCTACCCATGTGTTGGCCCCAATATATGTGTTCCCTCAAGGGGGTCCCCCGATCTGATCCACTCTAATCAGTGTTCTGATCTGTCCGATCTTGCTCTTCCGGATGTTTAACTGGCAGCATACCCCGTGTTTAATAAAGGAAGATGAGGAAAACCTCAGATACATGATGATGAAATAATATTCCCCACGTTCGATGTGGGATTCCTCGGGTTTCCGCACCCTCGATAAGCCCTATAATAAGGGATATAATAGAGACACACCAATCCCCAGCATCCAGACATGCCAGTGATAACCGCGTGACTACTCACCTAACCGAAGGTTACTGCCCTGACTAGACCCCTTGGAATGTCCTGACAGAAGCTGTGTAATTTACTGGTGTCCATGAAGATATGGCGCCGAGAAGAGTTTCAAAAACAACGTATTAAATCTTTGAGGGGGACCCGAAATAGGTGAAGAGTTCCGAGGATGAATCCTTGGACGGAAGAACCAACATCCCATTATCTCTTTTGGACCAAGGATCAAACATTCCTGAACAAGGAATGGATGATGCCCGCCTTTGGGAAGTGGGAATACGGGGCAACATAAAGCCACACCCGTTGCACCGAAGAAAACGTACACGCGCACCCTGGTGAAAGAATCGGAAACAGAAATGGTGAACTCGACGTGAAATTATTATCATCAATATGGAGGTTAGTAATGCTTGGGGAATCCGTGTATTGACGTGTAACCGGATCCAGCTATCCGATGCCAGGTCCCACCAATCAAATAGTGGGCCTGGCGGGAAACTCACCAGAATTTGGGGCAGTAGAATGTGGGACATTCCGTTTTATGACGTTATCAGCATGGATCCCCCTTACTGATCATGGGAGATGGGATGGTGCTAGGAAATTGGTCTTCGATTACTATTCTTTCAGAACTGGCGAGTTCATCTCTCTACTTCTCAGGAATTAGATTTCTGCCATGGGAACGTGATCACTGCCCGCCCACCTATGCAGGGGCAGGGGAGATGCCCATACTGCAACTCTGTGTGGCTCCACTACTACCGCAATGGCACCTGCATCAATGACTGTGGGGTTCTCATGCCCCATCTCCCCATCGGAAGTCATCCAAAGAAGGGTTATTAATGACCTCATATGTCGTTATGAGGAGGAGAGAATAATACCGACCCGGGATATGGCCCGCATGGACCAAGAGGAATCCTGGCCCCGCCGTCAACACCGGCCCCGATGGCCGCGTAGGGAGCCACTGCTCCCCACCCCAATATTCAATTGTTTCGGGAGCCTGTCCGCAGAGTGCTTCAATGACTCCCTTCCTTACGCTGATGAGGTGGGTGACGTTCGGCCCAACCCAGTCAGAGTCCCAATCTAGGGGCTCCAAGAAAGGGGCCCCACCATGCCACGTCAGGGCCACCGTCCGGCCTTGCCATAGGAGCAGGTAAGCCTTCCACCTGCACCGCCATCCCTGGCTCGCCGGAGCCAACGCCAGCGTCAGGCACAGGCTGAGGAGAATGCCCGCCGAGGGGAGTCAACATCGATGACTACTGTGGCCCGAGCCACCACCACCACATATCATCACAACCCATCACACACTGATAAGGGTAACTCATATGCCCAACCGGGATTGAGGCCCCAACCACCCCACAGGAAAGTTGGGTCGACTCTTCAGGTTGTAGGCATGGGCGATGGTCGCCACGAACCGACCCGCAATGAGGCCACCCCGTACAGAGGTCCTCCCCGTACGACCACCACTGAGATTTTGGTTCTACCCCGCTTTGATGTTCGATATGGAAGCCTCTCTCATGCACATCACATCGTGTATGGATCCCTCTCTCTTTCCCCCAACCGTCGATGTGGAGACATTACCCATCCGGTCTCTCTCCAATGTGGGGATCCTTCCTACATCCTCTCCGTAGCGGGTGAAGGTCCTCCTCGTCCCGACAAGCATAAGGGTGAAGGAAAGACTCGCTCCACTTGCACCAAGCATGGAGGTCCTCCCCATGCTCCTGTTGGTTCCAGTGGAGGTTTTCCACGCTCTAGTGCTGTACATGGAGGTCCTCCCCATGTCCCCTTCGACATTTGTCCCGGTGCTCCTCACACCTCGACTGTTTTAGGTGGAAACCCTATCCGCCCCAGCACCAGTTCGGCCGAAGGACCCCATGTCGAGAATCATCCTTGTCCCGAGGAGCCACCTAGAGGCAAGAAAGTGGGTTGTCTCTACCACAAGAAAAATCCTGGGAAGGCTCGGATGGAGATCAAACATGTCCACTTCTCAGACTCTAAAGCGGAGTCCGACTTGACTCAAGAACCCTCTACTCGCTCGTCCGAGTCAAGGGCTAGGGCAGGGAAGAGGCGCATCAGCCTGGTACTCCTAGAATGTGAGGTCCATAAGATGTTATCCTCCCTCTGTAGGTTTATCTAGGAGGATGAAAACCTAGTGACCCCGTAGGTTACGGTCGTGTAGTCATCACCGTCATCACCGGAAGCGCTTTCTACCTCCATGAGAGATCACAGAGAGCTATTCCGGGGACCAATGGCGGGCGAATAGCAACATGACATGCCACCAGCAGCCCTGGATCCTAAGCTAGGAACAACGGCCTTCAACCTCTCCAACCGCAACATAGCGGCCAAGTCACTCCACTCTTCGGAGGACAGCCCGAGAGTCGGTGGCCAGTCAGCCCGTTCGCTGTATTCTCCACCGACCAACCTACCATCCCAGTGGTCTGCCTCAGTACCGCTTCATGTTCCTCAACCACCCCCGGTTGGAGAGTGGGGAAATCAAGGGAAACACCCTGAATTTGAGTCTATGAGATTTTGGAGCATTCTTGCCGCAGACTGCTTCCCCGATGAGTTCTAGCTTGTGGCATCATAGGATTTCTACGTACCTAAGTCTCTCACCCCAAAGGAAGTTGAGTGTCTCTGCTACAACCTTTGGGTGACACATTTCAATCTACATCATCAGTGCATGGTATATCCATGGAGCCAAGTACATTTCAAAGACATCAGCGGGTAGTGCCGTCTAGTCGATCTGTCTACACTCCCTGTGTCCCAGCGCCCCGAGTCAGTAGGTCATTGTGAGGCTCTCCAAAAGAAATGCATTTAGAGTATTAAGGTACTCCGTATAATTATCAGGGATACCACCACCCACATGAAAGTCTGTGACTGGAGACAGTATGTTGCCCCCCTCTTCATAGTTTTCCGAAAGTAGCCTGACTCACTATGGGATATTGAGGACATGCCCATGGGAAGGGCCACGGTCTCCATGGCCGACGTTGTGGACAAGGAGGAAGATATGGAGTTTCTTGATGGAGACTTACCCTCTGAGGGTTTGACAACACTAATGGACCCCTTGGGGAGGATTAATCGTTAGCAGAGGAACCTCCTAGGTCTCCATGCGCCCACCAAATCATTTGTACTCAGCTGAAATACTGTAGGGGCAATGAGTATATAATTTCTGTCAAGCACTCTGACCCATCTGCCTCGGTGCAGAAGACGAATGAGGACCACGAGAAGGCCACGTTGCGTCAGCAGCTTGCTGAGAAAAAGAGGTTTGTCGACGAACTCCTTGCTGAATGAGTTGTAGAGTGACGACCTGACTATGGTGATCCAAGGCCGGGGCCACAAGGGTAGGAACATCTTCTCCCCGACGAGATGCATCCTAGGAACCCTGATCATGTCGCTCCTGATGAAAGGGCTGAAGCCTTAGCTCACGGAAAGAGGGAGAAATACATCTCACCGAATCCTCCCGAGTGGTGTGGCAACCCAATGAATCATGCCCGGGTTCCCCAAGCCGCCCTGCAGGCCACTCCACCAGCCGCTCCACGAGCCGCTGAGGTTGTCTAAAGTGTTGAAGAACCCAACAATGCACATGTGGTTAGGGATCCCTATCAAGATAGAAAACCTGCCTGGATGATCCTATGGCGGCGCTAATCTCCCACCTCGAGGCTTTGGAAATGCGACAGGTGCCTATCCCACCTAATGGAAGGCCATACTCGGCGTGGGTGGATGATATGCCGACACCTAAGGGTTTTAGTAATCCCACCTTCCCCCCCTTTAACGGGATGGGAAACCCACCATAGTATCTATCCCACATCAACTCAAGGTGTGGGCCTATGTTAGGTACTTCAGTGTAGAAGGAGTCTGCCATGCTCTGCTATTTCGTTCAGATGCTTGAGGGGTCGGTGCTCGCCTGGTACAACCAAATCCCCGTCGGATCTGTGACCAGTTGGGAGGACCTTCGTAGGAAGTTCTTATACCAGTTTAGCTCTACCACCTAGAAGAACAGTATCGCAGATCTCTTCAAGTGCAAGAAAAGGCCTGATGAGCGATTCATGGACATTATCTCCCGAGGGAAGAGGCATACATACTCCCTTGACATGCCACTGACTCAGGAGCAATTACTGACGATGTTCATGGTAAATGTCAAGACGGAACTAGTTCCCTACCTGATTACACAGAACTATCCCGGAGGATTCTAAGACTTCACGGATAAGGACCAGCGCCTCGAAGAATCCCTGCAACAGGCCAGGAAGGCACGTCCATTGCCCCATGCAATCCCAACATGGAGAGCTGCCAGAGCCGAACCCACCACGGTGGCCCAGATAGAGGCCCCCAGGTAGCTAGAGTTGCTACCAGTAGCACATGCCCCACCACCTCGCTGAGGCCCTCTACATCAGGCACAGCCTCTGGCTCTGCATTATCCTCGGAATCGACAGGCTCCTCTGCGTAATTCCCTGTCACCTCATAGGCAGGACAATCAGGGTCCACCTCCTCGATAGGCCCCCCCGGATCCTCATCAAGGCTGGGCTCCAAGGGCTCCCTATCTAGAAATAAGACAACATAACTACTCGTTTAGTGAGAATCAGGTCCCTGGTTACTTCCGTAGTCCCCCAGAGCAGGGGATTGTACGCTTTCCTGAGTGTAAAAGGTCGGAAGAGGTGAATCTCATTGATCGCTCCAACTACTACCCCTATCATCAGATTCTAGGGAACACCCTCAAGAAGTGCTATGTGTTTAAGGAATGGCTCCAAAACCAGGTTGATAAAAACATAGTCAGGTGGGGCTCAACCCTAGCACAAGTGGCGAGTGTCTTTGTGAGGTTAGAATGCAGTAGCGATTCATATGGTGAGTGCCAGCAGGTTCCCAGCCACGGATCCCAGAAGTATGATGACTGGATGGCTCGTAAAATGGTCGCTCGCACCCAAGGAATTATCCATGCATGCTTGAATCAGCCGGAGCCTTCAGAAGCGGTGACCACCACTTATGCATCGTCATCTCAACTAGCCTCTTCCCAGAAGGGCAAGAATCAGCGGCCCAAGAAGAAGCAACACACTCCAACAATGTCATCGTCATCCCGAACACTCGGTTACTTCATGAACCCTAATATGGGGATTCCTCCCAGAATCCACCCAATGGTGTATGACTATTCAAGCGACAGTCAAGGGTATGCTTTGGTTAACACCGTCGGGTTGGTAAATCCCTATATGACTCCCGAAAATGGAGAACACCAGAAGAATCTTCCCAATGTCCCCATCTGATGCTAACGTCGGCGGAGCCATGACTATATGGGTCCTCGGGGCACGTTAGTTGGCACCCTTACTCAGGTTGTGCATGCCACTGAGACCAGACAACAGGCCCATCGTAGAGCTCAACACATGAAACTTCCTCATCTGGTGTCCTTAGATCTACCTCCACCGCTGTTTTTGCTACTAGATCAGGAAGAGCTGCCTCGTCCGTGCCGCAACCATCTCATCCTTTCCAAAGGCCGATCTAAGTCACCTAATCCTCATCTGATAGCTACTCTTTGACCTTCGACTAGCAGGCAGCGGGATGTACCCAGTACTTGTCACCGTCGGTCCAGCCGGCAGGCCCACCATACCTCCAATCGCAGAGTGGAATCCTGTAAGCATAGGTTTAGGCTTGGTGCTGAAGTATGATGTACTTAAGAACCTTTCGAGCATTCCAGCAAGGCTCTCTATCCTTGAAGCTCTTCGCATGTCGTCAGACATGCGTGAGGTGCTCGCCGAGGCTCTAAGGAACCCAATACAATTTGAGACAAAGGTAGAAGCTGCAGAAGCCTTCCACACTGAGGCAGTTGAGAATGCTGAATGCCATGTAGTTATCTCATTCTCTAGTTAAGACGAAGACCCTACCATATAGAGGCACATCCGCCCACTTTACATCACTGTCCAATTCAACGGTGTGGAGGTTCACCGTTGTCTCATTGACACTGGCTCTGGGACCAACCTTATCCCGAAACAGACACTACGGAAGCTAGGGCTATAAAAAGATGACATGACTCCCTCCAATTTAAGGATCCAGGGATATGACAGGACAGAGCAAACCCCAATCGACATGATACATTTGAAGACCCAGTTCGGTGGCCTAGTTTCTAGTACCGAATTCATGGTTGTCTCCCAGCACACTGCGTACAACGCATTGATGGGCATGCCATGGCTCCACCTGCATGAAGCGGTTCGTTCATCGTATCACCAATTCATCAAATACTCCCTCAATGGTTGTGTAGGCATACTCCAAGTTGATGCATCTCATTTTTCCTCTTGTGAATCCCATTATCTGGATGATGACTATTACATGAGCAAGGATAAGATGATTCTGACAAGTGAGGTTGAACCCGCCCCGGTCAATAGTGATCCCTGGGAAGGTGTAGATGACGCCTATATTTTCCCAATCCATCAATTAGAGGCCACGACCCACAACATGGGGCAATTCTTTTTTGTTTCGGGTACAAGAGGAATGAATTTTTTCAAGTCCAAGAAACGGCGGAAAATCACATTGTACTCCTACATAAACCAGACCCAGGTGATCCTGGAACCTCCTACACCCATACAGTATCGGGATGTCCGCCCCATGGTGATGGTGGAATGTCATATGTGTCTGTTTCGCTGGGCAGGAATTAACTGACTCAAGCTGACATGCCAATACTACTATGATATCATCGAACGTGGCCCCTTGGGCCGAAGGACAGATGGGATTGGATAGACTACCTTCATCGCTATGGTCTCAGTGGGACATGAGTCTCCGAATGTGATGAACACTGCCGCTCAAGCTGCCACCAGCCTCCCATCGGGGTCTGGTGGCTCGGAAGAAACTTCCCCTGTGGGGGATTCCTGTATAAGTGGAGAAGAGGATCTTGAGTATGCTCCCCCTGCCTTTGAAGAAGGATTCTCTACAACGGTGGAAAAACTGGTACATGTGATCATTGGTAGCAAGGTAGATCCGAGACCCACATTGATCAGTGCCGCCATGTCCCTCGAGGAGCAGCGGTGGTATGTGGACTTTCTTAAATAGCACCGTGATGTGTTTTCCTGGAGTTATGATGAGATGCCAGGACTAGATCCTCAGGTATCCGTCCACCGCCTCGGTCTCCCGACAAACCATCACAGTTTCAAGCAGCCTCCCAGAAAGACACATCCTTCTCCTGGTGACATGGTTGTGGCCGAATTTGACAATCTCATCAGAGAAAACTTCATTAAGGTGGTCTAGTACCCCAAGTAGCTAGCCAACATTGTGCCATTCATAAAGAAGAACAGAAATATCAGAGTCTGTATCGACTTCCAAGATCTCAACCGTCACAGTCCAAAAGATGATTTTCCCCTTCCGGTGACAGAATTGTTGATCGACGCTACGGCCGGGTTCCAAGCCCTCTTTTCATGCATGGTTAGTCTAGATATAATTAGATCTAGATGGACCCTGAGGGGGAAGATTCCACGGATTTCAGGGCTCCCCAAGGTACTTTTTGTTACCAGATTATTCCCTTTGGCCTCAAGAATGCAGGTGCCACCTATCAACGGACCATGCGTCGCATATTCCATCCAATCCTCGAATCATTGGTGGAGTTCTATGTGGATGATCTAGTGTTCAAATCTCACCAGTGTCAGGACAATCTCTAGGACCTTGAGAAAGTGTTCGACTTCCTTCGTTCCCACCACTTGAAGATGAACCCGTTGAAGTGTGCCGTCGGCGTCACTTCCGGGATGTTCCTTGGATTCGTCATTAGGTAATGGGGCATCAAGATCGACCCAGAGAAGATCAAGGAAATCAGCCAAATGCCTCCCCCGAGTAATATTCGGGAGCTTAGAGGTCTCGAAGGCCTCTTAGTCTACATACAATGATTCATTGTGAATCTGGCTGGAAAGTGTAATCCCTTTTCTCGGTTAAAAAATAAAGACTCTTCCTACAAATGGTACAAAGAGTGCCAGACCACCTTTGAGGAAATCAAGCATTATATGATCCAGCCTCTAGTCCTGATGCCACCTGTCTCCGAAATGCCGCTGATTCTCTATGTCACTGCCCTGGATCAATCTCTCAGCACCCTTCTCGCCCAGAAGAACAATGAGGGGATATATAATAGCCTCTACTAACTCATCTTCATTCTACTCAATACGAAGACTAGTTACTCCCCTATCTAGAAGAGTTTCCTTTCACTCGTATTTGTTGTACAGGAGTTGCGACATTACCCGGAGCACCATGAGGTGTAGTTGTTCTGTCGGGTAGATCCACTTAAGTACATTATGAACGGCCCAATGTTGACTGGCCGACTAGCGATGTGGGTGGTAATCCTCCAGAAATTCGACATTAGGTTCGTTCCTTATAAGGCTATCAAGGGACATGCATTGGCAAACTTTCTAGCCGCCCATCCAACCCCCACGGACGAGTCCATGGACCTAGAATTTCCCGATGAGGCAATACTCTCGATAGACAATGTCATCCCATGTTAGCCAATGCACTTCGACGGCGCCTCCCGGAGTCCCACCGGTAGGTGGATCAATGATCCAAGGCTCAATAGAGTGGGCCTGGGTATCATCGTAATTACCCCGGCACAAGCCATTATGTCGTACTCATTCCTGTTGTCAGAAAGCTGCACCAACAATGAGGCAGCGTATCAGGCTCTCATCACTGGCCTCGAGCTGGCCCTTAAGATCTATGTGCCCCATTTTCATGTGAAAGGGTATTCTGAGCTAGTCATCAAGCAAGTCAATAGTGGCTATGTTGTCAGAAAGTCAGCGCTCGTACCATTGCTGGAGTGCACCCTGCATCTGATGGCTCAGTTCCCTTCTTGGTCGGAGGTTACCAATGTCCCTCAGTCACAAAATGGTCGAGCGGACACTTTGGTCGTCTTAGCTGCATCCCTTTCCAAGCCGGAGCAGGATGATCTTATTATCCACATGGTGCACCAAAGATTCATTGCACCCGTTACCCCAGAGGATGATGACAACCTGCGAGTAAGCCATCATACTGTCGGATCCTCCGAAACAGGAGGCCCAGGTTCTTCAGAAGCAGTGGTTGAAAAAATATCGACTCGAGATCCTCTTCTGTCGAGTATCTCCAAAATGGTTTCCTCCCCACTGATCGGGCCGAGTGTGAGTTAATCCGACGCCACGCGCTGCATTTTACCCTCCATAGTGGTCCTAGTCTTGAGCAGATCCTCTATAAGAGAAGTTTTGATGGTGTTCTCCTTCGTTGCATTCAAGGAGTTGATATTTCTCAGGTCACACTAGAGGTTCATGCCGGTTCCTATGATGCCCACCAGGCTGGGCCAAAGCCGTCCCATCAGATTCGGAGACTAGGGTACTTCTGGCCCTCTATGATCCATGATTGTATTGAGTTTTCCAAGAGATGTCATGCGTTCCAAGTACATGTCGGACAAGATCCCCACCACAGGAAAATGGACAGATTGAGGCATTCAACAAAACCCTCTCCATCATTTTACAGAAAATGTTTGGTCAGAACAAGAAGAGTTGGCCGGACAAGCCCCCCAACTCCCTCTGGACTTATCAGGCGATGACTCATAACTCCACCAAGGTGACCCCTTATTCCCTAGTGTACGGGGGTGTGGGCATCCTACCCATTGAGATCTAGTTGCCTTTGTTACACACTATAGTCTATGACCAGCAGGCTCCAGATAAGGTGGCCGAAATCCGTCGAGATGAATTGGAAGCACGTGATGAGAGGAGGCTCCATTCCCTGCACTATCTGGAGAGGCATCAAAATAAGATAGATAGAGCCTGCAACAAGAAGGTTCGCCTATGCGATTTTCTGTAAGGAGACCCGGTATTGGCCGTCCGAGCGCCAATGATTCCTGGTAGGAAACCACCCAAGTTGGTGCCCAAGTGGGAAGGGCCTTACATAGTCCACAGTGTTTACCCCAATGGAGCATTCTCCTTGGTGACCATGGATGGTGAGCACATAACTCCTACCACCAATGCCATGTTTCTCAAGCAATACTTGACATGGGCCCCCATGGTCATGCACGACCTTAAACTGTATGGTCCTGGACAACCTTAAATTGTATGGTCCCACACGACCTTAAACTGTATGGTCCTGCACGACCTTAAACTGTATGGTCCTGCATGACCTTAAATTGTAGGTTCTTGCATGACCTTAAACTAGACAGTCCTGCATGACCCTAAAACTACACGATGGTCTTGCACGACCATAAACTATATGGTCCTGCATGACCTTAAACTGTATGGTTTGGCATGAACTAAAACTGGATGGTCCCGCATGACCCTAAACTGCATATCGGTCCCACATGACCTTAAACTGTCCATTCCTGCACAAATTTAAACTGTGCATCGTCCTACATGACGATAAACTAAAATTTAAGAACTACATGTGGCTTGATTCCCATCTGCATGGGATATATAGGAATGCACAAATGCTTCGTTTTGAGCTCGGCCCCAAACTATTCTCGTTGACTATCCCCCTGGGGATAGTTCTCTCGGAGGATCCTTGCATGATATGGGCTTCCTTAACCCCACTCCTACAAAGGTTATAATGGTCGTACCATGTGCCCACTCTTGTTCTTCTGTCCTCCCACATCATCACCGCATGACGTTAAACTGTATGGCCTTCAAGAACTACATATGGCTTGATTCCCATACTTATGGGATACGTAGGAATGCCCAGACTTTTTATCTATTGGCCCAACCCAAATCCCAGAATCTTCCCCCTCCGGGTCGAGATATATGGCGTGGTGTATACTTTTTCCCCAATTCACGTCGAGCTAGCCTCAATCCGGCCACACGTCCTGCTCCTGGGAGATGTTTGCCTCTTTCAACTTGGATTCCATCACCTTCCCTATTTGGAAGGGCCCCTGAATGGTATGGATATTACGCCTAAGGTATCTCCTACCACTTCGGGCCAATGCCCTCGAGGATGTCGAGCAACAAATTGATACAAGTCCCACATTGCGAATATGGTTAGCATTCGATGCTCGTTTGTTGCTCCAATTTCAGGTTACAACAGGGATATTGTGTTTCGAACATGGTCAACAGTTGTCCTGAATCATTAGGACCACCTCAAGATGTCCCAAACATAGAGTATAGTGGTTCATTCTGCCCCGTTGTATCTAAGTGACAGACTCCCTTCTGGCGAGGTCAGCTATCAGGCCCTAACAGATGGAGATAGCAGAGATTGGCTCTTTGTTTCCCACACCGAGCACTACTCATGTGTGATTAAGAGCTATGATAAGGCAGTAACCATACAAGAGGTTGTATGACCTTCCATTCATCCTAGGTTCTCTCTTCTAGGATTGTATGGTGTGGTGTGGGATTGTGTCCTCATTCATGTAGGGTTGCTCACCATGCCGTACACATCCCCTGACAAAACCTTCCCTGGCTCTCATCCTCACTGCAAGACATTAAACTGTAAGCTGGTCAGGCCTTCCTGACCGAGGTTCAGCCTTAGGCCCCTTGGACATCTCGGGTCCCTAGCCCTTGTCCTCACTGCAAGATGTTAAACTGCAATCCGGTCAGGCCTTCCTGATCAAGGCCCAGCCTTAGGCCCCTGGCCTTCACGGGTCCCTATCCCTCTTCCTCACTGCAAAAGGTTAAACTTCATGCTAGTTAGGCCTTCCTGACCGAGGCCCAACCTCAGGCCCCTTGGCCTTCTTGCGTCCCTGGACCTCTTCCTCACTACAAGATGTTAAACTGAAAGCTGTTCAGGCCTTCCTGACCGAGGCCTAGACTCAGGCCCCTTGGCCTTCTCAGGTCCCTGGCCCTCGTCCTCACTGCAAGACGTTAAAATACTAGTTGGTTAGGCCTTCCGGACTGAGGCTCAACCTCAGGCCCCTTGGCCTTCTTGGGTCCCTGGCCCTCGTCTTCACTACAAGACGTTAAACTGCAAGCTGGTCAGGCCTTCCTGACCAAGGCCCAGCCTCAGCCCCCTTGGCCTTCTCGGGTCCCTGGTCCTTGTCCTCACTGTAAGATGTAAAACTGCAAGCTGGTCAGGCCTTCCTGAATGAGGCCCAGCCTCAGGCCCCTTGGCCTTTTCGGGCCTGTGGCCTAGGTTCCCTCTTATGGGATTGTATGGTGTCGTGTGGGATTATTTCCTCATTCACGTCGGGTTACTCATCTTTCCATACACATCCTCAGATGAGATGCCTCTCATCATCCTGCATAACGCTAAACTGTGTTTCTAGAACTACATGTGTCTTGATACCCATCCTTATGGGATACGTAGGACCACCCAAATGTCTAGACTTTGGGTCCAACCCCATCTCTTAGGGATCCTTCAATCTGCTGATCACCTAGGCCCCTTGTCCTGTTCCTATCCACGAGGGGGATATATATGTGTGGTACAGGGCTACGCTCTCCTTCGCGTTGGGTTTTTGGCACCATGCCCCCTTCTCCCGGGAATCCTCCATCTCTTGGCCTCCCTCAAGCTGAGTCCCTCGACCCCTTGCAGTGGTTCTCCCATGTGTTAAGAGTACATTGGTTTATGACCTAGAGTGTCATATTTAACTTAGGTAAGTTCCATCCACTTGTCAAGCTTTGTGTTTCCCTTCATTTGGACCTCTGTTATCTTTCACACCCGAAGGGACCCCCAAGAACGACATGGATACTACACCAAAGGGATCTCCAACTGTTACGGGCCAATGCCCCCGAGGGTTTCAGACAAAATATTGGTACAAATTCCGCATTGAGAACATGGTCAGCGGTCGATTCTCATTTGTTTGTCCCCATTTCTGGAAAACGTGATATGATGACGTGTTGTGATCATGGTCAGTAGTAATCCAACGTCGTCACGCCAACCCATTTGGGTCTTGAATGATGGTTGGATGATTCACATTATGTTCCACCACATTGCATCCCGGTGGAATCTCGACACTCTTGGCGCTATCCCTCAGTGCACCTCTGCACATCAGGGGGACAAAGCTGCAATATGAAGTCCTTCGGGGCTCCCACGGTTCGAGCCCTAAGACTGTAAACTATGATCTTCATTAAGGGATATGTTCGGCTCGATCCTCATCCCTATGGGATATGTAGGACCACCCAGACATCTCGTTTTCGGGTCCAGTTTAGTTGGGACCTATTTTCTCCCGCCCCTTTCCATCTTAGCTCTATTTGGGCCCCTTGGACAGAGGTTACCCTATCAGAATTGCATACGGTTTGATACGGGACCATGTCCCCATTCACGGCAGGGATGTTTTACCGCGCCGTACGCATTCCCCTCTTAGCATCGTCTCTACTATGTCTGCACTACATGACGTTAGAATGCATGCTTGGTCCCATTGGATGACCCTAAACTGGGATATTATCGTCCTAGCCGCATGATGGTAAACGACACTCTATTGTGATGTCCTCACCCAAGGGGACACAATGTTTGGTATTGGTCGTGCGCCATGCCATTTTTCAATGCCTACTATGGCTTGATTCTTTTGGTGATGCCAGGACCTACTACCCTAGGCCTGTCGCTTCACAAAAAAACCACTCTCTTTAAAGGGCAAACAAGATTTATCAAATACCGCTTCTTTTGGTGCGAGGGCTACACCCGAACACCCCTTTTATCCCTGGAACTGGTACCTCATCATTCCCCCCTTCAGGAACTACATGCAACTTGATCCCCATCCTCATGGGGTACGTAGGAATGCCTGTGAGCTTTGCCTCGGGCCCAGATCAACTCTCATTTTTGGTCCCTTGACCTAAAACCTCCCCAAGGAACACGTGGTGGTCGGAACCCCCGGTTCTCATTCACGTAGGGTTTTTTTAATTAATCACCACGAGTCTCCTGCACTTTCTCACATCCATGGTCTGAGTTATACAACTCTAAACTAAGATCTCCCTATTTGAAGGGACTCTAATCCCTCTGTCTAATTCATCTTGTTGTAGTATTTAGATGCGTTCGGACAAAGAGCCCAAAGTGTGGAATTTTCATTAGGGCATTCCTCTCATTCCATGTCCTAGCTTTGTGGGCTGGCTATTTGGATCCTCATCCACTTCCACATCCAAAAAGACCATCGGACGACATGGATTCTCGGCGTAAGGGCTCTCCATGGATTCTGGGCCTAAGAGATCTCATATCGTTTCGAGCCAACGTCTCTAAGGATCTCGGATGACATTTGCAACATGTCTCGTGTTTCGAACATGGTCAAATGATGACCCTTATTTTTCTATGCCCCATTCCTTTCTAACGCGATATGGATGTTGTGGTTCTGCCACGGTCAACAGTTATCCTCCATCATTATGGTCCAAATTTCGAGCATCATGATTCACACATTTCCTCTTCCTCATGTTCAAGTGGAATTCTGACATACTCGTATTTATCACTTCGCACGTCTAGGTGCGCTTCATGGACATGCTAGCATCATTGGGCCAGTATTCACCAAGCATCCCTTCATCCTAGCTTGTCCCTTATTATGTTGGTAATGTCCCACCACTACTTCTTATTTCCCACATCGATCACGACTCACGTGGGCTTAGTAGTTTTGGTAGGACGTGTGCCGACGTGGACATGCTTCTCATCATCCCGCATGACGTTAAAATTGTGCCCTCAGAGCTACGTATGGATTGATTCCCATCCTCATGGGGTACGTAGGAATGCCCAACCACTCTACCTCAGTCCCATCCTAATTCTCACTCTTGGTCCCTCGACCTGAAGAGTTTCCTCCGGGGGTACATGGTGTGATTTGGACTCCAAGTCCTCATTCATGTCAGTTTCATAGCTATCGCACCACATGCTCCCTGGTCTCTTCACTTTGGTTCCACATCCTATCATATGATGTTAAACTAAAGGAGTCCATATGTCTTTGATGCATGACACAAAACTGCAATTCTTCCCTGACCAAGTTAGGGATGCCCCATGTTAGTCATGGGATGCACCAGAGCCTCTACTAGAGAGGATTTCACCTGTCAATGTTTGTTTATGACTACTCAGTGCTTCCATAACTACGTACATCATGATTCCCATCCTCATGGGATACGTAGGGACACCCCGGTATTTTTCCCAGGGTCCAGCCAAAGGAATCATAAGTCCTGTTCCTCCCCATTTCTTTCCCCCCTGGCTGACCCCTTGTTGTGAACAATGTGGTTGCAATTTTGACCTGAAAAAGTTCGGGATTCCCCACAGTGACATTGGGAAGTGACATAAACCTCTCTAGAGAAGCCCTATCTAAAAGAAGGAATGATCCATGATCAAACCGATGCACCCATCCAATGTTCTTCTTCCACAATGGTGTAGTTTCAAGAGTGTTGGATTCTGTTCGAACAATCCTTCACTCCACATTCCATGCTTTGCGTGCCACTTATTCGGACCCTCGTCCTATTTCATATTTGGAGGAACCCCCTAACTGTATGGATACTCGGCCTATGGCCTGCCTACTGTCCTGGGCCAATATTACATAAGACTAATAGATGAAATTTATGACAGGTCCCGTGTTTCGAACATGGTCAATGGTTGACCCTCATTTTCTATCCCCACTTCGGGATAACGCAATAAGAATGATGTGTTTCGAAATCAGTCAAAAGTTATTCTTTATTGTCATGCCACCCCCACAATGTTCTGAATCCTGGGTATCGTGATTCACACTTCCCATTCCAATCTGTTCGGATCGATTTCAGTGCCCCTGGAATTACACCATTTGTGCACAAGAGCACGTGAGGAAAATGGTAATTCAGTTGTTCTGAGAACATCATTCTCCATCCAGGTCCCTCCCATCTCCCTGAAATCCAGACCAGTTGTTCAAACCATGGACGCCCGAAGTTTGGTTTGAACTCCCACATTTGGATAGGGCGATGAGGTAGCCACCCTTTATTTCTCACATCAGGCTTGACCCACGTGAGCTTAAGGAATGGTCGCTGGACGCTCCACGAACATCACAAGGATGAAATAAATCAATGAAAACAACGAAAATCATGCATGCTATAGTATTCAGACAATCAAAGCATGAAAGTACATTTAAAGAGTTTGTAATCATTACAATACCCAGGGGTTGACTCCCCCCACAAACGGATTGACCTCATCTAAGGAACATTGTAGTTCGGCCACCCTCTGGTTCGTGGATTCTAGGAGATGCTACCGCTTGTTCACCTTCCACTCCTCCTTGGCTTCTAGAGAGAAAAATTAGTTGGCCGCAATCTAGTCCCACTCCATGTCTGCCCGGATTGTGATCATCTCCCCAGAAGCTTGCCTCTGGCCCTCTTTGGAATCTTCCAGTTGGTCTTTCAGTCGTGATATCAGCTAAGATCGTGAATTGAGGGAGGTCAAGTGCTTGTCTGCACGATTCTACAGCCGCTGGACCACATCTTCATCCTTCTAGAGCCTCTTGATGTTCACCACCTTCCTCCACTGCCAGTGCACACCAGGGCCATGGTCATACTCTCGAATCATCTCCGCTATAAGATCTCGGATGATCATGTGAGGGAATTGGGCGTCCACTCCCCCAACACATAGTTCACGCAGTCTGGAGTGAAGTCTGTCCATCTCATCCAACCATAGCGCTTGTGGGTGTCATGGATGAAGTGAGTGATCAACATCCATGATCGGCGATGGAAAATTTTGTTTTCCTCCTCATCAGAGGCGATCTTGTCCCAGTCGGCGCGATTAGAAGGCTCGTATGCAAGAAATTCCCCCAGGAACCCCTTAGTCGGGTCTACGTATGGCGTCAGATCAAGCGTGGTGTGACCCGAATTGTCTGGTTGATCTACATAATCAGATCCCACTTCAATGATCTCAGGCGTAGTCCCAATGGCACCCCCGAAAGTGATCGGGAGTGTCGTAGTTCGGTCGGGCTGAATTTCCACCTCCACGACCATTGGAATGACCTGAGGAAAGGCGCTACCAGAAGCCCCGACCAACTTCACCGCAACAACCCTGGAAAATTGGAGAACTGTACACGCTAAGAAGGGGATGTGAATGTCAGTTAATGTGGTCAGGGGATCGTAGTTATGAATTCGGTGGAGGATACTTACAGAGGTCAAATACCTGGTCTCACTCTTGGGTTGATGTCGTCGGAACCCCGAGATGCGGCCCCCCGTATATAGTCGGCAGGTTTGGAGACTCCAAGGGAGCTTCCTTAACTCTCCCAACCCCACCAGACACGGAAGTTTATGCATCCACATGCGTGGATCCAGAAGGTCTAGCGTCAGCACCCACTGAGAGGCGAGAATGAGGTCTATGCACAAGGTCCTCCTGCACAGTGAAAGCGCTGGTAAGGAATCCAGAGTAACCCAAGGGAAAACTCTGAAAAAGGAACTTGGGATTTTACCTAGAGGGACTCTGTGAAATGTTTAAGATATGAGGATTGGTCACCTAATTCACCCTCCTCTAGCGGACTCTCCTTACTGGCCTCATCACCCCAAGAGGATTCTTCTGATTCTTCCAGTAGGAGAAACCTCTATTTTAGCTTAGCGACTGAAAGTAATGGGGGAACCGTCTAATCCAGCAGTACCCTCACTCGGTCTGTCATTGGCTGTTGGACGCCTTGGAAATGTATGAAGTCTTCCAGCTCGGTGATGTATTATTCCGCCTCCGTCTGGGATACTACAAAGCCGGCTCTAATAGTGCCAATCCACGACAAGTCAATCCGGAGGTGGTTAAGGTACTGCCATAGTTCAGATGGGCCAAGGAATTGTAGGTTGACTTCCCACATGTCCCAGGCCTCCTAGAAGACAACATTATCTGACATGTCAATGTGGTGCAGCCGTTTCCTTAGGGCCTGAGTGGAGATCCTACGGAACCCCCTCGGTGGCTGTCCCTCTGGATGACTCTGTTCCCTTGGGACCACCGGCTCTACTGCCACTACTGGATTTGATGCTGTTGTTGCTCCCTCCACAATTGGTGTGGGCGATGCCACTACAGTAGCCCCACCACTATGGGATGACCTTGTCACCTTCCGTCATTGGCACCAAGATCGAGGAAGTTCACCCTCGCCGACCAAGACGGTTGGATGCTTTAGTATATCCCCTGGTAGGCCGCCTCCCAGCTCTATGCATATTCTCTTATTATCCCAAGGATATTGGTCAGCGGAGGAAGTAAATTCCTAATCTCCCCTTATTCTCATGTGAACATGAGCCACATCTGCCTCCTCACACATGGGTTCTCCTAATACCAAACCCCCAGTTAAACCTGCAGGGTTAGCCGCTGCATGCACCGGAACTGTCGGGCGAATCATTGTGGTGTGTACGGCTCATAGATACACTCGCGGTCCACTCAGGCCACCAAGACTCCACCTAAAAAAGCCAAAAGGTAGGCCTGATGTTCTTCAGAATCTCTACCATCATCACTGAAGGCCCTTGTCGGCAATGGGATGGGGTGGAAATTGAATTCTTCCACCCTCCACACCCGGTTCAGAACCGATGGTGCGGTCAGCTTGGTTGGAATTCTCCCCATGACGTTCCAGATTGAGGGATGACAGTTTAACCCCAGAGTCGATATGGGGTTCAAATACTCATAGATCCCCCTGATGGGCGCCGCCATCCACCCATACAAGAGGTGTAACAGCCCACATATCCTCTGTGGCCTCTTCCCCTCGCTGATATGCCACAAAAGTTTGTACAACTTGGCGAGCATCGAGATCCCGAGGTTTCCCCACCCTCCTTTCACCAAGGTGGATGCCATGATGAAAGTGCTTGGCCGCACTCCCATGTTTGTATCCCACACCAACATGATCCAACCAGAGATTATAGCAATGACGAATGCCGCCAACCTGACTATTGGACGTTGTTTAGTGCTGACACAGAATCCCCAGGTCTTCCACCGGCTATCCTCCAACAGCCGCCTGGACGAGTATTCCTTGCTCCGGGCATCCTTTGGGAAAGTCCGAGGCCTCACCGGGAACTTCCTGCTTTCTGGGAAGTTCAAGAACTTCTTGAACTAGTTCATGAAATGGACATCTCACATGAAGTCCTTCACCTCCCCGGGCACGAGCACTATCGGTGCCATCACCAAACGTGGAAACTATTCCAGATCCTCCCATGTTCCCATGGATAGGAGGAATTTGTCATACATTTCCCCAAGTATCGGAACTGCTGAGATCTGATGCACGTCCCACAGGCTGATACAGACCTCCCTGTGGTATTGGTGGAATGTATTGGTCCCTGACGACCATCATCTCAAAAACTCTGGAATCAACTACTTTGGCTGGTAGATATGGAACTGGGAAACCCAAGCATTCTCACACAGGCCCACTCTTCTCTGCTCTGCCCCAAACTCCTTGCACGAGGCTCCTACCAAGTAGGCCCAAGCCCAATTGTCCGTGAAGTTTCCGCCCTGGCGGCGGTCCCATTCCTCGGACCACCCCTTCTTTGGGTTCCCCAGCGCTGCCTTAATGATGGATCGGTATAGGGGAGGGGCGTCCTCAGCTTCAATGCCCTCTCGTCAACGTTGTTGAGATGATTGTACAGATAGTCGGTGATGACAGGTGTGAAATCCTCCCGGGCATGGCCATTAGGCACCCTGAACCATCGGTGCTGACACGACGTTCTCCGGAACCAGTAAGATCGCTCATCCCAACTCTCCACAGGGATGAAGACGTCATCCCTCAGCCCAAATCCATAAAATGGAAACTCTTTAACTGCGGGTAATTCTTCTGGCTTTCTGAAAACAGCTGCACCAGATATCTATGGTCCGAGTGGCTCTGGACTAGGTCCTCCATCCCCAGACTGTTCTCCATTTCATCCCTTCGGGTGGCATCTGCATGGACCCCCTAGGAAGCTTCTTGGTGGTCCATTTGGTCATGGAACTTGGATGATTGGTTGGATGGTTGGTGGAAATCATTCTTGAAGTGAGTTCATGAAGGCCACTCACAAAGACTGTTCGCGGAAGCGCTGCCTCGGCGTTCAAAGTCGGATCGCAGAGTGAAAATGTAGAGTCGAGGACTCGATGTGTGCCACAAAGCCTTGATCCGTAGATATCACTCACGGAGTATGTAGAGCTTCGCGAATCAAGAGCGCAAGGAGACAAGATTGTGGCGAAGGGAAAGGAAAAAAGAAATGGAAAGCCCCCTATTTATAGGCGATGGCCTTCGGAGCTTCGGGACACGTCCAGTCTGCGCGGTGCTTTGTGATACGCCCGACCCGCACGATCCCTGTACGCCTCGCGATCCCTCTTCGCGAGTCAGCACAGTGAATGACCGAATATTTTGGCGATTTCCCTCAGACTTCGACCCTTTATCCCTCCACGTCTCCAAGTCTAAGGGGGGGAATTTGTTGGCGCCAAAATTTGTAATGAATAAAAGGCCCCAAGATGACCCCACAGACTACCACGTGATGCCCCTTCACGGAGTCCCCACGCACCATGGCTGCCACTAATCAAAGAAGGCAGAATGCTCCATGAACGCATTTGACGTTCACAAGCCCGCTGCGAAGCGAAGGAGGCGGGAGGCTCCGCAAACACATTTGACGTTCGCAAGCCCGCCGAGAAGACCAAGAGGTGGGATGCTCTACGACCCTAGTTGACGTTCACGAGCCTGCAGCGAAGATACATAGCCCCTCTTCGCACTGCGTGAGCTTCTCTCTGTGGCACCTCTTGACTATAAATACTGAGCTCACCCTGAGCTCTCTAGAGATACAATCCGGCCTTCCAGCTTCTCGTCTCCCGAATCGCGATGCACTATTCCGCTTAGTGAACCATGAGCTGTGCGAGGTACTTCTACTTCACGAAGTACCTCCCCATTGTCTTTTTTTGATCCCTTCTTCCGAGAGGGATGCCTTTCATGAAGCCTAAGGGATTTTTCAAATGAAGGGGATCCACAAGGGTACCCGGGTCATCGCGGAGTGTTTATGCTTTGCGAATCACAATTTATGTACACTTGATCCATTTGCTAAGGCCGGATCACTATACTTCACAAAACACATTTCTTCCCGACACCTTGCTCCATGAGGCACCTTTGCTCCGCGAGGATGTGCTCTGCAAATGACCTTCCACTTCACGAAGAGTCTCCCATTTTCACCTCTGCCTCATGGTAAGGCTAAGGTACCCCACTTCGTGAATCACACCCCCTCGCAAGTGCCCTCTACTACGCGAAGTAATAGAACTCCACAAGGCCCCTACCTATGGACCCCTATGCTTGGAAAATCCTTTTCCCGTGTGACCCTCCAGGTTTGCACAATGTGATTTCAAAGTCTCCTGGACAATACCGCCTGTAGTGTTACTACGCCTAATGCTTCTTTTCATAGGCACTCTAATGGATATTTATTCTTCGCATAGCCATGCTAACATGGAACCCTCGATGGTTCGCTCCGTGACACCGCCTCAATACAGTGTTGCAGATGCCTTCCCTCCCACAAGGAGTAGAGGGTACTTGTTATGTAAGTCCTAGAGGTGCGGAGAAAACCCTCCTCGTCCGAGATGCCAGATGTTAAACTGCCAAGCACCTCGTCCTCACCATATGACATTAAACTGTGACCCAGTCTCCTGCCTCTCATGCAGGGACCCCCCACCTAGGGAATTCTACACGCCCCCTGGCCTCCATAGGGGATGATATCTTCTTCATGGGAGTGAATTTTGTCTGTGGGGGAGGGAAGACACCTTCTTGTAAGTCCATATCTTTTCATGCCGGAGGCAGCACCCCCGATCCTCCTCACTCCTTCTGTGCCAAGGCCAGTGGAGGGAATGATAGGGAACATGTCTATTTCTTTCTTCGGTCCCAAAACCCTCTCCCTATGCACTTTGTCGCCTTTAGGACTCCATCCTAGAGTAAGTCCAGATCTCTCTTTCCCTGGGCCGCTCCACGCCTAAGCCACACTCCACATCCTAGAGACACATCTTTCGCGACGTGATCATCAAGTCCTTGATGCCTCTTGTTTCTCACACCGAGAACGACTCACATGGTCTTACAGTAAGCATTGACCATGACACCACCCCCATCCCGAACTACGGGGACATTGATCCATGTCAAGGAATGGTACGTTGGAAGCCTCATGAGGTTCAATCCCACCACCCGTTGGTCGCTACGACCCCCTTCATGTTGGTTCATGAACACATGGGCAACCAAGAGTGTAAGACGAACTTTTCACCCGAACTACGGGGACATTGATCCATGTCAAGTCATGGAACGTAGGAAACCTCATGAGGTTCAAGCCCATCACCCATCAGACCAAGGTCTATCTTCACATCGGTTCTCTGACATGCCCATCTCGAACTACATGGACTTTGATCCATGTCATGGCATGGTACGCAGGAAGCTCAACGAGGTTCAATCCCATCACCCATCAGACCAAGGTCAATCATCACGTCGGTTCTCTGACATACCCATCCCGAACTACATGGACTTTGATCCATGTAAAGGCATTGTATGTAAGAATCCTCACGAGGTTCAATCCCATCACCCATCGGAACAAGGTCAATCTTCATGTCGGTTCTCCGACACACCCATCCCAAACTATGGGGACTTTGATCCATGTCAAGGCATGGTACGTAGGAAGCCTAACAAGGTTCACGCCCACCACCCGTAGGTCGCTCTGATCCATTTTACGTCGGTTCACCAAAACACGGGAAACCTAGAGTGTATGCCCCACTTTTCAACCAATCTATGGGAACTTTGATCCATGTCAAGGCATGATACGTAGGAAGCCTCACGAGGTTCAAGCCCACCACCCTGTTGTTCCGAACCTACTTCACTTCGGTTCACCCCCATCCCACATGAAGTTAAACTGTATTCCCAAACTATGTGGATTTTGATACATGTCTAGTCATGGTACGTAGGAAGCCTCCACGAGGTTCAAGCCCAAAACCATCGTCCATCCTGATTCTTACCCGGTCCACCACATCCCGGTGAGATCCTACCACCTCATTCCTCTCAACATCATTCTGGAAGCTTCCCACTTGTTGGCCCCAATATCTATGTTCCCTCAAGTGGGTTCCCCGATCTGATCCACTCTAATCAGTGTTCTGATCTGTCCGATCCATCTCCGCTGAACGTTAAACTTACGGCATACCCTGTGTTAAACACAGGAATCTGAGGAAAACATCAGATACATGCCTATGGAATATGATTACCTTTATTTGATGTGGGATAACTTGGGTTTCCGCGCCCTCTAGAAGCCCTATAATAAGGGACATAAGAGAGACACACCAATCCCTGGTGTCCAGACATGCCAGTGATGCCCAGTGTGACTACTCCTCTAACTGAAGTTTGCTGCCCTGACCGGACCCCTTGGAATGTCCTTAAAGAAGCAGTATAATTAACTGGTGTCAATGAAGATATGGCGCTATGAAGAGTTTCATTAAAAATGTATTAAATCTATGAGGGAGACCCGGACTAGGTGATGTGTTCCGAGGAGGAATTCTCGGACGGAAGAACCGATATGCCATCATCCTGTTTCGGTCAAGGAGAAAACATCCTTGAACAAGGAATGGATGCCGCCCGCCTTTGGAAATCGAAAATGTGGGGCAACAAAAATCAACACCCATCACACCAAAGCAGATGGACGTGCGTGCCCCGAAGAAAGCATCGTAAATAATAACCTTTAGCACCAAGTTTATCTTTATTTCTTACAATGATACCATTTTCATCGCATTTGTTTCTGAAAACACATTTTACTACAATAACAGATATATCCCTAGGGTTTTCAACGATGGTACATAGATTATTCCTTTTAAATTCATTTAGTTCATATTGCATTGCCTTAATCCAATCTTTATCACTTAAGGCCTCACATAGAGTTTAAGGTTCAAATTGAGATAGAAAATAAAGATGTTCTATTCCATTTCTTAAGGAGTTTCTAATCCTTATTGTTTGATTTACAATGCCAATAATATTATCACTGGGATAATTCCTAAGTAATAACTATTTTGGATTATTAAAAACCTACTCATCAACATAAGGTAAAAAGTCTTCAGGTGCAAATGTCTCAAAAATAATTTCATGATTATTTAAATTTTTTGAAAAATATTCTATTAGTTGATAATCAGTTTTGTAAAACACTTCATTAGGAATGTTTCAAGAATATTCCAAAACCAAAAGACCAGTTTCATCAAACATAACATGTGTTGTTTCTTCGACAACACAAGTTGTTTTTGTTAAAAACTCTATAAGACATAGAAGTGGTGGAATAATCTAAAAATATTCCTTCATCAGATTTGGGTGAAGACTTATATAAGTTATATTTTTTATTTAAAATAAATACTTTGTAACCAAATAATTTCAAGTATGAAACTTTTGGTTTTCATCTAGTTCATAACTCATAAAGAGTTTTATTAAGAAAAAGTCAAATTAAAACCTGGTTTATAGTATAACAAGCAGTACTAACACCTTCTGCCTAGAAATATTTTGCAATTGAGTATTCTATCAGAATGTTTCTTGTTATTTAAGGATGAATTCTATTTCATCAATCAACAACACCATTTTACTGTGGTGTTCTTGGTGTAAAAAATTCTGAGTAATACCTTTTTTTAATATAAAAAGTTTTAAAATCAGAATTTACATATTTTCCACCATGATCACTTTGGATAGTTATCAATGGTAGTTTTTTTTATCATTTTTATATTTATCAAAAAATGTTTTAGAGAAACAAAATGAATCTTATATTTTGGAAAGAAAATATACCCATGTAAATATAGTGTAATCATCAACTAAGATAAATACAAAGTACTTTCCTCCAATACTTCCAGTCTGTATTGGACCAAAAAGACCCATATGCACTAACTATAATGAATCTATAGTTGTTACATCACTGATTGATTTAATTCTTGACTTATATTGTTTTCTATATTGATAAGAGTCAAAAACATTAGAATAATCAAACCTAAGCTCAGGGAGATCTTTAAAAAGTCCTTTCTTAGAGAGATTATAAAAATTTCTAAAATTAATGTGTCATAGTATTCTATTTCATAACCATGATTGGACTTCCATTTCACATAGACAATGTTACTCTTGGCTTCTAAGGAATTATATGTTCAAAGTGTAAACATTCAAATGAATTTGGACAGATAGAATGTATTCATCATTATAATTGTAAACTAAACATTTATAATTCCTAAATTTTACAAGGTAACCTACATCACATAATTGACTTATGATAATGAGGTTTTTATCAATACCATAAACAAACAAAACATTATATATCTATATTTTTTCAAGGAAAATGATATTACCTATACCAACAATATTTCCTTGAGAATTTTACCCAAAGTTAACTTTTTATCTTTTGTCTTTATTACATTTTCAATGAAGATTCTGTTTCCAGTCATGTGCTTGGAACATCCACTATCTATATACCATGTATTTATATTGTTCCTTGATTTATTTTCCTGAAAATAAAACAATTAAACAATTGGAATCCAAACTTGTTTGGGTCTAGAAATATTTGAATGAATTTTTTTTTGGAATCCACAATTGTTTTAAAAAGTGAGCTTTCTGAATACCCAAAGATTGTTTTCTAATGAATAATCATTATTCTAATATCCACCACTTTGACAATTGGAGTAGAATATGGACTTTTTAGAAACAAAAAAAATATTATTACAAATGGGTTTTGAATGAGTATAACAAATTCCCTGACTATTACTATAAGAACATATTTGAGATTACATATTATCAATATTTTCTTTTCTAGATGAAAAATTAGATAAGTGTTTCTTCAAAGAAAAGACATCAAATTTTAGTCTAATGAACAAATTATTATCCTCATTTTTATTAGTTTTATAATTGAGTTTCTCCACTAAAATAGTTTTCTCACAAATCATATTAAAAAAGTCTTTCGATAGTATGTTCTTTTCAGAATTATCTTTTTAAAGAGTTTTAGAAAAACATTAAATCTCCGGAGTTTTAGAATCAATTTCATTAGAGAGATATAAAATTTTTATTGTTAAAATATTAATTCTAGTATTTTTTTTCTCAAGTTTTCTAGAAACTTTACAATTTTCATTTTCTAAATGTTTAGTAAATCTATAAACTTCATTATAAGATGGTAAAGAATTATCATTCCACGATGATGATGTTTTTTCATTAGAAGAATAATATTTATTAACTTAATTATTACTCAAAGACATATTAGTAAAATATTCATAACGGTGTACCTTGGACATTATGAAATGATAAGGAGCATTGGAAAAAAGACCAATATTCTTGTGATTTGAGATATCACTATTAGAAGAGTCTTCTGAAGAATCACCTCCACTAGCATTACAAGAGTCATTAACTTTCAAGACATTATTTCCCTTGTACTTCTAGTATTTCATTTCATTCTTACCTGAATGACTTTCCTTTCAATCCATTTTTCTTAGCAAAGGACCATTAGGTCGAATGTGTCCTACTCTTTTACATTCATATCATGTTACTTCAGAATCATTTCATGCATGTTAGATTTTGAAGTGTTTTTATATATATATTTGAAATACCTCTTTCAAAAAATTTATATCCATTTTTTTAGAAAGATTAGCAAGATCATTCTATGACTACTAAATATAACTAGAATCTTATAAGACTTTAACTGTCCTCTTTCTGAATTTTTTTATATGAGATTTAGACTTTGTAAGATTTGATATTGTAGTAAATGTTACTTCAACATTATTATTTTTACCTTTATCCACATCTCTCTTAAGTCTTCCTTCATATTTTAATTGAGTTACAAAGAGATCACCAAGATTAAGATTAGTATTCTTTCTAGATTCATCAGTTGTAGTCCTCTTGGATTCCCATTCATTTGGCATAACTACTACGATCTTCTTAAATAAAACATCATCTTTTAATTTCTTTCTTTCCCATTGCTTGAAGAATGTTGAATATTTTCATAAATCGTTTTTGAACCTTAACTATTAGATCACCATAAGTAAAATCAAAATCTTGATAATCATCCCTTATCATAGCTCTTCTTGTTACAACAACTTTAGATGTTCCAAAATGTGTAACCTCCAATTTCTTCTATATACTATTTGCAGCTTCATATGAAAATATTTGACTATAAATTTTCCTGGTCATAGAACACAACAATGTATTGTGTACCTTGTAATTTTGTAGATATACAAATTTTTCTTGCGTATTAGAAGTTCTTTCTTCTTTATCGAGGATCTTATATTCACCAGTGGGTGTAACAAAGTTATCTACACCAGTGTATATGATAAATGTATTCATTCGATCTCTCCAATATTCAAAATCATTACCATAAAAAATAGGTGGCCTCGTAGGGTTTATATTGTTAATTGAAACGACATTCTTCATTCCTACCTTCGTAATGAAGTTAAATTCTTTTTACACAAATATATGATAGGGTATTGAGAAAACAATGTAAATTGAAAGTGAAATGTGGTGGAAAAAATTCCTCTGATACCAATTGTTGGATCGAAATGAATATGAGATGGCACAAATACAAGAGAGGGGTTAATTTTATATTAAAATTTTATAATAAAAACCATTATCTAAGGTTCTTAGTCTACTATAACATAAACTAAAACAATTCACAAAGCCTCTTTCAAAACAAATGATCAGACTAACTATCTATCAAATGATATAATATGATTCCACGGGTTATGATAACAATTGCATTCGGATTGAATTCAAATATCAGACTAATAAAAATTGTAAATGATTCTACCATATAGCGCATATAATCAATACTAAATATGTAAGCTGTAATTAAAAAAAATATAAAGGAATACAAATAGAAATAAGAAATAAAAGGATTCTATTTAAATTACAATATTCACCAGAAAAGTAAAAGGTATTACAATTCTTTTATCCCAAAGAGTAGGGTATCCTTTTATATAGGATAATAGGTCTTTATCACCAACACCGGTGAGCCCTTGATACGATTATCGTCACTTAAATATTGTTATCATCAGAAGCACTCAATTTTAGAGGTAATCAACACCTCTATCTTTGAAATACTTGAAATCCCTGAATACTATGATCAGCACGTCCATATTGATATCACCAAGAGCCCCCGATTTTATAGGTAACCAGCACCTCTATCTTTCAAATAGTTGAAATCCATCTATATGAAGATCGGTTGCACCATCTACCTATCCCCAATAGCCGTCAATCGTAATCACATGATCATAATCAAAAATAAAAACAAAGAACTTATTAAAGTACAAAAAATAAGACTGAACTATTCACATTTAGTAATTTCAAGGATTTCACATGATGTAGAGAGAAGTTATACAGTCTCTCTCTAGAACATGGAAGAAGATAAAGTTGATCAAAGTACTATCTCTATTTCAAATAACCTCTTATTTATAGGCCTCAGGTTCCAACGATCATATTTTCTCTAATAGTCATATTTCTCCAAAAAACATGGAGGGACATGGACACCCGGAATTGTAATAGTCATATTAGAAGAGAAAACACGACATCATTTTGATTAGTTTATAACAAACACCATGTCATCGTTTTGGATAGATCAATTGGTATATGAAAATGATGACATGAGTACGATTGATATAAAACATGTTTTTTAATGAATGAATGAAAGAATGCATGTGATAAAATTAAGGAAAGAGAATGTAATGTATTAATATGATACAAAGTGAGTATGATGCGCACTATGGGTATGATGAACATAGTCACTATGATAGATAGAGTCAGTACGATAGACATAGTCAGTATGATTGAGAGAGTCAGTACGATAGAGCAAGTCAGTACGATTGACAGAGTTAGTACAATAGACAGAGTATGTATGATTAACAGAGTTAGTATGATTGACAGAGTTATTACGATAGACCTAGTAATCATATTCAAAGAAAGTATGAAATGGGAATAAAGTGTTTAGTGATTTCCAAAACAAAAATGCATAAAAGTAAAAAAGAAGACACCTGACATAACACAGTTGAGTGCCTGTGTAATGGGAAAAGGGTTTCTAATTTGGAGAATATAGAAAAGACTATAGAGAATGCACCACCAACACTTTAATGCTACATGTTCAAGGAAATGGGGAATTATGATTACTAATGCACTAATCCAAAGGTTAATGATGATCAAAGTCAGCAACCTGATAAGAAAAATGTCAAAGGGAAATCACTTGCAATCACTATTAGTGATGTTGAGTACGACAACGAAGTGGTGGAATGATTATGTTTTTATGTAATGGGATTCAAAAATAGTGTTGTGGAATCTCATTGATAATATTATAGAATAATATAATATCTATGTATTATTTTATTGTGGTTTTTAATAATTATATGGTATCGATAACCATGAAAAGTGATTGAAATATTTTGGAAAGCACATGATATGAACATAATCAAGGGATATGTAGACAATGAGATGTTTGATAGTATTAATGAGCTCATGAATAATAAAATGAAAAAGTGATATCATTGTTTGAGTTTATAATTTTTTTTGTCTATTTGGGGAATGGAAATAGATAATTTTTATAGAATTCATGTTGTCACTTTGGTTCTAAAAAAATTCATGTTATTATCCTATTTTAAGAGAATTCAAGATTAATGTATTCAGATGTTTGGAATGTGACAACCAAGAACTGCCTAATGAGATTTATTAAAAAAATGTTATGTTGGTTTATTTTACCTCTTTTTAATGTTTTATATTTTTTGTTTTCGGAAGGATTTAAATGTTATCTATTTATAGATAGTGTATGCTATTTTCCATTTTATGTTTTTTATATTAATTTATTATCAAACTATAAGTGGACTTATGCATATTTTATTACGTATGATAATTCTTTTTTGAGACAGATGGAATGAAAAATCATTATATCGCATGATCCTATAACACTTCAAGAATGAAAATTCAACTTCATTTCATTATATAATTGATGAAGTGGATATTTTTCCAGGAATTAACAATTGTGAGATTGTACCAAAATCATGTAAATATTTATTCTCACGGAAACATCATCAACATTAGGAAAAGGATCTTAGAAACCAAAAATGTTATGCTAGTACTTTCTTATCCGATGAATTAGATGACCCCATAAATCATCATAGATTTATGTATTTCTTATAGTTAACTTTTTCCAAACCTTATTCTTTATCACTATCCATCAGAACATGATGGTTAGATTTCTCTTCCATATCCATTTTTATCTTACCACCTATGTTCTTATTTGTGGAAACCCATTGATGAGTTATATTGGGTAACTTTTAAATTTATAACATTCCTTTTATAAAATTATGTTTTATTATAACTTTTTACAATGTGGGTTTCTAGGAAAGAAACTTTCATTCTGAAACCCATTTATAACCACAATGAATTTTGAGGGAAAAATTAATTTTAATGGGGGGAATAATGTAACACCTTGAGATTTTAATAGATAAATTATTAATAATTAATTTGATAACTTGTGTTTTACTCTACACCAAGATTATCTTTTTTTATACACAACATTGTATTACCATGTAGTATACACAACACAATTCTTGGCTTGTGTTGCAAAAAATTTATAGTTATTTTGATAGAATTCATTCCATGCAAAAATTTGTATAGATTTTTTTCAATGAATAAATGAACTAAATTTTGATTATATTATTCGCAAAACCAAAGGAATATTTCAACACAAAAAACACTCAATTGTCTTTTCTTATATGTAATAGAGACATTCCTTGATAACTTGCATTGTACGCAATACTGATTTTCACAAAACAACGATATACTATTAAAATATTAGTATTTAGTGGGATATAAACTAGCTATAATGAATATTATTAACCAAATTTTTAAATTTATAAAACATTATCATTAATCTTACACATTTTCCTGAACATTATATGAGAACAAAATCAATTTTTCGGATAAAAGTAATATTTTTAAAAAAATATAGTTTTACTGCCTTTTGATGGAGAACCCATTTTAAATATAGTTTTTTACAATTTTATAAGATAAATTTGACAAAATAAACTTCTTCTTTGGATGGTGGACATACAAAATTTTTTTTTGGTATTTTCCAATAAATTTAGAATATTAATAGTTAGTGAAAAATACATCATTTTAATTCGAAACAGCCTTTTTATCTAATTTATTTATATAGTTAGATTATATATCTTATATGTTTTAAAGTGTAATTGGATAATATGTTTATCATTTAATCTAATTTTGGTCATTTTAAATAATTTCACTTTAAAATTGGACAGAAACACATGTCAATCATTTGATAAATATTATTTCTTAAAAACCCAATTTTTGGTTTTGACAAGAGGAATTGATTTTAAATTAATTACTTCTACTACTATTTTTTTTAATTTATAAAAATGGATTCCAAATTTATAATCATAAGACTCATATTTTGTATATATGTACCTTTTAGTTTTATACATTAGGAATATTAACTTCAATAATTATTCTATTTACCATAGTTAATGGGTGAATTAGGTAAATAAGTGTAAAAAATAAAATTATAATAATATTAAACTAACCTAACTCATGTCCTAATCCTATTTTATGAGATATTTACGAAAATGGGAATCCTTGGGTCTATTTTGGAACCCCATGGATTCAATTGGATGTGAAAATGATATTATATAACCATTAAGTTAATGTAAATATAACTATAACCTAAACATTAGTCTTTTCATAAATAAATTTTAATATAGTGTTACATTTCTAATATCTTTTTCCATAAATATTCAATAGAAATATAAATATATTTAATACATTATGGTATTTTATTTATAATTTTTAGACACCAAATAAATAAATTTATTTATGACATAATGAAGATGAAGTGATTACCTTATTAGTGAATGATTTAATTAAATGAGATTATAAATATTAAAATAAATTAATTTTGAACCTATTTTTGTCATCCAAGAATTTTATGGATGTGTAGGAAAGGTAATATGTGACTTAATGTAGTTTTTGTTTCATATAATCATGTTTTTTGGTATTTTAAATAAGTCTTGATATGAATAGTATAAGAATTGACATAAATGAGTTTTCAAAACAAATATTATATTATTAAATGATATAATAGTCCTAAAAATCTATGATTCATCAAAATGACTTAGATAATGTCTAAAATATCATTAATGAACTACATGAGATTTTAATGTCATTTTATTGTAATTATTTACCATATAGTATAAATATACAAGAAGACATGGTAAGAGTTAAATTAGAAAACTAAGTGTTAAAAATAAAAGATAAGTAACAATTTGAGACCTAAACTTGCCTAAAAACTATTTTTGAGAGTATTTAGATCAATAATCGTATTAAATTTGAATTAAATGAGTTTTTGACATTTTTAAACCAAATATCATTTTGTAATAAATTAATATTTTGAGAGTTCTCTAAAGTTCCCCTTTCCTCTCATGTAAAAGGGTACCTCCTCCCTCTTCTATTAAATCCATTTTGAGCCTTCGTGAAGAGAATAACCCTAACCATTTCTTTTCTATAGTTCCATAGTTACATTATAGAGGTTTCATTCTCAAAATACCCTCTCTAGTGCCCTAAGAGAAAATAAAAAGAGGTGTGTCGAGGAAGAGGTAATATCTTGTAACGATTCTTTAAAATTTCATTTTAATTCAATTAGATCTTATTTTTTGTTTTATAATCAATTAATAACATAAGTTTTGATAATATAAATCTATGTTATTTTAAATGTAAATCAACACTATTTCACATTCTATCCATCCTATGAAAAATGAAATCACTACATATGCGTACGTACGAATTACTGTTTCCACACCGTGGTGTAATCTATTTTTCACTACCACCTTACATAGATGGGTATAATTGTGAAAATAATAACTATATATGATTATTATAACATGATACTAATTTTGAGATATTATACATCATCTAATTCAATTACATTCAATAATTATGGGAATGATATCATCACTCATGTGTACGTACGACTTACCATCTCCATGACATGATGAGATTTATTCTCCACGTTAACCATTCAGGAATGATTATAAAGTATATATAATAAATAATCACGAATAATAAAACATAATAATTCTTTTGGATTTATTTATATATACATATATTTAATTTACTTACTTCCATTCAATTTTATATGGAATCGAAAATATCTTTCACACGTACGTATGGACTACCATCTCCATGAATGGTGTATTATATTTATTTTATCAATATTATATATATATATATATTATATATTTATAATATATAAATCATGTTTAACATTATTGAATTAATTAAATCATCATATAAGTAATTATATGAAGAATAATGATTCAAAACACGCATGATAAATAAAACTAGTATTACCAAAAACTTTTCTTTAACATGGAATTGAAAAATGAAAGGGTAATATAATGTCGTAAGTGAGTCATTTATGATATTATAAATATTTTTATAATTATATTACAAGTTAATAATATGTTTAAACACACTATATAATAGTTTCAGACACATATAAAATAAATCATACCTAATGTAAAGGATAATTTTTCAATCTCATTTTTATCTGAAATTGTTTATACGTAAGTATTTACTAAAGATATATTTATCATCAATGTTCTTGTCTTCAAAAAAAAATTCAAAAAATGTTTACCATTATTCTATGTATGTTTAAAGACATTTTTACACATTTTGAATTTTAAATCAAGTTATGAAATTAATCTTGTTTTTACCATATGAGGTACTTTATGACTTTTCTAGAAAAAGTACGAGGGCAATTTTTTTTACCTTATACTGTAAAAATGGTTTTTAAATATATATAATGACTTATTTCCATGACACTTAATGTACACATTTTCATGTTCATTTTAAACTAAATTATTTTCTTTTGAAATTGTGAAGCATTTTGAGAAAAGGAAACATTTTTTATGAAGAAAGGATATGTTCCACAAGAACTAAGTTCAAGGGGTTAATCAAAATTATTTTACATTTAAGATGATGCACTTAAATAGGGTTATGTTTCTATCCCTATTTTTACAATGGTTTGATTTTGTTAATGATGGAATGTTCTTTTCATGGATTTTGTTGTGATGAAATGATTTTTAGGAAACCCATTTAATTTCTTGGGTTATGCTGTGATGAATGATTTATATTTTATGGGACATGTTAGAATGATTTCATTATGAGATGGGTGGGACCTATATCTCCCTCCAATGCACTGGGTAAATATTTATATCTCATGAGATAAACGTGGTTAGAATGACAAGTAAATATGGTTTAGTTATAAAGGGATAGAATGATAATTAAATCTATTTGAGTAATACATGGCTGGAATGAAAAATAAACCTAATTAAGTAAAGGACTTTTCCATGATTCTGGTCTTGGTACCAGTGCATTGTCTACTATGGATATCATATTATGTGATTATTTGTTTTCTACAATGACATGTTTTATACCGATGATATTCTATCATGGAAAATGTTCTTTTAACATCCTTTCATTATATATATCAATGATATATTTCTTGACTCAATATTTTGATGTATAAAATTTATGTTCATGTTTTTAGGTTTAAAAGTATATGGTTTTTTTTATGTTCTCTATGTTTACCCATACTGAGAATTTTATCTCACCCTTTTTATGTTTTATTTTACCTAGGATATAAAGAATGGTTCTAGGGAGGAAATAATGGGAAGATATTTATAGGACATTTCGAAGATCATTCACCATTATTAGAAGATTATGTTCTGAGTTTCCTAATACACTAAAATAGTACTGTCTTTGGGAATCTTTTTGTGCCATGTATTAGGTATTCTTAAAAAGAATTGTAATGTCCATGTATTTCATTATTGGGTCTCTAAAATAAACTGGAATAGAGTAGAGTAGTTAAAAATATTTTCATTCCATGTACAGGTGATGATAGTAGTTATTAATCAAGTGGACCACAAAAAGTATTTATTTACAAAATTCTAAAATTTCTTACTAGAACCCCCTTAAGAAAATAAGGTTCCCAAAATCCTTAATTACAAACATTTATTAACCCAAGATTATTTGGGTAAACAAATAATTTTTTGGTGTAAAAATTGTTTTGTTTGGATCTTGGTTAAAGTGATCCAGTAAATTTCTATGGTACTAAGACAATGGTTATTTCATAAACATGATTTTATATTATACATGATTAAAAAATTCGATAATGGTTTATGGTGGGAATGTTAAATTTTATGAAAATTATAAATGGAAAATAATTTTCCTTTAGCAAGTTGATAATTCCAACTCAGTTTTAATTAATGAATTATTATTTATTGATGGTTCAAAATAAAATCTACCTAGTATCTCATAATTTTTTGAGGATAGTTTTTCTATTAAATTTTAAACTAATGCTTTTAATGATTTTTTATTTTAAAAATTATTTTGTATTTACATATCTGTATATTGAAAATATTTATGTTGGTACTTTGGACACTTTATTTTCTAAAAATGATTCATTTCTAAGTCTTTTCATAAGTATTCTTGGTTATGGTATTAGATACTAGGCCATAACAATATTAACTCACTTAGAAACCTTACTAGGAAATGGTTAACAAAATATATCCCTAAACTCAAATTTTAAAATTATAAAGTCATTAACCCATGTTAAAAATAGAAACAACGCAAGATATTGTTCAAATAAAAGAAAGATGTTTCAAATTATCAAGCCCTAGAGTTGGTTCACATGGATTTATTTGAGTAATCTAGAATTACTACATATAATGGTAAGAATTATGTCTATATTATTATAGATTACATTTCTAGGTATACGTGGGTATTATTTTTAGAACACAAAATTGAATAATGCACTTACTTTACCAAGTAGGATAGATATAAAGGAAATATTAGAGTACTTCAGATTATTACCTTATTAATTGATCATGGTTGTGAGTTTGAAAACCAAGACTTTGATTATTTTTTATCACAAATTGGATATGATCACAAAATTTATCTTCCTATGACCCCATAATATAGGGGTGTTTTAGAATGAAAAAATATAACACTTCAAGAAATTTCATGGACTATGATTAATGAATATGAACATCATGTTTACCTTTGGACAGAATCTGTGAATATTATATATTATATTATTAATATAGTTTTAATAATATCTCTATTAACGAAAAACCCTTATGAATTATGGAATAGTAGGAAACCTATGTTTAATTACTTTATAATTTTTTGTTGTAATTCCTTTATTCTTAACACTAAGTATAATCTTTAAAATTTCTCTTCCAATAGTGATTATAGAATTCTCCTTGGATACTAAACTACTTGTAAATATTACGGTGATTAAAAACACCAAGATAATGGAATAAAATTTTCATATATTATTTAATTGATTATATCCACATGATCATAGAAATATTTTAGAAAACCTTGAGTATCTTTTATCAACTATATAAATCAATGCCAATCCTTTTAAAAACACTATGAAACCAGTAGAGAAAATATCCAGTTCTGAGGAACGTTCACAAACAGAACCCGAACATATAGATGGCCATGAGATGAAAACCCCTTCATTTTGAAGTTTTATTAGGACTCTTAAATTTCATTCTATAGATGCTATAGTTGGAGACAACTATAGAGGTTGACATAATAGATCTTATCTTTGTAATTAGGATAATCTTTATGCATTATTATCACTGGTTTAACATAAGAACATAATTGATTCAATTAATGATAAATTTTAGGTAATGGCTATGCAATAAGAGAATAGATAGTTTAAAGGAAATAATGTTTGAGAACTTGTATACATACCTAAAAACCATGACTATTGGCACTAAAGGGTTGTTTAGAAACAAGGTTGATCAATCATTCACTATAGTATGAAATAAAGCTATATTTTTTTGTACAGTAATATATTTAAGAAGAGGTTATTGACTGTGAGGAGAACCTTACACCTATAACCAGACCTGAATCCATTAGAATGTTTCTTTCCTAGTCATCACATTTGGATTTCAAACTATTTATCATGTGTTGATTCAATAATTTAATTAATTTCATTTTCATTTTTATGCCCGCGAAAACACATAGTTATTTTACTAATGAATTTTCTTTTAAGTGAATTTTATGAATATAGTATTCGTCATGATATTTCTTCTTGAAATATATTCAATTCAGTAATCAACAATGAAATATATTTGAATTTATTCAGAGCATGTTTTAAAAAAATTCTAGAAACAGTGTTCAAACCCTATGTTTGTAAGTGTAATGTATGGTTTAGAAACCCTACATTTGAAATAGAATGTATTTATTATATACTCAATGCCATTGGAGTAGTATGGATAAGAAACCCTGCATTTCTAAGGAAACCAACATTTTGAGAAAATAAACATATGGTATATCAAAACTACTTTTATAAACAACCGTACATTGTCAACCCTGAACTACTTTTAAATATTACGGTGATTAAAAACACCAAGATAATGGAATAAACTTTTCATATATTATTTAATTGATTATATCCACATGATCATAGAAATCTTTTAGAAAACCTTGAGTATCTTTTATCAAGTATATAAATCAATGCCAATCCTTTTAAAAACACTATGAAACCAGTAGAGAAAATATCCAATTCTGAGGAATGTTCACAAACAGAACCCGAACATATAGATGGCCATGAGATGAAAACCCCTTCATTTTGAAGTTTTATTAGGACTCTTAAATTTCATTCTATAGATGCTATAGTTGGAGACAACTATAGAGTTTTACATAATAGATCTTATCTTTGTAATTAGGATAATCATTATTCATTATTATCACTAGTTTAACATAAGAACATAATTGATTCAATTAATGATAAATTTTAGGTAATGGCTATGCAATAAGAGCATAGATAGTTTAAAGGAAATAATGTTTGAGAACTTTTATACATACCTAAAAACCATGACTATTGGCACTAAAGGGTTGTTTAGAAACAAGGTTGATCAATCATTCACTATAGTATGAAATAAAGCTATATTTTTTGTATAGGAATATATTTAAGAAGAGGTTATTGACTATGAGGAAACCCTTACACCTATAACCAGACCTGAATCCATTAGAATGTTTCTTTCCTAGTCATCACATTTGGATTTCAAACTATTTATCATGTGTTGATTCAAAAATTTAATTAATTTCATTTTCATTTTTATGCCCGCGAAAACACATAGTTATTTTACTAATGAATTTTCTTTTAAGTGAATTTTATGAAGATAGTATTCATCATGATATTTCTTCTTGAAATATATTCAATTCAGTAATCAATAATGAAATATATTTGAATTTATTCAGAGCATGTTTTAAAAAAATTCTAGAAACATTGTTCAAACCCTATGTTTGTAAGTGTAGTGTATTTTTTAGAAACCCTACATTTGAAATAGAATGTATTTATTATATACCCAATGCCATTGGAGTAGTATGGATAAGAAACCCTGTATTTCTATGGAAACCTACATTTTGAGAAAATAAACATATGGTATATCAAAACTACTTTTATAAACAACCGTACATTGTCAACCCTAAATTTGAAGTTCATTCATCACACGATGGAACCCTATATTTGACTATTCAATGACGATGTTTTAACTTTACGATATTATACATGATTACTATAACAATCATGATATATATAATGATATTTTGAAAATTATTTTACAACTGATCCAAAATCTCATAATGATTTTGTTATGATCGTATTTGATGGAGTGAATAATTTCTATTAAAATAGAAAGATATGTCTCTTTTGGAAATAAAATATCCATTATTTATTGTGTGATATTTATAGAGATGTTTGACATACAATATAAATATCAAGCTGCACTTCATCGGAAAAAAGAGCATTGGAGATATACCTAAGGAATAAAAGTGTTTGAAAAAAAAGTATTTTATTGCTTTCATAGATAATCATTGGATACATACATGTTTACACATCGATATTTAATTTTTTTCAATCACAATTTGAAGATATCCTATGAAATTTTAAAGATCTATTTAATGCTCTATGATAATGAAGATTTGAATAAATATGCCTGATGTTGTTGCAACTATGAAATTTGACCTATTATCTCAATAAAATCAATCTCTATTTATTTAATAGTTTTTTGACTACTCAGACTCAATCATGGTAAAGTGTAATATTATCTTACAAATAGGTGTATTTACTATTCCATGTAAAATAACTAGAAGGACTTGTAAAATCCTTGTAATGCATCAACTTCTAGCCCTTAGTTTTTTTGTTTAATAGGTCTCTAGATAATAGGATGTACTAGTGAATATCAAAAAATATCCTAGATTGGAGCGTTGGTGAAGTGGAATGGGGGATATTTGTTCTTTGAACCACTATACTTGACTATGTTATTTTCATTTATTTGTTTCTATTTCTCAATCATTAATAAGATAGAAGGAATGATTTTTCACAAAACAAGATAGGTGATCTGAATCTATCAATGTTTTTTAAGGACACAATTAATATTCATATTATGGATTTGTATTTATTATGTTTATCCTGACCCAACAAGTGGTATCAAAGGAGGGATTTACTGGTATATTTAATTATTGAAAATTATTCTCATTCTAGATGATATCAACAAGTAATTATGGTATATATATATATTATGTATTCTATTTTAAATAATTATTAAAAAAATTTGTACACCTATGCATAATAACGAATATTTATTGGCTCTAATAATCCTGATTTAAAGATCTATACAAAGACAACTTCCAATGAATGATTATAGAGAAGGTATTTTGATGATTCATTTTACGTGCATTAATGGTGACACTTATCATTTCTAGAAATATGGTATGATTATTTACTTTAAAATCATGTAATAAGTGTTTAGCTAATGGTTATTAATCATTATGATATTACTACGGATGGTTTGGACGATTTAAATGGTGATCAAGAAATAGAATGTGATCTCAATTGAATAGAAATAAATTCTATTTTATGAGTTTTATGAACTAATGAGTTGAGTGGAGAATTTCATTGTACTACTACATATGAGATATGGAAGACAATTGTTTTTTTCCTATGAATAAACTGATATTATCATACAATTAATGTACACTACAATGAAGATACTATTGAATAATTACAGAATGCATGAAGATGAAAATATCACAAAAATGATTAAGAGACTGATAAACATTTTCACTAAATCTTCTAATTTTGGAAATAAAGTTTCACAATTAGATCAATTATTAAAAGGACCTAGATTAATACCGTATAAGTTGATTTGAATATATTAAACTTTATGTCAATGTACAATAGTGAAAAATTTAACTATAAAGGAAGTGATTGGTACTTTAATGATGTATGTAGATGAGATGTAGGATGATGATGAAAATCATATCCAATAAGAAGAAAAATCTCTCAAAACATTTATGGAATAATCATATGATTCAAGTCATCCAAATTTGGATAATTATTTATCATATCATTAAAAAATATTTCAAAAAATGTATTGAAATAAAGTGATAGTAGATGAAGAAAATAGGCTTTGTGAATACAAAATAAAATAGGAATATATTGGATAACTTCCCTTTACATAGTCTTCAAAGAATCCTTATTATAAGATAAATGGAAATAAAATATTCAATTATAATTGGAGTTATTCTTATGGTACACATGATTAAAATTTTTCGAATTATGAGACTGACCATAAAAGAGAAATTGTATATCTTATGGCTCAAACATATGAGGACAATCATTTTATTCTCAAGAATATAGTTGCAAAGAAAACTCTTATCAAAAGTTAAATAGGTTTTACATTATTCTACAAGATAAATATGAATCATTAAAAATGAAACATATAATCTTATGGTACTTTTATATTACACAAAGAAAATATTTCAAAATAATTTATAGATTTATTGTCTAAATCTTCTAAATGTTTTGTGATCTTCATGAAACTCATATTAATAATTTATTTGAAAAAGTTCATAACTTAAAAAATGATTACAGTATTATGATAAAATTCTAAAATTATTTAAATAAAATCCATGCAAAAAGTAAAATTTAGAAAGGAAAACATTGAATAAGAAGTAATAGTGAATGACCAAAATAACAGAAGAATTTTTTTTCATGTTTAAATAGAAGAAACATGTCTACTATTAAATATATTTATTTTAGTATTAATGAACATTATGAAATTGAATTATACATTAGATAACCTCAAATTTATGGTGTTAAAAAAATTATTTTTTATAATATGTTTTTTCTTAAATACTAAAAACCTTCTCAAAATTTAAATTTTTTGTTACCTGAAAATTTAATTTCTAACACTACTAGAACCAGGTGAATATTGGTACCAAAAGAAACTTTTATTTGATATTATTTAAGAATAAACCACTAAGATCCATAATTAAATCAATACATGGTATTATAATTAATATATTTCTCTATGGAAAAGTGGTGATCATATCTAAAGTAGTTTATTATAAAAAAATCCCAGGTACTAAAATCTCTTATCTAGGAAGTATTTAATTACTAAATACTTCATGAGCATGAACTATTTTTATATTGGGTGAGAAATATATTTTTCAGTACTCTTAGAATCATGACTTAGTCTATTTCTTTATAATAGTTTTTCTATGAACATAAAATATATGTAAACATTATTTTAATCTTTAAATAATATAGTTATTATTATAAAAAGTTCATATTTTCCATATTTAATCCAATTGAAATCATTTTGTTTCATTTATTTAAAATTTAATTTTATTACATAACTAGAAAATGTTTCTTATGTAATATTGATTCTCAATAATTAAAATCTATAATTATTTTTCTATACTTTTTAAACTTTATAATGTTAAGAACCATTTACATTATGTCAGAAAAAACATATCAGTTTCTCTTAAAAGGATAAAACCGTCATCTTAAAACCTTTACAATTCTGTATCCATCTTCTATGAAATATGTTTTTCATGGAATTATAAGAACCAGTAATAGAAATATGAAGAATCCAAGTACTTCATGTTTACAAGAATATCATTATCACAAAAGAAAAATAAATTAATCATTATAATTTTTTAAAAGAAGAGTTAGTTTTGTATGTTGAAGATTTCATTGAAAATTGTTATGAAGCAAATAAGGAAGTTCATTTTCCTTAAGAAGTATAAGTCTCAAAATATCAAATATTTTATTAAAATATTATGTTAAATGGAATCACCTTAAATGAACAAAAAGTAATATTACAAGATGATCTCGATGTCACTACAAGATTGTATGAAGAACTACATAAAAAATCTTTATCAAAAATAGTTTTTCATTATTTTTAAAGGGAATATCAAAACATGAAGTATAGTTCAATCTCAAAAGAAGTATTTGAATAGATTTTTATAGAGATGATAAGTCAGATAGAGTTAGTCAGAAGGGAAGTTGTTACTAAGCTGTATCATGAAAAGCTAAAACAATTCTTGATTGAATTTTGTTCATCTTCTTCATATAAAATTACATGAGATGATAAAAATATATTAGAATAACTTTAAATAGTTTTAGATACTTTATGTTAAAAATTTTTTAGTTTGGAATGTTCCGGAAAACCATTTATTCCTTCATAACTCTCTAATTTTATTAAAATTCAATTTCATATATACTATTTTTAATATATTGTTTAGCGAAAAAATGAAAAATAAGTTGATTCACAATTTCTATTTAAACCTTTTTTTTATATTACATAGGAATAAAATTAATATTTAAGTTATTCATTATATAAATTAATATATTGTAGTAAGTAATACATAATGTTTTTTAAATATTACTTGTGCGAACATTATTTAAAAGTACTCTATTCCTTTAAAATGTTTTAATTAATTTAATATCCTATATGAAATGACTTAAAGGGAGTAATTATAAAATATGAATTGTATTCTTTAAAAATAATATTTTATATACACTCCTTAATTTTATATCCTTTTAAAGAAACATAAATTTATGGGGAGTCTTATTACTTTCGTTTTAATGACACAAAATGGGTAGAAATTTATTGTTTTTGTATACATGTTTACAATCATGGGGGATATGTGAGAGAAGTTAATATGTATATATCTTTTTTGTCCTGAAACGGGGGAGAAATTTTGATCCTTATTGTGGGTGAGAAATTTATATGAGAAATGTTTGTTATATGTGAAATGGGTTTTTAATTTTTTTTCCTAATTATTAAAAAAAAAATTATTTATTTTTGTTATGATGTTTTTAATACTAAAATGGGGGGTTTTTTATCAAGTCTTGATTCAAGAATTACATTAATTTCCTTTTTCTTTTGATTCTTATAAACACCCATAATTATGTTACTAATGAACATTATCTGAAGTGAATTTCATGAAGATAATATTCTTCAGAAATTTAATCCAGAAATATATTCAAGATATTGATTTATAGGGAAATATTTATTGAAGTATTATAGATGTGTTTTAAATGAATTCTTGAAACAATATTCATACCCTAAATTTTTAAGTGTATTGTACGGTTTGATAAAACCAACATTTGAAATAACATGTATGGATCATATATCAGAAGTTGTTAGGGAAGTATTGATAAATAACCCTACATTGGTAAGAAACATTAAATTTTGAGGAAAAAAATTAATGGTACATCAACACAAAATTTTTAATCATCCATACCTTGTCACCCATATATTTGGACTTTTTTCATTTCATAAAGGAAACCTAAATTTGACTATTCAACAATAGAGTTTTAAATCAACGAGATTATCCATGACTACTACAATGACCATGAAAGAAGTAAAGATATATTAAACTCTATTTTATGACCAATTCAAAGGATATTTATTAATGTTTAGAAGTATTATATTCTATATAGTAAATAATTTAAATTCTTAAAGGATGTTACAAATCATTTTGAATTCAACTATTCTCTATTTATTGTGAAATATTTTGGGAGTTGGTTTTACCTGATGTTACTCAACCTACAATATAAAAATCAAGGAACCCTTTATCCTAAAAAAATGAGGCATACTTATGGAAAATATAGATTTGAAAAACAAAAAGTGTGTTGTTGTCTTCAGAGTTATATTGTAGATACATATGTATTTACACATCTGTCTCATCTTTTCTCTATCACTATTTGAAGACAGCCTTCACAATGTGGAAGATCTATTTTCAAATGTGTTATACTTACGATCAGAATACATATGTTAGTTTTTACTATAGTTGTGAAGTATAACATATTTTATCAATAAATTTAATATCTATTGAATAATTTGAGTTTTGGATTCTTGCACTCATTTATGGTGATGTGTCAGGTTCTTGTACTAAGTTGTTGATTAACAGTTACTTGTAAAAAACCCAATAGACTCTTAGAATCCTTCTTTTTTTCAAATATCTGAACTCAAGTGTTTTTATTATATTGGTCTCCAGATAAGTGGATATTCTAGTAAAAACTACCAAGCTCATGAAGTTGATAATTGGTAGATTATACTAGGGGATATTAGTTTCCTAAACCACTATACCTCAGTAAAATTGTTTCTTTTATTTATTTCTACTTCTCACTCATATTTAAGAGAGAAGGAAAGGTTCACTTCAAATCAAGAGAGGTGTTATAAATTGGTAATGTTTATAAGGTAACTATTCCCCCCTCATGTGTCTTAATCTTCGTCATCTTATTCCAACCTAACACTAAATATATCAAATGGATATAAAAAGTGTGTTTTAAAATGGATATATAGTTGATGTTGTTTTTATTAAGAAACGCCTCTGATTTTCAAAATTCTCATTTTCATAACCATTCCATAAAATTAAAAATAGATTTATATGGTCTAAAACATGCTCCTAGGGATTGATATGATATACTAAACTATTTTCAAATTTCTAATGGATTTTCAAAATGTTTATATGATCTTACTATTTTTATAAAAAAAAATTAAATGATTTATTTAGTTATTCTAATATATGTGGATGTTATTATATTTGGATCTTCTAAAGAGTCCTTATTTACTAATTTTTTATAAAATTAGGGAAAATGAATTTGAAATGAGTTTAGTGGGTGAAATGATGTTTTTTCTTGGTTTGTATATTTTTATAATATTGAATGAATTTAATTTAATCAATTTAAGTTGACTATATATATTTTAGAACATTCTAGTTTGGATATAATTAAAAGTATTTATAATACCATGAGTACAACCTATAAGATGGATCCTGAAGAAGCTGGAATGCCATTGGATCATAGTTACAAAGGTATGATTACAAGTCTATGTTTCTTCACTACTATCCAGCCTGGTATTTTTTTAGTGTTTTCATGTGTTCTTGTTTTTAGTAAATCCAAAAAGAGTCTCATTAAGAAGCTATTATCAGTGTTTTCAAATTCCTCAAATATACAACCAAATTTGGATTTTTCTATTCAATAAGAAAACATTGGACTTTTTACACTATCCAGATATTGATTTTTGCGGTTTCAAGTTAAATAGAAAAATCAACTTTGGAACATTTGTCTTTTGGGGAAGTCTTTTATATCTTGGTGTAGTATGAAGAAATTTCTTGTCGCACTATCTACTGTGGAAGTGGAATAAAAAATGTAGGTAGTTTCTATGATTAAATTTTGGGACTAAACTAAACATAGTTAGACTGTGAAAATTAATTCAGACATGTACCTATAAATTGTGACAACTCAAGTGCAATAAATATTTCCAAGCATCCCATGTCTCACTCTATAAAAAAGAATATTGATCTAAGACGTCACTTTTTGAGAGATATTTTTCAAAAGGGTGATATAACTCTTGAATTTATATGAATTAAACATCACTAGATAATATTTTTACTAAGTAATTTCATTCTGGGTTATTAAAGTACTTCGAACATGAATTATGAATGATAAAAAAATTTATACATTAATTTTAGGAATCCATCATTGGATGACCTACTATTAGAAAACCCAACATTGGATGAACCATAGTTAGACAACCCACCATTGGAAAACCCACCATTGAAATCCCACCATTGGATATCCCACCGTTATATGACCCACCCTTGGAAATTACCCTCCTTTATAAATTACCCTCTTTTTGAAATTACTAAACTTTAGAAATTTCCCACCATTGGAAATAATCCACCACTGATAATTTTTTTTTTCAGGTTAATAATTTTATTTTTTTACAATATATTTTTTATTTAAATTTCATTTTTAAAATCCCTAGATGATATTAATTGGGTCTTAAGTCTAATTTTGATTTACTCCCTCCCCCGTGACTATTTTTTGTTAAACCACTTCTCTACCCTTAATCTACCGACCCTTATCCTTCTCTCATATTCACCTAAAAATTCATTACATTTACGTTTTAAGAGTAAAGAGACCTGGAAATTCGTCTTATGCGGAGATGTGAAATTCAAATAATCCTAGAGAAGAATCGACCTGACCAGTAGTTGAGGAAAAAACCACCTAACTCGCAAATCATATAGTAATTACTGATAAACAAGTAAATAACGAATGGGGGTTTGCTAGAAAATTGTTGGTGCTCAAGGTGTTCATGGACCAGGGATGGATATAATGGTTTAGGGAAAAAGTTAGACAATTCTATCCTAGGTTGGATAACCAATTATTTCAATATTAGTACTTTATTTTTTGTAAAAATAAAAAATAGATTAGAAGGATGATAGATAGACATGAGGTAATATTCTCATAAAAATAATGTGCTATGTTTATTAAATTATATCATCAATTATTTTTTATGGACTATCAAGGGTCCATTATTAGTTAAAATGAATCTTTTGTGTATGATAATTAATTAGAGGAACTGATATGAGATAGAACTCTAAGAAGACCAATTCCAACAGAATTGGATGTTGAGTGGAGATTGCTCTTTAAATATATACAACACATTTTATTCCCAAAAAAGGATACATTATAACTATGAGATATCAATATTTTTATCTCCAATACATTATAAAATGTGGGGACATAATCAATTTTTTTTCAATTATCTAATATTTTATAATTTCTTGATGTGAAAGACATCAAACATGTCCAATTGTCTTATATAGTCTATGTTTATTTTGGTTGATATTGAATCCAAACAATTAGTTGATGAAGATGAGTAATTTTAACTGTATTTTGGTGGATTTTTCTTGACTAAACTCATATATAAAATTATATAGGAAATATAGAATCACTCTCAGAATAAGTGGGATGATGATGTTGACAATATCTATGCAAATTTTAATCATAGAGATTTCTATACCATATCAAAATACCTTGTTGATCCTGGCTTAGATTCAGATGAGGTAGCAGAGTATTTAGATGATGAATAAGAAGAAAATGTTGCTAATACAACTATAAAAGTGGTATAGATCCTGTTTGAGGTGCAAAATGACCCGGACATACCTATCAGTCTAGTGATATCTTTTGGTCCCTCAAGTCCCCCCCAAGATCTCTACCTACTAGAAAAAGTATTTTAAGTGAATTTGAAAAATGATAGTAAATAGAAGTTTTATAATATGAATAGTTTAAGTGTTCTTCATCTAAATATTCTAAGGAAATTTTCAATGTATTTGAAAATGAAAGTGATATTAAGGAAATTGGAAATTATTGAAGTGATGGAGACGATAAGGAAGACTGAGATGATGATATAGATGGATGTGATGATGGATCTGATCACAGTTGTCTTGATTATCATTATATGACTCCGGAACTTATTTATTCTCAACGTTTTCCAATTTATTATAGGTCTGAGGAGCGACCATTTGTTTCTAAAGATTTTAATTAATATTCTTTTAATAGATATGTGATGAGGATATATGTTGATTGGGATGAATATTTATGTTTTATAACCACTAAGTTGACCTAATAGATGTTGAACCCACCATCTTGTCTTCTAACAGGATGTGTGTCATATCTTTTGAATACTAGGAATGATTACCAGAATATGTGAGGCGTGGACTGAACTATTATGAATCTGTTGTTGACAAAATTAGTCCACCAAATCATAATGGACCTACTCGTATAGTTTTTTTTCCAGATAGATCCCAAGGGATCTTTGGCTCATTAGATTGATGATGTAGGAGAGATTTATGGATTTACCTCAGATATTCATAAAATACACAGGTTAGTATAGGTTGTTGTGCTTCACAATAAGAGAGATACTACACTCTTGACTACTATAACTACACCTACTACTTTAGATACATTTTCCAGAGATGACCTGAAGTCTTTCAGAGAGACAACTATTTCTGATTTCTAATTTATTTTTAGGGGTTATGAACCCATGGTCATGGAGACAAGTTAGACTGATTCTAGAAAAATATTTGAGTTAGTTGTGTTTGACATCTATCCAAATATCATTTATCATATTCAAGAGGTTGATATTAAAAACATATTTTTTGCCTATATGATGGAGTCTTTGAGGTATTTGATAGAGGAGAATAGGACCTCTTATGGTTCCAGTATTTCTGGTTTTGAAAAAAATTGGTGACATTAAGTTTTTTATATTCTACTTATAGTATCCACCTCCCTCATTATGAGTTTATATAGAGTTTATTCGGTCTATTTTCAGGGAGGAACATCAGGATTTGTTTTGAGATGTTCATCCTACTCATCAAGAGGATCTGGGGAAAATCCAGTAATATGGTGAAAATATTTAAAAATTCGTTAGGGAATGTCTAAATGAATCCATAAGTGATAAATAACACATATAATTGGAAATTAAATATTACCTTTCTTGGATTTACACCATGAATTAATTGCACTCTATCTTAAAAAAATTTTCTTATAACATTCAGATACTAGCAATTACTTAAGCTTTCTTACAGAAGATCAATCCATTGAAGGTGATGAAACCAATGCATCAATTATTTACAGAGTAAAATAAATATTTATTTATTGAAATAGAACATAATAGTGACATTATTATAAATAGAATCAACTTGATGAAGCCTTTATTGAATGTGTTTGGTATGGGAATAATATCTCATTAAGACATTTTAGTGACTTCCAATCTATATAATACATCCACTACCATTGAAAAGTTTACACCAACTGTCTTCCATAATCCAAATTCTCATTTACCTCATATGTTTCAGCCTCTTAGATTGTCTCTAGTGAAAGAAGTATGACATCTTTGACCAGTGATTATCAGAGAGCAACCACCTCCTACCACAATTCCCCTAGCCTCTACCTATGTGCCCTTGTCTCTGATAAGGGAAAAGAACATACTATTCTTAGTACCTAGGTTGAGAGTGATTCAAATTAGATATTTTTATTTTATATATATTTTATTATATCATTCACTTTGAATTTAATACACTCATTTTTTTCTTAATTTAATTTTCTTTATTATTTTTTTGTTCATTGAATTTAATGTTTATTATCTTCGTTTTATGATAATAAACAAATGAGTAGAAAAATTATTTAATATCTTTTCTAGGGATTATATTTATGTGTTTTTTAATTTATGTTTTTGTTACCCTCTTATACTATATCAATGATAACATATTTATTTATTTTATTTTTTTAAATTAATTATCAAATTATCCCATTGGATTTTTTAAGTGTTAATAAGATATCATTTCTTTTTCATCTACATCTATTTTATTCCAATTCTTATTCTATACATGGTTTCTAAAATTCCATGATTTGTTATCATCCAATGTTGGGGAGATTATTGAAACGTTCATGTTTAAATGGGAAGTGTATTAACAATTCCTTTTTTGATGCTAAAAAGTAGGTTTCTTATGTTTTTAAAGAGTTTTATGTTGTATGATAGTATATTATTTTATAATTGAATAAATATTGATAAGTGTTGAAATGAGTCATTGTTAGTCCTGACTGACCACCAGAGATGAGTCATCACTATGATTGAATTGTTGACAGGGATAAGTCACTTCTAGATTTGAACCACCACTAGATGACCGACAACCAGATGGCCTACCATCAGATGAGTGATCATTGTACATCAGTCACCACTGAAACTTTAGAACATCCAGATGAGTTACCTCCATATGACATTCCACAATTTCACCTACCATAATATTTTCCACCACTGAACATGAGTCATCCCACTATTTGATACCCCTAGATAACCTACCCCCATCCCGACTCTCTGATAGAAAGACACACTGATAGAAATGAGTCACCATCTGCATGTTCCACCATCTCAATTCTGAGTCATTTAAATTAAATGTGCCCAACATATATATTATAATTGATGTGAATGATTATTTAATTACTTCCCTTTATTTTTTCAATGGATGATTTTAAGAAAAAATTAGATCACATTACAAGGTTTCATAAAATCATCATGATTATCCTTCGTCATATGTTCATTATTTCATTTAAATTTATTTCCAATGAAGACACTCTCTAAAGATTATGTGTGATAAAGAAGTGAATTTATTGTATACTAGGAGTATCATTGATCAAGAACTTACATGTTTCAATATTACACACATTCATCAGTGAAAGTGTGGAACTCATTAATAATCAACATCATACACAATATACAGAGAAAGGGTATATTATGATGTTTTGTTTTATTTCTAATTTAATTGAATAATATCTAGATCCTATACAATATAAATATGGGGAGACTCAAGCATCTTGGGAACTTCAGATCATGTATAACTTCCTTTTCTATTTCTTATTGATTACTCATTCTATTTGTTGTTTTTACTTACGACCAGTGTTTTACATGTTCTATTTATCAAAAAACATGTTATCCTTTAATAGAACTAGATAATTCAATATATTATCACCTATATATTTTTATTTTTTATCCATAGTGCTTTTGGACGGGGTCCTTGTGTTTCTAGAGTTATTTTCATCCAATGTATTCGTTTGGAAGAGGCCTTTGAGCCTCTAAAGATTATAAGTTGTTGTTTGGATACCCATTATATTTTTTTGAAATAATTTTAGTTATATAATCTTGTTGGTAGTGGCTGATTGAAAGTTGAATTGTATTTGGCGTCAACTGGAGACAGAACCCCTAGTTTAATTCCATTGTGTGATTTTGTTCTGTTTTTTTAACATCAAGGCTTCAAAATGTATTTTATTGAAACTATAAGAAAAGATACATTTTTATAGTGAATATTAAAATGTGTTTATATTAGTATTTGATTGAGTAAATTGATTTGAAATGTTATATTAATTTTCATGTTGTTTTAAATTTTAACTAATCATGATTTTAGTAATATTTTAAATCATCAAAATTTTATTAAACTACCATTTTGATCGATTGGGAAATTTTTTTTAAATTGTTGTATTTTATTTGAACTTGTTTTTAATAGAAATTTTTATTGGGATATAAATTCTCGCTAAATTTATTTTATCACTCCAAAAACCAATTATGATGATTTATTTTGTTACATAATCACTTAATTTTAAGTTAGATGTTTTGGGGGTCTCTATTTCATAAACGCAAAACAAATTTGGTTGGTCAACCATGGAAAATGAATCAATTTTATATTATTTCCAGAAATATAATCATGAAATAACTATAATTTTTATATATTAAATATAATTTAATTACTATCCATGAATGGTGGACATGATAAATGATCACATATCTTCATTAAGATTGTAATCCACACGTACACACAAATAGAGTTATCATTTTCTAATTGATGGATGTTTAAGAAATAATATGATATATTATGTTTATATAATGATAATAATTACATAAATAATATATATATATAATAACATTAAATACATAATTATAAAAAACATTAGTGGAAGTGATGTAAAATTAAACACATCACTTCAAGGTGGTGGTAATCCACATGTATACACGAGTAAAGTTTTCGTTTCCCGTAGGATAAAAATTTAGATGAAAAAGGGTATTACCATAATAAAAAAACATAACGTATATGAAAGATACGTTTTATCTCTTCATGGTTTAATAAGATTTTAATTAGGCTTAAGAAGAAATATATTTCAAATATTCCGTGAGGATTTATACTATCTCCTCAGATAACATCATTGGATCACACCTCAAGCCTCATATTTTTGGAATTTTAATGATTAAAGGACCTCTAATATGTGGTAATTTAAGATTATAAGATATTTGTGTTGGGTTTTTCTGAACTATAGTTCTCAAAATGTGTGAGAAATAGAGGATAAGATGTTCACTTTTATAAGTGAGGATACGGGCACTCTAGGTATTACATGAAATGTTAAATTCATAAAAATTAATTTTCATTTTAAAGTGAAATAAAATTAATATATTAATAATATAGTATTATTTGGAGTCATAATAATTTTATAAAATAATATTTAGACATTGTTTTGCTATATTTTTACCCTTATCTATTTGTATTAACCCTCATTAACCGTTTTGAGGATTACCCTAATATAATTGTTTTACCCTATAAGAGTCCTGGAAATTATTATAAATAGAAACACATACCATAAATAGACCTTGGTTAATGTTATAAATCATAAACCATTTTCCTTTTTTAAATTACTGTTTTTATTAACTTTAAATCATTCAAAAAACTATTTTCATTTATATAATATTATTAATGTCATTTTTGTAAATATACATTTAATTTTACAATTAGACATAAAAATAGTAATTTATTCAGAATAAAAACCTTTAAAACCTAATATAATATTGTATATTGATCTATAAAATTAATAAAACACTATAAATCACCCAAAAAAATATTCTTTTATGGTTTTTAAAATTATTTTCTTTATTTTTCTACTCCATTCACAAAAACTGTGTCGACATTGTTTAAGCATTTAAGAGAATTATTTCATCATTCAAAAATAAAAATAAATAAGCTTGATAAAAAAATAATTTATATTTAAAATCAACATTTATAAAAAACAACCTCATTTTATATCAATAATATTTTTAGAGATATTAAAATAAAGAGAGGGGCATTTTGTTTTTATTAATTATTTAAAATTGTATTATAGTTGTAATCAAAATAAAGTAGAAATAAATTAAAAAAATTTATAAATTTTGTTTATTGTTGACAGACACTTATACAATGAAATAAATACAATTGTAGAAGATATTTTTAGGAATTTTCTAATTTGTGTTTAACCTTTATTACCCTTTTTCACTTACTAATGTGACAAATATTTACTATAGTTATAATTAATAATGAAAAAATAATAAAATGAACATATTTAACAAATATATATATATATATATAATGATTATAAATATGGTATCAATATTTCAATATTTAATTGCTATGAGTTTTAAAAAATAATTTAATATTAAAATCATAAAACACAATGGAACACCATTTTTTGGAAAATGCATTTTAAGCCCAATATAATCTCAACCCAAATTCCGGAATAATGATGGATAATTTTTAATTAATATGATAATTTATTATTAAAATATAATTATTTTAATTTATGATACAATGGTATTTTTAAATTACTTTTTTAATGAAGATAAATGTTAGTTTATCAAAAATATCAACATTTTACTATTCACTAAAGAATCAATATTTTTAGAAAAAATCAACATGTCACCTAAGGATATATTTGATATGATGATATCAATAAATAATTTCCATTTCTAAAATTCATATTAAAAAATTTAGAAATTTTTCATTTAAATAAAACCATATAATACAAGAAAATAAATTTAATAAGATTAAAACCTTTTCATTTTGGACTGAAAAAATAAATAATATTATTAAAATTAATAAAAATATGTAAAATATAAATATTGAATATAAATAACTCATTAAATGTATTATTAGCATTACTCAGGTTGATATATTATTTTCATTTTTGGAAATCACATCTTCTTGATTTTAATCAATACTTAATTAAGTGGGGATATTTTTCATTCATAAAATTTTATGATTCCCTTGTTTCATATTTTCCATATAGTCTTCCCACAAAACCATAACATGATTAATTACATTATTCTATAAGACATTCTATCGATGTCCAAGAATATGTACTTTTCTTTTCCCATTTTAAATCTCTTACTGCAATGGAACTACTTCAAGGATCAAAACTCCACCTAACACAGATTTTCTTAACAACGAAACATGAAATATATCATATGCCAAAAATAAACTTTGTGACAAGGCCATTCAGTAGGAATCTGATCATATATTTAAGAGGATTTCATGAATCCAAAAGAACCATGGTCTTAAATTCACCTCTAAATGAAACACAAAATAATTTTCCATATTGATTCTTTAATAATAACATGATCACCCTCCTCAAAATAAAGATATTTCCTCTAGTCATCCACATAATTTTTATTCCCACTATAATATGTCATCATATATTGATAAAAAAATCTTATACATATTATCCTTTTATTTTACAAACTGTAGTCCCAAAAATGTGCTTTCACCAAATTCATCCCATCTAACTTGAGTCATACATAACATTCTATATAATTCCTCAAAATGTGCACTATGTATACTCTAATGATTTATATTATTATAAAAATATTAAACCCATATAAGATAATGATTCCAAATTCTTTGAAAATCCAATGAATATGCATGAATCAGGGCTTTCAATCCCATAATCATTTTTTCAGGCCATCCATCATATTGAGGATGAAAATATGTACGAAAATATAATTCAGTACCTACCAATTTTGAAGGCCATTAAAAACATAATAGTAAAACTTGGGAGATGATTAAATACAATGGATAGAGGAACTCCATATAACCTGACTATCTTTTTGACGTAGATTCTAGAAATCTAATACAAATATATATTATATAAAATGGTAAGTAAATGTTCATATATAGTTAGTCGATAAAAAATTACCCAAATTAAATTATTAGGTAAATATTACTTTATTAATCACGACAAATAATCCACATATATATATTTTCCACATCCACTTAAGCACTGGAAATAGAAGAATTATATCGTTCAGTAGTTTTCATTCCTATTTAACATGTGGAAAATTAAAATACCACATGTTAAAATCTACAATATCATTCTTAATTACAAACCACTAGTAATATTCTCTATGATCTCTATATATATTTTTACTTCTAGTATTAATAGAAATGTTAGAGTTATTAGATTCACAAAACAATTCCTATTTAACTGGGAGTTAGCTGCCAAAAAAAACATTTTTCCAAATTAGAAAACACCTTCCATGCCAATTTTAAATTTTCGTAACATACTATTTTTTAGTAGTTTGAAATTTCTTTATAACTTAGGGCCTTACTTCAGTGTATTCTTAATTAGGAATAATAATGTTGACTGGAATGAATCCTAAAAAATAGAGGATGCCCCTAAACACATAATTTATAGTCCATCATTAAATAAATCATTTACCAAAGGATCATGTTCCAAGTATTGTATAGTTAATGATACAGTATATTTTCTAAAAAAAAATTATGTACTTTTTTTCATTTCCATGATGGAAATCAATTATGCATTAAAAATCCTTAATCCGTTCCAACCATATTATATGCCTCATGTTTAACTCTATCCGAGTGAATATACAGTTCAAAATTTTTATGATAAGTATATATTTTACACATTACTCTATATAAATAATTCCTCTATATTTTTAAAGTAAAATAATATATTTTTTAATTCCATTTCATTTTTAGGATAATTTAACTAATGATGTTTGCATTGATTTAAAGCATAAGAAATCACCATTTCATTCTAAATTAGAATATAACAAGGACCCTTAAATGAACAATAACTGTAGAGGAAAAATTCAACATTTCAATAGGACAAGTAAAAAATTTGATCATTCACAAATCAGGTTTTAAGTTATAAGAAAACATCTTCTAAATATTTCATCCGTATTAATTTAACTGCTTTTCGAGTGAACTTATTTAAGATGCCAGATTAATGATTTTTTTTCAAAAACCTAGTGGTAGTAACATTACTGGTCAATGAAAACTAGTAATATTAATATAATTTTTTGGTCTTGGATATTCTTCAACAATCAAGGTCAATAATTATGAAATCATAAGAGACAAAAATTTTATGGACATATAAATTTTCTCACCCAAATTAACGGTTAAGAAATTTTTATATTGCCATAATTATTTAAAGGATTAAAAAATTTTATATGTTTATTTCATATTAATAATGAATTTTAATATCTAAAAATATATAATCAATAATCCCAAATAGAATCATATCCAAATATTTATGGACAACACAATTTATATGACCATGAATAAATTCGGTGGATTATAAAAACAAAAGGGAATATCTAGATACTCATAATTCACATTGAAAAATGCTATATTTGGAAGATCTTCATCCTTCAACAAAAAATAATGGTACCCTGACCTAAAATTAGTTTCTGAAAAATGTGGTGCTCCCCAGAATTAATAAAATAAATCATCGATATGGGGAAAATGATACATGTTCAAAACTATTATGTTATTCATGGATATATATTCAATTTAACGAATCATTGAAAATATTTCATTTTAATAAATAAAATTTGAGCACCAGTATATCACCTCAGGTTTTAGGTATGCTATCATTTTATGATTTTCTATTTATTTTATGAGTCATTAGAAGACATTTCTAGAAGAGTTTAGAGGAGTAAAAGTAAAACAATGTGGAATTTTTCTATAGGGTAAATTCATATCATGAATAAGGATTTCAAGAAATAGATTTTTTTGGGAAGATATAATGAAATATTGCATATCATGAATGGATTTTAGTAGTTATATTCCCCAGGTAGTTCATTACATGAAACATGTTCATGATATGGACCTTATTTTTTATAAATTTAAACCAAGGAGAAAATTATTTCCATTTAGGTGACCCATTATATATTCAAAAAGTTAATGTGTTATTCATGTCATCAAAGCATTTAGACCCAATAATTTTTAAACCATTCCAATAGTAGTGAACCCTCATTCTGATTTTCTCTTATCATCTCAATCTCATGGTAAACATGAGGTGATTTCTGGTGGTCTTTCAAATTTAGACTCTGATTCCAATGAATCCATGGGAATTTATTTTGGGAAATAAAATCATAGGATCTCATTCATCATTACTTTACTAGATCACAATGTGTTTTATTTAATGTAAAAATAATTTTTTTTAATAACTATATCTATGAGAATGTATTTCTATTTATGAAATCATATTAGGTATTGATTGAGATATATAAGGAATAGGTATGATCAATTGAATTTTCATAGATATTTAATTCCAAGTAAAATTATGGTAGTTGTATTATATCTCACTCTACTCTATTGAAACGTGATTCCTGGAGGTTTTCTAAATTAATGTAGTAATATGTTTGAAATCCATTATGAAATTGTTTTTCAAAACAATTTTTTTGTGATTTTGAAAGGGTTAGTTTTTAATGATGAAATTTATGAATAAATAAATGATTATTTTTTATCTTGGAATAATTGCGTTTATTTTTATTCTTTTGAAAATTGGATGGAGTAAGGGAATGAATGTAATGCCATCAAAATGATAATGAATAATTTCTTTAAGGTACCTTAATAAAAGGGGTTCCCCATGTAATGAATTTATGAAATTATGGGTCACTAATCACGAGTATAGGGTGGTAGATGGATGAAATACATCTGTGTATTGTGTGTGGTGGTGTGAACATAGGCCGTTTATTAAAATTATTATAATATTTAAGGAATCATTTTTATTTTTATTTTTGACATGGGGAACATGTTCTTGGATTTGATATAAAATTTGTATCTATTTTCTTTAAAATGTACTAACTTTTTTATCATAGTTTCATGTGTTCGGAAATATTTGGGGATTATGTATTAACTGTAATACTCACCCCTACATGGGAACAATTCTATGATTTCATATGTTGTCTTCTAAGAGGAAATGATGGGGAAAATTTCATACTTCATTAGTGGCATTCCCTAATGTTGTTATTTCATTTAGTAGATATTGAGCTATATATTGTTTATGTAATAGTCTGTTGTGGTTCCAAATGGTCTCCTTGGTCTTCATTTTCTAAATTTTTCTTCCTGAAACATTAATTTCCTTGTACTCTTATATTGATATTGTCCTTTTACTAACATTTTATTGAGTTATATTTTTTATTTTCTCATGCATCATATAGATTATGTTGGTTTTCTCAGCATTCCTTCTAGGTTGTTTTGGTTCTTGTGTAAAATTACTCCCCGATCTTCTCTTAATCCTCTAGAATTTATTTTGAGCCTTTGGTGCCATGGGGATGTCACCTATGGTTAGTATCACTTATATCTCTTCACAAGACATTGAGTTCGGGCCAAATGTTACAAATGGTATCAATATTGTTTGGTCCTTGAGTTGGGATAGTAGTAAGAAGATAGAACTATCATAACATGAAATATATATCATAAAAAGATATATCTAAATTCATTTTACTAAACATCAAGTTTCTCGGTTTTTTGGTACAAAATTATTTTAAAACACATCCATGAAAATTTTCAACTCATTGTTGTGGATTTAGCCGATGAGTGTGTCATATCATGCATTCGTATCAAAAATTTCATCTTGGTATTCATTATTCATGTACTATTTAATTATTTTTAATGAATATTAAAATAGTTAAAATGGATGATTTTTGAAATGATAATGAAAATGATGGTCGATAATGGTGATATAAAATTTTGTATTTCATTAATTCATAGTGTGTGATGGATAAATTGCATATTTTTATAGTTATTGAAAATGGAACATGAATGAAACTATAGGAATTGTTAGGAAGATGCTATGAAAAACAAGGTTTCACATGGTCCACAAGTGGACCAAAAACTTGTATAGAGAATTGTAAAATATTTTTAAGGCATTAATAGATGAAATTAAAATGAGGAACCAAGAAAAGTGGATAATTAAGTGATGTTTTAAAAACAATGTACACCTATTCTTGAAGGTGGTTTTGAACTTGAAAATATGAATTGTGGAATAACCAAATGGAATCCAAATATTTGATTGAAGATACAAATCCTTTTTATTTAAAATTATATTGAGTTGTTTAACATGGAAGTGGTAGTAGGAAACGTTATTTCTAGGAATCCAACTTGAGGCAGTGTGATTGTTTCCATGGAAATAGGTAGCAACTATAATGATGAGAACTATCATAATAGAGACACCTATTCTCAAGTATGTGGAGCACATCAGACTTAAGCTAATTATCCAGATAATTTTCTTGAAATATCTGATTGCTAACTCGACTGTTTACAATGTGTTTTTTTTATACACATGATGAAATAATGAACTGAAACACCGAGGAATTTCCATTATTATGGAAATAAAGGTTATATTAAGAAATATTTTTATACACTTTTAAAATAACCAGGTTTTACATTCAAGAATAAGTGTCTGGTATTATATACTCATAAGAAATATCTCCATTGAGCTTGTTATTTTCTATAAATACATATAAAGAAATATGCTTCTAGGAACACTTCGGTTGCCAAATAATCACCATAATAATGAATGAAGAGGTATCCTATAATATATAATCAGTTGTTTTATGTATTATAGTAGGCTATAACAAATGAGAAACTTGTTCCCCCCATGTTGTGATCTACTATTAATGTAAAATACAATGTTATGAATTTCTTGTTTGGCACTAGAATGTCATTATCATTCATTACTTCTTTCACGGTTAATCAATTGGGACAACACATGGAAGTAATGACTCATGTGATGAGTATAAAGACACCCCTTCAAAATAGGGAGTGAATAACATTCAAATGGATGGGGTGTTTCATTACAATCAATACAGTGAGATTTATCAAGGAATTTATAATCGTGGAGATATAATTTTTTTATTTAATCATTGTTATGATTGAATGGTGAAATTTTTAATCCCACATCAACTGAAAATCTTATAAGTGACCTTCACATTCCAATATGGAGATCCCCATATATTCAATGGATACATGGATATAAATATAGGTAGAAAAAGAAAATTAGTGATAGTGGATTAAACCAACTATGGAAAGTTAGAAGAAATAACCTTTAAAGCTGTTGATAAAATACTAAATTGGACTCTTCCCGCTATAGTGTGTCAATAAACAGATGTGTTTCTGAATGATTTCTCTATGTTACCACCGAAATAGGATATCTAATTTTTTATGAATCTACTCCCAAGAATAAGACCTATTTCTCTCTCATATTACAGAATGGTTCTTATAGAGTTAAGACTGTTAAGGGTTCAATTAGAAGAGATTGAATATAAAGACTTCATTATAATTAGTACATCACCATGGGTAGCACCAATTTTTGTTTTCAAAACGGAAGATGGTTCTATCTTCTTATGTGTTTATTGCTATAAATTTGATCAAGTTAAAATAAAACATTGGTATCCTTTTCATTAAATTAGTGATATATTTGATCACGTAAAGGTATCCTAGTGGTTCCTTAATATTTATCTAAGCTGAAGATATCATCATCGTAGATTAAAAAATATTTTATTTCAAAAAAACCATTTAACAGTAATTATTTTTTTTATGAATATGTCTTCAAATCCTTTTGGTGGTTTTTACGATCGTCATGAGATTTTACCATTTTACTTAATATCATGTCGATATATTAGTTCCAAAATATTAAATATTTTATAACATGTATATTAATATTTCATTTAACCATAATATTTGTGTTAGGATGAGCCTTTAAGGTGCTAATGGAAAATGAAACCACATCATCCATGATGGAGGTAAATTGGCACCCCATAGATGATGTTATCATTTTTCGAATAAAAGGGTGGGGAGAAGGGGTTTGATGATTTATATTACATTAACATAATAAAATTACATTATATAAGATACTAGATTTATCATGTATGTTTGTATAGTGTTGTTAAAGATATGATGAGAAAATTAAAAAAATTAAAAAATTTAATAGAGAACGAAAGAATATTCTACCTATTTTATAGTGTCTCCTTGGTAAACTCTATAAGGCACATGAGATTGGTATTTTGGTGAGGAAATTAAGAGAAAGATGTGGGGAAGAGGTTTTTGGAGATGAAGTGGGTAGAATATAAGAATTCTCCAGGTCTTAGATGTCGTATGGAGAAGGGGTGTTATTTATAGTGGAGGGAAGGAGTTTTTTTATTATATAATACATTTGTTTATTATTTTACACAAGACTATCAATAGTTACGATTCTTGTGACCAAAAATAATAACTAGTTAATGTGATTTCGAACTAATTATTCTTAAATAATCCATACATCACCCATGAATCAATAATTCATGTACTTAACTAATACTATAAATTAATATATTTCACTATTCACCAAAGAAATAAACTATTTTAGAAAAATCCCAAAATCACCATAAACAGTTTTCAACCTGTTGATTTAAAAAATAGCCACCATTTTTTGAAAATAATTCTCTAAATATGAGAAATTTAATTTTTAATTAAATAATCAATCATTCAAAAAATACAAATTTTAAAATTATAACTCGTTTTATGATACTTTTAAAAATTAATTAATGACTCATAAAATTATCATATATATCAGAAGATAACAAAATATTAATTTATGGATATTATTTATGCATATAAATATATTTTTTAAATCATTAAATTAATTATAAAATCATAAATAATTATTTATGCTTCACGAACATACCAACACTAACTTTATCATTTTTAAAAAATTTATTTAATTATTCCATGACATAAATATATCATATTTCAATTAATAAGATACCTAAATTTTATTTAGACATTCATAAGTCAGGTTATTATTCTAATGGTCAAATCACTATTCCTAATGGTTACATTACTATTCCAATAGTCACGTCAATATTTAATGGTATATCATGGTAAATTTAAACTTGATGTTGCATACAACATAAGCTATTGAGTAAATTTAATTTACTTAAATATATAAGTATCATTTTTCTTGGGGTATAATATTCTTCCCTCTTTTGGATAAGTTGTCCTAAAAACTTTTCATTAATATTTTATTCTAAACAGACAACGGTGGTTATTCTTCATTATATCATCATGTTCCCACATCGTTTCAGCGATATTATGGTTCCCCCAAAGAACAATTACCTTTAGAGTCATTTTACTTTAAAATACTTGGTCTCTTCTATCAAGAATCTTGATAGGCTATTCGTAGTAAGATAAATCATGTTCCAGTTCTATTTCCTCATAGGTGAGTACATGCATTGGGTCTGACATATACTTATTTTAAAATGATATGTGGAATACATCATGAACTTTGGATGGACATAGAGGTATTTATAATACGTAAGTTATAGCCCTAATTCATTCCAGAATTTCAAATGGTCTATCATACGAAGGTATTAGTTTCCCTTTCCTACCAAACATTTTGAAATCCTTTCATGTATACAATTTTAGAGTGACATGATCTCCAACTATAAATTCAAAATCCTTTCTCAGGATGTCAGCATAACTATTTCTCTTAATTTTAGATGCTTTAATATTTGCCTGAAAAGCTTATCCAATTATTGTTTTTTCTTCAATAAGTTCTAATCCTCTACTTTCATCACACCAATTTCATCCCAAAAAGTTAGAGTATGAAATGTATTTCCATATAATGATTTATATGGAACCATTTGAATACTATAATGAAAACTATTATTGTAAGAAAATTCTACCAATGGTAAATATTGACTTCGCATACCTTGAAGGTCAAGTGAGGATGATCTCAACATGTCTTATAATGTTTGTATAATCCTTTAGTACTATCAATCGGTTTGAGGGAGATAAGTGTTACTCTAATGAAGTTTAGTATCCAAATAATTTAAAATAATATTCTATAATTTTTATGTAAAATAGATATCTGGATCAGAAACAATCAATATAGTTGTACTATGCATTCTTATAACACCATTAATATTGAGTCTTTTTAGAGGTTTTGAGAAGTAAATCTTCTCTTATAGTAGTGAAATGTGCCAATTTTTTAATTTGGTTAACAATAAACCATATCATATCATTCATTATAGAATAATTTGGTAAAATAGTGATGAATTACATAGTAATATCATCCCACATCCACGTATGAATATGTAGAGGTAGTATGAATCATATTGGATGTTGTCTCTTAGAATTTACTTGTATAAAAACTCTTCATCTTGAATCATAGTTTGTAATTTCTCTGTTCATATTATCCCACAAAAAATTTTCCATCATATATTTATACATATTGGTACTACTAGAGTATATAAATAAATTTGATCCATGAGAATCATCTAATATTTTTCTTTTTAGCTCAGGTTTTGATGGAACACATTACCTCGTTCCAAATTTACAAATTCTATCATCATACATGAAGTCCTCCAATATTTAATCTTTATTGGGTTTAATTTTCTTTTGAAAATTCTCATCATCATATTGAGAAATGTTTATCTTCTCCAGAGAATATTGTTTGAAAATAATTTGAAAAAGGAGCGATGTTTCCCCTTCTTTAAGAATTCTAATATCTATGAAAACATAGGGTGTATTAGTAACTCCAAATAGAATTACCACAAAATCGTTATGCACATACCAAATCTGAAATGATATCTTCAAAATATATTCATTCTTTAAAAACAATTGATGATACAGATAATGAATGTCAATCTTTAAAAAATATTGATCTCCAAGAAGTTGATCAAATGAATCATCAATGCAAGGAATAAGATAGTTGTTATTTATTGAAAGAACATTTATTTTTAAATAGTCTATTAATAGTCTCAAGGATCCGTATTTCTTTTTTAAAAAAATAATAGGGGATCCCCACAGTTAAAACTAGGCAGAATAAATCTTTCATTAATAAAATCCTATAGTTTTTATTCATCTCCACCAATTTTATAGTGGAAATTTAATTATGGATCATTGATATTGGTCTTGAATTATGAATTAAATCAATGGTAAACTCTAGTTTATTCTTGGGGGTGTCCATTTAATTCCTGTAGAAACACATCAATTTATTCGTTTATAATAGGTATATCCTCAATTTTATCACTACCATATTCATCCTTAGATTGTTTTCTATTCCTACCAAGGAATATCATTCAGTATAACTATTGGGGTAAGATCTGGATAATAATATAATGATTAAGTTTCTTCTCTAATGATAAAGGATTATACATCTTTCTCAAAAATTAAAATTGTTTCATTCATGCATTAATGTTTTACATGATATTTTAAAATACATTCCATACTACGGATTATATCAAATTCAACCACTAGTATAATGATAAAGTCATCAACTAAAGCCTGTTTATGTATGATAAAGGGCACTGAGTGACGCATTATTTCGGCAATGATACTTCCATAAAGACTCTTGACTAGAAATTAACAAATTAAATCATAAGATAAATGACTTCTTTTCATGAAAACCATAGTAGATTTAAAAGAGTAAAATCATCCAAAATAAAATAAAGCATTGGGAAAATTAGATCATATGATTAATGTACCTGCCACCACATCATCAGATACTTCTACTTTAGTTATGGTGACTGCATATGCTTGGTCATCTCCCCTAGGACTCTTATATGGTATATTCTCTTGATGCTTGGGATATTTATATTTATAATTCCCCATTTCATTACTGCTAAATCATTAAACATCATTATGTTTTTTTCATCCCCTTTTATTCATGAGATTAATGAATCTTTTCTCTACACTTATAGAAAACTTCCATGCCTTTCAAGAATTTCCTATGATTAATCATTCCACAATTTTAACATAATGAAAATTAATTCATTACTCCATTCTTAAATTTTGATTCACATTTTCCACAGTTATCATAATACATCTTCTTATCTTGATTTCCCTTGAACATATAGGATCACAAAAATTCATTCTCTATTTTTATTTCAATTAATATGATTTCATCTTATGATGAAAATGCTTAAGAAGGTGGTGCACTTCAGGGACATGTAATAAGACCTTAAAATAAATGATCAATATTGTTTTCTGATTTAGGTATATAATCTATAAAATACTAGACTTGTATTTTGAAGGTATCCTCAGACTCTACAAAATTATCTTATTCATTTATTCAATGTGATAATAGGTTTTCTCTTAATTTCAGTTCATTTCTCACAATGGAAATATTTATTGAAGAATATTTCATTGAAGGATTTGAAATCCACATATTTTAATTCATCTTCCTCAATTTTATTATAAATTAATGACCAATATTTATCAAAATCTCCCTTGGGAAAATATACATCCATTAATACCTTTTCATTTTCAGTGCATCCTGATTCCAAAAATATCATTTCAAGAGAATTGATCCACTGCTCAGCTATAATTAGATTAGTAGTCCCACTAAAATATAGTGGCTTCATCTACATGAAATGATCTAACATTGGTGTAATGTGGATATTCATCATAACCTCAGTAATATTTCCTAATATTTCTATTATCTACTCAACTCCAACACTAATTGTGTTGAATTGATCTGTGGGGAAATCCCTACATTTCCTCTTGGTATTGATTCCATTTCATCCATTAGGCGACATCAATAAACAAATGAGAAACCAGTGTTAGATCATAATCATCATGAATATTAAGCCAGAAATTTACTATGAGTAATTGTTGTAATTCTGAATTATACTTAACCTCTATTTCCCAATGTTTTTACTTAACTAGCTCTAATACAAACTATAACAACACTTACCCTAGTATCATAGAGTCCATGGTTACTTTATAAAAATGGAATTGATATAGGAGATAACATCACCAAGGATAAATAGGTCTAGTAGTATTGAAGAACATGATACATACAAGGTTCCCTTATTACATTGGTATTTAAACATATAACATAACAGCTGGAAATAAACTTCTTCTTTAACAATTATTCAATGATCTCATCTTCATAACCTAGGGAAGGAAACCAAAAAAAAGGTTGAGATCAAATTTTTAGTAAGGGTTACATGAATCAATAATAAGTGAAGCAATGTCAAAAGAGGAAAATCATTTTGGCAAGGTAAATAACTGAAAATAACAAGGCACCAATAAAAAAATAATGTAATTGAAACCTATGATTTTGTTATAGTGGAAATCCCATGGAAAGTATTTTCAAATTACTGAAGAAAAAAATGTTTAATTATTGGATGCCATGTATCTGGAACATGAACCATGATCATCAATACTTTTTTAAGATCGTTTAAATTTTTTGGTAGATACGTGATAGATTCTACATGGAAACTAACATGAAGGATTTATTACCAACTGCTATACCTAGTGAGACCTATCAATGAATCGAGGGGCTATATAATTTCGATCCCCAACTTTCACTACAGGTACAAAGAAATATTCACATATAGATTTAATTCCGGAATAATATGCCTTATCAAAACTTATATATTGTGTAGAGGATACAGATTGATCAATATTTTCTTAGTCAAAATAACACTCAAAATAAACACTATACTTAAAAATGGTATATGATGAAGACAATAATAATATCCTCGATATAATAAATATGGATATTTAATGAAATATTCAATGAATAATGATAATAAATATAAAAGGGAAAATATACAGACACTACACATGAGGAATAAGTGGTGATTAAGTCATATCTCATAGAAATAAAAGTGAGATGAAAAACCCCTTACCTAATGTCTCAAATTGTTCTACACTTATAATAAATTTCCTAGATAATAAAATTATATTTATTATTCAAATAATTTATAAACTTTAATACATGTATATTATTTATTATTATTAAATTAGGTTTATGTATGACCTTTTTGATGAGTTTTAAGATTTAATTTTTCATTTATGGAGTGTTCATTTTCTTTGTTTTTCTTGATATGTTCACATGTATACAAGTATGGAAGTTTGTGTAAAATGGGAATAGTTTTACAAAATATATATTGTATTTTATTAATGAAATTATATAATTTTAAATGATATTATATATCATTTGGTTATATGTTTTGACAATTATTCATTATAAAATACTTTAATAAAAATGTTATAATTTATTTTGGCAATTTTTATGACCATCACAAACTTATATCATTTTATTTAATATCTTAATGGTTGATTTGTTCCACAGAATAATTTAATAAATAAAATTTATGAAAAGATATCATTTAACCATAATAATGGTTTAATGACCCGCTAAGAAGGTGGTAATGGAAAATGAAAATGCATTGTCTATGATAGTTGTAAATCAAAACATCAGGGATGTCGATTTCATTTTTTGAATAAAGGTGAGTAGAGATTGGGGTTGATGATAGAAATTAAATTAACATAATAAAATTACAGTATATAACATATTTTATTTGTCATTCATATTTTGATAGAGTATTTAAGAAGAGGATAAGAATATAACACAATTTAAATAAAGTAAAAGAATTTTAAAGAGAACCAAAGAGGATGTTAACTATTGAATAACATATCCTTGAGAACCTCCCTAAAGAACATTTCATTTTTCTTTTAGTGAGATCCACTAGACCAACACATGGTAATAGTATTGGTAGTGTAATTGGGAAAACTATAAGCAAGATCCAATTCTTAGAAGGTGCGAGGAGCTGGGGTTGTGATGGGTGGTGAGGGGTGGTAGTTATAGTGGAAGAGAGGGGTGTTTTACATTTTTTATTCATTTGTTAATTATTTTTTCTCAATACTATAAATAGTGATGATTATTTTGGCTAAGTAGAGTATATAGTTCATTTTATTTCAAACTAATGTTTATTGCGTCATCCACACATCATCCATGACCCAATAATTCATGTATTTATCTAAAACCATAAATTACCTCATTTCACTGTTAATAAAAAATTATACTATTTTAGAAAAATTCCAAAACATAACCCTAATTTTTTTCGATAGTTAGATTTAAAAAATGTGAAACATTTTGTGAAAATAATTTAATAAATATGAAAATCTTACTTTTTAAATAAAATTATAATTAATTTAAAAAATATAAAATATAAAATTAGAATTTATTTTATGGAACATTAAAAAATAATAAAGGTATTGTAAAAATATATTATAAGAAAAATAAAAATTAAATATTAATTTTTTAATATATTTTAGAAAAATAAAGTTTTTAATAATCATTATATTAATTATAACAACATAAATAAACATTTTCATTTCACAAAATTACAACACTTAATTTATCAATTTTGAAGTATTTATATATGTATTCCATGATATAATTGTATAATATTTTCATTTATATGATACCTAAATTTAATTTTTACTTTCATAAGTGAGGTTATTATTTTAATTTTCACATTACTATTCCAAATAGTCAAATTACTATTCCAACGATCATTTTAGTATTTAACAGTATATCAGGGTTTGTTTGAGATCAATGTTGTTTGAAACATAAGTTATTAAGTAAATTAAATTTATTTAAGAATATAAAAACAATAAATATTGTCATGTTATAATATATATCTTCCATATGTACCTTGAATCCTTTATTTTATTTTTTGATAATAATTTGGGTTACTCTCAAAGAAGGAATGTCCATGTTGATCAATTGGAAATCATGCTAAGTATATTTTGGGACCATCATTTTAATGGTATGTTTTATAAGTTAGAATTATATATCCAATAATTCATTTCCATAATACATTCCATTTTTGAGGAAGTCATATTTTTTTACATTGGAAATATTAAAGCAGTTGTCTCGTGTGAAACACAAAATAAGGTTTTTGAGATACACATTTTTCTTAGATTAGTAGGATATTATCATATCATTTTTTAATATTTCTCTGGGATTGATCACCCCATGACATCATTGATAATAAATAGGGTCACACTGGTATGGAATGATGAATGTTTTGAAAACATTCTATATCTTAAAACTTATCTCACATTGGAACCCTTCCTAATCCTTCTATAAACTTCTAAGGACTATGTGGTATATTTTGATGTGTATAGATCTGGTCACGGTAGTGTTCTCATGCCATGTGAGCATGTTTTGGCTTATGGTTTGACAAAATTATGTGTGTATGATAATAAAATCCCTTTAACACTGTATTATTATTTTTAAATATTTTATATAAATTACTTTAATATTTTTAAATTCTTCATTTCACGCAACACTAAATATAGATTTTGTTATATGAATGAAATAAGTGTGGCTTGCATTATCTGCAAAACAAATTTATATATCACTACATGAAACAATTATATTATAGTATGGTACATTGGACACTTTGTTTTTGGTTTATTAGATGCAATTTCGAGTCCTTTTGTTAGCTTTTGTTACACGCAAGGTTGAGTTTTACGAAACTACAAGATACTATTAACAATATAATTAATATATTATTACAGCTAATACATAGATATTGTAATGGATGTTTTGAATAATACTAAATAAATTATGAAAATATTATTTACAATTTTATATAATATTAATTCTTTTCATATCAATTAGTAGAAGTGAACGTATGAACTATTTGAAATTGAAGAAAAAACATTGCTAAGAAAATTATTTTTCTATGGAATAATGATATTTCATCCCAATAAATTAACAAAAAATATTTACTTATGTTTTAAATAAAATTTATATTTTATATACTCAGTCAATATTTTTTACTCATCCAATATATTTTATAGTTATAGGATAATAATTAATCCAATTTTATGAATAAGAAGATGTATTTTTCTAATAAGATATTTTACCACATTTTAATGGTGAACACATTTTAAATATGATTTTTAAAAAATTTATAATATTTATTTGTCAAAATAAAATTCATTTTTGTAATTGGAATATCAAAATTCAGTTTTGGTGATATTTTTTTATTTTTCTATAACGCTTCATTTTTTGATGATTAGTGAAAACACAAAATTTTAATTCAAAACCACTATTTTATCTAACATTTTATATAGTTGAAATATATTTTTGTTTTTTTAGTTTTAAATTGAAAAATGTGACATAGATTAATACAATTTATTTCATTGGAATAAATTTCACATATAAATTATATATAAAAACATTTGAATCTTTTGGACCGTTTTACTTAAAAAATTATTGTTAGAGCACTTCTGTGGGAAAAATTTTAATTTTATTTATGTTTGTTAGGAATTTTGAATTTAGAAAAATGGAATAAATAATTTGAATAAGAATAATTTCTAATTTCTAATAAGTTAAACTTATGTTTTGAGGAAGACAAATAGTTAATGTGATTAAATTTAATTACATCGATTAAGAGAAAAATTAGCTTAATAAAGGGATAAACATTAAACCAATGGCCCAAAATGACCCCTAAAATTTTCCAAAATCAAATTTATGTTAATATTTATACCTTATAATCCATTTGATATGTTTTTTACCATTATTAGATCATTTTTTTATTTAAATAACATTGGAAGAATTCCCTTTTTAAAAATTTCAGGAAAGTCACTCCTCCTCCACATTAAAATGGAAATCACTTGTCCCACTTATTCAAACCTCTAAATTCTTTGGTTCAACCAAAATTATTCTCATATAAGCTCCTAAAATATGTACCCCAATCCTATAATCCTCCCTTTTGGTAGAATGATAACGTAGAAATCCCTTTGGTTCAAACTAAGAGGAGTTACCCAAAGAAATTGTAAAATCCTTCCTCCAACTCCTTTTTTTATTTGCATTCTACCCCAAATAAAATCTCAGTATTGAAATTTTAAATAAAAAAATATTTATCTTATATATATTGAGATTTTTTTCATTGTTTTTTTCCTACACATAAACACACTTCCATCAAATTGGTAAGGAACATAGCGCTCTTGTGTACGACGAACCACATCCTCGCAAAATGATGTTCGTTTTTTCCGTTACCACCTCTCATGGTTTGGAATTATGTAGGAAAATATATTATTATATGATATAAATAATATAAAATATTTATTTATGATTTTTTAATTATTATTAAAAACATAACTTCATGCTTCCCATTTTGTGTAAACATGATAACTTCATTTGTGGATGTGTGGACTGCCACCCACTCAAAGCATTATGATTAGTTCACACACTTCATGGACTGTACTAAGGATTGTTTTATTGAAATTATATGATATTTATGACATAATAATTATCCTTTAATTAATATATATATATATATATATCATTTACATTCTTTCTTTAAATACGATAATAAAATGGAAATAACATTCAAGCAGACATATAACATTCCCGCCCCGTGAATGGTGAATCCCATTTAATATTTATATAATTTATATATTATTGTAACTATATATAATATATATATATATATATATATATATATATTATACTTATATAGAGTTTGAAATTATTTAAATAAGTAAATAATGATCAAATAATTGCATCAATAAAAATAAGAAAAAATATAAACGAAGCAAGAAGATATTACCTAAAACATACCATTAACATGGGGTTGTAAATAAAAAATTAATATAAATTCATAATGAAATAATATATGGTTTTGGATATAATAAATTGAAATATTTATAATACAATTATATTTATTATATAGGATTTTTGATCATGTACGTATAATGTCACAACTTAAGGTAAGATAATTTTATCTCGCTTTTTTATTTACCTAAGATGTATCACCACTCAATTCATTTGTATGGTGTATATACTGACCATGGATATATTATATGTTTATTATAATTAAATTTATTTTAATATAAATATCCATTTTATTATATTTATTTCATGAGGTTTATATTTTAAATGTTACGAAATTAGTAAAGTAAATTTATCTCACATTGCCTTTTTTGAGACACAGGCTATGTTATGAACCTATATTTTTCGATGAGGTGTATATACTAACTTCAAAATGTTATATAATCAATCATATTATTTTAATTATTTTTTATTCAACATTTAATGTTATTATTTTCATTTTATTGTGATTCAATTTTTCTAATGTGGTAATAGTTTATTGCAACAATCTCATCGTTTATCGAGATTATTTATGAGTATGATTCCATTGATGAAATATTATGATCTATTTCACAATAAATCTTGTGAATTTTATTATCCTATAGTTATTCATGTTATATCAATTTATTGGTTAATATTTTCTAATATTTGGTACTTTATATTATTAATAACATGTTATTATTGAAATATGAATTTATTTCTTCTTTTAGTGAGAAATCATTAATATTTCAAAACCATGTTTTCTAAAATGTTTTCAAACATATTTTAATATTATATTATAATGTGTAATGAATCATTTTACTCATGTTTTAGCATTAAAAAAATGGTTCTAAAAATAAATCTTCTATTTATTTTCCTATCAAAGAACTTTTCTAATATTTTACGGTGAAAAAGGAATATTCTGTATGAACAAAGTTATATGTCATAATGGCCTTCCTTCCTAGGAATATTTCTTCGAATTTTTACAAGATTTATTTTTATGATAAATTATTTTCTAAATATTTTGTACTTTCATTTCTTTTAAAGTGATTTTCTAAGAAAATGGTTTTCAAAAATGGTTTATTATTTAATAATTGTTAGAAATGATTTTCAAAGATTCATTTAAATGTTTTTAAAGATACATTCAAAGAAAAAAGTTTTATAAAAGGATTTATGATTCAATAATTATAATAAATTATTTTCAAAGAATAATTTATATGTTTTCAAATATATTTTCAAATATAAATGTTTTCAAGGCTATTTTTAAATAAAAAGTGTATTAAAAGATTTACAGATTCCTTTATAAGTTTTCGAATTTATATTCAATGAAAATGGTTTTAAAAATGATTTATTTTTCTAAAAAAATAAATTTTCAGATTAGAAAATAAATTTCCCTCAATAAATGTCCTAAATGAAATGCTAAATAAATATTTATTGGATTTTTTTTCAAAGTTTTTATGAAATTAATTTTCAATGAAATGTTATTTTATATATGAAATGTTCTATATGATCATTCAAAATAATTATCCATATAAGAAAAAATACATTTTTATAGTCAATATTTTATTGGGGATAGGATCCAAGAATACCATTAATATTCTTTATTTAATGGTTTATGCTTTCATTGAATTATATTTATGACACATGTTCCTATTCTACGGGTTATATAATTTTGAAACCCACTTCTTATAACAGGTTATTCTTTAATGAAATAATTATGATACCAATATATTTTTCATAAGAAATGATATAGTGAAATTTTTATGAAACCATTTTCATTCATGGTTTATGATATGATGTTTATAAAACCATATCATTTTATGGTCAGTGATATGATGCAAGTTTTATGATTTGATGGAACATGTATGAATTATTTTTTATGTAATGTGAGGGACCTATTTATCCCTCCAATGTATTGGTTAATGATTCATATCTCATGAGTTAATGATGGGACTAAAGTCGATGAGCTTGTTCCACTTTGGGAAAACTGGGAAACATGATCCCTTACAAGGAATGTACTTTCAATGGAGATGGTGTTTTTTCCACCAAATAGGTGAATCCCCATGAAGTGCCCAGTTTCGTTTTGGAATTTCACCTTGAATTATAGGGTATGATGTTATATCTTTCTGTTTCTACCAAAATTCTATATCTTATGCCTATGCTATACTCAAATGGTTCATGTTCTTTATTATATTTTGATACTTTTATTATGAATATCCAATATTTATGACATGTATCATATTTTTGATTGATGATATGAAGGGTTTGATCATCAAACATTATTCATGTGTTCTCATGAGGTTATATACATGTTATGCATACATATTTCCTTTATTAACCATTATTGAGAATTCAAGATCACACCTTTCATATTTTTCCTTTATTTAGGTTATTATGAATGGTTTAATGTAAAAGTACTAAAGGGGAAGATCATTTCGGGAAACATTGATGATCTTTCACCATGTTAGATGATTTTTCTCTATGTTTCCAAATAAACTAAACTATTATGTTCCTTGGGAATGTATTTTTGTAATGATATAAATATTCATAAAAATGATGTAATATCGATGTATGTTAAGTCTGGGTCTCTATATTTGGTATCAAAGGATTGTTTTAGTCAATATTTGGAAACTACAATGAGAAACCTTTAGTGATATTCCAATAAATATTTCTAAGGATATGTCTAGGAATCTCTCTAAGGATAAGTTATTGTATAAGTAAGTGGCCTAGAATTTTGGTAAAGGATCTAGTGATTTGTTTCACACAAATACATCCATGTCTAGATACTATAATTGTATGTTGCTCTTGAACATTTATACATTGGGGTAACAACCCCCAAAAAAAGTATTATACTAGACTCGATCGAGAAAAAGTGCACGACAACGATGATTTCTACACAACTGGTTTGACACTCTCATGTTTTATGATTGGGGAAATCACAAACTCTTTATGAACCTTAATAATATATTTTAATATAGGATGAATATGAATAACCTACAATGAACATAGGTAGTTATAGATTAAAGAATAATGGGTCATGATTTACACATCATATAAGTATTTTTTGGATTATTATGTGGTGTAAAGCTATGATAAATGTTAATCACAATATGATTTCTAGAGTTAGTCAATATTAGGAACATGAATAATTTAGATTAACATTCAATGTTCCAGACAGAACAAGTATTTTAATTATACAAATTGATGTCCTAAGTGGGGATCCCATTGAGATAATCCGGAAGGTGGTATGAGTATTGGTTATAATTTTTAAGATAAAGAGATCAAAAATGACTTGTGAGACGTAATGTATGTTCTAATAGTATTTTATACATTAAATGTAAGAAGAATTAATAGATTTTGGTTTATAACCATAATAGGTGATTCATATTTTATATTCCAGGACAATGGGAATTGATGAATAAAATTATGATTCATGAGTAATGATTTAAGAATAAATATGGATGATTGACGTGTATATATTTTGGAATTTATAGATTATGTTATATGAATAATGAAATATATAAGTATTTTCAGTATTTTTTACATTAAGGATTGAAGTGGGTATGTTTAAGTGTGATGAAGACTTTGAAAAGTGATTTAATGGAAAGGTGATACTTTGAAATAGGGGATGCTAACCCTTAAAATGTTCAAGATGATTATAAAATTGGGTTTATATTGGTTAAAGAGATGATTGATATGGTTAAGTAATATAGATATTACTGGTTACCCTAGAAAGGATTATTTATTTGTTGAAAAAGTTGTCTATATTATCAAGATTGATGATTAAAACAACATAGTTTAAAGGAATATTTCCATTTATCTTTTGAATAAGGAAGCATGAATGTTTTTAGAAGGATTTGGGGTAATTCAAGTTATTAACATGTTTCAAGAGAATATATGATGATGTTAATAATGTTTTTGGAATGTGAAAACAAAGAGATATTATGTGATATATGGGGTATCAATTTTAAGATAATTTCATGAACTTATTTATAATGTTTTTTATTTTCATATCTCAGATGCATTATATGTTAAAGCATTTAAAGAAAGATTAAGTTGAACTTCCTATGAAGTTTGTGTGGTTAATGTACAATCTGACCACATGAGTATTTATACACATTGGAAAAATTATTATAACCACATTGTGTTGCTGTTAACTAAAGATAGATGAGATGAATTATCATGTATCTTATGATCTGTTAGTTCTTCAAGAATGAAATGGTCACCTTCCATTTTTGAGAAAGAGGTTGTTTTCGACCCTTTCGTGGGGTGCGCGCATCCGTCTGTGAGGACACGCTATTGTTACCCCTCAATCCCGCTTTCCATAGGCATGTAGCATTCGCTCTTTGTTTAGGGACTTCTGCTCCTTGATCGAAACGAGATGATGGGATGTCATTTCTTCCATCCGTGGATTCCTCCTTAGAACTCGTCACCTAATTCGGGTCTCCCTCATAGATATAATACATTGTTCATGAAACTCTTCCCAGTTCCATGTTTCCATGGACGCCGGTTAATTACACTTCTTCTGTCAGGACATTCCAATGGGTCCGGTCCGGGCAGCAACCTTCAGTCGGGGGAGTAGTCACGTCGAGGCATCAGAAAAGTGTCGGAATGCTGGGGAATTGGTGTGTCTGTCATTTTTCCCTTATTATAGGGATTCTCGAGGGTGTGGATGCCCGAGGCATCCCACATAGAGCGCGGGGAATCATATGTCATAGGAATGTATATTAGGATTTCCTCAGCTTCCCGTGTTCAACATAGGGTATGCCGCATGTTTAACGTCTAACGGAGACAGATCAGCCTAATCACAACACTAGCTGGAGTGGAACAGATTAAGGAATCCTCCTTGAGGGAATGCCGATATCGGGGCCAGCCCATTGATGGCTTCCAGAATGCTGTGGAGGGGAATGGGGTGGGATGATCTCACCAGGATGTGGCGGCTCAGGTAAGAATCAGGGTGGATGATGGAGAATTGCATAGAGTGGAGGGAGAATGAAATGGGTCCTTCATGGAGATGATAGTGATGATGGGTTTGAGTCTCGAAGAGACATCCTACCTATCCCCGTGGCAGGGAATGAAACTCTACATAGTTCAGAATGAATGTGTAGGGCTTACACACTAGGCCACCCAAGGTGATCTAAGTAAAGATGTCAATGCGGTCAAAATAACCAGGTGGTGGGATTGAACCTCATGAGGCTTCCTACGTACTATACCTTTCCATGGATCAAAGTCCACATAGATCGGGAAGAGGGGTGTTATACTGACACAAAGGGGTGGAAGAACAACTTGATGGTAAGGTCACAATGGCTTACCGCTGGATTGGGATGTAGTTTAACGTCATGCAGGATGGGGGCGTGTCGGAGGACCGACGTGAGGATGGACCTTGATCTAGATGGGTGATGGGCTCAAACCTCGGGAAGGCTTCCTACGTACCATGCCTTGATATGGATCAAAGACCACATAGTTCAAAATGGTGTGCCGGTGAACCGACGCGAATGAGGACCTTGGTCTAGATGGTGTGGGGCTTATACTCTAGGCTGCCCAGGTGTTGGTGAACTGACGTGAAGGGGGTCGGAGCGACCAATGGGTGGTGGGCTTGAACCTCATGAAGGCTTTCTACGTACCATGCCTTGACATGTATCAAAGTCCACGTAGTTCAGGTGAAAATGGGGTCTTGGTACACCGACAAGGAGATGGTCTGGGCCAATGATTGTTGGGCTTGAACCTCAGGGAGGCTTCCTACGTACCATGCCTTGACATGGGTCAAGTTCATCGTAGTTCATGTAAAAATGGTGGGTGTCGGCGAACTGACGTGAAGAAAGAACCTTGGTTCGATGGGTGATGGGCTTGAACCTCAGGGAGGATTCCTACGTACCATGCCTTGACAAGGATCAAAGTTCTCGTAGTTCGGGAAGGGTTTTGTTAGAGAACCAACATGAAGGTGAACATGTGGGTCCACTGGTGGTGGGCTTGAACCTCTTGAGGTTTCCAGTGTACCATGACTTAACATGGATCAAATTCCTCATAGTTCGGGATGGTCACAGCGGCTTACCGCTAGACCGGAATGCAGTTTAACGTCATCCGGGACGAGGGTGTAACCTGATGAGAATAAACGACGGGCGGTGGGCTTGAACCTCATGGATGCTTCCTACGTACCATGCCTTGACATGGATCAAAGTCCACATAGTTCAAATGGATGTACAGTTTAACGTCATGCTGGATGTGGGCATATAGTTTAACGTCATACTGGATGGGGGCATTGAGTTTATCGTCATGCTGGACAGGGGTTGGTGTCATAGTCGATTCTTACTCTAAGCCCACGTGAGTCGTTCTCGGTTTGACAAACAAGAGGTAGCAGAGACCTGACGATCACGTCGTGAATGGTGCGTCGGTGGGAAGCAAAGAGGGGATTATGCGTTAGGTGCCCCATGGTGCTGGGAATTACATTAGGATGGAAGCCCGAGGTGTGGAAAAGCATGGTAGGAGAGGGATTTGGGATTGAAGATGGGAGGTTCCTCATTCCCTATCGCACCCTCCACTGGCCTTGGTAGTGGGGAAGTACAGAGGTTCATGGGTGCAACCTTCCGCAAGAGGGGATAGGGGGATTACACTCTGAGGCAGCCCTTCCCCCGTGGAAAAATTCTACTCTAAGAAGGAGGATATCATCCCATGTGAGGGTGATTCCATTACCATGGAGATAAGCGGCATAATGAATGTCTGAGATGGGGGGACCCTGCATGTGAGACACGGAGATGGGTCATAGTTTAACGTCTTGTGTTGAGGACGAGGTGCTTGGCAGTTTAACGTCCTGCAGCTCAGATGAGGTGGGATTAATCTGCACCCCTAGGACTTAAATGACCGGTACCCTCTGCCCCTTGGGGGAGGGAAGGAATGGTTAAGGTCGTGGTAAAGGGGGTCGTAGTGCGAACCATCGAGGGGTCCACGTTAGCGTGGCTATGCGAAGAAGCAATAGCCGTTAGCATTCATATGAGAAGAAGCATTAGGCGAATCAATGCTACGGGTGGTGTCATCCATGGGACTTTGAAATCACATCGTGAAAACCTAGAGGGTCGCATATGGAGAGGAATTGCCAAGCAAAGGGGTGCACAGGCAGGGACCTTGCGGAGCTTGGTTGCTTTGCATAGTGGAGAGCACTTGCAAAGGAGTGTTATTTGCAAAGTGGTGTGCCTTGGCCTTAGCATGGGGAGGAGGTATGAGTAGAAGGTGCTTCGTGAAGTGGAAGTATGCTCACGGAGCACTGCCTCGTGAAGCAGAGGTGCCTCATGAAGCAAGGTGTTGTGAAGCATTGTGCTTCACGAAGTACAGTGACCCTGCCTTAGCATGTGGATCACTTGTACAGGATAGGTGTTTCGAGAAGCATAAACACTCCACGGCTGCCCGATTTCCCTTGGGAATCCCCTTCCTTCTTGTAGGCCCTTAGGCTTCGTGAAGGGAATCCCTCTCAGAATAGGGGCTTAAAACAAGGCAAGGCGAAGGCCTCTCATGAAGAAAAAAATACATCGTGGAGCTCATGATTCCCAGAGCGAAGAGTGTTTCACGATTTGGGAGTTGAGGAGCCGAAATTTTGGATTTTCCATCTGGAGAGCTCAGGGGAGCTCGGTATTTATAGGCAAGGGGCGCCGTAGAGCAGAGCCCACGCGACGCGATGGGGCCTTTGGTTGCTTCGCGGCGGGTCGCGAGCGTCAACCGGATTCGCGGAGGGGTACCGCCTCCTCTTCTTCGCAGTAGGTCGTGAACGTTAGGGTGTTTTATAGAAGGTTATCGCCTCTGGTGCTTTGTTGTGGGCTCACGAACATTAGGCTGTTTGCGGAGCGTTACCGCCTCTGCTGCTTCGCAGAGGTGGCGGAGCTAGCCGGACTTCGCGTCAGGGATTTGTGAGGATGGGCACGGGGCCTCTTTTCCGTTCATTCTTTTCATTGAATTTTTTGGCGCCAACAAATGCCCCCCTCAAACTTTGATCCACAGAGGGACCAAGGGTCGAAGTCTGAGGTAAATTGTCAAAATTATCGGCATGTCGCGGTGCTGCCTCACGTAGAAGGCGCGTGAGGCCGGCAGGGCCACGCGCTCTGGACGTGCCACGAAGCTCCGTGTGGGCTGGACGCGCTGTGAAGCTCCAGGGTCGCTGCCTATAAATAGGGGGTTGAGCTCTTGTTTTTTTCTACTTTACAACTTTGTCCTTTTGCGCTCTTGACTAGCGATGCTCTGTGTCCTCCGCATCTTCTAAATGCGAATCGAGCTTCGCGGCGAACCGCGAGTCTCCGAATCCGTGACTACACCAAACGAACTTCTTCTTACAACCGAGGTCAGACCTCGCGACTTTTATTTTCAAACAAGCTTCGTGAGTGATCTCTGCGAACAATCTCAGCGACCCAACTTGAAATTTTTTCCGAGTTCTAAAACCGTAATGGCCCATCAAGAAGCTGTGCGTGGGGTGCATGCAGACGCTGCTCAGAGGGATGAGATGGAAAAATGTTTGGGCCTTGGAGAGATTGTTTGAAGTCACTCGGACCATAATTCATTGACAGACCTCCTATCAGAAATCCAAAAGAACTATCCGTTGTTTAAGAATCTGCCCTTGTATGGCTTCGGGCTGAGGGATGATGTCTTCATTCCTGAGGTGAGTATGTACAAACTAGTTTTCTGTTTGAGGAGCACGCCATGCCACCGCCAATGCTTCAGGGTGGCCGATTGTCATGCGCAGGAGGACTTCACACCCGTCACCGTCGACTATCTGTACAACCATCTGAACAACATCGACAGGGATCCACTGCAACAGGAGACATCCCCTCCAATTTACTGCACAATAATGAAGGCGGCTCTGCAGGATTCAAAAAGGGGTGGTCTGATGAGTGAGACCTGCACTAGGGCGGTAACTTCACCAACGACTGGGCATGGGCCTACTTGGTAGCTGAATCATGTGAGGAGTTCGGGGCTGAGCTGAGGAGAGTGGGCTTGTATGAGGAGGTATGGTCCTTGCAATTCCACATTTATCAACTGAAACAGCTGATGCCGGAGCTGCTGAGCAGATGGTCGTCTAGGAACAACATTTTTCACCTGCACCATGGGGAGGCTGGAATTAGTCTGTGGGATGTCCATCAGATCTCGGGGGTCCCATTCTTGGGGGCCATGTATGATGAGTTCCTCCCCATCAAAAGCATGTGGGAGGATCCGGATCAGATGTCCCGGCTGGCATCGACACTGATGGCACTGGTCCCTGGAGAGGACAAGGAGATGATGAGAGATGTCAACCTTTAGAAGTGGTTCAAGTGGTTCCTGAACTTTCTGGAGGATCGAGAGTTCCCTTCGAGGCCAAAAACTTTTCTGAAGGGGGCTCAATGGGGCAAGGATCACTCGTATTGGCAGCTCTTAGAGGAAAGCCAATGGAAGACTAGGGGTTTCAGTGTCATCACTAAACAACAGCTAATAGTCAGGCTGGAAGCGTTCATCGCAGCCCTTATCTGCGATTGGATCCTACCGGTGAGGGATACCAAAACGGGGGGGGGGGTGCGGCCCAGCTCGTTCATCATGGCATCCATGCTAGCCATGGGTAGGCGGGTCAATCTGGGGATTTCGATGCTCACCAGATTGTACAGGATGCTACGACATGTCAGCGAGGGCAATAAGCCGCTGAGGATTTGTCATCCCTTCCACCTTCTGTATGGGTGTATTGCGGCACACTTCAGGGGGGTTTACAAATACCCAAACCCTATCTCGCCATCGGGATCAAGCTTCCGCCCTTCCATTCTGAATGCAGCCGGGAGCTTCCCAATAAAATTAACCTTACCGATGGTGCTGAACCGGGTGTGGAAGGCGGACGAGTTTAACTTCCACACATTTTCATTGTTGACGGGGGTACTTACTGATGACAGGCTGGGAACGGAAGATAACCAGGCTTATCTCCTAGACTTTCGAGGTGGAGTTCTGGTGGCACGGGTGGACCGTGAGCTGCTCTGTGAGTCCTACACCCCTCATCAGTTTGCGATGCAGTTTCGATGCCTACAGCGGCTGACCCCGCAGGTCTACTGGGAGGTGCATCATGGGGAGAACCCATGTGTAATGAAGAAGATGTGGCTCATGTTCACATGGGAAGACGGGAAAATGGGAATGGATTTTCCTCCATCCACTGCCGCTTTTGGACTGATGAAGGAGTATGCCATCATCTAGGAGGTGGCTTATCCTGGGGAAATATTGAAGTAGCCAATCGTTCGGTCTGTTGACGGTGGGCCTTCCCTATCCTGAGGACGTGGTTGGAGGGCAGAAAGAGGCTCTCACGGTGGAGGGGCTTCCATGGCGGTGAGGCCTGCACCCGCTGAGGATGAGGCAGCAGTGGCGGATCCAACAGTGGTAGTGGACCTGGTGGTTCCAGAAGAGCAGAGACATCTAGAGGGGTGGCTGCCGAGGGGATTCCGCAGGATATCTGCTCAGGCTCCAGGGAAGCGGCTACGTCATATCGACATGCCATATGATGTCGTCTTCCTGGAGGCCTGGAACATTTGGGATGTCAACCAAAAACACCTCGATCTTCTCAAGATATGGGAACTCCTTAACCATCATGGGATGGTTTTACCGGGTATAGGCCCTGTCCGGGCCGATTTCACGGTGTCTTCAGTGGAGGCGGAGCAATATCAGGGTGAGCTGGAGGACTACGTACATTCCAGTGGTGTCCTGCATCCAATGAATGAATGGGTAAAGGTTCTGCTAGATCGGACAGGTCCCCCACAGCTGCTGGCTGCCGAATTGAGAGAGCGATTCCACTTGCATGAAGAATCAAACGAATCCACTGGGGAGGAAGAGGCTGCCGAAGGGAGCTCATTGGAGGAAGGCGAAATTGGAGATCAAGACTCGAATTCCGACAATTACACGGAGGCTCTCGAGGTATCATTCTAATCACTTTCCTCAGGGTCTGCTCCCAGTCTATTATGGACCTCTTACGAATACCTGAACCATGTAGTAGGAACTTGTACACACACCTCGCTCTCGCCCCTTGGTGGGTGATGATGCAAGACCTTCAGAACCCACGCCTGCAACTGCGTCCAGTTCTATGTCTAGTGGGACTAGAGCACCCGAGGTGGCTTCTCCAAAATCTCCAGAACTTCCAACAGTATACAGAGGGTCACGCTCTGGGGTCTCGTCAGCACCAACTTAGGAGAAGTACCATGAGTTCAATCTCCATATGTCTTTTCCACTGAATTCATTATTGTCATATGTAGATCGTGCCAATTGACGGTCATGCTCTTATCTGTTGTGTACATTTCTACGACTGGCACGGGCTGCTACGGCAAGGCTGGTCGTGATGTCGGGGGGCATCCCACCTAGGGGTGTTCCGGTGATTGTGGAGATAGATCCCCCATCTACCTGACCTGCTGCACTCCCTTTCATTGGCAGGACCACTAGCAGGGTCGTGCCTAAGGTCATTGAGGTGGAGTCCGATGATTAGGATCAACTGGCCGACCCAAGTCCCGCCATGCCAACCCCGGCGCTAGATGTCGCGCCAAACTCAACGCCAGACGCAGATCCTGCTGAAGATTTCCTACGGGCGTATCCTGCATACGAGCCTGCCAATCGCGCTGATTGGGATGAGTGGCCTCTAATGAAGAGGACAAAAAAATAGTCCATCATCGATCGTGGAATCTAATCACATGCTTCATCCATGACACCCCCAAGCGCTATGGATGAATGAAATGGAAAGACTTCGCTCACGGCTGCGCAAACTGTGTGTTGGGGGAGTGGATGCCCAGCATTCTCATATACTCCTCCGAGATCTCATCGCAGAGAAGATATGGGAATTCGATCGTGGGCTCAACATGGGATGGCAGTGGAGGAAGGTGATGAATGTCAAGAAGCTCCAGGAGGCTGAAAATGAGGTCCAACAGCTACAAACCTGGGAGGATGAGCACTCAGCCTCTCTTAATGCACAATCTGAGATGATCTAGCGGCTGAAGGCCTAGATGGAAGAGGTAGAAAAGAATATGAGGTAGGCTTCTGGAGATATGGCTGCCATTCAGGCTGACATAGAGAGGGCCCGAGCCGAGGCTTACAAACTGCGCCCTGTCGCTGGTGAGGAGGAGCGGGATTTGAGTCGGCGACATCAATTCCTGGACGCCACAAGTCAAAGGGTGGCGGAGTTTCAATGCTCTTTTGATGGGGTCAATCCATATATGGGGGGATTTGACCCCCCGGGTACTGTAATAATTACAAAACCTTAATCTTAATTTCATGCATTAATTTTTTTTAAATGTCGTATCATGAACGAGTTCCGTTATTGGAACTGGTTCATTTTGTATCCTTACATTGTTTGCAGGATGTCCAGCGACAATTCCCTATGCTCACGTGGGACAGGCCTGATGTGAGAAACTGGAGATAGTCACCTCATCGTCTAATCCAAACACAGGAGTGGAAACCAAGATTCGGGCATCCGAGGTTTGGATAACCAGTCTAGATTTTGAGAAAATAAGAGAGACCTGGCCGGAGAAAGAAGTTCTCAGAATAGCCGAATTAACATTTTTCTAGCGTGATCTTGTGAATGAACGGTGCAAAGCCAGGGGTGCTGAAATCAGTCCGAAAGGATGATAATGGGAGGCGTGAATCATGATACAAAAAATTCGGAACACTGTGAGGGTGGCGTGATAATAAAGAACAACCGTTAACTATGGTGGAAAAACGGTATCCATACTGTGTTAGCCTGAAATGGGGACAACAAATGAGGGCTGAACATTTACCGTGTTCGCAACATGGGGCCTAACTGAAATATCGTCGATAAGTCTTCCAGGACATTGGCCTAGGACTGAAGGCATACCATAGGTCGAGCATCCATACTTTTAGGGGGTCCCTTGAAACATGACTGTTCTTCTAGAACTTTGGCCCCGGACAAATGGAGGACCATAGGTCAGACATCCATATTGTCAGGGGGTTCCTCCAGACATGAACGGGGATGAGGTTCCGAATAAGGGGCACGCAAAGCGTGGAATGTGGAGTGATGGTTTGTTCGAACAGAATCCAACACTCATGTAATTACACCACCGTGGTGGGAGTACGCCAAAAGGGCACATCAGTTTGATCATGGATCATTACTTCTTTGAGACATGGCCTCTCTGGCGAGGGGATCTGCCGCTTCCCAATATAATCATAGGGCATCCTGAACTTGTTTATTGTGGGGTCACAGTTACACGGTTCCCTACGAGGGGTCCAGCCAGGGGGCCAGAAAGGGGAAGAACAAGGATTATGATTCCTGTGGGCTGGAGCCTAAGAAAAATACCAGGGTGTCCTTACATATCCCATGAGGATGGGAATCAATCCACTTGTAGTTCTGGAGGCATAGTTTAATGTCATGTAGGACAAAGAGAAGCCTGGTTGTGCTGGTATATATCCCACAAAAACTACTAATCCCACATGAGTCGTGCTCAGTGTGGGAAACAAGAAGTAATGGGGAACATTCCCGACACAGGAAGGGACATGTTAGGGAGAAGGGACGCTCAATGGATACCGGCCAAATGATGCTAACACGTCCATGTGGAGCACCCATATGCGTAAAGCAGTAGAGCAGAATATGTTGGAAGTCCACTTGAACATGAGGAAGTGGAAATGTGTGAATCATGACACTCGAGATTTGGAACACAGTGATGGCGGCGTGACGATGGAGGACAACTATTAACAGTGGCAGAAATGCATCATCCATATCGCATTAGCCTAGAATGGGGATAGAAAAATGAGGGTCGACCATTGACCATGTTCGAAACACCGGACCGTGTCGCAAATGCTGTCAGAGATCCGTAGGGATGTTGGCCCGAAATCATTGGAGGGCCCTTAGGTACAGCATCCATGGAGAGCCCTTAATCATAGTATCCATGTCCTCTGTGGGTGATTTCGCATGTGGAAGAGGATGAGGATCCAAATAGCGTGCTCACGAAGATTGGTCATGGGATGAGGGGAATGTCCTCATGAAAGTCCCACACTCTGGGCTCTTTTTCAAAACACATCTAAATATGACCACGAGACGTATTAGATAGTGGGAGACGAGTCCCTTCCCACAGGAAGATCTTAGTTTAGGGTCGTAGAATTCGGACCATGGATGGGAGGAAACACAGGAGGCATGTGGCGGGTAATTACGAAAAACCCAACGTGGATGGGAACAGGGGGTGTGTACGGTGCGGTGAAAAACCCGACTTGAATGAGGACATAATCACATACCCCACCGCACAACCCCCTTCGGAGAGGTTTTAGGTCAAGGGACCGGAAACGAGAGTTGAGCTGGGCCTGAAGCAAAGTGTAAAGGTGTTCCTACATAACCCATGGGGATAGGGATCAAGCTCCATGTAGTTCTGAAGGGTGGCATGGTATGGTACCCATGCTATGAAAGAGGGGAGTGTGGGCGTGGCCCTTAAACCAAAATAAGCGGAACTTGATAAATCTTGTTTTTCCTTTATTGTGAGTGGGTTTTTTTGTGAAGCAACAAGCCTAGGGTAACAAGCCCTGGTGTCGCCACAAGAATCATGGTGTGATAGGCATTGACAAATGACATGGCACGTGACAAATACCCAACGTGATGTCCTCTACAACGTGTTCATCACAATGGAGTGTCGTTTCTCGTCGTGCGACCAGGACGATAATGTCACAGTTTTGGGTCGTGTGATAGGACCAAGCAAGCATTTTAACATCATGCTGTGTAGATGTAGCAAAGATGATGCTAGGCGGGGAATGTATATGGTGTCATGTGACGTAACCGAAATGAATGGGGACATAATACCACATTATACCCTATGAAATTCCGAGAGAGGAACCCCAGGCCGAGGGGCCTACATAGAGGTGAAAAGTGAAGGGGAAGAGATTAGCTCCCAAATGAGCTGGACCCGAAAATGAGACGTTCGGGCGGTCCTACATATCCCATGAGGATGGGAACCAAGATGAATGTAGTTCTGAGGAGATCTTAGTTTATGGTCTTAGATATCAGACCGTGGGAGCCCCGAATGATGCCATATTGCAGCTTTGTCCCCTTGATATGCAAAGGTGAATAGAGGGGTAGCGCCAAGAGTGTTGAGATTCCACCTAGACATGATGGGGTGGAAGATAATGTGAATCATGAAACCAAAATTCAAGGCCGGGAGAGGCTGGCATGACGATATAGGATTACTGCTGACCATGTTCACAAAACATCATCCTGACACGTTAGCCTGAAATAGCGATAAACAAATGAGAATCAAATACTGACCATATTCACAACGCGGTATTTGTATCAATTTGATGTCTGAAAACCTTGGGGGTGCTGGCCCATAATGGTAGGAGTGCCCTTGGGTGTTTTATCCAGGCTGTTCTTGGGGGTTCCTCCAGGTGTAAAAGATTATGGAAGCCCGAATGGAGGGGAACACGAAGCTTGAAAAGTGGAAGTAACTTGACCAAGTTGAATCTGACACTCTTGGTCCTAGACCAGAGTACTCTTAACACATGGGTGAACCACTTCAAGGGGTCAAGGGGCCCCACTTGAGGGTAACTAAGAGAAGGAGGATTCCCGGGATAAGGGGGAATAGTGCCAAAACCCCTGTACCACACCTATATATCCCCCTCATGGAGAGGGACAGGCCAAAGGACTTAGGTGACCGGGGAGATCGGTAGATCTATAGGAGGTGGGGCTGGACCTGAAGTCTAGACATTCAGGTGGTCCCACATATCCCATAAGGATGGGAATAAATCCGTACGTAGTTCTGGGAGGTTCCTTTTAATGTCGTTCGGGACAGGAAATAGGAGGGATAATTCTTAGAACGGGGTGTGCATGGTGTGGCTATTGCAAACTCATTGTGAATGGGGACATGATCCCACATCACACCACGCAGTCCCGTAGTCAGGGTCCCAAAGGAAGGATAGAATAGACAAATTAGATGAAATTAAGATGGACCCAAAGAAACGAGGTCTGGTCGTTCCTACATATCCCCTGAATATGGGAATCAAGCCAAACGTAGTTCTTAAGAGATCTTAGTTTAGGGTCTTAGAGCTCGGACCATGGGTGGATAGAAACTTTCCAAGTAAGTGCAGACCTCGACCCAATCCTTAAGCCCACGTGAGTTAAAATCGGTGTGGGAAACAAGGGATGAAGATCCTTATTGAAATACCCAGAGCGTCCATCAAAGAGAATTCGGTGAAGAACCCCGAAGGACACCTTTGACACGGCTTTGTCCCCCTAACGCGCAGATGCGCACTGAGGAATAGTATCAAGAGTTTCGAAACTCTACTAGGACATGATGAGAATGGAGAAGGATGGGAATCTTGTGACCAACATTTTGGGCCTAATGGGGTTGGCGTGGCGATGGAGGATAACTGTTAGCTGTGGCAGAAAAACAATCTCCATATCACGTTAGCCTGAGGTGGGAACAAAAAACAAGCATCGACCGCTGACCAGGTTCACAACACGGGATTTTTATCCATTTGTTGTCTGAAACCTTCGGGGAAGTTGACCCGTAATGGTGGGAGAGCCCTTGGGTGTTGTATCCAGGACTTTCTTGGGGGTCCCTTCGAGTGTGAAAGATGATGAAATCCCTGATGAAGGGAAACACACAGCCTGAAAAGCAGGTGTGGACGTGTCCGAATAAAGTCCAATATTCTAGGTAGCTAAACTAGAGTACCCTTAGGCATATTGGTGAATCGCTGAAAGTGGTTGACAAAGAGGCTCATTAAAGGTAGTCCAAGGGGCCAAGGTGGGACAGAGATTTTCGGAAGATGGGGTTGGACCCAAGGCTTGGACATTATGGTGGTTCTACGTATCCCATAAATATGAGAATTAAGCCATACGTAGTTCTAGACGATACCCAGGGGGAAGGATACTCTAACGAGGATGTGTACGGCGTAGCGAGTAACCCGACATTAATGGGGACGTAATCCCCCACCACACCGCACAGTCCCAAGGGAAAGGAAATGGGCTAGGGGGGAGAAAAGGCCAAGGGGCCTAATAGTTGGTTTTTGGTCAGGAGGGCCTGGCCAACTCATAGTTTAACGTCTTGTAGTGAGGACGATGGTCAGGTAATAGGGATCCCTGGATAGAGGACATGTACGGTATGAGGACCAAGCCGATGTGAATGTGGACATAATACCTCACCACACCGTACACTCCAGGTAAGAACTTGGGCTTGGGCCCGAAAAGTCCAAGAGGCCTGAGGCTGGGCCTCAGTAAGGGAATGCGTACAACATGGAAAGTAGCCTGACGTGAATGAAGACATAATCCTGCACCATGCCGTACACTCCATATAAAAGGATCGAGGTTATGTGCCCGACTGTTGGCACCACCCAGAGGGAAGTTTGTCGCTTCTGGATAGGGAAAAATGAATAACTGCACTTGATGTTAGGGATATCCTGGGGTGGACCTGAAGATCCGGGACACTGTTAGCCATGTTCGAAACACAACGTCCTTATGGTGACCTGGTATGGGAGCAACAAATGAGTGTCGACCGCTGACCACATTCGAAACGCAGGACTTGTGTCGGCTTATTTCTCAACATCCTTGAGGGTGTTGGCCCAAAATGGTAAGAGGGCCCTTGGGATGAGAATCCATACCATTCAGGGGCCCTTTTAGATAATGAAAGTGATGGAATCCTAGTCATGGAGTGGGTGAAGCAGAGCCATACCCATCTGCGAAATAGGAGAACATATCCAGGGGGGACGTACATCTAGGTCGAGACTTGATTGACGTAAATTGGGGCAAACGTGTGCACCCTTCCATATGTCTTTAACTGAGGGGCAGATTTTGGCTTTTGGGCTGGGCCAACAGACAAAATTTCTAGGTGTTCCTACGTATCCCATGACGATGGGAATCAATCAATAGGTAGTTCTTGAAGGCCATGTAGTTTAATGTCATGCGGTGAGGACGTGGGAGGATAGATGAACAGGAGTGGGAACATGGTGCGACCCTTATAATCCTTTTGTGAGCGGGGATAAGGAAGCCTACTCCTCATCATGCAAGGTCCCTCTGAGGAAACTATACCCAGGGGGTACAGTCAAAGAGAAGAGTTTGGGGCTGGGCTCAAGAAGAGAAATCTGAGAGTCCCTATGTATCACATTAATATGGGAATCAAGACATACGTAGTTCTAGAAGCACAGTTTAGCGTCGTGCTGGATGAGAGATGTGTCTCATCTGGGGACATGTACAGTACGACGGGTAACCCGACATGAATGAGGACGTAATCCCACACCACACCGTACAATCCCATAAGAGAGCCTGATTCGACGAAGGCCAAGGGGCCTGAGGATGAGCCTTGGTCCGGAATGCCTGACTGTCTTGCAGTTTAACGTCTTGTAGTAAGGACGGGGGCCAGGGGACGAAAAGGAAAAAGGGCATGAGGCTGAGCCTCGGTCAGGAAGGCCTGATCGGATTTCAGTTTAACGTCTTGCAGTAAGGACAGGGGAGATCTTAGTTTAAGGTAATAGAGCTCGGACCATTTTGCAGTTTATCGTCATGCAGGATGATGTTGTAGTTTATGGTCATATAGGACCATAATGTACAGTTTAAAGTCATGACAAACAAAGATGAGTAGTTTAATGGCATGCAAGACTGTGGTGAAGTTTAAGGTCATGCGGGACCGTAAGGTGCATTTTAAGGTCATGCAAGACCATACAGTTTATGGTCCTGCCGGACCAATACTTAGTGATTTTACGTCCTTCAGTTGGGACAAATCACTCAGTTTAACATCGTGTGATATGGACGGCTGTGATCATAGTTTAATGTCATAGAGCTTGGACTGTTTTGCACTTTATTGTCGTGCGGGACCAGTGGGCTCAGGAAATGTACTTCTTGAGGAAGTTGGCATTGGTGGGAGGAGTTATGCGCTCACTGTCCATGGTCTCCAGCGGGTATGCTCCATCGGGGTAAACCTTATGAATGACATAAGGTCATTACCATTTGGGCTCAATCATGGGTGGTTTCCTACCAGGAATCAATGGTGCTCGGAGGGCCAGCACCAGGTCACCTTGGAAAAAAGAGAGAAGGCAAACTTTCTTGTTGAAGGCTCTGGATATCTTATTCTGATGCCTTTCCTGATTGTGCAGGGCCCAAAGCCTGTTCTCTTCCAGTGCTTCCAATTCATCTAGACAGATTTCGGCCACCTTATCTGGCACCTTCTGGTCATAGACTGTAGTGCGTAATGATGGAATATGGATCTCAATGGGAAGGATGGCCTCAGCCCCATACACCAGGGAATATGGGGTCACCTGGTTGGAATTGCGAGTCGTCGTCTGATAAGCCCAGAGGACATTGGGGAACTTGTACGACCAACTTTTCTTTTTCTAACCAACCGCATTCTGAAGAATGTTAGAGAGGGTTTTGTTGAATGCATCGATCTTTCCATTCGCCTGCGCATGATAGCGAGAGGTATGGTTCAAACGGATATTGTACTTCGCGTACAATTTCCTCAGATCGGCTACTAAGAAGTTGGTGATGTTATTGGCGAGGATAGCGTGAGGGACTCCAAACTGGTGGATGATGTTGGAGCTCAAGAAGTTTTTAATGGAATAGGCCTTGACCTCTTTGAGTGGAACTACCTCTACGCACTTGGAGAAGAAATTTGTAGCAGTTAGGATGAACCTACATTGGCAAGCTATCGCCGGTGGATATGGTCCCACAACATCGAGTCCCCATAGTGAAAATGGCCAAGAATACTTGGTGGATTGGAGAGGCTCTGGAGGCCTATGTAGGAAGTTATCATGAACTTGGTACACGTGGAATCTCTTGGAAAACTCAATACAATCATGGATCATAGAGGGCCAGAAGTACCCAAACCTCCGGATCTAATGGGATAGCTTGGGCCTAGCCTGGTGGGCACCGCAGGAACCGGCATGAACCGCTTGCATGACCTGAGAAATCTTGACACCTTGAATGAAATGGAGAAGAACACCATCGAAGCTCCGCTTATAGAGTATCCACTCAAGACTGGGACCACTCTGGAGAGTAAATTGTAGTGAGTGGCATCAGATTCGCTCACGCTTGGCCTGATCATCCGGAAGGCATCCATTTTGGAGATACTCAAAAAAAGGTTCTCTCCAGTCGGGATTGGCCTCAACCACTACATCAAAAGAACCTAGGACACCTAATGCGGAGGGTTCGGCGGCATGGTGTCTTACCTTCAGGTCATCGTCATACTCTGGGGTGACGGGGGAAATTACTCTCTGGTGTGACACTTGTATTATCAAATCAACTTTCTCGGGTTCTACGAGCGACGTAGATAAGCCGGCCAAAGCTTTTGCTTGACCATTCTATGACCGAGGGACATGGGTAACCTCTAGTCGAGAAGAGAACTGGGCCATTAGACGGAGGGTGCACTTCGTCAATGGAAAATGCTCTGGCTTCCTGACAACGTAGTCGCCATTGAACTACTTGATGACTAGTTAGGAATCCCCTTTCACATGAAAAAGGGGAACATCGATCTAAAGGGCCAGCTCGAGGCCAGTGATGAGAGCCTGATACTCTGCCTCATTGTGGGTGCAGCCTTCTGACAACAGGAATGAGTATGGAGGAATGGCTTGCGCCGGGGTGATGAAGACGATACGCAAACCCACTTTGTTGAGCTTAGGATCGTTGAGCCTCCTACCGGTGGGACTCTAGGAGGCAACGTCAAAGTGCATTTTCAGCATGAGATGGCACGATCGACTGAGAGGATTGCCTCATCAGGAAAGTCCAGGTCCAAGGATTGATCCACGAAGGTTGGATGAGCAGCTAGGAAGTCTTCCAATTTCTGTCCCATGATGGCCCTCTAATGCACGAACCTGATGTCGAACTGCTGTAGGATCACCGCCCACCGCGCTAGTCGGCCAGTTAACATAGGGCAGTTCAGGATGTACTTCATTGGGTCTACCCGAGAGACCAACTGTACCTCATGGTGTTGTAGGTAATTCCGTAATTTCTGTACGGTGAACATGAGCGCAAGGCAGCTCTTTTCGATAGGGGAGTATCTGGTCTCCGTATCGAGGAGCATGCAGCTGATATAGTAGAGGATGTTCTCTATTCCCTCATTGTTCTTCTGGGCGAGAAGTGCATCGAGGGACCATTCTAGGGCGGTCACGTAAAGGACCGGTGGATTTCCGGAGACAGGTGGCATCAAGACCAGAGGTTGGAGCAGATAATGCTTGATTTCCTCGAACGCAGTCTGACACTCTTCATCTCATTCATAGACGAAGCCTTTCTTCATGAGCCGGGAAAAGGGCTTACACTTGCCAGCTAGATTCGCAATGAATCAGCGTATATGGGCTATGTGGCCTTGGAGACCACGAAGCTCCCGAATATTTTTCGGGGGAGGCATTTGGATGATGGACTTGATATTCTCGGGGTCGATCTCGAATCCTTGGTATCTAACAACAAAGCCACAAAACATCCCAGAGGTGACCCCAACGGCACACTTCGGCGGGTTCATCTTCATGTGGTGGGAATGTAGGAAGCCAAACACTTTCTCAAGGTCCTTGAGATGGTCCTAGTGCTGGCGAGATTTGACCACCAGATCATCCACGTATCATTCCATTAGTTTCCCAAGAATTGGATTGAATATGCGATGCATGGCCAGCTGATAGGTGGCACCTGCATTTTTCAGGTCGAAGGGCATGACCTGGTAACAAAATGTACCTTGGGGAAAACCTATAGGCAGTAGAAGCTTGGTCCTCGGGGGCCATCCGGATCTGTTTATACCCGGAATACCCATCCATGAAAGAGAGGGCTTGGAACCCGGCCATGGCATCAATCAAAAACTCAGTCAATGGAAGGGGAAAATCATCCTTCGGGAAGTAGCAGTTGAGATCGCGGAAGTCGATGCAGACTGTGATCTTCCTGTTCTTCTTACTGACTGGCACAAAGTTGGAAAGCCACTTGGGGTACTGGACTTCCTTGACGAAGTTGGCTTTGATAAGCTTTTCAACTTTGTCCACATCCATGTCCCTGTTAGAAGGGTGCAACTTTCTGGGAGGCTGCTTGAACCCGTGATGGCTTGTCGGGAGGCCATGGAGGTGGATGGCTACATGGGGATCTAGTCCTGGAATCTCATTGTAACTCTAGGAAAACACGACACGGTGCTGTTTGAGAAACTTCATATACTGTTGCTGCTCCTTGAGGGGCATGGCTGCAGTGATCAATGTGGGCCTCGGATCTGCCTCGCTAGCAAGGTTCAACTTCACCATTTCATCAACCATGGTAGAGATGCCTTCTTCAAAGGAAGGGGGAGGATCCTCCAGATCCCCTTCTCCACTTGTGGAGGGATCTTCCGCAGGGGGAGCCGCTTCTGAGTTATCAAACCCTGATGTGTAGTTGGTGCCAGCCTGGGCAGCTGTGGTCATCATATCTGGAGACTCAAGCACCACTGAGACCATAGCGATGAAGGCAGTCGATCCTATCCCATCTGGCCTTCGGCCCAAGGGTCCACGCTTGATGAAAACAATGAATTTGTGATGTGTCGGCCTAAGCCAATTGATTCCAGCCCAGTGGAAGAGACACGTATGAAGTACCACCATTGCCATGAGCCTGACATCCCGATACCGTACAGGGGTAGGAGGTTCCGGGATCACTTGAGCCTGTTTGGTGTAGGAGTATGAGGTGATTTTCCATCGTCGTTTGGAAATGGGAATATGCCTTCCTCTTGTACCCGAAACAACAAAACAATGCCCCATGTCAGGGGTCGTCACATCCAACCAATGGATCGGGAAGATTCAGGCGTCGTCCAGGCCTGCCTAGGGATCACATGTGACTGGGGCGGGTTCATCCTCACTTGCTAGGATTTTCTTATCCTTGCCCTTGTAATAGTCAATGTCTAGATAGCGGGCTTCACAAGAGGAATAATGAGATGAATCTCCTTGGAGTACGCCTACTCGACCATTGAGGGAGTACTTGAGGCATTGGTGATATGACAAAGGGACTGCTACATGCAGATGGAGCCGTGGCCTGCCCATCAATGTGTTGTATGCAGTGTCCTGGGAGACAACCATGAACTCGGTTCTGGAAATTAGGCCACCGAACAGGGTCTTCAAGGGGATCTTACAGACTGGGGATTTCTCGGTCCTATCGTATCCTGGGATTCTGATGTTACACCCTAATCTTCCATGGTACGCTTCTCTTTGAATAATACAGTAGCGTATGTTATACGCAACTTCGAGTTCAAACACACACCAAAACCAATCAAAATAGTCGTTATGAAAATTAATACCCACTTTTTGAAATTTTATAAATTTTATATTTCAAACTGGACTTCATTTTTGGATTTGGAATATCGAAATTATCCTAGGGTGAATTTTTGGTATTTTTCTGAAAACATTCAATTTTTGATGAATAGTGAAAAACACTAAGTTATTGGATAAAAACCGAAATTTTATTTAAACAATTATTTATTTTATTTTAATTTATTTTATGTAAAAATAAATACGTAATACCTATATAAGTTCAATGTAATTCATTGGAGTTAGTTTAGAATAATTTTAGATATATAAATATTATATTGAACTTTTCAACGTCTTTTACCCACCTCCGAGGAGAATTTGTAAATTCACATAAAACATAATTTTACCGCTTCTATGAGTGAAATTTAAAAATTCCAAGAGACACGGTTAATATCAAGGAGTAAAATTTGGTTAAATAAGATAAAAATAATTTTTGGTGAATAGTAACGTTTTACTTTTATTTACCACGACTCAAAGTAAATAGGGTAATTAAGGGTAAAAATGATATTAATATTACCCCAACACATGTCCTAATTATATTGGACAAGTGTATATCGACAAAAAAACAACCTTAGAAATAAAATATTATCATTTAGGTCCACTTTTATTAGATTAGGAAATTTATTATTATTTAATTCAAAGAAGAGTTAAAAGAGTAAAAATAAAAGGTTTATTTACTAAAACATTATTAATATATGGTTATACATAAGATAAATTCTATTATAAATATTAAATAGAAAGATAAAAAGATTTCCTAAATAATGGTATTTTATTTATAATTTTTAGACATTAAATAATGTATGTTATTTATGACACAATGGTGATGCAGTAATTACTTAATTAATGAAATATCAAAATAATTGATATTATAAATATCAAAATAAATGTACTTTGAGGATTTTTATAAATTAAAATAATTTTATAGGTTAATATGACATGTTAGTATTAATTTAGTAATGTTTTTTTGAAGTAATAATTCTGTTATGAGTTTCACAAATATCAAATACCAAATAGTGTGAAAATTGACATAAAAGAGTTTTTAAAACAAATATTATATTATTAATTGATATTCAATTTATAAAAATCTAATGATGGTCCAAGAGACTTATATTATGATAGTTGTATCCTTAATGGACCACTTGGGGGACTTTTGGATATTTATAGTATGTTTATTAACTATATAATATAAAAATACAAAGTGACATGGTAAATGTCAATCTAATTAACTAAGAGTTAAAACTAAAAGATAAGGTTAATATAGTGACCCAAACCTGTCTAAAACCTATTGATTGATTGGTTTGTGACCCATACCCAAAATAACCTCTAATAATATTATTTGGAGCCATTAGAAACCGAATATGAATTTATTATAAAATAATATTTCTAGTTTTCCAAAGGTGCCCCTCACCCCTCTTATGAAAGGGCACTCCCCCTTCTCTCAATTTAACACCATAAAAGCATTTTGGCTTGGAAGAACTCTGCCCAAATAACCTCCCAAATTCCCTCAATTCAACCTAGAGGCATTATTTTGATCATAAAGCCATCATAAGGATCCCTTTTGATCAAATCTAAAGGAAGAACCCGAAGAAGAGGTAATGACTTCACCACCCTCTTTCAAGTTCCTTTCTTCTTCAACTTATTCATTCCTTGTTATTAGAATTATAAAATAATAACTCTTGTTTTTTCCATATATTGTGATGTTATTATAAATATGGAACAAACAAATTCATTATTCTATACATCCCATGAATGACATTTCACCATACGTGCGTACGTACGGCCTACCGTCTCCACGTCGGGGTGTAATTGTTATTCAATAAATTATTATTTAGATGGGTATAATACTGATGTATAATTCATGTAAATAATAAATATAACATGATAATTATTCTTTATATATGATATAACATCCAAATATATATTATTTTAATAACAAACTAATGAAATTGTCGCTCGTGCATACGTACGGATTACCGTCTCCACGAATGCGATGCGATTCATTCCCCATCTTATCCATTCAAGTCTAATTCTCATTGGATGATTAAAAATAATGTTTAAGGACCTGATATCATTCTGGATATGAATAATATAAAACTTATCCATAAAAAACATTTCTTATGTAACAAAACATATAAAAGAAAATGAGTAAGTTAACACCTGAAACGATGATAATACAAAGATGTTATTGTCAAAGCAGTATTAAAAGATCATATATGACATAATATTAATGTATATGATTATTGTATAACTTAATAACTATTATTTCACTATTATACAAGAGTTTAACCTACCCTCAACCAAGGAAAAGTACATCGTAAAGATTTATTTCACAATCTCTTCATTATCCGAAGTTGTTTATACGTGATTATCTACTGGGACCTCTTTACCATCCACATCCATGTTTCTGAAAAATATGTTTAAAAACATTATTACTATTTTAAATAATATGGTTTAAAGTCATTTATACCTTTTATTGACCTTTTATAAGATGTTTATAAAGGAATCTTTCCATCATTTTCCAAACAAGGTCCTTTTTAACCATTTCAACAGAATTAAGGTAAGAATGTATTTTTTAACATATTCGGCGGGTGCGGCTATTTTTGGCCATTATAAAATCATCGAAGCTTCCCTTAGAAGATTATAAGAATATTTTCAAAGTAATGTTTTATTTTATAATTATGTGACTTTTAAATGATTTCAAAAAAAGAATTATTTCTCTCAAATATATGAAAATCCAGTTCAAATGTATACGTATTTAATGCAAGATTAATTTTTTTTAGAAAACCTGACTCTAGAGTGTGGTAGATAGGAATGGATTTGGCGTGGACCCATCATGGCTTCTAATTAGTCGATATGTATCATAATTAGTTATTTTGTTTTCAGAAGCCTCCATAATGTTTTTAGAAAAACACTGAAGTATATTTGAGAAATTTTAAACATAAATTTCTTATAAAAAAATTGCATCGGTAGGTCTCATTAGACAAACTAGTGTCTTGGCACAAGGCCTTGAAAAAATATTATTTGTAGTCTTGGCATGAGGCCTTGGATACGTGGTTTTGATAGTCTGGAATTATGCATTCTGTCTTTATGAAAGTGGTTATTGATATTGCATGTGATTATTCTACTAGTAGAATATTCATGTGAATAAGTAAATGGAATTATTTTATTTTATCTTTTCCATATTATGCTGAAGTTCATGTTTAAAAGGCTTTTGTTTTAGTTATACACTTCCTGAAATGTTTATGTTTATTTTTGAATGTTTCCGCTATATTTTTATCCTTACTGAGCATCTGAGCTCACCCCTTTCAATGATTTGTTTTTTCCAGGATGTGAAGAAGTAATTTATGAATGTCCTTTAGGGATAGTACGTGGGGATATGAGTGTGGACTATGGAGACTATGTTGTTGTAGTTTTCATTTTTATGATGTAATGTAAGACTTATGAATATATATAGTGTTTCCAATACTACTAAACTAATCTATATTTTGAGATTTGATCTTTCTTGTGATCATTCCAATGTTATGTAATAATGCACTGACTCTGGGTAACTAGGGTCGGGGAATTATAGTTGGTATCAGAGAACGTTCAGTACAATCCTTGTAAGCTAGATTTAGATAAACTCTTAGTATAGCACATAGCCCTAAGATAGACTCTGAGGATTAGTATAGAAGAACTTCCTAAAATTTTGGTATTGTAGGGATTTTGTGAGTTTTCCAAGCAATACATCCCTGTCTGGATACGATCAGGTAGAGGCAGCTCTGGCATAGATGTACTTAGGGGTAAAACCCGAAAACACCGCTTTGAGCTAGACTCTAACGGGAACTGCTGCACGACAACGGGCCTTACTACACTCTTGGTTACGACACTCCCAGGGGATATTCTTAGGATTATTCTCATTTTCTTTACAAACAATTTTAAGGGTTTTTGAGTATATATTTCCTCAAAGAAAATATTTTTTGGATTATGGATTATATCCATAAACTGTTGAACCTATGTTAAGTTTTTTTCAAGTTTAGAATTATGTATTTCTAGTTATAAACTAATCTAGTTTATGAAATTGTTTAGAAATGCAGCCTAGTGGAAGGAATGGAAATTGTATCAATGCACTCACTACATGTAGGGATTTCCCTCCTACTCAAGATAATTATAGTGGATCTAGTGATGCAACTGGTGCTGATCTGCTAATCACCATTCTGGGAAAACTCACTCAGGTTATGAATAATAACCTTACCCATATAGAGCACCCTGATCCACAGTGTGGAGGATCAATGTTAGATTTCTTCATGAGGAAACAAACACCAACATTCAATAGGTTTAAAAATCCATTGGTAGCCGAGCAATGGATAAGTTCCCTAGAGAAAATATTTCAGGCTTTGGGGATTAGTGAAAGGGGAAAAGTTATCATGGCAGTTTACCACCTCACTAGAGATGTTGATCAATTGTGGTCATTGTTTCAAAACATTAAGGAAGATGATGAAGTATCAAATATGGAATGGAGGAAGTTCAAAGATCTGTTTTTAGAAAAATACTTTCCTCGTGACCATCGAGCAGATATGGAAAGGCAATTTCTGAGTCTGAGACAAAAGAAGGATGAGAATGTCGCAATGTATGAGGCTAACTTTACAAGGTTAGCGAGGTATGCTTCATATTATATACGTAACCCAAGAAGTAAGATTGATCATTTCTTTGATGGGTTAAAACGATTTCTCCGTCGAGCATTAGTCTCAAAACACTTCTCGTCATACGAAGATATTTTCTCGTGTGCAATCAAGACAGAAAATGAATTCTATAAGTCTTATTACTTTAAAGAAAATAAAGTGAAGAAGAGATCTGTTGATCAATATGGAAATGGAAATAAGGGGAAGAAGGGTAAATTTGAAAATCCATCCTGCAGCAAAATGTGGGAAGAAGTACCCTGGTACTTGCCTAAAAGGAATGGGATTCTGTAACAAGTGTGGTGAAAAAGGACACCAAGATCATGATTGAAAATGGAAGAGAGTTGTTGTCAACATGGAATGATATAATTGTAGAGAGATGGGACATTATGAAAATAAATTTTATATGCGTCAGGGGAACTTACCTCAGAAAAGACCAAGGGCTCAAGGCCAGCCTTATGCTATCACAACTCCTGAGGTAGAAGCTCTGAAAGACGTAGTGGAAGGTAATTTAAAGGTTTCCTCAAGTTTATGTAATGCTTTATTTGATTCTGGATCATCAAATTGTTTCATATCTTCCTAGTTTTCTAAGAAAATTAGATATTTTCAGTTTGATTTAACAAAGCAGTTGTCAGTTTAAACTCCGAAGGGAAGTATCATTGCAATAATGTTTTGTGAATCAGTCCCCATTATAGCACATAAATGTTCTCTATCTTCTAATCTCATCGTCATACCTACGATTGAGTTTGATATAATCCTTGGTATGGATTTGATTTTAGACCATGATGCAAATATTTATTGTAAGAAGAAGGAGGATACGATTTTTGATGATGATGATGATAAGGAACAACTTATCTTTAGAGCAGAATCATCACCACCTAATTCTTATCTGGATCCACCACCAGTAGCTCAACTAAATTTAATTATTGGGGAGGAAGAGAATTAAATGACTTTGGGTGAGGAAAAGAAGGTTCAAATAGAGGATGTAACTATTTTTAAAGAATATGTAGATGTGTTTCTGGAAGATTTACATGGACATCATCCAGAAAGAGAAGTTGAGTTTTCCATTGATTTAATTTCTAGATCAAAGCCTATATCAAAGACCCATTATAGAATGTCCACTGTGGAATTAGTTGAACTAAAGAAACAACTAGAGGAATTGAGTAATAATGTATTTATTATCCCCAATGTTTCTCCATGGTGAGCCCCTTTTCTTTTTGTTAAAAAGAAAGACGGATCTATGAGGTTATGTATCGACTACAGGGAAATCAATGCTATAACAATAAAGAATAAGTATCCCCTACCTCGCATTGATGATTTATTTGACCAAATACATGGAGATCAATACTTTTCTAAGATTGAACTTCGATCTAGATACCATCAGTTGTGTGTGAAGAAGAAGACATTCTGAAGACAGCGTTTCGAACCAGGTACGGGCATTACGAGTTTACAGTAATGCATTTTGGGCTGACTAATGTGCCCTCTGTATTCATGGATATAATTAATAGAGTTTTCAAGAAATATCTAGATGATTTTGTGGTGTTATTTATTGATGATATCTTGGTATACTCTAAAAGATATTAAGATCTTGAAAAACACTTGCGCATTATCTTGAAGACTCTGAGAAGACATGAATTATATGGGAAGTTTTGCAAATGTGAATTATGGCTTCAGGAGATTTCTTTTCTTGGCCATATTGTCTCTAAAGATGGAATCTCTATTGATCCTTATAATACCAAGGCAATTCAAGAATGGTCAGCACCGATGAGTATAACAAAGGTATGTAGTTTTATTGGTTTAGCAGGTTATTATCGACGTTTCGTCTAGATTATTGCCCAGTTGGCTAACCCATTAACGAAGCTCACACGTAAAGGGGTTAAATTTGTTTGGACAAAAGAGTGTGAAAAATGTTTTGAAGAACTAAATAAAATATTGGTCAATACTCCTATATTGAATCTACCATCGGGGAATGATGGGTTTGTCATTTTTAATGATGCATCGAAGAAAGGACTTGGTTGTGTCCTTATGCAGAATGATAGGGTTATTTCTTATGCACAATGATAGTTGAAAATTCATGAGAAAAACTATCCTACTCATGATCTTGAGTTAGCAGCTATGATCTTTGCTTTGAAGATACGGAGACACTGCCTCTATGGTGGAAAATGTGAGATTTATACAGATCACTAGAGTTTAAAATACATTTCCTCACAGAAAGAACTCAAAACGAGGCAAAGGCGATGGCTTGAACTACTCAAGGATTATGATTTCACGATACACTACCACCCAGGGAAGGAAAATAAGGTGTAAGATGTTTTGAGCATAAAGGATCATGTATTTTTGAACAAGATGAGAGTTGAAAGGGATCCTATTTTCATAGATTTAATAAAAATGGATATGGGAATAACCATGGAATGTGAAACATCAATGATTTTTCAAATGGTTGCCAAACCATATTTATTATAAAGGATTAAGAGTTCTCAAATGGATGATGAATAATTTCAAAAGAAGATTAAATCTATGAATGATGGGAGATTGAGAGACTTTTTGTATGAAGAAGGAATTTTAAAATTTGGGAAGAGAATTTGTGTTCCCGATATACCTGTTCTAAAAAGGGAATTGTTAGACGATGCTCATAGCTCCAATTTCTCTATACACCCTGGGAGAACCAAAATTTATAGAGATTTGAAGGAACATTTTTGGTGGGACACCATGAAGAGGGAGATTGCTAATTTTTTGTCAAGATGTATGGTTTTTCAACAAGTGAAAGCTGGAAGGAAACAACCTGGGGAAGTCATGCAACCTCTTCTCATACCTGTGTGGAAATGGGATAATATCACAATGTACTTTGTCATGGGACTACAAAAGACTCCTAGAAAAATGAAGCAATATGGGTCATTGTTGATCGTCTTACCAGTTTAGCACATTTTTTTTCTATAAGAGAAGATCTACCACTTGAACGTCTAGCAAGAATATATATTAATGAATCCGTGAGACTTCATGGGGTAACCCTATCAATTTTTTCTGATCATGATCCCCATTTTACTTCAGGATTCTAAAAAATTCTTCAGAAAGCCCTGGATAGTGAACTACGTTTAAGCACTGCCTACCACCCTCAAACAGATGGACAATTAGAACAGACTATTAAAACCTTAGAAGACATGTCGAGATCCTTCTCACTTGACTTTTAGGGTATGTGGGATCAATATTTACCTCTAGTTGATTTTTCCTATAACAATAGATTCCATTAAAGAATTCAGATGGAACCATATGAAGCGCTATATGGAAAGAGATGTCGCACACCAACCTATTGGAATGACGTTGGTGAAAGAAAACTCGTAGGTCTAGAACAAGTGGAGGAAACGATGGAAAAGGTGAAGGTAATCCAAAACCACATCAAAAAGCTAAATGTTGGCAGAAGATCTATGCCGATAATCGAAGGAAGGATTTGGAATTTTAGGTAGAAGATCATGTTTTCTTGAAGGTATCTCCATGGAAGGGAGTTATGTGTTTCTGTAAGAATGGTAAATTGAGTCCCAGGTACATCAGACCTTTCGAAATTCTAAAACGAATTGGGGTTGTAGCTTACCGTTTGGCAATGCCGCCAAGTCTCTCCAAAGTTCACGATGTGTTCCACGTATCACTATTGAGGAAATATATGCCTGACCCAACCCATGTACTCGCCTATGAGGAATTAGAACTGGAACCTGATCTGTCTAATTGTAAGAGCCTGTCAGGATTCTTGATACGAGATAACATGTACTAAGAAACAGGATGACCCGTCTGGTAAAAGTTTTTCGGAGAAACCATAAGATTGAAGAAGCAACGTGGGAACCCGGGGAACTTATGATGAAGAACCACCTGAGTCATTTCATGTGGTAGTATTCTAGAAATTTCAAGGATGAAATTAGTTTAATGGGGGAGAATGTATCACCCCATGCTTCTATGGTACGCTTCTCTTTGAATAATACAGTAGCGTGTGTTGTACGCAACTTCGAGTTCTAACACACACCACAACCAATCAAACTAGCCGTTATGAATATTAATACCCACTTCTTGAAATTTTATAAATTTTATCTTTTAAAATGGACTTCATTTTTGGATTTGGAATATCAAAATTTTCCTAGGGTGAATTTTTGGTATTTTAATGAAAACTTTCAATTTTTGATGAATAGTGAAAAACGTTGAGTCATTGGTTAAAAACCAACATTTTATTTAAATAATTATTTATTTTATTTAAATTTATTTTATTTAAAAATAAATACTTAATACCTATATATGTTCAATGTAATTCATTGGATTTAGTTTAGAATAATTATATATATATATATAAATTATATTGAACTTTTCATCGTCTTTTACCCACCACCTAAGAAAATTTAAAAATTCATATAAAACTTAATTTTACTGCATCTGTGAGTGTAATTTCAAAAATACGAGAGACACGGTTAATATCAAGGAGTAAAATTTAGTTCAATAAGATAAAAATAATTTTTGGTGAATAGTAATGTTTTACTTTTATTTACCACAGTTGAAAGTAAATATAGTAATTAAGGGTACAAATGATATTAATATTTCCCTAAAACATGTTCTAATTATATTGGAAAAGGGTATCTCAACCAAAAACATCCTTAGAAATAAAATATTATCATTTAGCTCCACTTTTATTAGATTAGGACATTTATTATTATTTAATTCAAAGAAGAGTTAAAAGAGTAAAAATCAATGTTTATTTACAAAATCATTTTTAATATAGGGTTATACATAAGATAAATTCTATTATAAATATTAATTATAAAGATAAAATTATTTCCTACATAATGGTAATTTATTTATAATTTTTAGACATTAAATAATTTAACTTATTTATGACACAATGGTGATGCAGTAATTACCTAATTAATGAAATATTAAAATAATAGATATTATAAATATCAAAATAAATGTAATTTGATACTTTTTATGAAATAAATTAATTTATAGGTTAATATGACATTTTTTTATTAATTTAATTATGTTTTTTAGAAGTAATAATTTGGTTATTATTTTTACAAAAATCAGATACCAAATAGTATCAAAATTGACATGAAATAGTTTTTAAAAGAAATATTATATTATTAATTGATATTCTATTCCAAAAAATCAAAGGTTTGGCCAAGAGACATATATTATTATAGGTGTATCATTAATGTACCCCTTGGGGTATCTTGGATTTATATAGTATGTTTATTAACTATATAATATGAAAATACAAAGTGGCATGGTAAATGTCAAACTAATTAACTAAGGATTAAAACTAAAAGATAAGGTTAATATAGTGACCCGAACCTGTCTAAAACCTATTGGTTGAGTGGTTTTCGAATCATCATCACAATAAATTTTAATTAATCCTCTTTTGAGCCATTAGAAACCAAATATGAATTTATTATAAAATAATATTTCTAGCTTTTCCAAAGGTGCCCCTCACCCCTCTTATAAAAGGGAACTCCCCCTTATCTTAATTTCACACCTTCAAAGCCTTTTGACTCGGAAAACCTCTGCCCATATATCCTCAAAACTCCCATCAATTCATCCTAGAGGCCTTATTTTGATCAGAAAGCCATCATAAGGAGCTCTTTTGATCAAATCAAAAGGAAGAACACGAAGAAGAGGTAATGATTTCACTACCGTCTTTCAAGTTCCTTTCTCCTTCAACTTCTTCTTTCCATGTTATTTCCATTATAAAATAATAAATCCCGTATATTATATATATTGTGATGTTATTATAAATACAGAACAACCAAATTCATTATTCTATCCATCCCTTGAATTACATGTCACCATACCTGCGTACGTATGACCTACCGTCTCCACGTCGTGGTGTAATTGTTATTCAATATATTATTATTTAGATGGGTATAATAATGATGTATAATTCATGTAAATAATATATATAATATGATAATGATTCTGTATATATGATATAACATCCAATTATATATTATTTTAATAACAAAAAATGATTTTGTCGCTCGTGCATACGTACGGATTACCGTCTCCACGAACGCGATGCGATTCATTCCCCATCGTATCCATTCAAGTATAATTATAGTTTGATGATTAAAAATAATTTTTAAGGACTTGATATCATTATGGATATGAATAATATACAACATATCCATAACAAACATGTCTTATGTAACAAAACATATAAAAGAAAATGAGTATGTTAACACCCGAAACAACGATAATAAAAGATATTATTAACAAAGCAGTATTAAAAGATCATATATGACATGTTATTAATGTATATTATTCTTGTATAACTTAATAACCATTATTTTACCATTACAAAGGAGGTTAAATTACCCTCAACCATGGAAATTTACAAGGCAAGGGTTTATTTCACAATCTCTTCATTATCCAAGGTTGTTTATACGTGATTATCTACTGGGACCTCTTTATCATCCACATACATGTTTCATAAAAATGTATTTCAAAACATTCATACTATTTTAAATAATATGGTTTAATGTAATTTATACCCTTGATTTAATTTTTATAAGAAATTTATAAAGGAATATTTCCAACGTTTTCCAAACAAGGTCCTTTTTAATCTTTTCGGCACAATTAAGGTAAGAACGTCTTTTGTAACTTATACGGCGGGTGCGGCTATTTTCCACCATTATAAAATTTTTGAAGCTTCCCTTAAAATCTTATAAGAATATTTTCAAAGAAAATGTTTTATTTTATAATTATGTGACTTTTAAATGATTTAAAAAAAAAGAAATATTTCTCTCAAATATATGAAAATCCAGTGCAAATGTATAGGTATTTAATGCAGGCTAAAAAATGTTTTCAGAAAACCTGACTCTCGAGTGTGGTAGATAAGAAGGGATTGGGTGTGGACCCATCATGGCCTGTAATTAGTCGATTAGTCTCAAAATTAGTTATTTTGTTTTCATAAGCTTGCATAATGTTTTCAGAAAAGAACTGGAGTATATTTGAGCAATTTTAATCATAAGTATCTTGTAAAAAAAATTGCATCGGTAGGTCTCATGAGGAAAACTAGTGTCTTGGCATGAGGCCTTGACAAAATCTTATTTGTAGTCTTGGAACGAGGCCTTGGCTACATTGTTATGATAGTCTGGCATTATGCATTCTGTCATTATGAAAGTGGTTATTGATGTTTCATTTGATTATTAGACTAGTAGAATATCCATCTGAATAAATAAATGGAATTATTTCATTTTATCTTTTCCATATTATTCTGAAGATCAAGTTTAAAAGGCTTTAGTTTTAGTTATAAATTTCCTTAAATATTTATGTTTAATTATGAATGTTTCCGCTATATTGTTATCCTCACTGAGCATCTGAGCTCACCCCTTTCAATATTTTATTTTTCCCAGGATGTGAAGAAGTAATTTATGAATGACGTGCATGGATAGTATGTGGGGATATGAGTATGGAATATGGATACTATGTTGTTGTAGTTTTAATTTTTATGATGTAATGTAAGATTTATGAATATATCTAGTGTTTCCAAGGATACTAAACTAATTGGTATTTCGAGATTTGTTCATTCTTGAGATCATGCCAATGTTATGTAATAATGCACTGAATCTGGGAAACTGGGGTCGGGGCGTTACATCTGAGGTCGGAGGGAGTTGAATCATCCTCAGAAAAAATCACCTTTCGTACTGTTCGAGTCGGAATTAGGTTAATCGTAGAACCCATGTCAACAAGACAGCGGTGGACTTCCATGCCGTTGAACTGGCCAGTGATGTACAGTGGGTGAATATGACCATGTATGAGAGGGTCTTCATCTTCACCAAGGAATGAGATAACTACATAGCATTCTGCGTTCTCAATTGCCTCAACCTGGCAGGCTTCTACAGCCGCTACCTCCGTCTCAAACTGGAGGGGGCTCCTTAGGGACAAGGCAAGTGCTTCATGCATTTCAGATGATAGGAAAAGAGCCTAAAGAAGAGAAATACTTGCTGGAATACCGACAAGGTGGTTCAGGACATCATACTTTTGTTCCAAACACGAAGCTCTGCTTATAGTAGGACGTTCTGCAGTTGGAGGCATGGCAGGCCCTGCCGGCTGGACCGGCGGCTGGATGGTACTGGGTACAGCCTGCTGCCTGCTAGTAGATGCCTGAAGAGTAGTTGCCGGATGAGGACTGGACAACTGCAATTGGCCTGTAGCAGGGTAAGACAGGCAGCAGTACGGACGAGGTAGCTCTTCTTCATCTATTAGCATAAATCGTAGTGGAGGTAGATCTGAGGGCAACAGATGAGGTTGCGCGTGCTGAGCTCTGTGCTAGGCCTACTGTCTGGATTCAGTAGCATTCAAGGACAGACTGAAATCACCCACTGACGTTCCTTGATGACCCATGTGGTTGCGGTTCCACTGATGTTGACGTCGGCTAGGGACATTGGGGATGTTCGCTTGGCGTTCTCCCTCATCGGGAGTCATATAGGTATTTACCTACTCCACGTTATTAACCAAAGCATGCCCCAAACTGTCGCTCGAAGATTCATCCACCACTGGGTGGATTCTGGGAGGAATCCCCATCTCAGGGGGCATGAAATCACCAAAAGTGCGGGATGATGATGGATGTGGTGGAGCGCATTGCTTCTTCTTGAATCGTTGCCGCATGCCCTTTAGGGAAGAGGTCGGCTATGATGATGACGCAGAGGTACTGGTAGAATCTTTTGAAGGGTCCAGCTGATTCAGGCATGCCCGAATTATGCCATGGGCACGAGAAACTGTTTTATGAGCCATCCAGTCGTCGTACTTCTGGGACCCACGGTTGGGAACCTGCTGCCACTCGACTTTGTCGTCGCTACCTCTTTCTGACCTTATAAAGACACCCGCCACTTTTGTCTGGGCCGGGCCCAAACTAACTATGTTGTTGTCGACCTGGTCTTGGATCGAGTCTTTAAACACATAGCACTCCTTGTGGGTGTTCCCCAGAATCTGATGATAGGGGCAGTAGTTGGGGCGATCAGTTAGATTCGCCTCTTCCGGCCTTCTGCACTCTGGTAGGTGCACAATCCCAGGCTCTAGGGCTTTTTGGAAGTATCTAGGGACCTGATTCTCGTTGAATGAGTAATTATGGTTCCTTCTTTTTAGATAGGGTACCCTAGGAACCTGGCCTTGACGAGGGGCCAGAGGGGCCTGCTGAGGAGGGGGAGCCTAATTGTTCCGCCTAGGCGGTGGTGGCACATTGCATGGGGGAACCTTTCGGTTCTGAGGTGGTCACTGCAGGATAGGATCCTATGCTTGAGGTGGAGGGCCTCTGCGGGGTTGCAGGGCCGGTGCCACTGGCAGTAATTATAGCTTCCTTGGGGCTTCTATTTGGGCCACTGCGGTGGGTTCGGCTCTTGTAGCCCTCCTGGATGGGATCATAGGGGGTAGCAAACGTGCCTGACTAGCCTGTTGTAGAGATTCCTCAAGGCGCTGAGCCTTATCTGAGAATTCCTGGAACCCTCCAGGGTAGTTTTGGGTGATCAGGGAAGGAACCAGTTCGGTTTTAACATTCCCTACGCACATTGTCAGTAATTGCTCTTGGGTCAGTGGCTTTTCGAGGGAGTATGTAAGCCCCTTCCACCGGGCGATGAAGTTCACGACTTGCTCATCAGACCTTTGTTTGCAATTGAAGAGGTCTGCGATGCTGGTCTTTCACGTGGTGGAGCTGAACTGGTATATGAATTTCCAGCGTAGATCCTCCCAGCTGGTCACCGATCTGATAGGGAGCTGGTTGTATCAGACTAATGCAGGGCCTTCCATTGTCTACACAAATCATCGGAGCTTAGAAGCTTCCTGCTGTACCGGGGTCCCCAATATGGGGCCACACTTGGAGGAAAAATGCGCCAAGTGCTGCGGTGGGTCCCTAGCCCCGTTAATGGGAGAGAACGTCGGATTTCCAAAACCCGGGGGTGCGGGAATATCATACACCCACGTGGGATATGTCTTTCCATATGGTGGGACTGCCACCTGCCGCGTTTCCAATGCCTCGATGCGGGTGATGAGTGCTGCTATAGGATCATCCGGGTGGGGGTCCCTGTCATGACGAGGATCCCTAACTTTGAGTTCATTTCCATGATCTTCGACACGGTAAACGCCTTTAATGGCTCGTGGAGCGACTGGCAGAATGTCCCTTGGGGCGGCTGGGGGAACCCGAGCTTGATTCCTCATATTTCCTCGTCGTTCAAGAGAGTTTGGTGAGACGTATCACTCCCTCTTGCCGTGAGTTCCGGCTTCTGCCCTGTCTACAGGAGTAGCATGATCAGGGTTTCATGCAGGCATCTCGCCCATGGGGGGGGGGGAGTTATTCCTACCCCTGTGGCCCCGACATAGGATCACCATAGTCGGGTCGCCTCTCGATAGCGTGTTTGGCTAATATTTCATCAACCATCCTCTTCTACTCAGCATGTTGTTGGCACAACGCGGCCTTCTCGGGGTCTTCGTCCAATTTCTTGTACTGAGGTGGACGGGTTAGAGTGCTTGACAGTTCCGACCTACTCTTTTCCCTTGCCGGCATTTCGGCTGAGTACCAGCGACTCGGTGGGTTCAGGGAGGCATACAAGGTTCCTCTGGTGACGAATAATCCTCCCTGATGGGTCCAACAGTGGTGGTACACCCTCATGAGGTTAGTCTCCATCGAGAAAATCCATCTTGTCCTCTTTGTCTACTATTTCAGCCATGTGGACCGCAACCCTACATGGGGTCATGTCCTCAATGTCGCATAACGAATCGGGCTGCTGTTGGATAGGACTGAAGAGGAGGGCGACATACTGTCCCCATCCACATACTTGCACATGGGGGGTAGCTTCCTTGATGATTTTGCGGAGTACCTTGAAACTCTGAACACATTTTTTTGGAGGGCGCTCGGGTGACCAGGCGACTCAGGGCACTGGGCCACAGATAGTGCAGCCAAATTGACCAGACGGCATTGATCATTGATTTCATCGAAGTGCACTTGGATCCTAGGCACAATACCCACTAATAGAGAAGACGAAAGTGTGTCTCCCATAGGGTTTGATAGAAGCACTCTACTTCCTCTGGGGTGAGGGATTCCGGTGCACAAAAGTCCGGGGTTTCCACTGGCCAGAACTTCTCCGGGAAGTGGTTCGCTGCGAGAATGTTCCAAAAGCTCCTGGGCTCGGATTGAGGGTCTGGCCCCGTATTTCTCCACTCGTCAACCATAGGGGGCTGAGGAACCAGTAGCGGTACTGAGTCGGACTGCTGGGTTAGTAAATTGGGCGGCGGAGAATACGGTGAACGAGCTGACTGGGTTCCGAATTCCGGGCCATCCTCCGAAGAGTGAGGTGACCTGACCACAATCTGATGGTACGATGGGATGATAGCCAAAACCTCTAGTGCAGGAATCATGGTTACATGCAATGGTTCACCTTGTTTCTCAATCGCCATCGTTCCCCAAAATAGATCTTCGTGATCTCTGGTTGAGGTAGAGGGTTCTTCTGGTGATGATGGTGGTGACTGTACGACCGGAACCTGTGGGATTCCCACAGTTTCCTCTTCCTGGATGTATCTGCGAAGAGAAGCAGGAATTTTGTTACCTAACATTCCACAAGGATGAGGCCGACACACCTTGTTCCTACCCCGATCCTTGATACGGAGGAACGAGGGGAGGGTTCCAATGCCGAGTCGCATTCTGCTTCACAATCCGAGAAGCGGTCTGGTTTGATCCCCGTATGGGCTTTCCTAGGAATCTTCTTGTAGTGGAGACGACCCACCCTCCTACCCCTGGATGGCTCTTCGGGACAAGGCTGATTCCCGACATGTAGTCTCGGGGTCTTGCTGGCACCATGACGGAGAGGTCTTCCGATTGCGACAGTCGGGGTACGAGGGGCGCCGGGGAAATTGTCAAATGGAACATGGGGAGGACCTCCATGGACAACACCTGAGCTGGAAAAACATCCTTTGGAACCGGTGGTAGCATGGGCGGGACCTCTGTGGACAGCACCTAAGCGGGAAAAACCTCATTTGGAACTGGCGGGAGCATGGGGAGAACCTCCATGCATGGTGCGGGTGGAGCGAGGCTGACCTTCACCCCTTTGGTTTCCAGGGCGAGGTGGACCTTCACCGACTACGGAGAGAATGTAGGGAGGATCCCCATGTTGGAGAGGGACCGGATGGGAAATTCCCTCACATCGACGGTCGGGGGTAGAAGGAGGAATTCCATACCCTGTGTGGTGGGTGCGGGAGAGGATTCCATGCCGGGTGTCACTGCCATGGGGAAGGTCTTCATTCGGATTGGGGGTAGCACGGGGCATACCTCCATGAAGAAACATCGGAGCGGGGAAGGCCCACACTCGGTGGAGTGGTCGTACGGGGAGTACCTCCGTATGGGGTGACATCACCGCAGATTGGTTCGTGGCGATCTCCACTTGGGCCTACGACCCAGAGAGTCAACCCAGCCCGACCGTGGGGCGTTTGGGGACTCGATCCCGGTTGGGCATAAGAATTACCCTTCTCAGTGTGTGTAGGGGCTTCATGATATACATCGGTGGTGGTTCGGGACACAGTAGCTGTTGACATCGAAGCCCCTTGGCGGGATCCCTTAGCTCGGGCCCAACAGTGGCGTCGGGTCAGGCGAGCTGGTGCAGGTGGTGTAGGGGCATAGCCTACTTGCTCCTTGGCAAGGCCTGATGGTGGTGCTGACATAGACATGTGGGGGGCCTTTCTTGGAGTCCTTGGATCGGGACTCTGACTGGACTGATCCGGACATCACCCACCTCATTGGCGTAAGGCAAGGGGTCGTCGAAGCGTTCCGGGGACAGGATCTCGAAACGATTGAGCGTTGGGGTTGGGAGCAGGGGCTCCCTTTGTGGCCCTCTAGGGAGGCGTTGACGGCGGGGTATGGACGCCTCCAGGTCTAGGAGGGCCATATCCCAAGCTTGGATTATTCCCTCCTCCTCGTAACAACATACGAGGTCGTTAATAACCAGTTTTTGGATGACTTACGATGGGGAGAGGGGGTGTGGGCTCCCCACACTCATAGATGCAGACGCCGTTGTAGCAGTAGTGGAGCCACGTAGAGTGGCTGTGCTAATATTTCCCCTACACCTGCGTAGGCGGGTGGGCGGCGATCGTGTCCCTGTAGCAGAAACCAGATTCCTGAGAAGCCGGGAGATTAACTCATCAGCACTGCGAGGAAAGGAGATCGACAACTAGTTCCCTAGCGTCATTCCGTCTTCTGTGGTCAGCAAGAGGGAACCAAGCAGACAACGTCGCAGAACGGAATGCCCCACGTTCTACTACCCCAAATTCTGGTGAGTTTCACACCAGGCCCGCTATTTTCTTGGCGGGACCCGGTTCCAGATATCTAGATCCGAAGACACATCAATATACTGATGTATCGAATGCTACTAATCTCCACATTGAGGAGAATAGATTCACATCGGGTTCACCATTTCTACTTCTGACCCTTTTTCTAGGGCGCGCGCATCTGTCTGTGAGGACGCACTGCTGTTACCCCGCATTCCCGCTTTCCAAAGGTGGGTAGCATTCGCTCCTTGTTCAGGTACGTCTACTCCTTGATCGAAATATGATGTTGGGATGTCAGTTCTTCCTTCCGTGGATTCCTCCTTGGAAATCGTTACCTAATACGTGTCTCCCTCATAGATTTAATACACTTTTCATGAATTTCTTCCCAGTAACATGATTCGATGGACGCCAGTTAATTGCACTACTTCTGTGACGATATTCCAAACGGTCCGGTCTGGGCAGCAACCTTCAGTCGGGGGAGTTGTCACGTCGAGGCATCATTACGTGTCTGAACGCTGGGGAATTGGCATGTCTGTATTTTCTCCCTTATTATAGGGCTTCTCGAGGGCGTGGAAGCCTGAGGCATCCCACATCTAGCACGGTGAATCATATGTCATAGGCATGTATCTGAGGTTTTCCTCAACATCCCATGTTTAACACAGGGTATGTCGCATGTTTAACGTCCAGTGGAGACGGATCGGCCTGATCAGAACACTAGCTAGAGTGGATCAGATTGAGGAATCCTCCTTGAGGGAATGCCGATATTGGGGTCATCCAATGGTCGGCTTCTGGAATGCGTTGGAGGGGAATGGGGTGGCATGATCTCATCGAGATGTGGAGGCCCGGGTAAGAATCAGGGTGGATGATGGAGAATTTCATGAAGTGGAGTGGGAATGAAATGGGGCTGTCATGGAGATGACTGTGATGATGGGATTGAGTCTCGAAGAGACTTCCTATGTATCCCCATGGTAGGTAATCAAAGTCTATATAGTTCAGAATGAATGTGTGGGGCTTACACTCTAGGTCGCCCAAGGTGATGGAAGAACCGACGTGAATGCGGTCGAAACGACCAGGTGGTGGGATTGAACCTCATGAGGCTTCCTACCTACCATGCCTTGACATGGTTCAAATCCCACATAGTTCAGGAAGAGGGGTGTTATACTAACACAAAAGGGTGTCAGAAAAACTGGATGGTAAGGTCACAATGGGTTACTGCTGGATTGGGATGTAGTTTAACGTCATGCGAGATGGGGGAGTGTCGGAGGACCAATGTGAAGATGGACCTTGTTCTAGATGGGTGATGGGCTCGATCCTTGGGATGCCTTCCTATGTACCATGCCTTGACATGGATCAAAGACCACGTAGTTCAAAATGGTGTGTCGGCGAACCGACGTGAATGAGGACGTTGGTCCAGATGGCGTGGTGCTTACACTCTAGGCTACCCGGGTGTTTGTGAACCGATGTGAAGGGGCTTGGTATGACCAATGGGTGGGGGGATTGAACCTCAGGATGGCTTCCTATGTACCATGCCTTGACATGGATCAAGGTCCACATAGTTCAGGTGAAAATGGGGGCTTGGAACACCGACAAGGAGACGGTCTAGGCCAGTGATTATTGGGATTGAACATCAAGGAGGCTTCCTACGTAACATGCCTTAACATGGATCAATGTCCTTGTAGTTCAAGTGGCGATGGTGGGTGTTGGAGAACTGACGTGAAGAAAGTACCTTGGTCCGATGGGTGATGGGCTTGAACCTCAGGGAGGCATCCTATGTACCATGCTTTGACATGGATCAAAGTACTCATAGTTTGAGAAGGGTTTCATCAGTGAATTGATGTGAAGGTGAACCCGTGGGTCCACTGGTGGTGGGATTGAACCTTATGAGGCTTCCTACATACCATGCCTTAATATGGATCAAAGTTCTCAAAGTTCGGGATGGTCACAACGGCTTACCGCTGGCCCGAAATGATGTTTAACATAATATAGGACGAAGGTGGAACCTGACATGAATAAACGACGAGCGGTGGGCTTGAACCTCGTGGAGGCTTCCTACGTACCATGCCTTAACATGGATCAAAGTCCACATAGTTCAATTGGATGTACAGTTTAACTTCATGTTGGACGGGGGCATACAGTTTAACGTCATGCTGGATGGGGGCATACAGTTTAACGTCATGTTGTACGGGGGTTAGTGTCATAGTCAATGCTTACTCTAAGCCCATGTGAGTCGTGCTCAGTGTGAGAAATAAGAGGCAGCAGAGACTTGATGATCACGTCGCGAAGGGTGATTCCATGGGAAGCGAATAGGGTCTTACGCATTAGTTGGCCCATGGTGCTGGGACTTACTCCAGGATGGAGGCATGAGGTGCGGAAAATCATGGAGGGAGAGGGATTTCGGACCGAAGATGGGAGGTTCCTCGTTCCCTATCACGCCCTCCACTGGCCTTGGCAGTTGGGAAGCACGGAGGTGCATGGGTGCTACCTTCCGCAAGACGGGCTAGGGGGCTTACACTCTGAGGCAACCCTTCCCCCATGGACAAACGCTACTCCGAAAGGGAGGATATCATCCCATGTGAGGGTGATTCTATTCCTGTGGAGACGAGCAATGTAATGAATGTCCGAGCTGGAGGGAACCTATCTGCGAGGCCCGGGATCGGGCCACAGTTTAACGTCATGTGTTGAGGACGAGGTTCTTGGCAGTTTAACGTCCTATATCTCGGACGAGGTGGGTTTACACTGCACCCCTAGTACTTACATGACTGATACCCTCTGCCCCTTGGGGGAGGGAAGGCATCGTTAAGGCTGTTGTAAAGGGGGTTCGCAGAGAGAACCATCGAGTGTTCCACGTTAGTGTGGCTATGCTAAGAAGCAATAGCCGTTAGTGTGCCAATGCAAATAAGCATTAGGCGAAGCAACTCTACGGGTGGTGTCATCTATGGGACTTTGAAATCACATCGTGAAGACTTAGAGGGTCGCATGGTAAGAGGAATTACCAAGCAAATGGGTCCATAGGCAGGGACCTTGCGGAGCCTGGTTTCTTTGCATAGTGGAGAGAACTTGCAAAGGGGTGTTCTTTGCGAAGTGGAGTTCCTTGGCCTTAGCATGGGGTGATGGTGCAAGTGGAAGGTGCTTCATGAAGTGGAAGTATGCTCGTGGAGCACAACCTCATGAAGCAGAGGATCCTCGTGAAGAAAGGTGTTGTGAAGCTTTGTGATTTGCGACGTACAGTGACCCTGCCTTGGCATGTGGATCACTTGAATATGATGGGTGTTTCGCGAAGCATAAATTCTCCACAGCTACCCAGGTTCCCTTGGGAATCCCCTTTCTTCGCGTAGGACCTTAGGCTTTGTGAAGGGATTCCCTATCAGAAGAGGGGTTCAAAAAGAGACAAGGCGAAGGCCTCTCACGAAGCAAAAATACCTCACGGAGCTCATGATTCTCAGAGTGAAGAGTGCTTCGCGATTTGGGAGTTGAGAAGCCGAAAGGTCAAATGGTCCATCCGAAGAGCTCAGGGGGAGCTCGATATTTATAGGCAAGGGGCATCGTGGAGTAGAGCTCACTCCGCGCGAAGGGGCCTTCAGTTGCATCACGGCGGGTCACGAACGTCAACCGGATTCGCGGAGGTGTACCGACTCCTCTACTTCGCGGCAGGTCGCAAACGTCAGGGCGTTTCACGGATGGTTACCTCCTTGGGTTTTTCACAGCGGGCTCATGACCGTCTCTCCGTTCGCGGAGCGTTACCAGCTCTAGTGCTTCGCTTCGGCCGCAGAGCTAGGGGGACTTCGCGTCGGGGCTTCGCGAGGACGGGCGCAGGGCCTCTTTTCCCTTTGTTCTTTCCATCCAATATTTTGATGCCAATAGAGATTAAGTGGAAATTAGTCAAGACATGACCAATGGGTGAGATTTTAATTATGAATGGGAATGAAATAATGTCAGAATATCTTATTGTGAAAAAATATTTATCTTTAGGGAAAGGTTTTAAAAAATAAAATTGTGTCCCATTATCATCATTTATTATGATATCGATAACCTCTTTTATGCTTCTTCACTTTTTTTTGATTGCTAACTTTATTTGGATCACCTACTATCTTTTTCTCAATGATCATTATCAATATTTGTGATTATTTGTAATTTTATTCCATGTAAAATCTTCCCAACCCACCTATGTTCTCATATATGGAAGCATAGTTTTGTGTTACTTTGTTTAACAATCATCTTTCTAGATTCACCTTTTTAAAGATGTTTTAGTATTCATTTTTACTATGTGGGGTTATAAGAATGGAAATTTGGTGTATTATACCTTTGATAAAACATATGATTTTCAAGGGTGGAAAACATTTTAATGGGGATATAATGTGACGCCCCTGTATTTTTTTTAAATATTTGTTTGAAATTAATTTCATATTTCGATATTATTCATTTTACACAATAATGAATATATCATTTGTTATAAAAAAACACTAAGTGTATCTTATGTTATATGTAGAACCAATTCAATCTTGTGTTACACAGAAAACATAAATTAGCTTTCTGTAAATTAAACAAAATGTTTTTGTTTTTTTACATGTAATTTTGTGCCCCTTCGATATCTTCTATTACATATAAGGTAGAGTGTTACAGAATTAAAATATATTGTTAATATGACTGTTAAAATATTATTACAGCTACCACCTAGTTGATGGAATGGATGTTATGAAAAAGATTTATTAATTCGGAAAATATTATTTACACTTGTATTAAAATTAATTCTTTGTTTATCAATTATTATAATTAAACATAATAACTATTTTAACCTAATGAATTTACTTTTATAAGAATTTATTTTTACGAACAAAATTTTTTTTCTCAATAAATTAAATGATATTATTTTGATTAATTTTATCATTAAAATTTATATTTTATATATTAAATCAAATTTTTTGACACTCATTCAATTGATTTGATACATACAATATAATAATAACTCCAATTTTATGAATAAAAATATGCACTATTCTAAAAGGTGATTTCATCGCCTTTTAATAGAGAACCAATTTAAAATATTATTTTTGAAATTATCATAATTTTTTTTGAGAAAATAATTTTCATTTTTTGATGAGGAATATTAAAATTTACATTTGGATATTTTTTCGGTATTTTCTTGAGAAGTTTCAATTTTTTATGAATAGTGAAAAACACTAAATTTTAACTCAAACCCAATTCATTATCTAATTTATTTATATAGTTAAGTTATTTTTTATTTTTATTTTAATGTTTAATTAGTTAACATTTACATAAATGAATCCAATTTAGGTCATTGGAACCAATATCACATTGAAATTGGATTTGAAAACATTTCAATCTTTTGGAATTGTTTTTGTAAAAACCTGCTATCATGTTACGTTTATAGAATTAATATAAATTTATGTTCTGCCACTTCTGCTATTTTAATTCTGATAAATGGATTTCATATTTTTAATAATAATATTTTATAATTTTTATTATGTTAAATATAAATTTTTAACAAAAATATTGGTGAATGTTATTTAAATTATTTATTGTTATTGGGATGAAAATTAGCTTAGTAAAGGACTAAACCTTAATCTTAAGGCCCAAATGACCTAGAAACATGAACAAAAGTAAAATTTAGTAACATTTAGACAATATAATAAGTTTTACTGGCTTTATAGCAATATTAGGGACACTTTTTATGGGAACAATTTCACTGAAAATCCCTTTTCAGAAATTTATATGAATATCGCTCCTCCTCCAATATAAAAAGGCACTCAACCCTACAACTTATTCATGCCTCTCAAACACTTTGGATCACTCAACTTATTATAAAATAAGATCTTTAAATACATATATTAATTCTATAATCCCTTATTTTTGAATAAAGTTAACCAAGTAATTCATTTGGTGCAAACCAAGAGGGGTAACGCAAAGAAGAGGTGACATCCTTCCTAAAGAACATTTGTTTTATTTTTATTATGCACCGCCTAAAATATTCTTATTAAATGATTATATAATAACATTATAATCCTTAATATAATGATATGTTTTTATTATATTTTTTTTAACTACACATGCACACACTTCCATCTAATGGGTAAAGAACTTATCGATCTTCTGTATGATGAACTACAACTTCACATAATGATATTGTTCAATTTTCATTTACCACCTCTCATGCATGGGAATTATGATGGGTAATATGTTATTAATATTATATATATATATTATATTTATTATTAAATTATCCCTATATAATTATTATATAAAAATACCTTCTATCTTTCTATTTTTTGTAAATACGATAATATCATTTGTGGATGTGTGGACTACCGCCTGCTCAAAATGATGTGATTCATTCATACTCTACATGGAATATATTAACAGTGGGACTAGTGAACATAAATGATATAATTTATTTAATAAGTCTACTATAATTATACTATATATATACAAATATTTCATTTAGATTCTTTATTTCAAAATGATAATTAAACAGAAAAAAATGATAATAAAACAGAAAAAATGGTCATGGGTACGTACTACCTACCATATCCTTGAATGATTTATCCCAATTCATATTTATGTATTTGATAGATTACTGTAGATACATATATAAATAATGTGTATTATATTTATACCATTCTTCATATTTTGGTAACAAGATTAAGGCTTACAATCCAAAACATATACGAAAAACAAAGAAGATATTACCAGAAATGTAACATTAACATTGAGTTATTAAAAAAAGGTAATATAAAGTAATAATAATATCATATATATTATTATATATAATTAAATTTTATATGTATAATTAAATTATATTTATTATACAAGATGTTTTTATCATCTATGAAAAAAGTCCTGACTTAAGGTAAGTGAATTTTAATCTCAATTTTTCTTTCAGTGAGATCCATGACATATTCACCACTGTATTCATTTGTCTGGTGTATATACTGCCCACAAATTTATTATATTATAAACATACCGAAATCTATGGATATTTACACATCCATTTTTTGATCTATCTTACATGGGGTTTATGTTTCAAAAGTAACAAATCAGGAAAGTAATTTTTTTTCTCACATCGCCTTCTTTGTGACAATAGTCATGCTATAACCCTATATTTTTCTATATGGTGTATATAATAGTATATAAATATTAAATCACGCATATTCTTCTTTTAATTATTTTTATTCTTCCTTTAGTGTTATTATTTTTATTTTACTATCATTTAATGTTATCAAAGTGGTGATATTTTTTTTCTACAACCCAATAATTTTTTGAGATTGTTTCTGATTATGATTCCATTAATAATTAATATGATCCATATATCAACAACACTCATGATTTTTTTAAACTCTTATTGTTCATGTAATATCAATATAACAGTACCATTTTTTACACTTTGTTAAGTAAGACAATTAAGAATTTGTTTTTTGAAAATCTGATATTCATTCTTCTTACATTAGGAAATCGTTGTTCTTTTAAAACATGTTTTTTAAAAATGTTTTCATTTTTTTTAATATATTATTATAATTATTAAATTATTTTTTATACATGTTTAAAAACCCTCAAAAATGTTTTTAAAAATCAAACTTATTATCAATTTCAAATCGAGGAACTTTTCTAAACTCTTAAGGTGAAAAAGGAATCTTCAGTATGTACGGATTTAACTGCCATCATGATCATCCTTCCATTGAATATTACTTTACATGTTTATAAGATTTCTTTGTTGGAAATATTATTTTCCAAATATTTTATAAATCCATTATTTTTAATTTTTGTTCAAATAAAATGGTTTTCAAATATGTTTTATGATTCCAGAAGTGTTTTATATTATTTTCAATGCTTCTGTTAAATGTTTTAAAAGATATTTTCAATGAAAATGGTTTCCATATTTTTTTTTGATTCAATAATTGTTTTAAATTATTTTCAAATATTTCTTTAAATTTTTTCAAATGTATTTTTACATAAAAATTCATTCAAATATGTTTTACATTTATTTTTTTTAAATGTTTTATAGCTTCATTTATATGTTTTCTTGTTTATTTTTAGTGGAAACGGTTTTCAAATAGATTTTTATTTTAAAAATAACATTTCAAAATTGAAATGATATTTTCATATAGAAATGTTTCAAATTAAATGGTATATCTTCCATTATTAGAAAAGGATTTTTAAATGGTTTTATGAATATTATTTTCAATGAAATTCTATTTAATTTATGAAAAGTTCCATGTGATATTTCATAATACTTATCCATCTAGGATGACATAATTTGTTATGGTTAATTCTTTTCTGGGGAAATGAACCAATAATAACATTCATAATCTTTATTTAATTGTTTATGTTTAGATAGAATGATGTATATGTCACTCTTTCCTCTTCCACGGGTTATATGTTTTTTAATACCACATTCTTTCACAGGTAATACATTAATGGAATTGTTATTAGACCTATTTATTTTCCATAGGAAACAATATGATGAAAGAAATATTATTAAAATTCCATTTCATAGGTTATTATATGATGTTACGAAATCCATCTCTTTTTATGAGTCATGATATGATGAAAGTTTTATGATATAGTGGAACATGTAAAAATGATATTATTATGTGATGGGTGGGAACTACATCTTCCTATAATTCATTAGGTAATGATATATATATCATGGGATAATGATGGGACTCGAGTCAATGGGCTAGATCCAATATGAAAACTTGGGGAAACCCGATCCCCTAAGTGTGAAGGACTGAAATTTGAGATAGTGGTGTTCCCCACCTAGTAGGTGTAGTCCCCATAAAGTACCCTATTAATTTTTGGGAATGTGATTTGAATTGTAGGTAATTATGTTACATGTTTAGGTGTCTTCCACAAAATCTACATTCTATGCCAATAATTTGATCACATGGTTCATGTTCTTGTTTATCTCATGGTTCATTTCTTATGAACTGATAATCTATATAACTCATATCATGTTTCTAATTTTTGATAGGAAAGTTATGATCTTAAATTATTATGTTCATGTTCTCATGCCCTTATGTACATGTTATGATAATGTATTTCCTTTATTTACACTTACTAACAATTCATGATCTCCCTTTCTTATGTAACATTTTACTAGTTTATGAAGACTGATTTTAAGTAGAAGTACAAAAAGAAATGATATTTGTGGGAATTAGTGATGATATTTTACCATGTTAGAAGATTTTGTTCCATGATTCCAAAGACACTAAATTTTTTCTTTCCTCGGGTGTGTACTTTGGTAATGTTATTAATATCCAATAAAATGACATATCCATGTATGTTAAGCATGAGTATCTATAATCCATTTGTTTTTCATGGAATTAATATTAGATTTAAATGCATTAAATTCCTAGAGGAATTACCTATTTATATAAAACTTCACAATTTTAACAAACCCTAAAATATTTAAATATATCTTCTCATAGTGAGTTTTTAACTTGGGGATACAATGATGGATGTAGTATGTTTAGATATTTTATTTCAATTAGGTATACATTCTAGTTAAATGAAATTATATGGTTGAAACATTGAGTCTGAAATCTTATAGCAACGTGGTTAGAGATGATCCTGGACTATGGAAGGTGATCAGTATGATTATTGACATGAATCTGAATTACACAAAATTGGATGAGTGTGAAATTTTATTTATATTGAATTTCATCCCTAACAAGATGGATTTGTTGAAATAGGATAATATATAAGATCATTATTGTAATATGAGTACGTAAAATTTAAATTACAAGTATAATTGTGATGGTTGGATAGATGATGAAAATTCATTGCAACATTTTTAAATTGAGTTATAGTTCATTAGTCCTTTTAGGAACAACTTCTTTCCTTAAATCAACATTCTAAATTGGATATTCTTCTAAGTAATCCAAAAATATACAAGGAAATAAAATAACTTTTCTTGTGGTTAGGTATGAGACATAATATATAATATCAAGTGATGAAATACATAATCTGTCTATAGATATAAATTAAGCATCAATGTCAAGTACTTATGTTGCTTTCTATTCCTATACCTGTATGGATGTGGGAGAAAATAACAATGTACACTATCATAGTTCTACTGAGGATTTTATTGATATATGATTCTATTTGGGTGATTATGGAATGAATCGAAAAGTGTGTAAACTTTCTCTCTATCAGAGAATATAACACTATAGATGATTTAGTAAATATGTATATCCGAGAAGGGTTGAAGTTACATAGAGTCCCAATTTTGATTGTACTCTACAGAGATTCCTGGTTCACATTTTGATTCTAGTTATCATTACTATATGCTCTTTGGAGTCAACTGAACATGAGTATAACATAAAATCTACATATCTTTAGGAATCCAAAGCACACAATTTTTACAATAGAAGATATAGTCAAGGATAATGTCATGGACTTTACCAGCTCATGAGAAGACCAAATGCCTTTAGTGTAGTTCTAAGATAATAATTGATTTTAGGATACAATTAAAATGGCCCTATTTGAGGCTTTTTATGGTTACACTTATCATTATTTCTTATTTTGAATGGAAACACGAGAGATATCATTGATTGGATTGACCATTCTCCCTAAGACAACATAAAATATTCTGATGACACAAAATAGGATAGATATTTCTCAAAGTCGATAAAAATCAAACAAAGATAATAAACATTGAATCTTATCTATCAACGAAAGTTTCCAAATATTCATGAACATTTCATTGATAATTTTACATCGATGCTTGGGGAATCATGTAATTTTATCACCATGATAAGTGGTACCATTAATAGATGTTAAATGGATTATCACTATTTTCCATCAGATAGCCTTACCAACGAGATTCAGTTTTATTCATAACATCTTCCATAATTATATACACAATATTTATCACACAGATCCTTTCCATGTACTCAGTTGGGATCATATTACTCCTAATCCTAATGTAATGTTTATCCATGAACTAGTTAAAGTTCTAGATAGATTGTAAAAGATCCTATGAATGACATCTATTTCCTTATATTGTGCTTTAATTAAGCATAGTTAGGTTATTTAGGAATCATAGGAATGTTAAATGTTTTTGTGGGAATAATGACTTGTGATTTTCAATGAATAATTCAGTATCCTGATTCTAGTGGATAGAAATATCTCTGTTTTTTTGAAAATAGCTCCATCGTTTTTAGTTATTCTATTATTTCATTTTGGGAGTCATCATAAAAACATTATATAAATGTTCAGAGGAGTAAAATGGAAAAAATATGGAATCTAGCTATAGGGGAAATTCATTTCCAAAATAAGTTAATCATGAAGTGAATTGTCATTGGCTAGCTATTTTGAAATGTTTTAAAGGATTTATGGATTTCTTTTGTTAGATGCCTAAGTTAGTTCCCAATGTGAAACTTGTTCACCTAATTTACAATTTTTTCTGAATATTTAATCTAATGTGATAAATATTTCATTGATAGTAACCCCTTTATTATTCATAACATTAATGGGGTTTTTATGTCATGAATTTTTTCAGGCCAAATTAGCTTTTTTCCTTTAAAATAGTTGTGAACCCCCTTCTAGTTATTCTCTTTTTATTATGGACCTCTAGGAAATCATTATCTGATTTCTAGTGATCATTAATGTCTACACATAAATTCCAATGAATATTTGGGTGATAAATTGTGGAAAATATAATTTTAGGGTCTCATTATTCCTTATTGTATTCGAAATCTTTTGGGTTGTCTATAATGATAACATATATTAGTATGTTATACTAGGATCTATGAGTTCATATTTATTTCGATGATACATTCTTGGGTATTGATAGAGGAATGAAATGAAGAGACCTAATTCATAGAATTTTCTGAGATATTTCATTCTAAGTATACATGAGGTAGGTGGATTCTAACTCACTAAAATGTTAAAAAACATGTTATCTTAATCTATTCCAAATTATTTTATTGACTTGTTATAACTCACTTGTGAAATGTTTTTGGAAAACCCATGTTTGATTTGATTTAAAAAATGTTAGTTTGGAGAGATGTCATTTTTATTTAAATAAATTTTCATTTAGTATCTTATCATAATTATGTTATTATGTGTTCTTGTGAAAATAAGACATAATAAAGGTGTAAAAACACACCCATAAAAATGTAATGTAAAAAGAAAATGATTTTAAGACCTTCATAAAGGGTTCAAAAAGTTCTATATTTATGAATTGATGGATAACCAATCACAAATAGGGTGAGGTCCGTGGTTGACATTCTCAGGTCTAGTGTGTGTGTGTGGGTGTGAACATTAGGTGTCTATACAAATCTGTAAGGTATGGAAAAATATTTGTTAACTTTTTTTCATATGTGAAGTTTGTTCATATATTTTATATAATTTCCTTACATTTTATTTTAAATATAGTAATTTGTTCCTGTCATAATAAAATTTATTTGGAAGATTTTGGGGATTATCTTCTTAGTTTTATGCTCACTCCATTCATTGGAACATTGGTGTGCTTACAGATTTTTTCTACAAAGATACATATAAGGGGAATTATTTTTACTTGTATAGTGGAATTCCAAGATGTTGTGAATATGTTTAGTAGATTCAGATTTGTGGAGTGACTATGACTTAGATCATCCCAACTAGATCCCTGAGTCATCATATCATGGAGTTTTATTCTAATTTTTTTTATTTTAATTATATTTTATTAGGTTGTAAGGGGTTTTCCCATGAATCATATATATTGTATTTTTATTTCAAATTTACTAACTAGTTTTTTTGTTCTCTGGGAAATTATATCTCAAAATTATCTTAATACATTGAAATTTATTTCTAGACATTGGTTACTGGGGGTTGAATCCTAAGGCTAGTAGAACATTCGCCACTGATGAAGCCAATGAGTTGGGGTGGGGTGTTATAACTGTAACGACCCAAAGTTTCATTAGTTGAAATCCATCTTGATCTAATTAAATGTATCTTTATGTTTATAAAAAATGTCATCTTCTTTGGTTTTATGATATGAATTTTTATCGTTGATAATATAGACGTTTAACAGTGATCACATGATTAGTATAAATATAAGACTTTAACAAATCCAATTTACTCAGACAAAAGGAGCGATGGCCTCATCCAGTTGAATTACCCCAAACGAGGCCCATTTGTCAGCGCATAGAAAAGAGGTGGTATCCTTGGGATTTTCTCTTGAAAAATCCCAAGCTGAGCTTCATCATGTCAAGCTCGAACGTGACTGTCTACGGGAAAAGTGGAAGTTTATTGAAATTACCACTCGAGCGATGTTATCTGAGCCACCCCAAGAGTCTGTCACCCTCACAAAACTTACCCTTAGGTCTTATGCGGCTGTTTTAAGGGGTTTTGTAACAAATAGGTAGTACCATGTTCATGTACATTATTTTTTTATATAATAATGAATATAATTGCAAGTAATTTATGATAAATTGTAAATAGTTTTTAAAGTAAAAAATGGTGTTTTTAGTTATTATTTAATTAAAAAATCTATTTTATTAAATTAAGAGATTTTTGAATTAAATAATATTTTTATAAAATAATATTATTATTATTACATTAATATTTATTAAATATAAATTATCTTATAATTTTATGAATGCAATTAAATTTTTTATTAAGGTCTGAAAGCAATTTCTGTCAAAACCCGTGAATTTTTGATAAATGTCAATTTTTATTTTAAAAGTGAAAATTAAAATATTTAGAAAATTATTTAGATAAAAAAAATTTATTTCTAGAATCAGGACGTCGAAGTTATCCAACAGTGAATTTTTCATAATTTTCTGAGACAGTCAAATATTTGGGTAAAAATTCAATACTGTTTAAATATATAATGTGTTTTATGACATCATAATGACCCAATAGTGATGTAATTAAATACTATAATCTTTATGTTCGGCCAATATATGTTTTACCATTAAAATAATGTGATTCTGGGTTTGTTTCACTTACTTTTCAAAGCATTAATGGACCCCTCAAGACTTATTCAACACCTTGCCTTTTTAAATTAATTTCCATGGGAGTGTGACTCACCTCCACATAAGCAACCCTAATATTTTAAAACGTTAGGACTTTGTCATTATAAAATATTATTTTCCGCTTCCCTTTGCCAAAAACCATGGGCAAAAACCATGGGATGGTTTGTGGTTTGTATTAATTTCATGTAAGGGGACCCAAACCTAAATAATAAAGAATTCCATCACCTTTCCTATATAAACCCACCCAACCTCCTACTTCATCCTCACTGAAAGCCTTTGGATTTCGTCCAACCTCTTCCCTAATCTCTCAATAACCTCCCAAAGGTTCCCCAAGCTCCCAAGATGCCTCTCAAAAGCCTCTCTCTAGCCTTTGGAAGCACACTTCCAAGTAAGGGTTTTTTCTTCCTTTTTCATTTTTGTCAATTCTCTTTGAGTTGTATTGCCCTATTAATTTCAATTATGAATGTTGGGGTATGGTTTTTAACCTACCCATACTTCTCTCTTATTGTTTGAATGATGGGAGACCCCTTTCTCTCTAATTAAATTCCTCCCATGTACACCCGTTACTATGCCTAAATTCGGAAAGGAACTTCTCTCTCTTCATTTACATTCAAGCAATAATTTTGTATCATGAATTTAAATTCCATTAAAATTGATGGGAAATGTATCTATATGTCCTCCTTACTTTCCATTACATGTAAATATGATGAGGAACCCCTTTCTCTCTCATAAACCATTTTTATGAGTTCTTATGTCACGTCGTTACGCTGCCGAAATTGCACCGATTTTCTCAGCCAATGCCATTGTGTAGTGGATACCATTCCCATTTCTCCATCAAGGGTATTCACCTTTATGAACATTTAATTATTGATTACAAAGTTTCTTTTATGAATTCCACATTACTTTATCGTGGAATAAATGATTATGTTTTATGAATCCATGTTTTATGATCCATGTGGCACACTTATGCGTGAAATGAAATGTTTAAGAAGGGTGCGCCCTTATAGCACTCCAATCAATTGGGTAAAGTATAGTATAATGATACGTCATGTGAAATGAGTGTTGACTCATTCTAATTCAAGTTCAAAGAGGGTTTACTCATGCTTTATGTGCAATGGGGATTTACTCATGCTCTATGTGCAATGAGCCTTGGCTCATGCTAATTCCATGTTAAGTGTTGTTGCCACATTCCCATGTTATGATTATCTTGCTTTATCATGCCTTTATGTTCATTTTTCTCTTGTGATCTATTGATATCCCTACTGTATAACATTTATTTTACTCCTCACGTAATTCCATTGTATTCCCTTACTGGTCTTTATAGCTCACCCTTTTCTTATGCATGTTCTCAGGTTATCCCATTCAATGCTAACTTCGAGAGAATGTAGTGGTCATGTAAAGGAAGATTTCAATAAAGATGTTGTATTTCATGTTTTAAGTTTTTATGTAATGATCATAAGCCCCAAAGACACTAAACCTCTCAATCTTATTTGTTGTATCAAGTGATGTTTTATGTAATAAATCATGTTTAAGTTGTAATAAAAAGCAGGGTTGTCATAGTTGGTATCATAGGATAGGTTTAGTTATTTTTTGGGATTAGGATTAGAAAACCCTAGTAAAGCCTTAGAGACAAGACTATGTATAATAAAAAAATCCCTAAGTTTTGGTGAGTATTGAGTAAGTGGGTTATCAATCAAATACATCCCTATCTGGATACGAGCAGGTAGAGGTGGGTCTGGGACAGATGTATCCTAGGGGTAAAACCCAAAAACACCGCTTTGAGATAGACTCAAACCAGAACTGGTGCACGACAATGGGCCTTGCTTCACTCTTAGTAACAACACTCCCGGTGGATATGCTTTGGTAAATTCACAAGCTTAGTATGAAACCTTATTAAGGGAATTAAAAAAATGAACCTAAGAATATATGTTAGAAAGTAGATCATGAAAAGCCTAGATTGAAGCCTATAGAGTCATGAGTTAAGGAAATAAAAGTTTTTTTATAAGTCATCAACTTTTTTCCTTGGATTACCCTTTATGTGTTACCCCTAAATTTCCATTTATTCCAGCCAATGGCCAGTAATAGGGGGACTCGGGCTAACAACCAATGTGAAGATTAGTGTGATGATTGTACTAATGAGATGCCAAATCCAATGGGAGTGGGAATCGTGAACTTTGTCATGCATCTCTCTCAGTTAAAAACAAGATTTGAATAGAAACATGGGTCAAGTGGAATGTTCAACCCCCCCTCCCCTAGGAAAGAAAATTTCGTTGTCGAGAGCTTAATGAGTCAAAGGCTTCCTACTTTTAGTGGATCATCTGATCCCACGATCACTGAACAATAGATCAAATCCATTGAAAATATCTCCTCCATCCTTTAATGTTTTGAACAAGAGAAGGTTCTCCTAGCTGGTTATCGTATAGAGGGTTAAGCTGATCAATGGTGGACATTGATCAAAAATACAAAGCCTGAGGAGGAGATCAAGGCGTTGTAATGGAAGGATTTCCATAAGATGTTTTTTGATAAATATTTTCTGTGCACCCTCTGGCTTAAGATGGAAAGGGACATCCCTTACATAAAGAAAAAAGCTAAAGAATCTATTGGAGCGTACGAGGAAAACTTCACAAGGCTTGCACCATACGCTTCCGGCATTGTCGTTACCCACGAATGCAAGGTTGACCTCTTCTTTGGTGGGCTGAAGCCTAGCCTACGGAAAGCATTAGCGATCCGTGACTTTGACAGCTATGTGGAAATTATACGATGTGCCCTCAAGGTTGAAATAGAGATTATTGAATCATAAGGGTATCATGGGGATAAGAAGCGTAAGGTGTACTTCAATACTGGTGGGCTGATGGATAAATCCATCGGTGCTAAGAAGATCCAGAACCCCACTTTCCAAAACCGCGGAAAGAAGCACCCTGGAAATTTCCTTAAGGGGACGAGGAAATGATTGAGGTGTGGAAGAGAAGGGCACCTAGCTGTTAATTGTCGGTAAGAAAGACCCGCGACTGCGACAAATGAGAGGAATGCTCCATTCAAACCTCAACATGTTGTTCAATGAAACAAATGCAAAGAATCAGGTCATTTTGAAAATCAGTGCCCTAATCTAAGGGTTTTCGGTGGCAACTAACAACCTCCAAGATAGAAAGGAAGAGATTTTTCCATCACTTCTGCCGAAGTGAACCCCGCCAACGAAGTGGTGATAGGTACGCTAGTTATTAATTCAAGAATAGCAAATGTAATTTTTGATTCAGGTTCTACGCATTCTTTAATATCTTGAAAGTTTAGTAGAACAATCCCAGCACCACCACAAATAATGTTAGTGAAGATGTCGGTGAGTACAAAAAATGGGGAAATCATTTCATCCCATGAGTATAAGTCCTCCCCTATTATAATCTGTGGATTGAATTTCCCGGTGAACCTCATCATAATCCCTATGGTGGAATTTGATGTAATTCTTGGCATTGATTGGCTTTCCTTATATAGAGCCAAAATAAATTGTCAAGAGAGGGAAATCACACTCCATTTGGAGAATCGACCCCCTATTCTTTACAAGTTTAAGGAGGAAGATGAATCTCCTTTAGATCGATAATCTCAAGCATGGATATTACTGCCATATGATCACACATACCTGGCTCAGATGATTGTTCCATGGAAGAAACCATCATTAAAGAAATGCCTATTGTGAGGTAATTTACTGAAGTGTTTCCCGAGGAACTGCCAGGTCTTCCTCCTAGAAGAGATGTTGAGTTCTCAATTGGACTTATACCCGGGGCATTACCAATATCCAAGACTCCATATTGAATGGATGTTGTTGAGCTTGAAGGGCTGACGAAACACCTACAGGAGAATCTGGATAAAGGGTTTATACTCCCAAGTGCTTCACCATGGGGTGCACCAGTCCTCTTTGTCAAGAAGAAGGATGGGTCAATGCGTCTTTGCATCTATTATCGTGAACATACAAAATCATTATAGAAAGAAAGTATCCTCTCCCACGAATTGATGACTTGTTCGATCAGTTGTGTGGAGAACAATACTTCTCCAAGGTGGACTTGCGGTCGTGATATTATCAAGTAAGGGTGAAGAAGGAAGATATCCCCAAGACTACTTTTCGCACAAGATATGGGCACTATGAATTCATAGTAATGCCTTTCGGACTCACCAATTCTCTAGAAATCTTCCCAGACTTAAAGAAGAGAGTCTTTAGAGATTACCTCGACAAATTTGTGGTAGTCTTTATAGATGACATTCTAATATACTCCAAAACCAAGGAGGATCATGAGGAGCATTTAAGAACTGTACTAGAGACTTTGCGCAAAGAGAAGCTCTATAAAAAGTACAAAATGTGTGAGTTCTTATTGAAGGAGGTCTCATTCATGGGCCATATCATCACAAGTAATGGGATATCTGTGGATCCCTCGAAAACAGATGCAATTGAGGGTCAGCCGAGGCCAGCATCGATAACAGATATTCGTAGCTTCTTGGGGTTAGCAAGATATTATCGACGATTTGTGAGGAATTTATCACGATTTTCCAACCCTCTTACCAATCTAACTCAAATGGGAGTAAAGTTTTCTTGGAGTGATGGATGCAAAGAAATCTTCAAGGAGTTGAAAAGGAGGCTTATCATTGTGCCCCATGCTCACTTTACCCACAAGTGGGGAACTTTTTCTGGTATTCAGTGATGCTTCGAAGAAGGGATTAGGCTGTGTGATGATGCAGAATGATAAAGTGATATCCTATGCCTCAAGAAAGTTGAAAACCCATGATCAAAACTATCCAACGCATGATCTGGAGTTAGCAGGTGTGATATTTTCCTTGAAAATCTGTAGGCATTATCTCTATGGAGAGAAATGTGAGATATATACTGACCAAAAGAGTGTTAAATATATATTCATAGAGAAAGAGCTTAATAAGTGCTAGAGAAGATGGATAGAGCTCATCAAGGATTATGACTGTTCAATACATTACATCCCTCGAAAAGCGAACAAGGTGGCCGATGCCTTAAGTAGAAAGGATCCAACGATTCTATCAATGATGAGAATTGAGAAGGATCCAATCTTCTTAGACTTGATGAAGATGGACATGGTAATCATAGAGAAGGGAACATCATCAATCCTATCACAAATGATTTCTCAACCATCTCTTTTGTAAAGGATAAAGGATGCTCAAAAGGATGATGTTGGAATTCAAGAAAATGCAGAAGCTATAAAAAAGGGGAAATCCTCGGAGTTTAATGTTAATGAAGAAGGAATTTTGTGGTTTGGGAAAAGACTATGTGTTCCATCAAGTCCAGAGCTGAAGAAGGATCTTTTGGATGACGCACATAGTTTAAATTTCTCGATTCACCCAGGGAGAACAAAGATGTATCGAGATATCTGAGAAAACTTTTGGTGGGATAATATAAAGAAGGAGATAATTGAATATACATCAAAGTGCCTGGTGTTTCAACAAGTGAAGGTAGAGAGGAAGATGTCAAAGAGGATTATGAAACCATTTCCCATACCAGAATGGAAATGGTGGAACATAACCATGGACTTTGCCATCAGACTTCCAAGGACATCCAAAGGAAACAATGCAATCTGAGTTGTTGTGGATCGTCTTACAAAGACTGCTAACTTCAATGCTATTCGAGAGGATTTATCTTTGGATCAACTGGCAGAGATATATATCAGGGAAGTGGTAAGGCTGTATGGAGTACCACTATCTATTATGTCTGACCAGGATCCAATATTCACCTCTATGTTTTGGAAGAGACTTCAACATGCTCTGAATACTGAACTGAACTTCAGTACGACCTATCATCCTCAAACTGATGGCCAATCTGAGCGGACTATCCAAACACTTGAGGACATGTTGAGAGCGTGATCAATGGACTTTAAAGGAGGATGAGATCAACATATTCCTCTAGTTGAGTTCTCTTATAATAACAGTTTCCACTCAAGCATCAAAATGGAACCATATGAAGCACTATATGGGAAAAGGTGCAGAACACCGGCATGTTGGGATGAGGTCGGTGAACGTAGACTGCATGGACTAGAAATGGTTGAGGAAATAGTGGATAAGGTGAAAACCATTCAGCAACATATCAAGGCAGCCCAGAGTCGACAGAAGAGTTATGCAGATAATCGTCGATGAGACCTTGAATTTAATGTTGGAGACATGGTTTTTCTACGCATATCTCCATGGAAGAAGGTCATGAGGTTTGGAATTAAAGGGAAGTTAAGTCCAAGGTACATCGACCCCTTCAAGATTCTTGATCGTGTCGGGGTTGTGGCCCATCGACTAGCACTTCCACCTACCATGGCCAAAGTACATGATGTCTTTCATGTATCCCTCTTAAGTAAGTATATACTGGACCCTTCAGATGTACTCTCTTATGAGGTGGTACAATTGGAAGATGATCTCTATTATGAGTAGCAACCAGTGAAGATCTTAGATCGTAGAGAAAAAGTTCTACGAAATAAGACAATGCCCCTCGTCAAGGTGTTGTGAAGAAATCACAAGTTTGAAGAAGCGACTTGGGAATCGGAGGAAGTGATGAAGCTGAGTTATCCACATCTATTTTAGTGTGGGAAAAGGAAAATTTCTTGGGAGAAATTTCTTAAGGGGGGAATATTGTAACAACCCAAAGTTTCATTAATTGAAATCCCTCTTGATCTAATTAAATGTCTCTTTGTGTTTATATAAAATGTCAACTTCTTTGGTTTTATGATATGAATTTTGACTGTTTCTAATATAGCCGTTGAACATTGATCACATGATTAGTATAAATATAGGAATTTAACAAATCCAATTTACTCAGAAAAAAGAAGCGATTGCCTCATCCAGTAGAATTGTCCCATATGAGGTCCATTTGTATGAGCTCGGAAAAGAGGTGGTATCCTTGGGCTTCTCTCTTGACCAATCCCAAGCTGAGCTTCATCATGTCAAGCTCGAACGTGACCGTCTATAGGAAAAGTGGAAGTTGATTGAAATTACCACTCGAGCGATGTTATCCGAGCCACCCCAAGAGCCTACCACCATCGCACACCTTACCCTTAGGTCTTATGCGGCTGTTTTAAGGGGTTATGTAACAAATAAGTTGTACTATGTTCATATACATTATTTTTTTATATAATAATGAATATAATTTCTATTATTTTTTGATAAATTGTAAATAGGTTTTAAAGTACAAATAGTGTTTTGAGTTATTATTTAATTAAGAAATATATTTTATTAAATTAAGGGATTTTTGAATTAAATAATATTTTAGTAAAATAATAATATTATTATTAAATTATTTTTTATTAAATATAAATTATCTTATAATTTTATGAATGCAATTTAAATTTTTATTAAGGTTTGAAAGCCATTTCTGTCAAAACCCGTGAATTTTCGATAAAAGTCGGTTTTTATTTTAAAAGTGAAAATTAAAATATTTAGATTTTTATTTAGATAAAATAAATGTTATTTCTAGAATCATGACGTCAAAATTATCCAATGGTGAATTTTTCTTATTTTTCTGAGACAGTCAAATATTTGGGTAAAAATTAAATACTATTTAAATATATAATGTGTTTTATGACATCATAATGACCCAATAGTGATGTAATAAAATATTATAATCATTATGTTAGGCCAATATATGTTTTATCATTAAAATAATGTAATTTTGGGTTTGTTTCACTATCTTTTCAAAGCATTAATGGACCCCTCAAGACTTATTCAACACCTTGCCATTTTAGATTAATTTCCATGGGAGTGGGACTCACCTCCACATAAGAAACCCTAATATTTTAAGACATTGGGACTTTGGTATTATAAAATATTGTTTTCTTCTTCCCTTTTCCAAAAACCATGGGCAAAAACCATGGGATGGTTTGTGGTTTGGATTAATTTAATGTAAGGGGACCCAAACCTAAATAATTAAGAATTCCCTAACCTTTCCTGTATAAACCCCCCCAAGCTCCGACTTCCTCCTCACTAAAATCCTTTGGAGTTCATCTAACCTCTGCCCTACTCTTTATAGAATCCTCCCAAAGGTGCCCCATTCTCCCAAGAAGCCTCTCACAAACCATTTTCCAGCCTTTGGATGCACAGTTCCAAGTAAGGGTTTTTTCTTCCTTTTTCATTTTTTTCAATTCTCTTTAAGTTGTATTTCCCTTTTAATTTCAATTATGAATGTTGGGGTATGGTTTTTAACCTCCCCCATACTTCCGTCTTATTGTTTGGATAATGGGAGACCTTTTTCTCTCTCATTAAATTCCACCCATGCACACCCATTACTATGCCTAAATTCCAAAAGGAACTTCTCTCTCTTCTTTTACATTCAAGAAATAATTTTGTATCATGAATCTAAATTCCATTACAATTGTTGGTACATGTATCTATATTCCCTACTTACTTTCCATTTCATGTAAATATGATGAGGAACCTCTTTCTCTCTCATCAAACATTTTTATGAATTCTTATGTCACGCCGTTACGCTGCCGAAATTGCACCGATTTTCTAAGCCAATGCCATTGTGTAGTGGATGCCATACCCATTTCTCCATCAAGGGTATTCACCTTTATGAACATTTACTTATTGATTACAAAGTTTCATGTATGAATTCCACATTCCTTTATCATGTAATAAATGATTATGTTTTTTGAATCTATGTTTTATGATCCATGTGGCACACTTATGCATGAAATGAAATGTTTATGAAGGGGGCGCCCTTATAGCGCTCCAATACATTGGGCAAAGTATAGTATCATGATACGTCATGTGCAATGAGTATTGACTCATGCTAATTCAAGTGCAACGAGGTTTTACTCGTGCTTTATGTGCAATGATAATTTACTCATGCTCTATGGGCAATGAGCCTGGCTCATGCTAATTCCATGTTAAGTGTTGTTGCCACATTCCCATGTTATGATTATCATGCTTTATCATGCCTTTATCTTCATGTTTCTCTTGTGCTATATTGATATGCCTATTGTCTAACATGTATTGTACTCCTCATGTCATTCCACGTGTATTCCCTTACTAGGATTTATAGCTCACCCTTTTCTTATGCATGTCCTCATGTTATCCCATGCAATGCTAAGTACGAGGGAATGTAGTGGTCATGTAAAGGAAGTTTTCAATAAAGATGTTGTATTTCATGTTTTAAGTTTTTATGTAATGATCCTAAGCCCCAAAGACACTAAACCTCTTGATCTTCTTTGTTGTATCAAGTGATTTTTTATGTAATAAATCATGCTTAAGTTGTAATAAAAAGTAGGGTTGTCATAATAACCTCACAGTGACGTGTTCAATTGAATGAAACCATTGTAAATAAATACCTATTACAAATCATTTAATTACAAAAGTTAAACTTGAGTCATTTTACAAGTAGGGTTTGAAATTTTCTTAGCTTTAGTTAGTATTTTAATAGTAAATTCTTCTTCTAGGTTAGGAATAACTTCAAGATAATCATCAGGAAACAAATGAATATGTTCATTCACTACTAAGACATCACTATTCTGAAAATTTTCATTATTGTCACCAATATAATCTTGATAAGTTCCACATCCATATCCAATCAATTTCTTAGCTTCTTGTTATGTAATCAATAGTAATAATTAGTTGATTATAAATTTCATAGATCTATAATCTATCTTATAATGATTAACTAAATTCAAATCAATACAAAAAATAACATCAAAATCTACACTGGGCAGTTCAACAAGATTCTCTAAAATACCAGCCCACTTAAAGAATAATAAGAATCAAATAAATCTTGGTATCTTTAATATTTAAATCAAAACGTTTTACAAATTGTTTTGTTTTTTTTTCATGATGTGATATTCCCATATTAATTGAAAATATATCCACAATGAAGGAATGTGAAGGTCAAGGGATAAATAGGGCATCAAAACTAGTTGAATAAAAACATAATTTTCCTTAAACCAATTCATTAGATGACCCAGCATGAACCATTGTAATATAAAATGATTTCTCCACACATTTTTTAGATCTTACTCATGATGATTTCTAACTAGCGTAATTAACAAAAAATGCATAATTGTATAATTATCTCACTCAATGTAATTGAAACAGATTAGTATTTGTTAGATTTCTGTTACCCTGTTCTTATATTTTTATGGACACTTTTATTTTCATTCGATATCCCTATGACTAAACATACCACACCAATATGTCTTTCGAGATCCAATAATAAATTTCATTGATTGTTTTGTACACTTGAAAAATGTTGGAGGATTACCTTCCAATTAGTTTGTTGACTAAATATCTATTGCATTCAACCTTTACATCTTATAATTCTTATCATCTCAATAAAATATGTGTCAGAAAAATCCATCTCAACTTTCTGATCACATTGATCAAATTTCTCCTAACATTTAAATTCTCATTAGGTTTATGTTTTTTATAAAAATAGTTTCCATTATGATTAAAATATATCAATTTTACTTTCAATGTCCAAAATAAAATATTCTGTATACTAGGTATATCTTGTAAAATTATCTTCATAAATGGACACTGAATCAAAATATTTTTTCCTCAATTTCAGGAACTATTTCTCCATTCTATATGGAGGAAATATTTCTCCAAAAAATGATTATTAAATATATATACCATTCGATGTAATAAAGATATTTTTTTCTCTCTCTATGTTATTTTTATCAAATGATCACCATTTATCATATTCACCATCAAACTAGTAAATTTATAATGTTACCATTTAATGTTTTTAAAATCCCATAACATGAAGTATCTTTTCCCGAGCATTTATCCGTATATAAGATACAAATACATATAATGTTCTATATAAAGTTAGAGCGTTTAGTATTATAAAATGATCAAATACGAACATGTTCCTCTCTAGTAGACTCATTTGATCTCTATCATAGATACCACCCTTATTTATAGCATGTTTCAGTTAATGATTACCACGACATCAAAGTTGTTTACAATATACGTGTCAAGAAAGTTAAAATAAAAGGAAACATGACCTATAAATTGGTAATGATTTATATTATAAACCAAATAAAATCATATTGGACTAATATAATTTTTTTTATGAATATTTAATGATTTTTGAAATTATTTTTTTATTATAAAATATTATCAATGTCATTTTTGGAACTACTCATTAAATTTTAATTTAATGACATAAATATAGTAATGAAATTAAAATATAAACGTTTAAAACATAAATAATATTAAATATTTAACTACAAAATTTGTGTAACAATATAACTCACACAATAAAATAATAATTTTAGTGTTTTAGAAATTATATACTTTCATTTTCTAATTATTTCCTAAGAACTGTGTGGGCGTTGAATACACATTTACGGTAAATATTTCATCTCTAAAAATTAATAATATATTATCATGATAAAATAAATAATCTATTTTTTAAATAAATATTTATAACAAAACATATCCTATATTTATCATAATTTAAAAAATATAGAGATGTAAAAAAAGATTGGAATTTTGTTTTTATTCTTTATTTCAAATTATATTAAAGAAAATGTCAAAGTCAAGTGGAAATAAATTTCAAAATTTTAGAACCAATTATTGAAATGGTGAAAAAAAAGTTATAAAAAAAATATATAAATGTTTTAGGGATAATTCTATGACTCGTCATATTATTTTTATACATTAATTACCAGATTTACTCTTATTGAGGTGGAAAATATTTACTATGGTAAAGATTTATAATGAAAAAAATTAAAGGAAAATATTTAAAAAATTTATAACTATGGATTAAAAATATATAATATATATTTTGAGTTTAATCTTCTATAATTAAATGAAATTATTTTAACATTAAAATGTAAAATGAAAAGAAAACTTTCTTTTAGATAAATGAGTTTTATGCCAAGAAAATGAACACATACCAAAATAAATTGCATTGATTTTTCCATTATAATTAATTAGAGTAATTATAATTAAATGAGACTTATATTACATTAAGAGAAAATGAGACATTTAAAATACTTTATTTAATAAAAATTAATTATTAATAAAATGAAATTTATATTTTTCCCTATTTTATGAAAAATCAAATTGTCCAAAAAAAATTAAAAAAATTATAATTTGATACGATAATTTTAATAATTATGTTCATTTTTTCAAAATAAAATTCTGAAATTTATAAATTAATAAATAAAAAAATTATAATACAAGAATAGTTTTTAATTATTATTTTTTTCTTATTGAGTATATGTTGACTATTTCAGTATTACTGAGTATGTAAGCTCACCATTCATTTTTTTATCTTGTCCATGTCATGGAGAATGGTTTTTTGTATTTTTTTCTTATGAATGGTACTAGATGTGAAGAAAATAGTTAGATATTATGTAAATTTGTATGAACAATTTGTCTATTTATCTAAGTTGTTATGTAAACGTTTTTTATAATTCTAAAAAATATATACCCAAAAGGTCCTTCAGTATGTAAGTTATTTAATATTTCATTTTAATATAACATATGTTGAAGATTTAAATGTGGTTCTCATTAATCAGTATCAAAAACATAAACATAAATTTCATATTTTATCTATGGATATGCTAGTGTGTATTTAGGGCTGATATATAATGAGTATACATTTTTTTCAGACCCTATGTATATATAATCTATTTTTTAGGTTAGAATGAGTTGTATGGTATGTGAAATGTGTATTATTAGTTCAAGGAGTTCTTCATGATTTTTTGGAACTTTGCGGTCACTTCTGAGGATTTATCTCCTCTTTATTATAATTTCAGCTGTATCTAGTAATGTTTGACATAAATTCATGTTTTGGGACTTCATATTTATTTATTATTAGAAGTATTTTTTTTATAGTGTAATTATTATTAAATATTTAGGAGGGTAACGAATCCCATGTTTTTTTGATTTTATACCCATAGTTTTAGTTTCCAACCTATGACAGATTGGAGGTAGGATTCCACCATCACTATCTCTCTTTCTTAATTTTCAGCATAGTAGGGGTTACTTTGGAAGTAGGGGTTCATGAAAGAGTTGTATCAATGGTGATTTTTGATAGATAGGATGGATTTTGGATTAAATAATTGGTGATGATTCGTTTTTTGGTGGGGAAATAGTTTCATCTGGGCTTAGTACAAGTTGTAATCAAGGGAGGACAACTAGGGCATGAGATTTTAAGAAATCATATGATCTGAAATACAAAACCTCAATGTTTGTTGTACATTCTTTGTGAAGTGATATTTCATATGGTTTTGAGATATATGAATTGATCATGCATAATTATCTGATTCTATTGTGTTTGAACTGGGTAGAAAATTAGAATGAGGGTAAAAATTAATTAAGTAATTGGCTTTTAAAAAATAAACTAGTTCCCACGTATAGGATTCCCTAAATTGTTGTTATTTTTCATAAATAAATCCATGTGGTTTTACTCATTATTTTCATAACATAAACATTCAATAGGATATGTCTAAAAATATCCACATTGTATAGGATGATAATAAAAATGTTCAAAGGAGGATACTCTGAGAGTTCATATTACAGTTTCTATAGATGTAAGATGGATCCATTTCAGATCATTGGAAAAAAAATTGGTTAGAGGGGGTGGTGATAATATTCTAGTTTAATTATTCTCATATAGATAAATGGTATTTTTTGTATGGGATTATACCGTGTAGGGAAACCCAACTGTTGTTGTTTTTGTTCTTCAAGGTTTGGAGGTGTTTTGTGTATTTTATGACATGCCCCACTGAGGCCTATCTTGTAGGTGAAAAGTGATGTGGGACCACCCCAAGAACACCTCCAATAGACTATGGTCTGGAGATAAGACCCAAGATGTCCATATTAAACATGGGAGTCCATTTCCTAATATACCTAGACACAGAGACATATACAACCATCATCATGCAATAATGTAGAGGAACAATAAAAGACAACAACAACAAGAGAATAACCATTCATGTAATAATATGATGGGAAATCATATAACTATGATTAAATTAATACAATGTATAAAGTTGAAAAAATACACTCCAAAATAGTAATGAAGTCCAAACTAGATGATACTATAAAAGAGGATAACTAAGAGAGGCTATATCTTGATCACCAAGTCCAATCACCATATATGGTTAACATACCCAATTATCACTAAGCTCCTCCAATGTCACCCTAGGGATATATATTTTCTATATATTACATGAAATGTTTGGGAAAATCCCTCCTAGGGTGAGTATATATATTCTAGTAAGATTCCCTTTAAATCACAATGGGAGAAACATAAAGATACAAGAGAGGCCAACTCCACTTGAAGAAAGAGAGAAAAAACCTAATATATATATATATATAAACACATTTACCCATAAAGAAACTAAATAGAGATATAAAGGGGATCACAATCACATAACCTATCCAAATTCAATGATTCTACCTCAAACACCAAAGGACTATCTTTGATGTCCAACACCATGCACAACATTGCAATAATCGGCGGATAGGGGCCTTCCACTTATCCCTATGCTTGACAACCAAGGTATCCACAACTCCCATGGAGAACATGCTCCACATTGGAGCTTGAATATGAGGTATTACCAGCCCATTAATAGAGGAAAAATTCTATAATGTGGTTTACTACTAAATATACATATGTAAATAGTATGGGGACATGTGCCATGGTTTGATAGGGGTGTAAAGATCCGTAAAATTCAAGGGAAATTTTTTCTTAATTTTATTTGGAATTTTACAAGAATGTGGTTTCTGACGGCACCTGATTCAGAGGACCGGTGTGACCGGAATCAATTTCTGAAGTTTGGCTCGGGTACGTTCAGTGAACGAACGAGCAGGAATTCCTATCTTTTGAACCAGTGCTCGGAAATGAAATCTGATGGCACCGATGAACTTGCAACACCGATAATCGCTTAAGGGAACCTTTACCGTAGTTGCGTTTGTGCGGGAGAAGAAGTTAATTAGTGGGGTTTAATTAAGAAGTAAATAAAATTGTTGGATCAATTTTATTTTATTTTAAGGTGGTTAATTTCTCCCATGGGAAGTTGGTGGTGGGGCCCACATCCACCCAACATCCCATGTGTGGATAATTGAAAGGGTGGGGTCCACACGAGCCCCCCACCTTTTCAAATCCCTTAACTCCCTAACTCCTCTTAACCCTTCACTTTCTTAACTCCCCATTAACTCACTTTCATTAATTTTTGACAACTTGTTATAATTAATAAGGTGAGTAACTTAATTTCAAACTCTTGAAATTCAAATGGTTATATTCTATTAATAAAATTAAGACTTGGTCTTATTTTATTATGGCTAGATTTGTTTCCACTTTGAGAGGTTTTGGAAGTGTGAAGTCTTCTTCTTCTTCAACCTCGATGAAGAACGTGAAGAACACCTCCGACGAAGAACACCGTTCTTCAACGAAGAAGATCTCCGCCGAAGAACACGACCTCTTCTTCCAACAACGTTTCCTCTTCGAATGAACCTCGATGACAAAGGAATCGACGTTCGTTTTTCCGCGACGCCGACCTCCGCGATGCTCGTCTTCCGCGGCTCGTTGACGTGCACCATTCCTGAACCGAGGTAGGGGTTCGACTATTTTAAGTTGTGGATTCTATCCTTCGAATATGAAAGATAAATCTGACGGCCATGTTCCAATTCTTATTAAAATTAAAAATTGTGAAGGTTAAACTTTTTACGTTTTGTCCAACTGCTATCGATATAATGGGAGGGGATCGGTCCGCACAAACACGGCCGATACCCCTCCCCCCTTTGCTATTCTTCGTTTTGATTAGCGAAGACAGCAATGCATCGTTGCACCGTGCTTGAGAGAAAGGAGACATGAACGAAGCAGGCCACGATGAAGAAACGTGACGCCGTCGCGCTTCATCGAAGGTAAGAACGAGGCCGCAGCCGGAGTCAGGCCGCACTGGAAGGACTCGGTGTCGTCACGTCACGCCGGATGAATTTTGCTACCATCCTGGAAGTAGCGACCGAAAAAACCACCCACCGAAGATTTCAAAGAAGGGGGCCGGAACTCCGGCCGCCGGCGCCGGAAGGCACGGGACCGCGGGGTCCAGCGAAAGGAAACCGGCAGCCATGCACTGGTCGGCCGTTACAGGGGAAAAGCCCGGGTGTTACACCCCCCCGGGTTGTACAGGGCTCGGCCCCTTAAAGGGGGCTGCCATTTTTCATAAAGGAGGAGCAACGCCCCTCCCTTGGGTGCGCTCGCGCGGCGCGCCGGTCGGGCCGGCCTACCAGGCCGGACCGGGTCGTCGGGCTGGGTCGCCGCCCATGGCAGGTTGACCCGGTTCGGCCGACCCAGGGGGTACTGGGTCGGGCCGGGCCGGGCCCAGACCCCCTATTTTCGGACTGAGTGGGGTTCAAATGCCAAAATCTTGGGCTACGGACCTCTGATTGACGCGCCGTCAGCGGCGACACAATCCTTGGAACAAGACGGTCGTTTTATTATATCGCACTCAAGGTTTTGGAATACTTTGGGTATGGCCGGTTTGGTTCGTACACGAAACAAACCGGGCCCTCGAAACGAAAATGCTCATATCTTGAGCTACGGACGTCCGATTGACGTGTCGTCGACTTCGTTGAATTACTCTTAGTGAGAAAGATCTTTTGGAACACTCCACCCGAGTTTTGGATGCAGGTGTAGTATAGTCGGGTTGGTTTTTCCTTAAAAATCAACCGGGCCCCTGGGACGAAAAAGCCAATAAATCTTAGACCGGGCGTCCGATTGACGCGTCGTCTGCGATGTTGAGTTCCTGTAGACGATACAGAACTTTTGGATACATCATCTTTGGACTATCTGTCAGTTGATGTATCAGCCTCTCGGCTCGTGGAGCGGACCCTCCCGAATGAGCTTGCTGTGTGTGGGAACCCTAGTGTTGGCTGTGACTGCGACTTCGACGACGACTATGCAAAGATCCTCAGTGGATTCGATGGCGACGACTATAGCACTTAGTGATCCTACGGGGATCAGTGCTACAGATCCTGTGGGGGTCTGATCCTGTGTGAGACTTTGCGGAGGTTAGTACCTATCGATCCTTTGTGGATCTGACAGCTTTGATGATTCAGTACTGGTCTTGTATCCTATGTGGGTCCCAGTACAGATGAATCAATGAAGACTGCTGATCTTGTATCCTATGTGGGTCCCAGCTTAGATGATTCAGTACTGGTCTTGTATCCTATGTGGGTCCCAGTATAGATGAATCAATGAAGACAGCTGGTCTTGTATCCTATGTGGGTCCTAGCTGTGCTGGTCTTGTATCCTATGTGGGTCACAACATAGATGAATCAATGAATACAGCTAGTCTTGTATCCTATGTGGGTCCTAGCTGTGCTGGTCTTGTTTCCTATGTGGGTCCCAGCTTTGATGATTCAGTGCTGGTCTTGTATCCTATGTGGGTCCCAGCATAGATGAATCAATGAAGACTGCTGGTCTTGTATCCTATGTGGGTCCCAACTTTGATGATTCAGTGCTGGTCTTGTATCCTATGTGGGTCCCAGCATAGATGAATCAATGAAGACAGCCGGTTTTGTATCCTATGTGGGTCCCAACTTAGATAATTCAGTATCTATGTCTGATCATCTCTTTCACCTTTTCGATGATGTATACCTGTGTGAGCTGAAACCTGTTTTGCTTCCTTTGTGGATTGTGTTGTGCTATCCTGTGTGGATTACGTTTTGCATTCCTGTGTGGAATACGTATACTTTCTTGTGTGGACTGGGTTGTACTTGGGCTCGGAGGTTGGAGCGTATTGGAATTGATAACTTAGGTATATGTATGGGCATATACCTAAGCAGTGTCGGTTGTTACTTCGTGATTGTATCATTACTTTGTGGTATATCCTTTTTGGATTTTGGGAGACCTTCGAGGGTCTCAGGGTCCCTACTGAGTAGCTTATACTCACCCCTGCACGGGCTATGCCCGCACTACGTTGTGTTGGTTGCAGACGACAGACAACATTGATCGTGGTTGAGGCTTGCAGAGCAGGATGGTACCTGGAGGTGGACCACTGGGCAGGAAATACTCGGAGCGGACGGCAGGACCTGAGGAGCAGTGGAGCTATCTGTACCCAACCTTCAGGTGGGATTTCCAGTGGACAACTCGGTGTAGCGGATTTTACTTTTCAGTTGTTGTTTTTCCTTTCATTTTGTACTTTACTTTCAGTTTGGGTTTGTATACTGGCCCACTTACTTTTCCGCACATACTGTTGTACCAGTTTTTACTTAGTGTTTACTTTTTTTCCGCTTGCTTACTCTGAGGTGCTTGTTTACTTTAAAAAGGCAATGTCTTCCCTTTTTACTGGGATTTACGCCTTGGTGCTAGTCGCCAGCCCCTAGCCTATGGAAGGCGGGCTTGGGGTAGTCACGGCACGAGCCCTGAGAACAGGTCCTGACAAATTGGTATCAGAGGAGTTCGGTTCTACAGAAGACTCAGATCGTTCTTCTATGAGAAGCAATAGTGTTAAGTGTATTGACTGTGGTTATCAGTCCAGGGAGCCCAGTGTTGGTGCGGTGGCCGACATATCCGTACACCAGGACCCTGACTTCTGATTTCCGACTTAATGCACGAAAACATTGATTGCATGCGTGTTTCAAATTTTCTTTGTGATTACTTGTGTCAGCTCACCAGGTATACTGTTTGACCATGGCGCTCCTGTTTCCTTTTCAGGATGGCCCCACGATGGAAGTCATCTAGGGTTCCGAGAGTTGAGCGTGACGACAGCACACCGAACGACGAGGCCTCGGTGCAGGGCCCTTTGTCAGTAGTGGCACCAGCGGTCGCTCTACCCGCCGAGCCACCGATGCTTCCAGCCCTAGCCGCTGACGATGCATGTCTCCTCAGTGCACTGCATGAGTTCCAGCGCCAGCGACCGCCCAGGTTCCGCGGGGAGACGGACCCCTAGGCATCCGAGGACTGGCTGGAGGCAGTAGTATGAGTTTTCAGTCTAGTGAGGACACCAGTAGACCTCATGGTGATCCTCGCAGTGAGCCTACTGCATGCAGCAGCGGGCCGATGGTGGAGCTTGATGCTCCAGGTGCACGATGAGGCATCTCTACTTTGGATGGACTTTGAATGTCTCTTCCGCTCGGAGTTCATCCCAGCCACCCTCCGTGTGGTGCGCATTCAGGAGCTTCTTCAACTGCGACAGGGAAGCTTGACAGTGGACCAATACTTGGCGAGATTTACTGATCTCTCACGCTATGCCACAAATATGGTATGGGACCCATTCTTCTGGGCCCGGACCTTCGAGCAGGGACTGAGGCATGAGATCATGGCTTCGATGATCTCCCTCAACATTCTGACGCATGCAGAGGTGTTGGAGAGAGCCCTTCTAGTAGAGAGTTTTCTCGCCGAGCAGGCTCCAGTGAAAGGGCCCTCCGCAGGATGGCCCGTAGCAGGGTCTTCTGCAGTTGGCAGTAGACAGGTGACATAGAGGTCCAAACGGTCCAGACCATCAGATGGGAAGTCACTGGATGAAGATTCGGTTGTGCGGGGCACACGAAGGAGAGCCAACTACACGAGGGGCAGGCATTGCTACGCATGCGGCAGGCAGGGTCACATGGCTCGAGACTGCCCGAATTGTCTTACAGATGAGCAGCAGGTGGTAGAGGGACCTCCCAGAAAGAGGATCGGACATGGAGGTCCGCAGGGTGCAGGTGGGGGAGGCATAGGAGATGGCCGAGCAGCAGGTGGTGGATGACGCTTCGAGGTGTTTCCACCACCACCACCAGGAGATCTGCCCCGACCGCAGGGAGTTGGTGGACGTGGGAGAGCTCAGCTTCAGGCAGCTGAGGCCTTCGATCATGGAGCTATGGGAGCAAATGGACAGGAGCGGAACTAGTAGATACGTATTTTGTACTTCTAGTTCCTTGTTTCTATTGTGTAGTGTCTTTGTATTGTGAGCTGAAATAATAAAAGACGCATACCTTTGTGATGTTTTCATTCATGTCCTCTTTTGTGTTGTTACGAAGAGGTTCCAGTTTTGACTGTTGACTTGGCCCTCACTTGTGAGACATCTTCTAGAGGAGACCCAGTTAACACACACTGATGCCGACAGTGTGACTCAACCCTTGGAGGCAATAGTAACGGTTGGATCTCTTGGTAGTAGCGTCGAGGCCTTACGACGTCATCCTTGGTATGGATTATTATAATCCATGTGAGGATTGACTGTATTAGGCAAAGAACGTGGTTCATCCAGGGGATGAGACCGGATTTCTCTTATCAGCAATGAAGAAATCATAGCCGCTCTTGTGGGACCAGTGGTGATCCAGGCCACGCTAGAGAAGGTCCAGGTCATCCATGAGTGGATGAAGACAGCTTAAAGCCGACAGAAGTCTTTCGCTGACAGAAGGCGGAGGCCACTAGAGTTCGAGGATGGCGACCACGTCTTCATGCGTGACTCACCTCGACGTGGATTACGGAGATTTGGCCGAGGCGGCAAGTTATCTCCGCACTTCATCGGACCCTTCCAGGTCCTCAGCAGGATTGGAGAGGTGGCTTATCTCCTGGCTCTACCACTTTAGTTGCACCAGGTGCACGACGTCTTCCACGTTTCTCAGCTGAGGAGATACGTGCACGACCCGACACACATCATTGACCATGGGGAGCTTAACGTTGAAAATGGGGCGACTTTTGCAGAGGTCCCAGTGGAGATTGAGGATCGACAGGAGTGGGTCCTATGTGGACGGTCGATTCCTCTGGTGCGCATCAGATGGCAGCACGGGAACCTCCAGGAGAGCACTTGGGAGCCGGAGGCTCAGATGTGTGCTCAGTACCCACTTTTGTTTTCCTAGTTATGATGTATCTTTACGGGGACGTAAATCCATGAGGTGGAAGTAATTTAAAGACTCGTAAAATTCATGGGAAATTTTTTCTTAATTTGTTTTGTAATTTTAAAAGAATGCAGTTTCTGACGGCACCTGATTCTGAGGCCCGGTGTGCCCGGAATCAATTTCCGAAGTTTGGCTCGGGTACGTTAAGTGAACGAACGAGCGGGAATTCCTATCATTTGAACCGGTGCTCGGAATTGAAATCTGATGGCACCGATGAACTTGCAATGCCGGTAATCTATTAGGGGAACCTTTACCGTAGTTGCGTTTGTGGGGGAGAAAAAGTTAATTAATGGGGTTTAATTAAGAAGTAAACAAAATTGTTAGATCAATTTTCTTTTATTTTAAGGTGGTTAATTTCTCCCATGGGAAGTTGGTGGTGGGGAACACATCCACCCAACATCCCATGTGTGGATAATTGAAAGGGTGGGGTCCACACGAGCCCCCCCACTTTTTCAAATCCCTTAACTCCCTAACTCCTCTTAACCCTTCACTTTCCTAACTCCCCATTAACTCACTTTCATTAATTTTTGACAACTTGTTATAATTAATAAGGTGAGTTACTTAATTTCAAAATATTGAAATTCAAATGGTTATGTTGTGTTAATAAAATTAAGACTTCATATTATTTTATTATGGTTAGAGTTTTTTCCACTTTGAGAGCTTTTTGAAGCGTGAAGTCTTCTTCTTCTTCAACCTCGACGAAGAACGTGAAGAACACCTCCGAAGAAGAACACCGTTCTTCAACGAAGAACATCTCCGCCGAAGAACGTGACGTCTTCTTAAAACGATGTTTCCTCTTCGAATGCACCTCGATGAAAACGTAATCGACGTTCGTTTTTCCGCGACGCCGACCTCCACGACGCTCGTCTTCCGCGGCTCGTTGACGTGCACCGTTTCTGAACCAAAGTAGGGGTTCGACTATTTTAAGTTGGAGATTCTATCCTTTGAATATGAAAGATAAATCTGACGGCCATGTTCCAATTCTTATTTAAATTAAGAATTGTGAAGGGTAAATGTTTTAAGTTTCGGCGAACTGTTATCGATATAACGGGAGGGGATCGGTCTGCACAAACACGGCCGATACCCCTCCCCCCTTTGCTATTCTTCATTTTGATTAGAGAAGACAGTAATGCATCGTTGCACCACGCTTGAGAGAAAGGAGACGTGAACGAAGAAGGCCACGATGAAGAAACGTGACGCCGTCGCACCGCGTCGAAGGTACAAATGAGGTCGTGGCCGGATTCAGGCCAAACTGGAAGGAAGCGGCATCGTCACGCCGCGCCGGACGAATTTTGCTTCCATCCTGGAAGTAGCAGTCGGAAAAACCACCCACTGGAGATTTTGAAGAAGGCGGCCGGAACACCGGCCACCGGCGCCGGATGCCGTGGGACCGCGGGGTCCCGCGGCAAGAAACCAGCCGGCCCTATGCTGGCCGACCGTTATAGGGGAAAAGCCGGGGGGTTACACCCCCCCGGGTTACACATGGCGCGACCCCTTAAAGGGGGGCGCCGTTATTCATAAAGGAGAGGGAACACCCCTCCCTTGGGCGAGCTCGCGCGGTGTGCTGGCCGCGCCGCTGCGCCGGGCCGGGTTGTCGGTCCGGGTCGCCGCCCGGGGCGGTTCGACCCGGTTCGGCCGACCCAGGGGGTACTGGGTCGGGCCGGGCCGGGCCCAGACCCCCTATTTTCGGACTGAGTTGGTTCAAATGCCCAAAGCATGGGCTACAGACCTCCGATTGATGCGCCGTCAGGGGAGACACGATCCTTGAAACGAGACAATCATTTTGGTATATCGCACTCAAGGTTTCGGAATAATTTTTGTACGGCTGGGTTAGTTTGTACACGAAACCAACCGGGCCCTCGGAGCGGAAACACACATATCTTGAGCTACAGACATCCGATTGATGTGATGTCGACTTCGTTGAATTCCTCTCAGTGAGACAGATCTTTTGGCATACTCTGCCCGAGGTTTGGATGCAGGTGGAGTATGGTCGGGTTGGTTTTTCCTTAAAAACCAAACGGGCCCCTGGGACGAAAAAGCCAATAACTCTCAGACCGGGCGTCCGATTGACACGCCGTCTGCGACGTTGAGTTCCTGTTGACGATATTGAACTTTTGGATACAGCAACTTCGGACTATGTGTCAGTTGATGTATCAGCCTCTCTGCTCGTGGAGCGGACCCTCCCGAACGAGCTTGCTGTGTGCGGGAACCCTAGTGCAGACTGCGACTGTGACTTCGACGACGACTGTGTAGAGATCCTCAGTGGATTCGACAGCGACGACTACAGCACTCAGCGATCCTATGGGGAGCAGTGCTACAGATCCTGTGTGGGTCCGATCCTGTGTGGGCCTTTGTGGGGGTTAGTACCTATCGATCCTTTGTGGACCTGACAGCTTAGATGATTCAGTACTGGTCTTGTATCCTATGTGGGTCCCAGTATAGATGAATCAATGAAGACAGCTGGTCTTGTATCCTATGTGGGTCCCACCTTAGATGATTCAGTAATGGTCTTATATCCTATGTGGGTCCGAGTATAGATGAATCAATGAAGAAAGCTGGTCTTGTATCTTATGTGGGTCCTAGGTGTGTTGGTCTTGTATCCTATGTGGGTCCCAGCATAGATGAATAAATGAAGACAGCTGGTCTTGTATCCTATGTGGGTCCTAGCTGTGCTGGTATTGTATCCTATCTGGGTCCCAGCTTTGATGATTCAGTGCTGGTCTTGTATCCTATGTGGGTCCCAGCATAGATGAATCAATGAAGACTACTTGTCTTGTATCCTATGTGGGTCCCAGCATAGATGAATCAATGAAGACAGCTGGTTTTGTATCCTATGTGGGTCCCAGCTTAGATAATTCAGTATCTATGTCTGATCATCTCTTTCACCTTTTCGATGATGTATACCTGTGTGAGCTGAAACCTATTTTGCTTCCTTTGTGGATTGTGTTGTGCTATCCTATGTGGATTACGTTTTGATTTCCTGTGTGGAATACGTATACTTTCCTGTGTGGATTGGGTTGTACTTGGGCTCAGAGGTTGGAGCGTATTGGAATTGATAACATAGGTATATGTATGGGCATATACATAAGCAGTGTCGGTTGTTACTTCGTGATTGTATCTTTTCTTTGTGGTTTATCCTTTGTGGATTTTGGGAGACCTTCGGGGGTCTCGGGGTCCCTAATGAGTAGCTTATACTCACCCCTGCACGGGCTATACCCGCACTACGTTGTGTTGGTTGCAGATGACGGACACTGTTGATCGTGGTTGAGGCTTGTAGAGCAGCACGATACCTGGAGGTTGACCATTGGGCGGGACGTACTCGGAGCGGATGACAGGACCCAAGGAGCAGTGGAGCTATTTGTACCCACCCATCAGGTGGGATTTATAGTGGACAACTTTGCGTAGTGGCTTTTACTTTTCAGTTGCTGTTTTCCCTTTCGAGTTGTACTTTACTTTCAGTTTGGGTTTGTATACTGGCCCACTTACTTTTCTGCACTTACTGTTGTACCAGTTTTTACTTAGTGTTTACTTTTTTTCTGCTTGCTTACTCTGAGGTGCTTTTTTTACTTTACAAAGGCAATGCCTTCCCTTTTTACTGGGATTTACGCCTTGGTGCTAGTCGCCAGCCCCTGGCCTATGGAAGGCGGGCTTGGGGTAGTCACGTCACGGGCCCTGAGGATGGGTCGTGACAAGGGGAGTACCGACCACACCATTACTCTAAATATCCTTCCATAATCAGTACAATCATCAAGTATATACTATTTAATCATCACCCATAAAATAACTCGCATAATATCTCATTTTCCATAATGACAACTACCATCACATTAATTGAGAATAAATCATTGGATAGGAAACTAGAAGGACAAAATCTGATTCAAGATGAAGAAGATATGAATGTTAGAAGAGTCTAGGTGATGTACATAATGTGTATATGGGGTCACAAGGCATGTGACCTCTCCTAATTTAATGAGTGTGTTCTCCAATTTAAATGAAATAGAAATACATGTCTCACTAATTACTATTTACTAAATCTTCATGACATATGTCTGCCACCAGGGGCCTCCTCGTTCTCTTCCATCCATGCTCATGCACATCGGACCATTATCGTGGGCACATTCATGTCTAAGTGTCCTTTCCATTTCCATGTATATATCCATGTATATGTACTCTGGTCATGGTCAGGTGATTTTCCATGTCCATGACCATTTACTCTCAGAGTAAATGTTTATCTTCCATAAGAAGGATGCATTGTGTGTTGTTGTTCGATATAGTGTGTGATATTTATCTCCCTCAAAACCCTAAATGCCACTTCCATGGAACTACATGGAACATGTTCTTCACAAAAAATATTCTTCATTCATGTTTTTCAAAGAAAACTATTTTTATTCACATGGATCTTATATCCAAAATTTCCAACATTAATCTCATTATTTGAACAAAAAAATAGAAGGGTAGCCCCACTAAATGTCGATTCCCAACCTCCAATGGATGGAATTAAAAATCCATTCTTCCAATGAGGAATCATACTGTACCTACCATAGCACCTCCTATCATCAATCATTGCTCGTGATCTTATATCAATTAATAATCACCCACATACCACATTTAAAATCTATCCTTCCATGTATCATTTATCCACTCATTGTTTGTGCAACCACACTGAATCGTAGGGTTCAAAAAATATTGAACCGACCCTGAAGATGTCATATTGTATTTCCATGGGCCAATAATTAAGAATGGTAATTATGGTGGGGGAAAATAGAAAAAAGGTGATATGAATCATTGGATATTGCGATCATGGAAAAAGATCTTAAAATAATGAATGAATGGGTGAATATTAAATATAAAAAATAAATTGGAATAAGAAATTCAATTTATTTAAACAAGATCATGATAGAATAGAAATGTATGGAAATAAAAGAAGATAAATAATCCATGATAGATTAATCCAAGTAGGGTGAAAATCCATAAATAATATTCCTGATGTCAATTTAGGATCGACCATTGTTGAAAAACACATTCTGTCACAACGAAGATCTACTACGTTCGTTGAGTCTCTATCAATACACCTCAATCTGACCACCACTCTTCATCTTATACTAATCCACCATTGAAGAATAACGATCCACCTCTAAAATCCTCGAAGGGTTATGAGGGTAAACCTACATGTGAAAGAGAATATTTTAATTTTTTTAATATACAAATTTGATGGAGTCGTGACACCGAAACCCCACACTAACTAAAAAGATAAATATAGATATATATTTAGAATTATTCAATTGAAAAATAAATAAAATATAAACCTGCTACATTCTCTCATCCATCAATTAGTTTCACCCCAATGAAATATTTACTCCAAAAGGCTATTCTATTGATTCTAAAATGACTATATTGCTCCAAAGTGCTCTCTTACAAGCTCCTTTTCTTCCACAACACAAGAATGAAAGGAATAGTCTATACACATAGGATCCTATCCTATCAATCCTTTACCACCACTAGATACTTAGTGAAGGTGGATATATCCTCAATATATAATTTTCTCCAATCAATAATGTATGTAGAGTCATGCATGTTTCTCCTTAGCTATGATACATGGAAGACGTTATTAACCGAATCTACCATCATGGAAAAGTATAGGAGGAAGTAAACACCTCCAAAGAATATGATCTTGAACGACCATTTGAAAAATAGGAATAACTTTCAACCCCATACAAACCTCCACATTCCTCATCATAGGGAGACTCCCATGAAAATATGTTACCCTAACTTGAATTGTAGGGAAATACAATGTTGATCTGCATAATATTTTGTTTCTACTATGTATTATCTTCATATGATCATGGATCCCTATAAAATTGTTCATCATGTCATATGCCATATACGTCCTAATAAGAGATTCATTTCTTATATCAGTAAATCATAAGGTTGACCTATAGGTTCTCCCATAATGTACCATAAAATATTCAATGTTCAAAATAGATTGGTAGCGGTTATTATAAAAAAATCTACCAATGGAAAGTAATCATCTTGGATCTAACCAAATTTTAACATGCATTCATTAATAATATTATCCAACACTTGGATAGTCCACTTGGTTTAACAATCTTTATGCGGTTGAAACACAGTAATCATCCTCAAATATGTTTTTAATAACTTCAACAAGCCTCTCCACATATGTGACATGAACCATGAATCCATACCAGAGATAATAATTGTGAGTACCCCATGAAGAAGGAATATTTTTGACATGTACCACCACCCTAGAATCTCAAATGAACTAGTCTCCAAAATTTAAAAGAAGTTCAACAAATTCATGTGTCAATAAAAAATTACCCAGGTATCATTGTGGCCTCTCACTATTCTAGGAAACCCTATCACGAATACCATTGATATGCCATCAAATTACCAATTTGGGATATGGTGTAAACGTTTCAAACCTATTAGAAACTTTTTCTTGACCTTTATTCTCAAATATATGAGACACCAAGAAGTGAACTCAGAAATTATAAACTACATTACCACAAAAAAACTACTATTAAAGGCCAATGTATTTATTTTTCACACCAAGATGTACAACCAAGATAGATGTGTAAAATTCCCCGACCACCTCCTCTCATAATGTGAATGAAACCACTATCAATCCTAGGAAATGGATGATGTTTTCCCCTTCTTCATAAAATAAATATGGTGTATCTCCTAAGTATATTTGTTCACATAGAACCTAACTATCGATTTATCACAATTGGGACTCTATCACATTTTGAGGAAATGGAGGTGTCACTACCCTAAATTAAAGAAATATTATACCCCTACCCTACATTGGGTCTACCTATAATAAAACCATCCGTTTAGGCACCTCATCCACTATGTGAGAAAATGGATTCCTACTAAGGGAATATATGACCATGTTTCACATGTAAGGAGTAAGTACTATCTCAAATTCATAGTCTTACATGAACTCTAAGAAATGCCTCTATCTCAAGTTTATATCTCTCTAAGGGATGATATACCATAGCCTTTTTTTAGTTAATTACACCAAAAATTGATCACCCAAAAAATAGTTCCACCACATATTAAGAGGAATTACTACCACATCCAACTCTAGACCAAGATTCCCATAATTTTACTCATGGGGTATCAATTGAGTTTACCCATTTGAATTAAATGCCTTACTATTCATAAACTTATAAATTATCACTACTTTAGAGGCATGAAAAAAATATAATTTACTTAATTCCCTCCTCTATTAGTCTCAACATAAGAGAACTTCTCATCTATAACCTCATATCCTTAAATTTTTTCGGACGCTGCTTGATTCAGATGAATGGATTCCAATTCTCTACCTGGGTGGTCAAAGGAGTTGCAATCCTAGAGAAGTCCAGTACAAACCACCTTTAGTATCCCAACACACCATGAAAACACTACACTCCAAAAAGATATTCGGTGGCTTCCAAACATGAATTTCACCAATCTTCACCAAGTCCATATCTATATCATGGTTAGAAGAAATTGGCCCAAAAATGTGAACCGTAGATATCCATAACTAAAACTTTGACATCTTACCATAAATATAGTGCTATTACAGTATGTTTAGGTAAATCCTACTATTCTATTCATGCTTCTCCTTTAATATAGAGTAAATGATTATTTTATCATGTAAGGACACAACAAATTAGTCAATGTGGGGATGAAGTATCTTGTTCATAAGATCTAAAAACAGAATGGAGTATTCCTCACACTAAAATGAATCACTAAGAACTCATAGTGTGCATAGCCTCATCAGAATGTTCTATTTGGAATTTCATCTTTACGAACTATCAACTAGGGGTATCCACACTTCAAATTTATCTTCAAGAACTAAATCACAACTCTAAACTGGTTAAAGATTTCATAAATCACCCACAAGAGGTATTTTTACTCATAGATATCTAATTTAGGTTTTGATAATAAACACATAACCTCAAGCTCTAATATTATAATTTTAGGAACATAACTAGATATTCCTAGGGGAAACACTCAGTTTGATGTATTCCCTCTCTCAAAGTTCGTTCAATTGCTCCCAAAATTGTAGAGCTCGATATTAGCCATCTGATATGCTATAGAATATATCATTGTTTTCCTAGGGTGAAAGTAAATGATGAAGTCTACATCCCGCCTTGGGGGTAGTCCCGGAATGTCCTCAGGGATGACATCCATAAATTCCTCCACCACCAAATGAATCTAGAAGCCTGAAGGGTCCACTATAGCAAGGATTATAGTTTTTATCTAATGGGAGATGGGTTTCAACTTCCTATCCACAAGACCCACTTTTTCATCCATGAGATCATTCTTTCCCACAATGTATAATACCATCCCTTCTATATGAATAAATATAACACATATGTGATGTAGGAAAATATTTACCTTTATTGGGGTAGGCCATCCCATGCCCTTGAGGATGTTACATGGTTTCATCATAAGGACCTAAAGGTCCCATGAGAAACTATATCAACATATTTCTAGTTCAAACTTCTAGTAGATATTAAATATTGAAAAATAAATTATTGTAATAATGTTCAGCTTTAGATAATGAGCTAAAGATTATTTTGGAATATACATCTCTCACCCAAGGGATAAGGAAAATAAATAATGGGTCACACCTATGTCCACTTATAATAGGGAAATATTATAAAATACACAAACCATACCTTGAAACATTTCATGTGTATCTTTTTAATTTCCCTCGATAACATGTTGCTACCCATGATTGCCCCCGCTATCTCCATGAGCCCAGTGTGGGAAATATAGTAGTTTTAGTGGAAGTGTCAATTAGATTCTCATTTTACCAGATCCTCCTCCCTCTAAACAACCACCTACTCCACTTACAACACCACTTCCCTAGGGGTTTATTTGACCACATTTAAGAGATACCTTGTCATGGCGCTACCTCAAATATGTTGGTCTATCCAATATCATCCTATGATACTCGGCCTAACTGGTTGGGAAACCACATTACTTGTGATCCATCCTACCACTAGAATATCATTTCCTGTCACCTACCTATCTTACTGCTCTATGAAATCCCTCATCCATAGATCCAGACATATGTTTCTGATAATGATAATTAATTTTCTAATGAGAAATCAATATCTAATTCCATCAAGTTTCTCACTCTAACAAACTATTATTGATCAGAAGGAATAAGGAGAAAATGATAGCCCAAATGTATCTATAGAGACCCTGATCGAATATCTATCCCTAAAAGAAACAATATCGCACTATATATTGGGAGTAACAAGTGATCTCAGTGAACTACACATAATTCTATATAGATGTTATGAAACCATACAGAAAATAAAGGAGTTCTTAAATCTATATAGAGAGTAATAATGAGGGGTAATACACTTCATGAAACTGTTACAGGATGTATGACCATAAGTGTGCCATCTCATCATGTTTCAGCGTCATCAGACTCCCGCAGTTCCCTACTACTCCATAGAAAAGACTGCATACCATCCCAACTATATTATTATTTAGGGTCCACATGAGATAGAGGAATATAATCATTTAATAAATAAAATATTATGATACCAGGGGATCTAGATCCCTGAAAAACCTCAGCAGTGTCTGAAGCTGGAACTCATGGAGCACGATACGCCTACAAAAATTATCATTATAAACTGTTTTTACTATCTAGTAATAAAAAAGAGGATCATATATCCTTACCCATATAGAGGAAAAATCTCATGAGATGGACTTTAAACCGAGTCCAAATCACTTAATAGATCATCTCCATGATATGGTAATAGTAACCCAGCATGCTGTCTTTTGGAGGCATCCTAAAAGTTATCTAGAAATACCATAATTGCATGATATAATATATGTGGGGAGTTAAATCTAGAAGGATAGTCAAATGAATCAATAATATATAAATTATGTACCACTATTACTGGTAACCAATGTCCCATTATTTTATGTTGACGTGAAGGTAGTCACAGTCCTGATAAATGGATACATTTACCACTAAACAAATACTGGGATCCTTAGATTGAAAGTTTAACTCAAGATCCTTTGAAACCATTACCATAATTCCAAAAAAATCCTAAAAATAGAAAACATACAAGTACAATACTAAGGATTGATCTTCTATTGATACCAATCATTCATGCTCCCACACACTGGGTCTTCCTGATCCGAGAAAGGCGAGGTATGACCACCCAATTCCTACTACAGATACTCTAGGGTTTTGTATAACATCCCTGGTAAATAATGAATATGAAATTTTTATATTAATTAATATTTGTGATTTAAATATTATTTTTTACATTAAAGGAGATTCTATGTTCTATGGAATACTAGACACACAACAATGGGTTTCTCTAAAATATTATGTTGCACACATAGCTGAGTCATACTCAAAAATAATAATATAATATTATTATTTTAAATGGTAGTTAACGCCTCACCGTTGTGCTGGAGGGAATGAACATAAATAACTATATTATGATTAAACATGTTTGATAAATGTTTTCACATTTATCCAATAATGTTTAGAGGCTTAAGATGTGAATGAATCTTGTTTTAGGCATAAATACTCTAATATTTTTAAAAGGTAGGATTACCGTATTTTGATGGAGAACCCTTTTTAAATCTAATTTTTTTTGTCAATTTTTTTTGTTAAATTTGAAAAAAAATATTATTATTTAAAATATGGAAATGAAAAATTACTTGGGGTAAATTATTATAATTTTTCTGATAAAGTACATTTTATAATGATAGTTCAAAATACTGAATTTTAATTCGAAACTGTCTTTTCATATAATTTCTTTATATGGATAGATTATATTTTTAATTGATTTAAAAGTTTAATTGGATGATATTTTTATTAATTAATCCAATTTTGGTCATTGGAATTAATTTTACCTTTAAATGGGACATAAACACATGTCAATCCTTTGGTATTTTTTACTTATTAAAAACACGATTTTTGGTTTTGACATGGGAATTAATTTTAAATTAATTTATTTGACTTTTATATTTTTAATTTGAGAAAATGGATTCCATATTTGGAATTAGGAGTTCCTAGTTTGTAAATATGTACATTTTATTTTTAGACATTATAAATATAAACTTCAGTATATATTTTATTTACCATTGTTAAAAGGTAAATCTGGTAAATTAGGGTATACAAATAATATTTTAATAATACTAAATTACCAAAACATTTGTCCTAACCCTATTGGATGATATATTTCCAACCATGAGAATCTTTGGATCAATTTTAGGACCACATGGAGCCACTTGTGTCTGAAAATGACATTTAATTACTGTTAATTTTAAGTTAAGGAAAATATATCCTAAACATGTATCTTTCACTAAAACAATTTTTATATGGGTTTATTTAAGATATATCTTTGACTATATTTTGTCATTAGAAAGAAAAACTATTTCAATAATAATGGTATTTTATTAATATTTTCTATATATTAAATACAGAAAAATATATAGGAGAAAATGATGATGTACTGATTACATTATTAATAAAAGATTTATATAAATGAGATTATAAATATTAAAAAAAATATTTTGGATATATTTATACCATCCATGAATTTTATATATTATTATAACATGTTATATTTTAATTAATGATGTTTTTTCAAAAGAATCGATTTTTTTTATGAATTTTGTAGAAGTCATGATATGAATAGTATATAAATTGACATAAATGAGTTTTTTTAAAAAAAAATAATAGTTTACTAAATGATACAATAGTCCTAAAAATATAATATTAAAACAAATGATTTCAATATTGTTGAAAGTATAATTAATTAACCACTTGTGTTTCTATTGGTATATTAAAGCAACTATATTGATCATATAATATGAATATACCAGAATACATGGTAAGAGTCAAATTAGTTAACTAAGGGTTAAATCTAAAAGATAAGGTTAAATTGTAGTACAAAACTTGTCTGAAACCTATTGGTTAAAAGGGTTTTGACCCAAAATCATATTATATCTGAAATAAATGACATTGGGACCTTTTTAAAACGAAAATCAATTTATCATAAAATAATATTTCAAGATATTCCGTATGTGCCCCTCCCCCCTCCTATAAAAGGGCACCACCTATAACTCGTACTCACACCTCTCAATACCCCTTGGATCATCCAACCTATACCCAAATAATATCCTAACATATCTATATTCCTATTAGAAAACTTATCTTGGGAAGAATTCAATTCTAGAATTCCTTTTTCTTAAATCACAAAAGTTACCTGATTTAAGGTAAATCTTTTCTCAAGAATCATCCATTTATTTTCCTTCTCCAACCCCATAAAATCTCATTGTTACATTATTTTATAAATAAACTAGTGTCTTCAATATACTAAGATGTTGTTATGGGAAGGAATGAAACTACACTTCCACCCACCTCAATGTAATGGGTACGAACATATATTTTCTATGTACAACGAACTATTGTATCACAAAATGATGAATATTTGATTTTTCTGTACCACCTCTCATGGTGGCCATTATGATGGAACTGTATTTATATGTGATATATATTATATTTATATTATCTCCATGATTTTGAATTTTTCATTTATATCATACCATTATGGCTTCCATAATGGGTAAATATAATAATTTCATTTGAGGAAGTGACCACTGGTGACCAGGTCGGGTAAAAGGATGAAGCCCAGGAGAAAGATTGCATGTCTATATATAGTTTTACCTTTTAGGGGAATCTTGAAGTAGTATTTCTTGATGTTGATGATTCCAATGCAGGAAATCATGTTTTGCAGAATGTTTCCAATAAGGAATCTCTATATTGTATTATCCACTCTAAAGAAGAAATGGTGGAGGGGTTCCTTTTTATCAATGCTTCCCAAGAAGAGGCATACAAGTTGATGGGAAGAAAAATTAATTTGGATGTTAATAGTGAGAAGGAATCATGGATTGACAAGAAGTATCTTATTCAGGTATGGGGTTTTAATTAAGGTAATGTAAGTAAGTAATTTTAATCTCAAATTTGGGACAAGTTGTCTGACTTCTTTGAAGGTTTCATCCTCGACAAGAATGGTTCAGATGTGAACTCTACCTTATGAATGCTATTTAATTAGGGAAAAACTAATAGGAATAACTTTTGTTTCAATAAAACGGTGACATATTTTTATGGTTTCCTATCTGGTTGAAGTATGTGGTTTCTCACTTCTCCTTAAATGTTTTTGACAATAAAAAAATTAATTTTCAGTTGTTCGAGGATGTAAGGACTACCACCCCCTAAAAGTGATATGACTCATTTATTACATACATAGAACATATAAATTATGGAATTTATGATATTATGTAATGTATATAAAATATTTTATTATACTAGAATTATAATATCCCTATGTATCATATAGTTTTAATTCCATTAAATATTCAAAAGAAATGAAAGTAGCGTTCATGCATACGTACGACTTACTGTCTCCATGAACAATGATTTTTATTTCTTATATCCAAATTTTATATACTACTCTAAATAAATATAAAATGGATATATATGATATCTTAATCATGAATACAATCATAGAGATAATGAACTTTTTACCAAATTGACAATTTGTAATTATAACATGTTCAGTTTTTCACTCAAGGGCTAAATATCAGCAAAATGTACGATATTGACATAAATAATTATGTAATGTTTATAACATGGTAATAAGTGATATAAAAGGAATAATAAACATTAAAAATGTTATTAAGAAAGTAAAAATTAACTTAATTTTATAACTTTGGAAGAAGAAAGAACATATGTGATGAGTCTGACTCAAGGTAAGGGATTGTGTCTCAATCTCCTTTCATTGAGGCATATTTTGATTTACACATGACTTGATTTTATACATTGTATAAACCCCACTTAATTTTAATTCCATTCAAAGGGAATATTTTTTCCTATTTATAGTTTTACTAAACAAAAAAGGGAATGATTCTTTTTAATGTATACGGTGAAAAAGACCATTCTGATGCCATAATAAATATTAGATATTTTGATTCCTCTATAATACATATTGTTTTAAAAAGGATATTAAATACCATATACCCATTTATGTATTTTGGTAAAGAAAATTGGTTTAATAATGTATTGATTATGTCAATATCTACAACTGATATCTTGGGAGTGCAATGTGGTATTTTATCTTTTCTTTACATGTTATGATTATGTTATGGTTCTTGGGAATTGTTTATGTATACGTGTGGTTCCATGATAATCCTAGGGTAGGAGAGAGCTAGATAGATCTAAAATGCATTGGGTAATGTGACAGAGGTAATTTTTAATGTTTCTATTAATATATTTATGTAATATATTGTGATGTGTATTCCAAACATAACTCTCTATGTACCTATGAAAGCTTCAATGTATATATTTTATGGATGCCACAAGATACCTTTATGATTTATTATTTCTATGTAATATTCATAAAACTTATGATTTCATGAGGTATGTTAAAGTGTTTATGTTTTATGATTGAAAAGTATGATTTTATTTATTTCTATGTATCTATGGACTAATGTTTTCTATCCTTATTTTATAACCCTTACAGAGATTTTTACGCTCAACCCATGATTTTGAAATGTTTTTCACAGGGTATAAGGAAGGGTATAAGAAATTAAGATTTCAAGAAGATTTGTATGAATAATATAATTATTTTATATTTTAAGGAGTTTTATTGTAGTGAAAATCATTTGATAGAGTATAAGTGTCTACTTTGTAATATTTGAGATGTAATGTAATAGTTATGGGATAACTCTCTAAAACTCTAAACCTAAAATGATCTAAAATGTAGAATTCCCGACTTTACTTTAGATTAAGTAATATTTTGAGGGTGGTCCCTTATAGTTGGGTTTTAAGGTCATTTTAGACAACATTAGTAGTTAGGATATTGTTAAATTTATATCTATAAATTATTTTCACATTATTGAATGATTGAAATGATATAGAATTTCAAGAGTTCCTTGTTTCTTAGACTATGCTTTTTCTATGTCTAAAATGGTTTTCCTCAGATAAAACATGAAAGCTATGTTGGGAAGACATCAAGAGGAAATAGAAATTCCAAATCATCAACCTGAGATGGTTAGAATCGAAACTGAATAGTTTTTGTAGTGAACGAATAGTTGACTCAGGATATAAATGGTGGTGGTATCCATGAACAAGATCATCCAGATCAACCTTAGAGGATCATGTCAGTAGTAGAGCATTTTATAAGGCAACATCCCCCAATCATTCGTAGTATCATCTGACCAGTTTCTAGATGTAGGGTGGATTAACTAACTGTAAAATATTTTCAATGTCATGGGGTGTTCATAACATCAAAAGGTTAGTCATGTTGTTATCCATTTTAAAGTGATACTGATTAGTGGTGGTATATGGTTCAAAATATTAGGGATAGTGATGAGATTTATGATGTTTATTGGGTTGTATTCAAAAGGTTGTTTACATGAGAAATATTTTCCTAAGGCATTTTGACTTATTATGGAATAACAATTCTTGGAATTGAAGAATGAGGATGACTCAGTGGCTACTAATGAAGAAACATTCACACGACTAGAAAGGTATTATACAAATTTCATACGAGTTCTTGATATAAAAATCAATCATTTCTACTCGGGATTAAAGCCAAAGTATCAAAGGGATTTATCTTCTCATGAGTTTACATGTTATGAAAGACTTGTTCGATGTGCTGAGAAGGTGGAAATAGAGTTTTCCAATGATCACGTGTTATTTGAAAAAAAACAGAATAAGGGGTAGAGGTGGTAGAAGAAAGGGATGAACTCTTCAAAAAAGTCTGATGGTAAGAAACATAAGTTTACAGTTTGTGAAAATTCTGGTACAAAACACAATGGGGGATTCCTTTTGAATTTTGTTATGCTCTATTGATGTGATAAAATGTGGCATAAGCTGCATAATTTCACTACAAAAGATCAGAGTAATGGTAAGGTAAAATATTTTTTACTGTAACTAAAATGTTTTAAGTGCAATGAAATGGGTCATTATGAAAATGAGTGTCCAAAGAAGAACGAAACTAAGGGAAAGCAGCCAGACTACTAGAAGAAAGGGGTGGTGAAATCCTTTACAGCAAGTACAACAGATGTTGGGCCATCAGATGATATAGTATTAGGTACACTTTTTTTCATCAGATTATGTCAATGTGTTATTTGATTCAGGATCTACACATTTATTATTTTCTGAGAAATTTTCTATTAAATTGGGAATTCCATCTCAACATACTAATCCTAACATGTGGTAAAAACACCTAGCGGAAATTCTCAGACAACAAGATATTTTAAGAACATTCATGTACTTATCTGTGGAAAGAATCTACCATCAAAACTTATTGTTTTTTCTCTAGTGGAGTTTGATGTTATTTTGGGTATGGATTGGATTTCCATTTATCATTATATGATTGACTGTAGAGCTAAAGAGGTTTCTTTTTAGAATGAATATCACTTTTTTTATAACAATGAACCCTAACTTTTGATAACATATCAAAAAGATGAGAAACTAGTAATTTATGGAAATGAATGTTACCTTGTAGATATTATTGAAATCAAAGGAGAAATTCAGATTTATAATATACCAGTGGTAAATGAGTATCTTGATGTTTTTCTTGGCGAGTTTCCTGGTATAATACCTTACCAAGAATCTTAATTTACAGTTTACTTAGTTCTTAATTCTAATCCAATTTCTAAACCCCCTTACCAAACTGATCAAATTGAACTTTTAGAGTTAAAGAAGTAATTTCATGAATTATTAAATAAATGTTTCATTCTACCTAGAACATCACCATAGGGTTCTTATATCTTTTTTGTTAAAAATAAATATGGTTCAATGAAACATTGCATTGAATATAGAGACTTTAATAATAACACTGTTAAGAATAAGTATCATTTTTCTCATATTGATGATTTGTTTGATCAACTCCAAGGAGATCAAGAATCTTTTGAAGATTTTCTTGAGGTCGGGGTACCATTAGTTGAAAGTAAAGGAAGAAGACATTCCAAAGGCCGAATTTCATACTGGATATGGCCATTATGAATTATTAGTAATGCCTTTTGGGGTAACAAATGAACCTGCTGTATTCATGGATCATATGAATAGAATTTTCCCTTAGTTCTTGGATAAGTTTGTGGTTTTTTTTATTGATGATATTTTGGTATATTATAAAAGTAAAGAGAAGCATGAATATCATTTTATGGTTTTCATACAAACCATAAAAGAAACGAATTTGTACGGGATATTCAGTAAGTTTTAGTTTTTCTTACAAAAAATTCATTTCTTGGTCCCATTGATTCTAAATATAGTATAACTATTCATCCTGTTAAAAAAAGTTATTAAACAATGTCCAAGATCGATTAATGTAACCAAGATTCAAATTTTTCAAGGTTTAGTAGTTTATTACCAGAGGTTTATTGAAAATTTGGCACAGTTATCTATCCAACTGACTATGTTAACTTGAAAAGGTGTTAAATTTATTTGGACAAAACAATGTGATGATTGTTTTCCGGAATTGAAATGAATATTGGTGAACACTATAGTATTGTCATTACATTCCATAAATGGTGAGTTTATTATCTACAGTGATGATTTGTTGAAAGAACTTGAATGTTTTTAATGGAGAATGATAAGGTAATTTCTTATGTTTCACGTTAGTTGAAATCTCATGAATCAGATTACCATACACATGATTTGGAATTAGTTTATGTTGTTTTTTCATTAAAAATTTGGAGGTATCTTCTTGTATGGAATAAAGTGTGAATTATATAATGATCACAACTTTTTGAAATATATATATTCACTTAGAAGGTATTAAACAATATACATAGGAGATTTCTAGAATTAATCCAGGATTTTGATATCACAATCCATTACAATATCAGAAAGGCAACTAAAGTGGATGACGCTTCGAGCTGGAAAATTAATGATTCATTAATGATGCTACATTTGGAATGAGATCCATTGTTTTTTATTTGAAAATTTTTGGATTGGATGTTGTTGGTGTAGGGAATTCCTATGTTTTGTTTTAGGAGGTAGTGAAATAGTCTCAAGCAGACAGAATAATGAAACCACAGAAAGAAGATAGTGAGTTGTAGAAAAAATATTTATTTTTTTAGAAGGGTATGTTACCTGAATTTAACATTGATGAAGACTTTGTTTTGATGTTTGGAAAGAGATTATGTGTTCCATGTGTTTCCTAGTTAAAGAATTAGTTATTATGTGAAGCTCATAGTTCACCATTTTTAGTCCATCTTGTATGTATTAAAATGTACTAAGATCATTGGGTCTATTACTGGTGGGATGTAATGAAAAGATATATTTATGAATTTAATAAGAAGTGTTTTAATTTTCAATATGTTAAAGAAGAGTGACAGTTATCGAAAGGGATTCTTCACCCTATACTAGTGCCAGAGTGGAAATTGGAAAATATATCCATGGACTTCATTGTGGGGTTACCAAAGACATCTCGAGGTAACAATGCAATCTGGGTTATTGTTGATTGATTGACCAAATATACTCATTTTATTCCAATTCGAGATACTTTTTCTCTAGATCAACTTTCTCAGTTGTATGTTAAAAAGATAGTCCAGTTACATGGAGTTCCCCTCCCCATTGTATCTAATCATTATCCCAACTTCCCTTATAACTTTTCAAAGGGACTTAAAAAGTCATTGGGTACTCAATTATATTTTAGTACAACTTTTCATCATCAATTATATTGAAACTCAGAAGAAAAAATCAGACCTTGGAAGATAGGCTACGTGCTAGTACAATGGATTACTAGGGATGTTGGGACTTATATCTTTATTTGATTGACTTTTAATACAATAAAAATTTTCATTCCAAATGGAACCATTTGAGGTATTATAGATAATGAAATGTCAAACTCCTGGTTTTTTGGATGAAGTGGGTGAATGGAAGTTGATGGGACTAGAATTGGTATAAGAGATGGTAGAAAAAGCTCAATTAATTCAAAATCACATGAGAACATATCAGAGCAAGAAAAAATGTTTTACGGATAACTTGAGGAAGGATCTTTCATTCTAGGTATTTGATCCTATCTTTCACAATGTTTATCCATGGAAATGTGTGATGCATTTTGGTAAAATTGGAAAATTTTGTCCAATGTTCATTGGTCCATATGAAATCCTAGAGAATGTTGGATCAATTTCCTAAAGAGTCTTTTTACCTCCATATTTATCCCAGGTACACAATGTTTTTCATGTTTATAATCGGTACATCCTCAATTTTATGACTTATTTCCTTATCATTAGATGTTTATTTTTCCTCCTACTTATGAATTTCATTTAATAGAGTTAATAGGTGCTGGTATAGATGATAATAAAATGGTTATATTTCTACACTATATATAATGGATTCTACACATTACTCAAAAATCATATTTTATTTCTTCTTGTAATAGATTTTCAAATCATATTTTGTATCCCGGTGCATGCTAAGGATTATGGAAATGACGTCTATATGTGTGATGATAAAATCAAAAGATAAATAACATTTAAATACCATAATGGGAACTTCCTGACACATCTTTTCTGTAATGAGACTTCCCTAAGGAGTTTTGACGAACAACTCCCTTCTTAAGGATAATTTGATATATATAATTTTTGAATAAAATTTGGAAGATATAAAGGGATGAGATGATCCAAAATCAAATAAAATATTGTCCAAGATTTATTAAATATTATTGTACCTACTACTACATAATTTGGAACTTAAACCACATTTTCCGTGATATCATAATCATATAATTTCTACCTAGGACATTTCAAAGGAAATATTACCTAACACATAGAAAAATAAATTTTATAATATCCCATCACTTTACAATTGTGGAATTGAAAACTAGAATCTTATTTCACTCCCTTTCACTCATGGTCTTTGTGGAGTTTTTCTCCACACTTGTAATATACTAATTTTTCCTTTTAAAAAGGCTCTAGGGGATTCCCTTCCACAAGTATCACATGTTGGAAAACTCAATTTTTAATTCTTCCCTTTATTACTTATTTCTTTAACCAACATATTCTTATCTCGGTTTACCTTAACCTCATAAGACATATAGAATTATTTCTCTTTCTTCATTATACATGACACTATATCATCATGTGATGATAATTATTTGGGAAACTATTTCGACTCAGAGGAATGTTTTAAAACCAACACCAATTGATCAATGTTGTTTCATGTATTATATGTATATTCTTTTTAATTACATTATATCCTTGTAAAGTTACCTTCATAAATGGAATAATTCTCATCATCCTTTTAACTTAAATTCAATAATTTCCTTTCTAGATCAGCACATTGTTCACGTATAAATTATTTTTCCTGTAAAATTTCTTTAAAATCTCTCAATTCCATATTTTCAATTTATTCCTCCACCTTTGTGTTTTGTATTAGTGACCACCATTGATATGCATATACTAAGAGACAATAATCATCCAAGAAAAACATCTCCCATTCATAAAAATCCCAAGAGTAAAATATCTTCTCTAAGGAGCTTATCAACTACTTTGACACAAGTTGGTTTGTAGTCCCATTAAATGATGGAGGTTATTGTTCCATAAAGTTGTATAACATTTCTCATCCACGTTATTGATCATATAGCTCCATATGGGTATAGTTATTCTTCATAACATGATTATGTTCCCCTAGTATAGTTAAATGTTTTTCAACACTAGTCACAGCTCTAATTACTACATAATTATGTCACATAGGAGGTAAATGCCTAAATGGGATATATACATTAATATGGTTTCAATTATTTCCACCAAAAATCATTTTTAAATATTGGCATAGACTATATTAGGTTATGAATCATACTTGATAATATAAAACTAGAAAAACACATAAGATAAATTGAAATCTTATTCATATCTAATCTTATAGTCATAAATATAGTTTCATCGAAGAAAAATTTACTTTTAAATCCATTATGGCTTTTTATAATGGAAATATGAATTATCCCAAGCATATCCCCCAAAAGTGTGAAACTAGGTGTCTCATAAGGCCAATTTTCATGTACTATGTTACCTTGAGTTAGGATGAAGACACCTTGTCAGATTCATTACTCTTAATTATTTATGTGCCAAAAACATTTTCACTTGAACTATCTTGACATGTTTATATTTCTAGGAACATAAAAATAATCACAACCTTACTAGAATTCTGGGAATTTTCATATATTATTATCCTCAAAGCCTATATTAGGTCTATGTTCCCTTATATATATTTTCTAATTCTAGATTCCATGTTTTTCTACAAAACTTCCTCTTATACCAACTATAAAGAACCCAATCCCAATTATCTAGAGCCAATGATTATATTAATACATTGGTATGTTTACAAGGACAACTCATCCTAGAGGACCTAAGTGTTTAGTAGTTTTTGAAAAATAGATACATAAATAACATTTACATTAAAACCTGTCATCAAAAACATAATTTCAAATCCATTGGAAACACCCCTAAATTAATATATTATTCTTGCAAGTCATTCATAATGATATTCATCTTCACATCTTGGGGGAAAATAAAACATATGAAATGATGGAGCTCATATTCCTAGTAAGGCTATGTTATACATCTTAATCAAGGATATTATACTAGTCAAATATCACATGGTTTATCAATAAAAATTTTCATATTGGGGGAATAAAAAATGATGGAAATCTAAAACATATCATCAAATCCTCAACCAAGATGTTTGAAAATACTAGGGTAAGGCCTCAAACAAAACCGTGTTCTGTTTTGTCTCATGAGACCTACTGATGCCATCAAGTGGATATATAAGGGCTCACCCATAACTTATTATGCTTAATATATTCCTCATATTATTGGGTCTAAACATAAACAACACCAACAAATGATATATAAATAACTCTCCCAAATTTTTTAATCATATTGACTATCCTATCTCAGCAGCATGGTGAATGGTATCAAGATAGCACATCCAAAGTCAAACCAGTCATAAACCATTTAATAACATATAGTATGGAACAATAATAAAATGTAAATCTAAATAATGCATAAAATTCAACATAGGTGTTGAAATATATGAAAATACTCTAATAAAATAACCAATGAATTCTTGAGAGAAATATCACTTTTACTTTTCCAAGAATAGTTCTTTTGGAAAAATCATGTTTATATGTCATAGTTTTTCATCTATGACCGATAATGAAAAAGGTTACATTTTTAGGGGAAAATTAGTAATTTTATAAGGATAATGGTCTATTAAAACATAATTTGCATGGTACATGAAATTGGGTATGAAATCAGGACGTTCCCTTTTATCAGGCTTGGGTATCGGGAAGAATTGAAATGGAAATCATGAAAAGTCATGTATTTATTATAAAAAATAAACTGATCATAAAAAGTGATAATGGAGAGTATACATGGAATTCATTAGAATTATATAACATTAATTATTAGTGGAATTTTTTTATAGAATGATAAATCATATCCCTAATGAAAATGGATATTCAAGAAGAAAATCATTTCCTAATATCCTAATGTGTTCTGTAATTGAACTTAAAATCCTGAATAGTAAAATTATTTAAATAAATTAATTATTTCTTTAAAAACCTTATATAAATTTATTTTATATATTATAATTTTATTATGTTCAATTATAGACTTTTGATGAGTTATAAGATTGAATTTTATTTCTCAATAGTGTTCAATTATTTGGTTTTCACGACCAGTATACTTATATATGAGTGTTGAAGTTGATGTGGAATGGATATAATTCTATAAAATATAATTTATATGATATTTTTTATAATAAATATGTATAAATCATTATATATATCATTTTATTATATTTTATGAGGTTTAATTGTTAGATAATACATTGAATGATAATCATATACATTATTATGATAATTATTGATCCTAATAAACTCATTTTGTTATATTGTTTACTATTATGTAAATATGTTACATCAAGAGAATATTAAATTTTGTAATACATAAATAATATTATATTTTATCCATAAAAATGGATTCATTAAAATCATTTAATGATAAATTTAAGAAGAAAAATTCTTCGTACACGAAGGTTGTAAATCGGCACCTCACAGATGATCATAACATTTTTAATGTAATAGAGAGAGAAATAATAAAGGTTTATGGGGTATATTCAATTAAAATGATATCATTATATTATATACATGTTACTACAATTATTATTCTAATATGTATAATGGAATTGAGGAGATAGTAAAAAAAATCAAAGAACTTGAAAAGAAAATAAAAAGAATAGGATTTTACTTCTTGAATACTCCTCCTTGAGAACCTTTTTAAGGGGATTTTGTTTTGTATTTTAACGATACAATGAGATCCTAGACATGTGGTAGATGTTTTTTGAAAAATACTGAACATAAATTTGACCATGATTAAAGGATTAGAGGTGTGAGGAGAAGGGGTGGTGAGAGTTGGTATTTATATTGTATGAGATGGGCGATTTTTGAATATTTTATAATTTTTTTATTATATTTGGTTAGGACTCAGAATAAATTGAGAATTATCCTAAAATATATTTAAATAATTGATAAAATCTCCATATTATGGTTCTTAAATCAATGATGACAAATGTAATAGTTTTTTTAACTTATAATTTATTTATACTGTAAAATAAAGTATTTTACCATTCATCAAAAATTAATGTTTATAACAAAAATCCCAAAAAAAATCTCCCAAACCATTTTTGAACATTCAGAATTCAAAAAAGAACTCCATTTCATGAAAATAAATTTCTAAATATTGGAATTTTAAATTTAATTAAAACAGTCATTTACATGAAAGATAAAAATCTATAACTAATTTTAAATCACATTCAAAAATTTACAAACGTATTATAAAATTATCTTAATATCATTAGAAAACAAAATATTGATTTATGAATACATTTTATGATAATTTAATTTCATTTAAATCATTTTATTAATTTAAATTTTTTAATTAAATATTCATGACTTACTAAAATTCCAACATGAAAATAATAATTTTTAAAATATTCATTTACTTATACTATGATATAATTATATGATACATTAATTTTTCTGGTTCATAAATTTTATTTTCACATTCATGGATGAGGTTACTATTCCTATGGTTGATTTACTATTTATAAGGGTCATATTAATATTCTTAATTTCAACTTAATATTTCATCGGTACGGGGTCCTAAACTTCAAGAAATTCTTATTATTTAATACATTCTTCATTTAAGAAGTTTGTATTGTGTTTTATATGTGATATATACAATATAAAATAATTATAGGAAGGGAAATATCATATACATAATATTTGTTTGATATAGATAAGGTGAAAGTGGAGTTTTAATGGTTGGTAATAGTCTTACAAATCGTCCAAGAACCATTGATAACTTGGTGACTTGGTTTTTGCAGTGGAAATTTCCTTTCATAGTTTTCATAAGGTCTGTATAACAATGTGGCCAAAAAGTGTGGCCTATCCAGGTCTCTTAACAATTGATAATTTACCCTTTAATGTTAATTAATCTATACCCTTTTGACCTCATTTATATCCTCCCATCGTATGTAACCCTCCTCCGTAGTCACAGATGTCCTCCCCCTCCTTAGTGATGGAGTTATCTTCAGTTCATGGTGATTTAGATGAAGGTAAGACCAAATAATCAAGGTTTTCTTCATCTTATCCACTTCATAACAATTTTTCATCAATTGTAATTAATGTGGTAACCCAAGGGGTGATGTTGGGTGAATATAATGTCTTTTATTGGGGGTTTAGTTTGATTTATTTTCCCTTTTATGTGTGTGTCCTTAATCTAACTCATTCAGGTAGTTTTAATTAGAGGCGGTGAGATATTGACTAAATGTAAAGTAGGTGTCATTATTTAATGGTAATTTTCATGGATTACCTTTATATTTATAAAAAACATGTTGTTTTTTCTTTAAATTTACAATTATATAATTTATGGTTTTTATGAACACCATGTTTGGTGTTATTCAAGTATTGGTTTTTCAATTTATTGGTTTTAAAAGGGGTATCTAGAAGGGGGTGGCATGTGTGCACGCCATGGTATTTATGTAATGGATCAATGTTTTTTATGGATTTAAATAGATTTATATAATTTTTTTTATAAATGGTGTTACCATTTTTAAGGTGTTTTCATGAAATGGGAATGTTTGATTACAAAATTGTTTTTGTGAAGTTGATTGGATTTATACACAAATTTTATTTAAAATGTGGAATATAGTATCACATGGATAAACTAGGGTCTGGGTGAGGTGTATTTTGATGGACCATGAGTGACATCAGATAGATGACTGAGAAATATTTAATTTTGGTTTCCAAAGGACAATGAGATCCATAGGGTATTAATATCCAGAGAGCTTTCATGATTGGTTGTTGAGAGATAGTTTGATCTTTTGCAGTTGGCCTCATGGAATGCTTTGATAAATTACATTATTTGGTATCATGATACCAACACTTTTAGACTCACTCACAATAGAACAGATGATTTGAGCCTATGTTTTACATTACCTATGTTATATTGGTTTGTATAATTAATGTATTTTTTTAGTAAAATTTTTTATGTAATGAGATACATTATTATTAAATTTTTTTATTTATTACGTGATGATGTTTATGATCATTATTATTATGTATTCTTTGATATATTGATAATTTAGTTCCATTTCACATTTTTTATTTTGATGCATATTTTAAATTTATTGGAAAACCTTGTTTTGTTTTAAAATGAAATCAAATTATATTTTAAAGGCATGTTTACAAAGTGATACTGGGGAGCCTCTTAGAGGGGTCGATCACTCCTTCCTCTCACCCTTGATTTTTTACACAGTGGTGACTTAAAGGGGGTGATCTTCCTTTTCTACCATTACCCAACCACTTTTTATTTTCCCTTATAACCTTGTTTTTATTTATTTTTGGTGCTTCATTGATGGGTTATTTGTCTTCAATCATGGTTGTCCTACTCCCTTGGTGAATCTATATTGAATCCCACATCCACATAAACCCTTCTCGGACCTCATGTTCCACCACACCAATCATTGTAATATTTGGGAATGGTTTTAACTCATTGGTTTCGGGATTTTTTTTTGGAAGTCACTGGTTTTACAGGTTCCCCAAGACTTTACAATATTTTGTTTGGATACTAGCTTCAATCTCTTTGTGTTTTCATCACATTTAGCCATCAACATTCATATCCATGTCCTGACCTCATGTCCCACTACCCTTCTCATAGTTAGATTTGGAACAGTGGTTACTCAGAGGTTTTCAAATGTGGGGTTTGGAAGTCGATGGTTCTTCTTCCATTCCTGGATTCAGTTTTATTCCTTATATTGAAATAGTTATGTTCCTTATGATTATTTTTGTGGTGGTATCAACAATATAATGGTTATGTTTAGGTTCTTCATATTTCTTCACCAATTCATAGTTAAAGATATGTTTTTGCATTTATATGGAGGTAGATATGTTTGATGAATTATGTGATGTTTCCCAATTTTATTCCTAGGTTGGTTTTTTAATGTTTTCTTATGGGGGTGGTTATTTGTGTGGTTCAAGGAAGTGTCGAGTTGGTGATTTATTCATTTTTCATTATGTCAGCTAATTCTGTTTTTGGTGGTTTGATGGAATATTGATCACTAAGGGTAAACAATGACCTGGAGATGATCCCTTATGAAAGATTTATATGGTGTTTCCAGATATCTAGGGGTGTTCCATTAGCAATTATACTGAGAGTGATATGAAGTGATGATGATAGAGTGAATTACAACATTGATGGTTGGTGACATGATTACAGATGATGCATATGAATATTGATCAATATATTCTCTGTATTTTTTCCAATGTAGTATTTAATGTTTGAACTCTAAATTTGGGAAACATTAATTTTTTGGATCCCATATGGTGATCTGGTAATTACTAATCCAAAAGTGATTTTTTAAAATTCAAATAAAAAAATAATTTTCACTCAAAAAACGCATGTTTAAAATAAAATTGTAGTATATGTGATTTATTATATAAAATTATTTTTCAAACAAATTTGTTGTTTTTCATGGTTCAAAGAAATAATAGATTCATGGTGGTATCTTATTGGATATGTTCCACACACCCAACATATTCCTTTTGGTCTCTGTAGAATTTTTTTAAAGGAAATGATTAAAATAAAGTGAACCATTTTCTAATGTGGATCTCGTAAATTACCATCATCCAGTGATTAGTAGAGGAGATGTGTTTTCTTAGAGATTGGATAATATGGACTTGTTTTTTTATTTTTTATCTGTTGGGATGTATGTTTAGTAATTTGTTTCTAGTTAACTTTGCTATTTTTTATATTTTCAGTTGAGATTCCATGTATATGTTTGAGTATGGAATGTTTTTTATATTATGTTTGTTGTTTTTTATGGTATCTATATAGTATTCGATGAATAATACATATATTAAATTTTATATTATTGATTTTTATGATATTTCTAGGTTCATCCCATTTTACGGTTCAGCCGTTCTGGTTTACCAGTGAAAAAATAGTTTACATTAGATGGTTATGTACAATGCTTATTTCTAGCCTTTGGATGTCTAGAATATGCTACGGGTCTTGGGGTGGTCCAAATATGGAGATAAGTATATTTTACCCAAGAAGGTTATTTACAAAATGGGATCATAAAAATCCATTATTTTGGTGTTAGTGGTATACTAGAGTTAGGATTGTTAGGACTATAGAGGTACCAAAGGGGGAGTTCCGAGATAGAAATTCATCACGTTGAAACTCAATATTTAATGGGGTTTATTATATTGTGGTTATGTGTTAAGAATTAATAGGTGTTATTTTGAAAAAATATTTATTTTATTATAATTATTGAGATCTGGGGCAGGCTTGAGGGCTATTTTTAGTTTTGGGATTGAAACAGGGAGGTTTGGAGGAGTCACAGTATTAGTGTTCATGGTTTCTAGTAACTATGCACAGCCTGTGCAGCCTTACCTACCAAGTATAGGGACACCTTTAAAGTTGGCACATTGATTTTAAAACAATGATACCAAAAAATTCATTGAGGAAATGATTTATATGGTTGATGTTTTTACTCATTTTTAATTTTGAGTTTCCAATGATGATAGTTTATATTTTTTTATCTATAATGATGTTTTTTTGTTTTTATATGGTTTTATCCTGAATTGTTCTTGATGAATCTTATGTTATTTTATCTTGTATAAGATACCTCCCAAATAAATCATGTATAGCCATAGAGTTGGTACGTTAGAGAATACCTTAAAGGAGAACAGTTATGTTGATGTGACTCTATTGGATTTTATGATCTGTACGATCTAATAAATAGGTTAATTTGGTTGTCAACATTATACACTAATATTATACCATTCAAAAGAGTTTATGTGTAATAATACACTAGTGTTCTGTTGTGACAGGATAACCAGTGATCCCTAGGAGTGGTTAAATTTTATCAAGTGGGTCAATAAGTTCTTGAAGACTCCTAAGTGCTCTAAATTTTGTTTCACTATGAATGATTTGTAAGGAAATGGAAGGATGTGGTGGGTTTATATTATTCTTCCAAGGAGGTTTGAGGATCCCACATTGACCACTTTCAAGGTAGAGTTCAATCGACAATTCTACCCAGGGACCTTGGAGGTGGTGAAGGCCTTTTTGTGCATAATTTTAGATTAATGGGATACATTAGTGAGGAAGTATACATCCCATTTTACTTATTTTTTCCATGTATATCTTGATCTCCTCACATACAGTTACATCAATTCATATCATATCATGATGATCTTGTGGACATAGATCAGATCTATGATCATTGGTGTCTATCTAATGAACATTTCATAGGAATTTGATATGGAATCTATAGAAAATGATGATTTTACTAGCAATAAAGGTTTAATTGGTCTTTATTCAATGTTGATCTTCCAGGGTTCTTTATAAAGGAAGAAGTGTAAGTGCGATGGGAATTCTCAAGCCAGTGGAAAGACTACACAATAAACATTAGGTTTCACTCTTATGGATTATTTAGAGCATAATTCCATTGTATGTTATCAATTGGGAAATTATTCAAAGACGAGGATTATTATACCAGAGAACCTCATGTTGTTCTACTAATGCAGACATCTAGTTAATATCCAATAGTTTTTATAGTCATCCTAATCTGGGAGCATTATATACTACTTTTCAAAGGGATCTCACCAATAGTCCAAGGTAACCAAGGGTGTATGATTCCATCCCCTTTGTAAGGTTTATTCTCAACATGGGATGAATATATAGTGAGGGTATAATCTATTTCATCTCTATAGTGTATAGATCATGTTCAAGGACTCGTATTCTAGGTCAACCAATGTTAGAGGAATGATGATTATTTATTCTTCTATGGAATTTATTTTGTTTAAATATGGAACATAGAAACCCATTATTTCAATAAAATGAGTTTATTATTTGATTCATTGAGTGTTTTTTATTCCATATGTTACCTTTTTAATAACCTCATTTGCTAGGAAGATGGAGAAGGGTATTAAATGACCAGAGTGTTGAGTTTTGTTACCCACAATAGAATTCATTTGAGATATCATTATATTAGACATGTAATTTTGTTACTATATAGTATCCATTGATTGGTTAATTATCGTCAATATTCTAGTTGATTATTATGTCCAAAATTTCTAGTTTCGTGCACCTTATGGGAGGACATGGGTTATTCAAAGTGAGTGGGATCTGTTATCAAGGAGGGTGAGACCATTTCTTTAGAGATTGTGCTGATATCGTGCGAGCTATCTAGGGTTATTCATGAGTTTATTGAGTATAGTTATTTGTTTTAGATTCATATATTCATTTAGAGGTACTCATATGTGTTTTCTTAGGGATTTTCATTATTTTTTGATCTCATGAGTTGTCATGTTTACAATCGATATACTCCCATTGATGAGTTAGTTTCATTTCCATCATACCAGATGGATCTAAATGGTATGAATGAGTTAAAGGTTCTATGATAAGTCCTATAGAGAAAGTGATTCATCAATCCTAGAGTGTCATTCTATGATTTTTTAGTTATATTTCAAAAATAATGTGACACAATTAATTGACATTAAATAGAATACCAGATGCAAAACTAATTGATCATGAAGAATAAATACCCATTTCCCAAAATTTATTTTCTCATTCATTATCTAATAGATCCCCAAGGGTTTTCAAATATAGATTTGAGATCAAGGTACCCAAAGTTGATGACTTGGGAAGAGGATGTTCCAAAGACCACATTTCAATAATCGTATTGGCATATTTTTTATTTGGAAATTCCATTTGGGCTATCCAAAGATCTTGAATTTTTCATGGAATTAATGTACCAGAGATTCCACCATTTTTTGGACTCCTTTATGTTTTTATTTTTGGTTGACATAATATTGTATTCCATGTAAAGGGAATATCATTCTATAAATTTAGAATCAGTTTTGGTTTTTCTATTAAACCACCATCAATAAGCAGAGATTTCAAGTATATGTTTTTTTGATTCATCAGGCAATGCTATTGGGCCACAAAATATTTGAATTATGGTTTTTATTTAATCCAATTAGTGTTTCACAAGTTATGTATTTAATAAATTCCAAGTAATTTGTTGAGATCTATATTTTTCTAGAATTTTCTGGGTATTATAGGTTTTTTTCATGACTTATCTGTGATAGTCTTCATGTGACTATTTTGACCCGGAAAGGGGTGAGAATGGGGTGCGATTAAAAGTGAAATATTTCCTTTTCAAATATACCAAACATTATGCAATCAATGCCAGTTTTTTTATTCATGATCATGGGAGAGATTATGTTGTGTATTTTGATATTTTTGGTGTGGGGATAGGATGTGTGCTTAAGACGAATGACCATGTGGTTTCCTACGTATCAAGTTATTTATGAACACATGAGAAGAATTATCCCACCCTTAGTCAAAAATTTGATATATTAATCTACGTGTTGAGGAAGTGTGGACATTACCTCTTTGGTGAGTGTTTTACAATTTACATGGATTGGAATAGGTGAAACTACATTTTCACCTAGTGCGACTTGATCCTCAGATAGATATATTGGGCGGAGTACCATTATAATTTTGATATTGATATTGAGTATACACTCTTGATGGTGATGATGTTCACCTATGTGTTGATAATAAATAATCTAGTGCATTTTGTTTGGGAATCAGTGGATGGTATGGGTCTGATGAGTTTGTTTGGTGATTTGAGTCAGGACACACAGGAGGATGCTGAGAGGGTGTTCGTGGATAGTGTAATAATCACACCCTATCTTATCTATTAAGTTTGTAGTGATAATGTTTACAATAATAAGTGATAGAATATTATAAATTCTTGAAATGGTTGGGAGACCTTTATTGATTGTTCTTGATCTCTTAATAGCTCTCTTCTCTTCAGGAATTGTCTTGATGTAACATTTTGTTTGGATTTCATAGTCATTGGGGGAAAAGAAGGTATTTTCTAGAATTTGGATAAAGTTACATAGATATCTCATGATTGAAATAATCATTTGGGAAACTTTTTGAGGGGACTGCGGAGGGTGTTGTTGTTGTTTTCATGGAATGAGTATTGGTTTTCAACCCACTAGATGCCAATGGTAAACCATGTGGATATTATTTTTATGTGGTTGTAGCCTTACATGATTACCTTATCATGTAGAAAAACCATGAGTCCTATCCATGCCACATAAAAATTTCAATTTACCATTTTGTATGATGAATTTATATGCCTTTGGCCCCGTTATTCTCCTTCAATCAGGAGAATCCCTCATCCTTTTCCATACAGATCCTCCCTCTCATTGGTGGTGGATCTCTCTGGAATTCTTAGTGATGTGTCTTAGGTAATTTGAAATACATTGGTTTTTCATATTACACTCCCCTTATTGATACTTCTTATTCTATTTATGTGGATGTGTGGAATCCTAGGGGTTTTATTGGCTAAATAGAGGGTGTTTTATGGGGGTTTTTGTTTTATTTATTATGTTTAAGTTGTGTGTGGGCTTGATCTAAATATTATAGGTGGTTTTAATCATAGGTGGAGATATATGGATTGGTTTTGAGGTTGTATCCTCTTTATAAGGGTGTTTTCCTTGTATAACCTTTAAATTTATAATTTCCTTCAGTTTTTTGTCTATATTGACATTTATAGTATTTATTGTTGTTTTGAACTCTGAGATTTCTATGATTTATTGATTGGTTTAAAAATTTAATTATTTAAAAATGGTTCTCCAAATTGTTGGGGGCATGTTTGTACCCCATGTACATGATTAAATGGGTCAATGTTTTTTTATTTCATTAAATAGAAATTTGAAATGGTTTTAATTTTATTTACCTGTTTATGTATTTTTTTATCAAATAGGAATGTTTAAAATGGAAATTGCTTCTAACATGGACTTGAATTATAGGGAATATGTATTATGATGGTGTGTCATGGAGTACTACATTTGTTTTATATGGTGTGATCATGGGTTTTTCTATAGACCAAGAGATCATTTTTAGGGATGACTAAGGGAGCAACCATTTTAGTTTCCATTGGACCATGATAGCCTTGGGTTAGGAAAACATCATTTTTGATTAAATAATTTAAAATTTTAATTATCATTTAAAATAATTCAGAATTAAAATAGAAAAATTATATTATTAATAATAAAATTCATGTATTTTTTAAAAAAAATCATGTCGAATTTTTATATATTTTTTATACACATTTCAAATCACTTTCTTTGGAAAACTATTTTAAAAGGAGATTGCAGGTTTATTTTTTAATCATATTTACCACTTCTATGAATTAATGATTGAATAATTAATCACATATTTATAATCAAAATAATTAATATTATATAATATTTTTAAAGTAAATTTATGTTATAATTAACAGTAATCTCATACTAAATTTATTACTACTGTTAATGACAAAACGTGTTTACCAGGGCATTAAAATAAAATGATAAGGATAATATTGAATTAAAAACTTATTAAATTTTAATTTAATTACCTTATTTTTACCTTAAATCCTATAATATTATATATTGATTCATTTTTGTGTCATTTGGGATATGAAAAACATGGGTATTCCATTTTATTTTCAAACATTCTAAATGTTTTTCCCCCACTTATAAAGGGTCACCATCTCTCTTCTCTGCCACACACATCCAAAGGCTTTGGATCATCAAATACATTCCCAAATCCCTTTCACACACCCCTCCAACATCCTATAGCCATATTTGTATTACTGAAAACTCTTATTGAATATTTTTATTCAAACCTACGGAGGAATTCTGAGGAATTACTAATGTTCTTAAACTATCATTTTTGTTTTATTAATTATTCCAGAACCATAAAACCTTAATGATCTATGATAATATAACTGTATAATGTTATCACATAATATGATATGTAATTATTTTAATTTCATAAACTATATCAACATATTTCTCTATCAAATGGGGAAAAAAACTCACGATCTGATGTAAGACGTACTACCCCTCACTAACTGATGTAATTTTTTTCATTCACCACCTATAACAGTTGGAAAAAATGATGGATTTAACGTTTATATATAATATTAATGATGAATTTATACTCCTTGAAGTATGATATCACATCTACCATCTTACCATCCAACACATTTGAAAATGATAGGGTTTCCCATCTATATGTGTGTACTACCACCTCTATAAAGCGATGTTATTAATTTTTCATTTTATTTTGAAATAGATGGAAACGAGGATAGTTTAATGAATGTATATGATTTATGTGGAATTAAATGGATTCTATAAATTTGATTTATTTTAAAACTTCCTTTCATTCTACCCATTATAAAAATGGGAACACATTTTTAATGTGTGTATGACCTAAAATCATCATAAGTGATGTAATTCCTTCTTAATATATAATAATAATGGATTACTAAATACTAATAAATAATTAATATATATAATATTAATAACATGGTTTAAATTTTTGAGATTATATAACTATGATCAATGTAAATGGACAAAAAATACCAAACCAAATCATACTTGAAAATGATGGAGTCGTTATTTGAAGTGTTCTTTTCAATAAGGAATTGTTGGAGAACATGTAATAAAAGGTTTAAAGTAAATAATATATGGTATGATATATATTATTATGTATCTAATTTCGATTTAACATATACCAATATTTATTATACTAGAGTTTCGAACTTGTATGAAGAAAAGAGATACTTGTGGATGTGTATTTTCATCTCACTAATATCTTCATCATACATATGTAATATTCATATCCTGGTTCATTTATGTGGTGTATATAATTCCCATGAATTAATTATAGAATTATTATCATAAAAATTATTTGATATATATATATATATATCCATATAAGGTTACTTCTTCCACGTGTATTATGATTCAAATGTCACCAGAGTGGTAATAATTTCATGATAATCTCATTGTTTAACCATATTTTTTTAGTGTTACACATCCAAAGATGAAATATTTTAATAAATGTATCAATAAACAAAAGAAATTAATTCTCATAAATTTATGTTTTCATTACACCTTTATCAATTTATGTACTCAAGTGTAAAAAACATGTTTTTTAATGAAAATAGAAACTTTTTCTCCCTATGGTCTAAAATTATTTTTCATCCATATCTATGTTTTTTTAAAAAAATGTTTTCATGAATGTAATTACTATTCCCTTAGGATTATTGAAGACATTTTTACCCATTTGTTACTTCATAAAAATGGTTTCAATAGAATATTATTGTATTTTGTCAAATTATGTAATATTTTTTTTCGGATAATGTGGTTCAAAGTTTTATTAATATACACAAAAGAACAAAATTTTCATCTTTCATTACCTCTAAATTATTTGAATATTCCATTATAATTTTTCAAGGTTATATTAAAAAAAATGTTTTCTATTATATTTGATAAATATGGGAAATTATTCAAAGATACAATACTAATTATTTTCAAGATGGTTTTTGATTATGATTATAATACTTTTATAAAACTTCTTTCATTCCAGTGAGTTATTCTTATGAAAACCATTTATTGTTTTATGAAATATGTTATTATAGTCTTATAAAACCCATTTCAGTTTTTTGGGATATTATATAATGATTTGTTTTTTATATTGTTGAAAACCTGTATAAAATATTAATTTTGTGGTGGGAGATACTTTAATTATATATCCCTCATGTTCATTAGGTAAATATTAATATTCTATTAACTAAAATGATACATAGAAGGTTATCCGAATCTTGAAACAATAGGGTATATAATATGTTATCCCAATACATAAGATGTCACAAAAAAGGTTTTCTCAATCCAAAAGAAGGTACAAAAGTGTTTATCATATGCCTAACTTTTTTGGAATGTCTTAGTGGGGTTCTTTTAAATAATATTTTCTATAATTATCTGTAAGGCACAATTCTATTTCATATTCAAATGTTATGATATCATTCCTAATGTTACCTGATTACTTTATGATTCGTGTCTTATTAACTACCTTGATTTTTTCCATGACTCAAATTTATTATTGATGACATATAGGGTATGGTATTATAGTGTTATTCTAATGTTTTCATACCTTATTTATCATGCTATATACAAATCACCCTTAATAACCCTTAGTGAGAATCTAATATCACCGTTTATTAAGATACCTTTCCTTATGATATAAAGAATGGTTTTATGTATTATATTTATAAGAAGGGTAAGAGTGATGAAGATAATATTATGACATGTTGTAGTTAAATTTCAAACCTCTTTTTTCATCTATCCACATTTCCAATCATACATGACCTATATGATTATGGGATATATCATTATGTTATTCAATTAATATTTATCTAATTATATGCGATATCTATGTATGAGAAGTTTTGGTCACTATATTCATCCTCTCCTAGAGGTCCATAATTTTTATAGTCTTCTCTTTTAATTGGGTATGTATCACCATCAATATTACGTTAAATTCAACTATAGATTTTCTTCTATTGTCATATTTTATTTTTTTATTTAGACTATTTTCATTGAATTTGTTCTCTATATCAATTTTTTTACATATTTATTGTGAAATATCTTCAAGTAAAATTTTTTGATCGCTCATATTTGTACCCAATTTCATAACTAAAAATTCATGGAATCATCAATTAAAATGAGACATTTTAATTATAAATATATTTATTCAGTAAATGTAATGTATATTTGATAAATATTTTCCTTTTGATATTCCTTCTAAAACATGGATTTGATATTCTCTTGATTGATTCTTGAATATTCATTTAACTAAATATTTCATGTTGTTTCCAACACTTCGTCAAAATTCAGAATTCAATATATATATGGGGAAAATGCATTTATATATTAAAAAATAATTAAAATTATTTTTATAATAATAATTAATAATATTATTATAATTTCTTACCTCAATATGAGTGATATTATTCCCATTTGTCTCTTTCTTTAAATTCTTCATCTTCATGACTTTTTTCATAAGGCATTATTCTCTATCCATGTTCACTAGTTTCTCATCTTCAACAATATTATAAGCATCATTACATGTAAAAACACACAACATATTTTGTCATTATTGAGTTTTTAATGATAAAATATTGTGTTTTTAATATATCAAAGGATATATGACAACTGGTGAGTTTCTTTTGAACTTGATTGAATAATGATCTTTCCAAAATCATTTTAATCTCCATTCATATCATTTTCATAGTTATTTTATCATTTAGGTTAATAAATTCAATATACTCATTTCCAAAATCATATAGAAAAATTAGTGTTTTTTTCAATAATCAATGTAAGTTACTCAAAAAAATGTGGTTTTATCATTGATTCCATTTGTGAAAAAATACAAATAAATATCAGTATTATACTATATTTCTTATTATTTCTTCGGTACATCTTATTTGTTTTATGATGACCAAATTCACCCTTACAACGAGGTTAATTATAGTGATATATATTTAATATATTTTTTAAATGGTCCTTTAGTCATTCATATCTTGTTCCCATGTTTTTATAAATTACTTAAACATCCCATTCATACACTCTCTTCCCCCAATTGATAAAATTGATTTGAAAAATAAATAAATAAAATTAATGTTATTTTTTTGTTTAATCCCAAAAGGGATAATCATGAAACACGCACTAACAATGTATTAATGTGATATGTCTATCATTATATATATTATTAATATTTCAATTTCATTGGTAAAGGATCACTATCGATTCTAGACATAATTCTTAATCTTTTATCTCACATACAAATAAATTGAATAATGATGTGTGTTTATAATCTTTAGGGTCTTTTCATTAGTTTAAGTATGTGTGGATCTATATTTATTCTTTGTGCAATCAACTAGAATTATTTCACTTGATTAAATTCTTATTTTTGTTCCAATTATTTATGTTTCCCTTCCTTTAAATATAGATATAGTAGATGCCTCAATATAAATTTTGAATCAAGTACTTTCCACATTTGATAGTCGAAAGAATTTTTTTATCACAGATGAATATAATTCCAAACATGAATTATTATTTTTTCATTTCTTCTATTTAACCAAGAATAGGAATGTTATACTTATTATTCATTCTACTCTTGATGAAATAAATATGAAATTCTGTTTAAGAGATAACTTCTTCTTCTTCTTCTTCTTTGAAATCAAAATATACAACATGATCCTCCTTTAACCTGTTATCAAAAACTAGTATGATCAGTTTAATATCATACAAATATTCATCATTTTTATCTACATTTTGTGATTAGTTGTCCTACCACTACACTCCATGTATACTTTTATGTGACACCCCGGTTTAGTGTATTTAAAAAATTTCCATTTAGGTGGGTTAATAGATCCTACAATTTATTTATAATCTCCTCTTATTCCTCTCAATATTTCAAGGAGTGTTGATATTTGTTCATCAAAAAAGGGTTATGTTTACTCCTCAAATCTCACACCCTTTATTATTTTTTTCAACATTCACCCAAATTTGGGATTCTACACATGTCTTCTCTATCCTTATTAATGTATTATTTCAAAAAATGATATCAGTGAAATTATTTGGATATCATAAACGCAATTTCACTTACAATCTTAGTGAAGATCCCTCAATCATTGACTATGGCATGTAATTTCCTTCTCAAAACATAACAAAACTCAACAAAAAAATCCTAGTGAAATTATTAGTAAAATTACTAACAATTTCTATTAATTTCTAGTTCTAAAACACTTAAATCTAAAAAACACCAATCACTTTAATATACTTTGGTCGATGACATAGAGTTTACCTCTAATTCTTTATTCGACTTGCCTCCAATGGGTACACCAACTTAACCATAATTCCTATAGCAGGACTCAATGTTTTACATAGGTATAACCTCAAAACCAAATACCATGTTATATATAGTGGTCATCATTCCAAATAAATCTTAATTACCATTTAACCCCTTTAACCTCCTAACTGGTCCCTGAAATTCTTCCAGCCAAAAAACCACCTAAATGTCATATCCATGTATCCTATAACCGTACTCATAGTTTGTAACATCGACTTCCAAGCATAGTAAAAAATTAGTATCCCTTTTCCACACATATTCATGAGTTTCAAATCCCCTGTGTTAGTATAAACCTCTCCTTACTCTCCTATCATTATATAGTTCACTTCAGTCATATCCAAGCTGCTCCTTTTTCCAACATTATACTTTCACTTCATCTCGAATTATTTATTAGCATTATTTTTCTACACTCAACAAGATTTCTAATATAGTTTTTCTTCGCATTATATCCATTTCTACAAAAAAACTGTTGAAATGAATTTCTTATTGTCACCACTATATGATCATATATGTTCTTTCTTTCTTAGATTATCCTGGAAGTATTAGAAACTCAATTTCTAATTTCAATATTATTTTATTTGTATACTTCCTTTGTAAAATTCAATTTTTAATTTATTTGACCAAGGAAAACCTATAATTTATTGAATTACTATATTATGGAGAGTCAATTAATTTTCAATAGGTAGACTTCTCAACATAAATTTTGATAAAATTATCCATAATTCTTAGAAATATCTATTTACACCACCAAAATTGCTTAGCCTCATTCACCATGTTGTAGTGAAAGTCATGGTGATGGTTTCAATAAAAATTACACTTCTAGTTAACTCTATATAGTCATTTTATTTTTTCACACCAAAATTATTAAATATTGACACACAACCTATCTTGGTTCAACCATAAAATAAATTTTGAACCCATTACAAATATATAATTTGTGGGACTCGGTTTTTCTCCATAGAAGACAATTATACAAATGTGTTTAATGTTTTTAATGGTTTTTTTGGGATAATGTTGTTAATGGGTTTATTGGGTTTTAATTAAATGTTTAAAATAATTTCATAACCTCAAATACCATTCTCCATATACAAAGTGATGATTCTTTTCTTAAACATCGTTTTTCTCTCTATTTAAGTTTAATCACCCTCGATTACCCTTGACTAAAACTTTTAGGTTAAAAAAGGAAAAGCATAATCATTAAAACCTATAATTGTTCCTATAAAAATTATCATAGACCATTATTCAACTACAAACCAATCTACTACTTATGACTGAAAGAAGTAGAGAGTTCCCAACATCCTTTTGTGTGAAATCCAGTAAGAAAGGGGAGATGATTTCTAAATTTAGAATAATGAGGAAACATCTTAATCATATATAAAATAATTTTTACTCATAATAAAAATATAAGTTATATTCGTCGTAGGTGAAGAGTTCATTAATAGTATGGAACATTGGGAATCCCTTCAGGATCACCACTAATTGATTAAAGTTACATCATATGAGTTATTATAGAAAACATAGATTAAATAATAACTAAATAATAAATTCTATCTTTTGATCTCAATCAATATAATCTACCCATACAACCTCGTTGCATAGTGAATAGTGTCTCTTTACATAGAAAATACTCTAGGTTCCCAAATTAATCTTTCCATGAGATCGGAATGAGTTCTTTGTTTATCCTTAAATAATACTAGTACTTTAGAAAATATTTCCCAAAATTAAATTTAGATTTAAGTGAATTATTCATTAAAACCTTAACATATATCCCAGATATGAACCGAGATATCCTAGAGAGGTATAAATAATTCACATTCTTCCCATGATAGATTTTTTTATTCTTTATAGAATAATTATAGGTGGAATGCTTCATTGATTTGTGGCTCCAGTTAAAAAATTTATTGATTAGTTCTTATGTGAGGACTTGAATGCTCATGAAGGTGTAGTAATATTTGACTAGAAGAGATCCTTGTTTGATATATTTTGTTCTTGTATTGAAATTGGTTATGAATTTCATTGATTTTATTAGAATGTACATTTTTTTTACTCTTCATAAAGACAGAATATGAAAACTGATATAATAGAGAGGTGAGGTAATCTGTCTTCATATACTATACATGGGAGATACACAAAAATAAATAACATTCTCAAGTGAATTTACCTTACGTAACCGAGTTTCTAACTGATCACAACTAAAAAATACTTAAAATAGGGTCATAGTATTTTTAATTTGGGCGAGCCAGCTCAAGAAGGTTTTCGTGTCATAGTTTGAAAAATAGCATTAATTTAGTTACGTCACGAACCATATTGTTTGTGTCCTTAAATAGATATGAAACTAATACATTGGGAATGTCTATATTTTATAGGTCTTAGAATCTTAACATGGAAAATAAATCCAAATCCAATGATAGAAAAATTCAACATCATCATCCACATCTCCACTTTCGAAAAAGTAGGTGTGAATTTGTTTTTTATTGGGATTCAATGGTATTCAATAATTTAGAGCTCCCATATTTAATTCATATTCTGTAAGACTTTGGTATATAAACTATTCGAGTTCAGTGAGCTTCATTTGACCTCTAAGAGATATATATGACTATGTTTTGGGATCATGTGGAATTGTCTCCCTCTTTAATGATAGAATGCTCAGTCTCCCATTATTAGAAAAGTTTAGAGATAGTAAGGTTAAGTTGTTTTCTTCATGAGATTTGAATACAATGAATCTTCATACTCTCTAGTTCTTATGTAATATTTAGATTATAAAAACCTTCTGATTAAATTGGACCATCAAGATTTAGGTTTACTTGATAAAATGGTTATGGTTTTGGATATGATTACTTTCATGTTAGAAGGGTGTGCGTTGATTTAATGCATTCGATCAAACTTTTGTTTTAGTTGGTGTAGTGTAAATAATAATCTTTGGAAATTGAATTAACTACGTTGTGGCATTATAAAAATATATTGAAATTTTCTTGTAGTTACATTGTTTTGGATTCTTGTGAGGAGGCTCATGGTATGTTGGAGATGAGGGTGCATACACATTAATTTCTATATTACGAAAGGATTTAACGGTTCTTGTGGTTGATTGGAAATAGAGGTGAGGAAACTTTAGAACTTACTAAGAATGTTTTATAATGTCTTCAAATATTTTATTAGTCATTTAATCCACAATTACAGTATTTTTATTATGATGTCGAAAATATTAAAAATACTCAGAATCAAAAATATTTCATGGTTTCCGAAGAAATAAATTTATTTTCAATTTCATCTGTTATCACCCCCAACACATTGTCCATTTTGACCCATGGAAATAAATTAGATTCCATTTTTAAAAAAAATATTATTTTGTTTCCAGGACAAAAAAATAAAATCCAGAGAATAAGAAAATCACACATTCTATTATTTTTTTTGAATTATCATGCCTTTTATATGTCTTCAATTCACCATTTCACTTCAATTAAATTGAGAGTACCAGGTCCATAAGTCAAATATATTATATTTACGTGGAATAAATGTTTTAATATTAAAACATTCCAATTATCCCTTTTTCTTAAGTATCTTAATAAAAAGTTTTATTTTATACTTTATTGATACAATTCAAATCAATTTTTTAAAAGTAAATTCCAACTTTATATATCTGGGTTCAATAATACCTTCACCATAATTAATTAATTTCATATTAGTAGGAAACGTATTTATGTTTTAAATATATTTTAAATCCTTATATGGGAAAATAACTATGAAAATATACTTATTAGATATATACAACTAGATTTACACATGCACCTGACACTTAATGAATCATAGATTCATCATGGAATCCTAATTACTAGTTTTAATCAAGTTTTAATTGACTTATATCATTTTTTTGAGTTTTCTCTCTAATAGTTTATTTACATAGAGGTCAGGTTGATATTTATTATGTTATATAGTCTAAAGTCCTTGTGATATAATTTAGGTTCCATGATGATTTTTTTTAAAAAAATTCTACTTCTTATTTCTTCACCCAAATTACGAATTTAATTTTAAAAAAACTCACTAATCATTTATTTAAATATTAAAATTTTAAAATAGAAAAATTCATCCACTATATCAAGGTTTTAAAATTTTGAAGGAAAAAAATTATCCAACAGAATGGTTAATGAAAATTCATTGTTATATAAAAATGTCTTGTGTATAGTATTTATAAACAGATTATTTTTTTATTTCTTTTGAAATATAATTTTTGTAATAAATATATTCATTTTATAAAAGATCATAAATGTAATCAAATGTGAGTATTTTCATCCTATACTATATTTCCTTCTATACGTAGAACATAATTCAAACAAAATTTCATTAAATTCCATCTTTCATTTCACAAGGGACACATATTGAAAATAAAAACATATAAAGTAGTGTGAAGTAGAGAGGCAACCCAAGGTTCTTTATTTAATTATGATATGGAACATTTTTTAAATTCCATTAGAACATTTTAGTAATCATTGTGTTTATTATTAAATCTCTATCCATTTACATTGAAGTGGATATTTGATTCACCTCAGATAATATTAGCTACCTTAAATGGGAAGGTGTTTATAACTATTAATGGTCTAATATATTTTGAATTTTGTTTACATGGGATGAGTTTCATCCATGACAAGAAACAAACCATACATATAAATTTAATATCTATTTTCTAGATGATTATGTCAATAAAAATGTGCATTTCAAATTGAACGGAAGGGAATTCTCATGTGTATCTCTTCTCAACTCCTCAAGATCTATCATATACGACCTCTTATACTCTACCTCTTTTCAAAAATTCATGTTTAATCTCTTAAAATCCCATTAGTATTTGTGATAAATCACAATAGTACAATAATATTTATTTACATTAATAATTATCAAAGGGGACATAACAAATGAAGAATTTTAGGTAGTCATGTATTCCCTCATCACACCCTTTAATTTCTTTCTCTATTATTTGTTGCAATGATGCAGTTTTTTTCTCCAAATGTTTTTTGGAATACCCATTTTTCCACTTCAAACAATCCATTTTCATATGGGTGTTCGGTAGTTGAGTGATTTTTTTTCACTCCATATTTATTTTTAAGGGATTATATGTTCTCATTTCAGAATTGTGTTCTTTAGTAATTGATTATTGAATGATATATTCTGAACCTATAAAAATATTTTTTAAAATAACATAATAATCATTTTTGAATTGATAGTTCTTGTTTCATTATCTTTATTCCCTATTTGAAACATATTCCTCCATAAATGTATAGAGAATACTATTATGTGAATATGAATGTTTTTAGGAAACCCATTCTCCCTAAATCAAATATTTCACAAAAAAATGTATCATACTTATGAATTTTCTTGTGTTTTCAAAATCCCACCAGTGAACTAATAATTTGAATAGTTTTCTATGAATGAGAGTCTCTTGAAATTGAGGACTAAAAACACCCATCTTCAAAAAACTCCCTTGTTGTACATTGCGGTCCAAAATGGCCTCCATATTGAATTTTTTGTCTAAAATAAATCATATATTACATGTCCTAAAAAGGGATATAACTATGAATTTCTTTGTAAATGAAAATTTTTAATCAAGTATCTTCCCATACATGGTATAAAGATTATTTTTCCGATTTATCAATTTGAATTTTAGAAAATTTAGGTGCCTTTGATGTGACAAAATAATTGTCTAGATCTACCTATTAAGGTTCTTGGGTGTGATATTACAGTTTATCATAAGGGAAATAGTCATCTAGATTAGTCTTAAGGATTTGTTCTACCGCACCAAAGTGAGGCTTATGGCTCATGTGGTCTACCAACATATTATTACATCCCTTATTATACTCGAACTATAGGAAAACCTCTCTTAGAAAAAACATACATATCACTATTTTGGGTCTTTTATTAGATTGTTTTTATCAAATATCTCAATGATACACGATCAGAATAAATTATAACATTACTCCCTAAAATATGGAAATGAAATATTTATAAAATTATAAAAATATAAAAAATATCCTTCTTTATTAATGGGCTTTTAATATATTAAGTTTCCATTTTTAGTGAAGTATAATATATTTCTTGTGGAATTATATCAATATTTTGAGAGACACAAATCTGTAAAGACCTATTGGATGTATCATGAAGTATCACAAAGTGGTAATTCTAGGATTGTGCACATATTATGGGGAAGTGGGTATCCCTTTATTCAATATATCAAAAAATTACCTATATAAATCATAAATATTAATTTCAATTTAATTAATGAGTTTATTATTTAAATTTGTTTTTATAATATTCCTAATAATAATTTTATAAAATCCCACATTCTATAGAATTGATATAATGTGACTTATAGTGGTGGGGTAATGTAATGTGAAAATAACATAAACATTTTGTTTTATCTAGTTCTATTCTATATTTAGAAATTATGTACCCAAAATATTTCTCTTTTCTAACATAAAATTCCAATTTTAAAAATTTTAAACCATTTTTTTAATATATTTTTTTAAAAAAGATTTATAAAATTCCTATCAACTTTTAAAACTACTTCCACGCATATTGAAGACATCAAGACATACATATCTATATTTTTCAATAAATTCTGAGAAAATAATAACCATACATTGCTGAAAGGTACCTAAAGCATGGAATATACAGAAAGTCCTACTTTTATAGGAAAACATATTGAATGGACTAATGATGTTGGTATTACCATAATATTTTGGGGTAATTATGACCTCAAAATATCCGAAACAAAATCCATCTAGGAAATAATTATGAAAATTCAATGTTAGTATCTCTATGTTTGGTCCAAAAAGTTAAAGTTAATGTCATATTTAGGGGTAACATGGTTCAATTTATGATAATAAATGAAAAACACTCCAAATATTTGTAATCCTAGTGTGTACTAATTCACTAATTTAATTTTTAACAATTTTTTATCCAATATTCTTATGAAATATTTGGATGAGATACACCAATTTGGATTCTAATATTAGTTAAATTATTCCATCTCAATTAACACTCTAATCATCAATTTTCTATTTTTAAAGTAGTTCTTGTTTGAACCTTATTTGGGGATGTTTCGATGGTTTCGAATCACTTTCTAGAAAAATCCTATGAATATCGATTATAGGGATACTCCCTAAGATTTAACCAAATATCTTAACTATGACCTAAAATTTTAGGTCAAATGTTTCTGATTTTGAAACAATTATTTAATTTTATGTTATTTGTAATGAAAACAAAAAGTCTATCATTTTCCATTAAATTATACAAATTATTTTTTTGATGGAAACTAACCCTCCAATAAGAGGGAGTTATCAAAATATGTGTTCATTAAATATTTCTCCATGTTTTAAACCTGTGCATTCAATGATGAAGTATTAGTTAGAATTTTTAGTAACATATGAAAACAACATTCATCGATTTATTCAAATTTTTCCACACTCAAAACTATCTTTAAATTAATCTAATTGTAAAAATTTTATTTCTAAAATAGTTTGGGTATATTTAAATCATATAATAATATTATCATGATTATTAACATTAATAATTTCCCCTTATAGAATTTTTTTAAGTAAATATTAATTGATGAAAAAAAATATTTTTATTCATAAGGGAATTTTATTGGGTCAAAAATATTGAAATTCAATTATTTTCTCAATATGATGCATTGAAATATTTACATTATTCAAATTAATTTCTGTTTTATTTTTCCAAAATAATTGCCTACCGACAATTAATGTGTAATGTTTCATAGCATTTTATTCCTCTATATTCAGGATGTATAAATTGTTACTAACTAAAAAATCTTGTTCACTTTTCATAACATCTAATTGTACTCCAACCAAATAAGAAACAACTGATTTTGAATGATACAAAACCAATATAAGTTTTGAATTCTACCATCTAAAAATAATATTAAATTAAATAAATTGTTACATTATTTTATGCTCTTAAATCACATAGTGTATTTAAAGAAGTAATCTCTCTAATGGACAATGGGATAGTGAAAATACCTAGATATTAACATTTTATTATTATTTATGGGGCAACAAGGGAGAATATTTTTTAATTAACCTTACTTATTAATTTCTATCTGACACCCTCTTCCAAGTGAACATGATTTCTTGAGTTTTTTATAACATTGAATTTGGAAAATAGATTCCATAAAGGGATGTGGATTTATACTCTTTTATCACCCCTAGGATGTCATATTTTAATGATATCACCTTACATTTCTTGGGTACATGAATCCTTATTAAATGGGTGTTTGGGGTTGATGTGGGTATTCCATGTTTTCTTTCCCCATTTCTTTATTCAATGGGTGTTCCTCCATCGGATCCTCTTTGCGATCTTTCCTGGGTATAGATTCTAAAATTGAATGTTGATGTTCACTCCCAAATTTGATATCCACTAGTAATACTTCCCTTATTCCAAAATATTTTCAACTCGTTAATGTAATATAAAAAACATTTACCTTATGGTTTGTAATTGGTTGATAAAGAAGCTTACCAAATCCTTGATTCACTAGGTTATTAAAGGTGGTCATGAGCTTTCTGAAAAATCCTTTTAAATTTGTTAACACTTATCCATGAGAGTTTATAGTGTAATTTTATAGTTTTTGAGAATCTATATCATGTATTAGTATAAACCTCATATAAGTCTATTGATATTTCCCTTTTTAGTATCATATGGATGGTAGTAACAATATTATTTGGAATGATGGGGGATAGAAATGTTGTTGACTCTTAATAAAAAACTAATTTGTGGGGAATTCTAATACTCATTGGTTTCTACTAGATTGGTTCAGGAGCTTCCTCTAGTATATTGAATCACAAATTTCCGTCCCCTGAAATTTTCAAAATATATCAGTGTAGTCCACCAAATAATTAAAAATCTAGAAGACCTGAGGGGGATTTCTGAGTGATGTATTATCCACCTTGTTCCAAAAATAGTAATCCTAGAATAGAATTTAGTTCATTAATATTATTTATTATTAAAGGTTAGTTGGAAATTTATACATATTATCAACCTATATTTATTGTTGTAGTCATCAATTACTATATGTTTTATGTGATTATTTCATTTTTTTTAAATAAAATTACTAGATCAATTATAATTGTGTTCTCCTCCTAAATATTCCAATAGTAGGTTTTAGTCATTGTCCATCAATACATAATAAAATAATTTCTATAAGTGATCTTTTTCAATGGAATGATGTTTGTAGGATGTAGTAAAATTCATGAACCATTCCAAAAACTCATAGAGAGTTATTTACATTTTTGTTTGACACTATAGACCTACTTCATTAGTTGAGAACTCTTTAAGGAATTCAAAACAAATTTGGTGGAAGGCCATATGTATCTCATCACATATAGTGACTTCTCCTGGATTTACATTATAGTTCCATTCCACATCTTCCATGTTAATAAATAATTGAAAAGTTTTCTAGATGTTTTAGTCCTCAGTGACCCCTCTAGTTTTGAATCTATTGCATTGTTAATTAAATTCTCTCAAATTAATATTGGTATCTTCCCCTAATAATCCATAAAATATAATAATTTTCACATTATTCTGGGTTTATGATCACATTCCTTTGGATCATTCAATTGTAAATTTCCATTATTACTATTCAAATAATGTTCATACATTTATCTCAATGTTGTATTAAATTAAATATGAATATATTCAATATTTACACATCCTAATGTAACACGGGTGAAATTAGTAGAAGTTGAATTAGTGTTTTTCAATCTCTCATGTTATTGTAATGCCCAAACCCCATTTACCCAGAGTCGGTGAATTATTAGATAACATTTTCATGATACAAGGAATCATGTCCCAAAAGACCGATCAATTTAGTAGCCTAGGGATTACTAGTTACATTTATAAGTTTTCCATTACATCATGACATAAAAACATCAACAAGGTTTGGTCCCCTTTTGAAAACACATATATCCTTAGCTTATCCTTGTTGTTCAACCATAAAATACTTCTTCACATCCTGAAATGAATAAAAAATAGTAAGGGGTGAGCTCAGATTCACATTAAGGATAAAAATATAGCATAAACATTAATAAATAAGAAAAATCATTTAAGGAAATTTAAAATACTAAAACAAAATACATTTAAACATAAACTTCAGAATAATATGGAAAATGTAAAATCAAATAATTCCATTTACTTAATCACATTGACATTCTACAAGTACATTAATCACATGCAATATCAATAGCCACTTTCGTAATGATGGAATGCATAATGCCAGACATCATAACCATGTAGTCAACACCTTGTGCCAAGACTACAAATAATATTTTTTCAAGGCCTTATTCCTAGACACTAGTTTGTCTCATGATACCTACGAATGCATTAAGGAGCAACAACAGGATCCACCCGTCACTTACTAAGTCCAATGCATTCCTCATATGAAAAGGTCTAAACATAGCATAAACATTTGTATTAAAACTAGAATAAAAAATGTCAATACATTATCCATAAACCATGAATGGTTAAAAAATAAAACATCCATACTCAAAAGTACCAAAAAACCTTCAATAAAATATGGATGCTTTGTAAGATAGTAAAAAAACTTCAAACAAGCTTAAAATCTGTCAAAGGAAGTTTACATAGATAAAATCAAAAAAAAATTAGAGAAATACCTCATTCGATTTTAAAATAATTTAAGTGATATATTTATAAAAGACAACATTTATTTTGAAAATTTTATTATATGATTTTATGGGATGCTTCAACGTTGATATAATGGTAGAAAATAGCCACACCCATCGTATAAGTTAAAAAAGACATTATTACCTTAATTCTATCGAAAAGGTAAAAAAGTTCCATGTATAGAAAATGATGGAAAGATTCCTTTCAAAACATATATCATAAAATAAAGGTATAAAATACTTTAAACCATTGTATAGTAAATATTATAAATGTTTTGAATTATATTTTTACAGAAACATGGATGTTGTTGATAAAGAGGTCCCAATAGAACTTATGTAAAAATATCTCGGATAATAAACAGATTGTAAAATTAAGCCTTAACTGGAACATTTCCTTGGTTGAGGGTACTTTATCCTTCTATATAATAGTTAAATCATTTTTATTAAATTATACAAGAACCATATATGTAAATATGTTATCATATATTATCTTCTAATATTTCATTGTTAATAATATTTTTGTAGTATCATCATTTTGGGTGATAACTGATCCGTTTTCCTTTTTATACATGGTTACGTAAGCTAGGATTTTTATGAATAATATTTATTTGATTCATATAAAGAAATATTTTATGTTTATAATTGTTATTTTGGATCATAAAATGAAAATTATTCTTGAATTTTTAAGATGGGGTATGAATCTCGTCACGTTTGTGGAGACCGTAATCCGTACGTACACACGAGCGACAGTATAATTATACTGATGGTTAAATCATATGTAATTAGATGGTATATCATATATAAATAATAATTAACATGTTATATTTATTATTTAAATTTGTTATTCTCCTTATTATACCTATCCAAATAATGTAGTGTTTAACTAACAAACTACACCATGACGTGGGGACGGTAAGTCATACGTATGCTTATATGGTGACATTGTCATTCCTATCATTGATATAATAATGAATATGGTTGTACTATTTTATAATAACATCATAGTATAGATAAGATACTGAAGTTATTATTTTAGAATGGAAACAACAAAGGAAAGACGAAGTGGAGAAGAAATGAACTTGAAAGAGGTGATGTAATATTTACCTCTTCTTCGGGTTCTTCCAATTGATTTGATCAAAAGGGAACCATAGAATGGCTTTATGACTATTGTAAGGCCTCTAGGATGAAGGGAGGATATGTGGGAAGGGTATGGACGAGCCAAATGGATTTGTAGGTGTGAAATTAAGAGAAGGTGAAGTAGCCTTTTATAAGAGATGTGAGGGTCACTTTAAGAATATATTGAAATATTATTTTATAATATTATAATTTCCGGTTTCTAATGGCCCCAAAATGATTTATTTAGAGTCTAAGGTGGGTATGGGTCAAAAAAAATATCAACCAATAGGTTTTAGACAGGTTTATGTGATCATATTAACTTTATCTTTTAGATTTAACTCTTAGTTAAATAGTTTGACATTTACCACGTCTCTTTGTATTTTTATATTATATTATTAATAAACATACTATAACAAGACACACGAACCCATGTGGTTCATTAATAATATATATAACCTTATCAATTTATTTTGGCCAAACGTTATATTTTTATGAAAATTATATCAATTAATAATATAGTATTTTTTTTGAAAACTCAATTATGTCAATTTTGAGACGATTTATTATTTGCTATTTGTGAAAATCATAAAGACATTATTACTTCAAAAAAAAATTTATTCAACCCTAAAATGTCATATTATCATTTAAATTTTGTATAATTCGTCACAAGTCTAAAATTAGATTTATTTGCATATTTATAATATCAATTATTTTAATTTTTTAATAAAATGCTAATTTCAACATCATCATTAAATTATTTATTGTATAAAAATTATAAATAAAAAACAATTATTTAGGAAATATTTTTAGCCTTCTAATGAATATTTATAGATAATTTTTATTGTCTGTAACCTGATATTAAATATGGTTCAGTTATTAAACAATGAATTTTACTCTTTTATCTCTTCTTTAAAAAATATAATAAATGTCCTAATCTAATCCAAGTGGACCAAAGAGGATCATATTTTTCTTACTATGGTTGTTTTTTGGTTGAATTATATTTATCCTATAGAATTAAGAAATGTGTTAAGGTAATTACGATATCATATTTATTCATAATTACCCTATTTTTTTCACCGTGGTAAATAAAAGCCAAAAGTTAGTTTCCACCAAAAATTATTTTCATCTAATTAAAAAAAATATTACTTATTAATATTGACATTGTCCCTCGGATTTTTGAAATTCCACTGACAGAAGTGGTAAAATTATGTTTTAATGAAAATTTGCAAATGCTCCTAAGAGGTTGGTAAAAGAAGGAAAAAGTTCAATAAAAATTTTATATATCTAAATTCATTATAAAATGACTCCAATGACCTCCATTGATCTTATATAGGTATTATGTATCTATTTTGACCTAAAATAAATTTAAATTAAATAAATAATTATTAAAATAAAAATTCGGTTTTAAACAGCAACCAAGTCTTTTCACTATTCATCAAAAATTGAATTCTTTCAGAAAAATACCAAAAACTCACCCTAACTTATTTCAATATTTTGAATACAAAAATTAAGTTAATTTTGAAAGATAATATTTTTAAATTTAAAAAGTGGGTATTACTATTCATAATGACTAGTTTGATTGGTTGTGGTGTGTTTGAACTTGATGTTGCGTACAATACAAGCTATTTTATTATTCAATGGAAAATGTATTGTGGAAATTTGGGGTGTTACATTCTCCCATACTCAAAATAATTTCCTCCTCGATATTTATAGAATATTACTACAAAAAAAAGATTCAGGTGGTTCATCTAATATGTTTCTCAGGTACACACGTTGCCTCTTTTATCGCATGGATTCTCCATAGAACTTTTACCAGATGAGTCGTCTAGTTTCTCAGAACTTCTTCTCTCGTATCAAGAATTGTGACAGACTCTTCACAATAAGATATATCAGGTTCTAGTTCAATTTCCTTATATATGGGAACATGGGTTTGGTCAGGCATTTATTTTCTCAATAGTGAAACGTGGAACACATCGTGAACTTTGGAGAGACTTGGTGGCACTGCCAAACGATAATCTATATCCCAAATTCATTCTAGAATTTCTAAAGGTATGATTTACCCGGGACATAGTTTACCCTTCTTACCAAATCGTATAACCCCCTTACATGGAGACACCTACCAGAAAACATGATCTCTGAAATGAAATTCCAAAATCCTTCCATCGTTTATCAGCTTTGCTATTCTTCCTACTTTGAGATGCTTTGATATGGGTTTGGATAACCATTACCTTTTTCATTGTTTTCTATAACAAGTTCTCATGCTATAGGTTTTCTTTCACCAAAATCATACCAAGAAGTTGGTGTTTGACATCTATTTCTGTATAATGCTTCATATGGTGTCATCTGAATTCTTGAATGGAAGCTATTGTTATAGGAAAATTATACCAGAGGTAAATATTAATCCCACTTACCTTGAAAGTCATTTGAGCAGGATCTCAACATGTCTCTTAAAGTTTGAATAGTCCAATCTGATTGTCCATCGGTTTGAGGGTGGTAGGCAGGGCTCAAATGAAGTTCAGTATCCAGGGCTTGCTAAAGACATTTCCAGAATCTTGATGTAAAATGGTGATCAATATCAGGAAAAATCGACATTGTTACTCCATGAAGTATTACAAAATCCTTAATATATTGTATTTCCATACGTTCAAGTGTTAAATCCTCTCTTATAGAAATAAAATGTGTTGACTTGGTAAGACGATCCAGAATGATCCTTATTGCATCATCCCTTCTAGGAGTCTTTGGTAGCCCCATGGAAAATTCAATTGTAATATTATCCCATTTTCACTCAGGTATGGGAAGTGGTTTCATGAATCCTCAAGGATATTTCCTTTCAGCTTTCACAGGTTGACAAACCATATATCATGACACAAAATCAGCAATCACCCTCTTCATGTTTTTCCACCAAAAATGTTCCTTCCAATCACTATACATCATGGTTCTTCCAATGTGTATAGAGAAATTGGAGCTATGAGTATCATCAAACAATTATTTTTTTAGATCAGGTATGTTAGGAACACAATGTCTCTTCTAAAATTTCAAAATTTTATTTTATATATGAATTCACTCAATCTCCCATCATTCACTACATTAATCATCTTTTCAAACTCCTAAACATTAGTATGATAACACTTGGTCCTTTCTAGAAAATATTTTTTAGAAACCATGTGAAAAATTATTGATGATTCACCTTCCATGGCTACTTCCATATCTATCTTTACTAGATCCATGAAAATAGAAACCCTTTTAACTCTCATCTTGTCCAACACAACATGATAATTTCTACTCAAATAATCTTCCACCTTATTTTCCTTCCCCGACTAGTAGTGTATAGTGCAATCATAATACATGATTAGTTCACGCCATCGCCTTTGCCTCGTGTTGAGTTCTTTCTCTGTTAAAATATTCTTCCAACTCTTTTGATCAGTATAAATCTAAAATTATTCACCATCGACAAAGTGTCTCAATATCTTCATAGAAAATATTACAACTGATAACTCAAGATCAGGTATGATATTTTTGGTCATATATTTTTAGCTATCGTGATGCATAGGCAATAACTATATCATTATGCATAAGGACAGAACCATGTCCTTTCTTTGAAGCGTAACTATAAAAAACAAACCCCACGTTCCCTGATGGTAGAGTCGTGATAGGATTATTGACTAATATTCTCTTCAGTTCTTTAAAACATTCTTCACACGCTTTTCTCCAAAAAAATTTAACCCCTTTACGTGTGAGCTTGGTTAATGGGTTATCCAACTGGGAAAAATTCTAGACGAAACGTCGATAATAACCTACTAATCCAATAATACTGTGTACCTCAGTTATACTCCTTGGTGCTGGAAATTCAGGGATTACCTTGGTATTTGAAGGATCAACGTAGATTCTGTCCTTAGAGATAATATGGCCAAGAAAAGAAATATCTTAAAGCCAGATTTCAAATTTTCTAAATTTCCTATATAATTCATTTCTACTAAGAGTCCTTAGGATAAGGCACATGTTATTTTCATGACCTTCAAAGATTTTTGATTATACCAAAATATCATCATTAAATATCACTTCACAGTCATCATGATAATCCTTGAAAACTCTATTTATTAGACCCTTGAAGTTAGAGGGTGCATTAGACAATCTAAAATACATGACTGTAAAATCGTAATCCCCGTACCTAGTTTGAAATGTTGTTTTTGTAATTTCTTCCTTCTTCACACACAAATGATGATATCTATATCGAAGGATAATCTTGGAAAAATTTTGAGCACCCTATAGTTGGTCAAATAAATCATCAATGCGAGTTTGGGTTACTTTTTCTTTATTTTTATAGTATTGATCTCCCATTAGTCAATTCACAACCTCATAGATCCATCTTTCATTTTAACAAGAAGGATAGGGGCCCCCATGGAGAAACACTAGGGTGAATATGTAACAGCCCAAGATTTTATAAAAAAATATTCTTTTTAATTTTATTAAAGTCTTGTGTTGTACGCTACACCAAAAGGAGCTTGCACAACACGCATCCTTGACTTGCCTTGCATTACACGCAATCACGACCTTCCTCGATAGCGTGTGTAATACGCAATACCGAGTTTCACTAAACAACGATATGCTATTAAAATATTATTAAAACTAGCCGTTATGAATAGTAATAACCACTTTTTAAAACTCTGTAAATCTTATTTTTCAAAATGAACTTCATTTTTGGATTCGGAGTATCGAATTTAGCCTAAGGTGAAATTTTGGTACTTTTCGGATAACTTTCTTATTATGATGAATAGTGAAAATTACTAAATTATAATTAAAAACAACTTTTTTTAATCGAAATAATTAATAGTGATAAATTATTAATTTGATTGGTTTTAAAGTATATTTAGAATATATTTTTACAATTTAATACAATTTTGGTCATTGGATGTAATTTCACATTTAAACCAGACATAATCAAGTGTCAATCTTTTGATAGATATTGTTTCTTAAAAACACGCTATTTGTTTTAACAGCAGGATTTAATTATAAAATTAATTAATGCAAATTCTATGATATGAATTTGGTAAAATAGACTTCATTTTTGAATTCGGAATATGAAATATAGCTTAGGATGAAATTTTGGCATTGTTCTGAAAAACATCAATTTTTGATGAATAGTGAAACTACTATGTGGTAGTTAAAAAAATTAATTTCTTCATAAATCTTAATTTTACCGCTTCTGTGAATGAAATTTCAAAAATCCGAGAGACACGGTTGACGTCAGTAAGTAAAATGTGGTTCAATGAGATGAAAATAATTTTTGGTGAATAGTAACTTTTTACTTTTTTTTACCACGGTTATTAGTAAATAGGGTAACTAAGGGTAAATATGATATTACTATTACCCTAACACATATCCTAATTCTATTGGATAAGTTTAATTCGACCAAAAACAACCTTATGAATATAATATGACCATTTAGGTCCACTTGGATTAGATTATGACATTTAATATTATATTATTTAATGAATAGTTAAAATAGTTAAAATCAAAGTTTAATAACTAAAACATTTTTAATATGGGGTTATACATAAGATAAATTCGACTATAAATATTCATTAGAAAGCTAAAAAGATTTCCTACATAATGGTATTTTATTTATAATTTTTAGACTTTACATAAATTAATTTATTTATGACACAACGATGATGCAGTAATTACCCTTTTAAGGAAATATTAACATAATTGATGTTATAAATGCTCAAATGAATGTAATTTGAGACTTTTTATGAATTCCACTAATTTTATAGGTTACTATGATATATTAATGTTGATTTAATCAACTTGGTTCGAACATATAATTCTGTTATGACTTTCACAAAAATCATATATCAAATAGTGTCAAAATTGACACAAAATAGTTTTTAAATCAAATATTATATTATTAATTGTTATGTTATTCCTAAAAATCTAAGGATCGGCCAAATGACTTAGATAAGGATATATATTTTAATAATAAACAATTTGGGGTTCGTTTGGCATGTTATAGTAAGTTTATTAACCATATAATGTAAGAAAACAAAAAGACATGGTAAAAGTTAAATTATTTAACTTAGAGTTAAATCTAATTGATAAGGTTAAAATAATAACCTAAACTTGTCTCAATCTTATTGGTTGATAGGATTGCGACCCATCCCCACTTTAGCTTCGAAATAAGACCCTTTGGAACCATTATAAACCGATTTTGACTTTAATATAAAATAATATTTTGAGATATTCCTAAGGTGCCCCTCTCCTCCCTTATAAAAGGGCACCTCCTCCCCCTCCTCCTCACACCAATTTGAGCACTCAAGCTCGGCCAACCCCTGCCATTTTCTCCTCTCCACTTCCCTAGAATAATCCTAGAGGTTCTGGTCTTCTCCAAAGACCAATCTTAGTTCCTTAACTGGTGGATTCAAAGAGGCGTTCCAAAGAAGAGGTAATATCCATTACCGATCTTTTCAATTTCTTTCTTCTTCAACTTCTTCTTCTTTAGTTGTTTCATGATAAAGTAATAACATCAGTATTACTTACATACTGATATGTTATTATAAATATTAAACAACCCTAATTCACCTTCTATCCATCCTACGGAAAAATGAAATCACCACGCGTGCGTACGTACGGAATACCGTCTCCACGCCGTGGTGTAATCTATTTTCCACCATCACCTTACAAAGATGGGTATAATGGTGTAATGAGTTACTATATATGATTATTATGAAGTAATATTTATACTGCAATAATATATATATATACTCCAATACAATTCCACGATCATAGGAACGATATCATCACTCGTGCGTACGTACGGAATACCGTCTCCACGATGTGATGCGACTCGTTCTACATGATCTTCATTTCATAATGATTATATAAATGAATTGAATGAATGAATATGGTATATACTACACTAATACCATTCTGTAATTGAATTATCTATAACCTAAAGATAAGAATAAGAATTTATTCGACAAAACACGCATAAGAACAAAAAGTTATAAAGACCCGAGTAACAAGTAATAATGAAATATTACTAACAAGAAGCTAATAATATGACCATATATGATATCATATCAATATGTATGATTCTGGAATAAGTCAATAACATTATTTAAACCATTATACCGGAGTTTCGGACACGAACAAAGCAAATCGGACCTAAGGTAAGGGAAATATCACAATCTCATTTTTATCCGAGATTGTTTATTCGTAAGTATTTACTGGGGTGTATTTTATCATCCACATCCATGTTTACTCAATATGTAATATTATTTCCATCCACCTAAAATTGTTTAAATCCATTTTTACCCTTCGGTGAGTTTTTAGTAATACGTATGAAAGGAATCTTTTGTCGTTTTTCGTACGAGGTACTTTTTGACTTTTCCGACAAAAGTACGAAGAATGTTTTTTTTAACTTATACGGCACGAACGGATTTCTACTGTTTTATAAAGCCTTATTTTCATGAAGCTTCCTCTAAAAAATTTCATAACTATTTTCAATAAAATCTCTTTCTTTTAAAATTGCATGATGTTTTGTGAAAAGAAATTGATTTTGAAGAAGAAAGGATATTTTCCTCAAGAATTCAATTCAAGTGTTTTATCAAAATTATTTTCCATCTAAGATAATAAAGGGTTCTGTTTCTATCCATATTTTTACATTGATTTGACTATGTTGTGATGGAATTATGTTTATGAATTCCTTTATCTTATATGAATTGTTTTATGATGTCATGATGTTTCAAGAATCCCATTTTTGTTACATGTGTTATGCGATGATGTATGTTTTATGATTATGTGGCACACATAAGAAATGATTCATTATAAGATGGGTGGGACCTATATCTCCCTCCAATGCATTGGGTAATGATTTTATATCTCATGAGATAGACAGGGCTGGAACGGTAGGTTATACCGGTTCAGTGAAACAGGACTGAAACGAGGGTTACTCGATTCAGAAAGGGACTTTGTCCACTAAGATAGTCTTGGCAATGAGTCTTGACTAACAAGAAATGATTCTCTATGATTATGTTTGTATGCCACAAAGATTAATGTTTTATGTTATGATTATTGGGATTTCATTTCACTACTATGATTTATCCCATGTTATGAAATTATACTCTCTTTTGTAGGTTAAGATTTCCAAAATGTTATGTTCTTATGAATACGATGTGATTGATTCTTCTTTTGTTTACCCTTACTGAGAATTTGAGCTCACCCTTTTATGTTTTCTTTTCCCAGGATATAAAGAAAGGTTTTAGGTAAAAAAAAGGGAAGATCTTTATGGGAGATATTGAAGATCTTTCACCACGATTAGAATATTACGTTCCGAGTTTCCAAAGACACTAAACTATTACGATCCTTGTGTGTGTTTTTGTTATGTATTAAGTATTCCGCAAATGTAATGTAATGTCCATGTAAGTCAGGCTTCGGGTCTCTACAGTTGGTATCAGAGGAAAGGTTTAGTCAACCTTTGGAAACTAGGATGCGAAAACGTTAGTGAGATCCCTAGAGATATTTCTAAGGTATGTCTAGGGATGTCCCTAAGGTTAAGTATACGTATAGGTTATAGTACTAGAATTATGCTAACAATCATAGAATTAAACCTAAGATGTTAGATATTGAAGGTACTCCCCCTTTACTATGTTGTTTTCCCTAGCATGATTTTTTCCTCTCATACTATTCTTTTGGGGTTTTAGACGATGGCTGGAACCCGAAGGAACCGTGTTCATGCGGAATGTGATGGGCAATGCAATGATTGTCCCCCTGAGCAACCAAACGATATAGGAGCCGGAATGAAAAATCTTGTAGCCATGCTCACACAACTTTCTCAAGCTATGAATCATGCAGGACTTCCAAACGAGCAATGGAAGGAGCAACATTCTGTTGAATCCTTCATGAGGCAGCGTCCACCTTCTTTCAGTGGGTCTACTGATCCATTAGTTGCTGAACAATGGATTAGTACTACTGAAAAGATATTTTCAGTTCTTCAATTTTCTGAACATGATAAAGTCATCCAAGCAGTGTATCGTTTGGAAGGATATGCTGATCAATGGTGGAATCTTATTAAGAATACGAGGCAAAGGGATGAAATTGAGTCTATGGAATGGGACGAGTTCAAGAACTTATTTTTCAATAAGTACTTCCCTCGTATTCTCCAAACAAAGATGGAGAAAGAGTTTCTTGAACTGAAGCAAAGGGATGATGAATCTGTTGGTACCTATGAAGCGAATTTTACAAGACTTGCAAGGTACGCTTCTGGTATTATCATCCAACCTGAAAGTAAAGTTGATCGATTTTTCAGTGGCTTAAAACCAAGTCTTCGAAGGGCATTAGCTATAAGAGACTTCAGTAGCTATGAAGAAATTTTGCATTGTGCTATCAAGGTAGAAATGGAAGTTGGTGTTACATATCCATCTCATGGGTTTGACAAGAAACGAAAGATGGAGTTCAAGGAGAAAACTCAGAATAATGGTGAAAAGAAGATGAATGTTTCCTTATGCACAAAGTGTGGAAAGAAGCATGGTGGAGATTGTCTTAAAGGGACTAGAAAATGTTTTAAGTGTGGAAAAGAAGGTCATCGAGCAGCTGAGTGTCGAAGTAATGGAAAATGGGATTCTAATGAAGTGAATAAAGCAAACACTGCAGAGAACGTACAACCAACACTTCAATGCTTCAAGTGCAAGGAAATGGGGCATTATGCTAATAAATTCCCTAATCCAAGGGTTAGTGATGATCGACATGAGCAACCGCTTAAGGCAAAGGACAAAGGGAAGTCACATGCGATCACTATTGGCAATGTTGAATATGACAACGATGTGGTGGAATGATTAAGTGTTTATGTAATGGGATTCCAAAATAATGTTGTATCTTGGAATATTGGAATATTTATGTATTGGTCTAATGTGGTATTCAAAGTGATTGAGATATTATGCGCATAATGAAGGGAAAACGAGAAAATTAAATGTTTAACAGTATTCATGAGCTCATGATTGATATATGGACTAAGTGATATCATGGTTTGAGTATATAGAATTTTGAGGATTTTAGTATGTGGAAGGTGTTAACTTTTAACTGCATTCATGTTTTCACTAAGGTATTCAAGAGAATACACGATTAAGGACTTTGAATGTTTGGAATGTGACCAACAAAACATATCTTATGATATATGGGGATCGATGATGGTGTTAAATCTCTGGTAATCATTTTCACTATATTATGAGAGTCGACTGCAGTATTATGGATAAGCCTAAAAGATTGGAATGGATTATGTTGGACATAAGTTAGTATTGTTTGTTTTTTTGATATTATTGATGGGATGTTATATAGTTTTGGAAAAAGGACAACCTGCAGGACGGGCGACAGCCCATCGCTTCGGACAAGGCTGTGGGAATCGAACCCACAACTGAAGTGCGAATGGCCTTTATCGCCTACCACTGGCCTACAGGAAGTCCCTATTTAGTAGAAACTAGTTTTATTATATTAAGCAGTATGATATATGAAGTATAAGTCCATTTTAGGAACCATATATGATTAATCTCACTATAGATCGACTTATGCATATAATTTTTGCTAACCTTTTGTTTGAGACAGATGGAATGACCCGTCATTCTATCACATGATCTGCTAATAACAAATTCAACTTCATTTATTTAAGAGATGAAGTGGAAATTGTTCAAGGCACGAACAACAGTGAGATTGTACCAAAATAAAGTAAGTATTTATTCTAATTCATTTTTCAACTTTAGGGAAATGATCTTGAAAACCAAAAATGTTGTCCTAGTGATCTTATACCTGATGAATCAGATGGTACCTTATATCATCACAAATCTATGGATTTGTGATTACTGGATTTTCCATAGCCATGTTCTCTACCACTCTCCATCAGAACATGATGGTTAGATTTCTCTTCTATATCCATATTTTCACCTATGTGGAAACCCAATGATTAGTTTATTTGGGTAACCGTTACGTTTCATAATTTTGTTTTTAAAGATTGGTTTTGATATTCCTTTTTACGATGTGGGTTTCTATTAAAGAAACTTTCGAATAGTAAACCATTTATAACCCCGACGAATTTCGAGGGCGAAATTCATTTTAAGGGGGGTAGAATGTAACAGCCCAAGATTTTATAAAAAAATATTCTTTTTAATTTTATTAAAGTCTTGTGTTGTACGCTACACCAAAAGGAGCTTGCACAACACGCATCCTTGACTTGCCTTGCATTACACGCAATCACGACCTTCCTCGATAGCGTGTGTAATACGCAATACCGAGTTTCACTAAACAACGATATGCTATTAAAATATTATTAAAACTAGCCGTTATGAATAGTAATAACCACTTTTTAAAACTCTGTAAATCTTATTTTTCAAAATGAACTTCATTTTTGGATTCGGAGTATCGAATTTAGCCTAAGGTGAAATTTTGGTACTTTTCGGATAACTTTCTTATTATGATGAATAGTGAAAATTACTAAATTATAATTAAAAACAACTTTTTTTAATCGAAATAATTAATAGTGATAAATTATTAATTTGATTGGTTTTAAAGTATATTTAGAATATATTTTTACAATTTAATACAATTTTGGTCATTGGATGTAATTTCACATTTAAACCAGACATAATCAAGTGTCAATCTTTTGATAGATATTGTTTCTTAAAAACACGCTATTTGTTTTAACAGCAGGATTTAATTATAAAATTAATTAATGCAAATTCTATGATATGAATTTGGTAAAATAGACTTCATTTTTGAATTCGGAATATGAAATATAGCTTAGGATGAAATTTTGGCATTGTTCTGAAAAACATCAATTTTTGATGAATAGTGAAACTACTATGTGGTAGTTAAAAAAATTAATTTCTTCATAAATCTTAATTTTACCGCTTCTGTGAATGAAATTTCAAAAATCCGAGAGACACGGTTGACGTCAGTAAGTAAAATGTGGTTCAATGAGATGAAAATAATTTTTGGTGAATAGTAACTTTTTACTTTTTTTTACCACGGTTATTAGTAAATAGGGTAACTAAGGGTAAATATGATATTACTATTACCCTAACACATATCCTAATTCTATTGGATAAGTTTAATTCGACCAAAAACAACCTTATGAATATAATATGACCATTTAGGTCCACTTGGATTAGATTATGACATTTAATATTATATTATTTAATGAATAGTTAAAATAGTTAAAATCAAAGTTTAATAACTAAAACATTTTTAATATGGGGTTATACATAAGATAAATTAGACTATAAATATTCATTAGAAAGCTAAAAAGATTTCCTACATAATGGTATTTTATTTATAATTTTTAGACTTTACATAAATTAATTTATTTATGACACAACGATGATGCAGTAATTACCCTTTTAAGGAAATATTAACATAATTGATGTTATAAATGCTCAAATGAATGTAATTTGAGACTTTTTATGAATTCCACTAATTTTATAGGTTACTATGATATATTAATGTTGATTTAATCAACTTGGTTCGAACATATAATTCTGTTATGACTTTCACAAAAATCATATATCAAATAGTGTCAAAATTGACACAAAATAGTTTTTAAATCAAATATTATATTATTAATTGTTATGTTATTCCTAAAAATCTAAGGATCGGCCAAATGACTTAGATAAGGATATATATTTTAATAATAAACAATTTGGGGTTCGTTTGGCATGTTATAGTAAGTTTATTAACCATATAATGTAAGAAAACAAAAAGACATGGTAAAAGTTAAATTATTTAACTTAGAGTTAAATCTAATTGATAAGGTTAAAATAATAACCTAAACTTGTCTAAATCTTATTGGTTGATAGGATTGCGACCCATCCCTACTTTAGCTTCGAAATAAGACCCTTTGGAACCATTATAAACCGATTTTGACTTTAATATAAAATAATATTTTGAGATATTCCTAAGGTGCCCCTCTCCTCCCTTATAAAAGGGCACCTCCTCCCCCTCCTCCTCACACCAATTTGAGCACTCAAGCTCGGCCAACCCCTGCCATTTTCTCCTCTCCACTTCCCTAGAATAATCCTAGAGGTCCTGGTCTTCTCCAAAGACCAATCTTAGTTCCTTAACTGGAGGATTCAAAGAGGCGTTCCAAAGAAGAGGTAATATCCATTACCGATCTTTTCAATTTCTTTCTTCTTCAACTTCTTCTTCTTTAGTTGTTTCATGATAAAGTAATAACATCAGTATTACTTACATACTGATATGTTATTATAAATATTAAACAACCCTAATTCACCTTCTATCCATCCTACGGAAAAATGAAATCACCACGCGTGCGTACGTACGGAATACCGTCTCCACGCCGTGGTGTAATCTATTTTCCACCATCACCTTACAAAGATGGGTATAATGGTGTAATGAGTTACTATATATGATTATTATGAAGTAATATTTATACTGCAATAATATATATATATACTCCAATACAATTCCACGATCATAGGAACGATATCATCACTCGTGCGTACGTACGGAATACCGTCTCCACGATGTGATGCGATTCGTTCTACATGATCTTCATTTCATAATGATTATATAAATGAATTGAATGAATGAATATGGTATATACTACACTAATACCATTCTGTAATTGAATTATCTATAACCTAAAGATAAGAATAAGAATTTATTCGACAAAACACGCATAAGAACAAAAAGTTATAAAGACCCGAGTAACAAGTAACAATGAAATATTACTAACAAGAAGCTAATAATATGACCATATATGATATCATATCAATATGTATGATTCTGGAATAAGTCAATAACATTATTTAAACCATTATACCGGAGTTTCGGACACGAACAAAGCAAATCGGACCTAAGGTAAGGGAAATATCACAATCTCATTTTTATCCGAGATTGTTTATTCGTAAGTATTTACTGGGGTGTATTTTATCATCCACATCCATGTTTACTCAATATGTAATATTATTTCCATCCACCTAAAATTGTTTAAATCCATTTTTACCCTTCGGTGAGTTTTTAGTAATACGTATGAAAGGAATCTTTTGTCGTTTTTCGTACGAGGTACTTTTTGACTTTTCCGACAAAAGTACGAAGAATGTTTTTTTTAACTTATACGGCACGAACGGATTTCTACTGTTTTATAAAGCCTTATTTTCATGAAGCTTCCTCTAAAAAATTTCATAACTATTTTCAATAAAATCTCTTTCTTTTAAAATTGCATGATGTTTTGTGAAAAGAAATTGATTTTGAAGAAGAAAGGATATTTTCCTCAAGAATTCAATTCAAGTGTTTTATCAAAATTATTTTCCATCTAAGATAATAAAGGGTTCTGTTTCTATCCATATTTTTACATTGATTTGACTATGTTGTGATGGAATTATGTTTATGAATTCCTTTATCTTATATGAATTGTTTTATGATGTCATGATGTTTCAAGAATCCCATTTTTGTTACATGTGTTATGCGATGATGTATGTTTTATGATTATGTGGCACACATAAGAAATGATTCATTATAAGATGGGTGGGACCTATATCTCCCTCCAATGCATTGGGTAATGATTTTATATCTCATGAGATAGACAGGGCTGGAACGGTAGGTTATACCGGTTCACTGAAACAGGACTGAAACGAGGGTTACTCGATTCAGAAAGGGACTTTGTCCACTAAGATAGTCTTGGCAATGAGTCTTGACTAACAAGAAATGATTCTCTATGATTATGTGTGTATGCCACAAAGATTAATGTTTTATGTTATGATTATTGGGATTTCATTTCACTATTATGATTTATCCCATGTTATGAAATTATACTCTCTTTTGCAGGTTAAGATTTCCAAAATGTTATGTTCTTATGAATACGATGTGATTGATTCTTCTTTTGTTTACCCTTACTGAGCATTTGAGCTCACCCTTTTATGTTTTCTTTTCCCAGGATATAAAGAAAGGTTTTAGGTAAAAAAAAAGGGAAGATCTTTATGGGAGATATTGAAGATCTTTCACCACGATTAGAAGATTACGTTCCGAGTTTCCAAAGACACTAAACTATTACGATCCTTGTGTGTGTTTTTGTTATGTACTAAGTATTCCGCAAATGTAATGTAATGTCCATGTAAGTCAGGCTTCGGGTCTCTACAGAATAAATCCCTTGTTACTAAATTCCACTAGTTGTTTCTTTAGTTCCGCTAATTCCATAGTGTCTATTATATAAGGGGTATTCGATATGGGCCTTGAACCTGGAATTAAATCAATGGAAAACTCAATTTCTCATTCTGGAGGATGTCTTGGTAAATCTAATTGAAACACGTCAACATATTCTTATATAATATGTATGTCCTCTATTTGATCATTATTTTTCTCACCCATAATTATTTCATTCTCATCTTCTCTAATAATTTAATTTAGTAGAGCTACTGGGGGTGGATCTAGATAAGAATCGGGTGGAGACATTTCTACTCTATTTATATAGTACTTTTTATCATCATAAAAAATTGTACCCTCATTCTTACAATAAATTTTCGCATCATGTTCTCAAATCCGATCCATACCGAGGATTATATCAAATTCAATCATGGGTATGATTATGTGATCAGTAGATAAAGAACATTTATGTACCCTACTGGGAACTGGTTTACAAGACATTATTGCGATGATACTTCCCTATGGTGTTTTGACTGAAAACTCCCTTGTTAAGTCAAATGGAAAATATCTAATTTTATTATCAAACTGGGAAGATATGAAACAATTCAATTATCTAGAATCAAACAAATCATTGGCTAAACATGCTGAAACCATTTTATTAACTGTCACCATGCCTTTGGAGCTTCAACCACAGTAGTAGAAATTTCATAAGCATAACCTTGCTCCATTGGGATTTTCTGAGGTATGTTACATTGGAACATAGGAAATTAATTTTTATAATGCCCCTTTTCTCTACAATTGTAGCAGTCAACATTGACAACCTCTTTCTTCCCCTTGGAATCACGATCTTAGTGGACTTTTTCACCACACTTATAATAGACTCTCATTCCCCTCAGGAAAGTACCTGGGAGTTTCTTCCCACATTTACCATAATATAGATATTCAACATATCCCATCTTCACTTTATTTCCATTTCTATAGTGTTTAGTATATCTCTTCTTCTCATGCTTTTCATTGATGTCATAATACTTAGAGAATTCCTTTTCTATCTTCATAGCGCATGAGATAATATCATCGTATAATTAGAAGGATTCCGAAACTAATTCTAGATGGAGAAATTATTTTAACCCGTTAAAGAATCGATAAATCATACTCCTTCGGTTTTGTATATAATCTGCTGAATGCCCTGCTAACCTTGTAAAGGTAGCCTCATACATTGCGATATTTTCATCCTCCTTTTTCCTCCTACTCAGAAATTTTCATTCTATATCCACTCGATGGTCATGAGATAATTATTTTTTCCAAGAAAATCTATTTAAACTACCTCAATTCCATTTTCGATACTTCTTTATCTTCTTTGGTGTTTTGGATTAATGACCACCATGGATCTGCATCTCCCATGAGGCGATAAACTACCATGACAACGTTTTCCCTTTTTCTACTCCCAATGCAAGAAATGTTTTCTCTAAGAAATTTATCCATTGATCAGCTACAAATGGATTTGTAGTCCCATTGAATGTAGGTGGTTGTTTCCTCATGAAGCAGCCTAACATTTATCCTCCGCGTTGTGGATTAGGGTGCTCCATACGGGTAAGGTTTTTATTCAAAACCAAAGTAAGTTATCCCAGTATGGTGAGAAGTTGATCAGCACCAATTGCATAACAAGATACACTATAATTATCTTGAGTAGAAGGGAAATCCTTATATGGATTATGTGTGTTGATAGGATTTCAATTCCTTCTACAAGGTTCTATTTCTAAATAATGGCATACACTAGATTATTTTATGAATAACAATACATAATTCCAAACACATAAAACACTTAAAAAAATTGAACAATTTATGGATAAAATTTATAATCCTAAAAATGTTTTCTTTGAGGATGTATATTCCCATAAACCCTTCATAATGGTTTGTAAATAAAATGATAATTATTCTCATCATATCCTCTGGGAGTTTCGTAACAATGAGTGCAACAAGGCCCATTGTTGTGCACCATTTCCCATTCATGTCCAACAGAAAGCACTATTTTCGAGTTTTACCCCTAGGTACATCTGTTCAAGATCCACCTCTACCTTCTCATATCTAGATACAGATGTAATGTTTGGAAAACTCACAAAATAATTTTAGTACCAAAAATATAGGATATACAATGTCTATCATAGGGTAATGTTCTCTAATCAGAGTTTTTCTAAATCTAGCTTCCATGAATTTTACTAAAAATTATCTGATACCAATTATATTTCCACGAACATAGTTACCCAGAGTTGGTGCATTATTACATAACATTTTCATGATACAAGGAATCATGTCTTGGAAGACCAATTAGTTTATTATCCTTGGATGTATGTGATACATTCATAAGTTTTAAATTACATCATGAAATAAAAATATCAACAACATGTTTTCCCCTTTTGAAAACACTTATATACATAGCATATCCTTATAGGTGAACCATGAAATACTTCTTTACATCCTATAAAGAATAAAACATAGAAAGGGGTGAGCTTAGATGCTCATTAAGGATATCAATTTAGAGAAAACATTCACAAATAACCATAAACATTTAAGGAAATGTATAAGCCTAATAAATCACTTTAAAAATAAACTTCAGTAAAATATAGAAAATATAAAATCAAATAATTTCATTTACATAATCACATGGATATTACACTAGTCTAATAATCACATCCAATATCAATAGTCACTTTCATAATGATGAAATGCATAATTCCAGACATCAAAACCAAATAGTCAAGGCCTTGTGCGAAGATTAGAAATAACATTTTGTCATGGAATTGTTCCATAACACTAGTATTTCTCATGAGGCCCACCGATGCATCATGGAGCTATGGCGGGCTCCACCTGTCACTTAATAAGTAAAATTCATTCCTCGTATGAAAAGGTTTAAAAATAACATAAACATTCGTATTAAAACTAACATAAAAAATGTCAATACATTATCTATAAACCATGAATGGTGTTAAAATAAAAAATCCACAGCCATAAATATCACAAAATTATCAATACAATATAGAATTTTTGTATCATAATAAATCAACTTCATGCATGCTTAGTATCATTCAATGGATGTTGACGTAGATGAAATCAAAACTTTTTTAGATAAATATATCTTTCAATTTTGATAGCATATAAAAGTCATATATTTATAAAATAAAAAAAGATATTTTGAAAATATTCTTGAAATCTTGTATGAGAATCTTGGACGATTATATAACAGCAGAAAATAGACTCACCCACTCTATAAGTAAAAAAACATTCTTACCTTAATTTTGACAAGATGGTTATAAAGTATCGTGTTTGGAAAATGACAGAAAGATTCAATTCATATTATATATGGTAAAATAAGGGAACAGATGACTTTAAAAAATAGTATAGATAATATTTAAAATGTTTTGAAATATATTTTTGAGATAACACGGATGTGGATGACAAAGAGGACCCAGTAGATACTTAGGTAAAAACAACCTCAGATAATAAAGAGATTGTGAAATAAACCCTTACCTTGTAATTTTCCTTGGTAAAGGGTACGTTAACCTCTTGTATAATACAAAAATAATAGTTATTAAATTATAAAAGAACCATATATATAAATATGATATCATATATGATCTTCTAATATTTCTTTGTTAAAAATATTTTAGTAGTATAATCGTTTTGGGTGTTAACTGGTTCGTTTTCCTCAATATGATTTGTTACATAAGACATTGTTGTTATGAATAGAATGTATCTGATTCGTATAATGAATGATATTGTTTTCATAAATGTTATTTTGAATCATAAAATAAAAATCTATTCTTGAATGATTACAATGGGGAATGAATCTCATCGTGTTCTTGAAGACTAAAATCTATATGTACGTAGGAGAGACAATATCATTATATTGATTGTGAAATAGTATCTAATTGGATGGTATATCATATATACAGAATCATTAAAATGTTATATTTATTATCTACATTAGTTATACTCATTATTATACCCATCCAAATAATTATGTTTTTGAATAACGAGTTACACCACGACGTGGAGACGGTAAGTCGTACGCACGCACGTATGGTGACTTTGTCATTCATATGATTTATAGAATAATGAATATGGTTATACAATTTTTATAATTACAGCACAATATATAGAATATACTAGATTAATTATTTTAAAATGGAAACAACAATGAAAGAGGAAGTGGAAAAAATAACTTCAAAGAGGTGATGAAATATTTACCTCTTCTTCGGGTCCTTCCTTATGATTTGATCAAAAGAGCTCCTAAGGTTGGATTTCTGACCAAAAATGGCCTCTAAGATAAAGGGATGATATTTGGGAGGATATTTGGAGCAGGGCTGTCCAATCCAAATGGCTTTGTAGGTGTGAAATTATGAGAATAGGAATTCCTCTTTTGTAAGAGAGGTGAGGGTCACTTTAGGAAAGTATTGAAATATTATTTCATAATAAAATCATTTTATGTTTATAATGGATCCTAAATGATTTATTTAAATTATATGGTGGGGTTTTTTGGAAACATCTCAACCAATAGATTTTAGAATAGTTTAGATCACCATATTAACCTTATCTTTTAGATTTAACTCTTAGTTAAATAGTTTGACATTTACCATGTCTCTTTGTATTTTTATATTATATGGTTAATAAACATACTATATCATTACATGAGAACCCCATGTGGTTAATTATTAATATATATAACCTTATCTATTTACTTTGGCAGAATCTTATATTTCTAGGAATGTTATATCAATTAATAATATAGTATTTGTTTTGATAACTCAATTTTTTAAATTTTATCAATATTTAGTATTTCTTTTTTGTTAAAATAATAACAGCATGATTACATCAAAAAAAAATTATTTAATCAACCCTAACATGTCATATTAACCTATAATATTATTGGAATTCATCAAATTTCTGTAATTTGATTTAGTTGGATATTTAAAATATCAATTTTTTTAATCTTTTATTAATAAGTACATTATTACATAATCATTAAATTATTTAATGTATAAAAATTATTAAAAAATACCATAATGTAGTTAATCATTTTAGATTTATAATGAATATTTATAGTCGAATTTATATTTTTTCTAACCCTTTATTAAAAATGGTTTAGTTATTAAACTTTTAATTTAACTCTTTTAACTCTTCTTTAAATAAAATAACATAAAATGTCATAATCGAATCCATGTTGATCAAAGAGGATAATATTTTATTCCTAAGATTTTTTTGGTCGAATTATACTTATCCAATAGAAATAGGACATGTGTTAAGGTAATTATAATATCATTTTTACACTTTATTACCCTATTTACTTTTAACCATGGTAAATAAAAGTAAAAAGATACTATTCACAAAAAAACTTCTTCATATTGAAACACATTTACTGAATGATATTACCCATGTCTCTTGGAGTTTTTAAATTTAACTCATATAATCTGTAAAATTATGTTTTATGAAAATTTGAAAATCCTCCTAGGAGGTGGGTAAAAGACGATAAGAAGTTCAATTAAATTTTTATATTTCCAAAATCATTATAGAATGAAATAAATTAATTTCATTGAACTTATATTGGCATTATGTATCTATTTTAACCTATTACAAATTTAAATAAAATAAGTATTTATTTAAATAAGAAGTCAGTTTTAGACAATAATCAGTGTTTTCACTATTCTTCAAAAATTGATTTTTTTCAGAAAGATAAAAAAATTCACCCTAAGCTAATTTTGATATTCAAAATCCTAAAATGAATTCTATTGTAAAATATAAAATTTATAAAATATAAAAAATTTGGTATTTATATTCTTAATGGCTACTTTGATTGGTTGTAGAGTGTTTGAACTCGAAGTTGCGAACAACACAAGCTATTATATTATTCAATGGGAAACATAGCTAGTACTTTCTAAATCACTAAGTATAGAGACAACCTCTGAGTGGCGGATCGCTTCCTTCGCACGACGCTAGGGTTTTTTTCGATGGCAACCCGGATGGGGGAGGTCGTGCAGCCTTCAGCGCTTAGTTGAAGGATCTTCGGTGTCGGCTCCCCTACCTCTCGCTCCTCATTCCGTCGGCATCGCCGGTGTAACACCGCAGGTAAATAAATAATATGACAAGTTTATATTTATCATTTTTTTTAATAAAATGTTAATATTAATTTAAAGGGAATGCTATGCTTGATGACTTACCCAATACGCAACAACGAGTTCCATTGAAATCTTACGTTGCACTATAATAATAAAATAAAATTATCTTAAATGTTAGTTAACACGTAGTCGTTGTATTGGTGGGAATGAATAGAAATAACTAATATATGAGTATATATGTTTGTCAAATGTTTATACATTTATCCAATAAAGGATAAAGGCTTAAAATACGAAAAGAATTCAATTTTAGGCATATATACTCTAATTTTCACTAAAGGTCAACTTATTAACTTTTGATGGAAAACTCTCATTAAATATAGTTTTGGTCACTTTTATACATTCTATTGGATCAAATAAAACTCTTCTTTATAATTGGGACATCAAAATTCACTTTTTGTAAATTTTTGGTATTTTTCCGATAAAGGTCATTTTTAATGAATAGTGAAAAATGTTGTATTTTAATTCAAAACCTCTTTTTAATATAATTTATTTATATGATTAGACTAGCTTTTGAATTGGTTTCAAAGTGAAATTAGAATATATTTTTACTATTTAATCCAATAGTGGTTGTTGGAATTATTTTTATCTTGAAATTGGACTTAAACTAGTGTCAATCTTTTGATACTTATTGTTTCATAAAAACACGCTATTTGCTATGACTGCGGGAAATAATTATTAAATTAATTAATGTAACGTGTATATTTTGAATTTTGTAAAATAGAAATATATTTTTAATTAGGAATATCAAATATAGCCTAGGGTAAATGTTTGGTAATTTTCTGAAAAACTTCAATTTTTGATAAATAGTGAAACCACTAAGTGGTAGTTAAAGAAACTGATTTTTTGTTTAAATGAAACATTACCACATATGTGATATGAATTTTAAAAATCCAACATATATGGTTGTCATAAAGAAGTAAAATGTGGTTCAATGGGATTAAAATAATTTTTTTGATGAATAGTAACTTTTAAGTTTTTAATCGTGATTAGAGGTAATTAGTGTAATTTAAGGTAAAATAATGTTTTAATAATATGAAATGACCTAGAAACATGTTATACCCTCATTGGATGTGTCATGTACGACCAAGAAAATCCATGGGTCAACTTGGGGACCCCATGGAGCCACTTTGGAAGGAAAATGACATTAATATCTTTTTATTTAATGTAAAAGTAAAAATGATACAAACATGAGTTGTTTTACTAAAACAATTTTTATATGGGGTTATACAAGTCCGATTTTTGACTATAAATATTCATTGTAAAGATAAATGTATTCCCTATATCATAGTGTTTTTTTATAATTTTTAGACATTAACTAAATTAAATTATTTATGACGCCATGATAATGCATCGATTACCTCATTATTTAACGATTTAAATAAAATGGAAAGATAATGTAAACTCTAAGACCTAAACATGTCCAAAGCATATAGGATGAGTGTATTTAGAACCATAATCACATTATCCTCGAAACAAATCAATGTGGGACCATTAAAATCCGAAACTCATTCTAAAATAAAGTAACATTTCCTTACTTTACAAGAGTGCCCCTCCTCTCCTCTTATAAAAGGCCCCCACCTCTACCTGCTTACCCACACCTCTCAAGACTTTGGCTCGAACAACTCCTGAACATTTTGTCTCTCCACATCCCTCTATTACTCCTAGAATCCTCACATTGGGCAGAAGTCTTCCCAAGGAAGATATTGATCTCAAATCACAAAAGTTACCCAATTTAAAGGTAGTGTCTTCTCTTGTGTTCTTTTGTTTTATTTTGCTTCTCCAACCCCCTAAAATCTTTTATTTCTTTTATTTTGTAAAAGATACAGTATCTTAAATATATTAGGATTTTTTTTAAAAGAATAATTCTAGCTACACTTACACACACCTACATCTATTGGTTAAAGAACATACTGTTTCTGTGGATGGCGAATTTCTGCCTCACGAAACGATGATTGTTCAACACTCATATAACACCTTCAATGGTGGCCATTAAGATGTCACTATATTTATATATGATATATAATATATTTATTTTTTACTTAATCTTCTTTATTTTTTCTTTTGTGACATACCTTTATGGGTTCCATTGTGGGTAAACACAATAATTTCATTTTAGGAAGTGCGGACTACCGCCCCCTCAAACTGATTTGGTTTGTTAATGCCATATGTGATGTATAAGGGATAGATTTAAAGTTATTATATATGATTTATGTTACATATAAATGATGTATATAATTCTGGAATTAAAATATATATACCTCTCATTTGGTTTTAATTCCATTTATATGACATAGAAATGAAAGTAGCGTTCATGCGTACGTATGACTTACCGTCTCCATGAACGGTGTATTTAATTTCTTACCTATAAATGATTATGTAATATTATAAATACTTTTATATTCTGGATATATATGATATATATGATATCGAAATCATGAATATAATTCTGGATATAATGAACCTTTGACCACACGAACAACATGTAATTGTAAGAAGTCCACTTTCGACTTAAGAACCAAATATCGAAAAAACGAACATTATTAACTTAAATGATTAAATCATGCTAATAACATGGCAATAATTTATATAAAAGGAATAATGAAATTGAAAAAGGTTCTTAAGCAAGTGTAAATTAACTCAAGTTTATTATTCAGGATGTTAAATGACAATCGAGTCAAGTCAGACCCGAGGTAAGGGATCCAACCTCTCTCTTTCTTTTTAAGTAATCTTTTTTACATCATTTATTTTAATCCCATCATTATTATGTTTGGTGATGTTCTTTTATATTCCTCATTCTGTAATTTTTATGTTCATATCATTATATACCCAATTTGATCTCAATAATTCATTTTTGGATGTTTTAAGTGGCGCCGTTAGGCTGCCGAGTTTTCGTATGGGATTTTTCATCTCACTTTTATTCCCGTGACATTTATGCTACGTTTTCCACTATTTCCTTTGAGTGGTGTATGTAATGCCCATTGTTATACAATTTTTGTAGTATAATTTAATTTATGGGTATTTAAATTTTCATTTCATGACCCTTCTTCCATGGGGTGTACTCTTCGAAAGTTACCCAACTCGGTAAGGGGACCTTTCACCCTGCTTTTTTTAAAAGAATTCTTTTGTTATGTCTTTTAATTCACATACTATTATGTTGGGATATGTTATTATATATCCTTATTTATGAAAATTTTATGTCCAAGTGATGAGATCCCCTTTATCTCTCTCATCAACCCTTTTTGTTAAATTTTATGTGACGCTGTTAGGCTGTCGAATTTTACCAAGGGAACTTCTTAACCCAATTTCGATTTCTTTGGGTTCAACATGTAGTTATTGAATATGTCATACTTTGAATATGTGTGAATGAAATTTTATTGTTTTACACTTAATATCCACTTATATTGGGTGTATTTATATTTGTCACACATAATTAGGAGATTGATTTATCCTTAATTTAAGGATACCTTCTCTATAATAGATTTCATCTCATTTTACATTTCTTTTGAGACTTAATTGTGGTTATGCCCCAATTCACTCTTATATGGTGTGAATACTATCATTTGACATATTATATCATGAATCCCTTTATTCTCATGATATTATAACGTTCGTATTATATGTTATTCCGTAATTATTTGTATTCAAGAGTCTCTCGTTTTGTTAAAAACTCTTTAACAAAAATATCGTTTTAATTGTTTTAAAGATTTATTATTATAAATCATTATCTTTAATGTCCATGTTTTCAAAATGGTTTTCAGTATTTATTTATATGTACATTAATGTTTTAAAATTATAATTCCAATAAAATCTTCAAAGTGGTATGGGACACTTTGATTCAAAAATCTATTTTAAATGATTTTTGAAAATGGATTGATTAATTCAATATCTCAGAATTACTTATTTTGATTGAAAATGAAATGTTGTTATTGAAATTTTTATATTATCAATATTTTATTTTTAATTATGGTACTTGGACATTTTATGGGTGGTTACGTGATAAGCTATATGACGGGTGGTGCCGTGAATACCAGGACGGGTGGTTACATTATAACCTCCAATGCATTGGGTATGGAAGTCGGTCGTATGGCTATTCCATTAAGTATGTGTGGAATTTGACGGTATGGTTATTCCATTTATGTATGTTTATGTTCCAAGTTACCTTTATATGTTATGTGTTATTTATATGGGTTTTATGGTAATAGTTTGGTTACAAAAGGTAAGTAATGTTCTTTTATTCAGTGAAGAGTTTTTACTACATCATAAAGGTGAAAAGTATTACTTTGGTAAAGTATTCATGGTTTACTTGTTGTTTTTGAAAAACTAACAGTTTTCCTTCTTTGTGTATCCTTGACTAGGCTTTTTATGCTCATCTGAGGTTTTTGAAATGTTTTCCACAGGACTTAAAGATGAATAGGGTCAAGGATGGGATCAAGGAAAGACATTCTCTCTAAATCATGGAACTAGACATGTTTCCTTTTAAGGGTTTTTTTTTAATTTTATGGAAAATCAGTAGAAGCGTCTACTATGTAATCTTCTGAGATGTAATAGTTATGTCCTAATTATCTAAAACTCTAAACCTGAAAAGATCCTCAATTTGAATTATTCATTTAATTAAATAATTAAGTAAGGTTTAAGGCCAGGGCCTTATAGTTGGTATCAAAGGTCAGTTTAGATAACTTTATAGGTTAGGGTATTCTCTAAGCATAAATGACATTACCATAATGGTTAGGATATCAGAAAGAGTCCTAGTTTTAGATAATGTGAATGAGTAAGTATATATTAGTGTTAATCTTCCTCATTAGTACATGATGGTTTTGTTGATATACTCACACTGACCTTTTTGGTTTTAGTAAATGACTGGATCTAGAAGGCACCAAATAAACAGTGGATGTGAAGGAAACTATGACAGTTTTCTGAGCAAGAAACTGAATGATATGGGAGCTGCAATGAGAAATCTAGTGTTTATCCTCAACCAACTATCTGGAGTAATGATTGACCACCTAAACCTTTGTGATTTCTATAGGTCATCATATATGCGAGAAACAAATCCCTACAGAACTACAGGTAATAATCATAAAGGTAAGTGTGTTCGAAAACCTATGTGTCAATGATGTGGAAAGAAACACCTAGGAAAATGTTTCAAAGGGATAGAAATATGCTATACATGTGGAAATAAAGTTCATAAAGCAGGAACCTGCCACGAAAAAAGGAAGCATTTAGTTGACTCGAGGAAAGGGAAAGAAGTTCTTTCTGAGGGATCAATTGAATGTTTTAAATGTGGTGTTCATGGTCATTATGCAAACACATTTCCTATGAAGAAGTTTCTGGAATGGGGTCACCAAGATTGTACAAATATTTGTTTACCAATACCTAATTCCATTCCGATTGATGATGAAGGAACTGACAATGACCAATCAATGGTATGGATTATTTCTTAACATTTGTTTTCCTATTTTGGAATCTTCGGATATGATTCATTATTTTGTTTGTAGGAAATAAGTATTTAAGAATTAGTTGGAAAGGAATGGTTAATGGATCATGATGAATGTTGAATGAGTGTGAAGTCAACATATAAGGGCTTCAAGAGTTATGGTGAAATTATTAAGATTATTCAGTCTCTTTTGATGATGGGGTTACATTAGAAGACTTTTTATAGTATGTGTAACCCTGATTTTTGATATATGAAATTTTTTTCATGGAATAGTTATCTGTTCTTTTGTGGACATATTTATAAAGAACCATTTGGGTTTATATGATCCTTACTTCTGAGGTAATTATGGGTTACTATATGTTATGATGGAAAGTGAAGGGCATGAGATAAAATTGAGGTTAAATTATGTTATGATTATTTTTGATGATTTTATATCTTTTTAGGGAAGGATTTGATATATATATAGTTTGGAAAAAGGACAACACGCAGACCATGTGACAACCGGTCGTGTTGGAAAAAGCTATGGGAATCGAACCCACAACCAAAGTGCGACTAGTATTTATCGCCTACCACTAGACTACGTGAAGTCCCTGGAAAGTTTGACTAATTCTTTTTAGTTAGATGATTTTATGAATTAAGATTAAGTTGATTTTGTGTTATCTATGGAAATTATTAAACTATCATGGAGGATATGTGATTAGGTTAATTACTTTTAAATACGAGACTTTAAGAGCAACTGATGTTGTTTGGAGATAAATGATACGATTTAACTTGGACGACTATGTGATTAAATCCTTCAAATATTTGGGATTCAATCTTAGTCTAATTTACTTGTGGTCTTGGATGAACTTTGGGTTTTGTTGTACAAATTTTGGAGATTAAGAATAGATTATCTTTTTTATAAAGGGTTATCCTTTTTTGGATTATCTGATCTTGTACTAACCTTTTTGGTTTTGGTTTTTGTTAAAGTCTAAATACATGGGAAGTTTATAGTTCTATTTTGTGCATTAGGTGATTCTCTAGAAGTTGATTATTGTACTCTTAATGTGAACAAGTCTTCCTAAATACTCATCATTTGGGGAAAGTATGATTTTGTGTAAGAAATATAGTAAAAGTTAAAAGTCAACATGAAAAGTAAGTATGTTTCCTTAAGATAAAAAATAAATTCCTCAATGAAGAGTAACTTAAAACAAAAATTTTTTCTGTTAACTTTTCCTACTGGGGAATCAAACACTGTTTAACCCATCACATGTTTGTGATTTTCTTATGGTTAACTTTCTCCTAGACATGTTTACTATCACTCTCCCTCAGAACATGGCCCTTTTCTTTTTTTCCATATCCATGTTTTCCTACACGGAATCATAGTATGGGTTAACTCAATTGACCTCTGTATTTATCTTTCTTTCTTTTAAAGTGATGATTTTACCGACTCTTGTTCTGATGTGGGACTTTCAATGAAGTATCCAAGCCCAATTTTAAAATTGCGAGGACACAATTCCCAAAAGGGGGAAGGATATAACACCCCAGGTAAATAAAGAATATGAAATTTTTATATTTATCCCTTTTTTTGAATAAAATGTTAATATTAATTTAAAGGGAAAAATATGCTTGATTTCTTACCCAATACGCAACAACGAGTTCCTTTGAAATCTTACGTTGCACTCTAATAATAAAATAAAATTATTTTAAAATTTAGTTAACATGTAGCCGTTGTATTGGCGGGAATGAATAAAAATAACTAGAATATGATTATATATTTTTGTTAAATGTTTTTACAATTATCAAATAAAGGATAAAGGCTTAAAATACTAAAAGAATTCGATTTTAGGCATATATACTCTAATTTTCACTAAAGGTCCACTTATCAATATTTGATGGAGAACCTTCATTAAATATAGTTTTGGTCACTCTTATACATTCTATTGGACCAAATAAAACTCTTCTTTAGAATCGGGACATCAAAATTCACTTTGTGTAAATTTTTGGTATTTTTCCGATTAAGATCATTTTTTAATGAATAGTGAAAAATGTTGTATTTTAATTCAAAACCACTTTTTAATCTAATTTATTTATATGATTAGATTATATTTTCAATTTGTTGCAAAGTGAAATTAGAATATATTTTTACCATTTAATCCAATAGTGGTTGTTGGAATTAATTTCATCTTGAAATTGGACTTAAACTAGTGTCAATCTTTTGATACTTATTGTTTCATAAAAACACGCTATTTGCTCTAACTGTGGGAATTAATTATTAAATTAATTAATTTAACTTATATATTTTGAATTTTGTAAAATATACATCATTTTTTAATTAGGAATATCAAAAATATCCTTGGGTAAATATTTGGTAATTTATTGAAAAACATCAATTTTTGATGAATAGTGAAACCACTAAGTTGTAGTTAAAGAAACTGATTTTTCGTTTAAATGAAAATTTTCCACTTCTATGATATGAATTTTAAAAATATGAAATACATGGTTTTCATTAATAATTAAAATGTGGTTGAATGGGATTAAAATAATTTTTTGGTGAATAGTAACTTTTAAGTTTTTAATCGCGATTAGAGGTAATTAGTGTAATTTAAGGTAAAAATAATGTTTTTATAATATGAAATGACCTAGACGCATGTCCTACCCTCATTGGATGTGTCATGGCGGACCACAAAAATCCATGGGTCAACTTGGGGACCCCATGGATCCACTTTGGAAGGAAAATGACATTAAAATCTTTTTATTTAATGTAAAAGTAAAAATGACACAAACATGAGTTGTTTTACTAAAACAATTTTTATATGGGGTTATAGAAGTCTGATTTTTTACTATAAATATTCATTGGAAAGATAAAACTATTTCCTACATCATATTAGTTTTTTCATAATTTTTAGACATTAACTAAATTAAATTATTTATGACACCATGATAATGCAGCGATTGCCTCATTATTTAACGATTTAAATAAAATGGAAAGATAATGTAAACTCTAAGACCTAAACATGTACAAAACCTATTTTATGAGTGGTTTTCAAACCATTATCACCTTATCCTCGAAACACATAAATGTGGGACCATTAAAATCCGAAACTCATTCTAAAATAAAGTAACATTTCCTTACTTTCCAAGAGTGCCCCTCCTCTCCTCTTCTAAAAAGCCCCCACCTCTACCTCCTTACCCACACCTCTCAAGCCTTTGGCTCGGCCAACCCCTGCACATTTAGTCTCTCCACATCCTTCTCTTACTCCTAGAAGACTAATATTGGGCATAGGTCTTCCCAAGTAAGCCTTTGAGCTCAAATCAAAAAGAGTTACCTGATTTAAAGTTAGTGTCTTCTCTTGTGTTCTTTTTTTTATATTTTGCTTCTCCAACACCCTAAAATATTTTATTTATTTTCTTTTGTAACAACTCCATAATCTTCAATATACTAGGATTTTGGTATAAGAATAATTATAGATACACTTACACACACCTACATCTATTGGTTAAAGAACATACTGTTTCTGTGGATTGCGAATTTCTGCCTCACGAAACGATGATTATTCAACACTTATATAACACCTTCAAAGGTGACCATTAATATGACACTATATTATTATATGATATATGATATGTTTATGTTTTACTAAAGCTTCTGTATTATTTCTTTTGTGACATAGATTTATGGTTTCCATTGTGGGTAAACACGATAATTTCATTTTAGGAAGTGCGGACTACCGCCCCCTCAAAGTGATTTGATTCATTAATGCCATATGTGGGATGTATAAAGGATAGATTTAAAGTTATTATATATGATGTAAGTTACATATAAATGATGAATATAATTTTGTAATTAAAATATACATACCTCTCATTTGGTTTTAATTCTATTTATATGACATAGAAATGAAAGTAGCGTTCATGCGTACGTACGACTTACCATCTCCATGAACGGTGCATTTCATTTCTTACCTCTAAATGATTATGTAATATTATAAATAATTGTATATTATGTATATATACTATATATATTATATCCAAATCATGAATATCATTCTTGATATAATGAACCTTTGACCACCCGAACAACATGTAATTGTAAGAAGTCCACTTTCGACTTAAGAACCAAATATCGACAAAACAAACATTATTAACATAAATGATTACAAAATTCTTATAACATGGAAATAAGTGATATAAAAGTAATAATGAACTTTAAAAATGTTCTTAAGCAAGTGGAAATTAACTCAAGTATATTATTCAAGACATTAAAGAATGATCGAGTCAAGTCGGGCCCGATGTAAGGGATCCAACCTCTCTCTTTCTTTTTAAGTACTCTCTTTTAAGTCATTTCTTTTAATCACAAATTTATTATGATTGGGGATGTTCTTTTATATTCATCATTCTGTACTTTTTATGTTCATATCATGAGAGACCCTATTTGATCTCAACAATCCATTTTTGGAAGTTTTATGTGGCGCCGTTAGGCTGCCGAGTTTTCGTAAGGGATTTTTCATCTCACTTTTATTCCCATGACATTTATGCTACTTTTTACACTATTTCCTTTGAGTGGTGTATGTACTGCACATTATTATACACTTTTTTTAGTATAATTTCATTTATGGGTATTTAAATTTTCATTTCATGACCCTTCTTCCATGGGGTGTACTTTTTTTAAAGTTACCCAACTCGGTAAGGGGACCTTTCACCCTCTTTTTTTTAAAGACTTATTTTGTTATGTCTTATAATTCACATACTATTATGTTCGGATGTGTTCTAATATATCCTTATTTATGAAATTTTTTTGTTCAAGTGATGATATCCCCTTTATCTCTCTCATCAACCCTTTTTGTAAAATTTTATGTGACGCCGTTAGGCTGTCGAATTTTACCAAGGGAACTTCTTAACCCAATTTCGATTTCTTTGGGTGAAACATGTAGTTATTGAATATGTCATCCTTTGAATATGTGTGAATGAACTTTTATTGTTTTACACTTAATATCCACTTATATTTGGTGTATTTATATTTGTCACACATAATTATGAGATTGATTTATCCTTAATTTAAGGATACCTTCTTTATAATGGATTTCATCTCATTTTACATTTCATTTGAGACTTCATTGTTGTTATGCACAAATTCACTCTTATATGGTGTGTATACTATCCTTTTACATATTATATAATGAGTCCCTTTATTGTCATGATATTATAATTCTTGTATTAAATGTTATTCCGCAATTATTGGTATTCAAGAGTCTCTAATTTTGTTAAAAACTCTATAACAAAAATATCGTTTTAAATGTTTTAAAGATTTATTATTCTAAATCATTATCTTTAATGTCCATGTTTTAAAAAAGGTTTTCAGTATTTATTTATATGGACTATAATGTTTTAAAATTATAATTCCAATATAATCTTCAAAGTGGTATGGGACACTTTGATTCAAAAATCTCTTTTAAATGATTTTTGAAATTGGATTGATTAATTCAATATCTCAGAATTACTTATTTTGATTGAAAATGAAATTTTGTTTTTGAAATGTATATATTTTCAATATTTTCTATTTAATGATGGTACTTGGACATTTTATGGGTGGTTACATGATAAAACATATGACGGGTGGTTCCGTGAATACCAGGACGTGTGGTTACGTTATAACCTCCAATGCATTGGGTATGGAAGTCGTCCATATGGATATTCCATTAAGTATGTGTGGAAGTCGACCGTATGGTTATTCTATTTAAGTATGTTTATGTCCCAAGTTACCTTTATATGTTATGTGTTATTTATATGGGTTTTCTGGTAATCGTTTGGTTACAAAAGGGTATGTAATGGTCTTTTATTCAGTGAAGAGTTTTTACTATTTCATAAAGGTGAAAAGTATTCATGGTTTACTTATTGTTTTTGAAAAACTAACAGTTTTCCTTCTCTGTGTATCCTTGACTGGGCTATTTATGCTCATACCAAGTTTTTTAAATGTTTTCCACATGACTTAAAGATGAATAGTGTCAAGGATGGGATCAAGGAAAGACATTCTATCTAAAACATGGAACTAGACATGTTTCTTTTTAAGTGTTTTTTTTATTTTATGGAAAATTAGTAGAAGCGTCTACTATGTAATATTTTGAGATGTAATAGTTATGTCCTATTTATCTAAAATTCTAAACCTGAAAAGATCCTCAATGTGAATTATTCATTTAATTCAATAATTAAGTATGGTTTAAGGCCGGGGCCTTATAGCCAGAGCGACCATGTCCATTCTCACTGGTCCCTTCCACTCGTCCTGGTTCGTCTGATTTGGAATCCGTTGAGGGTTCTTTCGTAGCTTCGATCTGGTTGGCTTCAACCCCTGAGCGGACTTGCTGGCTTTTTTATGCTCGGACCCCTTCAACGACGATGCTCCCTCAATGTGCTTGCTTGTCTTCCAGTCCTGGGTGATGAAGTTTCAGCTTCACGATCCTCGGTTCGTCTTCCTCTTCTAGATGTTGGAGTTGGTCGGAGGGTTCTCATGGCTACAGTGGGGTTGTGTTCCAGCATCAGGTTTTCTTATTCGAAGGAGGAGCTTGTGTGATTTCTGGTTTTCTGATTTTGTTCAAGTTTGTTGGATGATTTCAACGCGTGATTGTAGATTTATTGACTTCTTTTGGATGATTTACGATGCATAGTATTGTTTTTGAGTCAAAACAGGCGATCACTGCTTGCTCTGGTTGAATTTTTGAAGGGCAGAAGAGGTCCAAAGTTCAGGATTTTGTGACAGATGGTGGTGAATTGCTGTAAGTTCAAAACTATGATGTTAAGTTTGAAATTTGGATCATTTTGTAAGGGCTGGTAGCTTCTGATTATGGTTTTGGGAAACACCTAGACATTCTCATGGAACAGATCTAGATGGGATGTCTGACCTTTTATATTTTTATTGGTTGAAGTTGTTCTGGTTCACACTTACCCCATAATAGTGTCATTTTAAAATATAAAAAATGGATTTTCAGTCAATGGGAAACGTACCATAGAAGATTATTTTGTTACATTATTCATTGTTTTTTAGGGTTCAATGTATTTGAAGAAAAGTTATCTCAACCTCCTTATCAGGACTAATGAGGTTGAAGGAGGAAGATCATTAATTACTTGAAATCATTTAAAACAACTTGTAAACACAAATTATTCCCCCCATAAATGATTCAATGTTCATGTGTGGCCTATCTCGGGGCCTCCAATAAATGAATTGTGAACCTAAGAAAAATATAGTTTAAGAGGGATATGAGATATATCTATAGAATACAATTATATTCAAGTGATTTAAATTTTTGAAGTCTTCTGTGTAGGAAGATAGTGAATGGATAAATTGGTTTTAAATTGAATGATTAAATTAGTTTCCTAGCCTTGGATATCCACTTTCCTTCTATTTTATATTGATTCATTTCTTAAAATCCCGTATTTTCTCTAAAATCAAGTTTAATATTACACAATTTCTCTCAATTGGAAATTTAATCTTTATCAAATAAACATCATAATCAGTCAAAAAAACTAGTCTTACCTATCTTGGTGATCATATATCTCTATTCATCCTCAAACAAATATACTACCTATGATCACAAGCAATATGGAGAGCCCAATTTTCATTATTGTTCAGTACAATGTGAAAGGGAGGATAAAATCCAAATTTACATTAATGAGGAAACATCCTAATCATCTATATAGTTCCAATGAATGCAAATAAAATCATAAGATAAAATTAATTGATGTTAGAAATTTATTATCATGACAAATAAGGTGAATATTGTCATCTCATCTACTAATTTCTTAATGTTTCATTACTATAATTATTAATGAAAATGTAAATTAATATAGAAATAAGGATCAAACAATATCTCATAAGATTAATCAAACCAATATCATCATCCATACTCCTTCCCTAATTAACATGGTCTCTTCATGAATAATATACTATATGTTCACTCATCCTTCTTTTAAGATCATTGGAATGAGTTTTTTCTTCATCCCTATATAGTTCAATTACCTATGAAAATATTAATCAATTTTAGTTGTTAGTTTAATTGAATTCATATTTTTTTCATTGATAAGTTTACCACCTGATGGGTGTGATTGATTTAATATCTATAATAGAATTTTCTTCCACCGATGATAATGTTCTGCTATTCCTTCCATAATAATATTATTTGTAATCATTCACTACTTTAAAAATATTGTTAGAAAAATTTATGTTTTGAAGTCACATGAGGATCTGTAAATGCTAAAAGGTGTGTGATTATTTTTCTAGAGTAGTGTCAGCATTTATTGATTTTTCCCTAGTCTCTCACATGGTTTTGAATTACACCATATTTATTCTAACTCACAATTTCCTATACTTCATAGAGTTAAAATAACAACAAAGTTTCTTTTCAGCATGTCTCCACTATGGAGAACATTAAGACAGAGAGCCTAAAAAAATTAATGACTTATCACTCCCCCACACATTAACCATTCCACTTTTAGAAAATATACTGATATTTCATTTATTCATATTTATGATTGTCCTTCCTAAAAAGAAATATACATGTTGAGGTAGAATAAAAACACAAGTTACTCCAATGTTTGTTATCTTTCCTCTTCTATGATTTCAATTCCCAAACTCGCTTTAATTTATGTTAGGGTTCTTTGTCTTGGAGAAGAATTAATTAGACATAAGTTGAATACAATTATTATTAAGAATGAATTCCATTTATAACATTCTCTTTATATTATAAATCGAATATTTAATTTCACTTTTATTAATAAGATGAAAATTAATTTTTCATAATTCAATTCCCCCTTCTGCATATGAGTTCAATATTCCCCTCAACTATATGAATTTTTTTAACTATAAGTCAATTTATTTATTTGTTTACTTTTTCCAAGCTATGTATATTTAATTAATTATTCAATGTAATTTATCAGATATATAAATATGGAGTTACACATGAAACAGATGCCTAATGTCTTAGATATTTATTATGGGATCCTAATTATATATTTTAAAATACTTTTTTATGACTTATATCAATTTATTTTGAGAAATCTCAATAAGGTGGTATTCATTTCTGAGGTCATGTTACCTAAAATTATGTTCTAAATTACAATAACATGTTTTTATAATTCTAATTCCAAAAATATAATTTCACTTTAACTGCCTTTCCTTGTTTAAAGAAAAACATATCCCTAAATGTAGTGATAAATTCACACAAAATTAATTTAACTCTAAAAATTTTAGAATCAATAAAAGATTTCCACCATATATATTTATTATAATTTGGAAGGAAGAAATTTATTTAATTAAAGATTAAATAATAAAAACAAAATAAAAAATATAAAAATGGGTTATGTATAGTTTTTACAAGCAGTTATGTATTTATGAATATTTTATCATTTTTCTGTATTTGTTTTCTATTTTTATATAATTATTTATGTTATGACAAAGTATTATATTTAAAACAAAAAATAGTATTTAAATTGTAATCATAAAATCCATTCCTCCCCCATGATAATTTCAAAAAAAACATCCATTAAACTTGTTAAAAATTTATCAATTGTAACACCCTAGGATTTCATAGTACGTTAATCATTAAAGTAATTCAACAGTTTGTAGTACGTGGAACACTGAGTTCGAGCACACTGTAACTTACCAGACTAGCTGTCCAAAAAGGGTTATGAATTATATTAACTTAATTTGGATTTTTATATATTCCATATAATTTCAACTTCTATATTATGTGTTTCTTAGACATAATATAATAACGAATTCATTTGTTTTGATAAAGGAAGTATTTTTCAGAAAATACAATTTTACCGCCCTTTAATAGAGAACCATTTTTAAATACAATATTTTATAATTTTTTATATTATATTTTAAAAAATAATTTTTTTCATTTAATGTGGGACATAAAAATTTTGTTTGGAAAATTGTTTGGTACTTTTCTGATAACTTTCATATTTTGATGAATATTTAAAATTACTAAATTTTAATTGAAAACAAGTTTTTTAATCAAAATAATTTATAATGTTAAATTATGAATTTAAGTAATTATAAAATATAATTAGATTATATATATATTTATTTGATATAATTTAAGTTTTTATAATTAATTTCACATTTTAATTAGACATAAACACATGTCAATCTTTTGATAGTTTTTATTTTTTTTAAAACCCTCTTTTTGGTTTTGACAATTTGAATTAAATTTTAATTAATTAGTGAAACTTATATATTTTGAATTTGGTAAAATAGTCTTAATCTTAGAATTCAAATTATCACAATTATCATATAGTGAATTTTTTATATTTTTCCGATAACATTAAATTTTTTATGAATTTTGAAAAACGCTGCATAATTTTTTAAAACCAACTTTTATTTAAAAATTTATTATTATTATTCAAATTTAATTTAAAGTTATAAATATATACAAAATACCTATATTATTCCAATTTAATTCATTGGAGACATATTATAAAAAGATTAGATATATAAAATTTTAGTGAACTTTTAACATCTTTTACCCTCCATCTAAGCACATTTTCAAATTTGAATAAAACATAATTTTACCACTTCTGTGAATTGAATATAAAAAATTCAAGATAAATGGTTGACATTATTAATTAAAATGTGACTTAATAGGATGAAAATTATTTTTGGTGAATAGTAACTTTTAAATTTTATTTATAACGATTAAAATTAAATAGGGTAATTAAAGGTAAAAATGATATTATAATTACCCTAACTCATGTCCCAATTCTATTGGATAAGAATATATCAACCAAAATAAACCTTATGAAAAATATATGATCGTTTGTTTCCAATTTTATTAGATTAAGTCAATTATTATTATTTTATTTAAAGAATAGTTAAAAGTGTTAAATTCAAATATTAAAAAAAACATTTTTATTATAGGGTTATACATAAGATAATTTCGACTATAGATATTAATTACAAATATAAAAACATTTCCTATATCATTGTATTTTATTTATAATTGTTAGAAATTAAATAACTAAATTTATTATGACACAATGATGATGTAGAAATTTCCATATGTATGAAATATTAAAATAATTGATATTATAAATATTAAAATAATTGTAAATTGAGAATTATGATGCCTTCCACTAATTTTATTGATTAATATGGAATGTTAGTGATTATTCAATTAATTTATTTTGATGAAATATTATTGTTTTGACTTTCACAGAAACCAAATACTAAATAGTATAAAAATTGGCTTAATAGAATGTTTAAAAAAAATACAATATTATTAAATGATATAATACTTCAAAAAAATATAAGGTTCTTCCAAGAGAATTATATAATGATATATATGTCAATACATAACCATTTGGGTGTCAATTTTCATTTTATAGTATATTTATTAAACATTTATTATAATAATAAAAGATGACATTATGAAGTTAAACTATTTAACTACGAGTTGAATCTAAAAGATAAGGTTAATATGGTGACCTAAACTTGTCTTTATCCTATTGGTTGAGAGGCGTTAAGTCCATCCCCACCTTATCCTCGAAATAAATACATTTTATTCCATTAAAAACCAAAAATGTTTTATAATAAAATAATATTTCTTTCTTTTCCTATGGTTCCCCTAACCTCTCTTATAAAAGGGAACTTCCCCTTCTCTAAATTTCACCCCTCCAAAGTCATTTGGATCAACCACCCCCAGCTGAAATATCCTCCCAACTACCCTAAAATAATCCTAGAGGCCTTCCATTAATCAGAAAGACATCCTATGGATCCCTCTTGATAAAATAAAAATGAAGCACCCAATGAAGAGGTAATAATTATATCACCTCCTTCAAAGCTATATTCTTCTTCCAATTCTTCTTTCATGGTTTTTTACATAGCAAAATAATAACTCCAGTAGCCTCTACATACTATGATGTTATTATAAATATTGTACTACCATATTCATTATTCTATCCATCCTATGAATAACAATGTCATCATATGTGTGTACGTATGACTTACCATCTCCATGTTGTCGTGTAGTTTTTTATTCAACATTTCATTATTTGAATGAGTATAATAATGAGTATAACTTATGTAAATAATAAAAAAAAATCTTAATTATTATGAATATATAATATACCATCCAATTATATAAGATCTCACCATTAGTATAATGATTTCGTCACTCGTGTGTACGTATAGCTTATCGTCTCCATGACGCGTTGAGATTCATTTCCATGTTCACCATTCAAAAATGATAATTAAAATGTATATTATTATTATCTATGTAATATATGAAATAAAAATTCTACTGAATATATATATATATATATCCCATTCACTTGTATCCTTCCTATAGGATATGAAAATCGAAACATCGTTTATGCGTACGTACGACCTACCATCTCTATAAATGGTGTCTTCCATTTCATATATATATATATCTATCATAAATATTTATATTCTAAATATATATGACATACAGATCATGTTCTATATTCTGGAATAATTTAAATCACAATCTACGTGATATTATCAAAAATAACAAGTTGAAACACGTATGATTAAGAAAGCAATTTTTACCCAAAGTGTTAATTTAACATGGAAATTATTATAAAATGGGTAGTATAGTTTCCTAAATGAATCATGTATGATATTATAAATTTTAAAATAGCTCTAGTATAATTTAATAACATACATTGGCCATTATACATGTTGTTAAACGTACCCTCGACTAAAGAAAAGTTCAATGTATGGGATAATTCCTCAATCTCATTATTATCGGAGATTGTTTACGTGTAAGTATATACTAGGAAATTATTATCATTCATTTCCATGTTTCATAAAAATGCTTATAAAATGAATATTTTATTGTTTTGTGGAAGGGACTCTTTATCAAGATCAGAATTTTAAATTTTTTGATGATTTATTTTTCCAAATCATTTTAATTTATGTCAATGTATTAAAAATTATTTTACAGATTTATTTCTATGAATATTATTGTATTAAAATGGTAATTCATGTTAAAAGATTCAATGTGGTATGTTACACATTGATTTAAAAATTTCTTTTAAATGACTTCCTTTATAAATGCGTGACTTGTATATTATTTCAAAAAAAGGGATATTTCTCTCAAAGATTATTGCTGATCATTTTCAAATAAATCTACATCCATTGGTGGATATTATTCATGATTGAGGTTGATTTATAATAATAAAATATTCCATATTGTATTGAACGAGTTATGATATTTTTGGTTGTGGATGTGCTATTTTTATACTATTCATGGTTTATGGTTAAATTACAGACATTTCATATGCTAGTTTTAATAAAAATTTTTATGTTATGTTTCAACATTTTCATACGAGGAATGAATTTGACATAGTAAGTGATGGTTGGAGCTCGCTATAGCTCCTCGATTCATTGGTAGGTCTCAAAATATAAACAAGTGCCTTGGAACAAGTCCTTGAGAAAATAATATTTGTATTCTTTGCATGAGGCCTTGACGGTGTTGTAATTAAGCGATATATTATGCATTCCCTCCCTGTGAAATTAGTTACTACATGTTATTATTCAACTTTTAGAATATCCATGATCAGGTAAATATGGTAACATTTGATTTATTTTTTCCATATTATGTTTAAGATTATGCTTAAAATGGCTGTTGTTTTTATTAAAAATATTGCATGAAAGTTTATGGCTTCTACTAAATTATTTACCATTACTGAGAATTTAAGCTCACCTCTTTCATATGTCTTATTTTCCCCTGATTCCAAAAAGTGTACTATGATTTATATGAAGGTTTAAGCTAGAATAATAGTGGAATTGTAAAATGATTATCTATGTTCAATTTTATGATAGAAATTGTAATGTAAAGTTCATGTATGTATACTATTTTCTAGTACTGCTTAACTGATTAGTCCATCGAGACTGTATTCCTTATCATTTTACCAAAGGATTAGAATAATGCACTAGATCAGGGCTTCTGGGGTAAGGTTTTTATAGTTGGTATTAGAGGATTTTTAGTACAAACATTGGAAAATAGATTTAGAAAATATCTGATTAGATAACATTAACCTGGTATTGAATTTTATGATTAGTATAAAAGAACATCATAGAATTTTGGTAATGTAGAGATTTTGAAAATTTTCCAAGAAATACATCCATGTCTGGATACGAGAAGGTAGAGGTGGCTTTGACACAGATATTCCAAGGAGTGGAATCCATGACAAGGATTTTTGGGATTGATATGGGTATCCTGGTACCCGAAAATAGGCCTTGATGCACTTTTTGTTACAACACTCCAGGGGGATATTCTTAGGATAATTCAAATTTTAATTATAAACCACTATGAAGGATTTATGAGTAAAAACCACCACAAATAAAACATTTTTTTATGATTATAGATTATATGCATACACTGTTCAATTTATTATAGGTAGAATAAATATTTGGAATTATGCATTTTTATTCATAAACCAACCTAGTGCATGACATTTTTTTAAAAATTGAGCCCAGTTGAATGAATGAGATCTCCATAAATACACATGATCCAATGAGTAATAAGGATCATATATTTCAAGGTCTAAAGCCAGGCTTTATAAGGGAAATAGTATCCCACATATTTTCATCATATGAAGAAATAGTATCGTGTATTAATATGATAAGTAATGAATTTTTTGAGTCCTAAGGCTTTGAGGGAATGCAAGATAAGAAAATCATGTATGGAGAAATATGGATAAAGGGATTAAGGGGAAAAGTATTTTCCAAAATGTGATAACTATGGAAAGAATCACCTTGTTAAATGTTTGAAGGGAATGGGATTTTTATTTATGTGTGGAGGAAAAGGACACCAAGTACGTGATTACAAGGGTAAGAAAAAGGTTTCAAATGTTCAATGCTCTATCTGCAAAAAAGGGACACTATGTGAATCAATGTCCCAATCATTAGAGCATACCCCAGATGATGCTATTGGATAATAATCAAGTTATGATACTTCTACATATGAAGAGGAATAGTTAGTGTCATTATATTTTTTCATTTGAGTGTTTTATCAACGATGAACTGTTTATATTGATTATGGAAATAAATAGGGATTTCACTACAGTACTATTTCATTGATGATTTTAGATTATTTGGTACTAATAAAATTGACTCAATAACATGTTAAGATTTTTAAGAAATACATGGTTATATAAAAGACAACACATAATATGGTCCTGATACCAAGGAATGATTTTGGAAAAAGAGATTATTGATTTGGATAAATTATATTGGATGTTCTAGACTACCTTGGAACTGATTAATGGTTTGTTTAATCTATCACATATGGAGTAATCAAAAGTTTATTATATAAGGAATATATCTAGTATTTTATAAGGAATAAGGGAGCATGAATATAATCAATATGGTTTTATGGTAATTAAGGGTGTTACCATGATTTAAGAGAATACAGGATGAAGGTACTCACATGTTATTATGTGAAAAAAGTGGTTTTCATTATGTTATGTTCACCTTCCTTATAATATTTTGGACTATGAGTTTGGACACATGTATTTTGGATAAGTCTAAATATTGGAATAGATTAAGTTGTACATTGAATACTATGGTTTAATATTAAATAATTTCTTAAGATTATTTTTGGATTTTAAAAAAACAAGACCACAAGAAGGTCGGGAAACAACACGTTGCGTCCAGCAAGGCCGCAAGACATGTACCTCTAACCGAAGGGAGACAAGGGTGAATCACCAAAAACTGGCCAACGTGATTTCTATGTTGGTTTAATATAGTTTTTTAAATGATCTGATAGATGAATTTGAAATTCATTTTTTTGAAACCCAATATAATTACCATAAATATATTAATGTTTAATTCTATTATATTTTGGAGTGAATGATGCGTTTATGGTAGAAGTTGGTTGAATGATGGAACTATAATTTTCAAGTATTTGTTTCTATTATTTTATGATGAAATTAATTCTTAAACTTTAGGGAAGGGATATTAAGGAAAAAAATGTGTTATCTCAATACCTAATGTTTTTTTTGAACTGATGGTATTTAAATCATTATAGATTTATGTCTTTGGGGCCCTCAATAGTCAATTAATTATTCATTTGTTTGTGATTAATGACCTCAATCTGTCACTTTAAATATTTACATTTTTTCACCAATTATATGTCTCTAATTTCAACCAATGTTCTCATATTCAATATCCTAATTTGGTGGTGACTTTTTCATTTCCCTTTCCCTCTTATTAAGACAATAAAATTTTAACCCTATTTCCGATGGGTGTTTTCCACAAAGATATTTTATATTTATAAACATTAATTTTTAAAGATTAATTTCAAATTAGATGATGTAGTTTATTGAAGTATGTGAGAATGTAATACTCTAGTATTTCATTTTAAGTTATCTCTTAAAAGTAATTCAATAGTTTGTGCTACACATAACACTGAGTTCGAGAGCACCACGACTTACCAAACTAGCCATTCAAAAACGATTATGAATAGTATTAAGTAAATTTTGAATTTTATATATATTCCATATAATTTTAACATTCATATTATGTGTTCTAAGATATAATATAAGAACAAATTCCATTTTTTAGATAAAGGAAGTATTTTTTAGAAAATGAAATTTTACGCCTTTTAATAGACAACCCTATTTAAATCAAATATTTGACATTTGTATATATATATGATTTGACAAAAAAATTCTTATTTAGAAGCGAAAAATAAAAATTTAGTTGTATAAATATTTTGTGCTTTTCTAATAACTTTTATATTTTTGAGGAATTTTGAAAATAATAAATTTTAATAGAAAACCACTTTTTTAATCAAAATAATTTATAGTGTTAAATTGTGAATTTGAGTGGTTTTATAGTAGATTAATATTATATTTTTACCATTTAATATAATGTATGTCATTATTGGTAATTTCACATTAAAATTGACATTAACACATGTTAGTCTTATGATAGATTATACTTTTTAAGAAACCCTCTTTTTTTGTTTTGATAACGTAAAATAATTTTAAATTATTGAATGAAACTTATATGTTTATAATTTGGTAAAATATACTTAATTTTAGAATTCAAAATATCAAACCTAGCATAGTGTGAATTTCTAGTAATTTTCTGAAAACATTCAATTTTTTATGAATAGTTAAAACACTCTGTTATTGTATAAAATGACTTTTATTTAAATAATAATAAATTTTTATTTTTATTTATTTTAATTTACAAATATACTTATAATACTTATAGTGTTCTAATTTAATTCATTTGGGTCATTATATAATAATATTATATACATAAAATTTTATTGAACTTTTAACGTCTTTTACCCACCTTCTATGCATATTTGTAAATTTTCATAAAACGTAATTTTACCGCTTTTGTGAATTTAATTTCAAAAATAAGAGATAAATAGTTTAAATAAGTATGTAAAATTTGGTACAATAGGATGAAAATAATATTTGGTAAATAGTAATGTTTGAATTTTATTTACCACAGTTAAAAGTATATATGGTAATTAAAGTTAAAAATGATATTATAATTACCCTAAAAAATGTCATAACTCTATTTGATAAGGGTATATCAACCAAAAGAAACCCTAGGAATAAAACATGATATTTTTTAATCCACTTGGATTATATTAGGACATTTATTATTATTTCATTTAAAGAATAGATAAAAGTGTTAAATTCCAATTTTAAAATATAAATCATTTTTAATATAGGGTTAAAAATAAAATATTTTAGACTATAAATATTAAATATATTTATAAAGATATTTCCTAAATCATGGTATTTTATTTATAATTTTTACACATTAAATAATCAATTTTATTTATGAAATAATAATGATCTAGTAATTACCATATCAATGAATGATTAAATTAATTGATATTATAAATATTAAAAAACGTAAATTGAGACATATGATGCATTCCACTAATTTTATAGATTAATAAGGCATGTTAGAGCTGATTAAATGATTTTATTTATGAAATCCAACTGTTATGACTTTCACAAAAACCAAATACTAAATAGTGTTAAAATTGCCATAAATGTATTTTTGAAACGAAGTCTATATTATTAAATGATATAATATTCCTAAAAATAAAAGTTTCAGAAAAAATACTTATATAATGATTCATATGTCAATAATGAACCACATTCGGTTCTCTAGGGTTTATATATTTTGGTTATTGACCATTTATTATAATAATACCAAAAGACATGTTAAAAATTTTACTTTTAACCAAGAGTTAAATCTAAAAGATATAGTAAAAATATAGTGACCTAAAATTGTCTAAAACTGATTGGTTGTGAGGCTGTTGACCCATACTCAACTTTTACTCTATATAAATCCATTTGGATCCATTAAAAACATATAATTATTTTTAATAAAATAATATTTTAAACTTTTTCTAAGGTGCCCCTCAAATCTCTTATAAAAGGGCACTTCCCCTTCTCTTAATTTCACACCTCCAAATACTTTTGGCTCCGCAAGACCCTAGATAAATATCCTAAAAATATCCTCAATTAATCCTAGAGTCCGTCCTTTGATCATAAATCCTTCCTATGTATCCCTTTTGTTCAATTCAAAAGAAATCCCCTGAAGAAGAGGTAATAATTTCATCCCATCTTTCAATGTTATATTTTTCTTCCACTTCCTCTTTCATTGTTGCATCCATTCAAAAATTATAACTACATTAAATTCTACATAATATGATGTTATTATAAATATTGTGTAACCATATTCATTATTCAATCCATCCTATGAAATGAAAAGTCATCATACGTGTGTACATACAACTTACCATCTCCACGTTTTGTTGTAGTTTGTTATTCAACAATTCATTATTTGGATCAGTGTAATAATTTATATATTTTATCTAAATAATAAATATAACATTTTAATTATTATTTATATATAATATATCATATAATTATATTAAATTTCACCATCAATATAATGATATCGTCGCTCGTGCATACGTACGGCTTACCGTCTCCATGATGCGATGATATTAATTTCCATATTCATCATTCAACGATGATTAAAAAAATGTATATTATTAATAAGTATGTAATATATGACATAATAATTCTTAAATAAATATATATATATATATATATTTGTGTATGTATTAATATTTATATGTATTTACATATATCTCATTCACTTACTTCCCTTCAATACGATAGGAAAACAGAAACAACGATTATGCATACGTACGACCTACTGTCCTTGTAAACGGTGTTTTCGAAATCATATTTCAATCTCTTATAAATATTTATATTCTTAATATATATTATTTACAGATCATGTTTTATATTATGGATGTATTTAAATTTTTATCTATGTGATACAAAAAAGAATAACAAGTAGAAACAGTTATGATAAAGAAAGCAATTATTACCCGAAATGTTAATTTAACATGGAAATTATCATTAAATGTGTAGTATAAATTAATAAATGAATCTTTTATGATATAATAAATATAAAAATGATATGGTATAATTTAATGACATAGTATTTTCATTATACTGGAGGTTATGTGTACCATCAACTAAAGGAAATTTCATGGTAAACGTTAATTCCTCAATCTCATTATTATCCGAAAGTGTTTATGTGTAAGTATTTACAAGGAAATTATTATCTTTAATTACCATGTTTCATGAAAATGTTTTCAAAATTAATATTTTAATGTTCTTTGGAAGGTACTCTTTATCAAGATCAACATTTTAAATGTTTGGAAGATTTATTTTTCAAAATCATATTAATTAATCTGTATGTTTTAAAAATGATTTTAAGGATTTATTTATATAGATATGATTGTTTTGAAATGGTAATTCCATCTAAATGTTTCAAGGTGTTATGCGAAACTTTGATTTAGAAATCTATTTTAAATGACATAATTTATAAATGAGTGGATTTTAAATTATTTCAAAAATAGGTATATTTCTCTCGAAGAGTATTATTGTTTGTTTTAAACAATATCAACATCCTTTACTGGATATTATAATTGATTGAGGTGGATTTATTATAAAACAATATGCCATATTTTATTGAATGTGTTATGATATTTTTAATTGGGGATGTGAATTTTTTGCACCATTCATGGTTTATGGTTAATGTTTTGACATTTCATATTCTATATTTAATAAGAATGATTTTGTTATGTTTCAAAATTTTCATATGAGGAATGCATTGGACATAGTAAGTGATGGGTGGATCCCTCTATAGCTCCTCATTGCATCAGTAAGACTCATGAGACTAACTAGTGTCTTGGCACTAGGTTTTGACAATGTCATATTTGTAGTCTTGGCATGAGGCCTTGACTATGTGGTAATGATGTCCGGATTAGGCATTACCTTATTATGAAATTAGTTACTACATGTGATTGTTCGAATAGTAGAATATCCATGTGAATGTTTATATGATAATTTTTGATTTATTTTTTCCATATTATGTTAAATATTATACTGAAAAGGGTTTTTGTTTTTTACACATCATTACTTAAATGTTTATAGCTTCTGCTAAACTTTTTACCATTACTGGGTATCTGAGCTGACCCATTTCCTATGTTATATTTTCACAGGTTACCAAGAATGTACTATGATATGTTTGAGAGTTTATGAAATATGATTAATGGAATTATAAAAGGATTATCTATGCTCTTTTTAAGTTAGAAATTGTAATGTAAAGTTCCTGTATGTAATCTATTTTCCAAGACTTCTAAAATGATCGTTCCATTGGGACATGTTTCCTTATAATCATGCAAATATATTAAAATAATGCACTGAATATGGTCTCCTAGGTTCAGGAAGTTACATAAAGAGATGAATCTTTAATGTAAAATCAACTAAATTATTTTCTAAGAAAAAAAGAAAACCCCTATAAGTTCTTTAAAAAATCATAGAGGAGTGTACACTCTTCTATTGGTTCATTCTATAAATATTTATGGAAATGATTTAGTTTCTATCCATTTATGTTGAAGGTATCTTTGATTCATGTCCCATTATCTCAAATAAACTAAAGGGAAACATATAATTCACTATTTATGGTAAAATACATTTGGAATGATGTTTACCTAGGAAGTTTTTCTTCCTTGAAGTATACAACACTTTATCTTAAATTTTCAAATCTATTTTATAGATTAATTTTTCATATACAGATCTAAATTTCTTCATGTACTAAGGGAATTCTAATATACATATCTTCTCATATCCTCTATGTAACGTCCCAGGTAAATAAAAAATATTACTTTGTCATATTTATTAATATTTGTGAATAAAATATTAATTTTAATTTAAAGGGATTTCTATGTTTGATAGCGTACCTGATACGCAACAACGAGTTTCTTTGAAATCTTACGTTGCACACTAGAAATATAATAATATTATTTTAAATCGTAGTTAGCACGTAGCCTTTTTATTGGCGGGAATGAATAGAAATAACTAAAATATGATTATATATGATTTTTAAATGTTTTTACATTTATCTAATAAAAGATAAAGGCTTAAAATAAGAAAATAATTCAAATTTAGGAATAGATACTCTAATATTCACTAAATGGTCGACTTATCACCTTTTGATGGTGAACCCTAATTAAATATAGTTTTTGTCACTCTTATAAATTCTATTGGACCAAATAAAATTCTTCTTTAGAATCAGGACATCAAAATTTACATTATGTAAATATTTGGTATTTTTCCGATAAAGTTCATTTTTTTAATGAATAGTAAAAAATATTGTATTTTAATTGAAAACATCTTTTTAATCTAATTTATTTATATGATTATATGATCTTATGAATTGTTTTTAAATTATAATTATAATATATTTTTACCATTTAATCCAATAGTGGTCATTGGAATTAATTTCACTTTGAAATTGGACTTAAACTAGTGTCAATATTTTTATATATATTGTTTCATAAAAACACAAAAAAAAATTTACAATGGAAATTAATTATTAAATTAATTAATGAAACTTATATGTTTTGAATTTTGTAAAATAGACATCATTTTTTAATTCGGAATATCAAATATAGCTTAGGGTGAATTTTTGGTATTTTTCTAAAAAACATCGATTTTTTATGAATAGCGAAACCACTAAGTGGTAGTTAAAAAACTGATTTTTCGTTTAAATGAAATTTTACCACCTCTGAGATTTGAATTTAAAAAATCCAACATAGATCATTGTAATTAGAAATTAAAATGTGGTTCAATGGGATTAAAATAATTTATAGTTGAATAGTAACTTTTAAGTTTTATTAATCGTGATTATCGGTAATTAGTGTAATTTAATATAAAGAAAATGTTATAATAATATGAAATGACCTTAACACATGTCCTACCCTTATTATATGAGTAATGGAAGACCAATAAAATCCATGTTTCAACTTGGGGACCCCATGGAGCCACTTTGGTAGGAAAATGACATTAATAACTTATTATTTAACGTTAAAATAAAAGTGTCACAAACATGTATTAGTTTACTGCAACAATTTTTAAATGGGGTTATACAAGTCATATTATTGACTATAAATATTCATTGTAAATCTAAAAATAATTTCCTACATCATAGTATTTTTTATAATTTTTATACATTAAATAAATTAATTTATTTATGACACCATGATGAAGCAGTGATTACGACATTAATGAACGATTTAAATATAATGAAAAAATAATGTAAAATATAAGACATACACTTGTAAAAAACTTATTGGATGGGTGGATTTAGAACCCTTATCACCACATCCTTTAAATATATAACTGTGCATCCTTTTATATCTGAAAATCATTTTATAATAAAGTAACGTTTCAAGACTTTCGAAGAGTGCCCCTCCTCCCTCTTATAAAAGGAACCCGCCTCTACCACCTTACACACACCTCTAAAGACATTGGCTTGGACAAGATCTGCTAATTTTAACTCTCCACATCTGCCTCTTCATCTTATAATCCTTCCCTTAGGTAGAAATCGTTTCAAGAAACCCTTCTGGTTCAAACCAAGGGGAGTTACCCGATTTAAAGGTAATGTCTTCTCTGATGTTCATTTGTGTTATTTTGCTTCTCCAAACCCATGAACTATTTTTATTCCTTTATTTTTTAAAAATAACAGAATATTAAATATACTAGTATTCTGGTATGAAAATTATTCAAGCTACACTTACCCACACCTCTGTCTAATGGTTAAAGAATTTACTGTTTCTGTGGATGGCGAATTACTGCCTCATGAAATGATGATTGTTCAATCTTCACTTAACACCTTTCATGGTGGCCATTATGATGTCATTGTATTATATATATGATATATATGGTATTTATGTTTTATATATGCTTTTTTATTTTATATTTAAACCATACCTTTATGCTTTTCATGTTCTGTAAATGCGATAATTTCATACGAGGAAGTGTGGACTACCGCCACCTCAAGTGATGTGACTCGTTCATGCAATACATGGAATGTATAAAGGATGAAATAAATGAACATATGTGACCTATATAACATATATATTATACTGTAATTGTAATATATATATATATATATATCTCATTTATTTTTAATTCCATTAATATGGAAATGAAATGAAAGTAGCGTTCATGCGTACGTACGGCCTACCGTCTCCATGAACGATGCATTTCATTTCTTTTTATCTCCAAATGTTATGGAATAGTATAAAATGAATATTTACTGGATATATATGTTATTTAATTCATTAATACTATTCTGGAAATTATTTACTTATAACTACATTGACAATCATTTTCAAACAAGTTCATTTTTGAGTCATGTACCAATCATCGACAAAAACGACTGATATGAACTCACATTATTATCCAATTATTATAACATTATAATATGTGATATGAACTGAATAATAATCTTTAAAAGAGTTCCTTAAGAAATTATAAATTTACAAAATTTTATTATTCAGGAATATAAAGAAACGAACAAGACAAGTCAGACTTGAGGTAAGGGATCCTACCTCTCTCTTTCTTTTTAAGTACTCTCTTTTATTTCATTTCTTTTAAACTCATCTTTATTATATTTAAGGATGTTCTTTTATATACCTAATTCATTAATTTTTATGTACTTATTATGAGAGACCCTATTTGATATCATAAATCCATTTTTGGTAGCTTTAAGTGGCGCCATTATACTGCCGAGTTTTCGTAAGGGATTTTTCACCTCACATTTATTCTCGTGAGATTTATGCTACATTTGACACCATTTCCTTTTATTGGTGTATGTACTGCCCATTATTCTACTATTTTTGTAATATAAATTCATTTATGGGTATTTACAACTTCATTTTATGAACCTTATTTCATGGGGTGTACGTTTCGAAAGTTACCCAAATCGGTAAGGGGACCTTTCACCCACCTCTTTTTAAAAGACTTCTTTTTGCCAGGTCTTTTAATTTACATCTTATTATGTAGGGATATGTTCTCCAATATCCTTATTGATGTAAATTTTATGTCCAAGTGATGATATACCATTTTCTCTTTCATCAACTAGTTTTATGAAATTTAAAGTGACGCTGTTAGGCTGTCAAATTTTTGCAAAGGAACTTTTTAACTCAATTTCAATTCTTTTAGTTAAACTTGTACTCCTTGAATATGTCATTCTATGAATATGTGTTAATAAATATGATTGTTTTACACATAATATACACTTATATTGGATGTATTTATATTTTTCAGATATAATTATGTAATTGATTTATCCTTAATCTAAGGATACTATCTTTGTATGGGGCTTCATCTCAATCTCCATTCATTGCGGAATATTTTGTTCTAAAACAAGGCTTTATTTTATACACTGTATAAACCCCTTTGACTTCTATTTTTATTCTAAAGGAATCGTTTCTATATGAAGAGTTTTACTAAACGACATAAATTATTTTTCTTTTTAACGTACACAGTGACAACATCCTTTACACCACCGCAAGTACAACGTGATCTTTGGCTTCCTTAACAAGCCGTAATGGTTTTAAAAGAAAATAAATACCATAGAATCTTTTATGTATTTTGGTATTGAAAATGGTTTTCATAATGTATTTGTTCTGTCAATATATTTAAGTGATATATTGTGATTGAAATGTGGAAATGTTTTCTTTCCATTATATTTATTTTATGTATTATGATTTTTTTAATGGTACTTGGACATTTTATGGGTGGTTACGTGATAAACCATATGATAGGTGGTGTCGTGAATACCAGGATGGGTTGTTACGTTATAACCTCCAATGCATTGGGTATGGAAGTCGGCCGTATGACTATTCCATGTAGTGATATGTGTGGAAGTCGGCTGTATGGTTATTCCATTTAAGTAAGTTTATGTACCAAGTTACCATTATATGTTATGTGTATTTTTATGGGTTTATGTTAATCTTATGTCTACAAAGGATAAGTCGTGATATTTTATTCAGTGAAGAGTATTTACTACTTCGTAAAGGTAAAAAGTTTTAATTTGATAAAGTATTCATGGTTTACTTGTTGTTTTGAAAAACTAACAGTTTTCCTTCTTTGTGTATCCTTTAATGGGATTTTTATGCTCATCCCATGTTTTTGAAATGTTTTCCACAGGACTTAAAGATGAATAGGGTCAAGGATGGGATCAAGGAAAGACATGCTATCTAAAACATGGAACTAGACATGTTTCATTTCAAGAGTTTTTATTTTATGGAAACTTAGTAGAAGTGTCTACATTGTAATCTTTTGAGATGTAATAGTTATGTACTAATTCTATAAAACACTAAACATTAAAATATCCTCTATGTGAATTATTCATTTAAATCATGATTATGTAATGTTTTAAGGCTGGTTCCTTATAGTTCATATCAGAGGTCGGTTTAGACAACTTCAGGGATTATGAGTTTTTGTTAGAAACATGGTTAGTCCCTATATCTGTTATTTCAGTTAAATCCTTGTTTTAAAACTTTTTTTAGGTCAAGTAATTTCGGATAAAAATGAAAGGAGGAGGATCTCAAACAAAATTCATATCTCTTCCTGAGGACATGCTTGCATTAATTATTTCAATGTCATGTTCGGATGATTGTGAAACTTTTTCAAGCATACTACTCACATAAAAGCAGTTGTTTGGGATATAAAACACCTCCACTATACCATGTTATCATCATGAATCATGGGTTGTATGTGGATGAATACTATTTTCATAATATTCTCATATTTTTAATAAAGGTAAATATTATCAAGGAATTTTCAAAATATTTTACCTTATCCCAAGATTTTGAAGCATATTACGATTTTAAAAAATGTGTTGAAGAAGGAGACCCTTGTGCAACCTATTTATATTTGATTTTCAAATATAGTCTCTCAGCACATACCTATGGTATTTTAAAAGGACCATTAATTTAATGTTTTAACTCAAATTCGGTCTGACTGTTTTATAGAAATCATGTGTTTATCAGATGTCTTGAAATTATATGTCATGCATGATTATTTTCCAAAACTGCTTTTCTGTGAACACCCACATGACCCATGTTGTACAAGGTGTATTTGGATGGAGGAAGCAAGTGATTTTGAAGGATCTATAAATCATTGTTGAAATGCATGGTCCATCTACCTACATGAACAGGATGGCGATGAAACCAAATGTACACCATGATCAAGGTATGATGTTCTTCATTTTTGGGAATCATTTTATTTTTTCTCATAGTGGTGAAATAAGACTTCAAGAATTAAGATATTGAGATCAAAATGAATTTGGATGAAAATGATAGGTATAAGGAAACCATTGAGGTAAAAAGAAGTTTGGGTTATTTTTGGAGTTTAACAAAAAGGACAACCCATAGGATGGGTGACAACCCATCGCATCTGGTAAGGCCGTAGGAATCAAACCCACAACTGAAGGGTGCAAGGGTGCATCACCAACCACTGGACTACGTGAAGTCCAAGGTTATTATCAGTTATTATTTTCAGTTATATAATTTTATGAATCAAGAAAAGGTTGATTCTGGGTTATCTAGGAAAATATTGACCTATAACGGAGGATATATGATTAGGTTAATTACTTTTCAATATGAGACTTTAAGAGCAACTGATGTGACTTTGAGATAAATGTTAATTTTACCTAAGAAGACTATGTGATTAAATCCTTCAAATATTTGGGTTTCAATCTTAGTTTGGTTTAATTTGATGAATTTATGGAAAAATTGTTTATCGAGTGGTCTTCGTTGAACTTTGGGTTGTGTTGGAAAAATTTTGGAGATTAAAAATAGATATTCTTTTTATAAAGGATTATCCTTTTGTGGATTATCTGATCTTGTTCTAACAATTTTATTTTTTGGATAAGGTCTAATGACATGGGAAACATATAGTTCACTTTTTGGATTAGTTGATTCTCTAAAAGTTGATTATAGCGCTCTTAATGTGAACAATTCATCCTAATTACTCGTCTTTTGGAGGAAAAATGAATTTGTGTAAGAAATATAGTAAGAGATTAAAGTCTAAACGAAAAGAAATTATGTTTCCTTGTGATTTATTTAATATCATTTATAGTTTCTCAATGAAAAGTAACTTACAACAAAAATGTTGTCTGTTAACCTTTCCTACAGGGGAATCAAATACCGTTTAACCCATCACAAGTTTGTGATTTTATGGTGGTTAACTTTCTCCTAAACATGTTTTTATCACTCTCCATCAGAAATTAACCCTTTTTTTTCTTCCATAACCATGTTTTCATGGAATCTTAGTACCTGTTGTCTCGGGTGACCTTGGTACATTTCTTTCTTACTTTTAAAGTGATAGTTTAATTTACTCCTTTTTTGATGTGGGGCTTTCAATGAAGTTTCCAATCTCAATTTTAAAATTGCGAGAATGCAATTCCCAAAAGGGGGGAAGGATGTAACATCCCAGGTAAACAAAGAATATTACTTTTTCATATCTGTTAATATTTTTGAATAAAATATTAATTTTACTTTAAAGTGGTTTCTATGTTCAATAGCGTACCCGATACGCAACAACGAGTTTCTTTGAATTCTTATGTTGCACACTAGTAATATAATAATATTATTTTAAATGGTAGTTCGCACGTAGCTATTTTATTGGAGGGAATGAATATAAATAACTAAAATATTATTATATATGTTTGTTAAATGTTTTTACATTTATCTAACAAAAGACAATGGCTTAAAATAAGAAAAGAATTCAAATTTATGTATAGATACTCTAATATTCACTAAAAGATCGACTTATCACCTTTTGATGGAGAACCCTCTTTAAATTTAGTTTTGGTTAATCTTATATATACTATTGGACGAAATAAGATTCTTCTTTAGAATTGGGACATCAAAATTTACTTTGTGTAAATTTTTGTATTTTTCCGATAAAGTTCATTTTTTAATGAATAGTGAAAAATGTTGTATTTTAATTCAAAACAACTTTTTAATATAATTTATTTATATTATTAAATTATCTTTTGAATTGGTTTTAAAGTTCAATTAAAATATATTTTTACCATTTAATTCAATAGTGTTCATTGAAATTAATTTCAATTTGAAATTGGACTTAAACTAGTGTCAATCTTTTGATATATCTTGTTTAATAAAAACATGTTATTTGTTCTAACAACGAGAATTAATTATTAAATAAATTAATTCCACTTATATGTTTTGAATTTTTTAAAATAGATATCATTTTTTAATTCAGAATATCAAATATATCTTTGGGTGAATTTTTGGTATTTTTCTTAAAAACATAGATTTTTTATGAATAGTAAAACCACTAAGTGGTAGTTAAAAAACTGATCTTTCGTTTAAATGAAATTTTACCACCACTGTGATTTGAATTTAAAAAATCAGACATACATCATTGTCATTAGGAAGTAAAATGTGGTTCAATGGGATTAAAATAATTTTTTGGTGAATAGTAACTTTTAAGTGTTGTTAATCGCGATTAAAGGTAATTAGTGTAATTTAAGGTAAAGATAATGTTATAATAATATGAAATGACCTCGACATATGTTATACACTTATTGTATGAGTCATGGATGACCACGAAAATCCATGGGTCAACTTGGGGACCCCGTGGAGAAACTTTGGTTGGTAAATGACATTAATAATTTTTTATTTACAGTTAAAATAAAAGTGTCACAAACTTGTATTGTTTAACAAAAACAATTTTTACATGGGGTTATAAATTAATATTTTTTACTGTAAATATTAATTATAAAGATAAAAAGATTTCCTACATCATATTATTTGTTTTATAATTTTTAGAAATTAAATAAATTAATTTATTTATGACACCATGATGATGCAGTGATTGCCTTATTAATGAATGATTTAAATAAAATGAAAATATAATGTAAAATATAAGACATACACTTGTAAAAAACCTATTTTATGGGTGTATTTAAAACCCTTATCAACTTATCCTGGAAATATATAATTTTTGGTACCTTTGATATCCGAAAAGCATTTTACAATAAAGTAACTTTTCAAGACATTCCATGAGTGCCCCTCCTCCCTCTTATAAAAGGCCCCCACCTCTACCACCTTACCCACACCTATCAAGACATTGTATAGGACAAGCTCTGCTAATGGTATCTATCCACATCTCTATATTCATCCTAGAAGACTTCCCTTAGGAATAAAGCTCTTCAAGAAACCCTTTTGGTTCAAACCAAGGGGAGTTACCCGATTTAAAGGTAATGTCTTCTCTAATGTTCATTTGTTTTATTTTGCTTCTCCAAAACCCTAAAATATTTTTATTCCTTTCTTTTGTAATAACACAAGTATCTTAAATATAATAGGATGTTGTTATGAGAATGATTTTAGATACACTTACACACACCTCCGTCTAATGGTTAAAGAACATACTGTTTCTGTGGATGATGAATTACTACCTCACGAAACGTTGATTGTTCAATATTCTCTTAACACCATTCATGGTGGCCATTATGATGTAGCATTATTTTATATATGTTATATATGGTATTTATGTTTTCTATATGCTTATGTATTTTATATTTAAAACACACCGTTATGATTTTCATGTTGTGCAAATGCGACAATTTCATACAAGGAAGTGTGGACTACCGCCCCTCAAGTGATGTGACTCATTCATGCTGTAATGCCCTGACCCCAGCTACCCAGAGTCGGTGCATTACTTCGTACATTGGCATGTTCACAAAAGAAAAAGTCTCGAAAGACCGATTAGTTTAGTAGCCTTGGAAACACTAGATACATTCATAAGTCTTACATTACATCATAAAGTGAAAAACTAATAACAAAGTATTCATAGTCCACACTCAAATCCTCTTCTGACTATCCCTGCAGTTCATTCCTAAAATAATTCTTCACATCCTGGAGAATATTAAAACATTGAAAGGGGTGAGCTCAGATTCTCAGTAAGGATAACATTATAGCGGAAGCTTTCATCAATAAACATAAACATTTAAGGCAATGTATAACTAAAACAAAAGCCTTTTAAACATGAACTTCAACATAATATGGCAAAAGTAAAATTAGATAATGCCATTCACTTCTTCACATGGATATTCTACTGGTCAAATAATCACATGCTATATCAATAACCACTTTCATAATGATGGAATGCATAATGCCAGACTATCATAACCACGTAGCCAAGGCCTCGTGCCAAGACCACAAATAAGATTTTGTCAAGGCCTCATGCCAAGACACTAGTTTTTCTCATGAGACATACCGATGCATTGAGGAGCTATAGCGGGATCCACCCTTCACTTATTAAGTCCAATGCATTCCTCATATGAATAGTTTTAAACATATCATAAACCATAACATAATCGTATCACATAAAACATGCATAAAGCAAACATAACATTTCCACATTTCAATCACAAGATATCAATACAACACATTGATATAAGAAAAACTCTTTAAAACCATTTTCAATACCAAAATAGAAAAAAGTTAAAACTTTGTATTTATTTTTCATTAAAAAAAAGATGGCTTGTAGAGGAAGATGAAACTCAAATAATTGTCACGGCGGCGGAGAAGTCGTTGTCGCCACATATGTACGGAAAGAAAAACATTCCCTTTTTGTCTTTTAGTATAACTCTTTGTACAAAAAGATTCCTTTTTAATAAACTTAAATTTCAAAGGGGTTTATACACCGTATAAAAGAAAGTTGTGTATAAAACCAAATATGCCTCAATGAAAGGAGATTGAGACGTAGCCCTTAAAAAGATCATTTTTTTAAATAAAGTACATCTAAAATGTGTATTCATTATAAGTACACATAAATAATGTACAAATACAAGATAGGACATAATAATATCATGAAATAATTTGAAAGTAGGAGATTAACCCAAAGAATGGAAATTGGGTTAAGAAGTTCCCTTACCTTGCCTCATGTCCTGACTCGACTATTTTTTAACCTCCTGAATAATAAACTGGAGTTAATTTATATTTACTTAAGAACCTTTTTCATGTTCATTATTCCTTTTATATCCCTTATTACCAGGTTATGAACATTATGTAATTATTTATGTTTATAACGGTCATTTTGTCGATCTTAGGTACTTGGGTCAAAAATTAAATTCTTATAATTACAAGTTGTTCATGTGGTGATATATCCATTATATCCATAATTATGTTCATGATTTAGATATCATATATATCATATATATCCAGTATATACATGCATTTATAATATTACATAGCATTTAGAGGTAAGAAATGAAATTCACCGTTCATGGAGACGGTAAACCGTACGTACGCATGAACACTACTTTCATTTCTATTTCATATTTAATGGAATGAAATCATAATTATATAAAGGTATAATATAGTTACAGTATAATATCATATATAATATCATTTACTCCATCTTTTATACATCCCACATATGGCATTAACGATTCACATCACTTATATGGGGCGGTAGTCCGCACTTCCTAAAATGAAATTATCGCGTTTACCCATAATGGAAATCATAAAGTATGACATAAATGAGAAATACAGAAGCATAAGTAAAACATAAACATATTATATATCCTATATAAATATAGTGACATCTTAATTTCCACCTTTGAAGGTGTTATATGAGTGTGGAACAATCATCGTTTCGTGAGGCAGAAATTCGCCATCCACAGAAACCGTATGTTTTTTAACCATTAGATATAGGTGTGTGTAAGTGTAGCTCGAATCATTCTTATAAAAACATCCTAGTATATTGAGTATAATGTTTTTGTTACAAAATAAATGAATAAAAAGAGTTTAGGGGGTTGGAGAAGAAAAATAAAAGAAAACAACATTAGAGAAGACATTACCTCAAAATCGGGTAACTCTTTTTGATTTGAGCCAAAGGCTTCCTTGGGAAGTGTTCTGCCTAACTTGAGGCTTCTAGGAGTAATAGGGGAAAGTTGGGAGAGTATTTGGGCAGAGGTTGGCCGATCCAAATGGCTTGAAAGTGTGAATGAGGTGGTAGAGGTGGGGGCCTTTTATAAGAGGAGAGGAGGGGCACTCTTGGAAAGTAAGGAAATGTTACATTATTATACAATGCTTTTCGGATTATAAAGGTCCCACACTTGTATAATTCGTGGATAAGGTGATAAGGGTTCTAAATCTACACATCCAATAGTCTTTGGACAAGTGTAAGCCTTGTATTGTACATTATCATTTCATTTTATTAAATTCGTTAAATAATGAGGTCATTGCTGCCTCATAATGATGTCATAAATAATTTAATTTAATTAATGTCTAAAAATTATAAAAAAAATACTATGATGTAGGAAATATTTTTATCCTTCCAATTACTATTTATAGTAAAAAATATGACTTGAATAACCCCATGTAAAATTGTTTTAGTAAAACATATTATGTTTGTGTCATTTTTTTACTTTAACATTAAATAAAAGGTATTTATGTCATTTTCTAACTAAAGTGGCTCCATGGGGTCCCCAAGTTGACCCATGGATTGTATTGGTCGGCCATGGCACATCCAATGATGGTAGGACATGTTTCAAGCTCATCTCATATTATTAAACCATTATTTTTACCTTAAACTACACTAATTACCTCTAATCGCGATTAAGAACTTGAAAGGTACTATTCACCAAAAATTATTTTAATCTCATTGAACCACATTTTACATCTTAATGACAACCATATATGTCGTATTTTTAAAAATCAAATCACAGAAGTGGAAATATTTAATTTAAACGAAAAATCATTTATTTAACTACCACTTAGTGGTTTCACTATTCATCAAAAATTGATGTTTTTCAGAACAATGCCAAAATTTCACCCTAAGCTATAATTGATATTCCGAATTCAAAAATGATGTCTATTTTATGAAATTCCAAACATATAAGTTGCATTAATTAATTTTATAATTAATTCCCGCTATCACAACAAATAGCGTGTTTTTAAGAAACAATTTATATCAAAAGATTGACAATTGTTTATGTCCAATTTTAAAGTGAAATTAATTCTAATGAACACCATTGGATAAAATGGTAAAAATATATTCTAATTATACTTTAAAACCACTAAATAATATAACTTATCACTATAAATTATTTTGATTAAAAAAGTTGTTTTAAGTATTTTTCACTATTCATAAAAATTTGGAAATTCTCAGAAAATTACAAAAAATTCAACATAGGCTAATTTAAATATTAGGAATACAAAAATGAAATCCATTTTGAAATATAAAATTTCTATAAATTTAAAAAGTGGTTATTATTATTCATAACGGCTACTTTAATTAGTTGCGGTGTGTTAGAACTCAAAGTTGCGTACAATGCAAGCTATTGCATTTTTGAATGAGAAGCGTATCATGGAAGCTAGGGGTGTTACATTCTCCCCTCCTTCAATAAATTGAACCCTCAGATTTTTAAATTTTTCTTGGAAAATAAAAGGTTGAAAATAGAAAATACCTTTGTGGAAAACCCACATCGGAAATAAGATTAATAAAATTTAGCCTTAATAAGAGGGAAAGGGAAATGAAAAAGTCACCACCCAATTATGATCTCGATTAGGAGAACATTGGTGGCAATTAGAGACATATAATTGGAGGAAAAACGTAAATATTTCTAGGGAGTGATTGAGGTCATCAATCACAATCAACTGTCAAATTGAGGGCCTCAAAGCCTTCAATTTATGTTGATTTAAAATATCATCAGTTCAAAAAGACATAAGGTATTAGGATAACACATTTTTTTGTTTTAATATCCCTTTAGTAAAGTTTAAGAATTAATTTATTCATTGAATAAGAGATAGGTATATATATATTTATGCTTGACAATTAGAGTTTCAACCTTCAACTCATATTTCACTCAAAAAGATAATAGAACTCAAAAATATTATACTTATCCTAATTGTATAAGGTTCCAAATTTTAACACATACCATTTAGATTAGAAAAACTATTTTGTAAAAACTAGGGACTTCACGTAGTCCAGTGGTAGGCGATTAATCCCAATCGCACTATGGTTGTGGGTTCGATTCCTACAGCTTTGTCTGACGCGATGGGTTGTCACTCGGTCTGCGTGTTGTCCTTTTTATAAATATCCAAAAATAACCTTAACAATAGTATCCAATGTAAAATATAATCCATTCCAACCTTTATAGTTATCCAAAATACTTCTGTCCAACTCACAGTCCAGATTTTATGAGGAAGGTAAACATAATGAAGGTCCTTTTTTTCTGCGTAACAACATGTGAACACCTTCATCATGTATTCTATTAAAACACTGCAACATACTGTATTACCGTAAATCCTTGTTGATTACATTAATGATCCCTTATTCCCTATATAAAACTAGATATACTCCTTCTATCCAAAAATGTATACAAATCATTAATCAGTTTCAAGGATGTTAAGAATATCCAACATAATTTATCCGAATCAATCATGTCTTATTCCAAAATCACTATCTCGGTATCAGAACCATATTATGGTTTATCTTTCTCTCAACCATATATTTTCCAAAAATTTAACCTACTGTGGAGACACTTTTCTTGGTTCCACACAATCTCAAGTCCTAGATGAAATAGTACTATAGTACAATCCTTATATACTCCATAATTATTATAACCAGTACATCATTGATGAAACACTCAAATTACAAAATTCTTTAATAACAACATAAGAACTCTAATCATTCCTCCTCATCTGTGGTAGTATCATAACTTGATTATTATCCAATAACATCATTTGGGGAACACTCTGATGATTTGAACATTGGTTTGCGTAGTGTCCCCACTCCTTGCAGATGAAGCATTGTACATTTGAAACCTTTTTCTTACCCTTTCAGTCACGCACTTGGTGTCCTTTTTCTCCACACTTATAACAAACTCCCATTACCTTCAGGAAAATTCCAAGGTGTTTCTTCCCACAGTTATCACATATTGGAAAATTCTTCTTTTCCCTCGTCCCTGTATCCATCATTCTCTCTTCCATCCTTTTCTTCTCTTTCATCCCATCAAATCCATAAGACTCGTAGAATTCTCTACTTATCTTATTAACACATGATACTATTTCTTCATATGTTGATAACACATGGGAGAATATTTCCCTTCTAAATGTTGGCTTAATACCATGAAAGATACGATCCTTCTTACTCTTTGGATCATACGTATTGATGGAGTTCACATTCCTTCTACTGGGCGCCATTTCTATACAATGCCATAAACTAGATTAGTTTATGAATCAAAATACATAATTCCATACTTATAAAATACTTAACATAAATTGAACTATTTATGGATATAATCCATAATCATAAAAAGTTTTTCTTTGAGGAAGTATATACTCATAACCGTTCATAGTGGTTTATAAAGAAAAAGAGAATTATCCTAAGCATATCCCCCAGGAGTGTCGTAACCAAGAGTGCAGCAAGGCCCATTGTCGTGCACCAGTTCCCGTTCGAGTCTAGCTCAAAGCGGTGTTTTCGGGTTTTACCCCTAGGTACATCTGTGCGAGAGCCACATCTACCTGCTCGTATTCAGACAGGGATGTATTTCTCAGAAAACTCACAAAATCTCTATAATACCAAAATTCTAGGAAGTTCTTCTATACTAATCCTTAATGTCTATCTTCGGGCTATGTGCTCTAATCAGAGTTTATCTAAATCTAGCTTCCAAGGTTAGTACTAAACTGCCTCTGATAACAACTGTAACGCCCCGACCCCAGCTACCCAGAGTCGGTGCATTACTTCGTACATTGGCATGGTCACAAATGATCATGTCTCGAAAGACCGATTAGTTTAGTAGCCTTGGAAACACTAGATACATTCATAAGTCTAACATTACATCTTAAAGTGAAAAACTAATAACAAAGTCTTCATAGTCCACACTCATATCCTCTTCTGACTATCCATGCAGTTCATTCCTAAAATACTTCTTCACATCCTGGAGAATATTAAAACATTGAAAGGGGTGAGCTCAGATGCTCAGTAAGGATAACAATATAGCGGAAGATTTCATAAATAAACATAAACATTTAAGACAATTTATAACTAAAACAAAAGCCTTTTAAACATGAACTTCAACATAATATGGAAAAAGTAAAATGAGATAATTCCATTCACTTCTTCACATGGATATTCTACTGGTCGAATAATCACATGCAATATAAATAACCACTTTCATAATGATGGAATGCATAATGCCAGACTATCATAACCACGTAGCTAAGGCCTCGTGCCAAGACAACAAATAAGATTTTGTCAAGGCCTCATGCCAAGACACTAGTTTGTCTCATGAGACCTGCCGATGCATCGAGGAGCTATAGTGGGCTCCAGCCGTCACTTATTAAGTACAATGAATTCCTCATATGAATAGTTTTAAACATATCATAAACCATAACATAATCGTATCACGTAAAACATGCATAAAGGAAACATAACATTTCCACATTTCAATCACAATATATCAATACAACACATTGATATAATAAAAACTCTTTAAAAACCATTTTCAATACCAAAATAAAAGAAATTTAAAACATTGTATTTATTTTTCATTAAAAAAAAGATGGCTTGTAGAGGAAGCCGAAACTCAAATAATGGTCACGGCAGCGGAGAAGTCGTTGTCGCCGCATATGTACGGAAAGAAAAACATTCCCTTTTTGTCGTTTAGTAAAACTCTTTGTATAAAAATATTCCTTTTGAATAAACTTAAAAGTCAAAGGGGTTTATACACCGTATAAATGAAAGTTGTGTATAAAACCAAATATGCCTCAATGAAAGAAGATTAAGACGAAGTCCGTAAAAAGATCATTTTTTAAAATAAATTACATCTATAATGTGTATTCACTATAAGTACAAATAAATAATGTACAAATACAAGATAGTACATAATAATATCATGACATAATTTGAAAGTAGTATATTAACCCAAAGAATAGAAATTGGGTTAAGAAGTTCCCTTACCTCGCGTCCTGTCCTGACTCGACTGTTCTTTAACCTAATGAATAATAAACTAGAGTTAATTTCTATTTACTTAAGAACCTTTTTCATGTTCATTATTCCTTTTATATCCCTTATTACCATGTTATGAACATTATGTAATTATTTAAGTTTATAACAGTCATTTTGTCGATCTTAGGTACTTGAGTCAAAAATAAAATTCTTATAATTACAAGTTGTTCATGTGGTGATATATCCATTATATCCAGAATTATTTTCATGATTTAGATATCATATATATCATATATATCCAGTATATACATGCATTTATAATTTTACATAACATTTAGAGGTAAGAAATGAAATTCACCGTTCATGGAGACGGTAAGTCGTACGTACATATAAACGCTACTTTCATTTCGATTTCATATTTAATGGAATGAAATCATAATTATATAAAGTTATAATATAGTTCCAGTATAATATCATATATAATATCATTTACTCCATCCTTTATACATCCCACATATGGCATTAACGATTCACATCACTTTGAGGGGGCGGTAGTCCGCACTTCCTAAAATGAAATTATCGCGTTTACCCATAATAGAAATCATAAAGTATGCCATAAATGAGAAATACAGAAGAATAAGTAAAACATAAACATATTATATATCCTATATAAATATAGTGACATATTAATGGCCACCTTTGAAGGTGCTATATGAGTGTTGAACAATCATCGTTTCGTGAGGCAGAAATTCGCCATCCACAGAAACCGTATGTTCTTTAACCATTAGATGTAGGTGTGTGTAAGTTTAGCTCTAATACATCTTATAACAACATCCTAGTATATTTAGGTTACTGTTTTTGTTACAAAATAAATTAATAAAAAGAGTTTAGGGGGTTGGAGAAGAAAAATAAAACAAAACAACATTAGAGAAGACATTACCTCAAAATCGGGTAACTCTTTTTGATTTGAGCCAAAGGCTTCCTTGGGAAGGGTTCTGCCCAAAGGGAGGCTTCTAGGAGTAATAGGGGGAAGTTGGGAGAGTATTTGTGCATATTTTGTACAAGCCAAATGACTTTAAAGTGTTAATGAGGTGGTAGAGGTGGGGGCCTTTTATAAGTGGAGAGGAGGGGCACTCTTGGAACATAAGGAAATGTTACATTATTATACAATGCTTTTCGGATTCTAAAGGTCCCACACTTATATAATTCGTGGATAAGGTGATAAGGGTTCGCAATCTACCCATACAATAGTCTTTGTACAAGTGTAAGCCTTGGATTGTACATTATCTTTTCATTTTATTAAAATCGTTAAATAATGAGGTCATCGCTGCATCATAATGATGTCATAAATAATTTAATTTAATTAATGTCTAAAAATTATAGAAAAAATACTATGATTTAGGAAATCGTTTTAGCTTTCCAATGAATATTTATAGTCAAAACTATGACTTGAATAACCCCATGTAAAAATTGTTTTAGTATGACATTTCATGTTTGTGTCATTTTTTTACTTTAACATTAAATAAAAGGTATTTATGTCATTTTCTAACTAAAGTGGCTCCATGGGGTCCCCAAGTTGACCCATGGAATTTATTGGTCAGCCATGGCACATCAAATGAGGGTAGTACATGTGTAAAGCTCATCTCATAATATTAAAACATTATTTTTACCTTAAACTACACTAATTACCTCTAATCGCGATGAAGAACTTAAAAGTTAATATTCACAAAAAAATATTTTAATCTCATTGAACCACATTTTACTTCCTAATGACAACCATGTATGTCGGATTTTTGAAAATCAAATCACAGAAGTGGTAATATTTCATTTAAACGAGAAATCAGTTATTTAACTACCACTTAGTGGTTTCACTATTCATCAAAAATTGAAGTTTTTCAAAACAATGCCAAACTTTCACCCTAAGATATAATTGATATTACGAATTCAAAAATGATGTCTATTTTATGAAATTCCAAACATATAAGTTTAATTAATTAATTTTATAATTAATTCCCGCTGTCACAACAAATAGCGTGTTTTTAAGAAACAATTTATATCAAAAGATTGACAATTTTGTTATGTCCAATTTCAAAGTGAAATTAATTCTAATGAACATGATTGGATAAAATGGTAAAAATATATTCTAATTATACTTTAAAACCAATAAATAGTATAACTTATCACTATAAATTATTTTGATTAAAAAAGTTGTTTTAAGTATTTTTCACTATTCATAAAAATTTGGAAGCTCTCAGAAAATTGCAAAAAAATCAACAAAGGCTAATTTCAATGTTAGGAATACAAAAATGAAGTCCATTTTGAAATATAAAATTTCTATAAATTTAAAAAGTGGTTATTACTATTCATAACGGCTATTTTGATTAGTTGCGGTGTGTTAGAACTCGAAGTTGCGTACAATGCAAGCTTTTGCATTATTGAATGAGAAGTGTATCATGGAAGCTCATGGTGTTACACATGAAATAAATATAATGTATAAAGAATGAAATAAATGAACATATGTGACCTATAAAACATATATATTATACTGGAATTATAATATATATATCTATCATTTATTTTGAGTTCCATTAATATCACAAAGAAATGAAAGTATCCTTCATGCATACGTACGACCTACCGTCTCCATGAATGGTGCATTTCATTTATTTTTATCTCCAAATGTTATGGAATAGTTTAAAATGAATATGTACTATATATATATATGATATTTAAATCATTAATACTATTTTGGAAATAATTTACTTATAACTACATGGACAATCATTCTCAAAGAAGTTCATTTTTGACTAATGTACCAAACATCGACAAAAAGGTCTGATATGAACTCATATTATTAACCAATTATTATAACATTATAATATGTTATATGAACTGAATAATAATATTTAAATGTAGTTCCTTAATAAATTATAAATTGACGAATGTTTATTATTCAGGAATATAAAGAAACGAACAAGACAAGTTAGACTTGAGATAAGGGATCATACCTCTCTCTTTCTTTTTAAGTACTCCCTTTTATGTCATTTCTTTTAAGCTCATATTTCTTATGTTTGGGGTTGTTATTTTATATTCCTCATTCTGTAATTTTTATGTCCATATTATGAGATACCCTATTTGATCTCATAAATCCATTTTTGGAAGCTTTAAGTGATGGTGTTAGGCTGCCGAGTTTTTTTAAGGGAATTTTCTTCTCACTTTTATTTTCGTGAGATTTATGCTACATTTTCCACCATTTCCTTTGAGTGGTGTATGTACTTCCCATTATTCTACTATTTGTTTGATATAATTTCATTTATGGGTATTTAAAAATTCATTGTATGACCTTTATTTCATGGGGTGTATGTTTCAAATGTTACCCAAATCGGTAAGGGCACGCTTCACCCTCCTCTTTTTAAAAGACTTCGTTTTGTTAGGTCATTTAATGTACATCTTCTTATGTGGGGATATGTTAGTATATATCCTTATTGATGTAAATTTTATTTCCAAGTTATGAGATACCATTTCTCTCTCATCAAACTAATTTTATGAATTTTAAAGTGACACCGTTAGGATGTCAAATTTTTGTAAAGGAACTTCTTAACTCAATTTCAATTATCTGGGTTAACCTTGTACTCCTTGGATATCTCATTCTATGAATATGTGTGAATGAATCTGATTATTTTACAGTTAATATAAACTTATAATGGTTGTATTTATATTTTTCAGACCTAATTATGTAATTGATTTATCCTTAATCTAATGATACTGTCTTTGTATGGGACTTTGCCTCAATCTCCTTTCATTAAGGAATATTTTGTTCTAATACAAGAATATATTTTATACACTGTATAAACCCATTTGACTTCTACTTTTATACAAAAGGAATATTTTTTATATGAAGTGTTTTACTAAATGACAAAATGTATGTTTCTTTTTAATGTACGCGGTGACAACAACCTTTCTGTCGCCCAGAGTACGACTTGATATTTGGCATCCTTGACAAGCCGTAATGTTTTCAAAAGAAAATAAATACCGTACACTCTTTTATGTATTTTGGTTTTGAAAATGTTTTTTATAATGGATTTTTTATGTCAATATATTTAAGTGATATATTTTGATTGAAATGTGGAAATGTTTTATTTCCATTTTACTTGTTTTATGTATTATGATTTTGTAATGTAATTGGATATTTGACGTGTGAATACGTGATAAACCATATAACGGGTGGTGCTGTGAATACCAGGATGGGTGGTTACGTTATAACCTCTAACGCATTGGGTATGGAAGTCGGCCGTATGGCTATTCCATGTAGTGATATGTGTGGAAGTCGACTGTATGGTTATTCCATTTAAGTATACTTATGTACCAAGTTACCATTATTTGTTATGTGTTATTTATATGGGTTTATGGTAATCTTTTGGTTACAAAGGATAAGTGGTGATCTTTTATTCAATGAAGAGTATTTACCACTTTATAAAGGTGAAAAGTATTAATTTGATAAAGTATTCAGGTTTTACTTGTTGTTTTGAAAAACTAACAGTTTTCCTTCTTTGTGTATCCTTTACGGGATTTTTATGCTCATCCAGAGTTTTTGAAATGTTTTCCACTGGACATAATGATGAATAGGGTCAAGGATTGGATCAAGGAAAGAGGTTCTATCTAAAACATGTAACTAGACATGTTTCTTTTTAATAGTTTTTTTTAATGATACTTAGTAGAAGTGTCTAATTTGTAATATTTTGAGATTCAATAGCTATGTCCTAATTCCCGAAAACATTAAACATGAAAATATCCTCTATGTGAATTATTCATTTAATTCATGATTATTTAATGTTTTAAGGCTGGGTCCTTATACTCTAGCTCCATCAGTTTTAATTTCTACTTCTCTATATATGTAAAAATCAATATGTTTACCCTCTTAACAACCTAGTTGGATTTTTAATATAAATAAATAGGCATGTGAATGTTATTTCTATAAATAATTATGTTTGGTAACATACCTAATTTTTTTTGGAATTAATGTATTCGAACATTCTGTCCTTTAATTTCTTAATTTATTAAATGTGGTTGGGCTATAATGTTTTCTCCAAAAACAATTTTGGATTCTATTATAGACATCTCATCCTTCCATTTTTTTGGTGGTTATTGGGCCTTTGAGGTCTTACGATGCGCTCATTAATTTTAATAAGGGCCTCCATTTTATTTTTGAATAAGTGGGTTCTTTGTTCATTTATTATATCTAAGGGAATTACAAATCCATAGAAATATTTTCTTTTAAAAAAACTATCCTATTTTTTGAATAATTATTTTGAGTTGATTTTTGTCTAATCCACTTAAAAACATTGTCTTATGAAAATTGAATGTACAAAAATAAAAAAGAAACTATAAATTATAATATGAGATAGATTTAATAACAAAATTTTTTAGAAAAAAATCAATTGTTTTTTGTAGAACTTCATGCCTTTTCAAATACCACTAGCTACGTGGAAATTAGAATTTTTTTAGAAAAATAATTTGATCCATATATGTTCAATGCTATAATAATCATGAAAATAAAATATTATTAGTTGTATAGTGATGTCCAAAATCATCCCCATATTAATGTTTGTTTTAAAATTAAATAATATATTTAATAACCTCTTTAGTGATACTCATGTTAATTACTAGTTTACTACAAATTTATATTATATAAGGACCACTAAGTCATTATATTTTTGATTAGTTTTTTAGTTTAGATGTTTAATGCCAAAAAATTAAACAATTTTTCTTTAATGTGAAAAAATAATTAATTAGATCAATATTCCAGTGTGCTTGAGTGATATTTTACATTTTTACACCAAATAAAGCATCATAAAGATTTATCTTAGATAATGGGTCTACAATAGTTGTTTGAGGCAAACAACTCATGTGGCCTACAAGATTATTGTAATACAACCATTTATCCTCGATCTCAAGGCCTTAAGCTTGTAGAAACAACATCCATCGCACTAGTCTGGGACATTCATTATCATTATTGATCAAATATATCAATGTTTCATGGTCAAAATAAATAGTTACTTTTCTCCCAATGATATAATAAAGTAATATTTTCTAATGATACAACAATATAAAAAACTCCTTCTATATTGTTGTATAGTTTAAATGTTTTTTGCCTAGTATGTGTGGATTATCAGATATCACTTGTATAAGTAAATTAATATTTTGGTAAGTATTTTCCCTCAAAATTTACTGAATGAATAACATAGGATATAAAATTTTAAATTATCGTTTGGTGGAAATGTTATTAGGTTAGTGGTTAGTAATTATTCCAATCTCCAAAAATATTCCTCACATAATTAATGAATTATAAAGGCAATTTACTTTTTATGTATTTAATCTCAAGGGAAAATAATTTTTTTTATTTCCCTAAAAGCAATCTATACAATTCAACATTCCTTAAAATTGATATATTTTTCCTCACTATGGTAGAGTAATGAATAATGAAAATAATGTTGACTTTGTATTTATCAACCTCAATTTCATCATTTGAAATTTTATTCCATAAAAAAAATTCACTTCTCAATCATTAATGAAATATTTTCAAAATTTAAACCCCTTTTCTCAATACATATTTTATCACATATTTAAAACATTCCTTACAAAAATTAAAACTAGTTCCATACAAATTAAAATCATTGATAAATACCTCCAAGTCATTTTCAATAAATTTTGAGAAAATACTTAACATATATTTTTTATATATACCTAAATAATTACAAACAATAAAATGAATTATTTGAGAGTAAAACATACCAATGGGATAGGCTATGGTGTTATTTTCTTTTCATTCCATAGCAATTAGAACAATAAATTACTAGAAATTTCATCAAGAAAGAAATAGTAATCATTCCAAGATATTAACTCAAGTATTTTATCACAATGGGAATGAGAAGGTTCTATTTATTTGTCACATGGTTCAATATCTAGAAATCAAGGAAACCCCCCAAAATTTTTGAATCATGTTGGGTACTAATTGATAATTCTAATTTTGAACAATTGTGTATCAATTTTATTTTGGAACTATTTGGATCGTACAAACCAATTTTTCATACAATATGGGATAAATTGTTCTATATCCAAAAAGACTATCAATTTAATTTTTCCCTACCTCTATAAAGTTTACGTTTATCCTACTTTGGGTCTATCTCACTAGATAGGACACATATTCAAGAAAGTATTATGCATACATGTGGTATGGATAATCCCTGGGATGTCCCTATATTTCAAACCTATGGCCTTGGAATTTTTTGAAAAATATATAAAATTTGATAATAAAATTTGGTTTTTATATTCCTTGAATTAATAAATAAAAGTTTCACATTTTAATCAAATATCCAAATTTCAAGTTTAATTGTAGTAACATATGTTCCATTTTATAGGGGTTTTATAAATATTATTTCAATTCAGTGTTTCCAATTTTGGAAACCTATATTAGAAATGAAGAACTATTTGTAGAATACTTGAGTAACTCATGAAAATATCATATATCAATTTAATAAAATTGATAAACACTAAAAACTATTTCTAGATGAAGTTATCATAAATAGATTCTTTATATAGTTTGGGAATTTATAAATATTCTTATAATCTAATTATATCATTTAGTATTTCATATTCTTCCATTATAACTATTATAATTCAAAATTATCTAATGTAAAAGAAGAATTCCTTTCAAGTGGGTATTTAATTACATCATGTATGTATTAATTCATCGTTTTCTAACCAAATGACCTTAAAAGATTTATTTCATAAAAATTTATTTTTTTTAATTTATCTTTAGTAATTTACTATCTAGAATAATGGAAGAATTACTCATAACATTGTATGCCACCATATTAAATATGCATAGATCAATATAAATTAAAAAATCGTTTTCACTCACTAAAACATCTTCTGGAACTCCAACTAGATACGAAATGGATCAATAAACATGTTTCACAACCACATTGGTAGTTTTGAGTTCTCCAATCTATAGAAAATAATAAATGGAAGAAGTAATCTCATTAATTGATATAACAAACCCATATATTTCATTTCAAAAATTATTTTATCATGTGGCACCTGGGATAGTGAAAAAACCTCAATTAGGACATTTATTATGAATTTTAGATTTAAATATGGTAAGAACATTTTTATATACTATTATCACCTAATTTTATTGAAATATCTTCATCTTATTTAACATTCCATTAATTAATTTTACATTCCATGATACTATATTTATGAGCTTAAATAAAGGGATATTTATTTCTACTTCCTCAAACACCACCAAGATCTCATGTTACAACTATTCTTCATTAGTTTTCCTAGACTCATTCATCCTTATAGGGAAGGAAAGGTGGGGTTTATGTGGGTCTTCTATTTTGGATTCCTTGTTTTATTTCATCAATGATGGATCCTTCACATGTACATTTTCATGTTCTTTCTTCGGTATTAATTTTTTATGTGAATGTTTCTTTTTTATACTAAATTTTATATCAAGGGGTAATACTTCATAGATTCATTTATCCTTGAAACAAATTAATTTAATTGAACGATTTTTTTGGTGTTGTGAATTAGTTAAGAAGGATTCTTACTCAGGAGTTAATTGACCTTGTTATTTAGGGGAGTCAATAACAAGATGAATTATAATTTTCATTGCATTAACTTGGATCATTGAGTGGTAAGAGTATATTATTGAGAATTTTATAATATATCACCACTCTAGGTATATCCTTCATAGAATTATCTTGATATTTTTTTTGGTATCTTATGGGCGGTTGGGAACATTATATCATGAATTGTTTGGGATGGAAAGGATATTGACTCTAAGAATTAAACTGATTGTTTTTGGAACTTCAACAAGTACATGTAATTAAATATTTAATTCCATTGAACATAAATGAATTTATTAGTGTATTAAACACGAGAATAACAAAGATGGAGGCCTCAGGGTGTTTTGTAGGTGTTTTCTAATACACCTCATTCACATATATCTATCTCATAGTAGAAGTTTGAACATAAATATTATACTCTTGGAAAGGTGAGTTGTAACATTATACCTCATGTGAACTTGTTGTTATAGTTCTTGTTCCTATTTTTTTGTTAATTTTAAGAGATATTATCAATTAGTTATCTATATAAAGCATGTGAATTATCAATAATTACTCTTCTTGAAGAAGTTCCTAGTAGGTTATTGTTCCATCCCATCAATCCTTGGTAAACAAGAAAAAGAAGTGATGTTCTTTATAAGGATGGTGTGGAGAGGATTCCGTCAATTTCATGAACCATTCCTAAAACTCATACAGATTTTCTCAACATTTTTATTAGATTCCATGAATCTAAATCCTTAGTTATGAACTCCATGATCAAGGGAAACATTTTTGGAGGAAGTACATGTGTTTCTCATCCCATGATGTGACTTCTCTAGTTTGTATATTGTAGATAAAGTCCTTGGATTACACTATAAGAGATATGGGAAATCCATCCATATTATTTGACCCACACCATATCCTTTGGTTATGAATCCATTTTAAATTTCTTTATATTATCTCAATGGCCTATTAAGATATTCCCCCAATAATCCATTATATTTATGAAAATTTACCATCATTCAGGTTTTAAGGTCATAATCTTATTGATTTTTCAATAAGATTATTAACTATTAATGTCAAAACTAGTTGAATGAATTTCTATCAAGGTATGATTAACTTAGTTAAAATTGTCTCCAATAATTTCACTTCTTGATGTAACTCTGGTGAAGAATTATAAGAGGATTAAGAATTAGTGAATCGAATGTGATACATTCTATTTCCTATTGTTCAATGTTTATTATATTTTGAAGTCTTCTGATTGCAGTCCTCAAAAACATGTGTTTAAATCCAATGTTGTTAGAATTACTGGATCAATACATTCATTGATATAATTTTTTAAAATAAATTAAAAATAAAAACTATCATCCTCAGTAATAATTCTATGTTGTTGCATGTGATGTAATGGGATCATCATAAAATGATTTTTCTACCAATTAAAAAATATAGTATTAGTGGGATTCAAGTTATATCTGGAGAAGACGATTATAAATATGTGTTTTATATTGTTTAATTGGTTAATTGTGTGTAATTAGTGAATGTATACATTGGTATTAAATTTAATTTTTAAAATACTTTCCAAAACACATATATCTCTTCTCCTCGTGTTAAATCATGATTAATTTCATAAACCCCCCCATATTTATCTCTAATAAGGTGTAATATCACATGATTTCTCACAATTATAAATTTTTTATTATTAAAAGGAATTATGTAACAACTAAATCCTATTAAATTTTTTATCACATTGATTAGAAAATTTTAATCACCATCGGACTAATCTACTACGTATGAACACAAGTACAAGACAACACAAAATTGGCTTGTGTGTAAAATCTAGTGAGAAAGGGAAGATGAATTGAAAGTGAATATTAATGTGTAAACATCCAAATCATCTTTAAAATATAAATAAATATATACATAAACATAATAGACATTCAATTTTGGTGTAGAATTCATCAATAGATAGAATAATTGGAACGATATCAACTCGTCCACTAATGGATTGATGTTTCATTATAGAAGTTATTATTGAAAAAAAAATAAACATGAAAAGGTACAAAACTGTTTCCCCTGATCTCAATTGAACCAATATCTCTATTAATCATCCTTCCGCAATGAACAGAGGAACTTCTTATCAAAATTTCTCTAGGTACACCCACCCTTATTCCATGTGATAGAAATCATTTCATACTCCATCCTAGAGAAGTTATAATACTATAAAAACATATTCTTTAATTTATTGGACAAGATTAATTGATTTCTTTATCTTATCATGCACATATGTATCGATGAATGGATATGATATCTTAAATAGTTTAAAATGATTTAAATTCCACCTATGATAGAGTAATATTAATCCCTTAAGCATAATTGAAGTAGTAATTCTTCACTTCTTTGCAGCTTCAGTGAAAGAATATTTTTTATTCACTGTTCATGTGAGGAGTATCACATGATGGAGAGTGTAGGATTATATAAATATAAGAGTAAGTAAATTTTTCAATCATGGATTGGCATTGTATTTGAGATTTTATGTCAAAAAATTAATTTTAGTGCATTTTTAACTCTTATTTGAGCTATGAAAAGGACATTTCTATAATGACAAGGATATGGACTCTATAATTATGCTTTGAATAGGTTATTCAAATAGAAAATTAGATTAATATCAAATAAATTTCCATCAATGAACATGGGTTCTCGCTTATCACGTTTATAATAATGCTCAAAATCTAAATCTCTACATTTCTAATTTGGGTGAGGTAGATCAATAAGGTAAATGTATCATAATTTTAATAATCATCCATCCGGGTGAAATATCACTATTAATTTGATTATCATACTTTAATAGATCTAAAACTAGTTAATTGGGGATTTTCAAGGTCTCACTATCCTTAGAATCTATACAACACACAAAATTTTTCAACTAGAGATAGATGAATTTAACACCCACGTCATTGTCATCGATTTCTATAGAACATTCATGACTTGGTTCCTTATTCGAAAAAAGTGGTTCTCAAGAATTTGGAGCTCCCATGTCTAATTCCAAACATTTGTAAATTTGGTTAATAAATGTTTTTGGTTTGATGATCATTGGTCGGCCTCAACCTAGTTTGGATGATCTTGTTTCATTCTTGACTTGTATCATCTCCCTCATGCGTGATGGAAAGCGTGGACTCGCAGCATCAAAAAAGTTCTATGAGCTTCAACATAAGTTCTTCATTGATTGGGATCATAATACCCAGGAACCTCATCATCTCAAGTTCTTAAATAGTATCTGAAGACCAGTCACCTCTTACTCAGTTCATTCCTCTGAGCTTGGTGCAAGAAGTAGATTATGTCATTGGGTTAGTTATTGAAGCTTGATGCAGATTTAAGTAAAAATTGTTTTCATGATGGGAGTTTGTGCATGTATTTGAAGGGATACATTTTTAATTTTCTTATATGGTTCCATGTAAATATATATCATAAGTGATCGAACTAATCATCTTCATGGATTGTGGAAAATTGGGGCTATTGTTCTCTCAATGTTGTGGTTGCAGTTACATGGTTGTGAGGAGGCATGCAGTAGGTTTGAGATGAGGATGTAGAAACATGAATTTATATTTCATGTTAGGTTGTAGATGTTCTTGTTGTAGATTGGAAGTAGAGGTATGGTCACTAATTTGGTAATCATGAAGGCAACATGATGGATTTAGTTTGAGGGATCAAGGATCGTTGATAGATGACTCAGTATAACTAGACTAACCATGAGGTGATCTTGTCGTAACATGAGGGGAGATAACAATATTCACTTAGATTATTTTTTGGTCAGTATACTGACCGTGATGATGATGTATGGAAAGATATTTTCCCCTTTTCTGGTATATATATTTACCATGTGTTCTTTTTGTAGTCACTTGGACCCTTTTTCAAAACAAATCACTTGAATTGTCAGTAGACCAACTGCCAGAAGATAGTGTAATGGTTACATTCATTTCTAGATACGGTCTCTTCCCACATGGTCACTAGAGTGACTATAAGGAAACCAAAATATGTATTCATGACCCATTTTAAAATTTATATATACATAAACCTACATTTCAAAAATTAAATTTTTTAGTGTAGATAATTACCCATTAATTTATAAAAATTAAAAGAATATTGAAATTAGCTTATAACACCTTCAATTTAATTCCCCAATTAATGTTGGAATTATTTTAATAAATTAATTGTATAATTGGAAAAAAACATCAATTGTCCAAATCAACTATAGAAATATAATCATGGTTTTATATATTAAATGTAATTCATGCAATGTCCAAAACACATGGAATATCTACCTTTAGAAATTCCTCCATGAAAAATCAGAGTTGAAACAACACATTTGATTTATTTCCAACACGTGAATTTAAAAATTAAATAAGAAAATTATATTTTTGAAAATAATTGTATGGGTTTTCAAACATGATTCCAAATTAACCAAAACATTTTTTTCATCAAAAATTAAGAGCCTTAAACTATGAAATTTCAAATTCATGATCCAGTTTCATATTCCCAACTAAATTCAAATATTGAAGAAATTGTTAAAACTAAAATTAATGTATATTATTCATGATGTTTAGAATATTTAAATTTCAAAGGTTTACGATTAAATATAAGGTTAAATTAAATGAAATATAGACAATGGAAATTGAAATTTTCTTTTATCATCAAATACACTAGGGAGTGATACAATTATTCATGTTGAAATGCCTATTATAAGAATTACATTTGATAATTTAGAATAATACTAACTTCTAGAGGATATATCTCCTCGTTACATAACACTACTTCTTGGACAACCAATATTTCTGGAGTCATCAAAGTCAGTACACGTCCACTATTATAAATTAAATCTAGCACCACCTTTTGGTTCCAACAAAAAACATTATGACTGTAAACATATGAAACTTCAAACATACATTTGGTTGAAAAAAAACATCTTGATAACGAAATAAACATTAATTCCTAGTTAATATTTTGAAGAATTATCAAAATTATTTTAATATTACTTAATTATTTGATTTCGAAGTTTCATATTATCCATACTTAATCTAATTCCAGGACAATGACCATTTATAGTACATTCAGATCACCTTTGGTTCATTATTTAATGTCTAAACTCACATTATACTTCTATACACTGATTTTAAATATATCATAATGAAATTTATTATTATTTCATAATGTTTAACAAGCAATGTCCCCAGGTTCAATTATCTTAATCCCTAGTTACTGAAAACTTTCCTTAATCATTAATCCATCAACTAAGTCCAACAACCAGTTCTTTTGGCTTGGAATTTTTTTCTTTAATTTAATATCTTATTAAAATTTCCCCAACCTTTTCTTATATATATTACATTCCGATAGAACATCCAACGAGGGTCCATGTTTCACACACTTCATACCACCCAGACAATGAACCGAGATTATCCAATAGTCCCATCTGGTGGGTAGGATTCATGTGGCCCATTTCATAAGACATCCCTCCCCATTCCTACGATAGGTTTATATGGCCCAAGTTGATATCATCTGATCATACAATAGAGGATCTCATTCATGCCACCAAACAATAATATAAATGACTTCCCTCACACCCTGGGATACAAAAAAAAGCCAAAACAATCTGATCATAGTTCGGACGGATCATAACACCCTGTTGTGCCCTCACCAGTCCTTCAGCAAGTTTCTTATAGGTTTTTCTAATGAGGCGTGATAAAAAATATTTTCAATACTATGTTAGAAACATGACATCAATCATAATGCCATTCAGTTATGTACAAAGGAATTAGAGGCCCTCCCGCCATTCATCCAAAAACTGAAAGGCAGTATAGGTTTTTCTTCATTTCATCCAAAAAAATTAATTAGATATACATTACTAAATGATAATTTTTTTGATTAATTTTTGTTCATATATATATATATATATCAATAAAACAAAATTTTTCTACAGAATGTTTCTTCTATTTAAAATATATCATTTTTACCATTAAAGTAGTCTATAATTCTGAAAGAAACCCTCACTGATGGCTCTCGTTTATAAGAGGCTTTTCCCAAGAAATCATTTTCTATTTTTGATGTGGGATTGAGATTCTCCCTTTCCAGTGCAGGATTAACAATATTTTATTATTAATAATTTTTAATCATGAAGTGCCCAGATCAGTGTGAATCACTGAGAGGGGGAGGGGGTGAATCAGTGATCCCTTAAAACTTTTTACTAATTGATTCTTATCAATTAAACCTCTATGGCTGGTTAAAGCCTAGATCCACTCTTCTTGTATCTCTCAACCTTTCCCGAATGATGCAGTAATGAAAAGGCACAGGACACAAGGATTTACAAGGTTCGGCACCAAAAGGCCTACATCCTTGCCATGCTCTCCCAGCATGGATTCTCCCATTATAATATGTTAGTATTACAATGGTCGATACAGCTTCCCACCGTATCTCTCCTGAGTCCCACAGGAGGGTCTTTATACTGCTTCACATAGTGTTACCAGAGTCCCACTGGCCTGCTCCAGAATCCCACTGAAGAATTCTTATCCCTGAGTCCCACAGGGTCTTCTCTTGGCTCCTCGAGTCGCACGAGTAGCTCTTCTTCACTTTAAGTTCTTCAAGTATCCTCAGCAGTCTAGGATAAAGACTGCTGGCCTTGCTCTGTACCTCTGATCACTTGTGATGATCAGGTCTTCTCGTCTAGCTCAGGCTTTATCACCTTCTTCTTAGGATGACCTGGCTTCTCTCTTCAAGAATCTTCAACAGCCTCTGATAAGGTCTGCTGGTCTTGCTCAAAGCTTCTGATCACTTCTGTTGATCAGGATCTTCTCAATCACTGAAAACTCAGACAACTGATATCTCTAACTTCAGTCTGGATTCAGTCTGACTTCACATCAACTTCATGCACTGAGTGCATGGTATCTCTGCATCCTCATGCACTGATTGCATGACTTCTCAAATTCTTCAAGAACACTTTGTCTTGGACTCCTCAAATGCACACAGCCTGATTTATCTTTGTTCACGTGTGCATGTGCATGCATGCAAGCATGCACTTCCCTTTTTCTCTTCTTGGTGCAGTAAACCCTTAGAGGGTGTAGTATCTTTAAGCACACACCTTCACTGAACTTCACACACTTTATTCAATTTGGTTACACACTTAGAAGTGTGTTATACTCTAGTGTGAGGATCTCCTCTTTCTTCCTTCTTCTAAGTGTGTTCACTTCACTTAGTGCACACACACTAGGTTCGGCCTTTTAGTTCTTTTGCACACACAAATGCCTATGGCCTTCTTCCCTTCTTGTACTCTTCCACTTTGCACACACACTTTGTTTTTCTCTTTTAAACTTCAAGTGTGCACAACCACAAGGCTACGGCCTCTTCTTGTTTAGTTCAAGTATGCACAAACAATTTGCACACACAATAGCTTGGCCTTCACTTCTTCTTGCACATAAATGGCTACGGACAACTTGTTTTCTTTTTGCACACATGTAGGATTAGGTGTTTTCTCCTTTTAGCACACACACACTTGGTGTGTAATTCTCATCACCCGAATCTCCTACTGCCCATATGAAGGCGCGCAAGTGCTTGATGAGCCGCGGGGTGCACAGGCACTCGGGTGTGCAGGATGCAACACCACGAGGCGAGCAAGCCACAAGGGTGAGGAAACCTTGGGCGCGCAAGCTACTCATGCCGCGCAAGTATGCGGGCAGGGAGATCTCTTCCTGTCGCACAAATAATGCGCGCAGGGGACCTTCGAAGCCTCGGGTGGCTCCGGAACCTTCAGCCGCGCAAGTTCTTTGCGCGGGGCTTCTACTTCGCGAGGCACAAAGTGCTCCGCGGGACTTTGTGTTTTCAACAAAACTTCAGCAAGCTTCTTTGGAGCCTCGGGCTCTTCTTTTATAGGCGAGGCAGAGGCGGTTCATCCGCGTGATCCAACTCAAAATCCCGAGATCTTCGGATCTTCAAAAATATTTTCAAATCTTGATTTTTATCCTCTGTTTCACGCGGGCTTCTTATATTTTCTCCTCCTCCTCGTGCATGCACATGAAACCGCATGCATGGCCTCTGTTTGGCCCATCCCATGCAAAACATGAACACCGTGTGGCCTCGGCACTTCGTTTGCCTTCGGCCTTCATCAAATTTCTCCACTAGTAGCATGCAAGCTCATTTTAAAGCATGGATGTGTTCGTTGTGGCCGGACGAGCTCAATGGAGTCTTCGGATCAAACTATGGTGGCCGGGAGCTCGAAAACAGGTCGTCGGGGAGGCTCTGGTTCAGCGGGAGACGTCGGGTGGCACGGGGTGTCCTCGGCTCAAGCTCGAGGAAGGAGATGCCTCGGAGCCGTTGGATCGGGCGATCGAAATACATCGGATGGCCTGGATCAGATCGCCTCGCCGCGGATCAGATGTGCGGCCGAGATCTGGCGCGCGATCGATCGTGCGGCCAGGATCGCTCCCGCGGAAAAATTCCGCATCCCACATCGAATCCTCACCCGGTTTTCTCGCGGCTTATCAACTAAGCGCTCCCCCAGCCGGCTCAGTTGAATCCTCTCCCTCCACGGTGCCGCCCCGCACCGTGTTCTCCCTGCGGGCGCGCTCTGCGCCCCCTCTGCTCCCTGCGGGCGCGCTCCTAGTGCCCACTATGCACCTCGGGCGCGCGGGTTTCACCACCGTGTGTCCTCAGGGGCTTACACACGGCCCCCTGCCGCCTTGTTCTTGCACCATGGGATCCCCCATGGGCGTGGCGCCTTAGGCCCACAAGTGCCTTGGGGTTGAACCCGTGGGCTGGCCTTGGCTGGCCTAATTTTTGGCAAAGGCAAATATAATGACTTTGTTAAAAACAAAGTATTCAATGAGTTCAAGCCATATCATATACCAAATGCCAAGCCACTCCAAGCCTTCTTCCTTTCTTCTTCTTCTTAAGAATTCCATCATTTCTCCTCTCATATGATCTCTACTTAGAATATGGAATTCCCAAGGTTTCTTCTTAATCTTCTTCATCTCCTCTTCCATATGTGTTCAATACTTAGGAGGGACTTCTTCAACTGAATCTCATAAATCACACATGTTCTTCAACATTCTTCATTGATCTAATCAGAGATCAATTGGATCTTCTTCTGATTCACACGCACTAAGAGTTAGTACATGGACTTCTTTAATCCACTTCATCCACTTAGAAGTTGTGGATGGATCCCATTCAACTCCTCATGCATTGTCAATACAATGCATGGTCTTCAAACATTTTTGTGACATTGTATCCAGTTGATACAAGTTCTTGGAACTTTAAGAACCGCTCAACAATCGTCTGATTTTCATGGAGAATGTTTCAACCACAATTTCCAATACCACTTAGTGAATCTCCTAAGTGACATGCATCTTAGTACCATGGCCATTCTCCTTCATCACCATCACCATCACATCCTTTGACATTCACATCTTGACTCCTTGACATCCATTCATTCCAAGACAACTTCATGCCTCATTGACAACAAATGCAACACAGTGCTCTTCAATCTCCCCCTTTGTATTTTTTGTCAATACACCACTTCAGCACATATGAATGGGTCAATATGTGTGCCAATATTTTCTCCCCCTTATTGGCAATCAAATGCAAAGGTGTGGTGTGGTCCACTTTCAAAAAAAATCTTCCTCCCTTTGAATAGCATCTTCTTGAAAATCACTAAGAGAGGGATGATGCCACATGTTCTTCTTTAGCAAAGAACCTTTAGTAAATCAACTCTAAGTCTACTTGGGCTAACCCGGTGTAGAAAACAAGAGTGATGTAACCAAGGTACTCAATGCTGTCCAACATTCACTGTACATGTGAGATCATGCTTCAGGGGTTTGAAATTTTTCAGATATATCAATGAATTGCTAAATCCTGCACATACTTCACAAAACTCATTAGAAAGTTCAGTGCAATGATAAAGCTCCCCCTTTCATCCATTTGTCTTCAATCCATACTCCCCCTTAATTGACAAGATGAACTCAATTAAGAAACAAGGGATGAAAGTATGATTGGAATACCTTCACTTTTCTTAAGATGGTATTAATCTAAGAATCCCATCTTCTTCAGATTGGCTCCCCCTCAAGGGGTGCACTCCATTCTGTCCAAACCATCCTCCAGATGAGAATGATCATCATCTTCAATTCCCTGCAATGTTAGCACATGTATATACCAAGAGTATAAGGGAATAAGATGGAACCTCCTTGGTTCATCAATGTGAACAACAAGGTTGAGAAGATTCTCTCAACTGAGATGTCCCATTTTCACCAGTCTTCACACTTGCACATTTGATCTTCATTGATGATTGTGCTGGTGTGGTTCTCAAAACATCTTCATGTGAAACCTTCTTCTTCCCTTTTGCTTTAGAAATTTCCAGAGCTTCATCTTCAACTCTTTGTAGTTCTCTGGCAAGTTGCAACTGATGTGGCCATATGACAAGTAAATCATTTGGAAGAGTGGCCCCAGTTCTGGAAGTTCCACATGGTTCCTTAGATGCTGTCAAGCTACCTTTCTTAGGCAAATTGTTTTCAATCAATCCCTTCTTCTTCTTCTGGATTGATTGTCTTTTTGAGTCCAGTCTGCTTCTATTTAATTTCATGGCTTCTTTACAAAGATCCATGATATGTCCTTTCTTCCCACAGTAGAAGCATTTCTTGGTGGTCCTTCTGGATGCATCACCCTTCTTGGACTCAGACTCCAAGGACTTCTCTTCATTTCTCAAACACTTATTGGGAGCATTTTCTACTTTCTTATTGCTTCCCAAGGAATCTTTTTGAGCCAGGTTCTGTGATCTTTTCTTCTTTTGAGCTCTGGATACAGTTGGAGACTGACATGTATCTTTTTGACCACTTTTTCAATCATCCCAGATGTTGTCAAGTAATCCAAATCTATTTGCAGTAAACAGATGTCTCTGGACCTGTGGATGTTGCTTTTTTTCCTCTGGCTTGCTCCCCCTAGGCATGGGCTTCCTCTGTGCTTTGGCATTCAGTAGATTGTACCAACAATCCTTTGCACAATGCCCATACTTGTTACAACACCAACATTGACCCACAAATCTTGACCTTTTGATTCCTTCTGATTGTAGGGTACTTGTCTTGAATTGCTGTGTTGTTTCAGGAGAGCATTCTTTCTTCACTGTCTTCATCCATACTTGTTTGGAATTATTTTTCCATCCTGCACTTTTTGTGGAAACACATTTAGAAACATGAGTACAAGATGGGATGGATGGTACCTTCTTTTTAGAAGATGTTTCCCTTTCATTTGAGGATGTCTTTCTTTTAGAATCATCCTTCTCAAAGCATACTTGATTAGAAACATTTCTCCTTTCAGCTGACTGGGAGGCTTTGGCTTTGGGTGATTGCTGATTTTTCAATATCACCTCCAGTTCTAAGCATTTCATATTGAGGGAGTTCTTCTCATCCTCAACCAATCTTAGCCTTCCTTCCCAATTTTCTTTCAGCTCTTTCATCTGGTCATCATGCACCTTTTTCAATTCTTGCAATGAGTTGTCAAGCTCCTTCACCCTATTTACTTTGTCTTCAAGTTGAGCATTTCTGACATTCATTGAAACTTTGTGCCTCTTTTCCAGTGCATGGAAAACATCTTTGATCATTATCATAAAGATTTCTTTCTCAGAAAGGCTTCTTTGCAATTCTTCAGCAGTGTCTTCATATCTTTTAGTGCAAAGAGAAACGGTTTCATCTTTAGCCTTCACCAGCTTTCTGAGAGTGTTGGTTATGCCAAACATTTTTTCCAATTGGACTTCCAGAGAATTGGCTTCATCTTCTAGCTGTAATTTTTCTTCTTGAAGATCAAGGAGGCCTGTAGCTATACACATTGCCACTTCCTTGGGGACTGTTTTCTGAAGATATTTGATTGCATTTAGAAGATCATTGTTTCTTCCATCTTCATCACAGCTAGAGCAGGCTTCATCAGAAGAATGATAAAAGGAATTGTCATCTGATGTGACTTTCACATTTCTTTCCATAGAAGGAGTTTCTCTGATTGCACCAGCCTTCTTCTTCATCTTCTTTGCCTGTTTCTTCATTCTGTTTTTCAGAGTCTTGGCAGATATCTCCATTTGAGGTTGTTCTTTCATTTCCTCAAATCTGCACTCCATATAGACTCTCTTGGATCTTTTAGAGGTAACCTCGCTCTGATACCAATTGAAGTGCCCAGATCAGTGTGAATCACTGAGAGGGGGAGGGGGTGAATCAGTGATCCCTTAAAACTTTTTACTAATTGATTCTTATCAATTAAACCTCTATGGCTGGTTAAAGCCTCGATCCACTCTTCTTGTATCTCTCAACCTTTCCCGAATGATGCAGTAATGAAAAGGCACAGGACACAAGGATTTACAAGGTTCGGCACCAAAGGCCTACATCCTTGCCATGCTCTCCCAGCATGGATTCTCCCATTATAATCTGTTAGTATTACAATGGTCGATACAGCTTCCCACCGTATCTCTCCTGAGTCCCACAGGAGGGTCTTTATACTGCTTCACACAGTGTTACCAGAGTCCCACTGGCCTACTCCAGAATCCCACTGAAGACTTCTTCTCCCTGAGTCCCACAGGGTCTTCTCTTGGCTCCTCGAGTCGCACGAGTAGCTCTTCTTCACTTTAAGTTCTTCAAGTATCCTCAGCAGTCTGGGATAAAGACTGCTGGCCTTGCTCTGTACCTCTGATCACTTGTGATGATCAGGTCTTCTCGTCTAGCTCAGGCTTTATCACCTTCTTCTTAGGATGACCTGGCTTCTCTCTTCAAGAATCTTCAACAGCCTCTGATAAGGTCTGCTGGTCTTGCTCAAAGCTTCTGATCACTTCTGTTGATCAGGATCTTCTCAATCACTGAAAACTCAGACAACTGATATCTCTAACTTCAGTCTGGCTTCAGTCTGACTTCACATCAACTTCATGCACTGAGTGCATGGTATCTCTGCATCCTCATGCACTGATTGCATGGCTTCTCAAATTCTTCAAGAACTCTTTGTCTTGGACTCCTCAAATGCACACAGCCTGATTTATCTTTGTTCACGTGTGCATGTGCATGCATGCAAGCATGCACTTCCCTTTTTCTCTTCTTGGTGCAGTAAACCCTTAGAGGGTGTAGTATCTTTAAGCACACACCTTCACTGAACTTCACACACTTTATTCAATTTGGTTACACACTTAGAAGTGTGTTATACTCTAGTGTGAGGATCTCCTCTTTCTTCCTTCTTCTAAGTGTGTTCACTTCACTTAGTGCACACACACTAGGTTCGGCCTTTTAGTTCTTTTGCACACACAAATGCCTATGGCCTTCTTCCCTTCTTGTACTCTTCCACTTTGCACACACACTTTGTTTTTCTCTTTTAAACTTCAAGTGTGCACAACCACAAGGCTACGGCCTCTTCTTGTTTAGTTCAAGTATGCACAAACAATTTGCACACACAATAGCTTGGCCTTCACTTCATCTTGCACATAAATGGCTACGGCCAACTTATTTTCTTTTTGCACACATGTAGGCTTAGGTTTTTTCTCCTTTTAGCACACACACACTTGGTGTGTAATTCTCATCACCCGAATCTCCTACTGCCCATATGAGGGCGCGCAAGTGCTTGATGAGCCGCGGGGTGCACAGGCACTCGGGTGTGCAGGATGCAACACCACGAGGCGCGCAAGCCACAAGGGTGAGGACACCTTGGGCGCGCAAGCTACTCCTGCCACGCAAGTATACGGGCAGGGAGAGCTCTTCCTGTCACACAAATAATGCGTGCAGGGGACCTTCGAAGCCTCGGGTGGCTCCGGAACCTTCAGCCGCGCAAGTTCTTTGCGCGGGGCTTCTACTTCGCGAGGCACAAAGTGCTCCGCGGGACTTCGTGTTTTCAACAAAACATCAGCAAGCTTCTTTGGAGCCTTGGGCTCTTCTTTTATAGGCGAGGTAGAGGCGGTTCATTCGCGTGATCCAACTCAAAATCCCGAGATCTTCGGATCCTCAAAAATCTTTTCAAATCTTGATTTTTATCCTCTCTTTCATGCGGGCTTCTTATATTTTTTCCTCCTCCTCGTGCATGCACATGAAACCGCATGCATGGCCTCTGTTTGGCCCATCCCATGCAAAACATGAACACCGTGTGGCCTCGGCACTTCGTTTGCCTTCGGCCTTCATCAAATTTCTCCACCGGTAGCATGCAAGCTCATTTTAAAGCTTGGATGTGTTCGTTGTGGCCGGACGAGCTCAATAGAGTCTTCGGATCAAACTATGGTGGCCGGGAGCTCGAAAACAGGTCGTCGGGGAGGCTCTGGTTCAGCGGGAGACGTCGGGTGGCACGGGGTGTCCTCGGCTCAAGCTCGAGGAAGGAGATGCCTCGGAGCAGTTGGATCGGGCGATCGAAATACATCGGACGGCCTGGATCAGATCGCCTCGCCGCGGATCAGATGTGCGGCCGAGATCTGGCGCGCGATCGATCGTGCGGCCAGGATCGCTCCCGCGGAAAAGTTCCGCATCCCACATCGAATCCTCACCCGGTTTTCTCGCGGCTTATCAACTAAGCGCTCCCCCAGCCGGCTCAGTTGAATCCTCTCCCTCCACGGTGCCGCCCCGCACCGTGTTCTCCCTGCGGGCGCGCTCTGCGCCCACTCTGCTCCCTGCGGGCGCGCTCCTAGCGCCCACTATGCACCTCGGGCGCGCGGGTTTCACCACCGCATGTCCTCGGGGGCTTACACATGGCCCCCTGCCGCCTTGTGCTTGCACCATGGGATCCCCCATGGGCGTGGCGCCTTAGGCCCACAAGTGCCTTGGGGTTGAACCCGTGGGCTGGCCTTGGCTGGCCTAATTTTTGGCAAAGGCAAATATAATGACTTTGTTAAAAACAAAGTATTCAATGAGTTCAAGCCATATCATATACCAAATGCCAAGCCACTCCAAGCCTTCTTCCTTTCTTCTTCTTCTTAAGAATTCCATCATTTCTCCTCTCATATGATCTCTACTTAGAATATGGAATTCCCAAGGTTTCTTCTTAATCTTCTTCATCTCCTCTTCCATATGTGTTCAATACTTAGGAGGGACTTCTTCAACTGAATCTCATAAATCACACATGTTCTTCAACATTCTTCATTGATCTAATCAGAGATCAATTGGATCTTCTTCTGATTCACACGCACTAAGAGTTAGTACATGGACTTCTTTAATCCACTTCATCCACTTAGAAGTTGTGGATGGATCCCATTCAACTCCTCATGCATTGTCAATACAATGCATGGTCTTCAAACATTGTTGTGACATTGTATCCAGTTGATACAAGTTCTTGGAACTTTAAGAACCGCTCAACAATCGTCTGATTTTCATGGAGAATGTTTCAACCACAATTTCCAATACCACTTAGTGAATCTCCTAAGTGACATGCATCTTAGTACCATGGCCATTCTCCTTCATCACCATCACCATCACATCCTTTGACATTCACATCTTGACTCCTTGACATCCATTCATTCCAAGACAACTTCATGCCTCATTGACAACAAATGCAACACAGTGCACTTCAAATCATTTAATTAATAAGTATTTATTAGTAAAAAATGATAATTTTTTGTTAATGTTTACTACTAAATATTATTAATTTACTAATCTATATTAATAATATTTTAAATTATATTATTTAATACTACTAATTAGAATTTAATATTATTATTAAATATAATAATTTGAAAATATTTAATAATAAATAACTGTTTTCAGTTAATTATAAATTAAATAATATATAATAAGGATTAATAAATATTAACAATAACTGAATAATAAATAATAAATATATAATTTGTTATTTTTATTTTTATTAATTTATTACTAATGAATAATATTAAATATTTATTCGTAATTACTGTTTATTAGAAATTAAAGTTTTTAAAGAATAAATTATATAATTTAATCAATAATATTAAGTAATTAATATGAATTACCAATAATTATTTATTTACAAAATAAAAAATTAAAATTTAATTAAATTATCATTCCCAATTTAAAAATTTAAATACTATTAACAAAATTTAGTAATTTAATAATAATTTTCAATATTTACAAGTAATGGTATAATGATAATTAATATTTTATAATTAATTAATTTTTTAATTTCAAATTAACATTAATACTAGGTAATTACAAGTTGTATAATTACTGATAAATTAATAACTAATAACTATATTAATATTTTTAACAATTATTTCTAAAAAATAACTTTAAATATTAATTTATAATTAACAGTAGTCAGTTATTAATATATATAAGAAATTATTATTATGATATATTAAATCGTATTATTTAATTAATATTTTTTTTAGTAATTGTTGTTTATTTGAAAAAATTATTTAAATAATCAATACTACTATAATAATTATTAATTATTAATTAGTAATTAAATAATTTAATCGTTATTATTAATATTTAATAAATAATGATAATTTTAAATATTTTTTAGTAATTAGATAAAAATAATTAATAATATTTATTAATAAATTAATAATTAATTAGTTAATTAGTAAGAATTATTTTTAATAAGTAATTAAATATTTCCCAAAATTTCATTTTTTAATAATTAATAATTAAAATATTATTTTTAATATCTAATATAATAGTTTTAAATACTTATTAGTAATTATTATTAACAAGTAATTAATATTTATTAGATATTAATATTATTAAATTGTAAATCACATTATTTAATTAATTAGATTCTAATTGTAAATTAATTATTATTGTTAATTACTTATATATTTAATTATTATCATTTAATTAAATAATTATTGGTTATTAATATGAATTTCTAAATAATATTATTTGCCATTTCAAAATATTAATTACTAATAAAAAATAATTACTAATAAATATTTATAATTATTCTTCACTTACAAATTAATTATTATTATTATTATTATTATTATATCAATTATTTATCTATTAATTATTTTTTAATATCTATTTATTTTAGTCGATTTAAAATATAATTAATTAATACCTATTATTTATTTTTAAATATTTTTAAATTAATTAATTATTTTATAATATTTTTAAATAATACATATTAACATTAATTAATTGATTAAAATTATTGATAATTATATATTCTTAATTCATTCTAGGAAAGGATGATCTTGAATCCCACATCAAAAATGCAGAATGATTTCTAGGGAAACCCCTCTTATAAAATGATGCCTTTGGTGAGGTTTTCTGTAATAATTCTATACTGCATTAATTGCAGTATTTCTAGAAATTAAATACCTGACGAATTCATCTAAATTTTTATATTATATATATAAACAAAACACAACAATGTAAAAATAAAAATAAACATTTAAAATACATAAAAATATTTATTTCAAAGAAGTAATATTTTAGTTGGAAGGTGGAAGGGCCCCAGACACCTTTTGACATAACCAAAAGGTGGTAGGGCCACTTCAACCTTTCTAACAAAGTTTTGAATATATTTTTGTCCTAGAAACAATTAAAAATTTTAAAAACAAAAAGAACACTCTCTCACCACCATTTTCATCACCCACATTTCTTTTTTTAAGTGTGTGACTTCGAATTCCGAAAACTTCTACTTGATGCATTGTCTCATCCCAAATATCCAAAAAAAAATCATGAATCATTTGTTATGGAACCAAAAATCTATAAAGAATTTCTAAATTTGACAAACATCTCTTTAGGATAACTTTCAACCTATTCATTGGATTGATTTCAAATTTATTGCATAATATTGATTTTGAAAAATATATATATTAGGGTGTGTCGTGCTCTAAAATATTTTTTAGTAGATCTCTAAATTATCCAAAAATAGAAAATGTAATCTCTCAAAGATTTACATATAAAAACCATATCCAAAATTATCAAATAATATATCATTGGACGCATCAGGGGATGGAAATTAATATTATTGAATCTCAATAGTTCATTCGTATATTATGGTCTTTCAAATCAATATATATATTATAGAAAGTTAATATTTTCTCTATAATTATTTATAATATGTTTTTTGGATTTTCTGTATCCTAGGATCAATATTTTCATCATGATTAATAGAATATCAAGAAAAAAATTTATCAATAAATTCAACCATTTTAATCTTGAAAGAGAAGAGAGAAATTCAATGTAATGAGTGACATTAATAAAATAAAAAGAATAAAAAAACTCATTGTAATCTGGTCATTTTTATATCTCTCTTGTAGGTCTTCCCTTCTATTTGTGAGCCTCCATGGCCATGACCTCCACCCTCTAAATCTATCACCCCTTAAATGATGAATATAAGGCCTAGAATAATGGTTACATGGAAAATAGAATAATATCTTGAATTTTTTAAAATAAATAATTCTAAAAATATGAATTAAAATTGTAAAATTCAATGTTGCTAAAAAATTATACAGCTTATAGCCTTGTGTAAAAACATCAATTAAAACTCAATAGTGAAGTATTTTTTCCATTTAAACATACAAAATAATATGTATATACTATTTTACACTTTTAAATCAAAAGTTATTATATAAATTTTATGATTAAATTTCTATATTATTACTATATATTATGTTATTATTATTATATACATAATATATCATCGTATGGGACAATACTCACCACTAATATTTTTTCATTCATTTTTAAAGTTATACATATACATATATATATATGCGTGTTTGCGTGTTTTTGTGTATATGTATTTATATATGTTTGCATTCTAATGTAGATAAAAATATATTAACTTGTGTATATATAGAGGTTTGGCATTCATATGTTATTACCCAAAGTGGTGATAGATTGAACCCAAGGACATGCCGTATAAATTAATTTTTAAAAAGCATTAATGTTTAGGTATCCAATAAATCTTAATAGTCATGAGATTTTACATGTTGGCTAAATATTATAATTAATCACCCTATTTAATTTACTTTTTTATAAATTCAATATTATCCATTAGGGTACCCTCTACTTCTTGAAAAGTAGAGTAAACCACCATCGCTTAACTCCTCCCAAATTAAATTACCATGGTTCTCCACCACTACCTCAACAGAATCTGAAGAGCCTCTCACCCTTATATTCCGTATTCTATAGCTGACTAAAGAAAATTACGATTTTATCTCTCTAACCATACATGGTGATTATGGATGGAATATAATGGATCTCAATTAATTATTTCATCCTTGTGATGTTTTTGTCTTTCCATCGATGAAATTTGAAGGTGTGGCTAATATTTTAGGGAAGGGTGTTGTGATTAAGAATTTGGAATTAGATGTCTGTGATGATTGTGAGGTCCAAGATACTATCTCTAAAATGGTTTTGGAACATATAAATAATGGTTATTCTTCTGTTATCCTATTGAAGAAGACAGACGTGAATGTTAATCAACCCTCCATACTAGAGAGTCAACTCGACTCTTGATTTTTCTCTGGTTTCTGATTATATTTGAAGACTCCAAATAAGATTATGAGGATCCAAGTTTTGGATTTTTTTTTAAGAGAAGCTGATATTGTTTAGCGTTCATTTTGAAAACTAATATAATATTATTTTCACATGGTTTTTGGAATAGTAATGTTCTAATTGAAGGAAACTTGAAGATATGAAGAGGTGTTTTATTCAGGTTTGGGGTTTTTACAGATGAGGCATATTTTCAATTGTTATGGGATTCTACCACATTATTTTCCCATCAATGAATTTGAAATAAATATCCTAGGGACTGGGAGATGTCTCCATTATATTGGGTATATTTCACTTTTAATATTAGGATACAAGGTTTGATTTAGTTTAGGTGAAAAAAAACAACAATCCAATATTGGATCATGGTCACTGGTCAGAATTAGTTCTATTGGCAACCCAATATTTTTTGGGATGTATTATGTACTCTAGGAACTCCTATAAAGCATGATAAGGAGTTTGAGAATTCCAAATATGGGTACTATACCCAAATCCTTGTTTTTTATTTTTTCACTCCTTATATTCAAAATATTAATTTAGATTCTAATGAGTTCAAGTTCAAATTATCTAATCAATATGAGAATGTGCTTCCCTTTTCCATTAATTGTTGTTTTATTAAACATATTAAGGATAATTGTCATATTTTCTTAAAGTGTTCCATTGTTAAGAAGCATGGGAACTTAGTTTACTATTCTAAATTTAAGACACCTATTCCTATTATTGACTGAGGATGAGAAGTAGTGAATGATAAAGGCGAACAATGAATGGTTTATGGTCTGAGAGAAGTGGGTTGATCATTAAGAGTCTGTGCACTTATAAGGATGGGGAGCTCAACCATCCTACAATGATAAAAACTTTATCACATGCTAGTACCACTTCTAAATTTACTAGATTTTATTTCAAACATAAGGGTTTGAATTCATATTTCATTCATCCTAGATAGTGGAGTGAATAGGGAACCACCACCTTGATATAGCTGGTTTCTGATAATGGCCATGTACATTAGGTTTCTTACTAGCATGGATATTTATATGAGGATGTATCACCTGAAGACATATCTAATGGTGACTTCGTTTACTTAAATGATGATTCCTACATCAAAGGATATTGAAAAGGAAAAAATTATAAATCCTACCCAGTAGAAGGTATAGGGAAAGGTTCAATGTTCACACCAGGCCGATGATTAGATGGATGTGAAAACTCCATGTATATCTATTAGGAATTAGAGAATACATGGTGAAACTGGTGACTTCTCTACCTATCTATAGGTTATGCTTTTGGATGCTTTAGGTTTCAGGAATGGATACAATAGGGAGTGTACCCTTAATGCAAGTACTGTTTTTTAAGGATTAAGGGGCCATATTAATTTGATACTGAGAAGGATTCAAGTTCCTTTGAGGGGGATTCCTATAGATGCAATAATTCTCATCAACACCCATGGAGAAAAATATTAGAGATGCATAAAACCTCTCTATTATTCTCACTGTATGCACCATAAATGCTATCATACTGGGAGTTCATGATGTACATGGACAAAAATGTAGGTCTCCATGTATTTCCACCAAAAATATGATCATGAATTTTTTATATGGTGATGTTTCAACCAATCTTAAAGTACTATTTCTTATGGATTCTCCATGATCAGGAAAAGGTCAGATAGGTGATGTTACGATGGATTTAAGATCATATAAGTGGGATACCCACAATGTTAATTAGGTTCATGACTCAAGGATATGATATGCATAAGTCCTACCTATTAATACTACTTCATGTTACATCACTCACATTGGGTGGAAAGTGGTTACCTAGGATATCCAAAGTTAGATGAAAGATGTTGTCAGTGTACCCTATTTTTATGATCTGTTAGCATCAATTAATTGTCCAAAATATGATTAATTTAATCTTTATATCCTTGAAAATAAATCCATTATAAATAAAAATAAAATTATCCTGGTATACAAATATACATTATTATATGATGATGGTATTTTTTCTCCTTCTATAGTGAATGTTAATGTTACAAAAGAGGATCTAAGGGTGGTCTCTTCTTCCCATTCTAGAATTTCTTTTTTTTTTTAGAAAACTTCCAGGATTCATGAATTTCCTAGGGATAAGTATTTGTTTATTGAGACCATACGATGGGATAATAACACAGATAAAAACATGATTTATGATAATCAATATCATCATGACTAGCTAATACGAAATGATTTAGATAGAAATAAAGATATTGGCTATCATAGAGAGAATAATGACCTAATATAAACAGATGATTAAGGTAGAAATTGAGAAACCCAAAAACAATGTAGAAGAGTTAAACTTTGAAAAGGTCAGGGAAGTTAACATGGAAGTGGTGGTGGACACAAGAATAGATGATTGTGTATGATTTATTGTTTTTTTGGGTTCCATGAGATCCACATTTCTATTTTTATATCCATTGACACATTATATGTTTTCTTTATTTTTTAATAAAATTTTTGGGCCATGGGTATTAACCCATGGATTGTCCCATTTTTAGTGATACTCACTAACAACCATCATTCATAATTAAACCAAACTAGCTTTGAACTATAATTTTCATTCCCACGGAGTACACTTCACACTTAAAACCCCATAAAACCCTTTATCCTAACTCATTTAATTACATTATTTAGTAATACACTCATTTCAAGGGCTAAATCCTCCTATGGTTATATCGATAATAAAAAATTAAAATCATATATTATTATGGAGAACTCATTTTTGAATTCTCCATCAATGAAAACAATGGAAAAAAAGATATTACAGAAATAAAAATTCATATTGAGAAGACTCAATGTGGTATTTCTTAGTGAATGAATATTAACTTAACACTACAACTTTTCATGTTGGTATTCGATTTTGATTCGATACTATTAACTATAAATATACAGTTTCACCGCATTAAAACTTATTTTCATGTTTAGATTAAAGAATAATTTATTAAATATATGTTATAGTATAAGGTTTCATAAAAATACAATTTATCATATTAATAATATATAATTTTTTAAATTTAATGAATTGATTTGTGAGTGTCTTTGAACCATTAATTGATGTATTGTGGGCCATGGCCAATCACTACGATGAGGCCCAATTTTATATGCATCTCTTAAAAAATTAGAAAAATGTATAGGGTTGGGTATTTTTTACACAAATGGTATAGAAAAGTATGAACCCCAGTCACAATTCTCAATTTTGATAGAGAAGTGTGAATTGGGTCCATGCTTGTCCCTCTTCCACCAAGGAAATGTGAACACTATTCACGCTTCCTTCGTGGGATTTTGAAAGGAGGTGTGAACGAGGTTCATGCCAAATGACATCACATTTTCTATAAAATCATGTGCCTACACCACCTATTTTTATTATTCTCCTCTATATTTTTCAATGAAGACCTAAAATAATTCTTTCTCAAAAAATATTTTCATCTTTTTATAAAGTAAAATTTATTTTTAAGATTTAAATTTTCTAATTTTTTTGATTTATTTCGTTTTTGTGGTTAAATTATTTAGTATGTATGGATGTGTGAATTATTTTCATTGGTATGATTCAATTACAGAATGAATTACTCATTTTTGTGTGATATAATTTATATATAATTTTTAGAAATTTTAAATATTATATTTATATAATTTAAATTCTATGTAGAAAATTATATTTATAATTAGGGAAATAATATTGTTTTAAAAATATATATATTTTTAATTTAAATGGTGTGTAATTAGATTTTAATAGATATATATGTATATAAAATATTTTATATTTAAAATATAATAAATTTAAATCATAATATTTTATACACTTAGGTAATTAGCTAAATATTTTTCAAAAATATATTTTTAAAAGTATAGTAGTTATATTAAGTATCATATTAAATTTTATTAAAAAATAAATATAATATTATTTTTTGTAAGGGTATAAAAAAAATAACAATAAAAAATAATTTTTAATTACGTTTAGTATAAAAAATTATTATTTCAAGTAATAATGTTTGAAATATTTTTACATTAATTTTGGAATATAGAAATATGACCCAAATTTTATTTACACATTTGAAATTTGATAAAATTAAAAATAACATAAGTTTATAGTTTTTTAATGTTAATTATTTATTTGGAAATAATTAGTAAAATTAATTATTCTTCCATGTAATAAAGTATAAAATATAATTAACTAAATTTGAGAAAGCAGATGTATTGAAAAATTATATATACATATATAATTTTTTACAAATTAAAATAACATTTGTTTATAGTATTTTAATTTTTATTATGTAATTAGAAATTATATTACATTATTTTTACTATATGTAATGATTTTAATTATTAAAATTAAACTATTTTAAGTATAAATAATTATACTTCTTAGTAATAATGTATAAAATACAATTAATTTTATTTTGGAAAGTAGAAGAATAGAAAAATACTATATATACTTATGAAATTTTAAACAATTAGAAAATAACATAAGTTTAATGTTTTTAATGGATATTATGAAAGGGAAAATTATATTAATTTTAATTAAATTTAATAAATGTTTTTGTTATATATATATACATAGACACCTTGAAAATTTTAAAATATTGGAATGAATGTTTACATGTTAATTATATTTTACATCCTATTATAGGTAAAGTTATATAGTATATAGGAAATAATAAGTATATCAAAAACACATTAAGAGTATTGTGTGGTTATTCATATTGAGATGAATAATCAATGCAAAATTGAAATTGCATGAATTCTTCTGTTTATGTGCTAATATAATTTTTTATAATGTCATTTTAATTTCCACGTTGATGAATTACATTTCATCCCTCTCTAAGTATGTAAGGACCTACGGGTCTACCTAAAAAATAGCTTGTATTTCATACCCATAGACCCCCAACATGAATGTGAGTTACTTTTTAATAAAAATGCATTTGACAATAGAAGTTTTACTTGAGTAGTTCAAGAGGAGGAATTCAGCAATATTCATTTTTGTTTGAAAGGAGGCGGGTGGTTGTTAAAATATGCGATAAAAGGGACTCATGGAGTTTACACATTGGTTATGGTTTTTTATCAGATAATTAAAATTGATTCAATATAATTATTATCAATAGGAAGTAATAGTTAATTATTCATAAGTAATTAACTTTTTGGAAACATTTGATGATGTGGTATAAAAAGATAATTTTTTTCAAATTTGATTTCGTAAAAATATCATCCAAAATATACATCAATAGAGATAAGATTTATATAGATCATGATTTGATATATAGTTTTCACATGTAGCTATGAATCATATTCACGAAAGTCATAATATACAAATGTTTATATACATATATATTATTTATTAATTATAGTTCATAAAGTGAAATGATTTTTAACATAATAAATATCTTAATTTTTTTAGCAATCAAGATTTTTCACTTATCTTGAAAATTATGTCTTATGTATGACTAAAATATCCTATTATAGGGAATACATCTCCATGAACTAATAACACCATATATGTCATGAATTAGTTTGAATGTAAAGTTTCAAAGAAATGTGATCAAATAATAACACATAGACAAACATTTCTCATTTGTGGTTTAAGATTCGAAGAAGGAAAAATATCTCATGCTATGTAAATAGAATGAACCAGAATGTAAATTTTGATTGAGAGAGATATATGATATATTTTTTACATATTGAAAGATAAACAAATTAGAAGGCTCACACACTTGTGTACATCCACGATTTCTACAAGATTTCTCTTCACTTCTTGCAATGTTTATATCAACTATTTCTTTAGAGATGATAGGAACATTCATGGATGACCAATACCCGTTATACAAGAATGAATAAAATAGTTGTTTAACAATAATATATCTTACAAAAAATCATTGAATTCAAAAAAATGCAATTCTAACAGTGTGTGGTGATTGATATAATCATATGCAATGTTTCCACAACTTATTAAGTTTTTGTCTCTAAAAAATAAGATTATTTATGACTACGCCACTATTGAATTTGTCTCCCCAGCCTCATAGTCGATCAATTAAAGGAGAAGTTCAACTGGATATTTTTTTGCGTTCAGGTCATGTATTGCAACTTCCCCATATTAAAAATAACTCATTTAGGTTGTTGGAACATTATTTTATGGAAATTATAGATATGTTATACTTATTTTGGACACACAAGATGATAATATTTCCCCTCTACCACTTGCATTCTCATGTTTTTTACGAGGTTAACATTGAATCCTAGAGTATGTGATTCAAATGTATATGCATTTCTGACACATAAAATAATTGAGTGTGTCTGATATCTAATCACCATCAAGAGCTTATAGAGTTTGTTAATTGTGATGGGGTTTTATAGAGAGAGAATAATTATTGACATTAATATTTCATGAGACATATTAAAAATAATGTGAATTAGAATTTCATATATAAGGAAATAGAAAGGCCATCCTCAAATTCGGTTTGTTCATATAATATTATTTTTTCAGGAAAAATTATCATCCCTTTAGATACATTATTGACTTGTGGTTTCAGTAAACAATCCCCAAAAAAAGTGTTTGGACAACAAATTTATGAAATTGAATGTGAAAATGAAGATGTATTTGATTATATGATGTACATTTAGAAGGATAAATTTTCATTTTCTTAATATGTTGGATGGTAAAATGGCCATATGACTACAAATATAGTGGATTTCATAAATGGGGTACTCAAGGGAGTAGGAAAACTACCTATCAAAGGTTTATTGAAATAGAAATTTTATAGATGGTTGATGTAATTTGTTGAATTGTCCCCACAAGCCTATCATAGGATTCAAAATAGAATTTATTTTCCTTAGAATTTCTAGGGTCTCATTGATTAGATACTACATGAGGCTTTGTGATTTTTTGTTCTAACTTTTTACTAGGTGTTGAGATGATTTAATGTAAAATAGTGCCATAACCATTTTACATTCAATAGTGGTCAAGTATAAGTGGTAGTGTTGGATAAAAAGTATTGTGACTGTGATCATTTATATGCAATTTTATATCTGTATGAACATCTGTTTTACGCTTTTTTATTAGTGAAAATATCCTTTGACCTGTTGTGTCATGTGGGCACTTTGGTTAATTCATATTGTGTATCTAGGATGCATGTTGGTGACTTTTGTTATATCACATCTCTTAGTGATCAGCCAATTGTCTACATTGATTTTTCTATGGTTTGTAATTTTGGTTTTTTCAATTTCGAATTATTTCATTTCTATCATTTTCCAATTATTGGATTGATATTACCAGGTTGCGCCCCTAGGGAAGACCAATGTCTACTTGGATCAGAAATGAGACTAATTGGCCTTAGTAATGTAGAGGGGTCTATGATAGATCATTTATCATGAATAATGGAACACTCATAAGAGATGTCCCCATGTGGAAGGAAAGATCTCCAATTCTCATCATCTATGATTTCATCTTTGTATTATACCATTAATTTGTATATTTTTCAGGCAAATTGTTCATTAATTAATCCTTTTCTTGGAATTTCTCTATTTGTGTCATCTTTCAACTCTAGTTTTTTTTAATTATGGATTCAATTTGTAATATTTTTATGATACTATAACTATTTAAAAAATAAAAAGATAACCGAAATGTATAAACATCAGTTCATCCTCAAAATGTATTGTCTCTAAATCATTCATTATATTCCCATGGACAAGTAAATATATCTTCCATACGCATGTTATATGAAGGTTTTCATCAAGAGTGATTTATATAATAATATTTTGAAAATTTAAGAATCATTCAATATTAGTAAAATAAATAATTGAAATGATAAAACAACAATAATAGTCACATATATGTGTTTTCCTCTTTTTTAATCATAAAGATGAAATATACATGCTAATTTTCTACCTCATTTGTAATGATGTAGATTTTTTTAATGGTTAAACTTTTATTGAATTAACAACATAAATTTAATGATTATATTACATGCTCAGATGGTAGGTACTCAATTGATCATATTCTAGGATAGGCATATTTCCCAACTAGTTTTATAGGGGTGTCTAGGGCATCCTTTGAGTGTATGAAGATCTAATAATTTCCATCATTAAACACCACCTCCCGCTATCATTCCCCTACTTTTCCGTGAAGGGTTAAATGGTGCAGTGAGGCACGAATATAAATTTTTTGATCATCATCTTAGTTTTCTTCTTGAAGAGAGATAGATTCCAGAGACACATACATTGCATTTTATAGAGGGGGTTCACTATTAAACTATAGGTTGTGTCCATTTTGTTGGGCCACGTCATCAGGGGTGTCATTGTGATAGACCAGGTCATAGAAGATTGGTTTGAGATTGTTCACAGATTACTGGGCATTGAGGTCTACAATGATTGAAGGCCCATCGTCAAAACTAGATTATGCATTCCATGGATAGACCAGAACTTCGCTCATCTAACAAATAATACCGATGAGAAAATCATTCATCTATTTTCATGTGCATAGATTCATTGTTTGATCTTTGGAATGGTATTCATTGATAATTCTTTTATATTTATACATTTTATGTATTTACCATTATTGGAGGACTTGGACTATGAAATGTTATATAGCTGGATGTATTCCTTTATCACATAACAATATAAGACAATATGAATCACATGTCACATCAAAAAGATACATATCATATGATGTGTTATTCTTAAATATATATGGTTAAGTGAGCACAAACCTCGGTTAGCTCTAAATGATCATGTGTTATTTCTTGATGATATTGTAGTAGAGTCTTGGCATGGTTGATGGTATGTTATTTCTTCCTTATAATGTCTAAATCAAGTGTATAACATTATATTATAAGACATAGCTATTTGAATGTTATATATAAGAGGGGTCAGGCATATTAGCATTTATATTTAGCCATACTTTATGTCTACACATAAATAATTATAATTGACAATCTTCGGATAGACTATGTAAGTGGATATTTATATTGTAAAGTCTTTATTTTGTTCTATACATGTATTCATTTATTAAATTATTATTCATTTTTTTTGATTTCATTGATTCCATATAACAAAGATATCATCCAGAGCATTTAGCCACATTGTATGACTATGATTTCGATTGGATCATTCATCCTTTGTTTCATTTTCATATTGTTCAGTGGAATAATATTGATTGGGTTATGAGGCAGTTCATATTCTGTCAACCCATTCCTGCACTGTCAAGTAAGTTACCTTCAAATCATACCCTAAATATGTTAGGGAATTCATACATTGATTGGAGGGCGTATCATACATGATATATTGACATGTGGGATAGACTACATGAGCACTGATAACGAGGGTCCGGTACAGTATGTATGCATTCATTCGATCTGCTGGATTATTATCCTTGGTACTACAAATACACAGAAAAATTTCATATGTGACACAGAAGTTTCTATCAGTACTTGTTAATAATTTTTCCTTCTAATATTGAAAAGATTATTTTATTAAAACTAATTTACAATAGAAATTGTTTTCAAAATATGCATGTATCATCAATCATCTATACATCTGAAATCTAGTATAGGAAAAAAAAATTGATCATGCATATCTTTATAGAGCAGTGAAATAGTTGGTTTCTCCAAAGGAAGATATTTAACATAACAATTTATTTGATATTCAATACGATGTTGAGGTTGTTGAGCCAGATATATATATGTTTCAGTGGGTAAATAAACTATTATGGATGTAGATGTGGCACGAGAGGAAGGTGATCATTTTCATAATAAAGATACTCATCAATATCTTTTTGTATAAGAGCCACAACAATAACCATAAGAACAGGCACAGATAGATAATGTAAACATGAAAAAATTTCTTTTACAAATAGATACTCACTCTTCTATGCTATATACATTATTATCCTCTGATTCCCTATCTTCCGCATCACAACATCCATCCTATTTTTATATTGGAGAGAGTTCCAACCAGTAGCCACTATCCAATGAGGCAGGACATGGTACAAGAGATGGGATTGTACATCCACCACCTACCACATAGGATGATGTGGAGTTGATTGTTTGTAATGATGTATAGGAGCAGCATGCGCCTGAGTATTGATGTATACAGACATGGAGTTGATGTATCATATATACACTTCGTTGTGGAAGAGAGGAGAATCCAGGACATAAATATAGATTAGATTAATGATAAATGTTGTATATTTTGGAAATCATTATTAATACATCAATTTAATATGTACTAATATATTACTTAATGTTTTATAAATCAATTATTTTATATAAATTTAAATTCATAAAAATAATTTTCAAAAAATAAGATACATTAATATTTATAACTATATTGAAAAAACTATTAATTTGTATTTTTTATTCATATTAATACCTAGTATTTTTATCCATATTATCTAAAATAAGTTATATTCTTAAATTTTCCATTAAATATTAATATTGTAATTATTTTGAATTCAATAAATATTATTAACATTTAATAATTAATTTATGATAATTATTTATTATATATATTTTGGATTATAATAATATGTATAAATGTAATAAATAACCATCTTAAGTTATCTATTAAACATTAAATATATTATTATTTTCAATTAAATAAGTGTAATTAAATATAATAATGAAAATTATATTACCTTTGAAATAAGTAATTATTTGATAACATAAGATAATATAATAATAATAATATAAATAATTACTAAATACATTTGAAATACATTTTTTATTTACATTATTATTAAAAAATATTAGCTATAATGCTATTAATTATATTATATTATTTAATAATAAATAATAAAGTTGATATTTACAAAAATCATATTAATTTATTAATAATAATTATATCCACAAACAACTAAACAAAGATTTTTTTTCATGACCATCACCCTGCAAAGATGCCACTCCTAAGCTACCAATGAAGGAATATAGATAATTTCCCCTGAGTACCACCTTCAGTAGGCCCTGGGGTGGTGACCAACACCATTGGAAGAAACATTTCATAAAATTGGAGGCATTACCCTTTTTAGAAAAACAAGATCATGAGAAATGATGGATAATCCAAAAATAAACTCCAATACATGTATTAAATAAATAAAAATTGATCTCACATTCATCTGAAAAAATAAAAGTGACACTAATAAAAAAATATCCAAAGTAAGTTCCAAAATTAAAGGTAAGCAGCGACACAACAACATTCGATATCTTAGCTATTAAGGCCCATCATAGTCCAAAATATCCTTCTAGAAACCTGAAAAAAAAATTATATATGTGGGGTGAGAAAAAACGTATACTCATAAGGAAAACCCAAGTCTCTCATTCACAAGGGATAAAAGTATTCTAATGCTCTCATGAGAAAACAACATATCCCAACAACTCCAAAAAATGTATACTAGCAATCCCAACCTCACAAAGGTGCATTCACCATGTTACACAAGTCATGTAAACTAATATGGTATGTATGTTGATAATAGGGAACCCTGCACCACTTTTCAATTAATTAGTCTCTCCCACACCCTAACATAAAATGTATTTTTTCTCACCCCTCTTCTGAATGTACCAGTCAAAACCTACCCGAATACACCTAGGCATCACAGCCACATCACATATTGGTTGTAGACACCTGGCCCACAGACCACATCACATCCCATAACATATCCTTGGTTCACAAACTGAACATTATATTAAAGAATCCTAGTAAATAACAACACATCAAATATCGAAGATACTTGGGAAACCAAAATACATCTCATCCTAAAGTCACCCTGGAAAGCACAAATCGCATGGACACACCTCTGCTTCACAACCACAACCTTCATAATAATATTGGGCTATCATCACCTATAATATGAAGTAGGGAAGACATGGTGACCATCCATAAATCCTCCCATAGATATGTTTTGGAAAGACACCATTCCCTATGAATATGGGTGTGTTCGGGACATAGTTCTAAAATTTGGTGGGATGTGTACAAAAATCACAATGAAAATACATGTATTACATATAGATACCAATAACTCATCCCAAACTATGGTATTCACAAAAACTGCAACCTCTATTAGTATCAATAATGGTCACTTCAGAAGTTGATAAATTAATGTGGATTTGTAGGGCTCTTTCATTCAATAACCATTAACTTCATTACTTATATATAACCATTGTTAACTGTGAATCCCATCATTTAATGTTTATTTGAAAAATTCCTTTATATATAAGAAAACAAATCATTCCATCCCCACATTATTATGTATTTATTTTCTCCATCACTACCCGAGAAACAATGTAACAAAGACTAAAACAAGAAGCACAAAAAAAGTCACACAAAGGTATGATAACGATAGTAAATTATCCCAATTCACATTACTCTGAATTTAATAGCCATTCATAACATAACATACATAATTACTGAGACATGGGGTGAATCTTTCAGCATAATACTCATTGAGAAACTATGGATAAATTACCCATACAAACCACTTTCATAGTTTTTCTTCAAGGACATTCCTCTCAATCCATCCTCTCAGTACAAAAACCCCCCAAATAATAGCCACACCCTTCAACACATCCAATAAAAACTATAGAAATACTATAAAAAAATACTCTCATAATCCATACTATGTAACCACACCACACCCATAACATCAAGGAACACAACATAGAATAACCTAATCACATCCCCAATGCACAACACTGCCCACCTGTTCCACAATAAATCAATCTCTCAATATAAGCTCCCATTACTCCTTCCGAAATACCCAACAAAACAGAGTGATAATCATAATCATTCACCATAAAAACTAAAAAATATATATTTAGATATAAAAATTCATCTGTTCATTAATTCCACTCACTAAATTTTGGGGTTATCATTGAAACAGTTTGATCATACGACATCCATTTTTTAGCCGAGTATAAGTGGTTAACCCACATAATAATAAATTATTCGAAAGAAAACCAACCATCATGAATTCTATAATTATTTCTCAATGTAAAAATTACTAGTAATATGAATGAATTTCAGTAGATATTTTAGCCCTTATAATTCACAACATTGACTATAAAAATAACAAGCAAATTATACATCATTTTCTCCAGCCCCACATATTGATTTTGAACCAATTAAATTATCATTATTAATGTGGTATTATCATATCCTCACAAATGATACATTCATACAGCCACCCAAAATGATACAAAAATAAAAGATAAATGAAGGGATCCCTACTTGGATGAAGAAATGATTAACACTTTTTTATTGCACCAAAGCTAGGGGCACACATGGAGGAAAAAGTATCCAGGGAAAATGTGATCCAAAATATATAGTAAAAACACACAATTACATGGGAAATAATGATTTAGGAGACATCTGGTATCAAGATTAAAAGGCACCACACAAGTAAAATAAGATCTCAGTTTTAGTATGTCTAGATCCTAAATCAATGGTAGAAACCGTATATGAAATCCCGAAAATATGGATCCCGACCAAGACCATTCACCTATGAAGTCAACGAAAGATTTTCTGTTTTAGAAGATAGATATGAATCAAAATATTTCTAAAAAACATTAAATATAGTATTAAAAAAATTTACATCTAAGAAACCAAAAAAGGGGTGAAACTATAGTAAAATGGAGACACTGTAAAAATGGAAAAGTACTAGAAATGACATTATGTAAGGTGGGTCATTGGTGTGAGTCACTAGGGTGAGGCACTGGCACGAGTAACCAATGAGAGGAACCAATTTGAGTCACTGTTGTGAGCCACTAGTGCGCGTCACTAGTGTAGTCAACATTGGGTGAGCTACTGGTGTGATCTACCAGTGAGATCTACCCATGCAGGTTACTGTCACGAGTTACCATTTCGACTAATTAGTGTGCCCCACCATTATGAGAAACCGCTACGACTCACCACTACGACTCACCTCCATGATTCACACTCCTACCATTCTGACCTACTAATAGGACCCCCCATCGCGACTCGATGTTGGGATTATCTTCTATTAGAAAACTAGAATTTCAAAAAAACTCTTGAAATGAATCACTTTGACCTCCTAGAACACTGCAGCCGCTATATTTTCCCAAAGTAATAGGCCAAAGAGGTGTGGGACATTACATGAGATACCTCTCAAACAATTCTCACCCTAGAGAAATACAAACTAGGACTAAAAGAAAGTGGGGTCCAAACGCCCCCCCCCCCCCCCATGAGATGCCTCTCAAGTATTTCACTACACATGAAACACCACTAACAACAGAAGACAACAACATCCAATGATAAACCACCCTATGTTGTTTGAAATCTAGAGTGGATTCATCCTCATCCAAGAATACCTCCTCTAAAATCCACTAACCCAAAAAAATACAAGGCACACAACACAATAACAAAAACATCACAGTTATAACACATACACCAGGGAATTCAATCCTCCATGTCTAGATAATATCTTCTCTAGTGGAAAATAACTCACCCGCGTGGGATTAATCGAATATCAATTAAGGATTCCAGAATAAGAATCAGGTCCTCTCCTATTCATGCATTATTACTTTATCACACATTATGGAAAAGGTAAAAATCTCATGTTATAACAAACAAAGTTCAAACACAACATTTTAAAACAAAAAATAACAATGAAAAACTCAAAACAACTCCAGGTACTAGGAACACATCTGTGTTTCTTTCTCCTATGTACTCTCTTCTAGGACACTATACCTTCATAACACATGAACCCAAGGAATTTGCCACCAATACAACATGTTCTCCCAATGATCCTGTATCACTATCGGTTGCTCCAGGTATATTTCATCATCTTCTATAGCTAACTCTCTCTAGTCATGGACATGGGATTCATTGTAAAGATAAGGAATAAGTTGAGGGATGTGGAAGACATCATGGATCCTATCCATATATAGGGGAAACACAAACTGGTATTATACTTCGCAAACTCATCCCAACACCTCAAAGGTCCAAAAAACCTAGGAGAATGATTTCTCCATATTCCAAACCTCTAATTCCCACTTAGAAGGGAAACCATCAAGATTACATGGTCCTCAACCATGAACTCCATGGGTCTCCTCATATAATTGGCATACAACTTATTCCATTCTTAAGCTACATCCAAACAATCTCTAAGAAGATGAATCATCTTGCTTATTCCATGTACCACATTTAGACCAAGAACGACTATCTCCCCAACCTCTATCTAGTACAATGTTGAATGAAACAGTATCTCATACAATTATTAAAAGGAAAATAATATAATGGAAGATTTATATATATTATTATAACTATAATATGCAAAGGGTAGGTATTGTACCCAATATCCTCTAAAGTCTAATATTCATGCCCCCAAATATTCTCCAATGTCTGGTTAGTCCGCACTATCTGCCCATCTATTTGTGGGTGCAAGGAAGTGTTGATGCGTAACTGGGTGTGAAAATCATGTTGTAATTCCATAAAGACTCTTGAGGTAAAGAAAGCATCCTAGTATGAGTAAATGGACCTCATAACTCTATGCGACCACACCACATCATCCACATACCTCTTGGATAATGAATCCACTACACTCGACTCCTTGATCACTAAGATGTGTGCCAATTTCATCAGTCGATCCACTACTAACCAGATAGTATCATTCCCCCAATGAGACCTAGGTAACAGTTTGAAGAAATCCATCGAGATTTTGTCCCACATCCACTCGCTCGAATCTCAGGGTTGCAACAATCTACTGAGAATATAGTGCTCAACCATCACCCGATGTCACACTAATCACTTCTCCAGAAACACTATCACTACCCACATTATCTCATTCCACAAAAATTTCAACATCAAGCCATGATACATCTTATAAATTCTTGGGTGTACTACTAAAGGTGAGTTTTGAAAATCAAGGAGGAATTCCTCGCATTCCTCCCCTAGAAAAATAGTCTTCCATGGATCAAGATCCGATTTTGGCCATCCTCTGACCATCCTGCTAGAGCGTCACCATAGCTAACACGATTGTGTATCACCTATACATATGAATCTTTCTACTAGGAGTCCTCCACGTACAACATAAAAGTGGACTGAACCATTATATGGAACTAAAAATCTCTACCACCATCCATTCCTACAACTAAGTGTAAGGATAATAACTCTTCTATAGCTTTCCATGCATCTCTAGATTCCAAAACAACCTCCTTCTATGACTTTCTACTCAATGCATCGGTCACAGAATTTCATTTTACTGAGGTGTATGAGATTATAAAACCATATTCTTAATGAAATTATATCAACCTCCACTATTTCATGGTCATATCTCACTTAGAAAAGATATACCTCTAACTCTTCGGATTTTTGGAGACCACAAATCACTCCCCAATGATGTAATGACAAAACAAATTCAGGGAAAAATAACTACTATTACCCATATATCATTGTTTTCATAGTTACATTAATGGGCACATATCTTCCAAGACCCATATGATATCACTATCCAATATTATGTTAGAATGAAACCCTAGAACAGACTCAAAGATTCACAAAACACCTCGATCATTACCCATTCATATGGAAACTATAGAATTGAATCAATGAACAAATTACCCTTTAGATAGATGAAAACTTCATGTCAGTACATTCCCTATAGAAAATACTGGCCTTTCATGGTAAAACATATATCCAGAGTTGAAACATGGGATAAATTGTGTACAAACCTGTTGTAATAGTCAAGGAGACCAATAATACTGTAATCTTCTACCACATTCTTGGGAAATGTCCATTAAAAACCCACTTCATCCATTGGGGGTTCAAATTAAAAACAATACTAAGACACCACATCCTCAAGGATGTTCACTAATAATTTACAGAACATGAACTCAGAAATCATTCCTTAGAGCTTGTGGGATTTAGGAACCTATAGGATGGTTTTGAGATTCTCTGAACGCTTCTCCACTGACTTCGAGTAAATCAATATATCAGTGTTGAATTTAATTAAAAATTTGTCTAAGAACTCATATAATATGGAGTTCATGTGTCCAATTAATATGGCTAGTGTATTCGTAATATTGAAATTCATTACTATGAACTCAAAGTGCCCATAATTGAATCTCAAAGAAGTCTTCTTGATATCACCCACCTTCACCACAAGCTTATGATTTTAAGACCACATATTTATGTTAGAAAAACACTCACCCATCTCAGCTAGAATAAAATATCATCTATCGTTGGTAGAGGGTAAGAGTTCCTAACCTTTACTTGATTAAACATTTGGTATTCTATACACAACCTCATACAACAATCATCGTTGTTCACAATCATGACTGAAGCACACCACTATGAAACCTTGTGTCAGATAAAACATTTTGGCATCAGATCATATATATGAATCCTTAAATCCTGCAACTCAGAAGGTGCTATAATATAAGGATCCATCAAAATTGGAGAAGAACTGGATTTCCAGTCTATCCGGAACACATCATAATTCCAAGGGTGTTGTGTCATAACCTGCCCAGGAAAAACATCCCGGAACTCCCCAGAAACTCCTCTAACCTCCACTGTCCCATCATATACTGATTCCACTGACAAAACATACTAAAATGAAACAATAGACTCTACAAATAGACTCTTAACTAGAAAAAATATCTATATAATGAAATACACATGTTGTCCATCAACTTCTAAAAACACGAATCCTCTCTATATATAGTCGAAAAAGAAAGAAATGAATAAAACCATTAAATGCTGATAGATACATTGTACGGTTGCCTATATAGCAAGAAGAGATCCCCATGGAACTGGCATGGCCCCATCATCATTAAATTACCCTATCACATATCATATAAGCTAGTATGACCTTCGATTAACATACATTACACCACTGGAATGGAAAGCCTCTATAAATCTAGTCCAAAAACATTGCCTAGACTAGGTTCAATGAAGGAGTTTGAATCTATTGAATCAATCAATGCATAAAAGAGTGTACAAAACAAGCTGATCAAACCTATGATGATCTCTAGTCCTAATAGAACTTCTATTTCTATATCCTGTAACTAACTGTGCTCAAATCCTATACCCCTATAATGATCTACTCCTCCAAGACTATGCTTGGGTAGAGGCCCCTAAGGAACACCATAAGGTCAGACCCTACCAGCTCCATCTCCAATTGATGGAGTAAAGTCATGGTGTTCTTGTAGTTGGAACTACTTGAATGGAAACTATTTCTGAGGCTGGCGGTGTCTTTTTCCTCCTCCATCAAACAAAGCTCAAATCCACTAGGAACACACTTTGAATATGACCATAAAACCCAAAAAACAAACCGAAACCAAGCCCACAACAATTTAATATAGACAATAGACACCAGAAGGAAAGAAAGAAAACATATGAGTTCACCTACCTAACGTTTGGAACTTCAAAGGTCTCTAAACATGAGATCTTCCACTACCATCCCGTCCTCTTGAGGAACTCCTTTGGATCCCACATAAAGGTAAGAAACCTTTTGAATACATCCACTCGATCCCTTCCACTTATTCTGAGCTTATATGTATATCGACAGCGTAAAGGGAGTAACAACAAACAAGATAGAAGAGCGATGTGCTACCTCTAGGAATCTCAAACAAGACTCTTCATATCGAAATCGATCTGGGAAGAATGAATTATATCCTTAAAAATAATCCAAGTTCCTTGTACTGACATTATCTCATGCAAGAGGGAGAGTTAGTCCTACCTCTTCTAGTTCATCATGGTTGATGAAATGATATCTACCCATAAATGTAGCTCAAAATAGACCCACAGAATGTTGGCCTCCTTCCTCTCCCCTAGGTAAGATGTCCACCACTGATGCACAACTCCCTACATCTAGCTCACTGCTTAAGGAAACTAGTAATCCATAAAATCCCGGATCAAACAGAAGGTTTTATCATGATCCTCGTGAAATATCTCCATTATTGTGTCCAAAAAACTCCCCTCATACTTTATCAATGTCTATCGTTGGAAATCACATAATGTTCTCTGATACTACTCTTCCTCCTCTACTAGATCAACCCTCAACTGATCAATCAAACCAGTCTGCTGAGTCTCAACTACCTGAGCCATACACAAATGGATAACAAGTTCCACATATAAAAATAGGTAAATAAAACATTCTTAAGCCCATGTAGTGTGTAGTTTTATGTAAGAATAATTTTAATTCATTTTTTTCATCAAATTCATTTTAACCATACCAAAATAACCTAATTCAGGAAAGAACTCAAGTCATTATGATGCATGTAACTTTCCTTGGGTCTCTTCCCCATAAAAAGTGTAGCCTCACTCAGTCGTTTGATTGGCCCAGAGTCCTTACATCAAATAATGGTGGGATAAAATCTAATGCCATTGATGGTCTTCTCAGGCCAATGTCATGACCCATGGTCACCAAAAATCGTCTACCTATAGACCCATGAAATCCTAACATTTTCAAATTAGAAACTCTCTTCTGTATATCAACCATCTCCTCTGATACCATCCTATGAAGACCCCTATATCCGAAGATTCCCCTCATGAGATGGAAATGAAGGAAGAGAGATAATGACCCCCGAGTCCCACCTCCAGTTGGCCCTGAGGTGGAAAAAAACTCCCAAGGTATAAACATTTCATAAAATGGGAGGGATTACCCTTATTGGAAAAACATGACCGGGAGATATGATGGGTCATCCACAAAGAAACTCTAAGACATGCACAATATAAATCCAAAACCATCCACATGCATGTGAAAAAATAAAACTTATACAAATAAAAAAAATATCTGAAGTAATTACCAAAAATAATGTTAAGTGACACAACATCTATCAAGATCCAAGCTAGTAAGGTCTAGCACAGTCTTCTAAATTCTCTTGGAAGCTGAAAAATAGTTTTTTATAGTGAGATCATTGATGTATACTCAGAATGAAAAACCAAAGTCATGTGTGCAAAAGTGAGAGAACCATACTAATGCTCCCATGAGAAAACAACAGAACCCAACATCACCTGACAATGTATACTATGCCTTCTAACATCACTAAGCCACAATCACAAATTAACGTAAGTAAAGTAAAGTAATATAGTATGTGCATATCTTATAGGGTTCCTCACACCGAATTCCCAATGATTAGCCACTCTCACACCAAAATGATAAATATCCTAGTGCTCCCACATCTTTCAAATGTACCACGTCACAACCCACCCACACACACCTGGGCCTCAAAACTACATCACATACAGCCTATAGACACCTTGTCCATATAACACATCACAGCCCACCCATAGACACATGGGTCACAATCCACACCTCATCCCTATGACACATTAGAAATCACAACACATATCATATTTAGGAAAACTAGGACGGAAAAACTAATCTCATCTTAATGAAACCTAGGAATTCACAACTCACCCACACAGACTTGGGCCTCACAAACACAACCTTTCTGAAGAATCTTAGGCTATCACTACTTGTAAGTGTGAGAATGGAATAGTGTGTGGCCAATAAACCTTCCTCCCACTAGGATGTTTGTGAAATACTCTTTTCCCCATAACAATGGTGTTGTTTAGAACATAGTTCTCAAATAGCGTGGGGTTTTTATAATAATAAAAAAGATAATATAAGTAGTATATAAAGATAAAAATTAATCAGCCAAAACTATTGATTCAGAACCAAATCTACCTCTATTAGTATCTGCAACAGTCTCATTGAACGTTGAACACTTATTATGGAATCACAAAGAAATTTCTCAAAACTCCCATTCATTTATTTATTTATCATTAACCATATTTAACTTTTATACCCATCATTTAATGTTTTATTGAGAAATTCCTCCCTATTTACCAAAAAACTCATTCCATCTCATCATTATTAAGTATTAATTTTCTCTATCACTGCCTGGGTAACTAAGTCACACATAACATAATAAGAATGAAAACATATGTCACATAAAAAATGGAGAGTAGTGGTAAATTAAACCACATCACAATATTCTTCATTTAAGACCAATTCATGGCTTGTAATACATCGATATTGAGACACATGGTAAATATTTCTACATGCTACCCATGTATAAACTCTGGAATAATTACCCATATCAACCACTATCATCATCATTCTTCAAGGAAATTATGCCCAATCTATCCACTCAATATTGAAAATAAAAACTCGCACCCACACCTGGAAACACATCTCATCTAAATTACAACTCACCTATCACAACCACTCCCATAATCCCTACTACGTAACCAAACCACACCCATCACATGCATCAACAGAACATAGTACAACATGTTTGCAACTCATTCCACAACGCTGCTTATAAAATCTATAATCAATCAATCTCTCATCATGATATTCCATTACACCTTTATAAAATCACATACACACAAAACTATGCACACAAACATACCACCAAATGAAACAAAATATATTTAGATTTATCATGTAATCTATTATTTAATTCCACTCATTATAATCAGGGGTTGTTATAGAAAGAGTTTGATAATGTGGTATCCATTTATTAGGTGACTGCATGTGGTTAACTGATTTCCTAACAATTATTCGATTAAAAACCAAAAATCAACCATTCTAGAATCATTACTCAGTATGAATACAGTACCCCCAATTACTGTGATTTTAAGCAATGTTTTTAGAACCTATAATTCCCAAAAACAACCAATAAAAAATAATAAGCAAATCATACGTCATTTTCACCCACCCCACATATTGATCTTGAACAAATTAAATTATCTTTTATTAATTTCATATTCTGATATGCTCCAAATTACAAATTCATACACCAAATCTATATGATAAAAAATAAAAGAGAGATTAAGGGATCCATACTGGAAGAAGAAATGATCAGCACTTCCTTATTGCACCCAAGTAGGGGGCACACATACAGCATGAAAATTCCTCTATGGAAAAGTGACCCAAAATATAAAACAAAAAATGCATGATTCCCCAGAGAAGAAATGTTCTTGCGGAGGTCTGGTATGAAGAGTAATGGAAATCGTACAAGGAAAAGATGATCTCATATTTAGAAAGTCCAGATCCAAAATCTATGAGATAAATTGTGTTTAAAAGAAATTAGATTCAGATCTTTGCTAGGTCCACAAGGTTTGGAAGTCAATATATGCTTTAGGTTTTTAGAAGATAAATATGATTCAACAGGGCTCAAGAAACAATTAAAGATGGTATTAAAAACATCTTATCTCATAGAAAATGTTAAAGGTGAAGAAGTAGAAAAATATAAAACTATTGGAAATGACTCATTGTTAGGTGAGTCATTAGTGTAAATAACTACTGTGAGGCATCAGTGTCAGTCACCGATCTAAGGCATTGGTGTGAGTCACCAGTGTGAGGCACTTGTGTGAGGCCCCGGTGTGAGGCCCCAGTGTGAGTCACTGGTGTTAGGCACCCATGTGATTCATCAATGTGAGTCACAATTCAGTGAGCTATCAGTGCAAGTTACCATCATGAGTCACTGTTATGACTCACTAGTGTGACCCCCCATTATGATCTACCACTGGGACTCACCAGTATGAATCAACATTGCAACACACTGTGTAAACTCACCGTTGAGACTCACCGTAGAGACTCGTCATTGTGACCCACCATCGGGACCTACCGTTAGTAACTTGCTATCGTGATCTGATGTCGCAATCTACTATTGAAACCCGCTGTGATGACATTCTTTCACAACTCATTCTCAAAATAAGATACCATTGTAAAAATATAATTCTGGAAAACTCTTAAAATGAGTCTATGTGACCTCTAAGGACACTTCTACAACTTTATCTTCACAATGTCATGGACCCAAGTGGTCCATGCCATTATAGATTAATAATTAAAATCCTATAAATATCTGTTTTTAAAATTACACATCTAATATAATAATAATATTATACAAACTATTAATATATAAAACAATTCATTATTGATAAATATATTATTTATCAATAAATAGGTAATATTTTATATCAAATAAAAAATTAAAAATATTTATAAAGAATTTTTTAATAAATTAATATTAATAATAAATATTTTACCATTATAATATATATTTAAAGTCATGAATGGGGTTCACAGTTCTCCAAACCCTATTTTGGGAAAATTCCCATCCTTGTCCCTTTTTCAATGTTTTTAAACCCATATAAAAAATAGCATCATGGTAGGGCATGGTTATAACCTAAATAAAACTATTCATCATCAGCAGCCACTAAAAAGACATTTCATTAGATTAAATAAAATTTTGTACTCTTAATATAATATATTATATTATTTTGAAGCCTTATACTGTAATTTATATTTGTTAAATTATTCCTCGATTTTAATATGAAAATAACGATTAAAGTAGTTAAACCATCTATTTATATAAAAAGGAGATCCAATAAAAATCTAAGGCTGAATTGAAATCCTTTCTATGTTAAATAAAACATATTTTACCGAGAAATGCTACATTGACTGTTCTCAAAATGAATTATTAATTTCCTCATATCATTTTTTATCCAGAAACTAAAAAATGATGCATGTGATGTAAATTAGTTATTTAATCAAAACAATATAAATATAAAATTATAGGATTGTAACCAAATACATAGTAAAAAAACATTCAGTGATCAACGTAACCATTCTAATAAATTTATGGATGTTTATTGTGTTAAAATTATGATTATCTTGTCATAGTACTACATATCGGCCCTTTAACGTCACAAAAAATATTTAATAGTGATTAAAATTTCTATATTCCTCATTATTATTGGGGGTATCTACATTAAGAAATATTTGATAAATACACCCCATATATAAACATTCATTAGCGTTGATAAATGCCCGCCTGCTGCATTGTGATATTTGAATAACAACACACTCCATCAAATACACCTATAACCTATATGAAAATACACCGATATGCACATAAATAATTTAATTGAAATAAATTTTACATCAAAAATAATAATATACTACTATATATATTTTGAATTATTTTTTTATAATTACATTTTCAATTATTGTCCACAAACATTTAAAAACATTAATGCTTTATCATTTTTGGCACACCCATGACCTCCTCTCAAAAAATCCCCAAAAAAATACTAGTTACAGAAACAACCACCCCAATCCATTGAAAAGAATCAACCTATATAAGAAAATAAATATTATGATATTAATACAATAATTAAATAAATTAATCATAAATAAGAAAATATACATTAATAAAATGTCAATTTTAAATAAAAGGGTGCACTTAGGGTCATGCTGGATATTTTGTGCATTTGATTCATGTGGGGTTTAAATCTACATCTAAAATATCACTTGTGGATCATTTTCATAAATTAACGAAACAATATGAATGTATTTTCTCTATTTCCAGAATTTCATTTTTGGTGTTTACAAAAATTAATGTAGATTTTAAATAAAAATACACAATTGGAGTTATATCGATCATTCCATGCATTAGGTTGCGGTGTGGTTTATTTATACATGTGAAAAATGACTTCTAGACCTTTTTCCTGAATTATTAAAAGAATCCAAAAGTTTTTTCTTGGATTTCATTATGTGACATGTTCTTTTTACTAAAATTAGTGTCAATTTTAAATAAAAAGACACACTTGGAGGTATACCAATCACATCGTGCTTCAAATTGAGGTTATGTTGATTCCTACATGTCACAAATGACTTATGGATTATTTAACTAATGTATCATAATAATATTAATTTTTTTCATATTTTTTAATATTTCACTTTCACTTTTTACAAAAATTATTGTCAATTGTAAATAAAAAGGCATAGTTGGATTCATATCGATCACAGTATTCATATTATTTTGGTGTATCTTATTCCCACATATCAGATATGTCATATGGATAATTTTCCAAATGTATAAAACAATCCTAATGTTTTTTCTCTTTATTTAGTATTTCCCTAATGTTCCATACTAAAATTATATTTTAAACTAGAAAAATGAACTTTGAGTCATACCGATCACAACATGTGTTGGTTTTATGGGAGTTTCTTCTTATACATCCAATAAGACTAATGGCTCCTTTTCCTAATTCATCAAGACAACTAGAGATTGTTTTCACGGTTTTCAATTAGTGACACATGTTTTGAACTAAAATGATAATTTAAAACTAATAATTGACACTTTTCATCATATCGGTGAAAATGGTGTATTAGACTTAGGTGTGGTTTATTCCTAAACATAAAAAATGATAAATTGATCATTTTCTTAAAGAATGAAAACAATATGAATGTGTTTGTTTGGACATCAATCTATCACTTGTTCTTTTATTAAAAAAGTAATGTCAATTTTAAATAAATAGACACACTATGAGTCACATCAGTAACAACATTTGTCAGATTGGGGTACGGTTGATCTCAACAAATCAAAAACAAATTATGTATTATATCCTAAATTATCAAAGCTATATCAATGTATTTACTCAGTTTTCATTATATAACTTGTTCTTCAAAGTACATTAATGTCCATTTTAAATAAAAGGACACACATTGAGTCATATTGGTCTTTAAATGCATTGGAATGATGTATGGATGATTCTTATATTTAAAATTGAATTATAGATCATTAACTAAAGTTATAAGAACAATTGGAATCTATTTGATCAGTTTTTAGATTGATTTAATTTTTTTAAATAAAATTAAAGTCAATTTTGAATGAAAAAAGACATAGTTGGTGTTATACCAGTCACATTGTGGGTTGTATCGGGGTGTGGTTGATTCATACACATCAAAAATGCATTATATATCATTTTAATAAGGTAAAGAAAATATGAATGTCTTTTCATGATTTTATATATGTCGCTTATTATTTTTACTATAATTAATATTTATTTTAAATATAAAGACTTATTTGGAGTTATGTCAATCAAATTTTTCATTATATTGATATGTGTTTGATTTATACACATAAAAATGATATAAGGATAATTTTCCAAAATTATGAAAATAATAATAATGGATTTCCTTGGGTTTTATTATGTAACGAATTCTTATAACTAAAATTAATGTTAATTTTTAAAACAAAGACAGACTTGGCATCATCTCATTCACATCATGCATGTGATTGAGGTGTTGTTGATTCCAACAAGTTAAAAATGACTAGTATATCATTATCTTAAAGTATCAAAATAATACTATTTTTTTCTTTTCTATCAGTATGCCACCTTTTCTTTTTAATAAAAGTAAAATTTTAAATAAAATGTAACACTTTGAGTCATACTGGATACACAATGTATCATATTGATTTGATGTTTATTATTACATTTCAATAACGAGTTATGGATAGTTTTTATAAGGTATCAAAACAATCATTAATAATTTTCTCTGCTTTTAGAATTTCTCTTATTCTTTTTATTAAAATTAAAGTAAAATTTAAATTATGATCTCAAAAACCGAGTTATATGGGTCACAAAGTGCATTAGTATGAGGTGATGTTGATTGTTACACATCAAAAAATACTTATAGATCATTTCACTATAGTATTAAAACAATCATAATTCATTTCCTCAGTTTTATGTATGTCTCTTGTTCATTCTATGAAAATTAGTGTCAATTTTAAATAAAAAGACACACATGGAGTTATGAGTCAAAAAGTGTGTCTTATTTCATTGTATTTGATTACTACATATCACAAATGACTTGTTGATCATTTTTCTAAAATGTCAAAACAATATATTTTTTTAGTATGTAATTTGTTCTTTTCACTAAAATGTATGTGTATTTTAAATTAAAAGATTCCCTTGGAGTCATACCAGCTACATCATGCATAGGATTGAGTTGAAGCTAATACCTACATGTCAAAAGATGACATATTTATTTATTTAGAAATGAATCAAAATTTTATTAATGTTTTTTCCTTCTTTTGATTACATTACGTGTGGTTTGTACATAAATTTATATTATAAACTCAAACCATAATGTTCGAGTCATCCCAAGCACACTATGTGTTATATTGAGGTGTAGCTCATTGAGTATGAGATCTATGTATTTCTTTCAACTATATAAAATAATCCTGAAAATAGTGAACTTGTTCCATTTATATAGAATAGAAACATCATGATCCCTCCAAACACTATAAATTTCAGATAGCATGGGGTTTTCTCTTCTATAATAAAAGGGAATAATCTTTTTTCTAGCTTTTTATCGATGGTTGAAAAAAATATTATTTCCCTAATGATCTGTTAAAAAATTATATAAGTAATGATTAAAATAATAAGTTAATTAACATCTAAATAATGGAACAATGATGACAAAAATAATTCACTAAGAATTAATTATTAATATTTAATGATGTTTGTATAAACTCTTGACCCATTTCATTATAGTAATTATTTTGGATGAATCCTCGATGTGCAATATTGTAGGAGCATGAGAAACATCAAAAAACAACCCCAACCTGTGAAAAAAATCCACCATATAGTAAAACAATTATTATGTTATTAACACAATAAATTAATTAATTTAACTAAAATATTAATCAATTCATCAATAAAAAGGAAATTTTAAACTGGAACTATACAATTTGAGTCTTGCTCGGTATATTGGGTATCAGATTGAGTGCATGAACATAGTAAATATGTGAATCATCATTGTTGAAGAATTAATTTCTTTATGATCTATATGTAAATTAACAAAATAAGTATTAGATTTAAATTGTGAGAAAATTAACTAAAATAATTAGATAAAACTGTTATAAAATCAATAAAATAAAAAGTAGAATTTCATATATTCATGATAATTTGTATAAATTATTACATCACGTATGTTTCCCATTCATTTATATACAAATATATTTTTTCTTGTTAATGTGAGGACTTTTGATAGTCATAGTAGTTTTGGGAAAATATAAACACACAAATGATTAATAATTTTTTAAATTTATATATTAATTATCTTTGTAAATACATCTTTAGTGATGATAGTTTTTTATGGTATATGGTATCTCTCAAATCTTTATAATCTTAATAACCATAATCATTTCCATTAGTTTGTTTTGGAAACTAAAAAAACATTTATAAAAATATATAATTTCTTTTTATATTTTTCATTATAGTGAACTCTTATTTTATATACCCTGACACTTATCTACTAGTAGAAGTCGAGAAGCTCCTTCTACACGTGTACTGTCCTCATTCCATGATTTTGATGATATTTAGACACCACCTTATAATAATAGATTTTATTGAAAAGAAAAAAATAAATTATATAACTTTATTTTTAGTAATATAATTTTGTGTGTCATTTATTAAAAATAGAGAAACATCATCACCCATGGTAGTTTTGTTGGAAATCAATGTATTGAATCCAACAAATGAACCCCTGGAGTATCCAATTGGACTGTAATGAGCACCCAATGTTTTATAAAAATCAAAAGGTTATAATAGAGTATCCAATTGGACTGCAATGAGCACCCAATGTTTTATAAAAATCAAAAGGTAATAATTAATGAAAGGAATGAAAATATATTTTATAAGATTACATTATAGAGTTTTACCCCTGCATCTTTGGTATTTAGAAGATATCTTCATACCTATTATTTATTTTAAATGATGTATCAATTTTTTATACTATTTCACCAATATTTTATTATATTTCATTTTTTTGTACAAGTGACATGTGAAAAAATGAGTCCATTTTTCTGTTCATGGGGTAATCCCTTCAATTAGTATTAATATATAATACTAAAATAAAATATGAGTTGAATTTAGTCATAATTAACATTATAGATCACCTATTGTGAAAAATCATGAAAATTAAAATCATGTATAAATTTAGAATTGAGACCCCTAGACATTCATTCTTTATTATTTCAGTTACACTATTAAGAGAAATGTAGTCTCTAATGGCCTATCCATACATTTGTTCTTAAAATTAAACTATGTGATTAATACCAATTTGTAAACTTGTATCGACATGAACCATAAATGTTCGTAAATGTGGATATTGAATGGATATGGTAATGCATCATTCTGAAGATATTTTGGATTGGTTGGTTGATCCTTTAGATGGTTTTGAATCACCCTTTATTTTTACCACTTGCATTTTTTCATCTCTAACACAATCCATTTGTTCAAACCATTTTTTTATTAATTGTTAACGGTTTGGCATGAAAAACAAATTATAAATTAATACCCCCTTGGTGAAATGGTTTTTCATGATCCAACAACCATGATATGAATGTTCCAATATCTCTATATACAGTAAGAATATCTTCATCATCAAGTGGATCAAGTAGCCCGGTGTTCATCTCATGTGCTACAATAATTCTCACTATCACATGACCTATTGGATGTTGACTATTTTGTATAGTGTATTAATGGATTTTGAAACAGTAGCCCTCACAAGAAGGTGATGTGCAAGTATTTATAAATATAGATCACATTCATTTTCACATTTTACAATATCATTACAAGAAATGTGTATTTGTCTTTCAGATTCACATTTCACAAAAAAACTTTTAAGAATAATGATTACCTCATCTAATACATATCATTGTGGTAAATCACTGTCCTCCATGATAGTGGGGTGGGGGTTTTTTGAAGATGTTTTTATTGAGTTGTATCTTATCTTTTCTTCCCACCATAAAATTTCTAGAAACTATGACTTTCAAGGAGAATTTTCTTCATGTTTAGATAATCATCCCTATATATCTTTCATTTGATGTTATTTATCCCCATGTTCTTATCTTTTCTCAAAATAGTTTTGGGTTGTCAACCAAAAACCCACACCACAGACACATCCATAAAGTTCTTACTGCTTCAAGGCCATTAATAGTAAGTGTTCATCTGGTACAACAATTGATGATCAATATTTCTATGTCAGATAGTAAATATTGGGAAATAGGTAATCATTTTTTGGTAATAATGATTGAAATCAAAACAATACTTTATTTTTACATATATACATTTTTTTAGAACACTTTTTGTGTTTTTTCATCACCTAGTATCTCATAATAATTAACATGTGCCTCCATCCATATAATATGAAGTTGGATTGAAGTGGATTTAGATTAAGATTCATCAATATTATGTAAATAGAAGAACATAATTATGTTTCTTCTTTATTTCATATAAAATTATTACTGTATATTTACAATATCTACTAATTTGTTCATGTGAAGTTCACCCCATCCTTCCTTTATGGTAGGTATACACTGGTTTTTCTACCACTTCCTTATTTTCAGCACTCATTTATTGTTTCATAAATTAAAAATTATTAATAAAATTGAAATATACATTTATTTTAAATCAATGTGTTACCATCCAAAATTCATTAGAAAATATATCTCCACACGCATGCCAACAAAAACATCCCACACACTTGTCTTTTCTTGTGTGCATGCATATGCAATGGGTGTGGGTTTACATTTCCTTCAACATCATTGAGATGAATTATTTTTTAGATTTTTATAAAACCACTTTTTTCATTCCAGTAATAATTTATACAAATTTCATATGGTATTCATCTACTATATATGAACTCTAAAAGGGATGATGAAGAGTAATTCAATGTTTCATTATTTTCTTTTTTAGTAAAATAACTATAGAATATTATAAAAAAACATTTATCTCTTAAAAATAAGTCTATTATATGTGTAAATAACATTGTTCAACAAAAACATAAATTTTCATGCACTTCATGTGATGATACAAATGAAAATACCGAACAAAGACTTTCTGTGGTTAAAAGGATACCCAAATGAATTCCATCCCACATCAAATTGGATTCATTTTAATTTTTCTATAATAATTACTGAAAACACTATCATGACACGGTGATCTTGTTTTTATTGGGACGTCATTTCTTCGCTTTATACAATTTACTAATGTTCAAACATCATCAATATTTTGTTCCTATGGATTTCTCACTTTAGCATATACTGAAGGTGATAGTTCATTTTCACAAAGAGAAGCACCAATTTGAGAAACCTATTATTCCTCAGAATTGTGAGCATCATCATGTGCAGAATCCATTATCATTGTATGTGGTTCAACATTTAATTTAGATAATGAAATTTTAGTGGTGAACATATAATTACATGAGGTGACATAATGAATATTACAAAAAAAATACATTATTATTAACTCTAGTTTTTAAAGGTCGTTGGGATTTCACCCCTGTATAGAGTATCTAAATAATATAATTGTGGTCCCCTATGACATACAAGACCACTTATACATTACGACCACTATGAAATTACTATGACACCCAAATGAAAGGGTCTTCCACAGATTTATTTTCATCTAACCTTTTTGTGGTTTTGGTCTGTAACAGAACAATTGAACACATTTGGTGATCATGATCTGGAATATAATATACTTTTCTTGCCTATGATTCCATTAAAAATGTTCAAATTCATACCCTTCTTACTGAAATCTACTTTTATGAATCAAAATTCTTATATTTTTAAGACACTATAGTTATCAACCCAATTTCATTGAAAATCATCACATGGAATGTTTTATAACCCAACTCCCAATTTTTTTATGATTACAAATTAGGCTATAATCAAATTAATTTGATTTTTATCCATGGTAGTAAAAAACATGAAAATCATCAACTGCATGTGTAGATCTAATATTTTTCTTGTAACTATATTTATCATGTTCATTTGTATATAACATATAACCATTAATTACATAACCATTATAAGATAATATATGGACATTTGGTCCTACAACTATTCATGGAAGTCATTATAAAATTGAATATGAATTTCCATTTGAATCCTTAAAAATATGGTGTTGAAACTATCATGTAAACTATTGATTATGTTTATTTTATATCCATATTTCATCAAATGATAAATTCAAATTTCTATGATTTTCATTATGGGTTTCAATGTATGGGAAGACCTCTATTGTAAGATGTAAAATAAAAAGGTTTCTCCAGTCCAAATAACTAATATTGATTGTGGAAATATCTATTCTAGAAATTCCTTCACCAATAATAAACCAAGTGTGTTGATATTTTGATAGATTAATGAATTCCACATAGAATAGTTAGTCGGTGTAAAATTTAATGACTTCCTCAAAAATATATCGCTCCATAATAAAAATCTATGTTTGAATTCAATTTTTGACATAATATTTCATATTCATCATATAACATTAAATGGGGTAAATCCATCTATAATATATCGGACCTTATAGTTGAATCTCTCTCACCAATTGAACCATCATGTGGACTATCATATCAAATAATTTTAATAGGAAGAACATTTCCAATTAACATAATAAAATTGTAATTTCATTTTCCATAGTTATATTTTTTTCATATTTATAACCTTTTTTCATATATCCCAGAAAGATAAATAGTTCTAGGATAATTTATGAAATAAATACTTTAAACTAATGTAATTATAAATTTATTAGATATTTCATAAAAAAATGAAATTTTAGTGATTTTATAACCTTTAAATTTAAATTACTCATTAAGACGATATTCATGATATTCGATTAACACCCCTATAGAATCATTACATCAGTCATGAAGTTGAAAAACTGATATCTCTCTAACATGGGAATACTATAAGTAGCTGGTGGAAGACAAGTCAGTTTTCACCCTTTTCTGATGGAAACTCATCCTATATTCCATATGCAATCATTTTCAACCTTGCCTCAATTCCATAATTTTAATTTTTTGGTTCATTTAGTAATTTTCCAATGATACTATCACACACAGTTTTATCCACATGCCTAACATCAATAAATTATCTGATGTATAAACAATTCCTCTATAGTGACTCAAAAAACTAATATCTTTTTCAAAACGATATTCATAATGTTTTTTGGAAAAGGTTTATCAAATGTAGTGTCTATATTTTCTAATTTCTCAAAATAAGTGATCACTTGTTAGTTAAGATAATAAGGTAAATTATTTTTAACACTAATCGAATGATGTCATCCAATATCATTTCTTATGTCCTTGAGGTAGAAATATATGATGTCTTAGAAATATAGTCTTAAATGAATGTTTCAACCTAAAATATTGGGTACCTTGTTCAAAAATGGTTCACCGTTGAGTTCAATTAATTCTATATCCCGAAATATTTACATAAGAAAGAATGTTATTTATCATCTCATACAACATGGCCCTCAACGTGAAATATTCATTACTATAAACATCATATAATATGACACATCAATCCCATAATAATTTTGAATCTTCAATAAATAGTGACAAATAAACATCAATATCATTACCTAATTTTTGTAATAATATAATCATAGATAAGATAATTTATTTTTGTTTCATGTATAACTATGGTGGAAATTTATAATTCTCTAACATAAATAGAAATATAATGCAAGTTCTTCTTTGAAAAGAAAAAGGAGCCACTCCATCTATAGATATCTCAAGATGACGGTTTCTTTGCTCATTTCCAAATTTAGGAAACATGTGATCAAATCTCTTAAATCGGGGAGAATTTACTTGGAGGAAATGTTTTCTATATTTATTTCTTGTATCTGCATACCACATCATTGTCTTATAGTATCTTCACATCCATATAGGCACCTGAACCATGTAATTATTGTAATGTAGCATATATCTTCCATAAGACCTAATGTTTCATTCCTTTATCAATAAGAACCGCACTTTGGGTTTTATTTTAGTAATTTATGGTCCTTATGAAATAGTATACCATTATTTGAACATGTATTTATTCTTTCATAGATTATACTGATTGATGGTAGCTTTATTTTAGTGTCATTCATTCAAATAGAAAGCTTACTATATTCTAGAAGCATGTCATTCAAGTGAAAAAGTAGTTCAATAAAACTGGTGTCACTCCATTTATTTTATTCCTTTAATTTTATACTTCATAACTATGTATAAAAATCATATATATTTATTACATCCAAAATTGAATGAAATCTTTTAACAACTCATTATCTTCTCAAACAATTTTGGAAAATCGTAAATTTTATCTTCTACTGTAATTGTCATTTTCTGAATATGATCATCATTATCATTCACAATTATAATTAAGTCCTCAATATAGTCTTCTTCACTGTCCATAATTGTAGTCAAATTATATGATCTGTAAAACACAAAAGTTTTATCCTAGTCACTAGTTACATTCAAATCATCCCCATGTTTGGTGCACCATTTAAAATTTTATCCATTATTTGATATGTCATGTGATCTTCTAACTCCTCTAGACTAAATATTCTTTAATAACAATCAATCAAACCCAAAAAATGGACTTGAGAACAGTTTTAAAATTATCATTTGAAAACCTGATGAACAACTTCACCCTATCTTCATACTTTTTTTATACGATTTGTAACCATCCATTTTTATTAATATCCATTCTATTTGATCATGAAATCTTAATATTTAACTAAATAAATAAATACACAAAAGGGGTATTTAAAATAAGGGGAACCCAACATATGAAAAGGAAAAGGATTTTGGTCTCAAGACATAATTTTTGTAATGCTTTGTTTCCCCTAATTCCAAGGTTATGGGACTAGGTTTATAATGGATATCTTATGGGTAGGTGCAGTTAGTGGTATTCCCTTTACACAGTGTTATTACAAATCAGTGAAAAATTACTACTGACTTAGAATCTTCAATTTTCCTTAGGTTTTGTTGGTGCGGTTATTTTTCCTATATGATTCCTAATTAATATATTATTTCCCTTTTCTAGTTTTAGACTTCAAATAAAAACAATCCAATCCCTAATTTTATAGATGTTTTTTATAGGAGGTCATTGGAAAAATTGAAAATCTAATTCATGTGGGTGATGTGAGAAATTCATTCATCCTACTTCTTAACATAGGAATATAATTTTTGAATAGAAAACATGGTATATGGGTGTGTTAAAATAATGGTATTTTATATTCCTAACACTGGTACTATTATCATTGTTTTTTCTTTACGGTGATATGTCTGTTTTTTTGGTAGAAACATTGTTTCATTTTTGGTTATATGTATTTTTCATTGATATATTATCAATCATTTCAGTCGATAAATCAATTTTTATTACAATTAATAATTTAAAACAATAATATTTGTGTTGTATTCTAACCCATAAAGTCATCAATGACATGTAAGAAATAATTTACAAATGACTAAATCTGTTATTATTTTTGATAAAAAATAATAAGAAAGTACTAAATAGTAATTATTATTGTTGAAAAATGTTATAGAAAGTAGAAATCAGTTGAAACAAAATAAATTACTAATTAATAATAATAATTAATTTTTAAAAAAGTTATAATGATTTTTAATTATCTCAATATTAATTAATTATGATCAGTGATTACTAATTGTTGTTAATTATTTTTAATAATATTTATGAATTATAAAATATTAATAAATAGTAATGATTTGTAATTTAATAAATTATCTACCAGTAAATATTGATTATTGTTTGTAAATATATAATAATTAATAATAATTAAAACTATTATTCACATTTATTACTTAAATAGTAATTAATTAAAGATTAAAACTAACTAGTAATATTTTTACTCTATAATATTCAATATTAATTAATCAATAATAATTTTTAAATAAATAGTAAATATTAAATAATCATTAATTAAAAATTATTAATCATATTTATTTATTATTAGTAATTAATTAACATGAATTAATATTAAAATTTAATAATCAACTACTAACTAATATTAAATATCAGTTAATCCTTAATAATTATTAAATTACAAGTCAGATATATATTTATATATATGTGTGTGTGTGTGTGATGGTGTTCCAGTTGTATTTGGATCATGACATACTTGGAGGAGGTCCCCAACAATTCACATCAATCATTGTTGCATCCTCATCGAAGAGATGTGGGGTTGTTCTTTAATATATTGTAAAATTGGTTGAAAAGCATTATGTTTTCCCAGATATGTGGGTTGATTCTGGTTTACCCGAGAACCGAATCACTCAAAATGATTTTATGGTGGTCATTGAAGCAAATTCCATGATTTTGGAGGACCACATTATTGATTAGATTATCTCATTCTTCTATGAGGAGAAAATAGGTGGAAGCTTGAGGAGCCGAGAAATAATTTTATTTTAATTTTGGGTTTCAATGGATGGAGAGTCGTATAGATTGGGAGGACATTCTTCCACACCATATTCCATTCAAAGGATCTTAAGACCCAAACATAGGGTTGTGGGTTTATTTTGATTAAATCTATCTTCATAATGATTCAAGACTAGGATCCCCTATTTGACCCCAAGATGGTGAAAAATTCAGTGGCTCAATATTGGGATTGGATTCATGGATTGAGTTGGGTTTTTTGAAAACCTAAAAAATTTATGCGATGTTCCATCTACTATTGACATACCCATCGACTCGACCATGAGACCAAAAATTTCTGATACATCTGATTTGATTGGGTTCTTGTGGAGGTTGATTTTAAATCACTCTAATTCAAATGGTGATATTGGTTTCTTTAGGTTATCGAATTGAGTAGTCTATTTTGTATGACAAGTATCGTGTTGTTTGTCGAATAGGTATATCAATTGTTTATTGAACTCAGAAATGTTGATGAATATTTCAATTTTCATATTATATTTTTTTACATATATGTATTGAATACATTTTTATGTGTGTCCCTCAAGCTAATAGTGGGATGAAAAATGTTTCTAACCTATCTATTGATAAGTCATAGGAGAATTTTGGGGGTGTGTTTTCCCATACAGGTACCTCCAATTGTGATTTAGTTCAACAGGTTCCATGTGTTTGATTTGGAAAAGGTTCAAGAATTGATATTGTTGAGTTTGTATCTAAATATGATGGACTGAGTATTACCATTGATCCATCTCAGTTGGCTGAGACTTCTGCTAGATAAAATTATATTTTAGGTGGCAAAAGTATCTCCTGATATGATTTAATTGATAATAATACGGGAACATTTGTGTGGGAGGCACCATCTGGGCAATTTGACATTTAGGAGGTTATATAAAGGGATTTGGATTAAGAATAGATTCAAGACCCACTTATCCAATAGAATTGTAAAATAAAGGTTTTTGGTGAGGTAGGTTTCAATTGGTTCTGCTAAGAAAACCTTAACTCCCTCAATATTTGTTTTGAAGCCTAAAGAGGGTGTAATAGAGAAATTTCAGTTAAAAGGGATTGATGTGACTATAGAGGAGGATGTGACTTCCCTAATGGTATTTAAAAATATAGTTAATTTGACTAATATTTTAAATATATATCAAAGTAAAGTTTTGTTTCATGAAGAATTTGACAAACTGCACGGTAGATCTATTTTGGGTATAGTCAATGATCTCATTGGTGACCAAGACACTGAGTCTTAGGTTATGGATAAAGAATTTTCATGTATGGATGATTAGGATAATGATTGGTATGCTCCCAATAAATGGAAAATAAGAAGTCACCCGAAGAGTTATTGTCGATCCTGAGGAAGGGGAAATCATTTCAAGAGATGAAGACATTCTATTTAGTGACAATTTTTATATCAGTTTTTATTATTTCCCCTTTTCTTCAATTCCTTGTGTGTACGTCATTTTTTAATAAATTTTCTTATATCCAGGTTTGGATAATGGTTCACACCTTTTAGGTAACATTATATATATATATATATTATTCAAATTATAAATTAATTTATTTAGAAAAAATTGTATATTTACAAATATATTTATAATATATGTATAATTCATTATTATCAAAAAAACACAAATTACCCATGGAAAAACCTCAAATAGAAATTGATAATGAAAAAATAGTGGTGTATCTGAAATCATGATAATTTTTTTATGTTAACAAAAACAATTAATAAAAAACATTAAATTAATTATAAGAAAAAAACTAGGCACAATTTGGCTGGCAGTCGGTGATAAGGGAGGAGCAGTAGGTGGAGGAAAATGTAAAAATAGAGGAAGAGAGTGGTAGATGGAGGCAAGGGAGAGGGTGGGAGGTAGGTAGTAGAAAGGGAGGTTGGGGAAGGGGTCTAAGTAAGAGGGGTGGATGGTGTTGGGTGAAAGTAATGGAGGAGTAGCAGTGGTGGTGGGTGGCAAAGGAGGGGCGACATGAAGCTGATAAAAGAAAGTGTGGGAGGGGTCAGCGGACAATGATAATTGAAGGAGTATAGGTTTATAAATACAGTAATGGTGGTATGGGATGTGGTTTTGATATGGGGTGGGCAGCCAAGATTTGGATTCTCCCACTGAGGTCAATCCATTAGTATAGCATCCCGCCCTTTTTACCACATAAACTTTCATTACATTTTACAAAACCGAGGATCTTTAATGTTTAGTGTCTTGGAAACCAGGAACTTTAAACATGAAAACATAAAACATTCTTCTAAAACACTTGAATGGATTCTCCTCATGTTCATCCTAGGTTCATTACTGCATCACATAACCTGGGGACATACATCAAAAGAAAGGGTGAGCAAAAAGCGCAGTAAGGGAAACAAGAGAAACATTTTACATGTGAACTTGAGATACTTCAATAAGGTCATGAAAAGAACTTTAAGGCATGAGAATGAAATCTGAGTCATATCATAATAAAAATAACATTTTCATAACTTGAAGATGTGGCTACATCATTAAACATAGACAATCATGAACATATCACCAAGGTCCATCCCCAAGGTGTCATTTGAAAATTACCAAGGTTATTCACCAAGGTATCGTGAAAATTGTAATCTCTAGTGGTTACATCATTACCCAATGCATTGGAGCGCTATCAGGGCGCACCCTTAAATTTTCCTTTATTATCATGTGATCCACATATATAATCATCAAAATTTCATAAATTACCCATATAGCATAAAATAAATGGGTTTCATTTCATAATCACAACGTTTTAAAAACTGCTTTAAAGACATGATCTTTACGTCATTTTAAAACCCACAGAAAAGGAAGGTGGGTCTCATGTATGTAAAGCCCAGAATTTAAAATAGAACATTTTGGTATATATGTGAATACCCCTTTAGAAGAAAGAGATTTGAGTATTCACTGAATAATATAAAAGAACTTTAGAAAAAGAGAGAGATATCTTGAGACGGAAATTCTGCAGCATAACTGCTTTGTTACGAGGTTTTAGAAGACATTAAAAAGAGAGGGAAAATGGATCAAACATTCATAAAGAACCCATAAAACAATATATGGACACAATACATGATCATGGTAATTAAATTTCAAGTACATACCATTTGAAATGAAAAACATGGAAGGAAGACAAAAATTAGATTTCTCTTATGAAAGTTCGGCAGCCTAACGACGTTACTTAAACATCAACAAAAATGATTTGAAAAGATAAAATATGGTCTATCATCATGTGAACATAAGAGTTCAGTATGATATATATGGAGATAATTCCCCAACATAATTAAAAAGGAACTTGAAAGAATTCACATGAAAGTAGAACTTCAAAATGAGAAGGGTGAAGAACCACTTAAAAATTCGGTAGCCTAACGGCGCCACTTAAAACTTCAAAATACTGAATTGAAGAGATCAAATAGGGTCTCTCATCATATGAAAATAAGAGTCCAGTATGATAGATATAGAGATAATACCCCAACATAACAAAAAGGAACTTGAAATAATTGACATGAAAGTAGAACTTCAAAATGAGAAGGGTGAAGAACCACTTAAAAATTCGGCAGCCTAACGGCGCCACTTAAAACTTCAAAATACTGGATTGAAGAGATCAAATAGGTTCTCCCATCATATGAACATAAGAGTCCAGTATGATAGATATAGAGATAATACCCCAACATAACAAAAAGGAACTTGAAATAATTGACATGAAAGTAGAACTTCAAAACGAGAAGGGTGAAGAACCACTTAAAAATTCGGCAGCCTAACGGCGCCACTTAAAACTTCAAAATACTGAATTGAAGCGATCAAATGGGGTCTCTCATAATATGATCATAAAAGATCAGAATGATAAATTTAGAGATCATACCCCAACATAATAAAAAGGAACTTGAAATACTTTACATGAAAATAGATCTTGAAAAATGAGAAGGGAGAAAGAATCTGTTACAAAAATTTCGGCAGCCTAACAGCGCCACTTAAAACTTCATAAAACGAAATAATGAGAGAAAGAGGGGATCTCTCATTATATTAACATGAAAAGGGCAGTAAGAGGAGTATAAAAGAACATCCTACAACATAAGAACATGGATCATAAAAGGAATGACATAAAAGAGATTACTTGAAATGAAAGAGAGAGGTCGGATCCCTTACCTTAAAATGTAACTCTTAAACCTCAAAGGTTGGGACCTTGAGGGCTTGGGGGCACCTTGGGAGGACTCCTTGGGAGGTAATGAGACCATAAATTCGTTGGGGAAGAGTGGGGATTCGAATGGATGAGAGGAGGGCTTGGTATTTATAGGGAAAGTGAGGGGACAAGGCATTAATGGCCAAGGGACACCTCACATGTGCTTTTCTCAAACCCATGTGCTCTCCCTTGGCATTTACCATGGAGTTAGGCCACATGGGGCCCCCAAAACAAAAATTCATCACCCTTGGCCGGAAAACCCTTAATATATCTCATGAAATCATCATGACATAGTTATGATGTCATTAAATATACCGAAACCCTAAAACTGTATTTTTACTATTCACTGAAAATTCAACTTTCTCAGAAAGATCCCAAAATTTCACCTTAATCAAATATCAATACTCCGATTTCAAAAATGAACTCCATTTTATAAAAATAATTTTCTAAATATTTTTAATTTATTTTTTAAATAAATACACTATTCACCGAAAATTCATTTTTTCAGAAAAAACCCCAAAAATTACCATAACATAATATCGGTGCTCTGAGTTCAAAAATGAAATCCATTTTATAAAAATAATTTTATTAATATTTTTAATTTAATTTTTTAATTAAAAAACACTATTCACCCGAAAAGATTAATACTTGAATAATAATTTATGAAACCGTTATTTAACCATTTTATTGAATCACATTACTTAATCAAGGTGCCTAGATTATTTTAAAACTTTCTTTAAGTGAAATTACTAATCCATTTGGTCACATTACTAATCCTAAGTGTAAAATCACTATTCACAATTTACTGTTTATCAATAATCAAGTTGATCTTATTAGACTCCAAATTTCGTACTGAACATAATTGTAGAAGACCATTTTTTGAAAATAATTACATATTTTAAATTATTTAAGGTTTACATAAACATTTATTTTTAAAATATCCTTTTGAAAATTCATAAAAAAAATATGCATACTATTTTTATCTGGTCATTTGAAAATTTGTAAACTTCATCATAAGAAGAAATCCCAATTTTTATTTAAAACAAGGATTACACAAGGCAGTTACGGTCTCGTTACATAGCCCCTTATAATACCAGCATAGGACCTAAGAGTAAGGTATGCTAGGGTGATAGAATCTTGGGGCGGCTCAGTCAATATTGCCCGAGTAGTAATTTTTATCAGTTTGAACTTCTCGCGAAGGCGATTCAGTTCTAGCATCACATGATTAAGTTTGCCTTGGATTTGGTCCAGAGCAAAGCCCAATGGTGCTACCTCCTTCCCAAGCTCTGTTAGATGGCCTTCGATCGGTCCAAGACTACTAGGTGAGGCCATCGAATCTTCTTTCTATAATAATTAACCAATATAACTTATATTTAGAGACAAAAATCAAAACATTTTGTTCACAGCGGTCATATTGACCAATGGTCATATAACAGTCAAAACCCAATGGTCTCATTTTAATTATATTCATGTTTATTAAATAAAACATTTTTTTGAGTATAAAAATAAAATAAAATAACACATGAAATTAGGAAACAAGATTTATTCAAAATTTCGGGCTGTTACAATCTTCCCCCCCTTAGGAAATTGCGTCCTCGCAATTTTTAAAATTAGGTTTTGAAATTTCATTGAAAGTCCCACATCGAAAAAAGAGTTAGTAACACCATTACTTTAAAAGAAAGAAAAGGAAGTACAAAGGCCACCCGAGTTTACTCATACTAGGATTCCATGTAGGAAACATGGACATGGAGGAGAAAACAAAGGGTCACATTCTAAAGGAGAGTGATAGAAAACATGATTAGGAGGAAGTTAACCACCAGAAAATCCCAAAATTATGATGTGTGTAAGAGGTCTTTGATTACCTTGTAGTAAACGTAAACCAACAACGTTTTTGTTTTACGTTCCTTTTAATAACTTTGAGGAATTCATTTACAACATAGAACAAAAACATAAGGAAATATATTTACCTTCATGTAGAGTTTCATCCATTAATAAGTTTCTACCAAAACTAATCTTTTCTCCAAACGATGAGCATTCAAAACTACTTGGTCTCATCAAAACACAAGAATAATCTTCTATAGAATCACATAATCCACAAAAGATCAACTATCTATTCCTTCTATCTTTAAACATTATCCAAAAAATAGAAAGGGTAAGGTAAAACAACTCTTCAAAAATAATCCCATAGGAATGGAAACTACTTTTAAATCTTCAAAGTTCCATGGTACTACCCAAAGTTCATCATAGACCATTCTGTAAATAATGGTCCTTAAGATTCCTCAAAATAAACCAAACTAAGATTGAAACCCAAATACAAAAAAGATTTGATAACATAGTCTTCCAAAATAAACTTCATTGTTCATCTCCAAACAACATCAACCACTCCTAACATCTTATAACAAAATTAGCTAACCTAAACATATTTTACCCAAGATAGGTTAATCATTCCCATAAGTAACCTAAATTATTGTAAGTCCACCTTAGATTCATCGATTCTTCAAAATATAAGTCAACCTTACTCCTCAATGAAAATACCTTAGTAATCTATTTACCTTGATCAAATATGGTTCCCAAAATAATGAACCTCTTCTAAAATAATAATCATCTTTTAATCTCCTAATCATCTCTGTCGTATTAATACGGTAATCGTAGCATTTCCTATCACATTTGTTGTTGGGACATGTTCTTCCATTTCCCGCCATTAACTAAGAATAGAAACTATAATTAGGGGCTTAAATACTTATCCAATAATCATTAAAAGGAAACTATAAGCATAGAAGGATAAACTTATAGAAGGAAGGTATACCCTAACTTGTGATCCCCTAGGTTCCAATCTAGGTTATCCATGATCATATCTTCTTATGTGAATCTTTATTTTGTTCCTTTAATAATGGTTCATACTAAGATTATGACTTTACCAAGCATATCCCCCGAGAGTGTCGTAACCAAGAGTGTATCAAGGCCCGTTGTCGTGTACCAGTTCCCATTCGAGTCTAGCTCAAAGCGGTGTTTTCGGGTTTTACCCCTATGTACATCTGTGCCAGAGCCACCTCTACCTGCTCGTATCCAGACAGGGATGTATTTGCTTGGCAACCCATTACTCAATACTCACCAAAATACCAGGAAGATTTCCTATATATAAACTTTTCTATAGGGTTCTTCCTAAAGTTTTCATATCCTAATTTCCAAAAATAACTAAACCATCCTTTGATACCAACTATAGCATCACGCCCTTTTTACCACATAAACTTTCATTACATTTTACAAAACCGAGGATCTTTAATGTTTAGTGTCTTGGAAACCAGGAAACTTTAAACATGAAAACAGAAAACATTCTTCTAAAACACTTGAATGGATTCTCCTCATGTTCATCCTCGGTTCATTACTGCATCACATAACCTGGGGACATACATCAAAAGAAAGGGTGAGCAAAAAGCGCAGTAAGGGAAACAAGAGAAACATTTTACATGTGAACTTGAGATACTTCAATAAGGTCATGAAAAGAACTTTAAGGCATGATAATGAAATCTGAGGCATATCATAATAAAAATAACATTTTCATAACTTGAAGATGTGGCTACATCATTTAACATAGACAATCATGAACATATCACCAAGGTCTATCCCCAAGGTGTCATTTGAAAATTACCAAGGTTATTCACCAAGGTATCGTGAAAATTGTAATCTCTAGTGGTTACATCATTACCCAATGCATTGGAGCACTATCAGGGAGAACCCTTAAATTTTCCTTTATTATCATGTGAGCCACATATATCATCATCAAAATTTCATAAATAACCCATATAGCATAAAATAAATGGGTTTCATTTCATAATCACAATGTTTTAAAAACTACTTTAAAGACATGATCTTTACGTCATTATAAAACCCACAGAAAAGGAAGGTGGGTCTCATGTATGTAAATCCCAGAATTTAAAATAAAACATTTTGGTATATATGTGAATACCCCTTTAGAAGAAATATATTTGAGTATTCACTGAATAATATAAAAGAACTTTAGAAAAAGAGAGAGATATTTTGAGACGGAAATTCTGCAGCATAACGGCTATGTTACGAGGTTTTAGAAGACATTAAAAAGTGAGGGAAAATGGGTCAAACATTCATAAATAACCCATAAAACAATAGATGGACAGAATACATGATCATGGTAATGAAATTTCAAGTACATACCATTTGAAATGAAAAACATGGAAGGAAGACAAAAATTATATTTCTCTTATGAAAGTTCGGCAGCCTAACGACGTTACTTAAGCATCAACAAAAATGATTTGAAAAGATCAAATAGGGTATCTAATCATGTGAACATAAGAGTTCAGTATGATAGATATGGAGATAATTCCCCAACATAATTAAAAAGGAACTTGAAAGAATTGACATGAAAGTAGAACTTCAAAATGAGAAGGGTGAAGAACCACTTAAAAATTCGGCAGCCTAACGGCGCCACTTAAAACTTAAAAATACTGAATTGAAGAGATCAAATAGTGTCTATCATCATATGAAAATAAGAGTACTGCATGATAGATATAGAGATAATACCCCAACATAACAAAAAGGAACTTGAAATAATTGACATGAAAGTAGAACTTCAAAACGAGAAGGGTGAAGAACCACTTAAAAATTCGGCAGCCTAACGGCACCACTTAAAACTTCAAAATACTGGATTGAAGAGATCAAATAGGGTCTCTCCTCATATGAACATAAGAGTACAGTATGATAGATATAGAGACCATACCCCAACATAACAAAAAGGAACTTGAAATAATTGACATGAAAGTAGAACTTCAAAACGAGAAGGGTGAAGAACCACTTAAAAATTCGGCAGCCTAACGGCGCCACTTAAAACTTCAAAATACTGAATTGAAGCGATAAAATGGGGTCTCTCATCATATGATAATAAAAGATCAGTATGATAAATTTAGAGATCATAACCCAACATAATAAAAAGGAACTTGAAATACTTTACATGAAAATAGATCTTGAAAAATGAGAAGGGAGAAAGAATCCGTTACAAAAATTTCGGCAGCCTAACGGCGCCACTTAAAACTTCATAAAAGGAAATAATGAGAGCAAGAGGGGATCTCTCATTATATTAAAATGAAAAGGGAAGTAAGAGGAGTATAAAAGAACATCCTCCAACATAATAACATGGAGCATAAAAGGAATGACATAAAAGAGATTACTTGAAATGAAAGAGAGAGGTCGGATCCCTTACCTTAAAATGTAACTCTTAAACCTCAAAGGTTGGGACCTTGAGGGATTGGGGGCACCTTGGGAGGACTCCTTGGGAGGTAATGAGACCATAAATTCGTTGGGGAAGAGTGGGGATTCGAATGGATGAGAGGAGGGCTTGGTATTTATAGGGAAAGTGAGGGGACAAGGCATTAATGGCCAAGGGACACCTCACATGTGCTTTTCTCAAACCCATGTGCACTCCCTTGGCATTTACCATGGAGTTAGGTCACATGGGGCCCCCAAAACAAAAATTCATCACCCTTGGCCGGCCAACCCTTAATATATCTCATGACATCATCATGACATAGTTATGATGTCATTAAACATACCGAAACCCTAAAACTGTATTTTTACTATTCACTGAAAATTCAACTTTCTCAGAAAGATCCCAAAATTTCACCTTAATCAAATATCAATACTCCGATTTCAAAAATGAACTCCATTTAATAAAAATAATTTTCTAAATATTTTTAATTTATTTTTTAAATAAATACACTATTCACCAAAAATTCATTTTTTCAGAATAAACACCAAAAATTACCATAACATAATATCAGTGCTCTGAGTTCAAAAATGAAATCCATTTTATAAAAATAATTTCCTTAATATTTTTAATTTAATTTTTTAATTAAAAAACACTATTCACCCAAAATGATTAATACTTGAATAATAATTTATGAAACCGTTATTTAACCATTTTATTGAATCACATTACTTAATCAAGGTGCCTAGATTATTTTAAAACTTTCGTTAAGTGAAATTACTAATCCATTTGGTCACATTACTAATCCTAAGCGTAAAATCACTATTCACAATTTACTATTTATCAATAATCAAGTTGATCTTATTAAACTCCAAATTTCGTACTGAACATAATTGTAGAAGAAAATTTTTTGAAAATCATTACACATTTTAAATTATTTAAGGTTTACATAAACATTTTTTTTAAAATATCCTTTTGAAAATTCATAAAAAAATATGCATACTATTTTTATCCGGTCATTTGAAAATTCGTAAACTTCATCATAAGAAGAAATCCCAATTTTTATTTAAAACAAGGATTACACAAGGCAGTTACGGTCTCGTTACATAGCCCCTTATAATACCAGCATAGGACCTAAGAGTAAGGTGTGCTAGGGTGATAGAATCTTGGGGCGGCTCAGTCAACATTGCCCGAGTAGTAATTTCTATCAGTTTGAACTTCTCGCGAAGGCGATTCCGTTCTAGCTTCACATGATGAAGTTCGCCTTGGATTTGGTCCAGAGCAAAGCCCAATGGTGCTACCTCCTTCCCAAGCTCTGTTAGATGGGCTTCGATCGGTCCAAGACTACTAGGTGAGGCCATCAAATCTTCTTTCTATAAAAATTAACCAATATTACTTATATTTAGATACAAAAATCAAAACATTTTGTTCACATCGGTCATATTGACCGATGGTCATATAACAGTCAAAACCCAATGGTCTCATTTTAATTATAATCATGTTTATTAAATAAAACATTTTTTTTATTATAAAAATAAAATAAAATAACACATGAAATTAGGAAACAAGATTTATTCAAAATTTCGGGCTGTTACAATCAGACGTCGTTCCTTGTGAGGCTGAACCACCAGCCACTCCAGATATCGTGTCTATGAAGGTAAAACATCCAGTAAGGGTGAAAATTGGATGAATGAGGCTACATAAATTACATAATATAGATCTGGTGACCCTAAATTAAATAGGATCATATACCTTATATTTAGAGAGGTTTTCTATGTTGAGAGATGCAACGACAGTGGTGACAAATTCAAAAAGAGTGACGGTGGCGACAGCAGCTATAGGGTTCAGTGAGAACATGGAAGTGTGAGAGAATATAACTCACTTTAGGTTCTTTTTATATGAACCCCTAATAATTTTAAAATCAATTTCAAAAATGTGCTGGTATAGAGTAGTTTTATCTATTTTAAAATACAAATCACTCATAAAACTACTCTTAATCACTGTCAAAATTCTAGCACTCGTAAAGACTAATATTATTAGTGTTCTTTTAGTGATGATAATGATTAGTCATTATCAGTGCTAAAAAGAACACAATGAAATATCTAATCTTAAATATATATATATAATTATAACAAAATTAATAAATGAATATATTAAATAATATTTATATATATTTATAAATATTTAAATATAAATATAATATACATGGTTATTTTTTTAATATATTTATTATAGTTTAATAATTATTTAAATATATAGGTATTTATATATAGATAACCATATATATTAATTAATATATAAATGTGGATGAGTTATCACTTAAGCTGACCGACAATTGGGGTTTCAAAATTTAGAAGATCATACACTTGAGATGGGGTTATATTCACATTGTTTTCCAATTAGAGTTCAAGTGTTCTTCTAGATAGGACTATAGAAGTTACAACCCAAACCCCATCATCTTCAATATTTCCTAATGTAATCTAAACGTTAATTAAAATCAATAGAAACTTACCAATGCCCATGTTTGGGCCAATTTAAATGGTCTAAGATGGGTATTTTTGACCCCGTATATTTTTTAATGATTCTTCCACCTATATTGGGGCTCCCATAAATTTAGATGACAACCTAATTAAATGGATCTTCAGGTAATTTTATATTATCTTAGAGTATGATTTTTTAATCGTCGGCTATATAGTTCTTTTTTAATTTATAATTAAAAAATAACTAATATTGATTTAGAATATTGATTCTTACATAATTTCTATAATCCCTGCAAACGGGATGGACATGTGACTGCTCACTAAAATATTACCATTTCATTATGTGGTAGGAATACTATTTCTAAGGCATTCAAAAGGGTAAGGATACCACATTTTCAAAGAATCAGCAGAATATGGGAGGTAGAAAATAACATGTGGCTCAGACTAGGAATGAGGTTGGTGCTTATTTTGGGAATTTCGCTTCACCTAATGATAAGACTGGATAGAATGCTCTGCAAGTCATATATGTTTATGAGATGGTGAAAATTTGGGAGGACCATGATTTCGTACACTCTATTGTGTATGTTGATAATTTAAAAAATGATCAACTTGCTACTACAATTGTAGTTAATAATAATTATATTAGGTCTTAACTTCTTGTTGTTGTGCAGGTGTAGGGTGCAACTGCATCAATCCATGAATATGATAATGAGTCTGGAGAGGATTCATCTTCCCATAACAGTGCTGAGTGAAATACTAAAAAGGTGCATTTCCATGTTTCTATGGATGGTGAACATCAAGAGTTGTGTGAACCATGATTAATTATTATAGATAACTCCATGTTTGTTAGGGAGCTTGATGCCCGAGACGAAGTTAACATGCAATTTAATCAAGATGATATATCAACAACTTCATTTCATTAAAAGAGGAAGGATAAGATCTTGGAGGACACTATCATGCAACAAAAAACATCCTACGGATCTATCATGAATAAAGAGACTATGCATGGACAAAGACCACTTTGCCTCTCGATAGTTGCAGACAAGGGTGTCTCCTTCCTCCTTCATTTTTTGATACCATGGAATATGTTTTTATTATCTTAGGAAATATTATAGATAAGTAATTTGATGAGAAACAGATAAAAAATGTTAGCCTTAACTCACCAGGGAAGCTTGAGCAAGGGAGGATGCCTCATGTTCTCAGTGAGAAATTAGGTGATTTGTTTTACTCACAAACTGTATTTATTTATTCAAATATTGAGTCATATTACCTTTTATACAATGAATACATTAAAGCCCTGAAATTTGTATTGTCAAACATCAATGAGAAAATTAGATCTAAATAGAATTTAGACATTAGTGATTTTTTGGAAGCAAGGTGTTCAACACTATTCATAGAGACGTTTTGACACATCTTCCTTGGATAATAAACCATGAATGGTTGGAAATATAGGGAAACGTAGTCATTATCCATGTGGAAGAGGAAAACCAAATCATTTGTGGTGTATATGAAAAAATAATAAATGATAGGTGAACCACACAGGATGGTACATGGATTGATATGACACATTTCATTCATGGTATGTTTTGTTGTATTCTAGTGGCAGTGTGTGAGCCACTTATTTGGATATATTTCCCCTTGCACTTGTACTTACTTTACTCTAATAAATTTGTAGGGTGTGAATTTGGGTCACCAACTGACACTTGTACCACATTCAAAAATTATAAATAAACATATCTTAAAATATTTTTACATAATTATAAATATAAATATAGGATTATGTAAATGTATATAATTATTCCACATGGTATGCATGGGTTTGGTATATATTTAATTTATATATATTTATATAGGTATATAATCTATATAGTTATAAATGTAAAAACTATATCTATTATTAAAATATATTTATTTTAATTATTTAATTATATATATATATATATATATATATTCAGGAGCATTGGCTTTTGACTAGCCCTATTTTCGATATATATTTATACTAATAATTATAAATAAATATAAATAAATAGTTTATATATATAATTATAAATATAATACATATATTTATTATATAAATATAAAATGTTAAATTTATAATCATTTAAAAAAATATAGTTATTTATAATTATAATTATAGTTAAATATAATTAAAACATATTTATAAGTTATTATAAATATAAATATATATATATTTAATAATATATTAATATATATTTATTGAATTATGATAAACATATTTTTTAATAAAATATATTTATTATAATTTTTTATTTATTTAAATATAAATTAAATTATTTAAAATTTATTTATATATAAATATAAACAAAAATTATAAATATAATAAATATATTTATTATTAAATTATATTTATTAAAATTTTATAGACATTTAAATATATATATATATATATGTTTTTTTATATTTAAGGGATTGATGGTGTTACGAGTTCAGGAGCATCTCTGTGAAGGATATGGATATGGAATGTATGGATCACTTCCACCATGGCTATTCCACATTTTCTTCGTAAAAACTCATCTCTTGAGGGATATCTTGAGTTCCACCCCATTCCCTAGTTTTCATTGTCGTGATATTGAAGGGCTCTAGACTGTTGATTGAAATTTGGGAGAAATCCTATATTTATGGGATGTTCCTGCTCACCATTCTTTGGAAATTTTCAAAGGATCTTACACTAGAAGGACCCTAAAAGAAAGGATCTTTGAAATGTGTGGAATCAAACCTAGAAGAACTTTTTGAGAGATTTTCTAGAGGTAAGAACTCTTTAGTTGCTTAGATTGTCCTCCCTAAATGGGTGAAGTTGTGACATCTTGAATAAATGGTTCAACAAATCTCTTTTATTTGGGAGTATTTGGATTGGAAGTGTATTTCTTTAGGTATTGGATTTTTTCATTGTTTGTATCATTCAGATGAATCACATTCTCCCACCTGGTCATCCTGTTATATTCCATTGTAGCCTGGAATGCCCCATCTTCATGAATGGACGAATGAATTCAATGTTTCAATGGTCAAGATTTTTTTTCACATTTATGGATCAGTTTTTTGAGCCTCAATTAGATTTTGTGGCCTCCAAAAATCATGCATCAGATGCTACTTCTGTTGGTGTACCTATTTTCTTGGTTAATGAGACATATTATGTAATTTGTGGTCATTTTTTGAGAATTATAGAATATATTTATTTGAGTTATATTATCATTGATACTGTAACTCTTTATACTCTAACAGATGATATAAAAATCATTGTTGAGTTGTATACTTTCCCTATTTTCTATCAAAACTGCATGTCTGTTTGACATTTCGTTGTGTATTGCTGGAGGAATATGTGTGATAATTACGGTTCAAAGAGGCATTCATCAAATTATTGTTCTGATAATGGAAAATGAATGTTTCTTGAGTAGACCACTTTGATGAATAATAAGTTGCTAACAAATTTTTAGGACAAGCCTGCTAAGACATGAGGGGTTCGAGCCTGTATGGGTATGTCACTGGTAGAGAACTAGGGACAAGAATATACCTCCATGGCTGATACATTCTTCATATCCATTCATGTGATTGGTGTGGGGTGAAAAATGAATAGTAATTTTCCTCAAATACCATCTACAAAATATAATGGTGTTTTCTCATATGATCACTCACTTATGCAGTCACTATTTAGCAGGTCAGATTGCCTTTTTTGTGTTAATGACAAAAATAAATCTTCTATTGATATTGCTATTGGACCATAAAATGTTGATGATGGGAATAATTCATGTGGTGTAACACCATCAAACTTGATGGCCTCATGGGAACACACAACAGCTTATGAGGAAGGGGTGATGCATTATGATCATGAGGTCATTGTCAAAGAGGAAGTTTTTTATGATCTTCATAATTATATTATAATTTTTTTCAACATTAAGGGGATGTCTAATGTGGTGGATTGTGATATATTCCAATTTATACTTAATAGAATAACCAAGGTTCCCTCACTAATACATTGTCAATGTGACGTTGGATAGTCTACATCTAAGGATACTGGTGTTATTATGGGGTAATATCCTTCACAAACTCATCAACCATGTCATATTGTGCATCCACTCTGTGAAATATTTTTAGGTCATGTTCAACATGATTATGGTTCTAGGAAATCTAATGTAGTAGAGAATAGATTATCTTCAAGATTTTTATAATGATTTTAGTTCTTTATGAATTAATGGTAAATACGGTAATGTTTCAAATGAATGATGTGGATATGGGAATAATTTGGCTTTATTAGACACCACTAATATACAATATATAGGTGAAAGTGACTTTTTTCATTTAGGGGTTACATTTTAAATGGAAATGGAAAAAATATAAGCAATGAATGATTAACACCAATTACTCCAAAAAGAAGGTCATGAAAGGATTATTCTAAAATGCCCAGGAATGGGTCTACAAGGTTAGCTTTAAATGCCTCAAAGATACAACACACTATAAAACTAATGGTACAGTGAGATGATACTTGATATCTTCACACAAGGTAATTCATAGTTAGATTGGGAAAATACCAATGATGACATTGATTATGATTATGATTAAGAAATGATCCATATTATTTTTAGCAGTAGTTTACATTTCTGGATGAGGGATTATATCTTCATATGACCCCCCTATGTGCTTTCTTACTATTACCTTTTTCTATACCCTTTAATAAATAGTAATGATCATTTACTATTGGAAATACCATCTTCATATATAATTAAAATTTTATTAAAAATATTTATATATCAATATTTGCATATAATTATAAATATTTTTTATATTTATATAATATTTATTCATTAATTTATTTATAAATATATATTTATAAAGATTATAATATAAATAATTATTTTTTAAATATATTAATTATAATCTTAAAAATATTTTAATATATATTAATTTAATTCTATTAAAATTATATATAAATATATTTATGAGATGTAATGGGAATGGAAGAGTTGTGGCTTTGGGAGCGGTGCTCCAATGGAATTCCTTATTACCCGATCTAGGGTTTCCAGCCATGTTGATCCTTCAATACCTAAGATCTATTCTCTAGGTTGGTGGTGAGGAAGCTGCATGGAGGGAGGCTTCTCATAAAAATGTTGCACTACCGTGATAAGATGGTGAATGCCTTGTAGTTATGTAGGGTGTGATGGTTACCTGAAAAGGCGGTGTGCGTAAATAGGAACAACCCAACATTTATAGGGGTGTTACGATTCTTTTTGTGGAAAAAACACATCCACTTATGGTAGAATCAGGTGTTGTGATGTTGAATAAGATAATGTGCATATAAAATTTCTTTTTGATTCTTTTGATGATCATGAATGAAAGAACAAATGGGATTCTGAATCTAAAATCAAATAGTTTACAGTGCTTTTTGGATCCTTTCAAGTATTATTACATTATAAGAATTATATATAATGATCTATTGATTATGTTGAATATAATTTTGAAGCTTTTGCTAAGAGTCTTGAAATTAGGATAATCTTTTTAATTGAATGGTTAGTTTCCTATAGAATTGAGAAGCCTTGTATGTTGGATGATTTTTTTCATAGTATTTCACATTTTCAATGTTTTTATGAATAGATATGTTCCTCCCTTGGGTGTGGTTTTTTTAGATCCTTTTCTCTTCAAATGAATCTATGCTTCAGGCATGGATTTTTGTTTCTATGTTCTTGATGACCATATATCAACATTTTCATGAATAATATTTGGAATAAAATATAGCGTGGGAAAGAGAATCCTTATCTCAGGTATTTTTTCATCTTTCTAAACTCAATTGGATCCATTTACATCTGATGATTCTAGATGATATTGGCACGGTAATTAGGACACCCATCCATCTTGATAAGAAGACTGAAAGTGTGAGGTTTGGAAATTTTTATATGAAGTTAGTGGAGATTGATCTCAGGTTCACAATCAATGATAATGTAACTCTATCCAATCCATCATAGAACATTTAAATTAATGATGAGTATGATAAAAATAATAAATTTCATAATGATTCTATGGTCGTTTGTTATTCACTAGAGTTATGATGGATAGAGGTCTTCTATGGGGTTTGTGGGTTGAATAGAAATCCAACTACTCATTGTCGAAGGAAATGAAAAATGATTTCAAAGAAAGTTGTTCATGATGAAAAAGGACATGTAAATCCCTTCATCAGTGGGTTTCATTTATAAGACTTTTTGAAATGTAACTCCAAAATGTCCAATTTTAAGGGAAATGGGTTGATGTTTAATTAAAGCCTCCATTTGGAGACAAAAATATACTTTATTTCCTTGGATGATCTTATAGAGGCTATTACATCAAAGGATTTTCATTCTACTCCTTCTTTAAAAGTAAGTAAAGATAGAGTTCTGATGATGTTTACTCTTGTGGGTTCTATAGTGGAAAAGGGTGGTAATAATAATACTGAACATGTTACAAATTTGGAACTCGATGGGCTCAAGTCTTTCTCTACAAAGGGGCTTCCATATGATAGAGAATATTCTACTATGCTGGTTAGCATCGGTGAGTGAGGATAGCTAGAGGCTAGAATCAATCAAGATCATGGAATTTCATATGTTTATTATCTTTTAGTTATGGATTTTAGTGATTCCTTAAATTTTCATAATTCTTTAAAAGGATCAGGATTAAAACAAGAATCAAAAGTTTTTGAGTACCACAAATCCAGTCATGAATATTAATAATGTTCATGTTCTTCATGAATTGATAAATGGGGTAACATCATAGATGATGGAAGTGGAAAACAGAAGAAGATGGTAGTATTGGAAACCACTCGATCATTAGGTTGTGGTGGTATTGTAGACATTAATGTATATATAATTAATGGAAATGGTAAGATGATTGGAAATGAAGAATCAAATATGACACCTCTAAAAAGAAGACCATAGATGGACTGATCAAATCCACCAAGGAATGTTTCTATGAAACCATCCTCCAACTAAATGAATATAATGACCCATACTTTACATACATTGTTATTACTTTAGAATTGACTCACACTTATTACAACATATAACAAAACCCAGAAAGGATCGTATAGGTATAGAGTCTTTAGAAACTGGGAAACATAAACAACTGGTTCATAAAACATCTACATTGCCTCCCATTTATTTCATCACATCTAGAGTCCCTTTTGGCATATCCTACTTAATAACCTTCTTCCTGGTCTGGGGAAAGAAAACATACAAACGGGTGAGCTAAAATGCTCAGTAAGGGTAAACAAAAGAAATATCATATTCTTAAGAACATAACTTTTGGAAATCTTAACCTGCAAAAGAGATCATAATTTCATAACATGGGAAAAATAATTGTAGTGAAATGTAATCCCAATAATCATAAAATAAAACATGAAACTTTTTGGAATACACACATAATCATATATAATCATTTCTTAGTAGTGAAGACTCATATCCAAGACTATCTTAGCGGACAAAGTCCATTTCTGAACTGAGTTCACTCCTCGTTTCAGTCCTGTTTCACTGAACCAGATTAACCTGCCATTCCAGCCATTTCTATCTCATGAGATATAAATATTTACCCAATTAATTGGAGGGAGATATAGGTCTTAACATCTCATAATGATCACATTCATATGTGTGCCACAAAATCATAAACCATACATCATGGCATAACCCATGTAATAAAATGGTATTCTTAAACATCGTGACATAATAAAACAATTCATATAAGATAAATGAATTCATAAAAATAATTCCATCACAACATAATCAAGTCAATTTAATAATAGGGATAGAAACAGAATCCTATATTATCATAGATGGAAAATAATTTTGATAAAACACTTGAACTCCATTCTTGAGGAAAATATCCTTTCTACTTCAAAAACATTTTTACTTTCTTAACATGTCATATAATTTTAAAATAAAATAAGTTGATTAAAAATAAACATGAAAACATGTAAAGGAAGATTCTTGGAAATAATGTTTTAAAAATCCATTCATGTCGTATATGTTAAAAAAACATTATTCCCGTACTTTGGCCGGAAAAGTTAAAAAGTACCTCGTACGAAAAACGACAAAAGATTCTTTTCATATCTTTTACTAAAAACTCACCAAAGGGTAAAATTTTATTTCAACAATTGTATGTGGATGGAAATAATATTACAAATTGAGGAAACTTGTATGTGGATGATAAATATTCCCCAGTAAATTCTGAAGTATAAATAATCTCGGATAAAAATGAGATTATGAGATTTTCCATTACCTTAGGTCCGATTTTCTTTGTAAGTGTCTGAACCTCCTGTATAATGATTTAAATAATGTTATTGACTTATTCCATAATCATAATTATTTTTATGATATCATACAAGGTCATATTTATAGCTTCTTATTATTAATATTTCATTACTACTTGTTTTTCAGGTATTTATTACTTTTTGTTCTTATGCGTGTTTTGTCGAATAAATTATTATTCTTCTTTTTAGGTTATAGATACCTCATTTACAGAATGTTATTAGTCTAATATATTTCATATTTATTCATTAAATTCATTTATATAACCATTATGCAATGAAGATCATGTAGAACGAGTAGCATCACATCGTGGAGACGGTATTCCATACGTACGCACGAGCGATGATATCGTTCCCATGATCGTGGAATTGTATTAGAGTGTATGTAAACTATATCAGAATAAATATAAATTTACAATAATCATATATAGTCATTATTTAAACCAGTATACCCATCTAATTAAGGTGGTGGTGGAAAATAGATTACACCACGGCATGGAGACGGTATTCCGTACGTATGCACGCGCGGTGATTTCGTTTTCCGTAGGATGGATAGATGGTGAAATAGGGTTGTTTCATACTTATAATAACATATCAGTATATGAGTGATACTGATGTTATTACTTCATAATGAAACAACTAAAGAAGATGATGTGGAAGATGAAATAATGTTGAACGAATCGATAACAGACATTACCTTTTCTTTGAAGCTCCTCTTTGAGACCTCCTCTTAGGGAACTAAAATTTGTCTTTTTAGAATACCAGGACCTCTAGGATATTTCTATGGAAGTTTAGAAGATAATTTGGCAGGGGTTGGCCAAGGTTGAAGGCTCATATTGGTGTGAGGAAGAGAGGGAGGAGGTGCCCTTTTATAAGAAAGGAGAGAGGGCACCTTTGGAAAAACTAAAAATATTATTTTATTATAAAGTCATATTCGGTTTTTAATAGCTCCAAATTGATTTATTTCTAAGCTAAGGAGGGGATGGGTCTAAATCCTCTCATCCAATAGAATTTAGACAAGTTTAGCTCATTATATTAACCTTATCTTTTAGTTTTAACTCTTAGTTAATTAGATTTACATTTACCATGTCACATTGTATTTTTATATTATGTAGTTAATAAACATACCATATATATCAAAGCGACCCCAAAGTGGTCCATTAATGATACACCTATCATGATATAAGTATCTTGGCTGAACCTTAAATTTTTAGGAATATAATAACAATTAATAATATAATATTTGTTTTAAAAACTATTTTATGTCAATTTTGACACTATTTGATAATTGATTTTTGTGAAAATCATAACAGAATGATTAGTTCGAAGAAAGTTAATTAAATCAACACTAACATGTAATATAAACATATAAAATTATGTTAATTCATAAAACGTCTCTAATTACATTTATTTGGGTATTTATAACATCAATTATGTCAATATTTCATTAATAAATAATTACTACATCATCATTCTGTCATAAATAAAGTAAATTATTTAAAGTATAAAAATTAAAAATAAAATACCATTATGTAGGAAATCGTTTTAGATTTCTATTGAATATTTATAGTCGAATTTATCTTATGTATAACCCTATATTAAAAATTATTTACTTATTAAACTTTGATTTTAAATATTTTAACCATTCTTTAAATAAATTAATAATAAATGTCCTAATCTAATCCAAGTGGGCCTAAATGGTCATATGTTATTCCTAAGGTTATTTTTGGTCGAATTACACTTATCCAATAGAATTAGGACATGTGTTAGGGTAATAATAATAACATTTCTACCCTTAATTACCCTATTTACTTTTAACCGTGGTAAAAAAGTAAAAAGTTACTATTCACCAAAAATTATTTTCAATTCATTGAACCACATTTTACATACTGAAATCAACCGTGTCTATCGAATTATTGAAATTCCATTCACAAAAGCGGTAAAATTATGTTTTATATAAATTTGCAAATTCTCCTATGAGGTAGGTAAATGACGGTGAAAAGTTCAATAAACTTTTTATATATCTAAAATTATTATAGAATGACTCCAATGAATTGCATAGAACATATATAGGTATTATGTATCAATTTTGACATAAAATAAATTAAATTAAAATAAATAATTATTTATGTAAAATGTCAGTTTTTAAATAGTAACCTAGTGTTTTCACTATTCAACAAAAATTGAATGTTTTCAGAAAAATACCAAAATTTCACCCTAGGCTAATTTCAATTTTCCGAATCCAAAAATGAATGTTCATTTTGAAAAATAAAATTTACAAAATTTCATAAAGTGGGTATTACTATTCATAACGGCTATATTTTAATAGCATATCATTGTTTAGTGAAACTCGATATTGCGTACGACGCAAGCTATCGAAGAAGGCCACGGTTGCGTGTAAAGTAATCGAAGCCAGTGCTGTGTGTAGTGAATGATTCGTTTGTTTATTTATATAACATAAAAACAAAATATTTCTCATAAAAGTCTCGGGTGTTACATTCTACCCCCCTTAAAATGAATTTCGCCCTTGAAATTCGTCACTTTGTAAGAAAAAGATGAGGATACCTCTCCCTCATCATATCCTCAAGCTCCCATGTAGCTTCTTCTAATTGGTGGTTCCTCCATAAAACTTTCACCAAGCAAGTGGTCTTGTTCCGTAGGACTTTTTCGCTATGATCCAAAATCTCTATCAACTGTTCTTCATAAGAAAGATCTTGCTCCAGCGGTACAACTTCTGAGCTGAGTACATGTGAAGGATCAGGTGCGTACTTTCTCAAAAGAGATAAATGGAACACATCGGGAACTTGAGAGAGATTCGGTGGAAGCGCCAATCAGTAAGAAACCTTCCCAACACGATCCAGTATTTTGAAATGACAGATATACCTAGGTCTTAGCATTCCCTTCTTTCCAAATCTCATTACTCTCTTCTATGGAAATATTCTTAAGAACACTTTATCACACACTTCAAACTCTATGTAATTTATTCGGTTATCGGCATAACTTTTTTGTCGACTCTGAGCTGCTCTTATGTGTTGTTGAATAGATCTGACCATTCCTGCCATCTCATCAACAAGATCAGGTCCTAATAGCTTTCTTTCCCCAACTTCATCCCAGTAAGTTGGAGTCATGCATTTATTTCCATAGAGAGATTCATAAGGAGTCATATGAATACTAGAGTGAAAGCTATTATTATAAGAAAATTCCACTAAAGGTAGGTGTTGATACCAACCACCTTTTAAATCCATAGATCAAGCTCTTAACATTTCTTCTAGAGTTTGAATTGTTCTCTCAGACTGACCGTCTGTCTGAGGATGATAAGCAGTGATGAAACTCAACTCTATATCCAGAGTATGCTGAAGACTTCGCCAGATCTTCGAGGAAAATCTCGGATCCAGATCAGATATAATAGAAAGTGGTACTCCATGAAATCTTACCACTTCCTTTACATATATCTTGCAAAGCTTATCTAGAGAGAAATCCTCTCTAATAGCAATGAAGTGTGCAGACTTTGTAAGACGATCAACTATGAACCAGATAGAATTATTGCCTTTGGATGTTTTAGGAAGTCCGGTGACAAATTCCATAGTGATGTTTTCCTATTTCCATTCTGGTATGGGTAATGGTTGTAACATACCCTTAGACTTCTATCTCTTAGCTTTAACTTGCTGACAAACCAAGCATCGGGAGACATATTCAGCAACATCTCTTTTCATTCCATCCCACTAGAAGTACTCTTTCAGGTCCCTACACATCTTCGTGCTTCCAGGATGAATAGAGAATGAAGAACTATGAGCCTCATCCAACAACTCCTTCTTTAATTCTGGGATGGGAGGTACACAAACCCGATTCCTGGACTTTATTATCCCATCACAATCAAGGTTGAATTTAGGAATATTTCTCTCCTTCTTTTGTAACTCTACAACTTCTTTCTACACCTCTTTAATCTTCACATGTATAGATGTTTGAACATTCATTTGAGAAAGATATGATTTTCCCCCTTCCAGTATAATTCCAAGATCCATCCTTTGTAAATCCATAAATATTGGATCTTTTGTGATCCACATTATGGATAAGCCAGCACTGTCTTGTCGACTTAATGCATCTTCCACCTTGTTTTCTATCCCATGGTGGTAATGAATTGAGCAGTTGTAATCTTTAATCAGCTCTAACCATCTTCTTTGGCACATATTCAACTCCTTTTGTGTAAAAATGTACTTTAAACTTTATGATCAGTATAAATATCACACCTTTCTCCATAAAGATAACGCCTCTAAATATTTAATGCAAATATTACCGCAGCTAACTCCAAATCATGAGTCGGGTAATTTTGCTCATGGATTTTCAACTGTCGTGAGGCATAAGCTATCACCTTATCATTTTGCATAAGAACACACCCCAACCCCTTATTGGATGCATCAATATAGATCACAATCCTTTCTCCACTACAAAGAAGTGTGAGTACAGGTGCACTAGATAACCTTCTTTTCAACTCCTTGAAATTCTCTTCACATTCCTCCGTCCAAACAATCATAACACCTTTTTGAGTCAACCTGGTGAGTGGATTATATAATCATGAAAAATCTTTAACAAAACGTCAATAATATTCATCCAAACCAAGAAAACTTCGGATCTCAATTACTGTTGTTGGTCTCGACCATCTCTCGATAACCTCTATCTTTGTTGGATCCACAGATATCCCCTCTTTTGAGATTATGTGACCAAAAAATGAAACTTTTTTAAGCAAAAATTCACACTTGGTAAATTTGTCATAAATCTTCTCCTTTCTCAGGGTATTCAATATAATTCTCAAGTGATCATCATGTTCTTCCTTGGTCTTTGAATAGACATGAATATTGTCTATAAAGACTACCACAAATTGATCAAGATAGTCTCTAAAGACTCTATTCATTAGATCCATGAATATAGTAGGGGCATTAGTAAGACCAAATGGAATCACTGTAAATTCATAGTGTCCATACCTTGTACGGAAAGCCGTCTTTGGTATATCCTCCCTTTTGACCCTTAATTTATGATACCCTGAACAAAGATCAATCATGGAAAAGTATTGAGCACCTCGTAGATGGTCAAATAAGTCATCAATACGTGGGAGAGGATATTTGTTCTTGATAATTATCTTGTTAAGTTCTCGATAATCAATGAAGAGTCTCATTGATCCATCTTTCTTTTTAACAAACAGAACAGATGATCCAGAAGGTGATGCACTTGGGCGTAGGAATACCATATCAAGATTCTCTTGGAGTTTCTTCTTAAATTCCCGAAACTCAATTGGGGCCATTCTATAAGGTGTATTTCAAATAGGCAAAGCACCCGGTACAAATTATATTGAAAACTCAGCTTCACGATTTGGTGGAAGACCTGACAATTCCTCTGAAAATACAATGTCAAACACCCATACAATGAGAATATTCTTAATCGTGAGTTTCTCACCAACCATTTGAGATAAATAACCCTCATTTAGTGGAATCAAGACCCATAAGATGGAAGAAACTTCAACTTGAAGGTTATGTTCATCCTTGCATCGATAGACGATCATATATTGATCTGGAATATGATATGTGACTTCCCTTATTTGGAAATTTATATGAGCTCCATATAGAGAAATCCAATCCATGCCATGAATCACACCAAATTCCAGTATAGGAAGGATCACAATATTTTTCGGAAGCACTTTCCCACAAACTTCAATCAGAAAAGAGTTATAAACTTTTGATGCGACTGTTGTGCCATTAGGGGTTGTCACAGCTAACTCAACATCTAATTGTTGAGGTAATACGGTGATACCCTTAGAAAATTATTCAGAAATAAAATAGTGGGGGGATCCAGAATCAAATAAAACATTTTCTACTTTAGAGTGGATGATAAGTGTACCTTTCACCACATCGTTATCGTACTCCACATCGCTGATAGAAATTTCATGTGGATTTCCTTTGTCTTTAGCCTTAAGAGTTTGTTGACGTCGACCATCATCATTAACCCATGGATTTGGGCATTGATTGGAATAACGACCCATCTCCTTGCACTTAAAACATTGAAGTGTAGTAGGTTCATTCTATGTATCCCTTCCTTTTTTTCATCATTATACATCTTCTTCCCATTATTGTAGCATTCAAATTCCCAATGACCTTCCTTTACACATTTGAAACATTTACTTGTCCCTTTAAAACAACTCCCTCCATGTTTATTTCCAAACTTTGAGCATAAGGGAAAGCTCATCTTCTTTTCAGTGTTCTCTTTATATTTTCCTTTGAATTCCATTTTCCTCTTCTTATCAAACCCATATGACTGATGGGTTACTCCAATCTCCATCTCAACTTTGAGTGCACATCGAACGATTTCCTTGTAGCTATTGAAGTCCCTTATGGCTAAGGCCCTTCGAAGACTTGGTTTTAAGCCACTAAAGAATCGATTGATCTTACTCTCAGGTTGGATAATAATACCAGAAGCGTACCTTGAAAGTCTTGTAAAATTTGAATCCAAGGTACCAACAGATTCATCATCCTTTTGCTTCAGTTCAAGAAACTCTTTCTCTATCTTTGTTCGGAGAATAAGAGGTATGTACTTATTGAAATATAAGTTCTTGAACTCGTCCCATTCCATGTACTCAATTTTATCCATTTGCCTCGTATTATTAATAATATTCCACCATTGATCAGCATCTTCTTTTAAACGATACACTACTAAGATTACTTTATCATGTTCAGAACATTGAAGAACTGAAAATATCTTTTCAGTAGTACAAATCCATTGCTCAGCAACTAATGGATCAGTAGACCCATTGAATGAAGGTGGACGCTGCCTCATGAAGGATTAAACATAATTTTGCTCCTTCATTTGCTCGTTTGTAAGTATTGCATGATTCATAGCTTGAGAAAGTTGTGTGAGCATGGCTACAAGATTTTTCATTCCAGCTCCCATAACGTTTGGTTGCTCAGGGGGACAATCATTGCATTGCCCGTCGCATTCTGCATTAACACGGTTCCTTCGAGTTACAGCCATTGACTAAAACCAAGAATAATAGTGTGAGAAACACTAATTAAAATAGTAAAACCACATAATCAAGAATAAAATATCACACTTAAGGTATTATCAAAGGTTATTCATGGCCATTTCTAAAACACAAAGATTGTGTTCTATGCTTAGAATTATCCTTAGGGTTAAGGATTTCACATCGTAGTTTACAAAGGTTGACTATACCTTTCCTATGATACCAACTATAAAGACCCATACTTTACATACATTTTTATTACTTCATAATTGAAGCACACTTATTACAACATATAACAAAACTAGGAAAGGACCGTATAGGTATAGAGTCATTAGAAACTAGGAAACATAAACAACTGGTTCATAAAACTTCTACTTTGCATCCCATTTATTTCATCACATCTAGAGTCCCTTTTGGAATATCCTACTTAATAACCTTCTTCCTGACCCGGGGAAAGAAAACATACAAAAGGGTGAGCTCAAATGCTTAGTAAGGGAAAAAAAAGAAATATCATATTCATAAGAACATAACTTTGGGAAATCGTAACCTGCAAAAGAGATCATAATTTCATAACATGGGATAAATCATAGTAGTGAAATGTAATCCCAATAATCATAACATAAAACATGAAACTTTTTGGCATAGACACATAATCATATAGAGTCATTTCTTAGTAGTCAAGACTCATATCCAAGACTATCTTAGCGGACAAAGTCTATTTCTGAACCGAGTTCACTCCTCATTTCAGTCCTGTTTCACTGAACCGGATTAACATGCCATTCCAGCCATGTCTATCTCATGATATATAAATCTTTACCCAATTCATTGGAGGGAGATATAGGTCCCACCCATCTCATAATGATACCATTCTTATGTGTTCCACAAAATCATAAACCACACATCATTGCATAACCCATGTAATAAAAATGAGATTCTTAAACATCGTGACATAATAAAACAATTCATATAAGATAAATGAATTCATTAAAATAATTCCATCATAATATAATAAAATCAATGTAATAATAGGGATAGAAACAGAACCCTATATTATCTTAGATGGAAAATAATTTTGATAAAACACTTGAACTCCATTCCTGAGGAAAATATCCTTTCTACTTCAAAAACATTTTTCCATTCTTAACATGTCATATAATTTTAAACTAAAAGATGTTTATTAAAAATAAACATGAAAACTTATAAAGGAATATTCTTGGAAATAATGTTTTAAAAATCCATTCATGTCGTATAAGATAAAAAAACATTCTTTTCGTACATTGGCTGGAAAAGTCAAAAAGTACCTCGTAAGAAAAATGACAAAAGATTCCTTTAATATATATTACTAAAAACTCACCGAAGGGTAAAATTGGATTTCAACAATTGTATGTGGATGAAAATAATATTATATATTGAGTAAACCTGGATGTGGATGATAAATATTCCCCAGTAAATTCTGAAGTATAAAAAATCTCGGATAAAAATGAGATTCTGAGATTTTCCCTTACCTTAGATCTGATTTGCTTCATAAGTGTACGAACCTCCTGTATAATGATTTAAATAATGTTATTGACATATTCCAGAATCATACTTATTTTTATGATATCATATAAGTTCATATTCTTAGCTTCTTATTAGTAATATTTCATTACTACTTGTTATTTGGGTGTTTATTACTTTTTGTCCTTATGCGTGTTTTGTCGAATAAATTCTTATTATTATTTTTAGGTTATAGATACCTCATTTACATAATTTTATTAGTGTAATATATATCATATTTATTCATTCAATTCATTTATATAACCATTATTCAATGAAGATCATGTAGAACAAGTCGCATCACATCGTGGAGACGGTATTCTGTACGTACGCATGAGCGATGATATCGTTCCCATGATCGTGGAATTGTATTGGAGTGTATGTAAAATATTTAAGAATAAATATCAATTTACAATAATCATATATAGTCATTATTTACACCATTATACCCATCCAAGTAAGGTGGTGGTGGAAAATAGATTACACCACGACGTGGAGACGGTATTCTGTACGTACGCACGCGCGGTGATTTGTTTTTCGTAGGATGGATAGATGGTGAAATAGGGTTGTTTCTGTAACAACCCGAGAATTTATGAAAAATATTCTTTTTAATTTTATTAATGTCTTGTGTTGTACGCTACACCAAAAGAAGCTTTCACAACACACCTTCTTGACTTGCCTTGCATTACACGCAATCACGACCTTCCTCGATAGCGTGTGTAATACGCAATACCGAGTTTCACTAAACAACGATATGCTATTAAAATAATATTAAAACTAGCCGTTATGAATATTAATAACAACTTTTTGAAATTATGTAAATCTTATTTTTCAAAGTGAACTTCATTTTTGTATTCGGAGTATCGAATTTAGCCTAAGGTGAAATTTTGGTACATTTCGGATAACTTTCATATTCTGATGAATAGTGAAAATTACTAAATTTTAGTTAAAAACAACTTTTTCAATCGAAATAATTAATAGTGATAAATTATTAATTTGAGTGGTTTTAAAGTATATTTAGAATATATTTTTACAATTTAATACAATGTTGGTCATTGGTTGTAATTTCACATTTAAACCAGACATAATCAAGTGTCAATCTTTTGATATATATTGTTTCCTAAAAACACGCTATTTATTTTAACAGCAGGATTTAATTATAAAATTAATTAATGAAACTTCTATGTTATGAATTTGGTAAAATAGATTTCATTTTTGAATTCGGAATATGAAATATAGCTTAGGATGAAATTTTGGTATTTTTCTGAAAACTTTCAATTTTTGATGAATAGTGAAACCACTAAGTGGTAGGTTAAAAACTGAATTTTGCATAAAACTTAATTTTACCGCTTCTGTGAATGGAATTTCGAAAATCCGAGAGACACGGTTAATATCAAGGACTAAAATGTGGTTCAATGAGATGAAAATAATTTTTTGGTGAATAGTAACTTTTTACTTTTTTTACCGTGGTTAATAGTAAATAGGGTAACTAAGGGTAAATATGATATTACTATTACCCTAACACATGTCCTAATTCTATTGGATAAGTGTAATTCGACCAAAAACAAACTTAGGAATAAAAAAATGACCATTTAGGCCCACTTGGATTAGATTAGGACATTTATTATTAATTTATTTAAAGAATGGTTAAAATAGTTAAAATCAAAGTTTAATAAGTAAATCATTTTTAATATGGGGTTATACATTAGATAAATTCGATTGTAAATATTCATTAGAAAGATAAAAATATTTCCTACATGATGGTATTTTATTTGTAAATTTTAGACATCAAATAATTTAATTAATTTATGACACAAAGATGATGCAGTAATTATCTTATTTATGAAATATTGACATAATTGATGTTATAAACACCAAAATAAATGTAATTTGAGAATTTTTATGAATTCCACTAATTTTCTAGGTTAATATGATATATTAATGTTGATGTAATCAACTTGGTTCGAACATTTAATTCTGTTATGACTTTCACAAAAATCATATATCAAATAGTGTCAAAATTGACACAAAATAGTTTTTAAATCAAATATTATATTATTAATTGTTATTGTATTCCTAAAAATCTAAGGATCGGCCAAATGACTTAGATAAGGATATATATATTAATGATAAACAATTTGGGGTTCGTTTGGCATGTTATAGTAAGTTTATTAACCATATAGTGAAAGAAAACAAAAAGACATGGTAAAAGTTAAATTATTTAACTTAGAGTTAAATCTAATTGATAAGGTTAAAATAATATCCTAAACTTGTCTAAATTCTATTGGATGATAGGATTTCGACCCATCCCCACTTTAGCTTCGAAATAAGACCCTTTGGAACCATTATAAACCGATTTTGACTTTAATATAAAATAATATTTTGAGATATTCCTAAGGTGCCCCTCTCCTCCCCTATAAAAGGACACCTCTTCCCCCTCCTCCTCACACAAATTTGAGCACTCAAGCTCGGCCAACCCCTGCCAAAATCTCTTCTCCACTTCCCTAGCAACATCCTAGAGGTTCTGGTCTTCCTCAAAGACCAATTTTAGTGCCCAAAGAGGAGGTCTCAAAGAGGCACTTCAAAGAAGAGGTAATTACCGTTACCAATTCTTTCATCTTTATTTCTTCTTCCACTTCTTCTTCTTAGGTTGTTTAATTATGAAGTAATAAAATCAGTATCACTCATATACTGATATGTTATTATAATTATGAAACAACCCTATTTCACCATCTATCCATCCTACGGAAAAAGAAATCACCGCGCGTGCGTACGTACAGAATACCGTCTCCACGCCGTGGTGTAATCTATTTTCCACCACCACCTTACATGGATGGGTATAATGGTGTAAAGAATAACTATACATAGTTATTACAACATCATATTGATTCTGATATATTGTATAATCCACTTCAATTCAGTTCAATATTTATGGAAATGATATCATCGCTCGTGCGTACGTACGGACTACCGTCTCCACGACGCGATGAGATTCATTCTCCATGTTAACCATTTAAGAATGATTATAAAGTATATATAAGAAATAATAATGAAATATATGACATTATAAAGCTACTGGATTTATGTATATATATACATATGTATGTCATCTACTTACTTCCATTTCAAGACAATAAGGAAAGGAAAACAGCGTTCATGCGTACGTACGGACTACCGTCTCCATGAACGGTGTTTTTCATTTTATTTATCTACCTATTATATATATATATACTGAATATATATGATATATAAATCATATTTTATATTCTGGAAGTAAGTAAATCATGATATAATTAATAATTATGTCAAGAACAACAAGTCAAAACACCTACGATAAATGAAACGATTTTACCCAAAACGCTTCTTTAACATGGAATTTACAAAAGAATGGGTAATATAATGTCATAAGTGAACCATATATGATATCATAACAATGAATATGATTCGGTAATAAGTCAATAACATGATTTAAATCATTATACAGGAGGTTCGGACACTTACAAAGCAAGTCGGACCTAAGGTAAGGGAAATATCACAATCTCATTTTTATCCGAGATTGTTTATTCGTGAGTATTTACTGGGGTGTATTTTATCATCCACATCCATGTTCCCTAAATATGTAATATTGTTTCCATCCACTTACAATAGTTTAAAGCCAATTTTACCCTTCGGTGAGTTTTTAGTAAAGAATATGAAAGGAATCTTTTGTCGCTTTTTCATACGAGGTACTTTTTGACTTTTCCGACAAAAGTACGAAGAATGTTTTTTTTTAATTTAAACGGCATGAACGGATTTTTACGGTTTTATAAAGCCTTATTTTCATGAAGCTTCCTCCAAAAGATTTCATGACTATTTTCAATAAAATCTATTTCTTTTAAAATTGCATGATGTTTTGTGAAAAGAAATTGATTTTGAAGAAGAAAGGATATTTTCCTCAAGAATTCAATTCAAGTGTTTTATCAAAATTATTTTCCATATAAGATAATAAAGGGTTCTGTTTCTATCCATATTTTTACATTGATTTTACTATGTTGTGATGGAATTATGTTTATGAATTCCTTTATCTTATATGAATGGTTTTATGATGTCATGTTGTTTAAGAATCCCATTTTTATTACATGGGTTATGCAATGATGTATGATTTATGATTTTGTGGAACACATAAGAAAGGATTCATTAAGAGATGGGTGGGACCTATATCTCCCTCCAATGCATTGGGTAAAGATTTTATATCTCATGAGATAGACATGGCTGGAATGGTAGGTTATACCGGTTCAGTGAAACAGGACTGAAACGAGGGTTACTCGATTCAGAAAGGGACTTTGTCCACTAAGATAGTCTTGGCAATGAGTCTTGACTAACAAGAAATGATTCTCTATGATTATGTGTGTATGCCACAAAGTTTCATGTTTTAAGTTATGATTATTGGGATTTCATTTCACTACTATGATTTATCCCATGTTATGAAATTATGCTCTCTTTTGCAGGTTAAGATTTCCAAAAGTTATGTTCTTATGAATATGATGTGATTGATTTTTCTTTTGTATACCCTTACTGAGCATTTGAGCTCACCCTTTTATGTTTTCTTTTCCCCAGGATATAAAGAAAGGTTTTAGGTAAAAAAAAGGAAGATCTTTATGAGAGATATTGAAGATCTTTCACCACGTTTAGAAGATTACGTTCCGAGTTTCCAAAGACACTAAACTATTACGATCCTTGTGTGTGTGTTTTTGTTATGTACTAAGTATTCCGCAAAAGTAATGTAATTTCCATGTACGTCAGGCTTCGGGTCTCTACATTTGGTATCAGAGGAAAGGTTTAGACAACCTTTGGAAACTAGGATGCGAGAACTTTAGTGAGATCCCTAGAGATATTTATAAGGGTTGTCTAGGGATGCCCCTAAGGATAAGTATACGTATAGGATGTAGTCCTAGAACTATGGTAACGATATTAGATTAAACCAAAGATGTTAGATATTTAAGTTACTCCCCCTTTATTATGATTTTTGCCTCTCACACTATTCTTTTTGGGTTTTAGAATATGGCTGGAAACAAGATGATTCACAATAATGGAGGATATGATGGACAATGGAATGATATTCTTCATGAGCAACCAAATGAAATGAGATTTGGATGTCCAAACATCATTATTATGCCGAATCAGCAATCTCACAACATGATCAATAAAGTAAAATTTGGTAAGTTTCCTGACTCGACTAATAAGAGAAAGATGGAGTTCCATGATGATCATAGAGGAAAGAAAGTTCAATTTCCCCTATGTAAATCATGTGGGAAGAGGCATCAAGGAGAATGTTTCAAGGGAACTGGAAGATGCTTTGGGTGTGTAAAAGAAGGACACAAAGCAAGTAAGTGCAAAGGAAAAGGGTCGGTTAACACCATGGATGAGGATAATGGTGTTGCTACGACATCAAAAATGGTTAAGTGTTTTAAATGTGGAATGTATGGGCATTATGCAAACAAATGCCCTAAGGGAAAGACTCATGAAGAGAATCAGTATGGTCATATGGGTAGTATTTATGTGGATGATGATGAAGAGACTACAAATGATATGTGAGATGAAAGAATTTTTGAAGCTCGGTCAATGTTTTGAGAATGTAGTGGAATGATTACATGTTTATCATGTGTAATTTTGGAATAAAGAGACATCTATGGATTGTTGCACTGTTGTCTTTCCTTGTGTTTTGAAAGTGTATGATTAATGTTACCAGTATCCATGAAAGGTTATTCATATATTTTTGGAATGTAGATGATATGCGCATAATGAAGGGATAAGGAGAAAATTAAATGTTTGATAGTATTCATGAGCTCATGATTGATATAAGGACTAAGTGATATCATGGTTTGAGTATATAGAATTTTGAGGATTTTGGTATGTGTAAAGTGTTAACTTTTAACTGCATTCAAGTTTTCACTAAGGATCAATGGGTATTCAAGAGTATACAAGATTAAAGACTTTGAATGTTTGGAATGTGACCAACAAAACATATCTTATGATATATGGGGATCAATGATGGTATTAAATCTCTGGTAATCGTTTTCACTATGTTATGAGAGTGGACTGCAGTATTATGGATAAGCCTAAAGATTGGAATGGATTATGTTGTACATAAGTTAGTATTTTTTAAGGATAGAAATTTTTTTTTCGATATTATTAATGGGATGTTATAGTAATATAGTTTTGGAAAAAGGAGAACCTACAGGACGGGCGACAGCCCATCGCTTCGGACAAGGCTGTGGGAATCGAACCCACAACCGAAGTGCGACTGGCCTTTATCGCCTACCACTGGCCTACAGGAAGTCCCTGTTTAGTATAAACTAGTTTTATTATATTAAGCAGTATGATATATGAAGTATAAGTCCATTTTAGGAACCATATGTGATTAATCTCACTATAGATCGACTTATGTATATAATTTTTGCTAACCTTTTGTTTGAGACAGATGGAATGACCCGTCATTCTATCACGTGATCTGCTAACACTTCACGAATAACAAATTCAACTTCATTTATTTAAGATATGAAGTGGAAATTGTTCAAGGCACGAACAACAGTGAGATTGTACCAAAATCATGTAAGTATTTCTTTTAATTCATCAACTTTAGGGAAATGATCTTGAAAACCAAAAATGTTGTCCTAGTGATCTTATACCTGATGAATCGGATGGTACCTTAGATCGTCACAAATTTATGGATTTGTGATTGTTGGATTTTCCATAGCCATGTTCTCTACCACTCTCCATCAGAACATGATGGTTAGATTTCTCTTCCATATCCATATTTTTACCTATGTGGAAACCCAGCGATTAGTTTATTTGGGTAATCGTTACATTTCATACTTTAGTTTTTAAAGCCAAGTTTTGGTATTCCTTTTTCCGATGTGGGATTCTATTAAAGAAACTTTATAATAGTAAACCATTTATAACCCCGACGAATTTCGAGGGCGAAATTCATTTTAAGGGGGGTAGAATGTAACAACCCGAGAATTTATGAAAAATATTCTTTTTAATTTTATTAATGTCTTGTGTTGTACGCTACACCAAAAGAAGCTTGCACAACACACCTTCTTGACTTGCCTTGCATTACACGCAATCACGACCTTCCTCGATAGCGTGTGTAATACGCAATACCGAGTTTCACTAAACAACGATATGCTATTAAAATAATATTAAAACTAGCCGTTATGAATATTAATAACAACTTTTTGAAATTATGTAAATCTTATTTTTCAAAGTGAACTTCATTTTTGGATTCGGAGTATCGAATTTAGCCTAAGGTGAAATTTTGGTACATTTCGGATAACTTTCATATTCTGATGAATAGTGAAAATTACTAAATTTTAGTTAAAAACAACTTTTTCAATCGAAATAATTAATAGTGATAAATTATTAATTTGAGTGGTTTTAAAGTATATTTAGAATATATTTTTACAATTTAATACAATGTTGGTCATTGGTTGTAATTTCACATTTAAACCAGACATAATCAAGTGTCAATCTTTTGATATATATTGTTTCCTAAAAACACGCTATTTATTTTAACAGCAGGATTTAATTATAAAATTAATTAATGCAACTTCTATGTTATGAATTTGGTAAAATAGATTTCATTTTTGAATTCGGAATATGAAATATAGCTTAGGATGAAATTTTGGTATTTTTCTAAAAACTTTCAATTTTTGATGAATAGTGAAACCACTAAGTGGTAGGTTAAAAACTGAATTTTGCATAAAACTTAATTTTACCGCTTCTGTGAATGGAATTTCGAAAATCCGAGAGACACGGTTAATATCAAGGACTAAAATGTGGTTCAATGAGATGAAAATAATTTTTTGGTGAATAGTAACTTTTTACTTTTTTTACCGTGGTTAATAGTAAATAGGGTAACTAAGGGTAAATATGATATTACTATTACCCTAACACATGTCCTAATTCTATTGGATAATTGTAATTCGACCAAAAACAAACTTAGGAATAAAAAAATGACCATTTAGGCCCACTTGGATTAGATTAGGACATTTATTATTAATTTATTTAAAGAAGGGTTAAAATAGTTAAAATCAAAGTTTAATAAGTAAATCATTTTTAATATGGGGTTATACATTAGATAAATTCGATTGTAAATATTAATTAGAAAGCTAAAAATATTTCCTACATGATGGTATTTTATTTGTAAATTTTAGACATCAAATAATTTAATTAATTTATGACACAAAGATGATGCAGTAATTATCTTATTTATGAAATATTGACATAATTGATGTTATAAACACCAAAATAAATGTAATTTGTGAATTTTTATGAATTCCACTAATTTTCTAGGTTAATATGATATATTAATGTTGATGTAATCAACTTGGTTCGAACATTTAATTCTGTTATGACTTTCACAAAAATCATATATCAAATAGTGTCAAAATTGACACAAAATAGTTTTTAAATCAAATATTATATTATTAATTGTTATTGTATTCCTAAAAATCTAAGGTTCGGCCAAATGACTTAGATAAGGATATATATATTAATAATAAACAATTTGGGGTTCGTTTGGCATGTTATAGTAAGTTTATTAACCATATATTGAAAGAAAACAAAAAGACATGGTAAAAGTTAAATTATTTAACTTAGAGTTAAATCTAATTGATAAGGTTAAAATAATATCCTAAACTTGTCTAAATTCTATTGGATGATAGGATTTCGACCCATCCCCACTTTAGCTTCGAAATAAGACCCTTTGGAACCATTATAAACCGATTTTGACTTTAATATAAAATAATATTTTGAGATATTCCTAAGGTGCCCCTCTCCTCCCCTATAAAAGGACACCTCCTCCCCCTCCTCCTCACACCAATTTGAGCACTCAAGCTCGGCCAACCCCTGCCAAAATCTCTTCTCCACTTCCCTAGCAACATCCTAGAGGTTCTGGTCTTCCTCAAAGACCAATTTTAGTGCCCTAAGAGGAGGTCTCAAAGAGGCACTTCAAAGAAGAGGTAATTACCGTTACCAATTCTTTCATCTTTATTTCTTCTTCCACTTCTTCTTCTTAGGTTGTTTCATTATGAAGTAATAACATCAGTATCACTCATATACTGATATGTTATTATAATTATGAAACAACCCTATTTCACCATCTATCCATCCTACGGAAAAAGAAATCACCGCGCGTGCGTACGTACAGAATACCGTCTCCACGCCGTGGTGTAATCTATTTTCCACCACCACCTTACATGGATGGGTATAATGGTGTAAAGAATAACTATACATAGTTATTACAACATCATATTGATTCTGATATATTGTATAATCCACTTCAATTCAGTTCAATATTTATGGAAATGATATCATCGCTCGTGCGTACGTACGGACTACCGTCTCCACGACGCGATGAGATTCATTCTCCATGTTAACCATTTAAGAATGATTATAAAGTATATATAAGAAATAATAATGAAATATATGACATTATAAAGATACTGGATTTATGTATATATATACATATGTATGTCATCTACTTACTTCCATTTCAAGACAATAAGGAAAGGAAAACAGCGTTCATGCGTACGTACGGACTACCGTCTCCATGAACGGTGTTTTTCATTTTATTTATCTACCTATTATATATATATATACTGAATATATATGATATATAAATCATATTTTATATTCTGGAAGTAAGTAAATCATGATATAATTAATAATGATGTCAAGAACAACAAGTCAAAACACCTACGATAAATGAAACGATTTTACCCAAAACGCTTCTTTAACATGGAATTTACAAAAGAACGGGTAATATAATGTCATAAGTGAACCATATATGATATCATAACAATGAATATGATTCTGTAATAAGTCAATAACAAGATTTAAATCATTATACAGGAGGTTCGGACACTTACAAAGCAAGTCGGACCTAAGGTAAGGGAAATATCACAATCTCATTTTTATCCGAGATTGTTTATTCGTGAGTATTTACTGGGGTGTATTTTATCATCCACATCCATGTTCCCTAAATATGTAATATTGTTTCCATCCACTTACAATATTTTAAATCCAATTTTACCCTTCGGTGAGTTTTTAGTAAAGAATATGAAAGGAATCTTTTGTCGCTTTTTCATACGAGGTACTTTTTGACTTTTCCGACAAAAGTACGAAGAATGTTTTTTTTTTAATTTAAACGGCATGAACGGATTTTTACGGTTTTATAAAGCCTTATTTTCATGAAGCTTCCTCCAAAAGATTTCATGACTATTTTCAATAAAATCTATTTCTTTTAAAATTGCATGATGTTTTGTGAAAAGAAATTGATTTTGAAGAAGAAAGGATATTTTCCTCAAGAATTCAATTCAAGTGTTTTATCAAAATTATTTTCCATATAAGATAATAAAGGGTTCTGTTTCTATCCATATTTTTACATTGATTTGACTATGTTGTGATGGAATTATGTTTATGAATTCCTTTATCTTATATGAATGGTTTTATGATGTCATGTTGTTTAAGAATCCCATTTTTATTACATGGGTTATGCAATGATGTATGATTTATGATTTTGTGGCACACATAAGAAAGGATTCATTAAGAGATGGGTGGGACCTATATCTCCCTCCAATGCATTGGGTAAAGATTTTATATCTCATGAGATAGACATGGCTGGAATGGTAGGTTATACCGGTTCAGTGAAACAGGACTGAAACGAGGGTTACTCGATTCAGAAAGGGACTTTGTCCACTAAGATAGTCTTGGCAATGAGTCTTGACTAACAAGAAATGATTCTCTAAGATTATGTGTGTATGCCACAAAGTTTCATGTTTTAAGTTATGATTATTGGGATTTCATTTCACTACTATGATTTATCCCATGTTATGAAATTATGCTCTCTTTTGCAGGTTAAGATTTCCAAAAGTTATGTTCTTATGAATATGATGTGATTGATTTTTCTTTTGTATACCCTTACTGAGCATTTGAGCTCACCCTTTTATGTTTTTTTTCCCCAGGATATAAAGAAAGCTTTTAGGTAAAAAAAAAGGAAGATCTTTATGGGAGATATTGAAGATCATTCACCACGTTTAGAAGATTACGTTCCGAGTTTCCAAAGACACTAAACTATTACGATCCTTGTGTGTGTGTTTTTGTTATGTACTAAGTATTCCGCAAAAGTAATGTAATTTCCATGTACGTCAGGCTTCGGGTCTCTACAGTTTCATACATATAATAACATATCAGTATATGAGTGATACTGATGTTATTAATTCATAATGAAACAACTAAAGAATAATAGGTGGAAGTAGAAATAAAGTTTAAAGAACTGGTAATGGACATTACCTCTTCTTTGAAGCGCCTCTTTGAGACCTCCTCTTGGGGAGCTAAAATTGGTCTTTGAAGTAGACCAGGACCTATAGAATATTTTTAGAGAAGTGGAGAAGAGAATTTTTCAGGGTTTGGCAGAGCTTGAAAGCTCAAAGTGGTGTGAGGAAGAGAGGGAGGAGCTGCCCTTTTATAAGGGAGGAGAGAGCGGACCTTTGGAAAAACTAAAAATATTATTTTATTATAAAGTCATATTCGGTTTTTAATACCTCCAAATTGATTTATTTCGAAGCTAAGGTGGGTAGGGGTCGAAATCCTCTCATAAAATAGAATTTAGACAAGTTTATGGCATTATATTAACCTTATCTTTTATTTTTAACGCTTAGTTAATTAGATTGACATTTACCATGTCACTTTGTATTTTTATATTATATAGTTAATAAACATTCCATATATATCCAAGAGACCCCCAAGTGGTCCATTAATGATACAAATATCAAGATATAAGTATCTTGGCAAAACCTTAGATTTTTAGGAATATAATAACAATTAATAATATAATATTTGTTTTAAAAACTATTTTATGTCAATTTTGACACTATTTGATAATTGATTTTTGTGAAAATCATAAAAGAGTTATTATTTCGAAAAAAGTTAATTAAATCTACAATAACATGTCATAGAAACATATAAAATTATTGTAATTAATAAAAAGTCCCAAATTACATTTATTGGGGTATTTATAACATCAATTATGTCAATATTTCATTAATAAGATAATTACTGCATCATCATTTTGTCATAAATAAAGTATATAATTTAAAGTCTAAAAATTACAAATAAACTACCATAATTAAGGAAATCATTTTATCTTTATATTGAATATTTATAGTCGAATTTATCTTATGTATAAAACTATATTAAAAACGATTTACTTATTAAACTTTGATTTTAACTATTTTAACCCTTCTTTAAATAAATTAATAATAAATGTCCAAATCTAATCCAAGTGGACCTAAATGGTCATATTTTATTCCTAAGGTTGTTTTTGGTCGAATTAAACTTATCCAATAGAATTAGGACATGTGTTAGGGTAATAATAATAACATTTTTACCCTTAATTTCCCTATTTACTTTTAACCGTGGTAAAAAAAGTAAAAAGTTACTATTCACCAAAAATTATTTTCATCTCATTGAACCACATTTTACATACTGACATCAACCATGTCTCTCAGATTTTTGAAATTACATTCACAAAAGCTGTAAAATTATGTTTTATGTAAATTTGCAAATTCTCCTAGGAGGTGGGTAAAAGACGGTGAAAAGTTCAATAAAATTTTTATATATCTAAAATTATTATAAAATGGCTCAAATGAATTGCATTGAACATATATAGGTATTATGTATCAATTTTGACCTAAAATAAATTTATTTAAAATAAATAATTATTTAAATAGAATGTCAGTTTTTAAATAGTAACCCTGTCTTTTCACTATTCATCAAAAATTGAATGTTTTCACAAAAATACCAAAATTTCACCCTAGGCTAATTTCGATATTCCAAATCCAAAAATGAAGTTCATTTTGAAAAATAAAATTTACAAAATTTCAAAAAGTGGGTATTACTATTCATAATGGCTATATTTTAATAGCATATCGTTGTTTAGTGAAACTCGGTATTGTGTACGACGCAAGCTATCGAGGAAGGCTGCGGTTGCGTGTAAAGCAAGTCAAGCTAGTGTTGTGTGTAGTGAAAGATTCCTTTAATTATATATATAACATAAAAACAAATTATTTCTCATAAAATTCTCGGGTGTTACAATGAAGGTCAAGTTTAGTCTAGAGAAGGAATGGTGCAAGGCAGTGATACTTAGGATTCTCAGTCATGATAACACACTGGTGGAGTGGGAAACTACTTATGATTCTAGAAATGTAAATCAAAAGTATCATTATTTTTATGAATCATAAATTTCCTTTTCTATCATGGGTTGGACTCTTTCTGTGAAATCATCCATCCTATTGTGAAATTTTTATTTTATCTTATGTTAAAATGTCAAAATATTTTCTTCTAGGTATACCATTCTTGTAAATAAATATATCTTAACAATATATCTATATAATTATAAATATAATTTAGTATTTATATAATAATACATCCTGGTCTGCAACATTGTTATATATTTATATATTTACATATATTTATATAAATAAATAAATATACTAAGAATGGTGTGAACCATTATCAAAACCCATGGAACCAGACTTGCTATTAATGAAATCATCAAATAGATAAAAAAAATGGGTGTGAAGAAAAACATGAACATGCATGCACCAAACAGAGATGAAGCCTTCCTACATCCACAATACAAAATATACAACAAAAAATGTTTAACTCCTTCCATGGACTCAAGGATCACTTCCCCGCCTACATTAATAGAAACCCAAGGCCCACATTGATCATCCTTCACTAGTTCCAATGGTGGAGGATCCTTTTCCACCACTACATGCTTCTAATCAGAACCGATTTTAGCATGTTTCATTTCCAACACATCAATTCCACCACCCTACTGAAGAGCCGACTGATCATCATCACTGATATTATCTTTCTTATATCTTTGTATTTCATTCATATCCTCTAATCTAGTAGTGTAAAAAAACTCATTAAAACCATCCTATGAAAATCCAATATGAAAAACACAATCCCCTACCCTTTTACAGGGGTTGTGGAAGCATCTATACTACTAAAATTAGTAGAAATACAACCCCTCCTATTTTTCCCAATGGTTATCTCCAAGCCATGATTGTATTATTTATCAAATTATACGTTTCTAATAGACTCAATCAGGGTATTGAAATTACCATTCCATTTGGAACCAGAGGAAGCCTTTATAGTGTTTGTATCAATTTGAGATACTCCATAACAAGAATAATATTCACTGACCCCTAATATTCAGCAGGAACCCCCACCAACACCCTCATGTCCATGTGAAGCATACAATATCTTCTCCTTGTCCACGTTAATTCTTCCCCTTTCGGGCTATTGAGAAAAACATCCAAAATTAATCAGATCTTGACAAAGATAATACTCCTCAAGAAGCTCTGAATTTTCTCCCTCAACATCACTATCAATGTCATCACATTCTTTGGTCTCACACATATCAAACCAATTAATTTTATGCACATCGTTTTATGAAATATAATATTTCAATAAGGGAACACCATGTACAGTCATAAGAGTCAGGATGTCAATTTTTTGATGACCTTATTTGACAACATCTGCAAAAAAATGTCATTATTCATTTGAGGAACTTCAACCCCTTTCCACAAATCCCCTTGAAATCCAATATCTAGGGGAATATGATAAAGGACCTCATTTGTAAGTATCATGGATTGAGAGCCTATCCCATAACCATTACAAACAATCCCCTTACAAATATTATTCTATCTATTTCTTTCATATGAACCAGAACCTCTTATTCATAGTTTAGATTGGAAATTTTCAACCATATACCAATTCTTTTGGATGTTTAAGAACTTATTTTCCTTGATAATTACACTACTACAAAACAGGCCTTTAACATTTCAAGAAATGACCTTTATATATACTATAAAAGTGATGATAATGTGAGCAATGATAGATACCCAAAACATTAATCATCACTGGTAAATGGGTTATTTATCTGTTCGTAATATTAGAACTGCTAATGTACTCCTTTATTATTGATTTTATAGGTGCTGATAAAGTCTTTTTATCTGCGCAGATAGAAGTGTATCCAAACTGGAACATTATTAGTGCTTTTCGAAGTGTTGATAAATGTATCCTTTATTAGATATTCTAAAAGTGAGGATAAATGTTATCTTTATCTGCACTTGTAAAAGAACAGATAAAGGTCACACCATAGTGTGATGTAACAACACACTACAGCACCAATGCAGTGTATTGTTACATCACACCATATCACCAGAAACACAGAAACACTCACCAAATATCAACAAAAACAAGTACCAATATAGAATTTAAATAAAATAAAATTTACAACAACAATATAAGAGAAAAACTATATTATATATATTTCAAACATTGGTTTATAAAATTAAATATATAAAATTTATTACTTACATTAAAAAATCATAACTATCTATATTACCTGAAATTCCTAAGACTTTCTTTGTTGAAACTCCAACACCGCATGAGTAGTTTTGAGAAAAACACCTCATCTCAAAAAAAATGAATCCACCAGTCCAAGAAAACAATTATTATAAGTTATACTAAAAATAAATAAATTAAAAATAATTATAAAATAATACATTAATTCTATGGACCATGATTTTTGTGTGAAACTATCATGATTACCTCTGTAATTTACCAGAGACCGCGTCATTTATCTTCTTGGAATAGAATGAAACATGGATTTAAATCTTCTAAAATAAACAAATTATTTATGGAATAATTTAAATTAAATCAACATTGAATTATATAATATTTTGATAAAATAGAGAAAGTATATCATAACATTACCTTTTCATCTATCCAAACAGTTTACTTTATTATAGTTTGTTATTATAATGGATTTGAAACATCATTATGTGTAGAAGACATTGTATGTATGAGTAGTGAAACATTTAATTTAGATTTTATTAATGCAATAGAGAACATATAATATTATGTGTAGAAACTCAATATATTAAAAAATACTTTTACCATATCATTAAACACCCTTTATATTATAAGGGGTTCAAGGATTTGGCACCACTTTTGGGATTCCAACTCCACTTTTTGGGGTCCATGTATCATATAAAAAATCATCTACATTGGGACCGAAAAGAAATGATTGTGATATCCCAATAAAAGGGTGTCCTAAAAATAATTTTCATCTAAATCAATATTTGTTTAGTCACCATAACGACAATTGACCAACTCTTGTTGGTTGGATCAGACATATAAAATTCATACATATCTTATGATTGCATTATGAATGGCTCGTTTGGTTTCCCTTCTATAGTAAACTTCATCTTAAAAATCACATTTCATCAACATTCACTCCATTGATATTTTCAACCCATTTTCATTGAAAAATACACACATGGAATTTTTTATAATAAAACTCATATATCTGTTCGGTAATTCCAAAATATGACATATTTTTATAAATTGGATTTCTAGTCTTCGAACTAGACATGTGCATCACTTCAGCCACAAGTATAACACCACTATTTGGCATCGTACTAGAGTCATCGTGTTCTTCTATATAGAATGTATATACATTTATTAAAAACCTAGTGTAAGATATAATATATTTATTCGGACCTCTTTCTATCTATTTAAGTTGTTCGGTAATTGAATTCTCATTTTTAGATGACTCGTTATAAATTTTAATTCTGATCCATCCCATAAACTATTTGTTATGTGTATCTGATATCCATATTTCTTCCCTTGATCGATTGAAATCTATAGGAATTTATTTATTGGATTCATTTTATTGATCAACATCTTCCCTATTGTGTAAAATGTACAGATGTGATTTCTCCCTCTCTGTAAAAGTAATTATATCAACACCTCTTTTGGAAATCCCTTTTCCCATAAGGTGTTCCCTAAGAAGAGACTTTGGGAGACTAATGATTTCAATATATTATATGTAATCGGTAAATAATCCAATATCTTCTTAAAAAAATATATTGTTATTATATATAATCTTTTAGATGAATTTAATTCACAACATAACTTTTCAAAATATCCATATACCATTCAATGGGGTACATCCATCTATAATGGACATGACCACATAGTTGAACCACTATAACCAAGTGAAGCGTTAGGTGGAACATTATATCAAATAATGATGGTGGGAAAACATTCCAAATAGACATAATATGATGAAAATTTCTTTATTCGTGAAGGGAATCATAACTGGGTCTAAAACATTACTTCATATGGCTTTGAAAAATATGTAGTGTCTAGTTAATGTAGGTAATACATTTTGAGGAAGAAAGCAACAAAAAGAAACAAACATTAAATCATGCATCAAAACTCAACACTTGTGTAATTTTATTCCTTGAAACATCAAATTAGTCATTGATATGACATTTTTTATATTTCATGAATACCCCAGTGGAACAGTTACACACATAAGTAAAAGGATAAAATGTAGTTTTTTCTAGATAAAGTGTAATCTACTAGAAGAAGAAAATTCATCTTTTTACCCATCACTGGTGCCAATTCTTCCATTATCCCCATTTTAATCAATTACACCCTAGCTTGAATTACATAATTCATTTCTTCCAGAATATTTAGTAAGGTTAAAATAATAATATCAATACATTTTTTCTACATGCATGACACAAAGAAAATGTCTTCCATTAAAACAATTCCAATAAGAAAATTCAAAAAAATTAGTCTCTTCTTCCGAACTAATTTTGTATGGTTGTTCGAAAATGGTTTAATGAAAATACTTTCAATATTTTATACTATTTGTACATTTGATCACCTGTTTCAAGAGATGGTATTATACCTTTTTCGAAATTCCAATAAAACTCTATCTTCCAAGTTCAGTATTTATGTCATTGATGTAAGCTTTTGGATGTCCAAAAAACAAATTATTTAAGGAATGTTTCTACCAAATAGAGTATGACTGTTTTACACAAATGGGACTGCCCAAAATGCCTTTAATGCTACATCCTAATAAATTTCCTGAACTAGGGAATTCATTTTACATTCATTGCAATATTGTTCTCAATATGAATTCCTCACTACTATGAGAATTATACGTTATAACACATGTATCCCACATCTATTTCAAATCTTCGATCAATGAAGCACAATAGAAATCAATATCATCACTGGGTTTCTTTGGTCAAGATATATGTAGAGAAAACATAATGTATTTGATCTTTATGCATAACCATGGAAGTATGATATAATTTACCAACATGATGGGAAATGTATTGTGATTACTACTCAGTACACGAAAAGGATGTATTTTATCTATAGATAATGCAATATAAATGTTTCATGGCTCATCTCCAAATTCAGGAATCTCTTAATCAAGTATCATCCACTGATTAGAACTAGTACTCCACTCGTGCGATGCACGACACTATAAAATAATTCTTATTATTAACTATATATTAATATTTATAAAACATAATATTTTATTATCTGTCTTCTTAATAGTACTATTTTTAATAGTTGCAAAGAAACAGTTAGGTTTAATGTATTTTACTCACAAATTAGTGGTGAATAATTTGGAATTATAAGTGAATCTATTAAGAATACATCAATATAAAATGTTAAATTAAGATACATCAATAGTAATGTGAAACACTTGGAGTAGTCAAGGGTGGAAACCTGACTTCAATATAAACTGTATTTAGGAAAACAATATTGCATACTATGAAATAAAAATATGAAGAGAAGTTACTTAAGGAATAGTTTATCTAATAAAAAATATGAGTTGTGACGAGGAATCATTATAATACAAAAAAACCTTTCCGTCCACAAATAGAGATGTTATGATGTTTAGACATGGAGTAATTTTCCAGCAATTAGAAGATGTGCCCAATGCATTTCATCTTTGCATCGCCAATATAAGATTGGTTGGAATCATCCTTGTCTAACACATCATATGAGTACCTGAATATGCAGCATAAGAATACAACATAAGAATATATACAACATAAGTATACATCATCAGAACACTTGAATATGCAGAATAGGTATTAATGTCATCGAGAAATGGACATGAATGAAATATCCAACCTGCCTAGCCTCCTGCCCCTCCCCTCCCCTCCACCACTGTCCCTCCCCTCCCCTCCCCCCTGCCCAACCTTTTCCCCCAGCAGCCCCATCCCCCCTGCCATAACCCAGCCCTACCCCTCCCCTCCCCTCCCCCCTGCCCAACCACTTCCCCCAGCAGCCCCCTCCCCCTCCCCCTGGCCTCATCCTACCCTCCCTTCCCCTTCCCCTGCCAATCCTTTTCCGCCAGTTCCCTTCCCCTTGAAATCTTCCTCCACTCCCCTCCCCTTCCCTCCAACCTTCCCAGCCCCCTGCTTGTCCCCTCCCCTCCCCCCTGCCCAAACGTTTCCCCCAGAAACCCCCTCCCCCTGCCATAACCCAGCACTGCCCCTCCCCTCCTCTCCCCCATGCCCAACCTCTTCCCCTAGTAGCCCCCTCCCCTCTGGCCTCATCCTCCCCTACCCTCACCTCCCCCTGCCCAACCTTACCCCCAGCACCCCCTCCCCCCTTCCATCTTCCTCCCCTCCACTACCATCCCCTCCAACCTGCCCAGCCCCCTTCCCCTCCTCTCCCCTCGCCCCTGCCCAACCATTTCACCCAGCAGCCCCCTCCACCCTTCCATCACCCTCCCCTCCCCTCCCCACCCCTCCCCTCCCCTCCCCCCTGCACAATCTTTTCCCCCAGTTTCCCCCTCCCCACTCCCCTCCCCTCCCCTCCCCTCCCCTCCCCACCCATCCCCCTTCCCAAAACATGCATAAAAAATGATGCATAACCTAAAAATAAATCAAAAATTCAGAAAAAGTGCATGAAAAATGAATGAAAAATGAAGAAAAAAAATGCAGAACCTAAAAAAATCATGAAGTCGTTCATGGACTGCTCCGGGCCTACACCTGCCCAGCCATACTCTTCTTCTTCAGTACACTGCCATGTTCTCATGGCCTGCCACTTTACAGGGTTTGGAAAGGAATTTTCAAAGATGGGAGATGATGTGAAACACGTACACCCAGAAAAGAAGAAATATTCATTGGATCTAGAATATTTTTACATACTCATGATAGTAATCATTAACAGAATCTACATACCTGTATGGAATAAAAGATGGAACTGTTTGAAAAAAAACATTGTGAACAAATTAGAAAAAAATATGAACCTATTAAAACTCTTATAATAAAAAATACATAATAAAACTGTGAAATAACATAAGCCATTGGTGTTACATGTTCACTCACCTGTTGATGAGATGATTAGTACCAAATCCCTAGATTCATATTTTAACATAATGGATATTGAAACATATATTTATTTAAAACGTTATAAAACACAGTGAATGTAAAACACCATGAATGTAAAACACTCATATTATAAATGAAATAGTATGTATGGAAACACTGACCTAAGTAATAACAGGCTTCTCTAAATGAACAGTATCCACGTAAATAACAGACAAGTCAAAATAACTTAAGCCAAGGGTGTTACATCCTATCATCAATTCCCTTTTCCGGTGCATTAATGTTCTACATTCAGGGCATAAAAAGGAAGTTTCAAAGAGGGGAGATGATGTGAAACACATACGCATAGAAAAAAAATCTTCATTGGCTCTAGTAACACTATACATACTCATGATAGTAATCATTAATAGAATCTACATACTTGTATGGAATAAAAGATGAAACTATTTGAAAAAAAACATTGTGATAAAATTAGAAAAAATATGAACCTATTAACCCTCTTATAATATAAAAGTACATCATAAAGCATTGAGATACCTTAAGACATGGGTGTTACATGTTCACTCACCTGTTGTTGAAATAGACATGAATAAAATATCCACCATGAATATGTAGAATAAGTATTAATATCCCCGAGAAATGGACATAAATGAAATATCCAACCTGCCCAACACCCTGCCCCTCCCCTCCCCTCCCCCTGCCCAACCTGTTCCCCTAGCAGCCCCCTCCCCCTACCATAACCCATCCCAGTCCCTCCCCTCCCCTCCCCTCCCCCTGCCCAACCTCTTCCCCCAGCATCCCCCTCCCCCTGGGCCTCATCCTCCCCTCCCGTCCCCTCCCCGCTGTCCAACATTTTCCCCCAGCACGCCCTCCCCCATACCATCTTCCTCCCCTCCACTCCCCTCCCCTCCCCTCCAACCTGCCCAGCCTCTACCCCTCCCCTCCCCTCACCTCCAACCTGCCCATCCTCCTGCCCCGCCCCTCCCCTCCCCCTGCCCAACCTTTTCCCCTAGAAGCCCTCTCCTGCCTGCCATAACCCTCCCCTCTCCTCTCTAACCCTCCCACTTGCCCATACCCTGCCCCTCCCCTCCCCCAACCCAATATTTTCCCCTAGAAGCCCCTCCCCACTCCCCTCCCCTCCCCCCTACCCCTGGACAAAAGATGTAGAAAAAATGATGCAGAACATAAAAATGAAGCCAAAATGCAGAAAAAATGCAGGAAAAATGAAGGAAAAATGAAGAACAAAAAAATTCAGAACCTAAAAAAATCTTGAAGTAATTCATAGACTACTTCGGGCTCACACCTTCCCATCCATACTCTTCTTCTTCTTTAGTACACTGCAATGTTCTCATGGCCTTCCACTTTATAGGTTTTGGAAAGGAAATTTCAAAGAGGGGAGATGATGCGAAACACGTACGCACAGAAGAGCAGAAATCTTCATTGGCTCTAGAAACATTGTACATACTCATGATAGTAATCATTAATAGAATCTAGGTACCTGCATGGAATAAAAGATAGACCTGTTTGAAAAAAACATTGTGAACAAATTGGAAAAAAATATGAACCTATTAACCATATTATTATAAAAAAAACAGTGAAATACCATAATCCATGGGTGTTACATGTTCACTCACCTGTTGATGAGATGTTTTGTACCAAATCCATAGATTCAGATTTTAACATAATGGATATTGAAACATATATTTTTTTAAAATAGTATAAAAAACAGTGAATGTAAAACACCATTAATGTAAAACAGTCATATAATAAATGAAATAGTATGTATGGAAACACTGATCTAAGGAATGACAGGCTTCTCTAAATGAACAGTATCCACGTAAATAACAGACCAGTCAAAATAACTTAAGCCAAGGGTGTTACATCCAATCATCGATTCCCTTTTTCGGTGCATTAATGTTCTACATTCAGCGCTTCTAAAGGACGTTTCAAAGAGGGGAGATGATGTGAAACACATAAGCACAGAAAAACAGAAATCTTCATTGGCTCTAGTAAATCTATACATACTAATGATAATAATCATTAACAGAATCTATGTACCTGTATGGAATAAAAGGTGGACCTATTTGAAAAAAAACATTTTGAACAAATTAGAAAAAAATATGAACCTATTAACCTTCTTATAATAGAAAAATACATCATAAAACAGTGGCATACCTTAAGCCATGGGTGTTACATGTTCACTCACCCGTTGATGAAATGTTTAGTACCAAATCCGTAGATTCAGATTTTAACATAATGGATATTGAAACATATTTTTTTAAATAGTATAAAAGATAGTCAATGTAAAAAAAATGAATGTAAAATAGTCATATCATAAATGAAATAGTATGTATGGAAACACTAACCTAATGCTACCCCACACACCTACGAAACAAACTGCATTGGTGATAAATTAAAAACATTACCACCACCTAAAAAATAACCAGTTTGTATGGAAACCAAATATTTAAAATCAACACATATATTTCCATTATGGGGGATATTAATTCAAAAATGTGTCAAGATATAGGAAAAAATTTCAAAGTGATAAAATCAATGTCAATACATTGTCATTGCTTCCCTTTTCCAGCTAGCCGCAAAAATGTTCTACATTCAGGGCATGCAAAGGAACTATCAAAGAGGTAAAATGATGCGAAACACGTACCTACAGAAAAGAGTAAATCTTCATTGACTCCAGTCCTCATCAAAATGGGAAATAGTCTAGTAATTAGGAATAGAATCTTCGTACCTGTATATAATAAAAGTTGGACCTGCTTGAAAAAATAAAGAACAAATTAGAAAAAAAAATATGTACGTTTTAACCCTCTTATAATAAAAAAATACTTAATAAAACAGTGAAATAACTTAAACCAGAATTCTTACAACCTCTCATTGATTCCATTTTCTTGCCAGCCACATTAATGTTCTACATTCATGGCTTGGAAAGGAAGTTTCAAAGAGGAAAAATGATGTGAAACACATAACCACAGAAAACCAGAAATTTTCATTGAGTCCAGTATGTTCATACATACTAATCAAAGAGATAAATATTTCAATAATAATGAATATAATCTACGTTCCTACATGGGATAAAAGATGGACCTATTTGGGAAAAAATTTGAAAAAATTAGAAGAAATAATATAAACATGTTAACATTCTTATAATAAAAAAATACACAATAAAACAGTGAAATGCCTTACAACAGGGGTGTTACATTCTCACTCACCCATTGATTAAATGTTTAGTACCAACTCCTTAGATTCATATTTTATCATAATGGATATTGAAACATATATTTTTTCAAAACAGTATAGAACACACTCTCACCTACTCCTTTGGCCACTACAAACTCAAATTAGGTAATTCTGACAATGAAAACTTCAGTCTTTATAAATAAAAACACAAGGATCAATAATTATTACCATCCCCTACTCTTCCATCCACAATTTTGCAAATTAGAAATAATAAATGAACGAAATAGGTAGAAACCTTTGACATAAGGAACGATGATTAACTCATATCGAACTGAAATGATACCAGAAATGTTGTTCCAAGGATATAGGATTCTCAGTAGGTAGTTATGGTAATACCTGAAGTGCGAATATGATGTAGGATGGAATAGGATATGTTGGAAGCAATTCGAGAAGGGAAGGTGACGTCTGTTGAAATCCCAAACCCAAAAATCCCTTGAATATCCATCTGAAATTGTGATCAGTTCTAAAGGGAGAATGAAAATGATGAAGAATGATAATGAAATTGAGAGACGAAGGAGTATGATGTTGAAGAACCAATGAATGAAATTGTGAAATTTTGAGTGGTATTAAATAATCTGTAAACCTCATGAAGCACTGTCCTATTATTGCAATGAACCACAATCATAGCACCATCAAAGAAAGATGTATAAATTAGACTGAAAATATACAATCAAATCTGCAATCTAAATGCAATGTAATGTAGTAAAAGGTACCCATACATGGATTGAAGTTGCATACTTATGTGAAAAATGAGACAACATATATGTGAAAATAAATATTGGAAGATGTCATTAGAACATCATATGGTAGAATGGAGTAATATGAACATCTATTCAATGACAGGAGATCGCGTATAGAGAATCTGAACCTGGACGGAGCAATACGGACGGTGTCGCAAAGAGGCGGACTACTGTTTTTTTGACCTTCATCGAAGCCACCCGGTAGAACGAAACTGTGATATGGAGGAAAGAGTAGAAAATGCACCGGTCACCGAATGGCGTCGTGGGAGGTGCGACTAAAAAGAGACATAGTGTGTTTTTTGTCGAATCAGGCTGGTACCTCGACACCCTAAACCATTACAGATTCTCCGAGACCAGAAGATGAATGGATGAGATGAACTTTCAAGTGATATGCTAGAAAGATTAGTGGAAGATACTTGATTGAAACACTAGTCGATCACAAACCCTATGGAACCATGGATGATACCGTAGGATTTTTCGAATAATTTGACCTGCGCGGTGGAAACTGGAAGATGTTTGAGGGTCGGCTGGCAGTGGAGGGATGGGAGCAGAGGTAATTTGATTGAGCGTCGCTGCAAGCCAGAAACCCTAGACTGGAGGGCGAGCTCGATCTGTCGCGTGAGGGAATGCGATTTATGTTGTGGGAGGGTCATATGGGATAGGCGGGTATCTGATTTGGAGGCTACGTGGACGATTTAGTGGGTGACACATAGGCATGGGAAATCCAAGTTTAGTACATATAATAGAAGCCTGTTTTACATGTGCGCGGGAAAAGTGGATTCCGCACCCCCTTGGTTTTTTCGTATTACTCCGGGTTTTTAGCGTATGGGCCCCATGGAGTTCTGCATTTCGGCATTTCCCTCGGAATCCAACTGTTAGGACCCTTGGTCGATCTGATTCTGATGGGGGCATTTATAGAAAGAAAAAAATGCTCAAGAGTTGATATTTTTTTTCAAAACGACAAAGAGAAGTCATATTAAGATCCGGAGACCCAGTCCGATGGGCTTGGAGGAGCCACGCAAAAAAATTCATAAGTGCATGAAAAAATATGCCCGGTGCGGAAAGCTATGGGATTCGCGAGAATTCCTCAGCGTGAGCATGAAATAATTTTTCACCCCCACCCCGCACGGTTGACATTTCGCGCTGCCAGCATCCGTGTGAAATTATTTCAGACCGGACAGTTTTCTACACCCTCAAACTTCTATAAATATAAGGGGACCCCTTTTACTTCTGAGCTGAAGAATTTGAACCAGCTATTATGCAAGAAAATCTCCTTTCGTGCGTGCAATGATGGTCTTTAGCTACATTTATTTTCTCTACAAGTCGGCTCGAGATCTGTCTTCACACGAGATCACCTTGGTTTAGACGGAATTCCAATCCCATTGGGGTCCCGCCCTTGCGCGCAATTCCTTCCACTTGCACACAGGTCGGCCAATTATGCATCATCCCCTTCAATTGTGTGTACCCCAGTCATTGTGAACAGTCTCTCCCATTTGCACACAATTTTTACTCCTCATGTGCATTCATCTCAAGTTGCGTGAAAATCCTTGGCTCCATTTAAGAGCGATCCTCACTGATTTCATGCTAGCCCGATGTTTTTCATACAGGACTACGTATTTCGCGCGCAGTCCTAAAAGGTTGCGCGCAACTCACCGGGATCCCTCTCCCCAGTGCTTCCCAGATACCTCTTCACTCAGGTTCCCCATACACCTTGAGCGTACCTGCATGTGTCCAATTCCCTTCTTATGGATGCCATTCACAGTGCCTCTCACACCCCGGGAATCCACATCATACATCATTTTCCCATACAACCTTTTAGGTTCATACGAAGTAACTTCAAAGTCCCTTGGACAATCCTTTCCATTGTGTTTCTTCACCTCCTGCCTCTTCCCATAGACAGGCTAACAACTATTTCTTCTTCACATAGCCATGCTAATGTGGACCCCTCGATGGTTCTCTCCATGACACCCCATCACTACGGCTTTTCCTATCCCCAATATACACTAAGGAAAAGAGGGTACATGTTATTTAAGTCCTAGGGGTGTGGAGTGAACCCACCTCGTCCGAGCTGTAGGATGTTAAACTTCCAAAGCACCATCATCTTCAGCACATGATGTTATATTTTGACCTCGCCCCATGCCTCGCACATAGGGTCCCCCTCCATGTACATTATCTACACCCACTCGTCTCCACGGGGATGGGATCACCCCTCACAGGGGATGATATCCTCATTATTGGAGTGTCGTTGGTCCACAGCGAAAGGGTAGCCATCTTGGTATAAGCCACAAGCATTTCGTTCCGGAGGTAGCATCCCTACTCCTCCTTTCATCTTCGGTCCCCAGTGCCAGTGAAGGGCATGGAGGGAAATGGTGCTTCCCTTTCTTCGGTACCAAAATCCCTCTCCTGGTGCGCTTTGTCACCCTCGGGCCTCCATCCTGGAGTAAGCCCCTACTTCTTGGGCCACTAACCACGCATAAGCCCATGTTTCCTCTTTAGGACATTAATCACGTGTAAGCCCCACTCCATTTCCCACGGATGCACCTTTTATGATGTGATCTTCAGGTCTCTACAATCTCTTGTTTCTCACACCGAGAATGACTCGCATGGGCTTAGAGTAAGCACCGACCATGACAAACACCTTGGTCCGCATCATTGTGTAAGCCCCATACCATCCCGAACTATGGTGACTTTGATCCATGCCAAGGCATGGTACGTAGGAAGCCTCCATGATGTTCAATACCACCACCCAGTCATTCCGACCATCATCACAACGGTTCACCAACACCTCGGGCCGCCTCAGAGTGTAAGCCCCATACCATCCCGAACTACGGGGACATTGATCCATGCCAAGGCACGGTACGTAGGAATCCTCCATGAGGTTCAATCCCACCCCCCATTAATTTTGACCATCATCATGTCAGTTCACCAACACCTTGGTCCACCTTAGAGTGTAAGCCCCATACCATCCCAAACTATAGGGATTCTCATCTATGCCAAGGCAAGGTACGTTGGAAACCTCCATGAGGTTCAATCCCACCACCTGGTCGTTCCGACCATCATCACATCAGTTCATCAACACCTTGGGCCACCTCAAAGTGTAAGCCCCATACCATCCCAAACTACGGGGACTTTGATCCATGCCACGACATGGTACGTAGGACGCCTCCACGAGGTTCAATCCCACCACTTGGTCATTCCTACCATCATCAATTCGGTTCATAAACACGTTGGTCCGCCTAAGAGTGTAAGCCCCTTACCATCCCGAACTACTGGGTCATTGATCCATGCCAAGGAATGGTACGTAGGACGCCTCCATGACGTTGAAGCCCACCACCTGGTTGTTCCGACCATCATCACGTCGGTTCACCAACACCTAGGGCCGCCTCAGAGTTTAATCCCCATACCATCCCAAACAATGGGGAATTTGATCCATGACAAGGCATGGTGTGTAGGAAGCCTCTATGAGGTTCAATCCCACCATCCATCAGGACCCCAAGTCCACCTTTATGTCATTTTACCGACCCCATGGGTCGCCTCAGAGTATAAGCCCCAAATGCCACATGAACTAGGTTGACTTTGATTCCCCGCCATGAGGATACGTAGGAAGATTCCACAAGGATCGAGCCTATCACTCATGTCTCATCCTGATCTCTCCCTCGAGCCAATGTGTCTCATGAAGCTCATGCCCCAACCCGGAGGTTCCACTTCTTCTAGGTCCCATTAATGCGTCCATTCCCACAGGTCGTCTCCTCAGGTATCCCATCGTCTCATCGAACTGCACAGACTTTGATTCCCTGCTACGGGGATACATAGGAAGCATCTTCAAGGCTCAAGGCCAACTTCACTGTCACCCTTGCAATGGCCTCATTCCCCCTTCACTCCATCACCCATCCTGATCCTCACCTGGCCTGCCACATCCTAGTGGGATCATTCCACCCCACTACCCATTCCATCAAACAAAATTCAGGAAGCCACCCACTTGATGGCCCCAGTATCGGTGTTCCCTCCAAGGGGTTCCTCCATCTGATCTCCTCTAATTATTTTTCAGATCAGTTTGATCTATCTTTGTGGGACATTAAACTTGAGTCAAACCCAGTGTTAAACATGGGAAGCTGAGGAAAACCTCAGATACATGTCCATGGCATGCGATTCCCCGTGTTCGATGTGGGATGCCTCGGGATTCCGCACCCTCAAGAAGCCCTGTAAAAATGGAAAAAAGATAGACACGCCAATCCCCCAGCGTCCAGACATTCTTTTGATGGCCAACATGACTAATCCCCTAAACGAAGGTTTCTACCCTGACCAGACCCCATGGAACATCCTACCAGAAGTAGTGTAATTAACTGGTCTCCATGAAGATATGACGCCTGGAAGAGTTTCATGAACAATGTCTTAGTCTATGAGGGAGACCCAGACTATGTGACGAGCTCTGAGGGGGAATCCATGCAAGGAATAACTGACATCCCATCATCACATTTCAATAAAGGATTAGACTTCCATAAATAAGGAGCAGATTTCGCCTGCCTTTGGAAAGAGGGAATGTGGGGCAACATCTACGCATCCTCCACAGATGGACGCACGCGCCCCCTGAAGAAAGCATCATAAAAAATTTATTAAGATACAAATCATCTATATTGTATTGATGGGTTTTTATATGTTTAAATGTGGATGTGTTATTTTTATTCCATTCATGGTTTATGGTTAAAGTTTTAACATTTTGTATGCTAGTTTTAAAAAAATGATTTATGTTATGTTTCAAACTTTTCAAATGATGAATTCATTGGACTTAGTAAGTGATGGGTGGAGCCTTCTATAGCTCCTCGATGCATCGGTAGGTATCATTAGACAAACTAGTGTCTTGGAACAAAGCCTTGAAAAAATAGTATTTTTAGTCTTGGCATGAGGCCTTTACTATGTTGTTATGGTGTCTGGCATTATGCATTCCATCATTATGAGATTTTCTATTGATATTTCATTTGATTATTCGATGAGTAGAATATATTATTGAATATTTAAGTAGCATTATTTATTTTCTATTTTCTATTTTATTCTGAATTTTATGTTTATAAGGTTTAAGTTTTCGTCTTATACATTTCCTTAAATGTTAATACTTATTTTTGAATGTTTATTCTATATTTTTATCCTTACTGAGAATCTGAGATCACCCCTTTCTGTGTTTTACTTTTCCTAGGATGTGAAAAAATATTTTATGGTTGGCCTATAGGGATAGGATAATCTATATATGTGTGTTTAAAGGGGACAAAAAAAATTTGTTTTTATCTCATGATGTAATTTAAACCTAAAGTTTATATCTAGTAATTCCATGTCTACTAAACTGAAAAGTCTTTTGGGACTTGATCCCCTGTGATCATGCCAATGTTATATAATAATGCACCGACTCTGGGTATCTAGGGTTGAGGCATTACAAGGGATAAGTGAGTGATATTCTAGAAATAATATTTAATTAATCAAGGAGATATAAAAATTAGTGAATACACATCCTACGATACACTTATATCGTTTAAATAAAAGAAGAATACAACTGAAAGAAGATAATTGATGAGGGTTGGAACTAATTATAACTATCAATGATCTTAGTTTAGAGTATCCTAAGAACAATAATGAATATTTATATATAAGGTAAATTAGTAAGAATAAAAAATTAAGAAACATGTTTTCTACAAGCATTAATAATTCTGAACTTGAGTTGTGAGGGAGAGATTTATATGTGTGCTATTATAATAGATTATCACTTGGTTGTAGAAGACTCTAATTATGGTAGAAGGTCTTCAATGTTTATAATGTGAAATCCTAATGTATATTAAATATATTTTTAATTATTTAGTATGTTAGTTCCCATTGTAGACTGGTGGGATCCAACATAAAAAACAATCCAAATATTGTAAAAATAACCGATGATAGTGAAAAAGTTTCCAGATATTCCCATGGATTTAGGGATAGTACCTTCCACACATTAATTAAAATGGTGATATTAGTGGATAGATATGTCTCTAACTCAACTACAACACAACATGTAGTATATACTCGTATTAGTGTCAAACCTTGTAAAAATTTTGTACGATATTTCTCTTGTTTGTTTAATTTTTTTCATGCGGTGTTTTTTTTTGGAATTAACATTCTTATCCATTCACCATAATATGTGAAAAGGTATAATGGTTTATATTTGTAATTAAATTATAAAATATAATTGTGTTAAACTAGTTCACAAAAATTCACCACCTCTCAATTTGACTACATAATTTAGTTAGGAATAACAGTTGGTATTATAGGAAGATGGGGAAATTAAAGAATGATTTTAGAGATTATAGGGGTAATTAAAGAGGGAAATATTTTGGATGTTACTAAAATACAATCACTTAGGATGAAATTAATTTACAACCTATTTTAAATACTATATTAAAATAATTTATTAATTATTTTAGATCACCATTTCATTCTATATTTGAGAGGGAGATAATGACCACGTTTTTTCGAATGATTTGATAATTTTATTATTGTAGATGATGAGTCTCTTGAAAATATTGGGAAATATTCTGTAAAAGTTGACATATAAAACGATTGTTTTTAGATATATGTATTTTTACACACACCTCGTTAAATGAAAAACTTAATTTCTAAGGAAAAAATGGATAAATTTGGATTTTTATAAGTTTATATATTGAGTCAAGATGATCACACTGGATTAAAAGGTTATGTTTAAAGGTATTAAAGATGGAACATTATATCTAATCAGAATATTTTATAGATAAATGATTGATGGAATGAAAAAATTAAATTTTTAGAGTTGTGGAATTTTTGTCTTGGGAATACGAGTGACAAGAACATAATAGTCTTAGTGGATAAAGGAATAAAAATGATTGATTAAATATATTTCCAAAAATATGAGATTTATATTCTAATAAAGAATATAATTGTATCATTTATTAAAAATTGGGGGACACAAAATTCTCGATTGTTAAAACATGTTCATTATGATGTATGGGCCCCTACTCTAGTCTGATCTCATTAAGGGTAATTGAACTATGTTACTTCCATAGACAATTTAGAACAACTGGTATGTTATAGTTATTTATACATAAGTATATGTTCATTAGACTATTTTTTCAATAAATATCTATCCTAGAGAAAGAGTCAAAAATATTATCAAGTGCATATAGTTTGATAATGGTGGTGATTATAGTATTACAGAATTCTCATGTTTTTTAGAGAAAAAGAATTAGGTTTGAAAAGGTTGTACTCAAGACCTCAGAATAAAACTACATGATAGGGTAGATATACTAGAAACCTAATATGAAATCATAAAACACGAGTTTTCATGAGTGTTCCTAATTTTTTTTAATAACTAAATAAATTTTACACATATCTCTTAAAAAATTCCATTCAACGCCCTTAGAAAAGTAGATTATAAATTATATTTTGTTTTAAATAATATTTAATGTATCTCAAGTAATGGTTTTTGGAAGTCCCAATTACATAAATTTTGATTGTATAGAAAGGGAAAAGATGAATCAAAAGTTCTAAACATGTTTCTTTATTGGGTATAAATAGTAAAATGTGGTTTTTATCATTAGGAAAATAAAAAACATAATTTCATTATAATTTATAATGTTCTTCTTTATGAAAAGGTCTTATAAAGTTACATAAACTTTGTTGAAGGTGATATTTATATAAAATAATCAATAGATCGTATACAATTTTAATAGAGTCTAGGGACATAATGTTATCAAATTCCAAGATGTTTTAGATTAATGGAATCTTTAGAGGAGTATACAAGGCAGGAAAATGTATTGGATAGCTTTGGAACTGTAAAAACATAGGGAAGATCTATAAAAGATAATGTTTTTAATGTAGTGGTTATAGATAGAACAAAGTTTTAGGTTGATTTTCATAGGTATAATGAACCAAAATGACAATTTTATTGGGTTGAAACTGACATAAATTTATTTATTCTATGAATTGTAAGAAACATGGTATCCTAGAAGAAGTGATAAGTCTCATTCAATTTGAAAGGTGTGAGATAAATATGAATAAAGGGATTTTTACATTATAATGGAACATCTAAACTAACATAATTACCATAAGAAGATAAGGTGATACTAAATAAATCGATATACTGAATGTAATAGGAAATGTATAGTAACAAGTTACACATTTCCTAGTTAGTTTTAAAAGGATTTAAGTATAAGTAAGAGACATATTTAACTGAATTGTTTTCTCCTATTACACAACATACCACTATTAATGTAGAGTTGATTCCGGTATCTTTGAAAGGCTTATATAACTAAGAAATAGATGTAAAAATAAAATTCATTCATGATGATTTTAATGAGTATATATTTATAAAGTATCTCGAGGGTTTCATTGATAAATAGAATGAGGACATGTTTAGTAATCTAAAATGAATTTTTTATCGATTGAATAATTTTACATGGTATTGGAACTAAATGTATGAAAGATATTTGGGGGAGTAGGGGTTTATCTAGAGTAACTCAGTTCATTATTTCCAACAAATTGTTTTCAGGAGGAGAGTTATATCATCCTAATCATGTTTGTGGATGATATGCTCCATGAATATCTAGATATAAAACAAATACTATCTGTAAAAGATGATTTTTCTTAATGGTTTGAGATGAAAGATCTCAATAATACCAACTAGATTTTTTGGATATAGATCAAGAGGGGTGTTTACACTAGAAATGTTTTTCTATCTTTAAGGGAGTACATCTAGATGATATTTTAGATATTTTGAATGAATGGATATAAGACATTTTCTACCACCATTGCCCGAATATTTCAAGTTATATAAAGATAAAGAACCTTATGTTGAAAATGAGGCAATTTTAATAGAGAAATTTCAATAAAATTGTGTAGTTAGACATTATTTATTTACTGTGGTTTGAAAGAGGTATGATATTTATCTTTTTTTGGGAGTTGTCAGATGATTTATAATGGATCAAGGTAAATAAAAATGAGAAATTTTGAATTTGATTATCTGAAATCTAATTTTTTTGAATGATATAACCCTATGTTTCTGAATGAATGATACATTGTAGGGATATATTGATTAGATATTGAAGGTTTTATGGATACAAAAAATAGTACTATAGGTTTTATTGACTTTTCAATAGACAACCATATTTTGGATGTCAAGGATATAAACATTAGTTGCACTTTCAACTAAAAATGTAGTGCATGTAACTGTTATGAATGGAGGGAATAAAATGATCCCACCCATGTTATTATTTTAGGATATGAAAATATATTATAAGAATAATTTATATTTCTTTCATAGTAATAACTTTATTTACTTTTAAAATAATCAAATATTTCATTCATAGATAATGATCATTCTTCCCATGTGTAATTTCATCCAAAATATGTTATAATATGGTGTTCTAAAGCTACGGGATTTTTTTAATGTTAGAAAATTATAGATATATTTCCCATAGTTTTAGAATAAGTGTCTATGAGGTGTCATTTTTATTTAATTTGACATGGGTATTCATACTGTACAACCCGGGGAAATTACATTATCTAAGGAGGTTGATGTGTTTTTTCCCCAGGGTTGGTGGTTGGACTTAATCCCTGAAAATTTTCTTTGAGTGTGATATTTTTAGGATTTTTTAGGGTTATTTCATTATTATAGTTCCCTATATAAAAAAATATTTATTCTTAAATGTGGGTTCTAAATCTTGTGGGAATATTGGGGTAGATAAGGATCATCGTAGGTAGGTAGGTCCAGATGTTCATGTTTCAAAACTCGGTGTAAAGTTACCATGTCTAGATGATTAAAGATTGAATGATTTGGTTTATATAGTAATTAATCCAATGAACTTGTATATGTTTTTTTTGATTCTTTAAAGGTAACATAATATTCTTCACCAAGACACATGTGATTAACATACACTTTTTAATGAAAGGAACTGGTTGAGGTGGTGCAATCCATAGAAAATCAATGGTGACCTTTATTAGTGGGTGTCTCTCTACAAAGTTTAAAAGGTGGTGGAACTAGTCAACTTCTTATTATCCAACACAAGTTGGGGGAGTGGGGTCATTTTTAATGTAAATGAATTTTTTATAATTATATTTCTTTAGTATAATGAAATTAGTAGTTCTCTCTCTATAAAAAATGAATTATACCTTAATAAATCATATAAAATAAAATATATCTTTTGGTAAAAAATAGTTTTTCAGACATATATTATGATTTTATGCTAAAAATTTATGATACCACAAATGTTTTTACCAAAAATTATATATGTTAATAATAATTATACAATACAAACAATTATTTTGATAATAGTTAAATCTATTTGTTTATTTTATCAATAACAACATTTTTTTATACCAAAACATGAATCTATTATTGATAACTATTATTACCAACAAATATTTTAACATCAAAAAACATAGTTTCAATAAACCATTGAATAGAAAAATGTTTCATTGTTCACTAATTTAGAAAAAAAAATTGTATTATTATTTTTAAGACAACCATTAATAATAAATTTATCATTTTTGGATTTTTTTCTAAACAATCCTGAAATATAGAGTACTTTTATTAAAATTTCAATTTATTAAATATATAAATTTAATCAACATAAATCCAAAAAATATATTATTATAACTTTAAAAACTAAAAAATATAAAAATAAATTAAGTATTATTGTTTTATGAATAACTATATTTACATTGTTAAATTTTATTTTAAATTAAACAAATAATATAATCCAGAATCCTTCCCTCTCCCAAAATATCTAAAATAGTTTCCCACCCTTTAATTTTCCCAAATCCTTAACTCCTTGTCAATAACCCTAATTGGGATTCCTCGCCTCTCCAACTATCGAAGATACCAAAGCTCTGGTGCCCTTTTTCTCAATCTCCCAACCCTCTACATCTTTTTTATCCAACCCTAATACTGAGAATTCATTCATCGCAATTAAATTGATATTTCTCAATTTGGTTTCTATATATTCAGTTGATTGGAATCATTAATTTCCTATACCCCCTCCATACCAGAGATGCTTCCCAACTTCTATCAAGTTCATTCAGCAAGATCGGTGTTCATCACTTCTTCTTCTTTGCTAATATTCATCCTCAAGTTCAACCAGTAAACATCTAGTATATCAAATTCATATGAATTTTAGAGACTCTGATTCACCATTATACTGACTTAACTCAGTAATGCTCAGTGACATTACTACTCCTCCGTGACTGAAATTACTATAACAATCAAAGATGCACTCAAAGATTCACGTATGAGAATGTTCTTCAAGGTATAATGTATTGATTTCTCATTAATTGGATTAAAATTCACTATATTGTTTGATATATACTCATATTTTTATGGATTCCTTTTATCAACTCTTAAGCAATACACTCTTTTAAAGTTATGATTTTCTTTTTCTATAATTTGAGATTTTATATTTTAATATTTGTAGCTCATTTTTAAATTTTAAATATAATTTTTCTCATGAATTTTTGTCCCTTTTATATAAAAATTGTAATAATTTCTTCACACACATAAAATATTTTGGTGTTACAAATAATTTGTTACTGTATGAAAAACTTGTTTGGTTGTTTTATTTTAATTTTGATTAAAAATAAATTCTTTGTTATCTTTCTACATCATCCTAAAATTTTAATTTCCCCCATAAGTTGAAATAAAGATTAGTGGTTATTATTTAGGTTGTTAATATATATTTTATTCATTTTAATATCTATTTTGTTCTTGCAATGGTCCTAAAGAATCAATGTAATTTTTTATTGGGAAGTGATTTCGTTTTGATTTTGGTTTTGATAAAAATATTAGTTAAATTTTATCAGAAATAATATTTTTAGTTCCAAATGTTATCTCCCCTAATAAATTTTCCAAATAACTCTCAATTTTTTTAATTCCATTTATTCCCACTCTGGTTTGTGAAATGAAATTCCAAGACCACAGTAAATTCCTTTGTGTTTGATTTCATTCAGTTTCAGTGATTCCCTTCTTTTAGGTTGTTGGTTTCATTAAACAAAATTCACTTCCACTATAAATTTTTTCCCATCATATTGAATGCCTAAAATTTCACCATAAATTTTACATTGAGGTTCATTTTTAAGTGTTTAATACCTTTCAATATTTACAGATGAAAAATAATTCCATTGAAATATTATAAGATCTAGACATAATACCATTATTATGTTCCTTAAATCATGTTGTATAATCACTATAGCATATATACATTGCTCATTACAAAAAATTAAGTATGAAAAAAACATCTTAGTGACATTTTTACAGTCACAATTACATATTCAGTTCTATAAATTCATTTATATATATTTTGTACAATTTTAGTTTCTATAATCCATATTAAATGGAACATTTTCCTCACATCCTCATCTTCATTAAAATTTATTCACCTTTTCATATTTATTTATACAAAAGGACCTACCCCATGTTCAATTAAATGTTTCTTTACAACTATAACAATATTTATAGATACTTTATATAGTTACAGCTATATAGTTTGAAGATGTTAACAATATTACCTAATGAACATGTTATGTAGTTTATAGATGTTTATAGTTTTACACTTTATATATGTTCTTATAAGTGAATTAGACATCAAAATTATATGTATATAGTTCTAGTTTTTAAAATCAAGTAATTGGATTTAAATTTTAAATTTTAGATTTTAAATTTTAATTTTTAAATTTCATGTTCACAAATTTGAATATGATTTTTATTCTTATATTTAAAATTTTAATATCATGTTTATGATATTGATATTGAATCTTGATTTTATCTAATCTTTTTTGATGATGCTTCTATGTTGGTTTATGAAATACTATTCATGTGGCCTTTGCAACTATTATTCTTTTTGGTGGGATTATATCATTTCTTATTTTATACATACCACATTTTTGTTTGATGTTTTAAAGGGTTGTGTTTGTGGACTACTTCTACTGAGGTAATACAAAGTAGGTTCAATACAGTGTGCCTCTATGTAAATGAAAATGTTCACAACAAAGAGTACAACAACTCATTTATATTCTGACTTTTATTTCATATCAAAAGTAGTCCTGAAAAATTTCAGTCATGTACAATATTCAGCATATTCTTACCCTTATAAAAATTTCTAGAGTAAAATTCATAACCATAGAGGGACACAAGGATGCCTACAATGAAGAGAGAAGGTGTTATAAGTTTATTGAAGCCTCTTGGGATACATGGAAAAAAGGTTTAACCAATTAATTCACTTCTACATCCTATAAGTTTTGATTAAGTAACTCTAGAATTTTGAGAATTCATGGAGGGGGATTTAGGACATCTCTATTTTACAGTCACTATTGATGGAATTTTCAACAGTCAAATGGAATTCATTGTCTTTTTTACATTCCCCCTCCATTTTTCCCTCTCTAGTGGATGTTAAAAGGATTATTTATTTCTTGGAACCTGATAGATTCCTGATGGTTTACATTTAATTAGTATATTTATCACAAATGATATTAAGTTTCTTGTTTATATGAATCCTCTAATAATGTTCTAGTATGATGCTCAATTCATATTACAATTTAATTTAGGGTCCAGATTGTTGAATAGTTGTTGCTACATGTTGAAATTGGGAAGCTTTATTTGTGGGGGTTCCCAATAAACCCTTAAACATGGTAAGTCTAGATAATATAATATTTAATTTGAAGGTAATATTTTTTATTTTTGTCACCATATCCTATAGAATCACAATTGAAAAGTAGTTCCATTATAAATTGAATTCATCTTTTCTAGATTATATCATTCATTATATTTTACATGGTATATCATGCATTATTATTTTTATATCATTTGTTTAAATGAATATATATTTTATTATTGTTGTGTGTTTGTGATCAGAATGTTGTCTATGATGGTTCATGCCTAATGTGGGGGAACTAGGATAGGTGATTCTTTAAACAAAAGGGTGGTCCCCTACAATCAGAGGTATGATGGTGAAGTTTTGCACGTTCAGATCTACTACAGTTAATAATTGCTAATGTGAAGTGATGTTGATTCAATGATAGCGACATTCAATATTTTAATGAAATAGATAGGAGATGAAGATTAAATAATTTCATGGAAATTCTCTTAGTTTATGAACATGTTTAAGAATATTTTCCATATGTATCTTTGAGCTTCATCCTTTAAAGTAGTTTGAACATGTATTGAAAATATATTTGAATGTGTTTTTTCAAAATAATGTGTTGGTTTTTTGTTGTTTCATATAATTTAATTTTATAACTATTATATAGTACATATAATAAATATATTATATATAATTATTTTAAAATTTTTCATATAAAATTTTATCAATAAATATTGGAATCAGACACGTAATTATTTAACATATTATTTAAAAACATATATTAATTATTTGTATTGTTAGTAAATATTAATAATATTAGCAACAAAAATATTAGTGGTATAAATTTTTTTTAACACTTTGAAAAACAAATATATTATTCATTAGTATTATTATAATTCAAAAAAAATATCAATCACAGTAGCATTTAGCGATATATGTTTAGCAAAAATTTAGTGAAACATTGTTTCATTTTTGGTTTTATTTATTTTTCATCGAGATATTATCAACCATTTCAGTCGATAAATCAATTTTTATAACAATTAATAATTTAAAAAAATAATATTTTTGTTGTATTCTACCCCATAAAGTCATCAAAGACCAGTAATAAATAATTTACAAATGACTAAATCTGTTATTAAATTTAGTAAAAAATAATAAGAAATCACTAAATAGTAATTATTATTTTTGACTAATGTTATAGAAAGATTCAATCATTTGAAACAAAAGAAATTACTAATTAGGAATAATTATTATTTTTTAAAAAAGTTATAATAAATTTTAATTATCTCCATAGTAATTAATTTTGATCAGTGATTACTAATTATTATTGATTATTTGTTAATAATATTTATGAATAATAAAATATTAATAAATAGTAATTATTTGTATATTAATAAATTATCTACCAGTAAATATTGATTATGGTTAGAAAATATATAATAATTAATAATAATTAAAACTATTATTCACGTTTATTACTTAAATAGTAATTAATTAATGAAGATTAAAACTAACAAGTAATATTGTTACTCTATAATATTCAATATTCATTAATCAAAAATAATTTTTGAAAAAATAGTTAATATTAAATAATAATTATTTAAAAATTATTAATCATATTTATTTATTATTAGTAATTAATTAACATGAATTAATATTGAATTTATTAATCAACTACTAACTAATATTAAATATCAGTTAATCCTTAATAATTATTAAATTACTAGTCAAATATATATTTATATATGTGTGTGTGGGTGATGGTGTTCCAGTTGTATTTGTATCATGATTTACTTGGAGGAGGTCCCATATAATTCAAATCAATCGTTGTTTCATCCTCATCGAAGAGATGAGGGGTTGTTTTTTAATCTATTGTAAAATTGGTTGAAAATCATTTTTTTCATAGAAATGTTTGTTGATTTTGGTTTACCCGAGAACCAAATCACTCAAAATGATTTTATGGTGGTCATGGAAGAAAATTCCATGATTTTGGAGGCCCAGATTATCGAATGTATGTTTTTGATACTCGATTGTCTCATTCTTCAATGAGGAGAAAATCAGTGGACGATTGAGGAGCCGAGAAATCATTTTATTTTAATTTTTGGTTTTGATGGATGGAGAGTCGTATAGATTGGGAGGACATTCTTCCACCTCATATTCCATTAAAAGGATCTTAAGACCCAAACATAGGGTTATGGGGTTATTTTGATTAAATCTCTCTTCATGAAGATTCAAGACTAGGATCCCCTATTTGATCCCAAGAAGGTGAAAAATTCAATGGCTCAATATTGGGATTGGATTCATGGATTGAGTTGGTTTTTTTGGAAACCTAAAAAATTTATGCGATGTTGCATCTACTATTGACATACCCATCAACTTGACCATGATACCAAACATTTCAGATACATCTGATTTTATTGGGTTCTTGTGGAGGTTGATTTTAAATCACTCTAATTCAAATGGTGATATTGGTTTCTTTAGGTTATAGAATTGATTATTCTATTTAGTATGAGATGTATCATATTGTTTGTCGAATTGGTAATTCAATTTTTTATTGAACTCAGAAATGTTGATGAATATTTCATTTTTCTTATTATATTTTTTTACATATCTGTGTTGACTACATGTTTATGTGTGTCCCTCAAGCTAATAGTGAGATGAAAAATGTTTCTAACCTATCTATTGATAAGTAATATGAGAATTTTGGGGTTTGTTTTCCCATGCAGGTACCTCCAATTGTGATTTAGTTCAAGAGGTTCCATGTGTTGGATTTTGAAAAGCTTCAAGCATTGATATTGGTGAGGTCGTCTCTAATGATGGTGGATTGAGTATTAGCATTGATCCATCTCAGTGGGCTGAGACTTCTGCTTGATAAAATTATATCTTAGGTGGAAAAATTATCTCATGAGATGATTTAATTGACAATAATAAGGGAACATTTGTGAGGGAGGCACCATCTGGGCAATATGACATTTAGGTGTTTATATAAAGGGATTTGGATTAAGAATTGATTCAAGACCCACTTATCCAATAGAATTGTAAAATAAAGGTTTTTGGTGAGGAAGGGTTCAATTGGTTCTCCTAGGAAAACCTCAACTCCCTCAATATTTGTTTTGAAGCCTAAAGAGGGTGTAATAGAGAAATTTCAGTTAAAAGGGATTGAGTTGACTATAGAGGAGGAAGTGATTTCCCTATTGGTATCTAAAAATATAGTTTATTTGACTGATATTTTAAATAGATATCAAAGTAAAGTGGTGTTTCATGAATAATTTGACAAACTTTACTATATAGCTATTTTGGGTATAGTCAATGATCTCATTGGTGACCAAGACACTGAGTCTTAGGTGATGGATGAAGAATTTTCATGTATAGATGATTAGGATAATGATTGGTATGCTCCCAATAAATATATAATAAGAAGTCACCCGGAGATTTGTGGTCGATCCTGAGGAAGGGGAAATCATTTCAAGAGATTATGACATTCTATTTGGTGACAATTTTTATATCACTTTTTATTATTTCCCATTTTCTTCAATTCCTTGTGTGTACGTCCTTTTTTAAGAAATTTTCTATTATCAAGGTTTGTACAATGGTTCACACCTTTTGGGTAAAATTATATATATATATATATATATATATAATTCAAAATAAAAATTAATATATTTAGAAAAAACATTATATTTACAAATATATTTATAATATATGTAGAATTCAATATTATAAAAAACACAAATTACCCATGGAAAAACCTCAAATAGAAATTGATAATGAAAAACTAGTGGTGAATCTGAAATCAGGATAATTTTTGTATGTTAACATAAACAATTAATAAAAAAACATTAAAATAATTATAATAAATAAACAAGGTACAATCTAGCTGGCAGTCGGTGATAAGGGAGGAGCGGTGGGTGGAGTACAATGGAAAAAGAGGGGAAGAGAGTGGTTGATGGAGGCAAGGGAAAGGGTGGGAGGTAGGTAGTAGAAAGGGAGGTATGGGAAGGGGTCTAGGTAGGAGGGGTGGTTGGTCTTGTATGAATGTAAGGGAGGTGTAGCAGTGGTGGTGGGTGGAAAGGGAGGGGCGACATGAAGCTGATAAAAGAAAGTGTGGGAGGGGTCAGGGGACAATGATAATGGAGGGAGTATAGGTGGAGGAATACAGTAATGGTAGTGTTGGAGGAGGTTTTGATAGGGGGTGGGCAGCCAAGATTTGGATTGTGCCATTGAGGTCAATCCATCAGACAGCGTGCCTTGTGAGGCTAAACCACCAGACACTCCGAATATCGTGCCTATGAAGGTAAAACAACCAGTAAGGGTGAAAATTGGATGAATGAGGCAACATAAATTACAGATTATAGATCTAGTGACCCGAAATTAAATAGGATCATATACCTTATATTTGGAGAGGTTTTCTCTCTTGAGAGATGCGACGACAGTGGTGAGAAATTCAACAAGAGTGGTGGTGGCGACATCATCTATAGGCTTTAGTGAGAAAATGGAAGTGTGAGAGAATATAACTCATTTTAGATTATTTTTATACGAACCCCTAATAATTTTAAAATCACTTTCAAAAATGTGCTGGTATAGAGTAGTTTTATCTGTGTGAAAAAAGAAATCACTCATAAAACTACTCTTAATCACTGTTAAAATTATAGCACTCATAAAGACTAATATTATCAGTGTTCTTTTAGCGATGATAATGATTAATCATTATCATTTCTAAAAATAGAACATTGAAATATCTAATCTTAAATATATATATATATATATATATATAATTATAACAAAAATTTATAAATGAATATATTAAAAAATATTTATATATATATTTATAAATATTTAAATATAAATATAATATATGTGGTTATTTTTTTAGTATATTTATTATAATTTAATAATTATTTAAATATATAGGTATTTATATATAGATAACTATATATATTTATTAATATATAAATGTGGAGGAGTTATCACTTAAACTGGCCGACAATTGGGGTTTCAAAATTTGGAAGTTCATACACTTGAGAAGGGGTTACATTCACATGGTTTTCAAATTAGAGTTCAAGTGTTCTTCTGGACAGAACTCCAGCAACTACAACCCAAAACAAATCATCTTCAATATTTCCTAATGGAATCTAAACGTTAATTAACATCAATAGAAACATACAAATTCCCATGTTTGGGCCAATTTTAATGGTCTAAGATGGGTATTTTGGACCCCGTATATTTTTTGATGATTCTTCCTCCTATATTGGGGCTCCCATCAAGTTGGATGAAAACCTAATTACATGGATATTTGGGTACTTTTATATCATCTTAGAGTATTTTTTTTATCATCAGCCATATAGTTATTATTTATTTATAATTGAAAAATAACTAATGTTGATTTATAATATGGATTTTTACTTGATTTCTACAATCCCTGCAAACTGGATGGACATGTGACTGCCCACTAAAATATTATCATTATGTTATGTGATAGTAATACTATTTCTAAGGCATTCAAAAGGGTAAGGATAACACATTTTTAAATAATCAGCAGAATCTGGGAGGTAGAAAATAACCTATGGCTCAGACTAAGATTGAGGTTGGTGCTAATTTTTGGGAATTTTGTTTCACCTAATGATAAGACTAGATGGAATTCTCTAAAATTTATATATGTCTATGAGATGGTGAAAATTTCGGAGGACCATGATTTCCTACACTCTATGGTGTATGTTGATAATTTAAAAACTGATCAACTTGCTACTACAATTGTAGTTAATAATAAGTATAATAGGTCTTATTTTCATGTTGTTGTGCAGGTGTAGGGTGAAACTGCATCAATCCAGGAATATGATAATGAGTCTTTAGAGGATTTATCTTCCCATAATAGTGCTGAGTGAAATACTAAAAAGGCATGTTGCCATGTTTCTATGGATGATGAACATCAAGAGTTGTGTGAAGGATCATTAATTACTATAGATATCTCAATGTTTGTTAGGGAGCTTGACGCCTGAGATGAAGTTAACATGAAATTGCATCAAGATGATATATCAACAACTTCATTTCATTAAAAGAGTAAGGATAATATCTTGGAGGACACTTTCATGCAAGAAAAAACTTCCTACGGATCTATCATTAATAAAGAGACTATGCATGGCCAAAGACCACTTTGCCTCTCTATAGTTGCAGACAAGGGCGTCTCCTTCCTCCTTCATTTTGGGACACCATGGAATATGTTTTTATTTTATTTGGAAATATTATAGATAAGTAATTTGATGAGAAACAGATAAAAAAATTTAGCCTTAACTCACCAGGGAAGCTTGAGCAATGGAGGATGCCTCATGTTCTCAGTGAGAAATTAGGTGATTGGTTTTACTCACAAACTGTATTTATTTATTCAAATACTGATTCTTATTACCATTTATACAATGAATAAATTAACGCCTTGAAATTTTTATCGTCAAACATCAATGAGAAAATTATATCTATCCAGAATTTAGACATTAGTGATTTTTTTGGAAGCAAGGTGTTCGACACTATTCATTGAGACGTTTTGACCCATCTTCCATGGATAATAAACCATGAATGGTTTGAAATATAGGGAAACGTAGTCATTATCCATGTGGAAGAGGCATACCAAATCATATGGGGTGTATATGAAAAAGTAATAAATGATAGGTGAACCCCACAGAATGGTACATGGATTGATATGACACATTTCCTTTATGGTATGTTTTGTTGTATTCTAGTGGCGGTGTGTGAGCCACTTATTTGGACTTATTTCCCCTTGCACTTGTACATACATTACTCTAATAAATTTCTAGGGTGTGAATTTGGGTCACCAACTGACACTCGTACCACATTCAAAAATTATAGATAATCATATCTTAAAATATTTCTACATAATTATATATATAAATATAGGATTATGTAAATGTATATAATTATTCAACATGGTATGCATGGGTTTGGTATATATTTAAATTATATATATTTATATAGGTATATAATATATATAGTTATAAATGTAAAAACTATATCTATTATTTAAATACATTTATTTTAATTATTTAATTATTTATATATATATATATATATATATATTCAGGAGCATTGGCTTTTGACTAGCCCACTTTTCGATATATATTTATAGTTATAATTATAAATAAATATAAATAAATAAATTTTATATATAATTATAAATATAATACATATATTTATTATTTAAATATAAAATTTTAATTTTATAATCATTTAAAAACCAATATAGTTATTTATGATTATAATTATAATTAAATATAATTAAAACATATTTAAATGTTATTATAAATATAAATATATATTTATTTATTTAATAATATTTTAATATATAGTTATTGAATTATGATAAACATATTTATTATAAAAATATTTTTATTATAATTTTTTATTTATTTAAATATAAATTAAATTATTTAAAATTTATTTATATATAAATATAAAAAAATTATAAATATAATAAAAATATTTATTATTAAAATATATTTATTAAAAAAATTTAGAAATTTAAAAATATATATGTTTTTTTATATTTAAGGGATTGATGGTGTTTCGAGTTCAGGTGCATATCTGTGAAGGATATGAATATGGCATGTATGGATCACTTCCACCATGGCAATTCCACATTTTATTCATAAAAACTCATCTCTTGAGGGATATCTTGAGTTCCACCCCCGATCCCTAGTTTTCAGTGTCACGATATTGAAGGGCTCTAGACTGTTGATTGAAATTTGGGAGAAATCCCATATTTATGGGATGTTCCTGCTCACAATTATTTGGAAATATTCAATGAATCTTGCACTAGAATGATCCTAAAAGAAAGGATCTTTGAAACGTGTGGAATCTAACCTAGAAGAACTTTTTGAGTGATTTTCTAGAGGCAAGAACTCGTTAGTTTCTTAGATTTTCCTCCCTAAATGCGTGAAGCTGCGACATCTTGAATAAATGGTTCAACAAATCTGTTTTATTTGGAAGTATTTGGATTGGAAGTGTATTTCTTTAGGTATTGGATTTTTTCATTGCTTGTATCATCCCGATGAATTACATTCTCCCGCCTGGTCATCCTGTTATATTTGGTTGATGCCTGGAATGCTCCATCTCTATGAATGGACGAAGGAATTCAACGTTTCAATGGTCACAATTTTTTTACATGTATGGATCAGTTTTTCGAGCCACAATTAGATTTTGTGGCCTCCAAAAATCATGCATGACATGCTACTTCCGTTGGTGTACCTATTTTCTTGGTTAATGAGACAGATTATGTAATGTATGGTCATATTTTGAGAATTATAGAATATATTTATTTGATTTATATTATCATTGATTTTGTAACTCTTTATACTTCCACATATGATTTAAAAATCATTGTTGAGCTTTATAATTTCCCTATTTTCTATCAAACCTACATGTATGTTTGACATTTTGTTGTGTATTGCTGGAGGAATATGTCTGATAATTACAGTTCAAAGGGGAATTCATAAAATTATTGTGATGCTAATCGAAAATGAATGTTTCGTTAGTAGAGCAGTAGGACGAATAATAAGTTTCTAACAAATTTTTAGGACAAGCGTGCTAAGACACGAGGGGTTCAAGCCTATATGGGTATGTCACTGGTGGAGAACCAAGAACAAGAAGATACCTCCATGGCTGATACATTCTTCATATACACTCATGAGATTCGTGTGGGGTGAAAAAAGAATAGTAATTTCCCTCAAATACCATCTACAAAATATAATGGTGTTTTCTCATATGATCATTCACTTATGCAGTCACTATTTAGCGGGTCATATTTCCTTTCTAGTGCTAATGAAAAAATAAATCTTATATCGATATTGATATTGGACCATAAAATGATGTTGATGGGAATAATTCAGGTGGTGTAACACCATCAAATTTGATGGCCTCATGGGAACTCACATTAGCTTATGAGGAAGGGGTGATGCATTCTGATCATGAGGACATTGTCAAAGAGGATGTTTTCTATGATCTTCATAATTATATAATAATTTTTTCAAACATTAAGGGGAAGGCTAATGTGGTGGATTGTGATATATTCCAATTGGTACTTAATAGAATAACCATGGTTCCCTCATTAATACTTGGTCAATGTGACGTTGGATAGTCTACATCTGAGGATATTGGTGTTATGATGGGGTAATATCCTTCACAAACTGATCAACCATGTTATATTGTGCATCCACTATATGCAATATTTTTAGGGCATGTTCAACAAGAATATGGTTCTAGGAAATATAATGTAGTATAGAATGGATTATCTTCAAGATTTTTATACTGATTTTAGTTCTTTATGAATTAATGGTAAATATGGTAATTTTTCAAATGATTGATGTGAATATAGGAATAATGTGACCTTATTGGAAACCACTAATATACAATATATAGGTGGAAGTGACGTTTTTCATTTGGGAATTTCATTTTAAATGGAAATGAAGAAAATATAAGCAATGAAGGATTAACACCAATTACTCCAAAAAGAAGGTCATGGAAGGATTATTCTAAAATTCCCAGGAATGGGTCTACAAGGTAAGCTCTCAATGCTTCAAATATCCAACACACACTATAAAAATAATGGTCCAGTGAGATTATACCTGAGATCTTCACGCAAGGTAATTCATAGTTGGAGTGGGAAACTACCAATGATGACATTGATTATGAATATGATTAAGAAATGATCCATATTATTTTTATCAGCAGTTTACATTTCTGGATGAGGGATTGTATCTTCATATGACCCCCCTATGTTGTTTCTTACTATTATCTTTTTCTTTACCCTTTAATAAACAGTAATGAGCATTTACTATCGGCAAGACCTTCTTCATATTTATTTAAAATTTTTATTATAAATTTTTATATATCAATATTTGCATATAATTATAAATATTTTTTATATTTATATAATATTTATTTATTTATAAATATATATTTATAAAATTTATAATAGATATGATTATTTTTAACTATATTAATTATAATCTTAAAAATATTTAAATATATAGTAATTTACTTCTATTAAAATTATATATAAATATATTTATGTGATGTAATGGGAATGGAAGAGTAGTGTGTTTGGGAGCGGTGCTCCTATGGAATTCCTTATTACCTGATCTAGGGTTTCCAACCATGTTGATCCCTCAATACCTTAGATCTATTCTCTAGGTTGATTTTGAGGAAGCTGCAGGGAGGGAGGCTTCTCATAAAAATGTTGCACTATCGTGATAAGACGGTGAATGCCATGTAGTTATGGAGGGTGTGATGGTTACCTGAGAAGGTAGTGTGCATAAATAGGAACAACCCAACATTTATAGGGGTGTTACGATTCCATTAGTGGGAAAATCACATCCACCTATGGTAGAATTAGGTGTTGTGATGTTGAATGAAGATAAGGTGCGTATAAAATTTCATTTTGATTCTTTTAATGATCATGAATGAAAGAACAGATGGGATTCTGAATCTAAAATCAAATAGTTTTCATTGATTTTTGGATCCTTTCATGTATTATTACACTATAAAAATTATGTATAATGATCTATTACTTATGTTGAATATAATATTGAAGCGTTTGCTGAGAGGATTGAAATTGGGATAAACTCCTTAATTGAATGGTTATTTTCCTCTAGAATTGAGAAGCCCTGGATGTTGGATGATATTTTTCATAGTATTTTACATTTTCAAGGTTTTTATGAATAGAGGTGTTCCTCCCTTGGGTGTGCTTTTTTCACATACTTTTCTCTTCGAATGAATCTATGCTTCGGGCATGGAGTGTTGGTTCTATGTTCTTGATGACCATATATCAACATTTTCATGAATAGTATTTGGAATTCAATATATCATTGGAAAGAGAAGTCTTATCTCAGGTATTTTTTCATCTTCCTAAACTCAATTGGATCCATTGACATCTAATGATTCTAGATGATATTGGAACGATAATTGGGACACCCATCCATCTTGATAAGAAAACTGAAAGTGTGCAGTTTGGAAATTTTTATATGAAGTCAGTGGAGATTGATCTCAGGTCCACAATCAATGATAAGGTAACTCTATCCAATCCATCATATAACATTTAAATTAATGATTAGTATGATAAAAATCATTAATTTCATTATGATTCTATGGTAATTTTTTATTCACTAGGGTTATGATGGATAGTGGTCTTCTATGGGATTTGTGGGTTGAAGAGACATTCAACTACTCATTGTCGAAGGAAATGAAAAATGATTTCAAAGAAAGTTGTTCATGATGAAAATGGGCATGTAAATCCCTTTATCAATGGGTTTTATATATAGTAATATTTGAAATATAATTCCAAAATGTCTAATATTAAGGGAAATTGGTTGATGTTGAAAGAGAAGACTCCATTTGGAGATAAAAAGTATACTTGATTTCCTTGGATGATCTTATAGAGGCTATCACATCAAAGGATTTTCATTCTACTCCTTCATTAAAATTAAGTAAATATAGAGTTTAGATTAAGATTACTCATATGGGTTCTGTAGTGGAAAAGGGTAGTAATAATAATTCTGAACATGGTACAAATTTGGAACTCGATGGGCTCAAGTCTTTCTCTCCAATGGTGATTTCATCTGATATGGAAGATTATACTATGCTGGTTAACATCGGTGAGTGAGGATAGATGGAGGCTAGAATCAATCAGGATCATAGAATTTCATATTTTTATTATCTTTAGGTTATGGATTTTAGTGATTCCTTAAATTTTCATAATTCGTTAAAAGGTTCAGGATTAAAACATGAATCAAAAGTTGTTGACTACCACAAATCCAGTCATGAAGATTAATAATGTTTCTGTTCTTCATGAATTGATAAATGGGGTAACATCATATATGATGGAAGTGGAAAAGAGAAGAAGATGGTTATATTGGACACCACTTGATCATCAGGTAGTGGTGGTATTGTAGACATTAATGTATATATAATTAATGGAAATGGGAAGATGATTGGAAATAAAGAATCAAATATGAAACCTCTAAAAATAAGACCATAGATGGACTGATCAACTCCACCAAGTAATGTTTCTACGGAACCATCCTCCAACTAATTGAAGTTCAAGTTCAGTCCAGAGAAGGAATGGTGCAAGGCAGAGATTCTTAGGATTCTCACTCATGATAACAAACTGGTGGAGTGGGAAACTACTTATGATTCTATCAATGTAAATCAAAAGTATCTTTCTTTTTATGAATCATAAATTTCTTTTTTGCCATGGGTTGGACTTGTTGTGTGAAATCATCCATCCTCTTGTGAAATTTTTATTTCATCTTATGATAAAATGTCAAAAGATTTTCTTCTAGGTATACCGTTCTTGTAAATAAATATATCATAACAACATATCTATATAATTATAAATATATTTTTATATTTATATAATAATACCTCATCGTCTGCAACATTGTTATATATTTATATATTTACATATATTTATATAAATAAATAAATATAGTAAGAATGGTGTGAACCATTATCGAAACCCATGGCACCAGACTTGATATTAATGAAATCATCAAATAGATAAAAAATGGGTGTGAAGAAAAACATGAACACGCATGCACTAATCAGAGATGAAGCCATCCTACATCCACAATACCAAAGGTACAAAAAAAAGTTTAACTCCTTCCATGGACTCAAGGATGACTTCCCCTCCTGCATTAATAGAAACCCAAGGCCCACATTGATCATCCTTCACTAGTTCCAATGGTGGAGGCTCCTTTTCCACCACTCCATACTTCTAATCTGAACCGATTTTAGCATGTTTCATTTCCAACACATCAATTCAACCACCCTACTAAAGAGCCGACTGATCATCATCACTGATATCATCTTTATTATATCTTTGTATTTCATCCATATCCTCTAATCTAGTAGTGTAAATAACCTCATTAAAACCATCCTATGAAAATCCAATATCAGAAACACAATCCCCTACCCCTTTATAGGGGTTGTGGAAGCATCTATACTACTAACATTAGTAGAAATACAATCCCTCATATTTTTCACAATGGTTATCTCCAAGACATCATTGTATTATTGATCAAATTCCACATTGCTAATAGACTCAATCAGGGTATTGAAATTACCTTTCCATTTGGAACCAGAGGAAGACCTTATAGAGTTTGTATCAATTTGAGATACTCCATAACAAGAAGAATCTTCATTGACCCCTACGATTCAGTAGGAACCCCCAACCACACCCTCATGTACATGTGAAGAATACACTACATTCTTCTTGTCCATGTTAATTCTTCCCCTTTTGGGGTACTGAGAAAAACACCCAAAATTAATCAGACCTTGAAAAAGATAATAATCCTCAAGAAGCTCTGAAAGGTCTCCCTCAACTTCACTATCAATCTCATCACATTCTGTGGTCCCACACATATCAAAGCATTTAATTTGATGCAAATAATTTTATGAAATAGAATATTTGAATAAGGGAACATCATGTATAGTCATGAGAGTAGGGATGTCAATTTTTTGATGACCTTATTTAACAACATCTGCAAAAAATGTCATTATTCATTTACGGAACATCAACCCCTTTCCCTAAATCCCCTTGAAATCCATTATCTAGGGGAATTTGAGAAAGGCCCTCATTTGTAAGTATCATGGATTTAGAGCTTATCCCAGATCCATTACCAATAATCCCCTTACCAATATTATTCTATCTGTTTCTTTCATATGAACCAGATCCTCTTATTCGTAGTTTTGATTTTAAATTTTATATCATATACCAATTATTTTTAAAGTTTATGAACATATTTCCCTTGATAATTACACTACTACAAAACAGGCCTTTAATAGTTCAAGAAATGACCTTTATCAGTACTATAAAAGCGATGATAATGTGAGCAATGATAGATGCCCAAAACCTTAATCATCACTGGTAAAGGGGTTATTTATATGTTCATAATATTAGAACTACTAAAGGAATATTTTATTAGTGATTTTATAGGTGCTGATAAAGTCATTTTATCATCGAAGATAGAATTGTATCCAATCTAGAACATTGTCAGTTCTTTTTGAAGTGTTAATAAATGTATCCTTTATTAGATATTCTAAAAGTGAGGATAAATGTTATCTTTATCTTCACTTGTAAAATAACAGATAATGTTCCATACCATAGTGTGATGTAATAACACACTACAACACTAATTCAGTGTATTGTTACATCACACCATATCACTAGAAACACAGAAACACACACCAGATATCAACAAAAATAAGTACCAATATAGAATTTAAATAAAATAAAATTTACAACACCAATATAAGAGAAAAACTATATTATATATATTTCAAAAATTGGTTTATACAATTATATATATAAAATTTATTACTTACATTAAAAAAATCATAATTATCTATATTACCTAAAATTCCTAACACTTTCATTGTTGAAACTTTAACACTGCATGAGTAGTTTTGAGAAAAACACCTCATATCAAAAAAATGAATCCACCTATCTAAGAAAAAATTATTATAAGTTATACTAAAAAGAAAAAAATTAAACATAATTATAAAATAATACATTAATTATATGGACCATGATTTTTTGTGCAACTAACATGATGACCTCTGTAATTTACCAGAGACCACGTCATTTATCTTCTTGGAAAATAATGAAACATGGATTTAAGTCTTCTAAAATAAACAAATTATTTATGGAATTACAGAAAATTAAATCAACATTAAATTATATAATATTTTGATAAAATAGAGAAATTATATCCTAACATTACCTTTTCATCTATCCAAATAGTTTACTTTATTATAGTTTGTTATTATAATGGATGGGTACCATCATTATTTGTAGAAGACATTGTATGTATGAGTAGTGAGACATTTAATTTAGATTTTATTAATCCAATAGAGACTTATAATTTTATGTGTAGAAACTTAATATATTAAAAAATAATTTTACCTTATCCTTAAACAGACATTATATTATATAGGGTTCAAGGATTGGCACCACTTTTGAGATTCCAAATCCACTTTTTGTGGTCCATGTATCATATAAGAAATCATCTACAGTGGGACCGAAATGAAATGATTGTGATATCCCAATAAAAGGGTTGTCCTAAAATTAATTTTCATATGAATCAATATTTGTTTAGTCACCATAATTACAATTGACCAATTCTTGTTGGTTGGATCAGACGCATAAAATTCATACATCTCTTATGATTCCAATATGAATGGCTCGTCTGTTTTCCCTTCTACAGTAAACTTCATCTTAGAAAATCCCATTTCATCAACATTCACTCCATTGATATTGTCAACCAATTTTCAATCAAAAAGAGACACATGATATTTTTTATAGTAAGACTCATATATCAGTTCGGTAATTCCGAAATACAACATATTTAAATAAATTGGATTTCTAGTCTTCGAACTAGACATGTGCATCACTTCAGCCACAAGTATAAAACCACTATTTTGCATCATACTAGAGTCATCATGTTCTTTCATATAGAATGTATATACATTTATTACAAAACCAGTGTAAGATATAATATTTGTATTCAGTCCTCTCGTTATCCATTTAAGTTTTTCGGTAATTGAATTCTCATATTCAGATGACTCTTCATAAATTTAAAATCTGATCCATCCCATAAACTATTGGTTATGTGTATCTGATATATGTATTTCATCCCACGATCAATTGAAATCTATAGGAATTTATTTATGGGATTCATTTTATGGATCAACATCTTTCCTATTGTGTAAAATGTACATAAGTAATTTCTCCCTCTCTGTCAAAGTAATTATATCAATGCCTCTTTTGAAAATCCCTTCACCCATAAGGTGTTCCCTAAGAAGAGACTTTGGGATACTAATGATTTCAATATATTATATGTAATCAATAAATAATCCAATATCTTCTTAAAAAATATATTGTTATTCTATATAATCTTTTTGATTAAATTAATTCACAAAATAACTTTTCAAAATATCCATATACCATTCAATGGGGTACATCCATCTATAATAAACATGACCACATAGTTGAACCACTATAACCAAGTGAAGCATTAGGTGGAACATTATATCAAATAATGATTGTGGGAAAACATTCCAAATAGACATAATATGATTGAAATCTCTTTATTCGTGAAGGTTATCATAACTGGGTCTAAAACATTACTTCATATGGATTTGAAAAATATGTAGTGTCTAGTTAATGTATGTAATACATTTTGAGGTAGAAAGCAACAAAAAGAAACAAACATTAAATCATGCATCAAAACCAACACGTGTGTAATTTTATTCCTTGAAACATCAAATTAGTCATTGAAATGACATTGTTTATATTTCATTAATACCCCAGTGGAACAGTTACACACATAAGTAAAAGGATAAAATGTAGTTTTTTATGGATGAAGTGTAATCTACTTGAAGAAGAAAATTCATCTTTTTACCCATAACAGTTGCCAAATCTTCCATTATCCCCATTTTAATCAATTACACCATAGCTTGGATTACATCATTCATTTCTTTAGGAATTTTTAGTAAGGTTACAATAATAATATCAATACATTTTTTCTATTTGCATGACATCAAGAAAATGTCTTCCATTAAAACAATTCCAATACAAAAATTCAAAAATATTGGTCTCTTCTTCCAAACTAATTATGTATGGTTTGTTGAAAATGGTTTAATGAAAATAATTTCAATATTTTATACTATTTGTACATTTGATCACCTGTTTCAAGAGACGGTATTGTACCTTTTTTGAAATTCCCATAAAACTCTGTCTTCCAAGTTCAGTATTGATGTCATTGATGTAAACTTTTTAATGTCCAAAAAACACATTATTTAAGGAATGTTTCTACCAAATAGAGTATGAGTGTTTTACACAAATGGGACACCCCCAAAATGACTTTAATGCTACATCCTAATAAATTTCCTTAACTAGGGAATTCATTTTACATTCAATACAATATGGTGCTCAATATGAATTCTTCACTTCTATAAGAATTATACATTGTAACACATGTATCCTACATCTATTTCAAACCTTCGATCAATGGAGACCAATAGACATCAATATCATTACTGGGTTTCTTTGGTCTAGATATAAGCAGAGAAAACATTATGTATTTGATCTTTATGCATAACCATGGAAGTATGATATAATTTACCAACATGATGGGAAAGTACTGTGATTAATACTCAGTAAACCAAAAGGATGTATTGCATCTATAGATAATGCAATATAAATGTTTCCTGGATCATCTCTAAATTCAAGAATCTCTTTTTTGATTGTCATCCACTGATTAGAATATGCTCGATTATGTAGGTTTCTATCATTAATTCCTATATATGCATGCAATGTAAATTTTATTGTGAATTACTGACATCCATATTGTGTTATAACACATGGAATTATGGTAATGCACCCTACATATTTCAAAGGACTTGATTCATTTTCCTTGTTTTGATATGTAGCACACTTTATGAATTTGATATGTGATTCATGGTCCTTTTAGAATAATCAGAAATCATTAGGAAAAGCATATATTATTAAGAGATCATTCCCATGGAATTTAATTTTCATTTTGAAAAATATGTTTGGAATTTTAGTTAAATTTATTTTTGTAGCATATATTTACAAAGAGAAAGTTGTTTTTTAAAGATGGTTTCACTCCATTCGCTAACATCATTCATATTATATAACTTCAATACAGCTGAGTATGTTACTTATTTAGTAAAACTGGTATACAATGGTTTCATGCAACACCTATTTACATCCTAAAAAAACATTCGACAATCATGATGGTCATCTTCAACTTCCATTGTGATTTATTCAAAGCGATATTTGTCATCGTTTACAATGGTGTTCATATCAAATGATTCAAAAAATGTAGTATCATCTAAATTAATGTCCACATTCATTTTTTCCCATGTTTAGTACAACATTTATAGATTTTGTTTATTCTATGGAAAAAGTGTTCTTCCAATTATTAAGGACATATTTTTCTTGAATAAAAACAAGGTAAACACCGATATAGGATTTTAGGAGGGTTGTTTGCATGATCTCTTAAAAACATGATGAACTAGTTTACTCCATCATCATTTTTTGTCAAAATATTATCATGAATCCATTTTCAGTTCATATCAATCCTATTTGGTTCATAAAATATTGATTTTATATAATATATAAATAAATACACATAATATATTCATTATCAAAAGTTAATGTCATGGGAAATTATAATAATGTAAATATGGGTCATTTCTACCAGAATATTTGAGAACCTAGATATTATAAATCCAATAATAAGGTATGATAGATATTTTTAAAAAAAATAGATGGTGATAAAGTTAGATGATAAAAGGTATTATAACTAAGCATTATAGTTATAAACAAGAAGATGGATAGGGTAATGACCCTATGCTGAATTACCCATACAACACCATTCCAAATCATCTTATGACCTCAAACACACCTTAATGTAACTAAATGATAGTTTAAGAATTGGGTGTAAAAAACCATAAATAGAAGCCCCCCCCCCCCATAATAGAAACAATTATTACCAGAGGTAGAACAGAAATCTAGCATGACCCTTGTGGTCAATGGACATGAAGACCCAAATTCATCATTACTTAATATATGCATACCTGTTTGAAAGACAACTGTGGAAATGAATGATGAAATTGTTATATAGACACACATATATGTCATTATAGTATACAACTCACTCAAATATATTCTACATGAAATATCAAATTGATAAAAACCTGATGTTCAAACATAACATGAACTAAAGGCACCATAATGATTTAAAAAGTGAAGCCTTCATGTGATAAAACCTAATGTTCTTAACTGGGGATCACACCTTTGAATCTACTCCATATAAAAATTAAAGACCATAGTGGATTATAAGAGGAAATATATCATATGATACATATGACAAATAGTGAGTTACCAAGGTCTGATTATGAGTTATTAAAGAATAGTCAAATGAATACAAATGAACAACGAGAAGTTCAATTCCAAAAGGACCTAATGATTCCCTAATTAGAATAATGAAATATTTTTTTTATTGATGATTCTTTTATTTCTTTTATTGCATTGTGATATTTTTTGACACCGACAAATGGACCCATTCGAAAATAATTGGCTGATGACAAAATGATAAAAGATTGACATTCTTTCTTTCTATTCAATAACGTACGAATGGTTCCTTTATTTTTTTTGGCTAAGGGATTCTTGAATCCTCAATGTTGGCTTAGATAAATTTACATGTCCACTAATGTGTCCAGGAAAGGTTTCAGCAATTTTATAATATGAAGGAAACCACCAATGATCCTCAAATAAGTAGGCTATAAACAATAATATAAATGACCATTCCTATAAATTTATATACATATATGAAAAAATTATATAGTAACTAGATATTAAACATATCAGTAAAACAACAATGAATATTTCCAAGGATTAGTGTCAGATATAAACAACAGATTATACATTCATAGTCAATACAAACAATAGATCACAAATTGTTCCCAAAAAATGGATAACAATCAAATCATAAAAAATGGATCATAAAAAATGGATCATAAAAAATCGGTCATAAAGAATGATTGAAGAAGAAATCGAAAACAATACAAAAAACACACAAAGATAATCAGAAGGCCTTCCTCACTAGGTTGGAGAAAATATGAGACCCACTTCGGATCTCGGTTGAGTTGTTAGGAGGCAGTTAAGCTGTGTGATTTGACATTCGATTCACTGGGGAGCTTCGAATGTGGGTGGCATCCAAGAAATGCTTATATATCAGTATGTTTCAGCAAATGGTTAGGGAATTAAAAATAAATCCGTATACTTTTATGAGTTTTTTCTAATAAACGCTCATAAAATAAATCTTTATCTGCACTAAAATTATAATGCTGATAAAACCTCATCTTATCAATACGAAAAGCTACTGATAAAGATTCTTTTATTTGTTCTTATTAATGACGTTTTGTTAAAGAATTTATAATTATAATTATAAATAATTTTTTTTAAATATTTATAAATACTCAATATATATATACCTAATATTATTTTTTAAAAAAATATATTATTTAATTTTATAATTATTTATTTATAATTATATAAATATTATAAAGATATATTATTTATATACTTATATATATTTTTATATAATTATACACACACCCATATATATATTATTTATATCTATGAAATATATTTTTTAATTAAGGAAATTAAATATAAATTTAAAAAATATTTAAATATACATAATTATTTATTTATAAATATATAAATAAATTTAGAAAAATATTTATTAATTTAAAATTATAAATATATAAATGTATAAATATAGTGACTGTACATTTATAAATATATTTATTTAGAAATATATTTATTTATAAATAGTTTTATCTATAAATTTATTTATTTAAAACTATATTAATCTATAAATATAATTATTTATAAATATATTTTTACACATATATTTTTAATTTTTTAATGAATATCTAATTTTTAGTGCATGTATATATGCTAAAAATGAGTGAAATTGAATGAATTAAGAGTATAGGTCCACTTTAACAATATTTATAAAATGGACAAGTTGTATGTGTGTGTGCATCTTGAATATAAAAATGCATTAATTACATATGTGTGATATCAATATAACACACATTTGATCTATATTAAATTGGAAAATCAAACAACATTCAATTATATGTTAAGTACTATGCTTTTAGTAAATATTTTTTATTCATATTCATTCTTAATTATATTCCATTATTCAATAAATATATTTTAATTTAATGTACATCACATAAAGTTTTGTAATATATAAATCATATTTATAAGAATTCATATATATCTATATATTTAATATATACACTTTAATAACATTAATTATCATAATTATCAAATTAATAAAAAATTTAATATTTAGTAATGTGAAATGAATCAATTAATTTTTATAAATAATTTTTTAATTAATTAAGATTTTAATATTTTTTTATAAAATAATTTTTTATTTTTTATTTTTTATTTATTTCGTTTTATCATCACTAGAAATGTGTTGATGAAAGAAAAATTTATCAATGCTAAACATGAAGTGCCAATGAAGCTTACTGTTTATTAGTGCTAAAAATAATGCACTAATAAAGAGAACCTCTATTGGTGCTAAATTTAAAGTGCTGATAATGGTTTTCATTATCTGAATTAAAATAAAAGCAGTAACAAAAAGTGAAATTTATCACTTCTTTCTTTAGTGCTGATAAATATGAGATTTATCTACACATTCGTCTAGCGTTGATAAATAAAAACATTTCAAATTCATATTTTGTAGTAGTGGTATTCTCTATGATTCCCAATGAAGATACAATTAATAAAATTAAGGAATAAATTCCAATTCAGTAGGGATCCAAAATTTGAAATCATAAACATCCAATAACACTGTTTTAATAAAAAGATAAATAATATCATGTTCTACAAGAAATGTATAATATTGAATATATCTTAAAAACTTAGTTTCCTTGTCAAATTTAATTTGGATACCAATGTTTGAGGAATCGTCCCATAATATCTAAGCATTCCAAAAATACTTTTTCAAACCCCTGCTCCAAATCCAAATTTTTAGTGGTAGAATTTCGATCCATGACTACATCAAACCAAGGACCCCATTCCAGCATCATTGATGTCCCTTGGTTAAGTGAAATAAAACATGATATTTAAGCCCCCTATTCAAAATCATTTTATGGAAAATGAGATGAGAGAAGTCTATACAAATTGAAATTTTTTTCTAATTATTAAAACCTTGTATCAATCAAATCCAATTTCTCAGATCCTCCATCTTCCATGAATTTCTCTTTTTCAACGAAGATATTTTCCTAATGATTGAGTTCTTGTAGTCTTCCCACCAATATGGGAGGAATTTGGGGTCGGATTCGATGAACACAATGGCACTATTATGGGTAATTTTCTTTTAAGGATGTTCACCATCAAACCATGATTTTGAAAACAAAACACAAAATTAGAATATTTCAGTGTAATGGAATTCAGATCTTTTCATATTAAATATGGATTCTAGTTCAAGTCAAGAACCATAGCTTTATGAGCCCCACATCAACCATGATCTGACAAATCTTGAGTTGGGGTTCAAACCACGCATTCCACCATAACATTATCCTTAATATAAGGACTAAAAAATTCCTCAAATGGATCAAATAAGGTATCCAAATTAGATCCCATCGATTTTTTAATCTGAAACTCTATGGAGAATGAAAAACGAGAGCACTCAAAACTCATGCATCGCACCCCACTTAATCAATATATAAATATATATAATTATAAATATAATACCTATATTTATTATTTATATAGATATATATAATTAATTAAAATTATAAACAAATATATTTAAAAAGTTTTAATATATAGTTATAAATATAATACTTATGTTTATCATTTAAATATATATTTTAAAATTTTATAATAATTTAATTTTGTATATAATTATTTATTATTATAAATATAAATTAAATTTTTTTAAAATATATATATATATATTTATAAATGTGTTTATATGTGTATATATATTTATATAATTATATATATATATATATGAATATTAAAATATATTTATTTATAAAATTATATTATCCATATTTATTATATAAATATATTTTTTATAATTTAAGGATTATTTAAATATATATTTAACAATTTATAATTCATACTATTGATTCATGGAATTATAATTATAATTATAATTATATATATTGAAAAAGTATTCATTTATAATTATAAAAAATATATAAATTTGTAACTTAAATATATTTATTATAATTTTATAATTACTTGAATAGGTAAGTATTTATTTTTAGATATAGTTATAAATAAATATATTTATAATAATTTGTGTATAAATATAAATATATAAATATATAAATGTCAATGAAACATGGAGGAGGGAGTGAATCTATGAAGTGGCTAGAGACTATGGGGAGTGTAGGTGGTAATCATCCAAAGCAAACCAATGACTCTTCAAGTGAACATATGGTCTCTCCCAATGGATGATCTGGTCAATTTCGGGTGCCCCTGGAAGAAATGGATGAGTGCTAGCTCGTATCTTTTAGGGAATCATCTATAGCTTGAATAGTCAGGAAGGGTGATTTTTCTCTTATTTAAACTAGCCCAGAAGCCATATTAGAAAAATATAAATGGGAAACAATAAACTCATTTTGAGGAATTATCTCCCTTAAGGTGAGAATCTATATAGATTTGGTGATTTATCCCATAGGGTTTCACAAATCTAGGTATTTTTTGACTGGAGGTTCATTTCAATCAGTCGTGGGTTTTTTCATTTTTTTTATTTCCATTAGATGATCTAAGGAAACATGTTTTGATCTATGGATCCCTCCACCTCCAAACTCAACTTCTTAATTTACATTAATGGAGTCTTAATTTTGAAATTTCAATTTGTTTGGAATGCTTTTTCACATGTTTGTATTCAGATTCATGAGATCAATTGGATTTTATGGTACATAAAGATCTTACCAGACATTGGAAAAACACAAGGAGTTCCAATTAGACCTTCTAGAGAGACATACAATCTTGATTAAGTCATTTTATGAGAATGATTCTTGAGGTGGATCTTAGTGCCACACTTATTGGAAAGGAAATTCATTCTACTCCAAATGATTATATCCATCTACGATTTGAGTATGAGAATCATCCACTTTATCCTATAGACAGTAACATGGATTTAAAATATAAAGAGTCTTGTCATAAGAATATATCCTGTGACATTTTTAACATTAACGGGAACTCATTCGGAGACTATAGGATATAAAATAAGGGCATGAGAATGATGAAGTTTAAGGAGTACACGAACAAGGTCTGTTTGAGTTTACCCATGCTCCATCTGTGGGTGATTTTCCTAATGTTGATCCTTTAAATATAGTTGAAATAGAAGGATTGATAATTTAATCTATGGTTTGGATGAATGAAATCCCTCATACCAACAACAAAATCACTCATCAAGGACAATGAAGATTAAATAGTGTTGAGGGAGGGATAATGGGTTCTTCTGTGAATATACCTAATAGATCCTAGGGTGATATATTGTCTGGGAATGACATCTCTAATGATAATTTTTCTATAGATGCTTTTTGTGAGGATGAATATTGACATATTGATAGGTAATATGAATAATAATAAGGTGAAATCCTCCAATTATGGGACAATCAGAAATTTTTTCAATTAATGAATCATAGGGGGAAAATGTAGCTAGATCCTATTATGCCAGTAAAGAAATTCAAAGATAGGTCCTATCATCTCTCTTAGAATCATGATCCTAAATTTTTTCTCACACCTATTAATTTTGTGAAGGATATTTTGAATGTGTCCTCTATACTAGTATCATAGAATGTTGGATCAATGGATAATTGTGGAATGAAGATGCTTATATCAGGAGTAATTTGTTCACACTCAATGATTTCAAGCTGGATGAAAAATGTTTCTCACATAGTGAGTAGACCCAAATGATAATTTATCATTTATAAAAAACACAAAATAAGTGCTATATTTTTGGACGTTTATGATTGAACAACTATCAAGTCTTTTGGAAATGGATTTGTTTGGTGTAACAATATTTTTAACGATCATACTATTGGTGATGCTGGAGAGATTCCAGATGGTCGTGCTATTGAGACTTCCCCAAAGAGAGGGTTTAATACTAATTCCTCTCAAAATAGTAATGATTCCAGTACAATATGCAATGATAGGTATGGTGGATTCAATCATATTGTTATTATGAAGAAAGAAGATGTGGCTTCCTCATCCACTAAGAGACTATATGAGTCTCTCTTGTCAACTAGTGCTGGAATTAGGTTATAAAACATATCAGTCAGGTTGTTAGTCAAACTTTGTTCATGAATATGTTTAATGTCAGAATCATAGCACAACATCTAAGGTCCCAAGGTGTGAAATATTAATATTAATGGTAACATTTAATCTCATACTTCCTTTGATTTACTTGCAGCTGAAATTTCTGGGGAGGATGTAAAAGAAAGTGTTGATGCTTCTAAATATGATTAAATAAAATATACTTCTGATGAGGAATATAGTGAGGATGTTGGACTACCATGAATGTGGGTTATAGCATGGAGAAGATGATGATAATATTGTGATCTGGGTGAACGAGTTTCATGTCACTCTATGAGAACTCGCTCTCTTGTGATCCGATTTATTGATCTTTTTTTCATAAAAGATGATTTCCCGTTGTCCGGTGTTCACATGATCTCTTACTTTTCTTTTTCTAAGTCTTTCTCCACTATGGTAGTTTATTTTTCTTTGTTGATGAGGGAAGAGTCTCATCTGACCCCATCCACTCTATTCTGGCTTTGTATTAGTAAATTTCCACAAAGGGTTTTTGACCCTGACCTATTATATATATTTATATTACAAAAAAAATGAACTAGAGTAGTAGAGAGTCATTCTTGGCATCCAAAAGATCCAAGATCAAATTTGGGGTGGAGAACATTCCCGCATGACTTTAGCAGTGGAAGAACTATAGCATCGGTGGTACTATAGTGGTGAAAAGTACTATAATGGTGGATGTATTATAGTAGGTATTGTAGTATCCCATGTACTATTGTTGTATTATTACTTGGATGGTACTTTGGGGAAAATGGGATTTGAATCCTTTTATTTGGGCTTCATACCCTTGGGAATTCGGGCAACTCATATTGGGCCTATGAGCCATGGGGCTCTAGTCATTGAAATGAGTTCCCCACTACCTAAAAAATAAAAATGTCCATTTGTTTAATAATAAAAATTGGATTCGACCAGAACAAAAAATATTTATAAAATTATAGTAAAGATATTTATTATTAAAATATATATATATCCATTATAAGTATAAATATAATTATATAATTATATATATTTGTATAATTATACCTCATGTCCAGCACGAGTTTTTTATATTTACATAATTTTAAATATTTATATCAATATATAAATATATAATTATAATTGTAAATAAATATATATATATAGTATTTATATATATTTATAAAGATATATAAAAATAATTTATATATATTTATAAATATATAAGTATAAATAAAAAACTTATAGTTATTATTTAAATATATTTATTATAATTTAATAATTATTTAAATATAAATTTATTTGTACGGGTCTTCAACCAGATATGTAAGTGGTCTACAAGCCTATATTTGATGGGTGGGTTGTCCCTTGGGGAGGATATGACCTATCCATGGACCTATGGGTGAGATGAGTGTGTATTTCACTGTAATTATACCCATAATCACCATTTGTATAATTAAATAATCAAAATTTTATGAATATAAATATAATCAATATTTATATATATATAATATTTTTTATTAAAATATTTTATCAACCATAAGAATGTAGCTGATAAAGATAATCCTATATCATAACCTTTTTTAGCATTAATTAGTGTTACCTTTATAACCTATTTTAATAAGAATAGATAAAGGGTCCCCACTTATCCGAGTTTATATTGAGCGATGATAAAATCTAGTGATGTACATGCGGTAATTTGTGGCAGTGTCAAGTCACTGCTAGAGAAAAAAATATTAATAGCATTATAAAAATCATTCAACAATGCTAAAAATCATTGTTGATCTACAAACTGTTAAAAGGAAACCATGTTTATCAGTGCTAGAAAAGCACTAAAAAGGGGAGGCTTTTTTAACATTAAAAAAGGCATATAAAGGACAAACATTATCATATCTCCTTCTAGAGCAGGTAAAGGACAGGCTACTCCAATGCACTATTAAAATGACAACACACTCCAACACGAAATATATACCCCAAATACAAACATTAGCAAAAAATACATGATATAAAAAATAAATAATTTAATTGAAATAAACATTAAATAAAAAATACTGAAAAACACTATAGGATGAAATTTCAAAAATTGTTTTGTAAATATAAATTAGATAGTACAATTTATCAAAACAATTATATACATCGATGATTTCGTTGTATTTGCCACCCGAACAGCACTCAAATAGACTGATCACCATATCAGTTGTTGAAAAACCAACCGCAATAGAAGAAAAAGAATATAATTACATAAGAAAACAATTCTTTTTTTATTAATATATTAAAGTAAAAAATTAAACATAAAAATTAAATAATAAATTAACAATATTACAATTGTAATATGATAATAGACACTTTGAGTCTTACAGGGAACACCATGTATCAAAATGAGGAGCCGCTAGTTCCAAAATATCCAAAATTAATTATGGATAATTTTACTAAATTATGAAAAACATATGAATGTATTATAATTGTTTTTAGTATATAACATATCTCTTTTACTAAATAGTCAGTTTAAATAGTATACATGTACTATGTGTCACTCTAGTCACATCGTGTGTCATTTTTTGATGACAAAAATTCAATCAATTCCCAAAAAATTTAAAAAATGATTTCCTTAATTACCAAAGAAATATGAGTGTTAGTCTCAATTTTCCCTAAGAGACATGTGTTTTTAACTAAAACATCAATTATATACTGATAATAGACACATAGAGTCATGATAATCACATCGTGCGTCAGATTGAGGTGCATCTAATTATTACATGTAAAAAATTAATTATGCATAGTTTTCCAAAATTGTAAAATCAATTCTAAAGAATTTTCATAGATTTATGTTTTCTACATTCCTTTTTTTACTGAAATGTCAATTTTAAATAAAATGACACACTTGGAGTAATACCGGTAGCACCATTCATCAGATTGAGGTGTGGAAAATTACTACATGTCAAAAATGACTTCTGTATATTTTAATTAATTTATCAAAATTATACAAATTTGTATGCTCGATTTTATGTATGTCAGTTGTGTTTTTTAATAAAATATCATTTTAAAATAAAAACACGCACATTGAGTCATAACAATCACATCATTTTTCATTTTGATGTGATATTGATTCTGACATATCCAAAATTAATTATGTTTCATTAATAAAAATTATCAAGACACGATGACCATGATTTATTAGTTTTCAAGGAGTGACACATGTTTTGAAATTAATTATCAATTTTAAAATGATAACAAACACTTTGGTTCCTAAAAGCCACACCACTTATTAGATTGAGGTGTCAGTGATTCCAAATAAAAAAAATGACTTGTGGAAGATTCTACTAAAGTTTCAAAACACTCCATATTTTTTTTTGGTGTTGACTATATGAATTGTGTTATCAACTAAAATGTCAATTTTAAACTAAAAACAAGCACATTGAGTTACAGTAGACACACTGTGCCTCAGATTGGGGTGTGGATGATTCTATCAAGTAAAAAATGAATTGTGGACAAATTTATAAACTATAAAAACAATACAAATGTGTTTTATTCAATTTGAGTTTGGAACTTTTCCTCCTTTCTAAAATGTTAATTTTAAATAAAAATCCACATTTGGAGACATATATTTCTCACCGTGCATTAAATGTTGGTCCAGCTGACTCCTACACATCATAAATGACTTATGATTTGTTTTAAAAAGGTTTTATAACAATGTCAATGTGCTTGATCAGTTTTTAGTATGTCAGTTGTGTATTTTACTAAAAAATAATTTTAAAATGAACACACGTAGTCTGAGTAATGTCAGTCACATCGTGTGTCAGATTGATTTTATAGTGATTCCTACAAGCTAAAAATTACTTATGAGTTATTTTTAAAAATTATCAATTAAATCAGAGTGTGATTTCTTTGTTTTCACATAGAGACACAATTTTTGAAATAAAATCTCAATTATAATCTAATAAGAGTCACATTGATTCATACTGGGAACACTGTGTATTAGATTGAGGTGTGGATAATTCCTACACATCATAAATGAATTATGGAATTTTTTCCTAAAGTATCCAAATAATACAAATTATTTTTCTTTGCCTTGATTATGTCACTTGTCTTTTTTAGTAATATGAAATTTATAAATAAAACGTAACCCTTGGAGTCAATATAGTCACATTGTGAATCAAATTTTGGTTCGGCTAATTTATACACATCATACATGTCTTATGGATAATTTTCCTATTGTATCAAAAAATATTAATTTTTTTCTCATTTTGAGTATGTAACTTTTGGTTTTTACTAGAATTTCATTTTGAACTGCAGACACACAGTTTGAGTCATATCAGTAACATCATATGTCAGTTTGGAATGATTCTAATTCTTACAATTTAAGAATTACTTATGAGTTATTTTCCTAAAGTATCAAGGCAATTAGATAGTTTTTTCTTGGTTTTTAGTGAGTACTACATGTTTTGAAATATAATTTAAAATTTAAACTGAAAAAAACACATTGAATCATGTAGGGAACACCATATAGAAAATTGAGTTGTTTCTAATTCCTACATATAAAAAATGACTTATGTATCATTTTTAAAAAGTACCAAATCTATCTGAATATATTTTCGGGTTTTGATTATGCAACTTTAATTTTTTTAAAAATGTTCATTTTAAATAAAAAATACACATTAGGAGACATAATGGTCGAACCTTGCATCAGATTGAGGTTTGGATCATTAAAACACTTGAAAAATGACTTAGGGGTCATTTTCATGAATTATAAAAACTGAAATTGTCTTATCAATTTTCAATATGTGACTTCTAGTTTTTACTAAAATTTCATTTTGACCTGAAAACACACACATAGAGTCAGGCCTATCATATCGTTCATTGGATAGAGGTTATGGTGATTCAAACATGTCACAATTGGCTTATACATCATTTTCATAAATTATCAAAAAAATATAAATGTTTTTTATTTATTTTGAGTATGTTAGTTGTGTTTTTCACAAAAATATCATTATAAAATGAAAACATGTACTTTGATTCATACAGGTCACATCATGTGTTTGTTTGATATGAGTATGATTATTCAATGTCAAAAATGACTTATGAATCATTAACATAATTATTAATACAATCTGGGTGGGTTCTCTAGATTTTCAATAGGAAAAAATGTTTTTGAACAAAATTGTAAATTTCAAATTGTTAATGGAATCTTTGAGTCCTACTAGACACACCGTGTATCATATTGAGGATTGGATAATTCTTATATGTGAACAATGACTTATTGATCATTTTAACAAATAATATAAACACACAAAATGTGTTTTCTCAATATTGAACATGTGATATGTTTTAATTATTAAAATGTAAATTTTAAATTGACAACATGTACTTTGAGTCACACTAGACACACTATGTATTATATTCAGGTGCGTTTAATTACTACATGTCAAAAATGATATATTTATTGTTTTACGAAATTATAAGAAAAAAATTATAAGGAAACAAACTAAAAAAGTAGACAATATGGTGATAAATTCCATTAAATTAGAAGTAGGCATCCACTATTTCACAATGTTTGTAAACATTATAACACGAGGTATGATTAAATTAATTTCTTAAAAAAAATATTATGAATAAACCAAATATCGATAGTCCTAGATATACTAGAAAAATATGAATAATTAATGGATTAAAAAATAAATAAAGTTAAATTTTAATTATTATCAAAAATTCCTCTTTGGTGATTATAATGTGTTGATGTCATATAATATCCTTCAGAAAAGTTCAAACATAATGACCATAATATTTTCTATTATCTTTTTTCAAAAACAGCAGAAACATATGGTGAAATATGTAATTTTTTATAGTGAAATATTCTTATATATAACACAATAATATCATAGTTTTCATAAAAATAAAATGTGAAATGAATAACTTTATGTTTAGTATAAAACATTTCATGAAATTTATTATAAATTAACAAATGTCATCACATGTGGTTAGTTTTTTGGGTATCCATGAATTGAATCTATAAAATAGATCTTTAGAGTATCCAAATTAACACAAAAAATTAACCCATGATACATAAAAAGTAATAAGTAATGAAATGAATTAAAATATATTTGCAATGATTAAATTTGAGTTTCTTACCCCTAGATCATGGGTATTAATAATATAATAATATATGTATGTTTTTGATTAATTTTTTATCTGGTTTTTCTTATATTACATCAATTTACATTTTTTGCAATTTTAATTCTTATGTAGAAGTTATGTGATGATTAATGTGTCCAAATTTCTACCCACAAGGTTTCCCTTCAAAATATTAATCATATATAAACCAGAAAAAATATATGAATATTATTCAATCATAATAAATATATTAGTTCAACTATTAGAAAATTTAATCATGAAAACATAAAATTATGTTATTGTTTCCTAACAAATAAAATTATTATGGGAGATTTAAGTTATGTGTTATTTTCTTTCAAGTAAAGCATACCCCATCCTTTCTTGATGGTAGGGATACATCCATTTTTCTTCATGTTTATTAGTTTTATCCCTCAGGTTTTATTTCATAAATTGACAATTATTAATCAAACTGATTAATACATGTATATTCCACCACAATACAATTGAAAATATATATCTTCATGATGCAGAATAAAATCATCCTTGTAATGACTCTCTAATTCTCATTGGCCAGAGAGTACAATGAGTCATTACATAGCCTTAAACAACATCCCCAAGATGAAAAATCCTACAAATAAATTCCGAAGGGTTTCAAATACATGCATTGGATGATTTAACCATAAATAAATAAACTACTAAACCAGTAACCAATAACCAAACTGTCCACTAAATGATGCATGAATAAAATCAGAAAAAACAACAAATTTATTTATATCAAAATCACTCCAAAGTGTGAAACATCAGAATAAAAAACACTATCATAGTAAATAGAAGATAATAAACTAAACCCTATCAAAAGACCAAAAAACTCCTTTCACCGCATTCTCCAAGATCCACAATCACTAAACAACACATGTATCATGAGGTGCTACTAAAAACATATTATACTTTACCTTTTCCCATGTCCCGGAAGATATTATCTACAATATCACCAAATATCCAATGTAAGGGAGACTATCACAATAATTAGGAATCCCATAATGACATCCCTACTCACTCTATGAGGATAGAAGAGTTAGAAATAATTATATGAAATAGTTTACATAAATTAATTTCTCAAACGAGTTTAAAAAAAAATAAACTATTGTCCAAAACCATTAATAAAAAAATCATACAAGTGAAATTAAAAAATATTAGAATGTTATTTATCTATAAAAATAACTAAACGGACCATAAAAATATTTTTTTTTCAATATTCCTTTGGCATACCCAACCCATTCCACACATTCATACAACCAACTATGCATGATATGTGATAACAGTTCCATACTCATGAGTGTCTTCTCGCCGATATAACAAGCCATCATAATGTAATTATATCTCTTGTGCCATTTCAACTTTGGAAACAAGCACAAGGTCATATTTTATCCAATCCATAAAAATAAAACAAGAAAACTCAAACCATGTTTTCCCAAGGATCATGCCAAAACACATTCTCAATAAAACTACCTTTTTATTGTAAACCATTTAAAAACCATTTCAATTGCCAACCATTTCAATAAAATGATTTTTTATTGAAAAACCCTTTTTCCATAAAACAATTTTTCAATTTCATAAAATCTATTATTTAAAATTTCAAATTGAAATACACGAAAAAAAATAACCTTGCACAGAAATCCACCAATGTCACCCAATGTCACCCAAAACCGTAGATCATCATAGAAGAATATTTCTTCCATGATTTTAACAATCAATTACAATAATATAATCCAATTTGAAACTAATAAAATAAATTCAAGTAATAGGAGTAGGGAGATAATCCACCTACCTCGATGGTTCTGGTGAAAACCGACAACAGATGAAAAACACTCTAGAAATCAGGTTGAAACTCCATAAAAAGACCTTATATCCCTCTCCTATAGTCAAAGAACCTAGATTTATTCATATTTTTCCTACCATAAAATAGATATACCCATAACATGAATATATCTTAAAAATAAAGAGGAATGGAGATGTTTATCTAAGTATATATTTGAAAAGAGACAAGAACATAGACAAATGATAACATTCTTCATGAATCTGGCTTCTAATCACAAAGAGAAGCCTTCCGATCACCTCCTGATTTATGGAAGAACCTTTTTTGGATTTAAGAGAAGAAAATTAACGAGTTAGGTCTAGTTTTGGGATAAAATTAATTATTTATGTCAGAAATGAGTGAGATCCAATTTTTAAGGATCAAGATTTCCTCCAACTAGTCGTTCAGTTCAAACAATTATGTTGGTGTCATTCTATAATATGGAATGGAAATAGGACTGGTCCTTTTTTGTATATCTATCATAATCTCCACTTCCCTTAGAGATGTTAACCCTTATAAGGTCATAAGAATGATATCTAGAAATTGATTCAAATTTATGGAAAACTATCTTCCTCGATCTCTTCCATTGATACCAAATTTTTCACTACCAACTAAAAAGAGATCGGTCTCACCACTGGTGCCAACAATTTCATTTCACCATTCTTGAAAACCATCTCTCATGTGAATAGATTATCGACACCACCCTCAGTTGTGAAATTCAACGTTCTTATATAACAACTGATATGATCCTTAAACATTGTCAACAAATCCATCCCCAGGATTATATCTTAGATATCCATATCCAACATCTAGAAGACTCATTTTAGCTCAACTCCATCAAAATTTATATATCATGATCTACCTAAGAAGGCTTAACATTATTATTCACCGAGTAGGGTTTGATGTTTTAAAAAATGTGGAATCATCTCTACTTTTAGACGTAGAACATCAATAGCATGAGAAACAATAAAAGAATGTGTTGAATAGTATCAAAAAACACTTCCAGAAGGGTATAATTCAAAATAATCTTACCTCTCAGCATGGATGGTCCAGCTTGATCATCCATAGATATCTACTCAACTCCATACAATTAATTCATCACTACAGTCATCTCTTTGTTTCCTTATGGAAATAGCTATTGCTGAGGAGTCATTGTATTCCAAGAATAACCATGGATTTTTCTACTCAACTAATGATATTATGTCTTTCATCCTCATCTTGTGGAAACATACGATACCTGTGACACCTGATAAGTGTCTCGAGAACCTGACCCCAAATAACTTCATAAAATGATCATAATATGTCCCATATTGTTGAGGTTATGGAATGATCTTCATGGTTTTGTACATTCTCTCTTCATGTAGTCAGTGGAACCACATTGGTAGAACCCCCCTCAGCTCTTGGGTCATGGAGGAAGATTTACTAATCCAACCTTTTGATTCTGACTCCCTCTCCCACCATAGAAACATGTTTCCCTCTTATGATTGCTCGAAGAATTATAGTTCCCGCTATTACTCATAAGTATCATAGTAATTCCACCTCCCATAGCACCTAATATGTCCCACTAATCCACTTCCTCTCTAATCACCATTTATGTATAATCATCAATGCAGAGCACCACAGACTTTGATCAAATTTCTGTCCATATCCATGATTCGAATATGAGTGTCTTCAGGGTTGTACTCATAAAATATTCTGGTGAAAAGTAAACAAAATTCCTGAATTTACCCACATATCGCTTGATAGAGTGATTCCCCTACATTAGGAAAAATAATTATGTCTTACATTGGATCATGAACAGGTGAGAATAGAATTGTTTGCTAAAAAATTCCACAAATTCCTCCAAACTATGAAGGTGATCCAATTAAGCATGGACAACCAAATCCCACCACGAGCATGTGATATTCTTGAGCATAAGATTTTTCATCTTCACTTTCATCTATGATGGTCTGCTGATGAAATTGAAGATACAGTTCTTCCTATTCAGCCCCACTTCCTATTTTTTTGGGTTCAGAATCACCCTATAAAATTTATGGATTATGCTTCATGAACTAGATGGAATGATCCACATACCATGGTTCATCCTTCGGGTTTCCTATGTCTACAACATAAAATTATTGACCAGTACTTTCAACTAACTATGGGTTCACCTATGGTCCATGTGAATCCACGTTTTCTATAGCTTCTTCTAATTGGTTTATATGACTCCTAGTATGTTCCATTTTTTAACGAAATAATAAACAATGTAAGCCTGACTCTCTAGCAACAGATGGATTAGAATTTAAAATTCTCTCAAATCAAATATTACAATATTGTTTTCTAAAAACAACATTTTTCATGTGAAAATATTTTGGAAAAATCAATTCACGCATTTAAAAATCAAATGGTTTTCAAAATTCCATAACAATTTACTTTTTAAAAATCATTACATTAAAAAACAATAGCATGCTCTTTCAAAAATAAACACTTTTACACAACATAAATCATTAATCCAAATGATGTATACAATCCTTGTGGAAATTAATATCTCTTATTCATTTCATGATTTTATCATTAACTAAACCCATGACAATGAGATTCTAGTATCGTATAAGTGTCTCCAAAACACATATGTTCCCAACACACTTGAAACATGAAGTTCAACATAAATAGTTTAGCTACATCCTTTTATGATATTTATTTAATGTTCCTAAAATCCTACTCCTTTCTAATATACCTACCTACAGAATTGATAAAGATGAATGAACTTCGTGACCAAGAAACTGAATATTATATGTTCGTCAAGACCAAACAAACTGATACCAATTGTAGTGAACCACTTATTTGCATTCGATTGAGGGTACAATGAGTCATTTCATGGCCTTCAGAGACATCCCCAATATGATAGATGATAGAAATAAATCTAGAAGGGTTTAAAATACAATTGGGGTTTGGTTTAACCTTTAATAAATAAACCAATAAACCCATAACCCATAACCAAACTGTTCACTAAATGAGGCATGAAAAAATGTTGACAACACAACAATGTTATTCATACTCTAAAGTGTGAAACTGTAGAAGTCCAAAAAAATTTCAAAGTAAATATCATATAAACAACTAAAGACTCTAAAAATACTACAAGACTGCATACTCCACAAGCTATAAGCTCCCCAGTCACAGAACATATCAATTATAATGAGGTGGTTCTAAAAACATGTAATACATTACCTTTTCCCATGCCTCAGAAGATAATTTCTATAAGAACACAAAAGTGACAAATTTGTGGGTGCGTATAAAACTCAATAGGTTTTCTTCGATGTCTTCCCAACTCACACTACTAGTATTGAAGGGCTAGAAATAATTATATAAAACTATCTATATAATAAAATTTCTTAAAATAGTTTATAATTGAATATAAGAAAGTGTTCAAATACATTTATAACCAAAAGCATAAAATTGCAAATGAAACCATAATCAAAATAATTTATTTCTCAAGAAAAATAAACAAACAAATATTTAACACCATTTCTCAATATTCTATTTGCATACCCAACTTAGTCCACACATCAACCCAACCAATTATACATGCTACACGATGACAGTTCCATTCTCATTAGTGGTTTCTTGTCGATCTACCAGGTTATCACAAGGAAATTATATCCCATGTTCCATTTGACCATTGGAATCAAGCACATGGTTCTATTTCAATCATGTTCTATAAATTCAACAAGAAAAAACAAACTTAGTATGCCCAAGGATAATGCAAGAACACCCTTTCAATAAAACCACCATTTTATTGAAAACAATTTCTATAAAAACCATTTCAATTCCAATTTTTTTTAATAAAATTATTTTTTTATTGAAAAAACCTATTTCCATTAAACCATTTAAAAATTCCAAAAAATTATTAATTTAAAATAACCATTTTAAAATCATGAATCTAAATCACATTCCACAATAATCTACTATGATAACCCAAAACCATTAATCATCACTAGAGAAGATTTATTCCATGATTTTTACAAATAATATCATTCAAAAAAATTAATTTTAAACAAATACAATCAATTATAGTAAGAAAAGTCAATAAGAATCCACCACCCTAGACAGTTATGGAAACAACTGACAACAGAGAAAGAATGCTCTAGAAACCGTGTTGAAAGAGCACAAAAAATTTCCTTAGATCTCTTCTCCTAGAATAACAAAACCCAAGTCTTATCATATTTGGAATCCCCATAATATATCTACATTTAAATGGTGTAGATCTAAAAAATAAATAGGATAAGAGAATTATATCTAAGTAGATCTATTAAACTAGAAAAGAACAAAGAAGACTACTTGTATACCTCAAGAATCAGGCTTCAAATCACCAAGAGAAGATTTCAGATCACTTATAAATCAATTGTAGAACCTTCAATGACATTACGAGAAGAAAAATCTTGAGTTATGGCCAGGTTTTTTTGAAAATTAAGGAGTTATTTCCAAACAAGTGAGATCCAATTTTAGGTATCAAGATTTGACTCTGTGCATGGTTACATCGTGCAGTAAGACAAACCATGCACTATCCTTGTGTTATTTTTTATCTTAAAAAAACCTCGCTCGATCTCCTCACATGGTCTATTTAACCATTTACACACCTTTCTAATGACCTTTACCTAAAAACTTCAAGTGACCATGGTTTCTCCGAGGATCCCTGCATGGTTTGGGAAAACTATTTGCAGCCAGTGAACCTCTCCTTTAGCGTCCAAAACATATTGAATGTTCACAAAACTCTACCATCCTTCAACCATAACCTTTTATATGTAAAAAGTAAAGGGTTTCATACTACAAATCTGGGGTACTGTAATCCCACACTTGATGGTTTGTCATTGGTGTAAACATGTGTGGTGGGTGAGGTTTTATTTTCTCTTTAACATATTTGAGATGAAGCATTGTAAGAATTGTGTGAAACCTTTTTTCATCCTTTTTAGCGAGAATTGATAAAAAATTCAATCATGTTTCATATAATATAAATAAAATATAGAAATTATAATAATGATTATTTTTAAATTTCAATATTGTTTTTAGTAAAATAATGAAATTATATCATAATGTTACCCTAATATCTTCAGAAATAAATGTCTTAATAATGGGAATAATATTTAACCATGAATATATATTAATCTGAGCACCCAGAAGAGTGGTGATCCAAATTTTACTACTATAAATGTCCTTTTCTAGGTTAACATGTTTTTAGTATGCCTTCCATCCACCCTCAAAATTGATTAATTTGTTTCTTGCCATAATATTTTTCCTAACACTTTTATGCTACGATGTTATTGATTTTTCTAGTACACTGGTTGTTCACTATATACCATTTCAAATCTTCAACATCATACATATGTTGTTCCTTGAGACTTGAAGCATCGATATGTGCATATTGTTGTTGTTTCTATGCATTGGGAGCACTAACATGAGGAAAAACTTTTTGTTCATCGGGATTGGGAGAATTGACAAGTGTGGAAGTCATTATCTGTAGAAGCGTTTGAACATTTAATTTCTATTCAATAAATTTAGTAGAGAATAGATAATAAGATGATGTAACATAATGTATATTACAAAAATATAACTTTAAAATTAATCTCCCTTTTTAAAGGTTAATTTTATTTTAACCTTCTATAAATTATTAAAATTCATTCATTTTGGTCTCCCCTAACACACATGACCACATATACATTGGGAACACTTAAAATTGATTATAATGACCCAATGACAGGGCCATCTTTAGTTGAATTGACATATGTTCCATTATTGGTTTTGGTCAATAACAAAACAATTGACCACATTTAATTTGTGGGATCAGGAACCTAAAATAATTGTAAGACTTTTAATTCCATTATAAATGGTTCATCTTTATACCCTTATGTACTGAAATCCACTTTCATGGATCCAATTTCATCTATTTTAATAGGTCTCATATTATCAACCAAAATTGAACTTAAAATTTATACTTGGAATTTTGTATTATCTAACTCTCATATTTGATTCATGATTCCAAAGTATTACATATTGGCATATATTTGATTTCTATCATAGTACAAGATACATGCATCACTTTAGACACAAGTGTTACTCCACTATTTTCCATAGCACTACATTCATCATGTTTATTTATACGGAACATATATCAATTAAATACATAAGCATTATAATATAATCCATGCACACTTGATTCTATGGATATCCCTCGAATTCATTCAGAAATTGAATCCATATTTTTAGTTAGGTCCACAAATATATGGTCTCAAAGCCAACCAATAAAACATTGAATATGTGTATTTGATATCTATATTTTATCCCTTGAGGTATTCAAATACCTTATATTTTTTGGTTTTAAAATATGAGGTATCCTATAAATTGTTATGAAAAATGTAAATGTGGTTCTGTTCTCAATCAATAATAGTTATTTTTTGAAACATCTATTCCTGAAATTTTATCACCCATGAGCAGCCTGATGTTATGAGGTTTTGGTAGACTAAATCATTCCCGAGCAGACATTTAGTTGGTACATAATTCAAAGAATTCCAGAATAATATGTCTTTTAATAATACAACCTTCTGGCAAATATTTATTTTTGAAATACACTTTAAAAATATTCAAATATCATTCAATGAGGAACATCCATCTATAATGTATAGGATATCATATTCAAATCAATCTTACCAAGTGAACCATCAAGTGAACAATGATATCAAATAATTTTAGTGAAAATAACACCACCAATTCACTTAATATGAAAATAATTTCCTTTTCTAATTCTAGAAATCTCACCATGTTTATAGCTTTTCAATATATATCTTTTAAAAAGAAATAGAGATTGGTTAATTTTTGTTAGAATCTATTAGAAAAAATTCAATGTAATGATATAGTAATTATATCATTAAAAACAAGACATTAATGTGATTTTAAACCATTTAACATTAAAAAATTCATTGAATCAATATTCATGATGTTCAACGAATACCCATTTTGAAACATTACATAATTCATGTATTTGAAAAACTGATATCTATCATGCCTGAAAAAAGGGTAAGAATTTGTAGGATGCAATTTATATTTTTCACCATTAATTAGAGCCAATTATTCATATTTTCCCATTTCAATCATGTCTTACCTATCCTTAATTCCATCCATCATTTTTATTGGGTTCATTTGGCAACATGTAAATGATACTATCACCTTTAGTTTTCAACAACCTTTATTACAACAACATTAATGGTTTAAAAAATATTCCATTATGGAAATTAAAAACAAAAAACTGATCACTTCTTATAACTTGTTTACAAAATGTATTTTGAAAAAGTTTGACCAAAGGTATTGTCTATATCATTTACCTCCTAAAATAGTTAATAAAATGTTATTGGCGACAGTGTTGTATGTTATTCTAAACTCCCATCTATTGATTTCATGCAAGATTGATAATTATATTTCCAAGGTAGAAAAACTCAATATACAATAAATATATTCTTCGATGAATGTTCCAACCAAATTTAAAGCACATATTGTTTACATATGGGACACCCTAGAGTTCATTTAATGCTAAATCATGAAAAAAAATTAAGAAGTAGTACAATTATTTATCATTCTATTCAACAAGGATGTCAATGATAAATCCAGATATCATTAAGAATTATACAATATGACACAACAGTCCGACAATAATTTCAAATATTTGAACAATGGGTACTAATAAACATGAATATCATTACTTGGGTTTTTGGTCATAATATAATAAGTGATACTATAATGTATTTTCATTTCATGCATAACCACAGTGGTAATTTAAAATATACCAAAATAACTGTTCATGTACTATGATTTATTCTTTGAAAATAAAAAGGATTAAATCTATTCATAGATAGTGAAAGATGATGGTTTTTCAGCTCATTTACATATTCAGGATACTCAGGATCAATTATTTTTCTTTAAGGGGTGTCTTTTGGGTAACTGGATTAGAAGAACGATAGGGTATGACAATAGCCATATGTACTAGGAACCGTGTAGCTCGGGATAGGGAAATGTTAGCTGATCAACCATGTGAGGTGGGGATCTAGGAGCCTCTAAATATTCAGATGTTGGGGCTGGGTAGTTCCAATGTTTATTTCGTCCTTGAGATTCAATTTTCATGTACTAGGCTTTATGCCTATGGACCATAGAGTCGTGTCTGGGCCTTGTGAATCTTGGCATAAGAGTCTTGTATGGGTTCCCTATTATCCCTTAAAAAGGGGATTATCAAAAAATAAATAAAAATCTAAATCTTAGGGATTTTGTAAATGAGATCCTACCGAGTGTTGAAGTTTACCATCTTTATTTATTTAATATATATGTCGCATAAATTGTATTATAGTCTCCTTAATTAGATATAGGTTCCTATACAATATATTGATTGGAAAGCACCGTTAAATTTTCATAGGACCCTATTCATCATTCTTGTATCAAGAAGAACCACACTAAAGGAATTTTTTAAGTGACTTTTGGTCCTTGAAAAATAGTATACAGTCAACTAGATAGGAATGTATTCTTTTATCGATATCATACCCATTGAATGTTTCTTTCATTTAGCGTCATGGGATTATCAAGAAAGATATTTATCTTCTAGGATAATATTAATTAATTGAAAAATTGGTTTATTAAATCTTTCATCTCACCATATTCTACCATATTTTAAATTATATAGTTTTAGTATGGTTGGAAATGTTGTATATTAGGTATATCCAGAATACAATGTTATCTTTACACAATTAATTAATATTTCCAAATATTTTTGGGCAATCATGATTGTCACCATCAAATTTCTTTTTCGTTTCCTCAATATGATCTTCATTATAATTCACATTTGCAATAACATCTGTGATACAATCTTTGTAATTCTCCTCATATGTAATCAAATCAGATTATCCATAAAATAATGTCTTATCCAAGTCACTAGAAACATAATTTAATTCCCCATGTTTAGTCTATAAACTCTAGGTTATATCTATACCATGATAGATCAAGTTTTCATCCTACACATTTGGACTAATTATTCTTGAATAACAACAATGTAAACAAGGAAAAAATATTTTAGAAGTTTCATATGCATGATCTTTTTCAAACATGATGAATACCTTCACCCCATCCTCATACTATTTTATCATATGATTGGAATCTATATATATTTGATTCATATTCATCCTATTTGATTTGATAATAAAAATATTTAAGAATGTAAAAAAGAGTAAAAAATTCATAGAAAAACATCATCTTCTGATTAAAATTTTGTGTGTGGTAAGATAATTAATGGTTATGATTTTAAAGAAATAAATTTTTTTATTAAAGGATTCAATTTTTCTAATGTTTGTTATCATTAATATTTTCGATATTATATGATCCAAATTTACCCTATATTTCACTAATTAATGTCCCAAGAGAGACTTCTCCCATATGAAAACCCAATATAGAGGTGATCGACATATGGAATTTAATACAAATCATAAAAAAAATAGATATTTATATCAATTGTTGACATCTATTTTAATGCAAAAATTAATATTGGTTACATTTAAGATATTCTCTCACAATTTTTGGAAAAATATACTTTCCATATTTTCTCTTACTGAAAATAAAACAATATTTAAATATGTTATAATAATGACAACTTAAAAAATACATGGTAATGGCATGTTTTAAAAATTCATTTTGGTTTTAATCAATAGGAGTTAGAGGGAAACATGGAAGAAACTGTGCAGTATTCTTTTATTTTAATCGATGATATGAAGAGGGTTACTTGGAACATGAATTCAATTACTAAATTTTCCATGAAAAAACATCTTACATATCATTTACAATCACCAACTTACACGATAAGTGTGAATTTTATTAGCGGTGCACACCAAGGAGCTCCATGCAATCAGAACAAGAAACAATGATGAATGAGTGAAAATAATCATGAAGGTGAGGTCGAAGGTGAAACAAAAATAGATCAAAGAAATAGATATTGGGAGAAACATTAAAATATGAGGGGTAATCAGAACATGGTATGGATTACTATATGTGCACCAATAAAAACTATGTTAACTTATCAATTGCAGTCACGACCTTAAATGATAGAAGGCAGGCTTCTATAGTGCACAGATAGAGACTCCACGCAATCAGAGTGAGAAATTATAATGAATGAGTGACTATTATTGTGATGAAAAAGAGGGTGAACCAACAATATCTAAAGGAATGAGATATTTGGTGGATAATCATTGAGGTAGATTGAGGGAAAATTAGATTTCTTGCACATGCGTTGTTCAAACAATTTAGGGAAATAAAAAATAAAAAAAGATGGCCAATGGGGAGAAACTGATCACAAGTGATAACATACCATGATTTTAATATATATTTAGACGTTAAAAAAACAAAATGATATTATCTTTACACTAAGGAAAATATATTAATATACATTTAAAAATTAAAAAAATTATAAAAAAGAAATGATTCCAATTTTAAATTCTCTTTATTTTTTTAATGTGAGATTTAGTAAAATAAATGAAATGATATAATTTCCCTATATATTTTTTGGTGGAAATGTATAAAATAAAATAAAAAAATATTTTATTAATATAAAAAATAACCCTTATTTAAAATAGAGTTCTCTAATACACAATTATTCCACATAAAAATTATTATAATTTTAAATTTTATCATATGTTTCTAAATAAATATTTATATTTATTATATTTAAATATCATTAAAAATATATAATTATAAATATATTTATTTATATATATTTATTTATATATATTGTATGTGACAAAAGTACAATGATACACAGATATGCCACACACCCACATGAACAATGGGTTGGTCATATCCCCCCTAAGGGATAAGTATACCCATCATGCCTCTTATTTATTAACTCTATAATAGGACCATATACCCCATACATATCTGACCCATATGAACATCACATATAATTTTCCATACTTAGTATCTCATTTATTCACATCCCAATGAGCCTCTCCTACAAACCAATGATGGACAAGCCCCTCTTGTCCATCATCTCATTCGACGCTATGATAGTGACACAAATGACTACTAGACCACCACCCTTGCCATCGAGCGGGAGTTCACCCATCCTATTCACAGTTATGAAAACTATGAAATCCCTTTGTCATATGTCCTCCACCAAGAATACAAGAGTTTTTTTACATTTTCAGAAAAATATTACTGCATTGGTTAACTTTTTATAAACAAATTACGCCACAAGGGCGGGATCAGCAATGCCACCTCCCATCCCCCACATCACCTTAGGCTGAGATCGATGACATGGTGAATGTGACGGGGGGTGGGGGTTTCCACCTTTCACCTTTGGGAAAGGAAAAAAAGTCAGCACCACTAATACCTCCTTTGGCCTCACGCATAGGTGAAAGATGGCACCGGTGATGCCACCTTTGCCTCAACTCCCTATAAAACGGAATCCCCATTCTCTTTACTTAATTCTTCCTTCTTTTCTCCTAAATCAATAGTTTCTCTCTCTAAAAAATCATTTTCTGTGCAGCGGAGTAGGTTTTCCAAAAGAAGGTAGTTTTTTATAGCATCATTTATAGGTATTGTTTTATTTAATTTAATTTTTTACTAATTTAGTTGAATTATTTTTACTTTCAAATATTTCATTCTTTTAAGTAGTTTAGTTAGTTCTAATTATTTTATTTTATTAGGTTGTTTAATAAGTTATATATATTTTGAAATAACAATAATTTTTATTAATGATTTAGTATATATTATATATTGATTATGTATATATTGACATGGGATTAACCTAGGATTATGTATTGTGAAATTTTTTTGCATAAACATTATGTGGTTATCTAAGAAATCGAATCCATATTTAGATACAAAGAATTAAATGTTCCTCTGGAACAATTGTACATAGGAGTAAAAACACTAACTAGGTGTTTTAGGATTGACCTGGGGTATCCTGGTACACGATAACGGGCCTTACTGCACTCCTGGTTTGTCACACCAAAGGGATATTCTTAAGATGATTCATATTTTCATTATAAACTACTAAAATATGAATGAAAAGAAAAATAAAATAAATATATTTCTCAATGATAAAATGATAATTATGAGGTTATTGAGTGATATAAGGAAAAAAACATTAACAAATTAATGTTATTATTATCAATTAAAGATGTTTTGTATTATGTAGTTTAATTAGTTATATATATTTCATAAATAATACTTAATTATTAGTAATGATTAATTATAAATTAATTAATGATCACTTAGGAATAAAAATGAATACATTTAATTAGTCAATTATAATTAACAAATGAATATAAAATGATTAATGATTAAATAATAAATAATTATTTCATTATTTAACAATGATTAACAAGTGATTAAATAATGATTGATTAGTTAAAAAATCTACTAAGTAAATCAGTTGATAAAATGAAAATTATGATTATATAAAATGAAATGGATACGAAAATGTTTTAAAATATATGTATAAAAAATAATATATATTTTAGAAATAATAGTTACTGTTTGGAATGATTAATTATTGAACATTAAATAAATAATAGAATATTAAAACATGAATTCATATAATGATAAGCATATTTTTTGTATTAAAAGTCAACCTAAAATTTCATTCTAATGAATATTATATGGTAAACCATCATTGTTAATATTTTTTACACAATTATAAATTTGATTAATGAATTAATTTTGACATATAGAGTCATGTTTTCCTATGTGTACTTCTATTTGGAGGTTATTCATACTAACAAGGGATATTATTACAGAACACAACCAATAACGGTGGTTAATATAATTGATTGTGTATCTATAAGTGACTCTCAAGAGAGAATTCGTGGTTCCATAAATCTGGGACCCGATCATGAGATCAAGTCTATGAGATATATACATTTTGAATTCCTATCATCATTGTGGATTCTAGTTGTCTTTTGGTTGCTGATGCGTTGAGGGTCCAAGTAATTAATTTATATTCTCTATAGTCTAATGGTACCATGATGGATTTATATGTTGATGTTTCTACTCTTCAACAATAACATACAGTTGTACAAATATGTAGACTTACAAGAGTGGTTAAAGATAGTCCACCCCATGTAATTGAGCCCATTTAAAATGTTGTAGAATAGGGAAACCGTGATGATATCCCAGATATAAATTTCAATCGGACATTTGATGATGTGTTTCGTAATGATGGATCAGATGCTGAAAACAATGTAGATATGTAGGGACGAGTAGATGTTAGGGAGGTGGTTTTGAGAAATACATTAGCTTTACATTATCCTCTACATCCAATAAATCATCCACTACTCCTTGCATATTGTTCAGAAGCAATGACATGTGTTCCTGAATTCCATAATAATGTTCTCACAACAGCAACTGAGCACCTTGGAGTTCTACCAGATATGTTTAGTGAGTCCGATAAAACATTATATGTTAGCAGAAATTGTCAAAGTAAATATGTATTATAAATTATGAAAAAGATATTTCACATTGAGAGGAACTAAAGATATATAGTTCACGAATCAAGGAGTATTAAATATTTCCTATGGTGTGAGAAGTATGGGGATGATTGTAGATTTATCGTAAGGTCAATTTCAGACATTTCATTTAGAGGTTGGAGAATCTTGAGGATTAAAGATACTCATACATGCATCCAACCAATATTGATAGAAGACCATACCTAATTGGATGCATAATTTGTGTCATCTATTATTACTTAGATGAATAGGACATGTCCTGATTTTTCGATAGCCCTTGTGCAAGAGAGGATACAATAGACATTCACTAATAATATTTCCTATAATATTGCACGGATGGGGAAACTGAAGGCAATTATGAAAGTGTATGGGGATTGTGATGACTCATATAGGTTGATTCGACAATTTATAGCCATAATGACAAAACATAACCAAATTTTCTACCATATTGATATGAACATGAGCCTCATGAATACTGACTTGATCTATCTCGTGTTCAATTTCATCAATTGTTATGAGCATTACTCTCGTGTATCTCCACATTTCTTTTCAGCAAAGAGTTAATTCAAATTGATAGAACATTTCTATATGGAAAATACAATGATTTATTATAGATTGTAGAAACCCATGATGGAAATAAATCACTTCTTACTCTTGCCTTTTCCATTGTAGAGAAAGAAAACTATGAATCATAGAGTTGGTTTTTTGCACATATCAACAAAAATTTCACCAACATTCGTGGTGTTTGTTAGATATATAATCACTATATGGAAATTAATAAGGCAATTACTTCATATCTTGATGGAGGGAGATACCCAAATTTATATCATCAGTTATAGATTACGCACATTTCTATAAATGTGTATTATGATTTCTACAACTAACTGATGAAGAAGGAAGTCACGAGGCTTGGTACGCATTGTATTTGTTGATTTTTACTATTTAAACGTAATGATAAATTCAAATTACATGAAATATCAACTATTTTATAGCATATGAGTCAGATCAATGGTGTTTTGAAGTACGTTTTTGAACAAATCTTCCAAGCTTATCAAGATGTTTATGATAATATAATCCGGATTCCAAAATAAAAAATGTATATTGGCATATAATGGGAGGAAGAAGTATAGACACATGACCACAAACATAGTGGAGTGAATAATGGTGTCTTCAAAGGGATTCTCAAGATACCTATAACTACTGTAGTTCTGGAGATATTATTTCAATTCGTGATGTACTTTGTTGATAGACAAAAATTAGCATCCAATAGAATATATGGGCTAAGGTATGGAATACACGTTCAACTAGATATTAAAAAGAATATTTCAGATGATTCTAGTTATCATGTCTACCTTTTTCGAAGATAATATTATCGATTTAAAGTTCTGGAGCATTCATACCCCATCACAAATCTCGTTGGTGAAAAAATGGTGGTATTACAGGAAACGATCTATGTCAATGTCAAAACTTTAAGGCCTTACAGTTTCCATGCACACACACCATCACAACATGTTCCATTATAAACATATCATTGGAAGCATATGTAGATTCATTGTATCTGTTAGACACCATTTCTAACTATTATGTTTCACCATGGATGCCTATTGGGGAGTTTTGTTATTTCCCAAAGCCTGAAGGCCAGTCGATAGTGATACATGACATCAGTCAGTTGTGTCCTCATGGGAGATCAAAGGCCAGTAAGATGCGTAATGAGATAGAGTGGCCTTAAGAACAATGGAAGAGTTTAAGATGCACCATATGTCATATAGAAATTTATAACCCGAAATGATTCCCTAACTGTTTTTGGTCAAGTTCACCATCTTAGCCACAATGATGTATTGTCTTCCTTGTGACAGTATCATATTTTAAATTATATGGTTTTATCTCTTCATTTTTTCTCAGTTTTCTAAACCCCAAAACCCAAAACAATTACACTTAACCAAAAAAAAATTATTCCTAAACCATAAAATCAAACTTATAAATCCAAAAATGCAACATCAAAATTCTAAACCAAAAAAAATCATTCCATATTGTATAACATTCCTTTGCTTAGGGAGATAATCGACGGATTTTCAACCATATTAAACATTAAAATTATTATTTATGTTCAACTAATTAATTAATACAATAAATAATAGTGTGACGAAAAATGATCATAGTGGGAAAGAATGTAATCATGGAAAATCATTCATTGGATATCTAATTAATGAAAACATCTTCAATGAAACATTGGGTTTATCATTTGTCACTCAAAATTGTTATAAAAAAAGATGATGTAATCCTATACTTGGAATTATTTCAAGGGTTCTCATTGATGATAGAACATACTAGTATCCTATGGTTAACTAAACCATGATCATATAAAATCTATAGTGATAATTAATTTTCGTAGAAAGATATAAATTCTAGGTTGAATAATGTTCATTAAATAGTAAAATGATATACTCCATAATCATACCGGTCTAGTGACTTTGGAAACATAGACAAAAAATCAACTACTTTCATAAATCATATTTCTTGGCCATTGGTTCCATTCAACATATTTTCTTAAATTCATTATGAAATGGTATTACAATACAAACCTTATATAGTACATTATTCTTACAATGTTAATTTCACTAATAAAATTATTTCACAACATATTCCTTGGATCAAAATACCCAAGAATATCAATCATTCCACAACAAAAGTATCTATAACATATTATAGACATTAGTGTATTGGATTACTCTAAGATAACTTCCCTTAAAGCATGAATCAATGTTTTTACTTACATGATTATCATATTTGGGGAAATTCTTAAATGTTTTTTTAGTAATATCTACATTTTTCTCTTCTTTCCAATTGTTATCTTTATTTCATTATAAACTAAAATGCACGGAGAATTGTATTTCCTTTAGTAAATATAACTTCTTAAAATAAAGTCAATAAACATGGAATGTATTTCATTCTATAAGTCATAACTTTATTCTGACCATAACCTTATAATTACATTTTACACTTACAACCATTTCATTAGTTTATATGTAGATGGATGATACCATACTACTCACTCTACAGTGTACCCATATTTCCTAGGTCATGTTAGAGAGTGGTGAAGATTGGTCAATGATAAAGCATCGACCGCACCATTTTCATCACCAGAAAGATCCACATTCAATTTGATCATACTATCCCCATGCTAGCTTCTATGGCCATACTGTATCAGATTTCACATTTTATACCATCACCTACTTATTTCAATAATTGATAGGTGGAGACCAGAGACACACACATTCCACCTTCTTGAGGAAGATATGACCATCACCATCCATGAGGTGGCAGTGCTTCATGGTCTTCCGGTCTAAGGGGACCCATTATTGGACTCACTCGTGCAACATGGTCAGACCTTACTCACCGCTTGTTAGGAATTGACATTTTGTCAGACCGTAACTCTATAGATGGAGCATCTATATATATGCTTTTGTTGGAGGCATAGATTCCACATTTACTCGATGATACTGAAGAGAATATTCTCATGTTTTATACTCGTGAATATATATTACATCTCAATGGAAGAACAATGTATACTGATCACTTGGGGATGCACGTGCACATGATGTATCTACCCTTACTATGGACTTTGATTGGGCTGATACATATATATGGGGATCATCATGTATGGAATACACATACATAGCATTTTGAAGGCTTTCCCATATGAACCACATAGATCTCAGGGACTGTGTATTCCTTATTCATATGTGGGTATGGGAGTTCATCCCCGCATTCCACCCTGAGCTAGTTGGTCCATCGATTGAGATGGAGGTGTTGTATGACACTCCATGTGGAAGATGGTATGATCAATCATTTCTTTTGGTTTTAGATGATACTATTATTTAATGACTTTAATTTCTCATTATTTTTCACTATTGATGATTATTTTTATTGGTGTTCTTAGAGACACCATTTCGACATGGTTTTGAGACACCATTTGTGTGTATATCAGCCGGTAATGTAGCAGCACAGGTACTATAGCAGTAATGTAGACCGAGATTTCATTTGGGGAAAAAATGGGCTTTCAAGCATTGTATTCAAGCCACATGGCCTTTGGACATCGGGATATGTAATGGGTCTCCCTCTACCCACACTAAAGAGGTATTTGCTTTAAATAATAAATTGAGGCTTCGACCACAACCTTTAAAAACAATTGGGTGTATATCGGCTCCCGTTGGACTGTGTCTTACCTAATCATGTATGTATATACAATCTATCACTGTCTATAAAATTTAATAATTTCATAAATTTTGGTTTTTAGTTATGATATTTTTTGACATATTCACATGTCATTTCGGATTTCATGCCTTTCATACATGAGTATTATGGACTAGTTGCCAGCATTCTGCACTGTTGGGGTTGAGGATGCTATGGATGTAGTTCCCCACATTCACTTCCATATTATTGATGGGAAGTAGCCTGACAGAGTCATGCAACATTTTTCCTCTGTTCAGTAGATTTCACTTTCGTCGAGACTAACAGAGGAGGTTCATGGGATGAAGTTGAAAGAGAGGCAGGATGAGGACTGGCCCCGAGTACATTTTCTCTTTATTGACTGTTGGCACAAACATGCCGAGTTTATTATTCAGTGTGTACCTATGAATTGAATTTTTTTGGAGTAGTTAGTGTATGAACCATGGTATATATGGAAGTATATACTGTATCTTACTCGACATGACATATATAATCAGAGGATGGTATGTTAATAAATTTTCATTAATTTATTTACTGAACAATTTTTTAATACAGTTTGAATATCATTATTTGGATGTCTCACCGAATATCTTTTTCTCCTAAGCGATAAAAATGAGAAGGGGTTCTTTAGTTGGGTAGCTGTCCATGTTGCAGCGCTGGAGGTGAGGGAATCCTTTCGTGCGCTTTCTGAGAGCATCCTCAAGCATACATCCTAGAGAAAGTATGTTCTTATCCCGAAGAACATCCTACAGCAGCAACTAGTGTTGAGGATCCATGACCACGGTGACGTAGACAACGCCGTGCTACACGTGAGGCCTCACCTTTTCAACAGGATGAGGTTGACCCTCTAGTGGTCCAGGATAATCTGATTCATGAGGTGCCTTGGGTGGAATTAGATACATGTTTCCAAATAGGATATCGAAATTTATCTCCATCTTGGGGTTCAAATCCTTTGAAGACTTGCGGTCTATATAGATCACAGCCTTGGGGTCCAGACCCATCTCAGTATTGGGGAAAACTCCAACGCAGGCCTGGTTTCCCACTACGATGGTGGCAAGTCCTTCTACCACAATAATGGGATAATGATCGAGAGGGTAGTACAAGATGCAGTTGACAACTCCTCCCACTGACAAACAGATAAAGGATGTGACAATCAACCGTCCAGTTCCCATGGATCTTCCCCCTCCAATTCATTAGACTCCAAAGCACACTTGACGTGGATGTCCTATTCGTAGACTACCATGTGGGATAGAATCTCCTCGCCATAGACATACACATTGATTTTACATGTTAATTTACCAGTATTATGTATACTTAAATGAAAATAATTTTATTATTATTTTCCGTTCTTATATGTTTATCCAGTATTTTAGTTTTCATTTATATTTTATGCATAGTTTATATTTTATAGCATTCAAAGTCGAGTACTTGAAACATAGGAATAATAATTAAATTTCAAGTAAAAAACATTAAAAGATTAAAAAATATAAAGTATAAAAACCAAGTAAATAAAATTTAAAATATATACTATTCATCTAAAATTTGGTTGAAAATAAAGAGTTTCATAAATAAAATTAATAAATGATAATGAAAGAAATTTATGAAAAGAAACTCAGATGTGAGAGAGAAAAGAAAGAATGTCGTGGAGGATCCTAAACCAACTACATGACTCTAAATGTCTATAAAATATAAACTATAAGACCCATATTAATAAAAATAAAAAACTCAATTACATATTATATGTTTAATCATTGTTATAATTTCATTAATATCAGTCTTATTGTGTAGATTATATAGGATATTAATGTTACGTATTTGAAACATTTTTAGGTTACAAGTAGGTTGATTATAATGATTATATATTATTTTCTTCAACATTCTTTACAAAATTATTTTTATTTTGGACTACTTCTTATAATTTTAATCAATATTTAAAATTTCATTCATATCAGTAAAATAGTATATATTTTATAGGATTGAAATGTCACGTAAATGAATAAAAGATAAACTATGTTGAAACATTAAGTTTTATTTATATATATATATATAACAAAAACAACATAATAATAAAACATTAAAAAATTTAATATATAAAAAACATAATTAAAATAGAAAAAAAAATTATTTTCGGGAAAAGGCGGCATCACCAATGAAGCCTTTGATAAAATAGTTTTTTTAAAAAAATAAATATCGTTGTTTATTTTTCTTTTTCAAAAATTGTATAAAAAACCAAGAATAGGACAACCAATTCAACCGAGGAAGCCACCCCCAATTAACATCATCTCGCCCCTCTATAAAATGTTGTCACCTGGGATACATTTGGAAAGTATCTCACCAACCGTCACAAATTTTTTGTCTTCAAAAATCATCAGGGACCCCTACGCCTACATCTGCTAAATTATGCATGATCCAACACCACACTTTAAACAAGAAGGCTGAAGCCCTCCAAAACCCTCCAAGCCGAGTCCCGACACAACCTCCTCAAAAAGCATCTAGAATTGATCAAAACACAATGAGGACCATTGATCATTTCATGCATTAGGAATCCCCAGACCAATGCTGCACAAACCCTCCATGTATCATCCCTAACTCTGCCACATTTTCATAACCCTTGTCGCAGCTCCTCGACGACCATAGCCTCCATTCTTCCCTGTTGAGACACATCATCCCACCACCAAAGATTTCCACACATGTAAATGTGTTACGTGATCAATCACATCAAACCCACTCCAAATAACCCCCACGAATGGGAAATCATTTAGAGATTGATCCTATGACCTCATATGCTGCATGGGAAGGAATATCCAAAAAATATACTCCCCTTTGACTATATTTCCTTAAATATAATTATATAAATATGCATTCTAAAATATATATATTTAGAAAATAATTGTATATTTATATATGTAACACCCCAAGATTTCATAACACATTATCGCATTAAAATAATTCAATATATTTTGTTACACACAACACCGAGTTCAAACGCAACACAACATACCAAAATATCCATTCAAAAAGACGTTATGAATAGTAATAAATGCATTTTTTATTTTATATACTCCATATAATTTTAACATAAAAATAATGTGTTTCTTAGACATAATATAAGAACAAATTCAATTTTTCAAATAAAATAACTATTTTTCCAAAAAAATGCAATTTTACCACCTTATAATAGAGAACCCTTTTTGATCCAAAATTTGAAACTTTTTTATATTCAATTTGAAAAAATAAACTTCTTATTAAGAATCAGTACATAAAAATTTATTTTGGATAAATATTTTTTGTTTTCCTAATAACATTCATTTTTGATGAATAGTGAACAATACAAGATTTTAATTTAAAACAACTTTTTTAATCAAAATAATTTATATTGGTAAATTATAAAATTAAATGTTTATGAATTATAGTTATATTATTTTTATCATTTATTCCGAAATTGGTCATTTGACGTAATTTCACATTTTAATTGGAAAAAAACAAATATCAACCCCTTAATAGTTTTTTCATCTAAAAACTTACTTTTTGGTTTTGAAAACTACAATTAATTAGTGAAACTCATATGTTTTAAATTTGGGGAAATAGATATCATTTTTGAATTAGGAATATATAAATTATCTTTGGGAGAATTTTTGGTATTTTTCTGAAAAATATTCAATTTTTGATGAATACAAAAAAACACAATGTTGTATATAAAAACCGACCTTTTCATATAAATATTATTTATTAAATAAAAAATAATATTAAACTAAAAATTGATACATAATATATATTAGTACAATTTAATTCATTAAATGAATTTTATAATAAGATTGGTCATTAAAATATATTGACCTTTTCAACGTCTTTTACCCACCTTCTAGGCACATTTTCAAATTTGCATAAAATGTAATTTTACCGCTTTAGTGAATTGAATTTCAAAAAAATTGGGAAACATGATTTAAATCAGTAAGTAAACTGTTTTTCAATAATATGAAAATAATATTTGGTGAATAGAAACTTTGGAATTGTATTTACCATGGATAAAAGTAAATATGGCTATTAAAGGTAAATATGTTATTATAATTACCCCAACTCATTTCCTAAATCCATTGGATATGTTTTTAGACCAAAATAAACCTTAAGAGTAATATATAAACCTTTTTGATAAAATTTTATTAGATTAGGACATTTATTATTATTTTATTTAAAGAAGAGTTAAAATTGTAATATTCAATATTTAATAACTAAACCATTTTTTATATAGGTTGATACATAAGATAAATTCGCAAAAAATATTCATTATAAATATAAAAGAGATTTTTAAATCATGGTATTTGTTTTATAATTTTAATACATTTAATATGTAAATTTTTTTGGGACATAATGAGGATGCAGTAATTATCTTATTAATGAATCATTATAATAATTGATGTTATTAATATTCCAATAAATATATGTTGAGAGTTTTTATGAATTAAACTAATTTTATAGGTTAATATGATATGTTATGATTTATTTAATGTAATATTTTGAAGTAATAAAGTTTGTATGACTTTCACAAAAACCAAATACTAAATAGTGTCAAAATTGATATAAATGTGTTTTCAGAACAAATACTATGCTATTAAATCATATAATATTCCTAAAAATCTATGGCTCTTCTAGAGGACATATATAATGATAGATATGTTATTAATTAACCACTTGAGGTTCTCTTGAAAATTTATTTTATGTTTATTATCCATATAATATAAAAAAATAGAATGACATTGTAAAAGATTAACTATTTTACTAAGAGTTAAATCTAAAAGATAAGTTTCATATGGTGAGGTAAACTTGTCTAAAACCTATTTTTTGAGTTGATTTAGACCCATCCAGACCATATCGTCAAAATAAATCCATTTGGATCTATAATAAATAGAATGTGATTTTATAATAAAATAATATTTCAAACTTTTCAAAAAGTGACCCTCACCTCTCTTATAAAAGGTTACTTCGCCTTCTAAAAATTTTACACATCCGAATCCATTTTTCTCAGAAAAACCATGATCAAATATTCTACCAACTACCCTAAAATCATCCTAGATGCCTTACATTGATCATAAATCTAGCCTATGGAGCCAATTTCATCAAATCAAAAAGAAACACTTGATCAAGATGTAATAATTTCATAACCTCTTTCAATGTTTTATTATTCTTACACTTACTCTTTCTTTATTGTTTCAATAACAAAATTATATCTCCACTACCTCCAATAAATTTTTATGTTATTATAATTTTGGTGTATCCATATTCATTATTCTATCCATCCTATGAATTACCACGTCACCATATGTGTGTACATATGTCTTACCACCTCCATGTCGTGGCGTAGTTTTTTATTCCCCACGTCATTTTTTGGATGGGTATAATAATGAGAATAATTTATGTAAATAATAAAAATAACATATTAATGATTCTGTATATATGATATACCATCAAATTACATATTATTTTACCTTCAATATAATGATATTTTCACTCGTTCTTATGTACGGATTATCATCGCCACGAACACGATGAGATTCATTCCCCATCATAACCCTTCAAGAATAATTTTCATTTTATTATTTAATTTTTTTAAGAAACTAATATTATTCTGGTTATGAATCAAACATCTCCTATTTATAATAAAAATGACTTCTATAACAAAACATATAAAGGAAATTTAATTAGTTAACACCTGAAACAATGATACTTCTGAAAAATTATTAATAAATCAATATTATAAGATCACATATGATATCATATTTATGTTTGTGGTTCTTTTATATTTTAATAACTATGATTTAAATTTTATAGATGAGGTTAGCATACCCACGACTAAGGAAAAGTATAAGGCAAGGGTTAATTTTACATTCTCTTTATTATTTGTGGTTGTTTATACGTATGAATCTTCTACAAATTATTTACTATACACATATGTGATTCTTAAAAATGTATTTCAAAACATTTTTAATATTTTCTAGAATATGGGTTAATGTCATTTAAACCCTTTTTTGACTTTTCATAAAAAAAATTCAATGGAATATTATTGTCGTTTTCTAAACAAGGTAATTTATGGTCTTTTCAAAAAATTAAGGTAAAAATGTTTTTTTAACTTATACGATGGGTGTGGCTATTTTCCTCCTTTACAAAACCTTCAAATATTACCCTATAATCATATTAAAATATTTTCAAAACAAATTCTTTCATTCCTAATTATGTTTCTTTTAAATGATTTCAAAATTGAAAGAGATAATTCTATAAAATAGTATTGATTTCATCTTTGTCAACATCATGTGATGGATTTTACACTTGTCTGATTTGACTTATTATGATACAATATTTTATATAGTACTCAAGGCATTGTGATATTATTGACTACAGATGTGTTATTTTTATACTATTCATTTTTTATTATTAAAGTATTAACATTTCGTATGGTATTTTTAATATGAATGTCAATGTAATGTTTCTACCTTTTCATATGAGGAAATCATTAAACGTAGTAAGTTATTTGTGGAGGCCGCTATATCCTCTCAATGCATCAGTAGGTATAATGAGACAAACTAGTGTCTTGGAATAAGGCCTTAAAAAATCATATTTCAACTCTTTGCATGAGGCATTGACTACATGATTATGATGTCCAACATTATGAATTTAATCATTAAACAAATTAGCAATAAATATTACATGCGATTATTCGACTAGTTGAATATCCAAGTTAATAAGTAAATATGATTATTTTATTTATATTTCCCATATTATACTGAATTTTTGTTTAAAAGGATTGGGTTTTATTCTTTTAAATTACCATAAATGTTTATGCTTATTTCGGAATGTTTCCTCAATATTGTTATCCTTACTGAGCAACTGAGATCACCCATTTCTTTTGTTTTATTATTCTAATGATGTAACGAATTATATTATGACTAACCAGAAGGGATAGGATAAGGTATACAAGTGTGTTCAAAGTAGACAACAATGTTATTGTTTTTTTATTTCATGATGTAATGTAAAACTAATGTATGTATTTAGTACTTATAAGGTTACTAAACTAATTATTCAATTGAGATTTAATCTCTTCTGATCAAGACAATTTTATGTAATAATGCATTGACTCTGGATAACTAGGGTTGTGGTGTTACATCTTGTATCAGTGGAAGTTTAGTACAATCCTTGGAATCTATATTTAGATAAAATCTAATAAGAGAACATTTCCCTAAGATGGACTTTGAGGATTAGTATAGAAGAACATCCGAATATTTTTTTAGTCTAAATATTATGTGGGTTTTTCAAGAAAATGAGTCCCTTTCTAGATACAAACAGGTAGAGGTGGCTCTGGCACAAATGTTCCAAGGAGTGGAAACTCTGACAAAGAGTTCTAGGCATGACCTGTGGTATCCTGGTATATGACAACAGGCCTTGCTGCCCTCTTCATATTGACACTCCCAAGTGATATGTTTAGGATAATTCACATTTTCTTTACAAAACCATTCAATGGATTTAAGAGTAAATACATCCTCAAAGTAAACATTTTTATGATCATGTATTATTTTCATAATCATTTCAATTTGTGTAAGGTATTTTACAAGTTTGGAATTATGCATTGTAATTCATAAACTAACCAAGAGTATGTCATGGTTTAGAAATGGATCATAGTAGAGGGTATGAGAACCCCTAAAACACGCATGATCCAAATATTAAGAAGGATTATATCATTCAATTAATTAGCGGACATTTAGAAGGGAAACAATCCGTCATGAATTCTCATCATATGGAGAAATAAAACCATCTGTTAATAAGATTAGTAATTAATTTTCTTTGTCATAAGTCCTTAAAAGGAATCAAGAGAAGAAAATTTTGGTAGAGAGAAATGAGGGATAAGTGGAATAAGGGAATGAAGGATTTTACGATATGTGATAACTGTGGAAAGAATGGACTTTATAAAAGATTGGATGGACTAAAAGGTTCTTATAAGTGTGGAGAAAAAGGACACCAAGTACATTATTAAAAGGTTAAGAAAAAAGTTTCAAATGTTCAATACTTCATCTACAAGGAGTTGGGAAACTACACGAATAAATGTCTCAATAAAAAAATTATACACCAAATAATGCTATTGGATAATAATCGAGTTATGATAATACTGCATATGAATAGAAATAATTAGTGTTATTATTTTTTTATTAGTGAATTATGTTGCATGAGTTTTGTATCAATGATAAACTGGTTATATTAATTATATAAATAAATAAGGATTATATTGTAGTACTATTTCATTGAAGAATTCACATTATATGTTACTATGAAAAGTGACTCAAAATCATGTTAAAATTTTTGGAAAATACATGGTTGAAGGAAATACAAACCTTAATATGGTCCTGATACCGAGGTATTGATTTTGGAAAAAGAGATGGTTTATTTGGATAAATTATATTAGATATTCTTGACAACCTTGGAACTGATTAATGGGTTTTTTATTCCATCGTTATTGGAGTATTAATAATTTTTGGATATAAGGAATGTATCTATTATTCTATAAGGAATAAGAGATCATGAATGTAATCAATAAGGTTTTATGGTAATTCAGGGTGTTACCATGTTTTAGGAGAATAGATGATGAAGGTACAGACATATTATTATGTGGAAAAAAGATATCTTCAGTATGTTATGTTGAACTTCCTTATAAATTATGGATTATGAGTTTGGAGATAATTATTTTGGATAAGTCTAAAGGTTCGAATGGATTAAATTGGTATTTGGTTACTATGGTTAAAGGTTAAAACATTTATTAAGATTATTTTTTGGATGTCTTTTATGAAAATGTCAATGAGAAGGTTGGGAGAAAACCCATCGCGTTTGGAAAGGCCACTAGACTTGAACCCGCAACCGAAGGGTGACAAGGGTGCATCCCCTACCACTGGCCTACATGATGTCCTAGTTTCTGTAATTTAGTTTTTTTACTAATATAATCGATGAATTATAAATTCATCATATAAACCTAATTTGGTTATTATAGATAGAATATTTTTGAGTCCTACTCTTTTTAGGTCTGAAAAAAGAGATTATGGTAGAAATTAGTAATAGGATGAAACTATACTTGTCATGTATATTTTTTTCTTCTTCAATGAATAAATAAATTCATAATCTTTTGGGAAAGAATATTATAACAAAAAAAATTTCCTAACACCTTGTGATTTTATTAACTAAAAATATTTTAAGTCATTGTAGATTTATTCCATTGAAGCCCTCAATTTTCTTTTTATGATACACTTGTTTGTGATTGAGGACCTCAATCACTCCGTTCAAATATTTACATTTTATCCTCCAATTTGGTGTTTCAAATTACCCCCAATGATCTCTTTTTCGAAAACCTAATTTTGTGGTGACTTTTTCAATTCCCTTTCTAATTTATTAAGACTTAATTTTATTAACCCAATTTCCAATGTGGGTTTTCCAAAAAGGTATTTTTAATTTTTTAACCTTTTATTTTCTAATAACAATTTTAGAATGCAAGAACGCTATTTATTGAAGTAGGAGAGAATGTCACACCCTGTGATTTCATATTATGTTATCTCTTTAAAGTAATTCAATAGATTCTGGTACATGAAACACCGAGTTTGAACGCACCATGACTTACCAAACCAGCAGTTCAAAAAGATGTTATGAAAAATATTAACTCCATTTCGAATTTTATATACTCCATATAATTTTAACATCCATATTAGACATAATATAAGAACAAATTCAAAGTTTCAGATAAAATAATTATTTTTCAAAAAATGAAATTTAACCAAATTTTAATAAAGTAAAAATTTTAAATACAATATTTGAAACTCTTATATATTAATTTTGACAAAATAAACTTATTCTTTAGAATCAGGACATAAAAATTTAGTATTTAAATTTTTTTGGTGTTTCTATGATAACATTCACATTTTCATGAATAGTAAAAGACACTAAATATTAAATGAAAACCATTTTTCAATAAAAACATGTTATAGTGATAAATTATACATTTTAATTGTTTTGAATTATAATTAGATTATATTTTTATCATTTTATCCATTATTGGTCCTTGTAAGTAATTTCACATTTAAATTGGACATAAACACAAATCAATCTACTGAAAGTTTTTACTTCTCAAAACCCCGCATTAAAAACTGAATATTTCAATTAAATTATTATTTAAAAAAAATTATCTTACTTCAAAAATAGATACATATTACATATTTTATTCCAATTTTTTTCCTTAAAGAAATTTTATAATAAGATTAAACATATTAATTGTTTTTTTACTTTTTAATGTCTTTTATCAACCTTCTTGACACATTTTAAAAATTTCATAAAATGTAATTTTACCACTTCATTGAATTGAATTTTAAAATTTTGAGAGACACTATTAACATCCGTATAAAAAATTTGGTTCGATAAGATGAAAATAATTTTTGGTTAATAGTTAGTTTTAAATTTCATTTACCACAGTTAAAATTAAATATGGTAATTAAAGGTAAAAATGATATTATAATTATCCTAACACAAGTAATAATTCTATAGGATACGTTTTATAGACCAAAATCAACCTTATAAATAAAATATGATCCTGTTTGATCAACTTGGACTAGATTTGGACATTTATTTTTATTTTATTTAAAGAAGAGTTAAAGTGTAAAATTCAACGGTTAATAAGTAAACCATGTTTAATATAGGGTTATATATAAGATAAATTTGACTATAAATATTAATTATAAAGCTAAAATGATTTCATAAAGCATGGTATTTTATTAAAAAAAATTAGAAATTAATAATTATATTTATTTAAGACGTAATGAAAATTCCATACATATCATATTATTGAATGATTAACATAATTGATATTATAAATATCCAAATAAATGTTAATTTAGAGTTTAGATGCATTACACTAATTTATAGGTTAATATAACATTTTAGGATTTATTTAATGTATTTATTTTGAAGTAATCAAGTTTTTTTCACTTTCACAAAAACCAAATACTAAATATTATCAAAATTGACATTAATGACTTTTAAAAATAAAAACTATATTATTAAATGATATAATATTCCTAAAAATATAATTATTGTCCAAAGAACTTATATAATGATATATATGTCATTATTTAACCACTTGAGGTTCTCTTGGAAGTTTATAGTATGTTTAATATCCATGTAATATAAAAATACAAGAAGTTATAGTAAATGTTAAAGTATTTAACTAATAGTTAAATCTAAAATATATGGTTAATATGGTGCCCATAACATTCCTAAAACCAATTGGTTGAGAGTATATCTACCCATAATCAACACATAATTTATCTAAATCCATTTTAATCCATTATAAACCGAAAATGTTTATATAATAAAATAATATTTCAAACTTTTCCAAAAGTGACCCTCACCTCTCTTATAAAAGGGTACTTCCCATTCTCATAATTTCATACCTAAAAAACCATTTGACTCGGCGAAAACCTACTGATATGACCTCCAAACTACCTTCAAATCAACCTAGAGGCCTTAATTTGATGAGAAAACCAACCTAAGGATGTCTTTTGAACAAATTAAAAGGAAGAACCTGAAGAAGAGGTAATAATTTCATCTTCTCTTTCAAACATATTTTCTTCATCCACCCCCTCTTTATTTTGTGTTTACATACCTAAAAAATAACTCCCTTAACTTCTACATATTTTGATGTTATTTCAAATATGGTACATCCATATTCATTATTCTATCCATCCTATGAATGACAAAGTCACCATACGTGCGTACGTACGACTTATTGTCTCCAAGTCGAGGTGTAGTTCGTTATTCAACACTTCATTATTTGTATGGGTATAATAATGAGTATAATTGATGTATATAATAAATATAACATGTTAAATATTATATATATATGATATAACATCAAATTACATGCGATTTCACCATCAATAGAATGATATTATCCCTTGTGCTTACATGCGGATTACTGTCTCCATGAATGCGATGGGATTCATTCCCCATCGTAACCATTGAAGAATAATTTTCATTTTAGGATTTAAAATAATGTTTATGAACTTAATATCATTCTAGATATGAATCATATAAATCATATCCCTAACAAACATGACTTATGTATCAGAACATATAAAGGAAAATGAATCAGTTAATACCCGAAACAATGATACTACGAAATATTATTAACAAAGCAATATTAGAAGATCATATATGATATCATATTTATGTATGTTTTTCATGTATAATTTAACAAAAACTATTTAACTATTATACATGAGTTAAAATACCCTTGACTAAAGAAAATTATAAGGTAAGGGTTAAATGTACAATCTCTTTATTATCCGAGGTTGTTTATATGTAACTATCTACTGGCAATTCTTTATCATCCACATTCGTGTTTCTTAAAAATATATTTCAAAACATTTTTAAAATTTCCTAGATTACGGGTTAAATAAATATATACCCTTGTTTTATTTTTTATAAATTTTTTTAAAATGAATCTTTCCATCATTTTCCAAACAAGGTGCTTTATAACCTTTTCGAGAAATTAAGGTAAGAATGTTTTTTTAACTTATACAATTGGTGCAACTATTTTACACAATTATATCATCTTCAAAGATTCCATTACAATATTATAAGAATATTTTTAAAATAAATTATTAAATATTGTAATTATGTGACTTTAAATTGATTTCAAAATAGAAAAAAGATATTTCTTTCAAATAGTTTGGATTTCATCTATTTCAACATCTTCTGACAGATTTTACCCTTGTTTGAAGTTGATTTTTTATGAAATAATCATCCATATTGTATTGAAGTTTTTGTGATATGATTGAGTGTGGATGTCTTATTTTTATATCATTCATGGTTTTTGGTTGATGAATTAACATTTCATTTGCTATTTTCTTATGAATGTTTATCTTTTGTTTCTACCTTTTTATATGAGGAATGCATTAGACAAAGTAAGTGATGGGTGGAGCCTGTTGTAGCTCCTCGATGCATCGGTAGGTCTCACGAGACAAACTATTGTCTTGGAACAAGGCATTGACCGAATCATATTTCTAGTCTTCAAACGAGGCCTTGACTATGTGTTTATGATGTCTGGAATTATGAATTCCATCAATATGAAATTTTATTGATATTACATGTGATTATTCAAATAATATAATATCCATGTGAATAAGTAAATGAAATTATTTGATTTATATTTCCAATATTATACTAACTTTTATGTTTAAAAGGCTTGTGTTTTCGCCGTATACATTTCCTTAAATGTTTAGCCATATTTCTGAAAATTTACACTATTTTTTTATCCTTAATGAGCATCTGATCTCAAACCTTTCATATGTTTGTCTTTACCAAAATTTTAAGAAGTGTGTTATTATTGTCGTTTTGGGATAGGATAAGGGATAAGAGTGTGTTCAAAGGGGACACAATGTTGTTGTTTTTTTATTTCATGATTAAATGTAAAAATTATGTATGTATCTAGTACTTCCAAGGATATAAAACAAATCGGCCTTTTGATACAAGATATCTTGTGATCAAGTCAATGTTATGTAGTAAATCAACTACTCTAGTTAACTAGGGTTGGGGTGTTATAATAAAAATATGTATATAATTTATAATATATTAAATATATATTGAAAATTTCATTTATAAATTTTTGTCAATATAACTTATAAATTACATTGAAAACAATATTTATATACACATATTCAAAATTATTTATATACCCATAATTATCTATAATAAAATTATTTATATACACATAATAAAAATAATTAATTCATGGTAATTAAAATTATATATATATTTATTTATTTATATAATTTATAAGTTAAAAATTATTAATATAAAATAATAAAAAATATTATTTAAAAAATATTTAATTCAAAAGGTTAATTTCAAAATTAATATTAATTGAACAACTAAAATTAAAAATAAAAAATAAATAAACAATATTAATTGAAAATGATTATTCATTCAGAAATATTTATAAATTATTCAATAAAGATAATACATTTTTTCTATATTCATAGTTATATATAATTGAAAACACTTATAATATTTTTAATTATTTATGTACACATAATCAAAATTAATATGAATTTATTGTTATTATTATTTTTAAATTATGTCAATGTTATATAAAGATTATTTAAAAATTAAGCTTAATAAAATATTTATGTACACATGAAAATACTATTTGTTTTTATTAATCATCACAAATATGTTAATTTATATAAATACTAATTTAAGAAAACATTGAAAAACAATTTACATGGGATATGGTTAAAAACCAATGTTAATCATTTATTCACTTCAAAACACTCAAACACATGGTTTGAAAATAATTTGGTTAAAATAAAAAATTTAAAACCCACAAGCCTATTCACTCATCTTCTTTCAAAATTAATACATAAATTGTGATTCCTTATGGAATTTTTTAAAACATATGGCATGAAAATCATTTTATACAAAATTTACATTTAGAAACTAAAATTGGTATCAAAAGAAACATTATATTAAATATTAAAATTCTTTTCTGAAAACAACATTTTCATTTTACAAAAACACATTTTATGGAATTACATTTCAATAAGAGGGTTGAAAGTATCTCGAAAAAAATATTTTCTCCAAATGGAAATTTGTAGAGGAATATCGTTAATAAAGAAAATCTTTTAAACCAACAAGATTTTACATACATTTATAATGTGACAACACCGATGGTGGATCAACCAACACATCCAAAACAACATTGAATGAGCAGCCACATAAGGACATGATGGGGTCTAAAACACAAGATCATGTAAATGGATTTGATAGAAAACAGAGTCATTAATGACACCTCTTGTATACCAAAACCATTGGGAACACACTCAATAAGGAAAAAACTAGAGTTAAACATGGAATGTCAGAGAGTAAGAGATTTAAATAATCCTGAATAATCCCAAACATCATGAAAATATCAAAAATAAGGTAGAGGAGTGAAGGGGTAAAGACCTAGATAGAAGAATATTGTGATTAAAGAGGAGAATCTATAATCACATACCTTGGATTGGAGGGGATCGATTATTTGAGACCATTTATGAAGAGTGGTGTTTGGGGGTTAGGTTTTGTGAAATCATGAATGGTGTAACTGAGGAGGACTCTTTTTAGGGTTCTATTTAAAAGTCAGTGTAAGGATTTTATCAGCACTTTAAAAAAATAGATGATAAAAATTAGTTTTATTTCTGTTAAAAATCTAATCATTCATAAAACATTTCTTAATCAGCATTTTTTACCACCGATAAGGATATATCATTATCATCACTAATAAAAATTATCATTTTCTGTTCTAAAATCCTAGCACAGATGAAGATATATTTTGTCATCAACCTTTTAGCGCTGATAAAACTAAATCTATATCATCACTAAAAATCCATTGGTATACACCCATTTTTTATAATATAATAAATTTAGTAAATTTTTTAAATTCATATATTTATAAATAAACATTTAATTAATTACAAATATGTATTTATAAAAATATTATAATAAAATATATGTACTGGTTAAATTTATTTATTATAATTTTGTAATATATTAATATAAATGTATTTATTATTATAAATAAATAATAAATAATTAAAAATACTTTTTTTAAAATATATATATATTTATACAATTATATATAATTATTTATTTATTTATATTTATATAATTATTTATTTATTTATATTTATATAATTATATATATTAATATAATTATGAATATTTATATAATTAAATATATATAAATATATATAAGAATATATAAATGTATATTTTTTAATATATTAATATATATAATTATAAATATAATCAATATATTTATTATAATTTTATAATAATTAAATAACATATAAAAATTTACAATTATAATTATAAATAAATATATATATAAAATATGTATTTAATTTTATATACATATAAAATTATATATACATTTATTAATATATAAATATATATATTTACTCAAATATCTTAGCCATGTGTTTGATGTCAACCGATAACCCCAAAAGTTATTAAGAAAATAAAATCATACAGGGAGAGAAAGAAGAAAGGAAGACAATGAAAAAAATGCGTACATCAAAATAAGAGAACTTTATTAAAAATTCATTCTCTTTAATTCATTATAAATCCCAAATTCTTAAGAAACATTCCAATTCCCATTGGATGTTGACCTCACACCCGTGACTTTGCCCTATGTGTGGCATCAAAATTTTCATTTGATGATGATTCAAATGAACCCCTTAGAGTACAGATGATCTTAAATATTGAATAAAAAACCCAAAAGTCAATTTTTAGATTATATCAGAATCTATATCCTAATTTTATGGATTAGAATTTCTTAATTTATATGTAGTCATTGAAACCAAACACATTCAAGTTGTCTATAAAAAAAGGTGAATTAATGTAGTGAGAATACCATCCTGGCACCTCCTTGCTGAGACATAAAACTGGTCTTTCACTATTCTGGTCATCTGGAGGGGTGATATAAGAGTTCTTTACATGTGAAATAGCACATTCCTCATGTGTGGACGTTCCAAATGTGATATATTTATTTTTCAGTAGAACACTAAAACTATGTCGATGGGATCACCCCACACTTTTCAAGATATCATCACTCTTGATTTGGACAACCTTTTGTGAAATATTCAATTGTGACTCCTCTATTTTGGATTTTTTAGGGAAAACCAATCGAAATCCCTCTTTATAAAACAATTTTTTTGTACATGTAAACGTGGACCCCTGCATAGTCATATGCTCATGATTAGTAGAATTATGTAATTTTTGATCATTTATGACACCTATATATGTTTCCTTCATAGAATTAGGAATATGGCCATGATTAACACCTTTTATACATTCATGAGGGGTGATCTTAACCTTCTCTAGGACAATTTTATCCCAATTAGTAGAGCCTATGTGAACATATTCAAAAAGGGCTGCATATGATTTATTTTCTACCCCCTTATTGGCAGAAAATATATCGATTCTAGAAGTCCAACAAACTATATCATTCTTGTGAACAAGGGAAGTTTCATGATGATATTTCTTCCCCTTGATATTTACTGACTTTATAAAAACAACATCCATCATATATGATGAATCCATAACAACCTCACTGGAAACATGATATTGATCTTCCCCAGCCTCCAAAGTGTTCTGATACACAGCAGTAGGGGAAACAACTTTGTGATCCTCCTCCTCGCCCTACAAACAGAACTCTTGACCCCTACCTAAATGAGTATACATCTTAAAATGAATAAGAGATGTAGTGTATGATGAAAGAACATTCCCAATTAATGTATGTTGAATTCCCACCACCATGTTCCCTTGAATACGAGAATGTTCCTTAAAATTGAATTTGTTGGAGTTAGTTGACATCATAGGTCTATTAGCATAAGAACACTGTAGGTTTCTACAAAATTTGATTTCCACATGCTTAATAAATTTTCATTGAAAATAGAAATCACGAAGTCACCCATATTCAATTTTCAATTCCATCCTTAATTGAGAAGTAATAAGAATAATACTCTTGATATGGGTGGTATAAATGTAAACGTCAAATATAATAATATAAAAGTATCCATAAAAAGAATGTTCATTTCAAGTATTAGACATAATAAGAATTATAAAAGCTGAAGAGATGTCCCCTAAGACTTGGGGGTTCTAGAAAAGCCACATGAGTACATGAATACTGATCCATGATTGTCTGACCGACTTGTTGGCCATTGTTGTATTAAAAAAGGATCCGATTATTTATTTTTAAGAACAATAAGTTTAATAGAAACACTATCAAATCACCAAGATATGACCTTGTATTCATTTATCAATAAGGCAATATGAAATTACCAATTACTAATTGAGGTGATTCAAAACCTCCAATGCCCCATATTTGAGTTAACAATATCCACGAACCATCATGGTTCAAGGGTTTTCCTTATGTGGGATAATCGGTCAAAAAAGGATCAATAAATTTCAATCTTCAAAATTATCAATAAGAACCATAAAACAAGCTTCAAAAAATTATAGTGCTCTATTACAAGTAATTTACTTTCTCGGAGCAACAAGAACCTCCAAAAACAAGAGAAGAATCATTGTTAACCATCATAGGTATAAGGGAGAAGCTTCTTCCCTCTTTGAAATTTTTCTTTATCAACAAAAATTTAATGCCAAGTATGAATTAAAGTATCCTGCCTCAATTTTATCAGCAACCCTCTTGGATGGGCCATTGAACAAATTATTTAGGTGGATGTAGTTTGTATCGATGAATTTGGCCATCAGAAACACTAATCTCCATGAATTCATTGAGAGGGTAGATTTTAGACTACTCTTCCACTAAAATAAGAATATATATATATATTGTTTAAATTTCTTTATTATAATTATATATAACAATTATTATTATTATAAATGAATATATTTACAAAGTATTTTTATATAATTATAAATATATTTATATAAATACATATATTTATATACCTAAAAATATTTATATATTTATATATAAATATATAAAAATTATTGAAAGGGGTTTTAGTGTGAGTTGGAAACCCACACTAATACCCTTGATATTTACTAGAAAAAAGTAAGTACAATGGCAAGGAGGTAGCGAGTTCAAGGATGTGTTGCATACAACACCATCAAAAGACAACAAAATATACCAAGAATGTAATGTATCCATTCAAACCACTGACCGTCCTACTTAGTTCACCTATCACTTCCTAAATTTTACTCTATTTATCAAATTCATGGGTTTCCCTATTCTATAGGGATAGTGACCCCTTTTCAACATATTTCCAAACTAGCATGATTCATTATCAGTGGAAGATGTGTCAAAACAACTCCTTGAAAAGTGTCAAGAATCCTACTTCGGGGAAAAACCTAAAATGTCCAAATTTTGGTTAGAGAATATTCTATCATCAATGTTTGAAAATATTATTTTCATGAATGAAATATAATCATTATTTGAATGGGAAACAAAATCAATGTTAGAATAAATAATTTTTGTCTCTGAATAAAACCAAATGGCTATTTCCACAACATGATCATGAGGCAACATCTTCTTCTCATACTTCCCTAGTGGTTTGAGGATGGAATTTTTGATCCTTGACTCGTCACATTACTTGTATGTATATTTTACGAAGATATTAAAAATATCATTAATGGTGTCAGAAAAATTAGGGGTGAAGGAAAATCTCTAATCTACAAACATCGTGGGCCTAGATTTTTCGGACCATGAATAGTCCCCTTATTCATGATAGATCATTTTAATGATTTGGATTGCATGAAAGTGTTGTAAATGAGCTTCTCCTTCCCCTTGAAATCAAAAGGAGTTAGGAGATCTTCTTCATTCAATTGCATGTTAACTTCATCATGGGCATCATGATCTCTATCAGAATATGGTCTCTCTATTATAATCAATTTTTTTTTGGCAACTCTTGATTATTAACATTAAAGTAATCATATCTATGTACCTTTGTATAATTTCTGTCAACACTATTAAAGAAAGATGAATTCTGGAAAAACTCATTATTAGGTTCTAGGATTAAGGTAATTGCACCCTACACCTATATAATGGAACGCTAACAGGACCCAATAAGCCTATTTTCAGATTTATCAAGGGTAATAAGTATATACGATTTTAGTTATCAACACATAAACTAGAGTTAAGGATATCACAAACCACCCATATTTTCTCTTACTCAGGGACATATGTAAACTTCATAGGTTATGATCTGGTCTTTCATTATATGAAGCGGAATTCCTGGAACAAATTCCAACCTCATAACTAGAATGAGGCACAGGTTTCCTTCTACCTTCCAAATTCTCTTTATGCATTGAAAATAATGTATCCCTGCCATTTTATATTTCATTAGAAAAAGGTTTGCTTCCATAAAATCTATGGATATTTATATATTTGGAATCCACGTGTCTAACCGATTTCCAGATATTGTAGAAATCAGTTAAGAATTCAATTTCAAACTCCTTCACTTTTAGAAATTAAAATAGAACTATCCAGCTAAGGATTAAAAAAATTCACACCCACAAGGACCCCAGCATTATAATCAAAATACAGGTTGTCATCAATCATTAGGGGAGACCTAGTGTTGGAAGAGACATCTTTCAAAACATGTGGGTTCCAAAAGACGTATATAAGACCATGAAACACGATGAAAACATGGACATTGGTATGTTTATACTGATGTGGATTAAATGTGAGATTCTATTTCAAAAGCATGAACAATCCAGGGTTTATGTTGTAGAATTTTGAGATCTAGACTGAAGAAAACTAGAACTTAGACTGGAAAACACAGTGAAAGTACCCCTTCCTAATGTTAATAAATATATTTAAAAAGTATTTTTAAATAATTATAAATATATTCATATAATTATATATAACTATAACCTCACTCGTACAACTGAACAACACCATATAGTCAACTCTTTTTTAATGAATTAATTCATATTTAAAAAAATAATAATTAAAAATAGATAAAAATATTTTAAAATTACATGTTACTAATATATAATATTGAATGTCTTGTATACCATTCTAAGAGGTCATAATTATAGTAGAAAACATAAATGATTTATGAAAATTAATGATAAGTTAAATTGATCATGTAGAAAACAATATACATGATGTAACTTAAATTCAAATAAGAAAGTATACTTAGGAATATTGAAATTTGAAAATTGATATTTTGAATGTAAAAATTAAAGATATAGTTTAAAACATCAGAAACCAATGAAATTTTTTTCCCTGAATGGTTTCTTTCTGAAAAATGGTGATTTAGGTAACGTCACTTAAACTTTATAACCTTATATGGTGTGTCCTTACTTCAGATAGATTGGTTTCATGTATGTACTTATTTGTAAAATCCCTCGAGTAGTGGATCGAGTCATTGCTGTTGTGGATCCCCTATTATGTTTGTTCAGTCCACATTGATGTCGATCAATGTAGTAATAAATATATGTGAGGGAATAGAAACTGAGAAATATGGTATGTGTACATGGGGGTAGTAATTAGAAACCCAAAAATGTAAAAATTACATGTTCATAATATGCATACACTATAATAACAATATAGATTAGGATAAATAGATATTTAAAAACTAATTTGAAAATAATAGTATCATGCATCTTATTACATTTACTTTTAATTTCGTCGTGAAATATCAATCAACTTTTTCATTATTTTAAATTATGTTTTCCTTCATACGGGTTGATCTTCAATGGCATTGCATATTGTAGCTGAGTCCCATGGAATTCTAAAATATAGTTGGACTACATCATCAACATCAAACTCAGTCAAAAGATGTTTTTTAATAAATAAATAACTTTAATTAATATGTATCAGATAATATAGAAAACTGATATCATTGAAGAATAATTTTTATGTTTTACATTTACCATTAGAGAAGAAGAAATAAAGTATATAGTTTAATCATAGAGGAAATAAAATTGACAAGAAATGTTTTTATATTTTTAGTTCGATTGATATCCTTAAGACAATAGTCAACGAAGATAGAAAACACACCCCTCAGTGGAAGAAATATTTTTAGTTTTTGTAACGTATCCAGGAGTTTAATACTAATTCATGATGAATCACTAAAAAATATTCATAACACAACAGAAATAGAAACATACAAATTATTAATTAGGGATTTACATAAAGGAACAAACTATTCTTGTTCACATAAAATAACAAAACCTTGTGAGAATCGATGAAATAAGATGACATAATAAGGGAAGGAAAATAAAAAATCTTATAAAAGAAAAATATTCACATAATAAAAAAACTATAAGACGTTATAAAATTAGAATAAAAGATAAATAATAATAGAGACACGAGTTCAATAGATAATATAACTACATAAGATATCAAATTATTATAGAATATTTTAATAAGAACATTTCTTAGATAGAGGAACGGTGAATAGAGAGGAGGGAGGTGAACGGAGATTGGGACATAAATGGCGGTGAACTGAGAATATGATGAAGGAGTGTCTGAGGTGGGAGTTGTGAATGAATATCCAACGTGATTGGTAGGACTGCCAGTGACTAGGAGATGAGGTACGATGAATAAAGATGGGGATGAGGAGAGGAGGAGTGCTAGAGACGGGGAATAGGTAGAGACATAAACGAGGAACTAGGAGTGTTAGAGATGGGGAGGTGAAGAGTGGTGTACGGAGGTAGAGTAGGCAGAGGCTGAGATGGAGGAGGTGGAGAGGGTAGTCGACGAGGGAGATTGAGCCACATGCAGAGTTGAAAACCCTATGTTAGGGATGGAACCCGTGAGTGATTGGTTTTGATTTTAGAGGAAATGGGTTGCAATATTTTCTGGATGGGATTGAAATGATGAGGGGATGACACGTGTATTTGGGAACAACCAATATTATTTTGTATAATTGATAATAGATTAAATATAATTATATATAATTATATAAGTTTCTATATATATAATGATAAATATAATAAATATATTTATTATAATTTTATAATTATTTAAATATATCATTATTCATAATTATAATTATATATTAATATTTTTAAAAATTATTTATATATATAATTAATTATATATATATATATAATTATATATATATATATTTATAAATTAATATATATTTAGTAAAAATGGTGTGTACAATAGATTAAATCCATGGTCCTGGAAATTTATAAATGAAAAGAAAATACACATATGAGAGAGAATGTGTTGAAATGGAAACTATTTATCCTCAATAGTACCAAAAAAACACAAGTTACCATCTTCTGTATCTTCTTCCCCTTTCTCAGGGAATCCCCAATCACTTAGGTTCATTCCCTTATTCCATTTCGTAGGATCGTTCCACTCAAATTACTGGTCACCCCTGCTCGATGAATCATCACCATCATGAGACTCTCCATATCATTCATCTTTCCTGATAGAGGTAACATAATCAAAATAACCATCATATCAGAGATTTCAATGCCTGAGAGGTACAATTCATTAAGACAACTACCAAATTCCTCATGGAAAATATCATTACTAATTGATCTATTGAAAATATATAGCAATGTGAAATTAATTGGTCTGGGCTTAACGACCAGAATGGAAATGGCATCCACCCTAGCATCCACCCACCTTTCCAATGTGCTGATAACTATATAATCACTACTAACATAAACAAAACTCTCATTCAATGAGGTTGCAAGGAGATTTATAAAAACAACATGAATAAAAAGAGAAGGATAATAAAAATTAACATCTCTTTAAATGTATTACTCATTAAATACTTCTCGAGCCTGTTTAAGTGATCCATAAATCAACTACACCAACCAATATAATACAATAATTTATAATATTCTAAACACTAGGGTGGGTCTTATGTTTCTTAGATGTGATCAGTTAAAATCCTTCATCATCCACCACATTGGATTTCTATTTTCTCTTAGGAGTCATCAGATGATTCCATTATTTATGATCAATTTTCTCTTGAATAATGGAATCTCAATCAAATTTTCTAGAGGATTCAATTCCATTATAACATAATCCTTCTAACATTAAACCACATTAAATGATAGTTTCTCATTTTCTGCTATCATCCCATCCTTTTCACTGAGCATGCCCCTTCCTGATGGGATGTCAACCTCTTTAGTGGCTATAGGAAGAATCTTTTTCACCACATGCACATCAGGGCCACCCTCTAGTTGAGTGGACAATGAATACTATAATGAACCTATCGTCCTCTATATAGGATTCCCCATACAATCCCTTTTCAGGTCCCCATTAACAAAACAAATTTCATAAATAATCTTACATTGGAATTACCCTGGCTTATATCGAATTGAATGAAATTAAACACAAAAAATATGAAGATTCTCATACTCAATACTCAGATGAATATCATCATTCAAAATAGAGAGGGTTACCTAATGAATATGGATGGCACTAAGGCCACCTCCACCAACATTAACATAATTGGGACAAAGCACACTTGCTCTGTCTCTTTGTCCAGCCAGGTTAGACTCCATTGGAAGTAGGAATATCACAAAATATCTTCAAATTACAGAGGATCCAATTAATACCATGAATCCTTAACCCATACCTCATAAAATACGTTGTTCAAATTTGAATGTTAAATATCTGGACTCTATTCATGAATTTTCATCGTGCATAGCTTCAAATACTGGGAACCAAAACTCAATGCTTATTGTTTGATATTATTAGAGGTAAAATGGAAATGGAATAATCTGCTTCCAAGTGACACACATTTTTAGTTGAAGAATTCCAAAATCATAAAAACCATGTGAATAATATCATCCATTTTCCAAAGATTCTCACCCCTCTAAATGGAGACCCTTGTAATAGTTGAGTTATTACTGATTAACATCCTTTATGGGACTGATTCAATGTTTTTCTCCATGATAGAGAGATAACCCTCTCTGAAAACCCATTTAGTGGATGAAATCATAATAAAAGAAATTGATTGTGGGCATCCTTCTAAATCTGACTCCTAAATGTATCCATGAATCCCATCCAACTATGCATCATGAACTGAGGATATGAGTTCCTCTGTACCCCTCATAGCCTGATTTCATCAAGTGAACTTCCATCACCCCAAGAGCCTTGATCCCACACCCCTTTCTCCATCATCATAATTATATTAATTATTTAAAAATACTAATTATAATTTTATAATTATTTAACCATATATATATTTATATCTATACTAATAAATAATTTTATTTGTAAATAATTTTTTTGTAATTATAAATACATATATATAAATATATACACCTAAAATAATGTGAACCATGAGTAACACATTCCCCCTAAAATTTATTAAGAATTAAAATGACACTATGTTCTTGGAAGGAGGGTTAGAAATGAAAAACATGCTCAATACGAGAAAATAAAATAAGTCATATTTTTCCACCCCATTCCTCAAGGGATTAGACCACTCCTCAAATGTGAAGTAATATTTGGTTTTTGATACATTGTACCTGCTCCAATAATCAGTTCATTTGGTGCCACTTCTGATCCAAAGATTGAATCAATGGTGTCTTGTGTGGATTCATTTTCCCCAAACATTTCTCCACCATCATTCTTAGTTTCATATGGGTCATTATAAGCATTCCCAAGAATATTTTTATCAGAAATTATATCACTTTGAGAATGACTTCCCAACACCCCATGTCTCTTCTCTTTACCAAATGCAGTTGATTTGACCTTCCAAAATTGTGGCTTATTGAAAATATCACTGAATTTATCTACCTATTACAGTTAGAATTACATGATAGTAGTTCCATTAATATAATCATGTGAACTAAAAATAAATTCAAATACAGTGATGTCGTTTCACCCTTCCAAGATAAATATAGTGTCCAAGAAACTTGGGAGTGCTTAGTACTTTTAGGGGTACTGTAATTTTGGAATATCCTCTACAGCTTCCAATATGATTCTGAAGGGGATTTTATTTTAATATAATTAATTCACCTATATTTCTTCAATATATTATTTTAAAAAATGTTCATGAAAATTTATTTTTAGAATTGTTCAGGATGCCACCTTCATTTTGAATGTTTCTCATCTACAGAGTAGGGTTCACCCTAGTGGATCTTGTTTTCCTCTTGCTGCCACCACCATTTAAATACGAATCCTCCAATATGTTAGCTTCATATTGATTAGGTTAATTATTTTAGGACCACTCTACTTGCTCAGAACATTAAAAACTTATAAAAATAGTAGGATGATTTACCTTAACAAAAAAATTGTGAAATGCACAAATTATATTGTCTCCTTCCAAATTGATGGGACAAGCCCATACCATGTCATTTTTGGTGTTTACCATGTTACCATTTTCTAAGATATAATCCATATGGTCACCTCCTTCATGATTATTCAATAGAATATTCATATCATCCCTAAAGTCTATTCCGATTACTTTATCCTATAAAACATCATTCCTATCATTCCCCCCTCAATGGGGGTCAGTCCGACAATCCACTGTTATCAAGCTACAATGAACTATTCAAGGAACCGTCATTTATCAAAAACATTATGTAGAATCGATTTTCATCCTAAAGGTTTTGAAATTATGTCTCTTACACAAAACATAAATATATTGCTGAAACCCTTACAAAAATCAAGATATTTCTTAATAAAAAATAATGAGATCAATCCAAAAGTCAGTATCCAATAATTTAATTAATTTGATTAAAGGGGAGATATGGTCATCTTCAACAAGAATCATTAACAAGTACCCATATATGCCAATTTATTTATCCTTTTCCATATTTATTGGGACACATACCACCGTTGAAATGTTTTCATAGGATTTTATAGTTCCAAAGAAAACATCGTAATCCCTATATGAGATCAAAAAATTGTTGATTGATTTATTAACATTTTTAGGAATTAAGGATGGATCCTAATCCCATATATTCTTGAATCAAGGATTCAAATAAAAGTACCCCTACCACATTATTTTGATTTCAAATCAACAGAGGGGAAGACAATGTCAGAAAACCTCTCCCTAAAGAGGTAAGATGCTGATTATTAGTGCCCTAGAGAATCATGTGTCACTTATTAATATAATGGAGACTCAATTTACACTCCTTCACTGGTAACATGAGATGAAACATAAGATAATTCTTAGATTATTTTATTATATATAATATAATACCTTGTGAATATTCAAAAAAATCGATATCTCCTTTTTTATTAATTCGTTGTGACATAGAAGAAATGTAATAGAGCCCATAAAAAAATTGATTCGCTACTGTAGAAACAACCTCCTGCAGGGGGTCCGAGTTTTTCAAAGAAGCCACCTCATGAACATTTGGATCATCCCTAACTACAAATGATTTGGGGATTGAAGGATTAATCACCTCGCGAGCTTATTAGAAATGCTTTCCTAATTTAAGGAAAATCCTAGTATCTGAAATCTTTATCAGGATATTGAGATCAAACGTGTTGTGGATCACCTGGAAAGGTTGATCCTTAAGGATCCCAAGATAATAAACACTATTTCCATGAATCAAAGCCAACAAATCTGGGACAATGAAGATAAAGAATCCCCATTGCTGCACATAGGCTCTCAAAACTCCATCTCCAATCACTATAATTACACATAATTATACAATTATTATATATATATAATTACATACAACCATAAATATAATAAATATATTTATTATTTAGAAACATTTATTATAATTATGTAATTATTTAAATATATATTAGTTTTTTATGATTATAATTATATATATATATATTTTGTAGTTTGGGTGGCGCCTGAGTTGTAAACCATGTAATTCTTCATCTAAAAAACGAAGTTCTAATAAAGGAATGACCAAGGGGAATTTATCAGGCATGTAGTGACGTGGGAATGATGCAGGAATGGTGATGTAGCTGGGATGATGCAGGCATGATACTACACTGGGTCATCAGAACATGATCAAATTCCACTTGTCCTTGGGGCTACAAGCTTTGTAATGGGTCTCCCTCTGCCCATAGTTTAAGAGGTCTTTGATTTCATAATTAATAGAGTCTTTAACCCCAACTTTTAAAAAATATTTATATATGTTTCTATATAATTATATACACATATAAATAATTTGTGAATATATAAGTATATATAATTTTAAACATAATAAACATATTTACTATTTAAATATGTATTGTATAATTTAATAATTATATATATATATATATATTACTTTAAAAATAATTATAATTTTTAATAAATATATGAATAACTATTTGAATACATTTATTATATATATAGATTTATGTATTAAAATATATTATTTAATATATAAGTATATATAATTAAAAATATAATAAATATATTTTTTATTTAAATACCAAGACAACAAATACTTTGGGTTTTGGCCCATGATCCCAAATTTAATTGAAAATAAAATAACAACCAAGTACAAGGAAATGTATGAAGGTATATGAAGGCTGTTATAACCTCTAACTCAAATAGTGAAGGAAAATATTCATACATGTGAACACCCACCACCTATGCCCCTTAGATGACGAACCCTCTTCCATGTTTTGGGCTTCTGCGATTTCTCATCATCCACATGAGAATTATTATCTTCATTTGGTGGGGTGGTATCAACAACAGACTTAGGATTCTACTATAGAGATGGACCAAATCCCTATAATGATACTTTTAGATGATAATTTATCCTTTCTTTGATAGTCTCAGTAATAAAAAATTTCCCTTCATCTCGTATAAATCATTGTGCGTAAATTAATTCATAATGGAAAACCTCATAGATCCTAGATCTAATAAATTTGTTAATAAGTCTATATAGACTTTTACCAGAGGCTTTTGGAGTCAATGGATGCTCAATTATTAGCACCATGCATTCCATTTTGGGGAATATGATATCTTTCACCTCCTCTTACTCCATTGGTCTGTACATAGGTTAATGGCCAAGAGAGATGGATTTCCTGTGAGTGAACAACTAGAAATCATCATCCTTAATGAGGTTATTATTTTCCTTAGTTCCTATAAATTACATGATTTACCGATTCAATTCAAACAGTTGATCAATAAAAGAACTAGTCTCCATGAATTTATTAGGGACCACTTCAACCATATTGTTTTTCCATTACCTGTGGACCTAGATAAAGATAGGTACTTCCACAATTTATTATCTGCATGTTCATGGACATCATTTTCTAATTAAGTCATAACATAAGATAAATAATAATTTTTAGACACTAATTATATTTTTCTACACATGCCATCTCTGGTAGAGTTAAAATTGGGTGTCAGCAGCCACTCAACTTCAGATTTAATATCCTCCCAAATTTTCTTTATGCATGAGAACTATTTTCCCATATATGAACCTCTTGTATGGATATCATATTGATCATCCTTTTTTGTAAACATTATTTCTTATGCAATATTATCAGGAGAAAATTAAAATAATTGAATATCCATAAGGATAATAGAAACCATCCCTACTTTAGCATGGGAAGAGGATCAGTTGGATCCATTTGGTCCTGAAATATTACTTGTTTCTCTTTCCACCAAGAAGCATATCTGCTGGAAAAGCTTTGAATTTTTCTTTATTATTAGAATAAAATTCATTTTCAATATTATAATTAACATGATAATGACCAATAAATTTAAATAATGACTAATTCAATTTGTTCTATTATAGTTATCAAAATCATGTTTGATTATTTTACATAATGAATTAAACAAAAAAATCTACTTATACACAACCGTTAAACGAATTAAATCATCATTATTTTAGAATAAAATATTTTATTTTAGTTGATTTGATAGATCACATCCACCATGATTATATAATTATGCCCAAAACATCCAATCTCTACATCCTTCTCTATTCGAATTAGAGAGACAATCAAAAATGCAATATCATTCATAATATTTGGAAGAATGTAAATGAAATTTAAAGAAATACCATTCACCTATACCTTTTAAAAGCTGTTATTGTATTACAATTTTTTAAAATAGATATTCCAATGCTATATAAGAATAAAATTAGGTTTGAGAAAAAGATAATCAAATACCCACGATTGGAACTTATAATGATCAGAAGGGAAGATCGCATAGAAGAAACCTCAACCAATCAAAATGAATCTCCATCAAGAGAGAAACCAAATATGATAGATACATTTGAAAAGATCATCCAATTTATAGTGTTTCTCCCCCTTCAATAAATAAATTCATCCAATAATCAAAAGCATACACATTTAGGGCCTCTCATTCACTAAAATCAATGTTATTTGAATGGTGTGTCGTGTTTTCCTTCCAAATGATGAATTTGTTGATCTCGTCAACATCATACTTGAATGATCACACATAATAATTCATCCCATCACTTGAATCCAGAAGTGCATCATCACCCACTCTCAACAACCAATTTCACAGGGAGAAAAACTCTATAATACAACAAACAACATTGAGATAAGGAGGTCTGATTATGGGTACTATGAGAATATCCAAGGAGGTCAACAGAGCTTACTTCCCCAAGTACCACCCTCCTTTATAATTAAAATCTATTTATTATAAGAATAGAATTATTTATATATAAATGTATATTTATTTATTTATAATTTTGAAAAAAAAATTTGAAACATTATATATATTAATAATTTTATAATTAACTATTTTAGTACATACAATACAGACACATGTTATATATATATGTATATATATATATATTTACATCCCACATACACATGCACATAGACACACACACACACACACACAGACATATATATATATACACATACACCATATATATTTACACTAACAAAAATCGAACACACACACACACAACAAAATGTATACGCATATATGCATGTAGATATTAATATAAATATATATGTTCAAATATCACATATTAACAATACATTTTTCATATTTATGTAATTATTTAAATTATTAACAAATATATATATATATATATATCAATATATCATATTTATATTAATTGTATACATTCATTTTATTATTAAATTTCATAAATAGACATTAAATTTTGAATATAAATTATATAATTATATATATATATATATATATTTTAATAATAATTTTTATTAAAATGTTTTATCAGCACTATGAAATTTACAGATATTGGTGAACCTTTATCAGTACAAATAAAAGCACTGATAATGTGTGAAATTTTATAGGATCAATTTTTCCATGATCAAAATTAACTTTATCAAAACCTTTAGCTAGAAATAATAATGGTTTTCCTTTTTTCATCACTTTATTTAGCAATAATAAAATTTAGTGCTAGCTAATGTGAAATCTATTATAGTGAGTGAAAAAATTCCCTAATACCCTTATAAGTTTATAAACATTGTGGTTGGAAATTATATACCTTTTTCAAATTTACCAATCTTCCTAATTGTTAACTACATAAAAAAATATTAATTATTTCCAATATTTCAGAATATGGTTATCATAGAAAAATACACACTCCACCCCACTAAATTGAGTGATGGTTTTAAGGAATCTTTATTCAATGGTGATATTAATATTTTGGTTTATTGAATCTTATAAAATTTAATTAAACTGCTTATCATAATGTATAAACACAAATTAATATCCCTTATATATTCAAAATTATTCAATACTAACTCTTTAAGTTATATGGGTCTTCTCCACATGGGAAAAAATAATCCAATGTCGTTTTGATGGTAGAGAAAAAATTCAAAAATAATTATTCTTGTGAAAATATTAAATTCTCTTATTCAAAAAGTATATCATGAACTCACTACAATGAATTAATCATTTTTATGATTTCATCAAGTTAATGTTGTGTGAAATAATATTAGATGTTTGGGTGTTTAAAGATAACACCTTTTACTATATTCTTTGACATTTTAATGTTACTTTTATTATCACATCCAATTTTCAAATACTGTTATGATTGAATTATCAGGTCTTATAGTTTTTCCAACAACAACAACATTTTAATAGATATTGATGTGGTATCCAAATACTCAACAACTGTAATGTTAATATAATTTAATTTTTCTTATCAAAATTCTAATTGAAATGCGTATTTCCTATGAAAAATGTTCCATATGAAGTATATTTTTATTTACCTATATTGTTAGTCTTGTTTTCATTTTTAAAATCAAAGAACATGTGATTTTATCCACTTATACAATAAAATACTATATTATAGTAATATTTACCCATCTTGATATTATCTTGTAAATCATGTATGTGACACATTAAGAATACTTAAAAATATTCCGAATTTTTATACAATATAGACTATATCATGAAATAATATTGTTAAATATATAAAAAATCTATTATACTTCAATATTTTTTTAAGATTATCCACTTTTCATCAGATTTACAATAATAATCATTACTTTGGATACATCTCTAGTATAATTAATTCCAAAATATACTTTTTTCATGAGGCCTAAAAATGTAATTCAATATTTTTTATAATTAATAAATGTAAGAAAATGTACTTTTAACCCAATACATGAATTTAAAAATTATTTTTATTTGATTTCAAAAAATAGTAAAAAAATTAGTATTTATCTCATAAAAATTTATTTCATATGTATAGAGAATTTTAATTGTAGTTGATTTTTTCATATCACTTATATAGAGACTATTTTAGCTTTATATTTCCTAAAATTTATTTTATTCAATAAAATATTAAACATAGAAGACCAACCCATTAGTGTTTTCTTTTTAACTATACAGATCCTTATTAAATTTTCACATTAATTTTATAATTTATAAAACCCATGGGTGGTTCAATAAACACATAATATTCTATCTACCTATTCAATAATTCATATTTTACATATATTTAATTCACATTATGGTTAATTTGGGTAATTATAAGAAAAAAAGTCTTGATGATACGTGTATCGAAAAAAAGAAAATCCCTCCTAAAAGATAATTCTCTTAACTCAAAAATATCCTTTACTTGCTAGAATTATCGTGTTTCAATAATTTTTCTTTTTAATATTAAGCTTATTCATGAATATCTACTTAGTTTTAATGTTGTTAAAATTTTATAATTGGGAAAGATTAAAATTATCCTTCATTTAAATTTTATTGAGAAACACATTCATGTTACTCGCCAACATAGTATTATCTATATATTTATCAACTAAAATTTGATCAATTTAGGTCAATAAAACCATATAAAATGTTATTTTAAAATTTTTTATGTTCCAAAAATGTGAAACATGATCACCAATTTTAATCTTCCATTTTATTCCAGTCTAGAATATATCAATTTATATATTTCTATATTTTTTAATTTTTATCTCATATATAATTATAATAAACATCTCCAATAAATTTATCATCCACATAAACAATATTTGAAAAGTATTAACAATTATGTGGGTATTTAATTTCATAATTGCCTTCATCTTTAACATGTTACTTCATTATAATGGTATTATTTTAAAGGAATTTCAAATAAAAAACTAACCATAATGGGTATTCTTTTATTATATCATTTAATGTCCCTTTAGTTAGGAAAATATCCCATTAACATTGTTTTATAAACTTTTTGATCAATTAACCCATAATATTTATCATTGATTTTAATTTAATAAGGACCACTAAATATTCTAAAATGGTTCATTAATTGCTTATTGATATATGAAAATGTATAGGCTATTACATTATAATGATCTCGAAAAAAATCTAATTATATGTATGTCTGGATTATGGATTCAATTATATATTTTCAAAACCATGAGTTATTTGATAGTTTTGGTTTATTATTGGTGTTGGTTGAGTTTGGGGGTTGGTATTCTATAGGATATACATAGTGTATGAATTATTTCTTTAGTGAAAGAAAATACTAGAAACATTGTGTTATGGACCCACTTCCCAGTGGATTTAGATAGAGTGTGGAGCCCCTTGAGGGACACCTTACAACATGTGGCAATCTTCAGGATAGTAAATAGGTTATTGAGTTTACAATGTCTCCATATGTTATTTTGTAACTTTCGTTTTTATTTATATTGATTTGTTTAAATTCTAATTGAAATTAGATGCCCTCATTTTGGTTACCTAACAGCACAACCTCCCCCATGCTCCTCATTGTCTCCCTCTTCTTAAAAACATGTATCCAGTACCTTCAATATGATATTTAGGTGTTCCTCATCCCAATGAATCACTATATGAAATGATAATGATCATTTTATGAAAAAACATAGTTTTTAATCATTTTTAAAACACTCTTCTTTTAATATCACTGCTTTATTTTTTATTCACCATTTTTTAAATTATTAAATTGAACATGATTAATATATGGATATTTTTTATATAGACTCCTAAAAATATGAGGTAGGTAGTGACTATAAATTATACTCATTTTATATATTTTTTCAAGTGATGCATGATAAGTGGTCATATCAAAGGTGTTCTCATGATATAAAACTAATTTTAAATTTTCCCCTTAGAAATTTTTTAATATGGTAAGGATTTTATAGTTTTTGAGTGTTCCTATGTGTGATTTATAAGAATTTATGGTCATAGATTACCACATACTTGAGATAAAGAATTCTTCACCTTAAATTCATACCCAATTATAAGTTCCATGAGTAATATAATAATGTATTATACCGTGTTAGGATCTAATTTCCCTTAATTTATAATTCGAAATGATTTAATATTATAAAATATCATGGAGTTAGCTCAATCAATTAATTATGGGTAGTTATATATGCTACTGGAATCCTGATATTTGTATTTATATTATGGGTTAGAGGTCTCCTCACTTAGTTTTTGTTATTCCATGTAGGGTTTACCTCATACTAAAATTATAAAAAGGTGTTTGGTATGTGATGATAAGATTAGTATTGCTCATTGGGGTATAAGTTTTTATGATAAACCATGTTATACTTGATGTGATCTAGTATGATTATGTGATATTACATTGAGGTACTGATATAATACGGGTCAATATAGTTGATATTTGTGTAAAAACATGACATCATTCTCATTTAATTCTTATTATACTATGTTAGAGTCATGATGTGTATGTCTTGAGATTTGGGTAAACCCAGTACTCCAAAATTGTTTTTCCTATTATAATGTTGGGAAATGATCAATATAATTGTGTCTTAACATCATCATATAAATGGGATTACCTCTCATATTTTTATTTTATTGATATGATATGGGATAAATAATCAATATGAATCTATTTATATTGGTGTGAGTTGGGATATAAGGATCCTAAGGGTTTAAATTACTATAGACAAGGGGTTATATCTTCTAATGTGTCTATATTAACATGCGAAAAAATTAACATGATTTATGTTTAAAACCAATATATACATGGCCCAAAATAACCATTAATCTTTATATTATTTTTAGTGGTGGTCAAGATTCCATTAGAGTTGATATTTTCATAGTCATAGTAATTTACTATCCCATTATACATGTGATCATACAGTTATATATTAAAAACTATTTTTGTATTATCTGGGGTAGATGTTGTCACTCCTGTGGTGTCTTGTATGGAACTCTTGGGTGTGACATTTATTTTTATTTTTACTACGTATTTAGGATTTTTACATATCACTACATAAATTTCCTTTCATAATATGGATTTTTTAGGACACCATTTCTAGTTTAATACTATGTTAAAATCACACTCTATATGATCACATCGATTCACATTTACACAATATTATTCATGAATAATATTAGGTAACAGGCCTTAATTTAAAAGTATTAGTTACAGTTCAATGGTTGGCTCCAAGAGGTAGGACTAGTCGCGGATTTAGGTCCAGTTCTGTAGTCACCTCTAGTATTTTGATTATTTTCAAACTATGATGGATATGATCGACCTACAGATGATATTGTTTTATTATGAATTACATGTGTGTAATTATATAAGTTTATTTTGATATAGGGTGTATCATGTTATACCTTATGGATATACCATACATTAAATTTTCCATTTACGTTTTTATATTTTTATGCATGTACTTATTATTTCATGAAAAATTATTTATGGTTATATGTAGAAGATTTTTAGGTCCACAAGGCTGAATACCATGAGAGGGGGGTGAATCCGGGTATGAAAAATTCAAAATTAAATCTCATTTTAATCTTGTTTTACTGTTAATCAAAACACTCTTCTCTCTCTTTCTCATTGCACAATATAAAAAGAAAGTAAAGCATGCAAAGGACACATCAAATTTTACTTGGTTCACCGCCACTGGACTACGTCCATGGAGCATATGCCGAAAAGTTGTCGGTCGTACCAAATTCACTAAAAGCGCACTGCTGTTTACAAAGTTCGAGATAGATCACTTCTACTCCCATGATCAGTGCCTATACAAAATTTAGGGTCATCTCACTGCTTTCTCAAGGGTCACTCCCTATTTCTCTCTCTCTGGATCACTACCGGTGGAGAGGATCACCTTCTTCCTCTTCCTTTGCTCACTACTCCGTAAAGGATCCACTCACAGTTAATAGACTTGTAGGTCTCTACATTATCTCAAATGAATACATCCTCTGTTGTATGTGTATGCTCTGTTGAAGTCCAACTTTCACCTGTAGATGAATCTCACTTTTCACTGAAGGTATCGGGAAATCATTCAGCTTTCATACAACCCAGAAACACTGCCTTGAATCAACCTTACTTGGCGCTCAATTCAAACCCATCGCGCAAGTCTCAGTGCGCAAGTCACAACTGGTGTGCAGGTCCACCTCAGACACTTGTGCGACATAGAATTATTCAACTCCAAACGTGTGTGAAGCAATTCCCTTTACGCCTAATCCAACATTGGCGTGCAACAAACAATAATCTCCCTTCTTCAAATCTGGCGCGCTAGTCCCAATTGCGCGACACACCATCACCAGCGCGACCACCACACCTATGCAACGGGAGCTCTAAATTTTATATGTGTTTAAATCCATTGGAAATTAGGTGGGGTGTTCCAGTATTTATAGGAATTTTAAACACCCTGCACGATGGCGCGCAAGTCTGCCCTCGGTGCGCAAGTCTCGGCGCGCAGGTCTCCTAACGGCGTGCATGTCACCTGTGCGACCACACCAATACCTGCGCAACCCTCTTTCCTTAGCCATATTTGGAAGTTTTGATCCTGAATAACATTAGGAATTCATGTTTTCTCTCCATCAAGTACACGACACATTAGTCCCTTTTCCAAGACCACTTTTCTCCTTTCGTCGATTTTCAGGCTCAAACATTTGGCAAACACTGGAAAACGGTGCCACATTGTATCTGTTCTTTTTGTACCACCTCCAGACCATCCATTCCTTTTTTGAAATTCTTGAATCAAACATGGATCGTTTACCATAGCTCTTGAACTCTACATTCCACCATGAAATTCTATTTGTCAACAAATTTGTATGTCATTGTTTTTCTTTGTCAACAATCACCACTTAGATTTCCACTTTGTCAACAAACACAATCACCTCAAAATTGATTCAATGATACCATGACGGATTTTTCCCAACAAAGATGGTATTTTTTTATCTATGATTTCTTATAGACCCACACATATAGTTAGTATATTTAGAAATTTGGGGGGTTATGTGGTTCAACATGGTTCATCACTAAACAGTGAGGCTGGCCTTAGTTGTTGCAATGTAATATAAGAGCCTTATTTTAAATTTTATTACAATTTGAAACATTGAAGTTAGAGGTATGATGTTTTTGGGATACAGTATTGGACTTATAATTTGGATAATATAAACTATGTTAAACGAATCTATAAGATAAATGGAATGGTATTGTGGTTCTTATTTATCTAGGGTTATGTTTTCTGATTTATAGATAAATTTGATGCTTGATTTACATTTTATTGGTTTAGTCTTGTGCTAGGGTAGAAATCTAGAAGCTTTCATGCATCATATTTTACATGTAATATTTACATGATGTTAATGTGTTTTTTGATGATTGACTACCATTAATATATTATGGACTCTTGTAATTTAATGTTTCAGTAAAAACTTATATCGTGTTTTCCTTTAAAATTGATTGATGTTTTATAATTGAATGTGATTATGTTTTTGGTTAATTTATTATCAGATCACTGATTTTATTTGTAACACCCTAAGTTTTGACAGTACGCTTCGCTTTGAAGAATACAGTAGCGTGTGTTGTACACAACTTTGAGTTCTATAACACACCACAACCAATCAAACTAGCTGTTTTGAATATTAATACCAACTTTTTAAAATTTTATAAATTTTTTATTTCAAAATGTACTTCATTTTTGGATTTGGAATATCGATATTAGCTTGTGGTGAATTTTTGGTATTTTTCTGAAAACATTCAATTTTTGATGAATAATGAAAAAAACACAGAGTTATAGTTTAAAACCAAATTTTTATTTATTTAATTATTCATTTTATTTAAATTTAAATAAGGTAAAAATAGACACATAATAACTATATAAGTTATATTTAATTCATTGGAGTTAGTTTAGAATAATTTTAGATATATAAAAATTTTATTGAACTTTTCACCGTCTTTTACCCACCTCTTAGGAGAATTTGAAAATTCACATAAAAATTAATTCTACCTCTTCTGTGAGTGGGATTTTGAAACTCCAAGAGACACGGTTAATATAAATGAGTAAAATGTGGTTCAATGAGATAAAAATAATTTTTGGTGAATTGTAACGTTTTACTTTTATTTACCATGGTTAAAATTTAATAGGGTAATTAAGGGTAAAAATGATATTAATATTACCCTAACACATGTTATAATTGTATTGGACAAGTCTATCTCGATCAAAAACAACCTTAGTAATAACATATTATCATTTAGTTCCTCTTGGATTATATTAGGACATTTATTATTATTTAATTCAAATAAGAGTTAAAAGAGTTAAAATCAATGTTTATTAACTAAAACATTTTTAATATAGGGCTATACAAAAGATAAATTCGATTATAAAAACTCATTATAAATATAATAATATTTCATACATAATGGTATTTTATTTATAATTTTTAAACATTATATAATATAATTTATTTATGACACATTTGTGATGCAGTAATTGCTTAATTATTAAAATATTAAAATAATTGATAATATAAATACCCAAATAAATGTAATTTGAGAACTTTTATGAATTCCACTAATTTTATAGGTTAATATGACATGATAGTATTGTTTTAAAAAAAATTGAAATAATCATGCAGTTATAATTTTCACAATAATTAAATACCAAATAGTGTCAAAATTGACATAAAAGACTTTTTAAAACATATATTATATTATTAATTGATATTTAATTCCTAAAAATCTATGATTTGTCCGAGAGACATATATAGTGATAGTTGAATCATTAATGGACAACTAGGGAGTAGATTAGATGTTTATAGTATGTTTATTTACTATATAATATAAAAATAGAAATAGACATGGTAAATGTGTAAATAATTAACTAAGAGTTAAAACTAAAAGATATGGTTAATTAAGTGACCCAAACATGTATAAAACCTATTTTTTGTGTGGTTTTTAACCCATACCTACTTTAACATTTAAATAATCCACTTTGGAGCCATTAGAAACCGAATATGAATTTATTATAAAATAATATTAATATCCTTTCATAAGGTGCCCCTCACCCCTCTTATAAAAGGGAACTCCCCCTTATCTCAAATTAATACCTTCAAATCCTTTTGGATCAACCAAAACCTTCCCAAATATTCTCTAAACTTCCGTCAATTCAACATAGGGGCCTTAGTTTGATCAGAAATCCAACCTAAGGAGCCCTTTTGATCAAATCAAAAGGAAGATCCTGAAGAAGAGGTAATGTTTTCACCACCCTCTTCTAAGTTCCTTTCTTCTTCAACTTCATATTTCTTTGTTATTTACATTATAAAATATTAACTCCAGTATATTATATATACTGTGATGTTATTATAAATATGGTACAACCATATTAATTATTCTATCCACCCTTTGAATGACATGTCACCATACGGGCGTACGTACGACTTACCGTCTCCACGTCGTGGTGTAATTGTTATTCAAAACATTATTATTTGGATGGATATGATAATGATCTGTAATTGATGTAAATAATAAATATAACATGATAATGACTCTGTATATTTGATATAACATCCAATTATATATTATTTTAATATCAAAATAATAATATTGTCGCTCGTGCGTATGTACGAACTACCGTCTCCACGAAGGCGATGAGATTCATTCCCATCGTATCCATTCAAGAATAATTTTAATTTGATGGTTATAAATAATTTTTATGGACTTCATATCATTATGGATATGAATAAGAAACAATATATCCATAACTTACACAATTTACGTAACAAAACATATAAAAGAAAACGAGTAAGTTAACACCTGAAACGACGATAAAACTAAGATATTATTAAAAAATTAATGTTAAAAGATCATATATGATATCATATTAATGTATATGATTATTTTATAATTTAATAACAATTACATAACCATTATACAGGAGGATAACCTTCCCTCAACAAATGAAAAGTACAAGCTAAGGGTTAATTCTACAACCTCTATGTTATTCAATGTGGTTTATATGTAATTATCTACGGGGACCTCTTTATCATCCACATCCATGTTTCTTAAAAATGTATTTCAAAACATTCATACTATTTTATAGAGTATGGGTTAAAGTCATTTATACCCTTTTTTGACTTTATATAATATTTTTATAAAGGAATCTTTCTGTCGTTTTCCAAACTAGGTCCTTTTTAACCCTTTTGACAGAATTAAGGTAAGAATTTTTTTTAACTTATACAGTGGGTGCGAATATTTTCCACCGTTATAAAATCATTGAAACTTCCCTTACAAGCTTATAAGAATATTTTCAATGTAAATGTTTTCTTTTATAATTATGTTACTTTTAAATGATTTCAAAATTATAGATATTTCTCTCAAATAGTTTTGATTTCATCTATCTCAACATCCTTTGATGGATTTTAGGCTTATTTGAAGTTGATTTATTATGATACAAAACTTCCATATTGTATTGAAGGTTATGTGATATGTTTGACTGTGGATGTGTTATTTTTATACCATTCATGGTTTATGGAGAATGTATTGACATTTAGTATGCTAGTTTTAATTGGAATGTTAATGTTATGTTTAAACCTGTTCATATGTGGAATGCATTGGACTTAATAAGTGATGGGTGGAGCCTGCTATAGCTCCTAGATGCATTAGTAGGTCTCATGAGACAAACTAGTGTCTTGGAAAAAGTCATTGACAAAATCTTATTTGTATTCTTGGAACAAGGCCTTGACTATGTGGTTATGATAGTCTGGCATTATGCATTCAAACATTATGAAAGTTGTTATTGATTTTTCAGGTGATTATTTGACTAGTAGAATATCTATGTGAATAATTAAATTGAATTATTTCATTTTATTTCTAACATATTATGCTTAAGTTCAAGTTTAAAAGGCTTTTGTTTTAGTTATACATAGCCTTAAGTGTTTGTGCATATTTATCAATGTTTCTGCTATATTTTTATCCTTACTAGGCATTTGATCTCACCCCTTTCTATGTTTTATTTTTTCCAGGATGTGAAGAAGTATTTTATGAATAACCTACAGGGATAGTATGAGGGGATATGAATGTGTAATATGGAGACTATGTTGTTGTTGTTTTTATTTCATGATGTAATATAAAACTTATGAATGTATATAGTGTTTCAAGGCTACTAAACTAATCGGTATTTCGATAATTGATCTTCTGTAATCATGCCAATGTTATGTAATAATGCACCGACTCTTGGTAACTAGGGTCGAGGCATTACAATATTTATTCAATTTATATTGTGCGAATCATAGTAGTGTATATCTAGGTCTAGTTAGAGCATCCATTTTATGGAATGAAAATATGTTACAAGGCTTCAGTATAGTGCCTTGGGGAGCCATTCCTATTATTATATATCATTTTTATAATATCATGATTTTTGATCGTGTTGTGATATAAGATGTTTGTTTGGAATTATCATGAAATCCCACTTTAATGACTTCCTATTGACTATCATGATGGTATGGATGAGCATACCCCCATAATAATTGATATAAAACACTATTTTCACTAGTACCTCCTATTGATCAGTGAATACAGTGACTGTGTTTCTTGTTATTCAGTCTATATGGATTAGAGATCTATGATAATTTCTATCCATATTATATCTAATTATATAGATCCTCCAGTTGAATCTACTTCTATTTACTAGAGAACATAGTACGCAAGATACTAATTTTTTTGTTACATTTTTATATAATATATTTGAACAGATTGTGGAACCCACTTTGAAGAGTGTGAAACTTTATAAGACTATAATACAAGGATTTTCTATATTCTGGTGGGATGTCCAATTCCAGGTTGATCAGTATGAGGGTTATCTAGGAAGGAATTTCATGAATTTTACTAAAAATATTTCATTGTAGAGATAATAATAGATATCAAGGATCAATACTTTCTGCCTTTTGTTTAGAAGTACATGCTAGTGATGAACAATGCTACTAATTTTACTAAATTAAATTAGTTTGATCTTGTTACGGATGTTAATGAGATTTGAAATGGTTGTAAATTCAAGGATGATTTAAAAAAAATATGGGTTTAGGTGAATGTTTTATGAGTGACATACGTTAATAATGTTGTGAACAATGACTTCATTTTTTGTGAAAACTTGTACAAAATGTCATATAGGGAAATTTGGTTCACATATTTGATTATGTCATCTAAATAACGGTAGTAGTATGTGATGATTTAATTATTCTCACCATATTGGTTATTAAAAATCACATAAAGGCTATGGTTTGTTTATATTTCCATGAGGAAGGAATCCCAATGTAATGGAACTGACCTATTATAATCCTACGTAATAGAACCTAGTTTCCCAGATGGACTCAAGTGTATCGCCTTATACACGAGAAGATGCTGACTAATAGTGAGGGTTTAAAATTGTATGAAGAGGACACTATACCTTCAAGATCATAATGTTGCACAAAAAAATACAGTAATATTAAATTTAATAAAGATTATACTAAGTTAATTATTGAAGAATAAACATCGAGATATATTAAAAATGATGAAACATAATCAATATTATTTATAAAATTATGTTCATGTCCAGATTCAATAAAAAAATTAAAATTAGAGTGGATACATAGGTACATGAATTTACATCATGATATAAAAATTTATTAAAATAAAAAATATTTATGGAAAAGAATCATGATAATAAGATCGATCCACTTCTCTTGTATAGAATCCAATGATAGTAAGTGAGGCATCCAAATCTTGATGCTTCACATTGTCCCTACATGCATACATAATATCTACTTGAGTACTGACTGAAAAAATGAATAGGGAGTGATACATACTTAGTGGGACATCACAAATGGTGTCTATAACTATCTAATTAATTTATATAAAATAAATAATTTTGGGGTAATAATGAATGAGTGAAATTAAATAAAATATAATACCTCAGTTAGTGTTCCTCATGGGACACCCAACCCACACTACCTCCTTCGGCCTATTCCAAAATTTATCTTAATATATTTAACATTATATGTATATATAAAATGAATCATATTTTAGATGATGATATATATATATATATATATTTGTAATACCTCTAGGACATGAGGTGTAAACCCATGATGTTCATATATAATGTATTGGGTTTCATAACCTCGTGTTATATTTTCATAAAAAACATATTTAATTAGGCTGTAATAAAATTGAAACGTAATCCTAATCCAAAATTGTAATTAAAATTTGTATAAAATTTAATTAATTTAATTAATTTTTTTCCTGAGATCATCTGAGGCATTCTATAAAGAAATAACTTGTATATCATTCCTCATTCACTATGAGAACCCATCACCGTAGGAGTCCATAAAATTCATTTTTTATAAAGAAACCAAGTATCAATTGTGACATGGTATGATGCAAGAACCCTATGAAACCAATCATGGGATAGTAAATTAGGAATTGGGTATCCCTCGCAACATGGTATAACTACATTTCCCATAAATCCCATACAAGGACATCCACTAGGGAGAAGATATATCTCAATGGTGTTATCAATTCATCCTCCTAGTGATACCATCCATGGTGTTATATGAAGAACTATCATATCACACCTAGTCTGTTATAATTCATATATAACCATCAAAAAAAATTCACAATGAGCCCACCCATGGTTTTCTAAAAAGGAATCCTTATATCTCCCTTGACATGTCATATGGGAATTATTATAGCTATTGTTTAACCCATTCCATTTAAAATATTCACTTAATTTAAGTTGAAAATCTCATTTATTAAGTATATATCAATTTATATACAAGAAAAATAAATGGCTTATGTAAATGGCCTACAATTATCTATTATCATAATTCAAATTATTTTTCATTCACCAAGTAAAACAAAACTCACCTTAAATAGTTATTGTAGTGAATTCTAGGAATAATGATCATATTCTTTTAATAGGTTAAGACCCTAAGTGGTGACATACATTGAGGTGACAATCCACAAACTTTAACTAGTTACTTTATAGAGTTATAATAATCATCAAAAATACTGATTCATCTAATTAATTTTACATTTAGGGGGTATAACACTTAATGTTCGGCACATGACAGAACAACAAATGAAAATTCCTTTGGGAGTTTCATGAATTAGAATTAAATCACCAAACATTGATTCCTAGTACTTTACATGTCCATTTTTTCCTTTAATTCAAGATAAAATTGGAGAGACTGATGAAATAGAAATATTTATTGAAAATGAGTAATATTACATCTCTTTGGAATAACATTTTTTAGGGAAATATAAATGCAAAAAATAATTATGAGTCATGAATATATTAACATACACTGCCAACAAGTCCAATAATTAAAGTATAATACATTGTATAGGAGGTATCGTAAAGCATATCATGGAATAAGATAGAGAGATCCATACAGCTATATAGGTGATGCATGTGAAATGGCTGAAGAAATAAGGGAGTTAAGTAATTAATTAAGAGGAAAAAATTGGATTTTTTAAAACTTTATAGAGACTCGTGGCTTGGACACATGTTGTTCCAAACTATGCTCTTAAATTTTATGACACCACTATATAATTGAAACAAATCATGTTCTTCTAGGCACATATTTAAGAAAAACTGTGTGACCCCCTTATTTACATTACATCTCCCCACATGGTCATTTTGTTTAAGCAGTATTCTTTAAAATCACCAATAGCCTCTATGTAGCCCACTACAACACCCAGCATGGTTGATTCAAATGGTTATCACTAACCATGTGGCTCAATTTTCCTTTCTAAAATCTATAGATCCTGGATCTGAATGATCCCTAGATCCTCCCAAACAACTCCATGGATTCCTAAGAACATTTAACATATAAAAATAGTGGGTTGAAATGATATTTAATTTATTCATACCTCTTGGAAAATCATTGATTTTATAACCCCCCCTCCATAAAACAATTTTTCACTGAGTTTCCATTCTAATTGTGGTTGAAATTCAACTTAGAAAAGTTATAGGCACTATGAACATATGTTAGCCTCTCTATCTCTCTTTGGTTTCATATAGTAATCGGATGTACATCCATTGTACACTTACTAGAATAAATGACTTTCCTTATAGAGCCTTTCTGCTCAGATCTATGATACAAATGGTTTCATCCTCAAAATAATCATTGAACTCATACTCAACCTCATTCAGATGAAAACCCTTATTTCAGTCGAAATAGTAATGATGGAGCTATGATACATTAAAAATGTCGTGCACATAAAGGAACCACTATGTTAATTATAAATGATAGTCTACCAAACCGACTCACTCCAAGATCTCAAGGGGCCCCACGAGCCTAGGTGTCTGCTTCCTTTTCTTCCTAAACCATCGATTCCCTAGATTAGTCAAAAAAATTAGTTGATTCAATCTCGGATAAAAACTTTAGTTGTCATGAATGGTGAAATAAAGAAGAATTATTCATAGATATATCTGTTTCCTTACACTTTAAAATAATATGGACCCGCTTCAATGTCACTTATATGAGATGAGAACCTAGCATTTCTCATTCATCCATCTTTACCTATTACTTGGGTGAATGGAATGGTTTAACATATAAGTCATCATAAATTCCAATATATGTTGTTACGTACATGCGATTATTTTATGAAAATTTTGAATGTTGTAGGTGTTTCACCCATGAACCAGAAAAATCAACTACACGTACTAATTGAATGTCCTTTAATACATGTATAGTATGGTCAGACTTCTAATTGGATTTCAGGTCAATGGATGTGATTAGAAGAACATGTATACCAATGACCTATAAACACTACAAGAACTGAGTTGTAAACCTATCATTTATGTCTAGTAAACTGGGTAAGGGAACACCATGAATGCATAAAATCTCCCAAATGTAAATTATATATAACTTTTCCACTTAAAATGTGTCCTCTATAGGTATAAGGAGAGTAAACATGGAAAACCATTCAATGATCACCCATAATGCATCCCTAACTCATGAAGATCTCAGTGCCTTAGTAAAAATAATCGTGGTGACATCATCCCATTTTTATTTTGGAATGGATAGAGTATACAAAAGTCCAGCAAGCTACTATTGTACCACCTTCACCAACCGATTTGTAGAATTCAATGTGACAAAGCCTGCAATGTTCCTCTCTAAACCCAATCACCATTACTAGTGGCATATATCATGGTATATTATGGTGAGATTATGTGTATTTCCCAATCATAGGAATGATATTAGAACATAAATTTTTCCTTAATGTCTGATCGAACCAAGATACATCCCTTAATGTGTAATACCTCATCCCGATAAATAACTCAACCAAGGGGTGGGTCCTCACCTGAAACATTCTCTCTTAGAACCATGCCTTCAGGATCAGATAGCTACATCATATATAAATATTCCATAATAGAAAAGGCCATTGAAAAATCAGATAATATTGTCTATGTATGATGTTGTTGAACATATAAAAGCTTCCTATAAAATATGGTGATCATCTTCCATTCACTGTTGTCTTTCTGAACTGACTGTGACAAAGTCTTATAGCTTAGTTCATCAGTAATAACATTTTCTTTCCGTAAGAAATATAAAATTTCAAAATCCAAGAAATTCAGGTATTCAACCCATACTACTTGTATGATATTCAATCCATGTAGTTTAATGATATATGTGAGGATTTTGGGACCATATACACCACAAAACACTCCTCAAATAGATATTGCCTCAAAAAACACATGGTATGGAACCTAACATCAAACTCTAGATCATGTGTTGGGTACTTACACTCCTGAGGCCTAAACTACCAAGACTCAAATGCCATAACATTATCTCCATCGATTATAATAGCTCCCAACCGGATTCCTGACACATCACAATAAACTATATTGCATCATCCTAGCACTGAAAGAATCATGAATGATACAGAATTCAATCATCCCTTAAAAAGTAAATATTAGTTTCACATGGTTTAAACCATGTAAAAAATGACCCCTTTCTGGTCAATATAATAATTGGTTCTTCTAGGCATGAAATGTATTGAATAAATACCATGTAGTATCCATATGAGGACAATAAATTCTATATTTCAAATATATTCTTAGTCTTCTTTGATGAATTTACCATGATCACCTTCTTTAGTTTTATAGTCACTCCATTATGTGAGATTATGTAACCAAGGAAGTGAACCTTGTTTATCAAAACATGAAATTTAACATGATGAACATAAATATTGTGCTCTATTAGTGGGTTATGCATGATGTCAGGGTGTTTGAAATGGTAATTTTGAGTATGAGAATAAAAAAATTCCTATCCAAAAGATACATCCTCAAATGAGACCATATAGGGGAGAAAATAATGATTATTTATAGGCAAGAGACTATGAGTGAGTTTGTGAGACAAAATGACATAACCAAATACACATAAAATCCATTCCTACTATGCAATTTCCTACATGGTATATCTGATAGCCTTATATCCTCCAGGTAATGTCACGACCTCAACTAAATCTTTGATAAAACATGATATCCTCAAATATGGGCAAAGTGGCCATCTGTATAAGGTAGTGGATACCATTTATTGACATTATGATAATTATACATCAAGTAATCCATGAAAAATAATAGGGTATCATATACCTTCTTAGGGAAAATGATAGGGGGACCCCTTAGTGAACTACTAGGTTATATATTTCCCTTATCTTCAAAATCAATAGGGTTCTTCTTCTATTCTTGATGCTATTACATTCCATATTTTAAGGAGGAATGGATGATATTGGAGCTCATAAAACTATAATAATAGTGAATGCCACTTCCCTCATGTGAGGTAACCCAAAAAATTCATTTAGGATGAAATCCCCAAAAAATTCTACTTCTTGGAATAATTATATACATCATGTTACTTGATCGATCATAAAAAGTATATAAATATGGTTTATCAATCCACCTATCCCATTATGCTTTGGTCCATCTTGACCCTCCCAGATATACAATAGGCCCATATGAATATAAATAATTCTCTCATGTAATGTGAATGACAACCACTCATGATAGAAATCATCATGAGGATGGAAATATAATACCCACTATATACCATATATGATGTCAAAACTTATTATCTTGAGGAAAACAAGCTCTATATGAAGGGATAACCACCGATATCAAGGGGGAAATCCTTACATCAGCATACACTCTAGGATCAGATTCCCAAACTTTTTCAATATTCATTACACCATAAAATTAATCAATATCTAATCCCATAAATTTCATTATGTTTTTAGATATGACATCATATGAATCATCAATGTCCAACAAGTTAGATATAAAAAAAGATACCATTATAATAATACCTCAAACTATAAACAACCTGAGACTCTTATACTAAAGATTAGTCTTCCCTATAAATAAATGGCCAAATATAAAGCCTTGAGATACATCCTAATTACTCTGTTTAGGTAATATCTATTGGTAATGTATATTCGAGGCATGTCTACATCCGAAAATTTCACCTCCTCAATCCAATCAGCGCATAGTGGTCTAGATGTCTACCTAACATGAAGTTAATGATATAGTCCCCAAATGTGGGGTCAGTGTAGAAACCATATCTCAATGAAAAAGATGGAAATTATGGATAAACTTTTCAAGGTTCCCTATATTTAAGAAACCTTATCTCTCAATTGGTTTCTTTGTACATGGATGATTCTTATGTCATGCCCAACCACACTAGTGAAAGACCACATAACATTCAGTGTGTGTCATTTGAATGGTGCTCTCCCCCCCATAAGTATTCTCAATGGGTCATTTACTTTCTATAGAAATGGTACCTCCCTATCTCAATGTTGAACCACGCATGCCCACACCACCATCTTCTTTAAGTGTCCCCTCAGTTATTGGGTCCTAGTTAACTATCCCAAAAATGATGGTCAACTGAATGAAATTCACATGTGATCAAATGGAATTTGTAATCCCATCCTAAAAACATATAACATTATTCATATCAAAATAAAAAAAGTGTTATTAAAAATAATTAAGCCTCAGTGAAAGAAGCATTGTAGAACATTATAGACATAACACCCTATTTTATTTGTATAAATTCACTATAGTGGTCCTCTATTTTCTTCTGGGGGAAGAAACAGTCACAGAAGGCTATCTTAAAGTACACCCAGTCCATACCTTGATGATGATTATCTTCTATGATAACATACCAACTACATTTATAATAATAATGAAGTATATATGTATCGAGAATCACCATTGTCTAAGTAGGTGTCTCAAGATTCTGGAAAATAGATAGCACGATCTCAAGCTAAGAGTCTGCAACCTGAGGACCACCATACCCCAATAATGATGGTGGTTACTATTTCTAGAATTATCATGAAAACTATTCCATGGTTGGGGAATGTCTCAAATATCTATGAACATATTGTACAAATCATATAAATCTCACTTACATATAAGAATTACTGAAGAAATGAGGAATAGAACAAGATGCCTATGGGGGAAACACAAGAGTAAATACTAGTGGATCATTCCCTACCAACTCTATTTTATTGTCATCACTAATGACAGAGAGTAAAACTTGAAGACTTCCTAGTGGAATTACTCACAAATTTAAAATCCCACAACTCAAATTAAGTTTAGTAACAGATATTTTCATGGATAATAAAATATTATAGGTTCAAACATTCTTATATAAGAGCCTCACCCTTTTCCTATTCATAAATAAAGGTCTTGATGATAGGTATGATCATAAAGTCCATATGATATATTTCCTAATTCCCATTAGTAAGGTTATTTTCTAATCGAGGTCCAACGTCACACAAAATATTTACCAAAATATGGTGGTTCAATTGAATTTTATACAAGAAATCCCCCTAAACATTTCAATTAGAAACCCATATAACATTATAAATTTTATTCATGAATTAAATTTCATTTATGTAAGAAATAATATATATATATATATATATATCACAATCTAGTCAGATGATTCACAAATCACATTTATTAAAGGAAAAAGATTGTTATGTTTCAATTGGCACATCATGTAACTGTGAATTTTCACTAACATGTGACATCGGGATGTAACCGGTCATATAAATGACTCAATTAGATGAATTTCCATTCCCAATTTTTTGAGGCACATGGTTGGATAATTTATGAGATATAATAATATTAATAGTTTTGATCTTAATATTTATATGATTCATTGTCCACAAATACAAATTATAGTGGATTTTATAAATTGAACTTCATTTCACATCATTTGTGAAATTCATGTTTAAAGATCATATTTGGGCCCAATAAATAATATGCTAGTAGAAATAATTTTATTCATTATTTGACTTATATATTTCTATATATTATTGTTTAGTTTTTTTAGAAAACTTTATGTTTCAGTATTTATAGATGAATCCCAAGGGAAGATGAGTATTTTTTGGCACAAAAGTATAAATTTTCTAGACAATGTATAATGGTCCTAAGGACCATAAAACAAAAGTGGGGCCCAAAAAAATACCAAATGAAGTTAGATATTTAAAATTACAAACAAATAATTATAGGGATCATTTAATTCAACTATGTTAGTTGACAATTCTTATGTTTCCATGATGATTAAGGAGGTCAAAAATAAATATTAAATTAAAGGAAATATCTGAATACCCATAAAGTCATCCCACTATTTCAAGGTTAAAATCCAAATGGTGGATATAATTGGCCAGAAATTTTTACAACTATTATTGAAAATGTAGATTAATATATTTTCCTTATACAATTACTTAGGAATCATCCGTATTTAATTTGAATTTGAACATCCATTAGGTTGATGAATCTAGTCATGTTTTTGTGGTTAATGTTGAGACTTCGACTTTACATTGATTTCTCTAACATCTTTTTTATATTAATAATTAATTGGGGGAATTTATTTTTCAGGGATCAAACATAGGACCCTAATATTTATATATAATTACCTAGTAGTGAATAGATTAGACATCAATGTTTTTATTTCAATTTTAATTTCACGCTTTCATTTTTTAATCACATTGTCAAATTTTATCATGTATGTCTTTCATTCACCATCATTTATTAATAAAAGTTCTTCTTATTTTTCATCTTTCGTTATTCCTTATTTCATTTTCCAAATAACATTGATAACTATACCATAGGGTTCTAATTTATTCACAACATATTTTCTATGTTTTTTCACCCAACGACGGAGTGATATTTATGTATTTGAATTTCTTCATCAATTGAGCATTTATAAGTAAAATTACACATTACATTAATATAATTACAACAATGGAAGTATACAATTTATGTGGTTTCATTTTAGGGAGTATATTCAATTTTTATTGGATGTTATTTGATGTTCTAAAATTCATAAATTATTTATTTGGTTTGAGAGTACCATTCTTTGATTTATTTTTTCCTTTGTCTGGAAAAACATTATCAATGACATAATTTGAGTTCTTGTACAATCCAATTCCTTTATGTGATAATTTATGTGATCCATTAAGTTCATAGATTATTATCCTTTAAATTTTGTATGGACTAAATTAGTGAATGATATTGGGGAGTTATCTCATTGGCTGGATGCCTCTATAACTAGTGAACAAAAGATCGAATGTAAAACAATTTCATATATTGTAACCCTAAGAATATCCAAAGATCAACCCATATCCATTAATTATTTCCATTCGAATCATTATGTTTTTTATAATTAAATTTCAAAACATTTTCTTACGAAAAACTATTATGTTAGTTTCAAAAGTCAAATAAATCCCAATATTGGCCACATTTTAGCCACACCTCCATCAAATGGTAGTGTTTATGGGTTTCATTTAAAATCCCTATGGATTTCATCACTACTGTTTCATCAATGACTGCTTATACCAATATTGTAGATTTTGGCACAACCAATGTTTTGCACCATTACCAGGGTCCGAAGTAAGTATCTTATACACTCACATTTTTTTCTCCCCATTTCTTCTTTTCTCCCCCCAATTTGTCTTATATATTCCATATAATGTTTTTGAATATCTTAAAAATCTCAAAAAAAATTATTCTTACACTCTAATAAATTATCATCAAATTACACCCTCATAAAACAATAATGGAATAAAATGAAAAGTAAATGTTTTTAATCCACACACTTGGGTAATTATTTCAAAAAAACCTTTTATGATTAACATACACACAATGATATGTACAATCAACAAAACAATGCATTCTTAAAAAATCAATTTTCATCCTTCTCTGGTATAGAGGAAGAGATTAATCATAAGTAATTACATGATGTCGAAACTATTATCAAGCCTAATCCCCATCAATTACTTGATAAATTGTGTTTTCAAAGGGATAAAATGAAACTGAAGATTCATCCTTGGGAGTTGATTTACAATGTTTTTAAACGGTAATAGAACCGAATCCCACAATAGATTTCCCCACCTCAACCCAGAAAAAAGAATAAAATTAACCAACTGACTCAATTTAATTTATTGAAGAAAAATAATTTTAATATAAGGGACTTTGATAAAATGAAGGAATTTTTTAGGAGAGTTTAAATTAAGAGTAATGTAATTTTCAATATTCACAGGAGGAAAATTTTTTATCATTGATTGAGTGTTCTGAATTAAACCCCATTGATGATTTTTGAAGACCAATTATCAGTAATCCATTAAAAGATATTAAAAAAATTGGTTCCATAGCCATTACTAAAATTCAATCAACTATTTGGGGAAATTAATCTTGTTTTCAAAATTAACAAATTCTTTATAAAAAATATAGAGAAGAAACATATTTTGATCCAAATTGCAATTTTTATTTAACAAATTTCAATCCACCAAATTTCAAAATAATTATGCTTACATTTCCTTCTAAAGTATTCCATCATATTTTATAACCAATATCTTTCATTATGTATTTACAATTCTCATGAAACCAATAACATTGGAATGATCCTTAATGTATTATGCAATACAATGGAAGAAACTAGATCAAACATTTCAGAAATTTTTTTGACAATCGCACTCACTGTTAAACATGTGTTTTCATGTGAAACAAGTTGATAAAAAAGAATCAACCTCAGTCATGTATATGTTCAAAAATATGGGGTCCTTAAAATGTTAAAAGTTGTTATTGAATAAGTTTATGGGTTTCATATCGAGCTATATACATTAAATTAAATACTTTTATAGAGGCAACCTAACTTCTTCATTATAGTTTTTATATATTGTGTGTTTTCTATTTCTTTGTGAAGGGAACCTGTTAGTGATTTCAATGTTTTAAAATGGTTCTTATTGTGAGATTTAATCATTGAAGTAGTTTAGTATTTTCAAATAAAACATATTCCTTCAAGAGATCAAACACGACCCTCAATCATTCCCAAGGAGTCTACATGTGACATGAATCCAAATTGTTCAATTGGTTGTTACTTTTTCATCAATATCAAACTAGGTGATTTTATTACATGATTTCATTTTAAATCACCTTCCCCCATATTTCACTACAATTATGATCTCTATTTTCTCTTTTCAGTCAAAACCGAGGTCAATTTCATTCTAAGTTTGGGGGAGTGAAAATATAGGAGTTCAAAGAAATATTAAGATTTTATGATGCATAATTCAATTCGATAAAAATAAATTCAAATCTGTATCCCTACATAAATTAATGTCAAATTTGAATCCAAAAAAATGAATGTAAAATGGTTTATTATTCCTTCATTATTATTTTAAGGCATGTTTATTTTCATAATCATAATTTTAGAAAAGTGTGGTTGTCCAATGTGATTTTTCAACATTTACATTTTCATCATATTAATAAAAATAACACAATTCACATCTATTGGTTCTTGGAAATAAATTTTATTTTGTGGGTCCCTTTCATCACAGAATTGGGTTTGGGGTCACATTTAGTTTAATTTGAGTATCCAATAAATAATGAAAAAAACTACATAGAAAAATGTATTTTCCAAATGTGGAGTGTCTGGTACATGGGGATCATGACTCCATAGTTTTCTTTCCCAGAGTTAGGATTTATATCTCTATTATAGATCCTGGAATTGACAAAAATGTGTGGAATTCGACAGTTGGGGATCATGATTTAAAAGTATTCTCGCCTAGGATTAGTATTTTCATCTCAATTATAATTAAGAAAAAAAGGAAAAGTAAAACAATTGGAGACCCTTCTTAAGGTTTAATGTGATTACCACCTAGTGCTTCCATTTTTCCCCTTAAACAAGAAAATGATCTCCATTTATTATGTGATTCACAATACATTATCATGCTTAATTGAAATAGGAGTAAATATTGAAATGGTTTTGAATAATGTTATGGTATTGGGATTGGGATATTTTTGTGAATGTAGCTTTGGTGAAATGATTTTTATAGTTTTAATGGTTGATTGGAATTATGTATTTTGGTGATAATTTTATGTTAAAATATTTTTGAAAAATAAAATTAAATTTATTATTTTTGTGTTAATTTTTGCTTAGAACTAGAAAAACTCATGTTGGGGATTGTTATTACCCACTTTAATATAATATTAATTTTTTATATCTTGACATTAATACCTTTAATTATTAATAAATTCAAATTTTATTCCATTTCATAAATTGAACTTAATTTTACATCATTTGTGCAATTCTTGTTTAAAGTGTTTTTTTTTTGTCCCAAAAAATCACATGCTTTTATAATTAATTATATTATCAATTTTAATTTTATATTTTGCGATATTATTTATAATTTTTTAAACATTTTATCTTTTAGGATTGATGGAATAATCAAAATGGAATTTTTTTCTTTTTGGGTATTAATGTAGAAAGTATCTAGGCAAAGAAAAATGGGTCTAAGGCCCATCAAGGAAAAGTGGGTCCCACAATACATGCCCAATGAAGCAAAACAATTTACTGTAGGATGAAAACATTATTGGGATAATTTCATTCAAGTATAGATGGAGCTTATTGTTATGTTTTCCTGATGATCCAAGATTTCAAATATGAATATTAAATAAATGGCCAGATATGAACACCCATAAAGTTAGCCCATCATTTTGAGCATAACATCCAAATGGGTGATCAAATTTTCGTGAAATTTTGGGTAATTATTAAAGAAAAATTAATTAATATACCTTTATTATATTATCCCTTTATATTCTCCCTTATTCAATGTAAAATTATAATGTCTATTAGGGGGGTGAATATGGTCATATTTTTGTGGTCAAAGTTGAAACTTCCCACTTCCATTGTTTTCTCTCCCACGTTTTTACATTCATAATTAAGGGGGAGGTAATATATTTTGGGGGGTTTATCCTAATATCACTACCAACCTATATAATAAATGTGTTGTGAATGAATATGGAATCAATTTTTTTATTTCAATTGTAATTTTACACTTTCATTTTGTAATTGCGTCATTAATTTTTCTTTTAAATTTTTTTTGGTCAACTTCATTTATTATTAAAAGTTATTCTTCATTTTAATATTATTAATTTCTTATTTAATTTTCCATATTTTTTTAATTCAGGTGGAAACATCATGATATACGGGAAAACACCATTTATGTTGATGTAGACACTTTAATTAATCTAATTAATCTATCCCCATAAGAAATGTTACTACAATTCTAATTTAACTATCAAAAAACTCACAGAAACTAAAGGAAATTTATTTAATGAGATAATCATATATGGTATGGAATAATTCATGAAATATATAACCCTACATTCCATACAAAATCATGTATAGTAATCCATTACCTTAACAGTAAAAGGATTTAATAATTCAAAATATTAATAATAACAATAATCATGTCACAAATCTTGTGAATCACCCAATGGTGAAATAAATTCACCTATAAGATGAAAAAACAAGAAAAAAATATCACATCCCATATAATTTTGATATTCCCTGTATGTGTCTAAGATATTCCAAGACACAGTCTCATTAAAATGTTCTGATAAAATCCACGTACACTATTTAATAACCCAAATAATAATAAAAATTGAAAATGAAACTATCATACCACTGGTAAGGTCTTGGACCGAGTTCAGTCATTAGTAATCAAACAATGATCTATGATTGTATGGTGGGGAAACTAAACCATCATTATCTGAATGTATCACAAAAATATAAAAATATCGTAAAGTATGGATCCATTATAATAAAATAACTGTAGAAGAATAAACTGTCCATATATAATAAATATTCGAATGTATAGTCAATTTCATATACAAAACTATTATCATGTCAGGATTTTAATGAAAAAGGGAAAGTTCACTTGATACATAGGTACAAGCATATAAATTATGCTATATAAAAAATGAAAAATGACTATAAAATATCACCAATATAATCACATGCATAATATTGTTTTTCTTCTCCCATACCTCATCCCAAGATAGTATGTCAAGAATCTACAGTTGGATTATTCCCTCTGTCCCTAACTATATCTATAAATTCTCTTCGGGTACCATCTGTCGACCCGGATAGTGTGTGAGATATACATAGTTTTCCCCCAACAATGGTGTCTAGGACTATCCAATCTATTCATATAAATTGAATAGTTTTTAGGGAGTTAACAATTCATAATAGTAAATGAAACAAAACACCTCAACCTAGGTTCCCCATGGGACTCCCGACCCACACTACCTACTTTAGCCTAAGCCTGGTTTTCTCTAAATAGATATCCTGTTTTATATATGTATAATATGTATGTATACATATGCATCATATACATATGATCATATATATGTACATATGTAGATATTTAATACTAGATATGACCTAAGGTATAAACCCATGGAGTCTGTATATAAATATAAGTTGTATCAAAACCTCATAGAATATGTGCATGGAAAAGATGTATAATTAGGCCTTTATGAAAGAAAAACATAGAACAACTCCAAGCATGTTATTGGAATTCATCTAAATTCCAATTAATTTAATTAATGGTATTTTTAAGCCTATATAAGGAATCCCATATAGAAGGAACCTAGATATTACTCGAGGTTCACTATAATAACCCATCACCATAGGGGTCCACCCAAGGTGTTCCATATATAGAACCCATGTATCAATCATGTCTTAATATAAATTCATAGATATCATATAGAATCCATGGTATGGAACATCAGGAACTAGATATCACTCATCCAATGGTATAATAGTAGTGTCCACCCATCCCATCCAAGGTAATCCGCTAGGAATCTCGGTATTAGTCATGTGTAATATCAAGGACTCCACCAAATGATCATATCCATGGTGTTTTATAAGGAATCCATGTATCACCCCTATGTTTTTCAATTCATTTGTAAACCTCAAATTATATTTCTTGATGAGGTATCACAAGTTATTATAAATTAGAACCCTCGTACTTTCCTACATTTATCAATTTGAATGTTTATTGTCAGTTTCTCACCAATGAAATTGAAACAATTAAATTATGTCATGTCAGCCAACTCATTTTATAAGGATATATGATGTTATAATAAACAATAAGGGAATATGTACATGGCCTACCATTTTCCTTTTGTATAATTAAAATATGCTTCTTTCATAGGGGACAACTGAACACACCTAAAATGGTGATTTTAATTCTTTCAATAATAATGATGATTTTTCTTTACGAGGGGAATACCCTGAGGGGTGGATTATGTTTAGAAGTAAATCAAGTGACCATAATTTATGGGTTTCTATTACTACTCAAAGAATATAAATACTAATTTTAAATTAATTTCACATTAAGGGGGCATCACATGGAAGGCCTGATTCATGGCACCATGACACATGAAAATGCATTGACACAATAGGGAAAATGAACTAGAGATCCTACCTTATCCTGATAGTATTATCCTCATCTATTTCTATACTTTAAATATGGATCCAATTAGAGAAATATATAACATATATAATTTTTTGGAAAAAATAAAATATTAGTTATCTTTGAAATAACATTCATGAGGGTGATAAAAATGTTTAAAAGAAAGAAGATGTATGAATTTGTAACAAATAAACATAGAATGATACTGACAATAAAAACATTGGGCACCATATGAAGGAGGTATCTAAAAACATACATTAGAGGAATATGACGAACTTTCTGAGGATTGGGAGTGTTTTCACATTAAATAAAATGGAAAAGGAGTTAGGTAAGTAAAAAACATGGAGGGTAAAAGTCAAATTTTCACACACTTTTAAGAGGTTCATGTTTTGGATGTATAGTTTTCCAAACTGTGTGCCTAAATAGTGTGACTCCACTGGTTAAGTGTCCCTAATAGTGTGGACCTGGGAAAATGATCTAGACAAACCGTGTGACACCCTTTAGCACACTATAGTATCATGAATGTTTATGGGGATTCATGTTTATATTTTAAACATACTATGAACCCCCTATGTAGTTCACTTCTGTAACCCACATAGTTGGGTCACATAATTATTAATAACTATGAGTTTACTAACGATTTATGTATTCTTTTCCAAAAACATAAGCTCCAGGATATGAATTTAACACCCCATGATTTTATAGTATGCTCTTTTTTATGTAATCCAATAGCTTGCGCTACACGCAACACCGAGTTCAAGTGCACCACAACTTACCAAACTAGCCATTCTAAAACTATTTATGAATAAAATTAACATAATTTTTAATTTTATATACTAAATATAATTTTAGTACCCATATTATGTGTTTCCTATACATAATATAAGAACAAATTCAGTTTTTTCAGATAAAGGAATTATTTTTCAAAAAATATAATTTTACCAACTTTTAAAGGAAAGTCCTTTTTAAAACCAAGATTTGATTCTTTTATATATTAAATTTAAGAAAAATTAAATTCTTTTTTAGAATAAGGAAATAAAAATATATTTTGGATAATGCTTTGGTACTGTTCATAACATTCATATTTTGATGAATACTGAAAAATACTAAATTTTAATTAAAAACAACTTTTTTAATCGAAATAATTAATGGTGTAAAATTATGTATTTTAATGTTTTGGATGTATAATTATATTATACATTTATCAATTAATACAATTTGAGTCATTATATGCACTTTCACATTTAAATTTGACATACACATGTCAATCTTTTGCTAGTTTTTACTTTTCAAAAACCCGCTTTTCAGTTTTGACAACAGGAATTAATTTTAAATTCATTAATTAAAATACTATGTTTTTAATTTGGTAAAATATAATTAATTGTTGAATTCGGAATATCAAAATTATCTTAGAGTAAATTTTTTGTGTTTTTCTAAAAAAATTAAATTTTTGATGAATAGTGAAAAACATTGCGTTATAATTTTAAAATGACTTTTTATTTAAATAAATAATTATTTTATTTAAATATATTTTCTGTAAAATTAGATATAAAATACCTATATAAGTTCAATATTATTCATTGGATTCATTTTATAAAAAAATTAAATGAATAAAGTTTTATTAACCATTTAACCCTCTTTTACTCACCTTCTAGGAGAATTTTTAAATTACATAAAACATTATTTTACCACTTCTTTGAATTTAATTTTAAAAACCAAGAGACATGGTTAATATCAGTATGTAAAATGAGGTTCATTAAGATGAAAATAATTTTTGGTGAATAGTTATTTTTGACATTTATTTACCACAGTTAAAAGTAAATAGGGTAATTAAAAGTAAAAATGATATTATAAATACCCTAACACATGTAATAATTTTATTGTATTAGTGTAATTAGACCTAAAACAACCTTTTTAATAAAATATGATACCTTAGCTCTACTTGGATTAGATTTGGACATTTATTATTATTTTATTTAAAGAAGAGCTAAAAGTGTTAAATTCATAGTTTAATAACTAAATCATTTTTAATATAGGGTTATACATAAGATAGATTATCCTATAAATATTCATTATAAATAAATAAATATTTCCTACATAATGATATTTTATTTTTAATTTTTATACATTAAATAATTAAATTTATTTATGACACAATGATGATGCAGAAATTACCTTATTAATGAATGATTAAAATAATTAATATTATAAATATCCAACTAAATGTAAATTGAGACTTATGATAAATTAAACTAATATAATAGGTTAATATTACATGTTTGGGTTGATTATATAAATTTTATTCAAAGACATAATGTTTTAATGGTTTTAAAAAAAAGTCAAATACTAAATTGTGTCAAAAGTGACATAATTGTGTTTTTAAATCAAATACTATATTATAAATTGATATAATATTCCTAAAAATATAAGGTTAGGCCAAATAACATATATAAGGCTGTATATATTAATACTTAACCACTTAGGGTTCTCTTGTCTGGTTATATTATGTTTATTAATCATATAATATAAACATACAAAGAGATATGGTAAATGTCAAACTATATAACTAAGAGTTAAATCTAAAAGATATTGTTAATATGGTGAACTAAACCTTTCTAAAACCTATTGGTTGAACGTTTTTTGAACCATACCCACCTTGTCCACTAAATAAATCATTTTGGATCCATTATAAACCAAAAATGATTTTATTATAAAATAATATTGCAAGCTTTTCCTAAAGTGTCCCTAACCTCTCTTATAATAGGGTACTTACCCTTCTCTTAATTTAACACCTCCAAGGCCATTTTCCATGGGAAAACCCTACCCAAATATCTTTTCAACTTCCCTCACTTCAACCTAGGGTTCTTACTTTGATCCTAATTCCAATCTACAGAGCCCGTTTGATCAACTCAATAGAAAATACTCGAAGAAGATGAAATAATTTCACCAACCTATTTCATGTTCTTTTCTACTTCCACTACCTCTTTCATTTTTGTTTCCATACCAAAATAATAAACCCATAACCCTATACGTAATGTGATATTATTATAAATATTGTACAACCATATTCCTCATTATATCCATCCTATAAATCACAAAGACACCATACGTGTGTACGTACGGCTTACAGTCTCCATGTCGTGTTGTAGTTTGTTATTCAAACACCTCATTATTTGGATGTGTATAATAATGAGTATAACTGATTTAAATAATAAATATAACATTTTAATGATTCTTTATATACAATATACCATCCAATTACATATTATTTTACCATCAATATAATTATATTGACGCTTGTGCGTGCATACGACTTACCGTCTCCACGAGCGCAATGATATTCATTCCCAATTATAATCATTCAAGAATAATTTTCTTTTTATGATTAAAAATAACGGTTAATATTGGTATATCAATCTGTTTATGAATCAAATATATCCTATACATAAATAAATTAATTACTTAACAAATCATATAATGTAAAATGAATCAGTTAACAACCAAAATAATGATACTAGTGAAATATCATTAGCAAAGAAATATTATAAGATCATATTTGATATCATATTTTTGTATTTGGTTCTTCTATAATTTAGTAATAATTATTTCACCAATATATAATAGGTTAGATTACCATATACTAAGGAAAAGTATAATTTAAGTGGTTTATTATCTCACTTTTAATTCTGTGAGATTTCCATTGTTCGCCACTTATTTATTGCATGTGGTGTATTGTGTACTACCATTTGATATATATTATCATGATTATCATTATATTCATGGTATTCTGTGATACGTATGGTGGTTGTTAAATTTTGGTAATACTACTCAATTGATTACAATGTGGTAAGTAGTTTTTATCTCACTTAAAATTCATGTGAGATTCATGCTATATTGCCACTATTTTCATTGGTGTGGTGTATGTACTCCCATGATTGAATTCTTTGTTTAGTATAATTTTATTTATGGGTATTTACACCTTAATTTTATGATACTTCCTTAATGTGGTGTATGTTTCATAAGTTACGAAATTGGTAAGGGGATTTCAAATATCAATTTTCCACATTTAAATCTGACAAAAACACATGTCAATCTTCTGATAGTTTTTACTTTTTAAAAATAGGCCTTTTCGGTTTTGAAAATAAGAATTAAATTTTAATTAATTAATGAAACTTATATTATCTGAATTTGGTAAAATAGATTTCAATTTTGTATTCAGATTATCAAAATTAACTTTCAATAAATATATTGTAATTTTCTGAAAACATTCATTTTTTTATGAATACTGAAAAACACTCCGTAATATTTTCAAAACGACATTTTATTTAAATAAATATTTATTTTATTGAAATTCATTTTATTTAAAAATAGATATATAATAACAATATAAGTTTAATTTAATTCATTGAAGTCATTTTATAATAAGATTAGATGCCTAAAATTTTGTTGAACTTTTTGCCGCCTTTTACCCTACTTTTAGGAGAATTTACTAATTTGCATAAAACAAAATTTTACCACTTCTGTTAATTAAATTTCAAAATTCATATAGAAACGGTTAATATCTATAAGTAAAATTTTGTTCAATAAGGTAAAAATAATATTTGGTGAATAGATACTTTTGACTTTTATTTACCACGGTTAAAAGTAAATAGTGTAATTAAACGTAATAATGATATTATAATTACCCTAACACATGTCCAAATTCTGTAGGATAAGTGTAATTATACTAAAAATTACCTTATGAATAAAATATGATACTTTAGGTCCACTTGGATTATATTAGGGCATTTATTATTATTTTATTTAAAGAAAAGTTAAACAGTTAAATCTAGGTTTAATAACTAAATCATTTTTAATATAGGGTAATACCTAAAAAAATTAGAAAATAAATATTAATTATAAAGATAAAAAGATTTAATACTAATTTATATTCTATTTATATTTTTCATACATTAAATAATTAAATTTATTTATGACACAATGATGATTCAGTAATTACCTTATTAATGAAAGATTAAAATAAATGATATTATAAATATCAAAATAAATTTCAATTAAGAATTATGATGATTTAAACTAATTTTCAAGGTTATTATGACATTTTATGGTTGATTAAATAAATTTTATTCGATGATATAAAGTTTTTATGGCTTTCAAAAATCATCAAATACTAAATAGTGTCAAAATTGAGAAAATTGATTGTTTAAAATAAATACTATATTGTTAATTGATTTAATATTTCTCAAAATTGAAGGATATTCCACATATATAATGTTATATATATTAATAATGAACCACTTGGGGTTTTCATGGATTTTTATAGTAAGTTTGTTAACCATTTAATATAAAAATACAAAGAGTCGTGGTAAATGTCAAACTATTTAACTGTGAGTTAAATCTAAAAGATAAGGTTAATATGGTTACCTAAACCTATCTAAAACCTATTAGTTGAAAGTTTTTCAACCAATAAAACCTTATCCTCTTAATAAATTATTGTTTAGCCATTAGAAACCGAAAATTGTTTTATTATAAAATAAAATCTTAAACTTTTCCTAAAGTAACCCTCACCTCTCTTATAAATGGGTACTTATCCTTCTCTTAATTTCACACCTCCAAATCCTTTTGGCTCAGCCAAACCATTCCCAAATATCATTATAAAATTCCTAACTTAAACTTGGAGTCTTTAATTTGATTATAATTCCAAACTACGGATCCCTTTTTATCAACTCAAAAGGAAACACCTGAAAAAGAGGTAATAATTTCACCACCCTCTTTCAAGTTCTTTTCTTTTCCACTTCTCGTTATTTTTTGTTTCCATGCCAAAATAATAAATACAGTACTTTATACATACTTTTATGTTATTATAAATATGGTAGAACCATATTCCTTATCCTATTTATCATATAAATGACCAAGTCACTATACATCTGTACGTATAGATTACCGTCTCCACATCGTGGTGTAGTTTGTTATTGAAACACTACATTTTTTGGGATGGGTATAATAATGAGTATAACAGATTTAAATAATAAATATAATATGTTAGTTATTATGTATATATGAGATAGCATCCAATTACATATGACTTCACCATCAACATAATGATATTGTACCTTCTGCATATGTATAGCTTACCGTCTCCACGGACGCGATGGGATTCATTCCCCATCGTAATCATTCAGGAATAATTTTCATTTAAAGATTAAAAATAATGTTTACGAACTTAATTTCATTTTGGAGATTAATCAAATAAAGCCTATACATAACAAACATGCCTTATGTAACATAACATATAATTGAAAACAAATCAGTTAATAACCAAAACAATGATACTATTGAAATATTATTAATAATGCAATATTAGAAGAACATATAAGATATCATATTTTTATATTTGGTTCTTTTATTATTTAAAAACAATGATTTTTCCATTATACATGAGGTTAACCAACCCTATACTATGGAAAATTACAAGTTAAGGGGTTTCTTTTCTCACTTTTATTTCAGTGATATTTCCATTGTTGGCCACTTATTTATTACATGCGGTGTATTGTGTACATCCATTTGATATATATTATCATGATTATCTTCATATTCATGGTATTCTATGATTTATTTGGTGGTTAATAAATTTTTGTCATACGACTCAATTGATTACAATATGGTAAGGGGTTTTCATCTCACTTCTTATTCCCACTAGATTCATGATATATTATCAATATTTATTTTGGTTTGGTGTTTGTACTACCCATGATTTTATTCTTTGTGAAATATAATTTAATTTATTGGTATTTACATCTTCATTTAATGATACTTATTTCATGGGGATTATTTTTTGTATGTTAAAAAAATCAGTAAGGGAATTTCAAATTTTAATTTCTACTCATTGGGATTTACACACACTTCATTTATTATCTTACTCCAAGATTATGTGTGGAATCACTATTTGTTATTTATGTTGTAATTTCCAAACCGATTTAATTGGATATACCTTTGATACACAGAATCACTCTATCGATAAATTCACACTCCTTCGATATGAACTTTTAAAGGGTTATCTTAACTCAATTTTCATTCATAGAGTTTAACATCCAAGTCATTAGTTTTGTTTTTAAAAGAATATGTGTGAATTTAATCTGATTTATTTTACACTGAATATCCAATTATATTAACTGTATTTATATTTTTCAAATATAAATACTTATTTAATTCAACCATAATCTAATGATACAGTCTTTATAAGGTATTTCGCCTCAATTTACATTCTTTTGAGACCTCTCAATCATTATGCACCAATTCACTTTTACATGGTGTATATACCATCATTTGGTTAGAAATTCTTTAACTAAAATATAATTTTAATTCTTTTAAATATTTATTCTTATAAATATTTCTCATTAATGTCCTTGTTTTAAAAATGGTTTTAAGAATTTATTTATATGGACATAAATGTTTTGAAATTAAAATTCCTTTTAAAATTTTAAAAGTGGATTAGGACACTTTGATTCTAAAACGTCTTTTAAACGACTTCTTTGATAAAAAGTGCGACATTTAAATGTTTTAAAGAAAAAATGGGATATTTATCTAAAAGTGTTTTAATTACAATTTCCATCTATTTCAATATCCTTCAGTGTATATTATTATTTATTGAGGTTGATTTATCATAATACAATCTTCCATATTGTATTAAATGAGTTTTGTTTGACTGTGGATGTGCTATTTTTGTGACCTTCATGGTTTGTGGTTAAAATATTGCAATTTCTTATACTAGTTGTAATACGAATGTTTAGATTATGTTTCTCCCCTTCATATAAGGTAATAAGTGGACATAGTAAGTGACAGGTGGAGCCTGAAATAGCTCCTTGATTCCTTGGTAGGTCTCATGAGACAAAATAATGTCTTGGGATAGGGCCTTAAAAAAGTATTGTTTTTATTTTTGGCATGAGGCCTCAACTATGTTTTTATGATGTCCGGTATTATGCATTCCACCATTATGAAATTGATTATTGATATTACAAGTGATTATTTGGATAGTAGAATATCGATGTTAATTAGTAAATGGAATTAATTGATTTATCATTTCCAAATTATGCTGAATTTTATGTTTAAAAAGCTTAAGTTCTAGTATTATATATTTCCTTAAATGTTAATTCTTATTTATAACAGTTTCCTCTATAATGTTATCCTTACTAAGCATCTGAGATCACCCCTTTATTATATTTTATTTTTCCCAAGATGCAAAGAATTGTATTACAATTTACGTATATGAATAGGCTAAGTCATATAAGAGTGTTCAAAGGTGGCACAATGTTGTTCTTTTATTTTATGATGAAATATAAATCTTATGTATATATCTAGTAATTCCCAGGATATAAACTGATTGGTATTTTGGGACATTATTCCTTATATCATGCAATTATTATGTAATAATTCATTGATTCTGGAAAACTGTTGTCGGGGAATTACACTGAATGTGCCCAGGATGACCCTCAACTAATACTTGGACTATTAATATAATTTCAAGAATAAAATAAGAGGTTTGAATAGGAATTTAAATTTTTTTAAATCTTGAATAATTCAGGACATTACACCTAGTAGATGTTATTAGTGTATTAGAGTGGAACATTCCTAAAGATTTACCAATGGGAATCAATGAAGTTCCTTCAACGTCGATATATTATATATATATATATATAACATTTTTAATAAATTTTATTAATTATTTAGTAATCATGTCATTATCCATTATCAAACATCTAGAGTAGAATCATGACTTTTGGCATAATCAGTTGGATAATGTTCCATGGGATATTATGGGGATGGATGTGGGTGTTATTTTTAGGGTTATTATAGGTGGAGGAGTAGTTCTTCTGAATGTAAATATATATTTTGGGTCTAAGTACAATGATCATGGTAATATTAACTACATTTTGTTGGACTACATACTACTATTCATGATGAGGGTCATTGATAGATCTAGGTACGATTCTAGTGGAATCCAAATTAGTATAAATTTCATTTATTATGATTAAATAAAATTCATTTATATCTACAAATTTACTAATTATTTAAGCCCAGTTATAGAGTATCTATATCAGGTGATGTCAATTTATACACATGTAGTGAGTAAAATCTAAAGAAATTCAAAGATATTAAATGTTCTCTACCTTTATCAGTTCATATTGTATTCTCTATTAATTTTCTTATTTTAGATATTTTCATTTTCCATGGGGTCTTAAGGATTGGAGGGATAACTAAAAATTGAGTACACAACAACTATTACCACCAATCTGTGCCATTCATGTCTACTAATGGTGATTGTTATACACAAGTTAGAGAGTAAAATTTACAGGGAGGTTATTTGGGACATGACACTCAATAGTAGGGGACAATATAATATTACTTTAATAGAAGTATTATAGGAGATGAATGGATTATTATTTTTAATTTAATAATGATTTTATTATTTCTAAAATGGGTTTTTGGGATTTTTTGGTTTTCTACTTGATAGAGTGGCCGTGTTTAAGATTTATTGTATTATAATCAGTATTCTCATGGATTCATAAATAGATCCTATAGCACTTAATGAGATGGTATTTTAGTATGAACATAATTAGAAAAAGACATTTATCCTTGTGATAATATCCCCTTGGGGTGAACCTATTATATTCCCTCGTAACAGAAATCATTCTTTACTCTAATGTGCGGATTTCCAAAGGATGAACCATGTAAAAAACAAAAAACTTATAGCCTCTTCAACATATAAATGATTTTTTATCATCATAAAGGATCTAATTATTTCTATAAGTTAATCATGTAATTGAGATATCATCAGTATCACCTAAGGTCATCTAATATTCCTAGCACTACTTTCAGAATAATGTATGCTTTAAATTAGTTATTTTTTATGTTTATCTAGTCAAACAATACATTTGAAGTATTTCTAGATCAAATTATTTATTTATATACTCCATATTTTTGTTGTTTTTCCAACAATATAATAGAATTATCTCATTCATTGGAGGACCATTCTCAAAATATGGAGATAGTATTGAGTACATAGAGAGATCGTAATTTTTTTTCTAACTCTTGAAGTGATAGTTAAGGATTATAGTGGTTTAATTATTTTTGAATTTGATATCATATGAAGGAATATTATTGTACCTTGAGAATAATGAATAAATAGTTTATAAATATTTACACCATATTTGTTTTTAGATCCATATATTTATATGATTAGTTAGGTACTATATAAGAACCATTCAAAATATCTCTTGACTAGAAGCACTGAACATGGCCTAGACTATGAAGGGGGAGAAGATCAATTGGTATGATCATTATGATAGAGCCTTATAGTGTCATAAGGGTAAATTAATATTAATATTTATCCTTACGTCACCTAATCAATGTAAGGAGTCTAATATATATTATGATATTTCAATGGTAAGTTTGGGAGAAGTTGTAATATAATATAGATGAGTATTTTATTTTGGGCTACTATAGTTTATAAAAATTGATCAAATTTATCCAACTCATTATTTATAGTTAGTAGTGGTAGTGAATGTGTTTATATTATAGTGATGCTAATTATTGGTTGAGAGGTCATTGTTTTTTAGAAACGTTAAGTGAGTTAGGTAAATATTTTCCTAGTTTGACCAAAACCATTGAAAGAACAGGATGGTTAAGTACTTGTAGTCCATTGATTTCAATAATATTCATACATATAGTAAAGGGAAAATTATTGATGATTTTATGGGTAAAACTATTGTGTTTCAAGTAGTCTTTGGGTCCAGTAGAAAGTGGTAGCTAATAATCTTCCATAGCAGAATGCCTCAAGTCATCATGAAGTATCAAGAAAGAGCTACCCTTTTTTATTTCAACATTACCTATTCAATAATTTATATTACGGGGAATAGTTAGCTATATATCATAGATTACTTATTTATATGGAAAATTATGTAACAACCAAGAATTTTATCCTTGGAATTTCCCTTCTTAATCAATAAATTTGTCATATTTATTAATATTATATAATATAATTCCCTAACACACATACGACAAGATAAAATCAAATATATTTAAATATATTTATTTTAATATTAAATTTTAGAATAAATATATAATTATTAATTGATTGTATTGCAGTGGTATAAAATAATAAAATAATATAATGATTATGGGAAATTTTGGATATGCTTGATCCCCCAGAATTAGCATACTCACGAATAACCTTGTAAAATTGAAGGAGAATATTTGTAATGGAATATGACTTTTCATAATTAGAATATATATATATATTACATTGAGAAAAAATATTATAGAATGAATAATATTTTTAATAAGTGTTACTTAACGAATTTTGGGGTCCCATATGACCATTAAGGATATGATTGTATGAATAGTAATCTAACCATTAGAGTGGTACTATGACAATTGGAATAGTAATATTAAAATTTGAAATAGTAACCAGACCATTAGAATTGTATACTCACCAATGAATATGTAATATAATTATTTTTAATCTTATAAAAATATAATATAGAATATCAATATCATGGTACAAAGAAATAAAATTTTTAAATGATAAAATACTTGTTTTTATTACTGTAAAACATAACTTTTTATTATATTTTTTTATAAAAAATATAATGGTTAAAATGAAATTTACATTAATAAAATGGGTTTATAAATTAATAGTATGTTTCATAATAATGATAGTATAATTTTATGAGACTATAATAAATTTTTTAATTTATAAAAATTTGACCGTAATTTTAAAATTGGTATCTTTCAAATAATTTGTTATTTTATTTTAAAATTCAATTTCCCATATTAATAAAATTATTTTCATAAAATAGATTTTATTTTTTGAATCTATATGTAAAACAATGGTTTGAGTTTTTTTTAAATCTTTTTAAATAGTTGAATTTTTATGAATAGTAAAATATAACAACATTAAATATTTAATATTATATGAAAAATACATTGATTTTTGAGCCATGGAAGAAGTAAGATGCCATTATTTAAAACTAACAACAAATAATTACTATATAGAGGCATAAGAATCAATATTTCTGGTAGTGTTGTGATGAAAAAAACACAAATGAATATAATATTAAAAACACCCCTCTCTACCCCTTATTAATACCACCCCTCTCCACCCATTCTATTAACAACTTTTAAACCTTTTATTATTCAAAATTTAAAAAACAATTACATTATAAATTGAATCCCCCACATCATAGTATAACATTATCATCCAAATATCTTTCCTATAATCCTTAAGGGGTTTCCTAAAGGGGAGAACCAAAGGGATTTATAAACTCTAACCTAAATTTATTTTAGTTTTATTCTTATTCTACCAACCGTAAATGATTAGAAAAAACCTAACAATATAAACTTATTCATCCTAAATAATGTGATATGTTTTTATTATATTGTAATTCCCATCATATTCCCTCCCTTATTTCATTTTAATGAAATGTTGTTTACAATATAGATAGTTCACTACCTCCGCAAACAAGATATTTTATTTTCAGACACTACCCTAAAGGGTTGTTAATAAAAACATATTATGGTTAAATAAGAATAGATAAGTATATTATAATATATTTTATGTTATTTAATGTTTAAATTACAATTTAATTTAATAAAATGAATCTACATCATGACAGTTAGTAAAACAACCTAAACGAACTAACCACATAATGATAACAAATTAACAAGGTGAATCATCCATATATCGATACACATTTAGATATTTGGGCCCATTTTAATTTCAATAAGGAAATGAAGAAACATTCATTTCACATCAAGAATTGTTTTCCCATTTGAAAAGAACATTAATAATTATCCCCAAGAGATTTGACCTTGTGACCAAGAAACGAACACCCTTGGAACAATGAAATTAACCATTATTTCTCATTTTAAGGCATATAAATGAAAATAATATAAGTATATTAATAAAAAATATTCAAGTAAAATCTTATTAAATAATTAATTAAAAATTAAATTTTATAATCTATGAAATTAAGTGCAATTGGAAAATGATTTGGGAACATGAGTGGAGTGATCACTCTAAACACCCCTTTTCATTATGTAGTGATCATTCTCTCTAAAAATCATGCTATCTCTCTCATTTATGTTTTTAATTTATAATAAATTTATTATATATTTATCTTAAATATATAACTATCTTATCATCACTTCCTCATATGGGGTAATACAAGCTTTATGTTTATTTATAAAATTCTTTCTTGAAATTTAAACCTAGTTAAGTTTAACTTTTTATCCCATAATAATTTTTCATAATTATTATTTAAAACTTTTATTCTCATTTACTATTTCATTAAATAGTTGAATATTTTAGATATAAACATTAAAATTTACCAATTTTTATCAAATTATATGTCATATATACACTTTCCCCAAAAGCCTTTAACTGATTCTTTAAAACATGGTCTTGGATGTTCATTTCTACACCTAATTCTATTATCTTTTTCAGGAAATTTTCTTCCAAATGAACACCATATTTTGATACCTATGATTTTATATTAAAATATGAAAATCAATTATAATTAATTATATCTTTTCCTTGTAATATTTATCAAATATCCTTTGATTATTCTATGAATTTTTTTATTGAAACCCATTTCTTTCAATGTGAAATTCTTATGTTTATATGTTATGATTGATTTACTTTTGTAGAACTCATAACAGGTAAGTTTTTATGATTTGTGTGCCTAGATAGAGCTCTAATTCATTGGGTAATGTTTTTTTATCATGATATATTATGTATGGGATTGATATGTAATCTTTATCTTTGATTGGACTCATTCCTAATGTGTTGGTTTCTTGAAATTCAGTCTTCACTTCCTCTAATTGTTTGTTATACATTACATGAATATTCCTTTTTCTCCATGATCTTATGATAATATATTGTTTTTTATATTTTCACATTCTATTATTCATGATCATTTTCTTTTATTATATTTTTATATACCTTGTGATCAAATGAAAATATTTATAATTATATTAATTCCCTTACATGAATTTTTGGATTACCAAAATTGTCAATGTATTCCTAAGTTTACACTAAGTAGTTTTAGGATATAAAATTTATATTATATCAAATAATGGATATTAGTATAAACATTTTCCATTTTAGTTTCATATTAGAGTTTAATGTGCCTAGACTTCTAACATAACTAGGCATTTTGATCCTTGATTTGTATTTGTTGGATATTTATACTAAAAGTCATTTTAAAAAGGTGTAAAAGAAGTGCATTTATATTTTTGGTGTAAAATTATTCTTTAGTTATTTTTGTGGATTAAAAATTGAATAATTTAGTTATAAACATAGGGATAAGTATAAGTATATGTGAATATAATTAAATCTTGGGGAAGTTATTTGATAGTGACTTCAAAGAAAATAAATCCCTATCTAGATAAAAATAGAGGATATGTCGTTGGTATAGTTATACATTGGGGTAATAACACTAAATATTCTATAAGGTATTGAATTTATCATTACCTAGTGCACAACAGATAGTCCTTACAACACACCTATTTTGACACTCTTGGGGGATACGTTTCTTAATATTTACAATCTATTAATGAACCATTATGAAGGACATAAATAAATTTATTTGTTAGAAAACATTATAATGAAATTACCATTGATAAATAATATTGATTAATAGATAATAATTTGTTTTTTTATAATTTTCATTTATTAATTATACATTTTTTTCAATGTTTCCCCTTTTACCCAATTTTTAATTTTAGTATTATCATTTTTATATTATTCAATTGAGTAAAATTGGAATAACTATTCTAAAAACAATATGATAATAAATATGATTATTTCCCATATAATATTCAAAACTATATGAAATAATGCACATTAAATTTCATAAAAACACTAGGTTTGATGAATAATGTTATGAATGATAACATGAATCCTATAGAATACCCACTTTCTCCCAAGAAAGAGAAAGTTGTGGTCATTTACTTTATCTGAAAAGGCATCCCAATAATAAGTATATATTCTGATCACCTCATCATTTTATAATTCATTCACAGTATATAGAATATATTCTATATCCACTAATTATCATAAAAATAGAGTGTCGTATTGGTCATTTTTCACATAGAGGGAATCTTATTAGTGGTTGAAACTAATCAATGACATGAAGTCCAAAGAGAAAATTGGTTTCATTTAATGGGATTAATTCAAGAAAATATTTTTTATAAATAATTTACCCAAACACTCATTTTTAAAATGAATTGGTAGTTCCCTACATTAATGAGAAATAAAGAAACTTTTATTAGGAATTATGAAAATATTTTTGGATTTATTTAAAGTTATGCCTCTAGGATAGTCATAAACACCAAATTTATTGTGTACCTATTATTTAGTTTCTTAAATTAATTTCTTGGAATTATTTATGTGATTTGAGACCATGAATACTGTAAAGAATTTATGAATTTTTCCCTTAAGGTTGAGATATAGATTAGTGAATCTCATTTATCTCATTTTATGGGTGATAAAAAACATAAAATGAATTATAAAATAGAAAGATATATATATATACATTTATATACTGAAAAATAAATCCCATTTTCACATGTGTCAAAAATGATGGAAGACAAATCCTTAAAAAATATGTCCAAGGAGTGGACAGATGATTCAATTATCGAAAACAGGGGAATCATGATAATCAATGCTGAATAGAGATAAAGAAACCCACTAATATGAGAGAGGAAAAGAAAGTTCATAGCAATACTCATCTTCTAGTATTTTCATTAAAATACAATTAACATGGTAACTATGAATTCTAATGCCTCGATCCAAGGATTTTTTAAAACAATTGATGATAAAACAATTCAATTACTAAAGAGAAATGAAGGGATAATGTTATCACTACTACTAATGTGGATCCAAATAATGATGTGGTGATAGGTACACGGGTATATTATTACAGAATATTAAAGACAATTTTTAATTATACTTATAAAAATTCTATCATACCTTTATTTTTTTGTAGAACTATACAAGCATTAACTCTAAAAATTGGGGTTCATCAATCTATGAGAACATTAAAAATATATATTATTGAATCCTAATTATTTAACTCTTATGAAATCAATGGTTGTAGATTGATCCTTCCAAAAGATATTTTCATACTTTCTTTTTCAGAAATTGATTCTATATTTCTCATGGATTGGATATCCTTATATAATTTCAACATCAACTAGCATGATAGGGAGATCACCCTTTATATCTTTATTAATCCTTCGATTTTTTAAATGTATAATAAGGATAATGAATATCCTTTGGAATATTTATTTAATTTTTGGGTATCATTTCATTATGATAAATGATATAAAGTTAAAATGAATAAGAAAATTTAAAAAATCATTCTTGAAAACATTTTTATTTTAAGAGACTATATTTATATATTAACTGGAGATTTTCCATATCTTCATCCAGAAATTGAGGTTCAGTTTTAAATTGGGCATTGCATAGATCTTTTCCTAAATCCATGAACCCCTATAAAATGGCCACAATAGATATGGAAATAAAAATGAAGCATCTATAATATAATTTTGACAACGGTTTTACACACACATGTACATAACTTTGGGGTGCAGTAGTTATTTTTATAAAAAAGAATTACGGGTTGAATTTCCTCTCAATTTATTAATATGAACATAAAAAAATCAAGATAAATAAAAAAATATCTCCAACCATTTGGTACCCAGAATATTTTTTATGGTGTACCTTCAATCAGGATATCATCAATTAAAAGTGAATGAGGAATATATGCCAAAGACATCCTTTTGAACAATATATGGACTCATTGAGTTCAAAGTGAATCTAATTAGACTCACTAATTCTCCAAAAATATTTATGGACATAATGTATATTAATTATATATTACGTAAATTTTTTGGCCTTTATTGATGATATTATGATATAATACACGAATTATGAGTAGCATGTGGAGTATTAAAAATTATGCTACTGACTGTGTGTAAGTATAATCTATATGAAAATTATATTAAACGTAAGCTTTTGAAAGAGGATGTATAATTATTGTAGCATATTATAAAATTAAAGGGATATAAATGAAACATTCTGTGGAAATGTAAAGTGATTAGTGTCTTAGATTAACATTTATAATTAGGATCCATAGTTTCATTGAACTATTAGTTTATTAATGAAATATGTGAGATGATCATTATTATGATAAAAACCACTAACCAAGATGAATTATAAGAGAGTAATGTATTTATAGTTTAATGAATGAAAATAGTGCTCAAAGGAATTGATAAGGCTTATCATGTCACAAATCTTCCCACTTCCCTCAAGTTGGGATCATTTTATAGTATACAATGATGCCTCTATGAATTTATTGGGATGTTTACTAATATAAAATGAAAATGTGATAGCCTATGCCTCATGATAGTTAAAATACCATTAGAGGAACCAATATACACATGATCTAATTTTTTTTTAATCATCACATTTAGGATTTTACAACACTATGCTTTCAGGGATAAATGAGAAATATATAACGATCATAAAATCATCAATTATAAATTAAAATAGAATGAGATAAATATGCAATAGGTAAGATGGCTAGAAATGATCGAGGACTATAAATTATTATTCCACCACCATCCAATGAATGTAAATAATGTAGAAGATTTTCTAAGTATAAATTATTTTTCAACCACATCAATGAATAGAGTTGAGAATGACCCAATCATCATAGAATTGAATAGTATGTATATGGGGATCATAAAGGATGGTACTTCATTAAAAAAACCTTATGAAGATGGAAAAGGGTATACAAAATTATAATGTGTGTATATATATATATTAATGTGGAAGTAATAAGAAAATGTAATTCCTAATAGATCAAGATTGATTAAGAATATGTTCTAAGATGTGTATCACAATTATGTGCACAATCAAATCCTGAGATAAAGAAAGAGTTGTTGAATGATTCACGTAGATCAACCTTCTCTATCTAAAAAGTGGAAGTAAAATGTTTGGATTTATTTGAGAGAAATTTTGGCGGGAAAATATGAATAAATAGATTTGATAATATACATAAAAATTTCTAGTATGTCAGTAGGTGAAGGATTAAAGGAAAACAACATAAGGGATGATACAACCATTAAATATACCTATTTAGAAATGTGGAAATATCACTAGCTAATTTTTTACTTTTCTTATTATAATATCAATACGAAATAATACTATATGGGTTTTATTTTATTTTATTACAAAATATTTATAATTGAATTTCAATTTTATAGCACTAATGACTAAATATAATTAAAAATATATATAATAGAGAAGTTGTGAGGGTATATGAAAAACTTCTCTAAATTTGGTCTGATCAAGATCCTTGATTCACCTCCATGTTCTGGAAGAGTATAAAACATTATGAAAACACTAATTTGAACATCATTAAATATTTTCACCCCAAAATGAAAGGCCAATAAGAGTGGACTATCAAAATATTTGAAGTAATGATAAGATTATACTCGATGGAATTCAAATGATGAGGGGATCAACATTAACCACTAATTGAGTTCTAATCCAAATACATATTAATATAAAACATTTAAATCACTACATATAATGAAATTTATGGGAGGTTATTTTGGACACTTTCATTATGTTATGATGTTAGTGAACACACGATATTTAGACCTTAAATTCTCAATAAAATGGTAGAAAATGTGAAAGAAATCCCGCATCTCATTAGGGATTCTCAAAGATGGCTGAAGATATACATTTATAATCATTTGTGAGGCCTAGAATATGAGGTTGTATATAAAGTTTTAATCCATATATCTCTATTGAAAAGAGTAATGAGATATGGGAAGGAGTGAATGTAAAGCCTCTTATGTCTTATAACATTTGAGATTTTATATTGCATTAAAGTTTTTTCTAATAAACTATTTAACCCACAAACCCTATCATGTACATGACTTGTTTTATGTATCCCTATTGAGGAAGTAGAAACCAAATCGTTCACATGTACTAAATTCTGATGTGGTATAGTTGGAAAATGATTTCCTTATGTGGAATGATGGTGAAGATCTTACCCTATAGAGAAAAAGTTCTACACAACAAGACAACTCACCTAGTCAAAATTAATATGGTGAAATTATATTTATGAGGAGGTGACATGGGAACTGGAGGAAGCTATAATGAATAATTACCATAAAATATTATCACCTTTGTATACAGAATAAAATTTCTAGGAAGAAATTTCTTATGTTGGGAAGAATGTAATAACCCAAATTTTTATAAATGAAGTTTCCCTTTTGAATATATATTAGTCTCGTATTTATTAATATAATATTATATAATTGAAACTCAACACAAGATGAAAGAAACTAAATATCAATATATTATTATTAAAATTAAATTTAGAGAATAAATAAGTAAATAACAATTTGTAGTATATAAATTGGAAAAATGATAAAAAATAAGATAACAATATTTGGAAAATTTAGATCTAATCGATCATCAAGAATAATCCTACTCACAAACAAAACATTAGAAATAAAATTTAAAATTAATAATGAAATATTCCTTTTGAAAATGACAATATAAATAAAATTCAAAAAAAATATATGTGAGTGAAGAATAAATTAAATTTGTGGTAAGTCTATAAAGTAGGAATCCGATATTAACATTAAAAATATTAATGTTTTAATAACAATATAGCCATTAGAATTGAAATATGAATGTTTGAATTTTTATTTGACCATTATAAATAGTAACCTTAATTTTAGAATAGTAACGTCAGCTGTGTAAATATAAAAAAAAATATTTAGGAATCGTATAGAATGATACGATGACATATTTATTTTATTATATAAGTAATTAAATGTTTTAAATGGTAAAATTAGTGTTTTATTGAATGTTATTGTTAAATATAAAGAAATAAAATTAATAATATTTCCATTAAATTTGTCTATAAATTAATATTATGTTTTATTATAATGGTAATATAATTGTATCCGAAAGTAATTTTTTTTTCCAAGGGTATGAAAATTGACAGTAATATTAAAATTCATATTTTTCAAATAACTGACAATATTATTTAAAAATAAATATTCCAATATATAAGTAATTTATTTTCATAAAATGGGATTCATGTTTGGATTAATGAAATCAAAAAGTGGCAGGGTTTATTTTTTGGTATTTTTCAATTATAATTGAATTTTGGGTGAATAGTGAATTACAACAAAATATGATATTTAACATTATAAACTAAATACATGAATTTTTGTGTCATAAATTAAGTAAGCACCAAATAGTTAAAACTCAAAAGCATAATGAAGTATATATAGTCAATATTATTGGTAATTTTGTGCAAAATAATATACTTATGACTCTAATATTAAGAAACCCCTCTCTCCCCTTATAAATTCCAACACTCACCACTAATTTTCCACACAACTTTTATGAATTAGATTTTGAAAATTTATAACTAATTCCCATAAAAATCTTTTATATATGTTCAAGATCATATTTTCTCATCCAATGTCCATTCTCATGATCCTTAAGGGATAACCTGAAGCAAGAAAACCCAAGGTCGAATAAAACTCTAGTCTATATTTCTTTTAATTCTATTCTTATTTTCCACCACAATTGATATCCATACACATAAACATGCTAACATTAGTATAATAAATATATTTATATATTATAATTATGGTAAATTATTTATCTTATATCCTACATTGTTTCATTTCTAATACTAAAATGTTGTCCCTAATTAGGTTAGTTCACTCCCTCCATGAACAACGTAGTCAATTGTTCTACCTTCCATCAAGTATAGTGATAGAAATAATATATTTGGGAAAAATGATTATAAAAATTAAATTATAAATTATATTCCCTCGCTATTATTTGGAATCATCTATCATAAAGGTAGACATATTTCGTATATGTGTAATGACTAGATCGGCCGCAATTTGTGTATGATGGGATTCCATATTTAAATAAAAACATTTAAGTAATAAAAAAATAAAATGTGCACCCTATCCCTAATAGATTTTTTAGATTTCATTTTTTCTCATATATTTCATTTTATTACAATAAAACTCATTATTAATTTAATGTACTCTATGTTTTTAATGATTGTAAGGAAAAATATAGTCATATTTAAAAATATTATTTTAAAAATTAATTTTAAAACCATTTATAGTGTTGATCATTTATTTTATTGAATTTACTATATTTTTAGACACAATTTCATATATCATAATGTTAAAATAATTGAAATTTCTTAAGAGCATTGTAAATTTTGTTCGTAAACATTATACTTATTAGTCAAATATTATAATTAATTATGGTAATGAAATTATAATATCATGTTGATGATAAATTCATTATTAAACTACACATATCATATTGAATTAATTTTAGGGGACATATTGGATGAAGTTCATTTATCATATTATTATCTTTCACCACATTCCATTTTTTAAATGTCTAAATAAATATGTATGTTTCTATTTTCAACAAAGGAATGTAAACTAATGTTTATTACTGAATAACATTTATCATGCTCCTCTATCCAAAGTTTCCTAGAAGTCAATATCACAATAATATTCCATTATTATCACTGAAGAAATATTAATTTTAATTCTAAAAATAAGGAAAATATTTATGTGTGATCATTCATATTTTGAGGGATACCTTCCATCTGTCAACATATTTATGATGAATTTAATATTTCTAAAAATAAATTCATTTCATTCAACACATAGTTAGAAAATAATTATGTGATTTCGATTTAACCCACCATGAAAGAACACTTTATTTTTTTTAAACATCTTATCACTGATTTCAGTTTTTTCAATTACTTTTATGTTTCATTGAATATTATTTAATTAAATTTAATCATCACCATCATAAATATGTTATTATGTGATAGAAATAACAAGGCATCTCAGATCCTTATTAGGGTTTCCTAAAATAGAACAATTCAAGAGCATCCCCACTAACAAAGTTCACCCCCTATGGGGGAAAATAGTTCAAACATGAGAAAACAATGTCTAGAGTATATGATTTCGTAGAAAAAAGATTTTATAAAACCTTATTTCCTTCCCTCCATGTATGAATAATGCTCATATATCTATTGATAATACCTTTTAACATTCTGATAATGTACGAAATAGACTAGGGAGGCTTTCCATTTTCCACAAAGGACTCATGTTGGTTAAGAGATCTCATTTCCACTACTTCCAAAATAATATTCTTTTAGAGGAAAATGTGATGGCTGGTGAAGAGAGACAAGGGATTATCTTGAATATAGTGTCCAAAAAAGAAATAACAAAATATAAATATTTTATAACCTTGGTTGTCATGAACCACACCCCCTCCTCTTATCATTCCCTAAATGAATGATCCATCCGTGTTGAGATTGAGACCCAAATGGTGGGTTTTACAAAAAAAACTATGTTTCCCTGATGGTTTCAAATGGTAGGAGTTGAGTCTTTAGTATAGTATGGAATGATGGTGAGAATGTCCCCCAAAAAATTCTTGAGATTTAACATGTATAGTAATAATTTCTTGGTGTGGGAATCCAAATACACATCCCTATTATTTACCTCTTCAAAACGAGTGATATTATTATCTTTATTAATAATCCACCTATCTGCCACCATAAAAAAGGACATCACCATCCTTTCTGATCCTCAACCACCTATACCCTGTAAGTAGTGGTCAAAAAACATGAGACCCCGGGATATGGGGAGGAGAAACCAAGGAAATCTCTGAAGAGGCTTAATATTGCATGGGCCCAAACACTGTCAAAAAATAGGTGATCAATGGTCTCTACCTTAATCTTCTTACAGTATAAGCATCGAGAATCCAAGTGGATTCCCATGTTTGAGTTTTTTTCATAAATAGAAAATTTCTAGTTCCTACTCATCCATATCATGAAATTGAATTTACCATGTAACTCCTTTCTCTAAATCATCTCCCTTACTCGTCAAATATTAATCCTCGTGATTATCAAGAGTGGTGTGTCTTTTTTTATGTGTGAGGAGAAAATCATATAAATAATAAATGAACTTTATTTTTATGATGTATTAGAGATAACTTTATGAAACATTATCCCTAAATTATTATCTTTATGTAGGTAAATTAATAAATTTTTTATCATATATTACATATATTTAATTTAATAATTTTTGTTATTTTCAACCTTCAATTATTCATCTAAATATGGATTTCTATTCTCATATTTTTTCTTTTAATTTTTGACACACATATATTGGTTTATTTCATTATCATATTTATTTTATGTTTTAATATATAGTAGATAACTAATAATATCCATTTAAAATTGAATTTCTTCTTTAGAACATGTTGTGTCAATCTATCTAGAAGTTTCTATATATAACATGTTTTCTCTAACATCGATTTGTTATTTGAATAAATTTTTGAATAACATGTTGAATTTTCTTTTAGAAATTATTTTTCAAAGTTCTTCATTATGATTTTATATAAATTTTTAATAGGGTTTTTCAATATTTTAAAAACACATAGTTCTTAAAAAATTAATATAAAAAAGAAATTTTATATAAAATAGTTTAAAATTTTAAATATTTTTTTTAAATTGTTTTAACTAATACTATTTTAGATAGAGTAAGATGTGTCAATAGTGTATCCCAAACATTGTTTTATAATATTTGGAAATTTATGATTAATACAATCATCAATATGTTTATATAAAATATCTTTTTTCAATAACCATTCATGATTTAATTTTAATATAAAAAAATATTTCGAAACTTTTTACCCTATTTTGTGTGTGTCTAGCATCTTGATATTTTTTTACTTAATCACTAATTATTTGTACATTGATAAAATATTATATTTAAATCATCACCTTGTCATTTCATGTTTAGAAAATTTAATTTTTAGTAATTTAATTTCTCCCACAATCTTCGCTTTTTTCTTAATTTATTTTAATTCAATATATTTCCAATATGTTATTCCTTAGTAATAATTTTAATCACAATATTATTTTTTTTTAAATTTCAATAATGATATGTTTATAATTAATATTTTTCTATATTCTCTATATATTTTTTATTTTTTATTTATATTTTTTGTTTCTTTTAAAAATTAATGATTTTATATAGACCCATGGGGATATTAATTAACAATATTATGTGGTGAAAATACATTTTACTTTAGTAGAAAAATAGTTATCGCTTTTTATTAAAAAAAATTAGAATTAATAATAGGAATAATATATAATAATAATTAGAAGAATTTTATTTTTACATAATTTTTATTTTTTTATTCTAAAAACTATGTATCATTGCATATAGGTTTAAAAATGTTACATGTTAGTGACTAAAATATTTGAAATGCTCTCTGATATTTAGTTTCTTATTGAATTTACTACATAAGATTGAACTTAATACTGCATTAGTTTTATATGTGTTCCTTTGAAATTATTTATTTAACATAATATTGATTGGAATGTTTTTAATGGTTATTAGTGTTGGTATAAATTTTATAAATATATTTATAGACTACTTTAGGTATATGTAATTTGAGTTTAAATTATACATGATATTTAAATTATTGAATTATTAAGATTACTACCTAATGTAATACCCTAAGTTTTTATGAATTATTTTTTTTAAATAAATTAAATTACATTGATATTTGGGGTTACATACAATTCCAATTAATGTTTTCACTACACACAATATTTGGTTTTATTTCATGATACACAACAATGAGTTTTAACAAAAACATTATATATTATTAATATTATATTTTATACATGACCATTATAACTTAGAAACCAAAAATATTTAAATGAATAGTGAAAAAATTTAATTATATATTTTAATGGTTTTATATAAAGGGAAAATTTTGAAAAAATTATTAACATTCAGTAATTTCATTATATGTTTTGAAAATACAAATTCCACAAATAAATATATTTTATTCTTTTTGTAAACATTAATGAAATAAATTTTCACACTTTTATAAAATTAATTTGATAAAATAAAATTAATTTCATTAATCCACTTTTAAAAATTATGTTAGGGTTATTTTTTTGAAATTTTATAATATGTTTCAATTTTTGATTAATAATAAAAATAAAAAAAAAATTTAAAGGAAAACTACATTTTCATCAATTTTGTATAATGTTAAATTATATTTTAAAATTGATTTTAATTAACTAAGATCAATTATACATCCATTAATCCAATTTATTCCATTTGGATCCATTTAATATTGAATTTTAATATAAAAACATTATAAAATTTTGAACATTTTCTTTTTTTAAAACATGCCTTCTCACCACATCGGTGGTATTAATTTTAAATTAATATTTTCAACTTTTGTGAAAGGAATACTAAAAAATTGAATACATATTTGTAGTATTAATAATTTATGTTATCTAATAAGTTCAAATAAACATTTTTTAACCTAAATGGATTGTTAAAATAGTAAATCTTATTTACTATGGTAAAGGTGAATTTTTTTAACAAGGTGTAAAACTAAAAAGATATTGGTAATAAATATCCAAAAACCTGTAAAAAACAAAATTTTTGAAATATTTATACCATTTGCCTTATATTATCTATAAAGTACCATTATTTGAGCCTTGATACATGAAAAATTTGGGATGAAATTTTTTCGTTCAAACAATTACATGTGTGACACTCACCTCACATATAGAAGGACACAACCTATCCTCTGTAATTAACACCATAAAAAAATATTTTTTTCTAATACCTACACATATAACCTACATAATTCTATAATATAATCACAGAATCCCTATATTGGACTTTAATATTACAATTTAATTATTTTGGTGCCATCATAAGAAGGATACCCGAAGAAGTGGTAACGTTTATCAATGAGTGTTATTGTTTTATTTTTTAATCAAAATAAATCATTTTTATTATATTGCAATGATAAAATAAATTTGGTATCTTCCATATACTATTATAATTTTATGTAAATGTAATTAATGAAAACAATCTCCTCTTACCACAAATGGGTTATGAAATCATCATTCATGTGTATGATGTACAACCGCCACCCAAACCAATGTAATTACTTTTTCCATTACCACCTCTGAAGTATGGAAAATGATATATTTATTATTTAAAAATTATTTTTATGTTATTATTATACTTATATAATTATTTTATCTCACATAACATAATGATTTCCTTTTTTGGAATATGATAACGTCACTCGTGTGTACAATGTATTATCACCTCTTGTAGGGATAAAATTCATTTACCCATTAAATGGATTTCAATGAGGATGGGTTTAATAAAAAATGTGATATTTATCAAATAAAAATTATTCTATGGTGATAATATGTCATTTAACTTCATTTCTATCAATTCAACAAGAAAATGGAAGTAGTGGTCATGCATACACATTACCTACCATCTCCATGATGAGTGTATTTCATTTTCAATCACTAAATTTTATGGATTAATATATATATATAAATATAATTAATATATAATATATTTTTATCATGGTTAAAATTATTGATATTATACTTTTATGTCCAATTTTTTATAATAAAAAATAAAAAATAAAAGTATATAAAATGAAACAATTATTACCCAAAACGAAACATTAACATGGAATTGGTAAAAAAGGTAATAAAATGTTATAGGAAAATCATATATGGTATTAAATATATATATATATCTATAATAGTTGTATAATAAACATATATTTATTATATATGTGGTTTTGACATCTACTATATAAGTCAAGACGTAATGTAAGATATTTTGGTCTCAATTTACCTTCTTTTGAGGCGTACATTATGCTATGAAACTATATTCTTTCACATGGTGTATATAAAAAATTATTTACTTGTAATATTAAGAATTTACAAATACTCATGATATTTAATGTTCCATTAGATATTATTTATTCATAATCATTTTAATTCAAATATTACAAAGTGTTAATTATTTTATCTCATCATATTTTGGGACTATTTATGATTATTCTTCCAATGATAAAATCATATGATACATCTCTCAAGAAATAAATTTATTTTATTCTAATCCTCTTATTCATGTGATTTTTGTGAAATATTACCATTTTTACCACTTTTTGGCACTAAAAATACTTATGAAAATCTATTTAATAAAATCCGACAATATTTATCTATTCGGATAGTTATTTATTTTCTACCAAACCATTGTTTTCTAAATACAATTTTCAAAATATTTTATTATTATATTGTTATTTTTAACATACATTTTACGAATTTTTTTTATATTTTACTATTTTTTTGAAATGAATATTCATTTCCTTTTACAAAGGATTATCATATGGATTTCATTGGAAATGCGAAAAGGATTTTAGTTTTAACATGTAGGACATGAAAAAAATATCCAATTGTATTGAAGATTATTTAATTTTAATCCAAATATATACTATTTTTCAATTTTATATTAAAATTAAATTATCCTCCAAATTTATTACATTTTAAAAAGTTTCATTCAAAGAAGATAGGATATTTTTGTCATGAAGTGTTTTAAATAATCGATAAAAAAAATTCCATTCAAGATGACATCCATTGCTGTTGACTTTTCTGTACAGGTGGTATGATCTAGTAATAAAATTATTATTATTTCAATAAGCGGTGGATTTTTATAATGTAATGAGGTTTATGATACCAATTTATTTTTCAACTATGAAACAGTGATAAAATTAATATAAAATATTCTTATTTTTCAACAAGTTATTCAATGATGAAATAATGAATTGATGAAATGATTATGATACTTGTATCTTTTCTAGATGTTATGATATAATGATATTTTTTTGAAACTCATTTCATTTCTTGGGTTATCGTATGATGAATGTTTTATTATCTTGTTTCACACAAAAATATTTTTTCCATTAAATGATGGATGGGTCTAATACCTCTCTCCAATGTGTTGGGTCATGATATATATCTCAGAAGATATATAGATTTGGTATAGGGAATGAACCTAGATTACTAAGAAACATTGTATACTATTGATGGTATTGGGAGTGAAACATGACATCTATGATGGTTGGGGGAGTAAATCCATTGAATTATGACATCCTTGTAAATGATCTTTGACTAATGTGGAAATGATTGTCTATGCATATGTGTATAAAAAAAATATATGTCTTATTCCAATGTTATACATCAATGGATCATGTTATTTGAATTTATTATTCTTTATGTCATATGAACTGCCAATATTTATTCCATGACTCATGATTATGTACATAGATATGCAGGGTTTGGTTTAAAAATATTATGCTCATGTTATCATAACATTATATTCATGTTATGCTTACATATCTTCCATGTTGACCCCAATTAAGAATTGAAACTACCCATTTATTATGTTTCCTATCTTGAGGTTAGAAAGTAATTTATTACTTATGATATGTCTAATAAGATATTAAGTTTATAATATCTTAGTGGGAGATGATTTAGTATACCTATGGACCAATTTTTTGGGTTTTTAAATTTCCAGAGATGCTAAATTATTATTGTCCTCAAACATGTGTTAGTATAATGTAATCAAAATTCATACAAAACGTTGTAATATATATGTATGATAATATTGGGTCTCTAAAGTTGGTGTTAGATGATTGTTTTTGTTAAAATTTGGAAACTTGGATGAGAATTAATAAGTGATATCTCTATGGACATGCCAAATGATAATTTTATGGATGGGTCAACATTTAGGGAAAATGTCCTGGAATATGGGTAAAGTATATAGCTAGTGGTTTCCAAGAAATTACATCCCTATATGGATAAAACAAGTGGATATTCTTATGGAATATATTTACCTATGTGAAATAAATATGAAAATGGGGCATTGATTTGGACTTGATCGTCACCTAGTTCATGATAATGAGCCTTAATTCACACCCTGTTTTGTCACTCCCGGGGGATACCCATTTTAAATTCTAAAACTATTAATATAGATCATTATTTATTTAAATATATTATGAAAATGAATGGAATACGGTAAAACTAATGTTTCATAGACTAAATAATGTTTCATAAATTATACATCCAATAAGTGATTGTTCATGATTATATGGTTCACTATCAGTATTATTATTTCATACACTAAGTTGTTTTGTTCTATTTCAATGGTTGTATGGTAAAGGAACCTTGTTAATTATAAGTGTGATGGATAATTAAATGGTTTTCCTTAAGATCATTAAAATTTAATGGGATATGGAATGAAAAATCTTATTGAAATTCCCACACAACATTCACAAGTAATGAATCACTTTATACATCCAAAGGAACAATAGATGTAATAGAATTCTATTTATTACTTCATGAGGTAGTTCAATGCTTATTTTATTGGGTATTTTAATCCATTAGTTTCTAAACAATGGATAATCACCACTGAAAGGTTATTTTCTATTTTCATGTCTTCAAAACATGTAATTTCCATTTTGGCTTGATATCCTTTAGATGGTGAAATAGATCAGTAGTGGGAACTTATCAAGAATATGATTCTGTAGGATAAAATTGAATCCCAGGACTGATATGACTGCAATAACATATTATTCAATAAGTAAATTACTAATATTCCTTATGTGAAGATGGATAAGGAGTTCTTAATCCAAATTAAAAGGATAATGAATCTATTGGTTCCTACAAGGAAAATATTACAAGGTTGTTGAGGTCTTCATTTTCTATTATCATCCAATATAAAATTAAGTTGGGTCTATTAATTATTTGGTTAAAAACAAGTCTCTAAAGGGTGTTAGTAGCTATGAATAGTTTTTTAGATACAATATAAATGTGTAAAATAATGGAATAGTTATGTATCTATATCATGATTTTCTTATTAAAAGAAAAATGGAATTAAATGGTTAATATAAGGACCAGAGAGAGAATAATACGATCCTTCCATTATAATAAATGCATTGGATGATGCATGGATGAAATTTTATAATTTTCAAAAGTAAATATTTTATGTAAGTAAGGTAAGTTCCTCTGGAAATTTATTTCCAAAGTGATTGGAAAAAATTAGCTAATGATGTTAATAGATAGAAAGTTCCACATAATAAACCACCTAAAAATTAGTGTTTCAAATGAATTGAGTATGAGAATTTTGATAACCAATTCCAAAATCCAAAGGATAATGATGAAAATGGATGTAAGTGACCTTTTAAGGGGAGAGATAATGAGAAATTTCATTTGTTCACTATTTATGATGAGGGGTGTAATAATGATGTGGTAGAAGTTACACCTTCCTTATACTCTAGATCTAATAATGACATATTTGACTCTAGAGTAAATAAATATTTCATATATTTTTTTTAAGGGTGTCAGGATTCCACAGAAATAATGAAACGCATAATTTGTAGTTAAAACCCTTAATGGTATGATGATCACTTCTTTAGTATGTGATTCATCTCTAGTTGAAATTTATGGGAATGAGCTTGTAAAAAATGTTTCTATTAGTCATCTACTTTAATTTTATGTTATGTTGGGCATGGATTAAATCTCTTTACATAAATCCCACATCAATTTTTTGGGAAAGGAATTCACATTTGATATACCAAGACAACATCTGATACCCTATCCATGTGATGATAAGTACTAACTTCCAATGGATATCTCACACATTGTATGCGTCTTAATTCCCATCCAGATGGGTTTTTTTATAAGTACCCAGTCTTAACCATTACATGATCTTGAATTATGTCAAGAATTCACATTGAGGATCTTTTCAGTTTTAGTGTTTTAGAGAATTAAGCCATAATGTTTAAATAAAAAATGAATATTACATGTACACACTACTACTAAGTATCCATTTTTTTCATTAATTAAAAACTCTTAAAAAAAATAGAGACGTGTCTAGTTCCATGTTTTAGACAACATGAATTTTCCTTGATCTCTTCGTTTAACTGATTCATCATTATGTCCTATGAAAAACATTTCAAAACATGGAATTAGAATAAAATTCTCAGTAAGGGTTATAAAATAATGAACTTAAACATTATCCCATCAATAAATACAAATCTATGAAAGAATACTTTTCAAACATAACATACCTCATGAAATCAAAAACATTTTGATGAATAAATCCTTAAAGCAATATTTTAGTTAAGGAGTTATTAACAAAATGAGAGATGCTTCAATAAAAATAATTGAGGTATAAAATTTAATAATAAAAATATAATATCATGAGAATAAAGGTATTCATGATATAATATGCCAAAGGATAGTATATACACCATATAAAAGTGAATTGGTGCCTAACAATAATGAAGTTTCAAGGGAATGTAAATTGAAATGAAATGCCTTTTAAAAACACTATCCCTAGATTAAGGATAAATAAATTACTTAATAATGTGTGAAAAATATGAACACACTCAATATGATTGGATATTCAGTGTTAATCAATCTGGTAACATTCACACACAATCTTTTTAAGACAAAACCAATAACTTGGATGTTTAACTCAATGAATGGAAATTTAGTTAAAATTACTCATATCAAGATCATATCAATGGCATGAGAATTTACTAATGGAGTGATTATTTGTATCAAAAGTATATCCACACAAAATGAAGTGTAAATTACCACATAAATAAATAAATAGAGATTCCACACATAATCATAGCGTGACATAACTATGAAATAGAATATTAATCTGAGGAATAGAAATTGGGTTAAAATGTTCCCTTACCGATTTGGTAACTTACGAAACATATAACCAATGAAATAAGGATCATAAAATGAAAATTTAAATACACTTAAATTTAAGTATATTAACCAATTAATACACTCATGGGCCCGGCATACCCCACACAAATGGAAATAGTTGAAAATATAGCATGAATCTCACAGGAATAAAAAGTGAGATAAAAATACCTTACCACGTTGTAATCAATTGAGTCGTATGACCAAAAGTTAACAACCACAAAATGATTGAAATAATTACATGAATATAAATATGTTCATGATAATATATATCAAATGGAAGTACACAATACACCCCATGCAATAAAATAGTGGCGAACAATAGAAATCTAAAAGAATTAAAAGTGAGATAAGAAACTCAATACCATGTTGTAATCAATCGAGTCGTATGAAAAAAAGTTAATAACCACCAAAAGAGTCACAGAATACCATGAATATAAAGATAATGATGATAATATATATCAAATGGGAGTACACAATACACCACATGCAATAAATAAGTGGCGAACAATGGAAATCTCACAGAATTAAAACCGAGATAGGAAATCCCTTACTCTGTGTAACATCCCAGGTAAATAAAGAATATAAATTTTTCATATTTATTAATCTTTGAATTAAATATTAATTTTACTTTAAAATGGTTGCTATGTTTGATAGCATACCTGATACACAACAACATGTTTCTTTGAAATCTTAGGTCGCACACTAATAATATGACATTATTATTTTAAATGGTTGTTAACTCCTAGTAATTGTATTGGAAGGAATGAACAAAACTAAATACAATATGATTAAACATGTTTTTTAAATGTATTTACATTTATCAAATAAAAGTTAGAGGCTTAAAATGTGAATGAACCTAATTTTAAGCATAATTTATATTAAAAGGTCGATTTACCACCTTTTAATGGAGAACCCTCTTTAAATATAGTGTTGGTAACTTTAATACATTCTATTTTACCAAATAAAATCCTTTTTTTAGAATGGGGACATCAAAATTTACTTTGTGTAATTTTTTGGAATTTTTCCGATAAAGTTAATTTTTTTAATGAATAGTAAAAATATTTTATTTTAATTCAAAACTACGTTTTAATATAATTTATTTATACGGTTATATTATCTTATTAATTTTTTTTAAAGTGTAATTATAATATATGTTTACTATTTAATCCAATGTTGGTTATTTGAATTAATTTTACTTTGAAATTGGACATAAAAAAGTATCAATATTTTGATATTTATTGTTTCTTAAAAACACGCTATTTGTTTTGATAACAAGAATTAAATTTAAAAATAATAAATTTCACTTCTATGTTTTGAATTTTGTAAAATATTCATCATTTTTAAATTCGGAATATCAAATATAGCTTAGGCTGAATTTTTGGTATTTTTCTGAAAAACATCAATTTTGGATTAATATTGAAACCACTTAGTTGTAGTTAAAAAAAATGACTTTTTCATTTAAATGAAATTTTACTAATTATTTGAATTGAATTTATAAAATCTGATATAAATGGTTTTTATGAAGAAGTAAAATGTTGGTCATTAAGATTAAAATAATTTTTGATGAATAGTAACTTTTGACTTTTATTTACCGTGGTTAAAGATAAATAGGGTAATTCTAGGTAAAACAAATATTGTAATAATTAAAAATTACCTTAACACTTAGCCTAACCTTATTGTTTGATTCATTACCGGCTATGGGAATCATTGGGTCAATTTTTGGACTCCATGGAGCCACTTATAAATGATAATGACACTTTAGATTAATTAATTTAAAGTAAAGGCAAAAATGACATAAACAAAATTCCTTTAGTAAATTAATTTTTATATGGTGTTATATAAAGAATATTTTTTTCTATAAATATTAATTAAAAATATAATATTATTTACTACATAATGGTATTTTTTTATAATTTTTATACATCAAATTATGTAAATTATTCATGACATAATAACTATGCGGTATTTACCTCATTAATAAATGATTTAAATAACTAAGATTATAATGATTAATATAGTATCCAAAACCTGCACAATTATGATTGGATGATTTTATTTAAAATATTTTTCATCTTATCTTCGACCTTAATGATTTTTGGACCTTTAGAAACCGAATATTATTATATAATAAAATAATATTTTCACAATTTTCTAAAGAACTCCTCCTATCCCTTATAAAAGGAGACCACTTCTAACTAATTCCTCACACCTTTAAAGCCATTTGGCTCATCCAAACTCTTCACAATTAATCTCCCTACATCCCTCACCTATACCTAGAAGCCTTACCATAGGCAGAAGGCACTTCAAGAAGTCCATTGGTTCAAACTAAAGGGAGTTACCCAAATTAAAGGTAACAGTTTCTCTTAAATTGTTTTCTTTTATCATACTTATCCAACCCCTAAACTATTTTTATTCCATTATTTTGTAACAAAAACAGAATCCTAAATATACTAGGACGTTTTTATGAGATGTATTCGAACTACACTTACACACACCTCCATCTAATGTATGAAGAACATAATGTTTCTGTGGACGGAAAACTAACGTCTCACAAAATGATGATTGTTTAAATATCTCCAACCGCCTCTCATGGTGGCCATTATGATGGAACTATATTTATATATGATAAATATTATATTTATGTTTTTTTATTCTTCTGTATTTTCCATTTATAGCATGCCTTTATGGTTTCTATAGTGGGTAAATATGATAATCTCATTTGAGGAAGTGCGGACTACCGCCCCCTCAAAGTGATGTGACTCGTTAATGCCTTATGTGGGAAATATAAAGTTTATAGTTAATGATATTATATATGATATTATACTGAAATTATAATATATCTATGTATCATTATGTTTTAATTCCATTAAAATAAGAAATAGAAATTAAAGTAGCGTCTATGCGTACGTGCGGCTTACCGTCTCCATGAATAGTGCATTTCATTTCTGACCTCTAAATGTTATGTATTATTATAAATACATGTATATACTGAATATATATGATATATAAGATATCTAAATCATGAATATCATTATGGATATAATGAAACATTGACCACATGAACAACATGTAATTATAAGAAGTCCATGTTTGACTCAAGTACCAAATATCGACAAAATGAACACTATTAACTTAAATGATTACATAATGTTTATAACATGGTAAAATATGATATATATAAAGGAATAATAAACATTTAAAAGGTTCTTAATCAAGAATAAATTAACTTTAGTTTATTATTCATAAGATTAAAAAATTATCGAGTCAAGTCAGACACGAGTTAAGGGATTTTCTTATCTCACTTTTAATTCTGTGAGATTTCTATTGTTTACCACTTATTTATTGCATGTGGTGTATTATGTTCAGAAGATTGGTATATATTATCATTATTATTATTAAATTCATAGTATTTTGTGATTAATTTTATGGTTATTAACTTTTTATCAAATGACTCAGTTGAATAATACAAGGTAAAGGGTTTCCTCTCACTTTTATTCCCATGAGATTCATGCTATATTTGCCACTATTTACATTTGGGTGGTGTATGTACTGCCCATGATTATACTAATTTTGTAATACACTTTCATTTATGGATATTTACATCTACATTTTATGGTCCTTCTTTCATGTGGCATTGTGTTTTGTAAGTTACCAAATCAGCAAGGGAACCTTTCACCCTCCTCTCTTTATAAAAGACTTCTTTTTGTGATGTATTTTAATTTACATATTATTATGGTGGGATGTGTTATTATATATCCTTATTGATGTAAAATTTATATCCAATTAATGAAATTACCTTTTTTTCTCATCAACTCCTTTTCTGAATTTTAATGTGACGCCGTTAGGCTTTCATGTTTTTGCAAGGGAACTTTTTAACCCAATTTCAATTCTTTGCGTTAAACTTGTACTTATTTAATATGTCATCCTATGAATATGTGTGAATGTCCACTGATTTTTTTACACTTAATATCCACTAATATTGGGTGTATTTATATTTTTCACACATAATTATGTGATTGATTTATCCTTAATTTAAGGATACCATCTTTATAAGGGATTTCATCGCAATTTACATTTCCACTGAGTCTTCATTGTTTTTATACACCAACTCACTCTTATGTTGTGTATATACTATCCTTTGACATATTATATCATGAATCCATTTATTCTCATGATATTATAAAGTTCTGATTAAATTTTATTCCTTAATTATTTGTATTCAAGCGTCTCTCTTTTTTTAAAAACTCTTTAACTAAAATATCGTTTTAAATGTTTTAAAGATTTATTCTTCTAAATATTTAACATTAATGTCCATGTTTAAAAAATGTATTTTAGGATTTATTTATATATACATTAAAATTTTTAAATGATAATTCATTTAATAGCTTCAAAGTGGTACGGGGCAATTTTATTCAAAAATCACATTTTAAATGGTTTATGAAAATGGATTGATTATTTCAATATCTTGAAATTACATCTTGTGTTTGAAAATGAAATGTTATTAGTGAAATGTTCATATTTGAAATATTTTATGTATTATAATGGTACTTGTACATTTTATGGGTGGTTACGTGATAAACCAGATGACGGGTGGTTCCATGAATACTAGGACAGGTGGTTACGTTATAACCTCCAATGCATTAGGTATGGAAGTCGGTTGTATGGTTATTCAATTTTGTGATATGTGTGGAAGTTTACCGTATGGTTATTCCATTTAATTATCTTTATGTCACAAGTTACCTTTATGTGTTATGTGTTCTTTATATGGGTTTTATGGTAATCTTTCAGTTACAAAAGGGTAAGTAATGATATTTTATTCCGTGGAGATTTTTTACTACTTCATAAAGGTGAAAAGTATTACTTATGTTAAAGTATTAATGGTTTACTTGTTGTTTTGAAAAACTAAAATTTTTTCTTCTTTGTGTATCCCTTACTGAGTTTTTATTCTCATCTCATGTTTTTTAAATGTTTTTCACAGGACATAATGTGGAATAGGGTCACGGATGGGATCAAGGAAAAGTCATTCTATCTTAAACATGGAACTAGACATGACTCTATTTTTCAAGAGTTCATGTTTTGTAAAAAACATGGAAATTGTGTATAAGTGTCTACTATGTAATATTTTTAAATGTAATAGTTATGTCCTAATTCTCTAGAACTCAAAATCTGAAAATATCCTCAATGTGAATTATTCATTTAATTCAATATTAAGAAAGGATTAAGGCAAGGTCCTTATAGTTGGTATCAGAGGTCGGTTTTGACAACTTTAGGGATTTGGAATTTTCGTTGGAAATATGGTTAGTACCAATCTAATATTTCAGTTAAATCATTGTTTTAAAACTTTTTCTAATCATTGGATGTCAGTTAAAAATGGAAGGAGGAGGATCTCAAACGAAATTCTAATCTCTTCATGATGACATGCTTGCTATAATTATTGCAAAGTCATGTTCAGATGATTGTGAAAATTTTTCTATCATACAACTCACTTGCAAGCAGTTTTTTGAGATATCAAACACCTCCACTATTCCTCTTTATCATCGTGGGTCATGGGTTGTATTTAAAAAAATCCTATTTTTACAATATTCCCATATTTTCATGAATGGTAAATATTATCAAGTCATTTTCAAATATTTTACCTTATCACAATATTTTGAAGAATGTTATGATTTTAAAAAAGGTTCTGAATAAGGAGACCCTTACGCAACCTATTTATATTTGATTTTAAAATATAGTCTCTCAGCACATACTTATGGTATTTTAAAAGGACCGTCAATTGAATGTTTCAACTCAAATTTGGTTCGACTGTTTTATGGATATTGTGTTTTATCAGTTGTTTTGAAATTATATGTCATGCATGATTATTTTTCAAAACTATTTTTCTATGAACACCCATATGACCCATGTTGTACAAGGTGTATTTGGATGGAGGAAGAAAATGATTTCGACGGATCTCTAAATCATTGTTGCAATGCATAGACCTTCTACCTACGTGACCAAGATGACGATGAAACCAAATGGACACCATGATCAAGGGATGATGTTATTCATTTAGGGGATTGTTTTATTTTATCATATGGTGGTGAAATAAGACTTCAAGAATTAAGATGTTGAGATCATAGTGAATTTGGATGAAAATGAGAGGTATAATGAAACCATTAAGGTTAAAACATGTAAGGTTTATTTTTGAGTTTTACAAAATGGACAACCCGTAGGATGGGTGACAACCCATCGCATCCGGCTAGGCTTCCGGAATCGAACCAACAACCGAAGGGCGACAGGGGTGCATCTCCTACCACTAGCCTACTTGAAGTCCCTGGTTAGTATGACTTATTATTTTATTAAAATGATTTTATGGAACAAGAATAAGTTGATTTTTGGAACTTATGTTTTATCAAATGGATATAATTATTATTGAAAAATTATTTAGTGATTAAGTGATAAAAAGTTTGTTGTGGAAGATGTTCTCTATTTTGAGGAAACACTATATGCCTAAGGAAGATAGAATACTATGGGATTTTAATTGTGGAATAATGGTTGAAATTTTAGTTTCGAAGAATCTATGTTTTTATTGTGGACACATAGTGATTTGATTTGTTTATGAAAATGATTAACCTGTTGTGGAGAATATGTGATTAGGTTAATAACTTTTCAATATGAAACTTTAGGAGTAACTGGTGTTACTTAAAGATAAATGTTAAGATATATCTTGGAAGTATATGTAATTAAATCCTTATGATATTTGGGTTATAATAAATGTTTGGATAACTTTTGAAGAATTTTAGGGACAATTGTTTATTGAATGGTCTTTGTTGAACTTTGGGTTTTGTTAAGACAAATTTTGGAGATTAAGAGTAGTTTATCTTTACGTAAAAGTTTATCCTTTTTAGGGATTATCTGATCTTGTACGAAACATTCAGGATTTAGTTAATATCTAATGACAAGGGAAATATATAGTTCATCCTTTTTTTATTATTTTATTCTATCGAAGTTGATTATAGAACTTTTAATGTAAATAAGTCTTCCTGAATAATCATTGTATAAAGGAAATACGAGTTTGTGTTATAAATCTAGTGAAGGATAAAAGTATACATGAAAAGTAATTGTGTTTTCTTATTTTTTTAATTAAGCTCATAAATAAATTCCACAATGAAAAGTAACTTCAAAAAAACTTGTCTATTAACTTTTCTTACTAGGAAATCAAAGACTGTTTAACCCATCACAAGTTTGAGATTTTCTAGTGGATAACTTTCTCCTAAACATGTTTTCTATCACTCTCAATCAGATCATGATGGTTTTTTTCTCCCCCATATCCATGTTTTCCTGGAAATCAAGTATCTGTTGTCTAGGGTAACCTTTGTACTTATCTTCCTTTATTTTAAAGTGAATGTTTTATAGACTCTTTGTTTCGATGTGGGGCTTTCAATGAAGTTTCTGAGCCCAGTTTTTAAAATTGCAAGGATGCAATTCCCAAAAGGGGGAAGGATGTAACATCTCAGGTAAATAACGAATATGACCTTTTCATATTTATTAATCTTTGAATTAAATATTAATTTTACTTTAACGGGGTTTCTATGTTTGATTGCATACCCGATACGCAACAACAGGTTTCTTTGAAATCTTACGTTGCACACTAATAATATAATATCAATATTTTAAATGGTAGTTAACTCCTAGACATTATATTGGTGAGAATGAAAAAAATAACTAAAATATGATTATAAATTTTTGTTAAATGTATTTACATTTATCAAATAAAAGTTAGAGGCTTAAAATGTGAATGAATCTAATTTTAAGCATAATTTACATTAAAAGGTCGATTTTCCCCCTTTTAATGGTGAACACTCTTTAAATATAGTTTTGGTCACTTTAATACATTCTATATTACCAAATAAAATCCTTCTTTAGAATGGGGATATCAAAATTTACTTTTTTAAATTTTTTGAATTTTTTTGATAATGTTCATTTTTTAATGAATAGTAAAAATATTGTATTTTAATTCAAAACTACATTTTAATAAAATTTATTTATATTTTTAGATTATATTTTTAATTTTTTTAAAGTTAAATTGGAATATATTTTTACCATTTAATCCAATGTTGGTCATTGGAATTAATTTCACTTTGAAATTGGACATAAACAAGTATCAATCTTTTGATAGTTATTGTTTCTTAAAAATGGTATTTGTTTTGATAATGGAAATTAATTTTAAAATTAATAAGTTTCAATTTAATGTTTTTAATTTGGTAAAATAGTCATCATTTTTGAAATCATAATATCAAATATATCTTTGGCTGAATATATGGTATTTTTCTGAAAAAAATTCAATTTTTGATGAATAGTGAAACCACTTAGTGGTAGTTAAAAAAACTGAATTTTTCATTAAATTAAATTTTACCACTTCTATGAATTGAATTTTAAAAATCCAACATACATGGTGGTTATCAAGAAGTAAAATTTAGTTCATTAAGATTAAAATAATTTTTGGTGAATAGTAACTTTTGGCTTTTATTTACCGCGGTTAAAGGTAAATAGGGTAATTCAAGGTAAAAAGAATATTATAATAATTCAAAATTATATTAACACTTGTCCTGACATTATTTGTTGAGTCATGGCCGACCATGGGAATATTTGGGAAGATTTTGGGACCCCATGGATCCACTTATAAATGATAATGACACTTTAGATTAATTAATTTAATGTAAAGGAAAAAATGAAATAAACAAACATTGTTTTGTAAATTAATATTTATATGGTGTTATATAAGGTATATTTTTGTCTAAAAATATTCATTGGAAATATAATAATATTTCCCACATCATGTTTTTTTTATAGTTTTTAGACATCAAATAATTTTAATTATTCATGACACAACAATGATGCAGTATTTATCTCATTAATAAATTATTTAAATAAATAAAATTATAATTATTAAAATATTATACCAAACATCTCCAATTATTATTGGATGCTTTTATTTCTAATATGAGTCATCTTATCTTCGACCTTAAGGATTTTTGGACCTTTATAAACCGAATATCATTGTATAATAAAATAATATTTCCACACATTTCTAATGAGCCCCTCCTCTCCCTTATAAAAGGAGAACACTTCTAACTAATTCCTCACATCTCTCAAGACACTTGTATCATCCAATATCTGACAAATTAAGCTCCCTATATCCCCATACTCTACCGAGAATCCTTAAATTAGGAATAAGGAACTTCAAGATGTCCTTTGGTTCAAACCAAATGGAGTTACCCAAATTAAAGGTAATTGTTTCTCTTAAATGTATTTTTTTTACTTCTCCAACACCTAAACTCTTTTTATTAATTTATTTTGTAACAACATAAGTATCCTCAATATACTATTATGTTTTTATGAGATGTATTCGATCTACACTTACACACACATCCATATAATGGATGAAGAACATAATGTTTCTGTGGATGGAAAACTAACGCCTCACGAAATGATGATTGTTCAAATATCTCCAACCGCCTCTCGTGGGGGCCATTATGATGGAATTATATTTATATATGATATATATTATGTTTATGAATTCTTTATTCATATGTATTTTTAATTTATATCATGCCTTTATGGTTTCAATAGTGGGTAAATATGATAATCTCATTTGAAGAAGCGCGAACTACCACCCCCTCAAACAGATGTGACTCGTTAATGCCATATGTGGGATGTATAAAGGATAGAGTTAATGATATTATATATGATATTATACTGGAATTATAATATACCTATTGATCATTATGTTTTAATTCCATTAAAATAAGAAATAGAAATGAAAGTAGCGTTCATGCGTACGTACGGCTTACCTTCTCCATAAACGGTGCATTTCATTTCTTACATCTAAATGGTATGACCTATTATAAATACATGTATATACCAGATATATATATGATATATATGATATTTAAATCATGAATATCATTCTGGATATAATTATCCTTTGACCACATGAACAACATGTAATTATAAGAAGTCCATTTTGGACTCAAGTACCAAATATCGACAAAATGAACATTATTAAATTAAATGATTACATAATGTTTATAACACGGTAATAAGTGATATAAAAATTAATAATAAACTTGAAAAAGGTTCTTAAAGAAGTAGAAATTAACTTTAGTTTATTATTCATGAGATTAAAGAACGATCGAGTCAAGTCGGACACGAGGTAAAGGAATTTCTTATCTCAGTTTTAATTCCATGAGATTTCCATTGTTCACCACTTATTTATTTCATGTGGTGTATTATGTACTATAGTTTGATATATATTATCATTATTATATTTAAATTGATTGTATTCTATGATTCATTTGATGTTAATAACTTGTGATCAAATGACTCAGTTGAATACAACAAGGTAAAGGGTTTCATCTCACTTTTATTCTCGTGAGATTCATGCTATATTTGTCACTATTTCCTTTTGGGTGGTGCATATACTACCCATGATTATACTCTTTGTGTAATAAAAATTCATTTATGGGTATTTACATTTAAATTTTATGGTTCTTCTTTCATGTGGCGTATGTTTTGTGAGTTACCAATCGGTAAGGGAACCTTTCACCCTCCTCTCTTTATAAAAGACCTCTTTTTGTTATGTCTTTTAATTTACAACTTATTATGTTGGGATATGTTCATATATATCCTTATTGATGTAAAATTTATATAAAAGTGATTATATCCCCTTTTTTATCTCAACAACTAATTTTATGAATTTTAAAGTGACGTCGTTAGGCTTTCAAATTTTTGCAAGGGAACTTCTTAACCAGATTTTAATTTTTTGGGTTAAACTTGTACTTCATGAATATTTCTTCCTATGAATATGTGTGAATGAACTATGATTGTTTTACACTTAATATCCATTTATATTGGGTGTATTTATATTTGTCACACATAATTATGTGATTGATTTATCCTTAATTTAAGGATACCGTCTTTATAAGGGATTACATCTCAATTTACATTTCCACTGATACTTCATTGTTGTTATACACCAACTCACTCTTATGTTGTGTATATACTATCCTTTGACATATTATATCATGAATCCCTTTATTCTCATGATATTATAAAGTTCTGATTAAAGGTTATTCCTCAATTATTTGTATTCAAGCGTCTCTCTTTTTGTTAAAAAACTCATTAACTAAAATATCATTTTAAATGTTTTAAAGATTTAATGTTCTAAATATTTCACATTAATGTCCATGTTTTAAAAATGAATTTTAGGATTTATTTATATGGACATTAATATTTTCAAATGACAATTCATTTAAAAGATTCAAAGTGGTATGGGATAATTTGATTCAAAAATATCTTTTTAAATGGTTTATGAAAATGGATTGATTATTTAAATATCTTTAAATTACATCTTGTGTTTGAAAATGAAATGTTATTAGTGAAATTTTTATATTTGAAATATTTTATTTTTTATAATGGTACATGGAAATTTTATGGGTGGTAACGTGATAAACCATATGATAGGTGGGGCCGTGAATACCAGGATGGGTGGTTACGTTATAACCTCCAATGCATTGGGTATGGAATTCGGCTGTATGGTTATTAAATTTAGTGATATGTGTGGAAGTTGACCGTATGGTTATTCCATTTAAGTATGTTTATGGCCCAATTTTCCTTTATATGTTATGTGTTATTTATTTGGGTTTTATGGTAATATTTCAGTTACAAAAGGGTAAGTAATTATCTTTTATTCAGTGAAGAGTATTTACTACTTCCTAAAGGTGAAAAGTATTACTTATGTTAAAGTATTCATGGTTACTTGTTGTTTCGAAATACTAACATTTTTTCTTCTTTTTGTATCCCTTATTGAGTTTTTATGTTCATCCCAAGTTTTTTAAATGTTTTTCATAGGACATAATGTGGAATAGGGTCCAGGATGGGATAAAGGAAAAGTCATGTTATCTTAAACATAGAACTAGACATGACTCTTTTTTCCATGAGTTCATGTTTTGTAAGAAAACGGAAATTGTGTAGAAGTGTCTACTATGTAATATTTTTAAATGTAAAAGTTATGTCCTAATTCTCTAAAACTCTATACCTGAAAAGATCTTCAATGTGAATTATTCATTTAATTCAATATTAAGCAAGGTTTAAGGTTGGGTCCTTATACTATGTTGTAATCAATCGAGTTGTATGGCCAAAAGATAATAACTAACAAATGAATCCCAGAATACCATGAATATAAATATAATCGTGATAATATATATCAAATGGTAGTACAAAAGACACCACATGGAATAAATAAGTGGTGAACAATGGAAATCTCATGTAATTAAATGTGAGATAAGAAATCCTTTAAATCGTGTCCGACTTGACTTGTTTGTTCCTTGTTATTCCTGAATAATAAACTTATGTTAATTTATACTTGATTAAGAACCATTTTTCAAGTTTATTAGTCCATTTATATCACTTATTACCATGTTATAAACAATATGTAATCATTTAAGTTGATAATGGTCATTTTATCGATATTTGGTACTTGAGTAAAAAATAAACACCTTATAATTACATGTTGTCCATGTGGTCAAGAGTTCATTATCTCAAGAATGATATTCATGATTTATACATCATATATATATAATAAATATCCAGTACATATATGTATTTATAATAGTACATAACATTTGGAGATAAGAAATGAAATGCACCATTTATGGAGACGGTAAGTCGTACGTACACATGAACACTACTTTCATTTATATTTCGTATTTTAATTGAATGAAAACATAATGATAAATAGTTATATTAAAATTATAGTATAATATAGTATATAATTTCAATAACCCCATCCTTTATTGGTCCCACGTATGGTATAAACGAGTCATATCTCTTTGAGGGGGCAGTAGTTCGCACTTCCTCAAATGAAATTATCACGTTAACTCATAATGGAAACCATAAAGGTATGCTATAAATTAAAAATACAGAATAATAAATAAAAAATATATATCTCATATATAAATATAGTTCAATATTAATGGCCACCATGATAGGATGTAGGATATAATCGAACAATCATCATTTCGTGAGGCATTAGTTTTCCATCCACAGAAACAGTATGTTCTTCACCCTTTATAAGGAGTCGTGTGTTAGTTTCGTTCGAATAATTTTCATAAAAACATCCTAGTATATTTTATATACATTGGATGTTATAAAATAATGGAACAAAAATCGTTTATGGGGTTGGAGATGTAAAATAAATAAAAATAAAACAAAATAATTTAATAGAAATAGTTACTTTTAATTTCGGTAACTTCATTTCATATGAACTAAAAGGACTTCTTGAAGTGCCTAATGCCAAATTAAAGAATTATATAAGGAGGAGAGGGATGCAGGGAGCTTAATTGGGAAGAGGTTGGTTGATCCAAAAGGTTTGAGAGGTGTGAGGAATTGGTTAAAGTGATGACCATTTATAAGGGGGAGGAGGGGCTCTTTAGGAAAGTGTGATATTATTATTTTATTATATAATGAAATTCAGTTTCTAAAGATCCTAAACTCATTACGGTAGAATATAAGATGACTCATGGGTGAACTAAATTCTTACAATAAGAATTGTATTGGTTTTGGATGTTATTTTAATATTTATAATCTTATTTATTTTAATCATTTATTAATGAGTTAAACACTGCATCATTATTGTGTGATAAATAATTTAATTTATCCGATGTCTAAAAATTATAAACTAAATTACATGATGTAGTAAATAGTTTTTTATTTCAAATGAATATTTATAGTCGAAAATATAACTTATATAACACCATATAAAAATTAAATTATAAATAGATATTTGTTAATGTCATTTTTTCCATTACTTTAAGTTAATTAAAATAATGTTTCATTATGATTCATAAGTGAATACATGGGGTCCCAAAATCTACCCATGGATTCCCATTGTCGTTCATTACTCATAAAATAAGTTTAGAACATGTTTTAAGGTAATTGTGAATTATTATAATATTTGTTTTACCTTAAATTACCCTATTTACCATTAACCTTGGTAAATAAAAGTCAAAAGTTACTATTAAAAGAAAATTATTTTCATCATATTGAACCACATTTTATATACTTATAACATCCATGTATGTCTGATTTTTGAAATTCAATCCATAGAAGTGGTAAATTTCATTTAAATGAAAATGTCAGTTTTTAACTACAACTTAGTGGTTTCACTATTCATCAGAAATTGATGTTTTTTAGAAAAACACAAAATATTCAGCCTAAGATATATTTGATATTCCAAATTCAAAAATGATGTCTATTTTACGAAATTAAAAACATATAAATTAAATTAATTAATTTAAAATTAACTCCTGTTGTCAAAACAAGTAGCGTGTTTTTAAGAAACAATAACTATCAAAAGATTGATACTTTTTACGTCCAATTTCAAAGTAAAATTAATTACAATGACCAACATTGGATTAAATGGTAAAAATATTTTAATATTACACTTTAAAATCAATTAAAAAGATAATCTAACCATATAAAAAATTATATTAAAGGTACTTTTGAATTAAAATACATTGTTTTTCACAATTCATAAAAAATGAATTTTATTAAAAAAATACCAAAAAATTACCCAAAGTAAATTTTGATTTTGCGATTCTAAAGAAGAATTTTATTTTTTCAAAAGGAATCAATAAAAGTGACAAGAATAATATTTATAGAGGGTTCACTTTTAAAGGGCTCTAAATCGACTTTTTAGAGTATTTATGCTTAAAATTTGATTCATTCACATTTTAAGCCACTAACATTTATTGGATAAAAGTAAAAACATTTAACAAAAATGTATAATAATATTTTAGTTAGTTCTATTCATTCCCGCCAAAATAATTTCTATGAATTAACTACAATTTAAAATAATAATATTATATTATTAGTGTGCAATGTAAGATTTAAAAAAACTTGTTGTTGTGTATCGGGTAAGCCATCAAAAATATCATGCAATTTAAAGTAAAATTATTAATTAATTTAAAAATATTAGTAAATACGAAAATGAAATTTTTTTTATTTACCCGGGATGTTACATCCTTCCCCCCTTTTGGGAATTGCATCCTCACAATTTTAAAATTGGGCTCAGAAACATCTTTGAACATCCCACATCGAAAAAAGAGTGAATAAAACTATCACATTAAAATAAAGGAAGAGAAGTACAAAGGTCACCTGAGATAACCCATACTAGGATTCCATGTAGTAAAACATGTATATAGAAGAGAGAACAAATAGATAAGTTCTGATGGAGAGTGATAGAAATCATGATTATGATAAAGTTAATCACTTTAAAATCAAAAACATGTGATGGGTTCAACGGTCCTTGATTCCCAAGTAAGAAAAGTTAATAGACCAATTTTATTTTAATTTACTTTTACTAATGTTGAAGAATTTATTTGTGAGCTTAACTAAAAACATAAGGAAACATACTTACTTGTCTTGTAGACATTCATCCTTTACAAAATTCCTACCACAAACTATTTTTTTTAAATGATGAGTATTCAAACAGACTTGGTGACATTAAAAGCACTAGAATCAACTTATAGAGTATCAACTAATCCCAAAAATATGAATAATATAATTCCTCTATCTTTAGATATCAACCAGAACCAAAATGTTTAATAAAAGATCAGATAGTCCCCAAAAAGGATAATCTTTTATAAAAAGAAAAACTACTCTTAATCTCTATATTTTTTTGTAAAATTACCCAAAGTAACAAAAAGACCATTCAATAAACAACATTCCATAAATTCTTTAATGTAACCCAAACTATGATTTAAACTAAAAATTTCGAAAGTATTTGATCACATTGTCTTCCACAAAAAATAAAAACATTTATCTCCAAAAACAACGACTAATCTTAAAGTCTCATACTGAAATGTAATTAACCAAATCACATATTATCTATGATATGTTAATAATTTCCATAGATAACCCAAAATTAACTAATTATTGATTTATAAATTCATATAACTAAAAAAATATGTCATACTAACTAGGGACTTCACGTAGTCCATTGGTAGGTGATAAATCCCAGTCTCACTTTTGTTGTGGGTTCGATTCCCGAAGCATTGTCCGACGCGAAGGGTTGTCACGCGGTTTTGATGTTGTCATTTTTCAAAAAAAAAATATTTTTATTACATTCCCAAAAAGAAATAAATCCATCAAAAATAACCATAACATATTTTAACCAAAAAGGTTTTTTAATAGCTTTCATTTTGCATCCAAAAATGTATTAACCTATTATTGCCTCAAAATCAAGGATCATATAAACCCAAATGGTTCATTATAAGTATATCCACAAAAGAGAAGATTATTATTCCTTGAATAAAATTTATATATACCAAACATTAGGGTTACACATACTATAAAAAGTCTTTTAATGTAATCCAATCGTCAAAAGAGCCCTAATACTTTTAAGTATTTCACCATCCTAAAATCTACCATAACTCTTGAATCCCTTATATGTTGACTTCTTAATCATTCAAATTTAACCATGATCCATTAAAAATTCATTTCTAACTTATTCTAAAATACTTATTTCATATAATAAAAATCATGACTCATGTCATTAGATTTCAAAATTGTCTAAACATCAGTTAATAAATAATCCATAACTTTTATTTGTCATTGTCAGTTTATTTATCCTCAATAAGAATGGAATTAGGTATTGGTAAAAATATATTTTACAACACAAGTGATCCCATTCCCAAAACGTATTTGTAGGACATCTATTTTTATAACGACCATGCAAAACACATTTAAAACATTCAATTGATCCCTGAGAAAGAACATCTTTCCCTTTCCTAGAGTCAAGTGGATGCTTCCTTTTTCCATGGTAGGTTCTTGATTTATGACCATCACATCCACATTGATAGCATCTTTCCTACCTTTGGAATCATTTACTAAGTGTTCCTATCCACATCCTTAAAACATAGGTCTTTGAACATTCTTACCTTTATGATTATTACATCAACTACCATAGAGATGTGTTTCTCGCTTATACGATGCCTTATAAAAATTACCAAGGTTTAGGTGGTCAATACCAAATCCAGATAGTTGGTTGAGAATATTCATAAGATTTCTCATTGGGGCTCCCATTTCATTCAGTTCCTCATTTAGAAAACCATCACCGTTTTCTTCACATCCACTGTTACTTTGGTGCCTGATAAATCAAACCATTTTCTAAAACCAAAAAGGTAAGTGTGTGTATATCAATAAAATAAACATATAATATCTTAATAAGAGGGTAAATACTAATATATACTTATTCGTGTTATCATAAACTCATTCACTTTATCTAATATAATTATGACTCCATATAAAATCCCACCCATTATGGTAATGTCACTTATGCTTAAAGAACACCATAACATCTAAAGTTATCTAAACCAATCCTTGATAAAAACTATAAGGACCTAGCATTAAACATTACATAATCTTGAATTATGCCAATAATTCACATTGAAGATATTTGCAGGATTAGAGTTATAGAGAAATGAAAAATAACTATTATATAACAACTTGAAAATTACATGTAGACACTACTACTCAGTATTCATTTATTTATAAAGAAAAAATCTTAATAAATAGTAAAATGTCTACTTCCATGTTTTATAAAACATGACTTTTCCTTGATCTAATCCTTGTCCCTATTCATCTTTATATCCTGTGAAAAACATTTCAAAACATGGAATGAGAATAAAAATCTCATTAAGGGTTATAATATAATGAATGGAAACATTATCCCAACAATAAATAAAAATCTATGAAACCATACATTTTAATCATAACATACCACTTGAAATCATAATGATTTAGAAGAATAAATCCTTAAAAAAATATTTTACTTAAGAGTTCTAAACCAAATGAGAGCTTCTTGAATACAAATAATTGAGGAATAACATTTAATCAAAAATTTACAATATCATACGAATAAAGGTATTCATGATATAATATTCCAAAGGACAGTATATACACTATATAAAAGTAAATTTCTGCATAACAACAATGACGTCTCAATGGAATGTAAATTGAGCAGAAATCCCTTATAGAAAATGTATCCTTATATTAGGGATAAATAAATTATATAATAACGTGTGAAAAAATTAAATACACTAAATATGATGGGATATTCATTATAAATCAGTCACATAACATTCACACACATTATTTTTAAGACAAAACCAGTGACTTGGATGTTTTACTCAATGAATGGAAATTGAGTTAAAATTAGTGTTATCAAGTTCACATTGATGATATAAGAATTTATCAGTGGGTTGATTATGTGTATAAAACATATATCCACACAAATAGGAGTGTAAATAACAACATAAATAAAGAAATAGTGATTCCACACATAATATTAGCATGACAAAATTAATAATTAGAAGATTAACCCAAGGAATGGAAATTATGTTTAATGGTTCCATTACTGATTTGGTAACTTATGAAATTTAAAACCCATGAAAGAAGGATCATAAATTTAATATGTAAATACCCATAAATTGAAGAATATAACACAATGAATACACTCTAGGACAGTGCATACACCACACAAATGGAAATAGTGGCAAATATAACTTGAATCTCACGAGAATAAAAAGTGAGATGAAAATCCCTTACCACGTTGTAATCAAAAGAGTCGTGTGAACAAAAGATAAAAACCACCAGATGATTAACACAATAACATGAATATAATGTTTATCATGATAATATATCTCAAATGACAGTAAACAATACTCCACATGCAATAAAATATGGTCGAACAATAGAAATCTCATGGAATTAAAAGTGATATAAGAAACCCATTACCTCGTTGTAATCAATCAAGTCGTATGACCAAAAGTTAATAACCAAAAAATGAATCACAAAATAAAATTAATATAAATATAATCATGATAATATATATCAAATGGCAGTACACAATACACCACATGTAGTAAATAAGTGGCGAACAATGGAAATCTCACAGAATTAAAAGTGAGATAAGAAAATCCCTTACCATGTTGTAATCAATCGAGTCATATGAAAAAAAGTTAATAACCACCAAATGAGTCACCTAATACCATGAATATAAAGAGAATAATTATAATTTATATCAAATTTAAGTAAACAATATACCACATGTAATAAATAATTGGCAAACAATTGAAATCTCACAGAATTAAAAGTGAGATAAAAATCTCTTACCTCGTGTCTGACTTGATTTGGTGGTTCCTTATTATTCTTGAATAATAAACATAAGATAATTTAAACATTATTAATTACCATTTTTAAAGTTTATTATTCCTTTTATATCACTTATTACCATGTTATAAACAATATGTAATCCTTTATGTTAATAATGGTCATTTTGTCGATATTTGGTACTTGAGTAAAAAATAAAGATCTTATAATTACAAGTTTTTCATGTGGTCAAGATTCCATTATCTCCAGAATGATATTCATGATTTAGATATCATATATATAGTATAATGCTTTCAAATATATGTATTTATAACTGTAGATAACATTTGAAGATAAGAAATTAAATACACCGTTCATGGAGACAGTAAGTCGTACGTACGCATGAACGCTACTTTCATTTCTATTTCATATTTAAATTGAATGAAAACGTAATGATACATAGTTATATTATAATTCTAGTATAATATCATATATCATTTAAATACCTCGATCATTTATATGTCCCACGTATGGTATGAACGGGTCATATCACTTTGAGGGGTGGTAGTCTGCACTTCCTCAAATGAAATTATCCCATTTACTCATAATGGAAACCATAAAGGTATAATATAAAAAAAATACAGAATCATAAATTAAAAATAATATATATCATTTATAAATATTTTTCCATCTTAATGTCCACCATGATATTTGGTAGGAGATAATTGAACAATCATCATTGCATGAGGTGTTAGTTTTCCATCCACAGAAACAGAATGTTCTTCACCCATTATATGGAGGTGTGTGTATGTGTAGTTTGAATAATTCTCATAAAAACATCCTAGTATATTGAAGATACGGGTGTTGTCATAAAATAAAGGAACCAAAAGAGCTTAGTTGGTTGGAGAAGTAATATAAAACAAAATAAAAAAATAATTTAAGAGAAACCGTTACCTTTAATTTGAGTAACTTCATTTGATATGAACCAAATGGGTTTCATGAAGTTCCTTCTGTCTAAGGTAAGCCTTCTAAGAGGATGATAGGGATGCAGGGAGCCTAATTGGGAAGAGTTTAGATGATCCAAAAGGCTTGAGAGGGGTGAGGAATTGAATATAAGTGGGGGATTTTTATAAGGGCGAGGAGGGGCTCTTCAGGAATGTGTGATAATATTATTTTATTATATAATGCTATTCGGTTTCTAAAGGTCCAAAACTCATTTAAGTGTAATATAAGTTGACTCATGGTTGATATAAATTCATATAATACAAATTTTACAAGTTTTGGATGTTATTTTAATATTTATAATCTTGTTTATTTAAATCATTTATTAATGAGATAAACACTGCACCATTATTGTGTCATAAATAATTTAATTAATTCGATGTCTAAAAATTATAAATAAAATACATGAGGTAGGAAATAGTTTTAGGTTTCCAATTAATATTTATAGTCGAAACTATAACTTATATAACACCATGTAAAAATTAATTTAAAAATAGATATTTGTTTATGTCATTTTTTGTTTTACTTTAAGTTAATTAAAATAAAGTGTCATTACCATTCATAAGTGGATCCACGACGTCCCAAAATTGACCCAAGGATTACCATGGTCCGAAATTACTCAACCAATAAGGTTAGGACAAGTGTTAATTTAATTTTGAATTATTATAATATTCTTTTTACCTTGATTTACCCTATTTACCTTTAATTGTGGTAAATAAAAGTCAAAAGTTACTATTCACCAAAAATTATTATCATCTTATTGAAACAAATTTTAATGTTTGATAACAACAATGTATGTCAGATTTTTAAAATTCAATCCACAGAAGTGGTAAAATTTCATATAAATGAAAATGACAGTTTCTAACTACTACTTAGTGGTTTCACTATTCATCAAAATTGATGTTTTTCATAAAAACACCAAAAATTCAGCTTCAGATATATTTGATATTCCGAATTCAAAAATGATGTCTATTTTAACAAATTCAAAAAAATAGATGTTTCATTAATTAATTTAAAATTAATTCCCATTATCAAAACAAATAGCATGTTTTTAAGAAACAATAACTATAAAACGATTGATACTTGTTTATGTCCAATTTCAAAGTGAAATTAATTCCAATGACCAAAATTGGATTAAATGGTAAACATATACTCTTATTACACTTTATAACAAATTATAAACATAATGTAACCATATAAATAAATAAGATTAAAAGGAACTTTTGAATTAAAATACATTATTTTTCACAATTTATAAAGAATTGAATTTTATTAGAAAAATACCATATATTTACCCAAAGTAAAATTTGATGTCCCAATTTTTAAGAATAATTTAATTATGTCAAAATAAACCTATAAAAGTGACCAAATCATGATTTAAAGAGGGTTCTCCATTAAAAGGTGGTAAATTGAACTTTTAGAGTATTTATGCTTAAAATTAGATTCATTCACATTTTAAGCCACTAACATTTATTGGATAAAAGTAAAAACATTTAACAAACATGTATAATCATTATTTAGTTAGTTATATTCATTCCCGCCAATAAAATGAATATGCATTAACTACCATTTAAAATAAGAATATTATATTATTAGTGTAACATCCCTGGTAAATAAAGAATAAATCATTTTAATATTTATTAATATTTACGAATTAAATATTAATTTTAATTTAAAGGGGTCGATATGTTCGATAGAGTACCCGATACGCAACAAAGAGTTTCGTGGAACACTTACGTTGCACACTAGTAATAAAATAATATTATTTTAAATGGTAGTTAACATGTAGTCGTTGTATTGGCGAGAATGAATGGAAATAACTAAAATATGATTATATATGTTTGTTAAATGTTTTTATATTTATCCAATAAAAGATAAAGGCTTCAAATATGAAAAGATTTCAATTTTAGGCATATATACTCTAATTTTCACTAAAGGTCCACTTATCACCTTTTGATGGTGAACAGTCATTAAGTATAGTTTGGTCACTCTTATACATTCTATTGGACTAAATAAAATTATTCTTTAGAATTGGGACATCAAAATTTACATTGTGTAAATTTTTGGTATTTTTCCGATAAAGTTCATTTTTTTAATGAATAGTGAAAAATGTAGTATTTTAATTCAAAACACTTTTTTAATCTAATTAATTTATATGATTATATTATGTTTTGAATTGGATTTAAAGTTCAATTATAATTTATTTTTACCATTTAATCCAATAGTGGTCGTTGGAATTAATTTCACTTTGAAATTGGACTAAAACTAGTGTCAATCTTTTGATACTTTTTGTTTCATAAAAACACGCTATTTGTTTTGACCGCGGGAATTAATTATTAAATTAATTAATGAAACATATATGTTTTGATATTTTTAAAATATACATCATTTTGAAATTCGTAATATCAAATATATATTAGGATGAAGTTTTGGTATTTTTCTGAAAAACATTAATTTTTGATGAATAGTGAAACCACAAAGTGGTAGTTACAAAAACTAATTTTTCATTTAAATGGAACTTTACCACTTATGTGATTTGAATTTAAAAAATAAAATATAAATTATTTTCATTATTAAGTAAAATTTGGTTCAATGGGATGAAAATAATTCTTGAAAAAAAGTATCTTTTAAGTTTTATTAATCGCGATTAAAGGTAATTAGTGTGATTTAAGGGAAAATGATATTATAATAAAATGAAAATATCTTGAAAATTTTAATAACCCTATTGGATGAGTCATGGCCGACCAAGAAAACCCATGGGTTGATTTGTGGGACCCCATGGAGCCACTTGGGTAGGATAATGACATTAATGCCTTTTATTTAAAGTAAAAGTAAAAATGACACAAACATGTGTTGTTTTACTAAATCAATTTTTACATGGGGTTATAAAAGTCATATTTTTGACTATAAATAGTAATTTTAAAGATAAAACTATTTTCTACATCATAGTAGTTTTTTTATAATTTTTAGAAATTAAATAAATTAAATTATTTATGACACCATGATGATGCAGCGATTACCTCATTATTTAATGATTAAAATAAAATGGAAAGATAATGTAACATTTAAGACCTACACATGTCAAAAATATATTGGATGGGTGGATTTCTAACCCTTATCACCTTATCCTCGCAAGACATCATTTTGGGACCATTAAAATCTAAAATGCATTTGAAAATAAAGTAACATTTTATACCATTCCAAGAGTGCCCCTCCTCTCCTCTTATAAAACGCCCTCACCTCTACCTCCTTACTCACACTTCTCAAGCCATTGGATCGGCCAAGATCTGATAATTGTTTCTCTCCACATCCCTCTATTACTCCTAGAATCCTCACATTGGTCATAAGTCTTCCCAAGGAATCCCTTGAGCTCAAATCAAAAAGAGTTACCCGTTTTAAAGGTAGTGTCTTCTCTTGTGTTCTTATGTTTTATTTTGCTTCTCCAACCCCCTAAACTATTTTTATTCATTTATTTTGTAAAAACACCAGTATATTCCATATAATAGGATGTTTTTATAAGAATTATTCGAGATCCACTTACACACACCTACATCTAATGGTTAAAGAACATACTGTTTCTGTGGATGGTGAATTTCTGCCTCACGAAACAATGATTGTTCAATATTCTTTTAACACCTTCAAAGGTGGACATTAAGATGTCACTATATTTATATATGATATATAATATGTTTATGTTTTCCTTAAGCTTCTGTATTTTTCATTTATGGCATACCTTTATGGTTTCCATTATGGGTAAACACGATATCTTCATTTTAGGAAGTGCGGACTACCGCCCCCTCAAAGTGATTTGATTCGTTAATATCATATGTCGTACGTATAAAGGATAGATTTAATGATATTATGTATGATACCATACTGGAATTATAATAATATTATTTATCATTATGTTTTAATTCCATTAAATATGAAATAGAAATGAAAGTAGCGTTCATGCGTACATACGGCTTACCGTCTCCATGAACGGTGCATTTCATTTCTTACCTCTAAATGATTATGTAATATTATAAATGCATGTATACACTGTATATATATGATATATATGATATCTACATCATGAATATATTTCTTGATATAATGTATATTTTACCACATGAACAACTTGTAATTATAAAGAGTTTATTTTTGACTCAAGTACCAATGATCGACAAAACGACCATCATTAACTTAAATAATTACATAGTGTTCATAACATGGTAATAAGTGATATAAAAGGAATAATGACCTTGTAAAAGGTTATTAAGCAAGTATAAATTAACTCAAGTTTATTATTCAGGACGTTAAAGAACGATAGAATCAAGTCGGACCCGAGGTAAGGGACTTCGTCTCAATCTCCTTTCATTGAGACATATTCTGTTTTATACACAACTTTCTTTTATACGGTGTATAAACCCCTTTGACTTTTAATTTTATTAAAAAGGAATATCTTTATACGAATCATTTTACTAAACAAAAAAAAGGAATGTTTTTTAACATACGTGGTGACAATGACCTTTTCCGCCGTCGCGAGTATTATTCGGTCTTTGGCTTCCTCAACAAGCCGTAATGTTTTTTAAAATGAAATAAATACCATATACTCTTTTATGTATTTTGGTATTGAAAATGGTTTTTATAATGGATTTGATATGTCAATATATTTAAGTGATATATTGTGAACAAAGTGTGGAAATGTTTTCTTTCCATTATATTTTTGTTATGTCTTATGATTTTATAATGGTACTTGGACATTTGACAGGTGGTTACGTGGTAAACCATATGATGGGTGGTGCCGTGAATACCCGGACGGGTGGTTAAATTATAATCTCCAATTAATTGGGTATAGAAGTCGGTCGTATGGTTATTCCATTAAGTGATATGTGTGAAAGTCGACCGTATGGTTATTCCATTTAAGTATGTTTATGTCCCAAGTTACCTTTATATGTTATGTGTTATTTATATGTGTTTTAGGGTAATATTTTGGCTTCAATAGGGTAAGTAATGATATTTTATTCAGTGAAGAGTTTTAACTACTTCATAAAGGGGAAAAGTATTACTTTGATAAAGTATACATGGTTTACTTGTGGTTTTGAAAAAACTAACTGTTTTCATTCCTTGTGTATCCCTTACTGAGCTTTTTATGCTCGCCCCAAGTTTTTTTGAAATTTTTTTCACAGGACTTAATGTGGAATAGTGTCAAGGATGGGATCAAGGAAAAGTCATGCTATATAAAACATGGAAATAGACATGTTTCTTTTTAAGAGTTTTTATTTTATGGAAACTTAGTAGAAGTTTCTACTTTGTAATCATTTGATCTAATAGTTATGATCTAATTCTCTAAAACTCTAAACCTGAAAATATCCTCAATCTGAATTATTCATTTAATTCAATATTAAGTAAGGTTTAAGGCCGAGTCCTTATAATTAGTGTGCAATGTAATATTTCAATGAAACCAGCTGTTGCGTATCGAGTAAGACATTGATCATAGCATCCCCTTTAAATTAAATTTAATTATTAATTTACAAATATTAATAAATATGAAAATTTCATATTCTTTATTTACTTGGTATGTTAAATTTTTTATCTCAAATGTTTGGGGAGAAACTCAACACTGATGATATTCCTATTGTACTAGAATTGTTTTGACGTATTTAAAAAATAGTTTCCTAGAATTCCACAAAAACATGAGGTTGAGTTCTCAATAAAAATATTACCATGTTCAATAAAAATTTCAAATACTCCATATGTAATGGGATAAAATTAGTTGTAGAAAATGAAGAAGAAACTGTAGGATAACCTCAATACGAGATTCATTCAACCATGTGTGTCTCTATGGGGTGCACCTATTATTTTTTTAAAATATAATTTGGATTAGTGCGAATTAACATTGATTACTGAGTGTTGAACAAGATCGAAATTAAGAATAAGTATCATCTTCACCTTATTGATGTTTTTTTTGATCAACTGTGCAAATCTAAATAAATTTCCAAGATATTCTTTCATTATAGATATCTTTAACTTAGGGTCAATAAGGAGTATTTACACATGATATAATTCCGTACAAGGTATAGACAGCATGAATATATAGTGATTCCATCCCTTATTACTTATTCTGTTACTATCTTCAGGGATTTAATGATTATATTATTTATAAATTAACATGATCTGTTTGTGGTAACCTTATTAGATTTTATTATTATCAACCCAAAGTTAAAGGAAGATCATGAAGACCACTTCCACATTGTATAAAATACCCAATAGAATCAGAAACATTATGAAGTATTTACAAAGTGAGATTTTTGGCAGAAAATGTTTCATTTTTTTGTTATATAGTCTCAAGAGGGGGTATATAAGTAGATCTATCCAATTATATGACTTTTTAATGATGACCTATACAAACCAAGGTGACTGAGATATATTATTTTCTTGGTTTATATGAATATCATCAATGTTTTTGAATAATTTCCAATCAATGTATAATAAAAATTACCTTTTTAACATGAAAGGTATCTATATTACTCTAGACATATGGATGTTAAAAAACATTCAATGAATCCAATAGAAGATTAGTTAGTCAACATGTGATTACATTATCCAATAGAATTGAAGGGTTTAAAATCTATGTTGATGCATATAAAAAGAAATTGTTATGTTTTCTTATGGGAAATTAAATCATTATAACCTATGCCTCATGAAAACTAAGTATACATTAGAAAAATTACCTAAATCATTATTTAGTATTAGATGCAATAATTATTTCATTAAAGATACTGAGGAAGTATAATTATAGAGAAAATTGTGTTATATATACCAATCATAAAATTTTATTTTATGTCTTCATATAGAGGGAGTTTAATATGAGGTACAAAGGATGGTTATAGCTTTATAAAGACTATGACTTCTCATAAATTTCCACTATAAGAAAAACAACATGGTGGTAGATGCTTTGAGTTGAAAGGATCATGATATATTATCCATGACGAGTATTAAAAAACATCCCATAATTTGGAATTTGAGATGTATAGGTATGGAAATTATAGAGGAAGGGTTAAAATATTATCTTTCTAAATTGAATGTTCAACCATCTATCCATGTGAATATTAAATAGGAACATAATTAAGATATGTAGATAAAAAATAAGAATAGAAATTTTATGAAGTTGAAATGTGATTATGAAGGAATGATAAGTTTTAAGAACCTTTTATGTGTTCTCTCCATACTAGATTGGATAGAGTTGTTAAAGGAAGCTCATAGTACTTCAAATCTATTCATCCGATAAATATGAATACATATAGAGATTTTAATGATTATTTTTAGTGGGATGGAATGAGGATATATATTTCTAATTTTCTTTCGCAGTTCATGGTATGTTAGAAAGTTATGTACGAAAGAAAAAATGATAATGGGATGTTACATTTATTTCCCACATTAGAATGGAAATGGGATACCTAGAACATGGATGTTTTAAATGGAATCATTTTTCCCACATTTTAATGTATAAGGATGATACGTAGTTTTGGAACTCAACTCTTTATCAAGAGCTTATAGATGACTTCTCCAAAAAATTGAGGTAATCCATTAATCTCGATCAGACATAATGGAATGTAGTGGTATAGTTTCATGGAGTACTACATTCCATTATGTCTGATCGAGATTAATGGATTACCTCAATTTTTTGGAGAAGTCATCTATAAGCTCTTGATAAAGAGTTGAGTTCCAAAACTATGTATCATCCTTATACAGATAGTCAGTCTGAGAGAAAAATTCAAACCACATTTGATATATTGGGGACTTGTTCCTTGGATTTCAAAGGTGGTTGGGATCAACACATTCCTCCTGTTGACTTTTCTTATAATAATAAAATTCTATCAAGAATTATGATGGATCCTCATAAGTCCCCCTAATAAGGAAATGTAGTGCTCCAACATTTTAAAATGAACTTGGAGAATGAAAACTATTAAGACCTGAGATTGATAAAGAAATGGTAGGGAAGGTTAAATCTATTTAGCAACACAACAATGAAGCTAAATGTTTAAATAAATGTTAACTATATAATCATTTGCATGAACAAGAATTTGATGTTGGAGACAAGGTGTTTCTAAGAATATCTCTATAGAAAAAGATTAGCTGATTAGATTATAAAGGGGGGTTGAGCCCAAGGTATATCAATACCTTTGAAATTATTGATTATATCATGATTTTATAATATATATTGGTGCTTCCACATAATCCTATCTCAATTCCACAACGTGTTCTATGTATCTCTCCGAATGAAGTACATACTCGACCCTCTAGATGTACTGAACATATAGGTCACACCACTGGAGAAATATCATTTATATGAGGTATAACCGGTCGGGATTATGGATCATACATGGCATGGTTTATGAAATAATACCTCTATCTTGTTAAAATTAATTTGTTAAGACCACTAGTTTAAGGATGTTGTGTGAAACTTGAGGAAAAACTAAGGCAAAAGTATCACCATTTATTTATATCCAACTGGATAATTTCAAGGGATAAATTATTTTTTATTTTTGAGGAATATAACACCTCATGGTTTTATGAATTTTTTTTTAATTTAATTTTTTAGACATATTTCCTTATATACATCAACATGTTCTGTTTGAATTTCATGCAACACTGGTTTATCTTGTGTTACACTTGACATTGAGTTTTAACAATCCACTATATATTATTAATGTAGTTATTTAAATGTGACCATTATAACCTAGCCATCAAAATTATTTATCTAAATATTTTAAATAAATTTTAAAAATTAATTATAATGTTTTTATGTAAATGAAACATATTCATAAAAAAAGTAATTAATTTTTTTAATTCATTTATATTTTTTAAAAATATGATTTTCCTATAAAATGTTATTTTTTTTTATTTTTCTGACCGATAGTAAAACAACTTTTTCCCAATTTTATACAATTAATTTTATGAAATGACCATAATTTTTTAATTCATCTTTTCAAAATAATCAGCCTTATTTTTTAAAACTTTTCTAAAATGATACATTTTTTATTAATAGTGAAAAGTACTGAATTTTTATTGGAAAAACCATTCCATTTTAAATATTTTAAATTTTAAATTTTATTTTAAATTTATTTTTAATAAAAATAACATTAATTATATATCTATTAAACTATATTAGTTCATTTTAATCAATTTCAGATTGAAATTTGAAAAAAAAAATATTGGGAACCTTTTGTCATTTTCCCAATAAAAAAATATTTTTTTCTCATCACATATTTGTGATTAATTTAAAATTGAATTTTAAAAATTCTATTGTTAGAATTTATCAAAATGGATTCCGTATTTTTTTAATAGAATATGTTATATTATTTAATATGTTAAACCTCATTTTTAACAAAAATGATTATTAAAAACAATAAAATTTATTTACCACGGTTAAGGTAAAAATGTGTTTATGGGGGAGTTATTTAAAAAATATAAGGGTTAAAAATTTCAGGAAAAAAATTATAGATCCTATTTCCTGAAAATATTTCAACCTTATCCCATATCAAATAAATAATTTTTCATTATTGGTTTCTTTTTACATGAAATAAACATGGGTGGAATTCATTCTTTCAAAATGTTACAATTATACCACTCACCTAACTTATAAAAGGAAACCCCTCATGCCTCTTATTTACACCATAAAATCATTTTTTGGAAAATATAAACCTGATTTACATTCCAACATCTCTACTATAATCCTACAAACCATATTATAGACAAAAATCAATCCAATGATGATTTTTTGTGAAAACCTATAGATGATTCCCAAAGAATAGGTAATGTTCATCAATAAACATTTTTGTTTTATTTCTTCTTAAGAATTATTAAATTTTTATGATAATAGGATTATATAATTATATAAGAATCAAAGATATAATTATATGTTTTTATGTTAAGTTAATTTTCTACAAACATATCTACTTCAATTATGTCACATCCTTATGTTTTTCCGATATTATTATAAAACAATAATTATTATATCACAAATACATTCATTTACCTTTTATTATTTAAATACAATGAAAAATGGAAACATTGTTCATTCATATATACAACCTACCACCTCCATGAATGATGTACATTTTTTTCGATCAGTAAATTTTATAAGTTAATATAAAAAATAAAAAATAAATATTTATGATATTTATAGCATAGTTATATTCTAAATATATAGAAATCATTATCAAACAATGTGGAAAAAAAAGTAAAAAATAAAAACCTATACAAAAAATCATTTATTACACAAAACTTAACATTAGCATGGAATTGTTAATAAACGGGTAATAAAATGTCATAGTAAAATAATATATGGAATGATATATATAAATATTGTTATATAATACAAGTATAATAAACTAATATTTATTATTTAGGAGCCCTAAATTCGTATTATGTGATTAAATACTTAAGGTAAGAGTTTTTTGTCTCAATTTTCTTCTTCGAGGAAAACATTAGATTTTGCACCTATATTATTTCACGAGGTATATATAAATATCATATCAAATGTAATATTATTAATTTATTTATCCCCATGATATTTTATGTTCTATTTTATGTTATTAATTAATGAGTATTGTGATTCAAAGACATCAAAGTGGAAATGATTGTTGCTAATCATTTATCTAGATTGTTTATGATTATGTTTTAAGAAATAAAATATCTTGAATCACCTCTTCAGAAAATAATGAATTCTCTTCTCTTGTGGTAATTTATGAAATTTTCATGTAATAGTACCATTTTCACATTATTGTTTACAAAAAATACTTTTAAAAATTGTTTTAATAAGACTCTATAATATTTATCTCTTTTTGGGAAATCCATTTTATTCCATGTCCATATTTTCAAAAAAGACAATTTTATATTATTCTACTATGTCATTTAAAATAATTTTTAATCAATTTTTAACCTTTTAAAATTATTTTATAGCAATATTATTGTATTTTTTAAAATTATTCCAGTTTGGATTAACCTAAAACATGTAATGAATATTTATTTTAATGTGTATGACATTAAAAAAAGATCCTCAAAATCATGAAATTTATTTTAATTAATGCTTCCATTATAATTTTTCAAGTATATTTTCACAATGTTTTGTGTTTTAATATTTTCTTCAAAACATAATAGTTATTTTATTCATTAAATATTTCAAATTATTCATCAAAATAATTTCCATCTAACATGACATGTGTATATTATAACTATGATATATTAGGGATATCAACCATGGATAAAATTAAAATTATTTCCCTAAATGGTTTATATTTATAATGTAATTATTATAATGAAATCCTTTTCTTTTTCACCGGTTATATCATGATAAAATTATTATGAAATCCAATTATTTTTTGATTTGTTGTGCTATGATCCAATGATAAAATGATTATGAAACATGTCTATTTTCTATGGTTTATGATATAATGAAATATTTATGAATCCCATTTCATTTCATGGGTTATGATATGGTGTATTTTCATTATATTGTTATATACATAAATATGTTCTTCATTATGAGATATGTGGGACCTATATATCCCTCTCATGTAATGGGTAATGATTTATATCTCATGAGATAAAGAGGAATATAATGGGGCGTGAACCCAGATCCGGAATGTACTTTGTATGATATGATGGGATAATTAGTGATCCTTAAATTTGATGATGGTTTGGGGAGTGAACTCATGCCACTATGATATAGTTGGATATGCGCCCTGATTACTAGAAATGACTTCTTATTCTTATGTGTATGTCACACATCTATATATTATTACACTGTTATGATCACATGAATCATGTTATTGGATTTACTTATGCTTTATTTATTATAAAACTCCAATCATTATTAAATGACTCAATATTATGATGTTTTATAAGTAGGTTATAATTTTTAAATGTTATTCTCATGTTGTTATATCTGTGTATTCATGTTATGCTTACGTTTAAATCTTGTTTAACCTTACTATAACAACTTTGTTATTAAATTCACAATAATACATGATTTATTACATAATAATACACTAAATATAACACATATGATAGAAAAGTATAGTGTATTTCTGAATTATGTATATTTCATAACAACATAAAAATTGAAATAATTTATCTTTATTGATTAACCCATTAAGATATTCATAATACCCATTCATACATAAAACTGCATTGTATAGCCTGGTGACAAACATAAGAATGTGGTGAGGTATAAATCTCAGTAAGAGAATAAATATGTCATTATTGATAAATTTTATACAAGAGGAAACTAAATAAATAAAAAAGTAACAAGAATAACAAGGCATGTTATAGAATTATAATCATAACAAGGGAAATGCGGCGACAACATAAAACATGAAATCATTAACATAGGTAAAGGCTTAACCTTCTAAGACATCATGGTTATAAAAGTACCATAAAGGAATCAGGTTCACTCCGTATAAAAATTAGACATATCATGATACTAAACATTACCCAATGCATTAGAGCATTATCTAGGAGTACCCATCATATTCATTTCACTCTCATGCTTAAGTGTGCCACATAAATCATAACACTGATTCGTTCATCCTCATAATTAATTCCACGAATAATGATTTTGTAATAAATATATCTAATCCCCCAATAAAAATTATATGTGCATAAATCTGAACACCCTTTATAGAAAATGGATGCAACATGCACTACCCAATTGTTTTGGCATGGAAAATCATGGGGAAATTTTGGCATCATAACATCGTTACATAGAAGTTCATAAAAAGGATTGATGAGAGAGAAAGGGGTATCTCATCATTTTTTAATCCATATTATAGTAATGGGATATTTATTAACAAATCCATTCATATGGAAATTAATATTAGAGACATAAGATAAGAAAGATACTTGGATAAAGAGGAGAAAAGAATATACCCCTTGCAATATTTTGGCATGGTAACATGTGTATATACAAGATTATGGGAGGATTAATGAGAGTGTAAAGATGAATATAATAATTTAAACATTAAATTTAAATTTATTTTAATTTTAAATAACATATCCCCAAAAAAACTATTTTATTTTAATTGACATAATTTAAATGGTGTTCTTGAATGGAAATGAGAGGTCAGAAATCCCTTTGAGAATTTCAGCATTGTAAGAACTTATGTGATGATCGAAAAGAGAGGTAATAAATGATAACTAAGAAAAATAAAATCCATTTTATAGTAGGGTATGTATATAATTAGATTACATCATCCAAAATTACAATTAAGAATATAAATTCCAAAGAAGGTTCCAAAATTAAAAAGAGTGTAAGGTCCCTTACTTGAGTCTGAGACTTAAAAAATGAGGGAGAGACTTCTAGAGAGATTGGGGGCATTTGGAAGTAATATATATATTGGAGGGATGTGTATTTTCATGTTATCCAGAGTTTTATAGATGAAAATTGGGAGCTTTGGAGGGTTTATATAGGAAACGATGAACATTTTGTTATTATTTTAGTTTTGGCCTTACGTAATAAATAAACCAAAACCACAATCAATACCATGGTTTTTCCCAATGGTTTCGGAATTATGTTGAAGCGAGTCATACTTATAAGAAAATTATTTTTAAACCATTAAATATATTACATGTTTCGGAGGATTCATAATGGCTTTATATAATAAATAATATATATTTAAAATCAAATTATTTTAAAGGGTAACATATTTTTGGTCATGGATGGAATTTAAGTTAATTATTACATCCATTTTTTGTCATTTTAATGTCATAAAATACGAATTATATTTATATAATATTTTTTTATCCGATGATTTGATTGTCTCTAAAAATTATGAAATATTTACTATTTGATATTTTTACATTATAATCCCAAATATAATATTAATTTTATTGAAATAAGTTTCTAAAAATATGAATTTTTTATTTTTAAATAATAAGAACAATAATTGAGAAATTTTGGGTTTTTTGACAATAATATTTTTAAATCCTTATAAGGAAATTATAGTTTACTTCATATACAATTAAATGATTATCTATATTTTATAAATAATATTTATATTAAAATTTTAAAAAAATAAGTTTTTTATATTTCACAAATTCATTAATTGAAATTGAATATAAACCCCAAAAATAAAAATTGTGATTTATTGTATAAAAATTAAAATCACAAAAATGTAACAATAATAGAATGAAAACATATTCATTATTCTATAAAAAATAATGTATATATTACTATTTCTAGGGTATTGATAGTTATCCATTTAATACCCCAACATACAACCTATGATCAAGGTGAAAAATGGTGGAACATTCATGGGGAGGTACAGTGAGCATGGTTTTGGCTTTGATATTGATGATCTTGAAATTATCTCTGAAACCATTTCTCTCATGCTTTTGTTTTTGGATCTCAGCTTAGGCTTGGTCAAGGGAAAAGCCTATAAATTATTCCTCCCATGGATTCTCCAATAAATGGGCTTCACAGGGTGCAATCCAACTTGTTGAGGCCATCAATTCCTTTTTTGTGTCAATTGGTCTCGTTAAAACCATTTATTTATACTCATAATGTGATTAGTTTTCAATGACTATATTATCAATGGAAAATAAAATTAAGGATATTTTAAATTCTATTAGATAAAAAAATTAGGGAATATGTTTTTTATAACAATATATTTTTATTAAATAAAAATGGGAATTTTATTTTGTAATATTTTGGGTCGTTACAATATTCCACACATTAGAAATTTCACCAAATAAATTTTCATTTACCAAACTAAAATAGATATGTGTAACTCTACTTAATCACTTCTTTTTCCTCCCATGTTTCTTCATCAAACGTTTTGTTTCACCACAATACATTGACAAGGTGCATTTTCTTATTTCATAGAACTTTATCTCTACAATCTAAGATATTCACTGGAGGCTCCTCATAGTAAAGATCATTATCGAAAGGTACCACCTATGGATAGAGTAAATTTTAGGGGTTTGGAATTTAAATCCTCTAGTGGGATACATGGAATAAATAACGTACTTGATATAGGTTCAGTGAGAGTTCCAGTCGATAGGCCACAACTCCGATGAGACCAAGGATCTCAAAGGGACCGATGTATCTTAGACTAAGATTTCCCTTTTCCATAATATAATCACATTATTTCATAATGATATATGGGGGAATACCCTTTCTTCATCATTAAACTATTTGTCTCATCGATGATTATCACCATAGTTATTATGATGATGATGAGAATCCTTGATGTTATTCTGAATATTAGTAACCTTTTTCCCCAATTTCTTATTCTATTTTAGGACCTATTAGTTTTCATTCCCCCAATTCATCACAACAAGCAGCTGCTCTGCACCTCTCCCCATAAATGGATTAATATAGATCCATTTTCATTCTTTAGTGGGAACTATTTTTGTATGAAAACTCAACCATATGAAGATGTTGGTCCCAACATACATTGAAGTCAATTTATCTTGCTCCCATATTTTCCTCAGTTGATTGGATAGTCTACTCGGATTGGACATCAATTTGAGGGTGATATGTCGTACTGATGTTCATCTTAGTTTTTAGAGAATATGGGAAACTTTTCCAAAACATAAAAGTAATTCTTTGATCTCAATCGGACAAAATAAATAGTGGTACTTCATATATCCTGAAAACTTCTCTGATGTATATCTATTCATGTTGAACCAGTGAGAAATAACTAGAATCATAATAAATTATGAATTCTTTGTAGGATGATCCAAAAAAACTCATATATCATTGTTTCTTTTGGATTCATTCTTAAGACTAGTGAGGAAGTCCATGGGGATGTTTTCTCATTTCCATTTTTGAATGGTTAATGGTTTCATTTTCCCCTTATATGTTTTCCTTTCAGCCTTTCCTTTCAAACATAGTAGGCAGTTTGATGTATATTCAATGATCTCTTTCTACATTTTTTCCCATAAATAGTGCTCTCATAGATCTGGGTACATCATTGTGTTTCCTTGGTGAAGGTAGAAAGTAGAACAATGTTCATCATCCAATGGTGCATTCTTTAACAAAATATTAGATGGAATAGATAGTCTTGACTAAAATATCATAATTCCTTCTTCATTAACATTGAACTATATGCAGTTCCATTTTCTTATAGTTTCCAAATTCTTGTGAATTCCTCCATCATATTTTTTAGGATCCATTAACATTTCAAGAAGAGACGATTATGAACTCATATTTTATAGGATTGATGATGTTATTTACATTATGACTCCAATACCCATCCAATTTAATTTTAAGAAGATTGGACCCTTCTCAATTATCAACAATTATAAAATTTCTGGACACTTATTACTTATAGCACCTTCCACTTTATTTCCATTACCATGATGGTAGTGAATTAAGAATGTATAGTCCTTGATCATCTCAAACCATCTTCATTGACACATATTCCACTCATTCAGTGTGAATATATTTCTGATACTTTTTTATTTATTATATATTTCACACATCCCCCTCGAGCGATAATGTGACCTTATTTTGAAAGTTAAGATAATTACAGCCATCTCCAGATCATGGGTTGGATAATTCTTTTTAATAACCATAAACTACCCCAAATCATAGGCTATGACCTTTTCATTTTCCATCAACATAGAGCCCGATCCATTATTTAAAGACCCATTGACTATTAAGAAATATTATTCAATTGTTGGTAGTGTGAGCATAGGGGTTGTGATATACCTAATTTTTAACACATTAATTCATTCCTCACATTTATTATTCCATGAAAACATGAGTACCTTTAGCATTATCTTGTTATAATGGTTTGAAAATCATGATAAATTTCTCAAAAATTAGTGATAACGTCCATCCGACCCAAGAAAACTATGGATATCGGTCACAAATGTTAGAATCAACCATCCTCCAATTGATTTTTCATTAAAGGATTAAAATAAATACAATTTATTATGAAAATAAGCCACATGGATGATACATACATCAAAAATAACTCAAACTTGTTGTACTTTTCATAAATCTTCATATTTTCAAGGTATTTATAATTGTTCTTAGATTATCTTTATGAACCTCCATAGTTTGGGATTATATTAGAATATCATTTATAAAGACGAAAAAGATGTTGTTATGGTAATTTAAAAAAACTCAATTAATCATCTCCAATAATACTTCTTGAACATTAGTGGGTCCAAATGGAATTACTATGAACTCATAGTTCTTGTATCTTGTATGAAAAGAAGTCTTGAGTATTTCTGCATTCTTCACCGCAATATGGTAATATCTCAACCGAAAATCCACCTTGGAGGAGTATTATTCACCACATAAAAAATAAAACTAGTAATAAATAAATGGATTGGGATGCTTTTTTTATTTCGATCTTCTTAATCTCATGATAATTAATTAAATTCCATATTGACCCATCCTTCTTTTTTAAAAAATAGGACTTGTTCACCCCATTGTGAATCAGTTGGGTGTATGAACCATTTATTCAAATTCTACTATAGTAGTTTCTTTAGCTCCACTAGTTCCATAAAATACATTCTATATAGAGTCTTGTATACCTTCAATTACTTAGGTATACACTCGATAGAAAATTCAACATCTTTTCTATGGGAAGACCATTATATTCTCCAAGAAAAACATGATCGGATTCCATCCAAATTTTCATAACTTTGAGGATGAACCTTTGTTTAGACTCTATCATTTGAGCTCGATACAAATTTTCATAGGTAAATAAGACCAATTCGTGAGATGATGGTGCTAAAAAATATGTATCCTACTCTTTTCATATGTATAGAATCGTGGGTTGATTATCTTTATGAAGAGTGATTTTATCCCCATAGAAATTTATATTGGATTTATATAGGGAAATTGAAACCATAAAAAGAATTGTATCATATTCCACTAAAGGGAGTACGAAATGTTTTTTTGGAAGTTCAACCCAAAAATTATGATAGGGGAGGAGTTATAAACATGCGATGAAATAAATTATATGTATTTTATTTTGACCGACATCCTCCTCAGTGGTTGTGATGGAAAAATCTGACCATTGCTGCCTTGGAGGTTGTTTGTTCTCTACAAAAACAAATGGATTGTGGAATTGGTTTTAAAAGTTTATAAGTTCCTTGTAGTTGAAGTAATGAACAATGTACCTAGGGATGACTAGAGCATTAATTTTCTCCATCACATTAGTGGGATTCTTGAGTCTGAAAATGATAGCTGGGTTCCTATCCTTTCCGCACACAAATCATTTATCTGTCCCTCTTAGAAAATTTACATGGTGCTTATTTCCGCACCTTTGACAAGTGGGGTGATGAAATTTCTTGGAACCCTTATATTTCTATATCAGCCTAACAGAATTAAACACCACATTACCCTTCTTATCCCCATGGTACATTTGGGATATTTTGATCTTCATATCAACTTTGAGGACACATAGTAAAATTTTCACATTACTATCAAAGTCACAGATCACTATGGACTTTTCATAGACTGAGATTTACCCACCAAAGAAGTGGAAAACCCTATATTTGGGAGGTAAAAAAAATATTAAGAGTATCATGAAAGTCCTGTGATGTTTTCATGTATACCCATATATATTTATTGATATTAATACTTAAGGGAATGGAAATATCTTTCCATTTTAATATGGAGATTACAAGGAAAAAATTTATTAACAAACATTTTCTGGAAGTCCTTTCACTCCATTTCATCAATATATTCCCCAGAGTTAATTGTTTTTATCAATTTCCACCCCTGATCTACCTATCCTTACTTATTATAAACATTCAGAATAACATTCTCTTGTTTGAAACATTAAATTATGGAGGAGATATTCTCAATGGAGTTTATCAATCATTCCGAGATTAAGGGATCAGATGATCCATAGAAAGTAGGAGGCCTTTATCTCATGATGATCTCAATTGTAGTCTGTTCTCTCTTTGGGGGAGTTGGGGTGCTCATGTTGATCTAGGATTAAATTTATATCCTGATTCATTTAAGAGATTATTTTCATAAAATATTTGATTCCTCCTCCTATTAGGTTGGGCATCTTGTTGGAGCAGTCATCACATTGCACATCACATCGATTCTTTATCCAATTCCTCCGGCTTCCGTCCATTTTCTAGAATAAAATTAAAATTATGGATGATTATTTTAAACTATTGAACCCATAAATGTCAATCCAATGAAATTACAGGGATAAAATATTAATTATATTTATTTATCTATCTTATGAGTTTATAAGATTTATTAAACATCATCATTGGTCTATTTCCTATCATATATTCTTATATGATTTTTTGTTTGCTTGATAAAGTTATATAATGAGATTATAAATTTTTAAATGAATATCACCCATGTGTTTTAAACCAGGGGTGTAGTAAGGCCAGTTTTCGTGTACCATGTTACCCCAAGTCTGGCCCAAAACACCTCATCTAATTTTCTACTCCATGTACATCAGTGCTAGAACTACACCAACATGTAGTTTCCAAACATGGATTTATTTTATTGATAAACCACTTACTCTATAATAAATAAAATTTAGGGTGGTTTTCTTATAATTGGTCTTATAACTAAGTATTTCACTAAAGTATTATAATCTTAATCCAAAAAATAACTAAACCTTTCCTATGATGGAAACTATAACAACCTACTCTTAATTTAACATTAATACTTGATTTATTGTACAAGATTACACATAATATAACTCAGATGATTGATAATTCTATTTTTTTTTTTGAAATTAGGTACATTATATAACAACTAAAAATATGAAATAGATTTTATTTATTGAATACCGGCTTTACATGTTCACAATACTCCTTCGTACATAAAACTGAATAGGATAACTTGAGGAAAAGATAAGAAAGTGGTGATATATAAATCATATAAAGGAAAAATACATGGAATGGGTGATACATGTTAGGAAATTTTCATTTCAATAATTAATTAATGGAACATGGATAACTTGGTTTGATAATTCCTGATAATTATAACATGAGAAATGTGGCAACAAGTTAACACCCTGAATCATAAACATAGGTCAAGGCTAAACCCACCAATAAATCATGGTAAAAAAGTCCCAAAAAGAAATCAGGATCAATCTATATACCAACTTGATATATAATTACACTAATAATTATCCAATTCATTGGAATTAAATCTAATTTCACCCATCCTATTCATTTCAATCTCATGCTTCGGTGTACCAAATAGTTCATAAAACATGGGTTCATTCATCATTAAAATTTACTCCATGTATAAGGAGTGTGTAATACATATATGTAAGTATCCAATAAAAAGAATATGTGAATTAATTTGAACACCCATCATAGTAAATGGATATGGTATTCACTACACAAATTCTTCTTCATTGAAAATCACCGTGAAATTCCGACTGTGTGATGATGTTACTTTAAGGTTCATAAAAAGATTGATGAGAGAGAAATGGCCCTCTCATAATTTGTGCATAACAAGACAGTATGTGTTATATTGAAAAAATATCCCATCATATGTAAATGAAGATAAAATACATAAGGTAAATGAGTTACTTGAATAAAGAGGATAATGGAAAAGACCCCTTACAAAAAAAATTCCATGGTAACAGGTGTACAGAAAATATCATGGGAGAATTAATAAGTATGAAAAGGGGGATATCATAGTTTATACATTAAATTTATAGTAATGTGAATATGTTATAATATATCCCAAAAAATAAAATTTAATTTAATAGACATAACATAAATGGAGTTCATGAATGGAAATGAGAAGGGACAAATCCATTATGGAATTTCAGCATAGTAAAGACTTAGGTGAAGGTCAGAATGAAATTGAATAAATGAACTACATTAAATTAACATTCATTGGATAGTAGGGGATGTCTATATATAAATTAAATCATAATAAATTGAAATTAAGAAGACTAATTCCAAATAAGGTACTTGTATTTAAAGGAGAGGAAGATCCTTTACTTGAGTGTGTCACTTCAAAATCATGGGAGTGGATTCTTGAGAGTATGGGGAGAATTGAGGGACTATTGGTAGTAGCGAGAAGATTATGGTCATGTGATAATGAGTTCTAGTGGAGAGAACTCAGATTTTGGGTTCATTTATATAGGAAAACAGTGGATTTTATATATTATTCTAGGTTTGACACTACATAATAAAGTTACTAAAACCAATAAAAATCCAATGGTATTTCTAATTGTTTCTAAAAAATGTTATTTGTTTACATTATTTTATAATGGAATGGTCAAAAAATAATAAAATAATTCCCTTTATTATGTGGAGGTTAGTCATACTCATTAGGAAATGATTTTAAACCCATACAATATATAAATAGTTTTAGAGGATATGTAATGTATTTATTATTTAATTTAATTAAATTAAAATAAATTTTTTTAAATAGAAAATATATATTTGGCTTTGGATCCCAATTATTATAATTATTACATTACATTCGACTTAGTACAATGTTATAAAACAGAAATCATATTTATACAATATTAATTTTTTACCCAAATCATCGATTGTCTCGAAACAAATTATGAAATATGTGCATGTGTTTTCTATAAACATATATATTAATTAAATAAAAAGTGTAATTTTATTTTAAAAAATTCAGGTGTTTAAAAGGTTCCCCCATTTCGAAATTTCACACTCAAAATTTTCATTTCCCACACTAAAATAGATTAGGGTAAATCATCTTCACAACTCTCTCGAGTTCCCATGTTTTTCTTCAAACATTTGATTTCTCCAAGGTACTTTGAAAATGTGCATTGTTTTATTTCATAGAACTTTTTATCTACGATATAAGATCTTCATCATCTGCTCCTCATACTAAAGGTCATAATCTAATGGTACCACTTCTAGATTGAGAACGTTTTTGGGGTCTAGTTGTACATTCCCATGAGGGATACGTGAAATACATTTTCTACTTGAGATAGGTTAGGTGGGAGTTCTCATCAATAGGTCACTACTCTGATGCGATGAAGGATATTAATGGGGTCAATGCATCATGGACTAAGCTTTCCCTTCTTCCAAAATGTCATCAGTTTATTCCAGATAGATATGATGAGGAATAACATGACTCCAAAATCTGACACCAGGTATAATCGATGATTATCAACATAGATCTTCTGACAAATCTATTTATCCTTGATATGCTGATGAACGATCATATCCTTTCCACCATTTACCCACCATTTCAAGAGCTAGCAGTTGTCATTACCCAACGTCATTCCACCATGAAGGTGTTCTACCCCAATTCTCTTAAAGTGTTTCATATGGAGATATTTGGATTTTCAAGTTGAAACTATTGTTGTAAGTGAACACGACCAGAGAAAGTTGATGGTCTCATCCTCCATTCAAGTAAGATGAGCATAATCTCAACATGTCCACTTGTGTTTTGATAGTCTTCTCATATTGACTATCTATTTGAGGGTGATAAGATATAATAAATATCATCAAAATGTTTATATAAAAATGGATACTTTTCCAAAACATATAGGTGAATATTCGATCTTGACTTGACAAAATCGATAGCGGTACTCCATACAAACTCATAACTTCCCTGATATTTTTCAATGAAAGTTTATCTAGTGAGAAATTCACTCAAATTTCAAAGAAGTGTATATTATTCGAATGAATATCCACATAAACCCAAATAACATTATTTCTTTTGGATGTATTTTAATGTCTGGTGAAAAATTACAGGGTGACATTTTCTCATTTCCATGTAGGTATGGGTAAAGGTTGGATTATCCCCTTAGACTTATACCTTTCACCCTTCACTTACTGGCATAAAAAACATTGATTTATATTAAGTTATATTCATCATCATTTTGGCCAATCAATATTTCTCTCAAAGATATTGATATATATTTGTGTTTCCTAGGTGAATATATAAATTTAACCTATGAGAATCATCCAATAGTTTCTTCTTTAACTCAAGATTTGATTTAACACACATTATTGACCCATATATCAAAACATCTTATTTATTAACACCGAATTTCAAAGATTCTAATTTTAATATCATTTCAACATTATTTTCAATTCACACATAATCTATTTGAGTGTATTTTATCATTTTAACAAGACACCGTTGAGAAATCATTTGTGAAAGGATTGAGGATGTTTCATTTTTTATGATTCCCATTTCCATCATCTTTAAATCTAGGAATAATATATCCTTTTCAATTCTTATCAATTAAAAAATTTATTAATCCTTTATATATAGATAATATGATAGTTTATTTAATTTAATAGGATGGTATTGAAATGAGCAGTCATAGTCCTGCATCAACTCTAACCATCTTCATTGGTACAAATTTAGATCTTTCTATGGGAATATATATTATTGAGACTTTTGTGATATATATATATATATAGTAGATCTTCCCAAATAGATAATACCACCATATTTTCAAAGTGTAGATCACTATAGATAACCCAGATCATGAGTTGGGTAGTTTTGTTTGTGAACATCCAACTTCCATGAAGCATAAGCAATGAGTTTATCATTTTACATCAACAAACAGCCTGATCCCTTCTTTGAATAATAATTGAATATTATGAAACGTTATACACTTGTGGGTAGTGTGGGAATATGGGAAATGAAAAGCCTCATATGGAACTCATTGAAGTATTCATAACATTAATCATTCCATGAAAATATTACTCCCTTCAAAGCTATATAGTTAACAGGGTTTGAAAATCATGAGAAATTTCTCACAAATTGGTTATAATATCCATCTAACCCAAGGAAACTATGAATATATGTAATGGATTTTGGCCTCATCCATCCTTAAATTTCTTTTTTTTCTTAAAAGGATCTATAGATAAATCATTTCTTGTGATGTTATTACCCAAGAATGAGGCTTAATTTAACCTGAATATATAGCTTCAGTACTTTTCATAAAGCATCTCCTTTTGCATGGTGTTTAGAATTGTACATAGATAATCCTAATTTTCATCCTTAGTTTTGTAGGTTATTAGAATATAATATATAAATTTTACCCAAAAAAACCTATAGGTAATCTCTAAATACTCTTTTCATAAAGATCGTGTAGATTTTTTGAGAATCCTTAGGGCAATATGTTATTACTATGAAATCATAGTGCTCGTACCTTGACTGAAAAGTAGTTTTGGGGATATCCTCCTTTTCACCCAGACATGGTAATATCCCAACTATATATCCACATTGTATAATTATTTTTTCAATTTATTTGATCAAATATGTCTTCAATTCAGGGTATAGGATACATTTTCATTATCTTGATCTTGTTGAGCTCATGATAATAAATGAAAAGGTGCATTAACCCATCGTTCATCTAGAAAAAGAGGACTAGTAAACCCATTGGTGAAGCAGATGGGAGTATGATCCCATAATAGAAATTATCCAATATTTATTTTTTCATCTATATAAGTTGAATAACAACCATCCTATATTGAGTCTTGGATACTGGAAATTTTCTATGTATATGTTTGTTTGAATATTAAAACTTTTAGCTAGGAGTAAGACCATGAAATTCCTCAAGAAACATATCAACGCATTATTTTATAGTATTTATGTTTTTGGGGATGATATATTCCTTATACTAAATCAATTTATATACTTGAATTTTCCCATAGTACAATAATATCCATGTTGTAGATGATTGTGGAAAATAATATTTATCCTCCTCCTTGCACCCGTACATAATCGGGGGTCGATTCTCTATATAGATTTTGATTTCATTACATGTAATTTTATGTTGGATTTATATGGGGAAAGCCAATAAATTCCTATAATTGTATTAAATTTCACCCAAGTGAGTATGAAATCATTCATTGGAAATTTCATCCCACAAATTGTTGTATGGTAGGATTTATAATCATGGGATGCAATAGATCCTCTAATTTCCAATTTCACTGAAATATCTACCTCTATGATTTGTGGTGGTGTTTGAATAGTTCTACTAAACTTTTGTGATATGAAGGAATCCATAAAACCATAATCAAAAAATATTTTCTTTATTCATGCATGAATAACTAGACTACCTATCACAACATCATTGCTAGGATCCCCATCAGTGGATGTGATGAAAAAATATATCCCTTGCTACCTTATCAGTTGTTGGTTGTCTCCAAAATCCCTTGTCTTATGGAATTATTTTGTAATGTTTTGTTGTTCCTTTTAGTTGATGCAATGAAAAATGTGATGAGGGTTGATCGATGCATTCCATTCCTCCATCGCATTAGTGGGTTTCTCCTATCGGAAAACATTAGCTAGTGAACTTACTTCCCAAACATAAATCATTTCTTAGACCCCCATAAGAAATTTTTGGGGTTCATCATTCTATAACTTTGATAAGTGGGATGCTAAAATTTTTATAACCATTATATTTAGACTTTAGGCCGGTAGAATTAAAATTCACTATCCACTTCTTATACCCATGATACATTTGGGATTCTCTAATCTCTATTTCAAATTCACAAAAGAATAAAATAATTTACTCATATCTATCAAAGTCAGGGATTTCAAGGGATTTTCATTGAATAGGATTTATCTCACCAAAGAAGCAGTCAACCTTGAATTCAGGGGTAATGAAATAGCTAATGACATACCATGAAAGTATTTTAATGTTATCCTTATATGAACTGATTGATTAATCAGCTTTTTTCTTGAGGGAATGGAAATCCATTTCCATTTTTTGATGGAGAGTGAGAGGAAATATTTAAAAATTCACCTTTTACAAAATTCCTTCCACTCCATTACTTCAATATATTCGCCAAGAATCATAATTTTTATCAATTTCCAACAATGATTATATATTACCTCTATACAATAAATAGTCAAAAGAACCTTATTGTTTTTGAAAAATTAAAGGATGGATAAGATATTCTCAATGGATTTTATCTATTATTCTGCATTTAATGAATTACATGGTCTATTGATAGTATGTGGCCTTTGGCGCATGAAAATATAAATTGTAGGATGTTCTCTCTGGTGGTGTGGATTTGGGTGCTACACATGATCAAGGTTTCTAATAAAAAACCGATTCATTTGAGTGAGTATTGTCATAATGTTCAATATTTCTACTCCCATTGGGTTGGAAATCTCGTTGGGGCAGTCATCACATTGATCATCAAATCAATTGTTTACTTGATTCCTCCTATTTTCGGCCATTTGTTTTAATAAAATAAAAATTAGGTAAGACTGCTTTAAACTATTAACCACATAAAGGAGAATATTGTGACATTCAGTAGATAACGTTTAAATTACATTTATTTCCCTAACTTATGAATTTCATAGATTCAATCTATGATATGATCGATCAATTTCCTAATATATATATTTTTGGAATTATTTTTTTAATTACTGTAATAATGGTTTATAATGTTATTTTTAATTTTTCAAATCATATCCTCTGAGAGTGTAAAACCATGTTCATAGTAAAACCCATAGTCATGTACTAGGTAAGCCCGAGTCAGTCATGGAACACCAAGTCCAAGTGTCCCCTAAATGGTATATTTGTACCAAAACCACGTCCACAAGTAGTATCCAAATAGTGATTTATTTTTTTTGATAAAACACTTACTCTAAAAAAAACCAAAATTTAGGTATGTTTTCTTATATTTATTCAAATCCCTAAGGCGTTAGTACAGTTTTCTAATTAGAATCCCAAAAAAACTAAACATTTCCTCTCATACTAACATTAAAAACCCTTCTCTTTATTTCTCATTAATAGTTTATTTATTACATAATACTTCACCTAATACAACCTAAATGATTGATATGTCTAGTGTACCTTACCTAAAAACTAAAAACATTAAATATATCATATTTATATAATACCTCCTTAACATGTTCATAATATTCCTTTATATTTAAAAATCCATGAGATAACCTAGGGATAAACATAAGAATGGGGTGAGCTATATAACACAGTAAGGGAATAATCATTGAATTAATAATACATTATACACAATATTCATGTCAATAATGATTAATGGTATATGAATAACATGGCATGATATAGAATTATAATCATAACATGGTAAATGTGTTAACAACTTAAGACACTAAATCATTAACATTGGAAAACAATAACCCCACCAAGACAACACGGTGAAAAAATTAACATAAATTTTTTGGGTTTACTTCCTTTCATATCATTACATATCATTATATGAAATTTTACCCTATACATTGGTGTTAAATCTGGGTGCATCCATTGTATTCATTTCATTCTATTGCTTAAGTGTGCCACATAGATCAAAAAACATGGTTTCATTAATCATAAAAATTTATTATGTGATTTGGGAATAAATATATTTAATTTCATAATGAAAATTATATTTCCTAAATGTGAACACCCTTTATTGGAAATGGATACATTTTTCACTACACAATTTTTTTGGCATTGAAAATCCTGTAGAAATTTTGGTAGCAGTTCAATGTTACCTAAAAGTTCATAAAAGGCATTTATGAGATAAAAATGGTTATATCATTATTTTTACATAAGTCAAATAGTATGGGGATAAGGAGTAAAATATCCCGTAATAATGAAATTAGGATAAAATACATTCTGCAAAAAAAATTTGAATTAATGTTACAAAGGAGAAGATCCCTAATAAAATATCAACATGCTAATAGTTTTACATAAAGAAACATGGGAGTATTGAGTATAGTTAAATGGGGAATCTAATAACTTATAAATTAAATTTAATGTAATAGAAACATAGAAGTGCATATCCCAATAAATTGAAATGTAATTTAATAGATAAGACATAGAAGGATTTCTTGAGTGGAAATGAGAAGGGAGAAACCCATTACAGAATTTCGGTATAATGATGGATTAAGTGAAGGTTAAAATGAGAGATAATAAATGATAAATCAGTAAATTAACACCCATTTTAAATTCGTGGATATCTATACAAAATTAAATCATAAGAAATTTCAATTATGATGAAAAATGTCCAAGAAGGTGTTTGAATTGAATGAAAGAGAGGAGGGTCCCTTACTTGAGTATGTAAATTAAAAGTCTTGTGTGTTATTATTGGTTCATTGGGGTACATTTGGAGGACTATATAGGGTTAATAGAATGGTATGATTATGATTCTATAAGTTTTAGTTATGAAAAATGGGATCTTGGGTGGTTTTATATAGGAAAATAAGGGCATTTCTTTACTATTTTGCTTTTGGACTCTACATAATAAAATAACCAAAACCATAAACCATACAATGTTTTTTACCCATGGTTTATAAAAAATGATATTTTTTTCGTTATTTATAATGTTATGTTCATATACTAATAATATATTTCCCTTTCTTATGTGGAGGTTAGTCATACTACTTAGGAAATTATTTTAAAACATTAAAATATATTACATGTTTTATAGGTTTATAATGTACATATAAAAAAAATAAACTAAACTAAATGTGTAATTATTTTAAAGGGAAAAATATATTTGGTCGTGGATCCCATTTATATCATTTATTACATCACTTTTGAATAATTATGATGACCCAGAACACAAAGTATATTGATACGAAATTTCATTATTAATAGAAAATTTGACTGTCAGAGAAAATTATGAAAAATTAACTATCAGATGATTTTAAAATTATAATACCAAAAAATATTCATTTTATCTATATAATTATAAGAAAATTTAAAATTTCAATTTTAAAATAAAATTTACATTTATTAAGAAGTGTCATGTTTTTTTACTGTAACATTTTCTAAACCATTATGAAAAATTATAATTGACTTCATAAATATTATGTCATATTTTATATTAAATAAAAATTATCTAATAATAATATTTTATTAGTATATTATTTGTTTAAAAATTTCATAAATTAATTAGTCGAATTTTAATATTAACTAAATAATAATAATTTTACTATATTGTATCAATATAAAAAACATTTACAATGTGACAATAATATGATGAAAATGTATTAATTATTATATAAATAATAATGTGAACAAGATTATTTCTAGAACATTTGTACCTAACTCTTTAATACACAACCATACACCTTATGAGTATGGTACACGATAATGGGAGTTTCATGGGGTAGATTGGCGAACATGGTTTGGGTTGTGATCTCGATGAGTTGGAACTTCTCGCATAAATGGTTTCACTCATTCTTATGTTTTTAGAACTCAGGTTGAGATTTTTCAGTGGTAACTAATACAAATGATATATACCTTATATGTTTTGATAAATGTTCTTTATAGGGTAAGATGCTACTAGTTGAGGCCATCCCTTCCTTTGTTTATGTCGATTGGATTGGTTAACCCCTATATTTCTACTAATCATGTGACCACTATACAATAAGTATAATGTCAATGGAAAAGAAACCTAACGGCCTTTGAAATCCAATTTGGATAATATAATATTATAATTTAATGATTTTTCTAAATCCATGTATTTTAATTAAATCAAAAAACTGAATTATATTTATAATAGTTTGTGTTGTTAAACTTATAGATCATCTAACCCACCCATTATGTTTCCTTTCCCAATGTTATAAAGAAATGTATTATATATTATATATCTGAGAAGGAAATAGTTAGAAAGATAAAAATTAGAGATGATATATTTTACCTATGGAATTTAGTATTTTTCATGTTTCCAAAGACACTAAACTATTACAGACCTCATGCGTGTGTTTGAATAATGTTATGGATAACATAAAAACTGATATAGTTCTTATCTATGATAAGTTAGAATTGCAATAACCAAGATTATGGGATGTGTTTAATATTAAAGTAGGATCATGGGGGAATCTAAAATATTTATGTTATTTGATCTTAAATAAGGGTTTTTTATAGAGACATTTTGTTATTTTTTATTATGATAATATTGGATGAAGATCATTTTGGGAAAATTATTTTATATGAAAATAATTGATGTATCATATCATTCATGTGGATTTATTTGTATTATGAGGAGGAATTTTGTTATATATGTTGGATTAAAAAAGTAATTTTTAGAAGATATTAAATTGTATTATATATAAAAATATCATTAAAAAGTATATAGTTCTAGAAAGAAGAAGTAAATTATGATTAAGTGAATAAAAATTATAAATACGACTTATTAATTTGTTAGTTCTAAATATATTATTTCCTGAATAGAAGTTCTATTTTCCATACATAATTATTATGAATGGTTTATTGTGGTCATTTCAAAGACATACACTATATAAGTTATTTCTCATTTTAATTATATTATGTATTTTCTTTATGGCGATGAATATCCAATTAATGAAAATTGAAAATATTCAAGATTTAAATTAATACTTTATTATATATATATCTATTATGATGATAGTTATATATATTAAAATGGATGATTCCATTAATTATAATGATTAAATACTTATATTAAATATTAAACCCTGTAAATATTGGTATTCTTCATATATTTTGTATTTTAGTTCCCAAAATATTAATGCATTCTTAAATTTTATTTATTATTATTCATTATAATAAATAACAAATTGTTTTCATTGATTAATTATTATGTTTTATAAATAAAATGATACATTTATTTACCAACCCAACCATTTTGTTGTTATTCACATTCAAACTACTTTAACATTGAGTTTTTGTATTGATTGTAACTTATTTCTTCTTAGAGACTCATAATTTTTTATAATGTGGTTAATGGTACTCCATTTTTCAAATTCATTCCGCAATGGTGATTTATCCATGTATATTTGGTTACATTATATGATGGATAATCGTTTTTTCATGGGGCCCTTGATTACCATTATGAGACTTTTAATTTGTGTAATGATTCTTGAGATGATATTTTGGAATGAATATTTCAAAAGACTTTTCATATTAATTCATCATCTTCATGACCCATGTTGGTGATGTGTAGTTAGGTCATGACTATTTATTAGTATTTTTAGTAATATCATTATTATATATATATTAATACACAAAATTATAATTTTTCTTTATAATTGGTAATTCATATTTGGTTTTTGTACTCACGTTTTCACAGTCGATTGTGTCCTCACATACTTATGATTGTTTAGAATTCTTTGACTTTATAGGTGATAAATGAGGATGTGGTATTGATAATGTTATTCCCCATTGGTGACACATATGTAGCCATTATAAAAGAAAATTTTATATGATTCCTCAAAATTTATATTTGGTTAATGATTTGTATAACTATATAACATTTTTATTATGTTTTTTGGTCATGTACCTTTTGTACACTATATTAAGGATATATTATGAACAAATGATTCGACTATTTTTTAAGTTTTTTTATTCTATATCTATTTTATAGCGGAATATTAGCCATTTTTTATCATTTGGTTGAAGGTTTAATGTCTTAAATTACATATATACACTCAATCGATGCTAGTATATATCGATCTATGTCCCAATTACCATGACTAAAAAATCATTATGTATTAAGATATAATTTTCCATATTTTAATTGTGGGTTAATTTTAATATTTTATTCTAGTGCATGGCTATTTTTTATTAAATATTTGATCCAGGATTTATATTTTTTATGTATTTTCCAGTGTTTTTATTAGGGTTTGAGTTTTAAGTGGTTTGGAAGCTTGATATGGGTTTGGGGTGTTTATAAAAAGGAAACCCTAAAAAATGATGATAGAATAAGGTCTCTAATATTTTGGTTTTTTCAACTAGTTTTCTAGTAGAAACTCTAGAGGATTACCCAAATACCACTGGAGTTTCTATGGATCCCATTGTAGTTCTAGTGGTCTCTAGGTATCATTTTTTAAAGGAGGTAAAATGTTGTTGTCACATCTCTAATTGAGGTATATTCTTTTGGGGTATTTGGGATGATTATTTATGGGTTTCGTATTTGATGGATAGTGTTGGAATCTTTTTAAAAGTGTATTTATTTAATCAATGAAAAATGATTTGGACCACACCGTGGTCCAAGAACTTTTTCTCTATGGTTAAACTTGAACACCATAGGAAAATCCACAATGTCGGGAATGTGGTCTGACCCTAGGCATAACACCGTATTGGGATCCCTGTATTCAATGTAATTTATCGTCTGACCATGGGGTGGTGGAAGCTATTGTTAGAACCAAATGATTAAGGATTCAGAGAAACAATATTTCCAGTAGGTGTGTCGGGATTGAAGGTGTGGGGAGGCCAAGACAACTACAAGCATGTTGAAACTCCTCCATGTTTAGGGGTTGCCAATTTTAAAAATTTGAGTTTCTAAATTGGAAAAAAGTTTTTAGGGAAGGAATTATGCTTGTTTATGAAAATCTGGAAGATTTTTATGAGGTGGATTTTAATACATCATTTACTTTGTTTTCACATTTATTGACCATTCATTTTTAATTCACGTTCTTGTGTTTTGAATGAGATGATTTTGGAAAGATATTTGGGTGTCCATTCTATATTTCAAAAACGACATTGGGTTACCTAATTCCTCTTTCCAATTTTGATCTATATTCCCTCAATATATTCTTATTGATATTTTTACACATTTTTTCATGAGGGGTAGATCATGTTTATTTGGGTGATGATTTTGTGTGCTAGAAGGTATGTGATATCTTATCATCACTTCCATTATTGTGCGTATGGTAATTTTATTCATTTATATGGGAGTATATGACAAGTTAATCCACTCTATTTAATGTGTGTTCCCTTTCCATACATTGTTTGGATCATGATGTTGTTCTTGGGATAACCTATGTGTGTGGTAGGAAGTTCTATCTCTACTATATATGTGGTGAACCATAGTTTTTATAGCTCTATAAATTTTTTTGAATGATGATATGAAGGATTTTTTATATTATTTCTATGAATTTGAAGATGTATAGTATAATAATATGGTTTGACATTTTTTTGGTAAGAGAAATGAATTTTTAGAGAACCAAAATGGTTTTTGAGATTCTCTTTCAAACAATGGTTTTTATGGAAATTGGTTTATTTGGAACCAGATTTATGAAATTATATGATCTCTTGGAATAATTAAGACATGCATAGATCATGGTATCCTTGGGAACCTAAAAACGGGTTTCAGTATAGAAATTTTTTTTATTTCAGGATGGGGTTCACTCATTAGTTGTTCCTTTGTTCCCTCGTCCTTATCATTTTAGGGAATTAATTCTCTGGCCCTATATGGGGTTCATCCTTGTTGTGTTCCTCTATTACCTAAGACCTTTTATTATAGATATTTGTTTAGTAAACTATGTATTTAAATGATATTTTAGTCATGGGAGAACTAGCTGGTACATAGTAATGTTTTCATAGGGGTAATAAAAATTAGTATTTTCATTATTTGTATCTTGTTTTGATATAGATAATTTAAGCTTTATTTTATGGATTGTTTATGTAACACCCTGAGATTTTATGAAAAATATTCTTCTTAATTATATTGATGTATTGTGTTGTACGTTACAAAAAACGAGTCTTGCACAACACGCAACCCTAACTTGGCTGCATTACACGCAATCGCGACCTTCCTCGATAGTGTGTGTTGAACGCAATACCGAGTGTCACTAAACAACGATATGCTATTAAAATATTATTTAAACTAGCTGTTATGAATAGTAATAATCACTTTTTCAAATTTTTTAAATTTCATCTTTCAAAATGTGCTTTATTTTTGGATTCGGAAAATCGAAATTATCCTAGGGTGAAATTTTTCTATTTTTCTGAAAACTTTCAATTTTTGATGAATAGTGAAAACACTAGGTTACTATTTAAAAACCGACATTTTATTTAAATAATTATTTATTTTATTTCAATTTATTTTAGGTAAAAATTGACACATAATACCTATATAAGTTCAATGTAATTCATTGGAGTCATTTTATAAAAAATTTAGATATATAAAAATTTTATTGAACTTTTGACCATCTTTTACCCACCTCCTAGGAGAATTTGCAAATTTACATAAAACTTAATTTTACCGTTTTTGTGAATGGAATTTCCAAAATTTGAGAGACATGGATGATGTCAGTATGTAAAATGTGGTTCAATGAGATGAAAATAATTTTCGGTGAATAGTAACTGTTTACTTTTATTTTCCACGGTTAAAAGTAAATATGGTAATTAAGGGTAACAATGATATTATTATTACCCTAACACATGTCTTAATTATATTGGATAAGCGTAATTCGACCAAAAACAACCTTAGGAATAAAATATGACCATTTAGGCCCACTTCGATTAGATTAGGACATTTAATAATAATTTATTTAAAGAAGGGTTAAAATAGTTAAAATCAAAGTTTAATAAGTAAATCATTTTTATTATAGAGTTATACATAAGATAAATTCAACTATAAATATTCATTAGAAAGATAAAAATATCTCCTACATAATGGTATTTTATTTATTATTTTTAGAAATTAAATAATTTAATTTATTTTTGACACAATGATGATGTAGTAATTATCTTATTAATGAAATATTGACATAATTGATGTTATAAATACACAAATAAAAGTAATTTGAGACTTTTTATGCCTTACACTAATTTTCTAGGTTAATATGACATGTTAGTATTTCTTTATTTAATTTTTTTTGAACTAATCATTCTGTTATGAGTTCCACAAAAATCAATTACCAAATAGTGTCAAAATTGACATAAAATAGTTTTTAAAACAAATATTATATTATTAATTGTTATATTATTCCAAAATATATAAGGTTCGGAAAAATGACTTATATAAGGTTATATATATTAATAATAAACAACATGGGGTTCGTTTGTCTTGTTATAGTAATTTTATTAACCTTATAGTGTAAGAAAACAAGAAGACACGGTGAAAGTAAAATTATTTAACTTAAGTATAAATCTAAATGATAAGGTTAAAATAGAAACCTAAACTTGTCTAAATTCTATTGTATGAGATTATTTCGACCCATCCCGACCTTATCTTCAAAATAATCCAATTTGGAGATATTAAAAACCAAATATGACTTTATAATAAAATAATATTTTTTGTTATTCCAAAGGTGCCTCTCTCCTCCCTTATAAAAGGACACCTTCTCCCTCTCTTCCTCACACCACATTGAGCCTTCAAGATCGTCCCTCCCCTGTGAAATTCTCTTCTAAACTCTCCTATAAACATCCTATAGGTCTTGGTCTTCTTCAAAGACCAATTTTGGTGCCCTAAGCGGAGGTCTCAAAGAGGCACTTCAAAGAAGAGGTAATGTCCGTTACCGGTTCGTTCAACTTTATTTCTTCTTCCACATCTTCTTCTTTAGTTGTTTCATTATGAAGTAATAAAATAAGTATCACTCATATACTGATACGTTATTATAAGTATGAAACAACCATATTTCACCATCTATCCATCCAACGGAAAACGAAATCACCGCGCGTGCGTACGTACGGAATATCTTCTCCATGCCATGGTGTAATCTATTTTCCACCACCACCTTACTTGGATGGGTATAATAGTGTAAATAATAATTAAATATGATTATTTTAAAGTGATATTGATTCTTAAAAAGTATACATACACTCAAATACAATTCCATGATCATGGGAATGATATCATCGCTCGTGCGTACGTACGGACTACCGTCTCCACGACGCGATGAGATTCATTCTCCATGTTAACCATTCAAGAATGATTATAAAGTATATATAAAAAGTAATCATGAAATATATGACATAATAATGATACTGTATTTATGTGTATATATATATGTATTTCATCTAATTAATTTCATTCAATTCAATAAGGAAACGAAAACATCGTTCATGCGTACGTACGGCCTACCATCTCCATGAACGGTGTATTTCATTTCATTTAATCTATCTATCATATATATATATATATTTATATACTGAAATATATATTATAAGTAAATTTTGTTTTATATTCTGGAGTTATTTAAATCTAGATATATTTAATAATATCAAGAACAACATGTCCAAACACGTACGAAAAATAAAACGATTTAACCTAAAACGCTGCTTTAACATGGAACTTACAAAAGAACGGGTAATATAAAGTCATAAGTGAACCATATATGATATCATAACAATGAATATTATTCTGTAATAAGTAAATGGCATTATTTAAATCATTATACAGGAGGTTCGAGAACGTATGAAGCATATCGGACCTAAGGTAAGGGATAATTTTGCAAATATCATTTTTTTATCCGAGATTGCTTATACGTACGTATTTACTGGGGTTATTGTTATCATCCATGTACATGTTTTCTAAAAGTGTTTTTATTAATGTTTAAAGTCCTTTTTACCCATTTGACTTTTACCCCATGGTATGGAAGGAATATTTCTTTTATTTACCCTACAAGGTACTTTTTGACTTTTCCTACAAAAGTACGAGAAGAATGTTTTTTTTAACGTATACAGCATGAAAGGATTTTTTATGGTTTTATAAAGCCTTATTTTTATGAAGCTTCCTCCAAAAGATTCCATGAATATTTTCAAAAAAAATCCTTTTTTTTAAATTGCATGACGTTTTTTGAAAATAAATTGATTTTGAAGAAGAAAGGATATTTTCCTCAAGAATTCATTTCAAAATTTTTATCAAAACCATTTTCCATCTAAGATGACATTATTTCATATGTGTATGTTTCAATTTTAATGTCTCTATGATTTCAATGGTTTCACTTTTCTTATGATGAAATGTCCATTTGGTTTATATGGATAATGAGATGATGGGATGATGTGTATGAAACCCATTTTATTCTTTGGGTTATGATGAATGTTTTAAGTTTATTTTGTGGAACAAGTAAGAATGATTTCATTATGAGATGGGTGGGACCTATATCTCCCTCCAATGCATTGGGTAAAGATTTATATCTCATGAGATAGACATGGCTGGAATGGTAATTTAATCCGGTTCAGTGTTACAGGACTGAAACGAAGAGTGAACTCGATTCAGAAAGGGACTTTGTCCACTAAGATGGTCTTGGCAGCAATGTCTTGGCTACTATGGAAATCATAACAAGTGCTGAATGGTTTCCACAATTACATGTTTTATTCCCATGCTATTTTATCATGATTAATGTTTCTTTGTGATCTATGCCTTATGTTTTTCCATGTTTTATGTCATTGCTCAATATTTTGTTGTTTAAACATTATGTTCCTGTTTTTAAGTTCAAATGTATAGGATTTGTTTTATTTTATCCATGCTTACCCTTACTGAGCATTTGACCTCACCCTTTATATGTTTTCTTTTCCCAGGGATATAAAGAATGGTTTTAGGTAAGAAAACAAAAGGGGAAGATCTTTATGGGAGATGTTGAAGATCTTTCACCATGATTAGAAGATTACGTTTCGAGTTTCCAAAGACACTAAACTATTACGGTCCTTGTGTATCTATTTTTGTTATGTGCTAAGTATTCCTCAAAAGTAATGTAATGTCCATGTACGTCATGCTTCGAGTCTCTGAAGTTGGTATCAGAGGAAAGTTTTAGTCAATATTTGGAAACTAGGATGCGAAAACGTTAGTGAGATCCCTAGAGATATTTATAAGGTATGTCTAGGGATGTCCCTAAGGATAAGTATATGTATAGGATAAAGTCCTAGAACGACGGTAACGCTCATAGAATTTAACCTAAGATGTTAGATATTGAGGGAACTCCCCCTTTAATATGTTTTTTTCCCTATCATGATTTTTTCCTCTCACACTATTCTTTTTGGGTTTTAAAAAATGGCTGGAAACAGGAAGATTCACGATAATGGAGGATATGACAGACAATGGTATGTTATTCTTCATGAGCAACCAAATGAAACGGGATTTGGAAGTCCAAACATCGTTATTATGCCTAATCATCAATCTCATAATATGATCAATAATCTCAACTTTGGTAAGTTTCCCGACTCAGATAATAAGAGAAAGATGGAGTTTCATGTTGATCATAGAGGAAAGAAAGATCAATTTCCCTCATGTAAATCATGTGGGAAGAGGCATCAGGGAGATTGTTTCAAAGGAACTGGAAGATGCTTTGGGTGTGGAAAAGAAGCACACAAATCCAGTAAGTGCAAAGGAAAATGTTAAGTTAACACCATCGACAAGGATAATGGTATTGCTACGACATCAAAAATTATTAGATGTTTTAAATGTGGAATGTACGGGAATAATGCAAACCAATACCCTAAGGGAAAATCTCATGAAGAGAATCAGCATGGTCATATGGGTAGTATTTATGTGGATGATGATGAGGAGACTACAAATGATATATGAGCAGAAATAAGTGTTGAAGCTCAGTTAGTTGTTTTAGAAGGTAGTGGAATGATTGTATGTTTATCGAGAGTTATGTTGTATAGTTAATGGTATTATGGAATAAAGAATCATCTAAGGATTGTTACACTATTATTTTTTCTAAAGTATTTGAAAGTATATGTTGAATGGAACCAGTAACCATGGAAGGTTATTCAGTTATTTTTGGAAGGTAGATGATATGTACATAATGAAGAAATAAGAAGATAATGAGATGTTTGATTGTATTCATGAGCTCATGACTGATACAAGGACTAAGTGATATTATGGTTTCAGTATATAGAATTTTTGGGATTTTGGTGTGTGGAAAGTGTTAAAATTTAACAACATTCATGTTTTCACTAAGGTTCAATGGGTATTCATTCTTCAAGAGAATACATGATTAAGGTATTCACATGTTTGTAATTTGACCAAAAAGATATATCTTATGATATATGGGGGATAAATGATGGCATTCACGTGATTGTTATGTAACATTTCAAGTAATCATTTTATTTATACTATGAGCTTGGACCGAAGTATTTTAGATAAGCCTAAAGATTGGAATGGATTATGTTGGACATAAGTGAGATCAATATTATTGATGGGATGTTATAGTAATGTAGTTTTAGAAAAGGGACAACCTGCAGGACAGGCGACAGCCCATCGCGTCGGACAACGCTATGGGAATCGAACCCACAACTGAAATGTGACTGGCCTTTATCGCCTACCACTAGCCTAAAGTAAGTCCCTGGTTAGTAGAAAGTAGTTTTATTTTATTAAGTAGTATGATATATGAAGTATAAGTTAATTTTTGGAACCATATACGATTAATCTAACCATAAGATGGACTTATAACTTTTTCTAACCTTTTGTTTGAAACAGATGGAATGACCCATCATTCTATCACATGATCTGCTAACACATCATGAATAACAAATTCAACATCATTTCTTTAAGGGATAAATTGGAAATTGTTCAATTCACGAACAACAGTGAAATTGTACCAAAATCATGTAAGTATTTCTTTTAATTCATCAACTTTAGGGAAATGATCTTGAAAACCAAAAATGTTGTCCAAGTTCCCTTATATTTGATGAATCAGATGTTACCTTAGATCATCACAAATCTATGGCTTTGTGATTGTTGGCTTTTTCATATCCATGTTCTCTACCACTCTCCATCAGAACATGATGGTTAGGTTTCTCGTCTATATCCATATTTTCACCTATGTTCTCCTATGTAGAAACCCAGTTATTAGTTAATTTGGGTAACCATTATGTTTTATACATTAGTTTTTAAAGATTGTTTTTGGTAATCCTTTTTAGGATGTGGGTTTCTATTAAAGAAACTTTCGAGTAGTAAACCATTTATAACCCCGACAATTTTCGAGGGAGAAATTCATTTTAAGGGGGGTAGAATGTAACACCCCGAGATTTTATGAAAAATATTCTTTTTAATTATATTGATGTTTTTTGTTGTACATTACAACAAAAGAGTCTTGCACAACTCGCACCCCTAACTTGGCTGCATTACATGCAATTGCGACCTTCCTTGACAGCGTGTGTTGTACGCAATACCGAGTTTCATTAAACAACGATATGCTATTAAAATATTATTAAAACTAGCCGTTATGAATAGTAATAGACACTTTTTGAAATTTTGTAAATTTAATCTTTCAAAATGGAATTCATTTTTGGATTCAGAAAATCGAAATTATCCTAGGGTGAAATTTTGGTATTTTTCTGAAAACTTTCAATTTTTGATGAATAGTGAAAACACTGGGTTACTATTTAAAAACCGACTTTTTATTTAAATAAGTATTTATTTTATTTAAATTTATTTTAGGTCAAAATTGACACATAATACCTATATAAGTTCAATGTAATTCATTGGATTCATTTTATAATAATTTTAGATATATAAAAATTTTATTGAACTTTTGACCGTCTTTTACCCACCTCTTAGGAGAATTTGCAAATTTACATAAAACATAATTTTACCGCTTTTGTGAATAGAATTTAAAAAATCCGAGAGAAATAGTTTATGTGAGTAAGTAAAATGTGGTTCAATGAGATGAAAATAATTTTTGGTGAATAGTAACTTTTTACTTTTATTTACCACGGTTAAAATTAAATAGGGTAATTAAGGGTAAAAATGATATTATTATTACCCTAAAACATGTCCTAATTCTATTGTATAAGTTTAATTTGACCAAAAACAACCTTAGGAATACAATATGACCATTTATGCCGACTTGGATTAGATTAGGACAATTAATATTAATTTATTTAAAGAAGGGTTAAATTAGTTAAAATCAAAGTTTAATAAGTAAATAATTTTTAATATAAGGTTATACATAAGATAAATTCGAGTATAAATATTAATTAGAACGATAAAAATCTTTCCTACATAATGGTATTTTATTTATAATTTTTAGACATTAAATAATATAATTTATTTTTGACACAATGATGATGTAGTAATTATCTTATTAATGAAATATTGACATAATTGATGTTATAAATACCCAAATAAATGTAATTTGAGACATTTTATGCATTCCACTAATTTTATAGGTTAATATGACATGTTAGTATTTCTTTAGTTAACTTGGTTTGAACTAATCATTCTGTTATGAGTTTCACAAAAATCAATTAACAAATAGTGTCAAAATTGACATAAAATAGTTTTTAAAACAAATATTATATTATTAATTGTTATTTTATTCCTAAAAATATAAGGTTCGGCCAAATGACTTATATATGTTTATATATATTAATAATAAACACCTTGAGGTTCTTTTGTCTTGTTATAGTAAGTTTATTAACCATATAGTGTAAGAAAACAAGAGGACACGGTAAAAGTAAAATTATTTAACTTAAGGTTAAATCTAAATGATAAGGTTAAAATAGAAACCTAAACTTGTCTAAATTATATTGGATGAGAGTCTTTCAACCCATCCCCACCTTAGCTTCTAAATAACTCAATTTGGAGCTATTAAAAACCGAATATGACTTTATAATAAAATAATATTTCTTGTTATTCCAAAGGTACCCCTCTCCTCCCTTATAAAGGACACCTCCTCCCTCTCATCCTCACACCACTTTTAGCCGTCAAGATCGGCCAAACCCTGACAAATTATCTTATCCACTTCCCTATAAACATACTAGGGGTCTTGGTCTTCTTCAAATACCAATTTTGGTGCCCTAAGTGGAGGTCTCAAAGTGGCACTTCAAAGAAGAGATAATGTCTATTACCGATTCTTTCAACTTTATTTCTTCTTCCACATCTTCTTCTTTAGTTGTTTCATTATGAAGTAATAACATCAGTATCACTCATATACTAATATGTTATTATAATTATGAAACAACCCTATTTCACCATCTATCCATCCTATGGAAAATGAAATCACCACGCGTGCGTACGTACGGAATACCGTCTGCACGCCATAGTGTAATCTATTTTCCACCACCACCTTACTTGGATGGGTATAATAGTGTAAATAATAACTATATATGATTATTTTAAAGATATATTGATTCTAAAATAATATACATACACTCCAATACAATTCCACGATCATGGGAATGATATCATCGCTCGTGCGTATGTACGGACTACCGTCTCCACGGCGCGATGAGATTCATTCTCCATGTTAACCATTCATGAATGATTATAAAGTATATATAATATGTTATCATGAAATATATGACATAATAATGATACTGGATTTATGTGTATATATATATGTATGTCATCTACTTAATTTCATTCAATTCAATAAGGAAACGAAAATAGTGTTCATGCGTACGTACGGCCTACCGTCTCCATGAACGGTGTATTTCATTTCATTTAATCGATCTATCATATATATATGTATATACTGAAATATATATTATAATTAAATCATGTTTAACATTATATAATTAATTAAATCTGGATATAAGTAATAATATCAAGAACAACATGTCCAAACACGTACGATAAATAAAAAGAATTAACCCAAAACGCTGCTTTAACATGGAACTTACAAAACAACGGGTAATATAAAGTCATAAGTGAACCATATATGATATCATAACAATGAATATAATTATTTAATAATTCAATAACATTATTTAAATCATTATACATGAGGTTTGGAAATGTACGAAGCATATCGGACCTATGGTAAGGGATAATTTTGCAAATCTCATTTTTTATCTGAGATTACTTATACGTAAGTATTTACTGGGGTTATTGTTATCATACATGTCCATATTTTCTAAAAGTGTTCTTATGTATTTTAAAATTCCTTTTTACCCATTTGAATTCTACCCCATGGTATGGAATAAATCTTTCTTTTATTTACCCTACAAGGTACTTTTTGACTTTTCCAACAAAAGTACGAGAAGAATTTTTTTTAACGTATACAGCATGAAAGGATTTTTTATGATTTTATAAAGCTTTATTTTCATGAAGCTTCCTCCAAAATATTTCATGAATATTTTCAACAAAATCCTTTTCTTTTAAAATTGAATGACGTTTTGTGAAAAGAAATTGATTTAGAAGAAGAAAGGATATTTTCCTCAAGAATTCATTTCAAAAGTTTTATCAAAACCATTTTCTATATAAGATGAAATTATTTCATATGTGTATGTTTCAAGTTTAATGTCTCTATGATTTACATGGTTTCACATTTCTTATGATGAAATTTCCATTTGTTTTATATGGATTATGAGATGATGGGATGATGTTTATGAAACCCATTTTATTCTTTGGGTTATGATGAATTTTTTAAGTTTATTTTATGGCACAAGTAAGAATGATTTCATTATGAGATGGTGAGACCTATATCTCCCTCCAATGCATTGGATAAAGATTTATATCTCATGAGATAGACATGGCTCGAATGGTAAGCTAATCTGGTTCAGTGTTACAGGACTGAAACAAGGAGTGAACTCGATTCAGAAAGGGACTTTGTCCACTAAGATGGTCTTGGTAGAAATTCCTTGGCTACTATGGAAATCATAAAAAGTGTTGAATGGTTGTCACAGTTACATGTTTTATTCCCATTCTATTTTATCATGATTAATATTTCTTTATGATATATGCCTTATGTTCTTCCATGTTTTATGTCATTTCTCAAGATTTGTTTTTTAAACATTATGTTCATGTTTTTAAGTTCAAATGTATATGATTTGTTTTATTTTATCCATGCTTACCCTTACTGAGCATTTGAGCTCAACCTTTATATGTTTTATTTTCCTGAGGATGTAAATAAAGGTTTTAGGTAAGAAAACAAGAGGGGAATATATTTATGGGAGATGTTGAAGATCTTTCACCATGATTAGAAGATTACGTTCCGAGTTTCCAAAGGCACTAAACTATTACGGTCCTTGTGTGTTTGTTTTTGTTATGTATTAAGTATTCCGCAAAAGTAATGTAATGTCCATGTACGTCAAGCTTCGGGTCTCTACAATTTATTTAATCTATGATATATGGATTTTATTTTAGGAAAATTAATTAGAAAAAAGTCTTTACAATTATTTGGATATAAATGTGATAACTATTTTATCATGACAAGTTTTTAAATATTGAGTATTTTGGGATTATTTGATTGAGAATTTTTTAAAAACATTTGGTTTATTCATACTATAGTTTTTCTCCACACCATGCACACACCATAAGGGGTTTATATATTTTTTATCAAATATATGAAAGGTAAAGATGATGTAGGGTGGTGGCATGGGTTTATATCAGTTGGACATGGGTAGCTGGTGCTGACATGATGGGATGATTCCCAGATTCCACACAAAGATGACATTGATAGTTTAGGATTAGATTTGGTTTTAATTTTTGATTTAGTTATTGTTATACCATTTTTGGTTTATTATTTTGTCATATATTTTTTATTGTTATATTTATCTACATGTATACCATGTTGTTTTTTAGATTGGTCAACTTTTCCCCACTTGTTTTTAAAAAAATATTAGGTGTGAGTTACTGTCCTATGGGGATGATCAACGGAATTTGATTCTTTTCATTGTCCAGTACAGAACCTAGTTTGATGGGCTATTCTTTAAGGGTCATGGGAATTTCTTATAAAACGAGGTATATTTGAAACAGTTACGTTTTTTTGGGTTTTTTAATAATTTTATAGTATTTTTAGGACTTTAGAGGTATATTTTTAGGGAGTTTTAGGCCATACCTAATTGTAATTATCCATAACTAACTACATGATTTTGGGTTATGTGGATCCTGTGTTGGGTTATATTATAGATCACAATATCTTCTTATACATTGTTGGCGTAAACTAATATTATTTATTTATATAATTATATATTCTTACATTATCTTATGTATAATCTTATCTTTGAGTCATCTTCTAATGATTCCATTTGAGGGTGTAGTAGAAAACACTCTTCAAGAGAATCCTTTTATTGATAAAAATATCATCAAGCATATCATTCAGGTAATTTATTTTTTGGATCTTAATGTACTACATTTAGGATCCAAGCAAAAGATTCAGAACAAGGAGATGGAGGAGACAAGGATCAAGTGAAATAGCTACTATTACATAGGTCACCATCTTTTAAAGGTACTAATAAACAATCACAGGTAGAATACTGGATGGATAAAATTGACCACTTACTTTTCATAATAGAGGAACCTGAATCTATCTAGGTGAAGTGTATGGTTTTTAATCATGACAATCCTAGTTAGAGATGGTGGGAATTTATGGTTCTATTGAATTAGAATGTGTTCATTGAGTTGAAACACTTCAAGAACATTTAATTTAAGTATTTCTATTCTAAATACTATATGACAGAAATGTGTATGGTGTTTGTTTCCATTGTAAGGAAAGATCATTCTGAGATACAGTACACCATCAATTTTTCTATGTTTTTTTAGTTTTACCCATAGGTGGTAATAAATGATATGATGAAGGCTCAAAAATAAATATTTGTCTTGTGTCCAGATATCTGATCATATGTATGTAATTTTAATCTCATAATCAATATAAAAATGGTTGTAAAGGCTATAATGATATAGATTGACTTGGATGGAAATTCATGATTGTTTTCCATTCCCCTTCCACCTAGTGGTAATTTCAGTGTAATACATGGGAGGAAGTGGAAGAGTCATGATAACCATAGGGGTGGGGAGGGCATCTCTCAATTTTGGGATCTTTCTACTCCAACCATGTGGTCTAATATTAAACCCTTGAAATTCTACCAATGAATAAAATTAGGGCACACACAATGATATTTACCATCAACTCTAATGAATATTAGTGAAAATTGTCACTGAGAGGTGAAGGTCATGGGATATGTGATTTTGGAACATGGCTTATTAGTTGACCATGAATAGGTTAAATTTATCTACTCTTGGTAAGAACTATAGAATATCTTTGTGATCCAAGGTTTCCTAGACCTATCTAGTTCTTATCGATGGTTCATAAATCATTTACCAAAGATGACATCAATGATGATTTATCATACCAATAGAGGGGTGAAATCCTCATGGGATTAGAAGTGTTAGGACACCATTGAGTATTTGAAATGGCTTATGATATAATCTATATTTATGATCTTGTCGGACCCTGTTAATGTCTATATAGTTTATTGTGATTCATTTTGTAAATTATTGTGATGAATTATTATAAAATAATCTCATGTGGTGGTGTACGGTTCTCATCATCTTCAGCCGTATGAAAAAATTGTCGCACTCACTATTCAAAACTCACCACTGTTATGCAGGAACTCAATTACTATAAATACTATATTTTTGGGGATAGGTTCACAATCTATCCAAATAATAAAATCTCAATTTATATCTTCTCATAGAAATAGTATATACTCATAGAAAAGACATGGGTGAAGTGCCTCTTAAAATTTGAAATTTACATAACCTACACCCTTGGTAGGGGGAATTTTGTCTTTGATTCTATTAGTATGAAATTTCCATCATAGTCTGTCCTGATAGTTAAATAGGAGTGGCACCGTATATGGATTTTTTCAGTATCATATAGACGTTTTATAGAATGATTAAAGTATGGTTATGACTAGGGTTTAGTTTTCTTCATCATTCCTTGAGTTAAATCTGCATGTTTAATAGTTGGATAATTATATTATAGGTATAAAAGAATCATGATATATTAGAGAGACCTTAATGGATGGTCTCTCCCCTCTAATTGAATTCTCCACTTAGGAATCAGTTCATAGCCCCATTATATTTCAGAAAATAGGTGTTTCTCGATTTATATAGTTCTTAATAGGAAATTCATAGTGTAACTAGAATGATTTATTATTAAATGATATGTTTTTTATTGTTTTTGGGTATGAGGAATTATATTGTTGATTTTGTGTCAAATAGCTACACCTACCAACAAATTAAACCTAATTAGTAGAATCAATTTTTATTTCCTCAATCAATTCTTTCACCAGTATTGAAATTGGTTAATGTATCACTGTACATAATATTGGGATTACCACTAAATCATTGAGGGAATACTATTATCATGTGGGTATTGGTCGTTTGAAAAAGTCAGATAATTTCATTCAAATTAGGGACACCACTAAGGCTAAATATCTTGGTCATGTGTTTGTGTAGGAAATTTTGTGGTTGTAGGGGGTTACCACTTCCATTGTATCTAAAAGGGATCCTCGGTTTAATTCTTAGTTATGGATGGTCTCCAAGACTTGATTGGGAAACATGTTATGTTGAATGCTTCTTATCATCCATTAGCATATTCTATAGGATTTGATCTTGGAATTTGTCATGCGTATTATAGGATCTTGGGATAAAAATCAATGAGTGATTGAGTTCACTAGTAATAATAGTTATTAGTCATATATTTGAATGGATCAGTTTGTTTCTTTAATAAAATCACATTCTGGTCACCTCTTAATTGGTTGTAGGTGGTTGAATCCTCTCTCATGGGACCAAGTTTCATTTGGGAGATGTTTCTGAGTATCTTAGAAATACATTGATTTTTTCTAACAACTTAGAGGAAGGGAAAATATTATACTTCCCATTGTATCATTCCTTTGGATATTTCTATCGGTGATAGGTAATTCAATAATGTTTTTTATAGATTAAGTTTCTATCTGCTAAAGAGGTAGATAAGTTGGATCTGATATATGTGGTACCATTCGAGATCATTTAGTGGATATGAAAAGTAGCTCATTTGTTAGTGTTACAAGACTAGTTGGTTGGTACCCATGATGGTTTCTATATATATTATGTCAATAAATATAATTTTTATCCTTCCCATTTTTTGAAATTGGGGGTTGTTTTGTTTGATCCAAACATATTTGTTTATGAGAAATCAATTGAGATCATTGACTACTAGATGAATGTTCTACATGGGATGTTTATTCCATTGGAAAATGTTTTATATGGGAATGGGTTATATTCACATGATACATTAGATCAAGAATTTTTGGCAAGTGAATAGTTTCCTCATCTATTCATGGATCTTACTTCTTCTATGTGACTTTATGGGGATAGAAAGTACTTTGATGGGGAGTTTATCACATCCCATCTTATGTAATGTGATTTTTTTTGATATTTGAGATTGTTTATTCTAGTTTTAAAATGTGTGGAATAGTACTATAATCATTTTAAACAATGATTTTATTTATTATGGGAAAACATAGAGAACCTGACCATGGTCTAATCTATTTTTTTCATATAATGAACAAATATGTAATCGGAGGATTCACCAATCCTAGTTTAGGGAGTAGTCCTGAATGTATCATGTTAGTTATTTCCCTATACACCACAGCTAATAAGGCATCACCAAAGTCGTGGTGGTGGTCATATATAACCATAAAACAATAACGTTGTAGGGATATAACATGTTAGGTTGGCATATCAGGATTCCTGATGTGGTGTGGTCATGACTACCATGGGCATAGTGAACATTCATGTTGTTGTGGTGTTGTTTAATTTTGAAATTCGAGCATTCAAATCTACTACCTTTTTTAGGGAAAGTTTTTTTGAATTATATGGAAGCAAATAAAATCATTGTTATGGGTATTTTAGTTGTTCTCAAACTCATGTTTCCCTCTATTAATCCATTCACATTCATGTTTTGATCCATGGTTTTGAATTAGTTGAATTAGGGAAGATATTGGAGCTTCTTTTTTGTTTTACAAAGACATAATTGGGTGATATGGTTCCTCTTTCCTTTGATAATTCATCTTTCATTGATCTATTCGTATATTTTATTGTTGTTTGTTTGGTTCCAGGGGGATGGTTATTTTTTTTTTTTTGGGTGCATATTTCATGTTTTACGAGGTATTTGAACTATTATATTCCTTGTTGACATTGATCTTATGGTATCATGATTCTGTTATTTGGGAATCTATGACCAGGGAATCCTATTTGTTTATAGTTTTCACTCTTCCCCCTATTTTTTGGATCTAATTATTCTTTCCATTTAAACCTAGGTGTGAGGTAAGTTGTTCCATCTCTATACAATATTTGGTGAACCAAACATGATCTTATTTTCTATCCCATTTTCTAAATAATTATTAGAATGAATTTTGATATTCTTGATATGTATGAATAAATGGTTTATGATGAAATATATTATTATAACTTTTTAATAAAATAAATATATATTTAGTGAACCGAAATTAATTATGGAATTGGTTTTCAAAGAACATTTTTGATGGAAAAAGAATTTTTTTCAAGATATTTCATAAATTACAATTATCAATTAGAAATATTTTTTCATATGTAGAAAATGGGAGCCTTGGGAAACTGGTATGGGGTTTTAGTGTTGTGAATTGATATATTTAAATAGGGTGTTCACTCTTGGGTTGTTCCAATATTCCCTTGAACCTGTTTTTCTAGATAAATGATTCTCTGGCACTGTTGGATGTCCATCCATGGGGTGTTACACAATTCTCTAAGACTGGTTTTCTATGGAATTGTTTAGATAAAAAATTCATAAAATGAGTAATAGGGTATGGGTGACCTAAATAACAAAAACATGGGCTATAATAGTGGTTATCTCCATTGTTATCTACTTTTTTCATATCTGGTTTTTATTAGAATAAATAATTCATACTGTGATAAACAAATTATTTGAAAATGATCTTTGAGCAGTGGTATATATAATATAATTTAGAATAGTAAAATGAGAAGTGTTTTACCTTGATTTTGATATTAATTTTATAAATTCTTTATCACTCAATGTTAAGAATATATTGATCATATTGAAATTATTTGATAGAGACGCGATATTAGAAAAAATTGGGGGATACTACTAGCCTTGTTTTTCTCACACCGTCAACAGTCCTTTAGTGGTGTATAAAACATGTTTTTATGATGAAACAATGGTAAATGTGTAATAGTTAGGTGAAGGTATTTGATGCGGGGTGTGTATGGGTAGCATTTGGGGGCATAGTGCGATGTTACCCACGTATCACATGTATTATTTATTGGTAGTTTTGGTTTTCCATAGGTTTATCTTGTTTCATTAGTTCAATTTATATATATATTGGTTTATTATAAAAGAATATTTCATTTCATGTTGTTATTATGTATATTTATTTCATGTTTTTTATTAGGAAAATCACTCGCATTATTTTTTTGGATTACTAATTTCAACTCTCCAGCCTGTTGGGATCAATAATTTCCATCTGCTCTTACCACAAAATAGTTTGGGGCATATTTGGATGGGTAGTTAAGGTTGGTTCATGACATTGTTTTATATAAAATCATTAATAATTGTAATTGGGGAACCTCATAAAACAATATTCCTATTCATGCACCTTAGGAGCTCCTCTATATCCCTCTTCATTCCATCATCTTGTCTATGGATCAAATGGAAATCAAGGAGGATTATTCAATTGATTCAAGGTTGGATCTCTCCCTCCCAACTCCTTTTCCCTAATGTTCTCTTAATATATAATTTAATTTTCCTTGGAAATTTATTTTTTTTAATTCACTAATCCATTCTAAAATCAACTCATATCCGAGGTATTCCACTTCTCTTTTTTAAAGTATGTTTCTATGGGTTCATTATCAATCATTCATTGTTTCTTATTATAGAGTAATTTAGTTTAGAATTATTTTTTGGATTACATGGTTTTATGGTTTAAATTAGAGAATAATATATTGGAAATAATTTAGTCCTTGGAATATTATATCATTTAATTAATTTTAGAGGTTGATCACATTAGTTTCTTTTTTGGTCTTAGAAGTTCTTTTATTTATTTGATTTTTATTTGTATTTCTTTAGTTATGTAAATATGTCTTAATGGTTATTATTTGTTTCATTTTGATAATTAGTCTATCAAAGCTCATCTATGGACCTATTAAGTGGTATTTAGTAACCATGTTATTCTCAAGTTATTCTTATAATATTACATCCTTTAGTTTTCTATAAATTAACATATAATATTATTTATATTTTTAACTTATAAATTAAATGTTCTCAACTATATTTAATTTAATTCATTAATAGTTTTTAAGGGATATGTCTGGTGGTTTGTAATTAATATTCCTTCCCTATAATTTATGTTTCAATTCTTATTAAATTGGTTAGTATTTGTTTTTGATTTTTTGCAGAACTTTACCTTTTTTGTTGGATTATCCTTAGCAAACAAGTTGGTAACATATGCTGAACTCTTATTGTGAAATACTATTATATTAATGGTTCCCACACTTTCCATAATATTAATCATGGGTAGAAATAGAAACCCATTGAGTTTCTTCATTTTTCAACTATCTTGAGTATAATTTTTTTGACAAGAGAGTTTGAATGGTTTTTTTGGAAATTTTTCAATATGTGCAAGGTGTTGGGAGTGATTTTTCATGTAGTATTGTTAAAAAATTCATCATAATCAATTAAATTTGATTATTTATGCACTAAAACTTACTTATATAAATTAAAAGAGTTTGTGGATATAGAGATACTACATAAAACATCATTGAAGAGATTTGAAGTTGATTGAGGAAGACTATAAAAGGGCTACTGTATGAACCTAATTCATTTATTCAGGTATGGATATTGATTTCTTGTTGTTTTTGTGGAAAATGAATAAATGGGGGGTTTTCCTATTTTCACTCTGTGTACTTCTGATTACACTCAATGTACCTGGTTGTTGCGTAAAGTCGTGTACTGGTCGTGTAATAGATGAATACATGGGCGTGTGATGACCTGGAAAACCACTTAAGTTGGGGGCGATTATAGACACAACACAACATGTACATTTAACAAACACATCATGTAGTTTTCTTTTTTATTTGGTATTTCAAAGCGGGTCGTGTCTGATGTCCAGAACCGACTTCTTCTTCCCGTGTTTAGTGCAGGAATGCTCGGGAATGATAAATGAAGATAAAACCCCAAATTCATTTCCTAACTTCTATTTAAGATGTATTTGAATGCATTGGAATCCTACTAGTGAGTTATCAATCCCATTGGAGCCTTTATTCGTGATTCCTTATCTATTATAATTTATTAAAGGATGGGTTTTGACCCTTTTGTAGATCTACTCCTTTTAATTATAATTCAAGGGCCTCAATTTAAGTATATCAATCATGCGACATTGAGGTAGGTGGTTTGTGACATTAGTTGTTCATATTTGGTTTATATATGATAAAATTTCTATATAACCACCTTTGGGGTATTGCGTTTTTTGAAATTAAACCCTATTTATTACCTGTTATGGTTTGGTTGATTGATAAAGGGTAGTGTCTTATGCATTAGGTTAAATACCTTAGTTATGGGACACCTCCTGGCTGTGTTTCCCTTGATTGATAACTTATGGATATTTGGTCTAGGTTGACTGTTAGGCCTACCTTATTTTTTCCATGAATTGTTTTTTAATGATTGAGTTACAAATTATATGACAATCAGGTGATATGAATTGTGGATGTTTGACCAAGGGGAATTTGTTGGTGAGAACTTCCTGAGGTAGGATCATTTATATAATTATTATTGTTATGTTGACCCAGGGGTATTAACTGTGAGAGCTGCCATGTGGTCATTGACAAAACCATTTAGACCGTGGGAGCAGCCCATGTGGTATTTTATAATTTATTGATGCTATGTTAACCAAATGGTATTGACCATGAGATATTTCCAAGTGGTCGTTTGCAATGGATTTGTGCTAGGTTATACCAAAAGGGTCAGATCAAGAGAGCTTCCCAGATAGTCATTATTTAATGAATATGTGTTATGTTAAATCAAAGGGGTTAGACCGTGGGAGATTTCCTAGATGATTTTTTATGAATGATTGAATGATTGTGACGAGTCTGGTAAGCCAAGGCACAATCTTGGACTTGGTCATACTCGATTTGTTTAGATGGTCTTTTGAGACATCTTTTTTGATACTAATACATAGGGGGATATAGAGCATAGGATATATCCCAAAATAAAATTATTTAAATGAGAAATAATAATTTTAAATTATTGTAATTAAAACTGTAGGGTTGTTTACTTTTGAGTACTTCTTAGTTTATTTCTTCATTAATACATATTACCTACTGAATATATTCAATGATAGTTTGGTATAGATCTTTTGGTGGTTTCCAACTAAGATATGACTTACACCCTATTTGAGTCATGTTTTTCACCCAAACATATTATATGGTTACATGTATAGATATGGGAAATCACCCTTCTTCATTAGGTACTTGATTTTTGTTGGAGATAGAGAGTATGGGACCATGTTGAGGCTTTCTATGCTACTAAAGTATACTTGTTTCTTTTCTAGAGTGGTTTCTGTATTGATATCCATCATTCTGTCTTGTATGGTTGTTTTCATAGATACATATTCCATGCATCATATATATATATATATATAATGTGGATTCTATTGGATTTACTTTTATTCTTCCACTTCTCTTTTCTTTTGTTTGGTATTACTACTTCTGCTACTATTTACTATTTGTTTTCCACTATTTATACTCTTCCAATGAGGGCATAGTTTTTCTATTATCAGACTTTGTCCCTCAATACTAGTCAGAAACCTCAAGTATTTGGTGAAATGAGCTTGAGGTCATGTGATCATCTGGGTTTGTGGCACCCAAATTCGTGAAGTTACAAAGTGGTATAAGATGGATTTTTCATATCTACTTGGCCTTACTATTTGTATCCTATAGTCTAGGATAAAATAGAATAGGTAATTGGTAATAAGCTCTACCTGGGAGTTTCTGACCCATGTATAGGTAAAATCCATGTTACCCTAAATATTGGAATTTTTCTACTTTTTCAATTGTTACAACTGATTTAATTTCATCATTTGGTGATTCACTTGTTTTTTATTATTATGATTGATATCATTGTGGTTGTATTTATGATGAAAATTGATGATATGAGGGTATTCCATCTCATGCTTCATATAGACACTTTCTATTGATCACAAGTCAGGCATTCTTGTCATTCCATTTAAGGTACATTAAAGATTGCATGCTGCTCTGATAGATATTAGGATATATTTCATGATACAAATACCTAGAAATTTTTTATAGGGTATAATTAAATATAATGTTTCATTTGTATGGATGCCATGCTTTGATCCTTGACCTATTATGGGCCCTCAGGGATCATAATTTGGTAGATAATGTTTGAACTTTAATTGATTTATATCAATGTATTATGTGAAAAATGGATGCCAAGTATTTATTTGTGGGGAGTATGGGCTCTCACTGGTCTGAATTTTCTATGACATGAACAAATTTAATGTTATTATGGGTTCTGAAAATGTTTTAGAGGCTTACTTTTTGGAAACCCAGACAACACAGTTAGTGGTATTAGGAACACACGCCATGTGTTCTTCCATTATAGAAGAATTGACTTTTACTAAGTACACATTGTGTACACTATGTACATGTTATGTAGTTGTTGACCATGTGATTGACTGTGTGAGAAGACACACGGGGTTGATAAGAACTTGGAATAACATGTCGTGTACTATGAAAACATGTCGTTCTAAAAAAGACCATGTTTACGACCGTGTGACTAACGACGTGGGTGGATGAAACATCGGTTGTACACACCGTGTCTAGCTTATACATTCTGTGTAGTAATTGAATGTGCATCCAGACATGTGACTAATAACATGGTTGGATGGAACATACATGGTACATGCCATGTCCAGAGTGTGGGTGTCGTGTAGTGTTACCCTGGAAGAACCGTGTAGTTCTATTCGTATAGAAGTACCTGGGCAGGAGGGGATATTCAAGTACACCTTGTGTCTCATAAGAAACATGTTGTGTGTATGGGGTGTTACATGACTTGGTTGGAAAAGGTAAATGCCCATTTTATGGATTAAAGGGAATATGTTGTGTAGTGTATTTACATTATGTGTAACCATCTATTGTAAAACTTGAATTCATTCTTTCACTTTTTTTATTCATACACTTCTACGTTTCTATCATTGATAATATTGAACGGAGGTGTGCACTTGGCCTTTTAGAGTCATGCTACCAATATAGTCTCCAGTTGTACGCCAGGTACAGAGTGGTGAACAAACACAAAAAATGGTAGATTAGGGACTACCAGCAAGTCCTCTTATCATAACTGTCTTGGCTCAAGCTGTTATACTGGATAAAAGTACTGATTCATAGTTTCGTGAAGGTTTTATAAGGATGAAACATACTTTTCAGGGACAACCACATCATACCGCAACTATGGAAGATTTGATGATGGTGTTCCACCAGTAGAATCCACCTACTTTTTTAGGGGATGGAGGACCACAAGCTGTAGATTCGTGTTGGGAGGCCAGGATTTTTATATCTGAGCATCTAGAGATGCCTCCTGAGAGGAGTGTGAAGCTTACGATGTACATGGTATGTGATTCCACCAAGAGATATTGGGATGTTATCTCACTAGCGGGACGTCATCGAGATACATATTTGGATGCATTTTAGAGAAAATTCTATGATTACTTATTCCCTGAGATGTTGGTGGTGGACCTAGCCTGGGAGTTCATGCATTGGGAGTAGGGTTCCCTTTCAGTGATTGAATACTCTTCCTATTTTACATAGCTTTAGTGCTTCACAACTGTTTTGGAAGTTAATGAGTGATATTTTTCTAAAAAGATTGAGGATGGTATCAGGAACGACATCCTGTCATAGGTGAATGTCTTTAGGTCGACTTCAATGATTGCAATAGTAATTAAGGTGCTAATTTCTGAGTGCAACCTGAGGGAGTTAGGAGTTGTGAGATAGAGAGGTTCATCATACAAGTTTGGTACAATTTTGACTGATATTAGGAAGAGAAACATGGATCTTTCCAGGGATGTTTCTTTAGGTAGCCAAGTGGTGTTCTACTAGTGCGAGAAGAGTGGGCATATGAGACCACATTAACTGAAGGACCTAATTGAGTGCCAATCATGCTGCAGGATGGGCCGCATTCAGTGTTGTTTTAGGATGTTTTCACCAATATCGATTGATAAGGGATTTTTTATGACTCCAAATTTAAGATAAGGACCACTTGTTTCTCATCAGTCAAGAAGTTGGATTTTTTTAGGGAGAAGAGGTGGTTGTGTTCTCGGTAGCTATATGACAGGTTTCCAGCGATAGCATGGTGGACCAGCTCTGAGTAGCCAAGATGGGTCACAATGTTGCGGTACAACTCCAACCTTTTTGATGGAAAATACCCAATATAAATAGGATATTGGACCCACTATAATTAGAGTTATGACTCTAGTTTACTCAGTTTTATTTTCTTCTCTTTTTCATACAGGTGTTTCCCATATTTTTATATATATAGATGTTGTGGAGAGCCATGGGTTTAGCATCATTAATTCTGATGATGTTATGACTTTACACTCTCCATTGAGGAATAGGAAAGATATTTTACTTTAGTTCAAGGAGTTCCCTATTGAGGTTTTTGGGTGTCACTTAGTATGGGTATTCGATGTCTTAGAAAAGACATGCTTCGATGTCATTCTCAGAATGGACTGGTTGGTCCCTTTTTGGGACATTTTTTACTTTTATTGCCATAAGGCGAGTTTCAAATCACTAGATGGAAGGAATTTTCTATAAAAGGGTGAATGAGATGTCCATGTGAGCATAACCGGACCTGAGCATCATGGGTTGGGAAGAATAACAGCCTAGATTGAAAGTTTATATCTAGTTGACCAGGGGGCTCCACAAATTGACTTTCCTATGGTAGTGGATCATTTCAGAGATGTATTTAAAAACAATATTTTAGGTTTATATCTAGAGAGAGAGGTGGATATCTCTATTGATCTTGTTCCAGAAGTGGCATAGATGTCCCTTCCTCCTTATAGGATGGATACACCAGAGTTACAAGAGTTCAAGAAGAAGTTAGAGGAGTTGCAACAAAGGGGTTCATCTGACCTAGTTATTCTCCTTGGGGTTTGCCTATCCTCTTTGAGAAGAAGGGAAATGGAACCCTAATACATTGTTTGTATTATTGGAATATGAACCAACTGATGGAAAAAATTGAAATCTTTATCGAGGACTGAAGATCTTTTCGATCAGCTTCAAGGTTCCCGGGTGTTCTCAAAGATTGGCTTGAGATCTGATTATCATTAGTTAGTCGTTGGACCATCAGATATACCACTTACATCCTTTAAAAATAGGTACATTCTATATGAGTATTTGTTTGTTCTGTTTGGTTTCACGAACTCGCTGATAGTTTTTGTGGAACCGATGAACCAAATTTCCCCTCCTAACATGGATTATTTTGTGGTATTAATCAAGGATGATATCTCAGTGTTCTCTCACACTATTCATGACCATTCCATCCATCTTGAGAACTTATTTAGTACACTGAGAGAGAATCAGTTATATTCGAAATTTTCTATTTGACACTTTTGGATGATCCAGATTTATTTCTTGGGTCATGTTATCTCAGAGACAATTGTATCTGAAGACCCAAAGAAAGTGATAGAAGAATTTTAATAGGAGTAGTTGAATAATGTTTTTGAGGTACGGTGTTTTATGGGGATGGATTATTATTAAAGATGCTTTATTCGTGACTTTTTCATGCTTAACAGCGCCACTGAAGGTCCTTACTAAGAAGGGTGAGAAGTACTTGTGGGTGTATTCTTTTGATTCATCCTTTCAGGATTTGAAAGGGAGATTGACTTCAGCACTGATATTAATGTTTCCTAAGCTAGGAAAGAGTTATAACATATAGTGCGATGCATTATGTATTAGGCTGGGAGGAGTGCTTATAAATAGGGAAGGAGTAATTACCTATGGGTATCGGCAGTTGAGGACACATTATTGGAATTACCTGATGCACGATATTGAGTTGGATGCAGTTGTGCATGCTTTGAGATGTTATAGGAATTCTCTTTTGGGAGAAAATTTTGTGGTATACAATGAGCACCAAAGCCAGAAAGATATTTATACATAGGGAGATCTGAATTTGACATGGCAAAGATGGGTTGAGTACATTCAGTATTTTGACTTGGAGATTGCCTACTTGTCTGAGAAAGGCAACACAGTGGCTGATGCGTTGAGTAGGATGACTCAGATACAAGCATTTTAGGGGTCCCATAGTGAGTGGAAGATTATAGATTTTTTAACTAAGATACATTTGGAGGTGAACGACAGACAAGGGAATACGTTTCTTACTTCTATAGTTCATACCTAAACTCTACTAGATCGAGTGTGAATGAGGAAACTATCAGATTATGAAAGATTATTCCTAAGAGACAGTGTGTCAGGCTAAGACCCTTCACCTGGGTGGACTGTAGGTGAGGATGAGGTTTTGCATTATCATGGGAGCGTATGGTTGTAAGGAAATATATATGAGGAGCTGTTTTGAGATTTTCATGCCATTGTATGGGAAGTTTATCTTGGTTTCACCGAGATGTATCGAGATCTTCATCGTCAGTATCGGTGGCCATGGATGAAGATAAATGTTGTTTTTTTTGTTATGAGATTATCAAATTGTCAGCTGGTGAATGTGGATCATCAGAAAATAGTAGGGCTATTACAATAGTTAACTATTCTTGAGTGGAAGAGGAAGGATGTCACAATGGATATCATGATGATTTTACCAAGTTCAACCAGAGGAAATGATGCTATATGGGTTGTTGATGATGAACTCATTATGGTTTCACATTTCATACAAATCATAGAAATATTTAGGGGTGATGAGTTCGAAATGTTGTTCATTTGAGTGATTATACATTTTCATGGGGTTTTTCACTATGTCGTTCCAAACTCTGATGTTAGTTTACTTCTTCTGTCTGGTAGGGACTACAAAGGGATTTTGGTAGACATGTACTTCTAATTATAGGTTACCATCCCTAAATAGATTATTCATCGAAGTTCACGACTTAGGTTTTGGAGTACATGCATCGAGTATACATCATATATTTTAGGGGCTATTGGGAGATACACATACCCATAGTGGAGTTTTACTACAATAACAATTTTTAAGAAATGATTCAGATCACACCTTATGAGGATTTGTACGGTAGGTCATGCTGATCACCCCTATGTTGGCTAGAGGCATAAGAGTAATATATGTTGGGACCTTATATTCTCCATGAGACCAGAGATCAGGTAAAGTTGATTCATAAGAGGATAGCTAATACACAGTCTTGGTAGAAATATTATGCTAGCTGATGTAGATGACCTTTGGAGATTGAGGACAGAGATTAGGTTTTCATACGTATCACATTGAGGTTGGGAAACATGTAGATTATGAGATAGTGGAATCTTTCACCGAGATACATCGGGCCATTTTAGATTTTAGAGAGAGTTGGGCTAGTTGCTTATTGGTATCATTTACCTTAGAGGTATCACGCTATGCACAACATCATTCATGTTTCTTATCTATGACATTACTTTTCATACCCGCCTCATGTTTTTCAACCCAACGATGTTGAGTTGGAGGGGGATAGATCCTTTGAGGAGAACCCTATTCAAATTGTGGATCATATCACGAATGATCCTCATGGCCAGAATGTTCCTATGTTATAGGTTCTATGACTACATAGGCTAGTACAGGATGAGACTTGGGAGAGGGCGGCTGAAGTATGATCACGGTGGATGGAGTTCTTCTAATATTCTTCTTCACCACCCTTGGAAAGGATATTCATGGATGAATTTCTTTAAGGAGAGAAGTTTGTAAAAACTCAGATCTGGATTGGGAACATGTTTATCCTTCTTCCCTCACCTCTCCATATCATGATTCCAAGAAAATCGAAGTTGGAATCTCTGAAATCCCTCTTCACATTTTACATGTTTCCTTTCGCGATGCGTTAAAAGGAGTTGATCTTAGTGATGCAAAGGAATGCAAACAGCCTCTCTACAGAAAGTTTGAAGATGGTGGTTTCTTGGTCGATGCATATCTGGAAGCCCTTATTCAAAGAGAGAAACTGTGAAAGTACTCTATTCATGGATGAATCTTATACAACACAAGGGACCGGCCCTGTACTCTGCTCAAATTAAAGAATCAGATTTCTCACTGCTGGGGATCTTCAAAATGGAATTTGGTTCCCATATGTAAAGGATATTATCACATCCTATTCTGATCACAAGATGAGCTTGATCAGGTATGGAAACTGGGTAATTTGCAACATAATCCAGTCTTTCTTAGAATATCTTATTGGGATACTGATTTTAACCCTTTTACTCACAAAAATTCTATGGCACATGTTTGGGTTAGAATTCATTATCTCAATTGGTTTTATTGGAACCCGAAAATATTGAATGATATTGCTTCTTGCATAGAATCCCCTATCAAAATAGAGCATAGAACATTAAATGGTGACCTTGGTCTATATGCTAGATTAATGTTTGAGGTCAAACTAGCTAGTTCTTTACCAACTGCTATTGGTTTCAACACACCTAACAATAGATTTGACCTCAAAATTGAATATGAAAAGAAACCTCCCTTTTGTGATGTGTGCAAATTGATTGGACATAATTTTTCCACATGCAGGGTGGTTAGGAAACAAATGGATCCTCCAATTAATAATGATTGGATAGAGGTAAATTATGGTAAAAAAGATAAGAATATCACTGATAAAACTGAGCCCTCCAAAAAAAGAAAGACATTTGGGTTAAAAAGCTGAATGTACCTACTTCTCTAGAAGGTAAATCATGGGGTGTATTAGTTGATGTAGAAGAATCCATTCATATGAATGGAAATAACTCCTTGGTCTTAGATACAACAGTAGCTGGAGGAACTGGAAATAGCCTTGGAAATAATCCCCCCACTATCTCTAATACATCCTTTATTGCCTCTACATCTGGTACTTCTGTTTTACATGAAAATGTTTGTAAGGACTTGGAGGTCTCATCTACTTCTGTTCAGGAAGGTACTTTTGATGTTTCTGTCAAGAAACAAGGTGAAAAAGGGAAAACATCAGACCCAGGTAATTCTGTTCAAGATATTTCTATTGCAAAAACTACTATCTCTAATTCTGAAATGCATGTATTAGAGCATCAAATGTATATTGCTGGTACTGTTTCACTTAACTTTGTTCACAATAGCTCATGTTCACCTGACACTATTTCACAACTTGATTATGATTCTGCTAAAAAAGAAGTGTTCGACCCTTCAGTTGACATACAAAATGCTACACAGTTGAATCATCATGTTGATAAGTACATTCTGTTAGCTATTGATAAAAATGCTACCCCTATTACTTTAGTTTCTACACATGATGCACACAACATTTCTCTCACTACTTCTCATGTTTCCCCTATAGACCAACAAAAATCTTCTCCTATCATTAATCCCACTTCTGATCCTCAGAAACCTGAGGTTTCAAGTGCAGTTTTGTTTGAAAACAATACTAATCCCTCATCAAAAACAGAATCTATCAAGGAAGTGGATGGGACTTCCCTCTCTGATCATTCCACAATTTCTATAGCTATATTGGAGCTCTCCAAGAATAGTCCTTCCTTCCCTTCTTACATATCTAACCCAAATAATGTTGCTCAAGATGTGGAGCAGCCTCTAAATGACCAGTCCCATGTTCATGAAACTATGGGAAAACATTCACTGGACATATCTGAAATTATGGACTCTTCAGTTTCCATCCTAATTCCTATTTCTAATCTGAAATCTGATGTCTTGCAAGATTCTGAAAATCATGAGATCAAACAAAACCCTCCATCCTCCCCAATGGTCGCGAGATCTTAAGGGAAGAAAGGATCTGGGAAATCAAAAAATAAGAAGGGTTCAAACCCAAAACACAATTCAAAATGAATTTTCTCTATTGGAACTATCAAGGTGTGGCTAACAATGATACCTCCATCACTCTAAGGAGGTTCTTAAACACTCACAAACCTCAACTATTTTCTATTTCTGAACCTAAAGTCACTTTCAAAATGAACTTATTGAGATTTGTTTCTCTCAATTACAATTTTCTAGGCTCTTTCAAAAGAGACCCTCACTCTGATTCTATGTGTATTTTTTCCCATAGCTCTTTGAAAAATTTCAATAGTTTTAGAATCATTGATCAGCAATTTACCTATGATTTTTTGTGGAATGATCGACATACCTTTTGTACTTTGGATTATTCCATGAATAGATATCAAGATAGAAGATCTTTATGGAATTACCTTCTTGATTTGGATAAATGCATTCAAGTTACTTGGGTGGTCATGAGAGACTTCAATGCCATCTGCAGCCCCTATGAAAAGATTGGACCCTCTCATCTTTCCATATCCTCTAGGGAATTCAGATCTGCTATTGAATATTGAAAATATTTTGAAAACACTCTTTCTGGTGCTAAATTTACTTGGTACATAAAACACTATAATAAAAAGGTTTCTAGTAAGCTTGATAGGGCTTTCATTAATATTAAGGCTCTTGATAATTGGAATAATATTTCAAGTGTTACTCTTCCTAGGCTCAACCTTGACCATCAACATATCCTTGTCAGCATCCTTATAAATGATAGAAAACCTATTCTTCATTTCAAATTTAATAATGCTTGTTCTTCGAATCCAGATTGTGTTTCATTTATTTATAACATCTGGAACTCCATGAAACATCAACAAGACTCTTTTTCCTGTGTGCATAAATTGAAAATTATCAAACAGACTCTTAAAGGTTGGTGTAAATCTTCCAATTATCAAATAGATCTGGATATCTCCTCTCTTGAGAAGGAACTAGTCTTTTCCAAACTCAAAACACCAACTCTGACTTCAACTTGGGTCCTTAATTGGAAGCTAATATCTCCATCAATCTTAATTCCTTACTTACATTCAAGAATAATATTCATAAACAAATGTTCAGGACTAAATGGCTTACTAATGGAGAATGAAATAAAAAATTCTACAATTGCCTTCAAAGAATTAAAAAGACCAATCATCCACTATCCAAATTAATTCATAATGGAGTGATCATTGACTCTGAATAGACCATCACAGATCATGTGACCTCGTACTATTATAACATTTTTGATGGTCTGGGTATAAACAATGATCTTAAACCTGATATTATCCCTCTAATGGTGGATGAAAGGGACAATGGGTCACTTCTAAGCACTCCTCCTGACCAAGAAATTAAAGACACTGTCTTTGGACTTAATCCAAACAGTTCTCCTGGTCCGGACGGTTTCAAAAATGGCTTTTTCCAAAATCAATGGGACATAATCCTCAAGGATGTTTGTAACCTTGTTAAGATCTCCTTCACTCGTGGTTTCCTCCCGCATGGAATCAATGCTCAATTATTAAACTTAATACCTAAGGTTGAGAATTCATATGAGATCCATCAATTTAGATCGATTTCTCTAATTAACACGATTTTTAAAATCATAACCAAAATCATTGAAAATAGACTTGCTCTTATTTGCAATAGAATTGTCTCTTGGAATCAGTTTGGCCTTATTAAAGGAAGATCCATTCAAGATTTTATTTGTCTTGCCTCTGAATGCTTTAAGAGTTTAAATAAAAAAATAGAGGGGGATGTGTGGCCATCAAACTGGATATCAAAAAATCTTTTGACACCATTGATTGGAATTTCATCTTTGAAGTCCTAAAAAGCTTTGGATTTCAAGATTCTTTCATTGGAAGAATTAGGACATTATTTCACTCATCTTATATCTCTATTCTTATTAATGGAACTCCTAGAGTTTTTTTTAATTTTTCTAAAGGTGTCAGACCGGATGATCCTCTTTCTGCTATTTGTTTTTAATTGTGGAAAATTACATTAGTAGACTCCTTAATAATCTGGTTGATCAAAGTAAGCTTAAACCTATACAAGTTTCTAGAACGATTAATGACCCTAATCACCTTTTATATGCTGATGACATTATCTTTTTTCTCAAAGGGGATCAAAATAATATTCTTGTTCTTAAGAAATCTATTTCTCATTATGAGGATGTCTCTGGTCAAGCGATCTCTTGGAATAAATCGTTCATTTTTTTGGAAAGAATTTTCCTATTGGAAGGAAATCTTACATTACCACTTATTTGGGAATTAAAGAAGGTCTCTTACCTTTCACCTATTTGGGCATTCCAATATTTTGGGGGAGACCCAAAGATACCTATTTTGCTAATATTGTTGACCAGATTATAAACCAACTTTCTAATTGGAAAGGGAAATCCCTCCCCATGGCTGGGAGAATATGTTTGGTGAAATCAACCATTGTCTCTAAAATGGTCTACTCCCTTATGATTTATAAATGGCATGTTGTCATCTTCAGGAAAATTAACAATTATATTAAAAACTACATTTGGATAGGAAGTATTTTTTGAAAGTAAGCTTGTCACTATACCTTGGAACTCTTGTTGCAGACCTATTGATAAAGGTGGAATTGGCATAAAAAATTTAAAGTGGTTCAATGATGCTCTCCAGGCCCGTCTGACTTGGCATATTATTAATCCCTCATCTAAAGCTACAAAATTTTTGTATCACAGATTTATCTCTAATCTTTTAAAAGGGAGTATTACTTACATTAACTCCTCCATATGGCCATCTATCAGGGACTCATATCATAAGATCATGGATAAATCTAGATGGATGGTAGTTGTTGATTCTTCCATTAATATTTGGTGTGGAAAATGGTATGATAACCCCTTGATAACATTGTTACCTTCAATTCAAATTCCTGAGGACACTAATAAATCTATAAAAATGTTCTTCAATTTCATCGTATTGATCTCCCTGATAACATTATGTAGATCATTGATAATCATTTTTTTCTTCTAATGGTGACTTCCTTGTTTGGGAACCTGCCCCTAATGGCATCCTTGACTCTATAAACTTTAATAAGTAGAATTTTTCCCATATTGAATCACATTATCTTTGGGTGAGCCAGTTTAATAAACCCTAGATTAAACCTTCTAGGCTCACTCTCATTTGGCATATTGCTTATAATAGATTTCCTACGGATACTAGTCTTCAAGTTTTTTGCATCCAACTTTGTTCTAAATGTCGCATGTGTAACCAGCATAGGGAGGATGAGGATCATCTTTTCTTGTCTTGTGTGACAGCCTCTGCCTTATGGAATTTTATTTTTGATTTATTCAATTGTAGATGGTCTTTTACTGATTCCATTTCTGTGTTTCTTAAAAAATGCACTAGATTTGATTCTTCTTTTCAGAAAAAAAAACATCTTGCTGGTGGCAGTGGTGGAACTCATACACGAGATTTCGTATGTTAGAAATGACCTTATTCATAATTATCACTCTTTTAGTCTTAATGCAAGAAAATCTCAGATTCTTGTCGTGATACAGGAAGCTGCTTTAATTCAAAAATACAGCTACAACAACTCGGTTGGGGACTTTGAGATATTTCACCACCTCTGAGTTCCTGGAATTTACCTGAAGCCCAAACGCACCATTAATGTTTTCTGGCAATCACCAATGCCAAGATGGATTAAAGACAATGTTTATGGTGTCTCCAAAGTAAATCCAGGCCCTTCCAGCTACGGGGCTATTTTTAGAGATTCTACTAGTCAGTTTCAGGGCTACTTCTACGCTATATGTGGTCACTCGTCATCGTTGGAAGTGTAAATGTTGGGGGTCATCCATGTTGTTGACTTTGAAATTCAATGAGGTTGTAGAAAGTTGTGGATTGAAAGTGATTCAACCACTATCATTCACGCCATCTAGAATGGCAGCATTCATCTGGCATAGAAGCATATTACTCGTTGGATGAACTTCCTTAACTCACTTCATGGGATTGACTATATAGATACTCATACCTACCGTGAAGTGAATACCATTGTTGATTCTCTTTCCAACAAAGGAGTTCACCAGCACATTACTTGGATGGACTCTTTGCCTACGGATTTATTTGATCTTTTTGATAGAGATTGTAAAAAAATACCATATTTCAGACTCTTGTAATTTTCTTTGCTTTTCAATAAATTCTGCTTTGGTCTTTGACCAAAGCATTACCTTTTTAAAAAATGATTACACACCATGTACCTTGTTGCGATATATAGCCATGTACTAGCTGTCTAACGGCCATGTACATGGCCATGTGATGACTTGGGAGACCGCTTTAGTCGGGGGGTAGTTAAAGGTGCCACATGGCCTATTCATTTAATGAAAAAACATTTAATTTTCTTTTTATTAGATATATTAGAGTGGGGTGGTGTCTCATGTCAAGAGCCAGCTTTTTTTTCCTTTGTTTTGTACATGAGAGCTCAGTATGGACGAACAATGATTGAACCCCAGATTCAACATCTGACCTCCACTTGAGTCGCTGTCAGATGCATTTGAATCCCACCAGTAATATCTCAATTACTATGGATCCTTTATTCACAATTCCTTTTCTCTCATGAGTTATTTAAGGTTGATATTTTTTTTCACCTTTTTGTATATCTATGTCGTTCTTGGCCAATTCAAGTGCTAGTGTTCAGTTAAATCAATCGTGTGATATAGAGGTAGGTGGTTTGTCCATCATTGATTTATATATGATAAAAGGGTATTATACCCATGTTTTGGGTATTGTGTGTTTAGAAATTAAACCATATTTATTACATTTTTATGGTTTTGTTGATTAATGAAGTGTAGTTTCATATGCATAAGGTAAAATACCTAGGTTATGGGAAACCCTGTGGGTGCACTACCCATGATTTATTATTTTTGGTCGTCTGGTCATAGTTGCCTATTTGGATTTTCTAATTTTCATTGGATTGTTTTCTTTGGATGGATTTACTAATTATAAGAATGTCTCCGATTTTCATTATGGAAGTTTGACCATAGGGAATTTGACAGTGAGAGATTCCTGATGTAGTTTCATTTATGTATTTTATACTATTATGATGACCGATCGGTATTGACTATGAGATATAAAAAGTGGTCATCAAACCAAGGGTTTAAACTATGAGAGCTTCCCAAGTGGTCTTTTTAAATTTATTGATGTTATGTTGACCAAGGGGTATTTACCATGAGAGCATCCCATGAGTTCCTTTTTAAATGATTAGTGATATGTTGGACCAAAGGGGATTGACCGTGAGTGATTCTTAGATGGTATTTATTTAATGAATTAGTGTTCTGTTAAAACAACAGAGTTATTGTTTCCCTCGGAATTCGGGGATGACCTCCTGGATGGGAGATTTAAACGTTCCGATCGGTTTCTATCGGGTTTGTTCGTAGAACCGGAAACATCCAATGATTCCACATCCATTTGGACCTACTTTCCAAAGGTAGGCGCTCATTAGATTGTGGACTAATGAGGCTTAGGAATTTGCATTGGTCGAGAAGATGGGAGGTCGGACTCATCACACCTTTTTGAGGGGAATTATTGTCTACTCCGGGACTCTCTTTATATATTTAAGTTATGTTCGTGAATCCTTATTACATTACCAAGTATAAAATGGGCTTTCCTTTAGTTTTAACAATCAATGATTAAATATGTAAGAAATTTAGAGAATATTTTATATGTATTCGAGGTTCTTCATCAATAGAGAATCATCTGTATCTATTTAGAGATTCTTGGTCAATGGTATCCTTCAAAACATTTATATAAAAGTATCTTGGTCATTATGATGACCAGGCTGGTTTTAAAGCCACTCAGTGGGGCACTTGAAGTTTATCGTCATTCAGAAGGACATGAATTATTTCAAAGTTGGGATCGAACCCGCAGATGGGCTACCTACGTATCCTTTGTTTTGGGAAAGGAATCAGAACCCATGTAGTTCGAGTAAAGGAGTATGACGTTTATGATTGATGGCTCAAAGAATGATTTCGTAATTACTTTTACACTCTAAGCTCATGTGAGTCATGCACGGTGTGATAAACAAGAGGTATTGGTAAAAATTAGACAATTGTGCCATGAAATATGAAATCATAAGAAATGGTTTGAGGCTTATGTATGTATGACTGCCCAGATAAATGAAGGTTAGGATTTACTTTAGGGAGAAAATCCATGAACAGGGTCCATAAAGGTATATGTGCTTCAGGGAGATTTGAATACTCTAATATTGGGGCTTACTCCTAAGGAGGATGCCCAAGTTAGGAGGGGACTTATGATTGGGTTTTACTCCTGAAAAGGAAACCCAAATCAAGGGTAAATTAGGACTGGTTAAAGAGAAATTAAGGGACTTGGGGCTTACTCCTAAATAGGATGCCCAAATTTATGACTGGGGTTAATTCCTAACAAGGAATCCCAAGTTAGGGGACTTGGGACTTACTCCTAAAAAAGGAAACTCAAGATTATGACTGGGTCTTATTCCTGAAAATGAGACCCAGGTTAGGGATTAAGGTTTGGGGCTTACTCCTGAGGAGGATGCCCATATTTGAGATTGGGGCTTACTCCTAAGAAGGATGCCCAAATTAAGGGACTCGGGGCTTACTCCTAAGAAGGATGCCCATATTTGAGAATGGGGCTTACTCCTAAGAAGGATGCCCAAATTTAGAGGACTTGGGGCTTACTCCTAAGAAGGATGCCCATATTAAAGGATTATGATTGGGGCTTACTCCTGAGGAGGATGCCCAAGTTAAGGAATTAAGGTTTGGGGATTACTCCTGAGGAGGATGCCCAAGTTTGGGAACTTTAATAATTTGGGGCTTACTCCTGAGGAAGATGCCCAGATTAAAGGACTTATAACTGGGGATTATTCCTGAAAAGGAGACCCAGGTTAAGGATTCTCTCATCTAAAAGGATGACGTTGAATGAATGAACTCTCAATCTTTGGTGACATAAAGATGTATAAATCACTATGTTTTGAGAGATATTCCACATAATTCCTTTCAAATAAGGAAGTCAAATCAAGAAATCATGCCATAAATGGATTTGAAGAGTATCTTGAAGACTAAATCTTGAATAGGAAAGGTGAAATGGCTTAAGAGGGGTAAATTGGGCAAGATGGGCACCCAAAAAAGGTAGGGGCGCACAAGTCTTGAAAGGCGCGCAAGTACTGCGGCGGCGCGCAAGTATTGGTCGCGCAAGTATACTTGCACGACATGTGGGGTACTTGCGCGATTTTTCAACCAGCATTAGAATACTTGAGCGACTCTTTATTAATCCCTTTATAATTCTCTTGAGGTTCTTCCAGAAAAGAGACGTGCAAGTTATATTGAAGGAATAAGGTGGCGCACAAGTGTGGTCACTTCCCCTAAGGGCTGACCACTCAGGCGCGCAAGTGTTGATGAATTTCAACACTTAGGCCTTCCTCCTTCTCTTTAGATCTTCCGTTCCAGGTAATAAATTACCTTAGAAGTGTTCTGGAAGCTTTAAGAAGAGACTTGGGTATCGGGAGCTTCAATCCGAGTTTCTGGAAAAAGATCATCTCGAATGGGGGTCCCACAGGGTCTATTTATAGGCAGGAGAAGACCCCGGGCGGTTACCGGGCGGTTATCACTTAGGTCGCACAAGTCACATGGGCGACCATGAGGTGGCGCGAAAGTATACCTGCACGACCACTAGGCAGCACACAAGTACTTGCACGACCACTAGGCGGCGCGCAAGTGTACTTGCGCGACCATGAGGGAACATGCGCGACCTATGGGCAATGTTCTCCTTGTTCATCCCTTTGTCGATTTTTTGATGTTTCTTCAAAGGATGAATCACTTTGGACTAAGGTATTTCCTTTTTTTCAGTCGTTAGACTCTGTGACGGAAAGGAGCGTCAACAAAAGTCCCCCCTCAGAGTTGGATCCGGAGAGAAAAGAGGATTTGACTCTGAGGTGAAAAGAAAAACAAGAAATATGGCAGTTTAAAGTCATGCATGTCAGACATAAAGGGGCTAATGTTTAAGGTCTAAATAGCTTTGACCAAAATGGATTAGTATTGACACAATTCCTTGACAATTTATCTGAAAACATATTACCATACTCAAGTATGAGAGAAAAATGTAAGCTATGACTTAAGAATATTTAAATGTGAGGAATGATATGAAAAAGAGCTAAAAGGAATTAGAATAAGTAGTTTCCAAGAATGAAGTTACCATTATTTAACAAACCCGTTAGGGGGTTGAATTATGCAGGACCACCTAAGGGCATTGGCTGCATAGTTAAATAAAATAGTATCTTTTGGCTAACAAGTCTGTTATGTAGACTGTTTATGCAAGGCCACCTATGGGCATGTGCTGCATAGTCAGGCAAAAAGAACTCTCATAAATTTACTTTCCTAGTGCTAAAAGCCAGTGAAATTTAATGGAGATTCAAATTTTCTAAAGTATAGAGTTTGCTGTATGGAAATAGGTACTTGAATATGGAGAAGATATTTCCAGACAAGATTATCGAAGAACTGGATGAATATCACTCCCACGAAGGTCTGACCCAAACATAGGGAGGAAGAATAAACCATAGACTTGAATACATTCAGATCATGAAAAATGATATGGGATAAATATGTTAAGGATGGCTATTTTTTGCGGATCCCTACATAGTGTTGTTTAAGACAAATAAAGACAAAAGAGGCATTCTTCCCAAGAATGAAGTTACCATTATTTAACAAACCTGTTAGGGGGTTGAAATATGCAGGGCCACCAAAGGGCATTGGCTGCATGGTAAAATAAATAACATCTTTCGGCTGACAAGTCTGTTATGTGGACTGTTTATGCAAGGCCACCTATGGGCACGTGCTGCATAGTCAGGCAAAAGAATTCTCAGAAGTTTGACATTTTTGTGACTAGAAGTCATGAAAAGGGTTATGAAGATCTGAAAATATTTAGGGTTAGGATTATAACACATAAAGATGGGTATTGTCCAATGTATATAGAGATACATAGGTCAATGATAACCATAATCATGTTGTGGCTGGGTCCTGAATTGAAATTTTGGACTTCACTACGTATCTCATAAGAATGAGAATCAAGCCATACGTAGTTCTTGAAATGCAGTTTAACGTCGTGCAGGACGAAAATATGAGAGATCTTAGTTTAGGGTCATAGAGTTCGGACTATAATAATGAATACACAGTGTGTGTTTTCATGAGGACTTTTCAGCTAAGGGACTGAAAGTGAAATTTGGGGTTAGGCCCAAAAGACTTGGGACTGGATTCGAGGGACACTCGAATGTTCCTACGTATCCCATAAGGATGGGAATCAAGTCCACGTAGTTCTAGAAATACCCTTTATACAAATTTGGTTCGTACGGGTGAAAGGGGACTTTAGTGCAATGATTGTTAAACCTGAGACAAAAAGTTTAGGTATTACCATGTATGCACGTAGTCTTTTGAAATGAAAACATGATTGAAAAATCAATGTCAATAATAGTTCTCTCTCAAATGAGGAAATCAAAGAGTATTGTAGTTTATTGTCGTACCGGACAAAAGTGTTGCATAGTTTAACGTCATATAACACGGACGAAAGTGAATCAATGTAAAGATATTGATTCTAGGGGTTGTTTCACGAATCAACATCATATGAGATGGTGGTGAACCGATGTGAAGAGATTGTTTTTGGGCTTGAACCCTAGGAGGTTGCCTACATACCCAGCCTGGAGGGCAAGGATCAAAGTCCGTGTAGTTCAATTAAAGAATGAATTAATGATCAAGTTGTTCTTGGGGGCAACGATCTAATAATAAAAAAAAAAGTTGTTGGGACTTATACATGGTTAGTAGCCCAAAGAGAGTGTTACGGTTGAGTTTTTCTCTAATCTCACGTGAGTCATACTCGGTGTGAGAAACAAGAGGTAACAACAACCTTAACGATGCATAGTTTAATGTCATATAGGACATATAAAGAGACTATGCAGTTTAAAGTCTTGCAGTTAGGACTATTGGTGCTGCACAGTTTAGTGTCATGTAGCAGGGACAAAATACAGTTTAATGTCATGTAGGACGTATTATGAATTTTCTGTACAGTTTAGCATCATGTAGTTAGGACGATGGGAACAATAGAGTTTAACGTCATGTTGGACGAAAGGGGGGAACTGTGTAGTTTAATGTCATGCAGTGAGGACAAAAGAGTGCACCATTTTAACGTCATGTTGGATGCATTGGGGATTTTTTTCACAGTTTAATGTCATGTTGGATGAAAGTGTGAATAGTTTAAGGTCATATGCATGGACCATGGATGGTGCAGTTTAATGTCATGCTGGACCTTTGATGATTATATAGTTTAACGTCTTTCCGGACATAAGGGACTTTTATACAGTTTAGCGTCATGTAGTTAGGACGTCACAGTTTAACGTCTTGCTGGACATAAGGGACTTGCAAATAGTTTATGGTCATATACATGGACCAGGGATGATGCAGTTTAAGGTCATGTTGGACGGTTTAGGGAACTTTTTCACCGTTTAATGTCATGTGGGACGAAGATGCAGTTTAAGGTCATACTGGACCATTGCTGTATAGTTTAACGTCATATAGCAAGGACGAAATGGTGCTGCACAGTTTAGTGTCATGTCGCGGGGACAAGTTCTTTTCTACAATTTAACTTCATGTTGGACGAAAGTGCAAATAGTTTAAGGTCATATGCATAGACCGTGGCTGATGCAGTTTAAATTCATACTAGACTTTTAAGTGCTTATATAGTTTAACGTCTTTCCGGACGTAAGGTACTTTCCTACAGTTTAACGTCATGTTGGACGTAAAAGGTATTTTCCTACAGTTTAATGTCATGTTGGACGTAGTTGCAGTTTAAGGTCATACTGGACCATTTCTGTATAGTTTAACGTCATATATCAAGGACGAACTGGTGTTTCACAGTTTAGTGTCATGTTGTGGGGACATTGAAGGTGACACAGTTTAACGTCATGTTGGATGAAGTTGCAGTTTAAGGTCATATTGGACCATTGCTGTATAGTTTAATGTCATATAGAAAGGACAAACTGGTGTCGCACAGTTTAGTGTCATGTTGCGGGGACATTGAAGGTGACACAGTTTAACGTCATGTTGGATGAAGTTGCATTTTAAGGTCATACTGGACCATTGTTGTATAGTTTAATGTCATATAGCCAGGACAAAATGGTGCTGCACAGTTTAGTGTCATGTTGCGGGGACAAGTTCTTTTCTACAGTTTAACGTCATGTTGGATGAAAGTGCAAATACTTTAAGGTCATATGCATAGACCGTGGATGATGAAGTTTAAATTCATACTGGACTTTTAAGCGCTTATGTAGTTTAATGTCTTTCTGGACGTAAGGGACTTTCCTACAGTTTAACTTCATGTTGGACGTAGTTGCAGTTTAAGGTCATACTGGACCATTGATGTATAGTTTAATGTCATATAACAAGAACAAACTAGTGCCACACAGTTTAGTGTCATGTTGCGGGGACATTGAAGGTGACACAGTTTAACTTCATGTTAGACGAAGTTGCGGTTTAAGGTCATACTGGACCATTGTTGTATAGTTTAATGTCATATAGCAAGGAAAAACTGGTGTCGCACAGTTTAGTGTCATGTTCCGGGGACATTGAAGGTGACACAGTTTAACGTCATGTTGGATGAAGTTGCAGTTTAAGGTCATACTGGACCATTGCTGTATGAACCAATTGTAAGAATCTTGGTTCTGGGGACCATATTTTGTGTTTATACAAAATATTTCTTCAGAAATCTGGCATTGGTTGGAGTGGTGATGAGTTATCCATCCATTGAGATTAATGAATAAGCTCCATTGGAGTAGACCTTATGTATTGAATAAGGTCCTTCCCATTTTGGATCAAGCTTGGGAGGCTTCTTTCCTGGTATCATTGGTGTTCTGAGAACCAATACCAATTCTCCCTGAATGAATGAACGAAGAAGAACTTTTTTGTTAAAAGATCGTGCTATTCGATTCTGATAGATTTCCAAGTGGTGCAAAGTGCACAATCTTTTCTCATCTAACTGTTCCAATTCATTCAATCGCTTTTGGGATTGCTCATCTGTAGATAACTGATCACAAATGGCTACTCTGAGTGAGGGAAATTGAACTTCAATTGGCAAGACTGCTTCTGTTCCATATACCAACGAATATGGAGTTGACCGCGTTGCATTGCGGGTGGTAGTCCGATAAGCCCATAAATCATGAAAGAGTTTATCAGGCCATGACCTCTTATCTTTATCCACCATCTTTGGCAGTATATTTGAAAGTGTCTTGTTAAAGGCTTCTATTTGGCCATTGGCCGCCGCATGATACCGAGATGAATAGTTGGATTTAATGTTGTATTCTTGATACAATTTCTTCACCTCAGAAGAATAGAAGTTGGTGCCGTTGTCCATCAATATGGTATGAGGGACACCAAATCTAGTAATGATGTTAGACTTGATGAAGCTAAGAATGCATTTAGAACTGACTTCTTTGAGAGGTACTGCCTCTTCCCATTTGGAAAGGAAATCAGTAGCAGTAAGAATGCACTTAAACTGCTTGTCCATAGCTGAAGGGTAAGGTCCCACCACATCCATTCCCCATGTGGAAAATGGCCACGAGTATTTAGCTCTATGAAGCAACTCTGGAGGTTGATGAATGAAGTTTGCATATACTTGGCATTAATGACACTTCTTTGTGAAATTAACACAATCTTGTATCATTTAAGGCCAAAAGTATCCAAGCCTTCGAATTTTATCGGACAATCTATGTCCAGACTGGTGTGCACCACAGACTCCTACATGTACTTCTTTTATGACAGCCATTGTCTCTTCACCATCAATGCATCTGAAGAGAACTCCATCAAAACCACGTTTGTAGAGAATTTTCTCTAAGTGGTTTGGGCCATCATAAAGAGTAAAATTGACCACACGTCGCCGGATTTGTTCTTTCTCAGCTCTATCAGGTGGAAGTGTTCCATTTTGAAGGTATTCTCTGATAGGTGACATCCATCCTGTAGTATGACCATACGATTTAGGAATGGGACTAATTTCATCAATTTCCTCTATTCTGGCTTGAACATAAGGTGAAATTGCACGACGGTGGCCAATATTGATGGTTGTCTCGTCCCGATTTGGATCTTCTAAAGTTGTGGCTATATTAGCCAGTGCATCAGCTTGAGCATTTTGTGATCTTGGGACATAAGAAAATGTCGGTTGTGAAGGGAATTCCGCCATTAACTCTCTGTCGTAATCATACAAAGGGATTAATTCTTCTTTTCTGATGGGATAATCCCCATTGACTTGTTTGATTACCAGGTCTAAATCACCTTTCACCTTTAAGTGATTCACTTGTGCTTGAAGCACTAACTCCAAGCCTGTGATAAGAGCTTGGTATTCAGCTTCATTATTAGTACCATCTTCCCACAATAAAAAGGAATAAGGTAACACTGCCTTATCTGGACAAATGAGCACAATTCCTAAACCAACTTTGTTGAATTTAGGATTTTCCATTTTCTTCCCTGTTGAACTTCTGGAAGAACCATCAAAATACATTTCCCATGTTTAAGGACTCTCTTGAATAGAGAAAACTTCCTCATCAGGGAGTTCAATATCTGAAGACGTGTCTTCCACTGAAGGATGTTCAGCAAGGAAATCAGCCAGAGCTTGGCCCTTTATTGCCTTTTGAGACACATATTGTATGTCAAACTGCTGCAAAATAACTTCCCACCTTGCTAGATGTCCTGTAAGCATTGGAAGACTAAGGATGAATTTGAGCGGATTATTGTGAGATACCAATTGGACCTCGTTATGTTGCAGGTAGTGTCTCAGTTTCTGAACTGCAAAGATTAATGCCAGTCAGCACTTCTCAATACTTGAATACCGGGTTTCTACTTCAAGCATAGTTATACTGAGATAGTAGAGGCTATTTTCATTCCCAGCATCATTCGTTTGAGCGAGAAAGGCACCCAATGATCGCTCTAGAGCCATCACATAGAGGATAAGTGGTCTACCTTCAACAGGTGGCATGAGTATTGGTGGACTCAATAGGTATTTCTTGAGAACATCAAATGATTCTTGACATTATTCAGTCCACTGGTAAGTGACTCCTTTCTTCAATAATTTTGTAAAGGGTAAACTTTTTCCTGCCAAATTGGCGATGAAACGCCGAATATAGGCTAAGTGTCCTTGAAGTCCTCTTAATTCTTCCAAATTCTGAGGAGGTGACATACCAAGGATTGATTTGGTCTTCTCAGGATCGACTTCAATACCATGATGGCGTACAACAAAGCCGAGGAATTTTCCTGAGGTTACCCCAAAAGCACATTTTAAGGGGTTCATCTTCAAATTATGTTGTTAAAGCTTGTGGAATATGACTTCTAAATCAGCCAAGTGATTATAACGTTGTTTGGATTTAACCACCAAATCATCCACAGAGCACTCAACAAACTTCCCTAAGAAAGGTTTGAAGATACGATGCATGGCGCGTTGATATGTTGCACCTGCATTCTTTAAACCAAAGGGCATCACCTGGTAACAAAACACACCTTGAGGAGCTCTGAAATCTGTAGATTCCTCATCTTCTGGGGCCATTCGGATCTGATTATATCCAGAATATCCATCCATGAAGGAAATTACTTCATAGCCAGCGGTCGCATCAATTAAGAGTTCTATAATCGGAACTGGGAAATCATCTTTAGGACAATACTGATTAAGATCTCTGAAATCGATGCAAACCCTAATTTGTTCGTTCATTTTATTTACAGGGACAATATTAGCCAACCACTTGGGATACTGAACTTCTCTGACGAAGTTAGCTTTGATCAGTTTATCCACTTCAGCTTCAATTTTGGAAGCATAAGTTGGGTGTGTTCTTCTCACGGCTTGCTTAAATCCTCGATGTTCTTTTGGTAAACCCAAATGATGAGTAGCAACATCAGGATCAAGCCCAGGAATTTCTGTATAATTCCAAGAAAAAATATCTTTATTTTGCTTTAGAAAAGAAATATACATCTCTTTCTCTTCAAGGGTCATGGCCGCACTAATTAAAGTGGGGCGTGGATCTTTCTCTATACCCAGATTTATCTCTTTGAGTTCATCCGCAGTGGTAGAGATACCTTCTTCAAATGCTGGAGGAGAATTTCTAAGATCTTCCTCTTCCTCTTCATCAAGCGCTATTTCTTCCATTTCTACTTGCAAAGTAGATGACAAAATGAAATTCTCATGATCATAAGAGATATCAAAATTTTCACATTTTGAAGAAGAAGCTTCCATTTCCAACCCTATTGATGATAAAGGGTCTTCTTTGGGAAATAAAGAGGAGATGATGGATTGAGAATCGACATCATTATTCACCTCTGATGTTGCTATAACTTCTTCTGGCCTGATTTGCGAAGTATAGACTTGTTGTACTTCAGCAGATGAAATTAAAATGTCACCACTTATGCTTTCATAACTGTTTGGTAGGTTACCAATTTCTCCCATGTTGTCTGGCTCAATTGTCATAATTGACATTATGGATCTTTCCATAAGAGTATTTTGATTTGGGCCTATTTTGTCAATTTGACTGATAGGTAACACATAATCTGTACTCACATGTGTAAATGGATTTATTGGAATTTTCTCCAAACCATATGGAGCATTAACTTTGGTAATTTCCTTCATTGTAGATTTTTTCCTTCCCTTCATGTGATAAAATTCTACCTCAATGTATTGAGACTCACATGTCTTGAACGGGGCCTTATCACCATACAATGTTCCAACTTGACCATTGAAACAGTATTTGAGACATTGATGGTATGATGAAGGAATAGCTGCATGCTGATGTAGCCAGGGTCTTCCAAGAAAGACGTTGAAAGATGAGTCTTGATCAACAATCATGAATTCCGAATTGGATACAAGATCTCCAAACTGAGTTCTGGGTGTAACTTCGCCCAGTGGTTCTTGTTCATTTTTATCATATCCTTGTAACATCATGGTAGAAGGAGATAAATCAGATTTCGTGAGGCCCAATCGATGAAGTGTACGAATGGGCATGAGGTTGACTCCTGAACCATTGTCAATGAAAGCTCTTTGGATATCTACACCATTGACTTTGCTAGATAAGTAGAGAGGTTTTATGTGCCCATGCACAACATAATCTTCATCTTTATCAGTAAAATATATCACTACATGGCATTCTGCAGGATTATTCTCTATGTGATAGACTTCAGCTGCAGCAATTTCAGCTTCAAACTCCCGAGGACTTGACAAAGCTTCGATGAGTGCTTTCCGATGATCTTTTGATATATTAAAATCATCCAAAATTGATAACATGGATGGTACTTGGACCAAGTGTTTCAATATATCATACTTTTGATCTAAAGGTCTACGTTTCCCAACAGGAATATGCGGTTTAGCAGGTACCTTGGAAGCAGATGCTTTGGAAGCTGATGCATCTTGTATTGGGATAGAAGTTGGCAACATCCTTGGTTTTGGAAGATTAGACTGATTAGATCCATTTACTTAATGATATAAAGAAGATGAAACCTTTAATCGGTCTTCCAAAATAACTGTGCCAAAACTGAGTTGGCCATTGGCAGAAGAACATGCTTGTTCTTTTTAAGCTCACTGAAGGGCTCTACCACGAGTTTCTGCTGCATACACAGTGCCAGCAGGGGTAGAATTGGAGTAGTGGCTTTGGAAAGACCCACATCTTCCCCTGTATCCTGAACCTCTAGAACTTCCTCTAATTCCCTTATTTGATATAGGGAATTCAGGCTCATCAAGACTGGAATATGGATTTGTTAATAGAATCATATTAACAGAACCGAAGATTAACTCTTCATCTGATAAAGACTCTGCCTGGTTAGCCTGTTTAGGCTATGCCGTTTGATGGGGCGGTGCCCGGGGCTTTGAAGTAGATGGCATGAAATCTTCCAGAGTCAAATACAACTTAGGCCTCGATACATACTCATCATCTTCTGATTCCCCTTTCTTCTTTGAATTGCTCTGCCCTTTTGAGGATTTGTCTTTTGATGGAGGCTTCACTATAGCTTTTATAGGAGACACAATTGGCTTCTTCAATTGTATTCGCAAAATGGAATGGGTCCAATTGATTGTCTTTCTGACCATCCAATCATCATATTTTTGCGTAGTTTTGCTTTTGACTTCCTGCCACTCGCCTCCTTCCTCTGGATCTGTATCGGTAACACACGCTACATGAGCTGAAGAACCCTTCAATTTGACTTGTTCCAAGTCGACCATCTTTTGCAGGAGGTCTTTAAAGACAAAACAATCTGGGATGGGATGCCCCAACATTTGATGAAAGGGACAATAATTGGGACGGTCTTCATCTCCTTCCTTGTTTGGCCTCTTGGGCACTGGTAATTGAACCAAATTATTTTCCAGAGCTGAAATGAAGTAACCAGGAACTTGCTCACTTCGGAAAGAGTATGTTTTACTCTTCAAATACTCAAATTGTTTTCGTCGTTGATCTCTTTGATCATTTGGACGAAACGGCCTTTGTTGTTGGCGTTTAGGAGGTGGATCCTTTTAAGAAGATGAAGGTTTTGAAGTAGAAATAGGTACAGGTGCTTGTTTAAGCATAACTATAGCAGTTTCCGCTTTACCCATTCTCCTACCTGGAACTGATGTAATTACATGAGATTTAACCTTAGCCTATATAAGGGAATCTTCAATCTACTGAGCGATTGAAGTAAGGTCTCAAAACCCTCCTGTGTATTTCACAAGGATCAATGGTGTGCGTAATTCGTCACACAAATTTTCCACACAGATTGGAAACAGCTCCTCCTGAGGGAGTGCTAAACTCAGGGAATATGTTAATCCCTTCCAGCGAGTAATGAAATCAGAAAATCTTTCATTCTCCCTTTTCTTGTAGTTTGTAAGATCGAAAACTATCGTTTTTGGAAAAGTTGAGCTGAACTGAAGAAGGAATTTTTGACGAAGATCCTCACATCCGATGATTGACCAGGATTGCAAGCTTGTATACCAGACAAAAGCTGGTCCTTGCAAGGTTCGCACGAAGCATCTGAGTTTCACTGCTTCTTGCTACTCTGGAGTTCCCATCATAGGATCACAACAAGACACGTAATGCGTCAAATGTTGTTCAGGGTCGCCTGATCAATTGAAAGTAGGGAAAACAGGGTTTCCAAAACTGGATGGAGGAGAAATTGAATCTACCCATTCAGGGTAAACATTCTTTTCAGGTTGAACTTGCGCCCGTTTCCCTTCCATAGTTTCTAACCGATCTTTTAATGACTCAATAGTAGTTATTAACTTTTGAGAAACATCAGGTTGAACTTGGTTTTGGGTAGGTGCAATTAATGGAGCTTGGACAGACGTGGTGGTTGGTGCTGCAACTGATGGTAGTGCTGCCAACCGTTGTTGCACTTGACCTGTAGGATTAGACCTCTGAGGGTGTACTGATAAAGGAGGATATTCCTGATCCATATCAGTAGTTACAACAAATTCCTTCGGCTGTCGGACTTCATCATTCTTAAGAAGAAGACTACTCTAAAGTAGTTCTGCATTCAACATTCTTAATTATTTCATTTCTTCCTCCTGTTGTGAAAACTTTTGCTCTAACGAGAGCGATTGACCTTCTCCAGAGGAAGGATATGTAACCTGATTCTTTCCATTCCCTTTGTTGGATACCTTTTGGAGAGAAGGAAGTGGATTACCTAGGTTCTGTGTAATCCTTTGACTTCATGTACGCACACCTTCTTCATTTGTATCGGTGCAAACATTTTCTTGAGCAGGACGCTCTTCATCTGAGTCCCCTGAGTGAGTCTCCTCTGGTGGATTAGCAACAACGGCATTGATGACATTGATTGATGCATAATGCATCGCATCCCTTCTATCAACATTTCTGTGATATTGTCTTCTTTCATGTCTTTGATGAGACATTGCCTTTTGTTGATTCAATCCTTTTGGAACTTCTTGACGAGCTATAATTTGGAGGGAATCTCCTGATAATTTGGCTCTTCGTTCCTCTTGGGGATTCTTCCCTAATCGAGAAAAGACCGACATTCTATGAGGAGGGGATTACTGATTTGAAAGAGTCCCCAGTCTTGTGAACTGGGGATATTCCTGTTGTTTCCGCTCAACTCCTCGAATCCCATTTGTTGACTCTGAGGGTTGGGTTAAAGAAGTCCCCAGTCTGACAAGATGGGGTGGCTCTTGACATGCTATGTCTGAGATCTTCTTAAAAGATCTCTTGATCTTGCGAATCTTAGTTCAGAAATTAGCTGGATGCATTTTCCTGTATCCACTTTTATCACCTGGTTCAACAGACCGTTGGATGATTTCCAAAACTTCTGTCATTTGATGATGTGTTTGCTCCTTACGAGAGGCTTGTACAATATTCTCACCTGCTTGATGTAGGAGAAATTCAACGACTTGTTCTCTATATGCTTGATTTTGAGAGGAACTATTTGAAGCCTGTTCTTGAGCAAGCTTTTGATTATGAACAAAGCCCATTGACTGTGGCCAACCATGGGCAATAACATTGCATGAGACCATTTTCGGCGGGCTTTGCTGACTGGAAAGCACTGTGAAATGTAGTGCTCCGTGAACACCCCATACTCTGATATAAACACCAGATGGAGCATTGGCAATTAACTGACGCAATTTTCTTAGTGCGCCAATGCATGAACGTTGAAGGGTTCTCTGCTGCTTTTCAGCCTTCGGATACCGAGAGACTGATAGAGATACCAAATCAATCTGACGTTGCAGCCCTTCTATTATCTTAAGATTATTTTCATATTCATCATAAGATAATACCTTCTTCTTCAATTTACAAAGAGTTTTCCATATTTTGAGATGAATATCATGGACTCCATCTTCCGTTAACATCTTTGGAATGTCATACTGGGAGTCAGCCAAAGGCCAAAACATGACTGGTACCTCACCTTTTTCCAGTTTCTTCCTCATGTTCAGCATTTCCTCTTTATCATTAAATGAAAATTCTTCTACCTGTTTTGACCAGAGTTGGTGTTTCCTTATTGCTTCATAGGATTCAACAAGATTGGTAGAGATATCATTGATCAAACTAGAAGATGCATGACTTAGGGGTGGTTCGGAGAATGACCTACACCCTGGGCTGTCTTCTGATTGAGAAAGTATTTCACTTGCTAGAGATAAAGCATCAGACATGACTGGTTTCGCATTTGCAAGTGCCTCAAGATAAGAGGGCTTTCTCGGCAGTACATTTTCCACTGGAGTATTTTCCAGGCAATGTGAATCACTACTACAGAGAGGACTTTCGCAGCGAAATTCATCATCATGGGGAGGACCACCCTAATGGGTTACAGCAAAAGATGAGATCTCTTGCTCCTTGGTGTTCTAACCACACAGAGGGTTCCTGTGGCTCTCATCTAAAGAAGAAACTTCAGGATTGACCGAATTTTCATGAAGCAAGCCTTCATGAGGAAATGTCTGTTGAAGACTTTCAGAATTAACGTTCCCGTTATGGGGAACTGAGGGAGTAGAATCTTGAATTCCAACAGATAAATGTCTGAGGGATTCATGAACTCCAGCATCGAGCAAAGCCTTGTTGCTGATTGGCCTTTGATCTCCTGACTGTGCCGGGCGGATCTTTTTCTTAGATGCCTTCTTACTCGCTTTGGAAACCACTTGTTGACGAAAGTGGTTACTCTGAGCAGGTGTATGTGTCTGATCAGGAAAGATGGTCAGGTTATGTTGACGATCTCCACTCAAAGCAGGTGTATGTGCCTGACTTGGTTTTCCGTATGATATGGGGGAGTATGCCCCATAACCCTCTTGGATTGGAATAGATGTGTGTGTCTGTTCCGGAGTGAATCGTTGATGTGTCACTCCACTGCTAGGGATAGATTTATGTGTCTTTCCCTGAGATGATGCTGAAGCTGTTATGATATCCTGGAAAGCATCTAGAATATGAGCAGGAATTTTCCTATGCTCTTTCACTATTGAAAAAATATGCTTAGTGACTTCAGCCGCCAGAACGGGAATATACATCCATTCCAGGTTTGGAGTAGGTTTATGTGCCTGCTCTTGTCCTCCTTTTCCTGTTAGCGAATCCTAACAGTACTCAAGTGTGGGGGCAGAGAGTTGAGTCTGCCTCCTGTTTGTCATCGGGGCTTTCCGACTGACTTCTCTGTGCGCTACCAAGCGAGACTGTTGGTAGGCTTGATTAGTATTAGTAGGTGTATGTGCCTGCTGATTACACTTAGCAAAACGTGGTTGATGAGATCCATCATATGTAGTCAGACGAGCCTGCTGACTAACTGGTGATGTATAAGCAGGTGTGTGTTCCTGCCTATAGTACTCCGCCGAAATTGCCTGGCGGGATTGGCGTGATGCTGCCAGACGAGTCTGTTGGACAACGGAATTAAAACAGGCAGGTGTGTGTTCCTGCTCGTTGTTCGCCGCCAAGTTAGGTTGGTGGACTTCTCCGGAGATGGCAGGGATGATAACCTGCCCACTGTTAACCGGATTCCATCTCTGGCGGTTCGTCTTGCCTGCTCGGGTTCGAGGAACCTGAGCAGAATGCCTGGAGTCGGTACCCTCGTCATGTTGAGGGCGCACTGCCGCACGAGTCTGGCGGTGATTGTTTATGGGAGCCCTCAGGAAGGACTCCTGTCTTTTTGAATTAAGGCCTTGAGGGACCTGCTCATTCACTTCCACAGAGTAAGGGAGTGAATGGAAATTGCGTTCCGGGGATAACGACCCGAAATGGTTGGAGACGGTAGTCAGCACCGCCTGCCTCTTAATCACTGGTCTTCGTTGTCCGGACGACCTGTGTGAGTTATTTACTTGGAGGGCCTGTCGGGCAGCCTCCAGAGTTGGGTTGGTACCGTGTTGACGGTACTCCTTAACCAGCGCATTTGATACCCAGCATTGAAGATGCTGAGTAGGTGATGTCATCCTCAGAGCGGATGACGATCCAGTAGGAATAGCAGCATTGGTATTTGTAGCAGCATTATTCACAGATGTGAATTTAAGAGCAGCCATTATGAAAATACAGAAAATCTTGGAAAAGAGTGCCTGTTTGATATAACAGATGTAATCAAGATAAATTCAGCCACTTCATCCTTTGGATGAGCACATATGTCAATGATTGTTTTTGTTAGCCCTCTTACTGAGTTTTAAATAGGGGCTTAACAAATAGGTAAAACATTATTTTAACTTGGTTAAGGATTCACGTCGGGTTCACCATTTTTGTTTCCCTCAGAATTCGGGGATGACCTCCTGTATGGGAGATTCAAACGTTCTGATCGGTTTCTATCGGGTTTGTTCATAGAAACGGAAACATCCAATGATTCCACATCCGTTTGGACCTACTTTCCAAAGGTAGGCACTCATTATCTTGTGGACTAATGAGGCTTAGGAATTTTCATTGGTCGAGAGGATGGGAGGTCGGACTCATCACACCTTTTTGAGGGGAATTATTGTCTACTTCGGGACTCTCTTTATAGATTTAAGTAATGTTTTTGAATCCTTATTACATTACCAAGTATAAAATGAGCTTTCCTTTAGTTTTAATAGTCAATGATTAAATATGTAAGAAATTTAGAGAATCTTTTATATGTATTCGAGGTTCTTCATCAATAGAGAATCATATGTATCTATTTATAGATTCTTTGCCAATGGTATCCTTCAAAACATTTATATAAAAGTCTCTTGGTCATTATGATGACCAGGCTGGTTTTAAAGCCACTCAGTGGGGCACTTGAAGTTTATCGTCATTCAGAAGGACATGAATTATTTCAAAGTTGGGATCGAACCCGCAGATGGGCTACCTACGTATCCTTTGTTTTGGGAAAGGAATCAGAACCCACATAGTTCGAGTAAGGGAGTATGACGTTTATGATTGATGGCTCAAAGAAGGATGTCATAATTACTTTTACACTCTAAGCTCACGTGAGTCATGCTCGGTGTGAGAAACAAGAGGTATTGGTAAAAATTAGACAATTGTGCCATGAAAGATGCAATCATAAGAAATGGTTTGGGGCTTATGTATGTATGACTGCCCAGATAAATGAAGGTTAGGATTTACTTTAGGGAGAAATTCCATGAATAGGGTCCATAAAGGTATATGAGCTTCATGGAGATTTGAATACTCTAATCTTGGGGCTTACTCCTAAGGAGGATGCCCAAGTTAGGAGGGGACTTATGATTGGGTTTTACTCCTAAAAAGGAAACCCAAATCAAGGGTAAATTAGGACTGGTTAAAGAGAAATTAAGGGACTTGGGGCTTACTCCTAAAGAGGATGCCCAAATTTATGACTGGGGATAATTCCTAACAAGGAAGCCCAGGTTAGGGGACTTGGGACTTACTCCTAAAAAGGAAACCCAAGATTATGACTGGGTCTTATTCCTGAAAAGGAGACCTAGGTTAGAGATTAAGTTTTGGGGCTTACTCCTGAGGAGGATGCCCATATTTGAGATTGGGGCTTACTCCTAAGAAGGATGCCCAAATTAAGGGACTCGGGGCTTAATCCTAAGAAGGATGCCCATATTTGAGATTGGGGCTTACTCCTAAGAAAGATGCCCAAATTAAGAGGACTTGGGGCTTACTCCTAATAAGGATGCCCATATTAAAGGATTATGATTGGGGATTACTCCTGAGGAGGATTCCCAAGTTAAGGAATTAAGGTTTGGGGCTTACTCCTGAGGAGGATGCCCAAGTTTGGGAACTTTAAGAATTTGGGGCTTACTCCTGAGGAAGATGCCCAGATTAAAGGACTTATAACTGGGGATTATTCTTGAAAAGGAGACCCAGGTTAAGGATTCTCTCATCTTAAAGGATGAGGTTGAATGAATGAACTCTCAATCTTTGGTGACATAAAGATGTATAAATCACTATGTTTTGCGAGATATTCCACAAAATTCCTTTCAAATAAGGAAGTAAAATCAAGAAATCATGCCATAAATGGATTTGAAGAGTATCTTGAAGACTAAATCTTGAATAGGAAAGGTGAAATGGCTTAATAGGGGTAAATGGGCAAGATGGACACCCAAAAAAGGTAGGGGTGTGCAAGTCTTGAAAGGCGCGCAAGTACTGCGGCAGCGCGCAAGTATTGGTCGCACAAGTATACTTGTGCGACATGTGGGGTACTTGCGCGATTTTTCAACCAGCATTAGAATACTTGAGCGACTCTTTATTAATCCCTTTATAATTCTCTTGAGGTTCTTCCAGAATAGAGACGCGCAAGTTCTATTGAAGGAATAAGGCGGCGCGCAAGTGTGGTCACTTCCCTTAAGGGTTGACCACTCAGGCACGCAAGTGTTGATGAATTTAAACACTTAGGCCTTCCTCCTTCTCTTTAGATCTTCCGTTCTAGGTACAAAATTACCTTAGAAGTGTTCCGGATGCTTTGAGAAGAGACTTGGGCGTCGAGAGATTCAATCCGAGTTTCTGGAAAAAGATCCTCTCGAATGGGGGGCCCACAGGGTCTATTTATAGGCAGGAGAAGACCCCGGGCGGTTATCGGGTGGTTATCACTTAGGTCGTTCAAGTCACATGGGCGACCATGAGGCGGCGCGCAAGTATACCTGCACGACCACTAGGCAGCGCGCAAGTACTTGCACGACCACTAGGTGGAACACAAGTGTACTTGCGCGACCATGAGGGAACTTGCGCGACCTATGGGCAATGTTCTCCTTGTTCATCCCTTTGTCGATTTTTTGTTGTTTCTTCAAAAGATGAATCACTTTGGACTAAGGTATTTCCTTTTTTTCAGTCGTTAGACTCTGTGACGGAAAGGAGCGTCAACAGTTATACTATGATATATTTTCGAGAGGATTGTTTAATATTGATTGCATTATTTTGACGAGTCTTTGATGAAAAATCAGAAGCTTGGAATCTGTATTACTTGTTCTATTTAGATGGTCTTATGAGACAACTGTTTTGGTACTATAAAAATAGGGATATAGAGATTAGGCTAGATCCCAAGATTACATGATTCAAAGGAGTAATAATAAATTTAAATGAATGAAATTGAAAACTATATGACTGTTTACATTTGAGTTCTTCATTATTTATTACTTCATTTATTTATATTACTTGCTGAATATATTCACTAACATTTAGGCGTAGATTATTTGGTGGTTTGCAATTGAGAGTCGTCTTACACCCTGTTTGGGTCATGTTTTGAACCCAAACAGATTATATGGTTGTTGGTATAAATTAGGAAAATCACCCTTCTTCACCAAGTACTTGATTTATATTGGTGCTGGAGAGCACGGGACTAAGTTAAGGCTTGTTATGCTACTGGTGATTACTTATTTATTTTGTACTTTGGATTATGTATTTATTTCCAACATTGTGATTTTTTTTATGTTTTATTAGATACATATTACATGCATCATATATATATATATATATATTTTCTTTTATTAGATTAACTATCTGTCTTCTACTACTTGTTGTTGTTTTTTGGTATTTCTGATTACGATACTATTTACTATTTTTTTCTGTAGTGTATACAATGAAAATGAGGTCATAGAGTCCCAATTAGTAGACATATTCCCTTGATACTAGTCAGAAGCCTATGGAATTTGGCGAAATGTGTTTGAGATAATGTGACCAACCAGGTTTGAGATAGTTTTTTGTGGTACCTGGATCATGGACGTTACAACTACGAGGGATTTATAGTGATATGAATTAGTTCTAGAAAATAGAAAATTCATAGATTTTTAATTCTATATACTTATGTTGTGTAACCATAAATTTGGTGGACCTCTATCTCTCTCTCTCTCGGAGTTATCGTGATCACAAACACTCATTTAGGTTTCTAATATTGTCATATGGGTGAATTTAATTCTCATAATTTTGATCCTTTAGTCACGTTTATATGGTATTTAGGAAGATAACCATTATATTTGGAAGTAATCAAGATACTTGTGGTCAGGAAATAGGCTATTCATTTATCATATTTTAATACCTTAAAATGAATTTGGAAATTAAATCGATGGCCTTAAAAGGAATGAAGGGTATAAGTAGTCGAAGTTAGATGTTTATAGGTTTCACCTTCTAGAAGATGCAGGTCACCGATGAGCCCCTAAAATATGAATATATATATGTATGTTTATAAAATTACATCAAACATAACGTGGTGAATCATGATATTATTTGTGCTAGTTATAGTATTTATACAATCTTTCAGAAGGAAACTGACCAGCCATGGTCCTGTAGCTACTTGCCAGTGTATAATCTATAGAGCATGTGTGCTATAGGTTTACCACCAACCATCTATTGAGGATCACTTAGTAGATTGTTGTGTCTATATATCTCATCGGAAAGTGAATTTATTATAGTTCAAAATTACATTATTTCAATATTCCTCAACATCAATTCCATGGATGATTTCTAGAATATTAATGTCCCTCTTTGAACCTATAATGTTTTCTCATTGGTAGCATTGAAGATCTAAACTGATTAACATCAACTATTATATTCTGAATCAAATCCAAAATGAAATAATTGGGTTATAAAACTGTGAACCTATTGAAGAACCTCTCAATTTTCTCTCGGGAGACAATTCCAATTTACCATAAATCCGAAAGTCATTATTTTTTTATTATTAATAAATATCACATATAATTTGTAAAAATACATAAGTGATATATAGGGAGTGTATTTGTAATAGGTTTACACCAAGAAAACCTCTATTATTCACATATACATCAATAGTTTATGTTCTTTACTAAAAAAGAATGATCAGAACCTCGGTTATTGATAAAGATCAAGATGGTTATTAAAACCATAATTTCAAGGGACAAATATATTGATTTGTTCCAATAATAAGGTATTAATAAAATAAAATCCTCAACTTGAGGGGATTAGATATATTGTCTCACAGAAGGCTATTACTGAACCCTTTTATGAATACATGTTTTTATTCTCTTTTAATTTTAACTTTGTATCATTCAAATAAAATATGAATAATTTCATAAATTTGATATGAATAATTTGGATGTGATTTCATGGTTAATTGATATTGAAATTAACATTATAATACATATCGAATATATGATTTCAACACTCTATCAAAATTATCAATTTTTTTTTATCATATCAACATCTGTTAGATTTGAATTTACCATTACCTTTTGCATATATTTTTAAAAGATAAATTAACCTCCACTTGTCTTATATCTCTTTAACCAAATTTTTTTGTTAATTGGTTATTTGTTTTCTTATTAAAAATATAAAAAAAATCAATGATTAGTCCTCTTTAATTTTTTTAAATAGTAATAGATTTCAGTTTTTTATCCTTTTATAGTATCATCTAATTCATATTCTCTGGGTACTATTCTTGTAGGAATAGTCAATTATTATTGGAAAAAATACATGTGAAAATTTATTATTAGCATAAGTTACCATGTCTAGAAAAACATTATATAGGAATATGTTCCTGCTAATGAACAAGAATATATGTGGATACGAGACGATAAGAAATTCATTTACCTTAAGGAAAAATCATGAAAAAATCAAAATAACAGGGTTGACTAAAATATATTTAATTTTATTTCTACATGTAAAGCTATCCAAAAAATATGAAAATTAAAAGAAGTAACTAATTAGTAAAAAAATAAATTAATGGCCCTAACTTATCATTATTAGATATTACATATTTTTGAAAGAATATTAATTACAATACACAAACATATGTCTGAGCATCTTAGAGGCCAAGGGTGATTGGAAACATATGAACATAAAAATATAGTACATAAGTGATCTATATCATCTTCCAATATATTCTTGATAACTAAATCCCTTCTTAGACATATCATCCAAAAGAACATTAAACAAAAATAGGGGAAATAAATATAAAAAAGAGTGATCTCACATTCACAGTAAGGGAAAACAAAGGAGATAACAATATGTCACGAGTATTAGGGTGTCATAACATGATCATAAAAATTAAAATACATACCCTACATATTAGTGATCATAAGACATGAATCATAATAGAACCAAAGAACCTCAACCCATGTAACATAACATTATCATAAGGTATAGATTTTTTTCATACACATTAGAATAGAAAATCATTTCCTTTGTAGTTTATGTATCATGGATTAAACTATTATAGTTGAATGGTTTCAATTCCCAAACCATAATAGATGTCAAGGTTCATGCACAATACTATAATAATGGATTGATTCCCTTAATAAACTGATTTTACACCACATTCTAGTCATGTTTATACAATTAAATTTCTATAATTAAATAATACACTGGATGGAGTTATAGATCCCACACAGTACATAATACAAATCATTAAAACATGTTCCATAAGATCATAAAACAATCACAATATCAGAACTCATGAAAAAATGGGGTTTGTAATCATTTCATCATATCATAAACTATGTAAAAGATAATGGTTTCCTAATTATTTCAAAAATTCATTATATTATAACTCTTTGAAAAAGAAGGTGGTTTCATAATAATTTCTTCATCACATAAAATATACAAGAGAAATAGGTTTCATAATTATATTTTCATCATAAAAATAATTTTTTTGAGAAATAATATGATTTTTATACTTGGATAATATCCCTATTAAATAATATGTTCATAAAGTCATTTCATCGTAGATGGAATATTATTTTTAATAGAAAATAAATTGAAATGTTTCGGGGGAAAATATCATTTATTTTAAAATAATATTTTTAAAATTAAATATTCACTAATTATTTTTGAAATAATTTCCCTTGAAAATAAATGTGAAAATGTATAATGTATTATTCAATGTAAAAATAGGACATGACATTTTGAAATTCTGTTAAATCCATACAAGTTAAAAAAGGTTCCTTTCACTTTGTTAGTAATATCCAAATAGGTATTGTTTCGAAAAAATATGAAGATTACCATAATTTTTTCTAAATTTAAATATGTTTAAAAATAAATTTAATAAATAGTATTGAAAATGACAAAATAATTTTTGAAAACATTTTTAGAAAATATCTTTTTGGAAAAAAAATGATTTTCAACTGAAGAGATAAATAAAGGTATTTTTTTCTTAAAAACATTTTTTTGAAATATTAAGTAAATAAAGAGAGTAAAATTCATGGAAAACATTTGTTATATTAAAATAACCATTATATAATAAATATAATGAGTTTTTGTAGATTTATATTAAAATATATCATCATTGGAATTAAATAATCTAGACAAATGATGCGATTTTATCATTAAACCATTACCACTTTGGTAACATTGAATCATTTTAACTATTGAAAGAATAAAATTAAATAAATCTTAAAATATCATGATATAAAATAAATTATCGAAATTAAATGTCAAATTGTATGTGTATAAAACTTATAAAATAAGATATTATTGTAACATTATGTATGTCCCAAAGAAGACAAATTGAGACAACAATTAAATACCACAAATATCAATTTATGTAAAACACATTAAAAACATATATATAATAAATATATGTTTATTATAAATTTATTTTTAAACCATACATTGAAATATCATACCATATATTATTTACTTATTACTATTTATTACCAATTTCTTAATATTTTTAGGTTAATATCATCTGTGGGAAAAAACTGGATTTTTTTTTCTTATGTATTTTGAATTATTATTTTTAGCCCTATAACTTTGTTCATAGTTAAATAATCTACATTAAGTTATCCATGATGTAAATTTAATTTATATTAAATATATATGTATTTATTGTGATACATAAAAATTATATATAGAAAATGAAATACAACTTTCCAGGAGACAATAGGGCATACGTAATCCTGCATGTTATTTCCATTATCTCGAGGGATTGGAAGAAACAAATTTAAATAATATATATCCATTAAAAAATATTTTTTATTATAAATATATGTAACATATTTTCATTAAAAACATCCTTATTTTATTTCATTTAAAATATGAACGAATCACAATGTTTTTTGATAAGGTAGTCTACCGTACACACGAGTGATATTATCATATTCACATAGAATGGAAAGTTAGATGAAATATGTGATATAATAAATCCAGATGTATAATGACATCATATATATAATGTATAAAATTTAATAAATCGCTATATCCATCCATGGGAAAAAGTGATGGAAAAAATAACATTGCTTTTCGGGGTGGTCGTACACCGTACATATGAATTATGATTCCATATCACATTTGATGGATGTTGATATGGTAGTAGGTCTGAACCATAACATAAATAAATATTAGTGAATTTATTATAATGATGATATTATATCATCATGTTTTAAAAATAATTTATGGATGGGGTGGTTGAAATATAATAAAACCCTTTATTAGACACTTTATCACTTATTTAGAAAACTACTTTTAGTTTTCACCAAAAGACATCCTAGGTTGGAATTGTTTACAACAATAAATATTATAGGAAGATATTAGGGATTTAAGGAAGATATTTTTAAACAAATTATCCAATCCAAATGGTTTGTGATGTGTGAAGATGATATTAGATGGTGTGTCCTTTAATAAGTGTTGTAAGGGGCACATCTATATGTTTTTGACAAGAAAATGGTGTACCCACGTTTTTCACTTTCCAAATGGCTCCAAAATGGAATATTATCAATAATTGGACATTATATGGTTGAAATATGACCATAAAATGTTCTTGAACAAATTTATTTTTATTATTAAGCCTTATCATTTTATTTTAACCCCTGTGAACCCGTTTTTTTACTTTAATCAAGGTAAATAATTTTTATTAATTTTAATATTCATTATGGTAAAATATTATGTTAACATATTATATATTATAATTTATTCTAATTATATATATGATATTAATTTTTCTTTATTATACTCATAGAATAGGAATGAATTAATTTTAAATTAAATCTGTAGATGTGGTATGATGGCATGTTTTCAAGTGGAAATACTTTTAAAAGAATAGAAAGTTTCAATATAAAAATTAAATATTAAATTGATTTCAATAACTAAAATTGGATAAATAATTATATAATGGAAATTATTTTAATTTTAAAACCATTCTAAAATAAAATTTAAATGTCTAAAGTTTTTATATAAAAAATTTGCTTTTAATAAAAACATTTATTTTTGACCATGAAACAAAAAAAAATCTTTTTTAGAAAAGTACCAAAAAATTAACCCTAATATTATTATGAAAATATGATTTGAAAAAATAAGTTCTCTTTATATAATATATTTTATAAAATATTCATAAATTAAAATTATTATTGTTACCAAAAAACGTAATTTTTTTAGAATACTCTATTTTCGATACATAAAACAACTTTACTAAAATTTTGGTTAATTTTAGTCATTATGTTTTATTTATATAAATCCATTGTATAATATAATTAAAATTTTGTTATTAAAATTCATGAAACTATTTTTAATTTATATGTAATAATAGTCATGTTTAATTAATAATATTTATAGTCATTTGTGGTTTGTTAAAATTTGGTGTTAAATGTAAGCCAAATAATCAATGAAATTTAATTTATTCGATGAAAATAATTAATTAAATCCCAGAGTGTTATATTCTACCTCCGTTAAAAAATATTTTTTTTGCAATCAACCCCTCGAAATCCCAGAGACAGTTTTGGCCACCATTTCATTGGGATAATATACAAGGAATCACATCTTGAGGGAAAGAATAGTTTCATTGTATTGGAAATCTGGATACATAAATGTATATTACATTACATATGGAATGAAAAAAATTACCAAATATTTCTTTTGTTGATATGTTTTTTTCATCCATATAATCTTTCCATATTATTCATATTGAACTAAATTGATTCCTGGGGAAAGGAAACAAAATAATGGGGAGAATAAATTCTTAGTAAGGGTTAAGTACAATAAAATAAATAACGAGTCATTGATCACAATCAATATAGAAAGGTAAATAACTAAACACACATGCAATGTAATCAATAAACTAATAAGGAAGTAAATATGTAATATGGCATAGTAAATAACTGAAAACACATTCCATTTAAATAATTGGAAAAAGACATAATAAATATATAATGTCAAATAAGTAAAAAAACATGTTGTTTAAATTATAAAATATAACGTTATGAATATGGAATTGCAAATAACAAAAAACGATTCGTTTTAATTGATAAACTCAGAATTAAATGTATCCATATATTTTTTCATAGTGATAATATAATGGATAATAATAACTAAATATGAATGAAGTAGGTTCTTAAATATCATATTCCATGTTTCCCAAGTATAACAAGCATTTACTATTATGACATTTTAAATATTTTTTTAAAATAATGGGTAGAAACCAATTTAACTAAATCGAGACAAATAATTAATCCCTTGAAAAAAATTATGCATTGAGGGTCTATCATTAGCTGGGAGCCACCAATGTCTATAGTTACAAAGCATTCCTCATATATATAATTAATGATTTAAATTGAAAACAATCAACCTGATCAAATATCTGTATTGATTAATGAGTACATATTTATCAATATTTCACTAGAACATAAATTAATTGTAAAAGAAAAAATTTATGTGTAAATGATATATGGTTTAGGTAGTGAAAATATCCATAAAAATAATATGGATGTTTTGTGGAATTTTTTCAATGATCACTAAAGAGTTAATAAAACAAGGGGAGGTTAATTAAAATAAAAATTATTCAAGTAAAATTAAAAAATATACTTGGTTAAAATATTTATAATCTATATAGTGTAAGAATAATGAAGGTATTAACACGACATATTCCCATTGGAGTAATAATAATATTGTTTTCACTGATAAAATAACAAATATCTTTAAAATTATTTTTTTTAGGAAAATACCATTTTAATGTTCAATTTTATTAAAACCAATTCATTTGAAAATAAATGTCATTTTAAAAAGTAACTTCTTCAAATAATATAGTAATGTTCAAAGAAATGATATTGGTTAGTTTTTTACATATTTTATAACATAAAAGTACATTCATTTTCATTTTAAAAAGGTAAGAAAATGTTTTTTTTAGAAAGTGACAATAAGATTCATTTGAAAAAATTGTAAAAATAAAAAATGTGTAAAATAAAATTTTAAAAAATATTCTTAAATGTTCATATTATAAAATTTTATTTTTTTGAATACATTTATTTGTATTGAAAACTATTTTATACTGAAGATAGAAAGAAAGTTGGGTTTTATTAATACATTTTCTCTATAATTTCTAGTAGCAAATGGAAAAAATTGTACTATGACTTGAAAAAATAATGAATAAACATAGGATAATGAAATTAAATTTTTTATCATATAATGTTTTATTTAATGTAAATTCTAATATAAATAATTTCGATTATAAGGAGATTTTGAAATCAAAACCCCATAAAATTATCATAATGTTGATGTGATAATTTATCAACGAAACCATTATGTGAATCAACAATAAATAAGGATAAAAAATTTGAAAATACACAAGTAGATAGTTAAAATTATTGATATACATAATCATATTATATTAATGACAATTTGAAAGTGATGTAACCTAACGAAAAGGTATTGAGTTAGGAAATATTTTACCACGAATTTACTTTATATTCAAATACCCTTAAATGAAAGAATTGAAATTGAAAGTTAATATACTATGAATATTGAATTATTAATTATATTACATTAAAATGGGTATTATATACTCCATAGAAATGATTCTAGAAACATCACATTACAATATGCCTTAATGAAATGAAATTGTGATGAAATATATTTCTTCACACTTTTCTTTCGGTCATTCATTATTTAACCAAGTGAATAGTGTTTGAAAAAAAGTTATTAAATTATTAAAAGTTTAAATTAATATTTATTTAATAATATATGATCTTTTTATAAAATATAATCAACCGTTAGTTAATAATCATTCATTTTTTTTATCATTTTATTTAATAACAAGCTTTGTTTTTTGAGTATGTTTTGACTTATAATTTTTTGTTCCTTTTAATTAAACCCCTATTTAATTGTCTCAAGAATGTAAAAAATGATATAAATAACATATATATTTATTATGTTTTTATTTAGAGTATTCCTTAATATTTATTTATAGGAAATTTAATACACCAATTAAAGGGGGGGTAGGACATACATACACATAAAATATGTTTCTAATTTCCTATTATATTTGAAGAAACAAAATTAAATAATATACATATATATATATATTACATTTACAATGTATTTTTTATTTCACATATATCAAATAATTTTGTTCAAACCAATCATAATTTATTCTATGTAATTTTTTAATGAATCACATTGCTTCACGATGCGGTCGTCTGCTGTACACATGTGTGATCTTATCATATTCACAAAAAAATGGAAAGAAAAAAGGTATGAATGTTATAATAATAAAATAGGTACAAAATACATCATAAATATAATAAATATTATACATAAATAATATTTACATCGTTATTCCCAACCATTAAACATGATAATGGGAAAAAGAACGACATCGGTTCACTGGGCGGTAGTCCTCCTTACTCACAAACAATAATTTTGTAACACATTTGATGGAAGTGTGTGATGTTTTAGTTATAAAACCTAAAATAAAAAAATATTATAATATTTATTATACCTATTTTATTATATAATAATGGTATTATAATAATTGAAGGAGGTGGAGAAGGATATAAAATAAAAATGCTTTTAGAAAACATAACCTCTTTTTCGGGTATCCTCCTTAAGATTTCACTAATGCATTAATAATTTGGATTTATGAACAATAGAAGGATTAAAATATGATATTATGTGTTTTTGAGATTTAATTGGGTAGGTATTTGTCTATCTAAATAGCCTGATAGGTGTGAGGAGAGGAGGATAGGGGGTGCTTTTATAATTGAGGTGAGTGGGAAATTAAAAAACTTCCAAAAGAGTGAATTACACCAATGTTTTCCCATTTCAAGAGTATATAATAATGAATAGAACTAGATAATATGAGTTTTAATTTCTATATATTTCCATAAAATTCAGTTTTTAAATTTTTTCAGATTACATTCACCCATATGTTTAATGTTTAGTTACTTAGTAAACAAGTTTTTTCTTAATATCTGTAATTGATTCTAACTACATTCACTAATTATATTGATAAAAAATTAAGTGAAAATAATAGAATTTATAAATTATTTTTATTCAAAATTTTTAATCAATTACTAAAAATCAATTCAAATAAGTCGGAATAATAAATTTAAAATTATTCCTACAGACAGGATGAGAAAGTGGGTTTACAAAGTGAAAATGTTCAAAATCTTACAATGTTTTAATATCCATTTTTATAATGAAATTTTTTTATGATGAACTAAACTGTATAAATAGATGTATTATATAAATAAAATTACTTTAAATAAATTCAAAATATAATTTGAAAATATAAATTATTTAAACAAAATAGCAGTTTCCAGTTAAAATTCTTAATTTTTAGTATGGAGTAAAAAATGAATCTTTTTAGAAAAATAACAATAACCCAACCTAAATTTTTTGTACATTAATATTTTAAAATTTATTTTTATTTTTTCAATTAAAATTTATAAATTTATTTATATTTAGTTTTAAATCTTGTGCTCCAATAAAATGTAGAAAACCGCCTTTAGAAAAATACAGCTTTTTATACAAACAATTAGATTTGTTCTTATATTATACATATCAAATATATTCAAAAAATGTTAAAACATTTTATTTAATATATAATATATAAATATCATTTTTATAAGCCACTAATATTACTTAATTTAATTTATAAATAGAAAAAAAAGTGCATTAAAATAATTTTTTATAGAAACATTTCCTTTATAATAAATTGGTATTTATATTCATTTTTATTTAATCGGTAATCAATAAATTAAAAACATATGTTTTCAATAGATAATAAATAAAATTTATAACAACAACTTTAATGGATATGAGATAATTTTTATTTAAAATAATAATATGAAAAGTATTTAATAAAACTCGGTCTGACATGTAACCCAACCTACCAAAGAAACTCGTTATTACGAGCGTTGAAATCTAACTCGATATTACATGCATTATAAGGTTTACAATAGATTTAATTTATTTAAAATATTAAATATATCATAAATTATATAAGTTTATATTTATTTATGTTCTTTTTTTCATCCATGCTATCGAATAAATGTTGTTATTTTTTAATTTTCGCAATGATACATTTTCCCATTTTAAATAAATTGCATCCTCAAAATTTATAAATGATATTGAAAATATTGAGTATAAAATTTCAGAATTAATTTTTAAAAATAAAAAATAATTAAATATTAAATAGAATATACTCTTAATAATCAATAATTGAATGTAAAAAAGTTTACATGAAATAACATATAACTTGGAAAATATATAGGAGAACATCAATGGAATGTGACGATTTCATGATGGAGAAAAATTCTAAATATTTATGGAGAGTGATTAAGGCAATTGATCAAAAACATGTGAATGATCAATGAAATGTTTAGGTCCTCAAATTCATAAATCCTTGATGATTTAAAATACCATAGGTTCAATATAAATTATGGTTTTAGGATAAAAGTTTTTCCAATGTAATTCTCCTAATGTTGAATAATACTTTTACACCATAAAAATACAAGAAAATATTTTTCCAACAACTTTTTTTCATAAACATAGTTTTACCTTTTGGTTGTGATCCAATAAATTTATAATTATTTTCTTATCCTATGACATAAATATCCATAAATTAGTTTTTATGCATGAAATTCTAAATTCAAATAAAATGTATTATAAGATCCATAAAATAAATATACATTTATGTATCAACCTATTTTCCCAAAACAATATCATGAATACATTAATATCTAAACCTAAATATTAATACTAATAGTTCATCATTAATATTCATTCATCAATGTATATATATAATAACAAATGCATATTACCAAGGGCATTACATATGACTGTGGTTTGTGTTAAACTCTTATCATCCATTATTTACATGTTCATGTACCACCATCTTTGCTGACATGATGGGTTGACACGCAACAAATAGGTTTTTATTTTCGAAATATATATAATTCCTATAAATTTCCCAAAAATATAATTAACATCCTTGAAGTAAAGTTAATAATTAAATAACCATTTTTACTATGGGTTTCAATACAACATATCTTTTTCAAATTCTAATTATCATATTTTATTGTTCTAAAAATGTCACTAATGATCATTCAAAAGAACAAGTTATCAATAATTTTATACTTATGTCTATAAAATGTAAAGGAATAATTTTTTAAGTACTGTTTTCTCTAAAATATATACTTTCCATAAATATCTCATAAATTTCAGTAATGTTGGTAGTCATTCATCACAAAAAACTTAAAAAGAGGTGTTTATATATTTGAAGTTATCTTTAATATCAAACTCATAAACCCATGATACAATCCAGGTATGTCTGTATTTCAAGGAAAGATCACAAAATATTTACCTTACAGAAACAATAAAATGTTATTCTATACTTATCATCAATCTATATCATAGAGTTATGTTATCTAATCTTTCTTTTCAAAATAATGTTTCCAAGGTTTCTACTAAACAATGTTTGATACAAACTATAGAGACTTGACCCTAGAAATCCCATAGTCAGTGGATGCCACCATTAAATTCGAATTTGATAAAAGGAATTGTATCCCAAAGGATTAAATTATTTTTTTCTCTTGGTAATATATATATATATATATTGATATATATTTGTATTATAATACATTTAGAATGCCCAAATTACAACAAAATTGTTTTTAATGATTAATTTATTCCATTTATCAAATTCTTGTGTATTATCCATAGTATTCTTAATGGATTATTGGGTAAAGGAAAATATGTTGGTGATATAAAATTATTATTATAGATTGAGAACTATGGAATAAATAATAAATTAATAATCATAATTAATATTAAAAGGAAAATAATTAAACAAACATTCCATTTAATAATTAAATAGTGTTGAAAGTTCATAAATTATATGGGAATGTAAATAACTGACAACACATTCCATTCAAATAAGTGGATATGTCATAATTAATAAAGATGGATTAATAACTGAAAACTATTCCTATTAAATAAATATATAAGTAATAATAAATATTGTATGGTAAAAAACATAAAACAATTCTATTTTATCAGTAAACTGATAATTGAATGCATCCCAAGATTTCATCATAGTGTAAATCTGATCGATAATAATAACTAAATATGAATTCATTCAATTGATAAATATTTCATTCCTTTTTCCTAAGAACACATAACCTTTAATTTCATTAGCTTTTATTATAAGTTTTAAAACTGATGGGTAGAAACCCATTAAACTAAGGCTGAATGAGTAATTTTTCAAATGACAATAAGGGTGTATCTTGGGGCTATCATTAACATATCCCTACACCAATATATATGTCCAATAAATTCATTATATATATATATATAATTTAATTTATAACCATTATTCCTTATCAAATTTTTATATGGAGTAAAGAATACTAATTTATCAATATTTTCCGAGATAATAAAATATCATTCAATGAAATCACTATAAGTAAAAATAGTATAATGATTAGGCAATGAACATTTCCATGAAAAATAATAAGTATGTATAGGGTAAATTTAATGTTTAATGATCACTTAAAAGTGAATAAGTCAAGGGGAAGATAATTAATTCAAATATTTTTCAAGGAAGTGAATTCAATACAATCTGTGGTCAAAATAAACAAAATACATCCAAAGAAAGAATAAGTATGGTATTAATATGATTTATAAACATGGTAATATGAATAATGGTTATTCATTTTGATAAAATGACAAATATCTTTAAAAAATTAGTGATGAAAATATTCTTTTCATTTAGAAAAAAATGAAACCTATTTTCTTTAATAATAAATTATATGATCCTTTTATTTAAAAATATATTTGTAAAATTACAATGTATGTTTAAATTAAATTTTGGCAGGTAAATTTTCACATTCCATTAATGGTAAAAGAACATTCCATTTTCATTGTAAAAATTTTAGAAAAATTCATTTTTTGGGGAAATAAAAAAATATTATTGTGAAAGCATTTTTAAAAATTCAAAATAAGTAAAAAAATATTTTAATAAATAATTTTTGAAATATTAATGAATTTTTTGTATTGTTGTTTTCAAAAAAATTTGGAAGAAAATAGATTTATTACCAAAGAGAGAAATGAAACCATCCTTTATTAAAAGGTTTCCTAAATAATATTAAGTACAAATGAGTTGAAAAATGGAAATATAACATGAAAAATATCATGACTAACTATATGGGATGAAAATAAATGGGTTTATTATACAATGATTATATAACTTTATTTAATAGAAAATAAAAACTAAATAATCCCGATTTGAAAAGGATTTTGAAATAATCCCCTACAATGGTCATAAAGTTGAAGTGAGAAATAATAAAATAATAAATTATTTTTATCAGCTATAATTCAAAATAAAAAGTGTAAATAAAATAATATAGAGTCGTATATCATAATACACATGATTTTATGTTAGTAAATACAATGAGGAAGTGATGGAAACCATTTAAATGGAATTGAGTTATGAAATGTTTTATCACTTGATAAATTTCTATTCATGTAACAGTAGCTAAAAAAATCAAATTTAAATTCATAATACCATTAAAAATTAATTTTTCAGGATATTTTAGGTCAAGGGGATGTATATATATCATAAAAATTAAATTAGGTGTATAAAATTACAATATGCCTCAACAATATAAAATTGAGATGAAATCCCTTACCTCGCACATTCAAATAAGTTATACATTTTTAAAATATTTGATATTGTTTTTAAATATATTAATAAATTCTTTCATAAAAATTTTAGTATTTATTTTATCATATATTATTGTTTTATAACATATTATTACTCTCTCGTTAATAATCATTCATTATTTTATTTGTTTTGAGTAATAACATGTTTTGTTTTTCATGTATGTTTTGACTTATTTTTTTTAACCTTACATAGGTCATGATTTTATAATATCCATAATGTGAACCAAGATATAAATATCAAATATATTCAGTATGTATGTATTTAGAGTAGTCCATAATATTTAGTGATAGGAGATGGAATACACCCCTCATGGAGATGGTTGGTCGTACGTACGCATGAATCATATTTACATTTTTTTATCATATTGAAAGAAATAAAATTAAATAATATACATATTATCATTATTTTATAGTTTTTATTTCATATATATCATATATTTTTGATAAACCCATCTATAAATACATTCTATGTAAATCATTAAGGAATCACATCGCTTCGTGAGGCTGTTGTGCGCTTTACACACAGTTGACGTTATAATATTACCAAAAAATTGAAATAATGAAAGTATGTGTTATATAATAATTAAAAATTCATAAATAAATCATAAATATTATATATAAATACTATTTACATCATTATGACCAACCTTGAAAGATGATAGTGGAAAAAACGAATGACATTGGTTCACGAGGAGGTAATCCGCCGTTCACAAAAACGATGATTTCGTAACCAATGTGATGGAAGGGTGTGATGTAATAGATATTAAACATAACATAAAAAATATATGTATATTTAAGATAGTTATGTTATTATATAATAATGATATAATAATAATAAAATAATTTTTTGAATGAAATAAAATAAAGATGCTTTTAGAAAAACAATACTTCTTCTTCAGGTATCCTATTTAGCTTTTCACTAATTCTTTATGAGTTGGATTTAATAAAAAAATATTCATTATAGGATGAGGTAAATGAATTTTTTGATTTAATTGGTCTGTTATTTTCTTATTCGAAGGGATTGAGATGTTTGAATAGAAGATGATAGGGGGATACATTTTTTAAGTGGGGTGACTACAAAACTTCTATGGTTTTGAAATAGTGAATTCCACCCATATTTATTCGATGTCATGAGGATAAAATAAGAGAAAAAATATCTACTATAAGATATAAGTTTAAAATAACTCAGTTAAATGGGTTATTTAAAATTTTATAGGTAATGTTTTCCCATAAGATTATTGTTTATTCTATTAGTAAACTCATTTTTCTCTTACTAAATATAAAATATTTTAACTGGTTTCACTAATCACATTGGTAAAAACATAATTTTTCATTATTAGAAATTATAAATTATTTTATTAAAAATTTAAAATATATTTTCCCAAATTCAATTTACATTAGTGGGAAAAAATAATTTAAAATTAATCCTACGTGCGATACATGAAAGCGTGTTTTTAAAGTGAAAATGTTCAATAGATTACAATTTTTATCTACCATTTCTATATGAAATTGATTAAAATGACCCAAATTTGATTAATTTAAGTATAATTGAAGTATTTTCACTTTAAAATTAATTCAAAATATATTTTATCATCATAAATTATTTAGATGAAAATTCAGTTTTCAACTGTTATTCAGTATTTTTCACTATTGAGGAAAAATGTGACTTCTCCGAAATATACAAAAAATACACCCTAGGATAATTTTCAAATTTATCTACCCAAAAAAAGTTTATATTTTAAAAGAAAATTTATAAATGTTTCAGAATTTGGTTTTAGAATAAATACTCCGTTAAATGCTGGAAGAAATACATAAAAAATACAAATGTTTCAATGTAAAATTGGATTTTCTTTCTTATCCTATGTATTTAAAATATATTTTAGGGATGCTAAATTTTTTTATTTAAAATATAATATATAAATTTAATTAATATCATACAATAATAGTAAAAAATAATTTCTTATGACGAAATGGTTTTGAAAAATAAAAATCAATTTATAAAATATTTATTCAATATTTAATTAGGTTTTATATCAATTTCTAACTAATATTTAATAAATTAATTCAACCATATATTTTTATAATCTAGATAATAATATTTATAACATACAATTTAGAATATATGTTTTAATTGTCATTTTAAATAATAATATTAATTGTATTCGGTAAAGCTTGGGCTTGCATGTAATATAAGCTATAAAAAACTCATTTGATGTGTGATGCAAGATAAGTTAGTATTACATAAATTAAAAGGTATAGAATAGATTGAATTTATTTAAAATATTATATAGATTATAATGTCTCTATTTTTTTTAGACACCATGAAATTTGTTTCATGTACATTTTCATTGAGTGATGATATGGTTCCCACATATACCTAAAATGTCAAGAATGAGTAATGATTTTTTTCACCATGAAGGAAGAAGATTTAGTTTAGATATATTTTTTCTAGAAAACAACTCTATGCTTATGGATAAGTTGAATGCTCCCCCATATAGGAGTATTCAATGGATTTCCATGATCAATGATGAAAATGTGTCGACATATTAAATTTAATTTGAATGTTTTCTTCGAGAATATATTGTAAATTCCCCAATTAAAGTGTTCCACATCAATCCTAAAACATGTATTTGTTCATACTCATAATAAATCCAATGATTAAGTACTGTGGAATAAATAAATTTAATTCCCCAAGAAAAAGTATATTTTCATAAACATGAACACCCTTTATTGAAAATGGAGGTACTATGAACTACCCAATTGTTTTGGCATTTAAAATCACGGGGAAATTTTGGCAGTGTAACATCGTTACATAGAACCACATAAAAAGGATTTATGATAGAGAAAGAGGTATCTCATCATTTGAAGATTGATATTAAAGTAAGGGATGATGTAATAACATATCCCATCATAATGAAATGAATATTAGAGACATAAGGTAAAGAAGATACTTGAAAAAATATGAGAATGGGAAATACCCATTGCGATGTTTTGGCATGGTAACATTTTTAGATACAGGATGTTGGGAGGATTAATGAGAGAGAAAATTTAGAAATAATAATTTATATATTAAATTTACATTATGGTAAATATGAAAAACATATCCCAAAAAAAATTAATTGATTTTAATCGACAAAATATAAAATGAGTTACTGAATGGAAATAAGAAGGCAAAATCACTTAGAGAATTTCGGCATAGTAATGACTTATGTGAAGGTCCAAATGAGAGATAATAAATTATAACTGATAAAAATAACATCAATTTGATATTATTATATGTATATAATTATATTACATTGTAAAAAACAACAATTAAGAAGACGAATTCCAAAGAATGAGCCAAAATTAAAAGGAGAGAAAGGTCCATTACATAAGTGTGTGACTTAAAAAGCATGGGAGAAGATTCTTGAGAGATTGGAGGAACCTTTGAAGTGCTCTACATATTTGAGGAATGTGTATGGTCAAGCTATATATAGTTTTATAGATTAAAAATGGTAGCTTGTGTGGGTTTATATCGGAAACGATGGAGATTGTGTTTTTAATTTTAGTTTTGGACCCTACATAATAAAATAACCAAAACCAAAAACAATCCCATGGTTTTTTCAAATTGTTTATGATTTATGGGGTTGTTTTACATTAGTTTATCAGTTAATGATTCTAAAAAATAAAATAATTCTATTTCTTTTGTTTAGGTGGGTCATACATCTAAAGAAACGATTTTAAAACCAAAAAATAAGTTACATGTTTTGGAGGATTCATAATTGATTTCTAAAATAAATAATAAAAACATAAAATCACATTATTTTTAAGGTAAAACATTTATTTGCTCATGGATATCATTTATATTAATTATTTCAATACTTATTGGTAGTTTTAATGTCATAAACTACAAATTACATTCCCACAATATTTTATTTTTATCCGAAAATTTGACTTTCTCAAAAAAAATATGAAATATTTACTGTTTGATATTTCAACATTATAATCACAAAAATAATATTCATTTTTTCTAAATAATTATAAAAAAATTGATTTTTTTATTATAAAATCATACAAACATTAATTATTAAATGTTGGGTTTTTTGACAATAACTTTTTTAAATCCTTATAAAGAAATTATAATTTACTTCATCTTAAACTATATGAACATTTATATTTAATAAATATTATATTATACTAATATTTATTTTAATATTATTTTTAAAAAAATCATTAATTCATTAATTAAAAATGAATATTAACCAAAAAATACAAATTGTGATTTATTTTATAAAAATTAAAATCATTGAAAATGTAACAATAATTGGGTGAAAATATATTCATTGTTCTATAAAAAATAATGTATATATTATTATTGATAGGGTATTGATATATATCCATTTAATAAATCAACATACAACTTATGATCAAGGTGCACGATGGTGTATGTTTCATTGTGAGGTTAAGCAAACATTGGTTGGGTTGTGATATCGATGATCATGAAATTATCCCCTAAAAGGTTTCCCCCATGCTTAAGTTGTTGAATCTAAACATAGGCTTGGTCAAGGGAAAAGCATATAAATGCAATCTATCTTGGTTTCTCTAAAAACTAGGCTTCACATGGTATGATCCTACTAGTTGAGGCCATCAATTCCTTTGTTTGTGTTAACTGGATTGGTTAAAACCCTATATTTAATACACATAATGTGATAACCTTTCAATGAATATATTTTCAATGGAAAATAAAATTAAATATATTTTAAATCCAATAGGATAGAAAAATAAAATAAGGGAATGTGATGCCTATAACCATATATTTTAATTAAATCAAAATGGGAATTTTATTTATAACAGTTTTGGTCATTAAAATATTCCCCCATTTAGAAATTTCACGCATTAAATTTTCATTTCCCACAATAAAATAGATATGGGTAACTCAACTTAATAAATTCCTTTGGTTCCCTTGTTTCTTCATCAAACATTTTTTTTATCCACAATACTTTGACAAGGTGAATTTTCTTATTTCATAGACCATTATCTTTATGATTTAAGATATTCACCAGAGGCTCTACATAGGAAAGGACATTATCCAATGGTACCACCTATTGATATAATATATGTGTGCGGTATGAAAAGTACATCCTTGAGTCGGATATATGGAATACATATTGTACTTGTTATAGGATCGGTGAGAGTTCCAGTCGATAGGCCATAACTCCGATGAGATCAAGGATCTCAAAGGGGCTCATGTATCTTAGACTAAGATTTACCTTTTCTATAATCTAATATATTTAATTCATAAAGATAAATGGAGAAATACCATGTCACCAACATCAAACTATAAGTCTCAGAAATGATTATCACCATAGTTCTTATGTTGACTGACTGAAAATTCATTTTTTATTGATTTTTGAAAAACAATTTTTGGTTAAGTGAAAACACCCATTACAAAATGAAAAGCCGCACTGGAACAAGCCACAATAAAACCACACCCAAAAGCCTCCAAGATCAGAAACACCATTATCGATCCACCAACACCGTCCCAATTTTCCAGAAACCTTCAAACCAGACCAATGTGGGGATGTGCGTGAAGGGTAAGGCCAAAAGAGAAGAGGAGAATCGTCAATTGACGGAACCGGACTCTGGAAAAAACATAACCACAAAGGGGAAAACATAGAAATGGGGAGATCAGGTGAGGGAATTGCTCAGCCCGGAGCATTCCTGGGGTCTCCCTTTGGGACCTCGTACTGACCCGGGAAGAAGAAACAAACCTTGCCCTAATCCGACCCTGAAGCAAACCGGAAGTGAACTATTGAAGAGAGGACATCGTCAGAACCGAGCATTCCTACATCTACCATCTGTATCTGCCTACAAACTCTGGAAAATAAACAACAATGACCCAATCCAGAACACCATGAACCACGCCGGAACCACTGAGGCCAACCACGCACAACCAGAAAAATAGTGTAGTAAACCATTGAGGACAGACATCATTGGCCCAAACATTCATGCATCGTCCATACGCATCAGAAAAATGGAAACGATGCTTCAACCTCATCCCGACTCCATCGAAACCAAACAACCGAAAAAAAGAAAATTCCCTAGGAAACCGCAAGCAATGGGTTCTTCAATAGGGAACTCAAATCTAGAAAACTGAATGATGACCGCATCGTCGCTCCTTCGAAGGGGAGGGGAGCTTCACCGACAAGAATCTCGACCGCATCGTCGATGTCGTCCGATTGCGAGACCCATTCGACCCATGCCGATGTGAGGAGCACCGTCTAAGACTCCCACATCAACCATCAGGATATGGGGAGAATTCGGGGTTGGGGATAAGCCTCTGATGCCTCTAAACAAAGATAAACCTGGATCTAAAGCTCCAGAACTGAAAGGAAGGGGCATCGTCGTCGTCACCAATAGTGCTAGGGAGAAATCACAGGGTCGTGCATTGCGCGAGGGGGAGCAGAACACGATCCGAGCAGTAGTCGATGTGAGATCTGTGTCGCCCGAGGAAGAATCCGGACAGGAACGGTATGAGAAACCGGGGAGGGGCAGCAGAGGGGAGGCGGCATTAAGGCAGGGGTCGGCGCAAACCCTTATCCGTGAGAGCTCTGAAGTCCTACATCGCTCCCATAGTTCATATTTGAAGGTGGTAATTCTTGATGTGATTCTCAATAGTCATAACCCTTTCCACAATTTCCCAACCTATTGCACGACCTAGGAGTTTTCATTCCACAACTTCATCACAACACACAGGTGATCTTCACCTCTCTTCATAAATGGATTCATATATATCCATTTGGATACTTTAGTGGAAGTTTTTTTTGAATGAAAACTCGACCAGAGGAATATGATGGTCCCAACATACATTAAAATCAATTTATCATTCTCTCATAATTTCCTCAATTTAAGGGATATTCTTCTCATATTCGACGTCAATTTGTGGGCGATATGTCTTACTGAAGTTCATCTCATTTTTTTGAGCATGTTGGAGACTTTTCCAAAATATAGAGGTGATTCGTGGATCTCAATAAAACGCACTCAATAGTGGTACTCTATATAGCCCCTCAACTTCTCTAATACATATCCATTCATGTTTAACAAGTCATAAATACTCTAGAATCATATTAAAATACGCTTCCTTTGTATGATGATCCAAAAAAATCATATTGAATTGTTTCTTTTTGATGTATTCGTAAGTCTAGTGAGAGTGTCGACGGTGATGTTTTCTGATTTCCATGTTGGTATGGTTAATGGTTTCATTGTCCCCTTACAATTTTTCCTTTCTTCCTTCACTTGAAAACATAACAGGAACATTGATGTATATTCAATGATCTCCTTCTTCATTTTGTCCCATAAATAGTTATATTAGAGATCTAGGTACATCTTTGTGTTTTCTGGGTGAAGGGAGAATGTTGAACTATGTTCATCGTCAAATGGTTCCTTCATTAACTCAAGATTTTATGGAACTCATAGTCTTAACTGAAATGTCACAATTCCTTCTTCATTATCTTTGAACTATGAGAATTTCCATTTTCTTATAGTTTCCGCTTTTTTATGAATTCCTACATCATCTTTTTGAAAATCTTTTAAATTTCAAGAAGAGAAGACTGGGAAACAATTTTTGAAAGTATTGATGATGCTCCTTCCATTATGATTCCCTTGACCATCCTCTTGAATTCTCACAAAATTGGATCCTTCTCAATTCTCATCAATTATAAAATATCTATTCACTTTATACGTAGATCACCATACACTTTATTCACATTACCAAGATGTTAGTGAATTGAGAATTCATAGTCCTTGATCATCTCTAACCATCTTCATCAAATTATATTCAACTATTTCAAAGTGAATATATATTTGATACTTTTGTATTTCTCATATTTTTTACACTTCCCCCAAAAGAGATAATGTCAGCATATTTTTTAAGATAAGATCATTGAAACCAACTCCAGATCATGCGTTGGATAATTCTTTTTGATAGCTTTTAACTACCTTGATTCATAGGCTATTACTTTTTCATTTTTCATCAACACAGAGCCCAATTTGTTATTTTAAGAACCAAATAATATTTAGAAATGTTATCCAATTGTAGGTAGTGTGAACATATGGGTAGTGATAATCCCCATTTTTAACACATTATAACTTTCTTCACATTTATCATTCCAAGAAAACATGACTCCTTTTAGCATTATCATGGTAAGAGGTTTTGAAAATCATGATAAGTTTCTCATAAATTAGTGATAATATCAAGCTAACCCAAGGAAACTATGGATATTGGTCATGGATGTTATCATCAACCATCCTAAAATTTCTTTTTTCATTGAAGGATCTAAATATATACAATTTCTTGTGAAAATATGATGAACGAAGGATAATTCCTTCAACAACAAACCATAGTGGATATATGTTTCATAATGCTTCACATTGTTCAAGGTGTTTAGAATAGTTCTCATATTCTCTTTATGACACTACTTAGCTTGTGATTATATAAGAATTTTTTTTATAAATACTACCAAAAATTTGTTATGGTGATGTCTAAAAACTCAATTAATCAACTCTATGAAGATTGGTGGAACATTAGTTGTCCAAATACAATTACTATGAACTCATAGTTCTTGTACCTTTTATGCAAATAATTCTTGGGGATTTCCTCATCCTTCACCTAGACATGGTAATATCCCGAACGAAAGTCCACCTTTGATATAATTTTTTCACCACATGAATAATCAAACTAGTCATATATAAATAGTTTATTATAATTATTTTTTATCACGGTCTTTTTGATCACATGATAGTCAATGAAATGGTGCGTTGACACATTTTTCTTTTTGAAAAAGAGGAATGGTGCACCCCATTGTGAGTCACTTGGGAGTATAAACCCTTTATTCAGATTCTCCTATAGTTTTTTTCTTTATCTCCACTAGTTAGACAACATACATTCTCAATGGAGTCTTGGATATCTTCAAATCAATTGGTATTAAATCGATTGAAAATTCAACATCTCATCTAAGGTTAAGACCAACAAATTCTAATAGAAACACTTTAACAAATTCCCTAAATCATTTCATGTCTTTGAGGATGATCATTTATTTAGACTCAATCATTTGAGCAAGATACGCTTTATCATTTTCCAATAAGACCCATTCTTGAGATAATGGTTCCAAAGAATATTTAGGCTCCTCTTTGCATATGTATATAATTGAGGGTCGATTCTCCATACGAAGAGATTTTTACTCCCCATTTCAATTTATATTTTATTTGTATAGAAAAATCCAATACATGAATAGAATTGTATTATATTCCACTAAAGAGAGTATGCCAAGGTTTTTTGGAATGTTCATACCAAAAATTTTGATAAGGGTGGAGTTCTAAACATTGGATGCAATAAATTCTTTGTTTTTTATTTTGACCGACATATCTATCACCATACATTGGGTTGGTGCTTTAATAGTTTTTATAAAATATCATGATATAATGGAATGAGTAGAACCATACTAAAAAAAGTAAGATCTCTATTCTTGAATAAATTACTAGAATACAATTCACCATTTTATTTTTGTGATCCTCATTAGTGGTTGTGATGGAAAAAGATGACCATCACTTCCTTGGAGGTTATTTATTCTCTCATAAAATCATTAGATTATGGAATTTTTTTGAAAATATTATGAGTTTTTTGTAGTTTAATTAATGAAAAATTTACCTAGGCTTGACTGGAGCATTAATTTTCTCCACCACATTATTGGGATTCTTGAGTTTGAAAACATTATCAAGGTTTCCTTCCTTCCTGCATGAAAATCATTTATTTTTCCCCCTTAGGCAATATCCACAGTTCTTCATTCTTCCCATTTGACAAGTATGATGATGAAATTTTTTGGCGCCCGTATATTTATCCATTAGACTACCATTATTAATCCCCAAATTACTCTTCTTATCCCCCTGATACAATTGGGATTATTTTAACTCCATTTCAATATTGAGGTCACATTGTGAAATTTTCTCATAGCTATCAAAGTCACGGATCGCTTGGGCATTTCTTAGACTGGGATTTACCCAACAAAGAAGTGGTCAACATTATATTCGAGGGTAACCAAAAAGACATAAGATTATCAAGTAAGTCCTTTGATGTTTTCAAGTATGCACTTATAGATTCATTGACTTTAATACTTGAGTTAAAGAAAATACCATTCCATTTAAGATAGAGATTATGAGGAAAATATTTATTTGCAAACATTTTCTATAATTCCTTCCACTAAATATCTTCAATATCTTCCACTAGGTTAATATTTTTTTTATCAATTTCCACCACTGATCTACCTCTTCCTCAATATTATAATCATCCAGAAGAACATTCTCATGTTTGAAACATTAAAGGATGGAGGAGATCTTCTCAATGGAGATTATCCATTATTTCGAGATTAAGGGATTAGATGATCCACTGAAAGTAGGAGGCCTTTGTATCATGATGATCTAGATTGTATTCCATTATCTCTTAGGGGGGTTGGGTTCTCTTGTTGATCTAGGGTTCATATTATATCCTGATTCAGCTGAGAGAGTATTGTCATAAAGTTCGAGATTCCTTCTCCCATCAGGTTCGGAATCTTGATGGAGGAGTCATCACATTTCCCGTCACATCGATTGTTTTTTAAATTCCTCCTAATTGCATCAAATTTAAATAATAAATGGAATATTACGGATGATTATTTTACTCTATTTAACAAATATAGTTCAATCCAATGAAATTATACGGATAACTTGTTGATTACATTTATTTCCCTAGTTAATGAATTTCTAGACTTTATTATACATCATCAAAGATCTATTTCCTATCAAAAATTCTTTTGGATTTTTTGTTCACATAATAATGTTTCATAAGAAGCATATGAATTTACCATTTAATATTACCAATTAATTTCAAAATAGGTGTGTGTTAAGGCTTGTTGTTTTGTACCTTGTTTCCACGAGTCTGGCCTAGAACACCTTATCAAATTTGCTACTCCTAGGTACATTGTTGATAGATCAAATTCCACCTATATTATCCAAACTTGGATTTATTTTTTTGGTAAACCACTTATTCAATAATAAATAAAATTTAGGGATGTTTTCTTATACTTGGTCTTATACCTAAGTACTTCACTATAGTATTCAAATCTCAATCCCAATGATAACTAAACATTTCCTCTAATTCCAACTATGACAACCTACACTTTATTTCTCATTAATACATGATTTCATGTACAATAAAAAACATAATATAACTTAGATGATTGAAAATTCTAGTATATTAGGGAATTATGTACATTACATAACAACTAAAAGCATGAAATAAATCATATTTATTGAAGACATTCTTCACATGTTCACAATACCCTTTCTTATATAAAACTGGATAGTTATCCTATAGAAAAACATATAGAAGTGGTGAGATATATATCACAGTAAGGAAATATACATGGAATGGGTGATACATGTTAGAAAATTATAATATCAATATTGAATAAAAGGAACATGAATAATAAGGAATGATAAATCCTAATAGTTATAAAATGAAAATTGTTGAAACAACATGAACACTAAATCATAAACATAGGTCAATGATAAACCCACCAAGAAATCATGGTGGAACAAGTCTCATCAAATAATCAGGTTCAATCCCTATATCAACATGATGTATAATGATACTAATCTGCACCCAATTTATTGTGATTCTATCTAGGTGCACCCATCGTATTCATTTCAATCTTATGCTTCGGTTTACCCCATAGATCCTAAAACATGGGTTCTTTCATCATTAAATTTACTCCATGATTAAGGACTGTGGAATAAAAATATTTAAGTCTCCAATAAAAATTATATGTGCATTAATTTGTACACCCATCATAGGAAATGGATATGGTATTCACTACACAATTTTCATTGCATGGAAAATCATGGTGAAATTTCGATAGCATAATGATATTAAACAAAATTTCATAGAATGGATTGATGAGTGAGAAAGAGGTATATACTCATTTGAACATAAATAAGACAGTAAGTGGTATATGGAAAAACATATCCCATAATATTGAAATGAAGATAGAATAAATACGGTAAAAAGGAAACATAAATAATTAGGATAAGGAAAAATATACCTAACAATATTTTGGCATAGTAGCAGGTGTACATAAAAGACCACGGGTTGGTTAATGAGTATTTAAAGGGGGGTATATAAATTTATACATTAAATAGATATTATGGAGAATATGGAATAATATATCCCAAAAAAATAAAATGTAATTTAATAGATATAAAATAAATAGAGTTTGTGAATGGAAATGAGAAGGGGGGAAATCCGTTATGGAATTTCAACATAGTAATGACTTAGGTAAAGGTCAAAATGAAATAGAAACAATTACCCCCAATTAAAATAACATCCATTGGATATTGGGTGATGTCTATATATAAATTAAATCAAAATCAATTGAAATTATGATGACAAATTCAAAATAATGTGCTTGAATTTAAATAAAGAGAGGAAGGTCCCTTCTTGAGAGCTCAGGGAGACTTGAGGCACTATCGGAATGGCGGGAAGAGTATGGCCTTGAAAAAATTATTTCTAGTGAAGATAAATGAGATATTGGGTTTATTTTTATAGGAAAATATGGGGGTTCATATATTATTCAATGCTTAGACTCTGCATAATTAAATTTCTAAAACCATTAACAATCCCATGGTTTTTTAAATTTTTCTAAAAAATGGTCTTGGTTTACATTATTTTATAATGGAATGATCTGAAAATAAAAAAATAATTCACATTATTATGTGTAGGTGAGTCAAACTCATAAGGAAATGATTGTAAAAGTATAAAATATATTACATTTTTTGGAGGATTTATAATGTCATTATTAAAAATCTAAAATTGTTTTATAATAAAAAAATTTAAATGTAAATAATATATATGGCTATGGATACCTTTTATTTTAATTATTACATCACTTTGTTATTAGTATGGTTTCATAAAACACAAATCATATTTATACGATATTGTGTTTTTAAACAAAATATTTATTTTCTCAAAATATTATTAAAGATTCACCATTGGTTAATTTTTAAATAAAAATTATAAAAATAATATTCATTTTATCAAAAAAGTTTTCCATAAATATTAAATTTCACTTTAAAAATAAAATTGATATTTATTAATATATTCTTTATTTTTTATAACAAAATAATCTGAAACGTTTTAAAACACTTATATATGAATTCATAAAAATTTTATAGACATTTATATTTAATAAAAATTATTTAATATCAATATTTTATTAAAATATTATTCATTTAAAAATTTCATAAATACATTAATAGAATTTCAATATTAACCCAAAAATGCTAATTTTGTTTTATTGTATCAAAATAAAAATCATTTAAAGTGTAGAAATAATAGAATGAAAATATATTAATTATTCAATGAAAAATAATTTATATATTCTTATTGATACGGTATTCATATATTTACCTTTAATACACCATCATACACCCTAAGAGTAAGGATTGTAATGGTGGGAATTTCATGGGTTGGTTTGGAAAACTTGGTTTGGTCCATTATCTCGATGATATTAAACATATCCCTTAAATTGTTTCATCCTCCATAATTTTTCGGATAACATATTAGTCTTGCTCAAGGGAAAATTCAAAAAATTATATCTCTCTTGGAGGCTTCATAAATGGACTTTATAGGGTATGAACCAACTGGTTGAGGCTATCACTTTATTTGGCAGTGTCTATTGAATTGGAAAAAACCCTATATTTATAATAATCATGTGATCACTTTTAAATAACTATATTATAAATGGAAAATTTACACAAATGTGTTTAATATCAAACTGGATAGTACAATAAAATAAGTGAATGTTTTTTCTATAACAATATATTTTAATTAAATGAAATGTGGAATTTTATTTAAAATAGTTAGGGTCATTAAAATATTCCCCCATTTTGAAATTTCACACTTGAAATTTTCATTTCCCGCACTAAAATAAATTATGCCAAATAATCTTCATCACATTCTCCAGGTCTCATGTTTGTTCTTCAATCTTTTGATTTCTCCACTATACTTGGACAAGGTAAATTTTTTTATTTCGTAGAACTTTTTATCTATGATATAAGATCTTCATCATCTAATCCTTATAGTAATGGTCATTCTCCAATGGTACCACTTCTAGATTGATTACATTTTTGGGGCCTAGATGTACTTTATCAAAAGAGATACATGAAATACATTATGTACTTCTGATAGTTTATGTGAGAGTTCTAGTCGAAATTCCACTTCTATGATGTGATGAAGGATCTCAAAAAGGCCAATATATCATAAAATATGTTTTCAATTATTCCAAAATTTCATCACTTTAATCCATAGAGATATGAGGAGGAATACTGTGACTCCCAAAATCAATCACCTGGTCTCATTGATGATTTTCACCATAGATCTTCTATCAACTCTAAGAGGCCTTTATTTACTGATGAATGATCATAACTATTTCCACTATTTCCCCACAATTTAAGACCTACTAGTTTTATTTCCCTAACTGTATTCCATCATGAATGTGTTCTACACCACTTCCCATAAATAATTTCTTAAATAGATATTTGTATTGCACAGTTGAAACTATTGTTGTGGGAGAACTCAACCAGATTATGTTGTTCGTCCCATCCTCCATTGATGTTAAGTGACGATAATGTCAACATGTCTGCATGTGTTCTGAATTTACTCTCAAATTGACCATCATTTTGAGGGTGATAAGCTGTAATAATGTTCATCTCAGTGTTTAGGACATGATGGACACTTCTCCAAAATATTCATGTGAATATTGGCTCTTGATCATACACAATCGATAGTCTTACTCCATACAAACTCATGACTACTCTGATGTATATCCATCAAAGTTTTTCTAGTGAGAAGTCCACTCGAATGTCAATGAAGTGTATAGTGATGGTATAAATATCCACAAAACCTAGATATCATTGTTTCATTTGGATGTCTTTGAATGTATTCTGACATATTTTGGGGTGATGTTTTCCCATTTCAATTTTGTTACGAGCAGCAGTTGCATCCTCCCCATATTTATAAACCTTTCATCCTTAACTTACTGACATACCAGATAATGTGATGTATATTCAGTTATATCCTTCATAATTTTTCCCAGCAATAGTTCTCTCAATTATTTCGATGCATCATTGTGTCTCCTAGGTGAATATAGAATTTAAACCTACGAGTATCATCCAATTGTTACTTCTTTAACATCTGATTTGATGTAACACATATTCTTGACCAAATATAACAAATTCTTCTTTATTAACAACGAATTTCAAGGATTTTACTTTTAATATAGTTTCCACTTTATTTTGAATTCACACATTATGTTTTTTAGTATCCTTAAACCTTTTAATGATAGATGGTTGAGAAATAATTTTTTAATGGATTTATGATGTACCTTATTTTTTGATTCCCGTTTCCATCATCTTTAATTCTAAGAAGAATAAATCCTTATCAATTCTTATCAATGAAAAAATTGATGAATCCTTTCTACATAGAGAATCATCCACTTTATTTGATTTACAAAGATGTTATTCAATTGAGCAGTCATAGTCTTGGATCATCTATAACCATCTTCATTTGCGCAAATTCAGATCTTTCTATGTGAATATATATTTGAGACATTTGTGATCTATTTATATTGTGTACCTCTCCCCAAAGAGATAATACAACCATATTTTCAAAGTGTAGATCACTCCAGACAACCTAGATCATGAGTTTGATAGTTTTTTTTGTTAACATTCAACTATCATGATGCATATGGAATTAATTTATCATATTTAATCGACAAAGAGCACAATCCGTTCTTCAAAGAATCTTTGAATATTATGAAAAGTTATCCACTTGTGGGTAGTGTAAGAATATGGGAAGTGATAAGCCTAATTTTCAACTAATTTAATTATTCATCACATTCATCATTCCATGAAAACATCACTCCCTTAAAATTCATATTGGTAAGAGGGTTTGACAATCATGATATATTTCTATGAAATTGGCGATACTATCCAGCTAACCCAGGGAAACTATAGATATCTATCATGGATTTTTTCCTTATCCATCCTTCAGTTTCTTTTTACATTGAAGGATCTATACATATCTCTTTTTTTTATGTTACTACCCATGAATTAGACTTAATTTAACCATAACTCACAATTGATGTACATTTCCTAAAGCATCTCCTTTTTGCAAGATGTTTATCATAGTTCTTAGTTAGTCCTCATTCTTCTCATTAGTTTTGTAGTGTATTAGAATATAACATATAAATCCTACCAAATCTTTGTCTATGTAATCTTTCAAGACTCTATTAATGATGTTCATGATGATTTTTGGAGCATCAGTGTGTCTAAATGGTATAACTATGAAATCATAGTTCCCTAACTTTTATGAAAACTAGTTTTTGTGATATCCTCATTCACCCTAAACGGGTAATATCCCAACCATAAAAACTCTATAGATATGTATTTTTTAAATGTTGTTGATAAAATAAGTCATCAACTCATTGTATAGGATCCATTTTGTTTATAATGATCTTGATGAGCTCATGATTATCAATGAAAAGGTGTGTTGACCCATCATTCTTCATGTCAAAGAGGACCAGTGAACCCCATAGTGAAGCACATGGGAGTATGAACCATTCATTAAAATTATCCAATTGTTATTTCTTAAGCTCATTTAGTTACAAGACAAACATTCTATATAGTGTCCTGGTTACTAGAAATTCTCCATGTATATGTTCGATTGAATAATAAATAATTTAGCTAGGTGGAAGACCATGAAATTTCTCAACAAACACATCAACCCATTCCTTCATAATATTAAAGTAATAAAGGATGATACTTTACTTATACTAAATCATTTTAGATTGATATATATTCTCATAGGACAATAATTCCATTTTTTAGGTGATTGTTCTAAGAAATAGTTATCCTCTTCCATATACCCGTACATAATCGGTGGTCGATTCCTTATATTGGTTGTAATTTCATTATGTGGAATTTAATGTTGGATTTATATGGAGAAATCCAATCCATTCAAAGAATTTTATTAAATTCTACCAAAGTGAGCATGAAAAGGTTCACTGAAAATTTCATCCCAAAAATTGTAATGGGGGAGGATTTATAAATATGGGATGCAATAAATTCCTCATTTTTCAATTTGACCAAAATCTTAACCTCCATGATTTGTGATGGTGTTTGAATAGTTCTACATATCATTTGTGATATAAAGGAATGCATAGAACCAGAATCAAGAAATATGTTCTCTATTATTTTATGAATAACTGGAAAATGTATCACAACTTCATTGTAGGGATCCACCTCAGTGGTTATGATGGAAAAATATCTCCCTTTCTAACTTGTATGTTATTTTTTGTCTCTAAAAACCCTTATCTTTGGGCATTGTTTTGTAATGTTTCCTTATTCCTTTCAGTAAAAGCAATGAAAAATGTGTTGAGGGTTGATCAAAGCATTACATTCATCCATTTCATTAGTGAGTTCCTCCTATAAGAAAATGTAAGCTAGTGAACTTCCTTCCCCAAGCTAAATCATTTATTAGCCCCCCATAGGCAAAATTGGGGTTCTTCTTTCTGTACCTTTGACAACTGGGAAGATCAAATTTCATATAACAATTTTATTAATCCATCAGACCACTAGAATTAAAAATCACCATCCACTTAATTTCCCCATGATAGACCAGGGATTCTCCTATCTCAATTTCAAATTAAAGGGAACATCGAATAATTTACTCTCATCTTTCAAAGTCTGGGGTTTCCTAGGCTTTTGGTAGACTAGGATTTATCCCACCAAAGAAGAATTCAACCTTGAATTCAAGGGTAATGAAATAGCTAAAGGCATATTATGGAAGTATTTTTAAGTTTTACTCATATGAACTAATTGATTAATAATCTTTTTTTCTTGAGGGGAAGAAAATATCTTTGCATTTTAAGTTTGAGAGTGAGAGGAAAAATTTAAAAAATCACCGTTTCCAAAATATGTTCCACACCACTGCATCAATATCTTCCGGAATCATCATATTTTTTATCAATTTCCACCAATTGTCAACTATTATCTCTTAAAAATAAACAGATTGAAAAATCATATCTTTTTTGAATATTTTATGGATAGATAAGATATTCTCAATGGTGTTTATCCATTATTTTATGATTAATGGATTACATGTTACATTGAAAGTTTGAGGCCTTTGTCGCAAAAAAATTCTCGATTGTAGCATTATCTCTATTGGGGGGTTAGAGGGGAGTTGGGTTCTTCTTTTGATAAAGGATTCTAATAACAACATGATTAAACTGATAGATTATTATCATATTAATAATGATTTCTACTCCCATCGGGTGAGAAATCACGTTGTGGCAGTCATCACAATGCTCATCAAATCAATTGTTTCCATGATTCATCCTATTTTCAGCCAGTGGTTAAAATAAAATAAAAATTAGTTAAGACTAATTAAAACTATTAAACACATAAATGAGAATTTAGTGACATTAATTCGATAACTTTTAAATTAATTTTTTTCCCAAACATATGAATTCCATAGATTCAATCTATGTTATGATCAATATATTTCGGATTATGTGTTCTTATGGGATTATTTTTTTAATCGCTTTTTAATAGTTCATAATGATATTGTTATGTTTTCAAATCATATACCCTGAGAGTGTCAAACAAGGCACATAGTATGGCCCATAGTCATGTACTAGGTTTACAAGAGTCTTGTATGGAACACTTTGTTAGAGTAGCTACTCAAAGGTATATTTGTGCCAAAACCACATCCACATGTATTATCAGAATAGTGATGTATTTTATAGATAAAACAGTTACTATATAACAATAACAAATTAGGTATGTTATTTGTACATAGTATTATCTCTAAGGCATTCACTAGATTTTCTTAATCATAATCTCAAAAATAACTAATCCATTCCTCTAATTACAACTATAAAAACCATTCTCATTATTTTTCATTAATAAATGATTTATTACATAATAGTACACCTAATACAACCTGAATTATCATTATTTATTTTGTCTTTATGAATTAGGTATTTTACATAACAACATAAAACATGGAATATATCATCTTTATAGAAGACATCCTTAACATGTTCATAATATTCCATCATATATAAAAATATATGAGATAGCCTAGGGACAAACATAAGAATGGGGTGAGCTATATAACATAGTAAGGGAATAAACACTAAATTATTAATACATGATATACAATAGTCATATCAATAAGGAATAAAAGGTAATTAATAACATGGCATGATATAAAATAATAATCATAACATGGAAAATGTGGTAACAACATAAAAAAATAAATCATAAAAATAGGACAAGGATAAACACACCAAGACACCAAGGTGGAAAAGTAACATAAATATATCTAGTTCACATCCTTTACTAACATGACATGTCAATATACAAATCATTACCCAAAGCATTAAAGTTCTATCTGGGTGAATCCATTATATTAATTTAATTATATTTCTTAAGTGTGTCACATAGATCATAAAACATGTATTCATTCATCATAAAAATTCATTCAATTATTAAGGAATAAATATATTTAATTCCATAAAAAAATTATATGTGCATAAATGTGAAAACCATTGATAGTTAATGGATACAGAATTCACTACGCATTTGTTTTTGCATGGAAAATTGTGGGGACATTTCGACATCAAATCAATGTTACTTAAAAGATCATAAAAGGGATTTATGAGAGAAAAATGGGTATATCATCATTTTCATATAAATCACATATTAAAGGGGATATATAAAAAATATCCCATTATAATGAAATGAGTATAAAATAAATTTTGAAAATATGTTATTTTAGTAAATGGTATAATAGGAAATATCCCACATGAAATCTCCACAAGTTAATGGTTATACATTAAGAATCATTGGAGTCTTAATGATAGTTAAACTGAAAATCTCATAATTTATACATTAAATTTATTGTGAATAAAATATTTAAGATCATATCCCAATAAAAGGAAATGGAATTTAATAGATAAAACCTAGAAGGATTTCATGAATGGAAATTAGAAGGGATAAATTCATTACAGAATTTCATCAATGTGACAGATTAGGTAAAGGTAAAAATAAGAGACAGTAAATTATAAATCATTAAATTAATACCCATTTTAATGTAGCTTATTTTTATAAATAAATAAAATCATAATAAATTGCAATTATGAAGGAAAATTTCAAAGGAGGTTTTTGAATTGAAAGAAAGAGATGAAGGCCCCTTACTTGAGTTAATAAATTAAAAAACATGGGTGGGATTCTGTTATAGATTTTTGGTAATTTTAGAGGAATATGGAAATTTTATGGAATAATATGGTTATGATCCAATAGTTTTAGTGAAAAAATGGTAGCTTGAGTGGATTTATATAAGAAAATTGGGAGATGTTTTTTTATTTTTCTTTTGGACTCTACATAATAACATAACCAAAAACACAAATCATACCCTGGTTTTTATCCATGGTTTCTTAAAAATGAGATTTTCTTCATTATTTTATAGGGTAATTTTCCTATCCTAATAATATAATTCCCCTACTTATTTGTATGTGAGTCACACTCATAATGAAATTATTTGAAAACCAAAAAATCTGATATATATTTTAGAGGATTCATAATAGATTTATAAAATAAATAAACTAAACTAAAAATGGTATTATATTAAATGGAAAAAATTTATATTTGGTCATGGATACCATTTCTATTAATTATTACATCACTTTTGGGTCATTATGATGTCATAAAGAATAGTGTATATTGATATGATATTTACTTATTACTAAAAAATTCGACCGTCTTAGAAAATTATGAAAAATTCACCATTGGATGATTTTGAAAATATAATTACAAAAAATAATATTAATTTTATATATATAATTTTTTAAAATATATAATTTTTATTTTTAAAATAAAATTGACATTTATTAAGAAATGTCATGTTTTTTTAATTTAACATTTTTAGACCAATTATAAAAATTATAATTGACTTCATAACAATTATGTGATCATTTATATTTAATAAAAATTATTTAATAATAATATTTTATTAAAATATTATTCATTTAAAAATATCATAAATATATTAGTTTAATTTTAATATTAACAAAAATATAAATTTTACATTATTGTATCAGAATAAAAAATGTTTACAATGTGATAATAATATGAAGAAAATATATTAATAATTATATAAACAATATTTTGAATATTAATATATCTATGACCTCGATACATACCCCTTTAATACACAACCATACCCCCTTTGAGTAAGGTGCACGATAGTGGGAGTTTCATGGGGAGGTTTGGCGAACATTATTTGTGTCATGATCTCGAGGAGCTTGAACTTCTCCCATAAATGGTTTCACACATACTTATGTTTTTAGCTCCAAGGTTCAGATTTTTCATTGGGAAATATAATAAATGATATCTCTCTCATATGTTTTGATAAATGGGCATTATAGGGTATAATCATACTAGTTGATGCCACCACTTCCTTTGTTTATATCGATTGGATTGGTTAACAAACAATATTTATACTAATCATTTGATCACTATAAAAAATGTTTAATATCAAAGGAAAACATACATAATAGCCTTTTAAATCTAATTTAGATAAAAAAATAAAATACTATAATTTTTTTAAATGGATATATTTTAATTAAATCAAGGTTTAATTATATTTAGAATAGTTTGTGTTGTTAAACTTACATATCATCTAACTCACCCTTTATTCTGTTTTCATTCCCCAAGTTATGAAGAAATGCATTGTATAGGATATATCTATGAAAGTTTATAGTTATAAAGATGAAAATAGGAGATTATTTATTTTACCTATAGACTTTAGTTTTTTTCATGATTTCCAATACAATAAACTATTACTTTCCTCATGTGTGTGTTTTTGTATTGTTATAAATAATATAAAAATGATATAATGCCTATGTATGATAATATTGTATTACTATAACCAAGATTATGGGATGGGATTAATATTATGGGATCATGGGGGAATCTACCATATTTATATTATTTAATTGTAAATAAGTGTTTGTTGTAAAGACATTTTATATATATTATGTTGATTATATTAGAAGAAGATAATTTTGAGAACATTATTTTATATGAAAAAAATTGATGAATCGTGTCATGCATGTGGACTTATTTATATTATGAGGATTTATTTTGTTATATATTATGGATTAAAATGTAATTTTTAGAAGATATTAAATTGTATTATGGATAAATTTTTTATTAAAAATAAGTAGTTTTAGAAAGAAGAAGTTAATTAGGATAAGTAGAGAATACAAATTAAAAATACAGTATATGAATTTTTTAGTTCTAAATATTTTCGTGCTTGAATAGAAGTTTCATTTTTTATATGTAATTTTTAGGAACGATTTAGTGCGGTTATTTCAAAGACACATACCAGAAACGTTATTTCTAATTTTAACAACACTAAATATTTTCTCAATGGCGAGGAATATCCAATTAATGATAATTGACTATAATCAAGATTTAAAATAATATTTTTTGGGATATAAATCTATTATGATGATAGTGATATATATCATAATGGATAATTCCATTAATTCCAATGATTAACTACTTTTAAAAAGTATTAAAAATAGTAAATCTTGGTTTTCATCATATATTTGGTATTTTATTTCCCAAAATATTCATGTATTCTTAAAATTTAAATATTATTATTCATTATAATAAATAAAAAATAGATTTCATTATTTAATTGTAATTGTATAGAAATAAAATGATAAATTTATTTTCCAAACCACCCATTGTGTTGTTATTCACCTTTAGACTACTTTAACAAGGACTTTGGGAATTGATTCAAACTTATTTATTTTTTATAGACTCATAATTTTATATAATTTAATTAATCATATCTCATTATACAAATTCATTTCTCAATGGTGATTTATCCTTTTATATTTAGTAACATTATATGATGGATAATGCTATTTTCATGGGGACCTTTATTACCATTATGAGATTTTTTATTTGTGGAATGATTCTTGATTTGATATTTTGGAATGAATATTTCAAGATATTTTTGAGAGCAATTCTTCATCTTGATAACCCATCTTGGTGATGTGTTGTGAGTCCATGACTTAGTATTATTATTTTATCTATTTTAATTATTATATATATAAATTCCCACGATTTTTTTTAAATAATTGGTTTTTCATATTTGGTTTTTGTAATCACCTTTTCATGGTCAATTTTGTGGTGACATACTTATAACAATTTAGACTGCTTTGAAATTATAGGTGATAAAAGGAAAATATGGGATGGATAATGTAATTCCTTATGGGTGACACACATGTAGTCATTATATAGATTCATTTTATATTATTCATCAAAATTTATATTTGGACAATGATTTTTATAATAGTATAGAGTTTTTATTATGTTTTTTAGTCATGTACATTTTGTATACTATATTGAGCACATATCATGAATAAATGAATAAACTATTTTTTAGTTTTTTTGATTCTATATCTAGTTTATAGTGGAATATTAATGATTTTCTACCATAGGGAAGAAGGTTTAATGTATTAAATTACATGTATACACTAAATCAATGCCTGTATATAATGATCTATGTCCCAATTACCGTGACTAAAAAATCATTAAGTCTTAAGAGATAAGTTTTCATATTTTAATTGTGGGTTCATTTTAATATTTTATTCCAGTTGTGGGGAATTTTTTATTTCAAATTTTATCTATGATTTATATGATATTTGATTCATTTTTATGTGTTTTTTAATATGGTTTGAGTTTTAAGGGGTTTGGATGCTCTATGTGAGGTTTGGGTGTGCTAATTAAAGGAAACCCTTAAAAAAGTGATAGAAAAAGGCCTCTAATATTTTTGTTTTCTCAACTAGTTTAGTAGTTGATCCTCTAGAGGATTACCCAAATAAAACTAGATTTTTTATGGATCCCATTATAGTAATAGTGGTCTCTATGTATCTTTTATTAAGGAATTAAATGTTCTTGTAACATCTTTACTTGAGGTATATTCTTTTTCAAGATTTAGGATGGTTTTTTATGGGGTTTTTATTTAATGGTTAGTGTTGGTGTCTTTTTAAAATGTGTATACATTTTATCAATGAAAAATAATTTGGACTACACTATGGTCTATGCACATTTTCTCTAGTGTAGAACATGAACACTATAGGCAAAGCCACAATGCACTTTATGGGGTCTAGTTCTATGCATAACACCTTATTGGGAACCCTATATTAAATGGAAGATATATAATGTACATGGTGGATGTGGGGACTATGGTTAGAAATAAAAGACTATGGATTCAAGGATAAAATATTTCCATTAGGTGTGCTTGGATTTAGGGTGTGGCGAGGAAAAGAAAACTACGATCATGATGAAACTCTTCTAGGTTTAGGGGTTATCGATTTTAAAAATTCGAGTTTCAAAAATAGTCACACGTTTTTAGGTAATGAATTAGGGTCGTTTATGAAAACATGGAGGATTTTAATGAGGGGTATTTTAACTCCACTTTAACTTGGTTTTCACATTAATTGATCCTTCTTTTTTAATTCATGTTCAAGTGTTTGGAATCAGATGATTTTTGGGAAGATTTTTAGTGTTCATTCTATATTAAGAAGACTTCCTTGGGTCACCTAATTTCTCTTTCCTATTTTTCTATTTATTTCCTCCATATATTATTTTTGTTATTGTTTAACATTTTTTTCTCATGGGGTAGATCTTGTTTGGTTGGGAAAAGATTATTTTTAATAAAAGGTATGTGATCTCTTATCATAATTTCCATTCTTGAGGGCATGGTAATTTTATTCATTAATATGAGAGTATATTTCTATGTAATAAACTCTATTTATTGTATTTTCCCTTTACTTGTAGTGTGCGGACGCAATTTTTGCTCTTGTGCTAACCCATGTGAGTGGTAGGAAGTTCTATCTGTTGTATATATTTGGTGAACCATAATTTCTCTAACTTTTTACACTTTTTCTGAATGATGATTAGAATGATTTTTTTTATTATTGATATGATTTTGAAGATGTATTTTATAATAATATGATTTAACCTTTATTTTGTTAAGAGAAATATATTTTCAGAGTACCAAAATGGTTTATGAGATTCATTTTTAAAGCATGGATTTTATGGAAATAAGTTTATTGGGAACATGATTTATGAAACCATATAATCCCTTTGAAGAATTTTGACAAGCTTATCACATGGGATTCACGGTAACCTAGAAGGGGTTTTAGTATTTCACCTTTTCCTTATTTAGAGATGATGTTCACTCAGGGGTTATTTCATTATTTCCTAGTTCTTTATATTTTATGGAATTAATTCTTTGAAACTATAGGGGGTTCATCCATGAATTGTACCTCTATTCCCTAGGTAATTTTATTATAGAGACTTGTTTAGTTCACTACGTCTTGAAATGTTTTCTTAGGCATGAGAAAACTAGTTGGTCCATACATATGTTTTTATAGGGGTGATAATTATTAGTATTTTATATATTTGAATATAGTTTTGATTTATATAATTTATGCATTATTTTATGGATTTTTTATTTGAACTATGATATGTGGAATCTATTTTAGTACAATAAATAGGAAAAATTATTTACCATGACTTTGATGTAAATGAGAAAACTATTTTATCATGATATGTTTTTTTATATTGAGAACATTGGGATTATTTGATTGAGAATTTTTTAAAAAACACTTTGGTGGGATCATACTAGGGGTTTTTCCCACACCATTCACACTCCATAATGGGTTTATATATTTTTTATCTGTTATATGAAAAGAAAAGATGATGTAGTGAGGTGGAATGGGTTCATGTAAGTAGGGCATGGGTAGATAGTGCTGACATGATGTGATGATTCCCAGATGCCACACAAAGTTGTTGTTGATAGTTTAGGATTATCTTGGGTTTTTATTATTGATTTAATTATAGAAATAACATTTTTGGATTATTATTATGTCATATAATTTTTTGTTATCTTTATCTACATGTATACCATGTTGTTTTTTTATATTGCCCAACATTTTTACTCAGGTTGTCACTAAATTCTTTTTTTCTAGTATCTGTCTTATGGGGATGATGAATGACATTCATATCTTTTAATTTTCCAGTTCAACACCATGTTTAATGGGTTTTTTGGGTAGGGTTATCATATTATCTTATATAAAGAGGTATATATGAAACTGTTACCTTTTTGTTGTTTTTTAAGAAGGATATAGTATTTTTTGGGACATAATGGGTATATTTTGAGTGAGTTTTAGGCCATACCTAATCATAATTATCCATAACTAAAAAATATATTTTGTGTTTTGTGGCTCCTATGCTGGGTAATGATCTAGATCCCAATATCTACTTATTCATTGTTGGTGTAAACTATGATTATTTATTTATATAATAATATCATCCTATGTAGTATTATATATAATAATAAATTCAATCCATCTTTAAATGATTATATAGGATGGTGTAGTGGGAAATTCTTCTCAAGTGAATCCTTTTATTGATCCAAATATCATCATGGATATCATGCATGTAATTTATTTTGTGGATCAGAATGTATAAACTTTTAAGATCCATTCTAATGATTCACAACCAGGATATGGAGGATACAAATATCATGTTATATAGTTCATATTAAATAGGTCACAATATTTTAAGTGTACTAATAAACCTTTAGAGATAGAAGACTTGTTGGATAAAATCGACCACTTCTTTAACATAATGGTGGAACCTAAATCTATCAGGGTGAAGTGTATGATGTTTAATATTTATCATCCTAGAAAGAGATAGTGGGAATTTATGGTTAAAGTGAATTGGAATTTTTTCGTTGATTGTAAAAAGTTCATGAACATTTTAATTATTTATTTCTATTTTAAATATTATATGATGGAAATGTGAAAGGAGTTTGTTTCTATTGCGAAGGAAGATCATCCTGAGATATATTACACCATCCATTTTGCTATGTTTTTTCATTTTTATCCATTTTTTGTAATAAATTATAATATGAAGGCTCAAAAATAAATGCATGTCTTGTTACATGATATCTTATCATAGATATATGTTATAAATCTCATAATCTATATAGAAATGGTTGATAAGTCTATAATGATATTTATTGATTTGGCTAGAAATTCATTCATGTTTTTTCCATTCCACCTAGTTGTATTTACAGTGGAATAAATTGGAGAATGTTGAAGAGGCATGATAACCGAAGAGGTGGGTAAGGAATCTCTCAAACGTGGGATAGTTCTACTCCATCCATAGGGTCTAGTAATAAACCCTAGAAATGCAACAAATGTATCAAATTAAGGCACACATAATGTTATTTCCCATCACCTCCATTGAATTATAGTTCATGTGGTCAATGATGAAATATATATATATATTCCTAAAACCTATTCAATTACATTATATGGTTATAGATCATCATCACTAAAGAGAACTATAGAATAGTAAAAAAACTCAATGTTAATATAGCTCAGAATAGAAACATCCACATTGAAGTAGTTTCACATAATGGATAAGATCCCAGAAGAATTTTATGTTTTTGTAGAAAGAATTAAGGGTACCAATTTATGTTGTACCTTCTATAAAACAAATTTTTTTAACACTATTTCCTCAAACACTTTTATTTCTACTATTGATTTCAATGTATTGAAACTTATGATGGAGATCTTGTCCTATTTTTAAGAATTGGTGATACCACTTATTTAGAAGAAGTAGTAGGGGATTCATTTCCCTTCGTGTTACCTATCAATAGTGGAGTTTGAGTTATCATAAGACATTTTAGTCTATGATCTGGATATTTTTCAAATTATCATTGTGATAGATTGGATGTTTTCTCACTAAGATGATATTTATTATTGTCATCTTCATTTTTCATTCATTTTTTCAATGGAAGATCTCAGGTGTTTTATGGAGAGTGAAATCTGAGGTCCATTTTTGTTGTATATCCTCAACTAGAAAATTAGAATTTTTATCTTCTTATGAGGTTGAGCTTGATGATATATCTTACCCTGCAAAAATTACCTTGTTTGTATTGTTTATTTTATATTTTATCAAATGATTTATTCTGTATTCCTACACAAAAGGAGGTTGATTTCTCCATTAATTGATTTTTACTATGTATCAACATTTATACATTATTATAATATAAAACATTGTATGTTAAAAGAGATTATGACCCAGATACACATCTTTTAAGGTAAAGCATTTATTCATCTTATTTTTTAATCTTAATATCACTATATTCTCTTTTCCATGAAGGATGATGGTTCAATTCATATCTACAATGATTATCAAAAGATTAATCAGGTAATAGTTAATAATTAGTATCCATTTCCACATGTGGATGAACAATTTGATCACTTAAAGGGGGGAAAATTGATTTATGATAGCTGTTATTTGATTATGATATCGCCAACTAAGAGATAAAGAGTTAGAAATATCAATGGAATATTTTTGGAGAATGTGTAGTCCCTATGAATATCTTATGATATTATATTTCCAAACTGACACTCATTTTTGGTTTATGGAATGGTTGATCTTCATATTCTTCTTGTATCTTGATACTTTTATGGTGGTATTTATTTTTAATACCCTATTCAATTTTATAACTGGGTATCTTCTAGAGCACCTTTCGAATTAAGTTGATGTATTATTGAAATGTCACCATCTTTATAAGGATTTATCGAAATATTATTTATGGATTCAAGAGGTGATATTATTGGTGTATGAGATTATATAACAAGGCCTGTATATTAAACCTAAAAAGGTGAAAGATATTATTTCTATTGAAGAACCTGAGAAAGTCTTCATGATATATAGATTTATATAACAAACATGTTATTTATCAATGATTTGTAAAATATTTCTTGATGACAGAATCACAACTGACTTACCATACGAATAAAGGGGTGAAATTCCAATGGGATGATAAGTGTTAGGCCTTTCTTGATGTGTAATTCCAATTGGATGATAAGTGTTAGGCCTTTCTTGATGGGTAGTAATGGCATTAGACATTAGCTATTATTATGGTATTATTGGAATCTTTAGGTGTTAGACTAAGATTCATTATTATATAGGATGATGTTGTGGTGGCGTAAATATCGTTTTAGCAACATGTGAAGAAAAATCTCACTAATGACATAGAGGTAACTACTATTATCAATGATCTGAACTATTACAGAAAAACTCTTTTCAATGAGTGGTTCATAGTCTATAAAATTTAATTTAATTTAAGTTATAAATTATATCAAATGCACATGAACCTCAAAAAATGAGATGAGTGGATTATCTCCATATATTTTACATTTACATCACATACACACCTAGTAAAGATAATTATTTTGATTATTCTCTATGTAGGACTTTTTTTCTCTATCCATCCTAGAAGTAAAAGAGGAGTTGAAATTATGAGTGTTTCCCCAACTTACATCTGTATGAAAAAGAGGTTAATTCCTGAATGGTTTTAACTAGTTTTCAAATATCATCATATTCTTCTGATTTGATTGTGTGTGATCATGTGAGGGACGATGAGCTCAGAGGAATATGTGAGTCCTAATATGGTTGGGTGGCCATCCTCAGTTAGTCTTTCCCATTTAATTGAATTATTCCGAATACAGATCAGTATATAATCCCTTAATTTATCATAAATATGGTGTTTAATGATTTTAATAGTTCATTATGGGTCATTAATCTGATAAATACTAATATATATAAAGATATGTGATAAAATATTTAGTGGTTTCACTTGAGGTGTGACATTATTTATTATTTGTCATAATGATACACCTTCGTGAAGATTATGGAAAATCTCCTTAAGACTTCTGGTATACTTCATCCTCTTCTAGTATGGATATTGAAATGGTACAAGTTATGCATACACATAATAGTTGGTTATCCATGAATACCCTAAGAAATTTTTTTACCTAACTGGTGATTATTTAGTTAAAAAATTCACCTCATTTTATATTGATTAGGGACCCCAATAAGGTTGATGATCTGTGTTACTAGACATGAATTGAATTGTGATGTTTCCTAGGGTTCCTTAAGACATTATTTGACAATGATACTAAGATTAATTCTATGTTCTATGAAGATATCTAAGAGGATATGGGGACTCATGTCATTTTGAGTATAACTTCTCAACCACATGGAGATGGAAAATGGAGCATGGTATTGAAATTCTATTTCATATTCTCAGTATCCATGTCTTGGATTTTATAAGGTCATGGTATATTGATATGAGATGGGTCAGGATCCATTAATAACATAGTTACCAATCATTTATCTGAAGGGATACTTCTATGGTGTTTTATGGTAACCTTTTTCTGTCACCACTTTATTGGTTATAGGTGGGTGATTCAACTCTCGTGGGACCAAGTATCATTCATAATATATGTATGAGGATACAATATATATTCCAATGATTTTTTATAGGTTATATTTGGCAGAAATATTATATGGGTCATCAAAGAGGTCCACCAGAGTAATCTATAGGTGACTGTATATTCTAGAAATTTTTCCCTTCGATTTCCACCATTTCATAGGTAGGTTAAGGAAGTTGGTTATGAGATACATGGGATCATTAAGACGATTTTTTTGATTGGATAAGTATTGCATTATTTTTCATTACTAACTCATTCAACAGGTATCCATGATGTTTTACAAATATCTCATTGAAAGAGGTGTCATCCCAATCCTTACCATTTTCCAAACTTGGAGGTTTTCGAGTTTGATCGAGGCATGTTTATCATCTATCATAGACTGGAGAATATTGGATTTCAGATGAATTTTTTGTGTGGGAAGTATATTTCATTATTCAGAGTTTCGGGATGCATGAATAATTTTCACACAATACATTGGAATATGAATTTCCACTAAGAGAAAAGTGGCCTAATATCATCTTGGATTATCTTGCTTATGTATTTTTTTCTGGGGATAAAAATTTCCCTGGTGGGTACTAGAGTAATGATCTATTTATAGTTTATGGATAGTTATTTATGGGATTTAGATTCATTTTTTAATGTTGGGTTCTTTTTAAAGGGTGTTTGGTTTTATATAATGTGAAGCAGGTTAGACCACACCATGGAACATGACATTTTTCAATTGGGAAGAACTTGTACACCCTGAGAGTATAAACCACACCTAGTGTAGGGAGTGAAATCAGGCATAACATGTTAGTGATAACCTTTTATTTCATGACCAATAATTCCTTTCCATGGTTGTGGTAGAGGACATGTAATGTCGTAAAAAACTAAGGATTAAGGGTTGTGGTGTTCTTGATGGGTGTGTTGGGATTCAAGGTGTGGTGTAGCTGATACAACCACAATCATGGTGATCATCCACCAAATTATTGTGTATTATATTTTAGAAATTAAAGATTATAAATTGTTTGAAAATTTTAATAGAATGAATTATAATAATTTATAGAAATGTGGAGGATCATTAAGATATGTCTTTTAATTCTTCTTTGATTTTTTTTCTAAATGATTATACTCTACGTATTCATTTACTATATCTGGTTCTAATTTGGATGATTTTTGGAAATTTTCTATGATTCTATTAAACATTTGGGTTAATTTATTAGATGTTATTGTTATTCATACCTTTTAAAATCCTTATTCCTTTGATTAAATCTTACATTTCTTGTTGGGTATTTGGTTCTTAAGGGATGGATATTGATTTGTTGGGTGATGATTTTATACTTCACAAGGTATTCAATCCATTTTCTTCTCATAAAAACATTTAATTTTGTAAACATGATTCTAATAAGTGGGGAAAAATGTCTAGGTCCTCTTATTAAATTATTTTGTGTGACCTTTCCTTTCAGTGCATAAATCAGATTATTGTAATTGTATGAACCCAATTATGGGGTAGGTGGTTCTTTCTGTAGTTTATTATTATTGAACAACTTATTCATTCTATTTCTAACTTTTTTCCTCAAATATTATTGGAATTATTTTTCATATTCTTGATATGAATGTGTAAATGATTTGTCATAAAATATGTTTCCCTGTTATTTTGGTAAAAGATATATGTTTAAAATAAACCAATATAGTCTATCAACTATGATATGAAATACTATTTTTGGGGGAAAAGGGTTATAACAAAATTATTTCATGAAATTATAAGATACCATTAATATGTTTTAACATACAAATTATAAGGGCACCATGGGTACCGTAGAGGTTATTTTAGTGTCTCACATTGTCCTTGATTCTAAAGGAGGTTTGTCCACAATGAGTTCATATGTTCCCTAATATCTATTGTTCAAGGGACATGATACTCTAAAACCATTGGGGTCTTATCCATGTTAGGTTTCCCTATTCCCAAGGCCTTGTTGTTCTATAGATTTTTTTGTGCACAATGTGAGTACATGATTACTGAGGTATGAGAGAACATGAAATACTGGACCTATTTTATACGTGGGCTGATCTCTATTGTTCTTTTCTTTGATTGAATCTATTTTTGATATGGATAAATGAAGCGTTCTTTAAAAAATAGTTTATTATAAAACATTTAGTGACATGTGTTGTATGGAATATTCTTTATAACTATCAAATGCTTAAATTATTTACCTTTTTTTTCAAAAAAATGTGAAAACTATTTTATCTTTCTATTTTATTCATATATCTATCATATTTAGATTATTTAATAGAGATTATATATTGAAAAATTTGATGGGATCCTGCTAGTATTGTCTTTCTCACACCTTACACCATCCCTCGATGGTGTGTGGACCTTGTTTTGTCTGATGTGGGAAGGGTAAAGGAAACCAAAATAATGTAGTAGGGTTTCATTTTAGTTAGAAATGGGTAGTATATAGTGACACGGTAGGGTATTTTCTACATATCTCAGGGATTAACATTCTATAGTTTTGGTTTTCATTTATTTTGTCTTATTCTTATAGTAGTATAACTACATCTCTTCTTTTATCATTATGTATTTTTTATATTATTATTTATTTTTCCAACATGTATTCCATGTTGGTTTTTTAGATTATGATAATCATTCCCTATTATTATTTTAGGATGTCTGTGTGCCAGTCCATGAGGATTAGGAACACCCTTTGGGTATTTCAGTGATCAATTTTAAGGTTTAGTTTGTTGCGTTTTTTTGTAAAATTAATAAAAATATGTAAATAAATTATCCACCCTCAAATATACTTTTCTTGAAATTATTGGTCGGGAGGAAGTAGGACTGATTGGAATTTAGGGGTATGTTGTGAGAGATGTTTTGCATAGATCTCAAAATAAACAGCATTAAGTCACAATGGAATTTTTGTTTATTCATTTTCTATGTTGGGTTTTAATCACAATCTCAAAATCTCCTTATACTATTTTTATTTAAATTAGGATTGTATCACTATTTGATTAGATCATTTATTTTTGGGGTATATAAAACCATGCATCTAAGAAATCATTAGAGGTTTCCTTAGGATGATGTAGTAGGGAATGATTCTAAATGTAATCCTACAATCAATTAGATTCTCATAATGTTTTTTAGAAGGATTTTTTATAAAGGATCATAATTTACATCCTATTGAAAACCAATCTAAAGTGGAACAACCAAGATATGGAGGATACAAGGGTTGAGTAAAAGAGTGTATATAACAAAAGTCTACATCTATAAAAGGGTACTAATGAACCTCATAATGTTGACGAATGAATGAAAAAACCTAATAAACTATTATAATTAATAAATAGACCTGAATCTATCAAGTTCATATACCCAATTATTATGATTGAGAGAATTATTAGGAGGTGGTGGTACTCTAGGGTTCTAGTGAAGAGGCATGCAGTTTGGGGGGGGGGCAGGACATCATGAATCTTTTGTTTTTGTTATTTCATTTAGAGTACATGATTATGAAAAACCATATTTATTTAATTTACTTTTAAAATGGATATTCGTTAGAGATAGTTTACTCCAACTATTATTGAATCTCACTGGTTTATTACATAAATGTTTCATTAGGTTTTACAAAATAGAGGATCATTTAATGTATAGTTTCTTAGAAAGAATATATATAATACCTGAAAAAACTAATCAATATTTTAATCCACTTTAAAAAATTAATGATATGATATTCCTTATTAAAATTACAACATCCCATTAACTAGTTTTATACATCAATTTAATGGGTGAGCATAATTCCCAGTAAGGGAAAACAAGGGAACCAATTTACATATGATCTTATGGAAAATGAATAAAAAATGTGGAATACCATTATGGTATGAAAAAGAGAACATGAGGAATATAATAAATAATATAACATGAATCATATCTTGAAAATATGTATTCTACATTTAAAAGAGATATTAATTACCGTATAACCATGGTTTATCACTGAGGTGTCATTAAAATTACCAAGGTTATACACCAAGGTATTGTAAAACATGTCATATATATAGACTAAATTCTTTACCCAATGCATTTGATATATATCATGAAAAAAATTAATATGTATTAATCATTGTGACCCAAATATATCCCAAAAAAATATTTCATAAATAACATGTTGAGAATAAAAGAAAGGAGTTTCATATAAAATGAATGGAATTTTGAAAAAGTTCATAAATACAATATATTTATTTCATTTATAACACACATAAAGGTAATGAGGGCCACATGTATGTCAATACCATAATAAAATAAACAATTTTTACATATTGGTGAATATAACTAGAAAATAAATAGGTCTATTTATTCATATAAAGAATACGAAACTAAATTTCTTGAGGAGAAGAGTGAACTTTTTAGAAGTAAATTCGGTAGTATAATGGGTATTAAACATGGTGTTATAAAAGGGTAAAACGATAGGGTAAAAGGGTATGTCATTCATATAACAATCTTAATATAGCAAGGATATAATATAAATTAGATAGAATAACTAATTTTGTAATTTTTAAAGGCATACCACATAAAAAAGGGGAGTTTTAAAGAAATTATAATTTGATATTTCCCTTAAAATGAATAGTAGTTCCTTAAATTTGATGATTGAGACCTTGGAGGAGTGAGGATTCTTTGGAAGAACTCATTGGGAGGTAAAACGTTTAGAAAATCATGGATGATGAATTGGGAGTGAATAGTAATATAGTAATGGGTGGGTATTTGTTGAAAAAGTGGGGGATTTGTTTATAAATTTCTAAATAAAGGCCTTGGACACCTAGGTAATGCTACAAACGAAACCAAGGGATTTCATATGATATTTACCGAAAATATTGAAATATTGGGAAAACTATTATGTAATTTCCATAAACAATAATTTTCCATCATTTTATATTAATTATATTGACATGGAAAAATAAATTTTTCAAAAATTATTATTTTTCAAAAAATAACATTTTCAAAGATAGAGTTTCCATTTTATAATTTTGAAAGTAAATTATATATTTGGAGATTGGTTAATATTAATTAAAATACATTATGGTAATAAAATAAAATATTTAATACTTTAATTATGTTTAATTAGTTATAACATCATTATTACATAATTAGGAGGTCATTAATGTAATAAAAACTCAAACTGGATTTTTACTATTCATGAAACAAATATATTAGAAAATTATCATAAATTACCTTTAACCTAATTTCAAAATTATTATCTTAAAAATGATATTTATTTTTTCATAATAATTCTATAAATTTGATAATATTAATATTTAAATATAAAATTAATTATTTATTAAAAATAATAATGTATTGAAAATGCATAATAAAATTTCTGACACTTAAGAATATAAAATTATTTTATCATTGACTTTAAAATATGAGTTTTTTAATAATAAAATTTCATTAAAATAATCATTATTAATAATATTATAATTTATTATAATTATTAAAATTATTAATAAAAATAAAATTTTTGTCCGAAAAAAACAATGTATCTAATCTGTAACATTTTTATTATAAAAACTATTTTTAAAATAGAATTATTGGAAGTATAATTTTATTTATACAAAATAATTACATATAAAATAACTAGTTCCTTGACACATATACCATTATTACCCCAGCATACGATTAAAGGGTAAAGTGTATGATATTGATTGATTCATGGGGAGACTCAGATAACATCGCTTTTGTGGTAATTTTCACTAACTTCAACTTCTCCCATAGGGAATTTCGTTCAACTTTCTATTGTGGAAACATAGTTTTTCCTTCATTAAGAGTGAAACCCAGTGGTTCTACCTACCTAAAAGTTTCTAAAAATGGCCTTCATACAACACAAATTTACTATCTGAGTCCATATTTTTTCCTTTTTGAATTAACTATCATTGTAATTTCTAATTTTAAACTCTAATTATAACATAAATTTTTTTATCAATAATATTTTTTCCATTGATCATATTAACCAATGGTCATATTTGACCATCAGTTATATAATGGTCACAAACTAATGTCATCATTTCAAATTATACTCACTTAATTATTAAATATATACAGTTTTGTTCTGTATGATACAATATAACATATATTTTTAGGAAATAATTATAATTAAAAAATTATTGGTTGTTACAATTGTTTTTTAGAGATGGTTCATTTCCCCCAAAAGTTGTTAATTATTGATATGATGAAGGCTAAAAAGTACATGCAAGTATTTTGACAAGATATCTAATCACTTGTTTTTATATTGAATCTCACCACCCATGGTGAAATGTTCTATAATTATGTGATAAAATAGATTGATTTATAAAGACATTAAGGATTTATTGGTATTCCCCTTCCATATAGTGGAAATTCTAGTACCACACAATAGAAAATCAGGAAGTGAAAAGATAATATATGGGTGGTGGTATCAATCAATAGTGTTCCATTTTTAATCCATTCAATGAATCCCATAGTGTACCATTTACCTTTTACCAGTGTTGAAACATATGATACACCTAATTATTTGGCCATATAGATATGAACAATTACAGTGCATGTGGTCATCAAGGTCTTCTATAAATATTATTTAGTGATCTATAAATTTCATGACATTGTTATATATCATCAGTTCTAAATGGTGCATTTGAATATTTAGAGGGATCAAATTCAAATAAAAACCAACTCTAGGACTCTAATGTTATGTAATTTCATGCATTAGATGAGTTGTTGGAGAAATTTTATACAAGTTTAGCTATAGTGAGATGTACAATTTTATCCATATTCTATTTCAATCAATTGATACTAGTTCCATGATCCCATTTATATCTTCCCATTTTGTGGATGATTTAAAACATCAGATGGATATCATATCAAATAAAATGGAGTTAGCGATGCATCTTGTCAAGAGGAAGGAGAAAGGATTTGATTTTCATTGGTGTTCACATTATATAAGATATGTTTATTTAGTCATGTGATTTCAAGTTATCCTCATAAATATTTTCAATGTTTTTATTAGGGCTTCTTGGTTGGTTTCTCATCAAGATAATAATGATTGTTATAATCATCTTGCTTAGTATATTTTTATCAATCATAGATCCTTTGTGTTTTTCCGGAGACTTGGAATTTAGGGAAAGTTGTGTAGGAACATCATTCCCAAGACATAGGATAATTTAGTTAACTTATGTGGTTCATCGCAATGATGTATCTTCCTATTCTGACATTCCCTTGGATATTCAGGATTTTATATAGGTTTACTCAAAAAAAATCATTGGTCTTCGTCCAGAAAGTGAGGTATAATTCTCCATCGATTTAGTTCCTAGAACATATCTAGATTATTTACCATATTATAGTATCACACTTGTTGTGTTGAAATACATTAAGAACAATTTAATATGATATCTATATAATGGATTTATTCTTCAAAGTGATTGAATGTGTGAGGCCCATGTGATCTTTACTAAGAATTTTGATTATTACCTTTATCTATATATAGATTATAAAAATCTAAATCTAGTAACCATTATGAATAATTATTTTTCCCCTTGGTGGATGATCATATTGATTAGCTAAATGGAAAAAGTTTTTTCAAAAACTGATTTTTTATCCTCATATTAGAGTTAATTTTTCATATATTCTAAATAACACTATCAAGAGTAGTTTAACCCATTATGAATAACCTTTCTATAATTTGTACTTAAATATTATCCTATAATATTTATGGACTAGATAAAATAGATATTAAAATAGTATACTAATAAAACTATTGTGGTATTCATGTTTGATATCGTAGTCAATTGATGAACTATATAAAATAATTAGTTTCATCTAAATTCTTATTTTTGAATCTTGAGGATTCATCAAATTTATAAAAAGTAATCAAAATTAATTTTCATAGATCTGAGAGGTGAACTTCATGGGATATGTGATTTGGGAACAAGGATTATTTGTTGACCATGAATAGTTTAAAGTTATATATTCTTGGTAAGAACTATATAATATCTATGATATACAAGGTTTCATATGCCTACTTAGTTATTATTGTTAGTTCATAAAACATTTACCAAAGATGACAAAAATTATGAATTCCCTTTCCAATAGAGGGGTGAAATTCACATGGTTTTCTAAGTGTTTGGAGACATATGAAGAGTTTAAATAGATTATGATATAATTTGTATTTATGATCTTTTTGGATCATGGTACGGGATAAATTGTATATTGTGTTCCTTCTAGTGGATGATTGTGATTCATTATCATAATAGAAGCTCATGTGGTGGTGTATGGTTCTCATCATCTTCATCCATATGAAATAATTATCGGATTCATTATTTAAAACTCTCCACTGTTATGAAAGAACTCAATCACTGTAAATCCTATATTTTTTTAGAGAGGTTCACTATCTCTTCAAATAATATGATCTTAATTTATATATTCTCATATAAACATGAGATCCTCAAGGAAATGAGATGGGTGAAGTGCCTCCTAAAATTTGACATTTATATAACCTACACCCTTGGTATGGGTCATTTTTTCTATGATTTATTATTGGGACATTTCCACCTAAGTATGTCATGAATGATAAAGAGGATTGGAACCTTATGTGAATTCTTTGTCAGTATCACATTAATATTTTAGTAATTGATTAAGGTATGGTTATGATCAGGGTTTAGTTTTTGTCATCATTACTTGAGTTAATTTTACATGTTTAATAGTAGAATAATTATATTATAGGTATCACGGAATCTTGATATTGTTGGGAGACATTCCCTCATTGGTCTCTCCCCTCTAATGGAATTTTCCACTTAGGGATCGGTTCATCATCCCATTATATTTCAGAAACATTGTATTTCATGATTTTTATAGTTCTTCTTGGGAAATCCATGGTAGAACTAAAATGATTTATTATGAAATTACTTGTATTTTCTAGTTGATGGGTATAATGAATGATATTGTTTATTATGTTTCTCACAACTACACCTACCAATAAATTTAGGCAAAGCACCCGAATCAATTTTTATTTCCTCATTTATTCTATTTCTAGTGCAGTAATAGGATGATGTATTCATGGACATATTTTTGGGATTACCACTAAATCTTTGAGGGAATAATATTATCTAGGTGGTAACAGATCTTTTGATAAAGCTAGATAATTTCACTCAAATTAGGGACACCACTAAGGATAATGATCTTTGTAATGTGTATGTGTTAGAAATTGTATGGATGTAGGGGTAACCTCTTCCGTTGTCTCCAAAATGGATCTTAGATTTACTTCTTATTTTATTAAGGTCTTCAAGACATTATTGGGACACATTTTAGGTTAAATACTTCGTATCAACATTTTGTAGATTCTAGAGGATATGGTATTTGCCTACATTATGGGTATTATATGATCTTGGGATATAAATCAATGACTGGTTGAGTTCACATATAATATATATTATAAGTCACATATTAGAATGAATATTTTTTGTCTTTGTATAAACTCCCATTCTGGTCACCTCTTAATTGGTCGTAGGTTGTTGAAGCCTCTCTCGTGGGACTATGTATCATTTAGATTATGTTTCCGAGGATCCTGGATATTCATTGAATATTGGTAACTTCTTATAGGAAGAGAAAATATTATATGGACCATTATAGAAGTCATTTGAAGTTTTATGTGGGTGATAGGTAATTCTGTAATGTTTCATATAGATTGAGTCACTATAGACTATGGAGGTAAAGAAGTTGGATATGAGATATGTGGTACCATTGGAGATCGTTGAGTGGATAGGGAATGTATCTCATCAGTTTGTGTTACTATCCCAACTGGTAAGTATCCATGACGTTTTCAAAATATATTATCTCAATAGGTATAATTTTTATACTTTCTAGTTTTTCAAGTGTTGAGATTTTTTGTTTGATCCAGAAATATTAGTTGAGGAGAAATCAATTGAGATTGTTGACTATATGATGAATGTTCTACATGGGATGTTTTTTCCATTAGGAAACGTTCTATATGGGAATGAATTATATTCTCATGATACTTTAGATCAATTTTTTTAGTGACTGAATAGATTCTTCATCTCATCATGGACCTTACTTCTTCTATGTGACTTTATGAGGATAAAAACATCTATTTTGGGGAGGTTATCACATCGGAGCTTAAGTTGTATGATTTTTTTTGAGATTTGAGATGGTTCATTTTGGGTTTAAAATGTGTTCCATAATAATATATTCTTTTTAAATCATGATTTTATTTATTATGGGATATCATGATTGACCAAACAATTTTCCAAGCCATTTTTCACATGGATAGAACATGTATATAATGGGAAGATCCACCATTCCAACTGTAGGGAATGGTCATGAACATATCATGTTAGTTGTTTCCCTATAAAACATGAGTAATAAGAATGTACCAAAGTCATGGTGTAGGTCATGTATAACCCTAGGAAAATTACATTTTAAGGCTACTACATGTTATGTGGGAATATTAGGCTTCATGGTGGGAAGCAGTCATGACTACCATGGCCATAGTGAACATTCGTGGTGTTGTGGTGTTGTTTAATTTTGAAATTCGAGCATCCAAATCTACACCATATTTTTTTAGGGAAGTATTTTTTATTTATATAGAAACAAATGGAATCATTATTATGGTTATTTTTATTATTCTCCAAATCATTTTCACCACTATTAAACCATCCATGTTCATTTTTGATCCATGGTTTTGAGTGAGTTGATTTTGGGAAGATATCGGGGATTCCTTTTGGTGTTACAAAAACATAATAGGGTGATACGGTTCCTCTTTGTGTGGATAATTCATCTTTAATTTATCCATTCCTATTTATTATTATAGTTTTTTGGTTTATGAGGGATTGTTATTATTTTGTTGGGTGCATATTTCATGTTTTACAAGGTACGTGATCTATTATATTATTTGTTGACATTGGTCATATGGAAACTTGATTCTATTATTTGAGAATCTATATCCAGGGAGTCCTCTTTCTTTACAGTTTGTATCCATTCCCTCCAATTTCTGGATCTCATTGTTGTTTTCATTTAAACCATGGTGTGAGGTATGTGGTTCCATCTTTAGACAATTTTTGGTGAACTAATCATGAACTTTTTTTCTAACATGTTTTCTAAATAATGATTTGAATAATTTTTGATATTCTTGATTTGAAAGAATAAATAGTTTATGATAAAATATATTATTAAAATTTTTTAATAAATTAAATATGTTTTCAGTGAAAAAAATTTATTTATGGAATTGGTTTTCAAAGAATTGTTGTGATGGAAAAAGTTTTGTTTTCATGATGTATTGTGAATTCAAATTATCAATTAGATATATTTTTTCATATATAAAACATGGAAGACATGGGAAACTAGTAGAGGGTATTAGTGTAGGGAATTTATATATTTAAGTGGGATTTTCACTCATGGGTTGTTCCTCTATTCCCTTGGCTCGGTTTTTCTATTGGAATTATTTTCTGGCACATTTGCATGTTCATCCATGGGGTGTTACACACTTCTCTAAGACCTGTTTTTATGGAATTTTTTTCGTTAATATATTCTTTACATGAGTATTGAGGAATGGGATACCTATATAACCTAAACATATGCTATAATAGAGGTGATATCCACTATTAATATATTTTTCTATCTCTGGTTTTGATTAGGATAAATGTTGCATAAAATTATAATTGGTTTATTTGAAAATGATCTTTGAGTGTTGTTATATGGAGTCCAATTTAACTTTATAAAATGTGGTTCATTTTAACATAATTTAGATATAATTTTTTAAATTTTTTATCATTCCATGTTTAGAATATATTGATCATATTGCGATTACTTGATAGAGACATGATATTTGAAAAATTGGTTGGATACTACTTGGATTGTTTTTCTCACACCCTCAACAGTCCTTCAGTGGTGTATAAATCATGTTTTTACGATGAAACAAAGTAAAATGTGTATATGTTAGGTGGATGGATTTCAAGATGGATGGGAATGGGTAGCTTGTGGTGGCATGGTTGGATGTTATACACATATCACATATATTATATGTTTGTAGTTTGGGTTTCCCATAGGTTTATCTTTTTTCATTAGTTCAAGTGCTACATATATTAGTTTATTATTATGGAATAGTTAATTTTTTGTTACATTTATCTTTATTTATTCTAGGTTTTTTTAGAATAGGAATATAATTCACATGATTTTTTTGGATTAATGTTTTCTACTCTCCAGCCTGTTGGGATCGATAATTTCCATTAGTTATTACCATAATCTAGTTTGGGGAGTAGTTTGATGGGTAGTACAGGTTGGGTAATGACATTGTTTTATATAAAATCATTAAATCGTCTAATGAGGGATCCTTAAAATAGAATACCCATATTCATGAACCTTGGGATCTACTATATATCCATCTCATTTCCAACATCTTGTCCTTGGATCAAATGGGAATCAAGGTGGATTCTTCAATTTATTCAATGTTTGATCTCTCCCTCTCAACTCAACTTCCATAAAGTTCTCTTCGTATGTAATTTAATTTTCTTTTGATATGTATTATTTATTTTTAATTCTATAATCCATGGTCAAATCAACATGAATCTAAGGGTTTCCACTTCTCTTTGTTAAAGTATGTTTCTATGAGTTCATTAACTTTCATTCATTTTTTTATCTATAGAGTAATTTAGTTAAAATTTATTTTTGGGATTACAAGGTTTTATGGTTTATATTAGCGAATATTTTATTGGATGTAATTAGGTTATTGGAATATTATATCATTGAATTAATTTTAGAGGTTGATCAAATTAGTTTCCTTCTGGTTCTTAATAGTTCTTTTATTAATTTGGTGTTATATTTGGGTTTATGTAGTTATATACATATGTTTTATTGTTTATTAGGTGTTTCTTGGTGATAATCATGTTGTTATATCTCAACTATATACCGAGTAAGTGGTATTTACTCACCAAGTTATTCTCAAGATATTCTTATAATATTCCATCCATTAGTTTTATATAAATTAATAAAGAATATTTTTTATATTTTTAAGTTATAAATAAATTTCTCAACTATATTTCATTTGAAGGGTTAATAGTTTTTAAAGGGATTAGTTTGGTGGTATGTAATGAAAATTCCTTACATATAATTTATGTTTCTATTCTTATTAAATTGGGTATTATTTTGTTTTGATTTTTTGCAGGACATGACTATTACTGTTGGATTTTCCTTAACAAACAAATTGGCATCATATGATTAATTCATGTTATGAAATCTTATTATCTAAATGTGTCCCACAATTTTCATACTATTAATCATGGGTAGAAATATAAACCCCTTGACTCTAACATTTTTCAACCATCTTGAGGATAATTATTTTGACTATTTAGTTTGATTAAATTGTTTTGAATTTTTTGAATATTATCATGGTGATGGGAGTGATTTTTCTTGTTGGATTGTATAGAATGAATCATCAACAATTAAATATGATGATTTTTTTGTTAATCCTTAATTATATCAATTAAATGTGTTGGTGGATATAGAGATACTACCTAAAATATCAATGAAGAGGTTTATAGTTGATTGATAAAGACTAAAGGACAACTAATGTAAGAACATGAATCATCATTTCAGGTATGGATATTGATTTTGCGTTTTTTTAGGAAAAGTAAAAAAGTAGTATTTTTTAAAGTACATGTTGTGTACGTCAGAGTACACATCGTGTACCCGGTTATTGCGTGCATCCATGTACTAGCCATGTAACGGCTAAGTACATGGCCATGTGATGACCTGTAAGACCTCTTATGTCGGGGTCCCAATTAAGGACACTACATTACATGTACATTTAATGAAAATGCCATGTATTTTTATTTACTATTTAATATATGAGAGTGGTGTCGTTTCTAATGTCCAAAACCGACTTTTGTTCATGTGTTTCGTCCAGGAGTGCTCAAGAACGATGAATAAAGATAATTACCCTGATTCCCTATCTAAAAACTATTTAGGACACTATAGGATGCGTTGGAATAAAACAAGTGAGTTATTAATTAATTTTGTTCCCTTTTTCATGATTTCTTATCTCTTGTGATTTAGTCATGGTTGGTCATTTTTGATATTTTTGTAGATCTACTCTTTCCTAGTATGATTTAAGGGAAAAGGTTAAATTATATCAATCGTGTGACATAAAGGTACATGGTTTTTTACTTTCAGGGTTCATATATTGTTTATATATGCTAAGTGTTCTGTATACCCTTGTTTTGGGTATTGCGTGTTCTGAAATTAAATCATGTTCATTACCTATTTTGGTTTGGTTGACTGATGAAGGGTATTTTCATATGCATTAGGTTTAATACCTTGGTTATGGGACACCTCGTGGATCTGTTTTCCTTAATTGAAAATTTAGAGCTATTTGGTCTAGTATGACTGTTGGGCCTGCCTTCTTTTTCCATGCATTGTTTTGTTAGGGTGGAGTTATCGAATATTTGACATGCATGTGATATTCATTATGTAAGTTTGAAAAATGGGAATTTGACTGTGAGAGATTCACGAGGTTGGGTCATTTATATATGTTTTATATTAAGGTTAACCGAGGGTTATTTTCTGTGAGAGATTCCATGAGGTCATCAAACAAATGGTTTATACCATGAGATCCACCCAAGAGCTATTTTATAGATTATTGATGTTATGTTTACTAAAGGGTATTGATTATGAGAGCTTCCCAAGTGGACTTTTGTAAACGACTAGTAATATGATAGACCACAGGGGTTAGATAGAGAGAGCATCCCAGATAGTCATTGTTTAATGAATAATTGATAAGCTAAAACAATTTTTTTACACCGTGAGAGCTTTCCCAGAGGATATTTTTTGAATGATTGAATGGTTTTTAAGAGTCTACCAATACATAGAACATGCTTGGAATCTGACTTACAAAATTTGTTTAGATGATATTTTAATACATCTATCTTTTACTATTATATAGGGGATACAGATTATTGTCTGGATCACATGATTACATGATTTTAATGAGAAATATTAAATTTAAATGAATATAATTGAAACTGTAGGGTTGTTTAAATTTTAGTACTTCCTAGTTTATTTCATCATTTATACATATTACCTGCGAATTATATTCAATGATTATTGGGCATTGATCTTTTGAATGTTTCCACCTAAGATTCTTCTTAGACACTATTCGGGTAATGTTTTTACCCCAAATAGATTATATGAAAGGAGATATAGATAAGGGAAAACACCCTTCATCACCAGCTACATGATTGTTGTTGGTGATGAAGAGCATGGGACCAAGCCGATGCTTATGATACTGCTAGAGTTTACTTGATTTTTTTGTTCTATGGTTTTTTTATTGCTATCCTCCTCCAAATTAAATTTATATTAAAGAAGAGCCATTTTAAGGGAAAATGGTAAACCATTGTTCTAAAAAAGGAAAGAAATGGGTATAGAAGGAACTAACAAAATGATTAAAAATATGTCGAAGATTACATGACTCGGAAACTCGATAAAGCTCCCAGTGTAGTGTGCTAACCCGGGTTTCTGGATCCTCTCTGATTATCTCTTCAAGGTTAGTGATCATCCTTTCCATTGTCTGAATGAACTCTTCTATGTTGATGTTACTCTGATTGAATCCCCCGGCCAGTGTGTGGTCTGGTTTATCAATCCACACTTCTTGATCCTCATTAGCACAAACTTGCAACCGATGTTCATAAATTCTTTTAATCTCTTCTTCAGAGACATTGTGATGATGACTTGTTTCTAGCATTTCTTCCTTGGAGTGCAGGATAAGTTTTAAGTACTCCCCATCTTCCTCTTCCATGTATCTTGTATTTATGCTCGATTCATCAATTTCCCCCTTCTGTGCATCTTTACCATCCTTTTTCTTGTCGTTCTTGGCCGAACGAGTCTCCATTGGTTTTGGAAAGTATGAGTAGTCCTTGTGTCCCTTTGATTTTTCCCCTGAACCACAATGCATTTACCTGAGTCACGCATACCTTTTTTCCCTTCCTCCGTCTAGGACTATGGGGTCCTTCCAATTTGATTAGGTACATGATATCTACTGAGGGATGACTAAAACTATCATCATCTGGTGACTCCTCCTCATGAGATAAAGGAGGATCATGGACCTCAAGAGCATCAAAGCAGTTCCTCGTCTCTATTACCGCTACATCAATCTGATCCATCTGCATACTCAAAGACTCCTTACATGTTTTCTTCCCTGAGACAGAAATCTTTCCCCCCTCTTCATCCTTCCTCAGTTTTCCAGAATTGGTTCCAATGGTGTTTGGAACTAAGGAACCCAATACATTCCCATTGATCATTCTATCATGTCCACTTTGAGAACATGTTGCAGCCAGCATGAATGATTTTCCCCACATCAAATCTGTTCCTTTATCCTGTCTGTAACCACTTCCCATAAATTGAGGTTGCATGTTCCAAACCTCCCAGCCCCGACCATGAGAGCCATCAGGCCTTTGAACCTCATTCACAGTGAAACTCATAGCTAAGGGATTAACCTTAGCTGCCTATTTTAGTCCCAAGTCCTGCTTTAAATTTTAAAAATCCTCCAAACTCTACAGCTTAGCCTCCTTTGGATTCACCCCCTTCACTGCCACTGGAGGACCCAAGGAAGGCCGATGTTGCTGATCCTTTGCACTGACCTCTACAACGGGGTTGGCAGGAGCCAAAACCTCTTGAGAAACACTGAGCAACTCCACTTGGTCAACCAAGACATCACTAACCTTCACCATTTGGCTCATAGCAGGGACAACCTACACCACATTCCCCTTAACTGCACCGGGCACATCAACCTTTTTCCCATGACAAAAAACAGAGGCCAGAGGACCAAAATAGAGGCACCCCAGGAAGAATGCAGGCCACGACTCATACACCACTCATTGTTTCCACCGGAACTCCTCTCTAACCTAAAGCCACAGCCAATCAACGGATCCTTAGAAACATAAGCTTCCACACAGACACGGGGGGAGATCGGGTGACAAATCGCCGCTGTCCGGCTATCCGAACACAAGTATCTACCGACCAAATTTCCCAACATACGTAAAATTGAGGGGTTCTAAAAAGGGATAGGAAGTTTTGGGAAACATACCCAAACCGCAGCCGAGGACGCGTCACAATTCATATTGAGATCGAACGACCATCAAAGGAGAAATAAACTACATCCGTTGATTGCACGAGGGGCCTGGGACCAGGCAGTGTTCAGATCGTCCTCTGATGACTAACGAATAATAAATTGACGTCGATCGAAGAGGACCACCACCGTGCATTCTTGCAGATCTCACGTATCAAATACGAAGAGGTCGAAATCATTGACAGGGGAACAACAACCCCTGAAACGGGCTATAAGCGTCAACTGAGGATGATCTGAGGCCTCATTGAACTCCATTGCTGATATCGCAAGCTGAGGTGAGCCAAGATGAAGATCGAGGACCTTAGGTCACAACAGAATCGATGGGAAGGGAGGAAGAAATTATGGATTCGTGAAAGGGATTAAAGGGAGAGCCTTGGCGGAAAAAGAGGGAGGGAGGATTTTCCCCCCTCCCCCTGCTGGGGAGGTGGGGGCCAAAGCCGCGGGCATCGACGCTAGGGAATCACCACCGGGGAACGGAGACCGCAGCGAGAGTGAATTTCACTTTTTGAACAACACACAACCAAAAATGTATGGTTATCAATCATTGTTACTTGTTAGGAAATTTTCTTACATACATCTTCCTTGCATCATATATATATATATATAATGTGGATTCTGTTGGATTTACTTTAAAACTTCCACTTCTCATTTCTGTTGTTTGGTATTACTATTTCTGCAACTGTTTAATATTTTTTCTGCTCGTTATACTCTTCCAATAAGGGAACATTTTTTCCATTATCAGACCTTTTCCCTCACTATTAGTCGAAAGCATTTATTATATGGTGAAATGTGCTTGAGGTCATGCGTTCTACTAGGTTTAGGGATTTTTTGGGTGGCACCCGGATCCGGGAAGTTACAAAGTGGTATCAGAGGGATATTTTATTTCTACTTGGCCTTACTATTTCTATCAAATAGACTAGGATAGAAAGTAATAGGTAGTTGGTAATAATTTTTAACTGGGAGTAGCTGACCAATATATAGAAAAAATCCAAGTTACCCTGAATATTGATTTTTTTGGTTTTTCAATGGTAACATTTTATTTGATTTCACCATTGGATGATTCAATTGTTTTGTACTATTATGATGGATATCATTGTGGTTTTATTTCTTCTTCAACCAGAAGAGATAAGGGTATTCTATCTCATGCATCATATACCCACTTTCTATAGATCACATGTCATGCATTATTTTTTGATTAAAAGAAAATAGAATTAATGACGAAGATCAGCAGAAGTACATGTGCAAAGCCATTAAGGGAAATTGTCCAACCAGAACTGGTTGGTATCGAATGGGCCTGAAGTCGCCAGTTGATGGGCCACATTTTTTCCTTCCCTTTTGGTGAAAGAGAATGTTTATAATGAGAAAACTTGGAGAAGTGAGAGGATTATCCTGATGATGATGCCAAATGATTGAAGCCCACTATCGTTGTGATTATTAGCCTCGATAATGGTAAGAGAATCAGACTCAATGATGATATCACCCCATCCATAGTCAATAGTGGGCATCATACCAGCAAGGATTGTCATGGCTTCCGCAACTGCCAGTTCCCAAAATTATTGGTGTGGTTCATATTTATCAGCAAGGCTTTTCCCCAGATGATTTCTGGCAAGGAGGCCGATGGCAACAATATCATCCTTTGGAAGAGATGCGTCCACGTTAATCTTAAGAACTCCTTCTGTTGGGAGATTCCACTGAGTGGGATGGGAGGGGGTAACACCTGGAATAAATTTTGTTCTAGTTATTCATGTTTTTTTGATAGTTTTCTTGAAATAAATACCTTCTATTTTCTATAGGGTAAAGTTATATGTAATGTTTCATTTGGATGGATTCCAAACTTTGATCCCTAAGGTGTTATGGGCCCTCTTGGATTAGCATTTGGTGGATCATGTTTAAAATTTAATTTAATTATATCATGTTATGATTTAAAAAATGATGAAAAACATTGATTTATGTGGAGTATGGGCTCTCAAGGAATAGAATTCGTTATGAATTAGACAAATTTTATTTTTTTTAACGGTTCGAAAATAAGCTTCAAAGGGTTACTGTCTCAAGATCAAGACAACAAGACATGTGTTATTAGGAACACACACCCTGTGTTCTTATGTTCTAGAAGAACATAATTTTTTGAAGTACACACCATGTACCATATGTAGACATTGTTTAGTTGTTGACCGTGTGACTGACTGTGTGAGCAGATACACGGTTTCAATAATCCCTTGGTATAACATATTGTATACTGGGAAAACACACCCTGCGGTAAAAGACCATGTATCTGGATGTGTGATAAATGACACGGGTGGATGAAACGTAGGTTTTTCACACCATGTCTAGATTATACATTATGTGTTGTGTTTGAACATGTATACTACCATGTGACTAATAATACGGGTGGAGGTAACTTACGTGGTACATGCCTTGTCTAGAGTCTACACACTGTGTAGTGTTACACTATAAGATCTATGTAGTTATAGCAGTGTATAAGTACCTGGGTAGTAGGGAATATTCAATTAAATTTCTTGTCTCACAAGGAACATGCCATGTGTATGTGGTTTTATAGTTATAGGTTGGCTGAGGTACACGCCCGTGTTACGGAATAAATAGAACATTCTTTGTAGTGGTTCAACAAGCTGTGTTACCCTCCTTCATAAAACATTAATTAATTCTTTATCTTTTTCCATTATTACACATCTATGTTAATATCATTGATAATATTGAACTGAGGTGTCACTTTAACTTGCAGAGTCATTCCACCAATACATCCTTGTGTTGTTCTCCTTGTAATGGTTGGTGAACAGACACCGAAAATAGTAGATCAGGGACTACCATCAGATCCTCCTACTGTACCCTTCTTGGCACCAACTGTTATATAGCATGCAGGTACTGATGCATAGTTCCATGAGGGATTTATGTGGATGATACATACTTTTCAAGGAACACTACATCCTACCATTAATATTGAATAGTTTACAAGGGTGTTCCACCAGTAAAATCCTCCAACTTTTTTAGGGGATAGAGGAACATAGGCTGTAAATTCATGGCAGGAATCCACGCTTTCTATATCCGTGCATCTAGAGACTCCTCCTGAGAGGATCCTGAAGCTTATGTTGTACATGATACGTGATTCCACCAATAGATATTGGGATGTTACCTCACTATCGAGACATCATTGAGATACAGATTTGAATGTGATTTAGAGGACCTTCTATGATTACTTCTACCCTGAGATGTTGAGGGTCGACCAAGCATAGGAGTTAATTCATTTGGAGTAGGGTGATCTTTTAGTGATTGATTACTCTTCTCATTTTACAGATCTTCAATACTTCGCACCTGTTTTTGAAGGTGATGAGTTATCACTGGCTAGGCGGTTTGAGGATGGTCTCAGGTATGACATTTGATCGTAGGTGAATAACTTATGGACGACTTCAAGGACTACTATATTAAATAATATGATAATTACCAAGCACAATATGAGGGATTTTGGAGTTGTGATCCAAGGTGGTTCTACATCCAGAGTTGGTACTCTATTGACTGATATAAGGAATAGCCTCAAGGAGCATTCAATAGAAGTTTTTTTAGGTAGCCATGTGGTGTGCTACTAGTGCAGGATGAGTGGGAATACGAGACCACCTTTCCCTAAGGACCTAATCGAGTGCAGATATCGTAGGAGGATGAACCACATTCAGAGTTTTTGTAGGAATGTCTCACCAGTAGCGAGTGAGTGGGGATTTTTTATGACTCTATGTTCTGGAGTAGGACTATGATTTTCTCATCAATCCAGGAATTGGGATTTTTCTGGATGAAGAGGTGGTCGTGGCAGTGGTGGCTAGATGAAAGGTTCTTAGAAATAACATGGTGGACCAGCTCTGGGTAGCCAAGCAGGGTCACAAGGCTGCGGTGCATGTCAGAATTTTGTGATGGAACAAACCCAATAGGAGGTTAATCTCGGGCCCTCTATGGTTAGTGGTAGATTCTAGTTGAATCGGTTTTATCTTATTCTCTTTTTCATACACGGCTTCCAATAGATTTATATATGTTGCTATTGTAGAGAGCCTTAGGTTCTACATCGTTAATTCTAATGAGGTTGTGACAGTAGACACTCCATTGGGTATTATGATGGAAATGCTACTTTAGTGCAAGGAGTTCCCTCTTGAGGTTGGTGGGTGTCACGTCTGGTGGGAATTCAATGTCTTATAAATGACAAGCTTCGATTCTATTATCCAGATAGGCTGGTAGGTCAAATTTCCAGCCTTTGTTGACTTCAAATTCCACAGGGTGAATTTCACATCACTAGAGGGTGGGTCATTTCTATAAAAGGTTGAATCGGATGTCCATGTGAGCATAGGTGGACCCAAGCATCATGGGTTGGGTGGAATTAGAGCTCATGTGGCTAGTTTATATTTGGATGACTAGGTGACTTATCAAATGGACTTTCCTTTAGTGGTGGATCATTTCATAGATGTCTTTACATTTTTTTAAGGTTTTAATATAGAGGGAGAGGTGAATTTTTCTATGCATCTTGTTCCCACAGTGGCACGGATGTCCCATCCTCCTTATCGGATGGATACACCAGAGTTACAAGAGCTCAAGAAGTAGTTAGAGGATTTGTAGAAAAGGAGTTCATCTAACCTAGTACTTCTCCTTGGAGTTCTCCCTTTTTCATTGTGAATAAGTAAAATGGTACCCTCACTCTTTGTGTATATTATTTGAAGCAAAACCAACAGATGGTTAAGAAGCGATATCCTTATTGAGGATTGTAGATCTATTTGATCGACTTCAAGGAGCCTGGGTATTCTTAATGATTTACTTGAGATCCAGTTATCATCAGTTTCATGTTAGAACATCATATAAACCACTTACATAATTTCATAACACGTATTTTCAATAAAAGTATTTGGTTATTCCTATCGGTTTCACGAATGTGCTGACAGTTTTCATGGCACTGATGAATCAAGTGTTCCATCCTTACATGGATTATTTTTTGTATGTCTTTGTGGATGATATCTTGGTGTACTCTCACACTGGTCACAACCATACCATCTATAATAATAACATATTGAGTACAATGAGAGAGAATCAGTTATATGATAAACTCTCAATGTAACACTTTTTGGATGAACCTAATTTATTTCATAGGTCATGTTATCTCAGATAGATGAGTATCTAAAGCCCCGAAAAACGTGAGAGAAGTAGTTTCCTAGGACCATCTGATGAATTTATTTTAGGTACAATGTTTTTGGGGGATTGATGGTTACTAAATATGATTTATTCAAGACTTTTCATGGTTATCAACACCACTAAAGGGCCTGAATAATAAGGGTGTGAAGTACTTGTGGATATATTTCTACGATTCAAAATTTCTAGAGCTAAAATGTATATTTACTTTAGAAATGATAGTAATTTGTCAGGATCTAGGAATGAGTTATACAATTTACTGTGATGCATTATGTATTGGTCTTGATATCTTCTTATGAAGGGGGAGGAGTAGTTTCTTACAAGTATCAGTAGTTGAGGTCACATTAGATGAATTACCTGATGCATGATCTTGAGTTGGCTGTAGTTGTGAATGCTTTGTGATTTTGGAGACATTATCTTTTGGGATATCATTTTGTGTACACTGACCACCATAGCCTCAAGTATATCATTACTCAGGGAGATCTGTAATTGAGGAATCGAAGGTTTGTTGAGTACCTTAATTATTTTTACTTTGATCTTGCCTACATGCCTGGGAACACAAACACAGTGGTTGATGCGTTGAGTATGAGGACTCTGATATTAGTACATCAAGAGGCCAGAAGTTAGTGCTATCTTATGGATATGTTCTCCGAGATATATTTGGAGGTTTACGAGAGACATGGGAATACATTTTTTACTTCTATAGCTTTTACCTATACTCTACTAGATCATGTGAGAATGAGGAAGCTATTAGATTCTGAAAGTCTGGTCTTAGTGTAGAGTGTGTCAGGTGAGGACCCTTCTCTTGGGTGGATCATAGGTGAGGATGAGGTTTTCCAATTTCATGGCCACGTATGGTTGCAACGAAACATACAAGAGGAGATGTTGTGAGATTTTTATGCCTTAGTATGGACAGTTCATTATGGATTCACTGAGATGTATCGAGATATACATAACCAGTATTGGTTGCCATGTATGAAGGGAATTTATAGAATTTTTTGTTATGAGATGATACACCTCTCAATAGGTGAAGGTGGAGCATTAGAAACTAGTCTGACTATTACCGTAGTTACCTATTCCTGAGTGGAAGTGGAATGCTTTCACGATGGATATCGTGATGGTTTAACCAAGGTTGTCCAGAAGAAATGATGTTATATGGGTTGTTGTTGAAAAACACATGAAGATTTCACATTTCTTGCAGATCAAGGAAATATTCAGTGTTGATGAGTTTGGAATGTTGTACTTCCATGATATTGTACATTTTCTTGGGGTTCTGTACTATATCGTTTTAGACTAGGACCCCAGTTTATATCTTGTGTCTGGATGGGTCTACATATGGTTTTGGGTACACAAGTACTTCTATGTATATCTTACCATCCCCATATAGATTTTTTGGTCTAAGTAAATTATCTAGGTTATGGAGGACATGCTTCAAGCATGCGTCCTAGATTTTTGGGGCTCTGGGGAGATACACATTCCCATATTAGAGATTTATAATAATAACAATTTTCCGGAAATGATTCAGATCTCACCTTATAAGGATTTGTATGGTAGTACATGATGATCTCCCCTATGTTGGCTAGAGGCAGGAGAGGAAGCTTTGTTGGGACCGTATCTTGTCCAGGAGAGAACAGAACAGTTGGTGTTGATTCAGAATAGGATGGCTATTGTACAGTCCTGGTATAAATATTATAATGATTGATGTTGATGACCTCTTGAGTTCATGGGAGGAGATCATGTTTTCTTACGTGTCACACCGATGTTGGGACACAGGAGGATTATGAGACGGGGGAAGATTTCAATAAAATACATCTGGCCATTTGAGGTTATAGAGAGAGTTGGGCTGGTTGCATATCTGTTGTAGTTAATGTAGAGTTATTGGTTTATGCATGATGTCTTTCATGTTTCTTAGCTACAACTTTACTTTTTATACATACCTCATGTTTTTCTACCCGAGGAGGTTGAGTTGGAGGTTGATAGATCTTTTGAGGAGAACCCTATTTAGATTGTGGATTGTAGTGCGAAGGATATTTGTGGTTGTTTTGTTACTATGGTATAGAATCTATGACTGCATTGTCTAGTACTCAATGAGACGTGGGAGAGAGAGGCTGGCGTATGATCATTGTGGCTGGAGTTTTTCATAGACTCTTCTTCCCCACCCTTGGAAGGGAAATTTAGGGATGAAAATCATTAAAAAGAGATGCTTTTAAGAACACAGATCATCATTCCAAGTGTGGATATTGATTTCGAGTATTTTTTGGAAAAAGAGGAAATGAGGTTTTTCTAAGTACATGTTGTGTATATATAAGTACATGTCGTGTACCCAGTTGTCGCGTACAGTCGTGTACTGGATATGTAACGGCTGAGTACATGGTCGTGTGATGACCTGAATGACCCCATAAGTTGGGGGATGGTTAAGGATACTACACGGGGTGTTAATTTAATAAAAACACCATGTAATTTTTTTTAATTGATATATTTGAGCGGGGTCATGTTTCATTTCTTGAACGGACTTTTTCAACCTAAGTTTCATTCAGGAGTGCTCAAGAACGATGATGAAAGATCGAACCCAAAATTATTCATCCATCCTCCAATTGAGACGTCATCACGTGTGCTGGAATCACACTAGTAATTTCTCATTTCTTATGGAGCCTTTATTCTTGATTCTATTTCTCTTGTGAGTTATTCGAGGTTGGTAGTTTTTCACCTTTTGTATATCTATGTTGTTTTAGGCTGATTCAAGGCCTAGTGTTCAACTATATCAATTTTGTGACATCTAGGTTGGTGGTTTGTGCCATGTTTTTGTTCATTATCAATTTATATATTCTAAAAGTGTCATATAACCATGTTTGGGGTATTGTGTGTTTTGTAATTAAAACTTATTTATTACCTGTTATGGTTTGTTTGATTGATAATGGGTAGTTGCATATGTGTAAGGTTCAATACCTTGGTTATGGGACACCCCGTGGGTGCACTTCCCTACATTGACTATTTATTGTCGTTTGGTAAAGGTTTCATGTTTATATTTCCTTATTTTACAAGACTTTTTTTCTTAGGATGGAGTAACTAATTATAAGATATGTCTATGATATGCATTGTCAATGTTTGACCAAAGGAGAATTTGATTGTGACAGCTTCCTGAGGTTGGGTCATTTATTTATGTTTTACTATTATGTTGACCAAGAGATATTAACTATGAGATATACCAGGTGGTCATCGAACCAAGGGTCTAGACTATGAGAGCTTGACATGTAGTCTTTTGTGATATAATGATTCTATGTTGACCAAGGGGTATTGACCATGAATGTAGTCTAGGATGTCATTTTTAAATAATAAGTGCTATGATATACCAGAGGGGTTAGACAGTGAGAGATTCATAGAGGGTATTTATTTAATGAATTGGTAATCCGTTAAACCAATAGATTTATACCATGATATCTTTCCATAGGTTTTTTTGAATGATTGAATGATTGTGATGAGTCTGCAAAGAAAAAGCACAAGCTTGGACTCGATCTTACTTGATTTTTTTAGATGGTCTTCTAAGACATTTGTTTTGTAACTATTACAAATGGGGATATAGAGATTAAGATATATCCTAAGATTACATGAATAAAATAAGTAATAATAAATGTAAATGAATGAAATTGAAAACTATAGGATTGTCTACTTTTCAGTAATTCCTATTTTATTGCTTCATTTCTGCATATTACCTACTGAATATATTCACTGCAATTTAGGCATAGATCTTTAGGTTCATACCAACTGAGATTCTTTTTAAACCCTATTTGGGTCATTTTTTGGACCAAAACGTATTATATGGTTTCATGTATAGATTAGATAAATCACGCTTCTTCATCATGTACTTGATTGACGTTGGATCTAGATAACATGGGACCAAGATGAGGCTTGCGAAGCAGCTAGAGTTTACTTGTTTCTTTTGTATATTGGTTTATGTATTTCTTTCCAAAATTCATACTTTTTCAGATGTTTTCAAAGATACATATTCCATTTATCATATATATATATATATATAATGTTCCTTTTGGTAGATATCCATTTAGTCTTATACTATTTATTGCGGCTTTTTTGTTTTACTTCTAATGATACAATTTACTAATTGTTTTCCACTGTGTATACTATAAAAAGGAGGTGATAGTTTCCCCATTATCATACCATGTCCCTCAATACTAGTTGGATTCCTCTGGAGTTTGGGGAAATGTGTTTAAGGTAATGTGACCAACCGGGTTCGAGGCAGTTTTGGGTGGCACCTGCATCCATGATGTTATAACTACATGGGTATTATATTAATTTGAATATATTCTAGAAAATAGAAAATGTATTGATATTTAGTCATGAATATGTGTGTTGTGCATCCATAAATTTTTTGTACCTCTCTTTCTCAGAGTTTTCAAGATAAAAAAACTCATTTATGTTTCTAATATTTTCATTTGGGTGAATTGTATTCGCATAGATTTGATCCTTTAGTCATGTTTTTATGGTATTGAAGAGGATATCCACGATATATATAATTCATAATGATAGTTGTGGTCAAGGTTTAGGGAAATAATTTTTTGTATTTCAATACCTTGAAATGAAGTTTGAAATTCAGTGGACATTCTTAAAAAGAATGAATGGTGGAATTAGTTGAAGTTTGATGTTTGTAGGCTGCGCCTTCTGGCTAATGCATGGCACTGATGATCCCATGAAATATGAAAAAATATATATATGATTACAATAATTCTACCAAATATATAGTATAGTATCAATGACATATTTGTTCTAGTTATAGTATTGATACAATCCTCGAGTAGGCAACCAACCTGTCATGGTCCTATAACTAGTGGATGGTGTATAATCTATAGAACCTATGTGATACTTGTGTCCCACCATCCATCTAGTTAGGATCACTAAGTGGATAGTTATGTCTAGATAGCTCATATGAAAGTGAATTTTTTATAGGTTAAAAGTACGTTATTTTAATATTCCTCGGTATTAATTTCCATGGATGATTTATAGAATATTACAGTCCCTATTAGAGCCTATAAATTTATATCATAGATAGCTTGAAAGATCTAAACTAATTACCAAAAACTCTTATATTGTTAATAAAATCCAACATGAAAGAATTGGGTCATGAAATGGAGATGATCTTGATGATCCTCTCAATGTTCACTTAAGAGAAAATTCCAATAATCCATAAATATAAATGTTAATAGTTTTTTCTATTATCAATAAATATCACATATCAACTATAAAAATACATAAATGATATATAGTTAGCGTATTTATAATAGGTTTACACCATGAAAACCTTTCATCTTTTCATATCCATCTACAGGGGGTGTTCTTTACCAAAAAATGCGAGTGATCAGATCCTTGGATATTGATGATGTTTAAGAGGGTTCTCAAATCTATTATTTTGAGGGAGAAATTTATTTATCAGTACCAATAATAAGGTATTAAAAAAATAAACTCATAAACTTGAGGGGATTAGATATAGTGTCTCACAGAAGGCTATTACCAAACCCCTTTATCAATACATGTTTTTGTTCCCTTTTAATTTTCACATTGCATTATTTAAATATAATATGAATAATTTCTTAAATTGGATATGAAAATTTATGATGTGATTTCAAGGTCAATATATTTTGAAATTAAATTTATAATACGTATCGAATTTATAAAATCATTTCTTTATCAAAATTATCTATTTATTTTTTCATCATATAAAAATTGGATATATTTAAATTTAACATTACCTTTTACTTATATATTTAAAAGATAAATTAACATCCCCATATGTCGTTTATCTTTAACAAATAATTTTTATTAATGGGTTCATTGTGTTCTCATTAAAAATATAAATGTTTTCAAAATTTACCCCTATTTTAAAAAATTTGATTTTAAATAGTAATATATTTCAGTTTTTTTATCCTTTTATAATATCATCAAATTCATATACTTAGGGCACTATTCTTGTCGGAATAGACTATTATTATTAGGAAAAAAACATGTGAACATTTATTATAAGCATAAGTTACCTTTTCTAGAAATATTTTATATAGTAATATGTTCCTACAAATAAAAAAGAATATTTTTGGATACTCGATGATAATAAATTCTTTGAACTTAATAAAAAATCATTAAACACTTTACAACATAGTGCTGACTAAAATTTATTTAATTTTGATTCTATATGCAAAACTACCTAATAAATACGAAAATTAAAAGAAGTAACTAATTAGTAAAAAAATAAATTAATGACCATAACATCTCATTATTAGATATTACATCATTATAAAAGAATATTAATTACAATACATAAATATATATGTGAGAATATTAGAGGCCATGTGCGATTGGAAAATTAGGAACATTAAAATATGGTCCATAAGTGAGCTATGTCATCTACCACTATATTCATGATATCTAAAACCCTTCTTATAGATATCATACACAAAAATAGTCATCATAACCAGAGGAAATGAAACATCATAAAGGGTGATGTCATATATATAGTAAGGGAAAACAAGGTAGATAACAATATATCTTGATTATTAGGGTATTATAACAAGATCATAACATTTAAAAACCCTACCATACATATTAGTGACCATAAGACATGAATCATAATAGAACTAAAGAAACCGAGCCACAATAACATAACATTAGCATAATGTATAGATTTTTTTCATACACATCAGCATAGAAAATGTTTTCATTATAATTTTATGTATCATTGATTAGACTATGAAAGTGGAATGGTTTCAATTCCCAAAACATAATAGTATTCAAGGTTCACTCCCAAGACGATAATAGTGGATAAATTCCCTTACTGAACTGATTTTACACCCCATTCCAATCCTATTTATATCATTAAATTTAAATAATTACCTAAAACAATGGACAAATATATATATACCACACAAAACATAATAAAAACCATTAAAACGTATTCCATAAGATCATAAAATAATAAAAATATCAGAACTCTTGAAAAGAAATGGGTTTTTTAAAAATTTAATCATATCCTTACATATGGAAATGAAACTAGTTTTCTAGTTATTTAAAAAAATTAATTATATCATAACCCATGGAAAAAAAGGGGGTGTTATAATAATTTTAACATGACATAAACTGTAGAATAGAAACATGCTTCATAATTATATTTTCATCATACAAATAACTTTTTTAAGAAATAATATGAATTTTATATTTGGATAATATCCTTAGTAAATAATATTTTCATAAAATGATTTCATCTTATGTGGGATAATATTTTTAGCGAAAAATAAATAGTAACTTTTCATGAAAAAAATATCATTTATTGGAAAATAATCTTTTTAAAATTAAAAAATCAAAAAATATTTTGGAAATAATTTTCCATGAATATAAAAATGAAAAACAATAATGTATTATTCTAGGTAAAAATGGATATGACGTTGTGAAATTCTATTAAATCCATTCAAGTTAAAAAATGCTTCTTTCATTTTTTTGGTAAAATCCAAAGATGTATTGTTTGGGGAAAATATGATGATTACCATAAATTTTTCTAAAGTAATATAAGTGAAAAAATATATTTAATACATAATTTTTGAGAATTTTAAAATCATTTTTGAAATCATTTATAGAAAACATGTTTTTGTAAGAAAAATGTTTTTCGACCGAAGTGTTAAATAAAGGTTGTTTTTTCTTAAAAACATTTTTTTGAAATATTGAGTACATAAATAAAGGAAATTTAATGGAAAACATGTGGTATAAAAAAAATATCATATTATAAAAATTATAATTATTTTATTGAGAGATATATCATAATATTTAATCATTTTAATAAAAATCATAAATAATCACGACAAATGATGAGATTGTATCATTAAACCATTTCCAAATTAGTAACATTGATTCATTTTAACCAATGAAAGTATAAAATTAAATAAATCTTAAAATATCATGGTATTAAATAAATTTATGATATTACTTGTCAAATTGGCAGCATAAAAACCTCATGAAATAAGAAATGTTTATAACATACCGTATGTCCCAAAAAAGGAAAATTAAGACAAAAATTCATTACCATACATATCAATTCATTTTATACAACTTAAAAATCTTTTATAATTAATATAAGATTATTATACATATATTTATGAATGATACAGAGAAATATAATTCATATAATATTTACTTGTGAACTTTAATTACCACTTTATTAATATTTCTACGTTAATTTCATGTGCGGGAAAATACTTGATCGTTTTCCTTATTTGTTTGAATTATTATTTTTATCCCTCTAACTTTGTTTGTGGTGAAATAATATACATAATTTTAACAATGATATAAATTTCATATATATTAATTTTTTATGTATTTATATTAATCGCAAAAAATTATATATAGAAAATGAAATACAACATTCATGGAGACAATATGACATTCGTAATCATTCTTGTTATTTCTATTATATTGAGGGATTGGAAGAAATAAATTTCAATACTAATTTATAATTAAAAATATTTTTTATTATATATATAACATATTTTGATTAAAAACATCCTAATTCCATTCCATGAAAAGCATGAATGAATCGAAATGTTTTTTGAGAAGGTATTCTATAGTACACACAAGTGACTTTATCGTATTCACATAGAATTGAAGGATAGAGGTTATTTATGATATAATAACTACAGATGTATAATAATATCATATATATAATATATAAAATTTAATAAATCACTATATAATTCCATGAGAATATGTTAAGGAATAAATAGAACTGGTTTACAGGTTGGTAGTACACTGTACATAAGAAAAATGATTTCATATTGAATTTCATGGATGTTGAGATTGTTATTGGTCATGAACATAACATAAAAAATATTATTAAACTTATGATAATGAGGATATTATATTATCATGATTTAATAATAACTTATGGAGGCTGTGGTTGAAATAAAATAATACCCTTGATTAGAGGTGTTACCTCTTATTTAGAAAACTATTTTTTGTTTTCATTAAAAGCCTTCCTATGTTGGATTTTTTAGAACAATAAGTATTTTAAGATGATATTACGGATTTGAGGAGGATATTTTGGAACTTATTATCCAATACAATGGGTTTTTAAAGTGTGAATATGATAGTAGATGGTTTGGTCATTAATAGGTGTGGTAAGTGGCACGGTTCTAATTTTTTTTATAAGAAAATAGTGTACCCTTGCTTTTCACATTACAAATTGCTCCAAAATGGATGATTTTAAATAATTGAACATTATATGGTTAAAATATGTTTAGAATAAAAGTTTTGAACAAATATAATTTCATTTTAAATTCTTATCATTTTAGTTGAACCACCTATGAACCCATTTGTTAACTTTAATCGAAGTAAATAATTTTTACTATTTTAAATATTCCTTCATATGAAATATTATTTTGAAAATATTATAAAATATTATTTTTCTAATTATGTATATGATATTAATTTTTCAAATTTAAACTCCTAGAATGGGAATAAATTAATTTCAAATTATATCTGTAGATGGGAAATGATACGTGGTTTTCAAGTGGAAATATTTTCAAAAGAAATGAAAGATTCAATATCAAAATTATATATAAAATGGATTACAAGGACTAAAAATGGGTTAATAAATATATATTAGAATTTATTATAATTTTAAAACCATCCTATAATAAAATTTAACCTTCTTATTTCTTTAACTGAAAAGGACGTTTTCAATAAAAGCCTGTATTTTTTACTCTTAACCAAGAAAATACTATTTTTAGAAAAATAAAAAAAATAACCCAAATATGATTTTGAAATTATGATTTGAAAAAAGAAGTTCTTTTTATAAAATTAATTTTATAAAAGTTTCAAAAATGAAAATTATTATTTTCCCCACAAAAGAATATTTTTTTTAGAAAATAGTATTTTCAATATATATAATGAATTTATTTAAAATTATAGAAATTTTAGTCATTATGTTTTATTTATATCAATCCATTATATATTATATTTAAAAAATTATCATTAAACATCATGATTCTATTTTTAATGTATAAATAAAAATGTTCATGATTAATTAATAATATTAATTGTCATTTTTAGTTTGTTAAAATTTGGTGTTACATGTATGCTAAGGAATCATTGAAATAAAATTTATTCGAAGAAAATAATTCATTAAAACTTATAGTGAAATATTCTACCTCACATAAAATATATTTTTTAGCAACCCAACACTTGAAATGCCAGTGATGATGTCTGCCACCATTACATTGGAATAAGATACAAGGAATCACATTATGAAAGACCGAATAGTTTCATAGTCATAGAAATATAGATACAAACATGAGTATTACATTACATATTGAATGAAATAAATTACCAAATAATTTTTTAGGGATAAATTTATTTAATCTAGTGAATCTCTGTATATCATCCATATTAAACTACATTGATTCCAGGGGATAGGAAAAAACGAAGGGTGGTAATAAATGAATAGTGAGGATTAAGTCAAATAGATGAAATGACGAATCAATCCTCACAATAAATATTGAAATGTAAAAAACTAAACACACATTCCATGTAATCAATAAACTCAGAAGGAAGTGAATATATAATATGGAAACATAAATAACTAAAAACTCATTCCATTTAAATTATTGGAATAGGGATAATCAACATGGAATGAAAAATAACTAAAAACATGATGTTTAAATAATACAATACAACGTAATGAATACAAAATTGTAAATAATGGAAAGCCCTAATGTTTAATCAATAAACTCTGAATTAAATGTATCTATATATGTTTTCGTAGTGAAAATATAATGGATAATAATAATTGAATATTAATGAAGTAGGTTCTAAAATATCTGATACCATGTTTCCCAGGTAAAAAGAACCTTTATCATTACGCCCATTTATAATATGTTTTAAAATTGTTTGGTATAAACTAATTTAAATAAAGCTAGCCAACTAATTCATCCCTAGAGACAACCGGTGCATTGAGGGACTATCATTAGCTGGGACCCACCCATGTCTGCAATTATAAATCATTCCTCATATATATAATTATCGATTTAATTGGAAAACAATTAACCTTATCAAATATCCATATTGAATAAAGAGAACAAATTTATCAATATTTCACAATATAATAAAATAATTGTAAAATAAAAAATTTTATGTGTAAATGATATATGGTTTAGGTAGTGAACATATCCCTGAAAAATAATATGGATGTTTGGGGAAATTTATTTTCCAATGATCACTAAAAAGTGAATAACTGAAGGGATGGTTAATTAATATGAAAATTATTCAATGAAGTAAAATTCAACAACTATAATTGGTTAAAATAATTATAATCTATATCACGGAAGAATAAAGATGGTATTAATATGATAAATACCTAGTGGAGTAATAATAATGGTTGTTTTCATTGCTGAAATAAACATTATCATAAAAAAATTGAAGAAAATATCATTTTAATTTTGATTAAAAAATAATTTCATTGAAAATAAATTTAATTTTATTTAAAAAATAACTTCCTCAAATCAAAGAGTAAACTTTAATGAATTGATAGTGGGTAATTTTTTACATATCGTATAACATAAAAGAACATTCATTTTCATTGTAAGAAGGTTATAAAGGGTCCTTGTTTAGAAATTGACAATAACATTCATTTTTAAAAAAAAATTAAAAAGAAAAAATGTGTAAAATATAAATTTAATGAATCATTTTAAATTCTTAATGTAAAAAAATTAATTTTTTTAAAACATGTTTTTGTAAGAAAAACTATTTTCTACTAAAGAGAGAATGGGGGCAGGTTTTATTAAAACATTTTCTCAATAACTTATATTATTGAAGAGTAAAAAAATGGTACCATCACTAAAAAAATAATGATTAAAAATAGGATATTTAAATTAAAATTTTTATAAAATAGTTATCATATTATATTATTAAATGTAAATAAAACATAAGTAATATCGTTTATAATGATATTTTGCAAAAAAACCTTAAAATTATCATAACGTTGAAGTGAGAATTAATAGAATAACCCTTATGTGTTTTAATTTTAAATAAAGATAAAAAAGTGTAAATAAAAAATTGATTGTTGAAATTAATTTTACAGATAATCATATTATATTAATGACCACGTGGAAGTGATGTATCCTAAAGAAAAGGAATTGATTTAAGAAATATTTTACCTTATAATAACATAATGTTCAAATACCTATAGATGAAACAATTCAAATTGAATGTTAATATACCATGAATATTAAATGAATCACTATATTAAATTTCATTGGGTATTATATAAACCATAAAAATGAGACAAGGAACCTATCATTTGAATATTCCATAATGATATTAAATTTAGATGAAATTGATCGCTTCACACTTTCATTTTGGTCATACATTATTTAACAAAATGTATAGTGTTTTAAAATATGTTATTAAATTATTAAAAGTTAAAATTAATATTTATTGAATAATAAATTATCTTTTTATAACATATTATTACTCTTTTTATAATAATATTTCATTATTTTTATCATTTTATGTAATAACATGCTTTATTTTTTTATTATGTTTTCACTTGTAATTTTTTGTACCTATTAATTAAATCCTTATAAAATAGTCCACAAAATGTAAACCAAGATATAAATATTTTATATATTAATTAAGTATGTATGTAGAGTATTCTAAAATATATATTGATAGGAAATAGAATACACCATTCATGGAAAGGGTAGGACATACATACACATGAACAATGTTTCTAATTTCCTATCATATTTGAAGAAAGTCAATTAAATAAAACATATATATATATATATATATTGCATTTATAGGATATTTATTATTTCATATACATAACATAAGTTTTTTAAACACATTTCTAATACATTCCATGTAATTATTTAATGAACCACATCACTGAACGAGGTGTTCCTCTACCGTACACATGAATGATGTTATCATATTAAAAATATAGAAAGAATAAAGGTATCCATGTTATAATAATTAAATTGGAAACAATACATCATAAAAGTAATAAATAACATATATAAATATTATTTACATCATTATTCTCAACCTATAATGGTGGTAATGGTAAAACGAATGACATTGGTTCGCAATGTGGTATTCCTCCTTACTCAAAAACAATAATTTTGTATCCCATTTGATGGATGTGTGTGATGTTTTTGTTAATAAAAATAAAAAATATATTATCATATTTATGATACTGACTCTTTATATAATAATGATATTATAAAAATTTAAGGAGGTGGAGAAGGAAGTAAAATAAAAATGCTTTTTGAAAAACAAAACCTCTTCCTCGGGTATCCCCCTTGTGATTGCACTAATGCCTTACTAAGTTGGATTTATGAACAATAAAATGATTAAAATATGATATTAGGTAATTTTGGTAGTTAATTGGGTGGATATTTTCCTATCCATATGGCTTTATATGTGTGAGGAGGGGAGGATAAGGGGAGGCCTTTATATATGGGGTGAGTGGGGAACATAAAAAGTTTCGAAAGAGTGAATTGTACCCATGTTTCCCCATTTAAAGTGTATCTAATGATGAAACAAAACATGATAATATAAGTTATAATTTCTATATATATCCCTAATATGGTTTTTGTAGTAGATTCCGGGTAATTTTCACTTTTAAGTTTAATGTTTAGTCCCTTTGTAAATTCATTATTCTCTTAATCTTTGTAATTAATTATACCAGATTTCACTGATTAAACTGATAAAATATTATGTGTAATTATAAAAAATTATAAATTATTTTTATTCCTAATGTAGAATCCATTATTAAAAATGACATCACATACATTGAAATAATTAATTTAAAATTAATTCCACTTACGAGACTAGAATGCGAGTTTATAAAGTAAAAATGTTCAAAATCTTATAATGTTATTTTATCCAATTTCAGAATGAATTTTTTTATGATTACCTAAATAGTAGTAATATATTTAGAATTTAAATATAATGACATTAAATATATTAATAATATAATTTAAGATTATAAATTATTTATAAAAAATAATAGTTTTCAATTGAAATTCATTATTTTTTACTATTCAATAAAAATTGAAAAATATCATAAAAATAAAAAAATCCACCCTAATTGAATTTTTTACATTAATATTTTAAAATTGATGCTTAATTTTTTTAATTAAAATTTAAAAATTTATGTTTGTTTGGTTGTAAATTAAGTGCTCTATTAAATATTGGAAAAGTACATTTAAAAAAATACATCTAATTATGCATAAAATTTGATTTGATCTTATATTATACCTATAAAATTTATTAGAAGATTATAAAAACATATTATTTAATATATAACATTTTAATTTCATTAATATACTCCATTAATATTATTTAATTTAATTTTTTAATTGGAAAAGTCTTTTGGTATTAAAATAATTTTTATACAAACATTTCCTTTATAATAAATTGGTTTTTATATTCATTTCTAATTAATCGATAACCAATAAATTAACACATACATTTTCCTTTTATCTCTAATTAAATTTATAACAAAAAATTTAATGGATATTAGATAATTTTGTTTTAAAATAATAATAATATTATTTTTTAATAAAACTCAGCATGGCATGTAGCGCAACATATCGAAGAAACTCATTTTTATGTGCGATGAAAGCTAACTCAGTATTACATGAATTATAAGTCTTACAATATATTTAATTTATTTAAAATATTTAATTTATCAAAAATTTCCATGAGGTTATATTTTTCTATATATATATGTTTGTGTTTAATTCACGTTATCGAATAAAATTTTATACTTTTCTAATTTTTGGGATGATGCATCATCCCCACCTTAAATAAATTACATCCTCGCAATTTAAACATGATATTGTAAACAATGAGTATAAAATTTTTGAATTAATTTTTCAAAATACCACAACACGAAATAGTAAATAAAATATCCTCTTAATAATAGATAATTTAAAGTAAAAATTTTCCCCTGAAATAACATATAACTATGAAAATATATAAGACAACATCAGTGGAAAGTGACGATTTTAAGATGGAGGAAAACTGTAAATATTTACAGAGAGTGATTGAGGCCATTGATCAAAAAACATGTGAATGATCAATGGAATGTTTAGGTATTGAAATTAATAAATCAATGATTATTTAAAATACAACTGGATCAATATAAATTATGTTATTCAGATAACATTTTTTTAGATAATTTTCCATGTTTTGAGTAATACTTTTACACCCTGAACATACAAGAAAATAATCTTCCTTCATATTCTTTTCCATTAACATAGTTTTACATTTTGGTTGTGCCCCAATATATTTCTAATTCTTTTTCCATCCTATGAAATAAATATCCATAAAGATTGTTTTTATTCATGAAGTACTAAAATTCACATTTAATGTAATATAAGATCCCTAAAATAAGTATTCATGTCAATATCAACCTAATTTACAAACACAATATTTTGAATACATTAATATCTTGACATATTTATTAATACTACTAATTCATCATTAATATTTGTTCATTATGGTATATAAATAAGATTAAAAACATATTATCCTGGGAATTACATATGTTAGTGGTTGGCGTTAAACTCTTACCATTCATTAGTTACTTTTCAAGAATGATGACCTTTGTTGACATAATGTCTTGACACCCGACAAAAAGGTTTTCCTTTTTGTAAACAATAAAATTTTTATAAATATCCCCAAAATATAATTAACATACTTTAAAAAATGTTAATAATTAAATATCATAATTTACTATGGGTTTCAATACAACTTATTTTTTTTTACAAATTATAATAATTATATTTTACTGTTCTTAAAATTTTAATAATGATCATTCCACCGAAAAGGTTATCAATAATTTTAAACATATGTCTATAAAATTTAATAGTTTTATTCTTATAATAGTTTATTTTCTTAAACATATAAATTTCATAAACTTATCAAAAATGACTATAATATTGGTATACATTCATCACATAAAACAAAAAATTAGGTGTTTATGTATTTGAAGTTATCTTCAATATCAAACTCATAATCCCATGATACTATCTAAGAAGGGATGTATTCCTAAGAAAGATAAAAAAAATCCTTACCTTACAAAACCATTAAAATTTTATTCTATACTTATCCTCAATTTATATCATAGGGAAATGTTATCAAATTTTTGTTTTCAAATTTTGTTTCCAAGGTTTCTACTAAACATTCTTTTATAAAAACATTGGTGACTTGACCCTTGAAAACCTGTGGTCAGTTCCTGCTACCATTAATTTAGAATTATATACAAGGAATCCTATCATGAAGGAAAAAATATATTATTTCTCTTGGTAATATATATATATCTATATGAGTATTAAAATACATTTTTAATACCCGAATTACAATAGAATTGTTTTTAGGATAAATTTATTCCATTTATCGAATTCATGTGTATGAGTCACAGTAAACATAATGTATTCATGGGGAAAAGAAAAAATAATGGTGATCTAAAAAAATTTATATCTTGAGTACTATGGAATTAATATGAATAAATGATCATAATCAATATGTAAAGGTAAATACTTAAAAAAACTTTCCATTTAATCATTAAATAGAGTTAAAAGGTCATAAAAAATGGGATGGTAAATAACTGACAACAAATTCCATTTAAAAAAATTTATACGTTATAATTAATATGGATGGATCAATAATTGAAGACCATTACATTTAAATAAATTGATAAGGAATATTAAATATAGAATGGTAAAAAACAGGAAAAAATTCTATTTTATCCGTAAAATGATACTTAAATGTATCCATTGATTTTATCATAGTGTAAATATGATCGATAATAATAATAAAAAAATGAATGGTAGAAAATCATAAATATTTGATTCCTTTTTTCCATGAACACATAACATTTAATATCATGACCTTTCAAAATACGGTTAAAAAATGATGGGTATAAACCAAGTAAACTAAGGTTGGTTGACTGATTTGTTAGAGAACTACCATTGAATCTAGGTTATATCATTAACCAGTCCTTACACCAATCTATATGTCCAATGAATTCATTATATATAAATTTTCAAAATATTTTTCAAATATTTTTCTTTATATAATATCTTTATTGATTAAAGAATAAATATTTATCAATATTTCCCCAGATAATTAAATATCATTAAAAGTAAACACTATAAGTAAAAATTTTATATTATATAGGAAATAAACATATCCATAACAAATAATATGGATGTATAGGGGACATTTAATGTTTAATGGTCACTTGAAAGTGAATAACTCAAGGGGAAGATACTGAATTCAAAAATTATTCAAGGAATTGAATTTCAATACAATCTATGGCCAAAATAATCATAATATATCTAGAGGAAGAATAATTATGGTATAAATATGATGAATAAAAATGGTAATAAGAATAATGGTTATTTTCATGGATGAAATAAAAAATATCATTAAAAATATAATTGATGGAAATATCATTTTAATTTTGAAAAAAATTGAAAAATCATTTATTTAAGAATCAATTAAATGAACATTTTCCTTATAAAAGTATTTTTAAAATTACAATGGAATATAAAAATAATTTATGGAGGGTAATTTTTCACTTTTCGTACAATTTAAAAGAATATTTCTTTTTCATGGTAAAATGGTGAGAAAAGTGCCTTGTTTTGGGAAATACAAGAATATTAATGTGAAAAAAAATTGAAAATTAGAAATAGGTAACATATTATTTTAATAAAACATTTTTTACATATTAATGATTTTTTTTATTTCTTTAAAAAATTCTTTTTTAAGAAAATTGATTTCTAACTAAAGAGAGAAATGAAGCTAGATTTTATTAAAAGATAATCTAAATACTTCTTTGTAAATAATATTAGAAAAATATGAATATAACATGATAAATATCATGAATAAATATATGATAATAAATTAAATTTTTTTATCAAATAATGATCATATAACTTCATTTAATAGAAATTCAAAACTATATAATCTCGATTAGAATGAAATTCTGAAATAATCCTTAAAATGGTCATAAAGTTGAAGTCAGAAATAATAAATGAATAAATTATGTGTAACAGCTATAATTAAAAATAAAAAAGTTTAAATCAAACAATATATAGTCAAATATAATTATACAAATATTTTTCGGTTAATAACGGCAACGAGGATGTGATGTAACCCAATGAAATGTAATTGAGTTATGAAATTTTTTACCACACGGTAACATTATATTAAAATAAATATTGTTGAAAAAAAATAAATTGAAATTCATAATACCATTAAAAAATAAATATTCAAGAAATTTATTTTCAATGGGATATATATATATCATATAAAATAAATTAGGTGATTAAAATTACCATATGACTCAATGAAAGAAAATTAAGATGAAATACCTTACCTCACACATTCCAACTTATTATACATTTTTAAAATATTTTATATTTTTTAAATGTATTAATAACATATTAAAAACTATATTAGTATTGATTATATCATATATGATCGTTTTAGAAAATATTATTACTCATTTGTTAATAATCATTCATTATATTCTTCATTTTGAGTAATAACTTGCTTTATTTTCTGAGTATTTTTGACTTATTATTTTTGTAAACATACATAGATCATGATTTTATAATATCCATAATGTGAACCAATATATAAATATCAAATATATTTAGTTTTTATGTATTTAGAGTAGTCCAAAATATTTAGTGATAGGAAGTGGAATACACCTCTCATGGAGATGGTAGGTCTTACGTAGACATGAATCATATTTACTTTTTTATCATATTGAATGAAATAAAATTAAATAATATAAATATTAACCTTATTTTATCATTTTTATTTCATATATATCCCTTGTTTTTTGTAAAACCCATCCATAATACATTCTATGTAAATCATAAAATAATCACATTGCTTCGTGAGGTGGTAGTCTGTCGTACACACGAGTGACGTTATCATATTACCAAAAATGTAAAGAATGGAGGTATGTGTTTTAAAATAATTAACATGGAATAAATAAATCAAAAATTTTATTTATAAATATTATTTACATCATTACGACAAACCATGAAAGGTTGTAATGGAAAAAAACGAAAGACATCGGTTTACAAGGCGGTAGTTCGCCGTACACATTAACGATGATTTTGTTATCTATATGATGGAGGGGAGTAAAGTAGTAGATATAAAAATTAACATAACAAAATATAAGTATATGTATGGTACTGAGGTAATTATATAATCATTATACAATTATAATTGAATAATTTTGTGAATCAAATAATATAAAGACTCGTTTAGAAAAACAATACCTCTTCTTCGGGTATCCTCATTTGGTTTCCACTAATTCTTTATAAGTTGGATTTATTCCAAAATATAACTTATAAGATAAGGGTATGTGATTTTTTTATTAAATTGGTACATTATTTTCTGATTCAATGGGATATAGAACTTTAATGAGAAGGTGATAGGGAGATACATTTTATAAGTGGGGTGTGAAAAACTTCTATGGTATTGTAAGAGTGAATTCCATCCATATTTTTTATAGGTCATGTGTCTACAATTATAGAAACAAATATCTAATATATGCTCTATGGTTTAAATAACTCCATTAAATGGGTTTTTTACAAGTTTCTATGTCATTTGGCCCCATATGTTTAATGTTTAGTCCCTTAGTAGATTCATTTTCCACTAAATCACTATAATGAATATTAACTGGTTTCACTAATAACTTTGTTAAAAATTTAATTTTAATTAGAAGATGTTATAAATAATTTTTATTAAAAATATGGAATAAATATTTCTAAATTCAATTGACAACAGTGGTTAAAAAAATAATTTAATGTTGATCCTACAAATGATACATGAAAGTGAGTTTTTAATGTGAAAATGTTGACAAGATAACAATTGTTATTTACCATTTGATTATGAAATTGATTAAAATGACCCAAATTTATTAATAGATATATAATTGAAGTATTTTCACAATAAAATTAATTAAAAATATAATTTAACTTCATAAATTATTTAGATGAAAAAGAAGTTTTCAATTAATATTCTGTAATTTTCACTATTCAGGAAAAAATGGGACTTCTCCAAAATATACCAAAAATTATCCATAGGATAATTTTCAAATTTATCTTTAAAAAATGTTTATTTTTTCAAAGAAAATGTATAAATGTTTCAGAATTTAAATTTTCAATAAATGCTCCATAAAAAGGCAGAAAAACGACTTAAAAAATACTACTATTTATCTGTAAAATTTGATTTATTTTTCATATATATTTAAAATATATTGTATGGATGTTAAAATTTTATATATAATATAAAATATATAAATTTAATTAATATCATCCAATAATAGTAAAAAAATTAATTTAATAAGTCAAATTGGTTTTGGAAAATTAAAAAAGATTTTATAAAAGATTTTTTCTATATTCAATCGGGTTCTATATGAATTTTTAACTAATTGGTATAAATGAATTCTACCATAATTTTTAATAATCAAGATAATAATATTTATAACATACAATTTAATATATATGATATAATTGACAATTTAAATAATAATATTAATAGTATTCCATAAAGCTCAGTCTTGCATGTAACATAAGCTATCGAGAAAACTCGTTGTTGTGTAATGCAAGATATTTTTGTATTACATTAATTCAAAGGGATAGAATAGATTAAATTTATTTGAAATATTTTATGTATCATAATGTATCAAGTGTTTTGTAGACACCATGAAATGTGCTTCATGCACTTTTCCGTTGAGTGTTGATATAAACCTCACATAGATAAAAAAATGTCAAGTATGTTTAATGATTCTTTTCACCCGAAATGAAGAAGATGTAGGCTGGATTTATTTTTCCCAAAATCCTACTCCATAAAAATGGATAAGTGGAATGATTCCCCCATCCAGGAGTAAAGAGTGGATTAAAATGATCGATGATGAAAAGGTGTCGGCATATTAAATTCAATTTCCATGTTTCATTTGAGAAGACTAGTTGAATTAGCCAACTAAGGAAGTTTAAATAAAAATGAGGTCTTCAATTTGATTAGTCTTGAAGCCCAAACAGACTTACAGATCAAAAGATATGGCACTTGAAAGATAAATAAATTTTATAAAGTGATTTGAAGTACCTATAAGGACGACCTATGTGTAGGACATGTAGAGATGAATAATTTATACACCCCTACACAGAAGAGTTACCCAGAGGACCTACACGAAGGACCTACACGGAAACATACCTTCAACCATCCCCCTACTTTCCTATAAATAAGACCCATGGGCTCCCCATTTCAAAGGCAGAAAAAGTTGGATGAACTCCCGAAGTTTCCGTTGTGTAGCTTTATTTCTTAGGTTCTCAAAAACTCTCAATAATTATTCTGAAACATGAGAGAGGATATAATTAAAGTGGTAAAAGTGTCTCTATGTTGCATAATGGAATATAAGACATGGAGTTACGCAAAGGACCTACGCAGAGCACCTGAACAGAGCACCTTCATGGAGATCCTGTGCTGAGCACCTCTATGATGTACCTTGGCGGAGCACTTTAGAGAAACACACCTATGTGCAGCACCTACGTAGAGTACCTACATAGCATAAAAAGATGATAAACCTGTGCGACCTTGTTGGTTCATACCATGGGGGCTACACCCTTGCACCCTTGCTCGGGATCTGTTCTACACTTCGGTATCGGCCCTTCGAGTCAATCTATTCATTTCCATCAATGACCCCCATGAAAACTGGAGAGTCGTACCGTAAACATTTAGGTCCGGGTCAACAAAAATTTCCATTGTGCCCTTTATGAGGCCCAAGTTCTATCCCTCAAATAATATTATTTGAGACACTATGTCACACTCATTGAAGTGCCTTGAGTCGAATTACTCCTCTTGGCTCCATTCACATGTTACAAGTTTGGACTCTCATTATGGATTCCCCGACTACATTGAGTCAATACATTCATCAAGAAACTCCCCAAACCACATCACTGGACCACTATAACAGGTTAAATCTAAAATGGGCATCCTCCTAAAGGGTAATCCCCAACCAATCTCAAATGGGAATCCTTATTAGTAGTAAGCCCCAAACAATTTTAAATGGGAATCCTCCTTTGGAGTAATCCCCCACCAATCTATAATGTGAATCCTCTATAGGAGTAATCCCCAATCAATCTAAAATGGGAATCCTCCTTATGCGTTATCCCCAACAAATCTCAAATGGACATCCTCCTTATGAGTAATCCCCAACCAATCACATATGGGCATCCTTGTTAGGAGTAAGCCTTATCTAGCCTTAAATGGGAATCCTCCTTAAGAGATTACCCTAACCGATCCTAATCTTGAAATACTCTTTACGAGTAATCCCCATCCAATCCTATTAGGGAACTCCCACTGAGGTATGTCTCTAATCATATGAGGACTGATCTGTATGACCCCCAATGTCATCCCACATTGAAAGGTTCATTTTTCCACTCCCTCCTCTATAGTAGCATCGTATTCTTACACCGTTGGCCCGACCTCTTCCATCAGAGGTGGAGGAAAAGTGTGCATGTTTTGTTGCTGAATCCTTGACCTCCTCTTGTTTCTCACACTGAGCATGACTCACATGGTCTTAGATATTTTTTTAGGATCAGAAAATTTTCACAATCACCCACCATTTGTACTATGAGAACTTTGATTCCTACTATAATTGGGATAAGTAGGAAGACTTCTTAAGGACTGAGCTCCATCACAGTTCATCCATAAATGGGAATCCTCCTTAGGATTAGGCCCCAAATTAAACCCCCATATCACCATGGCATCATTTTCAATAAGTAGTCCAAAATTTATTTTTCTCAACAAAGCTATACTCTCTTATGAGACTCATCAAACTACATGGGCTTTGATTCCCTTCCAAATGAGATACGTAGGAAGCCTCTATGGGGTTCAAACCCAACAATTCAAGTCAACTATATTATCTGGGGACATATTCCCAATAGGTTCTAACCCAACATGGAAAACCATTTTCCATCCATTTTCTTTTCCCTGCTTAGGCATAATTCCCACACCAAACAATGACTAACCATCTTTAGCTTATATTTCCTTACTAGATGAAATTAAACTATATGGATAGGTCCATATCAAAATATCTTAAAATGTTATGAGGTTTCCCATTAAGCATCACCAAACTATGAGGGTTCTGATTCCTTTCTCAAAGATACATAGGTATCCTGTTTATGGGTACGATACCAACATCAATACAAACTATCGTCTCCATATATGATAGTAAATTGTAGAGTGCCCCGCTAAGTTTCTTAAAAACAATTATTCTCATAATGATGGCTAAAATAATCTCTAAATTGAATATGAGATGATATTGTTGATGGAGAACCTCATGTACATACTGATGTCTCCAATAATGAAGAACCTCAAATACATACAGGTGGATCTAAAATTCAAACATAATAATAATTGGTTGAAAAATACAAGGGAATCCAATGTTATTGTAGTTTAATTAAATTTGATTCATGAAAATATCTCAAATATATAAGAGAGTCCCAAAGTAGATAATAATTCCCCTCAAAAGGGTGTGATGAGCCTCACCTCTCATCCTATCGACCAATGCATGTTTTGATGTATCGTAAGGTCAAAATTAACAAATTCATTCCTTTGGAAAGCCCGTCCCTTTGGAATAAATAATTGTTGTATATTTCTAGTTCCATAAAAAAATCCAATGGAAACAACTTGTAAGTAGGTATTTCTAACAAGAACACATGTTCTAAAGAATAGAGTAACAAAAATGGTGGACCTGACATGATTCATTAACCAAGTTAATAGTGTTACCCATTTGTTAGGCCCCTATAAATTGATAAATTAATTCCATACAAATGAATCAATCATGGTTTTAAGCATCTAAAATATGTTGATTTAATGATGTTCATTGATTTTTCACATGTTTTCTTAGAACTCCCTTCACTCCCAATGGATTCTTTCATGTTTTCACCTGTGAATCCCACGGCTGCTGCTCAAGTTGGATCCTCATCCGTTGGTAGGGTGTAATAACCAACACAACACCATCAATGTTGGGTCTCCAATGTAATAGTAAGGTAATAACATCAATATGATATTACCCCAATTTGGAGGCTACCTGACAGTCACTCCAATTTAACAACAACCATCAATCGTCTGGTCATGCACAAATGGTGGTCAAGAAATATACAATGCTTACCACCTTTTTCAATAGTTTCAGGTCTGTATCCCCAAAACACTATAATATGTCCCTCCCATACTATGGGAATGTGGATCAAGAGGTCACCCATGGCCTCATCTCAAAGATTTAGGGGTGCTTCCTGAGGGCTCCCTCCAACAATGTTCATCAGAAGAATAATGCATTAGTGAACCCCCAATATGATGAAGGTGTTGCATTGGGTTATTCTTCCTATGTCCCTTAGACCCGAGCACGCCCGACGAACCATCGGGGATTATGTCCATCTAACTGGGAGCATGTTCTTACCTTTTCCCCATCCAGAGAAGTCCATCATCCAAACTTGATCACAAACAATGAATAATCACATACACCCATCCTTCCAAATTTCACTGGATGGAAGATTTTTCTTATAGAAACCAACCTATCCGGCCAGTTAAATCTAGTGGAGTTCTGTGAAAAGTAAAATACAGTTGTTTACAATCTATCAAACAGTCATAAGCATCATCTGACTACATTCAATAAATCCTACCAATCAAATATGGTGCAAACTAGTTTGATGGATCACACACATGCATATACTCACTAATTGTGACAGAATTATCATCTGTAAGCATTGAAAGAACTATTTCAACCATGCATCATGGAAAATAAAAAGCTAGAACATTAAACTGCCAGCATTCATCAAGCCTGCCAACGGTCTCATTTGGTGGCACCTAGAGAAGTCAGTCAGAAATCTCTAATGATAAACCTAGGTAAAACGCAAATCTTTGAACCCATACATTTATACTCTTAGTATCCACTAACAGGGGAAGGAGGAAAGGAGTAGGAACATACACTTACTCTAGATACGGACTGGATGTATATTCCCATTCCAGCTACTGAAGTCACCAAAAATATTTTATAAATGGGGAAAGGGAAGACACAAATTATTTCCCATATTCGGGAAGCCTGCCAAAAATAATAACAACAATATCAGTAGTACCAGGGAGACTAACAAATAATTTTATCCCCTCTCCTGGGATGAATCAACACCATGCCATCCCGAAGTATATACAATCCTTTGTTCCAGTACAGGAGGGGTATGGGACATACTCTCCCATATCATGTGGATAACTAGATCAGGAACGTACACCCTTTCCAATTGGGGGTAATTGGCCCATTATGATTACCAAAAAACGTTAGGCACATACCCTTGCCTTTATAACAACTTCTCCTAGGAAGTTTCGCCAACTATGTGTAAAAGAGTATCTCAGAATAAGTCTCGCCAAACATAGATGGGAAATCAAGAGCCAATCTGTGATCTATATCCTCTTAATGATGGAGTTCTTGAATCCCTCAAACATTTATCTATTTTAACTTAATATCCTACGCTCCCATTACCAAACTGTGACAGTAGTAGTAGTAGAAGTAATTCTGAATTTTCCCATTGGATTCTTTATCATAAAGACTCTCTTCATGAAAATTAGGTCAATCAAGAGAGCCTATCTCTGGATGAGAGTTGTGAAAACTATCCATGTGGCCAGAAGGACAAGGAGAAAGAGGATTTATCCCTTATAGTAATCCACCATGGTGGCGCTCTACATGATGGAATTCACCGTGACAGTTCTCTCTATAGTAGTGTTTTTCATTTTTAAGACAATTCAGTAATTGAAAATGTAGTAAAGATAAATCCCTCTTATGACAAGGAACTTTCCAACGTATGGTTAGTCGTGTATGATTCCTTGTTGGTAATAGGTGAAATACATTCTCAACCAGAGGAAATTATAAGGGGAAAATCATTCTCTGAACCTCCCTTGGGACATTTATCTTTTAATATAGTAGAGTAAAATGTATCTGACTACATTTTTTGTAATAAAAAAATCAAAAAGTGTTAACTCTGGTCAAACCAAGGGGAGAAAACTCTATAAAAAGATGACGAATGTATGTTGAAAATTAGAAAACAATTGGATAATGGTGAAATACAAGTCATGTTTTGGCCTTTGGAAACCTCTCAATACAACATTCCAGAATTGATTGAATAATATCGCATCCATGATTTCCGCCTCAACTTATAGAAGACTCTTCATCATTTGGAATCTGCAATATTTCCATATGATGAATATCAAAGTCATGTAAAGGTAATATAAGGTTTTCAATGTCAAATATACTTATAATCCCTTTCAGTTTACAAATATCCACCGTTTGAGAAGAAGAAGATAACCCTTTGGTGTTCATGCCTCGATGCACTAAATAGGCTACACCCATTAATTTCGGATACCCCATTTGGTGTTCATATTAGAGGATGGTTTGTACACAGAGCACTTTGTTTCACTGAACTCCAAAATCAGAAAGGCCTACCAAATGCGGTATCATGAAATATTATTGTCCATGGCCAGCTAAAATCAACAAATTTTTTTTGTGTAATAAGTTATTTAATTCAGTACATGCCTTAACTAGCTCTCATCAGATTCAGACAGAAAGTGAACATGGTGTTGAGATAATTTGGAATCAAGCATCGGAAAACATTAATCATCCCTCTCGCATAGAGGATGTCAGCCATCAGAGGGATCTAATGTCTAAAATAGCAAAGATGTTTTCCAAAATATGTGATTTAAGTTGTTTTCATATAATGCACCCTGCAAATTTTCGGACCAACATTCATAAAATATAATGAGTATCAACACAAATATTATCTATATTAGTTTAATAACCACACCATCATGTAGGTCGTCAGGTAGGTTTAATTCAACATTTGAATTCAATAAAAAAAATTACGATTTGTAGAAGAAGAAGAGTAACAACCCCATCCTGTAGGGATGGGGTCTTTTTACATCTACAATCCCCTCCCCAATGGATGTAAGTTTAAACCCAATTATAGAAATAATACACAAACTGAATGCACAAATGAACTATCCAAGAATTTCCTTCAAATTACTATGCATCAGATAGTTTTTAGGGATTCAGAATATAGGAGAACAAAGTATCATGGAATATAAATAAGGATCCAATCTTACAAAGATACTAACAGAATTCCATCAATGCATTATGCATTATTAAATTTCATTAATACCATTATGAAGGATCTCACGGAGAATAAGCCTAGTTCATGGGAGTCATAAGATTGTGTTCTTATCCATTACATGGTACACACTAATGAAAATTAAGGAGTTGTGCATACACCACCACCACCAATGTTTTAGCCAATCGTCATGCAATTTCATGTTCCATCTATTGTACCTATATAGGTACCTCATCTTCCTGATATTCCCAAAATTCATATGAACACAAGTGAGACATTATCAACTCTATTTTAAGCTAAAAAGGAATTATGTGCACCAGTATAGTTAGAAAATTAATATTACCCTGAATTGGTGGATCTGATCCCCCCACCAAATTTTTTGTATACTACATTTCTAATATCTAATTGTTTGGTTGATGCAGAGAAGAACATAACAAATTTTGTTTCTCATTTTGATCCCATGATGGGGACCCCTCAACAAAAAGAATCAATAAATCACAGATGCTTTGTGAAATCATTATAGGGTCCATCTTTTTTCTGGTACAGATGTTTGCAGTCTTGATCGATTACTGGATGGGAAGACCTCCTTCAAAAATTCATTCTCCAATTCAACTCCACTCTACCTAAGAAAATAGTTTTATATTCAAAATATCAAATAAAGATAGAATGAAAGAGTTTTAAATTTTATTTCTCTATGAAAAGGATAAAAATATTCCTTAAATCTATAACTCCCTCAAGAATAGTTTCTTCCAATTTGTGTCGAAAATCTGTGTGAAAAGTTACACACAGCACTAATTCTTGGGAAATGCATTATAGGGTTTTGATACATTGATTTAATATCCCAATAAGTGGAGGAATCCATTGTGTAATATAAAGATAAATCTCATGTAATTCCACCAGCTCTAGGAAGGAGAAAAGGGAAAGAAGGGACAAATGTATTCACAGTCAAATAAGCACATGTACTTGCTCCTACTTCAAAATCATAATCATATTAAATGGATTCTCCTTCTGAGTGTTAGAATCAATGAACACCTCATCAATATGATCAAAAAGATAAAAGGTAGAGATATTTTGAGGAGTTAAATAACAAATTTTCTTATTTTCAAAATGAACAGGTTCCTGGTTACTTCATTTCATATTTGCAAAATAATTTAGTTTAGTTTCCAATTCCAAAAAATAAAAAGTAGGATATTAAGATCATAAAAATTATTGCCCCTTTTTTCAAATTGTGGGGCATCCAATTCAGGATTGTTTTGTTTTCATAATACTCCTACATTAAATGGTATACTCTGGAAAAGTAAAACTAAAACGATAATCATCCCAAGTAGTATGTGTTACTAAAATTGATCTAGAGAAAGAAGGTGAATGGAAGAAAGTCAAATGAAAAAATGTGTAGAAGTTTTATGATTTGATGACCATGAAAATGATCAATAAAACTCATTCCAATCTACAAATATAGTTGAAACCACCAATTGTGTCATCTTGTACTTCTGCTATAGTGAATCCATATTAATCAAAAGGATATTCCTCTAAATTTCAATCCTCAAAGAAGTGAGGTGATTAGAAAGATATAGAGTAGCTAGAAGTGGGTGATTTCATGTCAAGGACATAATTTTCTGTGACTTAGGAAGGTTTCATGCCATCTATCCAAAATTAATAGGCACTTCCATGCCAAATGAAATAACCAAAACTGACCTGTCAACCCGAATCTTCATCAGATAAAGTATTTATCTTTGTTTCTATTAATTTTATACACATCATGGCTCCCTATAGAAATAATGATTCTTGTTATGATGAGTCTGAATTGCATGTAATTGACTGGGGAAATAGAGGAAGAAGAAAAGATCAAGGATACATGGAAAGGCATGGATATTCTACAAACCACTATTTTATATCTAACCCTTATCGAACCATATATGTGGTAGAAACCCATGGGAGATCCCTTTAGCTGGCTCAACAAGAAAAAGGAAGTTCTCCCAAAAAAGACAGCATTGATCGTGACATGATTATCTTACAGGACTGAATAGACGTTACACCATCATTCTCTAAGTAATTAGATAGACTTAGTCCATATAATCTACCAACAACCGTTGTATTACTTGCTTCTTCCCCAACACAGGGTACTTCTACATCAAGAGCATCAACTTCTAAGACACCTAAAAAACTACATCTCCATACTGGAATGAACAGACCTCTTTACCAAAAGTATAATGTTTTTAAATCATTATCCCATGTACAAGAAAATTTTCAATATTGGATTCCTTGATTCTTCCAATAGATCTTCAAGAAGAACTTATTGAGGCATTTTCAAGTCCTCAAGAGTTCGAAACTGAGGTTGCTACTGCTGAGGTTTACTGTATAGAGAATGATCACCATAATCTCATGTAGTAATATCTATTATGAATGAAGATGAATATGATGTTGTACATGGACACATCCGGCCCCAGCAACTATCTGGTAGGGTTAATTATATAGACATCCGATGAGCCTTCATTAATAATGAGTAAAGAGTCAACCTCATTTCTATTCCAACACTTCATCGATTGGTTCTTACTGAATATGACATATCACCTTCCACACTAATGGTATAAGGTTATGAATGGAATAAATAAAATCCTCTAGGAAATATTACACTCAAAACTCAATTTTGAGATGTTGTATCTTATTTAGATTTTATGGATTTTCATCAGGACACAACCTTTAACATTCTTCTTGGAAGGCCTTGTCTACATCAATATGTGGCCATTCCATCTTCATTTCACTAGTGTATTAAGTATTTATTCAATGGTAAATTTGGGACATTTAATGTTTAAAAGGCTCCATTCAAAATGTGTGAATCTTAGTATATTAAAGAATAATTCAATCACACAAAGGGAATGGGGTCATTGATAAAAGCGGTAACAATAATAAATGCTCCAAATGTCCTAGAAAATAACCCATCTAACCCATGAAATCATATGAGTATAGATTATGTATTTCTTATCAATCTAATTGAATGGATAAACCCAAATCTAAGGGCTTTTCTAATGACTTCCAAAATTTCAATTACGGCAATGGATCATGAAAGTATTTTACAAATTGTATATTTACCAAGAATTTGTGAATGATTAAATAGATATGTCTTCATTTCATCCACTGAACATCATTAATTATTTGATTCCATAATCAGGCTAGAATATTTTGATGCAACACTTGAGGATGAAAAGCAAGTTGATTCCCAACCCATCATCTCCTCTTCAATGCTCCAGGAAGACCCTTCATTATCACTATTGTTAGAAATGATTGCATGTTCTTCAGGATGATCAAATACTGACTCCTCACCTAGATCTAAAATTTTTGCCTCAACACCTACTCTGAAATAAGAAACAAAAGATGTGACACACAAGTAAGAAGAAGAATAAGATCTTTGGGATAATCCTCCATCATTTGAGGAAGGTGTCTCCACCACTGGGGATGAGCTTAGGGAAATAAATCTAGATATAGAAGGAGATCCATGACTCACTCTAATTATTGTGGTCAAGAATTCTGAAGAGAAATATATGTATACATCATTTATAAAAAAACATTGAGATATATTTGCTGGGAACTATACAAAAATTCCAAGCCTTAATCCCAATGTAGCCACTCGTCATTTGGGTTTTCTAGAAGAGCATAGAGGATTCAAACAGGAAGCAAGATGAATACACCCAACTCATGCCTCTAAAATTGAAGCTAATGCTGACAAAAATATCAGGATTAACTTTGCAAGGGAGGTGGAATATCCCAAATGGATGGACAATATTGTCCATGTGAAAAATATAGTAAAATCAATGTTTTCATTGATTTTTGAGATCGTAACAGGCATTGTCCCAAAAATGACTTTCTATTTCTGAACACAAAACATTTTTTTAATGTAATTTCCAAGTATTAGCCTCTCTTTTTCATGGATTTTTACTTTGGGAATAATTAAATCTGTATGGTCCCAACGGATGAGGATTCTACAGCATTCAAAGCCCCTCAAGGTGTGTTTTCTATCAGGTAAGGCCCTCTTTATTAATGAATGAAGGTGAAATGTATCAACTTTCCATGCATCATATCTTCAAACCCTTTTTAGGAAAGTATTTATAATGTTATGTGGAAGATATGGTAGTTAAATCCAAACAAATTTATGATCACCTGTCTGATTTGGAGACCATATTCATTATACTTCCTCAATATGATTTGTCGAAGAATCCCTTGAAATTTGATTTCAAGGTAACCTAAGGAAAATTCCTCATCATGGTTGTATGTCATCATCGAATCAATATTGATCCAAAAAGACAAACATAATCCTTTTAAGGTATCCTTTTCAAAAATTGAAATAATTTAGGGGAAATAAAGGAAACTTTTCTTGTATTTGGTTATTTATCGCCAATTTGGAAGGAATGTGGTTACCCTTTATTAAATTAATGAATAAGGGAGTCACATATCAATGGAACAAAGACTACCAAGATGTATTTGATACCCTCAATAAATATCTATTGTGTCCACCATTATTAATTCCACATTTTTATGGAAAGCCACTTATTCTCAATGTAACACCTTTAGGGTGATCACTAGGTTCCTTCCTTGCAAAACAAATATTGATGTTGGGATGGAAATAGCATTTACTATCATATTTTAACTATGTTTGACATAGAGACTCAATATTCTAGTATCAAGAAGTGATTCCTTGCATTAATCTTTAATTTTCAGAAATTGTGGCACTACGTACAACATCGTGAGTTATAATTAGTATATCCCAATATACAACTCAAATATATAATGAGTCATCTTTTTCATGCATGAGAATTGGCATGGTTGGTAGTTATTTTTCAACATTTTGATATCTAATTGGTGCCTCATATCTTAATACAATGCCACGCCTTTGCAGATTTCATTATTGAGCATCCATCTGCATAAAACACATCTTTGAATACTGAACATCTTGATGATGAAATATTCTTTATTCATGATAATCCATAAACATGGGAAATTTACATTGATTGTGATTTTAGATGTCGAAACAGAAATAGAATAGAAACAAATAAACTCAACAAAGATGGGTTAGGAATTGAACTTATTTCCCTAGAAAAGGTAGTTTTTCTATATTCCTTCTCTTGTCATATGGTGGTACCAAAAAATATCATAATATCAACCTCTCATTGCAGGCCTAGAATTAGCACTCCAGGTACATGAAAACCAAATAAAATTGAAAGGTGGTTCAATGTTGGTAATCAATAATATCAATGCAGATTATGCAATTAGTAATTAAGAGTTAGTACCCTTATTTTATTACATCAGAGGGTTGATTGTTGAATTTCTCTCAGAGACAACATTTTATTATGTCCCACCATCAAAAAATTCCAAAGCTGATGCATTGGCTAATGCAGCCACATCCCTGGAAGATCCGAATCAGGATGATAAAGTCATCATTATTTCCCATCATCTTGTGGTCTCACCTTTCGTTCAAACTATAATTGATGAAATTAATGAAATTATACCTATTTCCGATCCATATGGTCATACCACTAGATGGATAAAAATCCTAATTTAATACCTTCAAAATGGATTAATTCCTCCAGATGGAGCTAAAAAAGGACAGATTCGAATATAAGCTTCCAATTTCACTCTTTATAGTAGTCCTCCTTAATAGAAGATTCTCTATAAATGAGTCTTTGATGGAAACCTCTTCAATTGTATTGATGGAGATGAAAATTCAAATGTCATGAAATAAGTACATATAAGAACTTGTGGGGCTCACCTATTTGGGCATTGGATTTTTGATCAAATCCGGATTGGACACTTATGGCCATCAATGAGGAGGGATTGAACAAATTTCACAAAGAAATGTCATCCCTTCTATGTGAACGCCAACTTCATTCATCATCCCCCAAAGAGGAAAACATACAACTAAATACACAGGGTCATTTTCTACATGTGGAATGGGTATAAAATAACCTTATCCTCCAATTACAGCTAAGAAGATCAAGTATATTCTTACTACTAATAATTTCTTCTCCAAATGTGTTATGGAAATACCTCTCAATGAAATCAAAGACAAAATCATTGTTAGAATTTTCAAGACTAATATCATCCCCATATTTGGTGTCCCTCATAATATATTAACAAACAACATGAAAAATTTCTGTTCTACAGAATTAAAGATGTTATACTAGGAGAAAAATATCAAATCCAACCATTCATCTCTCTATCATGCAGTGGCCAATGTAAAGATTGGAGCTTTTAATAAGACCCTATCAAACATATTCCATAAAATTGTAGATAAAGATATGAACTATCGTCATGATATAAATTTTCATGTTTTATGGTCTTATCTGACTACTACCCATACTTCCTATTAAGAAACTCAGAATTCATTGGCGTAAGACACATAAGTAGTTTTTTCAATTGAAATTCAATTTCCCTCACTCTGAGTTGTAATCTTTGATCAGTTATCTACAAATGAAAAGTCTCAAAAATAATTTTATGGCCTAGAATGATTAGATGAAAAAATATTTCATACTTTTCATCATTTAGAAGTATATCAAAATCGAATTACATGATATTTTAACAAAAAGGTTTCCCTCCAATCATTTCTTCAAGTTGATTTCGTATTGGTCTTCAGGACTCCAATGATCTAAGGTAATAATCTTCCAAAATATGATTCCATTTGGGAAGGACCTTACTCTGTACAGAATTTCTACTCTAACAGAGATTTTTCCCTAAACTCAATGGATGTTTAACTTATTAAAACTCCATCCAATTCACGTTTTTTGAAGAAATTATATGTATAACTGCATATCAAATGTCCTCATTGTATGATCCTAAACTGTACAACCCAAAGTCCTAGTTTCACGAAATTAAACTGTATAAAAACCTAAAGCATCCATGATGTATGATGATAAAATGTGTAGAATCTTTTTCATTGTTACACAACATTAATCCTTACATCTAACATTTTATTTATTTTACATTAAGAGCTTCCATGTGCAAGCATCATTTACATCATTGCTACTCCATAGTGGGACATGAGGTCCAATTCCCCCTATGTTTGAATCAGATATACATAGAGACCTTATTTCAATAACTACGTACGGATTGATTCCCATATTCAATGTGATACACAGAGACACCTAGATCTCCAATCACATGACAAGTCACAACCACAACAAATTTTATTTCCCATCCCTCTTCTGATATATGAACCATATCTATACAGATTTCTATTTTAAGATACAGGGATTGATATTCATACTACTTCGTGTCTAATGTTTATCTTTTCTCTAGAATGTTAAAATACCACATATCTCACATAAAACTCATTTAGTGTGGGAAATGTTTATTTCAATAAAAACATTTGGCTTGATTTTCGTCCATATGAGATATGTAGAGAAGCATAGATCTCCAATATTGGTCCCATCAATGATAAAAAATCCCCCTTTATTTCTGTGTATGAATCAAACCTGCATAAGTAATGTTTCAAATAACTACATTTGTTGTGATTCTCATCCATATGAGATATATAGTGACACCCAGGTTCAATCTTCTAGTCCAGTCGCATTATTCTTCTTCTATATGGAAATCGTTCCATTTCCTTTCTCCATGACTCTAAAATGCACTACATAATGTCCTTGCTACATGTTATTAAAATTAAATGATCCCAAAGAAAAACATATGGATTGATTCTTATCACATTCAAATACGCAGTAAAAAAATATTCCTTGAATCTTTGTCCTAGCCACATGATAAATTTTTATATCTCTTCCACATATCATTAAAAATCTTTATGGGAGTCTTTATTTTGGGTCCTCTCTTTAGATATCCCACCATTGTAACATGAAATGTCCCCATTTCACATATGATTCAGATATATGTAAGGGACTCCAAACTTGTTTAAAATATTGATTCAAATATTTCTCTAATTCATTGAGCTTTACCCCCTTTCATATTTCACACTCTTAATCTAGAATATTTTCATTTCTTAATAAACATTCAGGTGGTTTTTGGTGGTAGATTTTATGATATCTGAGAACTTTTTTTCATGACTATGAATTATGTTCCCCTAGGTGGAATTGAATATGTTTCCAACATAATGGGACTATTAGTCAAAGTATACCACTATTTGGCTATGCATCATATTCCCAAGTTGTCCCATCATAATACAACCCCCACAATGGGTTTTTAAATTAATAGTAACTTCATTCTTGGTTAAAGTTTCTTTTTCCCCCTCAAACAATGATGACAATATACCAGAATCAATATCTTAAAGTAGTCATCCATGTATATTTTTCCCATTACCTTTCATTCAATATGAAATTCCTTCAGACCATAGTATACACATTTACCTCTAGGTATGTTCAAAGAAATATGAAATAACCTTGGATAATTTGACCACATATCATATATTGTTTCCTATGTGTTCCCAGTCATATGGCCTAAAATGAAAAACACAATACTTTATTTTTTTTGGTCATAAATTTGTAGAAATCTTGTTCCTGTGATTCTTTGGAAAAAATTAATAGAAATACTCCTTCTATACTCATGTACCATTCTCCAAAAACTGAACTATGTGATGTGTAAAATTAGAATGTCCATAAACATTCTTTGGATTTTAGTAATATAATTTCAAACATTTGAGATCTATTTTTCCTCACTATGAAGCATATGCCCCTAGGTGTCCTTGCATAAGTTTCCTACAAAATGGGTATATTAGTCAAAATATTCTACTATTTATCTATACAGGTTCGTCAAATAATTGTAACTTCATTCTTATGAAAGACTTACTCTATTTCCGTTATAACTTTTCCCATATCATTCTTCGGATCTAGAAATTCTCAAATCATAGTTTACAATTTTTCTCTTCCATACATTAACATGGTAGTATGTTTCAATAAAAATAATCAAGAAATTAGCGAGTCTCAACCCATTGGTCATAGATAAAGACCATAAATTAAATCCACCCAATGTTATCATTGGATGAATCAAAACTATTCAATATAATGTCCTCATTGCATGAGTTAAAACTAGATAGTTTAATGTTCTCACTTCATGTCCTAAAATAGCACAATATAATGTCCTCACTGCATGACTTAAAACTACCAAGTATAATGTCCTCATTACATGACTTTAAAACTGCTTAACATGATATCAGAAATCCCCTTTCTAACAAATTTTATCCATTATTCAAACACCAAATTGTTTTATAAGTGGTTTCCCCATCCATGAACCATGTTTTCATAGATAACACATCATTCATGAAATCCATTCCCTTCGAAAAACCACCAAATTTGGTCATGAGTAACCCAAATATTATTTTCCCTTATCTATCAACAATAAATTGTTATATTCATAAGAACTTGTTTCCATGACTATGCAGTATGTTCCCCTAGGTGGCCTTGCATATCTTTCCAACGTAACATGACTATCAATCAAAAGACTCCAGTGTTTGGTTAGGCAGTATATGCCCTAGTTATCCCTACATAATAAAACACCAATAACAGGTTCATCAAATAATGATATCCTAATTCTTGGAAGAGATCTTCTTTATGTTTATAAAAGTTTTAGATTGGGTTACCATAAAAAAATAACAACTTAAGAATCCCCCTGGAAGTATTAAAATAATAATAGTGCAATTACAAGCCACTTTTATATTTTAGGGATGTAATTTTAAAATTTATGGTCAAAGTTATTCAACCATAAACACTATCCTTTTTCCCTACATGAATGAATTTAAAATTCCAATAACAAGGTATATAGTAATCAAGAGATTAAAAACCCTCAAAAGAGACCCTAGAGAAAATTCGAGTCTTCGCTCGCTAGACCTACATTCTATATGGTGTAACTAATATCGAGAAATAAAAAAAATAAGTCAAAAGAACAAAATTTTATAGGTATGTCCATATGAACCTATTAATAGTCAAAATATTCTCTCTTGGCTCTAAAGATTAGGCAAAAATCAGAGCATCCTTCCAACCTTGATGTAGCTCCAAATCTTACCAAATGATGTTGGAATGCATCAAAGTGAATTAATTTTACCATATAATAAGATTATTTTCATTCCAAATGAATAAAATTATAATGGGGGCTTTTGTAGATACCATCAAATGTGTTCCTTGAACTTTTCTGAAGATTGAAGATATGATTTTTACATAGAAATAAATTTTCAAGTATGAATAAGTATGTTTTCACCATGATGGAAGAAGATGAGTGTGAGATTTATATGTGTCAAAATACTACTCCATACAGAAGGATAACTATAATGATTCCTCTACCCAAGAGTAGTTCGTGGATATCCATGATCGATGAAAAAAATGTATCGACACATTAAATTCAATATCTGATTTTGATTTGAGAATACATGGTGAATTCACCACTAGAAGAAGTGTAGATCACGTCGAGAGCATCTATTTGACTAGTCTCAAAGCCCAAATCGACTTACAGATTAAATGTTATGGCCCTCAGAATCCATATAAAATTTATAAGGGAATTCTAAGTACCTACATGGAGGACTTGTGCAGAATAATAATATCTACACACCTACGTAGAAGAACTGTGCAGAGGACCTATGATTAGAACCTAAATTGACAAGCTCCATTAAAATATCCCACTATTTACCTATAAATAAGACACTTGGGCTCCAAATTTCAGAGGATACAAATTTTGGAAGAACTCCCAAAGATCCCATTATATAGCTCATATTCTCTAGTTCTCAAAAACTCTAATGTCATTCTATGAAACATAGGAGAAGAGATAATTAAAGGGGAATAAGTGGCTCAATGTCACGTCTGGTTATAGAACACATAGAGTTGTGCCAAGGACCTACGTGGAGCACCTATGTGAGGTACCTTGGAATATCACCAGCGTGGAACACCTAGGAAAATCACCTATGTTGAGAACTTGCACGACCAAACCAGACGGTGCATCTACATGACCTCATTGGCCAGTACCGCGAGGCCTATACCCCCACTTGATATCTATGTCTCACTTTGGACCCAACACTATGGTCTAGTCCCTTATCTTTCCTCACTAACCCCATTAAAAATGGAGATTCACCTCGTGAACTTTTTGGTTCAGGTCTGGAACATTTTTCATTTCACCCTTTATGTGGCACAACTTTCAACATTCGAATACCATAATTGGAGACACTTCATCACACTCAATGAAGTTAATTGAGTCGACTAACTCATCATAGTTCCATTCACATGTTAGGAATTTTGGACTCTCCTTATGGATTCCTCAAGTACCTTGAGTCATTACATTCCTCAAGAAACTCCGCAAACCACATCATTTGACTCCAATGATAGTTTAAATCTCAAATGGGAATCCTCCTTAAGATTAATCCATAATCAATATCAAATAGTAATCTTACTTATGAGTAGTCCCTAACCAATATCAAATGGAAATAATCCATAGAATTAATCCCCAACTAATCTCAAATGTACATCCTCCTTATGAGTAAGCCCCAACCAATCTCAAATGGGAATCCTCCTTAGGAGTAAGACCCAAGAAATCTCAAATGGGAAAAATCCTTATGATTAAGCCCCAAAAAATCTCAAATGGGCATCATCCTTACGATTAAGGCCCAACCAATCCCAAATTGGAATCCTCCTTAAGAGTAAGCCCCATCCAATCTCATATGGGAATCCTCCTTAGGAGTAAGACCCAACCAATCCTAATCTGGGCATCCTCTTTATGAGTAAGTCCCTACCAATCCTAAAAGTGAACTCCCACTAAGGTAAGTCCCTAATATTTCGAGGGTTGAGCGGTATAACCACAATTTCATCAAAAATTGAAGGGATCTTTGGTCTATGACATCTTCCATGGTCGCCTCATCTTCTTTCACCATAGGCCCACCCTCTTCCATCAGAGAAAGAGGAAATGTGTGCATGTTCCTTTTTTAATCTTTGACATCCTCTTGATTATCACACCGAGAATGACTCACATGAGCTTATATATTTTTCATGATCACAAAATTTGTAATGAAACCCACCTCTTAATCTATGAGAACTCTGATTACCACCATAATTGGTATATGTAGGAATCCTTAAAAGGCCAGTGATCCATCTAATTTCTTCAAAAAATGGGAATCTTCTTTTGAAGTAAGCCCCAAATTAAACCCCCCAAATCACCAGTGAATATTTTTCAGAAAGTAATCCCAAATTTATTTCTATAAAAGGACAACACTCTCCTATGAGACTCATCAAACTACACATACATTGATTCCCATCCAAATGGGATACATAAGACTCATCATTGAGGTTCAATCCCAACACTTCATGTCAACCCTATTATTCCTATGACATATTCCAAACAAGGTATAACCCAAAATGGAAAATCATATTATTTCCACGTTCCATGGGCTACTTAGGCATAAGTCCCACACTAGACCACGACTATGAAACTTTTTCTTAGCTGTTCTTACCCTATTACAATAAACTGTATGGCTAGGTCATTATCACACGACCATAAAAGGTATTATGTGTCCCAATAAGAGGAACCAAAATATAAGGGTTTTAATTTATTTCAAAATGTTACGTAGGTATCCCATTTATGGGTATGATCCCAATATCAAAAAAAATCTATCGTCTCGTTGGATGATGATAAATTCCAGAGATCCCCACTGATTGGCTTAAAAACAAGTACAATCATAATAATGGTTAAAAGAATCTCTAAATAGTATATGAGCGCATACCATTGATGGAACATAAGGATTTCTCCATTAATGAAGAACCTTGAATACATAAGGATTATTCTGAATTTTACACATGTTAATAATTGATTGAAAATTATAAAAGTAAACCTATGTTATACTTAGTGAATTAATAAGGATACATTTAAATATCTCAAATCTATAAGAGAGTCCTAATGTATGAAATAATTCCCCTAAAAAGGGTTCGATGAGTCTAAAATCCCATCCTCTTGATGAATAAATGTTATCCTAATTTTAAACTTAACAAATTCTTTCCATTGGATAGATGGTCCATTTTGGATAATGAACTATTGGATGTTTCTATTTCGATAAATAAATCCATTGGAAACGGGTCTGAAGTAGTGATTCCTAACAATAACACTTGTTCGGAGGAACTAAAAAAAATATTATATTCCTCTATATTCAGTGTGTTTCATGTAATACACTCTATCAAATAAATTTTTATTATTTAAGAATTTTCATGGTGTACAAAATTTATCCCCAAATGTTTTTCAGTCAGACATAAAAAATATGATACATTAACTCATCATACCTCATATTCCCCCATAGTTTCCTAAAACTGGTGGTTTTTTCAAAAAAAAACATTAATTAGATTTGTGGCGTTGTTTCATAGAACTTTATCTATTCAATATGGAATCTATAGCAATTAATCATTATATCAAAGATCTTTCCCCAATGGTATGAGCTCTAGGTTCATTAAATGTCACTTATCTGGTATGTACTTACTCAAGAGTGATAAATGGAATATATCATGAACTTGAGAGTGGTTTTGTGGAAGTTATAAATTATATTCTATAATCTCAATACAATTATAAATTACAATGGGACTGATATACATTGGGATTATTTTACTCTTCCTTCGAAATATCATTATTTTCCTCCATATGGAAATTATGTTGAACTCCTTTTCATGAAATTCAAATTCTAGACCATGTAATTGATTTTCAGTATATTTATCCTTCTAAACCTATGTTTTTGTGATGTGTTTCTAAATGTATATAACCATATATTCCATTTATTTATTTATCTCAGGTCCCAAAAGAATTTTTTATCCCACTTCATATCCCCACATTGGGGGTTATGGATATTTTTATTTTCTTTGGGGGTTCTCACTACTCTCATTTACTAATTGATGATGGTAGAAATAAAATGTTGTAGTTTTTAAGAAGGAATCCACATACACCATAGGATTGGGGTTAAACCGCTATAATGACCTGACTATGGGTTGTGAAATCCTATACCCCACATGGGGTCCAAAACCATGGTTTCTCCTCTTTTCTTTATCTCATTGTTATTTATTTATTTTTTCTATTATTTGTTTAATTTAATTATTTATAGGTATATTGGAATTATCTAAGATACTAATACAAGTAATCCACTTAAAAAAATTCAGGTTGTATATTTCATTCCCTGTGTTTTTTTTCCTAATATTAATTTTTTTTGAGCTGAAAATAGGGGTAGTGAAATTTAAGTGTGGGGGAGTGTAAAACATGCTTAGTTATTATTGTGTGTATTTTATTTTTTTTATATTTTTAGTATTTTTGAGATTTAATTAATATTTATTCACTTGTGACACATAAATTTATTTTTAGAGAGTTGAAAATATTTTTGACAAAATGGATTTCAAATGATTGTTGTTGTGATAAATCTTTTTCCCAGATTTGGGTTTTAAAGAATTTTTATGAGTTTAACCAATTTTTCAAATCCCTACCACTAAAAAATTAATGAAAAAATATTTTTTCTACTTCTATTAGGTATTCTAAACCACTTTTATATATTTTTTATAATACCCCCACATTCTTGATGGAATATTGAATTTTTTGTGAGAGTGAGAATTTTTTAATATTATCTTTAGAAGAATTGGAGTTCATAGATTGTTTTTTGAAATAATTATGGTATATATTTTTTAGACAAGTTTTACATGAGTCCCTCCCTTACATCTATCCTTATATCCCCCATTAGAATCCATGAATTTAATTACAGGTTTAATCTATATTATAATATAATTTTTCTTTACCTACCATCACTATTGGTATTTTTGCATGAATATTTCAAGTTTGAGTGTGGGGGAAGAGACGTTAGCATGTTTTCATTGGGATATGTTTCGTTTTTGTTTTTTTTCATGAGTGTTTAATCGTTTTTCATTTTGGATCACTAGAAAATTGGGCATGGGACATCATTTTATTGTCCTTTATTTATTTTGTCTAGTACTCCTTGAAAAAATATAGATGATCTTAAATATATCATTATACTTCCTTTTATGAAACAAGTGTCATTCTAAAAAAGGGTAATTACTTCCATTCATTTTTTTATTCAATTTTCATCTCATCCTACATGAAAAAAAACAAAGAAAACAATAAAATAAAGATGTTACTTTTTTTAGATTTATAAAAAATAAGAGATAACATAGATGATATCGTAATTTTTATCACTGCTTGTATAATCTACCATGTAATAAAGAATGTGGTGGTGTTATGTTACACATTTTCAATGGTATTTGAGTTAGGTTCAACTAGTATTTTCACATGATTATTCACAAGTTTTACGTAAGAATCCTACCTCCTCTTTACAGCATTAATATTTTCATGAATTCTCTGACCATCCATAAGAAACATTATTAACCTTGATGAATTACTCATTATTGAATTAATTTTCATGTTTCACACTATAGAAAAATGAGTATTGTCACAATCTATGGGAGATACATGCGACTTCCATGTACAAGCATAACTCTAGATTCATTTTCACTTGGGTATAGAGTGACATGAAATTCAATGTGAGGTTGGTTGTGATTGGGCCAAGTATGGATTTACAATTTAGAAAAAATATAAATTTGTGAAATGAAAATGATAGGTAATAGTTTTTCATATAATATTCATGATGGAATTCTATTTTGGTTAAGATAATTGATATTTTCTCATTATTGATAATTGTGTGGATATTAATTTGGATGTATGATGATTGCCCAATAGTGCAATGGTTATGTATAGGGGAGTGATTAAGCTCACATTTTCATATATTTAATTCTCTAATTCTTTGTTTATAATCCCACCAAAGTGTTATTTTATTGTTAATTGTCACATTTTTAGGTTTTAATGGTATTTTGAGTCGAAATGGAAAAAACAGTCAATTATGGAATAATAAATGTTTTCATTAACTTAGTTATTTGATGCATATACATTAAAATATAGAACCAAAATAGATTTATTCATTACTTTAGGATTCCCATGTATGTTTGATAAAAAATTCAACTAGGAAATGTCTTGATTCGAACATCTAGAGGCCCAAATAAATAATTCATTGTGGAAATTTGTTCTACCCGGTATAGTGGGGCTCATCTCCATATTTGAGGCATAAATCAGGATACACATGTAAAAATTCATTGATTCTAATGAGAGAAAAAATATTATTAAATTAGAATCATCTTTTATGAGTTTCAAGTTAAAATCCTCTCATTAAGGCATTCTTTGAATGTTTCAAAAATGTAGAATATGAAAGGAATCATCACCCCAAAATGATTTCATTCAGTAATTAATTCAAACCATCTGAACCATCCACCAAAAATGTCTTAATTTGTTAAAAGGGATGAAAATGGAATTATTGATAAACTTTTACTAATTTTTTAATTAATGAAATGACCGATTTCATATTCATAATTCTACGGTATTGTAATGATGTTGAATATGGTGACGCACGTGGACATAAATAATTTCTCAAAATCAATCGACCATATCCCCTACATCATATGGCTAATAAAGCTATAATTTTTAGGGTGAACGGAGGATATATTATCAAAAAAATTGATTAAAAAACATGTTACAAATTCCCCCATTTAATGGGACATCCACGTGGAAACATTTAAAGAGGGAATTTGGTGGGAATTATTTCTCCACATCTCCCAATAAATATGTATCCACACCCCATCTCAAATCATTGGAACTTCAATGTGGGCATTTAATATTGTTTTATAATCTATTTTCCTCTACAATATTATTATTCTTTTTAATATAATTTTATCTTCATCTTTATCACATTCTCATATTATTTATCTTCTATTTATCCACCTTGTTATTTTCAACTATGATTACTTATAATCATGATCATGAGTAACTACCCTAAGGAAATTATTGCGGGAGTTATCCTGTGATGAACCAAATCCTTTGAAAATTTACTTTTAATGTTTCATATTTTATTAGAGTTAGAATAAGAGGTATCTTAGTGGTAAATGTGCATATGTTTCCATAATTTCCACCCAATTTTTACCTTTGGTTTATGTAATACATTTCCTCAATTGAAGAGGTGGATGTGAATTTCTTGTAGATAATTGAGAGAACCATGTTTTCAAAACCACATTAATAGGATTATGTTCAAACAAACTATTGAGTATGTTCATTAAGTATTTTTTAAACTAAAATAGGGACGATAATGGTTAAATTAGGGTGATTGGCTTGATAATTTCCCATTTCATTCTAACATCATTTTTTCTACCTTCATTATGTTTGTATTTCATTTTCATGTTTAATTTAATTAATTCATTTCCAATTATAATTTCCCCATTTCGGGTTGTTTTATTTTTTAAATAAAAACTATAATAAAATTTTAATTATAGAATTGTGTGACTAACCGCAATAGCTTCTTAAGAGAACAACAAAGTTCATCCCCTCTACCATTAATAGTTGTCACTAGTTTTTTATAGAGAACAGAACAATGAATCATTATAACTCCACCAATGGCCCAAAAGCCTTCATTTTTTATTGATTTTTGATAATCCACTTTTCAAGGGGTGAGGTGGAACCCTTACAAGGCCTGTAGGTGTAAGTATTACTTGGAACGTAGGCCATAGAGGAATTCATTTCTCATAGGATTCAAAAATTACATACAACCTAGACTAACTACTTGGAACTCCTCCTCCCGGCATCTTCATCGTGAAATCAGCTCTCCACCTTCGCATGGTTGTTCGGCTAGGATTTCTCGTGCATGCATAGGCTTGTCCCGATGGCAGGTGCCATACCCTATCATTCTTGAAATCTATTTAGCTTCTTCTATGGTGAAATCTCCTTGCTACTTCTCCTTCTGAAGCTTGTTCCTTGTAGGTTGTCTGGTTTTCATCTACACTTTAAGGTGGCCCGAAGGCCTTGAGATGGCCCGAAAGCCTTACTGACCCAAAGGCCTGGGTGGCCCGAAGGCCTTAAAGGACTCGGGGACCAAATCGGTGGCCCGAAGGCCCAAATGGGGGCATATTATCAACTTCTATAGTGCCAAACAGTTCCTGCTACAGTTCCCACTACAGTACCTGCTACAGTTCTGTACAGTTCCTACTATAGTACTGCTATAGTAACCCGGAAATTATCCCCCACCTAGATTTGATCCTGGGTCTCTTGGATGAACTTAAGGAGTCCTCACCAACTGGGATGAGGCTCATGTGCTCAATGATTCATCATACAACATTGTCATGGTCTCTTCATGTTCCATCCATGTTCCAAAACCCAAAAATCATAGTGTAAGCAAAAATAATCATATTATGGAACCACATAATAATGAAACTATTTCATATAAAATGACTAAATCTAGAATAATTTTTTAATATATAACACCTTAAGTTTTTCCTAGGTAATTAATAGTCAACATATTTTTAAATCCTACATGGTGGTTTATAAATATTTTGTGAATTTCAATATAATGTCCCCTGAGTCTGTCAAAATAGGTGTGTAAAAAGTCTCATTGTCATGTACTAGTTGATGATCAATTCCATAACAATGTGCCTTTTTAGAGTTATTAAACCTAGATACCTATGATTTATAGACACATCTACTTGTATTATCAAAATAGGGAAGAAAGTTCTTGGAAAACACTCATTCAATCCTTTACCAAATTTTGGTAAAATTTTATCTTTATATTGACTCATCCTTAACCATATCCTTATAGATCCCACTAATGTTTTCTAATCCTATTATCAATAGGTAAAGTAAACATATTCTATGATTCCAACTATAATTAATCAAACTTCTCATACATATATATTACATCTTTTTCGAGGAATATTCGTTACATTACACAAAACGTGTATTTAGATCTTTTAGGTCCAGTGCCATTTGAAATTTTGAACATAAAAAATAGCCCATAAGTGAGATAAATCATCTCCCAATATGTTCATCATAAATATAAACCTTATTATAAATATCATACAGAATAAAATTTACCAATACCTGGGGAATAAAACATAATAAAGGCAGGTCTTAGATTCTAGTAAGGGTAAACTAGGTAGATCTCAACACTTCATAAGCATAAGGGTATAAGAACATCATAATAAGAATTTAAAATCATACCATGCATATCATATATCATAAACCTGAGTCATGAATGGAATATTTTTAGTTGATAATAAATGAATCATAATGAAATCAAAGAACATGAACCATTTTCATATGACATTGTAATGAGGGATATTTTTTGAGTATAAACCTAAGCATATAAAATTTTTCCGTATTACTTCCATGATTATTTCCAATACTGTCATAGTGTAATGGGATCACTCTATAAACCATTTTAGAATCCATGTTTTATTCCCAAGACTATCATATTGGATATATTACCTTACAAGACAGGGTTTACTACCAATTCTAATCATGTTTATCACATGGGATATCATCCTTTACCCAAATATTTGGAGGATCATATAGGTCTCACCAATCACATAATTTAAATCAGAAACATTTGTGATAAAAGATCATAACACAATCATTATAGTAGAACCAATGAAAGTAAAATTTATTCATAAATGATTCATTACATCATGTCCTTCAGGAATGAAATAGGTTTTATAGACATTTCATTGTTTTATTAGTTCATAATAGTTGGAAAAAAGTACATTTCATAAGAATTTTATCGTTGTATAACCCATGGATGAGTAATATAATTCATAAAAATATTTTAATCATAACCATAAACCATTATGAGAAATAATAATATTGTAATCCTTGGATTATATCCTCAGTATATCATAAGTACATCAAAGTATTTCATCTTTGATGGAAGATGATTTTGAAAGAAAAATCGCGTAGAATGTTTCATGATAAATATATTCATTCTTTGAAAAACACCATTTTTATATTAAAAGTTAATAAAATATTATGGAAACAATTTTATTTGAATATAACTTTCATCAATTATAAATGAATATTTAAAGGAAAAATGTTCATTAATTTTTGAAAATATGTTCATGTCGTATAGGTTTAAATTATGACTCCTTTCAAATTTTTAGCAAAATCCAAAAAGGTCTTGTCTGGAAAATAAATGGAACATTCCTTTAATTTTTTCTAATGTCAATATTTATTTAATAAAGATTTTTTATAATATTATAACTTTTTCGATTTTTTAGAAATAATGGTTTTGGATGAAAAGGGGGTTTCAGCCGAAAAGAAAAAATATGGTGATTTTTTTCTTTAAGATATTATTTTCCAAACCTGAGTACAAAAGAGAGGAAAATGAAGGGAAAATATTTTAATGACATAACTACAATATAATAAAATTCATAACTTTTTTCAAGATATATATCTTAATATTTAATCATTGGACGAAAATTTAGAAACAATCCCAATAGAAAGGATATTTTGTCATAAATCCATTACCAGTTTGGTATCATTGAATATTAAGACCCATGAAAGAATAAAATTTAATGAGGCTTATAATAACCTGAAAATAAATAAATTCATGTTATATAATGGAAAATTCATTGTATATACACCTCATTATATAATATAGGCCCACAACATAATGTACATCCCAAAGAAAAAAATTGAAACAATAATCCCTTACTATAAGTCTAACCTTGCTTCGTACACCTTAAAACCAGTAATAAAATAAATAAAATTGTATAATAAATCTATTATATAACCATAATTATGTATGTCATACCATATAATATTTAATTATGACCTTTTATTACTAGTTTATTAAAAATTTCAGGTTAAATCATGTTTTGAGAAATAATTACATTATTTTTCATGAATGTTTTTTATTTTTTGTTTTTAATTTATAATGGTTCTATAATCTGAATAAATTTTAAAATTATATAAATATATTATATATTTATTATATATTTATTTATAGAAATATATATTAGTTTGAGATATAAAATTAAATACATCATTTATTGAGACTGATGCCATACAAACGCATGATCACTATTAAATTTTTTTAACATATTGAAAGAAAGTAAGATAAATAATATATTACGATTAAAAAATATATTTTTTAATATATATCATATATTTTTATTTAATCCATCTTTATTAGCTTCCTTGTAAAATTTGAACGAATCACATCACATCGTGAGATGGTTCTCCCCTATACAAACGACTGATGTTATTATATTACTATAGAAAAAAAATTAATAATGTATATCTGATATAATAATTATATGGGTATATTTATATCATATATATAATATATAAAACTTTAATTCATCATTTTAATTATATTTTATAGGAGGTGACGAAAAATTAATCACATAATTACGTGAGTAGGTAGTCCATTGAACAAAAAAATGATGATTTCATATCCTATTTGAGGAAATTGGAAATGTTTTTAGGTCATTACATTAACATAAAAAATATTAGTATATATAGGATACTGATTTTAATATATCATCATGGTTTTGTGTAGTGTAAATATAATAAGAGAATTTTTGGCATTTTATCTGTGAGGTGAGTGGGACACATGAATGTTTTTAAAAAGAAAATGGTATACCCTTGTTTTTAACATGAAAAAGGATACAATTTTGACCATTATTTATTATTATACATTATATGGTCTACAGATCTCCATTCAATATGTTTTTTATAATAATTGTGTCATTTTTAACCCTTATATATTTAGTTTAACCCCCATTATACCCATTTTTTTCATTTACCTTGTTAAATAAGTTTTGTAAATTTTACTTACTATTACCCTGAAAAAATAAGATGAAATTACTAGATAATATATATTTTTGTAATGACCTACCAATTCTCATTGGCTTGAGAGCTCAACGAGTCAATACTATGCCTTAAGGGACATCCCCAAAACACCAAAGGCTAGCAATAAATACCAAAGGGTTTCAAATACAAGTTGGGGATGATTTTCAATTTAGTAAAATAACCCATAGACCAACCAATCATAACCAAACATTCACTATATGATGCATGAAAAAAAATGAAGACCAATAAAAACTTCATTTATAACAAACTAAATCAATGAACCCAAAAGCAGAAGTCCAAACTATGCATCATAGTACATAGTGGATGAACAACTCAATACTCTTGAAAGACACGACAACTCCATGGTCCATAAGCTCCAGGCTCCACAACATCTCCCAAGAATAACCACAAGACACTAGCAATAAGATTATTTACCTTTACCTGTGTCCCGGAATACGAAATCTGTAAAAGCACCAATGTTCCAAAGCTGGGGTGAATATAAAATTCAGTAGGTTTTCCCCAATTACATCCTTACTCACGCCACTAGGATAGAAGATTTAGTCACATTTATATAAAAACAGTTCTTATAAAAAAATTCTCAAAAGTAGTTTACAACTAAAAATAAAAAAGATTCCAAAACCATTCATAACCAAAAAAATTCCAAGAGAAATTGAAACCAATTTTCCAGAAAGTTATTTTTCCAAAAAAAAATAACCAAACAAGCTTAAGAACCTTTTCACAATCATTTCTTTTTGGAACACCCAACCATTTCTCAGCCCATGCTACCTACCATGCATGCTTCCTTATGACAGTTCCATACACATGAGTGGTCTCTCGTCGAGCTACCCAGCCGACCCAAGGTAATTTTTTCCCATGTTCCATAACACCTTTGGCACCGAGCATAAGGTCATATTTCAACCAAGACTCATACATATAGTTACCATTGTTCCATTAAAATTTTCGAACTGATCACAAGTTCATATTTCAACCATGCCTCATATATTCAACATGAACACACACCATGTATTCCCAAAAGTCATGCCAAAACACCCTTTCAATAGAAATGAATTTTTATTGAAAACCATTTCCATCAAAACCATTTCAATTCCAAACCAATAAAATAAAGCTCCCTTTTTATTGAAATCCAAATCCATTAAAGTCACTTCAATCTCAAACCATTTCAATTCCAAACCTTTTCAATAAAACACCATTTCTTATCGAAAACCAAATCCATAAAACTCATTTCAATCTCAAAAAATTTCAATAAAACACCCTTCTCATTGAAAACCAATTTTTCATCAAACCATCTATAATTTCAACCATCCTAATTTAAAATCACATTTTAAATTCAAGAAGCCAAATCACTTTGCACAACAATTCACCAAGATTTCACAATTACAACAAAATAATAAATCTTCACTGAAGATTATTTATTCCATTCTTTTCACAATCAAAACCATTCAAATAATCCAATTTGAAACTAGGACAATCAATTCTAAGAATAGGAGTCGAGGGTGAAGGCTCCTACTTCAAATGTTTTGACGAAAACCACAATGGTCGAAGAACACTCAAGAAACTCGGGTCAATTCTCCAAAAACCCGCCTTTGATCTATTATCCTAGCATGATCAAGAACAAATCTCATCATATTTGTAATCCACACACTTATATCTACCCATAAAAAGCGTAAAACTAAGAAACTGACTAAAGAGGATAAGTAGATTTAAGTAGATCTAAGAAACCGATCAAGAACGATGAATAACAATCACAAAACTCAAGAATCCGGCGTCGATTCACCAAGAGAAGAAATTGGATCACCTGTGAAATGATAGGGAAACCCTCTTTGTCCTTAGGAGAAGGAAAATTTCGAGTTATGGTCGCTTAAGATCTTAAATGAGGCACTTAGATGCAAAAACATGTGAAATCCACTTTTATAGGATCTCATTTAAGTGGCTGCATGGTTTGATCGCTCTGTTAGACAAATTGTGCTCTAATCGTACGTTATCCAATGCCTCGACAGACCCTTCACACAATATTTGGCCACATGGTTTGACAAACCATGTGCCCCCCGCGTGGAAGATACTGCCTCCAAGACCAAATACACAAGGTTTTGACAACCCGTGCGTTGTCCGTGCGATTTCCTCTTTGCCTCAAACAATCATGTAAAGTTCTCCCGACTCTCCCATTCATCACCCTTAACTCTAAAACCAAGACAAGCATCAATAAAGGGTTACATACCAGAAAATGGGGGTACTAAATTCTCCCCACCATTGGTCTTTCCATCCTCAGAAAATTAGAAAACCGTCACCTAACTGAGAGAGTTTCGGCCACTGCTCTTTCATTTCCTTCTCACGTTCCCATGTATCTTCCATAATCTGACCATGCTGCCATAAAACCCGCACTAGACCGATTATTTTTCCCCGAAAGACTATATCTTGCCTATCCACAATCTGTACCGGGATATATATCAATGAGGCATCTGGCTCTAGGTCAACGTGACCCCATCTGATCACATGGTCAGGATCAGGCTGATACTATTTCAATTGAGATAGATGGAAGACATAATGCACCAAACTGAACCATGGTGGTAATACCAACCGATATTCCACCTCTCCAACCAATTCCAAAATCTCAAAAGGGCCAATGTATCTTTGAGATAACTTTCCCTACTTCCCTAAACAACGATGTCCAAGCCTTGGAGAGATCCTCAAGAAGACATGATCACCCACAACGAACGACAATGGTCATCGACGGTGATCTGTATAAGATTTATGATGACTTTGATATGTCTCCATCTTCTTTATAATCAACTGAATCTTCTCTATAGTTTCTTGGACAAGGATCTTCCCAACTAGTGAAGTTTCATTAGTTTCCGCCTAGGATAGTGGAGGACGACAAGGACACCCATACAACGCTTCAAACGGAGCCATGTGTATCGAGGCTTGATAGCTATTATTGTATGAGAACTCCACTAAGGATATATTCTTCTCCCATGAGCAACCAAAATCCATTACATAATCCCGCAACATATCTTCCATAGTTTGTATCGTTGGCCAGATTTCTCATCTATCTGAGGATGATACGCTGTGCTCATAGTCAAATGAGTCCCAAGGGCATGCTGTAATGATTTCCAGAAACAAGATGTGAACCTCAGAACTCTATCAGAGACTATAGAAATTGGTACACCATGCCTCTTTACCACTTCTCATATATAGATTTTTGAAAGATCTTCCACCGTATGAGTTTCAAAAATAGGGTTGAAATGGGCCGAATTGGTTAGATGATTCACTATCACCCAAATGGCATCGTGTTTCTGGACCATTCATGGAATACCTGTAAAAAAATCCATTGATATTAAATCCAATTTCCACACTGGGATGGGCAAGGATTGTAACATACCATCTGTTCTTTATTTATCTGCTTTAACCTGCTGACAAGTTAAGCACCGTGAGATGAACTCAGCCACCTTCATTTTCATGCCGCTCCTCCAAAATTGCGCCTTCAAAACCTTGTACATCTTCTGTGTACTAGGGTGTACAACACATTTTGAATGGTGGTCAGCATGATGGAGTTATTCCTAACAAACCATAGGTTCAACCAACTGATCTATGAAACACAAAACTGAACCCCCATAAAGTTTGCAGCCATCAATGGTCTCCCCACCATTGAGTTTTGAACTTACAACTAGAAATTTTGCATCAGATGTTTGTGCTTCTTTGATCATCTTTACTAAATCAGGAACTAGTGTAGGTGAAACGAAAACTACAACATTACCATAGTCTTCACATTCCACATGAATGTCATCTATGACCGACATCAACTGCCATTCATCTGGAGCTTCTTTCACCAACTGGGCATATGAATTTCTACTCAATGCATCCACAACCTAATTTCGTTTTCCCAGTGTGTACATCAAGTCAAAGTCAAACATTTAGAGATACTCAATCCACCTCCTTTGTCTTGGAATAAAATCTCGCTGTGAGAAAATGTGTTTCAAGATTTTTTGATCTGTAAACACAGTAAATTTCTCACCAAAGAGATAATGTCTCCATGTTCTCAAAGCATGGAAGACTGCAACTAACTAAAAATCAAGTGTTTGTTAATTATTCTCATGCAAACTCAAATTCCTTGAACCATAAGCAACCACATGGTCTTCTTGAATGAGAAAAAAACCCAACCCTGATCCCAATGCATCACAATACACCACATACCCCTGTCCCAATTCAGGAAAGATCAAGATGGGTGCTGATGTAAGGTGAACCTTCAGTTCTTAGAAACTCTTCTGAAGTTATTTTGTCCATTGGAATGGAGCATTCTTCTTTTTCAGAGATGTCATTGGTTAATCTAGTTGGGAGAAATCATTCACAAAGTGTTAGTAGTAACCAGCTAGACCAAGAAAACTGTGTATCTCAAACACATTCTTTAGAGGTTGCAAAGAGATAACGGCTTCCATCTTTTCAGTATAAACATAAATTTCTTTCTTAGAAAGGACATGGCCAAGGAAATGTACTTCCTGTATCCAAAAACAACTTTGATAATTTGGCATACAAACAATGGTCTCTCAAGATTTCTAACACTATTTCCAAGCGCACCTCATGATCAGACCTTGTTTTTGAATAGACCAAAGTATCGTCGACAAACACAACAACAAAAGAATCCAGATATCATTGAAATATCGGATTCATATAATCCCTGAAGACCGATGGTGCATTTGTTAGACCGAAAGACATGAAGACATATTCGTAGTGGCTATATCTACTTCTGAAAGCTGTCTTTGGAATATCCTCTTTTCGAACTCACAATTGGTGATATCCTGATTGAAAGTCTATCTTGGAGAACCACTGAGATCCCCTTAATTGATTGAATAGATCATCAATGCATGGAAGTGGATATCTATTCTTTATCATATCTTGGGTAATATTATGATAATCAATACACAGACGAAGAGTTACATCTTCCTTCTTCACAATCAACATTATTGCTGCCCATGGAGAAGTACTTGGTCGAATGAAACCATTGCTTTCCAGCTCCTCTAACTGCACTTTCAATTCTTGTAACTCTGTTGGTTCCATCCTATAAGACTTAATGGAAAAATTATTGTTCCCCATAAGAAGATTAATCGTAAAATTCACTTCCCTTTGAGGTGGTAACCCTGAGAAGTTACTGGGAAAGACATTTAGAAATTGATACACAATAGCTGGAAAACTATTTTCATCAATATCTTCCTTTGATTCCAATGTCAATGCTTCCAGTTGTTAAGACACCATTCCCATCATTAGTTCCAACAAGCTCTTTTCACCTTTCATTTCCATCCTCTCTCCTCTGAAAAGATGATCGATGTCATCCTCAGTCGTGAAACTAACTATTCTTCTATAACAGTTGATGTGAGCCTTAAACATTGTCAACCAATCCATACCCAGGATTACATCATAGACATCTTTGTCCAACATCGAGCAGTCCCACTTTAACACAGCTCCATCAACAGTTAGATCACATCCTCTACACACAAAGTCTTGACATTCTCTTTCACCAAGAGGAGTTTTTAATTTCAAAAAAAAAAGACATCATTCCCAGCTTTAAACATTGAAAATCAATAGCATGAGAAGAAATGAAGGAATGTGATGCACCAGTATCGAAGAGAACTTGCACAAGGGAAAAATTTAAAAGAATAGTACCTCTCACCATAGATAGTCCTACCTGATCAACGATAATCATTTACTCAGCTCCATACAATTTCGTAGTAGCTGCACTACTATCCTTGTTACCGTGTTGAAATTTATCTATTTAAGGAGTCATGGTATTTTGAGAATCACCATGGATAGATCTATTATGCTGATGAAACTGACTCTGATGTCCTCTTCCTATCGAAGAATACGATGCTTGCTACACTTGAGAAGTGTCTCGAGCACCCGACCTAGGAGCAATGTGACAACAGCACCGAAGATGTCCCATCTTGTTGCAATTATGACATGCTCTAGGTTGCAACGTACACTCTCTCTTTATGTGGTCAGTCGAACCACATTGAAATTAAACTACTTTTCTCTGGGTTCATGGAGGAAGGTTCACTGATCCCGCCATCTGGTTCTTATTTACACTTGCACCGTGGAAATAGGTGTCATTTTTCCTCTTGTTCCCAACAGTTGAGTTCCCACTGTTTCCCATAGATATCATATTTCCTCCTCTTATCAATCCATATAAATCACATTAAGCAAAAGTCACTCTATTTACCATCTATGTATAATCCATTATACAGATCACCGCAATCTTCGATCGAATCTTTTGCCTTAGCCCCGATTCGATGATGTGTGCCTTCAACAATGCACTTGTCGTAGCCTCTGGTGCAAAACGGACTAAATTCATGAATTTAGCCACATACTTTGTGACCTAGAGACTCTATTGTTTCAGGCTAAACAATTCCATCATTTTTTGGATCTTGAATGTGTGAGGATAGAGTTATTTGTTAAACAATTCATCAAAATCCTCCCATGTAAGGATTTCATCCAATTTAGCGTGCACCGCTAAATCGCACCACTAACATTCAAGATCCTCGAGAATAAATGTCGCCAACTTTACTTTCAACTATAATGGTGTGCCGATGAAATCGAATATATGAATCATCCTACTTAACCACACCTCCGCCTTTTCGGGTTCAGTATCACCCCAAAAGTTCAATGGATTATGCTTCATGAACAGGATGGTATGATCCAAATTTTGTGGCTCATTTCTCTTGTTCCCCGTATCCACAGCCTAAAAAGCATGGAAAATAATCTGAACTAGCTCTTGGTTCACCCATGGTTCAGGTGCAACCACATTTTTTGCAGTTTATTTGGTTTGGTTCCAACGACGCCTACCAAGTGCCATTTTCTAAACCAACAACAATCTCCGTCAATATCACTCTCTAGAAACTGATGGCTTGGAATTCAAATTCTATCACACCATCTATCACAACATTGTTTTTCCAAAAATATTCTTATTCCATGTTCAACCATTTTTAAAACATTCCGCATTCTTTTTGAAAATCTACCCATTTTCAAAATTCACCAAATACCCTGTTATCAAAATCTTTCACTTGAAAACAATTTCTGCATTGTTTTCGAAAATTATCACCTTTCACAAAATCAATAATCATTCCTCACAATATGATATGAAATCCTAGTGGGAATTCATTCCTCTACAATGAATGCCATGCTTCTCTCATTGGCTAAACCCAAGACAATGAGATTTCAAACATTCTAGAAGTGTATCCAAAACACTTATCTACCAAACACCTTGTTAACATGAAGTTCATCATAAACGGGTTAGCTACATCCTTTTATGTTATATGTATCATGTTCCAAAAATCCTAATCATGTCAAAGATTTTGAACGAAGAAATAGACAAGAATGAATTTCAACTCCAAGATGAAGAAGATCAATGAACACTTGTTAGGAAAGGACCGAACAAGCTGATACCATTTGTAATTTCCCACCAATTCTCACTGGCTTAAGAGCCCAATGAGTTATTACTAGGCCTTAAGAGACATCCCCAAGACTCCAAATGCAGGAAATAAATGCCAAATGGATTCAAATACAAGTTGGGAGATGATTTACCCTTTAATAAAACAATCCATATACAACCAATAATAACCAAACATTCACTATATGATTCATGAAGAGAAGAAATACGAATAAACACTTCATTTATACCAATCTACATCAAAGTACACAACAGCAGAAGACCTAACTAAGCATCAATGTACACTGTGGATGAACAACTCAAGACTCTCATAGACACTACAACTACATGCTCCATAAGCTCCAAGCTCCACAACATCTTCCAATCATCACCATAAGACACTAGCAATAAGATGATTTACCTTTACCTGTGTCTCGGAATACGACATCTGCAAAAGCACCAATGTGCCAAAGCAGGGGTGAGTATAAAACTCAGTAGGTTTTCCCCAATGAATTCCCTACTCATTCCACTGCGATAGAATATTTAGACACATTTATATAAAAATAGTTTATGTAAAACATTTTCTCAAAAGTATTTTATAACAAAATATAAACATATTTCCAAAACCATTCATAACCTAAGGAATTCCAAGAGCAATTGAACCCAATTTTCCAGCAAGTTATTTTTCCAGAAAAATAACAAAACAAGGTTAAGAACCATTTCACAAGCATTCCTTTTTGGCATAACCAACTATTTCCCAACCTATGCTACTAACCATGCTTGCTTTATTATGACAGTTCGATACTCATGAGTGGTATCTCATCGATCTACCAAGTTATCACAAGGTATTATTTTCCCATGTTCCATTACACCATTGGCACTGAGCACAAGGTCATATTTCAACCAAGACTCATACATATAGTTACCATTGTGACATTAAATATTTGGCACTGAGAATTGGGTCATATTTCATCCAAGCCTCATACATGCAACATGAAAACACACCACATATTCCCAACAGTCATTCCAAAACACCCTTCCAATAAAAACACATTTTTATTGAAAACCATTTCCATCAAAACCATTTCAATTCCAAAAAATTTCAATAAAACTCTATTTTTATCAAAAACCAAATCCATAAAAGTCATTTCAATCTTAAACCATTTCAATTCCAAACCATTTCAATAAAACTCCCTTTTTATTGAAAACCAAACCCATCATAGTCATTTCAATCTCAAAAAATTTCTATAAAATTCCATTCTTATTGAAAACCCTTTTTTGTCAAACCAATTAAAATTTCAGAAATCATAATTTGAAATCAACATTTTAAATTTAATAAGCCAAATCAGTTTTCACAACAATCCACCAAGATTTCCCAATTACAAAAAAACCATAAATCGTCACTAAAGAAGATTTATTCCATGCTTTTCACAATAAAAACCACCAAAATAATCCAATTTGAAATAAATCATATCCATTCTAACAAGAGGATTCTAGATTGAAGTATCCTACCTCAAAGGTTTTCACGAAAACCAAAAGGGTCGAAGAACACTCAAGAAACCCGGATCGATCCTCAAAAAACACACCTTAGATCTCTTATAATAACAAGATCAAAACCAAATCTCATCATATTTGGTATCCACACACTTAGATCTACCCATAACAGGCATATATCTAAGAAACCGAGAGAATAAGAGAAGTAGATCTAAGTAGATCTATGAAACCGGTCAAGAACGATGAAGAACAATCACATACCTCAAGAATCCAGCTTCAATTCACTATGAAAAGACTTTGGAACACCTCAGGAATGATGGAAGAACCTTCTTTGACCTTAGGAGAAGACAAATCCTGAGTTAGGGCTGCTTAAGAGATTAAACGAGGCACTTAGAGGGAAAAACGAGTGAGATTCTCTTTAATAGGATCTCATTTAAGTGGCTGCATGGTTTGATCACATGGTTAGACAAATTGTGCTCTAATCATGCATTAGACACTGCCTCGACAGACCCTTCATGCAGGGTTTGGCCGCATGGTTAGACAAACTGTGCGCTGCTCGTGCGGAAGCTACTGCCTCCGAGACCAACTACGCACTGTTTGGCCACACGGTTTAGAAAACACGTGTGCCGCCCTTGCGACTTCCCCTTTGCCTCAAAACATCATCTAAAGTTATCCCGACTCCCCCATTCATCACTCTTAACATTAAAACCAAGAAAATATTCAATAAAGGGTTATATACTATAAATCTGGGGCCCTACAATTATGATGATTATAAATATGGAATCCCTTTTTCAAAATTCAAATCACCTAATTGTTAGAATTTAATTTAAAATTAAACCTGCAAATGTGACGAGAATGTAGGTTTTTTAAGGGAAAACATTTCATAAGTAGATAATTTTTTAATAAGGAAATTAAATATGAAATCGATCAAAATGACATAAATTGGATTAATAAATATATAATTCAACTATTTTTTCTATTAAAACTATATTAAGAAATTATCCTTTTAACTTCATTAAATGAAATAGCATGTGTCAATAAAAACATGAACTTTTCACTAAACATCAAAAAATTAGTTTATTCATAAAATTTTAAAAAATCAACCTATGATAATTTTGAAATAATAATTACAAAAAATTCATTAATTTTATAAAATTAAGTTTTATAAATCTCAAAAAATAAAAATTAATATTGTTCAAAAAAATAAATAAAATACAAGATTTGATAAAATAGTATTTTGGAAACATATTAAACTGAATATAAAATTACGTTTTTTATCAATATTTTTTATATAAGATCATAATAATTTTAATTTAAAATGAGGTTATTCATATTCATGATTCTATCTTTAAAAAGATCGGTAATATCGGTCATGTTTGAAGAATAATATTAATAGTTTGTCTCAATTCATTAAAAAATGGTGTTGCACAAAACATAAGCTATAATAGAAAATTATTTAATTTTAGAAAATAATAATTTATAAAATCATGGAATATCATAAATAATGTCAAAGATATTATATTTTACTTTTATAGGGTTTTTTTGAAATCTCTAATATGGATCTGAATGAATCCATTGCCAATATTTTTACATTATTTATTGATATATGAAATAGTCAAAATTCCATGGTTGATGAATTTTTCTATCGAAAAATTAGTAAAAGGATACATTAGGTATTTCTATGAAATTGGGCATCGATGGTCATTGTTACACAATAATTGAAATACATAAAAAAGAAGGTGGTCAAATAACCTATTACATTTCTAATGGTGTGAGAAATAACAATGGAGAGATAAGCTAAGAAGGAGGGCAGAGAAGATATTAATGTAAAGGAAAATACCAACTTCAAGGATTCTATAGATGATTATTCTAATAGGTGAATATCAAGACATTTATTAACAAACCATGATCCTAAAAAAAATTCTTCATTAAAAATAAATTCTTTAATCATACAAAAAATTTATATCAAAAGTTATGACTTGAAGTGAGATACTGTTAATGTTAAAAAAATTCCACATCCTGTTATAGTTCCCTGTATATAAAATTGACGTCAAATAAAAAATTAGAATATTAGAATGACCTCAATGTTATAACATAGAGTGAAAGTGATGATAATATTAACTCAAGTTCCTCAAAGTATTCAACTAACTCTAGTAATGGTTTCCCTTTAGAATATGTCGGTGAATAAATTGAGGTTAGTTCCCCTATCCCCATTTCTACCTCTTCCTCTTAATCTCTCAATTCTTCATCATCCGCCCCTTCTTGATCTTTCTCCTCAAGTCACCCTAATTAAAATGACCTTAAATATTATTATGATCAACTCCAAATTGGTTTTCATACAATTTCACCAATATAATAAAATTGATAAGAAATTTATGTATGAGATTAATAAAATAGAATATATTATAAAATAAAAGGAATAATATTCATTGAAAATGATGATTTATCCTTGAAAATAATTTATTTTTTAGATGTTAATAAGATTGAATATACAATAAATGACACTAAAATTTCACTGTCAAAATGCACTCAATGAGAAAATAATCTACATAATTTTGGGATATCAAAGGCATGTAAAAAATTAATATTTAGGTATTGGTTTATCCAATCATTCAAGAACCTTGAAACAACCTTCAAACCCCAATTTTATTAATGGTTTCATACATGTTATGTTTTAAATTATTATAAAAATAACTAGAAATTTAATTTATGAATTTTATTAAAATAATTGATAATATGGGAGACCAAATTCAATTAATCTTCTATCTAGTATTTCAAAAATACAACATCATGGAAGATAAATATGGATACCTAATTTATTATTGGCTATCATTAACGTAATTAGGTTTGTTTGGGTACCAAAACCTTTAGTCATTTAATATTATATGAAATTTATCTTAAAGGAAAAGACAAAGAAGTAATGTGGTACCATGATAGTGGGTTCTCAAGATACATGTGTTGAATCCACATTAAATTCAATAAAATCGATAAACTATAACATGATCATGTCAACATTAGTGATAACAGTAGAGTTTGATAATAGATGATGTAAATATGGATTTTTATAAATAAATATGTTTACTTATCAAATTGTTGACAAAACATTTACTAATCATTTACTAATTTTGTAATAGTTTTTTCATATATCTTTTCTAAATGATTATTATTATTTTTTCACTCATAATAACATATTCTATTGACCACATCATGTATTAAAAATTTCTATTAAATTAATTTAAAATTAATCCCCAGAAATAATTACTAATGATTTAATGTACAAGTTAGTGGGTCATGACTTTGGAATTGATGCATTGGTCGTTGTAGCACACACACACATGTATAAGTCTACTACTTTCAATCAGTAAGAGATTTACCCAAAATAAATTCAAAATATTACTTGGTTTGAGAAGCCTACCAATTCTATAAGAAACAAATATCATCATTTAAAACTAAAAAATGAATTTATTCTAAAAAAATATCATAAATTATATCATCTAGATTTACCAAGACCATCACAAATTTAAATTTTTTTAGGTTGATCGTATATTTTGTATTTTTAGATATATGAAAAGATTCAAATGGGATTAATTATTATCTCATAAAGGTGAAGCCTACAAATACTTCATCATGATTTATAAAAAAATTAAAAGGAAAGGGTGTATCAAATTATTTATATTCAATGTGATCTCGGAGGGTAAAATAATAATTAAAAAATTCTATGATTTATTCTATTCTCATGGATATAATAATGGATTTTTAAATCCTTGAATACCTAAAAAAACAGGTTTTTGATTGGAGAAATTAAACTATCATATTAATTTATCAAACTCTATTAAATGAATTTACTTTCCTTATATATATTTTTTAGACGAGGAATTGCATAGTCTATATTTTATCATTAATCACATTATCGTAAGACCTTTTATCCAAAATCCCATTATAAACATTGAAATATAAAAAATAAAAATTCATTAAAAATGTTTTGGTTGATTTTTTTATTCTCAACACCAATTAATGTCTTTGAAAAATTCATTAAAATTTGATCACGATATCTTTATTGGGAACTTCAACTAAATAACCGTATAAAAATTATTTAACATATCTTATAAAACATTATCATAAAAAATTAATGTTCTATTTAGTAATATTTTCTAAAATACATTTCTATAATTTTGTTTAAAATTTATTTATTAATATTAAATTAACCATTAAAATATAATAATGTTGATGATGAATATGAATGTCATTAAAATAAAAATAATTATTATAATTGTGTTAATTATATACAAAAATAACTAAAACAATTCACTATAAATGATCTATACACTCATGGAAAGAAGAATATATCATCCCATAATAGGCTCTAATTGGGTTTTTAGGAATATGATAGATGAAATTTGTAATATCCCATGAAATAAAGCCCTTATAGTAGTTAAAGGTTATAAATATGAAAAAAGAATGTACTATTTACAAACCTTTAGACATATAACCTTGTTAGAATCTATTAGGGTCTTATAAGAATTCTCATATCACCAAAATAAAAAACTTATAAAAATGAAATTAAAAAGAATATTTTAAATGGTTATATTAACAAAAATGCCTTTATCAAAAAAAACCTGGCTTTGAAGATTCTAATTCTCTAAATTCTATTTTCAGATTAACTAATTTTTGTTATTTCTCAAAACAATCCCTATGAGCATGTTATGAATGTTTTCATAGATTTATTTTATCAAATGGTTTTAAAATATTAAAATCATATTCAACTCCTTTTTTAAAACATGTACCATATAATTTTTCACTTATCTAAATTTATGTTGACTATGTGATTTTGGTCTCAACCAATAAATCACTATTTTAATCTTTACCGTTTAATGGAAAATGAATTGGAAATGAGCATTATTGGTATACTAAAATTATTTCTTCATTTTAAAATATCCAAAAAAATTATAGAATTTTTATAAATGAATTAAAATAATCTTATGAAATATTTAAACTATTTTTCACGGATTAAGATAAAGAAATTATTACAGCCATGTTTAAAATTTCCAGCTCACATTGGAATAAGTTAGTAAGAATGTAAATAAAAATATTTAAAGAATATGATTGGTAGCCTACGTTATATTATCGTGACCTATACTATCATCACGTTCAGTTCTTGTCATTGGGATCATTTTCAATTATATCGAATAGAATTTCATCCCAAATATATTAAAAGGATTTCTTATTATTTAAAATAAACTAAAATAATGATTTATATTATCCAAAAGGAAGTGAAATTTAATTAAATTGTTTCTATTACCTTTATTTTGGTGTATAAAAACAATATATGAAAATTATAAGTTTTAATGTACACTTTCATAGAAAATCCCTCAACTCATGGTGTTGTATGAACAAAAAATGTGTATATTATTCTATAGTCGAGGAGGAATATATAGTTTTTGGGAGTTATTAAACCATAATAACATGGTTGAAACAGAATATCATATAATTTACACTTACATATCATCATATCATTAATATATTGTATAATAATAGTTCCATTTATATTTCCAAAAATACTACTTATCACTCTCACATTAAATATATTGACATTAGATAGCATTTCTTAAGAGATTGCTTTCAAAGGGTGATATCTTACTGAAATTTGTTAGGAAACATTTAAACTCATTAATATTTTCACTTAAAATATAACATCTTATCCTTTAAATTTAATTAAAGGTGAATTTTGAATCATTTACTTATGAATATTTCTATTTTACATTGATTAATCAGTTAATTATTTTGACATTTATTTTATGTTTTTTCCCTTTCTTCTTAAAATCATGTTATTCTAGATTTATTTTTAATTTTTTTAAATTATATATCTTGTATATGATCCATATATAAAACACGTGATATAATATTATGGGTTAACTTTTCTATTTTTTAAATAAATTTACCTTAATAAAGGTCATTTGATATCAAACTAAATTTTAAAATTGAAGAATATTTCTATCATTTTCAAACATCAATCACATATTTTATAATAAAACTAATTTTAACATTTTAATAATTTTAAACAAAAATTTGATTTCAATAATTGAATACACCAAATATAAAGATGTATTTGACTGATTTCTTTACTCTCAAATTATATTAAAAATAATAAAATATTTATCACTATTAATGGAAGATTAATTGTGGTTAATAATTTCATATATATAATTGTCTTTAGAATAATGTTTTAATGGTTTATTTCGAAACACTATATATTAGAGAGTGACTTTGAGGTAAATTTTTACATTCCACCTTATTATATCAGTCTTCATAAATGATGGAATAATTCCATCATGTAAAAGCTACTCGTCAAGGAATTGAGTGTTTAGAAAAACATATGTATCACATTTACAACTTCCTTTACTAAATTTTATTTTTATTAATTTCATTCTATATTATTCATTCATTCACAATTATATATCTATTTTAAAAAAAAATATTTTAATCATATATCACTCTATTTCTATAAATTAATATATTTAGAGGGATTTTGGAATCTAAGAGACATTTTATTTTTTTAGTTTTTAGAATTCCCTTCGATTGTCTCTCATAAATTGTATTTTGAAATATATTTTTTTTAGTTTTTCAAAATATATTTTAACATATATCATGACTAATTTGTTATATATTTTCTTTTATGTTTATCCTTCCTCTATTTTTATTATTTTTATATATAAAAAAAGGAGATAATTTTCTTGAAATTTATTGGATATATGTAGTTTTATCATAGAGTGGTATAATTTATTTTACATGAAAGGTGGTATTTATTTTCTTAAAACTATTTTTATGTGTTATTTCATAATTGTGAAAAATGGGAGAGTAAAATGATTTATTGTTTTGATTTTATTTTATACATTACATGTTTGATATATTTACATCTTAATCAAGTTGATTGTATTACATTGATATCAGGAATACAATTACATATTTTTCACTCTTTATTTAAACATCTTATATATTTTATTATTAAGTATCTATGATCAAAAAAATGGGTGATATTCTTGTACTTCTATCTCTCTCATGGTTTTTCATGATAAAAAACACTCATTTACACTTATAACAATTTGATTTGATTGAATTTTTGTCTTTTTAATTTGTTCCATTATCCATATTCATGAAATACATAATGTAGATATACAAAAAAATCAAAGGTATCATGATGGTGTTATTTAAAGATTGGAATATTAATTAATAATGTTTCATGAATTTAGAATGAATATTAAACATCAATAAAAAGACATAAAATGTATAAAGGGTGGAACATAGATAATTTGGTGGTTTTTAGGCTGCACCGACTCACCAATGCAAAGCACCATCCATCCAGGGTAATTTGGATGGAATTGCAGGTGTATAGGTAATCCATCAGCTAGAATGTCTGAGTTTCAGAGTTATTATAATCTTCTATATGGTGGACATCTAGTTCCTTTCTATTTGAATCAAAATAGTGTTGAATTTATAGAACCTTTATTATAATGGTTTCACATTATCCGACTAGTGATAAGTACTAGGTTGCTAGTGGCGTTGAGAAGACTCATCCAGGAGTGAATTTATTATTTTTCAAAATGCAATTATATCAATGATCTTCAGCTTCAATGGAAAAAATGAATTATAGAATAATACTAGACCTATTGGAGTATATAAATATGTATCTATGGTAGATTAGGAGATATACCCTAGTTAACAATAATTCATTGCTTTGGAATCAAATACTTGACCAAATATTGGGTTGATCCAATAGCGAAGCTCAAGTGTATCCTCTAAAAATTATCTTAAGGCCAAATTACAATTATTCTTAAATATAAAAGGATACATTATTCTATAATTTCCTAATCTGTATTAGTATATGTAAAAATATATACGAGAGTTTTAGGGAGTGTATCTGTAACATGTTTTCACTTAGAAAAACTATCTTCTTCTCATCCCCTTCTATAGTGACTACTCACTACCAAAAATGTGAGGTATGGGTTCCTTATATATCAATGATGATCAAGAAGGTTCTCATAACCAATATTGAGGGGGGTTATTTTCTTAATCACTTCCATGATCAAGGTAGTAATAACATAAACCTATTAACATGATGGGATATGATTTGAGGGATCACATAGATCTATTTTCGAACTCATTTTCAAATTGTATTTTCTACCCCTTGTAATTTATTATCTTCATCATTCAAATACAATATATAGAATTCCATAAATTAAATATGTTTTTTTCAACTGTGATTACTTGGTAAACGAACACTAAAATTAATATTAAAATACAAATTAAAATTTTCAATTCATTGTTATATTGCTTTATCATAGAAATATTAATTAGATGTTAATTTACCATAATTGTTTTCATTACATTTTATAAAATGTAATTGACCTCCTCCCTCTTACCATATTTCTTCAAAAAATATATTTTAATCTACATAAACAAGAAGCGGTGCTATATAAAAAATATATAAGTGCTGCATAAATTTAATATATTATTGTGTGAAAATGTCATACAAGTGTTTCATAAATGTGAGGTATTTATTTTTACACATTAGATAAACTATCTAAATTTTGTACTTGTGGAATATCAATATGTTTCATTTTATTCCAATAGGTTAAATCTTTTATTTTAGTCAATTTGTTAACATTTCATGGCTAATCATCATAGCCATGGATTATCTTTACAAGGTCAATAAATTCACATGTACATATGCTTTATTATCTGTTGGATAAGGTTACATGATTAAAGAATCACTATATTATGAAGATATGGAGTTTAGATGATGCTTATTACATTTATATTGATTAAAGTATTGTTATTTATAAAATTTATTATTATCCCATCATCTGATAATCGATGCATCAAACCGGTCGAGATTCATTGGGATTGAATATGATTCAATACAAAATGGAGCTTGTTTTTTTTAATCCCCATATAATAGTGTAATTTCTACAATCTTTTTTCATTGATAATGATAAAATTATAATCGAAATAATCTCCCGTGGTATTAATTTTTCTCCAAACATAAGTCTTTGTGTTCCATTATAATTATTTTTCATCATTTGACTTCCTTTTAAACATAATTATTTTCTGATTATAACTCATGGAAAGAAATATAATATGTCGATGATATTTATAAGAGTTCCATAACTATAATAATACGTTATATGTAATAAAACATACATTTAGTTTTTCATGCATATGTGGATGAAAATATATATAGTTTTAAATGATTTTTATTTTTTGGGTGATTATGAGATAAAAATATTTAATTATAATGGTAGGATATAGACCAGGTATTTTTTATATTTATAATATATGTTTTAATTAAAATTAAAAATGGTTTGAATGAGAAAATAAATTGAAAAGTTATTTACTAGTATAAATGATTAAATTTCCAACAACTAATTATCATTGAATTTTAATATTTTAAATATGGGAATAATATTATCATGTTATTTTTTTGTGAATATACATATGTTATATGAATTACAGTAAGTTTATATGAATATTTGAGACAAATCAAAAATTATTGAGCATGTAATCTATGAGAAAAAGATATATTTGTGTATCAAGGTGAGAAAAAAAGTTAAAGTTGATATCCATTGATGAAAGAAGAGATCAACTATGCACCCCAGGAATTTTTGAATGATGAAGTTGATAAATATGACTTAATATGTATATAAATTCTCAATAATAGAAAACCATATAAAGAATATCATATGTTTTTTAAATTAAAGAAGTTTTATATGTGAAAATATTTTAGTCATGGATCTTATAGAGGAGGGATTACATCAAGAGGTGTAGATAAAACCTATATAATGACAATTTTATTTATTTTATTTAACTTTTATTGAATAATTTTTATATCTTCTAGAAAACTATAGAATTCACAGACAAAATAATTGAATCTATGTTGTAGAACATTGTTCAAGTTCGCAGAGAATCCATGTTTGTGGGTATAACCAACATGGTAAGGAGTAGTGCATTTATCCAAACCCTATATACATGGTATACTTCATAGTCATTCAATTATGAAAAACCACAACATGAGTCTTTGAGGAACTCATGAGTGGATTGAGAACCATAACATGTTCAAGTGGCTGAGTTTATAAGAATTGATTACATGTGTGTAAAATTAATTCACTCCTCCATGCTTTGTGATACCTAACCTGTACCTTGGATAAATAATTTCAATTAGAGTATCTATGTTTTCTTTATGGACTATATGAATAAATTTCTGTTAAATATATAATTTAAATACTATAATAGTTGAGATGTACCCACCATCCACGGAATGAGCTACCATAGTTGGGGGAATAGTGTGGTTTTCTATGTTCCTTCAGTCCTCCTTGTTTTTATATATTCTATTAAAAATGGTTTTAAAATCATTTATAAATATGTTTGTTTGAATCATGTAAATGGGAAAAATTGAGACTTATATAGAATGTATAAAATTTTAATCTGGATGGCCCTATCAAAAAAGGATTACGTGAAGGTAGTGGGACTTTAAATTCTAATGAATATACCTTATAAATTGAGAATAAACTATGATTGTAATATAGATTTTGAGGAATAAAAACATCAAGTATGAAGGAAATAGTTTGAGGACACTAAAATGGTTTATGATGATATTTATGGTTTTTTTTAAGTTCCCGACCTATAGACCATTCAGAAAATTCTATAGACCAGAGTATCACATTACCTTAGGCTTGCCACCCCATATGAAAATGGTTGTTAACTATGAGTAGGGTCTAGGGCATGACTGTGGGAAGACTATAACATTCCCAGTTTCCCAATTTCAATTCTATGAAATTGAGATAGAACACTCTAATGGGATCTTAGTAGAGGTTATCTCCGAGGAATTATTCTAAAATTACTCATTTAAAACTCTGTAATCCCTTGTCAAATGGACACTTGTTTCACACTTTTTTCTAGACAAACCTTCACTGGATATCTTCTAAATTTTCATTTATTCAAAATGATTAGTGGATCTTTCCATGGGTTGGGTGTATAACAATATATCATTTTGAGTGGTTATTTAATCTAATGAATAATTCATGAAAGCATGATCCAGTCATATCTTGTCTATTGGATGATATAATTTCTCGCCATTTAGGTAGATGATGGACGTCCATTTATGTCGGGGTCTTCTTTTCATATTCGTCTAGGTTGACATACCCAGATACCCACTTCCACCATATAACCTATCTTTTCTCATATAGATGAAATACTCATTTTCTTTTACTTTTTAAGGAATGATAGTACAATCCATATTGAAAATTCATTAGTGTATCTTATTTGTTTGGAGATAAATATATAAATTCCTTATCCTTCACATATTATCCTCTAAGTCTTTGAGATTTTTTATTGAAATCATCTCCTTATTTTTTTTCCTCTGGTTATATTGTATTCACAACTTTATATTTAAGGATAGTCATTATCTATGTGGGGTAATTTTCATGAACATACTTCTACTCCTCAATAATGTTTTGGTCGATATTGTGCTACTGATCTGGGATTGTTTGTGTTAAACCATTAAGGCTTCATTTCAGAAGACCAGAATGTGTTGAAGAACTCTAGTGTGGCCTCTTCCTCTAATAAAGGTTGGGTTTCTTATCCATAGAGGCATTAATCACAATATTGTCTTTATTTTTATTTTTCGGGGAACCCTTATCATGATTTGGTGGTTTTCATACCAGGTTTTCTTTTTGGTTTAACTAATGACCACCCTATTACATTGGATTCACATGTATAGAATTATATTAATATAGGAAATGTGATAGAACATCTATAAAAATACACATTTTGAAACTCAATCATTGATCCAAGTCCTTCAATTGTCTCTGTATTACCCACGATAAATGATTTTGAGTTTTTAGCATAATTTTTTAAGGTCTCTAGAGACTCATATATTTCTATACATACTATTAACGCTTATTTTTTTTCAAGTGTGTGGTGCTCATGTTGGAGTTTAATCCAAAAGGGATTTGGGTGATTTTCTTCTTCATATTCAATGAAAATTTTGATGTTTAGGTATAAATCCAAGTGTCCTCGATTCATATGATTTCCTTTATAGTGTTTAACTCCAATGGTATTGGTTCCTGAGATAAATCTAATTCATTAGTTCTTGAAATGAAATGTTAAAATGCCTCCATTGTAGTGGTTTTATAGCCAAAAAACACTATTCGAGATTTTAGTACATTTCTCATAGGTTAAGAATTTCTAATTTCGTTTGAAGTGATATTTCTAATAGTAATATTAGAGTTTTTTCAAGAGTATGATCATAGTGGAACAAATTGATTTTTCATGATAACACATATCTATGAACATTTTTTATGGAAATTAATTATTCTTAATTTCTTTATTGTATCCTATTGTGAGATTATGGTGAAGAAACGTCTATGGTAGAAGCTAGGTACTTTCAATCTAATGGATGAACAATAGATTTTGGGTGGATATTTTAACTCAATTCTACATAATTTAGAGAAGAATACTATGGTTCACATTGCATGGAATGCTAAGAAATACATTGTATCATTTTTTACATTAATTTATTTTTTTATATGTGGTTATTGGGTGATACATTTACATGGTGAAATAATAAGATATGAAACATGTGGGCTTAGAGTAGGCCTAACTGATTATTTTCCAACATGTATTCTTTATCCTCATATATGAACACCAAATTTTATATTCCTCTTAAATATTTATCTGATCACACTCCCATACTTATCACACATGATTCTAAAAGTTTAACTACTATTTATTTATTTATCTCCAATTGGTGGAATTCGAACAATATATATCATAATGAGGTCTGATCCCCTCGGAATAAGCCCATGAATAAGAATTTGTGGTTTGGTTTTAATAATAAACACATGTATTTAAATTCATATTTTCTAACTGGGAGTAGAAACCTCTGTTCCTTATTCTTGGAGCTAGATATAGTGAAGGATGAATGTGAATTATCAGAGTCATGTTAGGAAAAATATTGGGATCATGGGATTTTGATTATCTATTTGTGTAAGAAAAATAAAATTTCTTAGAATATTTTATAATATGAATGAGTCTTTTAGGGATGATCCTGATCCCTGTGGGTTAAGAACGGTGATCAAAATTCTATTTTTTCAATGATTGAATCAAAGATATAACTATATTTATTGTTCCTAACTTATGAAAACATGATGACTCTTTCAAAATAACATGAAGATAATGGGCCTTATGGATGAGTCAAATTTTGAATCCATTCTTGTTGAGCCTTTTCATTTCATGTTTTATGGCTATCTATTAGGGAGTAAGAGAGTTTTTTGTCATATCCCATGGGTTGTTTAAGATGAAATAAACTATTTTCTTTCCAAAAATCAGGATGATGGTGATTTTTGGGAGGTTTTTCATTCTCTTAATCCTAAAATATCCCCTAAATAGCATGGATTTTATGGTGTTTTATATGCGTCAACCTAGGATGTCATTAAAAATACATAGTTCGACTTATTCAATATTTCATTATTGGTGGACGTATTCTAAGGGTGGAATTATATACTACTATGGTTTTATTTATAAAGGATAAAGACCTATATTCCCTCAATAAATTTCGATCCATAGGTTTGTGTAATATCACTTATTAGTTTTTGGGCCAACAATATCAAGAAAATAATTTCTCATCATCTCAATGAGTGGTTCATATAGGAGATGCAAGGATTTATTAGTGGAAGATTTTCTCAATCCACTACATCCATTCTTCACAAAATGATTCATGATATTATCATTAAAACTAAGGGTTCCAACATCATTGATATGGTTGATATATATAAGGAAAATGAAAAAATAGAGTGGAGAATCATAAAAAATGTTATGAACAACTTGTGGTTCTCAACGGGGTTTTGGACATTTTATTTATGGGTTTCAACTCTTTATAATTTTTTATTTTCTTTCACTTGATCAAATTTGTTATTTCGAAGTTTTTTAGGGTCTTTGATAATGGGAATCCTTATATCTAATTATTTTTATCTTATATCAAGGATCCCTATGTAAATCTATTACTGTGAAATTATAATGGGGAAACATACTTACCTATGAACGCATAGGTAATTTCAAAGGTATTTCTAATTCATTATTTGCTAAGCAAATCATAATTTTTTAAAATTGTATTACTAGTTCTATCTATAATCTCACCATGATTTTAGAGGAGTTCACCAAATAGAGTGTTCATAGGATCAATGGTGATGAAAGAAGAGTTATGATTTCTATTCATAGTTTGGATAGAAGGGTAAAAAGGATTGAGGGATCCACTAGAATTATTAAAAAAACCTCCCTTTTGATTACATGGGTTACTAAAATGCACCAGATACAAACATAACTCATTATTTTGAGAGTATGATTGAAAAAACATCCAATATAAATAACAATTTCCTGACATTGTTGGTTTTTTGGGGGTCATATTACTCTTGTTAATTACGTTCTGATGTATATTCCCTTACACTATTTATATTCCACTATATTACCCAAAATTGTGTTAAGAATAATTGAAACTAATTTTGTGAATTTTAGTTGGGATACACAGTTTGATGGTCACTATCACTGGGTTTTATGGGACAGGTTGGGGAAGAAATCTGAGGCAGGTGGTATCAATTTGAGAAGCATTGAGGTGTCCATGAAATGTATGTAGGTGAATCTAGTTTGGGTAGAACTGGTAAACCAATCAATTTGGTGTAAATTTTTTTACTATTATATATGTTCTATCTCTTGACATGCATTAAGGTTGGGTTTCATGGCTGTAGAAGTCGCTCTATGTTCACATCCAGTATGTTTTTCTTCATTAAAGTTGGATTATCGGATATGATGATATTAAATTTTGGAGTAGTAATATTCCAAGATCTGTGTTAGGATTAATCAGATGTTGAAATCCTTGTATTATATTTTCATAGGGGAGTATACAACCATTATTAACTCATACCATCAGGGATTCTTCAGGAATATCATGTTGAATAGTGAATGTGCTAAACTTGTATTAACTTCCTCTACATTGAGTTTGTTTTCAACCATGGTGTATCAAGCTCTGAGACATGATAACATAGTCAGTGATGAGTCAGGGGGGATCCTTCGATGTTGGTAGATCCCTATGAAGTACCGTTTCTTTATCTTGTGCATTATATCTCATGAAATTACCATATACAGAGAGGTCAAGGGAAAATTAATTTCTTTTTCTTCAAAATGATCTTGTTGAGGGAACCCCAAGGATGAAACATCCGAACATATATTTTTTTCATGGAGAGTTGGAATCATCTATGTAGGGAAGGATTGGAGTGTTTTATAGGACTATACCATTAGCTAGATCAATTGATGATTTTCTTAATAACATTTATTCTCAATGATAAAAAATAATAAGCAAGAGGAAAAAGTGATGGAGATTCTTATGGAGGCTAGATGTTAGTGAATATGGAGTTCTAGGAACAAGGAATGTCAAAATGGTCTGAATATATCACATCATGCTAAAATGGCTTGATCTCGTGTCTTGGATTTTCTTCTATGTCCTCTATTGAATCATTGAGAGATGTCTCGTCCCTCGAGAGCATGCATGGTTGGACGAACATCCCCAACATCTGCCCAAATTACATTGTCATAAGGAAACTGGGAGAAATTGTTTCCCTCTATATTTGGTCTAAAATTTTACAATGATGGGTCATGAATTCATTATATGGTGTGTGGAGGGGTTTTGATTTGGGATTCTTTGGGTTCAATCATTGTGGATTTTTCTACAAACTATGGACAACAGGACTCACTTATGCTAGAGGCTTCTGATATTATCCACAGGATTCAACTATTATAATTCTGAAAACTTAATTTTGAGTTAGTGTAGATAGATTTTATGATCATCTATAATTCTATTGATATGAAAGATTTGTTCTCATGGTCTATTTTTTACAACATACGGAGAAGTAAATTATTTTGAATAATCGGGTGTTGGTTCGTACTACTTGGAATTAAAGTAAAACAATGACATATTTTATTTCTTATTATTGTTATATAAGAAACCATTTAATATTCCTTTTAAGATTTGGTTCTATTCCAATGTAATATAATGGTATGGTTAGGTCTGATTCCCTCATATTACACTATTTTACCCTGTTAACAATGTTTGGTATTATAATTTTAGGAATCATTATAATAACAAATCATCTTTTGAAAGAATTATATTCATGCAGGAAAGGTCAATTTCCCTCTAGTATTGTTGCATATATAAAATAAAATTAATAAGATAATAAGAGTTGGATGCTCCACTACTACTTCATTCAATACTTCATCTCAACATCCCATATATGAGATATCCTACTCAACGATCAAAACCTAAGACTCTTCCCAGTATGTACCTATATGTAGTTAGGGTATTCTTAGGTAACCCTATACAATGGTGACCTTAAATGGGTGTGAGTACATAAATCAGTTGGGAACCACCATTTTCTTTTTCATATATTACATGTAATTCAATGATATGTGCATGTAACATGATCATCTAAGAATAATAAATAAATTAAAGGACATAAATAAATAAAAATACACTGTCAAACCTCAGGATCGAGACCATGATTTACCATACCTTCTTCATACACTGTTGTAGTGTATCTAGGCATTATAAATCTCTATAGAGTGATACAATAAATTCCCCATGATTCCACATACATTCCTCCACTAAATATAAATTTTAATCCTAGTTTGTAATCCAATATTCCCCAATGTCTAGGATAAAAAATGAAACATAACCTTATAAAAGTATCAATAATAAAATCCTAGTAATCCTAAAAAAAATATCTAAAACCTCCAATATAATGAATCACACAAATCTGATTAAGCAGAATCATGTTAAATCATTGATCAGAACTATCTCCATTTCAATAATTCAACAAGCTATATCCCTAACACCCTAGGTGTCCTAATAAGATACAAGTAATATTATCAAACTTTATGTTACATATTTTAGGATTGAACTAGGCATATAATAATAATAACAATAATGATTATAATAATAACCCATGAATAAATGATAATATATTAGATAAGATAGAATTCCTACAGGAACATGGAAACCACGGTGTCCCATATAGACAAGAGGATGAATCCCGACAGCAAGATAATTCTTCACATGGATAAATTGTTGGATCATAGGAATAAATTATAGGAATCCATATTAATATGTTCATATCATATTAGTATACAAATTTATTTCCTTGGAAGCATTGTTATAAATAAAAAAACATCATCCCATCAGCCTTATCACACTAGTATCAAACGAGGATCAAAAACTAGATCACAAGAAGAACCTCTAAGTATCCACACCCTCACTATTACATTGAATCAGACCCATTGTCTTGGTCCTAGGAATCACATTTGAGAATACCTATATATATCAAAATTAAATTTGTTAAATTATAACTAAAATATATGCATTGGAAAAATGAAAAAACTTACCACCACTACCCAAAACCCTATAGGTTCACATAATTTGTATGATTACTGTGGTGACACCTACTTCAATCACCACACATTCCCATAAAAATCAATTGTGTCTATTATTGTAGTACATATTGGGGTCCCATAGTTCACTTCAAAAGAGAGGAACCTACCGGGTGTCATCAATCATGGGAATGTTTCCCCAGCATAGCCCATCTCACAGAGGGCATTATACTATTTAATAGAGCTATAGATATAGAATGACCACAATAGTATCAAGGGTTAAATACCATAGGAAATAACCTAATGGGATGGGTCATGGACCACCTTATCCCTTATGTTATCACACCCATACATAAGGTTGTAATGCATCCCATTAATCCAAAATGGACAACAAGGACCAACAATAATAATACACCACTATCCCACATAAGAAGGGATCCACATGTCCCTACATTAAGGTCTCGTAAGGACTACATGAATTGTTCCACTCAATCCATCCCTCACTCCCCTCATAGAGGTGTCCCAAGATCTCTAGGTAAGTTACATTAGGAAATTTCTAATTTAATTAATTTTATTATCCCCACCAAGATGGTAAATTATCAAGGCTTTACTATTAGTTCAAGCCACGACCATTGGTGGTCCATCCAATGAGCTAGTATACTATGTCCATAATGACCAAGGGACTTTCTTTATTTTATTATTAGCATCTTACAAAAGGTTTTAAATTTAATTTAAATTAACCTATTTAAAATATATTAAACAATCAAATTAACTAAAGGGTATATTTTAATATAAGTGAGACAACTTCAGCACATATAGATAGTCACATGTAGAAATCCATGCTGATAGTTGTAAGACAACCATCCTCATTTAAATCTTTTCATAGGACATTCAAAAGGTATGAGTCTCATTACTAATCTTCTCAAGACTCGTCCAAGAAAAATTGAGTTTATAATAATGAATTATGGTCTTAAATAAATTAAATTAAACAAAAATTTAATAATTTATAAAATATATAATTAATTAAAAATTTATTATTTTAAGAGTCATAAATCAGAATATACCATATTATAGCCACCTCAAACCCAAAAAAGTCCAAAAAATAATTGATAGTCTGCATCATCCCTCTCAACATCAACATGATCCAAAACCCTAATAGGTCATTGTGATTCAATTCCAAAAAATAGGGGGGAAATTAAATGATATTGTATTATGATGTACCTTCATTGAAACAATGAATGAATATAGGAAAAGATCATATATAGAAACCCTCTGTGTAAGATGGTTCAAAAACCCTTCATATTTATCCAATTCCACCATGATATAGTCGAATTGAAAATTAATTTCTAATAAAGTGAAAATAATATTAAGTAAAAGGGAATAGGAGGACTATGAAATGGCGATGAATTGATGTATGTACCTTAAATTGATGTTAAATGCACCAAATTCCTACCAAAAACAAAGGTTGATCATGGGATTGAGGGAGGCACGCTTCTATAAATGCACCAAAATATCATGGTAAATAGGGGTTTCCACCTAAAAATACTAGCAAAGAAATGTGTAATCCCCCCCAACCCATAAAAGCAACACTTGTAAGTGTGTGGATGAAACACTAATTTTATAACCACAGACATAATGGTGGAACCTACATAGTTGTAGGTGCTACTTCCCAAGCTATCTGCTGACCAGTAGTTATATTTTATTTCCTTGGCCACTAAAGGATACCTATAATTCATCTTGAGGCCACCGAACAACCTCCATAACCTTGTTCCTCATAAAATCCTTTTTTGGTTCTGAAACTCTTGAAAATTCATTGTGAAGTTAGATTTAAAATTTGACCACTCTTCAAAATGAAAATTCAAATTTCCAATCAAACTAAGAACTTTTATAGACAAAAGATCTCACAAACTCCCCTTATAAAACTACTCATTTCCAAGATGCCTAAATTATTTCATATATATATATATCGATTTATTTTATTCATCATCTCATTATCTCTTTTTCACACTCAACCCTTGAATTCTCAACAAGATCTTCGATAGCATTGCTCGAACATGAGGAACTCAATCTTTCAAAACATGAGTCATAATTTAAATTCATCCCTAAAACATAAATTCAGTTTCTTCTTATAGATGTATATCATGAGGCATGATTGTATAATCATCTGATTCACCACTTATCCCATGGTTCTCTCGAATATCATATATAGATCATAACATTGAGATTAAAACCATAGGGATCCCTACCACTTGAATGGCATATCAAAATATCATTTGTGGTTCCAAATGAGTATTCTATTCTTGTTTCTAATTTATCTCACATGATCACAAAAACATTTAGATAATAAATCTCAAATTAATTTTTAAATCCAATACATACATTCCTCCAATATCAAATAATGATATGATCACACTGAGTTTTCCCAACCAAGCACCATCTAACACACACAATATACTCATTATATCCAAAACGATCCACCTGATTTGGTTAATATAAATAAAAAACCATAAACATTACATAAACATGACTGTAAGTTATGAATTAATTCTCTTACAGTTGTAGATATTTGTAGTTTATAACTTTAATCGATTATTCCATCACACTTACATAAAGAATTTTTTTTCACAATGTGTACACTTCCATTTAGTGTCCTGTTTTCCCACAAAACAAATATATTATGGAATAACAGGTTATCAGGAAATATCTTCAAAATTTTTATATTATCCTCATACTTATACATACTCAACCATACAAACATATGAGAAAACATTAAAACTTCTTATGAGTTCAAAAACTTCATTATGGGACATAAAATGATACAAATAATCCTGTTAGTATATGAATACTTATAAAAACATTTGACATTTTAAGAAATAATTTTTTTCCTCAAAATGATGATTTTAATAACCAATAAATCAAACTTTCTCTACAAATATTTTCCTAAAACATTTCATAAGAAATTTTTAAGTAAAAATGAATCTTATAATGTAAATGTGTGTGAAAAATAAAACATGAAATAATTTTAAGTCAAGGATAATAGATAGTACAACATCATATAATGGATAATGTCCATAATTGATTAGTTTTACTCCATAATCCTATACATAACATCTCATGAGACATAATAATTTCTTAATTAATTAAAGAAATATATGGTTACACCCAACATAAAGTTTAAATTCTTATATGTTTCAAAAAAATCACTCATAACGCATAAACATAATATTTACCTTTAGAAATAATTGGGTGTTATAATCATTCATCGTATCTAAATTAGAATAGATTTCTTAATTTAGTTTGATAAATGAACATAATAGAGTTATTACCAATTTAATAGAAGGAATAATATGCTAGGTATATATGTGAGTGACATGTATACATAACATATAATCACTTCATATGATTAAAGAGAGAGATATAAAGTGAGTTAGATAGGTAGGGGTTATAACTCGAATTAAAAGGGTTGTTCAGAGGGATCTCATACCATGACTCTGAATCACTATAAACTTTATTTTTCTTCTTGAATAATAAAATTATTTTTATTATTTTATTTATTAAGAGTAAATTCTAATTTTATTATTTAATTTATGTTATTACCATGTTATATTAAATTACATAATAATTTAAGATCATGTTTGGCATTTTGAGGATATTCTACTCATATTTCAAATTTAATTGGAAGGACGAATTAAGTAAATGATATATTAATTAAAAAGTATAGAGATTAGTAATTAATAAACAATTTTAATTTTTATACATTAATTATACATTTAAAATAAACCATGAAATATGTTTAGGAAAATTGAACTGTGTTACAATCATAAAGATGGTAGTCCATATGTATAGATGAGTAATGTTTCTATTTTTCAATGATTATGATGGAAGAAAAGTAATTTTTATTTGAAATTTAGATAATATTAATTATATAATAAACATCATATCATTTTTTCAATGCATGGATATATAGTAGCTATGTGGTGTGGTTATGAATAACGAATCGCATCGCTTTGTGGAGGTGGTAATCCAAACATACAAATGAAAATCATTATTTTTCAATGGATAGAAATGTAATAAATTATATGAATTAACATATTTTCAAAATTATAAATATTTAATGAATATAATATATATATATATATTAAATAAATCATTATAAACATCTAGTAGATGCTTTGATGGAAAACTTATTTCATCAGTGCACAAGGTGGTTGTCCGTCGTACATATGAAGGACGGTTTTATTCCCCATTTGATGGAAAAGGATATTGATATATATTATTAAATTAACATTACAAAAAATAAATACATGAAATATTATAAAATAATATTTTCTTCAATACTATAACACGTTTAAATAATTAAATGTATTCAAATTAATAGAATATATTATATTAAAATATTCATCCAATAATATTATGACATGTTTTGAAATCACTCCAATCTTTATCTTTTGGATTAACCCATTGGATAACAATGTTAAACCTTAACTACATTAATGTGTATATCAATTTTAATGGTTTATAATTTGTCTAATAAGGTGAAAATTGGAACATGACAAGTTTTATCATCCAAATTTTCATTTTTTATATATTTTTATTACTTTTATGTAATTTAATAAAATATTATCTAACTTAAAATATCAATAATTCCATTTTTGTCATTTTTCATTTTATCTGACATTGAGAACAACATGAAAAAAAGAAATTAGAATATTTTCCTTTCACATATCTCTAACATGTTATATGTAACTAAGTTATTCATGGAACATACTTATTTATTAAAATTATATATCTTTTAATATTTTAATATCATTTGAATTATTTTTCTATTTATTGAATTAATAATGTGATGGTGTTGGGTATGTATTTAATGTAATTATTTCATCACTAAAATTTATAAATTAATTAACATAAAAAAAATAATTTATTTTCCTAATAAAAAATTTTATAACTAAACATATCCTTTATTTATCACTATTTAAAAATTTGAGAAATAACAAAACAATGTAAATGACATTATCCACACTAATTTTTGTAAAATTATGTAAAGGAATAAATAAAAGATATATTGAATAATGATACAATATTATCTAACACTAAATTTAATTGGATAACCTAAACGTATAATATAGATAAATTAAAGTGTTAGTGTCTTCTTTTTTAGTCCTTATCATATTATTTTTAACCTTAATTACCCACTTTTTTATTATCATGTGGATAATTATTAACTTTGGTAACTATTCATAATGATAAAAAACAAAAGTGATCTAATTATAAAATATGGAGATTCTGATTCCATATATAGAATAAATTTTTAATTATTCAATATATATAAGTAAAATAAAATAATTTATGATTAAAATTCAAAATTTGAAGACACAAATTTTTCAAAAAAATGTACTTTTTGGTATAATTTTTTTTATACAATATTCATGTTTAAATTACATTACAAATATGATAATTTGATTATTTTATCTTCACATGGGACAAATGAAATTATAAATATAATAAAAAAATAATTTAACTTTTTAAATACTTTATACAAAAATACAATTTTTTAGAAAAATATGTATTTTTACTATTCATTGAAAAATCTATCTTTACAAAAAATTAACAAAAAATTACCAATACATAATTTTGATATGATTATTTGAAAAGTAATATATTATTTATAAAATACTAATTCTAAAATATAAAGAAATAAATTATAATATTTTCTCATAAAAATCAATTAAAACTATTTTTTGAGGATAATTTATTTGTAAACAATAAAATAACTTTTATTAAAATTGAATGATTATATACTATGAAAATTTCAATAAATATATATTAATCATTAAATATATATATATTTCATATATTAGTTAATCTTATTCTTCCACATAAATTTAATGACATGTTTATAAAGATTATATGTAAACAAAAAAAATCCTTGTTTGTAGACACATGATGTTGCATATCATATATACTATCAAACATTGTTTTTTTTAAATATAAAGGTGTCAAATTCATCCCCATTTTAATATATTTTAACCTCAAAGTGTAAAATTTATCTCTATAACCAAATGTTTTGAATTTTAAAGAAATGTTTTTTTGAAATTCCATATAGCAAAAATTTTTAATAAAAATTCTTTTTGAAAAGAGGTGATTGGAAATATGAATGTCATATACGAAAATAAAAACAATGTTTTAAAATTTGAGAACATTAGTGAGAAGTAAAATTATGGATATGGAGGGGAAATATGATGTTCAAATAATGATGGAGGTTGACAGAGATCATTGATCATAATAAATTGAGCAATCTAGATAATGTTAATGACTTTAAATCAATGATGTGTGAAAAGGACCCCCAATTAATAAGAAATGAAAGTAATATGATATAAATTAGGTTTTATGATCCTTTTCCCATACCAGAGGAATACATTTACCATATATATTGAGAACATAACCAAATTTAGTTACATTACAAGTAGAATTTTTAATATTGATCAATTTCTACCACAATCTCATATATTTCTCCATATGATGAGTATATGTGATGAATTTTCCATGCTTGATGCACTAAAACCAATATCGAATGGATCTGATAATCCAAATAAGTACAATAAGAATTTCATCCAATATTCAGAAATTAAACAAACCCAAAATGGTTATTACACGGTAAGATAATTCCAAAAAATAATAAAAATTTATATAAATAAATAAAACATTATTATACTAATATTCAATAACAACACCAAAAGTTAAACTTAGATCATTTAATAAATAACTATCCTTAAAAAATATTAAATATTATTCATGACTAATATTGAAACCCAAAAATTTTACGGTCTTAATAACATATTTGTATGATATTTGTTTACCTCTATATCTAAAATAAATATCAGTCACTCATAAAGTTATATACTCAAAAATAAATATCCCTTATATACATTATCTCGAATATATGTCAATAATTTCCATAAATAACCTGAATCACTATAAATACAATTTATAATCTTATATGCTTCCAAAATATAATTCAAAATTTAACATAACATTATTTTTACTTTAATAATATAATGTTCCTAAAATAATAGTAATCTTCTTCTGAAATAACATTTACCACAAAATATCACACGTTTTAACATAGAATATTTCAAAAAAAATAACAGTATATCCTCAATAACCCCAACATTACATACAATTTTAACAACAAATTTTATCTCATTACATTATCTATATTCCCCAATAATTTTTTAATAATTATTCAAAAATAATATATTATATATGACCTAAGTGTAACATATACCTCAACCCAATAAAAAACTCCAAAAATATCGTTAGACAAGTTAAAATCTCATCGCATAGAACCCTAAAATGTGTGTCAAGGAATTTCTTTTTATGATTAAACATAAATGTGAAAACCCATGATGGTATCCGTAAATCATAAGATTGCCTCCCATAAAAACATCATATTCTTAAAAGTTATCAAAATTGTTCTTCAAATACAAACTTTAAAGACCCTCCCTTAAAATGTATATAATCTTTGGTTTTAAGTCAATAGCTCATTCTCTATCATTTGGGGATCTTTGTGGTTTAGTGTTTTGGTGTATTAGGTCGCCATCCATGCATAAAGATATATTACATCATAAAGTGGACATTTTAACATAGTATACATTTTTACATAAAACATAACTTTTTTAAAATAACATGTTTTTTCAGGATGCATCTTTGAAATTTTCATCTTGAACTCATATGTGTGCCGAATAATTCTTAAAAACATATGAAAATTAATTTAAAACATGGGTGAGAACAAAAATCAACGTAATGGATATAAAAAAGAAATAATTAAAATATGTTTACTCATAAATATATATATATATATATATAATACATTTTTCAAATATAAACATTGCGTTGTTTTTTAAAAAAAAAATACTATAAATGAACATTTAAATGTAAATATTTTCATAAACCTATTCATAATAAATCTTGATAGAAAATTAAAAATCATAAATGAACGGTTAAAGGTACAAAAAACCCGACATAAGCATATGTTATGTATAACATCCATGAAAACATCGCATGGTGGAAAAAGTACTATAATGAATTAGGTTGCCTCCATAATCTTATACAACACATATCCTAAGGAATAATAATTACCCAATGATTTGGAGTGATATATATGTTCACCCATCATATTATGGAAATTCTTATGTGTGTCACAAAATGAAATCAATCATATGGATTATAAATAATAATTACACTGGGAAATAAATGGGTCGTATAATCATTTATCATGTCATTCATAAGAATAGATTTAATAAAGAAGGAATTTTAGAAATGAACAAATAAAATGTCTTACCACATTAAATGAATAAGATACCAACTATTTCTGGCGATTTATCATACTCATTTATATGTAATCATTTTTCATGAATTGATTACTTTATTTTTGTTTTAAATTGGGTTGTTTTTTGGTTAAATTGGGGAAAACTGGTTGATGTACATGAAGTGCCTAGTTAGCACAATGTTTTCCCTAATAGTGCACCTTGCCCAGCAAACATTGTGTACCCAAAAAATGGGTATTAACATGGCTGACAGAGAATATTTAAAAAAAAAATTCCCTATTAGACGAAAATTTTCAACCCTAGAAGAGGCACATAGTTAATGTAGGCGGTTTGTAAAACTGTGTGCCCCTACCCAAGAAACCATGAATGTGGTTTTAATTACACCAAAAAATTATTTAAAATACCTAGACCCTGGTATTAACCCCAAATAAAAAATAACTCAACCCTAATCAGATTATTGATTTTTTAGGTTCCCAGATGGATTCCAATTCCTTATAAACTCCATTCTTGATCATTCAAATCCCAGATTGAATATTTGTAGCTCCCCGGGTATGTAGTTTCTTCCTGATTAGATCTCTCTATCTCTCTCGTTCATATTTCTTGAAAAATAGATATTTTTTATCCACTATTGTCATGTTTTTAGATCTAGATTTGGTTGATCAAGTTTTTACTGAACTATGATCTATATTTTATATCTAGATATCATTATTGATCATTTTACTCAAATTGGGGATTTCATTTTCTAAGCATTGGTTACTGATATTGAGGTGGTTGGTCTATTATTCAAATAAAAAAGTTTTGATTTATATTACATGCTTTCAATTGTATAATTTCTATTTAATATATTGAAGTTGAATTTCATAAATTGAATTAATCATTTTTTGAATTAATTAATGGTATATTGGGATTTTTGAATTTCGAATAATTAATTTTTGTATTAATTATGAGGGTATTGAGATTGTTGAATTATGTAAAATAATTGTTGAACTAGTTAATGGGAGTAATAGTGATTATGGAGTTAATTTGATTATAATAATTAATTGTCAAATAAATTATAAGTATACTAAAATATATTAATAGGGTTAATTAATTATTTTAATTAAATAATGGGAATTTTTATGATTATTCCATTGATTGAATTGGATTAATTAATTTTTGAATTAAATAATAGAGTTTTTATTGTAGAATGCACCATTGAATTATGTTATTTTTGTAACATATATGTGATTGTGATATTTTTGTTTTGGACATGGTATGTTCTATTAAAACATTAAAGGGATAAATTGACCGATCAACATGAGTAGGGCATGTTCTGTTGCATTAAAATCCCACAGTGATTAATTGATTCATTAATGTATGTGGGACATTGTTAGTTGCATCAAAATTCCCCATTGATAAATAAGTGTGCAACATGGTATTATGCATCAAAACACTAGTTGTTTTATTTTTTCTAAATGAAATACAGGTGACAGACTACAGCTTCAAATACCCATTAGGTCCTCGGCATGGAGACCTATACAAAAAATCATAGATTTTGACCATGGTTCCAATTAACATTGATAGTTAATTTATATGAAATGGATAATGAAATCCCATGTGTTATAATGAATTTTCAATTGAATATGTGATTTGGTTCTGACTCCAGCATGGGCTAAATAATTTATTGAGAGTTCGAGGGTCCTCTGGAACCTTGGAGTAATGTGGTTAAATAATGGGTAATTAAATAAATGTAAAAACATTAAATAATTTATTTAATTTTACTCTTTATACAACTACATACATTGTTTTGAAAATATATTATATTAGATGCTATTGGTGGTGGCCTAATATGTTGAACTCATTCCCTATATGGGCTTCCTGATCAATACCTTAAAACAATTCCTAGTATTATGGAATGTTAAGGGAAATATCCCAATGTTAGATAGTTGTGTTGGGATAGAACATGGATAATGGAACAAGACCTGGTTTTATGAACTTCTTGGAGGTTTTAGTTTCTTACTTTGTGTTTTTCATTTGACGCTATGAATATACAAGTTAAGACATATCTACTCTTTTATATTGGATATTGTATTCTTTTTGTAGTCATCTATTAATGATGGTTTTGTATGAGTGTTGGTTATACCTTTTGGCCATTCAAATTTTTTTCTAATTTTGTGCTACTTTATAAAGAGGTTTTAATCTCTACATAATTGATATCTACCCCTGCTTCTAGTTAGCACCCTCGAGCATATGGGGAGGTACACTATAAGTTATGTGACTGAATAGCTCGTGGCCCCATTGTGTGGAACCCGGGTCATGATATTACGAATGTGGTATTAGAGGTGGTTTATTTTCTTTTCTCATATCTTACTATTTCAAAAAGGTATAAAGTATAATAGGATGAGTTGTAATCTTATTAAGAGATCATGAATTGGGGTAGAGAACCCATGGATGAGGGTCAAAACCTTTTACCCAAGGCAGTATTATTGATAATATTATGTGTTGTTATAGTTGGATGTTATTTAAAAATGAGTGATGAACATATTGTGTGATGTGATTTTTATTTCCAAGAATCTTATATTTGACCCAATGGCCTTGAATACACAAGTGTTAAGTATTCATGCCTCATTTTGGGATCTTAGTATTATTTTTTGACATGCAACATTTTATTTATACATGGGAAAACGGGATCCAGGTATGTTTATGAAAATGTAAATATTTTTACATTCTTGTGTATGTGAACATAAAATGTTGTTTGATATGAAATTGAAAAATGATGCAAAGTGGGAATAATTGGGTGCAGAATTAGAATATTTATCTTGATGATGATTTTACCCCTTTTAACCATTCCCTAGATTACGTATGCTTATGGGTGGTGATAGTACCACAGTTTTGATCATGTGGTAGTTGAACAAGGGGGGGTTACATGTTATGGATCTTGTGAATCCCTCTTGTTAAATGTGTTAATGTTTTCAAATATGTCCTAAGATATGTGTTTATAAATTTTGAGATATTACTCTGTGATGACATTTGATTATAGGAAGACATGATGTTATGGTAGGAAATGATCCACCACTAGTGGAACTAGAGAAATCGATAGTTTTGGTTGAGGAAGTAAGAGAGAAATTCTAAGAGAACATTTCTTTATTAATGAACTTGATGGAATGATACCAAGGTTGGGTTATGGAAAGCATGTTTGATCTGATGAGAGTGTTTTATTTCTGGAACCCTCTGACATTTATTGGAGAGGTTGGACCTAAGGTGGCTGAGTTCTAGATTGAGTCTATCCAATTTATACATGACCACTTAAGGAATCCTACTAGGAGGAAAGTAAAATTGGCTAATTACATTTTTATGTGGTTGAGAAAAGATTTGGTGGGACATCCATACCCCACATGGATAACAGGCGAATATGGAGAGGAAGGAGTTTAAGGCGATGTTCATAGAGCACTTTTATCCTTAGATGCTCAATATGGAAAGTGTAGCTGAGTTCATACTATTTACTCATGGGAAAATGTTTGTGATGGAATATGTTAGACTCTTTATTGATTCTTAGTGATTAGTTTTAGATTTATTTATGAGGCTACTATAGAAAATAGTAATCAGAATGGTCTTAAATGTGAACTTATGTCCTCGGTGAATATCTTAAGGAAGAATTTGTTTTCAAAAGTGGTGAATCGGGTTCACATATATGAAGGAAACCTGAAAGGGGATTCCATTGGAAGATATGTGGTGTCTTCTGGATGGTCTATTGGTTTGAATTCTCAGATAAAGAAACAACATTATGAGAATGTTATCCAAAGAACTAGGAAGAAGACTATCTAGATAGTGGGGTTAGTTACACATGATCTTGCTTGAGTAATCTATCACTAGTGTGGTAGTTTGGGTCACTTCCTTAGATATTTCACCAAATTTTGAGTAGAGTGTCTATATTGCAGAAGGAGGATTCATCTATAGAGGCTCTACCAGAACCCATGATAGATGGATGTGGATGGAGCAGCTGGGTAGAACCATAGTACAAGATGGGGATCTTTTTTATCATAATAGTATAGAAATTATTGATCTACTTTCCATGTAGGTAGAGTCATTAGACATGGTACTTCTATGAAAGAGAACATATATTAGTAGTTTGGTGTAGTTAAGGGGGTCTTATAAGACATCACAAGGAAGAATGATAATAAAGTTTCATGGAATTCAACCTACACGGGTGTATAGATGAGGCTGGATATACTATAGTTAATGGAACTATTCTAATAAATTTTACACTATATAGTGCCTTATTTGATAATTATGCCTCTAATTTATTTAAATAAGAAGAACTTGTGACTTTTTTGAGCAAAGATATAGAGTTTTTGAGTGTGGTGATAAATATAGATACACCTTTGGGAGTACAGTTGAGAGACATTTATTTTTGAATGGAGTGTTCCCGTAAGGTTGGAGTGTATCATTTTCTATGGTATCTTTACATCCTTGATATTTCAATATTTCACATAATTGTGGTTAATAGATGGCTATAATAATACCAATCCCACATCTATTGTTACCATAAGAGAGTGAACATTACATCTTATAAGGGTGAAAATTAAGTTCACCATGGATAGTGGGATATCCCAGTATGTCGTACAGGTATAGTTAAACAAATATGGGATCCAACCACAAAGGATTATAGTATTTTTTTTAATAATGAAGGATAAAATAATAAAGTTTATCCACCCCTAGTGGAAAAGATTCTGGATCATTTTAATGACGGACTCTCTACGAAGCTACCTAATAGAGATGAGGAATTTACAACTGAGATCATTCCAAGGGATGAGCTACATTCTATTAGACCATATATAATGAAACCAACATAGCTTCAAGAGATCAATACTCAACTGGGAGGGTTTGAGGATAATGGATTTATCTATCAGAATATGTCACATTGGCATTATTTATTCTGGTTTGTAAAGATTGGTAATAAGAATCTATTCTTGTGTGTTGATTACCATCAATTTAATTGGATTATTGTGATGAACTAGTATCCTCTTATGTGTATCACCAATATTTTTGTGTACTTTAGTGAAGCTTTATTTTCCTCAATATTTAATTGAGATCAAGATATCATTAGTTGACATTTCAACCTTCCCATATTCAAATGACTTCTTTAAAAAGAATATATATCCTTTATGAGTACACCTTAATTCCATTTAAGTGGAATAATACACCATTAGTGTTTATATCCTGGATGAAAAAACCTTTCATCCATACCTAGATCATTTTGTGGTAGTGTTTTTGGATGACATATTGGTGTACTCCAAGACTAATGAAAATTAATCACAATATCTTGACATCATCATGAGTACACAAATCTATCATTAGTTGTACATCAACCTATCTAAGTGTCAATTTTTGATTGATTTGGTATTGTTCATGTTCCACATCATCTCAACAGAAGGTGTGTCCATGGACCCAAAAAATGTTCAGGCATTTGTTTCTTCAGAACAGTCCATTTTTTTAATCATAATTTTTTGGTCTTAGGGGGTTATTATCTTTGCTTCATACATGACTATTACTATTTGGAATCACCTGTATTTAGATTGATCAAGAAGTGTATAATGTTTAAATGGAATAAATCATGTGATAATTTCATCTAGGATCTGATGAATCATTTGAAAATGGTACCAATATTGTCCTACTTGAGTCAAGTGAGAACTATTCAATGTTTTTTGATGATTTAAGGATTGGGAATAGAGTAGTATTGATTTAGGGAGTATTTTTTATGGAATATGGGTACTAACAGTTGAGTCCAAATGAATGCAACTAACCTACACATGACCTCTAATCAGTTGAAGTGGTTTATTCTTTGAATTTTTGGAGACATTGTCTTATGGGAAAGAAATTTGTGGTATATAATGATCATAAGATCTTAAAGTGTATCTTCTCATAGTGAGATTTCAATATTTGAAAGTAGAGGTTGGTTGACCTTATGCATTCATTCAATTTTGAACAGTCATATATGTATCAAAAATAAAACTGTTTGGATGAATAATTATTTAAGAATAATCAGACATAGGTGTTTCACAAGTCTAGTGTTGAGTGAAAATTAATGACTCTCCTAGAGGTGATGCATGTTGTGGTTTAGGAATTCTAATAGAAGATTACAATCATATCAGTTTAAGTGGAGTATTCACTTTTATGGAATGACATGTATTGGATGTAACAAAATTCACAATTTTTTCCCTTGAGGGAAATCCTTGAAGGTTGGGATTCACTATATAATTGAACCATAGATGAGAATGAGATCATATATATACTGAATTGGGATTTTTCCTGCGAGTACACAATAGGAGATGATAATGGAATTTCATTCCTCAAAGTGGTTGGTGCATTCAGGTGTGAAAAAAAATATTGTTTCCTTTGATGATAATTTTGGTGGCCGAGCATGAAATAACTGATAGTAGAGATCGTGAAACAATGCTACACCTTTCAATAAGTGAGTGACTAGATTAAATGATCCAATGGTTTACTATAACCATAACCAATTCTAGAATGAAAGTTAGATGACATTTCCCTAGATTTAATAGTTGGTTTCTTGAGGATGACTGCGAAGAATGATGTTAGTTGGGTGATCATGGGCTGACTGAAGAAATTGGAAAATATATTTTCTATACAAGAGACTTTCTGAACGGATCAATTGGGATACATATACATTTGAGAGATAGTCTATCAATACGAGGTTCCATAGATTATTTTTTCACACTATCAATCGTGTTTTACTTCACTATTCAAGAAGGTGTTATAGAATCTTCTTTCTATATAGGTTTTAATGAGTATGTAATTCCACCTAATGAAGGACGGGTAGTTGTAGTGTACTATACAGGTGCATGAAGATATGCTACAACCTTCCGTTCAAGATATTGGTGGGTCTTTGGAGAATCACCTAGCATTAGTGGAGTTCTCTTATAACAACATTTATTAAGAAAATGTTTTTATGGAACTATATGATGCAATTTATGGTAGGATATGTAGATAACATTTATTATGGATGGAGGTAGGTTAGTTAGAGTTTTTGGGACTATGTTTCATTTATGATAAATTGGAGTAGGCTCAGCTAATTCAGAAGAATATGGCTATGACTTAGAGTACATAGAATTCATATAAAGATAGAAGTAGTTGATCCCTATAGTTTGTAGAGTGTGACCTTGTATTCTTTTACGAGTCACTTAGATGGGGTCACTACAGAATATAGGGTCATGGAAAGTTGGAACCTAGGTTTATTTGGCCATTTGAAGTTGTTGAGAGAATCGGGATAGTGGCATACATATTGGATCACCCACAGAGGTACAGTATTATGAATGATATTTTTATGTGTCACATTTTTTGTGGTATCACCATGAACATTATCATGTGATCTATGTGGATGATGTTTATCATGAGATAGATGCCTCCTTTTCGGAGCATCTGATATGTGTTTTGGATAATAGCAGAAAAGTGTTACAGGGAATAAATATGTGGATAGTTCATGTAATGAGGGAATGTGGGAATGTATAGGAGGAAACACGGGATATAGAATCATATAAGTGGGATCAGTGGACCAAACTTTTTAACTCAAAATCTTATAGATGCTTGGGAGTATTGCTCAAGGATGAGATTTTATAAATAGGATATATTGTAAGATCATGACCTTTTCTATAGATATCACAAGTTCATATACAGGTACCCATTTGAATATTTTTTTTATTTGTTTCACGGGTTTTACCATGGGGAGTTTTTAGGGAGAAATTTGAGAAAATAGAAGGAGTAGTGGAAATGCACAATCAATACACGATTTTTCCAAATCATGTGTCTAGCCAAGAAAACCATGAAAACCCGATATAAGGGATTCACACATCCGGCACATGGGTTTTTAAACCATTCCCCCTATTAAGAGAAAACATTACCACCCCCCCAAATAGATTTATAGTTAAGCTTAATGGTTTGGAAACCCATTGGTCCCTACCTTGGAACCCATGGATGCAATTTAATCTGCATAAAAATTCTTTAAAAAACTATATCACCCTATATTAACCCCAAATTTATTGTACATAGAACCTAAACAAATTAACTCATTTTTTGTGTATAAATAATGTATTCCATGCCATTTCAGCATCTGTTCTAAGTGAATCGTATCATGTAATAATGATCTGAACCACCTCAGGTATATGGTTTCTTCCTGATTAAATCTCTCTCCCCCGTGCCACTTTTAGGATAAGAGAGGGATGTTTTATCCTCAATAAGAATGGTTTTAGATCTATGTGTGATAGATATTTTCTCTTGATATTGGATCTGGGTTTTGGATATAGGTCATGTTCTTTGTCATGTTGTTGATTGTTCCACTCAAATTTGGGATTTCTATTGGCAAGCATTGGACAATGATGTTATTTTAGGTTGTATATTATACAAATCATGAATTCTTGATTTCAATTAAATCTATTTAATTGTAGAAGATATATTTAATGATTATAATTTAAATTTCCTAATTTGAGTTAATTTATTAATGAATTAATTAATATTATATTTGTATTGTGTAATTTTCAATAATTAATTGATGAAATTATTAGATGGATATTGAGATTGTTTAATTGAGATAATAAATTATAGAATTAATTAATTGAAATTGTTGGGATTATTCAATTTATTGAATTTGAAAAATTAATTTTTCAATTAATTATGGGGATATTGAAATTAGTGAATTGGGTTAATTAATTTTTGAAATAATTAATTATAATTGTGTTCATTATGAAATTAATTGAATTGGTTTAATTAATTATTGAATTAATTAATATAAGATCATATTGTGGAATGTGAAAAGACTGTTAATGTTTATTAAACTTGAATTATGTGATATATCTGACATATGTGATTATGAAATTCATGTGTGTGACATGGTATATGACATCAAAATCCCAGAGTGAAAAGTTGCATGATTAACATGTGTTGGACATGATCTACTGCAGCAAAACCCAATATTGATAAATTAATAGATAAATGTGTGTGGGAAATAGTATGCTACATAAAATGTACATAGTTATAAATGTGTATGGGAAATGGACTATTGAATAAAAACCCCACTAGTGTGATTGTCTGATAAATGAGTTTTGGGTCAAGGACTATTACTTCAAATAACCATGAAGTCCTAGGCTTGGTGACCAAGCCAAAAAATTTAGGCTTCGGACTATGGTTCCAATTATACATGATAACAAATTGAGATGAAATGGTCTAAAGTGGGTATTGAGATATGGGTTGTCCTTATGAACTAGAGAGTCAGTTTGTTAAATAATGCGTAATTGAATAAATGTAAATTGTTTTATTTTTTTCTTCTATTTAACCAATTATAAAACTACATAAACTATTTTGACAGGATATTGTTTTAGTCACAGTTGGTTCTGGGATATTGAGTTTTACTCCAAAAATACTCAAGCTACCAGACTGGTTTCCAGATATATTTTAGGGTTATTGGACAAGTTAAGGGGAGGATCCATATCATAGATGGATGAGTCATGATGGAGTATGGATATTGGAGACCTAGTGTTTGGAACAACATGGATTTTCAAGTTCCTTACTTTGGGGGTTTCAATTTGAAACTTGAAATAAACTAAGCATGACATATCTACTATTTTAGCTTGGATATTATATTCATGTTTTTTGTCATCATGTGATACTTATATTTTATAGATTTTGGTTATACCATTTTGTTATTCATATTAATTAACATTGGTTATGATCAATATAGTCTCCCCATGATCAATAGTTACCCTTGGAGCCAGACAATATCCTTTGGCGTATATGGAGTGTAGGTTCCGAGCATAGTATAAGCGCATTGGGGGGAGTGACCAACTTTGATTTTAGCGTTAAAAACGTTCAAACTGAGATCCATCATGATATAAAATTCTGAATCTTCAGAATATAATGAAGAACAAAAAAATAAAGAGTCCTGGAACCATAGAGATAGGATCATCATAGGTTGGTTATAATTAATTTAATTAATTCACAAGAATTACCTTGGTGGAATTCTTACTTCGTTGATGTCTCCACTCATGATACGATGTGATCAGTCATTTCATCATTGAATCAAAGTGTAGGATTTATCTAGCAGTGATCCAAAAGTTCTCCATGTATCTCTAGATGTCACCGAAAGGATCTCTGGGTGCTAGCACAGAAGAACCTTCACTTGTGATGTCCGCCTTCGATCGCCTTGATCTGATGGAGGAGGATCTCTATCAATATTGAGAGCATTCTTGGAGGAAGTATTTATTTCTCCCTAGAAATAATTCTCTAAAATTTTTGTGCACAACAATTGGGGAAACGTTTTGGGGTTGTGAGGATATTTATAATCGAGTTTCAGGTTATAGAGTTATGACAATAAATAAACATGTTAAACGTTTTATTTATTTCATTGACACTTATTGAAAACCCCATGTCGAATTATTAATTCCTTGACATGCGCCCATGATGAATATAATAAATATCATTTAATAAAAAAATATTAAAACCTCAAAATCCTGACTGGACAAAACTACAGGGTGTGTAATTATTAATACATGTCATGTACTCGGTTTTCCATAAAACTACATGGCGTGTATATTTAATATACACGGCGTGTGATTTTATTTTTCTTTTTTCCTTTACTTATTCCACCACATTTATTAGTCCTTGAGTAATGGCTTTTCATTTGTTAAATAAATGTAACTGTATTACTCGCTAATAAATATATATTATTCCACCCATAATATATTCTCTTGAATAACTAGTTTCGAAATAAAAGAAATCAGACATTCTTAAATAATTATTAAACCACAGTCTGGAATAATATTTATTTAACTTGTTAAATTAATATTTAATTGAGATATGTGGACACACTTTGTGTGTGAGCCTCTAGGCCCCTTTATCAGTGGAATTAGGTCGAGCCAGCCTATGGTCCAAGGTTAGCGTCTAGCAACACGGCAAGGAACCCATAGAGAAAGTAGTTAATGCCGCAATGACGTGTCACCTCCGATGAATGTTTACCGTGTAATATAATTTCTTTGTCATGATATCTCGAATCAAGCGGGTTGCATGCTAGTGTCATCAACCCATGTGCTTTATTATTCATTATTTGAATTTAGGGAATTGAACTCGCCTGTACCTTACCATGGCCATGGATTTATTTAGGATATATCAATTCCATCATAGGACCTGAGATATCAACTTCTGTTATGGAACATAAGGGACAAATCCTTTATCGCATGATCTATTAATGTAGTATTTCTTGTGACGCGCCCAACATATCCTACCATGCTTTGAACAGTGTGTCATCACAGTTTTCATCAATACATCTAAGTGTACGAGTTTTAAAACCCATTAATAATAATCTTAAAGTCTACGGACCAATACACACATCCGCAGATTGGAACATCCAATGACACTATGAAATGTTGATTTTCTATTGGCGGGTCTCGTTCCCATAATATTCTCCTGGATATTACTAGGGGTGCACACCAGGAGTAGGTGCCTCAAAGATTTATGAGTCCTCACCCCTAATGGCTTGTATTATTTGTGTCCCTCAAATAACATCTTCCGGCCATAGAATATATATTCAAGAATAGTGTTGTGGAACTTCCGGGTTCTCATCATAGCATGATCTGCTATGACCCTTTAATGAAATAGTTATCCTTAGGACATTATCACATGCATTGTCACACAGAAGAAAAAATCAAGATGTGATAAGTTATTTACTAATGAATAAAGTACAAAGTAGTTGGTTCTAGGCCACCAACTCCAACATACTCCCACTTGGTCTAGATCCAACTGCTAAAAACCTTTAACCCACTAGCTCTCACATGATATTCATGCTTCTACGGAGATAGGCCTTTAGTCATGGGGTCTGCTACGTTCTCTTCCATGGACACACTGCTCATGGAAACTTTATCCCTCTGATAGAAATCCCTCAACATGTGATACTTCCAGAGTATGTGCTTTGTATGTTGATGTGACCTTAGTTCTTTTGAAAGAGCCACCACTATAGTATTATAACAACACAAATTGATAAGGGCTTTACTGATAGGCACCACATCAAGATCATGTTCAATGTTCCGAATCCAGACAGTTTCCTTGGCTGCATCATAGATCGCTATATATTCAGACTCTATTATAGAATCAGCGTCAACTGGATACTTTGAACTCTCCCAGCTCACAGCTCCTCCATTGAGATAGAAAACATATCCAGATTGCGACTCCAGATCATTCTGATCTGTCTAAAAACTAGCATCAACATACCCTCGGATGACAAGCTCCTCGTCTCCTCCATACACAAGGAACATATCCTTAGTTCTCCTTAGATACTTATGGATAGTCTTAACATTAGTCCAATGTTGTTCTCCTGGATCTTCTTGATATCTTCCAACCATGCTCAGTGCATAGGAAACATCAAGCCTAGTACATAACATGGAATACCTGATGGATCTTATAGTCTATTACATTAAAGTTTTTATTATTATAACACAAACACTTTTGAAGAAAAAGTGAGAAACCAAACCTGACTTCACCATTAAACTACTTCACCACATCACCAAATCACCACTTCACTACTTCACCACTTCAAACATATAATACTTCACAACAAACAATAATCAAGAATAATGGATGGACAATCCATGCAATCATCAGCAGACAAACCTCCCAGATAGAGTTGAAATCGTAAGAGATGGCTAAGGAACAACGAACTAGGAAACACGAACATCAGAAATGCAAGACAAACCACATAACCGGTCTCCTCGAATGCCCAACAGTGCGATCGTTGACACCAGCCCAAACCCAAAACCCACCAACAGAATCCAGTAGGAGAACTCCCAAACCCTCCAGCGACGTGAGATGACCCAATAGTACATCCACAAAGAGTGACGAAGAAAACAGAATGAGGAATATCATGTTATCCAGATGCCGCACCCTAATCCGAAGACACCGCAACACAACCATGATCCAGTCAAATCCAAAAATTGAGAAATGAACCAAAGCCCCATCTCTTAACCAAAAACACCACTAAAAGAAAAAACACTTAAATCGAACCAGTAATGAAAACCTCATAACACCGGAATCCAGAACTGAAAAAACCCGCCCTCCTTTGGGCAACACTGGGGCTAGCTCTGAGCCTCGCCTGAAGATCCAGACACCTGGAATTTTCCAATCCCTATTGAAGTCTAAACCGAAACCACTCCATATCCTTCATCAAATCTAAATCAATGCCTTCGCCAAGCCGGTGCTCCAAATGGACCCACGCAAGAACATCCCCGAACAAATGAAACCCTAGCCTGTGAGAAAACCGATTCACCGCCGCTCAGAGGCCCACGGTTGCATTAATTACATTATAGTTTTTATATTTCAATGGATCCTATAGTCGAAGTGTATGGGATATTACTCATTCTTTCTTTCTACAGTTGTGTCTGTGAACACATTTTCATAGAAAGATGTAGGCCATGTGACACTGGAACTAATCACCTCTTGGATTGTTCCATACTAAATCTCTTTAGTATCTAGTCAATGTATGTACCCTAACTTAGTCCAAGCAGCCTTTTGGATCTATCATGAATGATCTTGATCCCAAGAATGTAGGGTGCTTCACCCAAGTCCTTTATAGAGAAACACTTGTTCAACCAGTCCTTAACTAACTGTAAGATTGGTACATCGTTTCCAATAAGCAATGTGTAATTACAATACACTACTAGGATAACGATCGCATTCCCATTAAACCTTATATAAACACATGGCTCACATTCATTCTTAATGAACCCAAATTCCTTTATGGATTCATCAAATAGAATTTTCTAGGACATGGATGCTTGCTTTAATCCAAAAATGGATTTCTGCAACATGGAAACCTATTTGGATTCACCTTGTGTCACAAACCCTTCTGGTTGTGTCATATAGACATCTTCCTGAAGGTTCCCATTAAGAAATTCTGTTTTTACATCCATTTGACAAATCTTGTAGCTATGGTAAGCTATTATGGAAAGTATGATTCTTATGGATTTAAACATGGTAACTGGTGGGAAGGTTTCATAATAGTCAATTCCTTGACACTGTCTGAATACTTTAGCTACTAGCCTTGCTTTATAGGTGATAACTTGACCTTCCATGTATAGTTTTCTCTTGAATACCCATTTGCATCCAATAGGTATTACATCAACTAGCTCATCCACCAGAACCCAGACATAGTTCTGATACATTTAATCTATCTAAAAATTCATAGCTTCTAGCCATCATGCAGCTTCTGTGCTTTCTACTGCTTCCTTGTAGTTGAGAGGTTCATCATTGTCCAACAATAATGATTCACCATCCTCTGTGACTGGGAAACCAAATATCTCTGGTTCCCTTACCTCTCTTGAGCTCCTACGCAGTACTTGTGTTTTTAGAACCTCTTCCATAGGGACCTATGGATCTTGTTCTTGTACCAACTCATGTGTATATTGATCATCAACTTCGTCGAAGTCAATCTTGCTCCCTCTATTATTTTTGAGTATGTGCTCCCTCTTGAGAAAGACATCTTGTCTGGGGACAGTCACTTTCTTGTCTGAAGGGTTATATAGGTAATATCCATTCGTTTCCTTTAGATATCCTATAAAGATACACTTTATGCCCCAGGGTGCTAGTTTGATGCATGGGAAGGCCTTAACAAATTCCACGCATCCCAATACACATGTGTGTGAAAAAATGGGTTTCTTTCTATTCCATAACTCAGATGGAATTCCATTTTCCGCCTTAATTGGTACTAGGTTTAATGTGTATGTTGCAGTTTGTAATGCATTTACCCCAAAGGATAATGGAAGTTCTACATGACTCATCCTCGACCTCACCATGTCCAACAATGTGTGGTTCCTCCTTTCACTAACAACATTCCACTGTGGTGTATACGAAAGAGTGAGCTAATATAGAATCCCAGACTCTCGTAGAAGATCGATGAACTCTTTTTTCAGATATTCTCCACCTCGATCTGATCGATGTTTCTTTATATTCTTACCAAGTAGATTCTCCACTTAATTCTTAAATTCCTTAAAATTATTATAAGGGCTCTGACTTATACCTCATTAAGTATACATTGTCATATCTACTTAAATCATCAGTAAAAGTAATGAAGTAAGAATATCCACCTCTAGCTTCTACTGGAAATGGTCTACATACATCCATGTGCACCAATCCTAGAAGCTCTGTGGCCCTTTCACCCTATCCACCAAAAGGAGGCTTGGTCATGTTACCTTGTAAACAAGAGTGACATCTTTTAAGTGGTTTTAGATCAGTAGAGTACAAATAGCCATCTTGTCAGAGCTTTTTCAAGCGCCTCTCGTTTACATGACCGAGATGGAGATGCCACAATTGGGTGATGTATGAGTCATGTGAGTTTGTTTCGTTATTGATTTCCACAACTTGGTTTTCGTAATTTAATACATACAAACCATTATTTAAATTTTTCATACCATAACATATTTTTTTCTTATAAAAGAGACAACCCTAATTTCTAAACATGAAAATAAATCCATCCATATCCAAAAAAGATAGAGAAATTATGTTCTTGGTAACAATAGGAACATAATAATAGTTTTGCAAAACCAAAATCAACCCATTCAGCAATGAGATATGATAATCTCCAATAGCCAACGCAACCACCTTGGCACCATTGGCAGCTCAAAGATCCACCTCCCCTCTAGAAATCATTCTAAATCTACTTGGATCCGACATTTGAATATAGATGTGATCCCCAAAAGCTATATCTAATACCCTATGTGTATAAATAGAAAGATTACATTCGATAACGAATGCACCATTAGCATCCCCATGATTCTGTGTGTGGTTCCTCTTACAGTGGCCTTGCATTCGACATTCAAAACAAACTACCTCATGTTCCTTGCCCTGCCTCTGAATCTTCCCCTTCTTCGAAGGACAATGCTCGGGGGCTTCAGACCATTTATAAGTGTTTGGAACCATTGCCTTGTCCTTCCTTTTCTTATTCACCATAAGGATTGCAGGTTTATCATGCCCCATGTCCTTATCTACCTGGAGAATTAAGGATAGAAGTTCTGATAGACTCTTGTCCTTAATGCTCATGTTGTAGTTGATAATAAAGCTTGAGAAGGCCATGAGCAATGATGATAGGATGAGATCTGTGCACAACTCATCCGAGAAGTTAATCCCTAAGATGTTCTGGCATTGACTACATGAGGCCCAGCTGGAATAGACTCTCCGGTTTTAGTTGTAAATATTGCTTTTGATATCTCATATCTCTCTTGTCTATACTTCTCTTAGTAGATATCTTTAAGGTGAGACATCATGCTATATCGGTCCATGTTTTCATATTGCTTTAAGATCTCATTAGACATGGGCGATAGCATGAATCACATGAAATTTTTGGAATCCTACATGTGTTTCATGTAGAGATATAGTTCCTCATCACCGGACACCTTTCCAGGTGAAACTGGAATAGGCTCTTCCAACACATACAATTTCCTTTTGTGTCGAAGGATGACGCGTAAACGCCTCTGCCACTCTTGGAAATTGGTGTTGGTGAGAAGGTTTTCCTTCTCGAGTATGGTTCACAATGATATGTTTGAAGTCAGTTTTCATGATGTTTCGACAAATTAATATGATCAATGTTTTAGTACTTTATCATAAAATTGAGACAAATAGATAAATTAATACTTATTATTCTCCCACAATTTTGTTGAAATCCAATAGCCCTCACCATTAACTTTGGAATATTATGTTGCCAGAATTTTCTAGTGGAAAGGATTCATATTGCCTTTTGAATTACCCCAACTAGGGTTGGTCAAGAAACTTGAAGGGTTTTAGTTAGTCATTCCAAATGCCAACTACATTAACTAGCAGCTCATTGATCTGCTCAGTGGACTCCCCAATCCTGAAATCCATTTATTTTAGATTTCTTCAACCTTTTCCTCTTGGTCATACTAAGTCCTGCTGTGGCAGTCAACCCTTGATGTGAACCAAGTCAAGTCAACCCAAAAACATGAATTATAATTCCCTGATAATTGAAAACACCCCAACTAGGGTCGGTTAAGCACTTTGAACTATGGTTCGATTCTAACCCAGATTATGGAAGGCTGTACCGACTTAATATTTCTTTGAGAGATTGTATCCTTATATGTAAATTTCTAATTTATTACCATTTATTACATTATTTTTAATATTAAGTGGGATATACTTATGTGATTAACCATTTCTATGATAATATTTACGCATATTCGGTTTTATATTAGTTCCATATTGAATGATCGTTTAATTCATTAATTGTGTGATCGTGACAACACACCCACAATAAATAAATCATTAAACTGACAGAAATAAAATAAATGGTATGATCAGGAGCTTTTTCTATTGGTTAGTTTATCTAGTAGTTGATATACTAAACCAAGACCTAGGGGAGAAACACCTCGAACCTTTTGGGTTTTTGTTTACATATTTCCACTTATCCACCTTTGTATTTCCTTGGATTGGGTTCGCCTTTGCTCCGGACTTGAGCCTACTCCACTAGCTTTGGAGCTTCATCCATTACATATGCATTTATCTCACACCTAGGTGAGGGATAAAATGGGTTTTTTACATAAAAGAATATTTGGGTGCGCATGCCCTACATATTAATGAGGAGAAGTCTTGCAGGCCAACAAATTTAATTTAAATAAATTAAAGAAACCATTAACATACAAAGGTCTTTGGATATCTCATGATCATCCATAAATGCAATGATATTTATGCCTAAATAAAACTAGCATTCAATTCTTTATTTTTTCTTTTTTAAGATAAATCATGCTCGAATCATTTAATTATCTTTAATTAAGCAATCCTTTTATCTTAAACCCTTTTTTGAATTTCCTTGAGATTCATATCCATCATAATTTTAAACAAATAAATTAATTTAATATTATCTTTGTATGTAACTTGTAACTTGGAGGAAACTCAGTGAATTATCATTCATTATACAGATATTAAATTAAACATATATATATAAAACACCTATCACATGTTGTGCCTCACCTTTACACATACCTCATGGTACACGTCTCAAGCGTTTGTATAATATAATAATAAATTTTAATAAATCTGTGTAATTTGGGTGAGTACACGGTGTTTAGTTCCGACTACATGGGGTGTACTTTTCTTCATCGTCCATCCAATGTACAGGCATAGGGACATGGCGTGTTAATGTACTTCAGAAATTTTTAGTGCACACAGTGTGTTCAGTGGGACACACGCTGTGTAGTTTCAAGGTTACACGATTTCCAACCGGGAAATTCCTGTACTGGGTGCACGGTCCAACCCTAACTCGAAGGGATTACACGCCGTATTCGGTTGGACCACACACCGTGTAATCTGGAAATGATGTTCCACCTATTCCTAGTCAGCACACTTTGTCATAAATGACTTAGATAGGATCAATACACGGCCTGATTTAGAAGACCAGTCCGATGCATGATCCTAGACTACACGGTGTGTACTTCCGAATACACGCCGTGTATTCTCGTGTTGTGCGTCCAGAAATGTTTGGCTCCTCCGGATGAGATCCTTTATTTCTTTGAGTCAAAAATTAAAAGAAAATGTAATTTTTGTATGGTGAACAAGAAACGATAGAGGAGGAACAGATCTCGAGATTCAGATTTAAAGAATTATTAACATGAATTGAAACAACTAAATTATTAAATGTGTAAATCACCAATGAAAAACTAAATAATTATAATCAACGATATGAGCACTCTAATACCACTTGTAGGTTCTGAGCACAGTGAACACACATTGGTGGGAGTGCCTAACATTGATTTTAGCGTTAAACAACGTTCAAATCGAGATCTGTCACGATATAAAACATCGGATCTTTAGAATATAACGAAGAACAAAAAACAGAAGAGGGAGTACCATAACCATAGAGATAATATAATCCTATGTTAGTTATAATTAATTTAATTAATTCACAATAATTAACTTGGTGGAATTGTTACTTCGTTGATGTCTACGGTCACGATCCAATGTGATCAGTCGTTATGTTGTAGAATCCAAGTGTAGGATTCCTCTAGTGGTGATCCACACATGTTCAGAGTATCTATGGACATCGCCGAAGTGATCTCTGGGTGCTAGAATAGAAGAACCTTCACTTGCGATGTCCACCTTTGATCACCTTGATCCATTGGAGGAGGATAGCTATTGGTCTTGAAAGCGTTCTTAGAGGAAGTAGTTCTTTCGGCCTTGAAATAATTCTCCAGAATTTTTGTGCACAACAATTTGGGAAAAGTTTTGGGTTTTTGAGGATATTTATAATCAGGTTTGAGGTTTTAGAGTTATGATAATAAATAAACGCGTCATGCATTTTATTTATTTTATTAACTCTTATTGAAAACCCCCATGTCGAATTATTAATTCCTTGACATGTTCCCATTGTGATTATTGTAAATATCATTTAATAAAACAATATTACATCCTCAAAATCCAGACTGGCTAAACTACACAGCATGTAATCATTAATTCATGGTGTGTAATCGTTTTTCCATTAAACTACATGGCGTGTATTTTTAATATACACGGCGTGTATTTTTAATATACACGGCGTGTACTTTTATTTTCCATTTTCCTTTATTTCCTCCACCATATTATTAGTCCTTGATTAATGGCTATTCATTTGTTAAATAAATGTAACTTCACTACTCTCTAATAAATATATATTATTTCGCCCACAATATATTCTCTTGAATAACTATTGTCGAAATAAATGCAATCATGCATTCATAAATAATTATTAAACCACATTCGGGGATAATATTTATTTGTCTTTTTAAATTAATATTTAACTGAGATACATGGACACACTTAGTGTGTGACCATATAGGACCCTTTATCAGTGGCATTAGGTGGATCCTTCCTAAAGTCCAAAGATAGTGTCTAGCAACAAGACAAGGCACCCATAGAGAAAGAAGTTAACTTCGCAATGACATGTCACCTCCTACAAATGTTTACCCTGTAATATAATCCCTCTGTCATGATATCTCGAATAAAGCGGGTCACATGCTAGTGTTATCAACCCATGTGATTGATTATTATTTCTTTTAATTTCCTGAATTGAACTCACCCATACCTTACCATGGCCATGGATGTATTTAGGCTATATCAATTCCATCAAAGGGCCTAAGATATCTACTTCCATTATGGAACAGAAGGGACAAATCCTTTCTCACATTATCTATTAATGCAGTATTACTTGTGACACACCCAAAGTATCCTACCACGCTGTGAATAGTGTGTCATCATAGTTTTCGTCAATACATCTAAGTGCACGAGTTGTAATAGCCATTAATAATAATCTTAAAGTCTAAGTACCAATACACACGTTTGTAGATAGGAACATCCAATGACACTATGAAATGTAGATTTCCTATTGGCGGGTCTCGTTCTCATAATATCATTTTGGATATTACCAGGGGCGCAAACTATGAGAAGGTACCTCATTGTTTTCTGATTCCTCGCACCTAATGGCTTGTATTATTTTTTCCCTCAAATAACATCATCCGTCCATAGAACTTATATTCAAGAACGGTGTTATGGAACTTTGGGGTTCTCATCATAGTAGGAATCTGCTATGATCTTTTAATGAAATAGCTGTACTTAGGACATTATCACTTTCATTGTCACACAAAAGAACAACCAAGATGTGATAAGGTATTTATTAATGAATAAAGTACAAAGTAGTTGGTTTTAGGCCACCAACTCCAGCAGTGAGGTGATAATGAGGTCGTGTGACCGACCGTCTTGGGGCATAGGTGTGTGGTTCCCTAGTTGGGATGTTATAAAAAGATATTATAAAATGATTTCCATATATATGAGAGACATATATAAAGAATATTTCATAATTCTATAACACTAAATAGATAGATAATGTAGGTAAGAGAGGGAGAAGTCCTAAGTCTAAGAAAATTGGTTTCTCAGAGAGATCCCGTGCCTCTAGTCTGACTCTCCATGGAAATTATTTGTCTTCTTGAGTAATAGAAATATGTTAATAATTTACTTCAAAAAAAATAACATCCAATATTGTTATTACATTTTTTATTTTACCATATTATATTCAAGTAATAAAACATTTATGTTCGTGTAGGACATTTTGATGATTTTAGTTTTACTTGTTAAACTCAAATCAATCGGTAGGCTCTAGTCAATAAGATCGTTCTTCCAAAATATTCAGAATAATAATCATTAAATAATTAATAAATTTATACATAAATTTTTCTTTTCAAACTAAACATGAAATATGTTTACTAAAAATGAACTACATTTCAATCAGGGAGTCGATAGGTCGTACGTACACATGACAAATGTTTCAATTTTAAATGATTATATTTGAAACAAATGTAAGTGTTAGTATGTTTTTAAATAATAAGGATTATATCATAAGTATCATTTCCAATCATTAAATATAATTATATATATTATCTATGTGATGTGGTTATGAAAAATAATTCACATCGCTTAATGGTGGTGGTATTCAACACGTATTCAAAAATGATATGATTTTTAATGTAATTAAAGGTATGAATCTAGATGTCATATTATATTTACATAAATATAATTACATATCAAGTATAATATATATACATTAATTCCATCATTTTAATGAACAATTATATTCATTAATGTAAAACTAATTACATCGATTCGTGGGGAAAGACATCGACCACCGATCATCTCGAGAGCGAAGCTAATGGAGGAACCCTAATGGTGATGCCTGATGTGTCGGCCACTATGTCCCCAACAGAGGGAGGGGAAACGTCCTGATATTTCTCCCCTTCACCAAACCTAACCTCTTTCATCCTCTCTTGATGATTCCTCTATTCCCTTAGGTCCCACACCTCCACAAGGGTTATCCCCATCTCATGATTTCTTCAAAGGAATTCAATGCAGCTTATGATCTCTTTAAGATGATTATGGTAACATGTTTTAGGAGCCTATTTCTTTTGGTAGATTTCTTTGACAAATTCATGTTTGAATCATGGGGGTTCAAGATCGTGTGGTGGTTATCTCACTCGACCAAAGACATTTTATTGTATTATTTTCCTATGAGGTTGATCTTTTTTCTACTTGGTCCAGTGCACCCTAAGCTCTCAAAAGATGTGGCTTTGACCTCTGTCACTGGTCCTTTGAGTTCAACATGAATCAAGATGATTAGACGAGGGTAGTGTGGGTATGTTTCTCAGATTTTCTTCTTCTTTTTCATAATCCTTCCATTTTAATCATGTTATGAAACTTGGTTGGTAGAGTTTAGTGTTTAGATAGTATGAGTTTTGTGGTTTGTCACCCTATCAACCCTCATGTTTATGTTGATAAAGATGCTTTAAATCCTCCTATAGATTGGATTTGGATTTCGGTTGGTGAAGAATTCAGATGGAAACAATAGGTGGTTTTTGATTCTTGGCTAGCGTATTTCCCAGACTACCAATGGTTAGGACATCTGGTCCTTGGATGTCGACATGGACAAAGATCTTTGCAAATGATGAACCCCCAACTAAAAGGGTCTTAGGTGCAGGTCGACCCTGCTGTGATCGAGCAGGATAGTGATGGTTTACATAGGTCTACAGAGGCATGCCGGGTATTCTCAGAGGAATGGGAACTACGCATTATTCAAACCTATCCAGTTAAAGAGTTAAGGTCTAATCTGAAAGGTAGTTCTCGTCAAGTCCAGCGGATACAGTTCCCTTATTCGGTGGTTCCAATTATAGTGAACGATGAAGAGATCAGGACTCCTGAGCTGCGGTTCGTTGATGTCATAGCCCACATAATACATGATCCTGGGATTATCCCTTTACAGGTGGGTGGAGTAGAGGTATTGTAGGTAGAAGGAATGGATAGATAGGTCTCCCTGCATGTGGATGTGGAGGATCATCTAGTCTCAGTCAGTAATATCGATGACGGTGGGGTGAACTTGTCAGTCAGCGATGATTATGGCCATAGGGGTCCTCATGGTTGGGAATTGGAGGACACTAACCAAAAAAACTAAATTCATGGGTCTAGGATATAAGGAACCCACAATTCTGGTACCATGTTGTGATGCCCCTAAGGCTAAATACGTAAAGGATGTCGATCCATCTGTAATGTCATTACAAGTGAAGTCTTTTTTACCATCAGCTACAAACACTTACCGTGGACAATGAAGGTAGGGAGGGGTTATTGTGTTGGGTCACATACACCCAAAACTGACATTCCTACACCCTCGTCCTTTCAGAAGTCTGGGAGTGAGGGGAAGAATAATAATTTCATAGAGTTTAATGTACGCAAGGTATACTCTCCGTGTAGGTCGAGGCCTCTCAAATAATGCTTGAGTGTTGATATGAAATTTTTTTTTGAAGGTTTGGTGGCTCAAGAAAAAACATTGACGCATGAGGATGATGATTCTAGTAATGAAAGCATTTGGAAACACTTAGTGGACAGTTTAGACCGTTTCCAAGGGAATGGTACCCATAACCCAAGAAAGACAAAGGGGAAAAAAGTAAAGTGTGACTCTGGGAAATTCAATGTTGTCCAAGGAAAAAAACTCAAGGGAAAAAAGGACTATCCCCACTTGGATAAAACGATGAAAACCATGTCAGCCAAGAAAAGTGGAAATAAGGAATGAAAAGGCCTTCAAGATGGGTGAAGGGTGATCCATGCAGAGAACCAAGAGTGATGGAAGAAGGGGTTGGGGGTGCACGTGGCTCATATTCTACTCCAAGGAATAGATTATTGAAAAAATCAGTCATCCAAATGCCTCAAATGATGAGATTTTAAGAATTTATTAAAGTGGGTTGTAGGTTGAGGCCACAGATGGGAATGAAGCATAGATAGATAAGAAAGACAAAATCATCTTCTGAGGATTCAACCATGGAAAATCACCTTGGAGGAATTCATTTAGACAATGGACAAAATGGTTTCTCACCTTGAAGAACGTATCTGGGAGAAACTGACATTTCGGTTAGTACTCTTCATTAGGAATTATATAGAGCGTATAACTTAAATAATCTTAGTCCTCTGTTTAATAAATTAGTGAGATCATTCAGCACGTAGTGTCATTTTGGTTGAAAATTATAGTTTCAAACATTCCATTAAAGAGTCTTAATCAATTTTTATATTTGGAGTAATTACATTAGTTTTTGAGGTAGTAGTCCATCGTACACATGAATGACGGTTTTCTTCCCCATATGACGGAATAGGGGACTAATATAGGATAATAAATTTACATAACAAAATATAAATATTTTTAAGATACATTTTTTATTATTTATTAATTTTTGAAGAAGTTTTTAAGGATATGGAAGATGAAAGAACACTAAAATAGTCAATAAAAATCAATACATCATCTTTGAACAAATTCATTTGATGGAAAAATAAGCCATCTAAGGTTGTAATAATGCCTAAAATAAGACCTCTATAATATGAGACGGTTTTTTATTAAGATATTTGGGAAGTTATTGACTAATAAAAATGGTTTCCATTTTGTTTTGATAAGAGGAGATGTGGTGGCTTTTTCTAATGAGGTGAGGGGAATTCATTGAATTTATTAATGTATTAAATTAATATTAACTAATTTTAATGTTCAAATGGTTAAAAATTAATATAAATTTAATATTATATATATATTACTCAAAATACTCTCATATAAAAAAAATTAGAAAAGTTCAGGGGACATTTTTACCCTTTTATGTTTTTGATCCTCCACTAACCCTTTTGATCATTGTCGTGAGAACAATGTTTTTTTACTTATTAGAGGTCCATATAGAAACTATAAATGAAAATTTATATCATATCTAGAACATGGTTTATATTTTAAATAATATTTCAATCATTTTGAAATATATAGTATTTTTATTAATTTAAATTTATGTAATAAAATGTTTTTTTGTGAAATATTATTTATGTAATTTTTGGAAATTAGATGGATATTATAATATAATATGTAAACCATTATTAAAAGATTCCTAAAAGACATGTATAATAATATAAGGATGTTATGGAATTAATATATTACCCCCATAAAAATTTTAATGAGTTTTATACCATTTTTAATCTTATAATGTTTATCAACCCCTTTGTTAATCAATTTTAACCTCTATTGTGATACTATATTTTTCAATATTATAGAGTTATAATTTTACTTATAAGGTGTAAATTTGATCAATAATTGAAAATGGATGTTATTTTAGAATATTTACAACCATTATTATACGTTTGATTGATACTTTTATTTAGATATAATTTGATAAATAATTCTTTAAGAGAAAATATTATTAAATTCATTTATGACATAATTCATATTATTTGAGTTTCAAAAAAAACATAACCGCAACATAAATCAAATATAATTTTGTCACACATCAATAATAAGTTATATTTATCTAAAAATTTCTTACAACAGAAAAATTCAATTAAATAATATTTATTTTAATATATTTAAAAACATTTATTTTTCTTTTCTATTAATTACATAATTATTGTGTTAGTGTTACATAGGAATTTGAAGTAATTATTTCATAAATACAATTTCGAAATTAATTAATATTATAAAAAAATAATTTTTTTTCATAATAACTCATCTAGAACTGAAAATATCACAAATTTATCCCAATGGAAAAAATTTGGTGTTAATAAAAGAATGGAAATGGAATTTTTAACTTTTCTATACATTAAATATTTTATTTGTAAAAATAATAGATATATGGAACCATGTTTCCATATATTATAATCATTTATGGAAATGGATGAAATAAAATAATTGAAGAATATAATAGAATGTTTTATGGTCATTTTTTGTCCTTATATTTTTATTTTTATCCTTAATTACCAGATTTAATTTTTATTATAGTAACAATTATTTACTATAGCTACTATTCATGATGACCAAAAATAAAAGGGACCTATTTACACACATTGGATTTCATACATAAAAATAGAGAATATATTTCTTATGAATCAATTTTTATAATTGGTAGAAATTATTTTACGATTAGAATGAAAAATGCCAAGAATAATAGTTTTAGAGAAAAAATTTCTTTTAATTATAAAAATATTTTTTACCAAATTCTAGTATAAAATTTATTACAAAGACTAAAATGGGATTATGTTCTATAAAAAATAACTTTAGAAATTTTAAAAATAATCCAAATTTTTTTTAATTTTTAAATCATTAATAAAATTAAATTTTAAATAAATAGCATTTTTCACAATTAATTAATAAATCAATATTTTTAGAAAAAATATAATAAATATAAATAATATATTTTTTATATAATTATTTATAAAATGATATCCTTTTTATCATTTAAAATAACTATAAGTCCTAGAAGCTAATTACAATATTTTCTTATAAAAAGATATAGAAAACAATTTTCATGAAAACATATTTTTAAAGAATAAAATGAATTTTCTAAAAATTGAGTGATTTTTTACTAAGAATTTTTCAATACATTTATATTTATTAATAATTTATAATAAAATTCTTAAAGTAGTTGATTTTGGTAGTACCTTTCGATTTAACAGTAATGTGATAATAGTTAAATTTAAATTATAATATCTCATGGATCATATAGGAATGACTTTGTGTTACGTATATGTTATCAGACATGGTTTTATGATTAAAATATTGGGGTTTTATAGTTTCCATCCCATTTAATCCAACAAAATACTAATCTAATGGTGAGACCTTCTCTAGAAATCCAATCTCAATGACGCTCGACTTTGGTGGAAGGTGTGTTACCATAATACTCAATATCAATTCCCCAACTTCTAAATACACCTTGTAGTCATTTTAATACACCCATTTATGTCCATACATAAATATTGATTAAATTACATGTTATTTTCATAAATAATTCATAACCACTATCTTGTAATATCATACCAATATAACCAATGAATCTTCGACCATATCATGCTAGGATCATCCTTAAATTCACCCTTACATGAAATCCATCACATGATCTCAATACAAAATCATCTACATATTTTCATCTGGAATTACTTGAGAAATATATATCCTATCGTATTCACTACAGACCATAGTTATAGTGGCTTAAATATTATTGAAAAACTAGTAATACCCCTCAACTACCATTATCACATAAGGGTCTTACACCTACAACTGATATACAATTCCCCACCATGGGAGTTACATCATCTCCTCTCTACTGATCAGCTTCTTAATCATCATGTAACATGTTCAATCCATCACTGAATTTAATTACTTTCTTGGCCAGACACACTCATAATTGAGAATTCATATAAAACATCAAATTATTGGTAATTCCTAGTTCAAAGTACTTATACACTAGAGACTTCTTGTAATCCATATGAAACAAGGGTTTCCACTCCCAACATTCCATGAGTTAACTCCCCATAATATAGATCCACTTATACCACTCCCTAAGAAAAACCGCATCAGTTCATGTCATCATCAAACATGTGTTGCTCATCCCAAGACACAATCATCATATTATTGGTATACTAGGGTTATAATTAACTCACAATACACCATTATTCTTTAGTTAACTCAAATCTGTTCTCTAATAAAAAATAAAACATTACTTGAATTTTACAAAAACAAAATACCTTAATCACATCTAATCAAAATGGATGTATAATCGTGAACCACAAAATCTTATAAACCCAACTCATGGTCAAATTAATACCATTTTATCAATCTTGACTCACATGCCTCATCTACTAAAAATCCTAATATGCATGTAAAATACAACTAACTAGATAATCCATGAAACTAATATTCTAAATCAGGAACATTATTTATTCAATTTCCCGTCCAACAATAAATAATTACTCTTCATTGTCCCAATATTTTAGGTGTCCATCCATGACCTAACCACATGAATACCCACCATCTAAAATATTTCTAAAACAAAAAAAACATCTACCCATGTAGGAACTATTAATTTATAATGTATCAAAAAACAATAGGTTCAGACATCCAAATGATCATTAATTTTGAAAACTCACATAAATATGAAGGTACAATAATTAAGGGTCCTGATCCCATAATATCTAATGTGTAACTATGACTTCATCATAAAGATGATATCACATCTTATACATCGATATCAAAATATTGCATGCACATGTGATTCCCACCACTAAGGAATACACATTTCATGACTAACCCCTGCCATGGGTTTCCGTTTATAATATAAGCCACTAACCAACTAATGTTATAGTGAAACCAATGTTCCCTAGTTCTCCCTCCTTGTCCAGATGCCTTGTTACATTTCATTTAATTCATAACTCAAGAGCATTATCCATTATCCAATCTAAAATATCCATTTCAAACTCATGTTCCAAGACACCCACTATAGGTAGTCATATATACATAATTAGACCTACATTCCAACTTAAAATATGATTAGAGAACTGATTATCAGTGAGCATATGTATAGGGGACTTCCCTCTTTGAGAATCATTACATCAACAACCCTCAATAGGCCTCGAAATAGGGTATTCACCCCCTCAAGGATCACAATCTCAAAATTCATCATTTATATGTATATATATATAATGGACACACACATGGTGGTCTATACCAAACTACAAGGGTCAAAGATTTTAACTAATTATATTTGTATTCTAAGATATATAGTGAAATCATCATATATATTTTTACCGACACTTTAAATGATTGAACCTAAATAACAACCACCGCCCAATGGTTCCATCATTGAGGATTAAATTTCCTATGTATAACTACTAGGATCACTTCATGTTCATGAACATGAGTCAAAATACCCATCCATATCATTAGGAATATCACCATAGATCCATGTGAACTTATATCAGGATACGATACACATAAAAGTCCATCATTCTGATTAGAATTCCACCAATAAATTACTTGGGAAAACATTGTGTGAGATATTTATAACAATTTAAATAGTCGAGACACTCATTAGTGATAACCACACACATCCAATCACATATTCCATATGAATCCATCAAGATAAATCATTATACATGAGACACCCCTTTCTTATACGACCTAGAGAAAAATATAACAACTAGCCTCCTTACAATGATCCAAGAGCCAAAAATACAATAGAAATCAATAATCTCAAAGAATATGTGTCTCTCATGAGGTGAAGTTAGTAAATAATAACATTGAATATCCGTGAAAATAATTTCCTCCCTGGTAACTTTTAATTATTTCTAAAACATGTTTTCATGATGAACTGACGTGATATCCATCTCATGATCAAACACATTCCTACATCTACTGGTTATCAAGACTGAAATAGTAATTCAATATAAAAGAGTACCTATGATACAAATTTTTAATTTCTTAGATCGATGGAAACATGGATGGTTCCCCGATCATAGAACCACATGACCTATAGAATGCTTTCTAATATTATAATGGTTGGTGACTAGATTGAGGTGTATATGGTGTGACTGGGGGGAGACTATACCCTCCTGTTAGAGTGTGTAACCATAAATAAATAACAGGGAACCATACATATGAAGGTATACAGTGTAATAAAATCAATTTAATATTCTATAATAAAATGAAATAAAATTATATAGGAATGAAATTCCAATCACCCAATCAATTGATCCCATATAAATTAATGAATGAAAGAAAGAATAAAAACATAAGGATATGTTACAACTCTGTGAACTAATTCATCTAAATATCCATATTTCAATAAATCTTTACCAAAAAAACATGATACTTCCTAAACTGTACATATAACTAGTGAGGGTCATCACAGGAACCCCCAATGTAATGGAAACCAGAGATGAGCATGAAAACAAGACTAAGTGGCATACCACCAACATGGTCTCATACATAACCAAAAATATAGTGATATATGACCATGATATTTCGAACATACAATAATAAATAAAACACCATCAATCCTTGGGTTTGTACCTTGAGCAACCATGTCATTGTCATCTAGAATCAGAGTATCATTGATAATTATTCATCATCACATGGGGATACATGCCCTGCCTCAGTTTCCTATGAACATTTATTTGTTAATTGTGACATTAGATCCAAGTTTGTAACCTAGGAATCTATAAAAATCAATATCAATGGCCAATATCATGCCAAACTAGGGTTAATATCCAAATCATATGATTTTTAGGAATCTCTCCAAACTCTAATATAATGAATGACTCAAATAAGATTATCTTTGTTACAACCCATACTTTTTTAAATGAAAATTTACTTGTAAATTTATTAATTGTATTATTATCTAATATGGTTATAGAAAACACATGAAATTATTTAGTTTTATTATATCTTATTGGATTTAATTATCCATTAAGAATCGTTACATTTTATAATATAGCCTTTTAATAATAATCAAATGATTACTATAAGTAAAAGGTTATAATACATCCAATTTATAGGGAAAAAGTATGTGATGGCCACAACTATCATGATTTTACCATATGAATCACATTTATCGATGATTACAATGGAGATAACATCTTTTTTATTTTTCCTTGACCAATCCCAATCTGATATCCAATAAATTAACCACAAGAGTACAGTTTTATTTCCTAAGTTCATTCACATCAAGATCATGTCCCAAACCATGTACGAAAAACAACCCAATAAAAGTCTCACCATAGTGAACCTTTCTCTTATGGAATTATCTAGTGTATCAAATGGATATGTATCAAAATCATATAAATATAATTATGTAAATTAGTATTTATATAATAATGAATATATTTTCATCCTATTATTGTTACATTATAAATGATTTTTACTTTGATATAATAAAACACTAATAGTAGTTTTGGTTAATATTCAAATTCAATTAAGAATTTTTTTGTTGAATTCATGTATTTTTGAAATAAATAATATTTTAACACAATATTGATATTAAATAAATATGATTAAATATAAATGAATATATACTATTTTATGTCAAATGTAAATTTTATAGATGTTTGAAAACTGTTATTGTTAGAAAAACATATAATTTATTAATAAATATATAGTATAATTTAGATATAAAAATTCAAAATATTAGAAAATTATATAGATAAAATTAATATTATTTATTGAATTGGAATATTAAAATTATTCAATGAATTATTTTTTCAAATTTTCTAAGGTAATTGAATTTTCATTTGATAATTAAATGCCCTAAAATATTTTGTGTATTATGTCCCAATGGTGATGTAATAAAAACAATAAAAGGTATACCCAACCAAATAAATATTTTCTCTTTATAATAATGAGATTTTATGTTTATTTTTTTTATCTTATAAGTCCCTGATAAATCCTCTAAAACCATTAATATATTTTATGGTTTTAAAATAATTTCATTAAGTTTATGACTCACCTCCACATAAGCAAGGGAATTATTATTTTTTTGGCCATTGGGTTATAAAATAATGAGATCCACACCCATTTAATATAAAAAATTTGGAATAAACATTGGGAAGGTTTCTTGTTTTGGTTATTTGTTTATAATAGTCCAAAACCAAAATAATAAAAAATATTCCCCTATTTTCCTATATATACACTCCAAAGTTACCATTTTCTCCACTAAAATTAATTGGAGAACGTCCATACACTTCTATTAACTCCCTAGAGTCATTTTGAGGCACCCATAAGTTATCAGGAATCCCCTCCCATGAATCTGATTTGTACACTCAAGTATGGGATCTTTTGCATTATCCTCTTTATTCAAGTATCTTCTTTACCACATGTATTTTATCATCATTTAATTAGGTTGAATTATGTTTTTACATATAACAGTTATGTTAAAATTTATTTCCAAATGATCAGATACCCATTTATCTCTCATCAACTCATTTTAAAAAATTCTAAGTGATGCCTTTATCCTGCCAAAATTTCACCACGATTTTCATGCTATAATTATAATGTAGTAAATACCATAATAATTTCCAATCAATGGTATTCAAAATTATACACTTATAACTACCTTAATTGTTATATAAATTTATGTATTCTTCACTCTGTTATCATTGAATAAAATATGATGGAGAATGAATCCAGGTTGTAATTTCTATGTGGTACACTAAAGCATGAGAATGAAATTAAAGTGATGGGTGTGACCAAAATTTTATTGATCCCCAATTCTTTGGGTAATGTTTAATCTCAGAATACATAATTTTTGGATAGTGAGTAAACCTGATTTATTTTTGGGACTTTTTCCATGTTCTTTACATGGAGGGTTTTCCTTGACCTATGTTTAAGATGCATTTATTTAAGCTCTTTTGACATTTCCCATGTTTTGATTATAATGTTTTATCATGACTTATTATCATGTTCCTCCTATTCCCCACTGATATGATAATTTTATAATAGGTATTACCTTGTTCATGAAATTCCATGTTTATTCTCTTACTCTGATTCAATTCTCACCCGTTTCTTATGTATGTCTTTACATTATCCCATGATGCATTAAAAGCAATGGAATTATAGAAGAATTTTAAATAAGTGTTTAATGCTGTTGTTGTATCCCATTTTCAAGATGTTATACTATGTACCTAGTTTCAAAATACATTAGACTTCTTGGTGTTTTGGGTTCAATTATGTGTAATTTAGTTTAATAAATATTGTATTAATCTGATATAAATAGAGGGTTTGTTATAGTTGATATCAAAGGAAAGGTATAGTTATTTTTTGTATTAGGATTAGAAATATCTAGTGAAATACTTTGGGACAAGACTATTTATAATAAAACATTCCTTATTTTATTAAGCATCGAATAAGTGTTTTATTAAGAAAATATAACTATGTCTAGATATAGTTAGTGGACGTGGTTCTGGTATATATGTACATTGGGGTAACAACTCTGACAAGGTGTGACGGGCTTGATTGATTGTATCCTCGTAAATAAAAACTGACTTTACTGTGCATCTAGTTTGACACACACAATGGATATGCTTTGGTTAATTTATATTTTCATTATCAACCATTATTCAAGGTAAAAATACCCATATGAATGTATGATAGGAAATAGATCATGTATAACATAGATTAAAGCCCATAAATTCCTAATTTAAGAAGTAAATGTAATTTATTAGTCATTATTTTAATGTCATTATATTCCCATTTATATGTTCAATAGATTAAAATTAACATCCCTAGTTTTCCTTCTATTATAACCAATGGCTAAAAATAATAGGAATCATGTGTAAAATCAATGAGATTGACAATGTGATGACCTGCACATTGTGATACCCAACCTCATAAGAGTCGTAAATTAAACAATTATGACAATATTTTCTTAGATAACTCATGTTATGAATATAAAAAAGGTTGGGAATAGCAACCAAATCCCTATAAGAGAGAAAAAGTTGTGATTAATACCTTTTTTGATAAATTCCTCTGACTTTTAATGGATCATCTGACCCCGTAATCATGGAATAATGGATCAACTCGATTGAGAATATATTCTTCATCCTTAAATGTTATGAGCCAGAGATGGTTCTACTAGTTATTAATCCTATGGATGGGGAACACAATCAGTTGTGGACATTGATGGAAAATAAAAAGACTGAGTAAGATATTGAAGTGATGGGGTGTAAGGAATTACAAAAAAAAATTTGATAAATAATTTCTCCACACTCTCCAGAATATAGTGAAAATAGATTTCCATTCCCACAAGAAAAACGTTGATGAATTTATCTGGAAGTATGGGTAAAAATCATCAATAATTTCATGATACTCCTTTAGATTTTCCATTTTCCATGAAAACAATGATGATATATTCATTGGTAATATAAAACTTATTCTATGAAAAGATCATGGGATATTTGAATTTGATATCTATGAGGGAATTTTCTAATGTTATTTCCAAGTTGAAATGGAGGTAATCCAATCTTAATTATATCATGGGGATAACAAGCCTATAGTGTATTTTAATAAGGGTTGTTTCATTGAGAAATCTAACAATTACAATAAATATCCACATCCCACTTATCAAAGGAACATAAAGAAGCACCCCAAAAATTTCCAATGGGGTAATAAAACAGACTAGATGTGGGAAGGAAGGGAACATATATAATGATTACTGATAGGAGAAACTTGCTAATGTGATAGAGGAAAGAAATTATCATGTTAACCCTCAGTATATTGTTAATTGCTACAACAATAATTATCCAGATAAATTTTCAAACAAATGCAATATGCTAAGGGTTTTCAGAGACAACAAACAACCTCGAAGGAAGCAAGGATGGGTTTTTTTTCCATCCCAACCACTAATGTGGATCTTGAATATTAAGTGATGATATGTTCACTAGTTATTCATTTAGGGATATCGAATGTAATTTTTTATTACAATTCTACAAATTCCTTCATTTCATGAATGTTTAGTAGAACTATTCAAACATCACCAAAAATCATAGAAGTAGAGTTATCAAAGAAAATGGAAATCAGAAAAATTATAGCATCCTCAGTACATAATGCCTATCATATAACAATTTGTGTTCTAAAATTTGTAGTGAACATTATAATACTCCAAATGGTGGAATTAGATGAAATTCTAGGAATGGATTCTATTTCCCTATATAGAGATAATATAAATTTCCACAAGATGGAAATCACTCTCTATATTGAGAATCTACCCATAATATTTTACAATTTCAAGGAAGGGGATAAATATTATTCAATAAAAACATCATATGAATTGATATTATTACCCTATGAGAAATTATATATAGCTCAATTGATTTATTATAAGGAAAGAATCATCCTCCAATACATTCCTATTTTGATAGAATATGATTATGTGTTTCCTATGGAATTTCCTATTCTTCCTCTTAGCCGAGTGGTTGAATTTTCAATCAATATTATACATGGGTCTTTCCCTTATCCAAAACTCCATACAGAATGGATTTTTTATAATATGAGGAGTTTAAGAAAAAACTGCAATATAATATGGATAAAGGGTTCATATTCCCATGTGCTTTACCTTGGTGTTCACCAGTCCACTTTTTCCTAAAGAATGATCGGACATTGTGCCTTTTCATTGATAATCGTGAGCTCAACAAGATCACAATAAATAACAAGTATATTATTCCACATATTGATTTCTTGTTTTATCAGCTTCGTGGATCACAAATACATCTATAATTTGGATACTTGGATGGGATACTACCACATTATGGAGAAGATGGATTATAGTCCCAAGAACACTTTTCATACACTATACGGGGATAATGACTTATAGTAATGCATTTTGGGATCACTAATTATCTATGAATTTTCATGGAATTGATGAATTTATAAATTATATATTACCTTAAAAATTTTGGTTTAGTTTATATAGATGATATTCTAATATACTTCAAATCCAAGTAGAAGCATGAGGATCATCTGAGCACTATGCTAAATACCTTGCAAAAGGATAAGCATTATGGAACATGCAGAAAATGTGACTTCTTGTTATATAAAGTCTCATTATTGGAAAATATCATCACAAGAAATGAGATATATATGGACCCATCAAAAAATAATTAATTGATTGATGGTTGATGCCAATATCTATGATAGATATCCATAATTTCCTTGGATTAGTGGGGTATTATCATAGATTTGTGAGAAAATATAATGTTTTTCAAACCCTCTGACCAATATATCTTATATGGAAGTCATGTTTTCGTATAATGATTAATAAGAAGAGAGATTTAAGGATTTGATAAAGAGGCATATCACTATACATGTTCTCAAGATACCTTTAAGTGGATATATTTTCATGGAATTTAGTGATTCTTTGAAGAAGGGGTTGGGTGGTGTGTTAATGAAGAATAAAAAAATAATATCATATTCTTCTATGAAGGTTAATGTTCCTGAACAGAATAACCCAACACATGATATAGAGTTGGGTGCAGTGGTATCTTTTTTAAGAATATGGTGGTATTATTTATTTGGGGTGATGTTTGAAATATATAAAAATCAAAAAAAATACCGAGTATATATTCACAAGAAAGAGTTGAATATGTGCCAAAGGAGATGGTTAGAGCTCATCAAGGAATATTATTTTTCAATTCTCTACCATCCCATAAATGTGAAAAATGTGGAAGACTCTCTATGTAGAAAGGATCAATTAATTCTATTTGTTATTAGAATTGAGAGGAATCTAATATTTGTAAATTAGAAAAGGATAGACATGGAAGTCATAATGGAAGGAACATCATCAATCCATTCACAACTAATTTTTAAACCATCCATTCTATAAAGGATAAACAATGCATAGATAAATGATGTAGTAATGCATAAGTAGGTGAAAACTATAAGAAAATATATACAGTCAAGGCTCAATGTAAATTAAGATAGAGTTGTGAGAGTTGGGTCTAGACTATGTATACTATAAAATACAGAGGTAAAGAAAAATCTTTTGGATGAAGCACATAGATCAACATTCTCTATCCACCAAGGAAGCACAAATATGTATGGAGATATGAAGAACACTATTGGTGAGACAGTTTTAAGAATCAGTTCATCGAGTATACATCAAGATTTACTTTATTTCATCAAGTGAAAGCATAAAAGAAAAAATCCAAGGGAATGATTCAACCATTACCCATACACACAAGGAAAAGGGAAAACATCACCATGGACGTTTTCAATAGTATTCAAAATAAATCAAGAGGGATTAATTTTATATGGGTTGTGGTGGGTGGTCTTGAAAATATTGCACACTTCATTATGATTCTGGAATATTTCTCTATGGATCAACTTGCATAGATATACATCAGATAAGTGGTAATGCTGAATGGAGTACCATTATTGATTATATCTGATTGATATTTTTGATTCACCTCTATTTTTGGGATAATTCCCCAATACACTCTGAATATATTGTTGAACTTTGTCAAGTCTTATCACCCTTAAACAGATGGCCAATATGTGCGCACTATCCATAAACTTTAGCAAATTTTGGGAGCATTCTCTATTGACTTCGAAGGTGGATGGGACCAATATATTCCTCTAGTTTAGTTCTCTTATAAAAATGGTTTCTACTAGTACAACCTAATGTTGCTCTTTTATGATCATTATTGGAGGATTTATAGAACATCTGTTTGATTGGATGAAGATTGGGAACAAAAACTTATTGGTCCTGAAATGGTCGAGGAAATGATGTGAAAGGTTAATACCATTCAATATCACATCAATTCCACACAGAGTTATAACAATACCAATGTTAATAATTGTCGATTATAAATATATTTCGATGTTGGAGACATTGTGTTCCTATGAATATATCCATGGAATAAAGTAACAATATTTGGGAAGGAGTAATGGTTAGTTCAAGATACATTGGCCCCATTGAGATCCTTGATCGCATTAGAGCAGTGGCCTATCGACATTAACTCATTTCAAATGTATATCTTGTAAATGATATATTTCATGTACCACTCTTTTGTATGTTCAATCAAGACCCAACACATGTACTCAATCTATATGTGGTACCATTGGATAATGAACATTCCTATGAAGAGAAATGAGTTAAGACATTAGACCATAGAGAAAACGATATATGGAGTAAGAAAATAAAATAGGTCAAAGTGTTGAGAAGAAACCACATGTTTGATGAAGAAATGTGGGAACTAGAGGAAGTGATGAAATAGAGTTACCATCATACCTTTTAGTGTGGAAAAATAAAATTAATAGGGTGAAATATCTTACGGTGGGGAGATTGTAACAACCAGAAAATTATAAATTAAATTAGACATTTAATTTATTTAAGCATGTAATTATAAAATATGTTTATATAAAACACATGAACATATTTGGTTTTATTATAACCTATCATATTTAATATACAATTATGAATAATTACCATTTGATAACATAACTATTGATAAATTATTACGTAATTTGTATAAATATAGGGTTTCAACACATCCAATTGAATGAATCAACGGAAGTGATGACCTCAACCTGTAAGATTGTACCCTATTAATCCCATTTATCAAAGAATGCAATGAAGATATCATCTATAGGATTTTCCTTGAACAAGCCTAAGTAGAGATATAATAACATAATCTTGTGAAAAAACTATTAGTGGGAGAAGTTCAAGCTCATCGAGATCACAACCAAAACTATATATGTCGAAACAACCCATGAAAGTCTAACCGTCGCACACATTACACTTAGTTCATTTTCTGGTGTATAAAATGGATATGGGTAAAGACCCTAGAAATATGGTAATATACAATGTTTTTATAAAATATTTAATGAATTTTTAACCCATTATTGATACTATATAAATGATATTTATTTTTATTTATATAAATAGAAACAGTATTTTTGATTAATATTCTAATTCAATTAAATAATTTATTTTGATTAATCGATGGATTTTAGAAATAAATAAACTGTTAATAAAATATTATTATTAAATAATTATATTAAATATAAATGATCATATAATTTTTATTAAGTCAATGTACTTTTGTATGTGTTCAAAAACAATAATTCTCAAAAAAAACAAAATTTCTTAATAAATGTCAAATATATTTTAAAAGTGAAAATTTACATTTTTACATATTTTTTTAATGGTATATTATTATTGGAATAATTACTCCAAAATTATCCAATGGTGTTGTATACTTAATTTTGTGATACAGTCAAATTTTCAGGTAAAAATTAAATTCTCTATAAATATACTTTTTGTATTATTAACCAATAATGATATAATAAATACTGTAAAAGGTATCAAAAAATGAATATATATTTTCTATTTAAAATAATGAAATTTTAATTTTATTTTATTAATTTTATGAACCAACTATGAATCATACAATACTAAGAATATATTTTATTGTTTTAAAATCATTTATACTACTCATCTACATTAATACCAAAAGATAAACATAAATCATTTGATAAATAACTACCATTAAAAAATATTCAAAATTATTCAAGACTAATATTCAAACCCAAAAGGTTTAAGGACTTAAAAATATATTCTTTTGATATTTGTTTACCTCCATATCTAAAATCAATATTAGTCACTCATAAAGTTATATAATCGAAAATAAATATTCCCCATATACATTATCTCTGTAATATGACAAAAATTTCCATAAATAACCTAAATCATTATAAAGACATATTATAATCCTATATGCTACCAAAATATAATACAAAATTTATCCTAACATTATTTTAACTTTAATTATATAATTTTCCTAAAATTATGGTAATATTATTCTAAAATAAAAGTTATCACATATTCACACATGTTTTAACAGAGATCCTTTCATTAATAAATAACCATATATCCTCAAAAACCTCAACATTGCATAAATTTTGAACAAAATTTTTTATCTCATAACATTATTTCTAATCCCCAACATTTTTAAATAATTCTTCTGAAATAATATATTATGTATGACATAACAGTTAAATATACCTCAACCCAATAACACAACCCCTAAAATATCTTTAAACACCTTAAAATATCATCACATAGAACCCTAAAAGGTTTGTCTATGAATTTCATCTTATGAATAAACATAAATGTAAAACCCCATGATGGTATCCATAAATAATAATATCTCCTAACAATAAATCATCATATTCTTAAAAGTAATCTAACATGTTCCTCAAATACCAACTATAATGACCTTACATTAAAATGTATATAATCATTTGTTTTAAGACAATAAATCATTCTATAGCATTTTTGGATCATTATGGTTTAGTGTTTTGGAGGATTAGGTCATCATCATTGCATAAATAAATATTACATCATAAAGTGGAAACTTTAACTTAGTATCCATTTTTCCATGAAACATAGAATTTTTAATATAACATGTTTTTTTCAGGATGCATCTTCAAAATTTTCATCTTGGACTCATCCATGCCCCTAATAATCCTAAAAATCGTATGAAAATTATTTTAAAACATGGGGTGAGAACAAAAATCTCAATAATTGATATAAAAAGAAATAATTAAAACATGTCTATTCACGAATACTTGTAAAAAATTACATATTTCAAATATAATCATTGGGATAATTTGTTTTTGTTATCCATTAAATCTACATTTCAATCTAAATATTTTCATAAATCCATTCATAATAAATCATGATTGAAAAATAAAACTCATAAATGAAATGTCAAAGGAATATAAAACATGGCATAATAATATGTTATCTCAAACTTCCATGACCACATCACATGGTGGAAAAAGTACTATAATGAATTAGGTTACCTCCCTAATCCTATTCATCATGTCTCCTAATGCATAATCCTTACCAAATTCTTTGGAGTGATATTTAAGTTCACCCATCATATTATGAAAATTATTATATGTGTCACAAAATGAAATCAATAATAAGGATTAAACATAATAATTAAACTAGGAAATAAATGGGTTTCATAATCTTTTCACATTTCTTACATACAATAGATTTCATAAAGAAGGAATTTTAGAAATGAAGAAAAGGCATGTCTTACAGAATTAAATGAATATGATAACAACTATTTCTCAAGATTTTTCATACTCATTTATAGGTACTCATTTTCCTTGTATTGATTAATTTTTTTGTGTTTTACCTTGAGATGATTTTGGGTTAAATTGGTAAAAATTGGATGAATGGAATGAAGTGCCCAATTAGCGCTATGTTGGCCCAAACAGTGCACTTATCCCCGAAAACATCGTTAAAACAATCAAAGGGTATTAACATGGACATCACACAATATTTAAAAATGTGTGCCCTATTAAATGAAATTTTTCACCCCTAAAAGAGGCATGTAGTTAAGGCACATGGTTAGGAAAAATGAGTGCCCCTACCCAAGAAACCTTGCAAACAGTTTTAATTACACTGATTTTTTTTAAAATACCTAAACCCCAGTATTAACACCAAACAAAAAATAACTCCAAACTAATCAAATTATTGATTTTATGTAAGTTTCCAGATTGATTCCAATCCCTTATGAACTCTATTCTTGATAATTCAAATCTCAGATTAAATATTTGCAACTCCTCAGGTATATTGTTTCTTCCCGATTAGATCTCTCCCTCTATCTCATTCCTATTTCTAGAAAAATGAGCTATTTTTTATCCACGATTTTCATGTTTTTAGATCTATATTTGTTTGATCTATGATCTAGGATTCAGATCTAGATATAGTTATTGATCATTTTGCTCATATTGAGGATTTCATTTTTCAAGCATTGGTGACAAATATTGAGATTGTTGGTCTATTATTCAAATAAAAAAGTTTTGATTTATATTACATGCATTGAATTATATAATTTCTATTTAATAATTTTATGTTGAATATCATAAATTGAATTAATCAATTTTTGAATTAATTAATGGGATTTTGGGATTTTTGATTTTCGATTAATTAACTGTTGTATTAATTATGAGGGTATTTAGATTGTTGAATTGAGTTAATTAATTTTTTAACTAGTTAATTGGAGTAATATTTATTATAGAGTTGATTTAATTGTAATAATTAAGTGTAGAATGAATTATAAGTATACTGAAATTGAATAATTGGGTTAAATAATTATTTGAATTAACTAATGTGAATTGTTATGATTATGCAATATATGGAATTGGATTAATTAATTTTTTTTGAATTAATTAATAGAGTTTTTATTGTGGAATGTGAAATTGAATGGTGTTATTTCTGAAATATATATTTTTCTGTGATATTTTTTTGTGGGACATGGTCTGTTGTATCAAAACATCATAGTGATAAATTGATTGATAAACATGAGTGGGACAAGGTCTACAACATCAAAATCCCAGAGTGATTAATATATTAACGAATGTGTGTGGGACATGGTTTGCTGCACCAAAATTAAAAAGTGATAAATGAGTCAGTGACATAGTATTATGCATCAAAATTGTTGTTTTGGGATTTTTCGATAAATAAATTACAGGTGATAGACTGCTGTTCCAAATACCCATTATATCCTCAGCATGTAGACCTATACCCAAAATCGAGGATTTAGATAATGGTTCCAATTAGCATCGATGGTTAATTTATATGAAATGGATAATGAAATCCCATGTGTTAAAATTAATTTTCAATTGAATATGTGATCTATTCTGACTCCAGCAAGGGCCAAATAATGGTTTGACAGTTCGAGTGTCCTTAGGAACCTTGGAGTAATGTGGTTAATTAATGGGTAATTAAATAAATGTAATTTTTTACATAATTTCATGTATTTTAATCTTTATACAACAACATATTAGTTTTCATAGTATATTATTTTAGAATCTATTTTTGTTGGCCTATTGTGTTGTACTCACACCCTATATGGGCTTCTTGATCAATACCGAAAAAGATTTCGTGGTATTAGGGAATATTAAGGGAAATATCCCAATGTTAGATGTTTGTGTTGGGATGGGGCATGGATGAGGGAAAAATACCTTGGGTTAGGACCCACTTTGAGTTGTCAGTTTTTTACTTTGGGTTTTACATTTGATGATAGGTATGTTCGTGGTAAGACATATATACATTTTTATATTGGATAATGTATTTTTTAGTCATCTAGTGATTATGGTTTTGTATGATTTTTTTATACATTTTGGTCATTCATATTTATTTCTGATTTTGTGATAATTTGATAAAGATGGTATAATATGTACATAATTTATATTGGCCCTCTCTTCTAGATTGCACCCCTAGACATATGGGGAAGTACACATGAGGTCATGAGAGTGAATGGCTCAGTACCCCATTGTGTGGCACCCAGGTCGGGATGTTACAGCGTGGTATCAGAGGTGGTTTATTTTCTTTTCTTCTATCTTACTATTTTGTAAAGGTATAAATGATAATAAGATGAGTCAGGAATTGTTTAAGAGATCATGCATTGGGGTAGTTAACTCATTGATTAGGGTAAAATCCTTGTACCCAATGTAGGATTGTTGATATTATTGTCTGTGGTTACAGTTGGATGTTATTTCATAGTGATTTATGAACATATTGTGTGATGTGATTATTATTTCTGAGATTATTACATTTGACCCAGGGCCTTGAATACATTATAGTTAAGTATTCATGGAACATTTTGGGATCTCGATATTATTTTTTTACATGCATCATTTTATGTATACATGGTAAAACAGGTTCTCAGTATGTTTTTTAAAATTTTAATTTTTTTCCATTCTTGTGTAAGTGAACATAAAATGTTTTTTATATGAAATTGAAAAATGTTGCAATGTGGGAATAAATGGGTGCCTAATGAGAATGTTTATCTTGATTATGAGTTTACCCTTTTTAATCATTCTTGGGATTTGGTATGGTAAAGGGTGGTGATAACAGCTGAATTTTGATCATGTGGTGGTTGAAAAAGAAGGAATGACATGTTATGGATCCTGTGAATACGTCTTGTTAAATGTGTTAATGTTGTGAAATGTATCCTATGATCTGTGTTTTAATTTTTGAGATATTCCTCTATGATGACATTTAATAATAGGATGACATGAATTTATGGTTGGAAGGGATCCAACACTAGTGGAACTGAATACATTGATAGTGTTGGGTGAGGAAGTATGAGAGAAATTTTGAGATAACATTTATTGAGTCATGAAATTGACGGAAATATACCAAAGTTGGGTTATGAAAATCATGTTTGATCTGATAAGAGATTTTTATTATCATAACCCACTAACATTTATTAGAGAGTGTGGACATAAGGTGCCTAAGTTCTGGATTGAGTCTATCCAATATATACCTGTCCACTTAGGGACTCCTACTAAGAAGAGAGTAAAATTGGATACTTACATTTTATATGGTCTATAAAAGAGTTAGTGGGACATCCATACCCCATATGGATAACATGAAAACATAGAGAGGAAGGAATTGAAGGCGATGTTCATAGAGCACTTTTATCCTTAGACGCTAAAGATAGAAAGGGTAGTTGAGTTCATAATGTTTACTCATGGGAGCATGTTTGTGATGGAATATGTTGGACTCTTTAAAGAATTGTAGTGATTTCTTTTAGAATTTTATTTGATGAGGCTCCTATAGAAAATAGTCATCAGAATGGTCATAAATGTGAAATTAAGTCCTAGGTGAATATCTTCAGGCTGAAAAAGTTTTCAAAAGTGGAGAATTAGGCTCAGATATATGAAAGAAACCTGAAGGAGGATTCTAGTGGAAGACATGAGGTGTCTTTTGGATGGTCTAGAGGTATGAATTCTGAGATAAAAAGGCATCACTATGAGAATGTTATCTAGAGCAATGAGAAGAAGACTATCTAGATATAGGGGTTAGTTACACATGATCTTGCTCGAGTGATCTATCACCAGTATGGTTGATGGGGACACTTCCTTAGATATTTCACCTGACTATGAGTAGATTTTCATTTTTTCGGTATGAGGATTCATCAATAGAGGCCCTACAAGAATCCACAAAATATGGGTGTTTATGGAGTAGCTGGGTAGAACCATTGTACATGAAGGGGGTCTTTTTCATCAGGCTAGAAAGCAAATTATAGATCTAAATGACATGGAGGTAGGGTAAGTAGAGATGGTACTTCTATGAATGATAATAAATATTAGTATATTGGTGCAATTAAGGGGGTATTAGAATACATCACAAAGAATATGGATAATAAAGTTTCATGTAATTCAACCTACACTGCTGTATAGATGAGGCTGGATCTTCGATAGTTAGAATAACTATTCTAACATATTTTACACTATATAGTTTCTAATTTGATAATGGTGCCTCTAATTTCTTTATATAAACACAACTGATGAATTTTTTGAGCCAATATCTATATTCTGTGATTGTGGTGATTAAGATAGATATTCCTATGTGAGTACAGTTGAGAGTCATTTATTTTTTAATGGGGAGTTCCCTTATGGTTAAGGAGTATCATTTTCTATGGGATCTTTACATCCTTGATATTTTAGTATTTAATGTAATTTTGGTTACGAGATATGTAATAGCATTCCAATCCCAAATAGATTTTTACCTAAGGTGAGTAATCATTACATCTCATAAGGGTGAAAATTATTTTCACCATGGATAGTTGGATATCAAGGTATTTCGTACCGGGATTGTTCAACAACTGGGGTATCACACCAGCAATGATTATAGTATTTTGCTGCATAATGAAGGTAAAATGAATGATGTTTATCCACCCATAGTGGGAAAGATTCAGGATTATTTTCATGATGGATTCTCTAGGGAGCTACCTTATAGAGATGTGGAAGTTACAAATGAGATAATTCCAAGGGATGAGTTACTATCTATTACACCATACAGAATGAAACCAATACAACATCAAGAAATAAATACTCAATTGGGAGAGTTGGAGGATAAGGGATTTATCCATCAGAGTATGCAACCTTGGGGTTCTTTAGTTTAGTTTGAACATATGGATAATAGAACTATGTTCTTGTGTGTTGATTACCAGAAGGGGAATTGAATGATTATGATGAACTAGTATCCTCTTATGTGTATCACCACTATTTTTTAGTAGTTGATTAAAGATTGTTTTTTTAAAATATTTAACTGTGATCAAGTTATCATCAGTTAAAATTTCAACCTTCTAATATATAGAGGACTTCTTTCAAAAGAAATAATATCATATATGAGTTCACTTTAATTCCATTTCAGTTGAATAATACACCATTAGTGTTTATATCCGTGAAGAAAAAAACCTTTCATCCAATCCTAGATCATTTTGTGGTTGTGTTTTTGGATGAAATCTTTGTGTACTCCAAGACTATTGACGATTATTTGCAATATCTTGACTCCATCATGAGTAAGCTAATATATAATTATTTATAGATCAACCTATCTATGTGTTTTTTTTTTGATTAGGTACACTTTAGGTTTCACATCATCTCAATGGAAGGTGTATCCATGGACCCAAAAAAGTTCAGGTTGTTGTTTCTTCAAAGCAATCCATGATTTTTTGGGATAACCACAATTTTTTCGGTCTTAACTGGTTATTATCTTTGGTTTATACAGGACTATTTCCATTTTGGAAGCACCGATTTTGAGATTGATCAAGATGGGTATAATGTTTAAATGGAATAAATCGAGTGATAATTTCATCTAGTATCTGATAAACCATTTGAAAATGGTAACAATAATTTCATACTTGGGTCAAGTGAGAACTATACAATGTTTTGTGATGATTTATGGATTGGGATTATAGTAGTGTTGATTTAGGGAGTATGAGTTATGAAATATGGGTATTGATAGTTGATTCCACATGAATGAACTACCCTACACATGACCTCTAATTAGCTCAAGTGGTTTATTCATTGAATTTTTTGTGACATTATCATTTGGGAATTAATTTTATAGTATATAATGATCATAATATCTTATAGTATATCTTCTCATAGTAATACATCAATATTTGGAAGTGGAGGTTGTTCGATCTTATGCATTCATTCAATTTTGAACAATCAAATATTTATTGGAATAAAAAATGTTTAGATGAATCTATTAATAGGAAAAATCAGACTTCGGTAGTTGGAGAGTCGAGTTTTGAGTGAAAATTAATGACATTTCTAGTTGAGATGCATGTTGTGGTTTAGGAATTATTGGATAATATTACACTCATATCAGTTTATGTCGATTATAAACTTTTATAAAATGTAATGTATATGATGTATGATAATTCACAATGTTTTTTTGTTAGGAAAATCCTTGATGTTGGGGATTCACCATCGAATTATACCATAGATGAAGATGAGATCATCCATATCAAGAATCATGTTTTTGTTCCTACAAGTACACAAGAGGAGATGATGATGGAATTTCCTTCCCTAATGTGGTTGGTGCATCCAGGTGTGAAAAAAATATATTATTTCCTTTCATGATAATTTTGGTGGCCAAGTATGAAATAACAGATAGAAGAGTTTGTGAAACGATGTTACACCTTTCAATAAGTGAGGGTCGAGTATCAATGAACCAATGGTTTACTATATCCATGACCCATTCTAGAAGGGATGTTGGATGACATTTCCATGGATTTAATAGTTTGTTTCTAGAGTATGACTATGAAGAATGATGTTATTTGGGAGATCATTCGCTGAATGAAGAAATTGGAAAATATATTTTCTATACAAGAGACTTCCTCAATAGACCAGTTGGGATACATATACATTTGAGAGATAGTATATATGCATGAGGTTCCGTAGACTATTATTTCACATTGTGATCCATGTTTTACTTCAATATTCAAGAAGGGGTTATTGAAGGTTCTTAGTATATAGGTTTTAATGATTATTTAATTACACCCATTGAAATATGGGTTTTTGGAGTTTACTATACAGGTTCATGAAGATATGTTAAGACCTTCCATTCTAGACATTGGTGGGTCTTGGGAGAATTACCTATCATTGGTGGAGTTCTCTTATTATAAAATTCATCAAGAAAACTTTTTTATGGAACTATATGAAGCAATTTATAGTAGGATATGTAGATCACCTATATGGTGGATAGAAGACGGTTAGTTAGAGTTATTGGGACTATATTTCATTTATGATACATTGGATTAGGTTCAGCTAATTTAGAAGCATATCGCTACGACTCAGATTAGATAGAATAAATATAAATATAGAAGTAGATGATCCCTAGAGTTTTAGAGGGTGATCTTGTATTCTTTTGGGTATCACCTAGATTGGGTCACTACAGGATATGGGTTCATAGAAAGTTGGCACCCAGGTTTATTGGTCCGTTTGAGGTTGTTGAGAAAATCGAGATGGTGGAATACAGATTGGATCATCCATAGAGGTATATTTCTATGCATTAAATTTTTCATGTGTCACAAATTTTGTGGTATCACCCCGAAAATTATCATGTGATCGATGTGGATGAAGTTTAGAATGAGATAGATGACTCATTTGCAGAGAATCTGATACATTGGTTAGATGATAGTGGGAAAGTGTTACAGGGAATGACAATGCTGATATTTCATGAATTGTGGAAATGTGGGAATGTGTAGGAGGAAACATGGGATATAGAATCATATATGTAGGATCAGTGACTCAAAAATTTTGACTCAAGATCTTATAGATGCTTGGGAGTATAGCTCAATTATGAGGCTTTATAGAGAGGGGAGATTATAAGATCATAACCTTTTCTAGAGATATCACAAGCTCATATACAGGTACCCATTTTAATTTTTTGAGTAATATTTTCATGTCTTACCATGGAGAGTTTTTAGGTAGAAATTAGAGAAAATGGAAGGAGTAGAGGAAATTCACGATCGACACATGGTTTTCCCAAATCGTCTGTCTAGCCAAGAAAACCATACAAAACCAATAGAGGGGATTCACACTTCTAGAACAAGGGTTTTCAAACCATTCCCCCTATTAAGAATATCCATGACCCCCCCCCGGAATTGATTCACAGTTAAGCTTATTTTTTGGAAAACCCTAGTTCCATACCTTGGAACCCATGGATGAAATTTAATATACATAATACATTCATTAAAAAACATAATGCCCTGTAATAACCCCAAATTTAATGTACCTTGAACCTAAACAAATTATATCATTTTTTGTGTATAAAAAATGTATTCCATGCCATTTCAACATTTGTTCTTAATGAATCGAAATATAGAATAATGATATGAAACACCTAAGTTATATGGTTACTTCCTGATTAGATCTCTCTCCCCAGGACTTTTTTAGGATAAGAGAGTGTTGTTTTATCCTCTATATGAATGGTTTTAGATCTATGTGTGATACAGAATTTTTTCATGATATCGGATCTGGGCTTTGGATTTAGGTCTTTTTCATTGTTCTATTTTTGATTTTTCCACTCAAATTAGGAATTTATATTGGTTATCGTAGGACAAAGATGTTAAGGTAGGTGGTCTATTATACAAATCATGAAGTCTTGATTTAAAAAAAATATTTAATTTTTTAAGTTATATTTAATTATTAGAATTTTAATTTCCTATTTTGAATTAATTAATTAATTAATTAATATTATATTTGGATTGTGGAATTTGGAATAATTAATATATGAAATTATTAGAATGATATTGAGATTTTTTAATTGAGATAATAAATTATTGAATTAATTAATTGGAATTGTAGTGATTATTCAAATTATTGAATTTGAATAATTAATTTATGAATTAATTATAGGGACATCGAAATTATTGAACTGGGTTAATTAACTATTGAATTAATTAATTATAATTGTTGTAATTATTAAATTAATTGAATTGGTTAAATTAATTATTAAATTAATTAATATATGTTCAAATTGTGGAATGTTGAAAGATGGTTAATGTATATTAAACATTAATGTTGTGATATATCTGATATATATGTGATTATGATATTCATGTGTGGGACATGGTATACAAAATCAAAATCACATAGTGAGAAATTGATTGATAAACATGTATTGGACATGGTATACTACATCAAAATCCGATAGTGATAAATTGGGAGATAAACATGTGTGGGAAATAGTATGCTACATAAAACTTCAATAGTTATAAATGAGTATGGGAAATGGTATGTTGAATAAAAACCTCACTTGTGTGATTGTTTGATAAATGTGTTTTTGGCCATGGACTGCTTCTTCAAATACCCATGAGGTCCTAGTCCTGGTGACCTAGACAAAAAATGTTGGCTTTGGACCATGGTTCTAATTAGTCAAGATAACAAAATTAGATGAAATGGACAATGAAATATAATTCATTATAATAATTTGTGAATTGAATTTGTGATATGTTTCCAAACCTAGAATTGGATAAAGCATGTAATGAGAGATCTGGTGTCTATAGGAACCTGTGAGTTGGTTGGTTAAATAATGCGTAATTGAATAAATGTAAATTATTTTATTTTTTTCTTCTATTTTACCGATTATAAAACTGTATACAATATTTTTACAGGACATTGTTTTAGCCAAAGTTGGTGTTGTGATATTGAGTTTTACTCAAAAAATACTCAGGCTACCAGATTGGTACCCGAATATAATTCAGGGTTGCAGGACAAGTTAAGGGAAGGATCCATATGATAGATGGATGAGTTGTGATGGAGTATGAATATGGGAGACCTAGTGTTAGGAACCACATGGATTTTGCAGTGCCTTACTTTTGGGGATTTCATTTGAAACATGAAACATGCATCGCATTACATATCTACTATGTTAGATTGGATATTGTATTCATGTTTTTAGTCATCATGTGATACTTGTTTTTTAGAGTTATTGGTTATACAATTTTGTTATTCATATTAATTTACAATGTTTTGATACATTAATAAAGAGTGTATAGTCTCCCCATGATCAATAATGACCCTTGGATCTTGTCAATATCATTTTCCATATAGGGAGGTGAGAATGAGGTCATGTGACCAACTGTCTCAGGGCATAGGTGTGTGGCACCCTAGTTGGGATGTAATAAAATGATGGTAAAAAAGAAATCTATATATGTGAGAGACATATATAGAGAATACTTAATAATTCTATAACACTAAATAGATATATAAAGAAACATAGAGAGGGATAAGTCCTAAATCAAAGTAAAATGGTTTACTGGAGAGATCCCTTGCCTCTAGTCTGACTCTCCATGGACATTATTTATCTTCTTGAATAATAAACATATATTAATTATTTTCTTCAAAAAATTAACATCCAATATTATTATTTCTTTTATTGTATTAACATGTTATATTCAATTAATAAATCATTTATGTTCACGTAGGACATTTTAATGATATTAGGTTTACTTGGTAAACTCACATCAGTAGGTAAGCTCTGGTGAATAAGGCCGTTCTTCCAAGATATCCCGAATAATAATAATTACATAATTATAATTTTTATACATAAATTATCCTTATAAAACAAAACATGAAATAGTTTTACAAAAAATGAACTTCGTTTCAATCAAGGAGACAGTATGTTGTGTGTAGGGATGACTAATTTTTACAATTTAAATTATTGTGATGGAAAAAAGGAAAGTGTTGGTATGTTTTTCAATAATAAAGAGTATATCATAAGGATCATTTCTAATCTGTAAATATAATTATATATATTATTTATGTGATGTGGTTATAAAAAATAATTTACATCGCTTCATAGAGGTTCTCTTCAACACGTATTAAAAAACGACGAGATTTTTAATGTATTGAAAGGTATGAACATAGATGACATATTCTATGTACATAAATATAATTACATCACTAATAAAATAAATATATATTAAATACATCATTTTATTAAATAAATACATTCATTAATGTAAATCTAATTACATTGGTTTGTGAGGAGATACATTGTCCACTGATCGTCTCCGGAGCAAAGATGATGGTGGACCCCTAATAGTGAATCCCAATGCCCTAGCCCCTATGTCCCCAACAGACAGAGGGGAAAATATCCAAGGCATTCTCCCCTTCAACAACCCTGTCCTCCTTCATCCTTTCTTGATGATTCTTTTGTACCCTAAGGTTCCCCACCTCCATAAGGGTTATCGCCAACTCGCAATTTCCATGAAGGAATTCAAGGATGCTTAGGATATTTTTAGGATGATGTTGGTAATAAGATTTAAGGGCCTCCTTCCTTCGATAGCTTCCTTTGAGAGATTCATGTTTGAATCATGGGGGGTTCAAGATTGTGTGGTGGTTTTCCCACTAGAACAACAATATTTGATTGTACGCTTTTCCATATTGGTTGATCTTATATATTCTTAAACTAGAACTCCCCGAGCTCTAAACAGATGTGGCTATTACCTCCATCACTGGTCCTTAGATTTTAAAATGAATCAAGATGATCAAGCGATGGCAGTGTGTGTAAGTTTCCCATATTTTCTTCTTTCATTTCATAATGATTCTATTATAATCATGTTAGGGAACTTGGTTGGTAAAGTTTTGTGTTCGGATAGTAGGAGTTTTTCAGTTTGACACCCTATCAACCCTCATGTTTGTGTTGATGATGAGGTTTTAAATCCTTTTATCGATTGGATTTGGATTTCGGTTGGTGAAGAATTTAGATGGAAATAATGGGTGGTTTTTGAGTCTTGGCTAGTACATTGCTTAAGCTATCAATGTTTAGGACATCCGGTCCTTGGATGTCATCATAGAAAAATAGTATGGAAAATGATGAACCCCCAACAAAAAGGGTCTTAGGTTCATGTCGACGTTGATGTGATCTTGTAGGATAGTGATGGTTTTTGACAGTTCTAGAGAGGCGTGCATGGTAGTCTCAGAGGAATGGGAACTAGGCAGGATAAAATCTTATCCAGTCAAGGAGTTAAGGTCTACTCTGGATGGTAGTTCTCATGAGGCCCAGCTTATGCAATGCCCTTCTTCAGTGGTTCTAGTTGTAGTGAAGGATGCTGAGATCAGGGCACTAGAGATGTGGGTCATTGATGTCCTGGCCCACTTAATACATGATCTAGGGATCATCCCCTTACAGGTGGGTGGAGTGGAGGTAGTGTAGGTGGAAGGAATGGATAGAGAGGTCTCCTTGTTTGTGGAAGTGGTTGATTATCTGGTCTCAGTCAGTAATATCGATGACGATGGGGAAAACATGTCATTCGGCAATGTCCATGGACATGGGGGTCCTCAAGATTGGGAACGGGAGGACACTAACAAAAAAACAAAATTCATGGTTTGAGGATATGAGAAGCCCATTGGTCCGGTACAATGTAATGATTCCCCTAAGGTAGAATACAGAAATGAGGTTGAGCCATCTATAATGTCACTGCAGGGAAAGACCTTTTTACTTGCAGCTAAAGACACTAACTATGGAAATAGAAGGTAGGGCGGGGTTACTGTGTTGGGTCCCTTACACCCAAAAATTTCATTCTTAAGCCCTCATCCTTTCAAAAGTCTGGGAGTGAGGGGAAGAATAATAATGGCTTGAAGGTTAATGTAGATAGGGTGATTATCCGTACAAGTTGAGGACTCTATAATAAGCCCCAAGGGTTGATATGAAAAACTATTTTGAAGGTTTGGCGGCTCAAGAACAAAGAATGATGCATGAGGATGATGATTTGGTGATGAAAGTTTTAGGAAACTCTTTTTGGTTAGATTGGACAATTTCCAAGGGAATGGTTCCCAAAACCCAATAAGGAGGAAGGGGAAAATGGAATGTGTGACTAAGAGAAATGTAATGTCATCCAGGGAAAAATGAAAGGGTGAAAAGACTATTCTCACTTTCCTAAACTGATGAAACCCATGTCATCAAAAAAGGTAAAAATAAGGAAAGAAAAGGCCTTCAAGGTGGTGAAAGGGAGATCCATGAAGAGAATCATGAGCAATAAAATAAGAGTTTGGGGTGTATGAGGCTCATATTCCACTCCAAGGAAGAGATTTGTGAACAATTCCTTCAGCCAAATGCCTAAAATGATAATATTTTAATAATTTATGAAAGATGGTTATAGGATGAGGCTACAGAGGAGAAAGAATCATGGATAGATATGCAAGACCAAATCATAATTTGAGGCTTCAACAAAGGAAAATAACCTTGGATTAATTCATTAAGAAAATCGATAGAATGGTTTCTCACCATGAAGAACATATCAGTGAGGATCTAGAAACTCTGGTTTGTACTCTCCAATAGGAATTATATAAATAATCTGACTCAAATAATCTTGTCATTTGATTAATAAATCTGTGAGATCTTTCACTACAAGAAATCGGAGTATTTGCGACGGGATCCCGTCGCAAATGGACATTTGTGATGGGATCCCGTCGCAAATAACCTGTCGCGGAAAATGGCGTCGCAATTAAAACTATTAGATATGGTCTCGTAGCTAATAATATCAATACCGACGGGAAAGATTACCATCGCAAATACTTCTCGGGTTATTTTTAAAAAACTTATTTGCGATGGGTATCTTTGCCCGCTGCAAATAGTTATTTCGAAATAACTATCGGTGATGGGCCTGTGGAAAATACCTTTTGCGACGGGCTCCTATTCCCACCGCAAATGCCTTTTAGAAAAACCCTATTTGCGATGGCCCCGTCACAAATACCTTTTGCGATGGGCCTTGTTTCCCCCCGCAAATAGTTATTTCGAAATAACTATTTTCGACGGGCCCGATGCATATACCTTTTGTGACGGTTCCTTTTTCCCGTTGCAAATAAGTATAAAAAAAATAATAAAAAAATAAAATAAAATATTTTAATAATATAATAAAATAATTGAACACTCATTCAATTCTCTTTTGATCTATGTGTTCACGCTAGACAGTAAACTTCTATCTCCACATGTAATATTCACACTCACTGGCAGGTTGATTTTGACAGTGAATGAAAATATTACATGTGGATACAGAAGTTTCCTGTCAAGCATCAACACATAGATGAAAAGAGAATTGAGGTTGACAAGTGGTCAATCACGTTTTCTTTTCCATTAAAGAAGTGTTCAATCACCTTTACTTTTCCATTGAACGAGTGGTCAATCATTTTTGATTTTCCATTGAACGAGTGGTCAATTACTTTGTTGCTAATTAATTTATTGCTAATTACTTTGTTGCTAATTTTTTTGTTGCTAATTACTTTGTTGCTAATTATTTTGTTGCTAATTACTTTGTTCTTACTTACTTTGTTGCTAATTACTTTATTGGTAATTACTTTGTTGCTAATTACTTTGCTGCTAATTAATTTGTTGCTAATTACTTTGTTGCTAATTACTTTATTGCTCATTATTTTAGTCACTTGCTAATTATTTTAATCACTTGCTAATTATTTTAATCACTTGCTAATTATTTTAATCACTTGCTTATTATTTTAATCACATTGTAATTATTTTAATCACTTGCTAATTATTTTAATAACTTTCTAATTATTTTAATCACTTGCTAATTATTTTAATCACTTGTTAATTATTTTAATCACTTGTTAATTATTTTAATCACTTGTTAATTATTTTAATCACTTGCTAATTATTTTAATCATTTGTTAATTCTTTTAATCACTTTCTAATTATTTTACACACTTGCTAATTATTTTAATCATTTTAATTAAATAGATATTTATTTTAATTCCTAATTATTTGAATTAAATCGCTATTTATATTATTGGATAATTATTTTAATTATTTTCTAATTATTTTAATTAATTATTTGAATTAAATAGCTATTTATTTCAATTATTTTCTAATTATTTGAATAAGTCTAATTAAATCGCTATTTATTTTAATTGCTTATTATTTTAATTATTTGCTTATTATTTTAATTATTTTCTAGTTATTTTAATTATTTTCAAATTATTTTAATTATTTGAATTAAATATCTATTTATTTTAATTCTTTTCTAATTATTTGAATAAATATAATTATTTGAATAAATCTAATTATTTGAATAAATCTAATTATTTTAATTATTTTCAAATTATTTTAATTATTTAAAAATTATTTCAATTATTTGCAAATTTCTAATTAAATCTAATTATTACCAAATAAATATCCCCCGGGAGTGTCAAACCAAGAGTGCAGAAAGGCCCATTGTTGTGTACCAGGATACCCCGGGTCAAGCTCGAAACTCCTTGTCAGAGTTTTCACTCCTAAGTACATCTGTGCCAGAGCCGCCTCTACTTGTTCGTATCCAGACAAGGATTTATTTGATTGATAAACCAAAAAATATACTTAAATACTAATTATACCAAATTAATTATGACTAATTATTACTAATTATGTATAATTATTTATAACAATATCATTTTATTAACAAAAGTAAATAGAAATAATAAATTAATTTAAATCTAATTTAATTAGAACAACAATTGAAATTAATATAAAAAATTAAATAAATAAAAAATTAAATAAAACATAAATACCTTTGAAATCTTGAAGCTATGGACCCCTTTGATTGCCTTCCAATGGTCTCGCAAAAAGAATCGAAAATTGTTTTTGCTTAAAACTAAAGCTTCAAGTGGAAGAGAGGAGAAGAAAAAGATTTGAATGCTTTCAAAACTGAAATGGTTGGGCATATATATAGGTTAACGTATTTGCAACATGATTATTTGCGACGGGTTTCCCGTCACAAATACTGCTATTTGTGATGGGTCCTGTCGCAAATTCCCGCCACCCGCATTAATTACGGTCAGCGTTTAAAAAGGATTTTGTGAAGGGAACCTTCGCAAATACTTACCTGCCGACATAACGTTAGCGATGAGTGGAGTTTCCCATCGCAAATACACAGACGTGGTAAATACTATTTGCAAAGGGTAAATCTAATGTAGGTACTGTATACTTATTTACAACGGTCTTGTTGTAATTACTATTTGCGATGGGTAAAGCCGCCCGCCACTAATGTTATGTCTGTCGATAAGTATTTGCGACGGACCATTGCAAATGACCTTGTCTATGAAAAGGTTATTGTGATGGGCCCATCGCAAATACCTATAGACCGACATAACATTAGTGGCGGGTGGCTTTACCCATCAGAAATAGTATTTACCGCGGCAGGGTATTTGCGACGGGGAGTAGACACCCGTCACAAATACTTCTCCCGCGTTTTGGCACAAAATCCGCATCAAACCTATTGCAACGGTGACATTCTCCCCATCGCAAATGATCAGTTATATGCGACAGGAATAGATTCCTGTCGCAAATAAGCCTTTCGTCGGACCTATTGCAACGTGACATATTCCTATCGCAAATAACCCATCGCAATAAACCCTCTTTCCCGTAGTGTTTAAACATGTAGTGGCCTTTGTGTTGTGAACTATGGTTTCAAACATTCTGTTAAAGTGTCTTAATAAAAATTTATATTTGGAGTAATTACATCAGTTAGTGAGGCAGTAGCCCGTCATACAGTCTAATGAATGTTTCATTACCCATTTTACGGAAGAAGAGACTAATATAGGTTAATAAATTTACATTAAAATATATAAATATATTTAATATAAATTTTTTAGTATCTATCAATTTTGAAGATGTTTCTAATGATATGGAAGATGATGGAACACTAAAATAGTTAATAAAAATCAATACACCATCTTTGAAAAAATTCATTTGATGGGAAACTTAAGCCATCAAAGGTTGTAATAATTCCCAAAATAAGACCTTTGTATTATGATACGGGTTGTTGTTAAGATATTTGGGAAGATATTAACTAATAAAAATATTTTCCATTATGTTTTGAGAAGAAGATATGGGGATCCCTTTTCTAATGAGGTGAGATGACTTCCTTGAATTTACTAATGTATAAAATTTATATAAACTAATTTTAATGTTATAAAGGATCCAAATTAATAAAATTTTAATATAATATATGTATTACTCAATATAATATCATCTATAAAAATTGGAAAAGTTCAGGTGACATTTTTACGCTTGTATGTTTTTGACCCTCTACAACCACGTTTGATGATTATCATGACAACAATGTTTTTTACATATTAAAGTTCAATATAGATACTATTAAAGAAAAATTATATCATAAATAGAACATGGTTTATATTTTAAATAACATATCAATCACTTTGATATATATTGTATTTTTATTAATTTAAAACTATATGATAAAAAAATTATAAAATATGATTTATGTCATTTTTAAAAATTACATGAGATATTATAATATAATGTTTCTATCCCATTTTAAATGATTCCAAAATGACATGGATTATAATAAAAGATGGTATATTATTAACATATTACTCCAATAAAAATTTTAATGAGTTTTCTACCATTTTTAATCTTATAATGTTTTTTAACCCCTTGGTTAATCAATTTTAACCTCTAATGTAATACTATATTTTTCAATATTATAGAGTTGTGATTTTACTCATAAGCTGTAAATTAGATCAGGAATTGAAATTGGATGATATTTTAGAATATTTACGACCATTAGTATATGTTTGATTGATTTTTTGGACTTAATTTAATAAAGTATCCTTTAACATGAAATATTATTATATTCATTTTTGAAATAAGTCTTTTTATTTGATTCTTAAAAACAAAACATAACCACTGCGTAAATCAAATATAATTATGTCACACATCAATAACATGTTTTATTTATCTATAAATCTCTTATAAAAAAATAATTCATTCAAATGATATTTATTTTAATATATTTAACATGATTTATTTTTCAATTATATTAATTAAATAATTATTATATCAGCGTTACTTAATAATTTGAATTAATTATTACATAAATACGATTTATAATTAATTTAACATAAGAAAAAATAATTTATTTTCATAATAACTCTTCAAGATCTGAAAATATCACCAATTTATCCCTATGGAAAATTATTTGTGTTAATAAAACAAAGAAAATGAATTTTTTATCTTTTCTTTACATTAAATAATTTAATTGTAAAATTAATAGATATATGGAACCTTGTTTCCATGTATTATAAAAATTTATGGAAATGGATGAAATAAAATAGTTTAATAGGATAATGAAAAGTTTTAGGGTCATTTTTTAGTCCATATCTTGTAATTTCAATAATTAATTACTAGATTTACTCTTACGATAGTAACAATTATTTACTACGGAAACTATTTATGATGACAAAAAATAAAAGGGAACTATTTACGCACATTGAACATAATACATAATAATGTGGAATATATTTCTTTAGAATCAATTTTTATAATTGGTAGAAATTATTTTACGATTAAAATGAAAAATTTAATCCATACCAGTTTGGGAGAAAAAATCTTTTTTAATTATAAAAAGGTTTTTTAATAAATTCTAATATAAAATTTATTCCAATGACTATAATGGGATTATTTTTAATAAAAATAATCTCATTGGTTGTAAAAATAATCAAAAATAATTTTAATTGCTAAATAAATAAAAAAAATTGAATTTTCAATATAATATTGTATTCTTCACTATTAAGTAATAAATAAATCTCTTTAGAAAAATATAAAAAATATATTTTTTATATAATTATTTATAAAATGATATCCTTTTTATCATATAAAATAACTTAAATTCAAAGAAGTTAATTAAAACATTTTCTTATAAAAAGATATATAAAACTTTTTTCATGAAAACATATTTTTAAATAATACAATGAATTTTCTAAAAATTGAGTGTTTTTTTACCAAGAAATTTTCAGTACATTTATATTGAGTAGGAAATTATTATACATTTCTTAAAGCAGTTTATTCGGGTAATACCTTCACATTCAATAGTTATATGATAATGGTCGAATTTAAATTATAATATTTCAGGGATCATATTGGCAAGACATTATGTGACATATATGCTATCAGACATAGTTTTATTATTAAAATATTGGGGTTTTACAATTTCTAGCCCCTTGAATCCAACTGATTGCAAATCAAATGGTCGAACCCTCTTCAGAAATCCAATCTTAATGATGCTTGGCTTTGGTGGAAGGCGAGTTACCATAATACTTGATATCAATTCCCCTACTTCAAGATGCACATTGTGGTCATTTAAATAAACCCATTGATGTCCATACATAAATTATGGTGAAATTGAATATTTTTTCCATCAGTAATTCAAAACCACTATCATGTCATACCATACCAATAGAACCAACTCATCTTCGACCATATCATGCTTGGATCATCCCTAAATTTATCCTTATGTGATATCCCTCACTTGATCTCAATACAACATCATCTCCATATTTTCATCTATAATTACTTGAAAAATATATATCCTATCATATTCAATACTGACCAGAGTTATAGGGACGTAAATGTCACTAAAAACCTAGTAATACACATAAATAACCACTCTATCATAAGGTTCTTACACCCAAATCTGATATAAAATTCCCCACCATGGGAGTTACCTCATTGCATCTCTACTAATTAGCTCCTAATAATCATGGAATATGTTTTATCCATCACTTAAGTGAATTACTAGAATGGATAGACTCACTCATAATTGATAATTAATATATGAAATCAATTTAGGGGTAATTCATAGTTCAAATGAATTACATAGTAGAGACTTCTTGTAATTCATATGAGACAAGGGTCGCCACTCCCAACTAGCCATGTGTTCACTCCCCATAATATATATCTAGTTATACCACTCCCTATGAAAAACCACATCAGTTCATATCATCATCACACATGTGTTTCCCCTCCCGAGACATTGCCATCATGTTATTGGGATACTAGGATTATAAAAAACTCAAAGTACTCCCTTATTATTTAGTTTACTCAAATATGTTCTCTAATTCAAAATAAAATAATACTTGAATTTTACCAAAACAAAATACTATAATCACATTTAATTAAAATGGATGTATCATCTAGAATCACCTTATCTTAAAAACCCAACTCCATGTCAAATGAATCCCATTTTTATCAATATAGACTCACATGCCCCGTCTACTAAAAATCCTCATAGGCATGTAAAATACACCTAATTAGATAATCCATGAAACAAATATTATAAATATGGGACATTATTTTTTCCATTTACCATATAATAATAATCAATTACTCATCATTGTCCCAATATTTTATGTGTCTATCCATTATCGAACAACATCAATAGACACCATCTATAATAGTAATAAAACCAACAACATCTACACAAGTTGAAACTATTCTTTTGTATTAGATTGAAAAATAATAGGTTCATACATCCAAATGATCATTCGATTTGAAAACTCACTTCAATATGAAGGCATAAGAATTAAGGGTACCAGGTCCCATAAGATCTAATGTGTAACTGTGACTTCATCACAAACTTGATATCACATCGTATGCATCGATCTCAAAATCTTGCACATACATGTGCCTCCCACCTCTAAGGAATACACATTTCTTGGTCAACCCCTACCATTTGTATCTGTTTATGATACATTCCACTAATGAACTAATGTACTAGTGAAAACCAAGGTTCCCTGGTTCTCCCTCCTTGTCCAAAATCCTTGTTACAATTTATTTAATTCATACCTCAAGAGCATTATTTGTGATTCAAAATCAAATATCTAATTAAAACTCATGTTCCAAGATACCCACTATAGGGAATCACATATACATAATTATACCTACATTCCAACTCAAAATATTATTAGGGAATTGTTTCTTAGTGATCATATCTATAAGGGACATCCCCCTTTGAGAATAATTTTTTTAATAACCCTCACTATGCCTCGAAAAATGGGATTCACCCCCTCAAGGATCACATTCTCGAAATTCATCAATTATAAATATATATATATATATATATATATATATATAATGGACGCACAATTGATGGTCTAATCCAAACTACAAGGGTAAAAGATTTTAACTAATTAGATTCTAATTCGAAGATATATAGTGTAATCATCATATGTATTGTAACCCCCCATTAAATGATTGAACCTAAATAACAACCACCCTCAATGGTTCAATCTTCAAGTAATAAATTTCTTATGTTGAATTACTTGGACCACTTCAATTCAGGAACATGATACAACATCCCCATACATATCATTATGAATATTTGAAAGGATCCACATTCCCTTATAACAAGATAAGATAAATATAAAAGGATATTATTCTGATTAGATGAACCAATAAATTTCCTAGGAAAACATCGTGTGAGATATTTATAACAAATTAAATAGTCAGGATTCTCATCAGTGATAACCACACATAACCAATCAAATATTCCATATGAATTCATCAAACTAAATCATGATACATGAGACACCCCTTCCCTATACGACCAAGAGGATAATCTAATAACTAGCCCCTTTTCAATTATCCAAGAGCCAAAAATCCAATAGAAATCAATAATTTGAAAGATCATGTGTGTCGAATGAGGTGAAGATAGTCAATAATAACATTGAATATTCATGAAAAGAATATAATCCCTGGTAACTTTGAATTATTTCCAAAATATTCATTCATGATGAACTGACGCGATATCCATGTCATGATCAAACACATTCCTACATCTACCGGTTATCAAGTCCCAAATAGTAATTCCAAAAAATGGGGGCCTATGATATAACTTTTTAATTTCTTAGATCGAAGGAACCAAGTGTAAGAACCCGGTTCTTATTTTTGAGGTACGTGATTCTTCTTTTTCCTTTTCCTTAAGTGTTTTTGAGAAAATATGGAAAATGGGGAAAAACCCTAAATTTTGGAACTACACGCCGTGTACTTTTCCACACGCCGTGTACTTTTGGCCGTGTGGAATGGGTACACGGGGCGTGTAGCCATGTCGGCGATGAGGGCTGTAGGAACCGACTACATGCCGTGTAGTGGTACTTTACACGCCGTGTAGTCAGTCAGCAGGCCTAAACAGTAAGGCGGTGGAGTAGCCGCCAGCTGGGCGACAGAACACGCTGTGTACAAGGGAGTACATGTCATGTACTCATGTCGACGGATGAACAGTGTGGCGGTGCCGCCAGAGGAACAATTAAATGAAAGAAGTACACGTCGTGTACTCAGAAGTACACGCCGTGTACTTTCTTTTTTCGGATTAAAACAAGCAATAGCCTCCTCATTTGGCAGAGGAGGCATTTGAGCCATTTTGAAGCCAAAGTAGGAGGGCGAACCTTTGAAGATCTGCCGAGTGTTAGTCTGGAATCCAATTCGACTTTGGACGATCTCGTTGGAACCACACGGGTAAGCCCTGTCCTCTCCTGGTATGGTTCTTACCAATTATTCCCCTAATAGAAGTTATTTACGTTTTAATGGGTTCTGTTCTTCATCAGATCTACATCGTTCTTGGGAATTGTTTGGATTAGAGTTCATGTATAATGCTCGTTGGCGTATAAGGTAGGTGGCTTGGTGTAAATTTCCAACTGTCGTGCGGTTTTGTGCGTTTTTGTGCCACGAACCCATGTTGGGGTGTCGTGTGGCTGAGTCTGTTTCTATATTTAATTCCTATAATTGCATAGGCGATTAAATTATGATAATAAAATACTGGTTGGGATCGTTTCTTGGATCTGGAACCACCCTGGGGGTGTGTTTCACTGCTTAGCCGTTTGGCCAGGATACCCGAGGATATGCCTTTAAAGTAGTAATCATAGAATTTCCTTGAGAGGAATTGCTTGTTTACTGCATTTTACATGTTGGGCATGGCCCGTTTACCTTTTTAGCCTGAGGGTGTTGTTGTGATTAGCCTGTGGGAACTTCACTATTAAGCATGTGGGCCGTAGTTATTTCGGCCTGAGGGAAACTTCTTCCGTGCCTGTGGCCAGCTGACTCTGTGCCTATGGGAGACACTACCTACGCCTGAGGGAAAACTCTGTTATGCCTAAGGGAAGATTCTTGTGTTGGATACTCGTTACCCGAGGGCATGAGTTTACATGTCTGATGACACTAGTTGTTTACTAAGAAATGCACTGTGGTGATTTCTCATATAAAATGGATTAAATGAATAATTAAATGGCAATTTAACTGTAAAGTTAGTTACTTTGTAGTATTGCTTACTTTATTTCATTTTACCACTACACGCTATTGTTGCATGTTTGCATGCAGTTGGGAACTGGCCTTTGGTGGGTGCCTACTGAGATATATTTCTCACACCCTATTTGGGTCACGCTTTTCGGCCCAAACAAATTACGTTTCTATAGGTGTAGATAGAGGCAAGAGTCCCTATACAGGTATTTGACTGTTGGTGAGGACTAGGAGTGCATGGGACCGAGCCTCGGCTCGTGATTCCGCTTCTAGCTATTTGCTTTGTTTTGTTGTACTCTGCTTTTTGATGTACTGTATTGATGTATAACATGCTCTTGTTGTTTTCATAGTACTTGAGACATATAGCATCACTATATATATACTGTTGATTATATCAGTTGTGTATGGTTTACTACTTCCTCTGGTTGTTGTATGTTTTATTTCACTTCCGTTGCACTACACTTTGACAAATGAGGGCACAGTTTTCCCACTATCAGACCTAGCCCCTCACTTCTAGTCGGAAAACTCTTTCATTTGGGGAAATGCGCTTGAGGTCACATGGCGAACTGGGTTCGGGGAACCCGTTGCGTGGCACCCGAGTCTAGGACGTTACAAAGTGGTATCAGAGGAGTTCTTTTCTTTGACTTACTATTTGGAGTCGTATTTAGGGATAGGACGAATGGTAGTTGGTAATAATTTGTGTCCGGGAGTAGCTAACCCGTGTACAGGGAAAAGCCAGTCTACCTCGTATTTTGCAATTCTTTTGATTTTGAAAATTTTTTAGTTGATTTGATTTCACTGTTGGGTGACACACTTTGAGATTTTGCAGTTTATATTATATCTATGGGTTCTATTTAGTTTCAACCTGATGAGATGAGGGTATGTCGTCTCATGCATCATATAGGAACATTCTAGAAATCACATTCCATGCATAGTTTCCATGCCATGTAGGTGCTTTAGAAAATGCATGTTGTTTTGATAGTTGTTGTGCTAGAAAAGCATGCTATTGTGATAGCTGCTCTGATAAAATACCTGCTATTTGATAGGGTAATTTTATGTGATCATGTTTATAGAATGGACACCAAACTTTGGTTTTTGGGGAGTATGGGCCCCCATTGACTGGAATTTGGGGGATCATTGACTGTTTATTGGTTATAACACATATGAGATGTCAAACTTTGATTCGTGGGGAGTATGGGCCCCCACGGGTCGGAATTTGACACTTAGGTGTTGTTTTTCAGTATTTTCTGGGTTTCAGAGAAGTTTCTGAGGCATAATATTCGGAAACCTAGTATACATGCCGTGTAGTATTTTTATACACGTCCTGTATGTTCTTCGATTCAGGAAGAAAAATAAACTATTTGAGTAGACGTCGTGTACCCTAAGTACACGCCGTGTAGTCTCTTCCTGTGTCACAAACCGTGTGGGCGGCGACATGGGGTAGGGAAAGGCTTGGGTAAAACACGCCGTGTAGCTTTTGTACATGCCATGTAGTGTTGACCCGGAGTCCGGTCATGTAACTAACAACACAGGTCAGTGAACTCCTTGATAGAACACACCATGTAAATGGTGGACACGCCGTGTAGTGTGACCTGGGGACTCGGTCGTGTAACTAACAACACAGGTCGGTGTCACCTCTCCCTGAACACACCGTGTACCTTTGGGACACGCCGTGTAGTCTTGTCCGGGGAGAGACCATGTGGTGTTAGCCGGGTGACTGGGAAATGGGGTGTTGTACACACCGTGTACAGGTGTAACATGTTGTGTAGTGTCAAGCCGAGTAGTCGGACGTGTCACAAATGACACGGGCAGTTAGAAAATAACACCATACACGCCGTGTAGATATTATACATGTTGTGTAGTTTTTTTTCGACGGAAGTCATGTGGCTTAGACGTGTGTAAGGACCCGGGCAGGGGAAGAGAAGTCAAGTACACGTTGTGTAGTCAGTGTACATGTCGTGTAGTATTGTTTTGCAAATTTTTAATGCCTTCTTCCTCTTGTTTCCTTTGTGGTTCCTTCGCTTTTCGGTCATAATAATATTGAATCTGAGGCGTGCTGTTGACCTTGTAGTGTCATGACGCCTAGAAAACCGCGAGTTGTTTGCCAAGAGAGCAGTGATGATTATACTCTAGAGATGGTGGGCCATGGGCTACCAGTTGATCCTCCTGCAGAGCCAGATGCGGCACCAGCTGCTATACCGGACACAGGCATGGAGGCGCAGTTCCGTGAAGGGTTTATGCGATTCGTGTAGACCTTTCAGGGAGCACCGCAGGCTGCTACATCTATGGCTGAGTTGACTCATATCTTTCAGCTACAGCATCCGCCTACGTTTTTAGAGGATAGCAGACCACAGGCTGCAGAGTCTTGGCTAGGATCGATTCAACTATTTTTGAGCATCTGAAGACACCTCCAGGGCAAAGGGTCAAGCTCATGACATATAGGGTGCATGATTCCGCCAAGAGGTGGTGGGATGTTACCACCTAGTCAGAGCATCACAGAGACATGGCGTGGGAAGACTTTCAGGCAGTCTTCTATGACTTCTTCTTTCCCGAGACACTGAGGGAAGATAGATCTCGAGAGTTCAGGAATCTGCAGTAGGGTGCTCTGTTGGTGATGGACTATTCTGCTCGTTTCACTGAGCTTCAGCGTTTTGCACCCGTTCTGGTGGGTGATGAGACATTGAGAGCCAGACGTTTTGAGGATGGTCTTCAGTATGACATCTGAGAACTGGTGAATGTTTTCAGGTTTCCATCAGTTCACGCTATTGTGAACCAGGCTCTAATTACTGAGAGGAACCTGCGTGAATCGAGTGGTGTGGCCCAATGTAGTTCAGCACCAGTTACCGGTACTATTTCTGTTGGAAAGAGGAAGAGACATATGGACTTCTCTCAGGGCGGCATTACCGGTCAGAAGAATGCTTCAGGTGGCTAGGTTATGTGCTACCAGTGTGGTAGAGAGGGGCACAAGAGGATGCAGAGTCCACGAGACCCAGTGAACTTCTGAGCTTATGGCAAGATGGGTCATCTACAGCGCTTTTTTAGGGCGTTTCCACCAGCGACTAGTGAGAGGGGTTCTGTGCAGACTCTGCGTGCGGGAGCAAGACCAGTTCCTTCTTACCAGTCGGGGAACTAGAATACGTTAGGGTGTGCAGGCAGAGATGGTGGTCGTGGCCATGGTATCCAGACCCCAGGATCTTAGAGGCAGCAGGGCGCGACAACTTAGGGTAGCCAGGCTATGTCTCAGGGCTGCGACACTGGGCAGGCATATACAGTGCAACAGACCCATTAGGAGCAGGATCTCAGACCTTCTATAGTCATAGGTACTATTTTAGTAGCTTCTGTCTTATCTTCAGTACTTTTTGATACGGTTTCTACATGTAGTTTCATATATTTACCCGCTGTGGAGAGCCTTGGGCTCTGTGTTTCTACTTCTTCTAATATCATGATGCTAGACACTCCGTTGGGGACTAGAACGGTTGGTGTGAGACAGTGCAAGGAGTTCCCCCTTGAGGATAGAGGGTCTCAGTTTCTATGGGGACTCTATGTCTTAGAGATGAAGAGCTATGATTTCATTCTCAGGATAGACGAGTTGGTTCCCTTTCGAGCCTTTGTAGACTACTATCGTCGTAGGGTGAGTTTCACGTCACCAAAGGGCAGAGAGTATCTATACAAGGGAGAATGGGATGTTCAGGCGAGTCGAGCTGGACCAGAGCATCGTGGGAGAGGTGGAGTCACGGCCCAGATTGCGAGATTGTATCTGGATGACCAGGGGAATTTTATGACAGTTTTCCCTCTAGTTTTTGATCATTTCAGGGATGTCTTCTCGAATGAATTTTCAGGTCTACCTCTGGAGCGAGAGGTAGATTTATATATCGATCTTGTGCCTGGAGCAGCACCGGTGTCCATTCCTCCTTATAGGATAGCTACACCTGAGCTTCAGGAGGTCAAGAGGCAGTTAGAGGAGTTACAGGAAAAGGGATTTATCCGACCTAGTACTTCTCCTTGGGGTTCTCTGGTTCTTTCTGTGAAGAAGTTGAATGGTACCCTTAGACATTGCGTGGATTATCAGAAGCTGAACCAGTTGACGGTTAAGAACTGATATCCCTTTTCGAGGATTGATGATCTGTTTGATCAGCTACGTGGAGCACAAGTATTCTTGAAGATTGACTTGAGATCAGGATATCATCTGCTGCACGAGAGACCATCTGATATACCGCTTGCAGCTTTTCGGAGTAGATATGGTCTGTACGAGTACTTGGTTATGCCATTAGGACTCACGAACACGCCAACAGTTTTCATGGATCTGATTAATCGCGTGTTCCATCCATATCTTGATTCTTTTGTGGTAGTATTCGTGGATGACATCTAGGTGTACTCTCGCACTCGACACGACCATGCCACCCATCTTGAGATCGTATTGATTATACTGAGAGATCATCAGTTATATGCTAATCTCTCGAAGTGCCACTTTTGGATGGACTAGATTCACTTCTTGGTTCGTATCATCTCAGAGGCAGGAGTTGCAGTTGACCCAAATAAGGTGACAGCAGTAGTTTCATGGGAGCAGCCTAAGAACGTGTTTGAGATACAGATTTTCTTAGGGCTGGTTGGTTACTACAAATGCTTCATACATTACTTCTCCAACTTTGCAACACCGTTGATGGGACTGACTAAGAAGGGTCTGAAGTTCGTTTGGTCAGAATCTTGAGAGGAATCTTTTCAGGACCTGAAGGGAAGGTTGACATCAGCACTGATCCTGATACTCCAAGAGCAAGGGAAGAGCTATACAGTTTACTGTGATGCATCAGGGATTGGGCTGGGAGCAGTTTTGATGCAGGGCGACCGAGTTGTTGTGTACAGGTATCGACAGTTGAGGCCACATGAGCAAAATTACCCAATGCATGATCTCGAGTTGGCTGCAGTTGTTCATCTGTTGCGATGTTGGAGATATTATCTATTGGGAGAGAATTTTCTGTTTTTCACCGACCAAAAAATCCTCAAGTATATCTTTACTCAGCGTGACCTGAATCTGAGGCGAAGAAGGTGGGTTGAGTACCTACAGTACTTCGATTTAGATCTTGCATATACACCTTGTAAAGGTAATGCAGTAGCTGATGCACTGAGCCGGAAGACTCAGATACATGCAGTGAAGGAGGCCAGTGGTGAGTGGAAGCTCATGGATTTGTTCTCTAAGATGCATCTGGAGGTGCACAACAGTCAGGGGCAGACTTATCTTTCATCCTTAGCTGTGACATCTACCCTCCTGGACAGAGTGCGGATGAGGCAGCTATCTGATCCGGAAGGCCTTGTTCTATGGGAGTCGGTGGCAAGAGAGGACCCCTTCCTGGTAGGACGATAGGCAACGACGAGGTTCTGTATTTCCATGGACGAGTATGGGTTCCCGGGGATATACGCGAGGAGCTGGTGTGTGAGTTTCATGCTTTGGATTGGGCAGTTCATCCCGAGGTTACCAATATGTACCGTGACTTGAGGCGTCAGTAATGGTGGTCAGGTATGAAGAGAGAGATAGCTAGTTTTATTACGAGGTGTTCCACCTATCAGCAGGTGAAGGCAGAGCACCAGAGGGCAGCTAGGCTGTTACAGTAGTTACCCATTCCAGAGTGGAAATGGGATGATGTCATGATGGATTTTGTGATGGGATTGCTGAGGTCACCTCGTGGAAATGACATTGTGTGGGTTGTTGTGGAAAGACTCATGAAGGTAGATCACTTTTTTCGATCAAGGAGACCTTTGGAGTAGACGAGATCAGAAGGATGTATATCTGAGAGATCGTACGTCTTCATGGGGTCCCTCGTTCTATCATTTCATATAGGGACTCCCGCTTTACGTCTCGTTTATGGTAGAGTTTTCAGAAGGCACTGGGTACATAGGTGCTTCTGAGCACAACATACCACCCCCAGACAGATGGCCAGTCATAACGTACGATACAGGTGCTATAGGACATGTTGCATGCATGTTTCCTAGACATAGGGGGCTCTTGGGAGAAGCATATACCCCTAGTCGAGTTTTCCTATAACAATAGTTTTCAGGAAACTATCGAGATGGTACCTTACGAGGATTTATATGGTAGGCCATGCCGATCACCTTTGTGCTTGTTAGAGGCAGGTGAGGCAGCTTTACTGGGACCACAGCTCGTGAAGGAGACATCTAAGCAGGTCCAGTTGATTCTGAAGCGGATGGCTACCGCACAGTCTTGACAGAATTCATTTGTTGATCGCCGCAGATGACCTTTGGAATTCGTGGTCGGGGATCAGGTTTTCTTGCGTGTTTCGCCGAGGTTGGGACACAAGCGGATCAGTAGACAGGGTAAGCTTTCACCGAGGTATGTAGGGACATTCGAGATTCTGGAGGGAGTCAGGATGGTTGCCTATCATTTTTAGTTACCGCAGTGATACCGAGCCATGCACGACGTCTTCCACGTGTCTCAGTTGCACCTCTATCATTCAGACCCATATCACATTTTTCAGCCTGAGGAGGTTGAGCTAGAGGCAGAGGCGTCCTTGTAAGAGCATCTGATTCATATCGTTGACAGGAGCATGAAAGTTCTATGAGGCCGGTCAGTTCCTCTCGTACGAGTGCTATGGGAGAATGGCCGAGTGCAGGACGAGACCTGGGAGCGGGAGGCCGGCGTACATGCTCAGTGGCTAGAGTTGTTCTGAGCTTAATCTTCGCCACCCTTGGAAGGGAAATTCGAGGACAAATTGCTATAATGGGGGAAGTTTGTAAGAACTCGATTCTTATTTTTGAGGTACGTGCTTCTTCTTTTTCCTTTTCCTTAACTGTTTTTGAGAAAATATGGAAAATGGGGAAATTCCTAAATTTTGGAACTACACGCCGTGTACTTTTCCACATGCCATGTACTTTTGGACGTGTTGAATGGGTATACGGGGCATGTAGCCATGTCAGTAACGAGGGGTGTAGGAACCGACTACATGCCGTGTAGTGGTACTTTACACGTTATGTAGTTAGTCGGCAGGAACAAACAGTAAGGAGGTGGAGTAGCTGTCATCTAGGCGACAGAACACGCCGTGTACTTGGGAGTACATGCCGTGTACTCAAGTCGACGGATGAAGAGTGTGACAGTGCCTCCAGAGGAACAGTTAAATGAAAGAAGTACATACAGTGTACTCAGATGTACACATCGTGTACTTTGTTTTTTTAGCTTAAAATAGGCAGTAGCCTTCTCATTTGGCAGAGGAGGCATTTGAGCCGTTTTGGAGCCAAAGGAGGAGGCCAGACATTTGAAGATCTATCGAGTGGTCATTTGGAATCTGATTTGGCTTCAGACGATCTTGTTGGAACCACATGGGTAAGACCTCTCCTCTCCCGGTATGGTTCTTACCAATTATTCCCCTAACGGATTTTATTTACATTTGAATGGGTTTTGTTCATCGTCAGATCTATGTCATTCTTGGGCGTTTCTTAGATCGCCATTCGTGTATAATGCTCATTGGCGTATAAGGTAGGTGTCTTGGTGTAAATTTCCAACTGTCGTGCGTTTTTGTGCATTTTCGTTCCACGAACTCATGTTGGGGTGTCGTGTGGTTGAGTCTGTTGCTATATTTAATTCATATAATTGCATAGGTGATTAAATTGTGATAATAAAAATCTGGTTGGGGTCATGGCTTGGATCCAGAACCACCCCGGGGGTGTGTTTCACTGTTTAGCTGTTTGGCCAGGATACCCGAGGGTATGCCTTTAAAGTAGTAATCGTAGAATTTTCTTGAGAGGAATTGATTGTTTACTGCATTTGACATGTTGCGCATGGCCCGGTTACCTGTTTATCCTGAGGGCGTTGTTGTGATTAGCCTGTGGGCACTACACTATTTAGCCTGTGGGCCGTAGTTATTTCGGCCTGAGGGAAACTTCTCCCGTGCCTGTGGGCACCTGACTTTGTGCCTATGGGCGACACTACCTACACCTGAGGGAAAAATATGTTATACCTAAGGGAAGATTCTTGTGTTGGATACTCGTTACCCGAGGTTAAGTGTTTAAGTGTCTGAGGACACTAGTTTTTTACTTAGAAATGAACTGTGGTGATTTCTTATATTAAATGGATTAAATGAATAATTAAATGGAAATTTAACTGTTAAGTTAGTTACTTTGTAGCACTGCTAACTTTATTGCATTTTACTACTGCACACTATTGTTTCATGTTAGCACGCAGTTGGGAACGGTCCTTTGGTGTGTGCCTACTGAGATATATTTCTCATACCCTGTTTGGGTCATGATTTTCGGCCCAAACAGATTACGTTTCTGCAGGTGTAGATAGGGGAAAGAGTCCCTATACAGGTACTTGACTTTTGCTGAAGAGTATGAGGGCATGGGACCGAGCCTAGGCTCGCGATGCCGCTGCCATCTGTTTTCTTTGATTTGCTGTACTCTGCTTTTTGTTGTACTGTATTGATTCATAACATGCTCTGGTGGTTTTCTTAGTACTTGAGACATGTAGCATCACTATATATATATACTGTTGATTATTTCAGTTGTTTATGGTTTACTGCTTCCACTGTTTGTTTTATGTTTTATTTCAATCCTGTTGTGCTACACTTTGACAAATGAGGGCATAGTTTCCCCACTATCAGACCTAGGCCCTCGCTGCTAGTCGGCAGCCTCTGGCGTTTGGGGAAATGCGCTTGAGGTCACGTGGAATCCCGGGTTCGGGGCACCCGTTGCATGACACCCAGTTCTGGGATGTTACACCATGGATGGTTCCCTGATCATAGAAAAACTTGGCCTATGGAATTCTTCCGCATATTCTAATGGTGACTGAATATATGTATGTGTATATGGTGTGACTGGGGGGAGACTATAACCTCATGTTAGAGTGTGTAACCATAAATAAATAACAGAGAACCATACATGTCAAGGTATTCAAAATAATCAAATAAATTTAATATTCTATAATAAAATTATATACAATTATATAGGAATGAAATTTCAATCACCCACTCGATCGATCCCATATATAAGATTAAATGAAATAAATAATAAAAACATAATGATCTGTTACTACTCGAATACCTAATTTATCTAAATCTCTGTATTATGATAAATCATTTTGAAAAAAAAACCAAGATACATCTGAAATTGTAAATATAACTAGTGAGGGTCTTCACATGCACCCCCAATATAAAGAAAACTGAAGAAGGGTGTGAGTACATAACTAAGTAGGGTACCACCAATAAGGTCTCATACATAACTAGAAATATACTGATAAATGACCATGTTCTTTATAACATAAAATAATAAATAAAACACCACTAATCCTTGGGTTTTTACCTTTAGAGACCATACCATCATCATCTAGTATTAGAGTATTGTTTATAATTATTCACTGCCACCTGGGGATACAATACCTACCTCTATTTCCTATGAACATGTATTCATTAATTGTGACATTTGATCCATGGGTGTAACCTAGGAATCCCTAAAAATCAATATCAATGGCCAATATCAAGGAATCTAAAGGACAGTATCCAAATCTCAGGATTTTTAATAATCTCTTCAAACTCTAATATAATTAATGGATCAAAGTATACTATCCGTGTAATAACTCGTTCTGTTGTAAATGAAATTTTCCTTGTAATTTTAATAAATGTATTATTATCTAATTTAGTTAGAGAAAACACATGCAATCATTTAGTTTTATTATATCATATTGGATTCCATTATCCATTAAAAATATTTACCAATGATAATAGATCCATTTAATCATGATCACCCCATTAGTACAAATATTTGGTTATAATACATAAAATTTACACAGAAAAAAGATGTGATGGCCACAACTAGCAGGATTTTACCATATGAATCACATTTATCGATGATTACAAGGGAGATAACATCTTTTTAATTTCACCTTGACCAATCCCAATCTGATATCGAATAACTTAACCATGTGAGAACAATATTTTGACATATGTTCATGCCCATCATGACCATGGCCCAAACCATGTACGCCGAACCACCCTATAAAAGTCTCACCACAATGAACCTTACTCTTAGGGAATTTTCTAGTGTATTAAATGAATATGTATCAATCCCCTAGAAATAGATTTAAATAAATTATTTTTTTATAATAATGAATATATTTTCATCCTATTATTGTTATATTATAAAATATTTTTTTTTCTGAAATAATAAAACATTAATAGTAGTATCAGTTAATATTCAAATTCATTTAAGGATTTTATTTTGATGAATTTGTGGATTTTTGAAATAAATAATAATATAAAACAATATTAATATCAAATAACTATTATTAAATTTAAATGAATATATATTATTTTAAGTAAAATGTCATTTTTATAATGGTTTGAAAACTCTTATTCTTAAAAACACATAATTTCATAATAAATATACAATTTAATTTAAAAGTTAAAATTAGAAAAATTAGAAAATTATATAGATAAAATTAATATTATTTTTTGAATCAGAATATTAAAATTATTCAAAAGATATTTTTTCTAATTTTTCTAAGACAATATAATTTTCAGGTTATAATTAAATGCCCTAAATATATTTTAGGTGTTATGTCCCACTAGTGATGTAATAAATACTATAAAAGGTGTACACAACCAAATAAATATTTTCTCCTTAAAATAATTATATTATATTTTTATTTAATTAATTTAATCAGTCCCTTATGAATCCTCTAAAACCATTAATATATTTTATGGTTTTAAAATAATTTATTCAAGAGTATGACTCACATCCTCTTTAGAAAGGGGATTATTTTATTTTATTTTTCCCATGAGTTATAAAATAAAGAAAACCACTACCATTTAGCATAAAAAGGGTGAAATCCTTGGTAAGGTTTCTGGTTTTGGTTATTTCTTATGTAAAGTCCAAAAGCAGAATAATAATTAAATCCCCCTATTTTCTTATATAAACACTCCAATGATACCATTTTCTCTACTCAAATTCATTGTAGAACCTCCATTATCTCTTATAGACTCTCTATAGTCATACAAATTCACCCCTAAGCTATCCCAAATCCCCTCCATACAATTATTTTGATTTCTTTGTGGGTATTTTTCCATTTTGATTTCATGGTGGTTTTTCCTTGACCTATGTTTATGATGTAGTGTTTTAAGATCATTCCATATTTCCCTTGTTTTGATTGTCATCATTAATCATGACTTATTATAATGTTCCTTCTATTCCCCAATGATTTGAAAATTTTATAATAGGTATTACCTTATTCATGTAATTCCATGTTTATTCTCTTTCTCTGATTCAAATCCCACCCATTTCTTATGTATGTCCCTACGTTATCCCATGATGCATTAAAAGAAATGAAATTATAGAAGAATGTTAAGGAAGATTTTAATACTGTTTTTGTATCCCATTTTCAAGATGTTATTTTATGAACCTATTTCAAAAATAAAATATAATTATTTGTCTTTTGGATTTAATTATGTGTAATTTAGTGTAATAAATATTGTATTGATGTTAAATAAAGAGAAGGGTTGTTATAGATAGTATCAATGAAAATGTATAGTTATTTTTCATATTAGTATTAGAAACATCTATTGAAATTCTTTGGGAAAATACTTTGTATAATAAAACATCACATAATTTTTTTATCATAGAGTAAGTGGATTATCAAGAAAATATATCACCGTATGCATACTATTAGTGGATGTGGTTCTGGAATAGATGTATCTAAGGGAAACAACTCTGACAAGGTGTGATGGGCTTGACTCATTGTAACTATGTACATGAAAACTAACCTTACTGTGCATCTAGTTTGATAAAATCAATGGATATGCTTTGGTTATTTCATATTCTCATTATCAACCATTATTCAAGGTAAAAATACCCATAAGATATATTTTTGGAAATAGATTACAGATAACATTTATTAAATCCTATAAATTTATAATTTAAGATGTAAATTTAATTTATAATTCATACTTTTAATGTCATTAGATTCCTATTTATGTGTTCAATAGTTTAAAATAATCATCCCAAGTTTTCCTTTTATTCTAACCATTGGACAAAAATTGGAGGAATCATGTAAAAAAATCAATGTGAAGGACAATGTGATGACTGGACCATTAAGATACCCAACCTCATGAGAGTCAGAAATTAAACAATTATGACAATAGTCTTTTAGATGACTCAAGTTGTGAATATAAAATAGTCTGGGAAGAGAACCAAAATCCCTATAAGAGAGAAAAAGTTTTGATTAAGACATTTGTGTGATAAATACCTATAACTTATAATGGATCATTTGACCCCTTAATCCTAGAATAATGAATCAACTCCACTGAGAAGATATTATTTATCATAAAATGTAATGAGAGAGAGATGTTTCTTCTAGTTGTTAATCATATGGATAGAGAACAGAATCTATTGTGGACATTGATGAAAAATATAAATCCTGAGGAATATATTCAAGTGATGGGGTGGAAATAATTTCAAACAATTTTTTTGGACAAATATTTTCTTCACACTCTCCAGAATAACATGGAAATGGATTTCTATTCTCTCAAGAAAAAAGATGTTGAATTTATCAAGAAGTATGGGTAAAAATCCTCAATACTTTCTCGATACTCTTTTGGATTTTCTTATTTCCCTAAATGAAAGGATGGTATCTTCATTGGTAGTCTAAAACTAATTCAATGAAAATAACATGAGATCATTGACTTTTATATCTATGAGGGAATTTCTAATGTTCCGTCAAATTTGAAATGGCGTTCATCCAGTCATAATGGTATCATGGGGATAACAAGCTGATAGTGTATTTTAATTCTGGTGTCCTGCTTGAGAAATCTAATAGAGACAATAAATATCCACATATTACTTCTAAAATTTACATAAAGAAGCACTCCAAAAAAATTCCTAAGTGGTAATGAAAGAGACTAGATGATGGAAGGAAGGGAACCTAGATAATGTTTACTGATAGGAGAAACACGCTAATGTGATAGAGGAATGGAATTATCCCGTTAACCCTCAGCATATTGTTAATTTCTACATCTATAATTATATATTAATCTTTTTAAACAAATTTAGTACGATAAGGGTTTTTGGAGACAACCAACAACCTCCAAGGAAGTAGGGTTGAGTTTTTTCCCATCCCAACCACTGATGTATATCTTGAAAATCCAGTGATGACAGGTTCACTAGTTATTAATTCAGGGATAGTGAATGTAATTTTTAATTCCATTTCTGCAAAAAAATCATTTCATATATGTTTTTTATAACTATTCAAACACCACCACAAATCAATGAAGTGAAGTTATGAGTGAAAAGGGAAATTGGGAAAATTAAAGGATCCTGAGTATATAACACATATCCTATAAAAATTTGTGATATTAACTTTGCAGTTAACTTTATCATAATCCATTATGGTTGAATTAAATTAAATTCTAGGCATGGATTTGATTTACTAATATATAGCTAATATAAATTTCAACGAGAAGGAAATCACTCTCTGTATTTAGAATCTACCCGTAATATTTTACAATTTCAAGGAAGGGGGTGAATCATATTCCAAACAAAAATCATAAGAATTTATATTATTACCCTATGAGAAAGTATATCTAGCTTTAATGATTTATTCTATGGAAATAATAAACTACGAATACATTCCTATTGAGATAGAATATGATGATGTGATTCCTGAAGAATTTCCCAGCTTCCTCCTAGCAGAGTGGTTTAATTTTCAATCAATCTTATTCTTGGGTCTTTCCCGTATCCAAAGCACCATATTGAATGGGTTTGGTATAACTTGAGTAGTTTAAGAAACAACTATAGATGAATCTATATAAAGGGTTCATATTCCTATGTTTCTTTACTATGGTGTGCACCAGTCCTCTTTTTCATGAAGAATTATGTGAATGTGTGCCTTTGCATTGATTATCGTGAGCACAACAAGATCACAATAAAGAACAAGTATCATATTCCATATATTGATAACTTATTTGATCAGCTATGTGGAGCACAATACATATACAATGTGGATCTGTGGATCGGATACTACCAAGTTAGGGATAAGATAGAGGGTATTCCCATGAACACTTTTCATATAATGTACAAGCACAATTAGATTATAGTAATGGATTTTGGGATTACTAATGATCTATAAATACTCATGGACTTTATGAGTTTATAAATTATATATTACCTCAATAAATTTGTTTTAGTTTTTATAGATGATATTATAATATACTCCAAAACCAAGGAGAACCATGAGGAGTATCCCAGAACTATGCTAAAGACCATGCAAAAGGATAAGCTTTGTGGAACGTGCAGAAAATTTTGATTTCTACTTCTAAAAATTTTCATTCTTGGTAAATATCATCACAAAAAATGGAATATCTATAGACCCATTAAAATTTAATTAATTAATAGATGGTTTATGCCATTATCTGTGATAGATATAAATATTTTCTTTGGATTAGCTGGGTATTATCATAGATTTGTGTGAAACACTCATGATTTTCAAACCCTCTGACCAAGCTATAATAAATGGGAGTCATGTTTTCATAGAATGGTGAATGATAAAAGAGATTTAAGGATCAAAAATTGAGTCTTATCAATGTACATGTGCTCAAGTTAACCATAATTGGAGATATTTTCTGGGAATTTATTGATGATTTAAAGGAATTGGGTGGTGTGTCAATGAACAATGAAAAACACATAGCATAATCTTCTAGAAAGGTTAATGTTCCGGAATAGAATAACCCAACACATGATATAGAGTTGGATGTAGTTGTATTTTATATAAAAAGATGTTGGTATTATCTATTTGGGGAGATGTTTTAAAAATATACAGATAAAAAAACCTCAAGTAAATAATCAAACAGAAAGAGTTGAATATGTTCCACTGCATATGGTTAGAGCTCATCAAGGAATATTATTTTTCAAGTTACTATCATCCTAAGAATTTGAATAATGTAGAAGACTCTATCTGTAGAAAGGATACATAAATTCTATATGTTTTTAGAATTTAGGGGGATCGAATCTTCATATATAGGAAAAGGATGGACATAGAAATCATAAAGGAACATCATTAATCCATTCAAAACTAATTTCTAAACAATATATTCTATAAAGGATACACAATGCATAAAGAAATGATGTGGTAATTCATAATAAGGTGGAAACTATAATAAAATATATACAGTTAAGGTTCAATGTTAATGAAGATGGAGTTGTGAGAATTGGGTCTAGAATATGTGTACCATAAAATACTTAGTTAAAGAAGGATCTATTGGATGAAGCACATATATCAACATTCTCTATCTACAAAGGAAGAACAAATATGTATTGAGATATTGAAGAACACTATTGGTGAGATAGTTTGAATAATTATATCATGTAGTATACATCAATATTTATTGTATGTCATCAAGTGAAAGCATTAAGGAAAAAATCTAGGGGAATGATTCATCTATTACCCATACACACAAGGAAAATAGAAAACATCCCCATTGACATTGTCTCTAGTCATCCAAATACATCAAGAGGGATTTATTATATATGGGTTGTGAAGGATGGTCATGAAAATATTGCACACTTCAGTATGATTCTTGAAGATTTCTCAATAGATCAACTTGCATGGATATACATGAGAGAAGTGGTAAAGATGAATGGATTGCCAGTATTTATTATATCCGATTGAGATTTATGATTCACCTCTATGTGCTGGATGAGTCCCCACCATACTCTAAATATACAGTTTAACTTCATCATGTATTATAAACCTTAAACATATGGCCAATATGTGTAGACTATACATAAACATTATAAAATGTTGAGATCATGCTCAACAGACATTGAAGGAGGATGGAACCATGTTACTTCTAAAAATGGGGATGACCTTGTTTGTTTAAGGTTCAAACTTTCCAATAAATTTCTAACAGGTTTATTCATAGAACCGGAAACATACAATGATTCTATATCCATTTGGACCTACTTTCCCAAGGTAGGTTCCCATTAGTTGTGGACTGATGAGACTTAATATTTTGCATTGGTCGAGTGGATGGGAGGTCAGACTCATCAAAACTTTTTGGTGGGGGAATTATATTCTACTTTGGGACTCTCTTATAGATTTGAGTTATGTTCGTGAATCCTTATTAATTTACCAATCATGAAAATGAGTTTTTCCTTTAGACCGTGCAATCAATGAATGATATGGGGAGGATTTATAGAATATAGTATATGTATTTGAGGTTCTTCATCAATAGAGAATAATCCATATGAATTATTGATTCGTAGTCATTGGTATCCTTAAATGAATTATATAGAAATCTATTGGTCATTATGATGACCATACTGGTTTTAAATCCACGCAGTAGTGCACTTGAAGTTTTATTGTCATTCAGAAAGACATGATTTATTTTAGAGTTGGTATCATACCCACAGATGGGCTACCTACGTATCCTTGTTTATAAATGGAATCTGAACCCACGTAGTTTGAGACAATAAGTATGAGTTTTGTTCATGATTAATGGCTCAAAAAGATATTTCATAATTACTTTTACACTCTAAGCTCATGTGAGTCATGATCGGTGTGAGAAACAAGTTGTATTAGTAAAACCTGACGATTGTGACATGAAATATGTAATCATATGAAATGATGTGGGGAATACATATGTATGAACACCTAAGTAAATGAATAAAAAGGATTTTAGGAAAGAAGCCTAATAGTAGGGTCCAAAAAGGTGTTTTTATTTTATGGAGATTTGGGGTTTTAACCTGGGACTTACTCCTGAAAAGGAAGCCAAAAATTTAAGAGTGACTTAGGATTCGATTTTATTCCTGAAAGGGATGCCCAAATAAAAAGAAATTAACAATGGGGCTTACTCCTAAGGAGGATTTCCAAAGTAAGGAACTTATGACTGAGGCTTACTCCTGAAAAGAAGGCCCTGGTTAAGGGGACATGAGACTTGGGGCTTACTCCTAAGGAGGAGGCCCAAGTTAAGAAAAATTATGACTGGGGATTACTCCTGAAAAGGAGGCCATGACTGGGGATTACTCCTAAAAAGGAGGACCAGGTGAAGGAGACTTGTAACTTAGGGATTACTTCTGAGAAGGAGGCCCAATTAAAGAAAATATGGTTGGGGCTTACTCCTAAGAGGGAGTCCCAATTAAAGAGAACCTATAACCTGGTGATTAATCCTGAGAATGAGGCCCAAAGTTAAAGGAAATTATGATTAGGACTTAATCCTGAGAAGTAGGCCTAAATGAATTCCTCTCATATATGGAATCCAGCAAAGGAACCATGCCATAAATGGATTTGAAGATGGTTTTGAAGGCCATTTCTTAAAGAGGAGAGGTGGATCTGAGGAAAGGAAGTTAATTGGAAGGAGGCACACATGTCTTGGTTTGGCGCGAAAGTCCTGGTCGTGCAAGTATACTTGCACGACATGAGTTCACTTCGGCGACGAAGAACCTGTAGGGTAATACTTGGGTGATACATGGCTCAATCCCTTAGTATTACACTAGATGCTTCCATAATGGTGGTGCACAACTTTCCATGAGAGGACAAGGCGGTGCTCAAGTGTCTTCATTTCCCTTAAGGTTTGGACACTTAGGCGTGTAAGTGTTGATGAGTTCTAACACTTAGGCGATATTCATCCTCTTTAGAGCTTACATTATAGGCAAAGTATTACCTTAGAAGTGTTTGGAAGAATTCAGATAGAGACTTGGGTGACCAAACCTTGAATCTAAGTTTTGTAAAATTCGTCCTTGAATTGGGGAGCCAGAGGGCCTATTTATAGGCCACAGATCACCTTTGGAGAAAAACTAAAAGGAGGCGCAAGTTACTTGCACAAACCATATGTGGTGCACAAGTGACTTGCGCGACCATAAAGAAACTTGTGCGACCCATTCATAAAAGGTTCCTTGTTCATGCCTTTGTCAATATTTTATGTTCTTTAAAGGATGGCTCTCTTTGTGATTAAGTAATTTCCCTTTTTCATTCGTTATACTCTGTGATGGAAAGGAGTGTCAAAAAACGTCCCCCCTCACATTCAGATCCAAAAAAGGAAAGAGTATTTGACTCTGAGGAAAACGAGAAACAAAGTATCACGACGCGCAAGTATTAGGCGCACAGGTATTGTTCTGGCGCGCAGATTCCGGCACACAGGGGTACAGCCTCGCCAATATATACAGGCGTCATTTTTGCGCAAAGCATTCGGATTTCAAATGCTTCTCACTCTCTTCGCTCAAGTGTATTGGATTTTTTCTTGTCCATGCTTCTGTTCGTTGTGTCGCGCTTCCTCTGTCTGTTTCTGACTTGTGTGCCAATACTAGCACAATAAAAACTGCACGACCATCTTGGACTTGCGCACCAATATTAGACTTGCGTGCCTTAATTCCTTAACCAATTTTTTCAATTTATTCTCAAATTTTAAAAAAAAAACATACTTAAAAGTTAATTATTCGATCTTTGTGCAGATTCAATGGTTCACAAAAGAATTGGGTCGGCTGATGAATTGGCTAGAAAGGGAATTGTTAATATGATAAACATCTTTGGCCATGACTATTATGATATATGTGATAGAACTCTCTTATATTTGGCCAAGTACTTGAAGAGGTATCACGTTAATTTCCAACAAAGCATTTACTTGCCTTTATATGGCCATGGTCATCTGCAACGATCCAGATGAAAAGAAATATATGCCCGAGATGCAGCCACACTACTAACCCACTATTTTGGTTATGTTGTGCATTAAGATCAGAAAAAATGGTGAGGAATTTCAATTTTTTCCTCCATGACATTTCCTTGCAAATATGAAAATGGAAAACCCATGGGCTGATATGTTTTCCTCTTCCGGTTGGTGGAGAGAAGACTATCATGACATTAGAATAATATCTGAAAAGAGTATTCTCTCCAGATGGTTCTTTACTTCCAATGCTCCATTCTCAAATTCATTTATCCATTATCCAAGTCTCTTGGATAGAAACAGGGTCAATTTTTGATCTGCAGAAAATTTTCTCAAACCGCACTCAAGAACAGTCTTTTACAATTGTTCCAAGAAGAGATGGTATCATTGCATCTCTTATTGTATCTAGTTGAATGAATGAATTCCAGGTGGCTGCATATGAATCTCAGGATGCCGTAAATTAAATTAATTGTTATGATGAAGGCCTCTTGTAATTCATGAAAAATAGAAGAGATTACAGTCTGTGGATGTCCTTCTAACTCTTGTGAAATAATGAAAAACACTTTCATCTTCAATCATTTGTTCCTGCATTCTCTTGTTACCTGCTTTAAATGTTTACCAAAGACAATGGGCCTAGTAAGAATAGTTTGATTGTTTCTAGGATTATAAAAATAACCCTACAAACTTTGAATATTTTTATTTCTCAATATTTCCTAAATCATACAAAATGTACGTTTAGCGAGTTGGGACTTAACTTTTGTTCAGAGTTCCCTTGTTTTTTTGGGTAGTTTAAACTCATGCATGTCGGACATAAAAAGGCTAATGTTTAAGGTCGAATAGCTTTGAACGAATGGATTAAAATTGACTCAATTCCTTGATATTTTATCTGAAAACATATTAACACATTCAAGTATGGGGTAAAACATGTAAACTATGACTTAAGATATTTTGAATCAGAGGAATAATATAAAAAGAAAGGGATAAAAGGCATTAGAGGGAGTATTTCCTACGAGTGAAGTTACCACTATTTGACAAACCCGTTAGGGGGTTGAATTATGAAGGGCCACTTAAGGGAACTGGGTACATAGTCCAATAATAACATCTTTTCGCTGATAGGTCTGTTATGTAGACTACTTATGCAAGTCCACATAGGGGCACATGCTGCATAGTCCAGAAAAAGAACTCTCAGAAATTTACTTTTCTATTGCTAAAAAGCCTATAAAAGTTTATAGAGATTCAAATTTTCCAAAGCATAGAGTCTGATGTATGGAGAGGGGTACTTGAATATATAATGGATATTTCCAATCATGATTGTCAAAGAATTGGATGAATGTCACTCCTGTGACGGTCTGACCCAATCATATGTAAGGGAAATATATACCATAGACTTGATACTTTCATATCATGAAAAATATTATGGGACAAATATGTCAAGGATGGATATTTTTTTTCGGATCCCTAAATATTAGTGTTAAGACAAATAAGGACAAGAGAGGTATTTCTCACAAGAATGAAGTTTCCACTATTTGACATACCCATTAGGGGGTTGAATTATGTAGTTCCATTTAAGGTCATTGGATGCATAGTCAAATAATAGTATCTTTTGGCTGATAGTTCTATTATGTAGACTACTTATGCAAGTCCACCTAGGGGCACGTGCTGCAAGGTTAGGAAAAAGAATTCTGGGGTATCAGTCATTTTGGGACCAAAATTCAAGAAAAGGGTTATAGAGATCTAGAATTATTTAAGGTTAGGATTATAACACATCAAAATGGGCATTGTCCAATGCATGAAGGTGACACAAAGACCAATGCTAACCATAATCATATTGTGGATGGGTCCTGAATTGAGATGTTGTACTTCACTACATATCTCAATAGAATGAGAATAAATCCAAATATAGTTCTTAAAATACAACTTAACGTCATTTGGGATGATAAGGTAGGATATCTTAGTTTAGGGTCATAGATTTTGGAATAAAATGAGGGATACACCTTGTGTGTTTGTTTTAAACCTGATATGAATAAACACTGGGGTTTTAATACCACATTCATGTGCTCACAGGGGGACCTTTCAACCAAGGGACTGAAAGTGGAATTTGGAGTTAGGCCCAATGATTTGGGGATGGATTAGAGGGACACTCAAATGTTCCTATGTATCCCATAAGGATGGGAATCAAGCCATATGTAGTTATTGAAATACCCTCTGTACAGATTTGGTTCGTACAAGTGATGGGAAAAAGGGGACTTTAGTGTAATGATGGTTTTACCCAAGATTATAGGTCCGGGAATTTCCATGTATCCATGTAGTCCTTGGAATATGGCATGGTTGGATATCAATGTCAATAATTATTCCCTCTCAGGTGATGGTATCAAATATTGTGGTAGTTTATTGTCATACAGGAAAAAAGTATGAATATTTAGAGTCATATGCATGGACCAGTGCTGTATAGTTTAGCATCATGTAGCTAAGATGTATTTCTATGCAGATTAATGTCTTGTAGTGAGGACAATAGGGGAATGTATAGTTTAACACCATATAGAAAGGACGATGGTGAACCAATGTGAAGATATTGGTTTTGGGGGGTCTTCATGGATAAACATAGTATGAGATGGAGGTTAACTGATGTGAAGATATTGGTTTTGGGCTTAAACCTTGGGAGGTTGCCTACGTACCTATCCTAGAAGGCAAGGATCAAAGTATGCGTTGTTCGATTAAGAATGAATTGGTGATCAAGTTGTACTTGAGTAAAACCCGAAGTTGTTGTTGGGACTTACGTTTGGTTAGTGGCCCAGAGAGGGTGTTATGGTTGAAGTTTACTCTAATCTCATGTGATTCATGCTTGGTGTGAGAAACAAGAGGTAACAAAAACCCTAATGATTCATATTTTAGCGTCATTTAGCTAGGACATATTGTAGTTTAATGTCTTGCATGACATGTGCACAGTTTAATGTTGTGTAGGAAAAAAGGGACACGGTTTAACGTCATGTTGGACGATAGAATATAGTTTAAAGTAATGTTAGACGATGGAGGGACCGTGTATTTTAAAGTCTTGCAGTAAGGACTAAAGGGCCTTTTCAGTTTAAAGTCTTGTAGTACGGAATAAAGGGACTATCCAGTTTAAATTCTTGCATTAAGGAATAAAGGGACTATGCTCTTTAAATTCTTGAAGTAAGGACTAAAGGGACTAAGTAGTTTAAAGTATTACAGTAAGGACTATGGGTGTATTTTTGTTACACAAAATACTTCTTCAGAAATCTGGCATTGGTTGGAGTCATGATGAGTTCTCCATCCATTGAGGTTAAAGAATAAGCTCTATTGGAGTTGATATTATGTGTTGAGTAAGGTCCATCCCACTTTGACTCAAGATTTTGAGGTTTCTTTCTTGGTATCACTATATTTCTAAGGACCAATACCAATTCTACTTGATTGAATGAATGAAGACAAACTTTTTTGTTGAAAGCTCTTGCTATTCGATTCTGATAGACTTCTAAATGGTGCAGGGTGCACAATCATTTTTCATCTAATAGTTCCAATTCATCCAATCAATTTTGAGATTTTAAATTTGTAGATGATTGATCACAAATGGATACTCTGAGAGATGGTAATTGAATAATAATGAGGAAGACTGCTTCTGTTCCATATACCAATGAATATGGAGTTAACCGCGTACCAGTGCGGGTGGTGGTTCGATAATCCCATAAAGCATGAAAAGGTTTATCAGGCCATGATTTATTATCTTTATCTACCATATTTTGTAGTATGCTTGAAAGAGCCTTATTGAAGACTTATATTTGGCCATGGCCGATGCATGAGACCGAGATGAATGGTTGTATTTGATGTTGTATTCTTGATACAACTTCCTTACCTCAGACGAACAGAAGTTGGTGCCATTGTCCATCAATATGGTATGAGGGACAACAAATATGGTAATGATATTAGACTTGATGAAGCTAAAAATTCTTTTAGTACTAACTTATTTGAGAGATATTTCCTCTACCCATTTGGAAAAGAAGTCAGTAGCAGTAAAAATATACTTAAACTTATTTGATGTAGCTGAAGGGTATGGTCCTACTACATCCATTCCCCATGTGGAAAATGGCCATGAGTATTTAGCTGTATAGAGCAACTCTGGGGTTTGATGAATGAAATTGGAATACACATATCAAGAATAAAACTTCTTAGTGAAATCAACACAATCTTGTATCATTGAAGTCCAAAAGTATCCAAGCCTTCGAATTTGATCAGACAGTATATGTCCAGACTGGTGGGCACCACAGACTCATGCATGTACTTCTTTCATGATAGCCATTTTCTCTTCACCATCAATAGATATGAAGAGAATTCAATCAAAACTTCACTTGTAGAGAATTATTTCTATGTGATCTGGGCTATCATAAAGTGTAAAATTGGCCACATGTCGCCAAACTTGTTCTTTCCCAGCTCTATCAGCTGGGAGTGTTCCATTTTGAAGGTATTCCCTGATAGTTGTCTTCCATCCTGTTGTATGACCATATGGTTAAGAAATGGGACTAATTTCATTGATTTCCTCTGTTCTGATTTGAGCATAAGGTGAAAATGTACGATAGTGGGCAATACTGGTAATTGTTTCATCCCGATTTGGATATTCCAGAGTTGTGGCTACATTATCTAGTGTATCAACTTGAGAATTTTATGATCGCAGTAAATAAGAAATGTCGGTTCCGAAGTAAATTCTGCCATTATCTCTCTAACACAATCATACAAAGGGATTAACTCTTCTATTCTAATGAAGACTCTTCCCGATGAAACATTTCAGGTTGTACCGTTTTGTGGGGCGGTGCCCATGATTTTGAAGTAGATAGAATAAAATCTTCCAGAGTCAAAGACAACTTACACTTTGACACAAGCTCATTCTTCTGAGGTCTCTTATTTATTTGAATTATGATACCTCTTTGAGGATTTTCCTTCTGATGAAAGGAGTTTTGCTGTGGCAGAAATAGCAGAAGGCACCATTGGTTTCTTCAATTGAATTCGTAAAATGGAATTAATTCAGTTGATCATTTTCTTGACCATCCAATAATCATATATCTGTGCATTTTTGCTTTTGACTTCATGCCACTCGCCTTCTTTCTCTGGATATGTAGCTATAACACATGCTACCTAAGCTGAAGAACCTTTCAGTTTTACTTTTCCTGAGTCCACCATCTTTTGTAGAAGGTCTTTGAAGACAAAACACTCCTGATTGAGATTCCCCAACATCTGATGAAATGTGAAATAGTTTGGAAGTACTTCATCTCCTTCCTTGTTTGGCCTTTTAAGCCTTGGTAACTGAACCAAATTATTTTCCAGAGCCGAAATGAAGTAACCAGTAACTTGTTCATTTCTGAAAGAATAAACTTTGTCCTTTAACTCCTCAAATTGTTTCAGTCTTTGATCTCTTTGATCATCTTGATGAGACAACCTCTATTTTTGACACTCATTAGGTGGATCCCTTCAATAAGATGAAGGTTTTGAAGTGGAAGCAGGTACAGAGGATTGTTTAAGTGTAAATGTAGTAGTCTCTGCTCTCCTCATTCTCCTTCCTAGAGCTGGTGGAATTACACGAGTTTTAGACTTAGTATTTATAAAAGAATCTTTGATATGTTGAGTGATTGAAGTAAGGTATCGATAGAGGCTCCTCCCTCAGTGGCTCCTCCTTCGGCGACTCCTACTTCGGCAGCTCCTGCGGGTTCTACTTCAATAGCGGCCACTGTGGGTTCTCCTCCTTCGGTGACTCCTCCCCAGGTCTCCTCCAGAGGTTCCCCTGGAGTTGTGGATAAGGCGGTTCCAAAGGCGTCCTTCAAGGACGTTCTGTGCGGGGATTCTTTCAGTGGATGCGATGGTATTGCCTCTATTTTGGTTCCTAAGGCTCCCCCGGTCATTCCACCCATTTAGGTGGAGAGACGCACAGTGAAGCACGTTTAAGGGGTTCCTGTTGTGAGGCTCTCAGCTCATGAGCTTTGGGAGGAAGCTTCCTTTCACGACCTGACCCTGGTGGCTTGTTATGTTCGCAACAAACCCTCCTGGAGTTTTTTTCGAAATTTTGTGGATTCTTGGGGCCTAGATCTTCTGGCAGTGGTTGCCGAATTTTCAAGGGTGGATTTCTGCATTTATTTTGCGTCTAGGGAAGATTGTTTCCAGGCGAAGTTGAAGGAGGTCAGAAGGTGTGGAACTTGGCGGTATTCCTTGACATGGTGGTCCTGGGACTGCCATTTTGGTCATGAAGAATTCGTGGATGTGGTGTGGGTATCGCTTCCAGGGCTTCCTCTTCATCTTCATAATCCTGCGATCCTAGAAGAGATAGGTAACTCCTTTGGCTCTTTTCTCAGTGCTGATGAGAAAATGTGTTCCCTTCAGGCGGTGGCCAACCCTCGAATCTGTGTGGAGTTAGATCTGGCTGTGACACGCCCGCCTTCGGTTCTGGTGGAATATAACGATGTTTTTTCGTGGAAGTAGCATTTGTTTTATCACCAGGCCCTGCAGTTTTGATTCTTATGTGGATTGCATGGTCATCTGGAGAAATCATGTCGATGGCGGAGGGAGGTAACAAAACCCTCCCGACAGGATCCGGAAGGGGACTTGGGTAGGGACCCCCCCGACATGGTTGGAGAGAGAATAGAAGATGTTACCATTATTCCCAGCACTTTTTCAAATTAAAATTTACTCGAGGACCCTGGTACGGTGAAAAGGACGGGGGGAGAGACATATTCTCCCACGAGCTGCATACAGTCGGATCCTTTGCAGGTGTGCAGGGACCTCATTTCTTGGTCGCTGGGCCTAGATGCCCAGGAGGTCCTATCTTGTGAAAGTGGGCGGATCGGACCTCAAAGGGAATATGAGGTCTACTTAACCTTCTCCGTGGGAAGTCCGATGAGAGATCTTTCTCCCCCTGCTCCTTCTATCTGCGTTTCTTCGTGTTTGTCGCCGGAAATGATTCAGAAATCCCTACTATGTAATCCCTCGCTTCTCTCAGAGAAAGGAAGGGAGAAGGGAGGCATGGATCCTGGAGTGCAAAAGGACCTAATGGCAGCTCGTCTTTCACCTCAATGGAGGATTTTATTGTCCTTGGTGCAAGGTGACTTGGGGTCGTACCCCATGGATTTTCGCCAGCCTGGTAGGAAGTCTCTCTTGGAGGCAGCAGATGAGTCTTTCAAGCAAGTTGTTTTATCTCTGAAACAGATCATGCGCAAGGATGATTCTTCGGGACCTCTTAACCCTTACAAGGGCATAGAAAAAGGTATCCTTGCACCCCCTTCTCCCCATTCTCTCCTTCCCCGCTCCCAAAATCCCGTAAGGGTTTCCTATAATTTTTTCTATTATTATCCGGAACGCTCGCGGCATGGGAGCGCAGGCCAAGAATGCGTTCTTGGCTTCGGAGGGATGGAAGTGTAAGGCTTCTTTGGTGGTTGTTTTGGAACTGAAAATGGATTCTTGAAAGTGGTCATGGATTGCTTCCAAACTCTAAGCATTGGGGGTCTCTTAACACGCAGATCTGGATTGGATGGAAAAATAGCATTTCGGAAGAGGTGGTGAACATTCTGCCCCAGTGTATCGATACGAGAATTGATGTGGGTGTCATTCATATGTTGTTTTCTTTTGTTTATGCAAGAACTATGGTTGGAGGAATAAGGGAGCTATGGAATCACTTGAAAGCAGTCCAAGCTGGTTCCCTCACGTGGTTTGTGGGAGGGGATTTTAACACTATTGTGGATCTATATGAAAAAAGAGGTGGTTCAATTTGTAGTCAGGAGAGTATAATTGATTTTCAAGAGTTCATATTTCATGATGGACTTATGGATTTAGGCTTCACGGGATCTAAATTCACTTGGTGCAACAATCATAAAGGTGCAAGCCACATCTGGAGTTAGCTGGACAGGTACCTCACTAACATGCATGGCTTGGATCTCTTCTCAAAAACTTCGGTCACCCACCTCACATGCATTTTGTCCGACCACGCTCCCATCTTGATCGAGGTCATGCGAGAAGCGGTGCTGGGTAGATCTTTCCATTATTCTGGTGAATGGCACCATGACACGAGGTTCATGCAGTTGTTGAAAGTGTCTTGGTTCAAGGAGGAGAGGGAGCGTTCTTGGGGAGGGCTGGTGAATCATCTCAAACATCTAAAACAGGATATCAGAGGCTAGATGAGAAACCAACCGGATGCCTCTAATGGGGTGGTTAACATGTAGAACGATATTGAAAGTTTGGAGGGAGATCTTCAGCTGGACTGGGATGAGAATATCTTTATTATTTTATGTGATAAGAAGGTGATTCTTGCCGAAAAACTTTTGGAGATAGAGAGAGCATACAAAGAGAGGGATCGGGTTGGATGGCTAAGAGAAGGGGATCAAAATAATGAATTTTTTCAGGCTTCCATCAGGGAAAAGAGAATCTCGAGGATCAATATCAAAATAGGGGATGGGTCGTTTACCTCGGATGTGAATATTGCTGAAAACATGGCTTTGAATCACTTCGAGGAGCTACTGGCCAGGGAGTCCACATCGTGTTTTGTGAGGAATGGGTCGGCTAGTATGGATTTCCTAAGTTTCTTACCTATACTGGTGAATAATTGTGACAATGTGTACCTCTCCTCTACCCTGCAGGAGGAGGAGATCAGAGAGTCTATACTAAGCATACTAATGGCCAGTGCGCCCAGCCCAGATGGTTTTCCTACTTCGTTTTACAGTGCTAACTGGGATATTTTTGGGACAGTTGTGGTGGATGTTATCCAGGAATTCTTTAGTGGGGGCACTTGAGCGAAGGGGTATCCTCCTCTCGGGTTGTTCTAGTTTCTAAAATCAAAGACCCCACCCTCATTAGCCACTTACGGACCATCTACCTTTACAATTTATCATATAAGATTTTGGCCACGGTTATTGGCAGGAGGCTTTCAAAAATCATTCCCAAAGTTATATCATTGGAGTATCATGGTTTCATCCAGGGACATAGTATCCAGGGAGCAGTTGGCATTGCTAGTGAGCTGGTCCAGGACAATAACAAATGCACAGTGGGGTCCAATGTCATTATCCAAGTTGATATGAATAAGACTTACGATATAATGGAATGGAGCTTTATTATTATGGTCATGAGGGGGTTTGGATTCCAGGAACGGTTTTGTGATATCTATTTCAGGTGTTATTCTTCACCACAGCTCTCGATTTCCATAATGGGGAAATGTTTCGGCTTCTTTAAAACTGTATGCGGTGTGAGATAGGGTGATCCTCTATCCCCAACTATGTTTGCCCTTTCATAATATTCTCTATCCAAGAATCTTAATAGAGGCGTTTTAGAGGGAAAGTTGAAGCCGTATCGTGGCAGAAGTAATTCGAGGAGCATCTCTCACTTAATGTTTGCTGATGATGTTTTGATTTTCACGAATGGAAGGTGAAGATCTCTAAATCATCTCAAAGGCATTATGGCCAGTTATAGATATTTAAGTGTTCAGCATATTAATCCCTTGAAGATTCATGTTTTTATCTCATATAGATGTTCAGGTAGGAGGTGCAGGGATATCCAGAGAACTATTGGCTGCAAGCAGAAGCAACTGCCCATTTTGTATCTTGGGGTGCCGCTTTCTTGTGGTCAGATCAGGATCTATCTCTTTAATGGGATCATGGATTGGCTTCTTGGGAGGATTTTCAACTGAAAAAATAAGCTGTTATCATTTGGAGGTTGGGTCATGCTCATTAACAGCGTACTGTTATCTATCCCCATGCACATATTTTCTATAATTAAGCCTCTGAAAGTCACTGTGGAGAAGATAGAGTGTATCCTGGCTGCTTTCAATTAGGATGCAAAGGCAGAAGGGAGGTTCCACTGGGCTTCTTGAAAGAGGCTGGCATGCCCGATCGATGAAGGCGGAGTCGATTTTCGTGACATTAACGACACCGTTCTTGGTCTGCAAGCCAGGTTAGCATGGAAAATTATCAACGGGGAGACACTGTGGGTAAGTTTCTTTAGAGGGCGCTACGGGGGGTAGGAGGGCAGTATACCGCAAGGCGTGATGGGTCTGAAAAAATATATGTTCGCATGGATGGGGGAGTTGGATGGTTATACCAGATGGATTGTTGGTCAGGGGGAGATTGAGTTCTGGAATGACAACTGGGCGGATGGAATACTTGCATACCTAGGTTGTCCATCCCCTGATATTTCTTTTAACAAGGCCAGAAATAGGTACGAATTTATCCATGCTTCGTTAAACCCCAACCAGATGATCCTTTTTAAAAATATTGTGATGAACGATGATCCGGATGTATGCTATTTCACGGAGGCAAGTTCTGGAAGGTTTAATATCTATGACTACAAGAGATCTCTCCAGAGGGAGAATCACACAGCGCAAGGGGGATCGATTCTTTGGTGTAGTGATTTACTGATGAGGATGAATTTCTTGGTGTGGAGGATCAAAAAACGGGCGCTTACAATGGAGGATAATATCCATAAAAGAGGAGTATGCATGGTATCACAGTGCTACTGCTGTGAATATCCTAATACAGAGACAGCGGATCACCTCTTCTTCCAGGGACAATGGGCCTCGCTTTATTGGTCTCTATTTACGCAACTGTCGCATCCTATTGGAGAGCCCTGGACTTGTCAAGTGTTTGTGGCAACTTGGTTTACTGGGATGGAGAAAAGAGCTATAGAGCGGAAGATTAGGACCATCATCCTGGTGGATATTTGCTGGACTATTTAGGAGGCAAGAAACCCAGTCAGGATGGGTTTTAAAAAGTCCCCATTGGCCCTTCGGATTCAACTTAAGTTACTCATTTTGGAATTGGAATTGTTGTTGAATGGTGGGATAGCGTCAGTCCAGCTGTGTAACTTCCTTCAGAAACCATGCATGCTGCAAAGGAGGGGTAGAGTTTGGGTGAGGTGGCAGCACCCAAGCCTTGGGTTGAAACTAAATATTGACGGGTCATTCATGGAAGGAGTGATGAGGGGCAGAGGACTACTTCATGACTGTTGGGGCTCCGTGCATGTTTCCTTTAGTGAATTTTATGGCCCAGGGAATTCAGTGGGTGCGGAAGTTCGAGCCCTTCTTACTGGTTTGATGGTCTGTAGGAAGAGGGGCTTGCAGGTGGCGGAGGTGGAATCAGATTCGAAGGTGCTGGTCAAGGCTTTGTAGGGAAGTTATGAGATTCCATGGGAATTGATATACCTTATCCAAATGTGTAAGGCAGAAACAAATCAGGGAGGGTTAATTCACCATAGCTGGAGGGAATCCAACTTTGTTGCTGATTCTCTTGCTCGTTTGGGTAGCCAGGAGGCCACTCATGTGGTTTATGATAGTCCTTAGTCTCTTCCCCTTGAGTGATTTTATGTGGTGCAAGGGGATGCCCTTAGACTTCATCAATTTTTCCCCCTTGAAGGGCCTTTTTTGGTTCTTTATTGTCCTCCTTTGTTTTAAGAATAATAAAAAATAACCTTCATTCGAAGTAAGGTCTTGAAACCCTCATGTGTATTTCACAGGAATCTACGGTGTGCGTAATTCATCATGCAAATTTTACACACAGATTGGAAATAACTCTTCTTGAGGGAGTTCTAAGATTAAGGAATATGTTAATCCCTTCTACTAAGCAATGAAATCTGAAACTCTTTCATTATCCCTTTGCATACAATTTATAAGATCAAAAACTATCATATTTGGTAATTTCGAGCTAAATTGTAGAAGGAATCAATGATGGAGATCTTTTGACCTGGTAATTGACTGAGACTACAAACTTGTATACTAGACAAAAGCAGGACCTTGTAATGACTGCACAAAACATCTGAGCTTAACTGCATCTTGTTGTTGAGGAGTTCCCATCATAGGATCACAGCGAGATACAAAATGTGTTAAGTGTTGTTCTAGGTCTCCTGAACCATTAAAAATTGGGAATGTGGTATTCTCAAAATATGATGGGGTAGGAATTGCATCAACCCATTCAGGGTAAGATTTATTTTCCGGTTGAACTTGTGCACGTTTTCCATCTATAGCTTCTAACCGAGCTGTTAATGACTCAATGGTAGTTATTAAATTTTGAGAAACATCTGGTTGAGCTTGGACCTGAGTAGGTGCAATAACTAGAGTTTGGACGGGTGTGGTGACCGGTACTGCAACTAATGGTATCACTACCTATTGTTGTTGCGCTTGAACCGTAGGATTGGACCTATGAGGGTGAAAATGTAAAGGAGGATATTATTGATCCATCCCAGTAACTACAAAGAATTCCCTTGACTGAATGACTCCAGTATGCTTAGGAGGAAGACTAACTTGGAGTAGTTCTGCATTCAACTTCCTTAACTCCTTCATTTCTTCCTCTTGTTGTGCGATCCTTTCATCTAATTATAGTGATTGTCCTTCTCCAGAGGAAGGGTGGAATGTAACCTGACTTTGACCCTTTTCCTTGGCATATGCCTTTTTGGAGTATGGAAGGGAATTTCCCGAAGGAATATCTTGCCTCTGGGAAGCCCTCTGTCTTCTGGTATGCACACCTTCTTCATTTATTTCTATGTGTACAGCTTCTTGAATAGGAACTTCCTCATCTGATTCCTCTGAGTGCACCTCATGTTCTGGGGGATCAGTAACAACGGCATTGATGACATTTATCGATGCATAACGCATTGAATTCCTTCTATCTTCATTTCTGTGATACTTTCTTCTTCAATGTCCTTTATGAGACATTGCCTTTTGTTGAGTTGATCCCTCAGGAACTTCTTGAGGAACTATAATTTGTAGGGAATCTTCTGGTAATTCGGCTCTGCGTTCCTCTTGTGGCTTCTTCCCTAATCGAGAGAAGACTGACTTTTGCTGAGGAAGAGATTGAGGATTTGAAAAAGTCCCCATTCTGGTGGACTGGTTATGTTCCTATTTTTCCTGCTCAACTCCATGAATCCCATCAGTTGATCCCAAGGGTTGGGGGAAAAGAGTCCCCAGCCTGGCAAGCTAAGGAGTTTCTTGAGCTGCTACATCTAAGAATTTCTTAAAAGCACTCCAGATTTTGCGGACATTAGTCCAGAAATTGGTCGGACGCATCAACCTCCATCCACTCAAATCACCTGGCTCAAATAAACATTGGATGATTTCTGACACTTTTTTCACCTGATGATGTGCATGCTCTAAACCAGAAGCCTATTCGATATTCTCATTTTCTTCATGCAAGAGTAGTTAGACAACTTGTTCTTTGTGTGGATGACTTTAGGAAGAACTAGTTGAGGCATGTTCCTGATCAAGCCTTTGATTACACATAAACCCAATTGGTTGTGACTGGAAATGGTCAATAACATTGCATGAGACCAATTTTGGCGGGCTTTGATGAATGGAGAGTACAGTGAAATGAATTGCTCATTGAACACCCCATCCCCTGATATGAATACCAGATGGGGCATTAGTAATTAACTGGTGAAACCTTTTTAGTGCTCCAAATCATGCATGCTAAAGGGATCTCTACTACTCTTAAACCTTTGGATATTGGGAAATCGAGAGAGATACCAAATCAATTTGGAATTGTAACCCTTCTATTATCTTAACATGATTTTCATATTCATCATAAGATAATATTTTCTATTTTAAGTGACAAAGGTTTTTCTACATGTTGAGAATAATATCATGAATACTATATTCTGTCAACATTTCTTGAATATCATATTGAAACTCAGCCAAAGGCCAAAACATGACTGGTAATTCACCTTTCACCAGTTGATTTCTCATATTCAGCACTTCCTCATAATCATTCGATGAATATTCTTCTACCTGATTAGACCAAAGTTGGTGCTTCTTTGTTTCTTCATCAGATTCAACAATATTGGTTGAGAATTCATTTATCAAATTTGAAGATGAATGACTGAGGGGTGGTTCAGAGAATGACCTACACCCCGGGCTATCTTCTGATTGAGAAAGTATTTCACCTACTAGTAGTAAATAATCAGACATGACTAGCTTCACATTTTCAAGTGCCTCAAGATAAGAGGTATTTCTCGTTACTGCATTGTCCTTTGAAGAATTTTCTCGGAAATGCGAATTACTACTCTAGAGAGGACTTTCATAGGAAATTCATCATCCTGGGGAGGACCACCATGGTGGGTTACAACAAAAGATGAAACCTTTTTCTCCTTGATCTTTTGTCCATGCAAAGGGTTATCGTGGCTCCCATCTGAAGATGATACTTTGAGATCGACCGCACTGTCATGAATCAAGCCTTCATGAGGAAGTGTCTCATGAAGAACTTCAGAATTATTGTTGTTATTTCCGGAATTTAAAAATGAAAGAATATAATATTGAGTTGCAATAGATAATTGTCTAACGGCTTCAATAACTCCAGTATCAAGCAAGGCCTAATTGCAGATTGGCTCTTGATTTCTCGATTGTGCTGGACGGGTCTTTTTCTTAGACGCCTTCTTACTCACTTTGGAAACCACTTGTTAACGAATGTGGTTATTATGGTCAGGTGTATGTGCATGCTTAGTAGAAATGGTTAGGTAAGGCGGATTATCTCCATTCAAATCGGGTGTATGTGCCTGACATGATTGTCCGCATGAAATGGGGGAGTATGCTCCACAACCCTCCTAGACTGGGAAAGAGGTGTGTATCTATTCCAGAGTGATATGTTGATGAGTAACTCCACTGATAGGGAGAGATTTATGATTCCTTCCTTGTGATGTTGTTGAAGTTGTTATAATATTCTGACTGGCATCCTGAAAATGAGAAGGGATTTGCTTCTGCTCTTTCACCATTGTCAGAATGTGCTTGGTGACTTCATCTGCCTGAATTGGAATATAGGTTCATTCCATGTCTGGAGTAGGAGTATGTACATGCTCATGTCCTCCTTTTCCTGCCAGTGAATTCTGACAGTACTCATTTGTGGGGGCAGAAAATTGGGTCTGCCTCCTGCTTGTCATTGGAGGTTTCCAATGGACATCTCCAGGTGCTAACAAATGAGACTATTGGTTAGCCTGATGAATTTCAGGTGTATGTGCCTACTGATTGTTCCACACCACATTTGATTGGTGAGTTTATTTGGTTGTAGTTAGACGAGCCTGCTGACTAGCTGATAAATTATAAACAGGTGTATATGCCTGCCTATAATACTCTGCCAGAATTGTCTGGCGGGATTGGCGGGATACTGCCAGACGAGTCTGCTGGGAAGTAACATCAGGATGGACGGGTGTATATGCCCGCTCATTATTTTCAATCATGTTGGCTTGGTGGACTTCTTCGGAGGGGGCAGAAGTAAGAACCTCTTCCCTATTGACCGGATTTCGCCTTTGATGGTTCGTATTGCGTGTTTGGGTCTAAGGAACCTAAGACGAACCCCTAAAGGTGATATCCTCATCATGTTGAGGGTGCCCTACCACAAGAGTCTGGTGGCGATTGTTTATGGGATCTCTCAGGAAGGAATCCTGTATTTTTGAATTAAGGACTTGAGTGAGCTTCTTATTCTCCTCCCCATAATATGGGATGGACTGGTGATTGCATTCTGAGTATAATGATTAGAAATGGTTGGAGGCAGTGATTGGCACAACCTACTTCGTTACCACTGGTCGTCACTGTTTAGACAACCAAGGTGAGTTGTTAACTTGGAGGGATTGTCGACTGGCCTCTAGATTCTGAATGGTACGTTTTTTATGGTATTCATTAACAAATGCATTTGAGACCTTGTGTTGAAGTCGCGGAGTAGGTGATGTCATCCTCAGAGAGGATGAAGATATAGTAGGTGTAGTGGTTGAGGCATTCACAGGTGTGAAGTTTAAGGAATCCATTTCTATATTGCAGAGAGATCTTGGAAATGAGTGCATGTTTTATATAACAGACATAATCAAGATAAATTTGACCAAACTACATCTTTTTGATGACCACATATGTTATTGATTACTTTTTTCCCCCACATTAAGTTAAATAGGGGCCTAAAAAATAAGTAAAACATCATTTAACTTGGTTAAGGATTCACATCGGGTTCACCATTTTTGTTTCTTCTGGAAATGGGGATGACCTTGTTTGTTTAATTTTCAATCCTTCTAATCATTTTATAACGAGTTTATTCGTAGAACCTGAAACGTCCAATGATTCTATATCTCTACAAATCACTGTTTTTTCATTTTCTAAAGGCCGGTTTAAGGGTTGTTGGTACCCATTACTGGACTTCACCACTACCAATTCACCGCTTCAAAGCAACTGGTTCAACATAAAAATTCAAATTTCAAATTCCCAAAACCGAAATAATGAGACTCCACGAACCGTGCACCAACCCTGGTATCGTGCACCTGTCCGCTCACTTGTCCACATCAACCATCGAACTGTATCTCGATACGGACTCCTTCTCCACATGCCACCACTCACAGCAGTACACTGGCGGAACAATCCACCATCATCGTCGTCGAAGCCTGATCTCTTCATCAAATGCGGGATGAGCTTCACCATCATCTATCATCACCACAGTCGACGTTTCAATTCCAAAATTCTAACCCGCCATGGTCTATGAACAATCAGGCCGAAAACATCCCGCAAAAAAAAAATAGACATTCCTGTAGAAAAATGGATCTCAACCAGGGAAAACACCCGTTGTCGCCACCCCACCCGCCAAAGAAGGCCAAAACGGAACCTCAAGAACACAACCGGTGCAGAAGGAAACCACCATGAGACTCACCACAGGACGTCGATGCGCTACCGAGAAGGAACCCAGAATGCTCTAAAGAGTATGCTAGTGAGAAAGAACGGGTCTTACACCCATAGGACTGACCAGCAGCGCCGCAGAAGACCATAGCGCATCGCCACTGGAGGAGCCGTGAAACCACCACACAGGGCACCAGAGGAATCCGAAGAAGACAACCATAGTGAGGGGACGACGATAGGATGAACCCTATCCTAGTAATCCCTTCAAGCACGAACAATTACCCCCAAGAGAAAACCTTCATCACTGAAAAAACATCATAATGAAAACAGAAACAAGGGCCTCCCCTTATTAATTTACCAAGCGTGGAAATGAATTTTTCCTTTAAAACTTGAGATTAATGATTGATATGTAGGGGATTTAGAGAATATTTTATATGTATTTGAGGTTCTTAATCAATAGAGAATTTTCCATATAAATTAGTGATTCTTTGTCAATGGTATCTTTCAATACATTTTATAGAACTCTCTTGGTCATTAGGATGACCATACTGGTTTTAAAGCCACTCAGTGGGGCACTTGAAGTTTATTTTCATTCTTAAAGACATGATTTATTTTAGAGTTGTGATCGTACCCGCAGATTGGCTACATACGTATCCGTTTTTAGAAAAGTAATTGGAACCCACGTAGTTCGAGTGAATAAGTATGAGGTTTATGCATGACTAATGGCTCAAAGATATATGTCATAATTACTTTTACACTCTAATCTCACGTGAGTCATGCTCAGTGTGAGAAACAAGAGGTATTACTAAATCCTGAAAATTGTGCAACGAAAGATGCAGTCATAAGAAATGATTTGGGGATTATGTATGTATGATCGCCCAAGTAAAGGAAGAAAAGTATTTTAGGAAAGAAGCCTAATAGAAGGGTCCATAAAGGTGTTTGTATTTTATAGAGACTTGGGGTTTTAACCTAGTACTTACTCTTGAAAATGATGCCAAAAATTTAAGAAGGACCTATGATTGGGTTTTATTCATAAAAAGGAATCCCAAATCAAAAGAAATTAAGACTAGGGCTTACTTCTAAGGAGGATGCCCAAATTAAGGAACTTATGACATGGGATAACTCCTTAAAAGGTGGTCGAGGTTAAGGGGACTTGAGACTTAGGGATTACTCCTGAGAAGGAGGGCCAAGTTAAGATAAATTATAACTGGGGATTACTCTTGAAAAGGAGGCCATGACTGGGGCTTACACTTGAGAAGGAGGCCCAGGTTAAGGAGACTTCTAACTTGGGGTTTACTCCTGAGTAGGAGGCCCAATTAAAGAAGACAATTTTGAGGCTTACTCCTAAGAAGGAGGACCAATTAATGGGAACTTATAACCTGGGGCTTAATCCTGATAAGGAGGCCCAAAGATAAATGATATTATGATTAGGAATTACTCATGAGAAGGAGGCCCAAATGAATTCCTCTCATACAAGGAAGCCAACAAAGGAACCATTCCATAAATGTCTTTGAAGAAGGTTTTGAAGTCTATGTATTAAATAAGAGAGGTGGATCTGAGTAGAGGAAGTGAATTGGAAGGAGGTGCCCAAGTCTTGGTCTGGTGCGCAAGTCTTGGTCGCGCATGTATACTTGTGCAACATGAGTTCACTTGGGCAATGGAGAACCTGTCGGGTAATACATGGGCGAGACTTGGCTCAATCCCTTAGTATTGTCCCTAGATGATTCCAAAAGGGTGGTGCACAAGTTTCCATGAGAGGACAAGGTGGCGCGCAGGTGTCTTCATTTTCCTTAAGGGTTGGACACTTAGGCACACAAGGGTTGATGAGTTCTAACACTTAGGCCTTATTCTTCTTATTTATAGCTTCCATTCTAGGCAAAATATTTCCTTATAAGTGTTTGAAAGACATTAGACAAAGACATGGGAGACCAGAGCATGAATCTGAGTTTTGGAAAATTCGTCCTCGAAATTGGGGGCCCACAGGGGCTATTTATTAGCCACTGAGCACCTTGGTAAAAAAAGAAAAGGACACGCAAGTTACATGTGTGACCCATATGTGGCACACAAGTGACTTACGCGACCATAATGAAACTTGCACAGCCCATGCTTAAAAGGTTCCTTGGTCATGCCTTTGTCAATTTTTGATGTTCTTCAAATGATGACACTCTTTGTGCATAAGGAATTTGCCTTTTCAATTCGTTAGACACTGTGACGAAAAGGACCGTCAACAGACCAACATATTCTTCTATTTGAGTTCTCTTTTAAAAATTATTTCAACTAGACAAAAAAAAATGTCACCCTATTAATCTCTTTATTGGAGGAGGTGTAGAACATCTATTTGATGGGATGATGTTGAGGAACAAAAACTTCATGGTCCTGAAATGGTCAAGGAAATGAGGTAAAAGGTCAATACCATTCGACAACACATCAAAGCCACTCAAAGTTGAAACAATACCTATGTTTATAAATTTCGATGATACCTAGAGTTTGATGTTGGATAAAAAGTATTCCTATGGATATATCCATGGAATAATGTTATGTGATTTGGGAAGAAGGAATGGTTAGTTCAAAATACATTGGTCCCATTGAGATCCTTGATCTCATAAGAGAAGTGGTGTATCAACTTTCACTAATTCCAAACATATCTCAAGTAAATGATATATTCCATGTATCACTCTTGAGAATGTACATACAAGAACCCACACATGTACTAAATCTATATTTGGAACTATTAGAGAATTATTGTTCCTATGAAGAGAAATTAGTGAAGAAATTAGATCATAGAGAAAAATATATGTGGAGTAATAAAATTCAATAGGTCAATGTGTTGAGGAGAAACCGCTTGTTTGATGAAAAAATGTGTAAGCCAGAGGAGGTGCTGAAATAGAGTTACCGTCATACTTGTTAGTATGGGAAAAGAAAATTATGAGGGTGAAATATTTTACGGTGGGGAGATTGTAACAACAAAAACAATTATAAATAACATTACGCATTTAGTTTATTTAAGTGTGTCGTCAAAAAAAAGTTTATAGAAAACACATAATCTTATTTGGTTTTATTATAACCTATCATATTTAATATACCATTGAGAATAATTACCATTACTAATATAAATATTTGGAAATGATCAATGAATTTGTATAATAATAGGGTTTAAACAAATCGAGTTGAATGAAACAAATGAAGTGATGACCTCAACCAGTAAGATTGTACCATATAAATCCCATTTATCAAAGATTACAATTGAGATATCATATCTTTTATTTTCCCTTGAACAAGCCAATTCCGAGATCTAATAACTTAAGCATGAGAAAAACTATTAATGGGATATGTTCAAGCTCATCGAGATCACAACCCAAACCATAGGTGTCGAACCACCCCATGAATGTCTCACCATCACACACATTACTCTTAGGTCATTTTTTGGTGTATTAACTAGATATGTGTAAAGACCCTAGAAATATGATAATATACATTATTTTTTATAGGATATTTAATGTATTTTCAACCTATTATTGATGCTATATAAATGGGGTTTTTTATTTATATAAGAAGAAATATTATTTTTGATTAATATTCTAATTCAATTAAATAATTTATTTTGATAAATCGATGGATTTTAGAAATAAATAATATTTTAATAAAATATTATTTTTAAATATTTTTTATTAAATATAAATGATCATATAATTTTTATGAAATCAAATGTACATTTTTAAGGGTTCAAAAACTACTTTATTCAAAAAACACAACATTTATTAATAAATGCCTATTGTATTTTAAAATTGAAAATTTACATATCTAAATATTTGTTTATTTTAATTGAATATTATTATTGGAATCAGAGCAGTGAAATTATCCAATGGTGTTGTTTTCTTAATTTTGCGAGACAGTTGAATTTTCCGGTAAAAATTAAAATCCCGAGAAATAGATTTTGTGTATTATGACCCAATAGTGATGTAATAAATACTGTGAAAGGTATCCACAAAAGAATATATATTTTCTATTTAAAATAATTATATTTTAACTTTATTTGATAAATTTTATGAACTAATTATGAATCATCCAAAACCATGAATATATTTTATGGTTTTAAAATCATTACTTTATGAGTATAACTCATCTCTACTAAAAAAGGGAATAATTTTACTTATTTTGGCCCTTGGAATTATACAATTATTAAAAAGGTAACATTTGGAAGAAACCTTGAGAAAAATGTTAAGGGTTTTGTTTTTTGTTATTTTATTAAGTAGAGCCCAAAACCTAAATAATAAAAAAATCCCCCTCTTTTCCTACACCACCTAAACCAATATCCCATTTATCTTCACTAAAAATATTTAGCACATATCCATACTCTTCCTTACACTATATCGAGTTCTAAAAAAAATCCTAAAGCTATAAATAATCCTCTATCATGCATTTATGTTACACACTCAAGTGAGGGATCATTTTCTTTTCTCCTCATTACTTAAGTATCTTCTTTACCATTCACATTTTGTCTTCATTTATATATGAAGGGATATATTATTACATCCCCCCTTACTGTCCAATTTAAATAAAAATTATGAGATATTACTTTTTCTCTAATCAATCCATTTTTTGAATTTTTATGTGATGACATTCTGCTACAAAAATTTCTCTGCGACAATACATGCCAAAACAATTATGTAGTGAATACCACACCCATTTACCATCAAGGGTATTCAAAATTATGAACTTATACCTATTTTAATTGGGACTTATATGTATTTATTACACACTAATTGATCATGTAATTAAATATAACCATGAATGAATCCATGTTTTATGATCTATATGGAAGACATAATAATGAGAATGAAATGAAAGTGATGGGTGTGCCTAGAATTATAAAGCGTTTCAACACATTAAGTAATTTTTAGTTTCATGAGACATCATTTTGGGATATGGATTGAACCTAATTACTTAATGGGACTTTTTATACCATGATTTTTTGGCGATTTATCCGTGGCATTTGTTTATGATGTTGTGTTTTAAGTTGTTTCCACATTTCCCATGTTATTATTATCATTTTTTATCATGCCTTATTTTACATGTTCTTTTTATTACCCATTATTATTAATATTTTCTAATGTGTATTACCTTATTCAGTTCAATATATTTTCATTCCATTAATGGGATTAATTGATCAGCACTTTCTTATGTATATCCCAGGGTTATCTCGTGCAGCTTTAAATTCCATGGTATTTTATAAGCATATTAAGGATGTTTTGAATGATGTTGTTGTATCCCATGTTCATGATGTAATTCTACAAAAATAATAAAAAAAGTTAATATCATTCAATATCATTCATGTTTTATTATCTGTACTTTAATTTAAGAAATAATTAATTTATTTGAAACAAATAATAGGGTTTTTATACTCATGAATCTCGATATATCAAGGATTAAAATCATCTCCGTTTCTCCATGACAACTATATAGACCCTAGGTATCTTGGTAATACCAATCATATACACATTATATAATCTATCATTAATGTAAAAATCCTAGGTATGAACTGGGGATCTCCAAATAATTATAATTATACTCTTAATCCCTAGAGCCTAAAGAACAAGATCCTAGAAATGTTTTCATTCAATGGACCCATGGTGTCTTGAGAATCTCATGTCAATGAAATGTGAACTTTTTATTTGTTGGGAATTAATCATATGTAACAATATTCAGATTCTGGGAATCATATCTTTGAATAAAAAGAAATATCATTACATCATATAAGGCTTAAAATTTAAATAGTAAGAATCAAAAATGTGCATCCATGATAATGTTGTCTCGTGAGTAATATGACACATCTAACACATGAATCTAAAAATATAAATACTTAGAATAACCACTAGAAATTCACAGTGTCACCTTTACATCACATCAGTACCATATATCAGGTCCCAAATATCACATATGGGCATCCCTATATGGATAAAAATAAACAAGTGAAGCAATAAATAAAATTTATGGATTGGTCAAATTCAAAAACCATTTATCACATTTAACGTCCCCTCATGATGCAATAATAAATATTGATTATAAGGTGAAACCTCTTTACATCTCATCCCAAATACATAAAAACCCACTCAGGGTTGGTCCAACACTAGAGTATCAACTTGGGTCCCCTCAATCACATCCAACAATAGACACACTATTGAGGGTCTTTAGTCTCAAGCAATTCACTCGGAAAAATCCCATACCATTGAGGGTTTCACACTCCTCAAACGATCTATATACATCACATGACATCATTGGACTCAATGTGTTATTTCTATAAGTGATATGCCAATGATGTGGCGTATGTCCGACATTATCCCTCAAGTTTTTGGCACCAAGATTTACGGAGATAAGGCATCCCATTAAGACAAAAATGGCCTATAGGGGACTATAATATTCATATACCATCCTCATACATAAGGATGTATCTAAGAATCCACAAAATATGGTCTTGTAAGTCCTTCTAGGGTCGCTCCATAAAATCAGTCCCAAACTCTCCTCTTGGAGGTGTCCAAAGAACTTTCAGAATGGTAAAATATTCCTTATTAAATTTAATCTATTTTATTAATGCCCAAAGGGTTTTCTTTACTGTGGATGTATAGTTATTACAAACCTTGTCTATTAGAGGGAATAGAATCAGCATAGTGTAATAGGTAAACAGTAGTCTAGTGATGATGTTCCTTTTATTCTTAGGAACTATTGCAAATATAATAATTTAATTTAAATTTAAAACTGTGAATTATATTAAATAATTAAATTAATTAATGTCTTTACACCATACTATTGAAATTGTATGTATACATGCATAACATTTTTGGATCAAATATGTAGATGTAAATGTATATTATATGGATCAATATAATAGGGGGTGAATTGTATGTTTAAAAACATTGAGTTTAAACACTTAAAGAGATTATTTTAAAAGATATTAAACTAATACAATTCAAACAACCACAATTGTATTGAATAAAAAGGTATGAAGTAATGTAATACTATTAAAGAAGTGAAGTAATTGTATTAAATATGAATACAATGATCAGAGTAACACAAGTGGGAGATTCTACCATAATGCGTATAGAATCTATTAATACAAAATGTAATAGAGTAATTGTAATTGAGACAATTACAATTGAAAGTATAATGAATAAAGAAAACAATACAAATTCCTTTATAATACAAACAGCAGCGGAAATGTAAAAGTATTACAATTCTTTTGACCCAAAGAAAAGGGTTATCCTTTCTCCATTTGGCTACAACCTCCTTACTGTACATAGGCTTATTCTTTGTCTTTGAGATGGTTTGTGGATCAGACTTTTGAGGAACAAAAATAGAAGGAATGTCTTTGGCTGGCATAGGTGCTGATTGATTTTGAGCTGATTCAGCTTCTACATCTCTTATAAAGAGTTTTGAATTTGGATCAAAACAAAAATTCAGCTTTTTCCTCGTACCCTTACTAATCCAAGATGGCTTCAGATCTACCAGGTTTCCTTTCAAAGGAGTGTTTCAAAACTTCATGCTCTCAAGAATAAACTTTGTAAGGATGGTTGGATACATAATCATTTGGGACCTAATCCCTCCCGTCTTGACATTATTAATGGTTTCAAAAACATACCCCATGAGATTTACTTTTCTCATGTTCACAAGATAGTCAAGCATAAAAATATCAGAAACTTTCAGAGTTTCTCTATCCCCTTTCCTTGGGATAAGAAACCCTTGCATCCATAAAGTCACAAACCGATTGTTCGGAGAATAATGAGCCACTTTTCTCTTCTCTTCATTTATAACAAACAAATACTTCTCAACACTTTCTCTATTAAACGTATTGACTTCCTCTGGTAGTTTATGAGATGGACAAAAATATTCCCCTTCTATTGGGACATTCAGAAAATGAGCCTCTTGTTTCATAGACATAGACAACTTTCTATCGTACACAGCAAAATTGATAGTCATGTCTTTGTCGAAAGATATGGTTTTATAGAACTGACTGACTTCATCAAAGAGAACCGAATCTTGAGAAATAGGTCTTTCGACACATAAATTCTCCCATCCTTGAAACAAAATGATTCTTCTGATTGTGGAATCATACGAATCAAAAAAGTCCCGAGAAACTAAAATTCCATGAAAAAGTCTTTCTCTAAAAAATTATTTGAAGACATTTCGGCGGGAGTATTAGCAGAGGAATGAGACATATAGGTGCTGCCGATGAAGGATCACACGATGATTTAAAACCAGTGGAGCAGAGCTTCACCTCAAAACCTGAAAAACCAATGTGGGTTTGGGGAGGGGGGGATATTTATAGGTGATATAGGGGTGACCGTTGATCTTCTACGGTCAAGATTAGAGGAAAAAAGATCAATGGTTAGGATTAAAGAGAAAGAAAAAAATGGAAAGTACCTGCCGGAGAACGTAAGGTAATTGCTAGTTTTGGTAGAGTTAAAAAGAAAACACAATTGTATGAAGTAAAAGAATACTATCAATCTTCATAACGATGGAAAACAAAGTCGTTACCATTAACTGACAAGCCGATGGAAAACAATCTTGTTACCATGAACTGACAAGCCGATGGAAAATAATATTGATACCATGACCTGAAAAGCCAATGTAAAACAATCTCGTTACCATGAACTGACAAGCCGATTTAAAACAAAGTCGTTACCATTAACTGACAAGTTGATGGAAAACAATCTTGTTACCATGAACTGACAAGCTGATGGAAAACAATCTTGTTACCATGACCTGACAAGCCGATGGAAAACAATCTCATTACCATGAACTGATAAGCCGATGGAAAAAAATCTCATTACCATGAACTGACAAGCCGATGGAAAAATATCTTGTTACCATGAACTTTCGATATGATGGAAAAGGGATTCATTACCATGATCAGTCGATATGATGGAAAAGAAATTCATTACCATGATCGGTCGATACGATGGAAAAGAAATTCATTACCATGATCGGTTGATACGATGGAAAATAAATTTGTTATCATGATAGGTCGATACGATGGAAAAGAAATTCATTACCATGATCGGTCGATACGATAAAACTGTCAATACGATAAATAGAAAAACAAATGATACGATAAAACTGTCAACACGATAAACAGAAAAGTAAATGATACGATAAAACTTTCAATACGATAAACAGAAGAAAAAAATGATACGACAAAACTGTCAATACGATGAATAGAAAAGTAAATGATACGATAAAACTGTCAATACGATAAACAGAAAAACAAAAACACATACCAAGAGAGTAAAAAAATAAATATCATAAGATAAAAAGAAACATAGTAAGAAAAAAAACATAGTAAGAAATGTCCTCCCCCTTTCAAAGGGAGTTGTTTGATGTAAGGAGAAAAGTAAAACAGGAAGTGTATATGAATGATTATTTTAATGTAATCATTCCTAGCTTCAGTTTTATAAACATAGACCTATCAAAAGGTAATGGTTTTGTAAAAATGTCATCAAGTTGTTCTTGCATTCCGATAAATTGTAGAATAGTATTTCCTTTTTGTGTGTGATCCCTAAGAAAGTGATTCCTAACATCTATGTGTTTAGCACGAGAGTGATATGCTGGGTTCTTACTAAGAGCTATGGCACTAGTATTATCATATAGAATTTGAGTTTTGGAGAAACTCAATCCATAGTCAGTGAGTGTGTGTTGCATCCATAACACTTGAGCACAGCAACTTCCAGCTGCTACATATTCAGCATCAGCAGTGGAAAGTGCAACTGAGTGTTGTTTCATACAGGACCAAGAAACAAGTGAATCTCCTAAGAAATGACATGTTCCAGATGTACTTTTTCTAACCATTCTACAACTACCAAAGTCAGCATCTAAAAAACTTTTTAAAACAAAATCATCTCCCAAAGAATAAAAGAGACCTAGATCCATAGTGCCTTTTAAATACCGAAATATTCTCTTTACGGCTTTTAAATGAGACTCTTTTGGATTAGATTGGTATCTCGCACATAAGAATACATAATACATTAAGACTGGTTGACTAGCTGTCAAGTATAGAAAACTTCCTATCATACGTCTAAAGATTGTTTAATCTACTGGTTTCCCAGTTTCATCAAGATCAAGTGTATTTGAGGTACCAATTGGAGTGATAATACTTTTAGTTTTGTCATGTCCATACTTTTTGAGTAAGCCTTTAATATACTAATGTTGAGATATATATGTCCCTTCTGGTTTTTGAGAAATTTGATAACCTAAAAAGAATGTTAACTTACCCATCATACTCATTTCAAACTTGGACTTCATTAAATTTGCAAAAGAATCAGTTAAAGATTTCTTAGTTGATCCAAATATGATGTCATCAACATAGATTTGAACAATCAAAACATTTTTATTTTCCATTTTTATAAAAAGGGTTGGATCTGCAGTACCTTTTGTATTATTGTTTTGTAAAAGAAATCTTGTAAGTCTATCATACCATGCTCTAGGGGCTTATTTAAGACTATATAGAGCCCTAGTAAGTTTGAAAACATGATCAGGATGTTTTATGTCTTGAAAACCAGGATGTTGTTCGACAAAAACTTCTTCTTGAACAAAAACATTTAGAAAAGCACATTTTACATCCATTTGAAAAAGTTTGAAATTAAAGTATGTTGTAGAGGCTAATAGAATAAGAATAGATTCAAGTATAGCTATAGTAGAATATGTTTCTTCATAGTATATTCCCTCTTGTTGATTATATCCCTTAGCAACAATTCTTTCTTTATTTCGAACAATGATTCCATTTTCATCAAATTTGTTTCTGAAAACTCATTTTACACCAATTACAGTTGTTTCTTTAGGTCTTTCAACTAAAGTCCAGACTTGATTCCTCTCAAATTCATTTAGTTCATCTTTCATTGCTTTGATCCAATCATCACCACCTAAGGCCTCACTTGGACTTTTAGGTTCAAATTGGGAAAGAAAAGCAATATGTTCTATTTCATTTCTTAAGGAATTTCTGGTCCTTACAGGTTGATTTACATCACCAATGATGTTATCATTGGGATGATTCCTAAGAAACAATTGATTTGGGTTTTGTAAAACCTATTCATCAAAATGTGGTAGAAAATATTCTGTGGTAAATGTTTCAGAAGTATCTTCTTGAATATTTTCCTTATCAGAAGGATCTTCTATCAAAGGTTGATAATCAGTTTTTGAAGACACATCTGAGGATATAGGTTGGGATGATTTAAAAACAAAAGGATCAGATTCATCAAATTTCACATGTACTATTTCTTCAACAGTACAAGCTTTTTATTAAAAACTCTATAAGCCTTAGTAGTTGTGGAGTAACCTATAAATATCCCTTCATCAGATTTTGGTGTGAATTTGTGTAGATTATCTTTCGTATTCAGAATGAATACTTTGCACCCAAAAACTTTAAAGTATGAAACTCTAGGTTTTCGGCCAGTCCATAACTCATAAGGTGTTTTATTAAGAAAAGTTCTAGTTAAAACACGATTTATAGTATAACAAGAAGTACTAACAGCTTCAGCCTAGATGTCCTTAGCAATTGAGTATTCACTCAACATGGTTCTAGTCATTTCCGGAATAATACAATTTCTTCCTTCAACAACACCATTTTGCTGAGGAGTTCTTGGAGCTGATAAATTTTGATTAATACCTTTCTTACTACAAAAAGATTCAAATTCTGAATTTTGAAATTCACCACCATGATCACTATGAATAGTAATCAATGGTAGGTTTTTCTCATTTTTAACTTGGTCTCTAAAAGTTTTGAAATAGGAAAAGGCTTCAGATTTCTTTGTGAGAAAATAGACCAATGTCAATCTTGTAAAGTCATAAACTAAAACAAATACATAGTATTTGCCTCCAATGCTTCCAGATTGTGAAGGACCAGAAAGATCCATATGTACTAACTATAATGCATTAGAAGTGGAAACTTCATTAACTGATTTAAATCTAGTTTTATGTTGCTTTCCAAATTGACAAGGATCACAGACTTTTGAACTATCATATCTAAGGTCCGGTAATCCTTTTACAAGTATTTTATTTGAGAGTTTACAAAGGTTTCTTAGATTACAGTGTCTTAATCTTCTATTCCATAGCCATGAATGGTCTTCTATTGCACTTAAGCAGGGTAAATTTCGGCTCCTAAGGTCTTCTAAGTTAATAGTGTCTACATTCTCTTGCCTATGGGCAGATAGAATGAACTCATCCTTGGAATTGTGAACTAGACACTTATCATTCCTAAAATTCACAAGGTAACCTTCATCACATAATTGACATATGCTTATGAGATTGTTCCTAAGACCTTTAACAAACAAAAAATTTAAGATAAGAACTTTTCCAAGAAAAACACTATTACTGATACCAACAATCATTCCTTGAGCATTATCTCTGAAGGTAACTTTTCCACCTTTTGTTTTGATAACCTTTTCAAAGAGATCACTAATTCTAGTCATGTGATGAGAACAACCACTATCCATGTACCAAATATTTTTGTTGGTACACTTCTCATTTTCTTGAAAAAGAAATAATTAGCTTTTCGAAATCCAAACTTGTTTGGATACAGAATGGTTAGATAACAAAATTTTAGGAATCCACATTTGTTTTACAAAATAAGATTTATGAAATCCTAAAGATTGATTTTTATTGAGAGAACACTCTCTTCTCCAGTGTCCACCACATTGGCACATAGAACAAAAAGCGATTTTTTGTGGAATAAAATAGTTATTACTAAAAACAGGTTTGGAATGAGTATAACCAAGACTAGAATGATTTCTCAAAGGTCTAATTTGAGAATACATCTTGTCAAAGTTTTTCTTTCCATGAGTAAAGTTTGAAAAACATTTCTATAAGGAAAAAATTTTTGACTTTAGTTTTAAAACTATGTTTTTATTTTCCAAAACATTTTATTTTGAACTAGTGTTAGGCTCTAAAACATTTTTCTTTGAAATCACAGTTTCTAGGTCTTTAGAAAGTTATCCTTAGCAGATTTTACTTTCTCAAGGGTTTTTAAAAGACTTTCAAAATCAGAATTTTTCACATCAAGATCATTAAAACGATTCGATACTTCTTTAGTTAAAAGTGAAATTCTAGATTCTGCTTTCTCAAGATTCTTCTTGAGTATAGAATTTTCATTTTCAAGTAATTTAGAAAATCTAGATACTTCTTCAAAAGAGGGTAATGTATCATCTTCTGATGATGAAGATTCATCATTTGAAGATTCATAATATTTATCATCAATATAATTTTAATTTAAAGAGAAATTTGTAATAGCTTCAGCATTGTGTACCTTAGCCATGAGACAACGATCTTCAACTGGTAATCTGGCTATAAGTCCAATATTCCTTCATCCTGAGGAATCATATTATGAATAATCATCTGAAGAATCACTACCACTTGCACTCCAAGTATCATTTTCCTTCAAGACTTTTTTTGTCTTATAAAACCTTTTCTTGTTTCTTTCAGAGTGTTTCTCTTTTCTGTATTTCCTCTTCAGTAAAGGACAATCAGGCCTTATATGTCCTACTTTCTTACATTCATAACAAGTTACCTTTGAGTATTTCTTATCCTTCCTATCTTTATTTTTTTATCTATATAGGAACTCTTTCTTTCCAACAATCTTGTTCATCCTTCGAGCAAGATTGGCTAGCATATTATCTGAAAGATCACAACCACTTGAATCAGATATAACTATCTTGGATTTGGATCTTGTAATCCTTTCAGGTGTTTTATCTTTAGATGTAAAGGCTACACTTCCATTCCCATTCTTCTTCTTGCTGAAATCAGCATCTCTTTTCATTCTTGTCTCGTGCTGTAGAAGAGTTCCAAAGAGTTCATCATGAGTAATCTGGGAAACTTTTTTGTTTTCATCAATAGTTGTCCTTTTTGACTACCATTCATTTGGAATTATATATATAATATTATCTACTAGAGATTCATCATCAAGGCCTTTTTCTCCCATATATTTTAATCTGTTGACAATTGTCATAAATCTTTGTTGCACTTTACATACTGGCTCTCCATAAGGAAAAAAAATCCATGATACTCTGCTCGAAACATTTCTCTTCTTGTTTCTATAACCTTGGATGTACCAAAATGAGTGACTTCTAATTTCTTACAAATACAGTTGGCTGCTTCACATGAAGATATCTGACTGTATATATTCCTGGTCATAGAGCATAATAAAGTATTGCGTACCTTGTAATTAAGTTTATATTCTTGCTTCTCTTGGTTAGTGAAGGTACTGACTTCTTTGTCAGGAATTTTGTAACCTCTAGTAAGCATTATAAAATTGTCTACACCTGTATCGATCACAAAAGTCTTAATACGATCTCTCCAATACTCATAATCATTCCCATCAAAGATTGGTGGTCTAGAAGGATTTAGATTGTCTATTGACCCAATATTCATTCCTGTCATCTAAAGAAACAGTATCTTTTCCACTCCACACGTTAGTGTAGTAAGTAGTTAAAAAAATATGAAAGAAACAAAAAAAGTAATACAAATATGAATAGCAGAGTCAGTACGATACAATTAATAGAGTCAGTACGATATGATTGACAGAGTCAGTATGATATGATTGACAAGGTCAGTACGATACGATTGACAAGGTCAGTATGATACGATTGACAAGTTCAGTACGATACGATTGACAGAATCAGTATGATACGTTTGATAGAGTCATTACAATATGATTAAAAAGACATTTCTGATTTCCAAAACAAGATATAGAAGTCAAAAGAGAACTTTTGACTCAACAAACATATCATGCATAAATCCATAAGTCTTATATTAAGACCACTAACCTCATTATGTATTTTATTCCATTACTTTCCAATGTTCGATGATTGCTTCCCAAGATCTTATAACATTATCCATGAAAAAAACACATTCCACTCTAAAACATGAGCTCCAAACTCAATAAATATAATGAAAATTTATTTATTATGACATTTTAACTAATTAATCAAATATTATATAATGATTAATAATGTTGGATAACACATCACATTGTTGTGTCACACAGAAACCAAGTCCAAACAACTACGAGTGGAAAATATGAGTCCCACAAAACCAACACCAGAAATATCACTAGTAGGAAATGGTGAATCAATTTCAAAAATAATTTAATTTAACAAAAAATACTAATAAATTTGGTTCCATAAAATACTATCCTTAAAATAAGAAACTTCAGTATGGAAAATTCGTCTCAAGACACCCTCTACAAAAGATGCATGAAATTACATTCATATTTGTATGATTCCAAACTAATTTGGTATAATCAACTCTAAATTAGTTAAAAAATGTAAATAAAATTAGATAAAAATTAATGGGAGTGTGATAGAATATATCCGGATTAATATATGTGCTTCAAATTAGTGGTAATTACACCAAAACTCCACCCCAATTATGGTGGGTCAAGGGAGAAATGAAGGGGGACCACCCCTTCCCATGTAGAAAAACTGGAGGAGAATAGGGGGTACACCTGAAAATGGAAGGAGAAATGTGTAATTTCCCCCTTAAATCCCTAAATTATAGCCAATACATTGAAATATGATATAGGTGGCTCCCAGGTGGTAGTATCCCCACAACTGTAGTAGTAGGCTAGTTGGTGGAACCTATAGGGATGTATCTACAATTTCCCAGGATACATGCATGCTGGTGGCTATAGTATACAGACCCATACACTCCATCCTTCCTCTGATACATCTAGATCCCAATGGTATGCCTCTATAACCCTGTCTCTCATCCAAAAAAAATCATTTTCGACTCCCAAACTCTCAAGATTTCATTCTTATGTTCATTTTAAAAATTTGATACTCCACCAACCAAAAATACAAATTTAACATTAAATTAAAACATGTAAATATGTTGGACCTTACAAAATTCACCTATGTAATTTATAATGTTAGAAATAGTTGAGGGTTTACAAAGATAGTATTATATGACACAATTTTGAAAACACTAATGATGAATTTTCATGAAATGTTTGATCCAAATGTATCAGCTCTTGAAGATAGATATGACCAAACAACTTATGAGTAACATAATATACTCCTTACATATGAGATTATAAAATAAATAAATTTCAAAAATAAATAAACATATGAAATTCCCTATGAATCCATGAAAAATGGAAAAGTAAAATAATATAAAAATATATTAGAATTTAACATATATGATAAAGTATTGAACCAAATAGTGACTCTTTTATTAAAGTGATTCAATGTGGAAAAATAGAAAGACAAAGGAATACAATTACTAAAATGATATATTTATGATTGTACTTTACATGTTGAAAAACATTACCCAAATAACATGGTTGAAAAATCAAAACTTGAAGTTTAATATGAGAAGGAAAAATCATAGAAATCATAAAAAAGTAAGAATAAAGAGATTCATCACAACATATAAATGAATAGTTTTGTGGGAAATAATTGGAAGGGTGACTCTTATTGAGGTTCAGATAATGTGTTAACATGATTTTCTAATGTTGATAATGGAATTTATTCATCTAGTAGTGATGAAAATTTTGAAGAAAGTATATAACTTTAGTGGGAGTAGAAAGGTAAGTAAGAAACTTTTATTGGATAGATTATACATCTCAAGAAAGAAATTAAGAAGTTACTAAAGGATAAAAATATCGACATTGGATAAAATGAGGTGTTGATCAAGATGGAATAATATTATCTGGTTCAGATAATTATTTATAAACTAAATACTATTGACTAAGAAATGATGGTGTTTGGTCATGATGAAAATTTTACCTAGAAGGATAACAATCCATCAAAGATACTAATTATTTGTGATGAATGACAAAATGAGATGAAAATGAAAAAGCATTACTTCATCAATTACACTATTGTTAAAGAAAAATATTATCAATCTAGTGACAATAAATCAGTAAAGGAATAAGGTAAATATTCACGAAATAGGATTTAAATCAAACCTATATTTTATAATAGTAAAGATATTAATGAAATTGATGAGGTTTGGGCCAAAGTAATTGTGAAATATTATTCCAAATAAAAAAATCAAAAAAATAAGAACAATCATATTATCCATTAGGAAAGTCATTTATTATAATAAGTTAATGAAAATATAATTATGGATATACCTATAATCAATATGAAATACCAAAATTTAAATGATTTTTTTGGTACTGTAAATTGTATGGACACAAATTCAATTCATGCTAGTATATTATTTCATCAAAAGGAATGATAAGAAAACCAAGTGAGATAATTATTTTATTTACGTATGATAATCCAAAATATAAATATATTGTTACAAGAACATAATAAAATCATTACACTGAGATTATATTTAAATATTTAGAAGAGATGTGTGGAAGGTGCATAAATGGATGTTTTAAATTATAACAAGGAATGGATATTTTTCATGGTAAATTTACCTATGGTGAAACATAGAAAAAATATAATGGTCTTACAAAATAAATATCAAGAAATATTGAGGATGAAAGGAAAGAGGGTGAGAAACATAATCAATGTAATAATTTCATGAAATATTACTTGATAGTCCGACCTGATTAAATTACATAGGATTAAAATGAAGGGAGAAAAAATAAGTAATAAGATTAAATAAAATCAAGTAGTTACTGAAAAAAATTGATGACTTACATGAGTAATACTTAACTAGTTATGACATTAAGATTCAAAATAATTAGTGTGAACGGTGAGGAAAAGCTCAACATGGGCTGAAGAATTGTTTGAAAAATTTACCATCTCATTAGGAACACATAATAAGGTAGATCCATGTATGAAATTATGAAACTACCTTGGTTATGGAGGTTGAGAATAAAAATATTATCAAAGAGTTTACTCATGGGGATAGTAGAAAAAAAATTGGAGGCTATTAGTAAGGGAAAATTCCCCACATGAGAAGGATGGAATTAAAATAACGAAGTGCCCCATTATAAACAAATACATAACTATTTCAACCACAGTCTCATAATTATTCTATTATAATGAGAATCAAATTATTTGAATGAGGGTTTTAGTCACTAGACAGAAAATAAGAATTTTTTTGGAGTATTTTATAATGAATGAATAGTACGAGTGACTATATCCCTTGAAGGGGAGAAAAATGAATATGGAACAAAAAATATATCATAATATGTGTGAATCAAAAAAAATTGGGCAATATAGATAGACCAATAAAAATTGGAGGATTTATGTTTGAATGTATCACTAATATCCTTTGATATGATTGTTTTAAATGAAATAATTATAGGGGTATGTTTGTTGTACAAATCATGAGATAAAGTGAGAGTCGTTTTAGTTTCACTATAGCTATCTTGATGTTATAGTTGAATGATATATATGATAATATGTAATTAATAATGAATATATTTTTGAATCCCCTTGAATTGTATTTTGAGCATGATTACACATGAATGATATTTTATATACATAAATTATGGCCTTTATTGCATTTATCTTGTTTTCTACATCAGATTATCCAATGTATACTTATAGTAAATTGGATAAGGGATTTTTTCTAAGTGAATGTTGTTGAATAATCCCTTTAAAAATTGGATATATGCTATTTTTTTAATATTAAAAGAGTTAAGAGAAACCATTTTATCAGTTCATTTCAAGGGATATGAATTAAGGATACAATGTCCCACAATGAAATTTAATTTATTATCAATAAGGGGGAGAATATAGATTGAAATAAGTTTTTTATGGTTTAAAAAAAAACCAAAATTGGATATTGTAGTGCCTAAAGTGATTGATTTAATTTGTTGTCATTATGTCAATTTATAATGGGTGATGTAATAAATGATGTCTATATGATTTTTATTGAATAAATACTTAATAACGATATGTAATGATTTTTTTGTATCCTAATGTAAATAATGGAAAAGTGTTAGTAGTTGTCGAGAAACTGTCTAAAACATATTGGAAGTGGTTTCATGTTTATTGAGGAATTATGAAGAGGGTTTGATGTGTCCCTATATGGAAGTGATGTATGTCTAGAAATAAGAAACAGAATGGATCTAAAAGCATGACTTAATGTTTTTTCAACTGTTAATTCAGTATATGTGAACATAAAGTGGTGATGTATAACAACATACAAGTTCTAAATAAAAATGTATTGTTATTGTACATAATAATTATATAGGTAATGTGTAAATATGTGGTCCAATTATTTAATCATTAGTTGAGATGTATGCAGTTTAGATATATGATCGATCAATAATGTTGATTTTTTTTCATGTATTAAATCCATTTCTACAGTTTATTTTTTATTCACATGATTATTCTGTAAAATAAGTGACTCACTTCACTTGTTTGGTCTATTTATTAGTACTAATGTTCTATTATATTTTGGATGAAGTTCTGAGTTTTTAGAATCTATATATTCTAAATAATTGAGATTTAGACAATGCTTGTGATTTTTTACATGGATTCAAGTATCATTATTTTTCAAATGGATTTTGATTTAAGATGTTGAGAATCAAAGAATTAAACTATAGGTGCTTTTGGGGTAGAACATACTATAGTAAAAATTGAAGCTTGTTTGTTTGATATTCCTTAAATTATTATGTTTCTATATTCAATTTTTAAATGAGAACAATTTGGTAATGAATAAAATTCCTCCCCATAACAATTATTTTCCATTAAAGAAATTACTTTTCAATGGATTACTTCCAGGAAGAATGTAAGTCTTCACTGATCATAATTATTTGAAACACTTATGGTATATATATTATATTAAGTGGGGTTTAACAACCACATGAAGATGTTACACGTAGTAGTAATGTGCATTCCATCAGGCATGCATACATGGATAAAAATATTCGGAGTTTTAAATAAAATGGATTTTGTGGAGATTTTGTGAACGTAATATTAAAATATCTTTGAATTAAATATCCCAAATCATTGAGAGATTTAAAACCAATATTTGAATAAATGGTAAAAGTATAATGAATGAATATTATCATTGACTGGATAAATTAAAGATATCTCCTACAACTAATGGTCATACAGTTTATATATTTTTAATATACATAATAATATTCATTTTGTATTACTTTTGTGAAAATATATATGGTAAAGTTATCAAAGGAAGTGTAGAGGAATCATTGAGATAAATCAAAAATCACCATGCAATAGATTTTTGATAACCTAATAATCTATGATATGGAGGAGATAGAACTTGTCAATGAAGCAATATATTTAATAAAGATACAATCTTCTATTATCCCAAGTATTTTTTAAACATAAGGAATATCTAGATCACTTATGATCTAGTGGAAGTCTCATGATCGGTAGACTTTATCAATACTATCAACTATTTATGATCTTAAAATATATGTAAAAAATTAAATCTTTTGATCTATCTACAATTAGAAAAGGACATGATTATGAGTTATTTATAACACCATGATAAATTTTAAGAAATTTTGTTTTCTAAATAATCTATTTAATTAATTTTGTATCTTCTAGTGGAACCTAAAATATATAAAATCATACAGAACTTTATGTTGTAAATAATTGTTGGTGATAGTGGGGAATCCTTTTCAGGGGGTTTAACTTACAAAGAAAGAATTATTCCTTTTATTTTAACCTTTTAAATAATTTTTTATTGTCCCCATTTCTTTTGTTATTGAACATTAGGTGTGGTTTTCATAAATCTTTAAGTAGATAAAAGACTTAATAGGTTTTTTTGAGTTTAGAAGAATTCACAAAATGAGTGAACCAATATCTCACCCCCTATCAATGTTTCCAAATGAGTCCTTGGGATCCATGAATAATAATAAGCGATGAGTATTTTATTAACATAATACTTATTGGTTTTCTAATTCAATAATATGGTTTTTATGTTTAAGTATCAGTCATATTATTTAATATAAATCAAATATTCATACATAATCCTAGGCATTTTATTAATCATCAAACCCCTCATAAAACATGGCAAAGAGAGTTATTTAGTGGTGATATGATGGCCATGTTTATAAAGCGGGAGGAATAGATTTTACAAAAAACCATAATAGTTTAAAAGTTTACCTAAATCTGATAATATATGACTAAAAAAATTAATTATGGTTAAATAATGTGATGTTTTATGAAAAGACTTATTTTGAAAATGATTACATATTGAAATTATTTCTCAATTAGATTATTAACATTCTATTAATTTTCCATTAATTATTTTTTTTAAAATATATGTTTCAATTCCACCCCCTTTATTATTTTAAAAACCTGCAAATTTTATAAGTTATATCAAATATGAATTTTAAATAATTATGTGTGGAAGGGGTTAGAAAGTGTAACCCTTGATAAATATGATAATTTATATTTTATGATATAATGCCTCTAGCTATAAGTTATATTGTTTTCATGTTAACTTGAGTACTACCGTTGTATGTACTATGTTAGTACTAAAATTGTATGTTTTTGTACCTTTTTACATTCATGGGAATGAATTAATTATAATTTAACATAATAATGTTATTCCATTTTATCCCAATATTTCATTTGTTTTGATTCTCACAAAATTCTCATTGGTTTTAACAAAAAATTTATTCAAAGTGATTTCAGGTTTATAATTGTTATCTATTTAAGTATTATTTAATTTCTATGTATTTTGGTTTAATATATCATATTCATGTTTTGAAAAAAATCCCAAATCAAAATATCATTCGAGTGTGAACATATCTAATGTGCTATTAATATAGACAATTTCCCTCAAAGTTAATTATCCTACACATTAAATTTATATTACTTGTAGCCTCTAGATTTCAAAAATATAAAATAGTAAAATATTATGAAATTCTCACATAAGTGAATAATCATACAATGTATTGAGAAATATCATAAATATAAAATATTCCAATGGTAATTTTTCTATGAATCCAGAATAACTTATGTGATGGATATGTGTTGAAGTAAAATATCCTATGATCTAATAAATTCATAAGATATTTTTTTATCAAATTAATTTATCTTATGAAGATCAAATATCGTACATGTGAATAAAATACCATGTTATCTATAAATTTATAGTATGAAATATAATTTCAATATTTTAAATTGAATAAAAATATCAAATGACATATAAAATCGCATGAGACTACGAAATTATTTCAACGGAAGAAATTCTTGTGAGAATCAAGATATCATTCAAAGGTATAAATATCATATGAAAAGAAATTAGTTTCTAACAATGTCTAAATTTATATTAACTAATAAATTATCTAACTGAAGTCTAAATTATAATAAAAGAAGTAATATACAATGACTAAGATTTATTATAAGGAAAATTATATAGAAAATGATGATAAATGGAACTCATAATTGTTCAATATTTAATTAGATTATTTGTAATCCAAGAAAAGTACACACATACCATACTTGTTATCAAATATTTTGAAGCTAAATAAAATAAATGTATTTAAATAACATTCTTATTTTTATGAACATGTATTGTTCCATGTAAAAACTAATTATTAGTCAATGACTACATTTGTATTTTATATTTCAAAAAAATTCCACTAAAGAAGAATAATTAAATGTTTTTTATCAGTATATTTTCTAGAATATTTAGAAGGATATTAGTTTGAAGTCAAATATTAGTATAGTTTATATAAATATTTATTTAAACAAAAATTCTCTTTTATGAACCCCCTTATATACATTTGAATCATTTTTTTATAAACAAACATCTATTTCTGTTGTAATTTATATAATTTTTTCTATATCTAAAGAACCTCTAGAGGTACACGTTGATTTAATAAATCTATATCAATAGAAATTCTTCATCTTTTATCAGGTGTTTCGTACCACTATATGTAAAACCCATAATCTTTATACATATCTTCTATTTGTAATGTTTAAAATCATTGTAATTATTATGTGAATACAAAACATGTCATATAAAGGGGGGTCCTGGATAAATATCATGGAAAATTTTTAGCATGTTGTTTTTCTTAAACATAATAGTAAAGGTATATATAAAAAGGGGAAGCATATTAAAATTCAATAGGTTCTAGTTGAGTGAATTCTTAAATTGGAATTGGGAATCGTTGTTCCACGAAACTTGATAAAACTCTTGTATTATGCTTTTTATATTTTATTATTTATGTTATATATATTATAATGAAGAGTAGGATATAATTGATTATCTTCTAAATTGAGTAGTTTTATGATGGAAAATTGTTAATGTACTGAATTCACCCCACACCCACTTGAGTAATTCTATAATTCCTTTTTGGATAGTAATTAGAAAAAATAACATTAATGTAATGTTCACAATTTTTATCATCTGAAGACTAAAGAGTAATCTTTTTATAAAATTGAATAAAACAAATAAGTATTTTTTTATGGTTGTAAATCTATAAATCAATGGAGAATATTATATTTTTAGAAAAATAACATGATTTTCTACCTGAAGAATCGTGGGATTAAGGGGTACTCAAAATCAATAAATTTATATGAAATTATTAGGGTTTAACTAAAGAATAGGGATGATATAGACAAATAAAATTTTTATCTAAACTAAAAAATAATTAATACTATTATATGTGGAATTGGAAAAAATTAGTTCAACTAGGTTTCATAGTGTACCACAATTCTTGAATTATTGAAAAATAGTTTTGTATCTTATTAAGGAACTTATAATGTCGTAGGACTATGGCACAACATTGTCAAACACAAATTCAACACCATAAGAATAAAATATGGTTGGATTTTAACTTAAATGAATGGTATACTCATTTAAATTTTCAATGATTTTTCTTATCCTTGTAACTCTAATACCTAGACATGATAAATACTTCAAATTTATTAGAGTGTTAAAATCTAAGTGGCATAGAACATGGAATCTTCAAGAAAACTATCATTTTTCAAGAACCTGAAGATAAAAGACCAAAATTTTACTCTAAAAATATATGAGATTGAGATGCAGGAAAAATGGTATGATGAAAATATAATATAATAATATAATACAAATTTTAACAAATATACTCATATGTATGATAATAATGGAGATGGAAGATCATTTTCATAACAATTAGATCAAAGAAACAATTTTTTTTATGATTTTGATGGAAAACAAGCTCAATTTGCAAGGAAATTCAAAAGGTTTTATAATAATAGAATATGATTAAAAAATACAATAATAATAAATTAATATTGACTACAAATCAAAATATGTTAGATTCTATTAATGTAAGATTGTTGACAATATTCACCATGAATGTATTTGATTTAAATATAAGGATAAATGTGAAATAGATATAGAAAAGTGATTTATTAATGGAAAAAATAAAATTTATGAATCTCACATGTAGATATTTTAAATATATCATTTTTTAATCATGTTCAAAATAATAATTTTAGATATCAAATCAATATAATATTATGGTTTTCCTTTCTTAGAGAGAACAGGTACATCATATTTATTATTATTATTATTCTAATTTTTAATATGAAATTGAAAGACGCACTTATAAAATTTGAAATGACTAATTATTAATGTTAGAATAACACTATGAATCATTAAATAAAAATAATAAGAATCATATCAAATCATATTATTTTATAACTAATGAAAAAATAATTTTATCTAATAAATATTTTGATTTAAAATACCAACTAGATGATCTTGGTTCATGATAGATTATTACGATAAGAACATAAAATAATTAATGGCTAATGTTAAAAGAACTAATTATTTGTTCAAGTTTATTTTCTAAGGGTTTAACTAACTGAATAAAATACTTGGTAAAAATAATATAACCTAATAAGGAATTTTAAACAATACAGATAACCTAATGTTGTATTGTAATTTCTATGCATGCATCTAAAAGTTAAACAAGGTCTAATTTTACCTTTTCCCATTGTGAAATTTATTTTTATTACATTCATTATGATTTTATAAAAAACATGTATTTTTGGTAAAACTGTATTATTTAATTCTAAAAATAAAACCAATTTAATTTTTTTAAAATTTAGAGAAATTTTGGGTCCAAAATATTTTATAGCTAGTACTACTAGAACCAAGATAATTTGGTACCAAAAAAATTATTGTTTATTTTTTCTTTTAAGAGAAAAATCTATAGAAAAATCAATGAAACTTGTTTAATTGAAATTTCATATTCAATAAATATGACGTAATATTTATCTAACATCCTTACACTCTCAAATATTGAAAGAGGCTATGTCACATTTAGTGATAATGCTAAAGTAAATATCATTTGACTTGGAACAATTACTTAACTAGATTCATTCCTTATAAAAAACATTATATTGAAGGCTTAAAGAACAACCTGTTATTTAATTTTCTACCTTTTTTGGTGAAATTTTTATTGACTATTTTAATAATTCTATTTCTATTTTTAATGAGAAATTAATTAAATTTAGAGTATATAGACCTGAAAAAGTTTACATAGTAGATCTTTATTCTGTGTGCAGTCAAAAATTATTATATTTTAATAACATAAAAACAATCTTGGATTATTAATAAAATAATTTGCATTGAAAATTCAATTCCATAATAATATTTGTGAAATATTTTAATTATTATTTATCTTAACTTAATTTTGATAAAAAGAAACTATGTGATGCATGAAAAATGGTTACTAAATATATGTCATCCTTGAAACCAATTAAATTGGTTGAAACTTATAGACCACTTTAACCAATCCGCATGGATCTATTTGGGCCTTATCAAACTATAAGTACTATTGAAAAATAATTTTTTATGTTTTAGTTGATGATTCTTCAAGATTTAAATTGGTTTATTTCTTAATACTATAGAATAAAACACACACTATTTTTATAAATTTATCTATGAATGTAATAAAATTAAAAAGATTAAAAACATTCCATAAGATTTGACCATGGGGAGAGCTTTAATATCGTGAATTTAAATAATTTTTCCCAAAAATTGGTGCTACAAATACCATCTCAACCACAAGGATACCTTAATGGAATTTTTTTGTTTAAAATAAGAAAAATAACTTTCATGAAAATATAAGAAAAATATTATATGAACATAGTATTCTCAATCATTTTCTCTGATGTTGTTAACATAACATGTTATGTCACTAATATTGTTTTAATTACGCGTATATTTATGAAAAGATCTTAGGTATTATGGAAATATATAAAAAAAGTTTCGATACATGAAGGTTTCTTAATGAAGTGTTAATATCTTGAACACCATTGATAATCTTGGTATGTTCGATCCAAATATTGATAAAAGTTGATTTCTTGGTTATTATATAACTTTTATATACTATAAGGTTTTAAACAATAACTCAGGTTTTTTTGAATAATTTATTAATGTAAAATTTGATTAAGCTAATCCCATTGATCACAAACAAAATCAAGCTGATAGATAAGTGATTATTTGTAAAGTTTGAGACGTAAACCTATCTTTGATAACAAACATAATGAAAATATAGAACATGATAAAATAAAATTATGTCCTAAAATCTCTGAATATAAAGAACCAAATATTAAACTTCCAAGATATACTATAACCCATAAAAATCATCTTTTAGAGACTGTTATAGGAAAGGTGTATGAGGTAGTTAGGACACAAAGAAGTATAGGAAACCATCTTGATTTTTATATCATATAATCCCACCACGGACATTAAACTATACATGAATCATTAGAAGTTGAGAGTACCATCTTAGCTATGCAAGAGTAATCAAATAAGATCATGACTGACAAGGTATGTGAATTAGCCTGTAAGCCCTATGATTATCCTATTATCATATATGAATAGGTATTTTTAAATATATAGGATGATCAAGGTGTGATCACTAGAAATATATTTGTTTATATGTCAAAGGTTTTAACATATATAAAGGTAAATACTAGAAAGAAACTATTTCCCATGTTGTTAGAATAGAACCCATTATAATCATTCTTATATATTCATCTTATATTAATTTTAAATTACTTGATATTGATATAAGATATAATTTTCTAACTATATTTTTAAGGGATAATGTTATTGTTGAAGAAGCTCATGGTTTCGAATACCTTTATTTTCCAATTTTTATTTTCAAACATACCAAATAATTTTATGGAATTAAACAAAAACCTAGGGATTATTATGAAAGGATGAATTAATTTCTTTTATCCGATGGTTATTTAGTGGGATTGGAAGACCAAATGTATTTTATTAAATATCCACCAATGGATATTTTTTCTATTCCAATTCAAATTTATGATGTGATACCTAGTTACAAAAATCCAAATTTATTAAAATAAATTTCAAAACACTTTGAAAAAAAAATTGAAATACCAATAATGTGTGGGAATTATTTTATTTCAAATTTACCAAAAATGGTAATGTTTAAAATTAAATATAATTCATAAATGATTTTTTAAGAACCATTCGACTTGAAAGTACAGTGATATATTGAACTCCTATGAGTTCTAATAATAAACATGTATTGGATAAATGTATAAAGCTAATTAAAAATAAGTTTCATTGAAGAATAATTAAGAGTTTTAGTTATCTGACTATATGTAGACATTATATAATTTTTTCAATGAGTCTTTATATTTATATTCAATCAAACCCAATAAAATCTCACTTGACTTCCACCACTAATTATTTAAGGTATTTAAATAAAAATGTTTTTTTATCTTTTAATTTTTTTAAAAACATATTATTTAAAAATAAATTCATATAATGATATTAAATTTGGTGTGTATATATTAAATAGAAATATTATATCAATTAATTTTCAGTTTTTAGGTAAATAATTTGTTTCATGGTATGGTATGATTCAACACTCTATTTCTTTACTAACTACTAAATCTCAATATATTATAGATTGTAGTTTTTGGGCACAGTAGTTGGGGATGAAACACACCTTGATTGACTTAAAATTCCATTTTCATCATCTTTCCATCAATTTTTATTACATTTTTACTATCAAAATTTCCAAGGATCTGATAAGTATATCACAATGAAACATATTGATTTAGCATATCATTATTTATGGTATCATTTATAAAAGTGGATATATCAATAGAGTTCAAAAAATTTTAATATCATAATACGTAGATATTGATAAATCTATTACCGTCTGAAATATTTTATTTTATAAAAAAATGAGTTTGGAAAATTTGATTTTGCATTATTTTATTCTAATTTTTAATTTTATCTGATTAATAAAATATTATAATTTTTTAAATTTTCATCTTAAATATTAATTAATATAAAATTTAAAATATTTTATTTTCCTTTTTGAAATTGTGATTTATTTTTTCAAAATAGTTTTATATCATATTGTGGCATGCAAAACAATTAGTTTTTATAATATTATGTTATTTTTATTGAATCACTTGTAGTGAATCTTCTTTATTCTATGAAGAAGATATTATTAATCATCGAATAAATTTTTTAAAACCATATGATATTTATTTCTCTCTCAAATACGACCCCATATCTCCTTAAACCTAATTTATAAGCTTTTAAACTGCATCTCTCTCTCTATTAAAATGGGTATTTTAAAAATATCATATGATACATCTTCAAAATAATTGAAGATATAAATTTTTTGGATAATGTTTAATATAGAAAAAATAATAAATTTTTTTAGCAATATAACATGGACATGCTTCTAATTAATATTTAAACATCCCCTAATATTTATGATGATAAATGAAATGATTTTTTTTAGTAAATATATTTATTAAAATTCTATGATAATTTTGAGATTATTTTTTGAGACGTTGAGGACTTGATAGTCTCAATGTCGATTAGTAAAACCCCCCAAAATATATTTGGATGAGTTGATGAGTAATTTCATTTCATGTATAAAAGATTTTATGTGTTCTGTCAATGTTGGGTTAGTTTTAATGATTCCCAACCAGCTATGATCATGAAATATCTCTGTAGAGAACTTTTTATCAGGAAGAATCATGTTAACAACATAGATTATGAGAAAAAGGTTCAGGTAGAGCTTATCAATAGAGGTTTTACTCAATGTGAATTTTAATAAGTGTTGTTTCTCTGAATCTATATGAAGTATATTTTATTGATAGAAATTAATTGAAATCATCTCACATACATTACAAGATATGTCTATCATAAAATTAAAAAAACATGAATCTTTTAACCATTTATTCAAATTTTGACTATCCTATTTCAAAAATAAAAAGTATGTTTAACTGAAGTGATGGTGTCTATGTTCTAGGGCATGAATAAAAATGGGTTAGAAATTATATAAATTTGATTTAATTTTGGGATGATTTTATTTTGAAAACTAATACCCTTTTGGGGTGAAGGAAAAGATAAATTTGACCCTTCCCAATATGAAAATGAAAATTTCAAGGGATATTTTTTCATTACGAAAAATAATTATAGAAATTAAAGTGTTCTTTATGAAGATATCATAGATAATAATATTGGAAATGAACCTCTAACTATGAATTGTAGAAGACTGAAATTAATCTATAATAAGAATATTTCACACTTTACTATAGCTGTAATTTTTCAGGATGAACCTATTGTTGAAGACTGAGTTGGAGACGATGAAGTAGCCTCTCTAGTAGAACAAGCTATTTCTTCGTTGGTTGAGTAAGGTTTTATTTACCTAGATACAATCTAGGTTCCTAAAGTGGGGTTTATTATTTTAGATTTTATTAATTCTATAGAAAATGTGAAATAATTTTTCCTTTGGATTCTTTAAGGTCTTCTTCATTCAGAATACTTTTTGTTATTGATTGTGGTTAGACAAAGACCCCCAACATTATAAATAGAACCCCTAATAATGTTGAAATACCAATAACAAAGATAACTATAATGAAATTCATTTGTCCTTTTGAGATTTAAAATGATTAGTAAGGTTGAATTGTAAGATTTTTAGTTAATTTTTCATAAGATGAAGGTTAAGAAGAAACACCTTTTCGATGTAGAATGGTTCTTTTTGGAACATATCATAAATAAGAGGAGGAAGAATAAAGTGCAAACATATACCCAGTTATTTACAAATTCTAAGACACCGTGTAACTTAGCCAAATTTAATTCCATATAGAGAAGAATGTTTCAAGCATCACATTCATGAGAAAATAGATGGTTTGTTTGAATGACCAAGTTGTTGACCTAAAGAAGAACTCATATCCTAATTCATTATTTTATGAGTTCAAAGAACTGAAAAAAATAATAATAAATGATTTATAATTATCCAATTTTGAAATTTTAAGACTCTAGATATATCTTGGAAGAGTGTAAGCCTGGTCAAGTTGATGTCAAATAATATTTTATATTTATGAAAAAGATTATGATATCTAATTTTCAGTATATTAAGAGAGTAAATAAATTATAAACTCATGCTACTTCAACCTGTTCAATTAAATTCTAAAATATCATCTTCTATACCATGGTAAATAGAGAATAAGTTAGAGGATGTCACATAGGTCTTTGATTCTTTGAATAAAATGATTTACTCTATGCAATGTGATTTTTTGATACAGAATCATTTCATAGAGAATAAACAGATCTCCCCTTTAAAATTATGGAATTTAATGTTAATGTTAGACGAGTTCACAAGATCATGAAATATCTCTCTAATCATAGTGTTTTTGTTTAGGATTATTTTTTTTAATTAATGGAGATTTAAGGAAAATGATATTGACATATATCAGTTCATAATTGGTGGATTAAAGCAGATAGATCATCCAATTTTTTAGAATTTTAATATCATGGACACTAAGTAAAAACACTAAAATAGTCTCTTTTTGTCCTATCTTACTTATAATTATAAGAAAAATATTATGGTGGATATAGAAAAAGAAGTTCATGGAAAGCAAGAGACCTCTATAGTAAATAGTTTTGTTTTACAATTCTATGAAAACCTATAGTTGTATCTTCTTTAAATCATGATATGTTTTTATAATATCATATCTAAATATGGTGAAATCATTTCAGAATTAATGATTCAAAATAATAACTTTATGATGCTCACAATATTTTTGTTTATAAGGTTTTGAAAGGATATACATACTTTTGGGACTTTTTTTGACAATGCTTCATCGTGTGAAAAGATTTGTGTGAATATTATTTTTTTAGTTTAAAGGATGATAATATTTTGGTTATTCCTTAATTCATAAACTTTCTACTTCCATGAAAAATATTCTGGTAATATTTGATCATGCCACATTCTATCAAAAGAATCATCAGATGTATGTTAAGAATGAAAGTCACGTATATTCTCGTAACTCTTCATCCAAAATCACTTTTATAACCACTTAAATATATTATTCAAATAAGGGAATGAAAATACATGAATTCATTACGTATGGTAAAAGATAAATCAATGGGTGAGATAGTGTTTTTATTAGAATATATTCCAGTTCATATTTACCAATTGGTGAGATTCACTATATGGATGAATCTACTGTGGTTTCACTTCTACCAAATCCTTCCTTGCTTGTTTGTTTCAAGAAATCACCTCTCAGTCCTATAACTAGAGTCTCACTCTAAGATAAAGTATTTAAATCTCATTTTTTATTTTTATTTTTAGATTATCAGTGTAATTTTACTATTATTGATTTTTTTCCTTCAAATTCATTATTTTTTATAATAATAAAAACCAATTTCAGGGTTTTGTGGGAAACCACATGACTTTCTCTAGAAATGAGACCAATGAAAATGTTTCACCCAAAATCTAAAACCCAACTAGATAAATAAATAAAAAAAACTTTTTATGGTTTGAGTTCATCCTTGATGATAATTTATGGGATGGATTAACACTTCCATAAAAAATCATTAATGTTGATTGTAGGAATTATGTGTAGAATACATTCTATAGAACTGAATTATAGTTGTATGACCACATCAAAGTCATCAAAGTTTTTTGAGTTAACATCCACCTTCATAAACTACAAGTGTTTATAGGTGATTCACGAAATATCATTTATTTCATCTAGGCCCTCGAGGACTACTAACAAATTTAAATTGTTTGTCTCTTTAAGGAATATATTAAATTATTATTTTTTTCCCACATCGATTTGATTCAAAGAAATCATACTGAAACTAATATAAAAATATTTATTTCCTTCATAAAATCTAATGGAATATACACCCCTTTTACTTCATTATTATTTTTAAATATTTACCATTAATTAATGTTATCTCGTTAAGACTTATTTTTAATAAGTTGAATCATGTAAATATATGATCTCTACACATTTAATCAATTAACATTATCCTAGTATACTATTTATATATGATATATTTATTTTTTTTCCTCAATTCATTAGTATTCTTTTTTATATGAAAAAATAGTGAGAAGATCTAATACAACACAAAATTTCAAAAAAAAAGTTAAAAAAGATTTGTATCTTTTGATGTATAATTTATTATGGGTTTCATGATCATTAAATATTGGGATATTTTTTAAAACATTCATTTTCTCTAATATAACCTATTATTTTATATGTTTTTATTCTAAAAAAATTCTCATTTGTTTTATTTTAATGTTTTCAGGAAAATAATTTTGATCTCCTTAAATACTATTTCATGTGGATGAACATTAGTTTAATCTTTTAAATTCAATTTTTGATGAAATTTACCCGAATGAAAATATCATATGTGAATGTAAATATCTATTGAGAAATAAAGTGAAAATATTTATCCCAATGTAATTTATCTTGTGCGCTAAAATTATCTTATGAGAAGACTATGGATTTCTGAAATATGGAAATATATAATATCATATAAGAGTCTCGCATAAATGAATTATCTTTTTATTAATGGAGATATATCATATGAAATAAGAAATCATGTAGGAAATATCCAATGAATCCATAAATACATAAATTATGGGTATGTGTTATAGTATAATATCATAAAAAAATTAATATACCATATGATTTGAGAAACTAATTTATCATACAATGACCAATATTAAATTAAAATAGAAAATAACCTAAAACCAGTAAATTTAACCTATGGAATTGTATATATTAACTATATTATGAAATTGAAATACCATAAGGAATATAAAATCATATAAGAATATGGATTTCATTTAAAAGGGATAAATTTTGTGAGATTCAAGATACATTTCTATGGTAAAAATCACACAAATAAGAATAAAATTTGTCTAAACTCTAAAGTAATGTTATGTACAAAAATTTATTACAAAATATTAATGTCTTATGAATAATAAGATTTTTTTACTAAGACAAATTCATACAGTAAAACATATTATAATGACAAGTCTTATGATGCTGAAGATTATGTGAGGTTTAGTATTTTATGAAAATTAACTAAATTATCAATGAATTTATTACCATTATAGTATTCCATGAGATGTATAAATATATATTTTGATTTATCAAAATTAATTATATCGATTGAAGAAAAGGAGATGTAATTTTTTTTTCTATTTCCAAGAACATGAATAGTTCCCATGATGGCCAGTGTAGTAGACAAATACTATATCTATCGTTGATATATTCAGAAAAAGCCTTATATAGAGAAAAATTAGATTTTTTTAATAATTTAATTCTCTACATTTTTTAAGACAATAGTTTTTCAAGTTCAAATATAATAATAGTTGTTTTTAGGATTTAATTTAATGGATACCCCCTCATAGGAATATTCTTCTCTTTTTTGAATGTTCATTTTTTTAAAGAACTGAAAAGAATATATATTGATATAGTGATTTCACGATTATTTAAAGCCATTTAATAACCATTTGAGATAAATTTTGATCTTTAATTATAGCTATATATAAAACCTTCATCTTCTTTCATTTTTTCTTTCATCATTGTGCAAAATATACATCATCTATACATCTCTTTCCTTTATAAAGATTACATTTTTCTTACTATGAGTGTGAATATCATGGATAAGTTTTATAATGGGAAACCTAGATAAAATATTTTAGTAATTTGGTAACAAATTTTCATTAATTTAATTCAACTATCAATATCCCTATAAAAAGGACCTATATAGTAAAAATCACCAATATCAAAGGGATAAAATATTTGTAATGAAATATGGGATCTTTATGATCGAAACTAATATAATCCTCTTGTTTCATGATTATTATCACTTTTTTATATGATTTTGAGTGTTTTTATATATTTTATTTAGTTTTTAAAAAGGTTATTTTATGTTGGTAATATTTTTAAAGAACTCGATTCACCCTTATCATGAGCCACATTGCTACACCTATCAGTTTAATACAAAAAAACATACATTGATGTTTTTCCAGTATGTATAGGGAGTTATGTATTACATAACCATGATTTTCAATTATATGGAAAAATAATATTTTACCAATAAAATATTATATATCATATCAGGTTTTTACTCCCAATTAAATATATTATTATATTGAATATCAGTTTCTGTCATGAATGAATGCTAGTATAGTTGTTTGAATCTAGATTATGTATAAAGATCTCTTATTATTTCAATTTCATCACCTTATAATATAAATAATGATAAATGACATTAATATTTATGTTTTATTAGTAATGAAAATTATTTTTATATATAGTATACAAGATATATGATCTACAAAGATACTTAATTAATCATGAAGCAATTTATTATTTATTATATATACTTTTTATTAGTTTTACCAGTATATAATGTAAAATATATTATATTTCACTATTATAAACTAATAAACATGGTCCATTGGAAATTGATATAATGGATTTAATGTTACATTGTTTCACCCTAACTCTATTATACTGTTCTCCCATATCCCTAAATGTGTCATCCAGTTTGGATTTTCTAACTATACTATACAAAATTCCATTTTACCATAGATAGAATTGTTGTTACACCACGACATTAGTAAAAGGTATTGGTGGTTCACCCAAACTATTCATTAATGGGATGTGTTTCTGGAATCCCAAATTTATTATACACATATACTCATACATTTGGGTGCATATGTGCACATTTTTAATTGATTGATAGGTTTTGGACTGCCAACCATATGATATGGAATTGATGCATCATCTTAAATTTTGTTATTGACTAATATTAGGTTATATAGGTATATCCCTACCAATATAGGGAGTTACTATTCAGAGATTTTGTCCTTATATGTACTTATTTACTTTTGAGTTGTTTTTCTATCTTGTCAATAATATTCTTATATACTCCACCAATAAACTATAAAAATGATATTCTATATTTATCCAAATGTGTATACATGTATATGGATACAATTATTTTTTACTATTAAATTGAGACACCATTGTAGGTTTTTTAATGTGTATTTTATGATCAAACCATTCAGGGAAACCTTATTAGAGATACAACATCTATTTCAATACACTTTATCTATATACAGGTACACTGGTAGTAGTTGGGTCATTGTGGATGATCATTACTTTTTGTAGGGAATAAAAAAAGGTTCTTACATAAAATTTATATTTTTAGTTGTTTTTGGATTTCAAATTGGGCTCTTCACCTATTCAAAATTTAGTATTACCTTACATTCACAATTGGAAAATCCACATATACCCATGGTTCAAAACCTTGGGTATAACCCCCACAACCGTGGGTATATAAAATACCCATGGTTTTGAGAATAATTTCTTGTTAATTTTTCAATATTTCTCTAAGATATACCACTAATTTTAAAATTCAATACCCACAATTTCAAAATTTTCAGGTGTTTTTTATTCCGCCGCATCATTAACCCAATACCCATTGTGTTGAAACCATGGATACATGTTTTAAAAAATCATAGGATTCGAGTTTCGATCCATAGACCACCTGTATACAATTCATGTGCCAAACTAGTACACCGCATTGTCATATAGGCATGTAAATATATATATTTACTTATATATATTTATTTAAATCATAGCTATATGAGAAAAACTGCGGGAATAGGTGTTCCCATAGAATGTTTTCTATCCCACTAATTTTTCCCACCTTAATGTAGGAAACCAATAACTATGGTTTTCCCAAACCATAGGTATATTCATGACCTATACCAATATATTTTGATTAATTGTTGGTATATGTCTTGGAAATATACCTATAACCACATGTTTTTAATATCTATGGGTAAAAGTGTTAATTTCCAACCTCTACCCATGTTTTTCCGAAACCATGGGTATACTTTTCTTTCCAATCTCTATACTCGTGGTTTTTGTAAAATGGTGGTTATTGGGGTGTCCTATACCCATGGTGTTTTCCAAACCTATTAATATGGGGTCAATTTAACTATTGTTAGGCCCTCTTTATCTATGTAATATTTATAATTTTATTCTTACATAGTATTTTATATAATGATAGGTTATGTATGAATTAATTTATAAAGGGTTATGGGTTATTAATATTAATATCCCTTCCTTATTTCTTATTTTATTTAATGTTATATTTTTGGTGAGTCCAACTTATTGATGAGAAAAGTTGAATTTTTGGGTGAATTTAATCATTAATCGTATTTGAGACTAAAGATTGTAAACCATTCAATAAAAAAAATTATGATTTAATCCAAAAGGCATTAACCCCTAGGGATTGGATAATTCCTTTTTGGTTATTTTCTCTATGATTCAGGTCTTGTATGGTTATTCAAGTCCATGTATCTACATAATCATCATCCTAAATCAATTGAAACATGAATGGGATGACACATTTGACATATTTTTTGTCTCATGGGGGGTTGATTCCTGTAATTAAACATATCTATTTGAATGAGGTTTCAAAATTGAAATTATTTATCAAAGTTATAGTGATAGAATAAATGTTTTCATATTTTAAATTAATTTTTTATTATATTAAATAGAGTTATATTTACCAATTAAAAATCATGGGTTTAAGATAAGATTAAAATCATATTGACATTAGGGTTTTTTATGTATATATGTTAATGGAAACTAAAATGGATTCAATAGATATATTTGAAAATATAGGGAATAAAATGAATATTTTTAAAATGTTTTTTCCAAATAGATAATTCTATAAATATAAAAATGAGATGTATATATAAAAAATGAAACTAGTCATTTATTTAGGTTTAATAATAGGAAATCCTACCAAAGTAATGTAAATTTAAATTAAGAGTTTTTGATAAATCTTCATATAAATATATTTATTTTTTGATATGTTATATGAAAATGTTTAGTGTGTTGGAATTGTAGATTCTAGTAAATTAGATAAGTTTTGATTAGTTACTTGAGACTCATACTAAACTCAGTTCTAACATATTTCAAGGATCATGGACCACTATGAAGGTTTGATAATTTCTATAATGTGGGTTACTTAAATAGTAAGGGAGTTTTGGTTACCTGTGTTTCATTTTTTGCACATTCATAATCTAGGGAATCTATTATTGTTTTTAACTCTATAATTTTTTATACTCGATATTGGAAATGTAGCATGCCTCTCCATAAACGTTTGGATTCTTCCCAAATAATATAGTTATTTTAATTTTATATCCTTATATTATTTTATATTTTCATGGTCTATTAATTCTTCATCTTAAGTAATTCTAGAATTTTATAATTTGAAGATTTTCAATTATAACAACTAATATAAATGGTTGAGATCATATGATATGGGTTATATTTACCATGTTTTATATTAGATATACATTAATTAATTTTATAGATCAAATAATTTAATGGACTTGATTTCAAATACTATGTAGTAGTAATGTATAATAAATTTAAAAAAAAAATTCTGGCAACATATTAGAATGGAACTAAATGTGATCAAGAAAACTCTGTGACATTTACAAGAATATAATGGTCCAATGATTCATTCCTTCAAATTTTCATAGAAATTTATGTTTAATATAACAGATTATATGGCAGTGGAATGTATGAAAAAGGGTTATTAATATATGAATGAGAATTATTATTCATATGATAAGGTATATCGAATGATTATTATTATTTAACCAAAATAATGTTCTTGGATGCTCCATTTCTAACCATAATAATGAGTATAATGAAACCTATGATGGGGTTTATGCAATATTACTATACCTACATAGAGAAAATTAAAAAATAAAATAATACCATAATATTGATCGAGAGAGGAATAAGTCATATGAAATAGAAAATAATAAACAAAATATACCTCGTTTTCCAATAAAATTCATCCAAAAGAAGGTGTTTCATAGAATTTTAACAATGGTAATCAAATGAATCGTGCCTCTATCATTATTCACAAAAAAATGATTCACTTAGTTCCCTAGTAAATCATTTTTTCATATAAATGGTTTATTAAGATTCCTTTATAAATAATTATGATAGGTAAAGAGAGATATATTTTGATTATATGAGAATAGTCTATAATTTCTGAAAACTAAATTATTTAACTCCTTTAATTAAAACTCATTAACTAAATGAAGAAGTCTCTTAATTGCTATCATTTTAATAATTTATGTAGTAACTAACTCGTTGAAGTCTCCATTATTTTTATTAAAATGGATCCTCAATTTTTTAAGTGATTTTTAAAATAAGTTAACATTCACCTAACCATATACACATTATTTAATGATTTTTCAAATTCTAAACAAATTATAATAATTGTATAAAAATAAAATAAATAATATATCATTTCATTCTTACTGAACACCATAACACACTAAAATCAACCATGGAATGGTGGTCCCTAATATTTTTTGTTTTTTCTAAGCATTGATGATCATAATGGCTCAATTGGGGGTGTTTCAATTAATCTTTTAAAAAATAAACTGCCCACTTAAATTTTATTTTAATATTGTCAAATTTTTAATATGATATGTAGTCGAATAAATTTTTGAATAAAATAGATCAAACCAAAAATAGTTAATTTATTATTTTGGAATTTAAAATACCCCCCACCAAATCCACTTCATTAATATCTAATGTGATTATGAGGATTTTATTCAGAACATTTTCTTAGTAACCTCAAAGATTATTGAAATAAGCTAACTCTAGGTCTATTTATAAATTACATTATATTTTAACTTGGTTCTACAATGAAAGTATTTCAATAAGAATCACCATAGTAGGAATGAGTAAAATAATCTCTATAAAATAGAAAATAATGTAGTTGAGTTGTAGTAAACTGGTAATGATTTCTATTAAAACACCACTGATAGATAAATTATCTTCTTAAAAAAGAAACATTCCACTAATTTTATATCTAAAAATTTCCATAGGGGTCTATGATTTTTTTAGAAAAAAATATGTAGTTAGTTTTTCTATTTTTTTCTTATACCATTTTGAAGAACATTAAATTAAACATGAATTAAAACACTTATATAATTATCAAGAAATTACAGTTTTAGTAGAATATTTACTCATTTAAAATATTTTTAGTCATCCAAGGTTTTGGTCAAAATTTTATTTTTTTTAAATAATATATATGTAGTAATTAAATTTAATTCAATTAAATTATTGCGTTGATCATGCAGATAAAGGTAGGGAAAATTATGTCTATTAGAGGAACTTTTACCTTCTATAAATAATATATCGATATTATATTTGTCAAATTTTTCCAAACATTATGCCTTTATTGACAATGTTTATAAAAATTGAAAAAATAATTCTCATTTCATTATGAAATGGAAAATAGCTAGTAAATATATCATGAAATTTTAATTTTAGTGCTTCTACATATGTAACATATTTTTTAAAAGATTTAATATTAATGAATAATCATTCTATAAGAAACAATCATATGAATTAATTTTTATATGTTCGAATAGTTTTGAAAGAACATAATAATAAATACTTTAATAAACATGAATAACTGTAATTTTTTATTTATACATAATATCTATGATGTATAGTTTTCAATACTTAATAGTAATTCGAAATATGACTCAACATGTTATATCGTTTTCACTAAGAAATTATAATACCTAAGAATAACATTTAATTAGTACTAAATATGTAATAATCATTCCTTTATGAATTTTATGATATGTAAGAGTAACTATTATTCTAAAATTCATATATAAGATTTAATATTGTTATTTTTTTCAAACATAAGAGTAATTTAATAGTTTTAGAAAATACATTGGAATAACCTCTCCATATCAAATATTTTGTAATTGGTGGAGATTCTTATGACAAAGTTATAAAATAAATTGAAGCTTTAGAATCTATAAAAACTGAAAAATATTCTAAAATTCACTAAAGTAAAATGTTTATTAAAAAACAAGGGATTTTTGGGAATCAAAATTTAAGATTTATTAGGGTTTGTTGGAGCACAATAACTATCAAACAATTTGTAATTTTCTCATGACTAAAAACTAATAATACTTATAATTCATAAATTTTATAGATGATGAAAATAAAACATTTAAAACTAAAAAGAACAATAATAATAAATAAATTTTAGTGCTATCCATATAATTAACCACTTTTTCAAAATATAAAATACTTTTAAATAATTATTAAAAAAAATTATACACAGATAGAACAAATAATGAATCAAAGATTCACTGAAATGAATAAAAATTTATCATTCAATTTTCTAAAACATAAATAATTGAATGATTATAAATGGTCCTAAATAAGAAGTTAATCCCAAGGAAACAAATAAAAAATATGTTTTCCTTTGGATCTAGTTTTTTATTATTAAATTATTTTGGATATGTAATCTAAGGATCAAATTCCTTGAAATATATTTTGGTGTAACTAATAAAGGAAGTTGTTCCTGAAAAAGAGACATACTTATCAGCTAAAAGTTCAATACCTAATGGATCAAATATTAGCCTTCATATATTTTTCAATTATTATTCATTTCACCATAGACCTTTATTAATTTCCTCTAAATTATATATATCATATAAGAAAAAAATTAAACTATAATTGATTGATGATAGGAACTAAATGAAGGTTTAATTTGAACTAAATTCATGACCTCAATGCCATATAAATATTTTTTTAATGGTTTCTTAGCTGAAGATATATAAAATATTTCAGGTATATCTTATGAATAAAGTTGTGTGGAATAATTTTTTTATATAATAGGTTTTTTCAGAAAATAGGTTTCTTTTTTGGTCCTACCTCATACTCTAATTTCTTATGATATCATATAATGTTGTCCAAATATTTAAAATATTTAAATGGTTTCATATTTATTAATTTCAAGAAATTTTTGAACAATAATTCTCCATATGAGTTTAATATATCTTTTAAATTATATTTACTAATTAATTAAATATAAAAATAATCAAATTTTTTACTCCTATTTGGTTAAAATGTTTCAAACAATTCATAAAAAATTATTCCTAAAATTACTAGAGATTTTTAATCCTTTATAATATATACTATGTTATTCAAATTTTTTAATTTGTTACACCCAATGTAAACAATTGATATTATAATAATAATAAATTATTAATTAATCAATAATAATCACTTATATGGTTGATCAATTGTAGTTTATAACCATAATAAATTAATAATTAATACGAGTTAACAATGAAAATGTTATATAAAAATTAGTTTTCATTATATTTTGGGTTCTTTCAAAATATGATTTAATTTAATTTTGAATTTTAATTTCATAAAATAAAATTATTCTATGAGCTCGCCTCATGAAAATTTACTCAGTATGATTTTTTTATTTTTTCTAAAGAAATTGATGTTTTTTGTCCAAAATATTAACTCAAAAAAACATTTTATTTATAAATATCTTAAAATCTAGGGGGTGGTGGAGCTCAAATTTTTCAACAATTATAAAAAATTTACTATCATGTAGTGGATACCGAATACATTGATAAACAATATGAAATCAACTATGACTCTATTTACCATCTATAATTTCAATGGAATAATTCCCTTCCCTAAATATATTAAAAACATTAATGATTTTCTCAATGATTATCTCAAACATCTTGATGCGGTAAGAAAAATCATATGGGATGATAAAATTATTCCAATGTAATGAAAGGAGAAAATCTGGAGTCAAAATCCACCACAAAATATTGTCATTATAAAGACTGCATAAAAAAATTCCATTGTGAATTTCTCTTGTCTCTTCCCCAATGGAGTATCTCGGTCTGTAATAGTAACTTTATAACAAGATCACTAAACATATTCCATCATATACCATACCACCTCTTTTATATCCCCATGCACACAAGAACCATCCCCGAATTACCGAGAGTTTTTATGAATCCTTTTTTTTAATAAATTATTTTTCAATTATGTATTCATTTTCAATATAATTAATTTTAATATATTGTTATACTCTACAAAGAGTTATGATTTTTCTATATGAAATAATTATTTTTGTTCTTTTACAAGAAACATTTAGTTTCTATGAAATACCATTTTATTATTTTAATAATTTATAGGAGATTTTTATAACCTGTTTTTTAAACATAGTAATATGAATATTAACAGTAATTTTTAATAATTTTTTTAATGGTTTAATATAAATAAAGCATATTTTTAATAATACATATAATTTTTATTAATTAAATTATTTAATTTAAAATAATATTTTATTAAAAGGACTTATTTTTATACCCTTCCCTGAAAAATAATAATATTAATTTTAGACACTTTTATAATTTTAAAATTATAAAATATCTTTAATATTGAATTAAAATTTTAAATTTTATAATAGGGTTAATATTTGGGAATTTTTTGAAAAACTTTATTTTGTGATGAATAGTGGAAATACGGAATTGTAATTCAAAACTATTTTTTTAATAATTAAATTTTATAATTAAACAATAATTGTGTTTTGTTTTAACGTTTTAATTAGATAAGTTTTACATTATTTAGACTACTTTTGGTAGTTGGAACAAATTTCACATTGAAATTGGATATCAAATCATTTGAAATGATTAAACATTTTTTCTAAAATCCCTTAATCGTGAGACATATGGGAGAAGAACATTAAATTAATTTATTCCATAAATGTTATTAGAATTTTGAAATGTAGAATATATATTTTTAATCAGTTTAATTTATAATTTATCATAATGTTAACAAAGTTTTTATCCAAAATGATTAGTTAAAGTGATTAAAATTAATCGTAGTGATTAAGAGAATAATTAGCTGAAGAAATTACTAAGCCCAAAATTAACTAGAAACATGTCCAAAAGCCATTTTATTAACATATTTGTACATTATACAACTTTTTATCTATTTTTGATGAATATAGTAGCCAATTGTAATGGGAAAAATATTTTTGGAATCCATTTTAAAATATTTACAAGAACTATACTCCTCCTCCACTATAAAATGATCTCACCCTCCCACTCATTCACACCTATAAATACCTTTGAAATGGGATAAATATTCTTATATATCCACCGAAAATTCATTAATTTTCATTAGAATATTTAATTTTAGAATAAATCCATCCGTGGATTCCCTTTGGTGAAAACTAAAAGTAGTTACCCAATGAAGAGATAACATCCACCCTCAAGATCCTTTATTTTATATTCATTATCCACCATATTAAATATTATTATACGATGATTGTAAAATATATATAGTATTGTCAATATATTGATATTTTGTTATAATTGTTATAACTAATCATACACAGATCCTTTTAATGAGTAATGAACTTAATTTTCTCATGTACGATGAGATAACACCTCATGAAATGATGTTGTTTATTATCCATTACTACCTATCATGGTTGTTAATTATGATGAAAAATATTTTTTTAATATGATATATATTCATTAATTATTATTATTTAATTATTATATGAAAAATACCTTAATTATTTTCATTTTTAAATATGATATCTTCGTTTGAGGACATGCAGACTTTTGCCTCCTCAAAGTGATGTGACTCTTTCACACTTAACATTGAACACAATAAATATGGGGTTAGTATATATAAATGATATATATATATATATATAATAATAATTCTAATATAATGATAATATATATATACACACACATATTTCTCATTAAATTTCTTTAATTCAATACCACCAGAAAATGGAAAGAATGTTCATGCCTACGTATAAGCAATCATCTACATAAATGATGTATTTCATTTAATTTTTATATCTTTTATAGATTATTATAAATAAATAGATAATAAAAATATATGATATTTATATAATCATTTACATTCATTAAATATGTAAATCGTGATCCAATTAAGAGGGCCACAAATGACAAGTTAACAAATGTTTAAAAAACAAAGCGGGTATCTACTAAAATGTGGTGTTATAATGGAGTTATTAAGGAGCAGCTATTATAAATTTACAAGTTACTGATTTATTTGTATTAAATATATTAATATGGTCTTGTTATAGATTTATAATAAACTTAATGTCATTATAAAAGAATAATTATTAAGTAAAATGAGAGTCAAGACAATAGTTGATGGCTTTCTCATCTCACTTTTATTTTTTGTGAGACACATGCCTTTTTCACCACCTATTTCTTATATATGAAATGTCTACTGACCATTGGGGTATTATATGATTCTTATGATTAAATTTATGTTTATTTAAAATAACATTTTTTAAATTTCTTTCATGGAGTTTATGTTTCAAAAGTCACTAAATTAAAAAAGTAATTTTGTACCAATTTTCAATCTTTTAGATATATGGCATGTTATGCAGCAATTTTTTTCATGTGAGGTGTTTACACTACCTTTTACATGTTATATAATTAATCTCATTATTGTATTTATATTTTATGCACCATTTAATGTTATTATTTCCATTTTATTATGATTCAATGTTAACAAAGTGGTAACGATTTTCTTATATAATGTCATTATTTATCATGATTCTTTATGATTATACTTCAATTGATGAAGTCATATAATAATTCTCTCAAGAACTCCCAAAACGATTCTTATCATCTGGTCTTTAATAAAATATTCATGTAGTTTTAACATTTTCCCATCATTGTTAATTTAGATAATTAATAATTTGTTGTAATAAATTTGGAACTCATTTCTTTATTCGGTGAAAAAGCTGTTTATTTCAAAAACCATATTTTGAAAAAAAAAACCAACAATTATTTTAAATTTATATTTAATTCTTTAATATAGGGTAAACCTATTTCAATAATGTTTTATATGTTTTAAAATTTATTTTCAATGAATGTATTTTTCAACATGTTATCATATTTCATTAATTTGTTTTCAAAGAAATGGTTTCCAAAAAGATTAATGGGTTAAAGAGATTATTTCAATGAATAGAGGATACATTTCTCAAGATATGATAATAAAGGATCTTTTAAAATTATTTTCTATATAATATGAATCTGTTGGTGTTACTCATGCATCTTTGGAAAAATTATCCAATGCTTACATTCATATTATTTCTCTAAATGGTTTGTATTTTTATTGAATGATTCTTATTAAACCTATTTCTTTTTATTGAGTGACAGGTCTATAAAACCTATTTCTCTTTATTGAGTGACAGGTCTATAAAACCTATTTATCTTTAATATTTATTTTTATAAGGAAACACTCTTCCTTTAATGGGTTATTCTTTGATGAAATTATTATGAAACCATTCTCTTTTTCCATAGTTTATGAAACGATTGCATGTTGATGATACCCATTTTATTTCATGGGTTATGATATGATTATTTATGATCTTATAGAACATTTATGTACGATTTCATTCTAATATGGGAAAGACCTATATATCCCATCAATTCATTGAGTAATTACTTATATTTCAAGATATCATCATGGCTAGAACTGAAAGTGAACTAAGTCTAATAAAGGACTTTGTCTGCAACGATTGTCTTAAGAGTGAACTTTGACCAATAAGACAGTCATGGGAGTGAACCATGACAAACAATATGGTATGGGGAGTGAAAAAAAACTACTAATATATCATTGGATGAAATTCCTTTAGTATTATGGAAATAATTTTTATATGCTTATGTGTGGTTATAATTTAATGTAATATTTTTATGATATGCTTTCATGGATTATATTCCTTGTATACTCATGATTTAGGTCATATAAACAACCTATATTTATTTTGTGATTCATGTTTATGATCTTTGATATAAAAGGTATGATATTTTATTTTCATGATCATGTTCAAATACCCTTATTCTCAAGATAATGCATACATATGTCTCTTATTTACCCTTTCTGGGCATTTGATCTGACAATTTTTTTTGTTTCATTCCACTAGGTTATAATTATATGTATTATTTATTATATTTCTATGAAGGGTTATACTAATTAAAAAAGTAATAGGATGTAATTTATCTCACTTATGTACCATTGATTATAATTCAATGTTTGTAATTCCACTAGAATAATACTCTATTTGGGTATCTATTTATGTAATGTAATAATTATTCCACAAAAATGATGTAAGGTTAATTTATATTATGTGAGGGATGAAATAGTTTTTATAATATAAAAATTATAGTTAACCTTTCCAATCTATGATGTGAAACATTTAGTGATAATCCTAAAGAAATGTCTAAGGATAAGTTTAATGATAATGAAAATTATAGGAAAATGTGCTTGAATATTAGAAAAGGATAGGGAGAGTGTTTTCCTAGAAATTCATCACAATCTAGATATTAAATGTGGATGTATTTGCAATAGATTCACCTAGGGGTAACATCTTTGAAAAGGTGTATCGGTCCTAACTCGAGCATAACCCGGTACATGAAAACATGCCTTACTACACACCTGGATTGAAACTTCTAGGAGATATTCTTGGGATATTAACAAAATTTTTATAAACCATCATAAGGGATTTAAATAGGAGTTGGATATGAATATAATAGGATAAATATAAAATGTCATAGATTAAATAAGGTGTTATAAATTAGACCTCTTATATCTAGTTTTTCTTGATTATGTAGTTTCCCTATATGATAATTGTTTCTTACTCTTTTAATTTTTGTTTTAGTGAATTCATGGAACCAAAATGCACTGTTTCGATATTGAGTGTGATAATAAAATGGAGTGATTATTCTCTTGAACATGTGAATGCTATGTGATATGCAATGAAAAACCTTGTTTTGATGCTCAGTAATCATTCTCATGAAATGAGTCATTCTAGGCTTCTATATGAAAGAATATGGAATAACATTTTGTTAAGTCCTTCATTTGGAAACATCCACCTTCTTTCAGCATATCATTTGATTCATATTTTGTTGAACAATGGATGGGTACCACTAAAAATATATTCCCCATTATCCATTGTTCATAACATGAGAGTGTAATTCTATTTATTTATCAGTTATAATTTGAAGAATACTAGTAGTATACTCTAATCATGATTATAAGGAAACAAAATGAAATTGAATCCTTGGATTGGGATTATTTCATGAAATTATGTTAAATAAGTATATTCCTTTTATTCTTTATAGAAATATAGGGAATTATTTAATTGAGTTAATTTAAAGGGATTATGAATTCTTAGGTTCCTTCTAGGATAATGTCACAATACTTGTGTGTTACCCTATTGGTATTATCATCCAACTATAATGTATGGTTGACTGTTTCTATAGTGCCTTAATGAAATATCTCAAAAGTTTGTTGTAATTAAATACATTATTAGTAATGAAGATATTTTAAATTTTACAATGAATGTTGGAATGGAGGTTGGAGTTACATATAAATCACATTTTTTTGATAAAAAAACTGAAGTTCAGGTACTATATAAAATCTAAAAAACATGAAGAGATGAAAATAAACATTCCTTTATGCTCTATGTGTGGAAAGAACCAAGGATAAAACTATCTTAATGGGTATAATAAACATTTTCAGTGTGAAAATTAAGGCCATCAAGCATTTTATTGTCCAATATATGGGAAGAGGTCCAATAACATTGAAAACGGAGAGAACAATACACATAATTAACCTCCCATGCATTAGTGCTACAAGTATAAAGAGAGTAGGAATTATGGACACCAGTTCCCAGACATGGGGTTGGTCATGATGATCGTTGTCTGAAACCTCTTAAAATTAGAGAAAAGTGATATCACATGAAATATCTATCTCTATGGAGGGGTGCAATAACGACAAGGTGAATGGTACTATTAACATCCACTATAGAACTATAAATATCTTGTATGATTCTGGATCAACTCACTCTTTAGTATCTAATGAATTTTCTAAGGGTATTATGATTCCACCCAAATTATTATATAAGGGATTAGAAATAAAAAACATGAATGGTATGATGATTTCACCTCAATTCAATGATTAATCTCTGGTTGAAATTTGTGGGAATATTATTCTTGAAAATATTTTCAGTCTTCCATTAGAAGAATTTGATTTTATATTGAGAATGGATATGATTTCTCTTCCTAAATCCCACATCAATTGTTGAGGAAAGTACGTTACATTTTATATTTCAATCCAACCTTTGATCGTAATCTAATTTCAAAATAATTATGAACATCTTAGGGAGATTAAATATAGTGTATGGGTCTTAATTCCCATTCAAAATAGTTTTTTAACACAAATGGTTGGGGAGAAAATCGGCATCGATGATATGTCTATTGTTCAAGAGTTTTTGGATTTCTTTTGCAACGAGATTCTTATCTTTCCACCAAAACATGAAGTTTATTTCTCGATATAGCTCATTCCTAGTTCCATAACAATTTCACTAACTCCATATAGAATGGACATAATTGAGTTGCATGATTTGAATAAGAAACTCCAAAAAACATTAATAAGGGATTTAATCGGCCATGTGTGTCCCCTTGGGGTAAAACAGTTCTTTTCATGAAAAATAAATATAGATCAATGCAGCTCTATATCGATTATCTATAGTTTAATAAGATCAAAATGAAGAACCAGTATACTATTCCTCATTTTTATGACTTGTTTCATCAACTAAGCATAGGATAATACTTTTACAAGATTGGTATTCATTATTAAAATCATTAATTTATGTATGTGAAAGTGGATATACGATAAAAAATATTCCATATAATGTATGGGAAATATGAATATAACATTATGTCTTTAAGTCTTACCAATTCCTCCTCTATCTTAATGTTTTTGATGAATGAAGCCATTAAATATTACCTCGATCAGTTTGTGGAAGTATTTATAGATTATTTTTTTATCAATTCAAAGAGAAAGAAGAGAATAAGGACCACAGTATTATTGTATTAAAGACACTGTGGAAGGAGAATATTTTGTAATATTTTAAAACTGTGAATTAGTTCTCCAAAAGGATTCATTTTTTGTTCACATAACCTCAAGAAATGGTATATCAAAATATCTATCAAATATTATATCTATTGAATGTTGGAATACAGTAACCCTGGTGACTAAGAATGTTATTTTTCTTGGTCTGGCGTGATATTATATATTGTTTGTGTAGAATTTCTCATGATTATTTAATCCTATGAACATTTTTACTCTGTGGAGTTCTGTGTTCCTCTATACAGAGGAATGTGAGAAACATTTCAAGCAACTAAAGAGAAGGTTTGTTAGAATACATGCTCTTACATTACCATGTAGTGTAAAAGGGTTCCGAATATATAGTGAAGCATCCATGATGGGATTGGGACGTGTTCTTATGTAAAATAACAGGGATATATAATATGACACATGGAAGTTGAAGATCCATGAGAAACATGACAAAAATAATGATTTAGAGTTTTTTGGGGTAATTATTTCCTTAGTGATTTGGATGAACTATATTTATGAAATAATTGAGAGATATATATTTTTATCCTAAAAGTATGAAATACATATTAACATAGAAATATTTTAACATGTTTGATAGAAGATGATTATAGATGATATATGATTATTATTGGTAAATACATTACCACCCTAGGAAAGAGAACAAGGAGGATGATGACTTGAGTGGAAAGTATTATTCATGCTTATCCATGTTGAGGATAACAAATGATCCAATATTTCTATATTTTCAATATATGTATCTATAAATTTTGAAGGAAGGTGAAAATTTTTATCTTTATCAATTGAATTATTAACCCTATATCCAGGTCAATATTAATGAGAAATAGAAGGAGGATTTTGAGCTAAACAATAAGGTTATAAATTTTTGGGAGGTTATCCTTGATCAGGATGGAATGATATAGTTTTGGAACCATGTCTGTGTTCTTTACATACATAATTTGAATATGAAGTTATTAGAGGGATATAGTATTTCTTCATTATCTACCCATAAAGGGTGTATGATGAAGTATATTGACAAAATATAATACTTTTACTGGGATGACATAATGAGGGATATCATAGAATTTGTATCTTGGTGCATGGTATGCCAATAAGATAAGGTATAAAGGTAAAATTCAAAGGGAATGTGGAATCGATTAGCCATACAAGAATAGAAATGGGAAAACAAAACAATATAATTTTTCATTTGGATCACCAAAAAATCTAAAGGGTTTAGTTTTATATGGGCGGTAGTTGATCACCAAACTAATTCATCGCACTCACGTTGATTTTATATAATACTAATCTCTAGATCATATTTTCATGACATATATTAAATAAGATTTAAGGTTGAAAAGAGTACGCATTATATTGTATCTGATCTAGATCTGAGGTTTACCTCAATGTTCTAAAAAAGTATTCATCATGAACATGATAAATAATTCAGTTTAAACACTACATATCACCATCATATAGTTGGATAGTTTGAAATAATAATTCAAACCCTATAAGATATATTGAGTAATTATTCGTTACATTTCTAAGGTGGTTAGGATCAACACCATTTTGTAGTAGAGTTTTCATAAAACAAAATATTTCACTAATGCATTCAAATGGATCCTTATAAATCTCTCTATTATAATAAATTTATATCTCCATCATGGTTTTATGAAGTTACAGAAGGTAAGCTATTGAGACCTGATATAGTTAATGAAATGGAAGAGAGGGTTATAGTCATCCAAGAGTATATCAAAAAAGATAAAAATCTATAGATAATATATTCTAATAACCATTAGTGTGATCTATAATTTCAAGTTTTGGAGATGTTTTTTCTATAAAATTATCAATAGATGAAGGCTATGATATTTGGGAAGAAAGGGAACGTAATACCCTCACCTCAGAAACCTAGAGTCTTTGCATTGTTTTATTACATTGACTTGATTACAAGGAGTAATAAAACGAAGGAATGATAATTTTAGAAGTGTTGAAAAGATATATTACATACATGAGACTCACAATACATTTATAAAAAGGAAAAAAATATGATACATTAAAAAAAATTACATCCTTGAAATTTTATTTACCGATTATTTCATTATAACATAGTAAAAGGAAGCATAATAATGGTGATCTAAAATGATCATTAAGGGAAAGTAAAGTGGAAGAAACAATGAATTGGTGAGAATAAATCAACATGAAAATAATTTATAAAACATCCTATTCAAATAAATAGATAAGTTGAAATCAATATGGAATGGTGTGAAAATGAAACACAAACCACTTAATCACAAAACTAAGAGTAGAATCCTTCCAAAGATATGAGGATGAAAAATATCATGGATAATAAAAATAATGACAGAAATATCTATTATGTAAGTGATTAATTATGGGACATCATTTAAAAGGTGATTAAAAACCTACATTTTCAATACCTTTTATAATATGGTTTAAAACTACTAATAGAAACCCATTTAGTTTGGCCAAATTATTCGTCTCATGAGAACCTATCGATGTATCGAGGAGCTATATAATATATGGGATCCTCACATAATTTATAATCCAAATAATTCCCTATATTGAATAATCAAAATAAATAATATAATTTATTAGATATCCATATTTAATAAATAATTAAAGTTTTTCATTATTTCCCCAAATAATAAAATAATTGTAAAAGTAGACATTGTTTGTAAAATGGTATAAAATTTTGGAAACAATAATAATCATTTTATGATAATATGCATATTCAATAAAAATTTACATTATTAAATATTAAAATTAAGTGATTATTTCAAAAAAATAAAAAATAGAAAAAAAGAAGTGAGATTTCAAATATAGTCTTTACGAACATTCTTGATGAGAATAATCATTAAATACTATAATGTTTATCATACCACTTTTAAACATTTAAATCATAATCCCAGTGAAGTTAGGAAATAAAATAAAACTAATAATATCATGGGAATAAGGATATTAATGATATTAAATGTCAATTTGTTGTGTTTACACCATATAAAAGTGAATTGGTGCATAACATTGAATAATTCTCAACATAATGTGAACCGAGACGAAACCACTTATCATAACCATAATTTGTTTTGTGTAGTATTTATCCTCATTTTCAATAGTTTTAAATAGGTCACTAACATACACCAAAATCATAATGTTGTTTATAATATAAAATTTTAACTTTTTACAATACTTTATTACCTGTTTGTTAACACTCATTTATTATTTTAACTATTTTGGGTGTCAATCCCCTATATTTCTAAGGTATGTTTTGACAATTGATATGTTGTTCCTATTAATTTAATCATTATTTAATCATATAAATAAATTAAACCATTATATATTTATAATATATATTCATTTCATATTTATTAAAAATAATATGTATAATGTTTGGAGATAAGAAATTAAATCCACTGTCCACGGAGACAGCAGTTTGTGCGTATGCATGAACACTACTTTCAATTTTTTATCATATTAAAAGGATTAAAAGTAAATTCTAAATATGTATATTATAATTAATGTATCATATATATGTTATATATGTTACATTGTTTCATTAAAACCATCCTTAAAACATTCCATGTATAGCATGGAAAAATCTGATCGCTTTATGGAGACGGTAGTCCATACTTCCACAAACGATGTTATCATATTTACAGAAATTTGAATGTAATGTGTTATATCTTATAAAATAATTTAAAATGAATAAATTCATTATAAGTATCATATATATCATATATAAATAGTTTTTACATCATAATTACCACCATGAGAGGTGATAAAGGAAGAATGAACAATCATCATTTCATGAGACAGTAGTTCGATGTTCTCATAAATAGTATATTCCATAAAAATTACATTGGTTTGTGAGTAATTTTGTGTATAAAAAATAAAATACATTATAGTGTATTTTGGATAGTATTGATGTTATATAATCATGGAATAATAATATTTTAGTTTGTATATAATAGAAATAATACTAAAAACCTTGAGAATGTTTGTAAACTCTAATTCAGGTAACTTCATTTGGTGTGTACCAAAAAGATTCCTTGGATTGATTCCTTAACAGTGGGAGGATTATAGAATCAGGCTAGGCATGTTGAGGATATATTTTATGAGTGCATGGTTTATCCAATGTGGCATGAGAGGTGAGGGGAAGTGTGAGGAGAGGATGCCCTTTTATAGTGGAGGAGTGACACTATTGTAATATTTTGATAATGGAATTCCATACATGATTTTCACATTGAAAGTGGCCCCGATTATGGTAAAAGATTTATAATAGTGTGTATAGGGCAGGGATATGTCCATTAAATTTATTTTGTACATGTTTATAAGTCATTTGACACTTTAAGATTTAGGTTTAGTCCCTTATAAATATTAATTTTACCATAAGTGATGTAATTGATTTTAATTACATTCACTAGTATTTTTTGTTGAAAACAATGTTCACATTAATATAAATTAAAACATATTGTGATTCAGAATATTTAAACCATTTTTCAAAATTCCAATAAATTAATTGGGAGAAATTATTTAAATTTTATCCCACAGATGGGACAAAAAATATGATTTTTAAAGTAAAAATGTTCAAAGGTTTTTTATTATTTTTATAGTCACATTCATTGAGAAATGTATTAAAATTAAATAAATTTGATTAATTTATAAAATTATTATCCACTTAAAATATAAATAAAATTTATAAATTATTTTTCCTTATAAATAAATTTGATGAAAAAGTATTTTTGAACTAAAATTCAGTATTTTTTTAAAAATAATTAAAATTTGAAACTTCCAATAAGAATTAAAAAATTAATCCAAACCAAATTTTTATGTTTCTCTTCCAAATATGTAATTTTATTGAAATATTAAATTTATTAATGGATAAAAAAAAATTCAATATAGGTTCTCCATTAAAATTCTTTAAAAATGCCTTAATAAAAATACAGTATTTTATGTGATATTTTGGGTTTGTTCTTATCTTATGCCTAAAAAATAAATTGGATGAAAATAAAAAATAATTTAATTTATATATAATAAATATATATATATATATATATCAAATTAATATCACTAATTAATATTAATTAATTTAATTTATTTGGGTAAAATAACTTTGTATAAATAATAATATTTTCTGTCATATTCAATTAGTTTCCATATTCATTTAAAATTGGTTTGTGACCAATGAATTATTTTATTATTTTTTTAAAAAAATATTTTCATAATTTATATAATAAAGATCATAGATACTAACTTAATGGAAGGTTTTTATCATATAATATTAATTAATAATATTCTAATAATATATTATTATTCCATAAAACATGGTCTTGCGTGTAATGCAAGCTATTAATGAAAATCGATGTGGTGTATGACACATGCTAACTCGTTATCATGTTTATTTAATTACATATGTTTTATTTAATTTATTAAAAATATTAAATATATTATAAATTCTTGGGATATTATATTCCCTTACATGTTTGGTGTTGTTGTTATAAATGATATCAAATACAATGTTCCAAAATTATATTTTTGGGGTGTTACATTCTCCCCACCATAATTAAATGGAATTCTAATAATTCATAAAAAAAAATCTAGGTAATATATAATTTGATTTTCCCAATGTTTGAAACACCACATCATGAAAAGTGTTCATATATAATCCTCTAAAAAATAATGAATGTGAAGTGGAAAGTTCATGTAACTTAGTTCCCTAGACTGAGATCTTATGTGGGAAATCAAAACATGTATATGAAAAAAATCCAAAAATCATGTTTTTATGGTGTGTTCTAGAAATTTTTTTCATATGAATGTTGTTGAATAGAACATTGTAAACCATATGTGTGAATAAACATCATTTATATCATCAAAAATGATGATAATAGGATGACATTTTTTCTCAAGAATATTTTTTATACAGTTGATGAATTATATCACTCTATATAAGTAAATAAAGTTTTTTATTTCTGAAAAATAATCTTTTCCTATGGTACTGGCTTGAACTATTTATACTCCCTTTCATAGCACAGTTTTTATTATAGAGTGATGTTATAAATCTGTCTCTCAAACCCCATCCAAATACCATGTTAAACCATATTATGAATGAAAAAAGTTTCTAAAATATTATAATCTAATAATTTGGAAAGTAGGTCACATAATTTCTAAAAACAAACATATCATTAGCCTTTAATTGCGATGAAGGAGTTCAAAATTTTCACCTTTCAAACATGTGAATAAATTCTTCATGTATCCTCTTGAAATATGGAAATAAATCGATTCACTATAAACCCTTATTAGAAACATTCAATATTACTTATTCCTTATGTAAGACACATGTTATTAGATATATAAATTAAATCCTAAAGTGTTGTAAACTACATCAACAGAAGCATAGACGACATTTTGATAATCCATTAATGAATTCCTAGGTAGTTAATACTTATACAAACAAATAAGTTCTTCATCATTATCTAAATATCAGGAACATATTATGGTTTTAATTCCCTCAAGAAAGTGTTTTTAGAAGATTTTAACTTTCAAATAAATAAATTTTATTGGCCCATTCTAAATATGGTCTCATATCCTTAACGAAAAAGTAATGCAGTACAATCCTTACATATTTTATAATCCTTATAACCATTAAAACACTAATAAAATATCCAAATGAATTCCTTCTTGAATATTGATGTTAATCATTACAATCCATTTGAGATAATATCATAACATGACCATTATTCAAATGTATTATTTGAGGTATATTTCATTATCACCTGAGATAATGATTTAATTAGGATCACGTCTCCTTTGTAGTTGAATCATTATACATTTGAAACCTTTTAATTAGCCTAAAAATCATAGGCACGGTGCCCCTAATCTCTATACATGTTAAAAACAACCATTACCTTCAATCATTTACCACAATGATTCATTCCATAATCATCACATGTGAGAAAATCCTTCTCTCCCTTTATCACATTGTCCATATTTTTATCTATTATTCTCTTCTTATCTTGATACCCTTTAAAACTATAGGACTCGGATAATTATTTACACAGCACGTTAACACATGATATTAGTTCCTCATATTATTAAAATACATGGGAGACTATTTCCCTTAGAAATATAGCCTTATGACAACGAAATATATGAACCTTCTTACAAATTGGTTCATGTGAATTGATGGAGCTATTGTTCCTTATACATAGAACCATTTCTAAACAATGGAATATATCAGATTAAATCATATCATAAAGAATAATCTCAAACTATTAAAATATATAATATAAATTGTAAAAATTATGCATATATAATCTTATAATCTTAAACATGGTTTCATTAAAGATATATTTAACGTTAAATCCTTCATCTATGTTTACAAATAAAATGTGAATTACTTTAAGTATATTGCCCAGGACTATAAAATCATGTTCATAGTAAGGCGCATTATTATATATCAGGTTACACCAATTCAAGTCAGACCCACCTTGTTAGAGTTGATACTCTTAGGTATATCTATGATATAATAATATACTCATGTAATATCTAGACAGAGATGTATTTCTAAGAATTACCACATAATATCTACCTTTCCATAATTCTAATATATTCTTATATACTAATCGTTAATGATTATCATAGATATTCCCCCGAATCTATTTTTTTAAAGTCTAGTGTCCTTGGTTTCTACTAAACTTCCTTTTATGTCAACTGTAACACCCTAACCCCATAATCCCAAAGTCGGTGAAATATTTTATTACATTAGAATGATTACAAGGAATTAAATCTTGAAGGACTGATCAGTTTAGAAGAATCGGAAAGAAATATTACATACATGATACTAATAATATATTTCGAAATATGAAATAAAAACAGGATACATAAAAAATAAATAATATATGTTCTTGAAACTATATCCATAGATTTCTTCTTCATAACCTAAGGAATGGAAACATAATAAAGGTGAGTTAAAATTATCTGTAATTGAATGTAATGAAGAATAAATAACTAATCCATTAGAATCAATCAACATGGATATAATTGATAAATCATTCCATTCAGATAACTATATAAGGAAAAATCAATATGGAAATGTAAGAAGATGAAACATATGACACTTAATCAATAAACAGAGAGTAGAATGAATCCATAGATATGTTGTGGAAAAATATCTTAGATAATAAGACTAATAATAGAAATATATATGAGGAAAATGAATAACTATTGGACTTAATGTCAAAGTCACATGAAAATATATACCTTCTAGACCATCCATAATGATATCTGAAACAATGGATAGAAACACGTTTAATTTGGGAAACTTATTCATCTCATGAGAAACTATCGATGCACTGGGGTGATACATAAAGTATATGATAATCCCATCATTGAAATTATATGTCATTCATCATATTGGAAGTTTAAAATATATATTATATGTTATCAAATATCTGTAGTGAATAAATACTATATAATTCTAAATATTTCCCCAAGTAATCAAATAACTGTCAACGTTGATACCATTTATAAAATAGTATACGATTAAGGAAATAATATTATCCATTATCTGAGAATATGGGTATTCAAGTAAAATTTCAATGAAAAATTATTACAATGATATTATTATTTTAATATGATGTTAAAAATCATAAAAATAGGTGAGATTTCAATGATAATCATTAAGAACATTCTTGAATAGATTAATCTTTAATTATTCCAAAGTGTACCATACAACTTTGAAAATTTTAAATCATAATAACCTTGAAGGTATGAAATTAAATTAAACATATAATATCATTATAATAATGATATTCATGATATTACCTATCCGAGTGCAGTATATACAACATATACAAGTTAATTGGTGCATAAAAAAAATATTTGTCAATGGAATGTAAATTGAGGCCAAACCCCTAACCATTGCCTTACATTTAGTTTAGGGGTCCTTATACTCGTGTATATTGTTTTAAAAGTTTTTTATAACTTATAACATAACTGTAATAATGTTTAAAATATCATATATTAACTTTTTACAATATTTTATTACCTGTTGGTCCACACTCATTCATTATTTTAACTACATCATGCGTTAATTTCATAGTTTTCTGAAGTATGTCTTGGCCTGTCATTTGATGTTATTATTAACTATATCATGATTTAATCATAAATATAATTCAAAAAATTCTATAATTATCAAATAAATTCAGTACATATTTATTTATAATAATCTATAATGTTTGGATATAAGAAAGGAAATGCACTGTTCATAGAGACAGTTGGTCGTACAAACGCATGAATACTACATTAATTAATTTTTTGTATTATAAGGATTAAAAATAAATGATAAAAATGTATATTATAATTAAAATATCATATCTATGTTATATATGTTATATATTTTTATTTTCATCATCCCTAATACATTCAATGTATAGTGTGAACGAATCATATCTCTTTAAGAAGGTTGATGTCCACACATCCACAAAAGATGTTATCATATTTACAAAACAAAATATGGAATTTATATTGGTATGTGTTATAAAATAATTATATAATCATAAAGGAATTATTAATATTTTAAATATCATATATAAATATATTTTTCATAATAATTACTACCTTGAAAGGAGGTAAAGGAAGAACAAATAATCATCATTTCATGATGTGGTAGTTCACCATTCACATAAACAGTATGTTCATTACCCATTATACTGGGTGAGTATAAGTGTATATTTAAAATATAATATATAAACATAGTAGTATATTTAAGATATTTTTTTATATAAACATGGAATAAAGATTATTTTAGAGAGATGAAACTAAAAAGCTTGAGGGAGATTGTTACATCTTATTTGGGAAGCTTCTTTTGATTTATACCCAAAGGTTTATTTGGATTACTTTCTGAAAAAGGGGAGTCTTCTAGAATGATGGGAGAGCTCGTGAGGATCTATTATAGTTGATGTGTTTCAAGGAAAATTTTCTTGAGATGTGTGGGGAATTTGGGGGAGACGAGACCCTTTTATAATGGAGGAGTGGCACTCTTGTAATATTTTGACCAAGGTGTTCCATTAACATTTTTTACATAGAGAGTAGCTCCCATAATAGTCAAATATTTAGATAAATTGGGATAGGGTCGAAATATGGCTATATAATTTCTGTTTTAAAATATCCAAAGTCATTTTGTCCCTTATGGTAATGGTTTAGTCCCTTATTAAGCATAATTCTTATTTAATCATTGTAATTAATTTTAATTACATTCACTTATTTTTTTGGTCAAAACATTGTTAAAAATATTAGACATTATAAATTATACTGATTCCAAATATGGAATCCATTTTTTAAAATTCTAATTCCTTATGTGATATAAATCAATGTAAATTTAATCCCACATGACAGGATGACAATGCAGGTTTTTAAATTAAAAACATCCGCATGTTTTTTATGTTTTTGTTGTTGTTTTTCAAGTGAAATTGATCAAAATTACATAAATTGGATTAATTGATAAATTTCTTTCCTAATTATACATTAAAACCTATTTTAAATATGATTAATCTTTATTATTAAATTAGATGAAAATTTAGTTTTGACCAAAAAATCTGTATTTTTTACCATTCATTTAAAAATATAACTTCACAGAAAAATACCAAAAATTCGCCCAATTCTAATATTTATACTTATCATACAAATTTTATTTTTTTTTATTATATAAAATTTAGAAAATTATGATAATTGGATTTAAAATAGGTTCACCATTAAAATGCGGTAAAAATGTCTTAATAAAAAATATAGAATTTTATGTGTAATATTGGGTTTTTTATTATCTTATTTTTAACAAATATATTAGATTAATATCAAAAATATTTTATTGAAGATAATATATATATATATATATATAATTTATATCATTTAATAATTTTAATTAATCTAATTTATTAAGTTAAAAAATATTTGTAAAAATAATAGTATTTTCCATTTTATTCAATCGGTTTACATATTCATTTATAATTAGTTCCTAAAAAATGAATTCATATTATATTTTTTGGAATCATATATTTTCAAAAATTAGATAATACTATTCATAAATACTAATTTAATGGATAGAATATATATTATTACATTATTCGATGAAAATGAAAAGAGTTAAAGATATCAATGGGTGAGCTCTCCGCGAAGACGGCGATGGAACCCTAGATGAATGAGGCTGAACCCCCCCCCCCCCCCCCCTCATGGAGGTGGGAGAGGGGAGGAGGAACTGATGTTTCAGCCTCTAAACTCACAGAAACCATTCATCCCCTTCTCAAACCCATGCTTTCTCCAGGAATTCCTGACCACTTCATTAAGCCCAAAATGTCCTAATCTTCTTTTTGGTGACCCTCTGTTAACGATCTCATGAACGGATTTTGTCAATGAATCAAGTCATCTAAATATAACCCTGGGGATTGATTCTACAATCAAAATCCCTCGGTCAATGTTTTCAACTAATTCGTTTTTGGTATGTGGGATTTGCAAGACCGTGTGGTTGTCGGTCTTCTAGACAAACGCCATTTCATGATATGGTTTTTATCAGATGATGATTTGTTCAGGGATTGGTCTAGTGCCCCCCGTCTATGAAATGGCCAAATGTTCTTCCTCCTTTACTTGTCATTCGATCTGTGTATGAACTGTGATCCATCCACCATAGAGGCATGGGTAAGTCTCCCTTAGCTCCCTCTACCTTTTCAAAATCCTGTTATTATTTCTGTGATTGGTAATATGGTTAGTAGATTTCTCTGTTCTAATGTTCGAACATCCACTTTAATTCATCCGATTAACCCCCTCCTATGTGTTTAGGTGGATGTTGTGAGGCCTTTGGTTGATTGGATCTGGATTACTCTTGGTGAAGAATTCTGATGGAGGCAGGCCATCATTTTGGAATCTTTGGTGGATTAATATAAGAATTGATGTCGATTAAGGCATTTGGCCTCTAAATATCATTGTGAGTGAATTAATATAAGGACCTCTAATCCAAGGGAGAGGCTTGGAATGTCCCCTGGCCCGAGACTGATATCAGTTGCGGGTACTTGTTCAGGAAATGCAGAAAAGTATGGTAATATAGGTTTCATCATTATCGGGGTATTATGCCAGGGAAACCCATAATCTAACTATTTGTGTTCAATCGGGTTCTGTCTGATCTAAACATGGTTGATGGAGTGAAACAGGCTGCTACCAAGGAGGTTTTTGGTGCTGGAGACATGGGAGATCCACTGGGTGTCAATGTAGTCACAAAGGACATACAAGTAGTTGTTTTGCTTTTAGTTACTAACAAGAAGGCAGAGGGTGAATGAAATGGGTCAGCACCCATGGTTGAAGAAACTCTGGATGTTGTTGGTTGTGCTAGTGATCCCTTGGGGGATTCGAAAGCTGGTAATGGGACAACAGGGTAGGCTGTGAGTGATAGAGGTGTGGTGGTCACAATTGTTATTGGAAATCGTTTCCAAGGGATGGAAAAGGAAATTGTCGAGGTGGGAATTCCAATGAATGAAGTCCTTGGTAAACATCTTGGGCCCCCCTCTATGGTAGATGGAACCAAAACAGAATTTCTACCACATGGGACAATGGTTGTATATGAGTCTGTTGAGCAGCCAAAGTGTCCAGCAGTGATGGACACTAATAGTATGTTTCAAATGGGAGGATGAGTGAAATATGGATATCAAGAGGTGAAAACCATGATTAATGGGTGGATTTCTCTAAGAGTAAAAAGGATAATTATGGTGGCATCAGGCCTTAATTTAGTGACATGGTTCTAGGAGGTAGAAAGAAGATGCAAGGGAAACCAGAATTTATGACTGCTCCACCATGACGAAGGAAAAAAGAAGTATTACAACTATATTCCAAAGCTGGGTTCCAACATATCTTCTATTGGAAACACTGAGCTTTTATCCTTGGAGTGGATGAATCTACGAAGGACATATGCTAAGGTTCTGATGCACAATGAATGCCCAGAATGGGAATCAGCTATTGAGGAGGATTATTTTTACTGAGTATGTGGTGATAGATATGGAATTTATGATATGTAATTTTCTCTTTTGTCTTGTGGTACCTTTTCACTGTCCTTTTCCTTTATTTTAATAAATGTTTAGGGGGTTATCCCCTGACTGAGATTTTCTTGTATATATTATTACATTAAATAATAATATTTTATTTATATATTATTTTTCATTAAATCATGGTCTTGATTTTAAAGAAATTTATTGAATAATCATTGCGGGCTATTTCACATGCTAACTCAGTAACACATGAATTGAAATCAATAGAATATATTAAATTTATTTTAAAAAGTAAATATATTTTAAATTCTTAGGGTATAATGTTCTCTTTATCTCTTGGTGTTTCTATCGTACAAACTATCAAATAAAATGTTCCTAATTTTTTGTTTCGAGGGGTTACATGGGAACTAAACCTTAGTTATATCGATCTATTTGAAATTACAGATTATATTGGGATGGTATCCTATATCTTGAATCTTTATTAAAATCTATTTGAAGTCCACAATGTGCTCCATGTATCTCTCAAGAAGAATTACAAACATGACCCTTTACATGTACAAAAATCAGAGGTCATACCAATATAGTAGGATCTCTCTTATGAGGAAAAACATGTTGAAATTATGGATCATACAGAGAATGTTCATTGAAACTACCATGCAATTATTCAATGTTTAGTGGAGAAATCGCTAGTTATAGAAAGGTACATGAGAAATTGAGGACATTATAAGGCATAAGTATCCTCATTTGATTATATCCTAATGACGTATTTTGAGGATGAATAGTGATAACTAATTTTTAAATATTATTGAATATGGTTTTATATAAAATAAAAATATTTATTATTATACATTCAATTTTTTATTATTGTTATTATATGTTCAAAAATTTTATTTTCTTAAAAGAACTACTTTTTTAGTCATTATATGATTAATTATAAAATTAATTTTTGGAATTTATATAAAATTAAACTGAATATATAAAATTCATTATTGAATTAAAAATGTTGAAAATAGATTAGGGTGACGTTTTGGGAATTTTATAAAAACATTATTTTTGGGATGAATATTGAAAAATATTGAATTTTAATTCCAACCCGATTATAATCAAATTAAATTATTTTGTAAAATAATATTTTTAGTTGGTTTAAAGTTTAATTAGATAATTTTTACAATATTTATTCCAATTTATGTCATTAGAGTCATTCTCGCATTGAAATTTTATATATAAAAATTTCAAAAATTTAAATATTTTTGCTTAAAAATCCACTGTCATGACATGTAGGTGGGGTTGATTTTAAATTAATTTCTGCCACTTCTACGATTGGAAAAAGGAAAAATGGATTTGATATTTTTAACCATAATAATTTTATATTTTCTTAAAAATAATCTTAGAATTTAATAAAAAATAATATTGAATTTAAGTAAAAATAATGAAATTGTTTAAGAGAAACAATTTTGTTAACAAATGACTATGCCCAAAACATAAGGCCCTAAATGGCCTAAAAACTTATCCAAATTCAATTTTATGTCCATATATCAACCTTATCCAATGTTTTTTTAGTTTGGTATCATTATTTGAGAAACCTATCATGGGAAAAAAGTGGTTCAAATTCCCCTTTCAAAACTTTACATGAATGCCCCTCCCTATCCACTATAAAAAGGACTTCACCCCTCGCACTTATTCACACATATCAATAAATATTTCTCATAATATATATGCCTAAATGTCATAAAAATTCAATAAATCCATCCTAGAAGAATATATTTTTGTATAAATCCATCCAAGTATGCCCTTTGAATTAAACCAAAAGGAGTGACCCAAGGAATAGGTAACATCCTTGGTCAAACTAAATAGTTTTTTTTTATTCTATACCACCTAAAATCATTTTATTATATTATTATATTACTAAATTATTATCGTAAATAAAATTATATTTTCTTAATTCTATGTATTTTACATATACTTACACACACTTGAAGCTAATTGGTAATGATCTTACTTTTCTTTTGAAAAGAGAACCACCACCTCAAATAAAGTTGTTGTTTTTCCATACTTACTATCATGGTTGGAAATTATGATTAACACATGATTATCATATTTTTATAACATACCTTCAATATTTCAAATTTTTATAAATATGATAACATTGATTGCGGATCTGTGGACTACCGCCTCCTCAAAGCAATGTGATTTGTTCACAATTTACATGGAACGTATTAAAGATGGGTTTGATAAAAATATAATATATATATGAAATAATAATTATACTGTAAGAATACTATATATACATATATTTATTTTACATACATTCTTTCAATATGAAAAGAAAATTGAAACAGTTTTGATGCGTACGTACAACCAACTATCTCAATGAATATTATATTTATCTTAATATTTATATCTTTTGTAGAATATTTTAAATAAATATATACTCACTACATATGATATTTATATAATTTTTTATGTTCTAGATATAATTCAATCATTATCTAATTATGAGTAACATGAAATGGTAGTAAAAACATGTATGAAAAACATGGTGGTTATCTATAGAATGGTAACTTTATCATGGAGATATTAATGAAAGGGTATTATAATAAAATATATAAATAATATATAGATAAATATATATTTCTATGGATATTACTCTTCAAAATAACATATAACCATAATAATATGATCAATTTAGTGAAATTATTACAAATATATGTTTTTATACTAATGGTATAATCCTTATAAATTTATTTCCATCCAATTAGAAAAAATAGAACACCATAAGTGTGTTTCATGGACTACCACCCCCACTAGGCTACATCATTTGTTTTTTATTACTAAATTTGGTGGTTAATATTAATTGTGGTAATTGTAATTAAATAAGATATATCTAACATAATAATGAATCTAAAATTATAATTTTAAATCCTCTTTCACCCATCTCATGCATTCAAAAACTGAAAATATAATCATGTATATGTTTGGATTACCACCTGTATGGTGAATCATATTTCATTTTTTATTTAAATTTTATTAAATTATCAAAACATATTAAAATATGGTTAACCATAATAAAAAACATATAAATAATATAATTATTCCTTTTTTATTATTCCATTATGTCAAAAGAAACACCTCCATAACTATACTTTCAAACAGAGTAAAACTATATTCATGTTTTAGTTTGTTTAACCACCTATATAAAAAAGGATTTCAAGAAATAATATGAATTAATATGGGAACATGAAAAATATTATTATTAATATTATTTATCATGATTAGTTTATTTTAATTGATATATTATACTATGTGTTTAACTTATTATTAATGTTGTATTTTCATTCACTAAAACTATGGAAATTAGTGGTTATCTTTTTGCGTTTCACATAACCTAATCAAATAAAATATGAAAGGAAAAATAACATATTAGGTCAAAATAATTTATATATTAAATAATCATAAATTATATATCAGTAATTATCCTTTAATTTAATAATGGTTAATGATATCAAAATTATTATACATGTACAACGTAGTTAATCATTGTCTCATGATGGTCATAATGCACTCAAAATAATTAATTTACTTATGATGAAGAATAATAGGTAGTATTTATGATTAACATTATGATGTAGTTTATTGAGTAATCTATGTTAGTCTTATAGGAGGAAAGATTTTGATTAATTGATAAAGGAAACAAGGTACAGTATTTTCATTTCATTTTCCCTTCATTGAAACATTGTTCATATTCCTTTCCAATTTTAATTTAAGTGGTGTGTATAATGCATATATGATATATTAAATGATTAATTAATTCTTAATTATTTTTACTGAATGTTCAGTTTCATCATCATTTTCATTTATGAGTTTTTTTAAATGTTACCGAAGACCTAAGTTTTTAATTTTATCTTCCTTCCAAAAATCAAGATCTCTAAAATGTGGTAATACATATTGATAATTTTAATACTCATTTTTTAGAAATATTATATCATTTTGTTCCCCTCATTATATATATGGTAAAAATCAATTTATATTTACATATATTTAAATTGGATGTTTTAAAATCTTCTAGGTGATTTTCTTTTTAATCAAGTATATTTCAAGGTGTTTGAAATATTTTTTCTAAAAATTAAAAATAATAAGTTCTATTGACCTCTAAAAATTTAATTTTGATATAATTTATAAACTTTTCAACTTTACTTTATTTTCTTTTATTGTTAAAAGTTAAAAATTTCAGTGTATTTTCATATTCATTTTTTAAAAACATTATTTCATTTTGAGGTTTCCACTAATAGTGGTTATTTTTAAAAGTAAATGTTATCAATGTAATTTAATATATAAATTTTAAAAAAATAGACCCTTTCAGGTATTACATAACTAAAGTATTTTTTAAAAGTAAATGTATATTGCCTTAGGCTTTTCATACATTAATATCACATATTTTTAGATAAATCCTCAATACATTTGATAAACAAATACATGACGACTGTAATAGTTTAATATATTTTGATATTAGAAACACAATATTCTTATTTCATAAAATATCTTCAAAATGTACCTCAATAATCTTCTCTCATAGTATTACAATTAGTAAGGGACCTTTTCTAAAACATTATATACATCCTAGGTAAGGAAACATAAGAAAGGGTGAGATCGGAATTTCAGTAAGGGAAACATTGGAGATATTAATATATGATATTATGAAATAATAATATAATAATAAAGGTGTGTGATCATGAATATAACAAAAAAAAATTCCAACCGAACCTTTTATAGATCCTAACCATGAGTTCTAGAGTAATACTTTATCATTTCAAAAACATAACCCATAAGAGTGAGAAATAATGATAAAATAATTATGAACCATAATCTCATGTAATGAAAGTGTAGAACCATCATAATTAGAAATATCATTTATACATGTCATGTTCAAATACCAATACCATCATTATAGTAGATCATGAGTCATCACATATTTCCCATTGTGTATCAGGACACACATATTCCCCATAGTGGATCAATCCCTCTGACTTGTTTCCCATTATTATCTCAAGGGATAGAAATATTTACCCAATGTAGTAGAGGGTGATAAAGGGTGTATACATCTCACAATGAAAACCATACATCTATGTGAAAAAGTATCATAAAACATTCATCAAATCATAACATAATAAACATTTTAATGAAAACATGATTCATAAACATTTCATCAATTAACCATAGTATAACCCATGAAAAATAATTCTTTTTCATAAATATTTCATCAATATAAACATTAACCATTTTCTTAAATAATAAGTATTAAATCATTCAATATTATCCCCAGTAATGAATAAGTAACATAAAAGTTAACCATCATAGATGAATGATTCTTTTCTAAGATTAAATTGAACATTTATTGGGTAAAATATCCTTTCCACTTCAAAAAATACTTCTTAAAACATTTATATTTTTCAAAAAAAAATTATTTCAAAATAACACTTAAAAACAATAAAGAAATATCTAAAATATCATTTGAAACATAATTAGAGGAAAATATAATTTCTATTTGGAAAATCTCTAAAAGTTAATTGAACATTGTTTAAAAAAATCATTAACAATAAACATTGAAACTTATAAAGTAATAATATCAACAATTAGTTTTTCATGATGGTGGAAAATACTAATCATATTGTAAACAATAAAAACAAATATTTATATAACGTTTTCTATAAAAACCATAAATGAATTTTCTGTAAAATGACAAGAATATTCCTTCCAATTTGTTTTTCATAATGTCAAACATTGTTTAATTTTTTTTTATAAATCATTTTTATAATTTTTTAAAACACTTTGTAAAATATGTTTAGAAAAAATGGTTTTGAAAGAGAAATTATTTTCCATCAAAGAGAGAAATAAATTCATTTTTTAAAATAAAAAATTATTTAGAACTAATGAGTAAATAAAATGGTATAAATAAATGGAAAAAATTATTATAATGAAATAAAATTATGATTAAAAAATTCATGTGTTTCTTTAAATATGGGTAATAATATTTCATCAACAAAATAAAAAACAATCTTGACACTCAATGAGATTATAACACCAATCATTTAAAACTTTAATATATTATATATCATAAGATCCTGTAATGAATATCATAAAATTAAACTTTTATTATCATGAAAATATTTTTTTTATATAAAATTTTTAAGGTGATGTTTATACACATCATAGAAGAAGATTGGTTCGTAACATAACTTATGTCTCAATGAATGAAAATTTAGAAAAAAAATGTCTTACCGCCTCAGTAAAATTTAAACTATAAATCCCATGGAATATAGATAAAAAATGAGTATTTAAATTATCATAATTTTTAGGATATTTTTCCTAAAATGCATTCATCAGATGTATTTACACCACATAAAAAACACATGTCGAATATGGCGCGTGTCTCATAGAAAATAAAACTGAGACCTAAATCCATTCTCTTATATAGAGACTCCATTCATACATGTTGTAACCTCATATATAATACTTAAATTTTTATTATAAATATATTAAATAACTTTAATTATTTATATATCATTCCATAAATGACTTACTCATGACCATTTATTACCTATTTATTAATAATTCCATATTAAAATTCTGATTCTAGTAATAACGACTTAATTTTTATTTTATGTTTTGGTTTTGTATTTTTGATCATTTTTATTTGATCTTGGTTACATAATATTCATAATGGTAACAACAATATAAATATAATATATATTAATTATATATTTATTTATAGTAATCCCAAAAAATTATAAAAAGAAAATTAAATACAAATTTAATGGAGACGGTAAACTGTATGTACGTATGAACGGTGTTCCCATCTTCTCTAAATATGGAATGAAAGAAATTAAAAAAATAAATAACCATTAATAGTAACTATTATGTTATATATATCATATATATTTATTCAATTTATCTTTATTACCTTACACACAATGTTTTAATGAAAAAATAATCATATGCATCAAGAGGCGATTATCCGCTACACACACGAATGACATTATTGTATCCCCCATGGAATGGAATGTAAGAAGGTATATGTTATATAATAATTACATAAGTATAATTAAATTAAAAATATTAGATATATATTCATTTAATATGTCCTTATTTAAATCTAGTTGATTGAGAAATACACATCACATCGGTTTATAAGATGTTAGTCCGACGTACACATGGGCAACATTATTTCTTTCCAATGGGTTGAGAGGTAAGAATGTATTTCTGGAATTATAATTACATAGGTATAATAATATCATATATATATATATATATGATTTAAACATTGGATCTATCACTATATCCATTCATTATTAGTGGTTGTGGAAAACTAATAGCATCTGTTCGTGAGGGGGTAGTCTAGCATATTTTCGAATAATGATTTCATATAAAATTTAATGGAAGTTGAGATTTATATATGTTTTTACGTTAAATAATTACATACAAATATTTACTAGATATAGTTTTATTATTTTATCTCAGTTGGAAAATATTATATGTAGTTAGTAGAAGAATTAAAACAAAAATTCATAGTTACAAACATTATCTATTCTCCATACAACCACTTTATGTTTAAACTAAAGAATCCCGTGAATATATTTATAATATCCAAAAGATCTATATAATGTAGTTATGGTTGTAGTAAATATATTTGGACTTTTATTGGGGAAACTGATGGGATTTTTATTGGGAATACTATAAGTGAGGTGAGTGTAAAATATGTAATATTTGAAAAGAAAAATGTGTACACATGTTTCCCACAATCCAAAAGGCTATGAAAAAGATTTTTATAAAACATTATATTCTACAGGATCAATATATAGAATTAAAATTGTGTTTTGATAAGTTTCTAGGAAATTTTACCCGTTATATTTATAGTTTACCACTGGTAAACCTGTTTTAACCATAATAGTGGAAATTAATTGTCAAAATTTTTAATATTCATTATGGTAAAAAAATTAAGTTTACCTTATAAGATAAAATAAATTATAATGACTAAAAATATGAAAAATATTTTTATAAATTCCATTTACGTGATTTGAAATATTAAAATTATAATCCACCCCAAAGACATGATGAAAAATTTGTTTACCAATGAGAAACGTTTCAAATGTTTAAAACGTTTTATCAAAAAAATAAATATGAAATAAATTAAAATATCCCAAAATGAATTAATAAATATATAATTTAACCATTTTAATTTTATAAACCATATTAAATCGATTTTTTGTTTTTAAAAGTTTTAAAGAAGGCAATTTATAATAAAACCCATTATTTTTCACTATTCAATGAAAAATTAATTTCTTTGATATTTATAAAAAATGAACTCAATGATAATTTTTACATGTAGATTGAAAAATAATAATTTTATCAAATAATTTTTCATGAATTTGAAAAAATTAACTTTAAAATAAGTGCACAAAAGAGGAAAAAACTTTTTTTTTCAAAAAATGATCTTTTTAAAGATAAAATAAGATTCCTTCATTTCTCTTGTCAAGAAAAAAAATAAAATAAATGTTAAAATTTTGATTGAATAATATATATATATATATATTTCAATAAAATAATTCATCAAAATGTATTTTTTCTAGGTAAAACATGTTTTTTTCATAAATATAATTTTTCAGAAAAATATTTCATTTATTTTCAAATGGTTTTTATATTCATTTGAAATTAATTTTTTACCAAATAATTCATTTTTTATACATTTATATACCAGATATTTTCATAATTTTCTTTTTGTTATTCTCAACCACTACTCCAATGTCTAGAAGATGACTATGATATTTAATAATAATATTTCAATTGTATGTCATGTTTTGTTTACACTCGGTGTTGCGTGTAATGCAACATAAATTCAGTGTTATGTGTAACAAATGTTAAAATTAGGGTTTTATTTAATTATTTATAAAATTGATGTTGAGTGTAATCTAAGATAAAATCATTGATTAATGTAATGATAATATGGAAAAATATTAAATTTATTTGAAAAATAATATTTCACAATATCTCAAGTTGTTACATTTTACCCATATTAGAATGAATGTATCCCTCATGATTTTTCCCCTTCATACCCAAAAATAATGATATTTTTGCATTATTAAATCTTCAATTTCTAATGAAACATTCTCAAGTCATTGGACTCAATATAAGACACTGACCCAGAGAGTGGTCTGGTCTTGAATAACTTTATCAAATCCAAAATCTCCAACAGTTTTTTCTCAGAAGAAAGGTCATGCTCTGAATGTTTAAACTCTGTGTTTAGTGAATGTTATAGATTGGGTATGTACATCTTATGTAGAGATACCTGGAACAAAAAATTAATATGGGATTGGTTTTGTGGAAGGACCAAGGAATAATTTATGGTCACTATAAGAATAATAATTTCATAGGGACCGATATACATTAGGATTGATTTTCCCTTCCTTCCCCCAATGCTAAATTTCAGAGAAACACCATCAACCCAAAATCAAATTCTAGATAACATAAATGACTATTATCATAAAAAATTTTTCAAATTTTTCATTACCTTAGGGTGTTTTGAATATATATCACCTTTTATTCCATTTCATCAGCTAGATCATGTCCCAATAACATTATTTTTTCAAATTAATTATTATACATTGGAGTTATGCACTTCTTTCCATAAATATCTTTATAATTATCAATCTAATTAATCTATTTAAATCATATTTTGTAATAAAAATATTTATGGGAAGGCTTTGATCACAACCACCTTTACAATCATTGGAGCATGATATCACTATAACCACTTTGTATTGAAATGTTCTATCAAATCGACCATCAATCTGAGAATGATATGTCCTGATGGAACTCAAATCTTTATCAATATCTTATAGAATAATTCACCAAAACATTGATGTCATATTCAGATCCCCGTAATATACAATTGAATGTGCTACTTTATGAATCCTTTCCACTTTATTATTGTATATTCAATCTGTAATATCCATATAGAAATCTTTTATGATTAAGAAAATGTGTATTGACATTAAATTATTAATTTTTACATCCCATTAATTACATCATCATCAAAGATATGATAAATCCAAATAGTTACTTTTTTCCTTTAATAATATTTCAAACATTTATAAATAAATTCCTCCTCAAATATCCTTTTCCCTTAAACATATACAAAACCAAAGGGTTGTATTATAGTAAGTGTCTCTTAAAATATATTTAATCTTGATAAACTCCAATAACATAAAACCTAAAATGGGGTTTCAATGAATTTTAACTTATGATCAAGATTAAACATATAAACCCATGATGGTATCCAAAACTATTAAGTTAATATTACATGGAGACATATACACTTCTAAATGTTAATTTACCCTTTATAAATTATGAAACCTTTTATCTTATAAAAAACATTTTCATTAGGATCTTGGGATAATACTTGTTATAATAGATTATGAAATGTGATTTAATTATTCTAGAATCCATAAAGTGGGATATAAATATATTAAATTTCACTAAATGATGAATAATAAGATTTTTAAAGGTATATTTCATAAAAAAAATATAACATGGAATTCCCAACAGAGGGGAGGATAAGTGTGTAATAATTACCAAGGATCACTTCATCTATTTTTATTGTATAAAACATCCCTTTATCATTTAACTTTAAATTATATGGGGTCTTTAATACACATTAGACCTTTCATTAGAGAATTAATTAGCATAATTTTATAACTTCTTGAACTTAACGAACTTGAGTGTGGGTGGGAAATTATTTTACATAATCATAACCATTATTTAGAGAAATTTACCATTAATCACATTTCTAAATTTATAAGAATTATGACACATAATTTCAAATATAAACCACCTCCTTGTTCTATTTATGAAATGACATTAATTCTTCTTATCATATTGTTGGATACATATTTCTATAGTTTCATTCCACTATCTCATTTATTTTTTATTTATAAGAATTTTTAATGCTATTATTATCAAATCCATTGTAATGGTGGGAATATTATATTTTAATTTCTACCATGATTGTATAACATAATATTTCTTTGTAACTACTAATGTATCATCTCATTACAAACTTTAAGGTATTTTCATCCTTTTTTATTATTTCATCTTCAATTTGGTGCATCTTGAGACTCACATGGATAGAAAATATTTTATAAGAAAAATAACCAATATTATAAGGATGTATTTTTTAAAATTAATGAAGTTTACGTATAAATTTTTTAATGGATTTTTGATTTTATTCCTAATTTTGGATAACGCTTGATTTTGTTTGAGGTTTTTGTAAAGAAGGTGTATTTTCTACTATATTATAGAGAAATACACATATTTTAATGGATTTACAAGATGTGTAGTTATTTATGGAATATTAAGTGAACCAGGTACATCAACTAAATGTATTACATGTCGTGTAATTGTTACATGATGGGTAATGGTAAAATATTGGTTTTTAATAAAAAAGGGTTTTTTTTGTAAAATGTGATCTCTATGGATTATAAAATGTTTGAATAGATTAAATTCTGGGTAATTTTCCAAAACATGTATATTAGGATTTTCTTAGGATGATATATTGATTATTTATTCAATATCTCCCTTCCCTCAAAAACTAGGGCTCATCTTTAATGATTTTCCGATAATCTATTTGATCCAAATTGATTTTTTCATTATTTGATCATTCTGGAATTTGTGTTTCATAGCTCCAAGAAATTTATCCTTTTTTATTCTTCATTTACCTTAATCATGGAAGAACTATTGCGTTTCATTATTGGTTTTATGGATATGTGGTGATGTTTCTTCTTTATTGTCTCTAGATATGTTGTGTGGTCTCATTCTATGGGGTGATCACTTTTATTGGTGGTGGGAAGTGAGCTTTCATTCATGATTTATGTGTTTTTTTCTATTATCCACCAAACCATATATTTAATTAAATCAATTATGGTATGAATATGTTTATTCTAGGTTCTCTGTTTTCATTGTTGACTTCTTTTGTGTGGTGGAATCTGTTGTGGGAATGTGCAACCCGCATCATAAGGTATGTGGTATCATCTCCTGCCTATGTTGGTGAACTGAATTTCTCGTAATTTTTTGAAAAAATAATTTTTTAGATAATATGGAATAAGATGATTAATTTTATATATGGTTTCAAGGGTTTTTACAAAACATGTTTTTCATATAGTTTTAGTAAATGGAAAATTTTTTCAATGAATTATGAAATGGTATTATGAAATTATTTTCAAAGAATGAAATCTTGAAATGGTTTGATGAATTGTTTTGGAAAATTGAGAACTTGATAAGACATGGGTATTTACTTGGAAGGTATAGATATAGGTCACATCTAATTTTAGGGGGTCTTCTCATGGTTCATTCCTCTTTTACCAAGGCATGTTGTTCTATGGACTTGTTAGTCCTATTTGGGGTGGGTCTTACTTTTCTTGGTGTTCATATAATCTTTATACTTGATGCATATCTCTATAGGCATAATGCACACACAATTTTATATATTTAGTAATGTGTTTCCTATGTATCTTGATATAGTGTGATCTTTGGCATGATGTTACCTCTGGTGCTTCGTGGCCAGTTTGGGATGCTTCTGGTTTGAAGTATTTTGTTGTATTGTCATGGATTTGATATGAGACGTGATGAATGATTTGTTCTAACATGATATATCTAATTTTATATTTGGATCTGAAATAATTTGGAATTCATTTTCCTTCATTATTGGGAAATTTGAAATAGTGGGGAATTAAAATAATTTCCATTCTTTTGATATTATTTTTTTAAATATTTATCATGCCTTTTTTTGTTTAATGTTCTGAATAATTAGATTATTGTTCATGATCTTTATATGGAACATGTGGTGAGATCTTACTGAGCCTGTTATCTCACACCCTTTATCCCACTTTGGTGGTGTGTGAACCTACTTTTGTTTTTTGATTCAGGGAAAGGTATGGTGCCTGAGTGCGGTGATGATTTTTTCTTTTAACCGGGATATGGGTAGTTGGCACTGAGATGGTGGATGTTTTCAAATGTTTTCACATATAGCTATTGAAGTATCTATTTCATTTTCTAGTCCATTGTAGTTGGAATTTTTTACATGGATATTGTTTTTATACCTTTTAAGTTATAAAACATCCATTTTTTATTTCTCTTATTACACACACACACAAACACAGACACACACACAGATATATATATATATATATATATATATATATATATATTCTTCCAATTTTTATTTCTGTAAATGTTTTTATATGTCATGTTTCATGCTTCATGTTTAGTGAAATGGTTCCCTCTATTTTTTTGCTACGCGGGTGCTAGACGCTTGCCCATAGGGATTGGGAACGCCCTTTAGGAATGTATAAATTATGTTTGGGTATTGGTTTGGGAGTTTATTTATGTCATTTTCATCAATCTTTGGTATCTTATGTGTTTTTTCATCAATATTCCTTTTCTAAGTAAATATATTAGACTAGATATATGATTGTCAAGACATTAGAGGTATATTTTTATGAGTTCCTATACATCTCTTTTCGTGATGAGACTCATGATACCATGGGATATTGGGATTTGTGTCTCTTATATTAGGTTATTGATTTTAATCTTAGTTCTTTCTTATGGGTTTTCTGGTTTGAACTAATATTATTATATTTTTAGGTAATTTCTTCTATTTTGATGTACAATAGTATACCTCCGAGACATGTTTTTTGAGTTCCTATGGAGGGTTTAGATAATTAACCTCAAGGTAATACTACATTTGATCAAAACTTTTCAGAGGCTATTGTGCGGGCGGTTCATGTTATCGACCAAAATGAACCGCAATATCATAACGATGTTGTTAATGTGTAGTCTGGATCTGTTAGAGATAGTGATCGATCATAGGAGTTATTATATAAGAGGGCACCATTCATTAAAGGTATGAATGAGCCTCAAGAGGTATAGGACTATCTAGAAAAGATTAATCATATCGTTTACTTCTTGTATACACCTAAGAGTATCATGAATAAGTATGTAATGTTTAGACTTGAGGGTCCTAAAATGAATTTGGGGGATTCCAAGACACATGAAGAAAAGAATGTGGAATTGGATTGAATGGTTTCATGTTTTTATACTTCTAGTAGTTCTATCCTAACTTTCTAATGGTGTACAAGTATATGGAGTTTAGATATTTGTAGTAACGATATATATTTCTGTCAGTGTCCACTAATCGGTTCGTGAAAATGGTTCATTTTTCACAAGAGGTTGTAATGAATGACAAGATAAAAGCTCAGATTTACATGTTGGGTTTATGAACAGATATCAAAGAACACATATTTATATTGATTCTTTTGACATATGTGGGGAATTTTATTAGGTATTTTATGGGTGATAAGAATATGGAAGGCAAGGTTTGATATTTCACCCCTTCTCTTTCACCAATTGGGAACATCAGTAGAATACTAGGGAATAAGAGGATGTGGAAGGACTATAACAGTTGTCGAAAATGTGGTTATTGGTATAATGTATCTTAGGAATCACTTATTGCAACTAGTGGTATACCTATAAAATTATATTAGTTTTTTAAGGATGGAAATATAAGACATTGATGTCCTTCACCAATTAATATGTTTAATAGTTGTGGATGTTATGGTAATTTACAATATTTTTATCTGTCTATTTCTGAAACTCTATATGGTTGGGGATCGTCATCTCCATTGGTTACTATATTGAAGGAATATGATTTTGATACTAATGTTCCTCATCAATAGGACACAGGAGTGAAGAACCTACTAATAGTAGATGAGTTTCTAGTGGAGGTAGATGTTGGTCTAGTGACATTGATATATTCCCTTATTATTTAATCTCTCATAATGACTTCCTTATTTAATAATTATGTTTCCCATTAAGTTATATCTTATCATTATTTTACATTATTAACCTTCCAATGGATCTCATGTCCTTTTTTATGATGTTAGTGACACCTCTTGGGAAGTAGAAATAGATTGGGTTTCAGTGTCCTTGAGCACTATCGATTGATGATATGAAATAATTCTATGACTTTCTTATACTTGATCTAGATTTATTTAAAATCATCATTTGGATGTATTTAATTATTTTACTACCTGATGAGGTCAATTTTTATCGTCATAATGACTCAATTATTATGGTATATGGGAACTCATTCGTGTTTCAGTGAATGTGGGATTCTAGGTCGGGTCATAAAAGACATCCCCACCTAGATCTCAGGAGTTTTTCGTCTACTATATTTGTTGTTCTTGATGATGTTTATTCTATTTTATTATCATACAAATACTGTTTACGAATTTAATGATTTTTTCAAAAATATTTCCTTGGGATTCTCCTAGATATGGAAGTGGAGTTCGTGATTGATTGGTGCGAGGTACATAGCCATTTTCAGTACCTACATATCGTCTGGAACCAACATATCTAAAAGATATCAATATTTTTTAGATAACCTTATGAAGAAGTGTTATTTGGGACCTAGTTTCTAGTCGTGGGTAGACCCTATGATCTTCTCCATTAAGGAAGATGGTTCGCTACAATAATGTGTCGACTATCGTAAGATGAACTGAGTAACAATTTCGAACAAGTATCTTTTCTCTCATGTGGATGATTTTTTGGTATGTTTAATGGGGGAAAGGTGGTGTTCAATGATTAATCAATGGGATGGTTGTCATTATATCAGAGTTCAAGAGTTTGATATACCAAATACCACTTTTAGTCGATGTAATGGACATTATGAATATCCTATGATTCCATTGGTTCTAAATAAAACTCTTATAGTTTTTCTATCTTTAATAAATTAGATATTAAATATGTATATTGAATTTTTTTTCATGTATTCTATGATGATATTCTAGTTTACTCACGAACAAATCATGAGTCTGAGAACCATTTAAATCTTGTTTTGGAAATCCCGAAGAGTTGTTGTTTGTTTGGATACATTTCAAAATTCAATTTATGGATACATGAAAATTTGTTCTTAGGAAATATGATTTCTAATCATCCCTTATCAGTTCATCCTGAGAAGGATAAGGACAAACTTCCATGGGAATAACCACAAATTTATTTGAAATTCATATTTTTCATAGAATATATAGATATTATTGATGGTTCATAAAGGATTTTTTGAAGTTGAAAACACTTTTGACTACACAAACCAGGAAATGGGTGAAATTCACATGGGATGTGAAGTGTCAGTCTAATTTTGACAAGTTTAAATAGATTATAACATTTTTTCCAATTTTGATCTTACAAAATCTTGGAATGGGGAATGTTTTTTCTATTATGCTTCAGGGGTTGGTTGGGGTTTTGTGCTTATATAGGATGATCATGTGGTATATTAAGTCTATATTTAGCTTGGTTCGTAGGATAATAATTTCCCCACTCATGACATATATTTTCCAATAGTTACACATGAACTTAATTATTAGTTTCAGTATATATTTGGGGAGAGTTTCATAATCTTTTCTGATTAGAATACTTTGATCAATATATTTTCTTAGAATTAATTTAATCATTGATAGAGAGGATGGGAGGAATACCTTCATATGTTTGAATTCTATGTCGCATACACTCCGATGAAGGGTAACTTCATTGTAGACGCTCTTAATATGAATTTCCCATCAAAAGACTATCTAGAATCTAATGAAGAGTGAAACATTATTGGGATTTTTTCTTATATTAATCTAGATGAACATGATAATGTTTCAAGTGTGGTTCAGAATGAATTTCAGTTTTCATCACCTATCCTTGAGTCTATTTTGAAAATTCATCATTAGGATGATGAGCTCAAATGTATTCAAGAGACCTTATATGGTGCAGAAAATGTTTATGGTTGGTATCTCTCTTTAAATGGTATTCTTAGTTTTGGTGATCAGTTTGTCATCCCAACAACATTGAGGAGGATGATTTTCTATTGTCAGGGTTCTTCATGGAATGATTATCCATTCACTATAAGGTTTTATTATTAAATGATATGGTGATTTTGGGGTCCAGTTGTGATGCATGAAAATGAATATTATGTCTCTCGTTGTCACACCTACAACCAGATAAAGGCAAATCATCTAAAATGTATGGTTTTTTTTAGCCTCATTTGATGTTGGTTTAGAAATGGGATGAGTTATCCATGTAATTTTTAGTTGGATTACTAAAGATTCCTCATGGGTGTAATTATAAGTGGTTGGTAATTTATTGATTCAAAAAGTTTGTTCAATTCATTTTGATAAGTGACAACACTAGAGTTGGAGATCTATGTAAGGTATATGTACATGAAATTATGAGGCTACATGGGTTTCATTGATGTTGTTTGTGATTGGGATATGTGTGTTACTTATATGTTCTGGAGAAGGCTCTAGGAGGTTGTGGAGACTCATGTTAGGTTGGTTATAGCTTATCATCTGTAGAAATACGCTTAGACAGAGCATGTTATTAATGTTTTAGAGGATAGGCCTTGTTCGTGTGTCTTTGATTTTGGTGGATCTTGGGAAATAAATATGGGAGTGGTTGATTTTTCTTTTAACAAACATTATCAGTCATAAATCATAATGGATCCTATTGACACTTTGCATGGTCAGACATATAGATCACCCCATTGTTGGGAAGTGGTTGTAGAACCTAATTTAATGGGTGATGTGTTTGGTTCTAGAGACCTTGACAATGATTTAGGATATAAGTGGGTGTTGTTAATAGTGCAGAGTTGGAATAAATCTTATGTGGATAAATAGAATCATCATTTGGATTTTTTCAAAGGTTATTAGGTTTTCTTGAAATTTTTAAACGATTAGTTCACTATAGTCTTGAAAAATAGGGATGGTTAGCTACTTGATATGTTGGATAGTTTGAGGTCATTGAGCATCTTGGGTATTTTTCTTATTGGTTGGAATTTATAATTCAGTTTAATTATATTCTTGATTTTTTCCACAAATCATAGCTCATGAAATACCATCATAATCCCTATCACATTATATGATGTGAAGTTATTGAGTTAGAGAAATATATTTCTACTATGGTGCAGTCAGTAAATATTGTTTAATCTCATGTGAAATTCATTCATGGGAATTCGATTCATTTAGTTAGAGTGTTCTAGCAGCACATATCGGATTGTCAAGATACATATGAGTGTGAGTCATTTATGAGGGATAAGTGTAATCACATCTTTACTAGACTTCATTATACCGCATGACTTTATAAGGATATAATGACTTATTGTGAGGATTTTGTAACATCTCATTACCCTCTTTTAGGTATTTTTCTTATTTTTTCCTGTTTTCCTCTTCAATTGGCTTCATTATGGGACTCTAGAGAATATAGAAATTTTTTAAGTAAAATCTCCTAACGCCTTTGGATGTATGCTTCTTTGAATTGATGATGTACAGTTATAAAATTTTTAATGTGTTTGGGGGTTTCTTCTTGAGTTTAAAGTATTTCAGAGTTAGTTTGAGGGTTTTTTCAAGAATATTTAGTTTTTCTAGTCTGCCGAAGAAATACATATCTTCTAATGAGAGTACATGATGTGTACGTTCTGGTGGGACGATGTAGTAAACTTGGTACATAATTTAAAGGATGTAGATACCATATAATGGTAGGAAACTATGGAAGTATAAATGATAAATATTTTATTTAAAAAGCTATATGCTTTTCATCGTATTTGATACCAGTGGATTACATGACAGGTAAATCATTTACACCCATTATAAGTGCCTTGAAAATGGATTTTAGAGTGATCTTATAATAATATGTTTATTTATTCTTCTACATCATCATCCGTTATTTATATATGTCTCTTATATGGAATATTTGGGTGCCTATGTTGGATCTGGATTGATTCATTCGGTGTTGGACCATCAGCAAAGTTGTCTTGCATCACTTCAGGTAAGTGCCAGTTTATAATTCAACATTTTCCATGACTGTGGTAGCATAGTTTCCTTTCTATTTTGGTTTTTTAGATCTAATTTGATGTTTCTTCTTGATTCTCTCTAGATTCACTATGAGATCTCAATTTAGGTGTTCATTTCCTTTGTTTATTGTGGTGTGATGAGTGTACGTTTAAGAGGTGTGGGTTTTTTTCCTCTTCTTGGTCAATCCTTCTGATTTAAATAATCAATTATGATATGTATAGTTTAATTTTAGGGCCTCCATTGACATTTTTGGTTACTTCCCTATGGTGGAATATATTTTTGGTGTGTGTGACTCATGTTGTTATCTAGGACATTGTATATGTAGCTTGTGGTGGTGAACTACGTTGCTCTTATTTTTTATAAATTTTTTTGTTAAATTAAATGGAATGATATTAAATTTTGTGTGTGTGTGGAACTTGGTTATTATCAAAGACAGTTTCCTATTAGTTTTGGTAAACAGAAAGGGTTTTCAAATCATTATTATTGGATTTGTGAAATGGTTTTCAATGAATGAAAGATAAAATGATTTAATTAATTTATTTGTAAAATATATCACATGGGAATCCTTGGGTACTTAGGTGGAAGTTATAGTGATAGGTATCATCCATTATCTGGATGTTTTCTCATGGGACTTTCCTCTACCCCCTAGGTCCATTATTCTAGGGACAATTAGTCTTATTTGGGGGTTTACTTTCCATGGTTCTCATCTGATCTCTAAAGTTGTTTCATATGTCTAGAGGCATAACACACAAACGATTTTATTTTTTTAGGTATGAGTGTTATACATATCAAAAATAGTGTGATCCTAGGTGTGGTGTTACCTTTTATTCTTCTTCCATGATTTAGGAAGCTTTAGGTTTCATCTATTTTGTTGTATTATCATAAATTTTATATGATATTTGATGTATGATTTGTTTTAAAATGGTATAATTATTGTAATATATGGATATGGAATACTTTAAAATTTATTTACCTACTTTATTAAGAAATTTGGAAGAATGATAAATTAAAAAATGTTCCCATTCTTAAGATATAAAAATTATTAAACTATTGTCATTCATAATTTTCTTTAAAGTTGGCCAAGATTTTGTTATTTTTTAGAGACATTATATGGAACACCGACTGAAACCATTCTAATCCAGTTAACTCACACATTTTTCACCCCTTAAGTGGATCATAGAAATATTTATTTCATATAATGTAAGAAATGGAAAGGATTTGTAGTGAGGAAAAGTGGATTTCAACATCTTGGTTGTGGGTAACTAATGGTGAGATACAGGGTGTTTTCCCACATTTTCACATGGAGATTTTGGAGTAGATATTTGGTTTTTTATTCCTTTATAGTGGGAATGTTCATGAGAATATTATTTTTCTTCTTTTAATGTTGTATTGATTTCGTTTTTTTCATTATATTATGATATATATATATATATTAAATATATTCATATATTATTTTGGTGTTTCTTTTAGTACATGTGTATATATATCATGTTTTCTACTTCATATTGGGTGATATATTTCCCACAGTTTGTTTTTTGATTGCTCGAGTACAAGACTCCATCCCATTGGGATTGTAACAACCTTCGGGTATTTGTGAATTTGCATCAGGTATCATTTGGAGAGTTTATTTGGGTCAGGTTCTTCAAAAATTTGTTTCGAAGGTGGTCTATCCACAATAGTCCTAGTCATGGGATGTTAGTTAGACTGAAGATAATATTGTTGGGACATGATAGGTATATTGCAGTGACTGTATAGCTAGATCATTCCATGAGGTGAGTCATGTTACCGTGGGATGTTGTGATTTTTGTTTCATGTCTTGAGTTTATGATGTTAATCTCTGTTTTAGATTATGATGTTTCAAGTTTTAACTAATATTATAACCTCATATGATCAACTCTTTTATTTCAGTGTTTATAATTATTACTTTGAGATGAGTTGTATGGATTCATTAGGACGGCGTATTTGATTCTCCTCAAGGTAATCCTCTAATATATCAGAGCATTATCAAGGACAACATGTGGTAAGTTTGTGTTGATGATCTTAATGTACCACGATCTCAAATGATGTTTTCAAGGTACATTCATGAGATTTAAGAGGTAGGGATTGATCAGGATAGTTCATTCTGGATAACATACCTTTCTTTAAAGGTATAAATGAACTATAAGATGTGGATTTATATCATGATAATATTGATCAAATATTTAAATTATTGGATTCAACTAAGAGTTTCATGGTGAGGTTCTCAGTGTTCAAACTTGAGGGTCCTAGCATGAGTTGGTGAGATTCAATGTTACTAGTAGATAGGCATGTGGAAATAGACTAGAATAATTTTAAAACTCACTTATTCTAGTAGTTTTTTCCAAATTACTCTCTGATGGAAATGATTATGAATTACTTTTATTCACTATAGGAAGATCATTCAGTGTCAGTGTCTATGTACACTAATCAGTTTACAGAAATGTTTCATTTTTCATGAGGCTGTAATGATCTTAGGTATTTATGGTAAATGTTTTGAACTATAGTGTGGTAGTGGATAGGGATTTTATAGGGGATATGAATATTTTATAAATGGTTTACTATTTCTCACATTATCTTAAACTTAGTGGTTTATTTATTTGATATATGGGAATAAATTGGAAGTGAAAGGACCATCATAGGTTTGTTGGGGATGTTTATCAGTAGTATACCTCTTTAAAACCTCTAGTTGAAGGTAGTGGTGTTCCTCTAACATGATATCAGTGTGGAATGTTTGGACACACAAAATGATCTTTTCCTTCACTTTAAAATATTTGTAATAGTTATGTATGGTATGGTAATCTGTTGTATTGTTTTTAGGTTATGTCTAAACCTAGATATTGTTAGGGATCTTCATATCTAAAGACTATTCAATCAGAGTTCTATTATTTTAATATAATAGGGATCCCACTATAGTCATCAAGAGTGGAGTACCTTAAAAATAGAGGAGTTTCTGGATGAGGTATATGATGGTCTAGTGAGAGTGGGAGGCACCATCTTTATTGCATCTTCTATAGCGATTTGTTTATTTAATATTGGTACATCCCACCCATTAATATATGTACATTTTTTTATATGATTCACCTTCCAATTTTTGTCAGGTACTTTACTATGTAATTTGAAAACCCTAATGGGAAGAGGATAATATAAGGGTTTTAGTGTCCATGTTTACTATCAATAAATGATGTCTAGTTGATTTGGATTCACTTGTTCTTTATATTTATTTATTAGAGTTATCATCTATATGGATTGTCTTATCGCTCAAAATGTTGATGTTGATTGTTATCACCTGTGTGTCTCATTTCATGTGATAAAAGTTACCTTATGGGTGTTTTTGGTAGAGTGGGATCAGAGGTCTAGTCATAATGGGCCTTTGTACCTAGAGCATAATAAATTTTATTTTTTGTAATTGTAATTGTTCCTGATGATGTTTCTTCTAATTTTTATCTTCTCGATGTTTTCTTGGATTTTCCTAAATTCGTCCAAGGCAATTTATACAGGCCTAATCTTGATAAGGAAAAATATTTCACAAATTGAATAACCTACATGTATATATCTAGTTTCAATACATTTTTTTTATTTGGAATCATGGAGCTGAAATAGAACAATATTCAGTTGAAAGAACTTATGGAAAAGGGTTTTTTTCACCCTATTATGTTTTTTTGGGCATCTTTAGTTATATTTTTTTATTAAGGTAGATGGTTCAATTCAATTATGTGTAGACTATAAATAGATTAAATAGGAAAAAAGTTGATAACAAGTATGTTTTTCCTCGTGGGGAATATTTAATTGATTAGTTAATTGGATGAAGTCGTTTTTAATGATTGATACTTATTTGGGTAATCATCATCACAGAGTTCATGAAGCTGATATATTGAAGATGAATTTCAATATAATGTTTGGCTATTAAAAATATATTGTTATTTATTTTCATATAACTAGTGATATAATAGTTATTATGGATTTGATAAATCACATATTTCCTCTGTATCATGACACTTGTTTGGTAGTCTTCAGGGATGATATCTTCATATATAGGCATAAGACCAAGCACCATCTTCCCAGTTTCATCTTGATTCCCAATAGGATGTTTCCAGAATGGTTATGACCAATTTTTAGTAGTCATTGTATATCCTTGTGTCTATTCTTTATATTCATATATATGATGATGGGTATAGAGGAATTAAAGAAATCCTATATATGTGGGAGACCGTTTGAGGTTGATATATCTCTTATGATGGTAATCTCAATTTTGGGGATTGGTATGTCATCCTAGAATCTATGAGGAGTACACTTTTTCTTGTTTATTATTGATCCATTCATATAGGCACTATGAAGATGTATTATGACATGAGATGGGGATTCTGTTGGCCTAGTATGAATCCTGACATTACTGATTATATTTCCCATTGTGACACATACCAAAAAATAAAGGTAGAGAATCTGAAACCTTATGGTATTATTATCCTCTTTTAATTCCAATTTGGAAATGGGATGAGGTATCCATTGAATTTTTATTTATATTAACATGGAAAAATAATGGTGTAATTCTATCTGGGCAGTTATTCATCAATTGAAAAAGTTGTCTAATTTCATTCCAATTAGGAACACCACTAAAGTTGAAGATCTTGGTAAACTATATATGAATGATGTTTTGAGGTTACATGTGGTTACTTCTACCATTAATTCAGATAGGGATCCTAGGATTACATTGAGGTTCTAGAATATTTTATTGGAGGTGATGGGGAAACTTTTGAGGTTAGGTACAACTTATCATCCACAGAAAAATAATCATATGGAACATGTTATTTAGGTTTTAGAGGATTTTCTCCATGCTTGTGTTTTGGATTTTGGTTGATCTTGTGATATCCATTTTATACTGGTTGGGTTTTCTTATAATAAAAGTTATTAGTATTAAATAAAAATTGATACTTTTGAGTATTAGTGTGGTCACCCTTATAGAACACCCATTTGTTGCATAGTGGTGGGAGAATATTTTGGAGGACAAAATATCAGTTCAAGAGATGTATTTGAGGATTGATGATATATTCCAGAGTCTAGTTAAATTGTAGAGTCCTCAAAAATTTAAAATTGATCAATCCTATCTTCCATTGGAGATTTAATATGGGTGAATATGTTTTCTTAAATGATTCTAATTAGTTAGAAAACTATTATTTTGTAAATTTGGGACATATTTTTCCAAGATATGTTGGACAATTTGAGGTCATTCAACGACTTAGGAAGGTTGACTATCAGTTGAAATTTTCTACTCATCCGATAGACATTCATGATGTTTTCTGTATATCTCAACCTTGGAAATATAATCATGATACCACTCACACATTGACATGGAAATAAATTTATTTAGATCTAGATGAATCTGTTTTGTGGAAGCTACTGGAAATTATTGAATCTCAATTGGATGTCTTGTGTGGGAATTTGATTATATTTAACAGAGTGTTAGAGCAGTATGGATCGGACTCTCAGGAGGTTTGGGGGTGTGAGTTTTTAATGAGGGATCAATGGTATCACCTCTTTACCTGACATCTGTATTCTACATAACTTACCAATGCATTAAATTCTTATGGTGGGGAGTTTTTAACAAACCATTACCTTGTTTCATTTATTTTCCCCATATTTTCTAGTTTTCCACTTCAATTGGGTGAACATTGGGACTCCTGATAATGGAGATCAACTATTGAGAAAAATTAACTAAATTCAAAGGATATATCTATTTGTATTAATAGAGTCCAGGTATAATTATGTTAGGGTATTTTCGAGGTTCTTCTTTTGTTATGATAACATTGGAGTTGAATTGTTGTTTTTCTAAAGAATCTGATTCTTTTATAGTCTATAAGAGAAATAAACAATATGTAATGGGATTACACAATGTGTAAATTCTACAGGGAGTATTCCTTTCTCCGGGTACATATCATTAAGGGAGTAAACACCTTGTAATGTTAACACTATGTGTAATTATAAAGGATGATTTTTTCTTTTAAAAGCATCAGGTTTTTTAGAGAATGTGATAAATGTGGATTAAATGATGTGTAAATTAATTACATTCAATTAAATTGTCATGAACAATGATTTTAGGGTTCATATTGGTTGATATTTTGATTTATTTTTCTATATCGTCCTCCATTGTCAACCTAGAGAACTTCTTTGAAGATTTTGGGAACCTCCGTTTAATCCAGATTAATTCCATCGACATTAGATCACCAAGGAAGTAGTGTTTCATATATTTGTGTAATATTTCCTTTATAACTTTTCATTTCCCTCAAATTTGGTAGCATAATTGAATTTATCTATTGGTTTTTTGGTTTCATGGTGACTTTTCTTCTTGATTCTAACTAGATTTGTTGTAAAAACTAATTTAAGGGATGTTTACTTTGTTGTTTATGGTGAAGTTGAAGTGTGTTCAAGAGGATTTTTTTTCCTCTACTCTACTGACCATAATGTTTAATTTATCCAATTATATATATATATTGACTCTAGGGCCTTTTTTCACTATTGGATTCTTCTATGTGGTGGATTCTATTGTGGGAAAGTTTGATCTGGGTTTTAAGGTAGGTGATTATATATTTATCCTATGTTAGTGAACAAAATTTCTCATATTCTTGGTAAAAAAATATTTAATATAGTTAAATGGAATGATATGAATGATTTCTTTTGTTTGTGGGAACTTGGTTTTTATAAAATATTACTTTCCCCTGGTTTTTTAAAATGGGAAGGGTTTTCAAAAATAGTGATTTTTTTTCTAAAATAGTTTTCAAAGCATTAATTTATGAAATGGTTTGATAAATGTATTTAAAAAATTGGCCACATTGGAAGCCTTGGGTACTTAGGTGTATGGTATAGTAATAGTTCTCATCCACTGATATAGATTTTTCTCATGTCCACTCAGTTTAATACATATGCTAATTTTAAAAGGGATTTGTTATACCTATTGAAAGGGGTTTACATTCTTGGGTGTTCTTATAATATTTAAACACTATTATTAACATCTATGATGGAAATTGAATAATATTGGTTTGCGAGGAGGTATTATACCATTGAAATGAATGATTATTTTGTATCCCATTTCATAAAAGTGGAGGTGAATATAGGTTTTTTAATTAATGTAATAAGATCTCAGTATATATGATATGATGGTATTATTATTTTTTCATATTTACAAAATATTGGATGATTTATAATAACAATTAATAAAATTCTTGGTAAAAAAATTACCACTTATTTGGAAAACCTCTTTAGGTTTAACCTAAGGCCTTCCAAGATTCACCCTCTGATCTCAATAGAAGTTATAGGTTGTGGGGATATAAATAAAGAAGACATTTAGGTATGGATTTTAAAAACCATTGGGTCTCGGAAGTGTGAACAATATAGTAGACTTGGTTTCCTTTATAAGAGAGGTGAGTAGAACCCATGTAATTTTTTAAAAGAAAAATGTGTACCCATAATTTTCGAATTCCACACATCTAAAGAATATTCATTTATCAATCCTTATTGGCTATAATGATGAAATATTCCCAGAAAATTAGTGTTGTAAAATTTTATAGGATATTTCATGTCCTATATTTTTCATTTAACCCCCCCCCCCCCCCGACAAACCTGTTTTAACATTAACGGTGAAAATTTATTTTTATTATTTTTACTATTCATTATGGAAAAAAATTAATGTTACCTTATTAGATAATATAAAATATTATTATTAAAAATATGTAATCTATTTTACCATGTTCCATTATTATAAATGGAAAAAATTAATTGAAAATTAATCATGTAGACAAGATGAAAAAACAGTTTCCCAAAAAAGATAAGTTTCAAAAGATTATAAAAAATTACAGAAAAGTTAAATATGAATTTTATTACAATGATATTCATTGGATTAAAAAATATAAAAGCGTTTTTTACTTCTAAACACATAATAAAATAATTCTGATGTTTTGAAAAGATATAAATGAAATTACAATCCGTAAAATAACCTGTATTTTTAACTATTTTTTGAAACATTTTTTTTTCAAAAAACTCACAAAATTTACACCTATATAATTATAAATTTTAGTTTTAAAAAAATTTAATTTATTATTTTATAATAAATTTCATAATTTTGTGAAAAATTAATTTTAATATAAGTCTAAAAATGTTGACAAAGCTGTTTGTTTAGAAAATTATAGTTTAAGCATAAAATTTGATTTTTTCTAATTTCTTGCCTATAAAACACATAAGAGAATTGATAAACATTTTATTTAATATAAAATATATATATATGATAAAAATATTTCTTATAAAGTTATTTTTTAAATTTATTCAGGTAAAATGTGTTTGTAAGCATAAAAATAGTTTTTCAGATAAATATTTCTTCAATTATCATATAGCTTTTATTATTAGTTAGAATTAATTAGTCATAAAATAATTACTTTTATATTAATGTGTAAACCATATATTTTCACAATTTAGATAATATTTTTCACACCCACACTTCAAATTTCTATGTGATAAATATCATATTAAATAATACTACTTTAATTGTATTTCATGTTTCTTTTAAACTTAGTGTTGTGTGTAATAAAAGCTAAACGTATTGTTGCATGTAATGAAGGCTAATAATAGTGTTTCATGTAACACATGATAAAATTTTATTTCATGAAATTTATTCTAAAATCTATATTTTTTAGGAAAAATATTAAAACAAATTACAATTATTTGAAAAAAAATAGTTCACAAAATCTCATGGTGTTACAAATTGTTTTCAAGGAATTTTAACAATCCATTCTAAAAAATAATGGTTGTTTTATGTAACTATTATTAATTATTCATTTTAAAAATAAATGTTTTCAAATTTTGTTCTCTTATCTTTTTGAAAAAATTATTTTATTTCATGTTTCCAATGTTAATATTTGTTTAAAAAAGTGAGTATTTTCAAAGTATTTTCATCAACCATGTTGAAAACATTTTGTATTTTTTAAGGATCCATTATTAATTATTATTTTAATATGTAAATGTTTTTAATGTATTTTCAATTATCTTTTTAATCCTTTATTTATTATTGAAGTCTCAATTATTAATATTTATTTTAAAAGTAAAATGTTTCAATATATTTCCCTCTCCCTGTTTTGAAATCCTTTTGTCTTTTTTCAGTTTTCAGTATTGGTGATTCATTTAAAAGTAAATTTTAATAAATTATTTCATCTTATCCATCTCAAATTCTTTTTTTAATATTTAAGTATAATATATTTTAAAATTATGTTTTAAAATGTGTAATCTTCCCCTTTAGAGAAATTTCTTTTCAACGATATTTGTTTACTTTGGTGTTTTAAATGTTTTCTTATGAACTTTTCTATTTTCACATCAATATACCCAATAAGGTTTATCTTCAATGATGGGATTTTTTGAACAACATTTATATGATATTTAGATATTATTTATGTTGAAAATGATAGTTTTGATATTATATGATTTTTTAAGACGATCTTATGTGATTTCTTTGAACATTTTTATAAACCCATTCTTTTTTCCATGGCTACATTAGGAGGTGATAAATGTTTTATTTTCTTTTGGAACTTCTATTTATGAATAATTATCTGTGTTGTCCTATATAAACATTCAATTAATTGGTTAAGGATTTATAACTCATGATAAAAGGATGTAAAGTTTATATATCTTTTCTTCAACAAAATTATGTGTGAGAGTATATTTTTTTTACAATAAGAAGCATGTTGTTTTTTTTCAAAATAAGAAGCATAGAAATTTATTTTGATCACAACATGAAGTGTGTGATGTTTTTATTCACAACATGAAGAATGATATTTTTTCATGATTTAATGTGATAGACATTATTTTTCAAAACATGATGTAGTGATATTTATTTTATTTATAATATGGAGTGGGGAAATTATTCTAATTTAAAATTAAAAAAATTAGAGTGACTATAGATAAAAACATTAAAATATAGTTAATTAAGATGTTTATATAGCTAATATCAACGACACTCAACCTTTTTGTCCTTAGATTGTGGGACTATTATGAGATGTGTAATCTAAATAATGATATTATTATATTATTTATGTTTTGTTTAGAATGGGTCACTACAGGTGATATTTTAAGAGGATATAGTTATTTAAAAGAATATATTATTTATTTTTGAAATTTAGTTTTCAACACCTTATTAAAAACTCTATGGAAATGTCAAATAGATGAGTTTAAATATAATATTACAATCTAATGTTTTAGTAAAATATATATTGTGTTGTTCTCTAAGAAATTAAATACCTATTTAGATATTAAAAGTGGATTCATCCTCTAACTACTATACCTAGGTGTAATAACCTTCAAGAGGCCATATTTGGTATTAACACAATCATCACCTAGTGTTTTAAAAATAGGGATAAATTGACACTAGGGTTGAAACCCCTATGAGATATTGTTTTTTTTATCACGTGATATTTAGGAACCCCTATGAATGAATTATTTCATAGTAATTTTAAGATATTATATTGAAAAGTATGAGGGAACACAATTATAGGTAACCTAGAAAGGACCCATATAGTTATTAGTGTAACCAAGTATGACATAGTTCATATGAACCAATCATAGTTTAAAGTGAAAATTTCATTAAATAAGACATCATATGATTGATCTTTCACATTAATGTACACAAATTCTTTTGGATGTTTTTGTAAACATTATTTACATATTATTTGGTTAAAAGAAGATGAAGGTAATTAATATGTGAAATTTATGTCTTTAATAACACTTAAGAAGCATATTTGGGATAAGTATTTTTCCATTCTTACCAAGTGTAATTATGGGGATATATTTATAGAAGATATATTTTGATTTTTTCACATATCTCTTAGTTTTATACATTATTAAATGATAATTTGATTTCTGATTAGATAAAATTGAAAGGGGGGAATATTAAAATAGGATATTTTACATCCCTAAAAATAAACACTATGTAATATAACTTTTGTCACACAATACACCAAATTTAAAAAACCAAAAAATATAAATATAAATTATTAATAAATATATAATAAAAAAAGATATTAGACCATGAATATCTATTACCATTAGTGTATAAATAATTAATATGGGTTAATAAGAAAAAATGGTATAAAAACACTTTTTTCAATATATTATAAATTCTTTGAAAAAATTAATATTTAAATTTTTAAATTTAAATTTGATAAATTAAAATTCTTGTCATGATAATTTACTTTGTATAAATTTTTCATTTTTCTGAAAGGATATATTTTTTAATCGAAAAATATAGTTTTTATGTTTTTATCACTATGTAATAATATCCTAGAAGTTTTAAAATCATTTTAAGTAATAAAATATATATTTTATGAATAAATATATGCATTTTAATATAATTTTTTGATCTTATAAATACCACATCAAATATTTTTGAAACTCAGTAAAATAATGTTATTTTAATAAAAATTGATTTGAGTATTCTCTTCGAATAAACAATTTCTATGTATATATTTGGTTGTAAACTTCATTAAAATTCTCATACATTTCATTAGATTAATAATAAATCTTCTTATATCATTAAAATAATTAATAATTATAATCTTTTCTTATATGTTAATAAAAATTAAATATATTTATTTCTCTATTACAATTACGTGATTAAGAGTGTTTATTTTACAAATTACTTTTCAAACAATAAGAAATTTCATATGACAAAATTATTTTAAAATTTAAAATCATAATGTTAAAATTAGTTAATATAGTTAAATTTGACTTTAGTTGATCAAGTTCACTAATATGTTTAAAAAATTTCCTTTGTAAAAAGTAAAATTGTTAAATGGAATTTTACTTAGCGGAAATGGGAAAACATGTTATTTTCTGGAAATAATTTTTCAAGATTATTATAGACTTTAACATTTCCCACACTCCAAGTTTTTTCACTTTTAATCTATTGACCATTCAATAGTGTCGTGTAATTTTTGAAAATGATGACTGTTTTCAAAATTCTCTACTTGCAGATGTTAATCAATGCTTTGAAGGAGGCTATTATAGGGGTATTGATGAAGTGTATGTGGATCTACCCTGAATAGTGTTGGATCACGACAATAAGAGTTTTGAGATGATCCCAAATAAGTAGGATATTCATGAAGTGGTCATGGGAGTCATCCTATATAGTGTAGCTATCCCTGGAAGTTTTCCTGGGTCATTCAATTGGGCTTCAAGGGACCTTTGAAAAGGGGATCTCGTAAGTGTGTCATAGGATTTATTCTGAGGTGATTATCTTACCTTTATACTGATCACAACTATGCTTGTGATTCTTCTCAAAATAATAGACCTGACTTGCATCATCATTAATGTTCCATCAGTCTTCACAATTTACCTTATAGAGTCTTGCACATAGTCATCAATAGGAGTATCTCACCACATCTCCCAAGCTAAATTATGGAGGAGAAACCCATTTTTATCCAAGAGATAAAATTCAAGGTTCCATTAATCCAGATTAAGAGATGATCAGATAAATTAATCAAAATGAAGAGGGGTCGAATTAGGTTCTCAAGATCAATATGGATATAGAATATGATTGAATAGAATGGAATTCCAGGATCAATGTTAATGCTTGTAGTTGATTCTTAGTTTGGGTTTATGATCTATTAGATATGTATGATTTAGGTCTTTTTGGCTTGGAAAATTCTTTTATTGAAATGTTTATGGCTTCTTCAAAGCAGTTTGGGGACTTATGCAAGGAAAACTTATTTCACCTAGTCTATTAATAATCATGAAATAATTTCTTTTTAGACACAATAATAAGAGGCTTTTGACTAGAAATATTCTTTATTTGTAATGTGGGAAGCAATTATATAGCATCTCCCATATGATTTATGGGGAAGATACCATCAAATTATATAATGGTAACTCTAGATCCATTGGTGGAATTAATAAGATCCTAGAAAATTACTATATATTTAGTGGTAAACTTATTAATAGAATGAAGAAGAGTTGGTTATTTTATAAGGGGTGTCCAAACATGAGATTTTGTGATATAAGAAGGTTTTTGGAAATCAATTGATGTATATTTATAGTGGAATATCTTGCATCCCCCTTATCCCCAAGAAGGACTTAAATAAATCCTTTCAAAAAAGTGGAAGACAAGATCATCAGACATATTATGGCATGGAAAATCGTTATCTGTCGTTTAGTGTCCACATAACTTCGGTCGACTTGGTGATCTCTTTGATTATTTTGCATATCCTGTCTACCATCTAGGCTAAAAGTGATTATTTTTTTCATTGAATGTATTATGGAATAATTCAGTTGGGATTCTAGTTAAGATTGGAAGCATCGTTCGCCTTTAGGGATGAGGATGGATTGTTTGATGCTGGAAGGTGGAATTAATATTCGAATTATGAGACAAAATATTAACGGGTTAAATGCAAACCTCATTTGGGTTTTTATTAGAGGTAAAACTGTATGGGTTAATGTTAGGTCTAACAGGGGCCTAGATACCATGAGTGGGGGGTGAATCAGGGTATGGATATTTATATTTAAACTTTTTTTGGCACCACTAGATCATAACCTCTTCATTAAAAGGGTTACTTCTTATGATTTTTAATGTTAATGTAGAATGTGTCCATTCCAATTTTATTAGATTATAATGAATTAAATGTAATGAAATATAGCTTTCCCAAGGACACATATATTTTTACTTAGTTCACCCTCAATGGGCTACATCCAAAGAGTATACAACAACAATATGCTGATTGTACAAATTTCAGTATGGATCGCTAACAATAGTGATGATCAGAATAGATCACTTCTATACCCAAGCTCACTAAATTTACATGATTCAGGGTCTAAAAATTACATTTCCAAGGGTTACTCCCTATATCTTTTTCTTTGGCTCATTACTGGTGGAAATTATCACCATCTTTCTCTTCCTTTTCTGACTTCTATTGGAAGGGATCCACTCACGGTTTATGGACATGTAGGTCCCTTCATTTTCATTAAATCTCCCATCATTAACTGAAGATAGATGATCTATTGACATTACTTTTTCACTAATATATGAAATGTACTTTTTTACGAATATTTATTCTGTTAAAATTTATTTCAAGAACAATCAAGTCCATTTCTGAAAAACATGCTTCCTCCGTGGACTATAAGTCACCATGTAGTGCGAATTATTTATAGATCACCTTTTCCACGAACCACCTCCATGTACTTACATTGCATACCGACTTCATATACTACGTCTCCATACCTCCTCAGCTACTATGTAATTTCTTCTTCCATGGATTGCTTCTTCTACAGACAACTTCTACCTTTGTGGGATACAGTGCACCACAAACCACCTTCTGTGAAACCTTTTCCATGAACCACTCAACCCTTTGTGAAACCCTCATCATGAACCACTTGTCTTTCACAGAGTCTCCATCAAACTCTTTTGGACATAGCTAAATTTCTTCCAAGAGTGATGATTTTTTCTAATGAAAATATTTCTCCCTTTAATGATGGAATTATCTCTCATTATATTGGAAAATAGATTTGAAAATTTTAAAATTCAAATATTTACCCAAATAATTGACTCTGTACAACCATCACAAAGTATTTCTCTCCTCCCGTGAATAGAAAACGTCCCGAACATTTTCCCTACACTATCCATACACCAGACCATTCTATCCTTTACATAATTTGATGTCTTCCATGAACTGATCATCTTCTAGTTTCCTACAACGACATCCTTTGCAGGTCCACAAATCATTGTCATCATTCCATGAGTGATGATCCTTCCTACGAATGAAAGCCTTCCGCATACCGCTTGCCTTCCTGACAACCATAATCACTCTACGAACTGTTCCTCCAACAAGGTCTGTGTACCACACTTCACAGTCTATATAGCACTACTGTGAAAAATCCTTCCTTTAAAAATTTCCCAATTTTCTTTTACGTACCACATTTTTCATTCTACAAACTATGGTTCGTGGTCCATTTATTGTGTAACCCTATGCATAAATCGTTCTTTTTCCAAAAAACCAAAATCCTGATTTGGAGATCCAAAAAAATTTTGAACACTTGAAATTGAAACAACCATAAAATCCTTTTTTGGAAACATAAATCAAACTCTTTCATAGTCATTTTTCTATTTCAACAAACAAAATTACCCCAAAAAACACTGAGAGGACACTGTGAAGGATTTCTTCCCAATAGTACCCCCTTTGGGTTTGTTGGAAATTCTTTTCAAATTGATATATCATTAATGATCCATTCTTCATATATCATAATTCACTTCTTGAAATTATGATAGATACCAATGATATACTCCAAAAATAATCTAATCCCACATGACTGATGATCAGCATGAGAAACAAGAGTATAATGAAAAGTTTATCAATGAATCCCTTCATTTCATTCCCAAAATACATCTTTTTGTAATCAAGAACCTCAGTTGAAGTGATATTTAATATTTTGATAAATCACATCTAGAATCATTAGATTTAATACCCCCCCCCCCACGTCAATGCTCCCCCTATCTCACGGTTCCACCTATTAGCTTCTCTTTGTGTCATAACTAAGACATTTTCTCCCTCTAATAGCCACAATATCTCCACCTTTTTAATTCAACCTGATGTTCACTTCATTATTGTATACAATTGTGTAATGAACACACTTTAGTATATTAGAGAAGAACACATCATTCCTCTAGGAGAGGTGGTCCCACATCCACAATTTTTCAAGTGTGGGGAGTCGTCTAAACATCCATAGTGAGTTGATCTCCTTCAAACTCTTCTTTAAGAAACAGATTTGTCAGAATATCTACAACCTATTACTCTATAATAATATAATACAACTTCACGAGCCCTTGATCCACCTTCTCCTTGAAAAAATGATACTTTATATCATAGTGCTTTGTACGTGAGTGATGGACTATATTTTTTTTATATTTGTATCATGTGACTTATCACAATGGATTATGATCTAAGACTTTACTTCTATTCTCATATCATCTTGTCGTTGCTTCATCCACAATAATTGTTTGTATGCTTGAGTAGCTGAAATATAATCATCTTTTGTGGTGCTCAGTGAAATGAAATATTTTTTATTTCACAACAAATAAATACAATGTCCCCCAAGATAAAATGGTCCACATGACGTTGATTTTTTTAATATTCATTGAACTGGCCCAATATACATCTATATATTCTAAAAATTGTTCTTCAGATTTTTCATTGTACATCAAACTAAAATTTACACTTCACTTGATATACCAAAGTATTATTTTTTCTAAAATAAGGTTTCTTTTGTTCATATCACATTGATAACATACTTTCAAGAATGTTGTAAAAACAATATCAGGTCATGTTACTATTTTTTACAATAGGGTTCCAATGATATGTATGTAATCAGTGAAATTAACCACATTTCCTTTATCATCCCATGAAAATTTCATCTGGGTAGCCACCAAAGTATTAATATCCTTGGAATTATCCATTCCAAATCTTCTCAATACATTCTTGGAATATTAAAATTTAAAAATGATTGAGCCATTCATTTCTTGTGTCACCATTAAACCAAGGAAAAACATCAGTTCACCAATCATGGAAATTTTGAACTCACTTTTCATTAAGATGGACAACTACCTCCATTGAACTTCAAATAATCAACGATAGATAATTTCATCGATATAAACTAGTACCATCATACAATTATTACTATCATTGTTGTCATAGAGATTTCAATCAACTCCCCCACATTAATAATCGAGCCTCATCAAAACCTAATCTAGTCCTGAATACCAAGATCTTGGTGCTTTTTTCAATCCATATGATTCTTTATTCACATTGTTCTCATATTTTTAGTTTATAAAACCATATCTATGTTCAATTTGTACTTATGATTCTAGAACACCATTCAAAAATGGTTACTTAACATCCATCTGGTAACAATTTAGCATTATTTGCATTGCGATGTCGAAGACTAATCTGATTCTACACAATTCGGTCACGATCATTTTTCATAGCCTGAAGACCATTCTCATCTCTAATTTCCTCATGAAAACTTTTAGGCTCTACCTATTATAAGTATCATGATTACTGTAGAGTATTTATCTTCCTAGTCTGCACTGGAACTGCCTTATTACGAATTATATTTTTTCCATCAATTTCATGATGAATCTTTGTCATTCATGCATATATAGATTTGAATTAATCATTCTCATTATCATTATCCTCTTATAAATTATAATTTTAAACTTTTAACCCCTGATTCATTTATCTCTTATCCAATTTCATTATACAACTTGTCACTCAGTCATTGATGACTCTATTCAATCTCTACTATAGTGATTTCTTTGCTTTCAAATAATTTTAAAACTTCTTATTCCAATATTGTTGATACTATTTCATGATTTCATGGGATCCTAAAAAAATTATCTGATACCATACTATTAGAAAAAAATAGATAATCTTGAAATATATGATAATTTCATCTTCTCTTGTAATTTATCTTCTCCCGGTAGACAAAAATCACCAAACCGGGCATAATACCAAGTGGTATATATTCAATGAAACTTTTAAACACTGCATCATCCAATTATATCTTTCACATATGTTTAGTTTCAAAGACTACTCTTCATTATATTGGTATTCATGAGGTCATAAAACATAATATTTTATCCTTTCTATACCATTTAGACCTTTCATGTGATTGGGAAATATAATGTAACCCCATGATATGAAATACTTCCTATTTTTAGGACCACAAACATTATTCTTCTCCTCTATCATTTTATCACTTGTGACTGTCGGTCTGAGAAACTCCACCAGCTCAAACAAAATAAAAATTCAACTACACCAGCACTATCCATTGTTCAAAACTAATTTCATATATCTAATGAATCCATAAACCACGAACTCATTTCATGGAATTCATCGAGATTTATTCATCTACTATGGTAAGCGATTTGAATTTGTTGAAATTTGGGAGCACATCACATATCTACATTACATATTTTGATGCCACATCCCCATGGATTATGTCTCCCCTTGGTCATAAAACACATGAACATGAGTTAATAGAATTTATACACATAGGGAGAGGAGATTCTCTAGAATCCTCAACAATAAAATTTTTGGTTGACCCTAGTTGGTCATCCTTTTTATACATTCTTGCAAATCTGTGTACTATTTTTGGGCTTTCTCCAACTACCCATACAACATATTATATGCTTTCCATATGACAAATAATTCTTTACTCACATTTTGATTCTTTTTCTGACATTCATATTTTTTAGGGTTGGCCTCTCTCACAATTTCGGGTGTATACCCACTAGAAATAATTTCCTTCATTGATGTTCCACAAAAATATCATTTCTCGTGATTCTTTCTCGGAATAAGAATTACTACACTGATTATATTCTATTGCTCCCTTCTCCATTAGAGGGATAATTCTCTTGAAATCACTTATCTTTATGTGGCATGACATACAAATTTATTGAAACATTATGTATTAATTTTTCATTTATTATAAATCTGATTCTCCACATTGTTTCTTGATGGTTGTGTGTTCCTCACTGAACATTCATTTTTCTTACTCATAAATGGAGTAGATCCTTCATTGATTCTGGGTTCATTTATATACATTCTAAGAGAGTGGTAGTGAGTGTAATAGAAGAGGGGATTGAAACTTCTTTTGTTGAGATCCTTGTGTCTCTCCTGAGATTGTAAACCTATTTTTCACCTTATTATGTTGTCTTCTGATATAGGCATTCACATTATACACCAATAAGTCATAGATCACCTTTTTCATTTCTTTTTCTTTCTATAATTTGTTCTGGCTAAAATATATTACTGAATTCCCATGATTAGAACATGTTAAACATCTCCCATTAAAAACATACATCATGTCTTGTTTTCTTGGTTGACATGTTTATTAAGCTTTAGTAATTTATCTGACATTGTTCTCCATGTCTTCCTGAAACATACTCATGGTTAATCACATTCTTCCATAATCATATAATTTCATGGATATGTTCTTCTAAGATACTCTTCCTTTATATCTCTCATGAAGCTTCTTATTGTTATATATTTTAGAAATATTTCTTTCATCAAAACATCAAATTAATTTCAACACCTCAAAACATTAGCTTTATGTGTGAGAATGCATTCCAAAAAAATAAAACATGTTATCATTACATTCTGTAAATACCTTTTTTGGTCTGTATCCAACACCTGTAGGATTTTTCTTATCTCTGTAAATTTTCATTGCTCTTTTCAAATCAAGCATTGGAGGGAGATCATCATATACAATACCAAATTTTCCAAAACTGTATGGTATTTTGTATGACAAAAATATTATTTTTCTCTTAAAAAATATAATATTTTCTTTTCAATTCATTATCACTTGCTGAAGGATAATCAAATAGTATGTTCAAGTAATCTTTCATTTTAGGATTTTATTTAGCATTGGATTTCTCTACTTCTTTCTTCACTAATTCTAGTTCTACACCCAATTTTGAATCATCATATCCCATGATTCAAGTTGAGCAATAACTTCTCTCTCAATATTCTTCTTTATATTCATCTCATCTTCCAATTCAAGTATTGGATAATCCACCATTTCACTTTTTTCTTTTATTTAAAATTTTTATAAAGAAATAGAACCAGAACAACATGAATTCTCTTATTGTATCCTTTGATTTTCTATGTAAGTTCAAATAGCTATGTAAAAAGATCTTTATTTTTGGATTTCAGATTTTGAATTTCATAGGACTTCTGATTCTCTCTATTTTCATCAGCATTTGGATTTTCTTTATTCATAGTATTTTTTTTTCAGTTCTTCATATTTTGAATCATTCTTCTCCCTAAAATTAGTATCCATATCAATAATAGTTTTATTTAAGCCTTTTATCTTCTTGAACTCAGTTTCTAGTACATGGATTAAAATTTCATTAGATTTAACTTCCTCAACCAATTCTAATTAAATTTATTTTTTTCATGGAATAATACTACTTTTGAACTTCATAGAGTTTTCTCATCATTAGTAGATTTAATATCACCTGGATTTTCATCTTCTTCACTCATTCCTACATCGTGATTGAGTGATTATAACTTTTATCTTTTGGAATCTTCCAAACCCTTCTTCAATAAACTATTGGATTCCTTAAACTGAATCACACATTTTCTATAGAAACTTTCACACTGAGGAATACCTCATGACTTCTCCTTCTTTATTAAAGTTAATTCCTTTTCCATTGAACAATATGATAAGAAAATACTGAATCTATAATGTAAATAATCTATTGAACCAATTCAGTGAAAAAAATATGATAAAAAGAATCCTTAGATCTGATACCAATTCTTAGGTCTAGTAGGGACATGGATATACTAAGAGGGTGGGGTGAAATGTTGTATGTATCTTTAATTTTAATCTTCTTATAGTCCCAATAGATCATGAACTCTTTATTAAAAGGGTCACTTCTTGTGATATTTAATGTTAATTTTGAATGTGTCCTTTTGAATTTTATCTAATGATAATTCATTGAACGTAAAGAAATAAAGGAAAAACAATTACCCATATATTTTTACATGGTTCACCAACATTGGGGTACATTTTAGGGTCATACCATGGTATAGTTACTGTTGTACCAAACTCACTAGTCCTCAATTCCAACAATGATGTTAGGGATATATCACTTCTAAACCCAAGATCACTGACTTTACATGATTTAAGGTTTGTATTCTACATTCACAAGGTTCACTCCCTATATCCCTTTCTCTAGCTCACTACATTTAGAATAGATAACCATCTTCCTTTTTCATGGATCACTACTATTCAAAGAGATCCACTACAAATTTATGGACATGAAGGTACCTAAATTTTTATGAAAGTACACATCATCAACTATAGATATATTCTCTATTTATGTTCCTTTTTCACCAATAGTTGAAATCCACTTTTCTAAATACTATTATTTAGTGAAAATTACTTTCAAGAAATGTTCAAGTTATTTCACGAACAACTTGGTTCCCCTGCGAACTGTGCTACACCACATAGTGTGAATTATTTGAATATCATCTCTTACGCGAACCACCTTAGTATATATACTCCAAGTACCACATCCACATACCTCCTCTACTTATGTGGAATTCCTTCTTCCACGTACCACTCAATCCACAGACTGGTTCTTCCTTCTTAATCTTTCGTGCCTTGCCAAAAACCATTTGCAAACTATTTTATGGGAACCACTCCATACATCATGGAACCCTCCATGTGAACCACTTCTCTTTTTGAAACACACCAGTGAACTCTTTCATACATAGCATAATTTCTTCCTAGAGAAAAGATGTTTTATAATGAAAATATATATTACTTTAATGATGGGATTAACACTCCTTATATAGGAAAATTTATCCACAAAATGCACTAATTTTTTTTACCTAAATCTTAAATAAAGTATAGCCATCACTACGTATATCCCTCATCCCGAGAAAAACAATCAACCTGCAAACCATTTTCCATACGCAACTCACGTACCACACCTTTATATCATCTTTGACTACCAATCTCTTCTGTAAACCAATATCCATCTCATTTATTCAAATGAACCCCATTAAATCTCCACAAATCACCATCTCCTTTCAATGAACTATTATCCATCATATGAACTCCAATTTCTCCACGTACCGTTAGACTTCCTATGAACCAAAATCACTCTATGAATTATTCCTCCTATGCAGTCCGCATAGCGTTGTTATGTGAAATCCTAATTCAATTTCCAAATGTTGTTCCACGTACCATATTTTTCCTTTTACGAACTATTTTTCGCAGTCCACGTATTGTGTACCCTAATGCAGAAATCTTCCTTCTCATAAAAAGAAACTCCTAATTTTGAGGAACAAAAAATTGGTGAAAACTGTGAATCAAGGCCACCTGAAAACCCTTCATCAGAAACATCAATCAAACTCATTCATAGACATATAGCTTTTCGAACAAAAAAATTACACCAAAAAAACACAATGAAGTCTCTTTTAGGAATTATTTTGTAATATATAAACTGATCACCTAGAGAAATCGGAGGATCGACCAAAACCCATGCTATAAATATTATCCCTTATATAATTCAATTAACCATAATTTTATGGACATTAAATGAAATTATAGGTGGATCATTGAAATGGGAGATGTAAACTACTATTTTCAAGACCAGACCTGCTAAATTATTTTCTTTCCTGGGTGATATGTTAAAGAAATTACCATTAGGCCTGAGAATGTCTTCTTGGCCCTTACTCCTGCCATATTGAATGAGGACCATCATAGTTAATTTGAACAAATCATGTTAGAATTTGATCCCATGAAATTAATTTTGTCAGTCTAATACTATGGTGTTTTTTTAGGAATAACATCCATCACCTATTTCACACTCACACTGAGATGAATTCATGGGGAGATATTTTATGGTGTAATGAATTTCATGTAATGTTTAATTTTCTAGTTTAGAGTATTCATAATATAGTTCTACCTACTTATGAACTTGTAAAAAGTATTGGAATCAACATTAACACTAGATTTTCTTGTCATAGGATACCATAGGAAGAGTATTATGAAATGTTTTTAAAGATATTGGTCTTCATTGGTGTACTAAACTTCAAAACATTTACTTGGAATAGTCCAAAGTTGTTTTTAAGATCCATGTTTCTCATTAGTGGTTTTCAAGGCATGGAGGGTACCGAGTAGAAGGTGAGTGTGGCCATATTTTCTTTGGAGGTATGTTACATGTCATGGGATATGAACAAATCCATGTGTGAAGGTGTCTCTAGTTCTACATTTTCCCTCACCTTTAGAAATAACAATAATTTTAATTCAATCTCTCTACTCATCCAAAACTGCTACGACATGCCATAATTGAGGTTTATGTTGAACATAAGTGTTCCTATTTTAGCATCATCATCTTCTCAAGGTCATTGGATTTGTTAGAAAACACACTCACATGGTCACAAAATGAATATAGATGGGTCCAGTGGAATGGGATCCATGTGGGGTTGCGGGTTAGTGCAAGACACAAGGGGGATAGTTATTTTGGCCTCTACAGTTTTGGAAAGTGTGTAGTGGAAACAATGGGCCAACAATTGTTGTAGATAGAGGTGATAACATGGTATAAAGAAAATTTGGTGAAACATATATGACAGTTGTGTGACCACTAAGGCTTTCGGGTAGTGGAAATCACACAGTATGTGAACGGTTTGGTAAACAATATGACCTAATTTAGGTGAGGGACCTTCTTTCATTTTATTCATATTTTAAATTTGATTATCACCTATTAATAACTTCAATTTATTTCCACAAACATTGGATCCTATCCAATACATCCCTGGATTCTCCATGATTCTCAAATGTGGATTTGGAGTGTACCCTTAGTTTTTTTTATTCTAGATCAAAAGGTATAGGATTTTCTTCATTTTCTACATAGTCCCCCCCCCTTTCATCTTACTATAATGACCATGTTGAAATGTTTTAATGGTTAGGGTTCTTTTAATGTTGTGGTCTTGGTTTTTTAAGGATGTGAGAAATAACTAAAGGCCTATTTTGGTTGTTTTCATTGTTGGTGACCTGTTTTTAACATTTATGGTGTTTTTTTCATTCCATTGACATTACTATATTAATTTCCATGATTTATTAATTCTTTAATAGTGTTATTAAACTAAACTAATTTTGTATATGGAATCTAGTTTTTTGATATCAATGTTTCTCTATGTTTTTTTGTTTTTCTTTTAAAATAATGGGTGAAATGCTGGGTTTAATAGAACATTAGTTTCAAGTGTTATTTTATGATTTTTAATGTGATTGATATAGTTTCATTGATAGTTTTTTTTTATAAAGACAATTGGAACCTATATCATTTCACACATTTAGTTTTTAGAGTGAAGTTTACAACGTTTCAAAAGGATTTATCTTATATTAATTTTTCCCAAAATTTTAAAATAACTCTCTTTGTTTATAAAGGGTTATATTAGATTGAATAAATATGGTACCCATATTTTAAAGAAGTTTCATTGATTAAAGAAATTGATGTTTATTTTATGGTCATTCTATATTATCCAAATAGGTGTGTGAGTCCTATTGAATTTTTAGTTCTGAGATAACGTATTGATTTTCTTTGATTATGTGATTTTATTATTTTTTGATTTCCCATGAAATTGGATTTCTGATTAAAAAATGGATTCTGAAAATCGATTTAGGAAGAATGTGTTTTTATGCATAACAATGAGACCTAGTTTGTTCCCTAAGGGGAGGTGGTTTATTGATTAATTTTCACACCAAAATCAACCCATTATTGCCCTATTTGTTTTCTTCTGTTATTTTGTTAATGATATATAAATATTGATTAAAGGATACAGTGGTTAGGACGTGAGCTATGTATCAAAGGGAGAGTGTTGAAGGTGGAATGTGTATGATTTATTTGATTTAGTTCCTTTGGGATTTATGTGTGTCATGTTATGACATTGGTTTTTAAATGGTCAACCTCTAATATTTATTACATGATGATCACTAGGATATTATGTCAGGAGTCAGGTTTTTTGTTTATCCTAGTTGAGAATTAAGTACTATATAATATATGCTAGTTGATTGTTATGATCTATCTAAGGTTTTGTCACTGATTATACCAATTTTGAGTGATTCTGTTGATGTGTTATGTGTCTAATACCATTTTGATAGTTGTTACCACTTTTTTAATGTCTATTAATCATGTCATTAGTATCTTGGTTGTTGAATCATGATATGTATCCTATGTAATTAAATTGGTTTATATATTATCATGTCAATTTATATCATTTTCTTGAGAACACATCATTGTATTAAATATATATATATATATATGAGAATTATTGTTTTAATAATTTTCATTTTTATTATTTTCATTTTCTTATGACTCTTTTTGGATTTGAATTTTATTAGGTATTTCTATTTCCAATACTCATGTTGAGTGTGTAAGTGTTAGATTTTATATAGGAAAATGGATGTTAACTTTTAAAAATATGAGACTCATAAAATTATTCATTAAAATTATAATTTAAATAATACGATGGTTTGTTTTTAAAGAGGGGTGTTTTAAAAGAAAAAAATATTTAACTTGTTTGTTTTTCTTAAATGCAAGTGCATTTTTAAAGAAGTAACATGGTTAATTTTTTGTAAACTATATCACCATAGTGAAGCCTCTTCAAGGATTGTTTAATAAAGATTGTTTTTTAAAATGAAAAAAAAATCATCTTTATTTCATATTTTATAAAGGAAATAAAAAATAAACTATTCATTGCTTTAAAACATCTAATATAAGTTTCATTAATAAGATGGAATATAATAGACTCATAGGGGTGGCCTACTACCACCAGATCATACATTTTATACTCACATCAGTGGTTATATTGTCTTCTTTTTTAAATATGTTCTTAGGATATGGATTATAGGTTGGTTTTCACTACACTCTATTATAAAGCTGGTGTTGTTTAGGTTATGGTAGTGAACTTCACGTTAGTAGGAGATGTTAGGGTTTGTACACATGTTTTTTTATTTAATATTAGTTTATATGGTGTACAAGACATTTGTGCACCTACATTCCTTTTAGTATAATTTTATTCAATTTTCTGGGAAATTAATATATTTATATAAAATCAATTTCCATTTTCATGAAAATTGTTTTATATAGTATTTTTTTCATCTTGAGGTTAATTCATTTCCTAGAATAAATTTTCATTTATTTTCTTTTATTTCATTTTCAAATGGTCTTCCAATTTAAGGAGATCATGTGTTGGATTCTTTGTATGAACCTTTATTGATCTTGGTTTTAATGAATTTTAAATTATTCCCATGTTATAACATGTGATACCTGATGCTTATCTCATGTCTTGGGTGATTTGGAATGCGCCTTGTTCCTTATAAAAGAACAGCTCGAGTGATGTTTCTTGTAAGATCATGTCAGCTCTCTACAAAATGATATCATATCCATCTTTTTATTTGAGGATAAACATATATTGAAGTTATAACCCTTATATATCGATTGGTGGGTGTAGAAGAGTACATTGACCGCTATTCCTTATGCTAGACATCATGTTTTCATGGGTGGTTTTGAATCTTTATATTAATTTATATTTATAGTGGATTCTTTAGGGGATATTTGGATGTACTTCTATAATACTATATAATTTAGGAATACCATATGAGCAATCTCACGTAATTTCTCATTTATGGGTGAAATTATGGATAAATTAAAGGGGTTCACAATTAGGGTGTCTTGATTGAGAAATTGTGTCGAGTCCAAAAACAATATTTAGGATAAATTTAGTTCCACAATTATGGTTAGTTATTGGTTTAAAAAACCATACAGAAATATTTTTCATTTTTTAGATAATTGATTTTTTTTTATTCATAATCATTTGATTTTTTTAGATTCACTTGTGTTTTTGGGGATTATATATGATTTTTAAGTGATGTTTTTTTATATACTGAAGTGGTTTAATAGTGTTTAAAAAATAATATTTTAAGTTTTGGTATTTACATTTGTTTTGAAAACAATTTTTTGTTTTCTTAATTTGACATGGCTAAAAGTTTTTGAACTCGAATTGACATAATTAGAAGATTTTAAAGGAAATAACTTAATTGTTTCAAGTGGTGAAATTATTTTAGCGTTTTCTATATTTATTTTAAAATAAAATTTGATTTTCAGGATTTTTTTCTTTTTTAATGTTGTGTTTGAACTATTTTAAATATGTGAACTCGTTTGGTGTTATAAAATAGAAAGATTTTCTGGTTTTGAATTATTGATAAGATGTTTTAAATAGTGTTTCTTAATATTTATTTATTTTCTTTCGTCTCATTTATTTTGTGCTAAGTGGTGATTTTATGTATTGTCATGTTTTACGATGTTTTTTAATTGGAACACCATAAAAAGGCCAAAAAATTAAGGGGGAAATATCTCATAAAGTTTTCCTAGTAATATGAATATCGTAATTCAAGCCTCAATCTCTTCCTAGACTCATGATCATGTGGTAGGGCCCAGATCATCTTGCTTTGTAAGGAATGTGTGAGAGCTTCTGAATAAACATATGTCAATATAAAGTGTTGAATAATGTTCTCATGGGTCTATAGAGTATTAAAAGTGTATATTTTCTAAATATTATACAAAAGGGAAAGTAATATAACTATTCAATAGATGTACTACATGATTAACACTTGAGAAACAAAAATCGATCAATGTTTTTGTTTATGAGATTGTGATGATTAAAAAAGAATTGTGAAAGAAATTAAATATGGAATAGATATTCATTCTTGAATATCTGTGAAAATAAAAAAGGGGATATTTCCAAGAAGTTTAATCTATAATTTTGAGTCAATGAATGTAGTTTATGACTGAAGTATTTAGAAATTGTAGAAATGTAGTCATCCAACATTAATAAATTAAATGTAAATAATAATGGAATTTTTTGATGTTTTAAAATAGATACGAAATAATTTCATGTATGAAAATAATTTTTCTTGGATGAAAGATTTTTAGAAGTTTGAAGAACATGTTTTCATTATAGACTTAATAAGAATCGATTGTAAAAAGAATTATTAAAGTAAACTTCTAAAGGGAGTGCATTAGTGAATCATTGGAAAGGATATTCATTGGATTTAAATTTATGATAAATTGGTGCGTGATGTTTGATTTTAGGTTCAATCATTATGTAAAATGAAACAAATAGAGAAAATGGAGAAAAAATTATTGTAGTTGGACAGAGAGGTCTGAACCACCATTTTTCAGATGAAATATTTATAAGAAACTACATTGATGTTTAAAATGTGATGATTATTGTTTTTTTCTATAAATTTTTATTCATCTATTTAAAAATTATTATTTTCGAATAATTACTCAATATATGAAGTAAACGAGTTTTGATGAAGATTACACCACCTATAGATTTCATTAAGATTTATGATGATTATGGGAGAGTTGAGAAGTGTCTAAGAAAAATTTTTGTGAGTAAGAAATTCGAAATTGTGAATTTCTGTGAGTCTGAAAAATAAAATTGTTTCATACCTTTTAGATTCCATGAGAACATATATAATGGGGTAGGAAATTAATTTTGTACTTGGAACTATTTACATGTATGACAAAGATGAGCAACAACTGGATTGGTTTTAGTGGTGATTTCTCAACCAATGATCTCTTTCATATTGATGAACATTTTAAGAAAGATATTTCATTCAGAGAAGTTACCAGATCCTTCGGTATAGGTTTTCCATTAAGATTGAAATATATGTTAATCTTCATATATATATTCCATTTTGATGTAAAAGTCATAGAGTGTTCTTAATATGAAATAATGTTGTTTTGGTTATTTTTAGTTTTAGTGAGGTTGAGTAAACAAACTATCAACAAATATTGAAAACGACACCATAGATGTGAATTACAAGAAATAACAATTACACAGACTTTAAAGACAATTTTCTCTAGGGTTTTTTTTAAAGTTTCAATATTTCCCTCATAGATCATGTTTTTTAATAAACATTAAAAATTGAGAAGAAATTATAATCACTCATATTAAAAGATATAATAAGTTTAATGGGAGTTTACATAAAAGTAAATTTACCTTCTTACTACTAATGAATTTCTATAGACCCATGGGAGTTTCCAGGACATTAATATAGGTTTTCACAATACAGAAAAACATTATAATTATTTCATGAATATTTTACATTAGAATATTTAAAAACACTTTATTTTGAAATAAAACTGACAAGTAAACTAACTTTAATTAAAAAAATGTGATAATTTTCATAAATATGGGAATTTTAAAAAATAAAACCACTAATTCAACACCCCCTTCATAGTGGTGCAATGATCTTGAGGTACTTAAATTGGTATTATATCAAGTATCCCCTATTAAATCCTTATAAAAGAAAATCTCAATTAACTGAGTTGTATAGTTAATCATACCTTTTATGGAAAAAATTACAATGTTTATAAAAACGAAATAATTCCCTATCTTTTATCTCTAGTATGGGAGGTTTTTTGTGTGGAAACTGTTGGGTTTCCACCCATGGTAATGATGATGGAAGATCAATTTATATATGTTATATATAATATTTATTATGTATTTAATATTATTTAGTTATTTTAAAACGCATATCCTTATACCTTCCATTTTGTGTATAGACGATAAAATCATTTGTGGGAGTGTGGACTACTTCCCCCTTAAAGCGATGTGATTCATTCACACAAATCATGGAAAATATAAATGATGGTTTTAATTAATGAAATGTTATATAAATAAGAACTATATTTTATTTATTAAATAATTACTCTTCTATAAATATTATATATATCATTTTTTCCATTACCCTTTTAAACACATAAAAAGTGATAACATCATTTGTGGACATGTAGACTATTTCCCTCTCAACACGATGTGATTCCATTTACATAAAAAAATTATATTTATATAAGTAAATATTATTATATAAAATTTTATTAGTGATATAATTATCTTTCTAGAAATACATATTGTTACTTACATTACTTCTATATCTATTATTGGAAAATGATAACATCACTCATGCATACGTACGACCTACCATCTCCATGATTTTAACATTGATTAATTTTTCATAACCATATGTAATTATTTATATTAAAATTAAAATTAATTTATAAACATGATAAATATTTGATTATTATTATTGTGGATATTTTCTATAATGGCCCCTTTGACCACAGTTGACCTACATAAGCTGTTTTTGAAACATTAATTTAATTTGGTCAAAACACCAAGTGTAAACATAATTTGTTTAGTAGTTGTAAACTAAATGGTAATAAATAAAATAAAAAGTAATTTTAAACATGAAAATGTTTAAGATGAATTTATAAAATTAACATAAGTTTGTTATACATTATGTTAAATGATGGTCACTGAAATAAAAACTCAAGGTAAAAGATTTTTTATCTCACATTTCTCTTCTATGAGATAAATTTCATGTTCACCACTTAATTATTTGGTGTGGTATATCTACTAACCATTTTTATATATTATATAATTAATTCATTTATCTTCATGTTATGTAAATATTTCATATAAAACTATACCTTCAGGATGCTTTTTTTAAATGTTTCAAAGTGATATAGGGACACATTGGACGGATAAATGATTATTTTTTGCAACAATAACTTTACTGGACCATCAAAAAAAATTCTATTATATGAAATTACACAGTCATTATTAAATAAACCCTGTCATTTTCCTCTCCTCATGTAATTTAATACCTTTTCCTATTATTTTTTCCATGTTTACACTCTTTTTTACTCAACTTGATTTAGAATATATTTTTAAGAAAACATGACTTCATTTCTCTCTTTTGTTAGAGAACCTATTTTTATCTAAAAATTAGGTTTTATTAAAAAAACTCAAATTTATTTTTAAAATAATTTTATAAGGAAATATTTTCCCTTTTTTTCTTTTATCAATGTTTTCAATGGAATCTTCTTTTCTCTTTCCGAACAAGGTATTTTTCAAACCATTTATCATGTATAATAATAATTCTTTTTCCTCTATACAATATGCACGAATTTACCTATTTTTATTACATCAATTCTTCCTTTTAAATTTTTAAGGATAATTTTTAAATAATGCTTTTAAAATTTCACTTTCCAATAATTTATTTCAATATTTTTTTCAAAATAAAAAGATATTTTTTTCTAATAATGTTTTTAAAAATAATTTTATAGTATTTCTATTCATCAATGAAAACAACCCTTGATTTAAATACACTTGGAGTATGTTTTATTTATATCATCATTAATCTTCCTCATGATGGTCTTTGAATTTTTTGACCATGGATAGTATTCAAATTAACTTCCTTTATTCCTTTTCTCCCCAAAAAATATTCTATATCCAACAATCATTGAACATTGAATTTCCCAAATTTTTCCATATCATTTATCATGGATATGATCATTCCATAAACTGTATATAATTTTTATATAGTGTTTAATTTGATTCTTATTTGATTATTTGGGAAAATATTAATGAATCTATATCTCTTACACCATATAGATATTTGATAAGGTTCATTGTAAAATCGATTTTTCGATATATGTGGAATATTTTGGACAAGTAAGACGTGGGTAGGGCCTAGTTGTAGATATCCCCCAAATGCATTGGTAGACTCATGGGATGACTCATTTGGTTATCAACTTTAGATTGGATTTTACTCGATTTGAAATAAATCATATTGTGAAAGGTCTTGACAGTAAAGGTAATAGGTATCTAAGAGAAATGGTATCCGAAAATTAATCATTTCCGTCGTTTAGTATCAATTATTACTCTTCCATGAGTGTTTTCTTATAAATATCTATGTATGCACTTAATTTTCAATTCATTGATGAAATGGAATGTGTTTTAGTTTCTTACCATTCCATATATACTTTTCCTTATACAGTTGTTTTAATGGAATCTATTTCTAGTTATTAGCTTTCCATATTTTGTATGCACTTATTTCTTAGTTTATTATTTATATAAAATTTGAGTTCATTTATTTTCCATTTTATAATTATTAATCTCATTTATTCACTATTTCTTCCTCAATATTTTTCCCTTATTGAGGATTTGAGATCACCATTATTATGTTCCTTTCCCCAAGAACCCAAAAAGTGTACTATGAAAGATACATAAGTATTTACTGGATGGAATAAATTTATCCTTGATGTTATTTATTTAAATATGAGAAAAAAAATATGTTGTAATTTGTGTATTCATTTGTAATACAAGACTCATTTATGTATCTGGATTATCAATACTACTAAACTCTTCAATCCTTCAGGATTTGATTCCTCATAATCATGCCAAGGTAATTAATAGAAGATTTCATTTCTAGTCTATGTGGGGTTGGGTCACTATATAATTTGTGCAAATAAAAATGTGGATATTTCAAAAAAGTTAAATCTATAAAATTTATTCAAAGAAATATTCTCGTGATCAAATTATTTGGAAGTTGTGACAATGTAGTCAACCATGTTCCATAAAACAATAGGATTGTAAAAAGGTATATGTATTATTTTTTAAAAAGATTAATGAGTAAAAAAATGAAAATTAAGTTTCTAGATAAATAGTTTGATATTTGAAAATAATATTTTTATTAAAGCATAAATAATTTTAAAAGGGTGATGAAGTATTAATGTTTTTTAATGTATGAATTCTATCAGATTAAAAATTGTAAAGAAGTTCATCAGATGGTTTTTTTTAGGAACTGATGTATAATTTTTGATCTGAGGTAGGATGATCAAATAGAATCATCTAGATTGATAAAAATAGATAAATAATGTTTTTATTATAATAATATTTTTAAATCATTAAAATTTGGATGATGTTTTTATAGGAAACTATATACACTTCAAAATATGATGATACTGGTTATGTCCTTTAAATTATTTTTCATCTAGATGAAAATGAGTATGTTTGATTAATTATAAAAATTGTGGTGTTAATTAAGTTTGATAAAGATTATATGTCCAAGAGAATTCATGAAAATTAAAAAAGATTCTAGAGTAGTTGAAAAGTGTCCATGAAAAATTCAAATGTTTGAGAAATTCAAAATTCAAAATATTAGTGCGTGGTAAAATAAAAGGTGTTCCCCACCTATTCTATTCCATTATAACCCATATAATATGGGGGAAAGTTGATTTTTACTTTTCATTTTTCACATGTATGTAAAAGGTGAACCAGTGTAGAATTTGTGTTGTAAGTGAACTTACAACCAATGTTTGTTTTTAATGTTGAAGAAATTTTTTGGAATGAGATTATGATCAAAGAATTAGTCATAGCCTTCAATATAGATATTCAAGACAAATAAGAATTAAAAAAAATCAGATAGAGTTTCCTTGTATAATTTTGAGATGAAAAGTTTTTTAATCGGATGAAATGAAGTTTTGTATTATGAATAGTTATAGTGTGGTTAAATGGATGGAAATTCATTGGATATAGTAGAGTACACACCAGATGAACATTACATGGAAGAGTAATTAGAAAGACTTTGTAGATGAAAATTTTTTGGAGTTATTTTTCCAATCTCCTTATAGTTTTATTATGGATACTGTTTTGTGAGAAAAACATTTTAAATAGATGAGAGTTAGTAGAACTATACGTATATATATATTGAATTAGTCTTAGGGAATTTGGATCAATAGTTTTAATCACTTCTTATTAATAGTTAATTTCCATTGACCCATGAGAGTAGCCATGGAAAGGATATAGGTTCTCATAATGAGGTTAACCTTTTAAAGTATGATTTCCATGTTTACTTTCACATATTTCTAGGCTTGTGAGATTGATATAAAATTGATTAGTAATATAATCCTAAAATATTATAGGAGAAAATTTTCAAAAATGTGGAATGTTTTGAAAAGTAATCCACTTATTCATATCCCCCTTAGTGTTTTGACAATCCATAAAAACATCAATCATAGTCCAAGTTATTTTAATATTTATGTTATTTTGGGATGATTATAGTTGAATGGTTTTAAAAATATATTCTAGAATAATATATAGTTTGTATTGCTTTATAAGTCCAAATTAGTGAACTATGGAGAAAGTGTCGAAGATTGAAGGGGAGGCATTGAAAATGGTTCCTTAAGCTTTAGTTTTCAAGTTATAAAAAATAAAAAGGGTTAATTCGTGGAATAGTTTTGTTAAAAAATAATTTTAAAAATAACTAAATAATTATCCTAAAAAATGGGTATTTTATTTTTAAGGATTTAAAGAGATTTGAGGAATTTTGAGATGTTTTGATTGGTTAAGGAAACACAACAGAAAAGGGTATAAATTACACCTTAATATATTTTAGAAAATGATATCTGTTGTGTTTTAGATATTAATATATAGTTATTTATGAGTAATATATTTTAATTTTAGGAAAAAAAATTTAAAAGAAAATTTTAACTATCATACAAAAATTGTAATGTAATATGTAACAATTGATTGGGTATGAGTAAATCATGAAAAATGATGTCAGCAAAGTTGATTGAATATATATTGTCTAACTATACCAGGAACCCATTGTTTTTTATTATGGATTTTTCATGAAATGTGGGTACAGTGTTGGGAATTATGAATTCTAGATATTTTCATAATATAATACCATGAATTTTGGAATTCATCATGATTATTGTGTTTTTTTTATAATGTGATGATTTTTTATCTTCATTTGTTTTATTACACTAGAATTTTGGTGATTCCATATGGACTCCACTTTAATTTCTACAAGGATGTTAATTTTTAAAGAATTACAATGTAACACATAGAGTTTCACAATAAAGGGAATGAGTGGGTTGTTATTTAATGAATTTACAATCCTTCCAACAAGTATATTATGTTATAAGATAAGGAAATAAAAACTTCCATATCATATTTATTAAACTATCAAATAATTGAAAAGTTTATTCTTCATGATCATAGGTGTTTTTTATAATATAAAGTAATCATAAGCTTGATCAATATCATAGGATGTTATGAAAAAAAATATTTTCTTGTGAAGATCAATATAGTGTGTGTGGAAAAAGATACATTTTGAGAAATATAAGATAATTCTTGAGATAGAATGCTAAAAAAATAAGATGATTTGGCTAACATTGGGAAATAGACCAAACATAAAGAGGAGTAATAGAATATCATCATTATTAATGGACAGGGAGGGTATTGCTACACTGAATAAGATGTCATCTTTTTTGGGAACAGGTATCCTAGAACTATATTAAACATAAAATCTTTCATTACCACAACATGTATAAAATTTAAGAAATTTGTGATTTTTACTTACTAAAATAGTAACAAAGATTCTTTATGTACTTTATAGGGTAATGTCTATAAATTACTATTAGTTCCAAAATATATAAAGGATGCAAAGAAGAAACCCATCCCAAAGGGACGGCCTTGTGAAGACCATTCACGAAGCCCCACCCAACACCGTGGACAACACAAAGTCAAATCCCCCACTATAGTCGTCAGGATGTAAAGAGTCTGGAGGCTCTATGGTTATGACACAATTGACCAGGATCTTCGTACCTTGGAGGGAGTCGAATCGACCTTCTCGAGCCCGTTGAACTTGACAGGAGAATTCGTGAGCGCCGCATAGTGCACCCAGGATATCTCTACGTCGAGGAGAGGATTATGGTCTACTCCATAGTTACGACGAACTAGACGCAATCTCTAACTGATCGCTAAGAACCACATGGCTTTGATATGAGTTTTCCCTACTTCACACCACCCCTCACCTATAAATATCTGTCTCCCCTCAAGCCCAACGGATGGATACACCAACCGTTCACCTTTTCTTCTATCAAATCGTGAAGAACATTTTTCTCAGTGAAACCTTGAGAGAAATTAGATCTTCCATGCACATGATCATTGCAAAGTACCCTTCCCTTAGCTCAAATATAACCCCTCTTCATGAAGGGATTCCCTTAGCGGAGCCCACGAGCCACCGTGAAGGAAGGATATCCTTAAGGGGACTTGGGTCTTCCCAAATCACTCATGCTTCATGAATTATCTTCCATGAAAATGTGAACAAAATTCTAAGGCAGTGTCACTATGCTTTTAAAAGCACATTTCTTTGCAAAACTATTCTTTTCAAGGTACTTTTTCATCGTGAGGTCCTACTCAAAAAAATACCTTCCACTTCACGGAGAACCATTCATATGCATCTTTACCCTATTCCTTATTTGAGCCACACCAATTTTTGATGCATACCCCATTATGAAGCCCCTCTACTGCCTGAAGCATCAGAGCTTCACTAGGACTATTCATGTGACCACATTTGCTTCAAAACCCATTTTCTCATACAACCCTCCAGGTTTGTACAAAGTGATTTCAATGTGCATTAGGTGCCACTTCATGTTGAGTTTCTTATCTTTATTCCTCCTCGTCTAGGCATGCTAATGGATATTTCTTCTTCTCATAGCCACGCTAATGCGAGCCCCTTAGTGGATCACACCACACACCCCCTTATAATGAAATTGTTGATGCCTTCCCTTCTCTAAGGGTGTGTGGGTAATAGTTATTTAACTCCTAGTGCTGCGGAGTGAACCTTCCTCATCCAAGTTGTTGGACGTTAAACTATTAAGCACCATTGTCTTCGTCACATTATGTTAAACTGTAGAATCACCCCATGTAATACACGCATGGTGCCTCATATTAGAAATTCTCCACAACCGCTCATCTCCACAGGAGTGTGATCTTCCTCACAAGGAATGAGATCCTCATTACTGGAGCGGAGTCTGTCCTTAGGGAAGGGAAAGAATCCTGGTGAAATCCCCTATAATTTATTGAGGGAGGTAACATCCCGGCTCCTCCTCTCTTCTTCGGTGCCAAAGACTAGATGAGATATGAGCATAGGGACATTAATTTCCATATACCTCTCTCTCTGGGAATTGTCTCCATCAGGCCTCCATCCTAGAGTATGTCCCAATATCCATCTCCCTGGACCACAAACCATGTGTAACCCCCAATCCAATTTCTATGGACGCACCTTTCGTGATGTGATCATAAGGCTGTTGATGTCTATTGATTCTCACACCGAGAATTATTTATGTGGAATTTGAATAACCATTGAAAATGGAATCCTTATTTGGCCTCCTTAGTGTGTAAGTTTCAAACCCTCTCAAACTACTTGGAATTTTATCCTTGTCTCCTATGAAAGGTATGTAAGAAGTCTCCCTGAGGTTCAAGAATATCTTCTACTTGTCCAAACCCATTCTCATCAGTTCACTCATCCCGCGTGACATTAAACGACATCCACTATTCTGAACTATGTGTACATTGATCCTTGTCTCCTAGAAAGGTTATATTGGGGGACTCCTCTAGGTTCATGCCCAACACCCCTCAGTTCATACCACTTCATGTTTGTCTTCCCTCGTCCTTCATGTTGTTAAACTGTATGCACCATTTTGTCCCTCAAGATGTTATATTGTACCCATTCGAACTATGTGGGCTTTGAAACTTTTCTCTGAGACAGAGTACGTAGGTAGCCACCATATGGTCTAATCCCAACCAACGGTAATCCATTGTGATTCCCAATTGATGGTAAGAAATAGTGATTCCCAATCGATGGTAAGCTGGTGTGATCCCAAATTGACGGTAATCCATTGTGATCCCCAATCAACGGTAAGACAATGTGATCCCCAATCGATGGTAAAATATTGGGAACCCTAACCAGCAGTATTCCATTAGAACCTCAACAAGCACTAAGCCATTTTAGTTTGCAATAAATGGTATCTTGTTGTAGTACCCATTGTTGGTACCCACGTCACAGGTCCTCCCCTCTGGCGTCAGGCCAACCTGGGCTTCTAACCACTCGTAAGCCCCAATATATCGTTGGTTCATTTACTCTGCACACACCCCAATTCTATACTCCTATCCTGAACTACTTGAACTTTGATTCCCTACTTTGGGGATATGTAGGAAGCCTCTATGAGTTTCAAGCCTGTCACTCATGTCTCATCGAGATCTCTCGCACATGCCTATGTGTTTAGGGAAGGTCATGCCCACCCCCAAAGGTTGTTCTTCCTTCCAATAACATCCTTTCACCCATTACCATAGTCTAAATACTTAGGTGTCCCATCGCCTCACTGAACTATGTGGGCATTGATTCCCTACCACAGGGATATATAGGAAACCTTTTTGATGTTCAATACCAACACTACCATCACCTTCACGAAGGTTCCATATTATTCCCCCTACAAATAATTCAACACTCCCTCATCCATACAAATTCTTACCCGGGACACCACATATTGGTGGGATCACAACATTACCTTTGGAATCTAACCACGCATAAGCCTCAAAAAATCCATAATCATTCAACCAAGAGTGTCCCTCTTGTGATGGGCCACTAACCACGCATATTCCCCAGCATCTCTCTGAGTCATTTTCCTTTGTGTACACCTTGATTCATCACCCCTTCAAACTACATGGTTTTTTATCCCTTTATTCAATATATAGGGTGCATAGGAAACCTCCCTGAGGTTCAATCCCAGCAAATGGTAAACCTTGGTGTCCCCCATTTTGGGGTGCACTCTCCACGATCTGGCATCTGTGGTGTCCATATCATCCTTCATGGTGTGACATCATCCCATTATAAGACACACCCAACTAGGTCTTATCCCATTTGAAATTCTGACCTATCCATCCAGTGTTCCCCATTATAGGGTGCACTCTTTCTGATCTTCCCTGAGTTGTGACCGTATCATCTTTTATGGTGTGATGTCCCTCCTGTTTGGGACACACCACCTTGGATCCATCCACATTGGTCAATCTGGTCCATCCATCTGGTAAACCATCTAGGTTCTCACTCCTATGGATGTACCCATCTAATCTATCTCTATGGGATGTTCTAATCACTCTCATATCGTCTCCACAAGACGTTAAAATCGTGGCCTACCATGTGTTAAACATAAGATGCCTAAGGAAAACCTAGTAAGATATGCTATTGGAGAAACCATCTCCGTGAGACGTTAAACTCATAAAATATCTCGTGTTATGTATGGGAAGATGAGGAAAACCACAGAGACATTCGTCGATCATATGATAATCCATGAACAATGTGGGATTCCTCAAGCTTCCATGCCCTAAATAATCTCAATCATAAGGGGAATAAAGCTAGATGCATCAGTGTTCCAGTGTCCAGACACGCTAGTGAAGTCCTACATGACTACTACCCCTACCAAAGGTTGCTTCCCTGACTGGACCCCTTGTAATTTCCTAACAGAAGTTGCGTAATTAACCATCATCCTTGAAGGGATGTCACTAAGAAGAGCTTGATGAAAAACAACTTATGTCTAGGAGGGAGACCCAGACTAGGCAACGAGTTCTGGGGTGGAATCCATAGAAGGAAGAACTGATATCCCATAATCCCTTTTTGTAAAGGAGAAGACATCCCTGAAAAATTGACCGATGTATCCCCCCTTAGGAAAGTTGGAATACGGGGCATCAATTAGTGCATCCTCCTAGAGATGGATGTACACCCCAGAGAAAGTACCGAAAATTGAAATGGTGAACCCAACGTGAAATTGTTATACGCAATATGGAGATTAATATCACTTGAGTCATTAGTGGATCAGTGTGTTATTGGATCCATGTATCTGGTGCTAGGTCCCTCCAAGGACATTAGTGGTCCTGGCATGAAACTCACTAGAAATTAGGTCATTTGAACATTGATATCTTGGTCTATGATGTTGTTAGTGTAGATCATTCTAACCAACATTGGAAGATGGAATGGAGCTGGGGCATTGGATGTCACTTTCATTCTACCATCACTAATGGTTAAATTTCCCTTATTTGTTGGACCCAAGATGTCATGACGGGAAACCAATCACCGCACGCCCACCAATGCAGGGGCATGGGCAGCTTCAACTTGGCAATCCCGCGTGGCCTCATCTCCCCCATAGTAGCCTCCACATCCACATCTTCTAGGAGCCCACACCCCTATAAGAGTTCGTGGCCTAGAACCAACTACTTTAACTTTATTCATTAATAAAAGCCTTATCACTTCACGATTTTTCTTCTGTGTGACTACGCGTGTGATAATGTCCTAAGGATAGTTGTTTAATTAAAGGGTCATAGCGGATCCCTACTATGATGAGAAACCGGAATTTCCTTAAAACTGTTCTGGAATATATGTTCTATGTCCAGATGATGTTATTTGATAGACACAAATAATATAGGCCATTAGGGGTGAGGACTCATAAAACTTTGAGACACCTTCTCATGGTGTGCTCCCTTGGTAATATCCATAAGGATATTATGAGAACGAGACCTACCAGTAGGAAATCTACATTTAATAGTGTCATTGGGTGTTCCTATCAGTGGACGTGTATATTGGTAATTATACATTTATATTGTTATTAATTGGTATTACAACTCACGCACTTAGATGTATTGAAGAAAACTGTGACGACACACTATTCGCAGAGAGGTAGGATATGTTGGGTGAGTCACGAGTAATATTGCATTAATAGATAATGCGAGAAAGTATTTGTCCCTTCTGTTCTATAATAGAAGTAGATATCTCAGTCCCTTTAATGGAATTGATATAGCCTATATAAATACGTGGACATGGTAAGGTATGGGCGAGTTCAAATTCAGGAATTTAAAGAAATAATAATCGAGCACATGGGTTGATGGCACTATCATGCAACCCGCTTGATTCGAGATATCATGACAAAAGGATTATATTACATGGTAAGCGTTTTCTGGAGGTGACACATCATTGCAGCGCTAACATATTTCTCTATGGGTGTCTTGGCATGTTTCTAGATTCTAACCTGGGATTGTAGGCAGGCTCAGCCTAATGCCACTAAGAAAGAGGACTAGAGGGTCACACACTTAGTGTGTTCATATATCTTAGTTAAAAATAAATTTAACAAGTTAAATAAATATTATTCCTGACTATGGTTTAATAATTATTTAAGGATTCATGATTGCATTTATTTCGACACTAGTTATTCGATATGATATATTGTGGGAGAAATAATATATATTTATTAGTGAGTAATGCAGTTACATTTATTTGAGAAATAAATATCCATTACTCAATGTCTAATAAATGTGGTGGAGGAAATCAAGAAAAATGAAAACAAGATAAACACATCGTGTACTTTAAATGTACACACTGTGTAGTTTTCATGGAAAAAAGAATACACGCCGTGTATTAATGATTATACGCCGTGTATTTTTAACAATCGGGATTTTGAGGAAATAATATCATTTTGTTAAATGATATTTATTACAATCAGTGTGGACGCATGTCAAGGAATTAACCATTTGACATGGGGGTTTTCAATAACAGTTAATAAAATAAATAAAACGCGTAACATGTTTATTTATTTTCATAACTCTATAACCTCAAACCCGATTATAAATATCCTCACAACCCCAAACATATTTCTGGAGAGAACCATTGTGCACAACAATTCTGAAGAGTTCTCTCAAGGATGAAAGAACTCCTTCCTCCAAGAACGCTCTCAAGACTGAGAGAGATCCACCACCACTGGATCAAGGTGATTGAAGGCGGACATCGCAAGCGAAGGTTCTTCCATGATAGCACCTAGATATCCCTTCGACATTGTCTATAGATATGTGGAGCACATGTGGATCACCGCTATAGGAATCCTACACTTGGATTCTATGACGCAACGACGGATCACATCGGATCGTGACCGGAGACATCAATGAAGAAAGAATTACATCAAGGTAATTCTTTTCAAGTAATTAAATTAATTATAACCAACATATGATGTTCCTATCTCTTTAGTTCCGAGACTCCCTCTTTTGTTTTTCGTTCTTCGTTCTATTCCAAATATCCATCATTTTACATTGTGATGAATCTCGGATTGATCATTGTTAAAGCTAAATTTAAAGTTGGGGGACCCACCAATGCACTTCCACTACGCCCGGAACCTACAAGTGGTATCAGAGGGGTCATATAATTGATTATAATTATTTATTTTTTCATTGTAAATTTACGCATTTAATAATTTAGTTGTTTCAACTCAATTTAATAGTTTATAAAAATATGAATCTTGAGAACTGTTCCTCCCCTCTCGTTTCTCTTTCACCTAACAAAAATGAATTTCTCATTTAATTTTGATTAAAATAAAATAGAGTAACTCATCCAGTGGTGCCAAATTCTCTTGTCCGTATAATACTAGAATACACGGCGTGTATTCAGAAGTACACGTCGTGTAGTCTAGGATCAATGCATTGACTGGTTGCTAAATCAGTCCATGTATTGGATCCTATCTAAGTCATTTATGACACGGTGTGTTGACAAAGAATGGGTGCCATATGGTTTCTAGATTACACGTTGTGTGGTCCAACTGAACACGGCGTGTAGTCCCTTCGGGTTAGGGCTGGACCGTGTACCCCATACACGGCTTGCCCTCCTAGAAACCTTGTCATGCGGAAACTACACAGCATGTGTCCCACTGAACATGTCATGTACTCTAGAAATTTCTGATGTACATCAAAACATCATGTCCCTAGGTGTTTAATTCATATGGATGGTGAACAAAAAGTACACGTTGTGTAGTCGGAAGTACATGCTTTGTACTCATCCAAATTACGCATATTTATTAAAATTTATTATTATATTATACAAACCCTTGAGACGTGTACCATAGTGCAGGCGTAAAGCTGAGGCACAACACGTGATAGGTGTTTTATATATATGTGTTTAATTTAACATCTGCATAATGAACGATAATTCACCGGGTTGCCTCCAAGGTACAAGTTACGTACAAGGATAATTTTAAATGAATGTATTTGTTTAAAATTATTTTGGATGAGAATCTAAATGAAATTCAAAAAAGGGTTTAAGATAAAAGGATTGATTAATTAAAGATAATTAATTTATTCGAGCGTGATTTATCTTAAACAAGAATGATTATATAATTGAATGCTAGTTTTATTAATGCATAATATCATTGCATGTATGGATGATCATGAGATAGACCAATACCATGGTATGTGAATGGTTTCTTTTAAAATATTTATTTGAATTAAATTTGTTGGCATGCTAGCCACATCCTCATTAATATGTAGGGCATGCATTCCCAAAGAATATGTTATGTAAAAACCACTTTTTACCCCACACCTGTATGTGAGGTAAATTCACATGTAATGGATGGAACTCCCTTGCTAGTGGAGGCGGCTCTAGTCAGGAGCCAAGGAGAAACCAATCCAAGGAGATACAAAGGTGGACAGGTGGAAAGCTATAAACACGAACCTGAAAGGTTCAAGGTGTTTCTCCCGTAGCTCTTGGGTTAGTTTATCAACCTCTAGATAAACTAACCAATAGAAAAAGCCCATGATCATACCTTTTATTATATTTCTGTCAGTTTCATGGTTCATTTATTGTGGGTTTTATGTCACGATCACATAATTAATGAATTAAAGGAGCATGCAATATGGAACTAAACTAAAACTGGATTATGCATAAATATTATCTTAGACATGGTTAATCACTTATGTATATCCCACATAACATTAAAAATCATGTAATAAAAGATAATAAATTTTCAATTTACGTATAAGTATAAAATCCCTCAATGAAATATTAAGTCGGTATATCATTCCATAATCTTGGTTAGAATCAAACCATAGATCAAAGTGCTTGAGAAACACTAGTTTGGGTGCTTTCAATTATTTAGAAATTCTAATTCAAGGTTTTGGGTTGACTTGAATTGGTTCTCATCAAGGGTTGAATACCACAGTAGGACTTGGCATGACCAAGAGGCAAAGGTTGAGGAAATCCAAAATAAAAGGATTTTAGGATTGGGTAGTCCACTCAGCGGATCAAGGAGATACGAGTTAATGTAGTTGGAATTTGTAATTCCAACCTAAAACCATTCAATTTGCTTGACCAACCCTATTTGGGGTAATACTATGAGAAATATGGATCCTTGCCACTAGAATATTCAGTCAATAGAATATTCCGATGTTAATGGTGAGGGCTATTGGATTTTGATAAAATAGTGGGAGACTAATAAGTATTAATTTATTTATTCTTCTCAGTTTTTATAATAAAGTACTAAACCTTTGATCATATTAATTTGAAGATATGGAAAGAAAAATGACTTCAAACATGTCATTTTGAACCGTATTCGAGAAGGAAAACCTTCTCACCAAAACCAATTTCCAAGAGTGGAAGAGGCGTTTACGCGTCATCCTTCTCCACGAAAGGAAATTGTATGTGCTGGAAGAGCCTATTCCAATTGCGCCTAGAAAGGAGGTCAGTGATGAGGAACTATCTCTCTACATGAAACACATGGATGATACCAAAGATGTCAATTTTTTCATGCTATCGACCATGTCTAATGATCACTTGAAGCAACATGAAAACATGGATGTGTATAGCATGATGTCTCACCTTAAGTAACTCTACCAAGAGAAGGAAAGATATGAGAGATATGATATCTCCAATGATTTGTTTAAAACTAATATTGGAGATTCTATGTTATCTGGTCCTCATGTAGTCAAGTTTATTGGCTACATTGAATGCCTAGACATATTAGGGATGAAGTTCCCAGATGAGTTGTGTACAGATCTCATCCAATCATCAGTGCATAATACTTTTTCTAGCTTTACTGTCAACTAAAACATGAGAAATAATGAGAAGAGTCTATCAGAACATATAACCTTAATTCTCCAGGTAGATAAGGACATGGGGCATGAAAAACCCGCAGTCCTTATGGTGAATAAGAAAAATAAGGACAAGGAAAAGGGGCTAAAGACTTATAAACGGTCTGAATCCCCCGAGCGGTGTCCTTCCAAGAAGGGGAAGATCTAGAGGCAGTGCATGGAATGGGAGGCAGTATGTTATTCATGTGGCAAGCAAGGCCACTGGAAGAGAAACTGCACCCAGAAGCATGGGGAGATTAATGGTGTGTTTGTTATCGAGTGTAATCTTTCCTTTTCTACACATTGGGTATTAGATACAGCTTGTGGGGATCACATATGTATTCAAATATAGGAACCAAGTAGATTTAGAAAGATTTCCAGATGATAGGTGGATCTTCAAGCTGCCAATGGCACAAGGCTGGCTACATTGGATATTGGCAATTACCACCTCTCATTTCCAATTGTGATGATTTTGATTTTACATAACTATTATTATGTGCCTTGTGTTACCAAGAACACAATTTCTGTATCTTGTTTGGATATGGATGGATTTATTTTCATGCTTGGAAATAAGGGTTGTCTCTTTTATAAGAACAATGTATATTATGGTATGGCACATTTAAATAATGGTATGTATGTATTAAATTATTAAAACCAATTGTTGGAAATGAAAAACGAAACAAACTCCCATGACTCATACATCACCCAGTGGTGGCATCACCGCCTCTTTCATGTAAACGAGAAGAACTTGACAAAGCTCTACCAAGATGGTTATTTGGACTCTACTAATTTAAAACCACTTTATAGATGTCATGTTTTTTTACAAGGAAAAATGACCAAGATGCCCTTCAGTGGATAAGGTGAAAGGGTCACAGAGCTTCTAGAATTGGTGCACATGGATGTGTGTGGAACATTTCCAGTATAAGCTAAAGGTGGATATTCCTACTTCATTACTTTTACTAATGATTTGAGTATATATGGCTATGTATAATTAATGAGGTATAAGTCAGCAGCCTTAGATAAATTTAAGGACATTAAGAATGAAGTAGAGAATCATCTTGGTAAGAAGATAAATAAACTTCGATCGGATCAAGGTGGAGAATATCTGAACCAAGTGTACATCGATCTTCTACGGGAGTCTGGGATTCTATCTCATCTCACTCCTCCTTATACACCATAGTGGAATGGTGTTAGTGAATGGAGGAACCACACCTTGTTGGACACGGTGAGTTCAATGATGATTCATGTAGATCTTCTATTATCCTTTTGGGGATATGTATTACAAACTACAGCATACACCTTAAACCGAGTACCAACTAAGGTAGAAAATGGAATTCCATCCCAGTTATGGAATGGAATGAAACCCATTTTGTAGCATACACATGTATGGGGATGTGAGGAGTTTGTTAAGTCTTTATCAAGAAACAAACTAGCACCCCGGGGAACTACGTTTATCTTTATAGGATATCCCAAGGAAACCAAAGGATATTACCTATATAACCCTCAAGACAAGAAAGTGATTGTCCCCAGACAAGCAGTCTCTCTTTAGAGGGAGAACATCCTAAAAAGGGATTGTGGGAGCAAGATTGACTTCGACGAAGTTGATTCCCAAGATACATAAGATTTGGTACAGGAACAAGTTCCATAGGTCCCTGTGGAAGAGGTTCCAGAAACACAAGTATTGCATAAGATCTCAAGAGAGTTAAGGGAACCATATAGATTTGGTTTCCAAGTCACTGAGGATGCTGAATCATTATTGTTGGACAATGATGAACCTCTCTCCTACGGGGAAGTAGTAGAAATCTCAGAAGTTTCAAGATGGCTAGAAGCTATGAATTCTAAGATGGATTCCATGTATCAGAAACAAGTCTGGGTTCTAGTCAATGAGCCAGTTGATATAAAGCCTTTTGGATGAAAATGGGTACTCAAGAGAAAACTAGACTTGGAAGGTCAAGTTATCACATATAAAGCAAGGCTAGTGGCTAAAGGATTCAGACAGCGTCAAGAAATTGACTATGATGAAACCTTCTCTCCAGTTTCCATGTCTAAATCAACAATAATCATACTTTCCCTAGCATCTTACCATGACTTTGAGATTTGGAAAATGGATGTCAATACAACATTCCTTAACGGGAACCTTCAGGATGATGTCTATATGACACAACCATAAGGGTTTGTGACACTAGGTGAAGCCAAATGGGTTTGCATGTTGCAGAAATCCATTTATGGATAAAATAAACCATCCAGTTCATGGAAGATTGGATTTTATGAATCCATAAAAGAATTTGGTTTCATTAATAAAGAATGTGATCCATGTGTTTTTAAGCGGTTTAATGGTAATGCAATCATTATCCTAGTATTATATGTTGATGACATATTGCTTATTGGAAATCATGTTCCAGTCTTACAGTCAGTTAAGGATTGGTTGAACAAGTGCTTCTCCATGATGGACATGGGTGAAGCAGCCTACATTCTAGGGATAAAGATCATTCGTGATTTATCCAAGAGGTTGCTTGGACTATGTCAAGGTACATACATTGACAAGATACTAAAGAGATTTATTATGAAACAATTCAAGAGGGTATTGGTTCCAGTGTCACATGGCTTACATCTTTCTAAGAAAATGTGTCCCCAAACACAATAGGAGAAAGATATAATGAGTAAGATCCCAGACGCTTCGGCTATAAGATCCATCATGTATGCCATGTTATGTACCAGGCTTGATGTGGTCTATGCACTGAGCATGGTAAGAAGATATCAAGCATATCCAGAAGAACATCATTGTACTATTGTTAAAACTATCCTTAAGTATCTGAGAAGTACTAAGGATATGTTCCTACTGTATGGAGGAGACGAGGAGCTTTCCATCAAAGGGTATGCTGATACTAGTTTTCAAACAGATCAGAATGATCTGATGTCACAATATGGATATGTTTTCTGTCTCAATGGAGGAGCTGTGAGCAGGAAGAGTTCACAGCAGCTTGTTGTCGCCGATTCTACAGTGGAGTCCAAATATATAGCAGCTTCTGATGTAGCCAAGGAATCCATCTATATTGGGATATTTTTCTAGGAGCTTTATGTGGTTCCAAGAAGTAAAGATCATGTCACATTGTATTGTGACCATACTACAGCGGTGGATCTTGCAAAAGAACCAAGGTCACTTCAACGGAAAAAAACATACTCCGGAAGTATCACCTCTAGATGGATTTCTATAAAAGGGGTGAAGTTGTAGTGAGTAGAGTATCTACGGAAGAGAAAGTGAAGGACCACATGACTAAAATCCAATCTCAGCAGAAGCATGAATATCATGTGAGAGCTATCCAGTTAAAGGTTGTTAGCAGTTGGCTCTAGTCCAAGAGGGAGTCACTGTTGGAGTTGGTGGCCTAGAACCAACTAATTTGTACATTATTCATTATTAAAATCCTTATTACATCTTGATTGTTCTTCTGTGTGACAATGCATGTGATAATGTCCTAATGATAGATGTTTCATTAAAGGGTAATTGTGGATCCCTGCTATGATGAGCACACGGAATTTTCATAACACTATTCTTGAATTTATGTTCTATGGCTGGATGATGTTATTTTAGGGACACAAATAATACAGGCCATTAGGGGTGAGGACTCATTAAACTTTGAGGCACCTTCTCATGTTATGTGCCCTTGGTAACAACCAGAAGGATATTATGAGAACGAGGCCCACCAGTAGGAAATATATATTTTATAGTGACATTGGATGTTCCTATATGCAGATGTGTGTATTGGTACTTAGACTTTATGATTATTATTAATGGGTATTACAAATCTTGCACTTAGATGTGTTGTCTAAAACTATGATGACACACTATTCCTAGCGAGGTAAGATAAGTGGGGTGCGTCACAAGTAATACTGCATTAATAGATAATGCGAGAAAGGATTTTTCCCTTATGTTCCATTAAGGAAGTAGATATCTCAGGCACATTGATGGAATTTATATAGACTAAATAAATCCTTGGTCATGGTAAGGTATGGGCAAGTTCAATTCCAGAAAGTAAAAGAAAGAATAATAGATCACATGGGTTGATTGTAACGCCCCGACCCCAGCTACCCAGAGTCGTTGCATTACTTCGTAACATTGGCATGATCACAAAAGATCAAGTCTCGAAAGACCGATTAGTTTAGTAGCCTTGGAAACACTAGATACATTCATAAACGTTACATTACATCATAAAGTGAAAAACTAATAACAAAGTCTTCATAGTCCACACTCATATCCCCTTCTGACTATCCCTGCAGGTCATTCATAAAATACTTCTTCACATCCTAAAAAATATTAAAACATTGAAAGGGGTGAGCTCAGATGCTCAGTAAGGATAACAATATTGCGGAAGCTTTCATAAATAAACATTAACATTTAAGGCAATGTACAACTAAAACAAAAGCCTTTTAAACTTGAACTTCAACATAACATGGCAAAAGTAAAATGAGATAATGCCATTCACTTCTTCACATGGATATTCTACTGGTCGAATAATCACATGAAATATCAATAACCACTTTCATAATGAGGGAATGTATAATGCCGGACATTATGAAACATTTTTTCAAGGCCTCGGCCAAGACGTCTAAAATGATTAAGGCCTCGGCCAAAACCATAAATCAAATTGGGAAAGGGCCTCAGCCAATTCCACGTCTAGTTGTCTCATGAGACCTACCAATTCATCGAGGAGCTATAGCGGGCTCCACCCGTCACTTATTAAGTCCAATACATTCCTCATATGAATAGTTTTAAACATATCATAAACCATAACATAATCGTATCACATAAAACATGGATAAAGGAAACATAACATTTCCACATTTCAATCACAAGATATCAATACAACACATTTATATAATAAAAACGCTTTCAAAACCATTTTCAATACCAAAATAAAAGAAAAGTAAAACATGGTATTTATTTTTCTTTTAAAAAGAAGGTATGGCTTGTAGAGGAAGCCGAAACTCAAATAATGGTCACGGCGGTGGAGAAGTCGTTGTCGCCTCATAAGTACGGAAAGAAAAACATTCCCTTTTGTGGTTTAGAAAAACGCTTCATATAAAAAGATTCCTTTTGAATAAACGTAAAAGTCAAAGGGGTTTATACACCGTATAAAAGAAAGTTGTGTATAAAACCAAATATGCCTCAATGAAAGGGGATTGAGACGAAGTCCTTAAAAAGATCATTTTTAAAATGAAATAGATCTGTTATGTGTATTCACTATATGTACACATAAAGAAAGTACAAATACAATATAGGACATAATAATATCATGACATAATTTGAAAGTAGGAGATTAACCCAGAGATTGGAAATTGGGTTAAGAAATTCCCTTACCTTGTGTCCGACTTGACTCAACCGTTCTTTAACCTCCTGAATAATAAACTAGAGTTAATATCTACCTTATTAAGAACCATTTTCAATTTCATTATCCTTTTTATATCACTTATTACAATGTTATGAACATTATGTAATTATTTAAGTTAATAACGGTCGTTTTGTCGATCTTTGGTAACTTGAGTCCACAATAAACTTCTTATAATTACAAGTTGTTCATGTGGTAGAATATCCATTATATCCAGAATTATATTCATGATTTAAATGTCATATATATCTTATATATCCAGTATATACATTCATTTATAATATTACGTAACATTTAGAGGTAAGAAATGAAATGCACCGTTCATGGAGACGGTAAGCCGTACGTACGCATGGACGCTACTTTCATTTCAATTTCATATTTAATGGAACTAAATCATAATGATATAAATGTATAATATAATTCCAGTATAATATAGTGTATAATACCATTTACTCCATCCTTTATACATCCCACATATGGCATTAACGATTCAAATCACTTTGAGGGGGCGGTAGTCCGCACTTCCTAAAATGAAATTATCGCGTTTTACCCATAATGGAAATCATAAAGTATTCCATAAATGAGAAATACAGAAGCATAAGTAAAACATAAACATATTATATATCATATATAAAAATAGTGACATATTAATGGCCACCTTTTAAGGTGTTATATGAGTGTTGAACAATCATCGTTTCGTGAGGCGGAAATTCGCCATCCACAGAAACCGTATGTTCTTTAACCATTAGATGTAGGTGTGTTTAAGTGTAGCTCAAATACTTCTTATAACAACATCCTAGTATATTGAGGATACTGTTTTTGTTACAAAATAAATTAATAAAAAGATTTTAGGGGGTTGGAAAAGAAAAATAAAACAAAACAACATTAGAAAAGACATTACCTCAAAATCGGGTAACTCTTTTTGATTTGAGCCAAAGGCTTCCTTGGGAAGATTTCTGCCCAAAGTAAGGCTTCTAGGAGTAAGAGGGGGAATTTGGGAGAGTATTTGGGCAGAGGTTGTCCGAGACAAATGGCTTGAAAGTGTAAATGAGGTGGGAGAGGTGGGGGCCTTTTATAAGTGGAGAGGAGGGGCACTTTTGGAAAGATTGAAATGTTACATTATTTCACAATGCTTTTCGGATTCTAAAGGTCCCACACTTATATAATTCGAGGCTAAGGTGATAAGGTTTCGAAATATCCTCATCCAATAGGCTTTGGACAAGTGTAAGCCTTGTATTTTGCATTATCTTCTCATTTTATTTAAATCGTTAAATAATGAGGTCATCGCTGCATCACAATGATGTCATAAATAATTTAATTTATTTAATGTCTAAAAATTATAAAAAAATACTATGATGTAGGAAATCTTTTTAGCTTTCTAATGAATATTTATAGTAAAAATGTGGACTTGTGTAACCCCACTTAAAAACTGTTTTAGTAAACTAACTCATGTTTGTGTCAATTTAATTTTAACATTAAATAAATATATATTAATGTCATTTTCCAACTAAAGTGGCTCCATGGGGTCCCCAAGTTGACCCATGGGTTGTCTTGGTCGGGAATGACTCATCCAATAGGAGTAGGACAAGTGTCATGCTCATCTCATATTATTAAAACATTATTTGCACCTTAAACTACACTAATTACCTATAATCGCGATTAAGAACTTAAAAGTTACTATTCACCAAAAAATTATTTTAATCTCATTGAACCACATTTTACTTCTTAATTAAAACCATGTATGTCGGATTTTTGAAAATCAAATCACAGAAGTGGTAATATTTCATTTAAACGAAAAATCAGTTATTTAACTACCACTTAGTGGTTTCACTATTCATCAAAAATTGAAGTTTTTCAGAATAAGGCCAAAATTTCACCCTAAGCTATAATTGATATTCCGAATTCAAAAATGATGTCTATTTTACAAAATTCCAAATATATAAGTTGCATTAATTAATTCCCGCTGTTACAACAAATAGCGTGTTTTTAATAAACAATTTATATTAAAAGATTGGCAATTGTTTATGTCCAATTTCAATGTTAAATTAATTCTAATGACCACCATTGGATAAAATGGTAAAAATATATTCTAATTATACTTTAAAACCACTCAATAGTATAACTTATCACTATAAATTATTTTTATTAAAAAATTTGTTTTGAGTATTTTTCAATATTCATAAAAATTGGAAGATCTCAGAAAATTACAAAAAATTCAACTTTGGATAATTTCGATATCACGAATACAAAAATGAAGTCCATTTTGAAATATAAAATTTCTATAAATTTAAAAAGTGGTTATTACTATTCATAACAGCTACTTTGATTATTTGCAGTGTGTTAGAACTCGATGTTGCGTACAATGCAAGCTATTACATTATTGAATGAGAAGTGTATCATGGAAGCTCGGGGTGTTACATTCTCCCCTCCTTCAATAAATTGCGTCCTCGCAATTTGAAATTTTTCTTTGTAAATAAAAGGTTGAAAAGAGAAATTACCTTTGAGGGAAACCCACATCGGAAATAAGGTTAATAAATATATAACATTAAAAGAAATAAAGATAAGTACAAAGGTCACCCGATATATCCCATTCTAGGATTCTATGAAAATATGGATATGGAAGAAAAACAAACCATCAAGGTCTGATGGAGATTTATAGAAAACAGGATTAGGAGAAAGTTTAACCACAAGAAAATCACAAACTTGTGATTGGTTAAACGGTCATTGAATCCTTAGTTGGAAAAGTTAACCGACAACATTTTTGTTTTAAGTTACCTTTTATAATGTTGAGGAATTTATTTAGGAAATTTACTAAGAACGTAAGGGAATATACATACTTGTTATGTATACTTTCATTCGTTAATAAATTTTTACCACAAACCCAACTTTTACTCCAAATGGTAACGGAACTCAAAAATATTCTATTTATCCTAATTGTATAAGGTTCCAAATGTTAACACATACCATTTAGATTAGTAAAATTATTTTGTAATAACCAGGGACTTCCTGTAGGCTAGTGGTAGGAAATGAGGGCCTGTCGCACTATGATTGTGGGTTCGATTCCGGCAGCTTTGTCCGACGCGACGGGTTATGCCCCACCCTGCAGGTTGTCCTTTTCCTAAAACTATAGTATCATAATATTCCAAAAATAATATTCATAAATTTTTTAACCTTAAACAATACTATCCAAAGATCAACTTAATCCACTCCAACCTTTATAGTTATCCAAAATACCTCTGTCCAGACTTTCTCTAAAAGGTCTCTTAATTCCAAAATCAATTTATCAGATTCCCCAAACAAAGTAAAGTTTCTCTTATTGTCACATACTAAAAATATAATTACCTTCAACATATTAAAACCTTACTGAAATCAACAAGTACTGCAGTACAATCCTTATATATATCACATTATTCTTATAACCAAAATATAATCCTTGAGTCCAAAAGCACCAATACATTAATTATTCTGCTTCAACTGTAGTTACAGCATAAGATTGGCCTTGATCCCTTGGCCTTTTCTGAGGTAAGTTTCCTTGACACTTAGGACATTCATTTTCATAATTCCCCATTTCCCTACAATTGTAGCATTCAACTTTGACATCCTCTTTCTTTCCCTTGCAATCACGAGCCTGGTGACCCTTTTCTCCACATTTATAACAAACTCCCATTCCTTTTAGGCACGTACCAGGGTGATTCTTCCCACAATTATCACATAATGGAAAATCATTCTTTCCCTTTTTCCCTTTATCTATCTCTTGTTCCACCGTTCTCTTCTTCTCTTGCTTTACTTTGTTGTCATAAGACTTAGAGAATTCCTTTTCTGTCTTGATAGAACACGAGACAATATCTTCGTATGATGAGAAGGATTGTGATACTAAAGCTCGACGGAGAAATGGTTTTAACCCATCAAAGAAATGATCAATCTTACTCCTTGTGTTACGTATATAATCGGCAGCATGCCTCGCTAACCTTGTAAAGTTAGCCTCATACTTTGTGACATTCTCATCCTCCTTCTGCCTCAAACTCATAAATTGCCTTTCCATATCTGCTCTATGGTCACGAGGAAAGTATTTTTCTAAGAAAATCTCTTTGAACTCCCTCCATTCCATATTCGATACGTCATCATCTTCCTTTGTGTTTTGAATCAGCGACCACCACTGATCGGCATCTCCAGTGAGGCGGTAAACTGCCATGACAACCTTCTCCCTTTCACTACTCCCCAAGGCATGGAATATTTTCTCTAAGGAATTTATCCATTGATCAGCTACTATAGGATTTGTACTCTCATTGAAGGTTGGTGGTTGTTGCCTCATGAAACGGTCTAGCATTGATCCTCCACGTTGCGGATCAGGGTGCTCCATACGAGTAAGGTTATTATTCATAACCTGAGTTAGTTGTCCCAGTATGGTAATAAGTTGATCAGCACCAGTTGTATCTCCAGATCCACAATAATTATCTTGAGCAGGAGGGAAATCCCTACACGGAGTTCGTGCATTGATACGGTTTCCATTCCTTCCACTAGGCGCCATTTCTAAACAATGGCATAAACTAGATTAGTTTATGAATCAAAATACATAATTCCATACTTGTTAAACACTTTACATAAATTGAACTATTTATGGATATAATCCATAATCATAAAAAGAAATGTTTTCTTTGAGGAAGTATGTACTCATAACCCTTCATAGTGGTTTGTAAATAAAATGAGAATTATCCTAAGCATATCCCCCGGGAGTGTCGTAACCAAGAGTGCAGCAAGGCCCGTTGTCGTGCACCAGTTCCCGTTCGAGTCTAGCTCAAAGCGGTGTTTTCGGGTTTTACCCCTAGGTACATCTGTGCCAGAGCCGCCTCTACCTGCTCGTATCCAGACAGGGATGTATTGCTCGGAAAACTCATAACATCTCTATAATACCAAAATTCTAGGAAGTTCTTCTATACTAATCCTCAAATTCTATCTTTGGGCTATGTGCTCTAATCAGATTTTATCTAAATCTAGCTTCCAAGGTTAGTACTAAACTACCTTTGATACCAACTGTAACGCCCCGACCCCAGCTACCCAGAGTCGGTGCATTACTTCGTAACATTGGCATGATCACAAAAGATCAAGTCTCGAAAGACCGATTAGTTTAGTAGCCTTGGAAACACTAGATACATTCATAAACGTTACATTACATCATAAAGTGAAAAACTAATAACAAAGTCTTCATAGTCCACACTCATATCCCCTTCTGACTATCCCTGCAGGTCATTCATAAAATACTTCTTCACATCCTGGAAAATATTAAAACATTGAAAGGGGTGAGCTCAGATGCTCAGTAAGGATAACAATATTGCGGAAGCTTTCATAAATAAACATTAACATTTAAGGCAATGTACAACTAAAACAAAAGCCTTTTAAACTTGAACTTCAACATAACATGGAAAAAGTAAAATGAGATAATGCCATTCACTTCTTCACATGGATATTCTACTGGTCGAATAATCACATGAAATATCAATAACCACTTTCATAATGAGGGAATGTATAATGCCGGACATTCTGAAACATTTTGTCAAGGCCTCGGCCAAGACTTCTAAAATGATTAAGGCCTCGGCCAAAACCATAAATCAAATTGGGAAAGGGCCTCGGCCAATTCCACGTCTAGTTGTCTCATGAGACCTACCAATGCATCGAGGAGCTATAGCGGGCTCCACCCGTCACTTATTAAGTCCAATACATTCCTCATATGAATAGGTTTAAACATATCATAAACCATAACATAATCGTATCACATAAAACATGGATAAAGGAAACATAACATTTCCACATTTCAATCACAAGATATCAATACAACACATTGATATAATAAAAACGCTTTCAAAACCATTTTCAATACCAAAATAAAAGAAAAGTAAAACATGGTATTTATTTTTCTTTTAAAAAGAAGGTATGGCTTGTAGAGGAAGCCGAAACTCAAATAATGGTCACGGCGGTGGAGAAGTCGTTGTCGCCGCATAAGTACGGAAAGAAAAACATTCCCTTTTGTCGTTTAGCAAAACGCTTCATATAAAAAGATTCCTTTTGAATAAACATAAAATTCAAAGGGGTTTATACACCGTATAAAAGAAAGTTGTGTGTAAAACCAAATATGCCTCAATGAAAGGGGATTGAGACGAAGTCCTTAAAAAGATCATTTTTAAAATGAAATAGATCTGTTATGTGTATTCACTATATGTACACATAAAGAAAGTACAAATACAATATAGGACATAATAATATCATGACATAATTTGAAAGTAGGAGATTAACCCAGAGATTGGAAATTGGGTTAAGAAATTCCCTTACCTTGTGTCCGACTTGACTCAACCGTTCTTTAACCTCCTGAATAATAAACTAGAGTTAATATCTACCTTATTAAGAACCATTTTCATTTTCATTATCCTTTTTATATCACTTATTACAATGTTATGAACATTATGTAATTATTTAAGTTAATAACGGTCGTTTTGTCGATCTTCGGTAACTTGAGTCAACAATAAACTTCTTATAATTACAAGTTGTTCATGTGGTAGAATATCCATTATATCCAGAATTATATTCATGATTTAGATGTCATATATATCTTATATATCCAGTATATACATTCATTTATAATATTACGTAACATTTAGAGGTAAGAAATGAAATGCACCGTTCATGGAGACGGTAAGCCGTACGTACGCATGAACGCTACTTTCATTTCAATTTCATATTTAATGGAACTAAATCATAATGATATAAATGTATAATATAATTCCAGTATAATATAGTGTATAATACCATTTACTCCATCCTTTATACATCCCACATATGGCATTAACGATTCAAATCACTTTGAGGGGGCGGTAGTCCGCACTTCCTAAAATGAAATTATCGCGTTTTACCCATAATGGAAATCATAAAGTATTCCATAAATGAGAAATACAGAAGCATAAGTAAAACATAAACATATTATATATCATATATAAAAATATTTACATCTTAATGGCCACCTTTTAAGGTGTTATATGAGTGTTGAACAATCATCGTTTCGTGAGGCGGAAATTCACCATCCACAGAAACCGTATGTTCTTTAACCATTAGATGTAGGTGTGTTTAAGTGTAGCTCAAATAATTCTTATAATAACATCCTAGTATATTGAGGATACTGTTTTTGTTACAAAAGAAATGAATAAAAAGAGTTTAGGGGGTTGGAGAAGAAAAATAAAACAAAACAACATTAGAAAAGACATTACCTCAAAATCGGGTAACTCTTTTTGATTTGAGCCAAAGGCTTCCTTGGGAAGAGTTCTGCCCAACGTAAGGCTTCTAGGAGTAAGAGGGGGGATTTGGGAGAGTATTTGGGCAGAGGTTGGCCGATCCAAATGGCTTGAAAGTGTAAATGAGGTGGGAGAGGTGGGGGCCTTTTATAAGTGGAGAGGAGGGGCACTTTTGGAAAGATTGAAATGTTACATTATTTCACAATGATTTTCGGATTCTAAAAGTCCCACACTTATATAATTCGAGGATAAGGTGATACGGTTTCGAAATCTCCTCATCCAATAGGCTTTGGACAAGTGTAAGCCTTGGCTTCTGCATTATCTTCTCATTTTATTTAAATCGTTAAATAATGAGGTCATCGCTGCATCACAATGATGTCATAAATAATTTAATTTATTTAATGTCTAAAAATTATAAAAAAAAATACTATGATGTAGGAAATCTTTTTAACTTTCTAATGAATATTTATAGTCAAAATTTGGACTTGTGTAACCCCACTTAAAAACTGTTTTAGTAAAATAACTCATGTTTGTGTCAATTTAATTTTAACATTAAATAAATATATATTAATGTCATTTTCCAACTAAAGTGGCTCCATGGGGTCCCCAAGTTGACCCATGGGTTGTCTTGGTCGGCCATGACTCATCCAATAGGAGTAGGACAAGTTTCATACTCATCTCATATTATTAAAACATTATTTGCACCTTAAACTACACTAATTACCTCTAATCGCGATTAAGAACTTAAAAGTTACTATTCACCAAAAAATTATTTTAATCTCATTGAACCACATTTTACTTCTTAATGACAACCATGTATGTCGGATTTTTGAAAATCAAATCACAGAAGTGGTAATATTTCATTTAAACGAAAAATCAGTTATTTAACTACCACTTAGTGGTTTCACTATTCATCAAAAATTGAAGTTTTTCAGAATAAGGCCAAAATTTCACCCTAAGCTATAATTGATATTCCGAATTCAAAAATGATATCTATTTTACAAAATTCCAAATATATAAGTTGCATTAATTAATTCCCGCTGTTACAACAAATAGCGTGTTTTTAATAAACAATTTATATCAAAAGATTGGCAATTGTTTATGTCCAATTTCAATGTTAAATTAATTCTAATGACCACCATTGGATAAAATGGTAAAAATATATTCTAATTATACTTTAAAACCACTAAATAGTATAACTTATCACTATAAATTATTTTTATTAAAAAAGTTGTTTTGAGTATTTTTCACTATTCATAAAAATTGGAAGATCTCAGAAAATTACAAAAAATTCAACTTTGGATAATTTCGATATTACGAATACAAAAATGAAGTCCATTTTGAAATATAAAATTTCTATAAATTTAAAAAGTGGTTATTACTATTCATAACAGCTACTTTGATTAGTTGCAGTGTGTTAGAACTCGATGTTGCGTACAATGCAAGCTATTACATTATTGAATGAGAAGCGTATCATGGAAGCTCGGGGTGTTACATCGATGGCACTAGCATGCAACCTTTTTGATTCGATATATCGTGAAAAAGGGATTATATTACACGGTAAGCGTTCGTAGGAGGTGACATGTCATTTCGGCGTTAACTTCTTTCTCAATGGGTGCCTTGGCGTGTTTCTAGATGCTAACCTTGGACTTTAGGCAGGCTCCACCTAATGCCACATAGAAAGAGGCCTATAAGATCTCATGCTAAGTGTGTCCATTTCTCTTAGTTAAATATTAATTTAACAAGTTAAATAAATATTATTCTCGACTATGGTTTAATAATTATTTTAGGATTCCTAATCGCATTTATTTAGACACTAGTTATTCGAGAGGATATATTGTGGGCGAAATAATATATATTTATTAGCGAGTAATGTAGTTACATTTATTTGAGAAATAAATATCCATTACTCAAGGTCTAATAAATGCGGTAGAGGAAATAATGAGAAATGAAAATAGGATAAACACGTCATGTACATTGAATGTACACGCCTTGTAGTTTTCATGGAAAAAGAGTTCACACCATGTATTAATGATTACAAACCGTGTAGTCTTTCCAGTCGAGATTTTGAGGAAATAATATCATTTTATTAAATGATATTTATTATAATCAGCATGGACGCATGTCAAAAAATTAATCATTTGACATGGGGGTTTTCAATAAGATTTAATGAAATAAATAAAACTGGTAACGTGTTTATTTATTGTCATAACTCTATAACCTCAAACCCGATTATAAATATCCTCACAACCCCAAACACTTTTCTAGAGAGAATCGTTGTCCACAAAAATTCTTGAGTGTTCTCTCAAGGCCGAATGAACTCCTTCCTACAAGAATGCTCTAATGATCGAGAGAGATCCACCACCACCAGATCAAGGTGATAAAAGTCAGACATCGCAAGCGAAGGTTCTTCCGTGCTAGCACCCGGATATCCCTTCAGCGATGTCCAGAGATACGTGGAGCACGTGTGGATCACCGCTAGAGGAATCCTACACTTGGATTCTATGACGTAACAACGAATCACATCAGATCGTGACCGGAGACATCAATGAAGAAATAATTCCATCTATGTAATTCTTTTCAATTAATTAAATTAATTATTACCAACATATGATGATTTATACCTATAGTTCTGGGACTCCCTCTTTTGTTTTTAGTTCTTCGTTCTATTTTGAATATATGGAATTTTACATCATGATTAATCTTGGATAGATCATTGTTAATGCTAAAATTAAAGTTGGGTGATCCACTAACATGCTTTAGCTGTGCCCGGAACCTACAACCCCATCTCCCCATATGAATTCATTAAAATAATGTTAATTAATGACCTCGTTTAATGATATTAGGAGGAGGTGTTGATCCCAACATAGGATATGACATGAAAAAACCTAGAGGATTCTACACCTCATCACCACCATCGCCCCCAAGGTGTTTTCATGAGCCACTGCTCCCCACCCTGGCATTTAATCGTTTTGGGAGCCTCTCCCTAGAATACTTAGATGATTCCCTCCCCTATGCCAATGTGGTGAGGGATGTTCGAGCAAGACCAACAGGAATCCTACTCAAGGGGCACCCCAGAAGGGCTCCCACCAGGTAGTTTCATCACCTCCACTCGGCCCCATGAGCTGAGAAGCAGGTGAGATATGAGCCTACACCACCGGCCCCAGTCCGGTTAACCCGACGCCAGCATTGGGTGCGGGCTGGGGGGGATGCCTACCAAGGGTCGTCAGCTTCAACGACTACTATGGACCATGCCACCACTGACATATTCTATTTTTCCCCTGTTTATGTTGAGTGGGGGTAATAGTATTCTTGGCCCGGTTCGAGGCCCCAACCACCCGACGGGCAGGTTGGGTCGACTCTCTTTGTCTCCGACACAGGTTCAGTCCATCACAGGCCAACACGTGGAAATGAAATACAGTATAGAGGTCCTCTCCATACCATCATCGATGAGACCATAGGTCCTACCCGCTCTCAATCTCAGCATGGAGGTCCTCCTCATGCCACCTTCAATCTGATCGAAGGTCATACCCATTAAATTAACATGAAGTACAGAAACCTCTTCTGCACCCATGACCAAAGGTATGGAGCCATTCCTCCCGTCACATGTTTACAATGTAAAGATGCTACTCATCTAACCTACCATCAATGTGGGGGTCTTCCCCATTTCCATACGGTGACCAAAGAATGTCCTCCTCGCCCTTGAAATCAGAGAACTAGAGGTTTCCCTCCCTTCATGGGCACCCAACATGGATGTCCTACCCATGTTCAAATCGACCAGTATGAGGACCCTCCTCATACTGACAGTGCCAATTAAACTTATCATTGAGGCCCTAACCATGATCCCACCAGCTCCAGCAGAGGTCCTACACACTCAAGAACTTCCCATAAATATTCACTCTGCGCGTCAGTTAGTGGACATGGTGGTCCTCCACATGCTCCCTTTGACATTTTTCTAGGTTCTCCTCACACCCGATCTCCCCCAAGAGAAAGAAATATTCCCTATCCTGAAGATCCATCCCAGGGTAGAAGGGCAGGTTGCTGACACCATTAAAATAATTTCGAGATGATTCCGACTGCAATTAAGCATGAATGCTTCTCATATTCCAAGGAGGAATGTGATTCGAAAATGGAACCCTCACCTCGATCCTCTGTGTTGTGGGTTGGGGTAGGAATGAGGAGTATCAGCCATCTTATTCCAGTATGATAGTTCCACTTGATTCCAACCTCCCTCCATAGATAGATCCATGATGAGGAATAGTTTGTCCCTTCCTAGGTCATGGCCTTTCAATCCTCCATATCTTCAACGAGGTCATTCTCTACCACAACCAAATATCATGAAGATTTATTATGGGGACTGATGATGGATGAATAATAGCATGGCCGACCATCAGTGACTGCATCCCCTGTGTTGGATGCTGTGGTCGCCATCCTGTCTTACCGAGATGTATTAGCTCAGTTTTCATAATCGTCGCAGGACAGCCCGAGATGCAGCAGATTGTCATCTCATTCGTCATATTCTCCATCGGATGGTCTACCATATCAGTGGTCGGCTTCAGTGTCGTTACTGGTCTGGCATCCATCCCTTGTTGATGAGTGGGGAAAACAAGGTCCATAGCTTGAGTCTGATCAAAGTAAAATTCTGGACATCTTCGCAATGGATCATTCCCCTGAGATATTCTGACCAATTGTGATTGCCAACATCAGTTCGCCTTAATCACTTACCCCAAAGGAAGTTGTGTACTTTCACCAAACCCTATGGGGGACACACTTCTATGTCCAGTATCAATTGTTGGCATACCCCAATAGTCAAGAATATTTTTAAGATATTCACTAAAAATGTTTTATGGTCAACTTAGTTGCGCTCTTTGTGGCCCAGCGCCATGAGTCGCCTAGTCTCCATCGTACCCTCCAACAATGATGTGTTTAGAGCATTAATGTGCTCCCCCTAATTATCATGGAGGATTCCCCTCACATTTTGTTCCATGATTGGGGGGGTAGTATGCTGCCCTCCATTTTAGTTCTATTAGATGATAGCCCTATTTTCTAAGAGATATTAAGGATATGACTTCATATAAAGTCATGTTTAACAGGGCTGATCTATCAGAGGGGGGAAAGTATCTAGATCTCCTTTATGTCAACTTACCCTTTTGGGATTGCCATAACTATTGGATGAATTGGGAAGGGTTACTTTCCAGCAGAGAAATCTATTGGGCCATCTCTTGCCCACTGATACATTAGTCCTCATCCAGAATCCAAATAATGTTAAGGAGAACCTTGGGGCCAGCAAACCCTCTTACTCATTTGGACTATTTCCAAACATGGAATATGATTCCGAAAATTCCACTTTGAACCAATAACTCGTCGAGCACAAAAATGATGGTTGATGACCTCCTTGTTGAACGTTCCCTGGAGTGGCGGCCAAACTACTATGATCCTTGGCTAGGGTAGGTATAACAATCCCCCAGTGAATTTCTTCTGGATGACCCTGACTGTCCTTCCAACGTTGATAGTATTGAGGCCGGAGTTTATAGCAAGAGGGTGTGATATTTCTCACCAAATCCACCTGATCGGCTTGATAATCCCCGAGACCTAGCTCAGGTTCCCCCATCCACTTCTCAAATAATCCCACCATACACTCTACGAGCCGCTGGACCTACATCTCATGTTTAAGAACCTACCAAAACACTTGTGGTTCGGGATCCTTATCAAGATAGGAACCCCTCTTAGATTACCCAAGGGCATGGCTCATTGCTCGCCTCATGGTGTTGGAAACTTGACAGGTGGAAATTCTGCCTGATGGTAAGACATATCTAGCATGGTTTAATGATATGTCAGGACCCCTGGGTTTTAGAAACTCCACCTTTTCCCTCTTTAAAGGGAAAAACGACCTGCTATAGCATCTGACACACTTCATCTCAAGGTGTGGACCCGTGTTGGGAACTCTATCACAGTAGGAGGCCATCAAACTCTGATGTTTCATATAGACATTGGAAGGGCCTGGGTTTTTCTGTTACAACCACCTACCCATTGGGTCAGTATCCAGTTGTGAAGATCTTTGTAGTCAGTTCCTTTACCAGTTCAACTCTACCACCTAGAAGATGAGTATTTCAGACCCCTTCAAGAGTAATAAGAGGCATGAAAAGCGTGTCGTGAACTTTACCACCTAATTAAAGGCCTCACCTACTCATAATATATGTTTTTGACTCAGGAACAAATGCTATCAATGTGTGTGCATAATGTAAAAATTGAACTGGTCCACTCTTTCATTGCTCAGAATTACCCCAGGGGATTCAGAGACTTCTCTGATAAGGCCTAGCATTTAGAGGATGTCTTGTAGTGGTCTAATCAAGCATGTCCATTACCTCATGCAATTCCTATGAGAAGATCCGCTAAGGATGATCCCGTCATTGTGTCCCAAATATAGGATCCTAGGAAATTGGAGTTATTATCATTGGAGAAACCTTCAAATCCCCGTAGAGGCCTACCGCCTCAGGGGTAGCCTCCAACGCAGCATCAACCACCCCGTATAATGTGCCACCACCACCTTTGCGATATAACCATGTTACACCTTTCAGAAAGGCTCCTCTGGCCCATTGTCAGGGCTAGGTTCTGATATTCCCCTTTATAGATAGTAAAAAGTGCACCATAAAATTAAATGAGGTTCAAGTCCCCATTTATTTATGAATATCCTTTGAATAAGGAATTCTACAATTTCCCCAATATAGGAAGCCCAAAGAGGTGGCTGGATCTTGGGGAACACCCTCAAATAGTCTTATGTTTTTAAATATTGGATTAAAGACTAGGTTTATAACAATATAGTCAGGTTAGGCCCAGATTTGGCACAAGTGGCATGTGTAATCATGATTCCAGACAGCAGTTGTGAGAACGAAGGGGAGTGTAATCAGGTTCCTAACTGCGGGTCCCAGATGTGCGATGACTGGATGGCACATAAGATATTCGTATGTTCCCATGGTATTATCCATGCACCATTTAATTGACACGAGCCTTGAAAAGATGTCATGTCACCCACAGTCAGTACTTCTGCATCAACTTCCCTGCCTTCCTATTTCCAAAAGAGCAGGAATTGGAGACACAATGGAAAACAAGTCCCCCACTGAGGTTGTGGTCATCCCATTCTCTTGGAAACTTCATTCCCATAGAGATGGAGATTCACCCACAGAATCCTTCATGTGTTAGAGGAATCTTCAGGTGACGATCAGAGGTATGCTATAGTTAACACCATAGAGTTGGTAAACCCCAACATGATTTCTAATCATGAGGATCAACAAACAGATCCCCCAATATCCTCATATGTCCCATACATCGATGGGGTCATGGATATATGGGTTTTTGGAGGGCCTTGATCAGTACTTCCAGCTAGGATGTGCATGCCACTGAAACCCAAAAGTAGGCCCAACACACAGCTCAGCGCGTGCAGCCTTCTCATTTAGTATCATCAGGTTTACCTTCACCGTCATTTATGTTACATGATCATGTAGCGCTACCTCAACTTCACCACGATCATCCATGCTCTGTTACAGACCAGCCTCATCCATTTGGAACACATCCAATAGTCACTCTACAAGCTTATATTAGTTACCAGTGGTATATTCCCAGCACCAGTCAGACACTGGTTCATCCGAAAGGGCTTGTCATGATTTTTATGACATAAAAACCTCATGTATGCAGAATTTCACGCTTGGCATGGAGGTATGACATCATTAAGAATCTCTCCAGCATTCTTGTGAGGAACTTTATCCTTTAGGACCTTTGCCTATTAGTGGGTATGCATGAATCTATCGTTGAATCTTTAAGAATCCCCCTCCAGTGTGAGATTGAGGTAGAAACTACATAAGCCTTCCATGATGAGGTAGTCTAGAATGATGAATGTCACGCCATTATCCCATCCTATAGAGAATATGAAGGCTCTCTCATAGAGGGGAAAATCCTCCCACTTTACATCAACGGCCACTTCAATGACGTAGAGGTTCATCGTTGTATTGTAGACATTGTCTCTAAGATCAACCTAATCCTGACCTGGACACTTCAAAAACTGGTGTTGTCTGATTATGATATGAGTCCCTCTAACCTGAAAATCAAAGGTTATGATAGGATGTAACAGACACTAGTTGGCATTATCTATTCTGAAAACTAAATATGGTGGCCCAATAGCCAACACCGAGCCCTTTGTTGTCTCTCAAGACACTGCATGTAATGTGTTGATGTGTAGGCCATGGCTTCATCTGCATGAAGCGATCCCTTCATCATATCACTAGTTCCATATGTACTCCCTTAATGGTCAAGTGGGAATACTCATAGTTAAAGTGTATCCCTTTGCCACTTATGAATCCCTCTATCTATATTCCAACTATTACAATATCAAGGATAATCATATTCAGGATAACTAGGTTGAACACACTATGGCTGTGACTGACCCACAGATAGACCTGGATGATGCCTACAATTTTTTGATCCACCGATTGGAGGCTAGGAACCCGGATATGGGGAAATGTCTTGTTTTATCTCGAACAAGGGGGAATCACATTACCAATTCAAGGGTATGCTGGAAGATCACTTGTATTATTATACGAATTAGGAATGGGTGATACCAAAGCCCCCTACTCCCATATTGTATCGTGATGTCCGCCCCATGGAAATGGAAATACGCCATACTTTCTTGTTTCTCCAGGATGGGATAAATCACCTCAAGATGATGTGACACTATTTCTTTGATATCATAAAGTGTGTCACTTGGTTCAAAGACCATATGGGATCAGATCGACAACTTTCATTATTATGGTTTCTGTAGTGCAGGAGTCCCCCGATGCAGTGTATAATACCGCTATGGCTGGAACCAGCTTCCCATCGGGATCTATTGACTTAATGGAATCTCCTCTCGCCGAGGATACATCCTCATGCAAAGAAGTGGATTTGTATGATTCACCTCCCACTATTGAATAGGGTGTCTCCACCACAGTCATTGAACCGGTCCATGTGAACCTCAGTAGCGAGACAGATCCAAAACCCACATTGATCAGTGCCACTATGCCAATCTAAGAGAAACATCAGTATGTGGACTTCATGATGAAACAACATGAGGTATTTTCATAGAGTTATGATAAAATTATAGGACTATATCCTCATGTCTGTATCCACCAACTCGACCTCCTAGAAAATCATTACAGGTTCAAATATCCTCCCTAGAAGATTAACCCTTCTCACGGTGCCATGGTCAAGGCCAAAGCCGATAAGATCATTAGAGACAATTTCTTCCAGGTGTTCTAGTTCCCCAGATGGTTAGCCAACTGTCTCGTTCTGTTTTTTGGCCATGAAACGCCCAATGGCTCTGTATCTAATGATTTATGGACCTGTTTTCCAAAGGTAGGCGTTCACTGGATGGTCTGACCAGCGGCTCTTAAGAACTCACATTGGTCGAGAGGATGGGAATTCGGGCTCATCGCTCCCTTTTTGGGGGGAATTATTTCCTGTTCTGGGACTCTCTTATAGATTTAATACGTATTTATATGTTCGAGAATCTTTGCTTTATATCCAAACATAGTATCCATAGATTCAACCCTAGTGGGCAATGGTCAGCTGGATGTAGGGGTTCAGAATCATTCATGCCAGAGGTTTACCATCCATCATTGGATTAATGACCCTGAAGGTCTGGAACTCAATCGAGGCAGCACTATGAATGGCGTCGTGAACCGATGTGGAGATGATCGGATTGACCGGATGTCAGGTTTGAACCTCAGGGAGGCTTCATGTGTACCATATCTAGGAGGCAGGGATCAAAGTCCACGTAGTTCGTTTAGGTGCCAGGGAACCGATGTGAAGAGAGACCAGGTGGTCTGATGGGTGGTGGGATTGAACCTCATGGAGGCTTCCTACGTACCCTGTCTAGGAGGCAGGGATCAAATTCCACGTAGTTCACACATACAGTTTAACGTCCTGTTGGATGAGGGTGGGACTCGACGTGAAGAAATGACCGAGTGGTGGGATTGAACCTCGTGGAGGCTTCCTACGTACCATGCCTTGACATGGATCAAAGTCCTCGTAGTTCTCTTTGTCTTGGGGCTTACACTATGAGGCGGCCCATAGGAGGATTTCATTGTCGATGCTTACTCTAAGCCCACGTGATTCATGATCATTGTGAGAAAAAAGAGGCAGCAGGGACCAGAGGATCACGTCGCGAAAGGTGCATCCATGAGAAGCGGAGTTGGGCTTACGCATGAAGGCGGCCCAGGGTGATGGATTGGGGATTACACTCTGAGGAGTCCCAGAAGGTCGGGGCTTACTCTGAGATGGATTCCCATGGAGACTTACTCATGTCTGGACATGAGGGAATCCCAACCCATTGGTGGGTTGAGGAATATAATGAGGGTCAATTCCTATGCGCAAGTGCACAAGCGGGATAACACCAAGGGTGTTAGAATCAGTCCAAACAAAGGGAGATGAAAAGTGTGAATTACAAGCCCGACATTCGGAACACGATGAGGGTGGCATGGTGATAGAGGATACCTGCTGACCATGTTCAAAACATAGCATTCATATCACGTTAGCCTGAAATGGGGACGAACAAATGAGGTTCGACTGCTGACTATGTTCGAAACACATGACCTGTCTCGAAGTGTTGTCCAAAGTCTTCTGGGGCGTTGGCCCAGGATGGTAGGTGAGCCGATATGGCATGATGCTAGGCTGTTAGGGGGTCCCTTCAGACATGAAAGAGTATGAAGATCCGAATAAAGGACACGCAAAGCATGGGGTGGAGTGATGGAATGTTTGAATGGATTCCAGCGCTCATGAAGTTATGCCACTATAAACGCAGCATAAGGCATCTCTTGCATGGAGCAAGAGGCATCTAATTATTGAATGAAAGGGAATGTTGCATTTTATAGTCATGTAGAGAGGATTGTTTCCGTATAGTTTAACGTTATATGGATAGGATGAGAGCCATACAGTTTAACGTCATGTGGTCAGGATGAGGGTCATGCAGTTTAACGTCATGTGGTCAGGACGAAAGTCATACATTTTAACTTCATGTGTTCAGGACGACTAGGTAGGAGAGACCTAGCAATGGTTGGTGTGGGACTTACTCAAGGGATGCCCTTTCTGGATGAACCTAGCAAAAGGATCTAGGAAATGGGGTTGTAGGAGAGTCATGAGAAGTGGCTCGACTCATGGAATGTATAGGATGGATGTTGGAGTAGCATAAGGGTGCAGTGGAAAAACTGTTGACCCTGCCCGAAATGTTAGCGGTGCGACTCTCCATTTTTCATAGGGGTCAGTGACGGTAGAAAAGGGACCGGCCCGGAGGGCCGGGACCGCAGCCTAGCACTAAAGCCGAGCAGGGGTGTGGGGGCACAACCCCCACGGTACGGACCAATGAGTGCATGGGTTTTTCCGCATGGGGCTGGCCACGAGGGACTTACCGTGGAGGATCTGTCTACGAAGGATGGTTGTCCGTGAAGGAGCATGCCGCAAGGGAGTCTGTCTACAAAGGACTGGCCGCGGAGGAGCTGTCCGTGAGGGAGTTGTCTGTGAGGAAGTAGGCCGCGAAGGAGTTTTCCATGGAGGAGCTGCCCGCGAAGGACTAGCCGCAAGGGACCGTCCACGAAGGGCGTCCGCAGAAGGGTTGGTGCCCGTCCTGCTTCGCGCCTACGGAGGGTTCTGACTCCATTTCTTGAATGACAATGAAGGCTGTTTGCGAAGGAGTTGGTCGCATAGGAGCTGACCACCTATGGTTTGTGGTTTTCTTTCTCCTCTTTACGGAAGAGGGAATCCGTGTATGATATATGGTCCCCAGATGGCTGCGTAACTTTACCACTGGGAGCTATTTCTCCAGCGTATCCCCATGGGATTTCACCCATCTATACTCTCCTTCTCCTCATCGCCCTCGGTGAATATTTATAGAGCTGCGAATAGGATGGGAACATGGCCTTTGCGGAAGCCCATGAAGGAATCCTCATCCACGGATGACTCTGTCAACCAAGTTTTTTTGAATCGAGACCCACGGAATTGCTCTACGGTTGTGCACCTCTTCGCTTCCATCCCGTGAACAACAGCGGTCCATGGAGGGGGTGACTCACGGTGGTGGACCGGCCTGGCACCCTTCCTGCTTCGCACCCGCGGAGGTCCCCGCCTCTATTTTGTAGACGACGATGGTTCGCGGATTTGCAGGAGGGCGGTCTGCCAAACCGGCCACGTGTTGTTGCTGGGAGCCGGTGCACGGACCGGTTCGGTCCTCTTCCAAGTCTTGGGGTAATCGGATTTCCCCCTTGCGGAATTTTCAGGACCCTACACCAACATTGGGCCCTCTAGGGAGAAGAATAGATAGATCAGAGTCTACATCGACTTCTGGGATCCCAATTGTCTTTTTATGAAGGATGATTTTCCCATTCCTGTGACAGAGTTGTTGATTTACACCACCACTGGGTTCCAAGCTCTCTATTTCATGTATGGGTATTCTGGGTATAATCAAATTCTAATGGCCCCTGAGGATGAAGAATCTATAGCCTTCAGGGAACCAAAAGGTATTTTCTGCTACCAAGTAATTCACTTAGGTCTATAGAATTTTGGTTCCCCATATCAGTGTTCCATGCATCACATATTTAATCTAATCCTTCAAACTGTGGGTGAATTCTACGTGGAAGATCTGGTGATAAAATCTCACCAGCGTCAGGAATATCTCAAATACCTTCAGAAAGTGTTCGACTTCCTCTATTCTCACCATCTAAAGATGATCCCATTGATGTGTGCTTTCAAAGTAACCTCTTGAAAGATTCTCGAGTTCATTGTCATATATAGAGGCTTTGAGATCAATCCAAATAAGATTAAGGTCATCAATCAGATGTATCCTCTGAGCAACATTTCGGATCTATGAGGCTTTCAAGGCCACATGGCCTACAAACAAGATCCATCATGAATTTCTCCAGAAAGTGTAAGCCCTTTTCTTGGATAATGAAGAAAGGAATTGTATATTCGTGGGACAAGGAATGTAAGATTTATTTTGAGGAAATAAAGTAGTATCTCTTACAGCCTTCGGTCTTGATGCCACACATTCCCAGAAAGTCATCAGTCCTTTATGTGACTGCCCTGGAACAATCCCTTGGCACCCTTCTAGCCTACAAGAACGAGGGAACAGAGAATAGTCTATAATATATCAAACGAATGCTCCTCAATATAGAGTCCATATATTACCCTATTGAGAAGAGATTCCTTGAACTCGTATTCACATTACAAAAATTGCAACATTACTTGCATCACCCTGAGATATTTCTAGTGTCTCGAGTGTATTTTCTGAAGTATATCCTGATCCACCCCTTGTTGATAGGATGTCTAACATAGTGGGTAGTAATCCAATAACATTTCAATAACTGGTACATCCCTCATAAGCCTATTAAGGGTCATGTATTGGAAGATATCCTTGCCGCCCATCCAGCTCTCATATTCCAGTCTCTGGATCTTGATTTTCTCAATGAGGCAATCCTCTTGTTAGAACAATCCATTCCATGTTGGAAAATTCACTTTGATGGTGCTTCCCAAAGCCCTACCTTCCTAAGATTCAATGAACCCAGAATCAACAGAGTAGACCTGGGTATCATCTTCATTAATCTAGCACAATCCATTCTTCTATATTCATTCATGTTTTTAGAAGGCTATACCAATAATGATGCAGAGTATCGGTCTCTCATCATTTGTCATGAGATGGCCCTCGGGATTGATGTTTCCAACATGCATGTGAAAGGGGACTCCTAACTGGTCATCAAGGAGATCAACGGTGACTATGTCATTAGAAATCCAAAGCTCGTACCTCTTTTGGAATGTACCTGCCAATTGATGGCCCAGTTCCATTTTTAGAAAGAATTTACCCATGTCCCATAATCCCAGAATGTTCGAACTGACACCTTGGCTAGCTTAGATTCCTCTCTTGTGAAGCCTGATCAGGATGATTTGGTTACTCACATCACACGCCAGAGATTTATCACCCTCTTCGATCTAGACGACAATGATAGCCCACAAGAAATACACCTTACCATCGATGCCTCCATGTCAGGACCTCCAGGTCCCCTGGATATAGTTCTGGAAGTGACTTCCGACTAGAGGACCCCCTTAATCGAGTACCTCTATCACAATAATCTCCCAGAAGATTCGTCCGACCGTGATGGAATATAAAATTGTATATTATATTTTATCCTCCAGAGTGGTCTTGATCTTATGCATATCCTCTAAAAGCATGATTTTTATGGGGTTCCCCTTCATTTATTTCAAGTAGGTGAGATTTCTCGTGCCCTACAAGAGATTCGTGCCAGTTCCTTTGGGGCTCATCAGGCCCGGCCGAAATTATCTCACCAGATCTAGAGGATGGATTATTTTTGTTCATTAATGTTCAATGAATATATTGAGTTTTCCATGATGTTTCATGCATTCCAAATTCATGCTAACTTTGTACATCGGTCATTAGATTCTCTCTACACTACCAAGTACTCTTGGCCCTTTGCGGTTTGGGGACTCGATGTCATGGAACTATATCCACCGGTGACAGCTCTCCAGTGCAGGTTCATCAATACCATTATAGATTTCGTTTCCATGTGGGCATAGTTATTTCTGTTCATGGAGGAAAATGATCATTCTATCATTGAATTTGTGAGCTCCAATATCATTACCGATTCGGATTCCCTCATGCCATCCTCACCTATAACTGTACCAACTTCTGGGAAGCCGAGTTAAAGAAATTGTACACCAAGTACAACATCAATTCCAACCATACCCCCTTCTATCACGCATAGGAAAATGGGTTGATCAATATGTTCAACCAAACTCTCTCTAATATCTTACATAAAATAGTGTGTTAGAACAAGAAGAGTTGGCCAAAAAAATCCCAAATGTTCTCTGGGCTTATCGGATGATGACTCGTAATTCCACCTAGGTGACCCCCATACCCCCTGGTGTACAGAATGAAGGTTGTCTTATCCATTGGGGTAAAATTTCCTTCATTATGCACAACTATCTATGATTAGAAAGCACCATATAATGTAGATAAAATCCGTCTATTTGAATTTGAAGTGCTTGAGGAGAATAGGATTTATTCCCTGCACAATATGGAAAGGAATCAGAATAAGATATCTAGAGCGTTCAATAAGAATGTTCTCCACCTCTCTTTATTTAATGGTGATATGGTGATGGCCCTGAGAGCACCAATGATACTTGATAGGAAACCACCAAAGATGGATCCCAAATGGGAAGAACCTTACATCATTTACTAGGATTACTCCAATGGTGTGTACTCCCTGTTTACCATAGATGGCTAGTGTAAAACTCCTCCCACCAATGCCAATTTCCAAAGAAATACTTTTCCTGAGTAAATGGACCCACATGACCTTAACCAATTCTGCCTTCACCACATGGAATTAAAAATATGATTTTCCTAAATTGAAATATGTAAAACCACTCAGAACTCACACTGCATGATGTTCAATTGTGAGCGACGGATATAAATTCATGGTTTGTGATCTAAAACCGTAATCTAAGATCTCTATATACCAAAATCCTCCTTGAATGACATTAAAATGATTTTCACCTACAAAAAATACATATGGCTTGATTCCCATCCTCATGGGATATGTAGGAACGCTTGGACGCCTTATCTTAGATTCCATCCCAAAAAATAATAATCTCTTTGACTATTTTCCCTGGGTTTAGTTCTCTTTGATGATCATGCATGGTGTAGTGTAGTCTTCTTTGTTACCCACTCATTTTAGGATTATGATGACCGCACCATGTGCCTCTCCTCATTCTTTTACCCCCCCCCCCCCACATCCTCACATTAGGACGTTAAACTACATAGCCCTTTTAGAACTATGTATGTATTGATTCCCATACTCATGGGATACGTAGGAACACCTGAAAAGTTCCTCCATAGGCCCACCCCAAACTTCAGGATCTACCTTTGGGTTGAAACACATGGTGATGTTTTTTCCCTTATCCATGTCGATTTCATCAGTGCCACACCATGTATCCCTCTCCCATGAGATATCCACCTATTTCATTTTCTTGCATGATGCTAGACTTCACAGACATTTTCATGCTTCACATATTCCCTTTATTTTTGTCTTAATCATATTTTTCATCTAAAAGAACCCTAATCGTACCACGATTCACTATGTCATTTTCACCCTTACACCACTATGTTAAACATAATTTGTATTCTAAATTATAAATATAATAACAAAATACACTTTATGTTTTATTATTTTATTTTATTTTTATCTCTATTAAAAAGGGAAATGTTACTTGTTTTGTTGATTCCATTTGAGGAGGAGGTGATTTGGAGGACCCAAGATGATGTCCAAGAAAAATGGGCAAAAACTGCGCAAGATCCATGCATACTAGTGGAATCAACCGCACACTTCTCCTAAACTATGAATCCAAATTCTCTTAATGTTTTTGGGCTGGTCCAAAATTCATTGGGATACATTTCATCTAAATTAATCCAAGACACATTCTGCCATCTGGTGGCACAACCAACCTGATCTATCCAGCATGCAGAATCTGCACTAAGTCCAAAGTGGTGTGTTGGGATCTGTCCATATCTCAGGATCTATTTGTTTAAATTATGCCTACCATTCAGTGGAGATATCCAAGTCATGGGGTTACAACCTTTTTATTTTTTCCAAAGAGACATAATGCTTTCTAGAGGTTGAATCCAATGTGACAAGTGGTTTTAAGAAATGTTTCTGCTCAAAACGACCTTCCCATTTTCCTATAAAATGGTACCTTGAGATCCCCCTTTTTGAGTTCAAACCTGAAGTGAAGCTCTACCATTTTGGATTCTTGGAGGAGTATCCCCCTCATCCTTGAAGTTTTGTAGTCACCTATCCTCATAGGGGGATCAATAATGAAGAATGAGTACCATCCGAGCTTCCTCCTCCTCCTGATGTCGAGCTAAACTGTGGGAGATCATTACGAGGGAGATACACACTTGAAGAGGGAGTTATGGCACCTTCTATTCTACTGGATTTTTTTAATTTCTGTGTGAATTATTTCACTTATGTTTAATTTTTATATGCTTCTTCACTAAATGCATTGATTTGGTTTAAATAAGTGAAACATTTCTCATTTCAATACTGATTGGGTCGAGATTAAAGTGGGAATCTTGGGTTGTTCTGATTAAACGACACAAGTATCCTATTTCTCTCACAAATACCAGATATTTTAGTATGATTTGGTGGACCTCACTCTATAATTGAGTCCCAAACCATGGAAACATGATTTTTGTGTCATGTAGTGGTTTTTTGTGCATAATTTTAAGAGGAAAGAGGGGAACCAAGATCTTGGTTAACCCATAACCAAATGATTACACTAAAACCTAATAATCAATTAAGAATGAGTAACTCTTAAAGTGATTTAGTAACTTATCAATGATCACTTATTTATCTCATATTTTTCAAAATCCACTTAGTCTTTCAACTTTACAACTCTTTACGTTAAGTGAATTTCATAAAATTGTTTACAAAATCACCACCCACTTTGGTTCTTATTATTAAAAATACACTCTCATAACCTATCAACTCTCCTTGAGAGATGACCTAGGGTCTTCCCTATACTAAAAAAATATTCTTTAAATAACTATCAATTTGATATTTTGTGACAACATGGTCAAATTTTGGTGCTGTTGTCAGGGAGCGCTTTTGTTTTAGTGCATGTCTTTTATAATTTTTTTGTAATTTTTTTCAAATATTTATTTGTTTTATCTTCTACATTTTAATATACATTTGTGTTCTGATTTATTTATTCTATAGGATCTCTTCAAGATAGGTTCTACCCTAGGGTACTTACCACCTTTCGAACCCAAACCAGAGAGGATATTACATTAGCGACCCCGAGATACACAAGACAAACCTTTGAAGGAGGACACACCACAACTAGAGACATTTCTAAACCCATATTCTTCTAGAACCAAATTAGTACCTGAAATTAATGTGTTTAAAATGGGAGAAAAAAAATAAAACACTACAAGAATTAACCTCGCCATATTTTGATATACAACCCACTTAAATTCAAATGCAAGGAGAGGCACCCAATTTGGAACGTAAATCTGGTTTAATTCATTTATTACCAAGATTCCATGGACTTTCTGGAGAAGATCCACACAAGAATATTAATGAATTCCATACATTGTGTTTTAATTTTAAACATTAAAATGTGGATGAAGAACAAATAAAGATCAGATCATTCCCATTTTCATTAGAATACATAGAAAAAGACGTGATTTACTATGTTAATTCACCAATTAAAGGTTGGGTAGACATGAAACACCTTTTTCTTGAAAAATATTTCCCAGTCTCTCGAACTGAACCTATAAGGCAAGAAATATGTGGTATAATTAAATCTCAAGGGGAAACATTATATGAATTTTCGGAATTCTTTAAAAGGTTATGTTCAGTTTTTCCACACCACTAAATAAGTGATCAACTTTTAATTTAGTGTTTTTGTGAAGGTTTAATTCATATTGACGAAATATGATTGATGTTGTTGTAAGTGGTGTGCTAGTTGATAAAACACCAATCACTGCAAGGTCATTAATAGATAACATGGCTCAAAACACTCAAAAATTTGGTTCAAGTTCCAATGTACCCATTCAAGATTTCCATGAGGTACAAAGTACCGAATTCGAGAGGATGGTGGACACGATGTTTGAAGAGGTAAGTACCCATCTTAGACAAATTTCTATTTCCCACGGTAAAACCAAATCTCCTCCTCCTATTCATTGTGGAATATGTTCATCTGAAAAAAAAATACTCTGATTATTACCCCCAACTAAGATAAACTTCTGAGAGTTATGAGGAAATATTTAAATGCCTCCCCTATAACCAACCCTTTAGGAAAGAACCATACTATCCATCCAATCCAGTGAGGAAAGATAACCAATCATATAGGAAAGGGGGTATTAAAACCAACATAAAAAACTATGGAACCAATTAGGGCAGAGTAGTCAACCACCACCACCCAGAAATCCACAACCACAAAAAAGGTCTTTCCAAAAAACCCCTCCAAAACCCGATCCTAGCTTAGAAGACATGATGAAACAATTGGCTACCAACAATATCAAATTCCAAAAAACCCACCCAATCTTCCATACAAGATGTAAAAACCCAATTAGGCCATATTTCAAACTCAGTAGGGGAAATTGAAAGACATGGGTCAATTAAACTACCTTCTCAACCAGTAGTTAACCCTAGAGATAATTGAAAAGCCACTGCCATTACCCTTCAGAGTGGAACAAAACTAAAAATCCAAATAACCCCTCCACTAGAGACATCCATTCCTAAGGAAACCACCATCCCAACTACTGGAAATGCTCTAAATGAGTTAGAACCTTGTCCTGAGATAATCTCCTCCAAAGTAAAGAGTGTTTCTATTGATGAGTCACCTATCCCAATAATCCCTCTTCCATTTCCACAAAGGGCCACACAACCTAGAAAACAAAAGAAAACTAAACTCCATAATGTAATTTTGGCGACATTCAAAAAAGAGCACGTAAAAATTACCTTGATTGATGTTGTGAAACAAATTCCAAGACATTCCATGTTTCTAAAGAAGATGTGTACACACTAAAGGTGACTTCGATGTGATGAGAAGGTGAGCTTGGGGAGGAATGTTTCATCATTGAAAGAGTTGTCACTTCTTACCAAGTGCAATGATCCCGGATGATTCTCAATTCCATACACCATAGGAGAGTATTATTTTTCTAATTCTATGATTGATTTAGGTGATTCTATAAATGTGATGCCTCACTCCATTTACTCAACATTTTAGGTCGTGGAACTGAAGCCCACCATAATTATTGTTCAATTGGCTAATCGGAGTACCCCACACCCCTCTGGAATGTTAAAGGATGTTCTTGTGATGGTTCAAAATTTAATTATTCATGCTTAATTCTATGGGCTTAAAATGGAGGATGATAGGATGAATGGACATGCCATAATTAAATTGGGGAGTCCCTTTTTGAAAACCTCCAAAACCATAATTAATTTACATAATGGTACATTATATATGTAGTTTGGTGGCAGCATTGTCCACTTCAATATCCTTGGTTCCAGGAAAAACCCCTAATAAGAACATTCCTCTCTCTGTTAAATCTATCGATGTCCTCCCTACCTTTAAAAAAACATCATTTCATTCCCCAGACCCCATTTCCTAGTTTTCTTCACTGATAGAAATTCTAGGAAGTGATTCACGCATTGATTTTTGTAGTGTTAGTGAAAAGTGTCATGTATGTTCATTTATTGATGATTTCTTGAACACTGAGGATCCAATGACCATCAAGGAAACTGCTAAGCTTATAAAAGCATGTTCCCCATCAAAGGATGACACCATTGAGCAGTTATATGAGATTAGTGACCTCTCACTTTCACAAAAACTCCCATCAAAACCAAATCCCCCTAAATTAGAATAAAAACAACTACCTCAATATTTAAAATATTCATATCTTGAGTATGGAAACAAGTTTCCCATCATCATTCCTCGTTCACTCACTCTAGAGCATGAATTGTGACTATTTGAACTTTTGAGGGAGTATAAGAAAGCATTAGGATGTACACTTGTTGAAATTCTCGATACTATCCCATAAATTTTGACAAATAGTATTTTATTAAATTATGATGCTAAAACAGTGAGGGAGCCACAACGTCGACTAAATCCAAACCTCCTAGAAGTTTTGGAAAAGGAAGTAAAAAAATTATTGGTTTTTGGAATCATTTACACCATCTCTGAAAGCCAATGGGACATTCCCATTCAAGTGGTTCCTAAAAAAATGGCCTTACAATAATCAAAAATGAAAACACTGAATTGGTTCCAAATCATGTGCAGAATAGTTGGTGTGTCTATATTGACTATCACTGACTAAACCAACACACTAGGAAGGATCATTTCCTTTTGTCATTAACTGTCCAAATGCTAGAGAGTATAGAGGGTAAGTCCCAAAACTGTTTTATTGTTGGGTATTCTGGATACTTTCATATCCATATTGCCCATAAGGACTAGGAAAAGAAGACCTTCACTTTCCCCTTTGGTACATTTACCTATAGGAGGATGCCATTTGGTCTGTGCAATGCTCTGGGTACTTTCCAATGATGCATGGTTAGTATTTTTGGGATTACCTAGAGGATTTCAAGGAAGTATTCATGGATGATTTACGTCACTTCTTATAATGAATGTTTGAGTAGTCTTGTTTTAGTCTTATGTCGTTGTATTGAAAAGAATATTGTATTAAATTATGAGAATTGTCATTTCATGGTGAAAAAATGTATAGTTTTGGGGCATGTCATTTATTAGGTTGGTATCCATGTAGATAAATAAAAAGTGTATATCATTTCTTCCTTACCATTCCACAAAAATTTATGGGATGTGTGGTCTTTCTAAGGTTATTCTGGATTTTACCATTGCTTCATTCGTGACTTTAGTAAGAATGCACTCCCTATCATTCAGTTAATCCAAAAAGAAAAGCAATTTGTTTTTGATAATGAATGTGAGTAATCTTTTAATAAGTTAAGATGAAATCTCACGTCAACCCTAGTAATCCAACCACTTCAGTGGGATTTACCATTTGATATCACGTGTGGCACCTCTAACTATGAATTTGGGGATATTCTGTCACAAAGGTTGATCAAGCTCCACATGTCATTGCCTATGCCTCAGGTACATTGGACCCTGCCCAAGAAAAATTCACCACAACTAAAAAAGAATTAATTTACATTGTGTTTTCCTTGTATAAATTCATATAATACCTTTTAGGGTCCAAAGTTATTGTGTTCTCAGACCATAAATCCCTCTGGTGTCTCCTTATGAAACCTAAAGCCAAACCACATCTCCTTCGTTGGATGTTCCTCCTTCAAGAATTCAATTTAGAAATTAGAGATAAAAAGGAGCATAGAATGTGGTGGATTACCATATCAGAAGAATTCCCCAATCCTCGGACATTGAATCATTCCCTTGTGTTCCTAAAAATGATATGTTTCCCTATAAGAAATTATACCGAGTGAAAGATTATATTTCTTGGTATGCGGAAATTTTAAATTATTTGGTAGCATCTTTCATTCCATCTGACATCATCAAAAACCAAGTCATTCATCTAAAACATGAGACTCATTGGTACATTTGGGATGAACCCTACCTCTGGCGCAAGTATAGTGATCACTTCCTTTTTAATTGTGTTCTTGGTAGCTATTTTCAGTCTGTTCTAGGATTCTTCCACACTCTTGCTTGTGGGGGCCACTTTGGTCCCCAACGGACTACTTGCAATTTCCTTGATTATAGTTTCTTTTGGCCATCACTTTCTTGGGATGCCCATGACATTTTTAAATCTTGTACTCATTGTCAAAGAATGGGTAATGAATATAAAAAAATGAAGATCCAAAACAACCATTGACCTTTTTGAACATTTTTGATGTTTGGAGTATTGACTTTATAGGGCCATTTCCCAATTCCTTTGTCAACATGTAAATTCTTCTAGAAGTTGATTGTGTTTCCAAATGGGTAGAGTCATGAGCAACAAGGACCGATGATTCAAATGTAGTTTTGGAATTTTTGAGAACCCAAATCATTTTTAGGTTTGGATTACCTAGATTCATCATCAGTGACCAAGGTTTTCATTTCTGCAACTGATCAATGAAATCACTTTTTCATCGGTATGGGGTCGGTCATTGAGTGTCTACTATATATCACCACATACCCATGATCATGTTGAGGTGTCAAATATATAACTAAGGAAACTATTGAAAAAATGGTTCAACTTAATAGAAAATATTGGAGTCTTAGACTCAATGATTCCATATGGGATTATCGTACTGCTTTCAAAACTCCCATTGGAATGTCACACTATAGGCTTGTGTTTGGAAAGATTTTTCACTTGCCTATTGAGATTGATCATTAGGCCTTCTGGCCCATCAATCATTGCAATTCTAATCTTTCTAGTGCAGGTTCTCAAAGGAAGTTTCATATTCAAGAGCTGGAGAAAATGAGAAGAGTTTAATAAGATAAATATATGATTTATAAGGAGTGAACCTTGGATTCCCATGACCATCTCATCCTTCATCATCAATTCCACTTTGGGCAGAAGGTCCTCCTCTATAATTCAAGGTTGAATTTTCATCCAGGTAAGCTTCATTCCCATTGGTTTGGAGAATACACTATTACTACTTTCTTTCCATTTGGTGTTGTCCAGGTTCAAAATGAAGAAACCAAGAAAACCATCACTTTCAATGGTAAATGGCTAAATCACTTCCATGAATCCATTTAGGAGTCCCCTATGGAGAAACTCCATGTTCAAGAATCAATATATGAATGACACTCACCAGGTTTTATCCTTCCTTCCCACATTCTCTTCTATTATAGTGAGTACACTACACACTTTAGGTGTGGGGGGGATGGGTACATTCTTGGGTTAGTTAGGATTTTTCATAGTCTTTCTTATTTCTTCACTTTTTCACCTTCTTTAGGGAATTTTTACTCCCCCCTCCTTCTGGTCACAAAATCATGGAACATACTGAAAATGCATGTTGAAATTTTTTATTCCATGTTGATTTAACATTTGATGAAATCATAACATTGTTATGGAATGAATGTTTGTATGAATTTAACATAACTAAGTGATTTTTAGTGCATTTTTTTTATGTCAATCAGGTTAATAGTTGTATCTCTGTCAAACCTCATAGATGGTTGATTCCCCTTGTATGAGTAGTTTTTGGGAAAAATGTGTCACTAGTATCTCCACACATTTTTGCACCAAACAACAAAGTGTGAATGTTTCTTACTTAATAGAAAGTAAATATGGGTTAGGTTAATTTTTTCATTTTAAAGTGATATTTCCAAAAGTTCATCCCTTATCTGATCTTTTTTATTACTGTACCTGATTGGACTATGCGTGTGTACCAGATATCCGACTATCGTACGCCCTAAAAAAAGAAAAAAATTAAAATAAAAAAAAATTGGTTGTGTCTTGGGTAGTTCCAAAACCAATCCTCCTCAACCATTTATCTTGTTATAACTATTTCAATTAGTGTCGTGATGAGATTAAACAATGGTTGAGAGATGAGTGTGAGATTTTTTCCAAATTCAACTTCTGCAAACAAAAACAAAAATAATAAATGTGGTAAGTGATGAAATGTGAAACATATGGGAATATCTAGGTCAGGAGCTTATGGTTTGACTTCGGGGAATACATAAGTGAGTGGGTCTTTAAATATGAATGCAATGGATGTAGTGTAGGTTCGGTGGACAAAATTGTTTAAGCTAAAAAATGTTAAAATAACCTATATTTATTGGATATAAAGTTGAATGAATAGTATCGAATGGTTTTCATACAAACACATGGACGGTTATGGAATGGTTGACTCTTTAATTCCTTTCTCAATTTGGTATCATGAATCTCATTGAATTTCACTTTGATATGATTTAAGAGACATCTTTTTCCATTTTCACATGGAAAAACTCATTGGTTTGGTATGTGCATTGATCACATTACTTTAATGAATTAAAATTTCCTTAGATGTTAAATATTCATGATGTTTCTAATATATAAATGTATAATTTATGAAAATTTATCTTTTCCAAGGAGTGAAAATGCTTAGGTGTGGGAGTGTGATCGTACCACGATTCACTGTGTTATTTTCACCCTTACACAATTATATTATACTAAATCTGTATTGTAAATTCCAAATATTATGAAAAAATTCACTTCATTTTTATTAGGTTATTTTATGTTTATCACTGTTAAAAATGGAAATGTTACTTGTTTTGATGATTCTATTGTAGGAGGAGGTGATTTGGAGGACCCATGATGATGTCCAAGAAAAATGGTCCAAACTGCACAAGATCCATGGACACTAGTGGACTCATCAGTGCACATTTATTGAAACGTGCATCCAAATGTGTTTCCATTTTGTGGACAGGTCCAAATTTCATTGGGAGACATTTCATCTGAAGAAACTCAAAACCCATTCAGCCATATGGGGGCCCAACCTGCCTGATCTGTTTAGCACACCGAATCTGCATGAAGTCAAAAGTGGTGTGGTGTGATATGTCCATATCTCGGCCTCTAGTTTTTTAAATTGTTCAAATCATTAGGTGAAGGTAGCCAAGAGGGGTGGATGAAGCTTTTTTATTTCTCCAATTATGGATAAGGTTGTTTGTGGGTCAAATCCAATGTGACAAGGGGTTTTAAGAAATCTGTCTGCTCAAAACCACCTTCCCATTTTCCTATAAAATGGCACCTTAGGCTCCCCATTTTTGAGTTGAAACAGAATTGAATCTCTACCATTTTGAAGTCCTGGAAGTTTCTCCACCTCATCCTTGAAGTTATATAGGCCCTTATCATCATAGGGGGAACAATAATGAATAAGTAGTTCCACATAAGCTTCATCCTCCCCCCAATGTCGAGCTAACTGGTGGGTGATCATTATGAGGGACTACGCACATGAAGAGGGAGTTATATCACCTTATATTCTACTGGTTTTTTTTAATTTTGTTTTAATTATTTCACTTATGTTTAATCTTTTTATGCTTCTTCCTAGAATGCATTTATTTGGTTTAATTAAGTGACACATTTCTCATTTCAATACCGATTGGGTTGAGATTAAAGTGGAAATCTTGGGTTGTTCTGATTAGAAAACACAAGAAAACTATTTCTCTCACACATACATGAGATTTCCGTATGCTTTTGTACACCTCACTCAATTCTTGAGACCCAAACCTTGACAACACGATTTTTGTGTCGAGGTGTGGTTCTTTGTGCATCATTCTAAGAGCAAATAGGGGAACCAAGATCTTGTTTAACCCTCAACCAAAGGATTACACTAAAACCTAATAATCAATTAAGAATGAGGAACTATTCATGTGCTATAGTAATTTATCAATGATCACTTATTAATCTTATATTTTTCCACATCCACTTTGTCTTTCAACTTTACAAATCATTACATTAATTTACTTTCTTAAAATTGTTTACAAAATAACCCTCAAACATTTGTACTTCTTATTAAAATAACACACTCAAAACCGATCAATTCTCCTTGAGAGATGACCTAGGGTCTTCCCTATACTAAAAACTCTTCTTTTAATAATTATCAATTTGGCGTGTCATGACAATGTGGTCAGACGCCTGAACGAAATAAATACTAGTCCCTAGGGATCTCCAACCATTTAGAGACAATGTCCTTGAGGATCACAAATGTCAAATTTATACAGGTCCTGCATCGCGAATGTGGTCAATGGTCGATGCTCATTTGTTGTTCCAAGTCTCACGATGTGTATTATGTGTTTTGAACATGGTCAACAACCATACTCCATCATTGTCACCACCCTTATATGTCCCAAATATTGGGTTTAATGATTCATTTTTTCCTCATATCCCTTCAGTCATCAGTCTACCTCAGACAAGAGTATTAGGATGGTCAGGGTTGAACCTGCCTGATCTCCATACCTCATTGCCGTACCCATATATTATGGCGAGGGCCTGATCATATTCTGTGTTTCCCACAATGATCATTTATTGCGTGGGATTAGGATATTTGGTAAGGCACTGCCCACATAAAGGGTCATGTATATATGGTCTGATCCCTATCATCTTAAATTAACATCAACATCATCCTCATCGTAAGATGTTAAACTACGAACTGGCTGGGACTTCCCATCATAGATCCCTTTACCTTTTTCTCCCCTATCCCAAATTCACATTTATGATTTTATTGAGTGGTATGGGCATATGTCCTCATTCACATCGAGTTTCTCTCTATACCATACGCATTCCTCATCAAGATACCTTTCCCCTATCAGCGTCCTTACCGCATGATGTAAAACTTCACAACATCTTCCAAAACAACGTGTGTCTTGATTTCCATCCTCATGGGATATGTAGGACGGACCTGATATTTAGTTTTCATGTCCAGTCCTGTTTCTTAGAGACCTCCTCATCTTTCTACCCCCCTTGGCCTGAGTTCCTTGGGGGGAGGTATGTGGTGTGGTATGGGATTACATTCTCATTCACATTGAGTCTGTAACATCCATTCCACATACCTCACCCTCTTGATAGATCTTTCATCCCCAGTTTTAGACTAATATTTTCAATTTAGCTTCCCTCAAATTGGGTTTATAGACCTTCTTTGGAAGTTCACCAATTTTCCCAGTTACACTTTGGTTTAGGACTTGGTGTGTTGGATTCTACATAGACATGTTATCGGTCGTTTTCAGGATTCATGTTCACCTTCATTTGGCCTTTCATCATCTTTCACATCCAAAAGTACCCCCAAAAGGGAACAAATTCTAGATCTAAGGGCTATCCTATCATTTATTTCAAATGTCCTTAAGGATCTTGAAAAAAAATTGATACAAGTCCCACATTGTAAATATCGTCAACGGTGGACGCTCATTTTTTTTTCCATTTCAAGTCACATGATATGGATGTTTTGTTTTAAAAACACTCAATAGCTATCCTCCATCATCACACCACCCCCATTGATCCCTAATTATTGTTTTCTTGATTCGCATCCTTTCCATCTCCATAATATCTAAGTGGAATTGCGACACTCTTGGTGTTGTTCCTCAGTGCACGTTTGAGCATTTGGGGGACAAATCCCTGGCGATGCATCATTCAGAGCTTTGTATCATTTTCCCCTTTTCATGTACTTTGTGTGTTGCCAATACCTTCTCCGCCCTTCTTTCCCACATCGAGCATAGCTCATGTGGTCTTAGGTATTTGGTCGAGGTTTGTGCCCATATGGAAGAGTCTCACTTCTTTATGGTCCGAGTTCTAAGACCATAAGACTAATATCTCAATGCATCCTTTTCACAAGACATAAAACTACATGAAAATCCCAGAACTATATAAAAATTGATTCCCATCCTCCTGGGATATGTAGGAACACCCATGAATCTCGTCTTTTGGTCCAGCTCAGGTTCCACTAATTACTTCTTTTGTTAGAACTTTTTTCTCTGAATTTAATAAGATTTTGTGGTGTGGTGTGGCCTTATGTACTAATTCAAATCGGGGTTTCAATAGCCACAGCTCGTACACCCCTTTTAAGAGCTATTATCTCATTTCTCTTGTCCATCATAATGTTAAACTACACCTTGAGAACTATGTATGGCTTGATTCCCATCCTCATGGGATACTTAAAAACACCTAAATGTTTTTACCACAGGTCCAGTCCCATATTCTCTTACCTTTTGTGTCCCCTTGGCCTGGGGTTTCTTCCCCATAATTGTGTGTGGTGTAGAGCTTTTCCTCGTTCATGTCAGGTATGATTTATCACACCATGCACACCCCCCCCCCTTAAACCTCATTTATTCTCTATAAGTCCATGATATATGACTTTAAACTATGCTACCTAGTCCCTACATGACATTAAACTATTGGTTCTTTTCATCAAGATATTAAAAGGCATGTGTTGGTCATATCACTCCACCTTAAACTATGACATTATCTTCTTGACTTCATGATAAAATACGAAATTTCATTGTGATGTCCTCACTCAACGGGAATAAATTTTTGGTAGTGGTTATCCACCATACCATTTTTTAATGACTTAATATTTCTTGATTCTTATAGTGACTCCTAGATTCTTCATCCATGGTTTCTCTCTTAAAAAAACAAACATCTGTCCTAAAGAACAGTCAAGAACTATCACATGTTGCTTCTTTTGGTGTGTCAGCCAGACCCACATGACATTATTGTCCCAAGAATTGGTGCCCTACCATGAAACTTCTAGAAATATTTATGTCTTAATCCCCATAATAATTTGGTATATAAGAATTCCTATGCACTTTTCCTCGAGCCCAACCAAACTTTCATTTTCAGTCCCTCAACCTCAATCCTCCCATGGGAGAATATGGTGTCATATGGACTCCTACCATCCTCATTCATGCCGGGTTTTGTAGTTACTGAACCATGTGTCTCCCTCACACCATTCTATCTATGGTCTGATCTCTAAGACATTTAACTATGATCTGATCATCTTTGTCGTTGTGCACCAAACTGCGAACACATTTTTTAAGAACTATGTGTGGATTGATTCCCATGATCTTGGGATATGTAGGAAGGCATGGACATTACATTCATGATACCATCCCCATGAATCTAAAATCCTACCCCCTTTTTTCAGAACCTTGGTTCGAACTCCTTTGGAAGAATGTTGTGTGGAGATAACCTCTTGGGTTCTCATTCGGATTAGGTTATGCGACAACCACACCACGTTTCTTCCTTATCTCTTCCCAGAATGGTCCTAATTCTATAACCCTAAACTAAGATCTACCTATGGGAACTATGCATTGGGTTTGACTACTTCGACACCCTATGGGCCTTTCATTAAATCATGCCCCCACTTAATGGTCCACTCTATGACCCTAAGCTAGGAGTGTTTCACCCCATGACCCTTGTCCTTGGAAAGTGATTTGACTCTGTCTATCTGATACGTATTATTGTGATACTCAAATGTGTCATGAAAAAGTTCCCAAAGCGTATAATTTTCACATGGACATTTTTTCATTTCATATCCATGCTTCATGATCCCGTTATTTGGATCACCATCCTCTTCCATGTCAAAAGTTTCCCCCTTTATGGATTATTATCATTCCACATTGGCTCACCTACTATCTTGGGCCAATGCGCATGAACACTTCATACAACATTTGCGATGGGTACCATGTTTTGAATATGGTCAGCGGTCAACCCTCATTTGTTTTTCCCTATTCTAGGCTAACACGAAGTGGATACTGTGTTTCGAATATGGTCAGCAGTTATCCTCTATCGGCATGATGCTATCATTATGATCCCGATCTCGGGCATCATTATTCACTTTTTTCCCCTCCTATATGTTTAAGTGGAATTCCAACAAACTATGTTCTACCCCTGGATGTATTTGTGTTAAGTAGTTGGGTCAGTAATAGTGTATCATTACTCACCTTGTGTCCCAATGCTCCCAATGTGTCCCTCTCTACACCAGTGAAATCCCATCGCTACTCCTTATTTACCACATCGAGAACAACTCACGTGGGATTATTATTTTTTGGTGGGGCATGTACTGATGTAGCTATTCCACATAGGCTTTTCTTCATGCATGCCGTTAAACTATGATCCTAGAACTATGTGACACTTGATTCCCATCCCGATGGGATACATAGGAATGCATGACCACTTTGCATCGAGCCCTCCCTAACTTTCAATTTTGGTCCCTTGACCTAAAAAAATTCTTCCAGGGATATGTGGTGTGGTTTGGAGTCTTTATGTCCTCATTCACATCGGGTTTATATCTACCGCGTCACATACTCACTTTTTGACATCTCCCCTTTCACTCTCCATCCTACCGTATGAAGTTAAACTACATAGGTCCACATGTCCTTAACACATGACATTAAGTTGTAGCTATACCCTGAATGTAACACCCCAAACTTCTACGTTACGCTTCTCTTTGAATAATACAATAGCGTGTGTTGTACGCAACCTCGAGTTCTAACACACACCACAACCAATCAAACTATCCGTTATGAATAGTAATACCCACTTTTTGAAATTTTATAAATTTTATCTTTAAAAATGGACTTCATATTTGGATTTGTAATATCGAAATTATCCTAGGGTGAATTTTTGGTATTTTTCTGAAAAATTTTAATTTTTGATGAATAGTGAAAAAAACACCGAGTTATAATTTAAAAAAGAATTTTTATTTAAATAATTATTTATTTTATTTAAAATTAATTAAGGTCAAAATAGATACATAATAAATATATAACTTCAATTTAATTCATTGGAGTTAGTTTAGAATAATTTTACATATATAAAAATTTTATTTAACTTTTCACCGTCTTTTGCCCACCTCCTAGGAGAATTTTGAAATTCACGTAAAACATAATTTTACTGCTTTTGTTAGTGGAATTTCGAAAATCTAAGAGACACAGTTAATATCAAGGAGTAAAATGTGGTTAAATAAGATAAAAATAATTTTTGGTGAATAGTAACTTTTTACTTTTATTTACCACGGTTAAAATTAAATAGGGTAATTAAGGGTAAAAATGGTATTAATATTACCCTAACACATGTCCTAATTCTATTGGACAAGTGTATCTCGGACAAAAACAACCTTAGGAAGAAAATATTATCATTTAGGTCCACTTGGATTAGATTAGGACATTTATTATTATTTAATTCAATGAAGAGTTAAAAGTGTTAAAATCAAAGTTTAATTACTAAAACATTTTATAATATAGGGTTATACATAACATAAATTCAATTGTAAATATTAATTAGAAATCCAAAAAGATTTCCTACATAATGGTATTTTATTTATAATTTTTCGACATTAAATAATTTAGTTTATTTATGACACAATGGTGATACAGTAATTACCTAATTAATGAAATATTAAAACAATTGATATTATAAATATCAACGTAAATGTAGTTTGAGACTTTTTATGAATTACACTAATTCTCTTGGTTAATATGACATATTAGTATTGGTTATATAAATTTTTTTCAAAGTAATAATGCTGTTATAAAATTATCAAAAACAAAATACCCAATAGTGTCAAAATTGACATAAAAGAGTTTTTAAAACAAATATTATATTATTAATTGATATTCTATTCCTAAAAAATCTAATGTTCGTCTAAAGGACTTATATAATGATATTTGTATCATTAATGGACCACATTGGATTCTCTTGGATGTATATAGTATGTTTATTAACCATATAATATAAAAATACAAAGAGACACGGTAAATGTCAAACTAATTAACTAAGAGTTAAAACTAAAAGATATGGTTAATAATGTAACCAAAACATGTCTAAAACCTATTGTTTGAGTTTTTTTTTGACCTATACCCACCATAATATTTTAATAATCCAATTTAGAGCCATTAGAAACCGAATATGGATTTATTATAGAATAATATTTCTAGATTTTCCAAAGGAGCCCCTCACCCCTCTTATAAAACGGCACTCCCCCTTATCTCTAATTCACAACTTCAATGCCTTTTGGCTCGGCCAACCCCTGCCCAAATATTATCTCAACTTCCCTCACTTCAACCTAAGTTTTATCATAAATCCACCTTAAGGAGCCCTTTTGATCAAATCAAAAGGAAGAACCCGAAGAAGAGGTAACGTTTTCACCACCCTCTTTCAAGTTCCTTTCTTCTTCAACTTCTTCTTTCTTTGTTATTTACATTATAAAATAATAACTCCAATATCTTATATATAATTTGATGTTATTATAAATATGGTACAACCATATTCAGTATTCTATCCATCATTTGAATGACATGTCACCATACGTGCGTACGTACGGCTTACCGTCTCCACGTCGTGGTGTAATTGTTATTCAAAACATTATTATTTAGATGGGTATAATAATGATGTGTAATTCATGTAAATAATAAATATAAAATGATAATTATTCTTTATACATGATATAACATCCAAATATATATTATTTTAATATAAAAGTAATGATATTGTCGCTCGTTCGTACGTACGGACTACCGTCTCCAAGAACACGATGAGATTCATTCTCCATCGTATCCATTCAAGTCTAATTCTCATTTGATGAATAAAAATAATGTTTAAGGACTTGATATAATTCTATATATGAATAAGATTCAATCTATCCCTAACAATCATGTCTTATGTAACAAAACATATAAAATAAAACGAGTAAGTTAACAACCGAAAAGACGATAATAATAAGATATTATTAACAAAGAAATGTTAAAAGATCATATATGATATCATATTAATGTATATTATTCTTGTATAATTTAATAAAAACTATTTCACCATTATAGATGAGGTTAAACTACCCTCAACCAAGGAAAAGTACAAGGTATGGGTTTATTTCACAATCGCTTCATTATCCGAGGTTGTTTATACATAATTATCTACTGGGACCTCTTTATCAACCACATCCTTGTTTCTTAAAAATGTATTTCAAATCATTCTTACTATTTTACAGACTATGGGTTAAAGTCATTTATATCCTTGTTTAATTTTTATAAGAATTTTATAAATTAATCTTTCTGTCATTTTCCAAACAAGTTCCTTTTAACCTTTTCGACATAATTAAGGTAAGAATGTCTTTTTTAACTTATACGGCGGGTGCGGTTATTTTCTGCCATTATAAAATCGTCAAAGCTTCCCTTAAAAGATTATAAGGATATTTTCAAAGTAAATTGTTTTATTTTATAATTATGTTACTTTAAAATGATTTAAAAAAAAAGAGATATTTCTCTCAAATTGTTTTGATTTCATCTATGTCAACATCCTTTAATGGATTTTATGCTTATTTGAAGTTGATTTATTATGATACAAAACTTTCGTATTCTATTGAAGGTTTTATGATATGTTTGACTATGGATGTGTTATTTTTATACCATTCATGGTTTATGGATAAAGTATTGACATTTTGTATGCTAGTTTTAATACAAATGTTTATGTTATGTTTAAACCTGTTCATATGAGAAATGGATTGGACTTAATAAGTGACGGGTGGAGCCCACTATAGCACCTCGATGCATCGGTAGGTATCCTAAGACAAACTAGTGTCTTGGAAAAAGGCCTTGAGAAAATCTTATTTGTAGTCCTGGCACAAGGCCTTGACTATGTGGTTAAGATAGTCTGGCATTATGCATTCTATCATTATAATAGTGGTTATTGATATTCCAGGTGATTATTCGACTAGTATAATATCCATGTGAATAGTTAAATGGAATTATTTCAGTTTATTTTTTCCATATTATGCTGAAGTTCAAGTTTAAAAGGATTTTGTTTTAGTTATACATTGCCTTAAATTATTATGCTTATTTATGAAAGTTTCATCTATATTGTTATCCTTACTGGTCATTTGAGATCACCCCTTTATATGTTTTATTTTTCCCATGATGTGAAGAAGTATTTTATGAATGACCTGAAGGGATAGTATAAGGTGATATGAGTGTGGAGATAAGATGTTATTGTAGTTTTCACTTTATGATGTAATGTAAACTTTATGAATGTATCTAGTGTTTCCAAGGATACTAAACTAATCGGTATTTCGAGACTTGATCTTTTTTTATCATGCCAATGTTATGTAATAATACACCGACTCTAGGTAACTGGGGTCGGAGCGTTACAGTTGGAATCAGAGGAAGTTTAGTACAAACTTTGGAACCTATATTTAGATAAACTCTGATTAGAGCACGTATACCTAATATGGACTTTGAGGATTAGTTTAGAAGAACTTCCTAGAATTTTGGTATTATAGAGATTTTGTGAGTTTTCCGAGAAATACATCCCATTCTGGATATGAGTAGGTAGAGGCGGCTCTGGCATAGATGTACCTAGGGGTAAAACCCAAAAACAACACTTTGAGATAGACTCAAACAGGAACTATTTCACGACAATGGGCCTTGCGACACTCTTGGTTATGACACTCCTGGGGGATATTCTTAGGATAATTCTCATTTTCTTTACGAACCATTATGAAGGTTTTATGAGTATATACTTTATCAAAGAATTTTTTTATGATTATGGATTATATTCGTAAACTGTTCAATTCATGTTAAGTGTTTTACAAGTTTTGATTTATGTATTGTGATTCATAAACTAATCTAGTGTATTCCATTGTTTAGAAATGGTGCCTAGTGGAAGAAATGGAAACTGTATCAATGAGTGCACTCCATGTAGGTATTTCCCTCCTGCTCAAGATAATTATAGTGGAGCTGGTGATGCAACTGGTGCTGATCAGCTAATCACCATACTGGGACAACTCACTCAGGTTATGAAAAATAAACTTACCCATATAGAGCACCCTGATCCGCAACATGGAGGATCAATGTTAGACCGCTTCATGAGGAAACACCCACCAACATTCAATGGGAGTACAAATCCCTTAGTAGCTAAGCAATGGATAAATTCCTTAGAGAAAATCTTCCATGCCTTGGGGAGTAGTGAAAGGGAAAAGGTTATCATGGCAGTTTACCGCCTCACTAGAGATGTTGAACAATGGTGGCCATTGAATCAAAACATTAAGGAAGATGATGAAGTATCAAATATGGAATGGAGGGAGTTCAAAGATCGTTTCTTAGAAAAATACTTTCCTCGTGACCATCGAGCAGATATGGAAAGGCAATTTCTGAGATTGAGACAAAAGGAGGATGAGAATGTTGCAAAGTATGAGGCTAACTTTACAAGGTTAGAATTGTATGCTGAAGATTATATACGTAACCCAAGAAGTATGATTGATCGTTTATTTGATGGTTTAAAACCATTTCTTTGTCAAGAATTAGTATCACAATCCTTCTCATCGTATGAAGATATTTTCTCATGTGTTATCAAGACAGAAAAATAATTCTCTAAGTCTTACAACTTTAATGCAAAGAAAGAGAAGAAGAGATCTATTGATCACTCTGGGAATGTAAATAAGGGTAAAAAGGGAAAAGTTTAATATCCATCCAACAGTAAATGTGGGAAGAAACACCCAGGTACTTGCTTGAAGGGAATGGGAGTTTGTTACAAGTGTGATGAAAAAGGCAACCAATCTCATGATTGAAAGGGGAAGAAATAAGCTACCAATGTTCAATGATACAACTGTAGGGAGATGGGACATTTTTCAAATGAATGTCATAAGCTTCAGGGAAACATACCTCATAAAAGGCCAAGCTTATGCAATCACTACTGCTGAGGTAGAATCTCCGAAAGACGTGGTGGCAGGTAACTTAATGGTTTCCTCAAGTTTAGAAAATGCATTATTTGATTTTGGATCATTGCATTCTTTCATATCTTCTCAGTTTTATAAGAAAATTAGATATTTCCAATTTTATTAAAAAAGGGATTTGTCAGTCAAAACCCCTAAGGGAAGTATCATTGCTACAAAGTTTTTTTAATCAGTCCCCATTAAGGTATATAAATGTTCTTTATCTACTGATCTCATCACCATACCCATGATTGAATTCGATATAATCCTCGGTATGTATTGGCTTTTGGACCACGATGTGAAGATTTATTGTAAGAAGAAGGAGGTTATGATTTTTTATGATGATGATAAGGAACGCCTTATATTTAGATTAGAATCATCACCATCTAATTCTTATCTAGATTCACCCCCAGTAGCTCAACTAAATTCAATTATCAGGGAGGAAGAGAATGAAATAATTGTGGGTGAGGAAAAGAATGTTCAAATAGTGGATGTACCTATTGTGAAAGAATATGTAGATGTGTTTCCAGAAGATTTACCTGGACATCCTCCAGAATGAGAAATTGAGTTTTCCATTGATTTAATTCTGGGTTCAAGGCCCATATCAAAGACCCCTTATAGAATGGCCACTGTGGAATTAGTGGAACTAAAGAAACAACTAGAGGAATTTAGTAATAAGGGATTTATTCTCCCTAGTGTTTCTCTATGGGGAGCCCCTATCCTTTTTGTTATGAAGAAATATGGATCTATGAGGTAATGTATTGACTATAGGGAAATCAATGCTATGACAATAAAGAACAAGTATCCCCTACCTCGTATTGATGATTTATTCTAACAAATTCATGGATCTCAATATGTTTCAAAGATTGACCTTCGATCTGGATACCATCAGTTGTGTGTGAAGAAGGAAGACATTCCTAAGACATCATTTCGAACAAGGTATGGGCATTAAAAGTTTACAGTAATTCCTTTTGGATTGACTCATGAACCCTCTGTATTCATGGATATAATGAATAGATTTTTCAAGGAATATCTCAATGATTTTGTGGTGGTATTTATTGATGATATCTTGGTATACTCCAAAAGCTACGAAGATCATGGAAATCATTTTTTCATTATCCTGAAGACTTAGAAGACATGAATTATATTGAAAGTTTAGCAAGTGTGAATTCTGGCTTCAAGAAATTTCATTTCTTGGCCATATTTTCTCCAAAGATGGAATCTCTGTTGATCCTTCTAAGACAAGATCAATCCAATAATGGCCAGCGCCTATGAGTATTACTAAGGTATGTAGTTTTATTGGTTTGGAAGGTTATTATCGATGTTTCATCCATAATTTTTCCCGATTACCTAACCCATTAACGAAGCTCACACGTAAAGGGGTTAAATTTGTTTGGAAAAAAAGAGTGTGAAGAATGTTATGAAGAACTGAAGAGAAGATTATTCAATGATTCTATATTGACTCTACTAGTAGGGAATGATGGGTTTGTTATTTATTGTGATATATCAAAGAAAGTACTTGTTTTTGTCCTTTTGCATAATGATAGAGTTATTACCTATGCATCACGACAGCTGAAAATTCATGAGAATAACTATACTACTCATGATCTTGAGTTAGCTTCCGTAATATTTTCTTTGAAGATATGGAGACATTATCTCTATGGTGAAAATGTGAGATTTATACTGATCACAAGAGTTTAAAGTATATTTTCTCACAGAAAGAACTCAACATGAGGAAAAGGAAATGGATTGAACTACTCAAGGATTATGATTTCACGATACACTACCACCCGGGGAAGGAAAATAAGGTGGCAGATTCTTTGAGTAGAAAGGATCATGGAGTTTGGAATAAGATGAGAGTTTAAAAGTATCCTATATACATGGATCTAGTAAATATGGATATGGGAATAACCATGGAAGGTGAAACATCAAAACTTTTTCAAATGGTTTCCAAACCATCTTTACTAGAAAGGATAAAGAGTTCTAAGACTGGTGATGAATAATTTCAAAAGAAGATTAAAGCTGTGAATGATGGGAGATTCAATTACTTTCTGTATGAAGATGGAATTTTGAAATTTGGGAAGAGACTTCGTGTTCCCAATATACCTGATCTAAAAAGGGAATTGGTGGACGATGATCATAGTTCCAATTTTTTTATACACCCTGGGAGCACCAAAATGTATAGAGATTAAAAGGAAAAATTTTTGTGGGAGAACATGAAGAGGGAGATTGCTGATTTTGTGTCAAGATATATGGTTTGTCAATAAGTGAAAGCTGGAAGGAAAGAGCCTGGTGGTGTATTGAAACCTCTTCTCATACCTGAGTGGAAACGAGATAATATCAAGATGGACTTTTTCATAGGACTACCAAAGACTCCTAGAAGGAATGATGCAATATGGGTCATTATTGATCATCTTACCAAGTCAGCACATTTTCTTGATATAAGGGAAGATTTACCACTTGAACGTCTAGCAAGACAATATATTAATGAAGTTGTGAGGCTTCATGGAGTACCCCTATCAATTGTTTCGGATCGTGATCCCTGTTTTACATCAAGATTATGGAAAAGTCTTTAGAAAGCACTGGATACTGAACTCTGTTTGAGCACTGCCTACCACCCCCAAACTGATGGACAATCAGAACGAACTATTAAAAGCTTAGAAGACATGTTGAGATCTTTCTCACTTGAATTTCATGGTATGTGGGATCAATATTTACCTCTGGTAGAATTTTCCTATAACAATAGCTTCCATTCAAGTATTCAGATGGCACCATATGAAGCGTTATACGGAAAGAGATGTCACACACCAACTTGTTGGGATGACGTTGGTGAAAGAAAACTTGTAGGCTCAGAACTGGTGGAGGAAATGATGGAAAAGGTATAGGTAATCCAAAACCACATCAATGCTGCTCAAAGTTGGAAGAAGAGCTATGCTGAAAACTAAAGGAAGGATTTGGAATTTCAGGTAGAAGATCATGTTTTCTTGAAGGTATCTCCATGGAAGGGAGTTGTACGTTTCGGTAAGAAAGGTAAATTGAGTCCCAGGTACATCGGACCTTTCAAAATTCTAGAACAAATTGGGGTTGTAGCTTACCGTTTGTCAATGTCGCCAAGTCTCTCCAAAGTTCACGATGTGTTCCACGTATCACTATTGAGGAAATACATGCCTGAACCAACGCATGTACTCACCTCTGAGGAATTAGAACTGGAACCTGGTCTATCTTATTGTGAAGAGCCCATAAAGATTCTTGATATAAGAGAACAAGTGTTGAGAAACCGGACGACTCATCTGGTAAAAGTTATATGGAGAAACCGTAAAATGGAAGAGGCAATGTGGGAACCCGGGAAACTTATGATGAATAATCACCCAAGCCTTTTTATGCTGTAATATTCTAGAAATTTCTAGGAAGAAATTATTTGAAGGATGGGAGAATATAACACCCCAAACTTCTACGGTATGCTTCTCTTTGAATAATACAATAGCGTGTGTTGTACGCAACTTCGAGTTCTAACACACACCACAACCAATCAAACTAGCCGTTATGAATAGTAATACCCATTTTTTGAAATTTTATAAATTTTACCTTTCAAAATGGACTTCATATTTGGGTCCAAAATATCAAAATTATCCTAGGGTGAATTTTTGGTATTTTTCTGAAAACATTCAATTTTTGATGAATAGTGAAAAAAACACTGAGTTATAGTTTAAAAACGAATTTTTATTTCAATAATTATTTATTTTATTAAATTTAATTAAGGTCAAAATATATACATAATACCTATATATGTTTAATGTAATTCATTGGAGTTAGTTTAGAGTAATTTTAGATATATAAAAATTTTATTGAACTTTTCACCGTCTTTTACCCAACTCCTAGGAGAATTTTAAAATTCACGTAAAACTTAATTTTACCGCTTCTGTGAGTGGAATTTCGAAAGTCTGAGAGACATGGTTAATATCAAGGAGTAAAATGTGGTTCAATAAGATAAAAATATTTTTTTGTGAATAGTAACTTTTTTCTTTTATTTGCCACGGTTAAAAGTAAATAGGGAAATTAAGGGTAAAAATGAAATTAATATTACCCTAAAAAATGTCCAAATTCTATTGGACAAGTGTATCTCGGCCAAAAACAACCTTAGGAATAAAATATTATCATTTAGGTCCACTTGGATTAGATTAATACATTTATTATTATTTAATTCAAAGAAGAGTTAAAAGAGTTAAAATCAAAGTTTAATTACTAAAACATTTTTAATATAGTGTTATACATAAGATAAATTCTATTGTAAAGATTCATTATAAATCTAAAAATATTTACTATGTAATGGTATTTTATTTATAATTTTTAGACAGTAAATAATGTAATTTATTTATGACACAATTATGATGAAGTAATTACCTAATTAATGAAATATTAATATAATTGATATTATAAATATCAAAATAAATGTAATTTGAGACTTTTTATGAATTACACTAATTTTATAGGTTAATAATACATATTAGGATTGGTTATTTAAATTTTATTATAAGTAATAATGCTGTTATAAAATTATCAAAAACAAAATACCCAATAGTGTCAAAATTGACATAAAAGAGTTGTTTAAAAAAATTATATTATTAATTGATATTCTATTCCTAAAAATCTACGGTTCAGAAAAAGACTTATATAATGATGGTTATATTATTAATGGACCACTTGGGGGGTCTCTTGGAAGTTTATAGTATGTTTATTAACCATATAATATAAAAATACAAAGAGACATTGTAAATGTCAAACTAATTAACTAAGAGTTAAAACTAAAATATAAGGTTAATAATGTGACCCAAACTTGTCTAAAACCTATTGGTTGATTTTTTTTAGACCTATCCCCACTTTATCCTTTAAATAATCCACTTTGGTGCCATTAGAAACCGAATATGGATTTATTATAAAATAATTTTTCTAGCTTTTCCAAAGGAGCCCCTCACCCCTCTTATAAAAGGTAAATCACCCATATCTCTAATTCACAACTTCAAAGCCTTTTGGCTAGGCCAACCCCTTCCCAAATATTCTCTCAACTTCTCTCACTTCAACCTAGAGGCCATATTTTGATCATAAATCCAACCTAAGGATCTCTTTTGATCAAATCAAAAGGAAGAACCCGAAGAAGAGTTAACGTTTTCACCACCCTCTTTCATGTTCCTTTCTTCTTCAACTTCTTCTTTCTTTGTTATTTACATTCTAAAGTAATAACTCCAGTATATTCTATATACTGTGATGTTATTATAAATATTTTACAACCATATTCAGTATTATATCCATCCTTTGAATGACATGTCACCATACGTGCGTACGTACGGCTTACCGTCTCCACGTCGTGGTGTAATTGTTATTCAAAACATTATTATTTAGATGGGCATAATAATGATGTGTAATTCATGTAAATAATAAATATAACATGATAATTATTCTTTATATATGATATAAAATCCAATTATATATTGTTTTAATATCAAAATAATGATATTGTCACTCGTGCGTACGTGCGGACTACCGTCTCCACGAACGCGATGGGATTCAATAACCATTGTATCCATTCAAGTCTAATTCTCATTTGATAAATAAAAATAATATTCAAGGACTTGATATAATTTTTGTATATGAATAATATTCAACTTATCCATAAAAATCATGGATTATGTAACAAAACATATAAAATAAAACGAGTAAGTTAACACACAAAATGACGATGATAATAAGATATTATTAACAAAGCAATGTTAAAAGATAATATATGATATAATATTAATGTATATGATTCTTGTATAATTTAATAACTAATATTACACCATTATATAATAGGTTAACTTACCCTCAACCAAGGAAAAGTACATGGTAAGGGTTTATTACACAATCTCTTCATTATCCGAGGTTGTTTATACGTAATTATCTACTGGGACCTCTTTATCATCCACATCCATGTTTAATAAAAATGTATTTCAAATCATTATTACTATTTAATAGACTATGGGTTAAATTCATTTATACCCTTGTTGACTTTTTATAAGAAGTTTATAAATGAATCTTTCTGTCATTTTCCAAACAAGGTCCTTTTTAACCTTTTCGACCGAATTAAGGTAAGAATGTATTTTTTAACTTATACGGAGAGTGTGGCTATTTTCCACCATTATAAAATTGTCAAAGCTTCCCTTACAATATTATAAGGATATTTTCAAAGTAAATGTTTTATTTTATAATTATGTGACTTTTAAATGATTAAAAAAGAGATATTTCTCTCAAATAGTTTTGATTTCATCTATGTCGACATCCTTTGATGGATTTTAAGCTTATTTGAAGTTGATTTATTATGATAAAAAACTTCCATATTGTATTGAAGGATTTATGATATGTTTGATTGTGGATGTGTTATTTTTATATCATTCATGGTTTATGGAGAAAGTATTGAAATTTTGTATGCTAGTTTTAATATGAATGTTTGTGTTATGTTTAAACCTGTTCATATGAGGAATTCATTGGACTTAATAAGTGACGGGTGGAGCCCACTATAGCTCCTAGATGCATTGGTAGGTCTCATGATACAAACTAGGGTCTTGGCACAAGGCCTTGATAAAATCTTATTTGTAGTCTTGGCACAAGGCCTTAACTATGTGGTTATGATAGTCTAGCATTATGCATTCCATCATTATGAAAGTGGTTATTGATATTGCATGTGATTATTTGACTAGTAGAATATCTATGTGAATAAGTAAATGAATTATTTTATTTTATTTTTTCCATATTATGCTGAAGTTTAAGTTTAAAAGGCATTTGTTTTAGTTATACATTGCCTTAAATTATTTTTAAAAGTTTCCGCTATATTTTTATCCTTACTGAGCATTTTAGATCACCCCTTTCTATGTTTTATTTTTCCCGGGATGTAAAAAAGTATTTTATGAATGACCTTCAGGGATATTATAAGGGGATATGAGTGTGGAGACAAGATGCTGTTGTAGTTTTCACTTAATGATGTAATGTAAACTTTATGAATGTATCTAGTGTTTCCAAGGCTACTAAACTAATCGGTCTTTCAAGACTTGATCTTTTGTGATCATGCCAATGTTATGTAATAATGCACCGACTCTGGGTAACTGGGGTCGGGGTGTTACACTAAACATGTTCAGGATGCCCCATGTTAATTATGGGATGTGTTAGCTACCTCGCCATAGAGAATTCCCACTACTAGCATTTGTCTCTGACCACACTGTGCTCGGGAACTACATTTTTATTTATTCCCATTCTTATGGGATATGTATCCACACATAAGAAATTCACCTTGGGCCCAGTCTCAGTTCCTTTAAACTATAGAGAATTTTGGGTCCTTACCAGAGAGGCCCTGTTCATATGTAAGATTGATACCTGGTCAAACCGATGAATCAACCTAATGTGTGTCCACCATGGTGTCATAGCTTCAAGAGTGTGGGAATATATTTTAAAAACCCATCACTCCACCATCCACAAATTTTGTTCCTTATATTTGTACCCTTGTCCTGTTTCATGTCTAAAGGAACACCCCAACAGTACAGATTCCGGTCCTATGGATCACCTACTATTCTGGTATAATGTTTCAAAAGACTAATGGATGATATCATGAGTTAGTCCTCGTGTTTCAAACATGGTCAGTGGTCGGCCCCCATTTGTTATCCCCATTTAAGGATAATACAATAGGGATAATGTGACTCAAACATGGTCAATAATTATCATTAAATGTCACGCCATCCCAACAGTGTTGTAAATTTTAGGTGTCGTGATTCACACCTCCCACTCCCATCTCCTCAGATTGATTCTAATGCCCCTGGAATAACCCCGCTCGTGAACCAAAGCACATTAGGAAAATGGAAATTAAATTGTTATTAGAACTTCATAATCCAGTCTGGACTCTTTCTTTAATACCAGAAATCTAGATTATCTATTCAAAACCTAGATACCAAAATCTTGATCAACTCTCTCATATTCGAATGGAATAATGAATCAGCCATCCCTGGTTTATTGTATCGATCATGACAAATATGTGCTTAGAGATTCATCCCTAGATAGTACATTAATGAGATAGAAATGTAGTAAACCAAGACAGATAGTGTTCCAGATCTACCAATCTTTTTCTTGTGGAATCTGGGATCCAATGCCACATGTTTATCTCCTACTCCTTCACAGCAGCAATGGTACATAGTTCATCATCCGCAATCTGGGGCCACTCCTCTTTGGTTCGAATAATAACCATCTCCACAGAGGCTTGGTTCATCAATTCTTTATCTTCCACCAACTAGGCCATTAGGCACAACACGAGCTCTGATTGTGCATTGAGTAAAGAGGAGTACTCGTTCTCTCATGACTGCAACCACTAAACCTCACTTTAGCCCTCCTGATGCCTCTTGAGGTTCACTGATTTTCTCTGTTTCCATCCCACACCAAGGCCATGATCATGCTCCCGAATATTCTCCACCATGAAATCTCAAATGTGCATATGAGGACACTGGGTATCCACTCTTTCAGCGCACAATTTTCATAGCCAAAAATAAATTCTCACCATCTGGTCTATCCATTGCGCTTGAGGTGTCTTCCAGATGAATCCCTTGATCAAGATATGTGATTAGTAACAGATGATTTTTCTATACTCTTCATATGAATTCATCTCCTCCCGGTTCGTGGGGTTGGTGGGATAATAATATGGGAACGCTTCCAAGAAATCATCACTAGGATCTTCATCTGGAATCTGGTCGGGAAGGATAGGACCCATGTCATCCAGTTGTACCTTATTGTCAGACTCCACCTCAATTACTTCCAGATCGGTCCAGCTGAAGGCCCCACCTATGATCGGGAGCACGATAGTTTGCTCAGCACGGGTGTCTGCCTCCACGACCGTCTGCGCTCCTCTAAGGAAGGCAGCACCAAGAGCTCCAAGCAACCTCACCATGGCGGCCCATGCGATTTGAAAAACTGTGCATGCAAAAAAGAACACCTAAATTAGTTAACCTTCCCAATGGATGATAGTTATGAATTCTATGAAGGAGTCTTATAGAGATCATATAACTGGTCTCTCCCCTGAGTTTTTTCTATTGGGACCTCAAGGCGTAACCCTCCGTATATGGTGGGAAAGTCTAAAGGCTCTGGGAGAACCACCCTGGGAATCGTAGCCTCGCTAAGCGTTGTGATCTCCATTATCACAGACGAAGATCCCAAAGTTCCCACAGTTGCATCTATTATTGGGTGGTATCTGGTTTTGCATATGAGGCCCTCCTACAAAGGACAAATTTTAGTGAAGAAGTCCAAAATGACCCGTATGGTGAAAAAGGGGAAGTGGTTTAGGGTATACCTCAAGGCCCTCTACAAACTCATCGAACTCTGGGTTTGAGTTTCAGAACTCATCCTTTTCTAGAGGGCTCCCTCCATCGGCCTCCTCCCTTGAGGAGGACTCTTTTGATTCTTCTGGTAGATGAAAGAACTCTCTTAATTCCATAGCTGACAAATAAAGAGGGATCTTTCGATCAATAATCACCTTCAATCAGTCTGTAATTGGTTAATGAGCACCCCATGAGTGAAAAAAGTCTTCCATTTCAACAAAGTATTATTCCCCCTTCGCCAGTAATACCGCAAAGCTGGACCTGATAGGGTCAATCCCTGATAAATTCATCTCTAGATGGTTCAGATGTTTCCACATCACATACATTTTTAGGAATTGTCTATTGGAATCTTGGATGTCCCAGACCTCCAGGAAGACAGCATTCTTAGGCATGTATATATGGCGCATTCTCTTCCCCAAAGCCTGGGTGGGTATCCTATAGAACCCACTATCTGGCCTCCCCTATAGATATCATTGCTCAAATGGATATGACATGCCCACCACTTCCACCTACCTCTCAATTAGTGCAGGTCTCACCGCTGTTGATTCCATGTCACCATGGGCTGTCTTCAACGCCTTCCTGTCCTGAACTCAAGGTTGGGGAGGCACCCTGTCAATGGAATGAACGGTCTTCTGCTTCGGCATCTCCACCGTGTAGGCTACCTCTTAGCTATTGGCGTACTCATTCACCAGCTCATAGACATCAATGGGTTGAGTATGTGGATTAGGATTGGAACTATACATTATGTTATGGAGATTACACCATCTTTGTGTAATTTCTTCTTTATTTACTGATAAATCAATGAGGGAGGATCCCCATGTAATTTTTTTGTCTAGGGATCATAGTGAGAGGGTAAAAGTTACATATTTTACAAGGAATCACTAATAAAGGGTAACCAGTTACTATTATACTTATGGATCACCATGATATGATCTTTATCTTCTCTATATGACCATTTCTTACTCAATTTTCTACTTCCAATAAATCTCATTCCTATGTCAGTTGACTACGGTAGTTAAAATTATTGTAGTGGATGAAGAAAATGGGATTTGATTTTATGGTGTCATTTTTTATAAACAACAACCAATGTGGTTTTTATATGTTTTATATTCATGTATTATTTGTTTTCTAATAACTGTGCTTACTATACATGATGGTGAATATTTGGGATGTTTTTGTGGTTCCCTACAAAATTTAATAATCACACCCTACATGAGAGCCATTTTTTTCATGAATACCATAAGTTTGGTTTTCTAGTAGAATTTTGTATGATAGATTTGGGTAGAGTAACAATATTTAGAATAGGATAATGGTTGATGGAGAGACAATGGTTCATAATTATGTATTGTTGTATTATTAGTCTATTATTATTATTTATTTTCAATACATAGAGTGAGTTCCTTGTTTTATGTTTGTATATGTTCTAGTATGGCTTACATTACTATTATTTCATGTTCATGATTACTTGTTACAAATAGTTTCTTTTTTAGTTTTAAAACCTTTCATTTACTCTAATTATTTATATGATGATTCTATTATTTAATGTTACTGTATTGGGTGATACTGATAGTATACTCTACCTATATTATAAAAAGATTAATTTTTCTAGTCAGAAGCCTCTAGTATATGAGGAGGAAAATATGAGGTTTTATATTTCTCTAACAAGGTTTTTTTGGTTGATTTTAGTGATGGAAATATAATATGGCATCAAATAATTGTTTTTTAGGTGACATGCAATTTGGGTATGGTAGTTGGAAATGGGATGTTATTGATGTGTATGATGGACCTTATTCATGGAGATATCTAACCCATGTATAAATAAATCCAATTTCCTTGAGATATGATTAATTTTATTTTATTCTTCTATTATAATTGAGATTCATGATAACATTTTATATCTAGTTGAGAACTATTATTTATTGTCGTATAATTTTTCTAATTTGGAATTAGGGAGTGTGTTGATGCATCATTTCAAAAACATAGGTGTACATAGATATGTGTATGGATACATTTGGATGTGAAATTGTTTTCAAAGGAGGTAAATGGTTTATAAAAAACTATTAAAAAGCATAAAATTCAGAAAATGGAAAAAATAAGAATAAATTAATAAAACCTTCAATAATAAGATAATAAATTTTTTAATAAATAACCTATTGTTGGTGTATTAATGAATTGAAATAGAGATTTTATATTTTTTTATTTTTTAGTTTTTATGTTATACTTATGTTTTTATTATCAGAGTTCAAAACAACCATACAGTAGGGTGGACAAGGTATGAGTTTCCATATGAGGGGATTTGGGTATGATTTGTACTAGTGGGAGTAGTTTTGGTAGGATGTCTAACATTGAGTGGGTGATATTTTTCGAATTTTTATGATGATATAGTGAGATGTTCCTCATTTTTTATTTTGATTAGTATAGTGTTAAATTAATTTTTTTATCCTGTTAGGGAAGTTCATTACTGTTAGCCGGTACACGTTGGTTTGTAAGCATTCTACTACTGTATGAATGATTGTTTATTTCTTTTAGAGATACAAGATCTTGAGTATGTGACCATGCCTGAGAGGATCATGATTATGTGATTCAATTTATGGATAATTTCTAGAGAACTGTGGGATCAAGTGTTGGGTACTGATTGGGTACTAGATTTTTTAAAATGGAAATAAAATCAGTCTGGATTATTTGTGGTCTTTATGATGGATTTCTTGGAATAAGTAATGTGTAAATTTTTTTTCATTTGGTTACATATAATATACCAAAATTGTGTTTTGGATTTGGTTAGAGTGAGAATATATAGTATACATGGAAAAAAATGTTTTGAAAACCCCAATGGGGTTTGGATGCAAGGGTTTTAGGAACCTTGGGATCTGGGTGGGTGAAGGTGAAAAGAAAAAAAAGGATTAGTTACTTGAGTATGACCATCTAGTGAATATCTTTGAATATATCATCAATTTATTATATAAATTTTCTAATATAATATCTACTGTTTTTGGTGATTATTATCTATGGGTAGTGCCTCAGTGAAACAAATATGGGAACAATGATGTTGTGGAACATCAGAACTCTCATTAGTGGGGTTTTAAAGAGAGATATAATTATTTATTTCTATATTTATTGGGAAAATATTACAATTATTGTAAATGATAATGGGATATCAATGGTGTATTATAGGTAAATAAATAGTGTGGTTGACTAATTCATAAAAATGATCATGGTCTTGGAGGAGTTGAAAAGGGAGGTAAAAATTACATGAACGAAGATCTATCAATTTAAAATAGAGAAGGTGATGTATCGAATAGGTGAGTTAAGAACATGGAATTGATTTCCTAGATCTTTTTTGTATATTACTACAGACATTTATAACTTTGGAGATAACAGTTGGGGCCACTATTTTGAGATCATATTGGTTACATGGATTCAAGGTGTGTTCCTTGATATGATAGAATAAGATATTGGTTGGAATTAATAACCAAGGTTATGATAGATCATGTAAGAGTTTTTTAATTCTATTTGGTTCCATATAAACCTGATACATGATTTTTGGTTAAATATTAGTATAAATTTATGAGTAGGAATCATATAAGGTAGTTATTGTGGGATATAAGTGTCCCAAAAGGGAAATGTTTGTGGAATGATGGTATGGAAAATCCTATGTTGGAGATTATATAAAAACTATTTTAAGAGAGTGTAATTGTGTCGAGTGGTCAGGGTTGTGGAATTTTTGGTGATGTTTATAGGCCAATGAATTTGGTGATGTATGGAATGTATGTGTGATTAAATATATCTGGTTCTTTTACTATTTAATATTGTGTGACTCATTTTTAGTGGTTATTACCATTAGTGTGTTTGGTAGCTTACAAGTTGTATGCTTTAGTGAATGGTCTTGGTATAGATCTTTTGTTTCATTATGTTATTCTGGTTAGGGAATCATGTATTTGACTATGTGTTTATATCATGGTGGGTTAGTAAATTTTTGGGTAATTTAGTTCATGGGAGATAAAATTGAATTTTCATGCATAATTATGTATGGGATGTTTTTTTTGGTATCCGATATTTTTTTAGCTGATGATTAAATTATATGAGATGTGGGACTATAAGACTTCATTGAAGAACTAGTCGGTCAGAGTTGGGGTAAGGGTATTGGAGATATAAGAAGTTATAATCAAGAGTGATACATGGAATGAAAATCCAATGGATAGTTAAATATTATATTATTATATCTTTAACTTCTTGAGGATTTGAATCCATATGGTTGGGATTTTGTAATGACTAGTAACATTATAAGTTAGTTTTTTTAGGGGAAATTTATATTTTGTGCTCTAGAGTAGGGTAATTTAGAGAATTGAGACTCAAATTTGAATTATGGATCTAGTGATGTCTCTATTAGATTATTTTTTATAAGTATAAAGGGTATTTGGGTTTTTGTGGTAGTATTGGGGGTTTAGATACTGAATAGATGAGTCCTGGAAAAGTGAATAAAACATAGGTCTCCATGTTGGTGGAACACCAAGTCACTAGTTCCTTTTAGTGGGTTCGTAGAAAACTGAAAAACATCACCAGGAGCCTGATGGATGGGTAATAGGTACACAATATAGTTTATAATGGTTCGGTCCTTTTTTTCAGAATGTTAGGTAATTAGTAAATATGTAATGTTTAATCCATAGTGCTTGTCCTATTTCCTTCAAGGAGGTAAAGTTATGAATTTCTATACCACCTATTTTCTCTATTAAGGGGTCTCATTATACAATAAAATGAACTAGAGGGAGGGATTACATATCCGACCATCTCTCCCTTCATTTTGTTCCTATATATCCCAAGAAACTGGGGGTTGTTTCTATTCACCAAAATAAGGTAAATATTCCTCCCCTTCCCCAATTTTTATTCACCCTTATTTATTCAATTCTTTATTAGTCCTCACTATAGTTACTATAGTATTTAATTAAGGAATTGTTAAATCCAATAATTTTTATGGGTCTTAAGCATGTGGTTGCTGGAATATGTCGAAAGAGGAAGAACTCTACTCACTTATCACCTATTTAGTATAGGAAAACTTTACCTGTGGATTTTCCTAGGTTTTTTCCAAATTGGATTGGAATTAGAAATTTATTTGGTATCTTATGTTATGTATCTTGTTTATATAAGATCTATAGGAATAGGAACGGTCTTTGGAATTATTTTTCTTGAGGTTTAGTCCATTAGAGTTCACTTGGAGAATTTTTGGAAATTGTTCCTCTTTGAACTAAGTTTAAAAATAAATTATAAATGATTATAATTTATTATCGGATCCTTGTTGTGTGAAATAGTTTATTTGAGCTTGTAATGACTTAGTGAGGTATTAATATGTCTTTGATGAGATTTACTTAATGATGAAAACTATTTTTTGAGGTATATGGTTCTATTAATACTAAATTATATCTATGTATGTATAAAATATTTATATGTGTTCTTTTGGGGTTACGATATCATGATTTTTATGAAGGGGTTCTTATGTCCCAAACATAGTAGTAGTCTTAGGTAAAGCCTCCTAGCAGTGAGTTTGTTATGAAGTGTTTTGGTGGATGTTTATAGAGATACTAGAATTTTATTCTTGTAGGTGGAGAAATGTTTATAATTTATTAGGGGAAACCAGTGTGGTTTTTAATTTGTTTATAAATTGACAATGGATTAAAATAATAAATAGAGATTGGTTTGGGGGTATTCTAAGTGGTTAAACCATGATTGATAGACCAGTTAGGGTTAATAGTTTTGATTTTTATGGGAAAGGATATTATAATTACCCCTTAATTTAGAGGGGTGGGATGTTGGGTGTGGGTCAAGTGAACTAAAGTGTGTGATGGAATTAGGATATCTATATGATTATATGATGGGAGTGAGTAAAAACACTCTACAGTATACATGGTATAACATAGATATTATTTAATTAGGGAATATGATCTCATAGGTTTGGCGGTCTCTTGGAAGTGAGATAAGATTATGAGACTCCTTTGAGATAAAGGCTAGACCAATGGATGCGTATGAAAATCTAGTAGGGTGCCTTTTGAGGATTGGTTATTATAGGAATGTTATTATTATAGGTATTTATTTGAGTATGTTAGGTTTTCATTATATGTCTAGAGTTTAGTAAAGACTTGACTAGGTTTGAATGGTATTCAGGGTCTGGATGGGCACTGGAGATTTACTAGGGGTGGGAGAAATTATAAAAGGAGTATTTCATTAGACCCTTTAGAGTAGTGAATGTATTGAGAGTTGCATAGTGTTGTAATGTTATTTGTGTGATATATGGTTGAGTAGTGTGTTATGTATGTCATGAGGGCCTAGGATCATCATGGGTGTTATACAAGTATAGAGTATGCATGAGATGGTTATGTATAGTATATTTTTTCATAGTGAGTTATGTTTAGTTTTATGTGTTATCATCTAATTGGGTGTGTGGAATGTATTTGAAGTTATCATAATGGAAGGGTATATTTTATGTTTTCCATGTGTTTCTTATTATAACTAGACCATGTTTTGTAGTTACATGGGATGAGTTTGTGACTTGGATACCTACAGATCAAGGAATAGCGTTTCTCTACCCATGTTTCGATTACATTCGTATTTTTTGAGGATTTTGGGCTGAGTGAGATGATCCCAAGTTAGTCTACAACTCAGGTTTTTCTATTACATGCCTTTGACTAGATGTGTTTTTTATACATCCTAAATATGATGATGTGAATGATTCATATAGGTACTGGTATGGGGCTCAGAAATTAGAGTGTGCATATTACACTTTCCATGTTTTTTTCATTACATTGTAATGGATAGATCATTTAGTGGGGCTCCTCAGTTACTCTCTATGCATGGGGATCACAAAAAAGAGGGTATCTAAATACTTATGTGCCCAAAAATCATTGACATATGGCACTTAATTACTTTTATTCCAAGGGATCACTGAGAATGGACTCTTAAAACTCAATATTCCTAGGTATAGCTTAATATTTTATATTCTCTCAATGGGTTTCCTATGATATATGACTGTAGTGGTTTTATTACTAAAATTTACTAAACCGGGTAGATTTGGGTGTCATGGTGGCTTATATATCACATGTTGAATTGATAGGGTTTTTCTGTTTGTTTTATGTTTTTACCCCATTTATTTTCTAAAACATGCATACACTACATATGATATAGTATATCAAATATAGGATTTTTGAACCCAATTGAGTTTTATTCCCTCATTATGTATGAGTACCCAAGTGTGCATGAAGACCATATGATTAGTTTTTAGGTAATAGGTTGTATTAGGGATCATAATAGACTATATAGATAAATATTAAGATATAGGTTCGGTGAGGGACTTTGGTTTATTGTTATATATTCATTGTATATTTTTTCGCTCATTATTATATAATTTCTCTACCCCTTGGGTTCTACTTGTCATTTGTTTGTATATATGATAACATGGATTACATTAATATTATAGAATGTTCATATTTACCTATAATTGATGGTTGGTATGTATGAGTAAAATATTTTTCTTACACAAATGTTTTGTATAATGATTTATTTATTAATTTTTATTGTATATTTTTATACATATATTATAGTCTCTCAACATTACTTATATACTCAAGATAGTAGTCACCAACCTTTGGCCTATAGGGAGGATTACTTGAGGTCATGTGGTGCTCTATGTATTGTGTCATTTGGATGAATTTAGATGATTCATTATAGGTTGTATTATCCTCTATTCTTCTCTATGTTTTCCTTATTTTCATTTTTTTCTTAGCTCATTATTTATACCATCTCATAGAGATACTCTTTATTTGCAATTTTATACTCACTCCCAAGAGAGGGGAACCTGAGTATTGGTTACTACATTTAATAATTTAATGTCAAAACCAAGGTCCTTATACAATTTAAAGAAGGGAAGGTATAAAAATATTCAATTTTAATTTTATAATAATAATAAATATGTAAAACATGAGTTTATTAAATTAAATTGAATAAATAAATAAAAAACATATATAGGTTGGTCTAATTCAAGACCATTCACTAGGAAATAAATTTAAAATAAATTAAACATTAACATAAATCCTAATGGTTATTAAATAATTTTAAATTAAATTAAATTAAAATATTTTACCCATACTGATTATGGTTTTTGATACCCCTTTAAAATTTTCTAAAATTTATTTTATTTTATTATAAATTTTTTAATATTTTATAATTATTAGTGTATATATATATATATAAATATGTATGTATTTATTGTATTGAATATTAAATATATGTTATATATTATATTAAATATTAAATATATATTATATATAAAATATTGGTGTATGGGGGTGCTAACACACACCATCCCTAACAATTTATCATTTTTATTAAAATAATCCCCAAATGTGGGGGGTAGTTTGACCTATATTATTGGTGTTCTTGTCCCTCACCAAAAAAATATAATTTTAATAATTAATTATATATAGAAAGTTATATAAACATATATATAAACATATATAAAATAAGTCATTAATTTATATAATATAAATTCATTTATACCTAAAAAGTGCTTTAACTGTAAAAAAAATTAAAACCTCTATTTAATATGGTCTAGTACCCCCTTCATATATTATTTTAATTATTTTATTGAATCTAAATAAAATATATTCTTTCTTATGAATCGAATATTATCATATTTCACCTATTCTTGATTACAAAAACTCTGATTCATGAGTGATCTCAATTATATAGACCAGAATTAGGCCCATGAGATGAATTTTAATAAATAAAAACATAATAACAATTATAAATTTGTGTGACACACTATGTTACCAATTCAAGGATTCAAGTATACTTGAATTAATGTGATGCAATTACTATTTATATTTTTCCCATTTAAACATGAATATGAACCATATCCTCTAATAGGATAACGACACATAATTTATAATTAATTATTTAAATAAATTAAATACGTGAATTATTTTATTGTTAATTTTATTTCCACTCATTGACTGAATCACCTATATACTCTCTGATCGTGTATCTATTTCCATTTTTTTGAGAGTCCATACAATAAATCATATAGTGATTTCCCCATGTGTTCCATGAATCTTTAAACATATTTCTTGATATGATGAAGGATATCATGATGGAATCATGTGCTTCGCATCATTAATTCTTGATCGTATATAGAAATCTATTACCTTCTCTCTATAGAAAAATGAGAGAAGATGGAGGATTATCTCTAATTGTATATTTATGTCTTGAGAGTAAAAATAGATAGAATGAGAGTTTCATGTCAAAAACATGATATATTTTACTTTCAAACATAGATTGAAATTAAAATTATTTCATTTAATGTATTTATCTTTTAATTGAACTTTATCAAGAACCTCATTTCACATCCCTTAAATGATGAATAAAACTATAATTATTTTTTGAAAACATATACTATTATAATATTAATTATTATATAAATAAATATTATTTATTTAAATTATATTTGAATATATTTATTTGATAATTAAATTTATATAGATCCTTTTATAAATATTATCAAACCATGAACAATAAAATAACTTTTTTCTGGGTAAATAAATATTACAATCACTAAAATTATGAATAGATATTTTTATTTGTTCACTTGAATTATAAATAAATATATAAATAGTGTATTCAACCATATCATGAATATTTAATCATTATATTTATTTATCTTATCAATAAATAATGGATAAAATTGAAATAACTTTTTCTTGAAATGAAAAATATAATGATTTAATTTTCAATAAATATAACATAATGTTATATTATTACACTAAATCTGAATAAATTTATTATTAAACATAAATTCAATTTAATCTAATCAGATTCTTAATACACTTAGTGTACACCCTTATAAGATATTTTAATTTTGGTAGTAAGTAAAACTACAAATTAGGAGTGCTCTCTTGAAACACTTCAAGGACCCGATAATGAAATGATAATTAATTGAAATTACACCCTTTTACAAATTTTACTATGATATATCCTTTTATTAGATGATATATAATCAAATATATTCCACAAATGTGTCATAATATTATAAATATTTACTATATTTCACTAATTTTGTGAAATGAGTTGTTTATGATCACCATGATCATGGAATTTATTCATAACATTGAATTTCATAAAAGGGATAGTGTTGTATTATTTTATTAAATTATAATATAAAATATTTACTTTCCAATTCAATTAATGTCATATCATTTATAAGGTACAAAATGTATTCTACATATCCATATGATTATGTCATCATAGTTATCACCCACACATTAAAGTACATGATTCACAATTTACGTTTATATTTCTCTCAAATCTATGGATCAATACATATTCCTATTAACTGTAATTCCAATGACACATATCATATTTTAAAATCATATTGGTGGTTCTTTATTTATGGACACCCTTCTCAGAGATCAAAAATGAGAAACAACGTGATTATAAGTTTCAATGCCTATTATACATGGACATTAGATGGTATAAAATCCTTTATTCCCTATTATACTGATGTATCTTTATTATTGGACTTTATTTTAGGATAATAATCATTGAATATCTTGGTTCTCATTAAATTAGGGTACAAATATATCATATCTATGTCAAGAAATATTCGGTATAAATTATGACATAATGTGTGGATAACTAGTGTAATTATAAGACAATAACATAGTTCAGTAATCAAAACTACATGATATAGTTAGTTTTCAAACTCCATATCCAACAATGCTTTGGTGAAATATACCAAACTAGTAGGGGTGAATCTAAATTCATTATGAATAAAAAATTCAAAATAATTATTCTCATATTTGTTAAATCATTATAACAAAAAATAAAAACCATTTCATGAAGAAGAGTGATAGATAGCAATAAAGAAGAAGAAAATCCAAGGGTTCACTGAATCTTTTTATTGATTAGTTAACCCTTAGTGTTTGTCAGTAATTATCTTGTATCAAAGATTCCTATATTATTATCAATAATTATATTGGAATAGGGTGATAGGATTAACCTAAATCCATTCATTATATCAATTATAATAAAAAGAAGAAATAATACTGACAATTCCAAATGATTATAACAAATCTTATTCAGCCCTCCTCAAGTTACTCGATTGTTATATAAAGTGTAAATATTTATTCTTATCCTCAAACACAACCAATATTTTCAAACAATTTTCTGTTGGATTCTAGGAAGGATATTACACCATTTCATCATATTTCATGAAGTAAATGTCCACATATTAAAGGAACTCCAAAAACATGATGTAACACCATTCCTTGTTATTTTATGTGACAGTCGACCTCATATTGAACACTCATGGATAAAATATAATTTAAAACTATAATATGCTTCTACCAATATCTATAAAATACTTATTTATTTTTAATTCATTGTTTAATGCAGACATATGTCATGGTGTAATCTCTTTATCCAACAAAAAAATCACTAAAACTATATGAATTTGATGTAGAGTGACCATAAATTATTATAATATAGACCATTGTACATAAATTCAACTAGTGAAACAAAAAATTATAACCTTATTCTTTATAGCTAAAATCAAGTAATATAGTGAAATTTATTAATTAATAGTGTGAAAAACTCTGATTAATTCCAAGCAGGGCACCAAACGTTTCTCCTTTAGATCATTAAAAATAAATACCTTACATTATTCTACATTACCAATGTATAAATGATGTCTTAATAGGTTGGAAGATAATTAAGCTATAAGAAACATTAATTATGTAATAAATTTAATTTATGTGCAATAATTCTTATTTATTCAATCTATTATGGTGTAATAGACACAAACTCACATAGTGATTTCTTCATAATAAACAAATCTGTAGACACTAGATTCAACAAATATATAATCAATCTCTGATTATTCTATGGGTATGTAGATAATAAATTAATAAAACCATCCTCAAAACTAATTAATAAATTATCGCATGAAATTTATCATTGAAAACTTCCAATATGATTTTTATCTAAACACAACAATATTAGATAAAATAGTGATTGATAAGTTCTCTAATTATTTATGTAAAGATCAACACTATAATGACCATGATTGAATTGATATATTCCCATCTCACTATAGTGAAACCATTTGATGAATACTATCTAAACTCTATGGTCACATCAATAATAATATTTTTATTTTTTTTTGAAATATACTATTTTTTGTACAATGCATTCACAAAACATGAACATGGTCTCATATCTCTCTATACAAGGAAACCATGTTTGTTCCCCTGAACCTTTTCTCCATTTTCCCAACTTCCCTAGTTAATAAAAGTCTAAAACATTTGTAGTAATTTTTTCCAAAGTATTCTTCATATTTTAAAAAAACAAAAGGAATGGAAATAGAATATAACGAAATGAATTGTTTAGAATTTTGGGATATAATTAACTTCCAAAAACACATGTAAGTTCTAGAAGGTGTCTTTCATCAAGTAATTTTTAATATTTCCTATATGTGATCTTTTCTAAAAATATAAAATAAATTATGCTTAAAAATTTCTAAATTTACCTTGATAAATAGGCTCCTGATATCTATATACATAAACATTCAATGTTAAAAAATATTAATTGAAAATTGAAAGATATTTTATTATAAGATCTAGTAATAAATTGGTAAATAACTTCCAACCTAGTGTATTTAACATAAGACTTCATATATAACATTTAGGTTGAATATTATAAGGTTGTGACGTAATCATACTTCATTTCACTTAATTTGATTTAATTTTAATTCATTGACTACCAATAAACACACTATTCCCAATAAAAAATTCACCCTTATATGTTGACTAAATATTTCCAGCATCACCCACCCTATCAATATCAAAAATTCCTTCAATTTATAAATTTTTGATTTCTATACACCAAAATCAATTATTTTATTTACATCATTTATGATTTTTTTCAATTCCATCATATTTAACTTCTTTATATTATGTAGGAAGTTATCAAAAAGTTTAATTTCAAACATGATATAATATATAGAAGCTATCAGGTAGAGTTTGATTTCAATTTTCCTTTAAAAATCCTTTTGATTCATAGTAATTCCTTTCTCATCCAAGGAAAATTTACTCTTGAGTACAATATGAGTTAAAATTTCTCATGATTCTTCCATTCCAAACCCTTTTAATAACTCAAGAGCATACTTTTATTTTGAATGAAAAATCTAATATACTATTTTCATGAATAAAAATATTAAAAAAAATCAAAAAACATAAATATTTTTTAATATATTTTTTATTTGGAAATAAAATTCCTTACAAGTATTTAATTAATTTTTATAAAAATTAATTTCCATGACATACACGTTAACAATTAATCATTCTTTGAAATTTTCCTTGAAATATAGTTTTCAATCATATTTTAATATCTTTAAATTCATAGCACTTGATATAATTTCTAACCAAGAATATGATTACTTGTATACTAGTTTATTATAATAATTTTATTTCCCTATCTTGCACACTCAATATCCATAACCACTGACAATCAATCCTTAATCTAATTCATTAAAAAAATTACATAACTTCTCTATTTATGAATTACGACTTCATATCCATATGAGAAACATTTTAATTTATTTGAGTACATATAAAATAAAAACATGAATCATTTAAATTCATTTGATAAGAGATTATGTATTTTTGAATCCTATACCCCTAATTTGAGATTTTTCACTTCATAAATGAAAATCTTTATTTTATTATACTTCTCCATTTTTATGAATTTTTTTCAAAAAAAACCACTTTAACCAATTCAAATTCTTATCTCTAGGACCTACCAGAAACTCTCAAAAATATTTCTTTTCAATTTTATTAACCTCATCCACCATCACTACAGTCAAATAATTATATTATAATGATTATTCAACAATCGTTCGTTCAATCTGTGAAATAAATATTATATTATTGGAATTTGTCAATGTTCATCATGATTGGACTCCTATGATGTTGAGTATAATTATATTTTTAAGCCCCACACATTTTAAATTTCATGATACATGATATTTTAAATCCTATGATCCTTCCTTATCACTGTAAATCTCTATATAAATGTGAGAGTAATGAAAAACTTCTGTAAAAAAATTAATCAATACTTTATTTTCCATCATTATCTCTTAAATTGTGTTCAATGTCAACATTAAATAGAAATTATTGTTATAAATGACCTTGACCATCAATCATAGTTTTTTAGAATTTTCTTAAAATTATTTTTACAACACTGGTAAATCCTTACAAAAATTTAATATCAAAAAAATATCCCTTTATAAACTCTCTTGTAAAATATTCCCAAATTCCTTCCATTGATATTGATATAATAATGGAAACAGAATAATTTCAATATATTCATGTTTTTATTATATCCAAACTACATACCAAGCATTGTGTTTATAAATTTTTATAAATAATTCATTAATTGACAATATAAGTAGCCTCTATATTGAATTTTATCCAAAATTATTTTAAGGTGTCATGGTTATCTATTATAATTCTCCCCATGTATACTAAAGTTTAGTTATTAAAATATAAAACACTAATTTATTGATCATTCTATAAGAAAAAAATTAATATCATATCTTATAATTTTCCATATATTCCACAAAATAATCATCATTTTACTAAATCCATTTTTATGGTAATTCTTTTGGTACTACATCATGTTTCATTTTTAATTAATCTCCTACAGTTATTAAACTCTCATGATACCATGAAAGACTAGAAAAAAAATAAACATAATTTATATGACTAAAATCATTAAAAAATGAAAAAATATACTTGTATATATATGTTTGCTTCAAGAAAACTGGGACTCACATATCTTAGTGTACCAATTTAAGAGATAAAAAATTTTATCTTCACCTTATTTTGAATCTTGAGAGGAATATTTAATTCATGGAACATCAAAATAATTCATTATTGCATGATTTTGATTTCTTATATTTCCTATAAATTCATTATAGAAGAGTTTTCACTTGTTATTTGAAACCAAATGTTTAATTATTTAATAAAAAATTCATTTTCATACTTTTTATGCAAAATAAATTTATCACTATAAATAAAAAATGAATTATTTTTATTTATTTTTTCCATTCATGGGGATTGGGATATAATTTATTTGCTTAATTAACCATCAATTTTATTTAAAATTAACTCACTCTCTATATAAAAAAGTTGACAAACCCAAAATATATTGTGTCACTATTTATAAATAAAGATAACATCATTAGATTCAAATTTCTTTTCATATATTTTGGTAATTCCAACACTTTACACATATAAATAACCCTTTTTTCTGAAAGTTATATCTCATAAATATTAATTATGGATATATTTCAATATGACTTTGTCCCCAGTCATGTGATTTAAAAAAACCATTATCTAAGATCCATGACGTTTCACCTTTAAATACATTATAAGGTACCCAAAAAACCATATATTTATATAGGTCACTCCCCTTGAAAGATTTATTGTTTTCATTTTTATTTTTCCCACTTGTAATAGTATGAGATACATGTTGGATATATTTCAAGGTCATTCACACAACCCAATAATTTTATATGGCACATTGAAAGGATTTTTAAATATCACCTTTTATATTGGATGTTGTGTCAGTTGGAATATTATAACTTTATATTATCTCCCATGGATTAATGGAAGGAAATATTATACGAACACATATATGATTTATGCCCTTAACATACATGGAACCAACATTTTCAATTAAATTGATATATCTTCATTGATTTGAAATTTTATATCTAAAATATTATTATTGTATTTCATATAGTTGATTGATCATTTAATTCAAATTTTTCAAGCTCAAAAGTGATCTCCTCCACCTTTTGATTTCATATTGTACTATTCTAAACATCCTTAATTTTTAAATCATCTATGTTATTGAAATATTTTTTGAAAATACATGAATTAAAAAGGGGTGTATTATTTTTATTTGGTTAAGTAACTACCATTTCCCCCCTTTTAGACCATAATTCCATTAATTTTGTAAAACTATTAATTTTTATTTAGAAAATTATTACTTTAGAGAAATAGTTTTCTCCATCATGGATATAATTTAATTATCTAATTATATCGAACATTATCCAACTGAAATGATGTAATTTTGAAACTCATTCAGAAATTTCTTCTATGAATTTTAACTTTATGTAATTTTTCTTCAAGGTATTTAAATTAGTTATTCCTAGAAACAATATTTTCAATAGTAATATCATTATATTATATCTTACTTCAATTATTTCACTAATATCATCCATCTTTTTTGAAAAAATCAATTCCTTCACGATAGACTTCTTCACATGAGATGCATAAATAGTTTTCTTCAATGATTCATTTTAATTTTTCTAAGAGGTTATTCCCTTAAAATATTTTTATTTACCTTAAATAAAATCATTAGATCATTTCATAATCATAACACATTTGGAATATCTTTATTATTATCTTATTTGATCATTCCATGTTCTTATATAGGGTATTCTTTAATCTATCTTGTTTGAGCCATAAAATATAAAAAAAATTAAACCTATAAGTCCACCTCTTATCTTTCACTCTACAAATAATAATATGACATAACATGTTTTGAGATTAAATTAATTTTATTTATTGAATTATATTTTCTATTTAATTTATAGAATTCTCCTTCATTCTAACCACTTAGAAATTTAAATATCCTTAATGATATTTTAGATTGATCATGTAGTTACTCTTTTTAATTATTCTTAAGGAAACATGATGAATCTTTTCTAGAATTTCTTTAATTAAAATAATTAAAATGTTGTTGTTATTTTCATATAAATTTTCCACATGTCATGAATTTGAATAAAAATGATATGAATCCATATAAATTCTGAGAAATATATTTATTTCAAAAATAATTATCGTGATAATTATAACACCCTATTATTTTAATTTATTATTTCTTTTAAATGAGCTATATGTGTTTGATTTATTTCATTATTTTCTACACTGAACTGAAAGAAAATTATGATATATTTAGATAAACATTTACATAATAATTTGGAATCATAAAAATTATCCATTGAATAGGAATGAATTAATATGAGTAATTGCTTTTTGAAATATATGTATAATGAAAAAAAAGATGTTTTTAATATTAAATAAATTTAGTTAGTTATAACATCCCAAGTAAATAAATAATAATACATTTGAATGTTTATTAATATTTTTTAATTATATAATAATTTTTATTTAACTGGGGTGTTATGTTTGATAGCATAACCAATACGCAACAGCGGGTTTCTTTGAAATCTTATGTTCCACACTAATAATATAATATTATTATTTTAAATGATAGTTAACTCCTAGCCATTGTATCAGCAAGAATGAATATAAATAATTAAAATATGATTATACATGTTTTTAAAATGTTTTAACATTTATCTAATAAACTTTAGAGGCTTAAAATGTGAATGAATCTGTGCATAAATATTATCATATTCTTTAAAAATGCCAATTTACCACCTTTTGATGGTGAACCCTCTATAAATCTAGTTTTGGTCATTTTTATAGGTTCTATTTGACAAAATAAAATTCTTATTTATATTTGGGACATCAAAATTTACTTTGGGTAAATTTTTCATATTTTCTGATAAAGTTCATTTTTTAATGAATAGTGATAAATACTGTATTTTAATTCAAAAGTGCCTTTTAATAAAATTTATTTATATGAATAGATTATCTTTTAAATTGGTTATAAAGTGTAATTAGAATATATTTTCACTATTTAATCCAATTTTGGATATTGAAAGTAATTTCACTTAGAAATTGGAAATAAACAAGTGTCAATCTTTTAATAGTTATTATTTCTTAAAAAAACGCTTTTAGTTTTGATAGCTAGAATTAATTTTAAATTAATTTCTGCCACTTATGTGTTTTGAATTTATAAAAATTGATTTAATATTTGGAATAAGTAGGTCCAAATTGTGTAAATATGTAACTTTTATTTTTAGACAATTGAAATATTTACTTCGGCAAATATTTTATTTACCATGATTAAAGGGTAAATATATTAAATAAGGTTAAAATATAATATTATAATAATATTTAATTACCTTAGCATGTGTCCTAATCAATTGGCTGATTCATATCTGAAAAAGGACATGCTTGGGTCGAATTTGGGACCCCATGGAGCCACATGGGAGTAATAATGATACTTTATATTAATTAATTTAATGTAAAGACAAAAATGACATAAACAAATATCTTTTAGTAAATAAATTTTTACATGAGGTTATATAAGTTATATTTTTGACTATAAATATTCATTGTAAATCTAAAAATATTTCTTACGACATTTTATTTTGTTTATAATTTTTGGACATCAAATAAATTAAATTATTTATGACACAATAATGATGTAATATTTGCCTCATTAATAAATGATTTAAATAAATAAGATTATAAATATTAAAAAAATGTACAAAACCTGTAAAAGTCTCATTGGATGATTTTATTTTGACCATGAGTGATCTTAACTTTGAATTTAACGATTAGGTGACCTTTTGAAACCGAATATGTGGTTATGATAAAATAATTGTTTCAAACTTTCCTAAAGATCCCCTCCTCTCCCTTATAAAAATACATCGGTTTTAACCCATTTATCACACTTATCAAGACTTTACATCAAGAAAAATCAGCTCCAATAATCTCCCAAGACCCCTCTCTCCATCCTAGAAGCCTTACCATAGGGATAAAATACTTCATGAAACCCTTTTGGTTCAAACTGAATGGAGTTAACCGATTTAAAAGTAACGTCTTCTCTTAAGTTCTTTTGTATTATTTTACTTCTCCAACCCCATAAAATATTTTTATTACTTTATTTTATAACAACACTAGTATCTCCAATATACTAATATGTTGTTATAATAATGATTATAACTAAACTTACACACACTTCCATCTAATGGGTGAAAAAAATATTATTTCTGTGGATGGAAAACTAACACCTCACAAAACGATGATTGTTCGATTATCTCCTACCACCTATCATGGTGTCCATTATGATGGAACTTTATTTATATATGATATAAATTATTTCTATGTTTTATTTATGCCTCTTAATCTTCCATTTATATAATTCCTTTATAGTTTCTATTATGGGTAAACGTGATAATTTCATTTGAGAAAGTGCGGAATACCGCCCCCTCAAAGTGATATGAATCATTAATGCCATATGTGGGACATATAACAGATGTAGTTAATTATATTATACATAATATTATACTAGAATTATAATATATCAATGTATATTTATTTATTTATTCCATTAAAATATGAAATAGAAATGAAAGTAACGTTCATGCGCATGTATGGATTACCGTCTCCATGAATGGTGCATTTCATTTCTTATCTCCAAATGTTATGTACTATTATAAATACATGTATATACTATATATATATGATATATATGTTGGGACCAGGTTGAATGAAGATGAAAGTTTGAAGAGTTAGCTTTTGCAGAGTGTTGTATTTTGTTGTCAAAGGCGATAAATCAATACACTTTGTAGAAGGATCATAAATCAGATGATGCTTTGCTGGTATGTATTTCACACAAATCATGAGTTAGGAGAACTTGTGATGCAAGCCTTATGAAGGAAAGGGAGAGAAACGATGATGCCAGTCATATAATGTTATGATTGGAAGGAATGATGCTGCTGGAAGATAGGAAAGATTCAGTTCCCATTGCAACTCTGACGATGCTTAAGCTGATCTATCAAAGGATAAATATCACGATAGTGGGATTCGTGATAAGAGAAGAAGAATGGTTATGGGAAGCAGTAAAGAGATAAAATGGAAAAGCAATAGACAATCTGGGGATGGCAGAAAAGCACAGTTTAAGGTGGCGCCGTTTTCCAGTGTTTGCCAAATTTTAGGGCCTGAAAATCGGGAGATGAAGAAATGTGCTTGGCAATGGATGTTGCACATACAATTGAAGATGGTTTATACGTGAAAAAGATTTATTCAAGGTCAGAACTATGAAAAATGACAAAGGCATGGAGTGCGCGGAAATTTAGGCATGTTTCGCGCAAAAATAAAGTGGTGCGCGCAATATCTGCGGGATGCGCGAAATAGTAGCGGGTTGCGCGAAAAATCTGCGGGATGCGCGGAATATTGGCATTGTGCACGAAATTGAGGAATGAAGTTTTCGCGCAAATGATGGTTAGAGATCAGAAGATCAAAAATTGGCAAAGGCATAAAATGCGCGAAATATTGGAGCAGTGCGCGAAATCTGATGTTGCAGGAAAGATTGGGTTTGCACGCAATGTGGAACGTGGTGCGGAATTTTGCGCGCAATTGGTGCTTCATGCTTAGAACGATGAAATATGGCAAAGTCATGAGGTGCGCGGAATATTGAAGCATGGCGCGAAATATGAAGTTGCATAAAAGAGTTTTTACGCGCATGGAGGAGGTTTTACGCGCGGATTAGTGTTTTTTGCGCGGGTTCAAAAATGCCTATAAATATGAGGCTAAACCTTGTTAGTTTTTAATGCTCGACACTTAGAAGAAATCCCGAGCTCTGGTGCGCGTAAATTATACGCTAAGTGAGTTGCGCGAAAAGAGGAAAAGTTGTGCGTAAAAGGAAAGTTGCGCGAAAACGTTTTTCGTGCCAAAAGGGAATTTTACGCGCAAGCCATTTGAATTGCGCGCAAGGCACCCTAAAGGCTGCGCGAAATATCTGGGGTCTTTGCACGTATTCAGTTGTGCACAAGAGAGTTCTTACCGGCTTCTGGGTAAGAAAGTGAAGATTTGTACTTCGAAAAATACATATGTTTAATAGTAAAGAAGCACTGAAACATTGTGTTATCCTATTTGTGCTAAGAGGGAGCACACGCACTATTGGATTGTTTTCAAAGTGCTGCATGAGTGTAAGGGTATATCCTACTCCTTGTATTCCACATCAAAGGATTGTTTTCTAGTGGATTGTGTGGTACTGGATTATTTCCGTACCATACCAAGGACGTAGCTACTCTTGTTGAGTAGTGAACCTTGTAAATCTTGTGTTCCTGTGGATGTGTGTGTTCAGCAGGGAAGAAACTCTTTAACAGGAGGCGAAGGTTGTTTCAAAAAGGGGAAACTTAAAAAGAAAAAGATATCACTGATTCACCCCCTCCCCCTCTCAGTGATACTTGGATCCGGATTGGGAACTTCAATTGGTATCAGAGGGAGGTTGCCTTCGTTTACTCTTTGTTGAAGTGTTTGAAGAGAAGTTGTGATGGAAAATCTAAATTGTGTGAATAGTAAGGGGATTCCAATCTTCGATGGAAAGAACTATCACATCTGGAAGGACAGAATGATGCTGTATCTTATGTCTCTTGGATATGAAGTTCTTGAAACTACAACAGATGGATTTCCTGATATTGATGACAAGGTCCCTCTTACTCCCGTCGATAAGAAGAATCTTGAGAATGATGGAAGAGCTAAAAATGCATTACTCTCATCACTTTCTGAGAGTGAGTTTTTAAGAGTGAAAGGCGTCACTACTGCTAAAGGCATCTGGGATAAGCTAATGAATATCTATGAAGGAAATATAAAAGTGAAGAAGGCAAAACTAAAAATCTGGAGGCTGAAGTATGAAGACTTGAAAATGGGAGAATCTGAATCTGTTGGGGAATTCTTTACCAGAGTTAATGACATTGTCAGTACAATCAGATTTCTTGGTGAAAAGTTAGAAGATGATACAGTTGTTGAAAAGATCCTGAGAATTCTGCCTGACAAATTTGATGCTAAAGTTTCTTCACTAGAAGACAGAGATCCGGAAACATTATCTCTGGATGATTTGCATAGTACTCTCATCACTTATGAGATGAGAAGAGAGAAGACCATGAATAGCAAAGCAAAAACTGATAGAGAAATGTCTTTCAGGGCAGAAAAGAAAGAGAAGTCGAAGAAAATTCTTATTAATGAAGAAGCTGGTGAATCCAACTCTGAAAATGAGGTATGTCAAAATTTTGATGAAATTATATCCTTGTTTTCTAAAAATGTTAAAAGAGGCACAGGGAAATACAAAGGGAAACTCCCTTTGAAATGTTTTGAAAGTGGAGCAGTTGGCCACTTTGCGGCTAATTGCCCTCAAAAGGGGAAAGATGCCGAAAGTGATGAAGAAGACAGAGGACCAAGAAGGTCATGGAAGAAACAGGATCGAAAAGATAAATATTCTGGTAGAAGTCAGAATAAAAAGTTCTTTAAATCAAAAAGAAGAAGCTTTTTGTCAAAAGATAAGGAAGATGATGATAGCGAGACTGAATCAGAAAAATCTGCTACTGAAAAAACTAGAGAGAGTACCTTTTTTGCAACAGTGAATAATGATGATTATGAGAGTAGTAGTACTGAAGAAGAAGAAGAGACTCAACTTGAACAGTATCTGAAAGAAGAGCTGAAGGAATGTTTGAGGAAGATCAGAAAACTTGAGAAAGAAAACAACAAGTTAATAAAAGAAAATTCCACATTAAACAATCAAGAAGGTTTTACAGATGATAAAATCATGATGGAAAAATAGATTGATGATCTGAAAAATTCTCTTGAGAATACAAAGAATCGTAATGATCATCTTGAAGTGAAGTTGAAGGCAAAAGAAGAAGAGTTGGAACTTGTCCAACAAAAACTGCATAAAGCTAAAGAAATGAATATCAGTTCCAAAAATTCTATCTCAGAAGTAGGGGAATGTTCCAGTAAGAGTGAACCAAAAAGGGATCTACAAAACTTACCTTCAAAGGTTGAAATGAAAGACAAAACTGGTTCTGATAAGAACAAGGCTGGAAAGACAAAGTATGTGGTCAAAATCAACAATACAGAAAAATCAGAAGTGCATAAAAATCTTGAGTCAAGAAAAGCTTCTAATACTTCTGGTACTATTGAATTTGAGCTGAAAAAGAGAGTTACAAATGAAAATATGATGGTTTTTCAGAAGCGTGTTCACAACTCCATTCAGACTAAAAGTTTCAGAGGTAAATATTCTTTCTATGGATACTGCTGGTATTGTGGTGGATTCGGACACATGGAAAGTATGTGTTGGTTTAACCAACAACATTACAACTTTTCCAAAAGTTTTGAAGGACAAGGATTGAGGGGGAGTCAACGCTTTCAAAATAGAAGATCTCCAAATAAGTTTCAGAAAATATCTGAGAAGACTGGTGTGAAAGTTGGGAATAGATTCCAACCACTGGAAACTTATTTCGAAAGATGTGATCAACCCGGACATCTTGCTAAGGGCTGCCTTAGTGTGTTACCAGAGCAACAAAAGTTTGTTAATAATCCTCAGAAGACAGAGGTTTTAAAATACAAAAGGGACAAGTATGATAAGTCTGAAAAGAAAGAATGCATGGTTCTCTGGCCAGAACACATTGATTTGGCTAGGAAATTAGATGAAGCAAAACAGAAAGTGAAGGAAAAGGAAGAACAAAAAGCACTTGTTGTTGAAACAACTTTGAAGGCTACCAAAGGAGAACGTCCATGGATTCTTGATAGTGGATGTTCATCTCATATGACAGGAGACTTAAAGCTGCTGAAGAATGTGAAAGACTTTAAAGAAGGAACCGTGACATTTGGAAATGATGAATCTCTAAGGATCAAAGGTGTTGGATCAGCCATCATTGGAAAAGAAAAGATGAAATCCAGAAAAACACTATATGTTGATGGACTAAAACACAACCTGCTCAGTGTGTCACAACTCTATGATGAGGGCAACAAAGTAATCTTCAGAAAAGATGGATTTGTTGTAAAAAGTGAAAATGATGGAAACATAGTTACAAGGGGCCAACGTACAAGAGGGAATTTGTTCCAAGTTGGGGATGGACAGAACTCTTGTTACATGAGTGTGGTGGATGAAAATAAATTATGGCATAAAAGGCTGGGGCATATGTGTCAGAGAAATATGTGCAAGTTGTCAAAGAGAGAAAGTGTTCGGGATATGCCTGATTTATCAAGAGAAAGAGATTGGTACTGCACTATTTGTGAGAAAGGGAAGATTTCTAATTCTATGCACAAGAGAGTTGAAATTCGCTCAAAAAGACCCTTAGAACTCATACACTCAGATATATGTGGGCCAATGAGCAAGCAATCTTCAAATGGAGATAAGTACTTCATTACTTTCATTGATGACTTTACTCGCATTACTTGTGTTATGTACATGAGACATAAGTCAGATGCTCTAACAATGTTTAAGAGTTTCAGAAGGAAAGCAGAGAAAGAATGTGAGTATTCAGTGAAGAAGTTGAGAACTGATAATGGTGGTGAGTATAAGAATAAAGAGTTTGAAAGTTATCTTGAGAAACATGGAATTCGGCATGAGTTTAGTTCACCATACACACCTCAACAAAATGGGGTGGCTGAAAGAAAGAATCGAAGTTTGGTGGAAATGGGGAGAACTATGTTACTTGAACATAGTCTCTCTCATTATTATTGGAGGCAAGCCATGAGCACTGCTGTGTATATTCAGAACCGGTGTTTCTATAGGCCAAACTCAGATATGACTCCATATGAAATGTTCTATGGAAAAACTCCAAGTCTGAAACACTTGAGAGTCTTTGGGAGTCCATGTATTATAAAGAAGAAAGGTGGAAATCTGGGAAAGTTCGAGCAAAGAGAAGATGATGGAATTTTTCTTGGCTATGCTCTAGAAGGAAGAGGATATAGATGCCTCAATAAAGAAACAGGAAGAATTATTGATTCTTCATATGTAAAAGTTGTTGAAAGTGCTGAGAAAGAAAAGCAGTCATATGTTGATGTGGAAGTCGAGCGGGATAGAGAAGATTTTGTTAACAATTCTGATAATGTTTCAGAATTTGTTCATCCTACTCAAGAAGAGGAATCTGACTCAGAAATATCAAGTGATGAGGATGAAGTTCAAACAACTCATCCTAGGTTGAGGAAACAAGTGGAGGCTCAGAACATTATTGGAGATAAAAATCAGAGGGTTCAAACAAGAAGAACAACAAATGCTATATCACATACTTCTCTTTATTCGAAAGTTGAACCGAATGATGTAAATGAAGCATTTGAGCATCCAGAATGGGTTCATGCTATGAATGAAGAGCTTGATCAGATAGAGAAGAACAATACTTGGGAACTTGTGCCCAAGCCGGACAACAAGAACATTATTGGTACAAAGTGGGTTTTTCGAAACAAGCTGAATGAAGAAGGTAATGTAATAAGAAACAAGGAAAGATTGGTCTGCAAAGGGTATTCACAAATTGAAGGAATTGACTTTGATGAAACCTTTTCTCCAGTAGCTCGACTAGAAACAATCAGAATATTTCTTGCCATTGCTGCACAACGAGGTTACAAAATCTTTCAAATGGATGTAAAATCTGCATTCTTGAATGGTGATCTTGATGAGGAAGTTTACATTGATCAACCTTGTGGATTTGTTATTGGGAAAGATGAAAGCTATGTGTGCAGGTTGAAGAAGGCTCTGTATGGGCTAAAATAGGCTCCGAGAGCATGGTATTCTAAATTAGATACTTGCTTGAAGAAGATGAACTTTAAGAAAGGGAGAGTTGACAGCAATCTCTACATCAAGAAATGTCAGGAGTTTTCACTGATCGTTATTGTTTGTGTCGATGATATTATATTTGCTGGAAATAATGAAAGATCATGTGAAAAATTTGCTGAGGAGATGAAGAAGTTATTTGAGATGTCCATGCTAGGTGAAATGAAGTACTTTCTTGGGTTACAAATTTCACAGAAGAAGGATCATGTTTTTCTGTCTCAAGAAAAGTATGTTAAGGAACTTCTGAAGAAGTTTGGCATGGAAAATTCGAAACCAGTTTCCACACCGATTTCAGTGGGAACCAAGTTGTCTAAAGATGGAGAAGGAAAGGAAGTTGATCAGAAAGAGTTTCAAAAACTGATTGGAAGTCTGCTATATTTGACTGCCTCAAGACCCGACATCGTCTATGCTGTTACTTTATGTGCGAGATTTCAGAGTGCTCCTAAAGAATCACATATTATTGCTGGAAAAAGAATTCTCAGATATATCAAAGGCACAACAAACTTTGGAATCCGGTATGACGGCTCTGAAAATATTGATCTATTTGGGTATTCTGATGCTGATTGGGCAGGAAATGTTGATGATCGAAGATCCACATCTAGTGGAGTATTCTTTCTAGGAAAAAGCCGTGTTAGTTGGCATACCAAGAAACAGAATTCAGTAACTCTTAGCACAGCTGAGGCTGAGTATGTTGCTACTACTCAAGATGCAACTCATCTAATGTGGATGAAGACTCAGCTGGAAGATCTACTTGTTGAAGTAAAGCTACCATTACTCTTGGGTTGTGATAATCAGAGTGCAATCAATCTTACAAGAAATCCAGTACAACATTCTCGTTCAAAACACATTGATATAAAGTACCACTTCATCAAAGAGCAGGTTGAAAAGAATGAACTGAGGCTGGAGTATGTTCCTACATCTGAACAAATTGCTGATATATTTACAAAACCGTTACCGAAGGAACCATTTTCAAAGTTGAGGTTGAACATGGGTGTACAACCTCCTTCTCATCAAGGTTAAGGTACATGTTTCTATCCCCTCTCTCGTCTTAGCTTTGGATAGTGTTGTCAAGGGGGAGAATTGTTTCATAAATCTATCCATAAGGAAGAATGTATTAAGGGAGAGTTGTGGGTAAGCTGTGAATTCATCATGTATGTGAGTGAACTATTCTAACTATTTGTTGGAGTGGTTGTAGGAAACAAAGTTGTTTTACAGGAAAGTTGAAGAAGTAAAAGATTTCAAGATGTTCTGAAGAAGGATGAGGAGGTATGTTCATGAGATTTTACAGTCACTGCTTTTGGACAGCATGGTTTTGGCTGTCAATAAATCTTGTTTCCTACAATGAGTTTGCTCATGTAGGCTTAGATTTGTTGATAAGTAATCCATTGCAAAAGGTTTCAAAATTCAGTGATTTATGAATCTTTGTTGACAAAAAAATCCAAAGGGGGAGATTGTTGGGACCAGGTTGAATAAAGATGAAAGTTTGAAGAGTTAGCTTTTGCAGAGTGTTGTATTTTGTTGTCAAAGACGATAAATCAATACACTTTGTAGAAGGATCATAAATCAGACGATGCTTTGCTGGTATGTATTTCACACAAATCATGAGTTAGGAGAACTTGTGATGCAAGACTTATGAAGGAAAGGGGGAGAAACGATGATGCCAGTCATATAATGTTATGATTGGAAGGAATGATGCTGCGGGAAGATAGGAAAGATTCAGTTCTCATTGCAACTCTGACGATGCTTAAGCTGATCTATCAAAGGATAAATATCACGATAGTGGGATTCGTGATAAGAGCAGAAGAATGGTTATGGGAAGCAGTAAAGAGATAAAATGGCAAAGCAATAGACAATCTGGGGATGGCAGAAAAGCACAGTTTAAGGTGGCGCCGTTTTTCAGTGTTTGCCAAATTTTAGGGCCTGAAAATCGGGAGATGAAGAAATGTGCTTGGCAATGGATGTTGCACATACGATTGAAGATGGTTTATACGTGCAAAAGATTTATTCAAGGTCATAACTATGAAAAATTAAAAAGGCATGGAGTGCGCGGAAATTTAGGCACGTTTCGCGCAAAAATAAAGTGGTGCGCGCAATATCTGCGGGATGCACGAAATAGTAGCGGGTTGCGCGAAAAATCTGCGGGATGCGCGGAATATTGGCATTGTGCGCGAAATTGCGGAATGAAGTTTTCGCGCAAATGATGGTTAGAGATCAGAAGATCAAAAATTGGCAAAGGCATAAAATGCGCGAAATATTGGAGCAGTGCGTGAAATCTGATGTTGTAGGAAAGATTGGGTTTGCGCGCAATGTGGAACGTGGTGAGGAATTTTGCGCGCAATTGGTGCTTCATGCTTAGAATGATGAAAGATGGCAAAGGCATGAGGTGCGTGGAATATTGAAGCATGGCGCGAAATATGAAGTTGTATAAAAGAGTTTTTACGCGCATGGAGGAGGTTTTACGCGCGGATTAGTGTTTTTCGCGCGGGTTCAAAAATGCCTATAAATATGAGGCTAACCCTTGTTAGTTGTTAATGCTCGACACTTAGAAGAAATCCCGAGCTCTGGTGCGCGTAAATTATACGCTAAGTGAGTTGCGCGAAAAGAGGAAAAGTTGCGCGTAAAAGGAAAGTTGCGCGAAAACGTTTTTCGCGCCAAAAGGGAATTTTACGCGCAAGCCATTTGAATTGCGCGCAAGGCACCCTAAAGGCTGCGTGAAATATCTGGGGTCTTCGCACGTATTCAGTTGTGCACAAGAGAGTTCTTACCGGCTTCTGGGTAAGAAAGTGAAGATTTGTACTTCGGAGAATACATCTGTTTAATAGTAAAGAAGCACGGAAACATTGTGTTATCCTATTTGTGCTAAGAGGGAGCACACGCACTATTGGATTGTTTTCAAAGTGCTGCACGAGTGTAAGGGTATATCCTACTCGTTGTATTCCACATCAAAGGATTGTTTTCTAGTGGATTGTGTGGTACTGGATTATTTCTGTACCATACCAAGGACGTAGCTACTCTTGTTGAGTAGTGAACCTTGTAAATCTTGTGTTCCTGTGGATGTGTGTGTTCAGCAGGGAAGAAACTCTTTAACAGGAGGCGAAGGTTGTTTCAAAAAGGGGAAACTTAAAAAGAAAAAGATATCACTGATTCACCCCCTCCCCCTCTCAGTGATACTTGGATCCTGATTGGGAACTTCAATATATGATATCTAAATAATGAATATAATTCTAGAGAAAGTGGACTATTGACTACATGGAAAACTTCTAAATATATGGTGTTCATTTTTGACTCAAGTACCTAATATCGACCAAACAACCATTATTAATGTAAATTATTAAGTAATGTTTATAACGTCGTAATAAGTGATATAAAAGGAATAAAAACTTGAAATATGTTCTTAATCAATTATAAATTAACTTTAGTTTATTATTTAGGAAATTAAATGACAAACGGGTCAAGTCGTACATGAGGTAAGGGACTTCGTCTCAATCTCCTTTCATTGAGGCATATTTTGTTTTAATGCACAATTTTATTTTATACACTTTATAAACACCTTTGAATTTTCATTTCATTCAATGGGAATATTTTTCTATGAACCATTTTACTAAATAAAAAAAATGTTTCTTTTTAACGTACGCGGTGACAACGAACTTTCCACCGCGGTGAGTATTATTTGATCTCTATCTTACTTAACAAAACATAATGTTTTCAAAAGGAAAATAAATACCATATAATGTTTTACGTAATTTGTTATTGAAAATGGTTTTGATAATGGATTTTTTATGTCAATATATTTAAATGATATATTGTGATTATAATGTGGAAATTTTATTATTACATTATGTTTATTTTATTTGTTATGAATACGTAATGGTTATTGTGAATTGTTTACATATACGGGTGATTTCATGATAAACCTAGGGTGGGTGAGCCCGAGATAGCGCTCCAATGCATTGGGTAACATGACAGAGGTAAACGTGAATGTTTCTCCTAAGATATTTAGGGAATATATTGTAATGGGTATTCCAAATTTAACTCCCCATGTAGCTGTGATAGCTATGATATATGTATGATATTGATGCCACAAATTACATTTATGATTTATGTTTTCAATGTGTTATTCATAAATCCTAGGATTTCACGAGGTATGCTAAAGAGCTTTCTTTATGTATGTAAGGATGAACTAAATGTTTTCATTATTTGTTTTATAACCCTTACTAAGCTTTTTATACCCATCCCATATATTGAAATGTTATCCACAAGACTTAAAGATGAATAGGGTCAAAGATGGGATCAAGGAAAAGTCATGCTGTCTAAAACATGGAATAATACATGACTCTTTTTTTCAAGTGATTTTATTTTGTGAAAAAATGGAAACTGAGTAGAAATTTATACTTTTTAATCTTTCGAGATGTAATAGTTATGTCCTAATTCTATAAAACTCTAAACCTGAAAAGATCTTCAATGTGAATTATTCATTTAATTCAATATTATGTAATATTTTAAGGCCAGGTCCATATAGTTGGTATCATAGGTCAATTTAGATATCTTTATGAGTTAGGGTATTGGTAAATTAAAATCCATAAATTAATTTATGTTAATATTGAAATGATATAGCATTTACATATTACCATGTTGCCTTGCCTAAGAAATATTTGTGTTCAGAATTGTCTCCTGTAGAGGAAACATGGCAGCTTGGTTGGGACGACATCAGGAGGAAGACATCCTTGCAAATCAGCAACCTAAGATGGTCTGAATCGGAACTGAACAGTTTCTTTCAGTGATGGAATTGTTGACTCAGGCTATAAATAGTTGTAGTATCCATGCATGAGATCAGCCAGATCAACCACAAATGAACATGTTAGTAGTAGAGCATTTCATGAGGCAGCATCCCCCATCATTCAGAGGATCATCTAACCATGTGCTAACACAAGGCTGGATTAAAGCACTGGAGAAAATTTTTGATTTCATGTATTGTTCCGAACACCAAAAGGTAAGTCTTGTTATTTACCATTTTGAAGGTGAAGCTGATCAGTGGTGGTCGATGGTGAAAAATATCAGGGATAGTGAGGAAATTGATGCACTTGAATGGGATGAATTAGAAGGTATATTCCTTGAGAAATATTTTCCAAAGGTGGTTCGACTTAGGATGGAAAAACAATTCCTAGAATTGAGGTAGGAGGATGACTCAGTGGATGCTTATAAAGAAAAATTCACTCGACTCCCAAGGCATGCTTTGAATTTCATTGTAGATCTTGATAGTAAAATCAAATGTTTTTACTTAGGATAAAATACAAACTATCGATGTGATTTAGCTTCTCGTGATTTCAAAAGTATTGAAAAACTTGTTCATTGTTCGAAGAATGTGGAAATTGAGTTTGCTGATGATCAGGTGTTCTTTGACAAACAACAGAACAAGAGGCCGAGGGGGCAGGTGAAAGGGAAGAACTCTTCAAAAATGTCTGATGGTAAGAAACTTAAGTTTATATTTTTTTGATAATTGTGTTAAAAATCATGCTGGGGAATGTCTTTTAAATTTTGGTAAGTGTTACCGATGTGGTAAAATAGGACATAAGGCACGAAATTGCACTGAAAAAGATAAAGGTAATGGTAATACAGAATGTGATTTAAATTTAGTAAAATGTTTTAAGTGCAATAAAATGGGCCATTATGAAAATGAGTGTCCAATGAAGAACTCAATTGAGGGAAAGCAGTCATACTAGTGGTAGAAAGGGGTGGTGAAATCCTTTGAAACTACTTTAGCAGATGTTGGGTCATCAAATGAAGTAGTATCTGGTACACTGTTTATTTTTTCAGATTATGCCAATTTGTTGTTTGATTTAGGGTATACACACTTGTTCATTTCTGAGAATTTTTCTAGTAAATTGGGAATTCCATCTCAAGATATGAATACAGAACTTATAGTAAAAACACCTGGAGAAAATATTGTACCTACAAAATTCTTGTCCTTGTGTGCTGAAATATTCTACCTACAAACTTTATTGTTTTTCCTCTAGTAGTGTTTGATGTTATTTTGGGTATGGATTGGATTTCTGTTTATCATTCTAAGATTGACTGAAGAGATAAAGAGGTTTATTTTTAAAAAGATTTTCAGTTTGTGTACAAGAATAAACCCTTACTTTTGATAATATATCACGAAGCTGAGAAACTAATAAAAGATGGAAATGAATGTTACCTTGCATATATTGTTTAAAATAAAAGAAGTGTTGAGATTAATGATGTGCCAGTAGAAAATGAGTACCTTTATGTTTTTTCTAATGATTATCCTAGTATTATACCTAATCGGGAAGTTGAATTTACTGTTGACTTAGTTCCTCATGCTAAACCAATTTCAAAACCCCCTTATTGAATGGCTTAAGTTAAACTTTTAGAGTTAACGAAGCAATTGCAGGAGTTATCAAATAAAGGTTTCATTCAACCTAGCACATCACCATGGGGTGCTCCAATCTTATTTGTTAAAAAAAATATGGTTCAATGAGACTTTGAATTGATTATAGAGCATTGAATAACATAATTGTTAAGAACAAGTATCCTTTGCCTCATATTGATGATTTGTTTGATCAGCTCTAGGGAGATCAGTATTTTTCAATGATTGATTTGAGGTAAGGGTACCATAAGTTGAAAGTGAATGAAGCAGACAATCTAAAGACCATAATTCATACTATATATGGCCATTATGAATCTGTAGTTATGCCATTTGGGTTAACCAATGCACCTACTGTATTCATGGATCTTATGATTAGAATTTTCCCTGAGTTCGTGGATAAGTTTGCGGTGGTGTTCATTGATGATATTTTGGTTTTTTATAAAAGTAAAGAGGATTATGAAAGTCATTTAGGGGTTTTCATGATAACCTTAAAAGAAAAGAAATTGTATGGTAAATTTAGTATGTGTGAGTTTTTGATAAAACAAATTTCATTCCTAAGTTAAATTATTTCAAAAAATGGAATAACTCTTAATCCTTCTAAAACAAAATTTGTTGAAGAATGGCCAAGACCCACAAATATAACCAAGATTCATAGTTTTCTTGGTTTGGAAGGTTATTACAGAAGGTTTTTCAAAAAGTTTTCAATTTTATCTAGTCCAATGACTAAATTAACTCAAAAAAATTTATGTTCAACAAGACAAAAGAATGTGATGATTGTTTTCACAAATTGAAAAGAATATTGGGGAATATTCTAGTTTTGGAACTACCTTCCAGAAATTGCGAGTTTGTTATCTACAGTGATGCTTCGTTAAAAGGACTTGGTTATGTCTATAAGAAGAATGATCAGGTAATTTCTTATGCTTCATGTCAGTAGAAACCTCATGATTTAAATTACCCTACACATGATTTGGAATTAGTTTCTGTTGTTTTTTCTTTCAAAATTTGGAGGCATCATTTTTATGGAGAGAAATGTGAAATATACACTGACCAAAAAATTTTGAAGTATATATTCACTCAAAAATAATTGAACATGAGATATATTAGTTGTTTGGAAGTAATCAAGTATTATGATTGCACAATCCATTACCATCCAGGAAAGGCAAATAATGTGGCTGATGCTTTGAGTCAAAAAACTAATATTTCATTAACCATGCTATATTTGGAACAAAATCCTTTGGTTATTGATTCGATGAACATTGGCATAGAATTTGTTCGTACATGAAATTCTTATGATTTGTTTTAGGTGTCAGTGGAATCATCTCTATCAGACGAAATTAAGTGAGGGCATAAAGAAGATAGTGAGTTACAGAAAAAATTAGAGTTGGTTCAAAAGGGTATGTTTCATGAATTTAACATTGATAATGATTGTGTTTTGAGGTTTGGGGAAATATTAAGTGTGCCTTGTGATTCATAGTTGAAGAATGAGTGGTTATGTGATGCTCACAGTTCCCTTTTTTCTGTTCATCCTGGCAGTACTAAGATGTACAGAGATCATTGGTAGTATTACTAGTGGGATGGAATGAAAAAATATATTACTGATTTTACTGTGAAGTGTTTGACTTGTCAACAGGTTAAAGTAGAGTAACATTTACCGAAAGGGATGCTTTAGACTTTACCGGTGCCAAAGTGGAAATGGGAAAATATATCCATGGAATTCATTGTGGGATTACCAAATACATCTAGAGGAAACAATTAAATCTAGGTTATTGTTGATCAATTGACTTAATATTTTCATTTTATTACTATTCGATATACTTTGTCTCTAGACCAACTTTCTCGGTTGTATGTTAAAGAGATAGTAAGGTTGTATGGTTTTCCCCTCTCCATTTTATCTGATCGTGATCCCAGGTTTTACTTCAATATTTTGGGAAGTCCTTCAGAAGTCATTGGGTACTGAATTAAATTTTAGTAAAGGTTTTCATTCTTAATCAGATGGGCAGTTAGAATGAAAAATTCTGACCTTAGAGGATATGTTATGAGCCTGTTCACTAGATTACCGGGAAGTTGGGACCAACATATTTCTTTGGTTGAATTATTATATAATAACATTTTTCATTCAAGTATACAGACGGCTTCATTTGAGGCATTATATGTAATGCGTTGTTGAACTCCAGCTTTTTTGGATGTAGTAGGTGAAAGAAAGCTGATGGGACCAGAATTCTTAAATGAGATGGTAGAAAAGGTTCAGTTGATTCAGAAGAACATGAGACCAGCTCAGAGAAGGAATAAAATCTATGAGGATAATCAGAGGAAGGATCTATCTTTTGAGGTAGGTGAACATGTCTTTCTCAAAGTTTCTTTGTGGAAAAGAGTGATGTGTTTTAGTAAGAAGGTAATGTTGAGTTCGAGGGTCATTGGACCTTATGAAATCCTGGAGAAAGTTGGATCAGTTGCATACAGAGTGGATTTAACCCAAATTTTATCTCAGGTACACAATATTTTTCATGTTTCAATATTGAGAAAGTATATGCCAGATCCATCTCATGTTTTAAGCCCAGAGGTTGTTCAGTTGGAAGAGAATCTCTCCTATGAGGAACATCTAGTCCAGATTCATGACCATAGAGAGAAAGTGTAGCAGAATAACATAATTTTTCTGGTAAACTTTTTGTGTAAAAACCATATGGTTAAAGACCAACGTGGGAATCAGAAAATGTTATGTGGTATAAATACCCCCACTTATATGATAAGTGAATAAAAACTGCCAGGATTCAATTCCCAAAAGGGGGATGGATGTAACATCAAAGTAAATAAATAATAATTTATTTGAATGTTTATTAATATTTGTGAATAAAATATTAATTTTACTTTAAAGGTAATTTTATGTTTGATAGCGTACCCAATACGCAACAACAGGTTTCTTTGAAATCTTATGTTGAAAACTAATAATATAATAATATTATTTTAAATGGTAGTTAACACCTAACCATTGTATCTATGGGAATCAATAGAACTAACTACATTATGATTATACATGTTTGTAAAATGTTATTACATTTATCTAATAAAAGTTAGAGGCTTAAAATGTGAAGCATTCTAAGAATAAATACTCTAATAGTCTTTAAAAGGTCGATTTACCACCTTTTGATGGAGAACCCTTTTTAAATTCAGTTTTGGTCAATTTTATATGTTATATTTGAGAAAATAAAATTCTTATTTAGATTTGGGACATCAAAATTTATTTTGGTTAAATTTTTGGTATTTTTCTGATAAATTTCATTTTTTAATGAATAATGAAAAATACTGTATTTTAATTCCAAAGTGCCTTTTAATAAAATTTATATATGTGGTTATATTATCTTTTTAATTAGTTATAAATTTTAATTAGAATATATTTTTACTATTTAATCCAATGTTGCACATTGGAATTAATTTCACTTCAAAATTGGATATAAAAAAGTGTCAATCTTTGATAGTTATTATTTCTTAAAAACACGTTTTTTGTTTTGACAACGGGAATTTATTTTAAATTAATTTCTGAAACTTCTATGTTTTTAATTTAGAAAAATGGTTTCCATATTTGGAATCAGTAGGTCCAAATTGTGTAAATAGGTAACTTTTATTTTTAGACATTTTAAATATTAACTTCAGTAAATATTTTATTAACCATGATTAAAAGGTAAATATTATAAATAAGGGTAAAATATAATATTATAATAATAATAAATTACACTAACATGTTTTCTAATTGTATTTTCTGATACATATCCGACCATGGGAATCCTTGGGTCGAATTCTGGACCCCATGTAGCCACATGGGAGTAATAATGACACTTTATATTAATTAATTTAAAGTAAAGACAAAAATGACACAAACAAATATTATTTAGTAAATCAATTTTTACAAAGGGTTATATAAGAAATATTTTAGACTATAAATATTAATAGAAAATTTAAAAATATTGCCTACATCATTGTATTTTTTTATAATTTTTTAGAATAAAATAAATTAAATTATTTATGACACAATAATGATGCCATATTTTCCACAAATATAAATGATTTAAATAAATAATATTATAAATATAAAAACAATATCCAAAACCTGTCCAATTATTATTAGATGATTTTATTTTGACCATGATTCATCGTTAATTCACCTTTAGTGATTATATGACCTTTTGAAACCGAAGATGAGGTTATAATAAAATAATGGTTTCAAAAGTTCCTAAAGATCCCCTCCTCTCCCTTATAAAAATCTGTCACTTCTAACCCATTTCTCACACTTCTCAAGCCTTTGAATCATGCAACCTATGCTCCCATAAGCTCTAAAGATCCCTCTCCTCATCCTATAATCCTTAACATAGGCATAATACACTACAAGAAACCATTTTGGTTCAATCCAAAAGAAGTTACCGGATTTAAAGGTAACATCTTCTCTTAAGTTCTTTTATTTTATTTTACCTCTCCAACCCCTAAACTCTTTATATTCCTTTATTTTATAAAAACACCAGTATCATCAATATACTATGATATTTTTATGATATTTATTCTAACTACACTTACACACGCCTCCATCTAATGGATGAAGAACAAACTATTTCTGTGGATGGACAACTAACGCCTCACGAAACGATGATTGTTCGATTATCTCCTACCACCTCTCATGGTGGCCATTATGATGAAAATATATTTATATATGATATATATTATGTTTATGTTTTATTTATGCTTTAGTATTTTTTATTAATATCATACCTTTATGGTTTTCATTATGGGTAAACGTGATAATTTCATTTGAGGAAGTGCGGACTATCGCCCCCTCAAAGTGATATGACTCGTTAATGCCATATGTGGGACATATAAAGTATGTATTTAATGATATTATATATAATATTATACTTTAATTATAATATACTTATGTATTAATATGTTTTAATTCCATTAAAATAATAAATATAAATGAAAATAGCGTTCATGCGTTTGTACGGCTTACCGTCTCCATGAACAATGCATTTTATTTTTTTATCTCCAAATGTTATATACTATTATAAATAAATTTATATACTTAATATATATGATATATATGATATCTAAATAATTAATATCATTCCGGAGATAATGGACTATTGACCACATGGACAACTTGTAAATTTATGGTGTTTATTTATGACTCTCATACAAAATATCGACAAAAATACCATTATTAACTTAAATGATTACATAATGTTTATAACACAGTAATAAGTGATATAAAAGTAATAATAAACCTGAAAAATAATCTTAGGAAAGTAGAAATTAAATTTAGTATATTATTCAGGACATTAAAGGACAAACGGGTCAAGTCGGACACGAGGTAAGGGACTTCGTCTAAATCTCCTTTCATAGAGGCATATTTTGTTTTAATAAATGATTTTCTTTTATACTCTTTATAAAAACCTTTTACATTTCAGTTCATTCAAATGGAATATTTTTCAACAAATATTTTTACTAAATTACAAATAAAAGAATTCTTCTTTTTAACGTATGTGGTGATAATGACCTTTCCACCGCCAGGAGTATTATTTGATATTTGGCTTCCTTAACAAGCCGTAATGTTTTTAAAAGGAAAATGAATACCATATACTCAATTATGTATTTTTTTATTGAAAATAGTTTTGATAATGGATTTGTTATGTCAATATATTTAAATGATATATTGTGATTAGAATATCTAAATGTTATCTTTCTTTTATGTTTATTTTTTGTGTTATGAATATGTTATGGTTCTCAGGCCTTGTTTACGTATATAAGTGGTTCCATGATAAACCTAGGTTAGGTGAACCTGAGATAGATCTCCAATGCATTGGGTAATGGGATGGAGGTAAATGTGAATGTTTCTCCTAAGTGAGTTATGGAATATACTATGATGGGTATTCCAAATGTAACTCCCTACGTAGTTGTGATAGATACAATGTAAGTATGATATGGATGCCACAAGTTACATTTATGATTTATGTTTTCTATGTGTTATTAATAAATCTTATGATTTATAGAGGTATGTTAAAGAGATTATGTTATATACATAATGATGAACTAAATGTTGGCATTTTTTGTTTTATAACACTTACAAAGATTTTTATGCTCATCCCATGTTTTGAAATGTGTTTCGCAGGACTTAAAAATGATTTGGGTCAAGGATGGGATCAATAAAAAGCCATGTTATCTAAAAAATGGAACTCGACATGACCCTTTTTTTCAAGAGTTTTTATTTATTGAAAAAATGGAATCTGAGTACAAGTGTTTACTTTGTAATCTTTTGAGATGTAATAGTTATGTCTAATTCTATAAAACTCTAAACCTGAAAATATCATCAATGTGAATTATTCATTTAATTCAATATTATGTAATGTTTTAAGGTCAGGTCCTTATATTAGTTCAGCTAAATTCTGAATAAAATAATTTATTATTTAGAAATGTAATCATCTAAAAATTAAAATTTTATGTGAAATGCATTCATATTTAAAGAAACATATGATTAATGAAGATAAATTATTTTTCATATTAATAATTGTTTAACCCAAATTTAGTTTATTTATTATATTCAATAATAATAATAGCATAAATTATTTGAAAATATACTTTTCCTAAAAAATCATTATTTTTTATAATTTCTTTAAAAATGAATTTAAAAATTTTAGAAATTTTTTTACAATTGAGTTGAATTTATTTCTTTTGAATAAAAATATTAGTTAAAGATAAATTTTTGGTATTTTTTATAAATAATTTATTTTTAGGTGAATAGAGATAAAATACTATTTTTACTAAATAATTATAACTTTTAAGAAATAATCATATTACAAGAGTGTATAAAATGGGTTTGAAAATTTTTAATATAAAATTAATATATTTATAAGTAAACTAAAAAATTTAAAATTTATATGTTATTTTTATAAAACTTATGTATATCATTTTGAAACATATGAATTATTCTATTTTAAAAAGTGATTTTATTCATTTATATTAATCAATATTCATCATCACTTATAGAAGTAAAATATATAAAAATTAATTTCATATTTTAGTTTAACATGATCATAATATTTAACAATGATAATATAAATTTGGATAAAATATTCATAAAGACTAGGTGAGGGGAAACCATGCTGAGAGCTTCCCGTTCCTGATTACCTAGATCCTTGCCACTAGGATCTGGTCCCCCCTCCCTATCGGAGGGTGGAGGTTCGCGCTCGTTGCTTCCTGGGAGGAAGGATCCTTCGTCATTCCATGGTCGGTCGCTTCCTTTTCCTAAGACCTCCATCTCCCCGAATGTGTCGGGTCTCTTTCGGGAGGCGCCCCAACAATTTCTTCTTCCATCGAAGTAAAACAGTTCTTCGGATCTATTCAAGTTCACATTGGTGGCTCACATTCATCGTCAAATACCCTCGGTGGATGCTTTTTATTATTTTGTTTATAAATCTTGGGAGCTTCGTGAGCGTGCGGTCGGTGGGCTTTTTGATAGGAGACATTTAATGCTTCCTTTTGGATCGGAGGAGGATATGATTATTGCTTGGTCCAGGACTTTGAGAAGGTATGGTGGTTCCTCCTTCTACTTTTTCCTATGGAGTATTGAATTTCATATGCAGTGTGGTCCTTCTTCGATTGTGATATGGGTAAGTCTCCCCGTTCTCCCTCTTTCCTTTCAAAATCCCTCGATTCTCTGAGCAATTAGTAATATAATTGGACAATATCATTGTTTTGATCAATGAACCAGTTCTGTGTCTCATCCAATTTTCCCACAAATATGTGTTGAGGTTGAAGTCGTGAGGCCTCATGTGCGTCATGTTTGAGATTAATGATAAAAAGGAGTTCCTCTAGAAGCAAGAGGTTGTGTTTGAGTTGTCGATGAAATTCTGATTGAAATTTAAACAGTTTGGGAATCTGCAAGTTGTTTTCTACAATAGAGGGATGAGTTATAGATTGTAGGTGATGGGAAGGAAATTTGGAGAGGGCTGTGCTTTTCGTGCTGCTATGAGGCCTGTTCAAGAGGTTGGGAAAGATGGATGTGTAGATATAGTCTTGAGTGCACCTATTGAATCTAATGTGTGTATCAGAACTGACGGTTCATATGGGAAGGGAGTCTGGCTGGGCTCCTCTTGAACTGAAGAAGGTGGCTTGGTTGCTGATGTAACAGGCCTTACATGTGTTGTTAATGCAGTGCAGACATCTTTGAATCCATCAGTGAGGCAAGTTTTTGACAGGCTGAAGTATGATCTTGAATTGGAGTCTCAGTCTATTGTAGAGGGGAGTGTGTGTCACTTGGATATGGTTCTTTCTTCTATGGTGCAGTGGTCCAATAGGCCTGGGTATTAGAGGGATATGAACAGGATTAATGCAGGTGTTGTGGAGGATTCAATATAGAATGGTGCTATTGTGGTTCCTGCATGATCTTATGGGGAGATGTTGGGCATCCAGGTGGGAGGAATCGGCTATGCAGTGGTGTAGGAGCACGCAGCTCCAGTCCTATTACAGGGGTTGAACCGTGATGCTGCTATTTTGTTGACCTCTAGACATGATGTGGCTGAGGATGCAAGTCATATTGGACATGAGATCAAATTGTAGGACATGTCTTGCAACTCCTTGCGGTCAGAGCCTGTGTTTGATACTATTTTGTACTTGGTTGTTCCTGTCTCAGGGGATGTGGAGGCATGTGTTCAAGAAGGGAAGGATAATGATGATGGGGGGATTATAGATCATGATCTCTACAAGAAATAGTTTCCTATAACTGGAGAATGAGGATGAATTTCATGACGAGGAGATTTCTAGGAGGCAGGAAGGTGGCCTCTTGCAGATTGATGTTGCTCCAATGGATACTGCAACCGGGGAAGGCGTGCTGAACCTAATGGATCGGTCACAATGTCATGCTATAGTTGATGTCAACAGTCAGGCCCAGAATGGTTGTGGATTGGAAAATGGTTATCAAGAGGTGAAATTCATGGGAATGTGGGGTGACATCTCGGATAGTGACAAGGAAAAAGATAGTGGCATGGTAAGACCTTCCAACAAAAATTTTGTTCAGGGTGTAAGGATAAAGGTGTATGACGATTAAGTTATTAAGATTGACCCACCACAAAGAAGAGTGAAGAAATACTATTCTTATCCTCCAAGCCTAGTGTCTACTAGATCTTATATTGGGAAGGCAGGTTGGGCTATATAGTCCTCGAAGGAATTTCTGGCCTTGGAGAAGCTGAATCTTAGAAGGAAATATGCCAAGGTTCATAAACACTATGAAAGCTCTGAGTGGGAGAAAAATATTATAGAGTACATAATCTCTAAAGGGTGTGGTGGTGAGTATGATTTCTATGATATGTAGTTGTTTTGGACTTTTTGTATCTACTTAATGCTTTTCTTTTATTAATAAATGGTCAGAGGCTTGCCTATGACTAAGAATTTATAGTATAAATTTTGCCTATAAGAGTATGATTAAAAATATTTATGTTTATGACCATAATAATGGTAAAAGCGTTATATTCTAAGAAAAAAATTTAAATAATTTTTTTCTTTTTATATTAAATCAAATTTATATATTTTAGATGTTTAATGTAATATATTTTTTAGTAATATATATTTATATTATAAAATATTAAATTAGTAACCAATTATAAATAAAATTAAAACAAATAAATGTTAAAACGCTATTTTCAGAAAAAACTATTTTATATATAGAAAAAAATGTAATTTAAAAGTTGAATTTATCAATCATTTAAATTTAATTATAAAAAATAGAGACTAAAATTAGTTCCAGATCAATTTAATTTAGAAATATATATTATTATAAATTTTTATTATAACATAGATTATATATATAATTACTAGTTACCAATGTATAAAAAGATAAAAGAAAAAACCTAAGAACAAATGACTTCCAACGATTTTAAGACTTTGGATAAAATACTAATATGGTCATTAATAAACCAAATATCATCTTAAAATCCATTATGTGTAAATTTTGTACTCTTTTACCAATAAATTGTGTAATCATATCTTTGAAATATAATGGGTTATACACAAGAGTTCCATTTTCATCACTTATAAAAGGAAACACTTACAACCTTTCGTAATAGATCCATTAATTCAAATTATTTTGTTAAAATCATCCATTTTTCTCATATAATAATCCAATCTCCATTTCATAATCTTCTAGTCTTGATTATCTATCTTAATCTCTTTATTTCCAGGGATACTTCCAAGAGAATGTTCAACATCACAATGTGAGTATTACTTTCTCATTATAATTTTCTTATTAACCTTTCTCTTCAAAACATATCCTAAACATAGAAGTATGATAAACTCATTATCGTAATTACATTGAAGTGATATTATACTTATGTAAAAACTTTTATTTATCCATTTCCATCCACATTAGTAAAAATGAACATCAACCACGTGTTTTTTGGTTTACCACTTCCATGGAGTAATGTTTTTCATTTTTCATATAGATTTTATTTATTTACATAAAAACATGAAATATGATTCAAAAAAATTAAATAAATCAAAATAATATAATTATTACTCTATTTTAATGATATTATACACTTTATTGACAACACTCATCCATCAAGATGGACCTTGTTCATATTTATGTCTATTTAAAACCTACTTAAATAATACTATAAAAATCTATCATGGATGACTATGAGAAATTAAATTCTAGTATTAATATAATTTAATAAAAAAATTATTGATTTTATTTTCGTCCTAGAATGGTTATAATATGAATTTAAAATATTTTTAAAATATTATCTTGAATTAATAAAATCACTAAACTAAACCGATACCACTTCAACATTCATATGAAAATAATAAAAAACAATATGATAAATAAAGCGTATATAATAATAAATGTAAAATTTTAAATTAAATAAATATTAATAATTTTCTTAAGAATTAATCCAACATGAATAATTATATTATTTATGGAGATAAAAACATGAGAAAAATGAATTTGGAATAAGGCAAGGGTTTTTTATTAATTTCCTCTCTTTGAGACAAGTTCTATATTGTGAACCTAATTTAATTAAGTCGTTTATATACCTCTTATTTTATATATAATATTGTGATTTATCATTTAATCATGGTATTTATGTTTAATTTTATTTTCACTTTGTCAAGGGTCATTCAATAAAATGCTTCTTATGCCACAAGGATTATTTGTCTCAAAATTAAATTCCATGATACATGGTTATATTCTACACCATTTTTTATTTTAATGCTTTATTAACCACACAAGGAATTATCTTTGTCAGATTGTTTTATTATTAGTAGGACAAACTAATCTACATCATTTCCAATTAATCAAATGTATTTTTACTCATTTTTAACCCAGTTGTAATGATTTTTGTTAACTTATTTTTCATTAATTTAGTTTTATCAGTCTTTTAGACTGAAAAGTCATATATATTATAGAAATATATTATATTATTTGTTAATCTATTTTTTCTGTTAATTTATATTACTATAAAAAAATCCTTTTTGAAATATGTCTCACTATATAAGTAGTTTTTTCCCATAGGGATATAGATATCTCAAACCTACTTTATTTGAGTTATTTTGTTTCATCATTCACATATTTATTCCATGATTATCATCCCATGGCCTAATATTTTATATAATTGTAATTTTACTACCTCTATTGGTAAAGTACATTTTTATACAAAAAAATTTGTTGCTATACTTTTTACAATGTCGGTTTTGAACAATAGTATTTTTCAAAATTTTATAATGGGATTTTAATTTTACATTTATATTTTTTCTCTTCCTATTACTATTTCTAAAAGATATACCTTATATATTCTAAAGTCATATTATTGAATAATAAATTTTAATGTAATTTGTTTTCAAGTTTGTTTACTTCACCATTATAAATAGTCTTTTAAAATTGACCCATAACATCATCTTATACATCCATATTAAAATATTTTTCTAAATTCTCTTTTATATTTTCTCTTCCATTTTGAATTTTTCATTTTAAAAGTATTTATCCTAATATGGTTTAGTTTACACTCTCTATTTCTCAATATATATGTTTAAATTGTGGGATTAAACTCACGGTATTAAACAATGCAATTGTTGATCCCCTCTTTTCTGATATAATTTGAAGCATTGTTTTTAAAATTGTGTTTTTCATTTATGCCAATATCCTTATAAGTTTACTTTTGATGGAATGCAGATGTTATCATTTTAAACCATCCACCTTGTTTATCTAGATTTTTTTATAATTATCTTATCACTTTTATTGATATTGGGAAAAGTATTAATGTAATGTATATTGTTATTCTAATATGGATTATTATTGGAATAATTAGTATGTATTATTTAACCATTCACTGTCTTTATCTAGATGGTTTATGATCATTTTATCCCTTTTATAAACATGGGGATAATTATTGGAATTTGAAATTTTATTATTATATTTTTTATGATTATAATAATGTTTTTTATATATTAATTAATAATCCAATTTCTTTCTCTTGATGGGTTATGATCAAGTTATCCCTTTTATTAATATGTTGAAGGTATCGGTGCTCCATAATTTTTTATTACAATATGAGTGATTTTTAAAAAAATCGTCATGTATTTTTTCATCTCATATAATTAAGTAATTGAACATAAAAATGTGACTGGTGGGGCCTGAAATTATATAACCACTAGATGCCATATTATTTCTCATAAAACAACAATATTTGGAAATTTTGGTGTATGTCTACCAAGAAAAAAGATATTTCCTTGACAATGATATCATGATGTCTGTGATAATGAAATTTTCATATATGTTAGTTGTCTAAAGTTATGCATTAAATAATTAATGTAATAGTTATTTTTATCTAGGTGTTTTATTTATTTTCATTTCTATCCATGGATATATCATTCTCTCAGTTTTTGTTGATTATAGAAATATGATGACTATCTACTCCTTATATAATAATTATGACATATGTATGACTTGATTGTATTATTTTTATATTTTCCCTTACTATACACTCGATACCACCACTTTTTATGTTTTAATTTCCCTATGTTGTGAATAAGGTTATTACACATGATAATTATAATAGAAAAGATTGTGTGAGGAATATTTGGGGGATTTTAAAGACTCGTTATGGATTATTTAGCTTTTTATATTGGAAGAGATTACTTTTAGTTATGAAAGACTAGGTTTTTTTATTTTATGTTTTATATTATTTGTATAAATCTAAAAACCTAAATGTTATTGTGAATATATGTAATGAAATTTTTTACATTATGTAATGTACTTATAGGATAGATATACATTGGAATTTACAATTGGAATCAAAGGTAATATTTAAATAATATCTTTATAAATCAAACTTGGTTGTGTGGGTATGGGGGTTCATGTTTGGTATCAGACTAGAGATTATATTTTTTTGTGGATAATTTAATTTTTTAATAAGTTATGTTTGACCATAATTTAAAAGGTATGGATAATCCATTATGATATTATATGATTTAGTGTTAAGGTAATAATTCCCATTTTATTAGGGGATTAGTATAATATAATTTCAGTGAAAACCCTAAGGATAAGAATAAAAGAGAGTTTTAATTATATAATAACATCTTGAAAATTTTTTAATGTATAGATTGTGTGGTTATGGAATAAATTAAATATCAATCTCTAAATTACATGTGGATACATGATCTAGAATAGATGTTCATTGGGGTTATAGCTTTGAAAAGGGTGTATTGGGAAATACCTTGAGTTTCACCAAGTGCATGAGAAAGTGGCCTAACATCACACAAAGTTTTATACTCAATGATGATTTTATTTGTTTAATATCTATGTATTTACAGGCCATTATGATTAATATATTTCCATATAACTTTATGGTACTATGTTAAAAACTAAAAGAGCACCAAATTAATGAATAGCTTATTAAATTGAATGTATAAAAGGATAAAATAAAGGTATCACTAGAGAATATATCTTATAAATTATTTTCCATAGCCATACGATAATTTAATATTATTTTATTGATTTATATTTTGGATTTTAGTATTTGGAAGAAATAGGATCCTGAAAATGAAGCTGGAAAAGGAATATATATAGAAACCACTATGTATTTCAACAAAATAGGGGATCATGATTAAATAGTTACGAATTTTAGTATATTATTAATATGATGGAAATGTTATGTTTCCTAGTATTACCTAAGTTAGAGAAATTGATATTTTAATTGAAATTAAATATAGAAATTCCTAGTTATTTCCATTAGTGAGTGATATTTATCAATAATATTATTTTATATTCTACATGTTATGTCTATTATGTGAAATATCATAGAATTGTTCATTAGTAATGGTACATTTTTTGTTCTAAAACATATATTAAATGGTATTAAAAACCTTTACATGTGATTTTATGACATGGTTATATTTTTTTGGATAACTATTTGAGAACACTTGCTTGAGGGATGGATTAAAATTATGAATAAAATTTGATTTATTTTATGATAATAAATAGTTGATTTATTTTCAAAAAAGTGCGTTATATAGTATTGATAGCCTTGTATTTGATTATTAATTTTATAAAAAGTTATCCATGATATTATTAATGAATTTTATAACATTTTTTGTAATATTATATATATTGAGTAGTGTTTAACCTTATAAAGTACTGGTTAATATCATTAAATTTCTACATATTGTGTTATTTTCCAAAATAATATTTGCTTTCACTATTGTTAAATGAATTACAGGTTAATATTGTTTAAGGAAATGTATATTTTAGATAATTTAGGATTTGATGATATACATAATTGAGTATAAGATTTTTTGAATGGATAATGTTTTTTGGGGAAATAATTATAACTTATGAAAGCCTAAGAGAGTTACGTAGATTTCATATTTGAATTTATATCCCAAATGATCAATATGTTAAGAATTACCACAAATAATTTCATTAGTAAGTGATAATTAAAATTATAAGGACATAATTTACTTAATGGTGGGATAATGTTACACCTATATATTTTTATATATTATTACCTTTAAATGTCTGAAATATGTTTGATTGCTTGCTATATACCCAACACAGATTTAAAACGAAACTATTCTATATTAATATAAAAATATAAATATTAAGTATGTCTCATAAAAACTAGTAATTGAATTAGAATGAATAATATGTGTAACCAATTTTTGTAATACATGTATAATAAAAATGAAATATAATTTTAATATGAATTAAATTTCTGTAGTTTACTAAAATGAAAAAAAAGAATATTTATTTATTTAGATGTATTTTCCAAAAAATTTCCCTTTTATACAATAAAAATTAAAGATCAAAGAAATGTATTATTTATTATGATAAATTATGTCTAAAATTAATAATTTTTTAAAAAAAAATTAGTTGGTAAATTATATAAAATAATTATTATAACAGTTAATCTTTTAAAATTTTATATTCCAATAAAAATGTTTTCTCATTATATTTTATGATATTATTCAAAAAAATGAATTTATAAATTTTTTAAGTTAATTTTTTAAAAATTAAGTTCATTTTATTATTTAAAATAACAATATTTTTTTCAGATTAATTTTTGGTATTTTTATGAAATAAAATGTTTTCAAGTGAATAGTGAAAAATACCAAATTCAATAAAAACTGAAACTTTTGTGACATGATCATAACAATATAATGAATTAAATGTTTCTAAAACTATTTAATATATAATTAACATATTTATAAGTAATATCAATCATTTAAAATTACTATTTTGTTTTATATAACTCATGTAAATCATTATGTAAAAATAAGTAATATTTTAGTCTAAAAACTATTTTTATTCGCTTGTATTAGAATTTTCATTTCACCAAATTTAAATTTTATATATATGAAAATGGATTTTTTATTTTATATCAACATTATAAAAATATTAAATAATTTCAATTTTATTTTTTTTCACCAAATTAGGAAAACTGAGATAAAAATTAATGACCATGATAATAGAAAATTCTTAATTTTTAAGAAATATTCTATTAATATTATGTAATATTTATCAAATAAATTAAATTTATATTTTTTAAATAATTTCTATAAAATTATATTTAAAAATATATATATAATAATATTAACACAATTTCAATGGGGAACCAATTATAAATAAGATTAAGGGTGCATAATTTTTAAAATAGTATTTTTTCTATAGAAAACTGTTTTTCTATATAAAAAATTATTAAATTTAAAATTATTTTTTTATTATATATAAATTATATTTTATAAAATTGAGGATAAATTTGGGTTCATAACACCAAAATTTGGCATGATGTTTTATTATATATTTTATATAAAATATAAATTACATATTTTAAATTTTTTACCAAGGTAAAAAATATTGAAGTAAAAAACCAATGGATAAATGACATAATAAGTGCCTAAAACATTTGTAAGAACACTTTTTTAGGGATTTATCGACCAAATATCACCAAAATATTAAATTATTTAAAAATCTTAGAGTCTATTACCATTGAATAGTTTAATGATATCAATAAAAATTAAGTGGGTTTTCACAAAAATCCATATTATTTACTTATAAAAGGGCAAAATTAAAAACCTCCATAACTCCAAAATTCCTAAGAATTATTTCCTATAACTCTTATATTTTTATCCTAATATAATTCAACATAATTTTTAAAAACCTATTTTCTAAAATAAATACCCTTATCCCTTCATTTCCAAGGATACTGTTAAGGGAATGTCCAATGTCCCAGAGTGAGTATTAGTTAATCCATACAATGTTTTTCTTAAAATTTATCTTACACACCAAACATTACCATGTAAATGTGATGAACTTGGTATCATTATTATACATAATTTTTAAATTATTAATTTAGAAACTATTATTTATTAATTTATATCCACTTATGAAAACAACAGAATAGTAATCGTGGGTCGACTGGACCATTGCCACCATAAAGTAATGTTTGTTATTTTAAAAATTGTTTTATTTAATTAAAAAAATATTAATATAATTCATTATAATAAATATATTTAAATATTATTATTATTACTCTATTATCTTTATATTATTCAATTGCTTTACTATACTCACCAATCAAGATATAGTGTTTTCATGTTTGGGTCAGTTTAATAACCTATATTAAAAATGTTATAAAACATTATCATGGGTAACTTTGAGAAAGTAAATAATAATATTTTTTAATTAAATAAAAAATTAAATATGTGATTCTGGTTTTGGAATTATTATTTTAATTATTTATCATATTATTAAAATATCATCATCGACCATTAAAATAATCAAAATAATATGACACTAATTTTACATTCATAAGAAACTATTAATAAAAATGTATATATAATAATAAATTGTCTATATTAAATGAAATATAGATGAATTAAGATTCTAATAATTTACATAATTTACATAATTTTATTATTTAGGATGTTAATCTCTTGCGTAGAATGAATCTGGAAGAAGATAAGGGTATTTGTCTAAATTATTCTATTTGAGGCATGTTTGGTTTTATAAACTTTATTTCATTTATGTGGATTATATTCTACCAAATTTTAGATATAGTAACATGAATTATTTTTTAATAATGGTATTTTATGTTCAATTAATGTCTTAATCTTTTAAGGGGATTAATAAAAATTTTACTTAAGATGCAAGGGTTCTTTGTGTCAAACTATAATTCCTTAAAACAAGTTTATATTATGCACAATATTTACCTTTTAATTGTCTATTCACTGCCCCTATATGTAAATTTATCTTAGATTTTTTTCATTGAAAATAATAATCTAAATTAATTACATTTATTTAAATTTCTTTTTATTGATTATTACCCCAATTGTAAAACATTTTTCTAACATAATTCATTATGTTGTGATCATCAGTTTAGAATTAAAAGTTACAAATGTTATACCTATTGATTAAATTTTGTTGCATTCTGTTTTTTCTAAAAATTTACATTGATAATATATCATACAACTATTTGACACATTTCATACTTCAATGAGTATACATCGCGAAAGGATATTGATAACTCAAATATCTTTTTATGAGTTATATTGTTTCTTCTTGAACTTCATTCTTCCATGCTCGGTTTTTCCATCCATAATATTTTATTATATGATAATTTCGCTATCTATATGGGTAAACAAATATTTTTATCCAATTTACCTTGTTTTAGTCTCTTAACAATATGAGTTTTGAACAATGGAATTTTTTTAAATATAAAAATTTGGGTTTCCTTTTACTTACATATTTTTTCCCTCCACCCCAAATTTATCAAAGATAATACTTATGAAACTTTAAGTCAATATAACTAAATATTATTATAAAAATTAATTTATTTTAATGGTATTTCACTTCACTTTTGAAAAATAAACTTATAAGTGACATGAAACTTCGTCTATTACATCATTATTTTTGTGAGGTTGTTTTCATTGGTGACAATATCCTTATAAGTTTCAATTGTTAAAATGAAGATATGTTCATTTTCAACTTTCCACCTTATTTATTTATTATGTTTATGGTAATTTTATCCCTTTCAAGTATGAGGTAATGAACTGGTATTATATATGTTTTTTCCAATACGAATGATTATTAGAAAGTTGACCAAGTATTGTTTAATAAACCCCCTTATTTATATGGATGTGTAATTGTAATGTACTTAGAACCATTTTCCATGAGTTGGTTTCTAATTTATTTCATTGGAATAAAATTCAAGTAATCACATCCCAATGGAAAGAATGTTTTAGTAGTCTAGAATAACCCGATATATACTTGATTTCTGTATCACATTTTAAAAATAAAATACATAGAATAAAAATGTTCTTTAACCCTTGATATTATTAATAATATTTTTCTTCATATACTACGTAAAATAAGAAAAATAAAATAATGAGCTCAAATCTTCAATAAGGGTTTTATATAGTGAAATCTATCATGACTAAATATGAAATAATTAATACGTTGTGGTAAATAATTAGAAACACAATCCATTTACTCAATATCTTCAAAAAAAATTGAATCCATGGAGATTATAAGTTCATATAAGTCATGGATAATAGTAACTAAATTGTAAATTCATGAAATTATTAATATTAGATTCCATGATCTCAAACATTATGGTATCTATACCATCGAGGCCATGGGCCAAAAGTGTTTAAACTTATAGGCAGAAATAAACAAAAACCCATATAATGCAATATTATATATTTTCCTCATGATAGTAGTTGATTCATTGAGGGGAAATAAAATTTCAGGCCCCACAATCACTATATTCCCAATGCATTCATCAAATATCAAATATCCATTTTAATTCATTAATAATTTTCCTTATAAAAAAAATTATGTATCATGTAAATAATATGAATTATAAATAATTCCCCATTAAATAAAATTACATTCAAATTAAATAACTATATTTATAAATTATATATGGTTTATGAAATAATCATATCCATGATTTAAATAATATGGATATTTAAGAACAATGTAATATTATCGATATGAAGAAAGTGATTTTTTTAAAGGATGTAACCATTACAACATATCCTGAGTTTTGTATAAGTAAATGAAATGATCTCTTTAGTTGATTAATAAAAATAAGATAAATTATTCATTTAATACATTCTATAATAAAATATCCTTTTCACTTTGAAAATTCACTTTTAAAAACTAAATAATTATAAAATATTAATAAAAATATTTTCATTGAAAAAATGTACAAATGGGAAGGAAGCTTAAAAAAATTTAAAGGTCACGATGGAGGGGAATTATTCTCATTATAACGGCCCATACTTTACATACATTGTTATTACTTCATAATTGAAGCACACTTATTACAACATATAACAAAACCAGGAAAGGACCATATAGGTATAGAGTCTTTAGAAACTGGGAAACATAAACAACTGGTTCATAAAACATCTACTTTGCCTCCCATTTATTTCATCACATCTAGAGTCCCTTTTGGCATATCCTACTTAATAACCTTCTTCCTGACCTGGGGAAATAAAACATACAAAAGGGTGAGCTCAAATTCTCAGTAAGGGTAAACAAAAGAAATATCATATTCATAAGAACATAACTTTTGGAAATCATAACCTAAAAAGAGATCATAATTTCATAACATGGGATAAATCATAGTAGTGAAATGTAATCCCAATAATCATAACTTAAAACATGAAACTTTTTGGCATACACACATAATAATAGAGAATCGTTTCTTATTAGTCAAGACTCATATCCAAGACTATCTTAGCGGACAAAGTCCATTTCTGAACCAAGTTCACTCCTCGTTTCCGTCCTGTTTCACTGAACCATATTAACCTACCATTCCATCCATGTCTATCTCAGGAGATATAAATCTTTACCCAATGCATTGGAAGGAGATATAGGTCTCACCCATCTCATAATGATACCATTCTTATGTGTTCCACAAAATCATAAACCATACATCATTGCATAACCCATGTAATAAAAATGGGATTCTTAAACATCGTGACATAATAAAACAATTCATATAAGATAAATGAATTAATAAAAAAATCCATCACAACATAATAAAATCAATGTAATAATAGGTATATAAACAGAACCCTATATTATCTTAGATGGAAAATAATTTTGATAAAACACTTGAACTCCATTCTTGAGGAAAATATCCTTTCTACTTCAAAAACATTTTTCCTTTCTTAACATGTCATATAATTTTAAACTAAAAGAAGTTGATTAAAAATAAACTTGAAAACTTGTAAAGGAATCTTCTTGGAAATAATGTTTTAAAAATCCATTCATGTCGTATAAGTTAAAAAAACATTCTTCCCGTACTTTGGCCGGAAAAGTCAAAAAGTACCTCGTACGAAAAACGACAAAATATTCCTTTCATATCTTTTAATAAAAACTCACTGAATGGTAAAATTGTATATAAACTATTGTATAAGGATAAAAATATTACATATTGAGGAAAAATGGATGTGGATGATAAATATTCCCTAGTAAATTCTGAAGTATAAATAATCTCGGATAAAAAAATGAGATTGCGAGATTTTCCCTTACCTTAGGTCCGATTTGTTTCGTAAGTGTCTGAACCTCCTGTATAATGATTTAAATAATGTCATTGACTTATTCCAGAATCATACTTATTTTTATTATATCATATATGGTCATATTCTTAGCTTCTTATTATTAATATTTCATTACTACGTGTTATTCGGGTGTTTATTACTTTTTGTTCTTATGCATGTTTTGTCGAATAAATTATTATTCTTATTTTTAGGTTATAGATAACTCATTTACAGAATTTTATTATTGTAATATATATCATATTTATTCATTCAATTCATTTATATAAACATTATGCAATTAAGATCATGTAGAACGAGTCGCATCACATCGAGGAGACGGTATTCCGTACATACGCACGAGCAATGATATCATTCCCATGATCGTGGGATTGTATTGGGGTGTATGTAAACTATTTCAGAATCAATATAAATTTACAATAATCATATATAGTCATTATTTACACCATTATACCCATCCAAGTAAGTTGGTGGTGGAAAATAGATTACACCACGACGTGGAGACGGTATTCCGTACAAACGCACGCGCGGTGATTTCGTTTTCTGTAGAATGGATAGATGGTGGAATAGGGTTGTTTCATACTAATAATAAAATATCAGTATATGAGTGATACTTATGTTATTACTTCATAATGAAACAACTAAAGAAGAATAAGTGGAAGAAGAAATAAAGTTGAAAGAATTGGTAACGGACATTACCTCTTCTTTGAAGCGCCTCATTGAGACCTCCTCTTAGGGCACTAAAATTGGTCTTTGAAGAAGACCAGGACCTCTAGTATGTTTCTAGGGAAGCGGAGAAAATAATTTTTCAGTGTTTGGCCGAGCTTTAAGGCTCAAAGTGGTGTGAGGAAGAGAGGGAGGAGGTGCCCTTTTATAAGGGAGGAGAGGGGCACCTTTGGAAAAACTAAATATATTATTTTATTATAAACTCATATTCGGTTTTTAATTTCTCTAAATTGATTTATTTCTAATATAAGGTGGTTATTGGTCTAAATACTCTCATCCAATAGAATTTAGACAAGTTTAGATCATTATATTAACCTTATCGTTTAGTTTTAACTCTTAGTTAATTAGATTGACATTTACCATGTCACTTTGTATTTTTATATTATATAGTTAATAAACTTACCATATATATCCAAGTGACCCACAAGTGGTCCATTAATGATACACCTATCATGATATAAGTATCTTGGCCGAACCTTAGATTTTTAGGAATATAATAACAATTAATAATATAATATTGTTTTTTAAAAACTATTTTATGTCAATTTTGACACTATTTAGTAATTGATTTTTTAAAAAATCATAACAGAATTATTAGTTCAAAAAAAGTTAATTAAATAAACAATAACATGTCATATTAACATATAAAATTATTGGAATTCATAAAAAGTCTCAAATTGCATTTATTTGGGTATTTATAACATCAATTATGTCAATATTTCATTAATAAGATAATTACTACATCATCATTGTGTCATAAATAAATTAAATTATTTAAAGTATAAAAATTACAAATAAAATACCATTATGTAGGAAATATTTTTATATTTCTATTGAATATTTATAGTCGAATTTATCTTATGTATAACCCTATATTAAAAATTATTTAGTTATTAAACTTTGATTTTAACTATTTTAACCCTTCTTTAAATAAATTAATAATAAATGTCCTAATCTAATCCATGTGGTCCTAAATGGTCATATTTTATTCCTAAGGTTGTTTTTGGTCGAATTACTCTTATCCAATAGAACTAGGATATGTGTTAGGGTAATAATAATAACATTTTACCCTTAATTACCCTATTTACTTTTAACTGTGGTAAAAAAAGTAAAAAGTTATTGTTCAACAAAAATTATTTTCATCTCATTGAACCACATTTTACTAACTGACATCAACCGTGTCTCTCGGATTTTTTAAATTCCATTCACAAAAGCGGTAAAATTATGTTTTATGTAAATTTGCAAATTCTCCTAGGAGGTGGGTAAAAGACGGTGAAAAGTTCAATAAAATTTTTATATATCTAAAATTATTATAAAATGACTATAATGAATTGAATTGTACATATATAGGTATTATGTATCAATTTTTACCTAAAATAAATTTAATTAAAATAAATAATTATTTAAATAAAATGTCGGTTTTTAAATAGTAACCTAGTGTTTTCACTATTCAGCAAAAATTGAAAGTTTTCAGAAAAATACCAAAATTTCACCCTAGGCTAATTTCGATATTATGAATCCAAAAATGAAGTTCATTTTGAAAATAAAATTTCAAAAATTGGGTATTACTATTCATTACGGCTATATTTTAATAGCATATCGTTGTTTAGTGAAACTCGGTATTTCGTACGACGCAAGCTATGGAGGAAGGTTGTGGTTGCATGTAAAGCAAGACAAGCTAGTGTTGTGTGTATTGAAAGATTTATTTGATGATTTATATAACATAAAAACAAAATATTTCTCATAAAATTCTCGTCTGTTACATTCTACCCCCCTTAAAATGAATTTCTCTCTCGAAATTCGTCACTTTGTAACAAAAAGATGAGGATACCTCTCCCTCATCATATCCTCAAGCTCCCATGTAGCTTTTTATAATTGGTGGTTCCTCTATAAAACTTTCACCAAGCGATTGGTCTTGTTCCGTAGGAATTTTTCGCTACGATCCAGAATCTCTATCGGTTGTTCTTCATAAGAAAGATCTTGCTCCAGTGGTACAACTTATGAGCTGAGTACATGTGAAGGATCAGGTATATACTTTCTCAGGAGATATACATGGAACACATCGTTAACTTGAGAGAGATTCGGTGGAAGTTCCAATCGGTAAGAAACCTTCCCAACGCGATCCAGTATTTTGAAAGGACCGATATACCTAGGGCTCATCTTTCCCTTCTTTCCAAATCTCATTACTCTCTTCCAAGGAGATATTTGTAAGAACACTTTATCACCCACTTCAAACTCTATGTCTTTTCTTAGGTTATCACCATAACTTTTTTGTCGACTCTGAGCTGCTTTTATGTGTTGTTGAATAGATCTGACCTTTTCTGCCATCTCATCAACAAGATCAGGTCCTAATAGCTTTCTTTCCCCAACTTCATCCTAGCAAGTTGGAGTCCTGCATTTCTTTCCATATAGAGCTTCATAAGGATCCATCTGAATACTAGAGTGAAAGCTATTATTATAAGAAAATTCCACCAAATATAGGTGTTGATCCCAACCACCTTTGAAATCCATAGAGAAAGCTCTTAACATATCTTCTAGAGTTTGAATTGTTCTCTCAGACTGACCTTTTGTCTGAGAATGATAAGCAGTGCTGAAACTCAACTCTGTATCCAGAGTATGCTGAAGACTTCTCCAGAACTTCAAGGTAAATCTTAGATCCCGATCAGATATAATAGAAAGTGGTACCCCATGCAATCTTACCACTTCCTTTACATATATAATGGAAAGCTGATCTAGAGAGAAATCCTCTCTAATAGCAATGAAGTGTGTAGAATTTGTAAGACGATCAACTATGACCCAGATAGTATTATTGCCTTTGGATGTTTTAGGAAGTCCGGTGACAAAGTCCATAGTAATGTTTTCCCATTTCCATTTGGGTATGGGTAATGGTTGTAACATTCCCTTATACTTCTGTCTCTCAGCATTAACTTGCTGATAAACCAAGCATCGAGAGACATATTCAGAAATATATATTTTCATGCCATCCCACTAGAAGTACTCTTTGAGGTCCCTATACATCTTCGTGCTTCCAAGATGAATAGAGAATAATGAACTATGAGCCTCATCCAGTAGCTCCTTCTTTAATTCTGGGATGGTAGGTACACAAACTTGATTCCTGAACTTTATTATCCCATCACAATCAAGGTTGAATTCAGGAATATTTCTCACCTTCTTTTGTAACTCTACATCTTCTTTCTACGCCTCTTTAATATTCACATGTATAGATGGTTGAACATTCATTTGAGAAAGATACGATTTTACCCCTTCCATTATAATTCCAAGATCCATCCTTTGTAAATCCATAAATATTGGATCTTTTGTGATCCATATTATGGATAAGCTAGAATGGTCTTGTCGACTTAATGCATCTTCCACCTTGTTTTCTTTCCCAGGGTGTTAATGAATTGAGCAGTCGTAATCCTTAATCAGCTCCAACCATCTTCTTTGGCAAATATTCAGCTCCTTTTCTGTGAAAATATACTTTAAACTTTTATGATTAGTATAAATATCACACCTTTCTCCATAAAGATAATGCCTCCAAATATTTAATGAAAATATTACCACAACTAACTCCAAATCATGAGTTGGGTAATTTTGCTCATGGATTTTCAACTGTCGTGAGGCATAAGATATCACTTTATCATTTTTCATAAGAACACACCCCAAACCCTTCTTGGATGCATCACTATAGATCACAAACCTTTCTCCACTACAAGGCAGTGTGAGTACAGGTGCACTGGATAACCTTCTTTTCAACTCCTTAAAATTCTCTTCACATTCCTCCATCCAAACAAATTAACTCCTTTCTAAGTCAACCTGGTGAGTGGATTAGATAATCGTGAAAAATATTTCACAAAACGTCGATAATATCTGGCCAAACCAAGAAAACTTCGGATCTCAGTTACTATTATTGGTCTCGACCATCTCTCAATAACATATGTCTTTGCTGGATCCACAGATATCCCCTCTTTTGAGATTATGTGACCCAAAAATGCAACTTTTTGAAGCCAAAATTCATACTTGGTAAATTTGGCATAAAGCTTCTCCTTTCTCAGGGTCTTCAATATAATTCTCAAGTGATCTTCATGTTCTTACTTTCTCTTTTAATAGACAAGAATATCATCTATAAAGACTACCACAAATTGATCAAGATAGTCTCTAAAGACTATTCATTAGATCCATGAAGATAGCAGGGGCATTAGTAAGACCAAATGGAATCACTATAAATTCATAGTGTCCATACCATGTACGGAAAGTTGTCGTTGGTATATCCTCCCTTTTGACCCTTAATTGATGATACCCTGAATGAAGATCAATCTTGTAAAAGTATTGAGCTCCTCGTAGTTGGTCAAATAAGTCATCAATGCGCGGGAGAGGATATTTGTTCTTGATAGTGATCTTGTTAAGTTCTCGATAATCAATGCAGAGTCTCATTGATCCATATTTCTTCTTAACAAACAGAACAGGTGCTCCCCAAGGTGACGCACAAGGGTGTATGAATCCCTTATCAAGATTCTCTTGGAGTTACTTCTTCAATTCCTGCAACTCAATTGGGGCCATTCTATAAGGTGTCTTTGAAATAGGCAAAGCACCTGGTACGAGTTCTATTGAAAACTCAACTTCACGATTTGGTGGAAGACCTGGAAATTCCTCCAGAAATACATCGTCAAACTCCCGTACAATGGGAATATTCTTAATTGTGAGTTTCTCACCAACCATTTGAGATAAATAACCCTCATTTAGTGGAATCAAGACCCATAAGATGGAAGAAATTTCCACTGGAAGGTTATGTTTATCCTTTCATCGATAGACGATCATAGATTGATCTGGAATATGAAATGTGACTTCCCTTCTTTGGAAATTGATATGAGATCCATATAGAGAAATCCAATCCATGCCAAGAATCACATCAAATTCCACTATAGGAAGGATCACAAGATTTGCAGGAAGTAATCTCCCACAAACTTCAATCGGAGAAGAATTATAAACTTTTGATGTGATTGTTGTGCCATTAGGGGTTGTCACACCTAACTCAACATCTAATTGTTGAGGTAATACGGTGATACCCTTAGAAAATTCTTCAGAAATAAAAGAGTGGGTGGATCCAGAATCAAATAAAACATTTGATACTTTAGAGTGGATGGTAAGTGTACCTTTCACCACTTCGTTATCGTACTCCACACCGCTGATAGAAATTGCATGTGACTTTCCTTTGTATTTAGCCTTAAGAGTTTGTTGACGTCGACCATCATCATCAACCCTTGGATTTGGGCATTGATTGGCATAATGACCCATCTCCTTGCACTTGAAACATTGAAGTGTAGTAGGTTCATTCTATGTATCCCTTAATTTGTTTGCATCATTAGACATCTTGTTCCCATCATTGTGGCATTCAAATTCCCGATGACCTTCCTTTCCACATTTGAAACATTTACTTGTCCCTTTAAGACAACTCCCTACATGTTTCTTTCCACACTTTGAGCATAAGGGAAATCTCATATTCTTTTCAGTGTGCTCTTTAGATTTTCCTTTGAATTCCATTTTCCTCTTCTTATCAAACCCATATGACTGATGGGTTACTCCAATCTCTATCTCAAATTTGAGAGCACATCGAACGATTTCCTCATAGCTATTGAATTCCCTTATGGCTAAGGCCCTTCGAAGACTTGGTTTTAAGCCACTAAAGAATCGATTGATCTTACTCTCAGGTTGGATAATAATACTAGAAGCGTACCTTGCAAGTCTTGTAAAATTTGCTTCATAGTAACCAACAGATTCATCATCCTTTTGCTTCAGTTCAAGAAACTCTTTCTCCATCTTTGTTCAGAGAATACAAGGGAAGTATTTACTGAAAAATAAGTTCTTGAACTCGTCCCATTCCATGGACTCAATTTCAACCCGTTGCCTTGTATTCTTAATAAGATTCCACCATTGATCAGCATCTCCTTCCAAATGATACACTGTTAAGATTACTTTATCATGTTCAGAACATTGAAGAAATGAAAATATCTTTTCAGTAGTACTAATCCATTGTTTAGAAACTAATGGATCAATAGACCCGTGGAATGAAGGTGGACACTGCTTCAGGAAGGATTCAACAGAATGTTGCTCCTTCCTTTGCTCGTTTGAAATTCCTGCATGATTCATAGATTGATAAAGTTGTTTGAGCATGGCTACAAGATTTTTCATTCCAGCTCCCATAACGTTTGGTTGCTCAGGGGGACAATCATTGCATTGCCCGTCACATTCCGCATGAAAACGGTTCCTCCAGGTTCCATCTATTGACTAAAACCAAGAAGAATAGTGTGAGCAACACTAATTATAATAGTAAAATCACATAATCAAGAATAAAATTTCACACTTAAGGTATTATCAAAGGTTATTCATGGCCATTTCTAAAACACTAAGATTGTTTTCTATGCTTAGACTTATCCTTAGGGTTAAGGCTTTCACATCCTAGTTTCCAAAGGTTGACTGTACCTTTCCTTTGATACCAACTATAACAACCCATACTTTACATACATTGTTATTACTTCAGAATTAAAGCACACTTATTACAACATATAAAAAAACCAGGAAAGGACCGTATAGGTATAGAGTCTTTAGAAACTGGGAAACATAAACAACTGGTTCATAAAACATCTACTTTGCCTCCCATTTATTTCAACACATCTAGAGTCCCTTTTGGCATATCCTACTTAATAACCTTCTTCCTGACCTGGGGAAAGAAAACATACAAAAGGGTGAGCTCAAATTCTCAGTAAGGGTAAACAAAAGAAATATCATATTCATAAGAACATAACTTTTTGAAATCTTGACCTACAAAAGAGATCATAATTTCATAACATGGGATAAATCATAGTGGTGAAATGTAATCCCAATAATCATAACTTAAAACATGAAACATTTTTTCATACACACATAATCATAGAGAATCATTTCTTAGTAGTCAAGACTCATAGCCAAGACTATCTTAGCGGACAAAGTCCATTTCTAAACCGAGTTCACTCCTTGTTTCAGTCCTGTTTCACTGAACCGGATTAAACTGTCGTTCCAGCCATGTCTATCTCATGAGATATAAATCATTACCCAATGAATTGGAGGGAGATATAGCTCCCAACCATCTCATAATGATACCATTCTTATGTGTTCCACAAAATCATAAACCATACATCATTGCATAACCCATGTAATAAAAATGGGATTCTTTAACATCGTGACATAATAAAACAATTCATATAAGATAAATGAATTCATAAAAAAATTCCATCACAACATAATAAAATCAATGTAATAATAGGGATAGAAATAGTGCCCTATATTATCTTAGATGGAAAATAATTTTGATAAAACACTTGAACTCCATTCTTGAGGAAAATATCCTTTCTACTTCAAAAACATTTTTCCTTTCTTAACATGTCATATAATTTTAAACTAAAAGAAGTTGATTAAAAATAAACTTGAAAACTTGTAAAGTAATCTTCTTGGAAATAATGTTTTAAAAATCCATTCATGCCGTATAAGTTAAAAAAACATTCTTCCCGTACTTTGGCCGCAAAAGTCAAAAAGTACCTCATACAAAAAACGACAAAATATTCCTTTCATATCTTTTAATAAAAACTCACCAAAGGGTAAAATTGGATATAAACTATTGTAGAAGGATATAAATATTACATATTGAGTAAAAATGGATGTGGATGATAAATATCCCCCAGTAAATTCTTAAGTATAAATAATCCCGGATAAAAAAATTGAGATTGCAAGATTTTCCCTTACCTTAGGTCTGATTTGTTTTGTAAGTGTATAAACCTCCTGTATAATGATTTAAATAATGTCATTGACTTATTCTAGAATCATGATTATTTTTATGATATCATATATGGTCATATTCTTAGCTTCTTATTAGTAATATTTCATTACTACTTGTTATTCGGGTGTTTATTACTTTTTGTTCTTATGCGTGTTTTGTCGAATAAATTATTATTATTCTTTTTAGGTTATAGATACCTCATTTACAGAATGGTATTAGTGTAATATATATCATATTTATTCATTCAATTCATTTATATAACCATTATGCAATGAAGATCATGTAGAACGAGTAGCATCACATCGTGGAGACTGTATTCCGTACGTACGCACGAGCGATGATATCGTTCCCATGATCGTGGAATTGTATTGGAGTGTATGTACACTATTTCAGAATCAATATCAATTTATAATAATCATATATAGTCATTATTTACACCATTATACCCATCCAAGTAAGGTGGTGGTGGAAAATAGATTACACCACGGCGTGGAGACGGTATTCCGTACGTACGCACGCGCGGTGATTTCATTTTCCATAGGATGGATAGATGGTGAAATAGGGTTGTTTCATACTTATAATAACATATCAGTATATGAGTGATACTTATGTTATTACTTTATAATTAAACAACTAAATAAGAATAAGTGGAATAAGAAATAAAGTTGAAATAATTGGTAACGGACATTACCTCTTCTTTGAAGCGCCTCTTTGAGACCTCCTCTTAGGGCACTAAAATTGGACTTTGAAGAAGACCAGGACCTCTAGGATGTTTATATGGAAGTTTAGAATATAATTTGGTAGGGTTTGGATGAGCTTGAAAGCTCAAAGTGGTGTGAGGAAGAGAGGGAGGAGGTGCCCTTTTATAAGGGAGGAGAGGGGCACCTTTGGAAAAACTAAAAATATTATTTTATTATAAACTCATATTCAGTTTTTAATAGCTCCAAATTGATTTATTTCGAAGATAAGGTGGTTATGGGTCGCAATACTCTCATCAAATAGAATTTATACAAGTTTAGGTCATTATATTAACCTTATCGTTTAGTTTTAACTCTTAGTTAATTAGATTGACATTTACCATGTCACTTTGTATTTTTATATTATATAGTTAATAAACTTACCATATATATCCAAGAGACCCCCAAGTGTTCCATTAATGATACACATATCATGATATAAGTATCTTGGAAGAACATTATATTTTTATGAATATAATAACAATTAATAATATAATATTTGTTTTAAAAACTATTTTATGTCAATTTTGACACTATTTGGTAATTGATTTTTGTGAAAATCATAACAGAATTATTAGTTCAAAAAAAGTTAATTAAATCAACAATAACATGTCATATTAACATAGAAAATTATTTTAATTCATAAAAAGTCTCAAATTACATTTATTTTGGTATTTATAACATCAATTATGTCAATATTTCATTAATAAGATAATTACTACATCATCATTTTTTAATAAATAAATTAAATTATTTAAAGTTTAAAAATTACAAATAAACTACCATTATGTAGGAAATCTTTTTATCTTTCTAATGAATATTTATAGTCGAATTTATCTTATGTATAACCCTATATTAAAAATTATTTAGTTATTAAACTTTGATTTTAACTATTTTAACCCTTCTTTAAATAAATTAATAATAAATGTCCTAATCTAATCCAAGTGGGCCTAAATGGTCATATTTTATTCCTAAGGTTGTTTTTGGTCGAATTAAACTTATCCAAAAGAATTATGACATGTGTTAGGGTAATAATAATAACATTTGTACCCTTAATTACTCTATTAACTTTTAACCATGGTAAAAAAAATAAAAATTTACTATTCACAAAAACTACCATATTTTCATGCTCATGTTCTCAGGAACACAAGAGTGTCTTTCCTACAATCGTGTATTACCTTGATAAAATGTTTCCCCCACTTATCCTCACTAACTAACAGTTTCCTTAGAGTATTTTTAATCATGAATTCAATTAATAATGGTAGATTCCATAATAGGGGACATAAGTGAGACCATTCATAGTCCATATAATAAAATCCATCTGATCCCAGGCATATTTTGATTATCTAGGATGCTTATCAATTTTTTAATACATTTCATTATGGGCAGAATCTAAAGTTGTAATAATACCTTTATCTATAATTCAAGTACACTGAATGGTAGAAGGAATCCTCTATCTATCCCTTCCTATTAAAAGGAATGAATATAGAATTATGGGATTACTATTGGGGGTAATCCCAAACTCCCCATGACTTAATCTAATCTGCTAATTGGGCCTCGTATTCCACAGTAGCTCTAGTGCATATGTATCTCCTGATTTCAAATTATTAAACCTTTCATTGAATTGAATCCCCCAAAACGTTACATTAAATTGTTATTCTAACATACTAGTCACGTGATCTAAACATTCTTGAAAATTTCCTTACCATATGAATTTGAAATAAATGGTATGATATTATAACACATCCTGAAACTATGTACATAAAACTACATGGGATTTGATTACAGTCTAGAATTATATGTAAGAAACCTCCCATAGGGTAAAACCAAAAATAAAAAATTTTATATTATCAATATTCATGAGGAAATATTCTCTATAGATCCAATTAAATCCTTACTAATTATGATATATCCTCGATGATCATAGAAATAGCTTTAATGAGGGCTATATCCAATATGAACACTCCTCATTGGGCAACATTTTCCATGAGACAACATCCCATCTTGAGGGTTATATTCCATTAATGAATCAACAAAAATTCTTCATTAATAAATATTCCAAAAAATAAAATTCTAATGAGTGGGAAATATTAATGTTAGCACCAAACCAATCCCAAACCTCATAGGTTCATATTCCTTATGATGAAAACCTATCCTCATTTGGTCATTTTCCAATAAAGTTTAGCTAAAATGGGTATCCCGTGCTTAAATACCTCACTTATTATCACTGGGTATATTTTTATTATCCTTACCTGATTCATATCCTTAAACTACATTGATTATTCCCTATTATATGAAATTAAAAGGTTTAATTTATACATTATTTCACACCTAACTATATGGGTTCTACATTCTTTCACAATGATATTTTTCAATCCCATTTCATGGGTCCAATATCAACACCACCAATACCTAATGCCTCATTGGATGGAGATAAACTCTATAGTTCCAAATTTTGTGTCATTAAACAATGTTTCCTTAAAATAAATAATTCATAACTAGTAAAGAACAAAGCGGAATAAATCATAAATATATACAGACAGTCACATTGATGCATGTTAACATCTAATTATAATCATAAGGGTATCCACCCCTACACTATGACTTAATAAGGATTCAAGAATATGACCTAAATATTTGAAAGTCTGTAATAGTAAGAATGAATACCCTAAAAATTTCTGATATTCCGGACCATCAACACTCTTGGCCAATGATCATTCTATAGTTTTAATGGTTAAAAAGTACCAATGACCACATTCCTTTAGAAAATATTTATAAAACAGTATTCATATAGAACATTAATTAATTAGGATGATATTGCTGATCCCAATAGATAAAAATTGAACAATAAATGTGAATACTTTAATAATGAATGTGATTGTTCAATAATTATTTTTACTTGATATACAACACTGAAGGGTTTTTTTGTTCATTTTTTTTTTGTTTTTTCATAATTTAATTTGAAAACCATTGACCAAAACAAAAGGAATCGACTCAAAAACAAAAATATATTATAGAAGATGAAAAGGTTGTGGAACCTTTTAAACAAAGGGTGTTTAATCAACACAAAATATCCATAAAAAGTAAAAAATTATTCAATTTTGAGTGTACTAATTAATTGGTATTATCTCTATGCCAAATGTAACATGTGAATCCATCGTGACATGAAGCCCTACAAAACCAAACATATAGAAAAATAAACATACTTTATTATTTGATAAATTGTATTAAGGTTGACAATGGTATCACATGAATCCACACGTTTTTTAAGAGATATTCTATCAAACATCACCACCACCTGTGTCATATGACATCAACCCCTCAACAGTCTACTATGGAATCAAACAAGGAGGACCCTAGTCTAGTCACTCGTTATTGAGTATCTAAGAGGTTTTGCAGGGGTAGGGAGATAAAAAATCATAAGAACTGGGATAATATCTATACTTCCACCAAAAATGTCTGGAAAAGATCATTGGCAATAACCAGTGAGCTGGCCAATATCCAGGTTCTCACATATCATGTTCTCTAGAATACCCTATGAATACTAGAGGAATCATGTAATCATATCCTAACATCCATCTATGAAGGGGACTATATTCCCAATTAAATTTTTTATATACTATGGAATCATCTTAATAAATGTGCTATAATATCACTGAAAGGGATAGGTATTAGAACGTATTCCCTCCCCCACACATGAATCTCATTGGCATAACCCGGCGGTAACTGAAGGACAAGATAGAGTTTATTCCAAAAATCTCATGGAATAATGGGTCTACATTCTTGTTCAAATATATGAATCTTTGTATCATATTCTTATGGAATTTAAAGGGAAGGTATGTATCCATACGTATTCCTTGAGTGATTATAAGTATATTATAACAATGACATTGGAGGCCATCGATGCCATACCCTGATGGTCAATATTAGAAAAAAACATATTAATTCCCACATGATTACATAATCTCATCAACATGATTCAAGATTTACTTAGGAGTAGTTGCATATTTATTCTTACTTTAAGGAGGATCATCAGCATGTTCTGGTAATGAATTACAATTAGGTTTGGACTTAGATCCCTATTACAACTATTATCAATGAAATGTTTCAGTGGATACTATAGGGTAGGCCCATATTCATTAAAATCATTCAATATATCATCAATAAATTCTATTAATTACACATGAGGCACAAGGAAGGGATCCCACATGTGAAGGTTGTTGGGAACAACATAAGACCATAATCCCCTGATGAAAGACCATCTTAGAGAAAGCCCCCCCAAGGTAAGACCAAAGTATAAGAGAAGCTCTATACCCGTTATTTTATTAATGATGGTGTTATTGGGTCCCTAAATTTCCATTTCAAGATGGAATAGGAATATATTTACTCCTCATCAGATGGATGAATTTTCTATAATTGTGGTTTTCCTCCCTGCAATATTACTACCAAATTCTCTGGAGGCATATATATAGTGTCATCCATGAGGGTCACCCACATGGAAATATCAAGATCGATCATCATTAATATTGTTATGGTGAGATATATAAATATCATCCTCACATCTAGAAGATAAATAGGAAAGAAGTTACTCCCCAAGATGTATCAAACACATTCCACCTACAAGGTCGACCCTATGGAATGTACTATTAGAATCCTCATTTTGGCCAAAAAATGTGTCACAATGGTAGTCCTCCCTAATGTGGAATTTGAAATGATGTTTCTTTTCATAGAGGCATAAAATTTCAAAATGAATTTTCCCTCTTTATGAAGGTAGTATGAGAAAGAAATTATATCAAAATTCACATTAGAGGTTGAGTTCACTTAATCTAAGCACCCTATCTATAATAGGTGATGTCATTTATCGAAAAAAAATATGGTCTAATGTGATATAAATTATCCATACCCATTTTAGGGAGTTCATCCTTAAATAAATTAGAGAATATTATTAATAATATTTCTCTCATCAATTAGATATTTCGTAAATGACTACTCCAGTTAGGTTAGGAAAAGGAATATCTCCATGCTGATAGAGAGAATTCCATGGTTACGAGGAAATATTCAGATAAAGATAGTATATTGGTCATGTTATAAAACATATACACTTATCAATATAAAATCAAAAATAATTTGATGAAGGAATGTTCACACTATCTTTATCTAGATTTATGGATGACTCATAATTATCTAAAGGTGACACTTTTTCCTTATATGGAACATTAAAACAATTTCATGGAAATATGAGATATATAATTTATGATCAAATAACCTACCCATTTAGTTTCATTGTACATGGAATTTTAAAGGAAATATAAAGACCTACAACATATATGTGTTAATTATATAAGGATGTTGTGTTAGTAAATCACTAAAACTTCATTCGAAGTACATATAATGGGTGGGGGTGAACACTGAGTGTTTTATTTTACCCCACTCCCTATTTAGAAAATTTCCATGAGAAATATATCATGATGCATTATTTACCTATTCAATTTTCATATCCCAAGCTCAATACATGATCTCTATCTTTTTCAATAGGGTCATGTTTATTTTAAATCCAAGAAACAATAAATCCTATGGGAACGATCTGTTTTGATACTCCTTCATGAAGCCTCTAATAAGGATGAAATATAATCTTATATGAGTATAAACCAACCCTGTGGTGAATAAAATCATCTAATATAGAGTATCCCATGATAATAAAGTGAATAATATCCATTATATGTTTTTAAAAAAAGCCAAAATAATAATAAGGGATGTAGAAGTGGCTTTTGTTGAAGAAATATGGTAACAACCCTATTCTAGAGTTTTGGGAGGAATGTTTTCCACCACCAGTGCCCTAGGTATTATAAACTACTTTGTGTATCTAATAAATCATGGTAATGAAAAAAATTCAACCCCATCCCAAAATTCTAGAGGAAGTTTTAGCACAACAACCTACTCTATGAAAACCAGTCTTCTCCGAAATTAGATAAATTCCATAGGAAACTCTTCTATAGTTTCCCATATTTCATGATCAATACCTCACTTTGGGGACAAGATTATAAAAGATTTATGGAGACTTCCTTAGGATCACTTTTCATAAATCTGTTCTATGGGAACACTAAAAGGATAAAAAAACTTCAAAGGTTCTGTAAGTTGAAATTATCAACCAATAAAAAATCAAAAAGAATAACATCAATATTCAACTTGAAATATGTGATAATAAATCTATATATCCTTTTAATAAGGGCATGATTTAGGAAGAAAAATATGTATCAATTAATAATATCAACATTATCCTGGATGATGATATGGAACTTGATTATGGAACAGAAGATTTAAATGATGAGGTCTATATTTAAAACACATACCACACCAAAACAATTGAAGAATGTATGAATAATAATCACTTTATTTTGACCCTGAATTTTTGGTATTTCTTGAATGCACAATTACCCCCACCACAATGATCCTTTGTAAGAAAATTATTTATGTTTTTTGTCATTTCCCACCCATCACTAGAAGAATTTGAGCTTCCCAATATTGAGGAAATATGTTATCAATATAATGTAGAGATAAAAAATAAGATGATTCAAAAATGAATTACTTAGGGGAAATATCACTGAAGATAACAACTTCTATGTAGAGACTTTTATTTTACCTTTAACTAATATCCCTCAACCCAGGGAGTCTTCTTCTTTGATAAGAATTGAATATGGTCGTATGATCGATATTAAATATACTAATCCTATTTCTTTAGAACCTATGGACGATTGATATTTGGAGTTACATTTTTTGTTGTGGTATCCAAAACCATCTAAGGCGAGCTACCCCAAGCCAACCTATACTACTCATAAGCAACAAAAATAGGAAATACAACCACATCAAAATCTTCCCAATACATCTTCTTAGGTGTTGGTCTATTCAACAATTCTATAAGATCTTACTGGATCTATCAAATCACTAAAATCTATAATGGTGTATGTGGAAGGATTTCAAGAACTAGTAAAATCATAGAGGAAACCATTCCCCATCTAGGTGGATGCCCACCTCCTTGGCCCAACATTTAAATTCAGTATTTTTTTCTTTAATGGAACTAGGGAACATAGAATAGACCTCTCACATTTTGCAACCCAATATGATCCAATGTTGGTAAAAATAAAGAAAAAAGATATATTCATGATCTTTTTTATAGACTCTATAAAATATAAGGATTTTCCTGTAAAATAGCTTATTGTTCATCTTCATCACTAACTGGGAAGTCCTCCATCATTTGTTTATATACCTATTCAACACAATATAGAATTATAAAAATTTCTTTGACCTCTCAAGTTAAATGAATCCTGATAATGATTGGTTTTTGGACTTCATTTCTTGATATAAGGGTTTGGCCTACACCTTGAAAATGAATCTCTCACAAGACAATTAATTGGATCTTTATATAGAGAATATATATGATGAGTGGAAAATTTCATTGATCCTAATAATATAAGCCCAAAAGATCCAATAAATTCTATAATTCGGAACATATATTGAAAGAATTTATTCTGTGACCCAAGGTTGAGTCTCATACAAAACTAATATCATAATAAAATAGGGTTGATGGATCAAAAAAACAACAACTATAATGATTAATCTAACTCTGTTGCTGGTTCTGGAACCCGAACCAACGCACTGTCATATGGAGTCTTCCCTTAAACATAAATAAAAATATTATCATCCTCTATAAGAATGTTGGAAATAAAAATAGAACACACCATATAAATATTTAAATAATTAAAACTTTTTATTTTATAAGTGTAGGTTCCAATGTGTTTCGTCTCATTTATTGTTAATAGTATACTCAATATGCCAAGTCCAAAATCCCAATTAATTTTTCCTTAATGAGCATCCCAATTATTTTCATTTCAACCAAATGTTGGGAAACATCATCTAGGATTTCTTTTCATTTAAATACACTCTCAAGAAAATATTTGACTCTAGTAAATTCAATTTCTCAATGTTCTAGCATAAATAATTTTTGTTTCCCCAATCCAATCCGAAGAGGAAGGGTTATAGAATAAATTAATAAGTAAGGGAACATAGAATTTTGATGATTGGAGGAATATAATGATGAACTAAGAAAAAATCATTATCAACAAATATATGAACTATTTAGTTATGACCTTAACAACATCTATGTCGATTGAGATGATTTCTTTGGCATTAAAATCCTCTAAGTTGTTGTCTTTTAAAAAACAACGTAATTGTAGTGTAATGTATATTATGTGAGAATTTGATTTTGTGAAAATTCCGAATTTGATTCAAAATTATTAAAATTTTATATATTAATCATTAGGAAGATAGAAACCACCCATCCAAATTTCCCAATGGGTACCAACCCATCAAATGGATCCATCATGAGATAAATAATACCAATATAACTCCATCCACAAGATTCTATTAGAAAATAAAATATTTGATAAAAATGTTTTATATGAACCTAATTTCCCCACAAACAATCAAGGCGGGGGAGGTTATCAAGGCCAATATGGTTGAGGAAGATAAGTTTGACATGTATTTTAACAATTAGGTCATTTTTTGCTGAGACTATATATGTTGCGGAAAACCAGAGAGAGGAAATTTGGTGGGCTTAGAAGGAGAACCAACCTAATTCAAAATCTTATATGACCTTTTTAAGACCAATCATAATGGAGGCCTGATAATATAATAATCATTTTTTGGTTGGTGTTAAAATGATGGAATGTTCACTCATCTCAACCTATAGGAATTTAAGATTCCATTTCTTTTTTATTGAGGAAGGAAACCACCAACACATATAACTTCAACATACAAGACTCAAACGAAATAGTATCCTTATATAGGGAATAATAGGCATCTATCCCAGAATATTGATATATTTAAATAGCTGACTATTATCCCAACCAAGATTTGAACACTTGATGCCCTCTATATTTCAAAGGTTTTTTCATAAGAACCTGTTGAGGATCTCTTAAACATTAATTATTTTGATATCAAAGTCAAAAAATATAAATTATATCACATATATTCCAACTCCATTTTGGGTCATGTGTTCATCACCTTTATAATGAAATATTGGTATATCTCTATATAAATATATATGATTCCATTTTACATATCTGTAAAGATGGAGAAAATCAACATTCATTGATCCCTCATTACTAATGGTTCCTCAATAAAAAAAAATTTAGTACTAAACCACCATAAATTAGATTATAGAGAAACTATGTAATCTCTTTGTACTATGAAAATAAAATGGTATGATAAGAGTGAGCAATAACCTTTGGTCAAGGACAAGATCATACCCAATTTAGTGACCTTGTATACAATTTTGAGTTTATGGTTATCCATAGATACATGGATTAAAAAACTCTATTAGGAAAATAATTTTTTCCTTATTATATTTTTGTGCCTTCATCTTACCACCAATGTATCAAATTATATCTTGATAGATTGGTCATAAAGTTGAATTGGTTGGTAAAACATTCGAATGGAATGAAAAAACCATTGAAGATTATTTCATTTGAACCACTAGTTTTCATGGATTTTAAATGGCCCATGGAAACCCATTTCACAATTTTTATAATCATTATGTGTTATCTATTAATCAAATAATGGAAATAACTCAAGATATCAATTTCCATATTGTTATAAAAACATCATCCAATAGGAAGAAAAAATTGATCAAATGTTTTCATATAATTTCCAAAACCATGTTCCCCTAGATAAATCACATGCGGTAGTGAAAAAAATGTCATACCATCCATACATATCAATCATTTTCCTCAGGGTCACTATGATTTGGTCAGTGTAACTGATCACCAATCCCAATAAACAGAAGAAAAAATCTATGACCAAGTGTATATGAATCATATTAAGAGGGGGAATTTCTATTTTGGGAACATTTAGATATTTCCTCACGATATCAGAGAGATAAAATTAACCTAGTTTTGTTGAAGAATGGATAGATATTCATTGTGATGATGTTTCCCCAAAAAAGAACATTGTCAGTTTGTATCTATGATCTAAGGAGATCCTTGTGCAACCTCCTGGATCAGAAAATACTCCCACATTACTAGAAAATATTTAAAATTAGTCTATGTTTTCGCCTACAACTATGTTTATAGGAAACTCTTATACCCTCAGTTATTGTAGAAAAAAAGGAGATCAAATCCATTAATTCTCCAATAATAATTCACATGTATTGGATTCTTAATAGAGTATAGATGCATTGTTATCATTCACATAAGATTTAAATTCCCTTCAATCATCTCTCAGTACCTAAAATATCCCTTCAACACCCACTTCAAATTGATTTGATGTAAAATGAGAATATGTTCATAAAGAATAATATCATTGAGTTCTCCCTTTATAATTTGAGTATGGCATCTCCACTGACATCGATCAACTCAGACAAGTGAATCTGGGAACATATGAAGACACAAGACCGACCTTGATCAGAATTACCCTGCCTTCTATGAAACCAGAGGCATAAATCTATTTCCTGAAGTAGCAATGGGATGTTTTCACATAGAATTATATACAGTATTTTGAACTAATAAAAATTTATAAACCCATCATTTTGGTTCACTAGAAAACTAGTATGGCTATAAATAGGTTGTCAAGAGAATACATTCAACTCTTGTATCTAGATTTGATGGTAATTTTGAATATATAATCAAAGTATACTTAATTCAAGAGGTTTATTACCAAAAATTTCTTAACCAAAATTATTCTCATTAATAAGATGAAATGGAATACCAAATATTTCTTCAACCTCAAGGATCTAAATTAGTAATTACCAAAAGATTCATTTCTCATTCCAATCATGAAACATTTGTTTGATTTAATGGTAAGTTTGTTATCTAACTCTATCATGGATGGATATATCATATATAACCACATTCAGATAGATCACAAAGAAAAATAATTCACTATATTAAAGGTACCTTCAGTGTTTTATTTCTACAAAGTAAATCGATTTGGTTTGAATAATGACAGTTACACATATCAACATGCCATGCACCATATCTTCAATCCATTTTTGATAAATACCATGGGATAATACATGGAAAACATGGTTCTAAAATATAAATATCATTATTATATTATTTTAGATATTGAACTGGTTTTCACTAAATTGTGGTAGTACAACCTAATAATAAATCCATTTAAATTCACTTTCAGTGTAATGTAAAAAATAATTTCTTTTTTTTTTGTATTCCATCATGGAATTATGATAGAACTCAATATGACTAATGTTATCCTTAACATATCACCTCCTTGAAACCTCAATTATCTAATAGATAATTATGGATGCCTTGCCTATATCATAATCTTCATAGAGAACCATGAAGGAAAGTGCCTAACCTTTAACAATATCATGAATAATGGAGTCTATTATTAGTTGGATAAATATTGTCATGATTATTTCAACAATATCATGAAATATATATCAATACCTTGGGTATTAAGTACTTATGTTAATGTAAATCCACTAATTATGTTTATGTCATATTTAGGGTGACCACTTAGTGCCTTTATCTCATAAAATAATGATATTGGAAAATTAAATGGTCACTACTACTTTAGATGTATCATGGTAGAAACTAAGACATGGTATTATAGCTACAAGAAGAACTTTATTTCATTGATAATTTCCATACATAAATTGAGTCAATTCCTATATAATTGTGAGGCCCCTTTGTATTTCATATTAACCAGCTCATATACATCCTCAATCATACAATGTTGACTAGATGGTTAGGATGATGTGGGGTTATTCTATAATATTTTTTTATTCTATTCATACTGTTTAAAAAATTCAATGGTCAAGCATTGGAAGATTTTCCCATAGCACATACTAACTCAAAAATTATTCTAATTGAAATATAGTTTCTTTATGGTTGATTATTATTTATCCATGAAACTCTGCACACATAGGAGATGTATTTCAATGGTTCATCCAAATTTCTTACAAGAAGAAGGATGGAAAACCCAAAACTCAATAGAACTGGCTTGGGAATTGTCTTCATATCTTGGGAAAGGATACTTTTCACTATTACATCATGTTTTCAATATGGTTCACCATCAACAAAAAAAATATGACTCTCATTATAGGCATGTAATTGGATCTATGTATTCCAGTTGACTAAAAAATATCATGGGTGATTCAAAGTAATCAATTAAATTAATGACGAATATTCCATTATTAAAGAGGTATTAATTCCCTTTCAAAATTACTTATGAGGGTTTATTAAATAATTTACCTATGATCCATCATTGTTTCATATCCCAAATTTGAAAAACACTCATGCATATTCACACTATAGTGTGGTGTAATTTTTTGATAGAAGTGGGGTTGAAGAGATCTGTGAGATCGACACCACTCCTAAGAAAGAAATATGATATCCTACCTATATAATATAGACATTTGATGGATTTTCTCAAATTGGAATATCCCCAAATTGAATTTCATCCTTTATATCAAGAAAAGGTGAATATATTCAATGACAATTTGTACTCTTTTATGAACCCTAATATCATAAAACCCTCTATAAGCAAGGCCTTGATGATGTCCTCTTTGGATATATTGCTTAAAGGGAGACCCATACTATTATTCATGAATTCCACACAAAACCTTTTGGTACTAATATATTTAATACCAAGCTCTCCCATCAGATCAAATGGCTTGGATAAATGTGGCTATCGATAATATAATATTTCATGGATTTCACCAAAAAATGTCTTGCATTCTAGATACATTCATATTTCATGCATTAACCCCCATAGTTATTATGTAGTACTGAATTTTCATTCCATTTTCTATATAATGATTATATTTCATGGGTTTATGTCACTAAATAACTCTAAATTTGTTCAATTAAATCCTTACTACCACTTATATCTTATCCAAGTGGGATGTTGATATATCCCTCTAATATTTTAGGAAGAAACCTAAAATAAACTTCATGAATTCAAATATCATTTACATGTTTGGTGTACCTTACATAATATTGATGTATAATTTTTAAAACTTATACTTTTTAAATTAAAAAATGTTGCATCTGCAATATGGAATTCACACTAACCACTCATCTCACAGCAACCATTTAGTCAAAAATGGACAATTAGTGTCTTTCCTCAAGACTCCATATCACATACTCAATAGGATGGTGGATAAAGTCAATAATATATTTCCTAAAAACCATTTTTATTCTTTTTTGGGTTTATAGAACCATAACCTACACCACTATATAGGTGACCCCAAATTCACTCATATATAGTATGTATCCAGTGCTTCCAATCAATGTTCAATTTTCATCCCTCTATATCATTATCTAAAATTATCTATAAATAGAATAGTAGTCTTCTAAGTGGTATTATGATTTAAAATAACTTAATGAGAAACAAGTATGCACATTTAAAAAAATATAAATCGATTAAAACTATTTTTCCAGAGGTATCATTACGAAAGTTCACCTATGTTCATTACTTTTGGGAGAGCTCTATTGGTTCTCCAAACAACATTGATATTAGGGAAGAAGAATCTAAATATCAATCTAATGTGGGAGGTAAATTATTTAACATATAGATTTTACTCCAACAGAGCTTAACCAAGGGACACTATGGATAGGGTTCATATTACACCTCCCACTAATGAAATATTTATCATGAAATACTTTTTATATTTTCAAATTGGATCAATAATGTCCCAATAGAATAGAAAAATATTTTAAGGCTAACATCCTCATCAAATTATTTTAAACTATGTGAAATATATCATCAATGTATATCAATAAACTACAAGTTCTTCATCCCTATTTTTTTATTATAAGCTATACAAAATAAGTCCTAACTACAAGAATTTAAAATGCATGACATAATGTAGTAGTCATGTAATGTTAAAATTTATGATACCATCCATAACATGAATACTAAATCCCATGTTATATGTTTTAAATTTTCATTTCATGTGCTCTACTATTTTATGGTCAATTCTCTAATTACTTATTTTTTTCTCACACTAAGCATGAACTCCGTGAGATTAGATGTCTTGATCGATCAATCATCTTAAAATGACTAAAAAGGAACTATGATTAAATATAAGGAATGATTTGGTCCACCATAAAAGTCCTTAAACCGCTAATATTGTATAATATTACATTTTCAAATTTCCTGATATAAAATCCTAATATATGTAGAAGTTCTCGATGAACAACTTTCATGTGCCCAAGGATATCAGTAACCTCACCCCTATGAACAAAGAAAATATAAATGGGATATACTTTAATAACTATATTTTAATTGAATATAAATCAGGTAATTTAGTTACTGATAGATTACAATTCTTAGAGGTAGAAAAAATTTCAATAAAAAATCCCCCTTTCCCCTGAAAAGACATCGATCAATTCTAGTAATTTATCTTCTAACACTATGTGTGGATTTATTAATGTTACTATAGGATACACGGTTATTCCTGATTATATTAACTTAGATCTAGCCACAAATTCCAATAATGAAAATTTCCTCTTTCCCATTAGTGTTTGTAACTTCCCTAAGGTCAAGCCTAATTTTCTTCCGCTACGCATGAATACATTATGTGCAGAAGAAGCCACACAAAAAATGTGTATAACATGATAAATATTATTTTCCCTATGTAAAATAAATATTTAAATATAGTTCCCATTATATATTAATCAATAAAATATATTACTAAAAAATTATCCTCTATAATATATTATCTAGTCCTATATAGGATCATTCATCATGGATTTCATTTATTATGAACATGTACTAAAAAATGGCCCACCTATGCAATATTATTATCTTCATATGAAACCATTCAAGAACCATGCATTGTTGGATTCATATTTTTGTAGGATACATAGTTATTCATGGATCTATTATCATATCCCCAACCATAAATCCCCATTAAATATCCTCTTTCTCCACATCAGGTCATTATAGGTGATAAACACTATGAAAACTTTTACTTATTTTGTGAACAGACTAGGTCTATGAAAATTAAACACTCTATTTCATCCATGTCACATGATGATATACTACACAACTTATAGTCGATTCCATATGACATTAAACTATCTTGATTGTTTAATTTCATGTAACCCTAAACCACATGGAAGGATCTATACTATATGAACAATATCATAAAATTTACTTCTTCTACATAAGAGCTCGATATACATAATGAATCATTCTCTATTCCTTGAGGTTTCAATTATTACAACTATATTATCACATCCTTACATCATCTATCACATATCCTATGTTATAAAATATCGCATAAAATTTGAGAAATATGTATGGATGGATTCCTCTCATCATGGGATAGGTAGTGATGCAATAATTTCTTATTATATTTCCATCCATAAATTCCAATTAAAATGGTACTGAGTCCTAGTGTTTTGAATTCTTCATTCTCATCGGGTTCTCCTTTTATTATTATAGTACTTAGAAAACCATTTATCTTTATTTTTCATGAGCTGAATATATAAAAATCCCCTGTATAATGTTCCTCATCTTATTAATATCACTTAAGCCCTTTTTATCGGACATTAAATTGTATTCAATTTATTCTACCTAACATGACCTTAAAATATTTAGATTTTTCTTTTTATATAATTCAATTTCACTATATAAGAGTCAAATTATTCTAATTATATCTATTGGGTTGTTATTTTGTAAAAAACATCCGGATAAAATACAAATTTTTCAATGTCACATCCCTATTCCCAATGCTCCAACTATAATGAAAAAACTATGTGGGGCTTAATTATTGACACCTTAAGATAAAAAATGATGTCAGAATCAGATATTTAGGTCCCAACCATGAATTATCATCAATTTACACTAATTTAAAGGAAATCATAATATCCTAGTCATAGAAATCAAAAGTATGAAATTCCCCCATTACCCATTCTGAACATTATTTTTCCTAGGACACACATTATTCAACAATTGTTTGGGATCACAAAAAACCAATCATAATTATCATTAATAATCATATTAGGCTCTAATGTAAATTTAAAAATGACTATGAAAAAATGACCCTAATATGCACCCATTATATATCCTATCATTCAGAGGAATCTATTTGTTAAGGATAATTTATTATAATATTTTTATTCCACCAAAAAATCTAAAGGAAACGTGCATTCAAATTTAGTCTATGGTAGTCCAATGAATACTTATTCCACATATCTAATCCTGGTCTAAGAAACTTGAGTTTTTATTTATGACATGTACACTCCATTATTCAAAATATATTGGGGGAATTCTTAATCATAGACCCCATTTGAATTTTTATTTATATCCATTAGGTTCACATATCTTGACCATAAACTATATTAACCTTCTATTAGAAAGTATACAGTGACATCAGACTCCATGTTCATGTGGAGTTTTCCCTTATTTTTACTATATAAAATTTCTCACTTGTTAGAAAAATATGTACAACCATAAAATCAAAACTTATTGGTAAAATATGTAAGACAATAAATTCATCACATGTATGTTAAATATGTGCAACTTTATATTCTCTACATCCTTGGTCTAGACAAAAGGATCCTAAACTACAATTAAAAAAAAGGAAATCTTGTTAGGCTAAAAACTAATGAATGGAATGTTAAAGAAAATTTATGTCATAACTCACTAAGAATATCACTTTTAAGTCCAATAAATAAGTAGAGCACAAATAAAAAAGAAACCAATATTTTTGGGCCCACAATATTTCCCTATAAAAATATAATCCATAATCAATGAACCTAGTAGTTCAATAAAACGATATATTAATGATATATAATATCTAATTTCCTAGATTATGTGTTACATGCATGATGGAATAATCCATAGTTTGTTATAACCCTTCATGAATGTTACTTTATTCTATAAAACTGCAACATTTTTTATGTTCATGAATCCTTAAAAATATTTTTGGATATTAGTAAAAATTTTAATTTACACCAAATGACACATTTTCATGATTATGAATAAATTATCTAGATATATATCTCTATATTGGACCCCTTATATGGCCTATCGTTCAGAGGAATTTGCATCCTATGGGTAAGATAATCTAATATCCGTATACCCACACACTATTATAATGGTTCACATCATTTTAATAATAGGGTTCATTCTTGGAATCTGTGTCTCATATCACCATCATCTATTTAAATTTAATGATATTTTATTTTTACATCCCATAATCCAATAATTCTAGTGGATTTAATACCCTTGATTTTATACAATTGTACATCATGCTCACATTCAGAGTAGGGATTCCACATCTAGACCTTAAAATTTGGAATTTTCCTTATTATGTGACCTTAAACAGTATGATATAGTGGTCATAAATTCGTGAACATAAAATCAATCACACCACCTCTAAGTTAGTCTAACATCCTCTTTATTAAATTTTCTATTGACAATAATCGAATTATCTCTATGTATTTGGATAATAAAATAATACTCTAGAACACTCTAAGAGAGTAATATTCAACCATCAATGATAGATGTGGTCAATCTGATTAGGTTTATTAAGATCACAGATAGGGATATTGTCAATGATGGTCCCTCTAATTGAGTTGATCGAGATTTCTGATAGTAATGTTTATTGTGATGGTCACTTTGATTTTTTTGTTTAGGATGTACTTATTCCTGATGTTTCCAATATAGGTAATAATAATATTTTCCAATTCACAATGATTTTATCTTGTCCATGTTACCAGATGATCAATCCCATAATTGTTTATTAATATGTTTAACCTAAAACACCATCCAAGTTTACATTCCTTACACAACCTAAAACTAGACATAGAAAGGGATAGGTAACACAATGGGTTGAAAATTTGAAAAAGGAAACATTGGAAAAATACATGTCCCTACGCACTTGTTATATACCATGTTTCACTTGGGAAAAATTTACTTTTGAAATTGAAAATAAAAAATAGGTTGAAAACCAATAATGTGAACCATAATAAAAAACCAAGCCCTCACTCCCTAATATTCTATGATGTAAACCTTTGGAAAAAGTTATTATAATAAAAATAATGAAACAATTATTGTGGGACCAAAAATATTTCCCTAGAATAATTCAAACTATTATCACTATTCCCATTTACCCATGTAAAATTTATATCATTAATTACTTTACTCCTAGAATATCATCCTTTGATATACCTAAGAGACACATGGACAATGAGTTTTAGTGTGCTTCATCTCTCTTTATCATTGGAATACTCATTCCAAATTCCCAATTTTGATCCAAATTATATTGATTAATATCATCCCACATTAAAATGGACTAACTTTAGTGTTATTATGAAATTAAAATTTACTTTCTTCTACTCAATGTCAATGTTTAGATTGTTTCAACATATCATGAAATTAGATATAAAGACATCAAAATTTACAATTAAATTATTATTCGGTGGGAGTAGGAAAGAAATATTTGAAAAAAAATAATTTTTCATTCATCAACCAAAACAATAAGTGGAACATACAAAATATTTAGTTATTCTCAAGTGGGTGAAGAGGTTATTTTTAGATAGACACAATAGACTCCAGAACATAAATTAGTATTCACATAGAGTCAAACAAAACCTAGTATACTCCAACTAATGATTGAAAATTTTCGACTTAATTATATTTTTTTTAGTTATCCCTTGCAGTATCATATAGTCCCACCATCTTTACATATTTGACTAGTCACATCTATAATTTACAAACCCAAAGAATTAGGTTCAGCCCAGCATATCACATGACAACATGTACCCCTCCCCTATGCAAGAGATATTTGACAAGATGTAATTCCCTAAATTAAAATATTTGTAGATTATTCCCTTGTAAAAAATATGAAACCAATAGATATACATGATGAAGTGATAAATAAATAAGAGAAATATATAATCAATAAATTAAATAAACCATGTTTTATCAATATTCCATACAAGACAACCAAACAACTTACCAACTATATATAAAGTACTAATGAAAAAAAGATATAAGATACTAATATATCCCATAATAAGAAACCTAAATTCTACCATAAATCCACCCATCTTCCATTATCATCACATTTATCTTCAAAACAAAGGGAAATTTACATTTACATGATCACTAATTATAAATTCTACACACACACCAAGATGATCATGTAGGGTGTGAGTATAAACAAGTAAGGATTCCATAAAAGTATCCTTAACATAATTAAAATTTTTATATAAAATAAATTCTAAAGGTAGGAAAGTAAATTCATAAGTATGAAATCACATATTGGGTAATCACGTGTTAAACATACTACCACAAAACTCAACCCTACATGTTATAGCTCTGTACCGTATGAGGTTTTCTTTCTAGTATCTATGAATCACATAAAAATAAACAAAAACATGTTAAGTCATGTAACAGACCACATTACCATAATGTTTTGATTAGGACCACAAGACTATCATACCCCACCAAAAAATCATGTCAGGCCTTAAGGCTTCCATGCCCCACTGTCTATCTTAGGTCAGGCCTCAACGCCATCATTCCATACCATCTATCATTCAAAACCCCACCCTACTAATGACAAGTTACTTCACAATTGTTATCCCCTTTAAGGTAATGACTAGTCCATTAGGGGACCACATGTCATGTTGATTCCAAATATAATAATTATATATATTTAATACATATATACACATAATTCATAATAAACAAAGACTTGGGTAATACACTTTCACAAGCATATCAAATCAATAAAATCCGCACGGACCACAAAGACATGTTCAAGAAAGTCATATCGGGGGAGGTCTGATGGAATACACAGACATTCAAATAATCATGTCATATTGGTAAAGGCCTCACAATCTACCCATGCACAAACAAGAATATCATAACATGTTTTGTTACTTACTACAATAAGAATATTGAATCTTAATCTCAAGGTATTCCACCTAAATGATTCGCAGACACCAAATATCATTATAATCAATCATAAATCACTCTTTTAGGATTCAGGAATGAATATTAAAGGAGAAAATAATTTCAATGGATAGGATTTGTTTAGACTATACCCACTATATTTAATTTAATGAGTGGATCTTGATGAATCCAATAATGATAAAGGAAAAATATGATTTCTACCTTTCTTTACTTCAAATCTATAAAGATTCATGTTATATAATGTCATAATTTCATGATTCAACCATGAAATTTCAAATTTGTGGTATTATCCATGGTTAAGATAGAAGATCTAGGATGAATAATATGAATGAATGAAAAACAATCACATACCATGAAATCATTCTGAATAACCTCTCTAAAAACATTGGATTTTCTCTCTAAAGGAAAAATAATTCACCAAGAACAACCAAAAGATTCTTTAGGTAAGGTATCTCTAAGTGTGTGAAGAATAATGATAGGCTTTAGGGCATTTATGTGTAAAAATAATAAAATTTATATTAACTAATACCAAGTTCATGGTTTTCTCTCATGGTTTACTAAACCATGTTCAATCCAAGTGAGGATCACTACCTATTTAGGTAAATCAAATGGTTTGGCCCCAATAATTGATAAAACATGCATCAAATGTTTTTATTATTCTCTTCTTGGTTACATGATATCCATGAAAAGGTATCTATGTTATCTCTAATGAATTTCCAATCATGAATGACCATATACTATACTCTAATAGGTCATAAGATTTCCTATGGAAAGTTTCACGATTTCCCCAAAATGTGATCAATCAACCCCCCCCCCCCCCCAAGGTCTTATAAACCCCTGTAAAAGAACCCAAAAACTAAATATGACTTTAACTAAACAATGAATAATTCAATAAAAAAATAAATGATTAGATAAAAAAGGTCATAACACACCTGTAAGTGAAAGGTTGGTATAATTTCTCCCTATAAACTTATGATCGTCATGAAGTATCCTTATAGTTCCTTCCCAAACATCTTGGGTTGTTGTTCCCACACATATGATTACTACTCCCATTTTTATTAATAAATACATAAGTCTTTCCATAAAATGTGACTGAGAGGAATTTTCTTCCCTCACAACATTTTTTCACTCGAACTATTAATTAATGACAAACGCTCTATAAATGAATCATCTACATCCAACTTAGTCTCCTTACTATTAATCAAAAACAAAATATTCTGATATTCTTTTCAAATATGTGACATGGAAAACCTCATGATAACCTCAATGTTGTGGAGGAATACCCAAATAGTAATACACCATCTTGATTAGTTCCACTCTCTCAAATGGCTATAGAAAAATGCAGTGTTGACTTCCCATATCATCACAATTGTTGTTGTTGTAATTAATGTGATACCCAAAAGATAGATCCGTTACCCATGGTAAACTCCAAAGATCATTATCAGTGGTGTATATAAAAATATTATCTCATCTAAGTGGAATCCAACCAAATCTAGATAAATCATCTCATAGTGGTAGTTTGTGGAAATGTGATCATGGACCACACCAGTGTGGGATACACCTAGTTGAAGATCTTAATCGACTATCTACACAAGTCGGGGATTTTACAAATAAGTTAGAATCATTAAACTAACAACTGTATCACCTTCCCCTCCTTCTCCAATCATGGAAATTCAATCATGGGAAATGTGTAGTGGCTTACACCTTTATCAATACTACACCACCTTTGATGAAAACCCAATCCAATATTTTAATTACATTAATTAAAATCAGTAAATTCAAAAAAATTAGCAGCTATAAATATACTTTTTACAGATCTAGTCCAACAAATACAACAAAACAATCCAGGGTACTACTTGAAAAGGTTGGTCAGACACCATTCAAAAACCAAGTACCACTAGGATATTCGCTAATGAATCCTATTACCAAACCACCGCAACAAGAATATAAAAACTACCCTACCCACATAGATCCCAACAAATATTTCATCTAGCTCCATCAAGACATTCACAACCATTCATACCTCTAAAATAAAATTTGGAAATTCTACTCATAGATATTCATAAAAATTATGATCAGATGATTACTACCCAAAAAATAGTAATGTAGAACCAAAGGGAAATATTGTGTAACCTTGACCACCATATGGTTCATATCCCAAAGACCTTTTTAGAGATATTTCAAGGTACTCATCTTGGTAATACAGATACATACATGAAATAAGATGAAAAGTTTTTGTTCTGAGGAGAAGAAAAGTGTGGGATTTTTAGTAATTGGGTGGAGGAGGAGGAAAAGTTGAGGAACACAAAAAGAATACAATAGACATAAAAGATGAAGTGGATGAAAAAATAGAACATCTCAAGTGATACCTCAAAAAGTAACACCTTCTAAAAAATCCCCAACAAGAGATAAATGCAAGGAAGAAATCAACATTACTCCACCAATATATAATATTCCTATTAATTTTCCAAAAAGAGTGAGGTAAGGATGAATTGAAGGGAAATTCAAGAATATATTTGGAGATTCTCATGAAAGTGCACATCAACATCCCTTTGGTTGAGGCAATCACACAAATACATACCTATTGAAAATTTCTTAGGTAAATACTTTATAATAATAGATAAATGTAGGACATAGAATTTATCATGAAAAATGAATAATGCTCTTCAATTATTCAACATAAAATTCCACCAAAAATGGGAGATCTTAGAATTTTTTCATTCTCATGCACAGTATGAAATGTAACTTCAGAAGAGTCTTGTGTTATTTAAAAACTAGTATTAACCTCATTCTGATGAGTGTATTCTACAATATAGGGATCAAAGTACTCAAACCAACTATTTTAGCACTCCAATTGGATGAAAAATTAGTAAAATATCCAAAATTAATTGTCAAAGATGTCTTAGTCAAAGATGGAAAGTACATTTTTCCAATGGATATCCTCATTCTTGATATGGAAGGGGAATGAGAAGTTTCAATAATAATATTCTAACCATTCCAAGACATTGGTATGGAATTTATCAATTTAAATCGTGGAAGAATCATATTTTGAGTTGGTGATGAACAAGTCGTGTTTGAACTCGAAAATGAAACACACAAAATAGATGATTTCTTTTACTTGAAAGTTATCATTCTCACAAATTTAAAAGATGGATATATATACATTTAATAAGAGATTGACAACCTAAAACTTATTGATGTGGATGAGGAAAATGAATTTTAGGAAATAAACTAAAAAGAACATATTAAAAGGGAAAATATCCAACCTTTCATACCCTCAATCATTCACCCCCCAAAGCAATAATTAGACCCCCTCCCCAGGACACACAAGTATTCATCTCAAGAGATATTTGATGCACTACCAGTCATCATTAACATAGAACTGACTTAGTCATAAGAGGAAAAATTAATTGAATTCAAACAAAGACATAAACGATCAATTTCACAGGGGGTGGATAACATTAAAGTAATAAATCTTTGTGTATTCACCCATTAAATTCTTCTAGTAGAAGGTAAAACCCAAACTCCTACCACAACAGAGACTCGATCCACCAATAAAAAGTTTGTTAAAAACGAAATATTGAAACTTTTTGAGGCTGAAAATTATTTTTAATCTCTAATTTCATGTGGATGAGATTGTTGTAAGTCATAACAAAGAAAGGTGGCCACATAGAAGAAAGGAATGATGAATAAGAATTGATCTCAACATGAACCATCAATGGATGGTGAGTGTGGATGAACTGCAAAATAATCAATGTAGCAACCCGAAAATATCATTCCCCCCAGCCTTTTATGGACAAATTATGGAGATATTAGCATGATATGAATTATATTGTTTTCTAAATGGATATTCTGGATACAAATAGAATTTAGTCAATCCTTAAGATTACTCTAAAGTGATATTCACATGTCCATTTGGTACCTTCGCCTACAGGCACAAGTCGTTCAGTATGTTTAATGAACTAGAGACTTTTCAAAGGGGTATAAAACATATATTCCATGATATGGAAAATTAATTCATAAAAATTTTCATATATTAATTTTAATGTAATGGAATATATTTATACATATTTCTAACCAATCTTGAGTTAGTATTATTGTGTTTTGAAATGAAGTTCTTGGTTTCCCACCCTCTGAAAAACTTGTTATCGAAGGTATTCCATTTGAATTCACTAAAAAATATAGGTAGTTATTAAATACTTTAAAGAAAGTCTTAATAGATACTATTGTAATTATTTCATCATATTTTCAAAAATAATCTGAATTGATGTGTGATGCTAGAGTCTTTTATATTGAGGAAAGTAGTTCGGACACATATTCTACTCCATATACTATGCTAGTCACAATCTTAATGATGCTTAGGTAAACTACACAACTACAGAGAAGTATATCATAGCAGAAGTTTTTTCTTTCATGAAATTTCCCTCCTTTCTAGTATTTTTAAAATCAATTGTTCACATTGACCACTCTACCCTAAAATATTTGAAAAACCAAATGGATGTTAGGCCATGAATAATACATTGTATCATATTACTTCATTAATTAGAAATTTTCATCAAAGATACCAACGAAACATAAATTTTTTCTGTTGATCATCAATCCCAAATTTCGCAACCCAAATAAAGGACGATGATGATCTCAACATTGAAGTGGAATTCCCAAATTAAACCAATTTCAACACAAATATAATTTCATAACTATGTATTTATGATATTGAAACTATCTCACCACAAGATATATATACCCATATGTCTTCTAGCAATAAAAGAGAAGATTTTTTTTCATACTTCATAGTACTACTAGGATAAACTACTCTTTTTCAGGTGAGGTGTTGATGGTTAGTTAAATTTTTACATTCTATAAGATAAAATAAAAAATGTTTTAGACATGAATCATGAATCACCAATAGGAGGACATGATGTAATAGAATAAACAGTTCTGAAAATTCAACAATATGGAATTTTTTTGCTAACACTCCACGAATATGCAATACATTTTTTTCAATGTTGTGTTTGTTCCATGGAACTGGATCCATTAGAAAAAGTAATGAAATTACCAAAAATCCCAATCATGGATGTCTAAATTTTCTATATTATGGGAACAAATTTCATGGGATCATTTCTCAATTCACATGGAAATTCCTATATTCATGTTGGAATTGACTATGTTTCCTAGGGGGTAAAAGAAAACGATAAAACTCATGACATCACAAAAGTGGTCATTGATTTTTTAATGCAAAATGGTTTTTAATAATTCATATTTTCTAGACTAGACATTGGTTATCCAAGAACACACTTCACAAATAATTATATAAAAAGATTTATTACAAAATATGAACTTGGATTCGTCATATGAACTCTATACCACCCATAAAACAGTGGGAAAGATGAATTTTAAAACAGGGATATAAAAAATACTAGAATAGACTATTAACACAAGTCGAAGAAATTAGAATATTAAATTAGATGATGCATTATGGGTGTACCGTACTTTGTAAAAAACTCCCATTGGTGCCACACCATTATTATTTATAAATGGAAAACAATGTAATTTTCTAGTAGAACCTAAGAATCACTTATATTGGGAAATTAAGAAGATCAATCTGGATTTTCAAAAGGCTTTGGAAGATAGGATGATACAATTGTATGAATTGGAAGAAATAAAAAATTATTCTTTTCAAAATTACAATATCTATAAAGAAAAAACCAATAAACTGAATGATCAACACATTTAGATATGCAATGTTTTCCAAGGATTAATGTTTTGTATTAAACTCACTTTTGAAATTGTTCCCTAGGAATCTCAAAACTAAATGGTCAGGGGTATTTATAGTCATTTGAGTATTTCGTTTTGTGATGATCAGGATTCCAAAAGAAGGCACACATCCATTCTAATTAAATGGTTGAAGATATAAAATATATCAAGAATACTTCAGGGAAGGGTGTCTCCTCATATTTAGATTCATCTGAGCATTAGAGTGTCAAACTCTTTAAATTAAATAAATAATTTTCTATGAGGAAACCCATGTTATGTCAAATTAGGATGGAATAGGTTAGATAAAGATTTGTATCTCCTAGTTAATGTTGGGAGAAAAGGACCAAAGTATGATATAAATCTGAGAAAAAAGGACCAATTACATATTATGTAATCATGATTCATGAAGTGTATTATCACAGCTGAAATATCAATAAAATTAAAAATTACATGATGAGAAACCCCAATACATGTCGTGTAATTCACCAATTATATTTTTTAAAAAGGTCATGAATCTGGGTTTATGACCCGCACCACCCTCACTTCTTCTCCCACCACACTAACTCAACATGTCCCCCACCCTCATTCACAACCTCTCCCCCCCCCCCTTCATCAAGCCTCTCTAAACATCCTTCTCTTCTTTCTACCCCTCTATGCATCCAACCATGTGATTATAATGGATCAAAAAACTGTATGAACCCATCCATTTGATTCTACACCTATGCAGGATGATATGCCAAAAATCAAACATAGGAAAGGATCCCCCCACCAACACCTCAGGGAGTTTCTCCTAAACTTATACTACAGTCCCTGAACAACCCCTATCTAGGAGGAGGGACACTCAAGCTCTAATGATTTGTTTGGTGACAACCAACCTCATCTTCAAAATATCCTCCAATTTTTAGATACAAAACACAATGTGGCCCGCAATTATATATAGGATAAGCTGATGAGGACCAAAAAAATTTCAATACGGATGTCCTTTCTTTCCTGCATATTATCCAAGAGGTCCTCCAAATCCACAAGTGCCTATATATTTCATTTATCATTGAGGTACAAGAGAAGATGTATCAGGGGAAATTTATAGAGTTTGATTCCACATTTAAGGTCTCTATTTATATCCACTATTTCAAACAAGGTAGACGACCTCATGATTTTTCCTTCATAGAATTCAGCAAAGGCCCCAGGATTTACTCCAATAATTTCACCACATCTGAAGTATTTCCAACCCTATAGATTGATCCATAAATGTCCAATTTATAGAGGCTCTAGCGGATGATTTTCTGAGTTTCTCACATTGATAATGATACTAGGATCACGAAGTACTCCCATATTTGAGACCTAGTACTCTATATCCTAAATAGGGTCTTGATGAATTCCTAGTTCTCTCATGCTAAATATCACAGTAGTGTGATCTAGATGGATTTCATCAAACTCTCTACATACATGGGTGGTGATGCCATCAACATGGAATCTCAATTCATTTTTATACTGGATAGATCATACACAGAGGGTGTGTGGAATGTTGAGAGGTTGATATTTAATCACACAACAGGACTATCATCTTAGTTTATTTAATTCAGCCTTTCCACTCACCTCTCTTGGTATGATGGAATCTATTGATTTTATTTTTCTGAAGAAGATACATATGATTACCAAGGATGGAGACCTCTATAGGTGGGGGTTAAGAGTAGTTAAGGCTACTGAAGAGGCGATCAATTATCATTCAATAGACCCTACACCACCAAAATCCAACACCTTCACCCTAGGACCTACATATTCCATTCCTCCGGACCCACCTGTTTTTTTACATCCAACACCACCTACCCACTACTCAACCAACTCTGTCCTATCTAGCATATCTATGGGCCATACACATATTCCTCCTCAATAATAAATGAAAGATTTCCCAGTATCTCCATATACCCTTCGCCTAGTTCTCTAATTTCTATTCCCCATCACCAATATCATCATTCTACTAGCTTCCCTTCCTCCATAATCCCCTAACAGCCTATACCACCCATGCCCCAGAAACCACCCTGGCTGACATACCATCAGATCTAAAAAACCCTCCAACCCTATAGGAAAATCACAAAGAGGTAGCTCGAAGTGGAAAGGTATAATAAACGTACCCATTCACCAAGGTGTATTTTATTTATCCATCATACAAAAACATATCCATACTCTATATCAGTAATTCCCCACCGCCAACCACTCATGTAGCTTCCATCACTGAGGTACCAACTTCTACAGTTGATCAACAAGACCTATCATCCCTTACTGCCATTGACCATGTAGCTAACTTTTATGCACACTTTTTCTAGAGTGGATTTCATCCGATGTTATTTCTGAAATTGATTTCTCAAAGTATACCCCATTACTCTCCCACATTTTTATTTAATTCCTAGGTGTTGATTATTTATAATATCTATATTCCCTTTCATATTTTATATTTTTTCTTCATTTATATATATGGAATACTCTTTTTTACTTATTTACATGGATTGTTTTTCAACTAATTACATTGTTATAGTAGTCTTGTCTAGCTCCTCTATTTTTTCTATGTTCATTGATGCGTTTGTTCCTCTATTTTTCCTTGTTCGGTGAGTAACTTAGCACCTTTTTATGTAGGGAACCAACTTCAGAAGCTATCTTTTGAGATTATTTCTCATCATCCACTACCATGCACACATTTACCTTTTCTAAATCATCATATTCTTGTTATGTATTCTTATGTAGTGATAAATAACACCAAATGACCATGAGAGATGGAGGATACCACCAACAGTAGCTATAGAAGACAAAGAAGATCTGAGCTGATGGACGATACAGGTTGATACCTTAGTCCATCTATCCAGCTGATGATGTCATTGTCATAAATTTTTTGTAGTCAACCCATATTTCATCTTATTGTCTCATATTTTTAATTATACCTTTTTCATAGTCATCCATTTATATATTTCTATTTTCGATAATGAGTCACTTTCATACTTATTGTACATACATAAATATACATATATAAAATTTATTTCATTGATATTTTCTATGTGAAACTATTGTTTTACTTATTATAAAATGATTAAACCCTATGGAATAATGATTTAAATAATTCAAGAATTTTATTTCTAACCCATTTTTAAAGAATCCAAAATTCAAAAATCAAGACTTGTCAAACATTCCAAATGGAATTCCACTCATTATAGGGAGCTCCTGATTCCTTATTATTTCATTTTCTAAATTTCCTATTCCCTTTCAACGCATTATCTTCTATAACCCTCCCATGGTACATTAATGTATATTGTGGAAACCCACTCATTTTATGTGGGGGAGTTTTTCTAGAGTTTCAATTTTTATAAACTTGATTCTTTTATTAATTTCCTTTAGCATAGAGAAATGTTTCCTTCAAAACTCTGATTTAAACACGAAACATGTTACACTCATTTAAATAAATGAAAATTTTATGATGGAAATAATTGGAATTCCATGTTTTTCTACAATTTATATTTTTTAATGATTTTTGAGATTATAAATTTAATACAAAGTCGATATTTTTAAAATTAATTTTAATTGACCTGTTAATTAATTTTATACCCTTAATTATTTTTATTTTTCTATATTTACTCCCATTCATAAGAGGATTTTGTGCCAACAATTTCATATTATTTTCTGATCATATTTCTTGAGTGACTTCTGGGATATGTATACCTATAAGAACATTCATTGACATCTTATTAAGGCTATGACTGAACAAAAACAATTTTAATATAATTAAGGAAATATTTATTGAGATAAAATTTCATGAGACCCACCTTACATATTTTCATCATTAATCCCATGGTTACTATGAAATACCTTAATAGAATGTAGTTATTTCAAGAAGATTATCGATTCCTTCCCTGAGCATTTAATAATGAATGATTTTACATTGAATATGTGTGGGGGATGTTTTTTAGCCAGAAAACATGACATGATTTTACTGAGGAGATGTATTTTGATACTCATTGGACTTTTTGATTCTAATCCATGTGTAATTTGTGGTATTTTACACATATCATATTCCTTTTAAAAATACAAAAGAATATAAAAAATTAGATTTTGGTAGTGTATTAGGAAGTTAAAAAATCACCATTTCAAGACCGATGAATCCCCTGAAGGATCATATGTCGCTAGGGGATAGATGTGAGACCAATCCTATACATGACATTCCAAAAATAAAAATTCAAAAATGAAAAAGAAAGTTACATGATACCTTCTTCACTAACTTGATATATATGGATCCACCTTGTGCAACATAGAGAATTGACAGCATGAGCTATGTATTGGTTATTTCATTACATTGTTCATGGAATTCATGTATTATACATCCGAGAATACCCTTTTATTTTAGATTTTTGTTTTCACTGTTTACCCACCTTCCCCCAACCCTAGAGTCATTTGATCCTTTTTTAAAAATCCCTTATGATTATTTTTTTATTTTTCTGTATGAAGTGTAGATGATAGACCCAATGTAATACTATGGTTGGGAACATAATTTAGGGTATGAACATAACACCCATTTCATTTTACCCTGAGTGATGATAGAAAATTGATTATGATTTAAATTGAAAATGGATATAGAATTTGAGGAACATTTTAGAAATTGTAACCAAAGGATTAACAATTTATTTAAAAGAACTGAGCTATGATGAATGATGGATTTTTTATGCATGATTGATTCTAGAGGCTGAATTATTCTACATATACACAGTTTTATTTACTTAGATATAATGGATTTTTCATGTTTTAAATAAATTTTAACTTTTGAAGTCCCTATTGAGATATTTTTTCTTGAGGACAAAATATTGTTCAAGTGTGAGGGAATTTGATAATATGAAATCATATGTTCATTTTTATATCATTTTAATAAGTAATGTCAATTTTTTTACTTGATAATGCACTATAAATTCTTTGGTTATTATAGGAAATATTATTTCAAGGTTTCAAAGTAAAATCTGGTGATACTGACCAACAATGTCCATTGCACATTGTGACACCCTATTATATGATGTGTAGTCATCTTTCACTACATATGAGAATAAGTGAGGCAAGTCGTGAAATAATTTCATGAAATAAAGTGATTACATAATGTGATTCACCAATACACATCATGTAACTTTCAAACGCAATTTTTTCTTTCATGATCAAGATCGAAGGAAGATACATGTTGTGTATATCATCTACACATCATATAAGGATTCAATTTCCAAATCATTAATATTTTAGATGATATTCTCACTTGATTCACACGGATTCAAAATTTATAGAGAAAACCTTGGATTAAAATTACATAATGTGAATACCCATCACACATCATGTAATAACATGACTATTTTCCTATATCAGGCATGCGTCAGATAGAACAATGATGGATTTTATGAATTTCTCTCATTCTTATTGTTTTTCTCTCATAATTATCTTACACCCATTCTCCCAAAACTCCTTTTGTATCAACTATCATCATTTTGTAGTTTTTTTCAATCCACATGGATTTATTTTAAAATCATTCTTCATCCTTTTTTCATCACCAACACCAATTTACGTTCAATATTCTTCTCGATTTACAATCTAAGATGAATCTATGATTAATTGTTTTTTATTATGTCTTTAAGTAAGCATGTGATTATAATTGATATTGAAATGATTATTAAATTTATTATTCATGATTTCATTTTCATTAATTTACTAATCTTCATTCATGCATGTTTATAAATTTCTTAATCTCAATTTGTGTTGGAATGTTAACAAATTTTTTAATTCATTATCCATTTTTAATGGATTTTACAATGAGTGGCTAAACCACATAGGGTATGTATCAAGATTAGGGGAGATTTCACTAAATTAATTTTAAATTTTCAACTTGGTAACCTTAAGTAATACTAATCATGTTAGGACAAATAATTATCCAATTATTTTAAGAAATCCCCTCCATGGGATGTTGGAATGAACAACCCTAACCTGATTGGAGTAGAATAGGTTACGACCATTTTCCTATTACATTTTCTACATTAGAATCTAGGCTTAATGCATCTATATTCTAGATATATCCATATAGAGGAAAATATTTATCTTGGATAGATCTAGTTGGCTTGAATATAGCCAACTAGTGACCTTTTCATGATTCACATCCTAAACCATAAGACCATACCATGTTATAATTAAGATCATCCATTTCATGAACACGTAAATTGATCATGATCCCTTATTTATCTATGATTTCAATCTAAAAACATCATAGTATTATTTATTCCCAAGAACAACCACCTTGTGGGGACTCCTACCAAAAGGGCTCTATGTTTTAGTTCCTTCCAGTAAATCTAAATCCTTATTGGACTGACCCTGCAAAACTTGTATACTATAATCGAGTATCAAGTGTATTCTGTAAAAAATAAATCTAATATGAAAGCAGCCCATTCGAATTAAACGATGCATGTGGGAACATTAGAAGACCATTGAAAAATTCCATGGTGGTGTTATCCCATTTCTAAATAGTTATGTGAAATGGTATCATTATCCCATTAGACTTATGTGAATATTATTTAACATCCGGACATACCAATAACATTGATGTGTACTCAGTGTCATCATTCTTTGTGATTTCATAAGAGGATTTCTCTCAAATATTATGGTATATCTTGGTTCTACCCAAATTTATGGAGAAATTAGATCTATTTGTATTACCCAAAATAAATTTCTTTATCTCAGGTGATTAATGCAAAAAAAGTACATTTCTAGATCGAATGAAACCATCTTCATCGATGAAGAATTCATGAAGCACCCCACCCCTTATGATTCAACCTTCTTTATAATATTCAGATCATCCCTTGGAACTTCCTTAATATTATCTTGGATAGATTTTTCAAGAATCATATGGGAAAGGTAATATTTATTCATATCATTATGATATCTAGATCTATATTTTTCAAATAATTATTGATTGATTCTTTGTAAATCCACATCATGGATTGAGTAGAAAGTTATTTTCAACTAAGAGAGACATATACCATATTTTCCTCTTTATGATGGATGATAATAGATCAATTTTAGTCTTCGATCATCTATAAATATCTTCATTTATTCAGTGAGATTTCTTCCTATGTGAATATATACATTATACTCTTTTGATATTCATATATGATACACTTCTCACCATATAGTCCAAATCGCCAAATATCAAGGCAATGATCATATCTGCTATTTGTAGATCTCATATATGGTTGTTTTTTCATGGATCTTTAATATTTGTGAGGCATAGGCTATTACTTTATAATTTTTCATGAGAATAAAACCCAATCAATTTTTTATAGAATAATCTTATAACAAAAAACCATGTCCCCAAGATGGTACTATAACTACTAGTGAATTGATTATACTATTTTTGAGATCATTAATATTTTCATTAGATTCTGACATCTAGACATACATTATCCCATTCAATTTTATCTTAGATATATTGATATATAATAGTGAGAAAATTATCACAAAATGTTTTTAGTACCATAATAACCCTTGAAAACTATATATTTTGATTGTAGTTAAGGCTTTAGGCCATTCTTTAATTTATTTTATCTTCAAAGGGTATATATAAATTCTCTTACATGTGATTCCATGCCCTAATAAGGTGACTTGTTGAATCTAAAAGTCAAAACTTTTTTAGCATAGAAAACATTTTCTCCATACTTAATGTCACCACCACAATCCTTATATGCTCTATATTTCCTAAATATTTGAGTAAATGAGAATATTTGGAATAACTAATATAATAAAGTTTTCATGATAGTCTCCAAATACACTATTTATCAAATCTCTAATGATTTTAGGGGATAATGTAAGTACAAAGGGAATCACTATGAAATTTTATTGTCCATATCTCGTAAAGAATGTTGTCTTATGAATATATTCATACTTTTCCATTAGATAATGATATATAGAATGGAGATACATTTTTTTATGTATTGATATCCTCAAATTTTATTGAGTACTCCATCAATCCTTGGTAGGGAATACTTGTTCTTTATGGTGATATTTTTTATATCCCAGTAAACAATACACAACTATATTGATCCTCCATTTTTTATGATAAATAAAACTGGTGAACCAAAAGTAAATTTGGCTGCATGAACCCTCTATCCAAATGCTATTGTAGATACTTCTCTAACTCATTGAATTCAATCATGGAATTCCTATAGAGGAATATGGGGATAGGTGTAGCTCTGGTTATAAACTATTTTGAGAACTATACATAACTATAGAGAGGAAGGTATGGTAACAATTTGGGAAATAAATACATCATTATATTCCCTTATAATGGTAATTTCCATAAGTGTGATACATTCCTTTAACTCAATGATTTTTGAAAGGTATTCTACTTCACTTTGTATCAACAGTCACACCATTAAGGTCTTTTCCAAAAAAATCATAATCCTCCTTCCATTTTTATAATAGCATTATATATTTTTGAATATATAAATAGATATCTTTTTCCCAACATATGATGTGAACGATATATAAAATGTTATAATCCATGTCTTGTATAGCATCAAATTCCACCTAGGGAAGGATTTTGAAATTCTTTGGAAGAATATTTCAACAAATGCCACTAAGAGAAGAGTCAAACACATGGGATGTATTAATCACACCACTAGATGTTTTTATAGATATATCTACATAAAGGTATTGAGGTTTTAATTATATAGTTCAATAGAACTTAAAAGATAGAAAGGAATGGAAAACCCCATAATAAAATAAAACCTTATCCATTATTCATTGAATAAGAAGTGTACCTTGTCAAAATTCATTTTCATGTTCCACGTCAGTGGTAGTAATGGCATAATCTTTCACATGATCCTTACCCTTTGGTGGTTGCTAATGATGATGACCCCTGATGACTCATGGTTTAGTTATTGGGCTTGTATAGTTCCCTAGCCCTATATAGTTGATGCATTGAACCATGGGAAATGTATTGGGAGGTTCCTTCCCTTCCTATATTACATTGGTTGGATTATTCCTGTCTCTTTGACATTCATTATCATGAAGGACATATATATCACACTTAAAGAACTTATTTGTACCTTTGAGGTAGTTCCCATTATGATTCCTCCTACCTTTTTGACATGGGAGTAGTTGGATCTTATTTCCTCCTTTCTAATTCATTCTTCCATCTTGAAACTCCATAATTGGTTTCTTATCTACTTAAATGTGGTACCATTCTCCGAACTCAATATCTACATTGAGAGCACATAAATATACCTCTTCATAACACCCTAATTTTCAAATAACAATATCTTTTTTAATGCTTGGAATTGAACAACTAAAAAAACTATCGATTTGGATATCATTATTGATAAATAAACTCAAGGAACATCTCGAAATACTTTTTAGAGTTACATCATAAGTGGTGATGGAATCATCCACTTTTTTCATAAGCTCTATGGATTCAATTTATATATTGTTTCATAGATTCCAAGTGAAATTATTTTAAAAAATAACTTTTTAATTTCTACCTACTCTATTTATTCCGTTTCAACTTTCAACATCATCTTCTTTATGAATTTACAATATTTATTTATCTCGCCATTTAAATTATAAATGAATAGAGTAAATTTTTTCTTATTAGAAAAGTTAAGCACAAAAAAATAAATTTTACACGGATTTTACCCACAATTTCAAGATAAGTGGATTTGAATATCCACTAAATTTCATTGTTCATTAGAATAAATGACATAATGGATACTTTCTCCTTCTTAGTAAAAGGAATATGTTCCACATTATTTAGGTTATTGTTCATGGCCAATATTGTTTGGAAAGATTCACCATGATGTTTTGAAATCCACATACCATTACATTAGGAATTTTATTAGGGAAAACATTACATTGTCCCTAACATGAGTTTTTCTTCTAGTTTCTCCAGTTCCCGCCATTTTCAAAAATAGGAAAGTTTTGAAAAAAGAATAACTAAAAAAATCTTGAATCAATAAGTAATTATTTTATGAAAATTAATTCTAAATTCATATCTTATGGTATCCCTATGACTATGATTTTACTCAAATGATTCTTTTAGGATCTTTTACATTTTACCTTTTTAAATTTATAAGAGGTATAAATAATTAAGTTATTTATCATTAAAAATGGTTTTTATTGAGCTCATGATTAACTAAAGAATATACTTCAGGAGAATCAAACCATGTTTTTATCAAAACATTTTTATTTTGAACTAGGTGATAATTGAGTTAATGGAAAATCCATGATTTTCATGGTTATTACCCATAGGTACAACTATTTCAGATCAACATCCACTTATAGTATCCAGAGAGTTATTTCATTACTCAAGGTTCTCTTATAATTTACAAAAACTTTAGATATTTACCTATAAATATACTAATCCTTGTGGTTGGAATAAACATTTTATAATCAAAATTCCCAAAATAACGGAACTTTTCTCAAATAAAAACTCTAGTAACCCATTTTTTAATTTAAGATAACATAATTTTTAAGATAAATAACATAATTGTGATGCAATTAGGGATCCAAAGGCTTCGTATCTTGGGAAACATTTCATCATACATCACTAGAACATAATAAAATGTTATAATTATTGAAATACTTCTTCTTAATCCCTATAAATTATCTCATGATCTCTTTACATCATACAATCTTCTAAGTGTATACATAAAATAATGGGGTATGCTAAAATACAAATAAGTGGAGAAATATCATGGGAGTAATAAGGTACATAAATCTATAGTACATCGGCGAACATATTTAGCATAATCATATCATAAGAATAGGATCATCTTATTAATCATGAGAGGAAATTTTGAGAAAGGAATGAAATGTGGAATATGCATAATAATAAAACAATATAAAATAGTGGTCAAATACCACTCATAGTTATGAACAAATCTAGCATCATGTTCACACATAACATATGTCAATAAATAATAACATAATAATTTTGAACAAATCTAGAATAATTTTATACATAATACACATAATATCATCATGTATATCACATTAACCAATTCATTATAGGGGAATATAACTATGGGGTCACCCCTCACATCCTAAAATGCTTATAATCATGCATGCCACATGAAATGAAAACATATATCAATCATAGTAATGATATAAACTCAATAAAATGAATGAGTTTCATAAAGGTTTAGTAAATAATAATTTCATATATAATCCTTTGGGGTCCCAAAATGAATACGGAAAAAAAAAATTGGCATAAAACATCATCATACTTGGGATGAAAATAAGTAAATCAAAAGGAGTAAATATGATGTTCTAGAAAATAATGTCTATATTTAAATCATTTTACTTTGGATTAGAAATAATTTCTACAATGTAGAAACACTTACATATGGTGAAATATAAAGTAAATAATATAAAAATAAATGTTTAATAATATTAGAGGATTATCCATACTGAAAAAAATGTGAAGTAGGAGATTATATAAAATAAATAGTTGGGTTCAATAATCCCCTTACTATAAATACCTTTTCATTTTGTCTCTTTTCCGACCCCTAAATAATTAATTAAGGTTCATTAAAACATTGAACCATAAGTAAATTTGGTTAACTTTGGTAAATATTAACCATTTATAGTCATTGTAATTTATTCCTTAATTCCATTTGTTAAAGGCAAAATGATATGATATCATATTTTTCGTAAACATATTCCATTTTTTTTATTTCTATATTTCTTCAAGTGCATATATTGATAAGTAAAACTAATTAAAGAAGATTACAATACATGTGATTGAATATTTATATATTATATATAATTTATTATAATCATTCATATGTATGGTTATAATTAATGTAATGAAAACATCCTCAATGGCGGTCAATCGACTGTTAATGGGGAATTTCCAAAGGGAATGAAGATAAGTATAAAATATAAATATATCATAAAAATAATTATTATAGTAGGATAAAATAATTAATATAATGATAAAAATAATAATCAATTAATGTTTAAAAGTATTTTTGAAAGGAAAAGAGAAAAGGAGTAAGAGAAGTGAAAAACAGAAGAAAACTTACTGACACCTTACCCTCTTCTCGATGTTTCTTCACTCCTATGGCACTTAACTCCTATAATGTGTAGAGTTTGTCACACAATAACATCACTAAGGGTTATAATGTTCCGTAGATAGAGTATTTTGAAAAAAATTATCTTTTTTAAGTGAATATTTAATGATATTCTAAGGGAGGGTGATGGGTTATTTATATACAAGGAGAGGGGTATTTCTGAGATAAAATACAAAATAAAATAATATATTCAAGGTAAACCTTTTAATAGTGATAGTTTCTAAATAATGAATAACATATCAATAAAATAAAATGGATTTAGGAATATAAACCCCTTTATAAATTTAATTAATTATTTTATTTAAAAGTAAGTTGGGAGAATAATTATTATTTTAATATAATATTTTTGATTTTAGACATAGGAAAATACTTTGGAAGTTTGGAAATTAATATTTTTTTTAAATAAACCTTTTATATTAATGAATTTATTTTGTTCTGAAAAACCAAATTAATTTTTATCAATTCATTATTACAATCATCATTATGTTATAAAATACACGCTATTTGAAAAATAGTATTTTAACTATCAATATCAAAATTAAAATATTTCAAAAACGTATCACTAAATAATCCTTGAATAATTTATATGTGATGAATCTAAAAATGTCATTAAATTTTTCAAAAAAATATCTAAAATTGGTACTTTAGTTTTTTAATTAATGAAATATGATTTTTATGAAATACATAAAAATACATGTTTTTAAAAATGTTCTTATAATTGCATTGTGCTTTAATTAATTATATTTATTTTATTGAACTATAATATTTATTTTTTCTTAAATTAATCTTGAAAATTTTTATTTATGTTATATTTTATTATTTTGAGGTCAAATTACAATTCATAACAACCGGGTTATAGTTTCTAATGGTTATTTTACTATTTCAATGATAATGTTACTATTCTAATGGTCAAATTACCTCCTAAAAATATGTATTCATTCCTTCATTTAAAATTAAATAAAAATTATAAAAACTTTTTCTAGTTTTATTTTCAAATATTTTTATTGGTTTACTTATATTATATTTATTTTTTATAGTTTTTTAGTGGGGGAGATGATTTTTTCGTATTGGAAAGATATAAATATTCTAATTCCACTTTTATTAAATTCTATTTTTGCCTGATTGTAATGTTTAGAATTTTCATTGTCTTAGATTCTCACTAATATAATTACTTTAATTAATGAAAAATGTTGTGTTAGTTTCTATATGTGTTATATGGGTATAACAGCATAAAATATAATATAATACACATTTATGCTAGAAATAAATATCACTTATAATCTCTGTGTTGTTACATTTCAAATAGGTACATTTCCATTAATTATAAAGCTGTAGAAGTTATGAATTCACCAGTAGGTTTAAATATTGTCTCGTGTCACTTACTTAATTGGTATGTTTCACATAGTTTGGTATATTTACACGTATGTTTCAGAAGTTCCCTCACTATTCAATTATTATAAAGCTTATCTAAGGTATGAATATTACAGTTTCATAAGATCATATTCCAAAAACAATAATACTCTTAAACAACACTATTAAGTGGCACTTTTTGATGGAAAAGGACTTCTAAATTCATCAGGTTAACATTATCAAGAATATGAAAAAACAAATCAATTACTCATTCTAAACATGTGAATGTATATTTATCATTCCCAAATTTCATAAAGTAACATTCATAAAATAATTGACTTATGCAGATAGGGTAGTTCATAAGTCCCAAAAAATTATTTACATATTAAATAAATGCAGTACTAAGAAAACAAATATCACTCAAACCATCAATTTTACATTACACATTATCTCCAAAATTGACTCATCTTCCTTTGACTTTTTAGAAGTTCTAAAAATTATATTTTTCTCTATTCATATGCAAGAACACCCATTTTACATGTATCGATTGTTTTGGATACTAATATTTAGCCTATATTTCTGAAATTAATCATATCTATGATTTTGGTGTGAAAAGAATCTTAGTTAAATAATTTTTAGAAATCCAAACTTTAGGAAACCAAATCTATCCAACCATATGAAATTTAATTGCTTATAGTTCTCTAGAAATATAATACTATTTTTTAAAGCATTTAAGATTATTCAATGAACAATGATTCAAAGGATAATAATTTTTCTATGAACATTGTTTTCTCCAATGACATAAACATTGAAATTTAGTATCTAAAGTCCCATCATTTGTAACAAAACAATTTGATTGAAAATTTGACATTACAAAATATGTGTGACAGGGTTTTAAATGCCTTAAGATCATGTTAAGGTTCTCTCTTCTTGGAGTAAAATTATATATACCCTTATTTTGAATAAACTTTTAGATTTTATTTCTTCAAGTAATTTTAGATAATTATTATTTAAATAAATTTTAGATTTAGAATCTATCCTAGAATTAAGTTTAATAATTTCACGAGTATGTTTATAAATCCTATCATAATCTTTAGAATAATTTACCCTAGCCAAAATATTCATTCATTAAGCTTTTTATTTTATTTTCTAATAAGGTCACATATATAACTGTATATTAAAATAATGGAATATAATATTAATCTTCTAATTATATTTTGTTATTTTAATCATCTGATTGAAAAGAAAAATTACCATCTAGATATTATTGTGAAAGTGAATTTGGATTTATGTTCCCCAAAAAGAAAAAAACAGTATATATAGTATTATCATAAAAACAAATGATCTTATTATAATAATCACTCTCTAAATTGATACTACTTTTTGAATATTGACAATCATTATTATTCTATATTTTAATAGTTTCAGGTATTCCTTTTCCCTCTTCACATTTTTAAAATTTTTCTTACTTATACTTATTCTAAATCCTCGTGAAATTAGGTCAGACATTCCCTGGGTTTTTTTGATCATAAAAAATAGTCCCATAATAATACTTCTTCTCATACATATCATTTTTTCCTTTTTAACAATCATAACATAAGTTATTATTACTAAGAAACTTGTTCATATGTCTTTCAATATGATTATTTTTACCTCTATTAGCTTAATTATTTCATCATATGAATGATATTTCTATTTATTATTTACAATAGTTGAAAACATTGATGTTTAATCACTAGAAGTTGGAGAATCAATAAATAATGTGAATGAAAATTGATTTCATTCTTTTCTCATTCAGTTTATCTCTCATTATCTAATTATTATACTACATGTGAGTTCTAATAAGCTCATTGGGATGGATATTTTTCAGATTTTTAGTATCATATTTCACTTCCCACTTAGATTCTCTTTCCTTAAATGAATGTCAACAAAATTTTTCATAAGGTATCGATCTATAATTTCTTTTTCTCTAGGTGATTTTATTATATTAACAATAATTATAAAACATTGGTGCATTTGTGACTCTAATTTAATAAGTATAAAATCAATGTCTTGATAATAATCTCGTAACATCACCCTTATAGTGTCAAAAACATTAAATTTCAAGATTAAGTAATTTAAAACATTATAAAATTGCAACTCATTGTCTCATATAATGAAATTCATTTATAAATATTTTTCTTCTTTACAAAATCATAATATACCAAAGGGATAATGTGCCCCATGTATCTGATCTCAAGCTAAAAATGTGTAAATCCTTTCAAAAACCTAATATTTTTAATGGATGTCGTTATTAGAGAGAGAATTTGTTGCATGCTCCTAGAGATTCTATGGCCTCATTCATCGAGATGAAGAAATATCACCATAGATGTCTTAAAGTAAAATATTTAACAAAAGAAGAGGTATATATTCTTTCTAATGATCTATAATTTTTACTAATTCTACCATTTATCAATCATATACCCTAACTCCATTTCCTGATAAAAACAAGGGAATCTATTTTATTTTTAAATTTTAATATTGGTCTATTGAGTTATTCAAATGTTATGTTTTGAGTCATAACTAAAAATTAATAGTACTTGCTTTATACGAGATGTTTTAGGTCCTTCAGTAGATGTTTCATGATGGTTTTGAAATGGTCCCTTGATTTTTTCACTGACATTGAGCCTCCCATCACCCATATTTAGTTAGGGTTCTCGGGTCAACCACTGAATTTCTTCAAACATGAAGCACTTTTTTATGACCAACCTAATTTGGAAACCCCTAAAATTATAAATATCTACAATACTCTTATATTGACCATTTGTTTTTATATTTTTCATTGAAATTGATATCTCTTAATCTCTTCAACAACACATTAGGATCCAAAATGGTGAATTTGGATTCCTTTAGTACATTGTATTTGAAAACCCTACAGTTTATTATTGTGAATTCCGTATAATTTTATATCCCAAAAGGGATTTTGGAATCATGCCTAATGTTATTTTTCACCTTATATTAATTATGAAAATCTAGGTTAAAAAGTATAGTATAAATTCACGACTCATACTTTCCTGAGTTATAATAGGAATAATATTGATAAAGATGTTAAATTTAATTTTATTTATCCTTATAAATCTTAAAACAATTCTATGGATCCAAATATTCTTGAGGATTTTGTTGGTTTTACTTATAATTTTATTGAACATAATGAAAAGCTAATAAAAACTAAGCCTCTAGCGTTTTAGAATTCAAGTTTTGTTCAAACTTTACAATTTGAATATAAGATTTTTCATTTTGAAGATATTAAATATTTACCGGATGATTATAAGATAGTTTTTCAGATTAAGGATGCGTATTTGAAATCTGGTTCTACAAAAGGTGAAAAAAATTGATTTTTTGGATGGCTACATCACCTCAAACCCCAATAAAACTTGAAATCATATGAATTATTATAATATTGAAATAAATGTGTTAAATGGGTATTTTGAGGTGGTTAGGAAGAAAAAAATAGATATTCTACCAAATAATATTGATGTTGAGCCTACATTCACACCTTCTACTGAAGATTATTCAAGAAAAAACATTTTTTTGGGGACAATGATCCCTCTTTTAGGGATGCATATAGGTTCTAGGTGGACCTATGTGATGAAATGGAAACATGTATGGATGAGAATATGAATTTATTAAAAAAATAAAAAGTTGGTAAAATTTATGTGGATACCTACCTTCAAATTAGAAAATTAATGTTTCTAAATTGGTGGAGGAATTCAAAAAAACACTGAATTGAATTATAGTATCTTTCCATGAAAATTATTTTTCTTTTTACTCCATTGGTTATTTATCTTATTTTATGTCCCTATGATTTTAATTATTTATTAATATTTATTCATTTGTTTTTAGACTATTTGGATTAATGTTTTCACATGTTTTAGATGATGGTTTCTGTTGTTTATTTTGAACTATTATGTTTAGAGGTTGATTAAATTTTTGGTGGGATTTTCTAATAACTATTTTTTCTCTCTGTATTTTCACATTAATTCAGAAAAAAAGATTTCCATATTTTTATTTGAAGGCTATAATTATTTTAGAGCAGCAGGGTTGTGTCCTGACCTTGTTGATAATATAATTTATTTTATTTTGGTTCCACTATTGGTCTACTATTTATAGTTATATAATTTATGAAGTTTGGAAATACTGTGGATGATTTGAAACTTATTTTATATTTGATTTTTTATTATTACACCCCATTTTATTTAAATCTAGCGTGTTTTCTGAATATTCTATAAAAAGTCTTAAATTGATATATGAGATGATCCCTTTGAGTTTTGTTGAGATTTTGATCTTGTTAATTTTTTTATTTGGTATTTGGATGGACAAAGAGTTCTTGTATGTTCTTATTGATGATGGATGATTATTTTTTATTGGCTTACTTTTACTATTATGGAAGGTTTGGTTTTCCTTATAAGAAAGTTATTCTTCATTTAAAATATATCTTATAAGTTGGTCAATTATAGAATTCCATATCCATATCATTATATTAATTTTTATCAACTCATTTTCCTTATAGAGATGAAATGTTCTCATTAAATATTTTTTCAGAAATTTAGATCTATGTGAAAAAGGCTATTGATTAGATTTTGACAATACTTCTATATTTTGGATCATAAAATGTTAAATAAGGGACAAATGTGATGTTGTGTTTCTATAATGACTCTACCATGAAATGAATTCCATTTTATTTCTTTTCAAATAATATGATTGAAGGTATTTATTTTATGGTACAGAGACATTTCTGTCCCAATAAATTGAGTTTCTATAGTCTGGTTGATTACAACTTGTAAATGACAAGAATAATTATCACTTTTAAGACTGTTGATATTTTTATTTGGAATCAATTGTTTTTAATTTATTATTGGAATGTTAAATAGTACATAGATATTCAACTACTAATGGATTACTCTTCTGGATGTGAAATGATTCAATTCTTGTTTTCTAGGTTTGTGTAATCAGTTTAAAATTATTTTTTTTGTAAGATAAATACACCTCATGATTTCCTTGAAACTCTTTAAATTTTTAATAAGTTCTCTGGAGGTATGGGTTGGGGGAAAACTCATGCCTCATATCTTAAGAATAGATTATATCAAACCTTTAAGTTATCATAATATTAAAGGGTTTTCTCATGGATAAATATATAAATTAAAATATATAGATTTGTGTAATTTTTTTCATCATAAAAAAATTACCCATGTCGGTGTTGATCACAAAGGTTTTAATTATATCACAACAATACTCATAAAATAATCAATCTAATATAAGTTTCCCAATTCGATTCAAATTCGTAATTTTTTTATAGGAATCATTTCCATATAAAAAAATATTGTTCCACTATTACCTGTAAATGTGCCCAAACTTATGAATTAAGAAAAATAAACACAAAATAAAGAAATATAGTTTCTTTTAAAAAGTGAATCCGAAAAAATTGGTATTGAAAGGATTTTTTACCAAATATTACCCCACATGTACAACATAAGGAATCTATATATAGGGTGAATTGTAGTCATAAGGACAAATTAAATATTTTATCCCTCTCAAAAAAACTTATTTGATGATATAATTTCCATTCTTTCATAGTAATATCAAATTAAAGTCACAAGTTAATATAAGAAATAATGTAGTGTAAAATAAAACCATCATCTTATAATGTAATTGAATAAAATTGTTATATGAAGGGGGAAATGTAACATTAGAAAATAAACACTTAACTGATGATTAGAATAAGTAATTTATTTAGAAAACCTAACACATTAATTGAAACAATTCATATAGGTAAGGAAAAAAATACTCCAAATCTAAAAATGATATTATTAACAACTAGATTAAAAAATAAATCTTCTTATTTAAACCAATGTGTTATGTGGATTGGTAGAATAGATACAAGGTTTCAGAAAGTTCCTAGACATAAAATCTTCTTCGATCATACCATGATTTGAATATAAACTCCAACAACCATAATTCTTCAAAAATTTGTTGGAAGTGGGTTACTATAAACCCAATAATATCTTCAATAACCTTAATCTATAGAAGTTCCAATTAACCTAGACTTATTTAAACTCCATAATTAAAAATATACAAACTCTTAGCCTGGGATCCTCAATGATAACAATGATTATTTGAATAAAATTACACACTAGAAGATCATTAATATAGAAGATCAAACAATGAATAACTACAATAGGAAAAACAATATCTTTATAATGGAAAACAAAAAAAAATTGAATCACTTAATACGCTTGAAATATTTTCCAAATTAAAGCAGTGAAAATCAAAGAGATGTTGCACAGATTTACATGTATTCAACTTTGCATTAATCATAATAGATTCTTTTCCATGAAGTGTCAGTCCAATTTATTGTATTCATTATAAAAAACACCAATGGATTAACTCATAGATACTTTGGTTCATTTATAATAGCATTATAAGGTATAACATCTACTGATAACAAAAACATCTATCATTCAATGAAATTTTTAGTGTTCCATTATAGAATTCAGTATATGATCACTAAGTTATAAATATTTGATTAAACTCTATCATTATTTAGAGAATAATAGAATCCTTTTTTAATCCTTTATGATAAAAACATTAACCAAATATAAAAGTTATCTAAAAATGTAAATTTTCTTGTATTTTGATTTTTAAATTTCATGATAAGAATAGTTAATCAACTCAACAACCATTAAGACCAAAAAAATAATATTTGTGTCCAGTTTAAATATAGATGGATTTATTTTCAAGTTATTGATTACGTTTTTTCACTTTTATAAAGATAAAAAATGTTATGGGATGGAACATTTGAACGATGGTATTTATGTAAAATAATATAAAAAACATGTTTTAGCAATCGATAATGAATACAGTTCACATAACATATATCACACAATGTTTTTTCATCACTACCTTGGCCATATAAATGGGAATATTTTGATCAACTTATTTTAAGATGGGTATTTTTATTCTCTTGAACCAAAATCCTTGGGTATATGTCATTCTTGTTTACAAAGAAAAATGACCAAAACAATATTCAATGGAAAATGTGAAAGGGACATATAGCTTCTATAATTAGTTAATATATGTGTGTGTGTACCTCATACAACTGAAGCTACAGGTGGATACTCTTACTTCATAACTTATACCAAATAATCTAGTAGATATGGATATGTATCCTAATCAGGTATATTTATGATTCCTTTGATAAATTTAAAGAATCTAAGAATATATTAGACAATAAAATTGGTTTGAAGATAATAAAACATTGTTTAGACTGTATAGGGAAATATATTAACATATATTTCATTGATTGTTTAAGGGATTTTTCAATACTATATCAAATCAATCCTCATTACACACCATAGTGGAATGGTTTTAGTAAAATTAGGATCCACACCTTTCTTGATAATGTGATGTTAATGATGGTTATTAAGAGTCTTCGATTATCCATTTGAGTATATTTATTAGAGAATTCACCAAACATACTGATCCAAATGGAAACTAAAGTTGAAAATAGAATATCATATGAGTTATAGTGTGGGAGGAAGTTATTTTTTTCAAATTTAAATGTTTATGGATATAAATCATTTATAAGGATATCTCTACAAACAAACCTTCATCCTAGATTACTAAGTGTATCTTTATAGGATATATCATGGAATAAATGGTATATTATCTAAAGGAAAACTCATTGAAAAATGTAATAATTCCCATACATTCCATGTCTATTGAGTGGGATCAGTTCTCTAAAAGTGATAATGAAAAAATATAAAATCTGATCAAGTTGGGGATCAAGTTACGTAAGAGTTTGAGAAGGAATGAATTCAAAAATGCCTCATGCATAGACATAAGTACTATACTGGATCACCAAATAGGTTATAAGACTATAGAGATGTGATTTTATTTTCATTTTGGATTGAGACATATAATTAGTTGATAATGATAAACCTATATCCTATAATAAATTAATATGTATCTCAAAATATCCAAAGTTGAAAGAATACATTAATTCTAAAATAGATTCCATATACAAAAAAAATTGGGGTTTTTTAGATAGATTAATTAAAGTTTAGCCTATTGGGTATAAAGGGGTATTCATGAAGAAGTTGGGAATGTAAAATAAATTTAGTGCATATAAATAATGACTAGTTAATAAAGTGTTTAAGAAACATCAAACCATAAACATTGATTGAACCATTTTCCCAGTATATATGATAAAATCCATCAGACTTAAAAATTTTATATAAGCTGTCCATGATTATAATAGTAGGAAAATGGATTTCAAAATATCCTTCCTTAACAAGAAGCATATAGAAGATGTCTATATGAAACAACTTGATGGGTTTGTGAAAAAAAGGAATCCAATGAGGTACGCATGTTTTAGAGATCCATTTAGAGGTTGAAGAAAGAATCATGTTCATTGAACAATAATTTTGATAAATACATTAGTAAATTTGGGTTTCAAAAATAATGAAAGTAATACCTATGTCTATAAGTGGTTTATTGGGTATGGTTTTTTATTACTATAACATGTTCATGATATATTAATGATGGGAAATATACTATAGTATATTAATTCATGGTTAAACAAATAATTCACCTTGTAATACTTAGATCAAGCGGCCTATATTATAGGGATAGATATCATTCATGATAGATCTAATAGGATTATTAGATAGATCCAATATAAATATATTGAAAAGGTATTTAATAGATTCAATATGAAATAGTACAAGAGGTTATCATTTCCAAAGTCACGTGGTATAAGTATTACAAAGAAAATGAATCCTCAAAAAAAGAAAAGTCAGAGATAACAAGTAGAATACTTTATGACTATATGACAGGTTTCATTATGTATTTCATATTATGTACTATCTTGATGTTTTCTTTTCCTTGAGAATGTTAGGAAGATACCATGTGGAACCAGGTGAGCTATATTATATGGATATAAAGACTATCTCGAATTATTAGATAAATTATTTGATAGGATTATGAAAACTCTTTAGTTTCAAAAATTAGTTTAATAGAAGTATGAGTTTCTAATTCCTCATTTATTGGTAGGGTAATCATAGACATCAACCAACAATTGGATTATGATGAGGAAGTTATAATAAGCCCAATAGAGGTGTGGATCCTTGTGCGGTAGGGTGTTTGGGATAATGGTGATAGACTCATTCTACTAGATGTATTCAGTCAGTAGAATATTTATACAAGATATCATGGGACAATATTTTAAATTGATGGAAGCCCACAATTCTAGAAAGTTAATGTAGTAGGAAAATTGGTTAATTCCAAAATAAGTAAGGGGTGGGACTACCTGTCAATTTGGATCGTGACTTATAATGTGAATACTCACCAAAGAGATTCATGTTACTAAAAAGTTATAGTTATAATATTTATACAATTTTATAGGTAAAACTATTGTTGTGTTATCTCATGGATATAGGATTTAATCAAAACCAAATAAAACTAGGGTATTTTCTATTTCACAATTTTTATGATTTTTTTTATTCTAGTGTTTCCCTTGTTGGAATAATATTTTTGGGTTTATTTAAGGTTCTCTAAGTATTCCTAAGATAAAGATAACTTTGTTAGAAAGTTTTAGACTGTAGTTTCCCGTGTATTCTTGTAGAGTTAAACTATTTGTGTATTAAACATCAATATATTAATTTTTTAAAACTGGTGAAATTGTGTTTTTATACTCATTTACTACAAACATGTGGTAACAAATCATAGTTAAAGAAAAGGTTTTTCTCTCTACAAACTAATGTATCTTTATTTTAGTTTCTACATTTATTTTATTTGATTCAATGGGAGCTACTACAAAGGAGTAATGTGGTAAGAAGATTGAAAGATTGGGATTTTTATCCTTGATGGAGGGGAATATGGATTATAGAGGAGTTAGATGAATGATTATATCATATAAAGGGGAATTGAAATTAATTTAATATGTTTTAAGATATATTATATGGATAAAGGTAAACTGGAATTATTAGACCATAAAGAACCCATTTTTATTCGGATATAATTGATAGTAAATTTTTTTGCAACATTTGTGCATATAAACTAATAGTGTTATTGATGGTTTCCTTTTCTGATGTTTAGGAAAAAGAAATATATTTAAAAAAGTTTTTATGATATGTATTTTTTTTACTTCTAATTATTGGATGAAATCCAACTATGAATATTTTCAAATATTTTTACATGATCAATAGTAAGATTGAATCACTGAAATTCAATTTATTAGGTGATTTTTAAGACTTTATTTTTTGTAATCACGGGAAAATAATTGGGAGGTGACGGTCACTATATTTATAAATTATACTAGGAAAATCTAACTTAGTGGTTGAGGGTATAAGAAACTTAATTCTGAATAAATACCTCAAGATAAGGGATGTCTAGGAACCATCTAGAAATACATTGAATGGTGAAGCTAGAGGATTCCCACCAAACCTGAAGATGAGTTAAAAGAGTGAAAATAATTATTAATATGAAATTATAGGTAAACCTATATTACATGGATGTGCTTTTTGGAACTATGTATAGAAGGGAAATTACATGATATATTGTAAATACTACAGAGTGAGTCTTGTAATATTCTTTAATTGAGTAACCATATCTTTAAATTTAGTGGAAGATAATAATTTTTTATTATTATGTGTCAATGGTTTGGTATAATTATTGTTATTTTTCAAAACAATAATTCCATTTCATATATAAATAGGGATGTATAAATAATTATGTGTCTTAAATATTCGATAATTTACACTTGGTAGATAATGAGGCTCTTGACATTATTGAAAATTGTTATGTGAATGTATGAATTATATATGGAAACTTCTTGAAGTTATAGGATGTGAGACACATACTATATTAATGTGAAAATATTATTTCTATGGGATAGTTGGATGAATAAGGTTGTATAGTCATATTTTTTAATAGTGTGTTCAAAAAAACCAAAGAATCAATGGTTATGGAAAGAATACTTAATGATGGGACAATGTATCTTACCAAATAATCATATGGATGTTGGATGTATGGAACTAAAACAAAAGTAAGTATGGTGTAATATACAAGTTTTTTTATCATATCATTGATAAAAACATAAAGGTTCTTACAGAAAATGTTTTACTCAAGCTTATCCATATTTATATCGAGGCATATGAGAGTTTCATACACTAAAAATAGTAGAAATTTTAATTTTATTTTAATAGGTGGAAGCCTCATAGCTAGAAACATAAACATTTTAAATCCAATTTTTAGGGGACATGAAAAATTTTATATTATAAATGTTCCTTATAATATTTTATGTTTACTAATTCAATAATAAGAATGGTTTTGCTATATTTTTTGAAGCACAATTTGAATTTTTTTATCATTTTTACTCAGTGGAAATCCATGGTAGAAAGAAAGAACAAAATAATTATAAAATTCTATAGTTCCTATAATGGTGTTGAATAATGTGAAAGGGACTTCAAGAAAAATAACAATAATAAGGGAATCATATGTGGGAAAACATTTCCCAGGGCATTGGAAAAAAGTGTGTTGTTGAAAAAATGAACAAAACAATAATTGAGAAGGTTGTTAGTGTGAGGTTTCACTCCAAAATTCCTAGTAATATTTGAATGTAAGCACTAAATTAATCTATGTAAATGGTCACTAAAGTTACAATATCACAAGTAGGTTTGAATATTTTTAATTAGTTTTTTTTGATAAATTATTACAAATTAATCATAAAAATGTTATGATAAGTCTATCATATGTTCACTTTGATGTTAAGGTGAAATATAATCTTGAGTTTATATCATAGTTTTTTTCTTTTTTAACTATAGTGACTATAAATTTAAATATCAACTATGGGATGAAAATATTTAAATAAACTATATAGCATGAAATGATCTATTTAATGGTAGGGTTATGTACAAATACTAGAAAATTTGGTAGAGTCTAATTTTTATTAAATTAAATTAAATTTCATTTTATAAACATGAAAAATAAAATAAAATAAATGGTGGGTGAATTTATACAAGCAGTTATCACCTTTTTACAAGGTAAATCAATAATTAATAAGCATAAAAGACCATAATATAATTGATTAGAAGATTCGTAGTCATTATACTAATCTCATTCTTATTCTAAAGGTCCATGAGACCTGGTAATAATGGTTGTCCTATGATATGACTAGTCTTTCCTACATTTTTTTATCGGAGAGGGATAGTTTGTAGGACTTCATCATCTATTATAACCTTCTTTCCTTTAGAAAATGCCAAAATAAAAAAGATCCTTTTTGGGGAATCATCTGTTATGTCATCCTATTTTATATAGATTCACTTTCTTTCTCTTAATATACTGATTTCCTTCGGGACCATCGAAATATTATCATCATTTCCTAGGTTTGGGTGCTCCTATGTTTCATGATTGATGGTCTGAAAAACCTACTCTCCTTGCTTTGGAACTAAAATTTGATTTCCTAGCCCTAATTATAACAAATTAGGGATGATTTCTTCATAAAAAATTTAGGTATTTATTATTAATTTTACTGATATTCATGATCCACGATCACTAATTTTGAAGATATTTCTTAACTATTCAAATATAAATAGCACTGATATTTTTTTCCCCTGTAATGGGGGTGATGTTTTCTGCCAATAGAAAAATCATTGTTTATCACTTCTTGTCTTCTCAATTTATCCCTACCATAATCCAGAAGAATTTTTTTAATGAAATAAAAAAGGAAAAACCACATTCTTGTTGAAAATATTATTGAACAGGACAATAGCTTGATAATACTGATAGTAATCAAGTAATATTTCATAATCCTCTTTAATAGATATATCTTCATCCAATACATATAGTATTATGTTATTAATCAAAAAAGTTCTAAAGTCCATATCTATGAAAATCCGAGCACAGTGAACATATTTTGTGATCTATGTTGTCTTATCCATTTTTATTGTAATTCCCATAACAGAGGATATATAAAATAAAATCTTAGTATTCTATAAAATCCGGTAAAGACCAAAAAATTTGATCTATACTTAAGATTTAGTATTTTTTATCGCAAATGGATTTTATCAAAAATCCCATTATTGAAAGAAAACGATATCTGGTTTTAATGCCATTGATCAAATACCCTAATCATAAGGATATAGATGATCTGATGAAAAAATGGTTTGATAAAAACCCCAACCCATTTGAATGAATCTCCAATCTAAAGAATGCTATATATAAGTTAATTTAAGAATAATATCATCAGTTTTCCAAAGTTTTCCTCCATTAATTAGATTGATTTTGGAAATGATAGAGTGCCTACAAATCATAAATCTGTCAAGGATGGCCTATTTGTAATCAATTATCCAAGTATTGTATCCTTTATTCATGACTCCTTATGGAATAACATCATTTACGAATAGAAAATGAATTCTGTTTAATTTTATTTCAGCAAGGCCAATTTTTTTATTCATGGTGGTTATAAGGTTATTCTTCACTGCCTTAGATGCTTCCATAACATAAAATTGGGGAATCATACCACCTCATCCACCAAATAAACCCTAGAATGAAGATATATCCCCTAAATCAATTCATTGTCCATAGATCTGGGAGCACCATGTGGGTTAGACTTCACCTTCACTGCAAGAGTCATCTCGACATCAACCATTGAAGATTGTTGTAGGTTGGTACTCTATAACTCCACCATCAAAGGTTGAAATGCACCCTCAGTCATAAAAATCATGTTACAACAAATCATGATCTCATTCATCGTCCCATTATCCATCTCATCCAAACCTAATCCATATTAATTATCACCAAATCATAGATCAGTCCTCATAGTATCCACCACCATAGATTGATGCTTTCCATTATCCATTATCTAGAGATCTTTAGTCATCTCCAGAGATCACACTTTATCTATCTTGGATATTCTTGTTTTATATCAGTGAGATCCACATATATCCACCTCATTCAATTGAGGGTGTTGAATTCCCTCTCCACCAATAAGTATTACGGGTCTAATAAAATGAGGGATTTTCTTATTTGATTAACACTCACCTACCAGATGATAAATGTATCCTTCTTGAGGGAGCTCACAAACTCTAGGCATCTGAAATTTATTAACAAGTAGAGTCTACATTTGATATCAAATATTAAACAAGTTATATTTAGGTTATTCTATATTGTATCATAAATATTTTTCTAGTTTTGAAGTGTTCATATGAAGGAAAAATATGTCTAAAATATAGATTACTGGAGAATATAACTGAATTCTCAATACCTACAGAAGAATAAATAAAAACACCAAAAGTTCAAAGACTTGAATTTTGGGAAAAAGAAGATATAGAATATTAAGGATCAAAATCAAAGACTTAATTGAAAGAGACTTCTAGATTAATGCATTTAGTAGAATGATCTGGTCGTGACATGAACTATTTACTTTTAACTGATTGAGGATAACCTTAAAGAATTAATAGAGAAGTATCACTAAGGGATTTAGGTTAGTGGAAGTTAATAGTGGAAGAGGATATGGAATCATTGCATTCTAATAATACTGAGGAGCTATCATAAATACCATTATTAATGAAACAAAAAGATAATAATGTATTTTTTTAATTGAAGAAAACCATTTATAGAATCAACAAGAAGAAAGGTAGCATAGTGTTGAAATGTTTTCAATATAAATAGGGAGAATATTTGAGTGATGTTTTTTAACCAATAGTAAAATATAATATCATATATAAGGTCTTAAGCATGGTTGTTTTAAATTTTTTATGTTTAGAATAAATAGATTTAAAGAATATATTCCTTCATGGTGATTTAGAAGGTGAATGTACATGGATAAACCAACAGTATTCAAGGTTAATAAGAAGAATGATTGTGTATATAATCATAAATATTTTACCTATGGCTTAAAATAATTCCCACATTAATAGACCTATAAATTGGAAACTTTCATGGTTGTAATGTTTTTCATGTGAAAAAAATAAGGTCATTGTTTATATCAAAAGGTGTGGAAGGATGGTTTCTTTTTCATCCTACTCCTATATATTGATGACATGCTTCCGGTTAGTCTATATATTTCTAGGATCCAATAATTTCTGTATGATATGTTCATAACTATTGAAATGAATTATTTTCATGTCATAAATAATACTATTGGTATAAGTTTTGGAAGGGATATAAGAATTTAGTGTAATATCAAAGGAAATAAATATATGAGGTCATTCTAAATTTTCAATGACTATATGTAAATCAATTTCATAACCAATGGTTGATCATAGAAAGATATCAATTGTAAAATCTATTTGAATGGATGATGAGGTGAGATGTATTGAAAATTTTATGTTTACTTTACCTATAAAAAACATAATTTATTAAATTTTTTTCACTCACCCAAACATTTATTTTTCAATGGTATTTACTGGACAGTATATAATAAATACAAGGAAATAAAATTGGGAAGTCATGAATTATATAATTAAATATCTCAAATCAATTGAAGATAATCATTTATGTTTCAAGCAATCTATACCATTGAAAGGGTATATAGACATATCCTTTATGGGTTATTTTTATTCATGTAAAATTTAAGGATTGCATGCCACCTCAAGGCCTTTGGGCCACCTTAAGTGTAGATGAAAACCAGACAACCTATAGGGAACAAGCTCCAGAAGGAGGATGAGCAAGGGGCTTTCACTATAGCAGAAGATAAACGGGTTTCAGGAATGAGAGGGTATGGAACCTTCCATCAGGATAAGCATGTACATGAACGGGAAATCCTAGCCGAATAGCCATGAGAAGGTGGAGAGCTGATTTCATGATGACGATGCAGGGGAGGAGCAGTTCCATGTAGTTAGTCTAGGATTTATGTAATGTTTGAAGCCTACGGGAAATGAATTCCACTAAGGACTACGGGCCTATAATACATACTCCTACGGGCCTTGTAAGGGTTCCACCTCACCCCATGAAAAGAGGATTATCAAACATCAATAAAAAATGAAGGCCACCAGTCCATTGGAGGTTAAAGTTAATGAGATATTTCATTAAATTCTGTGGAATAAAAATTAGCTAATTATAAAAGTATCATTTATTAGTTACACACAATAATATGAATATAGAATATGTAGTTGTAATAGTGGATATAAAGGAAATGGATTGTTTGAGGGGTATTAAATGAGAACATGGAAAAGGTCTGGATGGTGCATTAATCTCCTGTGATTTTCATAGTACGATTCACTTAGTGAAAAATATTTTCTTTCATTAAAGGACTAAAAATATTTACTTGAAATACCTTTACATTCAAATTATACTTGAGGATGGGTAGTTAGAGCTATATAAGATTACTAGGAAGAATAATATGAATAATACAGTGTATAGGTTTATAATCCTTGAAAATTTAAAGTATTAATGTTCCTCAATGGAATTGGGGTTACCAAATAGAGAATGGATATCACTACATGTATAAGGAAATTAGATTTATTAAAAAAAGGAGAATGGATATTACTACATGTGTAAGGAAAGTATATTTGTAATTTTAATTTTCATAAGTAATGAGGTTTCCCAAGGATCCTTAAAGTAGTCTTCAGGTGGCTAATTTTTTTAATTCTGAACCTATTTTAGCCTTAATAAACATTTTACTTGAAGGATGATTTTTTAGTTCATTTAAAGTTGGAAGGGGTAGCATATAATTCAGCCAATTGTGGGCATACAAGGCGGAATCACTGATGAGTGCAGCAGAAGTGTGGATAATAGTGAGGTGGGATGTATAGATGAACGTTGATGCACTTGGTTTACAAAATATATCTAGTTAATTTAGTATTTATAATGAAGATTGGTAGTTTCTATTTTGAATGGATGGAGTTTTAGAATTGTAGTAGTTTGATACAACCTGATAATTAAATAGAAACCATTATAAATATGGGATGGGGATTTAGTTCTAATCTAATTACATTCTTAAGTGATCCTTGCAGCTAACATGTCATAGATGTAATCTTATTATGTGGAAAGCTATAAAACTATTGATTATTTATCCCTTGAATGTATGATGAAATTAAAAACCACATAAAACCAAAGTGTTCTTTACTTTTCATTTTTTCATTATTATTTTTATGCTTGTGTGTTTTTTTTTTGGATGAATATTTTATGGTGATTTTGGGTGAATTAATGCTTCTTATATTTGGGATCACTTATTTATGGAGGTGTGATATGCCATTGTGTGTATAGTTTGATGATGTTAGACTTCTACTGGATTCAACATCCTGCATCTGGTGGTTTAAATCCAATTAACCCCTATTTTCACCTAGTTCTCTCCCAAACATTGCAACTTGATTCACTCTTTGAAGGTAGGGGTGAATTAGGCTATGAAATTTTATCACATTAGAAAAATTATTTCAATTTATGCAGGAAACCATTAAACTGGTCACAGTAAGTTTCCCATCCACCATAGAAAAATGTTGAAATGATGAAAATACAAAGTGATTTTACTTGGTTCACCACTAAGGTCCAGTCCAACGAGCATGCACATGGAATTATTACAATGTACTAGAATACTCAAATATTCACATGTTTGGTGGATACAATGATTAAACTAAATTAAATTAATATAATCTTTATTACCTCTATAATTTGATTCACAGATAAAAACACTCCCACCCTTAAATCACTTCCATAGTCTCCTCCTCTGCTCACTACTCAAGTTGGAAGTCCTCTCAGTTTAGTGATGTGTGGGTCACTTCTACATAATCTATAATATATTGGGTTTTTTTCATTATGAGGACCATAATATGTTTACCCAATGTAATCCTTGGTGTCATGAATATCCCCCCAATGATACTATTTAGACCCACAATTTTAGTGAATATTCCTCCTTAAAATAAAAATTTTATTAATTTTTTTCTCACATGCAACACCAAACCAAAACAAACTATGAAACATATTATTAAGATAGATATAATAATTTTAAAATATTTATGGAATTTGAAGGTATAAATAGAGTAAAAAGCATAATAAAATATATATATATATAGAAAGAAAAAAAGGCTACTTTGAATACTAACACCATGATGAAATTCAATTAGTAAAGCTAAAAATATAACAATAACATTTTATGATTAAAATTTATTTAATAAAATTGGATATGTGTGCACTGTATATTATTATTTTAAATAATTGAGTATTGTAACTCCCCACCCTAAACCACTGGTTCTAAGATCAAGTTCCACATAACCTCATGTGTGCCTCATTGTATGTAATTGGATACTCACTAGTGGTGAGGTTCTAAAGTGACATGTAGGGGTTATAACATTAGTAATTATATTTATAATAGGATGATACAACATAAACATAGGTCAAAATAACAACACATCAGAAGGTCATAAAAATAAGTTATATTAAAGATATCATGATAAGTCAGCATAGTATAATTAAATGCACCCCAAATGTTTAAATTATTTTTTGTTCAACCTAGATAAATAAAAGAATACATAAATAAAAATATACAAACTATCTGGTGTATATCCCAGAACTACATTGATCTCCCAACTCCAAGCTCCCAAGAAACTTATTGCATGGACCTTACCCTTCACCAAATCCAATGTCATGGAGTCTACATGTGCACCAAGATTCCCAATAAGTTTGTGATTATAAACCCAATAAGACACTACTAATTCATTCTTCACATAAGTTCACATATGTATATATATATGTGTGTAAGCTTGTGAAATGATGGAAAATTAAATTCACACACAAATATAAAACTGATCATGTACTAAGCGATCATGATCTGAATAATATATTACAAAAAACTATCTTACATGATTTGTCTCAATGAAAAATGGATGTTCAAAATAGTATAGGTTGAATGGATTACCACCTCATAAATATAAAAACATCCATAAGACCACCAAGTCATAGGTTGGGTCACAATTTCATTACAACCAAACTATATCATGGGTTAGTCCACATGGTTATTGAATCCCATTTCACCCTCTTTAATTATTCAGGCAACATGGTCTTCATATCCCTACACTACCTTGACTCGTGACAAAAGGTCATTATTCTCTTACCATGTTCCTCTGCCAATTATTTTCATCATTACATGTTTCACATACTCTTCCTATAGGGGTCACACAATCCATGAATGTCTTCCTATCATTAACTACCCAAAGGGAAAACCTCCAAAGTCCATGAAATTACACACAATAAAAAATAACATATTTAGGAATAATATAGTATATCAAGAATCTGAAATTAATAGCCATAAAAACACATTGAAACATGGGCTCCACATTCACACACATGTGATCAAAATTAATCGTGGGTCTCTATTCTAGGAACATACACACAAACCAACATGAAAAAACAATTTGAAATAATGGGTCAAAATTTTAAATAATTACTACCTTTAGAGTGATTAATACTATTACATGGATCCACTAAGAACTAAAACAATATCACACCCACACACCAACAGTCACTAGAAATGGGTACAATCTATTAAAATAGGACCTCTAGGATTGGAATTATATATTTTGATTATTAAAAGAGATGAAATGAACATGAACATACATCAAGGATATTTCATCAACAATAAATATAGGATTCAACAAAGAGAGGCCACTGAATCTTTAAATCCAATATCGTTCTCTCAATAAAGCGTCAAATATATATTAGATTTTGGTGTAGATCCAAAGATATAGAGATCATGGCTAGTTCCATGAATAATTCCTAATAAATAAGGATAATTTAGCCAAGAAAGGATGGATCTAACCTAAAAAGATCTTCAAAAACAATATTTACATCAACTTTAAAATAGGAAGGGAAAAAAGAATCCTAGGGCACCAAGGGAGATATCTTCAGAAGGTTATGTTTTCCTTTGAGTCAAAATCAGGTGAGGATTAGTTTAACAATCAAATTATAGTAAAAATATGATAACTCTCTTCAGTCCAAATTTAGACATCAATAACTCTCCATTAGCCCTCTATAGAAGGTTTATGGAACCACTGACTGGCCATTGGGATATGTAGAATTTCATATCCCTCTACCAGCACCACTAGATGTTCGGTGCACCCAATAGACTAGACGATAAACTAGATTGATCTACAGAGATACTAATTAATTCCCTCGACCCCCATAACTCTATTATTATTCCCTTTTACTAATTATAAAACCCCCACTAGGGAATAAATAGAAAATTATATGTCAAAATATATATCAACATACTTTAAAAAAATGATGTCATTAAAATTACACCCCTCTAATGACTACTCTTTCTTGTGAAGTTTCTCTACCATTTTTGGTTAAACAACTCATCCCATTATGCTTTAAAATCAGCCTTATATTCCCACATATCCCATTGAGTTATCTTTTACTTCCATAAGACTTCAAAATGTAGAGTTATATTTCATTTTAATACATTATCTCTTCGATCTATGATCATCATCGGCCACTCTACAAATACTGCATCCGGATCCATCTCAATATCATTATAATCAATCACATGCATATGATTGGGTATGCACCTTCAAAGCTGATAGACATGAATCACATCATGAATAACTCATTTTCATGAAAGAATATCCAACTAGCAGACTAATATACTAATATGATTGGTAAAATCAATTGGTCCAACAAATATCAATGCCAGCATCCCTTTTTTAAAATCATTAGTTCCTTAGTCAATGAGTCACCTACAAGAAAACCAGTCGCCTACAATGAACTCCATGGGTCAACTCCTCTTATCAACATGAGATTATTTCCTACTCTGAGTGGTAAATAATCAATTCCTGATAAATTATAGTCGCTTTTAAATCTCATGACCATGATAAGACCCACAACTGCATACTCCCCAGACTCATTCCAATACAATGTTTAGCGATAGGGTCGGTCATAAAGATCCTTAAAATTTTACATTTGAAATGAGTTCTGGAATCTATTATTATATACAACTGTTTCCATTCCTATGTGACCATCCCAAACTACACTGAAGTAAATAATACATTCCCACATCATATCCTATTAAATGTGTACTATCCTCTATAATTTTACATTAGTTTATGGATGATATATTGTACTTAGTTTTAAATGGATACACAGATCATTCTATAAGACCTACCAAAACTGTTATGTGAAATGTGAATCTCTATCTGATACAATGCTAAAATGATATCTACATGTTACTACATCTCTAGCATTTTACTAATAAGATATTCTACAATGACAATATTATTCCATAGATCATTTTCCATCTTAGAGTTAAATATCAGTAGATACTCCACCCTATATCTCTACCACTGATTGAGATCCCACTTAGATAAGATGAATCATAGGCTCTTGTGGTGTGTATAGATTAAAAACATATCACTAAAGAGATATTTATTTTAATAATTCTTGTAATAGATGCTAACTTTCAAATATAAGTCATTTTTTTGGTATTTCTTCTCGTGGGGTTTCAGATAACATTCCCTAGTAGTAATTACATAGTCTTTATGTAATAACACAACTACCAACCCAACTCTTGAGTTATCATAATACATTTTCCCTGATATTAGGCTCTAGATGAGTCAAAAAAAGACCTTCCATTAATCATCTATTCAACTCTAGGAAGAATTCATCACATTGATCAGACAACTCATACTTCTTCCCCTTTATGGTCAGCTCAATCATCAACATTTTGAAATGGCATAAGTCATGGATGATGTGTCAACAGTACCCTAAAATTCTAAGAAAATTTCTTATCTCAAACACATTATTGGTACAGTCCCCTAACATAATGGCATCTACCATCTCTGGGTCCACTAAAATACCTACATTGGAAATGATATATTGAAGGAATTATGCCTTTTCAATCCATAAGTGACACTTTGACACCTTGGAATAAAGATGATGTGCGTGATGTGCACATAATACAATCTCAAGGCGTAGCCTTCATATATGATGTATTGGAATATATCATGATATCATCCAAAAATAAAATTATGAAAGATTCAAGATATATATGGAAAATACTATTCATGAGATCTATGAACACCGCTAGAGATTATACAAACCCAAAAAGAATGAAAAGATACTCGTATATTATATATCAACTCTTAAATGAAACCTTTGGAATATTATCTTGTTAGACCCAAAACTAGTAGTATCCTGAATGAAGGTCAATTTTTTAAAACCACCAGTCTCCTCATAGATGAAAAAAAATTCATCAAACCTAGATAAAGGGTTCATTTACTTTATTATAACTTGCTTTAGTTTCTTCTAGTTCATACAAATCCATAGAATTAGGTATTTCTTTATGTAAAACAACACCGGATCACCCCAATGAAGATGTTCTAGGTGTGATAAATCCGATTACCTCTAAATTTCCTAACTTTATCTTTAAATCCATCAACTCATTTCATGTCAAATGATAAAGAGAAATTGATATCTACGATGCTCCAAGAATAATCTCAAACTCAAACTCTATTCCTTTATCCGAATGAAGATATGAGAATTCATCTGGGAAGAAATAAAAATAATGATACACAAATAAAGGAATAAGAGAGGAGGGTACTACTGATTCAACATAAATTTTCAATATTTCTTCTTCAACCCTGATCACTTTGATTTCATTCAATTCTGGTCTCATCCATCCCACATCGAGATCCCAATCATTAGTCTACACACACCTTTATCCCATCTGTGTGGTGATTGAGAAAAAACACTTATAATAGTCCATATGAGATAAATAAATTTTCAAACAGTATATTCCATATATCATATGAAAAATATCCCTTTTAAGATCCTGAAGTCCCACAAATTTTCATATCCTACCACAACCTTGGTACATTGAGGAAATCACTGGATATGGTCTACTTTCATTATAATGGTTGTTTAAATAGAAATAATATAATAGGATTACATAACCAATAAGTCTAGTCATACAAAAGAGATATGAAATAACGGGAAGCTCATGTATCAAATGAAATAGTTTATGTCTTTATGGTTATCAAAATCATACCTCTAACTATTTAAGTTCCCTCCCCATTAGAGGATATAACCACATCCATTATATAAATTCAGCCTATCTATGTGGCATGAATCACCTAATTCATTAATATCTATGGTCTCTGGGTAAGTTGATGAGGGCCACAGATAGAACCCTAGGTTACATACCACTTCTATAATACACATTTCTAATATCCTATCTATAATGCCCTAAAATTTAACTACAGAATATGTCACATCATTATATATCCAAGAAACATAATCTATGGTCTTTGAATGAAATGTGTAATAATGCTCACTCAGGCCACAGTGGAAACACTGGAGACCTACTCCTCCTATAGATTAAGTATAATAAACTATAATCATCCAATTATATTTGATTCTTTACTGGAAAACCACAACATTAATATTCCTACTATGAACAGAGTCACCCACTGTAACATTAAAAGGTCCTCCAACAAATCCAACATGTTCTATAAGGAGACCTACATCTCTATCCAATTCCAAAACTTTTTCAAAGAATGTGGAATTCCATAGAACCAATTTATACATCATCATGTTAAAGCAACTAACATGATGTATGAGCTCCGGATGAAGGCCAATTTCAAACCACCTTGCCTTCTGTGCCTCATTCCTAGCCCAAATAAGAGAAAATAAAATAAACTCCATAAAGAGAGATAGGTATGCATAAACTATTATTTCTCCCTGTAGAATATTCATAAACTCATAAGGTCATTCCTCATTTAGTGTTTTAATAAATAAATCCTAAAATAATAACAACTTGAAATCCTCTAAGTAACATCATCATTCCATCATTATTATCCCAAAATGTGTGACCACCTCCTATCGTGTCTGAGAATTATAAACACAGTATGTTTCAAATTTATATCCCTAGGAGTCTTTAATAGGTCAAATATTATATCCATGATTTAAATATATTCCTCATCATCCTGGGGGATCCTAGTTTTTGAGAATTCTAGAAGATACTGGAACTAAAATCTTAGGCATAGTCGACCATAGTGATCAATTCCCCTTGGCCCTGAGTATGCCCAGTATGTAATAATCCAAGCTAGGGTGGGTTCACTACCTAAACAATCGGACCATATGTGGGGTTACACTCAGGTGTATCCTCGCACATATCCTATGGTGTAATGTGCATGTCATCCTAATTAAGAGAAATTCAACCTCCATGATGTGTCATTATCGGAAATATGAAACAAACATTTAGAAAACTTATAACACTTTTCTTAAGAGAATGTCTTAGTAAATTATAAGGCCCACATAAGGGATTCCTATCAGAAGACCTATCTAATGAGATATCTTCACACAAGGTATAACCCTCCTAGTTCTATATGAGGCTTAGTATTAGTCCTCTATACTGACACATTATTCACCATCATATATATATATATATATATTATAATTCTCGATTTCAACTTAAAAATGAAAAACAGATATATCAAATAAGAGAGAGTACAAGTTTATCCTAAATAATAGCACAAATAAATGATTTTAATTTAGTAACTACAATATAGAACATAACTAGTACATATATATATATATATATATTACATGTGATCTTATGTGATAAAACAAGATGCATGAATGCACCGAATTACCATAAAATTCAAGTAACAATCCCACCATCAATAAATATTAGTCCATCACACTTGAGCAGCATTGGCACATGGAAACTCCCCTAACCATGTTCCATACATCATATCTTCTTTATACCCTAATCCTATAAGAAATATAAGAAACCTTAAGCCTTCGATACCATTTTCTAACACCCAGGACCAAACCACCTTAATCGACGCAAAGTTCCATGTAACCACATGCATGCCTCCATTTATACAAGAGGCTACCAACTTGCGACAAGGGTCTAAAGAAACATGGGTAGAACGTACCATCAGTAATCATATCCATATAGAGATAATAAAATATAAATATAATTGAAAATTACAACCAAATAGAAGGAAATACCAATAAGTTATATAATAAATTTCCGGACAAGTCAACGTAGTATAATTGAAAAGACCCCTAATGTTTAAATCCAATAAGTACAACTAAAATAGGTAAATAAAAAATAAAATAAAATTTGGAAACAATCCAGTGTATTACTCCATACCACATATATCTCCTAACTCCAAACATCCTAGAAACATTTCATAAGGCCCTTACCCTCACCTAATCCCTATTCATAAAGTATGTACGCACACCATAATGATCATACATGGTATAACTATAAACCCGGTACGACACTAGAAACGTCCCCATAACATAAGTGTACAAATAAATGTAAATATATATATATATATATATGGAAGTTTATGACCAAATAGAAAATCTAACATGAACTCAAACATATAATCCACCATGTTCCGAGTGATTTTGTACTAACCAAGTCACCATGAACCCCAGTCGTACCAACTTCAGCTCCATACAGTAAGGATGGTCATAATAGTAGTCATAATCTATGTTTTTCCATAAGGTCTCCCTTGAATATCCATAAGACAAATAATTCATGGTTGGGCCACAAGGCCGTCATGTCTCATCTTTATTAGGGGTCAGGCTACAAGGTTGTTTTATCTTTTCAATACCAATGTATTGGGTTAGGATAGATGGTCCTCATATCTATACACTACCATGGGTTTGGAAAAAAGTTTTTCATAGCCCTTCCATGTTCCTCTATCTATCATCATCATCATCTCATGTCACACATGCTCTCACTCTAAGGGTTACCCAATCCATAATGGTCCACCTATCATTAGTTAACAAAAAAGGAAAATATCCAAAGGATATGAAATTACACACAATGGGGAATAACATATAAAGGTATAAAGTAGAATATAAAGCATATGAAATCAATTTATATGCACACACATAGATAATCATGATTCACATGCACACACATGATATCAAACTCAATCATGGGTCTCTACGCAGTGTATATACACACAACCCATCAGGGGAAATAATTCTAAATAATGGCTGAAGATAATAATACTCGGAAAGGTTAGGGCATATCCCTATTTATTAAACAAAAATAAAAAAAGCCTTCTTTAAGTGGGAGAGGGTAACCCATTACATGACTGAAGGACAAAGGCACCCAGCCATAGGTTCAAGAGACAAAAGTCTAGAAAACCAAGTAAGGGAAACCACATTACAAGATTCTAGGCTCATAGGGATCAAACCCATTACAAATCAATACAAAACCCATTAGAGTGTCCCGAAAGAGGGACAAATCCCATAAAAAAGTAAGAATTCAACCCAATTAACTCCATATTCCACTATTACTTCGATCAATGTTGCTTCTGTGACCGCTGGGAATCCCACTGACACCACTGTCCAACGCATCGGCACACACCACAGCCAGGAGGCCGGAGGAAGCGCTGATGCAGTCGCTGCCCACAGTCGACCTATTTCATCAATAGAAGCACTAATAGGACAATGTCTAATCCATCACCATAGGACATATAATATTGGGACTGTAGAAATAGATCACGAAAAGAGATTTAATTCACATCAATTTACCTTAAGTATACTCCATCAATTTAATATCTATGTTTAATCAATAATAGGACACCAGATCTTATGATCCAATGATGATCTATCAAACAGAAAAGAATTCAATATTTGTTCTTGGTAGAGATATAGATCTCAAGTATAAGGTAGGTGACACTATGTGGGTGGTGAATTATTGGTACCCCTATTTTATGAATTTTAACTCCTTTTAAATTACACCACACTACTAGTTTAAAGTTATCGATCAATTTAATTATTTATAATATCCTCACCTTCTTGTGTATTAATAAAAACAACATATTGCACATAGTATTTACAAGTTTAAACTAAAATTCCTACTCCATACCATATAGGTTAGACCCCCTAACATGGATTCTATTTACTTTATCCATAAGTGAAGACAACTAGTTTGACACCCTAGTTATTCTCTCTACATAATTGGATAGAAATCCAAACTTCTCTACTTATTCCATTGGTCAGGCACCCAAATGACATGCCTCTGGTAACCAGTTAGACACCCCACCTATAAGACTCCTTTTCAATATAGATTCAAATCAAGAAATATATTATTCAAAAATAGTGTTCCACAATAAAAAAATAAAAATGATCATTTACTTGTTTACTTACACAAGAATTTGAACAATTATTTCCTTAAGAATCCTTCAAGATATTTAGTATCTACAAATTAAGATAAACTCCACTGGTCTCAAAAATCACGTTATTTCATTGATACAATATTGTACTGGGATCTCAAAATAATTCTATCATAATGGATGCAAGGACACATAATATTGTTCACCAATATTTCTTCACCACCAATATTCACACTTTATCCCACACTAATATTAATTATTAATTGGATAATTTCTCATTCAATTAAAAATTTGAAATCCCTAATTATTTTCTCTCTTTAATTAATTCATTCTAATACTCATTTAAATATGTTCATCAATAATAAATTTAAATTTAGTCATTCAAATATAAATACCTAAATAAATTTTTGATTATTATATTTTCTTGCTCAATAAACAAATAAAGTAGGGATAATTTATTTCCCTATTCAATGAATCTCAAATACTCATGGGGTTCAGTTATATACTTATTCTTCAAGAATATTCATTATCACTTGTAGATTACCATTCATTCAGGCATGATACTCATGAGTTTAAAAACTTGTTATTCTAAATACCTGAATGATTGGGTGGTTAACTCTTCATATGCATATCAAACATCATGAAGCCTCATTTATTGTTTTTCTTAATGTTGTAAAAAAATTCAAGAATACTAAAGATTATACATTATCACATGGTATATTATATATTTTAATAGTTGTTCATAACTCATGAACTCATGCCTCTATAATACCAAAGGAAGTCAGGATAGGACAATGATGTAGTGGTAATCATGTAATTATCTTGTCCCTTCTATTTTCATGTTTGAAAATGTAACAGGATTTATTTATCATTTTGATCTTACCTATGAAATAAATTTATCTTTGACCATTATATGAATACATAGATTTATCAGATGAGAATATAGTTAGGATCCTTTTCCATTCATGGAAGATGCAGGAAAACCATTTGGAACATGTTCTTGGATCTTTCTTGCAAGTCAGGAACTCTTTATGGCCTCTTTTTAGTTTAGAAGTTTATTGGATTGATATGAGGATGAAAACTACCAAAATCTAGCATGCAGAATCCTTTTCATTAACGCAATATATAGAAGACAACCCTCACTTGATCCAACATCACAAAATAGTTGGACCAAATATTAATAGTAATATATGTATATTTTAATATGATTGAATAGTGCATGTATATTTCAAATCCCACATCGATCCTTCATGTGGATGGGTTCTTCAATATAAACAATCATAATCTATCATCGTTTAAGTCGGTTGTGGGGTTTGTCTCTCGCAAAAATTTCACCAACATCCCTCAGGGGGCACAACACCCCATTTCACTATCCATATGATAACCTCTATGTTCACCCTCTGTGTGAATCCACCAACTAATGAAGCGATCAAACTTGCACCTTACTATATGTGTAATGCATTTAATATCCCTACTACTTCCATGTTGGTTGTAGTTCGACCTTTTCCCACTTAGTAGTTGTTTTGGTGTCACTTTGGATCTCTAGGTAGTTGGACACTTTTTAGTATACTCTTTATAAAGGAGTTATCCAAATGATCAATTCCATTCCATAATACTCACTAAAAATTTTACAATCCTTATTAGTTATGTAGTTAATAACTTCACAATGGTCTTTTGAAAAATATAAAATAATATTAGTTTATGAAAATATTTAATAAATAATTAAAATAAATAGTTTCATGGTATTATATAGATTTATGTAAGAAAAATTCACATCATCTAATTCCTTTTCCATATGTTTTTTAGCGTTCAGATTAGTTCTAGCAATTTTCACATTTACAATATTGAGAATTGACTTATTCAGTTATTCATGTGGATAAATAGTTTCATGGTATTATAAAACTTATTATCAAAATTTTTCAACATCATAAAATTCCTTTTTCACATGTCATTAATCTTTCAGATCAGTTCAACTAATCAGCACATCTACAAAATGGATAATTATTCAAGCATGAAATCCAATTTTATTAAATGAATACATAATAGTTATCTAAGAATATCCACTTCATTATTGAAACACCAAACAAAAATTAACACATATTTGATAAAAAAATTAAACACTTTGTATTAATAATATAATCCATTTTATTTTAATGTCAATAATTCTATACATAATAAAAAATTAATATGTGTGATCCAACTCTTCTCCCCATTTATTGAAAATTAAATGAAAAGGGTAAGTAAGGTATTCTAATCACATATCTATTCTCAAAATAAAATTATATTATTTTTTAAGATAAGTATACATATCACATGATACTTATAAAATAATATTTAGTTAATCAACTCTATGTCTACATGGGAAATCCTGGTTAAAAAAACAAGCGAGATACAATCGCATTTATCTAATTTTTACATAGAAATTCTCACATGTGATACCACGTTCATAAATTCACAATATTCATGATAGGGGACATATTTATAAATTAAATATAAAGTCATTCACACAATTTAACAAAAACATCAAAATGTTTAGGTGCACAATAATAACTCCCCATTTACCTCATCTTGTTATCAAACAACACTCCCTAAACCATTTAATGATTATGGAAATGAATTTGGTGTAGAAATTCTGATTATAATACCTAAATTATCATGTAAGATCCCCCTCAATGGATGAACTTATCCATAATCATATAAATAGATTATTTCCATAATGAAAAAACTTCTATTTAAATTCCATGCATGTTATCAAAAAACACCTAGAATAATATAAAACCTGTAGGAACATCATCGTGCTTCTAAATGACATAATTAGGTTGATAGTTTACTCCCAACCTCAGTCATTCTTTTATTTTGAGCTTAATTATTCCATTATTATCAAAATTAATCAAAATTTCACTTGAGGTCAAATTCTCATCAAAATTCCCCATTGGCTCTTTCCACATTCCTAGAAGAGACATTTTATACCAACAAGAATAGGATTTGTGTCCATACATTGTACTACACTGATAATAGCCTCTATATTTTGACTATCTATATTATGATCTTATTGAACTTCTTTATTCTCTTTGATCATCACTAAATGATGAATCTAATCCTTTCTCAACACGAGAAATGAATGTGACTTAATTATCTAAATCTCAAGATGAATCATCCTTATAGTTTTTCTCATTAAAAATCTACTTTTAAAGGTGGAGTACATATTATTCTTATCCCCTTTCTTACACTACATTCTCTCCTCATCCTCATCATATTCTTATTATTTTTACTTAGTTTATTGAAACATATAGGAAAAGTGTACAAGGTTATTACAATTTATAAAATTTAGTGATTTTTCGATTTTACTCTTCCTTTTTTAGAAACTTTTCAAAAGAAGAGAATGAATAATATTATTGAAATAATATTCATCTTATTCATCTTAAGAAGCATTGGATTCAATAATATATTCTACTTTAATATCCATTTTCTCATTTTTTAAATGTCCATCTCATATTTATTTTTATTCTTGAAGGAAAGATCCAATCACATTTCATGTGAAATGAGTAAATTGTTTATATCTTAAATAGTGAAATAATATCTATCTTATAGGGACGATATTTTTAGATCTATAAGTTCTAGAAAATTCATTAATTGTTTTTTAATAATAATGGAATCATCAATAATCTCACGCAACACCTGATATTTCCCAGAATCTTATTATCACATGTTAAATGCTCATCAATGTTTGAATTGTATGTATTTTTATGCAGTAAAATCTAATTCTATATAACAATATAATCACTTCCTTGACTTTAATGTTTCCTTTATAGCTAATTTTTAATTTCTCCCTGATTTATTATGCAGTACGAATACCCATCACCTTGGTATATACCTTTTCTGAAATGAAAATTTGGATGTAATTTTGTGAATTTCCATCAACCTAACAATTATTATTATTATCATGATTCACATAAAAATACTATGCAATAGGTTGTAATCCTATCATGCAATTATTTTTTTACTTCGAGTATAAGTGAAAGGAGTTAATATAGCATAATGTTTTTCTATCTCTGCTGATTTGAGCCATATAAAGTAAGAACTCCTCAACTATTTATATATTTTATATTCTCAAACTATATTGAAAATTATTCATTCTTTATAGCTAACCATGCTCTAATGAAAATTATAGAGACCAAGGACTAGTTAGGTGCCACTAAGATGGGAGTGAATCAATGGTACCCTCATTCTGTGAGTTTTATCTCCTTTTAAATTCAAACTCTTAAATTGTATAATGTTCTCGTTCTAATCAGTGATTTCTCACAAACTCAATATCTTGTGTGGTAATAAAGAAGATAGTGTAGTAAATAGTATTTAGAAGGTTTGGATAAAATTACTTCTTCTTATCAAGTTGCTTAGACACTCCAACATTGATTCGCTTCACTGTTTTCACAAGTGAATAATATTGATTAGACACCCCAGTTAAATTTTTTTCACAATATCATAATCATAGTAATTGGTATTCTACTTCTATTGGTTAGACACCCCAACCATAATCATATTTTAGATGGTTAAACATCTAAGTTATGAGCCTCATCTTCAATGATGATAAGGATATAGAAATATCTTATAGATAGATAGTATTCCCCCAAAAGAAAGTTGGATCCACCTTACTTGTGTTCTTCCTTAATAACATTAGTAATTATGGTATATAAACTCCTTTAATATCTTCAGAGACTACCAATAATGATCATATAAGATGGTATTGAAACTCACCATCTTTCTTTTTTAAAAGATTCTACTCGGATATGAAAATTCTTCTAGTATAATGGATTCAAGTAAACTCAATATTTGCACCCAGATTCTCACATCACATGCATGGAAAATTTACCCACAAAAAACAATAATATTTCAAATTATTATTTCTCATTGAATTCATGATTTAAAATCCCTCATTATTTTCTAAATTTAAATCATTCATTTATATTTACTAGAAATAACACATTTAACTTTCCTTATACAAATATAAATGCCTGAATAAATCTATGTGTATAATATTTTCTCATTCAATACCAAAATAACCATTGGGTATTTTATTTACCAATGCAATGAACCTAAAATACCTAAGGAGTTTAGGAATATATTTCTTATTCACATGGCCACATTTTCACCCATGTCTCACTACAAATGCATGCATGTAACTCATAAGGAACGAATCATCATATTCTAAGTACCCAAAGTATGAGGATTTTAACTCTTCACGAAAAATATAAAACATCATGTTGCCTCACATATTCAATTTATTATTTGTTTAAAAAAACTCTTGAAGTCTTTGGATTATTCATTCATCCATCATTATATTCCATATTTGAAAACCTATTTCATAATGAACCTATATAATACTCAAAGAATTCCAGATGAATCATTGATGCATTGGACCTCATTTAATTTTATCCTTAAATTTATTTTCATTCATGCAAGTGTACATGCATGAATTTATCATTTCAATCTTACCTATGCTATAAGTCTAATATTTAAATTTTTCAGGATACTCACCTTCACCAGACAAGGACACAGATCCTGATCCTTTTATTCATGCAATAAATATGCATAAAAATAGTTTTCAAAGTGTAATTGGATCTTTCCTGGAACTTTGGAACTCTGCACAAATTCATTTTAATATAGATAACTGTTGGTTTAATATAAGGAGATGAACTCCAAAACAATTTCATGAGAAAGACTTTCCATCTAGGTAAGTGGTAGAAGACAACTCTCACTTGATTGAATGTGTTGTATTGATTAGATCTTATGGATGTAGAAATACGCATATGTTTTAATACGGATAAATAGTAAATTCTTATTTAATGTCCCATATTAATCATTCATTTAGCTATGAGAATAAATTTAAACAATCATTCTACATTGTCCCTTCAATTGACCAGTGTGGTTCGGCTATAACATATCATGCACCCATGCCCCTCAAGGGCCATGCCACCCCATTACATGGTCGACATGGTTACCTATGTGCAAACCTTGTGTGTGAATCTACCTACTGATAATTTCAAACACACTTTTTCCTCCCTCTAGGTGATATTCATTTCCTCTCCCTACTTCATCCATATCGGTTGGAGTTCGACCATTCCCACCTTAACTGTGGTTGTGGGTATTATTTGTATCTCTAGGTAGTTCACCACATTTTTTAGTATACTCTCAATAAAGTAGTCTTCAAAATGATCAATTCCATACCATAATACTCATATTCAAATTCAAAGTCATGTTATTCATGTAATTACTAAATTCAAAAAGTTCTCATAAAAAATATAAAATAATATGTTTACATGACAATTATCAATTAATCAGGAAAATAAATAGTTTAATGGTCTTCTAAAACATGTTGTAAATATTTTTCACTTCAACCAATTTCTTTTGACAAGTAATTAGGCTTCAAATTAGTTCAAATAATCATCACATTTACAACATGGATAATTTAAATCTTTATTTCCTCATGTAAATAAATAGTTATACTAGTTTCTACATCTTTTTATTAGCATTTTAAACACCATAAAATTACTTTAACATATGTTTTTAAGATTTAAGTTTAGTTCAAAAAATAATAACATTTACAAAATAGATAATTGTTCAAGAATTACATACAATTCCATTAAATTAATCCCTATAAATTCTCCAAGAATCACTACATCATCAGAAAAATAACAAACAGATATGGACACATCAAGGAAAATTATAGAAACACTTTTACTTAATTTTATATCTATATATAATTACATCATGTCATAGATTCATGATTAAATCCCATAAAATAAGGATAATTTTCCATGAAGAATATATCTAACCTCAAATGATGCTTGGAATCAATCAAGACTTCAAGATTCCAAGAGTAGAGGAATGAGACACCTTGAGCAACAATGGAGATATCTTTGGGGGTTCTATTCACATTAGGGTTTAAATTAGTTGATATTTAGTTTAATAATTGTATTAGAGAAAAAATACAAGAACACCAGTACTTATGTCTGAATATAGGTACCATCGGCTAGCTGATGTGCCTAGAAGAATTCCAGACATTCTGCCCCATCCCCTTACTAGTAGGTGGTATGTTTAAAAATACATAGAATTTTTCTAGTACCACCATCTAGATAGTGTATCCCATTGTCTATATGGTAGCCTTGTTTCATTCACCAACATCCTATTAAGGCCCCCAATCCCCATAGCTCGATTCAGATTCTCTTTTACCCATAACACAACCCCCACTTGGGATGAAACTGAATAAGATATATAAAAACATATAAGAACAAAATTTGAAAAAAATAAGATCATTATAAGTATAATATGATTAACTTATGATAAAATATAGTTCTTAAAGTAATAATAGATTAACACTAATTTAATTATAAATTGATGGGAAATAAGAATTAGAATAGTTAATATTTGAAAAATTAATTTTCCTATAAAAACAGTTTCCTTAAATTTTACATTTCCATTTAAAAGTAAAATTAAAAATTTTAAAAACTTTAATTTGAAAAAATGAACTTCATTTTGGGATTCATCATTAACATATTATCTTAGGATGAATATTTTTTCCAAATAATGTTTTTCTAGGTGAATAGAGTGAAATACCATTTTTATAAATATCACGACTTTTTTGACATTATTATGATATGATCATATCTTAAAATTTATATTAATGTATTATCTTCCATGACAATATTTTCATTATATCTAATAATATTTTTGGATTCAGGTGGTGAGATGGTGTGAGATTACAGGGCCTGATGATCTCTATTTTGATATTATAAAAATATTAAATATAATAATATCACACATGAAAAAATTTCATAAAAAATTAGAATATCTACTAGATAGGGTCTTTGATTATAAATATGAGACAAAAATTTATTCAGGAATAAGGGTTTAACATGGGTACAACATATCCTTTTTCGACATTCATTATTTTGTTAAAGTGTTGTTACAGAAGATAATAATTATATTTATTTATTTATTTATTTATTTATTTATTATTTTCTGTGTAGTGACCTAAACCTATTCTCTATAAATATATTCTTATATAAAATACCTATGGTTGTCCATACAATCCAAAGGATTGGGCGGGACCATTAGAGTAATGATTGCTGAACAATAATGACAGATCGAGGATCGTTTTCACCAATGTAATTAAGGATCTCACTAATTATGACAACCCAAATTCAATCTTCCTTATATATAGATCCAAACCCAAGGTAGGTCATTATTTTATGTTATTTATATCCCGGTTTGATTATCCCACAATAAACACAAATCAAATAAACTGACAGATTAGTTTTTGGGTCAATTGTGTTGTTGGGGTAGGTTTATTTACCTGGTATTTGGAGAAATTGTATTTTTTATTTATGCTACATGTAATTCATAATTATAATTTAAATTATTTGAGTATTACCCAAACAATGGTCAAGGATCATTCATTATTTTTTGATTTTTGTATTTATACCCCATTAATTCACATGTTCATTACCGATAATTCCTTTGGCTGACGAGGTACAATGATGATGGTGGATTGCTTCAAAAATATCAAATTAGATTTTATGTATCCCATTATTTGTTTTTTTGGGAGACGTGTGATGATGTGTGACGGAGATGATTCATGATTGGTTTTGGTGGAAAGACTCCATGAATGGATGATAGTGAGGGACATTTAGATTGATATCCATGTATTTCTATGAGGATCATGGTGGATTTGGATGAGATAGTGGTGTATGTGGAAGTACATATGAAATTTTTTAATTTGTAATAAATTACCAACTACATATCTTATTGTCCCATGAAAATAGTCAGTGTAGTCAATATTTTTTGGTATTAGAGTTTTTCATAGAAAAAAATAATCCATTAAATGTGACACATATATCTTCTATTAAAACACATTTCACATGAAATGAAACATGTTTCACATACCATGTGACTCAATGTTGGCGGGCCAAAACGCATTCTGGGAGTACATGGGCACAAACAAGGCCTGGCATAGAGACAAGAGTAGAGTACATAGGCATTAACTAATACTCACACATGTCCCGATACATATAAATTCTTGGTTTCATGTTAAGGGATATATTTTCATGGTATCAGGCTAAGAAAGATTTTCATGTATATGGGTACATTTAATATTTTAGGTACACACCATGTAGTTACTTTGAGGTAGTTTAGATCCCCAAATATACAGACTATTAACCATGTTCATTTGAGTTTTATCCCTTGGTCAATACTTATGAGGGTATAATATATAATTACATCATTGATATAGGATTGTGTGCCCCTATATGGGTTCTATTTCATATAAATAAATTCAGATATCCCTCAATGAGGACTGGGGAAGGAATCCTCTATCATATCATTCTGAGGTGCAGCTCATTGTATCATCATGAACAACATGAATAGGGAATTGATCCACTACATAATAGTTTTTTTCAAATTATTCTCTTTAAATCCTCTAATAGTACTATATGGGGTCCCCTATTTATAAATTGGGAACTCATAGTTTGTTGAATACTTTTTAGTTGAGTCACCATAAGACCAGTTGTCTATTATTATAGCGACCCATCAATTTCTTACATTAATATTAAATAAGTATAAAGATTAACAAAATAATAGTGTTACAACATGAGGATCCATAGGTTTAGTGTTTTGCAAAAACATGGAATGAACATAATATTTACAACATAAAATATAAACATTGATTAATTCATTATTCTCTGGCTTTGTACTAGATCTTGAATTCTCTTTAGTACACATAATCACCTGAGGATATACATAAAAAATAGATGAGATAAAATCATATTAAGAGTATAATAAGATAATAAAACAACATAACATGAGAATATTATAATCATTATCATCATAACAAAGGCATAGGATCACAATCCTGTGAGGAAACACTAAGAAAAGACTTGGAATTTGGAAATGTATAAAAAATGAATCACCATGCCTTAGTGGTTTTATACCACAAATAGTTGTGAAAAAATTTAGAACCATGTTCACACATAATTTCAATTTTAATCATTATATTCATCACTTTACCCAATGAATTAGAGTTCTATATAATTATGGGTGCACCGGTCACATTCAAGAATTCATATTGCACTATATAATTTCGGGTGCACCCGTCAAATCATAACATTTTCATTATCATGCTTTACACATAGAACATATATAAAAAATTAAAATAAATAACCTATTTAATTTAATAAGTTTCATCTCATAAGAAACAATTCACAAAAATTGGGTTCCCAAAATAAAGAGGGAATGACATACTTGATTCAATAACCATCAACCTTGAGTGAGAAGTAAAAGGAGTGTTTTTGAAAGAATAGTTCTTTTGGAAAACATTTTCTATGACATAAAATTAAGTGGAAAAAATTTATATCCCATAATATTTATGATAATTATTAGAATTTTATTTTTAAGTAGTAACCATAACAAAATGGAGTGAAATAGGGAGTACCCGAGGAAAGTAAGTTGTGTTCGATAATTCCCCCATTACCTTGTATCTGAATGAATTATTCACTTTAATGTCCTATAAAATGAAATTATATTAACTAATTAGAAATTATATAACCTTTTATACATTAATATGGTTCATTATGGTTTAATAATGTTCTTTTATGGGCCTTTGTATGAGTTATAGAGCTTAAATTCATTGTTCGGGAGTGTTAATTTCCTTATCTTTTATGAAATTTTCACTTGTATGAATGGATGTGCGTCTAAAATGTGGTTGAACATCAATAATTGTTAATATATATTATTATTTACATTACAGAGATATAAATGATATTATAAATAATTAGTATATGTACCATGAGGATCTATCATTAGAAAAAAATTTATGATGATCATTTTTGGTTAAATTGGGTGGTTTTTTTATCACAACGATCTTGTTTTATATCACCACTTACTGCCATGAAACTAATTTAGTTCCTGAACATAAAAGTGTATAAAACATAAAATTTACAATATTTATTTACCTATTTTATGGTATTATTTTAATCCTTTAAGTATTAGAATTAAAATGGAATTGCATCGCCAATGATGTAGGTAAATTAACACATCACGGACAGTGATTTCATTTCTATTAAAAAAGAGAGGGAGGGAGGTGTATAAATAATAATATTCCATTAACATGATATCATACCATTATTTCAATCATACTGAAGGTGTATTGAAAGTTTTATAAGAGAATATGAATATAAGAGAAGAACGAAATGAAGTTTGAAAGGAAGTTGAAAGAAAAGAGAGAAAATACCTCTTGAATCCCCCTATTGAGATCCTCCTTAAGGAACCTAGGTTTAGTCTTTTGATGAGTCCCAAATATCCTGGTCGTGGTGTAGGGGCTAGATAAGATATTATGTAAAAATTTGGATAAGTATTTAAGCTTTATAGGTGTAAAGTAATGAGGGTGTGAGGGGTGGTGTTTATTGTGGAGGGGAGAGGGGTTTCCTTAATATTTTAATCATTAGTTTCTTAATTTCTACCATGATAAGCAATAGTGATGATTACATGAGAAATAATAGTAAATAGTTCATGTGAGTTCTATATTTGGGTTCATAAACCACTTGTGAACTCGAGAATAGTGTATTTAAATTATTATATATTTATAGGGTAAATTAATGTATTTTACTATTCACAAAAAATTCAAGTATTTCAGAAAAATCCCAAAAATTTACCATAACCAATTTTTTACTATTAGAATCCAAAACTAAACTATATTTTTCTAAAATAACTTTATAAATATTATTAATTTAATTTCTAATTAAAATCATAATTTACTTGAAAAATAAATATTTTCAAATGAAAACGGATTTTATAATGCTTTCAAAAATTAAATAAGGTCTTATAAAATTATCTTAAAACTAGAAGACATATAATTGTTAATTTAGGAACACGTATTAGGAAAATAAATTTTCTTTTAAATTAATTAATTAGTTATAATTATTTATTTATTACTTATAAAACATACAAATTCTTTTACTCTTGTCATATTGTCAGTTATAAGATGTCTAACTTTTATTTATACATTCATGGGTGAAGTTACAATTATTTTGGATGATTTAATATTTATAATGGTAATATTACTATTCATAAGGTTATGTGACTATTCATAAGGGTAGGATACCATTCACCAAATATTAAGTTTGTCTTATCAGACTCCAAACATTTTACCGATCAAAACAGTGTATGTCAGATTTTCAAAATTCAAAACACAAAAGTGGAAAAATTATGTTTAATGGTCACATAATATTTTTTATAATTTTATTTCATTATGTATCCTAATGTGATTATACTTTAAGGAATACATATTAGAATGGAATTCCATTGATAAGACATTGGGTCATTACATTCTTCCCCCCTTATGAAAATTTTCCCTCGAATTGTTTTTTACACAAACATGTGAGGGTACTTCTCCTTCAGCACCTCTTTAGGTTCATAAGTTTCTTCTTCAAAAATATGGTTCCTCCACAACACTTTAACAATATTGGTTGTCTGTTTTCATATAACCTTATCTCTCTAGTTTAAAATCTACACAGGATTCTCCTCATAGGAGAGATAATCTTCCTATTGTACCACCTCCAAGTTCAGTACATGTGAGGGATCTTGTATGTACTTCCTCAAGAGTGACACATGAAACATGTCATGAACTTGATCTGTATTCAGTGAAAGTTAATGTTTATAGGCCATAGCTCCTATGCAGCCAAGGATCTCAATGGGGGAAAATTTAAATTGATATTAGCTTCTCTTTCATTACAAACTTCATGACTCTCTTCCATTGTGTTATTCAAAGGAATACTTTATCTCAAATGTTGAACTCCAAGTCCATTCTACAGTTGTGAGCATAGATCTTTTTCCAAATATGAGCAGCTTTGATACGATTTTGTATGACTTTAACCTTCTTTGTCATCTCTTGCACAATATCAGGTCGATGTCGATTTCTTTCTCTAAATTCATCCCAACAGGTTGGAGTTCTACATCTCTTTTCAAACAAAGATTCATATAGAGCCACCTAAATACTCAAGTGGAAGCTATTTTTGTATTATAACTAAACCAATGGGAGATGCAGATCCAATCCTCCTTTGAATTCTAGAGAGTATGCTCTTAGCATATCTTCAAGCGTGTGAATAGTTGATTTAGATTGGCCATCAGTTTGGGTGTGATAGGTCCTGCGGAAATTTAATTTAGTACTCAAATCATTTGGAAGACTCCTATAGAATTTAGATGTGAACCTTATATCATTTTAAGAGGAAACCGAGAGTGGAACACCATTTAGTATCACCACTTCCTTCACATATATCATTGCAATTTGTTCGAGTGATAAATCTTCTTAGTGATAAAATCGGTAGTCTTGGTGAGTCGGCCAACCACAATCCTTATCACATCACTTCCCTTGGATGTCTTTGAGAAACCCGTGAAAAATTCCATAGTGAAATTATCCAATTTCCACATGGGTATAGGCAGTGGTTGCATCATCCATTTTTTCTTTTTCACTATACTTTAACTTGCTGACATAACAAGCACCTTGAGATATATTCTGCAATCTATTTGTTCATGTTATCCCATTAGACATGTTCTCGAAGATCTCAGTACATCTTGGTGCTACCTTGATGGATAGAGAATGTTGAGTTCTGTGCATTTTCCAATAGCTCATTCCTTTTCCTAGGTGATTAATGCACACAAAGTTGTGTTCCAAATCGAATAACACCTTCATCATCGAAATGAAACTCTTGGAGCTTCCCTTTCTATACTGCATTCACCTTCTTTTTTAACTCTAGATCATCCATTTGTGCCTCCCTAATAATCTTTTGGAATGATGGATACAAAATCCTTTTGAAAAGGTAGGATTCCTCACATTCCCTTATTATCTCCAAATCCATCCTTTGAATACCCAATAATATAAGGTCTTTCCCAATCCATAACATAGATAGAGTAGCTAGTTCGTTAGAGCATTAACTACCTTGTTCACCTTTCCAAGATAATTGGGAATAGAGAAATCATAGACCTTTATTATCTCTAACCATCTACTTTGAAGCATGTTGAGCACCTTTTGTGGAAATATATACTTCAGGCTCTTGTGGTCGGTGTATATGTCACACTTCTTACCATAAAGGTAGTATCACCAGATCTTCAAAGAAAAAATCACGGCTACCAGCTCTATTTCATGTGTCAGGTAGTTCTTCTCCTGGATCTTCAACTACCGTGAGGCATAAGCTATCACATTATAATTATTCCTGAGTATTCAAACCAATCAGTTCTTTGATTCATCACTTTATATCACAAAACATTCCCCACTTTTCATTAGTTCAAGTACAGGTGTAGTGATCATCCTTCTCTTTAGATCCTTTAAGCTTCCCACAACATTTTTCATCTAGACTTACTTTACTCATTTCCATGTTAACATAGTTATTGGGCTTGAAAATTGTGAAAAAATTATCACAAAATGTCGGTAGTACCCAAATAATATAACAAAACTTTGGATTTCTATAACACTAGAGGGACTGGTTCATTCCTCAATCACATTCGTTTTTAAAGGGTCCAATGAAAATCTCTCACTCTTGATCACATGTCCCAAGAACATGACTTGCTTCACCCAAAATTCACACTTGCTGACCTTTTCATACAATTTCTCCTTTATCAATGTATCCAACACAAGTCTTAGTTGTTATTCATGTTTTTCTTTTCTCTTGGAGTAGATGAGATTATTATCGATAAACACTACCAAAAATTTCTCATGGTACTTTCTAAAGACAATATTCAAAAAATACATAAATATTGTAGGAGAATTAGTATGTCTGAAGGGCGTCACTAGAAACTCATAGTACTCATACCTTTTACAAAAGGAAGTCTTCTGAATTGCTTTCTTCGTTACATTTAATTGATGATTTCATGAAGAAAGATACACATTTGTGAAGTGTTGAGTTCCTCATAACTGATCGAACAAGTCATCAATCCTTGGAATAGGATACATTTTCTTTATTTTTATCTTGTTGAGTTCCTGATAATCGATAACCTCATTGATTCATCCTTCTTCTTCACAAAGAGCACTGGCGCACCCCAAGGTGATGCACTAGGGTGTATGAACCCTTTTTCCAAATTCTCTTATAGCTACTTCTTTAACTCCTCTAGTTCGATATGAGCAATACTATGGGGATACATTGAGATAGGAGTGGCTCCGGGTATGAGTTCTATTGATAACTCTACCTCACTATTTGGGGGATGTCTGGGTAACTCTTCGTGAAATACATCATTTTATTCCCTCATGATGGGCATTTCTTCTAGGTTGGAACTTTCCTTTGACTCAACCATTTGGGAGAGGTATGATTATCCATAGGGTATCAACACCCACACCATTTAATGATTTTTCGAAGGAGATTAATGATCTTCCAAATATTTTTTGAGGATAAAAGGATTGTTTCGAATATGAAAAGATATTTCCTTTTCCCAATTGTTGTATGTACTCTATATAAAGAAAGCCAATCCATTTCCATTATAGTGTAAAATTCCAAAAAGTGAAGTTTTACAAAATTATATAGAAGAATATTCCTACATACTCCAATATTATAAGAGTAAAACAATTGGGTTTCAATTATTTCACCAATTTGTGTTTTTGTAGATATCACTACTTCAAGGTTTTGGGGCTTTGATTCTATAGTTCAAGAAAACATGCATGATGTAAAAGAATGTGTAGTAGTTGAATCAGATAAGACTTTTTCCATTCTTGAGTGAATAAGAAGTGTAAATTGTATGACTTCATTATCTTGCTCCACTTTTGCAATAGTGAAGGTATAATCCTTCTCTTTTTACTTTGTATTGGTGGCTGATGAAGCTGATTACCATTAAGGACTCAAGGTTTAGTGCACTGGATTGTATAGTTCCCTTTCTCCTTACAGTTGTAGCATTGAACAGTGGGTGGGGAACCACTTTATTCCACTATATTCTTCTTCCTTCTCAGGTATTTTCAACACTCTTGAGCATGGTGTCCTTCTTTCCCACACTTGAATCATTTACCCATCCCTTTGAGGTTGTTCCCATGATTCAACTTCCCACATTTTTGGCATGTGGGTCGTTGAGTTTTCTTCCAGCCATTATCATTAGATCCTCCGACTTGAATAACCATATTTAATTTATTATCACCATATGAATGGGACCATGCTTAAAACTCCATATACACTTTGATGACACACTGAACAACTTCTTTATAACTCCCAAAGATTCAAATTGCAAGTGCCTTTTGATGGGGTGGCTTTAATCTTCTAAATAATCTATCAATGATGATATCATTGTTTATAACAATACCTGAAGCGTACCTTTCAAGCCCTGTGAAATTTGCTTCGTAGGACATGACATATTCTACTTCCTTTTTATTGAGCTCTATGAATTCTCTCTCTATATTTATATGAAGAGTTCGTTTGAAATTCATGTTAAGAAACATGATCTTAAAGTCTTCACATTCCATTTCTTCAATTTTATCTCTTGGCTTGGTGTTCTAAATCAAATCCCACCACTAATAAGCCACTCTATCTAGATGATAAACAACTAGTGTAACCTTCTCCATCTCAGAACAGTGAAGCATAGAAAAGATCATATCCATGTATTTGTCCCACTATTTCATAATTAGTGGATTAGATGACCCACTAAATGCCTGTGGTCATTACTGAATAAAACATTCGACAACCATTTTCTCCCTCTTTTGTGAAGAAGGACATTCCCCATTATTTAGGTTATTTTTCATACCCTAAGATAGTTTTGTAAGCATCACCATGAAGTTTTGAACTCCTCCTACAAAAGCATTGGGGATGTTGTTCAGGCAATCAGTTCATTGGCCCTCACACGAGTTATTTTCTTGGTTTCTCTTGGTTGCCACCATTTTCAAAAATTGAAAAGGTTATAACAAAAGATAAGTCAATGAGTCATAAATAACATATAAATTTATTCAATTTACTCTAAAATAATAACTTATGGTATCCATATGTAAATATTCTTGGGGGAATAATTATACTTACTCTCATACCATTGGTTTTCTCTAGGGTTCACTAATCCAAATTCCAAAATTAACTAAACCTTTCCTCTGATACCAATAATAGAGAACCATTATACTCTTCCATTACTATTGCATCATCATAAAGATAAAAAAATAATTGTATTAAACCATGAGAATACAGAGGTTTAGTGTCATGGGAAAACTAGGAAAAACCATAACATTTACAACAACAAACACAAACATTTATTTAATTCATTATTCTCTAGCTTTTTACTGGATCATGAATTCTCTTTAGTACACATATTCACCAGAATATATACACCAAAATGGGGTGAGATAAAATCCCAAAAAGTTGATAAATTAGAACCTGAAACAACATAACATGAGATGAGCATAATCTTTATCATCATAACAAATTCATAGGATCATAATCATGATAGGAAACATTAATAAAAGACATGGAATGTGGAAATGCATAAAAAATTAAAAAACATGTCATAGTAGTTTTCTACCACACATAGTTTTGAACATATATTGCATCATGTTCCCACATAATTTCACTTTAAATCATGATATTCATCACTTTATCCAACGCATCGGATCTATGTATAATTCTGGGAGCACCTGTCACACTCAAACATTCATATTACGCTATATAATTTTGGGTGAAACTATCAAATCATAACATTTTCATTATCAAACTTTCCAAATAGAACATAAATTAAAAATGAACATAAATAACCCATGGAATGGAATGGGTTTCATCTTATAAGAACACATTCATAAACTTCGGGTTCCCAAAAGAAAGAGGGATGAACTAACTTGATATAAGAACCATCAACATTTAGTGAGAAGTAAAAGGTGTGTTTTCGAAAAAAGAGTTATTTTGGAAAATATTTCATATGACATAAACACCAGTGGAAAACATGTATATCCCATAAAATGTATGATAATTATGGGAAAATTATTTTAATGAGTAACCATATAAAAAATTAATTGAAAGAGGAAGAACCCAAAGAAATTATGTTGGGTTCGATAATTTCCCCTTACCTAGTATTTAAATGATTTCTTCACATTAATCTCATGTCTAATGACATTATATTCATTAATTAGAAATTACAGAACCATTTATACCGGAATATGGTTCATTAAGGTTTCAAAATTTTCTTTTATGGGCCTTTGGATGAGTTATAGAGTTTAAATTCATTTTTTTGGAGTGTTAATTTTCTTATCTTTTATGAAAGTTTCACTTATATGAATGGATGTTCGTTTGAAATGTGTTTGAACATATAGAGTTTTTAATTTAAATTATTAGAGAAATTACAAAGATATAAATGACCTTGTAATTAATTTGTTTATGTAAAATGAAGATGAATCATTAGATAAAATTTTATGATGATCATTATTTGTTAATTTTGGTGTTTTTTATCACAATGAACTTGTTTTATTTTATTACTTAGTGTCATGTAACTATGTTTTTTCTAGAAATTAAAAGGGTATAAAACATAAATTTTAAAATCTATTTTAAACCATTTGATATATTTATTGATATACTTTATGTATTTGAGAAAAAAATGGATTTGCATCACCCATGATGTAGGTAAATTAACACATCGCGGGCAACGATTTCATTTTTATTAACAAAGAGAAGGATGGAGGAATAAAATTAATAATCATACATTAACATGATATCATACCATTATATCAATCATACTGGATTTATCATGAAATTTGGATAATAGAAGTTGAGGATAAGAGAATAAAAAATGAAATTTGAAGGGAAATTGAAAAAAGAAAGAGATAGAAATTAACTCTTGAATCCTCCTATTGATATCCTCCTTAAGGAACCTAAGCTTAGTATTTTTATGAGTCTAAGAGATCCTGGTCATGGGGGAGGGGCTTGGGAATAGTTTTTTCCCAAATTTGGACAAGGCCTGAATCTTGATATGTGTGAACTAATGAGAGTGTGATGGGTGGTATTTATAGTTGAGGGGAGAGGGGTTTCTATAATATTTTAATCATTAGATTAATAATTTCTACCAAGATAAAAAATATTTATGATTAAATGGACAATAATATTGAATAGGTAATTTGAGTTTGATATTTTGGTTCTTACATGACTTTTGATGTTCGGAATAGTGGGTTTAAATTATAATGTATTTATATTGTAAATTAATGTATTTTACTATTCACCCAAAAATTCAAGTATTTCAAAAAAATCCCAAAAAATCACCATTTCTATTTTTTGATGTGTAGAATCTAAAAATGAACCCCATTTTTCATAAATAATTTTGTAAATTTTATTAATTTAATTTTTAATTAAATTCATAATTTACTTGAAAAATACAGATTTTAAAATGAAAATTGTTTTTATAATGCACTCAAAAATTACATAACATCTTATAAAATTTTCTTAAGACCAGAAGACATAGAATTGTTAATTTATGAACAAATTTTAGGAAATTAAATTTTATTTTAAATTAATTATTTAATCATAATTATTTATTTATAACTTATAAAAATACCAAAACTTTTACTATGGTCATATTCTCACTTATAATATGTATAACGTTAATTTATACATCAATGGGTGAGGTTACAATTATTTTTCATGATTTAATATTAATAAGGGTCATACTAATATTCATAAATGTAGGTTACTATTCATAATGGTAGCTCACCAGTCACCAAAAATTAATTTTGTCCTATTAGACTCCAAACAACTTACTAATCACAATCGTGTATGTCATATTTTCAAAATTCAATACATAAAATTGGAAAAATTATGTTTAATGGTCACATAGTATTTAGTATCATGATATTGCATTGTGTTTCCTAATGTGATTATACATTAATTCATATTTATAAGAAGGTAATTCCATTAGTAAAACATTGTTTCGTTATAGTTATGATTATATCTATGTTTCTTTGATTATTTTTTGTCACATACCTTGATTGAAATACCTGTATATTTGGGAACACAACTCCTAATGTTTGATTCTTAGTGATTTTGGGTGTCCTACTAGGTATTGTTTTACTCACTCAGTCATGGTCACTTCCCACAAATGTTATGACTTTTGCAGATGATAGACCATTTTACAAAGTCATAGGAGGGTAGAGAGAAGGAAGAGCATAGTTCGAGATAGACATACCAAGGTTCATAAGGATGATAAATTTGAAATTATTACACTACAATGGATCAATTTAGAAACTTTTTATGTTTTTGTGAGATTTTATTTAGTCCTTTTTTTCATTTTGTACAATGTGGTCCTCTAATGTTGGATTTAGATGCATACATGAATTTTTAATAGATTTATTGTTTTACATTCAACGTTTTATGGGATTAGAGGTTTGTGTGTGTATTCAAGTACATAGGATAATGCCTCCCATGTGTTGTATATTTCTAATCGGCATTAGTATCTAGCCCATGTCTTATTGGGGGAAGGCATGGGGTTTTCACGTTTGGCTTACCGTCAGCTGAGTGGGCCCCATGGGGTCAATTAGTGGAAATTTTTTATAATATGATTTGTTAATACCTTATGATAATAGATTAGAGACTTTCTATATATGATATTGTTTTGTGATTTATGGAAATAGTGTTAAAGTGTTTCAATTTTTTATTTTATACTAGAGGCTCCTGTTTTGGTTTGTTGGCCAATGTAAACATTCACCAATACACTAATAAGAAACTTGATGACTTAGTACATATAGGCACATGTTTTAGGAACAAAATTTTTACATGAATAATATATAAATGGGTTGTGGTTTACATTTCCATCTTGAGTGAGATCCCCAAATGCACTCATGGACTCTGATGCTTCTTTTTTATTTTAGGATTCCTCTATAAAGATATCCATCCTTGATTCCACTATGGGATCACGTGTATGATATTCTAAGTGATGAGGCTTCAGTATGGGGTCTTATGATGGTGTCGGTATGTTTGGGAGGTTTTCATGTTCTTCCACCACCCATTGAGTTGTATACTGCATTGGCAGTACTGGTTGAGGATGTGGATAGGCTATGAGAACCCTTTGAGTTTCATTGGAGGTTACCTCCCATGTTTTTGGGATATACAAACCTCCATGAATTTGGGGACTAGTTTGATAAATTTACCCATGTTTCCCACCATTTTAAGAAATCTTAAAACAATATGGTGTTCATATTTGTTAGTCTTATTACGGGATCTTCTAGGAGATGGTGGAGTATAGTGACACAATAACATGATGATACATCTCTCTCTTAGTCATATTTTGAGTGTCACTTCGTGAACGAGTTTTATCTGGCCATGTTTCTATTACTACACATAAATAATATTCTATAGTTAAATTAGGACAGTATGATTATGGAAGATTATTTGGAAAGATTCGCTAACTTTTCATAATTTTCTCCGAATATAGTTCGAGATACACTTGTCATAAAACAGACATTTAAATGGGGCTTACACCAAGATATCATGGATTCATTGATAAATGTTTCTACTCCAACCTATGATTGAATTATTCTATGACCATTTGTGGTGGAGTGATTTATGGAAGATGAGACATTGATAGTGAGCGCTGGTAGTGAGAATAGGGAAACAGGGACCTCAGTAGTTTGAAATCAGTTGTAGTAACAAGGATGTTAGTGTATGAGATGCTTTATAATGTAATACTAGGATATATATATATATATTTCTGGAGCCTCATAATTGTTCTATTCATTCAATGGAAAGGTTGTATTTCTCTTGCGATGATCAGGTAAAAATTTCCTCAGATTGTTGGACCCTTCAACATCTGATAAAGAGATGGTTAATGGACCACCCAAATAGAGACACTGATAAGGGAAAGGAGGTCACATAGAGGTCATGGAAGAGGATTAGGGTAGAGTGGAAATGGGTTTCATATGGTTATATCTAATTCCACCACCACCCCTAGGTGTTAAGTATAATGCCCCGGGAGCTTTTGGTTTGGGATGCGGAAAACTACATGAAGTGGAGGCCTATGACCATGAGGCTCTTCAGATGACTACATGTATAATTTTTGTCTTATTTACCTTCACAAATATAATAATAGTCATGGGTGAAATCAAACCTTTTAGTTCCACTTTTATATTTTTAGACTTAGATATTCTAATTGAGCCCTTGGATCAATCATTGTGCGTGGAAACTCTTACCGGAGGTCACTCAGTGATCAAAAACCTCTACCAACAGTGTGACCTGATAATTATAGGTGTTAGATTCTGATGGGATCTCCTAGTATCAGTGATGAGGCTTTATGAAATTATATTCTGTATGGGCTGATTATCCACAGTTCAAAGCCATATTGACTATTTTAGGTAGAATATGTTGTGTATCTACGGTCACATTTTAAATTTTTCATTCATTGGTTAGAGGGGACCCTAGCTAGAGTAGGATGGGAACATTGGTTCTAGTATATAGTTGATTATTCACAATTTTTCTATTATTACTCTTGAGGTAGTGTATTCTATGGGATTTTATATTCATGTAAAGGTGGTGGAGTATGAGGACTTCTTTTCTGAGGACACGCTAGTATTACCTACCTATCAGGAGCTAAATTATATATAGACTGGTACCTGAGGATGGGCGGGATATTTGTTTCATCATATCATATTGATCATGTACAGATTTATAATATGGAGGTTTAGTAAGATAAATTTCATAGGATGTTATCTTTCGGACCCAATGTGCCACCTTGGGTAGCCCCGGTGTTGTTTTCCAATAAGAAACATGGGAGATTAAGGTTTTTTGCGGATTACGATCACCTAAACTAGATGATCATAAATAATAAGTATCCATTATCAAGAATTGATTACCACATTGATCAATTAGTAGGTGTGTGATGATTCTCAAAGATAGATCTTAGTTCAGGTTATCACCAGCTCTGAGTACAAGACATGGATATACCGAATATGGAATTCCGATGTTGCTACGGACATTATGAGTTCATGGTGATGACTTTAGCCATGAAAAATTCCCTAGAATATTTCATGGGACTCATGAACTATATTTCATTCTATCATAGACTATTTTTAGATGGTCTTCATAGATAACATCTTAGTTTACTTGGTGCCCAAGGAGGTCCATGTGAGGAACTTGAGGATTATCCTAAGCATACTCTAAGGGAACCAATATTACGGAATTCTCCCAAAGTGTTATTTCTGGATTCGGGGTATCCACATTCTAGGAAATTTAATCCCGTCTAATGGTGTAGTAGTGTTCCAAGTGAAGGTCAAGGTAGTGTTAACCTAGGATCCACCCAAGAGTGTGACATAGGTATGGATCTTTCAATGGTTAGTAGGATACTATCACTAAAAAAAGTTTCTTTTACAAATATAAAATTAGTGACACAAAATATATTTGTTGGTAAAAATGATTAATTCTAACAGATATTGAGTTTTGATCGTATTAATTTTAATGACCAACAATTTTTTACTGATAGGTATATCTATTGGTATAAACTATCCAATACCAAAATATATTTTACCAATAGTTAAATTTTTTAATTTTTTAAATTAATAGAAAAAATTTTCTAATAACACATGAATATGTTATTAATATCTATTATTACCAACAAATGTTTTACTGTTAGAAGGTTTGTTCCAATAAATTTTTTTGTAAGAAAATTTTATAAAAATAATTGAATATATATATGTATACCAACAAATAATTGGTTAATAAAAATACATATTTATATATCGAATTAAAGTAATTTTTAAATGAAACATATTTGTTCAAATGAATACGTACATACATACATAAATGAATGCATGCATGCACACACATGCATATATTTTGTGTGTGTGTCAATTAAAAATTTACCCATGTTTTTTAAAACTCACACTTGATTAACATTCAACTCACTAATGATGGAAAAATGAAGGATTGTAGTGTCGGAGGACCTATTATAATTATATTTTGGTTATTATACATCATCTCATAAGAAACACCAATGGAGATAATTTCAAATCCATTATAAATAATTTTTTTAAAAAAATTACACAGAAGTGAGAAAAATAAATAACATGCCATTTAAAGATATTATCATTTAGAATGAATTTAATATATATTATCAGTAATAATAATAATAATAATATGTTAAAACATAAAACAGGGTCTTAACCCAAATGATCTGATTGAACAGCATCCACCGCCTCCTTGCGTTCTGCCTCCTCTACCACTGCTACCCCATGTTTGGCCTCCCCTTCCACAACCTCCCAGTGTTCTACCTCTTGGTGTTATGCCTCCCTGCGTTCCGCCTCCCCACATTCTGCCTCCCCAACCACCACCTCTCGGCGTTCCTCCTCCACTGCCTCCACCTCCCTGCATTCTTCCTCCCCTCTCAATGCCTCCAAGTGTTACACCTCCCCAGCCACGGCCCCTCGGTGTTCCGCCTCCCCACGTTCTGCCTCCTTACCTTCCACCTCCCCTTCCACTGTCGCCTCGTGTTTCACCTCCCATTTCACCTCCACCCAATGTTCTGACTCCTCAGGGTTTTCCTCCTAATCCTCATCCTCCCATTCCATTGCCTCCCTGTGTTTTTCCTCCCTATGTTCCACCTCCCTACCTTTTAGTCACCATCATCCCCAATCCACCCCCTCTGCCATTGATTCATGTTCTTCCTTCTTGGAAAATCACTGCCACCCCAGATATATTACTAGCATCCATATATTCAATTAACTTTGTGCTTGTATTGATAATTATCTTACTGCGTTAAATATACTAGAAATACCTTAGTTGATGATTGTCCGGTCTCATCTTTTAATAACTGAGCACAAATTTTTGAATTTTATCCACTTTTATTTCTAAAAGGTCATCAAATTTTGTTTCCATCTTTTTATTTGGTGTATTCTAGGGTCCATTGATTAATGTTTCGTTTTCATTTGATGATAATGTTTTTATTTGTATTTCCTAATGCTAGGAGAGGATACTCTTTGAAGTTTTTTTGTATGAATTGAATGTCTGAAGCTGATCTATGTACTGACATTACCTTAATTGATTATTCTTCGGTCTCATCATTTAATACATTATCACCAATTTTTTAATTTTATTCACTTTTATGCCTAAAAGGTCATCAAATTTTGTTTCTATCTTTGTATTTTTTAGTTTCTAGGGTCTATTGATTAATGTTTTGTTTTCATTTGATGTTAATGTTTTACTATGTATTTCTTAATGCTAGGAGAGGTTGTTATTTGAATCTGTTTTTTATGAATTGAATGTCTAAAGATTCTTTTTGTACTACATTATTTAAAATTACTTGATACAAATAGTTATTTTTTGTGCTCTGTTCTTGTTTACATGATTAGCTTGATGTGGAGAACCTAATGTCTTATTTTGGTAGTTTCTCTTTTTCCATGATTGATTATTCTATCCATGTTTCTGAGTTTCATTGATCATCTTTCCCCATTATTGTTAAGTTATAGGTATCAATTGCACCCAAGTGCTAAGTTTTTTGAAAAAAAAAATTATGTACATTTGATGTTTTGTTTTACACCTGAATTTTAAACTTTGCTAATAAGGACCAAACCCTACGGGGGAAGGGAGTGGGGCTGTGCAGGACTCTTCATAGGATGAAATGCAGCAATCAGGGCCATTGTTCAGTGAGTTTCATCTACTAGCATAGAGGTAGAAGCGTGTATCGTATCGGAGATCGGGCGGGGTCTACCAGTTCTCATCGGTGTTCACAACTCTGACACTGACTCTGATGCTGGATACATATGTGGTAAGGCCTTGAACATGAGATTGTTCTCAAATGAGGTGTCAGGAAAAGGATATTACCATAATGGCAAGCAAAAGGACTATGAAGTTCTACATGATGGATTATTTGGAGATAAATGATGGTAAGGATACCTATTTATCAGTTTTTCATCTCTGTAAGGAGTCAGTTAGTGGGATTAATCGAAATCCTAATGGTGGTGGGAATAACAAGTAGCCTCTGAATCTTCAGATTCCTTTGACTTGATGCCACCTGTTTTTTATGTCTTATGATTTTAACCACTAGTATCCATCTTCATCTTTTGTCTAAATTATTTTCCTACATTTTTCAACGACGTAACTTAGACTAAAATCATACCTTCCTATATTAGTTTTCAATAAGGAAAAAACCTGTGTCGTGAAGTGCAAGTATCTTTTTTTCTGACTTTAGTGGAAACTCATCTCTTTGAATTTGTTTTTGTGTGGCCAGTTTTCATGAGAGGTCTATACTCACAAATGATCAGTTTAGGGAAGGATTAATTTATAATTCATCATTCCTTGAGTTTAAACTATTCTCTTCATATGGATGACAAGTGTATAGATTTATGAACTCATATAATTTTTTGAAGTCACCAGTTCTTCCTCTTTTGTTCCACGAGATAGAGTTAAATAATTGCACTATATATTTTTTTTTTTGAATGTGTTGAAAGTGTTCTCACACAGTCCCTTACTATAAAACTTTGTATATTTATAAAGGAATACTTTTTCATATTTAATTTATATTATATATATTAAAATACATCCTTATTTGGGTGCTTGTGTAGGTTCTATTGTGGATTCGTGAACGTCTGCCTGGTGTCCCAGGCGATGAAGAGTGCTCGAATTCAGGTGTGCATCACCTTAGTCGCACACACACTAATTGATGACTCCACTGCTGTTACACACACAAACATATGTAATAATAGTAGTAACACACAGACGTCTATGTAATAGTAGTAGTAACACAGACTGTGGTGCATATTATATATTGGTAGAAGAGTCATATACAGACTATAGTACTCTGCCATGATATATGATAGGTGACTGTTATATAATTATTCTACTACCTTGACTCTACTATTATTACACAAAATGTAATAGTATTTTCTATCCAACGGAGCTTCTAATAATTAATATTTCAATTGGTACATTTCAATTTATTTTGGATTTAGTGTTCATATAATTGAATAGGTTTCATCAATCACAATCTAATCCTATATGAAGGAGGTTCTGTCATTGCTGATGTGTTTATGAACTCTTAAGAAAATGTATTTTTTTGAGATTGGGTGAAAACTCAACATCCTTCACGTGGATTTGGCAATCAAGGCAGTTGATTATTTTCATCTTTTCTATTGATCAATATTCTTGAGGCTTGTGTATTAACACTTATAATATTTATATAGAGAGAATTCCAAAAATCTAATCTTTTTGAAAATGTGTAAAATCTATGCATTCCAATTTTAGTATATTTTTTGTACTTTTTGTATTTTTTAATCTGAAAATAGATATAAGTCAATTAAATAATTTCACTTATCCATTATAATCATACCAATTTATGGTTGTGTAAAACAACTATGAATGCACACACAAAAATCTACAAAATAACACACATAAAACTATTATATACTTACAATAAGTCTTTATGGATTGAAATAAAGTGTTGTTTAACATTACAAGAACAAGAGAAATAATAAAAATTATGGTAATTTGGTCATGAGTCATTTAAAATTTGTTAAATTATATGTTTTTTTTGTAATAATGTGTTATTTTAATTATTTAGTTATTATTATACTAAAATAGATTTTTGTTTTCTCCTCTTACATAATTCTACTTATCTGATTTCATACATTTATATTTATCAAGGTATCTGGTATTATTAGTAAGAAAATACATAAATGTTGTGGAAGACTTATGTGGATTATCAGATTTGAATTTCCTTATTAGGCATGCATGATGGTTATTCAAATTTTTCTATGTTTATAGATTTAAATGTTTTCATGTTATAGGATTACAAGTTTCTATATTGATTATTTAACTAATTTTTAGGATACAGCTATCCAAGATTCAGGTTCCGGGTTTTTAAATTGAAGGTTGGGTTTACAAGATATTATGTATTATGTTCAATATTTTGTAGTTTGTGGGAGACCATGTATGCACATATATGTTTGCAGGTTTTCACAAATAGATTTTTAGGTTTTCAAAAACAGGTTTTCAAAAATAGGATTTTATTTCACACAAAAAGGGTAGCACAAATAGGTTTTTAGGTATGCACAATTATATTTTTATTTTGTGGGAGCCCATGTAAGCCCATGTTTTCACAAAAAAGTTTGGACAAATAGGTTTTCACAATCTCATTCTCCCCCAGCAGACATGGTTTTTACTAATTTTTAGGTTCAATATTTTTTAGTTTTCACAAATAGGTTTGTAGGATTATATTTTTCTTGGTTATGGGTTTCTATGTTACTGGTTAAAAAATTACATGTTTTCTAGGTTGTATGTCATCATGTTAAAATTTAATTGTTTTTAGGTTTCAGTTTTGTAGGATGGTATGTTAAAGGTTTCAGGTTCCATGATTATTTGTTTACATATTTGTTTGTAAGGATAATAATGTTTAGTGGATTATAGTTTTATAGCTTTTATAGTTTAGGTATAAATGTTTACAGTTATATAGGTTTTTCAATTAATGTTTTTTGATTTTCAGGATTATATGTTACATGTTTTTATATTGAAATATGCAATTTCATCTCTGAAGTACAAACCTTACAATATGCAGGTTCACATTTTCAAGTTTTGTAGTTGTGAACCATTCTAAACACATCCTTGAACTTGTTAATTCATCCATTTTTCCAGCATTGATTCACTCATTAAATAACTAGTTTCTGGTAAGAGAAGCCACACCCCTTACCCATTTAATGTATTATTCAAAGTGGATTCTTCAAAGTTTTTCTATTAAAATTGTTCATTATCACCCATTTTTTGATGTTTTAATCTCTTGAAGTTATAATTATACTATTAAGATCTAGGAAAAGTATGTTGATAGTGATTACAGGCATTGTGTTCAGACATTCGGTCTAGTGATTAGTAAAATCTGATATCATGGGTACATTTCAAGTTATTATTTCAAACCCAATGCCATGTATTATATTTTTTCTAAATAAAAGATTGTATTTGAATGTTTATTTCCTTGTTGTGTAGGTACTACCATGGTTGAAATTCAAAATAAAGTTAAACACAAATGTAATAATTTCCACACAAATGTTTATTTCGTATTATGTAGGTACTACCTTTATCTCTATCAAGTAAGTGTATTTTGATCACATTTTTTTGTACCAATTCCATATGTTTTATTTTCTCATATGTTGGTTCATTTAATGGATATGGAATGGATGGGGCATAGACCAGAGCCGGTATAGATCAGAGCTTGCATAGATGGGCTGGAGCAGGCATGGACTAGATCTGACATGGATGTGGCTAGAGCTAGATGAGCTGGAATAGACTAGAGCTATCATGAATGGGGATAGGGCTAGAATGGATGGGTTGGGTCTAGAGAATACTTGGAAGAGTTGGAGCTACTGGTACTGGAGTCACTGCTGATGATGGGTTGGAGATGCTAGGGGATCCAATGGGGCATGGGTAGGGTTATCTAGAATTGTGGGACAATATTATAGAACAATCCCTTAAAGGATCCAAGAGGTTCAGTTTGTAATGAATTTTACTATTAATATAATTAATTCTTGTATAATTTTGAACATGTGTTGAAATAATCTTATGATTAATAATTAAAACATATGTATTATATATGATCAATTAATAAATAGAATATAAAATTTTACTTGCAATAGAAAAATTACATTTTTTATTTAAATTTGATTTATAAACAAATATTATATATTGGTAATATTATTACCTAGAGATAAATTTTTCACCAGAACCTGTTGCTAAACACTTTTTTTAAAATATATATTATCTGTTGGTATTATTATAATTTCAACCGAACTATTTTATTTATCGCAAAAACATTTAGCGAGATAGTTTTTACCAACTGTTTAGTGACAGGGACATATATGTTGGTAAAAAATTTTACCAATAGAAAATGCACTTTTACCAATAGATATTCCCATGTTAGAAAAAATTGAAATATTTTGTAGTGTATATGTTATTTGTGCCTCATTTATCCAATTTATTGGAATCTATACTACTTCAACCTAAATGGGGAATCCATTCATGTAGAAAGAAATGTTCATGTAGGATTTTCAAGAGTTGCAGCAGAGGATGATGAGTGCCCCCATCTTGATATTTCCATAGGAGGGTGTTCAGTACATAGTGTTCTACAGTAAATCAAGGATCAATCTTAGATGTGATATATTATATATGAATGGTGTGATTTCCTATGGTTCTCATTAATTGAGACTACATGAGTAGAAAAACACAACCTGGGATCTAGAGTTGGTAGTAGAAGGCTTTTTCTAGAAGATAAGGCAACTCTACCTTATGTGTGATAGGTTTATCATCTATTCTGACCATAAGAGTCTCGTGCATAGATTATATAAGGGAAATATTAACTTTGGACAAAAGATATGGACAATTCTTATCGATGATAATGACTTTGAGATAGTTTTTAATCATGGTAAGGGGAATGTAGTGGTATATGCTCTCTCCAGGAAATCATATTCATGGTTGTTAACTGAGGATTTAGAGTATTTAGCCACATTTCAGTTGTCCCTAGTAGAGTAGGATAGTGTAGCGTACCTCCAATTAATGGTTACTACACCACCACTTATATAGAATTTTAGGGAAGCTCAGCTTGGATATACTAACTGTGATACATTACATACTGTAATATCTACAGTACATTCTCTTAAAAAATTGAAGGTTGGGAGAACATTATCCTTTTTAGAGGAATTATGAAATTTTTAATGAAATATTGTGAGGATGTGATGAAGTAGTTTCATACATCACGTTTGGTGGTATATCTAAGCATGTTAAAGATATACTAGGACCTTCAACATAATTTATGGAGTCAAGGGATGAGGAATTTTGAATTATAGTATTTCTCTTGATGACACACTTTTCATATGGTGAAGTAAAAGCACCAAGTTCTATAGGGTTTATCACAACACCTAAATATTCCATAGTATAAGTGGGGTAGTATTTTAATATGCTTCATGATGGGACTTCCACAAATTTCTAGATTACATGATTCCATATAGGTGATCATAGACTAACTCACCAAGTTCTCTTACTTCCAAGATATTCAATAAAATTGTTCATAAAAGGGCCTCAGATGCCTTTAAATAAAAAATATTGTCTAGATCGATGGAGTTCTCGAGATGATAATTTCAGATTGTGATTTTTTATTCACATCACGACTACAGAGAGGATTGCATGATTCCTTTGGGACATAGTTGCCTCTGAACATCTCATTTCACCAATAGATTGGTGGTCAGAATAAGAGGATGATTAAGGATTTAGAGGACATCTCGCAGGGTTTTATGCTAGACTTTGGTTGTAGTATAGAGGATCGCAAACACTTAGTTTATTTTTTGTAAAAAAATAACTATCATTCCATCGTCAGTATGAAACCATTAGAGTCCTTGAATGGGCATCATTTTATGTCACCAATATCTTGGACTGCCCCAAGTGAGTCAGTACTCATGGGCCTAGAGTCTGTACGAGCGATACCAGAGAAGTTTTATATTATCCATGAGATGATTATAAATGTATAGATCCATAAAAATTCATATGAAAACTAATGAAATAGGCCTTTGGATTTCATGGATGGAGGCCATGTGACCATGTATGTCTCAACTCAACATGGATTAAATCTATTTAGTCAAGGTGAAAATACATCTCTGAGATTCATTGGCCCTTTCCGAATACTTCATAGGGTTGGTGAGGTGGTGTACCACTTATCCCGGATACTGAAGTTACACAGATTGTAGAACATCTTCCATGTGTTTTAGTTGAGAAGGATTGTGCATAACCCATCAAATGATATCGATTGGGTTGAGATGGACATCAATTATATAGATTATTTTTTATATTATATAGTTGATATCGAGTATCACCTGGAGAAGATAATTTATGGGAAGGTGATTGACTTGGTGTGCGTGTAATGGCAACATAGGATTCTTCAGGAAATACACTAGGAGAGGGAGACCCATATGTGATATTAGTACCATATCTTCTCTAGTAGGGTTTTTTTTATTTTCAAGTAAAAAATCTATAAGGTGGGGAGAATGTAACATATATGATTTTTAAATGTAAATATTTAAAATATATTTATATAGTAATATTATTGGATCCCAGCACTAAGATGGTATAAGATTCTGAAAGCCAGTGAAACTGGAGTTGATATTTTAAAAATACTAAATATATTAATATCATGCATGCACATTTTTCCTAAAAAATTTAATAACTCCCATTTAGAGTCTTATATCATAAATTTGAGACAATAGTTGAATCTTTAAAGTGGGTTTTACCCTATTAACTACATAAACATTTTTTTCTATTAGAATTTTGTTAATTTTTTCTATAGAAAAAATTAATAAAATAAATAAATATATTTATTTATAATTTATTTTAATCATATAAACCTAACATTTTCCTACATAAATATATAGTTATAGTTAATTTCTAGGGTTATCCTCATAACCCTAGGGATTTAGATATACCATTACAGTAAGTCTTGGATAATGATGATGAAAGATTGAGGATCTTTTCCCCCAATATGGATGAGGACCTATCCAATGAAATTGAAAAGGATTTATTCTTCATTAGTGATGGATCCAAACCTAATGATGGGTTTTTTATTTATTTACTTATTAAATTATTCCATGGTAAACTCAAATCAAACCAACCATCATATTTGTTTTTGGGTTGATTGTGTTATAGTTGTGGGTTTATTTACCTAGGACTTGGGGAAATTATATTTGTTGTTATGTTTCTATTCATTCATCATTCTAACCGAAATAAATGGAGACCAACCTAAACAACATCTTATATTCATTCCTCATTTTCTGATTTCTCTTTCATTTCTCCCCAATTTCTTTTCATAGAAATCACGGTTATTTACTTTAGCTAGTTGTTTGAGGAATACGTGGTATTTGATAATTGTGTGAACATTCTTCTATGTAATAAATTGATGCATTGGGCATGGCTCACAATAAAATGTGTGGTTGAAGTTATATGATGATGGTGGACGATCAATGATAGATTAAGTCATATTGGATGTTTCCCATTTAGCATTTTTGACATTTGATATGTGATACAATGTGAAAGAGGCAATTTCTAGTTTCTTTTTGTATATGGATTCAGGTGAGTAGTGATGGGGACTCACGGTTGGACTAATATCTACATATTATGGTGAGACTCATAGTAAATTTAGATATGGCAGCGACATGCATGGATGCACATACATCAATCTATAAGTTCTTATAAATTATTGACTAAAATGATTGTATTCTAAAGAACACACACCTTGTAGTCCATATTCTTTGTTTCTAGTGCTTATTCATAATGAAAAATATCACATGATGTGTGACACATATCAGGTGTTGTGTAAGGACCCAGCCTTAGACATGTCATACAAGAGGACCTTATTCCGGTCTAGGTTTTGGAAATAGATACATGCTTACAAAAAAACATCAGAGTTACAATGAAAAACTAAACAAACTGCAAGATTATCACCACTTCTGCGCGCTACAACAACGATGATGATCTCTGGAAACCTGTGAAAAACATTTTTGAAAATGTAGGGGTGAGAAAAAAATATGCTCAGTAAGGGGTTTAAAAAAAATACATTCGATAAATATTCTTTGAAAAACAGTATATAAACATTTAGGAATACCATTTTTTAAAATACCGTTTGAAATTAATTACGGCATCAAAATACTAGTTCAATTTTTAGAAGATAATTATGTTTAAAATTGCTCAAATATACTCCAGTGTTTTTCTGACAACATTATGAAAGCTTTTGAAAACAAAATAACTAATTCCGATATTGCTCAACTAATTACAGACCATGATGGGTCCACGCCCAATCCCTTCATGTCTACCACACTCAAGATTCGGGTTTTCTAAAAACATTTTTAAGCTTGCGTTAAATACGTATACATTTGCACTAGGTTTTCATATATTAAAACTCATAAACAATGTTTGATACATAAGTAATGCATGTGTACAAATTTATATATATATATATATATTATTATATATATATATATATATACTTTTATAAGATTTCATCTGCTTTCTCTAAAGTAGTCGATTTACACATCGACTTATCTCTGCATGATTTGTCGCACATACTTTTCCCTTTAGCGATTTATTCCTTTTAGAAATAATAATAACAAATTAACCATTCATATATATAGATAGAGAGAGCATACAATATGCACAACTATTATCCAAACTCAATTAGTGATACTGATGCACACTATATGTCATTAATAGGAAATAATGGTCATTACCTATATGACATTTATGAGTTAAGTTTACAATTCAATGAGCGTCGACAATGAACATAAAATCATGGTTGTGTATCTATGCAGATGCGATGCTCATAATGTCTATAAAACATGTTGATATTTAATGTGTTTTTTTTTCTTTTCAGAAGCATGACGATAAGCTGAAATAAAATTGTGAAATAATAATCGTCATTTTATCCATGTGAATATACATATATATACACACATATATATACATGTATAACCATTTAAAATAAAATAATTTGAATAATAAGAATAAAATCATAATAATATTTTCACCTTAAAATTCCGCAAAATAAAAGAAAACCAAAACCAACAAATATAATTAATATTTGGGTTGGTTTTGAAGAACACATATAAATACTAATATATATAAATCTGAATATACCAAGGTATATAAGATTAGATTCTACATAATCAAATCATAAACACTCTTTGAAATCTTTTAAAATAAGGATTGATATCTAAGTATATAAAACTGCATATTCATAATTATGTAATATAGGTTTGTAAAATAGAGATAATTGAAAATAGACCCTTACACAAACCAGAAAATAGGGACAATATCTTGAAATAAAATTCATAAATTTCACTTATGCAGACTCAATTAAAACAGATAATAATTCATTAAAAATTGAAATATGAAAACTAAATATATGAACTCCCTTACTTGATTTAGATCGAAAGAGGAGTTACGGGTTTCTAGAGACCAATAGAGGGCTTAGCAGAGTGAGGTTTGGGTCTTGTAACCATGGGGGATGGTTATCTGGAGTCTTTCTTATATAAATAAAATTTTCATGACACTTAGATTCTAAGAGAAGCTGGGTATTATATATATATATATATTTAATCAAACAATGACCCATAAGGAAAAAGGTTCTATTCTTTTTAATATTAATTCACTCAATTATAGGTTTGAGTCACAAGCCAACTTGATCCCTTATTTATTTATTTATTTTAGGCGCTGAAAACGACCTTGTCTTCTAGTTCGTGCATCAATTAGTGTGTTCATGGTCACAATTGTTATTTCTTCTTTTCATTTTAATATATTTTTTATTCACTTTTTTTTATGGACAAAACCACGTCATGCACATTGATTCCCTTCCACCCTTTTTTATTGGATATTATGAGTCATCACTAATAATTATGATTTTGTGTGTTTCCACACATATACCAATATATCAATTATTTCAATTTCTTTATCTCTCCATTATAATACTATAACATATAATGGTTTTAAAATATAAACGATAATCTATATAATTCTAAAACAAATATATATAAAGCATATCACGTCACACATTTTTTTTATTAAATCACATTATATATATTATTATTTAAACATGTCACTATATATATATAATTATATATATATACTCGTAATTATATATATATTTTTTAAAAACAACATTTTTCTATATACCAAATAATTATATATATTTATAAAATATTAAATATTAAATAAAAACATAAAATGTGCATTTTTTTAAATAATAATATATTTATTTATTTTATTAATACCTCAAAACATTTAAACTATTAATAAATTATATATTTATATATATTCACCATTTTATCGTTTTTTTAAATGAATATATATATATATAATTTTTTTTATTAAAATAAATATTTCAAAACACACATTTTCTATTATTATTAATTATTAATATATATTACCTCTCTATTTTTTTACACTATTACTATTATATATATATATATATTAACTTAACGTTTTATTTTATCATTTTTTTAAGAATTTGATTGAATGTTTTTTTTTCATTATTGTATATTAACATTTTCCCCTAATCATTATTATTATTATATTATTAAATATCAATATCATTTATTTCTATTTTATTAAGAAAATAACCCCCTTTTTAATCAATCTCAAAATCTTTTTATATCTTACTTTTGACTTTTTGTATCATGGCATGATTATATTATATTATTATATACTCACAATTTATATGTTTTTTTTAATCTAACATTTTAACACATATTTTTTTTATTTAACTAAAACTTTATACAAATGTTTATATATTAATAATAATAACATAATTGTATATTTTTAAAATAAAATGTCTATTATATATATGTGTGTATAAAATCGTATATAAATATATATATATTATATATTCATTTTCATTAATATATCAAAACATGTAAACTATATTTATAAATTCGTTATATATATATATACCATGTTAGCGTTTATATATATATATATATATAAATATATATATATAATTCATTTTTAAAATTTATTACACTTTTTTTTTTGTTATTTTTTTATTATTATTTTTTATTTCTTTCTCCTTTTGCTTTATACCTTTTCCATAACATGATTCACTTAAATTATAATTTATTTATAATTATTCTTTTTACTGAGACTCGGGTCGTTACATGTTGTGTGCCCCGATGCGAGCAGCATGTAGTGTACTTCGGGAGTACACATGAATGGACATAGCAAGAGACACGAGCATGGGTAGATTACACAAGAATGACCTAGTACTCAAACATGGATATTTTCAAAAACATGGCCTGGTTAACAAGAACGAGTGGGTGTATGTCGGTATGGGTAGAGGAACATTGGCACGAACATGGGTAGGTTTAGGTTTTGATGTATGAACCATGCAACATTTATATACATTATTTACTTCCCCTAAGGTAGTTCAAATCCCTTCATTTCATTAGTATAACCTAGTTTCAATTGAGTTTTATACCTCGGTCCATCCATATGAGGGTATAGTTTGGTATTATAATCTCAATATAGGATTGTGATCTCTTCTATGGTTCAAATAATGTCCGTGGTATCCCACTACAAGGCTTCATGTGGGAATCATCTTTCATAACATTACTAGATCGTATTCATGATATCATCATGACCACAAAAAATAGGTAATCAATACATTATCTATATGTTTATTCTATATTCGGTTTATGGAATCCCCTAGTGAACCTAGGTGGGGTCCCTTATATATGCATTTGGAAGTTGATGTTCTAATGTGTACTTATTGGTTAAGGAACCAAGAGATCGATTTTCTATTATGAGTATATATAAGATTCTTTAATTATCATTAGGTCTCATTCCTCATTAGAAATGACTATTTATTTTATCTAACTACTCTTGATGCTTTATACATAGTGATTTCAGGGTGTCCTACTAGGTATTGTTATACCCAGCCCTTTATGGTCTCTTTCCACACATGTTGTGTCTTATGTAAATAATAGGCCTTTTGAAGGAATCATGGGAGGAATAAGATAAGGTAGGGAATATTTTTAGATAGATACACCATGGATCACTTTTGTGTTTCATTTGATAGCATTACCCTCAATCTGATCCAGTTGAACTCTTTTTAATTTTTTTGTCAACTTATAGTTGGCTTTTTTTCCTTTCCTTACTATTTTTTACTCTGATATGGGATTTATATATATGAATGAATTGGTATCAGTTGTATTTTTTACCTTTAACATTGTATGGTCTTAGAGATGTGTGTGTGCATATAGCTACTTAGGATAATGCCTCTCATATGTGGGATATTCCTACTTGGTGTTGGTCGTTGCCCCTGGCCTATTGGAGGAGAGCTTGGTGTTGTCACACTCAACATACCACCGGCCAAGCGAGACCCAGTGGACTCATTCTTGAAATTTATGAAAACAAATTATTGAATATATGTTAATATAATAATTAAAATAATACATTTATAAATATTATATTTAATTTACAAATATACACTTTACATTTTCGAACATAAGATATACTTTTCTAAAAAACTTAATGAGTTATGAATTTTTTGTTTTAGAATTTATTTTTATCACGTTTAGAAATTTTATTTTGTAAAAAAAATTCATATTTAAAATAATAAGATATAAATTTTATAATAAGTTTCATTTTTTCGGCATAAAAAATAATTTACTTGGTTCAAAATTAGTTAGCACGATAAAAGAAAAAATTGTAAAATGGTTAAATATAAAAGGTAAAATACCTAAACAAATATTTACAAAAATGTCTCAAAATGCATTTTTGTGGTCTTTCATGAACTTGAATCATTATTATTTTCATTATTTTCCACTTTTAATCCACTTTCCATGATAAAATATTTTTCTTTTTAATTTATGAAATTATATTTACAAAAATGTTTTTTCCATATCTTATAAAATGATCTTCCCACCAACCCTACAAATAAATGAAATAATTTATAATTCTAACATATACAATGAATTATTTACATCCCAAATAATCCCCTCTCACATTATTTATCTTCCAGTCCCTATATATTTCTCAAATCCCATCGAAGTCAAGAAGGACACCAAGAAGAAATAAAATTCTTCTATGTATGTGTTCACTCATCTATAGTCATTATTCTATTTCATATTCATTTTAATATATTATCTATTTTATCCATTATAATATAATTAAAAATTATTATTATTATACTTCAATTTTTCTACATTGATGAAATAACCATAATCTACCTTTCCCCTTTCCATATCAAAATGAAAATGTTGTTCGTGTTATGTGCGGACTACCACCACTTTGAAATACGTGTTTTATTTTTCATAACCACATTAAATTACTATTAAAAAATTTATTTTATGAATATATATAATATTTATAACTTTTTTAATATTCTTAAAGGTTAATTATTTTCTACCATATTCTTTCCTATGGAAAATGAAAATGTTTTCTCTGTGTTTGAGTGTAATACTGACTCCATAGAGTGAAGTATTTCTTCTTTCATCACTACCCAAATTTGATGATTATATGAATTTATTTATAAAATAATAATTAGGTTAATTTAATAATTATTATTTTTTAAAGAAAATATATTAATATTTAAATTTTAATTAATATATAAACATTTTTTCATCAAAACAATTTCGTCACTGAGTCATGAATCTTAATTAAAATTGTTAAATTTATACATTATAAATAATTATAAAGAATATATTACACTAATATAGATAATCTATGAGTAATTTGGTATTAAATAATAGGAATCAGCATTTTAATTTTAAATCATGCAGGATAAAATCGAACACGCTAACAATATGATGATGGAAAAACTATAACTAAATATTAAATATTTAATAAATGCTTATAATTGAAGATTATATAGGATAATATATATGAATAAGGTTGATAAATAGGTTATTTATATGTTTATTTTTATTATACATGAGTTTAAATAGCTTTCAAGGATATTGAAAGTAAAGCACATAGGGTTTTCTTGACTCAACTTTTTTCTTGAGTCATAATTATCCATCTTTAGCAATAAATTAAAATCATTTTTTATTGTTTCCTATGTTGATATTATATTTTCATTACTATTTTTTCAATTAATTTTTCATATAAAATAAATCTTCTTCAATGTATTTCATTATTCAAAAAAAATTATTTTGCTAAGAACAATGTTCATCCACTTCAGATGAGATCTTACTCTTCCATGTACATATTCACTCTTCCCTCTATTATTATCCTCTAATTTTTTATAATATAAATATGTATTATTTATGATGATCTAAAAAATCTATTTCCATTTAAATGGAATATTTCTCACTCTTTTTATTATATGAGTTTCAAAAATTGTATTTTTAATATTAAAAAATTTCAGTTTTTTTTCTTTCATTGATATATTTTTTCACCCACTCTATATTTCCTTTAGAAATAATTTATTTATTTATCAAGGATGATTTATTAATATTTATTGTTAATTAATATTTAAAAAGTTCTTCATGAAAACCACTCAAAAAATTTCTTTTCTAACATGACTCAATACTTTATCTCTTTATGATGATGTAGTGAAATGTTTTCTAAAGACCTTTTTTTAGATTCACTTCCATTTTCCTCTTTATTTACAAAGGAACTATATACTATAGAGTGATGTCTTATGAATCAACCTATAAATATTTTTACTAAATACTCATTTTGGGTGATTTAATTTTCTACATTAATAGATCTAATTCATGAAGACATTTTATGTTATCCAATATAGAAATATTATAAAATAAATTTTATTTCTGTGGGTTTCATTATTATATGGTGAATGAATAATTTCATATGGCAAAAATATGTATGAGTTTTTCTGGGTGGTTTCCTACATCACCCTCTAATTCATTTTTTTTGGTTTTATATTTTACTATATAATGAATCATGATTTTAATTATATTTTATGAAAATTTAAATGGTTGGTCTTGTTGGATATGATAAAAACATAAAGGGTGGACGTTCTTGAATATTTTCATAATATGATGATTCTATATGCTTATTTTTGTGACATATTTCCTTGTTAAGATATATTTCCCTTATTTTGGAACATTTATATGTCATATACCTATGTTATGCTCTTTGGAGCAGGAATAGTTTCTCATGATTCTACATACTTATGACATGGTGTGTGTTTGTTTCATTGGAGATTACATGTGAATCTATTGTGTTTTATACAAATATTTATTATTATATAATTATATTTAATTAAATATTTATCCCATGATCCTGTTTTATCACATTATTATAACCTAACCCTTGATGACATTGGTTCATTTTTTTCTTTACTGAGTGTTTGAGATTTCTCCTTCCTTTTGTTTTCATTCCCTGGGTTATGAAGATGGCTATAAATTATGAGAAGTCTTTAAGGGGGTCTAGGGTGGTTTGATTACGGATAAATTTTTGCAATTATTGTAAAATTACATTTTTATGTAGCTTATCCTCAATGATAATGAACCATTGATTCTTTGTATTATTATATTATTTGTTAGATATAATGTTTAACTTATTGAGATGATGTAAAATAAAGAAATGTTTATCTCGGGTCACCTCAGTTGGTATCAAAGTAGGGTTATGTTATTTTTTGGGATTAGATTATTTATTTTTTTGGATTGTGATGAGACAAATTTAGTGAAAACTATAGGGATAAGTCAACGTTAAGGATAACATCATGAAATTTTGGAACAATGAAGATTTAGTGGATTCCTAGAATTGAAATCCTTTTTTTTCATACAAAAAAGTTGATGTAGGCTTGATAATAGATACACTTTGGGGGTGATTACCTTGAAATGGATGGTTGGGTATTAACTTGTTCTTCACCCGGTGCATGATAATGAGTCCTAAATAAACATATAGTTTTAATATCTTAGTGGATATGCTATAGTGATTCAAATACCCTTTACAAACAAATATAATTGATTTGAGTATATTTTTATGGTTAGTGAACCTAGTATTAAAATTATCATGAATTAACCAAGATTATAACTTAAAAATTTATAAGTTATGGTAATAATTTCATTTCAGATTTATTAATTTTAATTTAATATTTTTTAATTGTTTTTATAAGATTAATTATTCTTACATTTATCTTTATTTGTTTTAAATAATGACTGGGAAAAGTAGAAACTGATTTATCAATGGGTGTGATGGGAATTATAGTGATTGTCACAATGGGAAAAAATGGGATGGTATAAATTTTATAGAATCTTGGGGAGATTCTCACTCGACTCTCGAAATCTATGAATAATAACTAAAAAAATTATCTTCCAAACATTATAATAAAGGATAAAATTATTATAGAGTCCCTTATGTCAAAAATTCCATCATTTAATAGTGGGTATTCCAACCCACTAATTACAGACCAATAGATCAATTCTATATAAATGATATATTCCATTATCTAGTTCTTAGACCATGATAAGGTTGAATTATTAGTGTATTTTCTTAAAGTTGAGACAAGACAATTATTTTTCCTCATTAATAATATAATGAAAAGAACCAATTTAATCTATGGTATGATAATAGTACAAGAAAATATTCATCACAAAATATTTTCCCCAAAATATATTAATAAAAATGGAGGGATAATTATTAGAGATCAAAAAATGAGGATTAATCCATTATCAAATATGAGGATAACTTCATCACACTCACAATATATGCCTCCTGTTATATTGTTGATAATAAAAGAAAGATCAATTACTTATTTTGTTCGGGAATTTATGTGATCATTCCACACATTAAATCATCAAATTGAATGAGTTTAGATATTATATGAAATAATTCCTCAATACAAGTGTTGATTTAAATAATCAATGTTTTCAACCTATTCTACCAAGGGAGAAAAAGAAAGATTAAGTTATCACAACTACATAATTGGGTCATGAAAATAATGTGATAATAGGTAAACTTATTATCCTCTCTTGAACTATGAATGATTTATTTTATTATAGTTCTACCTAATCCTTTATATCTGAAATTTTTTTTAAATATATCATATATACACCAAAAAAATTATAATAAACTATTGAAACAAAAATCTATGTGGATTGATAATTTCATCTTAAGACTATCAATAATTTCCAATAGATGTTTACAGGAATGTATCTCCTACAAATATTAAATATTTCTCTTTTATTGATTTTTATGTGGTTTGAGGAATGGATTTTCTGTATCTATATAGAAAACATACTTTTTTATATGATATAGAAGTCACATTTAATATACTAATTTATCTTGTCATCATCTATTAGTGAAATTATATCAATGGGAATGTTCTTCAATCATATGTTTCTTAATACCTAATAATGTTTTTAATTTATCTCAAATGGGTATAGAAGAACTCATCATTTGAGTTATTTATTTTTTTGTGGAATATGTCAATGCATTTATAGAGTAATTTTTTTGTCTTCCATAAGATATTAAGGTTCAGTTTTCAATTTAACTCATACCTAATGTTGTTCCAAAATCAAACAATCCTTATATAATGGATATGATAGAATTTGAGGAATTGAAGAAGTGACTCCAATAAAATATGGATAATGTTTTTATAGGCATGGGTGTTTTTCTACTGGGTGTGTTGACATAGTGAAATTTGATCGATGAACTTTTCCATTTAATTGATCAAGTGAACATCACTTAGACCCAAAATGCTATATTTGAGAAGAAATATATCTCTATGCTAGAAGAAGTAGCAGATTGGATTTCCATTTGTCGCGATCAAAATAGACCTACACCAGACATGAAAATTTTAGGTTGTGACTCTCTATTTTTCATATGGGTTAGTAATTATAGTGAAGGGATTGACTTTAAGGGTTGGGACTGTAGCCTAACACTAATCATGATCTGGGATGAGGGGTCATAACCCTCATGGTATGAAGTAGCAGGTTGACCCATGTGAGCCACCTAGGTATCCCCAGCACCATCGGCAAGCAAGGTCCCAGTGAAAAACCTACCAAAATGCTACCCACTAGTGTGAAAATACGCCTTCACAAAAGGTCCCATGTTTTCCAATAAATTGTCCCATAGGGTCTCCATTTGGATAGAGTAATTTCCCTAAATACCTATTTCTTCTCTAATCACCCTAGTACTTCACTCAATTCTACCAAAACCCTCTAGGTAGTTTTCTAACACCTAAAAATATTGAATTAAAGGGGGTAGTGTAACTTAATTCCATTTAGTATTAAAAATAAAAAACACTTGCACGACTCATTATCCTACACCCCCTAATTTGAGAAGACTAGTGTGAGTCACCCTTCCTAAAACAATAACTTTCACTAATCACTTCTGAGAATACAATTGGATATCCTTTAAGTCTTGATAAAAGTCTCTCCCAAGTGCACTCAACTAGGTTGTTCATCACATAAGATTTTGTCCATTAAACCAAGCCTATTTGGGTAGATCACCCCTTGGGAGGAACACCCCTTAGGTGATCCTCCTTGATTTTCCTCATCTTCTGGCCTGTGTAAACCATAAATTATGTCCTCTTCCAAGCCACTCAAGGAAGGGACTCTCTTTATTTGGATCCCTTGTCAAAAGGGTACTAATTTCAAACCTTCTCCAATACCTACTGATTTAAAAAACAATAAGTAAAGGAATATCATCATGTATTCTTTTAGTATTTATGTTTCTATGGTCAGAGGTTTCTTATACAAGAACTAACATAGAGTCAGGTTCATCAAGAAGTCTATATATTGGTATATCTATGGTCATGTAGACCATTATCCAGGGGACTGCGTTTTCAAGTACATTATATAGGGGATTAGGGTTTCGACCATGTACGACCCTTCTCATCTCTAAGACATAGAGCCTCTAGTTCCCATAACGAACGGTAAGGACCAAAATTGATTTTCCATTCAACATGGAGTGAGATCCTTCTCTAGATACAGAACCAAGTTTAGGGTAGAAATCCTAGTGTAATCCCATATCCATTCCTTTGGGGGGTTGAAATCTTTCTCCTCTCCACCACTATGTCCTTAACATTCATTGTTTCCTTAACTTAGACTCACATCGAACGTAAAGTGAAGTGATAGAAGTGTCATAGCCCTGAACTCATCAATTGTATCCCCGGCCTCTTCTTTTAAATCCCTAACCTCTTATTCCAGGGAAGGAGGAAAAGTGTGGGGTTTATCAATGTTCCACTTCCTATGGTTTCTCACATCGATCATGACTCATGTGGGCTTTGAGTTTAGTGATGACCACGACACACACATATTCCGCCCGAAGGATTGAACTATAAGAACTTAAATTCATGTTAACTAGGATATGTAATAAGCCTACCTTAGGCCCAAGATCACTAGGAACACTCCTAAAGAGTAATCCCAAATCCAAATTCCCATAATATGGGAATATTCCATTGGAGTAATCCATGAATTAATCCCTTAAATAACCATGAGTTAAAATGTCCCTCATGGTGCCTCCACATGGGTATCCTTCTCAGGATAAATCCTCAAAAAATTCTCTTAAAGGGAAATAATACCTTGAAAAACTTACTGAACTATGTGGTCTTTGATTCCAACAAAAATGGTATATATAAGAAACCTCCCTGAGGTTCAAATCCAGCACTTCAATCAACCCTATTATTTTTTGTTCATATCCCCAGCAGGGTCTAATTCATCTTGGAAACTCATATCCCTTCCAGGATCCTTGGGTTGTTCGTCATAAGTCCGAAATTGAACATTAACTAGGAACCTTTCGCCTATATTTCCTTGCCAGATGACATTAGACTGTATAGTTTGGTCCACATAACATGAACATAAAAGTTATGATATTCCCATTAAATATCACCGAACTACATGGGTTCTGATTCCTTTGACAAAGATACGTAGGAATCATATTTATGGGTTTGATCCCAACATCAAAAAATTCCCATCTACCTGGATGATGATAAAATCCAAAGTGAACTTTGTCAACATGGATGACACTAATCTTTAGAATAACCCACTGTGGGGATAGAATACTAGCATCATTGTAATAATGACCAAATAATGTCAATGTAGTATATAAGAGTGTATCATAAATGGAGAACCTCAAATACATATAGATATCTCCATTGATAGAGAACCTCATATACCTATAAATGATTCTAAATTCCACACATTCTAATAATTTTTTACAAATATTGGGATTACCCACATTATACTTGGGTGTTAATAATGTAACCATGAACATATCTTAAATCTATATAAGAGATTACTGGAGTGGGAAGTTATTTTTCTTGAAAATGGTGTGACAAGACTGACCACCCATCCTCTTGACCAATGCAAATTCCAAAGAATCATAGGTCAAGATACCTAAAGAGAACCTGCCATTGGAATATCGGTCCCCACTAATACAAAACCATTTTTTGTTTTTGGTTCGATGAAAAAACCCACTATAAACTTTTTTAAAATTGAAAATGATAACGGTTTGAAAAATCTGATAGAAAAAATGGTGAAACCAATGTGAATCATTGAACCAGATGATAGTGTCACCTACCTATTCAGAACCTCCCATTATCAAAGGAAATGAGGTCTAGACAAGGAAATCAATCATTAATGTGTTTACTCAAGAGAAAAGTTTCATTTAGAGAGTTTATTATATGTGTGTTTCATATATACATAAAAATCCTTCCAAGAACTCCCTTAATCAAATGGCTCTGTTTAAGTTTTAACTAAAAAATCCTCATCTGCCATTTAGAATCGATCTTTTTCCACACAAAGGACATCATCACCAACTCAATCTATCCAACACTGGGTCTTTAATGCATTGTATCAAGAGTACCATCAGCGTGATATCATCCCGACCATTAAGGTTGCTCGAAAGGCCTTCTAACTCATCCAAAACCACCATCAGTTTAGTCAATGATGACTGGTGGTCCAGAAGAAAATGGTGTTGATCGCCATCTTCAACCCTTTCAGGATCTTATCCCATTAACACAACAATTATTCCCTCATATATATTAGGGAGGTGGATCAGGACTCCACCTACAAACTCATCCCATTGATATAGGGGTATTTCTTAAGGGCTCGTTCCAATAATCATCATCGTGAATGCTATACGACAGTGAACCCCATTCATGATGACGGTGTCACCTTCTACTATCCATCTTATGTTCTTCAAACCCAATCATGCATGACTTTCCACCAGGGACAACAAACATCCAATATAGAGCATGTTAATACCTTTTCCCACTCTATAAAATCCCATCGACCGAGTTTTCTAGAGAACAGTGAGTGGGCACATACACATGTCCACCTTCACATAGTCAGCCATCAGACTTGCCTGGCGGCATTCAAAAAATCCTTCCAACCAAATATAGATGCAGCCTACAATAAAGAACATACACCTTCCATAACTAATCAAGACTACTAGTAGAATCATCTGGAAGCACTCAAATAATTTATATGACCACGTTTGGTGGCAAATAGCAAGCATTCTCCTGAACCTACCAACATTTATAAAGCCTAGAAGTAGCCTCATCTAGCAGAACATTGGGAATTTGGTCAAAAAGTCCTCACAACAAGAATATGATGGAATCAATTATTTCCCCCACACATGACTATTTTTAGTATCCAATTATAGGAAATGGAGGATAGGAGAATAAAAATACACCTACTCAATATACAGAATGGATGTGTATCCCCATTCCAGTCACTGAAGAAACAAATCATCTCTTAGGAAGGGTAAAATAGAAGATGAAAATCACTACCCATATCTTATAAACTGTCTTGGATATCATCAAAGTGACGATAGTACTTCTTGATTTAGGGACACATAACTCTCTCCCCATAAATGGTGTGGCTCATCCACATAACACCCCAGAGCAGACACATACCTCTATTCTCATCTAGGAGGGTCATTAAGAAAACTCCCCATAATATATGGATAGTAGAATAGAGAAAATGAACTCTATATAATTAGAAATAATCAGACCATTTCTATGGATACTATAAGGGGCGCACAACACCTACCTATGATAATCCATTCTCCTAGAAAGTGGCCCTAATATCTCATGAGAGGGAATCTTATAATAAGTCTCATTAAGTACGATTGTAAAATCAAGATCTGATTTATGATCAGGATTCGATTGATTCTAGATTTCATGAGTCCTTCAAATGTTTATCTATTGAATCAAAAGATCATAACCTCTTATTACCAAATTATGGGGGTAGTTACAGTAATTCAGAAGGTCCTCATCGGAAACATCACAGTGAAGTCTTATTTCATGGAAATAATTTAGTCAATCATGGGAGCCTATATCTTGATGAGATCCCCAACAACCCTCTATGTGGATAGAGAACCATTAAAGAAGTGGGTCTCTCTCTTGTTGTAATCCACTATGATGGTCCTCCCCATTATGGTGATCACTATGAAAGTTCTCTTTATATTAGTGATTAACCATTTTAAAATAATTTTCTAATTGGCAATGTTGTGAATAGAAATCACCCTTATTGTAAGGTACTTGAAAATACAAAGTTAGACATGTGTGATGCCTTATCAATGGTAGATAAAATCATTTCTCTACTAGAAGATATCACAAGGTGGCGGTCAATCTACAAACCCTTATTGGGTCATTTTCCGTCCAATATAGTAGATAAAATGCAAACCAATCCCATTTCATGTGGTAAAACAATTCGGAAGCATCCACTCTGGTCAAACCATGTCAAGGAACCTCTTTTGAAATATGAAGAATATATGATAAACCTGAGGAAATAGATGGATAAATATTGTATAAAATACATATACCTCAACACATAGAAAACTCTTCATCACCAAAAATAAAAAGTATTACCCTATAATGAGTATCAAAATCATATAAAGGTAATATAAGGGTTAAATATCCAAATTAACTTGGAATCGCTCATGGATTCCTGACATCCCAATATCAAGAAATAATAAAGACTACTTTAATGTGAATTCCTCAATGCATTTATGAGGTTGTAATGGTTAATCGTAGATACCTCATCTGGTGTTCACATCCAAGGATGGGTTGTACATGCAGCATTGCATTTACCTACACTCCCAAGAAAACAAAGCTTCCCAAAGGTGGTATCATGGAATGTAATTTCCCCAGGTAATCTGCAAAAAATAGAATGTGTTCATAACCAAAGATATGCTAAACAAGAACAAGCCTTGAACACCTTTCACCAACATCATTCTAGGAGAGATAAGGTTGGTGTGATACTTTTACATAAATCATATTAGAACATAATCATCCCTCTTAGAAGATTATAGTTTTCATATTGAGAAGAAGTAGGAAATAGCTCAACATTATATCGAAACATGTGAATTAAACGTGTGTAGAATAATGAACCAAGGTAATGTTCGGACCTGAATCCATAAAATAAGAAGAGCAGCTATGGTAATATTAGTCAGATCAGTTCAAGAAATAACCACATCCCGTAGGGCTAAGTGGGTTAATCCAACCCTCAAAAACATCAAACCAAGACAAAAGGGTTTTGAGTGTAGAACATAAACATCCCCATCCCTCAATGATGGGTTATTTTTCACCTCATCAATCACCTCCTCAATGGGAAACAGTCTTCTCCCAATTTGGGAAGATACCATAGATTGAATCCTATCAATTTGTGTCATCCTGTTATATGGTGAAATCACATGGAATGTGTATGACTAAACTCTTTGGGAATTCCAATTTGGTCATTGTTTATCAAATAGTTCTTGGGGAACCGACAAAGAAGAGGAAAAGTTCTCATAGAGGGTTCAGAATAAGGTGATATCACAGAGTTTCAAACAAAATGCCTAAAATGAACTACAAATATATTAATTTCATCAATTCCATCATTGAATAACCCAACAAAAAAAATACCAATTTAGAGGATTCTAAAGAGGAATTTCATGTTCATGATATAGTCCACACTGAAATGAATGTAGAAAGTGTGCATACCTGAACCAGAGGCTTACCCAAAATATGGGTATCCCCTCAAAAAATCCACCTTTACTGCCTCAAAAGGTACCAAATAATGGAAACGTTAATGGTCATACCATGTCTAACATTCCCCCTAGATAATTCCAATCTCATTTTTTTAGGAATTATTTTCATAGTATGAGAAGGAAATGAGAGGGTTGAGAAGACTCAATGCATAGTCACTCTGAAAAATCTTCCTATCTAATATGCACTGTAAGTAGACCCTCATTTCACACTTAGTGTTGGTTCACCTCAACAAAGAGGGTTTACCAGAACAACTAAAGTTGACATGAAGTATCTACTCAATGAGGTACATCATCCACTGATATATTTGAATCCCACAACATCAGATCATGAATTTACTCCATTGGGTATGCAACCAGAACATGGTGAGGCACATCGTTAGAAGAATTACCCCATTGGTAAACCATGGAAAATACCAGTGGTTCAACCACCAATGGTCCTTCAAGTCACCTAACCCATTTAGGCTTTATCCTTCTCACCTATTTAGGTCTCGGATAATCCAGTTATTGCTCGAATTCTTATAAATACCATTATGAAATTAATGAATCAATTGGAAGCTATAGAAGGATGGTATGTGCTAGTACCTACAGAAAAGAAGGATTTCCCATAATGGGTGGATCCTAACCCTCCTCCATAAAACTTTAGGAATCCTAAATTTCCTATTTTCAATAGATCAGGAGATCCATAAAGTCACTTGATACATTTCATCTCTTTTTTGATCTTCTGATAGGGAACCCTAAGCTACAGGAAGTAGTGAAACTCGTATGGTTCATGCAATCATTGCTGGTGACATCCTTTGTATGGTACACAAGTTTGATGTCTGGATAAATCATAGGATGGTAAGATCGCCATCATAATTTCTACTTCAAGTTCAACTCAATAATGTAGAATACTATAGTCCTTAATCTTACGAATTTTAAACAAGGAGAGAATGAAATGGTCTTAGAAATCATTTTTCGGTTGAAAGGATTGACTAACTCCTTAAACCTATTTCTCCCTAAAGAAGAGTTTTTTCTTATCTGTATATAAAAACTCTACGATGAATTTCACACACCGTTGATACCTATAAAATAAATAGGAGAGTTTTAGGATCTATCTTAATTTGATCAACATTTGTAAGACTCCATCACATAGAACAAATTCAAGTCCTGGGTAATCCCATCATCTCAGGGAACAAGAATAAGAGAGGTAGAGGCTACAGAAGTTACACTTAAGATGGCCCATGTGGACACTCTTACATCAAAGAATGTATCATGTCATAGGGATCCTTCTCTTGTGCATCAAAAGAAATGATTGTCTCATTAGGATGATCAAAGAGATCAGAGGTGGAAATAGTTTGAGGATTTGAAAATAAGGTATATTCCTTTTTGAATGACCAGGTCCCTGACTACTTCATATCAACTTTAGAAAACAACTTAGTCCAATTTCAAAATCCCATGAAGACTAAAAAATAAGGTGAAGAGGATCTACTAAACTATTTGTCATTCCATCAAATTTTGGGTCATCCCATCCAAGAGTGTTTTTTTTTCAAGGTCCTCCTACAAAAAAGTGGGTTTTGGGAAAGTTAAACTAAAAAATTCATCATCCCAGGTAGCATATGTCTCTTTTACTACTTCAGCAGAGGAATGTGTGTGGAATGAAGTAAAATCATAAGTATACATAATTTTAGTGACTATATGGTTAGAAAAACCATAAAACAAATTCATTCCATTATATGAACATAGTTGAAACAAAATACTGTGTCTCCTTCCTCTTCTGTTATTGAAAATCCATCTTCATAAAAATCTTTGTCCTTTAAATCTTAATATTCAAGGAAGATTAATGGCTAGAAGGATAATGGAAAAATATAATTTGATGAGATTATGTCAAAGAAAAAAAATTCCCTTGACCATATATGATTTCATGTAAACCATCTAAAATTCATGAGTACAGCCTGACTAAATGGTACAATAAGTGTTAACCCCCTAGGAAAAATCTTCATCAGATGAGGAGTTGATTATAAGTTCCATTAATTTTATTCACTTAATAGATCCATTAAAAATTGATTGTACTTATTATAAACCTAATTTAATTTCACTTGATTGGGGAACTAGGGGAAGAGGTCATCAGGGTCGAGGATATATGGGGAGATGTGGCCATTCTAGGTGACACTACATCAACCAAACCCCCACTCAAACATTCTATGTAGCTTAAACATGTGGGAAATATCTATAGTGAGCTCAATAGAAACAAGGTAATTCTTAATCCACACATGACAGTGTCTACCCTAACATAATTATCTTGTAATACGAGATAGATTATACACCACCACCACCTCCGTAGGTAGTAAATCCTATCCTGCCCGATCCATCAAGAATAAGAGCACTTCCTACTCCTTCTCGAAGAGATGGTCCATCCACATAAAGAAAATCATCTCTTATGGTGCCTACAAAAGGGAATATTCATTTAGGAAAACATATACCTTTGAGCCAAAATTATTATCTTTTGAAGAAACTGGTCCATGTTCCATCCATGTTATCAATCCTAGATGCTCTAAGTCTATCAAAAGACCTCTGAGAAGCACTAGTTAAGGCATTGATAAGCCCTCATGAATTTGAAGTTGATGTCGATTATCTGGAAGTATATCTTGTGGATAATGATCCTATGAAATTCCATGCAGTCATTTTCTTCACCGACCATGATAAGGACTCTATCATACAAGGACATTTCAGACCATTGTATATATCTTGCAGGATAAATGACATTGATATTCAATGAGCCTTCATTATAAATGGATTAGGAGTTAACCCCATCCCAATCTGGAAACATCGTTAACTAGGTCTCAATTAATTTCACCTATCTCCCTCCACTCTAATGTTATAGGGTTATGGAATCAATGATCAATATCCTCTTGATGGGATCACACTTAGAACTCAGTTTAGATATCTTGTATTCCAATTAGGATTCATGGTGGCCCGGTAAAAAATAGCACTTAGTGTTCTTCTGAGAATACCTTGGATACATCATTATGTGGCCATTCCTTATTTATACAACAAATTTCTGACATATTTTATCAATGGAAAAATTGGGTCATTTTAGGGTGATAAGGCCTCATTAAAAACCTTTGATAAAAATAAATCGAACAAGGGTTCTATAACAATAAATAGAAACAATCAATGGATAATGATTCCACCTGACTCAATGCCCAAAATGTATTGTAGATGATCTCAGCTAACCCTTTCAAGAATATTACTCTATATTATGTGATACCCATTAACCAAATTTCAAAGGTGGGATAGAATTTACTTTTTATATGAGAAGATTACAGAATTTTAATCATAGAATTTGAGCCCAATGGAACTAAAAAATATATTAACCCTCCAAATTATAATGATATTTTTAATGAAATTTCTTCATTATTTCCCTTTATCCTCAACAACGCCCGATTGTTTTAGCCAAATTGGGAGATGTTTTCATTACTATATGAAAATATTAAGAGACTCATTATTTGTCCTTCATTTCCCCTTCATGACTCTAATAAGGGTTAATTCCGGTAAGTGAGCACAAAATGAATGCCTCATCCTCTGGATGTCAGAATGGTGACTCCCCTATTCTCTCTGAGGAAATTATTTTTTATCTCCTACTCAAAAGAATCACAAACCGTGGAGAATATGGAAGAGGAAAAACTACAATATCACAAGGATGCCCTTTCATCATTTGAGGAAGGCATCAGTACCATTGTCAATGAACTCAGAGAAATATATTTGGGTATAAAGGAAGATCCACGCCTCCTCTTATTACAGCGGCCTTGACTTCTATAATACAAGAGGAATACACCTCCTTACTAAAGTTTCACTAGAATTTGTTTTCCAATAATTACATAGATAATCTAGACCTTGATCCTAAGGTGTCCACCCATCACTTGTGTTTTCTAGAAAATCTTATGGGATAAATGAATGCATCCAGGAGGACACTCTTGATTCACTCCTATGAGATTGAGGACAAAGTTTAAAAACACATCGAGGATAATTTTAGATGAGTGGTAAAGCAACAAAAATAGATAGCCAAAATATTCCCTGTGAAAAATAATAATGGGAAAATAATATTTTCCATTTATTTTATGGATCCCAATTGAAATTGTATCAGAGAATAATTCACAGTTCCAATCACATGACATTTTATTAATGCAACAGTTGGCTACCAAGCCCTCTCCTTCATGGACGAATACTCATGGTACAATTAAATCTATATTTCCTGAGAAGATGAAGAATACATATCCATTAGATCACCTCAAGGGATATTCTACTATAGGGAACTTCCCTTTAACTTGAAGAATGTTGGCGAAACATACCAATGTGATATGCATCACATTTCCAAACCCTTTTTTATGTTTGTTTAATGCTATGTTGATTATATTATGGTAAAATCATATCAATGTTTTGATCACCTAGCTAACATGGAGACCATTATCAGCATTATTTGGCATCATAATCTGTAAATAAACACCTTGAAATGTACTTTTGGGGTAATATCATGAAATATTCTTGTCTCTATTGTACGCCATGATTTTATTGAAATTGATCTTGAAAAGAATAAATCTATCATAGGGATTTCACCTCCTCAGAACATGAAATATTTTAGAGTTCTTCAAGGACATTTGGCCTACATTTAGAGCATCATATCCAACCTCGCAGGTAAGGTAATTGTTTACCATTAACCAAATTGATGAACATTGATTTCGCTTATTGTTGGACCAATAATTGTCAGTAGGCATCTGATTCCCTCAAAAAATAGCTCTTGAGGCCATTGGTATTGATTCAACCTATTGAATAAAAGTCTCTTATTATATACATGATATCCTTAGATTAATCACTGAGTTATTTCCTCACACAAAAGAGTGATTTTGGGAATGAAAATAACCCTTATTATCTCAGTTGAACCATGAACAATGTAGATAATCAGCATGCAAATATTAAAAAGATCTATCAGGTATTATTCTTTATTATTATATGTTCGGTCACTGCATACAACGCCACAATATCCACTTGGTTTCTCATGATAACCCGGTCAAAATTATCCACAATCATATTATGTTGATAGGAAGTCTAACATGGTAGGTAGTTATCCTAGATCAATTTGATATACAATTTTTTCTTCAAAATGTAGAAAAATGAAAGGTATTGGAAGACTTGCTTGTTGAGCACCCATCAGAAAAAAATACTTCATTAAATATAGAACTACCTAATGAATAAAACTTATCTATTGAAGAAATCCCCCCGAACATGGGAAATGTATTTGACAATGATTTGAGGAGCCCAATGGGGAAGATAATGGAATACCCTAAGCTCAAGAATGATGGGTTAGTAATTGTTCATATCTCCCTAAAGAATTCATTTTTTTTTCATACTTCTTCCTATTATCATAAGTTCATACCAAGAATAAGGTAAAATATCAAGCTCTCATAGTAGTTCTGGAATTTTCACTTTATGTATTGGTGAATCACCTAGTAGTGAAGGGTGATTTATAATTGATAATCAAGAATATCAAAAGGGATTTTTCCATCATAAAATTGGAGGTAATTCCCATGTTTCATTGTGTCTGAAGGTTAATGGAAGAATTCCTCTTAGATCCAACATTAACTCATGTCCCACGATCATATAATTATTTGGTAGACACATTAGAACATGTAGATACATATTTGGAAGATCCAAGTCAAGATGAAATAATAATTAGTATCATCTATATTTGTATGGTTTCTCTTTATGTTTGGATTAGAGAAGAAGAGATCAATGAAATCAGTTTCATCCCTGAGTTGTATGGTCCTACTATTGGATGGATGAAACCAATCATGGAATATCTAAAATATAGAGTACTGACATTGGATTGGGTTTGAAGAGAGAACATATACAGACGAGCATTTAATTTCACTCTTTATAATGGCCCAAATAACCAGAATGTCATCTAAAAGTGAGTAATTGATGGAGTAATTCTCAGATGAGTTAATGGAGAAGAGGCTGTGACTGTCATAGAAGAAGTACATGAAGGATCTTCTGGTGCCCCCAATTAGGGTATAGTATTTATGATCGAATCTGAACTATTGGATATTTTTTTCCTTCGATAACATAGGATTTCTTCAAATTATATAAGAAGTTTCATACCTTCCATATGCATGCCAATTTTTTCCATTAACTCTTAGAGTTTCTAAATACATCAAAATACTCTTAGTCATTTTATACATGTGTAATGGATAGATTGGGGCCTTATCCTCCATCTATGACTAAGCTATTAAAGTACATCCTTACTACAACAGATTTTTTCTCCAAATGGGATGAGGCAATACCCCTCAAATAATTCATATCAAAAATAATTTTTATCTTTTCAAACAAATATAATTTCTATATTTTGTGTCCCTTATACCATATTGATAGAAAATGGAACCAATTTCTATTCTACATAGGTAAAGAAGCTATATCAAAAATACAATATCATGTTCAACCATTCATCCCACTATCATGTAGTCTCCAATGTATAGATAATATATTTAAATAATTCCTTGATGAACATTCTCCATAAAATGGTGGATAAAGATAAGAAATGTTTCCTAAAAAGCACTTGCATTCCTTATGGGCTTATTATACTACAAAATGTACTAAAAAATGGGAAGCCCCACACTCATTAGTATATAGAAGAAGAAAAAGAAGTCTTACCCATTGAGGTTTAGTTTCCATCACATTGTATTTACATTTGTGACTTTTTATCCAAAGATGAGAAATCCCAGAAATGATTGGATGAGTTAGAGTGACTGGATTAAAATAGATTGAATACACTGCATCACTTGGAAGTATATCAGAATAGGATAGCATGATATATCAATAATAATGTTCATCCCTATTCATTCCTCCTAGGAGAGTTGGTATTAGTCATTAGGAATCTGACGATACCAAGAAATAATCCTTCGAAGCATGAGCCAAAGTGGGAGGGACCTTACTCCAAACATAAGGTTCACTATAATGAATCTTATTCCATAATCTTAGTTTATGGATAAATCACTATAACTCCCAAAAATGTAAGGTTACTGAATAAGTACTTTGTGTAATAAAAGGTATTTTTCTTAGTTATAAGAAATTAAATTACTTAGCGCCATTTCTGTCTAGGTCACATGATAGTAAACTATGTTGCATCATTATCTTTATCGCATGATGATAAACCGCATGACACGAGGTCCTAGTTGTAGGACATTAAACTAAATAGCACCATTTTTTCTCACCACATTACATTAAATGGTATGGTTAATGTCTACCTTTTTTGATGTTAAGAAATCACTAGGATGCCATGAGTAGACACTCATTGTTGTCCCTCAAAAGATGAGTATTTTTCATGTGTAAACATCACTGACATCATTGCCAGTACCTATTGGAACTTGAGCCCCATTTAATTATTTGTTTGGATAAAACCTACGTGGATAATAATTATCAAGAACAATTTGTGGCTTGATTATTACCCCAAAAAGATACATAGTGACACTAATGTATTATCCCTTGGTCGAACTGTAATGTTTCTATCATGTCAAGTGACCCTATATCCTTGTTGCATGACGATAAATAGAACAATTGACCAAGAACTAAATGTGGTTTGATTCTCATTCAAATGAGATTTGTAGTGATGCTTAGATTCCCAATCATGAGCCCAGCCATGACGATAAAGAAATAATTTCCATTTTCCTGGTGTATGAACCAAATCTATATTGGTAACTGCTCCAGAATATATGGTTTGATTATCATACGATTTTTTGTCTTGATCCCAACCATTATTTTTTAATATATCTGAAAAATATTAAAGCTCCCTTCCTCACATCAAACCACAGTTAGTGTGGGGAACCATTTTCAATAACAACATGTGTCTTGATTGTCATTACATTGGGATATGTGGTGACACCAATATCTCTTATCTTGGGTCCATCCACAATTTAAAAAAAATCCCCCTCTCCACATGTACGGATCATACCTACACTAGGAACATTGTCATGAACTATATGTGGCCTGATTATTGACCTAACAAGATATATAGTGATGCATGGATCTCCTATATCGGGTCCAGCCACAATGCCTAGAAAAGCCTCTCCACCCTATTTTGTTTATGAATCATACCTGGATGGGGAGAATTATCATGAACTACGTGGGGAATGATTCTTACCCTAGAAAGATATTTAGTGACATCGAGATCTTGTATCTCGGGTATAGTCATTACTAAATCATAAAGCCCCATTACTTCCTTTTCATGAATCATATCTTTATATAGAGCCTATCAAAGACCACATGAGGCTTTATTCTCATTCTAATGAGATACATAGAGATTCTCGGGCCCTACACCTTTTTTCAGCAACAATGTTCTCATCCTTTCACATCGGTTCACCTACGCCATTACCTCATAATGTTAAACTGTAGGGAATCTATAGAACAATGTATGGCTTGATTCTCATCCCAATGAGATATGAAGTGATTCCCAGATCCTATCTCTTATCACAACCACAAAATAATTGAAATACCCCTATCCATAACTTAGGTTAACATTTTTTATAGAAGAAACTTTTAGCACTACTTGTTTCTCACACTAAGCACATTTCACATGGGATTAAGAGTTTGGTAAAAGATTTATCTGCATAAGTAAGGTGTATCTATTAACTTTTAGGCTTATATGGTCCTAGATAAAAGACCTTAAAAGGCATAGAAAAATTCGTGGCCAGACGATGGTAAACTACACGGTCTTTCAAGAACAACATGTGACTTGATTCTCACCCATATGAGATACGTAGTGATTCCCATAACAACAATCCAAGGTCCTGTCACAACACAACATTGAAAATCCCCTACTCCCCAGTGTACGAGTTAGATATACCTGAGTAGATACGATAAAAGTTATCACTTTACTCATGAACCAATATCTTATATAAGTACATGTGGATTGATTCTCATCCCATTGGGATATGTAGTGAAACTTATTCCTTAGTCCCTAGACCCAGACATGGGGTAAAAGAAAATTCCCCATCTCCTATGAAAAATCAAAAATCTATACAGGGGATTTTGTCATGGGTCCTCTCCTTAAAGAACCCACCGAGGATACATAAGATTTCCCCTTCTACATATGAGTCTAATCTGTGCAAGGGGCTCCAAATTTGTGGCCACTATCAGTAAAAAACTTTCTTTATTCATTGAACAATGCCCCTATTTTCATTTCATGCACAAAATATTTAATACTTACAGATCATCATATCTTTTCCTCAACTTTTGGTGCTAGAAAGTCTGAAACCTGAGATCTCCTTTTTTTTAACCATATAGTACACTCCCTAGTTGCCCATTCATAAATTTCCCCCATAATGGGCATTTCATCCAAAGGATTCCACTATTTGACTACACATTATGTTCCCTAGTTTTCCATGAATAAAACATCCCTCATAACGGGTTTTTCAACCACTTGTATCTTCATTTGTAGAATAAGCCTCTTCGGTCTATTTAAAAATTTGACAAGGTATTCTAATATCTAAAATTTATAATTGGCAGTCATCCTATTCATATTTTTACCATTTCTATTCTCCTAACATGAAAGTCTCTAATGTAATTGTTTACATTCTCCCTTCTTCATATGTTCAAAGCATACTAGAATAATTGTGCGACATTTGACCATGTATCATCCTTTATTTCCATAATAATATAGTCATAGTCATATGACCTAAAAATATAACCAATATACTTCTTGTTTTCGGGTCATATCTGTGTAGAAAGCTTAATCCATTGATTCTTAAGAAATCATGACTTGGAATACATCTTCGGTATTTAGGCACTTTTTTTTCACAAACCAAACTCTGTTCGTGGGAATATCAAAACCTTCATAAAATTACACTAACATTTAGTGATAGAATTTCATAATTATTAAGATCTCATTTGGTTGACTATGTCATAGACACCACAGTTTTCCATGCATAAAACAGCCCTCATAACAGGTTTTTCAACCAAAGGATTCCATTATTGACTATGCAATATGTACCCTAGTTGGACTTGTATAAAACATTACCCATAATGGGTTATTAAATTAGTGGTAATTTCATTATCTATAGATACCTCCTCTAAACATCATAATACCTTTTCCCATACAATCTTTCAAATCCTGGAATCCCTAAATCACAGCTTAGAATTTTCTCCTTTCATACCTGAACATGGAAGCACAATTCCAAATAAGTTACCAAGAATGGGAAAATTATCAACCTTTTCAGTAAAATCTAAACACATTAAATTATATCCCATGTAATGTCCTTTTTTAATGAAATTAAACTACATAGCATAAAATTCATTTTGCATGACATTAAAATGTAAAAAATAATGTCTTTACTACAAAACATTAAACTACACAACATAATGTCCATACTGCAATACATTAAACTACACAATATAATTTCTTTGATGCATTACATTAAACTACATGATAACTTCATCCTTTTTCAAAAAAGGGGCCTTCTCCACCTAACATTGGTTAACAAACAAATTTTACCCTCCTTTGCACTTCATGATTGTGTAGGAGTGGTTTCCCATTTTTGGACTCTACCGACACAGATATTCCATTCATTTTCAGACATTGTTCCTTGAAAAAACCACCCTTTATGGTATCAATAAATCCGAATCTCCGTAAACTTAACTCACCAAAGAGCAATAAAATGTCCAAATTCTTGGGAACCCCTTTACCTAAATATGTAGTAATTACCCCTATTGGCCTTGAATTAGTCATCCTTATAACGGGACTTTCATCCAAAGGATGGTTCTAATTGACCATTCAGTATGTTCCCCAATTGGACTTGAATAAAACATCCAATGTAGTGGGTCTTTTAGCCAGTGGTAACTTTGTTATTAGGAGAGGCCTCCTCTATTATCAAATATCATGCTTTAGATTTTAAAACCACATAATCATCACTCGAGATTCCCCTCATAAGTATCTGAATAATATTGGAACATTCCAAGTTACCAATCCTTTTTTGGGTTATCACCTCAAAATTAATGGTCAAAGTAGTTTGACCTAAAACACTAGCCCTTTTATTCTATCTTTAATGACTTTAATCTAACCACAAAAAGAGAAATAGTACTCACTAGGTTGAAAACCCGCAAAGGGCACTCTAGACAAAAGTCGAGTCTCAGCTGTCCAGACTTATGCTCTATATTATTTCACTAATATTGAGAAATTAAAATATCAAAGGAACTATATTTTTTAGGTTGAAAACTCAAAGAGTTAATCCTTTGAAAAATTCAAGTGTCATCTAATATGTCTCTCTCGTATTGATCTTAGGAAAGAATTAAATAGATGACATAGAAGACACAAAGATTGTATGGTTTTCCACATGACCTTAGTAATAGTAAAACTACACTCACTAGACCTCTTGTTTTAGGTAAAAGTTAATGATCCCTAATCCCTATAAAAGTAACTATGATTAGTTGATATGAAGATATAATTATATTGGAATCAATTTTGACTTTATGATTATAGGAGTAATATAGGGATTAAGAAAAATATAATCGGAAACAGAACTCTTTTAATTAATGTTACAAAATTATAGGATCATACATAAAATGTAGTCTCTCTATCATATATTACAAGATCCCTTCAACATAAGTCATTATCAATTGAATAACATATTAATCCCTGTTATACACTTGTATAAGTTCAATCAATCGACCAGCTTTAGTCTCCTCAGCCAAATGGAGAACTTATATTGCAACTGCAATGGTAGATGACCCTTCTATTTTGGATTCACCAAATGATTGTGGAATGTCTCAAAGTGAAATACATTTACTTCAGAATAGAATTATATTGATTTCAACGAAAGTAAATTCTAAGGGGAGGGGGGTTTTTTGACACCATGAAGTGTGTTTGATGCACTTTTATGAAGAATTGAAGAAGTGGACCGCACATAGATCCCAAATTATGAGTTTGAGAAGAAATACATATTTATTCATGAAGAAAGAGAAAATTGAATTTACACCTGTCGTAGCCAAAATCTACCACAACTGGACTTGAAAAGTTCAAGGTGAAACTCTCAATTTTCATGGAGGTCTATGATAGTAGTGAAAGGACTGGCCCAAAGAACTGGGACCAAATCCTGAAACTAATCTCGGGTAGGGGTGCGGAGGTAAATCCCCCATGGTATGAAGTATCATGTTCCCCCAAGTGAGTTTCCCAATTAGCCCAAGCATCATTGTCATGCAAGGTCATTGTTCATAACCTACATGCACGCCACCCATTTGCGTGAAAAGACACCTTCACCCAAGGTCCCATATTTTTCTACAAATTTTCCCATAGGGTCTTCGTTTGGATGGATTAATTTCACCATAGTCTGATTGCTACTCTAATCACCCTAGTACTTCATTGAAGTCATATGAAACCTTCAATGTAGTTTTCTAACACCTAAAAATATGAAATTAAAGGGGGGGTAGTGAAATATATTTCTATTCAGTGTTAAAAATAAACAAAAAATTCATGACTCATTTTTCCACACCCTCATTTTAGAATACTAGCATGAGTCACCCATCCCAGACAAAAAATTATGCTAATCACTCCTATGAATACCTTTGGAGGCCATTGAAGGTTTATAAAAATTCCCTCCCAAGTGTAGTCATACAGGTTATTCATCCCCTAATTTTTTTTCAATTCTCCCAATCAAACATGTGTGGAGAGCCCCTTTCATGGACCACCCCTGGCATGGTCTTATTTTAATTGCCTCGTCTTCCAGCCTATATGAGCCATCCATTAGGCCATCTTCTAATACACTCATAGAAGGGCCTCTATTTATTTAGATTCCTTCTAATAAAGGCACCAATTTGAAACCTCCACCTAGACCTCCTAATCTACAAAACCTTATTTAAAGGTACATCCGCCTGTCTCTTGTATGGATTTATATTTCTATAGTCAAAAGTTTCCCACACTTGTCCTACAAGATGGTTAGATTCCTTGGTACATCTGTAGATTTAGATATATATATATATATATATATATATATATATATATATATATGTGGTGACATGAACTCTTTCCCTATGGACGATGTTGGGATGTTCCCAGTACGGGGGATTAGGGTTTAGACCACATTCAAACCTTCTTGTCTTTAAGTCCTAGATCCTATGGTGCCTAACAGGGAGGGTAAGAATGATACTTGATTTCCCATTAAATGTGGAGTGAGATCCTCCTCCCATTTTAGAACCAAATTCAGGGCATCCATTATAGTTTAATCCCCTAGCCTTTCCTCTAGGAGGTTGAAGTTAGGCTCCTCTCCACCTCACCTTCCTTCACCTTCATTCCTTCCTTACTTTGGACTCACATATAAGGTAAATTGAGGAGAGGGATGTGCTTTATCCTCAAACTCTTCCATCGTAGCACTAACCTATTCAATCATATCTATGTCTTCTTCCACCAGTGAAGCTGGAATAATGTGTTCTTTATCAAATATTATGATTCCTCATATTTCTAACACCGATAATGAGTCACGTGGGTTTAGAGGTTAATGATGATAAGGACACCCACACAATACACCTAAAGAATTGTACTATGAGGACTATGATTCATGTTAAACATGATACATAGGAATCCCACCTAGGGCCCGAGCTCACTGGGCATCCTCCTGAAGTGTAACCCACAATCCTAATTCTCTTAATCCAAACATCTTCATTAGGACTAATCCCTGAATTAATCCTCCAAACCACCCTGAGTTAAAACATCCCTCATTTCCCCTTCACAGGGGTATCCTTATTAGTAGTAAGCCCAAACCTATCCTCTCAAAGGGATATACTCCCCTATTATACTTACTAAACATTGTGGACTTTGATTCACATCCCAATGGGATATGTAGGAAGCCTCCCTAAGGTGCAAATACAACTACAAAATTAACCATGGTCTTTTTGGTCTACATCCTTAGTAGTTTCTAATTCAACTTGTAAACTTATATACCTTCTAGGTTCCTTGGTTTTTTTCAGCATAAGTCCCACACTAAACATTGACTAAGCACCTTTCGCCTATATGCCTTGGATACATGATGTTAAACTATATAGTTGGGTCCTTATAACAAGACTTTAAAAGGTATGATTTACAATAATAACTAGCACCAAAATACATGGGTTATTATTCCTTTCACAAGGATTTGTAGGAATCACATTTATGGGTTCGATCCCAACATCAAACAATTCGCATATCTCAGAATGATGATAAAATTCGGAGTGACCTTCATCAATATGGATGAAAATGGACTTTAGAATGCCCCACTGTGTGGCTAGAAAACCCTCATCGTGATAATATCTACCAAATAATCTCTATGTAGTATGTAATAGGATACCATCAATGGATAACCTCAAATACATATAGATATATTTATTGATGGAGAACCTCAGATACATTCAAATAATTCTAAATTCTACAAATGCTAAAAATTGATTTCTAATCTTGGGATAACCAACATAATACATGGGAATTAATAAAGGATTCATGAAGATGTCTTAAATCTATAAGAGAGTCCCGAAGTAGGAAATAATTTCCCCTCAAAAGGGTGTGTGGATACTACTGGAAATCTGACCTTTCCCAATGCTTCTATACCAACGGTTTTTAAAAACCATTGTTATAGGTTCCCTTTCCCAACGGTTTGGCCAAATCGTTGGGAAATCCCACTTTGAGGCCACCTTTCCCAACGGTTTGCCAAAACTGTTGGGAAAGGGTATGGATTTCCCAACGGTTTGGCCAAACCGTTGGGAAAAGTCCACTTTGAGGCCACCTTTCCCAACGGTTTGCCAAAACCGTTGGGAAAAGGTATGGCTTTCCCAACGGTTTGGACAAACCATTGGGAAAGGGTATACCTAACCCAATGGTTTGGCCAAACCATTGGGAAAGGTCCCCCAAATATCAACCTTCCAGCCAGAATTGAATCCAAAATCAGGGACCTATACCAACGGTTGTCAAAACCGTTGGTATATGTCCTTTGAATTTTTATCAGATCTTCTTACCGAGAACATTATATAAATCAAAATTTAAAATAATTATGAGAATACATATATATATTTATGTAATTATGTTCAAAAAAGTCATGTTAGGTTAGTGGTTAAGTCGTTCAATGATAAACTAGGGGTCCTGGGATCAAATCCCAGTGAATGTTTTTTTTTTTTGAAATACATATACCAACGGTTCCATAACCATTGTTATAGATTTTCATATTACTTATACCAACGGTTTCCAAAACCATTGGTATAGGTCTATACCAATAGTTTTCAGAAAACCGTTGGTATAGACCTATCCCAACGGCTTACTTGGCAACGGTTCTCCAAACCGTTGGTATAGGCTATACCAACGGTTTAGAGGCCTATACCAACGGTTCCAAACCGTTGGTATAGGTTAGTTTTCTATTAGTGGGAGCCTGACCTCCCATCCTCTCAACCAATAAGAGTTATTATGAATCATAGGTCAAAACCCCTAATGAGATTTTTTATTTTCAAATAATTTCCCCAAAGATATAGAACTATTTAGTGTTTCTAGTTCCATGAATAGACCAATTGAAAACTATTTAGAAATAGAAAACTATAATAGGGCATGAAATTCGAGGGAAACAGCATCCACCAGTTCTATTTGTTATTAAAAAGGATGGATCAATTCATCTCTATGTTTACTATCCAGAGAATAACAATATCATAATAAATAACAAATATCCAATAAATCTTATTATTTATTCCTTTAATTATCTATGAGGGGATAAATATTTCTTGTAGATTGACCTTCAAACTAGATATCATCAATTAAGGGTGAAAGGGGAAGATATATCGAAAATATCCTTCCTTAAAAAGATTTGGATGCTATAGATTCTTAGTGATTCCATTTGGACTCAAAAATTCCCCATTTATCTTCATGGATATGACGAATGGTTTCTTACGAGATTACATTGAACATATTTTTGTAGTATTTATTAATGATATTCTCATATATTCTAAGAGAATGGAAGAATATAACGACAATTTTTAGATTTTTCTAAATACCCTATGAAATGATAAATTATATTCCAAGTTTAGTAAGTGTGAATTATGGATACAAAAAGTATCCCTATTGGGTCATTTAATCATAACTACGGGTATATTTTTAGATCTATAAAATATAGAAGTGATTGTTGAATGGTCGAGACCAACCACTGCATTTGAAATATGACATTTTTTCACCTTAGTTGGATACTAACAATGATTTTTTTGAGTAAGTTATCATTATTTTATATTCCTTTAACCAAGTTAACATGAAAGAGAGTGAAATTACTCTATAAGGAATATTGTTTGGGATCTTAAGAAGATATTTCTCACCACACCTGTGATTACATTACCATGTTGTAAATATGGGTTTGTAGTATATAATGATACTTTATTTAAGGGTTTTGGATGTGTCTTTATAAATAGAGTGAAATTACTCTATAAGGAATATTGTTTGGAAATATTCAAGGATCTTAAGAAGATATTTCGCACCACACCTGTGATTACATTACCATGTTGTAAATATGGGTTTGTAGTATATAATGATACTTCATTTAAGGGTTTTGTATGTGTCTTTATAAAAAAATTAAAAGATAATATCATATGATTAATTTAAATTAAAGACTCATTGGAAAAAATAAATGAAAAATTAGTTGGGGCTATAGGTAGTAATATTTGTTTTAAATATTTGGAAGTATTATATCTTTGGTGAAATGTGTAATATATATACTGATCACTAGCTCATAATATATATATATATATATATATAAGTTCATATAGAAGGATTTAAACATTATCCAAAGGATATGGTTAGAATTTTTCAAAGGCTATGAATCCTAAATAAATTATTACCTAGTGTAGGAAAACATGGTGGATGAAGATATTATCATGAATGATCATGCTACATTTCCCATGATGAGTGTTGAAAAGACCCACTAGTCCTGGATTTTCATAGAATGAATCCTGAAATCATTAGGGAAGTGGAGAAATTCTATATTTTATAAATGAATGATCAATCATCCATATATATATTGATAAAATAATCTAAAAAATGTAATATATTTCTATATAAAATTTTACTACATATTTTAGAGATTAGATTTAATAAAGATGGAGTTATATGGTTTAGAAACTAGATATGTGTCCATTTAAAACCATAACAGAAGAGGGAACCTTTCAGTGATTTACTTAACTCTTCATTTATATATGTCCAATAATAATTATGATTTATATAGATCTAATAGAAAAAATGGATGAAGTAACCTGAAGAGGGATATTTCAAAACATGTATCTCTATGCTTTGATTTCTAGTAAGTTGAGATAAAATAATAGAATTCTAATGGAATGGTGGAACCATTACACATACCAATATGTAAATTGGAGAAAATCACCATATATTTTTTCATATGATTACCTAGTAAATATAAAGGCCATAATTCCATTTGGGTTGTAGTTGATTTCCTTACATAGTCAACTCATTATATTATAATCAAAGAAGATTTCTCACTTGACTGACTAACTAAGATATACAAAACATAAGTTGAAAGGATTCATATAGTACCACTCTCCATTATATCAAATTTATATCTATGGTTTACCTTAAGGAATTAAATGCCTAGATTTCACATGTATTGAACTTTGAATTCATGAAACTAGAATATGATCTCTCATATGAGGAACAACTAGTAGAGATCCTTGATCAAAGAGAGAAGGTCTTTTGAAAAGAAACACCCATATAGTCTATGTTCTATGGAAAAATTATAATATTGAGGAAGTTGTATTTGAAATTGAAGATGTGAATTGATAAGAACATCCATAAATGTTTTCATTTAAGTAATAAAATTTTTAGGATGAATGTATTTTTAATAGGGTGGAATGTATCAACCCAAAATTTAATTGAATATTCCACATTAAAATAAACATTGGGTTAAATAAAATATTAAAAATTATTCACCAAAATAATGAACCATGACACTTTTTATTAAGATAAATATGACCACTATAATTTATTCAATAAATTGGCAAGTATAAATAGTGTTAACTGCATTATGAAATTTATATTGAATGAAAAAAGGTCACTTATTATTAGAACTAAGGTTCTCTGGGATGATGTTTAATGTTGTGCTTTTTTTTTGAAATCCAAAATGGTTTTTTAAAAGTATTTTTATAACCTATAATGATTTTTTGAATCATTTTGTACAATGGCATAGTTTTTCCAGTGCTTTCAACATTTTTAGGTATGAAAAATTGAATGTTATGGTGATGAAGAGTGAAGATTCTAAGGTGAAGGAAGTATGTCTGTGGGGTCTAACGAATATCCTATATGGTGATTCATGTGTCTTGTGCAGTCAATATCATATTCAATATAATAAAATACATAGTCTAGAATGGGATTTTCTTTTTGAAATAGGGTCTAGTTGCATCGCGGAAGTGAAATTTGAACGACCTTGAAGTCGACTACACAATAGTCTAGGGAAGTAACCAGTATTATAATAATATTTTTTGATCAATCACGTATTCAAGTACATAATCCTTCAAAAACATACATGAATGATAATTTTTAGGGTTGAATAGTAATTTGACTGATTATTGAGTTTCATAGTGGTTGATTTTTCTATAAATACCCCATTAATCAACTAATTAAAGATCAATGTGAGATTAAGGAAAATGAAGAGAGTTTTTCGTAAGAATTGTGTAAGAATGTGTCATCTATGAGGTTGGAACCACGCAGTGAGTACACATCTGGTGAGGCTTTATACATAGACTAAAAGGCAAGAACGTAGTAAAGGAAGGTTTCTTGTGTTAAAATTTCACCTAGTGGAGTACATAGTCCACCGAAATAATTACATTGCCTACATGTGTAGTATGTGGTCCGTTAAAGGTAGAATGTGGTATGTGTTGTAGATTATGTGGTGAATATAATTTTGTTTGGTTACTTCATGTAAGGTAGATTTTGTAGTTATTTTCATAAGAAGATAAAAGGTAGGTATTTATGGAAACCTAGGATTTCATTGGAGCATCATAGTCTTGATTTCATGATGAAAATAAAGGTGTACATTCATAGTGAAATGAATATGAACTTTATGATGTTAAAATGAAGAATACTTCATCCATAATAGTGAGTAGGGAGGATTTGATAAAGTGGAACTGAGGGAGGCAGTGTGGTATCCTGGAATCCTTTATAAATATAGTTCTCCTTTAATAGAGTAACAATTTCAAAAAAATTATAATATATAAAAAATAGTAAATCATACTAAATTAGAGTTAGAATGAAAAATTAGTGGTGTAAGCTCATTGGACTAACCCTTTATGGTGAACCAAATAATTTTTTTGTGTCTCATTTCTCACACATGTGTTTTTTGTGGAAATGTGAATGAATGCATTAGGTATAATACATTCCTAAAAATTTGGGTGTAATAATGAAAATAAAAAAACCTTAAAAAAATGACACCATGATTCACCCTTACCCTCTTAAGGTGTCTCTGAATTAAATGAGTTGTATCAAAGAATAAGTGTATAGATATTAATCTCATCACAATAATTTTTTATGTGGTATAATTCATTAAATGATAGTGGAATACCTCTATATAATGGAAGAAAACACCATATTTGGGAGAATATAATGATATATCATTTATGATCTCATAAGATTCATGTTCTCTTTAACAAACTTCAAGGGGATCAGACCGGTGATGTGATAGAACTATATATAATAATATTTTATGGAAAAATAATTAATATATATTCCAAAGCTAAAAATGATCTTACTAGATCTCTATCATATCGAATTTATTTTTATGCAATGAGTTTCACAATAGTTAAGGTAATGTGGAAAGAACAAGAATATATATACAAATATTATATAAAAGTAAAGAAGGTAAACCTCTATGTTTTGGTTATTATGTTCAACAATCTAATAATGTGTCCTAATGAAAATGTAGAAGGTTTATTTAATATAATTACAAATTTTATTTCCGAGTGATTTGAGTTCTTGATAAATTAATTAAGGATATTCATATTGTAAATAAGATCTTGAGAATGTTTTCATCCTTGTAAAATCTTAAATTTTTATCTCTTGAAGAAATAAATTTATTTAATATTTATCAATGACATAATATTTAGTTTCATGGATTAGGAAATGAGAGTTAAAATAAAAGAGACAGAAATTTATACAAAAAGGATATGGATTTCAAATCCATGTAGAAACTTGACATTGTTAAAGGTGGTGGTGGTGAATATGATGAATATAATGAATTTATTTCTCTTCTGGATAGAAAATTGAAGATATAAAAAGATATATTTGATAAAAATTTACCCTTATATTGATTTAGATATGGTAATGGTGGAAAAATTGTTTCAGGTTTTCTAAGAAGATTCAAAAATTGTGCAAAAAAATAAAAAAAATACACTCAAAATCCTTATATGACTTTTCCATTAAAAATAGATTTTAATTTTGAAAGTTATTTTAGAAAGATGTTTTTAATGAAGATTTTTATGGGAAAAGAATTTGAAAATAAGGAATACTACATTTAGTAATATGAATCAAATTTTGAGTAAGATATTGAAGTTGTCCCAATCGTAACTATTGATAAGGAAGAAGATAAAAAAGGGAATTGAAAAGAACTAATATGTGTTGTTGATCTTAAAATAGAACTTGAGGGGTCTCTTGATGAACATGATATAAAAACAAAGAAAAATTATAAGATTCAATATTTTCTTAAAGAATATTAAAAATATTTGGATCATATTGAAGAAAATATTGAATGTTTAAGGAATGTTAGATAAACAATTCTCCTGTCATGTGAATTCTGGTGAAGATGTGAATTTCAATATTAATATTGAAGAAAGAATTAAGGTGATCGATAACCTCACTTATTATATTGAATATTTGATAAATAATTTTGAATTCCAAGATTAGTGAGTTGTTTCTAAGTGGAAAAAATTAGAATTATAAATGAAATCAGAATATTTATAGAAGAACATATATATTGGGATGTTTATAGATGGATAGCTGGTTAAAAGGGTCAAGCATTGATCTAAAGGAATCAAGAAAATTATGTGTTGATAAAGTACCAGATCCATTGATAAAAATGTAATTAGATCTATCAATGGGGAAAAAATTAGAAAAAAACATTTTATAATAAATGGACGTAGAAGGATATAAATTTTAGTGCCAAAACTAAAACACCCATTGTAAAAACCACGATAAATACTATAAAAGGAAATCAGGGAGTTGGAAATAGTCATCTATTCTCAAGGGATAAAAAATACTATTATTAAGTTTTATAAATTCTAGGAAGATGTTGATAAATTAAGGAGATAATATATTTTCTCAAATTTAATGTCAATTTTATCTCTATCTAAGACACAGCTCATCATACTGTGAAGAGGCAAGAAGATATTTAATTGAGGATGCTCCTGGAAGTCGATAAAGGTGATTTAGTCCATATTCCCCATCACCAAGAAGAAATTATTTATTTGGGTATATATTTTATTATTATGAATTTGTGTATAAAATCATTGATTATAGGTGGATAATATATGCTGACTAAAATAGATGATGTCAGAGGAATGTAAATACTAATCAACCTAAAATGGTTGTGTAAAAAAACTATTTCTCGCAATTGGAAGAGGAAGAATAGTATGATTATTCTTCCAGTGATGAAGAGAGGTTAGTGTGGTATTGATATTCCTCCACCCAATTAGTAATGTCATGGAAGTAAAAAATGAATATTCATTAGGTCAATCTAGAAGAAACTTCTCTTAAATAAACAAAGAATAAAAACTCATACATTCTTGATAGCGGGTTCCCGTCCTAGTAGACTAGAAACACGTGTCAAATAAATAATATAAAATAAATGGTAGAAAAATATTGTTTTTCATTAATGAAAAATCATTTAAGATTAATTTTTGTATAAACGCATAGTTTTTATGAGATAATCTAAAGAAGATTTATGTGCTCTACATGGATAGTCTACAATACAACCTTTTAAGAAGAAGTCACCTCTGTGACTTGATAATTGAAAGTAAATTCAATCATAGGGGTTTTTAATAAAAAAATGTAATAAAATCATTGATTAAAGGTTAAATGAATAATGTAAATATATACAATGTATATATAAAATAAAATACATGTACCATAACATTTGAAGAATATAACGTCTTAAGATATGGGAGGATTGGAAACATTCATCAAAAAAGTATAGAAAATTTATATAAGCTAGTGGAATTGGTGGATATTCTAAATTTAAAATTAGAATATGAAAATATATCTTATACTTGTTTTCATGGAAACATTTTCTAAAATTATTATTGACTGGTGAATAAATGTGTGGTGAATTTGCTTAATCTTTTATACACTATCATGTGTGGTACAATGATTTTTATACACATGTGGATAGATATATTTCATTATTTATGTTGATGATTATAGTAGAATAAAATATTTTATTAAAAATAATTAATTGATTACTTGAAGAGATACATATGAAGAGTTTAGAACGAAACAAGTTAAACAATAAAAATATTTGTGTATGATGATGGTATGGAATATGAATTCATTGAATTTAAAAATTACCTTGAAAACATAGGATCGCTCATGAGGTGGAATAAGAGATAATTCATCAAAAAAATAGTTTTTTTACAATTAAATTTAAAATTGATCAATGTTGAAAACATTGTGATAATTGAGAGTAGTGTTTTTCATCACTAATGAAAAAAATTATTCAAGTTATTGTGAACACTCAAAACTGGGTAATATTGAAACCATGTGAAGAGGAAGCACCTTATTAGTTGTTTTATGGATGAAATACCTCACTCAAACATTTTCAATTATTTTGGAGAAAATTTATATTCTAAAAACAGAATGAAATTGAGGCATGTATGCATGTGTGGAATATAGAGCATTTCTTGGGTACTCTATGAAAAGAAATATATAGATTCTATAAAAAAGGGTAAGATAAATAATGTAAATTAATGATGTAAATATAACTATGAAAAACTATGTAAAGAACTCTAAAAATATAAATATTGGTGTGTTTGATAAAGGATATGATGAATAAGAAAATTAGGATATTTTAAAAACTGTAATTGAAAAAGAGACACATAACATACATGATTCTTTTAAAGATGAATATTCAGAAACAGAGACAGAAGAGGCCACAACTACTGAAGAAAGTAAGTTGGAAACTCAAATGAGGAACACAAGAGTAGGGTATTTCCAATAAAACATTATTAGAGATAGAACGTATCATACACATACATGAATGAAAACAAATGTTGAGGATACTTCTTCACTAATAATGGTGGAACCGACATCATTTGAGGAAGATATTAAAGATGACTCATGGATTCCATCCATGAATGAAGAGTGGGATCATATTAAAAAAATAGAAATGGGATCTTTTTGAAGGTTAATAAAATTAAAATGTGATTAAAGAAAATAATATCTCTAAGAAAAAATTTAATGAGAATGTAGATTTAATTAAAAAAAAGTTTCTCTTGGTTTTTAATGGCTATTAATCAATTTAAGGCACTGGTGATGAAGAAAAATTTTCTATAGTAGAATAACTAGATTCAATTGGGATCTTTTTTTCTATTTCAATTTGATGAGGGTACTAAATTTATTATGTATATGTCATAACAACATTATTAAATGGTATTCCTATAGAACAAGTTCACCTCAAAAAACCAAAGGGATTTCAAATTGAAAATGATAAACAAACGCCTGAAATTAAATTTATATTTATAATTAGTTAATAAATAACCAAGATCATGGTATGATGGGATTTATTCATATTTTAAGCAGTCTCAATTAGAAAGTGGTGGTTTTGTTCATAACTTTTATATAAATACATCAAAGTAAAACATGTTTATTGTGCTTTTATTTTTTTATGATATCATATTTGGTAGAAGAAAGAATAAAACTATAGAATATTTTGTTAACCACATGAAATAAAAATTTCAAATATCTAGTATTGGTGAACTCATATACTTTTTGGGGTTATAGGTCATACAAAATAAGGAATGATCTTTCATCTCAAATGAAAAGTTGGTTAGAGATATGTGGAAGAATATAAAAATGGATTATTCAAAACCAATTATGTCATTAATTGTTTTTTGAATAATTCAAAGGAAAAATGAGGATGGTAAATCCTTGGACCACACCTTATACATGAGAATTATTAGAATCTAACATTATTTAACCAAAAAATGAGCTGATAAATTTTTTTAAACATGTTTAATGGATCATTTAGAGAGTAACCCAAAATAATAGAATTCACCAATAGTTAAATGAATCATAAGGTACATCCAAGGTAATATCAATTTTGGGTTTTTCCTTTTGTAATGGAAAAGAAAATGAATATTCTATATTTTATGATATGGATTAGGATGGAAATATGGTGGAAAAAATATACAATCAGTAGTGCATTATTTATTGGAAGTAAATTTGTTAGATGGATGGGTAAGAAGTAAGAAAACACCTCACTATGTGTGGAAGAAACAGAATATATCTCATTTACCAGGGCATGTGCTCAAGTTATATTGATTAAGTAATAATTAGAATGTATTGGTAAATATATGAATATTTTTATGGTCATATAATTTGATAGAAAGATTTTGATTGAGATCATAAATAATAATATTAAAAACTCTCATAAAAACATATAAAAATATGACGACACTTTATTAAAGAAAAGTTAGAATAATGATTGATCAAACTAGAGTATGTTGGAAATAATAAAAATGTGGCAGATATTATGACTAAACCATTAGCAACTCCTATGTTTGCGAAGAATTGATTGAACCTCAATGTTCAAACACCTCCCTATACTTGGGGAGTTTTATAAGTACCCCTCTCCCCCATGAAGTTAATTATTCATATCACATGTGATGTGATATATTTTTAATGGGGGGATATGATCCATGGGGTGTGTTGTACCGAAAGCATGTCATATGATCGATTATCTTTGAATTAATTATAAAAGGTGGAAAAGTTGGTGAAATTCAATGGAAGCATGTTAATATGGGAGATAATGGTATGAAGATATGGATAGTTATAGTATAACATGAATCATGTGATACTCTCACAAAATATTTTTTTCTATGTCAAATGTTTTTCACATAAAATTTGAGTGATAGATGAATTATTTTTTCCATTTTTAGTGGTTCTATGGCATTGAATTTCACTCTTTATTTTCAACAAACCCAAATAGAGGGAATTTTGGAACCAAGTTTCTATGGGATGGAGTTTTTTGTTTTGTTTATTGATAATATATTATAGGTTTTTCAAAGGATTTTTATTACCCTGAAAGTTGGTTTTAATTAGTTTGTGCGATGTCATTATTTTGTAGTGTTATTCAAATTTTTGGGGATGAGAAAACAGATGTTTTGGTAATTAAGTATTATGTTTTTAAGGAAAAAAATATGGTTTCTTGAGTGATCCAACATTCTTTGATGGCGGTCAAGCATGCATTCCATGTATTTGAGCTCAAAGCTTATTGACTTGAACACAGTCTGTATTGGTTGTTCGCAACTAGAAATGGGATCTCATAATGTAGGACCCAATAATTTTGGTCGACCGTGTACCCAAGTACACGTTATGCATGGGAAGTATACAATTTTAGAATTGTACTTTTTGATTCACTATGTATTCATGTAAATTGTCCCCCTAAGGAGTGAATGAATGTTACTATGCTAGGATTGAATAGTAAATCAAGGGATTAGAATTTGTCATGGGGGAGAGGGGTTCTACATATAAATACCCTAATAATCTATTTATTAAGGATTAATCAAATAATAAGGATGAAATGAAGTGTTTTTCAGAATACCAATAAAGGAAAGCTTCATCTGTGAATTTGGGACCATCTAGTGAGTACACAGTCTATGAGGATATGTATGTGGTCTAAAATTAAATTACATAGTGGAGTAAGGATTCATGTGAAATGGGTTCACCTAGTGTAATATGATGTCTATATGGTTGATTACGTGGTCTATAAGGGGATTTCATGGTCTATAATGTTTTTTAAGAAAAGGAGAAATGTGTCTCGAGGTTGTGGTGTATGAGGTAGAGTATACATTATGTGAAGGACAACGCATAGTCTGTGAAATTGATTATGTGGTGAATAATTTTCAATTTGGTTACTTTAGTTGTTGTTGATTCAGATATGTATTTTCACAATAAGATCATAGGTAAGTATTTATAGAGATCTAGGAACACATTAGAGCATCATAATATAAATTTTTGTGTTAGAAATAAAAGCATACATTCATAATGAAATGTAAGTGAACATTTAGTTATTAAATTGATGGAGATATTTTCCAATGCAGTGAGTAAGGAGAAGTAGATAGAGGTTATCTGATGGAGGTAGTGTGTTATCCCTAAATCCTTTATAACGATACTATTCTGTGAAGGATGTGACTATGACCGAAAAAAATTATTCCGTAAAAACCAGTGATGCATTGTTGTTCTGATAGAAACAATACAGTGTTGGTGCATACTCCTTGGACTAGCCTTTTATGTTGAAAAAATAATAAATAGTTTAATTTTGTGTCTTATTTTCTTTATACGTGTTTTTTATTGTGATTGAATGAAATAGGTTTAACACATTCCTAAAAACTTGGGGACAATATAGTAAATAATAAGAAGAAAATTTTGACACCCATGTTCACCCCTCTCCAATCAGGTTTTCATGAGTTTCAAAACTTTTAATATTAATGCAATGATTAAATTCAATTATCATAGCTAAACAACTACTAAAATGATTGTGTTCTTAAAATGTATTATTATTGAATAATTATATTTTTATGTACAATGTATTTTATTCAAGGAATTGAGAATATTATTAAATAATGATAAAATGTATTGTCGATATGAAGAATATATTTAAAAAAAATTAATTTTAAATTTGATAGGAAATAATTTTGAGGACAATTAATATTTTAAAAAAGTTATTTTACTATTACAATAATTTTCATTTTATTTTATGTTCCCATTTAAAAGTATAATTTCTAAATTTTTGGAATTTAAATTTGATAAAATGAACTTCATTTTTTAAATTATAATAGATTTTTTAAATTATGATAATTTTTTGGGTTTTTTCAAAAAATATTGAATTTTGGGAGAATAGTAAAAAACACCATTTTTACAAATAAATGGATTTTATCAAATCAATAGGTTATAAAAATAAATTAAAATTTATGAAACCTATTTTTAACGATATATTTATTTTATAAGAAACATTATATTATTAAAAATATTTTGTTTTAATATAAAACCCTAAATTTTACATCTTAGAATATAAGTTATATTTTTATATAAAACTATTTTTATTTCTTTTTACATTTTTTAGTTTAGAATAAATGTTCACATCCATTTAAAATAATATCTAATAAAATTGATTTCATATTTTTATTCTAATTTTCTAAATTATTCTATATGGTCCATTTTATTTTTATGAATAAAAGAAATAAATCACTTATGTAAAAAATAGTTTCCATAGTAAAAGGCAAAATCATAAAAGAGTTTTGTATGTAAAAAATAAAAACATGTTAAAAACATGTATTCAACTTCATTTTGTACCGATTTATCCACCTTAAATTATCCAGGACACTATGTTTCTCAAATTTGTATACACTTTAAATGTTGAAAATTATTTCTTTTTTATATTATGAAATTATATTTACAAAATTGAATTTCCTTCACTTGTGGAAGGATCATTGTACCACCCCCATAAAAGATACATTAAAAATAAAATTATCCCATCTATTATGCATCCATTCATTGAAAAATAAACCTCTCTCATATTATTGATCTTATGGTCCTTAAATAATTCCCAAATCACTTCTAAAACTAGAGGGTTTCTTAGAATAAATCAAATTCATTTACATAATTATTTTATCATTTATAATCATTATTCCCTTTATTATGATTTTAAATATTATTAAATAAATTTGAACCATTATAATATAATGAAATAAGTATTATAAGTAAACTAAAATGTTTTTATATTCATGTATTAACCATTATATACATTTCCCTTTCTAAAAAAAGAAAACATTGTTCATGTTGCGTGCATACTACTGATTCCCTAAACGATGTGTTTTATTATCATAAATACTTTATATGGATGATTTAAATGAATAATTTAATTAATAAATATGGTTATTATAAAATTATTAGTATTATAAAAATATAAATCAATTTCTATCTTTTATCTATTCAATGGAAACTGTAAAAGTCATTTGTGTGAACGAGCGGACTAGCACCCCCATGAGTGACATATTTCAATTTAAATCACTACCATACTTAAATTATAATAATAATGTATTTAATGAATTAAAATTATGTTTATGACACTATTTTATTTCTTTAATGGTTACATTTATATTTAAATCATTATTAATATTCCATCTTATGTACGTAAATAATTATAAAACAAACTCAATGTTGATTCTGTCTTCATAAATTGTGAATAAATATTTTATAGAATTAAAATAAAACTTTATATATAATATAAAAACTATTATAGTAACTTTTAAAGTAAAACAGTTATTAACTTCTTATCAAATAAAGATAATATATTTTTGCATTTTAAATTGTGTGTGAAACAATCAAAATTGCTAACAATATAATGATGAAAATAAACTGTAGATAATTAATAAATATATAATAAATGATTATAATTGAAGATTATATAGGTTAATAGATATAAATAATGATAAAAATTGGTTTTTAAGATGGTTATGTTTATTATATAGTATTTTTAGGAGCCTTTGTTGCTGTTTTTAGTAAAACGTAAGGCGTTTTCTTGACCTGGCTTCTTTTCTTATGTCATAATTATTCTTATTGGGATATTATTGTACAATATTGTTTTTTATATATTATGACGATGTTTTATTTCATTTCTTCTTTATTTTATGTGGAATTAAAGTTTCACATTGAAACATATTTTTTGATGGATTTCATTCTTCATAAATTTTTATGATAAAAAAATTACTTGTATCCTCTTTAAATTCACTCTTTCTTATCTATATCTTTATTAAATTCCTTAAAATGTTATCCATAATAATCCTGAATTTAAAATATGTGTTATTTTTTGTTATCTTAAATTCAATCTTTACTTGTTTTTTATTGGTATATTTATCACTCTTTTTATGATGTTACTTTCAATAAATGTATTTTTAATATTGAAATAGTTCTTTTTTCCTTTCATGGTTATGTTTTATCTTCCAATACAATTTCCTTCAGAAAAACATTATATATTTTTTAAGGATTATTTATAAACATTTCTTATTAAATAATGTTTAAAAAATTATTCCAATAGATTTCTCAAAAATTATCTTTTTTAAAGTGCCTTATAACATCATCTCTTTACGATAATGTCAAAAAATATTTTCTGAAGACATTTTCTAAAGTTTTTCTTCTATTTTCCTCATTATATAAAAATGATACATCTCTTATGGATTCATGCTTTATAAATCTCCTTTTGAATTCAGTTTTGAAATAATTATTTTCTGTGATTGGATTTATGTATCAATCTATCTAATTCTTGAATTAATTTTATTTGATACCATTTAGAAATGATACAAACCCTATTTTCTTTCCATGGGTTCCTTATTATGTGTTGAAAAATTATTTTATATGGAACAAATGTGTAGGTATGATGATGTATGGGAACCTATATCAATCCTAAAATTTATTGGTTAATGTTTTATATCTCATGAGATAATTAGCCATGAACATACCTATATTTGTTCACAACATAAAGGGTGGAACTTTTTTATATGATTTCTAGATAAAGGGTCTTACTTATTAGATATAATCACAATATGATGATTACATGTGATTATATTTGTGTTATGGTTCCTTGTTATACAATATTTCGAATGTTTTCTACATTACTATTTCATATTCTTATGTTATTTTCTTGGAATCATGAATATTATATCACAGTTAACTATATTTATGTCTTGGTATATGTTTGATACATTTGAAATTACATGTACTTATGTTTTATAATATAGAAAACTTATATTATTGCATAGTTTTCTATTGATTAAATAATTATCCCAAGATCATGTTTTTTCACTTGCTAATGATCTAACCCTTGGTTATGGGTTGATAATTTTTCCCTTACTGAGTGGTTGAGATTACCTATTTCTTATGTTTCCATTCCCCAGGTTACGATGATTCGTGTAACTTATGAGATGTCTAGATGGGGTTTTAGTGTGGTTTTATTATAGATAAATAATTACAAGTATTGTTAAATAAGTTCCTTATGTATATAATCTTCAAGGACACTAAAACATTGGTTCTTGTGATAGTGTTATTATTTGTGAGATTTTATTTTTAACTTATAGAAATGATGTAAAATATAGATATATTTAAAAGTGGTCATATAAAATACTCTATTTCAATACCTGCTTTCATCCAGGTACCTTAACCTATGGTTAACTAATAACATTTCTCCCATTTACCATCACTGAAGTCCCTTTTCAAACTATTTATTTCCCAAGTGTTCCCACTAAAGTATTTTTCACACAACTCATTTATCTAAGGTAAGATATTAGAATTTTGAAATTCATACTCCATTTTCGACACCGTTTTCATGAAACTATATCCATGAAACTACCATCACTTAAAATTTTATTATTGAACCTCCATCACACAACCTCTACACAAACATGTCATTCTACTCAATTACATCTCATGGAATAATCCTCACACTGATGTCTTTTCCTAGATAATTCCATAATCTCCATTTTGTACAAGTGTTGTCCCTCATGAGAGCTTTGTATTAAGAGAGAGCCTTTGATATTTGGAAAAATCTTTATTAGTTCGTAATTATGTGGGTTAACTGATATTTATAGTCAAACTCCAACCTTTAAAAATCCATATTTCAAAATATGTATTTCAATAACTCAACTTCTATTGTAGTTTCCTAGAATAAAACTATTTTCTTAAGAATAATTGAATAGAGAGAACCCTCTTAACTAGTGTGCATCCAGACCAACATTCACCCTTGATTAACATGATTCCTGACAAGAATAGAGGGGTTTGACAAGCATGGAGTATCTTCTATTTGTGTGAAAGACCAAAATTTGTATTGAAACAACTATGCACTTCCTCTAATAATTTTTTTTAATACCAACTCCCTTTGTCATCAAACTCCTAGAAAAACTTGTCAATCCAATTGACAACACATACACCATCTCCAACTCAAATAACCATTGTTAAAAAATTAACCCCCTTTGGATTTTTTTCCAATCAAAAGTGAAATGTAGATCTGCACACATAGTACTACTTTCATATTATAATGGAATATACCATCCAAAAATATAAGTATATGTTAGAATTACATGGTGTAGAAACAAGAGTTTAAGAGTTAATTTCGTTCCTCTAGACATTTTTTTCTAGAACTCCCCCTAGATTATAAAGCAATCAAAACACATTACTTCATTCCATGTGGATCATATCTACCCTTGAATTTTATACCCTATAATTCCCCTTGTATAGATAATCTTAGTAATCACAAAACTTTTCACTTATCACTAACACAACTTTATAGAAGAAATAGTCAGTATCTATTCTTTTACATTGATTCCCATTAAATTAAACCAAATTCATTATACCCCTTTAATGATAAACCCAAATGGAATGTACCTTCCAAATAAGAAACACGTCCTATAAATATTTAGGTAAAAATGGGGAGAAGATAAATATCTGAACCTCCACAAGTTGATGGAGGTTGATAAAGGATATGTTTCAACCTTTTATTCTCAAATATAAGGGTTTCTAATATCATACATATGATTTCTTTTAATGGTTCATTAATTCCATAACTTTCAATTGAGACCATTTTATTCTCTACCTTTTCTATAATAAATTGATACATGATCGCGATATTTCAGGTATGGGAAAGTTATAATAGACTTTTAATGAGATTAATTATACCCTAGTTATCATTAAATATCACTATATATATATATATATTTAATTCATAACCAATATATTTTAACTATCTCTTTATATATAGAAGTGAATTTTGTGCTTTGATTATAGTAATGCATTCATACTCTTTCATTCTTAGTGAAGTACTTTCTATATTTTCTCTAAACTAGCAAACACATTTATTTCTAATTTAGAATGCACTAGCACTTTTGTACATTCATTCCACCACATATCCAACCTAGTCCACTTTATAAAATGATGATAACACATGATTATTCCTATTATCAAAGAGAAATAAAAAATTATCAGTACCCTTGAAGTACATTATGATTCCTTTAATTGATACGGTATTCTCTTCCTTCAGTTTACATTAGAAATAGACCAATAAACATGTTAGAAATATCATATTTGGATTGTTTTTCATCAAATATAGAAATTTACCAATTATATTACTATACATAGTATGATCCAAATATTTCCTATCCTCGTGCTTACAATGTTTTCTTCTAATAAAAATTAGTGTTAAATTTTTTTAGAGTCATTCATTTCCAATTAATTCAATACATCTCCCATATAATAATCTATATGGATAAAAACGTACATATCTTTATTAAAAAAAATATCCCTAGAAAATTTATAAGATCACCAATAATAGAAATATAAAACATATAACTCATTATACTATAAAATTATGATATTGATCTATACCTACTTCTATAAATTATGATGTCATCCATATAGAGCAGCATTTTGAACATTTGATCCATGGGTGTTTTCATATAAATATTGTTATTAACACCATACCTTTTTGAATTTCATCTTATTTATGTGAAATTGGATATTATTATACCATTATCATGATGCATGTTTTTTAAAGTAAGAGTCATTCTTTAACCTACACCCTTTAATTTCTTAATTTTATACTTGGAATCCTACTAGTTGTTTAACATGGACCTCTCATTGAAGCACATTATTCATGAATATTATATTTAACATGCATATAAAAAATATCAAAACATCATAAAATCCCCATATCTAAGAAGATTTGGATCAACTAAATATGGGACTCTGGTGTAATTGATTCTTCAATATTGAATCCTTAAATTTCTTTATAGCCTTTACATACTGTCCATTCCTTATTTCAGATCACATTATCATGTTCTTAAAATTTATTCTTGATGATAAATTATATTCAAATCACATTGTGATATTCTGGCTCATTCACAAGTTCCTAAGTTTAATTTTTTTTCAAATTTTTAACAACCTCTACCCATTTTACACTACAATACTTATATTTCACCTCAATATGACATTAGGAAGACCTACCCATACACCAAATTCCATCAACTAGAAGTGTGGGTCTAAGGTATCCCCATAGGGAGACTAAACCCCCATAACTGAGTGTGAACTAATATATAAATAACCAAACATCAATATCACAATAATAATATTCATTGTATATGGAATCAATAATGCATGATCTTCTATATCAAATGTAAATGTGGAAGAATGTATTTATACAGACACATATTCATGCTAACAAATATCAATTGATTTCCCACTAGTCTAGTCACAATACTCTAAATGAAATAAATATGATTTTAGACACCAAGAAATGTGTTTCATGAACTTCTCTATATAATTAAATACATGAACCTTACTTACACACAAAATGATATGTTTGAGGAAAAACATGTCGTTAGGCCGAATATAGAAGATTGGATTTTCATGTGCCATAACCCCAAAAGTCCTCAACTGTGCTCAAACAGTTTATGGTGTGACTCTCCATTTCTCATGCAGGTCAGTGATGGTAGAGAAGGGACCATCCTGAATCCCATAATTGATTCCAAATAGGGGTGCAGGGCACATCCCCCACGGTATAGATAAGTATGATAACCAAGGCGGTTAGATCATCCCCCCACCCCACCCCACCCACGCGATACACCTACGCACTAAGAATCCAACGAATGCCCTTCCTATGTAGCCCAATGCACATCCCCCTACGCTGAGGACATTTATCAAAGGCCTATGTGGAATTATAAAGTTCGAATCCCAACACAAAAAACTTATGGCACAGACCTATTCTCTTGAACTACATCAGAAGATTCTTTTAAACCAGCCCCCATCTTTGCCTATAAATAGGACCCCTGGGATCCCCATTTGGAGAGATAAAAATGGATGAAGAACTCTTGAATCTCCCATTTCATAGCTCCTTCACCCAGGACCCCCTATTTATCTCAGATAGCTCTCTAAAACATGATAGAAGAGTGAATTGAAAGGTAAAAACAAGAATAAAGTCCCTTATGGGTCTAAAAATACAAGATACTTGTTTGAGGACCAACCTTCCATAAGAAGAAGTAACCTATGCCAGGTCATCTCCTAATGCAAAGTCCTACGTGAGATTCTTCCAAGGACATCAATGGACTCCCATGGTTATTAAGTTAAAAAACATCACCCCATTTGTTTTTATACCTATAATCTATTTCCCAAGGCATATGAACATTTCATATACTTAAACTTTCTATATTAATCATTTATCAATTCCTCCTAGGACTTACGCATCATAACTATGTGGAATACCTGTGCAGACCACCTAAAGGAGCTATCATTTAAGACCTATTTTATGCTACTTAGGAAAGGGTCTCCCCTTCCATTGCTCCATTTCCTAAAAGTGGCCTTGTTGAAAGATCCAAAAAGACCTCCTGATTTATCAGACCTATAGTAAAGGCACATCAGCATGTCTGGAATTTGGATTTCGATATCTATGGTCAGTGGTTTCCCACACATGGCTTACCAGAGGGTATGGATTCACATAGTTTCTATAGATTTGGATATCCCTGGTCACATAGACACTTTCCCTGGAGAACATGTTGTAGAGTTTCCAATCTGATATTATGGGGATAGGAATCTATTTTCCCCTCATTGACTTTATTACTTGGAGCCTCTGATCCCTAATATGAATAGTGAGGATCACACTGGCTTTTCCCTTCCATAGGGAATGATATCCTCCTACCCCTACAGGACCCATTTTATTGAATCCCTCATGGAGTAAGCTCATATCCTTTCGGTTTTGACCCAATGACATTCACTATCATTTCACATTGAAGGTTTCATTTCTCTAGGCCCTCATCCACCATCGCCCTGGTTTCTTTCTCCTTAGGCCTGACCTCTTCCATCAATAGAGGAGAAATTTTATGGTTTGATAAATCATTCACATCCTCTTGCTTCTTACACTAATCATTACTCACATGAGATTATATATTTTTGATGATCACAACATTCCCAAATTCACCCCAACATCTTGAACTATGAGAACTCAGAATCACATCATAATTGGAATACGTAGGAAACCTTTACCTAGGGCCTGATTTCAATGGGAATCCTCCTCATGAGTCCAACCCAAATTCCTTTAGTTTAGGATTCATCCTTAGGAATAGACCCCTTATTATGTCCCCTTGAATCTCTGTGATTTAAGTCATCTCTCAAGGAACCTGTTACAAGGCCATCCTCTTTAGGAGTTAGCCCAAATAATTTCTCTCAAATTTCCATACTCTCCAGTGAGACTTGCTAAAATATATGGTATTTGATTACCATTCAAACATGATACGTAGGAAGATTCCCTGAGGTTTAATCCCAACACTCCAAATCAGCCCTTTTATCATTGGTCCACATTCCCACCAGGGTCTAATCTAAATTGGAATCTCATATCCTTTTCATGTTCCTTGGGCCACTTCAACATAATTCCCACACCAAGATTTTTCTAGGAACCTTCCACATATATATCCTTACTAAATGACATTAAACTATACGGTTATGTCCTTATCACATGACCATAAAATGTATGATGTTTCACATTAAGTGGTACCTAACTAAGAGGGTTATGATTCCTTTTAAGATGATACATAGGTATCCCATCTATTGGTATGATCCCAACATAAAAAAAAACTTTCTTCTCCTAGGATGATAATAAAATCCAAAGTAATGTTTTGTCTCCCTAGATGATGATAAATTCCAGAGTGACATTCCTCTACCTGGATAACCATAAATTCCATAGTTCCCCACTAAGTGACTTAAAAATTAGTATCTTTCTAAGAATGACTAAAGAATCTCTAAGTATCATGTAAGAGGATACAATCAATGGAGAACCTCAAATACATACAGATATCTCAGTTAATGAAGAACCTTGAATACATATGGATGATTCTGAATTCCACACATTCAAAATAATTGATTTCAAATTCAAATTAAAACCTATATTGATCTTGGTAAATGGATAAGGATTTAGTAAGATATATTAAATCTATAACAGTGTTCTGAAATATGAAATAATTCCCCCCAAAAGTGTGTGATGAACCCGACCTCCCATTCTCTCGACTAATGTGAGTCCTTAAGTATCGTAGGTCAACAAACCTAACAAATGCTTGCCTTTATAAAGTAGGTCCATTTAGATAAATAACTATTGGGTATTTCTGATTATATAAATAAATTTTATGGAAATTGTCCATAAGCAATGATTCCTAAACCAAACACACATTCCAAGGGAAACAAAAAAATGGAAAATAGAAGTGAATATTTAACCAAGGTGAGAGTGTTTCCCATTAGTCAGGACCCTATAAATTGATAAAATATGCCCAGAAAAGGTAATCCATCATGCATGTGTTCATCCAAAAAATGCTACTTTTTCTAGATTTCATTGTTTTTATTTTTCATATATACATACACTTTCATCCAAGAACTCCCTTCATTCCAAATGGATCCCTTCATGTTTCCCCCAAAAATGTCACGATTGTTGCTCAAGATGGATCCTCTACCACCCGAAGGATGGATTCACTAAATAAGAATCTTCAACATTGGGTTTCCAATGCACTGGTCTAAGAGTACCGTCAACATTGTACCATTCCAAACTTTTATATTTCCTAATTGGTCCTCGAGGTCAAGAATGACCCCCAATATTCTGGTCAATGACGAATGGTGGTCTATAAGAAGATGGTACCAATATCCATCTTCAACCATTTTGGGTGTTTATCCTAGGAATGCAATCACCAATCCATCCTATATTCTAGGGTCGTCGACCAATGGGCCACTCATGGCCTCGTCCCAAAGACACAAGGGTCCTTCTCAGAGGCTCTTTCTAACAATCACCACCACCAATGCCGCATGGTATCAAACCCTCAACATGATGAGGGTGTTGTCTTTGGATATCCAGATCAGTTCCCTCAGTCCCGGGAAAGAAAGAAGAACCACCAAGGACAATATCCAGTTAACAGGGTGAATGTTTCTACCTTTTTTCCCTCCAGGGAAGTCCATCAACCCATCTTGGTGGAAAATAGTGAACATGCACATACACTCATATTCCTAAACTCTGAAATCCATCAAAATCACCTAGCAGCACCCAAAAAATCCCACTATTTCAATCTATTAGAGTACCATGAGTAGCCACAAACACCTGATTACAATTTATCCTCCAGTTAGAAGACTCCTCTGGCTGCATTCAAGGAAGCTCGCCAACCAAATGTGTAGGTAACTTGGAAAGCATCGATGATGAACCTAGGGAAGACTCAACTCTCTTCCCCGGAACATGATTATTGTTAGTATCAACTTATAAGAAAGTAATTATAGAATAAAGTATATATACATACTCCAGATACAAAATGTATGTATATTCCCATTTTGGCTACTGAAGTGGCCAAACACATTTTGGAAATGGTGAAAAGTCATACACAAATTCATTCCCATATCCAAGAAGCTTTCTGAATTATCATATTGGTAACTTCAGTAGTAATAGGGGGAAGAACATATAATATTATCCCCATACCTAGGATTACTCATCAGCATGCCATCCCAGAGTAGATACACACCTCTGTTCCAATCCATGAGTGATATGGGGAACACTCCCCCATATCATATGGATAACCATATCGGAAACATGCACACATTCTAATTAGTGATTATCATCCAATTATGATGGCCACTCCAAGGCAGGAACATACACCTTCCAATGATAAAAACTTCTCCCAGCAAGTGACCCCAACTATGTGTGAGAGAGCATCTAAAATGAAGTCTCACTTAGTAGAGTTGGATAATAAAGAGTTGATCTATGATTTGGATCCTCTTAATTCCAGAGTTATTGAACCACTCGGATTCATATCTATTGCAGCTCAAGATCCTACCCTCCCATTGCCAAATTATGGGAGTAGTAACATTAGTTATAATGTTCCTCATCTGTCACTTCATCATAAAGAATTTCTTCAATGCAATTCATTAAATATTAGGAAATTATCAATTTATGAGAGCCACAAAAACCCTCTATGGGACCAAAAGACCAAGGATAAATTGAATTTATCTCTTGCTGTAATCCAATGGTGGTCCTCCCCATGATGGAATTCTCTGTGAAAGTCCTCTTCACAGTAGTGATTCACATTGTCAAGGGAACTCTCCAACTGATAATGTAGTGATGAGAAGGCCCTCTTATCTTGAGGCAATTTAAAACATAAGGCCATTCATGTCTGATGCCTTTTTATTTTTAGGTGAAATACTTTAGCAGCCAAAATATTTCCAAAGGAAAAGGTCATTCTCCAAACCTCCCTTTGTTCATTTTCCTTCTAATATAGCAGATTCAACACCAATTGGTCTCATTTCTTATGGTAAATAAATTGGGAAGAGTCCACATAGATCGAACCTAGATTAGAAACCATAAGAAAAAGATGAATATGATATTTTGAACATTAGAAAAAAAAACTAGCTAAGGCTAAAATAGTAGTGATGTTATGGCCTTTGGTCACCTCTCAATACAATATTCCTGAGATGTTGGAAGAAGACTGTATTCATGGTATTTTCCTCAACATATGGATGAATCTTAATTATATAAAAGACAATGTATTCCCATATGATGAATATCAAAGTCATTTCAAGGAAATAGATGTGTTGTAGTGAAAAATTAACTTGGTATCTCTCTAGGTTTCTCGATATCCAATGATTGAGAAGCAACAGAAGGCCCTTCAATGTGAATGGATCGATGCATTAAAGAGGTTGTAAAAATTGATCATAGAAGCCCCATCTGGTGTCTATAATAGAGGATGGGGTGCACATAGAGAATTGAATTTCTCTGTTCTCCAAAGCCAAAAAAATCCCTTTAAATGTGGTCTCATGTAATGTTATTGACCAAATCCAGCTACAACAATCCAATTTTGTTCATGACCAAAGAGATATTCAACAAGTACATGCCTCAACTAGCTTTTACCAAAGTCATGACCAAATAGGGAAAGATATTGCTATAATTTTTCATCAAGAATATGGAAACACTAAGCAGGCTTCCAACATAGAGGGTTTCATTCATCAGATTGCACAAATCTCTGAAATAGCACAATGGTCTTTTGAAATAGGCAATTTATTTTGGTGCCTGATAATTCACCAAGCTAACATTCAGACTAGAATTTTGTAAAATTAGAAGAGAATCTTCACATGAGTCATCTGTATTAGTTCATAAACCACACCAAACTATATGGTTGGGGGATTTTTTAACCTAATATTCTGAGTCAACAAACAGAACCCAAAATATTGACAAAAAAGTATAGGAATTCCCCAACCCATAAGGCTGGGGATTTTTCACATTCACAATTACATCCTCAGTGGAAGTCAGTTTTCTCCTAGTTATGATAGAAACCAAAAATTTAATGCACAACTAAACTATCTTGGGATTCCCTTCAGAATACTATTTGAAAAATTGTTACCTGGGAACCAACAAATAGGATAACAAAGTCTCATTGAGTATGAATAAAAAGGTGATTTTACAAAGATACTGATATAATTCCATCAATTCATTATGAATCGGTGAATTTCATTAATTCCATTATGGAATATACTATAGAATATGATTACATTTAAAGGGGATCAGAAGAGTAAGTTCATTTTCTTGATATGATTCACATCGAAGAAAATAAAGGATGTGTGCGTACAATAAATCATAGGATTTCCCAGAATCAAAGTGTTCCCTCAGATAACCTACATCCACCTTTTCGGAAAAATATAATACAGATAAAGGTACTGGCCAAATCATTTATCACCTTCCAACTGGATAAGTTTAATCACTTTTTCTTTAGGAAATATTTTCCCAACAAGAAGAGGAGATGAATGAGTTAATAAGACTCAATGCAGAGTTACTTCAAAGTAGCATTCCATCTAGGAATGCCAAACAAGAGGATCCTAATATTTAACTTCTAGTAGGATATCCTTATAAAAGAGAGTTTTTTGCAACAGCTAGTTTGAATAAGTAATTCCCTCTATAGGGAAAAAAATCCAGATCAAGGTGAGTCAAATCTTTATAGGCATGTCCCCATAAGTTATCCATGATAAATACTCACAGCACCACCATCGGTGGTCCTACCAGTTTCTTCACTAGTTCAAGATCTAGCTGTTATAACTATATAGGTCCCATCTTAGCCATATATTCCTCAAATGCTTATGAATACCATTGAGTCATTTACTAATTGATTGGAGACTGTGGAAGTATAGTGTGCACTGATACAACTGGAAAAGAAGGATTACCTCAAATGGGTTGATCTGATTCCTCCCCCATGAAACTTTGGGATACCAAATTTTCAATCATTATTGGTTCATGAGATCTAGAACAACACTTGACACATTTTGGTCTCACTCTGATCCCATGATGGGTACCCACATCAATAAGAAGTAGTAATGCTCAGAATTTTTGTGTAATCACTACAGGGGCCATCCTTTTTCTCGTATTCAATTTTGTAGTCTCGATCGATTACTGTATGGAAATTCCTCCATCATAAATTCCTTTTAAAATTCATCTAAATGTTGTAGAAGATAACAATTTTAGATCTTACAAACTGCTAAAAAATAGATAATTAAAGAGTTCCGGATTTCATTTCGCAGTGGGAAGGATTAACATACTCATTCAATATACCTATCCCTCAAGAAGAATTATAGCACATTTATTTTTCCAAACATCATGATGAATTGTGCACACCATTAATCCCTATTAAGTACATAATATAGTATAGATACCTGGCATAGATTTCTCAACAATAGAAAACTCCATAACATATATTAGATCCCAATACTGAGTAATTACATCAGCTTTGGGAATGAGAACATGAAAAGCATAGGACGGTCTAGTTACACTCTAGAAATAACCTATACAAGATTCTACATCAAATGCAAAATCATACTATATTGATACACCTCCTGAACGGAAGTAGCAATGAATGCCTAATCATGATGATCAAAAATATTAAAGGCGGAGAGAGTTTGATGAATTTAAGAATGTGGTCTATTCTTTTTGAAATTACCAAGTCCCCTACTACATCATCTCAACTTTGGAAGACAATTTAATCTAGTTAACAAGGCACATGAAGCCATAAAAAGAAGCAGATTAGGATCTCCCAAATTATTACCCCTTTTATCAAATGTTGTGGAACCCCATACATAAGTGTCTTCATAAAGACCACCTGAAAATATGGTTGAATCAAGATAGTTTAAGCTGAAAATTTCACTGGCCCTAGTAGAATGTAATACTTCTACCAATCTATAGGAGAAAGGTGAGTTGTAGGATGTCAAAAGAAATAATGAGTAGAAGTTTAATGGTTGAATAGTCATTAAAATGATCAATCAAACTAATTACAATCTATCAACACAGTTGAAAAAACCTACAATGCCTCCGACCACTTCAACCACATCCAAGCCATCATCATCAAAATACAATTTTTTAAAAGGCCAAACCTCAAAGAAGAAATCTGGTCTGATAGATATAGAGTAGTCAGAAGAAGATGATCACATATCATGGCCAAAGTTTCCCTTGATATTGGAAGATTTCATGCCATCTATCTCAAAAAGAAGAGGCACTACCCCACCAAATGGCACAACTACAATCAGTCTGTCAGGAAGAATCCTCATCATATGAGGAGTTGATATTTAGTTCTATTAATATTATTCACATAATATACCCCTAGAAAAATGATGATTCTAATTATGAACCTGAATTCCATTTAGTTGATATTTAGGTCGTCAATGTTAAGGATACAGAGGAAGATGAGGGTATTCTAGAATCCACTATTTCAATTACACCCCTACTTGAACCATTTATGTAGTAGAAACTCATGGGATATACCTTTAGAAGTATCAGCAAGAACAAGTAAATTCTCCCAAACATGACACAGACGGGAAACCCGTGGATTACTCTTCACAACAAGATTAGGCATCTCAAAAAATTTACTATGGAGATGGAGGAAGTCTATTCCTACGAGGGATAATGTTTTAGTTGAGATCAGCAAGGAGATTGTTCGAATGGAGGAGCATCTGGAGCAAGAATGGGATAAAATCCTTTTTGCTGAGTTAAGTCTAAAAAAATATCTTCTATCAGATTCTATTCTGAGACAGGAACGACTGGCTAGAGAAGGGGCTAGAATCCAGTGGCTTCGGGAGGGGGACCGTAACACTGGCTTTTTTCATGCTTGTATTAAGGAGTGTCACTGTGTTCAGAGACTGAATATTAGAAGGGAGGATGGATCTTATTCTACAGATCGTGATGAGGTTGGAGTCATGGTCAAGGATAGTATCCAATCCCTTCTGTCAGGGCCTAATCCTGGATGGAATGGTGGGTACCCGAGGGGCGATGCTGAAATTTTTGAGTCAATTCCGAGGTGCGTTTCAGAGGAAGTCGATGCATGTTTGAGAAGGAATCTGGAGGAGATTAAAGTCTATGAGGTTGTTTAGACTTTGAGTCTGGAGAGTGCACCAGGGCTTGATGGCATCCTAGGGTCCTTCTATAGGGCGGCTTGGGATATAGTAAAGGGGGATTTAGTGAAGGCAGTGCAGGATTTTTTTTAGGGTTGGAACTTGCCGCATATAGCATGTGCAACCAAGATGGTGATTATTCCAAAGATTTATAATCCTCATTCAATTGACCAATAATAGACTATCAGCATGTGTAATATGTCATACAAGGTTTTGGTCAGCATTCTCAATAAAAGGATGGCATCGCACTAGAATACTTGGGTGTCTCCGGAACAACATGGATTTATCAAATGGCGTACTATTCAGGGGCAATGGGAGTGGTGCAAGATGTGGTTGGAGATTTTAACAACAAGACTTTTGGGGGTAACTTAGTGATCAAATTATACTTGATCAAGGCCTATGACAGATTGGAATGGGGTTTCATCTTAAGGGTGTCGGCATGCATGGGATTCTCCAATTGGACGATTGATTTACTTTTTTGTTACTTCAGTTCGGCCTGGATTTCAACATCATTCATGGGAAAAGTTTGGTTTTTTCAAGTCGTGCAGAGGACTTAGGCAAGGATACCTTCTTTATCCCACCCTATTCATCCTCTCCCAAAATGTCTTCATCTACTATATAAATCGGGATATTCTCTTGGGTACAGTTTTTCCGTACTGGAATCAGCATGTAACAAGGGGTATTTCTCATTTGATGTTTGCAGATGACACTGTTTTTTTATCAATGGTAGTAGAAGATCAGTGCAGGGGATGAATGGTCTTCTAGAAGAATAATGCATGTGGAGTGGTCAGGTGGTGAACCGGGGGAAAATCTTGTTTTATACATCTAAGCATATCATAGAGAACATGGTTAGAAATCTTAAAGATAGCTTGAACATGAGCTGGGGATCCTTTCCTGTGGAGTAACTTGGGACACAGGTTAGCCCTCACTCTCTCAGAATTCAACATTTTGACTAATTGGTTGCTAAGATCACAGGGCGCATCTTCAATTAGAAGAACATATTTTTATCATTTTGTGGGCGAATTACCCTTGTGAATAATGTTCTTGTTTCTATTCCCATGCATGTTATGTCCACTTTGATGGTCCCCAGTAGTGTTATTACAAACATGGAAAGGATAATGGTTTCCTTCATATGGGACGGGCAGATGGAAGGTAGGCATCACTGTGCGTCTGGAAAACGTCTTGGAAAACCCCTCTCAGACAGGGGCATTAATATGAGGAGTGTCTCTTTGACCATGCAAGGTATGCATGCTAAACTTGCATGGGAGGATATGGAAGGAAGAACAATTTTGGGTAATACAATGCAGGGAAAATATGGAGTTAATGTGAATGAGAAGAGAGTACGACCCTCTAAGATTTGGAAACTGATTCACCCTTACTTGGAGGTCTTGCATCAACACTCTAGGTGGATGGTGGGAAGTGGTGGCATTAATTTCTGGATGCAAGATTGGGGGGTTATGAGGTTGTGGTTTCCAGGTTTCCCCACACCAATTATATCGTTCTGAGAGGCTAGTGGGAATTCTGGTTTTATTCAGGCCATTTTTTGATGATAGTCAACGGGCTATTTTCAATAGCATTGTTATCAATTATGAGCATGATAATCTCATTTTTACAAGTTGTTCATCAGGTGTGTTTTCTTTAAAGGCTTTTTCTCGGGTGAGGAGGGATTCAAATGATGTTGATACTTGGGGGGAGACTATGTGGTGCAAAGAGGCCCCTTCTAAATTTAATTTCTTATTATGGCGGGTAAGGAACCGCGCCTTGTCTAATGATGATAACATTCAGTGTATGGGTGTTAGCTTTGCCTCCAGGTGTTGGTGTTTCTAGGAGCCCAAAAAAGAATCTTTGGGGCATTTGTTTTTAGAAAGTGAATGGTCCAGATGGATCTGGTCATTGGTTGGTGCTTTCACGGGGTGGAATGGACAGGGAGGGATGGTGGAACTCTTCTTAAGTGCATGGTTTCAAGGGGCAAGTGATCACGGACCTGAAAGGAAGGCCCGGTCTGTTTTGGTTTTAGCAGGATACTGGACCCTTTGGAGAGCAAGAAATGAGGCGCGGCACAAAAATTTCAAAGATACCCAATAAATTATTACTTTTAAAATGCAGAACTTGTTGCAGGACTTGGTTTGGGTGTGTACTGGCTACCATGATGCGCCTTCGATGAAAGCCATGCTGCCCGGTTGTTTACTGTCCAGCCGAGGTAGGGTGTTGGGACATGGGCACTGAGTATGCTGGCATCCCCTACAATTCGGATTAAAACACAACACGGATGTATCTCTTGTAGGGGGAGATGAGGGGTGGCGGGGTCATTCAGAACTGGGCAGGGTCTGTTTTTTCAGCATTTTCTGCTTTCAATGGCAGGGGCGATGTTTTCCAGGCTGAAGCGCAGGCTATGCTCACGGGTTTGGAGTTATGCGAGAAGCAGAATATAAATCTTAAAGCGGTGGAAACAGACTCTTTAATGATATTCAAATCATTATAAGGTACAGGTCGCGTTCCATGGAATAGTTTTTATATCATCAGAAAGTGCAAGCAGATTTTGGGGAACTCTATTGATATCAATCATACATGGCGGGAAGGGAATCAGGTGGCAGTCTTCTTGGCATCCATAGCTGCACCCAATCAGAGTATGTCCTTTTTCCGTAATATAGGTTCTTTTCCTAGTGAGGGGATGAAGTTTGTGATTAATGATGCTTTGGGATTGCATTTTTTTCATCCTCCATGATTTTCTTGTATTAGTTTTCATTTTCAAAGGCAATAAAAATGTTAGTTTTCAGTCAGGATAAGAGGCTATACCACCAATTTCAATGCACGCCACCACTGTCACAGTGGTGGCCCATTTTTCGAACCTGTAATACCTTCACGATCCTTGGGTTTCCAGCTTCACTACCATGATCTCCAAATCTTCTCACTATCACTCTGGGGATCCGACCACATTGGGAAACACCTGAAAATACTAGTCAGGAACAACAGGATCCACTGAAAAATAACGCAGGAATGGGGAAGAGAGATAATAAAAACAACACCCTTAGAATGGACCTTTTCCTTGTTCACTTTAGTCTTTTCACATTCAGGTTAGAGGGATTACGAAGATGGATAATCATCAAATCTATTCCCTTTAATCCCATAGTTTATCCAACCTGGAAGAATGATCAAACCGTAGATCAACCTATTCGTTGGTTAGTCCATGTTTGTAATTAGAATCAAAAATGGGGAAATAAATACTATGAAACAATCCCCCTAACAGGAAAGAGTATCAGTTGAAGGAGAGAATTGGTCATTTATGGTGATTCTTCAATGAATTTCCTTGATCCATCATTCATTGGCATTCGTCATTCATCATCATCGGTGAGTGAGATTCCTCCTCCTTACCTCAGGGAAAATTCTCCAGCATTACAAATTCTAATGTTTTTCCCTGCCTCTGGTTAATGTAGGAAACATGTTAACACATTTCATCATTATAAACTTGTTTCATCATTTCCATGACACTGCATTACAGCGTCGTTGAGTCGCATCATTACAGTGTTGCTGAGTCACTACATAATGTTGAAGAATGAAAATAAAATACATTTTTAAGTATATTTTATTTTTCCCTTAAAACATCCATCAATTAACATTTTTAGTTGACCCAGTTTGGGAAATGTTATGCCCTGCCTAAGGTCAAATTATTGTTTTGAGCTCAACAGTGCCCTCAGATTTCGGATTCGGGCACTCATTTAGAAGTTACTTAAACCGCACACAAGTGATATTTTTAGTAAACATTAAAATAGTTCAATCATTTATTCTGGTAACCTCAAGCCTCATAATCATGAAGATCTCCACGTATGGTCTCTAAATAATCCCATATAATTTTCAAAAAAATTACAAGGAATATTTGGGACATTACATTCTCCCCACCATAGGGATTTAATTCCCCAAAATCTAAAACAAGGGATAAACAAACAAATGGGGATACTGAGCATGAATTTGAGCCTCCTACTCCCATGTGATCTCCTGGAAATTATCAAGTTGCCAACAAACACACACAAGAGGAATCAATTTCCCATAGAGGGTCCTCTCCTATATACCCTCAATCTCCACTAAAAACTCTACAAAAGTCTCTATGTCATCAATGACTAGCTTTCCCCAGTCAATGATGTGTGATGGGTCATTTACATATATCCTTAGTATGGATACATGGAATATTTTGTGCACCTTTTCTAACTTATTAGGTATATCCAAGTGATATTCCACCTCTCCCACTCTATAAAATATTATAAAAGGCATGATGAACCATGGGGATAACATTCCACCCTGTCCAAATACATGTATCCTACATCAAAGAGAGGCCCGAAGGAACACATGGCCCCCCTCGTTGAACTCCATGGGTCTTTGCCGCCTATCAGCGTATGAGATATGACATTTTTGTGCAGACTTCATCAACTCAAGGATGACCTACACCTTCTCTGTAGTAGCCCAAACCTTCTCTTTAGTATAGTTCACCAACTCTGAGCCCTTGAGTTGTGACTCTACGGGATCAGTCCAGCAAAGTGGCGACCTATAGGGTCACCTGTACAAGTACTTGATTGGTTTTGTATAAATGGTGGAGTGGTTTATATTGTTTTATAAAACCTCCACCAAGGGTAGTTGATCATATCAAATATAGACAAATCGAGGATACAAGCATGTATCATGTCCTCTAAGACCTGAATGGTCCGCTCCGTCTGACCGTCTGTCTGCAGGTGGAAAGTTGTTCCCAAGCATAGCTGTGTCCAAAACTCCTCCTACAACCCCTTTCACAACTAGGATGTAATGTGTGTGTCACAATATGAGACTATTGTAGATAGGAATCCATGGATTCAAACTATCTCCTGCATATAGAGGCATCCCAATCTCTCTATTGAACCATGTTCTCGAATCCCTAGGAAGTGGTCTGACTTTGTGAGTTGGTCAACAATAACCTAGATGGTATCATTCCCCATAGACGTATGTCGTAAAACTATCATGAATTCCATTGATATTTCATTACACTTATACTCTGGTATATCATGGTGTTTGGTCAAACCCACTAGAACCTAGTGCACAACCTTCACCTGATGACAAGTGAGGCATCTAGAGACAAACTCTGAAACTACCTTCTTCATCCCCAGATACCAAAACTAACATCGGAGGCCCTCATACATCTTTGTTACACTATGATGTTCCACAAAAGTTAATGTATTGAACTCCCTCAATACCTCCTTCTGTAACATCATAGGAACAATAGTGTGTCCTCTAAACAAACCAATGTTTTACCCACCTATTGACTATAGATCAGGGTCATTCCCTATATACATATGAGCATGTGTACTCTCATAGCAGGTATCTCCAATTCGTGCGTCCCTAAATCCCTATATGAGTAGAGGGGTATTTATCATCGACTAGAGATAATTCATTCTATTTCCATCCATAAAGGATATATGAAGAGAGTCCAACTTCTATTATGCTTAGTTCAGTAGCTATGAACTCAATCTCTGGCTGAGAGAATCTTCCACCATGTTCCCATTACCAGGAGTAGAGACTATATCAAAGTCATATTCCTGGAGGAAATCTATCCAATGACTCTATCAAAAGTTTGTATCCTTCTAGGAAAAAATATACTTGATACTTTTGTGGTCTGAGTGGATGATAAATCGCTCACCCATAAGGTAGTGTCACCACATATTCAATGAAAAGACTACTGCCTCCAACTCCAGATCGTGGGTCACGTAGTTTTCTTCATGTGTTATCAACTGTCATGAATTGTATGAAATCAACTCTTTCCCCTTAATCAGGATGCAACCAAACTGGGTCCCTATTATTTCATAGAAACCCACATGCTCGACACCCTCCACAAGAAATATTGGGATGGGAGCACTCATCAAATTCTTCCTCAGCTACTAAAATCTCTCCTGGAACTTCTCCATACATATGAAATGTTTCTCCTTTCATGTAAAGGCTTTCATGGATTCTACTACTCTAGAGAAGTCAGGAACGAACCTCCAATAGAACCCAGCCAATCTAAGGAATCTCCACACCTCAATAAAGTTCTTGGGTGGCTCCCAAGAAAGCACTGCCTTTATCTACACTACATCTACTGCAAATCTAGTCTCCCAAATAATGTGTCTCATAAATTGGACCTCTCATACCCAGAACTGAAACATTAAGAGCTTACCATAAATCTGGTGCTCTCGAAGTAAGTCTCGGACAATCCTCAAGTGTATCATGTGCTCCTCCTCGAACGTCGAGGACACCATGAGGTCATCAATAAAGCCCACTACAAACGGGTCTAGGTAAATCTGAAAGATCATATTTGTGAGGCATATGAACATTACTGGGGGGTTTTCATGCCAAATGGCATCACCATGTACCCGTAGTGGCCATGAAAACATCTAAAAGTCATCATCGGAATGTACAAATCCCACACCCGAAGCTGGTGATAGCCTGGTCTGAGGTCATTCTTAGAGAACCATCTGTCTCCCTTCAGGTGATCAAAGAGTTCATCAATCCATGGAAGTGGAAACTTGTTATTAACAGTCTCCTAATTCAGGAATCAGATGTCCACATATAACCTGAATCTCATGTCTGCCTTCTTGGAAAACAATACTGGGGCTGCCCATGGTAAAACGCTAGTTCTCACAAACCCCTTCCTCTACAAGTCCTCCAACTATACCCTTAATTCACAAAGCTCTGCAGGAGGCATCTGATATTCCATTGTATATATCGATGTTTTCCTTGGGTATAGATTAATTAATAAGTATACCTCAATGTGATGAGGTGGTCCTGGAACATCTTCTAGAAATACATCCACATATTCGTCCACCACTATAGGAATTTAAGGACTCCTCTCTTCCACTACACTGAGGTTCATGTTATCCAACTGATGTGTGATCAATGGAACCCAACATCATGTTATTCTATCCTATTTTTTTCTAGTTTAATTTTCATTGATAAAGAAAAACTTGGTCCCATCTCCGCGGACACATCGCATTGTGCACCTAAAACGGTCGACATGAGAATGAACTATGGATAACCAGTCCATATCCAGAATGACATTGTAGGGCCTCGATACTGCAACCAAGATATCCCAACCAAGAATATCACCCACAAGAGTAAGGAAACATTTTCATAACTAGTGTTTGATCATATTACCTCAACTTGTAAGTGGCTCTAACTATAGTGATTGAGTCAACGATTCCACTGGAATCACCATGTCTCAAACAAGGGTCATGGAGAGAAATAAGTGACTGGAACCTATGTTTATCAAAACTATAGGTTCTTTGGAAATGACACATATTTTACCTAAAATAATCATGGGAGACTTGGGATCATAAGACTTCATCGCATGGAGCTAGCCTCATCCATGTCCACCAACTCCCAGAGATCGTGGTAGACCACCTGTGGGTGGTGGTGGTAGTGCCTAGAACCTCCATCCACCTCATGTCGCTCATCCCACTCCTCTGAAACATCTTCCACCTGGTTGAACAAACAATTCTGGCCTTATCTACTGCCTCAGGGGTCCCTTGACTGTCTTTTGGTTGGTCATACGGCTGGTCAGACAATCTCCTTCTATATTCCATTGACTGCCGCACTTGTAGCACTACACTTCTCTCAGTTGACCCACTCTTCCCTGGAATCCCTGCACCATCGATCCCATTTCCTTGGGTCATCCCCTAGACTGTCTGGTCCTATTGGACCCCTAAACCATCTTTCAGCTACCTGAGGCCGAAGACCCAGCTACATTACGCCTGGTGTTATCTCACACTGCATGTTCTTGCTCTATAAGAATGATCTCTACCAGTAGAGCTCATACCAGCACCCTAGCATGCATAGGGATTCTAAGGGATATCATCAACACTCAGATCTCCCAAGTTATTCCCTGCTTAAATGTCTGGTTCCTGATGAATGGGTCTCCCACCATTTATATAGACTAGCGAGAAGTATCCAAGAATATTGTTGAGTACAGTACCACCGTCTGGCTACCCAGCTGCAGATGTAGGATCTCCAGTATATGAATAGATATTAAATTCACTATAAATAACTTCTACCTAAATAGATCCTCAAATTATATCTAGGATATGTTCACCTCCTCATGAGTCTATATTTTCAAGATCCATCATCCCCCCACCAAGCCCTGTAGAGGACTCGCAGCTAGGACCGATATCTGGTCAAGAGTCTTCCTCAGTTGGTGAAAAACTCTCATAACCTCCTCCATTGAATCCTATGATACTTAAGGATATACCTCACCTCAGAACCTAGGAGGTCACTATCTCTGAAACCCATGAAATGAATTGAGCCTACGTGAATCCTCAACCAGTAACGCCAGTAGGAACTACTTCACTCTGGGTGGTGGTATCACTAGTACCCCACCATGAGTTTCTATCTCTAGAAACAGTCCCTAATCAGATGCCTCATTGCTCGACAGACCATCCTAGTGGTCAGACCCAAGAATTTGGGATATCATCCTATGTGGATGAATCTTGAAATAGAACAAGATGTACCTTAGTCAATAGAGTATAATTGGTGAGAAGACTCTGACTCAAGAAGAGCATGATAACACACTCAATTCCATGATGAATGAAGCATTTATTTACCCATAAACAAGTGTTTTCATATACTGAGTTGGAAGGAATAATTCAATGTCCTGGTGTGTGAATATATTGGTTTCCACACCAATACTCGGTTCCCCTTCCTGAAAGTCAAACTCAAAACACTTAACATAGTTTCCCCAAAACAAAAGTAAAATTGGCCTGCCTTTGATACCACATTATCACGACCCATCTATTGGGTCCCATTCCATGACTACCACAAGACCACCTCCCATAGGCCAGGGGCTGGAAACTACCACCATGTAGACATATCCCACAAAGGGGAGGCATTTTCCTAAGAACCATTACACATGCACCCAACTTCAAGAAAAAGAACTGAATATAAAAACATTGAGTAAATATACATGCATACTACTAAGAAAACCACTGAGAGTAAGAGTAAAAAAATGAAAAGTGAACAGGCAAGAATATAATCCCAACTAAAATAGAAAATTATGAGCTCATAGATCTCATCCTTAGAAAACTATACCTGAAGGGTAGGTACAGTAAGCTGTCTGAATGTTGCTGAAGTGTACCATGTCCACCGGGTCACCCTGAATAACCAATTGTCTCCAGCCCACTAAGGACTTCATCAAATATGTCAATCATCTTCACAAGACACGTCACAAGCGGGTGAATCCCATACAGGGGTGAGTAAAAAAATACTCAATAGGGACCCCAAACAACAAAGGTAAAAAACAAAGAAAGATGCAAGGAAGAATACTAAAGAGGTACATGAAGTGTTTACTAAATAAAGTATAATAAAGAGATTCATTAGAGTCATCTCACACCATGATGCATATACTGTGAAATTCCAGACATATCCATATCCAATGAGACATATGGTCTTTACAGGAGACCTATTCCATGCCCTCATAGAAGACAAACTCTGCAACATCGCAAGACACCAACTTCGTGCCCTCATAGGACAATAACTCTGCATCGTCCGAGGAGACCAACATTGTGCCCTCACAGGATACCAAATCCACATCATCATCAGAGACCAACTTTGCACCCTCACAGGATACCAACTCTAAATCTTCATAGGATACCAAATTTGTGCCCTCATAGGAGACCAACTATGTACCCTCTTAGGTGACCAACTCTATGCATTCGTAGGAGACCAACTCTACGTCTTTTCCACAACCATTGTAACACTCTGACCCTAGTTACCCAGAGCTGGTGCATTATTTTAATACATTGGAATGATTACAAGGAATCATGTCCTGAAGGACCGATCACATTAGTAGTCTCGAAAAATAGATTATATATAAAAATGTCACATTACACTTTCTAACATACAATAGAGCATAAATAGTATTTTGAGAATTCCATTATTCCCTTAGCATATTCCTGCATGTTAATCATAATACACTTATTGGAATCCTGGGAAAATAAAACATAAAAAAGGTGTGATCTCAGATGCTTAGTAAGGATAAAAATATAGTGGAAACTTTCATAAAAAATTATAAACATTTAAGGAAATGTATAAGACTAAAACACAAGCCTTTTAAAATTAAACTTCAGCATAATATGTCAAATATAAATCAATTAATTCCATTTACTTATTCACATGGATATTATACTTGTCAAATAATCACATGTAATATCAATATATAATTTCATAATGATGGAATGAATAATGCTTGACATCATAACCACATATTCAAGGCCACATGCCAAGACTACAAATAAGATTTTTCCAAGGCCTTATGCCAAGACACTAGTTTGTCTCATCAGACATATTGATGCATCAAGGTTCTATAGTGGGATCCACCCGTCACTTACTAAGTCCTATTCATTCCTTGTATGAAGATGTTGAAACATAACATAAACATTCGTATTAAAACAAGCATAAAAAATGTCAATACATTAACCATAAACTAGGAATGGTATAAAAATAGAACATCCATAGTCAAACATATCATAACTCATTTAATAAAATATGGAAGATTGTATTATAATAAATAAACCTCAATCAATAATAATATCTATTAAAGTATTTTGACAAAGTTTAGAATGATCAGTAAAACCCTTTGAGAGAAATATCCCTTTAGTGAAGTCATTTAAAAGTCACACATTAATAAAGGAAGTCATTTAAAAGATATTTTTGAATCAAAGTGTCCCATACCACTTTGAAACTTTTTAAAGGAATTAAAATTTTAAAACAATCATATCCATATAAATAAATCCCTAAAATCATTTTTAAAACATGGACATTAATTACAATAATTTAGAAAAATAAATCATCAAAACATTTAAACTGTTGATCTTAATATAGAGTCCCTTCCCCAAAACATTAAAATTTTCATTTTGAAAACATTTTTATGAAACATGCACATGGATTATAAAAAATTCCCAATAAATACTAACACATAAACTATCACAAATAATAATGAGATTGATAAATTAACCCTTACCATGTACTTTTCTTTGGTAGAGAGTATGTTTAACCTCATGTATAATGACCATAGTACACTGTTAAATTATAATATAACCATATTATTATTTATGATATCTTAATTGATTCCTTTATGGATTTATACTAAAAATTTAATAATAATTTGTATGTTAACATAACATTTTGGGTAATAATCGCTTTATTCATCATACGTGTTTTAACTTGTTATTCTTTATAGTATAACTTATATCCTGATTTAATCGATTCTATAATATAAAACATTATTTGTGTATAATATATATTCATAATATAAGTATGTACAATAGATTTATATATGAAATGGAAAACACCGTTTATGGAGACGGTAGGCCGAACGTACGCCTAAACATCGTATCCGTTTTCAGATCGTATTGAACGGAAGTAAGTGAATGAGATATATGTAAATACATACATAAATATATATATATATATATATATATCTAGAAGAATTATTATTTCATATAGTACATACTTATTAATAATATATACATTTATAATCATCGTTTAGTGGTGAACGTGGAAATGAATCTCATCGCGCCGTGGAGATGGTAAGTCGTACGTACGCATGAGCGATGATTTAATTCAATTGATGATGAAATTGTATGTGGTTAGATGGTATATAATATATAAATAATAATTAACATGTTATATTTATTATTTATATCAATTATAATCATTATTATACCCATCCAAATAATGATGTGTTGAATAAAAAACTATACCACGACATGGAGATGGTAAGCCGTACATACTCACATATGGTGACATTATCATTCATAGAAAGGATAGAATAATGAATATGGTTGTACCATATTTATAATAACATCACAGTATATAGAGGGTACTGGATTTTTTAATTTGGTGTGGAAACAACAAATAAAGAGGAAATGGAAAAATAAAAGAACTTTGAAAGAGGTGGTGAAATTATTACCTCTTGTTTGGGTACTTCTTTTTGATTTGATCAAAATGGATCATTAGGTTGGATTTCAAATAAAATTAAGGCCTATAGGATGAATTGAGGGTAGTTGGGAGGATATTTGATCATGGGTTTTTGGAGAAAAACATATTTGGAGGTGTGATTTTGAGAGAAGGGGAAGTACCTTTTTATAAGAGAGGTGTGGGGCACTTTAGGAAAAGGTTGAAATAATAATTTATTCTAAAATAATTTTTGGTTTCTAATAGCTCCAAATTGATTTATTTTTTAGATAAGGTGGGTATGGGTCGAAATACTCCCATCCAATAGGTTTTAGACAAGTTTAGGTCACCATATTAACCTTTTCTTTTAGATTTAATCCTTAGTTAAGTAGTTTAACTTTTACCATGTCTTCTTATATTATTATGATACATGGTTAATAAACATACTATAAACTTCCAAGAAAACATTAAGGAGTTATTTAATGACATATATATCATTATATATGTCATTTTTATAAACCTTTTATTTTTATGAATATTATATAATTTAATAATATCGTATTTTTTTTAAAACTCATTTATGTCAGTTTTGACACTATTTAGCATTTAGATTATGTGAAAGTCATAACAAGTTGATAACATTAAAAAATACATTAAATCAACCCTGAAATGTCATATTCACCTAGTAAATCTATGGATGGAATCAAAAGTCTCAATTTACATTTATTTTGATATTTATAATATCAATTACTTTAATCTTTCATTAATAAGGTAATTACTACATCATCATTGTGTCATAAATAAATTTAATTATTTAATGTATAACAATTATAAATAAAATAAAATTATGTAGAAAATATTTTTATATTTATAATTAATATTTATAGTCGAATTTATCTTATGTTTAACCCTATATTAAAAATTTTTTAGTTATTAATCTTTGAATTTAACACTTTTAACACTTCTTTAAATAAAATATAATAAATATCCTAATCTAATCCAAGTGAATCAAAAAGGTTCATATTCTATTAATAAGGTTGATTTTGGTCAAAATAAACTTATCCAATAGAATTAGGACATGTGTTAGGGTATTTATAATATCATTTGTATCTTTAATTACCTTATTTACTTTTAACTGTGGTAAATAAAATTCAAAAGTTATTATTCACAAAAAAATATTTTCTTCCTATTAAACCACATTTTACTTTCTAATTTCAACCATTTCTCTCAGATTTTTGAAATTATCTTCACTTAAGAGGTAAAATTGGATTTTATGAAAATTTCCAAATGTGCCTAGAAGGTGGGTAAATGTGCAAAGAAGGTGGGTAAAAGGCGGTAAAAAGTTAAATAAAAATTTATACATCTAATATTTTTTTAAAATGACTCCAATGAATTAAATTGGATTATTATTGGTAATATTTATCTATTTTGACATTAAAATAAATCTACATAATGTATTATTATTTAAATAAAAATCTTGTTTTAAATAATAACACATCATTTTTAACTATTCATCAAAATTTGAAAGTTTTTCAGAAAAATACCAAAAAATAACTCTAAGATAATTTTGATATTTTGAATTCAAAAATTATGTAATTTTTTTCAAATTAAAAATATATAAATTAAATTAATTAATTTAAAATTAATTCCCGTTGTCAAAACCAGAAAGTGGGTTTTTTGAGAAGTATAAAACTATTAAAAGATTGATATGTGTTTATGTTAAATTTAAATGTAAAATTACTTTCAATGGAAAAAATTAAATTAAATAATAAAAATATAATCTAATTATACTTTAAAAACATTCAAATGTGTAATTTATCAATATAAAGAATATTGATTAAAAAAAATTCAACTAAAATTTAGTAATTTTCACTACTCATCAAAATATGAAAGTTATCATAAAAACACTAAATATTTATCCAAAATAAAATTTTATGCCCCTCTTCTAATGAAGAAGTTCATTTTATCAAATTGAATATATAAAAGTGTCAGATATTGGATTTTAAAAGGGTTCTCCATTAAAAGGTGGTAAAAGTGCATTTTTTTTAAATACACTTCTTTTATATGAATAATTGGAATTGTTCATATATTATTTCACAAAAAATTCATAATATGGATGTTAATATTATATGGAGTATAGAAATTTTAAAATACAGTTAATACTATTCATAACCGCTTTTTAAACCGCTAGTTTGATAAGTCGTGGTGTGCTCGAACTCGGTGTTTCATGTGGTGCAAGCTATTGAATTGCATTAAAGAGATTATGTATTATGAAATATTAGGGCCATACATTCTCCAATCCTTCACTAAATTGTGTCCTCATAATTTGAAATTTTTCTTCTAAAAAAATTATAAATAAAAAATAACTTTTTGGAAAACCAACATTGGAAATAGGGTTAATAAAATTTATTCTTAATAAATGGGAAAATGAAATGAAACGTTTGAGACGCATAATTTTAGCAATAATGTAAATTTTTATAGGGAGTGATTGAGGTCATCGATCAAAAACAAGTGAACAATAAATGAGATATTGAGGGCCTCAAAGCCATAAATCTATGATGGTTTAAATATCATTGGTTCAAAAAACATAAGGTATTAGGATAACACATTTCTTGTTCTAAGATCCCTTCCCTAAAGTTTAAGAATTAATTTCTTCATAGAATAAGATAAAAAAAATACTTGACCAGTAGAGTTCTATCATTCAACTAACTTCTACCACAAACTCATCATTCACTCCAAAAGATAATAGAATTCAAAAAAATCAATTAATCCTAATTGTATAGGGTTCCAAAAATAATGAATTTATAATTCATCTATCAGAACATTTAAAAAAATTATAATATACAAACCAGGAAATCATGTTGGCCAGTGGTAGATGATGCACCCTTTTCACCCTTCTGTTTTAGGTTCAAGTATCACAACCTTACCGGACGTGATGAGTTGTCTCCTGACCTTTGGGTTATCCTTTTTATAAAAAAACCAAAAAAATCTTAAGAAATTTTTTACGCATAAACCATAGTATCCAATGTCCAACTTAATCCATTAAAATATTTTGACTTATCCAAAATACTTGTGTCGAGACTCATAGTCCAAAACTTTATAAGGAGGGTCAACATAACATAATGAAGATTTCTTTTAGCCACATAATAACATGTGAGTACCTTCATCATGTATTCTCTTAAAACATGGTAACACCCTGAATTTCCATAAAACCTTATTGATTACATTCATTCTCCCTTATTTCTTATAGAATATTAGATATATTCCTAATATCCAAAAATATTGAATACTCCAACAATGATGGAATAAAAAAACCATTAATCAGTTGCAAGGTAGTCAAGAATATCCAATGTAATTTATCCAAATCAATCATCTCTTATTCCAAAATCACTACCTTAGTATCAGGACCATATTAAGGTTTATCTTTTCTCTAATCATGTATTTTTCAAAAAGTTTAACTTGTTGTTGAGTCACTTTTCATAGTACCATATTATCTAAAATCTTTAATAAAATAGTACTGTAGTATAATCCTTATTTATTTCCATAATTAATATAACCAGTACATCGTTAATGCAACACTCAAATGACATAATTCATTTATAAAAATATAATAACACTAATTACTCCTCTTCATCTGCAGAAGTATCATAACTTGATTATTATATAATGGCATCATTTGGGGTATACTTTGATGATTGGGAAATTCATTTTCATAGTTTCCCAACTTCTTACAGATGAATAATTGTACATTTGAAACCTATTTCTTACCCTTGCAATCATTTACTTGGTGCCCTTTTCCCAACACTTATTACAAACTCTCATTCCCTTCATGTATTTACCATGGTGATTTTTTCCATAATTATCACATATATGAAAAACCTTCTTTTCCTTCTTCCCTTTATCCATATTTCTCTCTACCATACTTTTCTTCTAGGGATTCCCTTAAAATCCATAGGACTCAGAGAATTATTTACTTATCTTATTAACCCGTGATACTATTTTTTCATATGATTAGAATATGTGGGAGATTATTTCCCTTCTAAATGTTTGATTAAGACCATGAAATATATGATCCTTTTTACTCTTTGGATCATGTGTATTACTAGAGTTCTCATTCCTTCTACTAGGCACCACTTCTAAACAATTTAATACACTAGGTTAGTTTATGAATCGCGATGCATAATTACAAACATGTAAAATACCTAACATAAATTGAACTTTTTATACATATAATCCATAATCATAAAAAAAATCCTTTGAGGAAGTATTTAATCAGAAATAATTCATAATGGCTTGTAATGAAAAATGTGAATTATCCTAAGTATATATCCTGGGAGTGTTATGACCAAGAGTGAATTAAGGCCCATTGTCATGCACCAGTTCACATTCGAGTATATCTCAAAGCAGTTTTTTAGGTTTTACCCCTAGATACATCTATGCACACTACTAGAAAAAATAACCTATATCCACGGACCTATAGCCACGGTTTATTTGGTCTATGGATATAAGTTAAGATATAGCCACGATTATTAGAAAATCGTAGTTTTAGAATAGATAAAGCCACGGTAAAAAATATCTCGTGGAAACAGTGATTCCTCCCTCATCGCGACTCATCTCCCTCATCGTGACTCATCTCCCACCCGCAATCCCCTCCCTCATTGTGACTTATCTCATCTCCCACCCGTAATCCCCTCCCTCGTCGCGGCTCATCTCCCACCCTCGAAACCATTCTCCCTCATCATCGACCGATCGATTCACCCTCGGCCGATCCTCGTTGGATTCTCCATTTGGTTCCTCCATCCCTCACGCAATCCCTCCCATCCCCTTCATTGCGCGTCCTTCTCCTAGACTACCTTCGTCTGGCATTCCTCCTCCAATCGGTGCGTCGGCCAAACCGACACCTTCTACGAGTGTGATCCATGCAAGTTGACTCCTACACTTTATGTGAAGATCACTGCAATTACTCCTTCATGAAAGCTGCTTTCTAAATCAATTCATACTATCTCCAGTGATCATTCGGCCATAACTCTATAGTCGATGGTGATTTTCAAGGTTCTTCCCCCTACTATGAACATTTCAATTGCTAAAAATACATTTATTTCATATTAATAATTGTGTTCATGTTTTTCTGTATAGGTATTTCTTTTGCAGTATTACTCACACTGCTATTCAATTCCTAGGGTTTGAATGAGTAAGTATGTTGAATTAAACCTTATTGTATTTTGTTTACACATAGGTCAATAATTCTCTTACTGTGTTGTGTATACATATTAAGGAGAAAAACAATATTGCATTTTTTGTTTAGATTTGTTATTGATCATATTACTATAGTTATACACTGAGTGTATTTTTCGCCAACAACAACCACTTATGTTGGTGAATTCCCCTGTTTTATAGTATTACTGATCACAGATATCAATACCTTTTTGTTGTAGTAGCTCATCATAAAAAATATTTCTATGATATATTCTAATTTTAGACCCATGAAAGTGATTCATTATTCATTAATTAATCAATGTGAAACGTACTCACTGATTCTGATTATCATGGGTCCAAATTTTGCTCTCATCAAAATGATCTACAGTTCCATTTATTTTCTTATTGTGAATGGTATTTATGGAAACATTAATTTAAGTCCCGATGAACATATAATTTCATGCCCATTGTCTTCTAAATTTCCTGGTCTTTTGATTCTAAAGGATGCAAGGAGTTGGCCTTCAATTATGCCATTACCATCATATGGAAGAGGGAGAGAGCATCCCAAAGAGAGGTTCATGAGCTTTATCTATGCAAGAAAAGTTGAGGACGTGATAATTACTGGTGAGTACAGATAGAATCCCTGAACTTGAAATTTCCTTAAGATCAAATAATGTTAGGAAAGAATTTTATTCTCATCTTTGATCAGTATTTGAACAAGATATCTTCACTACACCATAAAGGAATAAATCCAACCTAATGTATGATTCTTTGGGGTGGGTTTTAGGGTAAATAAATATATTCAAGTATCACTTAACCCTACCCTTGAATTTTAGTCAACTGTTTGGTGGGTATCATCATCATCCCTTATATATGGTGTGTTATTCACGAAGAAGGGTACATCTTGTACACTTAGTTAAGGCTGAGTGATAGAGTGAAAAAAAAAATAAGTGGTGGTTGTTCAATTTCTCAAACTGTTAATCACAAGAAATAAGTGTTGTAAACAGTTTCAGATTTGTTCTCAAAAAGAGCCTTAAATAAGCGACACAGAAATATTTTTCAGTAAGTAATATAGAAATACTTATACAGAATCATGTATCATAGGTGATAAGTGTTGGAAGTTATTTTCAATAAGTTTTACCAAACTCAATTTAAATGGGATGTCATATATTTTATTTTAACACATGATGATGCATGAAAAATGTGTTCTTTTCATATCTTTCACCTCCCCCCCTCTCCTCCCAGATTTAGGTTAATTACCTTTTTCAGTTTTAGGTGAGAATGGGACAATTTATGGACAGGTAGATGATGTGTGGTGGAACATATGGAGGTGAAGAACATTGCAATTCACTAGACCTCATCTTATTGAATTCATGCATTCTCGGGACATCATCATTTCATATGTGACATTTTATAAATAAATGATGAAAATCATCTTGGGGATTCATATAGATCAAGAAAATTGAGGTAATATGAAGATCGAATAAATAAATTTGATCATCCATAGGAATAATGTTTTTTCATATCGTCCATATTAAAATAAATTTTGATGACAAGATTAAGTTCTTTATAAACTTGTTAAGATAGCTAGGTGAAAGGAATTTTTCCAGCTATAACTCCAAAGAATTTAGCAATTTGATTCCTCTTGGAAACATGCATGTCCTTGCTACAATAAATCTTAGATTTCCTCCAACTAATGGCTTGTCTTGAGACAGATTCATAATGCTCGAAAATCCTTTTGATGAAAGAAAGTGATCGGTCATCATTTTGACAAAAAATGAGAATTTCATCAACATAAAACAAGTGGGTGGGTGCTCTTATCTTTCTAGTGGCCTTAACTGGTGATAAATCCCCATAATCTGTAGCTTTTAGGAGGCATTTTATATGTTAATTCCTGATAATTCCAAATAAAAAAGTTGAGGGAGGATCCCCCTATCTCACCCAATGGGTATGACCGAAGTATCTTTTGTGAGACCCACTAATAATGAAAGAGAGTCTTGATTTGTAGATAAGGTCATGAATAAGCTTAATAAATATGTTTGAGAAACCAAAACTGTCTAGGAACTTAAAAATTTAAATCCTAGCTAAGAGTGTCAAAATATTTAGAGATTTCAATATTTAAATCAATATTTCTAGGCTTGGATCTCCTCTATAATATATTCACACATTCAGAGTTAGTATATAAATAATCCTTCACTTCCATGTATAAGCTCCAACTAATTTAGAGAAACAATGGAACTTACAATAGCCCCCAAACTTATAATAGTCACCTTACTGATGAGCTTATGAAGATTATTTTTCACAATGATAGGCTTATAGTCTCCAACATCAAGGTAATGTTAAACCTTTGGAATGATGGTTATTAATTGAGAGTTGTTACCTAAAGGAAGAAATTCTAGTCTAAAAAATTATTGAACAACTTGTACAAGTTCCAAATGAGTCGCATCCCAAAATTGAATTAAGAAGTGATTAGAGAATCTATCCAGTTCAGCTTCACTATCCTTATTATGAGATAAAAGTACTAATTTAATTTCATCCTTAGTAGGTAAGGCAGTTAGAAAGGAATTCTTACTCAAGACTTGCAATATTAAATAGAGGTTCAAAGTGACTGAACAAGGCATTGGATATACTCCCTTAATTATTAAGAGTCTCTCTATTCACCTTAATGATGGTGAACTTTTTTATATTCCTTATTTTCTTAGTCATGATGTGAAAAAATCGAGTGTTTCTATCACCCTATTTGAACCATATTAAATGAATATACTTTATAATAATCCTCTTATGTGTAAGAATGAGCTTGTTAATCTCAAATTTCAGTAGAAATTCCTCAGATGAGGGGGTATCAAGGTTAGAAGAACTATTTTGACATTTCAAAATATCATCCACAAACTACTTGATTTACTCATTCAATTTGGTGAATTTATCCCTGGTCTATCCTTTGATAGAATATTTAGTAGATTTAAGCTTTAACATGAGCCTTTGTAAAGCATTTCCTTAAAATCTACTCATCCATTTCTATTGTACAATTTCACTGCATTCCTTAAAATGGATCCAAGAATTACTGAATTTAAAAGGGATAGCATGTATCATTTCATTAGTGGATAAACACAATAGAAGTGGGTGGTGATCTGAGTAAACATTGTGAAGATCTATATAGGATAATATAGAATCCATATCAAGGACATTAAGGTAAATAAAGGCCTTATCAATCCTACTATACTGCCTTCTATTAACAGTGTATCTGGTCCAGGTGAACTCAGCTCCTTAAGAATAAATTTCATAAAATAGTCCATGATCAATTAATCTCTAAAAGTCTATGGCTACGACATGAAAAAAATTATATAGCTTTATTTCATCAAGACTAAGAATTGAATTAAATTCCCCTAACAGTAACCAATTTCAAGATGGAGGCACTGCTGTAGAGACTACTTTTGGGAAGACTGTCATTACTACTTTTTTATCAGATTGATTGTTCATTTTTGTCACCCCCTTTTTTAAAATTATTTTTTATGCCTCTGGATTCCATGCATTATTTATTTTTTCACCATTGGTGTTGCAACTTTTTTATGCTGGTTTGGTTCTATGCATACAACATTAGCGACAATCCATGCTATCATTTTTGGAAATTGTTGCTCAAGATGGTCGAATTGATTGGAGTCTAACAATATAGAACTTTATTATTTTTTGGTTGCTCTAAATTCTGAAATATCTATCCTATATTATCCCCTTATCCTTTTCTCTAGGTAAGTTTCTTTGATCATTAGTACATTCTGAGAAAGTTCTATAGCACTTCTTGTTTTGTTTTTAAAATTTTTCTCATGTGGATTCCTCTTTGGTTCTTCCAATTTTGGCATCTGGCTTCCATATTGATCTTGAGTCGGTTAGTAATACTTCTTCAATATTCAATTATCGAAGAGTTAAATGAGTTTTGCATGTTATTTTAAAACCATACGTTGGAAATCGTAGCCATGTAGCTTCTCACATATTACAACCACTCACTAGTTGAAAACTCATGTAACATTAGTGGCCTTTTCTGGGAGATCATATTTCTTCTCTTCCTTGTCTAATTCTTATGCAAAGTTAGATGATTCTATTGTTGTTGATGCATACATTGATCTCTTGACAATTTCATTATCCAATTCCTTACTTGGTATGGATGCCAATGATCCTCTTAAAACATTGGTAACCATGAAATTTATTGGTTCCATATTTTCCAATGTAAGAACTAGCTTTCATAAAAAAACATGATATATGTGCTTTTACATGGAGAAGAAAACTTCTGTTTCATTTGATAATTATTATAGATAGCTACCCTGGAAGATGAAAATGATGGTTTATCATTCATGCCAATGATCAAATTTCCTGAATGGATGGATGAGTTCTCGTGTCATCTATTTTCTTTACTTCTACACTTGGAACCAAACAGTGTTATGTAAGTGTTTATGCCTCTTTTTTTCTGTCCCTTTCTTCAATCATTCATGTATTATTCTAATATTTAGTTATGAATTTTCTAGTTATTAAGTATTTTATGGTATTTCAGAAGTTAAGGGCTACACTCTTCATCGGTTTTAGGAACGTTCCTGATTGAGGATGGTCCCTATTATTTTTTCATGCTGAAAATCCTTCTTGGGAAGCTCTCTCAAAGTCTCTATAGTCAGGTATGTCCTGTAATTGAAGGTTGATCAATCTAGTAGCTTTAAGAATCCATTTTTCTTCATTTTTTAAGATGATTTAATCTTTGGAAAATCTGTATAATTACCTAAAGCGTGTAAAATGTGTCCTTTTTTCTGTCTACAGTTGACACACTGATCACATATATATAAGAAGTTGTTATATCTCATTTCTTTTCCCACTATTTTCTTATAGTTGGTTTCTTATGATAAGACCGGTTCTATCCACCACCATCGAAGACAATGAGTTCAATATTTGGGTAAGGTTTATTCCGTTTTTATTCTTTGGCCCAATTTTAATTAGGGCTTTTTTGATTTTTGGGTTCCTTATATTTTTTGTTGTGTGTTTTGGATTTCATTGAGGTGGATTCGAGTCACCGTTGATGAAGGCTTACATGTGTATGCATAGGTAGGAATATGCATATATAAGTTCCCCCTTTATATATATTCACTCAAGGCAGTATGAATATATATATTAAGGCTAGGTGTGCTTATATATAGATATGAAAAATGCATACGCGTGTAAGTGTAAAGGGGTATATGCAAGTATAAACATATATCTAAGGACCCTCTTGTGCATATTTGGCCATGAAAATATGTACATAGGGGCTAGGTGTCCTTATATATATTTTAAGTTGCATATGCATACAAGCGGAAAAAAGGAAGATTCGAGTTGTCATCGTCAAAAGCAAACGCGCCTTGAGGTTGAGGTATGGTCCCTCTCCTAGCCTATTTAATTAAATAATGTTTTAAATTGCATTTAGTTTCCTTCTTAATTTTGCATGTTTATATTAAATTGCAATTCTTGAATAAGTTTTAGTTAAGATAATTGTTTCGATTGATAAATAAGTCATGGTTTTGTAATAAAACCCCTCCAACGGAGGTGCGCTGTCTGTGAAAACTCACAGTGGTATACCTTGCTTAATATTATTGCATTGATGTTTTCCTTATACTTGATGTAATTGTTAGTCATAAAGCACACATTGTACTTGAACCTTTTTACATCCCTGTAGGGGGTTTCCCTCTTTTTATTAAAATGGTTATTTTAACCAAGACACTCTTTAAGTGTCGTTAGACTTTTAAGATGGGTCCCATGTTGTGTGACCATGTCACATGGCATGTGATATTTAAATCCAACCAAAATCCCAGTTTCACAGCCCAGGGGTCCAACAGTACCAGTAATGTCAGATTACATGTTATGTAACCTGTGATTTTCCTGATCCCATGGGGTATTCCTCTAGGTATTCCTACACATTGCTAGATCTCCAAACCGTACCGAATTAGGTATATCAGGGTTCATCCAATCCTCTAGTCATCACAGATTAGCATTCATTTCTTTAAATCTTCTGAGAAAACATCCTCTCATTCCATCCATATAGTCCTATTTGAAACTAAGTGGAAGATGCTGCCCCGTGGATGTCGCTGGACCGGGCCAACACGTTGCGGTCACGCCGCGGTCACGCCGCGGTCACGCTGCGGTAATGCCATGATTTGGCCCTGCTCCAGCCACATTCAGCCCACACCAGCCCCCTTCCACCTTCATTTCAGCCCGCTGCCACCAGCATTCTAGCCAGCAACAGCCCCCCTGCCACCTTCGAATCAGCCCGCACCATCCCCCCAGCACCTGCAACCAGCCCCCTTCCACCTGCATTCAAGCCCTCAACGAATTAGGTATATCAGGGGTCATCCAATCCTCTAGTCATCATAGATTAGCATTCATTTCTTTAAATATTATGAGAAAACATCCTATCATTCCATCCATATCATCCTATTTGAAACTAAGTGGAAGATGTTGCCCCGCGAATGTCGATGGACCGGGACAACACGTTGCGGTCACGCCGCGGTCACGCCGTGATAATGCCATGATTTGGCCCTGATCCATCCACATCCAACCCACACCAGCCCCCTTCCACCTTCATTTCAGCCCACTTCCACCAGCATTCCAGCCCGCAACAGCCCCCCTACCACCTTAAAATCAGCCTGCACCATCCCCCTAGCACCTGCAACCAGCCCCCTTCCACCAGCATTCGAGCCCTCACCGAATTAGGTATATCAGGGGTCATCTAATCCTCTATTCATCATAGATTAGCATTCATTTCATTAAATATTCTGAGAAAACATCCTCTCATTCCATCCATATCATCCTATTTGAAACTAAGTGGAAGATGCTACCCCGCGGATGTCGCGGGACCGGGCCAACACGATGTAGTCACGCCGCGGTCACGCCGCGGTAATGCCGTGATTTGGACCTGCTCCAGCCACATCCAGCCCACACCAGCCTCATTCCACCTTCATTTCAGCCCACTGCCACCATCATTCCAGCCCACAACAGCCCCCTTGCCACCTTCGAATCAGCCCGCACCATCCCCCCAGCACCGGCAACCAGCCCCCTTCCACCAGCATTCCAGCCCCCTTCCACCTGCATTCGAGCCCGCACCAGCCCCCATCCACCTGCAATCCAGCTCGCACCATTTAGGTCATGCCCTTTGGATTAAATAATGATGACACTACATACCAACACAACACACATTATATCATTAATACCTTCTTAGAAAGAATAGATGAATTATTTTGTTAATGACATGGTTATCAAATCTCAATAGAGATGTGATTATTTCAAAGATCTTGAAACAATATTTAACAAGTTGTAGTAGCACAACCTAAACATGAATCTGGTAAAATGTGTTTTCAGGGTAACTCTAGGGAAATTTGATAGATTTGTGGTGTGATACCATGAAATTGAGTTTGAATATAAAAAAACAAGTTCAGTTTTATCAATTTCACTCCCTCAGATTCTTAAAGAATTGAGGCGGCTCTATGGGAACATTTCTTACATTTATAACTTCATAGCTAACCTGGATGACATGTATTATGCTTCACCATGTTAATGAAAAAGGGAGTCGCCTTCCATTTCTATGAGGAATTCCATGAAGCCTTTGAGATTCTAAATAAATACTTACTACACTGACCAGTATTGATTCCATTAGTGGAAGATACATCCCCACTAAGTTCATAGAATGTGTGTCTTTCACTAATCACCAGCTCTAACAATTATTCATTCGAAGAATCCAAAATGAGATTTTATCATTAAAAAGTTGGGAGTTATTCCTATCTTTTCTAGCTAGATCAACATAAAATTTCCATAACTTCTCATCACTCTGAAGGGACATTGGGATGTCATTATATAAAAAACCAACCTATTTGTACATGTCTATTACAGAATTTTTAAGATAAATAACATAATAATACATTCAAGGATCTAAATGTTTAGTATCATAGGAAAATTAGGTTCATAAAACACTTGTACATAATACAAAAACATTATTTAGCAACTGGGAATGGATGGTGGGGGGGTGCAGGGGGCTGTGCAGGCAAGGGGGATGGGGGGATGGGTGGAGGGGGGCGGGGTGGAGGGGGGCAGGGGGGGGCAGGGGGCAGGGGGCAGGGTGTAGGGGTAGGGGGTAGGGGGTGCTAGGGGGCTGTACAGGCTAGGGGGTTGGGTGGAGGGGGCAGGGGGTAGGGGGCAGGGGGCAGGGTGGAGGGGGGCAGGGGTGCAGGGGGTGCAGGGGGTGCAGGGGGGGTTGTGCAGGCTAGGGGGCTGGGTGGAGGGGGGCAGGGGGCAGGGGGCTGGGTGGAGGGGGGCAAGGGGGCAGGGGGTAGGGGGTAGGGTGGAGGGACACAGATTTCAAATGTCATATTATGACTCAAAACTAGAATGTGGGATAAATTAATCTTCCTATTAAATGAATGAAAAAATTGTTAAATTAATCTTCGCTCCTGGCCGGAAGATGTTGCCCCGCAAATGTCGTTGGACCGGGCCAACATGTCGTGGTCACGCCGCAGTCACGTTGCGGTCATGCCACGGTCACGCCGCGGTTTGGCCCTACTCCAGCCACATCTAGACCACACCATACCCCCATCACCTGCAACCATCCCCCTTCCACCAGCATTCCAGCCCCCTTCCACCTGCATTCGAGCCCGCACCAGCCCCCAGCCACCTGCAATTTAGCCCTCACCAGCCACCACACCAGCCACCACCCCCAAGCCTCCTGCAAAACATTCATGCCAGCCCTCTGCCACCGGAAAAGGTGGGTAATTACAACCTCCCATCAATGAAACTCATCCTCGAGCTGATCTTATGAAGGTCAAAAGGCATTGTTAGTGAATATTTCTAGCTGCTAAACTCATATATCATCTTCCCTTTCCTAGGTCTCTTCCTGTACTCGACTATGTTGTTATAGCACCTGTACTAGGGGAACTAATTTAACTTGGAGTGTCTTCATTCTCTAATAAAAAATATGAATGAGATACTCCTCTAATTAAGCATCTACATCCTACTAATCCTCATCAGGACAAAAAACATGTGTTGTGTCTAGAGAGTATTAGTGCATCCAAGACACTTGAAGTACATCATGCTTTGATTGGTACTTTTTAGGGAGTTCTAACTTTTAGTCCACTATTGGGTGATAATAGGTCCGTGACATGAGATGACAGGAAAGAACCGCCATCTTCATTTTATCTCACTTTATTTAGAAATCAAATCACTAAGTCTCCAATCAAAGCTACACCTAAACACACAATATATGGAATTAAATTACTATGAATTTTCTTAAGATTGAGATGCATAACAAGAATTGAACCAAATCACAGTTACATAAGTGTGGTTCAGTATAGAACCAAAATCCCTGACAAATGCATGGTAATCAGAACCGGACTGGACTGCCGATTCCAACTGGGAAATCGGTCAAGTGGCCAGTAGTTTGGTCCCAGCACTTCTAGAAATGGGGGAAAACGAAAAAATAGTTCAAAACTGGCCAAAACCTTTCAAAACTAGAAAATATGTTCCCCCAATTCCATATTTTTTTAAAGGAAAAAGAAGCTGAAATGGGTGCACCTCCCAAAGATTTGAAGACTTGACCAAAGAAGCTTTCCTTCCTCTGGCATACCACTAGTCTGTGGATTAAGCTTTTAATTTTTTTAATTTTTTTAATTTCTATTGAAATTTGAAATCTAAAATAATTTATGATTTGAAACGCTGAATTCCCAATGGCACGCCCCTCTCCCACCCGTTTTCCCATACAATGGCAAGCACCATTTTTCAATGCATTGTAACCTACCATTTTCAATACAGCCCTTCAAATTACAATACAAATACTTATTAATTTATTAAATAATTTATTAATTTTAATAAGAATAAATAAATCATTATATAAGTATCCACTTCACTCTATACCATGGATCAATTGGTGTGTGATTTGGATATCGTTTTTTGTTATTTCATAGATTGTAATTGAATTTTCATTGCCTCTTAGTAAAAATGAATTTTTTTACATCCATCTAGTTAATAAAAGATGGTTGATGATTGTAGAATAATAAGAGAGGTGAACCAATACCCATGATACCTCTTAAGAGAGGTCTTGGAGTTTATTTATAGGGAAATATAAAGATGACAAAACACTCATGTCTGACGTGGGACACAGACTCCAACACTCCCTCTCAATCAAGGTGTACCTAGCTTGAATACATAATTAAAGAAAACAAAGTAAAGAAAAAAAAAGAAAATCCACTTTAGTACTCCCCCTCAAGCTGGACATATCCAGCTTGATTATAAAACAAGACAAAAAAAATCATCAGCGATCATAGCTCCCCCTCGAGATGAAAATGATGGATGATAGAAGATGTCACTAAAATAGCTGGATTACATCAGTGGTGTGGAAATTCATTGAGGCGTAGCGGAGGAACTTCATAGGCAGGGCCAGTTGACGGGGCGTCGGGAAAGCTGCACAGGCAGGGTCGGTCGATAGAGCGTTGGGAAAGCCGCACGAGCGAGGCCAGTCAACGAAGCACCGGGAAATCCGCATAGGCGGGGCCGATAGTCGAGGTGCTGAGAAAGTCACACAGGTGGGGCCAGTCAACGGGACACCGGGAAAGCCGCACAGGTGAGGCACTAGGAAAGCCGCACTGGGAGAAGTCGGTGATTGGAGGTAGAGTGAAAGGGTGCAGGGGCGTAGGCACACAAGGAGGTTTCGTGATCGACATAGGAGGGGCCTAGAGGCACCATCTTCCTGGAGGGAGGGAGAGGAGGGAGGCGACGTCTTCCTAGAGAGAGGAGGCGGCTGGAGATTCCTTTACGATGGGGTGTTTCCCATAGGAGAAGGGTGTGCATAAGGTAAATGTGCAAGGAGGAATGGCCACAGGCTGGAGGGGTGGTGCATAGGAGGTCTGTCACGTAGGGGAAGAGGACGCTCACGATGGGAGGAGGGCCTCTAGGGGCGTTGGTCGCACTCACGATGGTAGGAGGGTGCTGATGGGAGTGCAGGCCTCTCATAACGGTAGGAGGGCCGCTATGGGTAGAGGTCACGCTCATGAAGGGAGGAGGGCTCTACTGGGGGCGGAGTCTGCTCGCGATGGTGTCCAAGGGCTTACGGTCGCCACCCCCCTTGGGGGGGGATGAACCCTAGATCAATTTAGAGAAACGAGACTAAGGGTTCTTTTATCAAACCCCATTTGATACCATGTAGAATGATAAGAGAGGTGAACCGGTACCCAAGATACCTCTTAAGAGAGGCCTTGGAGCTTATTTATAGGGAAATATAAAGATGATAAAACACTCATGTCTGATGTGGAACACAGACTCAAATAATGAAAATAAATTTTTTAAATTTTAATGATATATATTTTTAAAAATATATTATTTTAATAATAACCGGTATAACCATGGTTTGATAATTGAATCTTTAACGAGTGCTTTAGCTAGTTCGATGTTCAGTCCACTTTTGAAAACATTGGAAAATTGAGCGAACTAAACTATCCTCAGCTACATTTCACAACACTTAATGAAAAGTACATTCCGATTCTAAAAAAATAGTTACATATATCTTTCTAGAGAATATTACTTAAATGAGTGATAAAAATACACCTTTTGAATAGTGTTAGGACTCTTGCCTAACAATGGTACTGATTAGGTAGGAAGAAGAGAACAAAAATATGGCAGAAGTTGTTATATCCAGTAGAAGTAATTGAAATAGAGTTAACAACAAACTAAGAAGAAAAAAATGAAAAAGAAAATGAAGAGGGAAGAGAAGAACTTCTCCTAGAAAGACCACTTCTCAAAGGGCCTCCCAGACCTCCCAAGGATCAGCTCCTAGCCACACCGTTATTTAATACCCCAACCCAACAACCATTCACCCCTACCTACTATTACCAACCCCTAGTAACTAATAAAAGTAAAAGACAATGTTTCCCTTAGGACATCCCACCAGCCACACCCACGTAAGAACATCCCTGCCAAGCACAACTGACAGCCACACATCCACACTCCTAGCATTTCCACCCTTACAAAAACTCACCTTGTCCTCAAGGTGAATATCTAGAAACCACTAACAGAAATCATTTCTTGGTTGATTTCACATGCTTCAAAGAGTCTCAACTCATGAGAAAACTTCATCTTCATCAAGTAAACCATTGTTTCTGCCATCACCAGCATCGTCGTCACCACCAGCATTGAATTAATTTCATGACTAGGAGAGCATGTCCGACATGTTTCTTTTCTATTACAGTCAACATATTTGAAGTACTAGTGGCACTAGAAACCAATTCTTATTTGTTATTTGCCTATAAAAGTAATAAATGGACAAGGTTAGGCTTTCCATAGTTGTTGATACCAAGAGCAGTGATAACTCCAACACCTATAACCATGGGAAACATTGGTTTTCACTCTTCATTCCAAACATCATATTGTCTCATTTCATCTTTAAGATGGTTGTTAGATATAACTACAATATCCTTCTCTCCCTCCATAATAGCATTATCTAGAACATGTAGGAGCTCCTTCTGGTGCAGTGCTTCTTGAACCTTTATGTCCTTTCGTCCACCAACATCCCATGTAAAACAAATAGTTTCAGCATAGATAGCCCAGCTGTAATGGCATCCCAACTATAGCCTTTATTCACCATTCCAAAAACCAAGTGCTGCTCATCCATAGTCTATTTGGCCCACCTAAGAAAACCTTCCAGTACTCTGACAGGATTCTGATGTGTTGCTACTTTGAAAAACTCCAACATATGTAAAGCAGGGGGTGTCCAGGTAGGAGGACTAGCATGGGGAAGGGGGACTAGCAGGGGGCAGGGGGGACTGGCAGGGGGTGGAAGGGGGTAGGGGGGACTGGCAGGGGGACTAGCAGAGGACTGGCAGGGGGCCTAGCAGGGTGCAGGGGGGGACTGGCATGGGGGGACTAGCAGGGGGCAGGGGGGACTGGCAGGGGGTGGCAGGGGGTAGGGGGCTGGCAGGGGGACTGGCAAGGGGTGGCAGGGGGGACTAGTAGGGGTAGGGGGGACTAGCAGGGGGTGGCAGGGGGCAGGGGGGACTGGCAGGGGGACTAGCAGGGGCAGGGGGGACTGGTAGGGGGGGACAGGGGGGGACTAGCAAGGGCAGGGGGACTAGCAGGGGGCAGGGGGACTGGCAGGGTGGGTGGTAGGGGGCAGGGGGGACTAGCAGGGGGACTAGCAGGGGGTAGGGGGGACTGGTAGGCCTACAGGCCTACTGTGTTTTTTTATTGAACTTTGATCTATAGCCACAGTTTCTAACCATGGCTATAAGGCTTGTTTGTGTTTTACCTTCTGCCACGGTTTGAAACTGTAGCTATAATGCTTTAGCCACAGTTTAAAATCGTGGCTATAGGGCTATAGCCACGGTTTGAACCGTGTCTATAGGCTTTAGCCACAGTTTTAAACCGTGGCTATAGGAGTTGGCCTATAGCCACGCCAATACCAGCCATGGTTCATTGAACCGTGTCTATAACCTATAGCCACGGTTTTTGGGCTTATAGCCACGGTTTGAAACTGTGGTTATAGCCTAAATTTCTAGTAGTGGCAAGAGCCGCCTCTACCTGCTCGTATCCAGATAGGGATGTATTGCTTATAAAATTCACAAAATCTCTACATTACAAAACTTTTTAGAAGTTCTTCTATACTAATCTTAAAAGTCTATCTTATGGTAATGTTTTCTAATAAGAGTTTTTCCTAAATCTAGTTTCCACAGATTGTACTAAACATCCTCTAATGCCAACTGTAACACCCCAACCCTGGTTACATGGATCAAGAGCATTATTTTAATACATTGGCATGATTATAAGGAATAAATTCTTGAAGGACCGATCAGTTTAGCAGTCTCAAAAAAATAGATTACATACATGAATGTTACATTACACTTTCTAACATACAACACAATGTAAATAATCCATTGAGAACTCCATTATTCCATTAGAATAATCCTGTATATTCATCATAATACACTTCTTGGAATCCTGGGAAAATAAAACATAAGAAAGGGGTGAGATCAGATGCTCAATAAGGGTGACAATATAGATGAAACTTTCATAAATAAGCATAAACATTGAAGGCAATGTATAAGACTAAAATACAAGCCTTTTAAAATAAAACTTTAGCATAATATGGAAATGATAAATCAAACAATTCCATTTACTTATTCACATGGATATTCTACTAGCTGAATACTCACATACAATATCAATAGATAATTTCATAATGATGGAATTCATAATGTCAGACATCATAACCACATAGTCAAGGCCTCATGCCAAGACTAAAAATAAGATTCTATCAAGGCCTTTTTCCAAGACACTAGTTTGCCTCATGAGACCTGTCGATGCATCGAGGAGCTATAGAGGGATCCACCAGTCACTTATTAAGTCCAATGCACTCCTCATATGAAAATGTTGAAACATAACATAAACATTCATATTAAAACTAGCATAAGAAATGTCAATAAATTAACAATAAACCATGAATGGTATAAAAATATCACAACCACATTCAAACATATCATAACACTATAAATACAATATAGAAGATTTTATTATAACAAATCAACCTCAATCAAGAATAATATTCAGTAATGGATGTTGACCTAGTTGAAAATGATTATTAAAACTCTTTGAGAGAAATAACACTTTTTGTGAAATCATTTAAAACTCACGAATTTATAAAGGAAGTCATTTAAAATATATTTCTGAATCAAAGTTTCCCATAACACTTTGAAACTTTTGAAAGGAATTAACATTTTAAAACAATCATTCCCTTTATAAATAAATCATTAAAATCTTTTAAAAACAATGACATTAATTAAATATATTTAGAAAAATAAATCATCAAAACATTTAAATGCTGATCTTGATAAAGTGAATATTCCAAAAAAACATTAAAATATTAATTTTGAAAACATTTTTATAAAACCTGGACATGGATGATAAAAATGTCATAGTAAATACTTACACATAAACAATCTCATATAATAATGAGATTGAGGAATTAGCCTTTACCTTGTATCATCCTTTGGTTGAGGGTACGTTTATCCTCTTTTATAATGACCATAGTATGTTATTAACTTATAATAGAACCATATTAATATTTATTATATCATAAATGATTCATTTGTGTCTTTATACTAACCATTTAATAATAATTTATATGATAAAATAATATTTTCGGTAATAATCGCTTTCCTCATCATACGTGTTTTAACTTGTTATTCTTGATCGTATAACTTATATCCTTATTTAATTGATTGAAAAATATAAAACATTATTTATGTATCATATATATTAAGAATATAAGTATGTATAATATATAGATATATTAAATGGAAAACACCATTTATGGAGATGGTAGGTCGTACGTATGCCTAAACGCCATTTCGGTTTTCATATCATATTGAACTAAATTAAGTGAATGAGATATATGTAGATACATATATATATATATATAGTATCATTATTATTTCATATATTACATAATTATTAATAATATATACATTTATAATCATTGTTTAATGGTGAACGTGGAAATGAATTTCATCGCGTCGTAGAGACGGTAAGTCGTACGTACGCATGAGCGTTGATATCATTCTATTGATGAGGAAATAGTATGTAATTGGATGTTATATTATATATAAATAATAATAAACATTTTATATTTATTATTTACATCAATTATACTCATTATTATACCCATCCAAATAATGAAGTGTTGAATAACAAACTACACCACGACGTGGATACGATAAGTCATACGTACTCATGTATGGGGACTTCGTCATACATAGGATGGATATAATAATGAATATATTTGTACCATATTTATAATATAATAATTTTATTTAGAGGGGTACTGTAGTTATTAATTTTTTATGGAAACAAAAAAGAAAAAAGAAGTGGAAGAGGAAAAGAACTTTGAAAGAGGTGATGAAATTATTACCTCTTCTTTGGGTGCTTCATTTTTTTGATCAAAAGGGCTCCATAGGTTGGCTTTATGATCCATTTAAGGAATATAGGTTGAATATAGGGTAGTTGTGAGGATATTGGAGCAGAGGTTAGCAAAAAAATGGCTTTGGAGGAGTGATTTAGAGAGAAGGGGGAGTACCCTTTTATAAGAGAGGTGAGGGGCACTTTAGGAAAAGCATGAAATATTAATTTATTCTAAAATCATTTTTGTTTTATAATAGCTTCAAATAGATTTATTTTGAGGATAAGGTGGTGATGGGTCGAAATACTCCCAACCAATTGGTTTTATTCAAGTTTATGTCACCATATTAACCTTGTCTTTTAGATTTAACCCTTAGTTAAATAGTTTAACTTTTACCATGTCTTCTTGTATTATTTTATTACATGGTTAATAAATTTAAAATAAAATTACAAGAGATGATAAAGTTTCTCATTAATGAAATATCTATAATTATATAAGTCCTTTGGCTGAACTTTAGATTTTTTATTAGTATTATATCATTTAATAATATTGTATTTTTTTTAAAAACTCACTTATGTAAATTTTGACACTATTTAGTATTTAGTTTTTGTGAAATTCATAGAAAGTTTATAACTTCTAAAAAAAATACATTAAATCAACCATAACATGTCATATTAACCTAGAAATTTTTTTTATGGCATAAAAAGTCTCAATTTACATTTATTTGGATATTTATAATATCAATTATTTTAATATTTCAATAATAAGGTAATTACTCCCACATCACTGTGTCACAAATAAATTTAATTATCTAATGTCTAAAAATTATAAATAAAATATCATGATGTTTTAAATCTTGTTATATTTATAATGAATATTTATAGTAGAATTTATTTTATGTGTAACTATATACTAAAAATGGTTATTTATTAAACTTTGAATTTAACACTTTTAACTCTTCTTTAAATAAATTATAATAAATGTCCTAATATAATCAAAGTGGATTAAAAAAGATCATTTTTTTCCTAAGATTGATTTTGGTCAAAATCCACTTATCCAATAGAATTAGTATGTGTGTTAGGGTAATTATAATATCATTTTTACCTTTACTTACCCTATTTACTTTTTACCGTGGTAAATAAAATTCAAATGTTACTATTAACCAAACATTATTTTCATCTTATTGAACCACATTTTACATACTGATTTCAACTGCGTCTCTTGGTTTTTTGAAATTTAATTCACATAAGTGGTAAAATTAAGTTTTATACAAATTTGCAAATGTACCTAGAAGGTGGGTAAAAGGCGGTAAAAAGTTCAATAAAAATTTATACATCTAATCTTATTATAAAATGACTCCAATTAATTAAATTAGAATATTATAGGTATTATGTATCTATTTTGACATTAAAACAAATTTACATAAAAAATAATTATTTAAATAAAAAATAGGTTTTAAACAATAACACAGTGTTTTTCACTATTCATCAAAAATAGAAAGTTTTCAGAAAAATATCAAAAATTCACCCTAAGATAATTTTGATATTATGAATTCAAAAATTATGTCTATTTTAAAAAATTAATAACATATGAGTTTCATTAATTAATTTAAAATTAATTCTCGTTGTCAAAACTAAAAAACGGGTTTTTGAGAAGTAAAAAACTATCAAAAGATTGATATGTGTTTATGTCCAATTTAAATGTAAAATTACTTCCAATGACCAACATTAGATTAAATGATAAAAATACAGTCTAATTATGCTTCAAAACCATTCAAATGCGTAATTTAACAATATAAATTATTTTGATTAAAAAAAAAATTCAATTAAAATTTAGTAATTTTCACTTTTTATCAAAATGTGAAAGTTATCACAAAAACACCAAATATTTATCCAAACTAAATTTTTATTCCTCAATTCAAAATAATAAGTTATTTTTGTTAAATTGAATATATAAAAGTGTCAAATAATTGATTTAAAAAGGGTTCTCCATTAAAATACGGTAAAATTGCATTTTTTTTAAACACTTATTTTACCTAAAAAATTAGATTTGTTCTTATATTATGTCAAAAAAATACATAATATGGATGTTAAAATTATATAGAGTATATAAAATTCAAAATTCAGGTAATATTATTCATAACTGATTTTTTAACGGCTAGTTTAGTAAGTCGTGGTGCGCTCGAACTCGGTGCTGAGTGTGCCGCAAACTATTGAATTACTTTAAAGAGATAACGTATTATGAAATCCTGGGGTGTTACAGCCAATCATTTGATTTCATCCTTAGCATGATCGTTCCAGGAGCACCTACACCTCGAGCCAATACTTCATATGCCAACCTCCATGAAAGGTCATTTAAATTATCCCAAAAGGACCTCCTCATCACAAGGGTCGCAAATCCTCCAACAGGTCATCAAGCAGACACAAGGTTTGAGGGTTAAGGGAATTTGAGTAAAAAGGGGTCAGTTGGGTCTAGGTCCGGACTGACCCGACCCGCCGAGTTGGCCCGACCTATAGGCTTCTCGAGCGGGCCGATTTGTTCCACCAATACTTAGTAGTTGTCACATCCCCAATAGCTCAATGCAGACGACCACATCTCCCATACACGGTATGTGGGACGGTGTGCCAGCCGGCATGACGTGGTGCCCTGCTGCGTTGTTGGTCTACAATGCCATGGCCCACACTAGTCGTGTCTTCCCATCGCCGCCCATAGCTACGCTCTCTGTAACTATGCCGCCCATGGCTACACCGTCATGGACCCCTCCGCCACTGGTCATCGAGTCGGTAGCTACTAGGTGGTTGTGTCGCCGGGCGCCACCGTTGGTGTCTCCCCTTCTACTGGATGCCATCATCGTCGTGGTGGCACATTTTTCGAAGCGGTAATACCTTCTCTATCCTTTGGTCACCATCTTCACTAACATGAGCTCCAAATCTTCTCTTTATCACTCTGGGGGTCCTACCACATTCGGAACCACCCGAAAAAGCACAATGTGACCACGTTAGGCCGTTGACAAATAACGCAAGAACAAGGAAGACAGAATAGAACAAGAACTCTCTTAGAATGGTCCTTGAATTTCTTTGTGTTGGTCCTTAGCCCATTCATATCAGCATGATTGTGAATAACACTACAAAAAAAGTGGCATTTACCAAAAGAAAATTACCGACAGATAATATATATGTTGGTAAAAATGATTAATTCTAACAAATATTAATTTCAGTTTGTATTAACTACAAAAACCAACAGTTTTTTTACCAACAAATATATCTGTTTATATTAGTAGTTCAATACCAACAAATCATTTACCAACATTTAAATCTGTTGGATTATCGTAATAATACCAACAATTGATTTACCGATAACTAAATCTGTTATTATCAATTATTATTACCAACAAATCCTTTTCCATTATAAAAATTTGTTTCCATATATTATTTGATCATACCAAATATTTTACCAAAAATTGAATATATAGATAAATATATTACCCATTAAAAACATATCATTTTGATAATAAAAATATACGATTAATTAAAATATATATAATTTAAATAAAATATACATAAAAATATATGATATTATATATATAAACATAGTTATTATTTAATATATTTTTTTATATAAATTATATAGAAATTAAAAACAACATCCCCCCACCCCCCAAAAGGGCGTTTTCGGCCGGCATCCCCGCGACCCCCCTTCCCTAACCCTACCTCCCCTTTCGTCGTCGGTGTTCCTCACTAGCGTTCCTCGCAGGAATCCATTATTTTTCCTGGTTAGTTTTCCTGGTTAGTTTTCCTCATTCAAATAGCCCCAAGAACCCCCTTCATGTTCCCTTTTAGTGTTCCTCATTCAAATCTTCACAACCACCTTCTTGTTCCTAGTCAACGCCCCCACCAACAACATCACGCAAACCCCCCTCTCTGTTCTCATCCGACTTCCTCCCTCGCTGTGCCTTCCTTCCTAGGTGTTCCATGCCATCATCCCAGCTCGACCGCCACTTTCCATAGCATTTTAGCCCGGTATCCCTGTGTGACCCCTCTGTCCCTAGCACCCCAGCTCGACCATATTCGTCCCCGGAATCCCTGTCTACCACCCATGAGCTTCCCTTACCACTGCTGCACCCACTGATGCCCCTGGTTTGAAGGTTGTTCACAGCTTACTGCTTTGGAGGGATTTCATAGAAATAAATACCCCTAGCTTTTAGCACTAGTGTAGCATGCTGGTTGCAAATTGGTGATGGGTTCGATGTATATGCTTGTTGTTTGTGATAGATAGATCTTCTACAGTGTTGGTTTCTATGTTGGTTTATAGTTATCAGTTCCTATTTAGTATGTATTGTTTTTTAACAGGATTTAGGATCATTAATTTGGCTATAACACTGACCGTTTTTACATTTTTCATTATTTTTACAGTTCTTCTTCAACATTTGGTTTGTGCTTGTGTTCCATTGGTGGCATTAGAGAAAATTTTATCTTCAATGTTAGGTAAGTTAATTGTTTATCTTTTATCCCCATTGTTAACACCTGAATGATATTTCGTCTTCTCAATACATATGACAACTATCAATTTTATTGGTTTTCATATCATATTTTTTTTCCGCAAATCTGTTGAATTTTTATTCTAACTTTCATCACAAGTTCACTTTATTAATTCAAAATTACATTGGCATGAGCCTTACTACGTTGGGTTCAAAGAAGGATAATTTTTTCACTTGTGACATAAATTCGCTGTAAAAAGTGGAAATAAAACCTTCGATATGAAAGCGGTTGTGATGTTGGGGGTCCATTTTATGTGGGTTTTTTTATGATTTTTGGACATATACATGTTATATATGATTACAACAATGACACAAGTTGAACTCTAATCTTATGTGGGTAACTCCCAGGCCATCCATTTTACTATAATATTCACTATTTTCTATAACTAAATGATCATGTAATTAATCACAGGTCTTCCACTTGAGTCTTGGTAGCATCATCATTATTTCTAGATGCCATACTCATGGAATGATACACTCTTCATTACATTTTTTTGCAAACACAATTTTAACTATTATCATTGTAATTAGAACACTTTAAAAAGAGAATGTCCAAAACATTGTTTTGAAATCCATGCTCATTATCAATGTTGAATGGAAGGAGATATTAACTTTGACCTATCAAGTCCTAAATATATTATATCAGCTCTAGTTTGGGATAAATAATAGAAATTTTAGAATGTTATTATTGTAAAGATGGTAGTGGATGGGAAGGGATTTCATATTGTATGGATTTTCAGACCCATGGTTTTTCATATGTCCCATGTACTTTCTCATATGGTTGCATTATTAGTATTATCAGCACTGTTTAGGCCCTTACGTTTGAATTTTTTATGCATATTTATCTTTTGCACTGACTATCAATCTATTAGTATCATTCAATATTTTAGTATTTGAAACATTTCATTAAGTTTCATATAGTCATTTCCACTTTCTACAGTTATCTTTGTTTTTATTGTTTGCCTCTTTTTTGGTTCTACAAATGAAATAAAATTATTCTTCCAGCATTTCTTAACAAATTGGAAATTATAAGATTTCTGTTTCCTTTCCAAAGTTCTTCCAATTTTCTATGAAGGTGTTTTTTAACAGCATCCATAGTGTCTTCCACTGTTGTTAATCCACCATGGGAACTCATTGAGATTGATTTGGTAGAACTATTAATTTTCTAATATCATGTACAAAAAATTTATTTTCTAGAAGAGCAGTCATAACATCTTCCATGGCATCGGTTTCATTTAATGGGGAGTTAGTTGCTCCTAGCATTGGGGTTTATGAAACTTGGTTTTCAAATCCAAAAATTTGCAAGGAATTAATGTTTTTATATCCTCTTTTAAAGACATTAGATGAGGATTTTGCTTGAATATTGGAAAAGGATAATGGTATGGACAAGGTATCCATACATCCTGGATGGGTGATTGGTCCTCTCTTACATCCCTTGGTTACTTTCAGTGTGTATCTAGTGCTAAACCTCATAAAAGGAGATGAAACATTTCCAAATAAAACAAACAGATGGGTTGATGTGAGAGATTCTACTGGTTCCATTATTCAAGTGCATGAAATACCATCAACTAATGGAATATACTGTATTGTACAGTGGAGAATATTTTAGAAATTTTAAAGATATTGTGTGAGCTATATCCCATCTTCAGACTGACTACCTGAATGGTGCATGGATGATAAACCTTTTTACCCTACACAATAGGTGTTCAAAGAGAAATCTAGAAGTCTGGGCATCACCTCCACCCCTCTACAGTGGAGATTAAAGGAAATCACCATCACCCCTCTAGGATGTCTGGGCATTTCCTTCTCCCCTCTAGAAGTCTGAGGAATATTCAGCATCATGTACTTATAGCAACTTCTATGGCTTTTTGAAAAACATACGGGGTAAGTTGTCTTCTGAGTTGATTCCTTTTTTTGATTTTTTTATAATTTTTTGTTACAAATATCCCTTATTTTTCTGTATCATCCATGAAAATCAGCAAGAAATTATATATAAAAATTTATGTCATAAATACAAATATATTTGTTATTATATTGCTGATAATTTTCCAATTGTGATGAGATTTTATTATGTTTTCATTCTTCTATGGAATTAATTTATTCATTTGCATTGTCAGGATTCTGAGATCAGATGGGATAGTGTCATCTATGTTGTAAAGATCATTGCAACATTGACCTGGCATCTCTTTACACTACATGTTTCTCAAATTCATATGGATATGCCAATGCTTTCTGACAAAGATGAGCAGTATGTTTTCTATTGAGTTGATCCTTTTTTTCTTTATGTGTATTGTTCAACTTTTCCAGCCTAATATGCATTTTCCATAGGTATAAATTCACTTCATGGATTGAATATCTTATCTTCTGTTCTGAAATTTGGTGTTTATCCTCTCAAGAAAGATCTGGAGAAAGAAAAATAACTTTTTGTGTTGAATACATGGTTCATGATGCAGCATTTGAGCATCTTGTAAGTGAGGTATTGGTTGTATCTTCCCACCACCCAACCAGTTTTTAGATTTTTGGTCTTTTTTGAAAAGATGATTTATATTAAGGATATTTAGACCTGCTATATATTGAGTAATTACATTTTCATTTCAATCATCATTTCTTTTAGACCCGTTTTAGATTGAGTTGGTAATTTTTATTTCAATTATTTATTATTTTGATCAAACGTGAAGGAGAAGAAAATGAGTACATTCTTGAAGAAGCCCCACAGATATCATCCTGGAACTGTCACTCTTCGTGAAATTGGAAAGTACCAGAAGTTCACAAAACATCTGATAAGGAAGACGCCATTCCAAAGGCTGGTCTGTGAAATTGCTCAGGACATCAAGATCGATTTACATTTTTAGAGCCATGCCACATTGGCGTTGCAAGAGGCAGCAGAGGCGTACTTTGTTGGGCTGTTTGAAGATACAAATCTCTATTCCATTCATGCCAAGTGGGTGATGATCATTCCTAATGGACATTCAGCTGGTGCGCCAGATCCGGGGCGAGAAGGCTTAGTTGTTGAAGTCCTGGCTGGTTTAGTGTGAGAGACTTGGCATTTATAATCCTATATTACCTTTTTTATTTCTTGTCTTAAGAAATATTATTACCATAACATGACTGGTTTTGTCATTCTCAAGCTGTTTTAGTGTTGATGGTAATTGTTGACACGAATTCACCATCTAATTGGTTTTGTGAGTAGCTGGTCAAATATCTATGACCTTAATACACTGATGTTTTCATGCTCAATGCCACACTTATTCTATCAAATTTACAGCTTTTACAAATTCAAAATTTTCATTCTGCATTCTGTTATTTGTACTTTGTATTCATTTTTCAAATTGAAAGACTGCAAATGCACTTAAAAAATCTTCTATACTTATTCCATTTCATTTCATTATCATTCATCCATTGAACATAAAATGTTTTATGTACTATCATGTGATTTATGATATGATTTCACTGGTCATATAGAATTTAAAGTGATTTATGTATGCTTTACTGCATTTTATGATGGGGGCATGTCATTTGCAAGGAATTATATTTTTTAACCAGAGATTGAATTCTTTTCTCTCTATATTCAATTTATTATGCACCTGTAGAGAAGTTAAACAACCCATATTCAATTTATTATGAACCTGTTGAGAAGTTACAGAATCCATATTCCTTTCCCCATAAGGGTCAGGTCCTTTGGAATCATTCTTTTCATGTTACACATCTATACATCCCCATTAATGGTCAGATCCATTGGAATCATTATTTTCTCGTTACACAGCTATACATGGTTTCTTTTTTATTGGGCTCGTTCATGTTTTTTGACCTGTTTTTTCCCTCTGAACTTGTACCAAGAGAATGTTATTTTGGAGATGGTATGGTTGTTCTAAATCCCACCAGTATATGTAAGCATGGTTTTTTATTCTAGGTTGTTTTCTAAATTTCCATTCTTGTGTTGATAAGAAGTAAACCATTTTTTCTACTTTCATTTATTTATATTTTGGTTTCAATTTGTGTATATATTTCACACTGATTTGTTGGTATGTTCTTTGGTTGTGTGTTGTAGATGTTGGAGCTAAAAGGTTGACATGACATTGACTTGAGGTTCCTCACTTGTATCGGAGCTGGCATGATTTGTTTCTTCGAGTGGCCTACTGGTGGGGTGATGAAAGAGATCTTTAACATCAAGCCATGAGGAGTAACTATTATATCATGGTGTAAAATTCCTGGGTGCAGAGGATTCTAGTCATCAAATAGACCAGAGGATTTCCACATACCCTTTTATCATGTGGGATGTGGGGGGGGGGGGGGCATGGATGGATGATGAGTTTTTATGAATTTTTTAGGTGTGAAAAAAGTTCAAATATGTATTGATTCATACAATATTAAATTTCATTATTAATATAATCAATCTTTTTCATGAGTTTTAATTTGTGTGGGAATCGTATTTGGTTTAATAATTTAAACAGGTGTATTATATATGATTGATCAATAAATATAATATGAAATTTTATGAGCAATAAATTTTTATAATTTATATTATGTAATTTATAAATAGATTTTATATGTTGGTAATATTATTACCAATAGAAAAATGTGTCGTATTAATCTGTTGCTAAACACTCAACCAATATATATATTATCTGTTGGTAATATTATAATTGTAACAGAATTATTTTATCTGTCGCAATAACATTTAGCGACAGAGTTTTTACCAACAGTTTAGTGACAGCGACATTTGTTGGCCAAATGATTTACCAACAGAAAATCCACTTTTATCAACATATATGACCTCGTTGGAAAAAGTGAAATATTTTGTAGTGTAAGGATAATCATCGAACCTATTCCCTTTAATCCTACACTTTATCCACCCCGCAAGAACGATCGAACCATGGATCAACTTGTTAATGAGTTGTTCCACGTTTGTCCTTGGAATTAAGAACAACGAAATACATACTATGAAATAAACCCCCTACCTAGAAATAAGATCATTTGTATGATAGAAGTCTTCATTGATAGAGATTCTTCCGTTAACTTCCTTGATTTGTCATTCATCGGTGTTCGCCATTCGTCGTCACCGATGAGAGAGCTTCTATCTTCTTGTCTTAGGGAAAATTTAGGGCATTAGGGAAAATTCTATATCATTGTGAATTCTAATGCTTGTCCCTACATCTGATTAATGGAGGAAACACATTAACATGTTTCATCATTTTAAACGTGTTTAAGCGTTATCATGTCACTACATTGCAGCATCGTTGAGTCACCGCATTGCAGTTCTATTGAGTCACTAAGTAATGTTAAGGAAATAAAATAAAATAACATTTTTAGGTATATTTTATTTTTCACTTAAAATGAACATAAATTAACATTTAAATCCAACCCACATCAGTCGATGTTATGCCCCGACTAATGTTAAATCATTTTTCTGAGCTCAACGGATCCCTAAAACTTTTGTTATGAGCACCTATTTATAAGTTACTAAAACCACACCCAAGCGATATTTTTAATAAACATAAAAATTGTTTGAAAATTTATTCCAATCACCTCGGGCCTCAGAATAACGTTTCATATCCACTCTTGGTCTCAAAATAATCCCATATAATTTTCAAAATAATTACATGGAAATTCGGGGACACCACATTACCGGTGAAATTATAAATCTTGGATTCTTTGAATTTATCAAAAGATCTTTAGGAATAACTTGTTGTGGATTTGTAAAGTCCTCAAGAGTTTGAAACTGAGATTTCTGATGTCGAGTTTTACTGTATAGAGAATGATCATATACAATGTCAAGCAGTTATATCTTTCATAGACCAAGATGAGGATGATGTTTTAGCTGGACACATGAAACCCACGAATTTATCTGGTAGGGTGAACGATTCCAACATCTAACAAGCCTTCATTGATAATAGATAATGAGTCCACCTCATTCCCATCTGTACACTTTGTTGGTTAGGTCTCACACAATATGATTTGTGTCTCTCCACTATGATGTTTCATGGTTATGAAAATAATTAACAAGAACATGTGGTGAGATTAAACATAAAACCTAGATTGGGGATCTGGTATCTGATTCAGATTTCATTGTTCCCCATTTGGACAAAAAATTCAAAATTATTTTGGGAAGGCCTTGGTTACATCAACATGTTGGCATTACCTATTCATACCACCAATGTCTCAAGTATTTTCTCAATGGTCATATTGGGACACTTCAAGGTGATAAGGCCCCATTAAAAACATGGGAATCTCAGTATATTGATGCAAATTTCTATCACACAAAGGGAAAATAGTCCCTTGTGACGGATGTTACAAGATTCAATGATTTGAATGGTCTAGAAAAGATTCAAGCTAACCCATTCAAGCATCTCATTGTATATTTTATACTTCCAATTAATCAAATTTAAGTGGTGGGCACCAATCCAAGCACTCGTTCACTGGCTTTTATAATGCCAGTTGTGGAAATTGATACTAACAACACTGGAGAAATTATTTATTCACCAAAAAATGATGGAAGCCTAAATTAATATGTCTTCAATCCAACTAGAAAACTTCAACAATTCTCTTCTTCAATATTTAGTCTAGAAGAATTTGTTACACTCATGAAAATATATTGGGATATTGATTCATGTCCCATCATCTTCCCTTCAGAATTTAAAAATTACTCTTCATCATCAGTTGGGCCATAGATGGTTGCCTTCTCTTTATGATGTCCAAATAATGAATCCTCCCCTAGCTCTGAAAGTCTTAATTCATCACCTAACCCTCAAAAAGAGACAAAAAAGGTAACACATGATGATGAAGAAGAAGAAGAAGAAGATCTCATGGATTCCCCTCCAACATTTGAGGATGGTGTCTCCGCCACTATGGATGAACTCAAAGAAATAAATATGGGTACAGAGAAAGATCCACGCCCCACTTTGATTAGTGCAGCCCTGACTTCTGAAGAGAAATGTGTATATACTTCCTTTTTAATGAAACACCAGAATGTGTTTTCTTAGAATTGCATATATATGACAGGTATTGAACCTGAGGTGGCCACCCATCATTTGGGCTTTCGAGAAGATCATTCGGGATACAAACAAGAGATTGGAAGAACACACCCAACTAATTCATTCAAGATTGATGCCAAAGTCTAAGAGCATATCAAAGATGATTTCATCTGAGAAGTGAAATATCCAATTTGGTTAGCCAATATTGTCCCATATAAAAATAATAAGTTTCAAATCAAAGTCTTCATTGATTTCAGAGATCTCAACTGGTATTATCCCAAAGATGAATTCTTGATTCCAATCACAGAACACTTAATTGATGCAACAGGTGGCTATGAAGCTTTGTCCTTCATGGATGGATACTCTTGGTATAACCAAATCCAGATATCCCTGGATGATGAGGAACCTATAGCCTTTTGTTCCCCTCAGGGTGTATTTTTCTATTGGGTAATACCCATTGGTTGAAGAATTCTAGTATGACATATCATCGTGAAATTCACCACATCTTCAAACACTTCTTGTGACAATTCAATGGATATTACGTTCATGATCTAGTGGTTAAATCCAGACAATATTATGATCACCTGAATGACATGGGGACCATATTCAAGAAGTATTCAATAGCATAATTTGAAGATGAACCAATTGAAAGGTTCTTTTAGGGTAACCTTAAGAAAATTTATCGGTTATTTTGTATGCCAACGTGGAATTGATGTCTATCCTAAGAATACAAAATATATCAGTGGATTTTCACCCCAAAAAAACTTGAAAGAGTTTAGTGGACTTCAGGGACAATTGTAATTCATCCATATCTTCATAGCCAATCTAGCAGGAAAGTGTTTTCCCTTCACCAAATTGATGAACAATGGTGTCACATATCAATGGACCAATGAATTCCATGAAGTATTTGATGCCCTTAAAAAACCTCTTGATCCCAGCTGTATTGATTCCACCTATTAGAGGAGATATACTCATCCTTTATGTGACAACCTTAGAGCGATCGCCGAGTTCCTTCCTTGCACAAACTAATGATGCTTGGAATGAAAACATCCTTTACTATCTCAGTCGAACCATGTTCAACACAAAGACTCGATATTCATTTATTTAGAAAAATTTCCTTGAATTAATCTTCTCAGTTCTGAAATTGAGGAACTATCTGCATCATCACGAGGTCCACTTGGTATCTCACAACAACCCACTCAAATTTATCCATATTCATCCTAGGCTTATAAGATGTTTGGAATGGTGGGTAGTTATTCTGAAACATTTTGATATACAATTTGTGCCTCATAAAGCAATAAAAGGCCAATCCATAGAATAATTTCTTACTAAAAATCTATCTCTGTAAGACACATCATTAAATACCAAAAATATTGATGTAGAAATATTCTTTGTTCAAGAAAGTTCCCAAATATGGGAAATTAAATTTGATACTGAATCTATAAGTCCAATAGAGAATAGAATGGAAGACCCTAAACTCAACAAAGACGGGTTAGGAATTATGCTTATCTCCCCTGAGAAGGCATTATTTCCATTCTCATTCCTATTATCAGATGTTGGTACCAACAATGATGTATAATATCAATATCTCATCATAGTCTTCGAATTATCACTCCAAGTACTAGTGGATAACCTACAGTTGAAGGGTGATTCATAATTTTTGATCCAATAAATAAATGGGGATTACACAATTAGAAAAGAATAATTAATCCCCTTGAGTGATTTTGTCTAATGGATTATGGATAAATTTTTCTTGGAACCAACATTTTCATATATTTTGTGGTCACAAAATGCCCAAGCTAATTCATTGTCAAAAGTAGCTACATCCCTAGAAGATCCAAATCAGAACGAGACTATAAATAAAATTTCTCATCATAGTGTAGTTTAACCATTCATTCAAATAATAACAAAGGAAATCAATGAAATCAGTCCCATTTCAAAACCATATTGTCATATCATGGAATGGATGGAACCCATAATAGAATATCTCCAGCTGGGCTACTTCCACTAGATAGAGTTGAAAGAGAGTATATCGATATATGATCAGTTAATTTCACTCTTTATGATGGCCTATATCACGATAAGATCCTATATAGATACGGCTTTGACAGAATTATTCTTAGATGCATTGATGGGGATGAAACCACAACTTTCCTGAAAGGAGTACATGTATAAGCTTGTGGTGATCACCAGTCTCGGCATATGATTTCTGATAAAATCTAAAGGCTAGGATACTTTTGGTCATTGATGATGCAAGATTGCATAGATTTCACTCAGAATTTTCATGCCTACTAGGTGAATCACAACTTCATTCATCAACCCCCATAGTTACTACATATAGCTAAATACTCCTGGCTAATTTCTACATGGGTATTGGATATCGGGGGACCTTATCCTCTTGGTATGGAAAATTAGTTTAAGTATATTCTTTCTGCTGCATATTTTTTCTCCAAACAGGATGTGGAAATACCTCTTAAAGAAGACAGGTCCCAAGTCATTGTAAACTTCTTCAAAGCTAATATCATCATAAGAGTTGATGTACCTCAAACCATATTGACAAACAATGACACCAATTTCTGTAATGTTAAGGTATGGAAGTTAGAATAGGAACACAATATCAAATCCAACCATTCATCCCGCTATCATGAAGTGTCCAATGGAAAGATGGAGGCTTTCAACAAAACCCTGTCAAATATAATCTAGAAGATGGTGTATAAATATAATATATCTTGGCCTTTTAAACACTTTCATGCTTTATAGGCTTTCAAGACTACTACCCATACTCTCACATGAGGAACTCCATACTCATTGGTATATGAAACAGAAGAATCCATGCCCATTGAAATTCAATTGCCTTCACTCTGAGTTTATGTCGATGACTAGTTATCTATAGGTGAGTAGTCCCATAAGTGACTATATGAGTTGGTGATATTAGAAGAAAAGATATTTCATACCTTCCATCACGTGGATGTCTATCAAAGCAAAATAACTTGTGATTTTAATTGGAAAGTTCACCTTCATTCATTTATTCAAAGATAATTATTAGTCCTTAGGACTCCGATGATACTAGGAAAGAATTCTCCAAAGATTGAGACAATGCGGGAAGGACCTTACTCTATACATAAATTCTACTCTAATAGAGATTGTTTTTTAATGTTAATGGATGGATAACTCATTAAAACTCAAACCAATGAAAGATTCTTGAAGAAGTGATTTGAGTAATCATAGAGCATGTCCTAGTTTCATGACATTAAACTGCATAGAAATCATCCTTTTAGAAACAGGACATTAAATTTCACAGCACCATACACATCCATGCAACATGATGTTAAATAGAAAAGCACCTCCGTCCTTGTTACATAATGTTAAAATGAACAACACAATTTTTCATCACTACATGACAATAAATGTGTATGATTAACATATCATTCATTTTATGTTAATAAGTCGCCCAAGATAACAAAAATTGGAATTTTTTGTGGTCCTTTAAAATATGAGTAGCTTCTATGCACAAGCATTACTCACATAATTTCCTCTTATTAGTGGTACTTGAGTCTAATTTTTCACTATGTTTGAATCAGATCTTTATAGGAATCCCTTTTTTAAGAACTACGTGTGGCTTGATTCTTACCCCTATAAAGATACATATTGACACCTAGGTCTTATTGTCTGGTCCACCTTCAATGTTTCATTCACATCAGGGGAATTCATGTCTTCTCCGCAAGACATTAAACTACATGGTTCTTCTAGAACAATGTGTGTCTTGATTCTCATTTCAATGGGATATGTGGTGATGCCCAAATCTCCAATATTGGGCCCAAACGCAACCATAAATAAATTTATTTCCCTTTTTTACTATATATAATTCAATTCTATATAGAGAAATATTCCAGAATACATGGTTTGATTCTCATACCATCCTATGTCTTGTGCTTAATTTTTATTTTGGAATGTATGAAAAGACCTCATCTATCATATCAAATTCAGTTTGTGTGGGGAATGATATTTTCAAGAACTAGGTATGGATTTATTATTATACCAATAAGATATGTAGAGATGAAAAAATCTCTAACCTTGGGACCAAACCTAAAAAAATAATAAAAATACCCTTCATCCCATGTGTGTATGAATCAAGGTTGTATAGAGAATGTTTCAAGAATAATGTGTGGCGTGATTATTTCCTCAACAAGATATGTAGTGATTCCTGGATCTCCAAACTTGGGCCCTACTATGATTTAGGAATAAAAAATCCTTCCTTTTCCCCATGAATGAGTAATATTTTCATTGATACCTATTCAATAAATTGTATATTGATTCCCATTTCAATGACATACATGGTGATTCCTAGACTTCCTACTTTAGGCCTAACCGTCAGCCTAGATATTATATAAAATCAATCTTCCCCGCATCAAAATATGATGATATGTGAAACAATTTCATGAAATATGTGTGGCTAGATTATATCCCCTAACAAGATATGTACCGATTCATGGGCCCTATATCCTATATCAACCCCCATTCAATCATTTTACTTTTATCTTTCACTTTATTTACCTTTGTTTTACAAAATAATCTTTTACTGCTCCTAGTTTCTCACACTGAGCACAACTCAGGTGGGCTTAGGAATTTTGTAAAGAGAATATCTACATTAATAAGGTATCTCAATTCATATTTGGGGTTATCTATGGTCCTGGATGTAATACCTTAAAAGAAAAAATATATTTACTTGTCACATTATGATAAACTTCATGATCTTCTAAAAAACTACATGTTTTTCAATTCTCATTTTCATGAGATATGTAGTCATTTCACATCACTTCACCTTCATCCTTACCACATGACGTTAAAATGAATGTAAGTACAAAGAACATTGTGTGGATTGATTATAATTCAATTGAGATATTTAGTGACACCCAAATCTCATATCTTAGGTCCAACCATAATAATGAAAATTCCTCACTCCCTATGTATAGATCATACCAGTATGGGAATCCCTCTTAAGAACTATGTATGGATTGATTCTCATCCATATGAGATACATAGTGGCCTCAAAACTTTAAATCTTGGACACATCCAAAACATCATGAAATTGATACCTCTTTTACCCCATGCATGAGTCATATCTACATGAGGGGATTAATACGAGTTCTTGACATATGTATGAACCTGTATTAAAAAAAAACCCTATTATTCACCACTTCTGAACTCAATTGTGGGGGGGGGGGTAAAATTTTTCTAAGAACTATGTGTGGCATGATTCTTACCCAAGAAAGACACGTAGTGACACTTGGGTCATATACCTTAGTAAAGTCGCAATATTACTTTTCAAATTGAAATCACTTAGCATCCTTACCATGTGATATTAAACTACATTGAACTAAAAGAACTACATGTGTATAGATTCTCAATTGTACGAGATATGTTGTGATGTCTATAAGATTAATATCAGGCTCATATGGAACATGATATGAAAAAACCCTCTATTCGTCAATGTACGAGTCAAATCTACATGAAGAGATGCAATACAAGTTCACACCTTGTATATAAATATGTATCTCATAAGAACTATGTATGTCTTGATTCTTATCCTATTCAGATACATAATAAATACTAGGCCTTAGATCCTACTTCCAACCATGGGATAAAAGAATACCCCCCTCTTGCATGTAATTGAAAATCTATACATGAAATTTATTTTTGGATCCTTTTCTTAGAGGGACCATCAAGGAAACAAAAGATATACCCATTATAAATATGAGTCAGATCTATTTAAGGCACTCCAAACTCATGGACAATATCATTCCAAATACTTACCTCGTGCATTGGAAATTACCTTTTCCACATTTCATACTCCTAATCTTGGATACTTTCAGATCTTCGTAATCTTTCTACAGTTTCAGCTTGTATAATTTCTAATACCTGAGAGATCTTTTGTCTGACTATGTAGTATGTGCCCCTAGGTGGCCTTGAATTTTTCACCCTCATAACATGCTTGTTAGCAAAAGGATACCACTATTTGGATATGAAACACATTCCCTAGTTGTACCGACATAATACAACCGCATAATGGATTTATCAAATAATGATAACTTTGTTCTTGAGAGAAGCCTTTTTTGTTCCTTTAAACATTGGGGATGGTATGCAGGAACCCTGTAATTTAAAGCATCCATCCTTTGCATATTTTTCCCATATCCTTTTTCCCGACCTGAAATTATCCCAGACCGTGATTTACACTTTCCCATGTACCTTATTCAATGCATATTAGAATAATATTGGGTAATTGGACCACATATCATCAAATGTTTCCATAATGTTATGGCCCCAACCGTATGACCTAAAAAAATAGGCACCGTACTTCATACGTTTCTGTTAGACCCTCATATAGAGCTTATTCTTTAAATTATCTAGAAACCATGACCCGAAATACGCCTTATATATTCAGGTATATTTCTCCATAAACCAGACATTGTACATGGGATGATATGAATCTCCATAAAAATTCATCATCATTTAGAAAATATAATGTCAAAATTCTTGATATCTCAATTTTCTAAATATGCAGTACATTCCCTAGTTGGATTTGCATAAAATTCATCTACATGATGGGCCTATCAATATAAGGATCACACTTTTTGGCCATAAAGTAAATTCTCTAGTTTTCCGTGCATAATAAAACCTCCATAATGGGTTTTTCAAATAGTAGTATCTTTTCTCTTGGAAGAGATCCCCTCTAAATGCAATTATCCATTTTCCCATGTCATTTATTAGATTGAGAAATCCACAAATAATATCTTAAAATCATTTCTTTATTTATCAAAATATGGTAGCACATTTCCAGAAAAATTATGAAGAATTGGAGAACCATCAAACCTACAGTCAAAGACAAAAGACCTTAAATTAAAGCCCCTAAGGTCCTTGTTTCCTGAATTTAAACTTTACAGTATAATGTCCACACTGCATGACATTAAGAAACATACAAAAATATTATAAAGCTCATTTCTTACAAATATACCCAAATTCATACACTAAATTCATATAGAAGTAATTCCTCATTTATTTCCTATATCGGTACATATGGCCCCCTTAATTTTTAGACAACTTTCCTTGGAAAATACAGCCACTATGGTCTTGAGGAATCCAAATCATAAACCCCTTTTTCTATTAGTAACAAAATATCAAAATTTCTAAGAGTTACTTTTCTTGATTATGCAGTACGTTCCCCTAGGTGGCCTTTCATAAGTCACCCACATAATGGTCCTATCAGTCAAAATATTTCTTTGTTTGACTATGTATAATATTCCATACTTGGCCCTGCATAATACAACCCCCATAATGGGTTTTTCAAATAGCCTTAAATTTTTTCTTGGAAGAGAACTTCTATACTCTCCCACACAAAATTTTAGATTTGGTGACTATAAAAATACTGAATCAAGATTCCCCTGGGAAATATCTATGGAATATCAGGACATTCCTGAAAATCATGCTTTTTTGGTTTCTAATTTACAAATTCATGGTCAAATATATTCAACATAAAACATTAGCTTTGTTAGTCTGACATTTATGATTTTAAATTTTCCATTAAAAGAGACATATCACTTACTATGTTGAAAACTCACAAAGAACGCTCTGGAAAAAATTTGAGTGTCAGCTTACTATACCTACACTTTGTATGCTTTAGGTAATATCAAGCCAAAAAAATTCAAAAGGTGCAAATATTTTAGGCTTATCTATAAGACCCTATAAATAGTTAAACTATTCTTTCTAGGCCCCTTAACTTTGGAAAACAATCAGACCATCCTTTTAAGCTTTATATATCTCCCAACCCCACGAAATGATGTTGAAATGCATCAAATTTCCCTAATGTTAACTTAGAATAAGATTCTTTTCATTCCAAGGGAATTTAATTTTAAGGGGGGATTTTGTAGACACCATGAAATGTGTTCCACGCACATAACCACAGAATTGAAGATATGGACCTCACTTAGACACCAAATTCTATGTTTGAGTAAAAATATGTCTTTATGTTGGAAGATGTATATTTAATTTTCATGCACTATGACCCAAAAATTCCTCGACCGGGATCAAACATTTCATAGTGTGACCCTCCATTGTTCACGGGGGTTAGTGATGGTAGAAAAGGTTGTGATCCTGACCAAGGTTGGGGGGTCACAACCACCGTATTATGGAAAATTATGTTTACCAAAGTGGTTAGATTATCCCCCATGTGCGGTACACCTATACATCAAGTGGGAAGTGTACGTCCTACCCATTCATCCCAACGCACAACCCCCTATGCTGAGGACCTCCTCAAAGGACCTATGCGGTAGTGTAATTTTCCCCCCTATGCAGAGGAGCTACTCCACAGACCTACACTCATGACCTATGCTAGAATCTTCCTTTAAACCATACCCCCTTCTTACCTATAAATAGGTCCCTTGGGATCCCCATTTGGAGAACTAAAAAAGTCGTTCAAACTCTCGAAGCTCTCATTGCGTAGATCCTTTGCCTAGGTCCCCTAATTTTTCTCAAGTAGCTATCTAAAGCACGAGAGAATAGATAATTGGAAAGTATAAACAAGATAAAGTCCCTTAATGTTCTAAAATATAAGATACTTGATTTAGGACCCTCATTTCATAAGAATAAGTCACCTACGCATTGTTCTATCCTTAGGCAAAGAACTGAATGAGATTCTTCCAAGGACATCAACGCACATTCGGGGTGCTTAAATTGAAAACCTCTCCCAAGTGTTATTGTCTCGATAGTCCATTCCCAAGGAATATCAAGCTTTCATAGGCTTATCCTTCCTATATTAATCATTTTTCATTTCCTCCTTGGACCTACGTGACATACCTACATTGAATACCTGCGTGGAACACCAACATGAGCTATCCTTTAAACCCTATTTTAACTAACTCATGGTAGGGACACTCCTTCCTTGGCTCCAATTATTGAAAGTGGCCAAGTTGAATCCTCCACCATGACCTCCAAATTTATCATACCTTTGGGAAAGGCACATCAGCATGTCACCCATTTGGATTTAGAAATCTATAGTTAAAGGTTTCTCAAACCAATCTAACCAGAGGGTAAGTATTCTCAGAGTGTCTATGGATCTAGATATCCATGGTCACATAGACCCTTACCCTAGAAGAAATGTTGTGGAGTTACCAATATCAAATTATGGGGATGTGACTCTATTTTACACTCATTGCCTCTATGACCCAGAGCCTCCAGTCTCGAGTAGGAAGAGTGAGGAACACACTTGCTTTTCCCTTCCATAGAGAATGATAGCTTCCTCCCACTACGAGACCCATTTAAAGGAATCCATATTAGAGTAAGATTATATACATTTAGGCTGGACCCAATGACCTTCACCTTGGTTTCACATTGAAGGCTTCATTACTCCACACCCCTATTAACATTCTCCCTAGCTGTTTTCATCGTTGGCCCAACCTCTTCCATCTCCGAATGAGAAAGTGTAAGGTTTGTTGAATATTTCAGGTCTTCTTGTTTCTCAAACATTACATTAATCACATGGGATTTGAGATTTTTTATGATCACAAAACATTCTCCAAATTCACCCCAATATCTTGAACTATAAGAAATCTGATTCCCATCATAATTTGGATACGTATGAAGCCTTCACTAAGGGCTGAAGCTCAATTGACATTCTCCTTAAGAGTCTAAACCAAATTCCATTACTTTCTGAATTCTCATTAAAAATAGGCCCAGAATTATGTCCCCCTTGAATCTCTATGTGTTAAGACATCTCTCATGGACACTATTACAAGGGAATCCTCTTTAGGAGTATACCCCAACCTATTTCACTCAAAGGGAAATATGCCCCTATGCGACCTACCGATGTATGTGGGTTTTGGTTCCCATCCAAACTAGATATGTAGGAAGCCACTATGAGGTTCAAACCAAACATTCCGAATCAACCATGTTCCCTTTAGGACACATTCCTAGGAGGGTCTAATCTAACATGGTAATACATATCCTATCCATGATCCTTGGGCTGATTCGGCCTAAGTCTCACACCATGCATTGACTAGGAACCTCCCACCTAGATATCCTAACGACATGACATTAAAATATATGGATAGTTCTTTTTCAAAAAACCTTAAAAGTTATGATGTGTCCCATTAAGAAGTACCAAACTACGATGGATCTGATTCCTTTCATGAGGATACATAGGTTTCCCATTAGTGGGTATGATCCCAACATCAAAATAGATTTTTCTTCTTAGATAATAATAAACTCTGAAGTAATGTTTAGTCTCCTTGGATGATGATAAATTCTAGAGTGAATTTCATCTACCTAGATGACCATAAACTCCAGAGTGCCCCCTGAGTGGATTAGAAACCAACAACATTGTAACAATGACTAAATAATAACTATGTAGTATATAAGAGGATGCTATCGATGGATAACCTCAAATACTTACCAATATTTCCATTGATGAAGAACCTCAGGTACATACGGATGAATCTGGATTCCAGGCCTATTAAATAATTGATAGAAACATTCAAGGGAAACCTACACTACCCTTGGTAAATTTATAAGGATTCATGAAAATATCTTAAATCTATAAGAGAGTCCCAGAGTAGGTAATAATTCCACCAAAAAGTGTGTGATGATCCAGACCTCCCATCCTCTCGACCAATGCAAGTTCTTAAGTATTGTATGTCAACAAACCAAACAAATGGATACTTTTGGAAAGAAAATACATTTGGATATAGAACTAATGGTTGTTTCTAGTTCCATAAATAAATCCTATGTAAACTATCCGAATGTTATGATTCTTAACCAGAACACACGTTTCAGGGGGGAAAATGTTGAGTACGTGTGGAGATACACTATCATCCATGAGACATACCTCAATCTCGATCTCCACAATCAGTTTGAGTTATGCCACTCGATCACTAAACACTATGTCTCTTCACAACCTAAACATTCAAAAAGTGAATTCAAATTGGGTACCCATGTGTCATGGACACCAAAGAAGGGTTTGAGTGAAACATATTAGGGAAACACAGATGTGGTCCCATAATTAACTAGTAATGAATTTTATTTTCATGTGACATGATCAGTGTAATATGTGAATATACCATGAAGGAATAAATAAATAACCACAAATGATCCTTGAATTCAAACATGACATTTATAATCAACCCATGCCCACTTCAACCAATGTAGGAGTGACACTAGACACATCACACAACCATTCTAACCAATATCAGGCACATGGAAAATTCATTAGAGCATTTACTTGGAAATTTATTAGTATCAAGATCAATGGTCAAATCTGAGGATTAATTCTTTGTTATCCATCAGTATATTGATCACTAGGGGCTAAACATCCCCCCAGATCATATTACATATATATTCTATTAGGGGTATTATGTCCCTCCCATCCATATTACATATTACATAGAGGATTACGATTACCACTCTCCCATTTCATATATCACATCGGGGGTAGTGTATACCTCATGTACATATCATATATCATGAAAAAATACTATTTCCAGGGAACATATCCAAGTCTTCTCAAGTATCTTAATACATAGTGGTGGGTAGTGTGTTTCACTTGATTCTTCTCGTATATACATCTCAACAGGGTCATTCGTCTTCCTGAACCCATCCCACATAATTAATCTTGGCCTCTCAATTATGTTACCTACCATTTTTATGTTCATGATAGGACAACAACATCAACTCAATTTCCAAGGTGTTGACCACAATCATTACTACCCATTACCATGCTAATCCTCTATAGGTTCATCAAGTCAATTAGGAACCCACCTGGGTCCCCTAAGTAACATAATTATAAGGACACCTGACATTGGCTCAACAAACTCATTACAATATCTTTGGTCAACACCTGACACTCAAAGGTCATAGAATCCATTTTCCATATCATAATCACAACACAACATCATTTTCCTCATATGCCATCTAGCATCAATGTTGTAATGACGTGTTTTTTCGGACAGTGAAATGATTAGAAATTTGATTTTTTTCATATGTTCATAAGGGGTAAAATAGTATTTTACACCAAGAATATAACCTTATTTAATTTCAATGACCACTTTTTCAGCCCCAGAATAGTGTGTTTAGCCTAGCATAGAAGTTTGGTGGAATTCTAAGTCACTCAAAATTTCATATAATAATTAGTATTTAATATTTATTAGATTAAATATATTGTTATTAAATTTATATGAATGAGAATATGTTTGGAATATAGCCTCATATTGATATATTTACATCATAGTTGTGTTTGGAATGCAGGTTTTTTTCTTGGTGAGGAACAAACATAAATTGGGCATCGAAGCCGAGCATGTGCCCCTTTTTCATTTTTTATCTTTTCCTTTTCCCTTTTTTTAATTCACCTTTAATACCATTAGATTATTTCTTATTCACCCTTTTTATTATACATCATCTATATGAGATAAAGAGAGTGAGAGAAGAAGGATAGGGAAGGGGGATCACTACCATGGAACTTATCTGGACATGGAACAGAGCCCAACAGGTGCATGGCATGGAAAACTGGCCTGGAAACTATTCATAAAGTGATCCAGGGAGGTACATGACAATGTTTTATCAATGTGGTTACTTTATATTGTTTTACTATTTGGTACATGTTAGGAAGGAGTATTAGTAATGTATCTTAACCTATGATGGATATTAGTTTTGTGGACTGAAGATAGTTATTTCGGTAAGAAACCTAGGCTACTAGAGATATGGGATTAATGTTCTTAGGTTGTGATGTTATAGGTTTATATGATTTTAACCTTGAAAATTCACATAGATTTTTGAGTTTAATGATTTATGATGGATTTTTTATTCTTGTTCCACTGGTAAGAGGTAAGTGACTTGATTTTGACGCTTGTCTTGTAGAGGAAAGAGGCATCTCATGTATCATATTTGGCATGTAGGATCCATATATTATAAGCCTATTATTAAGTAATTTTACTATTAATGATGAGTATAACTATTTAATGTGTGAAAAACATCCTATATGGTTTTTTTCCAAATAATTTCTTGGTAAAATTCTACTTTGTTAGACCACCTTGTTTTCACTCTTTTATGATGGTAATGTTTACTACATCATGATGTGACTTGTTGACGGTGATGTTGATGTATTTCCTTCTATATCGGAGGTGTAGTGATCCTTAGTAGATAGAAATTGTAACAAATTTCCTCTTTAGTAACTCTGGAAGGTCTATATGGGAATGTAATTCCTTAGAGATGGATAGTTTGGAGAACCATGTTAACATCAACAATTAATGTCTTCCAAGTAAACACCTTGGGGTATATCTTTTAGGTGAGGCTAACTAAAAAGTCATAATAAACTATATTGATATTTCCTATATATATGACTTGATATTTTAATTAACTAACCTTTTTATTATTATATAGTCATATTTTTAAATGTGGAGAAAATAGGTATCTAAAAGGTTATTAGAGAAATAGAACCTCAAGAGGTTATTATTATAAACAGATACCTTAATAGATTGATTTCATTATCCTTTTCCTTTAACATTTATACCATCTAGGGAGTAGTACCTTATCATGATTCTCAGAGAGGATCAGATCCTGGTTGATTGATATTTGGCAGGTTATTCCTTAAATGATTAATTAATTAGATTCCTTCTATTAAGATTGTATTTTATCAATCAGTTGCACTTAAATGGGTTTCCAACTACAAATTATAGAGTATTTTCCTCTTTTAATTAGAATTGAAAACCCATATAACATAACCCATGTAGTAATTTTTTAAACCTCATATGTCAATGTTATCCTTTACTTCCTTTTTTACCCGAGAGATAATGATCATAGTTGTATACTCAAGATGGAATTGATACAAATGAGTTTCTACCATGTGTTTAAAATGTTAGGATGATGCATTGAGTTTTTGAATAATCACATGGGGTTATTGTGTATTGATACTGGAAAAGATGAGTAGGATTGTTTGGGTACAGGGCCTGGTTGACCAGTTAGTGTGTTGTTACCAATGTGGTTAGATTGAAAGTCAAAATTGATGAATGAAATGAAACTGGGTGGTAGATAAGTGTGAATAAAAGGTTTAAATGGTTTATAATTAGTATAATAACATTCGGTACTATGATGGATTCATGTGAAATTTGTTCACAGAATAAATCATGGCATAGGTGATGTGACCAATTTTGAAGAGGAGGTCCAAGGGATATCTTGTCATGTTGAGAATGACATTACAGAGAACATAGTTAACTTTTCCTTGGTTTCATATTGCTCGTGGAAGCATGATTCATTTTGTCTGACTAGGTGGTAGGATATTTTACACCCACTACATTGGGAGAGATATGAATGGAATGTTCTAGTTGCACATGATAACTTTTAAATTGTTAATTTGTGAGAAACCGTGTGTCAGTCGAAGACCAAATATTCCAAAGAAATATAATAGGCTTGGTTTCCTAGGATTTGTGATGAAATTAGAAATGTCTCTACAAGTAAGATTATACATCGATAATGAATTTATTGTGAATTCACTCTCGATTTGGAAAAATCATGGTTAGGTATTGACATGAAAGGGAGACTGGCTCAAGAGGAGTGACATAGGCGTAGTGGGGTAACTAGATAAATTGGTTCTCCAAGAGTGGTATAAGGTAAGACATATAGTGTAGATTATACCATTATTAGTTTGAGTCCATTATCCTTCATTTAGATGAAATTTTGTTCTTGTTTTAGAAACCAATCTTAAGAAAAAGAAATAAGAAATGTTTTAGGTCAGAACTATGGAATGAGTGGTTTTGTCCACACTAGTCATTATATTCGGTGGTGGATGGAGTGTGGCTCATGGAGTTATGGTGATGTTGTGAGGTAATGATAAGGATACTGTTATAGTGGGTATTATTATATTTTATACAATTATGTGACCCTGGTAACATATTGGGATGGAATGTTTTGGTCAAGAATTTTATTAGTAGTTTATTTATAGTGGAAAGTGGTGGCTTAACCTTTGAATGGTTATACACCTTATCCTTGGTGTTGTATAGAAAAACTAAATTGTAGTTATAGTATAACACACAATGTTCTAGTGACGAAATAATGAATAATAAGGTTAATGTTTTTGTGGTTGTATGACTATTAATACTTCTTGTGAATGATAAGTGTTATGGTGGGGAGGTTGTAAAGACCAATGTTTTTTTGGATTGTAAAAAGAGTATAAATTTTAATTTTTTTTGTTTGGATGCTTGTGAGGGAAAAATGATAATTTTTACAAATAATATGATATCAAATAATTTATTTGGACACTTTATCAGTTATGGAATATATTTTTTACCCTTTTAAATGAGTTTTATAAAATTATGTGCCATTAGTTTTTTTACAAAATAATTTTTATTTAGTACTATTAGAATTAAATATTATTTTATCATGCAAGATTATGCGGTGATTATATTTTTAATAGAGAATAATATTGATATTATTACTCTGATTTTGAATTCAAAATGGGGGGTTCTTCCAAGTTATGTAATAAATGCATTTTGGACGTCGGGGTCAGCCCCATGCCCCTTTTTCTATTTCTTTTCTATTTTATTACTTATATTTTCCATATTTAATTTTAATTTCCATTTATTCCTTTTGTATTCTCATGTATTCCCCCTTGGTATCCTATATCATGGTTATGATATAGATATTGGAGAAGATGGATAGGTAGGAGGGGTTGTTGTGGAGTAGATAGTCTAAATGAATAGTGGATCTCAGTGGGTGCATGGTGTAGATCTGATATAAAGCTTCACTAGATTATTCAAATAGGTAATCTAGTTGTATGTTTTATGTCAAAGATACACATAAAATATTTTTAAAAAATATTTCAATCCATTTTATGAATTTTGGGGACACTATGGGGGTAGATTTGTAGCTATTTTAGGGGAGACATGGGTTTCGGGTTGTTCGTTGGGGTTTCTTAATTGGAAATCTATATCACACAACACGGGGTTTCAAGAACATGTGACAAGTGTTCTTACTATTATGAAAATATTATTTTTTAAGACTAAATTCCATGTACTTATAGTGCACATCATTTAGTGGTACTTGTCAACATAGCTAGGTACCTGGGTAGTATGAGTTTTGGGACTACGTGTCGTATACATAGAGTGAACATCATGTAGTGGTACATGGCCATGTGACAAGATACTTGGTAAGACACCCCATATAAGGGGAACATTTTCATGTTGTATTACATGACTAAACCCCTGTTGTGTCATGGTCATCTAGTAGTACACAGCTAGAACCCGGGTGAACCTAGGTTGTGTGGATGTGTATGGTTAGGGTGAAGGTTTGGAGTAAATTTTGTATAATCAGGGTATATTGGAGTTGGTGTTCTATAACCTACTGATTATACTTTATTTTATGTATATTTGAACATTTTAATATTAATAAAATCTATTTGTATATATTTTTCATTTCTCTATATAAATTTAATGTAATAATTTCTGAGGTTATCTTTCTCATAAGGTCATAGAAATTTTCTTCTGTGATTTGAACATTGAAGTGCCATGATGATATTCTTAGATATAAATATACGGTTGGATAACATACTATAATAGATGACATGTTATGTAGAATGTTTATTGTGATTAATCATAAATAAATAGGGATTATTCTCATGAATTTAACATTTAGTAATCTTGAATATGATAGATTACGAGAACATACTCGCTAATGGGAATACTGTATGTTATGTTATCATCAAATATTTCTATATATGAGTGTTTGTAATGGTCTTTAGACAATAATATTGTAATTAATGCATGTCATGACTCACACACTTATATTTACTAACCAAAAAAATTTATACAATTTTTTCATGGGAATTAGGGTATGTTCGGTGCATCAAAAAGGACATGTTATAAATGGATCATTTGAGGAAGGATTTGTCCATTCCATATTTATGGAAATTGATATCTAAACCCTTTGATTTGAATATAATGATCGCATTAAATTCCATGTTCATGGTGTAACAACATGTTGAATTCAAATAGTCAATGAAAGATGTATCAAGAAAATATTTTGGTGAAACTGATGTGAAATTTTCCTAATGATACATTGAGATGCTTAAATTGTAATTCGTAGAGATAATTCATAGGTAGTTGTTGATGTTGTGACATTAATTCTTTTCTCTTGGGTTTCTTGACCTATTTCTATATGGTTGTCTTAGAATTTATGCCAGCCAGCCTAGTTCCAATATGAAATAATCCTAGAGGGCCATACACAAAGTGTTTCTGTTGGTATCAATTAAATTCTATTTAAATTGAATTATTGGAATAAATATCATTCTCAATACTAAGGAATAATTTTATTCTTGTTTTATTAATTTCTAATATTCACAAGGTAATAAATAATTATTTATTCATTAAATAATTTATTTGATTACGTGAATATTTAATAAATATTTATTTCCTAGATTATGAATAAATTATTTGTTTTATTAATGAATGAAATATTAAATTAAATATTTATTTATATATTCAATAAATGTCTAGTATTTAGAGTAGACTAAGATTTTTTCCGGGGATTAATATTTATTTAAAAGATGGTATATAATATTTATCGCTATATGAGTTAGAATAAACCATATGATAAAAATAATAATAACAATAATAATATTATTATATGGCATGTGGTTTGATAACGATTACAATAAGCATAAAAGAATTACAGGTGATCAACATGAGCAGCACAAAACAATTGATTCACCCCTAAATAACTTGAAAATCAATTGGAATCCTTCGAATATCAAAGGAGAATGTGAAGATCACTACTAGAGGTATTTTATAAATGGATCCTTATAGTGAAATGAAGGTAATATGAAAAATGGATTTTTTATGATGAAAAAAATATTCATTAGAGAAATTTCATAATATGAGGTAAAAATTTCTCAAAATCACAAACAAATTAATAATAAATTTAACAGGTAATGATCCTCTTGGGTTCTAGGATTCTCTATGTCAATATTAGATGGAAATATTTCATTGGTCATGCTGTTCATTTCATGTACAATATCATGAATGATCCATCAAATCAAAAAAACTATTCTAGGTTTACCACCAATCATGGTGCTTCCACTACACCTATATTCTTCAAGTGATATCAGAGGGTTCATATTTTAAATTTTCAATATTTTATTTTTTTGTTAATCTACATGTGAAATAGGGTTGAGGTATTTCATTTTTGAATTATTTTATCTTCAATCTGATTTTAATTAACAAGTTATCTATATAATAATATTCATCTTTAAGTGAATCATTTTCAAAAAAAGAATAATAATAGGTGAAGAAAGATCAGAGATTCTTGTGGTAAGTTCCATGATTTCTTAATGGATTAAAAGGGATTATATGGTATGTATTCAGAGTACACATCATGTACACAATCGCACTTCATCGGGCCATGTCGCATGATAAATGATGCATTAAGAAGTAACTGTATGTAGTGTATTTATTTCTCAATTCGTGTATTCTAGTCCAACATGGAACATGACATATTGGATTACATGTTGTGTAGATGGATAAACATTATGTAGTCAACATAATTTGGTGGTGGAATTCAATCATATAATGTGATAATATAAACGTTCAAAACCATGTGAGATTGAAATCTTGAAGGAATAATGATATAAATAATGAGTTGTTAGGGTATAAAACATGTAGTTCATTATTTCCCGCATACAAAGTACACATTGATCCATTCAGTGAGTCAAGTGGACACATAGCAAGAGGAATAAATGACATGTAGTTGGAGTACATGTTTTGTTTTCCCGCATCCAATGAACATGCCAAGACTTTTAGAGGGTTGATTGGACACATGGAAGGTGTGATATATTCCACGATATGGATTGTACACATTGTGTAGAACATATGAGTTACATTATTAATCCCCAATAAATAATAACAATACATGGAAAATAAGGTAAATGACGTGTAGCTTGATAGCACATGCTATACAGTCTCCCAACAAAGGAAATAATTAAAATAATATTAAATTTATAATTTCATCATTAAAAACATATTTTATTGATCGACCAATGTAGTGATTAAAAATTTCATAATGTTTTTAATGGATAATTAAATTCTCAATTAATTTATTATAATTATCTATGATTATTGGTTCAATCATATATTTTCGTTGAATACCTTTATGCTAGGTATATCCAAGAGAATTTTTGATTTCTATTAAGATGAAATGGAATTAATTAATATAAGAACATTCATCATAATCATAAATAATGAATTTAAAATAATGTTTGCTTGTTTAGTTTTGTATAACGGTTTTATGTGTATGACCATTCGTGATATTGATGAAGACCTGTGTATGTTGACGATTTATTTAATTAAATTTATTTCATTGGTTTTAAATTATAAATTATTAAATAAAATTTTTTGGCATGTGATTCATCCCTCGATCCATTATTATGTTGGAAATATGTGTACAAGTTGATTTATTTCATCCCCCATAAGAAATACTTTAGTTATCCTCAGCTGTGTGTGAGTTAAAAATACTTGAAATAAATAGAGTTTCCCAAGGAATGTGAAGTCAGTTCAAGAAAGTACAAACATGATGCGAACTTAGGTGATATATAGGTGGATAGGTGGAATGTTTTAACTCATTCAAAGGCAGACATAATAAGTTTTTTTCTTTGGTTCAAAGGATGATTTATTGTCTGATCAATAAATTTGACACTATACAAGCTCGTGATTGGGTTTTTATCGATTTATTTATTTCTATATTAGGAATTATTTATTTTATGGATGAAATACTATGATAACATAAATAAATTAATTAATGTGAAAATAAGAAGTATAAATAAATGGATTATGTGTAAATGTTTTTTTCAAAACTTGGTTAATGAATTCAATAATATCTACTTATTTTTAACAATTAATCTAAAGGATAAAATAAGATAAAATTTAAATATAACAAACACAATCCCTCAAATGTCGATTAAGTCATATTTTTACTTTCATTAATTAATTATGAATTAAACCAATTGAACTAAGTTTTTTTCAAAACCTTATTGGGATACATACTTTTATAATAGGGGTTCTTGTGAAGGTTTTGGTGTAACATAACCATTTTACAACAATATAAGTATCCCTTGATAAACGTGGTGTAATTAGGAAGAAAGTTTTGAGGAAAACATGGTTAGGGTTTCAATATTAGGGAATCCACTCAACATATCAATGTGTTTAAAGACCGCAGTTAGTAAATACCTTCCAAAATAATTACCTTAAAGTAGCTTGACCAACCCATTTTGGGGTTATGCAAAGTAGAGAGTGGATCCTTTACACTAGAATGTCATGTAAATGATACATTCTATGTTTAATGGTTGGGATTTTTGAGACCAGATAAAATAGCAAGAGATGTAATAAAATTAATTATTATTATTTCTCAAATAATTTTTAATGAAGAAAAGTACTAATAGTATGACCTTTATAATTTGAAAATAAATTAAAAATTTATCATTCATATTATCCTTATGATAAATATTAGTTAAAGGAATTTTTTTACTATAATTAACTTCAATTAATTATTTAGACATGTTCGGGATGTGTTGTTCCATGAATCAGAATCATACATGCTAGAATCCTCACTACCTGATATTCCTGCAACGAAGGAGAGTGAGGAAGAGTTCCTTATCTATGAAAAATAACTGAATTACCTATTCTACATTTAATGAATTATTCTTTCATCTATGTATAGTAAACTCATGAAGTCTCATGAAAACATGGATACCCAGATTATGATTGATAATAGTTATGGTTTACACTAAGAGAGAGATAGAAAATTACAGTTTGATATATATATATATATATATATATAATGAACTCTTTCAGAGTAATCTTGGTAAGTATCCTACAACTAGACCATGTATAGTCAAGCGCATTGAATACATTGATCACCTAGATGTTCTTGGGTTTAAACTAACCGATAAACTATTTACTATTCTCATTCTTACATCACTTCATCAGAGATTTTCTATAGCGAACCATACTTTACATACATATATTTTACATCTTCTTAAATAAATATTAGTTACATAACATTATCAAACATGAAAAAATCATTATTTCTAGTATCATTGGAAACATGGAAACATAAAAAACTGGTTCATATAATATCCACATCATCACCCACTTATTCTTTCATAACTAGAACCCCTTTTAGACAAATCATAATCAGTACCATTATTCATAAGTTGGGGAAACAAAACAAAAGAAAAGGGTGATCTCAGATGCTCGTGAAGGGTAAAAAGGGGAAATATCAACGATCACCTAAGAATAAAATTAGTATAATGGTATAAGAACAAGATCTTAACATTTTAAAACCATACCATTCATATCAAAGAACATAATCTTAAGTCAGGACATAAATCTTTATTGTTCATAATATAATTATCATAAAAGAATCAAATAACATTAACCATATAAGAATAAGAAATGGAATTTTGGCATATTAATAATCATAGAAAATCATTTTATTAGTAGTAAAAGGTCATTTACATGGCTATCATAGTGGAATGGGTTCACTACCCAAACCATCACAATATTCAGGGTTCACTCCCAAGACTATCGTAGTGGCTATAGTCTCATAGTGAACTGGTTTCACTCTCCATTCTATACCTATTTATCTCATGAGATATAAATCATTACCGAATTCTTTGATGGAATATATAGGTCCTACCCATTAAAAAATTAAATTCATACATGTGTGTGAAAAAAATCATAAGGCATTCATCGTATAAAAACAATGAAAATAAATTGGTTTCATACACATTTCATATTTTTAACATAAACACAAACCATATAGATAAAGAATAAAGATGGTTCAATTGGATCATATCCCTATAAAACCATAATTAAAAACAAATAATGTCATCCTATATGGAAAATTATTAGGAATGATCACATAGAATAATTCTTCAGAAAAATAAACTTTCCATTTTGAAATTATTTCTTTTTAAAAAGATAAAAATTTAAAAAGTAAAATATTTTCATTGAAAAAAACATTATAAAAATTTAAAATAAGCTTAAATATAAAATTTATTCATAATGGTGGGGAAATCCATTCATTTCATATAATTTAAACAAATAATCCTTCCACATTTTTTTGTCAAAAATATCAAAAATTACCTCATTTGGAAAAGACAGAAAATATTTATTTCAAAAAAAATTGTAAAAAGTCCACCATTGGTAAAAATTACTTTAAAAAACCATTATAAAATATTAAAAACCCTTCTTTACAAAATTTTTAAAAAATATGGATATGGGAGAGACACATTTTTCAATTGAAGAGAGAAATTAAGTTGATTTTCCTTAAAAATAAATTTTAAGACTATGGAGTACATAAGATAAGGAAAATAAAAGGAAAATAAGAATTTTGACTATATACTTAGAGTATAAAAAAAATCATGGGTGTTTTTAGGGAAATATCATAATATTTCATTATTGGAAACTTAATAAAAAATAATCCTTATAAATATTGAGATTGTGATATAAAAACCTTACCTCAAGTTTGCCTTTCATTAAAAGCACTATAACCTCCTGTATAAAATTTTGATTTTATTATACTTGTATAATAGAGTCCTGTGCATACTTATAATATCATAAATGATCCCTTTATAATATTTTAACTCACCTTTTTCAATATTTTTATATTAAAATATTTACTTTCAGGTGTTAAATATTTATTTTATCCTGGGTTTTTCAGTGTTGTATTTCCATTCCTTGTACATTTAACTTGGTTCCATAACCACGATAATATAAATATTGATATAAATATAATAAACATTCATTATATATATATATATATACATCCATAAAATTTTGAGATAGAAAAATGAATTACACTATTCATAGAGATGGTATGGCGTATGTATGTGTGAATGTTGTTTTCATTTTTCAACATATTGAATGAAATAAAGGTAAATATTAATTAAAATTTCTATTATCATTATTATATAATGTATATTCAAAATTCATTCCTCATTACCATATAAGTAAAATATAAATGAAAAAATAACCACGTCACTTTGTTGAGGTGGTAACCCACACGTACGCCTGGCGTTAACATTAACCAAAGGATTGGATTGTAAGTATGTATGTAAATACCCTGAACCCAATAGCCTAGATCCAATTCCTTACTTTATTATATTGGAAATAGATATAAGGAATCACATCCAAAAGGACCAAATAATTTTGTAGTCTTAGAAAAAAAATATAATTCTAATTCACATTATATTTAAAACATAAAAACCCAACAAAGATTATTCAATAATTCCATTTTTCACCATAGTATATCCCATTATAACAAGCAAAAAAATATTCCATGTATCATAGGAAAAATAAAAAATAAGAAAGGAGTGATCTCATATGATTAGTAATGGTATACATACATCAAAACCGATCATCAGTAAATAGGCATAAACAATATGGTAATATGAATAATTGACACAAATGCAATTTAATAAATTACTTGGGTGAAATATGGTATTATTAAAATATTATCAAATAATTCCAAAAAAATAATTACATGATAATCAAACATAACCATGGATATTATACTAGTCGAATAATCCCATGGAATATCAATAACTAATCCCTTAATGAGGGAATGAATTATGTGGGATATATAAAACAAAAAATCAAGGCCTAATCCAATAATTATATGTAAATGGGTAATTCATTGGCCAAAACTCATCATGGTTTGTCTCCTGAGACCTATTAATATATCGAGGGCCTATAGCTGGCCCCACCCAACAATTACTAAGTCCAATGCATTCCTAGTATTAAAGGGTTGAAACATAATCAACATAATAATTCCCATTTAAACTAAAATGTAAATACTTTTCTCATTCAATAAATATAATCATGAACTATCCATAGAAATATGGTGAATGGTGTAAAAATAGTACAGCCTCCATCAATTTAATCTTAAACCATTCAATAAAATATGGTAATTGGTATCATAATAGATCAAGCTCAAATAACCATAAGATTCAAAAAATAAGTATTTTTAAATACATACCTAAATTAATTCAATAAATATTTATTGCGTAATTACCCTTTGGACCCTTTGAAATTACTTATTTTTAAAGAGCTGTGTAATTATTAATGAAAACATTTTACTTGAAAATACTCTTATAAAGGTAGCTTCAAAATAAATAGGGAGTCAGGAAAGTGGAAAAATCCTCTCATTCCATTATATGTTTTCAAATAAACATTATATTTGAATTTTGAAAAAATAGACATTAAAGGGGATTTAAAAGGAATGTATTTTTTAAATATCATATCATTATAGTGATATTCAAATGAATGGAATATGTATATTCTCTATTAATCAACATAACATGACATCATATAATAAAATTAAATTTAAAAAATATTCTTTGAATGGAATAATTAATGGAATATAATTTTAACCCAAATAATGGATTTTTTTTAAGAATTACCTTACCACTTTGTAAATAGTCGAAGTGTATGCCTCATAAAATTAATGATCATTTAAGGAAACCATTAATACCTTGAATATAAAGAGATTAATGATATGATATATCAAAGGGTAGTATATATAAACCACAATCAAGAAATAAGTGGTGAATAAGGAATATATCATAGAAATAAATGTGAGATGAGAAACCCCTTACCATATGTCAGAAAGCATTCTTCACTTGTATTTAATGTTCCCTTGAGTGTAATCTCCTTGATATCATCGTTAAGAAAATTGGAAATGGTATTTTGGTGTGAATAGAAATACTAGAATAAAGGGAAGAGTTTTGGGAGAGGAATTGGGTAGAATATAAGCAATATTCAAGTCATAGAATGTGAGAGGGGAAGAGGTAGTGATGGGTTGTGTTTATAATAGGATCATATGAGTTTTTTAATATTTTATTCATTGGTTTGTTATTTTGGCTCAATACTATAAATAGTGTTGATTACCCTGACTAAATAAGGTAACTATAGCATTTTAGTTCTAACCAATGAGTTCTTACCTCATCCATATATCATCCATGACTCAATAATTCATTTATTTAGTTATAATGTTAAATGTCACAAATTATTGTATTTCACTATTCACAAAAAAAAATCAGCTATTTTAGAAAAATCAAAAAAATTCACCCTAACCATCTTCTGATTTTTTGATTTAATTGAAAAACTCCATTTTATGGAATTAATTTTCAAAAATATGAGAAATATAATTTTAAATTCAAATCCTTGTTCTTTTTATTTTTTCAATAATAAAATAATTATTGCATCATCGATATATAATTATGTATGGTAATTATTTATTCAATAAATATTAAAAATAAAATAAAATTATTTATATAAATATTTTATCTTTCAAAATATTTTATATAGTGAAATATATCTTTTAAATAATACCATATTAATTGTAATATTGTTATTAAAAATAAAAATGTGATATTTTGTAATATTTATTTATTTAAAAAATTCAATGTCATTTTAATAGAATATTTTCCATTAGATAACTACAAATAATACCTTAGGCGTTAAAAATAGAATATAAATCATCTCCTAAAATTTTGGGAAAATTTGGGTTAATTTTCTTATCCTTATCATTTTATTTTTAGCATAAATTTCTTAATTTGCACTTTAATTGTGGTAATTTTTTTTCCAAATTTACTATTCATATTGACCAAAAATAAAATGAGCCTATTTAAAAATTTTTTACATTATTATTACAAACATGGAATAAATTTTTTGAAATTCAAAACACATAAGTGGTAGAATTTAATTTAAAATTAATTTGATAAAACACAACTAAAAACAATTTTCTTGAAAATGCATTTTTAAGCCCAAAATGTATTTGTACCAAAATAATATTTAATGATGATTAAAATTATATTAGTTTTAAATAAATATTATTTAAGTTATGTTTATATAAAATTAAAATCATAAATAGACCATAAATATAACAAAATTGACAAATTTATAATTTTTTTTTCACGATTCATTAGAAAATAAATATTTTATAAAAATAAAAAAATCACCATAAGATAATTTTAACATTGTTATTTTAAAAATGAAATTTATTTCTTACAATATAATTTTTTAATATTTCAAAATTTATATTTAAACAAAGTGGTCCATTAAAGGGAAATAAAATTGCCTTTCTGAAAATATATATTTTATCTAATAAAATGGATTAATTATTATATTCATCCTATAAAACATATTAGAATAATTTAGAAACATTTTATTGAATATATAACATATAAATATCATTAATATATTTCAATAATAGTGAATAATTTAATTTTTTAAGATAAATTTTCATTGTGTGCAGAAAGATAATTTTTAAAAACACATTCTTTTTTGTTCAACTGGTTTAATTATTATTTATAATTAATTGGTAACTAGAGAATTCATTTTATAAACATATATAAACTATATTTTCATAATTTACTTAATCTCATTAATTCCCTCCATTCCAACAGATAGGTGGTAACTATAATGATTAAATAATAATATTTAATCACTTCTTTAAGATCGGTGTTCGATGTAACGTAATCTATCGAAGAAGTTAAAATTAAAAAGAGACATACCGTAAAATCATGGGGACTTAAATACTCCCCTTCATCAATAAATTTAATCCTCAAAATTTAAACTTATTATTGGTAATCATCAATTTTTCATTTTAAAATTTCCTTGTGGAACCCTCACATCGTCAATAGGATTAATAAAACATCCTCTTAAATGGAGTGAAAGGACAATGTGATGGTCACCAAAAAACTATGTTTCCATATAGCATAAAATTATTATGAATTGAAAAAATGGTAATGGAAATGAAATCTAACTATCATGTTATGATAGAGAGTGATATAGTACATGATCACTAAAAATTATACCATCACAAAACCATAAATTTTTGATCGGTTAAAACACCATAGATTTCTTAGTAAAAAGGTAAAAGTATGTTGTTTTTGTTCTAGAATAATTTTTCTATAGTTCATAGATTATTTTAATATATAGTTAATAACATGATAAAATAAACTTAGTTGATTATATTCCATTTCAAATGCATAATCTCATCATTTGGTTGTGCATCGATCCATCTTCACTCTATTTCTTAAACCAAATGATAGATATTCAAGATGAATTATTATACTTGAGGAAATTTTTCCCAATTATTCATAAGTTATTCCCTTAAACTTTAAATATTTACCAAAATAAAAAAGGTTTTAACAAGTTATCCAATATGATAAATCATACGTTATCCAAAGTATAACTTAATTCATTCCATAACCAGTATCCTTAAGATTCATTCAAAATAAATATTTCCAAGTCCATTAATTTAGAATTAAGGTCATTAAATTTCCAAAATCAATGTAAAATTATATTGTCACATATGAAATATACTAATACCTTAATCAACTTAATCCTTTATGAAACATTCAGGTGTCTATTAGTAAAAACTCTGGTCGTGGAATATACTCCTTAAATCCAAACATCTAATAATTCAAGCATAACATAAACCATTTGATCACTAACCAAATTCAAGGGAACCAATATTTTTCCAAAAACATATATTTATTACTATCTAAACAATATTCACGTATTTAGGGTGATCTTTACCTACTCATGATTTTTTATGAATATTAACTTGCAACATAATCACTTCTCTTGATTATTGGTGTTATTCATCCCATGATTCAAATTATTTAAATAAGATTTAATGTAGTAAAATCCTTATATATCTCATTATTCTTATAAACATTGTATTATTGATAAAATACTAAAAAAACATAATTCAGGAATCCAAACATAGTCATATTAATCATTCCTCTTCATCTTTGGTAGTAGCATAAGCTTGACCATGATCTATTATCCTCCGTTGTTGTATATTACTTTGGTTCTTGAGACATTTATTTGTGTATTTTCCCAACTCATTTTAGTTGAAGAATTGTAAATTTTCTACATTTTTCTTACCCATTTTTTCAAAATCATGGTACATGTTCTCTCTACAATTATATCAAATTCTCATTATTTTTAAGAATGTACTCAGGTGTTTCTTTCAATAATTATAACATGTGGGAAAGTACTTTGTTCACTTTGTTACTTTATCAAAAAAAATCTAGATAGAGTCTTTTTCTTCTGCTTCCCCCGAAAGACATAATATATAGAGAGTTATTTTATTTTCTTTTTAGCCCATGATACTATGACCTCATACGATAAAGATGAATATGATACATTTTCTCTTATAAATATTGGTGTATGACCCTAAAAGATATGATCCTTCATACACATTGGATCATGATAATTGATTAGATTAACATTACTTATTCTAGGTTCCATTTCTAAATGATTATATACATTAGATTAGGTCATTTTATTATGTATAATCTCAAAAATTGTGAAATAATTTACAAAAATTAAAAATTTCATGTGTATATAATCTCATAATCATAAACATGGATTCTTTGGAATGTTCTTCTATACTTAACCTAAAATTATGTCATAGGGTTAGATTACTAATCTAATAATTTCTAAATCTAGTTTCAGAGGTTTTACTAAACATCATATGATACCAATTGTAAAGAACCTAACCACATTAGCCCAAACCTGACTCTATACTTTATTACATTGGCACAACATACATGGAATCACATCCCGAATCAACAAATAGTTTAGTTGAATTGGTAAACTATATACATAATTGAAATTTAAATTAAATTTAAAACATAAAAACCCCAATGAATTTTCATTAGGAATTACATTTTTTCTTTATAATATCTGCATATAACACACACAAATTTTTTCCTTGTGACATTGGAAAAATAAAACATAATAAAGGTGTGTCCTCAAAAGCTCAATAAGGGTATACATATAGCAGAATCTTTTATCAATAAATAGGAATAAAAAATATGGTAATATTAATAACATAAACAAATTAAATTTAATAAATAAGTTGAGTATAATAGGGTGGGAATAAAGTATGATCAAATAATTCCAATTAAATAATTACATGAGAATGAAAAATAACCATGGATATTCTACTAGTCAAATAATCACATGAAATATCAATAATTAGTATGATAATAATGTAATTCATAATTTATGTCATCTAAAACATACCATCATGGCCTCAACTAATAATTATACACAAATGGGTAAAGTCTTGTCCAAACCCTAGTCTAGTTTGTCTCATGACACCTACCGATGAATTGAGAGGCTATAGCGGGCCTCACCCGAAATATACTAAGTCCAATTCATTCCTCATATGAATGGGGTAAAACATAGTAAACATAAGAATTAAAATTAAAACTAGTATATAAAATGTAAATACTTTTCTCATTCAATAAATGTAATCATAAAGCATACTAATAAATATGGTCTATATTGAAAAAATAATACATCCCATTTCAAATTGATCATTATCCAATCAATAAAATATATTAAATGGTATCATAAGAGATCAAACACAAATAAGAATAGGATTAAATAAAGGATTTTTAAATATACAATTTAATAACATCAATGAATTATTCTTGATGAAAATACCCTTTTAATCCTCTGAAATTACTTATTCTTAAAAAGATGCACAATTATAAAAGAAAACATTTTATTTTAAAATAACCTTATTATCTGGTAAAGGAAGCTTCAAAATTATTAAGGAATTATAAAAGTTGGAAAATAAATCCATTCGTTTATATTTCATAAAATAAACATTCTTTTCAAATTTTGTAGAAAAAAGTTATATTAAGGGGGATTTTAAAGAAATTCATTTTCAAATATTATATAATTATGGTGAGTAATAATCAAATGAATAGAATATGAATATTCACTATAAATCCTCATAATAAAACATAATAAAACTAAATTTCATTTATGAATAATATTATCATGACATAATCAATGTAATATAAGTTTAACCAAAATAATGGAAATTGGTTTTAGAATTCCCTTACAACTTTGTAAACAGTCAATCTGTATGCCCCAATAAATTAATGATCATCAAATGAAACATTGAATACCCTGAAAGTAAAGAGAGTCATGATATGATATGTAAAAGATAATTATTTATACATAGAAAAAATAAATTAAGTGGTGACTAATGCATATATAATCGAAATAAAATTGATATGATAAACCTATTACCTGATGTCTGAAATCATTCAACACTTGTACTTAATGTTCTATTCAGGGTTGTCTCATTGAGAACCACCTTAAGAAACTTTAAAATGGTATTTTGGTGAGACCAGGTGTCCATAATTTTTGTAAGAGGTCTGGGAGATGAATTGGGAATAATATAACCAATATCTAAGTCTAAGAAGCTGTGAGGAGAAGAGGTGTTGGGGTGGTATTTATAGTGGGAGGAGAGGCGTGTTTTATATTATATTATTATTCAATTTATTATTTTGGCTCAGGAATGTCGATAGTGTTAATTATCAGGACTAAATATAGTAACTAGATCATATGAGTTAAAACCAATAGTATCTTTCCACTTACATATATCATCAATAACTCAATAATTCATTTATTTAATTATAAGGTTAAATACCGTAAATTACCATATTTCATTATTCACCAAAAAATTAACAATTTTAGAAAAATATCTAAAATTAACCCTAACAAGTTTTTATGTGTATATTTCCAAAATTTAATATATTTTATGAAATTATTTTTTTTTTAAAATGAGAAATAATTTTTTTGATTAAAATGGTTATTTATTTGATTGTTTCATTTATAAAATAATTATCACATCATCACTTTATAATTTTGTAAGGAAGTAATTTTTTCTTATAAAATTGAAAATAAAATATAATGATGTAAATAAATACTTTATCTTTCAAAAAAAATATCATTATTAAAAAAATATGTTTGTGACATTTTGTAATTTTCATTAATTTAGATAATATCAATGTCCGTTTCATAGAAAAGTGTCCATTAAATAACTTAAATTAAAACATTATGTGTTAAAGGATGATGATGAATCATTTAATTAAATTTGGAAAAATGTTAGGGGAATTTTTTAATCCTTATCATGTTATTTTTAGCCTAAATTTCAAAATTTACTCTTTAACCTTGGTAATAAAAATTACTGAAGATAATATTTATATGGACCAAAACTAAAAGGATAATATTTAATAAATTTTAAAATTATTAATAAAAATATGGAATGTATTTTTCAATATTAAAACCACAGAATTGTAAGAATTTAATTTAAAATTAAATTGATAAAACGCACCTAAAAATGGTTTTCATGAAAATGCATTTCTAAGCAGAAAATGTACTTATAAAAAAATAAAGTACAATGATGATTAAAATTATATTAACAATAACTATATAGTATTTATGTTACATTGAGATCAACTTCAAATCATAATTAGAATTTGAGTATAACAAAATTAAAATTTTTAAAAAAATCGTTATTTTCACTATTCACGAGAAAATAAATATTTTCTAAAAATAACCAAAATTCACCCTAATATAATTTTTTACAGTAATCATTTAAAATGATGTTTATTTTTAAAAATAAAATTTATAAAAGATTAAAATTTTATATTTTAAATAAGTGCACCATTAAAAGGTGGTAAAATGCCTTGTAGAAAATATATATCATTATCCTTAAAATTGGACATACTTGTATCTTAAGCAAATAAAACTTATTGTATTAAATTATAAAAATTTATTGAATATATAATAGATAAATTTCATTAATATATTTCAATAATAGTGATTAATTTAATTTATTAAGGTAAATTTTCATTGTGTGCAAAAAAATAGTTTTTTAGAAAATAAAAACCTACTTTATTGTTCAATTGGTTTTTATTTTCATTTAAAATTAATTGGTAACTAATGAATTTATTTTATAAACCTGTATAAAATAAATTTTCATAGTATAATTAATCTCATTCATTTATATCATTCCAATGGATATATGAAAACTATAACAACACTACTACAAAAAAGTCCTTTATTAGGGCTAGAATAGACCTTTATTAGCACAAAAAAAGAGCTGAAAATCAAGGTATGGTTAAAATTATAAAGCATTTATGAGTGCTAAAAAAGAACTTTTAAAGCCCCCCTTTAATAGCACTAAAAAGGTGATGTTAATCGGGTCATTTAACAACACTTTTTAGCACAGTTAAAGGGGTCCTCTAACGGCGTTTTTACACTGTTAAATGGGGTCTTTAAAAGTGATTTTTAGCACTGATAAAGGGAATGCTATTAAAGGTGGTAAAATTATATATTTTTTGGAAATCCATGAGCCCAAACCCTTTATCATCATTTCCATGTCACCTTTAACAACCCTTCTTGACCTTTATTAGTTCTTTTCACTGCCCCACCCCTTTTATCACCACTTTGCGAATTTCTAGCCTCTTGTGGGCTTGCCAAGATTCGAACTCTACACATATCTTTATTAGATGGAATACCTTTACCACCACAATTTTTTAGCACTATTAAAGACACACTTTAACATACGTTTTTAGAGATGACAAATAGGTTCCTTAACATAACTTTTAGCTAGTGTTGTTAAAGACCTATTACTGGAAAACCCCAGTTTTGTAGTAGTGAATTTAAATAATAATATTTAATCATTTTTTATACTTGGTGTACTGTGTAACATAATATATCAAAGAGGTTAAATTTAAAAAGATACATATCAAAAAAATATTAGGGTATTACACGGTAGATGGGATATTATAATTAAATAATGATAATTATTTCATAAATATTATATATAAACATTAAATCCATCATAATATCCATCCATAAAATATGGCAATGAAAAATGATTTTATTACTATGTGGAGATGATAGGTCATACGTACGCACAAGAAAAACTTTCACTTCTCATTTGATGAGAAAGAGGGAGTATAATGAATATTTTTTAATCATAATAACATATCATAATATTTATTATACTTAATTTAATATTTTATGATAAATAAAATATATTAATAAGAGGTAAAGAAGAGTATAAAATAAATTGATCGGTTATGAAGATTACCTATTATTTGAAATGACTCCTCTAGATATCCTCTAAAGGGATATAGAGTTGGTATTAGGGGAAGAAAAGCACCTTTATAATGTGGATAGGGATGTTTATAAGGTACAATGGTAAATTTTATTCTATATAAAAGGCCGAAAGTTGTGTGAATAAGTGATGGAGGAGGTATCGTTTTATAAATGAGGTGAGGGGCGCTTTTGGAATTTCTAAAAAGATTAAATTTTGAAAAATTTATTTTGAAGAAAAACTCCTCAAAATTTCTAGAGATTCAATGAAAAATTAATATAGGTTTTTAATTAAATAAACCAATCAAAGTTATTTGAAACTTTATAATTTTGATTAACCCTTATTTTACCAATTTTTATTTTAACTACTCGATTAGATTTTTCAATATTAAAGGGTTGTTTATTTTTACTTATAAGGTTAAAATTGCTCCATAAATGGCCAATTTTTAAACTATTTACATTATAATATCCACCTCATTTTATTTCAATATTTTTATGATTTTTAAATAATTTTGTAAAATATTATTTTGGTAAAATATCATTATTTTTAATTTTGATACTATTCATTTTACTTATCTTCAACTACATCAGAAAAATGTGGGAATTAAAATATAATGTTTTCACATATACCTAATATGTCCTATAGATATATAAGGAATCAGCCTTAAAACCTTACATAGTCTTGAATTAAATAACAAATTCACATTGAGGATCTTTTCAGGTTTATAGTTTTGGAATACTGGGCCATAACTATTACATTACATCTCAAAAATTACAATGATGAAAATTCTACTCATTTTCCATTTTTTTTATAAAATAAAAACTCTTGAAAAAAATATTCATGTCAAGTTCCATGTTTTAGACAACATAACTTTCCCTTGATCCCATCCTTGACCTAATTCATCTTTAAGTCCTGTGAAAAACATTTCAAAAACATGGGATGAGCATAAAAAGCTCAGTAAGGGTTATAAAAGAAATAAATAAAACATTATATCATCAATAAAAACCTAAAATTAGCTCTTTAACATACCTCATGAAATCATAATATTTATTATATACACATAGAAATCATAAATCATAAAGGTAACTTGTGGCATACATAACATACTTATGTTTTAGATTTCACAACTACGTAAGGAGTTACATTTGGAATACCGATCATAGTATATTCTCGAAATCTCTTAGGAGAAACATTCACATTTACCTCCATCATGTTACTCAATGCATTGGAGTTCTATCTCCAGGTAACCCACCCTAGGTTTATCACAGAACCACCCGTATACGTAACAATTCCCAAGAACCATAACATATTCATAACACATAAAACAAACATAAAGTAAAGATTAAATTTACACATTTAAATAAAAATATATCATTTAAATATATTGAAATACTAGAACCCATTTTCACTACCAAAATATTTAAAAAACTATATGGTATTTATTTTACTTTTAAAAAAATTATGTCTTGTTAAGGAAGGAAAATATCAAATAATACTTGTGGCAGCAGAAAAGGTCGTTGTCACAAATTACATTAAAAAGAAACATTCTTTTTGTAGTTAACTAAAACATATCGCAGAGAAATATTCCTTTTGAATTAAAAGATAATTCAAATGTTTTTATATATTGTATAAAATAATGTCATGTATAAAACAAAATATTCCACAATGAAAGGAGATTGAGACGAAGTCCCTTACCTCATGTCCAACTTTACTCGATCGTTCTTTTACCTCCTGAATAATAAAATAAAGTTATTTTATAACTTCTTAAGAACATTTTTGTAGTTTATTATTCCTTTTATATCAATTATTACCTTTCTATAACAATTAGTTAATTATTTGAGTTCATATCAGACATTTTGTCGATGTTCGGAACTTGAGTTAAAAATGAACTTGTTATAATTATAAATTGTACTTGTGGTCAAAATTCCATTATCTCCATAATATTATTCATGATTCAGATATCATATATATCAAGTATATATATGTATTTATAATAGTAAATAAAATTTGGAGATGAGAAATGTGATGCACCGTTCATGGAGACGATAATCCATACGTACGCATTAATACTACTTTCATTTTTATTTTATATTTAATAGAATAAAAACATAATGATACATAGGTATATTATAATTACATTAAAATATCATATATAATTTCATTAAATATATCCTTTATACATTCCCCATATGGCATGAATGAGTCATATCACTTTGAGGGGGCGGTAGTCCGCAGTTCCTCAAATGAAATTATCGTATTTACCCAGTATGGAAACCATAAAGTTATTCTATAAATGAAAAATAAAGAATTATAGAAACAATATAAATATAATATATATCACATATAAATATAGTTTCATATTAATTCCCACCATGAGAAGCGGTAGGATATAATTGAACCATCATTATTTCATGAGGCGTTAGTTTGATGTCCATAGAAATAGTATGTTCTTTACCTATTAAACAGAGATGTTTGTAAGTGTAGTTCGAATAATTTTCATAAAAATAACCTAGTATATTGAGGATACTAGTGTTTTTATAAAATAAAGTAATAATTAGAGTTTATGGGGTTGGATAAGTTATATAAAAGAAAAGAACTTAAGAGAAGATGTTAACTTTAAATCGCGTATGTCCCTTTGGTTTGAACCAAAAGGATTACTTGAATTTCCTTATTCCTAGGGGAAGGCTTATAGAAGTAATAGAGGGATTTAGGGAGATTAATTGGGTAGTGGTGGGACAATCCAAAGGGCCTGAGAGATTTGAGTAATGAGTTATAGGTGAGGGCATTTTATAAGGGGGAGGAGGGACTCTTTAGGAAATATAAAAAATATTTTTTTATATGATGATTCTTGGTTTATAAAGGTCCAAAACTCATTACAGTTGAAGATAAGATGACTAATGTTTGAAATAAAATCATTTAATAAGAATTGTATAGGTTTTTTATATAGTTTTTTTATAATCTTATTTATTTAAATCATTCATTAATGAGGTAAACACTTCATCAATATTGTGTCAAAAATAATTTAATTTATTTGATGTCTAAAAATTATAAAAAAATATTATAATCTAATAAAGATTTTTATCTTTCAAATGAATATATATAGTTGAAGAGATAACTTATATAACCCGATGTAAATTTTATTAATAAAAGATGTATGTTTATATAATTTTTGTCATTACTTTAAATTAATTAATATAAAGTGTCATTATCACTCCCTATTGGCTCCATGGGGTCCCAAAATCGACCCAGAAAAGCCCATGGTTGGAAATGTATCAACCAATATGATTAGGACACATGTTAGGGTAATTTTATATTATTATTATAATATTTTTTTACCCTTATTTACTATATTTACTCTTTAACCCATGAAAATAAAATATTTATCAAAGTAAATATTCATAATGTCTAAAAATAAAAAATATCAATTAACATAATTTGTAACTCATAATTACAAATATGGAATCCATTTTCCTAAATTCAAAACACATAAGTGGTAGAAATTAATTTAAAATTAATTCCCTCTGTCAAAACAAAAAATGTATTTTTAAGAAATAATAGCTATCAAAAGATTGACACTTGTTTATGTTCAATTTAAAAGTAAAATTACTTCCAAAGACCAAAAATGGATTAAATTGTAAAAACATAATATAATTACACTTTAAAACCAATAAAAAAAATCTATCCTTATAAATAAATTATAATAAAAGGTAGTTTTGAATTAAAATATAGTATTTTCACTATTCATTAAAAACGACCATTATCATAAAAATACAAAAATTTCATCCATGGTAATTTTTTTGTCTCAATATTAAATAAGAATATTATTTTGTTAAATAGAACATATAAAAGTGAAAAAAATAGATTTAAAAATGGTTTTCCATCAAAAGGCGATAAATCGACCTTTTAAAGAATATTAGACAATTTATGCTTAAAATTAGATTTATTCACATCTTAGGCCTCTAAAAATTATTGGATAAATGATTTTTTTTGAAAAACATGTATAATCATATTGTAGTTAGTTCTATTCATTCCTTCCATTACAACGACTAGGCGTTAACTACCAATTAAAATAATAACATTATATTTTTATTTTTCAGTATAACTCAACGTTGTGTGCAACATAAAATTTCAAAGAACAAATTGTTGAGTATCGGGTACACCATCGGAAATAGAATACTCTTTAAATTAAAATTCATATTTAATACAAAAATATTAATAAATATGAAAATATCATATTTATTTATTTTCTTGAGATGTTACATCCTTTCCCCCTTTTGGAAATTAGGTCCTCACAATTTTTATTCACTTATCAAATAAATGGGGGTATTTATCTGTCATAGAATTTTCAGATTCTCATTTTTCCTCTTCAACTATATGGTTTTTTAACAAAACCTTAACTAGATTAATTTCCCTATTCTGCAACACATGATCTCTTCGGTTAGAATTTGGACCTGTTGTTCCTCGTAAGAGGATTCTCTTCCAACTAAACTACCTCTAGGATTAAAACATGAGATGGATCTGGCATATACTTTCTCAACATTGAAATATGAAAAACATTATATACCTGGGATAAAATTGGAGGTAAAGACACTCTGTATGCAACTCATCCAACTTTCTCCAAGATTTCATAAGGTTCAATGAACCTCATACTCATATTTCCCTTCTTTCCAAAATGCATCACACTTTTCCAGGGAGAAACATTGGGAAAGACATGATTACCTACCACAAAATAAAGATCATTCCTCTAGTTATCCGCCTAAATTTTCGGTCTACTCTGAGATGTTATCATGTGCTTCTGAATCAACTAAACTTTTTCTTCCATCTCTTCTACCAATTATGGTCCCACTAGTTTCTTTTTACCTACTTCATCCAAAAAATATGGAGTTCAACACTGCTTCCCATATAGTGGCTCAAATGGATCCATCTGTATACTGGAATGAAAACTATTATTATAAGAAAAGTCAACCAAAAAAGATGTTGGACCCAAATTCCCTAGTAATCCATCAAGCAAGCATGTAACGTATCCTCAACGGTCTGAATTGTTCATCCCGATTTCCCATATGATTAAAGATGAAAAGCTGTAATTTTTTTTTAATTCAGTACCCAAGGACTTATGAAGGCCTTTTCAAAAGTTAGAAGTAAACTTGGTATCACGATCATATACAATGGAGAGGGTAACAACATGCGACCTACCTATCTCATTAACATACAACCAAGAAAGTTGATCTAGAGAAAAAATATTTCGAATAGGAAGGAAATGAGATGATTTAGTCAATCGATCACAATAACCTAGATTGCATTATTACCTCGAAATGTATTTGGTAATCCCATAATAAAGTCCATGGATATATTTTACCATTTCCACTCTGGCACCGGAAGAGACTAGAGAAACACTTTCGGTAACTGTCACTCTACTTTAATATGTTGACAAGTGAAACACTTCATAGTAAAATCAGCAATATCTCTTTTCATTCCATCCCACTAGTAATACTCCTGAAGATCTCTTTACATCTTAGTACTTCTATGATGAACCGAAAATAGAGAACTATGAGCTTCAAATAAAAAATAATTCATCAACTATGAATCACAAGGCATACATAATCTCTTCCAAAACCTCAAAACACAATCATTATCAATGTTAAAATCAGGCAACTTACACTTCTGAACCAACTCTACTTTTTTCTGCAACTCACTGTCTTCCTTATGCGCCTTCTTAATTTTTTCTGATAGTGATTATTTCACTGACACTTAAAAAAATAGAGGAATTTCTTGCACCAACAATTTCTATTCCAAATTTCATCAAATCAAAAACCAAAGGATCTTATTCCAAACGTAGAAAGGTTATTGTAGCATTACTTTTTTTAACTCAAAGCATTATCCACTTTATTTTATTTTCCTAGATGGTAATGGATCGTGGAATCATAATCCTTGATTAATTCCAACCATCTCATCTATCTCATGTTTAATTATTTCTGAGCGAATATATACTTTAAACTTTTGTGGTCAGTATATATTTCACATTTTACTCAGTATAGATGATGCCCCAAAATTTTTAATTCAAAAACAACAGTGGCTAATTCCAAATCATGTTTAGGGTAATTTAACTCATGAGGTTTCAAATGACGTGAATCATAAGTAATTACCTGATCATTATTCATAAGGACACAACTGAGTCCATTCAATGAAGCATCACTGTAGATAAAAAATTCACCATTTCTGGAAGGCAGTGCCAAAATTGGTGCATTCACCAATCTTCTTTTCAATTCCAGAAAACAATCATCACATTCTTTTTTCCAAATGAACTTAAACCCTTTTCTTGTTAATCAAATATTTTAGGATAGATAACCATGAAAAAATTTCAACAAACCTCTGGTAATAACCCATTAATCTATGAAAACTATGCATCTCAGTTATATTTATGGGTATTGGCCATTCTTCAACAACTTTTGTTTTAGCAAGATCAATAGTAATTCCATTTTTGAAACAATGTTACCATTGAATGAAATTTGTTATATCCAAAACTCACACTTGATGAATTTCCCATACCGTTTCTTTTCCTTTAAAGTTTGCAAGAAAAACCTTAAATGAAATTCATTCTCCTCTTTACTTTTAGAATAAACTAAAATATCATGAATGAACACAACCACAAACTTATCCAAGAACTCATATAAAGTTCTATTCATAAGATCCATGAATATAGTAGGTGCATTGGTTAACCCAAAATGTATAACTAAAAATTCATAATGGTTGTATCTAGAACGAAATGCGGTCTTCGGAATGCATACTTTATTTACTTTCAACAGATCATATCCTGACCGCAAATCAATCTTCAAAAAATACTGATCTCCCTAGAGATAATCAAACAAATCATCGATATGAGGAAAAGGATACTTGTTCTTAACAGTGAGGTTATTCAATTCTCTAAAATCAATGAAAAGTCTCATTGAACCATCTTTCTTTTTAATAAACAAGATAGGAGCACCCATTGGTGATTTTCTAGGTTGAATGAAACCTTTATCTAATAACTCCTGCAATAGCTTCTTTAACTATAAAAGTTCAATTTGAGCTATTAGATAAGCGGGTTTTGAAATTAGCTTAGCATCAGGAACTATGTCAACAGTAAATTCAACTTCCTGATCATGTATTATACTTGAATACTCATCAGGAAAAACATCAAGTTACTCATTTACCATGGGCACATCATCAATCTGAATAGTTCTTTGTTTTCGATAATATGTGCAAGTTAAAATTCATTTCCATATTTTAGTAGTTTCTCAGCTTCCTCATATGTTATCAAAATAAAGAGTTTATTATTGTACACAAACTGAAAATATTTTTGAAAAGAAACCTCTTTAGCTCTGAATTCAATCATATCATGATAAACAAAAAGCTAATCCATACCCAAAATAACAACAAACTCTACTAGTGGAAAAACAATAAGGTTTTCAGGTAGATTCTTTCTACACACAGGGACATGAAGGTTCTTATAATTTCTTTTTGTCTCAACATTTTCCCCGGGTGTTTTTATTGTATGTTCATGATTCATATCTTGATATGTAATTACCAATTTGATAGAAAACTTCTTAGAAATGAATGAATGTGTAGACTCCTAATCAAACAACGCATTGGAATAATCTGAACAAACAAATAGTGTACCTAATACTACTTCATTCGATGGCCCAAAATTTGATGAAGTAGTTGCAAAGGATCTCACCACCCCTTTATTCTTTTAGTTTGGATGCTTTCCCTCTGTTGAGTTCTTTGTTGGACACTCATTTGAATAATCACCCATTTCATTGCACTTACAACATTTTACTGACTGTAAATCAGATTTTGTCTTACCATTACCCTGATCTTTTTTAGTTCAATTATGAGCCTTATGTCTCATTTTACCATATCAATAGCACTTATCATAATTCAAAAGACATTCCCCAGTATTCATTTTAACATAATTTTTACATAATGAAAAAAAAGTCTTACCATTATAATTTTTTTAAGAGTTCTTCCCTTTCATCTGCCACCTCTACCACCTCTACCACTTATTCTGTTGTTTGTCAAAGAACACAAGATCATCAGAAAACTCCATTTCCACCTTCTCCGCACATCAAACAAGTTTTTCATAGCTTTTGAACACACGAGAATCTAAATCCATTTGATAATTTGGCTTTAATACTAAGTAAAAATGGTTGATTTTACTATCAAGATCTCATATGAAATTTAGAACATACCTTGCGAGTCGAGTGAATGTTGATTCCTAAGCATCCACTGAGTCATCCTATTGCCTCAATTCCAAGAATTGTTTTTTTTCCATCCTAAGATGTACTAACTTAGGGAAATATTTCTCAATAAACATACATTTGAATTCATCCCAGTCAAGAGCATCAATCTCCTCAATATCCCTAATATTTTTCACCATCGACAACCACTAATCAGCTACACCTTCAAAATGGTGAACAGAGAGACTAACCTATTTATGTTCTGAAAACCCCATGACATCAAAAATATTCTCCAGTGCTTTAATCCACCCTTTATCTAGCATAAGTTCAGATGATCCTCTAAATGATAGCAGATGATTCCTCATGAAATGATCCACTACTGACATGTTCCTCTGTAGTTTATCTAGATGATCTCGTGCATGGATACCACCACCATTTATATCCTGAGTCAATTGTTCCATCACTACAACAAATTGTTCAGTTATGATTCCAACCATATCAGTTACTGGTTTGGAAGGATGTCTTCCTCCTAATTTTATCCCATCATAGCTGCCATGTTTCTTCTGCAAAAAACCATTCAGAACATGGAAATATCTTAGGTGAAAAAACATGGTAATCTCTAAATTCTATATCATTTCAGTATTAGCCTAAATAATCTTATGGATATTAATTTAACAATATCCTAACTCTTAATGTTGTATAAACCTACCTATGATACCAACTATACGGAGACGACCTTAAAACATTACATAATCTTGAATTAAATGAACAATTCACATTGATGAGTTTTTTAGGTTTAGAGTTTTAGAGAATTAGGCCATAACTATTACATTACATCTAAAAATTTAAAAGTAAACAATTATACTTGGTTTCCATTTTATATAAAATAAAAACTCTTGAAAAAAAGATTCATGTTTAGTTCCCTATTTTAGACAGCATGACTTTCCCTTGATCCCATCCTTGACCCTATTCATCTTTAACTACTGTGAAAAAACATTTAAAAAACATTTGATGAGCAAAAAATGCTAAATAGGGGTTATAAAACAAAGAAAGAAAACATTATATCATCAATACATACATAACATAATCTCTTTAACATACCTCATGAAATCATAAGATTTATTAAGTACATATAGAAATCATAAATAAAAAAGGTAACTTGTGGCATCCATAACATACTTACATTGTAGCTTTCACAGCTACGTAGAGAGTTACATTTGGAATATCTATCATAGTATATTCCCTAAATATCTTATGAGAAACATTCCCCTTTACCTCCATCACATTACCCAATGCATTGGGGAGCTATATCGGGCTCACCAGCCCAAGGTTTATCACATAACCACCTGAATACGTAACAATTCCCAAGAACCATAACATATTCATAACACATAAAGAAAACATAAAGTAAAGATTACATTTCCACATTTCAATCACAATATATCATTTAAATATATCGAAATAATAAAAACCATTTTCAATACCAATATACGTAAAAGAGTATATGGTATTTATTTTCTTTTTAAAAACATTACAGCTTATTAAGGAAGCTAATGATCAAATAATACTCGCAGTACTAGAAAAGGTCGTTGTCACCGCTTACATTAAAAAGAAACATTCCTTTTTTTCATTTAGTAAAATGACTCATATAAAAATATTCCTTTTGAATGAGATGATATGTAAAAAGTTTTTATACACCGTATAAAATAATTTCATGTATACAACAAAATATGCCTCAACGAAAGGAGATTGAGGCGAGGTCCCTTGCCTCGTGTCTGACTTGACTCAATCGTTATTTAATCTCCTGAAAAATAAATTAAAGTTAATTTTTACTTTATTAATAACCTTTTTCATGTTTATTATTAATTTTATATCAATTATTACCTTGATATAAAAATTAGTTAATTATTTGAGTTCTTATAGGACATTTTGTCGATGTTCGGAACATGACTTTAAAATGAACTTGTTATAATTATAAATTGTCCTTGTGGTCAAAATTCAATTATATCTAGAATGATTTACATGATTTAGATATCATATATATCATATATATTCACTATATATCTGTATTTATAATAGTACATAACATTTAGTGATAAGAAATGAAATGCACCGTTCATGGAGACAGTAAGTCGTACGTACACATTAATGCTACTTTCATTTACATTTCATATTTAATGGAATAAAAAAACAATGATACATAGGTACATTATAATTCCAGTATAATATCATATATAATTTCATTAAATCCATATTTTATGCATTCCAAGTATGGCATGAACGATTCATATCACTTTGAGGGGGCGGTAGTTCGCACTTCCTCAAATGAAATTATCATATTTATCTACTATGGAAACCATAAAGGTATTCTATAAATGAAAAATAAAGAATCATAGAAACAATGTAAATATAATATATATAAAATATAAATACATTTCCATCTTAATTTCCACTATGATATGCGGTAGGATATAATTGAACAATCATCATTTCATGAGGTGTTAGTTTGCTGTCCAAAGAAATAGTATGTTCTTTACCCATTTGACAGACGTGTGTGTAAGTGTAGTTCAAATAATTATCATAAACAACAACCTATTATATTGAGGATATTGGTTTTGTTATAAAATAAACAGATAAAAAAGGTTTATAGAGATATAGAAGTAAAATAAAAGAAAAGAACTTTAGAGAAGACGTTACCTTTAAATCGGGTATCTCCCTTTGGTTTGAACCAAAAGGTTTACATGAATTACCTTCTGCCTAAGGGAAGGCTTCTAGGAGTAAGATAGATATTTTGTGAGATTAATTGGTTAGAGGTTGGACGATCCAAGGGGCTTGAGATTTGTGAGTAATGGGTTAGAGGTGAGGGTGTTTTATAAGGGGGAGGAGGGTCTCTTTAAGAAATATTAAAAAATTTATTTTATTATATAGTGATTCTTAGTTTATAAAGGTCAAAAACTGATTAAAGTTTAATATAAGATGAATAATTTTCTAAATAAAATATTACAATAATAATTTTATAGGTTTTGGATATTGTTTTAATTTTTATGATCTTATTTATTTAAATCATTCATCAATGAGTTAACACTGCATCATTATTGGGTCAAAAATAATTTAATTTATTTGATATCTAAAAATTATAAAAAAATTATAATAATGTAGGAAATATTTTTATATTTCAAATAAATATTTATAGTCAAAGAGATAACTTAAATAAACCCACGTAAAAATTTATTTACTAAAAGATATATGTTTATGTCATTTTTGTCTTTACTTTAAATTAATTAATATAAAGTATCATTGTCACTCCCCAGTGGATGCATGGGGTCGCAAAATTGACCCAAGTATTCCCATGGTTGGAAATTTATCAACCAATAGTATTATGACACATGTTAGGATGATTTTATATTATTATAATAATGTTTTTTACCCTTATTTACCATATTTACCCATTCACCATGGTAAAAAAAATATTTACCAGAGTAAATATTCATAATGTATAAAAATAAAAGTTACCTATTTACACAATTTGGAACTTATGATTACAAATATGTAATCCATTTTTCTAAACTCAAAAAATAGAAGTGGCAGATATTAATTTAAAATTAATTCCTGCTGTCAAAATAAAAAGTCTGTTTTTAAAAAATAATAACTATCAAAAGATAGATTCTTGTTTATGTCCAATTTCATTGTGAAATTACTTCTAATGACCAACATTGGATTAAATGGTAAAAACATAATATAATTAAACTTTAAACCCAATTAAAAATATAATCTATCCTTATAAATAAATTAGATTAAAAGGTAGTTTTTAATTAAAATACAGTATTTTTATTATTCATTAAAAATTGAACATTATTAGAAAAATACCAAAATTTCATCCAAAGTAAATTTTATTGTCTCAATATTACAGAAGAATATTATTTGGTCAAATATAACATATAAAAGTGACAAAAACTAGATTTAAAAATGGTATGCTATCAAAAGGTGATAAATCGACCTTTTAAAGAATATTAGACTATTTACACTTAAAATTATATTCATTCACTTTTTAAGCCTATATGTTTTATTGGATAAATGTAAAAACATTCAATAAACATGTATAATCATATTGTAGTTAGTTTTGTTCATTCCCTCCATTACAACAACTAGGCGTTACCGACCATTTAAAATAATAATAATAATATATTATTATTTTTCTGTATAACTCTACATTGTGTGCAATGTAAGATTTCAAAAAAACACATTGTTGAGTATCGGGTATGCCATCGGACAAAACATCCTCTTTAAAGTAAAATTAATATTTAATTCACAATTTTTATTAAATATGAAAATATCATATTTCTTTATTTACCTAGGATGTTACAAGATCAATAAAATTTATGGGTCAAATTAACACATTAAAATTATAACACTTTTAATATTTTTAAATTCATTTATTATATTATTTAATAAATGGAGAAATATCACATCAATGTTCATAAGTAATTGACTTCATTATATTATTATAAAAAATTTAAAAACTTCATGGAAATGATTTTATTAATATAAAAATTGATACATGGACTTGTTAATAACAATATTTTCTTCATATGTAGACACATAATAGATATTAAAAACAAAGAGAGTGATATTTTTTAACATTCATTGATTTAAATATAATATAAGTCATTTTCATGTACAAGTGACCATTAAATAACACCATTTTCAAACCTAAGGTGTTAAGTGACGAATTCACTTCATCCAATAATAATTAGGATGATAAATTATGGTCTTATCACTTATTTTTAACATATATTAACCTTGTTTACCATTTACCAAGGTGATAAATTTTTCTATGGTTAATATTCATATTAACCAAAAATATATGTGGCATATTTAAAAAAATTGAACATTATGATTCCAAATATAGAATAAATTTTTTCACTTTAAATTTCTATAATTAATATTAATTATTTTTTAAATAAGTACACAATACATGATGAAGAATGATTTATTGGAAAAAAGAATGCATTTTTAAGTGTAAAATAAGATTTCTTCTTATCATATACCTATAAAAATATTTTTTTGAATATTTAAAACATTTAATAAATTAAATAATATATAGATATCATTAAAATCATTCACCAATAGTGATTAAATTAATTTATTAATAAAAATAAAATTCATTCATAAAAACTATTTTTCATAAAACTATTTCTTTTTCTTTCAAATGATATTTATTTTCATTTATAATAAATTGATAACAAATGAATTATTTTTATAAATATATAACCATTTATTATTTAAAATTTAATTAGTCCTATTCATACCCTCCAATATAATGAATTGTTGATAACTTTCATATTAAATAAAAATATTAATTGAATATCGTGGTTTGTTAAAACATGGTATTATGTGTAACATATCAAATAAATAAATTTATTTAATGGAAAATATTTCATAAAAATATTAGAGTGTTTCAATATACCCCCCTTGAAATGAATGTTTTCCTTGAAATTCATCACTCTGATACAAACAGAAAAGGATACTTTTATCTCATCACTTCTTTAGGTTCTCTCATGACTTCCCTAAATTTGTGGTTTCACCATAAAAAATTCTCCAAGTGAGTGGTATTTATTCATAGAACATTCTCTCTACGGTCTAAAATCTATACTGAATTTTCTTCATTAGATATATCTTTATTTATTGGTATAATCCTTGAGTTCAGTACAAGTGAAGGATCGGTTATGTACTTCATCATGAGAGATACATGAAACACATCATCAACTTGAGGGATATTCAATGGAAGTACCAATAAATAATATACCATTATGATATGATCAATATTTATAAAAGGAATAACATACATGGGGATTATCTTGCCCTTATTTACAAATCTCATCAACCTCTTCTAGAATTAGTGCAAAATAGTCTTTATCACCTCAGGTTTTTTGTTTTAATGGTTGGTTACCTTGAAACGTTATTGTAGGGGATGTTGTAAATATGCTTTTGAAGTCAGCTAAAGGTAAGTAAAATTACAAATAAAAAATATTGAGTGGTTTATCATGCCTCTTTTTCCTAACCAACATGATAAATAATTTATAATGTCAGATTTTAAAAAAAGTACATTATAAAGACTTTATCATGTCGATTCTCCTATATTCAATGTGATAATGTACATTATATTGTATTTTAACATCCGTTTAAAAAAAAATAAATGTTAAAAATCATACAAAAAATAATATTATTGAGATTTTTTTTCTATGTCAGTTACGAACTAATTGATATGAAAAATAGATTACCATGAAGTTTTTTATAAAAACATGACATCATAAGTGGTTTATAATGCTTGTTATGAAATAAAAAACATGATAAATCATATCAAGACAATTTAAATTTCAATATTGTTTACCACATCTATTATAGAATAACTAACATGGTAAACCATTTACCACATCAATTGTGATTAAAAAAAGATATGGAAAACCATTAATAATGTTGGTATTTTGATAAAAAGATTGTGATAAATCTTCTTTTTAGGATTTTCACATAGATTATGAAATAACTGAAGTGAAAACACAATTTTTTTAAATAAAATACATTAAATATACTCCCCATGTAGTACTGAAGCATACCTGAAATTAAAAAAATCATCAACAGCATCACAAACATTTAAATTTTGAACATTAAATTTTAAATGTATAGAAAAAATAAACTAAAACCCAATCAGAATTGAGGAATAATTCACCCATTCAATTTTTAATTGTCTTAGATATTGTCTCATATAAGTTATACGGTCATCAAAAATCTTTCAAAATGAAAATAAAGCATTTAACATGTATTCTGCACAAATTAATGAAAAACAGAAGGAAATATTTATAATAAAATCAAACCATATTGAAAATTTTAATTGTATCATTAGAAATTATTTTCAATATAAATCATAGAAAATAGTATCCAAATTAAATTTATCCTTCTTGTTTATGAAACTTAAATTTAAAAAATCAATTCAAAATAATATTATAAGTACTTACTTTCAAATGATGTAATTTTAAATGAAAATTCACCATCGATTTAACATATTTGATATTTTTTCTATTCTTTTTTGTTATCTCTATAAATAAATTTCATGCCCTATTTAAAATAGTATTAATGAAATAAATTTAAATAAATTACGATATATACAAGTATTAAAATATTAAAAATTTAGTTTTCAATACATTCTAAAAATTTTCTCTCACTTCACCATGGATTGACTGTGGTCAGTAAAGTGTCTTATATATTGGAAAAAACACCCAACATCCAATATCCACTAATATAAAAAATATATATATAATTTTAGTGTTTATTCTTTTAATATATAAAAAACTTATTGAGATATACACATCCTAATCTTGAAAATAAGGAAACCTCCAACACTAAATAATTACATTATTTTTAAGTCTTAAAATAATATTAATTATACTTTATTCCTCATTCATTGTACTCTAAATAGGTGAAATAATGTTTGGGTCCATAAATCCATAAAATGATGTAGTATCATGGTGCATAAAAATTGAATAAAGACACTTAAAACAAAATATACATAATTATAAAGTTTCAATTAATTAAATTAACAAAAAGGTGTTTGATAATCGACTTACATAGAAAAGAGTTTAATTGTGTTGTTGCCCAACTAATTTCTAGTTAAAAGCTCCATGATGTCCCTTTTTAAATGTGTCATAGTAATTTCACACCCAAAAATTTTAGCTTCCATTGGAATGTAGTTAACATACAACAACAAATTTGAAAATGTTGATGATATATCAAGAGAAGAAGTTGTATCTGAAGTCCTAGTAGCATGTATTTGTTGTTATCTATATAGTATTTCTTTACCATTAAAGAATTATTTTAAAAAATTAGTAAATATATAAATATATAAATATTAAAATAAATTGAACAATAATATGAAATAAATGATATATTCTACACATACCATGATGGTATTTTTTTGAAAAATTATAGTTGTCCGAGATAAAAAATGGATGATAATTTTTTCAAATGTACTACCCTCATATGCAGGAATTATTATTTTTTCTGACCTATATATAATATCATATACATTTCCCTTGTGATTCTCTATCTATATCTGTTGATAATGATTGTTATTACTGATATAATATATAATCTCATATGCACTAATATAATGTTGGGTATCCTCAACATATAACTCCCCAAAAATGTTAAGGTGTATGGGAGGAGATTTAGGTGTAGGTTATATATAAGGTGGATGAGAGGGATCAATAATTAGTGTTATAGTAGTGAGATCTATAGGAAGAGGTGGAGGAGTGAGATCAACAGCCAGAAACTACCTTTTCATGTCTACAAACATCGACTGTACTGAATCTATGACCCTCTACTCTATCATCTAACACATATACTTAACATTACCTAAAATGGTTTTACTTATAGTTATAAAAATCCTCTATTAAATGTGTTTAAAAAACCAGAAACATTTCTTACAGATATGCCTATCATTTATCCACATACATGACCTAGGTGTTGGGGTTTTCCCAATGGCGTAGCTAAAATATCCTTCTGAACCTCATCCATTAAGGTCCCATGTGTTATATTATCCTTAAGTAAATCATATATAAAATATTTGAAAATTTTAGTACTGAATCAAAATATATAAATATTATATCTAAATTAAAGAACATGAATAAATTAAGAAAATTATTAAAATCCTATCATCTATAACCATTGAATATTTCATAATAGATTATCCTTTTTTTCTCATCGAGGCCCTCTTCCATTTTTCATATCTAGTTGGGGTGAAGTAGGGTCAACCTCTACTGATCCTGAAGTGACATCTCTTAGTTTTTTTAATTTTTCTAGTTATCATCTATTAGTCCAATATTGTATACCCTAAACTAGATAATATATGAGGTTATATGTTTTTTTGGATTGGATATCCTAAGGATATATCCTCGTTTAGTGAAAATTAAAAATAAATAAATCATTAATGTGTTCATTAATATAAAAAACCAATAATAAAGAACAATACACTTTCTAAAAATGATTTCTTCCATATCCTTTCCAAAAACTTCTTACATGTATCTTCATCCTAAAATAGATATATATCACATGGATTTTGATGTGTTCTATAAAAAAAATGAATTCTAATATGACAGTTGATTTAAAATCACTTTATCTCTTAATGTCTAAACCTAAACATTTCTTCCACATTCCTCTAGTATTAGGTATAGTATATGTAATATGATAATAAAGGGAGAACTCCTACATTAGTAAAAATAATTCATGATAAGTAAACGAATAAAAAATAAATATACAAAAATTGTATCACATAATTGAGATATAGTCACTTTTTCAAAAACTCACCAATCTAAAATCAATCTACTAAAATTTCCTCGATTCTATGATGCAAAAAGAAACTAATTTTTTTTTCATTTGGATCCCTAGGAATATCATTATCATGAAAATTAATATGTATCCTCAGGACGTAGCTATGGAAAACAGTTATGTTGGGTAAACATGTGTAGCCATGTTTATAAACCCTCGAACAAAATTTAGCCCCTATAGAAGTAGATGAATCATGCGCATAAGTATGAGTATGCTCCTCAATTGTAGTATGTGTTTAGACCTCCACAAAATTTTGTGTAAAATAATCCACATAATTATATGGTGGACAAGATGTTTTTTTTCATTATCCATTAAATAAAAGTAACAAACCCTTAGTACACAAATATAAAAATCCAACAATTTCATATAAAATTAAATAAAAATTAAAAACTAGTTAAAGAAAAATTAAACTAAACTAAAAACATTAACGAGAGATGAAATGACATAAATTAATGAAAAAAAATCCTAAAATTATTTTTTAATAGTAAATATTCTACAAAGTATTACACCATTTATAAACCAAAAAATAATTTTCTTTAAATATACTCTTTTGTGCATTTTTTTATTTTTATTTAACATATTATATTAAAAATAATTTTTTTCCCATAAAATTAGAAAATAAATAAGTTAAGGGTAAATGTAATGCCCCAACCCCAGTTACCCAGAGTCGGTGCATTATTACATAACATTGTCATGATCACAAAAGATCAAGTCTCGAAAGACCGATTAGTTTAGTAGCCTTGGAAACACTAGATACATTCATAAAGTTTACATTACATCATAAAGTGAAAACTACAACAACATATTGTCTCCACACTCATATACCCTTATACTATCTCTGCAGGTCATTCATAAAATACTTCTTCACATCCTGGAAAAAATAAAACATAGAAAGGGGTGAGCTCAAATGCCCAGTAGGGATAACAATATAGCAGAAACTTTTATAAATAAGCATAAAAATTTAAGGCAATGTATAACTAAAACAAAAGCCTTTTAAACTTGAACTTCAGCATAATATGGAAAAAATAAAATGAAATAATTCCATTTACTTATTCACATGGATATTCTACTAGTCAAATAATCACATGCATTATCAATAACCACTTTCATAATGATGAAATGCATAATTCCAGACTATCATAACCACATAGTCAAGGCCTTGTGCCAAGATTGCAAATAATATTTTTTCAAGGCCTTATGCCAAGAGACTAGTTTGTCTCATGATACCTACCGATGCATCGAGGAGCTATAGCGGGCTCCACCCGTCACTTGTTAAGTCCAATGCATTCCTCATATGAAAAGGTTTAAACAAAACATAAACATTCATATTAAAACTAGCATACGAAATGTAAATAATTTCTCTATAAACCATGAATGGTATAAAAATAACACATATACAGTCAAACATATCATAAAACCTTAAATACAATATGGAAGTTTTGTATCATAATAAATTAACTTCAAATAAGCATAAAATCCATCAAAGGATGTTGACATAGATGAAATAAAAACTATTTGAGATAAATATCTCTTTTTTTGAAATCATTTAAAAGTCACATAATTATAAAATAAAACATTTACTTTGAAAATATCCTTATAATCTTGTAAGGGAATCTTTGAAGATTTTATAACGGCAGAAAATAGCCGCACCCTCCGTATAAGTTAAAAAAGACATTCTTACCTTAATTCTGTCGAAAAGGTTAAAAAGGACCTTGTTTGGAAAATGACAGAAATATTACTTTATAAACTTCTTATAAAAATTCAACAAGGGTATAAATGACTTTAACCCATAGTCTGTAAAATAGTAAGAATGATTTGAAATACATTTTTAATAAACATGGATGTGGATGATAAAGAGGTCCCAATAGATAATTATGTATAAACAACCTCGGATAATGAAGAGATTGTGAAATAAACCCTTACCTTGTACTTTTACTTCGTTGAGGGTTGTTTAACCTACTTTATAATGGTTTAATAGTTGTTATTAAATTATAAAATAATCATATACATTAATATGATATCATATATGATCTTTTAATATTGCTTTGTTAATAATATCTTATTATTATTGTCGTTTTGGGTGTTAACTTACTCATTTTATATTATATGTTTTGTTACATAAGACATGATTATTAGGGATTGGTTGTATCTTATTAATATACAGAATTATATCAAGTCCTTAAACATTATTTTTAATCATCAAATGAGAATTATACTTGAATGGATACGATGGGGAATGAATCTCATCGCGTTCGTGGAGATGGTACTCCATACATACGCACGAGCGAAAATATCATTATTTTGATTTTAAAATAATATATATTTGGATGTTATATCATATATAAAGAATTATTATAATGTTATATTTATTATTTACATCAATTAAACATCATTATCATACCCATCAAACTAATAATGTTTTGAATAACAATTATACCAGGACAGGGAGACGATAAGCCGTACATACGCACGTATAGTGACATGTCATTCAAAGGATGGATAGAATAATGAACATGGATGTACCATATTTATAATAACATAATATTATATATAATATAATGGAGTTATTAGTTTATAATGGAAATAACAAAGAAATAATAAGTTGAAGAAGAAAGGAACTTGAAAGAGGGTGGTGAAAACATTACCTCTTCTTCGGGTTCTTCCTTTTGATTTGATCAAAAGGGCTCCTTAGGTTAGATTTCTGATTAAAATAAGGCCTCTAGGATGAAGTGAGGGAAGTTTAAAGAATATTTGGTCAGGGGTTGGCCGAGCCAAAAGTCTTTGAATATGTGAATTAGAGAGAATGGGGAGTGCCCTTTTATAAGAGGCGTGAGAGGAACCTTTGGAAAAGCTAGAAATATTATTTTATAATAAATCCATATTCAGTTTATAATGGATTAAAAGTGGATTATTTAAAGTTTAAGGCGGATATAGGTTGAAAAAAACTCAACCAATATGTTTTAGACAAGTTTGGGTCACATTATTAACCTTATCTTTTAGTTTTAACTCTTAGTTAATTAGTATGACATTTACCATGTCTCTTTGTATTTTTATATTATATGGTTAATAAACTTACTATATACATCCAAGTGAACCTCAAGTGGTTTATTAATGATAAAAATATCATTATATAAGTCCTTTGGCTGAACCTTAGATTTTTAGGAATAGAATATCAATTAATAATATAATATTTGTTTTAAAAACTCTTTTATGTCAATTATTTTTCACTATTGGGTATTTTTTTTTTCATAATTTCATAAAAACATTATTACTTCGAAAAATTTTTATAAAACCAATCCTAATATGTCATATTAACCTAGCGAATTAGTGGAATTCATAAAAAGTCTCAAATTACATTTATTTTGATATTTATAATATCAATTATTTTAATATTTTATCAATATGGTAATTACTGCATCCCCATTATGTCATAAATAAATTAAATTATTTAATGTTTAAAAATTATAAATAAAATACAATTATGTATGAAATATTTATATATTTATAATGAATATTTACAATCTAATTTATCTTATGTACAACACTATATTAAAAATGTTTTAGTAATTAAACTTTGATTTTAACTCTTTTAACTCTTCTTTGAATTAAATAATAATAAATGTCCTAATCTAATCCAAGTGGACCTAAATGATATTATTTTATTCCTAAGGTTGTTTTTGTCCAAGATACACTTGTCCAATAGAATTAGGAAATGTTTTAGGGTAACATTAATATCATTTTTACCCTTAATTACCCTATTTACTTTTAACCGTGGTAAATAAAAGTAAAAAGTTACTATTCACCAAAAAATATTTTTATCTTATTGAAACACATTTTACTCCTTGATATTAACCATGTCTCTCAGATTTTCTAAATTACACTCAAAGAAGAGATAAAATTATGTTTTACGTGAATTTCCAAATTCTCCTAGGAGGTGGGTAAAAGACGGTGAAAAGTTCAATAAATTTTTTATATATCTAAAATTATTCTAAATTAACTCCAATGAATTACATTGAACTTATATAGGTATTATGTATCTATTTTGACCTTAATTAAATTTAAATAAAATAAATAATTATTTAAATAAAAATTCGTTTATAAACTATAACTCAGTGTTTTTTGCACTATTCATCAAAAATTGAAAGTTTTCATAAAAATACCAAAAATTCACCCTAGGATAATTTTGATATTACAGATCCAAATATGAAGTCAATTTTGAAAGATAAAATTTATAAAATTTCAAAAAGTGGGTATTACTATTCATAACGGCTAGTTGATTGGTTGTGGTGTGTGTTAGAACTCGAAGTTGCATACAACACACGTTATTGTATTATTCAAAGAGAAGCGTACTGTAGAAGTTTGGGGTGTTACATTATCCCCTACTTCAAAAAATTTCATTCTCAAAATTTCTATAATATTAATGTATTAAAAGACTCAGGTGATTCTTCATCATAAGTTCCTCGGGTTTCCACGTTGCCTCTTCCATTTTATGGTTCCTCGATAGAACTTTTACCAGATGAGTCGTCCAGTTTCTCAGCACTTGTTCTCTTGTATCAAGAATCCTGATGGGATCTTGGAAATAAGACAGATCAGGTTCCAGTTCTAATTCCTCTTAGGTGAGTACATGCGTTGGGTCAGGCATGTATTTCCTCAACAGTGATACATGGAACACATTGTGAACTTTGGAGAGACTTGGCGACATTGCCAAACGGTAAGCTACAGTCCCAATTCGTTCTAAAATTTTGAAAGGTCCGATGTACCTAGGACTGAATTTACCTTTCTTACCGAAATGTATAACTCCCTTCCATGGAGATACCTTCAAGAAAACATGATCTCCTACCTGAAATTCCAAATCCTTCCTTCAGTTGTCAACATAGCTCTTTTGCCTACTTTGAGCAGCTTTGATGTGGTTTTGGATTACCTTTACCATTTCCATCATTTACTCCACCAGTTTTGGGCCTACAAGTTTTCTTTCACCAACTTCATCCCAACAGGTTGGTGTGCGACATCTCTTTTCGTATAATGCTTCATATGGTGCCATCTGAATACTTGAATGGAAGCTATTGATATAGGAAAATTCCACCAGAGGTAAATATTGATCCCACATACCCTGAAAGTCAAGTGAGAAAGATCTCAACATGTCTTCTAAAGTTTGAATAGTCCATTATGATTGTCCATTAGTTTGGGGGTGGTAGGCAGTGCTCAAATGAAGTTTAGTATCCATGGCTTTTTGAAGACTTTTCTAGAATCTTGATGTCAAATGGGGATCACGATCCGAAATAATTGATAGGGGTACTACATGAAGAATCACAACTTCATTAATATATATTCTTGATAGACGTTCAAGTGGTAAATCTTCCCTTATTGCAAGAAAATGTGCTGACTTGGTAATATGATCAACAATGACCCATATTACATCGTTCCTTCTAAGATTCTTTGGTAGTCCCATGAAAAATTCCATCGTGATATTATCCCATTTCCACTCAGATATGGGAAGAGGTTGCAATACACCACTAGGATGTTGCCTTCCAGCATTCACTTGTTGAAAAATCATACATCTTGACACAAAATCAGAAAACAACCTCTCCATGTTGCCCCACCAAAATTTTTCTTTCAAATATCTATACATTTTGTGCTCCCAGGGTGTATCGAAAAATTGGAACTATAAGCATCATCCAACAATTCCCTTTTTAGATCAGGTATATCAGGAACACAAAGTCTCTTCCCAAATTTCAAAATTCCATCTTCATACACAAAGTCATTCAATCTCCCATCATTCACATCTTTAATATTCTTTTGAAATTCTTCATCACTGGTTTGAGAACTCTTTTTCCTTTCTAGTATAGATGGTTTGGAAAACATTAGAAAAAGTATTGATGTTTCACCTTCCATGGTTATTCCCATATCCATATTTACTAGATCCATGTATATAGGATCCTTTTAATCTCTTGTCTTATTCAAAACTCCATGATCCTTTCTACTCAAATCATCTGCCACCTTATTTTACTTCCCCGGGTGGTAGTGTATCATGTAATAATAATCCTTGAGTAGTTCAAGCCATCTCCTTTGCCTCATGTTGAGTTCTTTCTATGAGAAAATATACTAAAAACTATTGTGATTAGTATAAATCTCAAAATTTTCACCATAGAGATATATCTTCACAGCAAATATTACAACAGCTATCTCAAGATCATGAGTAGGATAGTTTTTCTCAATAATTTTCAGCTGTGGTGACACATAGGCAATAACTCTATCATTCTACATAAGGACACAACCATGTCCTTTCTTCGATGCATCACAATAAATAACGAACTCATCATTCCCCGATGTTATAGTTAATATAGGAGCATTGACTAATCTTCTCTTCAGTTCTCCAAAACATTATTCACACTCTTTTTTCAAACAAATTTAACCCCTTTACGTGTGAGCTTTGTTAATGGGTTAGCTAATCGGGAAAAATTCTGGACGAAACGTCGATAATAACCTGCCAAACCAATAAAACTGCGTACCTCAGTTATACTCATAGGCACCGGCCATTCTTGGATTTCTCTTTTCTTTGAAGGATTAATAGAGATTCCATATTTGGAGACAATATGGCCAAGAAAAGAAATCTATTGAAGCCATAATTCACCCTTTCTAAACTTCCCATATAATTCATGTCTTCTAAGAGTCTTCAGGATAATGCACAAGTTATTTTCATGATCTTAATAGCTTTTGGAGTATACCAATATATCATCAATAAATACCACCACAAAATCATCGAGATATTCCTTGAAAAATCTATTCATTAGATCCATGAATACAGAGGGTGCATTAGTCAATCCAAAAGGCATTACTATAAACTTGTAATGCCTGTACCTTGTTCTAAATGCTGTCTTCAGAATGTCTTCCTTCTTCACACAAAACTAATGGTATCCAGATCGAAGGTCAATCTTTGAAAATTATTGAGCTCCATGAAGTTGGTTAAATAAATCATCAATGCAAGTAGGGGATACTTTTTCTTTATTTTCATAACATTGATTTCCCTGTAGTCGATACATAAGCTCATAGATCCATATTTCTTCTTAACAAAAAGGATAGGGTCTCCCCATGGAGAAACATTAGGGAGAATAAATCCCTTATTACTCAATTCCTCTAGTTGTTTATTTAGTTCCACTAATTCCACAGTGTACATTCTATAATGGGTCTTCGATATGGGCCTTGAACCCGGAATTAAATCAATGGAAAACTCAATTTCTCATTCTAAAGGATGTCTAGGTAAATCTTCTGGAAACACATCTACACATTCTTTCACAATAGGTACATCCTCTATTTGAACATTCTTTTCCTCACCCACAGTAATTTCATTCTCTTCCTCCCTGATAATTGAATTTAGTTGAGCTGTTGGGGGTGGATCTAGATAAGAATTAGGTGGTGACGATTCTGATCTAATGATAAGGTGTTCCTTATCATCATCATAAAAAATTATAACCTCCTTCTTCTTACAATAAATCTTTTCGTCGTGGTCTGAAATCCAATCCATACCGAGGATTATATCAAATTCAATCATGGGTATGGCGATGATATTAGCAGATAAAGAACATTTATATGCCTTAATGGGGACCGATTGACAAAACTTTGTAGCAATGATAATTCCCTTAGGGGTTTTTTACTGACAACTCCCTTGTTAAATAAAATTGGAAATATCTAATTTTCTTATCAAACTGGGAAGATATGAAACAATACGATGATTCAGAATCAAATAATGCATTTTCTAAACTTGAGGAAACCATTAAGCTACCTCCCACCACGTCTTTCGGAGATTCTACCTCAGTAGTAGTGATTGCATAAGCTTGGCCTTGATTCCTTGGCCTTTTCTGAGGTAAGTTTCCCTGATGCTTAGGACATTCATTTGCATAATTTCCCATCTCCCTACAATTGTAGCATTGAACTTTGGTAGCTTCTTTCTTCCCCTTGTAATCACAAGCTTGGTGGTTTTTTTCACCACACTTGTAACAGACTCCCATTCCCTTCAAGCAAGTACCTGAGTGTTTCTTCCAACATTTACTACAAGATGGATATTCAGCTTTTCCCTTCTTCCCCTTATTTCCATTCCCAGAGTTATCAGTAGATCTATTCTTCTCTTTCTTTTCTTTAAAGTCATAAGAATTAGAGAATTATTTTTCTATCTTGATAGAACATGAGAAAATATCTTCGAATGATGAGAAGGATTGTGATACTAATGCTCGACGAAGAAATGGTTTTAACCCATAAAATAAATGATCAATATTACTTCTTGGGTTATGTATATAATCTTTAGTATACCTTGATAACCTTGTAAAGTTAGCCTCATACTTTGTGACATTCTCATCCTCCTTTTGTCTCAGACTCAGAAATTGCCTTTCTATATCTGCTCGATGGTCACGAGGAAAGTATTTTTCTAATAAAAGATCTTTGAACTCCCTCTATTCCATATTTTATACTTCATCATATTCCTTCATGTTTTGAATCATTTACCACCATTGGTTAGCATCTCCAGTGAGGTGGTAAACTGCCATGATAACGTTTTCCCTTTGACTACTCCCCAAGGCATGGAATATTTTCTCTAAGAAATTTATCCATTGGTCAGCTACTAAGAGATTTTTACTCCCATTGAATGTTGGTGGTTGTTTCCCCATGAATCGGTCTAACATTGATCCTCCATGTTGCGGATCGGGGTGCTCCATACGAGTAAGGTTATTATTCATAACTAGAGTGAGTTATCCTAGTATGGTGATTAGTTGTTTAGAACTAGTTGCATCACCAGATCCACTATAATTATCTTGAGTAGGAGGGAAATCCCTACATAGAGTGCGTGCATCGATACAATTTTCATTTCTTCCACTAGGAACCATTTCTAAACAATGGCATACACTAGATTAGTTTATGAATCACAATAAATAAATCCAAACTTGTAAAACACTTAACATGAATTGAACAGTTTATGGATATAATCCATAATCATAAAAAAGTTTTCTTTGAGGAAGTATATACTCATAAAACCTTCATAAGAGTTTGTAAAGAAAATGAGAATTATCCTAAGCATATCCCTCAGAAGTTTCCTAACCAAGAGTGCAGCAAGGCTCGTTGTCGTGTACCAGTTCCCATTTGAGTCTATCTCAAAATGGTGTTTTTGGGTTTTACCCCTAGGTACATCTATGCCAGAGCCGCCTCTACATGCTCGTATCCAGATAGGGATGTATTGCTCAAAAAACTCACAAAATCTCTACAATACCAAAATTCTAGGAAGTTATTCTATACTAATCCTCAAAGTCCATCTTAGGTATACGTGATCTAATCAGAGTTTATCTAAATCTAGTTTCCAATGTTTGTACTAAACTTCCTTTGATAACAACTGCAACTCCCTGACCACAGTTACCCAGAGTCGGTGCATTATTACATAACATTGTCATGATCACAAAAGATCAAGTCTCTAAAGACCGATTAGTTTAGTAGCCTTGGAAACACCAGATACATTCATAAAGTTTACATTACATCATAAAGTGAAAACTACAAAAACATCTTGTCTCCACACTCATATCCCCTTATACTATCCCTAAAGGCCATTCATAAAATACTTCTTCACATCATGGGAAAAATAAAACATATAAAGGGGTGAGCTCAAATTCCCAGTAAGGATAACAATATAGCAGAAACTTTCATAAATAAGCACAAAAATTTAAGGGAATGTATAACTAAAACAAAAGCCTTTTAAACTTGAAATTCAGCATAATATAGAAAAAATAAAATTAAATAATGCCATTGACTTATTCACATGGATATTATACTAGTCTAATAATCACATGCAATATCAATAACCACTTACATAATGATGGAATGTATAATTCCAGACTATCATAACCACATAGTCAAGGCCTTGTGCCAAGACTACAAATAAGATTTTTTCAAGGCCTTGTACCAAGACACTAGTTTGTATCATCATACCTACCGATGCATTTAGGATCTATACCAAGCTCCACCCATCACTTATTAAGTCCAATACATTCCTCATATGAACAGTTTTAAACATAACATAAACATTCGTATTAAAACTAGCATACGAAATGTCAATACTTTATCCATAAAACATGAATGGTATAACAATAACACATCCACAATCAAACATATCATAAAACCTTCAATACAATATATAAGTTTTGTATCCTAATAAATCAACTTCAAATAAGATTAAAATCCATCAAAGGATGTTGACATAGATGAAATAAAAACTATTTGAGAGAAATATCTCTTTTTTTGAAATCATTTAAAAGTCACATAATTATAAAATAAAACAATTTACTTTGAAAATATCTTTATAAGATTTTAAGGGAAGTTTTGATGATTTTATAACTGCGGAAAATATCCGCACCCACCATATTAGTTAAAAAATACATTCTTACCTTAATTCTGTCGAAAAGGATAAAATGGACCTTATTTGGAAAATGACAGAAAGATTCTTTTATAAACATATTATAAAAAGTAAACAAGGGTATAAATGACTTTAAACAATAGTATGTAAAATAGTAAGAATGATTTGAAATAAATTTTTAAGAAACATGGATGTGGATGATAAAGAGGTCCCAATAGATAATTACATATAAACAACCTCAGATAATGAAGAGATTGTGAAATAAACCCTTACCTTGTACTTTTCCTTGGTTGAGGGTAGTTTAACCTCCTGTATAATGGTGAAATAGTTGTTATTAAATTATACAAGAATCATATAAAATAATATGATATCATATATGATCTTTTAACATTTCTTTGTTAATAATATCTTATTATTATCGTTGTTTCGGGTGTTAACTTACTTGTTTTCTTTTATATGTTTTGTTACATAAGCCATGATTGTTAGGGATAGGTTGTAACTTATTCATATACAGAATTATATAAAGTCCTTAAACATTATTTTTAATCATAAAATGAGAATTAGACTTGAATGGATATGATGGAGAATGAATCTCATCGCTTTCGTGGAGACGATAGTCCTTACGTACGCACGAGTGACAATATCATTCTTTTGATATTAAAATAATATATATTTGGATGTTATATAATATATACATAATCACTATCATGTTATATTTATTATTTACATAAATTACACATCATTATCATACCCATCAAAATAATAATGTTTTGAATAACAATTACACCACGATGTGGAGACGGTAAGTCGTACGTACGCACGTATGGTGACATGTCATTCAACGGATGGATAGAATAATGAATATGAATTTACCATATTTATAATAACATCATATTATATATAATATACTGGATTTATTATTTTATAATGGAAATAAAAAAGAAATAAGAAGTTGAAGAATAAAGGAACTTGAAAGAGGGTGGTGAAAACATTACCTCTTCTTCAGGTTCTTCCTTTTGATTTGATCAAAAGGGATCCTTAGGTTGGATTTCTGATAAAAATAAGGACTCTAGGTTGAAGTGAGGGAAGTTGAGAGAATATTTTTTCAGCGGTTGTCTGAGACAAAAGACATTGAATGTGCTAATTAGAGAGAAGGGGGAGTGCCCTTTTATAAGAGGGGCGAGGGGCACCTTTGGAAAAGCTAGAAAGTTTATTTTATAATAAATCGATATTCAGTTTCTAATGGATACAAAGTGGATTATTTAAAGTTAAAGATGGGGATAGGTCACAAACAACTCAAATAGTAGGTTTTATATAGGTTTTGGTCAAATTATTAACCTTATCCTTTAGTTTTAACTCTTAGTTAATTAGTTTGGCATTTACCATGTATCTTTGTATTTTTATATTATATGGTTAATAAACTTACTATATACATCCAAGAGAACCCCAAGTGGTCCATTAATGATACAAATATCATTATATAAGTCCTTTGGCTGAACCTTAGATTTTTAGGAATAGAATATCAATTAATAATATAATATTTGTTTTAAAAACTCTTTTATGCCAATTTTGACACTATTGGGTATTTTGTTTTTGATAATTTCATAACAGCATTATTACTTCGAAAAAAACTTATATAACCAATCCTAATATGTCATAGTAACCTAGAGAATTATTTAAATTCATAAAAAGTCTCAAATTAAATTTATTTTAATATTTATAATATCAATTAGTTTAATATTTTATTAATTAGGTAATTACTGCATCACCATTGTGTCATAAATAAATTAAATTATTTAATATCTAAAAATTATAAATAAAATACCATTATGTTGTAAATATTTTCATCTTTCTAATGAATATTTATAATCGAATTTATCTTATGTATAATCCTATATTAAAAATATTTTTGTAATTAAAATTTGATTTTAACTCTTTTAACTCTTCTTTGAATTAAATAATAATAAATGTCCTAATCTAATCCAATTGGACCTAAATGATAATATTTTATTCATAAGGTTGTTTTTGGCCGATTTACACTTGTCCTATAGAATTTGGACATGTGTTAGGATAAAATTAATATCATTTTTACTCTTAATTACCCTATTTACTTTTAACCGTGGTAAATAAAAGTAAAAAGTTACTATTCACCAAAAATTATTTTTATCTTATTGAACCACATTTTACTCCTTTATATTAACTATGTATCTCAGATTTTTGAAATTCCACTCACAGAAGTGGTAAAATTAAGTTTTATGTGAATTTCCAAATTCTTCTAGGAGGTGGGCAAAAGACGGTGAAAAGTTCAATAAAATTTTTATATATGTAAAATTATTCTAAACTAACTTCAATGAATTACATTAAACTTATATAGGTATTATGTATCTATTTTGAACTTAATTAAATTTAAATAAAATAAATAATTATTTAAATAAAAATTCGTTTTTAAACTATAACTCAGTGTTTTTTACTATTCATCCAAAATTGAAAGTTTTCAGAAAAATACCAAAAATTCACCCTAAGCTAATTTCAATATTCCAGATCCAAATATGAAGTCCATTTTGAAAGATAAAATTTATAAAATTTCAAAAAGTGGGTATTACTATTCATAACGGCTAGTTTGATTGGTTGTGGTGTGTGTTAGAACTCGAAGTTGCGTACAACACACGCTATTGTATTATTCAAAAAGAAGCGTACCATAGAAGTTTGGGGTATTACAATAAACATGATAAAATAAACAAAAATAAATTAATATAAAAAATAGTTTAAATTATTATTTATTATATGTGTTTTAATAAAGAAAATATAATTAAAATATTTTTAAATTTAATGAAATTTAAAAAAGTAAACAATAAATAAATATATGTTACCCATAATATTAGAAAATTACTGAAAGTTTTGTTTTACCAAATTACATCCCCATGATCACTCCGTATGTATCAAACCAAGTTTATTATTTTATCATTATTATTATCATAAAATATTTCCATGGAATTATGAATGATATATAAATTAGAATCTTATTCATGTTTTTCATCACCAACATACTATTTTTTTCCTGGTAAAATGATATACCACTTCATATTGGATGGATCTAGAACATAGAAAAAATATTCTTCATGTGATTCTGTAATAAAAGTATCATCTATGTATTCCAATCTATTCTGATTAACTAGTGTCTTACCTAATTCATCATGTATGAAAGTGTTGTTACTGAAAAACCATTTTCAATTAAATATGTGGACGTGAAATTTAATGTTATCATCCTCCAGTATTTTTTCAATGAATTTATAATAGGTACTTGATGTCTAGATTGGGTTTTTGTATTTGGAACTTGAAAAATGAATTGCTTATGTAGACACCAATACACTACTAATAAGTACCCAACCTTAAAAATTAAATAATCTTTATTTAAGTTAATAATTCACATTTAGGATCTATTAAGGTTTATAGTTTTATAGAATTATTCTATAACTATTACATTACATTTGAAATTTTACAAAATACACACTTTTAATCTATCCAATTTTTTCACAATTAAACTCCATCAGTAAAACAAGAATTAATTTATTGATAAAAATATTCTTGAATTCTTCCTTTCTCTTACCCTTTGTTATCTCCTATGAAAAGAATTTCAAAAACTTGGGATGAGAATAAAAATATAAATAAGGGATATAAAATAAGGAAAGAAAACATTAGTCAATCAATACATACAAATCAATGAAATCATACTTTTTACTCATAAAACATAAGCTCTTTAACATGACTCAAGAAATCATAGGATTTATGAATAACTCATATAAATCATAAAACATAATGGAAACATGTGTCATCCATAAGATACTTACATTGTATCTTTCACAGCTATATAGGTAGTAACCTTCATGGTTACATTTGGAATACCCATCATAGTATATTCCAAAAATCTCTTAGGAGAAACATTATCATTAACCTCCTTCATGTTACCTAATGAATTGTAGAGCTATCTTGGGATCACCTTCACTCAGTTTATCATGGAACCACCCATATACATAAACAATTCCAAAGAACCATAACATAATCATGACACATAAACAAGAATAATAGAATAGATAACATTTCCACATTGAAATCATAATATATAATTTCAAGATATTGAAATAATAAATACTTTATAAAAACCATTTTAAATACAAAAATATGTAAAAATGGTATATGATATTTATTTTACTTTTAAAAACATTACGACTTGTTACAGAAGCCAAATATCAAATAATAATCAAGCCAGAGAAAAGGAATTTGTCGTCGCATATGTTAGAAAGAAACATTCCTTTTTTTATTTAGTAAAAAACTTCAAATAAAAAAAATTCTTTATGAAAACCATTGAATTAAATTAAAATAAAAAAAGTATAATTATACATTGTATAAAATAAGGTTGTGTATAAACCAAAATATGCCTTAATGAAAAAAGATTGAGGCAAATTCTCTTACATTGAGTCTGACTTGTCTCGTTCATTTTTTATATTCCTGAATAATCAACATAGGTTAATTTATAATTTCATTCAAAACATTTTTAATCTCATTATAAATTTTATAACACTTATCATAATGTCATAAAAATTACATAACTATTCATGTTCATATCAGTCGATTTGTCGATATTCGGTACTTGAGTTGAAAAAAAACTTATTTTGATGTAAATTACCTATTTAGTCAAAATTACATCATCACAAGAATAATATTAATTATTGAAATATCATATATATTCATTATATATATATTTAGAATATTCCATAATGTTTTGTGATAATAAATTAAATGCACCGTTTGTGGAAACAATAAGTCGTACGTATGCATGAAAGTTACTTTTATTTATTTGTCATATTAATGAAATGAAAACTAAATAATACATATGTATATTATAATTCCAGTATAATATAATATTTTATATATGTTACATAATTCCATTAAATCCATCCTTTATATGTTCCATGTATGGAATGAACGAGTCATATTACTTTGAGGGGGCGACATTCCGCACTTCCTCAAATTAAATTATTGTATTTACACATTATGGAAAGAATAAAGGTATGATATAAATAAAAATACATAAGAATTGATATAATATAAATATAATATATATCATATATAAATACAGTGACATCATAATGGCCCCCATGAGAGGTGGTAGGAGAAACATGAACGATCATCGTTTCTTGAGGCAGTAGTTCGCCATACAAAGAAATAGGATGATCATATCAATTATATGGTGGAGTGAGTAAGTGAAGGTAGAATACTATTTATAAACCCATCATAGTATATTGAGGATACTGGTGTTTATGCAATCAAATAATAATATAATAGAGAGTGGATAAGGAAATTAATAGAAAAGAACTTGAGAAAAGACATTACCTCTAAATCGGGTAACTTCTTTGTATTTAAGACAAAAGGCTTTCTTGAATTTCAATATACCCAAGGTAAGACTTCTAGGAGGAAGTTAGGGACTTTTTAAGCTTATTTGAAAATAATTTTCACAAGAAAAAGGGCTTGAGAGGTTTGATTTATGTGGGTAGAGGTGGTGGCCTTTTATAAGAGGAAGGAGGGGCAGTTTAGGAATGTCTAGAGATATTAATTTATTATAAATTCAATTTCAATTAAAAATTGTCCAAAACTCATTTAATTATAAGATAATATTATTTTGGTTCTAATACACATAAACCAATATTTCTTAGACAATTTTTTTATATTTTTTACACTTATATTTTTTGTTTAACCCTTATTTTACACTTTTTAATCTTAAAGTGATATCATGTTATTTACACATTGTGGGTTAATGTAATTATCGTATCATGTCAAATGACCCAAAAAATTCATTTATGAAATATTTTGACTTATCTTAACCATTTTTCCAAATATTATATTTTTATAAATTTAATATCATTTAATAAACTATTTTATGTTTTTAGTTATGAATTATGTCAATTTTGGACAATATTCATACTTGACTTTTTTACAAATTCATAAAAACATGATTAAATCAAACCAAAGACATTAACTCAAATATAATATGTAAATATCATCCAAAAAATTAGTGTATGGAATCAAAATATTCAATTTAAATTTATTTTAATATTGAAAATATCATTTATTTGAATCCTTTATTAATGAAGCAATTATTGCATCATCCTTGTTTCATAAATAATTTTTTTTATTCAATATCTAAAAATTATAAATAAAATACCATGATAAATGAAATATTTTTAGATTTATAATTACCATATTTATTCAAAGTGATAAGTTATATAACCCATTATTGAAATTGTTTTAGTAAAAGATACATGTTTATGTTATATTTCTATTTACATTGAATAAAATCTTATAAAATGTCATTTTTACACCCAAGTGGCTCCATGGGATACCAAATTCAACCCAAGGATACCCCTGGTATTACATATCACATCCAATAGTATTAAGACACTTTTTTGGGTGTCTTTATATTATCAAATTATTATTTTTGTACCCTAAGTTTCCAAATTTACACTTTAATCATGGTAAATAAAAAAAATTAATGATGTTACTATTCATAATGTCCAAATATAAAAGATACTCATTCAAAAAAAATTGTAACTTCTAATTAAAAATATGGAATCTATTTTTATAAATTCGAAATAAAAAAGTTTCGTTAATTAATTTAAAATTAATTCCATTTGGAAAAACCAAAAAGCGGGTTTTTATGAAGTAATAACTATCAAAATATTGACATGTGTTTATGTCCAATTTCATGGGTAAATTACTTCAAATTACCAAAATATGATAAAATGATAAAAATTTAATTCAATTAAAATTTAAAACAAATTAAAATGATAATGTAACTATAAAAATAAAATAGATGAAAAGATGGTTTTGAGTTAAAATGCAGTATTTTTCACTAGTTATTAAAAAACAAACATTGTTGGAAAATCACCAGAAATTTAACCAACATAAATTTTGGTGTCTTGATTCTATAGAAAAGGTTAATTTTCTATAATATAATGTATTAAAGTGAAAAAAACTAAATTTAAAATGGTTTCACCATCAAAAGGCGGTAAAACTACATTTTTAGAAAAATACTTCTTTTATCTAAAAAAGGAATTTGTTCTTAAATCATACTTAGAAAACATATAAGATTAATTTAAAAAATTTAATTTAATATATAACATATAATTTTAATGAAATAAAAATCCTTAAAGAGTGATATGATTTTATAAACACAATTATTCTCTTTTCAAATAGGTTTTCATAAAAACACATCCTTTATATTTAATTGGTTTTTATTTCCATTAACAAAAAATTTGTTAACTAACGAATCATTATTTAAACATGAGTAAACCATATTTCAAAATTTAGTTGATATTATTCATTCATGCAATTCCAACTCCTAAGTAATAACTACCATTTAAAATTATAATATTATTATTGTATTATTATTCAGTATAACTCAATCTTGTGAGCAACGTAAGTTTTCGGAGAAACCCGTTGTTGCATGTAGAGTATGCTATCGTAAAAAAGCATACCCTTTAAAGTAAATTTAATATATTATTTATAAATATCAATAGAAAATAAAATTGTATTATTCTATAAATACCTGGGTCATTACATCATTCCCCCCATTTGGAAATTGCATCCTCACAATTTTAAAATTGGGCTCGGAAACATCATTGAATGTACCACATCCGAAAAAAAATTTCAATAAAAAAATCACTTTAAAATAAATAAATAGAAGTATAAAGGTCTACCAAGATAACACATACTAGGATTCCATGTAAAAAACATGGATATGGGAGAAAAAACCATAAAATTATGATGGAGTGTGATAGAAAATATGAAAATTTTAAAGTTAACTACCCGAAAACCATAAACTAGTGATGGGTTAAATAGTATTTGATTCCCTAGTAGGAAAAATAAACAGAAAACGTTTCAATTTTAATTTCCTCTTCATAAAGTTGAAAAAATTATTTTTTATACTGAAGAATAACATAAGTAAATATACATACTTTTCAATTAGAGTTTCATACTTTATCAAATTTCTACCACAAAATCATATTTTCTCCAAATGATTAATATTCAAGATGACATGGTCACACATGAAGTTCTAGAATCAACTTCTAGATAATCACATAATCAAAAAAATATGAACTATATATTTCCTCTATATTTAGACATTAACCAAAACCAAAATGGTTATTAAGAGATCAGATAATCTCCCAAATGGATAACCTATTATAAAAAGAAAAACTTATTTTAATCTCCAAAATTCATCAAATAATACCCAAAGTTCAAACAAGGATCGTTAAATACACAATTGTCCTTAAAATTCTTCAATATAATCCAAATAAATATTGAAACAAAAAATTTAGAAGAATTTGATCACATAGTCTTCCATAATAAATCATAAAATTTATCTCTAAATAACATCGATTAATCTTAAAGTCTCATCCTGAAAATTAATTAAACTAATCACATATTCTCCAAGATCTGTTAATCATTTCAAAAAATAACCCTAATCTCTATAAGTCCACAATAAAAGCATTGATTCTTCCAAAATAAAATTGAACCACTACTCCATAAATGAAATCTCATAGTAATATATTTTCCTTAGATAAATAGTGTTCCTAGAAGAGAAAACGTCTTCCAAAATAACATTTATCACTTAATCACCAAATCATTTTCCTATACCGAGTACATCCATTTGATAAAACATAAGTTACAAAGTCAACTTATTCTTGATCCATAAAATAATTTAACTAAAAATAATAATTCATACTAACTAGGGACTTCACCTAGGCTAGTGGTAGGCAATACACCCCTGTCGTCCTTCGGTTGTGGGTTCGATTCCCATGGCCTTGCTGGATGTAATGGTTGTCACACATTTGATTGTTTTTTATTTTTTTAAAACCATATCATTCTTATAACATTCTAAAAAATAATATAATTTCTAAAAAAAATAACCATAACCATATTTACCCTCAAAGGCTATCTAATACCTTTCATTTTTCATCCCAAAATGTAATAACCTGTAATTTACCCAAATTCAAAGATCAAATAAACCCCAATGGTTCTTTATAAAAATATACATAAAATAAAAGATAATTCTTCCTTAATTAAAAAAACTTGAGGGTAACAAATATTATAATTCTTCCAAAGTAATCTCACCATTAATACATTTAAACATATCATCATCCATATATCTGATATAACTCTTAAATTCTTAAAAAGTAAAATCTTATTATCAAAAACATTTCATGTTACTTTATCCATGTTTTCCCATCTTATTCTTTTATACTTATTTCCTACAAAATTTCATTCGTATTTTTTATGGATTCAATAATTTCAAAACATGAGCTAAGAAATAATCCATACCTTTCATAGGTCATTTTTAGATTTCTCATCATCAATTGGAATGTAATTAGGTATTGGTAACATATATTTGTATGGTCTAATATATCCCATTCTTGAACCTTCTTCATATGACATCTATTTGTGTAATTACCATGAACACAATATTTAAAACATTCAATTAATCCCTCAGAAAGAACTTCTTTCCTTTTCCTGTAGTAAACTAAATGATACCTTTTCCATGGAAGGTTATTGATTTATGACCTTCATTAACACATATATAACATCTTCCCATCCATTTGAAGAATTTTTCTATCTGTTTCTATCCACTTCCTTGAAACACATGTTTTTGAATATAATTACCTTTATGATTATTACCTGAACTTCCATAAGGATTTTTTTCTTGCATATATGATGTATTCGAAAAATCACCAAGGTTTAAGTGGTCATTCATGACTCTAAAAAGTTTTTTAAGAATAACCACAATATATCTCATTTCATATACCATTTCATTCGGTTTCTTATTCAGAAAACCACCACAGTTTCCTTAACATCAATTGTTACTTTGGTTCATGCCAGATCGAGCCATTTACTCTAAAACCAAAAATTTCAGTGCGAGTATGTCAGTAAAATCATCATATAATATCTTATGAGTAGGGTAAACACTAATATATACTTATTCATGTTATCTTAAACTAGCTCAATTTATCTAAAATAACTATGACTCTTTCTGATATGCTAACCAATATAGTTATGTCACTTATTCTTAAGTAACACTCTAACCTCTAAAGGTCTTTTAACCAACCTCTAATATGAATTGGAAGGCCCCAACCATAAACATTACATAATCTTGTGTTAAGTCAATAATTAACAATGAGGATCTTTTTAGGTTTAGAGTTTTAGAGAATTGGGCCATAAATATTACATTATATATAAAATATTACAAAGTAGACACTTCTACTCTATCTAATTTTTTCATAATAATAAAACTCCTTAAATAAAAAATAACTATTTTGGATAAAAATACTCTTGAATTATTAATTTGGATAAAAATAATCTTTAATTATTAATTTTTCTTACCCTTCATTATATCCTGGGAGAAACATTTCAAAAACATTGGACGAGCATAAAAATCATAGTAAGGGATATAAAGTATGTAAAGAAAACATTAGTCCCTTAATATATACAAATCAATGAAATCATACTTTTGACTCATATAACCTAAACTATTTAACACACCCCATGAAATCATAATATTTACAAATAACTCATAGAAATAATAAATCATAATGGAAACTTGTAGAATCCGTAACATACTTACATTTTAGCTTTCACAACCACATATGGAGTAACCTTCATGGTTACATTTGGAATACCCATCACAATATATTCCCTAAATCACTTAGGATAAACCTTATCTTTTACCTCTGTCACATTACCCAATTCATTAGAGAGATATATTAGGCTCCCCCTCTCTTAGTTTATCACAGAACCACCAATATATGTTAATAATTCACAAGAACCATAACATAATCTTAATCCATAAAAGAAGCATAAAGGAAAGATAACATTTCCACATTGAAATCACAATATATCATTTCAAGATATTGACATAATCATTGATTTATCAAAACCATTTTCAATACCAAAATACATAAAAATATGTATATGGTATTTATTTTCTATATAAAACATTACATCTCATTAAGGAATCCAAATATCAAATAATGCCTCGGGCGATGAAAAGGTCATTGTCACCGCGTACATTAAAAAAATTCCTTTTTTTAGTAAAATGCTTCACAGAAAAATATTCCTTTTGAAAAAAATTTAATTAAATTAAAATTAAAATGGTATAATTATACACTGTATAAAATAAGGTCGTGTATAAACCAAAATATGCCTCAATGAAAGGACATTGAGACAAAGTCTGTTACCTTGAGCCTGACTTGTCTTGTCCGTTCTTTATATTCATGAATAATAAACATAGGTTAATTTATACCTTTTTCTGAAACCTTTTCAAGATAATTATTCATTTTATATTACTTATCATCATGTTATAAAAATTACATAATTATTTAAGTTCATATCCATCGTTTTGTCGATATTTGGTACTTATGTCGAATTTAAACATGTTTTGATGTAAATTGTCCACACAGACAAAATTCCATAATCGCCAAAATATTATTCAAGGTTGAAATATCATATATATCCATTATATATTTATTTATAATATTCCATAATATTTGGTGATAATAAATGAGATTCACTATTCATGGAGATGATAGGCCATATGTACACATGAACGGTACTTTTATTTATACGTCATATTAAAGGAATAAAAACTAAATGATACACAGGTATATTATAATTCTAGTATAATATCATATTTTATATATGTTACATAATTTCATTAACTCCATTTTATATATTTTTCATTTAAGGCATGGACAATTCATATCACGTTGAGGGGCGGTAGTCTGCACATCCTCAAATAAAAATATCATATTTACACATTTTAGAAATTATAATGGTATGTTGTAAATAAACATAAATATGCATATAGACAATATAAATATAATATGTATCATACATAAATACATTAACATCATAATTTCAACCATGATATGTGGTATAAGAAAATTAAACAATCATCGTTTCGTGAGGCAGTAGTTCGCCATACACAGAAAAAGTATGTTTGTATCCATTAGATGGAGGTGTGTGTAAGTGTAGTTAGAATCCTTCTAATAAAAACATCCAAGTATATTTAGGATACTATTTTCTTCATGTAATTAAATAATAATAAGATAATAGGGATTGTATAAGGAAAATAAAAGAAAAGAACTTGAGAGAAGATGTTACCTCTAAATCGGGTAACTTCTTTTGATTTGAGACAAAAGGCTTTATTGAATTTACTTCTACCCAAGGTATGTCTTATAAAAGGAAGGGAGGGATGTTGGGATATTATTTGGGGATAATTTTAATGATAAAAGGGTCTTTATAGGTGTGAGTTTGGTGGGTAGAGGGGGTGGCCTTTTATATGACGGAGGAGGGGTACTTTAAGAATGTCTAGATATATTAATTTATTATAAATTCGATTTTGATTAAAAATGGTCTAAACACATTTAATTTGAATATAATATGATTTTGGTTTGAATAACCATCAAAAAATATTTTTTTTAAATTTTTTTTGAATATACTTTTTATTATTATCATTTTTAACCCTTATTTTACCCTTTTTAATCTTATAGTGATATGATGTTATTTACACATTGTGGGTTAATGTAATTACCATATCCTTTCAAACGACCAACAAAAAATTAATTTATGATATATTTGGACTTTTCTTAACCATTTGGAATAATCATATATTTATAGAAATTTAATATCATTTAATAAACTATTTTATGTCTTAAGTTATGAGTCATATCAATTTTGGACACTATTCATACTTGACTTTTTTACAAATTCATAAAAATCGGATTCCTTCAATACAAATCAATTAAATCATATATAATATTTCAATATCATAAACAAAATTCTTGGATGGAATCTAAATATGCAAATTACGTTTATTTTAATATTTATTATATCATTTATTTGAATCTTTTATTAATGAAGCAATCACTAAATCATCATTGTGTCATAAATATATTTATTTATTTTATCTCATTAAACTATAAATAAAATACCATGATAAATAAAATTTTTTTAGATATATAATGGAAATTTATATTCAAAGACATATGTTATATTTCCCTATATTAAAATTGTTTTAGTAAAAGATACATGTTTATGATATATTTCCCTTTACTTTAAATTAATTCTTATAAAAAGTCCATTTCACACCCAAGTGGATCCATGGGGTCCCAAAATCTACCCATGGATTCAAATACTCTGAAATATCTCATAAAATTGGATTAATACACTTTTTAGGCCTTTTTTATATTATTAATTAATTAATTTTTTACCATTTTTTACAAGATTTACCCATTAACGATGGTAAATAAAAATAATTACTGAAGTTACTATTCATAATGCCTAAATATAAAAGGTACACATTCACACAATTTGGACCATATGATTCCAATTATAGAATCTATTTTTTCATATTCAAAACAAAGATGTTTTAGTAATTAATTTAAAATTAATTCTCATTGTTATAACCCAAAAGTGGGGTTTTAAGAAGTAATAACTATCAAAGGATTGACATTTGTTTATGTCCAATTTCAGTGGTAAATTACTTCTAATGAAATAAATTGGATTAAATGATTAAAAAATAATCTATTTACACTTTAAAACTAATTAAAAAAACAATATAACTATATAAATAAATTTTATGAAACGATAGTTTTGAATTAAAATGTGTCATTGTTTACTATTCATTAAATAGTAACATTATCATAAAATTACCAAAAATATAACCAAAGTTAATTTTGGTGTCCCAATTATATAGAAGAATAATATTTTTTAAAATATAACCAATAAAAGTAACAAAATCTAAATTTAAAAAGGGGTTTCCATCAAAATGCGGTAAAATTGTATTTTTATAAAAATATTTCTTTTATCCGAAAATTTGAATTTTTTCTTATATCATATATTGAACACATATTAGATGAATTTAAAACATTTTATTGAAAATATAAAATATATTTTTTATTAAATAAAAAATCATAAATAGTGATATGATCTTATAGACACAATTATTCTCTTTTTAAATAGGTTTTCATAAAAACCGATCCTTTATAATAAATTGGTTTTTCCTTCCATTTATAAAAAATTTGGTAACCAATTAATAATTGTTTAAAATTTTTTAAAACATATTTCAAAATTCAGTTCATACTATTCATTCCCTCCATTCCAATAGCTACGCGTTGACTACCATTTAAAATAATAATAATAGTATAATATTATTTTTTAGTATAATTCAATGTTGTGTGCAACGTACGATTTCTGAGAAACCCATTTTTTCATTTCGAGTACGCTATTGGAAAAAGATTTCCCTTTAATGTAAAATTAATATCTTTTTCAAAAATATTAACAGAAAATAATGATTATTATTCTATAAATTTATGGGTCATTACACTACTATTATGAAATTCACTTTTGTTATCCTTATGTTTTGTATGAAATGTATATCCATTAATTTCATGCCATTAACATGTTATCAAATTTAGACTTATACTACCCACTAACTATATCCGTGTTTCTAATGTATCTATTCTACCTTGAACAGTCTCTTTAAACCATGGAAAAAAAGGTTTTCTTATACTAATTTCAAATCCTCATATATTTATTCTTTGTATAACATTACTTTAACACATTAATATAAAATGTTATATATTATTGGGAATCATCTATATTATTCAATATGTATATATATACCTTTTTTATCTTTTTAGCTATCAAGAATTTTATTTTCATGCCATGAATCCCTTCTATCCCATAACTAACTCATTTGTGGTGATATATAGCCCAACTAATGTTTGGTACTATAGAAAAAAGCTTCAAAAAAATTATGAAACCTCCTCAAAAATATATTTCTAAATAATGGAGGCTTTAGGTCGATATGGATTATTGATATATCCCATCAATATCTTCATATATCTTTCAAAATAATACATCCAATATTTATATATAGGTCCAAAAATATTTATTTCTCACACAAATAAATTAATAGATTCAACATGATATAAAATAGATTGTGGTAAATACATTTCTAGTTGAAAATTTATAGAAACCATATCATTCTCTAAATTATTTGAGGAACTAAAATAAATCAATTTTTTTAAAATAGAGTTGAAAAAATAACACACCTTCCTGATATTATTTCTGACACATATGATCAATATACCACACAATGAAACTGTTAGAATTTTTGGAATAATTATTTGAAAAACATTAGATTTGATGACTTTATACTTCAAATATTTTAGTGACATAAATTTTTTTACATTTGAAAAATAACCCTACGACACATTGATATCATTGAAATACTAAAAAAATAATTTTTTTCATCTTGTATAATGCATAACAATATGGGGTTAGGTATGTTCACCTTCCACCGGGAGTGGTATATAACTACAAACATATTCCTATTGATAATAATTCCAATCTGGAATTCATCTCATATTTATTATTTCCTTTGATATCTAAAATTTTTACAATCAAACTACAATAAATATTTTTCTCTACATGCATAAAATCAATGTAATTTTTTACCTCATGATATCTCTATTATGGTAGCTTAAAAAATATTAATCTTTTCTTCCAAATATTTCCATCATTACAAGGTTTTTGTGTCTTTCTGAATGTGACCTAATGTTTTTTACCCTCTGAAAATATTGATTGGTGTATAAATGTTTTAGAGAAATATAAAATTCATGTGAGCCAATGAATTAATTTATTAATATTTTATAAGATATTTCTAGAGAAAAACTATGATAACCCATGTATACTATTTTTCTATCCTATTGTTTTTGATAATATGATGTTTTTATTTACAAATTTGACAAGATTTATTCCCCTTAACACTATATCTAGACAAATTACTATATCCGTTGAAGCCTTTATAGTGAACATAATCATTGAATTAAATTTAAAATCTTCAATTTAATAAGAATCATACACCATAATACCTTCCTCCTATAAAATATATAAATCATTATGTAACTGTGACATGAAAACATTAATATTATTTCTGGGCTATTTTGGTTAAGAGATCATTAAACTCAACATGACATATTTTTTATTAATATAAATTTTAGGAGATAAGTTTTAAATTAAAAATAAAATAGTCAATGAATAATGTTCTATATTAAGGTTTTTATGTGGATTCATTTCATCTACGAATAGTCTAAGTCTAATATTTTGAACTTCATTTATGAATGTAGGAAATTGTGGATCAGTGTTCTTCCACTATGGATAATCAGCTAGATTTTGTACTTTTCAATGACATATTTACTTATCTTTATTCCATATTTACATTTTTTTATCATTTTAATTTGAAAATAAATGTTTCGAATGAGTAATTATAGGAAGATAAAGAAATTGAATGGGTATAAATCACTATAACTGCTAAATTCACCTATGAATTTTCTTTCAACTTATACCAGGACATTCCACATTTATAGAACTCCAACATACATTCTTATTCCTTCATACATAACAGACAATCATTTAGACATGAATATATTTTGTGGTACCCCAAACCCATGGAGCATAATATTTTCTTCTCACTGTAATGTGAATCTGTAAGTTTGTAGTCTTTATGGATTATGTCTTTCAACAAGTGTATAAAATCTATAAAACTCTTATTAATCCATCCATTTTTTCCTTTAAGTCAATTAATCTTAACACCATCGATAAAATTGTAAATTTAGTATAACCCATATAAAGTGGGTTTTCATCATCACCTTATAAACACTCAATTATTGATTCATTTTAAATTGAATATACATCAATAACATGAATCAATTCTTCAATTTTATCAGACTTGTCATCTTGAAAATCATCATCATCAATAGATATATAATTCTACACAATTTCCCCATTCTAAGGAATGTAACTCAAATAAGAACCTTAAAAAATTAAATGATCATAGATCTCTACAAATTTCAAATTCATTTTATTTTAAAAATTAAAAATTTCTATAAAAACATATCATTTTTTGATACATTTAATTTATTAAATTCCAAAAAGGCATCACACCCTCCTCATATTCATCAACTGTTTTCAATGCATTAATCCAACTTTGACTCATTATTATCCATAAAAAATAACAAAAATTTAAATAAAGTTATTATATTTTTAAATTAAATTTCAAAAATATTTTTAAAAATAAAAAAATAAATTCATAAAATATTTCACAAAAAATGAAATGATGATTTTTTGATAAACTCAAATATAACTTATAGCATATTAAATTATCATTATTTAATAAAATATCACAAACCTTGAAATAAAAACAATCATTTACCAATTGAAAAGTACGTAATATGAGATTATAATCAAAACATCAAATATAAATAACAAAAGATAAATAAATTACTTGGAAAATTAGAACATTAAATTAGAACAAAAATATCTTAGATGCATATAAAATTGAAACAATAAACACAAACCATAGGTTAGTATCAGGAATGGGGTTATTAAGATGGTGAAACTAATGGGAACAATGTTTAGGTTATGGCCTATGATGGGTGATGGTAGTAGTGGATTCCAACTTAAATAAAATGTGGCATCAATGGAATAATGGAACCACAAATATAAATGAAAATACCATGGATTCATGTAAAATTAAAACAATAAAAAGAAATCATAAATTAAAATCAGAATTGGGATGATTGATAAGATGACACCAACTAAAATAATGTGTAAGCGGTGACCAACGATAGGTGATGGTGGATGGTGCATGGTAATGGATTCAAACTTAAAGATAAAGAAAGAACAATAGAAATTGTAATCTTATATAAAAATAAAAATAACTCCAATGTATAAAAAATAGAAAAAATAAACACAAAACACAAAATAAAATAGTATTCAAAATGATTTAGATAGTGATATGAATGAGAATAAAATTCATGTGATGGATGACGATGGGTGGTGATGGATGACACATATTAGTGGATGAAAAATAAAATATATTCATGTCTAAATATAAAAAAATAAAGTTAATTTATAACAATGTTCGAATATTAATATGATTCAAGGCCACTGATCAAATAAAGAAGTGATTTTAAGACAAGGATCACATAGTGAAATGAGTCAAGGACATATATTAAAAATTGAAAGGGTTAGGTTTCATCATGTGAGAGAGAACTGAATTCATTCTTTTGATTGAATGAAACAAAAATTATTGATCTTGACCCATGATTAAAATTATAAATTTTTTCCACATTAGTTTTTTTGTAACCGATACAGAAAATAATATTTTACACAATTATTATTAGAGAAACGACATGAAAATGGACTTTTAATATCAGTTCTCTAATAAATGATGTTAAAATATACCCTCTTTCATCATCTACATTAGTTATCCAATGACTGATGTGAAATATTAATCCTTTAACATTAGTTATTGATGACCCGATGTGAAAATTTATTTTATTTTATTTTTCACAATGTTTTATCAATAACCGACATGAAAAATTGTCTTTTCATATAGGTTATTAATAAGTATATAGAAAAAGAATAATATTTTCATTCGATATATTTTTATAGATAACCAACAAGAAAAATGTATTTAAAAATATTACTATTTTAATAGTTCATGGATATATTCATAGGAATACCTTATTTCCAACTTTATACTTTTGATCATTCCAATAATTATCAATGTAGGTGTTTTTTGGACTATAATAGTTTATAATTTGTTATTGAATAGTTATAAACTTCTCTAACATTTCCTTATGTAAATCGGTTCCCAATAGGTTTCATTCTCCAACTTCATTCCCGCATGTTGGTGTTCAACTCTTCCAACCATATAGTTCTTTATAAGGATCCATCTCAATGATGGAGTGAAATCTATTTTTTTAAGAAAACCCCACTGAAGAATGGTGTTGGTATTAATAAAATTTTAAATCCATAGATAAATATCTCAACATGCCTTATAAAGTTTTAATGGTCATATTAGACTGACCATCTATCTGAGTATGATAGATAGTGTTGAAATATAACTATGTATCAAAATTTTGATGAATAGTTCTCTAAAACATCGAGGTAAAACTTAGATCCCTATTTGATATAATTTATTATTTTACACTATGAAATCATATAAATTATTTAATATATAACTAAATATGTTGATTAGGAGATAAAACTTCTCTAATGGAAATAAAATGTGCTGACATCATAAGGTGATTGACTACAATCCAATTAGCATTATTCCATTCAGATGTTTTGGGGAGTCCAACATCAAAATCCATGGGGATGTTTTCTCATTTTTATTCTAGTATTGGAAATGTTTGTAACATAACATTAGTATTTTGTCTCTCATCCTTAATTTATTACATACCAAGAATCATAATATATACTCAGTAATATCTCTCTTCATACCATCTCATATATCTTCATTCTTCCTCAATTAATAGATAATGAAGAACTGTGAGATTATTTCACTAGGTCATTCTTAAAATCATGTTCTAAAGGGACACATGTATGTTCAATGAACCTTATTATTCCATCACAATCATGTTTTAACTCAATAATATTTCTCACCTTCTTTAGAATCTCTATATATTCCTCTAATACCTCTTTCATCTTCACTTGGATAGATGGTTGAACACTCACTTAAGAAAGATAATATCTTTAACCTTCTTTAAATATTTCAAGATCCATACTTTGGATGTCTAGAAATATTGAATATTTTTTAATCCTTTTCATAGAAACACTATCACGTCCCTTTTAACTCATCCCATATTCCACCTTATTTATTTTCCAAGGGTTGTAATGTATCAAGAAGTTGTAATATTTAATTAGACATTTCCTTCTTATTTGGCACAATTTCATCACTTTTTAGGGGAAAACATAATTTAATCTTTTTCGATTAGTATATATTCCACACCTTTATCCACAGAGATAAGGCATATATATATTTAATGAAAAAATTGATCCAATTATATCTAAATAATGAGTTCGGTAATTTTTCACATGGACCTTCAATTATACTGAGGAATAACATATAACCATATCATTTCATATGAGGATGCATCCCCATACCTTATTTGATGCATCACTATAGATTAAAAACCTTTCCCGATTGTAGGGTAGTCTTAGAACATGTGTATTAACTAGATTTATCTTTTCTTCCTTAAAATATTCCTCACATTCATCTATTAGAATGAACATGGATCCCTTCTAAGTTAACATGGTGATTAGAATTGATATCCATGAAATATTATCCAAAAAGCCTGGATAAAATAATGTTAAACCATGAAAACTAAAGATATATATCCTAGATTTTGTTCTAGGATAATGATCAATAACATATATCCTTGAACGGTCTACTAATATACACTAAATTGAGATTATATTACGGAGGAATGAAAATTTCCAAAGAAAAAAAATCACACATGGAAAATGTTTAATAACGTTTCTCCTTTCATAGGGTCATCATAACAATTATCCATTGATCTTCATGTTCTTCCTTTCTCATTTAATAAATAAGAATATCATATATAAATTCTACAACCAACTAGTCAAGGTCCTCTATAAATACTATATTCATTAAATCTATGGAGATATCAAGGGAATTAGTACTACATAAAGATAATATGTGATATTTTGTTTAAAAAAATATTTTTTATTGAAAAATAATTTTTGGAAAGAATGATTTTATAAAATAGGCGAAACTTATTAAATGTATTTGTTTTAATGTTTTTGGAAAATAACAATGTTGTAATTTCTATATTTTATCAATGTTGGGAAGTTATATAACTTTACAAAATTAACCATATGAGGCTTTTTTGATCTCAACATTCAAAAAAAACTTGATATGATTTCATGATCCAATATTTTTAAAGAAATGATATTTGAATTTTTCAATAAAATGATTTTCCAAATGTAAATAATCAGATGAAACTCCTGGTTTAGTTACTATACTTAGCCACAATGAAATATGATCTATAAAAAGTTTATGTTTCCAGGCTAATATCTTCAAACATATTTCCCTAGAATAAGAAACAATAATAAGGAATTTTTTTTGATGTTTTTGAATTTAGAAAAAGTTCTACCTTGTTGATCAAACATAACCTTCCAGAAAAAAATGTCTAAAGAACCATTTGTTAGAATTTTCTTGTTAATAAAATACACCGAGTTTGTGAAAAAATGTGAGGAGATGGAGGCACATGTTTACAATCATCCGAATAGGGTAGATGTTTTTATAAAAATATATTACATTTCTTGTAACATTTCTTACCTAATAGATATAGTCAAACTAATATAATAGACTGACCAAACCGAAAGATAAACCTTATATATAATAGAGAAGAATAACACGATACATTTCCTCAAACATATATTTCGTAAGAATCTCTGAAGTTTTCTCGGAGTATTTTTAGTCTTGAAAGATGTTTAAGAATTGAAAAGTGACTCAAGACATCATATTTTAATATATAGGAAAATAAAAAGGCTAATATTATATTTGTAATAAGACACATATATCCATATATAGAAAACCAATTTTTTTTCTACATAGAGATGTTTGAGAAAATTTGTATTTCTTTCATTATACAGAAGTTGTTTTCTTGAAGGTAGTTTCTAAAAGTATTATGGGGAATTAAGTATAAGATTTTATGTTTTTAATAGAACAATGTCTCTAAACAAAGAAAATATTATAAATTTTTAGGATTCTACCAAAATTTATTTGTAGTAAATTGAATTAGTTTTTTTGTTGCAATACGGTCAACTATCGTTAGTTAGTTTGAACAAATGGACAGAAGAATGAGATGAGTTTTCGGAATGAAAAATTGTATGAAGATTGAATATTAGAGTTTTGTAACATACTGTATAAAGTAATAATTATTGGGAAGTTTTTATTTTTAACTAAGAAAGAAATATTTTATTTAATCAATTTGTTTTATTTTAGTGCATTAAGAGAACTAGATAAATGAAGAGTGTTCCTGATAGAGTTCTGGGAAAAGGATAGAAATGTGATCAATTTTTATTCAAAAAAATTGAAGAACATAGTAAAGTTATTTTTCATTTATGTTTGGTAATTTTTATGTTTTTTGAATTCAATAAGATTCACAAAGACACCTGAATATTTGAGAAGATTTCATCATTGCTCAAATGAAGTTTTAATTTTCCAAAAAACAGATCTATGAAATTTGGACAATTGGGAAAAAATGTGTTTCCCACATTTACTATTTATGAGCCTATAAATACAAATTAAAAGAAAAATGATACTTATCACTATTCACCCATACATAAAAGATAAAATTATATATATATATATTCTATAAGAAATGAGTTTCCAACTCGAGTTCTTTTTTTTAAGAAGAGTTTGGTAAAGACCCAAACCCCGGTAGCCTAGAGTTGGTGCCTTACATTAATAAATCAACATAAGATACAAGGAATCACATCCCAATGGATGAAATAGTTTAGTATTCATGTTAAACTAGATATATAATTCTAATAAAAATTTTATTTTGAAACATAAAAACATAAATAATTTCATTAAGCCTGCCAACATTACCATTTTTTGTAATCCTTCATGTCATCCATAAAATACTTCTCGAAATCCTAAATAAAAATGAAACATATAAAAGTGTGACCTCATATGCATATTGAGGGTAAGCATAAATCATAATCTATCAGTAAATATGATATAAAAATATCTCGAGATAAATTACTGAAACACATTCCATTTAAATAATCACATGATCTAGACAACTAAACTATGGATATTCTACCCAATCATATAATAACATGGTAAAAACATTATGAAGGAATGAATAAAGTTTCATGTTTTCACTATCAAGATATATCTTAAAGATAGTAACTCCTATGATCTATCCTCAAGAAAGTATTAGTGTATGGTTATAAACCCATATTATTAGTGTTAATATATATCCTTCTGATAATTTAAAACTACTTGGAAAAAAACATTTAGGGTTTATCACCAACTAGTTTCATCTCATGAGACCTACCGATGCATTGAGGAGATATAGTGGGACCCACTAATCATGTTATAAGTTTAATTAATTCCACATATGAATGGGGTTAAACATGAACATCATATAAATATTCAATGTAAGTAATATTCCCCAATATATAAACATAATCACTAACAATTCTGATTAGTATGGTGTATGGTATCAAGATAGCTCATCCAAATCCAAACTTATCATAAAAAATTTAAAAAACTTGTAGATTATAATAATAATAGGTCAATATAAAAAACTAATTAAATTAAATAGATTTTTTAAATTTATGAAAATAATATATTAAAATCATCAATGAATTCTTAAGAGGAATAACCATTTTTTACTTTGTAGAGAAGAGTTTTTTAGAAAAAACATTTGTATTTGTAAAAATTATTTGTATAAATCCAGAAATGAAAAATTATAGTTCTTCATGAAAGAATTAGTGATTTTAGAAAAATAATAGTATCTTAAAAGTGATTATGGATATTACTTGAAAATGGGTAAGAAATCGAAACGTTACCTTTAATCAGGCTTGTGTATCGAGAAGAATTGAGATGGGATCCTTGAAAAACATGAATTATTCATAAAATAAAGATAAATTAATCAATAAATAGGAGTTTGGAATGTATAAATTGAATTTAGAATATTTATATAAAAATAATGAATAATTAAATTGTTGTATATAGGTGGGAATACTAACACGAATGAAAATGGATGTTTGGAAAGAAACCCTTACCACTTTGTAATAAATCGAATCGTATACCCCATAATAATTATAATCATTAAATGAAACATTAGATTCCATGAATAAAAATAGATTACTAATATGATGAATCATAGTTATATACACATACACCATAAATATGAAATAGTGGTGAATAAGAAATATCTCATTTAAATTAAAGTGAGATGAGAAACCCCTTATCTTATGATCGAAAGTGTTATGTAATTTACCTTAACATCCTAGAAAATAAATTTCAATTAAATAATTAATTAATTAATAACATTTTATTCTTTTATTTTATTTATTATAATTTTATTATTTTTATTTATTGTATTTTTTATGAGTTATAGGATACAATTTTGTTATTCGTAAGTGTTTATTTCCTTGATTTTCAAGAATGGTTTACTTATATATGAGTATAGATGTTCTTATAAAATGGGCAAAGACATGTAGAATTGAATTTATATTTTATTAATGAACATACATAATATTGAATAGTTAAATAAGTCATTTTTTTATTTGGGGTGAGAATTAATCATTATATAGAGGTTAGTGATAATTGTTTAGATTATTTTCTAGGTTTTTCGATAATCAAAAACTAGTTTTGTTTTATCTATTAACACCATGTATGTATTATTCAAACAAAAAAAATACATAGGTTATAGTAAATATATTATAATTTTTTTTTCACCAAAAAATTGGGTTTATGACATTCCTTTTAGTTATTTATGGAAAAATAAAATGCATCTTCTATGGTGTCGGGAAATGGGCACATCACGGGTGATGTTTTCATTTATAGAATGAGAGAGATAGAGAGAGATAGAGTGAGAGAAAAGAGTTTTATAATGGATCCAATATTAATATTATATCCTTAAATTATATAAATTATATTGGATTTATCATGTCACTTTGGATAGAGGAGCTGAGGGAAGGGTAAGAAAATAAAATAAATTGAAAAGAAAATTAAAGAAAAGAAAGAGGATTTTTACAACTTGAATTATCCTCCTTAAGAACCTCATTAAGGGGATTTTTTTCTATCATGTTGAGACAAAAGGATCATGGACTTTGAGGAAGTTCTTGGGAGGATTATTGGGTATAAAGTTTACCAAGATCAGAGCATGGAAGGTGTGAGGAGAAGTGGCGGTGAGGGGTGGTATTTATAGTGGATGAGAGGGGTGTTTTTTGAATATTTTATTGATTTTTTTTATTATTTTGGATCAAGACTATGAATATCTCTATAATTATCACCAAATAAATTACAATAAAGAATTATAATTTGATATTATGGAGTTAAACCATACATATATCACCTATGAATCATTAATTCATGTATTTAACATCTATCATAAATTAATGTATTTTACTATTCGCCAGAAATACATGTATTTTAGAAAAATAAAAAAAATCACCCTAACCAAACTACATCAATTAAAACTAAAAAGGGAACTCAATTTTATAAAAAATTCTAAATATGATAAATTTAATTTTTAATTAAAATAATCATTTACATGAAAAGAAAATTTTAAATTTATAACCCATTTTATAAAACTCTGAAAAAATAATTAAGGTCTCATAAATTTATCATAAAATCATATGACCACAAAATAATAATTTATCAATAAATTTTAGGAAAATATATTTTCTTCTCAATCATTTTATTAATTTAAAAATTTTACTAATTATTTATGAATTACCAAAAAAACAACACTAAATTAATAATTTTTATAATATTTAGTTACTTATACTATGATATAATTATATCATATATTCATTTATAAGATGTATAAATTTTACCTATTCATTAATTGGTGATGTTATTATTCATTGGGTAGGTTTAATATTCATTAAGGGCCATATTAGTATTCTTAAGTTCAAGTTAATATTTAAACGGTATAGTTTTCTTAACTTCTAGAAATACCAATTTTTTATTAGTTATTTATTTATAATGTTTTTATTGTGTTCTATAAATTATTTTATATGATTTATATTATATCAAATAATTATAAGAAGTGAAATTTCCTTGATATAATGTGGGTTTGTTACATTCTCTCCTCCTACAAAAAAAATTGTTTCCTAAAAATTTAAAATTGTTCTAAATAATAAAAGGTTGACACTTGAAAATTATTTTATTATTGAATTAGATTCCTATAATTGGTAAGATTTTATAATTTAATAAAGGAAGGGGAAATAAATGACTAATAATTTTCAGTGGTAAAATGTCCCATATGATTATAATTGATCACTACATTTTCTAGTTCCTCAAATTAATCATACGTGACATTTTTTCACAGAAAAATGACGGACACCTAAACATTACCAGTCTTTTAATGATCCTCTTAAATTGTCTTTGAAATACAACATATCCTAGTAGATACTAAGTCAAGATCTAAATAAAAATAAAATCCTTCCACTTGTTCGATTTTGACCATGAAATGTTATAGAAACCTTCCTAAACTTTCTACCATTTTGTCCCACACAACATCAAATCATGAACCTATACCAACAGCCACATGTTTACCACATGTTTTTATTTTCCTATCACCCTTGTGTGAAATTATAACTTATCATGAATCATAACTTATAACATTAAAATGTTGGGTTCCCCTTATTATAATTATCTATTACATTCTCCTTTTATTAGGAATATCTTATGTGTATTTATTTATGTTTTGTAAAAATTAATATTTTATAAAACTAATGTGATGGATATGAATAAAAAATAGATGCATGATAATATTTGGACAAAATATTATAAATATAGAGTTTAATTTTTCATTAAGTTTGTAGTATAGCATGCATACGACCCTTATCAAATACATTGTCCATGTTTCAGTTGTTTTTATTCAAGAAAATTCATTTCAGAAGAGTTGGAAGAACATTTGATTTGTAACAGAATAGATTGGATCTATAAATGTTGGACTAAACACAGGGAAAAACTAAATGTTATCACCTATTGAGATGATTCTGCGATTTATGAATCATTTAATATGAACAGTATTGTAAATGATTATGGAGATTGTATGGAACAAATGAAATTGGAAATTGAAGATGACCATCATGATTTTCCAAAGTTGTTTGGGAAGTTAAATAATTCAGATAAGATAACATGGTATAAAATTTGTACTAAATACATAACATTGTCAATTGTATTGAAGTTATATAATTTGAAAGATTATAGTGGATGAAGCAACACCGGATTTATAGAACTACTTGGTCTCTTGAAAGATATGATAATTGAAGAAAATGAACTTTCTTTTCGAACATATGAATCTAAATAAATGATATGTTCAATGGGAATGATCTCTAAAAAATAAACACTTTTACAAATTATAGAATATTGTTTCTCAAAGACTATAAATCACCCATAAAATTTCCTAAGTGTGGTCAGTATCAATAAAATAAATATGAAGCAATTCATTTGAAAGATTCATGGTGCTTACTTATCATTTCATGGTTTAGAAGATAATATGGATGTTAAGAAACCATGAGATAATTGAATTGGAATCTATATACAGTAATAAAATATGGGAAACTATGTCATTTTGAGTCTCTCTTTAGTGGAAGAAAATTGATTATGAGTATCCTAACAGTGGAAATGAGCTGAGAAAATTCCATATTGAAATATATATACATATCGAATAAATAATTTTGGTGTATATATTAGTACTCACAATACATGACTAGTCATGTTGGTAAATTATATCTTGCCTCCATGGTTATGCATGAAGTGAAAATATATTATGTTCTCTCTGCTTATATCTAAACCAAAAAATCACAGTACTGATTTTGATGTCTATATGGATCAATTGATCGAAGATCTGAAATTTATTTGGGATATATTTTTTATAATGTATGATGATCATAGAACTGAATAATTTAGATTGAGAGCTATGTTATATCAGACGATAAATTAATTTCATGCTTACAAAAAATTGTAACTAAATAGAATTAATGAAATATTGGGGTGTCCCATTTGAGAAGAATGAACACACACATTATGTTGAAAAATTCCTCCAAGAACGCATTTTTAAGACATCAAAAAAATTCCTTGATTTTATAAACATCGGTCCTGGTGGAAAACACGCAATGTGAATATTGTAAAATGTACAACACTCTCTCCACTAATGGGTGATCAAATATTAGACAATTTAGAATAAATTGACACTATTTTTGGTAAACCATTTTGAAAAACGTTTATGAAATTAGGATGGAAATGAAATCAATATTATTTTAATTACAATATAGGATTTTTTGTACATCATTCACATTCTTTATTTCATTCATGTAGAAAAAAATTATTTGACATTGTTATTTACATGTTATTAATTTTTCTTAGAAAATAAAAATATATCATCAAGTCTAGTTTAGACATGATTCACATGGGGATAAGGGAAGAGTTGGCACCATATAATGGTAAATGGAAAAATTTTCTTCCTCTTGATTCTTAAAGTCTATCCGGACAAGAAACATTATAGTTCTACATTTTACTTAATGGTATAAAAGTTTCAAAGGGTTATTCATCAAATTAAAAAATTGTTGTGTCAATAAATATTTTGATGTTTTAGGGACTATGATCAGATGACTTCCATGTTTTGATGAAAGATTTGATACCCATCGCTTTATTTTTAATTCATCGTAAAAATGTATGTCGTACATTAACCAAAATTTTCTACCTCTTCAAATCTATATGTAGTAATGGTATAGACCTCGTGAAGTTTCCAATAATGAATAAGGATGTTGTAGTCATATTATGTGAATTAGATATGTTCTTCCCGTCATTATTGATTGTTATATTGGCCAACAGGATGGTTCACTTTGTTATAGAGGTTCAATTATGCGGTCTTATCCATTACAGATGGACTTACACCATTGAATGGTATATGAATATTTGTAAAGGGTATATTAAGAATATATGTCAGGTAGAACATTGTATTTACTAACTATATATTGTTGAAGAAGTCATTGAACTCTATATTGATTTATTATCAGATATTGATAACATCAGTATCCCAAAGTATCATCACATCAGATTCCATATGGGGGAATGTATTTCTGAAATATATGTTATTAAAATTACCATCACATAGAGGGAGAAAGAATAACTTTACATTTTATATAATATTAAATGTGTTGATCAATACGTTGAATCTTACAATGAAATTCATAGTGATTTGAATCCATCAGGGGTTGAAGGATGGATATCAAATACACATAATCAATAGTTTATAGAATGATTCTTGAGATCATATTTATAAAGAGTTATTTAAAAATTTGATTTCAATTTCTGAATGCATTGGAGAGATATCCAGGGGACCAAATGAAAATTTTATATCTTTCACCAGTTTGGAAAACAATAATTACCCATTATTTACAAAAAACATGATGAATATAGTACGATTCAAAATAGTGGAGTTACACTTATTGTAGAAGCGATGTGCATATCTGGTTCTAAGGATGGAAATCCAATTTATGTGAATATTTAATATTTAATCATTATAGTATAGATATTCATGTTTTACTATACAAAATATCTAGTATTGATATTCGATTAAAAATTCGATGATAAAAGGATTTAAATGAAATTTGATGAAATGGGCTTCATGAACATGAATTTCAGTGTGTGAGGAGAAACTGACGAGCCATTCACAATGGAATCACAAGAAATGTAAGTAAATTATGTCTCATATCTACAAAATAATAAATTTTGGATTGTACTACCAGTGACTAAAAGAACTATAGGGTTAAATGAAAATTTAATCAAGGATGGCCCTTTCTTTGGGTTATCACAATTAGTTCATGGTAGTCATAATGTACATAATATCTTGTGTGTTAGAGGGGACCATAAATAGGGTATTTGGATTCTCAATATAGGATCCAAATCCCTTTATCCTTTAAAAAATAACGATAGTTCAATAATTAGATTAATTTTTTTTAAATACTACGATTTTTCTCATAATATTATGTGTTCTATACTCTAAATTAAATATTTTACTACTCATGTAGACTATATATTTTTCACATTATTATGTTACCAATGTCAAGGAGTAATCGGCGGTTGATGCAAAAACTATAGAATTATTAGGGAATCAACAACATGTTGATGAAAAAAATAAGAATGACACAATATCAGAGTGTTGATAAAAAATTCAAGGAAATAAGTAAGGGTATAAAATGTGAGGTTAGATAGAATTAAAGCAACCAACCTATTGACCCCCAATAAACAATGTTCATTGATTATGTTGGGGTCACTACAAGGATGACTCTACTGATTGATATAGATTCATGGATACATGTATAGACTTTAATGAAGGAAACCCTTTGGGAAGATATAAAGGTAATGTCAAGATTATATTCTCTATTTTACCAAAAAAATATATAATAAAACATTGACTAAATTTTCATTATTACCAATATAGTTCATTTATTTGACATTATTTCCCTAAGAAATATGACTTAATGGACATTGGAAATTCCAATAGAGGATTATGGAATCTTCTTAACAAGTTTTATCTTAGGGATACCGAGTGAAAAGTAAATCCCCAACTACCAGTTACTTATGCACACTTTATAAATCATGAAACATGGAAGTATTTCATGAGTCCTTATAATGATAAATCATTTCACATGCATTATTTTTGACAATATATTATTTGAAATTATTTATTGAATCCAATTTCATTCAAAATTTTAAATTTATGAAATATCAAATGATTTTTCAAAACAAAGAATGTGCATTAAAACTAATATACCCTTATCTTAAATCAAGGATGGGGTATGCTTCACTAAAGAATAAATTGGTATGTATTTTAAATAAATAATAAAAGTTTGATGTGATATGAAATAATATATATTACTTTTTTATAAAAAATATCGATGAATCAGAATTTTAAGACACTATCATCCCATATCATGTGCTATGGAAGGATGTTTGCATAAATAAGAACGGTAAAATAGTTGATGAAAACACAAAAATAATTAAGGGAAGTATGTATAAGTATGGAATAATAGTAATTATTTTTTATTTATAATAGTTTTTCATAAAAATATATATTTAAGTTCAAATGTTTTTTATATATTTTGGACATAATAATTAGCAGCGACTATATCGGAAGAAAAACTAATTTCAGTATATTTGAAGTGTCTTAAATAATATGGAAGCGTTAGAGGAGTAGGTTTTGGAGTGTCTCCTCAAATATATTTTGAGAATAAAAAACCCCCAAAAGATAAATAGAATATGATGAAAGGATTGTAGGAGAAAATATATGATTTTCAAGACATTAGTGTCTAGTCCGGGCTGAGAGACCAATATATATAAAAAGAACAAAAGAAATTGGTAATGGAATAAAGATCAGTACATGAATAACTAAATGAACCCACAAGCATTGATTTTATCCATTCCCCTTAACCACGTTCCATAATTGAGGTAGTCATTTTTTTCATTACTCTTTCTTTTAAATGTGAATCAAACAACTTCTGATAACATTATATCACTAAATTTTTCCAGGGTAAAGTCATATGTGGTTTCTATCTATCAATACCCATGGTCCACATTATTTTGAGGGGTATGATGTATAATATCCTTAGAGACAAGATGCATAATAAAAAACTCCAAAATTATCACATAATAGTGGAGAGTTAGGTTGATCAAGGGTCGAGGGATGATTTTCCAATTCCACTTTATGATGAGGATATTATAATGGGAAATGATTCTGTTGAAAAATTCATAGCATGGACATATAATCTTATAAAGATACATTAGGTATGACCTTAACACATTTTTTCAAATAAAAATCTTATAAAATTTGATGAATAATCTATAAAGTGAGGTATATAATTAAAAACATATAAAATAGTGGTGAAACATAAGGTCAAATCAATAAAATTTGGTGAATCAGCAAAGGAAAAAAGACTATCAGGGAGTACCTTCTTCCCTCCAATTCCATTGTAATATCTATTAAAATTACATCTCCATGAATGAACTACATCCAAATATGTTTATGTGTCCCACATTCCATATGAAAAATAAATATTTGTAACTTTCATTAAATACATGTTTGGTATCGAGAGTATAAATGAGATTCTCAAGCTTGAAAGGATGGGAGTCTCAGTTGTGAATATATATGTAAGGTGTATTTTCATAATATGTATTTCCAAACAATTATATAATATTTTCATTAAAGTTAAAAACTATTCATGTTTTTTAAAGAAATTTATATTATAATTATAGAAAGGTAAAAACCTACAAATCATGATTTGGATTTATTAATCCTTGCACCATTTCTTCACATGAAATTAAATTAGAGTCCAATGAAATTGATAAGAAAAAATTGAGATAAATGAGGTGTTTGATTATAAAATTATATGTGAAAGACTCTTTTTTATTCCTATAATGTAGGGGTAAATCACTATAATATTATCATATAAAATTATTTTTATATTTTTCATTACTTATTTTACTTTTTAGTAAGCATTGGATGTTGATTTCAATCAATATATATACTCCAAATATTTATTTTTTTAGATCCAATGCATGGATATACATAAAATATACCACACATGATGTGTATTGTTAATTTTTTATTCACTACAATCAACATTTTATAGATAAATAATGAATTATTTGTTTCAATATTTTTTAGGGAGAATTTTTTTTATAAAAGGGAAATCACTAAATACATGAAAAATCATGGTATAAAGTCGTTGATAGAATATAAGAAACTTATGGATTTATTCAAATGGAAATAGATTAAGTTATATATAGAGAATTTTAACTATCAAAACATATTTCAATATAATTTACATATTTTTTTCAATGTTTCAATTGTGTATGAAGAAAGAAAACAACAATGATTATGGATATTATGTTTGTAAATTTATGAAAGATATAATAAACCATTAAAATAATAGAATCCCCAAACAATTAACTTTTTAAATAAATTATAATTTCATTAAAAATATTTCCTAGTCATTTTTTATCTACATTTTATCATTCCAACCTAGATTTAAAAAAATATGTATACTTAAAAGAATAAGTGACTTTGATTAGAGATGAGTGGGCATCATACATGGTGTTAAACGTTTTACCAAAATAAAATTTAGGTGATTTCCTACTATGTTAGTGATAATGTATAGTATATTAAAATAGAAATCTATTCGGGGTGTGAATCAATAGTATCATAATTATTATATATTATTTTTGATCTATTTCTCAAAGAGAAGTATAATGTAGGAACTCAATTTGTTTAGAAAAAAAGGGTGGAATACATAGAAACATAATATATACATAAATCATAAAGAGGCGACTTTATACTACTTTTTTAGTTAATTTCTCATTATTCTATCTAATTTTTTAGTCAATTTACATATTATTTTTATTTGATAGATATTTTTTATATTTAAAAATTAGTATAAAGTACACATCACATGATCAAAACTGATAAAATGAGTTTGGACTATTTTTAAACATTAGTAAAAAGATTTATAATTCATTTTCAGATATAATAATTGACCAGATTTCAATAAGACACCTGATGTGGTTGCTATGACCCAAAGTATGTGTTATCAATATAAAAGTTCCATTTTAGATTATAAAACGCCTTCCATATTCAAAATTGAGCAAGAAATATTAGAATATTTTCAAACTTAATGAAAACAATAAAAAATACATTTTTATTATTAAGAAATTTACTTCACATAAATATGACAAAATATATGTTTGGTATGAATTGAAGTAAGAGTTTTCAATACAAAAGTTTCATTTTAGTTTAAAACATACATCAAATAGTAAAAACTGATAAAAAAATATTGGATTGATTTCAAACGTTAAGAAAATGGTCCATAATTCCTTTTTCACTTGTAATAATTTACCATACATAAATTTGAAAAATGATGTGTTCGGTTTGACTCGAAGTGTGTGTTCACAATACAAAAGATCCATTTAAGTCTAACGCACACATAAAATATGAAAAACCAAACAAATATCTTGGATTATTTTCAATGTTTAGGAAAATTATCCATAATTTATTTCTAACATATAAGAATTAACCGCATTTCAATATGAAACAGGATGTGGTCGGTATGACTCGAAGAGTGTAATTTCAATATAGAAGTGTCATTTTAGTATATAAAGTGTATAAAATAGCCAAAATAGAAAAACTGATATTAAAGTGTTTTCAAACATTACTAAAATAATTAATTATATATTTATGATGTGTTTGAATTGACAACATGTCAATCTAACACATGATGTGTTCAGTATGATTGAAAGTTTGTTTTTTCAATATAAAAGTTCTATTTTAGTTTAAAATACATATCACATAGACAAAACCAACAAAATGATCTCTATTTATTTTAAAATTCTTGTAAGATCATCCATAATATATTTATTATGTGTATGAATTTACCACTTTTCAATCCAACACATGATTCGGTCATTATGACTTGAAGTTCCTGTATTCAATATTGAAATGCCATTTTAGTTTGTAATGTATATCATATAGCCAAAACTAACAGAATGAGATCATATTATTTTTAAATGTTATGAAAATTATCCATAATATATTTCTAACAAGTAGTAATCTACCACACATCAATCAGATACACGATTTGGTTGGTTTGAGTTAACATGTGTGTTTTCAATATTATAGTTTCGTTTTAGTTTAAAACCTGTATCACATAGAAAAAACCAATAAAACAATCTCGTGTTATTTTAAAGTTTAAGTAAAATTATCCATAATATATCTATGATATGTAGTAATTGATTTTACATAAATCCAACACATTATGTGGCTGATATGACTCGAAGTGTATGTTTTTAAAATGAAAGTGTTATTTTAGTTTAAAACACGCATCACATAGAAAAAACTAAGAAACTGAACTTTGATTATTTTTAAACATTATTATAATGATCCATAATATATTTTTGGAATATAAGATTCGACTTCACATTAATATAACAAATTATGTGGCTAGTATGACTCAAAGTGTGTGTTTTCAATATTAGTGTCAATTTAGTTTAAAAAACACCTCACATAGGGAAAACTAAGAAAAAAAGATCATATTATTTTTCAAATTTTTTTAAAACAATCTGTAATATATTTCTGATGTGTAAGAATCAACCTCACATTTATTATACACATGATGTGATCGGTATGACTGGAAGAACGTGTTTTTATTATAGAAGAGTCATTTTAGTTTTAAATTCTTATCCCATAGTAAAAACTGAGAAAAAGATATTAGATTATTTTAAACATTTGAAAAATAAACCAAAATATATTTATAATGTGTATAAATCGACCACATTTCAATCTAAAACACGATGTGGTTGGTATCTCTCAATTTTTGTGTTTTCAATATAAGTTTCCTTTTAGTTCAAAACTTTCCTCACATAGTCAAAACTAAGAAAAAAGATTAGTTTGTTTTAAATTTTTTTAATGATCCATGATTAATTTTTTATATGTTGGAATTGACCACACATCAATCAGATAGATGATGCGGTTGGTATCACACAATGTATGTGTTTTTAATATAAAAGTGTCATTTTAATTTAAAACATGTATCACATAGTCAAAAATGGGGAATTGATATTGAATTATTTTCAAAATTTAGTAAAATGATCCATAATATATTTTTTATTTGAAGGAATTATCTACCTATGGATTTAAAACATGATGGGTTCAATATGACTCAAAGTGCATATTTTCAATACAAAAGTTCTATTTTAGGTTAAAATGCACCTCACATATCAAAAACTAATAAAACTATCTTAATTTGTTTTCAAATTTTAGTACATAGATCCATAATAAATTTACAATATAGAGGAATCGAACTCATTTCATTCTGACACATGATGTGGTCGGTATGATTTGAAGTGAATGTTTTCAATATAGAAGTATCATTTTTGTTTAAAACATGTATCACATAGAAAAAACCAAGACAAACTGGTTTAAATGTTTTTAAAATATAAGAAATTGATCAATAATATATTATTGGTGTGTAGTAATCGACCCCATTTCAATATGACACATGATGTGGTTGGTATGAATCAAAGTGTTTCTTTTCAATTTAAGTTTCATTTTTGTTTAAAACACACATCACAGAGCCAAAACTATGGAAACAAGCTCAGGTTGATTTAAATTTTTTCTAAAATGACACATAATATATTTTTGACATATGTAAATTGAATGCATGTCAATCATAAACATGATTGGTTTTTTATGACTCAAAGTATGTGTTTTCAATGTAGAAGTGTCCTTTTATTTTAATACATGTTTAACATAGTCAAAATAGTGAAAATTATCTCAGGTTATTTTCAAACTTTATAAAAATGACACATAATATATTTATGATGTGTATGAAGTGACAACACATTAATCTAACACATGATGTGACTAGTGTGACTCAAAATACGTGTTTTCAATATAAGTAACATTTTAGATTAAAAAATTCCATGCATATACTAAACTCAGAAAATGAGCTTGGGTTGTTATAAAATTTTAGTAAAATGATCTATGATATATTTATAATGTGGAGGATTGACTATACTTTAATATAACAGATGATGCGTTCGGTATGCCTTGAAGTGTGTGATTTAAATATAGAAGTTTCATTTTAGTTTAAAACATGTATTACACTATCAAAACTGAGCAAATGACCCTAGATGTTTTCCAAAATTTCAAAAAATGTTCCATAATATATTATTAACATGTAGGAATTTCCACATGTAAATACAACAAACGATGTGGTTGGTATAACTCAAAGTGTGTGTTTTTAATATAAGTGTCATTTTAGTTTAAAACACACCTCACATAGTCAAAACTGTGAAAAAAAGTCCCATATTGTTTTTAAAAGTTATGATAACAATTTATAATTCATTTGAGACATATAATAATCGATCGTATGTCAATGTGACAGTCTATGTGGTCGATATGACTCAAAGTGCATGCTTTCAATATAAAACTTCCCATTTGTTTAAAATGCATATCACATTGCCCAAACCTATATAAACAAGGTTATATTATTTTCAATCATTTAGAAAATGATCCATAATTCATTTCTGATGTGTATAAATTGACTACACATCAATCTGAAACATGATGCGATCAATATGAATCGAAGTTCTTATTTTCATTATAATTTTCATTTTATTTTAAAACGTACCTCACATTGAAAAAACCAATAAAATGAGATCATATTGTTTTAAAACATTTTTATAATGATCTATAATATATTTATGATGTGTAGAAATCATCCACACATCAATCTGACACATGATTAATTGATAATATCATTAATATATACAATAATTAAAAAACTAATCATATGTAGATTTTATAACATCAAAATTATATACATTTTTAATTTTTCAAATTGATGTTATTAAAATAAAAAAAATATTTTTGCTATATAATTTTATACATAGGGTGATCATTGAAAGGAGTCTACAATTTTTGAATTTGTTCGTGGGTTGTAATTTTGTTTGGTTAGTTATAAATATGACATTAATATAAATATTTTCTATGTGTATTTTGAATAGAAATGATAGTGCAAGGTGATATTTTTATTCCAATCATGTTTGATATATATTTCAATTCCTTTTTATATATTCTCGTTAGGTTTTATTTTATAGGAATGTTGTAGGGATTCAGCTATGCAGCAGCTAAAATGGCCTTGATCATCACTAGATGAAGGGAAAATAAAGGGACCCTTGATTATCACTTTATATACTATTGATAAAGTGAATCTTTTTCATCACTTCATCTAGAACTAATAAAGGGACCTTTTATCAGTTCTAGATAATGGTTTGATAAAGATACCCTTTATCAACCCTTTAAAAAATTGACGATAAAGGTCGTGGGATTTTAATATCAATTAGATTTTCATTGCTTTTAAGCACTAGAAAATATCAAATTTAGTGATGTTAAAAGACAATTTTGATGTAGTGATTCATGAGATATTCACCCAATTGAATAAGTTATAAATATTGGAACAAATGTATAAAATAATTGGTGGGTTCCTATGATGTTAAAGTTATTGAAAATCCAAATTTATTGAAAAATTATGTAATGAATATTGGAGAAGCTAAACTAAATATTTCCAATAGAAGTGAAAGTGAGTAAAAATAGATATTTCAATACTCATAGGAATTGAGTGATGAGTAATTTAATGATGGAAGAGAAACATTGAAATTTCCTATCATAAAAAAATAGGTTAAAACATAAAATATACTTTGAAATAATAAAGATCTTATTTATAATATATTAAAGTTGAGATTAGAAAATAAAACATCACTCATTTCATATAATGAACTAGAATTAGTTTCTAAAGTAACAAAATATAAATAATGTTTGAATTCAATGAATGAAGAGTGAGATAAAATTGAGAAAAATAAAACATTGGAACTAATTCCATGTCCAATAGGTAAAAATGTTATTAGAACAAAATGGGTTTACATAAATAAGTTGAATGAACATGGTGAAGTTTAAAGAAATAAAGAAATACTTGTTTTTAATGTCTATGTACAAGTGGATGATGTTGATTTTGAAGAAACCATTTCCCCTATTTCAAGATTAGATACTATTATAATGTTTCTAGAATTGGTTTCACATCAATGTTACAATGTTTATCAAATGGATGTCAGGTAATATTTTCTTAATGGTGTGATTGAAGAAGAATTTTACATTGAAAACCATTGTTAGTTTCTAATTAATTAATATAGAAACAAGGTTTGTAAATTTAATAAATCCTTATATGGGTTGAAACAATTCCTACATGTTTGGTATTCTAAAATTGACTATCTCTTCAAAATGTTTAATTTTACTCAAGGTAAGGTTAATAGAGACTTATTTGTGAGAGAATTCAACTCTAGAACCTTGATTTTAATTATTTACATAAATGATATAATTTTTTATGGAGATGAAGAAAAAAATTTTAAATAATTTTCAGAGGAAAAGAAGATTAATTTGGGGATGTTAATGTTGGAATAATTAAATTTCATTCTAGGTTTACAGGTTTAATAGAATGAAAAATAAGTTTTTTATATCTCATTAAAATTATTCTTGGGAATCGATAAAAATTATGGTATGAAAGAATATAAATATTTTTTACTCCTATTTCAGTTTGGATGAAGATGAGTAAAGATGAATCTGGAAAAAGTGTGAATCAGAAAGAATTTCAAAATTTGATAGTTCATTATATAATAGCTTTGAGAACTAATATTTTTTATTTTATGATTTTTTCTGCTAGATATTAGAGTGATCCAAAGGACTATAATATCTTGGAAAGAACATAAAATTATAAGATATGTTAATGGTAAAACATCATATACAATTATATAAAAAATATATTTTTTAACATTCATGGTTATATTGATGCTGATTGGATTGGATTTTTTTATAAATCAAATTCAACTTTGGGGTGAAAGGTTTTATTTGAAGATGTTTTGTGAGTTGGAATAGTAAGAAAAACTTTTCAATAGCATTGATCAAATTATAATCATAATATATTGTAGGTACATTGGAATGTGCTCAAATTTTGTGGTTGAATGTTTAGTTGGAAGATTTTAAAGTTGATGTTTTCAAACCATTGAAGATACTTTGTGATAATCAGAGGGAAATTGATCTTTTTAAAAAACTTATCCAACTATCAATATCAAAGCACATTGATATTAAGTCTCACTTCATAAATGAGAAATTTGTTGGGGGAGATTTATTTTCTGGAATATATTTCAATTAAATGAAAAATTTCTCATGTTTTCAAAAAAGATATGCTAAGGGAGAGATTTGAAGAATTGAGTAAACAACTTAATGTTCAGCCTCCACCAAATAATTCCTAACAACATTAAGAAAAAAACCCCACTATTACTAAGATTATATTGAAAAACGTGGAGAATATGTATAATATTATCCTATAAGGGGGAGAGAATTACTTTTATTACCTAAATGAATCTAAATATTTCATTATCAATAAATAAGGGAGAGAAAGATAAGTGGGAGTAATGAAAAGTGAGGGGAATTTATCTTATCATAGCTACAAATTTTCTTATTATTGAGGCATTGGATTCCTCCAAAAACACTATTTTATTCCGAAGTGTGGTATCCGTATACTCTCTTTTGAGAAATACAATGTTCTGATAAATGATGAAAGAATATGAGTTCTGATAAATGATGAGTTGGAAAAGTTGTTAATGAGAGTTATCAAAAAAATCCATCGGGGGTTATTGAATACTCATTATGGTTTTTTCTTTCAAAAAAGTTTTTTTGATAGCTAATTCTTTTTAAAGATTGTTTTTGTAAAAGAGTTGAAAGTTCATAAATTAATTTGTTATAAAGTTACTAGAAAACTTGAATGTTGTAAGTTATTGAAGTTAGTAATGTTGATAAGTAATATAAATTTCTAAATTATTCAGATAATTATTTGCTGATATGAAAGTTATAAACATCATTAGATGATTTCATGATCAAATATTTTTTAATACAAGAGAGTTATAGTTTTCAAGATGCATATTTTCTAGATGTAGGAAATCAGATGTAGCTCCTGATGTAGTTATTAGAAAGACCCACAATGGAAGATGTTCTATATAATGTTGAAGGATCTAGACTAATATTTTTTGGAAAATGTTTTCATAATATGTAACTACAAGAGAGAAAGAATATACAAGTTTTTGAAGTTTGATAAAGTCCAACATTATTGATCAGACACAAAACTTTGAAAAGAATGTTTGGACAAGGATTTGTTTTAGAAAATATGAGTTTTTAAAATAGATTAGTTCATAAAAAATGTTATGAGATGAAGATGTTGGTTTTCCTTCTGACTAATAATATAGAGGTTTTTATAAAAATCTCTAACATTGAAACATTTTTTATAGAACAAACATGATCAGACTAATAAAGTGGACTGACTAGACCGGGCGATGGCTATCAGTTGGAATAGAGAAAAATCACATAATGCAGCTCATTGGACATAGATTTTTTAATAATATATAAAGTTATTATTGAATTTTTTTTAGCCTTAAAAAATGAATAATAAATGAAAAATGACTTAGGACAACAAATTTGAATAATGTAATTAACCATATTTAGTAATTTTTTAGGAAAAGATAGAGGAATGAGATGAGTTTCTGGTCAAATAGCTTGTATGAAGTATGAATATTAGAGCTTTCTAAGATGATATATAAAGACTATGTTTTAAATAAGAAACAAATACTAGACTAAATCAATGTATTTTATTTTAGTGGGTCAAGAGAACTGTAAAAAAAGAGTATCAAGAAAATTACAAAAAAACAAGGTTGTGGCAATTAATTTCTAGAAAAAATGATTGGTAGAACTATACAAAGTTATTATTCTAGTAAGGTTTAGATTTATAAGTTTCTGTAGAATTTATGAATATTCAAGAGTATATCATAATATTTAATAATATTTTATTAGTTCTCAAATGAAGTTCAAATATATGATAAATTCAGATCTATGAAATTTGGGTTAGTGGGAAAACATTTCATATTTCCCACATGTACTATTCATAGAGTACCTATAAATACATATACAAATTAAAATGGTACATATTAATGTTCACCCATGCATAGAATCTTAAATGATGCATATTCAGTTTCAGAACTACTTTTACAACTGATGTAGTATTTCATGTTGAAAAAGAGTTTCCATAAATAGGATTTGATTTGAATATCATACAGATAAAAGTTCAAAATATTGGATCATGAAACGTTCAAATTATTGGATAGGGAGAATTAGAATAAGGGGATTAGTCTGGGTTTTGTGAAAAAGTTATAGAAGAACAATTTTATTAAATATAAAGATAAAAATGATTTTGAATAGGCATAAATTAATTAAAGGTGAATCAAACTGAGGCCATCATTCTAATTTGATCGGATAGAGGTTTTCGAAGCAAATTTGACTGAGTTTTTGAAAAGACCTTTTAGAGAAAAAAGTTTCAAAGTTCCTTAATTTTTATTGTGGCTCTAATTTTTTAAGAAATGTTTTTTAAATAAAATAAGTTAGAATAATCATTCCTATCAGGATATAGAAGGGGTCTAATAAGAGTTGACACAAAATTTGAATTCAATTCTTTATGATAGTGAGTTTCTATAGACCCACAGGATAAGATATAGAAAGGATGTAGGTTCCCACACTGTGGCTAAAACTATTACGTATTGTGTGATTTTTTTACTTTCCCAAATTTTTATTAATTTAAATTTTCTAAAATTGATAATGAATAAACTCTAACCTGTTCAAGGGGTTATGTTTTATAAATTTAAAATTTTCAAAAATACAATCACTGATTCAACCCCCCCTCATATCAATAATTCAATGATCATTTAGTTCTTCAAGACAAAATGGAATCAAAATAAATTTATATAGTATATAACTTATATAATATGTTTATTGAGTATATTCTCATTATTCACCTTCAATTGATGATATAAATAACAAAGATAAATCACAGAAAATTATTGATATTTATGCAGTTAATCAAACAAGGCTTCAAAATGGTGTAGATGATACTTTTTCATGATATTCATCTTATTATGTTTTTGATAGTCAATGTAGATTTGTATTGTTCCTTCTTACTTATTATTAGAAAATTTAAACCCCAAGGTAATTCAGTTTGTTTATTAATCCCTTTTCAAGATTCTAAAATAGTTACTTCTTTAGTTATTTCAACTCAATTGGGGTCATTCTATATAGATCCTTGGAAATAGTTGTAACACCATATATGAGTTCAATTGAAAGCACAACTTCATAATTCAATGGAATACTAGAAAACTATTATGAAAATACATTAATAAACTCACACACAATATAAATATCTTCAATATTTAGTTTATCCCAACCATCTGAGATAAAAAACCATTTTTAATTGGAATCAAGACCCATATGATGGATGTAATTACAATCATAAGTTCATTTTTCCATCACATTGATAGAAAATCATAGATTGTTTTATCATATCAAATGTAACTACCCTTTCATTGAAAATTTATATGGTATTTATCTAAATTAATCTCATCCATTCACAGAATAACGTCAAATTCAACTGAAGGATGATTGATAAGATTTAAAGGAAACACATTCCCACAAACATCAACTATAGAAGAATCATAGACTTGGGATGTGATCATCATACCATTATGGGTTTTTACTACTAACTCAACCTCAAATTTTTTATTTCTTACTATGTTACCCTTATAAAAGTCATTAGATATAAAATATAGGGTAGATTTATAATCAAATAAGACATTAACATTTCAAAGGTTGATGGTAAGTGTACCTTTCACCATGTCATTATCATACCCATCACAAGAAATAATGATCGCATGATATTTATCATAGTCTATAAGATTAAGAGTTGGTTGACGTCGATAAGAATCATTAACCTTCAGATTTGAGCACTAGTTAGCATAATTCCTATAATCATTGAATTAAAACAAATGAAGTGTGTATAGTGCATTCTTTAGAGATTTCTCTATATTCACATCACTAACTAACTTCTTCCCATCACATCGGAATTTTGTTTCCTGATGAACTCCCTTTCAAAACTTGAAACATTTACCAGTTCCATTGAGATAATTTCCCCTATGTTTCCTTCTACCCTTTGAGAATGATGGAAATATCATTTTATTCTATCTATTGTTTTTATAATTTCATTTGAATTACATTTTTTAATTCTTGTGAAAAATATGATATTTATGGGTAACTTCAATATATATCTCCACCATGATATCACATTGAATGATTTATTCATAGATAATAATGTCCCTTATGGATAAATCCCTTTGGATACTTGGTTTTATTCCACTAATGAATCAATCAGCCTTACCTTTAGTTTGGATGATTATACCAAAATCATACCTGAGAAGTCTTGTGAAATTTTCCTCACAAGTACCAATAGATACATCTGCCATCTTATTTAACTAGATGAATTATTTATCTATTTTAATATAATTAATTTAAGGAAATTAATTCTTGAAAAAAATTCGATTAAATTCAACCCCACTCCATAGATTCATTTTTTTATTTTTCTCTTATGTTATTGATAAGATTCCACCACTGATATTCTTATCCATCCAAATGATAAAAATACAAAACAACCTTTTTTGTTCTGAACATTTGAGAATAGATTATATATTTTTAGTTGTACTGATCAATTTATCCACAAATATTTAATAACTAGACCCACTAACATAAGGTGGTCATTGTCTAATGAAGGACCCAATAAACTATTGTTCCCTCCTTCGCTAATTTGGATGCTCAGTATGATTAATATCTTGATAAAGTTGTGTGATCATAACAACAAGATTTTTCTTTCCATCTATCAGAACATTTGGTTTCTCATAAGGACAATCATTTTATTTTTCACCACATTAGTTATTAACATGATTCCATAAGGTTCAAGTCATTAATTAAAACCAAAAATTATAGTTTTAGCAATAATAATCATAATAAGGAACCACATAATCATGAAAAATCACTTATAGGATGTCTAAATCAGGACACATTCTTCTATGACACCTCGGGTTTAACCTAGTTCATTCATGATAATTACCGAAACATTAAGATTTTATCCTATACTTATAATTTTCAATAATGTATCTAGAATTAATCCTTGTACTAGAGAGACTGTGGAGGTTTCTGAGTATATCTTAGAAAACCATTTTAGTGAGCATATCACCTAGGATTCCAAGAATTCTAGAATTGAGGTTATTCCATAGGTTTCAGGTGGCCACATTTCCCTAGAGCATTGTAATATTCTGATATATCCAAAGAATGATAATGATCTCATTGATTTATGCCTAGTATTCTCATTAGGATCAGGTGGATGCACCATGATTACATTGCATAAAGATATCTAGGAATAGCCTATTGAACTAGTTATTGAAGGATGTTGAGTTATGATCTCATGTAAGGTTAGTATTCCATATATGTTTCCTAAGTGTCATACACTGAGGAATTTAATCCATTTTCTGGAGTCTTGATTTCCTATGGATTGGGACCTAGGAATCTGAAATTGTATTGGAATAGTTAACTTCATATCATTTTATGGATTCCACTAGTTACTTATTGCTTGAATAGTATTCCTAGGATTCCTTTGATCCTACGTGATTCCTTAAAGAATTTATAGTTGATTCTTATAAATATACATTATATTTAGTGAAGATGAGTATGGATGAGCCAAGCACTTGAACACATATCACCAGAGGGTGATGTAGCGCACTCAGATACATTTCTAGCATGGGCATAATATGTTATAGTCAGTCAAGATCATGGACCCAATGATCGATGATGGTTTTTTTATACTAGTTATGTCTCAATTAGTCTGTTCATGTTGAATGATCACTCACTTATGATAGTGGGATATTGGTTCACCATTAGGGGTAGCCTACTGGGATTTATTTCTCATCTATGTACTGCACCTTGGTGTGTGTGTGTGTGTGTATCTTATGTTTTTTTAGGTTGATTATAGATGCATGATAGATAGGGTAGGAGACTATAGTTTCATAATCAATCGAAGCTGGTCATGTGAAGTTTTATAATCATTCTGGAGGATCTTGATATATTTTTTGGATATATGGTGTGTTGTATGGATCAAAGTTAGTATTGTATCCTTGTCTATTTATTTTCATTTTCTCATGTTGTATATGTGATTGGCTTGGTGGGTGATTGATTATTGTATCTATGATATGGTTTTTCGGGCTCTACTGCATTTTTCTTATTATTTATACTTTTTTATATTTATCAAATTTCACTTTAGCTTATTTATGATATATTTAATGATTGGTTATTTATTTATGGTTGTGTACTCTAATATGGTGGTATAGTCTCTTCATGGTACCACCATATACCTTGTTGCTAGTCCACAACCTCCGAGAAATGAGGAGGAATTCCTAAAGTCATTTGGTGAACCGATCTAGACACTCTTCATATATTAAGATTTTAAAGACCCAAACATCTCATGAATAGATATTAATTATTCATAGATTAATGTTCATTTCATTTTTAATAAACAAGCCCGAGGACAATAAATTTTTATTATCTTTGGAAACATAGATACATAAACAACTGGTTCATAAGTGAACCACATCATCTCCCATTAATTTATTTATAAATATCACCCTTATTAGACTTATCATATATAATACATTTTTTCATAACTTGGGTAAAATATACATAACAAAGGGTGACCGCATATCCTCACAATTCTTAATAAGGGACATATAAAAATAATATGACCATAATGGTTTGAGAAATGAAAATAACATTTTAAATTCATACCCTGTATATAATATATCATAAACTTGAGTATTGGAATAAATCATGGTAGTTTATAAGACATCAATGATAAAGGAATAAAAGAACATAATCCATGAGAGTATAACTTTGTCAAAAGACATAGATTTTTGGAATACTCATAAGCATAGAAAATCATTTCTACAGAAGTCAAGGATCATTACCAAGTATATCATAGTGGAATTGGTTCACTACCCAAACCATCATAGTAGCCATGGTTTACTCCAAAGGATATCATATTTGAAAAAATCCCATAATAAACTAGGATTAATACTCATTCCATCCTTGTTTATCTCCCTAGATTTAAATATTTACCCAATGAATTGGTGGTATATATAGGTCCCACCCATCACATAATGATATCATAAATATGTGTGCCACAATATTATAAAACACTCAACATATCAAATCCCATGAAAATTAATTGGTTTCATAAACATTTTAGTATGTCATAACCCCTAGAAAAGAAAACCAATTCATCTACATTTAATATTTTCACCTCATATTAACCCATGTAAAATGAAGTATTTCATAAAAATTTCATCTTTTTATAATTGAAAACCCCATGGAAAATGAATGAGTTTCACAAACATACTTTCATCATAAATATAAACATAAAACATCCAAATAATTAATTTGGATGGTACCATAGGATCATAATCTAAGTAAAATGTAAGAAACTACAATTTTTTTTCTCTTTGATGAATAAAAATTCCACAAATATATTAATAAAACATTGTTGAAGAAAATTTCCTTTATATTTTGAAATAACTTTTTTAAAATATAATATTTTCCCAAATATTAAGGAAAACATTTTCATTTAAAGAACATTGAAAACATTTAATTTAAGCTTAAAATAATTTAATGTTCATAATGATTGAAAATTGTGTTCATTCCATATGCATTAAATAAACATTCCTTTCAAATTTTCAGTAAAAATTCAAAACAACCTTATTTATAAATCAAAAATAAGATTAAATTTAAACAATTTTTTAAAAAGTAAAAATTGGTAAAAATTTATTTAAAAAGACATAGTAAAATTCTTTTAATTTTTTTATAAAACTTGGATATGGAATAAAAATGAATTTTAAATAAAGAGAGAAATAAAGTCTTTTAAAAAACATTATTTTGGAATCTATAGTTTTAAAAAGAGAGTAAAATGAAATTAAAAAATGTATTTTATATAAATAACATGATTAGAAGAAAAAAATTAATTTCTTGGGACGTATATCATAATATTTCATCATCAAAAAGTATTAAAAAATATATATCATAAAAATTGAGATTATAACATAAAACCTTTGCCGCTTTGGTAAAATTTGAATCATAAGCCCAATGAAAGAAAAAACCTTATACGGATATATATATATACCCATAATTTTCATGATAATAATAATAATATACATTCAATCTTAGTATATACACTTCACAAAATAAACAAGTGGTGAGAATGATATGTGTCCCTTGGAAATAAAAGTGAGATGAAAATCCCTTAACTCAAGCCTTGACTTTTTTGTACACATTAAAATATCATGTATAATAAATATAGGATTATTATAAATATATTACATAACTATAATCATATATATCATTGCATTTTTTATTTAATTATGACCTTTTAATACCGTTTAATTAAAAATTGTTTCTTAAAGTCATGTTTTGGGTAATAGCTGCTTCATTTTTCATTTACATTTTGGGATGGTATTTTTGGTATTTTAATTGGATCTTGTTTTTATCACCACAATAATGTTAACCATGATATAAATATTATCTATATTCCTTATATATTTATTTATAGTGATCTATAAAATTAATGGTAAAAATTTATTTAAACCATTCATGGAGATAGTAGGTTATACGTACACAAGAATTGTTTTACAATTTTCTCAATGGATTGAACAAAATAATGGTAAATATTAATTCATATTTAAAAAATAATTTTTATATCATATATATAATATTTATTCATTATATATATCCTTATTACCATCCATGTCAAAATAAAATGAAAAACATATCATATCACTTCGTAGAGGAGGTAGTCCACATGAACACACGAGAAATGATATCATTTTACAGAAGATTGTAAGATAAGAAGGTATATGAAATATTATAAATCACTAATTATAATTATTTAGTAAAAAAATATATATTTACTTTAAGTCCATCATAATATGCATCCATGATAGGTGGTGATGGAAAACAAATTATATCAGTTTGTGAAGTGGTAGTTCACTATAGACATGATCAATTGTTTCATTTCACATTGGATGAAAGATGATTTGGATATATGTTATTCCATTAAAATTTCAACATATAATTATATTTTATAATCTAGTGTTATTAAATTTTATATTCTAGTGTTATTAAATTTTAATTATTGAAACATGAATAAAGGTTGTAAGATAAGATGTAAAAAAATAACTTAGTGAAGACAATTACCTTCTCTTAGAAAAACCACCTTTGGATATCTTATTAAGTACTCCAGGGTTAGTATTTTTGGGAGACCATAAACTCTAGAACATGAATAATTATTTTTTTGAGATATTTTATTAGATTTTAGTCAATAAAAATTTATTAAGATGTGTGATTAAGTGAGGAGTTCCCCTTTTAAAATTGAGCAGTTTCAATTTTATAAATACCCAAAACTATTCAACAATTAGAAGTCACTTTGAAGACATGTTTCTGAAAAATTGATAAATAAGGGAATTTATAAATTATATGGTCGATCCAAACCTATAACACACAAAAATACACATGTTTCAAATATGTTATTCCCATATCCCCTAAGTATTCTAATTTTTACCATTTTATTTTTAACTTTGGTAATAAGTCTCTCTTTATTTACCCAGCTAATTTATCCTTTAAGAATAAAAATAAAATGAGAAGTATAAGATAATTTGGAAAAAATTATTCTATTTTTTAAATCCAATTTATTAAATAAAATTTCTATGTTTGTTGAAAATTTATTTTTAAACATGTGTTTGTAATTCACAAAACCTCGTTTTAACCATTACCTTAATAATTTATTTTTTTAATTATATTAAAAATATTTATAAAGAAAATTAACGTGAATTAATTATATAATATAAATTTTTCTTATTACAAATATTTATATATTTTATCAAATTTAATTAAATAAAGTGGCACAATTTTATTTAAAATAAAACCCGTAAATGTGACAAAAAAAGTTGTTTTCTAAAGAGAAAATTTCTCAATCTAAGAAACTTTTTAAAATCAATATTCAATATTAAATTTATTATAATTACTTGAATTAAATTAATTATAACATATATTAACTAATTTTACTTTTAAAAAAAGTTTAAATCGAATATAACTTTTTAAATGATTTAAGACAAAAGACAGTTTTCAATGACAATGAGTATTTTTCACTACTCCTTTAAAATTTAAAATTTAAAAAAATCATAAGAATTCAACCAAAAATTATTTTGACATTTTTATACCAGAAAATGATGTTCATTATTACAAATAAATTTCTTAAAAGTGGTAGGAATTAATTTTCTTATTTTTTCGTAAGAAGTTATAAAAATAATTTTTTTTGAAAAAAATGATTTTTTGAAGAATACAAAGTCTACCAAATAAAAGTAGGTACTTATTTGTCAATATTATTTTTTTATCTAAAAGAATCATACCTATTTTCAAAAATTTTGTTATTCATATTTATATTTAATAGTTTAATGGATAGATTTTAATGTTCTTATTTAAATAATTATATTAATAGTATATCACGGTTTGTAAAAATTCAGTGTTGTGTGTAATGAAAGATATCAAAGAAACTAAATTTATTTTAAAAAAATGTTCCATAAATAATCTAGGTGTTAAATTATAGTAAAATTAAAATTAATTTCAACTTTTAAATTCCATCACATTAATACAGAAAACTAAGGATATTTCTTCCTCATCGTATCCTCCGGTTCCCACATAGCTTCCTCACATTGGTGGTTTCACCAAACAAAACTTTGACTACGTGAGTGGTATTTTATCATGTCACTCTCTCTATATGATCCAAAAAATCAATAGGTTGTTTTGAATAAGAAATATCATGATCCTAAAATATGAAATCTAATTTTATTACATCTGAATAATTAGGTATGTACTTTTTCATGAGATATACATGGAACATACCATAGACTTTAGAGAGTTTCAGTGAAAGATCCAAGTGATAATAAACCATACCTATTCTATCAAGGATCTTGATAGGGCCAATATACCTAGGAATAATATTTCCTTTCTATATAAATCTCATAACCTTCTCTCATAGATTAATTCAAAAAGAAACTTCTCATCAACTTCAAATTGTAAATTGTGTGAACAATGATCTGTATAAATATTCTGTTCAATTGGAGACTCCATTATGTGTTTCTGAATGGATATAAACTTATCTACCATTTATTTGTCCATATTAGTTACCAGTAACTTTATTTCCCTAAATTCATCCTTGAATGTTTGAGTTATACACTTTTTCTATAGAGGTATTCATAATGATCCATATGAATTCTCTAGTGAACACTATTATTTTAAGAAAACTAAACTATAGGAAGGTGTTGATCCTAACCACATTGGAAATCCATAGGAAAATATATTATCATTTCCTCTAGGGTTTGCGTTGTTAACAAAGATATTCCATCTGTCTAAGGATGATAAACTATGTTGAAACTTAACTCCATATCCAAATAATATTAAATACTTTTCCAGAACATTGAGGAAAACCTCATATCTCAACCAAATATAATAAAATGTGGTACTACATGCTGCTTTACTACTAAATTAAGGTATATCTAGAAAATACGATCGAAAGAAAAATATTTTATGATATAAAGGAAGTGTTATAGCATCATAAGGAAATCAATTATAGCCCATATTTCATTATTCCCTTTAGATGATTTGTGGAGTCCAACAACACTATCCATGGTGATTTTTCCTACTTCAATTATGGTATGGTTAATGGTTATAACATCCACATATAATTTTGTCTCTCACTCTTAACTTTTTAATATTCCATGCACCGAGATAAATATTCTACAATATCTCTCTTTAGACCATCCCACCAGAAATACTCTTTAAAATATCTATATCTTCGTACTTCCAGGATGAAAAAAGAATGAAGAACTATGAGCTTCCTCTAGTATCTCCTTCAAATCAAATATGCATTGAACACATACACTATTCCTAGACATTATAATTCCATCATAATCCATGTTAAAATTAAGAACATTTCCCACCTTCTTGGGTATGTCTACATCTAGCTTCTATGCCTCTATAATCTTCCCTTAGAGAGATGGATGAACACTTATTTGAGAAAGATAATATTTCTATGCAACCTTCAATATTTCTATATCCATGCTTTGAAAATCCAAAAATATTATATCTTTTTTTAACCCTCATCATGGATAATATGGAATGATCCTTTCGAATCAAAGCATCAACCAATATATTCTCTTTCCCAGGGTGGTAATATATTGATCAGTCGTAATATTTAATCAACTCCAACCATCTTCTATGGCACATATTCATCCCTTTATAGGTGAATATATAAATTACACATTTATAATCAGTATATATTTAAAAAGTTTCCACATAATTATAATTACTCTATATCTTTAATGAAAAAAATATCACAAATAACTCCAAATCATGAGTTGTGTAATTTTGCGAATGGACCACCAATTTTCGTGAGACAAAATATATCACTATATAATTCTACATGAGGATGCATCTCAATAAATTTGTTAGTGCATAATTATATATTAAAAACCCTTCTCCAATATAGGGTAGTGTAATAATATGTTCAATAACTAACATTATCCTTAGCTCCTTGAACTTTTTCTCACATTCATTTGTAAAAAGGATCTTTCCTCTCCTTTGAGTTAAATTGGTGGTGGATTAGACAGGAATGATAAATTTTCCACAAATTGAAAATAATATCCAACAAAACCAAGAAAACTATGGATCTCAGTCACTGTGGTTAGTCGTTTCATATGTTCAATAGCCTCTATATTTGATTTATCAACTGATATACCCTTACATGAGATTATATGAACCAAAAATGAAACTTCTTGTAGACAAAATTCATACATTGTAACTTTATCATAAAATATATCCTTCCTTAGGGAATTCAGAACAATTCTCAAGTGATCTTCATGATTATTCTTATCCATTTAGTAGATAGTAATATCATCTATAAAATCTACCACAAAACTAATCAATGTAATATCGAAATATTTTGTTCATTAAATCCATGAAAAATAATTGGTGAATAAGTATGGAAAAATGAAATCACTATATATTTATAGTTCCCATAAACTGTAGGAAATATTTTATTAATTATATCATCCTTCTTAACCATCAATTGATGATATCCATAATGATGTTAAATATTGAAAATATATTGATCTCCACATAGTTGGACAAACCAGTCATTAATATAGGGTAGAGGAAACTTATTCTTGATTGTGATATTATTCAGTTCCTAATAATCAATACAGAGTCACATCAACCCATATTTCTTGTTAACAAAAAGTACAAGTTCACCCCATGGTGACACATTGGGTCGAATGAATCCCATATCAATAATCTCCTTGAGTTACTTCTTCAATTCCTGTAACTCAATTGAGTCCATTCAATAAGGAATATTTTAAATAGGTGTATCACCATATATGAGTTTTATTGAGAACTCAACTTTTCTATTTATTATAAGACTAGGTAAATCTTCCCGAAAGATGTAAAAAAACTCCCATGTAATAGGTATATCATTAGTTTTAATTTTATCCCAATCCATCTAAGATCAAAACTCATTTTGGATAGGAATCAAAGCACATACATATGATATGATCTCCATTGAAGGTTTATATTAATCATTATATAGATAGACCATCGTATTTTGGTTTGTAATATCAAATGTGACTTCCCTTCCCTAGAAAAAAATAGGATTTATGTAGAGAAATATAATCCATATTTAAGATAACATAAAATTAAACTCGAGGAAGAATAAGGATACTTTAATTAAATAAATTCCCATATTCATCAACTGGAGAATAATAATAGACTTGAGATGTGATCATCATACCCTTAGGGGTTTTGAATACTAATTAAGCATCTAATCATTGGGGTGGCTCTTTGATTCCATTAGATAATTCATCAGATATAAAGAAGATGGTAGATCCAAAATCAAATATGACATTATCAGTTATAGAGTTGATGATAAGTGTACATTTCACCACTTCATTATCATACCCCTCATCGAAAATAGAGATATCATGAGATTTCCCTTTTTCTCTCTGTTTAATAGGTTCCTAATACCAATAATCTTCATTATCATCTGGATTTGGGAATTGGTTAGCATAATTTCTATAATTATTGAATTTTGATCTCTAGAGTGTGGGTGGTGCTTTCTATGGATATTTATCCCCATTCAGATCACCAACTAATTTCTTCCCACCACTTCAGCAATCAATTTCTGGATGACCTTCCTTTATACACCTAAAACATTTACCATAACCCATAATAAAATTTTCTCCATGTTTACTTCTACACATTGATCATGAGAGAAAGATAATATTCTTTTCTATATAGTTTTAGAGATTCCTTTGAATTCCATATTTTTGTTCCTATTAAAACCATGAGATATATGGGTAACTGCTATCTTTATTTCAACCTTAACATCACATTAGATTATTTATTCATAGCTACTAAAGTCCCTTATGTATAACTCCCTTTGGAGACTTGGTTTTAAGACACTAAATCATCGATCAACCTAAATTTCAATTTGAATGATAATACCATAACCATACATCATATATCTTGTAAACTTTTCCTATTAGGTACCAATGGATTCATCATCCCACTACTTTATCTCAAGTGATTCCTTCTCTATTTTCATACATAGAATATAAGGGAAGTGCTTATTGAAAAATACTCTCTACAATCATCCCACTCCAAAGAGTCAATTTATTCTTGTTTCTTCATATTAATGATAATAACCCACTATTGACCCCCTTTACCTTCCAAACAATATACATACAAAATGAATTTTTCATACTTTGAACACTATAGAACATAAAATATATTTTCAATGGTACTCATCCAATTCGCAGTAAATGGTGGATCAATAGAACCACTAAAATATGGTGGATGTTTCCTCATCAAGGACTCTATAAAACATTGTTCCCTCCTTTTATTGTTTGGATGTTCAGCATAATTCATAGATTGAAAAATATTTGTGAGAATAACAATGGAATTTTTCATTCTAGATCCCATAACATTTGGTTTCTCAAGAAGAAATTATTTGCATTTTCATTCACATTCAACATTAAAATGGTTCCTTTGGGTTTTATTCATTGAATAAAACCAAAAATAAAATTTTAAGAAAAAATATTCATAGTGGAGAAGAATATATTCATGAAAAATGGATTATAGAATATCTAAATCATGATGCCTTTTTTCAATATTTGAAACCTTAGGATTAACCTAGATCATTCAAAGTCATTATTTAAATCTATCATAATAGTTCTTAATGATATTGTTAATTTCCAAAACATATCCCTTAGTATTATTAAACAAGGTTTACACTAAGGATAATTTTTGTGCACTAGGTGAAAATAGAGTTAAATTCCAATGCACCATTTTCTGATTATTACCCCTACGTACAAAAATTCCAAATCTACAACCAATTTTAGTATACCAAAAGGGGTGAAATTTATTGGAAACCACCCAATCTCTCCTCCACCAAGATTCTATGACATTTTTCTATAAATATTATTATCCTTATGATTATCACTAAAATTTCTCATCCTAGTTCCAAAAGGGTAACAAAACCTGTCCTTTCTTACCAATTGTAAAGACCCAAATTTCACATACATTGATATTACATCTTAATATATGAATATTAATTTCATTTTATATAAACTTTCATGAGTAATATAAAATTTTAGTGTCTTTAGAAACATGGATACATAAATAATTGATTCATAAGTGAACCACAACATCATTCATTATGTTCTTCCAAACTAAAACCCTTCTTAGACATATCATACATAATACCTTTATTCGCAAACTGGGGAAATGAGAAAAAAAATAAAGGATGAGTTTGGATGCTCAGTAAGGGATAATAAAGAAGAAATCAACATAACTTTAGAATAATTGTATGAGAACATGGTAATAAAATTTTAAAACTATAATATATATATAGTAGATCATAAACATAATTCATGGAATAAAACATGGAAATTTATAAGAAAAAAATCATAAAATAATAAAATAACATAATCCATGAGGGCATAACATTGGCATAAGGCATAGATTTGTTACATACATATAATCATAGAAAATCATTTCCCTAGTAGTCAAGGATCATTTCCAAGGATATCATAGTGGAATGAGTTCACTCCTCAAACCATAAAATTAGACATGGTTCAATCCCAAGGCAATCATAGTGGACAATGTCCCTTACTGAAATGGGTTTACTCCCCATTTGAGTTATATTATTCTAATGATACTTTAATATTTACCCAATGTATTGGTGGGATATATAGGTCCCACCACTCACATAATTAAATCATACATATGTGTCCCACAAGATTAGAAAAAATTCATCATATTGGAACCCATGAAAATAAATGGATTTTGTAAAAATTTAATCATATCATAACCCATGGAAAAGAAATAGGTTTCATATGCATTTAATATTTTCAACATAACTTTACTTGTGTAAATGGAATGGGTTTCATAATCATTTCATCATTTCATAATATCATAACCTGTGGAAAAAAATGAGTTTTATAAACAAATTTTCATCATAAACATAAACATAAACCATCAAGATAAAGAATAAGGATGGTACCATTGAATCATATCCCTGATAAAACATAACCAAACAAGAGGTTTATTCTTTTTTATGAATAAAAATTAAATAAAAATATAATTAAAACATTATTATGGAAAATAAACTTTCCATTTTGAAATCACTTAGTTAAAAGATTAAAATTTATAAAATATAAAGGAAAACATTTTCTTTTAGAAGAAAATTTAATACACATAAAAGAAATATAAAATAACGGAGTGGTGATGAAAGTAGAAAATTCAATTATATATGTACACGTTAAAACCAAGATTCCTTTAATTTTTTTGGTAAAAAGTCAAAAATACCTCATTCGAAAATGAAAAGAAGATTAATTTTAAACAATTTTTAAAAAAATAAAATATGGGTCAAAATTTATTCAAAAAAACATAGAAAAACCCCTATTTAAAACTTTTTATAAAACCTGTCCATGGAAGAAAAATTATTTTTGATAGAATAGGGAAATAAATTCTTCTTAAAAAACATTATATCAGTATCTTTAGTTATTATATAACAGAAAATGAAAGGAAGAAAATTTATTATCCATAAATAAAAATATGAGTATGAAATATATGATTTTCTTGACAGTTAGATCGTAATAGTTCATCACCATAAACTTAATCATATACAATCCTTATAAATAATGATATTATAATATAAAACCTTTACCACTTTATTGACATTTGAATCATAATACCCATGAATAAAATTAAATTAGATGGATAGTTATATGTCTAAATTTTCATGATAGAATCATAAAATAAATTCTTGAGTAATATATATACCACATAAAATAAAACAGTGGTGAGTATGTCATCTATCCCAGGGAAATAAAAGGGAGATGAAAATCTCTTACCTCAAGTCTGGAATTTTTGTACACATTAAAATCACAATTATAATAAATATAGGTTTATTATAATTATATTAAATAACAATAATCATATATATAATACCATATTTGATTTAATTTTTTCCTTCTATTACCCATTTATTGACAATTCCTTGTTAAAATCATGTTTCGGGTTATAACTACTACATTTTTCATGTATGTTTTGGTTTGGTATGTTTTGGTCCATTTAATTTTATAATTGTTCCAAAATCTCTAGAATATTAACTATGATATAAAAATCATATATATTCATTATATTTTATTTATATTAATAAAAAAAGTTATAGTTTAAAATTAATTATATTATTCATGGAGATAGTAGGTCGTAGGTACGAATGAATGGTGTTTCCATTTTCTCAACGGATTGAAAAAAATAGTAAATATTAATTAAAATTTTTAGAAGAATTTTAATATCCTATAAATCATATATATTAATTAAATAATTTTTTATTACCATCCTTGTAAAAATAAATTGAAAAATTTATCACATCGTTCTGTGGAGGTGGTATTCCACACATACGCACAAGCGATGTTATTATTTTCCAATGGATTGGAAGGAAAAAAGATATATTTAATATTATAAATTAATAAGTATAATTATTTCATAAATAATATATATATATATATATATACTTTAAATCCATCATTATTTCCACTCGTGAGATGCAGTGATGTAAAATGAATTATATCGGTTCGCAAGGAGGTAGTCTGTCATACACACGATCGACAGTTTCATTTCCTATTCAGTGGAAGAGGATATGGATATAGGTAATTCCCGAAATATTAAAAAATTATATTATATGGTATAAACTTGTGTAATTATATTGAAATTATTAAAACAAGAATAAATGTGGTATGAGAAGAAGTAAAAAAAAGAAATATCATAGTTGAAGACAATTACCTTCACAAAACCAAAAATTAGTTGGATCTCGTATTAAGGACCCTAGAGTTGGTATTTAGGAAGAACAATAGATATATATAATGTATAGTATTTGGGGGATAGATTTTGGTAGGGTTTTGTTGACCCAAACGGCTTAAGTGGTGTGAAGATGTAAGGGTTAGAGGTCCTATTTTATAATTGATGTGGAGTCACATTTTTGAAAATACACAAAACTATTCAATAATGGGAAGTCACTCTCAAGATATGTGCCTAAAAAATTTATAAAAAATGTATTGGAGTGATGATATGGTGAAACAACACCTCCACAAAAAAATACAAAATTTTTAAACAAGTTATTCGTTTATCCTCAAAGTATCTTCATTTTTACCATTTTAGTTTTCACTGCGGTAAATAATGTCTTCTTATTTACCACAATAATTTATCATTTAAGAATAAAAATAAAATGAGACTTATTAGATAATATGGATCCACCAATTATAAATATTAAATCCAATTTATTAAATAATAATCTTATGTGTGTTGTAGATTAATTTTAACACAAGCATATGTAATGTGTAAAACCTCATTTTAACTTTAACTGTAGTAATTATTATTTTTACTATTTTTACTATTATTAATGAAAAAAATTAATTTTTCCTTATTAAATAATAAAAATAATTATTAATCCAAATATTGAATCACTTTTTATTAAATTACATTTATATAACACACTAAAATTAATTTGAAATAAAATTTGCAGAAGCAATAAAAAAGTAGTTTTCCAGAGAAAATTTTCATAAGTATAAAAGGTTTTAATATAAAAATTTAAAATTAAATTAATTCAAATTACATAAATTTTATTAATTATATCTTATTTTAACTATTTATAATTTTACACATTTTAAAAAAAAAATTATAACTTGAATATGATATAAATGAAACGGAAGCTTTCAATAAACAATAATATTTTTCACTGTTCATTAAAAATAAAACATTTCAAAAAAATCCAAAAACATCACCCTCAACTAATTTTTAAATTTTTATTTCAAAAATTAATTTAAATTTTCTAAAATTGGTAAAAATTATTTTTATTATATGTTCACAAAAAGCAATAAAAATTATTTTTTAAGAAAATGTATTTTCAAAGCATACAAGGACATTAAAAATAATAAATAATTATTTATAAAACAAAATTATAATTCCTTCAAAATTATTTGTTAAAATTTGGTTATTAATATTCATACTTCCATGTTTTATGGAAAGGTTATAATGGTCTTTTTTAAATAATAATACTAATAGAATATATTGGTTCATTAAAACATGGTGTTGCGTGTAACACGAGCTATCAAAGAAATTATATTTATTTGAAAAAATATATATTTCATAAAATATAGGGATGTTACCAATCCATGTTGGGATGTAAAAAATGTAATGAAATTGAGATATCCTCAATTCTATTCACTTTTCAATTTATCCTAATTCGGTACACATGCACCCAACCTGTCCATAAATCATACCCATGGAATACTCACCTAGTGCTCAAATACTATTGGGGAAAGTACTCTCCCTCATTATTTAATCAACTAATCTAATAGATATAGGGTGCCTAAAGGTCCCACATAATCAATATATTGGCCATCTATCTCCAATAATCACCCACCTCTTCTAAGAGGTCACCAAATCACATATTCTATAGGTTACTACATTATGTTTACCTCATTTAATGAGAAATCCTCTAGGTACTGGCTTTATATAACATACATTTATAATCAAGGTATTTCCCATCAGAATATGAGGTAATAAAGTCATTTCATAAGGGTCCACTGTGGCCCTTGGAACTTTTTTTAGTCCATAATAATTTCAATATCATTATAAACAATTCATTTAAATAAAGGTCAATCATACTTGGTCGAAAGACCTCATATCACATGCTAGAAATAAATGCATAAACTAGGGGTTAAAGCTCAAGGGACCACCTACCTCAACCTTAGAGGTATCCCCTCTGATCTGATCCCAACAAGTCTCACCTAAGATATTCTAATCCTAATCATGCTCACATCACAAGGGGAGAACCAATATTAAATCACAAAATCTAATAATTACCTTAGAAAAAATATAATTAATTGTTCAATAAACATTTAAAAATTTATTATTTATTTACAAATTAAATCAATTATGAATAATTTATTAATACTCACACGACATCCTTGTTATAACGGCCCAATTAAAACATATACTTGGTTTACATCATTTCCATAATCTATACATTAAGTGTGATAAAAAATCACACAAATCCCAAGAATAAAGGGTTTAGTGACTTTTAGGTCCAGTTACATAGGAAAAGTATTTTACATAACTTTTGAATATTTCTCCATAATCTAACCACACTAGATAACTTCTAGACTTCTTATAAGTTACGATAATATTCATAACCTGGGGGATATAAGCATGATAAATGAGTCATATTAGATTCTTACCAGGGTAAACATAAGTGATAAAAGCAACTAAAATATCATTAGTGATCATTAGATGAGAAATTGGGTATAATAAAGAGTCATAAGAGAATCACACCCAAAAAATAATAAAACATAAATCTAGTGTCATGGAATAAGATTTGGTATGACATATGATGTTAATCAAAAGTGTGTAGAATCATTAGCCAATTAACATGATCCTTGAGATTATAACATTAGAATAACAAAATGTATATGATTTTTGGGTAAACATAAACATAAAGACCATATTTCAGGGATACCCACTAAGACATTCATTACATATTTTTCTTGAGATAACCACACATTTACCTTCTTGGGTTGGGGATAATCTTCTAATGTACCCTTGATCTGGGGATAAAACCATTCATGTACACCTTTAGATTGGGATAAATCATTTTATATACACTTTTTATTGGGTAACATTTGGCATGGGATAAATCCGATTATGTACCATTTTGAAATAATGATAAATAAACATAAACCAATGCAGTATTTTGTGATATAATACCCAACACATAATCATCCATACATATGAGTTCCTCTTAAAAATAAAATCATTAAATTTATCATAAATAACCTATGATAATAAAATTACTTTTTAAAATAGAATTACTTAAAAAACATGATCATTTGGCACCAAAAACATAATCTCAAAAAATAAAATAAAACATATTACAAAAAATATAATGCATAACGGAATAATATAAGATCAAGGAAAAGAATTTTTTTTTAAATATTTTAAAATAACTTTATCAAAAACCCAAATTACTAAAAGAAAAAAAGACTTTAATTAAAAATGAATAATGGGGAATAAAAATTTCATTATAGAAAAAAAACAATTTTAGTTTCCACTTGGAAAAGATGAAGGCATTGAGAAATAAAAAGAGTGATATGGAGAATAACCCATTAAATTATATGATAATTATTCTTAACGAAATTATATTTTTTTTTTCAAATAATAGATTCATCAAAGAGTAATTATTTAGTTTAAAACAATATTTCACTAGTAAATAATATTAAATTACAACATTAAATCATCAAATATTAGGATAATTTGATATTGAAATATTATAATCGAATTGGGGTGATTTTGACCCAAGAAAAACATTTTAGTCACAAAAACCACATAAACTGTTTGTAACTTTTGAATTAAAACCCCATGAGATGTATAAATTTAAATAGAACATTTATTAAAGTTAAATATAATAATATCATGAAACAAAATTTAAATGGGGAAATATTTACACCATTGAAAATGAAACATGGTATATTGTATAATCACTTCTTAATAAATTAAAATTTGAGACAAAGATCACCTTACTCTTATTCTTGGTTAGCTGAAATCAATCTAACCTCCTGTTAAAAAATATAACTCTCTTAATATATTTTTTCATAAAATTATTCTTATATATTACTATTTTATATTCTTCATTTATTATCATTTATTATGGATATATTTGTCAATTATCACTTAGTTTTACCCTCAGATTCTAAAACTTTTGGATCTTTATTTCATACAAAATTAATGAAGAAGTAATAGATTATCACTAAGTGGTTTCAAGTTCATCATTAATATATGATTTAATTCCTAATAATATTTTCTTCAATGATTACTTAATTCCCATTTTCATTAGGTTAAATAAATGATTATGGCCTGTGAAAGTGGAAATCACGATAAACTAGTTTTTGGCTGATTTAATTATTGAAAGACATATATTAATAAATATTTTAAATATTAAAAACACATTCCCAAAATTATTAATAAATATTTACTTTATCCTTATTACATGATATTACCATTATATGATATTCCAAAATCATTTATGACATAATATTTATAACATTGTTTATATAGGTTGTAATATCGACTCAAATGGTAATGTGTTAAATTGATTAAATGAGTAAGGGAATATATTTAGATGATGATAATGCGAAATATAAGTAAAATTAAAAATTTAATAAATATAATATGTCCTCATTAATCTAATTCTTGGAACCATCAATGATGGGTGGTGATAAAATGTGGATTTCATTACTCATGGAGGTAGTAGTCCATGCATATTCATGAATATGGATTTCATTATTCTTAATACATGGGATAAAATAATAGATAATGATAATCACATTATTATATAATACTACAAAATAGAATTTAATAGTGTTGAAATTTATCAGTGATATAAAAATAAACTGAGAAAATCCATCTTTATCAGCGCTAAAATAAGGGTTGATGAAGGGGACCTTTATCAACGCTAAAAAACACTGATAAATGGTACCCATTACCATTGCTTTTTTGTTTATCCCTGATAAAATTTCACCTTAGTCAGTGCTTTATTATATCACTGATAAAGGGTACCCAATGATTTATTTTTTAAAATGAATTTTCATATATATCAATATATACATATATATATTTAAGATTATTAAATTTTATATATTAAATATATATATATATATGTAAAGTGAATAAAATGAAATATTTAAACAAATAAAAATTTAAAATGAGTAAATTAAAAAAGATATTAAATATTTTTTAATTAAAAAATTGTTGATAAAAATGAATAAGTTATATATATATTTAAAATATTGATAAATAGTATATATTAAATGAAGATATATAAATAAATATATAATCAAAAAAAATTAAAAATTAATAAATTAGAATAATTTAAAAATTTATTAATAAAATGATTATTAATAAAAATGAGTAAGTATAATATATATATATATTAATTATAAACAGTAATAAATAATATATATGAAATATAAATTTTATATAAAATGAATAAAATCTTAATTAAAAAGATATTAATGTCTTATTTATTTTTAATGTTGTTTGATTTTTCAATTTAATATATATCAAACGTCATATGTTACATTGATTTCACATACATATATATATGCAATTAATAAAATTTGTATGAAAACACAAACACAAATATATTTATGTAATATATAGAAACACAAACACCTAATATTTATGTAATTTTTTCAAATTTCAGTATATTTTAGATTTTAATTGTTATCCTAATGCATTTAATATATTATGTTTTGAATCAGTCAATTTTATTATTTATTTTTATTACTATTATACTTAGGGAATTAATTTTTGATATTTTAATATTTTTTATTTTATTTTATAATTTGATCATTTTCTATTATTTATTTATATTTATATATTTATTATGTTTTACTATATTCAAAATGTATTTATATTTAATATAATATATATATATCCATATTTTTTTTATTAATTTATATTTAATTAATAAAACATACCCATTTTTTAATTTTTTTTAAAGTGCACTCATTTTGAATTATTCAATTTCACCCATTTTTAGAATGCTTGTATTTAAGATTATATATCCGCTTATAATGTTAAAAAAACTATTTGTAAATAAAAATTTCTAAATAAATATATTTATAAATTCATATTTAAGATATTTATAAATTTATATAGTTATAATTATTATAAATAAATAATAATTATTTTTTAAATAAGTATTTATATAATTATAAATAAATAATTATATATATTTAATAATTAAAAATTTATAACAAATTCATTTAAATATAGACTTTATCAACTCTAAAATTTTAGTGCTAATAAATATTCATATTTATCAGTGATAAAAAAACGTTGTTAAAAAAATTTATCAGCGCTAAAATATTAGTGATGATAAATATGTTTTTTATTAGTGCTTTGTGAGTGCTGATAAATCATGAGATTTATCAGTGCTTTTTAGCAGTGATAAAGATCTCTTTTATCAGAGCTTGGGAATTTAGCACGTATAAAATGGATCATTATCATCTCTTTCGAAAGAGCTTTTAAAAGTGTTCCCAGTCTATTTTAAAGAACCTTAACTGGTACTCACACATTGCGATTCTAATGTTCTTGTGGAACTGCTCTACTACCGGCGTCACTCCACTACGATCTATCAGACTAACCAATTATTGAATCCAATTTATGTTACTTTAAACTTTTCCTATATCATTGTTGGTTCTTTTGGGTTCCACATTTTTTCTTTCTTGCAATTTTTTTAACCACAAAGAACCCTAAATCTCATCTCCTCACCACTATTGGCATAACTCCTTTGTTCATTTTAGTCTATTTTTTACCAAAAAAATATATGTAGTTTAACTTCATGCAACCAAGATAAGAGACATTGTCCAATTTCACTTCCTACTACCATGATGAATTTGTGCAGTTTAATGTCATGCAAACAAGATGATAGATGTTGTGAAGTATAATGTCCTTCTTCTACAATGAATTTGTGTAGTTTAAAATCCTATTACCAGAATGAGATACAATGTGTAGTTTAATGCCTTTCTATGAGGATGAATCTGTGCAGTTCAACATCATGAAAACATGACAATAGACACTACGCAGTTTAACGTCTATCTTCTAAGATGAATTTATGCATTTTAACATCATAGAAGAATGAAGAGAGAAGATTGATGACCAATATGAAAATTATTTCATGATAAATATTATATTAGTTTGGTTTTTGACTCGTTCCTCATCCATTGTGGCCAATGTGCATGCTCTATTTTGTGGATCATCTTGGATTGGTTTTCTGAAATAGTTTTTGGAAAGGGGAAAATGATTTTCAAAATTGAATTTTATTTAAAAATATGTGTTATTATGTTGTCAAAAGTGTCTAAGAACAAGGTGGTTTGAAATTGAAAATAAAATAGTAGTTTTATAAGAGATAATTTTTGTTTTGTTATTAATTTTTCCTTGTGAGCTATTTTTTTTGGCCCGACATATTCCTTTTGGACATGTTTCAGATTGATTTTTAACCTGATTTTATGATTTTTGTGATATTTAGAATGTTCCACCTAGAAAGGTCCCTGATATTTCTAGTGTGTCTCACCCTATTTCCGCTTCTCCTCAGTTTCTACCCAATATCCATGGAAATCTAGATTCATTATAGGTCGAGAAGTGGATTGAGGAAGTTGAAAATTTATTCAGAGTGTTTGGAACTCCCAAATATGTTAGATTTTGTATGGTTATGGGTATCTAATGGTTTATACCCGATGAGGCAATGATGAAGGAAAGTGAAGTTGTAACAGCCTAAGCTTCCACAGTACATTTCCCTTTGAATAATGCAATTTCTTGCACTGTATGTAACTTTGAGATTCTAACTCACTACGACCAATCAAAGTAGCCATTATGAATATCAATACCCACTTTTTAAAGTTTTATAAATTTTATCTTTCAAAATGGACTTCATTTTTGGATTATTAATATATAAATTAGCTCAGGGTGATTTTTTGTCACTTTTCTGATAACTTTCATATTTTTGATTAATAGTGAAAAATACTAAATTTTAATTAAAAACATATTTTTTAATCAAAATAATTTATAGTATTAAATTATAATTTTGAGTGGTTTTAAAGTATAATTTGGTTACATTTTTACCATTTAATCCAATGTTTGTCATTGGATGTAATTTCACATTTAAACTGAACATAAACAAGTATCAATATTTTGATAGTTATTATTTCTTAAAAACGTACTTTTTTGTTTTGACAGTGGGATTTAATTTTAAATTAATTTATACCACTTCGGTGTTTTGAATTTGGAACAATTGATTCCATATTTGGAATCCGTATGTCCAAATTGTGTAAATAGGTAACTTTTGTTTTTATACATTTTAAGTATTTACTTCAGTAAATATTTTATTTACCATGATTAAACAGTAAATATAATAAATAAGGGTAAAATATAATATTATAATAATATTAAATTACACTAACATGTTTCCTAATCCTATTGGATGATACATAGCCGACCATGGGAATACTTGGGTGGAATTTGGTACCCTATGGAGCCACATGGGTGTAATAGTGACATTTTATATTAATTAATTTAATGTAAAGACAAAAACGACAAAAACAAATATCTTTTAGTAAATAATTTTTTACATGGGTTTATATAAGTTATCATTTAAACTATAAATATTATTTGGAAATCTAAAATGGTTTCCTATATCATTTTATTTTATTTATACTTTTTGGACATTGAATAAATTAAATTATGTATGACACTATAATGATGCAATATTTACCTCATTAATAAATGATTTAAATAAATAAGATTATAAATATTAAAAAAATATCCAAAACCTGTCCAATTCTTATTGGATTATTTTATTTCTACCATTAGTCATATTAACTCTGTAATTAACGAATAGTTGACCTTTTGAAACCTAAAATGTGTTTATAATAAAATAATTGTTTCAAACTTTCCTAAAGAGCCCCTCCTCTTCCTTATAAAAAGGCCTCACTTCCTACCTATTTCTCACACTTCTCAAACCTTTCTCTCATACAACCCCTGCCCCAAATATCCTCAATACATCCCTAAATTCATTCAAGAGGCCTTACATTAGTCATAAATCCAACCTTGATCAAATCAAATGGAAGAACCTGAAGAAGAGGTAATAATTTCACCACCCTCTTTCAAGTTCTTTCTTCTTCCACTTCCTCTTTAATTGCTGTTTCTATTCTAAAATGATAAATCTAGTATATTATATATACTATTATGTTATTATAAATATGGTACAGTCATATTCATTATTCTATCCATCCTATAAATGAAAAAGTCACCATACGTGCGTACGTACGACTTACCATCTCAACGTTATGGTGATGTTTGTTATTAAAACACTTCATCATTTGGATGGGTATAATAATTAGTATAACTGATGTAAATAATAAATTTAACATGATAATTATTCTATATATGTGATATAACATCAAATTATATACTATTTTAATATCAAAAGAATAATATTGTCGCTCGTGCGTACGTACGGATTACCGTCTCCATGAACGCGATAAGATTCATTCCCCATCATAACCATTCATGAATAATTTTCATTTTGTTGTTAAAAATAATTATTAAGAACATAATTTCATTCTATATATGAATCAAATACATCACATCCATAACAAAAACATCTTATGTATCAAAATATATAAATAAAAATGAATCAGTTAATACCTGAAACGACGATACTACTGAAATATCATTATCAAAGCAACATTAAAAGATCGCATATGATATCATATTAATGTATATGGTTCTTATATAATTTAATAACAATTATTTCACCCTTATATAGGAGGTTAACTTACCCTCGACCAAGGAAAAGTATAAGGTAATAGTTAATTTCATAATCTCTATATTTTCTGAGGTTGTTTTATACATGAGTATCTGTTGGGACCTCTTTATCTTCCACATCTGTTTTTTCTTAAAAAATGTTTTTCAATTTTTTTTACTATTTTCTAAACTATGGATTAAAGTCATTTATACCCTTATTTGACCTTATTTTTTTTAAAGGAATCTTTCTATCGTTTTCCAAACAATGTACTTTACGACCTTTTTGAAAAAATTAAGGTAAGAATGTCTTTTTTATCTTATACAGTGTGTACGATTATTCTCCCTAGTTATAACATCGTCAAAGATTACCTTACAAGATTTTAAGAATATTTTCAAAAAAATGTTTTCTTTTATAATTATGTGACTTTAAATGATTTCAAAAAATAAAGAGATATTTCTGTCAAATAGTTTTTATTTTATCTATGTCAACATCCTTTGATGGATTTTATACTTGTTTGAAGTTGATTCATTATGATACAAATATTCTATATTTTATTTAAGTTTTTGTGATATTTTTTACTATGGATGTGTTATTTTTATACTATTCATGGTTTATGTTTAATGAATTGACATTTTTTATGCTAGATTTAATATGAATGTTTATGTTATGTTTCAACCTTTTCATATGAGGAATGTATTGGACTTAGTATGTGATGGGTGGAGCCCGCTATAGCTCCTCGATGAATCAGTAGGTATCATGAGACAAACTAGTGTCTTAGAACAAGGCCTTGATAAAATATTATTTTTAGTCTTTCCACAAGGCCTTGACTATGTGGTTATGAAAGTCTGACATTATGCATTCCATCATTATGAAAGTGGCTATTTATATTACATGTGATTATTCGACTAGTAGAATATCCATGTGAGTAAGTAAATAGAATTATTTTGATTTTATCTTTACCATATTATGCTAAAGTTCAAGTTTAAAAGAATTTTGTTTTAGTCTTATACATTTCCTTAATTGTTTATACTTATTTATGAAATTTTCCGCTATATTTTTATCCTTACTGAGCATCTGAGATCACCCCTTTCTCGATTTTATTTTTCCCAGGATGTTAAGAAGTTAATTATGAGTGACTTTCAGGCTTAATGTTGGATTCTTGGATATTTCTAATGGAATAAATTAGTGTTGTATTTATTTTCAAGTTGTAAAGTAGAACTTATGTATGAATCTTTTTTCCAATAGTACTAAACTGATTTGTATTTTGGGACATGATTTCCTTGTGATCATGCCAATGTTACATAATAATGCATAGACTCTAGGTAACTGGGGTTGGGGTGTTACAATTGGTATTAGAGAAAGTTTTGTACAAATTTTAGAAACTAAATTTAGATAAACTATTATTAGAGCACATTACCCTAAGATATATTTTGAGGATTAGTATAGAAGATCATCCTAGAATTTTGTTAATGTATGTATTTTGTGAATTTTCCAATAAATACATCCCTGTCTGGATATGAGCAGGTAGAGGAAGCTATGGCATAGATGTACCTAGGGTTAAAATATGAAAACACCTCTTTGAGCTAGTCTCGAACGGGAACTGGTGCACGACAAAGGGCCTTGCTGCACTCTTAGTTATGACACTCTTGAGGGATATTCTTAGGATAATTCTCATTTCCTTTACAAACCATTCTGATATAATTATTAGTATATACTTCCTAAAATAAAACATTTTTATGATTATGGATAATATCCATATACTTTTCATTTTATGTTAAGTGTTTTACAAGTATGTAATTATGTATTTTGATTCATAAAATAATCTAGTTTATGAAATTATTTAGAAATGGCGCCTAGTGGAAGGAATGGAAACCGTATCAATACTTGTAATCCATGTAAGGATTTCCCTCCTACTTAGGATAATTATAGCAGAGCGGGTGATGCAAATAGTGCTGATCAACTTATCACCATACCGGGACAACTCAATCAGGTTATGGATAATAACCTTACCTGTATGGATCTCCCTGATCCACAACGCGGAGGATCAATGTTATATCACTTCACGAGGCAACAAACACAAACATTCAATGGGAGAACAAATCCATTAGTAGCTGAGCAATGGATAAATTTCATAGAGAAAATATTTAATGCTTTGGGGAGTAGTGAAAGGGAAAACGTTTTCATGGCAGTTTATCGCCTCAAGGGAGATGCAGATCAATGGTGGTCATTGATTAAAAACACAAAGGAGGATGAGGAAGTATCATGTATTTAATGGAGTAAGTTTAAAGAGATTTTCCTAGAAAAATACTTTCCTCGTGACCATCGAGCGGATATGGAAAGGAAATTTATGAGTTTGAAAAAAAAGGAGGATGAGAATGTCACAAAGTATAAATCCATATTTAAAAGGTTAGAAAGGCATGTTGAAGATTATATAAATAACCCAAGATGTAAGATTGATCATTTATTTGATGTTTTAAAACCATTTCTCTATCGAGCATTAGTATCTCAATCCTTATCGTCATATGAAGATATTGTCTCATGTGCTATCAAGAAAGAAAAGGAATCCTCTAAGTCTTACGAGAATAAAGTAAAGTAAGAGATGTAGAGAACGATGGAGAATGAGACAAATAAATGGAAAAAGTAAAAGAAGGATTTTCCATTATGTGATAATTGTGGGAAGAAACACCCTGGTACTTGCCTAAAAGGAATGGGAGTCTGTTACAAGTGTGGTGAAAAAGGCCACCAAGCTTGTGATTGTAAGGAAAATAACGTCATTGTCAATGTTGAATGCTACAATTGTTGAGAAATGGGGCATTATGAAAATGGATATCCAAAGATCCAAGGAAAATTACCTCAGAAAAGTCTATGGGATCAAGACCAAGCTTATTCTATTACGACATTTGAAGTCGAATAATTAATGTATTTGTGTTTTTGGACTCAAAAATTACGTCCTGGTTATAAGAATAATGTGATATATATAAGGATTGTACTACAATGATTTTTGTTTTCATTAACGTTTTAATATGATTAAGGTAATTATATTTTCAGTATGTGACAATAAGAGAAACTTTAATTTGTCTGAGGAATCTGATGTTACAATTAATTTTGGAATTTAGAGACCTTTTAGAGAGAGTCTTGATGGAGGTATTTTGGATAACTATAAAGGTTGTAATGGATTAAGTTGAACTTTGGATAGTGTTGTTTAAGGTTAAAAAATTTCTTATGATTATTTTTGGAATATATTATAATACTATAGTTTTAGGAAAAGGACAACCTGCAAGTTGGGCGATAACCCGTCACGTTTGACAAAGCTGTAGGGATCAAACCCACAACCATAGTCTGATGGACCTTTATTACCTACCACTAGAATATATAAAGTCCCTAGTAATTAAAAAATATTTTTATTCATTTAAATACTATGTGTTAATATTTGGAACCTTATACTATTGGGATAAATATAATATTTTTGAGTTCTATTATCTTTTGGAGTGAAAGTTGAGTTTGTGGTAGAAATTAGTTGAAGGATGAAACTCTACTTGTCAAATATATATATATATATATATATATATATATATATATATCTTATTCTATGAAGAAATTAATTCTAAAACTTTATGGAAGGGATATTAAAACCAAAAATTATTTATCCTAATACCATATGTTTTGTTGAACTAATGATAATTTAAATCACCATAAATCAATGGCTTTGAGGCCCTCAAGTGTACACTTGTTTTTGATTAATGACCTCAATAACTCTCTATAAATATTTATGTTTTTCCTATAATTATATGTCTATAATTTACACCAATGTTATTCTATTCGAGATCATAATTTGGTGGTGAACATTTCATTTCTCTTTCGTCTTATTTAGTCTAAATTTTATTAACCCTATTTCCCATGTGGGTTTTCCACGAAGGTATTTTCTATTTTCAACATTTTATTTTCAAAGAAAAATTTAAAATTGTGAGGATGAAATTTATTGAAGGAGGATAGAATGTAACACCCCAAGATTCCATGTTATGTTTCCCTTTGAATAATTCAATAGCTTGCATTGTACGCAACTTCGTGATTTTAACACAACACGACCAATCAAAGTAGTCATTATGAGTAGTAATACCCACTCTTTAAAATTTTAAAAATTTTATCTTTAAAAATGGACTTAATTTTTGGATTTTAATATAGAAATTATCTTAGGGTTATGTTTTGGCACTTTTCTATAACTTTCATATTTTTTATTAATAGTGAAAAATACTAAATTTTAAGTAAAAACAACTTTTTTAATCAAAATAATTTATAGTGTTAAATTATAATTTTGAGTGGTTTAAAAGTATTATTAGGTTATATTTTTACCATTTAATCAAATATTGGTCAATGGATGTGATTTCTCAGTTAATCTGAATATAAACAAATGTCAATCTTTTGATAGTTATTTTTTCTGAAAAACACACTTTTTATTTTGACAGCGGTAATTATTTTTAAATTAATTTATGCCACATATGTGTTTTGAAATTGGAAAAATGGATTCCATATTTGGAATCAGTAGGTCCAAAATTTTTAAATATGTATGTTTTATTTTTAGACATTTTAAATATTTACTTCAGTAAATATTTTATTTACCACGATTAAAGAGTAAATATAATAAATAAGTGTAAAATATAATATTATAATAATATTAAATTAACCTAACATGTGTCCTAATACTATTAAATGATACATAGCCTACCATGGGAATCCTTGGGTTGAATTGGGGACCCCATCGAGCCGCATGGGAGTAATAATGACATTTTATATTAATTAATTTAAAGTAAAGACAAAAATCACATAATCAAATATCTTTTAGTAACTTAATTTTTACATGGGGTTATATAAGTTATCTTTTCAACTATAAATATTCTATGGAAAGATAAATAGATTTACTATATCATGGTATTTTATTTATAATTTTTGGACATCAAATAAATTAAATTATTTATGACACAATAATAATGAAATATTTACCCCATTAATAAATGATTTAAATAAATAAGATTATAAATATTAAAAAAATATCCAAAACCTGTCCAATTATTATTGGATTACTTTATTTCGACCATGAGTCATATTAACATTGTTATTAATGAATATTTTACCTTTTGAAACCGAGAATGAGGTTATAATAAAATAATTGTTTCAAACTTTCCTATAGAGCCTCTCCTCTCCCTTATAAAAAGGCCTCACTTCCTACCCATTTATCACACTTATCAAGAATTTTTCTCATAAAAACCCTACCCAAATATCCTTCCAACATCCCTCAATTCATTCAAGAGGCCTTACGTTAGTTATAAATCCATCCTAAGGATCCATTTTGATCAAATCAAAAGGAAGAACCTGAAGAAGAGGTAATAATTTCACCACCCTCTTTCAAGTTCTTTCTTCTTCCACTTCCCCTTTATTTGCTATTTCCATTATAAAATGATAACTACAGTATATTATATATACTTTGATGTTGTTATAAATATGGTACAACCATATTAATTATTCTATCCATCCTATAAATGACAAAGTCATCATACGTGCGTACGTACGACTTACCGTCTCCACGTCGTGGTGATGTTTTTTATTCAAACACTTCATCATTTGGATGGGTATAATAATGAGTATAACTTATTTAAATAATAAATATAATATGATAAATATTCTTTATATGTGATATACCATCCAATTATATACTATTTTAATATCAAAATAATGATATTGTCGCTCGTGCGTCCGTACGGATTACTGTCTCCACGAACGCGATAAGATTCATTCCCCATCATAACCATTCAAGAATAATTTTCATTTGGTTATTAAAAATAATTATTAAGAACATAATATCATTCTGGATATGAATCAAATACATCATATCCATAACAAAAATAGCTTATGTATCAAAACATATTAAGGAAACTGAATCAGTTAACACCTGAAATGACGATACAACTGAAATATCATTATCAAAGCAATATTAGAAGATAAAATATGACATAATATTAATATATATAGTTATTTTATAATTTAATAACAATTATTTCACCCCTATACAAGAGGTTAATAAACCCTTGACCAAGGAAATGTACAAGGTAAGGGTTAATTTCACAATCTCTTTATTATCCGAGGTTGTTTTATACGTGAGTATCTGCTGGGACCTCTTTATCATCCAAATCTGTGTTTTATTAAAAAATGTATTTCAAAACATTTTTATTATTTACTAAATTATGGTTTAAATTAATTTATACCCTTATTTGACCTTATATTTTTTGAAAGGAATCTTTTCGTCATTTTCCAAACAAGGTACTTTACGACCTTTTCGACAAAATTAAGGTAAAATGTATTTTTTTACTTATACAGTGGGTATGATTATTCTCCACTATGATAACATCATATAAGATTTCCTTACAAGCTTATAATAATATTTTCAAAATAAATGTTTTATTTTATAATTATGTGACTTTAAATGATTTGAAAAAAGAAAAAGATATTTTTTTCAACTAGTTTTGATTTCATCTATGTGAACATCCTTTGATGGATTTTATACTTGTTTGAAGTCAGTTCATTATGATACAAATCTTCCATATTTTATTGAAGGTTTTTTGATATGTTTGATTATGGATGTGTTATTTTTATACCATTCATCATTTATGGTTAAAGTATTGAAATTTCGTATGCTAGTTTTAATACGAATGTTTATGTTATGTTTCAACCTTTTCATATGAGGAATGTATTGGACTTAGTAAGTGATGGGTGGAGCCCACTATATCTCCTTAATTCATCAGTATGTATCATGAGACAAACTAGTGTCTTGGCACAAGGCCTTGAAAAAATCTTATTTGTAGTCTTGGCACAAGGCCTTGACTATGTGGTTATGAAAGGCTGACATTATACATTCCATCATTATTAAAGTGGCTATTGATATTACATGTGATTATTAGACTAGTAGAATATCCATGTGATTAAGTAAATTGAATTATTTTGATTTGATCTTTTCCATATTATGTTGAAGTTCAAGTTTAAAAGGATATTGTTTTAGTCTTATTTATTGACTTAAATTGTTATGCTTATTTATGAAAGTTTTCAGTATATTGTTATACTTACTGAGCATTTGAGGTCACCCCTTTCTATGATTTATTTTTCATAGGATGGGAAGAAGTTAACTATGAGGGTTTTTCAGGATTAATCTAGGAGGCTTGGATGTTTCGAATGGAATAAATTAGTGTTGTATTTCTTTTCAAGTTGTAAAGTAAAACATATGTATGAATCTTGTTTCCAATAATACTAAACTAATCGGTCTTTCGGGACATTTCCTTGTTATCATGACCATGTTACGTAATAATGCACCGACTTTGGGTAACTGGGGTCAGGGAATTACAGAAGTCCTCATGAGTTTCTAGCAAGGTCAGCAGATGGTGAGGTTTATGTTGAACACTTCAATGATCTGGTTTCCTTTTGTCCATAGGTGGGATTATAGGATCTGTTGAAAGCGTCTCTTTAAATTAGGGTTCTTCATCAAGAGATCTTATATTGAGTCATATTCTCCAAGGATCTCTATTTTGATAAGTTGGAGGAGGAATAATTTTTTGTTGAGTTTTTGTGAAAGAATCATAAAACATTGGCTCAATTGTTCTCTCTCGTGTTGGGTTGAAGATGTTCGTAGTATCCAATTTTTTTTATTTTTGGATGTTTTAAGTTCATTGTTTATTACAATAGTTTGATGAAATTATCCTTTAATAGTTCAAATGTTTTTATTTTTTGAATTTGACCCCATAAATGGTTATCCTTTCAGGAATTAGGTCCCCTCCTTCTATCGTACCTATTTGGAGATGTCATTTTTTGTGGAAATATCTCATTGTTACTTGTGTGTGGGTTCATTTATATTCTGTATTTTGATCATTTATACTGCTATTTATACTAATTTAGTCTATTGGAATTATATAGATGTCTATTTGGATCCATTGATCAATGAAGACCAAACATGGATTGACTTTTCATCACTAAAAAATTTAACAAAAAATCTATGGATTCTCTGTGAACTTCACTACTATGGGTTAACTAATGCTTAGCATAGAATATTACCAGATATTCTTACCTAGAATCCCTATGATTCTCTCACCTCACACACTATTTCTACATTCTCTATCATATTAACATTCAGCATTCACTTTTTTTTCTTCATGAACTCATTTACTATATGTATGTAGTTCCATGCATCCTGCATCTTTACTACCATCAAGAAATTTTATTAAAGAAAGGATAACAAAAAGGAACAGAGGGGTTTGACTTAGGGGGGTCGAAAATAATGAAGTCCTAGAGAATCACCTAAAACAAGACTCGCACACTCTGGGGGAAAGGATCCCAGGCTGGAGAAGGAGACAAAGTCATCATCGTGAGGAAAATGGGATGCAAGAAAATCTACCACTTTGTTGCCCTCACGCCATGTATGAAATAACCTGATGCTGTTATCCATGAGAAGCTTGCAGTGACAGATATGGTATAAAATGATCCACGGAGTGAAGCTGTGGTCCATCAGTGCATCGTAGAGTATTTTGGAGTCAGTATCGATCTCTGAGAGAATCAGATGATTAGACAGATTGAACTGAATTCCTTTCAGAAGAGACCAAGCCTCGGCCTGAAGGGAGTCTCCACTACCGACGCAGGCTATGTACGCTGCTACCACACTACCCCTTGAGTTGAGGATCACACTGCCACCCCTCATAATTCCCATAGAACAGGACCCATCATAATTGAGCTTCAGCCCGTCGGATGGTGGTCTCCAGCATATCCAACGACCCACCGAGATCCTGTTGTGGGTAACCTTCACCTTGTACCGAAGCAACTTCCTCAGTGAATGAGATTCCTCCCAATTTTTCAGGAGGACCCCCAGGTCAAAAATCATCCATTTCGATCTAGCGATCAATCCCTCCTTCGAATACTCAATTCCTTCAAAACGAGATTTGTTCCTCACCTCCCAGATACACCAACAACCGACTGAAAGAAGGATTTACCTCACCTGCTTCTCTGATTTATTAGTGCTAAACCCTTGGAACCACCACTGCAAGAAGGAATCGCCCGAACTGATTGGAGATGACATGCTGGATAACTCCTCGACTACTTCCCAGACAACGCTGGACCATTCGCTCTCGATGAATAAATGAGATGTTCTCTCAATACAGGGGGTTCGACAGCAAGAACATTTGGAAATAGTTGAGACCCCTCTATGACGGATCTCCTCATCTGTAGAGATGGCGTGGTTACAAAGCCTCCAAGTGAGGAAATTATATTTTGGAGGAACACTTTTGCACCAGAGAAGGTGGCCCCATGGATCCTAAGCTTGGGAATCCTGAAGTATCGACCTGTAGGATTTAACCGAAAAGGAACCTGAAGATGTAGCCTTGAATACAAACCTATCTAGGTCATTCGAGAGTTTGATGAGATTGAATAATTTGAATTGTTGTTTATTCAGAACTGCTTGGATGAAAGTAGGACGATCACTTGCTTGCTTGAAGGTGATGTCAGTGACCGGGTTGCCAGGAAATCCGAGAATATCCCCTGACCAGTTGTCATGCCAAAACCTGATGTCGCCGCGATCGATGATCCAACTAGACTGGCTAAGAAGGCAAGGTATTTTTCCCTGAATAGTTATCCAAAGGTAAGAGGAGTTTCTCGTTTGTTCTAGGTTGTGCCCGTAATTTCCATTAATAACTCATGCCCATAGGCTAGTCCCAACAACTACCACCCATTCCAGCCTCGCATGCAGGCAATGCATCATTTCAGAGACACTTCTCAGACCTATACCACCTTCATCCATGGGAAGGGCCATTTTAGACCAGGATTCCCAATGACACCGCCCCTCCGAATGGGAATCCCAGATGAATGATGTCATTATCCCCTCAATATTCTTAAAAACAGACTTGGGAACCTTTAGAACCGAGGGGACATGCATGGGAATCGATGTGAGCACACTATTAACCAGAGTAATCCTCACCCCCAAAGGAATGGAAACGATTTTTCCAATTGTTGATGCGAGAAGTGATTTTTCACATTACTTTATCCAGGTGCTTGATACAGAGCCTCCCCGATGTGATTGGGGAGCCATGGTAATCCATAAGAAGACTCCTGATGCTGATGCCCAGGCTAGATTCAATGCCTCGACAGCATCTTTCCGGACAAAACCTAGATATGTAGATACTAATTTTATCTCTATTAATTTGATGCCCACTCCATTTACAGTAATCTTCAAGAATGGTATTGATACCCCTAATAGATTTGGAGATCCCATTGATGAATAAGACTGTATCATCTGCAAACATAAGGTGAGATAAATTCTGGAAACGGAAATGGCAGCGAAAAGGCTGAATGGTACCCTCTTGCATGGTGGCTTTGATGTATATGCTCAAAGCATCCTGGGACAGAATGAACAAACTAGGTGACAATGGATCCACTTTTCTAAGACCAAAAACTAATTTAAAGAATCCTTTCCTCCTTCCCATGAAGCAAACCAAGATCCACAGAGAGCTCCAACATCTAAACAATAGGTCAATAACCCAGGAGGAAAAGCCCTTGCTTCTAAGAACTTTGATAATAAAGGCCCACTCTAGTTTGTCATAGGCCTTTTCCATATCCAGCTTTATATCCATATTCAAACCTTGAGATTTCTTGTTAATATCCTCCATCATATCCTGAGAAAGCCCAATAAAACCTTGTATGGTCCTACCTCTCACAAACCCGTGTTGTTCCTCTAAAATTCAGAATGATAGATGGATACCAATATGCCTATTGAGCACACCTGCAAGGATTTTATAAGAAAATTTGAACATAATGATGGTCCTGTATTGCTTGAGTGAAGAAGTATCCTTGACTTTTGGAATGAGAACTAATGTAGTCTCACTAGCCACCCGAAGAAGACTTCCCCCGCGAAAGTAGTTCTGCACTGCCTCTATAACATCTGCTTTTACAATACTCCAACAAGCCACATATAAGGATTCGGGAAATCCATCTAGCCCAGGATAACTCTCAGGATTGAGGCCTGCAACAACCTCTTGTATTTATTTCACCTCAGGAATAACTAAAAGGAATTGATTATTGTCCTCGGTCACCACTCTAGGAATGTTATCAAACATAGGGAATTGCCCAATGGGGTACCCATTCTGCATAGAAGGGTTAGGACATGCCAAGAGAGATTTAAACATATATTCGACCATACCTCCAACAACATTAATTTCATTAACACAGGACCCATCCTCATTGAGAATATTTGGATTCTTAATACAACTCTTTTTTTTAAAGCAAGCATGGAAATAACCGGAGTCCCTGTCTCCCTCACAAATCCAAAGAGCTCGAGATTTCTCCCTCACCAACCTCTCTTGTGCTAGCACCAGCTCCTCCAAGAGGCTCCTCTTATGAAGAAGAGAACTAAAAATTTCATCCATCCAGCCTGCCTCAAGATCCTTCTCAAGCTGCTCAATTTCTTGTTTTAAGGAGGCCAGTTGCTGCTATGAGGGACTGCGTCTGCTGCTCCAGGTGAGAAGAACCTCTTTCAAGCAACAGAGCTTATTTTGGAGGCCAATCCAGCTAGTACCATGAACAGGGTGGAACCAAGAGGAGAGAACCTCTCGCTGGAAGGCCAGATCCACAGCCCAACTACTAGAGAAAATAAATCGCTGCCACTCCTCATTCCTTGACTCTATAGATATGAGAATAAGAGCATGATCAGAGAGAGCGCGAGTAAGATGAGTGATCGACAACTTCTAGAAGGAGGAGATCGCTTCCAGATCAGCTAAGAATCGGTCCAAATGACTCCAAGTGCATTTAGTGCCCTTCTGATTATTGAACCAAGTGAACTTATCTTCTGTAAAGCCCATATCCATCAGTCCATTACTGGAAATGAAGGAGGAGAAATCCTGGAAAAATTTCCTGCAGAATGGTCCACTTCCTTTCCTTTCCTAGGGATCAATAATGGTATTAAAGTCTCCCCCCACTAACCACGATGAGGTTCCAGGATCAAATGATCCAAGTTTAAGCCATAGCTCCTTCCTGACTTGAGGATCTCATTTAGCAGAGATAAAGTACACATATAATAAATAATTACCAACCAAAATCTTAGTCGTGATGTGATGATCTGAGATATCCACATACTCAACTGAAATCTTGGTATCCCATAACAGCCATATATGTTGGTTACTAGGATGTCCGTGAATTGTATTCTGAAAACCCATTCTCTTTGAAAAGGTAGAGATGATGACCACATTTTTCTTATGTTCTAAAATAGCCACGAGAAGCAGCTTGTTAGAGCATACCTCACTGAATACATAATCCATTTTCACCCGTGCTCCTAATGCACGAGAGCTACAAATACCGAACTTTAACATTTGAGTTGATGACGCCTTGATTTTGAGCCTGACGTCGAAGGCTTAATTTGAGGGGAAGCAAGGCCTTGCTCCTTCTTGGATTTAGATCGTGTATTAACACCTGAGTGTAAAGGAGTACTTGGACGCGGGGAATGAATAGGGGGATCAACTCCTGATCTATCAAGTTTGAATTATCCAGGCTGGAGAAACTGTTTTGAAGAGGAACCAAGAAGAAGGCTGGCGAACAAGAGACCTGCTCGGTTGGGACATCCTGAGGAGAACCGGACCGCCCCAAATCTAACGAGGAGTAATCCGGGAGTAACCTTGGGGGTGAGGATATATCAAGGGACCTTGGAGGCTTGAACAGGACCAGAGGGAGGTCCAGTGGGAAGATAGGTGTCCCACAAGGGAGGGGAAGCATCGACTGAGTGGCAGAGGGCATCTTCAGCACCTGAGGGAAAGGAAGACCTGGCCACACCACCAATGCCTGAAGAGTAGGCCCCGATTTCACCACCGAGGACTAGGAAAAAAAGGACCCAACCTGAGCACCAGTCTTTAGAGCCTGTGTAGAAGGGAAAGCCTCACTAGCCACTGTCATAACCTCCAGTTTGCGGCGCTGCTTACGGCAGACAACAAGATAGTTCCCATGAAGATTACAAAAAAGAACAAAACCACACCGGAGACTCATAGAAGATCTGTTGCCACCAAGACAACGAGTCGCCTGAACTCAGAAGAATACGGTCTGGAAGTGCCTTAGAGAGATCCAATTCCACACATAGCCAGGCTGAAGAAACATCCAGAAGCTGGGAGGTCCTGTCGTTCAAACAAAGGAAGGAACCAAGTGAATCACCGATATGCCTCAAGAAGGCCTCATTGAGGAAGGGAAGCGACACCCCTGTTAAGCTAATCCAAAATGTATCCTGGGGGTGTCCTTGCTGAAGTGAAATCCCAAAGACCATATGAAGAGGTGAAAGTGCCACTTTCCACAAGATCGGGAGCGACGTGCCCATGCCTTCAAAAAATCCTGCTCTGATTCAAGCACCATACAGAAAGATCTGCAATTAAGCACCGAGAACCTGGTTGGGGAGTCCAACCCCCAAGAGGAAAAAATGCCTAGAACACCAGGAGAGGGGATTCTCACCACCAAAACGAGCCACCAATGTACACTGGTGAAAATCAGAAGCTTAAGAGAACCCCTCATCTAAAAAAGTGAGCACCAGAAAACCATCCACCAACGATGAGCAGGGGGGAATAGGCAAGGCGGGGATAGGAGAGAAGACGCCAGATCCCTTCATAGGAACTCCCAAAAGGACTTCCTTAGTAGAGATCCCAGGATCATCATCCACACAGGAATGTCGAGGAGGAAACTGGGGGCCCAACGGATCCGAGCACTGAGGAGCCAGAGAAGACCAAGCTTTGACCGACGACGGAGGGTTCGGAGGAGCCAGAGGAGGCCACGATGGAGGGGGAACAACAGATGAAAAATTTGAAATTTGGGGAGGCTCGTGATGCGTGTCCTTGATCGAGGAAGAAACCATCACCAGAAGTGAAGGTCAGTACTATATCTACCAGGCATCTTTACAAGTAGTAAATTGGTGCAAGAAAAGAAGAAAATTTGAATATCGAATTGGGATATGAAAGAGATGGTGGAAAGCATGTGTGGAGAATCATGGGGACATAGAGCAAGATGTTTAGGTCAGATGATATGTTAATAAATAGTTAATAAATAATAGTGAAGTCCATAGAGAATCCTTTGATTTGTTATTAGCTTATATCGGGACTAAAGAAAACCTTTTGAAAGATGTAAAGGTAATGTTATGATATACATTCTCCATTTTATTGAAAAAAATATATAATGAAACCATGATTTATTTTTCATTTTTCCTTTCATAGTTCATTATTTTAGAATATTTTTTCTATCTTTAATGCCTTTACAGGATATAAACGATATTGTCTCTTCTCAATCATAGATATAATTTTTAGGTTTCCACAATAAAATCACTGTCGATAGAATTAATGAATTATTTCATATTTATGTTTAATTTATTGATTTTTTGTATTAATCATGTAATAATTGTTTTCTTATACAATTGGGTTCCTTTTTCGATTTGGGGTGATATGTCCAACATTCAGGCTTCTTATCCCCCATAACATTTTCACCCTTGCAGTATTTCATTTATCACTTTCTTTCAAGTTCCCTCCATTTCCTTTTGCAGGAAGAGCATCATTTCCTCCTCTTCATAATTACAATGGTAATATTGATATTTTAATAGTAAAATCATTTTCCATAGAATTAATTTATTATTTCACATTTATTTTTAATTTATTTATTTTTATTATTTCTCATAATAATTTTTTTCTTTATATAGGTGGATTCTATTTTTTGAGTTGATGTGGTTTTTTTGAAGCTACTCATGCAGTGTTGGTAGTTCAACAAATAAAGTTAATAGAAATTGTCTTAAAATTGGTAGTTAGGATTGTTTTTAATGTTTGTTATAATTTCCATTTATGTAAGTGCATAAACTAATGTTTAAAATGTTTATAATAAAGGTTTTTTCCTATTATTTTTTCTATAAATTTTATTTCATTTAAATTTTTTGTTGTGAATTTTTTTTATATCCAGTGTGTTTATGGTGTATTTCTGGTGGTTATGGTGTTGTGGTGTGTTGTTAAGGCATGCTAAATCATGGCCCATTATCAGTGCTTTTAAAATCACAAATAAAGGAAACATTAATATGTGCTTCTAAAAGTGGTGATAAAGGTATATTTTATTAGTTCTTCTATAGCACTGATAAAAAGTCCTTTATTAATACCAATAAATTTATTGATAAAGGATTTCTTTTGAGGCACTTCATAAAAGCCCTAAAACAGGTCCTTTATCACCACATTTAATGGAACTGATCAAGATTTCATTTATTAGTTCTTTTGTTAGATCTTATAAATGCTCCCTTTATCATCACTTTTTCATCATGGATAAAATTCCTGGGCTATTAACGTTGCCCATGTTGTCCGCAATTTTCTAGCGCTAATAAAGGCCATTTTTAGCACTGTTAAAGGCCAATTTTGTTGCATTGACACCAAAATTATATTAAATTAATTATACTAACATAATTATATTAGTGCATCAAGAATCAATTTGAATTGATATAATTAATAAGAAAAGATAAGTAATTGATAATACTCACATTGAGGACTTGAATTTTCCATGGAATTTTCCTTATAAATAAAGGTCCTATGCTAGCTAATGGTGACCATAATATATTGAAACTGTAATAGGTATTTAAGAGGATAAATTTGGAATATTTTAAAGAATAAATTTTATATAAAGGTTAGTATTTAAGTGGTGAAAATTTTAGCCTTTTCAAAATTAATGGAAGGGTAGTTCCAGAAATAACCACTAAATTTTCCATATTGTAATGGTAATATTTAAATTTAAATTGTTCCAAAATTGAAAAACTATGGGGTTAGTTTTTTAGTTTTATATTATCCTCATAAACTCTTTTTGGAGACAACATGGAGTTTTTTAGGCTTTTTCTTTTAACTTTTTTACATTTTCCACAATTTACTTTTACCTTGGTAATTAATTTTTGACCTTAGTAACTAATATTAATGAAAAAAATTAATATAGGAAATTTTACCTAATTTTAACCATATGATATCAAAAGAACTAAATTTTTTACAAATTAATTTTTTTAAGAGTTTGAAATGTTAATTTTAAAATAAAATCACATAACACGTAATAATAGTTTTTTAGGAAATGTGAATTATTATCTATAAAAATTCATATAAAATATAATATTATCATAAATAATTATTTTTATAACATATATTGGTTAATAATAATAAAAATATTAATGTTATGTGGCTTTAAAATCAATAAAAAACCTAAATTCACCATCAAAAAACTTAATTAGAAGAAAAAACCAAAAATAATTTTTATTATAGTAACATTATAATATTATCTAAAAACAGTGGAAATCATATTTCAATAAATTTTTCAAAATTAAAAATTTTAATTCTCTAATAAATATTTTATTACTTAAATGGTTTTAAAATCTTCTAAGATATTCTTACATACTAATAAAATAATAAAAATTATAATTTTCATGAAAATATATTATTTGGATAAAAATTAAACTATTTTTAAAAAACTCAAAAAAGAATACTAAGAAAATTTTTAGCTGTGGAATTCAAAAATTATTTTTATTTTATAAAATTTAAAATCAAAAAATAGTTACAATTTTTATTTTAATAGAAATTACATAATATAAATAAGATTAATTTTATTGAAAAAAATACATTTTTAAATATTAATAATTCTTAACATTATCTCATAGCAAATCATAAATTAATGGTTTTAATATTTTCTTTAATATAATGAATTATTATATGTAATAAAAATTATATTTTAAAATTTATTGATATTAATTTAACAATACATTAAGAATTTATAGAAAATCCTTCTATATTTAAATCAAATTAATTATATATCCTTTAAATGTAAGAATTTTTTAATTAGTTAATATATTTTTATTTGGTAATGGGTTTTATTATTATTAACTTTTCTCAATGATTAATATGTTATGAATCATTTTATGTTCATTTTGTGTGTGGAAAAAGATACTGAACAAAATTTTTATTTAAAGAAATATATTCCAAAATCTTTGGGTGTTACGTTCGTCTCCCCTTAATATATTTTTCCTCAGAATTTAAGATTATCACTTAGTAGTGAAACAAACTAAGAGAGAAATGATTCACAATATAATTACTAAATTTTATTAATAAAAATTAATAATATATCATTTTACATCAAAACTGGTTAATCAGGATATTGAGTTTTTTTTCTCAAATCATTTAAACTAAGCAACACTTATTATTAGGATTCATAACTATTATAATAGAATCGATATTTATTGAGATCTCCTAGTTATCCCTTAACTAACAGATTATCATATATTGTTTTGAGATATGAAATATGATTTTTATCATTTTTTTTATTTTTATGGATTCTATGTGGATATATCTAATACATTTCTGAAACCACCTAGAATTATTAAAAATTATGGATAATAGGTATTTTATTAAGAACATTCAATTAACCTCAACATAGGATACAATAAAAATTGATGTTTTTCCATCATAATATCAAATAATATTGTTTTTTATTTTATTATCTTAGATAAATTCCTGGATATACTAAAGTTACTATAATTATAATTTTACAAGACATCCACAAATCTAAAGTAGAACATAATTATTCATAAATTATCATGATGTAGTTCATTATCACAATATAGTTCATTTATAGTGACTTCATAGGTTTTTTATTATTCTCTTGGATAAGGTGAATATTGATGTTTATTATTTCCAAAAACCATGGGTTTAGTGTAATTTTTGGCGTAATGCCCCTACTGCTTTCAATTGAAGCATTATATTGAGGTTTTTTCATTGGGTTGGGTATTAAATCCATCTATTTTGTTACTTTCTCTCTTAATATCTCTTTATCATTCATGTTATTTATGACCCTATCTTTAACACTTGAAGCAGTTTATACATGGAGAAGTCCCCCCATGCTTCCTTCCACATTTTATTCATGTCAAAATATGTATTTTCATTTGTATGCATATTTTATCACTTGAATTTTATATATGACCATTTTTATCATCTTTTCTCTTAAACCATGAGAATAATAATAATCTTTTGTTTCTATTTACACCTTAAGTACACATAAAAAAATTTGTTTATAGCTTCTAAAATTAGTTATAGATGATGATTTTTTTTGGCTTGTCATTAAACCATTAAATAAACAATTTAACTTACTTTTGTGGTCAATGACAAAGCATTAAGAATACTTAGAAAGTATTGTGAAGTTTTCTTAATAATAACTAATGGATTCATATTCCAATTTCTTAAATAGAAGGTATTATATCTCCATTTTTTAATAAGAGTTTAGAGAAAATATTTACTAAATAATTACTATTTAAACTCTTACCATTATATAGAATTGATTTATTCTTTGGCCATGGGTTCTTGATAAGGGTCCAACATTGATCCGATTCACCATCCAAATGATATATCATTAAAAAAACTTTCCATGCTCTATGATCTATAAAAATTTAAATATTTTTTTTGTATTGATCCATTTCTCAATAATTAGTGGATCAAGAGACCCATTGATGTTTGGAAGTCATTGGCACATGAATAAATAGATAGCAAGATTATCCTTTCTTTGGGTGATTGGGAGATCATTATATTATTCATTATTGCTCATAAACTCTGATATTATTTTCATAAAATATTTTAATCTATTTTTCATCCCATTTGGTTTGTTTTTGGGATAATCCTTCATTATCTATTAAACCCATTGTTAGATAGGTTTTTTAGGTTCCCTCCATAACCTTGAGTAAGGGAAAATTAGGAATGAGTATACTAAAATTAATGAATGTACATATATGAAAACTATAAACTTAAAAGGAGGGTTTTATAAATGATGTAAATATATTATCCAACAAATCAACAGGTTTTAATATAGGTTATCCATGGTAATTTTTAGTTTAGGTTATCTAAACTAATTAGTTAACATTATACCGAAATCCTTCATTACGGTTTGTAAAGATAACATGATTAAAAAATAATATCCCATAGGGTATCAAAATAGTTGTATAGTTAAGCTACATTGTCATGCCTCAGATGAAGATCAATTTAATACCCAATCTTTCCTTTTTAGGGATATTACCCCTATGTACTATTATAACCATGGTCATCTATGCATGATTTGGAGTATGGTTTGTGTTTTTGTCAATCCTCAGAGGAAGTAAAGAATGTGTCCCAGCAAATTACTCATACAGGTTTAGCAGATAATAGTATTGAAGGTGGCACCGTTTTCCAGTGTTTGCCAAATTTCTGGGCCTCAAAATTTTCAAAAGGGGAAAACATTGTTTTTTGGGAAAGGGACTTGCGCACCGGATATGTGTCACGCAAATGACTTGCGCGCTGAGAAATGACTTGTGCGCCGATTCCTAGGAGGATTGGAAAGTTGCGCGCCATATTTTTTTTAAGATCAGAACTTCAAAATATGTCAAAAGAAATAGGTTCGTGCAAGTATTGGTTCGGTCACGCAAGTGAATAGCGTGATAGAGGCTAGGGCGGTTGGAGTTGCATGCCGGAACTTTCACACAGAGAGGAGGCTTGCGCACCACTGTGCAGGGTGTCTAGTTTTCCTATAAATAGAGGACCGCCCCTCCTCATTTGCAATGAAGTTCAGACTTAGAGAAAATCAGAGCTCCCACAACGCATGTGTAGTGGTCGAGCAAGTGGTTGTGGGTCGCGCAAGTAGAGGTTGCGCGACAGTTTTTTGTTGCACGTCCAAGGTCATTTAGGTGAGAAAATAGGAGATTTACCCATGTTTGGAGTTGGTGAACGAGGTGTCACGCAGGTGGTTTGGTGACACTTGTGCGCCAGAATTTGAAGAAGCGTGACAGTTGATAGTTGCGCACCAAAATCAGTTTAGGGGTAAAAGGGTGTCAGTCACACAAGTTTGGTGTTGAAGAAGTGAGAGTCACATAAGTGTTTGAGGTGGACTTGCACATCAGCTTTGGACTTGCACACTAGCTTTGAAACTTGCGCGCTAGCATGGAGAAGTGCGCCACGTGTTGTTGAAGTACGCCAGTCTTTCTAGGGATGTGCGAAAGCTGAGAGTTTTCCCGATACCATTGGTGCAAAGTGAGATTTATCTTCTGGTAGAAGTTGTACTTCAATAGAGCATCTATATATAGTAAAGGATGCATTATTTTTCAATGATGAAGAGACCTTCATGTCTATAAAATGAGTGAGACTTCACCAAAGGTAGTGAGCCAGGGGGAGTCAACGTGAATAACCCGAGGGACGCAATGATCTATCACTAAAATTTTGTAAAGGAAGTGAGCTTGGGATAGAGTGACTGTGCCCAAACCGTTGTAATCCAAATCTAGTAAAGTTTAGTGGAATTTGGTACAATGAACAACCTGTCGGCGTATGCTCCTTGGACTTATCCCTTAGTGGTGAACCAAGTAAAAAGTGTTGTGTCATCTCTCTGCATCTGAATGTTTTCTTTCTGATCATATTCATCATACAGGTTTAACAAGTTCCTACCAATGTGGGAACAAAATCCATCACATTAAAAGAAAAAAGTGGCCACCCTGATTCACCCCTCCCCTCTCAGGGTGTCCCAGGGTTCTACGAGTGGTATCCGAGGGTAAAGGTTGCTGGTGTTGAATCTGTCATTTTTTGTCAGGGAGAATGCAGTCAATGTCAGGGGAGTCCCTCTCTTCAATGGAAGTAATTTCCAGATCTGGAAGAATAGAATGAGATCTCATCTAAGATACCTTGGAATGGAAGTCCTTTTTTCCACTATCCAAGGTATTCATGTTACTGATCCAACATGGCTATCTATGATGGATATCGATAGGAAAATTTTTGATGTTGATGCTAAAGCACATAATGCTCTCACCGCAGCCCTTTCTGACCAGATCTATCTAAAGCTGATGATTTTCACCTAAGAAAAATCCATGTGGGATAAACTCAAAAATATTTATGAAGGAGATATCAGAGTGAAGGAGGAAAAATTACAAGTCCTACACAATCAGTTTGATGATCTGAAGATGCATCCAGACGAGAATGTAGACTCATTCTTCAATCGAATTACTAAAGTGGTTAGAGGAATTCGCGGTCTAGGCGAAGAAATCAAAGACATTGATATTGTAAAGAAAATATTAAGAAGACTTCCACCCCTGTACAATGAAAAGGTGTCAGCCCTTGAGGAAAGAGATCTTTCCAATCTTTCTCTGGATGATCTACTGAGAAGCTTGGTAGCATATGAAATGAGAGTCAAACCAGAAGATTCTACAACTCGTGTGAGAAAGGAAATGGTATTCAAGGCCATGGATAAAATGAAAATGTAAAAAGATAGTAGCGGTGAATATGACGAAGAAAAAGAAATTCTTTCTCTCATTGTAAAGAAGTTCCAGAAGGGAAATTCAAAGAGAAGTTACCTCTCGCTTGTTTTCATTGTGGAAATGTTGGGCACATTGCCTATCAGTGTTTAAGAAAGATCAATGATGAATATAGTGAAGATGAAAACATCGATAAGCCTTGGAAAAGGTTTTTCAAAAAGAAAGACCTCAAATCTGGAAAGAAAATACAGAGGAAGAGTTTTGTCTGTGAAGAGGAAAATGAGGATACTAAATTTTGTGAAGAAGAAGAACCCAAATTTAAAACAGGAAACCATTATTCCATGATGGATACCATTGAAAAGTTAGAACCCTCAATCAATAAAGGCATAGATAATCAGAATACTCCTAATGGTGATTCAAAGACTCAAATTAAGGATTATTTTTCCAAGCCTGAGAATAAATGTAAGATATGTGATAAGTGGAAGGAAATGGTGAAAGAATCATCAGAATATGTTGATGATCTTGAAGCAGAAATTGAACGACTAGAAGAACTAGTGAGAGTTCAGTCTTCAATCCTTGAAATCACAGATGATTTTGTGGAACTAAAGCTCAGAAGAACAAGAAAAGGTTATAAATGACCTTTCATCCAAATTGTAAGAGAAGTCCAAGACCATTGAGGGACTTGAGGAAGAAGTTGTTACTCTTAGGAGTAAAATTGAATGTCAATCAACCACAAATAAGGGCAAGAATAAAATTCATTTTGGAATATTATCATATGAAAAATTACTAGCAAGAGCCAAGTGTGGTTCATATGGGGTTGGAAAAATATTGAGTGATCAATGACCCGCTTGCATGGGAAAGAGTAGAATTGGCTACGATGTTAAGACATCAACTGCTGGAGGTAAAGAGAGCCAAAAGAAAGACAAGATGAAAGTTAGACATATCAAAACATTACCTAAAGTGATGAAAAAGAAACACTCAATCCAAACTAAAATAAAAACTGAAAATTATCCTCAAAATTTCAAAAATGATAGGCAATTCAACTATTCTCCCAAGGAAGAAGGCATGAGGAGAAATTCAAGTGAGAAGACATTTCCTCTCATGAAGTGTCAGTTCTGTGGCTATCTGGGCCTTACCATGTCATACTGCGAAGAGGAAAGGAGCTACTTAAATGGGGAAGATATGGGGCAACAAAAAAAGAGACTGAATTCATATCCTCAATCTTATATAAGAAATAGTTTCTATAGACACTATTTTCATTGTTCTAACATTGTCCATAAGGCTATGTATTTCAGGTAGAGATTCGATAGGATAGATTCATACAACTCTCAAAGACGTGTCAATATTAATCTACCCGATGGTGTTAATATCACAAATAGGTTTTCTCCTCTAGAATAATATTACAGGTATGAATAATATGATTATGTGGAAGAAATAATTATAAAGCCATAAATATCTTATACTCAATCCAATATCTCTTGGAAAGAAAAGAAGAATATTGGGAAATCCAATCTTGCAGAGGTTTCCCTCAAAGCAACAAAAAGTAATAGCACCTGGATTCTGGATAGCGGTTGCTCGTCCCATATGTCCGGTAATGCAGGCCTGTTAACGGACATCAAAAGGAAGGTTGATGGTATAGTACGATTTGGTAATGATGGAGCTCTAAAAATCAAAGGTAGTGGAAGTACTGAATTAGCTAATGGAGAACTAAATAATACTGAAGTCCTTTATGTTGATGGCCTACGTCATAATCTACTCATCGTGAGTCAACTATGTGACTCAGGACTTATAGTTACTTTTAATCAGAAAGGTTGCACTATCAAGGGAAAGACATGGAATTCACTTATGAAGGGATGTAGAACAGAAGGAAACTTGTATCATGTTGATAGTAAAGAAAATGTTTTTTACCTGACTGTTGAAGAAGAAAAAAGTTTGTGGCATCAGATACTGGGACACATCAATCAACAAGACATGGAGAAAATATCAAAATTGACGATTTTCATGGACATTCCCATACTAAATCGTGAGCGTGAAAAGTCTTGTGATGCTTGCATTCGTGGAAAGCTTGTCTACAGTTCCTATAGGCCAAAGAATAAAATGGAATCTCATCATCGTGATCTAATTCTTACAGATGTATGCATGCTGAAAAATGTTTCCGGAACTCATGGAGAAAGGTAATTTGTCCTTTTCATTGATTATTATAGTAGAATGGCATGTGTAATGGTCATTCACAAGAAACGACAAGTTCTTGACTGCATGAAAACATATCGGAGAATCGTCAAGAATGATACTGGATGAACAATCAAAGTGTTGCGATCTGACAATAGAGGGGAATACACATCCATTGAATTTGAAAATTACCTGTAGAATCTTGGAATACAACATGAGGTAGCTGCTGTGAGAACTCCACAACAAAATGGAGTTTTTGAACATAGGATTCGTTAGTTGAACAACATAGCACGAACTATGCTGATTGAGAGTCGTATTCCACAACATTACTGGAAAGAGGCTGTTCAAGCTGTAGTGTATATTAAAAATCAAACAGGACTTTATATGGGTGAGACGAAGACACCATATGAATTTTATCATGGAAGGAAGCCCTCCTTGAAATAATTTCTTGTTTTTGGAAGTAAATGCTACATCATAACCAAAGAAGGAAATCATGGGAAGTATGGTGACAATGTAGATGAAGGAATTTTCCTTGGTTACTCAATGAACAAAAAATCCTGCAAGTGTTTCAACAAGCTATTTGGAAGGATTATGGAAAGCAGTTATGTTAAGATAATTGAAGATAAAACCACAAATGCTTTAAGGATGTCATATGCTGATGTGATAGAAAGTGAAGAAGAAAGTGAACGTGGAGAAAATATAAATACAGAAATAGAATAAGTTGTACAAAACACTGAGAAGTCACACCATGATGTTGAATCAGAAAAGAATATGGAGAAGAAACTATGGTTGGAGAGAATGCAACTGAACAATATAGGAGAAATCGTAGATATGAGATTGATCCATCTAAAATAATTGGGGGCAGAGTGCACCCACTCAAACAAGGAGTATAAGTAATAACACACAATCTTTATTTCTGTCAGTTGTGGAGCCATCCACATTTGAAGAAGCTGCAATGGATGAATCATGGGTGAAAGCCATGAATGAAGAGTTAGATCAAATTGATAAGAATCAGACATGGGATCTTTTCCAGAGACCCAAAGGTCACAATTTTATTGGTACAAAATGGATCTTCAAGAACAAGTTTGATGATCATGGAAGTGTTATTAGAAATAAGGCATGATTGGTATGTAAAGGGTACTCCCAGATTGAAGGTGTTGATTTTGAAGAAACCTTTTCTCCAATGGCTAGACTGGAGTCAATCAGGATTTTCCTTGCTATGGAACTCCAAAGATGATATAAAGTATATCAAATGGATGTCAAGACAACATTCTTAAATGGTGTACTCGAAGAAGAAGTCTATATTGAAAAACTAGTGGATTTTGTTCTTGGTACTGATGAAAAAAAGGTCTGCAAACTGAAGAAAGCTCTATATGGTTTGAAGCAGGCACCACGATCATGATATTCCCAGCTGGACTCGTATCTCAAGAAGTTGTAATTCAAAAGAGGAGGAGTAGACCACAATCTATATGTAAAGAATTCTCCAAAATATCAGTTCATGGTTCTAGTCTACGTTGATGATATCATATTTGGTGGCAGCAGGCAGAAATTAGTGGATGAATTTTCCAATCACATGAAATCAGAATTTGAAATATCTATGATTGGGTATCTCACATATTTCTTGGGGCTATAGGTGATTCAAAAGAAGGATTACACTTTCATTTCTCAGGAAAAGTATGCAAGAGAGCTGCTAAAGAAGTTTAATATGAAAAACTCTAAATCAATGTCAACTCCAATTGTAGTTGGAACTAAACTTGGAAAGCATGAGGATGGGACTTCTATAGATCCCACCATGTACATGAGGTTCATTGGGAGCCTACTGTACCTAACAACAACACTGCCATATATTATCTTTTCCACATGTCTTGCAGCCCGCTTTCAGAGTAATCCAAAGGAGGAACATATGGCAGCAGTAAAAAGAATCATGAGGTATATTCAAGGTACTCAAAATTGTGGCTTATACTATACTGTAGGAAGAGACAATGAATTATAAGAATTTTCTGATGCTGACTGGGCTAGAGATGTAGTGGATAGAAAGTACACCAGTGGTGGATCATTCCATATTGGGAATAAATGTGTTGGATGCTTGAGCAAGAAATAAGAAAGTAATTCTCTTAGTACTGATGAAGCTGAATATATATCTGCCAAAAAGGCATACACTCAACTACTATGGATTAAGTAACAATTAATAGATATTGGTGATGAGGTGAAGTAACCAATGGTGATTTACTGTGATAACAAGAGCGCAATTGATCTTACGAAGAATCCGGTTCATCATTCTTGTACAAATCATATTGAAATTAGGTATCACTTTATCAAAGATAAAGTTGAACTAGGCGTGATTAGAATGGATTGTGTGGGTACTGATGATCAAGTGGATGATATCCTGACCAATCCACTGTCAGCGGCTATGTTTGAGAAGCATCAGTTGAACCTCGGTGTTCAGCCACCACCCAGTGCATAAGAAGGTTACACAATTCCTCTCTCCCCAGTTATGTTAATTGTTTTTAATCTGTTTATGGATGCAATGCAAGTTTGTGGGGGGGATACTATTCAAGGGGAATGTGGTTTGAGATGAACAATGAAAAATTACCGGTATTTGGGTTTAATGTCAATGGGGGAGAAAGGAATAATTTCAGGCATGTAATGCTTTTGTGACACCTTGAGAATTCAGTGTAGGTGATAGGATGGGATGGAATTCATTGGACTATAACACAATTCAAGGTTTCTCTCTTGTTTTCTACACCAAGAATTGCTCACATAGACTTAGAGTGTTGGTTGAGTTGATTCTTGTGTTTTTGGTTTGCATGTGGACAGTGATCTATTGAATTTATTTACTGATTTCCAACAAACCCAAAGAGGGAGATTGTTGGAACCATGGTTATATATGCATGAATTGGAGTATGGTTTGTGTTTTTTGTCAATCCTCAAAGGAAGTTCAGAATTTTTGTCAGCAAAGTACTCATACAGGTCAAGAAGATAACAGTATTGAAGGTGGCACCGTTTTCAAGTGTTTTCCAAATTTCTGGACCTCAAAATTGTCAAAAGGGGAAAACAGTGTTTTTGGGAAAGAGACTTGTGCACCGGATATGTGTCGCGCCAGTGACTTATGCACCAAGAAAGGACTTGCGCGCCGGTGCCTAGGAGGATTAAAAATTTGCGCGCCATATTTTTTCAAGATCAGAACTTCAAAATATGGAAAATGAAAGAGGGTCGTGCAAGTATTGGTTCGGTTGCGCAAGTGAGTAGCGCGACAGAAGCTAGGGTAGTTGCAGTTGCGCACCGAAATATGCATGCCGAGAGGAGGCTTGCGTTCCACCATGCAGGGTGTCCAGTTTTCCTATAAATAGAGGACCACCCCTCCTCATTTTCAACAAAGTACAGACTTAGAGAAAATCAGAGCTCCCGCCGCGCAGGTGTAGTGGTCGTGCAAGTGGTTGTGGGTTGCGCAAGTAGAGGTTGCGCGACAATTGTTTGTTGTGCATCCAAGGTTGTTTGGGAGAGAAATGAGGAGAGTCGTGCAAGTTTTGAGTTGGTGAATGAGGTTTCATGCAAGTTGTTTGGTGACACATGCATGAAATAATTTGAAGAAGCGCGACAGTTGATAGTTGCGCTCCAAAATCAGTTTGGGGGTAAAAGGGTGTGAGTGGTGCAAGTTTGGTGTTGAAGAAGTGAGAGTCACACAAGTGTTTGAGGTGGACTTGTGTGCCAACTTTGGACTTGCGTGCCGGCTTTGAAACTTGTACACCAGCTTGGAGAAGCACACCAGGTTTTGTTTAAGTACGCTGGTCTTTCTGTGACTGTGCGAAAGCTGAGAGTTTTCCCGATACCGTTGGTGCAAAGTGAGATTTGTCTTCAGGTGGATGTTGGACTTCAACATAGCATCTAAATACATCAGAGGATGAATTATTTTGAAATTATGAAGAGACCTTCATGTCTATAAACTGAGTCAGACTTCACCAAAGGTAGTGAGCCAGGGGGAGTCAATGGGAGTGACCTGAGGGACGCAGTGAGCTATCCGTGAACTTTTGTAAAGGCAGTGAGACTGGGACTGAGTGAATATTCCCAAACCTTTGTAATCCTCATCTAGTTAAGTTTAGTGGAATTTGGTATGACTGAAAACCTGTTGGCATATGCTCCTTGGATGTAACCCTTAGTGGTGAACTAAGTAAAAAGTGAAGTGTCATCTCTCTACATGGGAATGTTTGCTTTCTGATCATATTCATCATATAGGTTTAACAAGTTCCTACCAATGTGGGAACAAGATCCATCACATTAAAATAAAAAAGTGGTCACCCTGATTCACCCCTCCCCTCTCAGGGTGTCCCAGGGTCCTACAAGTACATGTGTTCAAAATCCTATACCCACTTTTAGTATCCAGATAGAGATTTATTTCAAGGAAAACAACTTATTCAAGGCTTTACCAATATTTTAATAAATCACCCTATACTTAGAATCATCTCTAGGGTTTTCACTAAGGTTATATAACCTTAATAACAAAGAGAACTAAATTAGTCCTAAAAAATAACTAAACCCTACTTTAATACCAACTAGGACAATCAAAGAGAAACATATCTTTGTTTTATATCATTTAAAAAATTTAAACATTACATTTCACAAATAATTACACAAATCCCAACAATATAAGGTTTAGTGTATTTGGGGACCAGTTACATAGGAAAAATATTTTACATAACTTGTGAACTTTTCTCCATAACTAAACCACACTATATCCTTTTCTAACCTTCTCAAAAGTTACTCTCATCTTCATAACTAGTGGGATAGAAAAATGAAAAATGGGTTAGATCAGATTCTTAGTTAGGGTAAACATAATTAAGACAAAAAATATATATATTATAAGATTTCAGAAGTTGAATATATGGGTATAATCAAGCTACATAATAAAATCATACCCAAAAATTCTTAGAACATAAAACAAGATTCTTGGAATAAGTCTTATCATGACATAATTTGTGAATCAAAGTGTGTGGAAACATTAGTCAATGAACATGATCCATGAGAGCATAACATTATCCAGATAATATGTATAAGAGTGTGTAATAAACATAAACATGGATACTATATATCAATGATACCCACAAATAAATAAATCTCAAAGTAGGATTTTATAACTATCAGACTCTGCAATATCTCTTACAAGATTTTCTCAAATATCCTTGTCAATCGGCTGCGACCTTGGCTACCTGATATTATATCTAAAAATAAAATCACTTTCTTGGACAAGAGACTGATCACTGATAATGCGATTGTGTCCCATGAAGTGTTCCATTCTATGAAATAACGCTCCACCACGAACATAGGAACCATGTCCTGGAAATTGGATATGACCAAGGCCTATGATAGAGTGGAATGGAACTTCCTTAGATTCCTTATGCTGAAAATGGGTTTTTGCGCTAAATGGACAGATATGGTCATGGACTGCATCTCGACCGTATCTTTCAAAATCAAGGTTAAAGGGGTGCTCACCAGAGGATTCGCCCCATCCCAAGGCTTTCTCCATGGAGAAACCCTCTCCCCTTTTCTCTTTATACTGGTGGCTAATGTGTTTTCTAATCTCATTTCCATGGCTGTATCCTCTAAATCTATTCACAGGGAAAAGGTCTTCCATGCTAGCCCTCCAGTGTCGCATATTTTCTTCACTGACGACTACCTCCTTTTTTCTAGAAAAACAATTAATGAATGATGGGTGATCAGCCAAGAGATCCATCAGTATGATAAGGAGTCTGGCCAGTCAATCAATCATGGAAGATCTGAAATATCATTCAGTGCATGGGTGCCTCTTTCTAAGAGGGACGAACTCTGCACATCAGCTGGAATCCATATGGTTGTAAAACATCAGAAGTATCTCAGGCTACCCATGGTGATAAGCTGATCCAAAAAAGAAATCTTCACATCTCTAGTGGACAGGATCGAGAAAAAAATTCTAGGCTGGTCCACAAAAATAATTTATAAAGCTGGAAAAGAGACCCTCATCAAAGCTATCATCTAGTCTATCCCCAACTACTTTAAGTCCCTATTTAAGCTCCTGGCAATCATCATCGACCATATCCACACACACACTGCCAATTTATTGTGGGGGAATAATGATGGAAGGAATCAACCCCACTATATGGCCTGAGAGAAACTATACAAACCCAAATCAGATGGAGGGATGGGATTCAATAATATTATTCTCTTCAATGATGCACTTTTGGCCAAGCAAGGATGACACCTTATTAATCATCCATCATCTCTATGTGCACGGGTTCTCCAAGCAAAGTACTTTCCCCACACAAAATTCTAGGCTTCCTCTCTTGGTCCCCGTCCCAGCTTCCTCTAGAGAAGCATTTGGGGGGCTCAAAAGCTCCTTGAAAAAGGAATGGGTTGGAGGATTGGGTCTGGCTCATCTGCAATATCTGGACTGATCCCTGGCTGATCGATAAGGAAGGTATGCAGGCTACATCCACCGTCCAACCAGGTCTTGAAGAAACCACTGTCAGTTTCCTCCTTTCCAACCAGGGACATGGGTGGTGTTTGGAAAAGATCCTTGAATGGTTTAAAGAAAGGGATCAACAAATTATCCTAAGCATTACTTGGGTCCCTGATGTAGGCCCCGACCATCCTTTATGGATCAATGATATCTCGGGCGAATACACGGTGAGATCCGGCTACAGACTTGCTCTTGGAAACCACTCAGTCGGCCGGAATGAGGGACCATGGAAATCGATTTGGACACTCAACGCTCCCCCCAAAATACGCTAATTTTTGTGGTAGGTTTGCATGGGTACTCTCCCAACCATGATACTTCTCCTTTACCGACATATGTCCAGTACTTCTTTTTTCTGTTTCTGCCCAAACATTCCAAAAACTCCTCTGCATGCCATCATTCACTGCCCGGGAACTAAAGAAATTTGGAATAAATGGGGCCTTACTTCTGCCGCTTCACTAGCTTCGGCCTATGACCTTCTCGATCTTATGACACGTTGGTGCTACTCTCTTTCCTAAGCTTTTTCAGGTTCACTTTGCACTTTGGTCAGGATTATTTGGGTCCAGTGTAACAATGATATTTTTTATCAAGCTCACAAACCCCCCTAAATTATGGATTAAACGAGAAACTTCTTGGATTGAGGGCTGGAAAGACCACAATGGACATTATATGCCAGGTGTTACCCCCTCCTATCCCTCTCATTGGAATCCCCCAATGAAAGGGATTCTTAAGATTAACATGGACGCGTCTCTTACAAAGGAAGGGCTTGGTGCCCTTGGCCTCCTAGCTCGAAATCATCTGGGGAAAATCTTTGCTGCAAAATATGAACCACATCAGGCATTCTGGGAACCTGCAGTTTCTGAGGCCACAACCATCCTTTCCGGTATGATGCTCTCCTTTGAATGTGGATGGGGTGATATCATTATTGAGTTTTACTGCCTTATCATAATCAATGTTATTAACCACAACGATGGTGGGCTCCAATCATTCGGCATCATCTTCAAGAGAGTTATCTCACTTTGCCAATGTTTCTCATCATTCACCTTCTCGTTTACCAAAATGGAAGGAAAAAATGATTCCCATAATCTTGCGGCCTCAGGCCTATTCGATACCAACCAGTTTTGGCTGGAAAATTTTTCTTCATGGCTTTGAAAATGTACTTCTGCTGATCTTCATCATTAATGATTTCTATTTCTAATAAAAAAATGAAAATACTACATACATCATCAAGGGGTATGATAATTCAATCACGATGGACTATAATCAAAGTTGAGTGATTATTACTGAAGAAAAATATTTGAGTCATGAAAACCCCTTGCAACATTTGTAACATTGGAATAAAAAACCATCAGCTGTATAATGTTAAATAAAGAATATAATATCCCAAAATATATTAGGACAATGATAAAAAAGTAAAAATGGGGTATTATTTTCACCATTGAAAATGAAATAATGTTTATATCATAAATATGTCTCATGGAATTCAAATACGAGATAAACAACCACTTACCTTTATTCATGCTTAGTCGAAATCATTCTAACATCATATAAAAAACAAAACAATGTTAATATAATATTTTATAACATTATTCATATACATTAACCTTTTATGTAATTCATTTTTTCATTTATGATGAATATTTTAGTCAGTTATCGCTTATCATTACCATCAGATGTTAAAAATTTTGGTTGTTTATTTCATTCACAACTCATAAAGATGGGATCTATTCTAACTAAGTGGTTTCAAGTTCATCATTACCAGATAATTTAATTTATAATAATAATTTATTTCAATTATTAATTAATTATTATTTTCATTAGGTGAAATACATGAATATGGCTTGTGAAAATGGAAATTGCGATGAACTAGTTTTCAGCATGTTTAATGATCAAAATGTGATATATTAATAAATATTTTAAATATTAAAAACCCATTATAAAATAATTTAATAATATTAAATATATAATTATTATTGGATATTTCCATTATATGATATACCATAATAATTTATTACATATTTTTTATAACATTGTTTAAGTAGGCGGTTAAATCAGCCCAAATGGTGATGCAGTATAATTCTTTAATGTATAAGGGGTGTATTTAAATTATGAAAATGTGAAATATAAAAAAATTAAAACATGTAATAAAAATAATATATCTTCATTAAATCCATTCTAATAACCATCAATGATGGGTGGTAATTAAAAATGAATTATGTTGCTCGTGGAGGCGGTAGTCTACACGTACACATGAACGACAAATTCATTTTCATTAATGGATGTAATAAATGAATATATAATTATAATTACCATAATATAATAAAATTAAAATATATAAAGGATAATAATATTATTATATTAGTGTGTTTGAAATAAATTTCAATTAATATAATTAAGAAGAAAGTTTAGGAAGTTGATAACACTCACATAAGGGAGTTGATTTTTTTTAGAATTCTTCTTTGAAATGAAGGCCTTGTGTTAACTAATGGTGACCAGCATCTTTTTAACATGTAAAAGGGTTCTATTAGGACTATTTTTTAATATTATAAACAATACCTTATATGGATAGGTGATTCTATAATTGGCTTAGGTGTTACCATTTTATAAGTGAAGGGACGGGTAGTTTTGGAAGTAACCATTACATTTTCAATATTGTAATGTTACTATTAAAAGTAAAATAGGTCCAAAATGTAATAAAGTGTAGGTGAAGTGTGTGTGTGTTTATATTTTCCTCATACATTCATTTTTGGTAAAATATAGAGTGTTTTTAGGTTTTTTTTCTTGTAACTTTTTAAGATTTACAATAACTTACTTTTACATTGGTAATTAATATTTAGCATTAGTAATTAATAATAATGAAAAATTAAGAATATTAATTTTACCTAAATTAAACCTTCTGATTAAAAATTTGTAAATAAATTTTACAAATAAAAAAATTAGTGTTTTAAATGTTAATTTTAAAATAAATTCACATTATGTGTAAAATTCATTTTTTTGGAAATGTGTGTTGTTATGTTGAAAAATTTATGTTCAAGATAAGTTTATCATTGATACTATTTTTTATAATATAAATTTATATATTATAAAAAAAATATAATGTATTTGGATTTAAAATCATTCAAAAATTTAATTTTATTATCAAAACACTTAATAACATAAAAATACCCAATTTGTTATTAATAAAGTAATATTTTAATATGTTTCTAAAAAAATTGGACATAAGAATTAAAAGTTCAAATAATATTTGAATATTAATAATTTTATTCCTTAAATTCATATTTTATTAATTAAAATGTTATTAGGTATTCTAGGATATGATTACATTATGATAAAATCATAAAAATTATAATTTTCACAAAAACTGCCTTTTTCGAGAAAAAAGAAATCCTTTAAAAAAACAAAATTTTACATAATAATAAGATTTTGATTTGAGGAGTTAAGAAATTAACTTTTTTTACAAAATTTAAAAACTATAATTTGAAAATTTAACTTATATAATAAAATAAAAAATATAAAGAAAAGAAATTTTATTAAAAAAATGGAATTTTTAAACACTAAGTTTCCTTAATACCATCTCATACTAATTCCTAACTTAATGATGTTAATATATTAGATAATATATTAATGTATTATATGTAATAAAATTTATATTTTAAATGTGACATATTTTAATACATTAATACATAAAATAGTTATGGAAAATCTATTTTTATATTAAATCATATTAATTATATTTCCTCTAAATGTAAGCATTTTAAATTGGTTAATATAATTTAAATGTACTGGAGGTTTTATTATTATTAAATTTTATTAATAATAAATACATCAAAGAACATTTTATTTTAGTTTTTGTGTGGATAAATCTATTTAAAAAAATGTTTATTTAAATAAATATATTCAAAAAACATTGGTTGTGACACTTGTGGCATCAAAACGGAGATTAAAACCCTAGAGAAGACCCATGCAAAACTCTAAACATCATCTAGGGAAAATTCACATCATCACAATGAAATGAAAAAACATATGACCATAAAATCAGACATCCTCTACCCATTGTATTACAAATCTGTAATGACTCGACCCATGAGGGACCACCAAGGAAAAATAATAAATTACAAAAATATCTATAATCAGTACAACATAATTAGCCATTAGTGCTATTTTTAATGGTGGTTTATTAAATCAACACTAAACCTCTTTTCTTTTTGATAGACCTGACACTTCACCCCCCGAACCCCATGACCCCCCCTCAGAATCCATATGAGTCTCGAACCTCACCTCCCTTGCTATCGGTCCTGAACATCTACTTCCCTCGATGCATCTCTCTTCCACTCACCGCGCCTCACCGCCCATCGCCACCGATCACTACCTTTGCCACCCCTCGGTGCCGGTCTCTATACCATTGTGGTACAATTGTGATTTAATATTAGGTTGGTTTCTCTAAAGTGGGTTGACTCTTATTTCTTTATTATCAACCTTGATGATTATGATAAGATCTTGCATTTATAAGTTTCTGTAGTGGTATGGATGTGGTTTTCAATAAGATTATGGATGTTTCCATGCTTATGGTAGGTGATTCCATAATTTAACATTATTATATGAATTTAGTATTCTTGATTGGATTCTTAATTGTGTTTTATGAATTGTGTTAGTGGAGAGAAAAATGTTTTCAAGTGAATTCGAGGCGTGTATGGGTTGAAAGATAATTTTGAAAATGAAATTGGTTACGTTTCATGTGTGCCTTCTTTTTTATACTTTCAAAATGTGTTCCATAAAATTTGTAAATATTAGTAATTATAGTCGGATTCTTGAGTATTGAATTAATTATATTGGGTTATATCATGATATTGGGTTATATCATTATATTAGGTAATGATGTCTTCTTCACTATGTTATGGGAATCAAGTGTTAATGCATACACTACTATATTAGGGGAAACATGTAGTGATATCGGATCCTCTATATTATGATTTACTATGATTGTTTCTATGTAACAATTTTATGACACACTTTTAAATTCCTATGTTATGATAAAAGAATCATCTTTATTATATTATGTTTCCATAATATTACATTATTGTATATGTTTGGTCATTTGAGATTACATTTCCTTCTATCATGACATGTGATCAACTCTCATGAATCCATGACATTTTTTATAAGTTATTTATTACATTCTATTGTTTACCAAATACTTTTGATCTTACCATTAATGGTATATTGATAAGTTTTAGCTTACTAATAATTTCATCTTATCCAATTCTTATGTTTTCCATTATAATATCATGGGTCTCTAAAACCTTTCCTTTCTGATTTCCCAAGGAATGGAAGAATCAGAGGGAGTTCAAGGAAATTACCACTTGAAAATTATATATTTAATACATGGTCCCTTTAACAAAAGTGTTATCACTTTACCCTATGTGTGGTTAGTTTTTTCCATGGTATGGTAATTTGGTTCCTTGGTATGGTTTGTTACTTCTTTCTTATAGTATGTTCATTCCTTCATGCGACCAATTGGTTTCTTCTTGAATTTTTTTGGTTATTTTGTTAAGTTAGTTTATTACTAATAATTTTTGGTTTATTTATTCTTTTTTCACTCATTCCTTTATGAATTTGGTTAGTTTCTACCTATATTCACATATTCCTTCATTCATTCAGTTTGTTTCATCTTGTGGCTGATTGGTTCCTTTATGCAGTTGATTTATTTCTTCTTGCAGCCACTTTCTACATAATACAGTTAGATGGTTATTTCTTGCAGTTTGTTAGTAACTTTATTTGGTTAATTTATTATCTCCAAGTGGTTGATCCATTCACATGGTCGGTTCAACAGTTTGTAAAATATTCAAGTTCTTCAAAATAATAATATTTTTTACAAAATAATGTGAAAAATGATATTAATGTAAAATGTAAAATTAAATTCAAAAATAAATATTTTAATATATATTTTTTGGGGATTTAATATTTTATTTGAATCTCATAAAATTTAGTATTTAATAGGTTATTCCACTTTCTATATTTCAAACAGTATTAAAAAGAAATTAAAAAGTAATATTGATAGCAATAATTTTCTGTTTTATTTCATGATCTATTTTGGGAAATTTAATATACATGATTTCATTTATATTTGGAATTTCAGGTTTCCATTGAGTCTATAAAAACATATAACTTAATCATAAGCCTTGGATTCATCTACCCTATCTTTGAATCCTTTCACATGATGATTCCTGGCATGTTCGACATCTTGGTTTCCCGTGTATTTCCAAATGTAGTGAGTTATGTTTAAGGCAGGAGTTCATTTTCATTTCATATTCCTAAATTCTATTCAATTATTATATGATTTATCAAGCCCTTACCTTAGCTATATCAAGGTTATGGAATCATCAGTTTGTCCATCGGTTTTGGTGTATCACGACATACAAAAACCTACAGGTAAATGATACTTATTCTCCACTTCTTTTATGGATCTTTTTAATTTTAATGCTTTGGTTTTCTAATGAGTGGGTTATATGGAATAAATAATTATTTATAATTAACTAGATTAAATTTAATTATGAGGAAATGGGTGCAAATTTATTTACGGTGCACGATGCACAATGGAAACAAGGACCCTTGGCACAAAAGCACAGGGCGAAGCGCACGATGCATGGAAATATTAACTTACAGAACATAAAAGAGATGCATACATATATCAAAAATAGAAAATAATAAATAATACAAAAAATACATAAATCATAATTCCTGAAATATTTGAAATAAATAATTATATATTTGAAACCATATATCTCAAAAAACAATAAAAAAAATAAAAGAACGTAACATCAAAAAAAGAAGCGTCTTCTCTCTATAGACTGTGGGGAGGACACCAGTAATTGGGGAAAAATAGAAAAAATAAATAAAAATCAATAAAAAATTGGTACTTGGGGACTTGGGGTTCACTGTGTGTGAGTTCTTTCCCTGTACGAGGAGGCTGGAGTCCTATCGATCAGTCGGTCTCGATCGGGAAGCGGGTGTTGATGAAGATGACTCCCACCAATCGAATTCATCCAGCAGGTGATGGGTAACAGATGGCATGGGAAGAGGATAGGGATAAATAGTTTGGGAAGTTGTGAGGTATGTTTGAGGGAAGCAGGATAAAAATTTGAAAAAAAAATCAACTGAATAGGATAGCGTAGTGGCGCGTTCCACACCAATGTGTGCCATTGCGCACCATAGAGTGCGCCGCTGCATGCCATTCCAAATGAGCCCCGACTTGGCTCTGAGGTTCCTAAAGTGCGACATGGTGTGATGGCATGCCCTGGCGCATTCCATTAATAAATATTAATGGGTGCAATCACAAGCGTTTATCAATTTCCTTATTATTTATGACTATTTTATCTCAAATCTTTTAACATGTTGTGATATACATGTTGTTGCATCTATGAACTGTAAAATATTTTTGTGGTTTTATAACCCATCCATTGAATTGTTATCTAAACACATAATTCATAAAAGACATAATATGAATATTTTTTGGTGAATTTGATTCCTATGTTAATATAGAAACTGTGTAAAAATAATGATACATAAGAAATTTTGTTGAATTTCTTAAAGGAGGTTTGGTTTTTTTCGGGGGTGAATCATTACAGCGCCTTGATCCTTAGTGCCTCCTAAGATGGAATGCTATGTGCAAGCCTTTCGTGTGCTTCAGCGAGGTTTCCTCGTCTCACCTGCGCTGATATTCTCTAGTTGTGCCTCACAACACCTCTCGCAAAGGTACCCTAATGCACGCACATTTAATAACATAGGATTTAACAATGATTTTGGTTATGATGTGGGTTACGCCTTATGATATACTATAGAATAAATATACATGTTACGACTTCATGAAATTAATATAAAATAAAGGAATGTTCTCATAAGTTTCTTCCTAATGGAATCTCAACTAGTTGTTCTTAATCAAAATATACTAAAGAAGATCCATGAACTCATCTACTTAAATGAATTCCCTTGCAACTGAAATTCTGTTTAGCATCCGTTTAGATAAAAAATTATAGGATTTATTACAAACAATTAAATTCTACCTGTAACTTCAATATTGAACAAATGAATTGTCATAAAGAAAAACTCAATCCCAAAAGGAGCCACTAAAGAATCCATCCCCTCTATCCAATTTGGATAACACATCCTTTATCATCATCAATCCACCAATTCAATCAATGAAAAAAATGATACAAAATGTAACCATTAAATAAAAAATATTATCATGATAGTAGCTTAATAGTTTTGAGAACCATGATGGTCCTATAATCAATTATTGACATTGGATTGTGATAATTTTCAATGATTTCTTAAAATAATATTTTAAATAAAAATGGATTTCAACATGTATTTTTTCTCTTGTGTTTCTTAATGGTTTTTAAATAAAAAATTTAACTCTTTTACGCATTGTTTTTCTCACAACAACACATTATGGATTACATTTATTCCTTTTAAAATGCTTCATTATTTTCTATATGTATTTATATAGGAAAACCTTATTTAACAAATTCAATTTTTTTTCAACTAGTATATTTGAATCTCATTCCCTATTTAGTAATAGTTATATATTTTAATTTTTTTTAATATTGTGTAGTCACATTATGATATACATGGATAAAAGATGAATCACATTACTGAGGAACACACCTCAGTATGCTAAGGGTTTGGAGGAGTTTTTATATTTTGAAATTTCCAATCGATCCATTGAAGGTAGAATAAGATGTCCATGTCCTAAATGTAAATTTAGAATATGGTTGAAGAGTGATGAATTTTACAAACACTTGATATTGAATAAATTTCTTACTCAATATTTTTGTTGGATTTGGAATGGAGAATCAAACGTTACAGAAAGGCTGAGAACTAATTTCAATCCATATAATGAGCTCTGATCTTCATCAAAAATGGGAAATAAAATAAAAATCATTAAAATCATGCATTCAAAATTTTAAGACACCAACATAAACATCAAAACATATCAAAATAACCAGTTGAGTGTGCTACAAATTTCAACGTGACAAGTGATGTTTTTGACACTGTAGGACAAGAAGATCAAGATTGTAACATGTCCTTGGATCCTCCTATTGATTCTATAGAGAATAATGTAACAGAAAGATTCACTAATCATATAGATTAATTTCATTGTTTATTTGATGATGGAAATCATGATTTGTATAGTGGATGTTTGAAAAATTCAAAACATTATTTTATACTGAAGTTTTACCATATCAAATTCCCATGTGGAATTAAAAATAAGGCAATTTCCTTGATATTGGAATTGTTGTGTGATGAACTTCTTGAAGCAAAAATCCCTGAGTCTTTTTATGATATGAAAAAAGTTGTTAACATTCTTGGTCTGAATTATAAAAAAATACATGTGTGTCCCAATGATTGTATGCTTTATTGGCGAGTGGATTCAAGTTGACGGAATTGCAAAAAATGTTCTTCTTCTAGATGGAAGTCAATGGGTGATATTGGAAGTCTGAATCAATATACTACTATAAAGAATAAGAAAAGGAACATACCTAAAAAGGTTTGGCATTGATTTCCTTTAAATCCAAGATTGAAAAGATTATTCATATCATCAAAAACCACCGAACACATAAAGTGCCACTCTGTAGATAATAAAAATGATGGGTTAATGTGACATCCATGAGATTCAAAATCGTAGAATACATTTGATTCATTACATCCAGATTTATCATCTGATCCTATGAATGTTCAATTAGGACTGGCTGCCAATGGATTCAACCCATTTGGGACTTTGAGTACCGTTTATATCTTTTGTCCACTTATTTTGATCCCCTACAATCTACCACCATTTATGTGTATGCAACAAAATATTTTATCATTTTGATGATTATTCATGAAAAACAATTTCTATAAATGATATTTATGTATTATTTCAACCATTAATTGAAGAATTATAGGATTTATAAACAAACAGTGTAGAGACATATGATGATTCTTCTAAAATAATGTTTAAAATTAATTCTACCCTAATATGGACCATTAGTAACTTCCCTAGACTTGGGAATTTATCTGGTTGTAACACTTGCATGGGTTGTTCTTGTCTTGTTTGTGAAGTTGATTTTGAGCCCAAACGGCTACCTCATAGTATAAAATTGTTCTTCTTGTGCATCGATGATTTCTTGATGAAACTCATAGATTTCAGCTGAACATGTCAAAATTCAATGGTTTTATTGATCATAGACCACCTCCAAAGTTGTTAACTGGTTCTAAAATATTGGTACAACTTGGTAATGTTGGAATAAAATTTTGAAACATGCTTCATTTTAATGATAGTGGGAATATAATTCAAAGTGAATCATCAAGTGAAATTAGAATGGAACAGTGGAAGAAAAAAAAATATATTCTTCAAACTTCCATATTGGGAATTTAATTTTTTGCGGCATAATCTTGATGGGATGCATATTGAGAAGAATGTTTGTGAAAACATGTTCTTCACATTGCTTAATGAGCATGTAAAGTCGAAGGAACATCTAAATGCTCGGAAATACTAATAAGAAATGAACATAAAACATGATCTCAGGCAAGATGAGAATGAAAAGTATGCTCCTGAAATTTTTTGCAATGAAAAATTGGGATAAAGACACATTATTTAGAATTTTAAAGTATGTGAAGGTATCTAATGGTTATTCAAGTAACATCTCAACATGTGTTGGCTTAAAGCATCATAGGTTACAAGGATTTAAATGTCACGATTCACATGTTTGGTTACAACGGTTAATACCATTGGCATTGCATATATTATTACCTAAAAAGTTTATTGTCGTTGTGATCCAATTATATACATTTTTCAAACAATTTTGTGAGAAATATATACATAAATTTTATCTTGAAAACCTTATGGAGATATTTTTATTGACATTTTGTGCAATGGATATGATCTTTCCTTCATTATTTTTTACTATCATGATGCATTTAACTGTACATTTGGTTGAGGAAGCTAAATTAAGAGGCCCTGTACATTATCGATGGATGTATCCAATGGAGAGGTACATTATTTATATTTTTTTAGTTAAGTAAACAATTCTAGGAAACTAATTAAATACCTAATTATGATTTTTTATTTTATTTCATAGATATGTTGGGAATTTGAAATGATACGTGAGAAATATAACTCATCCTGAAGACTATTTCTGAAATTTATTTAGCAGAGGATTGGATTAACTTTTGTTTTAAATATTTGGATGATATTGAGACAATATTTAATTGAGTTGGAAATGTTGATGAAACATCTAAAAAATCTAAAATACTTGGGAAATCAAAAATATTTCATGTTGTTGGACAATCAGTTGGGAGGAAATCAAGTATTACACTGATAGAAATGGAATTATTACAGGCACGTAGATTTGTGTTTTGATAACAAGTGAAATTGTATATCAATTTATTAAAGAGTTGAGGATAAAAAAAAAGAGATAAATGAGAGGCCGAACACTAAATGAGAGATATAAAACGAAAGATATTAATTGAGAGATTTTAGAATGATTTTCATGACTTGTATGTTCATAAATATTGCAATAAATATGGATATTAGGTTGACACATATATTTTTTTAAATATAATAATGTACATTTATTTTTTTAGATCATTAATACTAATACTCGAGCAGATTTTTTAGAATATTTTAAGTTTCACTCTTGGGGTCCTCTAAAACAAGTTATAAAGTTTGAAATGTACAACGTAAATGGCTTTAGATTTCATACAGTTGATCAAGAAGAGGGGTTGAAAACATAGAATAGTGGTATATTTACATTTTATAAAGTAAGATATTATTGATCGTTGATTGATATTATTGAATTAGACTACCAAATTCATTTATCAGTTGTTTTATTCAAATTAAGTTGTTTCGATATTATCAGAGGTGTTAAAAGAGATTCCTTGCAATTTACTTTTGTGAACTTCTCTCGCTTGATGGATGTTGGTGATCGTGAACTACATGATCTGTATATCTTATCATCAGAAGAGAAGATGTTATATTATTTGAATGATGATGTGGATGAATCGTGGAATGTATCTGCTCACGTAAAACAAAGATATTTGTATGATATGGGTGATCAAGTGGAAGATTTGACCTCTCACATTGAATCTCATCAATAGAAATAAGTGGAATTATTTATCCATCATGATATTTAAAATATTAGTCTAGAAATGGTGGATGATGTGTATGAAGTAATGGATCAAGAAACCAATATGATTGAAGGGGAGAATTATTTTATGTACAGTTATTCATTAATTCATTTACAAACCACTTATTTCATTTGTGCAGTCATTCATTATCATTATTATGTATATTTTGTTTGTTAGTATTGTGCATCTGTTATCATTTTTATTTTTTTTCTGTATAATTTTTTGGAAATATATGTTCTGAACTTTATTTTATTTTATTAGATGATAGGAATTCCAAGGAGGAAGTGGGGCACCACTTCTAGTTCTTCGCAAGGATACTAGAGGGTGACTGTTGTAGGTATAAATTTTAAAATGATTAAATTTATTTCACTTTTTTAAACTATATGTTTGTTCATAAAATATCTTCTCATAAATTATGGAGAAAATTATGAGAAGATCAGATTAATGGAATCTACCCAGAGAGAATATAGTTATCCCATTGGATTCCTATGGGGTCCCTATGGATAACATCGTGAGATTACAAGGACAAATTCATGGCCAGCTGGTCGAGGATCTGGTTTCCCTTATGATTATGTATGATCATTGGATATTGTGGAGAAATGTCAACTTGAAAAGAAAAGTGGATGTAAATTGTGGTTCTTGGATTGATTTTATGTGGTTATGAATTAAGTGGTGGTTGTAAAAGTGTTAGAGGTTGTGAGGTTTGGTGGTGATGTTTTGAGTTTGTTGTCACTCTTGTTGTGAACCCATAGGATGGGCATGTGTGTGGATATATATATATATATATATATATATATATATATATATATATCTGTGTGTGTGTGTGTTTGGGTGTGTGTGCATTGTATGTTTCTTTTGATTTCTATATGTACCCCTCCCATTTTAGGTGTTATATGAACTTTGGTGGTGATGTTTCTATTTGGTTGACACTCTTATTATGTACCCATAGCATTGGCATGTATGTGGATATATATATATATATGTGTGTGTGTGTGTGTGTGTGTGTGTGTTGTATATGTCTTTTGATTTCTATATATACCCTTCCCATCCTAGGTGTTATATGAATTTTTCACATGGTTTTTTTGAAGGTACTGGTACTAGGGCGGAAGAATCAGCTGGATATTTTTATTTCTTAAATCTACCTTTAGCGGCGCTTTAAACCACCACTAGGTAAATGGTCCATATGTAGCAGTGGTCGAAACAGCTACTATAATTTGGTATTTTATAATCTATGGCAGTTATAACTACCTCTAAATACATGAACTGTATAATTTAGTGGTGTCTTTTGCATTAGCAGTGGTTTTTGTTAAAAAAATGTATATATTTTTAGCAGTCTTTTTAACCACCGTTAAACACTTCTCTATTTTTGTTACCATTAATCGGTAGTTGGTGTCGATTTCACGGATTTTTCTCTAGGAATAAATGAATCTTTTTTGGCAGTGGTTATAACCACCGCCAAAAATATTTTCAGTTTTTTTAAGGAAAACCACTGCTAAATGTGTTTAATATGATGGTTTTTAGAAACCACTACTAAATTGAAGAAACCTCCGCATATTGAAAAACAATACCCAATTTAGAAGCAGTTTTATGAATCCACTATAGAAACATATGGAGGTAGATTTATTGTAGTGAATAAACCATACATGCAATAACCTCTAGGGTAAAATAATTAGATTATGATATAATAAAGAAAAAATGTAATGGGGGAAATACACGCCTAACAAGAAAAGAAGTCCCAACCTAAAATAAATGGAATAAATCTAGGAGACACTGGCTACTTGATCTCTAATCTTGATCACTAAATGTGGTTGATGCACCCATGTATCACTATGTTCCACCACAATCATCATTTATCTTTATAACATCTTCGTAATACATGAAACATCTGGGAAAATCCCATATAGGGGTGAGTATATAGATACCTAGTAGAATTCCCTGAAAAATAAAAGGGGATTATATAGATATAAAAATAGTCATCTCATCCTAAAACAATATGGAAATGAAATTGAGTATATATATGCCCAAAAAGAAACCCAGATGATAGGGAAAGTGGATCTCAATCTCATAGACCATCCAAAATTGATGAATCTTCCTAAAATTCCAATAGTCTATCACCTATGCCCAACATAAAATTCAACCTCACTATATTATGTGTGTAGGGTCCAAATCCACACCACTACACTCTATATCCAAGGGAACCACGCTTTGTGGAGGACCCACACCCCATCGTGTCATGAAGACCAGGGAGTACCACACAATAGATAGTGGAATTGTTTCTTGAATAAGGGAGTACTATCTCTACCTGAATAAAGAGTGTGTGGGACAATTCCATGGTGTATTAGGGGGTATCATCCCTATAGAAAGAGGACCCATTCCCTGAATAACGGAGTACCGTCCCTACCTGACTAAAGGGTATGGGGGACCTATGCCCCTATGTGATAGGGGAGTACCATACCCATAGATAGAGGACCTTCACCCTTAATATGGGAGTACTATATCTACCTGACTAAATAGTATAGGGGACCTTAATCCTAAATAGGGGAGTACCATATCTACCTGGAATCTCACTGACGATACTTACAAATCGTTATCATCGTCCAGTGTCACCTGAATAAGTATCATTTTAATAAAATCTTGCATCATATTTCCTATTCCAAAATAAATTCCACCATCAAATTCTATGTGAAAAAACACTCAGGATAGGTTACTCACGGTCCAAAATCCAAGTCCAAATAAAGTATATGTGAGATAAATAATTCAATAAAGGGAATACATGGCAAGTAAATGGGTCTACAAAATGTGTGACCTCGCCTCTTTTCTTGGTCATGTTCTCCAGTAGACATAGCATGTAATCCTTTTCATTCTACATAGAGTGTACGGGCCATACAGGGCAAGAATCATCTACTCATAGCCTTCCCATGTCATCCAGAACATACACCTAGCTATTCTTGGGTACTAGCATATACTCCTATACTCTCGAAATACACTTTGTGTCTAACCGCATGGGGTCATGGGCATGTGCCAGCTAGCACATGGTTTGGTCACTTGGGAGGATCACACAGCATGTGGGTCCGACCATATGTCAAGTGATCCTTAAATTTTATGAAACCCAAGTGCCACAACAAGGGGGATACACAATATGTCTTCTTTCAACAACATAGAATGTTGATAGGTTTTTTAACAGGAATTCCATATCCTTTACATAGATCTTAAGATCCTCCTTTTTTTCCACTACTATCATTGATAAACCAACTTGAACTAGTGGCAATAACCTTTGTCCATCGATTATAGCTATACAATGGTTAGAAATAGAAATTCAGTGATCCCCTCAAAGCTTATAATGTTACACATTTCCATCCAATCACCTTCTCCTTGATCCCATCAACCCTCAGGATCCACGAAGTATCAATCACATCCCATTTCATTTCTTGATCCATCTAAAACCCATTAATCCAAGTTTATTTCATGCTATTACAATGAATATTGGGGTTCAATCATTCCCAATCCTGCACTGCCAATTTCAAACAATGACCTTGTAGGCCAATGGTGAATAACACGATCAATGGAGAAGGGGAAACATAAGAAAAAAGGTGAAATCCTCATTTCCCAAGAGTTCATGGATAATGATCATATATTTGGGATATCCAGGGTGACAACATGTCATAGAATGATTTAAATTGAATAAAACTATTTAATTCATCAACGGGGTCAAGAAATGGGTGTGTAATATCCAACATGAAATAAAGAAGATAAAATACATGCTTTCAAATTTGAATAAAGGGGGTAGAAATAGAAAATGTTCAGTTTTACCTCAAAAAAGGATCGATAATTAGTGAATAACACATCCATCAAGGAAGAAGAAGACATGTTACATATGCTACCTCTCAATACACCTCAATCCAATCTTTATTCGTCATCTGGTGCTGATTCTACAATAAGGATCACTTTTAACCTCCTATAAGATCTCTTAAGGGTGATTTGGATAAACCTTCAGAAATGGTAATAAGAGAGTATTTATAGAGGATTTTAATTAGGTAATTTTATAAACTAATTTATTTATTTATTTTAATTAAACATACCAACCAATGTCACCCTCAATCGTATATCTGGAACCAACAAACCTTAGGTCATTAATGGGGTAAACCCCACATCATAGAATCAACTTTCATCTTGAATTTTGGATCTGAGTCTCTTTTTAGGATTTATTCCATTTTCCAAGAAAACTATGTGCACAAGATGTTAACATGTTTCATATCTTTATAATAACAATTTCAGGCCCTATAGGGCTCTAAATATCATGTTGTCTCATCGATTTTCTTAAAATATATTCATTTATATATTTAAAAATCATATAAGTAAAAAATAGGGTCACTAAGTTATTCTCCACTTTAAGTATTTTTGTCCCCAAAAAGTGTAATCTAGAAAAAATGGTTGGGATACAAGGTATGGATCTAGATCTCCCACTACCAACAACTCTTCTACCTAATACCGTGCTGCCAAAGTACATGAACCAAAGAAATGGTCCATCATTATAGGATCTACTCCTGCTGATCCTCGTTCACCACTAGGTACTCTGTGAAGTTGGATCCATCCTTGATGTCCAACTCACCCAATTCAATTACATTCATATGATCATACAAGTATCTCCTAATCTATGAAACATGGAATACATCATCCAACCACTCTAACTATAATGGAAGTGATAAGAGATAAGTAACCTCAACAAACCACCGTGGGATATTGAACGTCCTGATGAACCTCGGGGATAGATTTATTCCCAGACTGAATATATGTAATCCTTATTGTTGGGAGACTCTCAAGAAAACATGGTCTCCCATATCAAACTCTCAAAACCTATAATGGTGATCTAAATATGATTTATATTGGCTTTGGGATACCCTCACAGGTTCGCCGATCACCTAAATATAATCTATCATCATCTTCACCATATCTATTACAAGAATAGGAGTCACACCAACCCCATACTAGCATAAGGTTGATCTGAAAGGTATACTATACAAGCCTTAAATTATTCTATATCAATTAAAGAGTGATATATCTTGTCATAAGAAAAATTTACCAATGGAAAGTGATCCTCCCAAATCTAGCCAAAGTTCCAAACAAAATCCCTCAAAACATCATCCAACACCTAGATAGTGATAATGGTTTTCCCATCAGTCTGGGGGTGAAATTTCATACTCATCTACAGCTAGGTCCTAAATGACTCTTCAAGGCCTCTCCACAATCATAACATGAATTAAACTTCATGATCATAGACAATCATCGAGGGTACCCCATAGAGTCGGATGATCTCCCAAAAATATAACTTCAGCAAACTCTCCACCAAAATCACCTCTATGATAATAATTAAATGTGCCAAATTGGTCAATCATCCAAAAATCACCAATATGGAATCGTGGCCTTCTAGTTTACATGTAAATACTATCACAAATTATATGGATATTCCATCATATTGCCTATCTGGGATCTAAAGAGTTTGTGCGAACCCTGCATGAAACTAGTTCTTATCCTTCACCTATTGATATATGACACATTGAGAGATGAACTCGAAAACATTCTTCCTCATTCCATCCCACCAAAAATACAGTTGAAGATCACTTCACAACTTCCCTAAACAAGAATTTATAACTAATTGAGTTGTTTTAAACTCCCTTATCATCTCCACTTTCATCATGACTAGAACCACCATCTTTCACTAGAAAAGGAAGACATGCTCTCCTCCTTTAGAAAATCCATCTGAAGAATCTCTTTAGGATATCTGTTCAAGAAGAACAACACAGTTGAATTCTCTCAACTAAGACTCCCTCACATGATGAAGAAGTAGAGGATTCAACACCATCAATTAAAGATAAGATTCACTCTTATCCTCCACTAGGGTCATCTACATAAAATCCAACTGGTAAGATGCCTCGTCCACTAGGTGTGAATGATAATTCATACTAAGAGAATCATCCACCACATTTAACTTCTTATGAGTATATATCATCTTGAAGTTATAGTCCTACAAGAACATCAACCCATTCCTCTGTCTTAGGTTAATATCACTCTTCATTAACATGTACCTAATACTTTGGTGGTTTGAGTGAAATAAAATGTACTTTTCTTGAATATAGTGTCTCAATATCTTTAGAGTGAAGAATACAACTAAAAAATCTTGGACTGGAGTCATGTATTTGTGCTCAGGGGTTCTCAACTACCTCAACCCATAAGAAATCATTATCTGCCTCTGCATCATCACATAGCCTATCCCAGCTCAATAGGCATCGCAATACAAAACATATTCCACACCCTCACCCTGTACTCTTAACATAGGAGTAATGGTAAACCTTAAACTAAAATTCTCAAAGGATCTTTAACACTAAATGATCTAGATAAATTACATCCTTTCCATGTTAGGTTGTTCAAATGGGAAATAATCCAAGATAATTCTTTCAGAAACCTTGTATAGTACCCTGAAAATCCATGAAAAATCCTCCTCCTCACATGCGCTCATGGGTGGATCCCAAGAAAACACTACATCAATATTATCCTAGTCCATATCTAGACCATGATTTGATATTAAATTCCCTAATAAGTGATCCCCATAGATCCAGAATTGGTTTTTTGAAATATTACCATGAATTTGGTGCTCTAAAAGTAATTTTAGGTATATTCTTAAGTGCTTTGCATGCTCCTTCTCTAACACAGCGTAGATGAGTATTTCCTCAATGAAGAAAACCACAAATCAATCCATGTTTTAAAAGAATATCTGGTTTTTTGAATCCATAAACACAATGGGGGAATTTGTTACACCAAAAGGAATCATCATGTACTCATTGTGTCTATAACAACATCATAATTCCAGTTTCAGAATATCAACCTCACAAACCCTCAACTGGTTGTATCTAAACATGAGATCAATATTTTATAACAAAATAGATACTTGAAACTTATAAAAAAAGTTTTTAATACTCATCAGGGGGTAATTATTCCATATCATTTCCTAGTTTTGGTGATTATAATAAATAAAAATTTGTTTCCACTTTTCTTCATTTTTCAAAGATAAAACCGGTGCTTCCTAGGGGGACACACTGGGTATAATAAAAACCTTATATCAAAGGTACTCCAACATCACTATCATCTCCCAGGTCTTGGTAGGGTACATTTGGTATGAATTAGAAGATATCAGTGTGGTATCTGGGTGAAATTCGATGTATAACTCTATCTCCCACCTCAAATGTAGTTTAAGAATGTACTTGGGGAATACATCAATAAAACCCTCCAAAATTTAACGAATCCAAATTATTGAATATCCTGATATGATAAGGTCTAAACTATCAAAACTATAGGTGATGGGTTTCATCTCCCTTATCACAAGACCCACTCAATCATCTATTAAATCTCTCTCGTCCATAAAGGAGAATCTAATCCCATCCGTTTAAAGGCATCTGATCCCCCTGTGATGTCAGTAGATCTAGGATCAAACTAAGGAAAACTATTCCATACCCAAGATGACTTTATAAGGTTTCATCAAAATGACCATGATGTCCCACATGAAACTCCTTTCACCAAATGATATCTCTCATTGATGGTAGATAAGAAATATCAAATAATTACACCCTGCCGTAACCTCTAGAAAAAGTTGTTGTGCTAAAGTATCAATGAGGAGATATAACTCTTGAAAAAGGGATACATAAATGAATGAGGTACTCACAACTGTGTCTAAAATTGTTCGAAAAAGTTTATAATAAACATATATCCTACCTTGTATCATCTCATGAGCTATAAAATCATTAGAATACATGGCCTATAGCTTTCTATAACCCCATATACTAGCCATCTGAGCCTGCTGTGGGCCACCTAGTAGTGGTGGTGGAAGTAGCCCATAGATTTAGACTCCACCAACATCTCCTCCACCGGGATCCCCACATGATCCTCTTCCAGCTCCACCTCCCTCAAGGATTCCCTATCCAAGCCTAGGAAAGCCCTAGTCATAGAACTACCTCCATCGTGAAGGTCTATCTGCTTCATGTCTGCCCTCTTTTACTCAATAGGTAAGGTAGTCACTTTCCATGTGACCACACCTACCATATATATATATATATATATCAATTACCATCTCTGAGAATCCCTAGTCCTCTATGTGATCCATGTGATACATGACCACGTGCCTAAGTCTAAGCATGGGTATGCCTCATGTGACGAGACCTCAATATTTGTCCCCTGCTCTCCATTGTAGATGAATCAACCTTACGATTCCCATTGTTGGCACCAACCGCCCGCTCTCCCATTACTAGAAAGATATATATAACTAGAGATTTGTAAATTACTCCTTCCTAGGTAGGGAGATATATAGAAATGATTATGTCCCTGATGTCTCTTCAGAGATCCTTCTCAAACTTTCTTTCCTACAAGAATCCATCTTGCACCATGTTAAGGGAATAACATGTATGTTTAGTAAACCTCATTATATATTGATCTATTTACATAATACCCTGATTATATCCTATAATATATTGAATAAGAATTGAAAACAATCATGAAGAGTGAAAACATATAATTAATTAGGGTATACAAGATCTTGAAGACTCAGATCACCGAATTAATCTAATCCACTGCTTCCTAGGTATATGGATCACTGAGGAATCTTAACGACCTCTATCACTAGAAATCAAGGAGTGTGCTAATCTTATATTCATCCTAATATACCCTACTAGTATAATTAGTTATTATATAGGTGAAGGTTCTTCTATCTACCCACTGGGATAAATGATCTCATGAGATGTCCCCTAAACCAAGTCCTCATCACACTTCAGATCATTCTTCCCAATATTGAATTGGTAACCTAAATGGTTGTCTTTATAGAGGTACCCTGATATTAATCATGATGTACCATAATTACATATATATATATATATATTTGAATCATACTTATGAAGGATGTAAAAAATACTCAATCATATATGATGCATGTACCACTATTCCCTATTACTGATGTCTATGTATTCCAAGTCAGTAAGTTGGTAGTTAGAGTCCTTGTGAATGGATATTTTGGCCATCGCACCAATACTGCATTCCCTAACCTAAAAACTGCACTTGATGCACTTTGGAATTGTTTCCCTAAGTCTTAACAAATACTTATAATAGGAGGACTCTGAACACCATTATAAGGAATAAGCTCCTCTAATATAGCACGGAAACGACCGAACCACTGGTTCCCCCTAGGATGACGAAAGGTCAATCCCTTACAACCCCAAAATATCCTCTATAGTCCGAGGGATGGTGATAAGCATCAATAATTCATAATCTAAAATGGGAATTCTTTCATAATGTATATGTATGTATGTACCCAACTATATCTATGTAATTTTGCAGTGGAATAATAAGAAAATACAGAACATCTTGAGTAAACCATTCATGTAATAACCTCTGGGGATAAATAATCAGTATATGAAATAGGACAACAAAAATGTAATCTGGAAAAATGAATTCCAAATTGGAAAATATTCCCCAACCTGATAATCACTATAATAATGTAAGATGAGATAGACTATGTCCCGATCTCCAATCCCTACCACTGTACGTAGTCAGTGCACCCAAGCATCACTATTCTCCACTATAATCACCATAGATCTGCCCATCATCTACATGAGAAACAACATGTGTGGGTAAATCCAATGTAGGGGTAAGTATATATATACATAGTAGGAAACCCAAAAAATTGAAAGGGAGCGATAGAGAGACACACAAATAGTCAACTTAACCCAAAGTAAGAGGGAAACAAAATCCAATACAGATATATGATAAAAAAGAATCCTATATGAGGTAGAAAGGGGATCTCCATCATACAACCAAGCCAAAAACGATGATACATCTTGTAGTTCCAAAATACCATCAATGATGACAATCATCAAATAAAACCTTTCCAGAATATGTGTGGAGGGGACCACTCCTCACCATTGTGCTTCACAAGTGAGGGAGCCAATCTCCATGGAGGACCCACACCCCATAAAATCTCAATGAAGGTGGAGTACCATTCCGTAGATAGGGGACCTAATCCTTGAATAGGGGTGTACCATATATACCTAACTAAAGTGTATGGGGGACCCATATCCTAGGACGATATGGGAGTATCATACCCATAAATAGAGTACTCATTATTTGTACAGGGGAGTACTATCTCTACCTGAATAAAGGTTATAGGAGACCCATGCCCTAGTGTGATAGGGTTGATCATCCCCATTGATAGAGGATCTGCACCCCAAATAGGGGATCACCATCTCAGACTAAATAAAGAGTATGGGGACCTACGTATTGGTGCGATATGGAAGTATCTTACCCATAGATAGAGGGATTATTCCATGGATAGTGGAGTAACATCTCTAGGAAGAATATCTCTGATGATCCATCCTGATCAATATCATCGACTAGCCTCACCTGAATAAGTTTCAAAATTGTAAAATATCATATCATATATCTTACTCCATAAAAATTCCACCAACGTATTCTACGTTAAAAAAACTCAGTATAGGCTACTCGTGGTCCAAAATTCGAGTCCAAATGAATAAGATACAAGAGTAAAAAGTTAAATTATGGAATACATGGCATGTAAGGGGGTCCACACTATGTGTGAACTCACCTATTAACCTATCCATTTTATCCTATATACCTGTATTAGAATCCATTTCATTGTATATAGTGTATATGGGTCATATACAGTGTGTCTCAACCACTTGTGGCCTACTCGTGTCCTCCTGTCATACACCTGGTCATGCCTAGGAACCGACTAGTGCATGTGTACTCCTAGAGTACATGTAATGTCTAACCACATGGGTTCCTAGAAATATTCCAACTGGTGAAAATATTTTCCACTCAGTTATGATCACATGGAGTGTGGGGTTTTCCACATGGTGTGTGATCCTTAACTTTTTTGAAACCCTATTGTTTTATCCAAGGGTCTACACATCGTGTGTTCTTCATACTACATGGTGTGTAGTAAGTTTTTTCATAGAAATTACAGATCCATTTTCTTTTTCACTTTATTCATCGATAAACCACCTAATATTAGTGGTAATATCCATCAGTCGTCGATTACAGCCCCCCAGTGGCCGAAAATCAAAATATGGAAATCCCCTTGAAGCCTACAGTGCCACATATTTCCCTCCAGTCACCTACAGCTTGATCCCATTTCCCCTTTGTATCCCATATCCAAGCAGTATCACTTGCACCCTGCATCATTCCTTAATACACACTAAAACTTTTTATCCACATATCATTCAGGATACCAAAACATATTCAGGCATTTCATCATTCTCAAACCCACCCAGGTGAAGTAAAATTTCAACCCCATATGCCAATAGTGAAAAAACATGATGAATGAAGAGGGGAAAATCATAAAAACAATGGTGAAATCATCATTGGGCTATAATTCTTTGAAAAAGATCATATACGAGGGATATCCAAGGTGAGAAAATGACATAGGAATATTTAAACTGAATGAAACAATTTAATTCATCAATGGCCTCATGTGAAGGGCATGAAATCATCAACAAGAAATAAATCAAATCAAATCCATGATTTAATAATTTAATCAAGAGGGTGGGAAACACAATTGATTAGTCCTAACACAAAAAGGGTTGATCAACGGTAAAGAATGTGTTCAACTGAAATGAATAAGACCCACTACATCAACTTCCATTCAATCCACCTCGATCTAATAATAATTCTTTGTTTGATTCTGATTCACAAATGAGGAATGCTCTGAACCTCCTCTCGGATCTCACAGGGGTTATGCAAATAACCCATGGAAAATGATCATAATAGGTTATTTATAGAGGATTTTAACAAGGCAATTTAATAAAATAATTTATTTATTTATTTTTATTAATTGTACCCCCCAAGGACTACCTTAAACTCACATCTATCATCGACTAACAATGTGTCATTCCTAGCATAATCCTCATATCCCATAATCAACTTTGGCCTTATATTTATAATCCATGATCTATTTTTTATTTATTCAACTTTTTAGGAAAACTAAATGCAAACAAGATTAATATATTTAATATTTTCATAATATCAATCTTGTGCCCATCAAGCCTCGGAATTTTTTACAAACACAATGACTTTCTATGAAACCGTTTCTTGATATATTTCAATATTTTTCATGGAAAAAATAGGATCACTAAAAAATATCCATAATACTGTATGATTTTCACCATGATTTTGTGAAATCATCAATAAAACCTAAATTTAAACTAGCCAAGATGATAGGGTGAGTAAGGGGAGGAATAATAGACATGAAAAAAGGGGATTCACCTATATTCAATGAAAAGTTTTCATCACTAATCACACCAAACCCATGGGGAAGTCAACGGATTCAAGGAAGAGTCCCTCCTAGTTCAACTTCATGTGAATGATGAAAAATAAGGGTCCCGATCCCTTAATAATTGAAGCAGGGAAAAGGGGGAACTTCATAAAAAAAAATTCACAACATGTGGGGGAATGGATTGCACCACGGCCTGCATTATGTCATGGTGCACTCCATCTATACACTGAGACACTCAATGTGCCAAGATCCATGCTAATAGTACCTCTCAGACTATTTTTCCACCATGGGGCCTCCTAGGTGAAACACCTAGGAGGTAAGGACCACAATTTAGATGATCCTAATTTCACTCCCTCTTGCCTTAGGTCGCTGCCATGGTATATACCAAAATTGAAAAAAATAACTATCCATGGTGTTCTGGTTCGATATTTCACATTGGAACCACCTATCTATACCACTAGGATATATGAATATTGGGGATCCCAGTTATCATCCAAAATAACTAATCTAGGGGAACTAAAGCGTAGTCCATGACATAGTAGACCTCCTAACACCCCAAGTGCCTTCTTATCCTTCCGAATCCATTCCTTAGCCATCATTAACCCCTATAAAACCTCCTAGAATATGACATATTTCCAATAAGATCTATTTTAAATGTTCAACCCCTTATAATTTTGATCTAAATACCATTTTTCAAATTAAACCCCTTAACATAGAAAAAATCAAATTATTCTGACATTTCAGAACCTGAAAAAACTCAAGTCTTTATAGCTTAACTGCTAGAGAACTTCATATCCTCAAGAATCCTCTTTAGTATTTCAACCGTTTACCTGGAAGTATCTCATTAATCAATTTATAACCACTAATTATGTTCTACTCTATAATGTTGATCGATCTTTCACGACACAACTCTAAAAAAAAGTGCACAATTCATAAAAAGTTAAGATACCAATATTCACAAAGACCAAAACACCAAGAAAAATATTCGAGTGCCTTTTTAAACCAAAAAATAAAGTTTTTATTAACAAATTTATTATCTGGAACTTGTTTTATCATATTAAGTTGACCCAAACCAGTACTCGGTGATATAGTGTCAAAAATGCATTCTTTAAAAAATAGATTTGATAGAAAACCACAGTGAACCAAGATAAACTTTTAATTATTTTACACCATATTCATAATTTAAACATTATAACTGAAAAATAAGGGTTGAAAACATAATTGATTAGTCTTACCACAAAAAGGGTTGATCAATGGGAAATAATGTTTTCACTGGAAATGAATAAGACCCACTACATTAACTTCTATTCAATCCACCTCGATCTAATCATAATTCTTTGTTTGATTCTAATTCACCAATTAGGAATGCTCTGAAACTCCTCTCAGATCTTGCAAGGGTTATGCAGATAACCCATGGAAAATGATCATAATAGTTTATTTATAGAGGATTTTCACAAGGTAATTTAATAAATTTATTTATTTTGATTAATTGTACCCCCCAATGACTACCTTAACCTCTCATCTATCATCGACTAACCATGTGTCATTCCTATCATAAACCTCATATCCCAGAATCAACATTGGCCTTATATTTCTAATCCAAGAACTATTTATTATTTATTCAACTTTTTAGGAAAACTAAATGCAAACAAGATTAATATAATTAATATTTTCATAATATCAATCTTGTTCCCATCAATCCTCAGAATTCTGCACAAACACAATGACTTTATATGAAATATTTTCTTGATATATTTCAATATTTTTCATGGAAAAAATAGGATCACTAAAAAATCTCCATAATACTGTATGATTTTCACTATTCTCTTGTGCAATCATCAATAAAACCTAAACTAAAACCAACCAAGATGATAGGGTGAGTAAGGGGAGGAAGAATAGACAGGAAAAAAGTGGATTCACCTATATTGAATGAAAATTTTCATCACTGATCACACCAAACCCATGGGGATGTCAACGGATTCGAGGAAGAGTCCCTCCTAGTTCAACTTCATATGAATGATGAAAAAGAAGGGTCTCAATCTCTTAATAATTGTAGTAGGGAAAGGGATAACTTCATAAAGAAATACACAACATGTGGGGGAATGGCTTGCACCACGACCTGCATTATGTCATGGTGCACTCCATCTATACACTGAGACACTCAATATGCCAAGATCCATGCTAATAGTACCTCTCAAACTGTTTTTCCACCATGGGGCCTCCTAGGTGAAACACCTAGGAGGTAAGGACCACAATTTAGTTGATCCCTATTTCACTCCCTCTTCCCTTAGGTCGCCGCCATGGTATATACCATAATTGAAAAAAATAACTATCCACGGTGTTTTGGGTGGATATTTCACATTGGAACCACTTCTCCATAACACTAGGATATATGTGTCTTGGGGATCCCAGTTATCATCCAAAATAGCTAATCTAGGGGAACTGAAGTGTAGTCTATTACATAGTAGACCTCCTGACACCCCAAGTGCCTTCTCATCCTACCGAATCCATTCCTTAGCCAACATTAACACCTATAACACCTCCTAGAATATGAAATATTTCCAATAAGATCTATTTTATATGTTCATCCTCTCATTATTTTTATCTAAATACCATTTATCAAATTAAAACCCTTACCATACAAAAAATCAAATTATTCTTTCATTTCAAAACCTGAAAAAACTCAAGTCTTTATAACTTCACCGCTAGAGAACTTCACATCCTCAAGAATAATCTATAGTATTTCAACCATTTACCTATAAGTAAATAATTAATCAATTTATAACCACTCATTATGTTCTACTCTATAACAGTGATCGATATTTCACAGCACAACTCTAAACAAACATTTCACAATTCATAAAAAGTTAAGATACCAAAATTTACAAAGACCAAAACACCAAGAAAAATATTTCAGTGCCTTTTTAAACCAAAACATAAAGTTTTTATTAAAAAATTTATTATCTGGCACTTGTTGTATCATATTAAGTTGACCCAGACCAGTACTCGGTGATATAGTGCTAAAAACGCATTCTTTAAAAAATAGATTTGATAAAAAACCACAGTGAACCAAGATAAACGTATAATCATTTTACACCGTTTTCATAATTTAAACATTATAACTCAAAAATAATCTCAAAATAACAATAATATAAGGATTAGTGTCTTTGAGAATTAGTTACATAATAAACTCATTATGACACTCCAAACCCATGTTCTGACAATGTAATTAATATGTTTTCTATTTCTATTGTTATTTATGAAAATAAATATCATTAATGAATTTAAATAAATTAGAACACACAAGAAACATTATATAAAACACTAATACACTACTGAATTACACAAAAAATACTTCTACTACTCTAGGAAACTCATAATAAGATTAAGAAAAACAAATGGTGTTCCACCGAGCAACATAAGAATAAATATTGAATAGTTATCTTCCATTGGGTATTCCACAGTTAGAATACTAAAATATAGAAGAATAATGGAAATTATTAGAATAATAGGAATTTATAAAACCATTTTTGAAGTAGGAGAGTAGCACTGGTGATTTTTTATGTCTTTAATACCCGTAGACATAGGTATGTATACAAATTTTTTATGACCGTTGTAAAATAATTTCTCATTGGGATTTAATTTTAATTGATCACTTCTATTTTTATATAAACATTTTAATTTTATGACCATTACGTATTTTAAGATTTTAAAAAATTAAATGTTTTAAATTATTATTTTTAGTTAAATAATAATATGTTTTTAAATGAACATAATTTTTGATATTTAGATTTTAAATTTATAACATTGGTAATTATACCTTTTTAGTAATCATTGGTGTTTTAATAGTTGATTGCTTTAAAAATATAAAATGAATTTAAATTTTTATTTTTTATTAATGAAGTTAACATATAATATTTTATTTATTAATAATATAACCCTAGAATATAATATGAATAGAAAACTAATTTTAACGTATTAAAAGTATATACATATAAGAATATATATATATATATATATATTATTTTGTAATATATATATATTATTTTGTAATATATATATATAATAAAATAATTTCATTTAAAATTGTAATTTTTTTATCCTTTTTATTAAATTTTTATCAAAAATTGGGCTAAGTACCCTTTGGAACTGAGAGCTACAACTAGGTCCAAGAAATCAAGATCTAATGGAGGCACAACCCAAGAAAATATTGAGCAGTGCATAGACCGTACTATGCTTAGTCAGGGCTAGGTCGCGAACGAACCTGGAGTGTAGGATCCTAATCGAGAGTGTGTAGGGGTTGGGCCAATTCCCAGGTGGCATCCCATGTATAAGGATCCCAATGTGTGTGCTAGTGATTTTGGAGAAATTGTTTCATGCTCAACCTTATAAGGTGGTCCCAAAAATCATTCAGTTTCAATGTGGGATGGTTTTTAAAATGCAGGATCTAATCCTAGCCATTGATTTCCCACAACCACATCCTATTCATCCACCTCTACTACTGATCGAACCCCTCCTCTAAAAATATTAGCATTTTATTTCCACCACTGGATCGAGTTAATTTGATCTGATTCATCCATCCAACTTTCCTACTGCCTCGTTGAATCATGTCACACTGTGGTTGAGCCGCCAGTTTTGTTCCACACGTCAGGTCTATCATGGAAAAATATCGGCCCTCCAATCATGCAGCTTCAATCATGGTCATCCCCAATGTTTTCTATTGATCAGTATCTACTTAAACAAGCTAGGTTTAATCTCCATCTATTTTGTGAATTAGTCTAGATGTCGGTCTTCCTTTTTCCCAATTCTACTATTCTTCTTCTTCACCAATGAGCTAGTAGAAAACAACCCATCAATTCTTCTCTCTTCTCCTATATTGCTCTCACTCTCCCTTATGGCCTGAGCTACTTCAAATATATTGTTTTAAGATCTCAACCCTACCCATCGACTTCGACTAAAACTTTAGATTAAAAAACCTATATATATATATATTGTAATCCTTGTTTGATCCTATCAATTATACAAATGTGTCCAAACCCAAGGCCAATTTACCAAGGGGTGTGTTTTTTTTATTTTAAGAAGACATACTTTATAAAAACCCTTTTTTCACCTCAATAGCATCTGAACCTCACCACCCAAGTTCCCCCATTTTCATGTTACTTGAATTTCTAGAAGCCCCAAACCCCTTTTTGATCTAAACCAGATAAGGGTGTATTTTATTTTATCAAATTAATTTTTTCTTATAAAAATTTACATGTATATGTGTATATATATATATGAATATATACACATATATAAATTATTATTTTTAATATATATACATGAGTTAAGGGTTTTTGTCTTAAACATTATTTCTAAAAATTATGTATGTAAGTGTTCATCAAGTTATTTTATTTTAAAAAGTTATACCTATATGTATATATGTATATATGTATAAATTTATACATACAACTTATTATTTTTATAATTAAAATGTTATGGTTTGGGTTTTAAATTGTTTTGATAAGGGATTGGTTATTTGAAATTATTTTGTAAGGATTTTTTAATCTTAACAAATTATTTTTTTACAAGTTATATATATGTGTGTGTGTATATATGTATATATATACGTATATAAACATTAATTTTTTGAATATATGAGATTAGGGTTCTATTTTTAGAACATAATTCCTAAAACCTATGGTAGTAATGGACTGTTTTATTTTTATTAATTGGGTTTGATTAAAAAAATTTGTATGTATATATGAACATATATACATATAAATATATATATGCATCTTTATTTTCAGAATTTATTGGATAAGAGACATGTTTAAAATCTAATTTCTATGTGTATGGATTGAAGCAGTTATTTCACTACCTCAAACAATATTCATTATACAAGATATACTATGTATATAAGTATATATAGATTGTATATAATTCTATATAACTTGATATTTTCATATGTTATAAAACAAGATTTTTGTTTTAATTTTTTTTTTCTATGTATGTGGCTGGTATAAATTTAGACATTATTAATTATATATTGTGTTTTAAATTTTATATCTAAGATAATATTTTGAAAGATAAATATTTTAACAAAGGTTTTTATTGTGTTTTCAAAAACATCATTTTATATGTATGGTATATGTATATATATTTATGTTTATATGCGGGTACAACTATCTATTTTCTATATATGTGTTATAAGGGATTTGATTTGCATGATTAGTTCTAAAACCCATGGTTTGAAAGGGTTTAATTACTTTCAATTTACAAGAATTTTATTCATATTTTTGTGTATATATAATTATATATACACATATATATACATATATATATTTATACACATGTAAGTATATATAATTTTTTATATCCATTTTATGAATTTATCAGAACTAAAAATATAAGGGTTTATATTTTATCAAATGATTTTGTTCTGTAATGATGTGAATATATATATATATATATAAGATTTACATATGTATATGTATACATGTTAAACCTTGAAAAAAATGTTTTTATTTAAAAATATAGTTTTCTTATGTGATTATAATTCCAGATGTAAAATGGAAAACAATAACAAAACCTTGTTTTATTATTATGGGCCTTAAAAAATTTAAAAGATATATTATTTAGATACAATAGATTATTTCATCTATATAAGATATTATTTTATGAGTAAACACTTAGTTTTAAAAAATATTCCATGAATGGCTTTGGGTTAAGACAATCATTTTATGTGAATCTCTAAATTGTAACATTTTATGTGATAATATTATCATTTCATGTGTAAAGGTGTTTCTTCTTATCCATACATGTCATTCATAAACTAAATATGGTCATCATTTAAATTATAACTAACATACCATGAATTTTTAGAATAATGGAGTTTTTATTACATAACCCAATTTATTTTGATTTACAAATAAATTCATTTATTTCTAATATGAGATTAAATTTTATGATATTTCATTGAAAATTTTATGATTAGTTTTATGTTCAATTTTGACACCATTCAATTCATTACTCATAATTTTTAGTGATTATGTTTACATATTGGGGAAATTTGTAACTCCCTGATCCCGGTTGCCAGAGTTGGTGCATTATTACATAACATTGGCATGATCACAAGAAATATCAAGTATCGAAAGACTGATTAGTTTAGTAGCCTTGGATTAACTAGATACATTCATAAAGTTTACATTACATCATAAAGAGAAAAACTAATACAACAACATATTTTCTTCATATCCCCTCATATTACCCCTGCAGGTCATTCATAAATTACTTCTTTACATCCTGGGAAAAATAAGACATTGAAAGGGGTGAGCTCAGATGCTCAGTAAGGATAACAATATAGCAGAAACATTCATAAATAAGCATAAACATTTAAGGAAATGTATAGCTAAAACAAAATCCTTTTAAACTTGAACTTCAGTATAATATGGAAACGATAAAATGAAATAATTCCATTTAATTATTCACATGGAGATTCTATTAGTCGAATAATCACATGCAATATCAATAACCACTTTCATAATGATGGAATTCATAATGCCAGACTATCATAACTACGTAGCCAAGGCCTCAAGCCAAGACTATAATTAATATTTTGTTAAGGCCTCGTTCTAAGACACTAGTTTGTCTCATGAGACCTACCGATGCATCGAGGAGCTATAGCGAGCTCCACCCGTCACTTATTAGGTCCAATGCATTCCTCATATGAACAGGTTTCAACCTAACATAAACATACGTATTAAAACTAGCATACGAAATGTCACTACTTTCACTATAAACCATTAATGGTATAAAATTAACACATCCACAGTCAAACATATCACAAAACCTTCAATACAATATGGAAGTTTTGTATCATAATAAATCAACTTCAAATAAGCTTAAAATCCATCAAAGGATGTTGACATAGATGAAATGAAAACTATTTGAGAGAAATATCTATTTTTTTGAAATCATTTAAAAGTCACATAATTATAAAATAAAACATTTACTTTTAAAATATCCTTATAAGCTTGTAAGGGAAGCTTATAAGATTTTATAAAGGCGGAAAATATCCGCACCCACCGTATAAGTTAAAAAAAGAAATTCTTACCTTAATTCTGTCGAAAAGGTTAAAAAGGACCTTTTTTGGAAAATGACAGAAAGATTCCTTTATAAACCTCTTATAAAAAGTCAAACAAGGGTATAAATTACTTTAACCCATATTCTGTAAAATAGAATGAATGTTTTGAAATACATTTTCAAGAAATATGGATGTGGATGATAAAGAGGTCCTAGTAGATAATTACGTATAAACAACCTCGGATAATGAAGAGATTGTGAAATAACCCTTACCTTGTACTTTTCCTTAGTTTATGGTATGTTAACCTCATGTATAATAGTTAAAACATTGTTATAAAATTATACAAGATCCATATACATAATTATGATATCATATATGATCTTCTAATAATGCTTTGTTAATAATACTTTTGTATTATCGTCGTTTCGGGTGTTAACTTACACGTTTTATTTTATATGTTTTGTTACATAAGTCATGTTTGTTATGGAGAGGTTGTATATTATTCATATACAGAATGATATAAAGTTATTAAACATTACTTTTAATAATCAAATGAGAATTATTCTTGAATGGATACGATGGGGAATGAATCTCATTGCGTTCGTGGAGACGGTAGTCCGTACGTACGCACGAGCGACAATATCATCCTTTTGATATTAAAATAATATATTATTGGATGGTATATAATATATATAGAATAAATATCATGTTATATTTATTATTTACATGAATTACACATCATTATTACACCCATACAAAAAATAATATATTGAATAACAATTACACCACGACGTGGAGACGGTAAGCCGTACGTACGCACGTATGGTGACATTTCATTCAAAGGATGGATAGAATACTGAATATGGTTGTACCATATTTATAAAAATATCATAGTATATATTATATACTAGAGTTATTATTTTATAATGGGAATAACAAAGAAATAAGAAGTTGAAGAAGAAAGGAACTTGAAAGAGGGTGGTGAAAACATTACCTCTTCTTCGGGTCCTTCCTTTTGATTTGGTCAAAAGGGATCCATAAGTTGGAATTATGATCAAACTAAGGCCTCTAGGTTTAAGTGAGGGAAGTTGAGAGAGTATTTGGGATGGGGCTGTCCGAACGAAAAGGCTTTGAAAGTGTGAAGAATTGGTTATAAGTGGTGTCCTTTTATAAGGGGGAGGAGGGGCACCTTAGGAAAATCTAAAAATATTATTTTATAATAAATTCATATTCGGTTTATAATGGCTCCAAAGTAGATTATTTAAAGTTTAAGGTGGTGATGGGTCTAAAACCACTCAACCAATAGAATTTATACAGGTTTGGGTCATTATATTAACCTTATATTTTAGTTTTAACTCTTAGTTAATTAGTTTGACACTTACCATGTCACTTTGTATTTTTATATTATATAGTTAAGAAACTTACTATATACCTCCAAGAGACCCCCAAGTGGTCAATTAATGATAAAAATATCATTATATAAGTCTCTTGGCCGAACCTTATATTTTTAGGAATTGAATATAAATTAATAATATAATATTTGTTTGAAAAACTCTTTTATGTCAATTTTGACACCATTGGGTATTTTGTTCTTGATAAATTTATAACAGCATTATTACTTCGAAAAAAATTTATATAAAAAATTATAATATGTCATAGTAACCTATAAAATTATTTTAATTTATAAAAAGTCTCAAATTAAATTTATTTGGGTATTTTTAATATCAATTATCTTAATCTTTCATTAATATGGTAATTACTGCATGATCATTGTTTAAAAAAAAAATTAAATTATTTAATGTATAAAAATTATAAATAAAATACCATTATGTAGGAAATTTTGTTTTTATTTCTAATGAATATTTATAGTCTCAAATATAACATATATAACCCTATGTAAAAATTGTTTTTCTAAAAGATATATGCTTATGTCATTTTTGTATTTACTTACTTAATTAATATAAAGTGTCATTATCACTTACAAGTGGATCCATGGGGTCCCAAAATCGACTCAAAGATGACAATGGTAGGAAATGTATCAACAAATAGGGTTAGGACACATTTTAGGGTAATTTATTATTATTATAATATTATTTTTTTACCCTTATTTACCGGATTTACCCTTTAACAATGGTAAATAAAATATTTACCGAAGTAATTATTCAAAATTTCTAAAAATTCAAGTTACCTATTTACACAATTTAAACATCCTATTTCCAAATATGGAATCCATTTTTCCAAACTCAAAACATAGAAGTGGCAGAAATTAATTTAAAATTAATTCCCACTGTCAAAACAAAAAGCGTGTTTTAAATAAATAATAACTATCAAAAGATTGATACTTGTTTATGTCCGATTTAATTGTGAAATTATGTACAATGACCAAAATTGTATTAAATGGTAAAAATATATTCTAAATATACTTTAAAATCACTCAAATTCATAATTTATCACTAATAATTATTTTGATTAAAAAATTTGTTTTAATAAAAAATTAGTAATTTTCACTATTCATCAAAATATAAAAGTTATCCAAAAAGTACCAAAATTTCATCCTAGGATAATTTCAATATTCCGAATCCAAAAATGAAGTCCATTTTGAAAGATAAAATGTATAAAATTTCAAAAAGTGGGTATTACTATTCATAACGACTAGTTTGATTGGTTGCGGCGTGTTAGAATCTCGAAGTTGCGTACAACACATACTACTATATTATTCAAAGAGAAGCATACCATGGAAGCTTGGGGTGTTATGTTTCCCCTCCTTCAAATAATTTCATCCTCGAAATTTATAGAATATTACTGCATAAAAAGACTCGGGTGGTTCTTCATCATAAGTTCCTCGGGTTCCCACGTTGCCTCTTCAATTTTATGGTTTCTCCATAGAACTTTTACCAGACGAGTTGTCCGGTTTCTCAGCACTTGTTCTCTCGTATCAGGAATCTTAACAGGCTCTTCGAAATAAGACAGATCCGATTCTAGTTCAAATTCCTCATAAGTGAGTACATGCATTGGGTCAAGCATGTATTTTCTAAACAGTGATACGTGGAACACATCGTGAACTTTGGAGAGATTTGGCAGCATTTCCAAACGGTAATCTACGACCCTAATTCGTTCTAGAATTTCGAAAGGACCGATGTACTTGGGACTCAATTTACCTTTCTTTCCAAAACGTATAACTCCCTTCCATGGATATACCTTCAAGAAAACATGATCTCCCACTTAAAATTCCAAATCCTTACTTCGGTTTTCAGCATAGCTCTTCTGCCTACTTTGAGCTACTTTGATGTGGTTTTGGATTAGCTTAACCTTTTCCATCGTTTCCTCCACCAGTTCTAGGCCTACAAGTTTTCTTTCTCCAACGTCATCCCAACAGGTTGGTGTGTGACATCTCTTTTCGTATAATGCTTCATATGGTGCCATCCGAATACTTGAATGGAAGCTATTGTTATAGGAAAAGTCTACCAGAGGTAAATATTGATCCCACATACCCTAAAAGTCAAGTGAGAAAGATCTCAACATCTATTCTAAGGTTTGAATAGTCCGTTCTGATTTTCCATCTGTTTGAGGGTGGTAAGCAGTGCTCAAATGAAATTCAGTATCTAAGGCCTTCTGAAGACTCTTCCAGAATCTCAAAGTAAAACGGGGATCTCGATCTAAAATAATCGATATGGGTACTCCATGAAGTCTCAAAAATTCATTAATATATAGTCTTGCTCGACGTTCAAGTGGTAAATCATCCCTTATAGCAAGAAAATGTGCTGACTTGGTAAGACGATCAACAACGACCCATATTGCATCATTCCTTCTAGGAGTCTTTGGTAGTCCCATGACAATGTCCATAGTGATATTATACCATTTCCACTCAGGTATGGGAATAGGTTGCATGACTCCTCCAGGTTGTTGCCTTCCATATTTCACTTGTTGAAAAACCATACATCTTGACACAAAATCAGCAATCTCCCTCTTCATGTTGTCCCACCAAAAATGTTCCTTTAAATATCTATACATTTTGGTGCTCCCAGGGTGTATAGAGAAATTGTAAATATGAGCATCATCTAACAATTCCCTTTTTAAATTAGGTATATCGGGAACACAAAGTCTCTTCCCAAATTTCAAAATTCCTTCTTCATACACAAAGTCTCTCAATCTTCCCTCATTCACATCTTTAATCTTCTTTTAAAATTATTCATCATCAGTCTGAGAACTCTTAATCTTTTCTAGTAAAGATGGTTTGGCAACCATTTGAAAAAAATCACTGATGTTTCACCATCCATGGTTATTCCCAAGTCCATATTTACTATATCCATAAAAATTAGATCCCTTTCAATTCTCATATTGTTCAAAACTCTATGATATTTTCTACTCAAAGCATCTTCCACCTTATTTGCCTTCCCCGGGTGGTAGTGTATCATACAATCATAATCCTTGAGTAATTCAAGCCATATTCTTTGCCTCATGTTGAGTTCTTTTTGTGAGAAAATATACTTCAAACTCTTGTGATCAGTATAAATCTCACATTTTTCACCATAGAGGTAGTGTCTCCATATCTTCAAAGAAAATATCACAACTTCTAACTCATGATCATGAGTAGGATAGTTTTGCTCATGAATTTTCAACTATCGTGATGCATAGGCAATAACCCTATCATTTTGCATAAGGACACAACCAAGTACTTTCTTCGATGCATCACTATAAATAACGAACCCATCATTCCCCGATGGTAGAGTCAATATAGGAGCATTGACTAATCTTATCTTCAGTTCTTCAAAACATTCTTCACACTCTTTTGTCCAAACAAATTTAACCCCTTTACGTGTGAGATTTGTTAATGGGTTAGCCAATCAGGAACAATTCTGGACGAAACGTCGATAATAACCTGCTAAACCAATAAAACCGCGTACCTAAGTTATACTCGTAGGTTCTGGCCATTATTGGATTGCCTTGGTCTTAGAAGGATCAATAGAGATTCCATCTTTAGAGACAATATGGCCAAGAAAAGAAATCATCTGAAGACAGAATTCACACTTACTAAACTTCCCATATAATTCATGTCTTTTCAGAGTCTTCAAGATAATGCGCAAGTGATTTTCATGATCTTCGTAGCTTTTGGAGTATACCAAGATATCATCAATAAATACCACCAAAAATTTATCTAGATATTTCTTGAAAACTCTATTCATTAGATCCATGAATACAGAGGGCACACTAGTCAGCCCAAAAGGCATTACTGTAAACTCGTAATGCCCGTACCTAGTTCGAAATGCGGTCTTCGGAATGTCTTCCTTATTCACACACAACTTATGGTATCCAAACTGAAGGTCTACCTTTGAAAAGTATTGTGCTCCATGTAGTTGGTCAAATAAATCATCAATGTGAGGTAGGGGATACTTATTCTTTATTGTTATAGTATTGATCTCCCTGTAGTCGATACATAACCTCATAGATCCATCTTTCTTTTTTAAAAAAAGAACAGGGGATCCCCATGGAGAAACACTAGGTCGAATAAATCCCTTATTACTCGATTCCTATAGTTTTTTGTTTAGTTCAACTAATTCTATAGTGGACATTCTATAAGGGGTCTTCGATATAGACCTTGATCCAGGAATTAAATAAATGGAAAACTCAACTTCTCGTTCTGGAGGATGTCCAGGTAAATCTTCTGGAAACACATCTACATATTCTTTCACAATAGGTACATCCTCTATTTGAACATTAATTTCCTCACCCATAGTCATTTCATTCTCTTCCTCCCCAATAATTGAATTTAGTTGAGCTACAGGGGGTGGATCTAGATAAGAATTAGGTGTTAATGATTCTGCTCTAAAGATAAGGTGTTCCTTATCATCATCATCAAAAATCGTAACCTCCTTCTTCTTACAATATATTTTCACATCATAGTCCAAAATCCAATCCATACCAAGGATTATATCAAATTCAGTCATGGGTATGATGATGAGATCAGCAGATAAAGAACATTTATATTCCCTAATGGGAACGGATCCACAGAATGTTGTAGCAATGATATTTCCTTTAGGAGTTTTAACTGACAACTCCCTTGTTAAATCAAATTGGAAATATCTAATTTTCTTAGAAAACTGGGACAATATGAAACAATGTGATGATCTAGAATCAAATAATGCATTTTCTAAACTTGAGGAAACCATTAAATTACCTGCCACCACGTCTTTCGGAGCTTCTACCTCAGCAGTAGTGATAACATAATCTTGGCCTTGATCCCATGGCCTTTTCTGAGGCAAGTTCCCCTGATGATTAGGACATTCATTTTCATAATGTCCCATGTCTCTACAATTACAGCATTCCACGTTGATAGCAACTCTATTTCCCTTGCAATCATGAGCTTGGTGGCCTTTTTCACCACACTTGTAACAGACTCCCATTCCTTTTAAGCAAGTACCAGGGTGTTTCTTCCCACATTTACTATAGGATGGATTTTCAACTTTTCCCTTCTTACCCTTATTTCCATTTCTAGATTGATCAGCAGATCTATTCTTCTCTTGCTTTTCTTTAAAGTCATAAGATTTAGAGAATTCCTTTTCTGTTTTGATAGCACATGAGACAATGTCTTCGTACGTCAAGAAGGATTGTGAGAATAATGATCGATGAAGAAATGGTTTTAACCCATCAAAGAAACGATCAATCATACTTCTTGGGTTATGTATTTAATCTCCACCATACCTTGCTAACCTTGTAAAGTTAGCCTCATACTTTGCGACATTCTCATCCTCCGTTTTCCTCAGACTCAGAAATTGCCTTTCCATATCGCTCGATGGTCATGAGGAAATTATTTTCTAAAAACAGATCTTTGAACTCCCTCCATTCCATATTTGATACTTCATTATCTTCCTTCATGTTTTGAATCAATGAGAACCGTTGATCAGCATCTTCAGTGAGGTGGTAAACTGCCATGATAAATTTTTCCCTTTCACTACTCCCCAAAGCCTAAAATATTTTCTCTAGGGAACTTATCCATTGCTCAGCTACCAATGGATTTTTACTCCCATTGAATGTTGGTGGTTGTTTCCTCATGAAGTGATCTAACATTGATTCTCCACGTTGTGGATCAGGGTTCTCCATACAGGTAAGGTTATTATTCAGAACCTGAGTGAGTTGTCCCAGTATGGTGATAAGCTGATCAGCACCAGTTACATCACCAGCTCAACTATAATTCTCTTGAGTAGGAGGGAATGTAACGAACCGTTTTTTGAGTGGATAAAATGCGAAGGTTTTTGAACATTTTCTTTTATCAGTGGGTCAGTTTTAAAACCGAACTTCGGAATGAGGTTCCGAGGTTTGGAGCCGTTTTAAGCGGTGATATCAGACTGCGCGCAGTAGGTTTAACCGTGCGGGTTGGCCGTGTGGGGTACCCCCGGGTATCCCGTAGCAGGCGCGCGGGCTGCACACGGTGTTTCTGACGGTGCGGATAAAACCTTGTGGGTTGGGTGTGTTTTAGTTTTTGTTAAAAATTAAAATAAAGGAAAATAAATAAAAAAAAAATTAATTAAAAAAAAAACCTAAACTAAACACACCTCCCTCACCCTCACTCAACCCGCGACGCACCCCCTCCATTCTCCCCCGGCGAGCTGCGCGCGACCCCCCCCTCCACGGCGCCACCTCCTTCCCCGTTCTTCCTGGTTTTTCTTCTCGGCTTCTCTCCGAATCATCAAGGTAATCACTTCTCTCCCTTATCCTCCCCGTTTCCGGCTTCATTTTGACCTAATCGGCACCCGGTGAGGTACGGCCTAACCCAAGGGCTTAGAGGTGATCCTGTTTTTTGTCTTTCTCTTATTCTAGGTCAGCGCGGAAGGTTCGTTGGGACACCTTGGCGTGCGTTCCGGCAACCGCCGCCGAAGGCGAAGCGGTTCTGGTGGTTTCGGATCGTCGTAATGGTTTCGGGGTGAGGTTTTCACCTTTCCCTTTGTTTTGCACTTGTTAAATTTGGGCTTTTGATGTTTATGAGCCCCAACTTGATGTTGGCAGTGCGTTGAGCTCGCGGTGTGGGTTCGCCTTCGTTTTGGTTTGTCGCCAACACCCGAGGTAAGGGTTTATTATTTCTAGTTGGTTTTGCCTGGCTTAAATTGGTTTATCTTTGTGTCCTAAGGTTCGTAGTGGTTGTCTTATAGTGCGTTGGAGGTTTCGGTATGTTTTCAGGTTACCGGAGTTTAGGCGACTCACATGCGCAGGCATAGGTACGTATTTATATGTACGTGGGTTCCCCCGGCGTGCGTATATTTGTCCATGGCAGCGAATTTACACACGTACGTGGCTAGTTGTCCCCATTACATATATAAAAAGTGCCTGTGCGGGTGAGTGGAGACAGGCTTGTGTGTATAAGCATATGTGTAAGGATCCTCTTGCGCACGCTCATGGCCATGAGGAGCGTGTGCATAGGGGCTAGGTGTCCTTATACATATGTGAAATCACATATGCCTCGTGGGGGAGCAGCTGTGACAACTTTAGTTAGAAAGCGCCAAGAGCCGAAGTGGACGGATGGATCCACCTTGAGGTAGGGTCCCTCTCCTTGCCCTTTTAAATTTAAGTAAAGTAATAGTGAGTTTAATATTGCACTTAGCATTTTAATTATGCAAGTTTAGTTCCGATTAAATGCTTCTGTGCAAATCGTGTGAATTACAGGAATAAGATTAAAGAGTTTGTTTGGTCACTAAACTAACGATTTAATAATAAAACCCCTCTTTCGAGGTGCGCTGCCTTCAATCTAAAAATGTAGCAATAGAATTTCATGATTTCCTTTCCTATTTTTTGGCTTATTAACTTTGTTAAGTGTTGAATGAGTTTTAAAGTAAATGCTAAATATCACTAAATGAATTGTTTGATAAAGTAATGACATGTTTTCTAATAAAACTCCTCCAATGGAGGTGAGCTGCCTTCACAATAAACGTGTAGTAGCAGATTTCTTTTTTTTGTGATTGCTTGCTTAAAAGTCTTATAACACTTTATGCTTGAAATTATACTTGATCAATGGCATGCTTTTACTTGTACCATCTAACGTCATTAATCACCTAACATAGAGGCATGTTGGTGCCATATGCTTTTGTTTACCTTCTATTGCTCGTGCAAGTTCTAGAATGTTGAAAAAGGATAGTTAATTATGAGAATTGATTATAAAAAGTTGAGATCTGATTTGGATAACTAAATGTGAAGGATTAATCATGAAATGAGAATTACATTGATTGATTAATTAAGTGATAAATGAATGAGATTTTGGGTCCTAGACATGGCGTTCTAGATCAACTTAAAATCTGGGTTTAGACATGGCGTTCCTCCCCAATGGTTATCCAAGCTTGTGATATAGGGTGTTAGACATGACGATCTACACTGAATGAGATTTTGGGTCCTAGACATGGCATTCTAGATCGACTTAAAATTTGGGTTTTGGACATGGCGTTCCTTCCCAATGGTTATCCAAGCTTGTGATATACGGGGTGTTAGACACGGTGATCTACACCAAATGATTTTCGAGGTGTTAGACATGGAGATCTACACCAAATGTGATACGGGGTGTTAGACATGGCAATCTACACCGAACGAATGATAATAATTATTTATGAAAAGAATGAGAGATGTGGGTGAAACTCGAGTGAATTGTGATCAAATAAAGAAAGGTAAGAATGAGTAGATTTCCAGTCTGAGTTGAAATGATAAGTGAATAAATAGAGTAAGTGAGAAAAATGATAAAAAGTGTTTTTATGCTTGAACCAAATTTACTTGTGTTGTTCTAAACAGGTTCTCATCCTGGATATGGGCTGAAGCAGGTAGTGCCGCCAGGTGTCCTTTCTGGAACCTGGACGGGCGTTTATTGTTTGCATTGTGTCATTATTGTTCGAAAATACCGGCACCTTGTTTAATTATATTTTCATGGTCTAGAGTGGGCTAGACCCCGGTGGTTCCGGCCTACTGAGATATATATCTCACACCCTACTCGGGCCGCCATTGCACTGGGTACCCGAGTAGATTCCATTTGGTTGCAGGACCTTGTTGTTGCTGTTTCTTGTACTTGGAGTTAGGAGAAAAGGACCGAGTTGGGGCTCGGGATGCTCATGGAGATCGCCCTCAGGGCTTGAGACTTTTGTTCATTTACTTATTCATTGATGTGTGAGTATGTCGCGTGATTTAATGCTTTCATTGTATCATTAGCATGTCATGCATGCATCTCTTATATAAACTGCCGTTCGCTAAATTTATTCAAACCTTATAAATGAAGAATGTTTTCCGCTGTTTTCTTATTATTGTTTACACAACTTCCGTTGCTGTATTTTTGGTCCCTTTGTTCCTATGATAAGAGGGTATAGTCTCCCCCCTGACTTACCTTACACCCTCGCCGCTAGTCGGCAACCTCTGGCGTAAGGGGATACGCGCTTGAGGCCATGTCGCGGGCCGACTCAGGTGACCCGGGTGTCCGGTTTAGGGTCGACTTGAGTTGGTTCGTGACAAAATGGTATCAGAGGGGGTTTCTTTCTTTCCATTGTCTTACTGTTTTGGGATTGGTAGACATGAGATTAGGAATGTGTCGGTGCTTGGGTAATAGCCGTGTCTGGGACTGATCACCCCACGTACGGTAAATGACCAAGTGGTCAGGGCTGGGAATTGATGTTCATGTTGTTTGCTGTTACAGTTGATGTGATTTCACCTTGGGTGAATGTTGTACTTTCCACTGCTTATTTGTTTATGAGGAGGTTTTGAAAATTTTACTTGGCCCGATATGGCTAGTAAATTGCATTGCATGCATCATATTAGACACTTATAGATTCACATGTCATGCATATGTGCCATGCCATGTAGTTGCATTAGTAGGATGCCTGCTGATTTTGATTGTGTGCCTTGGAAATATGTCATGTCTGGATTTATTTAGAACGTCTCTTTAGAAAGCATTTTTCAGTGATAATTAACATGTTTGGGTGATAACATGTCATGTTTTCTATCTTGCTTGTGTGTCATGCTCTTTGTTATAGCATGTTTTAGTGATTTCAGCTTGTTAGATTGTTGCCTTGTGTTAGCTGTTTGTAGTGGCTTGTTAGCTTGCTAGTAAAAGCTTGGTTGCTTTGGCTGAATATGTGGGTTGCGATTACGACGGAGCCAGTTTTCCATTGTAAGTAGTATGGGCGCTTTATAATTGGGAAAAGGGTAAACTTTGGTTTCAAACCTTTAAAAGAGGGCTGCTAAGTTAAAATGTTAAATGAAAAAAAATTGATTTGATAAATGGGAGCGAAATGCCAACGGTAAGGTGTATGGGCGCCTTATCGATTGGTAGGTGGCCACCCATGTGACTGAACCTTGTTAGACCATAGTGTGTTTGAAAATGATTATTAATATAAAACTATTGCGTTTTGTTTGAGATAGTTTTGTGTGCTTTTAAACATGCTCAACTAGACCCGAGGAGGCTAGTTGGGGCACGTCCTTATGGAATGAACTGATATGTGGTTGCTTTTGAAGAACCTGAATTGAATAAATGGGACCCTCGGGGTCGCCTCTTTGTTAAAAAGGAATTTAGATGCTAAATTACCTGTTTATGCTTGGATAACATTATGTGTTAAATTTTTAAAGAGGAAGTTGGTTATAGCTTGTCTGTTTTGCCATGGGGCATTGTTTGAAAACCAAGTAATTAATTTTGAAATAGTAATTGTGGGTTGATTAAAATTCTTTAAATGTTTTAAATGTTGAAAGGAATTAATGAAGTGGATAAAACGGAAAGGGGTTTTTGAGCCTAGTAATCCTTGTTTCGCGTGACCAAGAGTTAGGGTCGACGTGTGTGATTCGTAAGGGACTAGCCCGTGCTAGGTAGTACCCTTAGAGCTTGAGTTTCCTTGTTTTCGGTGTGAGCTTATGAGGTGGTGATCGTAGTTCGAGGAACGCCACCCGTGCGTTAAAGTGTTTCAAAAATAGCGCGCCGGTGAGCAACTAGTTCTTACGACGACATGGACACTCCTAAGGTGGGTAGTGTCGCATGAGTTTCTGTTTTCATGTCAGTGCTTTCTTGGCAGCACGACTGTGATAAGGTTGGCTGTGTGCACAACTCTTTAAAAACTCCGTTAGTGCGGGAAGAGTTTCAGCGGTTAAGCTTGGACTTATATGAATGCCTCGGGTGGTATAGGCATCAGAGTTGGTCCGAATGATCTTCTCAGCGAGCTTGGTTTAATCTTAGTGTACTCTGCTGGATGAGACGAGCATGTCCCCCATCTTGACGTCGTCTTGGATACACTAAGATAGTGTCGGTTATACGCCGCGCTAAAGTTTAAAAGTTGTTGGTTTGTTTCGTAATCTCTCTCTGGTTGTGTGTGGGATGCACGGTTTCTTGGAGTTACGCTTCGTGCTGAGGCACGATAGTTTTATAATAGTCTTGTGATGGCTTGACTTGCGAATGTCACCAAAGGCCGTGTAAGGAATTCGGTGTACGCGTAGTTGATAACGGAACAGTTTTAAAAGCATGTCGTCTGTTTAAGGGCGAGTGTGAATCTTGGGTCGGCGATGTCTTTCGAGGAAATCTTGTGTGACCAATTTTAGTTGGTCGATCGTGATTCAACCGTTTTCTTGTGTTGAGGTCCCTATAATGGCCTTGGATGTAAGCTCTGCTTTGATGTTTCAGTTGTAACGTGAGCGTTGGCTCGAGTTGTAAAGTCTTAAGTGCAGTTTTCTTAGAAAGTGCTTAAAGGTGCATTGGGCGTTGGAAACACAATGCGACCGGTTGAATGAAACTTCAAAACCATTGTAGGTCGGGTGATGTTTTCGTTGTTTTCCGAATTCTTCTTGGGGACGAGAAGTTTTTTTTGGTGGGTAGTTTGTAACGAACCGTTTTTTTTGAGCGGATAAAATGCGAAGGTTTTTGAACTTTTTCTTTTATCAGCGGGTCGGTTTTAAAACCGAGCTTCAGAACGAGGTTCCGAGGTCTGGAGCCGTTTTAACCGGTGATATCGGACTGCGTGCAGTAGGTTTAACCGTGCGGGTTGGCCGTGCGGGGTACCCCCGGGTATCCCGTAGCAGGCGCGCGGGCTGCACACGGTGTTTCTGACGGTGCGGATAAAACCGTGCGGGTTGGGTGTGTTTTAGTTTTTGTTAAAAATTAAAATAAAGGAAAATAAATAAAAATAATAATAAAAAAAAATTAATTAAAAAAAAAAACCTAAACTAAACACACCTCCCTCACCCTCACTCAACCCGCGACGCACCCCCTCCCTTCTCCCCCGGCGAGCCGCGCGCGACCCCCCCCCCTCCACGGCGCCGCCTCCTTCCCCGTTCTTCCCAGTTTTTATTCTCGGTTTCTCTCCGAATCATCAAGGTAATCACTTCTCTCCCTTCTCCTCCCCGTTTCCGGCTTCATTTTGACCTAATCGGCGCCCGGTGAGGTACGACCGAACCCTAGGGCTTAGAGGTGATCCGGTTTTTCGTCTTGCTCTTGTTCTAGGTCGGCGCGGAAGGTTCGTTGGGACTCCATGGCGCGTGTTCCGGCAACCGCCGCCGAAGGCGAAGCGGTTCAGGTGGTTTCGGATCGTCGGAATGGTTTCGGGGTGAGGTTTTCACCTTTCCCTTTGTTTTTCACTTGTTAAAATTGGGGCTTTTGATGTTTATGAGCCCCGACTTGATGTTGGCAGTGCGTTGAGCTCGCGGTGTGGGTTCGCCTTCGTTTTGGTTTGTCGCCAACACCCGAGGTAAGGGTTTATTATTTCTGGTTGGTTTTTCCTGGCTTAAATTGGTTTACCTTTGTGTCCTAAGGTTCGTAGTGGTTGTCTTATAGTGCGTTGGAGGTTTCGGTATGTTTTCGGGTTGCCGGAGTTTAGGCGACTCACCTGCGTAGGCATAGGTACGTATTTATATGTACGTGGGTTCCCCCGGCGTGCATATATTTGTCCATGGCAGTGAATATACACACGTACAGGGCTAGTTGTCCCCATTACATATATAAAAAGTGCCTATGCGGGTGAGTGGAGACAGGATTGTGTGTATAAGCATATGTGTAAGGATCCTCTTGCGCACGCTCATGGCCATGCGGAGCGTGTGCATAGGGTCTAGGTGTCCTTATACGTATGTGAAATCACATATGCCTCGTGGGGGAGAAGCTGCGACAGCTTTAGTTAGAAAGCGCCAAGAGCCAGAGTGGACGGATGGATCCACCTTGAGGTAGGGTCCCTCTCCTTGCCCTTTTAAATTTAAGTAAAGTAATAGTGAGTTTAATATTGCACTTAGCATTTTAATTATGCAAGTTTAGTTCCGATTAATTGCTTCTGTGCAAATCGTGTGAATTGCAGGAATAAGATAAAAGAGTTTGTTTGGTCACTAAACTAACGATTTAATAATAAAACCCCTCTTTCGAGGTGCGCTGCCTTCAATCTAAAAATGTAGCAATAGAATTTCATTATTTCCTTTCCTATTGTTTGTCTTCTTAACTTTGTTAAGTGTTGAAAGAGTTTTAAAGTAAATGCTAAATATCACTAAATGAATTGTTTGATAAAGTAATGACATGTTTTCTAATAAAACTCCTCCAATGGAGGTGAGCTGCCTTCAAAATAAACGTGTAGTAGAAGATTTCTTTTTTTTTTTGTGATTGCTTGCTTAAAAGTCTTATGACACTTTATTCTTGACATTATACTTGATCAATGGAATGCTTGTACTTGTACCATCTAACGTCATTAATCACCTAACATAGAGGCATGTTGGTGCCATATGCTTTTGTTTAACTTCTATTGCTCGTGCAAGTTCCAGAATGTTGAACAAGGATAGTTAATTATGAGAATTGATTATAAAAAGTTGAGATCTGATTTGGATAACTAAATATGAAGGATTAATCATGAAATGAGAATTGCGTCGATTGATTAATTAAGTGATAAATGAATGAGATTTTGGGTCCTAGACATGGCGTTCTAGATCGACTTAAAATCTGGGTTTGGACATGGCGTTCCTCCCCAATGGTTATCCAAGCTTGTGATATAGGGTGTTAGACATGACGATCTACACTGAATGAGATTTTGGGTCCTAGACATGGCGTTCTAGATCGACTTAAAATTTGGGTTTTGGACACGGCGTTCCTTCCCAATGGTTATCCAAGCTTGTGATATACGGGGTGTTAGACATGGCGATCTACACCAAACGATTTTCGAGGTGTTAGACATGGCGATCTACACCAAATGTGATATGAGGTGTTAGACATGGCGATCTACACCGAACGAATGATAATAATGATTTGTGAAAAGAATGAGAGATGTGGGTGAAACCCGAGTGAATTGTGATCAAATAAAGAAAGGTAAGAATGAGTGGATTTCCAGTCTGAGTTGAAATGATAAGTGAATAAATAGAGTGAGTGAGAAAAATGATAAATTTTTTTTTTATGCTTGAACCAAATTTACTTGTGTTGTTTTAAACAGGTTCTCATCCCGGCTATGGGCCGAAGTAGGTAGTGCCACCAGGTGTCCTTTCTGGAACCTAGACGGGTGTTTATTGTTTGCATTGTGTCGTTATTGTTCGAAAATACCAGCACCTTGTTTAATTATATTTTCATGGTCTAGAATGGGCTAGACCCTGGTGGTTCCGGCCTACTGAGATACATATCTCACACCCTACTCGGGCCTCCATTGCACTGGGGTACCCGAGTAGATTCCATTTGGTTGCAGGACCTTGTTGTTGCTGTTTCTTGTACTTCGAGTTAGGAGAAAAGGACCGAGTTGGGGATCGGGATGCTCATGGAGATCACCCTCAGGGCTTGAGACTTTTGTTCATTTACTTCTACATTGATGTGTGAGTATTTCACGTGATTTAATTCTTTCATTGTATCATTAGCATGTCATGCATGTATCTCTTATATAAACTGCCGTTCTCCAAATTTATTCAAACCTTATAAATGAAGAATGTTTTCCGCTGTTTTCTTATTATTGTTTACACTACTTCCGTTGCTGTATTTTTGGTCCCTTTGTTCCTATGATAAGAGGGTATAGTCTCCCCCCTGACTTACCTTACACCCTCGCCGCTAGTCGACAACCTCTGGCATAAGGGGAGACACGCTTGAGGCCATGTCGCGGGCCGACTCAGGTGACCCGGGTGTCCGGTTTAGGGTCGACTTGAGTTGGTTCGTGACAGGGAAATAGCTACATGGAGTGCGTGCATTGATAAAATATCCATTTCTTCCACTAGGTACCATTTCTAAACAATGGCATAAACTAGATCAGTTTATGAATCAAAATACATAATTCCATACTTGTAAAACACTTAACATAAATTGAACTATTTATGGATATAATCCATAATCATAAAAAAAATTTCATTGAGGAAGTATATACTCATAAACCCTTCATAATGGTTTGTAAGGAAAATGGAAATTATCCTAAGTATATCCCCTGGGAGTGTCTTAACCAAGAGTGCATCAAGGCCGGTTGTCGTGCACCAGTTCCCGTTCGAGTCTAGCTCAAAGCAGTGTTTTCAGGCTTTACCCCTAGGTACATCTATGCCAGAGCCGCCTCTACCTGCTCGTATCCAGACAGGGATGTATTACTCAGAAAACTCACAAAATTTATACAATACAAAAATTCTAGGAAGCTCTTATATACTAATCCTCAAATTCTATCTTAGGTTTATGTGCTCTAATCAGAGTTTACCTAAATCTAGCTTCTAAGGTTTGTACTAAACTTCCTCTGATACCAACTGTAACACTTCGACCCCAGTTTCCCAGAGTCGGTGCATTATTATATAACATTTTCATGATCACAAGAAAGATCAAGTCTCGAAAGACCGATTAGTTTAGTAGCCTTGGATTAACTAGATATATTTATAAAGTTTACATTACATCATAAAGAGAAAAACTACTACAACAACATATTTTCTTCATATCCCCTCATATTATCCCTGCATGTCATTCATAAATTACTTCTTCACATCCTGGGAAAAATAAAACATTGAAAGGGGTGAGCTCAGATGCTCAGTAAGGATAACAATACAGCGGAAACATTCATAAATAATCATAAACATTTAAGGCAATTTATAGCTAAAACAAAATCCTTTTAAACTTGAACTTCAGAATAATATGGCAAATATAACATGAAATAATTCCATTTACTTATTCACATGGATATTCTACTAGTAGAATAATCACATGCAATATCAATAACCACTTTCATAATGATGGAATGCATAATGCTAGACTATCATAACCACGTAGCCAAGGCCTCGTGACAAGACTACAAATAAGATTTTGTCAAGGCCTCATGCCAAGACACTACTTGGTCTCATGAGACCTACCGATGCATCGAGGAGCTATAGCGGGCTCCACCCATCACCTATTAAGTCTAATGAATTCCTCATATGAAAAAGTTTCAACATAACATAAACATCTGTATTAAAACTAGCATACGAAATGTCAATACTTTCACCATAAACCATGAATGGTATAAAAATAACACATCCACAGTCAAACATATCACAAAAAATTCAATAAAATATGGAAGTTTTGTATCATAATAAATCAACTTCAAATAAGCTTAAAATCCATCAAAGGATGTTGACATAGATGAAATAAAAACTATTTGAGAGAAATATATATTTTTTGAAATCATTTAAAAGTCACATAATTATAACATAAAACATTTACTTTGAAAATATCCTTATAAGCTTGTAAGAGAAGCTTCTAAGATTTTATAAAGGCAGAAAATATCCGCACCCGCTGTATAAGTTAAAAAAAGACATTCTTACCTTAATTCTGTCGAAAAGGTTAAAAAGGACCTTATTTGTAAAATGACAGAAAGATTCCTTTATAAACCTCTTATAAAAAGTAAAACAAGGGTATAAATGACTTTAACCCATATTCTGTAAAATAGAATGAATGTTTTGAAACACATTTTTAAGAAACATGGATGTGGATGATAAAGAGGTCCCAATAGATAATTACGTATAAACAACCTCAGATAATGAAGAGATTGTGAAATAACCCTTACCTTGTACTTTTCCTTAGTAGATGGTATGTTAACCTCCTTTATAATAGTTAAAACATTTTTATTAAATTATACAAGAACCATATACATAATTATGATATCATATATGATCTTCTAATAATGCTTTGTTAATAATACTTTAGTATTATCGTCGTTTCAGGTGTTAACTTACTCATTTTCTTTTATATGTTTTGTTACATAAGTTGTGTATGTTATGGATAGGTTGTATCTTATTCATATCTAGAATGATATAAAGTTCCTAAACATAACTTTTAATCATCAAATGAGAATTATCCTTGAATGGATATGATGGGGAATGAATCTCACTGCGTTCGTGGAGACGGTAGTCCGTACGTACGCACGAGCGACAATATCATCCTTTTGATATTAAAATAATATATAATTGGATGGTATATCATATATAAAGAATCATTATCATGTTATATTTATTATTTACATGAATTACACATCATTATTATACCCATCCAAATAATAATATATTGAATAACAATTACGCCACGACGTGGAGACGGTAAGTCGTACGCACGCACGTATGGTGACATGTCATTCAAAGGATGGATAGAATACTGAATATGGTTGTACCATATTTATAATAATATCAAAGTATATTGTAGATACTGGATTTATTATTTTAGAATGGTAATAACAAAGAAATAAGAAGTTGAAGAAGAAACTAACTTGAAAGAGGGTGGTGAAAACATTACCTCTTCTTCGGGTCCTTCCTTTTGATTTGGTCAAAAGGGCTCCATAAGTTGGCATTATGATCAAAATAATACATCTAGGTTAAAGTGAGGGAAGTTTAGATAGTATTTGGGCAGGGTGTGGCCGAAAAAAATGGCTTTGAAAGTGTGAATAATTGGTTATAAGTGGTGTCCTTTTATAAGGGGGAGGAGGGACACCTTAGGAAAATATAGAAATATTATTTTATAATAAATTCATATTCGGTTTCTAATGGCTCAAAAGTAGATTATTTAAAGATTAAGGTGAGGATGGGTAGAAAACCACTCAACCAATAGAATCTAGACAGGTTTGGGTCATTATATTAACCTTATATTTTAGTTTTAACTCTTAGTTAATTAGTTTGACACTTACCATGTCACTTTGTATTTTTATATTATATAGTTAATAAACTTACTATATACCTCCAAGTGACCCCCCAAGTGGTCCATTAATTATACACCTATCGTTATATAAGTCTCTTGGATGAACATTATATTTTAGGAATTTAATATAAATTAATAATATAATATTTTTTTTAAAAACTATTTTAAGCCAATTTTGACACTATTGGGTATTTTGTTCTTGATAAATTTATAACATCATTATTACTTCTAAAAAATTTATAAAAACAATACTAATATGTCATAGTAACCTAGAAAATTATTGGAATTTATAAAAAGTTTCAAATTACATTTATTTGGTTATTTATAATATCAATTATCTTAATATTTCATTAATACGGTAATTACTGCATCATCATTGTGTCATAAGTAAATTAAATTATTTAATGTCTAAAAATTATAAATAAAATAAAATTATGTAGTAAATATTTTTATATTTCTAATTAATATTTACAGTCTAAAATATAACATATATAACCCTATGTAAAAATTGTTTTGCTAAAAGATATATGCTTATGTCATTTTTGTATTTACTTTAACTTAATTAATATAAAGTGTCATTATCACTTACAAGTGGATCCATGGGGTCCCAAAATCGACCCAAAGATTCCCATGGTCGGACATCTATCAACCAATAGGGTTAAGACACGTTTTAGGTTAATTTATTATTATTATAATATTATTTTTACCCTTATTTACAGGATTTACCCTTTAACCATGGTAAATAAAATATTTACCGAAGTAATTATTCAAAATGTCTAAAAATGAAAGTTACCTATTTACACAATTTGGACATCGTAATTAAAAATATGGAATCCATTTTTCGAAACTCAAAACACAGAAGTGGCAGAAATTAATTTAAAATTAATTCCCGCTGTCAAAACAAAAAGCGTGTTTTTAAGAAATAATAACTATCAAAAGATTGATACTTGTTTATGTCCGGTTTAATTGTGAAATTATGTCCAATGACCAACATTGTATTAAATAGTAAAAATATATTCTAAATATACTTTAAAACCACTCAAATTCATAATTTATCACTATTAATTATTTCGATTAAAAACATTTTTTTTAATAAAAATTTAGTAATTTTCACTATTCATCAAAATATAAAAGTTATCTAAAAAGTACAAAAATTTCATACTAGGATAATTTCGATATTCAGAAACCAAAAATGAAGTCCATTTTTAAAGATAAAATCTATAAAATTTCAGAAAGTGGGTATTACTATTCATAACTGCTACTTTGATTGGTCGCGACGTGTTAGAATCTCGAAGTTGCGTACAACACACGCTACTGTATTATTCAAAGAGAAGCATTCTGTGGAAGCTTGGGGTGTTACAAAATTTGTTTATGCTTCATATGAATATTAGGTTTATCTTTAACCCATTCATACAAAGAATGCATTGTACCTAGTAAGTGATGAGTGGGGATCGCTATACCCCCTTGATGAATCGGTAGGTCTCATGAGACAAACTAGTGTCTTGGAACAAGGCCTTGAGGGTATGGTATGTATGATCTTGGCATTAGGCCTTGCGTCACGACCCATCCCCTGGGGTTCATGACATGAATACCCCAATCCTGACTCCCGAAGGCCAAGGGCTGGTGACTAGAGCCAATGCCAATAACCTGCAAGTGGGAGGCATTTTCTAAGGACCTGTACACACACACACTCACAACCCCAAAAAACAAAGTAGAAAGGGAAAAAATGTATGTCAATAAGACTAGAACTGAGAGTATAAAGTATAAGATGAAAATAAAGGGTCCAGAATATAATCCCAATAAAGACAAGATAAAAACAAGAAAGTACAAAGGCCTCTGAAAAGTTCGGTTGTAGAAAACCCTAAGTGAAGGGTAAGTGAAGAGTAGATTCGGGGAGCTGTGGGAGTATGCCCCTCCTATCTATCCTCACTGGGTACCACCTTTTCCTGGACCACGAAGGTCTCCATCAAAGCGTCGATCATCTGCATAAGACACATCATGTACGGGGGAAGCCTGTGTAGGGGTGAGTAACACAATGCTCAGTGGGGATCCCAAAACACATAAAAAACCACCCATGAAAAGCACACATGAAGTAAAGGACTGCTCACATAGGTTAAACCTAAAGCATAGAAAGAAAGTTCATCAGCCATAAATATGAACATTTTGTACTGTTGAGGGACTTATCCCTGATGAGTCACTGACTTCTGTTGGGCCACTGAGGTCTGATCATTTTTCGGGCCACTGAGGTCCTCTCGGATACTCGTATGTCAGGACAATGAGGTCCACATAGCTACTAAATTATGGGGCCACTAAGGTTCACGTCGCTACTCTTCTACCGGGACATTTCGTTCTACACGACTATTCATTTTCTAGGCCACTAAGGTCTGCAAGGCTATTCGTCTACGAAATCACTGAGGTCTAGAAGACAATTCGTTTAATTCCGGGAGAATCTACTCTTCAAGTCATCGGCCATCAATAAAAATCCACATAAACTCAATTGGAATATACAAAAACAATAGATCTATGGTGAGGGTCCCAACACCACAAATGGTTTATTAATCAGATGTATGGTTTGTGAGTTATGATAGGTTTACTGAGACGGGATTGATTGGGTCTCGGTCTGATCCGACCTAGTTGGACCGACCTGAACTAACCCAACCTGGCCTGCTGGGCCTGGCACAGACTTACTAGGTCGTGGCTCCAACCCACTGGACCACTCGGCCACCCAGGGCGGCCCGCCTCCTCCTGCCCGACCCACTAGGAGAAGGCCAGCATGCTCTATCTGGATGCAGTGGTGGGCTGCATCTTCCGAACACCCTGCGGGTCACCGTAGGGTCCTCAATCGTCATGGTCTAGCTAGAATGCATCCCCTCAACCATGTTACATGGCACAGCTTCCGCATCCACATGTGCCACCACCGTCAGACGTTGTCAGCGGCCCGCTCCACCACCTACGACATCCACCGTGGGCCACCTTTTTTCTGTTGTGGTGCGCCGACCATGTGCTACCTTCACACCATTATCCCCCTCTATCCCTGAAATTCCCCTCCTAATATGGCGCCCTTCTGGATTCATGGTCCCGCACCACCATGCCATGTGCCTCCTTCCACATGCTGCTGCTTTTGCATGCCGTTGTCGCCAACCTTCGAGATGGCGGCCCCATGTCGTCGCGGACTCCTATAATTGTATTGGTCTGCTACCACCATGATCATCCTCCATGTTGTGAATATTGAGTTGATTCAGTGACATATATTGGAGAAATAAGGAACTGGAGGAGAAGCTTACATTAACACCCAAGGTGGACGTATCGTGCCTTGTTCATGTTGGCCTTGATCCGTACACATAAGAATTTAAGGGAGTCTAAACGAAGATGTTAACAAAACATAGGTTTAACCTGGATCCATTTTTTGATGTATTATCCTAGAATCAAACCCATCCTGCAAGAAAAAATGACCCACAGATCAACCTGTTAGTGGATTTATCGTTATTTGTTGTCTAGGATAAAAGAACGGGGAAATCCAATTTACAAAGAGAAACCCCCTACCTAATGTTGGATTGCTCGTTTGTGATGATTGGTGTCATTGCATTCATCTTTACACGATCCATCGTTGGAGGCCTTTTGTCGATTTTCATTTTCCAATGCCAAAGATCCAATGGTTCAGAGTGATTTTAGAACATGCTAATGATCGGTTCCTGGTCAATCCATTGAATATAGAAAACACATTTCTGTTACGTTGTGTTTTAGCACCATTATTCTATTTCATTTATGAAATAGCATTTCGGTTATTCCTGGTTGAAAAATATGTTATGTTAAACCATTTTCGAAAAAAATAAAATAAAATAAACATTAAGGATTATTTTATTTTCCTTAAGAAAAATATTTTGTTTTATTTTTTTTTCATGTCTAAAAACTAACTTTTTCCCTTGACCCACACCGGTCGAGGTTATGTCCTTACTTAGGTAAGGTCATTATTTTAGACACAATGGTGCCCTATTATTTTTAATTCTGGCACCCATTTAGATGTTTTCAAAACTACCTATGAGTTTTGTCTTAAATAAACTTAAGAAAAAGTTTGAACAATTGTTCCGGGATCAACAGGCCTCGGAATCAAGTGTCGTCTAAGAACCTAGTCATGAAATAATCCAATATATTTGAAAAACAATTAATGGAATTATGGTATATTACATTACCCCCACCTCTATGGATTTACATCCTTGTAAGCCAAAACAAAGGATAAACAAACAAAAAGGGGTACTGAGCACAGATCTGAACCTCCAACTCCCAAGTTCTATCCTACAAATTCATGTTCTACCATAGAACACGCACCAGAGGAATCAACCATCCATGAAGGACCTGCTCATTTTGATCCTCAGTCACTACCAGGAACTCCACAAATGTCACCCCATCATCCATATCCAACTCACCCCAGTCAATGATGTGCATCAAATCATGCACGTACCTCATCATCTGTGATAAATGGAAGAAATTAAACACTAGGTGCATCATTAGAGGGAGATCTAGGAGGTATTCCCCCTCACCAACTCTCCTTAGAATCTGAAAATGGTTTATGAATCTTTGATTAAACTTTCCAACATGGCCCAATATTTACAATCCTTATTGAGGTGAGACCCAGAGGAATATATGGACTCCCTCCTTGAACTCAAAGGGCCTCTGTCTCCTATCAGCATAAGATTTCTTCCAGCTCTGTGCAGTCATCATTCTCTCTTGGATGACTTTCACCTTCTCAGTGGTAGCTCGTACCCACTTTGGACCCATTAGTGAAGACTCCCATGGGTCTTTACAGCATTGCAGTGATCCACATCTTCATCCTAAAGCGCCTCGAATTGTGTTGTACTAATGGTGGAGGGGTAGCTGTTATTGTAAAAAAACTTCACCAGTGGTAGGTGATCCTCCCAAACTCGAATAAACTCCCAAATGAAAGCATGAAGCATGTCCTCTAAAACCTGTATGGTCCTCTTCATCTGACCATATGTTTGGGGGTGGAAAGCTGTGCTCAAATGAAGCTAAGTCCCAAATGCCTCTTACAATCCCTTCTATAACCATCATGTAAAGCATTTTTCTTGATCTGAGACTATCATCGATGGGGCTCTATGGAGTCTAACTATCTCCTACATGTATAGGTGTACAAATCCCTCTATTGAACCATGCTCATGGATGGGTAGGAATTGGGCCGACTTGGAGAGTTAGTCAATGATCACTCGAATGGTATCGTGCCCCTTGGATGTGCGGTGTAAACCCATCATGATGTCCATAAAGATACCATCTCACTTCCACTCTGGCACCTCAATTAGCTGATTCAAGCCTACTGGAACCTGATTCTCAGCCTTCACTTGCTGGTAAGTGAGGAACTGAGAATCAAATTCAACCACTACCTTCTCCATACCCAACCAAGAGTACTAACATTGGATATCCTGGTAAATCTTTTTCACCCCTGGATGTACCACCAAAATGGAGGTGTAGAACTCCCCCTGAACCTCCTCAATTGACACCACTGGTACAACAGTGTGCACTCTAAAAAGGATTTCATGCTCCCCACCTATTTAAAATACATCAAGAGCTTGTCCTGGTGATAAATTATAATAATGAGCCTCGTAGTCAACATCCACAAGTTGTACCTCCCTAACTCATCGTTTGAGTGGGGGAGTGACTTACATCTAAAAAAGATAAGCTTCTCCATCACCATCCAAAATGGATATCTTCAACATGGCTAACTGCTCCAACACCCCACTCAGAAACTAAAAACTGGACCTCCTGTTGAACGTGTCTCCTGCCACGTTCCCCTTCCCTAGAGTATAAACTATCTCGAATTCATAGTCCTGGTGGAACTCTAGCCACTGCCTCTACCTCATGTTCATTTCCTTTTAGGTTATTATATACCTGGGACTTTTGTGATTGGTGTATATGGTAAACCACTCACCCAACAAGTAGTGTTTCCACATCTTCAAAACAAAGGCCACTGCTACTAGCACTGGGTTTGTGAGTCTCATAGTTTCACTTGTTCTGCCTCAACTATCATGAACAATTGGTGATCACTCCTTGCCCCTACCTCATAGCACAAACTATTCTGATCCCTGATTCATCATATAAAACTATATACCAAACTCCCTCCTATGGTAGTCTCATTATGGGGAACCTCGTTAGTCTCTACCTCAGCTCTGGAAAACTCTACTAAAATCTCTCCAACCACACGAAGGGATTTACCTTCCATGTCAATGGTGATCAGGGTGTTTCTACTCTATAAAATTCAAGCATGAACCTCTAGTAGTATCCATCCAAACCCAAGAAGCTCTGCACCTCATTTACGCTCCTAGGTGGCTCCTTAGAAAGCATTGAATTTATCTCTTTTATATCCACTACAACTCTAGCCTCTGATATAACATTTCTTAGAAAGTGGAATTCTCGAATCTATAACTATAACTTTAAGAGATTCCCATAAAGCTAGTGCTCTTTGAGTGTATCCAACACCATTCATAGGTATGAAACATGCTCCTCCTTGGACACCGAGTACACCTGGATGTCATCAATGAAGACCATGATGAAACAGTCGAGGTAAAGCTGGAAGATCTTGTTCATGAGTACCATGATCATTACTTGGTAATTGGTCTCACAAAACGAAATCACCAAGAATTAATATTCTCCATACCAACATCAAATGTCTATATTCATTACATCATCATATCGTAAATGAAGATGATGACAGCATGATCAAAGATTTATTTTCGAGAACCATCACCCTCCCTTCTGTTTATCAAATTGGCCATCAATCTTAAAAAGATGATAGGTTTTCTTCATGATCACCTGGTTCAGGCACCATTAGTCCATAAAAAGCCTCAATCTCTCATCTACCTTCTTGGAAAACAATACTGGGGCTACCCACGGTGAAACACTGGCTCTCTGAAAGCCCTTGTCATGTAAGTCCTTGAGCTACACCATCAACTCACGAATATTTGTAGGTGAAATTTGATATGCTTGTGTGGATATTGGTGTCTTCATGGGGTAAAGATCAATGCAGATGTCTAATTCTCTACGAGGTGGTAATCCCAAAACATCTTCTGAAAAGACGTCTTTGTACTCGTCCTCCACTACAAGAAAGTGAGAACTCTTCTTGTCCACCACACTGAGGGTGAGGTTATCCAACTGGTGAGTGGTCGACTTCACTATCCTCAAAGAAAGTTCATCTTACACTGAAAGTGCTCCATCCTCGCCAATTAAGGAAAACCTAGTCCCAAATCTGCAGACACACTACACGTTGAATCTAAAGTAGTCGATCTGATTATGAACTGTGGATAAATAGTCTGTACCCAAGATGATGTCGTAAGGACTCAACGCCGCTACTAGGATATCCCAGCCAAATATTTCACTGACAAGAGTAATCTCACACTACCATCAACGGTGTGTAATCATTGAATCCCCTTCCATATGAATCTATAATCATAAGGGTTGAGCCAACGACTCCACCAAAATCTTTGAGATCCAAACAAAGTCCTTTGGAAGGAAAGAGTGACTGGAACCTGTTTCTATAAGACCTGAAACTAAGGTGGATAAGACACATATCATACATATAATCATATTTGGAGCATCATGGTCGTAGGTCCCCATATTTTGAAGCTGGACTCACTCCTGTCCATCGGCTCACGGAGCCCATGGTGTACCGCCAGGGGGTGGTGGTGGTAGCACCTCAAACCTCTTCCCACTGCCTACTACTCTGCCAGCTTCTCTGCCACGTCTGACACCCTATGGACCACCTCACTCAAACTTCTTCCTATGCCTCAACGGTCCCTCAACCATTTGTCGATCTTCTGTGTTGTGAGTCGGGTAGTCATGATCCATATGCCCCTTCCCACTGCATGAGTAGAATATCATGCCCCTCTGATGAATCCCTCTACCCTAGGGGTCTTGTACCACTGATCCTGCATCATAGGGTCACCCCCCGAAATGCCTCTCTTTCTTGGACCCCCATTTCTACTACCTGCTACACACAGAAAAAGAATCTACCAACCATGGTCTACTGGTATCTCATGCTACTTTCACCTACTCTACTATAAAGCTCTCCACGAGTAGGGCTCTCTCCGGCACCCCATCCTGAGTATGGATTCTAATCGATATCATGTACTCCCTGATCTCCTGGTGTAGTCTCGGATCAAAAGATAGTTCCTTAAATAATAGGTCTCACACCATGTCTATGGAGGGAAAAGATATCTCAGGGAATCTCCCTCAGTACTCTGCTACTCTCATGCCACCCTATTATAGGTGCGATTTCTCTTTTATGTGAACTAAGTGCAACATCGCTAGAAATAAATCCTCTCTAAATAAAAACAAAAAGTATATCTAGGTGAGGGTCACCTCATCATGCATCTAGATCCTCAAGCTCCACCATCTCCCTATTGATCCCTAATGAAGGCTCACAACTAAGATCACCATTTGGTCGAGAGGCATCCTCTCTAGTCGGAAGACTTGTGTAACTGCCTCATCCCAATCCTCTGCCACTTGGGGGTCAGTCTCTCCCCTAAACCTGGGAGGTCTCTACCTCTAGAATGGGTATAAGGAACTAATCCTATGTGAATCCTCTACTATAGTGTTGGTAGTAACTTCTATCCAACAGGTGGTGGCAACATTGGTGCACCTATCGGTGGGGCCATCTCCAGTACTAGTCACTGTACTGATGCCTCATCACTGGGCGTACCATCCTTGTGGTCACGTGCTGGAATATTCACTGATTTTCTGTATCGAGGCATCCTAAAACAAATCAAGATGAACCAGAGTTAATAGGTTATACCTGGTGAGTTTACATAAGGAAATGAGGAAACAATAAAAATAATATACAATGGTTGCAACCATTGGTTTCATGTACCGAGTCGAGAAGAATAATCCAGGGTCCTGATGTATGGATACATCGGCTGCCACACCAACACCGAGCTCCCCAAGCTAGAAATTAAAACTCAGAACATTCAACACTATTTCCCTAAAACAAACCCACAGACTCTCAGTCTTTAAGGTAGAGATGACCACCCTTGGATACCAATGTAACACCCCAGAATGATAAAGGATTAAATTACTAAATGATATGAATCATGTCAACAAGGTGCACCTTTATTTTCGGGAGCCTACCTGATTAGAAATCAACAGTTAAGAATGCTTGGAATGGAGTAGTGATTAGGATTGGTGACCATCTAGGAAGTTTCCCAGGGTGTGTGTAAGTGAGGAAAAATAACACTAGAAATAACATGTGTTGGCATGTGGGGATAGTCATTAGTCATATGACCCTTTCAGGCACGTGGGTGTGCCCTAGGGTAGGAACCATGTGTTTGTGGGGAAACTAGTGGTACTTGGAAGGACAGTACCTGATGGTCATGTTAAGGTGAGGTGCATATGCTGTCAGTGCGGCCTAGTTTTTACATTTGGTATCAGAGGAGGAACCCAACCTTAAGTGCGGTGCACTGCCTGGGTTGAGATGTATGACCCACAATGAGGACATTGTTCTCTAAAGGGGGTGAATGTAACACCCTATAATGATAAAGGGTTAAATGAATAGATGACATGACTCATGTTAACATGGTGCACAATTCTTTTTGGTAGCCTACCTGACTAGAACTCCACAGTTAAACATGTTTGGCATGGAGTAGTGATTAGGATGGGATACCTTCTGAGAAGTTTCACAGGGTGTGTGTGATTAAGGAAAAAGCACACTGGAAAGAACATGTGTTTTCCTGTGGGGATAGTCATTAGTCAGATGACACGTTCAGGCATGTGGGTGGGCCCCAAGGTGGGGACCATGTGTCTGTGGGGCAAGTGGTGGTACCTGGACGGATATGACTTGATGGATATGTTAAGGCGAGGTGTTTCTGTTATCAGCGAGGCCCATTTATTTCACCTTGGGGGAGTAGTTATGATGTTTGTAATTATGCATTCCCTCATTATGAATCTAATACATGATCTTCCATGTGATTATTCGACTAGTAAATAATCCATGGTTAAGAATAATTACCATATAAACATTTTTATGGTTATATTTAATTAGTTTTTATTCCTGCTAAGTGATGATCAACATTATATTTTCCAAATGTATATATTATATTGATTTATATTTATGTATATACTTATACATATAATAATTCATTTATAAAGAGGAATTAATATTTTGTTTCCAATATATAAACAATAATTATAAATTTATCCATCACTCCATGGTTTTAATTTATCTGTTAATGATAATTGAAATCATTTTATGTGAAAATTCTGAACAAGTATTACTTCATGTGAAATTTTGTATCCACACCACTGGATTGTCATATATAATAAATTATGGCCATTACCTAACTTATATGTGTCATTTCATGAATTTTTTTCAACTGTGTTCATATTTTGGTATGCATTTTATTTGTAACAACTAAATAAGTATAGTAATTTTTGAGCATGGGATTCTCCTAAAAATGATTTTATTAAATCTAGAAAAATGATTATGTCATGTTATTGTAAAGGTGTTTTCCTTTTATGATAATGATTGGAAGAATTTTATTTTATTTTAAATATATGTTTTTAAAATGATTTATTCACTATTTTTAAACCCCTTACTAGGCATTTTAAATTCTCACCCAATGTTTTAAATTCATTATTTACAGGTTTATTAGATTTACTAGTGATTTACTTTACATTTTAGAGGCAACATACTGGTGTTTATTTTTGTATAGTTTTGAGAAAATGTGACAATTTTATCTAATTATCTAAAATCTAGATTAGTAAAAATCCTATATTTAGTAATCTGATTTTTAATTATTTATTTCCTTTTATAAAACAATTACATATCATATTTCAGTTCCATCTCTAGGAAACTGAGTTTGGGGCATTATACATGGTATCAAAGGAACGGTCTAGATAATTTTGGAAAATAATAAAATATTAAAAATTTATGCATGATTTCCTTATAAAAAATAATTTCTATTTTCATATAGAAGATGAGATATCACCAAAAAATCTTTGGCCCCTTCCTACTAAGTTACATTAAACTATAATTGTTAAATTGTGTTCTAATGTGTATGCAACTTTTGGAAACCTATGATTATCCTACAAACACCTTTACTAGATATCAAGCACCTCAAATATCCTCTGATTCTTCATAGGATTGGGCTCTTTCTATTTCTATATGGCATACACACAAAATTCATTTTATATGCATAAAAGGAAATACTATCAAGTTATCTTCAAATGTTTTACTCCATCTAAAATGTATGTGGCCTTAGAGAATTTCTGAGAAGTTTTAGAGGAGGGTGACCTCCGTGTATCCAATCTATTCCAAGTCATGAACTTTAACATGTATGGGAAACTATATGATATCATAATATTCATAAATAAGGTAGTTTGAATGGTCTATAGGAACCCAGTCCATTCCGATATCTCTGAGCAATTCACCCTCCTTTCCTCTCTTTGGAGAACCAATTTTTATATACATGAGTTTGATCTTAACGGTGCGAGAGATATTTGGGCTAAATAGATTGATGAACATAAAACTATGTTGGTAATCAATTTCACTAGAAGGACATTAGAAAGTTGTTCATGGTGGTGGTACTTGTGAATGTGTAAATTAATTTTTTTTTCCATTAAATTTTGTTAATTAGTAATAAATAAGAAGTTTATGTAGGCACCTCAAGGATTATTTTGGAAGGTATATGATGGTAGGAATATGTGTGTACAATCAAATTGAGAGGGCTCAATTCTATAAAGGGTGGATAATGCGACCACCCGCCCCCATTTTGTGACAATGTAATTATTGTTCTTTTTATTTTTATTATTATTTTATGTGAATAAGTATTATTAACGAATTAAAAAAAATGAGAACACATGAGAAACATTATATAAAACATTTATAGAATACATCTTTACATGTAAAAAGACTTATACTAATCTAGGAAACTAATTAAAATACCAATAAAAATAAATGGTTCTCTACCAAGTAACATATGAAAAAATACCAACTAGGCCCCTTCCTTTTGGACTACCATAGTTAGAATAATAATAGCTAGAATAATATAAGAAATTAATATAATATGAGTAATGTACAAAACCATTTTTGAAGCAGGAGAAAAGCATTGTTGATTTTTTTGTCTTTAATAACCATAGACATGGGTATTTATTCTACTTTTTATGGCTATTAAAAAATATGTAGCTGTTGGGATTTAATTTTAAGTGACATTTGATGTTTTTATATAACCTTTATAATTTTATAACCATGAATTATTTTATGATTTTTAAATCTTAAATGATTTAATGTATTATATTTAGTTAAATAATAATATGGTTTTAATTGAAGATAATTTTTTATATTTTGATTTTAAAATTATAACATGGGTATTTATACATTTTTAGTAATAGCTAGTGTTTTAAGTGTTGAGTGTTTTAAAAATATAAAATTAATTTATATTTATATTTTTGATTAATGAAGTTAACATCTAATGTTTTATTTATTAATAATATAACCATAGAAAATAATAAGAATGGAAAAATAATTTTAATGTATTAAAAATATATACATATAAGAATATGTATATATATATTGTATTTTTAGTATATATATATATATATTAAATTGATTTTATTTTGAAGTGTTATTTTTTTATCTGGTTTAATAAAGTTTTATACAAATTTGGGCTATGTACCCTCTTTAACCAAGAGCAACCACAAGGGACGATCCATCAAGGTCAAATTGGGGAACATCCCAAGAAAAGATCAAGTAGTGCAAGAAGTGAACCATGCATAGTCAGGGCTAGGTCATGCATGAACCCAGGTTGTAGGGTCCTAGTCAAGTGCATTTAGGGGCTAGTCCAAGGCCTGAGCGCGATCCCATTTATAAGGATCCATATGATTGTGCTAGTGATTTTAGAGCAATTCTATAATGCTTTTCCTTTTAAGGAGGTCCCAAAACCATTCAGTTTTGATGTGGGATGGGTTTTTAAATGAAGGATCTAATCCCGGTTGTTGATTTCCCAAAGCCATATCCTGTTTTCCCCCCTCTATAACTAATCAGACCCCTCCTATCAAAATATTAGGGTATTATTTTCACAATTGGATTGAGTTTCTTGGATCTGAGTCATCTGTCTAACTTTCCTTCTCCCTCATTGAATCGTGCCTCACACCAGGTCACACCGTTCTATGGGTGTTATGTAGGTTTTATTCCACACGTCTAATCTATCTCAAACAAATATTTTCCCTATAATCATGCAGAATCAATCATGGACATCCATGGTGTTTTCTCCCAATCGGTATACACTTAAACCAGCTAGGTTTAATCCTCGTCTGTTTTGTGAAGTAGTCCAGCCACTAGTCATCCTTTATCCCTCTTCTACTATTGTTCTTATTCCCCTAAGAGCTAGTAGGAGAAAACCTATGAATTATTCTCTCTTCTCCTTTATTTATGTCACTCTCCCTCTTGGCCTGAGCTACTTCAAATAAATTTTTTTAAGAGCCAAACCATACCCATCTGCTTCCACAACAACTTTTGATTAAAAAAACCACACTCACACACAAACACACACACACACCCATATATATATATATATATATTCATCTTTGTTTGATCTCATCAATTAGATAATTGGGTCCAAACCCATGGACAATTTTTCTAGGGGTGTGTTATTTTTATTTTAAGTAAACAAACTTTATAAATACCCTATTTACACCTCAATAACATCCAAACCTCACAACCAAAGTTCCCCCATTTTCTTGATGCTAGAATTTCCAAAAGCCCACAACCCCTCTTTTGATCTAAATTAGGTAAGGGTGTATTTTAGTTTACCAAATTACATTTGTCTTATAAAAAGTTATATATATATGTGTGTTTGTGTGTGTGAATATATAAACATATATAACTTATTATTTTCAGTATATATTTATGAGTTAAGGTTTTTCGTATTAAACATTATTTCTAAAACTTAAGTACATAAGGGTTCATCATGTTATTTTGTTTTAAAAAGTTATAACTATATGTATATTAGTATATATGTATGAATTTATCCATACAACTTATTATTTTCATAATTTACATGTTTTTGGTTGGGTTTTAAATTTTGTTTTTAAGGGATTGGTTATTTGAAATTTTTTTCTAAGGGTTTATTTTATCTTAAAAAAATACTTTTGTTTTAAAAGTTACAAATATATATATAGGTGTGTGTGTGTGTTTTTGTACACATATATAACCATCAATTTTTAGAATAGATGAGATTAGAGTTTTGTTTTAAAAACATAATTACTAAAATCTACGGTTGTAAGGGATTGTTTTATTTTCATTAATTATGTTTGATTTAAAAAAATTATATATATAAACGAACATATATACATATAAATATATATATTCATCTTTATTTTCCGAATTTATTGGATAAGAGACATGTTTAAAATCTAATTTTTAACTATAAGGATTGAAAAAAGTTATTTTATTTCATCAAATTATTTTTTTTATACAAGATATACCAATTTATATATGTATATATAGATTCTATATTATTATATATAACTTAATATCCTTAGATGTTAATAAAAGGCTTTTGTTTTAAACATTAATTCTAAGTCCATGGAATGAATAAATATAGTTTTGTTATTGGGAATTTTGTATTAATTATAATGAAATACATATATGTGTGTGTGAGTGTGTGTGTGTGCATATATATATATATATATATATATATATATATATGTATGTATGTATGTATGTATGTATGTATGAATCTAAATTTCTAGCTTTTAGACTTTATTAATTAGATATTTTGTTTTAAATTTTATCTTTATGCTAACGTTTTGAAGGATGAATTGTTTATGAAAGGGTTTTATTGTGTTTTCAAAAAAACCATTTTATGTGTAAGGTATATATATATATATATATATGTGTGTGTGTGTGTGTGTGTGTGTGTGTGTGTGTTTGTACGTATATACAACTATATGTTTTTAGTATATGTGTGATAAGGGATTTGATTTAAATTATTTTTTCAAAAACCCATGGTTTGAAAGGGTATAATTATTTTAAATATACAAGAATTTTATTCATATGTATATATATATAAATATTTATACACATGTAAGTATATGTAATTGTTTCTATCCATTTTATGAATTTATCATAATTAAAAACATAAAATTTTATGTCTTATCGAGTGATTTTGTTATGAAATAATATACATGTGTGTGTATATATATATGTGATTGATGTATATATATATATGTATACATGTTAAACCTTTAAAAGAATGTTTTTAATTAAAAATTTATTTTTCATGTGTGATTATAATTCCTGATGTAAAATGGAAAACAATAACAAACCCCTATTTCATTATTATGTGCCTTAAAATTTTTAAAAGGGATATTATTTTGATATTACAGATTATTTAATATATATATGAAATTATTTTAAGTGTAACCACTTAATCTTTGAAAATATTCCATGAATGGATTCAGGTTAAGACAATAATTTTATGTGAATCACTAAATGGTAACATTTTATGTGATATTATTATCATTTAATGGGAAAAAGTGTTTCTTATTGTCCATACATGTCATTAGTAAACTAGATATGGCCATATTTGAATTATAGCTGACAAACCATGTATTTTTATATTAAGAGTGCATTTATTACATTAACCATTTTATTTATGATTTAAAAATAAAGATAGTTATTTCAAGTATGAGATTAAACTTTTATGATATTTCATTGAATGATTTACGATTATTTTTATATTCTATTTTGATACCATTCAATTCATTATTCAGAATAGTTAGTGATTATGTTTATAGAGTAGGGAATTTTTTTTACATTGCGTGTGTATAAAATAATTATGTTTAACCCCATTGATACAAGGAATTCATTGGACTTAGTAAGCGATGGGTGGGGTCCACTATATCCCCTCGATGCATTGGTTGGTATGAATAGACAAACTAGTGTCTGAACACAATCCCTTTAAGGTATGGTTATGTATGGTTCTAGCATGAGGCCTTGATGGTGTAGTTATGTTGTCAAGTATTATGAATTCCCTCATTATTAATCTATTACTTGATCTTCCATGAGATAATTAGACAAGTAGAATATCCATTTTTAAGAATCATTCTCTTATGAGCATTTTTATGGCTTTATTCAATCAGTTTTTATTCCTGCTAAGTGATGCTCAATGTTATATTTTCCAAATGTATGAGTTAAAATGAATTCTGTTTATGTACATAATTTTATGTATGATAATTAAATTATAAATAGGAATTAATATTTTGTTTCAAATCTATAAAAATGATTAGAAATTAATCTATCATTCGATGGTTTTCATTTATGTGTTAAATGATAATTAATATCATTTTATGTGAAAACACTGAAAAAGTATTATTTCATGTGAAAATTTGTATCTTTACCCCTGGTATGTCATACATAATTAAGTATGGCCAATATCTAATTTATAAGTTGCATTCAATTAAATTTTATTCAAGTATGTTCATATTTTTCTATGTATTTTATTTGTAACCTATAAATAAGTATAAAAATTGTTGATCATGGGATTCTACTAAAAAGGATTTTAGTAACACTCGAAAATTGATGATTACCTATTATGGGAAAGATATTTTCATTTTAAGATAATGATTTAAATAATGTTATTTTATTTCAAATAATTTTTTTTAAAATAATTTGTTAACTTTTTAAAAAACCCTTACTGGTCATTTTAAATACCCACCCTACATTTTAAATTCATTTTTATAGGTTTAGAATATTTACAAGTGATGTACTTTTCTTTGTGGAGGCAGCACACTGATGTTTATTTTTGTATGGTTTTGAGGAAATTTTATAGTTGTATCTAGTTATCCAAAATCTAGAATGGTAAAGATCATATGTTGAGTAATGTGATGTGTAATTATTCAGTTCCATTTATAAAAAAAATTACACTGAATATTTTAGCTCTGGATTCTAGAAACTGGGGTCAGGGTGTTACACTAATTCTATAACACTTAATAACATTCCAATATAATTGAGCCAGACTAGACTCCCTTCTAGACTTCTCATAAGTTATACTCGTCTTCATAACATAGGGAATATAAAAATTAGAAATGTGTGAGATTGAATTCTTAAAAATCAAAAAATAATCAACATTTCATCAAGTGTTAGATCATAATAATATGAGAAAAAATGAGAATAAGAGAAAAATCTTATTAAAAATAACATAGAACAATAAGAGTTTTCTATAATTCATGATACTAGAACATGTAATCTCAAATGAACAAACATGTATTGTTGAATAAGTGTGTGAGATAAGAATTTAAACATGGAATATAGGAATGATATCATAGGTTGATGGAGTCATGAATATTTGGAAATAATATAAATAATGACATCATAAGAATAAAACAAGGATTACTCCCAAATTTCAAGATATAGTGTGCGAGGCAAAGTGCCCATGCACCATACATGGTATCTAATGAGATGAAAACATTATTCAATGCATTGAATGGATATATAATTCCAGTCCCACCAATATTATAATGAATACAATACATATGTGTGGTGAATGATTTCAATCATTATATCATAAAACCCCATTGAAATAAAAGTGTGTTTCATATCATTTTAAAATGGTATCCCATAATGAAACATCAACAAAATCACTGATAATCATAACATGATAACCCATGGATATTGTATGGGAATCCTATAATATTTGGTAACCTTGAAGTTCAATACCCTTCATATAGATGTTGAAGCATATGGTATTTTCACGTTATAGATAAATGGTATGTGGTTTAGTCAAAATTTTTCCCAGTCAATCGATGTATAGGTATTTATGTAAACACCCTTCGATCAATGAAATGATACATAGGGAATTAATAGAGTAATTTAATTTTAAGAAAAAAACATGTTTTTAAATAGTATATGACTAGTTAATAAACAATTAGTGATGAATCATTTCTCTTAGAGCAATAAAAATATAAGTAAAATAGAAAAAAGTAGTTTTTTTTGAAAATATCTCCCAACATAATTGTAAAAAGGAATGATTTCCTAGAAAAATTTCAAAAAAAAATTTCATAAGAAGACGAAGATATGAATTAAAAAAATATTACATTAAAATAAATATAAATAATAGTACCATTAAAATAAAAAAACATAAGTTAAAAAATGTGTAGAAGAATAGAAAAATATAAGGATAAATGAAATTCTATATTTTAAATACAAAATACCGTTGTTGAAACCCACTTTGTTAGAAAGGATAATAAAACCTTATTTTTGACATGGGTAAGAATAAATATGAGGATCATAGGAAATAAATCATATTTGGGTTCCCAAATAAGAAATAATAACATTTTAGGGAATGAAAAATATAGAAATTGAGGAGAAACTACCATTAGAAAGGATGGGTATTAATCCTAAAAATGTCTTAGCCTTTAGAAATAAATCAAAAAAAAAAATTCTTTTGATTTGAATAAATAAATTCCATCAATGAAAAAAAAGGATTTTCCATATATATTAATATAAGAATAAGGGAACTTATAGAATAACAGTCAAGATATGTAGCTTAATACCCAAATGGAAGGAAAATTGAGTCAAAAAACCACTTATTTCTTCGTTATCTTTAAAATAAAAAACACATAAATTTAGAACATAAGTTTTATTTTTAAATAAATTATATTTAAATAAAATTATGTTAAAAATAAATCCAATGAAAACATTTACATCACAATAGGGATTAATTGGTCAATAAAAATCGTAACTCAATGAAGAAAAATTGAGATGTGGAAACCATTACCTATAATCTTGGTTAGATGATCATTTTATAACCACATGTATAACAAAAATAAATATCATAATTACCTATTTATGAAACTTATTTATACATATAACCTTTTATAAGCTTTATTTATAATCATTTATTACAAATATATTAGTTAGTTATATATTATTTTCACCATCATTTGTTGTTATATTCAATTGTATGTTTAGTACTAGTTTTATAATGGCGGTGTAAATTATTGTTTGTAAATTAAATGTTAATCATTATAAGTTAATTATAGGAACTTAATCATATTTTTTTTATAATGATATATAATTTTTTAATTTATTTTCATAAGTATTTTAGTTATGATTCATGATGATAATGTTGGTGATGATACTGCTTTAGTAATTTATTACAAATTAAAAGGGTGGTAATTAATAATAAGATAAATATTTACATGACCTTTAAATTACCATAAACCAAACATTATTTTATCCTTAAATTTTAATAACAAAATTTGTTAATATTCCATATTTATACAGGATATAAATTTATATCATTGTTCAAGTAGGTAATTAAACCAACCCAAACATGAACAATATATACTTTATAGGTGAGTATGGATGAAGAAAATTATTATTTTGGAAAAATATTGATAGTAATGAATCATAATGATATTATTTATATTTTTACGGTGATTAATCATATTTTAATAGAGTTTTATAAAGAATAAAAGACAATATTGAAAATGAAATAAGCTGCTTTCGTGGTGAAGATTGTCCACACATACACATTGAGGACACATTAATTTTTATAGAATAAGAAGAAAATACAAAATGGTTTATAGTTTATAAAAATTAATAATCTTATACAGAATGGGCATTGGGCCAAAACATTGGGCGTATAGGCCATGTGATGGGCTACATGTCCACTGGACCTTCGGGCTATGTAATGGGTCTACCTCTACCATGTTAAAAGAGGAATTTTCTATGTTTTTATTATAAATTAGTATTCGTCCCCAACCATTAAGAAAACTCAATTTAAACGATATATTCAAGTTAGTTAAGAAAAAGGTATAATGTCTCTTATAGAGGTAGTAGTCTGCATGTAACATAAGCGATGTTTTCATTTTCCGAATGCTTGGGAGAAAGTTAAAAAAAAATTATCCGATAAACAAAATAAATTTTTATTATACATATAATAATTATATAATTATTTAAATATTGATATATTATATTTTGAGGAGCTATGATCAAAAATAAAGTAAAATAAATGAAATAGGAGTAATTGAGAATTTTACCTTAATCTTTGGAAGAGATAGTTTTTAAAAAGGATAAAGGATTTCAGAGGTGGAATTTTAAGAAGATAAGAATCTATTGGCCTTTTAAAGAAGATTTAGGTATTTATTTGAATATATTTTTTCTAAATATAAGAGTCATGGGGTTTGGGGAGAAGTGGGGTGGTGATGGTTTCATTTATAAGAAATGGGAGTGACATTTTTTAATAATATAAATGTAAAGTTGTTATTACAAGGTCAAGGGAATAAAATAAAGTAAGATAATAGAGTGGGGAAGGGAAACGTCTATAAATACTCAACAATACATTTTCACATGTGTTTTAAGACAATTTTAATACTTTTACTCTTAGTTTTTTCACTTTTACAATTTTTGGATTCTACTGTGGTAACTAATTTTTATAAATATAATTTATAATTAATTCCTAAAAATAAAATGGATCTTATAAAATAATTCTAACATAATGATTAAAAATATGAAATAATTGTTTCCAAATAAAATATATAATGGTGATAAAAATCAATTTTAATATTAGCATATCTAATCTGAAAAACCCAATTTTTAGAAATAAGTGTATTTACATGTATAAAAATTATTTATAAGAAAAAATTATCAATATTTTTTATTTTTTTGAAATTAATTAGTTTATTATTAACCAATAATGATTTATATGGATCCTAAAGAAATCCAAAAAAATTATACCTTGGGAAACATAATTAAAAGAAAAGGACAAAAAAATTTTATTATTAGAAAAAAATATTACTTAAGTTTCAAAATTATAAACATGGGTATTATAAATTCCACATAGTATTTTTAAATAAATAATTTTACTCCTTAAATATTTTTTTTATCTATTAATAATTTTTTATACGTTTTATGTGATAATTACCTCACGATATATGCCTAAACGCGACATTATTAGTAAAAACTATATTTTCAATATTCATCTAAAATAAATATTTTAAAAAATATTAAAAATTCATATTATGATGATATTTATATGATATATACAAAAAAAGTTCTTTTTTCTACGTCAAAATAAAACATTTTGGAATTTAACCTTTATATGGAAATATAAAATTTAATGAAAATTGTTTTTTAGGAAAATGACTTTTTCAAATATTAATAGTTTTTATTCTTATTTATTATAAATTCATAATTGAATTAAAGTTAATATATTATTAATACCAAAACAATATAGATTATAATCATTTAACCATAATATATTTAGTTTCATAAAATAAAAATGCATAGCCTATGAAAATGAAATTTTTTTAAAAAATATATTCTTAAGCATACAATAAACTTATCCCTATTACATGATTAGTAAATACTATTTAATATATGTAAATTTATTATTTGTAAATACTATAAATAAATTTCATTAAAATCAATATTTTCTAAATTGTAGTTAAAAATAAATAAGAATTTTTAAAAAACGTTCTTTGGAAATGGTTACTTTGATATTAAATAATCTTCACCAAATACCATTTAAATTAATAATTTATATTCTAAAATTTTAATTTTAATAATATATTAATATTAATATATTTATTTGAATTTTATTAATATGTTATATCAAACATTAATAATATTACTATTAATAATAATACTTAACCCATGAATATATATATATATATATATACTAATAATATTTTAAAATTATACATTTTTCTTTTATTATTTATTAGAAACGAATTATATTATTTTAAATTTACTAATAAAAATACACAACTTCAGTCTACCTATTTGATTAATTTATTTCTATCGGACATATTTTCAATGACCATATTTATAAAAACCATATATACAATTACCATATTTATATCATCCAGATTTCATTTATATATATATCCTTACTAAACCTATTGAATCTCACTCTTGTTGCCCGCTTCAAGGAAAAGAGGCCCTCGGTTGATGATTTTGATCATTTCGTTTTCGGTTCGTGGGATCTCCAAGAACGAGCGGTGGTGGGTTTACTCGACAATAGACAGATAATGGTTTGCTTCGAGACGGAGGCTGATTTGATAAAAGCATGGTCAAGCACGCCTCGTTTTTACAAGGGATCCCGTTTTCTGCTGCTGCGGTGGTCTTTCGACCTGCACATGAAAAGGGACTCACCTTCAATCGCAGTTTGGGTAAGTTTTCCCAAGCTTCCCCTACCGTTCCAGAACCCTGCAATTATCCGAATTCTTGGAAATATGGTAGGTAGATTCCTTTGCGCGGATAGTCGAACTGAAGCGCTCTGTCATCCAGTGAATCCTCGTGTTTGTGTTGAGATAGACGCATCTAGATCTCCCTTTGAGTATGTTTTTGTCACGATCGGTGAAGAGTACCGTTGTAAATAGCGGGTGATTTATGAAGATTGGATTGATTTCTGTGGGTCTTGCAGGAGGTTAGGGAACTCGACCGAGGTCTGCCGTAGGGGACTTCCTCCTCGGTCGACCAAGGGAGATGGTAAAGGGAAATATATCCCACCAGCCTTGAAGGGGAATAACTGTTTGCAGGTTGAGGAGGGTTCTCACTCGAGACCGATTGAGCCGGCTACCAGAGGAGAATGCTCTGGGGTGGCTTCGATGACACTGGATGGGGAATCAGTCAGGACTGGTAAGGAAATTCTGGAGGGTGATTCGGGTACTAGTTCTTTGGATGGGAAGGGGCCAGGTAGTCATCCGAATTTGGATTGTTCGAAGGATTCCAGGGGATTGGATCCTGTGGCTCCCCCATTTATACCTTTGAGTAATAGATTCTCTATCATTGCTGAGGATGGTTGATCTGAATGCCTGGAAGAGAATGATTTTGCAGGTAAGGAGAATGGTGACAGGGCCTTAGAGGATCAGTTGGCTGGAGGTTTGGATACTGAAGTTGGCTTGATCAGAATGGAGGCTATAGAGGTTATGCAAGAGGGTGACAGGGGACTGGGGTTAGAGGGATCATCCTTGGCTGTTTGCACAGAAACCAGAAACTCCAATGTGGTGGGAGCTGATGAGGTCCAGGTTGAGCAGGGCCTGAAAGCAGTCCCTGCGGCAACAGTGGATGAAGGTGTTTCAGTGGGGGTGCTTCTGCCGGTGATGTAGAACCCTACTACGGGTCAGGATGATAAAGGAAGGGAGTTCCCTTTGGGAGGGATGGAGAAGGTGAGCGGAATAGGTGATCACTTGTTCAGTGAGGTGGTACAGAGTGAGCAAACCTCTTTTCCAGTCAGAGGGCCTGGTTCACCCACAGTAAGACGTCGGTCAAGGAAGGATTACTCCTGTCTCCCGCGGCCTATGCAGACTCGTTCAGCATCTAGGAAGAAAGGCATGGTCGCTGTGTCTTTTGCGAACAACATTGTGACTGAGAGGATTTCACCAGACCCTGTTCTGGAACTTCTTAGGAATCGGGTGCAAAGTCCTTAGTATTGGAGGACACCAGGTTGGGAAACAGCCTCGGCCACTGGAGAAGATGAGTCTGGCAGGGGATGCGGAGAGGAGTACGCATTTGATGATTTTTACTGATGTTTTTAGTGTGTTGATTGCTGTTTCTGGGTTTATGTTGTGGTTGTATGCTTGGGCACCGGAACCCATTAAACCGGCTATTGAAAATAAATAAAAAAGGATTTCCAGCCTTACTAAACTCTTTAATTCTATTCCTACATCTTAATTCAAACTTCTCATTTCCAAAATTTTCATTTTATATTTCATAACATTATTTCAATTTTCATGATTTTCATAATCATTATAAGTTTTCTTTGGCTATTTTTTATCCTCAAGGGTGAATAAGATCTAGAAGATCTCCTGGTGTTGAATATTTTATTCATTTCAATTTATTATTCCCTTTTAATTTATGAATTTTTAATTCTTGTAATAATCTTTGGTGTGTAATAATTAGTTTCTTGTGATTTATATTTTAATTTTTTACTACGAATGAGTTAAGTGTTAATAATTTAATTCCTAAAATGTATTACTTATTTCCTATTCTATTTCAATTCATTTTACCTTCCATCAAATTTTTATTTTTGATAAAGCCCCCTTTTAAGGGATGAAAGGGGTGGAAACCCAAAGACATCATGGACATTGGACAAACCACTCGAAAGATAGAAAGAATAAAAACTAGAAAGAGATTTTTCACAAAGCCTCATTTCAATTCATAGTTCTCCACACCATCATAATATCATAATGATACAAATTTCCCATGGATTAAAAAAAACTTAGTGTAATTTCTAAATCATTGCACCCAATTATGCACAACAACACCTATCAGAGCTCCCCAAGCTGACCATTCCTAAAAACACTCAGTCTCTCCCACTGACATGTTATCTCTTAATTCACTCAGAATGCCAATACTATCAATGTAATTCTAAGATCATATAAAAACCATCATCGAAGTCCATACCCGACACTCAGTGTAAATATGTGATTGGATTTTTTGGGATGTGAATCCATGTTCAGGGAATCAAAAGTTCAACTCAACTAAAGTTTGAGAATCAATATTAACAGCATTGTAATTGTATTCACTAGAATTTCAATCCGTGATAGGAATATGGACTCAATGTGAATGCAGTTTTGTCATATCTTGTATAATGTTAGTAGGTCCATTAAAAGTTCACAACTACTGATGGTTCTATAATGAATCACTGGGAGGTTTGGAAGTTCAAAAAACCTGATGGGTCACCAGGTTGGTAAACTTGCTCAGGCGGTCATGTCTCATGAATTATGAGGATATTGGGTTTAACTTGTTTGAAATTTTTTTATAACAATTTATTTATGTGTGACCTTATAGAAAAAGAGAAGATTTACACTATTTGGTGAAGCTTTTCAAAATAGAAGTTTAAATGGGAATTTATTAGAGAAATAAGAATTTGGTGAGGATTACTTGTTATTGGAATCCTCATATATTAAACAGGTTTTAATGATCACAAATCCTATTCAGTCTATTAAACTTGTTAATCCCATGTAATCTAGGTCACATCAAATGTACATTTTTTTATTAAAGCAATCCAAAGATCTTAAGTTCTATACATTCAGTTTGATTACTGTACACTATCTTTGATTTAATTTATAATAATTTCTTTGGTAAATGATTCAGTCTAATCCATTTTATGAATATCACTGCTTAAGTCTGAATATAGATATTTGGCTATGTTTGAGACACTGTGAGTCTACCACCGGTTATGTTTTTCTAGAAAAGGACCCAGACACTGTGAACCATACAGTGTGACCAGACACCGTGAACCAAACACTATGAACTAGACCCCGTGAACTAGACTCAGTGAACCACACACCGTGAACCAGACACCGTGAACCAGACACCATGAACCAGCCACTGTGAACCAGACATCGTGAAATACACACCGTGAACCAGGCACTGTAAACCAGACACCATGAAATAGACATAGTGAACCAGACACCATGAACCAAACATCATGAACCAGACACTGTGACCAGACACCATGACCATCCAGACACCCTGACCATCCGGTCACTGTGACCAATCCAGACATTGTTTCAAGGAGACACATGTTTCTAGAGACACAGTTTATAGAAAAACTGTGACACTATTTCATAATCTATTTTGTATTTTTTTAATTTAATCTCTAACAATCATATTTGAAGATTTTAAATGCACTGACATATTTAATGTTTCTTTCTAGACATGTTACCTGAAAGTATGAGGTATGTGGTGTAGAATCCATGTAACCTGTCGGCTCCAACACATGAGCTCCAAGATAAAAGAGTAGTGCGGCCCAGAAACAACATGTACATGAAAGTGGAATAACATGAAGCAAGTGTGTGACCATGAAAATGAAGCAAACACATTGATCATTTTAGAAGTGATAGTTGTCACATACAACTCGACATTGCTGAAGAACACACGAAGCATACTTGAATACTAGAGTGGATAACATCTTCACCACAAAGAACACCCACCAATCTAGTATACTTTCAATACTATGTTTTCCATATGAGGACTTTATTTCTGCATTTTCATCATCCTAAAAGTCCACAGATTCATAGACAACCACTCAGATCACTTATAAACTTATCACATCATTTCTGCTCTATAGTGTATCATTTTATCAGCTTTCAAGCAGTGTGTTTATCTGTATAAAAACACACCCTGTATCTTGTATTAAACTGAAGGATACACGATATCCGTTATCAAACATTTTTTACACTTGTTTATATCCATAGATAAGTGTGTAAGAGGTCCATGTGTGGCCTGGTAGTTTGTACCCATGTAGAACTGTGGAAGAGGTCGTGTGACCTGGACAGTCCTATGTACTGTTGTTAACCCTGATCCAGGGTGTAGATTAAGTTTATTTATATAAATTTTTTGGTGACAGGTGATCACCAAGTGGAGTGGATTATCTCTTGGCTTGAGACTGAACCAATTGTTTTATATCCCCTATGCTATTTAAATTTAGTTTTCTCTATTTTACTATTTAACTTAGAATTCACTAAATTCAATTTTATAGTTAATCTTAGAAAGAAGTTATAATTTTTTTCCTTATTAGAGTTTCTTGAAAAGTAATATTAATAACTACTATTAACATTACTGAGAATTAAACAAACATCTAAGAAGTTATTTAAAAAGTCAAACTTCCATAACCCTATTACTTTGATTAACTGGGAAGTATTTAAATTTATTGGTGAAACTTTATAGGAATATTTTTAAAATATAAATTTATTATGGATACTCAATTTACCCCCCCTCTTGAGTGATCTACTCTGACCAACATTTGTTATTAGAGGTGATTTATTAAGACTTTGTTTTAAACCTTATTCAACTTTGATTGTAGTTGTACTTTAAAGATCTATAAATTTCTATTAATTAAAAATTTCAAGCTATTTCAAAGTATTTATTTATTATGGATAATATATTGGATGGTTCTGTAACCAAGAGACCACCATTCTTTAATGGAACCAATTATGCTCAATAGAAAATTAAAATGAAAATGAATTTTTAAAGTATGGGTTTTGAAATTTGGTCTTCAATTAAGATGAATATAAGATTCCTTCTACTGATAGAACCAATTGGGATTAACCTACCAAAAATACCTACAATAACAATGGCCAAGATATGAATGATTTATATTAACCCTTAGGAGATGAAGAATTTAATAGAATTTCTTCTTGTAAAACTACCCATGAAATTTGGAATACCTTTTCTGTTTCACATGAAGGAACATATAGTGTAAAAGAAATGAGAGTTAATACTTATAATGATAAATATGAAAACTTTAAAATGAAACTTGATGGTAATATTTCTGACATGTATCTTAGGTTCAATGAAACTGTCAACACAATGATTTTTCTTGGAAGATAAGTCACTTCCAGGGAATAGATCATGATAATTATCTTTTGTCTACCTGACAGATAGAGAGGAACCTCAGTCTCTATTAGATAATCATGCGACATCAGAAATCTACCTATAAAAGAACTCATTAGGAAACTGATGATGTATGAAGAGAGGATGAAAGTCAACAAGGAAGTGTAAGATGAACCCAAAATAAAATCCGTGGAATTCAAGACCACCAACTCTAAACACAATGAAAAAGGGAAATTGGAAGCTTCTGTAGTGTGGTCTAGTAGTGAACAATCATCACCTGACAGTAATGTGGAGATGGCTCAATTATCCCAAAGATTCAAAAGATTTTACAAGAAGAAGAACTTTTTCATAAAGCCTAACTTCAAGGAAGATATGATAAAAAAGGATGTTGGAAGAAAGATTGGAAAATAAGTGAAAAGTATAAAGAGATTTTCGGGTATGAATGTAAGCGCAAAGGACATATCAACGCTGACTATCCAAATCTCAAGTGAAAAAAAACAAATATGAGGACAAAGATAGAAAGTATAAAAAGGAAATGAAATCAACATGGGGTGCTTATGAGGATAGTTCATGTAACTCATAAACATCACATGATGAACATGATAACAAATCCAATATTTGTTTTATGACAAACACATTTGAGGTAACACTAGACTCTTCTATAAATAATTCATAATATTCCGGAAATGAGAGTGACTCTGAAGATATGTCTAGTGAATAAGTGTTTGAATAATGTAATATTCTTGAAGAAACATGCAATTAACTAAAAGATAAATATAAATCATTGAATAAACAGTATGCTCTTACTGTGACTATTAAATCTGAACACACAATTGAAAAAGAGAAAAATGGTCAACTGCTTAAGGAGAACAATGAATTAAAAATGTCTAATAAGAAAATGAAAAATAACTTGGAAAAGTCTACCAAAGGGGAAAATACTCTTACTCAAATTCAAGGTAAAAAAATTTCCCCTAAATAAAATAATGGTATTTGTTATCAACCTGGAAAAAGACATTTTGGTAGAAAAAACTTTGTTTCTAAATATAGGACATACATCTTTACTCCCAGTTCTGGAAACAAATCAACTAGTTCAAGTTAAGATACACATTCTGTTGTTTCATGTTTTTCTGAACCCGATAGAGTTTATTTTTCAAATACATTACATATTTCTTATAGGAAACCTATGAGGAAGATATGGGTTCCTAAATCACTTATCAATAATGTTACTAGACCCAAACAAGTAGGGGTACCAAAATCTATTTTTTCTTGATCATTTTGTAGGAAAGATGCTTAAAGAGTGCCTGTATAGATTTATGGTACTTTGACAGTGGGTGTTCAAGACACATGAAAAGAAACTACTCATGCTTCAAGAACCAAATAAAAATTGATAGAGGACATGTCACATTTGGTGATAATTCCAAAGTAAAAATCATTGGTCTTGGCCAAATCAGTAACTCTAACTCAATTTTGATTTCTAAAGTACTATTTGTTGATGGATTTAAAAATAGTATTCTTAGTATTTCCCAATTATGTGATGATATATTTCATGTTACATTTGAAAATGATGCTTTTAATGGTTTTAATTCCAAAGAAGAATTGATGTTTTTTGTATTGAGAAATGAAAATACTTATTTTGTTAACGTAGATTCTTCAGTTTCTCAAAATAATTCATGTTTAAATGTATTTAATTATGATTCTTGGCTTTCGCATAAGAGACTAGGACTCAAAAATATTCACTCCCTTAGAAATCTAACTAGAAAAACCTTAGTCAAATACTTACCCAATCTTGAGTTTCCAAATAATAAAGTGTGTAATCCCTGTCAAAAAGGAAAAAACACAAAATTTCCTTCAATCCAAAGAAAGAAGTGTCAACTTCTCAACCTCTCAAACTGGTTCACATGTATTTTTTTGGGCCATCTAGAGTTTCTAGTTTAATTGGTAAGCACTATGTTTATGTTCTTGAAGATGAATTTTCTAGATGATTTGACCTTCTTTCTGGCTCGCAAAAGTGAAGCTTGCTATTACTTTACCAAATATGAAAAGTCTATAGAAAATATTAGTGGATGTAAAATTAAATACTTGAGAAGTGATCATGTTTTTGAGTCTGAAAATCAATATTTTGAATCATTTTTTCTCACAAAATGGCTATAATCACAATTTATCTTCTCCTAGAACACCTCAATAGAATGGAGTTGTTGAAAGAAGAAACAGAACCCTACAAGAGATTGCTAGAACAATGCTTAGTGAATATGACCTATATATCTATTTTTTGGTTGAAGTTATAAATAAATCATGCTACATAATCAATAGAGTATTGACTATACTTGTTCTTAAAAGGACTCCTTATGAGTTATTGAACAATCGAAAACCCAAAGTTAGATACTTCAGTGTTTTTGGTTGCAAAGTACATATACTTAATACTAGGGACAATCTTGACATATTTGCATCCAAGAGTAATGAAGGAATATTTTTAGGATGTTCTGTATCTAGTAAATCCTATAAAGTGTTCAATAAAATATCTAAATGGAAGAATCTGTCTATGTCAAATTTGATGAAACAGATCCACATGAGCCTAAACCCATTCTAGAGAACCTAGAAGATGATTTATAAAATCTAAACATTAATTCAAAATCCTCAAACCATCCTATGAAGGAATCTGTGAAAATTTACAGATCTGGAAATTCCTTAGACTCAATTCACAACGAACATGAACCTGTTGATGAACCAGAAATCACTATTCCTTCCTTTTCTAGAGTTGTTAGAACTCTTAAGAACCATCACTTAGATGATGTTGTAGGAGAATTATACAAAGGAACTCAAACTAGAGATTCTCTTAGAAATAATTTTGAACATCAAGTCTTCTTGTCACAACTTAAACCTAAAAACATAAATGATTCTATCAATGATGAATTTTGGGTGATGTATATGCATGAAAAACTTAATTAGTTTGAAAGTAACATGGTTTGGATTTTTTTTTGAAATACCCAAAGACCCATTCACCCTAGGAACTAAATGGGTGTTTATAAATAAGGTAGATGAAGTTGGTAACATAGTTAGAAAAAAGGATAGATTGGTTACACAAGGTTATAGTCAAGAAGAAGGAATTGACTACGAAGAGACCTTTGCACCAGTAGCTAGACTAGAAGTCATTCGAATTCTTCTTTCTTATGCTGCACATCAAAATTTCAACCTATATCATATGAATGTTAAGAATGAATTCCTAAATGTGTATATAGCTAAGGATTTATTTATTGAACAACCTCCTGGTTTTACAAATCCTCATTTTCCAAAATGATATTTCTAAATTTTCAAAAGCTTTATATGGTTTAAAACAAGATCCAAGATCTTGGTATGATATGTTGAGTACTTTTCTTATTTTCGAAGGTTTTAAAAAAGGAATATATGATCCTATCCTTTTTATAAAACTAATTTTTAGTGATGATTTAGTAGTTCAAATTTATATAGATGGCATTATATTTGGATCTTCATGAAATTATTTATATATTTATTTTTCTAAAATGATGCATAACGAATTTGAAATGAGTTTAATGGGTGAACTAGTATACTTTCTTGGATTTCAAATATTTCAAAATAATGATGGTATTATTTTAAATCAAATTAAATATAATAGATATCTTCTAAAATGTTTTGGATTGGATAACACTAAAGGTAGTGACACTCCAGTGAGTTCCACTTGTAAGTTGGATCTTGAGGAAGATGGAAAATCTGTTGATCAAACCACTTCTAGATGAATGTTTGGAAGTTTACTCTACTTAACTACTAGTCGACCAGACATTATGTTTAGTGTGTTTATGTGTGCTCGATTTCAAGAAGATCCTAAGGAGTCTCATTTAAATGTTTTAAAAAGAATTTTTAAATACCTCAATAATACCCCCAATATAGAACTGTTCTATCCTAGATGACAATCATTTGAACTAGTTAGTTATTCTGATGTTGACTTCAGTGGATGTAAGTTATAGAGAAAAAGCACCTCCATAACATGTCACTTTTTAGGCAAGTAACTAGTATCATGGTGTAGTAAGAAACAAAATTCTATTGCATTATCTACTACAGAAGCTGAATACATAGCTGCTGGTAGTTACTACGCACAAATTTTTTTGGATGAAACACACATTACTAGATTATGGATATCAATTCAGGCATGTAACTATAAATTTTTACCACACAAGTGCTATTAATATCTTGAAAAAACATGTTTCACACTCTAGGAAAAATCATATTGATTTAATACATCACTTTTTTAGAGGTCATTATCAAAAGGGTGATATCACTTTGGAATTCATTGGAACTGAATATTAGCTTGCTGATATATTCACCAAACCATTAAATTTTGAAAGAATAGACTACATCATACATGAATTAGGTATGATAAACCTTAAGTAAATATCTTAATATTTCATATATTACTATTTCATATCATACTATTTCATATCTTACCATTTCATATCTTACTGTTTCATATTTTACTTTCTTAAGACTTAGTGTTTCATGTTTACGGTCTTACAATTAGTATTTCTTGGTTAATATCTGACACTTACTATCTCTAACAATACGGTCTCACAGTATAGAAACCACACTTATTACGGTCTCACCGTAAACACTTATTACTATCTCATCATTAAAGCCTGTTACTCTCTCACTGTGACAGTCAGTTACAGTCTCACCGTAAGAATGCTTTGTTATTTTATTTATAAATTAGAACCTGTATCGCGGTGATTACTTATTTTTCCATTTTCTTTCCAATTATTTTTTTTGCGATGATTGGTATTCCTAAAAGATAAAATAAAAGAATTTTCACTCATTTTTACTTGATCATCCTTCTATTCTCTCAAATCATATCCATTCTTTAACCCTTCAACCCTTCATCCCTTCTCTCTCTCTCCAACATTTAGTGAATGCCCGGGATTAAACGTCCTTTATCGTCGACTCCTGAGAAAAGCGGTTCAAAGAAGAATATGATCGCGCATAAGTTAGCACAGGAGGGACCTCAGAATCAAAATATGGGTAACCAAATAGTAGTACCTAATAAAGAGATATTCTCTATGGTTTTCATGACTTAAGATACTTTATGAAGGTATTTTTGAAGATTACTAAAGAGGTCCTCCACCTCTAAGTGAATTCTTTTTTTGGAAGATGCCTTGAAATGTTCAACTGGAAATGAAACCAGGAGGAGAGACATCACTGCTAAACTGGATGGAGAATCTGGACTTCTGTTTATGTTTATTGAGAAATTTATTTTCCCCAGAAAAGGTGATTACACTGTACTTAAATATCAGGATATATTTTTTTATTCATCTCATGAAAAATGGACATAATATCAATCTTTGTATGTATTTAATAAACCATATGTGTGAATTTATCAAGACCACATCCAAATCAGCTTCCCTATTCTATTCTCGGCTTATCTATACCATTCTACATGGAAAAGTTTTTTTTTTAAAAAGTGAAGAAGTTATCAAGGATTAGGAGTTCTGTCTTTCAAAATTAATTTTAAAGAGGATGAAAATCAATTGGAATCCTTGAAAAAATTCATGGGTGGAATACAATGATAGTATCTATGAAACGTTCAATCCAATGGAACATCCTTCAAGACCAAAAGGTATTTCTGATCTAGGTTTGGAACCATATGAAGTTGTTGAGTACAATGAAATAGAAGAAGAAGAAGTGGCTATTGTATGTCATAGAGAAACTATTCATGATGAGGAAGATAGTACTCCTACTCCTCATGTAGTAATTGAGAAGAAAAAACTTGTTCCTAAAGATGTTTCTGATTTGGAAGAACAACCCAATGTGGAGGAAGAATATATTGTTGTTGAAATAGAAAAGGATGTTGTAGAAGAGCATAGAGGAGAAGATCTTCCTGTTATGAAAGAAGCTATCCTTAAGGAACTCCTAGTGGAACAAGCTGTTCCTGAAGTCATTCTCTCTGTTGAATAGAGAATGGAGAGAGACTTTCAATTGCTCAAAAGGAAATGATTGAAGAAATAGGGGATGAATGTTTGAAAATAAATCAATTTCCTGAGACTTTTAGTCCTAATAAGGATACACCTATTGAGGGGGATCATCCCCTCAATCTAGAATCTGTTCTAGTTCCAAATCTGATTGATCCATGATTTTTGGAAACACAGTATAAATTCCCCAGTTATTTCGATGTGAATGACTCACAAGAAGTCTCAATAAAAGGTCTTGACCTTTCTACTATGTTTCAGTTGAAAATAGAATCTTCTCCTAAAGCTATCTCTTCTAAATAACCTGAGCCAGTATCAACTTCTATCTCTGAGCATTCACCAGAACCTCCAACCTTGGTGAATAAAGATGACATGAAAGAATTTGGAGCAACCCTTTTGGTTGTGGTTGAAAAAATCCTGAATACCCAACCATCCCCTGTAGAAAATCTAAGTGAGAGAGACACTTCACTATTATTTTAAAAAAATTAATTTCACAGATTTAACCAAAAACTCTTAAGAAGATTCAAGAAGTTAGAGTTGAGAACAAACTGCTTAGTGATGAAGTACAAACTCTAAGAGGTATGGTTGAAGAAATTCCAAAAGTACTGAATTCGAGATCAGAGATTTCTTCTCATCCTGTTAATACTATTGTTCCTCAAACCCCACAGGATATTGCCTCTCTTATTCAACCTAATTTAGCTTCATTAGCTAAAAAGGTAGTTGAATGAAACAAAGAAATAGTGAAAGAGATGTGTGAGCTTGTTGTTGGTCTTAAAGGGGTTCCTTTAGAAAGTTCTCAATCAACTGAAATCACTTACCTTAGCAGTCATTTCTTCTAATGCCTCTAGTAAATCTTCTAAACCTTCCTTAGACAGTGATCTGTTTCGAACAATGGTCAAAGAGTAACTTTAGGTTGTGCTTAGTGGTTCTAATAAAGAGTCTCTATATGAAGTTATCAAGAACAGTGACAAGTTTTATGATTTGGTGAAAATCCATTCTAAGATTTCTAATGATGCTCAGCAATAAATTTCCATGAAAGTGGACTTCTATTTCAACCGAATCTTCTCTGAGACTGATATGACCAATCATTTCAAGTACCTTATGTAAAATCTGAGGATTACTCCTCTTACTCAATCCTTCAGGACTCATGTTCAAAATCCCACAGAGTTCACTCATCTTTTGGACAAGTTTATGGAGAACAAGGATGACTTTGAAAAATCCATGCAGTATGTGGGGAGATCATTGCTGATTTTATCAAGCTTATGAGGCCCTATCTTCATGTATGGAGTACTGCCATAGTTTCTCCTACGGCTTCCCCTCTAAGATTTGGTTTTTTTACCGTTACCTTTTCCCAAGCCTCCACTTATACATATGTTAGTCACGCCCTGAGTCAGATCAGGTCTGTAATTCATGATCAACAATTGTCCCAATCTTCCACTACACCTACATTGGCCCCTTCTATCTTTGAAGGTCTTCCTTTAACATCCCTGTCAACCATCTCACTCCCTTCTTCTACCACAACCTCTACTCTTAAGGCTTCTTCTTTTGATCCTACTACTAAGGGAAAAGAGAAGACCACCCAGTGATGAAGAATAGGGACTACTCTCTTTTGATAGGAATATTGTTTCATTTCTTTTGCTGTCTGCTGTTTATACTAAAAATCTTTTTATCTAATACATTGTGAACTTTTCTTCTCTTTTCTTATTCACTCTTTTTGATAATCCCAAAATGGGGATAAATCTATATATATTATATGCACATTGGGAATATATAGTTTGAACAAATATACACTCTAAATAAACATGATTTTTTATCATAAAAGGGGGAGATTATTGGACTCCTCATATATTAATAATGTTTTAATGATCAAAAATTCTATTCAGTCTATAAACCATGTTAATCCCGTGTAATCTATCTCACAAAAAATGTACAGTTGTTTAGTAAAGATATCAAAATATCTTAAGTTCTATACATTCAGTTTGATTACTATACACTATATTTGATTTACTTTATAATAATTTCTTTCATAAATGATTAAGTTTAATGCATTTTATGAATATCACTGCTTAAGTCTGAATACAAATATTTGGCTGAGTCTGTGACACTGTGAGTCTACCATCAGTTATGTGTTTCTGGAAAAGGACCCAAACACCATGAACCATACAACGTGAACCAAACACCATGAACCAGACATCGTGAACCAGACATCGTGAACCAAACACCATGAACCATACACTGTGAACCAGACACTATGAACCAGACATTGTGAACTAGACACCATGGCCCAGACACTGTGAACCAGACACCGTGAACGAGACATCGTGAACCACACACCGTGAACCACACTCCATGAACCAAACACCATGAACCAAACACCGTGACCAGACACTGCGACCATCTAGACATCGTGACCATCTAGACACTGTGACCAATCCAGGCCCCGTTTCAAGGATACACCGGTTCATAGATACACCATCTACAGACCAACTGTGACACCGTTTCTTAATCTATTTTGTCGTTTTTCAATTTAATCTCCAACAGTCATATTTGATGAGTTTAAATGCACCGACATAATTAATGTTTCTTTTTAGACATGTCACCTAACAGTACGAGGTATGAGGTGCCGAATACGTGCAACCTGTCAGCTCCCACCCATGCGCTCCAAGATAAAAGAGTAGTGTGGACTAGAAAAAACATGTACAAGAAAGTGGAATAACGTGAAGCAATTGTGTGAGCACGACAATTAAGAAAACAATTATAACATTTTTTAAGTGAGAATTTTCAAATACAACTTGACACTAATGAAGAACACACGAAGCATACTCAAATCCCAGAGTGGATGACATCTTCACCACGAAGAACACCCAACAATCTAGCTGACTTGTGATACTATGTTTTCCATACTAGGATTGATTTCTGCATCTGCTTCATCCTAGATGTCCAAAGCCGCATAGACAACAAATGAGAGCACTTCTAAACTTATCTCATCATTTTTGATCTGTTGGGTATAATTTTATTAGCTTTAGTGTAATGTGTGTATATGTATAACAACACACCATGTCTCCTGCATTAAACTGAAGGATATAAGATATCCTTTATCAAAAATATTTTTACACTTGTGTATACCCACAGATAAGTGTGGAAGAGGTCCCTATGTGGCCAGGTAGTTTTTACCGACGTAGAAATGTGTAAGAGGTCGTGTGACCTAAACAGTCTTATGTACTATTGTTATCCCTGATCCAGGGTTTGGATAATGTTTATTTAAATAAACTGCTTGGTGACAAGTGATCACCAAGTGGAGTGTATTAGGTCTTGTCTTGAGACTGAACCAATTGTTTTATATCCACTTGGTTGTTTAAATTTAGTTTTCTCTATTTACTATTTAACTTAGAATTCACTAAATTCAATTTGATAGTTAATCTTGGAAAGAATTTATAATTAATTTTCCTTATTATAATAGCTTCAAAAGTAATATTAATAACTACTATTAAAATTACTAAGAATTAATCAATCTTCTAAGAAGTTATTTAAATAGTCAAAATTTAATAACCCTATTACTTTGATTAACTGGGATGTATTTAAATTTATTAGAGAAACCTTATAGGAATATTTTTTAAATAGAAATTTATTATGTATACTCAATTTACCCACCCCCCTTTTGAGTTATCTACTCCAACCAACATTTGGTATTGGAAGTTGTTTATTAAGAATATGTTTTAACCTTCTTCAAATATGATTGTGGTTGTACTTTAGAGATCTGTATATTTCTGTTAATTCAAAATTTCTATCTATTTCGAAGTATTTCTTTATTATGGATATTAGATTGGAAGGTATTGTAACCAAGAGACCACCATTCATTAATGGAAGTAATTATGATCAATGGAAAATTAAAATGAAAATTCATTTATAAAGTATGGGTTTTCATATTTGGTCTTCAATTATAGATGAGTATAAGATTTCAGATACTGATATAACCATATGGGATGAACCTAGAAAAACTACCTACAATAACAATTGAGAAGCTATGAATGCTTCGTATTTCTACATAGGAGATGAATAATTTAATAGAATTTATTCTTGTAAAATAGCCCATGAAATTTGGAATACCATTTTCGTTTCACATGAAGGAACATCTAGTGTAAAATAAATGAGACTTAATACTTATACTATTAAATATGACAACTTTAAAATGAAACTTGTTGAGACTATTTTTGACATGTATCTTAAGTTAAATGAATTTGTCAACACAATTATTTATCTTGGAAGAGAATTCACTTCCAAGGAATAGATCATGAGAATTCTCTTATGTGTACCTGATAGATAGAGAGGAACCTCTGTCTCTATTATATAATCATGCAACATCAGCAAGCTACCTGTAAAAGAACACATTGAGAAATTGACGATGTATGAAGAGGAGCTGATAGTCAACAAGGAAGTGGAGGATAAACCCAAAATAAAATCTGTGGCATTCATGACCACCAAATCTAAACACAAATACAAAGAGAAATTAGAATCTTCTGTAGAGAGTTCTAGTAGTGAACAATCATCAACTGACAGTGATGAGGAGATGGTTCAATTATCCAGAAGATTCAAAAGATTTTACAAGAAGAAGAACTTTTTCATAAAGCCTAACTTCAAGGGAGGATATGATCAAAAAGGAAGTTGGATGAAATATTGGAAAATAAGTGACAAGATTGATGAGATTGTCTGCTATGAATGTAAGCAAAAAAGACATATCAATGTTCACTGTCCAAATATCAAGTAAAAAAAGAAATATGAGGACAAAGACAGAAAGTATAAAAAGGAAATTAAAGCAACGTGGAGTGCTTCTGAGGACAGTTCAAGTGACTCAGAAACATCACATGATAAACAGGCTAACAAATCCAATATGTGTTTTATGACAAACACATCTGAGGTAACACTAGAATCTTATGTACATAAATCATAATATTCTAGAAATGATAGTGACTCTAAAAATATGTATAATAAAGAAGTGTTTGAATAATGTAATATGTTTAATAGACATGAAATTAACTAAAAGATAAATATAAATCATTGAAGAAACATCATGCTCTTACTGTGACTGTTAAATCTGAACTCACAATTGAAAAAACAAAATGCTCAACTGCTCAAGGAGAAAAATGAATTAAAAATGTCTAATGAGAAATTGTAAGAAAATCCTTATTTAAATACCTACCCAAACTTGAGTTTCCAAATGATAATGTTTTTAATCCGTATCAAAAATGAAAACAACACAAAATTTCATTCAATCCAAAGAAAGAAGTGTCAACTTCTCAACCTTTCAAACTGGTTCACTTGAATTTGTTTAGACCATTTAGAATTTCTAATTTAAATTGTAAGAACTGTGTTTATGTTCTTTTAGATGACTTCTCAAGATATACTTGGACCTTCTTTCTAGCTTGCAAAAGTGAAGATTGCTCTTACTTTACCAAATATTCCAAGTATGTAGAAAATCTTAGTGAACTAAAAATTAAATCCTTGAGAATCGATCATGGTATTGAGATTTAAAATCAAGAGTTTGAATTTATTGGCTCACAAAATGGATATAGTCACAATTTCTCTGATCCAATAACACCTCAAAATAATGGAGTTGTAGAAAGAAGAAATAGAACCCTGCAAGATATTTCTAGAACAATGCTTAGTGAATATGCCCTACCTATTTATTTTTGGGTTGAAGTTATAAATAACGCATCTAAATAATCAATAGAGTATTGAATATACCTATTCTTAAAAGGACACCTTATGAGTTATAGAATAATCGAAAACAAAAAGTTAGATACTTTAAAGTTTTTGGTTTCAAAGTATATATCCTTAATACTAGAGACAATATTGACAAATTTTCATCCAAGATTGATGAAGGAATCTTTTTAGGATATTCAATTTTTAGTAAATCTTATAGAATGTTAAATAAAAGAACTAAATGTTTGGAAGAATCTATCCATGTCAAATTTGATGAAACAGATCCACATGAGACTAAAACTATTATAGAGAACCTAGAGGATGATTTATCAAATATTGACATTAATTCAAAATCCTCAAACCATCCTGTGAAGGAATCTGTGAAAATTTCCAGTTCTGGAAATTCCTTAGACTCAAGTCACAACAAACCTGAACCTGTTGATGAACTTTAAATCACTAGTCCTTCCTTATCTAGAGTTTTTAAAACTCTAAAGAACCATCCCTTATATGCTGTTTTAGGAGAATTAGACAAAGTAACTAAAACAAGATATTCTCTTAGAAATCAAGTTGAACATTAAGTCTTCTTGTCACAACTTAAACCTAAAAACATTAATGATTCTATCAATGATTAATTTTGGGTGATTTAAATGCTTGAAGAACTTAACTAGTTTGAAAGGAACAATGTTTGGAAACTAATTGAAAGACCGAAGGTCACATTCACCATAGGCACTAAATGGGTGTTTAGAAATAAGGTAGATGAAGCTGGTAACACAGTTAGAAACAAGGCTAGATTGGTTGTAAAAGGCTATAGTCAAAAAGAAGTAATTTAGTATGAAGAGACCTTTTCACCCTTAGCGAGACTTGAAGCCATCAAAATTCTTCTTGCTTAAGATGCACATCTAAATTTCAACCTATATCAAATGGATGTTAAGAGTGCATTCATAAATGGGTATATTGCTGAGGATGTCTTTGTTGAGCAACCTCCTGGTTTTACAAATCCTCATTTTACAAATCATACATTTAAATTTTCAAAAGCTTTATATGGTTTAAAACAAGATACAAGAGCTTGGTATGATATGATGAGTACTTTTCTTATTGACAAAGGTTTTAAAAAAGGAATAGCTGATCCTACCATTTTTATAAAACGAATTTTCAGTGATGTTTTAGTAGTTCAAATTTATGTATATGACATTATCTTTGGATCTTTAAGAAATTCTTTATGTATTGATTTTTCTAAAATGATTCATAATAAATTTGAAATGATTTTAATGGGTGAACTAAAATTCTTTCTTAGATTTCAAATCTTTCAAAATAATTATGGTATTATTCTAAATCAAATAAAATACACTAGATATCTTTTAAAATGTTTTTGATTGGATAAAACTAAATGTAGTGACACTCCAATGTGTACCACTTGTAATTTGAATCTTGATAAAGTTGGAAAACCTGTTGATCAAACCACTTCTAGAGAAATGATTGGATGTTTACTCTACTTAACTGATAGTCGACCAGACATTATGATTAGTGTGTGTATGTGTGCTCAATTTCAAGAAAATACTAAGGAGTCTCATTTAAATTCTCTAAAGAGAATTTTTAAATGCCTTAAGCATACGCCTAATATAGAATTTTTCTATCCTAGAGGAGAATCATTTGAACTAGTTAGTTATTTTGATGTTGACTTCAGTGGATGTAAGTTAGATAGAAAAATCACATCGGGAACATGTCACTTTTTAAGCAAGTCACTAGTATCATGGTGTTGTATGAAATAAAATTCTGTTGCATCATCTATTGTAGAAGCTGAATACATAGCTACTGGTAGTTGTTGTGCACAAATTTTGGGGATGTAACACACATTACTAGATTATGGATATCAATTAAGGCTTGTACCTATAAATTGTGAGAACACAAGTGCTATTAATATCTTGAAAAGACATGTTTCACACTCTAGGACAAAGCATATATGATGTAACACATCACTTTTTGAGTGATCATTATCAAAAGGGTGATATCACTTTTGAATTCATTAGAACTGAATATCCTCTTGCAGATATATTCACCAAACCATTAAATTCTAAAATATTAGAATACATCATACATGAATTAGGTATGATAGACCTTAAGTAAATATCTTACTGTTTCATATCTTACTTTTTCATATCTTACAATTTCATATCTTACTTTTTTATATCTTACTATTTCATATCTTACCGTTTCATATTTTACTATCTTAAGATTTAGTGTTTCATGTTTATGGTCTTACATTTAGTATTTCTTGGTTATTGTCTAACACTTACTATCTCTAACAATATGGTCGCACGGTCTAGAAATCACACTTGTTATAGTCTCATCGTAAACACTTGTTACTATCTCATTGTAAACGCCTGTTACTGTCTCACTTTGAGATTCAGTTACTGTCTCACCATAAGAATGCTTTGTTATTTTATTTATAAATTAGAATCTGTATCGCACTGATTACTTATTTTATAATTTTTCTTTCCCGTGCTTTTGTTTTGGTGATGATTGGTATCCCTAAAATTTAAAATAAAATAAGTTTCACTCATTATTTAATTGAGCACCCATCTATTCTCTCAAACCATAACCCTTATTCAACCCTTCAACCATTCTCTCTCTCGATCCTTTGGTGAATTCCCAGGTTGAAACATCCTTCGTCGTCGACTCCTGACAAAAGAAGTTCAAAGAAGAAGAAGATCGCACCTAAGTTAGAACCCGAGGGTCCTCTGAATCCCAATATGGTTAACCGAATAGTAGTACCAGAGAAAGAGATATTCCCTAAGTGGATTTTGTTGAGTAAGTATCTGTGGTTTTGAAAGTATTCATAGATAAAGGTTGGTTATATTGGTTTTCAAAGGAAGATCGACCTATCTACTCGAATCTAGTTGCAAAATTTTATCAGTATGTACAATTTTTGTTTGATTCAGAATGTGGATATATTGTAAGAAGTCGGATAAATGGATAGAGATGCATTTTTTCTTCGATGTTATAGGCTACATGACTTAGTATTCATCATGAAGGTATTTTTGAAGATTACCAGAGAGGTCCTCCACCTCCAAATGAATTCTTTTTTTGGATGGTTCCTTGAAAAGATTAACTAGAAATGGAACCAAGAGGAGAGAAATCACTGATAAATTGGATAGAGAATCTAGAATTATGTTTATGTTTATTCAGAACTTGATTTTCCCAAGAAAAGGTGATTTCACTATACTTAAATATCAGGATATATTTTTGACTCATCTCATGAAAAATGGAAATAAGATCAATATTTGTAAGTATGTCATACACCATATGTGTGAATTGATCAAGACCACATCCAAGTCAACTTCACTGTTCTATTCTTGGCTTATTTCAGCCATGGTACATGCCAAAGGATTTGTTGGACCAAATGAAGACGTTATCAAGTATTATGAGTTATCTCTTTAAAAAGTTATTATAAAGAGGATGAAAATAAATTGGAATCCTTGGAAAAAGTCATGGGTGGAATAAAATGATGGGATCTATGAAAAGTTCAATCCAGTTGAACATCCTTCAAGAACAAAAGGTATTTATGATCCATGTTTGGAACCATATGAAGGAGTTGAGTATTATGAAGAAGAAGAAGAAGAAGAATAAGAGGTTATTGTACCTCACATAGAAACGATTCTTGATGAGGAAGACATTACTCCTAATCCTCAAGTAGTAATTGAGAAGTAAATATTTGTTCCTAATGATTTTGCTGATTTTGAAGAACAAACTAATGTGAAGGAATAATCTATTTCTATTGAAATAGAGAAGGATGCTGTAAAAGAGCATAGAGGAGAAGATCTTACTATTATGCAAGAAGCTTCCCTTAAGGAACTCCCAGAGGAACAAAGCTATTCCTAAAGTCATTCTTTTTGTAGAAGAGAGAATGTAACAAGACTTTCAATTAGATTGAAAGGAAATGATTGAGGAAATAAGGGATGAATTTGTGGAAATAAATCAAGGTCTCGAGTCATTGAGTCCTGAGAAGGATGCACCTGTTGAGGGGGATCTTCCCCCCAATCTAGATTCTATTGTAGTGCCAAATCCAATTGATCCAATATCAGTGGATACATGGTATAAATTCCCCAGTTATTTTGATGAGAATGACTCATAGGAAGTCTAAATCAAAGTTCTTGACCTTTCTACTATGTTTCAGTTGAAAATGTAATCTTCTCTTAAAGTTATCTCTTCCAAAGAACCTAAGCCTGTCTCAGCTTCTATCTCTGAGCCATCACCAGAACCTCTAACCTTGGTGAATAAAGATGACCTGAAATAATTTGGAGTAACCCTTTTTGCTGGGGTTGAAAAACTCTTGAATAACTAACCATCCCCTGAAGCAAATATAAATGAGTTAGATGATTCATTGTTATTGTAAAAAGTCATTTGGTAGATTCAACGCAAAATTCTTCATGAGATTCAGGAATTCAGAGTTGAGAACAAACTGCTTAGCGATAAAATACAGACTCTAAAAGGTATGGTTGAAGAAATGTAGAAAGTACTGAATTCGTGATCAAAGCTTGCTTCTCATCATGTTAAGACTATTGTTCCTCAAACCCCACATGATATTTCCTCTCTGATTCAACCTCATTTAGCTTCATTAGCTAAAAAGGTAGTTGAAAAAAACAAACAAATAGTGATAGAGATGTGTGAGCTTGTTGTTAGTTTTAACAAGCTAACTAATGAGTATAATGGATGCCTTTAGAAAGTGCTCAATCAACTTAAATCGCTTACCTTAGCTGTTACTGCTTATAATGAATCTAGTATATCTTCTCAACCCTCCTTAGACAGTGATCTGTTTCAAAAAATGGTCAAAGAGAAAATTCAGGCTGTGCTTAGTGGTTTTAATAAATAATATCTATCTGAAGTTATCAAGAAAAGTGATAGACCTCTTGATTTGGTGAAAATCCATTATAAGATTACTAATGATTCTCAGTGAGAAATTTCCAAGAAAATGGACTTCTATTTCAACGGGATATTATCTGAGACTGATATGACCAGTCATTTCAAGTACCTTGTAGAAATTATGAGTATTCCTCCTATTACTCAATCCTTTAAGACTCAAGTTCAAAGGCCCAAAAATTTCACTCGTCTGTTGGATAAGTTTATGGAAAACAAGGATGAATTTGAAAAAGCCATGCAGTATGATGGGGATATCATTTCTGATTTTATCAAGCTTCTGAGTCCCTATCTTCATGTATGGAGTACTTCCATAGTTTCTCCTACGGATACCCCTCTGAGATCTGTTTTTTTACCATTACATTTGCCCAAGCCTCTACTTATATGTCTGTTAGTCACGCCCTGAGTCAGATCAGGTCTATAATTTATGATCAACAGTTTCCCCGGTCTTCTACTGCACCTATATTGGACCCTTTTATCTTTGAAGGTCTTACTTTACTTTCTATCTCAACCAGCTCACTCCCTTATTCTTACTCAACCTCTGCTCCAATGGATTCTTCTTATGATCATGTTTCTAAGAGAAAATAGAATACTAGCCAGTGATGAAGAATATAGACTACTCTTTTTTGATAAGAATGTTGTTGAATTTGTTTTACTGTCTACTTTTTATACTGAAACTATTTTTCTCTAATACATTGGGAAATTTTCTTCTCTTTTCTAATTCACTCTTTTTTATAATCCCAAAAGGGGGATAAATATATATATATATTATATGAACACTGGTAATATATTTTTTGAAAAAATATACACTCTAAATACACATGATTTGTGATCATAAAAAAGGGGTAGATTGTTGGACTCCTCGCATATTAATCATGTTTTAATGATCACAAATCCTATTCAGTCTATAATCCTGGTTAATCCCTTGTAATCAATCTCACATCAAATGTACAGTTAATTAGTAAAGCTATCAAAAGATATTAAGTTCTATACATTCTGTTTGATTACTGTACACTATATTTGATTTAATTTATAATAAATTCTTTGATAAACAATTAAGTCCAATCCATTTTAGGTATATCTCTACTTATGTCTGAATAAAGATATTTGGCAGAGTCTGAGACACCGTCAGCCTGCCACCGGTTATGTTTTTTCTAGAATAGGACCCAGACACCGTGAACCGGACACCGTGAACCAGACACCGTGACCAAACACAGTGAACTAGACTCCATGAACCAGACACCAGGAACCAGACACCGTGAACTAGACACCCTAAACTAGACACCCTGAACCAGACACCATGACCCAGACACCGTGAACCACACACTGTGAACAAGACACCATGAACCATACATCGTGAAATAATCACTGTGAACCATACATCGTGAAACAATCACCGTGAACCATACACAATGAACCAGACACTATGACCAGACACTGTGACCCTCCAAACACTGTGACCCTCCAGACACTGTGACCATACAGAAACTGTGACCAATCTAGACATCTATTCAAGGATACACCGATTCATAGAGACACCATTTACAGACAAACTGTGACACTGTTTCTTAATTTGTTTTTTCGTTTTTCAATTTAATCTCTAATGGTCAAATTTGATGATTTTAATTGCACAAACATTATTAATGTTTCTTTGTATCCATGTCACCTGATAGAATGAGGTACAAGGTGTAGAATACATGAAACCTATCAGCTTTAACCCATGAACTCCAAGATAAAAGAGTAGTGCGACCCAGAAACAACATTTACATGAAAGTGGAATAACGTGAAGCAAGTATGTGAGCACAAAAATGAAGAAAACACTAAGAACATTTTTTAAGTGAGAATGGTCACATACAACTCGACACTAATGAAGAACAAACGAAGCATACTCGGATCCCAGAGTGGATGAAATATACACCACAAAGAACACCCGCCAATATAGTTGACTTACGATACTCTATTTTCTATATGAAGACTTGATTTCTGCACCTGCTTCATCCTTGAACTTCAGAGCTGCATAGAAAACCAATCAGAGCACTTCTAAACTTATCTCATGATATCTACTATGTTGGGTATCATTTTATTATCTTTCGAGCAGTGTGTGTATCTGTAAAACAACACACTCTATCTCCTGCATTAAACTGATGGATACAAGATATCCTTTCTCAGAAATCTATTTGCACTTGTGTATACCCATGGATAAATGTGGAAGAGGTCCCTATGTGGCCTGGTAGTTTTACCCACATAGAACTGTGGAAGAGGTCATGTGACCTGGACAGTCTTGTGTACTGTTTTTAACCCTGATCCAGGGTGTGGATCATGTTTATTTATATAAAATTCTTGGAGGAAAGTGATCACCAAGTAGAGTGGATTCGGTCTCGTCTTCAGACTGAACCACTTGTTTTATATTCGTTGTGAGGTTTAAATTTAGTTTTCTCTATTTTACTTTTTAACACAAAATTCACTTTTACAATTTATCTTGGAAAGAAGTTATAATTGTTTTTCCTTATTATAATAGCTTCAAATTTAATATTAATAACTCCTATTAACATTACTGAGAATTAGTAAATCTTATACGATGTTATTTAAACATTCAAACTTTCATAACCGTATTACTTTGATTAACTAAGATGCATTTAAATATATTGGTGAAATCTTATGGGAATATGTTTTATGTAGAAATTTATTATGGACACGCAATTCACCCCCGCCCCCTTTTAGTGATCGACTCCGACCAAAAATTGTGTTTGTAATCTATTTTCACCTATAATTTTCTGGTTTTAATAAAATAAATCATAAGTTTTGTTTCTAACATTCACATTTGGTATAGTCCTAAACAAGATAAACTCTGTTTTAAATCTCTAATTTCCTATATTATCATTACATATTTTACCATTACGTTTTTCTATGGTACTTTGTTTTATTACTAATGTTTGGGTATGTGGATGAATTTGTGAGTTTAGATGGTGTAGTGACTACCTAATTCTGGTACACTTAGTCAACGGGTAAGTGAACATCCAAATAATCAATTTTCCATTGTACAACTATAGCATGTGAATTTCTTTTGGATCTATCGATATTACATTTGGAGGGCTATTTTTTTTATAGAAAATGAGTTTTTCATATTGTAGTTTATAGATCATGGTTCCCACAAAATAATCTATCAGAGAGTTAGTTCCGAAGATTGAGGTTCAACACACCAGTAGTACATGCATGACATTAGATAAATGGAAGATCTAAATTGGTAAGTTCGATGAATCATATTTTATATTTTGGTGAATGTAGATTAAATAATCTATAATTTAGAAATCCTTATAGGTTTCCTAGTTAAGAGTGAAGCCAATGTTGATGGAGAAATGTTAATAGTATCACTTATAGCGGAAATTTATTTTGCTAGTAAGAATTTCTCTCATAGGGAATTATTCATTCAATATTTAGGAGAAGAAGACTATAGTTAATGTTCTAAATGTGTTGGTGGACATGTATGAAAACTCAATGAACCTAAACAATGTTATCATGTTATGATAGTTGTTTAGTTTAAGGTTGTTAGAGGTAATACTAGTGACAGATCATGTGAATGAATTCAACATTATTCATGGGTAGCTCATATCAATAAATATAGGTTTTGATGATGATATATGGTAATTTCTTATTTTTTCCTTCAATTCCAAATATTTTGGATTCAATGGTTACTATAGTTGGTAACTATGGTTAAAAATATGACCTATTGTTTGATGATATCATAAATTTGATACTCAATGAAAAAATTTAGATAACGGAAGTTCATGAACCATCTAGTAGTACACATAATAATGATAAAAGGGACAGGTCATTCCATCAAAAGTAGGTTTATCAGAAGAATCCATTAGTAGATAAGTTACAAGAAAGGATACATGGGAAGATATGAAAAAAATTTATCTAGTCTTGGTCCTATACATGTGGAGTTATGGAAGAAATGGAATCTCAAGAAGGATTAAAAACTTTTCATGGAGAAAACCATATATATATGATCCTTCGTTACTTTATACTCCATTAGTATAGCTTATGTTTACAATGACTAGTTTCTAAGTGAGAACAAACTGATAGAATCTTCGGTGGTTGACTCTATAGAATTGTTCCATTAAATAATAGATCAAAGATGTGTGTCAAAATATGTTTCTGGGAATTTTGAGACATATTATATGGCTAATGATGAATCCCTCTAAGTTTTTTGGAAATTGAGATTTTGACATCTGAATGAAGAATGGACGATTCTTAAAACTTTTAAAAGTTCATCACATCTCTGTAATTATAATAAATCTTATTTACATTGGAAAATTATACGGCATTGTATATAAAACTAGATTTTTAATTAGGGTATAAAAGTTTACTCTGGTATCCATGGTGATTTAAAAAGGTATTAATGATGGGACCCTTTACATGACTGAAAATTGATATGGTGGTTTGGTCATTGGAAGTACAACTTTTGATGATCTATAAGTACAACATGACAGGTTTACTCAACTCAATTAAATGAACTAGAAAGTTATGAATGAAACATGAATACAAGAAATTTATCACATGTAAATTTTAAAGTTTGAAATTTGTGTGCTACAAAAGAAAAATAGTGTGCCTTTCAATGTAGATGATCAAAATCATAGGGACCAGAAGTTGGATCTTATACACTTGGATTTTTGAGGAACATCCCCTATTCAATCTTACTGTGGTTTTCTTTACTTTATTACTTTAATTGGTAATGTTATAATGAAATTTTGGGTTTACTTTATAAATTATAAGTCTGACTTAATTCATGTTTTTATTCAATGGAAAGCATTAGTAGAGAGGTAATGAATCCAAAATTTTACGTGCATGTAAATAGATAATAGTAGTGAATACACTAGATGCATCCCTTATAATTTTTAAAATAATGAATAGATAAGTCATGAGAATATAGTTCCCATTTCTCTATAGTATAATGAAGTATCTAAAAGTATGAATCAACCATTGATAGATAAATGCAAAAGTATGAGTTTTCATTCATGAATGACTAAGGAAATTTGGATAGAAGAACTCAACACATTAGATTATCTCACCAATAGAACTCCAACTTCAGTAGTTTCCTTAGAAATTCCGAAGGAGATATACTCTGGAAAACAACCATAATTTTATCATCTTAATTTCTTCAGCAGTTTATCATATGTACATGTAAATTTTAAATACAATGATAAATATGAATCTAAATCCAAAATATGTTTTTCCTTGGTTGTGGAGGTATAAAATTTGGATATCATTTGTGTGATATTGAAAGAAAAAAATCAATAGAAGAAGGGATTTTTTTGATGACAAGGTTCAATAGAAGGACCAAAACTTATTAGACCATGAAGTTGAAGGAAAATCAATTGTATATGTCTCAATTGATCAATGCACCAGTAGATTAAAAAAACTGAGAACATAGATGAAGGTACTGGAGGCATCAAAAGTATAGATATATAACCATGAGAAATATCATAAAGTTAAAGCAATGCTAAAGCTCAAGTCAGAAATCATATTTTTTCTTCATAGAAGTATGAGTACATAAAGTTAAGTTACCAATAGAAAGAGTAGATCCAAGCACTTCAAATCAACAGATTTAGTTGAGGGGGTTAACTAGAATTAGAATACCATTTCAGATGTATTGGGCTAACATAACCATTATACTACTAATGGGTGTAGGATAACATAAAAATCTAGAGGAGGTAGCTTATCTAAGTGACTCTAAGTAGTGGGAGTCATCCATGAATTAGGAAATGGATTCATTAAAGTTAAATTGAACTTATGATATAATTAACTATTAAAGGGTAAAAAAAAACTTTAAAAAAGTGGATTTACCATATTAAGGACGACTATGATGGAAAGAAAATATACAAAGAATGATTGTAGATGAAGTGGATTCAATAGAAGGAAGGACTATAATTCTCAGAAATGTTCTCAATGGTAGTAAAACATTATACCATCAAAATAATTCTAGGAATTTTTTTATTGGAATATCTATATTTGGAGTTTATTGATGTCAATATAATTATCTTACATTTTATTTAGAGGAATAGATATACATTAAATATCTAATTAATGTGCAGGAAGTTGGAAATCAAAATTTGTAATATAAACTGAAAAATATATTCTATGGACTGAGGTAAGTCCCATGATTTTTGAATAAAAAGTTTGTTTTAATAAATACAAAGGAAGGGTTTACATTATTAAATGTAGAAAATTTTTATTATCAAAAGAAATAGGAATATGGTACATTCATCAAATCTCTTTTATATGTGGAATAAATACTAGTTATTGGATAGTTTAGAAAATTAGAAAGTTGAAGTGTGGTTTTTCTGAAATATTTGAGATGAAATATTAAAAAAAACACAGAATATATTTGTGATAAATATAATAAGAGATAACAAAACCAAAAATTTGGTTCTATATTAGAAATATTATATTTAGAAGATTAGGTAAAGGTTTGGGATGACTGGAAGTAATCTAATATCAAATCCTCTAGCGGATCAATTCAATTTTTCCAAGTCATGGGCACCAACAATTGAATTTGAGTCCAAGTACATGGATAAAGTTCCATATTCAGAATTAGTTAAAAGTTAGATATATGTAATGGATTTCACTCGGTTGTACATTTCCCATGTAGTGGTAGTTATGAGTCGGTATATAGAAAAACTAAGGAAATTTCATTAAGTGGAAGTGAAGTAGATACCTTAGTATTTGAAATGAATGGAATATCAAGCCCTTTTATTTAGTGTGGAATATCTATTACATTGTTTTATAGAATCAGAATTCATTGGATATTCAGATACTCTAAATAGTATAATTTTTTTCACATTTATATGTGGAGGAGCTTTAATTAGTATGATTCTATGACTTCTTAATATTATTACTTTGATTAAAATTTAATTATAGTATATAGCTAAAATAAAAGCTTAGAAAGACATGGGATGGTTGAAGATATTTCTATGGGATCTTAGTAGGATTTAGGAAAGGGTAGTACTATATAGTGAAATCCAAATTGAAATACACTTGAATAAAAATCTGGTGTTCAATTATAAAACAATTAATATTAAACTAATTTATAATTTAGTCAAAAATTTATTAGAGGAAAAAGAGTTAGATCTATATAAGATAATAGGACTAAAAAATATGGAAAACATATTCACCAAGGTGGTAGTTTAAAAATGTATAAGGTAGTAGTGAGGTATTAGTGAGACTTAGTTATACTTGTGTTAATAAAGGAAGGAATGAAAAGGGTAATTGTGATAAATTTTTAAGGTTGGAGTGTTAATAAGTTTTCCCTTGGAAAAATTATTCAAGAGATATATTTTTGGGATATGAAGCCCTGTTCTGTGCATTAGAAGTTTAGACCATCTGAAGTAAGAGTATCATATGTTCAATGAATGGAATTATGTTTCTTATAATTTTGGTTAGTGATAGGAAGTTGGTCTCGATGTGAAGGATACTTCAACATATCTTCTATAACAGTAGTATGTTTCTAGGATGTTCACATATACTAATGGTTCTATAAAGGTGCATTGGGTGGTCCAAAAGTTCAAAAAAGTTTATCGGTCACTTAAATAGTATAATTTCTCATGTGGGCATACGTTATGATCCAAGTTTTAAAGAGATCTAGTGTAACTTATTTTACTTTTTGTGATTGGTATTTAATTACATGGGACCATCATTTAAATGTGTGGATTTACATAGAATAGTGAAACAAGTGAAAATAGTGGTTCAACTGGGAGTTTATTAGAGATATTATAAGTTGGTAATGATTTATTGTCTTTATAATATACTTTTCACCTACAATATTATTGTTGAAAAAAAAGAAACTAGTGGTTTGGTTTCTCCCATGAATGTAGGACATTATTAGAAGCATGTTAAACATTGTGGTCTTTATGATATTTGTTATATTTTTATCATATGTTTTACCATTGAATGTTTTTCAAATACTTTATTTTTTTTCAATTAGGTTTCATTATGAAGATGAATTTGGGTGATGAGAAGGGTACAATTATTACTTACTTCTGATACACTCAGACGAATGGGAAGTGACCTTTTGAATGTTTGGATTTCTACTACACTGCTATAGATTGTGAATTTCCAATGGATCTGTATATTATACTTTTGTTTGGTTATCATAAGTTTATGAAATCAATTTTGTGTGGTGTCGTTAGTGGATCAAGTTTCCCCTAACATGACCCTTGAACAAAAAAATCCACCCTCATACTCTTCTAATGAGTACCAAACCAACTCCAATTTATGTCACTCTTGGATTTTGTTAACCTATATATAGAGGTTAATACCAATGCATGATTTGCATCCCATAATACATACAAACCTCAATTCGAGTATTCACCAAGTAAGTACTTAAAATCACATCCACATACTCACTATCTTCCCAAAATCAACCTCAACCATCTAATGACTACTCTCATAAAACCCATGAACCGTCTAACAAGATTTATATACCTCCATATCCTATGCTCTGTCAATCACCACACATGATGATTAGATATGGCTATCCCACTAATACCTATGTGCCAATTTGAAACATTAATGGTTAACCACTCCTGAATCCATGGGAACATCATCCTGGGTATCTGATGAAATTGATCCATAATAATGTTTTCACCCTCTAATGTCTAATGTTATACTACCCACTATATAGATTTACATATACTTTTCCTCGATCATAACCAAAATATGATCCATCCTCACCCTTGATAATAATTTTCAAGGAACACCACTAGGTCGATCACATCACAATACCCTGATCATTCTATGATGTCACCCAACACCTCTAAGGGACGTATCTAAATTCATAAAACATTGGGAATCCAATGCCTCACTAATCCATATCAAAATCACTAGATCACGGATCCCTTTCAAGTTAAACAGAATTGTAAAATCATTCATGCGCACCACATGTCACCTTATAACACCAAAAATGATCCTAATTTATGTCAGTATTGTCTAACTATAGAACCCTCAATGATACTCTTTAATATCATGCATTTCACTTATGTTAAGGTTCATCAAACAATATCACTCTCCAACCAATATCATCCCCAAAACTATAAGTGTCTTATCATTCCCTATTCAACCTAGATTTGAACATTTATGATTAAAATTTTCTATCTCATTTAGAAGAATTCCCAAAATCAATAGGTTCAACCATCTTAATTCACCCTAGCCTCTAAAATCAGCCTTGATATGAAAATAACTTGCACTCAATGTTCTTTATCTCATTAAAACCCAAGGAATCGCACTTACCTATATCATATACTGGGTAGCAACTCCCGTGCCCCAATCTCTTAAATTGAAGCATATAACCATGCTTCCCATAACTATGTCACTCATAATCTAGGCATGATACCTACATCAGGCTAGATATCATAGCTCAAATCTCATTTATCTCACCAGCATCTTGAGTTATATCTCAAATCACTATGATCTCCCAACTAACCTATAGGTCAAATCCATTTGAATCTGAACTCATGATAAACACCTCTCTATACCCATGATGAACATCATAAGGCAACTCACCATCCAAACTACCCACTCTAGGGTCATATATATACACCAAACATATCATTCCAAATTATTAACTTATTGGGGTAATGATCCTCATATAGAATATACATTAGAGACTACCCCCTTGAGAACTACAATATCATCTTAGAATAGATATATATAACATCATCATTCTCTAATGATCCATGTCAATCAAGTTATCACATAGTTCGATTAAGTATAATTACACCCAAATTTTATATGGTAAAACCCATATAAGTTGTTGTTGGGACTTTTTATGTCATGTTAATCCTATATTTCAAATATGATACATGAACAATGAACTATTATCAATGTTCCAAAAGACAAAAATCAATTTATCATAATTCAAAAAACTCATGTGTTTTTAACTAGGTTGAGTTATACTGCCATGAAATTAGAATCCAAAAAATATTTATCTCATATCCCAAAAAACCAAGAGTTCCTATTATAAAAAAATGGTCATGATACACTTGTATTATATCCATCACAAAGTCTGATAAATTCATATTATTTTTATACCATCTCCCCCTAATAGTAACTCAAAATAAAACTATAATACACATTATGATATAAGTTATATATATTCTAGATACCACTTTCCAACATCATCCATTGGTTCACAACAACTAATTGATCATCAAACAGGTGAATCTACTATTGATAACCTAGGTGTACCTCCCCATACACCAGAGGATATATAGTGTATAGGGGGGCTAGGGTGTTTTTGTGGGGAAACTATATGCTCATTTAAAAGTGATCAATAATAAATAAGTGATCAAACATAAAACATAAAATATTAATCGTTAGAGTACATGGAATAAATAAATAACAATAAGATATATCAAATATAAATGTTGAACCAAGTAGTCATACAAACTCACTATCATACTAATACATATCAATTGGATTTTAATTGGACCAATAACAATACACTAAATGAAATAAATAAAGTGAATGTAAAAGAGGCTCCACTTACATCCAAAAATTGTACCTCAATCCAAATATATATAGTTGATTTGAGTTATCCCATACAATCATAAAACTTCAGTCCTCTACCCAACATGAATATGTGATCATTGAAGTCTAAATATGTACCAAAGTTTCATAGATTCTTGAGTAGGGTGTGATTCTAACTCAGTAGGAAACCACCAATGTGATCCTACAAATAACTAAAAAATTAATGTATTTAAATGTGACATGATCATCTAAATAAATAAATAAATCATAGAGATGTAAATAAGTAACCACAGATGATCCACAGGTTCTAATTTAATGCCTTGGGTCATCCCAAATCTTCTTCATCCATTGGTGAAGTGCCTCTGATCATGTAAAACAATTATCCCTACCAATATTAGGACCATGGATGATCACATGAGTAAATCCTAGTAAATATAGTAGTATCATACATAATATTCATATTCTAGGATCATATCCTTAGATTCCACTAATATATAGATCACTCAAGGGGTAGTGTGTCCCTCTCAGATCATATCATGTATACATCCAACTATGGTCCAACACATCCCTCCTATCCATCTCATATATCACATTTGGGGTGGTGTGTCCCACCCATCTGTATTAAATATTAGGACCAAATATCAAAAAAAAAATATCATAACCAAAGTATCTCATGTATCTCAATACATCTTGGTGGGTAGTGTGTCCCACTAAAATCATCTCATATATAAATATTGAGGGGATATCCATTTTCCTAAAACCACCCCACATAAATGAGTGCGGATCTCAAGAGTTTGATATATCACTATCATATCCAAAATAGGCACATAGAATTGATTTGGGTTCTAAGTTGATGATCACGATCATCCTTATCCATTCCCACACCGACCCTCTCTAGGGACTTCAAATCACTAGGAAACCCTATGAGGTCCCCTAAGTTACATTATAACATTGACACAAAACATTTTCTCCCAAATATCAATCAAATATCTCTAGTAAAAACCCAACACTTTGAGGGAATAACATCCCTCGACATCATCATAATCACAACATAGCCTTGTACTCCATTTATCATTAATGTCACGCAAGGGGGATGGCCGCTAACCCATTCCCTTTTCAATTTAGACTATGTTGGTCCTTACACTCTTAAAATATCCATAAGACATACCCATATCATACTCACCCGGTATTCATATACTATATGTAAAATAATTCTCCCTCATTCCTAAAACAAATAGCGTGGTGGAAATAAGGTTTCTTAAGGTCCCACATGGCCATTCCTTAGGCCATCCACATCAACTCATCACTCACCTCTACCTGAATTCCACCAAGGTACATATAATAAGGTCTAATATTATATGTTTCCTTAATTTAATTTACACCCATAAGTCTCTATATTTCACATTTTATACATTTATAATAAGGACTTTGGCCATCGACAGTTGAAGTAATCAAACCAATGCATAATGGACCATAATGTCCCTTATTGCTTTATTTAGTCCATAAGAATTTAATTTTAATTAAAAAACATTTCATTTTAAAAAAATTCAATCACCCTTAGTGGTGATAAAGAATATCACATCCCATAAAAATTCATAAACCAAGGGGTAATATCAAGGGACCACCTACCTCAACCATGGATTTATCCACTTTGATCTCTTTCTAGAAAGTCTCACCTGAGTGAATCCAAGTCCAAACATCCTCGCATCACATCTTGAGCACATATATCAAGCTATAAAATACAATAATTAACTATAAAAAATTATAATTAATTATTAAATATGTTTTTAACAATTTATAATTTATTTAAAATTTTAATCAATTAGGAATAATTTCCCAATACTCGCTATAAATCCTTATCACACCAAAAAAAAAACCAACCACCCACATAAGACCCACAATGTACTACCAACATCAGCATGAGAAATAATCATTCATCAAAATTATTTTTGATCATTGTCTCAAGAAATACTCTACCCATTTCTTTCAAAATTCTCATCATATCAAATGACTTCCACCATGATTCAATTTAATCATCAATGAAACCTTAAGTAAAATCGTCCAAGATTATTTGGGGAGTAAGGGGAAGAATACTTGAGGATAAAAGAGGGAGATCGCCTCTAATTGATGAAGAAATAACATCATTAATCACCCTAAACCCATGGGGAACTGAAGGAAGTAATTGAGAGTCCCTCCTAGGTTGGTCAAATATGATGAAATAAAAAAGGGGCTTGAATCTATAATAACAGAATAGGGGTAAAGGAGAGGCATTTTAAAAAATTAAACTTTATAGGAGAAAAAAATAAACGAACCATCGATTTAACTATGCTTTTGTGTGCTAAAAACAACCCCAGAGAGCCCCAAAATTTTTAACACCACACTAAAGGAATCTCACTACTTACCTTTTTCTGACTATGGACCTATTATCTAAAACACCTAGTGAACTAGAACCATGGTGTAGCGAGTCCCTGTTTCACTCCTTGAAACCTCATTCCACCACTATATTCGACCAAATTCCTATAGAATACATTTCTATGATCATTTCACATCGGAAACACCCCTAGAACTATATGGATCTCTACATCATATGTATCATTATGTTCAACCCAAATGAACAAAACTATGGCACCATAGGATGGAAAATGTCATGGTGGGCCTCCAAGAACCCCAAGAACATCCTATGCATTCTAAAATTTCTATTTATCCATCATTAACACTTAGGAAACCTATAAATCATTTATACATATCCAAAAACATCTCCTTGATATATTCAACCTCTCAGAATCTCGATCTCAATACTGGTTCTCAAAATGAACACCTCTCCTTACAAAAAATTCAAATTCTTAATGAATTTTATAACCTAGAAACAAACTGGTCTTTATACATTTGTTTGAATTCTTTACTCATGGTTCTAACCCATAATAGATATTTTTCTTCCTTTTTAGTTTATTTTTTTATGCCATTTATAGTTTGGAATCATCCTATACATTCCTCGTAATTTATGTCTATGTTGGAGTTGTTTTCTATGCAACTATTTTAGATGGATCAACTTCTAGTCTCTTATTTTTCTTCTAAGGAATAGGATAAATTATTTCTTCATCACTCAATCCCTCTTATAATTAATCCTAAAAAAATTCATCATTTGGGGTACTTTTTATAACCATAATATTTGTATCAACTACACCCTCTTCTTCACTTGATTCATTGTACATATAACTTCAAGGATTCTTCCCATATTTATCCTCAATGATTTTGACACTATCACTCTCCATAATTTTGTTCAAACTCTTGTTAAAGCATTTATGGTTCTTACTCTTAGTTGAGTATCCCAGATATACTCTTTTATATACTGTATCAACATACTTTTACATATTTTAATCTTTTTTACAAATGTTGAATCTTCTTGAAAATATATGAAAATGTTTTCATGGGGTATTACTTCATGAAAGATTTCATATGGTGTACTACCTTTCCCTAGGATAAGTACCACCCTATTTTTTGTGTACATAATAACTTTTACTGCATCCTTACAATAGTTTTAACACCCCAAGATTCCATGGTATGCTTCTCTTTGAATAATAAAATAGCTTGTGTTGCACACAACTTTGAGTTCTAGCACACCATGACCAATCAAACTAGCAATTTAAAAAAATAGTTATGAACAATAATACCAAATTATTAAAAATTTATAAATTTTATTTTTCAAAATGGACTGCATTTTTGGATTCGGAATATCAAAATTAGCTTATGGTGAGTTTTTGGAATTTTTCTAAAAGCATTCAATTTTGGATGCATAGTTAAAAAAACTGTGTGAATATTTAAAACCACCTTTTATTTAAATAATTATTATTTATATTTCAATTTATTTTATATTAAAAATAGATACATAATACCTATATTGGTTTAGTTTAATTCATTGGATTCATTTTATAATAAGATTAGATATATAAAATTTTATTGAACTATTTAACGCCATTTACCCACCTTTTAAGAACATTTGCAAATTTGCATAAAATGTAATTTTACAAGTTCTTTGAATTGAATTTAAAAAATCTGAGATACATGGTTGAAATTAGTTATTAAAATGTGGTTTAATATGATGAAAATAATTTTTGGTAAATTGTAACGTTTGAATTTCATTTACCACGGTTAAAAATAAATAGGGTAATTAAGGATTAAAATGATATTATAGTTACCCTAAAACATGTCTTAATTCTATTGGAAAAGTGTTTTCGACCAAAAAAACCCTAGGAATTAAATATGATCCTATTTTACCCACATGGATTAGATTCATACATTTATTATTATTTTATTTATTAAATAGTTAAAAGTGTAAAATTCAAAGTTTAATATCTAAACCATTTTTAATATTGGGTTTTACCTAATTTTAATTTGACTGTAAATATTAATTATAAATATAAAAATATTTCCTACATCATGGTATTTTATTTATAATTTTTTTACACTAAATAATTGAATTTATTTATGACACAATGGCGATGTAGTAATTACATTATTAATGGAAGATTAAAATAATTTATATTATAAATGAAAAAATAAATATAAAGTGAGACTTTTGATGCATTCCACTAGTTTTATATGTTAATATGAGATATAAGGATTGATCTAATGTATTTTTTTCGAAGTAATCAAGTTTTTTTGACTTTCATAAAAACCATATACTAAATAGTGTCAAAATTGACATAATTGAGTTTTTTAAACAAATACTTAATTATTAAATGATATAATATTCTTAAAAATATAAGGTTCATCCAAAGGACTTATATAATGATATATATGTCATTATTGAACCACTTTAGGTTGTCTTGGAATTTTATTGTATGTTTATTAACCATGTAATATAAAAATACAAGAAGACATTGTAAAAGTTAAACTATTTAACTAAGAGTTAAATCTAAAACATAAGGTTAATATGGTGACCTAAACTTGTCTAAAACCAATTGGTTTGGTGAATTTCAACCCATCCCAACCTTACCCTCTAAATAAATTCATTTGGAGCCATTATAAACTGAAAATGATTTTATAAGAAAATAATATTTCAATCTTTTCTTAAAGTGACCCTCACCACTCTTATAAAAGGGTACATCCCCTTTTCTTAATTTCACACCTCCAAATCCATTTGTTTAGGCCAAACCCGGCTCCAATATCCTCCAAAATACCCTAAATTAGACTTATAGGCCTTACATTGATCATAAATCCTACCACAGAATCCCTTTTGATCAAATCAAAAGGAAGCACCCGAGGAAGAGGTAATAATTTCTTCACCTCTTTCGAAGTTCTTTTCCTCTTCCACTTCCTCTTTCTTTGTGGTTTCTGAACCATAATAATAAATCAAGTACCTTATAAATACTGTTATGTTATTATAAATATGGTACAACTATATTAATTATTCTATCTATCCTGTGAATGTCAAACTCACCATACGTGCGTACATACGACTTACTATTTCCATGTCGTGGTGTAGTTTGTTATTCAACACTTCATTATTTGGAAGGGTATAATAATGAGGAAAATTTCTGTAAATAATAAATATAAAATTTGAATGATTATTTATATGTAATATACCATCTAATTACATTTTATTTAAACAACAATAGAATGATATTTTCGCTCGTACGTACATACGTACAGATTACAATCTCCACGAACGCAATGAGATTCATCCCCCATCGTAACCATTCTAGAATAATTTTCATTGTATGATTAACAATAATTTTTAAGAACTTAATATCATTATGGATATGAATAAAATACATACTATCCATAAAAAACATAACTAACGTAACAAAACATATAAAGTAAAATGAATCAGTTAACACCCGAAACAATGATACTACTGGAATATTATTAACAAATAAATATTTAAACATCATATATGATATCATATTTATGAATATGGTTTGTGTATAATTTAATAATAATTATTTAACTATTATACTTGAGGTTAATTTACCCTCGACTAACTAAAATTATATGGTGACGGTTAATTTTACAATCTCTTTATTATCCAAGGTTGTTTATACGTCAGCATCTTCTGGGAATTCATTATCATCCTCATTTGTTTTTCTTAAACATGTAATTCTATAAATTTTTACTATTTTCTAGAATATGGGTTAAATTAATTTATTCCCTTTTTTGACTTTTAAGAAAAATCGAAATAAATCTTTTCATCGTTTTCCAAACAAGTTACTTTATGAAATTTTTGACAAATTAAGGTAAGAATGTTTTTTTAACTTATACAGTGGGTGTGGCTATTTTCCACCATTATAACAATTTCAAAGCTTCCGATATAAGTTTATAATAATATTTTCAAAATAATGTTTTTTCTTTTATAATTATGTGACTTTTAAATGATTTCAAAATAGAAAGATATATTTCTTTCAAATAGTTTTGATTTCATCTATTTCATCATCCTTTGATGGATTTAACACTTTTTTGAAGTTGATTTATTATGATAAAATATTCCAAATTGTATTGATGGTTTTGTGATTTGTTTTACTATTGATGTATTATTTTTATACCATTCATGGTTTATGGTTAAAGTATTAACATTTTTATGCTGTTTTTAATACGAATGTTTATGTTATGTTTCAACCTTTTCATATGAGGAATGCATTGGACTTTGTAAGTGATGGTTGGAGCCCGCTATAGCTCCTCGATGAATCGTTTGGTCTCATGAGACAATCTAGTTTCTTGGCACAAGGGCTTAACAATATATTATTTGTAGTCTTAGCATGAGGCCTTGACTAAGTGGTTATGATGTCCAACATTATGCATTCCATCATTATGAAATTAACTATTGATATTACATGTGATTATTTGACTAGTAGAATATCCATGTGAATAAGTAAATAGAATTATTTGATTTAGCTTTTCCATATTATGCTAAAGTATACATTTAAAAGGCTTTTGTTTTATTTTTATGTGTTTCCTTAAATATTTATGCTTATTTATGATAGTTTCTACTACATTGTTATCCTTACTGATCATCTGAGCTCACCCTTTTCTAATGTTTTTATTTTTCCTAGGATGTGAAGAAGTATAATATGATTAACCTGTAAGGATAGGAAAATGGATATGAGTGTGTTCAAAGGGGACATAATGTCTTTTTTTATTTCATGATGTAATTTAAAACTTATGTATGTATCCAGTACTTCTAACACTACTAAACTAATCGGCCTTTGGATACATGATCTCTTGTAATCATGCTAATGTTATGTAATAATGAATTGACTTGGGGTAACTAGGTTTGGGGCGTTACAGTTGGTATTAGATGAAGTTTAGTACAAACCTTGGAAAGTTGATTTAGAAAAATTGCGATTAGAGAACATTACCCTAAGATAGAATTAGAGGATTAATGTAGAAGAACTGCTTAGAATTTCGGTAATATAGTGATTTTAGGAATTTTCCAAGAAATATATCCCTGTCTGTATATGAGCAGGTAGAGGTGGCTCTGGAACAGATGTATCTAGTGGTAAAACTTGAAAACACTGCTTTGATCTAGACTCGAACGAGAACTGGTGCACGACAACGGGCCTTGTTTTACTCTTGGTTATGACACTCCCTGGAGATATTCTTAGGATAATTAATATTTTCTTTATAAGCCATTATGAATGATTTATTAGTAAATACTTCCACAAAGAAAACGTTTTTTTATAATTATGGATTATATTCATAAACAATTCTATTTATGTTAGGTGTTTTACTAGTTTAGAATTATTTATTGCGATTCATAAACTAATCTAGTGTATGAAATTGTTTAGAAATTGTGCCTAGTGGAATGAATGGAAACTTTTTCAATGCACGTAATTCATGTATTGATTTCCCTCCTACTCAAGATAATTATAGTGGAGCTGGTGATGCATCTGGTTTTGAATAGCTTATAACCATACTGGGAAACTCACTCAGGTCATGAATAATAACCTTACCCGTATAGAGCACCCTGATCCACCAAGAAAAGGATCAATGTTAGACCATTTCATGAGGAAAAATCCACCAACATTCAATGGGACTACAAATCCATTTGTAGTTGAGTAATGGATAAGTTTCACTGAGAAAATATTTCATTCTTTATGGAGTATCAAAAGGGAAAAAGTTGTCGTGGCAGTTTATCACCTCACATGAGATGCAGATCAATGGTGGTCATTAATTCAAAACACAAATTAGGATGAAGAAGTATCAAATATGGAATGGAGGGATTTTAAAGCTATTTTATTATAAAAATAATTTCCTAGTGACCATCGAGCGGATATGGAAAGACAATTTCTAAGTCTAAGGAAATAGGAGGATGAGAATATCACAAAGTATGAGTCTAAATTTACAAGGTTAGCAAGGAATGCTGGAAATTATACACGTAACCCAAGTAATAAGATTGTTTGATTCTTTGATGGGTTAAAATCATTTCTAAATTGAGCATTAGTCTCAAAATCCTTCTCATATTATAAAGATATAGTCTCATGTGCTGTCAAGATAAAAAAGGAATTCTCTAAGTCATACAATTTTAAACAAAACCAAGATAAGAAGAGATCTGTTGAACACTCTAGAAATGGAAATAAGGGGAAGAAGGGAAAAGTTAAATTTCCATCCTGAAGTAAATGTGGGAAGAAACACCTTGGTATGTTCCTGAATGGAATCGGAGTTTGTTAAAATTGTAGTGAAAAAGGGAACTAAGCATGTGATTGAAAGGGAAACAAAGAGGATTTCAATGTTGAATGATAAAATTGTAGAGAAATGGGGAATTATCCAAAAGAATGTACTAAGAAACAAGGAAACCTACCTCAGAAAAGGACAAGGGAGAAAGGCCAAGCTTATGTGATCACAACTACAGAGGTTTATGTTCTGAATGACGTGGTGGAAGGTACAATAATCATTTCCTCGAATTTGGAAAAGGCTTTATTTGATTCTGGATCATCGCATTCTTTCATTTCTTCCTAGTATTCCAACAAAATTAGATATTTACAATTTTATTTAACAACGTATTATTTAGTAAATACTCCTAAGGTAAGTATCATTGCAACAAAATTTGTAAATCAGTTACTATTATGGAATATAAACATGCTTTATCTGCTGATCTCATCATCATACAAATGATTAAATTTGATATAATCCTTGATATGGATTGGATTTTGGACCATGATGAAAACATTTATTATAAGAAGAAGGAGGTAACCATTTTTTATGATGATAAGGAATACATTATATTTAGAGCAGAAACTTTTCCATTTGATTCTTATCTAGATATACCCTCATTAGCTCTACTAAATTAAATTATTAGGGAGGAAGGTAGAGAAAAAACTATGGGTGAGGAAATGAATGTTCAAATAGAGGATGTACCTATTATTCAAGAATATGTTGATGTGTTTCCAGAGGATTTACCATGACATTATCCAGAATAAGAAATTGAGTTTTCCTTTGACATAATTCATTGTTCAAGGCCAATATCAAAAACCACTTATAGAATGGCCACTATGGAATTAGTGGAACTAAATAAAAAACTCAAGGAATTGAGTAATAAAGGATTTATTCGTCCTATTGTTTCTCCATGGGTATCCCCTATTATTTTTTTTAAGAAGAAATATGGATCTATGAGGTAGTTCATTGACTACAGGGAGATCAATTCCCTAACAAAAAAGAAAAAGTATCACCTACCTCGCATTAATGATTTATTCGATCAACTTCATGGAGCTCAATATTTTTCAAAGATTGACCATCGATCTGGATATCATCAGTTGTGCATGAAGAAGGAAGACATTCCAAAGACAACATTTCAAACTAGGTATGGGTGTTACGAGTTTATAGTAATGACTTTTGGACTAACTAATGCACCTTCGGTTTTCATGGTTCTAATTAATAGATTTTCAAGGAATATCTTAATGAATTTGTAGAGGTATTTATTGATGATATCTTTGTATACTCCAAAATCTAGATGATCATAAAAATCACATGCGAACTATTCTAAAAAATGTTAGAAGAAATGAATTATATGAGAAGTTTAGCAAGTGTGAATTCTGGCTGTAGGAGATTTATTTTCTTATCCATATTGTCTCTGAGAATGGAATCTCTATTGATCCGTTAAAGAGAAAGGAAATCCAAGAATGGTCAGAACCGACGAGTATAAATGAGGTATGAAGTTTTTTTGGTTTAGTAGGTTATTATCAGTATTTCTCCTAGAAGTTTGCCCGATTGGCTAACCCATTAAACAATTTCACAAGTAAAGGGGGTAAATTTATTGGGACAAAGGAGTGTGAAGAATGTTTTGAAGAACTGAAGAGGTGATTAGTCAATGCTCTTATCTTGACTCTACCATTGAGGAATGATGGGTTTGTTATTTATAGTGAGGCTTCCAATAATGGACTTGGTTGTTTCCTTATGCAGAATGATAGATTTATTACTTATTCGTCATGGAAGCTAAAAAATCATGAACAAAACTACCCTACTCATGATCTTGAGTTAGAAGATGTAATATTTTCTCTGATGATTTGGATACTCTATCTCTATGGTGCAAAATGTGAGATTTATATTGGTCACAATAGTTTGAAGTATTTTTTCTCAGTAAATGAACTCAACATGAGGCAAAGGCGATGGATATAACTAATCAAAGATTATGATTTCACTATACACTACCACTTGGGGAAGGAAAATAAGGTAGAAGATGCTTTGAGCAGAAAGGATCAGGGAGTTCAGAACAAGATTAGAGTTGAACGGGATCCTATGTACATGGATCTAGTAAAAATGTATATGGGAATAATCATGAAGGTGAAACATTGATACCTTTTCAAATTATCGCAAATCCATCTTTACTAGAAACGATAAAAATTTGTCAGACTGATGATGAGGAGTTTCAAAAGAAAATTAAAAATGTGAATGATGGGAAATTGATTGACTTTGTATATGAAGATGGAATATTGAAAAATGTGAGGAGACATTGTTTTCCTGATATACCTGATATAAAAACGAAATTGTTGGATGATTCTCATAGCTCCAATTTCTCTATACGCACTGGTAGCACTAAGATGTATAGATATTTGAAGGAAAATTTTTTGTGGGACAACATGAAGAGGGAGATTGTTGATTACATGTCAATATGTATGGTTTGTAAATAGGTTAAGGCTGGAAGACAACATCCTGGAAGAGTCATGTAATATCTTCAAACCCTGAGTGGAAAATGGGATGATATTATGATGGAATTTTTCATGGGGCAACCAAAGACTCCTAGAAGGAATGATTCAATATAGTTCATTGTTGATCGTCTCATAATGTCAGCACATTTTATTTATATGAGAGAAGATTTACCACTTGAACTTTTAGCAAGACTATATATTAATGAAGTTGTAAGACTTCATGGTATACCCCTATCGATTGTTTCTGATCGTGATCCCCATTTTACATCAAGATTCTGGAAAAGTATTCAGTAATACTTGGATACTAAACTTTGTTCGATCAAAGCTTACCACCCTCAAACTGATGGAAAATAAGAATATACTATTCAAACCTAGGAAGACATGTTGAGATCTTTCTCACTTGAATTTCAAGGTATGTGAGATCAATATTTACCTCTGGTAGAGTTTTCCTATAACAATATCTTCCATTATAGTATTTAGATGGAACCATATGAAGCATTATATGGAAAGGGATGTCACACACCAACTTTTTGGGATGATGTTGGTGATAGAAAACTCGTAGGCCCATAAATTTATGAGGAAACAATAGAAAAGGTTAAGATTATCCAAACCCACAACAAAGAAGCTTAAAATAGTCAAAAGAGGTATGTCGATAAGTGAAGGATGGATTTGTAATTTCATGTAGAAGATCATGTTTTCTTGAAGGTATCTCCATGGAAGGTTGTTACACGATTCGATAAAAAGGGTAAATTAAGTACCAGGTACATAGGACCTTTCAAAATTCTAGAACGAATTGAAGTCATAGCTTACCATTTGGAAATGCCTCCAAGTCTCTCCAATGTTCATGATGTGTTCTACGTATCACTGTTGTAAAAATACATTCCTGACCCAACTCATGTAGTCACCTTTGAAAAAATAGAACTGGAACCAGATCTGTCTTATTGTGAAGATCCTGTCGTGATTCATGATACCAGAGAACAAGTGTTGAGAAACCAAACGACTCATTTGTTAAAAGTTATTTGGAGAAACCCTAAAATGGCAGAGGCAATGTGGGAACCTGAGGAACTTATGATGAAGAACCACCAGAATCTTTTTATGTAGTAATATTCTAGTAATTTCAGAGAATAAATTATTTAAAGGAATAAAGAATGTAACACCCCAACCTTCCATGGTACACTTTTCTTTGAATAATACAATAGCTTGTGTTTTACGCAACTTCGAGTTCTAGCACAACTCGACCAATCAAACTAGCTGTTTAAAAAATAGTTATGAATAGTAATACCCACTTTTTCAAATTTTATAAAAAAAATTTAAAATGGGCTTCATTTTTTGATTCGGAATATCAAAATTAGCTTACGGTGAATTTTTTGTATTTTTCTAAAAACTTTAAATTTTTGATGAATAGTGAAAAACACTGTTATTATTTCAAACCCACTTTTATATAAATAATTATTATTTTTATTTAAATTTATTTTCAAGTAAATATAGATACATAATACCTATATTCATTTAATTTAATTAATTGGAGTAATTTTATAAAAAGAATAGATATATAAAATTTTATTGAACTATTTAACGCCTTTTACCCACCTTCTAGGCACATTTACAAATTTGCATAAAACATAATTTTACCATTTTTATGAATTGAATTTCAAAACTCTGAGAGACACAGTAGACATAAGTAAGTAAAATTTGGTTCAATAGGATGAAAATTAGTTTTTTTGAATAGCGACTTTGGAATTTTATTTACCACGGTTAAAAGTAAATAGAGTAATTAAAGGTTAAAATGATATTTTAATTAACCTAACAGATGTCCTAATTCTATTCGATAAGTGTTTTTAGGACAAAATAAACCTTAGGAATGAAATATGACCCTCTTTTATCAACTTGGATTATATTAGGAGATTTATTATTATTTTATTTATAGAAGAGTTAAAAGTGTAAAATTCCAAGTTTAATGACAAACCCAATTTTAATATAGCGTTTTACATAATAAAAATTTGACTATAAATATTCATTATAAATCTAAAATAATTTCCTAAATCATGGTATTTTATTTATAATTTTTATACATTAAATAATTAAATTTATTTATGACAAAATGATGATGCAGTAATTACCTTATTAATGGAAGATTAAAATAATTGATATTATAAAGGTCAAAATAGATGTAAATTGAGACTTTTTATGAATTAAACTAATATTATAGGTTAATATGACATTTTAGGATTTATTTAATGTATATTTTTCTATGTAATCAAATTTTTTTGACTTTCGCAAAAACTAAATACTAAATTGTGTCTAAATAGAAATAAAAGAGTTTTTAAAACAAATACTATATTATTAAATGATATTATATTCCTAAAAATATAAGGTCATCAAAAGGACTTATATAATTATATATATTTCCTTAATTAACCAATTTATGTTCTCTTTGCATTTTATATTAAGGTTATTAACCAAGTAAAATAAAAATAAAAGAAGGCATTGTAAAAGTTAAACTATTTAACGAAGTGTTAAATCTAAAATATAAGGTTAATATGGAGACCTAAACATATATAAAACCTATTGTTTTAGAGGATTTAGACCCATCCCCGCCTTATACTCTAACTAAATCCATTTTGAGCCATTATAAAACGAAAATTATTTTTTAATAAAATAAAATTTCAAGATTTTTCTAAAGTGACCCACAACTCTCTTATAAAATGGTACTTCCCCTTATCTTATTTTGACACCTACAAATCCATTTGGCTCGGCCATCCCTAGATCAAATAACCTACCAACTACCCTGACTTCAACCTAGAGGCCATAATTTGATCATAAATCCATCCTATGTATCACTCTTGATCAATTCAAAAGAAAGAAGCCGAAGAATAGGTAATAATTTCATCACCTCTTTCAAAGTTCTTTGCATCTTCTATATCCTCTTTCTTTGTAGTTTCTATACCAAAATAATAGATCCAGTAAATTATGCATACTGTGATGTTATTATAAATATGTTAAAACCATATTCATTATTATATCTATCCTATGAATGACAATGTCACCAGACGTGTGTACGTACGGCTTACCATCTCTATGTCGTGGTGTAGTTTGTTATTCAACACTTCATTATTTGGATGGGTTTAATAATTAGTATAATCGATTTAAATAATAAATATAACAGGTTAATTATTATTTATATGTAATATACCATCCAATTGAGTATTATTTCACCATTAATATAATGATATTGTTGCTCGTGCATACATATGGATTACCGTCTCCATGAACACGATGAGATTCATTCCCCATCATAACCATTCTAGAATAATTGCAATTTTATGATTAAAAATAATGTTTAAGAACTTAATATAATTTTGGATATGAATAAAATACATCCTATACATAACAAACATGACTTACATAACAAAACATATAAAAAAAATCAGTTAACACCTGAAACAATGATACTACTGAAATATTATTAACAAATCAATATTAGAAGATCATATATGATATCATATTTATGTTTGTGGTTATTTTATAATTTAATAATAATTATTTAACTATTATACCGAATGTTAACATACCCTCGACTAAGTAAAAGTACAAGGTAAGTGTTAATTTTACAATCTCTTTATTATCTGAGGTTGTTTATAAGTAAGCATCTACTGGGAATTATTTACCATCCTCATCAGTGTTTCTGAAAAATGTATTTCAAAACAATTTTACTATTTCCTAAAATATGGGTTAAATTAATTTATTCCCTTATTTGAATTTTTATAATAATTTTTGAAAGGAATGTTTTGTCATTTTCCAAATAAGGTACTTTATGACCTTTTCGACAAATTATGGTAAGAATGTTTTTTTAACATATATAGTGGGTGAAACTATTTTCGGTCGTTATAACACCTTAAAAGATTCCCTTACAAGATTTTAAGAACTTTTACAAAATAAATATTTCTTTTATAATTATGTGACTTTTAAATGATTTCAAAAAATAAAGAAATATTTCTCAAAAATAGTTTTGATTTAATCTATGTCAACCTCCTTTGATGGATTTTACACTTTTTTGAATTTGATTTATTTTGATACAATAATCCATATAGTATTTAAGGGTTTGTGATATGTTTGACTATGGATGTGTTATTTTTATACCATTCATGGTTTATGGTTAAAGTATTAACATTTCATATGCCAGTCTTAATACGAATGTTTATGCTATGTTTCAACCTTTTGGATATGAGGAATTATTTTGACTTATTAAGTGAGGGGTGGATCCTGTTATAGCTCCTCGATGCATCGGTAGGTCTCATGAGACAAAATAGTGTCTTGTCACAATACCTTGACAAAATTGTATTTGTAGTCTTGGCACGAGGCCTTGTCTATGTGGTTATGATGTCCAGCATTATGAATTCCATGATTATAAAATTAGCTATTGATATTACATGGGATTATTTGACTAGTATTATATCCATGTGAATAATTAACTGGAATTATTTGATTTATATTTTCTATATTATGCTGAATTTTAAGTTTAAAAGGATTGTGTTTTGGTCTTATACGTTGCCTGAAATTTTTACGCTTATTTATGATAGTTTTTGCTATATTTTTATCCTTAATTAGCATCTGAGCTCACCCCTTTCTTATGTTTTCATTTTCCCAGGATGTGAAGAATTATGTTATGATTAGCCTACAGGGATTAGACAAAGGATATGATTGTGTTCCATGGGGACACAATATAGTTTTTATAATTTCATAATTTAATGTAAAACTTATGTATGTATCTAGTAATTCCAAGGATACTAAACTAATCGGTCATTCGAGACTTAATCTCTTGTGATCATGACAATGTTATGTAATAATGCATCGACTCTGGGTAACTAGGGTCGAGGTGTTACAATAGTGTTGAAAAATTCCACTTTCTATGAGCAATTTTTTGGCTATAGTTTTCACCTATCGTTTTCTTCATTCCATAACTCTTTTCTATTTTCGATTTCACACTAATGATACCATATTCTTAATTTTATGTTTCTCAAGGTAATTTTTAAATTTGATAGATATTTATTATATTCCATTTTAAGGTCATAATATCTCTGTTGTTCACCCTATCTCATTTTTAATCTTCTTTAATTCGTCATCATAAAACTCCATAAATTATATTATACATTACATGAACATAATTCAATCCATTATACTATAATCATCAATAAAAAAGAGGAAAAATATCTCTTCATGTGAGCCTGGTTTATTCACTAGAACACATAATTCCATGTGAATCAGATTGATTATATTAGATATACTTTTATTCTTCTTTCGATATAGATTTCATACCATCATTACTCATATTCATTAATTAAATTTATTTTCAATATATAGCTTTCATTTTTTAATATATACTTCATTTTTTATCTTTTATATATTCTCTATGATCTTTTGGTGAATGTGGCCTAACCTCAGATACCACAAGTAATTATATTATTCTTCTATAAAAAAGAAAGTGTTTTCTTTGTTATCCACCTGATAAGGATTACTATTTGTCCTACAACCTCTCATGAGAGAGTTCTTAAACTTATATTTGATTAAAAATGACTTTTAATTAAATGTATCATCAAGTCTATAGTTATAAGGTTAATTTTCAACTAAGAGGTTTTGTCACAAACCATCTACATAAAGCACAAAAATATTATTTATCTCATCATGTCATAATCTGGTATTTACACTTATTTTTATATTTAAATATTTTTCATTTTCAAAATACACTATTCCATCATCTCTTACCTTATAATTTTTTAGAAGGTTCATTTTTCCAGTCATATGGGATAATCACCCACAATCAAGGATTTTAGAGTTAGTGTCACTACTAGAAAAATAACTTATATCCATGGTTTAATTGGTCCATGGTTATGGATTAATATATAGACATGTTTTTTAAATAACCATGCATATATGTATTATAAATTCTTAGGAAAATAATCCAATTGAAAAATATTTCTACACATTTTTCTCCTCTCTCATATCTTCCCCCTGTTACCCACCAACGCCCAATCCCTCTTCCAGATCCCTTCACCCTTGATCGATCCCCATCGGCTTATCACTCAACTTATTGTCACCCAACCAATCACTTCTACCTCATATGATCCTCTCCAACTTATCCATCACACGATTACTCCCATCCCCATTATAATGCATTCCTCCCCTCTTCTATAACTTTTATCGTGCATTTATCCTCCATTTTATGCATTGGATAAACCCTGTTCGGTTCATCTAAACCATATTCAATATATGATTGGACCATGAATTAATGTTTAATCTGATGTATCCTTCATTTGTGGAATTTACTAACCGCCTTTTCTTCATCGAGTGGAATACACACGTTCTACAGCCGAGAGTTTCCATGAGCGGGCCCTGTACGGGATGACCCATACCTTTTTTTGTGAACCATACTCCTCCCACTCCTCATAGTGATTCTTATTACTCAATCCATATGACTGTGTTACAGTGTCTACATTATTTTACCTCTTATTACATTTCATAGTGATTTTATTTCATAATTATCTTCAAGTGATAATATCTTTGAATTATTTTCCCATCCTGATTAATGGATTCCTAGCTATTGAATAATATATTTTTAAATTTTATTATTTTATCTCTTTTCACCACTTTTTCATATTCTGTGGTATGATAATAATTATCCATCATTTTATAATATTTATTAATATATAAATAAGTTATGTAGTAGAAGAATATATATATTGGGGGGGGGGGGTTCGGGGACTATTTTATTTTCATCAGGTGATCGGAAGATAAAAAAAATTCATCACAGGGTCAAGACCCAATAACACATTTAATTTATTTATTACCATATACAGTGATATTTTGTATTCTATAAGATGAAAAACATCCACACTAATTATTTTAGAAAAACTTATGGGTATCCAATTCTGATTTCAAAAAAAGTGAACCTTCAAATGTATTGTAATAAAATTATTATATTTACATTAGAAGGATAATGAATTTTTTCTATAAGTGATATAATTTTTTTATGGTTTTAATTAATCAATATTTTCCCCTATTTTCACCTAACTCTATTAGTTATGTAAATAATTACATTAATGGAATATTTTAGAAATTATAGTTTTAATATTTAGCTGAATTATTTCTATTATATGATACAAAAGGCTATAGTACCATAACATGTTGATAATGAAAATGAATTTCAACATCCTTCATGGCTACTAAGATGAGTAATATAAAAGATAAAGTTTGAAGAAATATTTTCCATTCTCTGTGGATCATAAAGTATAGAAATTAATAGCTTTCACTTATTCTTATAAAAGTTATATTTTAAAGTAATTTTAAAATAAATTTGTGTCACTTAATTCTAAAAAAATACATTAAGTAATTGAAATATTATAATATTCTTTCAAATAACTGACAACTAATATGCTTATAATTTTTCTATTAAATAAAGAAATTAAGGTAGGCATGGAATATACTTATGTAAAATTTCACAATACTTTACGTGAGGCCATACACGGTGTATTTTCTAAGAGAGTGGTTTAATTAGTTAATAAAAATATTTTATATTCTATATTAATAAAACTTAATTTTTGGTTAAGTTGATTTTTTCTGATGCGTTTGTCGAGGCGCACACATCCATATGTTTTAGAGGATGTGCTAACTGTTTCCCCGTATTCCCTCTTTCCATAGGTGGGTGTAATCCATCACTTATTCAGGGTGGTTTTCTTCTTGATTGAAACAGGATGATGGGATGTCAATTCCTCATTCCGTGGATTCCTCCTTTGAGCTCGTTACCTAGTTTTGGTCTCCCTTAAATATTATGACATTGTTTTTGAATCACTTCCCGGTGCCATGTCTTCATGGATGCCGATTAATTACACTAATTATATCAGGATACTCCAAGGGGTTTGGTCCGGGAAGTATCCCTCGGTCAGGGGAGTAGTCATGATGGACATCACTGGCATGTATGGATGCTGGAACACAGGAACGTCTGGGATTCTTCCCTTTATGATAGGGCTTCTTGAGGGCATGGAATCTAGAGGAATCCCACGTCAAATGTGGGGAATTATATTCCCTAGGCATGTCTCTGAGGTTTTTCTTAGCTTCCCATGTTTGACACAGGGTATTCCACGAGTTAAACATGTAGTGGAGATGGATCAGACTGATCAGAACACTGACTGGAGTGGATTAGATGGGTGCAACTCCTGGAAGGAACACTGATGTTGTGTAAAATGTGTTGTTAGGTACACAATCACTTATAGGAGAAGTGAAGAGGTGAGTGACGTGATCTCACCGGGATATGGCATCCTAGGTAAAAATCAGGATGGATATAGAGAGTTAAATGAAGTGGTAGGGGAATGAGATGGAGCCGATATGAGGGCGACAATGATGTTGGGATTGAGCCTCAAAGAGACTTCCAATGTATACCTGTCCAAGGGAATCAAAGTCATCATAGTTTAGGATGGGGTATAGGATCAGCATGTGCGTAGAGGACAGTGACTTATTGATATATTTGGGATTACACATGGTTATCAGCCCGAGGATTGACTGATGCCACTAGGAAAGACCAAGGATGTGGGTCCCAACAAGGGGATGACAAAGGATTACCAACGATTGGAGTATCATAGTGACTTACCTTTGTTTGGGGTTCCAATGGATTAATGCTAAATGGGGTTCCAACTGCTTACTGCTGGTTAGGGTTGATAATGGATTACCACTGAATATGGTTCCAAAGGCTTACTGTTGATTGGGGGACAGTTTAGTGTCATGAGGGACCAAAAGGGGCATACAGTTCAACGTCATGCACAATGGGGATGGACTAATGTGAAGTAGTCAGGACCGATGGGAATTGGGCTTGAACCTCAGGAAGACTTCCTACGTAACTTTCCTTATCAAGGATCAAATTCCTTGTATTTCAAGATGGGTGTTGGGGAACCAATGTGAAGGGGGTTGGGACCAATGGTTATGTTGGGATTGAACCTTATGGAAGATTCCTACATACCTTGCTTTGGCAAGGATCAAATTCCTCATCGTTTAGGATGGTTGTTGGTGAATCAATGTGAAGGGGGTCGGGACCAATTGTTGCGTTGGGCTTGAAACATAGGGAGGCTTCCTACACACCTTTCCTTGGAAAGGATAAATGTCCATGTAGTTCTAAAGAGGTATTGGTGAAACGACATGAAGGGGGTTGGGACCAATGGTTTTTTTGGTCTTGAACCTCAGTGAGGCTTCCTATATACTATGCCTTGGCTAGGATCAATGTCCACATAGTTTGGTAGATGTGTTGTTGAACTGTTTTGAAGGGGGTCAGGACTAATGGTTGTGTTGGGCATGAACCTCATAGAGGCTTCCTATGTACCTTTCCTTGGCAAGGATCAAAGTCCACGTAGTTCGGTAGAGGTGTTGGTGAACCGATGTGAAGGGGGTCAAGACCAATGGTTGTGTTGGGCTTGAACCTCAGGGAGGCTTCCTACGTACCTTTCCTTGGCAAGGATCAATGTCTGGGTAGTTCAGGAGAGGTATTGGTGAACCGACATGAAGGGGGCCGGGACCAATTTTTGTATTGGTCCTGAACCTCAGGGAGGCTTCCTATGTTCCTTGCCTTGTGAAGGTTCATAGTCCACATAGTTTGGTAGAGGTGTTGGTGAACCAACGTGAAGGGGGCCGATACCAATGGGTTTATTGGGATTGAACCTCACGGAGGATTCCTACGTCCCTTTCCATGGAAAGGATCAATTTCCACATAGTTATGTATTTTTGTGGCTTACATGCTAAGGAGTACCAGAGAGGATATCATGGCCAATGCTTACTCTAATCCCACATGAGTCATGCTCGGTGTAAGAAACATGAGGCAACAAAGAAATGATGATTACGTCATGAAAGGTGCATCCGTGGGAAGTGAAGTGGGGATTACATGTGGTTCGCTACCCAAAAAGAGAATATAGGCTGCTGCATTGTTCGCAGCCCAAGGAGATGAAGATTGGGACGTACTTCATGATGGAAGCTCGAGTGGAGGCACGTCCCAGTAGAAGATGGATTTGGCACAGAAGAGAGTAGGGTTCTAGTTCCCATACCCCCTTTGGTTCTTAGCACGGAAGAAGAAAATAGGAGTAATGGTATAAGTTTCTACAAGAAAGCTATGGGATGACACTTAGATGGGTTCCCTTCCCTACGGACAGATGCTGCTCTATCAAAGAGGATCTCATTCCATGTGAGGAATATCTCACTCTTCTAGAGATGATCAGTCATAGAGAATGTCTGAGATGGGGCTCCACACGTAGAAGGAATGGAGTGAAGACACAGTTTAACATCATGTACTGAGGACGATGGAGCTTGGTAGTTTAACATCCCATAGCTCGAACGAGCTGGGTTCACTCTGCAGGCCTAGGACTTACATAACCAGCACACTTTAACCCTTGGTGAAGGGAAGGCACTGGAAATGTTGTGTATAGGGGATGTCGTCAAGTGATCCATTGAGGGTCCTATGTTAGCGTGGCTATGAGAATAAGCAATATCTGTTAGAGTGCCTATGAGAAGAAGCATAAGGCTAAGCAATGCCACGAGAAGCACCACCCAAGGGACTTTGAAATCACTTCGTACAAACCTGGAGGGTCATACGGGAGAAAGGTGCACGACATAGTTGTGTTTCACATAATAGGGGCTTGAACATGGTGTCTTAAGGTAAGAACAACACATGGAGTGCATAAGGAGGTCCACACGCAAGATGAGAGGCTGCGTGCATGATGTAATGGATGTGTGCAAACCATAAGGATGTGCACAAACCGAAAGGATGCATGCAAAATTGGTCTGATACATGGGGATTTGCACACAAGATGGATCTTTTGCATGAAAATGACTTAGGGTAAAAGGAAATAGATGTGTATCACTCCCAAGAGGGCCCAACCAAAGGAGGAACCTTGAGGGACCTATCGTGCAAGATCCAATACCTTGAGGCCATAGTGTTTTTTGTGCGGTCATGGAAGGGGTGACATTCATGTAGTAGAGCATCACTTCGTCTTCTATCACTATCCCCAAAGGGAGGGGGTATGCTTTGTTTTATAGCCTAAATCTTTGGAGGCAACACACAAGGGGCGCTGCACACAAATGACTGCTTGACGTCGCATTGGGTGCTCAAGGGTTTGTGTGCTGGAGGAAAGTTTGCGTGCCTCTAGGACATTGGCACGCCAACACCTTTAGCAATTTCTGGTGGATCATCACAGAAGCCTACCTTTGATGTTTCATTGGGCGCGCAAGGGTTTTCGTGCCGCTGGGTACCTTCGCACTCGGGCCTTAGCTGATTTTCAAGAACGTCATCGTGAAAGGGTCCCTTTGACGTTGCATTGGGTGGAAAAGTGTTTTTGCGCTACTCGGTACCTTCACGCTCAGGTCTTAACTGATTTTCGATCACACCGTCATGAAAGGGTCCCTTTGACTTCGCATTGGGCATGCAAGATTTTGTGCACCTGGAGGAGTGTTACTCGCAACCCCAAGCTCTTGCACGCTAATGCCTTTGGCAGTTTTTAGTGGGTTGTCATGAAAGATTACCTTTGATGTTGGATTGGGCACACAAGAGTTTGCCCGGCAGAGGGAATTTCACATGTATCCCTGGAATCTAGTGCACACCTTTCTCTTGGGTCACAAAATCTTATCTTTCCCTTCCAAATACCTTTTTTGTTCTTTAACATCAAAATACTGGCCCTATCCTAAATTTAGTGTCAAAAAATGACCCCCCTCAAAAACAGAGCTGAAGAGGGACTTGAAGGTTGGATTATGAGGGTCATACCGAAAAGTAGGTAAGTTTCCGCCCGGTGCACACAACAAATGTCATTCAGGAAGGCAAACCTCTTTCACACGTGCAGAAGACACAGTTTGTGCCCAAAAATACGCTGAACCCTCCCCCTCAAGGTCCCTACTATGACTTTTTTTCTGTATAATAGGCGCATTGCTCTCATGTACGAAAACCTCCCCGATCCGCGTGCATGATTTTGGGGCCAACTCTGGGTTTTGCGTGCTACACAGCCTTTTTTTGCGCAGATCGACACTCTTTCACATCGCCGTCTATTTTTCTCGCTGAATCTCCATTCTTTTGTACCCATCCCTTAGGATTTCAAGAATGGATTCCCAATAGACCGATGCCAGGAGGGAGGCCACTACGGCTGCAAGGAGGACTCAGATGACCACAAACCCTCAAATTATTCACGAGAGTAGGGTTGTTTCTAATAATAAGATGATTTTTGGCATACTTATGCAAGCTCAAAAAATTTTTGTCCTGAGAGATATCATGTCATTATGGAACTACAACCTTCTGGAAAAGGTGCTAATGCTCGACTTCAAGAAGGATAAATCATGGTCATGGGTGACCCGCAAGGATAGTCTCCCACATTACAACATTACAAAAAAAATTCCATCTCTCAAGGGAAACACAGAACACAACCATCTATGTCCTAAATATGAAGACCAGGACTGTTGTGGAGAGAGATCTGGTTCCTAGTTAATCTCCTTATCTTTATGCAAGTACTTTCAGAATCTGTATTACTGATGAGATGAAGGGTTGGAATGAATGAGATTTCATATCTAGAGGAAACTTCACTAGTGAATGGGCATGGACGTAATGGGTACGCAAGACATGCGAAGATTTTAGGATAGAGCTGTGATCTATCAGGCTCTTCGAAGCTATTTGGACATCCCAATTTCATTTCTATTGGAAGAAGGACCCAGTACCAGAATTGTTTAGTCATTGGTCTCCTAACACCAAAACCTTCCACCTTCACCATGGGGAGGCGGGCATCAGTCTATGGAACGTCCATTGCATTGGAGGATAACAAAAGAGTGCCGACTGTTGACCATGTTTGAAACATGGGGTCTAACTCAAAGTGTCATCCATTGGTCTTCCAGAACGCTGACCCAGGACAACAGGCAAGCCATAGGCTGAGCATCCTTACTTTTAGGGGGTTCTTTCAGACATGAAAGGAAATGAGGATCCAAATAAATGGAATACAAAGCATGGATAGTGGATTGATTGGTTTTTTGACTGGAGTTCAACACTTTTTAAATTATGCCACCATGGTGGAAACACATTAGGCTGGTGCATTTGTCTGATTAGAGATAAAACTTTATGCCAAACAAGACCTCGCTAGTGAGGACCTAGCATGCCTCATAGATGATAGACTTGTAGTTTGGAATCATACAATGTGGATTGTGAACACAATTTTATGGTCATACTTCCTGGACCATGATTAGGTTCGAGGGGATAGAATGGTTGATGACCTTGAGGCTGGGCCTGAGGTGAAATGACTAGGTGTCACTACGTATCTCATACAGATGATAATCAAGACAAAAATATATATTGAGAATAGTGTGGTCAGAGACTAATGCTGGTATGTGAAATCCTCTCTAGCAAAGAAGTAAACGCATCTCATAATTATCATGGAGCTTCCTAAAATTGTTCAGGGCAGGGGATGCAATTTAAAGTCATGCAATGAGGATATGGATACCCAAAAAGGAAAATGTGTGGTGCGGTACCTACGCCGACATGAATTAGGACCATAAGAGTCCAGGCCACACCACACTCCCTCAGAAAAATCCTTAGGTCAATGGGGGGAAGTGAAAACCAGGCTCGGCTCGAGACAAGTTTTCTGGGCATTCCTACATATCCCATGCGAATTAGAATCAAGACACACATAGTTATATGAATTCAGTTTAACATCATGTGGGATGAAAGGCTTGTATAGATCGGTTATACCAGTATAAATCCTACCAAAACCACTAAGCCCAAGTGAGTCATGCTCGATATGGGAAACACGGAATAGTTACGGGACTTTCCTAGTATAGGGAGGTGCACATTAGGGGAAAAGGGATGCTAGGTGAATGACGTCCTAATAATTCCGACCTACCTACTTCACACAAATAGATGAGCACAGGGGTAAAGTTGAGTATGTTGGAATTTCACTTGAAAATAATGGAGTGGATAAATTTGAATCATGATGCCTGAGATCTGGACCATAATGATAGTGGCACGACGATAGGGGATAACTGTCGACCGTGTTCAAAACAGAGCATCCATATCATGTTATCCTAGAATGGGGACAAATAAATGGGGTTCGACCATTGAACATGTTCGAAACATGGGAACTATTGCAAATGTTGTCCAAGGTCCTCAGGGACGTTGGACCAAGATGGTAGGTAATATATTGTGGCATGAAACCAAGCCGTAAAGGGGGTCCCTTCCAACGTGGAATAGGATGAGGATCCAAATAACAGGCTCATGAAGTTTGGACATGGAATGAGGGAATGTCCCTATGAAAATTCCACACTTCAGGCTCTTTTTCATAATGCATATGAGTATGACAATAAGATGTATCAGTGGGAGGGATTCGAGCCCCCTTCCAAGGACAAGGGTCCTAGGGCCACACGCTTCCAGATTAAGGTCATAGGGTGGACCATTAAGGGGGTTCTTGATTTGATGGATTGTGCATAGGGCGGCGAAGTATCCAAGCCCAACACATAGTTCTCTTAGGGAGATCTTAGTTTAGGGTCATAATACTCAGACCAGATTGGCAAAAGACAAGGTAGGAACATGGTTAAGCTACTGAAAAAACCCAACATGAATGAGAACCCAAGAGGTACTCACTGCACCACATGTTCCCAAAAGAGTTCGGGCCATGGGGCCCAACAGGGGAGGGGGATTTTAGATTCATGGGGTTGGACACATAGATAGAATGTTCAGATGTTCCTACGATTCCCATGAGGATGGGAATCAATCCATACATAGTTCTATAATGTTATCCTTACTCATTGTAGATAAGACATAGAGAGATCTTTGTTTATGGTCTTAGAGGTTGGACTAGAGACTGTAAGGAATGTGGGATACACATGGTGAGGTAACTATAAAACCCGATGTGAATGAGGACCTAGAGTCCATTTTACCATGTGTTCCTGAGGAGGTCTTAGGTTGAGGGACCGAAAATGAACGTTATGTTGGCCTCGAGGCAATGTGTGTGGGAGTACCTACGTACCCCATGAGAATAGGAATAAATCCATACATAGTTCTGGAAGTGAAATTGTAATGTACCAGTTCCAAGAAATATAAGGTCATTTGGGTCTGGTCTATGCACCAAAAGAAGTGGCATTTGATAAATCTTGTTTGTCCTTTAAGATATATATGTGTTTTTTTAAGCGATAAACCTAGGATAGAGAATCCTGGTATCACTACAGGAATAAAGCCACATGTAGGCATTGACAAATGGTATGGTGGATGCCCAATACCCAATATAATGTCCCCTTGAGTGAGGACATTACGATGTAGTTCCGTTTTTCTTCATGCATCCAGGACGATAATGTCACAGTTTTGGGTCATGTGATAGGACCAACCATGCATTTTAACGATGTGTAAGAAAGAACCAACAGTTTAAAGTCATGTGGGACCATAGGGGGAAATCGCATAATGTGATAAATCATACCTAACGTGAATGAGGATGAGGTCCCCATCACACCACACGTGATTTCGAAGAAGAAACCCCGGGATGAGGGTCCAACAGAGGTTAGAAAATATGGGGCTGGACTTATAGACAAAAGGTCAAGGTGTTCCTATATATCCCATGAGGATGGGAATCAAGACACATGTAGTTATGAGAGTTCAATTTAACTTCATGTAGGACATAATAGTTTAAAGTCATGTAGGACTATATACAGTTTAACGCCATGTGGAATGACAAACAGTTTGATGTCATGTGGGATAAGTGGTAGGAGGGACTATATCTTAGAATGGGAGTATGTGTTGAAACAATTACAAACACAATGTGAACGAGTACAAAAGACCACACATTCCACACCACACAATCTTATAAGAGTAGGGGCCTAAATGGATGAATAGAAGAGATAATTAGTGGAATTTGATCTGGACCCAAAGACGAGATCTCTGGGCATTCCTACATATCCCATGAGCATGGGAATCAAGCTAGACGTGGTTCTGAGGAGATGAAATATAAGGATATCTTAGTTTAAGGTCTTAAATCCTGGACTAGGAATAATCGAAACTCTTCCAAATGAGTGTAGACCTCGATCCGATCCCTAATCCCACCTAATTCAAAAACAGTGTGGGAAACAAGGACGGAAGAGGTCTTTGCAACACATGGTATACCCGTATAGAGGAAGTCAATGAGGATCCCCAAATGATGCCTTACCATGGATTTTTTAAAGATAATGAAAGCCCAAATGAATTAGAACATGAAGCCTGAAGAATGGATAAGAGCATATCCATGTAGAATCTGACACTCTAGGTTCTAAACCAGATTACTCATGGGCACATTGGTGTATCACTAAAGAGGGTCAAGGGACCCAACTTAAGAGTAGTCTACTTGAAAAGATGAGTGTAGGTCAAGGGAGAGAAGGGTTCTTAGGAGAGAGAGGCACGTGGTGTGATTGTTACAAACCTGATGTGAATGGGGACATAAGCCCATACCACACCGCGTACCCCTCCCCTGGAAGGACCCAAATCAAGAATACATAATGATAAGGAGGTTTTTAAGATATGAGAATTGACCCAAAGACTATACATTTGGGTGGTCTTACATATCCCATAAGAATAAAAATCAAGACACACATAGTTTTGAGGAAGGATGTTGTGCAGTTTAACATCATGCAGCAAGGACTCAAATAAGGGAAAGGTACCCCAACACGGGATGTGTATGTCATAGTGAGTGGCCTAAGGTGAATGAGGGAATAATATCATACCACAGCATATAATCTTTAAGGTACACTTGGGCCAAGGGGCTGAAAAGGATGAGGGCCCTGAAACGGGAAGCCCCAACCAGCTCACAGTTTAATGTCTTGCGGTGAGGACAATGGTTATCTTAGTTTAAGGTCATAGGGATTGAACCGTAGATGCCTAGTTTATTTTCATATGCATGGGATAAGTGAGTGGATAGGGTGAATCATCATGCATGTGGAAAGACACAAAACAACAACAATGATGGAGGATAACTACTGACCATGTTCGCAACCCAATATTTTTCCTTGTATGACCAGATTTTGGGGGAAAACAATTGAGTGCTGATCATTGACCACATTCAAAACAATGGACTTATATCAAGTCATTGCTCAAAATCCTTGGGTTTGTTGGCCCAACATGGTAGGATAGACCTAGGTCCTTGCATCCATGCTGTTCGGGAGTCCTTTTGGATATGAATGATGATGGAAGCCCAAATGATGGGACTCACAGAGCATGAAGGGACACTTTCTTGCCAAAGGACAATAAATGAACAAGGGATGTATCAAGGGGATAACGTGGCATGGAAAAAATAGCCTGATGTGAATGAGGAAGTAAATCCATACCACACCACATAATCCTATATGAGAACTTGGGTTAGGGGGTCGATAGTGTTGAGGGATCTAAGATGGGAGATCCCAACCAATTCACAGTTTAACGTCTTTCGGTGAGGACGATAGTGCTTCTAGTTTAAGGTCATAGGGCTCAGACTGTAGATACATGTACTCCAATTACATGGGTGTTGCCTTACCACATCTCCTATTCCTAAGTGAGTAATTCTCGGTATGGGAAACAAGGAGTAGAACCAGGCTCTCCTCAGCATATAAGGGCATGACGGCTGGATTCACACTCCTTCCTGAGGCAGACTGATGTTTGAGAAGATATCGTGATAGAATGAACCACTACACCCAATACATGGGACACATGGGGGTGGTGAAAACTACAAAGGATAGTTGTGGACTATGTTCGAAATGCAACATCCATATCATGTGACCTGAAACCGAAATCAACAAATGAGCATCGACTGTTAACCATATTCACAATGTGGGACTTGTATCAGCTTTTCCTTTAAAACCCCTCAAGGATGCTGGTCCATAATGGAATAAGAGCTCTTGGAAAAAGCATCCATATTGTTTGGGGACCTCTTGGATATGAATGATGATGGAGTCCTAAGTACAGGGAATGTGTGAAGTGTAAATGTGCCTATGTAATTTAACATCATGTGGGATGGTGAAACATGTGAGGATCTCTATGGAAGGATATATATGGTTCGGTCATGATGTACCCGATGTAAAGGAGAGAAAAAGCCATCACCATGCCATGTTTTCCAACATGGGGGGAAATTTTAATATTGGGGCTAGGCCGACAGAAAAAATGTCTGGGAATTTCTATATATCTCGTAAGGATGGGAATCAAGCCATACGTAGTTCTTGAAGGCAATGCAGTTTAGAGTCATGCGTTGAGGATGTGGGAGAGTAAAACAACATGTAGGGGAGCACATGGTGTGATCATCGTAATCCTTACATGAGTGGAGCCAAATAAGCCTACGTGACACCATGTGGGATCCTCCAAGGGAACTATACCCATGGGGGATAGTTAAAGAGGAAACTAGGGGTTGTACTCCAGATAAAGTGTCTGAGTGTTTCTACATATCCCATGAGGATATGAATCAAGAAATACATAGTTCTTTAAGTTTAACATCTTACAGGATGACATATAGTTTAATGTCATTTGAGATATAACAGTTTAAGGTCATGCTGGAATGAATAAAATTTAACATCCTGTGGGATGACATACAGTTTAATGTCATGTGGGACATAAAAGTGTAAGGTCATGAAGGACCCGACAGTTTAAGGTCATGTAGGAATGGATAGTTTAAGGTCATGTAGGACTCCATTTTCTTAGGAAAAGTATTACTTGAGGAACTTGGAATTGGTGGGAGGATTTATATGGTTACCGTCCATGGTAACTAGGGTGTATGTGCCATTGGGATAAACCTTGTGAATAACGTAAGGTCCTTCCCACTTGGGCTCCAACATGGGTGGTTTTTATCCAGGTAGAATTATTGTTCTCAAGGCTAACACCATGTCACATTGCAAGAAAGATCCGAGGAAAATTTTCTTGTTGAAAGCTCTAGCTATCTTGTTATGATGCCTTTTCAGATTGTGCAGGGAACAAAGAATGTTCTTTTCAAATGCTTCCAATTCATCCAGGCAAATTTCAACTACTTTATCTAGTTCTTGTTGATCATAAATAGCCGTGTGTAATGAAGGAAATTGAATCTCTATGGGAAGGACGACCTCTGTTTCCTACACCAAGGTTTATGGGGTCACCTATGTGGAATTACTAGTCATCATATAATAATCCTAGAGGGTGTTAGGGATCCTGTTTGTTCAACTCTTCTTATTCTGACCAACCATTTTCTATAGAATGTCGGATAGGGTTTTGTTGAATGCCTCAATCTCTTCATTTTCTTGCTCGTGGTAGCAGGAGGTATGGTTAGAATGAATATTGTAATTGGCATACAATTTCTTCAACTCGGCCGCCTAGAATTTGTTTCTGTTATCAGTGAAGATAGCGTGAGGTAATCCAAAATGGTAGATGATATTCGAGCTCACAAAGTCAACGATAGAACATGACTTGACCTCCTTGAGTGGAACCGCTTCTTCCCACTTGGAAAAGAAATCCGTAGTGGTCAGGATGAACCTGCACTGGTGAGATGTCACCAGTGGATATGGTCCCACGACATTTATTCCCTAGACCGCAAAGGGAAAAGAGTACATGGTAGTGTGGAGAGGCCCTGGTAGCAGATTCACAAAGGTAGCATGAATTTTGAATGCATGGAACCTCTTGGAAAACTCAATGTAGTCATGGATCATAGAGTGCCAAAAATAACCCAATATCTGAATCTGGTGAGATAGTTTTGACCTAGTCTGATGAGCCCTACATGAACCGGCATGAACCTCCTTCATGACTTGATGAATCTCATATCCTTGAATGAAAGGAAGGAGAATCCCATCAAACCCAAACTTATAGAGGATCTGCTCAAGATCGGTACCACTCTAGAGGGTAAATTGTAATGCACAACATTGAATTCACTCATGCTCAGATCGATCTACTGCGAGATTACCATTCTAGAGGTACTCTAAAAAGGAGTCTCTACAATCAATATTCACCTCAATCACTACATCCATGGGATCTAGAGGTCCTGATGCGAAGGCGCCAGTGGTATAATGGCTTACCTATGGGCTATCATTATCATATGAAGTGATAGGAGTGATGAATCTATAGTATTCCACATGGATAATCAAATCATCCTATTCAAGATCTACAAGTGATGCATCTAAGCTAGCCATGGCTTCATTTTGACTGTTCTCGCATCGAGGTACATGAGTTACTTCTGGCCAAGATGGGAACTGGGCCATCAGCTGGAGGGTGTGTTCCAACAATGGTACGAGCTCTGTCTTTCTAATGAAATAATCACCGTTGATCTACTTGATGACTAGTTCAGAGTCCCCTTTCACATGCAAGTGGGAAACATCAATCTCAAGGGCCAACTCGAGGCCAGTAATGAGATATTTTATTCATCCTCATTGTTGGGGCAACCTTTTGATAGGAGGAATGAATACGATAGAATGTCTTGCACTGGAGTGATGTAGATGACACCCATGCCTGCTCTATTAAGCCTGGGGTCATTGATCCTTTTACTTGTGGGGCTCCGGGATGCACCATCAAATTGTATTTTCCAACATGAAATGGCTTGGTCTACCAGGAGGATTGCCTCATCAAGAAAGTCAATTTCTAGAGACTGGTTCGAGGGAGCTAGATGAGTGGCGATAAAATCTGCAAATGCTTTCCCCTTGACAACCTTCCAAAGAACGAACCTGATGTCGAACTGTTGGAGAATCACTGTCTACTAAGCTAGATGACCTATCAGTATGGGAAAGTTCATGATGTACTTCAATGAATACACTCAGGACACAAACTATACCTCATGGTGCTACAAGTAATGTCGCAATTTATGTATTGAAAATACTAGTGTGAGAAATCTCTTCTTGATAGGTGAGTATATGTTCACCATATTAAGGATCATATGGAAAAGATAATAGAGAATATTCTATGTTCCCTCATTGTTCTTCTAGGAATGAAGGGCACTGAGAGATCATTCCAGGGCAGTCACATAAAGGACCATCAACTTTTCAAAGAGAGGTGGCATTAAGACTGGAGGCTAGAGCATATACTGCTTGATTTCCTTGAAATCAATCTGACATTCTCCATCCCACTCATAGAAAGTGCCTATCTTCATGAGCTGGGAAAAGGGATTACACTTGCCGGCCAGTTTCGCGATGAATCGGCGTATGTAGGCTAAGTGGACTTAGAAACATTGAAGCTCCCAAAGGTTGCTTGGGGGAGACATATGGCTGATGGACTTGATCTTCTCTAGGTTGATTTCAATTCCCTTGTATCTAACAATGAAACCAGGAAACTTTTCAGAGGTGACCCCGAAGTCACATTTCAATGGATTCATCTCCAGGTGGTAGGAACAAAGTTAGATGAACACTTTTTCAAGGTCTTTAATATGGTCCTGGAACTAGCAAGATTTTACTTTCAGATTGTCCATGCAACATTTCACTAGTTTCCCCCAAATCGGCTTTAATATGTGATGCATACCCTGCTGATTGGTGGTACCTTCATTTTATAGACCAAAGGGCATGACTTGGTAATAGAAAGTACCTTGTGGTTCCTTAAAGGCTGTATAATTCTCATCCATGGGATCCATTATGATCTGGTTATACCCGGAGTACCCATCCATGAAAGAGAGGTCCTAGAATCCAGTGCTATGATCATTCAACAATTCCGTCACCAGAAGGGGAAAATCATCCTTTGGGTAATGATGATTAAGATCATAGAAGTTGATGAAGACTCTTATCTATACATTCTTATTCCTAACTAGAATAATGTTTGCTATCCATTTGGGGTACTGGAACTTCTTAATGAAATTGGATTTGGTGAACTTATCAACTTCAGCTTCGACAATGGCCCTATGAGAAGGGTGCATCTTTCTGGGAGGCTGCTTGAACCTGTGATGATTTTCCAGGAGACCAAGATGGTGGACAGATACAAGAGGATATATTCCTGGTGTCTCATTATAACTCCACGAAAATACATCATGATGTCTTTTAAGGAAGTCCACGTACTAATGCTTCTCCTCGAGGGGTATAGCGGCACCGATCAATGTGGGTTTCAGGTCTGCCTCACTACTGAGGTTCACATGTACCAATTCACCGACTGTGGTAGAGACACCTTCTTCAAAGGCGAGGGGAGAATCCTCTAAATCCTATTCTTCATTTATAGAAGAGGGATCTTTAGTGGGAAGAGTTTCCTCTGATTTGACAGATCCTAATGGGAGGTTGGTAACAGACTGAACGACAATGGACACTGCATCGGGTGACTCCTGTGGTGCCGAAACCATAGTGATGAAGGTTTTCGATCTGATCCCATCAGGTATTTGGCCCAGGGGGGGGGGAATGGTTGATGATATCGAATAAATAGCGATTTATTGTCTTGATTCAGTTTATCCTAGCTTGGAGAAACAAGAAAGTATGATGTATTGTCGTTGCCATGGGGTGGACATCCCGATACCTTATGGGGGTAAGGAGCTCTGGGATCACCCAAGCCTAATTCGTGTAGGAGTATGAGGTGATCATCTGGAACCACATAGACTTTGGAATTTTCTCCCCCCTTGTTTCAAAAGCAACAAAGCATTTCCCCATGTCTGGGGTTGTATCCTCTAATCGGTGGATTGGAAAGATGTAGGCATTGTCCAGATATGTCCACGGGTCGGTTGTAATTGTAGCATTCTCAACCTCGTTAGCCTGAATATTATTTTCCTTGATCTTTTAATAGTAGGCATCTAGATAGAAGGGTTCACTAGAGGAAAATGGAGATTTTTCACCTTGAATTACTCCCACTCGACCATTAAGGAAGTACATGAGGCACTGGTGATACAATGAGGGAACCTCCACATGCAAGTGGTGCCCCGGCCTACCCATCAATGCATTGTAAGCACTGTCCAGTAAAATAACCATGAACTCAGTGCTGCCAAATAGGCCATTGAATAGGGTCTTTAAGAAGATCTTATTAACCTGTGTCTATTCTTTCCTATCATAACCTTAAATTTTTAGGTCAGAGGGATTCAGATCATCCTCAGACTACCCTAGTTTTCACAATGTCTCAGTCGGGATTAGGTTGATCTTAAAGCCTATGTCGAAAAGATAGTGAAGAACCCCTAACCCATTAAAATGGAAGGTAATCTACAGTGGGTAGATGTTCCCCAGTATGGGAGAGCCTTCATCTTCTTCTGAGAATGAGATAATGTCCTATCATTCCGCATGCTCGATTAGCTCAGCATGGAAAGATTATGTAGCTATTACCTCCGTATCAAACTGGAGGTTTTTTTTTAAAACTTTAGAAAGGGATTCGTGCATATCAACTGATAGGCGAAGGGCCTCAAGGATGGAGAGACATGCTGTAATTATGTCAAGATGTTTGAGGAAATCATACTTCTATGACATGCATGAGATTCTACATACAAAAGGTCGCTCGGAAACAGGAGGTATGGCGGGCCCTGTCGGCTAGACCGGCAGCTGACTGGTGCTGGGAATATCCCTCTGCTCACTAGTCTAATCCTATGGACGGACTACTAGATGAGGTCCAGATGAATGATACTGGTCCGTAGAAGAGCATGAATGATCATGACGTGGTCGAGGTGGCTCTGCCTAATTATGTAACACAAATGGGGGAGAAGGTGGATCTGATGACACCAGATGAGAAGGCAGTGAATGCTAAGCTCTACGCTGGGCATGATGCTTAGTTTTGGTATCATGTACATCCTGGCTAGAAATACTGACCAAGTCACTCTGATGACCCATATTGGCGTGGCTTCGTCGACGCTGATGATGGCTGGGAACATTGGGAGGATCCGTCCGGTGCTCCTCGCCATCCAAAATCTTGTAGGGGTATACCAGCTCTACATTATTAATTGAGCCATACCCTTGACCATCACTTGAGGAATCATCCACTACTAGACAGATCCAAGGAGGAATCTCCATCTTTTGGGTCATGAAGTCACCGAGAGTATGGGATGACGATGTCATTATCGGGTGACATTGTTTCCCTTATGCCACCGATTATTGCTCTTCTGGGGGGAGGACGATTGAGATGTTGACGCAGAGGTACTAGCTATGGGCGAAAAAACATATTTTGAAGGTTCGAGTTGATTAAAGTGTGCATGTACAATACCATGGGCACGAGAGACTTCCTTGGGATCTATCCAGTCATTGAAATTATGGGACCCATCGTTAGAAACCTGATGCCACTCACCTTCGCTGTCACTGCTGCTATCAGGCTTCATGAATACACATGCCTTATGTGCCAGAGATGGGGCCAAACAGACTATGTTGTTGTCAACTTGGTCTTGAATCTAATACTTAAACATGTAGCACTGTTTAAGGGTGTTCCCCAGGATCCGGTGATAAGAGAAGTAGTTGGGGTGATTGGTGAGAATCACCTCTTCGGGTCTCCTAAATTCAAGAAGACATACAATTCTCTATTCCAAGGCACTGTGGAAATAACCAGGGACCTGAGACTTGATAAATTAGTGGGTCTGGTTTCTTCTATCTAGTAAAGGTGCCATGGGAGCCTCACCCTAATGAGGGGCTGGAGGAGCCTGTCATGGAGGTGGAGCCTGGTTATCTTGCCTTAGTGGTGGTGGCGCGTTACGTGGGGAAACCTACCAGTTTTGAGGTGAGAGATTCTGGGTCAGAGGCTGAGATTGAGGTGGAGGGCCTCTGCAAGGATGTCGAGGCGGCTCCACTGGTAACAAATCTAGTTTTCTATGGGCCTCTATTTGGTCCACTGTGGTGGGCTCAGCCTTAGCATCCCTTCTTGTGGAAATTGCAGGAGGCAAAGGGTGTGCCTTCTTGTCCTACTGTAAGTATTCTTCTAGGAACTAGACCCTATAAAAGAAGTCTCAGAATCCCTCGAGGTAGTTTTGGGTGATCAGAGAGGGGACCAGTTCTATCCTGACATTCCCCACACACATCTTCAGCAGTTTCTCTTGATTAAGTGGCATGTCAATGAAGTATGTGAGCCCTTTCCACTAGGAGGAAAAGTCCGCGATTCTCTTATCATCCCTTTTCTTTCACTTAATGAGGTCCGCAATACTCGTCTTCCAAGTGGTGGAATTAAACTGGTAAATAAATTTCCTATTAAGACCTTCCCATCCAGCTACTGATCCAATGGGTAGCTCATTGTACCAGACAAACATAGGTCATTCCAATGTCTATATAAGGAATCATAGTTTGACATCCCCCTACTATGCTGGGGTTCTCAACATGGGTCCACACTTTGAAATGAAGTGTTTCAGATGTTGCAGTGGGTCACCCACCCCATTAAAGGGGAATAAGGTGGGATTTCCAATACTCAGGGGTGCTAGCATATCATCCATCCACGTCGGATATATCTTTCCATCCTGTGGGATTTCTACCTATTGTGTTTCCAATGCCTCGAGTTTGGAAATGACCACCGCTATGGAATAATCTTGGTGGGGGTCCTATCTTTATGGGGATACCTGACCACCAGTGTGTTGGTTGGTTCTTCAATGTGATAAGCAGGCCCAATAGCTTGTGGAGCAGCTGGTAGGATGACCTGCAGACCAGCTGGGGGAACCTGAGATGGGTCTCGAGGGTTATTGCATTACTCTGGTGGATTTGGTGATACATACTGCACCCTCTTGTCATAAGTTCCCACCTCAAACCAATCTGCGTGTTCAGGATAGTCAGGATCAACTAGAGGCAATTTTCCGGGGGGAAGTGGTCCCTGCCCCTACTACCCTGGATAGGGATCACTGTAATATGGCTGTTACTCTGTAGTGCATTCAGCAAGGACGTCATCAACCATATTCTTGTTCTCATTGATCTGTTGATGCAATGTGGGTTTTTAAGGATCATCCTTCATCTTTTGTACTGAACCAAATGGGTTGGAGGGTTTGACGGCTCTGAGGTGCTTTTTACCCTTGTTGAGATTTAGGTTGAGGACGAATGCCTTGGTGGGTATGAGAAGACCCAGTAGATTTCTCTGCTGGAGATTAACCCTTCCTGATGGGTTCAAAAGTTGTGGCACTCCCCCGAGGGTAAGTTTTCCCCAATCAGTTCTGCTTTTGTCTCTTCCTCCGATAGATCGACCATGTTAACTGTGACTCTTCTTGGAGGTATATCCTCAATATTTTCTAGAAATTCGGGTTGGCGCTAGATGGAAATGAAGTCGAGGGACTCATATTTCCCTTATCCATAGATATGAATATGGGGTAATCCTCATTAATAATCATGTAAAGAACTTTAAATCTCTGGATGCATCATTGTTGGAGGGTCCTATGGTGGCCTGGTGACTCAGGGAACCTGGCCATGGGGAGTACGACCAGATCAACCAGACGACATTATTGGCTGATGTCTTCAAAATGTGCTTGGATTTTGGGGTAATCCACTCAACGATAATGACTAATGAAGTGTGTCACCCTGTGGTTCTGTAGAAATCATCCAACTTCCTCTTAGGTGAGGAATTATTGTGCATTGAAGTTCAGTGCCACGACCAGACAAAACATCTCTATGAAATGGTCTACCGTAAGAATGTACCACAAGCTCCTTAGATCGGACTCGGGGTCTGGACCTTCATTTCCCCACTCGTCAACTAGGGGTGGCTGGGGAAATGGTAGTGGTACTGAAGCAGACCACTGAGACGGTTGGTTGTCCAATGGAGAATACGGCGAGTAGGAAGACAAGCCACTGTATCTCGGGCTATCCTTCGAAGAGTGCAGTGACTTGGCCACCCCATCATGATAAGATTGGTTGGTGGCCACATTTTCTACCACATGGACTATTGATGTTGGTAGTGGACCATGTTATTGCTCATTTTCCATTGGCCCTTAGAATAACTCTCTAGGATCTATGGTCAAGGTAGAGAATGCTCTTGGTGATGATGGTAGCGATTGCATGGCCGGAACCGTGGGGAGACGCCAGATCCTTGTACTCCTATATGTATTTGCAGAGGGATGTAGGGATCTGGTGGACCTCACATTCTAGAAGTAAGAGGCTGATGCGCTTCATTCCTAACCTATCCCTTGACACAAAGGATCATGGTGAGGGTTCCATAGTTGAGTCATATTCCGCCTTAGAATCTGAGAAGCAGACATGTTTAATCTTAGTCTGAATCTTCCTAACATTCTTTTTATGGCAGCGATGACCTGCTTTCCTACCCCGGGGTGGCTCTTCAGAATATGGTAGATTTATGGCTTGAGGAGTTCCTTTGGCCGAACTAGTGCTGGTACGGGGAGGGCTTCCTCCTAAATGGGCTGGGGTTCAAGAAGCACCTGGATAGATATCAAAAGGAACACGGGGAGGTCCTCCGTGTCCATTAGCTGGCGTGCAAAGAGAATATCTATAGGAAGTGTCAGGGCGGGTAAGAATTTCGCTAAATCTGGTAGGAGAATGGGTAGGACCGTCATGATTATTTCCACTGACAGCATCAGCACAAGGAGGGTCCTCGTACTGGTCAATCTGAACACTGGTAGGACCTCCATGCTGGGTGCCAATGAAGCAAGGCTGACATTCACTCCTCTGATTACTAGGGTGGGGAGGATCTTCACCGGACACTATAATGACATGGGGGAGGCCCCATTCTATATATTGACTGGATGTGTAACATCTCTATACTGACAGCCTGTGGCAGGGGGAAAACGCCCCATACCTGATGTCATGAGCGTGGAAGAGGCTCCCGTACTAATTTTCACTATCGTGGGGATGACCCTCATTTGGATTGAAGGTGGATTGGGGTGGGACTCCATGCCAATCTAGTAACCATGGAGGACCTATGTTCTCAATGGTGGTATTTTGAGGAGGACCTCTATACTGGGTGTCATTGCCACAGGTCAGCCCGTGGCGGGAGCTACCTACATCGGCAGCTAGGAGAGTCGACCCAGCCTGCCAATGGGGTGGTTGGGGCCTCGATTTGGGTCAGGTGTATGAGTTACCTTGTTCAACATGGAAAATGGATTATGGTATACATCGGTGGTGTCATAATCCATGGTATTAATTTATATTGAAGCACCTTGGCATGCATCCTCCTCGACATGCGCTCGACGCTGGCATCGGGTCAGCTGAACTAGGGCCGATGGTGTAGGCACACAACTTACCTAATCCTCAACCCATGGGGCTGGGTGGTAGTGATTCCGCGACCTAGTGGGGGCCCTCCTTGGGATCCTGTAGAATGGGATCCCAACCAGGCTGGCCCGAACATCTCCCACATGATCGGAGTAGGGGAGGAAGTCATCGAAGTGTTTTGGGGAGAGTCTCCCAAAACGGTTGTGTGTCGGAGTGGGGAGCAGTGGCTCCCTGCGTGGACATTAAAGATGGTAGTGGTGATGAGGCGCAGATTCCTCTAGGTTCATCCATGACATGTCTCTAGTTGGGATGATCCCCTCCTCTTTGTATCAGTGGATGTGGTAGTTTATCACCCATTGCTAAACAAATTCAGATGGGTATATGAGGCATGGGTTCCCAACAATTGTGGATATAGAGACTATCATAGAAGCAGTGGATCCTTGAAGGGTTGCCACATTGACATTTCCCTTTACCCCTGCATCAATGGATGGGCGATGATCGATTTCCTGTTAAGGAAGTTTGGGTCCTAAAAGGCAGGGAGATTAAACCATTAGTACTGAAACAAGGAAATCGACGTCCAATGCCCCACCAAAATTCTTCCTTCCATGGATGGTAAGAAGGATCCATGCTGACAACATCACAAACTGAGATGTCCAATGTTTTAAGTGCACATAATTCTAGAATGTTTCATGCCTATCCCACTTTTTTCTTGGTGGGACCCGGAACTGGATAACTGGATCCGGTGACATGCTAGTCTTCTAATGTATCAAACACTACTAATATCTATATTGAGGAGAATTGATTCATGTCAAGTTCACCATTTCTGTTTTCAGTGCTTTCACTGAGGTGCGCACATCCATCTGTCTCAGAGGATGAAATGATTTTTTCCCCACATTGCCACTTTCCAAAGTCCGGTGACATCTGTTACTTATTCAAGGACATTTTCTCCTTGATTGAAATGGGATGAAGGGATGTTAGTTCCTCCTTCCATGGATTCATCCTCAGAGATTGTTACCTAGTCCAGGTCTCCCTTAAAGACTAAGATGTTTTTTGTTAATTTCTTCTTGGTGCCATGTCTTCATGGATTCCAGTTAATTACATTACTTCTATTAGGACATTCCAAGGGGTCCGGTCTGGTTAGCAACCTTCAGTTGGGGGAGTAGTCACGTTGGACATCACTAGCGGGTCTGGATGCTAGAACACTGGCACATTTGGGTTTCTTACCCTTAAGATATGGCTTCTAAAGGGTGTGGAAGCCCGAGTCATCCCATGTAAAATGAGGGGAATTATATTTAATAGGAATTTCTTTGAGGTTTTCGTCAGCCTACCATGTTTAACATAGGGTGTGTCGTGAGTTTAATGTCTAGAGGAGACTAAACAGACTTATCCGAACAGTGAATGGAGTGGATCAGATGGGTATAACCCCTGAAGGTAACACTGTTTCTAGGGTTAATTCATGGTTATGTATCCAATTACTGCTAGGGGCAGTGAAGATGTGAGTGATATGATCTCACTGGGATGTGGCAGCCCGTGTAACTATCAAGATGGATTTGGACTGTTAAATGAAGTGGTAGGGGAATGAGATGGAGCCGACTTGAGGGAGACATTGATGTTGGGATTGAGCCTCAAAGAGACTTCCAACATTTCCCTATGGAAGAGAATAAAATTCCATGTAGATCAGGATGGGGTATAGGAATGGGGTGTGCGCAGAGGATAGAGACCCGATGATATACTGGGGATTATGCGTGGTTAGTATCCCAAGGATGGTCTAATGCCACTAGGATGGACCAAGGATGTTGGTCCCAAAAAAGGAAAACAATGTCTTACTGTCGATTGTATTATCACAACATCTTACCTCTGGTTGGGGTTCCAATGATTACCATGGAATGGGGTTCCAACGGCTTACCATTGGCTAGTGTTGACAATGGATTACCACTAAATAGGGTTCTAATGGCTTACTGCTGGTTGTGGATAGTTTAGTGTCATGTGGGACAAAAATGGGCATATAGTTCAATGTCATGCAAGATGGGGGTAGAAAGATGTGAAGTAGTAAGGACTTATGGGAATTGGGCTTGAACCTCAGGAAGGCTTCCTATATACATTGCATTGGAAAGGATCAATGTCCCCATAGTTTTGGATGGGTGTTGGTGAACTAATCTGAAGGGGGTTAGGAAAAATGGATGTGTTGGGCTTGAACCTTAGAGAGGCTTCCTACGTACCTTTCCTTGGCAAGGATCAAAGTCCCTAAAGTTTAGGATGGGTATTGGTGAACCAACGTGAAGGGGTTCAGGACCAATGGTTGTGTTGGGATTGAACCTCAAGGAGGCTTCCTATGTACCTTTCCTTGGCAAGCATCAAAGTCCCCGTAGTTTGGGAGAGGTGTTGGTGAACCAATGTAAAGGGGGTTAGGACCAATGGTTGTGTTGGGATTGAACCTCATGGAGGCTTCCTATGTACCTTGTCTTGGCAAGGAACAAAGTCTACGTAGTTCAGGAGAGGTGTTGGGGAACTAATGTGGATGGGGTTAGGACCAATGGTTGTATTGGGATTGAACCTTAGGGAGGCTTCCTACGTACCTTTCCTTTGTAAGGATCAAAGTTCACATAGATTTGTAGAGGTGTTGGTGAACTGACATGAAGGGGGTTGGGACCAATGGTTGTGTTGGGCATGAACCTCTGGGAGGCTTCCTATGTACCTTACCTTGGAAAGGATCAATGTTCATGTAGTTCAGAAGTGGTGTTGGTGAACCGATATGTAGGGGGTAGAGACCAATGGTTTTGTTGGGCTTGAACCTAAAGGAGGATTCCTACGTACCTTGCCTTGGAAAGGATCGAAATCCACATAGTTCGGTAGAGGTGTTAGTGGACCGACGTGAAGGGGGTCGGGACTAATGGTTGTGTTGGGATTGAAACTAAGGGAGGCTTCCTACATACCTTTCCTTGGCAAGGATAAAATTCCACATATTTCGGTATGGTTTGGGGATTACACTCTAAGGTGGCCCAAAGAGGATGTCTTGGTGAATGCTTACTCTAAGCTCATGTGAGTCGTGCTCGGTGCGAGAAACAAGAGGCAGCAAGGACAAGATGATTACTTCATGAAAGCTGCATCTGTGGGAAGTGAAGTGGGTCTTACACATGGTTTGTTTCCCAAAAATGGAACAAAGGCTTATGCAGGGTTCACTATACAAAGAGATGGAGATTGGGACTTACTCTAGGATGGAGGCCTGGGTGGCGGCAAGTCCCAGTGGGAGAGGGATTTGGCACGGAAGAGTGGAGGGTTCTAGTTCCCATCTCCTCCTTTGGTCCTTGGCACAGAAAAATAAAGGAGGCGTAAGGGTACTACCTCTTGCAAGAAATATGGGGGCTTACACCAAGAAGGTTGCTCTTCCCCGTGGACAGACGCCGCTCCAACAAAGAGGATCTCATTCTATATGAGGAAGATCTCACTCCCATGCAGATGAGCCAGCGTAGAGAATGTCTGAGATGGGTCTCCCCATGTAGAAGGCATGGGGTGATTCCACAGTTTAACATCATGTACTAAGGATGATGTTTCTTGGTAGTTTAATGTCTTGTAGCTCGAATGGGCTAGGTTCACTCAGCACCCTAGGACTTACATAACCAGCATCCTTTAACCCATGGTTAAGGGAAGGCAATAGAAATGTCATGGTGAGGGGGTGTCGTGGAGTGATCCATTGAGAGAACCATGTTATCATGTCTATGCAAGAAGAAATATCCGTTAGTATGCCAATGCAAAGAAGCATAAGGCTAAGCAATTCCATAGGAAGCACCACCTAAGGGACTTTAAAATCACTTTGTACACATCTGGAGGGTCGTACAAGAGAAAGGTGTGCGACACAGGTGTGTTGCGAATAATAGGGGCTCAATAATGGTTCCTTAAGGTAAGGAAAAAACATGGAGCACACAAGGAGGGTCGTGCTCAAGATGAGAGGTTGCACACAAGATGGAATGGTTGCGCACAAACCAGAAGTATGCATGCAAACTAGAAGGATGCATGAAAAATAGGTCTGATACTGGGGGGATTTGAGTGCAAGATGGGTCTTTTGTTCACAAATGACTTATAGTAAAAGGAAATGGAAGAGGATCATGCCTAAGAGGGATACCCCAAAGAAGGACCCTTGGGGGACCTATCGTGCAAGATCCAATACGTATAAGTCATAGTGTTTTTCTCACAGTCGTGGAAGTGGTGTTTTTCACACAGGAGAGAATCGCTTCTTCTTCCATCACTGTCCCTGAAGGGAGGGGGATGTGCTTCATTTTATAACTGAAATCCTTAAAGGAGGTGTGCAAGGGGAACTGTTCAAAAATGACCGTTTGACATCGCATTGGGTATGCAAGGGTTTACTACTGGAGGAAATTTTGTGTGCCTCCCGGACTTTGGTGTGCCTGCACCTTTGGCAGGTTCTGGTGGGTCGCCCAGAAGCCTACCTTTGACATCGCATTAGTTGTGAAATGGTTTGTGTGACACTGAGTACCTTCTCGCTCGGGCTTTAACTAACTTTTGAGCATGCCATCATGAAAGGGCCCATTTGATGTCACATTGGGTGCACAAGATTTTGCGTGATATATGGTTCATTCGCACTCGGGCATTAACTGATCTTCAAGCACGCCATCGCAAAAGGATCCCTTTGACATCACATTGGGTGCATAACCTTGGGCTCTTGCACGTCAGTGCCTTTGGAAATTTCTAGTGGGTTGCCGCAAAATCCTTCCTTTGACATTGCATTGGGTGTGCAAGAGTTTGCGTGCCAGAGGGAATTTGGAACGCATCCCCTGAATCTTGCATGCACCTGCCTCTCAGGTCGCATAATCTTCTCCTTCCCTTCCAAACACATTTTTTGTTCTTTATCATTCGAATCCTGGACCTATCCAAAATTCAGATTCAACAATGATAATAAAAATGACAGAGTCAGTCATTTAATATGATACACTAAATTAGATAATGTAATTCAATTAATCTGGTGACATATGTGAATATCCACATCCACAAAACCGTAATAAAAAAATTATTAGGGTCATTATTAAGAACAAATGGTTATATAATCATCATTTCGTGGTGTCATTTTTTATAAAAAAATACACTACTACCATTAAATGGTAATAACATGCATACGTTATTCCGGAAATATTTTGAATATAAATTTCTCTTGAAAATTATGATGTGCTACCACACTATACAGAAGAACTAATCAATGTTATAAAAAATACATTTTCAACCTCTAGATAATTTTTTTTAAATTTATTTCTACTAGTTATTACCTATTATATTTCTCTTCAATAACTAAACAACATAATTCACTAAAAAACACTCTTATGGATCATAAAAATATTCCTTTTTCTTCTAATAAGAGATCTTATTGTGTAGATAGGTCTTCAATCCTTAAATAATAATGAGAAATATAGCCAAAAACTTTAGGAAAAAATTAGTACATATTACCATCATTCATGTATTAAATAATCACTTTTTATTTAAAAATACTTTTTTTGAATGAAAATTAAATTCAATGTTTTCACATACTTGGGTGTTTTCACCCTCTTAATTTCTAAATTTTTCTACACATTAAATTAAATTAGCGTGTTATAATTATATATAAGTGACTTCCACAATCTATTTCCCATGATTTTGAATTTCAAAATCCAAATCCAAATCTCATCTAAAAAAATATCATTACTTGAATCATTTATAGCTTTCAAATAACTTGAGACCTTCTCACTAACTTTAATGTGGTCAAGAGTAAATAAATATAAAACTTATGTATTTTAAGTGTCACATAACAATCCACGTTGTTAAAACCACATTAATTTTGAAATATAATTAAATAGATGTATAATGGAAGTAATATGATTAAATTATTGTTCTTATCAAAAAATTAAATGGAAGATAATTCATTTTCCTTTGCACTCCCTCGAATAAGAACCCTGAAAAGGTATGTTTTATTATTATTGGTGACTTTTTTTCACCTTTTAAATTAAATATAATAAAATCACTAAGAATTAGGAGATTACCAATTTATACTAATCAAACATTAAAACTATAATCATATATATAACTTATTTTTTGATTTATTAAAAATACTTTTATGGTGGGATTAAGTTCTTTAATATCCAAATAATTAAATGTTGATAATGTTATTTTAATGAACTATATAATATAATGAGTTATGCACCTTCGTGAGAGGAGCTATGAGGTTCACCTAGAGATCCTCATCAATGGTGAGGGACTGAAACCTCACTGATGTGTTCCAAATATGCATGCATCACACACCATCACAAGAGGTGTAAGGTTCAAAAAAGGAACACCCCTAGAAAAAATCCAGGGATCCTTTCTAAAAATTATTGGTGACAGGGGTGGAAATTGGGGAAAAACAGTGTAAATAGGGGAAAATTTCTGAAAAAGTAGTGGGGGTGGGAAAGAAAAGTATATATATCATTTGATTAATTAATAAAAAAATAAACAGGTCTCTAAAAAACACAATAGTACCCCAAAAATACACAACACAACTCTAAAAACTATGCATATTCAATTTTTATAAATTTGATTGAAATTGAGTTTAAAAAAATTAAAAGATTGTTGAATACTACAAATATTTATTTTTTTCATGGGGTGTGCCTTATTTTTTATAGGCACGCGCCTCACAATGTAGCTCACACTGCATCCCCAAGTGGAATTTTCTTTATATTTCTCTATGTGCCTTTAAAAACACTTATTATAATTCAAGAACCATAATGATTTCATTAGAGAATAATATTAATTATGTAATTCATATAAAAAATAGATTAAACTCAATAATATATGATATATCCTAGGAGTTTTTATATATAGGGTTTAGTTTAACAACCTAGTAAGATATTCCAATAATATTTTCTTATAGTAAATACATTAACACTAAAATATGTATTTATAAAAAAGTTTCATAAAATTGTTATTGAAGAAAATATAGTATAACATATTTAAAAACAATTAATAAATAAATAATATAAAGTGTGAAACTAAAATTGACTATAAATTAAAATTTAATAACATATAATATAATATTTTACATTCTATTTATGATATTTGTTGTGATTTTTTATAAACATGTTATTGATGATTAGTTTTTATTTTATGAAAAAATACATATCACATTAATTCATTTTATATATTATATATTTAATTTATTTTTATTTTCCTTGGAATTTAAAAAAGTTGGATATGTAACATTTATTGGATCCCTAATGATTTTTAGTAGGAGTCATGATATTTGTTCATAATTTTCATTCAATAATGATTTAGATGGAGGATTAATTAGATGTTCGTGTTTGGATTGTGTAAGAAGACCATGGTTAACATGTGAGAAAGTGCATTACCATATAACTAAACATGTTTTCCAAAAAAATATCACGTGTGTTATAAAAATGAAGAAAAATATCAAGTGGATAATTAAATTAATTCACCTGAAAGGATTGGTATGAATAGTTTGACTTATTATCGGTTTCCATTGGTATCTAAAGATAACTCCTCCTTTAGTATATTGAAAGAGTAAATGAATATTTAACCATAGTTTTTGTCTGTTGATCAGAATAATGATATTGAGAGTGTTAGAAAGATAATAGAATATGTGAATACCCTAGTATATAAGGCTTGTGGAAAAATGAGAAAACCTGAGTTTTAATGGGATTATATAATAGGAAAGTAATGTATAGTTTACTAATATTGTGGTTGACTATATATTTTCATTTATTAAGGACTTACTACTTGATGATGAATATATTCCAAAAAATGATTACATGGAATCAATGGTGGTTGAACAATTTGTATTTTCATCTATTAAGATCCACACTTTCCCTAAATATTTATGTCTATACTAGAAGAAAAATTTAGATTTGAGTCATTATATATAGTGTGTTACATCAATTTGGAATACTAATAAAGAAGTACCTCAATCCCACATACCATAGAATTTGACGTGGCACATCCCATTAATTACCAAGAGTCAAAATCTATTTATATCAGAATGAATGGAAAGAAATATGAGATTGAATTAAAAGGAAAGAAATAAGGATAATTATTAAATATTGAATCATGTAGTATGTTATCTAGGAATAAATTTGATATATTGCACCATGATTTTTCATATGACCTAAGAAATGTCATATTAGGAATATTATGTTATGGTTTTAACTCATTTCTCTAAATGCGTATCGCACATAGTACTTGGCCTATTTTTATTAACATTTATAACATTCCATCATGGATTTGTATGAATAATTCATTTAATATCATGATCCTATTGATATATAGATCCAGTGATCATGGAAATTATATTGAAAAAAACTTGTATCCATTAATAGATAATTTAATGTTGCATTATATTGTTGGTGTGCAAACGTATGATGAATTTAGGAAGAAGTAATTTAAATTTCACGTAACTTTATTATGGAAGATAATTTATTTTAATACTTATAGAATGATGTATAGTTGGATTGAAAAGTTAAATTATTACTCACTATTTGTACAAAAACTACTTGTTCCCAAAGATTAATGTTTTATTGAACCTTCATCTTCATAAGGCATCAATGATTTCTTCCGATGGATCATCCATACTAGAAAAATAAAATATAGTTCGGTAATGTCATCAAGAAAAATTAAACACCTCAAATAATTTCATGGAATGATATTGTTAAATAAATTTATGTTTTTAATTATTTTCTTGGAAAAAATAAATTAAATATCAGAAAACAAAAGCATGTTAATTAAAATTCCAATAGAAATTGGTGAAATAAAAATATATTATTTGATTTTATGTATTACTCATCGAATTTATTATGTTATTGTCTAGAGGAAATGAATATCAAGAAAATAATTCATGATATGTTACTTTAAACTCTTTTAAATAAAAAGGAAAAAATAAAATAAGATTTATGGTAACGTTGAGATTTAGTTGATTTGGGTATAAGAGTATGACTTCATCTTGGTTTAATTGGTAAAAATAAGTGGAAAGTCCCTTTATTCTATGAGAAATGTGGAGAAAAAATAAATATTAGGGTCTTAGAAATTTTGAATGTTCTAGGTGGTTATTCATGTAACATTATAAAAAAGGGTGAATACATAATATATGAAACTAAAATCTCTCAAAACCAATGATTAGCATGTATTATTGCATGAGTTGATTCCCATTTCCATTCAACTTTTAATTTCATGTAATGTTTGAGTTTTTGTAATTCGGTTATGTTATTTTCATTGATACCTTTGTTCTAAAAGACATAACTGATCTATTTTTATGAAATTGTTAAAATATGAACTTATTATCATTTGTGACTTGGAAAAAAATTCCCACAATCATTTTCCACAAGTTTGTTACATTTGAATCTCTATCTTCCCGCATAGGTTCTTTTTTTGTCCAATTTCGAGTCAGTGAATGTATCTGACATAAATAATTATGTATACATTTAAATCTATTGTGAGAAATAAATATCATCTCTAAGGATCTATTTTTAATGAATATTTAGAATAATAATTCATGGGTTTCAATTCATCAAACCTGGATAATATCACTACGAGTTCTAATCGACTAATGAGAACTGAATATGATTCATATGATCCCATTGAGCCTACATTTCCTTTACTTACCCAAACATTGGGGGGGGGGTATTTGGATCATACATATTGTGTACTTTAAGTACATAAGAGTGGTAAATGTATTACTATACTTTATTATTCAATTGTGGTGTTGTTGATAATTACATAGAGTAAGTAAATTAATAAATATGCATTTTTTCATTGTTTTATTTCTTTATAGATTATAATAGTGAAAATATTTCATATTTTTAGATAACATTAATAAATTATAAAAATAATAAATCATTTTAGATCTTTTAATAGGAAGTAACAATTGTACAATAAATAATTTACTACTTGGTTAAAGAAAAAGTAATTAGATTTAATTTTTTTCGTCATAACATAATCTCAATGATTGGTTTAATATTTCATGTTATTATATTTTAGTTTATAACTTTACCAATGAATTGTGTATTAGATGAAATAATATCATCTTAATTTGGTATAAAAAATTTGGTACGTGATTGTAAGGAAATGATTTTCAACGAATTAAAATTCATTATAAATAGTTGTGAAAGAAAAATGGAAATGCAACATGACTATGTCATGATTAGATCCGCAAGGTATTATTATGTGATTTCAGCAGACAAGAAACCTTGATCATAAAATATATAATATTATGGGGTCATTTAAATAATCATTTTATTATATTATAATTTACATGGCCATTTCATAAGGATGAATTACGAGTGGTATAATTCAATGAAATGAAAATGCATGCATATAGACATCTGTGGATTTGGGGTGATTGATATAAATCCTCATTTTCATACTAATGAACCTTATATTCTTTCCTGAAAAGCTAGATAGGTGTTTTATGTAACCAAACCATTAAGAAAATAATTTTTTGTTATTATTGATGCCATTTATAGACATATTTTTGATGATTACATGAATGATAATGATGTTTTGGATGAACCTATCAGTATTTATTTGAATGTTTAATTTGATAAAATAGGTTATTCAATTGTTATAATAGATTATGAACCAGAAATTATCATATAGAACACTGATAATTGACACATTTTTAAGAATTTACCTGATATTGTGGTAATATTGTGTGTTTTTTTAAACTTTCATACACTATATCAAATTAAATATTATTTTCATTATGTAATTTCATGGGATATGATGTGTTTTTCTTAAATAATGTTTTGATTATGAATTAATGGTTAATTTGGAGATAGGATAATCTAGTTTGAGGTGAATCTTAATTGATAAATTATTGTAATAGATTAACCTAATAAAAAAAATTAAAAACATAAACAGTAGATGATACATAATATTGTTAGAATGGAACTTATTGATTGAAATTAAGGCATACTCTGGCATATATAATGTATAAACACAAGATTTTTTTGAGAACATATAAACCCCCCACATTAATCAATAGAACATCCCATATTAATTACTTTTGATTTATACATATATGTGACTCTATGATGTGGAGGGATTAAGATAAAATCAATTCTATATAAATCAATCATGCACCAATGAATGATAAAATCAATTTTCACAATTATTAGAGTAAAGTGTGATTTACTTCTAGGAAGAAAGGTACAAAATACATCTAGGGATTTGTGGGATATTGAATATATCTTTATGAAAAATAAGGAATTTGGGAGTTGTAATCCATGTAAGATGTATTATGTTTTTAATTATGTGATAATTTAAACTTACTTACATTAATTTCTTGAGATGGTTGACTTGAATTTGGTCTACATTATTTTACATTGAGTGATAATATTATGTATCAGGTAGTGGAAGAGTAGAAAATTTCATAACATTCTCATTTCAAATTAATGATTAAATCTCTTAAAATTCAACAAAATTTATCTTTTTATGACATTTAATGTTTTTATAAATACTTTGGAGTTTATTATATTATTGGTAGAACAAAATATTATAATTAAACTAATTATTTTTATATAATTAATTTTTATAATCATATTTTCAATTTTATAAATTTTATATGTCCAAAGGTGAATAAAGTTAGCCAGAAATGCTTTGTATAAGTAAAATCAGTCCACAATTAGATATATGTGAGTAAAAAGAAGAAATTTAGAGTACATAAGATTAATATGGTATTTTCAAGGGTTGTGATATATTAAAAGGGATTATTTTAATTCTTGTATGAATCAACTGGCTTATACAACCTTGGTTTATAAATAAATTCAATGGGTAAAAATTTATATAATATAGAACAGGGATATGTGACTATTACCACTTGATAGTTAATAGTTTTTGGATAACATGAAAGATTCATTGGTTGATATATAAGAGTCGATGATTGATATATAAAAGATTTCAAATTTCATTAGAGATGAAATATTAAACTATGAAGGGGATACCTAACAATATTTACTTAATATATAACCAAATATAAAGTGAAATATAATGATACATAATATATTGATGGAACTATATTAGAATATTTCATAAACTAACTGATATGTAAGGATTTAAGATCACTCATGAGATTCCCAACACTGAGAGGATGGGAATCTATGTTCTATGGATTAATACCCTATTAAAAATTAAAAATAATTTTGCTTATTTATCTCTAAACCTATTGAGTGAATGGATCTATCAGTCCTTCCCTTACTATCAGTTAGTATGCATGTAGAATAAAATATAATGTAATGAAATAAGGGTACATATTATTTATTAATGAGGTTATCCTATAATATGGATCACAACATAATTGGTGTGTGGTTGCTAATTTTACACACATAAATAACCACACTTGTATTATCAACTGAAATCTGTAGAAAGGGTAAATCCTTAGATTCTTATTCATTGAAACAACAAGGAACAATGTAAGTACAACATTTCTATTCATAAAATAATTATTTTTTCTTTACCACCTTGAAGTATTATAATTAGGTGTGATTTATGGTTTCCCTTTTGGATAAGATGTGTAAAATATCCTAAAATGATACATTATAGTCCAAGATGATACTTATTCTCTTCAATGGAAAGTATTACATAAAGATATTATATTTTATGGAAAATATCTTGAACTTTTTTCTATTCTATTAGGTGGGGTAGTAAAATGTATTACATTAATTAAATTTATATGGTTATCTTAAATAAAATATTATTATAAAGTAGTTTATCAGAGTGATACATTAATTATGATTTGTATATAATCAGGACACAAAAGAGGGAACTAAACAAACCATGTCCAAGAAATCATGATAATGAAAAACTTTTAGAACTCTTTTTTTTCATGTTAGTATAAGACAATTCATTAGTACCATAAACATTTTTTTATTTTCCATTTATATTGTAAATAACATGTGCCAATACATGAACTTATATAATACTATTATAATGATTATATTCTAATGTTTTTTCTCATCTGTGATTATTTTATGTTATAGTTATATTATTTAACATTTTCATTATTTCTATTTATCTTAGGATATTGTTTTAAATTTCTTGGTTAAAATCTCTTATTATGATGATGTTAGAATGAGAATAATATAGATAAATTAACAACATATTATAGATTTAGGAAGGTATTATATAATCACCACTGTAAGTATAATTAATTTGTGGATATCATGTTATTTCATATTATTTACCTTGTTATTGTTTGTTTTATTTTCTCATCCAGGTTATTTTAGGAAACATCATTGAAAAGATTATTGTATTATACTATAGAGGATGACAATATGGTGGGGGTACTAGTATTAAAAAATATACTGTTTACCCATCCACTATGCCACTTCTATAAAGAAACAACCTTAAATATTAAATATTATTTATTTTTAGTCAAGAATTTACATAATTCCACTTTGAGGATATTTTTAGGTTTATAGTTTTAGAGAACAATGTAATAAATAATACATTACAAAAACATATAATATAAAGTGTTCACTTCTGATTGGTATCCATTTTTCAACCATATGAATCTCTTTAAAACAAAACATTACTTATTTCATGAAACTCTTCATGAATTTCAATATAAATTCATGCATTCCTTTTACCATCCTATGAAAATAAAATTAAAAACATGGGATGAAAACAAACACATCAGTAATGGATATAATATATAGGAAACAATTAGTCTATTTAAAATAATAAAAATCATATAAACATGTACCTTTAGCTTAAAATTTCTTTGAGAATATGAAATAAAACATTTTCACATGAACAAACACTCATTTTTTCTCAAAGAAAATCATTAAAATGCATAAAAATCAATTAAAACCCATTCTAAGTAACATAGAGCATAACATTCATAACCCACTTTAAACCTGTATTAGAAGTAATTGGAGCCTAGTTAAATCAATAGGATAACCCCTTTGGTAACTACCACCTTAGTTCCTTTTAAGATAAGTAATATTATCCAATTCATTGGAGTTCTATCTAGGCACACCCATCATTTATGATATAGTGGGATCACCCAATGCTATCTAGTCACCTCATTGTATAAGTTGTAACAAGCTCACCTAGAGCTATCTAAGACTCCCCGTCATATAAGTTGTAACAAGCTCACACATCACTATCTGGGATTCCCCAACATATAATTCTCATATACCATTACATGAATAAAAAATTGTTATGATTTAAATTTTTAATAACACATTTAAAATTGTAAACAATTCACTTTTGGATATCAAAATACCTCTTTCTCTTAAACCACCATTTTCAATACCAAAATACACCTTTCTTTTGGAAAAACATCTTTAATACCAAAATGCCCCCCAAAAAAGGAAAATGAGTTTTTTCATTAAATAAAACATTAAATATGAAAAAGGAATCCAAAATTAACATAATGGTCATAGAAGTGGAAAATTCATTGTCTTCATGTACATTAATAATTCCTTTGGTTGTTTGTCAAAAAGTTCTATGTAAAACACGTAAAAAGATTCCTTCTTAAAACCATTGAAAATAAAGTATAAATGTACATTTTAAATCTTTTATGACCATATAAAAATATTTCGAAAATCATTTTAAAAACATGAACATATAATAGAAAGTTATTTTAATGGGAAATTTTAAAATGTGATTTATTTAGAAGAACATACCCTTATCAACTTTAAATAATTTAAGTCATAAGTCCCATGAAATAATAACATTATACAAAACATTAAATACCATTAGAATGGATAAGTTCATCATATATAATGTCAAATGGGTTGTATATACGCCTTATAAAATAATATATGTGTATAAAATAGACATATTACTTAGAAAAAGGAGGTTGAGATAAAGTCCCTTACCTTGAGTCTGATTCGTCACATGTATCTTTATCTTCCTCTTCTTTGGGTAACTTCTTTTGGTTTTCACCAAAGAAAGTTCTTAATTAGATTTATGCCCAGTGTAAGGATTCTATTAGGATATTTTGGAATTTGAAAAGTGATTTGGGTTGGTTTTGGCAAAACCAATTTGTTTTTAATGTGTGATTATTAGAGGATAGGTGGTGGCCTTCAATAAGTAGGGTGAGTGGAACACTTGTAATTTTTTGAAAGAGTGAATTCCACCCACATATTATTCAAGTCAATAGGCCCCAAAAATGACCCAAAATTTATAATATATGGTAAAAGGTCTATATATGGTCTTACAATGGTTGTTGGATATGTTTATAGGACCTTTTGTTCCTTAAGCTAAAAGTTTAATCACTAAGTTAACTCATTTTAACCTTAATTGTTGTAATTAATTTTAATTGTTTTCACTGATAACTTTTTTCTGAAAATTAATTCATCTTATTAGAAATTATATTTAATTCTTATGCCAAATATGGAATCCATTTTTAAAAATTTTATTCATATATTTTGAATAATTTAATTTAATATTAATCTCACAGATGTGACGATACAACGAGTTTATAAGAACAATGTTTTTAAAAAAAAATATGATTATATATTACCTCTAAGAATAATAATAACCGTTAAGTGAAAATAAATTAATATTTTTTGATATATAATATATAAATTTGGTTTAAAACATTCCCTATTAGGTATTATTTAAATTAGTTTGAAAGGAAAACATTATAAATTTTAAAACATTTTTTAGAAAACCCCATCTTTAAAGCCAAAAAAGTTATATTAAAAAACATTTTAATGATAATTCAAAAGTAATTAAATGGATTAAATATAAATAAATAATACTTAATTTACTTGAAAACATTATTCAAAACATACTGATACTTTTAAATTACTTCATTTATATAAAATAAATGACTTTTTAAAAATAATTGTATTTTCACTATTCACTGTAAAATCAATGTTTTCTGAAAAATACCAAAATTTCAACCAAAGTAAATTTTGACATGATGATTTAAAAAATGATATTAATTTTATAAAATTAAAATTCTAAAATTTAGAAATTAATGTTTTATATAAAATATTATATAATAATGTTTAATCATAACAATTTCCTCTTTGATTAAAAATTACTTGATATTTTTATAACTTATATAACTATCTAATTCATATTAATAAATATGAAAATGGTTTATTATATCATTAACCAGGTTTTTACATCCTTACCCATTTTTATAAATTTCATCATTGCAATTCTATTCACTTTTAAAAAAAAGTGGGGATATCTTTCCCTCATAGAATTTTCACATTCCCATGTTGCATCTTCAACCTTATGGTTTTTCCATAAAACCTTAACCTAGTAAATCACATTATTTTGAAATGTTTTCTATCTATAGTCAAGAATGGGAAATTTATATTCCTCATATGAAATATTCTCTTCCAACCAAACTACTTTTGGGCTCAAAACATGATTTGAATCTATCAGATATTTCATTAACATTGAAACATGATATACATTGTCTTACTGAGACAGAATCAAGGGGGAAAATCCACTCAGTAGAAAACTGATCCAAATTTATACAAGATTTCATAGGGTCTAATAAATGGAGGACTTAGATTTCCCTTTTTCCAAAATTTAGAGCACTTTTTCATTGTAAAACTTTGAGAAAGACATGATCACCTACCTCAAAAGAAATATATTTCATCGGCTTATCTATGTAACTTTTAATCTCTCTCTGGGAGGTTCTCATATGTTGTGGAATCAACTACACCTTCTCATCCATTTACTCTAAAATCTATATTCTCATCAACTTTCTTTCTCCCACATCATCCCAAAAAACATTATCTTCTCCACTTTCCATATAATGACTCAAATGGTACATTTTTTATTTCAGAATGAAAAATGTTATTATAATAAAACTTAACCAAAGAAATAGGATGATTCCAAATTACATAGTAATCAATTTAAAAAGAAAAAAAATCATATCTTCATTGGTCTAAATCATCCTCTTAGACTATCCATTGTATTGAGGTTAAAAATTTGTACTATAATTTAATTTAGTTCAAAATTAATTATGAAGTCCTTTACAAAAATTAAATGTGAACCTCATATCGTTGACTGATAAAATAGAGATAGAAACTTCATATAACCAAACTATATCCTTTAGATACAGTCGAGAAATCTGATCTAAGGACATTGTATCTCAAATGGGGAGGCAATGTGCATATTTAGTTAATCAATCTATAATAACCCTAATCATATTATTACCTCCTAGTTTCCTTGGAAATCCCACCATAAAAAACAAGGATATATTTTACCATTTTTACTCTAGCACAGAAAAATATTGAAGCATCCCCTTAAGTATTTATTGTTCTAGTTTAACCAACTAAAAATTCAAACAATTCATCGTAAATTCATCACTATCTATTTTAATTATATCCCACCAGTAATACTCTTGAAGGTTTCTATACATCATAGTGGTTCCTAGATGAATGAAAAGCTGATAACTATGAGCTTTAGTCAACAAATATTTCCTTAACTGAGAATCAAAATCCACATATAATCTTTTTCCAAATCATAAAAAATTTTCTTCATTAGTATTAAAATCATGAAACACATCCCTCATAATAGATTCTCCATTTTCCAATAACGAGTTTTCTTCCTTCTAAGCTTTATTAATTATTTTTTATAAAGTCTATTATATTAAAACTTTAAACAAAATAGATATGTTTCCTACATCTATAATATCTAGTAAACAATTCATCAAATTATTAACCGAAGTTTTATGTTCCAAACATAACATGGTTAATGTTGCATTAATTTTTGTAATCAAAGAATCAAGAACTTGGTTTTATTTACACGGATAGGAATGAATCTTGCAATCATAATCATTGATTAGTTCCATCTATCTTCTTTACCTCATGTTCAATTATTTTTGAGTGAATATATACTTCAAACTTTTTTGATCAGTATATACTTCACACTTTACACCATAAAATTGATACCTCCATTTTTTAGATAAGAAAACATTGAAGCTAATTTTAAATTATGTGTAGGGTAATTTAACTCATGAAGTTTTAACTAATGTGAAGCATAAGAAATTAAATGATCATTATAAATTAGGAATCAACCAAGTACTTTCAATAAAGCATCACTATTGATGAAGAATTCCCTATTTCTAGAAGGAAGGGATAAAATCAGAGCATTTACCAGTATTCTTTCCAGATCCAGAAAACAATAATCACATTTTTTAGATGAACACAACTCTTTTTCTAGTTAACTTAGTCAATGGGATAGACAGTCAAGAGAATTTCTATACAAACTGCTATTTGTAACCCGATAATTCAAGAAAAATATTAATCTATGTGGTATTTTTGGGTGTTGTTCATTATTCAATATATTTATTTAGTAGGTTCAATATTTTTTCCGTATTTAGAAATAATATGACCAAGGAATGAAATTTTTTTCAACCAAAATTCACACTTGTTAAATATCCCAAATAGTTTATTTTCTTTTAAGGTTTTAAAAAAATCCTTAGTTTGGTTTGATGTTCCAATTAACTTTTAGAACATACCAAAATGGAATCAATAATAAAAACCAAAAACATTTCCAAGAACTCATGAAAAAATATATTCATAAGATAAATAAATACATTAGGTGAATTTGATAACCCAAACAGCATAAATACAAACTCGTAGTGCTTATATCTAGTCTAAAATTAGGTCTTTAGAATTCCCACTTCCTTCACTTTATATTGAAGGTACCCCAACCATAGGTCAACCTTCAAAAAGTATTGATCTCCATAGAGTTGGTCAAAAAATAATAGATATGTGGAAAATTATACTTGTTCTTAATATTAATTTCATTAATATCTATACAATAAATTCAAACACTAATTGAATTGTAAGAACCTGGTTCTTATTTATGAGGTATGAGTTTCTTCCTTTCGCTTTTCCTTAAGTATTTTTTAGAAAATAAGGAAAATGGGGAAAATCCTAAATTTCGGGACTACACGTCGTGTACTATTCTACACGCCGTGTACTTTGTCCATGTGGGATGAGTACACAGTGTGTGTAGCCATGTCGGCGACGAAGGGTGTAAAACCCGATTACACACCGTGTAGTGGATATTTACACACTGTGTAGTCAGTTGGTAGGAAAATAGTAAGGCGGTGAAAGTAGCCACCAGCTGAGCGGCAGTACACACCGTGTACTCAGGTTTCACACACCGTGTACTCATGTCGATAGATGAACAGTGCCACGTTGGCGAGATGTCGCTGAGGGAACAATTAAAAAATAAAGACTACACACCGTGTACCCGATAGTACTCACCGTGTAGTCTGTTTTTTTGATTAAAATGGGCAGTAGCCTCCCCTGTTTATAGGGAAGTCTTAGAAACGGAGGAAGGAGTCGATAGAGAAGGTCGGACCTTCGAGGATCTCCAGATCGAGCGTCGGGAATCCGTTTTCTGCACCGTCGATCTCCCTGGAACTGCACGGGTGAGTTCTTCCTCCTTCTAGCGTAGTTTCTACCAATTCTTTCCTGAGGGAAGTTATTTACATTTGAACAGGTTTTCTTGTACCCCAAATCTATTACATCTTTGGGAATTTCGGGAAGTGATGTTTAAGTATTTCGATCAGGGGCATTTAAGGTAGGTGGATTGGTGTTTAATTTCTAACTTTTGTGCACTTGTGTGAATCATTATGCCACAAACCCATGTTGGGGTGTCATGTGGCAGAGGCCTTGGATATTTTAAATACCTAGATTTGTAAAGGTAATTAAATGTGATAATAAACTGTTGTTTGGGATCGCTGCTTGGATCCAGGACCACCCTAGTGGGTGCATTCCTCTATTTACCCGTTTGGCTAGGATACCTAAGGGTATGCCTTTATAATAATGATTATAGAATTTCCTTGAGAGGAATTTCATGTGTATTTCTTTTTTATATGTTGGGCATGGCCGAATTACTTTTTTAGCCTGAGGGTAGTGTTTTACTTATCCTGAGGGCAGTGCATCTTTTAGCCTGAGGGAAACTTCTTTCGTGCCTGTGGGCAATAGACTCTGTGCCTGAGGGCAACAGTTTGTATGCCTGAGGGTAATATCTGTTATGCCAGTGGGAAATTACCTGTGTGTTAAGTTTCTGATTACCTTAGGGTAAGGGTTTGCGTGTCTGAGGACACTGACTGTTTACATAGAAATTCACTATGGTGGTTTCCTTATAAAGAATGATTAAAAGAATATTAAAATGGAAATATAACTGGTAAAGTTAGTTACTTTTGAGTACTTCTTAGTTTATTGCATTTACTTTTGCACATTTTTGTTGCATATTTACACACAGTTGAGCACATGCCTTTGGTGGGTGCCTACTGGGATTTATTTCTCACACCCTGTTTGGGTCATGTCTTCAGCCCAAACAACTTACACTTCTGCAGGTGTGGATAAGGGAAAGGGTCCCTATACAGGTACTTGATTGCTTCTTAGGAGCAGGGGAGTATAGTACCGAGCATAGGATCGCAATGCCACTTACTGTTTTGTTTTTTTGTTGTACTCGGTATTGTACTGCACTGTATTGTTGTGTAACATGTTATGATTGTTTTCTTAGAACTTGATACATGTTGCATCATTATCTATATAACTCTTGGTTATCTTTTACTGCAGTTGTTTATTTTAAATGTGTATGGTTTATTGCATCCGCTGTTGTTGTATTCTATTTATTTTATTCCGCTGCGCTACACTTTGACAAATGAGGACATAGTTTCCCCACTATCAGACCTGGGCCCTCGTTGCTAGTCGGCAACCTCTGGTGTTTGGGGAAATGCATTTGAGTTCATGTGACCAACCGGGTTTGGGGCACCCATTGAGTGGCACCCGAAACCGGGACGTTACAACGTGGTATCAAAGGGGTTCTTTTCTTTCACTTACTATTTAGAGCCTTAGTCAGGGATAGGATGGGAAAGGTAATTTGTATTAAGTTTTTCTCAGGCGTAGCTAACCCGTGTACAGGGAAAGGCTAGTCTACCTCATATTTGTTTTTTTAATTTTTCTGATTTTGCAAATTTTACGGTTGATTTGATTTTCACCATTGGGTGACACACATGTGATTATGCTATTTATATTTTATCCATTTGTTCTATTTAGTTGAAACCCAATGAGATGAGGTTATGACATCTCATGCATCATTTACGAACATGATAGAAATTACATGCCATGCATAGTTCCATGCCACGTAGGTGCATTAGAAATTGCATGTTGTTGTGATAGTTATTGTTCAAGAAAAAGCATGCTGATGTGATAACTGCTTTGATAAAATACCTACTATGTGATAGGGTATTATTGTATAATCTTGTTGATAGAATGGACACAAAACTTTGGTTTTTGGGGATTATGGGCCCTCATTGACCAGAATTTGGTGGACCATTGACTGTTTTTGTAATAACACATATAAGATGTCGTGCTTTGATTTTTGGGGAGTATGGGCCCTCACGAATCGGAATTTGACACTTAGGTGTTGTTTTTTAGTATTTTAGGGGTTCCGTAGTAGTTTCAGAGGCTTACTATCCGGAAAACCCAGGATACACATCGTGTAGTTCCTTGGACACACGTCGTGTGTTCTTCTGTTCGGTAAGAAAAGAAAACTTTTTAAGTACACGCCGTGTACCCTAAGTACATGCCATGTAGTCGCTTCCCATGTCAAGGACCGTGTTGGAAGGGACACGGGGAAGGGAAATTCTTGGGAAAAACATGCCGTGTACCGGATGTACATGCCGTGTAGTGTCGACCCATAGTCCGCCCGTGTAACTAACAACACGGATGGGGGAGACCCTAAGACATACACGTCGTGTCCACTATGGAAAACGCCGTGTAGTCTAACCTGGTATCCGACCATGTAACTAACAACATGGGTTGGTGTAATCCTTTCATGTACACGCCATGTGTATATGGAACACGCTGTGTAGTTTGAGCCATGTATCCGGCCATGTAACTAACAACACGGGTCGGCAGAGCTCGTCCAGTACATGACGTGTGCCTGTGGGACACATCGTGTAGTCTTGAATAGTGAGAGACCATGTGGACTTAGCCATGTGGATGGGGAAACGGGGTGGTGTATACGCCGTGTGCGGGTGGAACATGCCGTGTAGTATCAAGACGAGTAGTCATCCATGTCACAAACGACACGGGCAGTTTGAATTTTGACCATACACACTGTGTAGATTATATACATGCTGTGTAGTCTTGTTCAATGGGAGCCGTGTGACTTAGCCGTGTAGAAGGACCCGGGCATGGGAAGAAAAGTCAGGTACACGCCGTGTAGTCATTATACAAGCCATATAGTCTTATATGCTGTTTTATTCCACCAAGATGTGGTGGGATGTTACCACCCAGTCAGAGCATCACAGAGACATGGTGTGTGAAGATTTTCAGGCAGCCTTGTATGACTTCTTCTTTCCCGACACGCTGAGGGCAGATAGAGCTCGATAGTTCATGAACCTGCAGTAGGGTGCTATGTCAGTGATGGATTATTATGATCGCTTCACCGAGCTTCAGTGTTTGGCACCCATTCTGGTGGGTGATGAGACGTTGAGAGCCAGATGCTTTAAGGATGGTCTTAGATATTACATCAGAGCACTTGTGAATTTTTTCAGGTTGCATTCAGTACATGCTATTGTGTACCAGGCACAGATTATAGAGAAGAACCTGTGGGAAGCTAGTGGTGGGGTCCAGGGTGGTTCAACACCTATTTCTGGTACTATTTCTACTGGAAAGAGGAAGAGATAGATGGAATTTTCTCACATTGGCAGTACCAGTTAGAAGAATGTTTCAGGTGGCCAGGTCATGTGCTACCAGTGTGGTAAGGAGGGGCACAAGAGACCTCTATGTCCACGAGACTTAGTGGAGTGCCGAGCTTGTAGCAAGATGGGTCATCTATAGTGCTTTTGTAGAGAGTTTCCACCAGTGGCTAGTGAGAGGGGTTCTGTGCAGACTCTGTGTGTGGGAGCAGGACCAGTAGCTTCTTACCAATTGGGAAACTGGAATACGTCAGGGCGTGCAGGTAGGGATGGTGGTCGTGGTCGTGGTAGCTAGACACCAGGATCTCAGAGGTAGCAGGGTGGGACAACTCAGGTTAGCCAGGATGTGTCACAGGGCCGCGACACTGGGCATGCATACGCAGTGCAACAGACCCAACAGAAGCAGGATCCCAGACCTTCTACTGTTATAGGTACTATTCTAGTATCTTATGCATTATCTTCAGTACTTTTTGATATGGGTGCTATGCATAATTTCATATTTGTACCCATTGTGGATATCCTCGGGCTCTGTGTTTCTTTTTATTCTACTGTTATAACGTTAGACACTCCGTTGGGGACTAGAACGACTGGTGTGTGTAAGTGAAAGGAGTTCCCCTTTGAGGTTAGTGGGTGTCACTTTCTATGGGACCTCTTTGTCTTAGAGATGACGAGCTATGATTTCATTCTCGGGATGGACTGGTTGGTTCCCGTTCAAGACTTTGTAGATTGTTATCGTCGCAGGGTGAGTTTCACGTCACCAGAGGGTGGAGAGTTTCTATACAAGGGTGAATGGGATGTTCAGGCGAGTCGAGCTAGACCAGAGCATCATGGGTGAGGTGTAGTCACAACCCAGATTGTGAGTTTATATCTAGATGATCAGGGGACTTGTCAGACGAATTTCCCTACAGTGGTTGATCGTTTCAGGGATGTCTTCCCAGATGACTTTTCAGGTCTACATCTAGAGTGTGAGGTGGATTTCTCTGTTGATCTTGTGCTAGGAGCAGCACCGGTGTCCATTCCTTTTTATTGGATGGCTACACCAAAGTTGTAGGAGCTCAAGAGGCAATTAGAGGAGTTACAATCAAAGGGTTTTATCTGAACCAGTACTTCCCCTTGGGGTTTGCTAGTCCTTTTTGAAAAAAAGGCAGATGATACCCTCAGACTCTATCTGGATTATCAGAAGTTGTACCAGTTGACAGTCAAGAACCGATATTCCTTGCCGAGGATTGATGATATTTTTGATGAACTTCGTGGAGCACCAGTGTTCTCAATGATTGATTTGAGATCAGGATATCATTAGCTGCTCGTGAGGCTATCAGATATACCGCTTACAGCTTTTCAGAGCAGATATGGCCTGTACGAGTACTTGGTTATGCCGTTCAGACTCACGAATGCGCCAGCAGTTTTCATAGCTCTGATGAATCGTGTGTTCCATCATTATCTGGATTCTTTTGTGGTAGTATTTGTGGATGAAATCTTGGTGTACTCTCACACTAGACACGACCATGCCACCCATATTGAGATCATATTGAGTACACCGAGAGAGCATCGTCTATATGCTAAGATCTCAAAGCTCCAGTTTTGGATGGACCATATTCACTTCCTGGGTTATATCATCACAGAGGCAGGAGTTGCAGTAGACCTAGAGAAGGTGAGAGCAGTATTTTCCTGGGAGCAGCCCAAGAACGTGTTTAAGATACAGAGTTTCTTGGGGATGGTTGGTTACTACAGATGCTTCATACAGGGCTTCTCCTGCTTAGCAATGCCGTTGAGAGGTTTGAATAAGAAGGGTGTGAAGTTGTTTGGTCAAACGATTGTGAGAAATCTTTTCAGGACCTGAAAGGAAGGTTGTCATCAACACCAGTCCTGATACTTCTAGAGTAAGGGAAGATCTATACAGTTTACTATGATTTATCAGGTATTGGACTGAGAGAAGTGTCGATGCAGGGAAATCGAGTTGTTGCGTATGGTTATTGGCAGTTTAGGCCACATGAGAAGAATTACCCGACGCATGATCCCAAGTTGGCTGCAGTTGTTCATGTGTTGCGCTTTTGGAGACATTTTCTCCTGGAAGAGAATTTTGTTGTTTTCACTGAGCACAAAATTCTCAAGTATATCTTTACTCAGCATGACTTGAATCTGTGACAGCGAAGGTTGGTTGAATACCTTCAGTCCTTCGATTTTGAGTTTGCCTATACACCTGGTAAGGGTAATGCTGTTGCTGATGCACTGAGCAGGAAGACTCAGATACATGAAGTTCATGAGGCTAGTCGTTAATGGAAGCTTATGGATTTGTTCTCTGAGATTCTTCTGGAGGTGCACAATAGTTAGGGGCAGACCTATCATTCATCTTTAGCTGTGAATTATACCCTCCTAGATATAGTGAGGATGAGACAACTACCTAATTTAGAAGGTCTAGTTCTATGGGAGTCAATGGCAAGTGAAGACCCTCCTCCGGGTTGGACGATAGGAGATGACGAGTTACTGCATATCCATGGATGAGTATGGGTTCCAAGGGATATATGCGAGGAGTTGATGTGGGAGTTTCATGCTTCAGATTCAGAAGTTCATCCCAGGGTTTCCAAGAAGTACTGAGACTTGAGACGTCAGTAATGGTGGTCGGGAATAAAGAGGAATGTAGCTAGTTTTGTTACGAGGTGTTCCACCTGTTAGCAGGTGAAGGCGGAGCATCAAAGGCCAACTGGACTATTACAGCAGTTACCTATTCCAGAGTGGAAATGGGATGATGTTGTGATAGATTTTTTGACTGGATTGCTGAGGTCACCTTGAGGCAATGATGTCGTGTGAGTTGTTGTGTACAGACTCACAAAGGTAGCTCACTTTTTTCCGATCAAGGAGACCTTCGGTGTTGACGAGCTCAGAAGGTTGTATATATGAGAGGTCGTACATCTTCATGGGGTCCCTCGTTCTATCATTTCAGATAGGGATTCCCACTTTACATCTTATTTCTAGCAGAGTTTTCAGAGGGCACTGGGTACACAGGTGCTTCTGAGCACAACTTACCACCCTCAGACTGATGGCCAATCAGAGCATACGATACAGGTGCTTGAGGACATGCTCCGTGCATGCATCCTAGACTTTGGGGGCTCTTGGGAGAAGCATATACCCCTATTCGAGTTTGCCTACAATAATAGTTTTCAGGAAACTATTGAGATGGCACCATACGAGGATTTATATGGTAGGCCATACCGATCAACCTTGGGCTGGTTAGAGGAAGGTGAGGCAGCTTTACTAGGATCACATCTCATGTAGGAGACTTCTGAGCAGGTCCAGTTGATTCAGAAGCGGATGGCTACCACACAGTCTCATCAGAAATCTTATGCTGATCGCCGTAGACAACCCTTGGAGTTCATGGTCGGGGATCAAGTTTTCTTACATGTTTCTCCGAGGTTGGGGCACAGGTGGATCAGGAGATAGGGTAAACTTTCACCAAGGTATTTGGGGCCGTTTGAGATTCTAGAGAGAGTCGGGCTGGTTACCTATCGGTTTTAGTTACCACAGAGGTACCGGGACATGCATGACGTCTTCCATGTATCTCAGTTGCGCCGCTACCATTCATACCCATCTCACTTCTTTTAGCCTAAGGAGGTTGAGCTTGAGGTAGATGCGTCCTTTGAGGAGAAACCAATTCATATCATGGATAAGAATACTAAGGTTTTCCAAGGTTGGTCAGTTCCTCTCGTATAGGTGATGTGGCAGTATGGCCGAGTACAGGATGAAACCTGGGAGTGGGAGACCGATGTACATGCTCAGTGGCCAGATCCGTTCTGATCTTTATCTTTTCCACCCTTGGAAGGGCAATTCTGGGATGAATTTCTTTAAGGGGGGAAGTTTGTAAGAACCCTGTTATTATTTTTGAGGTACGAGTTTCTTCTTTTCTCTTTTCCTTAAGTGTTTTTGAGAAAATAAGGAAAATGGGGAAAAATCCTAAATTTAGGGACTACACTCCATGTACTATTCCACACGCCATGTACTTTGGCCGTGTAGGATGAGTACACAGGGTGCGTAGCCATGTCAGTGAAAAAGGGTGTAAAAACCGACTACACGCTGTGTAATGGATATTTACACGCCGTGTAGTCACTCGACAGGAAAATAGTAAGGCGGTGGAAGCAGCCGCCAACTGAGCGACAATACATGCTGTGTACTCAGGTGTCACACACCATGTACTCATGTCGACAGATGAACAATGCCACATTGGCGAGATGTCGCCGAAGGAACAGTTACAAAAATGAAAACTACACGCCATGTACCCAATAGTACATGCCATGTAGTATGTTTTTTCACTTAAAATGGGAAGTAGCCTCCCTTGTTCATAGGGAAGGCTTAGAACCAGAGGAAGGAGTCAGAAGAGAAGGCCAGACCTTCAAGTAGCTCCAGATCGAGCGTCGAGAGTTCATTTTATGCACCGTCGATCTCCCTAGAACCGCACGGGTTAGTTCTTCCTCCTTCTGGCGTAGTTCTTACCAATTATTTCCTGAGGGAAAGTTATTTACGTTTGAAGGGTTTTTATTTTACCCCAGATCTATGGCGTCTTTGGGATTTTCTGGAAGTGACATTCATGTATATCAATCATGGGCATTTAAGGTAGGTGGATTGGTTTTTAATTTCCAATTGTTGTGTGCTTGTGTGAATAGTTATGCCACGAACCCATATTGGGGTGTCGTGTGGCTGAGACCTTGGATATTTTTAATACCTAGATTTGTAAAGGTAATTAAATTTGATAATAAACTGTTGTTTGAGATCGCTGCTTGGATCTAGGACCACCCCGGGGGGTGCGTTCTTCTGTTTAGCCATTTGGCCAGGATACCCGAGGGTATGCCTTTATAATAATGATTATAAAATTTCCTTGAGAGGAATTGCATGTGTATTTCTTATTTACATGTTGGGAATGTCCTGGTTACTTGTTTAGCCCGAGGGCAGTGTCTTACTTATCCTGAGAGAAACTTCTTCCATGCCTATGGGCAATAGACTCTATGCCTAAGGGAGACACTTTGTACGCCTGAGGGAAATATCTGTTATGCCTGTGGGCAATTACCTGCGGGTTATGTTTCTGATTACCCGAGGGTAAGGGTTTTCATGTCTAAGGACACTGAATGTTTAAATAGAAATTCACTGTGGTGGTTTCCTTCTAATGAATGATTAAATGAATATTAAAATGGCAATATAACTGGTAAAGTTAGTTACTTTTGTGTACTGATTTGTTTATTGCATTTACTTTTTCACATTGTTGTTGCATGTTTACACATAGTTGAGCATGGGCCTTTGGTGGGTGCCTACTGGGATTTATTTCTCACACCCTGTTTGGGTCATGTCTTCAGCCCAAACAACTTACATTTTTGCAGGTGTGAATAAGGGAAAGGGTCCCTATACAGGTACTAGATTGCTGCTGAGGAGTAGGGGAGCATGAGATCGGGATTAGGCTCGCGATGCTACCAGTTGTTTTGTTTTATTTTTCTGTACTCTGTATTGTACTGTACTGTATTGTTTTGTAACATGTTCTGGCTGTTTTCTTAGAACTTGAGACATGTTGCATCATTATCTATATAACTGTTGGTTATATTTTACTGTAGTTGTTTATTTTAAATGTGTATGGTTTATTGATTTCTCTTTTGTTGTATGCTATTTATTTGATTCCTCTGCGCTACACTTTGAAAAATGAGGGCATAGTTTCCCCACTATCAGAACTAGGCCCTCTCTTCTAGTCGGTAGCCTCTAGCGTTTGGGGAAATGCACTTGAGGTCATGTGACCAACCGGGTTTGGGGCACCCATTGAGTGGCACCCGAAATTGGGACGTTACATGAACAATCATTCTTTTTAACAACAAATATGATCACCCCATGGTGATGTACTATGTCGGGTAAAACCTTTATCTAATATCTCCTAAAATTTATTTTTCAAATATAAAAGTTTCAAATGATCCATTTGATAAAGAGTTATATTAATAGGATTAACATTAGGTACTAGTTAATAGTAAAATAAACTTGATGATCAGGAATAACACTAAGAAAATCATCAAGAAAAACATCCATGTATTCATTTACTACTAGCACAACACTTATTTAAACAGTTTCTTTATTTTCAAAAATATGATCTAGGTAAATTTCATTGCCATCACTAATCAATTTATATGCTTCTTAGTGAGTTATCAAAGGAATGAAATCATTTAACACAACTTTGTTAGGATTGCAATCTATCTTAGTATGATAAACTGAAATCCAATCCATAACAATTATGATTTAAAAACTATACTTTGACTAGTTCACCAATATTTTTAGGAAAGATCATCAAACTCGTAACAATAGGAAGAATCCTATAAATATTGGTTTCTATAATAATTTAACCTGATGTTTTCACCAATTGTATTATCATACTTTCATGAGGTGATATTCCCAATTTACTTTCCAATTTATCAAAAATGAAAGAATGAGAAGATCCATAGTCAAAAAAGGTATAGGAATAAATTGAATACACAAGTAACGCATTTTTCACCACATCATTTGATTTTCCAACATCAAATATATTAGTAGAAAATGACTTCTCTACACCTTTCTATTTCCGATCATGATTATTTCCATCCAATGCAACTAACTTCGGACATGCATTCGAATAATGAACCAACTCATTAAAACATAAACAAATCACTGTTGGATGGCTATCTGTTACCCCAATCCCTGGTTGTTGAGGACTCTTTTCTTCACAGTCATGATCTTTGTGACCAAACTAACCACAATATAAACACTTCCCATATCCAATCAAATGTTCCTTGAAATTTTGTTTTCCAAAATTATAACATTTTGGGGTCTTAGATCCATACTTATTTTCTAGTTTCATCTCTATGTCCTTCTACCTTGAAATTTTATTAATATTTTCATCTTGAAGAAAAAACTTGTTTGTAAATTCTATCTAACATTTATCAATACAATGGATCACATTCTCATAAATTTTAAATTATTGTGCAGCCAATATATTGATTAATTTGGTTTTAACCCAGATTAAAATCTATTAATTTTTTAATCATTTTCCCAATTAAAATCTGGCACATACCTGGCTAATCGTGTAAAGTTTTCTTCATATGCAACTACAGAATATTCATCTTTCAGCCTCAATTCTAGAAATTAGTTTTCTATCTAGAGTCAAACAACCTTTGAGAAATATTTCTCAAGGAAAAGATCCTTGAATTCTTTCCATTCAATAGCATCAAGATCATACTCTTATCAATTAATCTTAACCAAATACAACCATTGATTAGATTCATCTTCAATATGATAAACATAAATAGTTACCTTTTAACATTCTAAAAATACCATGACTTAAAAAATATTTTCCAGAGTATTGACCAATCATTCAGTCGCTACATGGTAAGATGATTCACTGAATGATGAGGATTTTTCCTCATGAAATGATCCACAATAGACATGTTCATTTTTTGTAGATCGGGAACCTCTTTAGAATGGATACCACCACCATTTATAGCTTGTTTCAACAGATCCATCACTGTAAAAAACTACACTATTCTAATTCTAATCATCTCGAGATGCTGATTTGGAAGAATATTTTCCTCTTGGTTACTTACCATTATAACTTCTTTGTTTCCTCTATGGGAAATCATTCTAAATAGAAATAATATAGGTGAATCAACATGGTGATCTTTAAATTCTATATCATTTTAACATAACCATGAGGTAAAACTTTTCATGGGAAAGTAATTAAAATTATCATAACCTATAAAGTTATCTAAAACTTTCCTATGATACCAACTATAAGAACCTGACCTTTACATCATCTTTAATTATATTTAAGTATTTAATTTACTTCACTTTGAGGATCTTTATAGGTATATATTTTTAGAGAATTATGGTATAACTCACACATTGCTAAACCATAAAATAAAAATTGGACACTTTTGATTATTTTCTATTTTTTTCACCATATGAAACTATTTAAAACAAAACATTATTTATTTCATGAAAAATCTTCACAAATTTAAACATGAATTCATCCATTCCCATACCCATCCTGTGAAAAACATTTAAAAATGTGGGAATGTCAGAAATTAAACAGTAATGGATACAAAATAAAGGAGACCATTAGTTCATTGAAAAAAATTAAAACTTGATTAAATGTATAACTTTATCTTCAATGTTCTTTGAGAATATGAAATGAAACATTTTAACATGAAACAAACACACATTTTTTCTCAATGAAAATCATTAAAACCCATAATAAGAAATTAAAAAACACTTCTTAGTAACTTAGAGTATAACATTCATAACCTGTTTTAAACACATTTCATAAGTAATTGGAACCCAATTAAATCCATAAGACAATATATTTGTTAAATCCCTCCTTCTCTCCATTTAATATAAGGAACATTAGCCAATTCATTGGAGTGAAATTTGGGAGAAACCATCATTTAAGCTATAATGATATCACCCAGAGCTATCTATGCTACCCCATCATATAATATATAACGAGATCACCCAACACTAGTTGGGCCTCCCCATTGTATAAGCTATATTAATATTCGTCGATGCTATCTTGGTTGACCAATCATATATTTCTCAAGTACCATTATATGAATAAAACATTTTTATACTTTAAATTTAGAAAAAAATCATTTAAACTCATAAAAAACACTTTTTGTTATCAAAATTCCCTTTTCTTTTAAAAACCCACTTTCAATAACCAAATACCATTTTCTTTTGAAAACTAATTTTCAAAACCAAAATACCCCGAAAAGTTAAAAGGGTTTTTCATTGAGGAAACATGAAATCATAAAAAGGAATCCAAAAGTCACATAATGGTCAAAAAGTGTAAAATTCATTATCACTGTGTATTTTAATAATTAATTTTTTTATTTGTCAAAGTGTTCAATAAAAATAAGTAAAAAGGATCCTATTTAAAACCATTGAAAATAAATTATAAAAATTACTTAATAAATATTTTATGTTTATATAAATACATTTCAAAAATAATTTTAAAAACATTAACATGAAAGATTAATATAGTTTGAATGAAGACTTTAAAAGAGGGTTTGTTTATAGGAAAATTACATTATCACATTGGAAAATTTTAAACAATAAGCCTCGTGAAAGTATAACATTATATAAAATAATAAATACCATTAGAATGGATAAATTAATGATATAGTAGGTAAAATGGGATGTATATAAACCTTATAAAAGAATATAAGTGTATAAAATAAAGATATTCATGAACTAAATTATATTGATATGAAGTCCCTTACCTTGATTTGGATTCGTCATGTGTATCTTTATCTTCCTCTTATTTGGGTAACTCATTTTGGTTTGAGCCAATGACCTTTATTATTTGGATTTTAGTACAAATTAAGTCTTATAAGTAGAGAGGAGTTAAATGGAGAAGTTATTTGGTTAGGTCCTAGATGAACCAATTTGTTTTAAAGGTTTTAATAGAGGAGTAGAGGAGGTGTCCTTTTATAATTGGGGTGAGTGGCACACTAGTAATTTTTTTAAAGAGTGAATTCTACCCATGTTTTTTTCATATCATGAGGCCCTAATAATGGAAAAAATATATTATTGAAGGTATAAGTTCTAAAAATGTCTATAAAAAGGTTTTTGATCAAGATTATAGGTTATTGGGACTATTAAATTTAATGTTTAACCACTAAGTGGACTCATTTTTACCTTGATCATTGTAATTAATTTTAACTGTTTACACAAATTACTTTGGTAAAAAAATAAAGTTTCAATGATTAGAAATTAGAAATTATGATGATTAAAAATAATTAATAAATTTTTTCAAATTAAATTAACAAAAGTGGAAAATTATAATTTAATATTAATATCGCATATGCGGAGAGATGGTGAGTTTTTAGGAATATTTTTTTTAGAAAAATAAGATTCTATATTTACTCCATGACCAATGATAATATTTACATAAAACTAAATTAATATTTACTGATATATAAACTAAAAATTTCATTTAAAATATTCTCCATAAGGTGTAACACCCTATAATTTCATAGTATGTTTTCTCTTTAAAGTAATTCAATAGTTTGCGCTACACGCAACACCGTGTTCGAGCGCACCACGACTTACCAAACTACCCGGTAAAAAGAAGTTATGAATAATATTAACTAAATTTTGAATTTTATATATTCCATATAATTTTAGCATCCATATTATGTGTTTCTTAGACATAATATAAGAACAAATTCAATTTTTTCAGATAAAGGAAGTATTTTACAGAAAATGCAATTTTAACGCCTTTTAATGGACAACCGTTTTAAATTAAATATTTGACACTAGTATATATTTAATTTGAGAAAATAAAATTTTTCTTTAGAAGCAGGACATAGAAATTTTAGTTCCTATAAATTTTTTGTACTTTTCTGATAACTTTCAAATTTTGATGAATAGTGCAAAATACTACATTTTAATTGAAACCAATTTTTTTAATCAAAATAATTTATAGTGTTAAATTGTGAATTTGGGTTGTTTTAAAGTATAATTGGAATATATTTTTATCATTTAATATAATTTAGGTCATTATAAGTAATTTCACAATTAAATTAGACATAAACACATGTCAATATTTTGATTGTGTTTACTTTTAGAAAAACACTTTTTGGTTTTGACAACTGTATTTAATTTTAAATTAATTAATGAAATTTATATGATTTAAATTTTGTAAAATAGACTTAATTTTTGAGTTTTGATTATCAATATTAACTTAGAGTGAATTTTTGGTATTTTTCTTAAAACTTTCAATTTTTTATTAATAGTGAAAAACACTGCGTTATTGTTTAAAACCAACATTTATTTAAATAATAATTATTTTTTATTTAAATTTATTTTAAAGTAAAAATAGATACATAATACCTATATTAGTCCAATGTGATTCTTTGTAGTAATTTTATAATAAGATTAGATTTATAAAATTTTATTGAACTTTTAACGTATTTTACCCACATTCGAGAAACATTTGGAAATTGGAATAAAATGTAATTGTACTGCTTCTGTGAACTGAATTTTTAAAAATCAGAGATACAAGGTTGAAATTAGTATTTTAAATTTGGTTTAATAGGATGAAAATAATTTTTTTGTGAATAGTAACTTTTTAATTTTATTTACCAAGGTTAAAAGTAAATAGAGCAATTAAAGGTAAAAATGATATTATAATTACCCTAACAACTATCCTAATTCTATTGGATAAGTTTATTTCGACCAAAATCAACCGTAGGAATAAAATATGATCATTTTTGATCCACTTGGATTAGATTGTAAAATTTATTATGGTTTTATTTAAAGAATAATTCAAACTGTTAAATTGAAATTTTAATAACTAAAACATTTTTAATATAGGGTTATAACTAAGATAATTTCAACTATAAATATTAAATATAAATATAAAAATATTTATTATATCATGGTATTTTATTTATAGTTTTTAGACATTAAATAATCAAATTTATTAATGACCCAATGATGATGTAGTAATTACAATATTAATGCAAGATTAAAATAATTGATATTATAAATAAGGAAATAAATGTAAATTGAGAATTATGATGCATTCCACTAATATTATAGGTTAATATGACATGTTAGGGTTGATTAAATGAATTTTTTTAAGAAATCAGAAGTTTATGACTTTCAAAAAAACTAAAAACTAAATATTGTTAAAATTGACATAAATGAATTTTTAAAACAAATACTATATTATTAAATGATATAATTTTCCTAAAAATATAATGTTTGGAAAAAAGACTTATATAATGATATATATTTCAATAATAAACTACTTTGGGTTCTCTTGGATTTTTATAGTATGTTTATTTACCATTTATTATAATAATACAAGAAGACATGTTAAAAGTTGAACTATTTAACTAAGAGATAAATCTAAAAGATAAGGTTAATATGGTGACATAAACTTCTCTAAAACCTATTGGTTGATAGGATTACGACCCATACCCACTTTATTCTCGAAATAAATTTATTTGGATCCAATTTAAACCTAAAATTATTTTATAACAAAATAATATTTCATGATTTTCCTAAAGTGCCCCTCACCTCTCCTATAAAAGGGAACTTCCCCTTCTCCTAATTTCACACCGACAAAGCCATTTGGCTCTTCCAATCCCTGCTCAAATATCCTCCCAACTACCCTTAATTATTCCTAGAGGCCTTATATTGATCATAAATCCAACTTATGGAGCCCTTTTGATCAAATCCAAAGGAAGCACTCGAAGAGGTGGTAATAATTTCATCACCTCTTTCAAAGTTATATTCTTCTTCCACTTCCTCTTTCTTTGTTGTTTCCATTCCAAAATAATAACTCTAGTAGATTATACATACTGTGATGTTATTATAAATATCTTACAACCAGATTCATTATTCTATCCATCTTTTGAATAACAAAGTCACCATTTGTGAGTACGTACAACTTACTGTCTCCACGTTGCGGTGTAGTTTGTTATTCAACACATCATTATTTGGATGTGTATAATAATGAGTATAATTTATGTAAATAATAAATATAACATGTTAATTATTATTTATATATAATATAGCACCCAATTATATACAATTTCACCATCAGTATAATGATATTGTTTCTTATGTATATGTACGACTTACCATGTCCACAATATGATGAGATTCATTTCCACGTTCACCATTCAATGATGATTATAAAAATATATATTATTAATAAGTATGTAATATATGACATAATGATGATATTAGAAATATATGTATGTATGTATTTATGTATGTATTTACATATATCTCATTCACTTACTTCCCTTTAATACGATATGAAAATAGAAATAGTGTTTAGGCATATGTACGGCCTACCATATCCATAAACTGTGTATCCCATTTCTTATATATTTTTATTGTAAATAATTATATTTGAAATATATATTATATATAGATCATGTTTTATAGTCATTAAGTATTTAAATCATGATCTAAGTGATACGGTCAAGAATAACAAGTTAAAACACATATGATAAAGAAAGCGATTATTTCCCAAAATGTTAATTTAACATTGAAATTATTATTAAATGTGTATTATAAATTAATAAATGATTCATATATGATATCATTAATATTAATATAGTATTTTTATAATTTAATAACATACTATGGTCATTATACAGAAGGTTAAATGTACCCTCGACTAAAGGAAAGTTCAAGATAAGGGTCAATTCCTCAATCTCATTATTATTCGAGATTGTTTATGTATAAGTATTTATTGGTAAATTTGTATCATCCATGTAATTTCTTCATAAAAAACTTTTCAAAATGAATATTTTAGGGTTTTGTGGAATGGACTCTTTATCAAGATCATTATTTTAAATTTTTTGATGATTTATTTTTCTAAATCGTTTTAATTAATGTCCATGTTTTAAAATGATTTAAAGATTTATTTATATAGACATGATTGTTTTAAAATGTTAATTCCTTTCAAAAGTTTCAAAGTGGTATGAGACACTTTGATTCAAAAATATATTTGAAATGAATTACTTTATAAATGCATAACTTTTAAATTATTTCAAAAAACAGATATTCCTCTCAAAGCGTTTTACTGGTCATTTTCAACTATGTCAACCTCTTTTATTGGTTGTTATTCTAGATTGAGGTTGATTTATTATAATACAATCTATCATATTGTATTGAATAAGTTATGATATGTTTGACTGTGGGTGTGCTATTTTTATACGATTCATGGTTTATTGTTAATGTATTGACATTTTATATGCTAGTTTTAATGAGAATGTTTATGTTATGTTTCAACATTTTCATATAAGAAATGAATTGGAATTAGTAAGTGAAGGGTGGAGCCTACTATATCTCTTCAATGCATCGGTAGGTCTCATGAAACAAACAACTTTCTTGGCACAAGGCATTGACAAAATCTTATTTGTAGTCTTGGCACGAGGCCTTGACTATGTGGTAATGATGTTCGGCATTAGGCATTCCCCCATTATAAAATTAGTTACTACATGTGTTTATTTGACTAGTATAATATCAATGATCATGTTTATATGGTAATTTTTGATTTATTTTTTCCATATTATGTTCAAGATTAGGTTTAAAAAGACTGTATTTTTTATTATACATCTTACCTTAAAATTTTATAGCTTCTTCTAAATTATTTAAACTTACTAAGCATATGATCCCACCACTTTCTTATGTTTTATTTTACCAGGATGCCAAGAAGTGTAAAATGATTTATATACAAGTTTAAGATAGAAAATAATATAATTCTAAAAGGATTATCTATGTTCTATTTTATGTTAGAAATTGTAATGTAAAGTTCATGTATGTAATCTACTTTCCAAGACTACTAAACTGATTGCTCCTTTGGGAATTGATTCCTTGTAACCATGACAATGTATTAAAATAATTCACTAGTTCTAGGATTCTAGGGTCAGGGCATTACAATTGGTATCAGATGAAGTTTAGTACAATACATGGAAACTAGATTTATAAAAAATCTGATTAGAGAACATTATCATAAGATGTGATTTTTGTATTAGTGTAAAATAACTTCTTAGAATTTTGGTAATGTAGAAATTTTGTAAATTTTCCATGAAATACATCCATGTCTGGATACAATAAGGTAGAGGAAGCTTTGGCACAGATATACCTTGGAGTGAAACCTCTAACAAGGAGTTTTGGGCCTCACTCGGGGAATCCTGATACATGACAATGGGCCTTGTTCAACCCTTGGTTATGAAACTTCTCATCCATATGCTTAGGATAATTCATATTTTATTTACAAAACATTATGAAGGATTTATGATTAAATACCTCCTCAAAGAAAACATTTTTTTTATGATTATTGATTATATGCATAAACTGTTCAATTTATGTTAGGTATTTTACAAGTTTGGAATTATGAATTGCGATTCATAAACTAACCTAGTGTATGTCATTGTTTAGAAAAGGTTTCCAGTAGAAGGAATGAGAACACCAGCAATACGCATGATATAAAGAGTAAGAAGGATCATATATTTCATTGTCTTAAGCCTACATTTATAAGGGAAATAGCTTCCCACATATTCTCATCATATGAATAAATAGTATCATGAGTTAATAATATAAGTAAAGAATTATATGAGTCCTATGTCTTTGAAGAGAATTCGGAGAAGAAAAGGATGGTAGAGAAAAGGATGAATAAAGAGAATAAGGTAAATGAGGATTTTCCCATATGTGATAACTATGGAAAGAATCACCTTTTTAAATGATTGAATGGAATGTGAGTTTTTTATAAGTGTGGAGGAAAAGGACACCATGTATGTGATCGCAAGGTTTACAAAAAGGTTTCAAATGTACAATGCTTCATCTCTAAGGATTTGGGACACTATGAGAATCAATGTCCCAATCATCAGAGTATACCTCAAATGATTCTATTGGATAATAATCAAGTTATGATACTATCACAAATGAAGAGGAATAATTAGTGTTCTTATATTATGTCATTTGAGTGTTGTATCAATGATGTACTTGTAATATTATTTATGGAAATAAATAATTATTGTACTGCATTACTATTTCATTAAGGATTTGAGATTTTATGGTACTAAGAAAAATGACTCAACAACAAGTTAAACTTTTTGGAAAATACATGGTTGAAGGAAAGATAAACATTAACATGGTCCTCATACTAAGTTAGTGATTTTGGAATAAGAGATGATTGATTTGGATAAATTATATTGGATATTCTTGACTTCCTTGGAACTGATTAATGGTTTGTTTATTCCATCATTGTTGGAGTATTCATAAAACATTATATAAGGAATATATCTAGTATTCTGTAAGGAATAAGGGAGCATGAATGTAATCAATATGGTTTTATGGTAATTCAGGATGTTACCATTTTTTAAGATAATACATGATGAAGTTACTCACAAGTTATTTTGCAGAAAAAGTAGATCTTCATTATGTTATGTTCACCTTCTTTATATATTTTTGGACATTGAGTTTGGACACAAGTATTTTGGATAAGTCTAAAGGTAGGAATGGATTAAGTTGGAAATTCGATACTATGGTTTAATATTAAAACTTTTCTTAAGATTATCTTTGTATTTTTTATAAAAAGAAAAACACGAAGTTCGAGAAACAACCCATCGCGTCCGTCAGGGCTGCGAAACTTGAACCCACAACCGAAGGGTGACAAGGGTGAATCACATAACACCGACCTATGTGATATCCTTGTTTGTATAATGTAATTTTTTTAAATGATTTGATTGATGAATTATAAATTAATTTTTTTGAAACCCTATACTATTAGGATACATAGAATATTTTTGGATTCTATTATCTTTTGGAGTGAAAGATGATTTTTTGGTAGAAGTTAGTTGAAGGATGGAACTCTACATGTCAAGTATTTTTTTCTCTTATTATATGAAGTGATTAGTTCATAAACTTTAGTGAAGGGATCCTAAAACCAAAAATGTGTCATCCTAAAACCTTATGTTTTTTTAATTGATGGTATTTAAAAAATCATAGATTTATGGCTTTGAGACCCTCAATATTCCGTTTATTGTTCGCTTGTTTCTGATTGATGACCTCAATCACTCACTATAAATATTTATGTTTTTCCACCAATTATGTGTCTCTAATTTACTCCAATGTTCATCTATTTGAGATCATAATTTTGTGATGACTTTTTCATTTCCCTTTCCCTCTTATTAAGACTAAATTTTATTAACCCTGTTTCCGATGTGGGTTTTCCACAAAGGTATTTTCAATTTTTAACATTTTATTTTCAAAGAACAATTTCAAATTGCGAGGAAAAAATTTATTGAAGGAGGGGAGAATGTAACACCCTAGGATTTCATAGTATGTTATCTCTTTAAAGTGATTCAATAGTTCATGCTACATTCAACATCGATTTCGAGAGCACCATGACTTACCAAACTTGTCACGACCCATCCTCGGGGCCCGTGCCGTGACTACCCCAAGCCCGCCTTCCATAGGCCAGAGGTTGGTGACTAGCACCAAGGTGTAAATCCCAGTAAAAAGGGAAGGCATTGCCTTTGTAAAGTAAACAAACACCACAGAGCAAGAAAGGAGTAGAAGTAAACACTAAGTAAAAGCTGATACAAAGTAAGTGTGGAAAAGTAAGTGGGCCAGAATACAAACCCAAACTGAAAGTAAAGTACAACTGGAAAGGGAAAACATCAACTGAAAAGTAAAGCCGCAGCGTCGAGCCGTCCACTGGAAATCCCTCCTGAAGGGTGAGAACAGATGGCCTCCACAGCTCCTAGGGTCCAGCCGTCTGCTCCGAGTACGTCCCGCCCAGTGGTCCACCTCCATGTACCGTCCTGCTCCGCTACCCTCAGCCACGATCAGCGCTGTCCATCGTCTGCAACCAACACAACGTAGTGCGGGCATAGCCCGTGCAGGGGTGAGTATAAGCTACTCAGTAGGGACCCCAAGACCCCCAAAGGTCTCCCAGAATCCACAAAAGATAATCCACAAAGGAAAGATACAATCACGAAGTAACATTCAACACTGCTTAGGTATATGCCCATACATATACCTAAGTCATAAATTCCAGTACGCTCCAACTTCCGAGCCCATGTACAACCCAGTCCACACAGGAAAGCAAAACGTAAATCCACACAAGATAGCATAAAACAATCCACATAGGAAAAAAAAACAGGATTCAGATCACACAGGTATACTTCTTCGTAAGACGATAGAGACGATCAGATATTTCCACTGATTCATCTAAGCCGTCGGACCCACAAAGGATCAATAGGTACTAACCCCCGCAATGACCCACAAAGGATCTGACCCACAAAGGATCAAAAGGTAACTAACCCCCGCAATGACCCACAAAGGATCTGACCCACAAAGGATCGAAAGGTAACTAACCCCCGCAAAGACCCACACAGGATCGGTCCCACACAGGATCGGTAGAACTGATCCATGTAGGATCACTGAGTGCTGTAGTCATCACCGTCGAATCCACTGAGGATCTCTGTACAGTCGTCGTCGTCGCAGTCGCAACGAGCTCTAGAGTTTCCACACACAACAAGCTCATTCGGGAGGGTCTGATCCACGAGCCGAGAGGCTGATACATCAACTGACACATAGTCCAGAGTTGATGTATCCAAATGTTCCGTATCATCAACAGGAACTCAACGCCACAGACGGCGCGTCAATCGGACGCCCGGTCTGAGAGTTATTGGCTTTTTCGTCCCAGGGGCTCGGTTGGTTTTTAAGTCAAAACCAAACTGACCATACTCCACCTACATCCAAACCTCAGGAGGAGTAAGCCAAAAGATCCGTCTCACTTAGAGGAATCCATCAAAGTCGACGGCACGACAATCGGACGTCCGGAGCTCAAGTTATAAGCATTTCTGCTCTGAGGGCCCGGTTAGTTTCGTGTACGAACCAACCCGGCCGAACCCAAAGTATTTCGAAACCTTCAGTGCGATATACCAAAACGACCGTATCGATCCAAAGATCGCATCGCAACTGACGGTGCATCGATCAGAGGTCTGTAGCTCAAGTTATGGGTAATAGATCGAAAAGGTTCGGTAATAGGGGGTTTGGGCCCGATCCGACCCGGGCCGATACCCCCAGGGTCGGCCCGAATAGGGTCAAACCGAACTGGTTCCGGGTCTGGCCCGCTTGGGCGCGGCCCGGCCCGGTCGGTGCGGTCCAGCCCGGCCTGGGCGGCTCGGCCCGGCTCGGCGGCGCGGCCTGGCGCGCTGGCGCTGGCCGGGCGGCCAGGCGACCGGCTTGGCCGTTACGGCCGAGCGTTGCGGGCGGGGGGGGAGGGGGGGGGGGACTGCCCCCATGTGAGGAAACCGCGACCCCTTAATGGGGCCGCTCACGCCGGCCAGCCGGGGGTATCGGTCCCCTTGCTCTGATGCCGGCGGCTCGGAACCGGCCGCCGGTTCCCCTGCTCCGCCGCGGCCCGGAACCGGCCGCGGCCTTCGTCCGTCCGGTGCGGCGCGACGGTGCCGTACCCCTCCGCCGCGGCCCCGCTCCGGCTGCGGTGCTTCTGAGGTCCTCCGACGCAGAGCGACGGTGCCGTGTCTTTTTTTCATCTTCTACGGCACGACAAGATAGCGCCACAGATTTTTTGTTTCCAACGGCGCGGTGCGACGGCGCCGCGCTTCTCCGCTCTCCCTTTATAATTTTTGTGCGGTGCTTCAGCACCGCGTTGCCTTGCTCGCCGCATCAATATCAACAACCAAAAAGGGGTGGAGTGTCGGTCGTGTTCGTGCTGTCCGACCTCCTCCCATTAATGCGATAACAGGCGGTTCAACTGAAAGGGGAAAACGACGGAAGTAATCATGAAATAGAAACGCATAAAACCCCTACCTCAACGCTGTCGTCGAATGAGGGTTCGTCGCGGAATTAACTTTCGCGGGAGAAGAGGATCATCGTGGAAGAATAGGATCACCGCGGAAGGAATGTTTTTTCCGTTAGGTGATCTCTGAGGAAGGCGTCTCTCACCATCGTCTGCCGTCGGAGGTCGGCATTCTTCGTCGGCAGCGTGCGTTCTTCGCGTTCTTCGTCGAAGAACGAAGAATCCTCTCTTTTCCCCCAAAGGTTTCTACAACCAGAAAACCAAAAAAATAAAATAAGTTTAACACTTATTTTATTATCATAACCCAAGCTTTTTAAATTCAAAAGATAAGAAACGAACAATTAATTCAGTGAATTAATTGTAATGATTTAACCACCCAATTTAATAAGGCGTTTCTTAACTAGAAAAACACAAGGTTTGACTTTCATTAAAAGTGGGGTTGCGGGTGCGTTACTTAGGAGGGAAGAAACGGTGGGGCTCATGCGGGCCCACTTCACAAATATCCTACCAAGTGGGTAGGATATTGTGGGTCCCATATTATCCGCTTAACTTAGGTTAAGCGGCTTTAAGTGAAATAAAATAAAATTGTCGCACCCCTTTTTATTTTATTTCATAGCTTAACCCCAAAAATTAAAAACCAGACCCGAGAAAACAAAACTACGGAAAAGGCGTTCCTAAGAAAATACCGGCGCTGCGATTCTATTGGTGCCCTCAGAATTCGATTCCGAGCACCGGTTCAAAATTTAGAAAACCCCGCTCGTTCGTTCATTGAACGTACCCGAGCTAAACTTCAGAAAATGATTCCGGGCACACTGGGACTCGGAATCAGGTGCCGTCAGAAACTACGTTCTTGTAAAAATCCAAATAAAATTAAGAAAAAAAAATTCCTTGAATTTTACAGGTCTTTAAAAAACTAGCCTTTCAAAAGCAGTTATGAATAGTATTAACTAAATTTTGAATTTTATATATTCCATATAATTTTGAAATACATATTATGTGTTTCATAAAAATAATATAAGAACAAATTCATTTTTTAGATGAAGGAAGTATTTTTCAGAAAATACAATTTTACCACCTTTTAATAGAGAACCCTTTTTAAATCCAATATTTGACACTTTTATATATTCGATTTAAAAAAATATAATTATTCTTTATAAGAGGGATATAAAAATTTATTTTTGATGAATTTTTCGTACTTTTCCGATAACTTTCATGTTTTTATGAATAGTGAAAAATACTAAATTTTAATTTAAAACAACCTTTTTAATAAAAATAATTTATAGTGTTAAATTATGAATTTGTGTGTTTTTAAAGTATAAATAGATTATTTTTTATCATTTAATATAATGTAGGTCATTATATGTAATTTCACAATTAAATTGGACATAAATACATGTCAATCTTTTGATATTTTTTAATTTTTAAAAAACCCACTTTTGGGTTTTGACAATAGGAATTAATTTTAAATTAATTAATGCAACTTCTATGTTTCAAAATTTGTAAAATAAATTTCGTTTTTGAATTCAGATTTTTGAAATTATCTTTGGGTGAATATTTGGTATTTTTCTAATAACTTTCAAATTTTGATGAATAGTGAAAAACACTGCGTTATTAATTAAAACCAACTTTTATATTAATAATAATTATTTTTTATTTAAATTTATTTTAAAGAAAAAATAGATACACAATACCAATATTAGCCTAATATAATTCATTAGAGTCATTTTATATAGATATTAGATATATAAAATTTTATTAAACTTTTAACGTCTTTTACCCACCTTCTAAGCACATTTGCAAATTTTCATAAAACTTATTTTTACCGCTTATGTGAATTGAATTTCGAAAACCTGAGAGAAATGTTTGAAATAATTAAGTAAAACGTGGTTCCATAGGATGAAAATAATTTTTTGAGAATAATAATGTTTGAATTTTATTTACCCTGGTTAAAATTAATAGGGTAATTAATGGTAAAAATGATATTATAATTACTCTAACACATGTCCTAATTCTTTAGGATAAATGTATTTCGACCAAAATCAACCTTATGAATAAAATATGATCCTTTTTGATCCACTTGGATTATATTAAGACATTTATTATTATATTATTTAAAGAAGAGTTAAAAGTGTTAAATTCAAATTTTAATAACTAAAACATTTTTAATATAGGTTTATAGAGTAGATAATTTGGACTATAAATATTCATTAGAAATGTATAAATACTTCCTATATAATTTTATTTTATTTATAATTTTTCTACATTAGATAATTAAATTTATTTATGACACAATAATGATGCAGTACTTACCATATTAATGCAATATTAAAATAATTGATATTATAAATATTAAAATAAATGTAAATTGAGACTTATGATGAATTACACTAATTTTATAAGTAAATATGACATTTTAGGGTTGATTCAGTGAATCTGTTTTGAATAAATCATATTATTATGACTTTCACAAAAACCAAATACTAAATACTGTTAAAATTGACATAAATGATTTTTTTAAAAAAATACTGTATTATTAAAAGATATAATATTCCAAAAAAATAAAATTTTTGCCCAAAATACTTATATAATGATATGTATGTCAATAACTAACCACTTGGGGTTTTCATGGATTTTTATAGTATGTTTAGTAACAATTTATTATAATAATATAAGAAGACATGTTAAAAGTTAAACTATTTAACTAAGAGTTAAATCTAAAAGATAAGGTTAATATGGTGACATAAACTTGTATAAAACCTATTGATTGATAGTATTTCGACCCATAACCACCTTATATTAGAGATAAATCCATTTTTCACCATTATAAATAGAAAATTATTTTATAATAAAATAATATTTCAAGCTTTTCTTAAGGTGCACCTCATCTCTCATATAAAACGACACTTCCCTTTATCTTAATTTCATGTCTCCAAATCCATTTTTCTCGGCCAACCCCTACTCAAATATCCTCCCAACTACCATAAATTCATCCTAGAGGCCTTAATTTGATCAAAAATCCAACCTATGGAGCCCTTTTGATCAAATCAAAAGGAAGTACCCGAAGAAGAGGTAATAATTTCATCACCTCTTTCAAAGTTATCTTCTTCTTCCACATCCTCTTTCTTTTTTGTTTTCATACCAAAATAATAAATCTAGTAGATTCTATATAACAATGTCACCATACGTACGTACATATGGCTTAACGTCTCCATGTCGTGGTGTGGTTTGTTATTCTACACTTCATTATTTGGATGAGTATAATAATGAGTCTGATTTATGTAAATAATAAATATAACATGTTAATGATTCCGTATATATAATATAACAACCAATTATATATGATTTGAATATCAGTAGAATGATATCATATCTCATGCGTACGTACAACTTACCTTCTCCACGATGCGATGAGATTCATTTCCACGTTCACCATTCAATGATGATTATAAAAATTTATATTATTAGTAGGTATGTAATATATAAAATAATAATGCTTTTGGAAATATATATATATATATATATACATATATCTGTTTCACATACTTCCCTTCGATATGATATGAAAACGAAAACAACATTTATGCGTACATATGGCCTACCGTCTCTTTAAATGGTGTTTTCCATTTCATATATCTATATATTATAAATATTTATATTCTAAATATATTTGATATATAGATCATGTTTTATGTTATGGAACTATTTAAATCATTATCTATGTGATACGATCAATAACAACAAGTTAAAATACGTATGATAAAGAAAGCTATTTTTACCCAAAATGTTAATTTAACATGGAAATTATTATTACATGGGTAGTATAAATTCATAAATTAATAATGTATGATATCATAAATATTAATATGGTTCTGGCATAATTTAATAACATTCTATGGTCACTATACAGAAGGTTAAACGTACCCTCTAATAAAGGAAAGTACAAGGTAAGGGTTAATTCTTCAATCTCATTATTATATGATATTGTTTATGTGTAAGTATTTACTGGCACATTTTTATCACCCATGTCTATGTTTCAAAAAATAGTTTTCAAAATGAATATTTTAAGGTTTTGTGGGAGGGAATCTTTACCTTGATCAGAATATTAAATGTTTTTATGATTTATTTTACTAAATCATTCTAATTAATGTCCATGTTTTAAAAATGTTTTTAAGGATTTATTTATATGGACATGATTGTTTTAAAATGTTAATTCCTTTAAACAGTGTCCAAGTGGTATGGGAAAAATTTTATTCAAAAATATATTTTAAATGAATTCCTTTATTAATGCATGACTTTTAAATTATTTCACAAAAAGGGATATTTCTCTCAAAGAGTTTTACTGATCATTTACAACTATGTAAATATCCTTTACAAGATATTATTCTTGATTGAGGTTGATTTATTATAATAAAATATTCCATATTGTATTTAATGAGTTATTATATGTTTGATTGTGGATGTGCTATTTTTATACCATTCATGGTTTATGGTTAAAGTATTTACATTTCGTATGTTAGTTTTAATACATATGTTTATGTTATGTTTCGACATTTTCATATAAGGAATCCATTGGACTTAGTAAGTGATGGGTGGATCCCGATATACCTCCTCAATGCATTGGTAGGTCTCGTGAGACAAACTAGTGTCTTGGCACAAGGTCTTGACAAAATTTTATTTGTAGTATAGGCATGAGGCCTTTACTATGTGGTAATGATGTCTGGAATTAGGCATTCCCTCATTATGAAATTAGTTACTACATGTGATTATTCGACTAGTATAATATCCATTTTCATTTTTATATGGTAATTATTTATTTATTTTTTCCATATTATGTTCATGATTATGTTTAAAAATTCTTTTGTTTTTATAACACATCTTGAATTAAAAGTTTATAGCTTCCACTAAATTATTTACCCTTACTGAGTATCTGAGATCACCCCTTTCTTATGTTTTATTTTCCTAGGACACCAGGAAGTGTACTATGATTTATATGCAAGTTTAAGTTAGAATAATAATGTAATTCTCAAAGGATTATCTATGTTCTATTTTATGTTATAAATTGTAATGTAATGTTCATGTATATAATCTATTTCCAAATATTGTTAAACTGATCTGTCCTTCGGGACTTGATTCCTTGTAGTCATAAAAATTTATTAAAATAATGCACCGAATCTAGGATTCTAGGGTTGGGGCGTTAGATAGGGTATTATTTTAAGTAATTTAAATTATGAAATGTTATGCATTTTTAATCGGTTTTTAGATAAACTCATCTTTAAACCCAAAAACATGCTTATATTAAAAACACATATAAAGTTGATTCAAAAGTTATTACGTAGATTATATAAAAATAAATATTATTTAGATTAATTTAAATCACTATTAATGTTTTTAAACTTTTAAATTTCATAATTTATTGAAAAGAAATGACTTTTTACAAAAGAAATCAGTATTTTTCACAGTTCACTGAAAAATCACAATATATCACCCAAAGATAATTTTGATACGATGATTTCACAATGATATTAATTTTATAAAATTAAAGTTCTAAAATTTATAAATTAACATTTTAAATAAAAACTTATAAGAAATGATTTTAATTAAAATAATTTCCTTTTTGATTAAAAATTACTTGATCTTTTGATAAATAATATATTTTTCTAATTTATATTAATACATATTGTTGATGATCCTTTCCGTCATAGAGTCTAACGATTGAAAAAGTGAATACCTTAGCATTAATAGATTATTCCTTTTAAGAAACATAAAAAATTGACAAAGGCATGAAAAAGGATTTGGTTAAGAATGGGCCGAACAAGTTTCATCATGGTCACGCAGGTATACCTACGTACCACGTATTGGGCACGCAAGTGGCCTGCGTTCCCTATTTTCTTTTCTCCAAAGGTCTTCAAGAGCCTATAAATACCCCTTGTGGGCCCCCCATTTCGGGGATGAAAAATCCAGAAACTCAGATTTGATCTCTCCGTGCCCTAGTCTCTTCTTGAAGCCTTCCGAACACTTCTACGGTAATTTATTACCTGGAACGGAAGATCTAAAGAGGGAGAACAAGGCCTAAGTGTTGAAATTCATAAAAACCTGCGCGCCTAAATGTCTAACCCTTACGGGAAATGAAGACACTTGCACGCCGCCTTATCCCTTCAACAGAACCTGCACGCCACTCATTTAACATTCTTTAGGGAGAATACTAAGGGCTTGAGCCAAGCCTCACCCAAGTATTACCCTATGGGTTGACCGTTGCGTAGGTACCTTTGTGTCACGTAGGTATACCTGCGTGACCATTACCTACGCACCCCAACAGGACCTGCGCGCCTACCTCTTTTTGGGTGCCCCTCCTACTTATTAACCTTTCTTCTTCAAATGCACCTCTCCTATTCAAGATTCATCCTTCAAAACCCTCTTCAAATCCTTTTTTGGCATGGTTCTTTTGTCGGCTTACTTATCTGAAAGGAATTCTGTGGAACATCTCTTAAAACCTATTGATGTGGAACATCTCTTAAAACCTAGTGATTTACATATATTTATGTCACTAAGGTTAGAGATTTCATTCATTCAAACTCATCATTTAGGATGAGAGGATCTTTAACCCGGGCCTCCTTTTCAGAAGTATGTCCCAGTCATAATTTTCCTTAACTTGGGCCTCCTTTTCAGAAGTAAGTCCCAGTCATAATTTTCCTTAACCTGGGCCTCCTTCTCAGGAGTAAGTCCCAATATCAAATTCCCAAATATGGGAATCCTCCTTAGGAGTAATCCTTAAGTCCCATATTCTTGGGCCTCCTTTTCAAGAGTAAGCCCCGGTCCAATTTCTCTTAAACAAGGCCTCCTTTTCAAGAGTAATCCCCAGTGTAAGTTCTATTAAACTGGTCCTCCTTTTTAGGAGTAAGTCCCATGTTCCCAAATATGGGCATCCTCTTTAGGAGTAAGCCCCAAATTCCAAATTCCCTTAACCTAGGAATCCTCCTTAGGAGTAAGCCCCAGTTCTCAAGTCCCTTAACCTGGGCCTCCTTTTTAGGAGTAAGCCCCAGTCTTAATTTACTTTTGATTTAGGCTTCCTTCTCAAGAAAAAAACCAAATCAGAAGTCCCCTCTAACTTGGGCATCCTTCTCAGGATTAAGTCCTATGTTAAGTATCTAAATTTCCATAAAGCACATATACCATTATGGATCTTGTTCGCAGGTTTCTTCCCTGAAGTAAATCCTAATCATCATCTATTTGGGCAGTCATACATACATAAGACCCACATCATTTCTTATGATTGCATCTTTCACGGAAAAATTGTCAGGTTTTACCAATACCTCTTGTTTCTCACAACGAACATGACTCACATGAGCTTAGAGCGTAAAAGTAACTATGACATATTTCTTTGAGCCATCAATCATACATAAACCTCATACTTCCTTACTCGAACTACATGGGTTCTAATTCCTTTTCTAAACAAGGATACGTATGTAGCCCATCTGCGGGTAGGATCCCAACTCTGATATAATCCATGTCCTTATGAACGACAATAAACTTCAAGTGCCCAACTGAGTGGCTTTAAAACCAATATGGTTATCATAATGACCAAGAGATCTCTATATAATGTATGGAAGGATACCATTGACTAAGAATCTCTAAAAAATACAAATGATTCTCTATCGATGAAGAACCTCAAATACATATAAAAGATTCTCTAAATCTCATACATATCAATCATTGATTGTTAGATCTAAAGGAAATCTCATTTTCATAATTGGTAATTTAATAAGGATTCACGAACAAAACTCAAATCTATAAAGAGAGTCTCGGAGTAGACAATAATTCCCCTAAAAAAGGTGTGATGAGTCCGACCTCCCATCCTCTCTACCAATGAAAATTATTTAGCCTCATCAGTTCACAACTAATGAGTACCTACCTTTGGAAAGTAGGTCCAAATGGATATAGAATCATTGGATGTTTCTGGTTCTACTAACAAAACCATTAGAAACTGATTGGAATGTTTGAACCTTAAACAAACAAGGTCATACCCATTTCCAGTGGAAACAAAAAAATGGTGAACCCGACGTGAATCCTTAACCATGTTAAAATGATGTTTTACTTATTTGTTAGGACCCTATTTAAACTCAATGAGAGGGCCAACAAAACAATCAATAACATATGTGCTCATCCAAAATATGTAGTGGACGAACTTATCTTGATCATGTCTGTTATATCAAACAGGCACTCTTTTCCAAGATCTTATGTGTTACAGAAATGGCTTCTCTAAAGTTCACACCTGTGAATGCCTCTGTTGTGAATACCTCTGCTGCTACTCTTGCTGGATCGTCGTCCGCTCTGAGGACGACATCACCTACTCATCATCTTCAACGCTGGGTATCAAATGAACTGGTTAAGGAATACCATCAACATGGTACCATTCCTACTCTGGAGGCCACTCGACAAGCCCTCCAAGTCAATAATTCACCCTGTTTTTCTAGACAGCGACGACCAACAATCAAGAAACAGGTGGTTCCAACCACCATTTCCAACCGTTTCGGGTCGTTATCCCCAGAACACAATCACCTATCCCTCCCATATTCTGCGGGGGTGAATGATAGGGTCACTAAAGGCCTTAATTTAAGGAGACATGACTCCTTCCTGAGGGCTCCCATCAACAATCGACGCCAGACTCGTGCGGAAGTGTGCCCTCAACATGATGAGGGTATCACCTTCAGGGGTTCGGCTCAGTTTCCTAAAACCCGAGCATGCAAGACGAACTAATAGAGGAAAAATATGGTCAAAAGTGAGCAGGTTCGTATCTCTGCCATTTCCGTAGAAGTCCACCAACCTAACTTGGTGGAAAGCAACGAGCGGGCACACACACCTGTCCGTTTTAATTCTACTATCCAGAAGACTCATCTAGAAGAAACACGCCATTCCCGGCAAGAAATTCCGGCAGAGTACTATAGACAGAAACATACACCTATTTATAAATCATTAGCTAGTCAGCAGGCTCGTCTGACTACATACGACGAAGCCCGCCAACCCCATGTGTTGAAAACTAGTAAACAAGCACATACACCTGCTTACACTCATCAATCCTGCTAGCAGCCTCGTCTGCCAGTATTGAAGGAAGTTCATCAACCACGTTCGGCGGAGTGAAATCAGTAGGCACATACACCTGCTAGTATTGATCAGGCCTACCAATAGTCTCATTTGGTTGCACCCGGAGAAGTCGATTGGAAAGACCCAATGACAAACAGGAGGGAGACTCAGCTGTCTGCCCCTACACATGAGTACTGTCAGAATTCACTGACAGGAAAAGGAGGACAAGAGTAGGAATACACACCTACTCAAAGCATGGAATGGACGTATATTCATGTTTTGGAAGATGAAGTCACCAATAGCATTTTAAAAATGGTGAAAGAGTAGAATAAAATCCATGCTCATATTCTGGATGCCTGTCAAAATATTATAACAGCTTCAGCAGCATCACAAGGAAAGAAATGAAAATCTATCCCTACTAGTGGAGTGACACATCAACAGTTCACTCCAGAACAGACACTTACCTCTGTTCCAATCCAAGAGGGTTTTGGGGAATACTCCCCCATGTATTACGGACAACCAAGTCAGACACATACACCAGACACTTCCCAATAGTGGAAACATTAATTCTGAAGGTCTTCATCAGACACTTCCTCATGAAGGCTTGCGTCAGGACAGTTCGGTCGATCTCGAAGTTTCATCTTCAGATGAGAGCTACAGGAACCCTCTATGTGGCCAGAATACCATGGAGAAAAATGTTTCATCTTTTGCTGTAACCCACCATGGTGGTCCTCCCCATGATGTTGAATTTAGATGTGAAATTCCTCTCTGCAGTAGTAATTCACATTGCCTGGAAAATGCTCTAATGGAAAATGTAGTGATGAGAAAAACCTCTTATCTTAAGGCACTTGAAAATGTGAAGCCAGTCATTTCTGTTGCTTTACCGCTAGTAGGTGAAATATTTTCTCAATCAGAAGATAGCTTGCGGTGTAGGTCATTCTCCGAACCACCCTTGGGTCATTCATCTTCTAGTCTGGTAAATGAATTCTCTGCCAATCTTGTTGAATGTGATGAAGCAACAAGGAAGCACTTGATATGGTCTAATCAGGTAGAATAATCTTTATTGAATGATAAAGAGAAAGTGCTGAATATGAGAAAACAATTGGTGAATGGTGAAGTTCTAGTTATGTTTTCCCTTTGGCTGACTCTCAGTATGACATTCTAGAGATGTTGACAGAAGATGGAATTCATGATATTCCTCTCAACATATGGAAAACTCTTTTTCAGTTGAAAAAGAAAATATTATCTGATTATGAATATGAAAATCATGTCAAGATAATAGAAGGGTTACAATTCCAGATTGATTTGGCCTCCCTCTCAGTTTCTCGATATCTGAAGGCTGAAAAGAAACAGAGATCCATTTAGCATTCATGCCTTGGCTCACTAAGAAGATTGATCCAGTTAATTTCTAATGCCCCATATGGTATTCATATCAGGGGATGGGGTGTTCATGGAGCACTACATTTCACTGTACTCTCCATCCAAAAAATTCCACTGAAAATGGTCTCATGCAATGTTATTGCCCATGGATGGCCACAACCAATTGGCTTTGTTTGTAATCAAAGGCTCGCTCAAGAACATGCATCAACTAATTCTTCTTCAATTAAGGCATACAGAGAACAAGTTGTTTACTTACTCCTGCATAAAGAAAACGAGAATATTGAACAAGCTTCTTGTTTAGAGCATGCACATCATCAAGTGACAGAAGTGTCAGAAATTATCCAACGGTCTTTTCAGCCAGGTGATTTGAGTGGATGTAGGTTGATGCATCCAGCCAATTTCTGGACTAAATTCTGCAAGATCAAGAGAGATTTTAAGAAAGTATCAGATATAGTAACTCAATAACCACCCCAGCATGACAGATTGGGGAATATTTTAACCCAACCCTCGGAGTCGACAAATAGGATTCGAGGAGTTGAGCAGGAATAGTAGGAACAGCCCCAGTCCACAGGACTGGGGAATTTTTCAAATCCTCAATCTTTCCTCAGAAAAAGTCAGTCTTCTCTCGATTAGGGGAGAATCCAAAAGAGGAATGAAGAGCCGAATTATCAGGATATTCCCTCCAAATTATGGTTCATCAAGAATTTCCTGAGGGATCAAATCAACAAAAGGCAATGTCTCATCAAGGATATGGAAAAAGACAGTATCGCAGAAATGATGATAGAAGGGATGCAATGTGTTATGAATAAATAAATGTCATCAATGCCGTTGTTTCTGATCCCCCAGATGAGGCTCATTTAGAGGGATCAGATGAAGAATTTCCTACTCAAGAAGTTGTACACACAGACACAAATGAAGAATGTGTGCGTACATGAAACCAAAGGCTTACCCAGAATCTATGTATTCCTTAAAGTAACCAAATTCCCCCTCTTCAAAATGCTTCCAACAAGTGGAAAGGAAAGAATCAGGTTAAATTACACCCTCCCTTTGGAGAGGGCCAATCACTCTCACTAGAGAAAATATTTTCACAACAGGAAGAATAAATGAAGGAATTAAGGAAGTTTAATGCAGAACTACTTCAAGGTAGTCTTCCTCCTAAGCATTCCAGAGTCAGTCAGTCAAGGGAATTTGTTGCAGCTACGAAGATGGATCAAGAATATCCTCCTCTACCAGTACACCCTCATAGGTCTAATCCTATGGGTCATGCGCAACAAAAATCGGTGGTGCTACCATCTGTTGTAGTACCAGCCACTATACTTGTCCAAGCTCCAGTTGTTTCACCTGCTCAAGTCCAAGATCAACTAGATGTTTCTCAAAAGTTAATAACTACCATTGAGTCATTAACAGCTCATTTGGAATCTATATAGGGAAAGCATGCACAAATTCAACCAGAAAATAGAGCTTACCTAGAATGGGTTGATGCAATTCCTCCCCTATCAAATTTTGCAAGTACCACATTCCCAATATTTAATGGTTCGGGATATCCAGAGCATCACTTAACACATTTTGTTTCTCTTTTTGATCCTATGATGGGAAAACCTCAGCAAAAAGAGGCAGTTAAGCTTAGGTGTTTTGTACAATCATTACAAGGACCTTCTTTTGTCTGGTATACAAGCTTGCAATCTAGGTTAATTATCAGGTGGGAAGAGCTTCGTCAATGATTTCTTTTTCAATTCAGCTCAACGCTACCAAATACAATAGTTTTTGATCTTACAAATTGTAAGAAAAGGGAGAATGAAAGAGTTTCAGATTTCATTGCTCACTGGAAGGGATTAACATATTCCCTAAGCTTAGAACTCCCTCAAGAAGAGTTGTTGCCAATCTGTGTGGCAAATTTGCATGATGAATTACGCACACCGTTGATCCCTGTGAAATACACATGAGGGTTTTGAGACCTTACTTCGATCACTCAGTAGATCGAAGACTCTCTTACAAAGACTAAGGATAAAAATCGTGTAATTCCATTAGCTCCAGGAAGGAGAATGGGTAAAGCAGAGACTGCTACAGTTACACTTAAACAAGCACCTGTACATGCTTCTACTTCAAAAACGTCATCTTATCGAAGGGATCCACCTCCTGAGTGTCAACAACAGAGGCCATCTCATCAAGATGATCAAAGAGATCAAATACAGAAACAATTTGATGAGTTTAAGAACAAATTTTACTCTTTCCGAAATGAACACGTTCTTAGTTACTTGATTTCGGCTCTGGAAAATAATTTGGTTCAATTGCCGAGGCCCAAAAGGCCAAACCCAGAAGGAGATGGAGACCGTCCCAACTATTTCCCATTTAATCAGATATTGGGGAATCTCATTCAAGAGTGTTTTTTCTTCAAAGACCTCTTGCAAAAAATGGTGGACTCAGGAAAATTCAAATTGAAAGGTTATTCAGCTCAGGTGGCATGTGTTACTACTACAGATCCAAAGGAAGAAGGTGAGTGGCAGGAAGTCAAAAACGAAAATGCGTAGAAATTCGATGATTGGATGGTTAGAAAAATGATCAACCGAACTCAGGACATTTTTCGAATGAAATTGAAGAAACCAATTGTGTCTTCTACTATGAATGCCCCAGGAAAACCCTCTTCATCAAAGGGAAAATCCTCAAAGGGGAAGCATAATTCAAAGAAAGAGGAACAATCAGAAGAAGATGAAATCATGTCAAAGCCCAAGTTGTCTTTGACTCTGGCAGATTTTATTCCATCTACTTCAAAACCACGGGCACCATCCCACCAAACGGCACAACCTAAACTGGATAATCAGGCAGAGTCTTCATCAGATGAAGAGTTGATCTTTGGTTCTGTTAACATGATTCACTCAACAGATCCTTATGATAGTCACAGTTTCGATCTTAATGAGCCTGAATTCCCTATATCAAAAAGAGGAATTAGAGGGAGTTCCAGAGGTATGGGATAAAGGGGAAGACGTGGATATCCCAGAAGCCACTATTCCAATTCGACCCCTACTAGAACTGTGTATGCCACGGAAACTCGTGGCAAAGCCCTTCAGCGGACTCACCAAGAACAAGAAAGTTCTTCCACACATGGAAGATTCAGTCCTGGCACAATCATTCTGGAGGATCGGTTGGAGGTTACAATTTCTTCCTCTTATCAAGTAAATAGACATAGTCAGTATAATTTTCCAAAGCCAAGAGTATTTCCAACTTTTTCCCCAATACAAGAAGCATCTACTTCCAAAGCATCAACTTTGAAGGTACCTGTGAAACCACATGTTCCTGTTGGGAAACACAAAACTTTGGATAAAAAATATGATGTATTGAAACATTTGGCCCAAGTACCAACCAATTTATCAATTTTGGATGCCTTGAATTTATAAAAGGATATTTGAGAGGCATTCATTGAGGCTTTTTCAAGTCCTCAGGAATTCACAACTGAAATTGCTGCAGCTGAAGTCAACCTTGTAGAGAATGATCTTGCAGAATGCCATGCAGTGATATCTTTCACAGATGTAGATGAATATGATGTCATGCATGGACATATTAGACCTTTTTACTTATCTGGAAAGATCAATGATGTAGACATCCAAAGAGATTTCATTGATAATGGTTCAGGAGTCAAACTCATCCCTATTCGTACACTTCGTCGGCTGGGCCTCATCAAATCTGATTTATCTCATTCAGCTTTGATGTTTCAAGGATATGATAAAAATGAACAATAACTTCTGGGCGAGATCACACTCAGAACCCAGTTTGGAGACCTTATATCCAATTCAGATTTCATGGTTGTTCTTCATGACACATCCTTCAACATCTTGCTTGGAAGAACTTGGCTACATCAACATGTGGCTATCCCTTCATCATAACATCAATTTCTCAAATATTGTTTCAATGGTCAAATTGGGACATTTTATGGTGATAAAGCCCCATTCAAGACATGTGAATCTCAATACATTGAGGCAGAATTCTATCACATGGAGGGTAAGGAGAAATCCACAACAAGGGAGGTTACCAAAGTTAATGCTCCATATGGTTTGGAAAAGATTCCAGTAAAACCATTCACACATGTGAGTACATATTATATGTTTCCTATCAGTCAAATTGATAGAAAAGACCCGAATCTAAATACTCTTATGGAAACTTCCATAATGTCAATTACAACAATCAATCCAGGCAGCATGGGAGAAATTGGCAATTCAACAAGCAATTATGAAAGCTCCAATGGAGATGTCTTCATTTCATCTGTTGAAATCCAAGGAGTCTATACTTCACCAACTAGGCCAGAAGAAGTTATAGCAACGTTATAGATGAACAATGATGTTAATTATAAATCCATCATCTCCTCTTTATTACCCAAGGAAGACCCTTCATCATCAATAGTGTTAGAAATGGAAGCCTCTTCTTCAAGATGTTCAAATTTTAACATCTCTTCTGATCATGGAAATCGAGCTTCATCATCTACTATGCTAGTAGAAACAGAAGAAATAACACATGATGAAGAAGAAGAGAAATATCTCAGGGATGATCCTCCAGCATTTGAAAAGGGTATCTCTACCACTGTGGATGAACTTAGAGAAATAAATCTTGGTACAAAAGAAGATCCATGACCCACTTTAATTAGTGCGGCCATGAATCTTGAATAAAAAGAAATGTATATTTCATTTTTAAAGAAAAATCAGGATATATCTACTTGGAACTATATAGAGATGCTAGGGCTTGATCCTGATGTTGCTACTCATCATTTGGGTTTTCCAGAAGAACATCGAGGATTTAAGCAAGCTGCGAGAAGAACACACCCAATGTATGCTTCGAAAATTGAAGATGAAGTGGATAAGCTTATCAAAGATAACTTCGTCAGAGAAGTTCAATATCCCAAATGGATAGATAATTTTTTCCCTGTGAAAAAGAAGAACGGAAAAATTAGGGTTTTCATTGATTATAATGATCTTAATCGGCATTGTCCTAAGGATGATTTTCCAATTCCGATCACAGAACTCTTAATTGATGCAACAACTGGTTATGAAGCACTTTCCTTTATGGATGGATATTATGGGTATAATCATGTCTGAATGGCTCCAAAGGATGAAGAATTTATAGCCTTCAGATCCCCTCAGGGTGTGTTTTTCTATCAGGTAATGCCCTTTGGCCTGAATAATGCAGGCGCAACATATTAGCGTGTCATGCATCGTATCTTCAAACCCTTTTTAGGGATGTTTTTTGAATGTTATGTGGAAGATTTGGTGGTTAAATCTAGAAAATGTTCTAATCACTTGGATGATTTGTAAATCATATTACACAAACTTCAGCAACATAATTTGAAGATGAACCCCTTAAAATGTGCTTTTGGGGTAAACTCAAGAAAATTTCTCAGCTTTGTTGTATGCCATCATGGTATCGAAGTCGATCCGGAGAAGAGAAAGTGAATCCTTGGTATTTCACCTCCTTGAAATTTAAAGGAATTGAGAGGACTTCAAGGACACTTAGCCTATATTTGGTGTTTCATCACCAATTTGGCAGGAAAAAGTTTACCCTTCACCAAATTGATGAAGAAGGGAATCACTTACCAGTGGACTGAAGAATGTCAAGAGGAATTCAATATTATCAAGAATCATCTCTTGAGTCCACCGTTATTAATTCCACCTATTGAAGGAATACCACTTATTCTTTATGTGATAGATTTAGAGCGATCATTGGGTGCCTTCCTTTCCCAGAAGAATGATGCTAGGAATGAAAACAGCCTCTACTATCTTAGTCTGACTATGCTTGAAGTAGAAACACGATATTCAAGTATTGAAAAGTGCTGCCTATCATTAATATTTGCAGTTCAGAAGTTGAGACACTACCTGAAACATCAAGAGGTCCAATTGGTATCTCGCAATAACCCGCTCAAATTTATCCTTAGTCGTCCAATGCTTACAGGATGTCTGGCAAGGTGGACAGTTATTTTGTAGTAATTTGATATTCAGTATGTGTCTCAAAAGGCAATAAAGGGCCAAGCTCTGGCTGATTTCCTTGCTGAACATACTTAAGTAGAAGATACATCTTTAGATATTGAACTCCTTGATGAAGAAGTCTTTTCTATTCAAGATAATCTTCAAACATGGGAAATGTACTTTGATGGTGCTTCCAGAAGTCCAACAGGGAAGAAAATAGAAGATCCTAAATTCAACAAAGTTGGGTTAGGAATTGTACTTATTTCCCTAGAAAAGGCAGTGCTACCATATTCCTTCTTATTGTGTGAAGGCGGTACATATAATGAAGCAGAATACCAAACTCTAATCGCAGGATTGGAGTTGGCGCTTCAGGAACAAGTGAATCACTTAAAGGTGAAAGGTGATTCAAACCTGGTAATCAAACAAGTAAATGGGGATTATGCCATCATAAAAGAAGAGTTAATCCCTTTTTATGATTACGTCCGAGAGTTAATGGCATAATTTCCTTCAGAACCGACATTTTCTTATGTCCTGCGATCACAAAATTCCCAAGACGATGCACTGGCTAATATAGCCATAGCTCTGGAAGATCCAAATCGGGATAAGAAAATCATCAGTATTGCCCACCGTCGTACAATTTCACCTTATGTTCAAACCAAAATAGAGGAAATCAATGAAACTTGTCCCATTTCTGAACCATATGGCCATACTATAGGATGGATAACACCTATTAGGGAATAACTTCAAAATGGAACACTCCCACCAGATAGATCCAGGAAAGAACAAGTCTGGCAATGTGTGGTCAATTTTACTCTTTATGATAGCCCTGATCACCTAGAGAAAATTCTCTACAAAAGAGGTTTTGATGGAATTCTATTCAGATGCATTGATGGTGAAGAGACAATGACTGTCATGAAAGAAGTGCATGCAAGAGTCTGTAGTGCCCATCAGTCCAGACATAGACTATCTGATAAAATTATAAGGCTTGGATACTTTTGGCATTCAATGATACAATATTGTGTTGATTTCACAAAGAAGTGAAATTCTTTCCAAGTATGTGCCAACTTCATTCATCAGCCCCATAGTTGCTTCATACAACTAAATACTCATGTCCATTTTCCAAATGGGGAGTGGATGTAGTAATACCTTATCCTTCAGCTACATCCAAGCTGTTTAAGTATATTATTACTTCTACTGACTTCTTTTACAAATGGGAAGAGGCAATACCTCTCAAAGAAGTCAGTTCTAATAGCATTGTTAGCTTCATCAAGTCTAACATCATTACCAGATTTGGTGTCCCTCATACCATATTGACGGACAATGGCACCAACTACTATTCATCATAGGTAAGGAAGTTGTATTAAGAATACAACATCAAATCCAATCATTCAGCTCGGTATCATGCAGTGACCGATGGACAGATAGAAGCCTTCAACAAGACTCTTTCAAACATACTGCAAAAGATGGTGGATAAAGATAAGAAGTCATGGCCTGATAAACTTTTTACTGTCTTATGGGATTATCAGACCACCACCCGCACTGCAACGCGGTCAACTCCATATTCATTGGTATATGGAACAGAAGCAGTCTTTCCCATTGAAGTTCAATTACCCTAGCTGAGATTAGAAATTTGTGACCAGTCATCTACAAATGAACAATCTCAATAGATATTGGATGAATTGGAAGGATTAGATGAAAAAATATTGTACACCCTGCACCACTTGGAAGTCTATCAGAATCAAATAGCACAAGCTTTCAACAAATTTTTTTTCTTCGTTCATTCATTCAGAGAGAATTGGTATTGGTTCTCAGAACACCAATGATACCAGGAAAGAAACCTCCCAAGCTTGAGCCAAAATGGGAAGGACCTTACTCAATACATAACATCTACTCCAATGGAGAATATTTTTTAATCTCAATGTATGGAGAACTCATCATGATTCCAACCAATGCCAGATTTCTGATGAATTATTTTGTATAATACAAATACATCATTATGGTCTATGCATATGACCTTAAACTATTCGCACCATCATCCAACATGACGTTAACCTATGCCATCGTCCAACCTAACGTTAAACTGTATTGTCCCTCTTACATCCTAGCTACATGATGCTAAACTGTACAACACCCCAACGTCCAACATGACGTTAGACTGTGGAAAATTCCCTAATACATCCAACATGATGTTAAACTGTGTCCCCATTTTCCTCACTGTAAGACATTAAACTGCATAGTCCCCCTTATGTCCTTACTGCATGACATTAAACTGCACAGTCCCTTCTTCGTCCAACATGACGTTAATCTGTGCATCATTAGGGTTGTTGTTACCTATTGTTTCTCACACCGAGTATGAATCACGTGAGCTTAGAGTAAAATTCAACCATAACACCTTCTCTGGGCCGTTATACATGCGTAAGTCCCAACACCATTTTTTTTAGGTCGTTGTCCTCAAGAAAAACTTTGATTACCAATTAATTCTTTAATTAAACTACGCATACTTTGATCCTTGCCTTCTAGGCTGGGTACGTAGGCAACCACTTGAGGTTTAATCCCAAAACCAATCTCTTCACATCGGTTTAACTCCATCTTATACGATGTTGATTCATGAAGCCGCCCCCAGAACCCATATCTTCACATTGGTTCTCCTTTGTCCTTGCTATATGACATTAAAATGTACATCACTTTTGTCCTGTACGACAATATACTAGAACATTCTTCATCACCCTCACTTGAGAGGGAATAATTATTTACATTGATCTCCAATAATGTTATATTCTAAAGAATACCAGCATACATGGTAATGGCCAAACTTTTTATCTTCGGTAAAATCATCATTGCACTAAAGTCCCCTTTCACCCTTCACTTGTACGAACCAAATCTGTACAAAAAGTATTTCAAGAACTATGTGCGGATTGATTCCCATCTTTATGGGATACGTAGGAACGTTCGAGTGTCCCTCGAATCCAACCCTAAGTATTTGGCCCTAACCCCAAATTCCACTTTCAGTCCCTTGGCTGAAAAGTCCTACTATGAAAACATGAATGTGGTCTAAAAACCTTGGTCTTCATTCACATCATGTTTATAACAAACACACACGGTGTATTCATTATTATGGTCTGAGCTCTATGACCCTAATCTAAGATCTCCTACACTCTCATCCCACATGATTTTAAAATGTATTTCAAGAACTACATTTGTCTTGATTCTCATTCTAATGAAATATGTAGTGAAGTCCAACATCTCAATTCAGGACCCATCCACAACATGATTATGGTTAGCATTGGTCTGTGTATCTCCTTCATGAATTGGACAATACTCATTTTCATGTGTCATACTCCTAATCTTAAATACTTCCAGATCTCCATAACCCTTTTCTTGACTTTTGGTCATGAAATGTTTGATACCTAAGAGTTCTTTTGCCCGACTATGAAGCACGTTCCCTTAGGCGGCCTTTCATAAACAGTCCATATAACAAACTTGTCATCCAAAAGATACTATTATTTGACTATGCAGCCAATGCCCTTAGGTGGCCCGATATAATTCAACCCCCTATCGGGTTTGTTAAATAAGAGTAACTTCATTCTTGGGAGAAAAACCACTTTTTTATCCTTATTGATCTTATCGACAGTATGTAAGGATCCGAAAAAATATCCATCCTTAACATATTTGTCCCATACTCTTTTCCATGATCTGAAAGTATTCAATTCTATGGTTTATATTTCCCTTCCCTGTGTTTGGGCCAGACCTTCGTAGGAGTGACATTCATCCAATTCTTTGAAAATCTTGATTGGAAATATCCACTCCATATTAAAGTACCTCTCTCCATACAAAAGACTCTATGCTTTGGAAAATTTGAATCTCCATAAAATTTCACTGGCTTTTTAGCAGTAGAAAAGTAAATTTTTGAGAGTTCTTTTGCCTGACTATGAAGCACATGACCTTAGGCGGCCTTGCATAAGTAGTCTACATAACAGACCTGCTAGCCAAAAGATGTTATTATTTGACTATGAAACCAATGCCCTTAAGTGGCCTTGCAAAATTCAACCCCCTAACGAGTTTGTTAAATAGTGGTAACTTCATTCTTGGGAAATACTTCTTCTAATTCCTTTTAGCCTTTTTTCGTATCATTCCTCAGATTCAAAATTTCTTAAGTCATAGTTTACATATTTTCCCCCATACATGAATATAGTAATATGTTTTCAGATAAATTATCAAGTAATTGAGTCAATTTTAATCCATTCGGTAAAAGATATTCCAACCTTAAACATTATCCTTTTTTATGTCTGACGTGCATGAATTTAAACTTCCCACAAAAGACAAGGGAACTCTGAACAAAAGTCAAGTCCCAGCTCACTAAATATACATTTTCTATGATTTAGGTAATATTGAGCAATAAAAATATTCAAAGTTTGTAGGGTTATTTAAAATAATCCTAGAAAAAAATCAAACTATGTTTACTAGGCCCAATGGATTAGGTAAAAATTTAAAGCAGGTAGCAAGAAAATGCAGGCACAAATGATTGAAGATGAAAGTATTCTTCTTTGATGCACAAGAGTTAGATGGACATCCACAGAATGGAGTCTCTTCTCTTTTCCAAGAATTAAAAAAGGCTTTCAACATAACTCTTCATTTAATTTATGGCATCCTGAGCTTCATCAGAAGCCACCTGGAATTCATTCATTCAATTGGATACAATAAGAGATGCAGTGATACCAGCTCTTCTTGGAATAATTGTAAAGGAATGTTCTTGAGTGCAGTTTGAAAAAAATTTCTACTGATCAAACAGTGACTCTGTTTCTATCCAAGAGACTTGGAAGATGGATACATGGATTTGAGAATGGAGCATTGGAAGTAAAGAGCCATTTGGAGAGAGTACTCTTTTCAGATAATATTCTAATGCCATGATAGTATTTTCTCCACCAACCGATAGTGGAAAACATTTCAGCCCATGGGTTTTCCATTTTCATATCTGTAAGGAAATGTTATGGAGGAAAAATTTTAAAGTTCACACCATTGTTGCTGCTCTAAATGAATAGCATAACCAAAATATAGAAGTAGCAGTGAGGTTGAATCTCAGACATATAGTTCTTTGCATCTTGAACATTGACTCCTTGCAGATGACCATGTCCATAAAAAGGCAGGTAGATGCTCTGTGTGAAATTAAGATGATATTTCTTCAAGTACTTGGCCAAATCTGGGAGAGTGTTGTCGCAGATATCATAAGTAATCATGGCCAACGATGTTCATCATGCCATCAATCCTCTTGCTAGCCACCTCATTTGCCGTTCCAATTCTTCTAAGAGACATTGAATCTGCACAATGGTCAAATAATTAACTCTTAAATGAGTTGATTTTTTTCATAAAATTTGTGAAGAAAAGTGAAAAAATGGCTAAGGAATTAAGGCACGCAAGAGTAACTATGTCACGCAGGTTTTAGCCCGCAGGTATCACCGCGCAGGTCAAAATACCTCTGCAACAACATGACAATGAACAAAATTAATGAAACCGCGGAAAATCAGCATCCTGTGTGACGAAAGAAACCTACGCGGAGAGAGAAGAAATGTTTGAGAGCTGGGTGCTTTGCGCGAGAATGAGGTGCATATTTATAAGGCAGGACACACCCCTGCGCGCCGAAGCCTACACACCTCTCACCTACGTGCAACTATCTGTGTGCTCAAAACTTGTGTGTCACCCTTCCTTGGTTTTCTTATTTACCTCAGAGTCACATCCTCCTTCCTTTCAGATCCAACTCTGAGGGGGGACTTTTGTTGATGCTCCTTTCTGTCACAGAGTCTAATGATTGAAAAGGGGGAATACCTTAGCATAAAGAGATTCATCCATTGAAGAAACATCAAAAATTGAAAAACGCATGAAGAAGGATTTGGTTAAGAATGGGTCGTGTAGGTTTCATCATGGTCGCGCAGGTATACCTGCGCAACACATATTGGGGGCGCAGGTGACCTGCGCTCCCTATTTGATTTTCTCCCAAGGTCTTTAGGAGCCTATAAATACCCCTTGTGGCCCCCCATTTCGGGGACAAAAAATCCAAAAACTTTGATTTGATCTCCCGACACCCTAGTCTCTTCTTGAAGCCTTCGTAACACTTCTAAGGTAATTTATTACCTAGAACAGAAGATCAAAAGAGGTGGAACAAGGCCTAAGTGTTGAAATTCATCAACACCTGCACGCCTAAGTGTCTAACCCTTACGGGAAATGAAGACACTTGCGTGCCAACTTATCCCTTCAACAGAACATGCACGCCACTCATTTAAAAGTCTTTAGGGATAATACCAAGGGATTTAGCCAAGCCTTTCCCAAGTATTACCTTATGGGTTGATCGTCGCGCAGGTACCTGTGTGTCGCAAAGGTATATCTGCGCGATCAGTACCTACTGCCCCAACAAGACCTATGCGCCTACCTCTTTTTGGGTGCCCCTCCTGTTTATTCACCTTTTTTCCTCAAATCCACCTCTCATATTCAAGATTCAACCTTCAAAACCCTATTCAAATCCATTTTTGGCATGGTTACTTTATTGGATTCCTTATCTGAAAGGAATTCTGTGGAACATCTCTTAAAACCTAGTGATGTGGAACATCTCTTAAAACCTAGTGATTTACAAATATTTATGTCACTAAGTTTAGATATTTCATTCATTCAACCTCATCCTTTAAGATGAGAGGATCTTTAACCTGGGCCTCCTTTTCAGAAGTAATTCCCAGTCATAATTTTCCTTAACTTGGGCCTCCGTTTCAGAAGTAAGTCCCAGTCATAATTTTCCTTAACCTGGGCCTCCTTCCCAGGAGTAAGTCCCAATATAAAATTCCCAAATATGGGAATCCTCTTTAGGAGTAAGCCCCAAGTCCCCTATTCTGGGGCCTCCTTTTCATGAGTAAGCCCTAGTCCAATTTCTCTTAAACTAGGCCTCCTTTTCAGGAGTAAGCCCCAGTCCGAGTTCTCTTAAACTGGACCTCCTTTTCAAGAGTAAGCCCCAAGTTTCCCAATATGGGAATCCTTCTTAGGAGTAAGCACCAAATTCCAAATTCCCTTAACCTGGGCATCCTCCTTAGGAGTAAGCCCCAGTTCTCAAGTCCCTTAACCTGGGTCTTCTTTTCAGGAGTAATCCCTAGTCTTAACTTACTTTTGATTTAGGCTTCCATCTCAAAGAAAAACCAAATCATAAGTCCCCTCTAACTTGGGCATCCTTCTCAGGATTAAGTCCTAAGTTAAGTATCCAAATTTCCATAAAGCACATATACCTTTATGGACCTTGTTCCCGGGTTTCTTCCCTGAAGTAAATCCTAATCATCATATATTTGCGCAGTCATACATACATAAGCCCCACATCATTTCTTATGATTTCATCTTTCACAGCACAATTGTCAGGTTTTACCAATACCTGTTGTTTCTCACACCGAGCATGACTCACGTGAGCTTAGAGTGTAAAATTAATTATGACATCTTTGTTTGATCCATGAATCATACATAAACCTCATACTTCCTTACTTAAACTATGTGGGTTCTGATTCCTTTTCTGAACAAGGATACATAGGTATCCCATCTGCGGATACGATCCCAACTCTGAAATAATCCATGTCATTCTGAACGAAAATAATCTTCAAGTGCCCCAATGAGTGGCTTTAAAACCAATATGGTTATCATAATGAGCAAGAGATCTCTATATAATGTATGGAAGAATACCATTGACTAAGAGTCTCTAACAAATACAGATGATTATCTATCGATGAATAACCTTAAATACATATATATGATTCTCTAAATCTCATACATATCAATCATTGATTGTTAGATCTAAAGGAAAGATAATTTTCATACTTGGTAATTTAATAAGGATTCACGAACATAACTCAAATCTATAAAGAGAGTCCCGGAGTAGACAATAATTCCCCTAAAAAAGGTGTGATGAGTCCGACCTCCCATCCTCTCGACCAATGAAAATTATTAAGCCTCATCAGTTCACAACTAATGATCACCTAACTTTGGAAAGTAGGTCCAAATGGATATATAATCATTGGATGTTTCCGGTTCTACGAACAAACCCATTACAAACCGATTGGAATGTTTGAACCTTAAACAAACAATTTGATCCCCATTTCCAGAGGAAACACATATGAAAATGATTTATTATATAATTACATGGGTGGTTATAGCTTCCATAACTAGGATTAAATTTATTTTATCATCCCTTTATCCCACTTTTATAATAATGAGGTCATCCTCTGACTATTTTGTCTTTATATTTTTCATAACCACCTTTTTCATATCCCTTTCCACCCACACCAACACAGGATGATAGTTTGCAGGATCTCATCCCTTCTTGTTACCCATTCCCACAATCCACTATATAGGTTAACTATCCCCCATATATCCCACCTTCATATCTATATCCATGTCCACCCCCATCTATATAGGGATATTTATCCGGTTTTCTCCCACCATTAGTATACTTATCATCAACTCCGATAAAAAGTACTCTTACTATAGATATACCACCTACCAGAGAGGATAATTCCCTTCATCTAGATATAACACTTCAAGGGTTAGCAGATCTTCCATCTATTAGTATGTGTTTAAACATCACTTATAGTGGTTAAAGATAAATTCTTATATATTATTTTCCTTTACTAATATTTTTTATGATTAGTGAAATCCTCCACTACATGATGAGATCAAAAAAATGTCAGATTTCTAGAATCAACCCACACTGATCATAATTCAATACAATAAGGATAGTGATATAATATTAAAAATGGTAAGCAATGTAAAATATTTAATGGAACACTTTTTAAACATATAAATATCATTTTAGTTCAAAAAATAATTTCGAGGGAAGTTGGGGAAACAAATAAAGAACAATTTCTGGGTAGAGAGTTTCGTAAGTAATATTAATCAACCTTTATATATATTAATATAACATGTTTTCTTAAAAAATATTTTTTCTAATGTGTCCCTGATATAATTTCATTGATGGAAAAAATTCCAAGGCCATAAGTCTAATGGAATTGGGTTATATGTGGTGCGTGTGAAAGTATAAATTTTATGTTGATTTGAAAGAGAGTGTTGATACAGATCTTGAAGAAATACCAATCATTCATGATTTCCCTACATCACAATATAGGGAGATGATAAACTATTAAAAGATTTCATAGTTTAAGTTATTATTTAAATTTACATCTATAATAATTTACTTATTTTAAAATGACTATAAATTAATTATTTTATTTATATTAATTCAATTATATAATTTATTGTATACAAGAGAAATATGATAAGAATAAAATAAATAAGAGTGAAATTAAATACATTCACACTCTTGGACACACTTTACTCCTAGATCATGACAATGAATAGGTAAATTAATATTTTAATAATTTAACTTCATTTTATTTAAATAAATCTGTATTACATTTATTTTTTTTCTCTATTTAATTGTCTTACCTTTTGATAGTTTTATGTTTTTGGACAGAACTTTTCTCATATCCTTTTATTATCTTGTTTATTTATACATAAATATTTAATCTTATCTGGGAATCATTCCTTATATTTTATTCATAAATTTATTCCCTGTATTTTTACACATCCTATTACTAAACAAGTAGAATATTATATAGGTTCCACTTTTTCTTACATGTCCCATTGATATTATGAGTTAATCATAAAAACTATACCATTTATAGAGTTTCGTTATACAACTCGTTCAAGACTGATTTGTGATCCTTTGAATTTTAGTATCATCATAGAAATTTATCTTTTCATCACATGCTTCTTAATAGGACTTAAATTTCCCATTATTCATATAAGTTTAATCATATTTTTAATTTTTTATTGTGAATTCAAGGCTAATGTAAACCTCTTAAGTCACTATTAAGACTATTCTAGTTTTGGGAAAATTATCCCCATTAAATTCAAACTATACTAAAAATTTTGGAATATTTCTTACATTTTTTATGTTAATCTTAGGATATAATCCTTCTTGAACATCACATTCAGAAGATTTTTTAATATTTTTATTCATATATGTAATATCATTAATTTATTATTCATTAATATATTTCCCTTAACCTATTTTTTGTATGTGTTCCATTGATTCTTTCATCCATTCTGGGGGAAATAATTTATATGGTTTGTATGTGGTCTTTAGTGGTTTTCATGGAGTCCCATATTCTTTATATATTTCAATAAATATTTTTTAAAATTCTCTAAAAGTTATCTATGATAATTCCAGTTCCATTATCATTCTCAGTTTATGTTGGGTTCTTTTTCTCACTAATCCCAAGTTTATTATCCCTTTGTTATGTTTGTTAAATGTTACTAGAGTTTCCATGAATTAGAGTACTATAAATTTATCTAATTTATTAAATGGAATTAAAATCATGTTTCACTAAGGAGAATGGTAAAATTTTAAAATGAATCATTATTCCTTTGATTCTCCAATTGAATGAGTTTTTTTAAACTGAAATTTTGTATTTATATTATGTCTTTTTGTATCATCATTGTTATAATAGGTATTGACTTGATTCATCCAAATAGGTTGAAAATTATCTTTAATTATATAATTTATTATAAATTGCCAACCCAAGACTTCCAAAGTTGGTGCATTATTTTAATAAATTGGAATGATTATAAGAAATCAAGTCCTGAAAGACCAATCAGTTTAGCAGTCTTGGGAAATAGATTACATACATGAACGTTATATTACACTTTCTAACATAAAACAAAAAAAAATACTTTTAGAACTCCATTATTATCTTAGCTTAACCCTATATATCTAACCAAAAAACACTTCTTGGGATCCTAGGAAAATAAAACATAATAAAGGGGTGAGCTCAGATGCTCAGTGAGGGTAAATAATTTAGCAGAAGTTATAAAAATTTAAGGAAATATGTGTAATAAAAACAAAATCCTTTTAAACATATACATAAACATAATATGGAAAAAATAAATCAAAAATTACCATATTAATATGAACATGAATATTCTACTAGTAGAATAATCACATGTAATAACTAATTTCATAATGATGGAATGCATAATGTCATACATTCTGAAACATTTTGTCAAGGCCTCGGCCAAGACGTCTAAAAATGATTTAGGGCTCGGCCAAAACCAAATATAAAATTGGGAAAGGCCTCGGTCAATTCCACTTCTATTTGTCTCATGAGACCTACCGATGCATCTAGGAGCTATAGAGGGCTCCACCCATCACTTACTAAGTCCAATGCATTCCTCATATGAAAAGGTTTAAACAAAACATAAACATTCGTATTAAAACTACCATAAAAAATGTCAATAATTTATCCATAAACCATGAATGGTATAAAAATAATACATCCAAAGTCAAACATATCACAAAACCTTCAATACAATATGGAAGATTTTTATCATAATAAATCAACATCAATCAAGAATAATATCCAATAAAGGATGTTGACATAGTTGAAAATGATAAATAAAACTCTTGGAGAGAAATATCCCTTTTTTCAAGAAATAATTTTAAAAGTCACACAAATTATAAAGGAAGTCATTTAAAAGATATCTTTGAATCAAAGTGTACCATACCACTTTGAAACTTTTGATAGAAATTAAAATTTTAAAACATTCATGCCCATATAAATAAATCCATAAAATCATTTTGAAAACATGGACATTAATGAGAATAATTTAGAAGAATAAATCATTAAAACATTTCAAATGGTTTTTTAGTTAAAGAGTAACTTAAAATAATCCTTTTGAAAAATATTTTATGCAAAATCGGCATGGATAATAAATATGTCTCAGTAAAAACTTACACATAAACAATCTCTGATAATAATAAGATTGAGGAATTAACCCTTACCTTGCACTTTCCTTTAGTCAAGGGTACATTTAACCTCCTGTATAAAGATCATATTATTTTATTAAATTATACCAGAACCATATTAATATCTATGATATAATACATGATTCATTTATGACTTTATACTACCCATTTAATAATAATTTCCATGTTAAATTAACATTTCGGGTAATAATAACTTTCTTTATAGTACGTGTTTTAACTTTTTACTCTAGATTGTGTCAGTTAGATCATTATTTAAATACATCCATAATATAAAACATTATTTATATATCATATATATTTAGAATATAAATTTTTATAATAGACATATATATGAAATGGAAAACACTGTTTATGGAGACGGTAGTCCGTACTTACGCATAAACGTTGTTTCCGTTTTCATATCGTATTGAAAGGATCTAGGTGAATAAGATATATGTAAGTACACATATATATATATATATCCAGTAGAATTATTATTTCATTTATTACATACTTATTAGTAATATGTTTTTTATAATTGTCGATGAATGGTGAACGTGGAAATGAATCTCATCGCGTCGTGGAGACGGTAATCCATACATATGCACGAGCAACAATATCATTCTTTGGATTTTAAAATAATATATAATTGGATGGTATATAATATATAAAGAATCATTATCATGTTATATTTATTATTTATTTCAATTACACGTCATTATTATTCCCATCCAAATAATAATGTATTGAATAACAATTACACCACGACGTGGAGATGGTAAGTCGTACGTACACACGTATGGTTATATGTCATTAAAAGGATGGATAGAATAATGAATATGGTTGTACCATATTTATAATAACATAAAAATATATAGAAGATACTGGATTTATTATTTTATAATGGGAACAACAAAGAAAGAGGAAGTGGAAGAAGGAAAAAACTTGAAAGAGGCGATGAAATATTTACCTCTTCTTCGGGTTCTTCCTTTTGATTTGACCAAAATGGATACTTAGGCTAGATTTATGACTAACTAAATGAATCTAGGATTAATTAAGGATAGTTGGAAGGATATTTGGTCAGGGTTTGTATGACCCAAATGGCTTTGGAGGTGTGAATTTGAGAGAAGGGGAAGTGCCCTTTTATAAGAGGGGTGAGGGGTACCTTAGGAGAAGCTAGAAATATTATTTTATAATAAATTCATATTCGGTTTCTAATGCCTCCAAAATGAATTATTTAAAGGATAATGTAGGGATGGGTCGAAAACCACTCAACCAATTGGTTTTATATAGGTTTGTGTTACTATATAAACTTTATCTTCTAGATTTAACTCTTAGTTAAATAGTTTGAGATTTACCATGTCTCTTTATATTTTTATATTATATGGTTTATAAACATACTATATACTTGCAAGAGAACCTCAAGTGGTTAATTAATTATAAACCTATCATCATATAAGTCTTTTGGTCGATCCTTATATTTCTAGGAATAGAATATCAATTAATAATATAATATTTTGTTTTAAAAACTCTTTTCTGTCAATTTTGACACTATTTGGTATTTTGTTTTTTCTAAATTCATAAAAACATTATTACTTCAACAAAAATTCATCTAAATAACCCTAGAAAGTCATATTAACATATAAAATTAGTTTAATTCATAAAAAGTCTCACATTACATTTATTTATATATCTATAATATCAAATATTTTAATATTTCATTAATTAGGTAACTACTTCATCATCATTGTGTCCTAAATAAATTAAATTATTTAATGTATAAAAACCAAAAATAAAATACCATTATGTAGGAAATAGTTTTATATTTCCAATTAATATTTATAGTCCAAAATATTGCTTATATAACCCCATGAAAAAATTAATTTACTAAAAGATATTTGTTTCTGTCATTTTTTCCTTTACTTTAAGTTAATTAAAATAAAGTGTCATTATCATTCATAAGTGGCTCCATGGGATCCCATAATCGACCCAAGGATTCCCATGGTTAGACATGACTCGTACAATATGGTTAGGACAAGTGTTAAGATAATTTTGTATTATTATAATATTCTTTTTACCTTGATTTACCTTATTTACCTTTAATCGCGGTAAATAAAAGTCAAAAGTTACTATTCACCAAAAAATATTTTCATCTTATTGTATGAGATTTTACTTACTAATATCATCTTTGTCTCTCGGATTTTTGAAATTCAATTCATATAAGTGGTAAAATAATGTTTTATTCAAATTTTCAAATGCTCCTAAGAGGTGGGTAAAAGATGGTAAAATATCGATAAAATTTTTATATATCTAAAATTTTTATAAACTGACTCCAATGAATTACATTGAAATTATATAGGTATTATGAATATATTTTTACCTAAAATAAATTTTAAAAAAATAAATAATTATTTAAATAAAAAGTCGGTTTTAAATAATAACTCACTGTTTTTCACTATTCACCAAAAATTGAATGTTTTCAGAAAAAAACCAAAAATTCACCCTAAGCTAATTTTGATATTATGAATTAAAAAATGAATTCTATTTTACCAATTTCAAAACATAGAGTTGTATTAATTAATTTAAAATTAATTACCACTGTCAAAACCAAAAATCATATTTTTAAGAAATAATAACTATCAAAAGATTGACACTTGTTTATATCCAATTTCAAAGAAAAATTACATACAATGACTATCATTGGATTAAATAATAAAAATATAATCTAATTATACTTCCAAACCATTAAAATGTATAAATCAATACTATAAATGATTTTGATTAAAAAAGTTATTTTCAGATAAAATATATTATTTGTCAATATTCACCCAAATATGAAAGTTATCATAAAAACACCAAAAATTTATTGAAACTAAATTATTATGTCCCAATTTTAAAGAAAAAGTTTATTTTTTCAAATTGAATATATAAGAGTTTCAAATATTGGATTTAAAAAGGGTCCACCATTAAAAGGTGGTAACATTGCATTTTTTGAAAAATACGTCTTTTATCTGAAAAAAATGAATATCTTCTTACATTATGTCCAAGAAACTCATAATATGGATTCTCAAATTATAAGGATTATATAATGTTCAAAATTCAGTATATACTATTCATAACCGCTTTTGAACTGCTAGTTTGGTAAGTCATGGTTCACTTGAACTCATTGTTCCGTGTAGTGCAAGTTATAGAATTACTTTGAAGAAATAAAGTACTATGAAATCTTGGGGTGTTACATTCTTACCTACTTCAATAAATTGCATCCTCGCAATTTGAAATTGTTTTTAGAAAATAAAAGGTTGAAAATAGAAAATACCTTTGTTGGAAAACCTACATCGGAAATTGGGTTAATAAAATTTAGTCATAATAAGAGGAAAAGGGGAATGAAAAATTCACCACCAAATTATGATATCTATTAGGAGAACATTGGTGAAAATTATAGACACATAATTGGAGGAAAAACGTAAATATTTATAGTGAGTTATTGAGGTGATTAGTCAGAAACAATTGTAGAGTTGAGGGCCTCAAAGCCATCAATATATGATGATTTAAAATATTATCAGTTCCACAAAACAAAAGTATTTGGATAACACATTTTTAGTTTTAATATCCCTTACCTAATGTTTAAGAATTAATTTCTTCAAAGAAGAAGATAAGAAAGAAAAAAATATATACTTGACAAGTAGAGTTCCATCCTTTAACTAATTTCTACCTCAAACACATCTTGCACCCTAAAAGATAATAGAACTTAAAAAAATATTATATTTATCCTATTCGTATAGGGTTCCAAAAAAATGAATTTATAATTCATCTACCAGACCTTTTAAAAAAACTAAATTATTCAATCCAGGACATCACATGGGCTAGTGGTAGGTGATACACCCTTGTCGCCCTTCGATTGCGGGTTCAAGTCTTGCGGCCTTGCCGGATGCGACGAGTTGCCGCCCAGCCTCCGAGTTGTCCTTTTTATGGAAATCCAAAAATAATATCAGACTAGAATAATCTAAAATACTTCTATCCAAACTCACTGTCCAAAATTTATAAGGAAGGTAAACAATATGAAGATCCTTTTTTCCACGTAATAACATGTGAACACCTTCGTAGTGTATTCTTTTAAAACACTGCAACATCCTGAATTACCGTAAAACCATATTGATTACATTCATGCTCCCTTATTCCATATAGAATACTGGATATACTCCTTTTATCAAAAAATGTTATAAACTGCAACAATGTTGGAATATATATAAAACGACCCAAACTTTTTAATAATTTTGGTTTCCTAATTCTATGTGTTATTTTATTTTATACTTAATAAAACTATTTCATTTAATAAAATTAGTATAATTAAAATTAGACTGTTGGGTTTTGACTGTTATATGACTGTTGGTCAATATGACCATTGGAAACTAAATGTTACAATTATTTTATATAAATACAAGTGATCTTGGTTAATACAGAAAGAAGATTTGATGGCCCCATCCAGTAGTCTTGGGCCGATCGAAGCCCATCTGACAGAACATGGGAAGGAGGTAGTACCACTGGGATTTGCTCTGGACCAAACCCAAGCCGAAATTCATCGTGTGAAGCTGGAACAGAATCACCTTTGCGAGAAGCTCAAGCTGATAGAAATCACTACTCAGGTAATGTCGGCCGAGCCGCCCCAAGATTCTATCACCGCAACACACCTTACACTTAGGTCTTATGCTGGTGTTATAAGGGTCTATGTAACGAGACCGTAACTACCTTGTGTAATCCTTTGAGATAAATAAAATTGTGATTTCTTCTTATGGTGAAGTTTGTGATTTTTCAAATGTCCGGATAAATATAACATGTATATTATTGATATTTAGGAAAAAATGGGATATTTTAAAATATTTGTGTAATTCTTAAATAATTAATAATGTGTAACGATTTTCAAAAAATGGACTTCTACATTTGTGTTCAGTATGAAATTTAGAGTCTAATATGATCAAATTAATTTTTGGTGAATAGTAAATTATGAACAATGATTTTACGCTTATGATTTGTAATGTGTCCAAATGGATTAATTAACCTCACTTAAGAAATTATTGATATAAATATGCATCTTTATTAAGTAATGCGATTCAATAAAATAGGTAAATAACTATTTCAGAAATTATTAGTCAAGTATTAGTATTTTTGGGTGAATAGTGTTTCTTATTTAAAAAATTAAATTAAAATTATTTAGAAAAATGTTTTTATAAAATTGAGTTCATTTTTGAATTTAGAGCATCGATATTAGGTTAATGTGATTTTTGGGGATTTTTCTGAAAAAATGAACTTTTGGTGAATAGTGAAAATACAATTTTTAGTTTCGGGTGTTTAATGACAACATTAAGGATGAAATAATTATGTAATAATTATAGTCGACTTATTAATAGTAATATAAGGTATTAGGTGTCCCAATTGGCCAATACCATAAGCAAATACCATGGGAAAGCCCATGGTTTTTCCAATACCACCGATGAGGTGTCCCTTGGCCATTAATGACTTGTCCCCTCACTTCTCCTATAAATACCAAGTCTTTACCTCATTAATTTCATTTAGAAATCATCCTCAATGATTTTCGAGTCTCCTTACCTCCCAAGGAGTCCTCCTAAGGTTCCCTCAAGCCTCCAAAGGTCCCGAACATCAAGCTTTTGAAGTTACTCTTCAAGGTAAGGGATCCTTTCACCCTCCTCTTTTAAGTCATGACTTCCTTTATGTTGTTTCTACTAGTTTATATCTCTTTATGTTGAGGTTATGTTCTTATATGTTATCATTACTGTCCATTTCATGTATAATTGATGAGATACCCTTTCCGCTCTCACCAATTTATTTTTCTGAGTTTTTAAGTGACGCTGTAAGGCGACCGAATTTCTCATAAAAGAAATCACATCTTCTTATTTCTTTCTTGTTTCCTTTTAATGTGGTATTTCATTTAAATATCCAAACCATGATCTTATTATGTACCCATACTGTATTATGAATGAGTTTGTAAACCTTCTCCCCTCTCTTTTTAAAGTTTTCTAAAACCATTTTATATAGCTGTTATGCTGTAAAAATTTCGTCTCAAAATTTCGACCTCTTTCTCTCAAGAAAGTCCCATGTTTATTTTATTTGAATACCCAGAACTATTTCGTTTATATGGGTGTTCATAAATATATAAATATGATATATTTGATTCTGGGATTTACATACATATAACCCCCACTCCCTTTCCCTGGGTTATAAATGATATAATGATCTTATTTTTAAGAGCTTTTAAAACATCAAGATTTTGAAATAAAACCCATTTCTTTTATTCTCTATGGGTTATTTATGAAATGTTTGATTATGATCTATGTGGATCACATGAAATTAAAGACATATTAAGGGTGCGCACAGATAGCGCTCCAATGCATTGGGTAAAGAATTAATCTCTAGAGATGACAAGTTTCATGATACCTTGTTAAATAACCTTGGTAATTTTTATGACACTTTGGGGATGGACCTTGGTGATATGTTCATGAATGTATAAATGAAATGTTGAAGCCAAATATTCAAGTTATGTTCTAAGTTATTTTCATTATGATATGCCTATACTTCCATTGCTCATGTCTTTATGTTGTTATTCAAGTTTTTATTGTTTACACAAGTAAATTGATTCCCTTGTTTACCCTTACTGGGCCTTCTGCTCACCCTTTCCTTTAATGTATGTCTCTAGGATATGAGATGCAGTAGTTTTACGTAGTATGAACCTATGATGAAGCCCTACAAGTGGTTTATAAGAATCTTTTATGTTTTATTCATGTTTTATTGTTCCTGATTTCGAAGACACCAGACTTTAAAGATCCTCTGTATGTAAAATGTAATGAAAAGTTATGTATTAAAAAGGCAGGATGCCAAAGTTGGTGTAAAAGGATAGTTTAGTTATTTATGGAAATTAGGAAATGAAAACATTATGAAGAACCCTATAGAAAAGTTTAAATATTGTAAAACTTCTTGGTATTTTAGTGAGTATTGATTAAGTGGTTTATCAAGAAAATACATCCCTATCTTGATACGAGTAGGTAGCGGTGGCTCTGGCACAGATGTAAATAGGGGTAATGCCAAAAACACCGCTATGAGCTAGACTCGAATGAGAAATGGTACACAAAAATGGGCCTTGATGCACTCTTGGTTACGACACTCCAGGGGGATATGTTTGGTTAATCGCAAGATTTTTTTGATCATTATAAAGGAATTATTGAGAAATGTAATTGTTTAAGAATGAGGTTTTAAGAAATAGAATCCTTTATATTTAAAATATTCTTAAATTAAATAAGTTTCCCACTAAGATTTTATTCTAATAGAAAATGGCAGGAAATAGGAGGAACCGTGCAAATGGTGACTACAATGGACCATACGCTGATGGCCCTCCGATGGAAGCCCGGATGGAAACATTCATATGAATGATGAACCAACTGACTGAAGTTATGGGAAATAACTTGAATCAAGTTGAGAGACCGATATCATCGTGAAGGGAACAACATTTTGTTGTGTCCATTATGCATCAATGACCACCAGCCTTTAGTGGATTTACTGACCCATTGATTTCTGAGCCGTGGATCAGCTTCATCGAGAAGATCTTTTCTATGCTCCACTGTTCAGAGCAAGAGAAGGTCACCCTAGATGTCTATCGGTTATAAGGAGAAGCTTATCAGTGGCGGGAACTGATTAATAAACACAGGGACAAGAGTGGAAGTTGAAGCTATGGAGTGGGAAGAGTTCAGAGGAATCTTTTTTAGTAAGTCTTTCCCTCGTTCCATGACAAAAAGAATAGCGAAGGAGTTTCTCGAGCTGAAGCAGAAGGAGAATGAATATGTGGGAAGCTACAAAATGAACTTCACAAGCCTTTCATGATATACCTCTATATTTTTCATGGATATAAATGTTAAGGGTGATATATTGTTCTGTGTACTGAGACCTCATCTTCGGAATAATCTAGCCAACCGAGACAATGATACTATGAGGAGATCGTGCGGAGTGCGATGAAAGTTGAGCTGGAGTTTGGTGAGACACAGTGGTCTCATAATTCCAACGACAAGAAGAGATCGATGGAGACAAGCTTAGGAAGGACCTTCGATCAGGTTATAGGAGGCAAGCAAGTGAAACTTTCCACGTGTAATAAATGTGGGAATAAGCATTCAGGGAACTTCTGGATTGTGAGTGGGAAATTTTACAAGTGTGGAAGAGATGGCCATATTGCGAGGAATTTCCATAGTGAGGTGAAACTTTAAATTCCAAACACTAACGAAAAGGGGAAGATGGTACAAGCCCTACCTGATGTCCAGTTCTTTATGTTTGGAAAAAGTGGGAACTTTTCCAATCATTGTCCAAATCTGAGGGCAGTGGAGGGGAACCACTATCAGCCTCAACAAAGGCCAAGGGATCAATGCCATGCTTTTGCTATCACGAAAGCTGAATTTTAATCTCTTAATGCTGTGGTAGTAGGTAATCTTGTGGTTCTCTCAAAGCTAGCATATAATTTTTTTGATTCTGGTTCTACGCATTCCATTATTTCCTCCAAGTTTGCAAAGAATTTAGAATCAACTCCTGATTTCCTAAAAGTAGAGTTTTCAATTAAGACTCCTTGTGGGATTATCGAAGCATCATCAGTGTTTAGAAAATCTAGTATTTAATTTATTGAGCACAATATTATCGCAAATCTAGTAGTCATTCCCATGATGGAATTCAAAATTATACTAGGGATGGACTGGCCATCAAAGTATAATGCTAAGATCAAATTCAGAAGCAAGGAAATCTCATTAGTCTTAAATAGAAAACCTACAGTAATCTTCCAAGGAGAGATATCTCAAACTCGTCTTTTTCTAGAGAAACCACCTATATCCTTATTTATGTAGTTGATCAGTGAATAAGAAGAAAAATATGAGATTTTAAGGATAGAAACTATCCCCATCATCTAGGAATTTGTTGACGTATTTCCTGGGGAGTTTCCTGGAACTCCCCCAGAAAGAGAGGTAGAGTTCTCAATTGAACTCATACCTAGATCTCATCCGATATTAAAGACCTTGTATAGGATAGAAAATGTGGAGTTGGAATAATTAAAGAAACAACTCCAAGATCTTTTGAAGAAGGGATTTATCCGACCGAGTGTGTCTCCTTGGGGAGCACCTGTTCTCTTTATAAAGAAGAAGGATGGATCGATGCAGCTATGCATTGATTATAGAGAACTGAACAGGATCACAGTAAAGAACAAATACCATATACCAAGAATTGATGACATATTTGACCAACTTCATGGGGCTCAATTCTTCTCTAAGATTGATCTTCGTTCTGGTTATCATCAATTGAGGGTGAAGAAAAAAGATATTACAAAAAATGCCTTCCGATCAAGATATGGGCATTATGAGTTTGTTGTAATGCCCTTAGGAATAACTAATAAACCTGTTATTTTTATGGATATGATGAATAGAGTCTTTAACTGCTACCTTGATAACTTTGTGGTAGTTTTTATTAATGATATTATGATATATTCCAAAATTCGCGAGGAGAATGAGGATCAACTAAGGGATATTTTGCAAACTCTGCAGAAGGAGAGGCTTTTTGGGAAGTTCATAAAATGTGAATTTTGGTTACAACAAGTTTATTTCTTGGGGAAAATTGTAACCAATGAAGTAATCACAGTTGACCCTGCAAAGAAAAATGTTGTAGAGGAGTGGCCCCAACCTACAACAATAACTGAGATTCGTAGTTTTCTTGGATTAGCAGGATATTATAGGAGGTTTGTGAACAAAAATTCATGACTTTATAATACATTAACCAAGTTAACTCTAAAATGGGTCATATTCATCTGGATAATGGAGTGTGAGGAATGTTTCCAAGAACTGAAGAAGAGATTGGTTACTACACTCATGTTAACTCTGCCCTCAAGTGAAGAAGGATTCGTTATTTTTAGTGATTCATCACTAAAAGGGATTGGGTGTATCCTCATGAAAAATGACAAGGTCATGGATTATTCATCTCGATAGTTGAAGAATCATGAGAATAATTATTCTAAGAATGATCTGGAGCAGGTTGCGGTCATTGTTGCTCTGAAGATATGGAGGCGCTATCTTTACGAGGAGAAATGTGATATATACACAGACCATCAAAGTTTGAAGTATATTTTCACACAAAAGGAATTGAAAATGAGGCAAAAGAGATGTTTGGAACTTCTTAAAGACTATGATTTTTTCAATTCATTATCATCCTGGAAGAGAAAACAAATTTTCTGATGCATTAAGAAAGAAAGACCCAGTTGTTCTTTCCATGATGCAGATTCAAAGAGATCCATTGATCAATGACCTAGTAAAGTTGGACATAGGAATTATAAGAGGAGGGACATCATCGAACCTAACCCAAATTATTTGTCAACCATCATTACTATATAAGATCAAGAAAGAACAGAAAGAATATGCTTTGTTATAGAAAAGGTTTGAGGCTATAAAGGATGAGATGTTTTCTGAGTTCAATATTGATCAAGAAGGTGTACTGAAATTTCATTCAAGACTATGAGTTCAATCTATTCTAGAAGTAAAGAAGGAGTTGATGGATGAAGCTCATATATCTACATTCTCTATACATCCTGGAAGCACAAAAATGTATATGGCCCTTCGTGATCATATTGGTGGGATAATATGAAAAGGGAGATTGCTGACTACAATTCATGGTTCCAAGTATGTCAACAAGTGAAGGCAGAGCGACAAATTTCTAAAGGGGTATTGCAACCACTACTCATACCAGCATGGAAGTGGGACAATATCACTATGGACTTTGTCACTGGTCTTCTAATAAGTTCCAAAGGAAACTATTTGATATGGGTTATTGTGGACCGTCTCACCAAGACTGCCCATTTTATCTCCATTCAAGAAGATTTCTCTCTTGATCAACTTGACAGTATTTACATGAAGGAAGTGGTAAGGATTCCTGGAGTTCTACTCTATCTTGTATCTGATCATGATCCAAGGATCACATCAAAATTATGGAGAAGTATTCAACATTATCTGAGCACTTAATTGAATTTCAGTACAGCCTATCACCCCCAAACTGATGGCCAATCTGAAAGGACTATTCAAACACTCATTGACATGCTGAGAATGTGCTGAATGTAATCTAAGGGTGGATAGGATCAATATATCTATTTAGTTGAGTTATCTTACAACAAAAACTTCCACTCGAGCATTCAAATGGCACCCTATGAATCTCTATATGGGAAGCAATGTGGAACTCCAACTTGTTGGGACGAAGCTGGTGAGAGAAAGCTTCTTGGGACTGATCTTGTGCAAGAGATGACAGAAAAAGTCCATGCCATCCAACAAAACATTAAGGATGCTCAAAGTAGGAAAAAGAGCTATGCCAAAAACCATCGAAGGGACTTTGAGTTTGATGTCGGTGATAAGGTCTTTCTTCAAATTTCACTTTGGAAGACAGTCACGAGGTTTGGGAAGAAAGGGAAGCTCAACCCTTGGTACATTAGCCCCTATGAAATCCTTGATCACGTGGGAGTAGTTGCCTATCGGCTTGCACTTTCTCCAAATTTAGCATAAGTTCATGATGTCTTCCATGTATCCCTCTTGAGGATATACATACCTGAACCTTCACATGTACTAAACCTAGAGGTGGTACAACTCGAACATGACCTCTCTTATGAGGAGCAGCCGATGGAGATCTTAGATCATAGAGACAAGGTTATACACAACAAGACTACCCACCTTGTTAAGGTGTTGTGGAGGAACCAAAAATATGAAGAAGCCACGTGGGATCCAGAAGATTCTATGAGGAAGAAGTACCCACACCTTTTTTACTCTAAGGGTAGAGTTAAAAATTTCAGGGAAGAAATTTCTTAAGGGTGGAAGAATGTATCGACCCAAATTTTTAATAAATTTTATTTCCTAATTTTGTGTGTTATTAATTTTATACTAAACAAAACTATTTAATTTAATAAAATGAGTATAATTAAAATGAGATCATTGGGTTTCAACCGTTATATGACCATTGGTCAATATGACTATTGGAAACTAAATGTTACAATTATTTTCTATAAATACAAGTTATCTTGGTCAATATAGAAAGAATACTTGATGGCCCCATCCAGTAGTCTCGGGCCGATCAAAGCCCATATGACGGAACATGGGAAGGAGGTAGCACCACTGGGCTTTACTCTAGATGAAACCCAAGTCGAACTTCATCGTGTGAAGCTGGAACAGAATCGCCTTCCTGATAAGTTCAAGCTGATAGAATCCACCACTCAGGAAATGTTGGTCGAGCCGTCCCAAGATTCTATCACCTTAGCACACCTTACACTTAGGTCCTATGATGGTGTTATAAGGGGCTATGTAACGAGACCGTAACTGCCTTATGTAATCTTTTAAGATAAATAAAATTGTGATTTCTTCTTATGGTGAGGTTTGTGAATTTTCAAAATGTCCAGATTATTATAGGATGTATTTTATTGATGTTTAGAAAAAAAGGATATTTTATAATATTTATTTAAACCCTAAATAATTAATAATGTGTAATTATTTTTATAAAATGGTCTTCTATAGTAGTGTTCAGAAAGAAATTTAGAGTCCAATAAGATCAAATTAATTTTTGGTGAATAGTAAATTAAGAATAGTGATTTTATGCTTACGATTAGTAATGTGACCAAATGGATTAAGTAACCACACTTAAGAAAGTATTGATATAATTTAGGCACCTTGATTAAGTAATGTGATTCAATAAAATAGGTAAATAACTGTTTTAGAAATTATTAATCAAGTATTAGTTTTTTCGGGCGAATAGTGTTTTTATTTAAAAATTTAAATTAAAAATATTTAGAAAATTATTTTTATAAAATGGAGTTCATTTTTGAATTCATAGCATCAATATTAGGTTAAGGTGACTTTTGGGGATTTTTCTGAAAAAAATGAATTTTCGGTGAATAGTGAAAATACAGTTTTTAGTTTCGGGTGTTTAATGACATAATTAAAGATGTAATAATTATGTAATCATTCTGGTAGGCTTATTATTAGTAATATGAGGTATTAGGTGTCCTAAGTGGCCAATACCATGGGGAAATACCTTGGGAACACCCATGGTTTTTCCGATACCACCGATGAGGTGTCCCTTGGCCATTAATAACATGTCCCCTCACTTCTCCTATAAATACCAATCCATTACATCATTCATTTCATTTCCAAATCCTCTTCAACAAAGTTCTGGTCTTTTTACCTCCCAATGGGTCCTCCCAAGGTTCCTTCAAGCATCCCATGGTCCCAAACATCAATATTTAGAAGTTACTCTTCAAGGTAAGGGATCCTTTCACCCTCCTCTTTTAAGTCATGACTTAATTTATGTTGTGTCTTCTAGTTTCCATATCTTTATATTTAGGGTATATTATTATATGTTCTAATTACTATCTATTTCATTTATAATTGTTGAGATACCCTTTCTGCTCTCATCAGTTTTTTTTTTCTGAATTTTTAAGTGACACCGTTAGGTTGCCAAATTTCTCATAAAAGAAATCGTATCTTCTCTTTTCTTTCATGTTTCCTTTTCATGTGGTATATCGTTCAAATATACATACCATGATATTATTTTTTACCCATACTGTATTATTAATGAGTTGGTGAACCATTTACCCTATCTTTTCCATGTTTTCTAAAACCATGTTATATAGCCGTTATGCTGCAAAAATTTCGTCTGAAAATTTCTATCTCTTTTTCTCAAGAAATTCCCTTGTTTATTTATGTGAACACACAAACCTATTTCATTTCTATGGGTGTTCATAAATATATAAAGATGATATATTTGATTCTAGAATTGAAATACATATAACCCCCACTCCCTTTCCAAGGGTTATAAATGATATAAGGATCATGTTTTTAAGAGCTTTCAAAACGTCATAGTTTTCAAATGAAACCCATTTATTTTATTCTCTATGAGTTATTTATGAAATGTTTGATTATGATATATGTGGCTCACATGAATTTAAATACATGTTAAGGGTGCAACCAGATATCACTCCAATTCATTGGGTAAAGAATTAATCTCTAGAGATGAAAATTTTCACGATACCTTGTTGAATAACCTTGGTAATTTTTATGACACCTTGTGGATGGACCTTGGTGATATGTTCATGAATGTCTAAATGAAATTTTGAATCCAAATATTCAAGTTATGTTCAAAGTTTTTTTCATTATGACATTCCTATAATTCCATTCCTCATGTCTTTATGTTGTTATTCAAGTTCTTATTGTTAACACAAGTAAATTGATTCCCTTATTTACCCTTATTGGGCCTTCTGATCACCATTTCCTTTGATGTATGTCTCCTAGATATGAGATGAAGTATTTTTATATAGGATAAACCTATGATTAATCCCTAAAAGTGGTTTATAAGAATGTATTATGTTTTATGGAAGTTTTATTGTTTCTTATTTCCAAGACACTAGAATTTAAAGATCCTCTATATGTAAAATGTAATGAAAAGTTATGTATTAAAAAGGTGGGATGCCATAATAAAAATCATTAATCAGCTTCAAGGTAGTCAAGAATATCCAATATAATTTATCCAAATCAATCATGTATTATTCCAAAAAAACACAACCTTGGTATCAGAACCATATCATGGTTTATCTTTCTCTCAACCATATATTTTCCAAACATTTAACCTCCTATGGGGTCAATTTTCTTAGTTCCACACAATCTCAAGTCCTTAATGAAATAGTACTATAGTACAATCCTTATATACTCTATAATTCTTATAACATGTATATCATTAATACAATACTCAAATGACGCTATACTTTAATAACAACTTAAGAAATCTAATCATTCCTATTCATCTGCGTTAGTATCAAAACATTATTATTATCCAATAGCAGTATTTGGGGTATACTTTTATGATTTGTATATTGATTCATGTAGTGTCGTAAATCCTTGTAGATGAAGCATTGTACATTTGAAACTTTTTTCTTACCCCTGAAATCACGTACTTGGTGTCCTTTTTCTCCACACTTATAAAAAACTCCCATTCCCTTTAAACATTTAAAAAGGTGATTCTTTCCAAAGTTATCACATATGGGAAAATCCCTTTTTTCCCTCTTCCCTTTATTTATCTTTCTCTTCTCCATCCTTTTCTTCTCTTTCTTCCATTCAAAGCCATAAGACTTGGAGAATTATTTACTTATCTTATTAACACATGATACTATTTCTTCATATGTTGAGAATACATTGGAGACTATTTCCCTTCTAAATATTGGCTTAATACTATGAAAGATATGATCCTTCTTACTCTTTGGATCATACGTATTGCTGGAGTTCACATTCCTTCTATTGGGCACCATTTCTATAAAATGGAAGACACTAGGTCAGTTTATGAATTGTAATGAATAATTCCAAACTTGTAAAATACCTAATGTAAATTGAACAGTTTTTGGATATCATCCATAATAATAAAAATATTTTCTTTCAGAAGGTATATACTTGTAAATCCTTCCAAATTATTTGTAATGAAAATGATAATTATCCTAATCATATCTCCTGGGAGTTTCGTAAACAAGAGTGCAGCAAGGCCCATTGTCGTGCACCAATTCTCATTTGAGTCTAGCTCAAAGCAGTGTTTTTGGGTTTTACCCCTAGGTACATCTATGCTAGATCCGCCTCTACCTGCTCATATCTAGATAAGGATGTATTTTCTTGGAAAACTCATAAAATATCTAAAGTACCAAAATTCTAGGAAATTCTTTTACACTAATCCTCAAAATCTATCTTAGATCTATGTTCTCTAATAAGATTTTATCTAAATATAGTTTCCAAGGATTGTACTAAAATTCCTCCGATACCAACTATAACATCCCAAACCTAGATTCCCAGATTCGATGCATTGTTTTAATACATTGACATGATTACAAGGAACCAAGTCCCGAAATAACGATCAGTTTAGCAGTCTTGGAAAATAGATTACATACATGAACATTACATTAAACTTTCTAACATACAAAAAAAAAATTAACCTTTTGAGAGCTTCATTGTTACCTTAGCTTAACCTTTCATCTCAAACAAAAAAACACTTCTTGGGATCCTGCAAAAATAAAACATAAGAAAAAGGTGAGCTCAGATGCTCTGTAAGAGTAAATAATTTAGCGGAAGCTATAAACATTTAAGGCAAGATGTGTAATAAAAAAATAGCCTTTTAAACATAAAAATGAACATAATATAGAAAAAATAAATCAAAAATTACCATATTAACATGAACATGGATATTCTACTAGTCGAATAATAATGAGATTGAGGAATAAACCCTTACCTTGCACTTTCCTTTAGTCAAGGGTACATTTAACCTCATGTATAAATACAGTAGTATGTTATTAAATTATAACAGAACCATATTAATATTAATTATATAATAAATTATTCATTTATGACTTTATACTAACCATTTCATAATAATTTCCATGTTAAATTAACATTTCAGGTAATAATCACATTCTTTATCGCACATGTTTTAACATGTTACAATTGATTGTATCACTTATATCATGATTTAAATAAATCCAGAATATAAAACATGATTTATATATAATACAAATTTAGAATATAAATACGTATAATAGACATATATATGAAATGGAAAACACCATTTATGAAGATGGTAGTCTACACGTACACATAAACACCGTTTCCATTTTCACATCGTATTGAACGGATCTAGGTGAATAAGATATATGTAAGTACAAAAATACATACATATATATATATATATATATATCCAGTAGAATTATTATGTCATATATTACATACTTATTAGCAATATATATTTTTATAATCGTCGATGAATGGTGAATGTGGAAATGAATCTCATCGCGTCGTGGAGACGGTAATCCGTACGTACGCGCGAGCGAAAATATCATTATTTTGATATTAAAATAATATATAATTGGATGGTATATCAAATATACTGAATCATTATAATATTATATTTATTATTTACATCAATTACACATCATAATTATACCCATCAAAATAATAATGTATCGAATAACAATTACACTACGGCGTGGAGGCGGTAAGCCGTACGTACGCATGTTTGGTGAAATTTCATTCAAAGGATGGATATAATAATGAATATGGTTATAAAATATTTATAATAACATCATAGTATATAGATAATACTGGAGTTTTTATTTTATAACAGAAACAACAAAGAAAGAGGAAGTGGAAGAAGGAAAGAACTTGAAAGAGGTGATGAAATATTTACCTCTTCTTCGGGTTCTTCCATTTGATTCAATCAAAAGGGATACTTAGTTTGGATTTATGACTAAATTAAGGCCTCTAGGATGAAGGGAGGATAGTTGGGAGTATATTTGAATAGTTATTGGACGAGACTAATGGCTTTTTAGGTGTTAATTTTAGAGAAGGGGAAGTGCCCTTTTATAAGAGGGGTGAGAGGCACCTTAGGAAAAGCTAGAAATATTATTTTATATAAATATCGTTTTCGGTTTTTAATGGATAAAAAATGAATTATTTAATTTTTAAGTTGGGTATGGGTCTAAAACAACTCAACCAATAGGTTTGAGATAGGTTTGGTCACTATATTAACTTTATCTTTTAGATTTGACTCTAAGTTAAATAGTTTGACATTTACCATGACTCTTTGTATTTTTTTATTATATTGTTAATGAACTTACTATATACATTTAAGAGAAAAAAAGTGGTTCATTAATTATACACCTATAATTATATAATTCTTTTGGCTGACCTAATATTTTTAGGATTAGAATATCAATTAATAATATAATATTTTCTTAAAAAACTCTTTTGTGTCAATTTTTCCACTATTTGGTATTTTATTTTTTCTAAATTCATAACAACATTATTACATGGAAAAAAATTCATATAACCAACCCTAACATGTAATATTGACCTATAAAATTAGTTTAATTCATAAAAAGTCTCAAGTTACATTTATTTGGAAATTTATAATATCAAATATTTTAATATTTTATTAATTTAGTAATTACTGCATCATCATTTTGTCATAAATAAATTAAATTATTTAATGTCTAAAAACTATATATAAAATTTCATTTTGTAGGAAATAATTTTTTCTTTCCAAAGAATATTTATAGTCGAAAATATGACTTGTATAACCGCATGTAAAAATTGATTTACTAAAAGATATTTGTTTATGTCATTTTTGTCTTTACTTTAAGTTATTTAAAATAAAGTGTCATTATCATTCATATGTGGCTCCATGGGGTCCCAAAATCGACGCATGGATGCCCATTTTTGGACATGACTCGTCCAATAAAGTTAGGACAAGTGATAAGTTAATTTTGTATTATTATAAAATTCCCTTTACCTTGAATTACCCTATTTACCTTTAAGTGCGGTAAATAAAAGTCAAAAGTTACTATTTATCAAAAACTATTTTAATCATATTGAAAAAAATATTACTTATAGATATCAACCGTGTCTCTCAAATTTCTTAAATTCAATTCATATAAGTGGTAAAATTAATTTTTATGAAAATTTGCAAATGCTCCTAGGAGGTGTGTAAAAGACGATAAAAAGTTCGATAAAATTTTTATATATCTAAAATTATTATAAGATGATTCCAATGAATTAAATTTAAATTATATAGTTATTATGTATTTTTTTTCCTAAAATAAATTTAAACAAAATAAATAATTATTTTAATAAAAAGTCGGTTTTAAACAATAACTCAGTGTTTTTCACTATTCACCAAAAATTGAAAGTTTTTAGAAAAAAACCAAAAAATCACCCTAAGCTAAATTCAAAATTACGAATTCAAAAATGAATTCTATTTTAACAATTTCAAAAAATATAATTTGAATTAATAAATTTAAAATTAATTCTCGTTGTCAAAACCACAAAGCATATTTTTAAGAAATAGTAACTATCAAAAGATTGATACTTGTTTATATCCAATCTCAAAGTGAAATTACTTAAAATGACCATCATTGAATTAAATGGTAAATATATAATCTAATTATACTTACAAACCATTTAAATGTATAATTATACACTATAAATTATTTTCATTAAAAAAGTTGTTTTTAGTTAAAATATAGTATTTTTCACTATTCACCCAAATATGAAAGTTATCAGAAAAACACCAAAAATTTATTGAGACTAAGTTCTTATGTCCCGATTGTAAAGAAGAAGTTTATTTTGTAAAAATGAATATATAAAAGTTTCAAATATTTTATTTGAAAAGGGTCCGGCATTAAAAGGTGGTAAAATTGCATTTTTTTGAAAAATACTTCTTTTTTCTGAAAAAAATGTATTTATTCTTACATTATGTCCAAGAAACTCATAATATGGATTATAAAATTATAAAGATTATATAAAGTTAAAAATTAAGTTAATACTATTCATAACCGCTTTTAAATGGCTAGTTTGGTAAGTCTTGGTGCACTTGAACTCAGTGTTGCGTGTAGTGCAAGTTATTGAATTACTTTAAAGAAATAACATACTATGAAATCTTGGGGTGTTACATTTATAGCGTATAAGAGTTTTATTATCTCTAGAAAATGAGTCAAAATATCCCCTTTAAAATTTATTATGTTGATTTGATAATGTTTCCTTTATTAATGAGTGAATAAAAATACATTCCATAAGTATTTCATCGTTTTTCAAGGGTGAAAATGGTGCTGTAATGTTTGAATTCCATCTCAAAATCCCTAATTGAGAAAAATTACATCATCTTTCTTTGTTTTTTAGAACCAAAATTCAAATGATATAATTTTTTATATTCGATTATCTAAGAGAGAAATTCTTTTATTTTTAATTTTAATTAATATTCAAAAAAATCTATTTCAGTAGTGTTAGTATCAGTTATATTATTTAATCTGCATCGGCTTTATAATCATGAAACTTTGTTACTTGGGTTACTATTCTTTGATTGTATTTATAATTTAATGGTAATATCTCTTATAAAATGTGTATAAACTATGTAAAAAATGTGTAAAATGTGTGTATAATCAGGAATAACATGTTTCATAACCTGTTCATGCTCTAGAAATTTCATCATTTAACAACCTATTTTTTATTTAGTGTTCATGGATTAAAATATGGGTATAACTAATTTTTTATAATTTATAAAATTTGCATGAAATAAAATCTATGTATAACTAATATTTCATAATTTTCAATCTACTTCCCATAAATAGTTATTTTAATTTTTAATCAGTGTATAAATAGTTTATTATTATATTTTTTAACATGAAATCACTATATAATATTAGTTGAATATTCAGAAATATGTCATAACACATGAGTGCATTTCTCATATAAACCATGTGAGAAACCGAAAAATGAAGGTACAATAGAAGAATTTATAATATCTAGTGAAGCATAAATCTAGACCTGTTTCTTAGCATATAGTTTCAATTTAACAAAAAACCCATGGGTGAGAAATCCATAAAATCATATAATCAAACCAAATTTTAAATAATTCTCACCTAACTTCGAAATCCCTCAAAAATTATAAAATGACTAATCATATCCATATATCAATTCCCAAATCTAAAAAACCTATCTTCACTCAATTTGATCTTATAGACATCCTTCATATGAACATATAACATAATACTTGAATTAAAATACTTCTCAAACATCTCAATAGATTCAACCCAAAGCGTCATATCCAGACTACCATACTTCATCTTCTACCATATTTAATACACATTTCGGAACAATCTAGTTTCTAGTGTGACCCAAAACCAATCCAAAGTTCTTAATAGTTAAAAGGAAACCTTGTCCTCTTCAAATACTTCCTCATCTTCATCAATATAAGCTCTAATTAGGTATCTCATTACTTCCTTCCACTCAAATTTCATTAAGGAAACATCCTAAGTGATAAAAATAAAGGAAGTTTTTTTTGGATCATACTAAGACAATGATCCTTCATGGTGCATTTGGGATGGGGAGAGTAATTATTTAGTGATGGTAAGTGGATTAGTGAAACGCGTGATAAGATGATGGATTGTTTGGTGGATGAAAAATACAAGGAATAAGCTTCAGTAGACCACTCAAATCTTGGTAGTGGGACACTGGGATTTAATTTCTCTAATTAATGGGGGTAACCTCATTAGAATATTATAAAAATCCTAATGAACTTTTAATAGAATTTTGGTGTGCCACCAGAATTCTTTTAGAGGTCTCTTAGGAATGTAGAGGACACATGTAAATTTTTTTAATATAGTTTAAGTAACATATTTTAACAATCAATAATTTTAACCCCCAAAAGGGTTCCTTTAGTCCTTGTTTATGTAGTACAATTAGGGAAAATAGGAAAAACAAAAAATCACCAATAAACTGTCAAACAAGAAATAAAATCTTTCAATCATGTCGACCACCTGATGTCATCCACAACACCATTTTTATAATATAATTAATCATGTTATGGCCAGAATCATTAACAAATTTATCTCTATGAAAATCCCACCCATTATTCAAAAATGTAAAACCACACTGAATTTTTAACAATATTATCAAACCAATTCATCACATCCAAGGCCACTAAAGCATAATCAATCATAAATTCACTCATATAACATAGGGGATACATCATCATTACATAGTTAAAAATATAATAAATATGAATCCTTAATATATGGTTAAAATATCATGGAATGAAATAATTTATGAGATCCCACATAGTATGCTCCTGTTGAAGGGAAATCATAATTCTAGAATTACAAGATTATTGGTAACATCCTTTAAATACTTCATTTTCATATTTTAGAATTATAATATTCTTTATGCACCATTTATAAATTACACATTAAAGGTTATTTAACTGTGTACATATGTCTAAAGAATAACTTTAACACTTTACTATATCATAATTTTCAACAAGATCATTAAATAATTAATAAGTGTGTCATTATTCACATAGCATGGACAATAATTAATATAGAATTTATCACATCATGCTCAAATCATTTTTAAATTTTTAAATATTATACATGTTATCTATATTAATTGTTTCATATATAAAAAGTAACTTATCAATTAAGTAATGTGAAATTAATTCATTTTAAGAATGTTATTTGATAGGAATTCATCCAAATGTGTATCGTTAATTCCTTGTTCTGAACTTAACATTTCTTCATGATTTATATTTTCTTCTAAAACCATAAATACTATTATTAGAAGTATAATAATTTGGATTGTATCATCAAATGGAATGGAAATATTTGATCTTCTCTTTATTTCCCAATTTTAAATCATCTCAATAGAATCATCACAATTTTATACAGTTTACATTAGCTCTCACTCATTCAGTTTGGTTTGTTCTTTTGGTTTAATTTTTTTTTATAATTCAAATTTCTTAGTTTTGATTTTTTTTGTTTTTTATATTTAAATATATTTTATTAAGATCAATCTAATTCAATTTATCTTGGTTTATTATAATTTAATTCATTTCTATTGTTTCTTTATTTCATTGTATTTCCCAGAAAAAGGAATTGAATATCAATTTTTGTGTTCCTTGCACTACCTCGTTTTCTACAAGTAGGAAAAAGTGAGATGATATTGTGGTAAATAGAGACACTTAGGAGATGATTGTAAGTATATTTCATTTTATTTCATTTTTAACTAAATTTAATTCTTATTATTAATTTATCATTTTAATTTATGTTATATATCATTTAATAGATTACTTTGGAAGAATTAGTAGAAAGAGAGTCTGACAATTTGGGCCCAAATGATAATCTGCATCTGGCATTAGGAGATGAACATCATAGAAGAGTGAAATGTTGACCTAGGAAGAAGATTGTTCTATCTAGATACTAGTCTTATGAAATCATTTCTTCAAGTACCAATACTGTTATGGTCATAGTGGAACAAATGAATGCCACAGTAAAATAAGAAACTCAAAAATCACAAGAATATTGTTAACATGAAAAGATGATAATTGAATAGGTGATGAAATACATGTATTCTCTTTCTTATTCACTTCCACCATAAGTGTATACCATAATTGATTCTTTTTTATGTTGATACATTCTATTTATGTAGATTCCTTTTCTCTTATTGGGGTTGATATTGATGTTGATGCCCTTGTCGATGTTGTTACTAATGTTGATGCTTCTATCAATTTTCATGATCGTGATGATGTTTACGGTTTGATAAGTGGTGGTAGTTTTTCTATAGTAGGCGTGAATTTGGATTATCATGATTCTGATGATACTGATATTAAGGCTCACTTCTGATGTAAATCATATTTTTGGTTTATTTATATGTTTAATTTTATTATTTAGTTATGTTTTATTAATATTATATTGAATTTTATTTTGGTCCTTCTATCTATTTTTTTTACATATTGAATTATTATATTATAGTGTCTATTTATTTCTTTAGGAGTGGCAAGGAAGATTTATATTTTTCTTCATGGTGGATAAATCCATAGCCATGGTTGGAAACCATGGAAACATACCAATATCCATGTTTTCCACCATGGAATTACACTTATATCCATGATTTTTAACGATGGATATATTATAGTGTGGAGGAAGTAATATCCATAGTTTAAAATTTTTTCAATAGGTGTACTGCCATGGGGGAAACTATGGCTATTGGTCTATTTCCATAGCTTCCGATAGTGGATATAAAATACCTAAGAATTACATATAACCATAGTTTTAAATTGTGGCCCTATTTCTAAGCCAATAGGATCCATAATCCAAAAAATCGTGGAAATTACATATATATATGGTTTTGTGGCCTCTAGACATGGTTATAAACCATGGAAACAACCTGATTTTTTAGTAGTGTGTTTTTTGTAGCTTTGAGATTGATTTTAGCAAGATTGTACTTCTCCCTTTTCTTATTTTTCATCCATGATGTACTTTGTTGGGTTGAGGTATAAGATAGACTCTTTTCTCACTTCTCATCACTCGTAGGGTAATCATACTCATTTGCCTCTTTTGATAAGGAGTATCTATTTTCCAATAGAATCAAGTTGGGTTTCCTTATATTCATCACCCTTTGACATCCCGATGGTTATCACCATTTATTATCTCACTAAAATCAATATCTTTTTGAAAAAAATTAGTGAAATGAAAGAAATATCTGTAGAAATAGTTTTTTCTATGAGTTGAAGGATATCACCCCATTTTTATTTTCCAACTTTTAGGTGTTTTCTAGTTCAAATAACTCCTCACCTCTTCATAGTAGTACATATGGTGGCTAAGAAATCCACATAAATAACATTTCATAATATGAATGATTTTATCTCTTTCATTTCACAACATGTTTCTAGCCTTCAGAGAGATCCTCGGTTAATGATCAATACTTAATGATTGAGAATTGTTTCCTTCCCTTTGATATTTTGTTATTGGAGCTATCTTTTCTCATGAAATTAGTTCCTTAGTGTTAACACCAGAATCAACAACATTTTAATTCAATTTTTATGATTTTTAGTTTATTTTTTCTTTTAATGACTTTACATTATAATTGATTCCACTTTTACCTATGAATCTATGTATTTTTTCATTTATAAATTTCTTGACACATTTAGAGCCTCATTGTTTCCTTTCCAAAAATTATCTATCTGAGAACCATTTCATATACAAATTTTTCTTGAAATCACTAGATTTTATTTCAAATATAAGCTTACTTCTCGGAGTAACCAATTATTCTTCCAGAGATCTAACCCTCTTTGATTTTTTCCTTCAGAATGTCATTAATACTATCAATCATTTTGGATATATTGAGTTTAAAATAAATTAAATATTCTGAGTTTTCATGACAATGTTTTTTATGTTCTAACTCTTTCTATAGTAGATATTTCTCATCTTCAAGCAGCTCGGCATATTCAAAAGACTACTTCAAGAAATAAACAATTTATTAGTTTGTATTTTCATTTTTTTGATATTAATCTCATAGAGAACCCCATTAAATTCCACCTTGATATCAACCGGACCCTCTGGTTTATTTTCTTACTCCAATACAAATTATTCCTTTTCAATTTTATTCATCATATAATATTCTATATCTAACTTGAATAATGTTTCAAGATCATACAAATATTATGCATCATCATATTCTTATTTCATCACCAAGAAATTCTTTTGAAACATATTTTTGGATAAATTCCATGATTTGAAGTCTCATTTAGGAGTGAACCTCCTTTATGTCTTCTATACAATCCCTTATTCACCATTATAATCATAAAATCTTATTAGGAACCTTGCTATAATTTCCCCAACAATATCACACCAGAAAAAACCAAGGGTGACTTTCATTCAAATCTAACTTTTCCATTTTTAAACTTTATTTGCAACATATATAAGAATTCATCACATATATCTTCTTCCTCATCTTATCCTTTATAAATTTTATTTTTTTCATAGCTTTAAAATGAAACTTCTTATTTGACTGACAATATGTTTATTGTGGCTTGAAACTCAATTCATATGCAATCAGACTTCTTCACAAGTCATCTAGTGAGAGTTATTCCAAGTCTAATTCCTTAAGAGTTTAAACCTTTGGATTTTAGTGTAGTACAAAACATAAAAATATATTCATTTGAATATTAAAATATTTTATTTATTTGTTGATTCTCTTAAAATATCCAAAAATATCAGTGATTTGATTGAAGAATCCTTCAACGTTTTTAGATGTGAATGTTTTCTGATCAATGGACTTATTTTATAGCACTTAAGTTTGGCATACTTTATATTATTTACACCTTCATATATGTTGGTCAACATGTGGACTTACCAATATTGTAACTCATCAATTTCATATATATCTGATTTGATGGAGCTCCATATAAATCATTTTATTATTTGGAATCATTATTGATTAGCTTCATGTCTACTTCAGTCATGGAATGTTCTTATATATCACTAACTTGAATCCCATTTATTATAGTATATAATCACTCTAACCCAAAAGATTTTAAAATTTATCTCATTTTTTTCTTTTAGATTTTATAGATTTTTCCATTAAATGGAGGAATTCCTTTAGAATTCACTTTGTCCACCATGTTAATGATATTTAGATTAGAAATTAAATGCATTTAACCTCATCTATGATACCCCTTATTGCTACCTAATAAACCCTGAGAGTGGAGGGGTGAATAAGATTTTGATATTTTCTCACATTAGGGATCTTGTTCTCTAGTAGGCAGGATCTCATTAGACTTATCATATTTATTTTGACATCCAACAAAAAAACAAATAAAAAAATGAAAAAAATTCACAACAATATTATTTTCTTCATTACTAAAGACTTTTCCAAGGAGTATACACACAGTGTTATATCGATATACTAGAATCAACTAAAATTCACTAGTTTAATGTATAAAATTATTATTTTATTGTCACTCTATGTTAGTATTACAAATTTTACAATTTTATTCAAGGAAAGAACACTTCCTTAATTGAATCACTTTTTTTTAATCCTTCTATTCTCACTACTTCAGAAATAAGTATTCTTGGTTTATCAAAGAATAGGTTTCATATGTCACAAACTCTCCTTCCAAAGGTAACCCTCATGTGTCATCAAAGAGGGAATATAGAAAATTTCTCCTAATTTTTGCTTTTATTAGGCCCTGGGTTGGAGACTAGCATGCAGGGTACAATAATCACTCATATGGAAGGAATTTACCTCAATAATAATTAAAGAATAATTAGATAGAATGAATATACACCAAGAAAATCTATCACATGATATAAGAGAAAAACCAAACCGTCCTAAAATGCATGAAATATATCAAAAATACAAATAAAAATATCTAAGTAAATACTAAGAGAAGACAAGTCCTATGATAGTGCTTCAATAAAAGCTCTAATATCCAACCTGGTGATGTCTAAATTGGTCTTCAAAATCATCCTAGAAACATTAAAAATAGTTTATATATACGTAGGTTGATAAAAAAAATATACTCACTAGGATCATACACAAGGTCTCTTATTCAAATGAAAAATAACATACTAATGTTCCAGTAAAAAATAATAGAATTAACAAGCATTTAAACTGAAGAAGTAACCAATATAAACCTCATCATGGCATGCTCTCCAAATTAAAAATATAAATTAGTAACATTGTATCAAAAAAATATAAAACAGAGGTTATCTGCAACTTCTACCCTACTGATTTTATTCTCTAACACCAAAACCTTAAAATTTATGTGATCCCATCCCTTCCATGAATATATCATCACATATCCATCCATCTTTTTTGTGGGTCACATCACATCCCTACCTACCCCACCCTCACAAGTTCTGTCATCTGGTGTAAGAATCAGTCATCATCATATCATAAACTCATACATATGACCATTATTGTGGGTTATCATGAACATGAAGGATATAAACTGCATGAACTCCTCCTACCATGCAGTACACCATCACATATCACATCATTTTTATCACTGGGTGGTCTCCAATACCAACTCATTGTCACCAAGTAAATCACCAACACCAACCCATTTCTATATAATTACTACTAAATAATGATTAGGGAAAAATGGGTAGTCATCCATGAAATTCACCACCAACTTGGATGTTAGGGAAAACACTCAGAACCTAAACATTTTAGAGTTTTTAAGTTTATACCTCTTAGTTGGGATGTATGTAAAAAACATTAATATATAAGGTTGACAAATATCATACAATACTAAACATATGGGTAGATATAAACATAATGATAATAATTTATAAAACCACCAATGCACCTCATAACCCCCATCATGACCTATGCCACCACTAAATTCATTACGCCACACAACCAAAAATCATAGTCTCACAACATCCACTTTTAATTAAATGATCATCCATTTCTATAAATTTACCAATTAAAATACAAAATTAGTTCATTAGGATTCAATTAAATAAATCAATTCTTTCATATTAGATTTCATCCTCCAATTCATTTATTTACAAACCCATGTCATTTATCATTTTATTCATTTAATCCAACAACCACATGTCAATTTTATCCCACCCTAATTTAATTTCAATCATGAGATTTTATTTTTTCATTCTAAATTCACTCCATATCTAACCCAGAAAATAAAAAAACACAACACATAATAGTTGGACCATGTCGCATCCATCATTGCCACAACACAACATATGTCCATACATTTCCAGAACCCAACCATCTCACTACAAAAAATCACATCCCAACCACTGCACATCATCCCTTATCACATACCATACTGGCCAACCATCAATTGTTTTCCCAATACATTTTTATCGAACCCAGTCACCATCATCACAGGCTAAAATCCCCACAATATTCCCACACATCACTGAAAACAACACCATAATAATATCAACACATATCAGTACATTCCAGCTTCTATAATTTAACACAATTTTATTTTAAGGTATTTCACAAAAAATTACTTCTTCTTTAGAATGGATATTATAACACAATTTTATATTTATATAGGAAACTGGTTCATTATATATATATAGGTGTTTATACTTATTCATAAATGGTGAACTCAATAAAAAATTTCATGATTCACACATCACAATAGTCACAATACAAGCAAGGTACCCATGATATGAGATTTTCCACAACATAAGTTAGCATAATCATATAGAAAATATCACAAAAATAGTAAATATATGTGATTTCTGTCTATTCCTCTAAATTTCAATGAATCGAGTTAATTTTCCTATTATGGTGACCAATAATATCCACCCAAAGGATGAAAAAAATATTAAATTCATACACATGAACATAAAGAGAGATAGAATAAGGATCCCCAATCTACAACATGGTGATGAAGAAAAAACCAGAAGACCACATACATACAAGTAAACCCTAGATCAACCTTGTATTTCCAATATCAATCCTCCAGAATACAAATATAAAAATTATAGGAAAGGAGTTTAAAAATCCTCTAAAATTTCTTGGAATTTTCCCACAACATGAGATGAATGAGAGAGGAATGAGATAAATTTGATGCTTTCCAAAATTTATAAATAGATTTTAATTCAACACATTTAAGTTATGAAACAAATATTTACATCTTCAATATTCAGGATGACTACCAATTTAGATATGAAATTAGTTTATTCCATGAATACATTTAATTCAATTATCAAAGATTATCCACTGAATTTTGTGGTTCTTCAGGATAGAATTCATTCACACCATGAATACCACTTTCACTTCATGATGTAATTAATCACATAGTTCCATTCAGAAACTTCAATACATAAATTTTCATCCCATAACACCCTAGTATTTCATGGTATGTTATCTTCTAAACTAATTCAACAGTTTTCACTACACGCAACACTGAGTTCGAACGCACCAAGACTTACCAAACTTGCCATTCAAAAAGAAGTTTTGAATAGTATTAACTGTATTTTAAATTTTATATAGTCTATATATTTTAAAAATCCATATTATGTTTTTCTTGGACATAATATAAGAACACATTTAATTTCTCAGATAAAATAATTATTTTTCAAAAAAAATGCAATTTTACCATCTTTTAATGGAGAACCCTTTTTAAATCCAATATTTTACACTTTTAAGTATTAAATTTTACAAAATAAACTTATTCTTTAGAATAAGGAAATAAAACTTTAGTTTGGATAATTTTTTGGTTTTTTCTGATAACTTTCATATTTTGATGAATAGTGAAAGATTCTAAATTTTAATTGAAAACAACTATTTTAATCCAAATAATTTGTAGTGTTAAATTATACATAAGAATGGTTTTGAAGAACAATTAGATTATATTTTCATAATTTATTCTAATATTGGTCATTGGAAGTAATTTCACATTTAAATAGGACATAAACACATTTCAATCTTTTGATAGTTTTTACTTCTCAAAAACCCACATTCTCTTTTTGACAACGGAAATTAATATTAAATTAATTAATGAAACTCCTATATTTATAATTTGGTAAAATAGACATCATTATTGTATTTTTAATATAAAAATTATATTAGGGTGGATTTTTGGTATTTTTCTGTAAACTTTCAATTTTTGATAAATAGTGAAAAACGTTGCGTTATTGTTTAAACCCAATTTTTTTTTAATTTTTTTTTTAAATTTAACTTTATTTTAAAGTAAAAATAGATAAATAATATCTATATTAATCCAATTTAATTCATTTTAGTCATTTTATAATAATATTAGATATATAAAATTTTATTGAATTTTTTAATGCCTTTTACCCACTTTCTAGGCACATTAGCAAATTTGCATAAAATGTTAGTTTACCGCTTCTATAAATTGAATTTAAAAAATATGAGAGACATGGTTTTCGTCAATAATTAAAATTTTGTTCCCTAGGATGAACATAATTTTTTGTTGAATAGTAACTTTTGGATTTTATTTACCATGATTAAAAATAAATAGGGTAATTAAAGGTAAAATGATATTATAATTACACTAACACATGTGATAATTATATTGGATAAGTGTATTTCAACAAAAATAAATCTTAGGAATAAAATATTATCCTCTTTGATCCACTTGGATTAGATTAGGACATTTATTATTATTTTATTTAAAGAATAGTTAATAGTGTAAAATTTAAATTTTAAAAACTAAAACATTTTTAATAAGGGTTATACATAAGATAAATTTGACTATAAATATTCATTAGAAAAATAAAAATACTTTATTCATAATTTTATTTTATTTATAATATTTATACATTAAATAATAAAATTTATTTCTAATACAATGATGATGTAGTAATTACCTTATTAATAAAAGATTAAAATAATTGATATTATAAATATAACAATAAATATAAATTCAGACTTCTGATGCATACCAAAGATTTTAAAGGTTAATATTAAATGTTAGGATTTATTTAATGTATTTTTTTGAATTAATCAAGTTTGGTTGACTTTCACAAAAACCGAATACTAAATAGTGTCAAAATTGACATTAATGATTTTAAAAAAAATACTATATTATTAAATGATATAATATTCATAAAAATATAAGGATCAATCAAAGGACTTATATAATAATAGATATATCATTAAATAACCACTTGGGGTTCTCTTGGAATTTTATAGTATGTTTGTTAACCATGTCCTATAAAACTACAAGAAGACATTGTGAAAGTTAAACTATTTAACTAAGAGTTAAATCTAAAAGATAAGGTTAATATGGTGACATAAACTTGTCTAAAACCTATTGATTGAAATTATTTCGACCCATTACCACCTTATCCTCAAAATAAATCCATTTTGAGCCATTTAAACCGAAAATGATTTTATAATAAAAAAATATTTCAAGCTTTTCCTAAAATGACCCTCACCTCTCTAATAAATGGGTATTTAACATTCTCTCAAAATAACACCTCCAAGTCCATTTGGCTCAGCCAACTCCTGCTCAAATATCCTCCTAGATACCCTCAATTCAACCAAGATGACTTAAATTTATAAAAAATTCATCCTATGGATCCCTTTTGATCAAATCAAAAGGAAGCACCCGAAAAAGAGGTAATAATTTCTTCACCTCTTTCAAAGTTATTTTCTTCTTCCACATCTTCTTTCATTGTTTTTTCCATAAAAAAGTACTCTAGTACCTTATACATAATTTGATGTTATTATAAATATGGAAAAACCATATTCATTATTCTATTCATCCTTTGAATGACAAAGTCACCATACGTGCGTACGTACGGCTTACCGTCTCTACGTTGTGGTGTAGTTTGTTATTCAACACTTAATTATTTGGATGGGTATAATAATGAATGTAATTGATATTAATAATTAATATAACATGATAATTTTTCTTTATATATGATATACCATTCAATTACATATGATTTTACCATCAATAAAATGATATTATCGCTCGTGCGTACGTACGGATTATCGTCTCCATGAACGCTTTAAGATTAATTTCCCCATAGTAAACATTCAAGAATATTTTTCATTTTATGATTAAAAATAATTTTTAAAAACTTAATAAAATTATGGATATGAATCAAATACATCCTATCCAAAACAAACATGGCTTACATAACAAAACATATAAAGGAAAACAAATCAGTTAACACCCAAAACAATGATGCTACTGAAATAATATTTACAAAGAAGTGTTAGACCATCATATATGATATCATATTTATGTATGTGGTTATTTTATAATTTAATAACAATGATTTATCTATTATACATGATTTTAACATACCCTCTAATAAGGAAAATTACAAGGTAAGGGTTAATTTTATAATCACTTTACTTATCCGAGGTTGTTTATACCTAAGTATCTACTAGGACTTCTTTATCATCCACATCTGTGTTTCCTAAAAATGTACATCAAAATATATTTACGATTTCCTAGAATATGGGTTAAATTCATTTATACCCTTTTTGAATTTATATAATTTTTTTTGAAAGGAATATTTGCATCGTTTTCCAAATAAGTTACTTTATGAAATTTTCGACAAATTAAGGTAAGAATGTTTTTTAAATTATACGGCGGGTGAAGCTATTTTCCACCATTATAACACCTTCCAAGATTCCCTTACAAGATTATAATAATATTTCCAAAATAAATTTTTTATTTTATAATTATGTGACTTTTAAATGATTTCAAAATAGAAATATATATTTATCTCAAATAGTTTTGATTTCATCTATGTCAAAATCCTTTGATGGATTTTACACTTGTTTGAAGTTGATTAATTATGATAAAATATTCCATATTGTATTTAAGGTATTGTGATATGTTTAACTATGGATGTTTTGTTTTTATACCATTCATGGTTTATGGTTAAAGTATTAACATTTTGTATGCTAGTTTTAATACAAATATTTTTATTATGTTTCAACCTTTTCAAATGAGGAATGAATTGGACTTGGTGAGTGACTGGTGGAGCTCGATATAGCTTGTCGATTCATAGGTAGGTCTCATGAGACAAACTAGTGTATTGGCACAAGGCCTTGTCAAAATATTATTTATAGTCATGGAATGAGTCCTTGACTATGTGGTTATGATGTCCGTCATTATGTATTCCATCATTATAAAATTAGCTATTGATATTACATGTGATTATTCAACTAGTAGAATATCCATGTGCATAAGTAAATGGAATTATTTGATTTATATTTTCCATATTATTCTGAATTTTAATTTTAAGAGGCTTGTTTTCTAGTCTTATACATTGCATTCATTTTTTATACTTATTTATGAAAGTTTCCGCTATATTTTTATCCTTATTGAGCATCTCATCTCACTCCTTTATTATGTTTTATTTTTTACAGGATGTGAACAAGTATATTATGATTGACCTTCGAGGATAGGTTATTTGATATGAGTGTGTTCAAAGGAGACAAAATGCTGTTTTTTATTTCATAATGTAATGTAAAACTTATGTATGTATCTAGAACATCAAAGGCTACTGAAATGATCAGTTGTTTGGGACTGGATCCCTTGTGAAAAAGATAATATTATATAATAATGCATAGACACTGGGTAACTAAGGTCAGGTATTAAAGTTTGTATAAGAGTAATATTTTTACAAACCATAGAAACTAGATTTAGAAATATTCTAATTAGATAACATTACACTAAGATAGACTTCGAGGATTATTATAGAATAACTTCTTAGAATTTTGGTAAGGTAGAGATTTTGTGAATTTTCCAAGTAATACAGCTCTTCCTGGATACGAGTAGGTAGAGGTGGCTCTGGAATAGATTTATATAGGGTTAAACCCTGAAAACATCTCTTTGAGATAGACTCGAATGGAAACTACTACACGACAATACGCCTTGTTGCACCATTGGTTACGACACTCCCAGGGGATATGCTTAGGAAAACTCAAATATTATTTAAAAACCATTATAAAGGATTTATGAGAAAATAATTCCTCAAATAAAACATTTTTATTATTATAGATTATATGAATACACATTAAATATTACATTAGGTATTTTAAAAGTTTGAAATTATGCATCATGATTCATAAACTAACCAAGTGCATGCTATTGTTTTGAAATGGTGCCGAGTAGAAGGAATTACAACTCCAGCAATACGCATGATCCAATGAGTAATAAGGATCATATATTTCATGGTCTTAATCCAACATTTATAAGGGAAATAGTTCCCCAAATATTCTCATCATATGGATAAAAGGTATCACGTGTTAATAAGATAAGTAAATAATTCTCTGAGTCTAATAGCTTCGAAGGGAATCCAAAGAAGAAAATATTGGTAGAGAGAAAGATGGACAAAGGGAAGAAGGGAAAGAAGGATTTTCCAATATGTGATTACTGTGGAAGGAATCACCTTGCTAAATGATTGAAGGGAATGCGAGTTTTCTATATGTGTGGAGAAAAAGGACACCAAGTGTGGGATTTCAAGGGTAAGAAAAATGTTTCAAATGTACATTGCTTAATCTTCAAGGAGTTAGGACACTACGCTAATCAATGTCCTAATCATCAAAGTATACCTCAAATGATGTCATTGGATAATAATCATGTTATGATACTACCGTAGATGATGAGGAATAATTAGTGTTCTTATATTTTTTTATTAATGAATTATGTCATTTGAGTGTTGTATCAATTATTTACTGGTTATATTAATTATGGAAATAAATAAGGATTGTACTGTAGTACTATTTCATTGAGGATTTGAGATTATATGGTACTAAGAAAAGTGAATCAACAATAAGTAATTTTTTTATAAAATAAATGGTTGAAGGAAAGATAAACTTTAATATGGTCATGATACTGAGGTAGGGATTTTGGAATAATATATTGTTTATTTGGATAAATTATATTGGATATTCTTGACTACCTTGGAAGTGATTAATTGTTTGTTTATTCCATCATTGTTGGAGTATTCAAAATTTTCGGATATAAGGAATATATCTAATATTCTATAACGAATAAGGTATTATGAATGTAATCAAAAAAAATTTATGGTAATTCAAGGTGTTACCATGTTTTAAGAGAATACATGATGAAGTCACTCACATGTTATTATGCGACAAAAAGAGATCTTCATTATGTTATCTTGACCTTTCTTATAAAATTATAGACTATGAGTTTGGACTCAAGTATTTTGGAAAAGTCTAATGGTTGGACTAGATTAAGTTGGACATTTGTTACTATGATTTACGGTTAAAACAATTCTCAAGATTTTTTTTGGATTTTTTTTATAAAAAGGAAAGCCCGAAGGTCGGGAGACAACTCGTCACGTCCAGCGAGTCCGTGAGACTTGAACCCGCTACCGAAGGGTGACAAGGGTGCATCACCTACCATTGGACTATGTGATGTCTTGGTTTGTATAATGTAGTTTTTTTAAATGATCTGGTTGATGAATTATAATTACATTTTTTGAAACCCTATACGATTAAGATATATAGAATATTTTCTAGTTCTATTATCTTTTGGAGTGAAAGATGAGTTTGTGGTAGAAATTAGTTAAAGGATGTAACTATAAATGTCATGTATTTTTTTATTATTCTATGAAAAAATAAATTCTTAAACTTTTGGGAAATTATCTTAAAACCAAAAATGTTTTATCCTAATAAATTATGTTTTTATGAACTAATAATATTTGAAGTTATCATAGATTTATGGCTTTGAGGCCCTCAATTTTCAATTTATTGTTCACTTGTTTGTAATTTATGACCACAATCACACCCTATAAATATTTAGGATTTTCCACCAATTATGTGTTTCAAATTTGCCCCAATGTTCTCCTATTCGAAATCCTAATTTGGTAGTGATGTTTTCATTTCTCTTTCCATCTTATTAAGACTAAATTTTATTAACCCTATTTTGGATGTGGGTTTTCCAAAAAGGTATTTTCTATTTTTAACCTTTTATTTTTCGAAGAACAATTTAAAATTATGAGGAAATAATTTATTATAGGAGAGGAGAATGTAAAACCCTATGATTTCATAGTATGTTATCTCTTTAAAGTAATTTAATAGCTTCCGCTACACACAACATCGAGTTTGAACACACCACGACTTACAAAACTACCCGGTCAAAATGCAGTTTTGAATAGTATTAACTTTATTTTGAATTTTATATACACCATATAATTTTAACATCCATATTATGTGTATATTAGACATAATATAAGAAAAAATTCAATTTTTCAAATAAAATAAGTAATTTTCAAAAAAAAATGCAATTTTACAATCTTTTAATGGAGAGCCCTTTTTATATTCAATATTTTACAATTTTATATATTAAATTTGAAAAAATAAACTTCTTCTTTAGAATTGGGACATAAAAATTTAGATTGGATAATTTTTTGGAGTTTTTCTAAAAACTTTCATATTTTGATGAATAGTGAAGGTTACTAAATTTTAATTGAAAACAAATTTTTTAATAAAAATAATTTACAGTGTTAAATTATAAATTATAATGATTTTTAAGTATAATTATATTATATTTTTATCATTTAATAAAATATTGGTCATTGAAAGTATTTTCCATTTAAATTGGACATAAACACATATCAATCTTTTGATTGTTTTTACTTCTCAAAAACCCGCTTTCTGGTTTTGACAATGGGAATTAATTTTAAATTAATTATGTAACACCCCAAGCTTCCACGGTACGTTCCCCTTCGAATAATGCAATAGCGTGTGTTGTACGCAACCTCGAGCTCTAACACACACCACAACTAATTAAACTAGCCGTTGTGAATAATAATACCTATTTTTTGAAATTTTATAAATTTTATTTATCAAAATGGACTTCATTTTTGGATTTGGAATATCGAAATTAGCCTATGTTGAATTTTTTGTATTTTTCTGAGAACTTCTAATTTTTTATGAATAGTGAAAAATACTTAAAAACAACTTTTTTAATAAAAATAATTTATAGTGATAAATTATACTATTTCGTGGTTTTAAAGTATAATTAGAATATATTTTTACCATTTTATCCAATGGTGGTCATTAGAATTAATTTAACATTGAAAATTGACATAAACAATTGCCAATCTTTTGATATAAATTGTTTCTTAAAAACACGCTATTTGTTGTGACAGCGGGAATTAATTATAAAATTAATTAATGCAACTTATATGTTTGGAATTTTGTAAAATAGACATCATTTTTGAATTCGGAATATCAATTATAGCTTAGGGTGAAATTTTGGCATTGTTCTGAAAAACTTCAATTTTTGATGAATAGTGAAACCACTAAGTGGTAGTTAAATAACTGATTTTTCATTTAAATGAAATATTACCACTTCTGTGATTTGATTTTCAAAAATCCGACATACATGGTTGTCATTGAGAAGTAAAATTTGGTTCAATGAGATTAAAATAATTTTTGGTGAATAGTAACTTTTAAGTTCTTAATCGCGATTAGAGGTAATTAGTGTAGTTTAAGGTAAAAATAATGTTTTAATAATATGAGATGAGCTTGACACATGTCCTACCCTCATTGGATGTGCCATGGCCGACCAATACAATCCATGGGTCAACTTGGGGACCCCATGGAGCCACTTTAGTTGGAAAATGACATAAGTACCTTTTATTTAATGTTAAAGTAAAAAATGACACAAACATGAAATGTTTTACTAAAACAATTTTTATATGGGGTTATACAAGTAATAGTTTTTACTATAAATAGTCATTGGAAAGCTAAAAAGATTTCCTACATCATAGTATTTTTTTTAGAATTTTTAGACATTAAATAAATTAAATTATTTATGACATCATGATGATGCAGCGATGACCTCATTATTTAACAATTTAAATAAAATGAGAAGATAATGCAAAATCCAAGGCTTAAACTTGTCCAAATCCTATTGGATGAGGAGATTTCGAACACTTATCACCTTATCCACTAATTTTATAAGTGTGGTACCTTTAGAATTCGAAAATCATTGTATAATAATGTAACATTTCAATCTTTCCAAAAGAGCCCCTCCTCTCCTCTTATAAAAGGCCCCCACCTCTACCACCTTATTCACACTTTCAAGCCTTTTGGTTCGTCCAACCTATGCCCAAATACTCTCCCAACTTCTCTACCTTCATCCTAGAAGCTTTACTTTAGTCATAAATCCAACCTAAGGAGTCTTTTTGATCAAATCAAAAGGAAGAACCTGAAGAAGAGGTAACATTTTCATCACCCTCTTTCAAGTTTCTTTCTTCTTCCACTCCCTCTTTGATTATTATTTCAATTCTAAAATTATAACTCCAGTATCTTCTATATACTGGGATGTTATTATAAATATGGAACAACCATATTCAGTATTCTACCCATCATTTGAATGACATGTCACCATACGTGCGTACGTACGGCTTACCGTCTCCACGTCGTGGTGTAATTGTTATTCAATATATTATTATTTATATGGGTATAATAATGATATGTAGTTCATGTAAATAATAAATATAACATCATAATGATTCTTTATATATGATATACTATCCAATTATATATTATTTTAATATCAAAATAATGATATTGTCGCCCGTGCGTACATACGGACTACCGTCTCCACGAACGCGATGAGATTCATTCTCCGTCGTATCCATTAAAGTATAATTATCATTTGATGATTTAAAAATAATGTTTAAGGACATGATATCATTCTGGATATGAATAAGATACAACCTATCCATGAAAAACACGACTTACGTAACAAAACATAAAAAAGAAAACGAGTAAGTTAACACCCGAAACAACGATAAATCTAAGATATTGTTAACAAAGCAATGTTAAAAGATCATATATGATATCATATGAATGTATATGATTCTTGTATAATTTAATAACAATTATTTAACCATTATACAGGAGGTTAACCTACCCCAACCAAGGAAAAGTACAAGTTAAGGGTTTACTTCACAACCTCTTCATTATCCAAGGTTGTTTATACATAATTATCTACTGGGACCTCGTTATCATCCACATCCATGTTTCTTAAAAATGTCTTTCAAAACATTTTTACTATTAAATGGAAAATGGGTTAAAGTCATTTATACCCTTATACGTTTTTGAAAGGAATATTACCATCGTTTTCCAAACAATGTACTTTTTGACCTCTTTGAAAAATTTAAGGTAAGAATGTTTTTTTAACTTATACGGCGGGTGCGGATATTTTCCGCCATTATAACTTTGTCGAAGCTTCCCTAACAAGCTTATAAGAATATCTTCAAAGTAAATGTATTATTTTATAAAAATGGGACTTTTAAATGATTTCAAAAAGGAGATATATTTCTCTCAAATAGCTTTGATTTCATCCATGTCAACATCCTTTGACGTGTTTTAAGTTTAATTGAAATTGATTTATGATACAAAACTTCCATTGAACATTTTGTGAAATATTTGACTGTGGATGTGTTATTTTTATACCATCCATAGTTTATGGAGAAATTGTTGACATTTCATATGCTAGTTTTAATACTAATATTTATGTTATGTTTAAACCTATTCATATGAGGAATGTATTGGACTTAATATGTGACGGGTGGAGCCCGCTATAGCTCCTCGATGCATCGGTAGGTCTCATGAGACAACTAGACGTGGAATTGGCCGAGGCCCTTTCCCAATTTGATTTATGGTTTTGGCTGAGGCCTTAATAATTTTAGACGTCTTGGCCGAGGCCTTGACAAAATGTTTCAGAATGTCTGGCATTATACATTCCCTCATTATGAAAGTGGTTATTGATATTTCACGTGATTATTCGTCTAGTAGAATATCCATGTGAGTAAGTAATGGAATTATTTTATTTTACTTTTGCCATATTATGCTGAAGTTCAAGTTCAATAAGGCTTTTGTTTTAGTTATACATTGCCTTAAATGCTTAAGTTTTCTTATGAAAGTTTCCGCTATATTGTTATCCTTACGGAGCATTTGAGCTCACCCCTTTCAATGTTTTATTTTTCCCAGGATGTGAAGAAGTGTATTATGACTGACTTGAAAGAATAGTCAGTGAGGATATGAGTGTTGACTAGGGAGACCATGTTATTGTAGTTTTCATTTTTATGATGTAATGTAATGTTTATGAATGTATCTAGTGTTTACAAGGCTACTAAACTAATCGGTCTTTCGAGACTCGATCTTTTGTGATCATGCCAATCTTATGAAGTAATGCACCGACTCTGGGTAGCTGGGGTCGGGGCGTTACAGTTGGTATCAGAGGCAGTTTAGTACTAACCTTAGAAGCTAGATTTAGATAAACTCTGATTAGAGCACATATCCCGAAGATAGACTTTGAGGATTAGTATAGAAGAACTTCCTAGAATTTTGGTATTGTAGAGATGTTGTGAGTTTTCCGAGCAATACATCCCTGTCTGGATACGAGCAGGTAGAGGCGGCTCTGGCACAGATGTACCTAGGGGTAAAACCCGAAAACACCGTTTTGAGCTAGACTCGAACGGGAACTGGTGCACGACAACGGGCCTTGCTGCACTCTTGGTTACGACACTCCCCGGGGATATGCTTTGGATAATTCCCATTTTCTTTACAAACCACTATGAAGGGTTACGAGTATATACTTCCTCAAAGAAAACATTTTTATAATTATGGATTATATCCATAATTAGTTCAATTTATGTTAAGTGTTTTACAAGTATGGAATTATGTATTTTGATTCATGAACTAATCTAGTTTATGCCATTATTTAGAAATGGCGCCTAGTGGAAGGAATGGAAACCGTATCAATGCACGCACTCCGTGTAGGGATTTCCCTCCTGCTCAAGATAATTATGGTGGATCTAGTGATACAACTGGTGCTGATCAGCTTCTCACCGTACTGGGACAACTCACGCAGGTTATGAATAACAACCTTACTCGTATGGAGCACCCTGATCCGCAACGTGGAGGATCAATGCTAGATCGTTTCATGAGGCAACAACCACCAACCTTCAATGGGAGTACAAATCCTATAGTAGCTGAGCGATGGATAAATTACTTAGAGAAAATATTCCATGCCTTGGGGAGTAGTGAAAGGGAGAATGTTGTCATGGCAGTTTACCGCCTCACTGGAGATGCCGATCAATGGTGGTCACTAATTCAAAACACAAAGGAAGATGATGAATTAACAAACATGGAATGGCAGGAGTTCAAAGAGTTGTTCTTCGAAAAATACTTTCCTCGAGACCATCGAGCGGATATGGAAAGGCAATTTCTGAGTCCGAGGCAAAAGGAGGATGAGAATGTCGCAAAGTATGAGGCTAACTTTACAAGGTTAGAAAGGTATGCTGCAGATTACATACGTAACCCAAGAAGTAAGACTGATCATTTCTTTGATGGGTTGAAACCATTTCTCTGTCGAGCTTTAGTGTCACAAACCTTCTCTTCATACGAAGGTATTGTCTCGTGCGCTATCAAGACGGAAAAGGAATTCTCTAGGTCTTATGACTTTAAATCAAATCCAGATAAGAAGAGATCCGCTGAAAACTCTGGGAAAGGAAATAAGGAAACAGGGAAGAAGGGTAGAAATGAATTTCCACCCTGTGATAATTGTGGTAGGAAGCACCCTGGTGCCTGTCTAAAAGGAAAAGGAGTATGTTACAAGTGTGGTGAAAAAGGCCACCAAGCTCATGAATGCAAGGGAAAGAAAGCGGCTGTCAACGTGGAATGCTATAATTGTAGAGAGAAGGGACATTATGCAAATGAATGTCCTAACCGTCAGGGGAACTTACCTCAAAAGAGGCCAAGGGATCAGGTCCAGGCTTATGCTATCACTACTGCTGAGGTGAAAGCTCCGAAAGACGTGGTGGTAGGTAATTTAATGGTTTCCTCAAGTTTAGAAAATGCATTATTTGATTCTGGATCATCGCATTGTTTCATATCTTCCCAGTTTTCTAAGAAAATTAGATATTTCCAATTTGATTTAACAAGGGAGTTGTCGGTCAAAACCCCTAAGGGAAGTATTGTTGCAACAAAGTTTTGTCGATTAGTTCCCATTAGAGCACCTAAATGTTCTTTACCTGCTGATCTCATCGTCATACCCATGATTGAATTTGATATAATCCTCGGTATGGATTGGATTTTGGACCATGATGCAAAAATTTATTGTAAGAGGAAAGAGGTTACGATTCTTGATGATGATGATAAGGAACACCTTATCTTTAGAGCAGAATCGTCGCCACATAATTCTTATCTAGATCCACCCCCAGTAGCTCAACTCAATTCAATTATTGGGGAGGAAGAGAAGGAAATTACTGAGGGTGAGGAAAGGAATATTCAAATAGAGGATGTACCTATTGTGAGAGAATATGTTGATGTGTTTCCAGAAGATTTACCTGGACATCCTCCAGAATGAGAAGTTGAGTTTTCCATTGATTTAATTCCTGGATCAAGGCCCATATCGAAGACCCCTTATAGAATGTCCACTGTGGAATTAGTTGAACTAAAGAAACAACTAGAGGAATTGAGTAATAAGGGATTGATTCGCCCTAGTGTTTCTCCTTGGAGAGCCCTTGTTATTTTTGTTAAGAAGAAAGATGGATCTATGAGGTTGTGCATTGACTATAGGGAGATCAATGCTATAACAATAAAGAAAAAGTATCCCCTACCTCGCATTGATGATTTGTTTGACCAACTGCATGGAGCTCAATACTTTTCAAAGATTGACCTTTGGTCTAGATACCATCAGTTGTGTGTGAAGAAGGAAGACGTTCCAAAGACAGCATTTCGAACAAGGTATGAGCATTACGAGTTTACAGTAATGCCTTTTGGATTGACTAATGCACCCTCTGTTTTCATGGATTTAATGAATAGAGTTTTCAAGGAATATCTTGATGACTTTGTAGTGGTATTTATTGATGATATCTTTGTATACTCCAAAAGCCACGAAGATCATGAAAATCACTTACGCATTATCATGAAGACTCTTAGAAGACATGAATTATATGGGAAATTTAGCAAGTGTGAATTCTGGCTTCAGGAGATTTCTTTTCTTGGCCATATTGTCTCTAGGGATGGAATTTCCGTTGATCCTTCTAAAACCAAGGCAATCCAAGAATGGCCAGCACCGACAAGTATAACTAAGGTACACAGTTTTATTGGTTTAGCAGGTTATTATCAACGTTTCGTCCAGAATTTTTCCAGATTGGCTAACCCATTGACAAAGCTCACACGTAAAGGGATTAAATTTGTTTGGACAAAAGAGTGTGAAGAATGTTTTGAAGAACTGAAGAGAAGATTAGTCAATTCCCCTGTGTTGACTCTACCATCGGGGAATGATGGGTTTGTTATTTATAGTGATGCATCGAAGAAAGGACTTGGTTGTGTCCTTTTGAAGAATGATAAGGTTATTGCCTATGCATCACGAAAGCTAAAAATTCTTGAGCAAAACTATCCTACTCATGATCTTGAGTTAGCAGCTGTGATCTTTGCTTTAAAGATATGGAAACATTACCTCTATGGTGAAAAATGTGAGATTTATACTGATCACAAGAGTTTGAAGTATATTTTCTCACAAAAAGAACTCAACATGAGGCAAAGGCGATGGCTTGAACCACTCAAGGATTATGATTGCACGATACATTACCACCCGGGGAAGGCAAACAAGGTGGCAGATGCTTTGAGTAGAAAAGATCATGGAGTTTTGAATGTTATGAGAATTGAAAGGGATCCAATTTTCATGGATCTAGTGAAGATGGACATGGGAATAACTAGGGAAGGTGAAACATCAATGCTTTTTCAAATGGTTTCCAAACCATCATTACTAGAAAGGATTAAGAGTTCTCAGAACAATGATGACGAATTTCAGAAGAAGATTAAAGATGTGAATGATGGAAGATTGAGGGACTTTGTGTATAAGGATGGAATTTTGAAATTCAGGAAGAGAATTTGTGTTCCCGATATACCTAATCTAAAAAGGGAATTGTTGGATGATGCTCATAGTTCCAATTTCTCTATACACCCTGGGAGCACCAAAATGTATAGAGATTTGAAGGAACATTTTTGGTGGGACAATATGAAGAGGGAGATTGCTGATTTTGTGTTGAGGTGTATGGTTTGTCAACAAGTGAAAGATGGAAGGCAACATCCTGGTGGAGTATTGCAACCTCTTCCCATACCTGAGTGGAAATGGGATAATATTATGATGGACTTTGTCATGGGACTACCAAAGACTCCTAGAAGGAATGATGCAATATGGGTCATTGTTGATCGTCTTACTAAGTCAGCACATTTTCTGGCTATACGGGAGGATCTACCACTTGAACGTCTAGCAAGATTATATATTAATGAAGTTGTAAGACTTCATGGAGTACCCCTATCGATTATTTCTGATCGTGATCCTCATTTTACTTCAAGATTTTGGAAAATACTTCAAAAGGCCTTGGATACTGAACTTCGTTTGAGTACTGCCTATCACCCTCAAACATATGGACAATCAGAACGGACTATTCAAACCTTAGAAGACATGTTGAGATCATTCTCTCTTGACTTTCAGGGTATGTGGGATCAATATTTACCACTGGTAGAATTTTCCTATAACAATAGCTTCCATTCAAGCATTCATATGGCACCTTATGAAGCGTTATACGGAAAGAGATGTCGTACACCAACCTGTTGGGATGACGTTGGTGAAAGAAAACTTGTGGGACCAGAACTGGTGGAAGAAACAATTGAAAAGGTGAAGGTAATCCAAAACCACATCAAATCAGCTCAAAGTAGGCAGAAGAGCTATGCCGGTAACAGAAGAAATGTTTTGGAATTTCAGGTGGGAGATCATGTTTTCCTAAAGGTATCTCCATGGAAGGGAGTTATACGTTTTGGTAAGAAGGGTAAGTTGAGTCCCAGGTACATCGGACCTTTCGAAATTCTAGATCGTATTGGGGCTGTAGCTTATCGTTTGGCGATGCCGCCAAATCTCTCCAAAGTTCACGATGTTTTCCACATATCGATATTGAGAAAATACATGCCCGACCCAACACATGTACTTACCTATGAGGAATTAGATCTGGAACCCGATCTATCTTATTGCGAAGATCCCATTAGAATTCTTGATGTGAGGGAGCAGGTGCTGAGAAACCGGACGACTCGTCCGGTAAAGGTTTTGTGGAGAAATCATAAAATGGAAGAGGTAACGTGGGAACCTGAGGAACTTATGATGAAGAACAACCCGAGTCTTTTTATGTAGTAATACCCTAGAAATTGCGAGGATGCAATTATTTGAAGGAGGGGAGAATGTAACACCCCAAGCTTCCACGGTACGTTTCCCTTCGAATAATGCAATAGCGTGTGTTGTACGCAACCTCGAGCTCTAACACACACCAAAAGTAATTAAACTAGCCGTTGTGAATAGTAATAACTACTTTTTGAAATTTTATAAATTTTATTTATCAAAATGGACTTCATTTTTGGATTCGGAATATCGAAATTATCCTATGTTGAATTTTTGGTATTTTTCTGAGAACTTCTAATTTTTTATGAACAGTGAAAAATAATTAAAAACAACTTTTTTAATCAAAATAATTTATAGTGATAAATTATACTATTTAGTGGTTTTAAAGTATAATTAGAATATATTTTTACCATTTTATCCAATGGTGGTCATTAGAATTAATTTAACATTGAAAATGGAGAAAAACAATTGCCAATCTTTTGAGATAAATTGTTTCTTAAAAACACGCCATTTGTTGTGACAGCGGGAATTAATTATAAAATTAATTAATGCAACTTATATGTTTGGAATTTTGTAAAATAGACATCATTTTTGAATTCGGAATATCAATTATAGCTTAGGGTTAAATTTTGGCATTGTTCTGAAAAACTTCAATTTTGGATGAATAGTGAAACCACTAAGTGGTAGTTAAATAACTGATTTTTCGTTTAAATGAAATATTACCACTTCTGTGATTTGATTTTCAAAAATCGGACATACATGGTATTCATTAAGAAGTAAAATGTGGTTCAATGAGATTAAAATAATTTTTGGTGAATAGTAACTTTTAAGTTCTTAATCGTGATTAGAGGTAATTAGTGTAGTTTAAGGTAAAAATAATGTTTTAATAATATGAGATGAGCTTGACACATGTCCTACCCTCATTGGATGTGCCATGGCCGACCAAGACAATCCATGGGTCAACTTGGGGACCCCATGGAGCCACTTTAGTTGGAAAATGACATAAGTACCTTTTATTTAATGTTAAAGTAAAAAATGACACAAACATGAAATGTTTTACTAAAACAATTTTTATATGGGGTTATACAAGTCATATTTTTTACTAAAAATAGTCATTGGAAAGATAAAAAGATTTCCTACATCATAGTATTTTTTTATAGAATTTTTAGATATTAAATAAATTAAATTATTTATGACATCATGATGCTGCAGCGATGACCTCATTATTTAACAATTTAAATAAAATGAGAAGATAATGAAAAATCCAAGGCTTACACTTTTCCAAAGCCTATTGGATGAGGAGATTTCGAACCCTTATCACCTTATCCACTACTTTTATATGTGTTGGACCTTTAGAATCCGAAAATCATTGTATAATAATGTAACATTTCAATCTATCCAAAAGAGCCCCTCCTCTCCTCTTATAAAAGGCCCCCACCTATACCATCTTATTCACACTTTCAAGCCTTTTGGTTCGTCCAACCTCTGCCCAAATACTCTCCCAACTTCCCTCCCTTCATCCTAGAAGCTTTACTTTAGTCAGAAAGCCATCCTAAGGAGTCCTTTTGATCAAATCAAAAGGAAGAACCCAAAGAAGAGGTAACATTTTCGTCACCCTCTTTCAAGTTTTTTTCTTCTTCCACTCCCTCTTTGATTATTATTTCAATTCTAAAATTATAACTACAGTATCTTCTATATACTGTGATGTTATTATAAATATGGAACAACCATATTCAGTATTCTACCCATCATTTGAATGACATGTCACCATACGTGCGTACGTACGGCTTACCGTCTCCATGTCGTGGTGTAATTGTTATTCAATATACTATTATTTAGATGGGTATAATAATGATATGTAATTCATGTAAATAATAAATATAACATGATAATGATTCTGTATATAGGATATACTATCCAATTATATATTATTTTAATATCAAAATAATGATATTGTCGCTCGTGCGTACGTACGGACTACCGTCTCCACGAACGCGATGAGATTCATTCTCCGTCGTATCCATTCAAGTATAATTATCATTTGATGATTTAAAAATAATGTTTAAGGACATGATATCATTCTGGATATGAATAAGATACAACCTATCCATGAAAAACATGACTTACGTAACAAAACATATAAAAGAAAACGAGTAAGTTAACACCCGAAATAACGATAAATCTAAGATATTGTTAACAAAGCAATGTTAAAAGATCATATATGATATCATATGAATGTATATGATTCTTGTATAATTTAATAACAATTATTTCACCATTATACAGGAGGTTAACCTACCCCAACCAAGGAAAAGTACAAGGTATGGTTTTACTTCACAACCTCTTCATTATCCAAGGTTGTTTATACATAATTATCTACTGGGACCTCGTTATCATCCACATCCATGTTTCTTAAAAATGTCTTTCAAAACATTTTTACTATTAAATGGAAAATGGGTTAAATTCATTTATACCCTTATACGTTTTTTAAAGGAATCTTACCGTCGTTTTCCAAACAATGTACTTTTTGACCTCTTTGACAAATTTAAGGTAAGAATGTTTTTTTAACTTATACGGCGGGTGCGGCTATTTTCCGCCATTATAACTTCGTCGAAGCTTCCCTAACAAGCTTATAAGAATATCTTCAAAGTAAATGTATTATTTTATAATTATGGGACTTTTAAATGATTTCAAAAAGGAGATATATTTCTCTCAAATAGCTTTGATTTCATCCATGTCAACATCCTTTGATGGGTTTTAAGTTTAATTGAAATTGATTTATGATACAAAAATTCCATTGAACAGTTTGTGAAATATTTGACTGTGGATGTGTTATTTTTATACCATCCATAGTTTATGGAGAAATTATTGACATTTCGTATGCTAGTTTTAATACGAATATTTATGTTATGTTTAAACCTATTCATATGAGGAATGTATTGGACTTAATATGTGACGGGTGGAGCCTGCTATAGCTCCCCGATGCATCGGTAGGTCTCATGAGACAACTAGACGTGGAATTGGCCGAGGCCCTTTCCAAATTTTATTTATGGTTTTGGCTGAGGAATTAATCATTTTAGACGTCTTGGCCGAGGCCTTGAAAAAATGTTTCAGAATGTCTGGCATTATACATTCCCTCATTATGAAAGTGGTTATTGATATTTCACGTGATTATTCGTCTAGTAGAATATCCATGTGAGTAAGTAATGGCATTATTTTATTTTACTTTTTCCATATTATGCTGAAGTTCAAGTTCAATAAGGCTTTTGTTTTAGTTTTACATTGCCTTAAATGCTTATGTTTTCTTATGAAAGTTTCCGCTATATTGTTATCCTTACGGAGCATTTGAGCTCACCCCTTTCAATGTTTTATTTTTCCCAGGATGTGAAGAAGTGTATTATGACTGACTTGCAAGAATAGTCAGTGAGGATATGAGTGTGGACTAGGGAGACCATGTTATTGTAGTTTTCATTTTTATGATGTAATGTAATGTTTATGAATGTATCTAGTGTTTACAAGGCTACTAAACTAATCGGTCTTTCGAGACTCGATCTTTTGTGATCATGCCAATCTTATGAAGTAATGCACCGACTCTGGGTAGCTGGGGTCAGGACGTTACAAATTAATTCAACTTATATGATTTTAATTTGGTAAAATAAAAATCATTTTTGGATTCGTAATATCATAATTATCTTAATGTGAATTTTTGGTATTTTTTTGAAAACTTACAATTTTTGATGAATAGTGAAAAAAACTACGTTATTGTTTAAAACCAAATTTTTATTTAAATAATTATTTTTAAATTTAAATTTATTTTAAAGTTAAAATAGATACATAATACCTATATAATTCCAATTTTATTCATTGGAGTCATTTTATAATAATATTAGATGTATAAAATTTTATTTAGATTTTTAATGTCTTTTTCCTACCTTATAGGCACATTAGAAAATTTGCATAAAATGTAATTTTACAGCTTCTGTGAATTGAATTTAAAAACTAAAATAGTCACGGTTGACATCAGTAAGTAAAATTTGGTTTAATAGGATGAAAATAATTTTTGTGTATAGTAACTTTTGGATTTTATTTACCACGGTTAAAAGTAAATAGGGTAATCAAAGGTAAAAATGATATTATCATTAAACTAAAACGTATCCTAATTCTATTGGATAAGTTTATTTTGACCAAAATCAACCTTAGGAATAAAATATGATCCTCTTTGATCCACTTGGATTATATTAGGACATTTATTATTATTTTATTTAAAGAAGAGTTAAAAGTATTAAATTCAAATTTTAATAACTAAAAAACAATTAATATAGAGTTATACATAAAATAAATTCTATTATAAATATTCATTTTAAAGATAAAAAGATTTAATACATAACAATATTTTATTTATAGTTTTTATACATTAAATAATAAAATTTATTTATGACACAATGATGATGTGGTAATTATCTTATTAATAAAAGATTAAAATAATTGATATAATAAATATAAAAATAAATTTAAATTGAGACTTCTGATGCATTCCAAGAATTTTAAAGGTTACTATGACATGTTAGGATTGATTTAATGTATTTTTTTTCATGTAATCATGTTTTTTGGACTTTCACAAAAACCATACTAAATTGTGTCAAATTTGACATAAATGAGTTTTTTTTTAAAATAATATATTATTAAATGATATAATATTCCTAAAAGTCTATGTTTTGGCCAATGTACTTATATAATGATATATATTTCAATAATGAACCACTTGGGGTTCTCTTGTCATTTTATATTTAGTTTATTAACCATGTAATATAAAACTACAAGAAGGCATTGTTAAAGTTAAACAATTTAACTAAGAGTTAAATCTAAAAGATAAGGTTAATATGGTAACTTAATATTGTATAAAACCTATTGGTTAAGAGGATTTCGACCCATCCATACCTTATCCTAAAATTAAATCCATTTTTAGACAATGAAAACCAAAAAAATTTTTACAATAAAAAATATTTCAAGCTTTTCCTAAAGTGACCCTCACTCTCTTATTAAAGGGTACTTTTACTTCTCTCAAGATCACACATCCAAGGCCATTTTTCTTGGCCAAACCCTAGTCAAATATCCTCCCAACTACCTTAAATTCATCCTAGAGGCCTTTCTTTTATCAGAAATCCAACTTAAGGATCCCTTTTGATCAAATCAAAAGGAAGCACTCGAAGAAGAGGTAATAATTTTGTCACCTCTTTCAAAGTTCTTTTCTTCTTCCACATCACCTTTACTTTTTGTTTCCATAAAAAAATAATAACTATAGTACCTTATACATACTGTGATGTTATTATAAAAATGGTACAACTATATTAATTATTCTATCCATCCTATGAATGACAAATTCACCATACATTCGTACGTACGACTTACCGTGTCTGCGTTGTGGTGTAGTTTTCTATTCAACATTTCGTTATTTTTATGGGTATAATAATGAGAATAATTGATGTTAATAATAAATATAATATATTAATAATTCTTTATATATGATATACTATTCAATTACATATGATTTTACCATCAATATAATGATATTGTCGCTCATGCTTATGTACGGATTATCGTATCCACGAACGCGATAAGATTCATTTTCCCATCATAACCCTTGAATAATAATTTTCATTTTATGATTAAAAATAATTATTAAGAACTTAATATCATTCTGTATATGAATTAAATATATTCTATTCATAAGAAAAATGACTTACGTAACAAAACATATAAAGGAAAACAAATCAGTTAACACCCGAAACAATGATACTACTGAAATAATATTAACAAAGCCATATTAGAAGATCATATATGATATCATATTTTACTATGTGGTTATTTTATAATTAAATAAAAATAATTTAACTATTATACATAAGTTTAATTTACCCTCTACTAAGATAAAGTACAAGTTAAGGGTTAATTTTACAATCAGTTTACTTATCCAAGGTTGTTTATACGTATGTATCTATAGGGACTTCATTATCATCCACATTGTGTTTCCTAAAAACATATTTCAAAATATTTTTAATATCTCCTATAATATGGGTTAATTTCATTTATACCCTTTTTTGACTTTATATAAAATGTTTTTAAAGGAATCATTCCATCATTTTACAAATAAGGTACTTTATGACCTTTTCGAAAAATTAAGGTAAGAATGTTTTTTAACTTATACGGTGGGTGCGGCTATTTTCCACCGTTATAACACCTTAAAATAATCCCTTACAATATGGTAAAAGTATTTCCAAAATAAATGTTTTCTTTTATAATTACGTGAATATTAAATAATATCAAAATATAAATAGATATTTCTCTCAAATAGTTTTGATTTCATCTATGTTAACTAACTTTGATGAATTTTACACTTGTTTGATATTGATTAATTATGATAGAATATTCCTTATTTTATTGAAGGTTTTGTGATTTGTTTTACTATTTATGTGTTGTTTTTATACCATTCATGATTTATAGTTAAAGTATTAATATTTCATATGATAGTTTTAATACGAATGTTTTTGTTATGTTTCAACCTTTTCATATGAGAAAATCATTGGAATTAGTAAGTTATGGGTGGAGTCTGCTACATATCCTCGATTCATCGGTAGGTCTCATGATATAAACTAGTATCATGGAACAAGGCCCTAACAAAATCTTATTTGTAATCTTGGAATAAGGCCTTAACTATGTGGTTTTGATGTCCGACATTATGAATTCCATCATGATGAAATTAACTATTGATATTACTTGTGATTATTCGACGAGTATAATATCCATGTGAATAAGTAAATGGAATTATTTGATTTATCTTTTCCATATTATACTAAATTTTCATTTTAAATTGATTGTGTTTTAGTTTTATACATTGCCTCCAATGTTTATGCTTATTTATAAAAGTTTTTGATATATTGTTATCCTCACTGAGCATCTGAGCTCACCCCTTTCTAATGTTGTATTTTTTCCAGGATGTGAAGAAGTATATTATCATTGACCTGTAGGGATAAGTTATGGGATATGAGTGTGTTCAAAGGAGACACAATTTTTTTTTATTTCATAATGCAATGTAAAACTTATGTATGTATCTAGTGCTTCCAAGGCTACTAAAATGGTTGGTCTTTCGGGACTCGATCCCTTGTGATCATGCCAATGTTATGTAATAATGCACCAACTCTGGGTAACTAAGGTCCGGGAGTTACACAACCCCTATTCCACAAAAAACTATTCACATAAAAAATACAAGCTTATTCAATGAACAACCCTCTTTAGCATAATTTCAACTTTAATACCCATAAAACCTTCCTCAAGAATCCTCTTAACACCTATATCTCCCAATCAAAAAATGTAATGGGTTAATAATTTACATACCACAACATTTTATACCTATCAAATGATTCTCAACCTTAAGAATCAAAATGAAACCTAGGTTAATAAAAAACCGCTAAACCATCAGTCTATTAGAACCCCTCAAAAGATACCTCTCGAGAACATTGTTATAAAAAAACCACAACAAAAAATCAATTGAAACCAATAAGGCTAAAATTTTCATCTCATAATTCAAAAAAACAAATTATATGCATTTTAAAATAATAAATTCTAGGTTTTTTTAACCAACTTGAGTCATCCTTCCATTTGATTCCTTAACTATCCCGTAATAAGACACAAAGGGAATGCTTGATCCCCATAGGTTGACACAAGTACCTAGGAATCAAGGAAATGCCACTTGAGAATGTTTCTTTTCAATAAATATTTATAAAAACCAGTAGTAAAAATTAAATAAAAATCGATCATAATACGTCCATACATTAGATGCCCACACCAATGAAAAATAAAGAGAAACAAAAACTTCATATCAAATTAGGAAAGATGTAAATAGAAAGGATCACCAAAAAACTCCCTCACTAGCTCATTATCCCTCTCCTAAAAGGAAAAATATTCCAACCAAATTTATTTTCTTCTCCCTCAAAATCCAATAGTTATATCTTCCTATTGTCCGTAGAAAACTATAAAAGCCTAAGTGGCTAGTTTGATAAAAATAATCTGAAATAAAACTAAACTATAAACACACTTATATCCTTGTGATTATATAGGTAACCACCCAATACATAATAACCACAATTCCCCATGGGATATCATAAAAGATAAAATAGAACTACAGTTAAAAAATGATAAATATATAGGTGTGAGAAATAAGCTCAGTAGGGATGTCAAAAAAGAAACCATTCTATATGCCTTGGATATAAAGAGAAAACCATTTCATACTAGTTTGAAATATAGTAATAAAAATACTTTCTCATTTATTCAAAGAAGATCTTATGTCCTTAATATTTTAAAAACTTTTTTTCCTTTTTCTTAAATTAAAACAAAGGTTAAAGAAGTGTTTCCATAGAAATTCCACTTTTTACCAAAAAATAGTTATGAATAAAAATTAAATATTCTTTAAAAACATGGTTAAAATACTATTTAGGTGACCATTTACTAAAAAAGAAAACATGGTATAAAAATTATGGTTTGATCAATGAAAACACACACTATCAAACAAGTTGAAAACTAACATTTTAAAAGGATCATTTTTCTTTTTTACTTTTATAAATGTTTTTAAATAATTAAGGACATCCTAATTAAACTTTAAAAAATTAAAATATGTGAATATTTAAAAGTTCTAGTATGAATAAATAATAGTATAACATATTATTTAAAAGAGATCATAAAATAGTGACAAATTTTAATGTATATAAAATAGATATCATGGTATATACATAGACCTCAATTTAAGATACCCTATATGTACTTATTTTATAAACATATTCAAGCATGATATGTAGTATTTTACCAACATTGATTCTCTCAACTAGCCACACCAGTGGCACATCCCTCCATGTTATTTCCTTACAATGGGGATCTAGTTTGTCTAATCGAGACTAGATAGTAACCATCTCTCGACTCTCACTACGATTTATAGAATCCCATTACTAACAGATAGAGGTGAGTTTTATAAACAAATTTTTATACATACCATATACGATTTTACTCAAAATAAACAACTCATTTTCTCACTTCTAAATTACCTGTTAATAAAAACCACTTTTTACTTTCTACGATACATAATCAATACATAATACAGTTTATTGGGAATATATTATACACTCCATTCATTCAATGCCCATTCCAATTACATAACCAAGTGGATTCATAATAGGTTTTTTTATTTTTAATAAATAACCTCAAGGTTCCAGTAGGGCCTCATCAATTTAAAAGGGTCATTTTTTAATTTAAGACCCACATTTTTACTAAACCTTCTAGTTTCAAAACATCCCTTCACATGTCCATGCATATGCACCTTGATATATATATAAAGACCCCTTGTCATAATTTAAATATTCCCATCACCATGAGAGAATATTTAAAATAGGGAAATTTGATATTTATCTATAAATTTATATGTGTAGAAGTCATATTTAACATTTTAAGAAATCAAAAATCCTTCAAAAGATGTTTAGGATACCAAATATTCCATAAATACATTATATAAAATTAGTTAAAAAACCAAAAATACTTTGGGGACTATTAGTTCACATATTAGAAATCATTTGGAACACATTTGAGTGTTTAAAATGTTTAAAATTGTATAATAATCTTGAAACATACATTTATAAAGAAAACCCATAATAAATCTAAGAGGAAAATATGGAAAATAATGAAAAACCCAATACCAAGTGTCGTAACCATTTTCTATATTATAATTACTTCAAAATATAATAAAAAACATAATAAAACCACCAAGAAATTATATTATTCAAATTAAAAACTTGGAAATATGGTAGGCTATCTTCAATCAAAGTAGAACTAGCTTCATTTGAAAACATAGGAATTATCTCACCTTGATGAGTTTCAAAACGCCCTAGAAAATTAAGAGGATCCTAATAATTACAAAATATTTAGAAAAATTTGAAACAAATGAGATGAAAAAACCCTACCCAGAATAAATGATAAATTAATCACATTTAGTGTTTGTATCATAAATCATCCTCAATGGGACTCGTCAAATCTATGCAATAAGGTTCAAAAAAACACCCAAAAAGTCATTTTAGTGTTCATATAGGGAAATAAAATGGCAACAGAAGGGGAATGTGATAATAATTTATATATTGGTGAATAAATAATCCTTACCACGAACATATAAATGATAAATCATGAAGAACCCCCCATGGAATCACGATTGGAGAGAGAGGAGAATGAGGGGAGTATCAACTGAGCCTCCTAGAGTTGTGTGTGACACATAGGAGGAAGGGGGTTGGTGCAACATAAAGGAGAAAGGGGGATAAAAGAAAAAAGAAAAAATAATAATGAAAAAATAATATAATTTCAATTATAATAATACTAATAATAATAAAACAATAATAAATAAACTTCTTTTCTATACTAGGTGGCGTGCACAGTTTACACAATCTGTGTGTTGATAATGCCCCCTCAATAGGCACACATGGTCACACACACGGTTGGTCTTCATGGTTAAAAACATTGTGTACCAACCACAAAAAATAACACTACCAAGAATTTCAAGTCCCTTTCATGGTTTCCACATGGTTAAACTAACACTCTATGATAATAGTGGGTCCTACACTTAATTAAAAAAATTAAAATTTTCAAGTGGGATCCACCTAAAAATCATTACTCAAACCAAAATCAATAATTTATTAAAATAGTACTAATAAAAATGGTCAATGTAGTAAAATTATCTCAAACGTTAAGCTTTAAACCCCTATAAAGGCTTAACTAATTCAGAAGACCAATGAATAGACAATATCAAACCTTCTCAATTGAAACATGATACTCCAAAACCAAGGAATTCCATGAACACTCCAAGAAAATACCTACGACATTAACGAAAATTAATCATGATGAACTTCCAAAATCTACACATCTTCCAAATAACCTCTGAACTCAAGACTTAAACACTCCCTTTCCCAAACAAGTATCCATGAGATAACTTAAACTAAATCATAAATAGAAACAAAGTTAAACCAAAAAAATGGTGTTCTCCAAGACATATTATAAATTTATTAAAACATTCATCCTTAGATGTACAAAAGTATAAACACTCACTCCAATTGATAAAAAACCCCAATTCCATAAACAAAAAAACTTTTAGTATTACACTTAAAACCCAAACACAAGAACCAACCAACTAAGGGGGAAACCAAGAAGATCATGATTGATAAAAGGCCTCCCCACCATAGGGGTTGTATTAATACAAAATTCCAAGGAATGAGAGGACACTATAGGGAAAACACTTCCTCCGAGAGAAGCTCTAAATCAAAAGAACTCAATTGAGACACTCAATGGAGGAAACACCCAAAATTTCAAAATCTAAAAACCAACATTTCCTAGAAAAATGTCATCCAAGTCAAAATAGACAATATAGGATAAGGCACGCCCAAATTTACCTCAAAAAAATGTTCCAAAATAATAATAGTCTATGTTGTCCATAGAAAAATGGTGGAATAGGATGTAACTTGGGGAATAATATCCAAACAATGAAAGACTTATGAGTCCATAAAAATAATCAAACCACCATCCAGGGCACAAACCCTCATAAAAAATCACTTGAATTCACCCAAGAAATCCACTTCCCAACCCCTCATGATAAAATAACTTGGAAAGGATAACATCTCATAAAACCCTTGAAAAAATTTGATCATTGAGACAAAATTATCTCCAAGGAAACCATCATTCCATCAAGAGAATTAAAATAAAACATAAAGAACCAGATCAATAAAGAGTCACTCACAAGTCTATGATGTTTGGTAATATCCCCAAGGATTCTTTCTACACTAGGCTCAATAATGAAAAGTCTACAAGGTAGATACCCCTCCCCAATGTAGAATGAAATTACATTGAGACAACCAAAGGAAGGAATCCTAATGGAAAAACTCACCCCATCCTTCAAAACCATTCCGGGGGTCATAAAGAGACAATATAAGACATAGGAAAAAAAAATACAATTTCTAAAATAAAACACTTAAAAAAACCCTAGTTTCCCCTTTAAATCATTTTAAAATTATATACAAAAATTTAAAATGAAAAAAAGTCAAATTTAGAAACAATTTTATTATTTTTAAAACTTTTTATTTAAAACACATATGAATTTCTAAAATGCTAAATTCATTCCAATTTTTAAAAGAAAACATTTTTCCAAAATCCCCATATTGAAATCAATTTAAAATATATGCAAATCATTTATTAAAATTTATATAAAAATAAAAACATTAACATTGTTGTAAAATATTTTTTAAAGCCTATTTCCAGTTTTGGAACATTTCGTATTATCTTAAAATCATGCTTAAATTTTATAATAGCCACATATATCCATAAAACAAATCAAAATTTACTAAAACTCAAATTTATTTGTTTTAAGTGAAATTTCACACATTTTAATATAATTAATTATTTTATTGAAGAAAATCACCCATTAAAAGCCCAAAAAATAAATTCAAATTTTTATTAATTTAAGAAAACTAATTTATTTCCATTTAAAATAAAATATCACTTTTTAAAAAAATTAATAATTAAAACTCATTATGTTCATAAAAAATCATAACTTAATATAATAAAAAGAAAATAAAACAAAAAAAATCCAACATAAAATTTCAAGAGGGGACTATTTTCAAACTAAAGATGGACTTCATGGATTAGCGGACCATGTTAAAAATACACAAATGGCCTTGGAATTCAAAAATAACCATGTACTTGGGATCCACATAGATTTACAAGCCCTGCAAGCTCACTAGGTACCACCAGTTCACTCACCTTTATCATCCCCAAATCACAAAATAATTAAACAACTCAAAAAATAAAACATTCAAAATCAAAATATCCCTAGTAAATTAAGGATCGAGATGAGTAAGTGTTCATAATTCTATTTCTGTACTTACCTCCCTAATCCAAACAATCTTATCTTTAATCTACCTAACACCCCAAATAAAAATTAGATAATCTAATACCATTTTTTCATGAACCAAACCAACCCATCCCTCTATTGGATTCTTGATCTAACCCATGAAAAGTCTTTAGAGGCATTCTTCTTGGCTTGAACAAGTTCCTTGGAATCAAGGAAACACTAATTATGTATGCTTTTTGATAAATTATTAATAAAAGTAATAGTGTAAATTAAATAAAAATCATACATGAACCAACCATACATCTATCATCTATTCTAGTGAAAAATAAAAAGAAAAAATTGCTTAAAATAAAACTAGTAAAGTAGTAAACAACAACCATCACCAAAAACCTCCATCACCACCCCGATATCACAATCCTACAGTGAAAAGATTCCCACTGAATGGATTTTCTTCTCCCACTAGCAGATATAAGTACCCTCTATTCATAGAAAGCTGTAAAAGCATAAGTGGTCGCAGTGATAAAAAGAAACTAAAATAAAATTAAACAAAAAATATAAATATCCCCTTATGACTATAAAAGTCACTACCTAACACATAAGAACCAAAATTCCCCATAGTAAATCATAAAAGATAAAATATACCTACAACTAAAAAATTATAAAGATATATGTGTGAGAAATAATCTTGATAGTATGTAAAAAGAGAAAGCATTCCATATGCCTTACCTTTAAAGAGAAGACCATTTCATTCTAGTTTGAAACACTGTAATCAATATAGGTTTTTAGTTTGTTAAATAAAATCACATTCCATTAATATTTTAAAAACATTATTTTCCTTTATCTTAAATGAAAAGGATTATTAAAGAAGAGTTTTTGGGTCGATTCCCCCTTTTAGAAAAAAAACCAGTTAAGAACCAAATTTTTATACATTACTTAGAAAAATGATTTTTAATTTACTTTTGGTAACCCTTTAATGAGATGGAAAAGATAGTTTAAAAATGAAGTTATAATCAATGAAAACACATCTAATCAAAAAAGTTTCAAAATAACATATTAGAAATAACATTTAAATTTTTAAATTTTAAGATAGTTTCAGATGAATGAAGTACCAATTAAAAATTTGGAAATTTAAATATGTGATAGTGTTAGATTTTCAGTTGGAAGACATAATAATATAAATGATTTAAAAAAAGTGGTCACAAAATAGTCGAAAGTAGAATACATGTAAAATAGATTTCATGGGATATACCTAAATATCAGGTCATGATACCCTAGACGTACTTGATTCGGAACCATATTCCAGTCTATAAATAACATGACTACTCTCTAATAGTCTCACCATTGGCATTTCCCACCATGGCCTTTCCCTACCAGGGGGATCTTCTCCATATATTATGGACTAGAAAAAAACCATCTTTCAACGCCCACTAATATGCTCCTAGGATCCCATGACCAAAAAATGGAGGTGTGTTTTCCAAACATATATAAATAAATACTGCATAATCCTTACATCAAAACAAACAGATCAATTTTTCACCTCCAAAATCCATATTAAGAATAACCCAATTTTTTTCCATGATACTAAATCAATACAAAATAGCCTTGATCAGGAATACATCACGCATTCCCCTAATTCAATGAATATCCAAATTCCAAAACTAAAGGGCTTCCTTATGATTGGTTTTCCATTTTCCAAAAAGAGCCTCAGGGTTCCAACTAAGCCTCATCAGTTTAAAAGATAAATTTTTTATTTAAAACCCATTTTTCCCAAATCATTATAATTTCAAAACAACCCTTCATATATACAAAAAATTCACCTATATATATATATAGAAACACCCCTTATCCCGATGTACATATTCCTTTCTCTAGGAAATAATATTTAAAAGTGGTCATATATATATTTATCAATATATTTATATGTGTATAATTTATATTTTACCATTTGAGGAATTATAAATCCCTAAAAATATCTTTAGGAAACCAAATATGTGATCATGACTTTATAGAAAGCCAGTCTAAATACCAAAACATATTATCAAAATTTTAATTCACATGTTAGAAATCATTTGAATTTTTTTTTATCATTTATAATGTATAAAATTTTATAATAAGATTGAAAACATACTTTAATAAATAATACCCATGCTAAATCTTAGAAGAAAAAAGTTAAACCACAATACCAAGCGTCAGAACCAATTTCCATATTATACATTATAATATAATAAAAACACCCAATAAAACCATTGAGAAATTATATTTTTCAAATTAAACCCACCGACATAGGTTAACTTACCTTGAATCAAAGAAGAACTAATTGCCTCTGAAAAAGAAGCTGTTATACCACCTTAAAGAGGTTCAAGACACCCTATAAAATAAAGAGAAACCTAGGAATTTCAAAATAACCAATAAAATTTTAAATACAGAATAATAATTAACAAAAAAATACCCATAATAAATGATAAATTTATCACCTTCAATAGTCATAGCTAGAATCGGCCTCCATAGGACTCACGAAACCTGAGAATCATGGTTAAAAAACAGAACACCTCAAAATTGGGTTAGGGTTTATCCAAGGAAAATTCATGGTGAGGTAAGTGAAAATGATTGGAAAGGAGAATAATAAGGAGAATGAAGCTTTACCGTGAATATCTAGATGATAAATCATGATGAAACCCTATTAGAATCATCTCATCAGGGAGAGAAGAAGGAGGGTAGGTGCGGCTTGACCACCTTAGGTTGTGCGTGACACACATGAGGAAGGGGTTTTGACACAACAAAATGGATAAAGGTCAAGAAAATGAAAAGGAAAAAATAAAAAATATATATAATATAATAATAAAAATAATAAATAATAATAAAAACATATTTTTTCTAAATTGGGTGACACGCAAAGATTCTCTGTGTTTTACTCAAACTATGTGTCATTCATGTTCCCCCGCTGGGCACACCCAGTCACACTCATATTTGGTCCACATGGTTAAAAAAATCATGAACCAACAATGAAAATGACTTTTAGCAGAATTTTAGGTCCCTCACATGGTTGTCTCATGGTTAGACTAACCATGTGGGCCAACTATTCACCATGCACAAAATGTTAAAATTTTTGGTGGGATCCACCCAAAACTCACTACTTAAACCAAAATCAATAATAAATTAAAATAGATATAATAAAAATGGTCAAGGTATGAACTGGTCATTTCATCATCAATTGAAAATAAATCGTGTAAAAACTAAAAAATCTCAATGTCTTAGGAATGAATATGAGTCTCATGCTCCCATGTACTCTCCTTCAATCCATTATACCTCCACGGTACATCAAGCAAGGGGATGGTTTTTCCATGAAATACATTCTCTCAATGATCTTGGATCTCTAATGGTTGTTCCATGGATATCACATCATCCTTTATATCCAACTCTCCCCAATAAATGATATTTGGGTGATCCCTCAATCAGAAGGTTCAGTTTGGCTCCAGGGTGGAGGGCGAGGGCAGGGGAAATGGGTGTGGTGGCGTTCTCCAAGGGAGGGCTTCAAGATCAATATAGATGGATCTCTTCTTAACATAATGATGTGAGGAGGAGGAGTTTTTTTGGGATTTAAGGGGGTCTATTATGGAAGCCTTCTCGTCCAGTTTTGTTATGGGTGATGCTTTGCAGGCGGAGACATTGGCGATGGTCACCGGGTTGGATCTCTACAGGGAAAGATGCATCAGTCTTGAAGAGGTGGAGACCGAATCCCTTAATATTTTTAATGCTCTCTTAAATAAGGCCAAGTTTCCATGGAACATCACATAATACATCAGGAAGTACAATTTTCTTCTGGGAAATAGGACACGTATCTCTCAAACATGGCGGGAGGGGAATATGGTGGCGGAATTCTTGGCCTCTATGGCTCCCTCGAACCATAGCATTTCCTACTTCCTGATCTTGGGTTCCTTTCACCTTGATGGGGTCTAATTTGTGGTTAATGATTCCCTTGGTCTCCATTACTTTAGACCTCCTTAATTCTATATCTTGTTCATACCTTTCCTTGTATGTCTAAAAATCAATAAAATGGTGGTTTTCAGGCAGATGGTGATAAGATGCATGAAAGATATTGTAAATATGGTCGAGCAATGGTGGGAGTGATAACCAATAATCCAATTAACCCAAATGATCCAAAACCTCAAAACGACCAAATAGTTGGGGAGAAAACTTACTCCTTATGCCAATCCTCTGAAACCCCAGATGAGGGTAGACCATCAAGAACACATGGGCCCAAAACTTAAAATCTACAGGCTTCTTCCTATAATGATAATAGGACATATGATAGTTATACCCCTCCTTCATCTAATATTGAACCATCTAAATATTCATTTTCCGGATATAAACTACATCAATAATAATGAATAATGATCTCCTAACTTTGGTCTCGTACAATGGATAATGTCATGGCCACGCATACAATGCATTAAATTGATCCATACTGATGGATGAGTGGAAATGTTTATTATACGAAAACACAACTAGAGGTAGGTGTTGTTGGTGTTGTTTACCTAGAACCAACTATAATGTACTTTATGATAAAATATATTCATTTATTTGAGTATTAATAAACTTTTTAAAGAATCATGATTGTTCTTATATATGACATAGAATATAATAATGTCCTAAGAGTAACAATCACACTGAAAGGTCATAATAGTTCCCCACTATGACGAGAACCCAAAAGTTACATGATAGTATTCTTAAATATATGTTATATATCTAAATGAAATCATTTTAGGGATAGAAATGAAACATGATATGAGGGTTGGATACTCATTAGACTTTGAGGCACCTTCTCAATGTGTATTCCCTTAGCAAAATCTAGTGTAGGATATTATGAGAATGACACCTTCTAGTACGAAATATACATTTATATGTGTCATTGGATGTTCTTATCCAAGGAAATGTGTATTGGTCCTTATACTTTAATATTATTATTAATGAGTGTTATAATTCACATACTTTTAAGTATTGATGAAAACTGTGATGATATATGTTCGCGGTGAGGTACAATATGTTGGGTGCACCATGAGTAATATATCATTAATGAATAATGTGAGAAATGATTTCTACCTTTTGTTATTTAGATTAAGTTGATCTCTCAGGCCCATTGATGGAAATGATATAGCCTAAATAAATCCATGTCCATGGTGTTATATATAAATGCTCGATTTCCATAAATTGATAGAATGAGACATCGTGCACAATGGTTTATGGCACCAGCATACAACTAGCGTGATTAGAGATATCACAATAAAGTGTTAATATTACATAGTAAGAATCTGTATGAGGTATTATGTCACTGTGGCATTAAATTCATTCTTTATACCATTCTATATTTCTAGATGAAAACCTTTGAATTTAGGCTGCTTCTTCTAATTCCACTATGAAAGAGGCCTAGAGGGTCCCACACTATGTGTGTCCCGAATCTCAATTGAATATTATGTTATTATTTTTTATTTAACAAGTTGAATAAATACTATTCCCACATGTGGCTTGAAAATAATTAATTTTTCCTTGATAATATATATTCCATCACTAATTATTCCAGATAATATTATGTGATTTGAATATTTAATAAATATTTATTTTCTATACATGGAATATAATAAATATTTATTTATTTGTGAATAATGCAGTGATATTTATTTATTAAATAAATATTCATTGTTAAAGGCCTGAGAAATATTATGAAGTAATGGCATACTAATATTTATGGTTTGGTGCGAAATAATATATATTGAATATTATTTTCATAACGAGTATTTAATTGTAATTTTCCAGTTTATCACAAGTTAAAAAATTATAGTATTGTTATTATTATAGACATGGGGTACCATGAGGATTAAATAAATAAAAAATGACACTTGTGCAATTATTTATTTTCAACTATAGTAGTATATAAACCAAATTTTATTATTTTTCCAAGAGAGATAATTCAGTTGTTGTGAACAATGACATCTCAAAGGAATCCTCTCAAGCCTTAAAGATCTCCCTCTCCAAGAATTCTCCCAGTAATGGAGAGAGATCTTCCTCCACCTTCCACTCTTGAGGCTAGAAATATTAAGATGAATCCTTTGGAAGAGATTTTCATAGTGATAGAAGGAGAAAAACTAAAGCTATACGAACTATCATGTTATCACCAAGAGATTCCTACAACAATGTTGGGATATTCGAGGACCACATGTTGGTCATCTCTAGAGGGAATCTATTATTGATTCCTTTAAAGAAATGATGGTATGTCATATATCTGTTATCATATCCATCAACAAAAAAAGAATTTCATATAAAGTAATTATTTAATTTATTAAATTAATTATAAATAATATCTAATGATCCTACACTTCTATTCCCACATTTATCTATTTTATATATTATTTGCTTCAAGTTTGTTGATCACGTCATTTATCATCATGCAAATCTTGGAATAATTAATGATCATGAAAAAAATAAAAGTTGGGAATGATCCATCTGATTCTCTTCTTGCACCCAGAATCATGAAGTGGTATCATAGGGAGTGAATAATTATTTATAATTATTTAAATATCATTGATTTATTTGCACATGTATTATTGATTGTCAAATACATTTTAATTTTTCTTTAATCTGAATTGACATGTTTTTTTCTTCCTCTTAGCTTTTCATAGATATAATAAAATTGAATAATTTTATGAACAAAATAAATTCAAAGATCTCATCCGGATGTGCCTAGGAATTTGGCCAGATAACACAAGAGTACAATCCATGTAACCCAATGGTACACGATGTATAATAGTTTATATTGCACCAAAAATTAATTCATAATTAATTCATGTTATGTAAATTTATTAGACATTGTGAATTAAATTTTACACAATGTTTTGACCAAACTATCCAAGTGTAAAGTCAATTTATGTACACATTGTGTAACTTCAGTACACTACGTGTAGTCCCTTAGTCATAGACGAGTGGTGTAGTCTTTTACATGGCCTACATGAATGGTGTCCATGTGACTTAGAGACCACATTCCATTTAGCTCATATACATGCCATGTTTTTCAACATTCTCCATGGAATGGTTATACACCAAGCCCCTATGCATGCGTCGTGGATAGACAGTGATAAAAAATACACTCCTTGTAGTTTCAATGTACATGTCGTGTACTTTTAAAAAAATATGTAGAATTGAAATTTAATTTATTATACTGTAAAAACATTATCAACATGTTCTTTAAATTGGTCATTATATTTATGGTACATGTCATGTGATGGTTTTGTTACATATAAATATATAACTAATTTATGCATAATGTTCAGATTTACATATCATGTATAAGTCATGCTATATTAATTACACTACACTCATTGAAGCATAACATGCTACATAAATAGCATGTAAACCTTGTGATTATTAAATTTTCACTACATGTCATGAAATTGAATGATTAAGCCATGTATGCCACATATCGCAATAGTAAATCATATAAGAGTATAATACGTGTTGGGTAGTTCGGATAAGTATTCACTGTGTTGCCTCCAAGTTACATTTTTTTTATTTCACATAGTTAAATTTAATTAAATTTATTTCATTTTTATAAAATTATGATGTATGAAAATATCAAGGAAATTGGGATGAGAATTGAGATAAATGAATTGATTAATTAAAGAAGATAATTATTTGATTCGAGTGTGATCTATCATAAATAAGAATGATTAAGATTTAATTATAATATTAATAAATGTATATTTCATTTTATGTGAGTGGACAATAATGAGACTAGAACATACCATTATATGTGTTTGGTTTAATTTAATTTAATATAAAATTAAATTATTATGTAGTGTGTCATCACTCTACGAACCGATGTGATTTTTTTTCATTTTTATTTTACTAGGATGGTAAGGAGTATGGATATGATGAATATATATGATGTATATGATATAATAATGATTCTATAAATGGATATTATTATTTAGAGTTCTTTCATTCCATCCTTCAAAAAGTGAATATAGTGTTCATGCGTATGTACGACCTACCATCTCTATGAACATTGTAGTTCATTTTCTAAATCTAACATTATGGATGAATTTAAATATATATATATATAAATAATATATATGATATAATAATCATATAAATTATTCTATTATATATTTACAATAAATTTAAATTTATTATATTGGATATTAAGGAACTTACAAAGGATTTCAGACAAAAAGTAATGGATTTTCATCTCACTTTTATTTATGTGGTACACATGCCTTATACAATACATGTTTCTTTTGTATGGTGTATATACTTTACATGAATTTATTTTATGATTATTATAATGAAAATTATGGGATATGCATATACATATAATTTTCTTTGTTTCATGATCCTTATGAATCAAATCATACCAAAGTGTTAAAGATTTATTTCATAATCTCATCATTATTTGAGATTCCTTCTATTTTAAGCCTTTTCTAATGATGATTCCTCTTCCATGTTCATATTTTCTAAAACAATTTCAAAAAAAATTCTTTTTTACTATTCTCCTAAATTTGTTTTAAATCATTTTCAATCATGTTTGAATTTTTAAAAATGTTTTGAAAGGAATATTTTTTTCATTTTCCAAATGTAGTACTTTATGAATTTTTAGATAAAAATATGGAAGGAATGGTTTTTTAACTTATATGGAATGAGAGGATTTTCCCACCTTCATGATGCCTCAATGATTTGATTCTTACTTTATAATTTTAAAAGCTTATTTTCAAAGAATGTTTTTTCTCTATAAGTGTGTGTCTTTTATTTTTTTTTTCAAAATGGAAAGTTTAATTTTATAAAGAATTATTCCAAGTGATCATTTAAAAACATTTTTTATTTGAGATGATGTCCTTTTATATTACTTAAGATTTACTAGGGATGTGATATAATTATATCACCCTTAATATTTCTCTAGATAGTTTATGTTTATTGTTAAAAGATTAAATTTTTATAAAACTCAGTTCTTTTCCATGGGTAATGCTATGATGAAATGTTTATGAAACCCATGTTTTAATGGGTTCTGATATGATTAATGATTTATGATGCTATGTCTCAAATTCATAAAGTTTTCATTATGTGGTAAGTGGGTCATATTTATACTCCCAATTCATTGGGAAAAGTACTATAATTCATGAGATAGTTATGGGAAACAAGTTGACGTGCTTGATCTGTTATAGTAAACAATTTTTAGTTCCTGATTTGTTATGGGAAATAAGTCAATGTGCTTGATCTCCAATGGGAAACATGTGTTTATTTCTGATTTGATAGTCTTGATAGTTATACTTGATGTATAAAATGGTTTATATACTTATGATTATTTCATGAACATTTATGAGATGAACTTCTGGATCATGATTGAGTTATGATGATTTCTCATTCTTATGATTCATGTCTTGTGAACTTCTATGATTTATTACATGAAACTTTTTTATGATATATGATAGATTGGGTACGAACTTTTTAATTTATGATATCATAATATTATTCATATATTAGGCTTATATATGATCAACAATTGAAATAACTCATGTCTATACTTACTGAACATCTGAGATCACCCTTTCTTATGTTTCCTTTCCCTAGGTAGAGAACACCACTAACTATGTTGATCTCATTAAGGATGTTTCTAATAGCCCGCAAAGGGAGTCTTTCAAAGAGTTCCAAATAGTACCAAACTTTGGGATATGATTTTCCACTCAGAGGAATAAATGATGGAGGAATATAATGTTTTTAATGCCTATCAAGAGGATGCAGATAAAAATACTGAGTGACTGCAACTTTGGGATACTAATAAGGAGAAGATAGAGTGGAACAATCAGTATAACCTTATTATAGTATGATGTTTCAATACAGGTAAATTAAAAATAGAGGTGTACAATAAAAAATGGGAAAATGTGGTGTATTTGTTTGAAGATCATATCAAATATGATGTGGCTAGATCAATAAACAATCTTCACAAGATATTATTTAAGGTAATAATGTCAAATATGATCAAATTTTATTTTAATGGTTAATCCATTTCTTATGGTTTTTAATGGTTTTTTTTACTTTCATGGCTTATCACTTTTCCCTTACAATTGTTTACAAAATAAAAAAAGTAATTTTCAGTCAATATTGAATATCTATCTATTTTGATGTAATATTTATGCATGAAAATCTTGGTTCATTAGAGTTGGTATTATGGAAATGTTTTTTTCAACCTTTGGAGATCATTTATAGGATATTTAAATCGTGACACCTTATTTTCAGTATATGACACCTTCAGTTTAACCAAGTTTATCCATGATTATCGTCTATTCAAATCCTTCATAACTGTTCATAAAGAAAACATGGATTAACCCAATTAATATACCTAAGGAGTGTGAAATCAAGTGCCCAGAAAGACCCATTGTTGTGTACTAGGTGACGATTGAGTATTGATAAATGTGCCCTTTTTTGGGGTTGTTACCCCTAGGTACAATAGTGTGAGAGCTACATCCACTTATAGTATCTTTATGTGTATGAACTTTCTTGTAAAATCACTTAATTATTATGAGGTTTATCACTATGATTATGGTTTCTCACATTATTATTTTTTTGCAAGATAATGGAAGGAACAAGGATAATTCAAGTTAATGGTGAATGTGATGAACACTGGAATTATTTTTATCTTAAGGAAAAAAATCAAACAAGATCTAGATGGAGAAAACGTGTTATTATAACTAATAAAAAATCTCATAATATGAACACTATTTTCAAAATAGGTGAGTTTCCTAACAACTAATACGAAGAAAAAGAAGTTTCAAGTTGACCATAAAGGAAATAAAGTTCAATTTTCACCATGTCAAGAATGTGGGAAGAAGCATGGAGGAGAATTACCGAGAGGAATATGATTATATATTGGGGGTGGAAAATTATAATATAGAGAAATTAATTTCTAAGGAAAGGTGATTAGTTCAATTAACACAATGGATGGGTGTAAGATCTCAGAACACCCTAAGAGGGGATGGGTGAATCAAGGTGAAAATATTTTCTTCGAATAATACAGATCTTGTCCCCACTTTTGTAGGAACATGTTAAACATGTTTGATGAAATCATTTAATTATCAAGCATGCATATTTAGAAATATAAATACAACAAAAATGTTTATCTTGGTTCACCATGAAGGGCTAATCTAAGTACCATATGATGAAAATATGTCAATCATTTCAGAATCCACTAAGATTAACTAGATATTATAGATTATAATTGTTCTAATGTGGTCACTTCATGCCAAGAACACTACATTTAGAATAATTTTAGGGATATATCATTTACTCCCTTGGATTACTTCCATAGACTCCCCCTTTATCACTGCTTTGGGTGAATATTTCCCAATTTATAAACTTGAAGGTCACATCAATAGTTTGGGCACATAATTCATTGTCCCTGGTCAGCACATGTCTCTTTTTTCCCCATAGTCCTAAATCGATGATCTTGAATGTATTGTTCACTCAAAACATATTTTTAAAACCTTATGTTTTCACAAATGATGCACATTTATAGAAATTTTTTACTTCTGTGAAACCCATTAGTTTTTGTGCAAATTTTTTAATTTTGCAGAACACCTTAGTTTTTACACAACATTAGTAATTTTTCAAAAAATGAATGTGTCACTAATCTAAATTTTTCTTTTTAGACACAATTTAAATTATTCATGTAACTCTACTTCCCAAAAATCTTTTTCAAACATTCAGATCCATATCCTTATTGAGAGATACACCCCGAATAAAGGAAGAATCCACTTATTTATAGACGCAACTAGCCATTAATGAAACTACATTTTGTCTCATTGAATTTGTGAAAAACATTCCATGGGAACTAAACTTCAACATTTTGAATTCACATTTAGCATGAAACTCACTTCATTCATGCAGCTTCTCCTCTCTATCGTGTGTTTGATAAACTTTTCTTGTGTTTCACTACTCTGACTTTGGAAATGATTTAGAATTTGTAAAAAATACTATCCCTTTTCATATTTTGATTTGATGGATCCAAAACTTTACTTGTGTGAAAATATAGAATCTTATTTTACCCTATCACAAAACTATTGTTTTTACGTGACAATGTTTCATTTTCCAAAAATAACTTTCTCTATACTCCAGGTTGTGGAACCCAATAATATGGAAAACACTAGGAAATGATGCCACCTTCAAAACTGAAGGCTACCTAAAATGTAAGATCAATAGTTTTGTAAAATAAATGATCAACACAGATTGGATTGAAAAAAAAAACAAAAAACAATCCATTTATATATGTTAAAACCCTTGGATCTAATAATATCCCCATTTGGGTTTGTTGGCAATCTACAGTGAAAGTCAATAAATAACCAACCTCAAAAAACGTGATTGGCTTGAAATAACTCATCCATCACTCTAAGTCTATGTGATAAAATATCTATTTATAAAAAAGAAGTTTCATTATAGAATTTCATGCCTTGGGTGACCACCAACATATCTTGAAAAGATGTTCAAGAATCCCTCAATCCATTTAATTTCACCCATTATCCCACTTTGGCAGTTGGCTGAAAGAAACTAAATTTGTAAATTAGTTCTCAAAAACAAAAACCCCCGGGTTTGTATCTCCCCCAGACACCTACATGAAATCAATATATAGATTAAAATAGTTAACAAAAATGGGGATGGTGTTTAAATCACAACCACCTCATTCAATGGGATGTGGTTCAACATCGAAATTCAATCGATGTTTCCAAAAATTGGTGTTGCCAAAGGCTTAGTGAGATTTTTATCCATATGATTATTAGTTCTAAAATGTTACATTATAATAACACATTGTTCAAATTTTTATTTGAGGAAGTTATATTTGAGCTCAATATGCTTGGTATGATAATGTTGAACTATATTTCTCATGATCTCGATCATGCTCTTGTTGTCAAAGTGAAATACCATTGGTATTTTCACCTCATCAACAATATCAGTAAGTTTTTTTTCATCCAAAATAGATGAGTACATTCTTTTATCTCATGGATATACTCTAATTCTTTGACACTAAGAGAAATAATTTCTTGTTTCTTGCTCAACCATCCCTCATATTAATTTACAATGAATAATGACCCCCCACTTGTAGAATTTGGATCCACCGCATCTCCATCCCAATCAGCATCATAAAATGTTGATAATTCATTATCTATTCCTGCTACAAAGTATAAGTGTTTCTAATGATTTCATTGGGGACCCACCTACGTGGATAATTACAATGTTCTATCATTTAATTTCCTCACATTTCCCCATTCCAAATGTTGGAACCTTTCATCACTTTCATCAGTGATGAATAATCCTTGATCAAAATAAGATGAAAGGATGTCGGTTCCTCCTTCCGTGGATTCCTCTTTCAAGATCACTACCTACTCTAGGTCTCCATCATAGATTAAGTCATGATCATATAACTCAATATCGGTGTCATCACTTTGTGGATGCTATTTAATTGAACTAATTTTGTCTTGATAGGGAAACAACATTTTTTCAGGAGAGTAGTCACATTGGGAATCAATGGACATATCTGGATGTTGGGTGCATTGTTCATCTATTAATCTTTCTCTCATGAGGGAATCTCATATGAGGCATCTTAGTTGTGTAACCCAAGTAATACTATATCGATCATGACATAAAAATTACAGGGGTGTGATTTATCCATGTATTTTTAACTTAGGAATCCCATTTTTATTTCATAAGGTAGGTATTCTAGTTCAAGTCACAAGTTCTACCTCCCATAGAGAGAGATCAGAATGTCTGGTTGAGGAAGATTGGGGCATGAGATTAAATTAATTTAGAGACAAGTTCTATTTATCAAGGAATCCCCTAGAGGTTGATCAAATTAGTGTGTACTTTTGAGGGAATATGTCACAACTAAGTAGTTTACTAATGGATCAGAATGCCCCATGGAGGCTAATTCCTGAGGTGCATCCCTATAAGGGAATATGTCACACCCGGATAGTTTACCAATGGATCAAAACATACCATGTATGGGGATATGATACATGAAACCCTAATAGGTAAGATTTCACACCCAGATAGTTTACCAATGGATCATAACACCCCATGGAGGTGGATCTAGGAGGTGCGTCCCTGTGAGGGAAGATTTTCACGACCCGTCCTCGGGGCCCGTGTCGTGACTACACCAAGCCCGCCTTCCATAGGCCAGGGGCTGGCGACTAGCACCAAAGGTGTAAATCTCGATAATTGGGAAGGCATTGCCTTTATAAAAGTAAACAAAACACCACAGAGTACAAGCGGAAGTAAAACTCTAAGTACAAATAGAAGTGCTGAAAGGTAAATGGGCCAGAATACAAACCCAAATGAAAGAACAACTAAAACTGAACAAAGTACAACAGAAAAAGACAATAGCTGGAAGGATGGAAGCGGCTCCTGGGTCGTCCTCCTTGGATCCTACCTGAAGGGTAGGTACAGATGGCACAACTCCTGGATCGTCCACCACGGATCTTACCAGAAGGGTAGGTACAGATAGCCTCCACAACGCTCTCGCCCGTCAACCTCCTCTCAGTGTCGTCTCGCCGTGAAGTCCACCTCCGGATACTGACTCGTCGTGTAGTCCATCTCCGGGTACTGACTCGTCGTGTAGTCCACCTTCGGGTACCATCCAGTCCTCGAACACTCGGCCTCCGTCAGCACTGCCTGTCTTCTGCAACCAACACAACAAGGTGCGAGCATAGCCCGTGAAGGGGTGAGTATAACGATACTCAGTAGGGACCCTGAGACCCCCAAGGTCTCACTAAAACCAACAAGGATAACCACAAAGAAGATCTCAACAGATAACCTCTACATAGGTATATTCCCATACATATACCTAAGTTATCAAGTAACCCATCTCAATCATGAGGAAACACAAGGATTATGAAATCGATGGATAACCACTACCCAGGTATATTCCCATACATATACCTAAGTTATCAAGTAACCCATCTCAATCATAAGGAAACACAAAGGTCATAGACTCAGCTCAAACCATGATTTTCATTATCGAAACCGTAACTACTGAAGAGCTCCGTCTCTGGAGTGTACAATGGTCCTGTCACGACTCTGAGGTACTTCTCACTAACCTAAGACTGCTGAGGTACTCCTCCTGTCGAGTACCGCGGGTCAGCCACCCAAACACAGTAGTGCTTCCCGCCGGGGTATGCCACCCAAACACAGTAGTGCACACCCCCTAGTAGCCTGTAGAGGTACTCTCTGGATGAGTACCGTGGGTCTGAACTGTCACAAAGGTAGTTCTCCATCCGCCATGGGCCTGCACCTCACAAAGTATTGCTCCGTACACTGGGCTAGTCGACTCACTCCAAGTCGTGTCGGTCAAGCAGTCGTCAGGTCTCAGTCGGCTACACGGTCTCCGTACTCCGCACGCTCGTCTCTGGGAGGGTCTGCTCCACGAGCTACAGGTCGATACACAAAGTATCTAAAAGTACCATGAAGAAGTATCTCAAAGAACCGCCTCGTCATAGGGGTCTCAACGCAATAGACGACGCGTCAATCGGACGCCCGGTCTGTGAGTTATTAGCCTTTTCGTCCTAGGGGCCCGGTTGGATTTCGTGAGAAAACCAACCCGACCGCACTCCGATGTCATCCAAACCTCGAGTGGAGTAATCCAAAAGATCCGTCTCACTTAGAGGAATCCATCAAAGTCGACGACAGTTCAATCGGACGTCCGGAGCTCAAGTTACGAGCATTTTCGCTCCGAGGGCCCGGTTTGTTTCGTGTACGAACCAACCCGGACAAACCCAAAGTATTCCAAAAACTTAAGTGCGATATTTCAAAACGACCGTCTCGATACAAGGGTTTCATCGCAACTAACGGTGCATCGATCGGAGTTCCGTAGCCAAAGATATGGGCATTTGATCGAATGTGATCCGAAAACGGGGGGTTTGGGCCCATACCGACCTGGCCCAACCCCCCCGGGTCGACCCGACCCGGGTCCGGGTATGACACAGATGGCGCGACCCAGCTCGGCCGGGGTGGCCCGGACCGGCCTGGGCACGACCCGGCCCGACCGGTGGGTCGGCTCGGCCGGTTACGGTCGAGCGGAGCGGGGCGCTGCCCCCACGTGGGGCCGCTGCCAGCAGACGCGGCAGATGGGCACATCCCGCATCCCCCCTCTGGTCCCACATGGTCACGGGACCGCGCTCCGCCGCCGCGGCTTAAACCACGGTGGCTTCTTCCGGCGGCGCACCGGGCGCCGCCGCCGTGCCGGCGAGGCGCGCCGGCGGGCTGTTCCGCGGACCACCGAATGGGTTCCGGTGGTCAGAAATTCCTGTTGTCTTCACCAATGGCCCTCCCAGGACCCATCCTTCTCTGCGAGGATCCCAAAACGCCCGTGCGGCCTCTTTTTTCATTTTCCGGTGCGGCGCGACGGCGCTGTGGCTTGTTCAACTTCATCGGCGCGGCGTGACGGCGTCACACTTCTTAGCCCTTCCGCATAATTTCCATGAGGTGCAACGACACCGCGACGCCTTTCATATGCCGCAACAAATTCAAACAACAAGGGGGAAGGAGGGTCGGCCGTGTTCGTGCGGTACGACCTCCTCCCGTTATACTGATAGCAAGAAGCCATCTAATAGAAGTCGACGTATGACAAAGAAATAATTCGCGGACAAAAACAATAATCCTCAACATCAATCCGCATAAATGAATGATCCACGGATCAACCTGGAATTGGTTGGTCCGCGCTCGTCTTTCTTTTCTCAAAAGATCAGAGAACACCAAATAAATTCCCCTACATTGATATTTGACGTCGCACGTCGGGTGTCGCGGAGAACGGCGTCGTGGGGTCGGATGTAGATTCTATGGACGTCGGGGTGCGTCCGAGGAGGAAACGACGTCTCCTCACTTGGTGCTATGATAAAGAAGGAAGGTACGTTGTCATTGGCGATGTTCACCGCGGTCGGCGACTTCTCCCTTGTCGTGGAGGAAGATGAAGACAGAAGAATCTGGGTCACCGAGTCTTCTAAGTCGAAGGGTCGATGTTCTTCATCGGAGAAGAACCGTTCTTCACGTTCTTCAACGTGGAAGATGAAGTTCTTCAAAGTAAAGAACTCTCCCTCTCACAATTCTCCACAGTAAGAACCAAACTGAAATAAAATAAGGCTTTGCTTTATTTTACTTACTTATGCAAACATTTTCAAGAATTCAAAATTCAAAACACATAACTCACTTAATTAAGTTAATGTGTTGGCTTTGAATTAAAGTGGGGAGAGGGAAAGTCACCCTAATCAATGGGGAGTTTTTAAGGGTTACACACTTAAGAGGGAGTTTTAAGAATTTTAAGGGGTGGGGCTCGTGTGGGCCCCACCTCACAATATCCTAACAAGAGAAGTTAGGATTTAGTGGGTCCCACCCCAACTCCCTCACATGGAAGCTATACCACTTATAAGAGAGAAATAAAGTTGTGACACAACTTTATTTCACTTAACACTTAAATCTCTTAGTAAAGAAATAAAATAAAATTGTAAAATAATTATTTTTATTCCTCACATTTTTAACAACTCCTCCCGAGTAACGCACCTTTGGAAAATGTGCTCCTAAAAAAATACCGGCGCTCCGATTCCATCGGTGCCCTCAGAATTCGATTCTGAGCACCAGTTAAAAAGTTATAAAAATCCACTCGTTCGTTCACTTAACGCACCCGAGCTAATCTTCGGAAATTAATTTCAGGCACACCGGGCCTCGGAATCAGGCACCGTCAGAAACTGTGTTCTTGTAAAATTCCAAAGAAAATTAAGAAAAAAACTTCTTTGATATTTCCGGGTCTTTACATTAATCCCACCTCAGGGCTTTATGTCCCCGTAAAGTTTAAACACAAACTAGGGTCACAAAAGTGGTACAAAGCACGCATCTGAGCCTTCCGCTCCCATGTGCTCACCTGGAGGTTCCCATACTGCCAAAAAAAGTGCACCTGAGGAATCGATCATCCTCGTAGGATCTGCTCCTGTCGATCCTCGATCCCCACTAGAACCTCCGTGAAAGACACCCCATCTCCATCATCCATCTCCCCATGGTCGATGATATGCGAAGGGTCGAGCACGTATCTCCTCAGTTGAGATACATGGAAGTCTTCGTGCACCTGGGCAACTGAGGTGGATGGGTCAAGCGGTAAACCACCTCGCCTACCCAGCTGAGGACCTAAGAAGGTCCGCTGAACCTCGGAGATAACCTGTCGCCTTGGTCACATCCCATAAACCTCGTCGAGGTGAGACCCGTATAAGGACGTGATCTTCATCCTCGAACTCCAGAGGTCTCCAATTCCTTTCTAGAACTGGGACTCAAAACAACTACTGCCACAAGGGTAAGGTTGACCGACTCAAGAGTGATCGGTCGCACCCTCCTGTGCATGAGTTACCATGTGCTGCCTGGGGTTTCCCTTTTTTTTCGCCGACCAAGGAAAACCCATTCCGATGTCGTAGTTAAACCACAACCTTTTTGCCTAAAACCATCAATTGGTGTATGAACTGTGATTGCCCAGTCCATACTCAAACCAACGTCATAAGGACTCGATGCTGCCACCAAGAGATTCCAACCGAAACAATCGCCTTGAGGGTCTGACCACACTGTCGGAGTAAGTGTGATTATCGAGTCTTCTCCCAAGGTATCTCCAGATGTGAGGGTCAAGTCTACGGCTTAATGGAAACTCTAGGTCTGGGACAAGATTTGTGGAATGAAGGAATGATTCGTATCAACGCCTATTACTACGGAAGCTAATAGTGGACATAGACGGTCCCTTGAATCATTTTTAGAGCCTTTGGTCCACACTCCTTGACCGCATGCAGCCGCACTCTTCCTCCGCCCTCCAGCTCCCTGAGCCTGGCGGGGATAAAGGCGGGTGGTTGGAGCATGTTAAGATGTACACCACCTCATGCTTCTCTCCTAGTTCTGCCTCCACTTCTGCTGCTTCTCAGACTCATCTCTCCTTAAAGCATCCACTTCTTGAAACATTTAACATGCCCGTGTCTCTAAGACTGGTGCCAGTTTCCTGTTTCTTACTGCACCGTGCAGTCTTTATCCGCTCCTGGATGACCTGCACCTTCTTTGCCTATGATATGAAAGAGTTGCTAAAAATTTCTCCTTTGCCGAAAAGAGAAACTTTGTCTCATCCGCTGGATGAACCACACCCATTTCCTAATACAGTCAATCCCGACATGAATGATGAATTCATGCCATGAATGACGTCGTAAGGCGTCGACGTAACTACCAAGAGATCCAACTGTCACTCTCGCCTCCAAGGGTCAAGTCACACTGTCGGCATCAGTGTGAGGTCAATGGGTCTCCTCCAGTTGAAATATCAAAAGTGAGGGTCAAGTCAACAGTCTTAAACAGGACCACTCAGTATCAACCAAATAAAAAGGACAGGAAAACAAACATCACAAAGATAAGTGTCTTTTTTATTATTGCAGCTCATAGTACAAATACACGAATACAACAACAACATGGAACTAGAAGTACAAGGGACGTATCCACCAGTTCCTCTCTTGTCCACCTGCTCCCGGAGCTCTACTTCCTTGTCTACTGCTCGACTATTGCTCAGGCACCAGCCGCTGCTTCTGTCTCGGTGGCTCCTCCAACACCTACTGATCAACTGTGCGTGGGGTCGTACAGTCACATGCCAGGTGACCCTTCCTATTGCAGGAGAAACATTGTCCGTTTCTGGCACGCCTAGCTCTGACCCCACCCCAGGTGACCCGCACCACCGATCCTAAAACCCGAGATCGCCCAACTACTGGCCTCGTCCTCCTGGACCTCTGCATCATCTGTCTACTGCCAAAAGATGACTCGTCTACTGATCAAAAACTTTACGGTAAAGGAAGAAGCTTTTGTACACACTCGGGGTGTATAGCTACTGGCACAAACTCCACCCTAAAGAAGGTCTCTAAGTATTCCCAGGTGAAGGCCATCCTATCGCAAAATTGGAACAAGTGGCTCCACCACCTGCCTGCTGCTGCCTGAAGAAGGCTGGCAGCAAAGATCACCATGAAGTCTGCAGGCGTCTCCACTAGCCTGAAGACTCTCACCACAGCCTCTAGCCATCCCTATGCCTCCTGCGGGTCCGTATCTCCCCAGAACCTGGATGGCCTCTAGCGCTGGAACTCGTGCAGCGCACTCAAATGGCGTGCATCACCTACTGCTGGGGCTGGTGGCATCGGTGGCCCAACGTATGGTAGTACCGCTGGTGCCTCAACTGCAAGAGGGCCCTGTACCGAAGCCTTGTCGCTCGGTAGGCTGTCAGTACGCACATCCCACTGGGCTCTAGCTGGTCATCCATAAAAAGACATCCTGAAAAAACAACATGACACGGTCAAACGATTATACCTGGTGAGCTGACCTGGTTTGAGTTGACATTTAAAAACTTCTGGAAACACACATACAATCAGTGTTTTAGTGCACAAAGTTGGAAATCAGTTGTCAAGGTCCTGGTGTATGGATACGTCAGCCGCTCGCACCAACACTGGACTCCCTGAACTGAAAACCACACTCGGTACTCTTAACACTATTGCTTCATAGAAAGAAAATATCAGAGTTATAAGTTATGCGGTACAACCGACTCCTCTGATACCAATTTGTCACAACCCGTCCTCGGGGCCCGTGCTGTGACTACCCCAAGCCCACCTTCCATAGGGAAGGGGCTGGTGACTAGAACCAAAGGCGCAAATCCCGATAAATGGGAAGACATTGCCTTTATAAAAGTAAACAAAACACCACAGAGTACAAGCGGAAGTAAAACACTAAGTACCAAGAGATGTGCTGAAAGGTAAATGGTCCAGAATACAAACCCAAATGAAAGTACAACTACAACTCAACAAAGTACAACAGAAAAAGACAACACCTGGAAGGACGAAGGTGGCTCCTGGCTCGTCCTCCTCGGATCCTACCTGAAGGGTAGGTACAGATGGCGCATCTCCTGGATTGTCCACCACGGATCCTACCTAAAGGGTAGGTACAAATAGCCTCCAAAACGCTCTTTCCCATAAACCTCCTCCGAGTGTCATCTCACCGTGAAGTCCACCCCCAGATACTGACTCGTCGTGTAGTCCACCTCTGGGTACTGAATCATCGTGTAGTCCACCTCCGGGTACCGTCCAGTCCTCGAACACTCGGCCTCCATCAGCACTTCCCGTCGTCTCCAACCAACACAACGAGGTGCAGGCATAGCCCGTGTAGGGGTGAGTATAACGATACTCAGTAGGGACCCCGAGACCCTCAAGGTCTCACTAAAACCATCAAGGATAACCACAAAGAAGATCTCAACAGATAATCTCTACTTAGGTACATGCCCATACATATACCTTAGTTATCAAGTAACCCATCTCAAACATGAGGAAACACAAGGATTATGAAAACAACGGATAACCACTACCCAGGTATAGGCCCATACATATACCTAAGTTATCAAGTAACCCATCTCAATCATAAGGAAACACAAAGGTCATAGACTCAGCTCAAACCAGGATTTTCATTATCGAAACTGTAACTGCTGAAGAGCTCTGTCTCCAGAGTGTACAGTGGTCCTATCATGACTCCGAGGTACTGCTCACTAACTTAAGACTGCTGAGGTACTCCTCCTATCAAGTACTGCGGGTCAGCCACCTAATCACAATAGTGCTTCCCGCCAGTGTATGCCACCCAAACACAGTAGTGCAGACCCCCTAGTAGCCTGTAGAGGTACTCTCCAGACGAGTACCACGGGTCTGCACTGTCACACAGGTAGTGCTCCATCCACCATGGTTCTGCACCTCACAAAGTAGTGCTCCATCCACTGGGCTAGTCGACTCACTCCAAGTCGTGTCGGTCAAGCAGTCGTCAGGTCTCAGTCCGCTACTCGGTCTCCGTACTCCGCACGCTCATCTTTGGGAGGGTCCGCTCCACGAGCTACAGGTTGATAATCCAAGTATGTCAAAGTCCCACTAATAAGTATCTCAAAGGACCACCTCGTCATAGGGTTCTCAATGCAACAGACGGCACGTCAATCGGACGCCCGATCTGTGAGTTATTAGCCTTTTCGTCCCAGGGGCCCGGTTGGATTTCGTGAGCAAACCAACCCGACCGCACTCCGAAGGCATCCAAACCTCGAGCGGAGTAAGACAAAAGATTTGGCTCACTTAGAGGAATTCATCAAAGTCGACGGCACGTCAATCGGACGTCCGGAGCTCAACTTACGAGTGTTTCCGCTCCGAGGGCCCGGTTGGTTTCGTGTACGAACTAACCCGTCCAACCCAAAGTATTACGAAACCTTGAGTGCGATATGTCAAAACGACCTTCTCGATCCAAGGGTTGCAGCGCAACTGACGGTGCGTCGATCGGAGGTCCGTAGCCCAAGATATGGTCATTTGACCGAAAGTGATCTGAAAACGGGGGGTCTGGGCCTCGACCAACCCGACCCAACCCCTGGGTCCGGGTCCAACCCAGATGGTGCAACCCGGCCCAGTCGGGGTGGCCCGGCCCAGCCTGGAAGCGACCCAGCTCGGCCGGTGGGTCGGCTCTGCCGGTTACGGCCGAGCGGAGCGGAGTGGGGCGCTGCCCCCACGTAAAGAACCGCGGCCCCGCGTGGGGCCGCCTGTGCCAGCGGACGCGGCAGCCGGCCGCGTCCCCCCGCCCGTGCCAGCGGACGTGGAAGCTGGCCGCGTCCATACGCCCCCCTCCGGTCCCGCGCCGTCGCGGGACCGCGCTCCGCCGCCGCGGCTTCAGCAGTGGTGGCTTCTTCCGGCGGTGCACTGGGCGCCGCCGCCACCCGCCACCGGCGCTGCCGTGCCGGCGAAGCACACCGGCGGGCTATTCTGCTGACCACCGGACGGGTTCCTATTGTCGGGAATTTGTGTCGTCTTCGCCAATGGCCCTCCTGGGACCCGTCCTTCACTGTGAGGATCACAAAATGCCCGTGCGGCTTCGTATGTCGTTTTCCGGCGCGGCGCGACGGCGCCGTGGCTTGTTCAACTTCATCGGCGCGACGCGACGGGGCCGCGCTTCTTAGCCCTTCCTCATAAATTCCGTGCGGTGCAACAGAACCGAGCAACCTTTCATGTGCCGCAACAAATTCAAACAACAAGGGGGAAGGAGGGCGGGCCGTGTTCGTGCGGTCTGACCTCCTCCCGTTATAATGATATCAAGCGGCCATCTAATAGAAGTCGACGTACGACAAAGAAATAATTCACGGACAAAAACAATAATTCTCAACATCAATCCGCATGAACGAATGATCCGCGGATCAACCTGGAATTGGTTGGTCCACGCTCATCATTCTTTTCTCAAAAGATAAGATAACACCAAATAAATTCCCCTACTTGGATAATTGACATTGCACATCGGGTGTCGCGGAGAACGGCGTCGCGGGGTCAGACGTAGATTCCGCGGACGTCGGGGTGCGTCCGAGGAGGAAACAACATCTCCTCACTTGTTTCTAGGATAAAGAAGGAAGGTACGTTGTCGTTGGTGATGTTCACCGCGGTCGGCGACTTCTCCCTTGTCGTGGAGGAAGATGAAGACGGAAGACTCCGGGTCGCCGATTCTTCTAAGTTGAAGGGTCGATGTTCTTCGTTAGAGAAGAACCATTCTTCACGTTCTTCAACGTGGAAGATGAATTTCTTCAAAGTAAAGAACTCTCCCTCTCACAATTCTCCATAGCAAAAACCAAACTGAAATAAAATAAGGCTTTGCCTAATTTTATTTACTTATGCAAACATTTTCAAAAATTCAAAATTCAAAACACATAACTCACTTAATTAAGTTAATGTGTTGGCTTTGAATTAATGTGGGGAGAGGGAAAGTCACCCTAATCAATGGTGAGTTTTTAAGGGTTACACACTTAAGAGGGAGTTTTAAGTATTTGAAGGGGTGGGGCTCGTGTGGGCCCCACCTCACAATATCCTAACAAGAGAAGTTAGGATTTAGTGGGTCCCACCCCAACTCCCTCACATGGAAGTTAAAGCACTTAGAAGAGAGAAATAAAGTTGTGACACAACTTTATTTCACTTAACACTTAAACCTCTTAGTAAATAAATAAAATAAAATTGTGAAACAATTATTTTTATTACTCACATTTTTAACAAATCCTCCTGAGTAAACACATCTTCGGAAAAGGTGCTCCTAAGCAAATATCGGCACTTCGATTCCATTTCTGCCCTCGAAATTCGATTCTGAGCACCGGTTCAAAAGTTAGATAAACCCGCTCGTTCGTTCACTGAACATACCCGAGATAAACTTCAGAAATTAATTCCGGGCACACCGGGCTTCGGAATCAGGCGCCGTCAGAAACTGCGTTCTTGTAAAATTCCAAAGAAAATTAAGAAAAAAATTTCCTTGAAATTTCTAGGTCTTTACATTACTCCCACCTCAGGGATTTACGTCCCTGTAAAGCTTCAACACAAACTAGGGTCACAAAAGCGGTACAGAGCACGCATCTGAGCCTTCCGCTCCCATGTGCTCACCTGGAGGTTCCCGTACTGCCAAAGAAAGTGCACCCGAGGAATCGATCGTCCTCATAGGATCTGATCCTGTCGATCCTTGATCCCCACTGGAACCTCCGTGAAAGACACCCCATCTCCATCATCCAGCTCCCCATGGTCAATGATATGCGAAGGGTCGAGCACGTATCTCCTCAGTTGAGATACGTGGAAGTCGTCGTGCACCTGGGAAACTGAGGTGGATGGGTCAAGCGATAAACCACCCCACCTACCCAGCTGAGGACCTAAGAAGGTCCGCTGAACCTCAGAGATAACCTGCCACGTTGGTCACATCCCGTAAACCTCATCGAGGTGAGACCCGTATAAGGACGTGATCGTCATCCTCGAACTCCAGAGGTCTCCAATTCCTGTCTAGGACTGGGACTCAAAACAACTACTGCCACGAGGGTAAGGTTGACCGACTCAAGAGTGATCGGTCGCACCCTCCTATGCATGAGTTACCCTGTGCTGCCTGGGTTTTCCCCTTTTTTTTCTCCGACCATGGAAAACCCATTTTGACGTCGTAGTTAAACCACAACCTTTTTGCCTAAAACCGTCAATTTGTGTATGAACTGTGATTTCCCAGTCCATACTCAAACCAACGTCGTAAGTCCTCGATGCTGCCACCAAGAGATTCCAACCGAAAATCTCGCCTCGAGGGTCTGACCACACTGTTGGCGTAAGTGTGATTATCGAGTCTTCTCCCAAGGTATCTCCAGACGTGAGGGTCAAGTCTACGGCTTAACGGAAACTCTAGGTCTGGGACAAGATTTGTGGAAGGAAGGAATGATTTGTATCAATGCCTGTTACTATGGAAGCTAATAGTGGACTTGGACGGTCCCTTGAATCATTTTTAGAGCCATTGGGTCACACTCTTTGACCGCATTCAGCCGCAGTCTTCCTCCGCCCTCCAGCTCCCTGAGCCTGGCGGGGATAACTAAGGCAGGTGGTTGTAGCATGTTAAGATGTACACCACCTCATGCTACTCTCCTAGCTCTGCCTCCACGTCTGCTACTTCGCAGACTCATCTCTACTTAAATATTCCACTTCTTGAAACATTTAACATGCCCGTGTCTCTAAGACTGGTGCAAGTTTCTTGTTTCTTACTGCACCATGTAGTCTTTATCCGCTCCTGGATGACCTGTACCTTCTTTTCCTTTGATCTGAAAGAGCTGCTAAAAATATCCCCTTTGCCGAAAAGAGAAACTCGGTCTCATCCCCTGGATGAACCACGCCCATTACCTAATACAGTCAATTACGACATGAATGATGCATTCATGCCATGAATGACGTCGTAAGGCCTCGACGTAACTACCAAGAGATCCAACTGTCACTCTCACCTCCAAGGGTCGAGTCACACTGTCAACAGCAGTGTGAGGTCACTAGGTCTCCTCCAGTAGAAATCTTGAAAGTGAGGGTCAAGTCAATAGTCTTAACCAGGACCACTCAGTATCAACCAAACAAAAAGGACAGGAAAACGAACACCACAAAGATAAGTGTCTTTTTATTATTGCAGCTCATAGTACAAAGACACGAGTACAATAGAAACATGGAACTAGAAGTACAAGGGACGTATCCACTAGTTCCTCTCCTGTCCACCTGCTCCCGGAGCTCTACTGCCTTGTCCACTACTCGGCTGTTGCTCAAACACCAGCCGCTGCTTCTATTTCGGTGGATCCTCCAACACCCGCTGATCAACTGTGAGGGGGGGGTTGTACAGTCACGTGCCAGGTGACCCTTCCTACTGTAGGAGAAAGACTGTCCGTTTCTGGCATGCTTGGCTCTGACCCCACCCCGGGTGCCCCGAACCACCGATCCTAAAACCCGAGATCGCCCAACTGCTGGCCTGGTCCTCCTGGACCTCTGCATCATCTTTCTACTGCCCACAGATGACTCAGCTACTCATCGAAAACCCTGCGGCAAAGGCAGAAGCTCCTGTACAAGCTCCGGGTGTATAAATACTAGCACAAACTCCAACCTGAATAAGGTCTCGAAGTCTTCCCATGTGAAGGCCATCCCATTGCAAAACTGGAAGAAGTGGCTCCACCACCTGCCTACTACTGCCTGAAGAAGGCTGGCAGAAAAGATCACCATGAAGTCTGCAGGCATCTCTACTAGCCTGAAGACTCTCACCACAGCCTCCAGCCAATCCTCAGCCACCTGTGGGTTCGTCTCTCCCCGGAACCTGGGTGGCCTCTAGCGCTGGAACTTGTGCAGCGCACTCAAGTGGAGTGCATTGCCTACTGCTGGGGCTGGTGGCATCGGTGGCCCAACATATGGTAGTACCGCTGGTGCCTCCGCTGGTGCCTCAACTGCAAGTGGGACCTGTACCAAAGCCTCGTCGCTCGGTAGGCTATCAGTACGCACATCCCTCTGGGCTCTAGCTGGTCGTCCGTAAAAAGGCATCCTGAAGAAAAAATGTGACACGCTCAAACGATTATACCTGGTGAGCTGACCTGGTTTGAGATGACATTTAAAAACTTCTGGAAACACACACACAATCAGTGTTTTCATTCACAAAGTCGGAAATCAGTTGTCAGGGTCCTGGTGTATGGATACGTCGACCGCCCGCACCAACACTGGACTCCCTAAACTGAAAACCACACTCGGTACTCTTAACACTATTGCTTCATAGAAAGAAAATATCAGAGTTATAAGTTCTGTAGTAGAACCGACTCCTCTGATACCAATTTGTCACGACCCGTCCTCGGGGCCCGTGCCGTGACTACCCCAAGCCCGCCTTCCATAGGCCAGGGGCTAGAGACTAGCACCAAAGGCGTAAATCCCGATAACTGGGAGGGCATTGCCTCTATAAAAGTAAACAAAACACCACCGAGTACAAGCGGAAGTAAATCACTAAGTACAAAGAGAAGTGCTGAAAGACAAATGGGCCAGAATACAAACCCAAATGAAAGTACAACTACAACTGAACAAAGTACAACAGAAAAAGACAACAGCTGGAAGGACGGAAGCGGCTCCTAGGTCGTCCTCCTCAGATCCTACCTGAAGGGTAGGTACAGAGGGAGCATCTCCTGGATCGTCCACCATGGATCCTACCTGAATGGTAGGTACATATAGCCTCCACAACACTCTCACCCGTCAACCTCCTCCGAGTGTCGTCTCGCCGTGAAGTCCACCTCCGGATACTGACTCATCGTGTAGTCCACCTCCGGGTACTGACTCGTCGTGTATTCCACCTTCGGGTACCATCCAGTCCTCGAACACTCGGCCTCCGTCAGCACTACCCGTCGTCTGCAACCAACACAACGAGGTGCGGGCATAGCCCGTGCAGGGGTGAGTATAACGATACTCAGTAGGGACCCGAGACCCTCAAGGTCTCACTAAAACCAACAAGGATAACCACAAAGAAGATCTCAACAGATAACCTCTACTTAGGTATATGCCCATACATATACCTAAGTTATCAAGTAACCCATCTCGATCATGAGGAAACACAAGGATTATGAAATCAACGGATAACCACTACCCAAGTATATGCCTATACATATACCTAATTTATCAAGTAAATCATCTCAATCATGAGGAAACACAAAGGTCATAGACTCAGCTCAAACCAGGATTTTCATTATTGAAACCCTAACTGCTGAAGAGCTCCGTCTCTGGAGTGTACAGTGGTCCTGTCATGACTCCGAGGTACTCCTCACTAACCTAAGACTGCTGAGGTACTCCTCCTGTCGAGTACCGCGGGTCAGCCACCCAAACACAGTAGTGCTTCCCGCCGGGGTATGCCACCCAAACCCAGTAGTGCACACCCCCTAGTAGCCTGTAGAGGTACTCTCCGGATGAGTACCATGGGTCGGAACTGTCACACAGGTAGTGCTCCATCCGCCATGGGTCTGCACCTCACAAAGTAGTGCTCCATCCACTGGGCTTGTCGACTCACTCCAGGTCGTGTCGGTCAAGCAGTCGTCAGGTCTCAGTCGGCTACATGGTCTCCGTACTCCGCACGCTCGTCTCTAGTAGGGTCTGCTCCACGAGCTACAGGTCGATACTCCAAGTATCTCAAAGTCCCACGAAGAAGTATCTCAAAGGACCGCCTCATCATAGGGGTCTCAACGCAACAGACGGCGCGTCAATCGGATGCCCGATCTGTGAGTTATTAGCCTTTTCGTCCCAGGGGCCCGGTTGGATTTTGTGAGAAAACCAAACCGAACACACTCCGACGGTATCCAAAACTCGAGCGGAGTAATCCAAAAGATCCGTCTCACTTAGAGGAATCCATCAAAGTCGATGGCACGTCAATCGGACGTCCGGAGCTCAAGTTACGAGCGTTTCCACTCCGAGGGCCCGGTTGGTTTCGTGTACGAACCAACCCATCCATACCCAAAGTATTCCGAAACCTTGAGTGCGATATGTCAAAACGACTGTCTCGATCCAAGGGTCGCATCGAAACTGACGGTGCATCGATCGGAGGTCCGTAGACCAAGATATGGGCATTTGACTGAAAGTGATCTGAAAACGGGGGGTCTGGGCTCGGCCCGACCCGACCCAACCCACCCGGGTCGGCCCAAACCGGTTCGACCCGACCCGGGTCCGACCCGGATGGCGCGACCCGGCCCTGACGGGGTGGCCCGGCTCAGCCGGTTAGGGCTGAGCGGAGCGGAGCGGGGCGCTGCCCCCGCGTGACAAACCGCAGCCCCGCGTGGGGCCGCCCGTGCCAGCGGACGCGGCAGCCGGCCGCGTCCCGCCGCCCCCCTCCGGTCCCACGCGGTCGCGGGACCGCGCTCCACCGGCACGACTTCAGCCGCGGTGGCTTCTTCTGGCGGCGCACCGGGCGCCGCCGCAACCTGCCGCTGGCGCCGCCGTGCCGTCAAGGCGCACCGGCGGGCTGTTCCGCGGACCACCGGACGGGTTCTGGTGGTCGGAAATTCGTGCCATCTTCACCAATGGCCCTCCTGGGACCCGTCCTTCACTGCGAGGATCCCACAACGCCCGTGCGGCTTCGTTTTTCGTTTTCCGGTGCGGCGCGACGGCGCCGTGGCTTGTTCAACTTCGTCGGCGCGGCGCGACGACGCCGCGCTTCTTAGCCCTTCCTCATAATTTCCGCACGGTGCAACGACGCCGCGCCGCCTTTCACGTGCCGCAACAAATTCAAACAACAAGGGGGAAGGAGGGTCGGCCGTGTTCGTGCAATCCAACCTCCTCCCGTTATAATGATAGCAAGCAGCCATCTAATAGAAGTCGACGTACGACAAAGAAATAATTCACGGACAAAAACAATAATCCTCAACATCAATCCGCATGAACTGACAATCCACGAATAAACCTGGAATTGGTTGGTCCGATCTCTTTGTTCTTTTCTCAAAAGATAAGAGAACACCAAATAAATTCCCCTACTTGGATATTTGACGTCGCACTTCGGGTGTCGCGGAGAACGGCGTCACAGGGTCGGACGTAGATTCTGTGGATGTCGTGGAGCGTCCGAGGAGGAAACAACGTCTCCTCACTTGTTGCTATGATAAAGAATTAAGGTACGTTGTCGTTGGCGATGTTCACCACGGCCGGCGACTTCTCCCTTGTCGTGGAGGCAGATGAATATGGAAGAATCCGGGTCGCCGAGTCTTCTAAGTCGAAGGGTCGATGTTCTTCGTCGGAGAAGAACTGTTCTCCACGTTCTTCAACATGGAAGATGAAGTTCTTCAAAGTAAAGAACTCCCCCTCTCACAATTCTCCACAGAAAAAACCAAACTGAAATAAAATAAGGCTTTGCCTTATTTTATTTACTTATACAAACATTTTAAAAAATTCAATATTCAAAACAAATAACTCACTTAATTAAGTTAATGTGTTGGCTTTGAATTAAAGTGGGGAGAGGGAAAGTCACCCTAATCAATGGTGAGTTTTTAAGGGTTACACACTTAAGAGGGAGTTTTAAGAATTTGAAGGGGTGGGGCTCGTGTGGGCCCCACCTCACAATATCCTAACAAGAGAAGTTAGGATTTAGTGGGTCCCACCCCAATTCCCTCACATGGAAGTTAAACCACTTAGAAGAGAGAAATAAATTTGTGACACAACTTTATTTCACTTAACACTTAAACCTCTTAGTAAAGAAATAAAATAAATTTGTAAAACAATTATTTTTATTCCTCACATTTTTAACAACTCCTCCCAAGTAAACGCACTTTCGGAAAAGGTGATCCTAAGCAAATATTGGCGCTGCGATTCCATCGGTTCCCTTGGAATTTGATTCTGAGCACCGGTTCAAAAGTTAGAAAAACCCGCTCATTCGTTCACTGAACGTACCCATGCTAAACTTCAGAAATTAATTTTGGGCACACCGGGCCTCGGAATCAGGCGCCGTCAGAAACTGCGTTCTTGTAAAATTCCAAAGAAAATTAAGAAAAAAATTTCCTTGAAATTTCCGGGTCTTTACAAAGATTTCACAATTAGATAGTTTACCAATGGATCAGAACGCCCCATGAAGGTGGATTAAGTACGTGTTTCCATACGATGGAAAATTTCATACCTAAATAGGTTATCATTGTCAATATTTAACCCTAAAGAGGAATCCTACATACCCATTTTATAATTCATTGATCAATACCCACATAGTTCAATATTACAGTTTAAGGTCATGTGACAAGACCGATCCAAGCTGTTTAACATCATGTGGTAATGACACTCTTGTCACAAAAGGAACATTGATGAGGGATGGAGTGTGGGTTATGCATGAAGGATTTCCTTCATAAGATTATTTCTATTTGGGGAATGGTGCAGGACTTATGGATGGAATGTACCTATTTCTAATGTTTCATCCCATAAAATGGAGAGATGGTGTGGGGCTTACAGATGGAAGCTTCCAAGGTGTGGGAGTTTCATCTTCATGTGTGGGGTATCATCCCATAGTATGGGATAAGGATAAATCCTATTATGATCATACATGGGGAATCATGTGTACATTGCATGGGGTAAGACTATAGTTTTACATTATGTTATAAGGAAGTTGTCGTGCAGTTTCATGTCATTTGACTGAGACGTGGAACTAAGAAATTTTACATCATGTACCTCGAATGTGGGTGGAATCTTTCCTTACCCCTAGGGATTACGTGACCACCGTTCATATGCCTTTGGTATGGGCATGGCATTGGAATTTCAATGTAGGATTGATCAATCAAAAGGTCCACATTATAGTCACTATGCTCAATAAGTAATAGGGGTTAGTGTTCTTATGATCTGAAGTAAAAGTTGGGGTAACGAAGGCACTAGAATCATTGGGGACACCAAGTTGGAGACCATGAATTTTTTACGCACAACTAGGTTGGGTTGTGTGCAGAAGTTGCATGCGTAGGGTTATCTAGAATATGGGAAACTGATAGAGTGAAGAGAGATGGTTGTGCATAAGGTTGGGGGTTGCATGTAGGCCTGGCTTGCATGCTGTATAGGGTTTCAAGTCGGAAGACTCTTTGCATGCACCTGACTAGACTTTTAGAGAGTTTCTCAAGGATAACTTGACTAAAGTTCATGTCAATTTTGGGCCCACATGATGTATTTCATGAAAAATATCTTCCTTTTAGGGTTCATTATCAAATGGATTTTCACAGAGTCATGGAATAAATGGAGTTGTGTGTAGTGGATCATCACTTTGTCTTATGAAGTACCTCCTTAAGGGGGAATCTTCTATTTATAGTTGAAATCCTTGGTTGTTTTCTCACAAATCCTTGGGTGTAGAACTCAGGTTTCGTGTATCTCTGACCTTTGGAAATAGGCTTGGACATGTAACATTCTTAGATAGATATCACCTTTAGTGTACAAGAGGTTGGTTTCATTCAAGGTTTGTAAATAATGTTTATTTATTTTGAACAGTATGGTTATCTTTCACATAGAGGCCTTATGTGTGGCATTTTCCTTTGGATCATTTGCAAAAATATACTTCACCTTTAGCATGAAATTGTGTTTAATGTGGAATTCCTAATTTGCGTAAACACTTCAAAAGGTGTTTTCAACCTCTTCATCCACCCAAAAATGGTCCTTATAGGTGGGTTTTGTGCTATGTTTTCCAAAAACTAGTCGTCTAAGTTCTTTCATGATATTTCGATCCCAAAAATCTCCTCTGTCAGAATATGAGCTAACAGGGGACTAGTAGGTCATTTTATGAGGGTATAACGGAAGAGAACAACCCATTTTCATCATTTTGTGAAACATTTGGCTTTGTATGCACAACTGGGGTTGCACTTTGCATACACCTGGAAGTCATCAACAATAATTAGTCTAAGGGTGACCTTGTACACTATATGGAATACTCACATGATAAGTATTATCTCTCATGCTTGTAACTCATTGACTACGTGAAACTATGATTCTTCAGCCGAATATTTCCAACAAGTCCCCTGACCCCTTTCGTGAATCCATTTTCACAAAAAATATGAACTTTTGTGTCCACATTTCTATAGTTGTGTGCCACCCTATTCTTTGCATGATAATAAGCTGTATTTGAGGGCACTTACCTTTCCACCTCTGGATCCATTCAAAATGGAAAATCAATTTAATCAAACTATGTTCAAAGATTTCATTTCCACTCAGAGGGATGAAATGGTGGGAAATATAGAGGTTACACAATCAAGGAGGGTCATGTATAATAACTATAGGCTTCTAAGTATGCTAACTGATGCTCAAAGAAACTACTCAATAAGTGACAACTTTCCTTTTTGGAATTTTGGTTTGATATATGAAGTGAACATCCCATGTATTAAGGTTAACATAACAAAATATTGGTTCATGCATGATGATGATATCAATCATTGGAACATCCTTTTCCATGGTCACCCCACTTAGGAGGATGAGAACACCACCATCTCCATCCTGAGTGGACAGAACAGAATAGTTATGGGGGAGAAACAAGAGGCTGAAATTTTCCAGCCGATATGTAAGCATCATTTATAGAAACATGAAAGACAAAAAGAAGGTATGGTATAAATAATGGGAATTCCATATAGGAGGAAACATCACTGATGAGTGGGCCTGGGCATACTGGGTGTGCTACTCCAATCTAGAGTATGGGGTCAAGCTGCATCATGTTGGTCTATATGAGGTAGTGTGGATGTCCCACTTCCATGTCTACTGTCAATAAGAGATGCTTCTAGAGATCCTAAGTTGTTCCCCAGAAACCAAAAAATTCTATCTTCATAATGGGGAGGTAGGCATCATCTTTTGGGATGTGTAATATATTTGTGGAATCCCATTGTATGGGTTCCAATATGATGAATTCCTTTCGGTGCCAAGTGTATATACGGACAGATAGCCGACTCCTCTCCTAGAATATCATATCCTGGAAGATTTAAAGGAAAATTTGGGTAACACTCACCCTAATAGAAGGATATTTTATTCAAGACATGGTTGGGCATGTTCTTGAAGAACGATTGAAATGTGAAGATATAGGGGTGGCCAAAACAATGCATGGAGGCACCATAGAGGAGGAGGCCAAGGTCATACTAGATGATTCTGGTGGAGGGATTGTATGATAAGTGGGGAATTAGTAAGTTTTAGGACTAGAAACTACTCATCCATTATACCACATTTATCTCTACATTCCTTTGCGACATACCGATTCTATTCAGGGACATCCACATGGGCATGAACTCAAGAATACTGGTGATGGAAACAATTATGGTATATGGAAATAGGGTGAACATGGTCATGTAAGTGTTGGTGTGGATCTATATCCAGTTTTTAATGTGGTGAGGGGATATGGGAATAGGATGCTCTTTGGATTGTTCCAGTTCTTCTAGGGCTAGATCAGGGCACACTTTGATGGATATGAGTTTAAAAACACCATCAACCCTTCGAATGCCGACATGAAATCCTTTATTCTCAATATAATTGTGGTAATGAAAGTGATTCTCAGTGAGATAGGGTTCATTTTTGGAATTGGGAATCATGAGAACTTCAAATTCTATTCCTTCTAGACCTCAGTTGGCGCAATGGATGACATTCTGTAGGGGACACTTGAATAGAGGTAGAAACTATAGTATTTTGGGGTTAATTTCTAGTGGAAAAGATTGATTAATATATATATTGAAATCAATACCCTCCATAGAAATTATCTAGTAAATTAATGTGGATATTTTATATGATTATGAGATTCTACATTGTGATCCCTGAAGAGCAGCATCTCTATATCCTTCATCGGCTATGGTTAATGCTTGTTGGAAAGTGATCAAGAGAGACTATCATTATTCCACCCACTAATGTGAATGTCATCCTATATCATAACTATTCCAACAAATATGTGGTTTCACATCTGGGAATGATATTATGAAATCACATAAGATTGATCACACTGGAGAGTGAGGTGTCAGGATAGTAGGGGAGCAGGTGGGAAGATCTTTGTGGAGCAAGCCAGACATATGGAGAAAATCAATTCGTAACTATGGGGGTGATGTGAGGCACTAATTTAACCCCACATATTAGAGAGGAGGGATATCAGAAACACTCTTTATATCCAGATTGGGGATTCCATTCTAGGAAAAGCAGAGATAGTGAGGCTCTTAAGAATATTCTGAAGTGTATTCTATATCCATCTACTGATGTTGTCTTCCCCATGATCTGGATGGCATGGAGGATGCTACAAATATCCATGCTGATGGAGGACCAGTGGAGGAAGATGATCTGGGATGGATTTAAGAAACTAGAGGTTTTTCTCGATCAGATCATTACCAGGGTGAGCTTCCATGAAAGGCACATCTATATAACATCCATGGACATGTTCACATTCTAATGAGGGGAGCCCGATCATACTTCCATCCTAGTATGGGTAATGTTTAGTGGTGAGAAAATATGTGAGGTGAAACACCTTAAAATTATTCCACTAACGAGGCATCAATGGATGTAGGTTAATAGGGCTCTAGTGATAAAGAATATTCTGGGTCAACTACCAATCAGGAAAACCTCAAGGAGAGCGGCAAAATTGTGGACATAGATGAAGACCCAATCATGATTTTTTAGTTAATATTTTTACTTGACTACCTATTTGAGTTATTTTCCCTTTTTTTCATAATCTCTAACTAAAATTTTCCTTATACCGGAGAAAACAGAAAATGGACAAGGAGTTCCAACTAAAAGCGGTGAGAGTGCTTCATTAGATAATGAGGGATGCTCTCTAAGTCATGTGCATGTGGTGAATGCAACTGGTGGTCCCATTTATTAGGTCATATTAGTGACTTCATAGCCTCAGGAAATTCCTATCATTTTTGTATGACCATGCCTTATAATTCTGAAAGAGGTGTCTACTAAAAAAAAAGATTGCCTGAAAAAATTAGTGCTAGAAAGGGTGTGTGCCCGACAATCGGTTACATCCGAAGCATATAGGGCCCCTTACCTAAATGTCATGCCAATCCTTGTGGAGTATTTCACTCAAGATGAAACTATATTGTTCTTAGGATAGAAGTATATTATGGTCCTGGGTGATGCCACTGGTGGGGTAGAGCTCAAGGCCACTATAATAAATGCTACCAAGGAAGGGTCAAATGAGGATGACTGACCACTTGATCTGGAGCTTGACCTGACCGAGAGGGTCCTACTATTGTTATTCTCTATGATTTCCCAGATTATGAGCTAGCACCAATCAAATAGCTGGAAGACTCTAGTTTTGATGTTCCTGAGGAGAATCTCATTGTCTAGTGTATATCGTGGTGGAGCATTGAGTGTTTCATCACCCATACCTGGGAACCACACTTGGTGAGCCAGATGGGGTCCCTACACCATTGGGTACACAACCTGGGCACCATATGGGTGGTCATTTTCACTATTCAGACACTGGTTCATGACTTCATTTTCGAGCAGGGGCACAAGGAAAGCCATGATTTGGATGGAATCTGGGAAAAAAATAATTTGGACATCACCTAGAATCTCCAAGAGGTCAACCAAGAAAATTAATTCCAAGAGGAATAGGCAGTTGAATGTGTTGTCTTCCTTGATTCTCTAAAAGAGGTTATCATCCAGTTGAGGGATCAGTTATAGGTAGTCAAGAATAAAGTGAAACTAGAGATATCTCAAATAGCCAAACTCCAAGCTGAATGGGACCGGGTGAAGATCAGGGATGAAGAACTTCATCCTATAGATGAGAAGTAAGAAGTGGGGCTTAAGAGGCAGAATTATCTCCATGAAGCCACACTCTAGATATAGGTGAAGATAGAGTTCTCAATCACTATGGTGGATCCATAGGGGAAGTGTTTTTCATGACTTAAGTGAGGCTCCAGTATGTGGTTGAACCGTTCCTATTACCACAACTTGCGATTTAGAGTTTAATGCATGCATAGATATACTTCTTATTTCCCACTTATTTATTTCATTCAATCATATTTTTGAAACATCCAATGAACAATCATGAAGTTCATGTGAGTCGTAGTTTGTCTCAGAAACATGGTACAACCATACGATTTCTCACTTATATGAGGGTGTTGAATAATAACTGAACACTTAGTGTTATGCTATTATTTACTAACTACCAAGGGAGTTCGGGATAATGAAGGCTATGGATAGAGAATGGGGTCTCTTTAAATAACCCACTTGCATATATAATGTGAAATAGCACATGAATGGGGTAATGCCAGGGGCATTGAGTTCTTCCCAAACAAAGGGGAATGGAAAGTGTGAATCATGATGCATAGAATATGGAACATGATGGGAGTAGAATGATGATATATGATAACTACTGACCATGTTAGAAACACTACACCCAAACCATTATCCATGAATGGGGAAAAACAAATGAGGTTCGACCATTGACCAGTGAAAACATGGGACATGTCTCAGAATTTAATCCAAAGTCTTCTAGGGCATTGGCCTAGGATGGAAGGTGAGTGACTTTGTATTGGAACCATTTTCATTATGGGGTCTATTCAAATGTATAGGTGGATGAAAATCTAAACAATGGGCACAAAAATTATGGAAATGAATTGATGGAATGTTCAAATGGATTAAAAAACTCCTAGAATTACACCAATATGACTTAGGTCATGTTAGGTATGTATATCAATCTATGAAAAGTTCAAACTCACCTTCCATGGAAAGCATCATCTCATATTTCAAGCGATGGTTGAAGGATATGAATAATGTGGTAGGTGACTAGAACCAGAGGAAAGGGATTCTCGACCAAGGGCCTAAGATGATTTTCAGTTTTACATCATGCAATTAGAATGATAAAGAAGTATTTTAACATCATATAGTGAGGACACTGGACATGTAGTTTATCATCATATGGTGAGGATGATGTATCTCACAGTTTAACATTGTGTGATTGGGATGCGATGTATGGAGATTATTCCCTTTTCTTCTAATATTTTCTTCTTCAAGCTAGTTCAATTAGGCATCCCACATCCATTTCATGGGGTAAGATTATATTTTAACATCATGTGAAAGGATGTTCATAAACTAATGTGAATGAGACCCACCTTACTGAGGTGGCAAGTGGCAGAATAGGATAGCATGATAAAGGTACTACCTAGATGGTCCTTTGAGGAAAAAGAAACTTAAAAGACACAGTGCCTTGAAAATAATCTGGGGAGAGTTTCACATAGTTTCATGTCATCATGATTTGACTAAAGTGGGTGAAATAGTTTAAAGTCATAATACTCAGACCATTTTCATGTCTCAGAGGGGTCAAGTGTGGAACAAAAGAGGGATAACCTAATATTAATGAGGATCCTAAGAGGCCCTACTACACAAAATATCTTGAAGAAATATTTTACACACAAATTTTAAGGTTGTGATGCTTATAACATGCCTCTTATTTTAATGTCACAGAGCTTTGACCAAGGGGTAAGCATCCCAAAAGGGATGTGTGTAGAACAGTAGGGTAGGGGATCAATATAGTTAGGGTGATGTCCACTTTGGTGAGGACATAAGATCATCTCTCATTAGGAGGCATCATAGTTTGACATGTTGTAATGTGTGATTCATCTCATACTTTATCATATAAGGAATCCCGATTATGTAGGGGGTATTACCTAGAATCTCATACTCATTGTATATGGAGTCCTGATTTCAGATAGGAAAATATTATCTCTATTTAAGAGGGATCATTTTTTTATATTGATTAAAATCATAGTGTAACATTACGAATTGTATATATTGGGTATGGGTATCTAAATTCATGCCATTGGGACTTGTGAAGCTATTAGTTTAGAGTCACAGAGCTTCTACTATAAGGGTAGTTTCTGGTTTAAGGTCATGTAGCTTCAATCATTGCTCCTAGTTTGAGGTCATAGAGCTTAGAACAATTACAAATAGTTTACGTTTATAATGGTTAGACCATGGTGATCATGCCTTAAAGGTACTTGTATGGTGAAAATAGTTAAAACCTGATGTGAATGTAGCTAAGGAGACTCTACACCACATAAAGAAATCATGGGGCCGACTGTATACAGTTTAAAGTCATGCAATCTGGACCATGGAAAATAGATTAAATTCATGTTGTTTGGACTTGGGGAGGAATTGGTATCAAGGGTATCTATGTTGTACATAAGAGTTAATCGAGGATAAATTAGTCAAAGAGGCTCATATATCACATACAGACCCTGAGATGACCAGAAAATAGTTTAAGGTATTAAGGATTAGAATGTAAATAGGGGAAACAGGTTAAAGGTTTGATGATTTTTTGGTTGGGCATAAAGATGTGAATTTTGGGAGTTGTTATGTATCCCATGAGGATTGGAATCAAGACACAAATAGTATTAGAACATAGCATGGTAGAAGACCAACATCGGTGGGGAAATCCTCTATGGTGAGGTAATTGAAGCACCTAATCAATGTTGTGGAGTATCCAATGTTCATGGGATGGGGTAATGTTTGTTACCCATCTGATTCTTATTGTATGGGTAATTTCAGTTTCAAAAGGTGTAAACATCATCTCTTAGTTAAGAGGCATTCCAATTTCTAACAGGGTAAGTACGCGGTTTAACATCATGTGTTGTGGACGTTGGGATCTATAGTATAAATTCATATAACTAGGACTATAGGGGATGAAAATTATTTAAGGTCATAGTTCTTGGACATATTTCAAATATTTTATGGTTGTATTTATTGTATTAATAGAATCTTAGTTTATGGTCAAAAAGTATGGACAAAAAACTGAGCATCTCAAAATGGATACATGTGGCGCGACAGGGAAAACTTGATGTGAATGAGAATCCTAGGAGGCCCATTATGCCACAAAATACATTCATTGGTAAGACCCGCACAATTTTTAACGTTGTGATTCTTGGACATAGACTCATAGTTTAAGGGAATAGAGTTCATAATATAGCCTCCTCACATGATGTGTGCTTGGGAAACTTGGCGTTGGTAATATGTGTTCTATGCTCTTCATCCATGGTGACTGAAGAGTTTGCTCCATTAGAGTAGACCTTATAAATGATGCGCGATTCTTCCCACTTGGGATCCAACTCTAGTGACTTATTTCTTAGAATTTTTTGTGTTTTAAGAGCCAGTTCCATATCACACTAGAGAAAGGAGAAGAGATGAAACTTCTTGTGGAATGCTCTTTATATCTTATTCTGGTGACTCTCTAGATTATGTAAGGCCTAAATACTTTTCTCATTGATAGATTCTGTCTCATATAGATAAACATCTAAATTTGTTTTGAATATTTTGTTTATTGATAGATATTAAGAGTGATGGAAAATGAAACTATATGGGAAAGACTATCTATGTTCTATACACCAGGGAATATGGGTTCACCTGGGTGGAATTACGAGTCATCATCTGAAAGGCTAAGAGGCCATTTGGGAGTTTTCTTGGCCAACTCTACTTGTTCCAAACCACCATCTTCTGTAGAATGTTCAAGATAGTCTTGTTGAAAAAATTAATCATTCCATTGTCCAATGCATGATATAATGATGTATGGTTTGACTGGATGTTGTATTTTTCATAAATCTTATTCATCTCAATATCCTTGAATTTGGTGTTGTTATCTGTGATAATGACGTTAGGAACTCAAAATTGATGGATGATGTGAGAGCTCAAAAATTCAATCACAAATCAGGCCTTGAATTTATTTATTAGAATTTTTGATTCCCATTTGGAGATGAATTCTATATCAATCAGAATGAACTTGCAATGGTGAGCTATTTTTGGAGGGTACTACCCCACAACCTCGAGTCCCCATAATGAAAAGGGATAAGAGTACATGGTGGTATGGTAGAGCTTCAGCGTTCGATGCACAAAGTTGGCATGTATTAGACATGCATGAGAACTCTTAGAAAACTCTATGTAGCCATGGACAATAGTGGGAAAGAAGAAAATAAGTCTCCAAATCTAATGGGAGAGCTTCAATCCAACCTAATGAGTTCCACATGACTTTACATGAACTTACTACATAACCTAGGTAATATCATATCGTTGGATGAAACAGAGGATAGTTCCATCAAAACCACATTTTTAGAGAGTCTTCTCAAGGTTAGTCTCACCCTAGAGGGTAAACTACACTACACGCTAATGGATTTTCTCATGCTTATCTTGTGTAGTGGGAGTATTCCACCATTGAGAAAGTCAATGAAAATAATTTTCCAGCTGGGTCCTTCTTATTGGGTGGGGGAACCCATGGTTCCTTACATAGAAGAACTAGAATCTAACTGGTTTACCTGTTGGTTTTCATCATCATCATGAATGATGGGAGAGATGACCCTTTGATGTGCAACATGAATGAATAGGTCTTCCTGGTCATGATTTGTAAAAGACATAGCTAAACTAGAAAATCCTTCATCTCAACCATTCTGTGACTGAGGGATGTGAGTCACTTTCGAGAGATAAGGGAACTAGGCCATTAGCTAACGAGTGTGTTCCAGTAGGGTAATTAGATCTTTATTTCTGATGATGTAGTCACCATTAATGTATTTGATAACTATATTCGATTCTCCCTTCACAAGAAAGAGGGTGACATCAATCTCGAGACTAGTGATGAGTGCCCGATACTTTGTCTCATTGTTGGTGTATGCTTTCAAAAATAATAACGAGTATGGCGGGATGGATTGTGTTGAGGCGATGAATAAGATCCACATTCCCACAATATTGATCTTAGGATCAATGATCCATCAACCAATAGAGCTCTGGCAGGAACCATAAAAATTACTAGTCCAACACGGTATGTCCTGATCCACTAAGAGAAGTTCCATATATAAGAGAACGAAATCCCAGGAAAGTTATTCAGGGGCCAGATGAGTGGCTAGAATGTTTTGAAATTCCTAAACCTTGATGAATTTCTATGGAAAAAACATAATTTAAAACTGTTTAAGGATCACTACCTAGTATTCCAACCATCCCTTCAACATTGGGAAATTCAAGATATATTTCAACTAGTTTTCTCAGGAAACCAGTTGTACCATGGTATGATCTAGGTAAGTCCACAACTTCTTCAAAGTAAAAACAATTGTGAATCATCTATTCTCAATATGTTAATATATCTAGTTTCCACATCAAGGAGAATTTTACTAAGATAGTAAAAAATATTTTGTCTTACCTTTTTGTTATTTTAGTCTAGAAGGGTGTCGAAGGACCATTCTAGGGTGGTCACTTTGAGTACCAAAGGCTTCCCTAAGATGGTTTTCATCAGAATAAAAGGATGTAGAATATATTTATTTATTTATTCAAAGGTGGTATATAAATCCTCATTCCCCTATTAAATTATTATTTTCTCCATGACCCTTGATAATAGATTACACTTTCCAAAATGCTTCATAATGAATCAACATATATAGGCTAAGTGGACTTAGAGGCCTCATTGCTCTCAAAGGTTTCTCAGGGGAGGAATTTAGCTGATGGACTTTCTATTATCACAGTTGATGTCGATGACTCTATATTTGACAATGATGGTTATAAAATTTCTAGTGGTAAACCCAAATGTATACTTCAAAAGGTTTATCTTCAAGTTCCTAGAGTAAATGAATCCGAACACTTTCTAAAGTTCCTTGAGATGGTCCAGACACTAGTGATATTTGACCACCAAGTCATCCATGTAGAATTCCACCTACATACCAAGAATAAGTTTGAATATATAATGCATGGACCACTAATATGTGGCTCCTACATTATTTAGGGCGAAGGACATCAACTGATAGTATAAATTCCCTTATTGTGGCCAAAAGGCAGTAGAATCCTTATCCATTGGGGAAATTGGAATCTTCTTGTAATTGGAATATCCATCCATGAAGGTTAGGTCCTGTAACCCTACTATAGCATTTCTAAACAACTCTAACACTATAATTGGAAAATATTTCTCTGGATAGTGGTGGTTGTGGTCTCGGAAGTTGATACAAACTCTTATCAAGACATTCTTCTTACTAGAGAGAATGATATTGCCTATCCATTTAGGGTACTAAACTTCCCTAATAAAATTGTATTTAATAATATTATCAACCTCTTACTCAACCATATCATTGTGATAGGGTGCATTTTTATGGGAGGTTTCCTGGACTTGTGATGACTTGTTGGGAGGCCGAGACGGTGGATGTAAATTTTAGGATTCAGCCCTAGTATCTCTTCATAGTTTTGGGACCAAGTTGGATGGAGAAGGATGTAAGAAGAAGTTGTTGTTGCAGAGTGTTGTCTTTTATTTTCAAATAAGATAAATCAATTCACTTTATAAAGGAAATGAAAACTAGAAGATGGTTTTCTGAATTGTAATTAAAAAATATCATAAGTTAGGATATCTTTTGATGCAATCCTTATGAAGGAAAGGGGGAGTAAAGTCACTTCCATTCAAAGTCATTTTCTATTGGAAGGAAAGATTCTATTTGAAGATAGGGAACGTTCAGTACTTTCTGTTGAAAACCTGGAGATGCTAAAGGTGTTCGATCAAATACTATATATCACGATAGATATGGTTCTTGATGAAAGATGTTGTTTGTTGGATATTATATATGATAACGAATCCACATTGGTATGTTACATGCAAGTAGAGTTCCATGATCCGAACATCAAAATATGGGAAAAGGAGGGGGTTGCATGAAATATTGGTTTTTGCACACCAGATTTAAGGGAGTTTGGAATGTTGCCTGCAAGGCATGATTCTAGGTCAAAACTTTGAAAAAGGACAATGTCATGAAGTGTGTGAAAGATTCAAGAAGTGCACGGAAGATCAGGTTGGCACAAAAGATACTTACGCACCCAATGCGATGTCAAATGGGGTTTTGTATGACGCATCATGAACTTGCATGAGACATTGGGGTTTTTGCATGTGGGGGTAAACAAGTTCTATAAATAAGAGGTTACCCTCTAACATTTGTTAAGATTGACACATAGAGAAATCATGATATTTGTGGCACTAAGGAATGTTAAGTAAAGGGGAGTGCGCAAAATAATTAAAGTTGCATGCAAGAAGAGATTTGCGTACAAGATTGAAGTTGTGGGAAAAAGGTGTTTCGTCACAAAAGTCAAATCTTGTGTACATGACATAAAAGTTATGTGTTTCGCGAAAAAAGTCAAATCTTGCGTGCATGGAATAAAAGTTTCACGCAAGACACCTATATGAGTGAACGTAATATTTGGGTTCATCGCATGTATTTCTTTGTGCATAAGATAGTTCTAAACAGCTTCTGGGTAGGAAAGTGAATATTTTTACTTCAAAGAATACACCTGTTCAATTTTAAAGAAGCACTAAAATACAGTAATTTTCTATTTGTGTTAAGAGGGTGAACACACACTTTCAGATTGTTTTCAAAGTGATACACGAGTGTAAGGGTGTATCCTACTCATTGTATTCCACATCAAATTATTGTTTTTTAGTGTATTGTATGGTACTTCATTATTTCCATACCATACCAAGGATGTAGCTACTCTTTTTGAGTAGTGAACCTTGTAAATCTTGTTTTTTTGTGGTTGTGTGTGTTCGTCAGGGAAGAAAGTTTTTTACAGGAGTCGAAGGTTGTTTCAAAAATAAGGAAAATAAAAATAAAAATATACCACTGATTCAACCCCTCCCCCTCTCAGTGATAGATAGATCCTAACTGGGAACATCATATAGATTGAAGAAAATACATCATAGTGATTCTTCAGGAACTCCACATAGAGATTATGTTGATCTGGATACATGGATGAACTAATTAGCATCGACCATGAATCTTCATTGGTACCAAGGATCACCTGAATCAACTCATAAATGGTGCTGGAGACACCCTCTTCAAATGCGGTAGGGGAATCCTCCAGATCATATTCATCATATGATTCTGGTGAATCAGTAGGATGAGGAATCTCTTCTAGGATAGATAGGGGAAGTAATTGTGCCTTCTTAGGAGGACAAAAAATCTTCTCAAAGGGGTTCCTACTTAGTTGAATTTGAGGCAAAAGGAGCTATCGATCCAATAATATTAATCCTACAACCATGAGGTCCATGCTTGATGTCAAAGTAGTTTTGAAGGTTTGTTTTCCTTCAATTAAACCCTACCTTAATGAAAAAAATGGAACTTCCATGAAATGGTCATCATCGGGTGAATATTTCAGTACCTCAAAGGAGTAGGGGGTTCTGGTATCACACAGTCATATCCTATAGAAGACTATGAGGTAATCCATGGACGTTCCTTCTTAATAAGAATTTAAAAACCCTTCTTCTTGGAGACAATGAAGAAACTTACCAATTTCAAAATTGTAGCCTCCAACCAGTGAATCGTGAGAATGAAAGCATCATCCAATTCTACCCATGGGTTAGCCATGGTGGCTGACATATTTATGGTGATATCAATCCCATTGGTATGAACCTTCCTCCCTTCACTCTTGTGGTAGAAATAATCCATGTAGCAAGCCTCATAAGAGTTTAAGGGGGACACATCACCTTAGAGTAGCCCTGATTGACCATTTACGGTGTACTTGAGGCACTAGTGATATGAGGAGGGACTTTCGCATGCATATTAAGACAAGGACTGCCTATAAGTTCTTTGTAGGTAGTATCCTATGAGACTACCTTAAATTCGGTGTTTTCTATCAATCCAACAATATGGGTCTTCAGCTGGACCTTTCCATATGGTATTTACTCAGTCCCATCATATCCCTAGATTTTCAAGTCATACAGAATCATAGATTCTTTAGTAAACCCCAATTTATCGAGTGTCTTAGTTGGGATGAGGTTGACCTTATAACTTTCATCTACCAGGTAGCGCTGGATATTTGTGCCATTCGAACTAGCTTATAATTTATATCAGTTATGTGTTCCCCTTCATGAGGGCACCCTCAACTTCCTTGGAGAACAAGATGATGGCATGTAATTGTACATGTCATCCTCTTCTGCATAGTAGGTCTCTATGGTAGCTACCTCATCCTCAAACTAGAAAGGACTTTTTAATGTTTTTGAGAGGGCCTCATTCATTTTTTAAAACAATAGGAGGGACTCATGGATCAATATCCTTGAGGGTATGTAGGTGAGTTTCATAAACACATAGAACTCCTTTAACAAAGGTGAAATTTTACCTACAGTTGGGTGATCCTTGGTAGGGGAACAATATGTGCTGCTAGGTGAACTTCTAGGGTCTAGGTAGTAATAAATATTTTCTAATGCTGACTAGATAACCTACTATGAACCATTGGATAACTATATTTTGGATGAGTTTTGGATATGGATGGAAACAGATGATCACTACATGATCTTGGATTAGTTTCTGAGTCGACTAACATTGTTGGCTTCATAGGCATACCTAATAGAGTAGAATGAGAGAATAGTGCTTACTGTGCTCTGTGAAAAACCTGACACTTGGTCTCAGTGTCATTAATGGATCAGTTCAGAGTATTGTATGAATCATTCTAGAATATTTAATGTCCTTATCCTTTTCTTTGATTGCGTTGGTGAGATGAATTCAAGGGATTTTCCTCATAATCCTCACTTTTGAGAACTGTGAAGCGGTTTACCAGTTTGAAAAAATTCATAGAGGCACACTTCTTCTCATCTTTAGTGAGTTTATTTAGTGGTGGATGGAACCTAGGGGTAGTTACTAACTCACGAGTCATGATATCATTGAGGGTGCGATATGGTTTTGTCATCTATGGGGGACGTTTATCTCCCTTGTTTTTTCGATGCCAATTCTTCCAGGATTTGGAAAGAAATGAAGAGGATGAAAAGGTAGTAGCTAGAGGCTACGCTAGGCTAGGCTATGTCTAATAGGGTTGTGTTGGGTTAGGATACACTTTGTAATACTACACTCAGTTAGGATCCTATATAAAAGGGTCCAACATCTCTACCGGCTCAAGGGACTCAACTTGTATAGTGGCAGAAGTCTCTAATTTTCTTTCCCTTATTACGAGAGCTAGAAAAGGTAACTGGTGTGATTGTCTAGTCTGTTGTAGGGATTCCTAAAAATGACGTTCCATATCAAAAACCTATTGAACATAACCTATAATGTTCTAGGTGATGAGGTGAGGGACCAACTGAGTCTTGACATTCCCCGCACACATTGTTAACATCTTTTTTTTGAGATAGCGGCATGTCGAGTGAGTACGTGAGGCCTTTCCACCAAGAGAAAAAAATCTACGACTCTCTCATTAAGCCTTTTTTTTTTCACTTAAAGAGGTCAAAAATAATTTTTTTGCACATGGTGGACATAAAATAGTAAAGTAACTATCTGTGAATGTCTTATCCACCATGTTTGGCCCTTAGGGGCGGCACTGTCAATGAGGCTCTATGCCTCTAGGTCCTGGATGGCCATACATTTCATAGGAATGACCCTATCATGCTTGTACCAGAATACGACGGTGTCGATGACCCTTATCTAGATAATCATGGAGGCTGAGATGGGTTGTGGGATCCCAATACCTAAATTAATGGATTAAGTCATGGAAGAGGTGGAGTTGTATGAGATTACCACACCAATGCTTCTCCTACCCCATTTTTTACAGGCGCTTGGCTGTTGATTTCCCATATTATGAGTCCTGTAAATAATATTGATTCATTTATTAGTTAAAATAAAAGTAAAGAGATTCCAAATGCCCTGACATCATCCAATCTTATGTACCATAGAATAGTCCATGATGACAATGTCACAGATCGATAATGACCAATGTTTCATTACCTAATGAACTGGTGAATTCCATGTTAGGCCCACCATTTTCATAGTGGGACCCATAAAAAATGTTTTAAATCTAGTGACATGAAAATATGTTGATATCTTTAATTCTATTATCCCCAATGGTTTAGGAGAAGATTTGCACATCAGGTTAACCATTTCTATTTCTGAGGCTTTCTTCAGGGCCCAGTCTGCATGTCAAATTACACTACGATGGATTATTGTTTCCCTATATTCCTACAATAAAAATGTGGAAAAAATTCATAACTTTTATCAATGATGACTTCTCCTTGATTGAAATGGGATACTTTGATGTCACTTATCCTTCCAGGGATTCATACTTGGATCTGGTTTCCTAGTCCGGGTCTCCCTTATAAATTAATTCTTGTTCATGGAACTCATTGGGGATACCATCTCTTTGTGGATTCCAGTTAGTTACATTGATTCTGTATTGATAGGGAATAAAGATTCAGTCCAGATGTTAGTAACTTTGGGCATCACTGGTCATATCTATATGTTGGGTTCATTGGTCACTTATTAATCTTCCTCTTGTTATGGAGTCTCATATGAGGCATCTTAGGCATGGAACCCAAGTCATCCTATATAAATTGTGAGGTACAAATACTAGGGTATTAAATCTTCCATGTCTTTTTAACTCAATAAATCCATGTTTATTGAACGGGTTAGGTATTCTGGTATATGTCACAAGATCTTTATCCCGTGGAGATGGATTAGAATGTCCGGTTGAAATGGATTGGGGCACGAGTTTAACATCTAATGGAGATGAGTTGGATTGATCAAGAAAACCCATGGATGTGTATCAAAGATGTGTGTCCCTAGGAGGGAATATGTCACACCTGAGTAGCTTACCAATAGATCAGAACGCTTTGTGGAGGCTAATCTTTGAGGTGCATCCCTTTGAGAGAATATGCCATGCTTAGAGAGTTTACCAATGGATCAGAGCACCCCATGGATGAAACACCCTGAGATTTTATGAGAAATTTTTTTTTATGTCTTATGTTATACGCAACACCAAATGAATCTTTCACTACACACAAACATTGGCTTGACTTACGTTACACACAATCACGACCTTCCTCGATAGAGTGTGTAGTACGCAATAACGAGTTTCACTAAACAATGATATATTATTATAATATTATTATGAACTAGCCATTACGAATAGTATTAACTACATTTTGAATTTTTTAACAATATTATTCATCTTAAACATTTACTAAAACATGGTATGTGAATAAAATAAAATTTTCGGGTAAAATAATTATTTTTCAAAAAATATAGTTTTGCCGCCTTTTGATGGCGCACCCACTTTAAATCTAGTTTTTGACAGGTTTATAAGTTAAATTTGAAAAAAAATTCTTATTTGGAATTAGGATATAAAAATTTACTTTGGATAAAATTTTCATATTATTCTGATAACTTTCATGTTTTAATGAATAGTAAAAACATGATATATTTTAATTAAAAACAACTTTTTTCATTGCAATAATTTATATGGTTAAATTATAATATTGAACGATTTTAAAGTATAAATAGAATATATTTTTAACATTTAATATAATTTATATCATTACCATTAATTTTACACTAAATTCATAGGTAAAAACATTTCAATCTTTGGCAATGTTTTAACTTTTAAAACCCGTTTTCTTAACAATGGGATTAATTTTAAAATAATTACAGCAAATTTTGTGTTTTGAATTTTGAAAAATGGATTCCATATTTGAATTTAGTGGGTCAAAATTATGTTAATAGGTTACTTTTATTTTTTTGATATTATGAATAGTAACTACGGTAATTTTTATTTACTGCAGTTAAAGGTAAATCAGGTAATTAAGGGTAAAAATAAAATTATAAAATTACCAAAACACCAGCCAAAATTCTATTAGATTACTAAAAGTTGACCCATATCACGTAAGTGTCAGAATAGATTAATTTTATGGACTTTTGAAAATGAAAATAATTTAATTATTATTAAAACCAAAGAAAGTGACAACAAGTCACTCTCTTAAATCTTATAAGTATAATAATTTTAATTTAGTGATAAACTTCATGAAACATAGAACCTAAATAGTCTCCAGAAATCTAATAAAATTATCTACAACATTTTAGTTTATTTATAATTTTTAGGGATTAAATAATTATCATTAAAGGTGGCACAATAGTGATGTTGAAATTATTTTATTGATTAAAATATGAAATTAATGGTTTTAAAAATATTACAATAAATATTATATGAACTATTTAATGTGCTCCACTAATTTTTTAGATAAATATTACATGTTATGAATCTATTAATGCTTTTATTTCTAACATATATTCTATGAGGATTTTATTTAAATTCAAAAAAATGAATAGTGTCAAAATTGACACTGAAGTTATTTTATAAAAATAACATAATATAAAATTGTTTAAAAATCACCAATATATTTAAAAATTATAAATTAAAAATTATATGGTCGAAAATGTCATCAATTATACAATTATGGGAAATTCACAACACATAATTAATTATTTATAACCATTTAAAATTTATAATCTTATTACCACAAATAAAATTAAATAGATTAAATAAGGATAAATCAAGTTGATAATGTTTCGAATAAATTTAAAACATGTATAAATTTTATTGGTTGATGATATTACAACCCTATCACATCTAATCTTTATATTTTAGTCATTTTGGAAGTTATTATGTGGGTTTTGAATTTATTATAAATTAATATTTCTAAGGTTTCCAAAGGTGCCCCTCTCCTCCCTTATAAAAGGTAACCTCATCCCTCTCCTCTTTAAACAACTTTGAGCCTTCAAGGTCATCCAAACCCTGCCCATTAATCTTCTCAACTTCCCTAGTAATATTCTGGAGTTTCTTTTCTTCTCAAAAGACCAACTCTAGTCCCTTAAGAGGAAGTTTAAAGGAGACACGTCGAGGAAGAGGTAATCTCTTCTACCGATTCTTTCAAGTTTCTTCCTTATAAAACTTCATCTTATTTAGTTGTTTAATTATAAATTAATAACATCATTATCACTCATATAATTATATGTTATTATAAATATGAAACAACCTCATTTCATCTTCTATCCATCCCATGGAAAATGAAATCACCGCGCGTGCGTAGGTACGGAATACGGTCTCCACACCATGGTGTAATCTATTTTCCACCACCACCTTACATGGATGGGTATAATGGTGTAAATAAATAACTATATACGATTATTTTAAATTTATATTTATTCTGAAATATTATACATACACTTCAATACAATTCCACGATCATGGGAATGATATCATCACTCATGCGTACCTACGGCCTACCGTCTCCACGATGTGATGCGACTCGTTCAACATGATCATCATTGAATAATGATTATATAAATGAATTTAATGAATAAATATGATATATATTATACTAAAAGCATTATATAAATTATATAGCTATAACCCAAAAATAAGAATAAGAATTTATTCGACAAAACACGCATAACAACAGAAAGAAGTGAACACCCGAATAGCGAGTAAAAATGAAATATTACCAATAATAAGATAATAATATGAACATATATGATATCATAACAATGAATATGATTATTTAATAAGTCAATTACATTATTTAAATCATTATACAGGAGGTTCAGATACGTAATATCGGACTAAAGGTAAGGGAAAATATGGAAATCTCAATTTTCATCCGAGAGTGTTTATACTTCGGTATTTACTAGGGCATATTTATCATCCACATCCATGTTTCCTCAATATTTAATATTATTTCTATCCTCCTAAAATTGTTTAAATCCAATTTTACCTATTGGTGAATTTTTAGTAAAATATATGAAAGGAATCTTTTGTCGTTTTCAGTATGAGATACTTTTTGACTTTTCCGGCCAAAGTATGAGAAGAATGTTTTATTAACTTATACGAAATGAATGGATTTTTATGATTTCGTATAACATTATTTCCATGAAGCTTCCTTTAAAAGTTTTCATGTTTTATTTTTAATTAACTTCTTTATTTTAAAAGTTTATGAAATATTAAGAAAGGAAAAATGTTTTTGAAGTAGAAAGGATATTTTGATCCATAATGGAGTTCAAGTGTTTTATCAAAATTAGTTTACATCTAAGATAATATAGGGTTCTGTTTATATCCCTATTTTTACATTTATTTGATTATGTTATGATGGAATTATTTTATTTTATCTTATATGGTTTATGTTATGATGGAATGATGTTTAAGAATCCCATTTTTATTACATGGGTCATGCAATGATATATGATTTATGATTTTGTGGAACACATAAGAGTGGTTTCATTATAAGATGGGTGGGACATATATCTCCCTCCAATGCATTGGGTAAAGATTTATATATCATGAGATAGATATGACTGGAAATACAAGTTAATCTGGTTTAGTGATACAAGACTGGAATGAGGAGTGAACTCAGTTCAGAAATGGACTTTGTCCACTATGATAGTCTTGGAAACAAGTCATTACTAATAAGAAATAATTTTCTATGATTATGTGTGTATGACACGAAGTTTTATGTTCTATGTTATGATTATTGGGATTACATTTCACTACTATGATTTATCCCATGTTATGATATTATGATCTCTTTTGCAGGTTAAGATTTTCAAAATGTTATGTTCTTATGAATATGATATTTCCTTTATTTACCCTTACTAAGCATTTGAGATCACCCTTTGGTATGTTTTATTTTCCCTAGGTCAGGAAGAAGGTTATTAAGTAGGATATGCCAAAAGGGACTCTAGATAAGATGAAATAAATGGGAGACGATTTAGATTCTTTGTGAACCAGTTGTTTATGTTTCACAGTTTCTAAAGACACTATACCTATACGGTCATACCAAGGTTTTGTTATATGTTGTAATAATTATTCTTCAATTCAGAAGTAATAACAATGTATGTAAAGTATTGGTCGTTATAGTTGGTATTATAGGAAAGGTATAGTCAACCTTTGGAAACTAGGATGTGAAAGCCTTAGTAAGAACCCTAAGGATATGTCTAAGAATTGAACACAATATTAGTGTTTTAGAAATGTCCATGAATAAACTATGATAATACCTTAAGTGTAAAATTTTATTCTTGATTATTTGGTTTTCCTATTATGATTAGTGTTTCTCACACTATTGCTATTGGTTTTAGTCAATGGATGGAACCCGAAGGAACCGTGTTAATGCTAAATGAGATGGGAAATGCAATGATTGTCCCCCTGAGAAACCAAAAGTTATGGGAGCAGGAATGAAAAATCTTGTATCCATGCTCACACAAAGTTCTCAAGCTATGAATCATGTAGGACTTCCAAAATATCAAAGGAAGGAGCAAAATTCTGTTGAATCCATTATGAGGTAGTGTCCACCCTCATTCAGCGGGTCTACTGATCCATTAGTGGCTGAACAATGGATTAGTACCACTGAAAAGATATTTTCAGTTCTTCAATGTTCGGGACATGATAAAGTTATCTTAGCAGTATATCGTTTGGAAGGTGATACTGATCAATGGTGGAATATTATCAAGAATATGAGGCAAGAAGACAAAATCGAGTCCATGGAATGGGAGGAGTTCAACAACATATTTTTCAATAAGTACTTCCCTTGTATTCTTCATACAAAGATGGAGAATGAGTTTCTTGAACTAAAGCAAAATGATGATGAATCTTTTGGTACCTATGAAGCAAATTTTAAAATACTTGCAAGGCATGCTTTTGAAATTATTATCCAACCTGAGAGTAAGATCGATCGATTCCTTAGTGGCTTAAAACCAAGTCTTCGAAGGGCGTTATCCATAAGAGACTTCAATAGCTATGAGGAAATTGTTTGATGTGCTCTCAAGGTTGAGATGGAGATTGGAGTAACCCATCAGTCATATGGGTTTGATAAGAAGAGAAAAATGGAATTCAAAGGGAAATCTAAAGACCACACTGAAAAGAAGATGAGTTTTACCTTATAATCAAAGTGTGGAAAGAAACATGGAGGGACTTGTCTTAAAGGGAAAAGTAAATGTTTAAAATATGGAAAAGAATGTCATCAGGCATTTGAATGTAGCCATGATGGGAAAAAGATGTCTAGTGATACGAAAAAAAAGAAAAGACTACACAGAATGCACCTCCCACACTTCAATGTTACAAGTGAAAGGAAATGGAGAATTATGCTAATCAATTCCCTAATCCAAGGGTTGTTGATGACGATTGACGTCAACAAACTCTTAAGGCCAAAGACAAAGGAAAGTCACATGAAATTTCTATCAGCAATGTGGATTATGATAACAAAGTGGTGAAAGGTACACTTACCAGCCACTCTAAAGTAGAAAATGTTTTATTTTATTCTGGATCCACCCACACTTTTATTTCTGAATAATTTTCAAGGGTATTGTTATACTACCTCAACAATTAGCTGTTGAGTTAGCTGTGAAAACTCTTAATGGCACAATAGTTGCATCAAAAGTTTATAATTTTTCTCCAATTGACGTTTGTGGGAAAGTGCTTCCTACAAATCTTGTGATCCTTCCTATAATGGAATTTGATGTGATTCCTGGCATAGATTGGATTTCCTTATATGGAGCTCATATCGATTGCAAAAGAAGGGAAGTCACATTTTATATTTCTGGTCAATCTAATATCATATATCGATGCAATTATGAATATAACCTTCCAGTGTAAATTTCTTCCATCTTATGGGTCTTGATTCCAATAAATGAAGGTTATTTATCTAAAATGGTTGGAGAGAAACTCATGATTAAGAATACTCCTATTGTACGGGAGTTGGATGAAGTATTTCTGGAGGAATTACTAGGTCTTCCACCAAATCGTGAAGTTGAGTTTTTAATATAACTCGTACCAGGTTCTTTACCTATTTCAGAGACACTATATATAATGGCCCCAATTGAGTTGCAGGAATTGAAAAGAAAATACAAGAGAATATTGATAATGGATTCATGCGTCCAAGTGCGTCACCTTGGGGAGCACTTGTTCTATTTGTTAAGAAGAAAGATGGATAAATGAGACTCTACATTGATTATCGAGAACTTAACAAGATCACTATCAAGAACAAATATCCCCCCCGTGCATTGATGACTTATTTGACCAACTACGCGGAGCTCAATACTTTTCCAAGATTGATCTTCATTTAGGGTATCAAAAATTAAGGGTCAAAAAAGATGATATACCAAAGACGGATTTCCATACAATGTATGGACACTATGAATTTATAGTGATGCCATTTAGTCTTAATAATTCCCTAGCTATATTCATGGATCTAATGAATAGAGTCTTTAGAGACTATCTTGATCAGCTTGTGGTTGTATTTATGGACGATATTCTTTTCTATTCAAACAACAAGGAATAACATGAAGATCACTTAAGAATTGTATTGAAGACCCTGAGAGAGGAGAAGCTTTATTCCAAATTTACCAAGTGTGAATTTAAGCTTCAAAAAGTTTCATTTTTTGGTCACATAATCTCAAAAAGAGGGGATATCTGTGGATCCAGAAAAAACAATGTTTAACTGAGATCCAAATTTTTCTTAGTTTGGATGGATATTATCGACGTTTTGTGAAAGATTTTTCATGATTATCTAATCCACTCACCAGGTTGACTCGAAAAGGAGTTAAGTTCGTGTGGATAAAGGAGTGTGAAGAGAATTTCAAAGAGTTGAAAATAAGGTTATCTAGTGCACCTGTGCTCACACTACCTTGTACTGGAGAAAGGTTTTGTGATCTACAGTGATGCATCCAAGAAGGGACAGGGGTGTGTTCTCATGCAAAATGATATGGTGATAGATTATGCCTCACAATAGTTGAAAATCCATGATCAAAATTACCAAACTCATGATTTGGAGTTATCTTTGGTTATCTTTACATTAAAGATTTGGAGGCATTATATTTATGGTGAAAGGTGTGATATTTATACTGATCATAAAAGTTTAAAGTATATTTTCACACAAAAGGAGATGAATATGCGTCAAAAAAGATGGTTGGAGTTGATTAAGTATTACGACTACTCAATTAATTATCACCCTAGGAAAGAAAACAAGGTGGCAGAAGCATTAAGTCGACAAGACCATGCTAGCTTATCCATGATGAGGATCACAAAAGATCCAATATTTATGGATTTACAAAGGACGGATCGTGGAATTATAATGGAAGGGGGAAAATATTATCTTTCTCAATTGAATGTTCAACCATCTATACATGTGAAGATTAAAGAGGCATAGAAAGAAGATGTAGAGTTACAAAAGAAGGTGAGAAATGTTCCTAAATTTCACATTGATTGTGATGAAATAATAAGGTTCAGAAATTGGGTTTGTGTTCCTCCCAACCCATAATTAAAGAAGGAAATATTGGATGAAGTTCATAGTTCTTCATTCTCTATTTACCCTGGAAGCACGAAGATATATAGGGACCTGAAGGAGTACTTCTGGTGGGATGGCATGAAAAGGGATGTTTCTGAATATATCTCCCGATGCATGGTTTTTCAGCAAGTTAAATTTGAGAGATAGAATTCTAAGGGGATGTTACAACCATTACCCATACCAGAATGGAAATGGGAAAACATTACTATGGACTTTGTCACTGGACTTCCTAAAACATCCAAAGGTAATAATTCTATCTAGGTTATAGTTGATCTTCTTACGAAGTCGGCACACTTCATTGCTATTAGAGAATAATTCTCTCTCGATTAGCTAGCCAGGATATATGTAAAGGAAGTGGTAAGATTGCATGGAGTAACACTTTCCATTATATCTGATCGGGATCCGAGGTTTACCTCGAAGTTTTGGAAAAGTCTTCAGCACACTCTAGATACAGAGTTGAGTTTCAACACTGCTTATCATCCTCAGACAGACGGTCAGTCTGAGAGGTCAATTAAAACTCTAGAAGACATGTTGAGAGCTTGCCCTATGGATTTCAATGGTTTTTAGGATCAACACCTACCTTTGGTGGAATTTTCTTATAATAATAGCTTTAACTCCAGTATTCAGATGGCTCCTTATGAATCTCTCTATGGAAAGAAATGCATAACTCCAACTTGCTGGGATGAAGTTAGGGAAATAAAGCTATTAGGACCTGATCTTGTTGATGAGATGGCATAAAAGGTAAGACATATTCAAAAACACATAAGAGAAACTCAGAGTCAACAAAAAAGTTATGCCAACAACTAAAGAAAAGACCTAGAGTTTGAAGTGGGTGATAAAGTGTTCTTACGAATATCTCCTTAGAAGAGAGTAATGAGATTTGGAAATAAGGGCAAGCGAGCCCTAGGTATATTGGTCCTTTGGAGATATTGGATCGTGTTCGGATGGTAGCTTAACGATTGGCACTTCCACCGAATCTCTCTCAAGTTCATGATGTATTCCATGTATCTCTCCTGAGAAAGTACATACCTGATCCTTCACATGTACTAAGCTCATAAGTTGTACCGCTGGAGCAAGATATTTCTTATGAAGAACAACCAATAGAGATTCTAGATCGTAGCGAAAAATTTCAACGAAACAAGACCACTCGCTTGGTTAAGGTTTAATGGAGGAACCACCGATTAGAAGAAGCTACATGGTAACTTGAGGATATGATGAGGGAGAGGTATCCTCATCCGTTTGTTACGAAATGACGAATTTCGAGGGTGAAATTATTTTTAAGGGGGGTAGAATGTAAAACCCTGAGATTTTATGAGAAATATATATTTTTTATGTCTTATGTTATATGCAACACCAAATGAATCTTTCACTACACACAACACTGGCTTGGCTTGCGTTACACGCAATCACGACCTTCCTCGATAGCTTGTCTAGTACGCAATACCGAGTTTCACTAAACACCAATATATTATTATAATATTATTATGAACTAGCCGTTATGAATATTACTAACTAAGTTTTGAATTTTATAACATTATTATTCATCCTACAAATTTTCTAAAACATGGTATGTGAACAAAATAATTTTTTCGAGTAAAATAAGTATTTTTCAAAAAACACAGTTTTGCCGCCTTTTGATGGCGCAACCACTTTAAATATAGTTCTTGATAGGTTTATAAGTTCAATTTAACAAAATAAAATAATTCTTTGGAATCAGGATATAAAAATTTACTTTGAATAAAATTTTCATATTATTCTGATAACTTTCATATTTTAATGAATAGTAAAAACACGCTATATTTTAATTAAAAACAACTTTTTTCATCACAATAATTTATATGGTTAAATTATAATATTGAATGGTTTTAAAGTATAAATAGAATATATTTTTAACATTTAATATAAATTATGTCATTACCATTAATTTTACATTGAATTCATAGGTAGAAACATTTCAATCTTTGGAAATGTTTTAACTTTTAAAACTCGTTTTCTTAACAACGAGATTAATTTTAAATTAATAACTGAAAATATGTGTTTTGAATTTTAAAAAATGGATTCCATATTTGAATTCAGTGGTTCCAAATTATGTTAATTGGTTACTTTTATTTTTTTGATATTATGAATAATAACTACGATAATTTTTATTTACTGCAGTTAAAGGTAAATCAGGTAATTAAGGGTAAAAATAAGATTATAAAAATACCATAACACCTGCCAAAATTCTATTGGATGAATAAAAGTCGACCCATATCCCCTAAGGGTCAGAATAGATTAGTTTATGGACTTTTGACCATGAAAATAATTTAATTATTATTAAAACCAAAGAAAGTGACAACATTTCACTCTCTTAAATCTTATAAGTATAATAATTTTAATTTAGTGATAAATTCATGAAAATTCAAAACTAAATCATCTCCAAAAATATAATAAAATTATCTACATCATGTGAATTTATTTTTAATTTTTAGGGATTAAATAATTATTATTAAAGGTGACACAATAGTGATGTTGAAATTATTTTATTGATTGAAATAACAAAAAATGGCTTTAAAAATATTAAAATAAATATTATATGAACTATTTAATGTTCTATACTAATTTTATAGATAAATTTGACATGTTATGAATCTATTAAAGCTTTTATTTCGGACATATCTTCTGTGATGATTTTATTTAAATTCAAATAATTTAATAGTTTCAAAATTGACACTATTGTTATTTTATAAAAATAACATAATATAAAATTGTTTAAAAATCAAAAAAATATTTAAAATTATAAATTAAAATTTTTATGGTCTACAATTTCATAAACTATCCAATTATCGACAATTTAAAACACATAATTAATTAATTATAATAATTTAAAATTTAGAATCTTATTACCAGAAATAAAATTAAATAGATTAAATAAGGATAAATCAAGTTGATAATGTTTAAAATAAATTCCAAACATGTATAAATTTTATTTATTGAAGATATTACAACCCTATCTCATCTAATCTTCTTATTTTAGTCATTTTGGAAGTTTTTATGTGGGGTTTGAATTTATTATAAATTAATATTTTTGAGGTTTCTAAAGGTGACCCTCTCCTCCCTTATAAAAGGGCATGTACTCCCTCTCCTCTTTACACAACTTTGAGCCTTAAAGCTCATCCAACCCACGAAAATTACTCTTCTCAACTTCCCTAGTAATATTCTGGAGGTTCTGGTCTTCTCAAAATGCCAACTCTAGTCCCTTAAGAGGATGTTTAAAGGAGGCACGTCGAGGAATATGTAATCTCTTCTACTGATTCTTTCAAGTTTCTTCCTCCTACTTCCTCTTATTTATTTATTTCATTATAAAGTAATAACATCGGTATCACTCATATACTGATATGTTATTATAAATATTAAACAAACCAATTTTATCTTCTATCCATCCTACAGAAAACGAAATCACCGAGCGTGCGTACGTATGGAATACCATCTCCACGCCATGGTGTAATCTGTTTTCCACCACCACCTTACATGGATGGGTATAATGGTGTAAATAAATAACTATATATGATTATTGTAAATTTATTTTGATTATGAACTATTATACATACACTTAAATACAATTCCACGATCATGAGAATGATATCATCGCTCGTGCGTACGTACGGCCTACCATGTCCATGATGTGATGCGACTCGTTCGACATGATAATCATTGAATAATGATTATATAGATGAATTTAATAAATAAATATGATATATATTATACTAAAAAAATTCTTTAAATGATATAGCTATAACCTAAAATAATAATAATAAGAATTTATTCGACAAAACATGTATAAGAACAGAAAGCAGTGAACACCCGAATAACGAGTAACAATGAAATATTACCAATAAGAAGATAATAATATGACCATATATGATATCATAACAATGAATATGATTTCTAATAAGTTAGTGACATTATTTAAATCATTATATCGGAGGTTCGGATACGTACGAAGCATATCAGACCTAAGGTAAGGGAAAATCTCGAAATCTCAATTTTTATCTGAGATTGTTTATACTTCGGTATTTACTAGGGAATATTTATCATCCACATCCATGTTTCCTCAATATTTAATATTATTTCTATCCTCCTACAATTGTTTAAATCCAATTTTAACTATTGGTGAATTTTTAGTAAAAGATATTAAAGTATTTTTTTTTCATTTTCAGTACGAGATACTTTTTTACTTTTCCGGCCAATGTACGAGTAGAATGTTTTTTTTAACTTATACAGCATGAATGGATTTTTATGATTTCGTAGAAAATTATTTCCATGAAGCTTCCTTTATAAGTTTTAAAGTTTCATTTTTAATTAACCTCTTTTAGTTTAAAATTGTATGACATATTAATAATGGAAAAATGTTTTTGAAGTAGAAAGGATATTTTCCTCAAGAATGGAGTTTAAGTGTTTTATCAAAATTATTTTCCATCTAAGATAATATAGGGTTCAATTTTTGTCCCTATTTTTACATTTATTTGATTATGTTATGATGGAATTATGTCCTTTTATCTTATATGGTTTATGTTATGATGGCATGATGTTTAAGAATCCCATTTTTATTACATGGGTCATGCTATGATATATGATTTATGATTTTGTGGAACACATAATAATGGTTTCATTATAAGATGGGTGTGACCTATATCTCACTCCAATGCATTGGGTAAAGAATTATATCTCATGAGTTAGACATGGCTGGAACGTCAAGTTAATCCGGTTCAGTGATACAGTATTGGAACGAGGAGTGAACTCAGTTCAGAAATGGAATTTGTCCACTATGATAGTCTTGGAAATGAGTCTTGACTAATAAGAAATGATTTTCTATGATTATGTGTCTATGCCACAAAGTTTCATGTTTTATGTTATGATTATTGGGATTACATTTCACTATTATGATTTATCCTAGGTTATAATATTATGATCTCTTTTGCAGGTTAAGATTTTCAAAATGTTATGTTCTTATGAATATGATATTTCCTTTTTTTACCCTTACTGAGCATTTGAGCTCACCCTTTTGTATATTTTATTTTCCCCAGGTCAGGAAGAAGGGTATTAAGTAGGATATTCCAAAAGGGACTCTAGATATGATGAAATAAACGGGAGACAATGTAAATTATTTGTGAACTAGTTGTTTATGTTTCACAGTTTCTAAAGACACTATACCTGTATGGTTGTACCATGGTTTTTTTATATTTTGTAATAAGTATGCTTCAATTATGAAGTAATAAAAATGTATGTAAATTATGGGTCGTTATAATGGAGGTGGGTCTATAACGTTTGTCCCCATAAGGTAATATATCTCACGAAGATAGTTTATCAATGGAATATAATTCCCCATGGAGGAGGATTTGGGAGGTGTGTCCCTGGGAGGGAAGATTCCACAGCTGGATAGTTTACTAATAGATCAGAACGCCCTATGGAGGTTGTTTCGACCCAAGGCGACATGGGTGGCATTTGTGGAAAATTCAAAATGGTTCGATGGGTGACAATTATTTGTCTATTTATTATAGAAACTTTTTCATCACCATATTTTTTTTGGCCTGATCCATGTTGTTGTCCTTTAAGGGGGTATTGGACTGACCCCATGGGGACGGGTAAGTTTATCTCTTCTGTATTGCGAAGGGGGTGCCACAGTCAAATGGTTCTAGCAGGAAATTTCATAGGGTCAAGTATTTGTGAAATCAGTCCCCTTAATATATAACTTCCTTAGATGATCTCTAACAGGTTTATTTGTGGAGCCTAAAACACCCAACGACCATGGTATCCTTGATTCGTGGGCCTACATTCCAAAGTCAGACGCTCGTAGGATGATGATTTGTCTAATGAAACTTAAGGACTCTATTGGTTGATAGGATGAGAGTTTGGTCTCATAGCACACATTTTTGGAGGAAGTATTGCCTATTCTAGGACTCTCTTGTTGATTTAAGTCGTGTTCATATGTTCGTGAATCCTTGGTTCATTTCCAAAGAGTGTGTCAGCGGGCTACCCCTGGCTTTCAGGATCGTGATAGGCATACATGAATTTGATGATACAAAGGCAGTGCTAACTTAAGCCATAAAATAAGGAACTCTAGAGTTTATCATCATCCAGGGGGTGGAAGATGGCTTGATGATGGGATCCGGCCCATAAGTTGGGCTTCCTACATATCCTCAAAAGAGGAATTAGAGCCCATGTAGTTTGGGAAACTTATGGCATACACATGGGATATGACCCTTTGAGGGGATATGATTGAGTGGACCCTTTTGGAAGGGCACCCCTTTTGAGCTCGGGCCTTCAAGTAGGCATCCTATGTATCCTGGTTTGACCAAGAATCAGAGTTCTCATAGTTTAGATAAAAACTGTTTGGTTGCATGGATGTTGTGATCATAACAAATATCTAATCCCATGTGAGTCATACTCAGTGTGAAAAACAAGAGGATGCGAAAGATCTAACCAACCACACACATCCTCTCCCACTGATGGGGGAGTGCAGGCCTATGACAGAAGAGGATGGGCGATAGTGGGTGAGGGCATGGAGTGACAAACCTTTTAATGGGGGATGACATCAGTGGTCATGCAGCTTAGCCCTTAGAAGATTGGGGACTTACCTAAGTGGGAGTACCCCAGAACACATTCTAGAAAAGGGGAGGAATTTCACCTTTCATTAATAGGAGAAGTGAACATGATTCCTTCGACTCATCACTATTCCTCATTGAATGAAAATGCAAGTGATCGCCCTAAATCCCTAGAATGGGGAGGTTCACATTAGCGTCCCAAGGTTAGACTCTAGGTTACCATGGCAATGTAGACTTATAGACATCCTTGGAGTCTGAACCATTTTGGGTAGGGCCTACATGAATCTGGTTACCATGGGCATGTAGACTCAAAGGGGCGTGTCGATGCACTTGATGATATGATCATACAGGTCTGGTGGATTTGGAGGAGGTTTTGGCTTGATTTTGGGGGATTGGTTCACTGAGGGGCGATATTGGAGCCGGAGGGAAGAATACCCAAAGATACCCCATTCCACATACTATTTACTTATGTGGGATGGGGGGAGATTCGCATACCAAAGTGGTATACGAGTAGAGGGGTCCTCTGCGTACTATAGAAGTACGCAGGGTTGGGCATGGACCACTACACACCACAATGGTACATGTTCTTGAATGTAGTACAACACGCCTCTTCATGTCTTATCTGCATACTAATGTAGTACATGGTGTCGGCTTCAATCCATATAGTGGTACACTATATGGGACACCATTTTAAAGAAGGGTCCTGGAACCTGTTGTTCAAAGCAAGTTCATCTGTGAGGAATGTGTGGTTTGTGATTTCACTAATTTGGATTGAGATTTTCCCCTTATTATTAAGTTCCTTTTTCATGGTTCACTGCTGGTTATACCTATGGAAAAATGGTTCACAATTAGGAATTTTTTGATGATTTGAAACCAAAGCCTGAATGCTCCCTGAATTCTTTCTTTCAACCTATGGGGTCTCCTCCGCGCTTTCTTCCTCTATCCTTATCAATTATTTCTATGATAATTTTATAGAGCATTGGAACAAACATTTCTATGGGAATGAAGAACCATTTGTGAAAGGCCATGGAGAGATATATCGATCCATATATGACTCAGTCAACTGTGATTTCTGGAGGTGCAGGATGTTGTCGGCTTCTCCTCATCTACAAATCACATAATTCGCGTGGATGGTGTGCGGGGCATATGTCTGCCAGATTTTCTCCAGCAAAAATGGTTTGCAGCGGCTTCACTTCATGAGTGAAAATTCCACACAAACTGCTTAATTCATTGGACAACACCTCATGGGATTGCATGTCATAGTTCATCCGCATACTGGTGGTTTGCGGTTAATGACTTCTACAAACCTTTAACAGTTATCAGAAGTTGATCAAGCTATCTCCCTTTCAAAATATTTATTTCTTCAAATATATTCTCAAATTTTTAATCCAACATGTATTTCTTCACTTCTCCCAACTTGTGGGAGTATTTTCCTTCCCTTTTCTAAATATTTTTGACCCTACAAATTCCCCCATTAGAATGGGGTCCAATCAGAATGAAGAGGAGGATATTATAATGTAGAAGCAGTCCCAACTTGAATGGTAATATAATGCTCTAATTTTTCCAGAGTCAAGGGACACATAAATCACAGTTCGAAACTTTCTGGGGTCACATGGATAACCCCAAAAACTTTTTTTATTTTTTTATTACCATATTTTTTTTCTAATAATATTTGTTATGGGATTAGCAGGTATAAGTTGGATTTTTAGTAAGCCTCCATTTGTGGGTTTTCAACCTAACAAGAATTATGTATATTTTGGATATTTGATAGCTCAACATTTTCTTTGTCTAAACCATACATAGTATAGGTTTAATGATTTGGTACTCAACTTTTATCCATGGATAACCTTTGTGGGTTTTCACTCTGGAAAGTATTGTGTATTTTTTGTTGGCATCTTATAGTCTCACCACTAAAACTTGTTACTAATGTTTTAAGTTGAAAATATTTGACCAAAATTCACGCGGTAGGAGCCCCAAATTGGGATTCATCAGCCGAGAATTTCCTAGTAATATCATACATGACTGATGAATTTTTCTTGACCATGAATTTGTGAGTTTTGGACATGTATGAGGCTTGGGATCCATTTTAGGTGTACAGAGGTAGCAGAGGACTCTCTTGAGGATGAATATTCATTCAATTGACTCTCGTCTTGTAGTAATCATATGCATATCGATTGGGTCATGATTTACATAGTCAAAAAAAATGTGTCTACATGACACTGACCTTCCACCTCTGATGACCTGGGGGGATTTATAGCACATTGGGTTTCTTGGGGGTTTGGGGGCACAGTGGGTGGCCTTTCTGAGGGATTATATCTAAATGTATTTGGGTCATTTGTATCGGCTTGGGATGGTAAACCTCTCCCACACGATTCTTTCTTGTGTAAGGGAGAGTCGGTGAATGGTCAATTCAATTAGAAATCTTTTTCATGTCTGGTCATTTAAAAAGGGGAGGATATGTATGATGTTATCCAGAGGGGTTTTCCAAATACGAGGAGTGAGACAGGACATAAATTTCATATGATCTAGAAAAAAATAGAAAGGAATCTCCCTATGTGTAACAGCCCGAGATTTTATAAAAAAATATTCTTTTTAATTTTATTAATGTCTTGTGTTGTACGCTACACCAAAATGAGCTTGATCAATACACATCCTTGACTTGCCTTGCATTACACTCAATCGCGACCTTCCTCGATAGCGTGTGTAGTACGCAATACCGAGTTTCACTAAACAATGATATACTATTAAAATATTATTAAAACTAGCCGTTATGAATAGTAATAACCACATTTTAAATTTTTTGAAATTTTAGCTCTCAAAATGGACTTCATTTTTGGATTCGGAGTATCTAATTTAGCCTAAGGCGAAATTTTGATACTTTTCCGATAAATTTCGTATTTTGATGAATAGTGAAAATTACTAAATTATAATTAAAAACAACTTTTTAATCGAAATAATTAATAGTGATAAATTATTAATTTGAGTGGTTTTAAAGTATATTTAGAATATATTTTTACAATTTAATACAATGTTGGTCATTGGATGTAATTTCACATTTAAACCAGTCATAAACAAGTGTCAATCTTTTGATAGTTATTATCTCTTAAGAAAACGCTATTTGTTTTGACGACGGGAGTTAATTTTTAAATTAATTAATGAAACTGATATGTTTTGAATTTGATAAAATAGACATCATTTTTGAATTCATAATATCAAATATAGCTTAGATCAAATTTTTGGTATTTTTCTGGAAACATTCATTTTTTGATGAATAGTGAAACCACTAAGTGGTAGTTAAAAAACTGAATTTTTCATAAAACTTAATTTTACCGCTTCTGTGAGTGTAATTTAGAAAATACAAGAGACACGGTTGATGTCAATAAGTATAATGTGGTTCAATGAGATGAAAATAATTTTTTGGTGAATAGTAACTTTTTTACTTTCTTTACCACGGTTAAAAGTAAATAGGGTAATTAAGGGTAAAAATGATATTATTATTACCCTAACACATGTCCTAATTCTATTGGACAAGTGTAATTCGACCAAAAACAACCTTAGGAATAAAATATGACCATTTAGGCCCACTTGGATTAGATTAGGACATTTATTATTAATTTATTTAACGAAGGGTTAAAATAGTTAAAATCAAAGTTTAATAACTAAATCATTTTTAATATAGGGTTATACATAAGATAAATTCGACTATAAAAATTAATTAGAAAGCTAAAAAGTTTTTCTACATAATTATATTTTATTTGTAATTTTTAGACTTTAAATAAGTTAATTTATTTATGACACAAAGATTATGCAGTAATTATCTTATTAATGAAATATTGACATAATTGTTGTTATAAATACCTAAATAAGTATAATTTGAGACTTTTTATGAATTAAATTAATTTTCTAGGTTAATATGACATTTTAGGATTGATTTAATTAACTTTGGTCGAAGTAATCATTCTATTATGAGTTTCAAAAAAATCAACTATTGAATAGTGTCAAAATTGACATAAAATAGTTTTTAAAACAAATATTATATTGTTAATTGTTATTTTATTCCTAAAAATCTCAGGTTCGGCCAAATGACTTAGATACGGTTATATATATAAATAAAACACAACTTGGGGGTCTCTTGGATGTATATGGTAAGTTTATTAACTATATAATATAAAATACAAAGTGACATGGTAAATGTCAATCTAATTAACTAAGAGTTAAAACTAAAATATAAGTTTAATATAATGACCTAAACTTGTCTAAATTCTATTGTATTAGAGTATTTAGACCCATCCCCGCCTTATATTTGAAATAACTCAATTTGGAGCTATTTAAAACCGAACTTGACTTTATAATAAAATAATATTTTTAGTTATTCCAAAGGTGCCCCTCTCCTCCCTTATAAAAGGGCACCTCCTCCCCCTCTTCCTCACACCACTTTGAGCCTTAAAGCTCGGCCAACCCCTGCCAATTTCTCCCCTCCACTTTCCTATAAACATCCTAGAGGTTCTGGTCTTCTTCAAAGACCAATATTAGTGCCCTAAGAGGAGGTTTCAAAGAGGCATATCGAAGAAGAGGTAATTACTTCTATCGATTCTTTCCAATTTCTTTCTTCTTCAACTTCTTCTTATTTAGTTGTTTCATTATGAAGTAATAACATCAGTATCACTCATATACATATATGTTATTATAAGTATGAAACAAACCTATTTAACCATCTATCCATCCAACGTAAAATGAAATCACCGCGCGTGCGTACGTACGGAATACCGTCTCCACGACGCGATGAGATTCATTCTCAATGATTAACCATTAATGAATGATTATAAAGTATATATAATAATTACTAATTAAATATATGACATAATAATGATACTAGATTTATGTATATTTATATGTATGTCATCTACTTAATTCCATTCAATTCAATAAGGAAACGAAAACAGCGTTCATGCGTACGTACGGACTACCGTCTCCATGAACGGTGTATTTCATTCCATTTATCGATATATTATATATATGTATATTCTGAATATATATTATATATAAATAATGTTTTACATTCTGGATATAAGTAATCATGATCCAAGTAATCATATTAATAATTACAAGTTGAAAACACGAACGCCAAATGAGACGATTTTACCCAAAACGCTACTTTAACATGAATTTACAAAAGAACGGGTAATATAAAGACATAAGTGGACCATATATGATATAATAACAATAAGTATGATTCTTTAATAAGTCAATAACATTATTTAAATCATTATACAGGAGGTTTGGACACTTACAAAGCAAGTCGGACCTAAGGTAAGGGAAATATCACAATCTCATTTTTATTCGAGATTGTTTATACTTTGGCGTTTACTGGGGTGTATTTTATCATCCACATCCATGTTTCCACAATATGTAATATTATTTCCATTCACCTACAATTGTTTAAATCCAATTTTACCCTTCGGTGAGTTTTTAGTAAAAGATATGAAAGGAATCTTTTGTCGTTTTTCGTACGAGGTACTTTTTTGACTTTTTCGACAAAAGTATGAGAAGAATGTTTTTTTAACTTATACGGCATGAATGGATTTTTAAAACATTATTTCCAAGAAGGTTTCTTTAAAAGTTTTCATGTTTATTTTTAATCAACTTCTTTTAGTTTAAAATTGTATGACATGTTAAGAAAGGAAAATGTTTTTGAATTAGAAAGGATATTTTCCTCAAGAATAGAGTTCAAGTGTTTTATCAAAATTATTTTCCATATAAGATAATAAAGGGTTATGTTTCTATCCCTATTATTACATTGATTTGATTATGTTATGATGGAATTATTTTTATGAATTCCTTTATCTTATATGAATTGTTTTATGATGTCACAATGTTTACGATTCCCATTTTTATTACATGGGTTATGCAATGATGTATGATTTATGATTTTGTGGCACACATAAGAATGGTATCATTATGAGATGGGTGGGACCTATATATCCCTCCAATAAATTGGGTAAAGATTTTATATCTCATGAGATAGACATGAATGGAATGGTAGGTTATACCGGTTCAGTGAAACAGGACTGAAATGATGGTGACTCGGTTCAGAAAGGGACTTTGTCCACTAAGATAGTCTTGGCAATGAGTCTTGACTAACAAGAAATGATTCTCTATGATTATGTGTGTATTCCACAAAGTTTCATGTTTTAAGTTATGATTATTGGGATTTCATTTCACTACTATGATTTATCTCATGTTATGAAATTATGCTCTCTTTTTCAGGTTAAGATTTCCAAAATGTTATGTTCTTATGAATATGATGTGATTGATATTTCTTTTGTTTACCCTTACTGAGAATTTGAGCTCACCCTTTTATGTTTTATTTTCCCCAGGATATAAAGAAAGGTTTTAGGTAAAAAAAGATGATCATTATGGGAGATGTTGAAGATCTTCCACCACTATTAGAAGATTTTATTTCGAGTTTCCAAAGACACTAAACTATTACGGTCCTTGTGTGTGAGTTTTTGTTATGTACTAAGTATTCCACAAAAGTAATGTAATGTCCATGTACGTCAGGCTTCGGGTATCTACAGTTGGTATAAAAGGAAAGGTTTAGTCAACCTTTGGAAACTAGGATGCTAGAACGTTAGTGAGATCCCTAGAGATATTTCTAAGGTATGTCTAGGGATGTCCCTAAGGATAAGTATACGTATAGAATATAGTCCTAGAACTATGGTAACGATCTTAGAATTTAACCTAAGATGTTAGATATTGAGGTTACTCCCCCTTTTACTATGTTGTTTTCCCTAGCGTGATTTTTTCCTCTCACATTATTCTTTTTGGGTTTTAGACGCTGGATGGAACCCGAAAGAACCGTGTTGATCAATGTAATGGACAATGAAATGATTGTCCTCCTGAACAAACAAATGTTTTGGGAGATGGAGTGAAAAATCTTATTGCTATACTTACACAAGCTATGAATCATTCTGGACTTCCAAATGAGCAGAGAAGGGAACAATATTCTATTGAGTCCTTCATGAGGCAACATCCACCTTCTTTTAGTGGGTCTTCTGATCCACTTGTTGCTGAACAATGAATCAGTACCATTGAAAAGATATTTTCAGTTCTTCAATGTTCTGAACATGATAAAGTCATCTTAGCAGTATATCGTTTGGAAGGTGAAGCTGATCAATGGTGTAATCTTATCAAGAATACGAGGCCAAGAGATGAAATTGAGTCCATGGAATGGGACGAGTTCAAGAACTTATTTTTCAATAAGTACTTCCCTCATATTCTTCGAACAAAGATAGAGAAGGAGTTTCTTGAACTAAAGAAAAAGGATGATGAATCTGTTGGTATATACGAAGAGAATTTTACAAGGCTTGCAAGGTATGCATCTGGATTTATCATCCAACCTGAAAGTAAAGTTGATCGATTCTTCAGTGGCTTAAAACCAAATCTTCGAAGGGCATTAACTATAAGAGACTTCAGTAGCTATGAATAAATTGTGCGTTGTTCTATCAAGGTAGAAATGGAAGTTTGTGTTACCTATCCATCTCATAGTTTTCATAAGAAAATAAAGATGGAGTTCAAGGATAAATCTCAGAATAATAGTGAAAAGAAGATGAATGTTTCCTTATGCTCAAAGTGTGGAAAGAAGCATGGTGGAGATTGTCTTAAAGGGACAAGTAAATGTTTCAGATGTGGAAAGGAAGGTCATCGGGCATTTGAATTCCACAATGATGGGAAGAAGATGTATAATGATGTAAACAAAGGAAGGGATACACAGAATGAACCTACTACACTTCAATGCTTCAAGTGAAAGGAAATGGGGCATTATGCTAATAAATTCCCTAATCCAAGGGTTAGTGATGATCGATATGAGAAACCACTTAAGGCAAAGGATGAATGGAAGTCACATGAGATCACTATTGGCGATGTTGAATATGACAGCGATGTGGTGGAATGATTAAGTGTTTATGTAATGGGATTCTAGAATAATGTTGTATATAGTATCGTGGAATATTAGAATATTTATGTTTTGGTCTATTATGGTTTTCAATAATTTTATGGCATCAGTAACCATGAAAAGTGATTGAAATATTTTTGGAAAGCAGATGATATGCACATAATGAAGGGATAAGGAGAATCTAATATATTTGATAGTATTCATGAGATCATGATTGATATAATGACTAAGTGATATCATGGTTTGAGTATATCGAATTTTCAGGATTTTGGTATGTGTAAAGTGTTAACTTTTAACTACATTCATGTTTTCACTAAGGTTCAATGGGTATTAAAGAGAATACATGATTAATGCCTTTGAATGTTTGGAATGTGACCAACAAGACATATCTTATGATATATGGGGATCAACGATGGTATTAAATCTCTGGTAATCATTTTCACTATATTATGAGAATGGACTGCAGTATTATTGATAAGCCTAAAGACTAGAATGGATTATGTTGGACATAAGTTAGTATTGTTTAAGGATAGAAGTTTTTTTCGATATTAATGATGGGATGTTATAGTAATATAGTTTTAGAAAAAGGACAACCTGCAGGACGGGCGACAACCCATCGTGTCAGACAAGGTCGTAGGAATAGAACCCACAACCGAAGTGAGACTGACCTTTATCGCCTACCACTGGCCTACAGGAAGTCCCTGGTTAGTAGAAACTAGTTTTATTTTATCACGCGGTATGATATATGAAGTATAAGTTCATTTTAGGAGCCATATATGATTAATATCACTATAGATGGACTTATATATATTTTTATAGCTTTTCTATCCTTTTGTTTGAGACAGATGGAATGACCCATCATTCTATCACATGATCTGCTAACACATCACGAATTAGAAATTCAACTTCATTTCTTTAAGAGATGAAGTGGAAATTGTCCAAATAATAAAAAATGGTGAGACTATACCAAAATCACGAAAGTATTTCTTGTAATTTCATCAACATTAGGGAAATGATCTTGAAAACCAAAAATGTTGTCCTAGTGCTCTTATATCTGATGAATCAGATGGTACCTTAGTTCATCACAAATTTATGGCTTTGTGATTGCTGGCTTTTCCATAGCCATGTTCTCTACCACTCTCCATCAGAACATGATGGTTAGATTTCTCTTCCATATCCATATTTTCACCTATGTGGAAACCCAGTGATTAGTTTATTTGGGTAATCGTTACATTTCATACTTTAGTTTTTAAAGCCATGTTTTGGTATTCCTTTTTACGATGTGGGTTTCTATTAAAGAAACTTTCGAGTAGTAAACCATTTATAACCCCGACGAATTTCGGGGGCAAAATTCATTTTAAGGGGGGTAGAATGTAACAACCCAAGATTTTATAAAAAAATATTCTTTTTAATTTCATTAATGTCTTGTGTTGTACGCTACACCAAAAGGAGCTTTATCAACACACATCCTTGACTTGCCTTGCATTACACGCAATCACAACCTTCCTCGATAGCATGTGTAGTACGTAATACCGAGTTTCAATAAACAACGATATGCTATTAAAATATTATTAAAACTAGCCGTTATGAATAGTAATAACCACCTTTTAATTTTTTTGAAATTTTAGCTCTCAAAATGGACTTCATTTTTGGATTCGGAGTATAGAATTTAGCCTAAGGTGAAATTTTGGTAATTTTCGGATAACTTTCATATTCTGATGAATAATGAAAATTACTAAATTATAATTAAAAAAGACTTTTTTAATCGAAATAATTAATAGTGATAAATTATTAATTTGAGTGGTTTTAAAGTATATTTAGAATATATTTTTATAATTTAATACAATGTTGGTCATTGGATGTAATTTCACATTTAAACCAGTCATAAACAAGTGTCAATCTTTTGATAGTTATTATCTCTTAAGAACACGCTATTTGTTTTGACGACGAGAATTAATTTTCAAATTAATTAATGCAACTGATATGTTTTTAATTTGATAAAATAGACATCATTTTTGAATTCATAATATCAAATATAGCTTAGATCTAATATTTGGTATTTTTCTGGAAACTTTCATTTTTTGATGAATAGTGAAACCACTATGTGGTAGTTAAAAAACTGAATTTTTCATAAAACTTAATTTTACCGCTTCTGTGAGTGGAATTTCGAAAATCCGAAAGACACGGTTGATGTCAGTAAGTAAAATGTGGTTCAATGAGATAAAAATAATTTTTTGGTGAATAGTAACTTTTTACTTTTTTTTACCACGGTTAAAAGTAAATAGGGTAATTAATGGTAAAAATGATATTATTATTACCCTAACACATGTCCTAATTCTATTGGAAAAGTTTAATTCAACCAAAAAAAACCTTAGGAATAAAATATGACCATTTAGTCCCACTTGGATTAGATTAGAACATTTATTATTAATTTATTTAAAGAAGGGTTAAAATAGTTAAAATCAAAGTTTAATAACTAAATCATTTTTAATATAGGGTTATAGATAAGATAAAATCGACTATAAATATTCATTAGAAATCTAAAAAGCCTTCCTACATAATTATATTTTATTTGTAATTTTTAGAAATTAAATGAGTTAATTTATTTATGACAGAAAGATGATGCAATAATTATCTTATTAATTAAATATTGACATAATTGATGTTATAAATACCTAAATAAGTATAATTGGAGACTTTTTATGAATTAAACTAATTTTATAGGTTAATATGACATTTTATGATTGATTTAATTAACTTTGGTCTAAGTAATCATTCTGTTATGAGTTTCAAAAAAATCAACTATTGAATAGTGTCAAAATTGACATAAAATAGTTCTTAAAACAAATATTATATTATTAATTGTTATTTTATTCCTAAAAATCTAAGGTTCGGAAAAATGACTTAGATAAGGTTATATATATTAATAAAACACAACTTGGGGGTCGTTTGGATGTATATGTTAAGTTTATTAACTATATAATATAAAATACAAAGTGACATGGTAAATGTCAATCTAATTAACTAAGAGTTAAAACTAAAATATAAGGTTAATATAATGACCTAAACTTGTCTAAATTATACTTTATGAGAGGATTTAGACCCATCCCCACCTTATCCTAGAAATAACTCAATTTTGAGCTATTTAAAACCGAACTTGACTTTATAATAAAATAATATGTTTAGTTATTCCAAAGGTACCTCTCTCCTCCCTTATAAAAGGGAACCTCCTCCCCCTCTTCCTCACACCACTTTAAGCCTTAAAGCTCGGCCAACCCCTGCCAATTTCTCCCCTCCACTTCCCTAGAAACATCCTAGAGGTTATGGTCTTCTTCAAAGACCAATCTTAGTGCCCTAAGAGGAGGTTTCAAAGAGGTGTATCGAAGAAGAGGTAATTTCTTCTATCGATTATTTCCAATTTCTTTCTTCTTCAAATTCTTCTTATTTAGTTGTTTCATTATGAAGTAATAACATCAGTATCACTCATATACTGATATGTTATTATAAGTATGAAACAACCCTATTTAACCATCAATCCATCCTACGGAAAACGAAATCATCGCGCCTGCGTACGTACGGAATACTGTCTCCACGACGCGATGAGATTCATTCTCAATGATTAACCATTCATGAATGATTATAAAGTATATATAATAAGTACTAATGAAATATATAACATAATAATGATACTGGATTTATGTATATTTATATGTATGTCATCTACTTAATTCCATTCAATTCAATAAGGAAACGAAAACAACGTTCATGCGTACGTACGGACTACCGTCTCCATGAACAGTGTATTTCATTACATTTATTGATATATTATATATATGTATATTCTGAATATATATTATATATAAATCATGTTTTAAATTCTGGATATAAGTAATCATGATCCAAGTAATCATATTAATAATTACAAGTTAAAAACACGAACGCCAAATGAGATGATTTTACCCAAAACGCTACTGTAACATGAATTTACAAAAGAACGGGTAATATAAAGTCATAAGTGGACCATATATGATATAATAACAATGAATATGATTCTGTAATAATTCAATAACATTATTTAAATCATTATACAGAATGTTCAGACACTTACAAAGGAAGTCGGACCTAAGGTAACTGAAATATCACAATCTCATTTTTATCCAAGATTGTTTATACTTTGGCATTTACTAGGGTGTATTTTATCATCCAAATCCATGTTTCCTCAATATGTAATATTATTTCCATTCACCTACAATTGTTTAAATCCTATTTTACCCTTCGGTGAGTTTTTAGTAAAATATATGAAAGGAATCTTTTGTCGTTTTTCGTACGAGGTACTTTTTTGACTTTTCCGACAAAAGTACGAAAATAATGTTTTTTAACATATATGACATGAATGGATTTTTAAAACATTATTCCCAAGAAGATTCCTTTAAAAGTTCTCAAGTTTATTTTTAATCAACTTCTTTTAGTTTAAAATTGTATGACATGTTAAGAAAAGAAAATGTTTTTAAAGTAGAAAGGATATTTTCCTCAAGAATGGAGTTCAAGTGTTTTATCAAAATTATTTTCCATCGAAGATAATAAAGGGTTCTGTTTCTATCCCTATTATTACATTGATTTTATTATGTTATTATGTAATTATTTTTATGAATCTTTTATCTTATATGAATTGTTTTATGATGTCACAATGTTTAAGATTCCCATTTTTATTACATGGGTTATGCAATGATGTATGATTTATGATTTTGTGGCACACATAAGAATGGTATAATTATGAGATGGGTGGGACCTTTATCTCCCTCCAATGCATTGGGTAAAGATTTTATATCTCATGAGATAGACATGGATGGAATGGTAGGTTATACCGGTTCAGTGAAACAGGACTGAAACGAGGGTGACTCGGTTCAGAAAGGGACTTTGTCCACTAAGATAGTCTTGGCAATGAGTCTTGAATAACAAGAAATGATTCTCTATGATTATGTGTGCATGCCAAAAAGTTTCATGTTTTAAGTTATGATTATTGGGATTTCATTTCACTACTATTATTTATCCCATGTTATGAAATTATGCTCACTTTTGCAGGTTAAGATTTCCAAAATGTTATGTTCTTATGAATATGATGTGATTGATATTTCTTTTGTTTACCCTTACTGAGCATTTGAGCTCACCCTTTTATGTTTTCTTTTCCCCAGGATATAAAGAAAGGTTTTAGGTAAAAAAAGAAGATATTTATGGGAGATGTTGAAGATCTTTCACCACAATTAGAAGATTTTATTCCGAGTTTCCAAAGACACTAAACTATTACGGTCCTTGTGTGTGTGTTTTTGTTATGTACTAAGTATTCCGAAAAAGTAATGTAATGTCCATGTACGTCAGGCTTCGGGTCTCTACACTATGAATAATTTTCATTTGACTAATGGTCGTTTTGTAGGAAACATATGTCGAACCACCGGGGCATGATGTGCATGGTCAAACAAAGGTGCCCGCAGAACAATTTCCTTCCATATTTAATGACCATGAAGGATTATAATGATTTGGACCTTTCTGTACATGGAATATGACCTCCTAAAAATTGGTGTGCACCTAAGCATGAAAGGGGACTTTTTTGTTAAACTTCTATAGGAATCCCGAAAAGAATTTGGTGCATTCGTGTTTTATATTCAAATCAACTTCACACATATGGATGGGGTATATTTATTTTATAGGAGCCTCATGAGATACCAAGTGTGAATCAGGCCAGAATGTTCTAATTTTTCCAGGATTGTATAGGAAAGAGGGTGTAAACCATGACTTTGAGGGCCCTTAAATCTGGAGGGATGTCATGAGGCTTGGAATCCATTCGATGTACAAAGATAGGATAGGACTCTCCTGGGGATGAATTTTTCTTTTATTGATGGAATTATTATAGGCATCATATGCAGTGCCACTGGGGCATGATGTTCATAGTCAAACCAAGGTGTCCACAGGACATGGGACTTCCAACTACGATGTCCATGGAAGATTATGGGGATTCAAGATCACTCCGAGCATGGAGTTTGAGGTATTGTAGGAGCATATTCTGATACATTAGAAAGATTTAGGATGTGGTTCACTCATTATAACAGGAATCCCATATGTAGATCTAGCTCATATGCAGGGTGAGGAATTCATACCCTCTTTGGATTACCCATTATTTTAACATCGTACAACAAGGACGTGGGGTTACTTATTGGGAATCGAACTGTGACATGCCTTTCAGAGTCGTGCTTATAGGACCAAATTCTTGGACTGGTATTCCATGATGTCATGGTGGATCTCCCTTCCAGATCCCTAAGCTCATGTGAGATATGTTCGGTGTGAGAAATAAGGGATTATGAGGATTCCAAATCACCACTTTAGAATAGAAAAATCAAAAATAGGGAGAATTTTAGGTTTAAACTAATGATATACATTTTAATTTCCTATAGTAAGGACTATTTTGGCATTGTAGTTTAGCATCATGCAGTGAGGATGTTATGATGTGTAGTTTAGAGTCATGAAACGAGGACATTATGTTGTCACAAAGACCATAAATATATTTGTGTCAATCATGGATGGGATATTATGGAATTCTCTAGACATGAGTGGTTATAAAAAGGGAAAACCATAGTCCTGGGGGTAATGTGGATCAGGAATAATGACATGGGTCTTAGAATCCACTGGGTGTACCATGGTAGGAGAGGAATCTCCTGAGGAAGAATTTCACTTTAGTTTATGACCTTTTTTAGGCAACATATGCAAAGCCACATGGGAATGATGTGCATATTCAAACAAAGGTTTCCATAGGACACTAGCCTTCCACCTCAGATGGACATGAATTTTTATGGGGATCTAAGCTTTCCCAGAGTATGGAGTTTGACAAATGGGAAAGATGTGTCTGGAAATGTAAGAAATACCCATACAATGATCATTTGTGAACTACGGAAGATTCCACATAGATCTGGCTCATATGTATGGGGGAAGCATAACCTTTTAACTCATTTTGAGTGGGGGGAATTTTTGGGATCCCATAACATTGTTAATCGGGCCACACATGACTCTTGAGGAATCTCACAGTTTATTTTCATGTAGTTAGGAACACTCATGGATTACCTCGTACAAGTCTGACCTACGCACGGGGGAAGGGGCATTTTTTTAAATAGTGGCTAGGTCGGGATGTCAAAAATGGGAATCACTACGTATCCCACTGATGAATGGGAATCAATACATACTAGTACTAAATTTTATCTACAATGTTTTGGTCCACATGTAGGGAAATGAGAGGGCATTTTTTCTTTTTTTGGTGGCTCTCTTAGTATTCCAAATTTGGGCATCACTGCATATCCCGCATAGGCATGAATTAATCAATATGCTGTTTTGAATGTTCCCTATACTGATCTGACTCAGATGTAGGGGTAGGGGAATTATTTTTTCATCCTCTACGGGTGTTGGTTCTATCATATTCCTCTATAGTTTGTTTATGTTACAGAATCCTTAATGCCAATCCCAAACTCACCTGAGTCATAATCGATGTGAGAAACAAATAGTGACAAGGATTTCCCTCATAAATATGGGGAGATAAAGGATATAATAGTGGCGTTTTTTTGGGTGGAGGTTGGTCCATGATCGGGGGCCGAGGCGTCACTACATATCCCATTGATGAATGAGAATCAATCCGTACGTAGTTCTTTGAGGGATCATGAAGTTTATGGTCGTTTGATTAGGATGATTTATTCTAAATGGTTTAATGTCTTGTCGTAAGGATGCTATTCTATGAAGTTTAGAGTCATGTAGTGAGGACATTATCATCCTAGTTTAATTTCCTGTTACCAGGATGAGTTCCATATAGTTTTATGTCATGTAGATAGGACAATAACTCATAGTTTAGGGTTGTAGAGTTTGGACCAGAAATGGGGGTTGGGAGAATATTGAGGGTCGATGCATCGCTATGTATCCAACTGATGAATGGGAATCAATCCATAGGTAGTTATTTGGGGATCGTTTAGTTTACAATCATTCAATTAGGATGATTTATGCTATGCGATTTAACGTTTTGCAGATAGGACGCTATGTTGTGCAGTTTAGAGTCATGTCGCAAGGACAATACCACCATAGTTTAAAGTTTTGTATTTATGATGAGTTCCATACAGTTTAATGTCATGTGGAGTGGACTATTACTCAAAATTTAGGGTTATAGAGTTTGGACCAGAAATGGGGGTTGTTAAGAAAATTACTTATTCAGAAACCTTTCTTTGGTTGGAGTCGTCATGAGTTGTCCATCCATTGATATTAAATAATATAACCCACTAGAATAGATCCAATGTATGAAATATGGTACCTCCAACTTGGGATCAATCTTTTTCGAATTCTTCTGGAGTATCATCGGGTTTCTGAGAACCAACACCATCTCTCTTTCAAGGAAAGATAGAAGGCGTACATTTGTGTTGAAGGCTTGTGCAATCCGATTTTGGTATACTTACAAATGGTGAAAAGTGTGTAGCCTTTTCTCATCCAGCTGCTCCAACTCATCAAACCATATCTGGGATTTCTCATCCATGGAAAGTTGATCATAAATGTCCACACATAGTGACGTCACTTTAATTTCGATAGCCAAAAATGCCTTTGCCCAGTATACTAAAGAATACAGTGTTTCTTGGGTGGTGGTGCGGGTCATGCTCCGGTAATACCATAAATCATGAAGGAGATTCTTTTACCATGATTACTTATCCTTTTCTACCATATTTTGGAGTATGTTGGACAAAGTCTTATGGAAAGCCTTTATCTACCCATTGGCGACTACATGGTAGCGGGATGAACGGTTGGATTTGATTCCATACTCCTGATATAACTTGTCCAACTCAGTAGAGTAGAATTTGGTGCCATTTTCCATTAGTATTGTATGAGGGACAAAAAATCTAGTAAGGATGTAGGTCTTTACAAAGATAGCGATGGTTTTCTCCCTGACTTCATTAAGAGGCATGGATGCAGCCCATTTAGAAAATAATTTGGTTTCAATGAGAATGAACATGGATTTTTTAGATGTGGCAGGGGAATATGGTCCCCCAACATCCATCCACCATGTAGAAAATGGCCAGGAGTACTTAGATGTTGGATGTATCTCTGAGGGTCGGTGAATAAAATTGGCATGAACTTGGTAGTAATGGAACTTCTTGTTGAATATGGCACAATCTTGTATCATAGTGGGCCAATGGTATCAAAGTCATCGAATTTGATGGGAGAGCTTGGTTGTCGACTGGTGTGATCCATAGGCTCCAGCGTGCACTTATTTCATGATTTTAGTAGTCTATTATCCATAAATGAACTTAAGAAGGAATATTTCAAGGCCTTGTTTATAGAGAACTTTTTTTAGGTTACACCATTTTACAAGAAAATTTTGACTTCCCGTCTTCAGAACTGTTCTTTTCTAGCCCTATTTGGTGGGATTTCCCCCCTCTAGAGGTAATTTGAAATGGGAGTCATCCTACTGGTGGGGTGACCATAAAGCTCAGAAATAAGGCTAGTCTCATTGATTTCCTCTGTATTGTTCTGAATAAATAGTAAGACCATCCAATAGTGGGAAATGCTAATAACTGTTTCATCTTGATCTAGATCATCCAGGGTTATCACGACATTTTCGAATGCATCAACTTAATCATTTTGTGATAGGGGGACATAGGTCATCATTGTTTCTGATGGGAATTTTCCCATTAATTATTTAATATGGTTCATCAAGGGGGACAATACCTCACTCTTAATGTCATAGTCACCATTGACCTGCTTGATGACCAGCTCTGAATCACCTTTTATCTTTAGGTGTTTAGATCGTGCCTGAAGTGCCAGTTCAAGGCCTGCAATGAGGGCCTAGTATTATGCTTCTTTATTTGTTCATCCTTCAAAAAAGATGAAGGAGTAAGGCCAGAAGGCATTTTATGGGGATATGATTATAACTCTAAGCCCCACTTTTTTTAGCTTGTGATCATCCATAATTATCCCTATCAGGCTTCTCAAAGCACTGTCGATGTACATTTCCCATGCCTGGGGGCCTTCTTAGATAGGGAACACTTCTTCATCCACAAGTTCCACATCCAATGAGGTTGTTTCTTTTGAGGGGTGATCTTCCAAGAAGTTTGATAACATCTAGCCTTTGATGGCCTTCTAGGGAACACATTGTATACCAAACTATTATAGGATGACTACCCATCTTGATAGGCGTTCATGTAGCATGGGAAGATTGAGGATATATTTGAGCAAGTTGCAATGAAATACTAGGTGGACCTCGTGGTACTGTAGGTAATGCTTGAATTTCTGAACCACGATTATTAGGGCTAGGCAGTTCTTTTCGATTCTTGAATATCGAGTCCCAGCAAAAATCATTGTTCGGCTAAGGTAATAGAGGTTTTTCTCATTGCCGGCATCATTCTTATACATGAAGAAGGTTCCTAATGACCATTCCAATGTGGTTACGTACAAAATCAGTGGTCTCCTCTCAACTAGAGGCATTAGAACCAATTGTATTAGGAGATATCTCTTGAGATTATCAAACGCTTCTTTACTATCATTATCCCACTCATATGCAACCCCTTTCTTCATCAACCTAGTGAAAGGTAAATAATTACCTGGAAGGTTGGATATGAAGCACCGGATGTAGGCCAGTTGCCCCTAGAGACCTCTCAACTCAGTGAGGTTGTGAGGTGGAGACATGCTAAGGATTTCATTTTCTTCTCAGGGTCGAATTCAATATCATGATGGCATACGACTAAGCCGAAGAATTTATTATAGGTATCACCGAAGGCGCACTTTAGGGGATTAAACATTAAACTATTTTGTCATAGTTTGTTGTCGATAGTTTCAAGATTAGTTAGGTGGTTTGAGCACTTTCCTGATTTAAACACTATATCTTCAATGTCGCGCTTGATGAATTTTCCTAGGAAGGGTTTGAAAATGCAGTGAATGGTGCATTGATATGTAGCATCGGCATTTTTTAGACCAAAGGGAAACACCTTATAACATAAACCTCCTTGAGGGGCCTTGAAATTAGTGTCTTATTCATCTCCTCGATCCATTCAGATCTGTTTGTATCTAGAATAGTTTTCCATGAAAGAGATGGCCTCATATATAGCAGTCGCATTGATAAAAAATTCTTCGATCAGGATGGAGAAATAATCTTTTGGGAAATGCCGATTATGGTCCCTAAAGTCGATGCAAATTCTAATATGTCTATTCTATTCTTTGATATGGACTATGTTTGTTATCCAGATCGGATATTGGACTTCCCTAATGAAGTTGGCTTTGATCATATTGTTTGATGCAGCCTCTATTTTGGCAGCATGTGTTGGGTGGGTCCTTCTGGTTTCTTACATATAGCCCCGATGATCTTCTGGAAGACCTAGATGAAAAGTGGTGACCACTTGATTGAGTCCTAGAATTTTGGTTTAGTTCCATGGAAACACATCTTGATTCCTTTCTAGCAAGGAGGTATAAGCCTTTTTCTCTTAGAGAGGCATATCCATACTAATCAGAGTGGGCCGCATGTCATCTTTGGTGCCCAGTTTTATCTCCTTAATTTCATCAATAGTAGTTAATACACCTTCTTTGAATATAGGAGGTGCATCTTTGAGGTATTATTATTATTCTTCTTCTTCATCCTCTTTATAATCTTCCTCCTCTTCTAAAGAAGATAGGATTATCAAGATTAACTCGCCAATGTTGGGAGAGAAATCTTCTTTTTCCTTAGTGAGTAAGGCAGGAACAGTTTGGGGTCTTGAGGATGGGTCGGAAGCATCTTTGTTAGGGATTTTCCAAACATCATAAGAGTTAGTATGCTCCTCATTGTCTTTTGAATTGGCGGTCGTAATAGAAATCATGAAGATGATTGAGTCTATATCTGAGCTTGAACTTATTCACTCAACTTGGTTTATGGGTAATAAATACTCTTCCCTAAACTTTTGGAGGGGATCGATAAGATAAATTTCCAATCCATTCAAGGTAGTGATCCAACCAATTACATCAGCCAAAGAATTCTTCTCCTCTGGCTTAAAGAACCCAACATCATTGTAATATGACTCATAGGATTCGAATGGGGATTTATGGGCATGCAAAGTCTCATTTTTTCATTTTCTCAATATTTGATTCACTGATGGTATGATGATGGAATTGCATCGTGCTGATGCAGACAAGGCCTCCATAATAGGACATTGAAGGTTATGCTTTGCTGCACTACAAGAAACTCAAAATTAGACACGAGGTCTCTAATCTAACTTTAAATATCGATTAATACCAACATATTCTTCTCTCTTTTTTCATAACCCAATGGAGTTGTGGATCAGGGTGTCAAACTGTATTTATTAGAGCCCAACAAACAATGTTTTCTCCATGGGAGGAGGTTGACTCGAGAGCCTTTGTAAATGAAAATCCTCTAGAAAACAATGCTAATTATCTTTCCATACACATATAAGGGTTTTATGTGCCTTTTCATGATGGTGTATTTATCCTTTTAAGTAAAGGAGATGATGGCATGGAATTATCTGGGATTGGTCTTCGTCTGATAGACATCGACCGCTGCAACTTTTGCCTCGAATTCCTGAGGACTTAGTAAGGCTTTGATGAGAACCACTCTTAGGTTTCTGGATAGAATCAAGGCATCCGGGATTGATAAATTCACTGGTACTGAAACAAGGTACTTAAGAATATCATATTTCTACTCTAATTTTTGGCGCTTCCTAGCTTGAGGATTCTCATTCATACACACTTTAGGGGCCTAATCTTTGGATGCAGATAGTCTGGTCTCTATGACAGGAATTGGTGGTGACGTGGTCCTTTCCGAGTTTGACCAAACTAGTCTACCATTATGCCTTGGACGATTTGATATTTGTTCTTACATAGACGAACACTCCAAGATAACATGTCTTGGATTTATTTAGATAGGGGTATAGGAACATTTCAGTTCCTATTTTGTTTTCCAGAGGTTCCTTTCGCAATTTTCCACAATGTTAATAGTTTGAGTTAAGGCGTGGATAAGAATTGGACTCCTATCACGATCATGACTTCAAGGAAACCCTCATCCTTTTTTTCTTCTTTATCTGGACCTATGGTTAGGTGTCTGGAATTTGGTTTTGTGGGCATAGTCTCCATTAGAGAAGGGTTTCATCAATTTAATGACATTAATGGAGAAAAATATCAGTTCTTGTTCTGTCAATGTTTCTATCTGACTGTCTTCTTTTGATGGTACCATTTTGTGGGGCGGTGCTCGCTATACCATTTGAAGGGGTGGTGCCCATTGTAACATTTTGTGGGGCGGTGACCATTGTACCATTTTGTGGGTGGTTCTTGTTGTACCCTTTAGATGGGTGGTTCCCTTTTTACCATTTGGCAGGGTGGTTCCCTTTGTACCATTTGGCAGGGCGGTGCCCATTTTACTGTTTTCTGAAGTGGTTCCTGTTGTAGTATTTATTGGGGTGGTTCCTATTGTGATATGTCGGATGACATGATTTCCAAAACTGTCAAGACTGGCTTCAGATTTGGTGTCGGCTCATCTTCTAGCTCCTACTTTCTACCCTTCTGGTCCCCTGAGGACTAAGGGGCTGGGGATGATGGTTGTATTGCATCAGTAGTTATTGGGGTCATGGTTGGTTGTTTCAACTATGCCGGGAGGATTCCATGAGCTTGGTTGACTTTTTATGGGTTATCTAATTGTCAAAAAAAATCTCCTTTTTTGGTGACTGCTTTCTATTCCTCTTCCTCTCTTGGGTCTAAGGTGGAGACATATGCCACATGTGTTGGAAGCAGACCCAAATTGACTTTCCTAGAATCACCTATATTTTGTAGAAGATCCATGAATGCGAAAACTTCCTGGATGGTTTTTCATATTATCTAGTGATAGGTATAATAATTTGGATGGTCATCGATACCCACTTCATCGGCTTGCTTTGGCTCTAGTAGCTGGAGAAAGTTTCAATTCATGGAGGTTATGAAGTTTCCATAGACTTGGTCATCATAGAATGAGTAGACTTTATTTATTATCTTCTATAACTAATTCATATTAACACCCCTTCGCTCATCTTATCGAGGTGGCGATGGTTGTTGGCATCTAAGGGGTCTCGCACAGTTCGGTGGAGGCCTCACAACTGGAGCTAGTGTCAGGGGTGGATTAAGCGTAAAAAAATCCACTTCATCTTTTCCTGCTTTTTTTTGGGGGATGATGGGGACACTCAAGACTTGAGATTGGTATAATTTAAATAGTTTTCTACCCTTTGGGAAATGGAAGAGAAATCTTGAAACCCACTTGTGTACTATTTTGGGATGAGCAGTTTTCTCAATTCATCATGATGGTTTTTGATGCATATAGAGAGTATTTCATCCTGGGGGAGCGGCTAGTTGAGGGAATAAATTAGGCCTTTCAATCTGTAAATGATGTCTAAAAGACTTTAATTCTCTCACTGCTTTCAATTCATGAGATCATTGACCATTGCCTTCAGCAATGTTTAGGTGAACTAGAAGAGAAACTGTCATGGGAGGTCCCCCCAGGCTGTGATTGAGTTATCTAGAAAACTAGTATACCATACAAAGGTTGAAACCTATAGGGTTCGCATGAAAGACCTGAGTTCTATGGATTCTTGTTTCTCCAGAGTTCCCATAATAGGATCAAAGTAAGAGGAATAGTGCAGTAGATGTTGTTTCGGGTCTCCCGAGGCTTTGAACACTGGGAATACGGGGTTTCCAAATTTTGGCGGTGGTGGAATGTTGCTTGCCCAACCAGGGTATAGTTTTTAATATGGTTGTATCAGAGTGCACCACCCCTCCATGACTTCTAGTCAAGATATTAGTTGCTCGACAATATTCAAGAGCCCTTGATGCATATCCTGTTGGACTTGAACTTGGGCGGGTGAAACATGTGCCAAAGTTGGATGTGCCGATGCTGATGGAATTCAGGGTGGATACCCGACCAAGGGTATCCTCTGCAAGTTTTCCTAAACATACCCTGGCTTCCTTCTCGGTGTGGGAGGACTTAATGTCCTTCTAGGGCCAGATTTAATTTGTTTGACAGTCCTAGTACTGGTTTGGTAGGGCATCTAAGCTTGACTTCATTTATTGGGATGAGTGACTATGGAAGGGGAACCTCTTCTGGGGACACCTATTGATGTTCCACAGGGGAACACATCTAGAAATATATATTCCTCAACATAGATCATCATTAATTCACCTGAGATCTTTCATTTCTTCCTCTTGTTTAGTGAATATTTCCGCGAGTGTGAAGGAAAAATTCTCAAGGGGAGGAGGTGGGGGGTCATTGACAACCTATTATTTATTCTTCTCCTTGTTGGGGTTTTTCGAGGGAGGTAATGACGGATTAATTGATCACTCAAATTTAGGACCGCTCTCTGGTTTCAGGTTTTCCCACCACCAAGCTCAGTGTGGGATGAATCTAAGGGAAACCATCTTCTCTTGAATCCTCTCCCTTTGTATAATTTACTATGACATCTGTGGGGTTTAGTTTTACCATGTTCACTAATGATTAATGCATTGGGGGTGGTATACCCATTTCTAAATTGTAGGAAAGATTTCTTCATCATTTTTTGGACTTTCTCCTTCCATTTTGTGGTATTATTCAATTTTCTTGTAAAAAATTGACCCGAACGGAGACCTGTTCTGACCTTGTAATGTGCCTTCATCTCAGAGGGTATGAACCATGAGATGGGGTGGAATGAGTGACCTCTCTTCTCATCATTATTCCCATATGGGATAAGAGATACGCCCATTGTGTGGGAACTAGGGGTAAAAATCCCCCAACTATGCGGGCTAGGGTTGCTCTCATTCTTTTGTTAATGTTCTACGACCAAGATTTGTTGGTCTTATAGGGTAATTTTGAGTTAAAAACTCTCCCATCCCTATGGGCTGGGGATGTTCTCGTATTTTGGTGTTAGCTACCACTATTTCCACCGTTTTAATTTCACTCTCTCCCACACAGGTATGAGCCGAGTGTGGAACTAGAACCACATGGGGTTTATCGGCTTTTAAAGACATGGGAACTACTTGATGGTTGACTTCCCATATTTGGGAAGCCTTCTGGATGCTCTCAGTTTTTTTTCTCAGAAGATTTTCGATAGATTGATCTAATCGGGCATGATGCTTTTGAGACTTACTCTAGGCTAGATTTTTTTAGTATCCCATCTTTCCTGAGCAAGGATTTCATTTGATTGCTACCTTAGGGTAATGAATTTACAATATTTCATTTCTAATGAGGTCTCTTGGATGTGACTAGGGGAGAAGTGTAGAGCTCCATGCTCTCCCCATCCCCGAATATGAACTCCAATCGAGGCGTCTCCATTGAGGAAACACAACTTGTGTAGTGCATGGAGGAAAGATAGTTCAATGTTTTTCTTTCGCCTTTCTAATTGTGGATGTCATGTAGATGGGATGAATTCTAGGTCGATTAAACGGAGAATCTACTCTAACATGTTGACATGGCCTGGATACCCTTTATTGGTAAAAAAACTTTTCTTTTATATGGTGAATATTCATCCACATATTGAGGCTAATGTCATTCATACATTCCTCAGACAACTCCATTGTTATGTCAAAGTGAGAAGTGGTCGTAGGCCAATAAATCACTGGTATATTATCCTTATCATTTTGTCTTCTCATGAGAAACATATCATGTTATTGTTCTTCCAGGGAGTCCTCTACTTGATATTCCCATCTTGAATTCTTCTTAATAATTTCATTCCAAGAATCTGAGCTGGTGGGAGCCTCATTGATATCTAAATGGCGCGGGGGTAGCTAAGAAGATGATTGTGGGCCCGTACCATCCTCTTGTTGAGAAATGATATCACCCATCATAGTTGGAGTGCCTGATATTTCCAACTCCATCTTTCAGAGTGCCTCAACATAGGAGGACTTTGTCAAATTTGTTCCGACAAGGAGAGGTCCTTCTTTCCAGTATGAATTTTGATTGTAGGGAGGACATTTATAATCAGTTCTGCAATGTCAAGGGCTACTATTGAAACTTGATTCCTAACCATGGGGAGTTTTCATATGGTGTATACCATGGGGAGGACCTTCATGGCGGGCTAGAGTGAGGGGAGGAATGTCTTTCTTCTTTATGTAACCAAGGGGTGGAACTTCTCGATGACTGCTATGATGGAGAGGACTAACATCACAACTTGATACCTGGCTGTATGGAGAATTTATATAGTGTAAATCCTGGGGAGGGCCTTTAGGATGCACTAAAATTATGGGAGTACCTTCTTGTTGCTTGATTTTACTATGGGGAGGACCTTCACTGTAACTGCCATTGCAGGGAGGGCCTCCACAATGACTGTCATCATAGAGAGGGCTACCATCATGACTTGAAAACTGACTACATGGAGAAGCATATCAACAGTGTATACCTTTGGAAGGACCACCAGGGTGGACAATGGTGAGGGGAGTGCCTTCTAGATTCCTGATCTCCAGGTCAAGGGTAGGGACACCCTGACACGCATCAGGAGATATGATCTCTTGATCGATCATTTCTGTCCCACTGAGTAAGTCTATATGGGTCCTCAAGGGAGGAACTTTAGAATTTATGGTAGAAACATTGCTGGGAGGGCCTTTGCAACTGCTACTACCACTTCCATAACTTGGTAATGGACTGATATGGTCTCAAGCCTTTATTGATATATGTTCTAGGGCATCAAGAACCCCAGCTTCTCGTATAGCAAGATCATGTATGTGCTCTTCATTTTCTATTTTCCTTTGGTACATTTTATTTGTGAAGATTATCAGGTGGGTAACTGGGGCAACCTACTATTTTTAACGATGTTCATATACAGGTCCCTGTCTTGTTCGGTCCCATGATGCTATCAAGATTTGTTGACATACATCTTGAGTTTTGGTAGGGATATATGCCTGCCCTAGAGTGGCCACCATGTTGGACCAGTTTCCCCCAGTTGGAACGGGTGTTTGTTTCTGATCTGGTTGTCTGTGTACCACGGGATATTGTCGTCAACCCTCTGGGACTATAGGATAGATTCATAACTTCTTTGGAGTGACTAACCCATTTTTCTAGTAAGTCATTCTGCTCAAGGAAACCGGGTGGTGGGCATGGTTTCTCACCTTTTCTGATGATGCAATGATATTTTGGCATGTTTGGAGGATATGGTCTAGAATCGACATTTTATTTCCATCATTGATAGAATTTGATGAGATAAATCTTTTCATGGAATGGGTATGAAGGCCCATTCCGATGTTGGAGTAGGAGTTTGTGCCTGCTCTGGTCCACCATGGGTTGCCAGTAGATACTAATTGTTCTCTTGTGTCGGGATAGAGGAATTAGTCTGCCACTGGTTTCCTTCTCTAGTTTCCACTATATTTGACTAGTGGGATTCATATTCATGAGGGTGGATTTTCATCTTCTCACTTTCCATTGTATTTGTCTCACGGGTTTTGTGTGCAACCGCAGGAATTTGACTCTACTCATAGTTTCTTACCACCCTATTTAGATGGTGGGATTGATACGCATCAGTAGGTATTTGTTCTTGCATGTATCTAGTTGTCGTACTATTTGGATGATGGGTTTCTTTTTCATCATTAGATATCTTCATCTACCTATAGTTTTCCACTCTATTTGTGTGTCGGGACTGGAAAGCACTAGCAAGAATTTTTAGTTGCTTTTATTATGCCACCCTATTTCTATGGTGGGCTTGAGTGGAGGGGGTCGAGTTGTATGTATTCCCATTAAATGTAACTGAATTTGTATGGTAGAGTTCCTCCTCAGGAACCAAGGTGATATCATGTCCCTGATTATATATTTTCCACCCTCAACGGGCAGCCCAAGGGGGCCAAGTCTTCTGGACTTCTGCAGGTGCCCTCAGTATAAGGTCCTCTTCAGCGTGAGGATACTTGGTCACCTGGTGTCAGTGGAGATTCTCTCTGATAGGGGCCCATGAGTAGGACCCCTGTGTAGTTGAGAAGAAGTTTTCCGCATCAACTTCATTTTCCTCCCTAAGATAATAGAGTTACTCATTGTCACACTCTAGGGATGTGATCTTGAAATGATTCGATATGACCATCAAGGATTCCTTGTGTTGGGGTGTCAGTCATGGTTAAGGAGGCAACTAGTGAGGTTTTTTAGATTGGAGGTCTTGTCTTGAGGCCTCCACCATGAGGAGTGTACCATTTTAGTGGTACTCTTTTATTAGAGTATTGGATAGCCATCATTGAAGATGTTGGGTAGGTTAGGGGGTCCTACTCTTCATCAGGCCCTCAACCACCTACGAGATCACTAAGGTGCGTATCTGCATTGGTCTTCAGGATGTCATTGGGACCGAAGGTTGCTCTGTGGGAACCTAAAATATATATATGAAATATATGAAAAAAAACCCCGTCAAATTAGCATCCCTTGAACATATTCATATTTTACAATTCATCTCAGCCTCCTTCCCCCTTTTTTGTTGTGATGAAAAGGGTCTTGAGTGGGGTAAAACCACCACCTTGGTTAAGGATTCACATTGGGATCACCATTTTTATTTTGACCCAAGGCGACGTGGGTGGCGTTTAGGGAAAATGCAAAATGGTCTGATGGGGGACAAGTATTTTTCTATTTATTATAGAAACTTTTCTTGTCGCCATATTTGTTTCCGCCTGATCCACACCTTTTTCCTTTAAGGGGGGTTGAATTGACCCCATAGAGACTGGGCAGTTTGTCCCTTATATATTGCGAAGGGGTTTCCATATTCAAAAGGTCCTAGAGGGCCATTGCAAGGGGTCAATTATTTGTGCAATCAGTCCTATTAGGATATAACTTCCCCAGATAGTCTCCAATATGTTTATTCATTGATCTAGGAACACCCAACGACCCTGGTGTCCATGTTTCATGGACTTAATTTCAAATGGAAGTCTCTCATTGGATGATTATTTGGCCAATTACACTTAAGGAATCCATTGGTCAAGAGGATGGGAGGTTAGGCTCATCACACCCTTTTTGGGGGGAATTATTTTCTATTCTGGGACTCTCATATAGATTTTAGTCATGTTCATATGTTTTTGAATCTTTGGTTCATTCCCAAAGAGTGTGTCCATGGGCTACCCCTGGACAACAGGATCGTCAATGACATAAATGAATTTAATGATAAGGAGGTAATACTGACTTAATCCATGCGATAAGGTGCTATAGAGTTTATCTTCATCTAGGGGGGATGGAAGGTGTCTTGGTGTTGGGATTAGACCAATATGTTGGGCTTCCAATGTATCCTCGAGAGAGGAATCAGATCCCATGTAGTTAGGAAAAAATGGGTCTTACACATGGTAGGTGCCCATTTAAGTGGACTTGATTGGGTGAACCCTTTTGGAAAGGCACCCATTTTGATCTTGTGCCTTTAAGCATTCCTTCTATATATCCTGGGTTGAACAGGAATTTGAGTTATCGTAGTTCAGATAAAAAATGTTTTGTTGCATGGATGTTGTCATCATCACAAATATATAATCCCTTGTGAGACATACTTGATTTGAGAAACAAGAGGATGTGAAATATCCAACCAACCACACCCCTCTACTCTCACTAATGGGAGAGGGTGGGCCTATGACAGTAGATGATGGGGTGATGGTGGGAAAGGGCACGAAGTGATGAAACTTTTAATGTGGGATGACATCGAAGGTCATACGGCTCATCCCTTGGAATATTGGGTACTTACCTCAGTGGGAGTGCCCCAGAACACGTTCTGGGAAAGGGGAGTAATGTCCCCTCTCATTAAAAGGAGAATCGAACATGATTACTTCGACTGATCATTATTCCTAATTGAATGGAAAAAAGTTATCACCCTTAATCCCTATAATGGGGAGGTTCACGTCAGCGCCCCAAGGTTGGACTCTATGTTACCATAAGAATGTAGACATAAAAACATCCCTAGAGTCTAAACCATTTAGGGGAGGGAATATGTGACTCCGCTTACCATGAGTATGTAGAATCAAAGGGGTGCACTGATGCACCTGATGATCTGATCATATAGGTCTGGTGGCTTTGGAGGAGGCTTTGGCCTGATGTCAGGGGAGTGGTTCATAGAGGGGCTATCGAGGACTGGATGGTAACGGAGGTGCAATATTGGATATGGAGGGAAGAATACCCGAAGACGCCCCATTCCACGTAATATTTTCTTATGTGGGATGGGGGTTTCTCCATATACCATAGTGGTGTGTGGGTAGAGGATTTGTCCACATACCCATGTAATACGTGGGCTTGGGCATAAACCACCAAGAAGCATAGTGAAACGTAGTCCTAGATGTCATCTACCATGCCGCTTCAGGTTCCATTCGTGTACTGATGCAGTAAGTGGTGCTGAGTTCAATCTACATAGTGATACACTACGTGGGTCACCATTTTGGAGGAGGGTACTGGAACTTATCATTCGTGAGGATTTCATCTGAAAGGAATTTTTGGTTCTCAATTTCACCAATTAGGTTCATGGTTTTCCCCTTATTATTAAGTTTTTTCATTTTATGGTTCTAGGCTAGTTATACCTATGGAAACTTGGTTCGCAATTTGGACTTTTTCGATGATTTGAAACCAAAACTATAATCCTCTTCAAATTCTTACTTCCAAACTCTGGGGTATCCTCCATGCTTTCTTCATACATCTGTCTAAATTCCTTGTGATCCTTTTATAGATCATCAAGACAAACATATATATGGTCATGCAACACTATTTGAAGAATCCCATGAAGAGATATCTTGATCTGTAGAATACTTGGTCAACTGCGAATGGTGGAGGTGCAGGATGCCACCAATTCTCCCCATTCGCGAATCACACCATTCATTTGGATAGTGTGCAGGGTGTATCTCTATCAGATTCCTAATAGTGAAAATGGTTCATAGTGGCTTCAGTTCACAAGTGTAAATTCACTATGAATTGCTTCATTCTTTGTCCAACGCCTCACGGGATAGCATGTCGTAGGTCATCCACGTACCGGTGGTTTGAAGTTTATGCCTTCTGCAAACCTTTCTCAGTAATCGTTATGTGATCATGCTGGATCCATTTGAAAATTTTTATTTCTTCAAATTTATTCTTAAATTTTCGATCGAACATGTATTTCTTTACTTTTCCCAAATTGTGTGATTATTTTTCTTCCCTTTGATAAATTTTCGAGATCCTACATAAAAGGATCTAGGAGGTTCATCCCTAGGAGGGAAGGTGTAATACCTAGATAGTTTATTGTTGTTGGGATTGAATATCAAGGGGGATTCCTACGTACAATATTTAGAAGAAAAGGATTAAAACCCATGTAGTTTTATGCCATAGTTTATGGTCGTACGACTGGACTGTTCCATGAAATTTAATTTCATGTGATAAATATGCTCATGTCGAGAAAGGAGTGTCGATGAGAAATGGTATGGGGTTTACACATGTAATTTGTCCTTTGTAGGAGTATTGCTCTTGGGGGAATGGTGTGGTCTTTACACGTGAAAGCTACCCATTTCTGGTGTTTCATCCCATGGTGGGGAGAGACGGTGTAGGGATTTCCTATGGAAGCTAACCATGTGTGGTATTTTCATCCCCAAGTGTGGGATTTTATCCCATGGTGGGGGAGAAGGTGGAATCCCATGATGATCGTACATGGTGTATCCCATGTACATTGAATAGGGAAAGACTACAGTTTTATGTCAAGTGTTGAGGATGTTTTTGTGCATTTTAATTTCGTACGACTAGGATATTCATCATATAGTTTTAAGCCATGCAGTTCGGATGTGGGTGGACTCACTCCTTACCCATGGGGATTACATGACCACCAATCATGCACCTTTGGGTGGGTAAAATTATTGTAACTTCCATGGAAAATCTTTCAATAATGAGGTCTATGTTATATTCCTTATTATTATAAGAAAAAGAGGTTTGAGTAACTATGTTTAGAAGAAAAAGGTAGGGTAACAGCTACACTAGAGGCATTGGGGATGCCATATAGGGGACCAGTAAGTTTTTTTTTTGTGAAAGTAGGTTGGTTTTCACATAGAAGTTTCACATGTAGGGTTTTCTAGGATAGGTTCAACTAATTGAGTCACAACACATGGCTACATGCATGGTTGGGGGTTGCACGCAAGATAGGGTTACACGTAGGATTTGGTTTCACACAATAAGGTTCTTTTCACACACCCTACAAGCATTGGGGAGAGTTGCATGAGGATCACTACACTTTAATAGAAGTCATGTTTGGACCCACATGAGGTCTATCACACAAATGATCTACCTTTAATGCTCCATTACCAAATGGGTTTTCACACAATCATAGAAGAAAGGGAGTTTCACATAGAAGAGTGTCGCTTCATCTTCCGAAGCACCTCTTTGAGGGAGGGTGCACTTCTATTTGTATCTGTAATCCTTGTTTATTGGAATCATACTTTTTGGTCATGGAAATTGGGTTCCAATCATCTCCTCCCTTTGGTTCTGGGCTTAAACATTAAACATTCTTTGATGGAGGTTGCCTTTGGGGTGCAAGAGGTTGGTTCCAGGAAATGTTTTTGGGAAATGTTTCTTTCTTACACACAACCAGGATATCTTGTATGCAAGGGAATTAGGGGTGGAATCATACTTTAGAGCATCTTTATAACTATACATCACCTTCAGCATGTGATTTTTTTCACATGGGAATTAAAATTTTCATTCACGGTTCAAAAGTTGGGAACAACCTCTTAATCTTCTCGGGAATGATCCTTCGGGGTGGGTTGCATGCTCTATTTACCAAATATTAACCACCTATGCCTTTTTGTGTGATTTCATCACCAAAAATAAGATAAATGTGAGAGTACCTTGAATATACCCCATGATTATTTTAAATTCTGAAAAATTCATTTATGTTTGATTACTTTGTATGTGAGCCTCAAAATATGTTACAATGACAATATTTGGTTATGTTGTGGTCAAATATAATAAGCTTTTAATGATCCTCTTGTACAAGGTAGGATCCATATAATTCTCATCTTCATGCTTTACAAGTTTTTTCCCATCTACCATCAGAGTCGACATTTGTTTGGAGTTATGCATGTTAATGTGTTAGAAGCTCTCATTCATACTTTTCCTGAGAGATGAAGGTGTAGTCATTTTGAATCACCTATATCTCCAAAAATCATGTGAGTTCAACAATCATGGACATTTCAAATTTTAATTTCATGTGATTATGTTATTCTACCATTGATAAATTCGTTCTTCTACCAAATATAATATCATTCACATAAACAAGCACCATAAATTTATCTCCCCAAGAATTCTTCACATATGGATTATTATCAAAACCTCCTATTTTGAATTATAGCTTCTTTATATAATAATCTAGTGGATAATACCAAGATCATGGTACCTAATTTACACCAAAATGAGACTTATTTAATCTATAAACATTTTTTTTATCATTTCCAATAATAAATCACACTAGTTGTTCAATATATACTTCTTTTTTTAAGAACACATTTTAAGAATGTTTGTTTAACATCCATCTGATAATATTTTTAACCTCTATGAATCAATAATGTTGGGAAGAGCCAAATCGACTCCTACCAAGATATATGAGAATTTTTTTCTTTAAAATCAATGCCTTAAATCTATACATAGCCATTGCACACTAATCATCCCTTGTTTCTAATCAAATTTCCTATCTTATCAAAAAATTGAAGATCCACTTTGTTCCAATCACATTGTGATTTTATGGTCACTTAAAAAGATTCAAAGTCTATTTTTTTAATTTGATGTTGTTCTTTATTCATGTAATTAAACCAATATTCATACTTCACTACTTATTCAAATGAGGTTGGTTCTAAAATTTATTGGAGATAACAATGTGATTTATTCTTCAATCTTATTTTTTCTGTAGGTGTGGTCCAATCCCCAATGATGTTGGATTGATCAACTTATGCAATTATATTTCTCATATGAGGTACTGGTAGAGTTTCCTCAATAATGGATTCTTATTCTAAATCTAAATTGGAATCATTATCATTTTGAGAGAACTGAGTATTGGGAAAGACTTCCATAATTTCTGTATTTGAATTTTTCCCTTTTCCACTTTCTTATTCATCTTCAATCTTGTCAGCATATGAGATCCTTGAATTATACATAGTATTATCCTCAATTATCATAACATCATTTATTTCGACAATCTCTCTAGGATTATTATTGTAGCATTTATAGGAATTACTCTTCGTTAAGAATCCAAGGAATATTCCCTCATCTGAAGTGTCACCATACTTTCTTTGATTGCCTTATTTCTTTTGGATGTAGCATTTAATTCCTAAAAAATAATTTAGTGAGGATTTCCTTCCATTCCACATCTAAAATGGTGTCTTTTACTCTCCTAGACTCATACCTATTTGATTTTGAGAATATACCACAAGTTGAACAACCTCTTTTTAGTAAGGAAGAGAAACACACATCCCAAACCATATAGTTTTTTCCATAATATCCACTTATTAATTTCTATGTTCAATGACCCATTTTTGTTGAGGTGTTATCATTGAATAGACTTCATGCTTGATCCCATGCTTTTCAAGGTAATTTTGAAATTCAATGGGTGTGAATTATGTTCCATTTTCAGATCATAATATCTTGATTGTGTGACCAATTTCATTATCAACTCTTTAGAGATATATCTTCATGCATTCAATCACTTCTTGTTTACACTACATACACATCACACATGTAATTATACTATAATCATCAATAAAAAGAATAAAGTACCTATCTCTATATTTTATAGCCATATTCATTGGATCACACACATCTTTGTGGACTAGTTCAAGTATATTTGATTCCCTTTTATTCCTTGGATGATATGAATTTTGAACCATCTTTCTTCTCTTAAAAGAATTACATTCCTTTTCTTGACCATTCTTCTGATTCATAATTTCAACAACAACCTTTACCTTGTATAATTTTTCCATGATCTATTGATTAATTTGACCAGACATCCAATATCACAAGTTTTTTTCTTGTTAAATTAAAAATAAATATAAGTTTTCATTAATGTCAAGATGGTATAAATTACCATTTTTAATCCATCATTTCATGAGATAATTACCTATTTTTCCTTTGACGGTGAACCCTTTCTAATTAAATGTCACTAATAGTCTGGAGAAAAATAGTTAACTCACATTCGAGATATTATAATGCAAACCATTCATATAGATAAATTTTATTTTCTTTATCTTGTTCTTTTCTAATTCTGTATTTCCACTACCTTTTATCATTAAGGAACCATCAATACTAAATCTCACTATTCCATAAACCCTTTCATTAATATTTATCAATAAATTTTCATTTCCTATTATTTGGGGTGAGAATCTATTTTCATCAATCTTGTAGCAACTATTCTCTGTGGCATTAAGAGAGATATTAGACAGGTTGGCATTATCAATCCTCTTTTTTTCATTCCATGAGATACTGATTAAGTGAAGGTATAAGATAACCTCTCCAATCTATTTTCAACATGCATGGTTGAATCATACACATATTCTTCTTCCAAATATTATTACTTGTTCTCACGTGTAATTATTATTGTTTGACTCGTATTTAATTGTCTTCGAGTTCTGTAGTAAGGGTTTACACCTTGCATCTACCAATAATGAATAGCTTTATGTCCAAAGTTAGAATAGTGAAAACAAAATCCATTGATTTTATTTATTATATATAATGAAAGATATGGTCTTGTTCTCATTTTTTGACATCCATGTGGTTCCCCATTCATATATCTTTTATCCTATTCACATTAAGACATGGTATGGCCCAAAAATCCATAGAATTTACATTTCATAAGAGGAAATAACATTTCAAATCCATTCCTCAACATGTAACCATATTTTCTATAGGTATTTAATTAAATATAATATCTATATAATTAAGGATTATTTTCATCACTCTTTTTTGTTTGGTTCAAAGCTATCTCTATTAGGACATAAGGAACCTTTTTGATATTTCCAACTTTCTACTTCCCTTTGTTTTGGATCATCTTGTTTCCAGCTGTTGATGTTTCTATATCACACCCAATTACACTTATATCCATAAATTTAGATCTTTCATCATTTGTGTATTTCGATACTCCTTAGAACCCATGTTTAACTCAATCTAAAATCTCTACATCTAAAACCCTTAAAAACTATAATTTCATATTTGTTTATGTGGATTGATTTAGTTTCCAGTTTACTCCTTAAATGAACAAATTCTTATTCAAGGACCTCAACTATCTCTTCCTTTTCCCTGATCTCGATGTAAGGTCATTGATAAATTTTTCCTACTCTTTAATACTTAGTTTCAACTCCAAAACCTCTTCAAATATTTTAAGAGTTTTTAAATGTTCATCTACCTCCCCTTGCAGTCAATCAATCTCCACTTCAAGATGATCTATATACTTTAATGGCTATTTAAATAAATATCCTATCTTTATATTTTATTTATTTGAATATAAATCTCATAATGATCACCCTAAAGCTACATATTGATATCTAAAACACCATATTAATGATTATCGTTCTCCTTCATAGGTTTTACTATTTCAACTATAGCCCTCATGAAATCTTCAATACCAGATTTAAAATATTTGTATACATCCTTTAAAATGTATTTAATATCTTGTTCCTCTTTGAAGATGAATCTCTTCCTCTATAATTTAATTCCTGATTTTAATTCTCTCTTTTGAGGGAACCTCTTCTATGGCCTCTTTATTTTTTTTGCTTTACATTATACATAATTAAATTTACTTGACCACCAAGAAGCTATATTCCTAACCTTACCACAACAAAAAAAATCGAAAAGAATATTTCCTTCAAATCTACCTTTTCCTCTCTTGAATTTTCTGGAAAAAAGAGAAAGTTCATTATCCACATTTTCTCCATCATAACTAAATTTAGAAATGTAATGTTTTTCCATGGAATTGGATGTATTTTCATTACTTAATTAAATTTTAGTATCTTCTGATTTGGCACTCAGATCATATGCCACCAAACTATATAGTAGGCCATCAAGAGAAATCATCAAAAAATTCCTTTTCACAAGGGATAACACTTTTAGATAGTATAAAGGTGGAATTATTCTTAGTATATTCTTCACAAAGTCAATATATTTAATTTCTTCCCCAAGTCCTCTAATTTCTCCAACAACATTAGGAATGTAATTAAACAAACTATCTACATTTTTATATGAATGTATTTTCAGATCATTGAACTGATTGTGAAAAACATAATGTTTTCCTCCTTCAATTTTTTATCCCCTTAATTTGTACTTTCCATTTTCCCCCACATGGCCTAGGATATAGTGCAACTCACCACCATAAAAAATATTTGAGTGGATAGTGTTGCAGTAAGAAGATTTTGAGCTTTAAAACCTAAATCAAGAAATTTCCTATCCATATTCATCATTAAAAGACCTAAACAATCACTGACCTAAATCCCTTGACCTATGGAATAGAGAAATTTAATCCCAAGAGATTTTATATGATATCTTATTCTATTCTTCCAAATCTGGAATTTTCTTCCATAAAAAATGGGAGCTCCCCTAACATTCACTGAATTCTCCAAATAAAAAAAACATAGGAAAAATTAACACTAAAAACCTGGCTATGATACGACTTTTATAAACCCTATACACCTTGAGGTGGTAGGGGTGAATCAGGGTGAAAATGTTTTCATTTAATGAGAAGAGTCTTTTTCCCATGTCGGTATTACCTTGTAAAACTAGTCTCATGGAATCATGTAATTATCAAACACCCACATATAGAAATAGAAACACAACACATCATTTTTAGTTGGTTAACCACTAGTGGAAAGTCAATGGAACTTACATCAATAGTGTTTCGGTCATAAAAGAATCCACTATGCTTCACTAGAAATTTTGGATTACAATTTTTCTAACATGGCCACTTCATGTTGAGTACAATAACTTTATAATAATTTTAGGGATAACACACTACCTCCCTTGGATCACTTATGTGTACTCCCCCTTTCTCACTGATTTGGGTGAATTCTTCCTCATTTTGTCGACATGATGGTCAAATAAATAGATTGGGCACAAAATCCTTTATCCCTGATTAGTACGATACTCTGCTTGAACCATAGTCCTGAATATATGCTATTGATTTCATTATTAAAAAAAATAGATGTTGAAAACCTTTCATTCAAACAACTATTTCACATTCAATTTAACTTTTTTACTTTCACGCAACACCTCATTTTTCATGAAAATTTCATAATTTAGTGGAATAGATAAGTTTTTACACAACTTGGGTACTTTTTTTAAAATTTAATGTTACACTAATCTCACTTTTTGTTTTTAGAAACAAATTAAATTATTTTTATAACTATACATTTTGAAACTCATTTGAGAATCAGAGGATTTGGTTATTTGTTGATAAAGATACCCTGAACAAAGAAGGTATCTTATAATGTATAGATTCATCCAACCCTTCATGCAACTTCTTTATATGACTTTGACATTGTGTGAAACTTTACATGGGTGTTTAAATTCAATGTTTTGACAGATCCTTTATCACGCAACTCACATCCTTGGTGAAACTTCTCCTCTTTTTTTCATGGGTGTGGGAAACTCTTCCTATGTCTCTCAACTTTGACATTCATGAAGTTTCATAACTTGTATGAAACACAATACTTTTCTATATTTTGATGTGATGGCTTTGAATATTCCTTTTCACAAAACTCTATAACCCTCTATCACCCTTTATGAAAACTATTGTATTTACATGACAATATTTCCTTCTCCAAAAATTTTTGTCTCCATATTCTAGATTTTATGCACCAATGTTTTTTAAACACTCCGAAAATATTCCTATATCAACACTAAATACACCTACACCATAAGATCAATTATTTTGAAAAATATTTTATCAATGTAGGGTGGATTGATAATAAAAACAAAAATAATCAGTTTCCAGTTGTGAAAACTCTTGGTTGCAAAAAAAAGGAACAATGGTTTCAATAAGGTATAATTGATGGATGAATGTTTTAAATATGTAAAGTATGGGAATTATAAAAAATTATTTCCTAGGGGAAGTCTCTAGAAAAGTATTGATAAGGTTTTATGAGTGTTTCTGATGCTTTCATCAAGGGCTCTCATGCACTTCATATGAATGGTGTGCGCTAGTTTTCTTATAGCTATATATTCCAACTTTCAAAAGGTATGTGGGTTTGATCACTTTATTCAGTGATGTGTTCTACTTGATTAAAATGGGATGATGGTATTTTAGTTCATCCTTCCATGGATTCCTCTTTGGAGCTAATTTCCTAGTGCATGTTTCCCTCATAGATTAATTCATTATTGTAGAACTCATACATTATTCAATCTCTTTGTAGGTTCTAGTTAATTACACCGATTCTATATTTATTGGGAAGAAAACATCAGTTATGAGAATAGTAATGTTGGGAATCGTTGTGCATGACTATATATTGGTCTCATTGGTAACCTCTGAATCTTCGTCATTGGAGGGAATCTCATATCAGAAAACTTGATAATGGAACCCAAGGGATCTTTTATCGATCATGAGCTAATTAATGCTTGGGGAATAAGTCTTCCAAGTATTTGTACATTAGTAATTCCATAAATATAAATAGGGTAGGTATTTTGGGTCAGTACATAAGTTCTACGTCCTATGGAGATAGATCATAACATCTGGTTGAGACGGATTAGGGAACAAGTTTAACATATTATGGAGATGGTATTAGTTCATTAGAAGATCCCATGGGGGAAGATCAAGGAGGTGCGACCCTAAGATCGAATATTACACACCTAGATGGTTTACTGGTGGATCAGAATTCCCTATAGAGGATTACCTGGGGAAGGAGTTCAACATCTTTTGGAGACAATATTTGATTGATTAGAATACCTCATGGGGGTAGATCAAGGAGGTGTGTCCCTAGTAGGGAACATATCACACCTATATGGTTTACCAGTTGATCAAAAAACTCAATAGAGGTGGATATGAATCATGATTTTAATGTATTTTAGAGATGATTTATTAAACAGAACACCCCATGGAAGGATCAATGAGGTTTTTCCCTAGGATGAAAGATTTCATGCCAAGATAGTTTACTAATATATTTGAATGCATCGTGGAGGTGGATCTGGGAGGTGCATCCCTAGGAGGGAACACCATGGATTTTCCATTGTCGGGACTGAACCTCGGAGAGGTGTCCTACATAACCCATTTAGAATATATGTATCTAAATCCATGTTTTTTGATTCCATAGTTTAATGTCATGCAATAGGACCGATCCATGTAGTTTAATGTAGGTGGTAAGGATGCATGTGTCATGAAAGGAGTGTTAAAGAGGGATGATGTGGGGCTTATGCATGTAATCTACCCTTCTTAAGAGGACTTCTCTTGGGTTAATGGTGTGGGGATTACACATGGAAGTGTCCCTAAATTGGAGGTTTGTTTCTTGGAATGGGAAGATTTTTTCTGCTAAGGGAAGATATTGGAATCCCATAATGATCATACATGGAGAATATTTCCCTTATCACATGAAGTAATAGTAAAATTTTATGTCATGTAACTAGGATTTTATCATGCAGTTTAATATATTGGTAGTTTTACATCATGCAGACTCACTACATACCCCTTGGGTTTATGTGATCACTGCTCATGAACCTTTGGGAGGGGCATGGCATTGGCACTATCATGGAGGAGTGGTCATTCACGAGGTCCACATTATAGTCCCTATTCTTAGAAGCAAATGGGTTTACGGTACCTATACATAGAATAAAAAGGTATGGCTATACTAGAGGCATATGGGACATCATGTAGGGGACCAATAAGTTATTGCACGAAATTGGGTTGGTATTCATGAAAGAATTGCATGAGTATGGGGATTTGAAACAATGGGAATAGGTGGAATAGAGAGGTATAATTGTGTTATAATGTTTTGGATTGCTCTAATATCAGGGATGCACATAGGAATATTCTTTTCACACACCCAAAAATACATAGGGGTAGTCGTGCAAGGAGCACTCAATAGTTTTCCAAGTCAATTTTGGGCCAATATGAGGATTTTCCTAAAAATACACTACTTTTAAAGATACATGATCAAAATATTAATGTACTATCATAGAAAAATAATAATTGCACATATTAGTGTGTCACTTATTCTTTCAATGATCCACCTGAGGGAGGAGTGTGATTTTGTTTATATCTGAAATCCTGAGTTGTTAGCATGAAATTCCTTAGTTGTGGAATTGTCTTTGTGTTTGGATCTCTCCTTTTCCACTAGAGTTCGTTTGTGAAATACCACCGGATTAAAATATCCTTTAGTGTGAAAATGGATCATTGCATGCAAATATTATCGTAAAAATTTTTGGCTTTTACACAACCAAAATTTCTTCCATTCATATGCCTTTTGCATGTCATTAGCCTTTGGAGTGTCCTCGGAAAGAATCATTTTCTTGGGCACACACATTCATTTGCATACATAATTGGATTTTTTGTGCACTTACTAAAACTTAAATGTGAACCCCTCTATCTACTCCACGATATCCCCTTAGGGTCGTTTAGGGGACATTTTTACACATAAATAGTTGTTTGAGGCCTAAGATCATATTGTATCTCCAAAAAAGGCCCCCTCTTAGGATTTGAACTAAAATGGGACCGTATGGTTGGTTTCTGAGGGTATAAATAAAGATGGTGACTTGTTTTAATTTTATCATGAAACTATAGGGATGATACACTCAAATGGGGTTATGTTCCATTAGAAACTTGTCGTCATTTCCTTTAAATAGAATGAGGGGCCTTGTACATCACCTGGACTTCTCGCACAATAATCCTTCACTCTCACGCATGGAATTACTTCTTTCAGGTAAATCTAAGTCTTCAACTACAATTCTACACATGATAAACTTTTTCATAACATTTACAAGAAAGAGGAAACAGTTTGTGTGTACACGGCCAAAATTGTGTATAGGATAAATCATTATATGCTAGAAAATAACATTTGTGAGCAGTTGATTTTGACCCTCTATATTCCTCTAAAATGGACAACCAACCAGATCCACTAGAGATTAGAGTTGCTACCACTACATAGAAGAAAAAAATGGTGAAAACCCTAGATATTACTCAAGGATAGGGGATCATTTCCAACAATCAAGCACTTTTGAGCTTGATTACTGAGGATCAAAGAAACTACCCATCGAGAGACCACCTCCTGCTATTGAACTTTGGATATATGGATGAAGTGAACATTCCATTCCTTTAAATCAACACAACACACTCTTGGTTAATGTGTGAAGATGACATTAATCTCCGGAACATTACTTTACATGCTCACCCTACTCGAGAACATGGGCATATCATTTTCTACATGTTGAGTGGATGGATGAGGAAAATCTTGGGAGAGAAACTAGAGGTTAATGAATTTATGGATTGATATTCTATAATTCTTTAGGGTAGTATTCAAGACAACATAATGGGTTGGCCTAAGTACTTGGACATGAATGTGGGAGGAAAATTCACCGATGAGTGGATATGGGTGTACTGGGTATGCTACACCTACGTTGAATATGGGGTTGAGCTATGCAATATAAGACTATTTGAGGTAGTTTGAATGTCCCAATTCTATTTTTACTATCAATAGGAGATGCTTCTAGAGCTTATAATCCATTGTTATACAGATACCAACATGTTACACTTTAATTATGGGGATGTGGGCATCAGTGGTTTTTTGGAGATGCACTTCATTGATGGAATCCCATTAGACAGGTTATAGTATGAAGAATTCCTTGCAACACCGAAGGTCTAGGGTGACAGGATGTATACCCCTCTCCCAACATTGTACATACTGTATGAATTAACATTGGTGTTGAATCATCATTCCCCCTTTCACAAGGATATCTAATTCAATACATGTTTGAACATGTTCTCAAAAAAGGACCTGAATGTAAAGATTTCGGGTGGCCAAAGTGATGCTTGATGGGACTGTAAAGGAGGAGGACAAGGTCTTATTGGATTATTTTGGTGTAAGAAGATTACAAGTGGTATGGATTCATTAGGGTGAAAGGCTGGAATCCACTAATTTGATATGCCATATTCTTTATGATTTTTCTCTATGACTGGATTCTCCCAGTCAGGGACATCTACAAAGGTCTTTGCCCAATGATTTTGATGATGTCATCATTCATGGAAGTTGGAAACTGGTTGAACTTGGGTGTGTTAGTTCTATAATGGCCTTATATCCATCTTTATCATGTGGAGAGTAGAGGTAGGACCAAGATGCTCTATGAACTATTTTAGTTCCTTGATTGCTAGATAACATCACATTTCAAAGGCTATGAGTTTTTCAATGCCATTAGTCCACCAAAAACTGGTCAACATCCCTCTTTGTTCTACATTTCTAGGGTCAGTCCAGTGATGCTCAGTGGGACTGGTCTCACCGTTGGTAATGGGAATCATGAAAATTTCAACTTACACCCCTTCTTGACCCTGGTTGAAATAATGGTGGACAACCTTCATGTGACTTAGGAGTATATGGATTACATGTATACTTTCAAAGGTGGGGTGTTAGAGACCATAATCAAAGAAAACACATATTACGATCAATTCACATTGTACAATATTTTTAGATATTTTAGGAGAATCCAGTAGCCAATGAGAAGAGTTTACGTGAGGGTTCATGAATAGATACATCCCTATATCCTTCATCGGGTTTGGTGGATGATGATAGTCAAAGTATTAGAGGATATCATTATTCTACAAACCACCAATGTGAATTTATGCTTGTCTTAGGACTATAACAACAACTATGTGGTGGAATATCTAAGAACAATCTTGTGAAACCACATCATAGTGACCACACTAGAGAGTGAGGTGAAAGAGTAGCAAGAAATTAGATGGGATGATCTCCAAGGGGAAATTCATACTTTAATAGCGGCTCAAGCTGGATCTATGGTGGGTTGGCATGAGGCATGGGTGTACCCCTAATTCCTAGAGGGTAAGGGTCCCAGAAGCAGTCTTGGGATAAATCAAGGGGTTCTCATTCCAATATGAGTATATCAAGGGAGGATCCCATGAAGAAGCTAAAGTGCCGGCTGCAACCAGCTATTGATGTTGTATGTCCCATGATCTGGATGGAATGTCAGACACTGTGAGTTTCCATGATTATATAATAATTGTGCTAGAAGTTCATCTCATATTGGATTGGGCTACTGGAGGTTGAGATTTACCATGTCACAATAATGATGAGATTCCACAAAATTCATGTGTACTTGATGATAATGGACGCCTTCGTATGTCAATGAGGGGAACCAAATCTTCCTTCCTCCCAGGTGTAGGTGATGTTTGGTGGTGAGTAAATACATAAAGAGACACCCCCTTTCGATGGATAATCTGAGGAGGAATCACATTATGAGGACACACATGGATTCAATGATGAATAATCCCAGGGTTCATCTATCAATTAGGGAAGCCCCCAAGAGAGTAGCGAAATTGGGGCCTCCTATGATGATGTATTTGTACTTATCGAGGTAATCCTGTTAACTCACTTGTTTCCTTTAGTTCCTCAAATTTTCTTACTTAGGATCTCTAACCAAATCTTGTCTTGTATAGGAAAAGTTATATATGACCCATAGGTTCCTACTAGAGGTAGTGAGGTCACTCCACCAGATGCTGAGGGGGGGGGGGGGGGGAATTCGGGGCCTATTACTATGGAAGGAGAAATTGGTGGGAACATCAAGAAGGTTAGAGTGGAAACCTCAGAGACCCTGGTCCTCCCTATCATTTATCTGAGGCTACACGTGGGCATTCTAATGATAGCTTCCACTGTTGGGGAAGTGGAACACCTGGTGTGTATTATAATCAAGATCCCTCTACCCCAACGTAAGAGAGAATATCAATTCACTGATCCCTTCTCAAACATTCATAGAGTTTATTTTATCAATTTGTTATTATACTCCCATGTAGCTCTTGTTTAACTAGTTCTAGGGGATTTGGTGTCAGCTATTGAAGTGCACACTGGAATCGAGGGGTCTCATGTGGCGGACCTCCCCCATTGAGTTTTACAAACAAAATCTTTTGATTCTAGGCCTTGGTAAGTATTTTCATCGAATGTGAGATCAAATGGTCATTTTCTGATCAAATTGACTGACATGTTCCTATTGTAGGAAGTGCTCGAAAGGATGCATGCCTAGTAGGAGACTATGGATAGATCATCCAGGGATCCTTCCCTAATGGTTGTGTCAGTACTTGAGGAGACAGTTGTTCAAGTTCAACCAGTCTTGGTTCCAGGGGAATAGTCTAATGCGGTCACAAGTGACGCCACTGGTGGGGTGAATCCTGATGCTGGAAAAGGCAATGCCACTGAGGAAGGGTCGTATAAAGACAACTAACCACATGATCTTAATCCTGACTAAAATGAGAGGATTCAAGAAGAGGACCCTTATACTAATGTTCTTGAGTAATTCCCTGAGTATGAGTACATGATAATCGAAGAGCTAGAAAAATTGAGTTCTATTGTTGTTTAAGATAATTCCATAGTTCAACATAAGGTTTAGAGGATCTCACAAAATTTCATAACCCATACCCCAGAAACATACCTGGTGAGTTGGATTGGGTCCCTCCACCACTGGTTGTGTAACTTGGGAACCAAAAGAGTGTACACTCATTATACTGATGTTCTAGTCCATGACTTCCTTGTAAAGTAGGATTGTGATGGAATCCAACATTTAGACATTATCTGGAACATGTAAAAATATGATATCACCTGGAAGCTCTAGGAGGCCAACTAAAAAATTCGACAGCTGGAGTAGTAGGTGAAATAGCATGATAGATTCCTTGATTCCCAAGAGGATTTCATCAGTCAACTAAGGGATGAGGTGGAGGAATATGAGAATCAAGAGAAGTAGACAATGTCTTAGATATCCAAGCTCCAAGACGATTTGGACTAGGTAATTATTAAGGTTGATGAGATTCATCCCACGGTTGATGAAGAGGAAATAAATCTCAGGAGGCATCATCGGGTCCTTGAGGTCATAGGCCATAGGCTGGAAGAACTAGATCATTCGATCGCTAGGGTAGAAAATAGGGATGATTTTGTCCATGACATAAAGAGGCTCCAATATGTGTATGACCCTTTACTATCACTGTATATTTCTGTTTAAACCTTCTTGTATTCGTGGAAATATTTCTTTTTTGGCTCTTAATTATTCTACTTCAATAATATTTGTGAAGTAACCAACAACCTATCTCTAATCTCACCTAATACATTCTCAGTGTGAGAAACAAGGCATGACTATATGATTTTCCATTTGTATGAGAGTGTTGAATGATCATAAAAAATGCAGGGTTTTTTAGTTTTGACTAACCACTGAGGACTTTTGGGATGAAATGACCTATAACGAGAGAAAGGGGCTCTATGAACATCCATTTTTTTTTTCTGGCATGCACTAGTGCATGAGTGGGATAATGCTAAAGCAGTAGAATTATACCAAAATAAAGGGTAATAGACAATGTGAATTATGATTCCCAAAATCTGGAACACAAGGGGAGTGTCATGTAGATATCTAAAAACTATTGACCATATTCAAAACATATTATCCATACTGTAATCTTTGGATAGGGGTAGAAAACTGAGGATTTATTACTGATCAAGTTCGAAACATAGAACCTATATCAGAATGCAATCCAAAATTCTGCAGTGGAATTGGGCCAGGATGGTAGGGAATCCATTTTGGCCAAACACCATTATCATTACGAGGTACCTTTATAAGTATAGGATTATGAGGATCCAAATAATGGGATTTCATAGTGTGTTAATGAAGTGATGGAATGCTCGAAAGAATTCCAACACTTCTGGAATTATGCCTCCATGACTTGAATCACATTGGGTCAGTGTATCAGTCTGAAAGAATGTAAAACTCATCTTTTAGTGGATAATCATATCAGATTTCAAATAATGGTTGAAGAACATGAATTATTTGGTAGATGATTGGCACCAAAGGAAATGGATTTTCGGTCATGGTCCTAGGATTCCTTGTAATTTTACATAGTTCATTGAGGATGAAAAATATGCAGTTTCACATTGTATGGCGAGGATATTGGACATTCAGTTTAAAATCTTATTCTGGGGATGATATATCAAATAGATTAATATTTTGTGATTGGGATGTGAATATAGGAAAAACCATGGTGGCAGTGGGCGAAGGAGGGTCATAGGATAGAAATACTCCCTATAGATGCCTATAAATCAAGGGAGGATTAGAAGAACCTACCCCGAGAAGAATTTGGGGAAAGGAACACATAGTTTAAGTTAGTGATTCTTAGACCAATGAATCTGGGTTTAAGGTCATAAATTTTAGAAAATGGGCACCCTAAATTGAATGTTGTGACAATGTGAAACATAAGGGGAAGGTTGTAAATAGATTATGTTAATACCACTTGGAATATATGGGGTGGTGTATCTCAAAGGAACATTCATGACATCAATGGAAGATATCCTGACATTAATGAAAGGCCAATGAGGACTTGATACCATAAAAAATGTTCCTGAGAATATGTGAAAATAGTTTAAGGTCTGGATTCTTGGACCATGGCTTCTAGTTTAAGGCCATAAATCTTAGATCATGGGTTTGAGCATCTCAAATGCATTCATCCAGTGCAACAAGGTAAAATGGGGGAATATGACACACAATGAATTATTGAGGAAACTTGTAACCTTTGGTCATCATTATGAAAATGGGGATGAAGAGTTCCTATTGAGAGTCGAAAGAGGTTTTAGACCCAAGATAAAATATCTCAAAGTCACTACCTATCTCATGAGGATGGGAATCAAGCTACACATAGCATTGAAACACAACATCATAGGAGACTGACACTAGTAAGGCGATACCCTCTCGGATGAGGGTATTGAATCCTCCCATACTTCGATATGTGGAATCCTAAATTTATATGGGGTAACATATGATTCATCTCATACTTAGTTCATGAAGCATTTTATTTTATATGGGTTTATATAATCCCTTATTAAGAGGAATACTGATTTTATATGGGGTAAATATATAGTTTAACATTGTTCACTGAGGAAGTTATTCTTGGAAGTTGAAATTCGTAAAACTCAAACTATAGGGGTTGTTACTTGTTAAAAGTCATAGAATTCAAAATGTAGGGATGATTGATGGTTTAAGGTCATGTATCTTTAACCATGGATCCTAGTTTGAGTTCATAGAGCCTGGACCAAATGAAAAAAGTTTAAAATCATAATGTGTATACCATGGTGAGCATTCTCCAAGGATACTTGCATAGAGTAAAATAGTTTAAACCCAATTTGAATGAGTTCCAAAGAGTCCCAACACCACATGAAGAAATCATGGATCCGATCATATAAAATTTAATATCATACATGATGTACCATGGAAAATATTTAAAAGTCATATTGTTTGGACTAATAGAAATGTTGGTCTCAAGGTTATCTTTTTCGAATAGAATAAGTACCCAAAGTGAATGAATCCAAAGAGGCTCACATACCACATAAAAACATTGAGATGAACTATCAATAGTTTAGGTTTTTAAGTATTGGTCCAAAAATGGAGACAAGGGGACAAAGGGTTGATGATTTTGTGTCTAGGACCAAATATGAGAAGTTCTTGCATCGCTACGTATCTCATAAGGATTAGAATCAAGCCACATGTAGTTCTAGAACATGACATGGTAGAAGAACAATGTCGGGGGGGGGGGGGGAATCCTCTCTAGATATGGAATTGAATCACCTTATATATGGCCATTCCATAATTATAATATGAGGCATCCTAGTTTCATATGGGTTAAACATCATATCTTATTTAAGATCCATCCCAATTTAAATTGGGGTAAACATCATATCTAATTTAAGAGGCATCCTGGTTTCCGATGGAGTAAGTATCATCTCTTATTTAAGAGGCATATTGGTTTCAGATAGGGTAAAAATTAGATCATATTTAAGAGGCATCCTAGTTTCATATGGGGTAAAACCGTAGTTTAACATTATGCAATTGGGATGTTATCGTTTATATTTTAAAGTCATACAACTCGTACTATAGGGGTTTCAAGTAGTTTAAGTCATAATGCTTTAACCTGCCACAAATAGTTTAAGGTCGTATTATATGGAACATGGGTGGATATTAGTTTAAGGTCTTAAATCTCGAACCACAATCTCTTAGGTTAATTTAGTAGAGTCTAGACCAAGGGGAAAGTATCCCAAAATGGTGTATGTATTATGGTGGAATGACAACACTGATGTGAGTTGAGGGTCAAGGTGTCCCTACACCACACAACATGGTCCTGATGAAACTTTCAAATAGTTTAATGTCATGATGCTTGCACTTATACTCCTATTTTAAGGTCATAGAGTTCATAATGTGTCCTCTTCATTCAAATTACTTCTTAAGAAACTTGGTATTGGTATGGGGTGTGATGTAGTCTCCATCCATAGTAACCAAATAGTATGCTTCATTGGAATAGACCCCATCAATGATGTCTATTCCTTACCACTTGGGATCCAAATCTCGTGGCCTATTTTCAGGTATCATCGATGTTTTGAGAACCAATATCATGTCACCTTGGAGGAAGGAGTGAATATAAACCTTCTTGTTGAATTCTCTCACTATCTTGTTCTGCTGCCTCTCTAGATTTTGTAAGGAATGAAACCTATTCTCATCGAGAGATTCCTGCTCATCTAGATAGACTTCTACCATTTTCTATGTCAGTTTCTGGTCATAGATAGATATTTGGATTGATGTAAACTAAACCTTGATGTTTAGGACTTCCTTTGTTCCATACACTAGTTGATATGGGCTCACCTGGGGAGAATTTTGAGTTTCTATTTGATAGGACCAAAGGTTTTTGGGGAGCATGTATGGCCAACTCCTCTCATTCAAACCCACCATATTTTGTAGAATGAGAGATAGGGTTTTCTCTAATTCCTTGATCTTCTCATTTTCAAGCACATGATAACATGAAGTACGGTTTGACTGGATTTTGTACATGGCGGATAAATTTTTCAATTCAGAAGCCTGCAATTTGGTGTCATTATATATATGAGAATGGTGTGAGGAACTCAAAATTAGTGAATGATATGCGAGCTCATGAATTCGATGATGGATTGGTCCTTGAATTCCTTGAGGTGAATCGCCTCTTCCCAAATAGAGAAAAAGTGTATCACATTTAAAATGAAATTTCACTAGCAAGATATTGTTGGAGGGTACGACCCTATAATTTTGAGACCCCATAGTAAAAACGATCCAAGAATAATTTGTGATTTGGAGGAGCTCCAGTTTTCTATGCACAATGATATCATGGATCTGACTCACTTGATACCTTTAGGAAAACTCGATGCAATTGTGAACCATTGTGAGCCAAAAGTAACCCCATATCAAAATCTAGTGGGAGAGATTTTTTCCTGCATCATGGGAACCACCATATCGGCATGGACTTCCTACATAACCCAAGGGATATCATCTCCTTAGATTAAATGGAGGATAATTCCATCAAACCCACATTTTTATAGAGTCTTCTCAAGGTTAGGCCTACTCTATAGGTTATACAACACTACACACCAACGGATTCACACACGCTCATCTCGGTCTGGAGGGAGAATTCCATGCATGAGATTTTCAATGAAAATATTTTTCTATTAAAATGTTTCTTCTACTATGGGGGAACCTAAAGTATCTAACATAGAGTAACTAGAATTAATTTTTTTTTACCTACTGATTTTCATCATTATCAGAAAAAACATGAGTGATGACCCTATTATGTGCCACATGAATGAATAGGTTATCCAAGTAAATCTCTAAAAGAGATTCTATTAGAATAGCCAAGGTGTTGGCTCGACCATTCTGCAATCGAGGGATGTGAGTCACTTATAATAGAGTAAATAACTGGGCCATCAGTTGGAGAGTTCGATCTAGTAGGGACATGAGCTATGGATTCTTGATATTTTAGTCACCATTAATCTTTTTTATGACCAATCCAGAGTCTCCCTTCACATGTAAGTGGGGGACTTAAATCTTAAGAGATAGCTGAAGACTAGTGATTAGAGCTTGATACTCTACCACATTGTTGTTGTATCCTTCTGATAACATTAATGGGTATGGTAATAAGGTCTATGTCGGGGTGATGAAGACAATCCCTAGACCCACTCTATTAAGATTGTTATTTTTGATCCTTCTACCAGCCAAGCTATGATATGAACCATCAAAATACATATTCCAAAATGGAATATCCATATCCAATGATAGGATATACTCATATGGAAAATAAACATCCATAAGAAGTTCTTTTAGGGGTGGATGGTTGGATAATAATTCATCCAATTTCTGACCCTTGATGTCTTTCTATGAAACAAATCTGATGTTAAACTGCAAGAGGATAACTGCCTAGCATTCCAACCTTCTCTTCAACATTGGGAGATTTACAATATACTTTACTAGGACTACTTGTGAAACTATTTATATCTTCTGATTCTATTGATAATGATGCAACTTTTATATTATGAAAACCAGTGTGATGCATCTCTTCTCGATAGGAGAGTATCTGGTCTTCATGTGGAGGATAATGTGACTGAGATAGTACAAACTATTTTCTCTACCATAATTGTTCTTTTAGGTGAGAAGGGAACCGAAGGAATATTCATGGGTGGTCAGATAAAGGACCATAGGCTTCCCTAATATGGGTGGCATCAAAATCAGAGGATGTAGAGTATATTTCTTGATTTCCTCAAATGTGTTATGGAACTCCTCATCCAAATGGTAAATGATGCATTTCTTCATGAGTATCAAAAAGGGATTACACTTTCTGACCAAATTAACGACGAATCAGTATAGGTATTATAGGTGGCCTTAGAGGCCTCACATCTTCCAGAGGTTTCTAGGAGGAATTTGACTAATGGATTTGATCTTCTTTGGGTCAATCTCAATGCCTCTATATCTAACAATTTAGCTAAGAAACTTTCTAAAGGTAACCCTAAATGCACACTTCAAGGGGTTCATCTTAAGATTTCGAGAATGGAGGAAGTGAAACTCATTCTCAAGGTCTATGAGATAGTCTTGATGCTGGTGTTATTTCATCACTATGTCTTCCACATATCATTGTACTAATTTATAAAGAATGGAATTAAATATGTGATTCATGGTCTTCTGATACATGGTTCCTACATTATTTTTGACAAATGGGGTCACCTTATATAAGAAAGTCCGTGGAGGAACCCTGAAGGCGGTAGAATCCTCATCCTTAGGGTTCATCTATATATGATTGTACCTAGATTATCTTTCTATAAAGGAGAGGGCATGGAATGATAATGTAGCATCTATAAATAACTCTATCACTAAAAGGGTAGATTCATCCATCTAAAAGTGGTTGTTTAGGCCCATAAGTTGATATAGAATTTTATATTCCAATTATTCTTTCTGAGTAGAATTATTTTTTCTATCCACTTAGAGTTCTGAAAATCCATAAAAAAATTATCTTTGATAAGCTTATCAGCCTCTACCTTAACCATAACATCATAAAAGGGGTTCTGTTTTTGGGAGGTTGCTTAAATCCAATATGACTCACTAGAAGTCAAGATAGTGAATGGAAACCTGAGGGTCTATCTCTATCATCTCATCATATATATTTGTGAAGAAGTTACAGTGCTACTTTAGGAATTCCACATACTACCTCTAATACTCTAGAGACATGGTTTCACTGACTCACCACTAATTCTTTGACATAGAAATGGAAAACTTTGTCAAACCAATTCAAACTGGTCTTCAACTGTGAGGTCCATGCTTGATGTCAAAGCATTGGTGGTGAGTCAGTTTTCGTCGGTTTTATCCTTCCCTATGGAACATATGGTAATACTACAAAATTGCGGCTATTGGTTGAACATCACGGTACCTCATAGTAGTAGGGGCCTCTGGTATCACCCAAGTATATCCTTTGTTGGAGTACGATGTAATCCACAAACTTTATATCCTTTTAGGGATATAGAAACCCTTCTTCTTGGAGATAAAGAAGTAGATTACCAGGTTTAGAGTTTCTTCTTCCAACCAATGAATCAAGTGAATGAAATCATTGTATAAGTCTCTCCATATATTAGTCATGGTGGATGACATATCACCGATGTTCTCAAACCCATTAATCTAATCCTTCTTCCATTATCTATTATTGTAGTGTTCATTCAAGTATTGGACCTCACAGAAGTCGAAAGGGGATGAATCACCTTGGAGTGACCTGACTCACCCATTAAGGGAGTACTTGGGTCATGTGTGATATGAGGAGGGTATTGATGAATGAACATTAAGTTGGGGCCTACCCAGTAGCATATTGTAGGTGGTATCCTATAAGACTACCATAAATTTTGAAATATCTATTAATACACCAAACTGGGTCTTCATTCAAATATTTCCACATGGTTTTTGATTGATCCTATCATAACATTGTATTTTAAATTTATATTGAGTGATATATGCATCAATCATCCCCAACTAATGGAGTGTCCTATTTAGGATGACAATGATCCCAGAACCTTTGTCTACCATGTAGCGGCAGATCTCCATGCCATTGAACTGGACTATAATGTACAGTGGCCATATGTTTCCCTATATGAGGGATCCATACTCTTCCCCATATAATGGGATGAAGGGTTGGTATTCCTATTTATTAACCTCTTCTATATAGTAGGTCTCTACAATATCTACCTCTTCCTAAAACTGGAGGGGGATATTCATTGCTTATTCGAGGGACTCACACATTTGTTTCAACAAGTAGTGGGACTAAAATATCTATATAATTTTTTTTTCTAGAAAGGTTCTTCAAAATGTTTTACACCTATTACAAAGGAAATATTTTACCAATAGGGGTGCTCCTTAGTGGGAGGGCAAAACAGGAGCTCCTAGCTAAATCGTTGGGGGTATGGATGGTACTAGAAATGTTATGTTGCTAACTAGATGGACCACTCTAAAACACTAGCTGATTGTCAGATCTATGAGGCCCATCTGAAACTATACATGGATGATCCCAATGAAATCATGGATAATATTCTCTACTATTTTGTACATTCAGCCGTGATAGTCTATCTGATGGAGTAGGTTTGAAGGACTTTGTCTGCTGATATCTACACATAACCTAATGCCTAGTCTCATTTTCCTGAATGGATTGGTTTTAGGTTCTTAAATGACCATTCTAGAATATATTATGTCCTTCACCTTTCCGTAGAAGGTTTCAGTCGGGGGTATTTGGGGGGTTTACCCGGTATTCCTCATCACCGGGCACTGTGAAGCGGTCTTCCAATTATATGGAGTTCATGAAGGAATAATATTTCTCATCATCATTGAGTCCATCCAGTGTTTGGTGGACTTTGGGCTAGATTCCCAACTCTAGAGGAACGCAAATTGCTGATGGTGAGAGATAGTTTTGGAATTGGAAAGGGACTTTGATCTCCCTTGTGTTATCGATGGATATTCTTCTAGGATTTGGAAGTATGTGACGTGGATGTATAGGTAGTATCCAAATGAGATGTAGAAATAATATGAGGTTATGGCCTTCATAAATGGGAATAGATAATTCCATGGGCATGAGATACCACCCTATGGTTCATCCATTCATCGTACTTCTAGGTCCTACAACTAGAATCCTACTAACATTGACCTAAACCTTTGATGTCCCTATCCTGGTTGGAAAAGATAAGGGTTAACTATTTTGTAACATCACCCAATTTTACAGGGCCATGATCCACTTGTTCTTGGATCCAATTCTTAAACACATATAATTCCTTGATGTTATGTTCGTGGATCTTGTGGTATGAGAAATGGTTGAGCCAGTCAATGAGTTCAGATTCATGGGGCTTCTTACACTCTGGAAACTTCAGAATCCCTTTCTCTAAGGTGCAGAAGAAATAGGTCAGGACCTATGAATCCCTAGAGTAGTAGTTCTAGTTTATTTTTTTGGGAAGGTTACTCTTGGATCCTAGCCTTGTTGAGAGGCTGGATACACATTCTCTCATCTAGGCAGTTGTGTTTGGCGAGGTAGTGTCTAGAAGTTCTATGTTAGGAGAGGCTACACCTGATAAGGTTGCACTCGGAATATAACCTTTGGAAAAGGGGAATTTAAATCCACCCAATTTTTTGTCTCTACCTGTATGATGGTGGAATTATTTTCTTCGGAAGGTCTCCATGCAGGAGTTGGAAGAGGCAATGAGTGAGTCTGTCTAGCCTGCTACATGGCTTCTTTGATACACTGGACTTTATTATAAAACTCCCAGAACCCACCTAGAATGTTATAGGTGATGAGATTATGGACTATATTAGTTTTTACATTACCCATGCACATAATTAACAGATTATCATGATTTATAAGCATGTTAAGTGATTATGTGAGTCATTTCCACCGAATGAAAAAATCTATGGGATTCTCATTAGGCAATTGTTTTCATTTAAAGAGGTTGGAAAGGATTTTATTATGCATGGTGGACCTGAAAATGTATAGGAAATATTTTTGAAGATATTCCCAGCCAGTGATGGACCCTATAAAAATCTATTTGTACCATAAAAATATAGTTCCCTCTAGTGCATGAATAAACCACCGAAGCTTGATAGCTTTGTTTTATTCTGGGGTTCCCAGAATATGTTTTCCCCTTAAGATGAAGTGATCCAAGAGATACAGTGGTTCACCCATCCAATTTAATGGGGAGAATATTGGGTTACCAAACATTGGGGCTTGTTGAGTGTCATCCACCCATGTTAGCCGGGTATGGCTTCCCGTTTAGTGGGATCAACACTTGTCGTGTCTCTAGGGCCTCGAGGAAAGCAGTGAGAGTGGATATCAAATCATCCTAGTGTGGTTCTATATATTGAAAAGTATCCTGACCACCAATGTGTTAATAGACTCATGAACTTGATAAGAAGGACCAATGAATTGTGGAGCTGCATGATCATGATACCTAGGAGGATAATTATGCTGATCAAGACAGTTCAATGACTCATATCTTAGACACTTTCCATATACTCTCACCTATGCTCTATTTGGATGTATGGAAATACCAAGATTGATTGTGGACATCTGATGAGGAATATTGTGTTTCCCCACTATAGGAGAAATGGTATCGCATTGAAAAGTGCTATAATCTGAGTGCCAATTGGCAAGGAGGTCATCGATGATCCTTTTTTCTCCTTGAGCTGGTGCAACATGGTGGCCATCATGGGTTCAAACCCTATTTTTAGTTCCACATCAGATGAATTGGAGGGTCCAATATTCCTTTTACTATTTTCAATGTTCTGATTGGTAGGAAATGATTCCTTAGTAGAGGGATCCCATAGGCTGAGTGTCTGCCTTTTCTGGTAAGTGAATACACCTATCATAGTGTCTACCTAGTACTATCCATCCCCTAGAGGTGGGTTTTCCAATCTTTGAAAATATTGGTGCCTCTCTTGTCAGGTATCTCGAGAATAACCATATTTACTATAATAATACCTAAAGGGGAACATTCATCATCGATGGGTAGGTCAGGATTTCATAGGATAAAGATAAAGTGGAGAGAATCATATTATCCCCATCCCCCAATCTGTATATGCAGGTCTGCCTCTTCTATAATCTAGTAGAGCACAATGTGGCTCTATACATTGGTCTGTTTAAATGTATAGAAGTAGTCTAATTAAGTGGGGTGTTGAGCGACCATGAGTTTTGTGATATTAAACCTATGTAGTAGTTTATTTTTGTCATAAAGGTTCCACTAGATTCTCATGTATGCCAACTTATGATCATGGAGGCAGTGAAATTTCACTCAGATGATCTACTATAAACACATGTCTTGAACCATAGTAAGGGACTCTGGTTGTTGATATTTGGAGTTATAAGTGGCCATAACACCACAGATAACTGGTCAGCCATTAGAACCTCCCATAGAGCCTCGTTCTTAAGGGAAGTGTCATGCACATGTTCATCATAATATTTTTTTTTGGTGCTGGATGAAAGATTTGGGGAGACACTGATGTGGATTGATTCGGTGGCTGGTTGCCCAGTAGTGGATCCACTGCATGATTCAATTTTTCATTTACTGATGGAACTTCTTTTGAGGCTGCTACCGACCACATTATCACATCTTAATAGGATGGGGTGTTCCCCACTTCCTCAAGTGAAAGGTCAGTGGTTCTCATTTTTTTCATAGTAGAGTACTCATCATATGAAGTCATTAATCCTAACCCCAATAGCTCTCTGACTTCTTGGGTGGAGGTGGAGAGGAGGGAAGAAGGAATTGCACTGCGAGATCTTGGAAGGGATCTAGAATTTCATCCACATGTAGGTACCTGTGGATGGATCTAAGGATTATATGGATCTCAACTTTTAGGATGGAGAACTTTAGATTTATAGATCCTATACCAAACTCTAGCAGTCAGGGTTGATACTCCATTTCAAAGTCATCTATCCCCTCGATGTATGAATGATAAACTACCTCGATGTTGAATTTTAATTTTCTTGGATTTCTTCATCTAAATTGAGTGTTCATCCTTCTGTCTTAGGAAGGTTCTTCAAGGTAGGGTAACTCATTGTTGTGGGGAAGACCCCAGTGCCTATGGGTGGTATCTTGGGGGGAACCTCCACTTTGGTCAGTGAAGGTGTGAGGAGGACCTCCACTCTAGTTGGTAGGAACACGGGGAGGACCTCCTTGTAGGTTGATGCATACATGGGTAGGACCTCTATGTTGATCTTTAAGATTATGGGGGGAGACCCCATTCTAATTCATGAAAGAGTGTGGAAGACCTTCACTCTTATTTTTGATGAAGTGAGGAGGAACTTTACTAGGGTTGGTGATGGAGTGGGGAGGACCTTCGCATTGGATGGTGATGTAACAGAGAGAAACACCATGATGATTTCTAAAAAATAGGGGAAGTCCTATAATTGGTTTGATGACCATGCAAGGATGACCTCTACACCGAGGCTCCTCCTCATGTGTTAGACCATAATGGCAATTAGTAGTTCCAATGATTGAAAGGGTCAACCTGACTTGACTATGAGGCGGATGGGGTATCAATACCAATTAGGTTAGGAAAGATCTTCATTCACCTATTATAAGGATCTGAAATAATGTTTTGGTGGAGGTAGCGTCCATTGGATCCATGAAATATTCCCCCTATCGGGTAATATCCTGACCCTACCCCCAATTATGGAATTAGGTGTTTTGGACTGTAGCCAGTGGAGTATGGATGAAGTCTACCTGTTCTTCATCCCGAGAAACCGATCATTTCTATAATTCATGAGGACAAGTGGGATCCCTCCATGTCAGCTCTAATGTAGTAGTAATAGCCATATTGACTCAGACATCCCCAACCTCCTCAATGTAGGGTAGTGAGTCATTTGAGTGATCTGAGGAGAGACTCCCAAAGTGGTTCATCGTCATAATGGGGGGTAGTTTCCCACTACATAGCCCTTGGGGAGAGTGGAGTCATCAAAACCATTGGGAAACTCATTCCCATTACCTGGGGTCCTATAAGGCAATTTGGTTCATCCATTAATACATGAACAAAGAAAATGATGCTAAAATCCCCAACATTGTCCAATCTTCTGTATTATAGAAGAATTCATGTTGATGATGTATCAGACTGAAAATATCCAACGTTTATTGCTATAATGTTTAGGTGAGATCCATGTTGGGACCAACATTTTCTTGGTGTGACCTAGAAATAATTATTTGTAATTTAATGACATGAAATTTTACTGATGTCCCAAACCCTACTAGTTCCCATTTTAGGGGAAGAGTTTCTTGTCAGGTTCACCATTTATATTTTTGACACTTTCATTTGGAGGGATACCTATGAATCTTTTGATTTTTTTGTGCTGGTTGGACAGTATCCTGACATTCCCTCTTTCTAAAGGTAGGCATATTTCTTCATTTTCATCGGTGTGTCTTCTCCTTGATCAAAACTATATGATGGGATGTCTGTTCCTCATTCCATTGATTAATCCTTGGAGGTCATTTTCAAGTCTGGGTATCCCTAATAGATTAAGTCATATTTTTGGAACTCATAATCATTGCCATTTATTTACGGACACTGGTTAATTATACTACTTCTATCTTGATAGATCAAAACCTTTCAGTCCGGAGAGTATTCATGTTGGGTATCATTGGGCAAGTTTGGTTTTTGAGAACATTGGTCACCTATGAATCTTACTTGTGGGATTGAATCTCATATGAGGCATATTAGGTGTGGAAACCATGGAATAACATGTAGATCCTGAGGTAATTAATTCTAGTGGAGTAAGTCATCCAAGTCTTTTTACCTCAAACATCTCATAATTATTAATAGTGTAGTTATTTTGGGTCTGGTCGGAAGTTCTACGTCATGTGGAGATGGATCGAAACATCTGGTTGAGATAGATTAGGGAATAAGTTTAATGACTTATGGAGAATGTATTGGTTGATCATAACACCCCATGGGTGTGGATCAATGATGTGTGTCCCTAGGAGGGAATATGTTACACCTGTATGGTTTAGTGATGGATCAGAATTCCCCATGGATGTGGATATGGGGAATGAGTTTAACATCTTTTATAAATGATATTTGGTTTATCAGAACACCCTATGAGGGAGGGTCAAGGAGGTGTGTCCTTAGGAGGGAAGATTTCAAACTTGGATGGTTTGCCGATGGATTAGAACACCCTATGGGGGAAATATGAGGCATGAGTTTAATGACTTTTGGAGATGATTGGTTGATCAGAACACATTTTAGAGGTGGATCATGGCGGCGTGTCCTTGGGAGGGAAGACGTCACACATAGATAGTTTACCAATGGATCATAACGCCCCATGGTGGTGGATTCAGGAGTTGTGTCCCTAGGAGGGAACCCCATGAGTTTACCATTTTTCGTATTGAACCTCATAAGAGTGTCCTACGTATTCTATTTACAAGATAGGGATCAAAACCAATGTAGTTCAATGTTGTAGTGTAAGATCATGTGACAGGACCGATCCATTTAGTTTAACATCATGTGGTAACAATTCTCATTTCATTAAACGAGTGTTGATGAGGGATTTTGTGGGGCTTACACATGTAATCTTCCAATCACAAGATGATTTCTATTGGGGGAATGGTGTGGGACTTACACATGGAATATTCCTTGAAAGGTAGGCTTGTTCCCCAGAATGGGAGTCTTGTTCTACATGGGGTGAGAGGGTGGCATACCATAATGATCATACATGGAGAATCTTGTCCTTATTGATCAATGTAAGACTAAAGTTTTAAAACATGTGCTGAGGATGTTTTCATGAATTTTAACATCATGTGACTAAGACATAGAGCTAGGTAGTTTTACTTCATGTAGATCAGGCGAGGGGGTACTCACTCCTTGCCTATTAGGCATAAGTTTTTGCCACTCATGTTCCTTTGGGAGGGTCATGGAATTCAAACATTCATGTAGGACTATTCAATCGTGAGGTCCACATTATAGTCCCTATGCTTATAATTAAATGGGGTTATGGTACCAATTATTAGAAGCAACATGTAGAGTTGTACTATAGGCATAGTGGATATAAATTAGGGGACTAAGAAGTTATTTATCTCAATTAGGTTGGGTTGTGTGAAAAAATTTTGTGAGGAGGTGGCTCTAGCAAAAAGTGAATAGGTATAATCGAGAGGCATAATTGTGTGAAAATTTTTCGGATTGCACGTAGACCAGGGTTGCACACTTGCAGTTTCTTTGAGTGCACCCAAGTATCCTTAGGGGTAGCGGCTTAAGGATCACTCTAGAGTAGGCCAAGTCAATGTTGGGACCACATGAGTTCTTTCACACAAATACACTACCTTTGAAGATAAATGATAGATTTATTTTCACATTGTCAAGAAAAAACGGGAATTGTCTGCATATGAGCAACACTTGGTCTTCCAAAGAGCCTCTTGGAGGAAGGGGTGATATTATATTTATAGATGAAATCCACAGATGTTGGAATGAAATTCCATAGGAATAGAATTATCTTTTCATGTTGATATCTTCTTTGATGCTGGAGTTTGGTCACGTGATACCTCTGGATTAACTTTGTCTTTGGTGCACAAAAGAATCATTTCATGCATAGATTCACACAAAACATCATGTTTGTAAACTACTATAATTTCTTTTGCACATGGGACTTTTTTGTTTCATCAGCCTCAGGATCATTTTTGGAATGGTACATCATGTTTGGCATGAAACTTTAATTTGCACGCATAATTTCATATTTGTGCGTACTTTCCAAAACATGCATGGAACCCCTTCATCTCCTCTGAGATGGTCCTTTGGGGTGGTCGGACAGATCATTTTTCCCAAAGCTGCCCGTTTGAGGCCCTAGATGATATTATGGTTCCAAAAAAGAGTAATGGTTTTTCCATTTACGATAAAGAGACAAAAAATAACATATTAAAGGAAAAAATTGTTATGGAATAAGATTGTTAAGCTTAGTTAATAGATGAAGAAGATAGTGGAATGATTGGTAAGCTTATGTATTGGGATTTTAGAATTATATTGTAAAGGTATTTTATGAATAATATTCTAGATCATATGAATCATGGAACATATATGGATTATTAATTAGTTGTTTTTCTTTAATTAATTGAAATTATATATTGAACGGTACCGATAACCAAAAAAAGTGATTTTGTGGAAAGATGGTATTTTTGGAAAACACATGATTGAGGTATATATAACCCTTAATATGTGGCCAATGTGGAGCAAATAATGTTTATTTTGTAAAAAGAGATTATCTGGACTAATGGGATAGTATTCGTAACCATGAAATTGATTAGTGATTTGATTACAATGTGATTTAAGACATATTTGATAAATTTTATTGCATTTTGGATTTAAGGAATTCATTCAATAGCAAGTAGTTTTATTTAAGGAAAAAATATAATGTTAATTTTTAGAACCAAGCATATTTTCATTAAGTTTTTATAGTAATATAGGTTATTACCATGTTTCCAAAGAATATATGACCAAGGTGATCACATATTAGGTATGTGACATTAAGAGCTATTTTTGGGGATTAATGTTAAGTTGATCGTAGTGAATTTCTTTCCAAAAAAGTGGGTATTGAATTTGGTTAGACATATCTTATAGGAGTTTTATTATAAAATACTTATAGATTGGATTAATTTAAAAATTTGGCATTGTTGTTGATGTTTTATAAATTAATGTATTCATCCATATTGGAGAACTTATGATAACCATTTAGGTTTTGGTTAATATCTAAATCTAATAGTAGTATCTTGTTATCATTTTTTATATTATGTGATCCATTATAAGTTTATCTTAGTACTTGAGGCATGAAAAAATCGTCACGAATATTAATAATTTTGAGCAAAGGGTTAGGTTGTAATGAAGATGGATTAAAGGATGAAATTACACTTATCAAGTAAGTATATATTCATATGGTATTAGTCTATATGTTAAAGTAATTCCTCAATACTAGTAAAATTACCTTAAGGAAAAAACACTTTTCCCTATAACCTTAAATTCTGACAAATTTATCTGCTTTTCCACATCTGTAGTTTACAGTTTTATGATTGTTAACTTTCTTGTGATCATTCACATTCTTGTAACAAATGATATATGGACATTAATTTTCATCCACATCCATATCTTCAATTACCACTAATGATCTCTTATTTGGAAACCTATTACGTGTAATCCCACATGACCTTTGTAGTTCCCTTTATATATTATCAAGAGAAAGTTTTATTAACCCTTATTTCGATGTGGGTTTCCAGAAAGAAATTTTCAAATGAAATACATTTGATTACCAAGCACAAATTTTTAGGCTGAAATTTATAGTGGGTACAATGTAACAACTTGATATTTTATGAAATTTATCTTTCAAATATATCTATCTTCTTTGATACCTTGTGTCAGATAGGACCTTGAGTTTAAGCGAACTCTGATAAATTATTTAAAATATAATTATTTAATCTTAGAAAATTTCTGTTAAATTTGATGGAATGAATAGGATTAACTAATTTATAAATTATATATAAATATCTTACTGAATATAAATACTTAGTAATTAATCACTTATTTTTTAGTATAGTCATTTTATTCTTCAAAAATATGTTTTCTTCACAAATGAATTTTTATAATTTTGTGAGAAAATATATAATTATTATTTTTAACTTTTATAAAATATATTTGATAAAATTAACTTTATTTTTTAATCAAAATATCAAAATTATCTTTTGGTGAAATTTTGGTATTTTTCTGAAATGGTTTATTTTTCAATGAATAGTGAAAAATACTAATTTTTATAAAACTATCATTTTATTTTCATATAAAGTATCATTATTTGTTTAATTTTATTTCAAAGTAACATAATTTTTATTTAATTATATATAATCTGATTAACTTCATATTAATCGTCATTATATATGATTTTTGTATAACTATATTTTTAGCTTAAAAATGCATTTTTCTAAAAACTATTTTTCTTTTCATTTTATGCATTTATGTTAAAATTAATTTTAAAAATTTAATATATTTTGAGAATAAGTAGGATCAACATTTTTAAATAGGACCCTTCTATTTTTGTTCAAAATGAAGAATAACTGTAGTAAAATTTATCACTTCGATAAAAGGAAAATCATGAAAATATATTTTTAAACTATGAAATAAGGCCATAATTATTCATACTAATTTTTATTAGATGAATATAATTTTACCCTTATCACCTTAGTATCATATTTGAGTTTTTTAATGTAAATTGTTTCATGAAAATTAATTATATATTATTTAAACCAATGAAATTAGAAAATATCACTCTCTTGGTTTTAAATATCATTTACGTGTTCACATTGGGACAAAAATTAGTTATGAATGAATATCAATATTAATTTTTTGAATATTTAAATTATATTCCTAATTTTAATTTACATATAATTTTTATGAATTAAATAATTACTTTAAATACTTACGTAATGCCAAAATTGTATTTATTCAATTAATGGAAAAATAAAACAAATTGTATTAAAATTATTTAAATTAATATAATTAGATAACATTAATGCGATCCAAAAATTTTATATCTAATCATAAAAGTTTAGGGATGTATTAAATGATATATTTCTAAAAAAAATTATTGATGTGTTTAAAGTCAAAGTAATGAATAGTATCTAAATTGAAAAAATTGATATTTTAGGAAAATAGTATTTTATTAAATAATTTAAAAATCATAAAAATATTAAAATATAAAAAATGGGATAATATAAGGTCTAAAATATAATATTATATTCATTTATATGACGTTTTTGGGTATTTTTTATGATATTTAATTTTTTATAAATTAATTTTTTAGAAATTACAAAAGATCCCCTCACCTCAATTATAAAAAGGCACCTCCTCTCTCACTTATTTACACGACATTAAGCCTTATATCTCGACCATAAATTATAAAATTCTCTTATAAACTTACTTATCCACATTATATAGGTGTTTGTCTTCTCAAAAAGAAAAACCCCATAGCCCTTAAGAGGAGATCCGAGGGAGTCGCCTCAAAAAAGAGGTAATCACCTTAACCGATCACTTTCTTTTTTATTCTCCGTTTACTTCCTCTAAATATTATATATTATTCATAAAATAATAACTTAACTATCCAAAATATTATTAAATTATACTTTGATTATGAAACTACCATTATCCATCCTCGTTTCATCAAATGGGATGTGAAAGTATCGCTCGTGTGTATATACGACTTACTGTCTCCATGTAGCAATACATTTCATTTTCCATCACCATATTTAATATATGGTTAATATGATGGGATTAAATTTTATATATTATATTTATGAAATAATTATTATTCTCAAATTATAATATCATATCTACCTTTTTTACCTTCCAAACTATTGGAAAACGATAATGTCACTCATGCATACATGTGCACCACCACCCCCATGAAGCGATGTGATTCATTTATAATTTTTATTTTAATTTATTGTTAAGGATTATTGATATTATGAATATATATTACTTATATGATATGATAATTATTTTCTAAAGATGAATTATTTTTTACCTTTCTTTCATTCCATCCTTTAAAATGTGAATACAAATTTTATGTGTACGTACGACTTATTATATCCTTGAATGGTGTAATTACTTTCCTATCAGGATTATTATGGATGAATTTATATATATATATATAATGAATATATATGATATAATAATAATTTAAATTATTTTTATATATATTTATAATAAATTTAAATTTATTATACAGGTGGTTAAAGAACATTCGAAGGAAGTCGGGCCTAATGTTAGAGATTTTCAACTCAATTTTATTTTTATGGGACACATGCCTTATACAATAAATCTTTATTTTGGGTGGTGTATATACTTCACATGAATATATTTTATTATTATTATCATAAAAATTTTGGGATATACATATGCATCTAAAGTTATTTCTTTCATGAGGCTTCTGATTCAAATGATATTAAAGCGGTAAGGGTTTATTTCATAATCACATCATTATTCATGATTTTTTATGTTTAAGTATATGATAGAGATTTTTTCTATTCCATGTCCATATTTTCACTAAATATTTTTCTTAATATTCTCATAAAAGTTTTGAAAATAGTTTTTACCCATGATTTACTTTTTACAAATTGGTTTGAAATGAATGTTTTTAATGTTTTCAAAATGAGGTACTTTATGAATTTTTTGACAAAAATATAGGAAAAATATGTTTTTCACTTATACAACATAAGAAAATTTTCCCACTATCATGATGCCTCAATTATTCTAATATTACTTTATAACTTTAAATATTTATTTTAAAATCATATTTTTTCCTTTATTTGTACATGGATTTTAAAAAAAAATGTTTTTAAAATGGAAAGGTTATTTTCTTCAATAATTATACCAAGTGATCTTTAAAATTAATTTTCCATATATTATTACATCATTTTATTTAATTAATATTTACTTTGGATATGATGTAAGGATTCCATGATTATTTTTTATTTAGATGTATTATGTTTATAGTGAAAATTTGAAATTTTTAGGAAGCTCATTTCTTTTCCATCGGTTATGCTATGATGAAATGTTTATTAAACCCATTTCCTTTAATGGGGTCTTATATAATGAATGATTTATGATCCTATGGTACACATACATATAGATTTTATTATGTGATGGGTGGTGCCTATATCTCCCTCTAATGCATTGGATAAATTTTTTTTTCTCATGAGAGAGTTATGGGAAATAAGTCAAAGTGCTTGATTTGTTATGGGGAACAAGTAAATGTGTCTGATTCTTTACAGGAAACAAGTATCTATTCCCGATATGATAGGCTTGGTATTTATCCTTGACATAAGAAATATTTTATATACTTATTATGATTCCACACACATTTATGGCCTGAACTTATGGTTCATGATCGAGTTATGATGATTTATCATTCTTATGATTCATGTCTTATGAACTGAAAACATTTATTCCATGACACTTATTTATGATCCATGATATATTGGGTGTGAAATTTTAAAGTTTTGATAGCATAACCTTATTATTATCTTATACTTTCATATGATCATCGTTTGACATATCTCAAGTTTACCCTTACTGAACATCTGATCTCACCCTTTGTTATGTTTCCATTCCCTAGGTTATGAAGAAAGGGTTTATATAGGGTATGTATATGAAGAGTTGTAAATGGGATTATCTTTATGGGAGATATTTAATATCATTCATGAAATAATAAGATTGTGTATCTAGTATCCAAAGACACTAAACTTATATATTCCTCTCACATATTTTTAATACATTTTATTAAATATTCATCCATTAAGATGTAATATTTATGTATGAAAAGTCCGGGTCATTATATACATGGGAGGATGGGTTAAAAATTTATAGTGAAAACCAATCCTTGTTTCAAGGTGTTTTCCCTTTAGTTCAACTATTAGTTTATCACCCACTATATAAAATAACAATTTGAAAAAAATGATGATCATACCACTCTTATTATATAATTTATGTCAAGCTTCATGGTTAATTTCATTAAGAATTTTTTTTCATGATCACTTTAATCTGTGAATTAAAAACCATGAATGATAAAACAAAAATAAATTAGATTATGCATGAACATTATCTAATACATGGTTAATCACATAAGTAAATCCACTTAATATTAATAAGAATGTATTATAGATAAAGTGGGGTATTTATTCATAAGTATTAGAATCCCTCAACCATATATATTAAGTTAGTATAGCCTTTCACTAATTGGGTAGGAATCAAAATATAGTTTAAAGGGATTAGTGTAACTTTGCTGGGGTGCTTTCATTTATCAGGGAAATTTTATCTTGAGTTTTGGGTTGACTTAACCTACTTCGAAATAAGTGTTGATCGTTTCTCTAAGACATATCTCAATTGGTAGTAAATTTGTTGAGTAAATCCAAATTTAGGATTTCAATATTGGGGAGTCCACTCAATAGATCAATGATCTTTAATCTAAAGTATTTGGAATGTTTTGCCTACCTAAATACCTTCAAATATCTTGACATGGCTCTGTATGGATTATTAGAAGGGGAATATGGATCTCGACCAAGAAAATATCAAAGAAACCAAATATTTCGATACTAATGGTGAGGGATATTAGGTTTAAATAAAATAGTAGGATATTAATCAATTTAATTTTTATTATAAAATTTTATAAATCAGATAAAGTAATAAAATTTTACTCTTCTTAATTAAATAAATTATAATACACATGATTTTAACCATTTAATTTTCATCCATACTTGAGAATGATAACCTTCTCACTAACAAAGATTTTGAATTATATTAAAGTAGTTTTCATGTTATTATATGCCATTAAATGAGAATTTATATAATAGAAAACCCCATTCCAGAAGCGCATGGATAAGAGGACTTTGAGAAAGAATTATATTTATACATGAAACATTTATATGATTCCATATATGTCATGTGTTTCATGTTATCTTCCATATACAATGATATTTTAAAAAGATCTAAGGATACCGATACATATAGAATGATGTCTCACCTTCATGATCTCTATAAAGAGAAGGTGAGACAATAGAGATATGAGATATAAGATGCATTGTTCACTTGAAATCATAATGATTCAAATCTAGATGGGACATATGTATTCAATATGATTGGCTATATAAATCACTTAGACATATTGGGGATTAAATTCCCGAATGATCTATGTATAGATATCGTTCTTTCCTAACTAATTAAATCATTCTATATTTTTATTGTGAATTACAACATGATAAATATTGGGAAGAATCTTATAGAATATTTTACTCTCATTCACCATGTTTACAATGAAATTGGGAATGAATATCCCACAACCATAATGGTGAATAAGAAAATTAAGAATAATGAGAAGGGTCCCAAGTCTCACTCCAAGTCTAAGGCCCCAAAGAATCTTCCTTCCAATAAGAAGAATATTAAATTGTAGGAAAAAGAAAAGGAATTAATTTAATTTTTATGCGGAAATCTAGGACACTAAAAGAATAAATACACCCATGAGAAAGGATAACCAAAGGAGTATTTTTTATAGTGTGTAAACTTTCTATATCTACACACTGGGTATTAGATATAAGTTTTGTTTATAATATTTATTTCTAAATGTATGAACCATGTAGATTTTGAAATGTTTCTATAGGATAGGTGGATCTTCAACCAGTTATGGGAGCATGACTCACTATTTTGGCCATAGGAGACTTACACCATTCCTTTCTAGCTAGAATGATTTTGGTTTTAAAGTACAATTATTTTATACCAAGTGTTACTAAGAACTTTTTTTTTCTTTCCTTTATATGTATGGATTTATTTTCAAATTTAGAAATTCATAATGAATATTTTATGTATATTTAATTTTTTATGGTATGGCATAACTAAATAATAATCTTTATGTATTAAATTAAAAAAAAACAAGTATTAGTAATAGATTATGAGTCATGATTTCATGACTAATATAACACCTTATTTTAGAATTACCATATTGGTCATTTAAATGACAAGAATCTAAAAACCCACTAACAAGATGGTTATTAATACTATTTTGAGATAAGACCACTTGAAATATTTCATACTTGTTTGTAAGGAAAAATGACCAAACCGCCACTTGGTGGACTTGATGAAAGGACCACAGAGTTTATAGGATTAGTACACAGTTATGTGTGTATACATTTTCTAGTATAATTTATAGGTGGATATTCATTCTTTATAACTTTAACTAATAGCTTGATTAGATGTGGATATGTCTACTTGATGATATATAAGTCTGAGGCCCTTGAGAAATTCAATGTTTTCAAGAATTAAGTAGAGAATAAACACAGTAATAAGCTAAATATGATTTAATCTGATTGAGGTGGTGAATATATTAACCAAGAGTTTATCTATTTTTTATAGTATTTTGGGAATCTATCCCAACTCACTCCACCTTATACACCAAAGTGTAATGGTTTTAGTGAAAGGAGGAATCGTACCTTTCTTGACATGGTAAGTTTTACGATGATTCATGAAGATATTCCATTATCCTTTTCATGATATACATTTTATGATATAGTATTCTATATAAAATTTTTACCAACTAAAGAAGAAAATATAATTCTATATGATTTAATGTATAGAAGAAATTCAGGTTGCCTCGCACGCATGTATGTGGATGTGAGGTGTTTATTAAGGCCATTGTAAGAAATAAACTAGCATCCTAAGGATTGTGGGATAAAGATTGAGTTTGATGAAGTTGATGCTCAAGATATACAAGAGTTAGTACATGAACCCATTACATAGGCCCCCATGGAATAAGTTTTTATTGGAACACAAGTACTACATAGTATTACAAAATAGGTAAGTGAACAAAAATGATATGGATTTCTAGTTACTGAATATGGTGACTCATTATTAATTAAAAATAATGATCCTATCTCCTAAAATATCTAGTAGATATCTCATAAACTACAAGATGGAAAGAATACATGAATTTTGATATGAATTCAATGTATGAGAACATAGTTTGGGTTCTATAAAATCCTTTATTTTAAGTAAACCTTGTTAGGTATAATTCGGTACTCGAGAGAAAACTATACATGGAAGGTGAAGTAAATACCTACAAGACATGACTAGTGGCTAAAGTGTTTAAATTGTGTCAAGGAATTGAAAATGATGAAATATTTTCTCTATTTTATATGTTCAAATCCATTAGAATCTTAATTATTATAATATCTTACCATGACTATAAAATTTTGTAGATGTACTTCAAAAAAAACTTTCATGAATGAGAACATTCAGGAATATGTCTATATGACACAAACAAAAGGATTTGTGACTCTATGGAGTTCCAAAAAGGTATACAAGTTATGTAGAACCATTTATGGATTGAAGAAATCATCTAGGTCATGGGACATTTAATTTGATGAAGCTATATAGTTATCTGGTTTCATAAAGAATGAATATGGTCCATGTATTTAAAAGCGGTTTAGTGTGAGTGTAGTAATTATCTTAGTAGTATATGTTGATGATATATTACTTATTAGAAATGATGTACTAGTATTAAAGTCAGTTAAATACTAGTTAAAAAATTCTTCTCTCTAATGGAATTATATGAATTGGTCTATATTTTAGGTATCAATATCATTCGTGATAAATCAAAGAGGCTTCTTCGACTCAGTTAAGGTATGTACATTGACCAGATACTAACTAGATTTCGTATGGCCTGAATGGAATGAAGGCCTTTTTTTTATTTTATTTTATTATGGATAATCCCCCTTTTAAGGGTTGAAGGGGAACTCTTAAATAGATTTAGTTTGGAAACATCCAATGGAGGATTGGTTCAAATATCACACAGTATACAGCTTTCCAATAATGTTATTTATTACAGGAACACATGAGGAGAAAGAGATAATGAGTAATATATCATATGTTTCTTTGATATGATCAATAATATATACTATATTATGTACTGGGATAAATGTTTCTTATTCCATGAGTATAGTATCAAAATATCATGTCTATCAAGGTGAACATCATAGATATGTTGTTAAGGTTATCCTTAAGTATCAGAGAAGAACTTAGGATTTGTTCCTGGTGTATATAGGACATGAAGATCTAGTTTTTATGGTTTATACTAATTATAGCTATCAAACTACTTATAATGATATGAGGTTATAGTCATGATATTTCTTTGGTCCCAATGGTGGATTTGTGAACTAGAATAGTTCAAAGAAGCTATTTATCACTGATTCTATAGGAGAGTTTGATTATATAGTGGATTCTGATTCATCCAAAGAAGCTATTTGGATTTGACAATTTTTCTAATAACATGATATGGTACCTATTAATAAAGACAATATCACATTATATTGTGATAATACTACAGTGGTGGCTCTTGTAATGGATACAAGGTCAAACCAATGAGAAAAGAACATACTGTAGAAGTATCACCACTTGAGGTACTTTTTAAGAGGGGTAATTTTGTAGTGAGTAGAGTTTACATAAAATAAAATGTGTTGGAACCCTTGAATAAATATTTATCCGAAAAAATAAAGAATATCATGTGATTATATGTGAATTGATGGTTGTTATTAGTTGGATATGGTGAAAGTGGGATTCAATTAGATTTGGTGACCTGGAACCAAATGATGTGTAATTTATTATTAATTTTATTATTTTTGAATATTGATAAAATTATTATCACTTAATGATTGTTCTTATTCATGAAATAGTATGAGATAATGTTTTAATATTAACTCTCACACTGAAAGGTCAAAATAGTTCCCCAATATGATGAGACCCTAAAAGTTCCATGATAGTATTCTTAAATATATATTATATATCCAGATGATATCAATTGTTGTTATAAAAATGATATAGACTATAATTTTTAGATACTCATAGGACTTTGAGGTGCCTTCTCATGGTGTATTCCCTTGATAATTTATAGTGTAAGAGATTACAAGAATTCGACTCGCCAACAAGAAATCCAAATTTATATGTTTCATTGGATGTTACTATATAAAAATGTGTGTATTGCTCATTATACAAAATTATTATTATTAATAAATATTATTAGTCCTTCATATTGATGTATTGATGAATATAGTGGTGACATATATTCATGATGAAGTGGGATACATTGGGTTCTTCATGAGTAATATTACATTAATGAATAATGCAAGAGATGATTTTTGCATTGTGTTATTTAACAGAATTCGATAGAACATTCCCTTTCATGGTAATGAAACAACATAAATAAATCCATTTCCATGGTGTTCTGTGGGTAGTTTAATTTGTTTAAATTCAAATAAAGAAACCTTGAGCATATAGGTTGATGACAACAACATGTAATCTTCAATATTTGAGATATCATGATAAATGAATTATATTACATAGTAAAAATTTGTATAAGGTTATATTTCATTGAAATATTTACTTCTTTCTCTATGGGTGTCTTGGGGTGTTGATAGATGTTATCCTTAGACTTTGGGTGGACCCGTCTAATGCCACTAAGAAAGAGGCCAAGAGGATCACACACTAAGTGTAGCTGGAATATCAGTTAAATAATATTATTATTTATTATTTAACATGATGGATAAATATTATTCCCATGTGTGGTTTAATAATTATTCATGTTTTATTGATTTTATATATTCTTTCACTATTTATTTGAGTAAATAATTTTTTAGAAGAATATCTAATAAATTTTCATTTTTTTCTTAATGAATATAATATTAATTTATTTATTAGAAGATAATGTAGTTATACTTATTTACAAAATAAATAGTCATTATACATGGCCTAAAAAATATAGTATATGAATTGAAAATAGGTTTTAAAGGTATGATAAAAAATAATATAAATTAAATATAGTTTTTTAAAAAAATTAAAAAATATTAAAGAAATCATATTTAATTAATTTTTTGGTATTTATGTATGTAAAAAAATAATAAACGTTTTATTATTATAGACTTGGGGTTTTTTAGATATTAAGAAAAATAATAAGCGCACAAATACAATTATTATTTTCTATCCCTGGAACTATTTAAACCAAATTATATTATTTCCAACCCTAAGGGTATCTATTGGTTTTGGTTGGGCACAAAGGCTCTAGATAATTATCTCAAACCCTAACGATCCCCTTTCTAAGAATGATCTCAAGAATGGAGAGCTATCCTCATCTACCACCCCAATCATTTCTTGAGATATAAAGTAGAATCCTTCTTAGAAGTGATTCTCAGGGTGATCTAAGATGAATGACATAAGTGTTAGGATCTTCCATGATAACACATAGAGATTCCTATGGATACCCTCTGAGGTTCATGGTATACATGTTTATTACCACTTGAGAGAATATATACTTGATTTATGTGACACAATGACAACAAAACATAGAGACGTTGTCAAATTATAAGTCCCCAACCTTAAACATTACATAATCTTTAATTATGTTAATAATTCACATTGAGGATCTTATCAAGTTTAGAGTTTTATAGAATTAGGTCATAACTGTTACATTATATCTCAAATATTACAAAGTAGACAATTATAATCAGTATCCATTTTTTCAAAAAATAAGAACTCTTAAAAGAAAATAAGAATTGTTTTCTTGATATAAATCTTCTTGAATTCTTCATTTCTTTTACCCTTCCTTATATCCGGTGAGAAACATTTCAAAAACATTTTATGAGCCTAAAAAGCTCAGTAAGGGTTATAAAACAAGGAAATAAAACATTAATCAATCAATATATACAAGTCAATGAAATCATACTTTTCAATATTTAACATACTACACAAGATCATAAGATTTATTAATAACAAATGGAAATCATAAATAATAAAGGTAACTTGTGGTATCCATAAGATACTTATGTTGTATCTTTCACAGCTACGTAGGAAATTACATTTTCAATACCCATCATAGTATATTCCATAAATCTCTTAGGAGAAACATTAATTTTAACCTCTGTCACATTACCCAATTCATTGGAGAGTTATCTTGGGCTCACCTACCCTAGGATTTTCATAGAACCACCTGTATACGTAAAAAATACCCAAGAACCATAACATAATCATAACACATGAACAAGCATGAAGGAAAGATAACATTTCCACATTGAAATCACAATATAACATTTCAATATATTGACGTAATAAATCGATTAAAAAACCATTTTCAATACCAAAATACATAAAAAGAGTATATGGTATTTATTTTCCTTTACAAAACATTATGTCTTGTTAAAGAAGCCAAATATCAAATAATGTTTGCGGTGGCAGAAAGGTCATTATCACCGCCTACGTTAAAAAGAATCATTATTTTTGTAATTTAGTAAAACTTTTCATATATAAAAGATTCCATTTTAATTAAATTAAAATTAAAAGGGGGTTATAGTGGTTATACACCACATAAATTAATTTCATGTATAAATCAAAGTATGCCTCATTGAAAGGAGAGTGAGACCAAGTCCCTTACCCCATGTCCTACTTGACTCGTTCATTATTTAATATCCGGATTAATAAACTAAAGTTAATTTATAATTGTTTAAGAACCTTTTTCAAGTTTATAATTTATTTTTTATTACCTATTACCACGTTATAAACATTATATAATCATTTAAGTTAATAACGGTTGTTTTGTCGATTTTTGGTACTTGAGTCAAAAATAAACTTCTTATAATTACAAGTTTTCCTTGTGGTAAGAGTTACATTATCTCCATAATTATATTGATGATTTAGATATCATATATATAATATATATCCAATATATATATGTATTTATAATATTATATAACATTTGTAGATAAGAAATGAAATGCACCGTTCATGGAGATGGTAAGTTGTACGTACGCATGAACGCTAATTTCATTTCAATTTCATATTTAATGGAATACAAACTTAATGATAAATAGGTATATAATAATTACAGTATAATATCATATATAATTTTAGTAACTCTATCCTTTATATGTTCCACATATGGTATGAATGATTCATATCACATTAAGGGGGCGGTAGTTCACACTTCCTCAAAGGAAATTATCGCATTTACCCATTATGGAAACCATAAAGGTATGATATAAATGAAAAAATAAATAAGAATAGATACAATATAAATATAATATATATCACATGTAAACACAGTTCTATCTTAATGGACACCATAAGAGGCAGTAGGAGATAATTTAACAATCATCGTTTCGTGAGGCGGTAGTTCAACGTCCACAGAAACAGTATGTTCGTATCCATTAAATTGAGGAGTGTGAATGTTTAGTTATAATAATAATCATAAAAACAACCTATTATGTATAATATAATAGTGTTGTTATAAAACAATGTAATAAATTGTGTTTAGGGGGTTGTAGAAAGAAAATAAAAGAAAGGAACTCAAGAGAATACATTACCTTTAAATTGGGTAACTCCCTTTGGTTTGAACCAAAAGGCTTTCTTGAATTGCCTTCGGCCTAGGGGAAGTCTTCTAGGACTAAGATAGGGATGTTGGTAAATTATTTTATCAGGTTTTGGCAGAGACTAAGGGCTTTAGAGGTGTATGTAATGGGTTATAGGTGGTGGACTTTTACAAGAGGGAGGATGGTCTCTTTAGGAAATTTTGAAAGTATTATTTTATTATAAAAGGATTTCCATTTTCAAAAGGTCCAAAACTTATTTAATTCAAATATTAGGTAAATATATGTATAAATACAATCATACAATAATAATTTTATAGGTTTTGGATATTTTTTTAATCCTTATCCTTTTTCTTTAAATCTTTGTTAACTTTTTTAACTTTTACCATGTCCTCTTATATATTCATACTATATGGTTAATATATTTAATATAAAAATACAAGTGATCAAAAATGGATAATTTATGACATTTTTAACATTATTTAATTCATTTTTCCAAATCTTAGATTTTTAGGATTATTTTATCATTTAGTAAAAAATTAATTGTTTTAAAAACTCATTTATGTCAATTTATAAATTATTTATACCCAGACTTTTACAAAATCAATAAAAACATGATAATTTTGAAAACGATTTATTAATTGAAATATAAAATTCATTATTACCCATAAAATTCTTGGTTGAAATAAAAATGTTCAAAATAAATTTATTTTAATATTTATAATATAATTTATTTGAATTTTTTTATTATTGTAGCAATTACTTCCTCACCATTATGTCATAATTAAATTTTTTTATATAATGTCTAAAAGTTCTAAATAAAATAAAATGATTTAGGAAATATTTTTCTCTTTAAAATGAATATTTATAGTCAGATATATCACTTATATAACCCCACATACAATTTTTTTACTAAAAGATACAAGTTTATGTTATTTTTGTCCACACTTTAAATTAATTAATATAAAATGTCTTTATCGATCCCAAGTGGATCCATGTGGTCCCGAAATCGACCCAAGGATGCCCATGGTCGGATATGTATCATCCAATATGTTTAGAACAAGTTTAAGGGTAATTTAATATTATTATAATAATATTTTTTACCCTTATTTACTAGATTTACAATTTACCATGGTAAATAAAATATTTACTGAAGTAAATATTTATAATGTATAAAAATAAAAATTTACCTATTTACAAAAATTGGACCTCCTGATTATAAATATGGAATCCATTTTTCCCAATTCAAAACACATAAGTTTTTGAGATAAATTTAAAATTAATTCTCATTGTCAAAACAAAAAGCGTGTTTTTAAGAAATAACAACTATCAAAATATTTACCACTGTTTATGTCCAATTTAAGAGTGAAATTACTTCCAATGACCAACATTGAATTAAATAGTAAAAATATAATCTAATTAAAATTTAAAACCAATTAAAAGAATAATCTAACTATATAAATAAATAAGATTAAAAGCCAGTTTTTAATTAAAATGCAATATTTTTCACTATTCATTAAAAAAATGAACTTTATCAGAAAAATACCAAAATATCATCCAAAGTAATTTTTTAAGTCCTGATTCTAAAGAAGAATTTTAATTTTTCAAATAGAATATATAAAAGTGACAAAAACTATATTTAAAAAGGGTTCTCCATTAAAAGGTGGTAAATTGGCCTTTAAAAGAATATTAGAGTATTTCATGCTTAAAATTGGATTCATTCACATTTTAAGCCTCTAACTGTTATTGGATAAATGTAAAAACATTTAACAAACATGTATAATAATATTGTAGTTAGTTTTTCTCATTCTCTCCAATACAAAGGCTATGCGTTAACCACCATTTAAAATAATATTATTAATATATTATTTTTTGGTATAACTCAACATTGTGTGCGACGTAAGATTTCAAAGAAACTTGTTGTTGCATATCGAGTATTCCATCAAACAAAGAATCTCCGTTAAAGTAAAATTAATATTTAATTCATAAATATTAATTAATATGAAAAATCTCATACTCTTTATTTACCCGGGATGTTACATCCTTCTCCTCTTTTGGAAATTTTGTCCTTGCAATTTTATTCACTTATCCAATAAATGAGGGTATTTATCCTATGTAGAATTTTCAGATTACCTTGTTTCCCCTTAAACCATATGATTTTTTCAAAAAACATTTAACTGATGAATTACCTTATTCCTTAAAACTTTCTCTCTTCGGTCAAGAATCTAGACTTGTTGTTCCTTATAAGAAAAATTCGTTTCCAACTGAACTACCTATGAAATCAAAACATGGGATGGATACGACATATACTTTCTCAATATTGAAACATGAAAAAAATTATGTACCTGGGATAAAATTGGAGGTAAATAAACTTTTTATGCAAATGATCCAACTTTCTCCAGGATTATATAGGGTCCAATGAACCTCAAACTCAACTTTCCTTTCTTACCAAAACACATCACACTTTTCAATGTAGAAAATTTGAGAAAGACATCATCACCTACCTCAAATGAAAGATCCTTCTCAATTTATCTGTATAACCTTTCTGACTTCTTTGAGCTATTATTATGTGCTTCTAAATCAATTGAACTTTTTTTCCATATCTTCTACCAATTCTGGTCCCATAAGTTTCCTTTCACCTACTTCATCCCAAAAAGATGGAGTTTGACACTGCTTTCCATATAATGCCTCAAATAGAGACAACTATATACTAGAATGAAAACTATTATTATAAGAAAATTCAACCAAAGAAAGATGTTGGTCCCATCATCCCTGGTAATCCATTGAGCAAGATCATAGAATATCTTCCAATGTCTATGTTTTTTGTTCTGACTGCCCATCTGATTGTGGATGAAAAGTTGTACATAAATTTAATTCAGTACCCAATGTATTCTGAAGGCCTTTCCAAAAGTTAAAAGTAAACCTGGGATCATGATTAGATATAATAGAGAGGGGAACTCCATGCAACCTAACAATCTCTTTAACATACAACTGTGAATGTTTATCCAGAGACAAATTATCTCGAATAGGAAGGAAATGAGAAGATTTAGTCAATCGATCAACAATAACCCAGATTGTATTATTACCTCGATATTTCTTTGGTAATACCACAAAAATGACTTAGGATATATTTTCCTATTTCCACTCTGGCACTGATAAAGGCTGAAGCAACCCATTTGGTAACTGTATCTCTGCTTTAACCTGTTGACAATTCAAACACTTAACAGTAAAGTCAGCAATATCACTTTTCATTCCATCCCACCATTAATACTCCTGAATATATCTATACATATTAGTATTGATGGGATGAATAGAAAAAGGAGAACTATGAGCTTCACATAACAACTCATTATTAAAATATGAATCACGAGGCACACAAAATCTCTTCCTAAATCTAAAAATACAATCATTAGAAATGTTAAAATCATGCAACTTACCCTTATGAACCAACTATAAATTTTTCTGAAACTCACTATCTTCCTTATGTGCATTCTTAATACTGATTGATAGATATGATTTCACTGACACCTGAAACAAAACAGTGTAATTTTTTGCACCAACAACTTCTATTCCAAATTTCAAAAAATCTTTAATCAAAGGATCGTGTTCCAAACGTAACATGGTTAATGTAGAATTATTTTTTAACTCAAAGCATCCACCACTTTATTTTTCTTTCCTGGATGGTAATGAATTGTGCAATAATAATCCTTGATTAATTCCATCCATCTCATCTCTCTCATGTTCAATTATTTCTGAGTAAATATATACTTCCAACATTTGTGGTCAGTATATATTTCACATTTTACTATATACAGATGATGCCTCAAAATTTTTAAAGAAAAAACAATAGAAGCTAATTTCAAATCATATGTAGGGTAATTTAACTCATGAGGTTTCAACTGACATGATGCATAAGAAATTACATGATCATTCTGCATAAGGACACAACCATGTACTTTCAATGAAGCATCACTGTAGATAAAAAACTCACCATTTCTGGATGGTAGTGCCAAAACTGGAGCATTCACCAAAATTATTTTCAATTCCTGAAAACAATCATCAAATTATTTTTTTCCAAATAAACATAACAACTTTTCGAGTTAACTTAGTCATTAGACTAGATAACTATGCAAACTTTTCAACAAACCTCTGGTAATAACCTTCTAAACTAAGAAAACTACAGATCTCAGTGATATTTTTGGGTCTTATCCATTCTTCAATAACTTTTGTTTTAGAGATATCAATAGTTATTCAACTTTTTGAAATAATATGACCAAGGAATGAAATTTTTTGTAACCAAAATTCACACTTGCTGAATTTCCCATCAGTTTCTTTTCTTTTATGGTTTGCAAGACAACCCTTAAATGACTTTCATGTTCCTATTTACTTTTGGAATAAACCAAAATATCATCAATAAACAAAACCACAAACTTATCCAAGAACTCACAAAAAATTCTATTCATAAGATCCATGAGTACAACAGGTGCATTGGTTAACCCAAAAGGCATAACAACAAATTCATAATGGCCATATCTTGTATGAGACCTAATATTTGGAATGTTTTCTTCCTTTACTTTCAACTGATGGTACCCCGACCTCAAGTCAATCTTCAAAAAATACCGAGAACCCTAGAGCTGATCAAACATATCATTGATATGAGGAAAAGGATACTTATTATTAACAATGATGTTATTCAACACTCTATAATCAATGAAAAGTCTCATTGAACCATATTTCTTTTTTAAAAAATATAGGAGCACCCCATGGTGATGTGCTTCGTCGAATGAAACCTTTATCTAATAACTTCTGCAATTTATTCTTTAACTATAAAAGTTAAATTTGAGGAATTCAATAAGGGGGTTTTAAAATTGGATTAGAATCAGGAACTAAGTAAAAAAGTAAATTCAACTTTCTGATCTAGTATTATACGAGGCAAATCGTCAATAAAAACATCATGATACTCATTTACCATTGGAACATCATTTATCCAAACAGTTCCTTTGTTTTTAACAGTATGTTCAATGTAACATTCATTTCCATATTTTACTCGTTTCTTAGCTTCCTGATATGTTATCTAAAGTAAGGGTTCATTCTTGTACACAAACTGAAATTATTTCTGAAAATAAACCTATTTAGCTCTACAGTCAATCTTAGCATGATAAACGAAAATCCAATCCATACCCAAAACAACATCAAACTCTAATAGAGGAAAAACAATAAGGTATGCAGGTAGATTATTTCAACACACAAGGACATGGAGGTTCTTATAATTTCATTTTGTCTCAAAATTTCCTCCCATGGTTTTTACCATAACTTCAAGATTCATATATTGAGATGGAATTCCCAATTAACTAGAAAACTTCTCCGAAATGAAAGAATGTGTAGACCCCGAATCAAACAACACATTAGCTTAATCTGAATAAACAAACAGTGTAGCTGATACTAATTCATTTGATGGCCCAACATCTGCTGAAGTAGTTTGCAAAGGATTTCACCACCCCTTCCTACTTTTAGTATGATTGTTTTCCTTCATTTTTGTTCTTTATTGGACTCTCATTTTCATAATGACCTATTTCATTACACTTAAAACCTTTTACTTACTGTAAATCCGAGGTTTTCTTACCATTACCCGGATCTTTTTCAATGAAATTAAGAGCCTTATGCCCCATTTTACCACATTGGTAGCACATTCTAGAATTCAAAAGACATAACCTAGGGTAATTTTTACCACAATTTTCACAGATTGTAAACTTAAGTTTCTTACCATTAGACTTTTTTGAATAGTTCTTCCCTTTTGTCTTCCACCTCATCCGCTTATTCTATTGTTTTTCAAAGAACACCTGATTATCAAAAAATCAATTTCTACCTTCTCTACACATTGAAAAAGTTTTTAATAACTTTGAACTCCTGAGAAGCTAAATCCCTTTGATACATTTTATTTAATCCTGGGTAAAACTGATTTATTTTACTATCAAGATATTGTATGAAATTTGGAGCATACCTTTCTAGTCGAGTGTATTTTGCTTCATAAGCAGCCACTGAGTCATCCTCCTTCCTCAATTCTAGGAATTGTTTTTCCATCCTTAAATGAACAACCTTAGAAAAATATTTCCCAATAAACATACCTTTGAATTAATCCAAATCAAGAACATCAATCTCCTCATTATCCCTGATATTTTTCACCATTTACCAACACTGATCGGCTTCACCTTAAAAATGGTAAAAAAATACTAACCTTTTGATGTTCTGAACACCCCATGACATCAAAAATCTTCTTCAGTGCTTTAATCCACCATTCAGCTAGCACAGGGTTAGATGATCCTCTGAAAGATGGGGGATGTTGCCTCATGAAATGCTACACTTATGAATGATTCATTTGTGGTTGATCTGACTGATCTCGTGCATGGATACCACCACCATTTATACCCTGAGTCAATTGTGCCATCACTGAAACAAACTACTCACTTCCGATTCCGACCATCTCATGTTGCTGATTTGGAAGGTTGTTTTGATCTTTATTTCATCCCATCATAGTCGCCATGTTTCTTCTGTGGAAAACCATTCTAAACACATAAATATTTTAGGTGAAGAAACATGGTAATATATAAATACCATATCATTTTAAAATTATCGTAAATTAATTTAGGGATATTAATTTGACAATACCCTAACTCCAAAAGTTATTTAAACTGACCACTGATATCAACTATAAGGCCCCAGCCTTAAACATTACATAATCTTGAATTAAGTTAATAATTCAAATTGATGATCTTATCATGTTTAGTGTTTTAGAGAATTAGGCCATAACTATTACATTACATCTCCAATATTACAATGTATACACTTCTACTCAGTGTCTATTTTTTCATAAAACAAAAAACTCTTAAAATAAAATAAGAATTCTTTTCTTGATATAAATATTCTTGAATTATTCCTTTCTCTTACCCTACATTATATCCTATGAAAAACTTTTCAAAAACCTTGGATGAGTATAAAAAGATCAGTAAGGTTTATAAAACAGGGAAAAAAATTATTCCATCAATAGATACAAGTCAATGAAATCATAATTTTAAATCTTTAACACACCACACAAGATCATATGATTTATGAATAAAAAATGAAAATCATAAATCATAAAGGTAACTTGTGGCATCCATAACATAATTACGCTGTAGCTTTTATATCTACATAGGGAATTTAATTTGGAATACCCATCATAGTATAGTACCTAAATATATTAGGAGAAACATTAGTATTTACCTCTATCACGTTACCCAATGCATTAGATAGATATCTCGAGCTCATCTGCCCTAGGTTTATCATGGAACCACTCGTATACATAAATAATGACCAAGAACAATAACATAATCATAATAAATGGACAAGCAGAAAGGAAAGATAATATTTCCACATAGCAATCACAATATAAAATTTCAATATATTGACACAATCAATCCATTATCAAAACAATTTTCAATACCAAAATATGAAATAAATTATATGTTATTTATTTTTCTTTTAAAAACATTACGGCTTGTTAAGGAATCCAAATATCAAATAATGATCGTGGTGGCATAAAGGTCACTGTCACCACGTAGATTAAAAAACATTATTTTTGTTGTTTAGTAAAATTCATTGTAGATTAAAGATTCCCTTTGAATGAAATTAAAATTAAAAGGGGGTTATACACTATATAAATGAAATTCATGTAGAAATCAAATTATTTCTCAATGAAAGAAGATAGAGATGAAGTCCCTTCCCTCGTGTCCGACTTGACACGTCCATTCTTCAATATCCTAAATAATAAACTAAATTTAATTTCTAATTTCTTAAGAACATTTTTCAAGTTTATTATTACTTTTATATTACTTATTACCACATTATAAACATTATATAATCATTTAAGTTAATAATGGTCGTTTGGTACTTGAGTCAAAAATGAACTTCTTATAATTACAAGTTGTCCATGTGGTCAAAATTCCATTATCTCCAAAATGATATTCATGATTTAGATATCATATATATCATATATATCCATTATATATACATATTTATAATATTATATAACATTTGGAGATAATAAATGAAATGCACCATTCATGGAGACAGTAAGTCAAACGTACGCATGAATGCTACTTTTATTTCTACTTCAAATTTAATGGAATGAAAACTTAATGATACATAGTTATATAATAATTATAGTATAATATCATATATAATGTTATGAATTCCATCCTATATACATTCCACCTATATTATAAATGAGTCATATCACTTTGAGGGGGCGGTAGTCCGTACTTCCTCAAATGAAATTATCGCATTTACCCATTATGGAAACCATAAAGGTATGATTTAAATGAAAAAATACAGAAGATAATATATAAATTTAATATATATCACATATAGATATAGTGAAATCATAATGTCCACTATAAGATGTGGTAGGATATAATTCAACAATAGTCGTTTCGTGAGGCAATAGTTTGTCATCCACAAAAACAGTATGTTCTTATCCATTAGATGAAGGTGTGTGGATGTGTAGTTAAAATCCTCATCATAAAAACAACCTAGTTTATTTAAGATAATATAGTTGTTATAAAATAATGTAATAAAGATATTTTAGGGGGTTAGAGAAAGAAAATAATAGAAAAGAACTTGAGAGAATATGTTACCTTTAAATCGGGTAACTCACTTTGGTTTGAACATAAAGGCTTTCTTGAATTTCCTTCTTCCTAGAGTAAGGATTATAAGAGGAAGATAAGTATTTTTGGAGCTTCTTGGAGAAGATTTTGGATGATCCATGGGGCTTGAGAGGTGTGTGTAATGGGTTAGAGGTGGTGGCCTTTTATAAGAGGGAGGATGGACTCTTTATGAAAGTTTGAAAGTATTATTTTATTTTAAATTATTATTGGTTTCAAAAGGTCCAAAATTGATTTAATTAGAATATAAGGTACATCTAAGTCGAAATAAAATCATCCAATAATAATTGGATATGTTTTTTATATTTTTTTAATCCTTATCATTTTTATTTAACCGTTTGTTAACTTTTTATACTTTTACCATATCCTCTTATGTATTTATACTATAGGGTTAATATATTTACTATAAAATTGAAAGCAACCCAAATGGTTTATTTATAAAATTTTTAACATTTTTAAGTCATTTGGACAAATATTATATTTTTAGGTTTATTGTATCATTTAATAAAGTATTAATTGATTTAAAAACTCATTTATGATAATCTATAAATTATTCATATCAAGTCTTTACAAAAATAAATAACAACTTGATTATTTAGATAAAATTTTATTAATTAAAATATAACAAGTAATTATTACCCCTAAAATTAGTGGATGGCATAAAAGGTTTCAAAATAAATTTATTTTAATATTTTCAATATAATATATTTTATTCCTTTATTAAGGAAGCAAATAATTCATCACCATTGTGTCATTATTAAATTTATTTTTATAATGTCTAAAATTATAAATAAAATTCAATGACGTAGGAAGTCTTTTTATATTTATAATTAATATTTATAGTCTAATATAGAACTTATATAACCCCATATTCAATTTTTTACTAAAAGACAAATGTTTATGTTATTTTTGTCCTAACATTAAATTAATTAAAATAAAATGTTATTATCCATGCCAAGTGGCTTCATGGGGTCCCAAAATAAATACAATGATGCCCATGGTTTGATATATATCATCCAATAGGGTTATGACAAGTTTAAGGATAATTTAATATTATTATAATATTATTTTTTACCCTTATTTACCAGATTTACTCTTTAACCACGATAAATAAAATATTTACTGAAGTAAATATTCATAATGTCTAAAGATAAAAGTTACCTATTTACAAAATTTTGACCAACTGATTACAAATATGTAATCCATTTTTACAAATTCATAACATAGAATTGGCATAAATTAATTTAAAATTAATTCTCATTGTCAAAACAAAAAACATGTTTTTAAGAAATAATAACTATAAAAAGATTTACCTTTGTTTATGTCTAATTTAAGAGTAAAATCATTTACAAGGAACAACATTGGATTACATGGTAAATATATAATCCAATTAAACTTTAAAACCAATTAAAAGAACAATATAACTATATAAATAAATAATATTAAAAGCCAGTTTTGAATTAAAATGCAGTATTTTTCACTATTCATTAAAAAAATGAACATTATCATAAAAATACCAAAATTTTTTCCAAAGTAAATTTTGATGTATTGATTATAAATAAGAATGTTATTTTTACAAATAGAACATATAAAAGTTAAAATAATTATATTTAAAAAGGTTTCACCATCAAAAGGTAGAAAATTGGCCTCTTAAAGAATATTAGAGTATTTCATGCTTAAAATTGGATTCATTCATATTTTAAGAATCTATTTTTTTTGGATAAATGTAAAAATATTTAACAAACATTTATAATCATATTTTAGTTAGTTCTGTTCATTCCATTCAATACAAAGGCTATGTGTTGACTACCATTTAAAATAATAATATTATTACATTATTTTTCGTTATAACTCAATGTTGTGTGCAACATAAGATTTCAATGAAACTCATTGTTACGTATCGAGTACACCATCGAAAATAGAATATCATTTAAAGTAAAGTTAATATTTAATTCACATATATTAATTAATATGAAAATGTCATATTTTTTTTACCTGGGATGTTACACAAATTCATCAATGAAGAAATAAGTCATCACAAGGTAATTCTTTAACTACTTAAATTAATTATATATCATTTTGTGATAATCATTCATTTATTTCTATAATTTTCAAGTTAATTAATATTTTATTCAATTTAATTGGTCATGGAGTTATTCATTGATGTAAATCTTTTATTAATCATTGATTATGATAAAAAAAAATTGAGTTGGGAATGCCCTAATGGTGCTTCTATTGCGCCCGGAACCATCACACATCACATAAAACAACACTATAATCACATTTGCACATAAAATAACATTTCAGATTACTTTATTTGTGACAAGTTAAGTTAAAGGGATTTCACATAACATAACTTCTTCTATATCATGGTTATTATGACACAATTCCATATTTTCATGGGAAACTGGTTCATTAACCATTTATAAGTGATCGGCCTTTTTTGTGAATGGTGAACTTGGTCAAACAAGGCCACAAGGTTCACACATCATAATAGTTACAACATGTACAAGGCTCCCAATGACCTAGATTTTTTCGTAGCATCATTAATTAAGTATAATCACATAGTAAATATCATAAAAATAGTAAAAACATGTAATTTATCCACATTCACATCAATTTTAGGTAAGTAAATTAATTATATTCTTACTATGAACCATATTATCCACCCGAAGGAAGAAAAAATTATGAATCCCCCTCACATGCACATAAAGAGGGAGATAATGAGGATCCCATACCCCCAAAAATATTTATGATTCACCATGCACAATAGGGTAAAGAATAAATAACCAAAATACCAAAACCACCCAATGAAAGCCTAGATCAACTGTGGATTTCCAATATAAAATCTCTGAAAGGAAAAGATAAAATTTAAAGGAGTGGGGATGAAATATCCTCCAAATTTGCTGTAATTTTTCCACAACTCAAGAGGAACAATTGGGGATTGAGATAAATCATATGGTTTCCAAAATATACAAACAGTTTGGAATTTGACACATTCACAACACAAAATACATATTCCCATTTTGAATATTTAGGATTCCCACAAATTATGGTTGTGAAATTAGTTTGGGATATGAATACATTTAATTCAAATCCTTAGGATCATCCATTTAATTTCTAGGTTATTTAAGCTATAATTAATTCACATCATGAATACTAATTCCACATCATAAATTAATTAAGTAAATTGTTCCCTTTTGAAACATCATGCCATGAATCGATGATCGCACTGTGATTCACTATTTCATTGTCACCCTTACACCACTATGCTAAACTAATTTTTAATTGAAAATTATAAAAATAATAAAAAAATTCCCTTCATTTTGTATTCAATTATTTTGTTTTTATCACTTTAAAAAATTTCAATGTTACTTTTTTTGATAATTACATTATAGGTGGAGGTTATTTGGAGGGCCCATGATGATGTCCAAGAAAAATGGTCCAAACTGTGTAGGATCCATGCACACAAGTGGACTCAACGTAATAATTCTACTTAACCATGAATCAAAATGGGATGATATTTTATTGGATGGTCCAAAATTATTTTTTCTACATTTCATATGAAGTAAACCCAGCCAAATTCGTCCACTAAGATTCCCATAGAAACCAATATGTCCAGAACATCGAATCTGCAAGAAGTCAAAAGTGGTGTTCTTTAATCTATCCATATCTCAAACTATTTGTGTCCAAATGAATCCAAAAATTACTTGTAGATATTCATAATTCTATGATACCGCTTTTTAGTTTTTTTCAAGGTGATATAATGCTTTATACCCACCAAAAACAATGGGTCAAGTGGTTTTACACAATCTATGTGCCCAAAACAACCTTCCACATTGCCTATAAAATGATACATTGGGAACCTCATGTGTAAGTTCGTCCATGAGGAAAAGATATATTATTTTGGAGACCCAAAGGATTCCTATCCTCTTAAAATAAGTTATATAGGCCCATATCCTCATAGTAGTATCAATGATGAATGTGAAGTTCCACCAGAGCCTCTTCCTCTTCTAGATGGAGAGCTAAATGGTGGACGATAATTTCGAGGGAGCTAAACATAATTGGTTGGGAATTACGACACTTTTTTTCTACTGGTTTTGTGTAATTTGTGTGTGAAATATTTAAATTATGTTTAATTTGGATATTATTGTCATTTGAATATTTTTTTTGTTATAATTAAGTGCAACACCTTTTATTTCAACACCGATTGGGATGAAATTTCATGGGGGAATACTGTGTTGTTCCGATTGGATAAGACAAGAATACTCTATCTCAAACAAACATAAGATTTAATTATAATTTTTAATCCCTTTTTCTATGTTTAAGAACCAAAACTTGACAACAAAATTGTTGTGTCAAGGGGTGATTTATTGAGCATCGTTTTAAAAGGCTAAAGGGAATTCAAGATCTTGACATCCCTCAACCAAAGGATTACATTAAACCAAATAAAATTTTCATAAAAATTAACTGTACAAGATGTTTAGTGAAATTTAAATGATCTCATTCTCTCATAACTCTTAAAACACCACATTAATTTATCAATTATTAAGCACTTGAAATTGTGTTATTTTCTTAAAACTGTTTTCAAAATCACCCCCATTTTTAGTAATTTTTATTAAAAACGCATACTATAATCATATAAACTCTCCTTAAGAGATGACATAGGGTCATACTTATACTAAAAATAAACCTTAAAATCATAATCAATTCGATATGTCATGAAAACACTGTCAAATTTTGGCACCATTTCCGAGTAGCACTTTAGTTTTTAGTGCGTGTTTTTATAAGATTTTTATAGATTTTGTGAATATTTATTTATTTTATCTTATACCTTTACCTAAATTTTTCATTTATGATTTATTTATTCTTTAGGTTCTGTGTATGATGCATTCTACTTTAGGAGACTTTCCACCTTTCCAACCCAAACTGGAGAGGATCCTATGACAGCGAAAGCGAGACGAACAAGAGAACCCTTTGAAGGAGGACTCAGAAAGCATCAACACTCTTCTTGATCCTTTATCTTATTCTTCTAAAAACAAAATCAAAACTGAATTAAACTTTTATAACATGGCTGAAAACAAATAAACATTAAAATAAATAACCTCACCCTATGTTTATATCCAACCCACTTATATTCAAATTCAAGGTGAGGCACCCAATTTTGAACATAAATCCAGTTTAGTTCATTTATTACCAAGATTCCATGGACTTGTGGGAGAATATCCACACAATCACTTAAAATAATTTCATATTTTGTGTTCTACATTAAAAACTAAAAATGAATATGATGAAAAAGTGAAGCTTAGGTCATTTCCTTTTTCCTTAGAAGACACTACAAAAGACTGACTTTACTATGTTAATTCACCAATTAGAGGCTGGCCGGACATGAAACTTCTTTTTCTTGAAAAATAGTTCCCATCCACTCAAACTAAAGCTATAAGGAAAGAAATATATATTATAAGGAAATCACAAGTGGAAAATTACATAAATATAGGGAACACTTTAAAAGGTTATGTTCAATATGTCCACACCACCAAATAAGTTCTTAACATTTAATTTAGTATTTTTATGAAGGTTTAATTCCAATTGATCGAAATATGATTTATGATGCTGCATATTGGGAACTAGTTGATAAAACCCCAATTGATACAAGGAATCCTATTGAGAACATAGAGAAAAACACTCAAAAAATCATTTCAAGGTCTATTGTACCTAATCAAGGTTTCCATGAGGCGAAAAGTACTGAATTCAATACGAAGGTCGACACAAAGTTTGAAGAGGTAAGTACCCTTCTTCTACAACTTTCTCTTTCCCAATGGAAATCCCAATCTTCTCCTCCCATTAATTATAATATATGTTCTTTTGATACACACTATTCTGACCAATTCCCCCAAACTAAGAGAAAATTCTGAGAGTTGTGATGCAATCTTTCAAGGTCGCCCATATAACCAGACCTTTAGGCAAGAACCTTTCTATCCATCAAACCCTGGGTGGAAAGAAAACCAAGATAATAGGAAAGGGGGTATTCAATCCAACCTCAACAATAATGGAACCAATTGGGGCAGAGTAGTCATCCCCCACCACCACCTAGAAATACCCAACCACCACAAAGGACTTTCCAACAACCCCCTCCAAAACCTAAGCCTATCCTAGAATATATGATGAAATAAATGGTTTTAAATAATCTCTAATTCCAAAAAACCACTCAATCAACCATACAAGACCTATAGACCCATTTAAGCCAACTTTCTAACTCTGTTGGAGAAATTCAAATTCATTTGTCGGGTAAATACCCTATAAACCAGTAGTTAACCCTATGTATAAGGGAAACATTAGTGTTATCCCCCTTAGAAGTGGGAAACAACTTAAAACAAAAATAAACCCTCCATTAGAGTCATCGCCTCCTGAGGAAACTACCATCCCAACCATCAAAAAGGGTCCAAGAGAATAAAATCTTTATCCCAAGAGAAGCCCTTCCAATGGAAAGAGTGTGTCTATTGATGAGTCACTTGTCCTAATAATTACTCTTCCATTTACCTAAAGGGCCACCCAAACTAGGAAAAAAATTAAATTTAACATGATAAGAAAATAATATAAAATTTTAAAAAAGTGCAATTTAACATTCCATTGATTGATATTGTGAAGACAATTCCAAGATACACCAAGTTTCTAAAGGATATGTGTACACACCAAAGGTGACATTGAGGTGATGGGAAGGTGAGCTTGGGGGGGGGGGGTAAATATCACCATTTATAGAGCCACCACTTCCCACCAATTCAACGATCCAGGAACATTCTCAATTTCATACACCATAGGAGAGTATTCCTCTTCCAATTCTATACATGATTTAGGTGACTCTATAAATGTGATTCCTCACTCTATATACTCTTTATTTACAATTGGGGAATTGAAACTCACTATAATTCTTGTTAAATTAGAAAATCAAAGTACATCACACCCTTTTGGTGTGTTAGATGATGTTTTTGTGATGGTGAAAATTTTAATTTTTCTTGCTGATTTTTGGGTGCAAAAAATGGAAGATGATTGGATGAATAGACATACCCCAATTATATTGATGATACCTTTCTTGAAAACTTCCAAAACCATAATTAATGTCTATAATGGTAAATTATCTATGGAATTTTGTGGTGAAATTTTCAACTTCAATATACTTGATTCCATGAAGTACCTCTCAGAAGAATATTCATCTCTCTCTATTAATTCAATTGATGTACTCTCTTCCCCTGAAAAAACATATTTTATTTCCCCTAATCCCCTTTTTGAGTTTTCATAATTGATTGAAATTATGGGAAATGAATCAAGCATATAATGTTGTAGTGGTCAAGAAAAATGTCATGCATGCTTTTTAATTGATGATTTTTTGAACACAGAGGATCACATGACCATCGATGATACTAATAAGCTTATAAAATTTGATTCCTCATATAAGGATGATTCAATTGAGAAGTTAGAAGATATTAGTAACCCCTTAATTTCACACACACTCCAATCAATCCAAAATCCCACTAAACAAGAACTAAAACACCTACCTCAAGATTTAAAATATTCATATCATGAGAATGGAAAAAAATTGTCTTCCATTATTATTAGTTCACTCCCTCCTGGGCCTAAATTGTGACTTTTTGATCTTTTGAGGGAGTATAAACAAGATTTGGGAAGGACACTTATATACATATTTGGTATTATCCAATAAATTTTCACACATCATATATTGTTAAATGATGAGGATAAACCAATGAGGAAGTCAAAACGTCGACTAAACCCTAAAATCCTAGATATTGTTAAAAATGAGGTAACAAAATTATTGGCTTTTGGAATCATTTACCCCATCTTTAATAGTAAATGTAAGATCAAGGGTTTTTGGGGAATTGAATTTATGGGACCATTCCCCAATTCGTTTGGGAACATGTACATTCTTCTGGAAGAAAATTATGTGTCAGAATGGGTATAAGCACATGCTTCAGGGGCCAATGATTCCAAGACTGTTGTTGAAGTTTTGAGAACCCAAATTTTCTATAGGTTTAGATTACTAGGTTTATCATCAGTGACCAGGTTTCTCATTTCTAAAACAGAACAATACAATCTCTTTTGCGTCAGTATGGGGTCATTAATAAAGTGTTTACTGCATATCACCCAAAAACCAATGCTCAATTTGAGGATTCAAATAGAGAAGTAAAACAAATTCTTCAAAAAACTGTTAAACCAAATAAAAAATATTGTGGTATTATACTTGATTATTCATAATGGGATTACTGTACTTCCTTTAAAAACCCCATTGGAATGTCACCCCATAAAATAGTGTTTGGAAATAATTATCACCACCCTCTTGAGATTGAGCATCGGTCCTACTGGGCCATTAAATAATGCAATTCGAATATTTATGGTGTTAGTGATCAAAGGAAGTTTCAGTATCAGGAGACATAGTAAATGAGAATAAATTAAAATGAGAACTACCAAATCTATAAGGTGTGAACCAAGGCTTCCCACGACCATCTCATCCTTCATCATCAGTTCCACATTGGGCAGAAGGTCCTCCTTTATAATGCAAGGCTGAATTTGGATCCAGTTAAGCTTTGTTCCCACTAGTTTAGACCATACACTATTACAACTATGTCTCCATTTGGTTTTGTTTAGGTTCAAAATGAATAAACCAAGAAAACCTTCACTATCGATGGTCAGCGGTTGAAGCACTTCTACGAAGCAATCCCGGAGTCCCTATTAGAGGAACTCCAAGTTTAATAAGTAATTTATGAATGAAACCCACTAATTTTTAATCTTCCTTCCCACATACTATTTTATTATAGTGAGGACATTTCACACTTTATGTGTGGATGGATGGGTATGTTTCTCAGTTAGTTAGTAATTTTCATCGACTTTATTTCTTTTTCTCTTTTTTTTCTTGCTGTATAGTATTGTCACCTCCCCCACCCCCTTGTTTTCCCCCTCACTTTTGTGATGAAATGTAAATTTTTTATTTCCACTTACTCATGGAAAATGATGGCCACTTAATCATGGATGTTATTAATAATTAATGAGTAATTTCTTTATTTCATTTTTTTAACATTCAAAAAAATTTCTAAATAAATGTGTATTTCAGTTAGAATTCAATACTATGGTATGAATTTCTCTTGAAATTTGGTTTTTTCTATGATATAAATGGATGTATTATTTTCAAAACTTTGAGAATAATGGTACCCTTTGTGTGAATAGTTTAATATAAAATTGTTTCACTTAATCCCTCCACACATATTTTCACCCAACCATGAAGTGTGAAAGTTTTAATTAATAGAAGTTAAATAAGATTTAGGTTAATTTTTCTCATCCTTAAAAAATGATTTTTTTCAATATGTTTTTTCTTTATCTGATCTATTTAATTACTATACCAGATTGACTTATGCGTGTGTACCTGTTATCCGACTATTGCACACACTCGAAAACAAAAAAAGGTTATATATTTGTCAGGTCTAAAACCACCCTTCCTCAACTTTTCATATTGTAATAACTATTATAATTAGTGTTGTGAGGAGAACAAAAAATGGTTGAGAGAAGAGTGTGATATTTTTCCAAGTGCAGCTTTTGAAAAAAAATGATAGGAGTGATGAAATGTAAAACATATGGGGATATCTAGGTCAGTAGCTTATGGTTTTCCTTCTAGGAATTCTTAAGTGAGTGGGTCTTGAAATTTTATTACAAAGTATTTAGGGATGGTTTGGTGGAAATGATCATGTATGTAGACCATTTTTAAATAACTTATATTGACTTGATAGAAAGTGGAAAGAATATCATGAAATAGTTTTCACACACACATGTTAATAATTAAGGACATGATTATATTTGGAATTATTTTATTCCATTGGTATCATGTATCTCTTGTAATTTAATTCAGATACACTTTTTGAGATGTCTTTTTCCATGATAACTGAGAATAACTCCTTGGTGTGATTTTTTATTTCATCATATTTATATCAGAAGTTAAATTTTCATTTAATGTTAAATTTTTATGAATTTCTAACTATCTACATGCATAAATTTTGGAAATATGAATTTTCTTAGGACTACAAATTTTTAGGTGTGGGGGTGTGATTGCACCATGATTCACTATTTAATTTTCACCCTCACACCATTGTGATAAAATTGTTTTGTATTGAAACTTATAAAAATAATGACAAAATGAACTTCATGTATGATTTAATTATTTTGTGTCTTTCACTAATAAAAAGGTAAATTTTACATTTTTTTGATAATTACAATGTAGGTGGAGGTGATTTCAGGGCCCATGATGATGTCCAAAAATAATGGACCAAAGTGTGAATGATCCATGCACACCAGTGGACTCAAATGCATACTTTTACTAAATTGTGTATCCAAATGGGTTGAACTTTTTTGTTCTAGTCCAAACATTATTGGGATACATTTCATATAAATGAATCCTATACAAATTCATCTACTAAGATGCCCATACGAACCAATCTGTTCAAAACACTAAATCTGCATGAAGTCAAAATTGGTGTATTGTGATCTGTCCATATCTCGAGTTGTAGGTGTAAAAATAAAGACAAATTTTTTTTGGAGATATTCAGGATGTAGGGATATGAATTTTTATTTTTTCCCAAAGTGATATAATTCTTTATACCCAAAAAAACAATGGTCCAAGTGGTTTTACACAATCTGTGTGCCCAAAACTACCTTCCACTTTGCTTATAAAATGATACATTGGGAACATAATTTGTATGTTTGACTAGGAGGAAAATCTATGGTATTTTAAAGACCCAAATGATTCCTATCATCATCCAAAATGTTCGGGACTCCTCTATTTTCATGGGGGGGGGGGTCAAGGATGAAGTTGAAGTTCCACCTGAGCCTCCTCCTCTCAATGGTGAGCTAAACAGTGGATGATAATTTTGAGGGAGTTACACATACTTGGGAGGGAGTTATGGAAGTTCTTCTTAAACTGGTTTTGTGTCATTTTTGAGTTAAATATTTCACTTATGTTTAATTTGGATGTGATTCTCTTTATAATATATTTCTTTTGTTATAATTAAGTGAAACACTTTTTATTTCAACACCGATTGGGTTGAGATTTCAAGTGGGAATATAGGGTTGTTTCCATTGGACAAGACAAGAATCCTCATTCTCTCACACATAAAAAATATGTAACTATTCTTTGGTAACCCATTCTCTATGTTTAACATTCAAACCTTTACAACACTATTGTTGTGTAAAGGTGTGATTCTTTGAGAATCGTTTTAAGATCCTAGAAGAAATTCGGGTTCTTGAAAACCCTCAACCAAAGGACGGAATTAAACCATATATAATTTTTAGAAAAATGAACTATCCAAGATATGTAGTGAACTTGAAATGATCTCCTTCTCTCATAATTCTTAGAACACAACCTTAAATTATCAACTATTAAACTCTTTAAATCAAGTTATTTTCTTAAATTTGTTTTCAAAATCACCCCATTTTTAGTAGTTCTTATTAAAAACATATACTCTAAACCTACCAACACTCCTTGAGAAATGAACTAGGGTGTTTCATATAATATTAATCAACCTTAAAATCATAATAAATTTGATGTATCATGACAACAAGGTCAATATCTATCCCCCAAGATGGACACAAATATTTTTATTATAAACAGAGACTCATTCCATGAACAACCCTCTATAATATAATTTCAGCTCCAAACCAAATTGAAACTTCCTCGAGCTTCCCCCTAAACACCCCTAGGCCCCATTAAACCAAAGTAACATGTTGAGAAGGCAGAACCAATTATAGTTTCTATATCATATAGAATTTATTGTGTGTTTTTTATTATTATGACCAAAATATGATTCTCTAATGTAATCGTCAATCTCACAAATATCCAACAGTAATACTCCATTCAAATATTTCATTTCTCTCAGGTTCCTTGAATTAGGGTTAATTGAGAAAAGTTTTCTCAAGTCCCATTTCACAACCTGCCTTTCCCAAGTGTGCTCTCTCATGTGTTATTTGTGAAACTCTATTTTCTAAGTTAGTTTCTCTCAATTAGGTACTCCCTACTCCATTATCTCTACCAAGTTTAAGAAACATTGTTCATGAAACTTCCTTTACTCAGAATTGGATCAATGAACCACCTTCACAAAACCTCCTTTCACTCAAATAGGACCACTCATGTATTATTTAATGAACAATCCTCATGTAGCTGACTTTTCTCAAATAATTTTCTCAAGTCCAATTTATGTCAGTATCTTTACTCAAGTGAACCTTGCATGAATATAGAGCCTATAATCCTTCACTAAATCTTTATTAGTTAATAATTAATGGGTTAAGTTAGTATTTATAATAAAACAACAACCATCATGTGTATGGATTTAATAATGAGTACGTCACACAAATCAACCTCTATAATTCCTATCTAGCATGAAACTCCTAGATTATTCGCAATTGAATAGGACTCCACCACCCAACTACCAAACAATCTAAAAAATGTAAAAAACCAGACTAGAATGATGCATGACTATCATGAAAAACCATGATGAGAACAAATAATCTTCCACCATTACAAAATCCCCCCTCTTCATTGAAAATAACAATGCACTTCCTCCAAAAAAATTCCAACTCCCAATTTTTGTAAAGCATCTCCCTTTGTCTTCAAACTCTTAAAAAACTATAAATCTAATTTAAAACAAAAACAAAACTTCATATATTTCCAAATCGAATTCCCTTGGTTTCAACATGCATACTAAGGATATATTACATGTTTATGGAGAATATGTGGAACTAGTCATCAAGGGATACATGGATTCTAGTTTCCATTCAGATAGAAATGATCTGAAATCATGGCCAGGATATGTGTTCTTCCATAATAGAGGATTTTCAAGATGAAATATGTCAGAGAATCCAATGTTCACTAATTCTACAATAGAGTCTGAGTATATTACAACTTCTAATGTAGAGGAAGAAGTAATGTGGATATACAACTTTATCCAAGAGCTTTATGTGATGTCTAGTAGTAAAGATGTTATCGCACTGTACTGTGATAATACTAAAATGGTGGTTGTAGATAAGGATCCAAGGTCACATCAAAAAAAGAGTCATATCCTACTTAAGTATTACCGATCATGAGATTTTTTTATAGTGGTGTAGTCAAATTAATGAATGTTTCCATTGAAGAAAATGTGGAATACCTGTTGAAAATGACTTATCTCAAATGAAGCATGAATATCATGTGAGAGTTAGGGGACTAAAAGTTGTTAGAAGTTATATCTAGTGAAAGTGAGACTATGTTATAGTTTTTTTCATAAAACCAACTGTCCTTTTTCTTTTGATTATTATAATATTAATATTAATTAATATATTATCATATAATGAGTGTTCTTCTACTTAACAATAATTTGATAATTTCCTTATAGTATCGGTCTCATCAAAAGATCATAGATGTTCCATACTATAATTACAACCTTGAAGTGTTATAAAAATATTCATAATTCAATTTCTTATGGTTTAGATTAAATCTATCTTAAAAGACATATATTATGTATGACTATTAGTTGTTGGATGATTGTAAGTGGATAAAGCATTTTCTAATGATGTTTTTCATGTGTTTATCCCTAACCTAATAGGTTATATATAAAAAATCAAATAAAAGTAATTCCTCATGTTATATGGGTAACGTCCTGATTTCAGAAGCTTCCCAAAGATGCCCTGTACCCGGCTGGTCACAATACCACAAGAGAATTTCCCTGATTTCCAGAGGCTGCTGAATAGTAGTGAGACCCTTGGGTGTGGTAGTGGGAAAAATATTCCCTCTTTAGCAGAGTAACATAGTACAAGAGAAATAAATATAAAATAGCAGAAGTAGTAAATATCCAACATCCGTAAACAGTAGAAGACTAGAAGTAACAAACTGGAGCACAAATATATATATGAATGATGCATGATACATATGTCTAGGAAAACATCCAAACAAGTCACAATACAGGAATACAAATAGTACTAAAACAAAGTACAAAATAATGAAAGTAAACAACTCCTCAGAATCACAATCCATAGCTTGGTCCCTTGCTCTCCATCTCTACATCAAATCAACTGCCTAAAGTAGAAGGTCAATTGCCCTTATCTATACCTACAACAATATAATCTATTTGGGCCTCAAAGCATGACCCAAACAGGGTGTAAGACTAAATCCCAGTAGGTAACCACCTGAAGATTTGTTCCTAATAGTCAATGAATATATATGGATTGTAATAAGAAAAGATGTTGTAAACAAGAAAGTACTCACCAACAAAAAATTCCACATATCAAATAAGTAGCTAATCAAGCCAGGTAACCCTCTGGGAGGAACACGTAGCCTATCCCCTATAGTTCAGTCATGAAAATATATAAAGACTCTTTGAGGAAGCACTCATAGTCAATTCCCCTTATAGTAAAAAGTGATCCATGACTCTCAAAGGAAGCTCACACAGTCAATTCCCCTTATAGTCTATGGTAGTCAAGGACTCTCTGAGGAAGCTCACATGGTCAATTCCCCTTATATCCCCAAGTGGTCAAAGAATCTATGTGGAAGCTCACTCGGTCAATTCCACTTATATCCCAAGTGCTCAAAAACTCTCTAAGGAAGCTCACTTGGTCAATTACCCTTATACCTGAAAGTGCTCAAAGACTCTCAGAAGAAGATCACTCGGTCAATTCCCCTTATAGTTTACTACACTAGGTTCTCACAACCCTATGTAAGTCAACAAGAATAGCAATGCAATACGGCCAAAGTAAACCTAAAGAAATACTTGGATAATCGGTTTATAGCATATCAAGCATGTCAGAAAACAAATATTCCACCACAAAACACTAGGCATGGGAAAAACAGGCAAGGCGGCCAAAAAGGCTAAGCATGACCAAATTGTCATAAACAGAACATGAATGGGAGAACACATCGAAAACATAGAAATCAACCCTACTCATATCCAAATAACCTCTACTCAATCGTACAAGCATGGCGGGAAATTAACAGGGGTAAAATGGTAAACACACAATGCCCCGATTAAGGGTATTGGCCAAAATTGCACATATAACTCAAATAAATTCAACAAAAAGGCACAAACCACCAACCTCGGTTTTTGGAGATTAATATACTCTGGTGTCAGCCCTTGGATCGACCTAGAACTTGGTAGATCTACAAACACTTCTAAAAATATCAACCCATGATATCTCATAAGAGATGAGAAATCAGAATATGGTGCTCTAGGAGAAAAGAGAACTCACTAATGAGATTCCAATGCAACCGACAGTGTTTGATTTAGAGGATGGATGCTCTCTCGGGGGTTAGTCAGAGATCTATGGTCGTACGGTGCTCCTGGACGAGACGAATGAAGAATGGGGTGTTTCTGTCAATTAGATGTGACCCCGATGCATTTAATGAAAAAAAGAGAAAATAAATGGCCTATACTTTTGAAGTACATGGAGTGTACATGCTATTTCCATACTCCACTTTAAGCAGCCTCCAGGTCACCCCCACATGGTTGTGTGCATGGACGCTACATAGCATGTACTCATAAAGTACATGGAGTGTACTTCAAAAATTTCTAGAAATTCCTCTTTTTCTCAAAAACGACTAGAAAAGTAAAACATACCTAAAAAGAAGATCCGAGTTATTAAAAACTTACCCCCTTAAAGAAATTCATATCCAAATTTCCCTTTCAAGGTGGCATAGAAGAAGAAACCTTGAACAACTCCAGCCACTATGCTCGTACATCACCCTCCCTCTCCCAAGTCTCATCATGTACTTGCCCATGCTTCCATAGCACTCATACCAGAGGAACAGACTGACCACAGAGAACCTTTCTAATACGATCGACAATCCAAATAGGATTCTCCTTGAAAGATGCATACACTTCCAACTCAACCACCTTGGGTTGGAAAACATGATATAGGTCTGAAAAGCAAGGTCGACGCTGAGAAATTTTGAAGACATTGTGCATAGCCCAGTGCCTCTAAGGTAACTTCAACTGATAGGAAACCAGCCCAACCCTCTCCAAAACCTAAAACAAACCAACGTACCTTGGAGAAATATTAACCTATCTTCTAATCCTCTTGTGTCCCAACCTCAGTGCGACATACAGGAAAACCTGATCCCCGACCTCAAACTCTAGAGGTTTTCTCCGCTGATCAGTATAAGACTTATGTCAGGACTGTGTAGTAGCCATCCTATTCTTAATAAACTCTATCAACTATGTGGTCTCTTGAACAAGACGAGGTCCCAGAAAAGAAGTCTCACCTACCTCCAACCAACATAAGGTTGATCGACATGTCCTACCATACAAATCCTCTTAAGGTACCATCTGAATAGTTTCTTAAAATATATAACCGTAGTCAAACTCCACAAGAGGTATATGCTTCTCCCAAGAACCTCCAAAATCAAGGATTCATGCTCGGAGCATGTCCTAAAGTACCTAAATCGTACGGTCGGACTGGACATCTATCTAGGGATGGTAATTTGTACTGAAAAGTACCTGTGTACCCAACACTTTCGGCAGCCCCAGCCAGACCCTAAAAGTAAAACATGTGTCCCTGACTGAAACAATGGTGTGTGGAACCACATGAAGACGTACAATCTCCCGGATGTATAACGTTCCCAGATCATCAACATTGAAGGTCTCCTTTGTTGGCAAGAAGTGAGAAACATTCATAAGTCTGTCAATGACAACCCAAACTGCATCATTCCCTCGAGGTGACCTTGGAAACACTGTCACGAAATCCATCGCGACATCGATAAACTTCCACCCAGGAATGGGTAACTGCTACAAAAGCTCTGCTGGTTGCTGATGCTTTTCCTTCACCTGCTGACATGTGGAACACTTCATGAAAAAACTGGCAACATCTCTCTTCATACATGGCCACCAATTCTAATGGTTTAGATCACGATACATCTTGGTGACACCAGGATGAACTACCCAAACTAATGAATGAAAGTCCCGCATCAGCTCCTCACATATGTCTGCTGGAACCCATACGCGCCCATGAAAATGCAAGATCTCATCCTCGCCTATGGTCCATCTAGGAATAGGGTCCTCTCCTGAACACACTCTCTCATTGTACTAGGCCTTTTGAGTCTGATAGTTGCCTCATTCGAACTCGATCAAGAAGAGTAGAGGTAATATCTACAGAAGAAAGAAGTTTCTTCCCCTGTCTATCGTGCACCTCCAAATGCTTCTCAAGGAACAGATCTATAAGATGCCACTCACTACTGGCCTCCTGAAATGCTTGTATCTGGGTCCTCCTGCTCAGCACAACAACCACTACATTGCCCTTCCCGGGTGTATAGGCAAGCTCAAAGTCATAATACTGAAGGCACTCAACCCACCTATGCTATCTCGAATTCAAGTCATGCTGAGTGAAGATTAACTTGAGACTTTTTTGGTCAGTGAAAACCACAAAATGCTCTCCCATAAGATAATTTCTCCAACATCATAAGGCATGAAAAAATATTTCCAGCTTGAGATCGTGTGTCGGGTAATTCTTCTTATGTGGTCTCAACTATCAGGACTCGTACGCAACAACTCCATCTTCCTGCATAAGCACAACAGCCAGCCTGATACATGATGCATCACAGTAAACACTATAGATCTTTCCGGGATCTTCCAAGACTAGTATTGGTGTTGAAGTTTGTCTCTCTTTTGAGCTCTTGAAAGGCTGATTCACAAGAATCTGACCACAAGAACCATGCACCCTTCTTAGTAAAACCCGCCAGCGGTACTGATAAGAATGGAAAGTCATCTATGAAGCGTTTGTAGTACCCAGCCAGCCCCAGGAATCTTCGTACCTCAAATAATTTTTTTGGCTTCTCCCAAAAAATTAATGCTCTCACTTTCTATGGGTCGAGTGATACTCCTGTCTCTGAGATAACATGACCAAAGAAGTGAATCTGATCCATCCAAAAGTCGCATTTTGAGAGCTTAGAATATAACTGATGCTCTCTCAGTGTACTCAAAATGAACTCAATATGTGTGGCATGGTCGTGTTGAGTATGAGAGTACACCAAGATATCATCCACGAAGACCACCATGAAAGAATCCAAGTATGGATGGAACACTCGGTTAATCAGTGCCATGAAAACTGAAGGTGCATTCACGAGATCAAACAACATGAGCGTATACTCATATAGACCATACATAGTCTGGAAGGCTGTGAGAGGTATTTCATATGGTCTAATGTGCTAATGATGGTAACCAGATCTCAAGTAAATGTTAGAGAACACCCGAGATCCTCGAAGCTGATCAAAGAGATAATCAATCCCAGGCAAGGGATATCAGTTCTTATCTATAAACTGGTTCAGATTCTGATAATCCACACAAAGCCTGAGGGTATTGTCTACCTTCTTTGCAAACAGGACAGGTGAACCCCAAGGAGAAGTACTTGGTCGGATGAAACCCATGGCCTATAACTCCTCCAACTACTTATTAAGCTCCTAAAACTCTAGTGAAGCCATCCAATAAAGAGGAATGGACACCAGTACCACTCCTAGAACTAGCTCAATATAAAATTATACCTCACTCTTTGGAGGAAAAAATGAAAAGTCTGGAAAGACATCCCTGAAACGATCTAACACTAGAGGAAAGTCCATCTGTGAAGTCCCATGGTCATCCTGATATAGACTGGCAATATGGGTTGTAACTCCTCCCAACCCATGATTCTATAGTCCCACTCCGCTCGCCTAGACATCCCATTCTCCCTTATGAAGAAACGATACGCCCTCTAGTGATGTGAAACTCACCCTGCAGTGATAACAGTCAACGATTTCTTGGAAGGGAACTAACCAGTCCATTAAGAGAATGAAATCATAACATGTCATCTCCAGGACATGGAGGTCCCATAAGAAGTGATACCCACCTACCTCTAGAGGTCGCTCCTTGCACTAACGTACACTCACCATTCTAGTCCCCAATGGAGTGTCTAGCGTGAATATATCAGTAGAATAAAAGATGAAGAGCCCAAGTCTCTCCACAACAGAAATAGATATAATGCTATGGGAAGCCCTTATATAAAAAAGAGAAGAAGCTAAAACTGAGGATACTAAGATTGTACCTCAAACTGTAGAGGGTTTGGGATTCTACTCATGCTGGATCTGCTCCAATATAAAAGTATGTCCTTCACCGAAGCCCTGTGACCCTATCTGACCACTCTGTGCTGATCCACCATGTTGTCACTAAAAACCGGGTAACTGGATACCACATACCTGACCTCCACCTCGGGCTGAATGGCCGGAAGAACTCCAGTTCCCAGGCTTGTGAGAAACTGGTGGTACTGCTTCTAAATGAGGAGTCATAGAAGAACTCCTGTCACCAGCTGCTGGTGAGAATATCTGATAGAAGTGCTGAAGATGACCCATCTTGCCACAAGAACGACACTCCAATGGGTCTCTTAGGCTGTTTTTTTTTCATATGCCCACTCTTCCCGCCCTCGTAGCACACCACCTGACTACTAGAGGAAGTATCTTTCCTCCTTGGAACACCATACGTAGACTCCCTATAGTGCTTCCTGCTGTCAATTGGAGGAAAACTAACTCTAGATGCCAACCTGCCTTGGCTCACAACTCCAGAATCCCTCAGATTGAGTTTGTGATTAGCACCTGGTAGACGATAAGAGTAATAGAAGTCAACCAGAATATGTTACCTACGATAGGATATTCTTCCTGAGACCATCCTCAAACTTCTGTGCAAGGAACAACTCATCTCCCCTAGAAAGGGTATAAAGTGATGCAGATTAGTGATGTGAGATGAATCCTCTATAAAAGAAAGAGTACCCTGATCTAGAATCATGAACTCTTGAGCTCGATCAGCCCTCATGGTCTCCGGATAGATGTAGTTGTATAAGATGTGATGAAACTCATCCCAAGCCATATTTTTTGGCCTCCTGCCTGTGATACCACATCTCGCCACCTCTTGGAAGAGTCTCAGAGCATGTAAATGGAGAGCTTCAACCTCCTCTCTAGAGATATCTCTAGATGCTCCAAGATCGTAAGCATGGCTTCTAGCCATGACTCTGCTTCCTGTGGTCCTCCTTCCCCTATGAAGGTGGAAGGATGATATTGATGAAATACCCATGTCAATTTTTCCATTGATGGGGTAGGAGGCGGCACTCCATAAAAAGTCTTCATCATCCTCATGAAACCCTCTCTGAACTGTGAATCAGCACCTGTGTTAGGTATAATGGCTGGTACCAAAACTGGAACAACTAGAGGATCTACAGGAAGTCCCTGATCAGCCATATCTGGTGTCTAATCACCGTCTGACAACTGGTGTACAACCGGAGGGCATCTTGGTGGCATGACTCTGCAAGTTCAAGCACACACATTAGATAAATATTATCAAGGAATGAAAATTAGAAGTGTAAAGAGGAACCATGAGAAAGAAAGCATTCATGTTTTACAAAACATGACTACACATCGTGTATAGTTCCTACACAGCGTGTTCCCTTAAGCCATTAACATGGGTGTGCATTTCTGCCAAAACTAGTCATGAAACACCCACAAGACATGGCGTTTTGTCCTAAAAAATGGAATGTACTTGAATCGTATTTCCCTACCCGAGTCCTTCTACATAGTTAAGCCACACAGATCTCCTAAGACTAGACTACACGACATGTTCAAGATAGATATGACATGTACTAGAAAGGATAACACTGACCCGTGTTTTTGGTGACATGGTTAGGTACCTAGGTTATACTACATGACATGTTTAAGGTTGAAATGACATTTATAACTTAATTTGTCATCCATCCATGTCGTTTGTCACATGGGTGGACACAGGGTAAACACGACACGACGTGTATGAATGGTACACGACATATTCACTCCAGGATTTCCCTATCCCATGTCTCTTCCCACACAGCCTATGAAACAGCTAGAGACTACACGAAGTGTACATACAGTACATGACATGTACTTAAGAAAAATAGTTTCTTGCCAAACATAAGAACACATGGTTTTTATTCAAAACTACACGGCGTGTATTCAAGGTTTTTCTAGACAATAAGCCTCAGAAACTACTCCAGATCCCAGAAAAACACTGAAACAGACATTAAAGTTCCAAATTCCGATCCAGGGGGGCCTACGACACCTCAAGAACCAAAATTTGGCGTTCATTCATACAAGCCTTACAAAAATTCAACATCCTGTCAAGAAGTGGGTATTTATCAAGGAAACTATAACAAAAGAATCCATATCTAGCACAAAATCTATCACAATAACATGCAATTGCTAATGCACCCTAAATGGCATGGAAAAAAGGCATGAAATATGATTTCTAGAAAGTGCCTATATGATGCATGAGATGGAATAACCTCATCGCATCAGGTTGCAATAGAAATATAACCTCAATAACATCAGTAGTAACAGAACAAAACATGTGAGTCACCCAAGAGTGAAATTCAAAACAACTGTAACATGAAAAACCAGAAAAATTACAATAAACGAGGTATATTGGATTTTCCCCGTACATGGGTTAACTATTCCTGGGAAAAGCTTATTACCAAGTACCTATACATTCCTGTCCCTGGATAAAGGCTCAAAATAGCAAGTCAAGAGAAAATAATTCCTCTTATACTACTTTGTAACATCTCGATTCTGGAAGCCACCTAAAGACGCCCCGTACCTGGTTGGTCACATGACCTCAAGCACATTTTTCCAAACACCAATGGCTTCCAACTAGTAGTGAGGGACATGGGTGTGGTAGTGGGGAAACTATTCCCACTTTAGCAGAGTAACATAGTAGAAGATATATAAATATACAATAGCGGAAGCAGCAAATATCCAACAACAGTAAACAGTGAAAGACTGGATGTAACAAACTGGAGCATATATATATATATATGAATGATGAATGATACATATTTCTAGGAAAATATTCAGACAAGTCACAATATTGGAATACAAACAGTACTAAAACAAAGTTCAAGATAAATCAAGAAAACAAATCCTCACCATCGCAAGCCATAGCTTGGTCCCATGCTCTCCAGCTCCACAGCAAATCAAGTGCCTGAAGTAGAAGGGCGCTTACTATTATCTATAACTGCAATAATTTAATCTACTTGGGTCCAAAAGTATGAACCAAATAGGGTGTGAGACTAAATCCCAGTAGGCAACCACATGAAGACTTTTTCCTAACAGTTGGTGAATATATCTGACAGGTAATAAGCAAAGATGCAGTAAATAGGAATGTACTCAGCAACAAACAGTTCCACATATCAAATAAGCAGCTAATCAAACCAGGTAACCCTCTGGGAAGTACACACATCCTATCCCCTCTATTTCAGTCATAAGAATATTTAAAGACACTCTGAGGAAGCACTCACATTCAATTCCCCTTATAGTCAAAAGTGATTCAGGACTCTCTGAGGAAGCTCACACTATCAATTCCCCTTATAGTCTAAGGTAGTCAAGGACTCTCTGAGTAAGCTCACACATTCAATTACCTATATATCCTCAAGTGGTCAAAGAATCTCTGAGGAATCTCACTCAGTCAATTCCCCTTATAGCTTAAAGTTCTCAAAGACTCTCTAAGGAAGCTCACTCGGTCAATTCTTCTTATAGCCTAAAGTGCTTAAAGACTCTATGAGGAAGCTCACTCAGTCAATTCCCCTTATAGTCTACTACACCAGGTTCTCATGGACCTATGTAAGTAAATGATCGTAGCAGTGCAATACAGAAAAAGTAAACCTGAAGAACTACTTGGCTAATCGGTCTACATCATATCAAGCATGTCAGAAAACAAACACTCCACCCTACAACACTAGGCATGGGGAAAACAGGCAAGGCGGCTAGAAAGGCTAAGCATGACCAAACAGTTGAAAACAAAACATGCATGGGAAAAAAAATCCAAAACATAGAAATCAACCCTATTCATATCAAATAACCTCTACTCAAGCATACAAGCATGGAAGGTAATTAAAAGGGGTAAAATGGTAAACCCACAATACCCCGATTAAGGGTATTGGCCAAAATTGCACATATAACTCAATGACTTTCAACAAAAAGGCACAAACCACCTACCTCTGTGTTGGGAGATCGATATACTCTAACATCGGACCTTGGATCGACCTAGAACATGGTAGATCTACAAAAACACCTAAAACGTTCAACCCATGATATCTCATGATAGAGGAGAAATAAGAAGATAGTGATCTAGGAAAAAAGAGAACTAACCAATGTGATTCCAAAGCAACTGACGGTGTTCGATTTGGAGGAAAGATGCTTTCTCGGGGGTTCATCGAAGATCTGTGTCCGTACGAAACTCATGGATGAGATTAACAAAGAAGGGGGTGTTTCTGTCGATTAAACGTGACCCCAGTGCGTTTATTAAAAAAAACAAAACACACGGTGTGTACTTTTGAAGTACACGGTGTGTACTTACCATTTCCGTACTCCGCTTTAAGTGCCCTCCAGGTCACCCCCATATGGCTGTGTGCATGGCCGTTACATGGCCATCACATGGCTACCTGTGGTAACCGAGTACATGACGTGTACTCATAAAGTACACGATGTGTACATCAAAAATTTCTTGAAATTCCTCTTTTTCTAAAAAATGACCAGAAAAGGAAGACATACCTGAAAAGAAGATCTGGGTTCTTACACTATGTGTCATTGGATATTCCTCTATATGAATTTGTGTATTGGTCTTAATATATGAGATTTCGATTAATCTATATAATGAATCATGTGATTTTATGTGTTGATAAATGTTTTAACGAAATATACTCATATAGAGGTGGGATACATTGGGTACGTCATCAGTGATATGATATTTTTTGAATAATTCAATAAAGGATTTATCCTTTTCTTGTTAATGGAAGAATATATCTTAGGTCTTTTTATTGGAACAAAACTATTTGATTTAGTTCATGGTCAAGGTTGTTTATCAAAAGGTTTATTTTAGGTAGTAAATGAAATATATATCAAGCATATATGATGATGAAACAAGTATGAAACATGCTTGATGATCTATCCAGAAAAAGGATATTATATTAAAGAGTGAGTATTTGTATAAGGTATTTGTCATCGAGACATTAAATTCCTTCTCTATGGGTTCATTCACGTATTTATAAACACTAATATGGGAGACCTCAAATTTCATTAAGAATGTATATTACAGAGTCACCCACTAAATGCCTCTAGAATCTTAGTTTTATTATTTTTGAATTTAATATGTGGAATAAATATTAGACCCTGGTTGTGGAAAAATAATTATTCTGGTTTAGTTGATCATATAAATTCAATCATGAATTATTCTAGTTTATAATATATATATATATATATATATATGTCTGTGTGTGTGAGAGAGAGAGTTGAATATTAAATAAATATTTATTCACCAGATAGTGAATATAATATTTATATATTTATCAAATTAATAATTTAAATTTATTTATTTATTTATTTAAATAAATATTTATTATTCAAGGTTCCATAAATGTCGTGGAGGATTCATGGACTAAGATAAGGGTCCAATGGAAATGATATATTTTATTTAATATCATTTATATACATATTAACTTATTAATTTAATAAATTATATTTAAATATGCATGTTTTATATAATTTCATGGAATATATTATTATTTTTATTATTTTTATTATTATTTAACATTTGGGGTATATTATAGAGAATGTTTGATGAATGACTTGATTTATAATCACACAGTGATATAACATAAATTATCACGCTTGTACTTATTTATTACATATTTTATGGGTGTTAACATCCCATTATAAAATCCTTTTTCACACATTATTTTTTTGAATTCATTTGTTGAAAACATGCTTAAAACAATGCAATTTCACAATGGCCCAATTTTGAAATAGTTCATTATATCTATAATATCATTAGATCCAATTATCCAAAAGTTAAAATTAATTTTATTATTATTATATATTAATTCATATTAAATTCATATAATTGGGACAATGGTCGAATGTGAGCATAAGGGGCCCAAATGTGGTCCACAAGTGTAGACCTTCTGGAAAGGATAGATTAGACTACCCTTTTGTATTTACCCCATAACTCGGGTCTCGGACATCCAATTGGTATTATTACACCTCTATTTGAAATATAACTCGAATTCCCACCTCTCCTATGAATTTTTATACATTTTCATGTGTTTTTATTAGTCAACCAACTAGATAAATAAGGAGTGAAAATTAATCCATGAATAGTCACCTAGTCCCATAGATACAACACTTATATTTGTGGAATGTTTGATGTATTTGTCCATAAAAACACTCATCACCCACATTATTCAAATTTTATCTACTATAGGTTAGTATTTGTGCTCTTTTTATGACCTTATGCACATATATGTCTTCCTCCCTTTCCAAGGAGTTCTAATCTCCTTGTGATCACCTTGGGAGGAATGTGTTGTAAATCAAGAGCATCAATTTTGTAATACTTGAATGGTATTTTAAATTTTGGGTTTTTGTGTTTTTTTTCATCATCAAATCTTATTATTTAATTTATTTATATACTGTTATGTCATGCTCGAACTCACAGGATCATGTTTGGGGTTACCCTTTCATGTGATGTTTCACACACCGTTCTCCATTTCATCTTACCTCTATTCATTGAAGTGTTTGTGTGGTTAATGTTGGTCAATTTAACTCTCATAAACATTGTAAAGTAAAATTAAATTTAATTCATGGTATCATAATGAAATAACATAATAACCCATACAAAATATTGATTTCTTTCTAAGTTTCCATGGTGAGTTTCGGTTATGAAGTCAGACACAAATCACTCAATCATCAGTGGTAACTGGTGAATCATTTTCTATTTACAAACAAACACTAGGAGGTAACATACTATAAGTTTAGTAACATTATCATTATAGGTGTTAAAAAATAGGTATCAAAAGATATAAACCCTATCTCTTGAAGCGATGAAGGATGGGAATCATGATATTTCCCCAGGTTGAAAATACTTAATCAACTTTGTTAATTTCTATTTTGTTTTATTTATTATTTTTATTTGTTATCTTATTAAATCAATAAACCCCATGTTTTACAAAATACCATTCCTCTTTTTCATAATCAAAACCTTCATTTTAAAATTAATGATTTAAGGCTCCATCAAGAGACGACCTAAGGTTCCTGTTATAATGTAGAAATTATTTTTAAAACTAAAAAACTAATTTTATGTTCTCGACAACATGATCTAATTTTGGAACCATTACTGGGGTGAAAAGATCATTTTCCCTCTTATTTTGTTATTTTAATTTTTATTTATTATTCCTTCCAATATTTCCCCCAATATATTTTTATGGTTTTTGTTTTTTATTTATCTTATATCTTTTCTATCTCTTCATCCCTATCTCTCTAGATCTTAATTTTAATTTCTCTTTTCTTTTACTCTTAATTTACATTAATTGTTTTTATTATAATTATAATATCATTAAAAAAATAATCAAATTAGACCTCTTTGTTGCATGAAAAGAGCTGTCAAAGAAATACTAATTGAATTTGACAAAGAAATTGAAAAGACACATCACTCAAAAGATAGGACATCTAGAGTAGGATAGTCAAGTAACACTGAGGAAACCCTTGAGGAACCACAAGGGGTATTAAACCAATTTAAGTGTGAACCAACTCAAACCTTAAAAAACAAGGCTACAAATAACTGGACCTTAAATGAACTGAACGCCCCATATGTGGAGTGACAACCTTTTTACATCCAATGACCCAAGGAAACTACTAAATTTGAGCTGAGATCAAGAATTATCCACCTCCTTCCTAAGTTATATGGTCTTATAAGTGAGGATATAAGGACCAGGCCTTATTACATACATAATCTTGAATTTAGTAAAGAAAACACTTCCTTTTATATTGAGGATCTTTTCAAGTTTATATATTTAGATAATTGGTACATAATACATTCATAAAATTACACATTGTTACACAGTGGATACCATAAAAAGAGTTTCCATTTTCTAAAAAATATAAAACATTAAAACATAAAACATGATTCCTTGAAAATTCTTCAACAGTTAACATGAATTCCTTCTTTGTCTTACATATCCATTAACCTGTGAAAATCATTTAAAACATGGGATGATCACAAAAACTCAGTAAGATATATAAAAATAAGGAAAGAACACATTATTCCATGAATACTTGTAACGTATGAAATCACTTTCAAAATACATACTTATCAACTATATATATATACTTACTTTGTGAAACATGAGATTTCCAAAATACATAATAACATAAGTAAAACCATAAAGGTATCTTGGGGAATTACTTATATAATCTTGTAAGCCTCTTGGCTACCTTATAATTTGTAACCCTCATGGATACCTTAATATTTGTGTAACCATCGTAGTTACACTTGGAGTAACCATATGGCCGACCCCCCAACTTACACATAACCAATGCATTGGAGGGAGATATAGGTGTTACCCTTCATCATAAAAAATTCCCAAGAACTAGAATTAAATCATAAAACATGAATAATAGCATAAATAAATTTCTTTATAATTTTGTAAACCATATTTTTAAAAGAGGATTTTAAAAGGAAATACCCTTATAAATATCATAAAATTGAAGAGAGACTTTATAGAGTGGATAGAATATGTATATAAACTGTAATTAGACATAATTTAACATAATATAAGATAAACCCATCACACAATAGATTTTAATACCACATAAATAATCAAGTAGAAGGTTAACCCAAAGAATGGAAATCGGGTTAATAATTCCCTTACCTCAGGAATTTATTACTTCAAAATGGTTTTAACATCCTGTATAATGGTTAAAAAGGCGTTATTAGTAATTTACAGAAAACATGTTCATATTTATAAAATCTTATATGATCATTTCATAACCTCATTTCACCCATTAATTGTTAGTATTTTTTATCTTGAACTGTTTTGGGTGAGTTCCATACATGATTTCCATGATTGGTTCATGATGGATGTTCTTGTAGATTAAAAGTGAAACTCTAGAATTGGAATGCAAAGGTATTTATATATTTCCAGTACCATAATTTATATCGTTTACAAATTAAATCCATGAGTAAAAAAGAATTATAAAACCATGGATGAGACATAATATATATATTATAACCATGTTCAACCATAGAAATGGTTTCATGACCAGACTTGAAAGAATTAATGTAATGTGGAATCACATCATCCACGATGTCGGTAATTCGGCACATCACATACAGTGTTTTTATTCCTTGAATATGTGGGAGAGGAGAAGAATAATGATGATGAATTTTCCATGAAAATGAAAACATCTAGAATATACATGATTTCTAGATATTTCATACCTCTTGGGTAAGAAGAGATGAAGAAAGAATAATAAAGGAAAGGAACTCAAAATAAAATAATAATTGAGAAATGCCTTACGAAAATTCGGCAGTATAACGGCTACGCAACATGGTTTTAGAAAATATTTAAAATATTGGGGACAAGGGTTACCCATCTTGAAATAAATCACAATATAGGATAGATCAAGAATAATAAGGAAATATGAACATGGTATGGAAACTTGAAATTTATACCACATAAAAGAGAACTTGAATAGAAAAAGAAAAAAATTGAGAATTTTCTAACCTTGTAGAGTAACTCCAAGAACATGAATTTTGGGACCATGGGGGATTGAGGAAACCATGGGAGGGCTACCAGGGTGGTAAGGAGTCCAGACCTTCATTGATGACGAATTTGGAATGAAGTTAATGAAAAAATGGGTTGGTATTTATAGAAAAAGTGAGATATTATTTTGATAATTTTCAAGGGACACCTCATTAGTGGTATTTGCAAAACCATGGGCTTTACCATGGTATTTTCCCATGGTATAAGCCAATTGGGACACCTCATAAGATATTTTACTATACACAAGTCAACCAGATTTATTACATCATTATTACATCATTAATGATGTCATTAACACACCGAAACTCAAAACTGTATTGTTCACTAATCACCGAAAATCAACTATTTCTGAAAAATCCCCAAAATTCACCCTAATTATTTATAGATGTGTAGAATTCAAAAATAAATTCTGTTTTTTTGAAAATAATATTCTAATTATTTTTAATTTAATTTTTAAAGAAAATCATACTTAATTCAAAATTTAATAATTTAAAAATTATTACTGTTTTTATATCACATTGAAAAATTAATCAAGATTTCATTATCTTAAAGCCTTAAGAAAATAAAATAATAATACAATGTACTATTTATTAGGGTCATATTACTATTCACATTACTATTCATAAGGGTATGTAACTATTCACCAAGAAAAAAATTGTTTCAAAGAGACTCAAAATAACATACTGAACACAACTGTAGATGACCATTTTTCAAAATTCAAAACATAGTATCAGTAAAATTATTTTTAAAGGCTACTTGTAAATATATACTTTAAACAAAATTTCAATCATTTCAATTTATTTTAAGAAAACCTTGGGGTGTTACATTATCCCCACCTTCTGGAAATTGTGGCCTCATAATTTTATTAATATATTAAACAAGTGAGGGTAACTTTACCTCATAGCATTTTCAGACTCCCATGTTGTTTCTTTAACCATGTATTTTCTCCACAAAACCTTTACCTAGTGGATTAACTTATTCCACAATACCAGTTCCTTTCCATCAAGAATCTGAATTGGTTTTTATTCATACGAAAGGTTCCTCTCCAGTTGAACTGCTTATGGGCTCAAAATATGATTTGAATCTAGTACAAACTTCCTCAACATCCAAACATGAAAAACATTATGTACCTAAGATAAACTTGGAGGCAAATCTACTCCATATGCAACTAATCCAACTTTCTCCAGGATTTCAAAAGGACCGATGAACCACGAACTTAGCTTCCATTTATTAACAAAATTCATCACACTTTTTCAAGGGGAGATTTTAAGAAAAACATGGTCACCTACCTCAAAAGAAAGCTATTTCCTTCTATTATCTGCATAAATTTTATGTCTGCTCTGAGATTTCCTCATGTGCTTTTAGATCATATTCACTTTCCTAGCCACTTCCTCTACTAATTCTTGCCCCATATACTTTTTTTCACCGACTTCATCCCAAAACACTAGAGTCCGACACCGCATTCCCTACAAAGCCTCAAAAGGTGCCATCTGTATACTCTAATGAAAACTATTATTATAAGAAAACTCAACAAAAGAATGATGTTTATCCTAACTTCCATGTTATTCCATTGAACAAGATCTAATAATATCCTCCAAAGTTTGAATCATTCATTCTAACTGCCCATCTGATTGAGGATGAAAAGATGTACTAAAATTTAACTATGTGCCCAACAACTTCTGAAGTCCCTTCCAAAATTTAGAAGTAAACCTAGGATCCCAATCAGGTTCAATGAAAAGAGGGAATCCATGTAACCTGGAAATATTCTTGAGTTACAATCGATAAAGCCGATCCAAAGACATTGTATCTCGAATAGATAGAAAATGTGCAGATTTTGTCAACTGATCCACAATAACCCAAATTTCATTGTTACCTTGAGATGTCTTAGGTAGTCCCATCACAATGTCCATTGATACATTCTATCATTTCCACTCTGGCACTAGAAAAAGTTGAAGCATCCCCTTCGCTAACTACTGCTTTGCTTTAACCTATTTCCATGTCAAAGATTTCATGGTAAAATCAGCAATATCTCTTTTTATTCCATCCCACCAATAATACTTATGAAGGTCTCTCTTCAACTTTGTACTTCCAGGATTAACTGAAAATGGAGAACCATGAGCTTTACACAATAATTGTTTCTTCAACTGGGAATCACAAGGCACACACAATCTTTTACAAAATCTTAAAACACAATATTTGTCAAGGTTAAATTCTGGAAACATACCCACATTAACAAATTCTATGTTTTTCTATAGCTCATGGTCTTACTGCTGAGCTCGCATAATTCTGTCTGACAATGAAGACTGCTCTGGAACTTGAAACAAAATAGATTAATTCCCTGCACCAACAACTTCTAAGACAAAATTTATCAAATCATTAATCAAGGGAACATGTTCCAAACGTAATATGGTTAATGATGTATGATGTTTTTGAATCAAGGCATCCACCACTTTGATTGCTTTCCCAGGATGGTAATTGATAATGAAATTGCAATCCTCTATCAGTTCAAACCATCTTCTCTGCCTCATGTTTAATTTTTTTTGAGTGAATATATACTTCAGACTTTTATGGTCAGTATATATTTGACATTTGGTTCCGTATAAATGATGCCTCCAATTTTTCAAAGAAAAACCACAGCTGCCAAATCCTAATCATGTGTGGGATATTTTAACTCATGAGGTTTTTATTGACTTGAAGCATAAAAAATTACCTGATCATTCTGCATCAAACACAACCAAATCCCTTCAATAAAGCATCACTATAGATGAAAAAAATCACCATTTCAGAAAGGCAAGGCCAAAACTGGATCATTTACCAATATCTTCTTCAGTTATGGAAAACAAGCATCACATTATTCTGTCCAAACAAATTTAACCCCTTTTCGTGTTAACTTAGTTATCGGGCTAGATAACCAAGAAAATTTCTTAACAAAACATCAGTAATAAACTGCTAATCCCATAAAACTATGAATCTATGTATCATTTGTGGGCCTTGTCCATTCATCAACCCCTTTTTTGGTAGGATCAACTGTTATTCCATCCTTATTTACAATGTTCCCAATAAAATAATTCTGTTGCAACCAAAAATCACACTTGCTAAATTTTACATAAAATTTATTTTCTTTTAAGGTTTGTAAAACGACCATTAGATGTATTTCATGCTACTCTTTATTTTTAAAAATACCTTAATGACATCAACAAATACAACCAAAAACTTATCCAAGAACTCATGAAATAATCTATTCGTAATATTCATGAATATAGGAGTTGTATTATTTAACACAAATGGAATAACAAAAAATTAATAATGCCCATATCTAGTACAAAAGGCTGTTTTTGGGATATTATCCTTCTTAACCTTCAGCTGATGGTACCCATATCTCAAGTCAATCTTGGAGAAGTACTAATCTCCCTAAAGATGATAAAAAAGTCATCGAGATGAGGAAAATGATAATCTTTTTTAATAGTGATGTTATTCAAATCTATATAATCAATGAAAAGTATCATGGAACCAACATTCTTTTTAACAAACAAAATAGGACCTTTCCATGGTGTAGTGCTAGGATGAATGCATCCTTTATCAAGAAAATACGGAAACTGATTTTTCATTTCAAAAAGTTCTATTTGAGCAATAAAATATGGGGGTTTTGAAATTGGCTTAACATCAGGAACTAAGTCAATTGTGAATTCAACTTCTCGATCAGGTATGACACTGGGTAACTCATCAGAAAAAACATCAAGGTATTTATTTACCACTGGCACATGATTAATAGAAATAACTACCTTATTTTCAACAATATGAGAAAGATAACTTTCATTTCCATCATTCAATAGTTTCTCATCTTCCTGATATGTTATCAATTGTATGGTTTCATTCTTGTATACAAATTGAACCGCTTTTTGAAAAACAACTTCTTTAGCTCTACAGTCAATATTAGCATGATAAACAAAAAGCCAATCCATTCCCAGAATAACATCAAACTCGACTAAGGGTAAAACAACAAGGTTTGCAGGTAAAGTATTTCCACAGACCACAATAAAAAGATTCTTATAATTCATATTTTCTATAATTTTTCATGGTGGTGTTTTAACAACAAGTTCAAGTCTCATTTTTTGAGGTGATATTTCCAATTCACTCAAAAATTTCTCATAGATGAAGGAATGTGTAGACCCCTTATCAAACAAAACTTTAGAAAAATCTGAGTGAACAAACAAAGTACATAATGAAACTTCATTGTATGGTCTGACATCTGCTAACATAGTCACAAAGGATCTTACTACACCTTTCTACTTATATTCTAGCTTCTTTGCATCATTCGGATCTCTCTTTAGGTAGACATTTTCATAATGACACATCTCACCACATTTAAAAAACTTTACAGTTAGCTTATCAGGATTAGACTTAGTATCATTTTCATTGAAATATATGGACATATGTCTAAACTTATCACATTTAAAAAACTTCCCCTTTTTTGTTAAGATATTCCTTAGGGTTTTTCTTGCCACACTTTTCACAAACTGAAAACCATATTTTCTTTCCATCAAATTTCTTTGGTTGATTCTTACTCATCGTTTTCCACATGAACCTCTTATTCTCCTTGTTTCCAAAATGCATGTGATCATCATCAAACTCCATAACTTCCCTCTCACCAAATCATACAAGTTTCTCATAACTTTTGATTTCACGGGAGGTCAACGCCCTTTGATACCTTGGCTTCAGTCGTGAGTAAAAGTAGTTGATTTTGCTATCAACATCCAGAATAAGATTTGGAGCATACCTATCCAATCCAGTGAAGTTATCTTCATGAACAACCACTGAATCCTCTCACTTTTCTTTAATTCAAGGAATTTCATCTCCATCCTAAGTCACATCAACTACGGAAAATATTTTTCTAGGATAATAATTTTAAATTCATCCCACTCTAAGGCATAAAAATCTTCTCTACCACTGATATTCCTCACCATTGACCACCACAGATTAGCTTCACCTTCAAAATGATAAATGTAAAGACTTATCTTTTTATTTCCTGAACATCCCATAACATCCAATATCTTTTAAATAGATTTGATCCATCCTTCAGCTACAATTGGGTCAGAAGATCCATTGAAAGAAGGATGGTGTGGTCTTATAAAATGTTCCACTACTATCATGTTCCATTGTGGTGCCTCTATTTATTCTGTTGCATGGATTCCACCACCATTTATTTCCTGCGTTAGTTGATCCATTACTATCAAAAACTTCTCAGTTCCAATCCCTACCATTTTGGGCTGTAGATCTGGAAGGATGTCATTCTTTCATTGCCTCTCCTCTTTAGTATCCCTGTTATTTTTGAGGAAAACCATTCTGAACAAACATATCTTTGATGAATCAACATCGTAATGTTTAAATGCTATAACATTTCAAATTAATGATAGAGTAAATATAATTTATGGTATTCTTTTAACATCATCCTAACCCCTAAAGTTATCTAAACCATCATTCGATAATAACTATAAGGACCTAGAAATATTACATACATAATCTTGAATTGAGTCAAGAAAACAATTCCTTTTACATTTAGGATCTTTTCAAGATTATAGCTTTTGAGAATTGGGACATAATGCATTTATGACATTACACATTGTAACATATGAAAAAAATTTCAAAAGTCATACTCGTCACTCATATATACTTACTTTGTGAAACATGAGATTTAGACATGATTTACACAATACATAAAAACATAAATATAAAAATAATGGTTTTTTGGGGAATTACTTACATAATCTTGTAACCCTCTCGGCTACCTGATAATTTGTAACCCTCAAAGCTACCTTACTATTTGGGTAACCATCGCCGTTACACTTAGAGTAACCATATGGACGATCTCCAACTTAAACATTCCCAATGAATTAGAGGGAGATATAGGTCCCAATCTCCATCATACAAAATTCCCAAGAACTATAATACAATCATACAACATTAATAATAGCAAGAAACATTTCTTTTGAATTTTTTAAAACATAATTTTAAAAGAGGATTTTAATAGAAAATCCCCTTTTAAATAAAATACAATTGAAGAGAGACTTAATAGAGTGGATGGAATATGTATATACACTATAATTAGACATAATTAAACATAATTTAAGAAAAAACTATCACACAATAAATTTTAATACCACATAAATAACGAGGTAGATGTTTAACCCAAAGAATGGAAATATGGTTAAGAATTCCCTTACCTCAGGCATGTCTTACTTCAAACATGTTTAAAATTCCTGTAAAATGCATAAAAGAGTGTTATTAGTATTTTACAGAAACATTTTCATGTTTATAATATCTTATATGCTCATTTCATAATCTCCTTTCACCCCTTAATTATTATTATTTTGTTCCTTGCACTGTTTTGGGTGAGTTCCTTACATGATTTCCATGATTGATTCATGATCGATGTTCTTTTTGATTGGAAGTGAAACTCCAAAATTGTAAAGTAAAGTTATTTATATATTTACAGTACTATAATTTATACCATTCTTAATTTTGATATTTTATATGAGGATTATTCATAAGTTAAAACATTAATGATGTTCGTTTATATCATTTTAGTGGTTCTTTGACAATAACAACCTCATTTTGTCTTATAAATTAAAACCATGAGTAAAAAATAATTATAGAACCATGGATGAGACATAATACATATATTATAACCTGGTTCAAACATATAATTTATTTTATGACCAGATATGAAAGAATTAATGTAAATTTAAATCACATCATCCATGATGTCGGTAATTCAGTACATCACAGACAATGTTTTTATTCCTTGAATATGTGGGAGAGGAGAAGAATAATGATGTTGAATTTTACATGAACATGAGAAAATTCATAATATACATGATTTCTGGAGATTTAATTCCTCTTGGGTAAATATATATGAAGAAAGAATACGAAAATAAAGGAACTCAAAATAAAAGAATAATTAAGAAATCCCTTACAAAAATTCGGCAGCCTAACAGCTACGAAAAATTGTTTTAGAAAATATTAAAAAGAGAGGGGAAAAGGGTTACCCATCTATAAATAAATCATAATACTGAATAGATCGAGAATAAGAAGGAAATTATAACATGGTATGGAAACTTGAAAGTTATACCACAAATAAGATAACTTGAATGGAAAAAAGAAAGAAATTGAGAATTTTCTTACCTTGTATAGTAACTCCTAGAACATGAAGGTTGGGACCCTGGGGGTTTTATAAAACCTTGGTAGGTCTACCATAGAGGTAAGGAGGCCAAATCATTGTTGATGAGAAATTTGGAATTAAGGTAATGATGGAATGGGTTGGTATTTATAGCAAAAGTGAGGGATTATTTTAATAATTTTCAAGGGACACCTCATTAGTGGTATTTGAAAAACCATGGGATTTCCCAAGGTATTTTCCCATGGTATAAGCCACTTGGGATATCTCATAACCTATTTTACTATACACAAGTCAAACAGATTTATTACATCACTATTACATCATTAATGATGTCATTAACACACCGAAACTCAAAAATGTATTTTTTACTAATCACTGAAAAATCAATTGTTTCCAAAAAAATCCTCAAAATTCACCCTAACCATTTATAGATGTGTAGAATTGAAAAATGATTTCCATTTTTTGAAAATAATTTTCTAAATATTTTTAATTTAATTTTTAAATAAAATCATACTTAATTAAAAAATTAATAATTTAAAAACTATAATTGTTTTTATATCATATTGAAAAATTAATCAAGATGTCATTATCTAAATGCCTTAAGAAAAAAAATAGTTATACTATTTTCTATTCATTAGGGTCATATTATTATTCATATTATTATTCATAAGGGTATGTTACTATTCACCAAAAAACATGTTGGTTCCAATAGGCTCCAAATAACATTCTGAGCACTATTGTAGATAACCATTTTTCGAAATTCAAAACATAGAAGCAGTAAAATTATGTTTAAAGGATACTTATAAATATGTACTTTAAAAAAAATTAAAGCATTTCAATTTATTTTTAGAAACCCTTGGGGTGTTATGGAGGACCCTCAAAAACATCTTATGTAGTTTCACCTATTGTGTTGCACCATGAAACCCCAAAATGTGACTAAGGATCTCATAATGTTTAGGGACTTCCCTTTATCCCTTAATGGTGTATCCAGATACTAACTATACTATCTGTCTACCACAATTGGGGGTGGGACTGATCTTAAATGAGTCTTTCTAGAGAATTTTTTACCTGCCTACCAAACTATATCAATTATAAAAGAAATATTTGGAATTAGACAATCATAAGGAGAGACCCTTCATGAATATTGGAAGAGATTCAAAATACTTTGTTCAAGTTTTCCCCAACACCAAATTAGTGAATAATTTCAAATTCAATACATATATGAGGAACTTTTTCCCATAGATATTGGTATGATAGATGATGTAGATGGTGGTTACCAAGTTGATAAAACTCCTACTTCCACTCATGTCTTAGTAGCCAACATGGCTCAAAATGCACAATAATTTGTTACGTGAGAAATTTCACCAACCCAAGGTTCTCATGAGGTAAGTAATTCATCCCTTGATAAAAGGTAGATAATAAAATTTATGATATGAACACCCTTATAAGGAAATTATCTCAAGTAGAAGGTAATTCACACTCTCCTTCTATTCTATTTCATTATGTTATTTATTCAGATAACACTCATTTTTCTGACCAGATCCTATAAATTTAGGATTCATCTGAGTCTTGTGCTATATTATTTCCATGGAATTCATTCAAATAAGCACATACCTTTAATAAATAATCATTCAAACCAAATCCAAACCCAGGGTTGCTAGCACAACCATGGTACTAATAAAGAGGAAACTCGAGCTATGCTAGACAGAACTGGTAGCTACCAGGATATGGTATGAAACCTTCTTATACCTCACCATCTAGAAACAATCCTGCTCCTAAAAAATATGAACCAAGCCTCGAGGACATGGTGAATCAATTGGAAACCCAAATCCTCTAGTTCTAATATACCACATAATCTGCTATTCAAGACCTATGAACTCTGGTGGGAAAATTGGAAAACACCATCAGTGAGATAAAGATGCAAGGTTCTAGACATACCACCCTAACTAGTTTCTAATCCAAAAGAAAAAGGTAATGTTTGTGACATCACACTACATAGTGGTAAAGATGTTTCTTCTTCCATTGATTCCACACAATAGGTAATTCCCCCATTTGAAAACTCTCTTTCTCCACCCGCAAAAGATTATAATGAATAAAAACAAAACAAAAAGGGTAAAAAAGTTATTATTCAGGATTCCCCTAGAAAATTAATTCATCTTCCTTCCCCCAAAGATTAAATAAATATAAGGAAAAATTTTATAATGATAATGATAAATAAATAATGGATACATTTAAAACACATCAAGTTAACATTTCTTTATTGGATGCGGTTAAAAAATTCCCTCACTATGCCAAATTTCTTAAAGTAATTTTTACCCAGAGATGGAGACTGAAGGGGAAAGAAAATTTCAACCAAGGAAGGATTGTATAATCTTTGATAAAATAAGAAATTCCAACCAAATTCAAGGATCTGGACAATTTCATGATACCTTTCACCATAGGGGGGTCACATTTTATGACATAATGCTAGATTTTGGAGCTTTGATTAATGGGATGTATTATTCTATCTAAACTTAACTACAAGTTATAGGGATTCATCTAATGGGCATCATTGTGAAACTTTCCAATGGGAGAAAAATATTCCCATCAGGAGTTATCGAGTATGTCCTCATAAGGGTGAAGAATCTCATCTTCCCCAAAGACTTATACATTATTGATACTGAAGATACTCAAACCCAATGAAATTATCCTCTCATACTTGGGAGTCTATTCCTTAAAACATAAAAGACAATCATCAACATTTACAATCATATTTTTTCCATGTATTTCAGTGGAGAAAAGTCATGTTTCATTATCCTCGGTGCTATGAAACACCCCATTAAAGAAAACTCTACTCGTTTGGTCTATATGATAGAAGTTATCTCTAATGACACACACACACCCAACATTCTCTCCATAGTGTATACTCTAATTCATTTTATTCATCTTCTCTCTTGGTTGATTTGATTTTTGAATCATGTTTTTAGTGTTTTGTGGGTTCATAAAAGTGTAAATTATGTGCTTTAATTGGCGAGTGTGTTCATTCTAAGGTACCCCTGACTATCAATGATTCTTCAAATCTCATTTCCATTTATTATACTTCCACACATAATAAACATATATAGATAGAAAGTTTCATGTACCTCACCCCCATAAATCCCCTATCTAAATATAAAAACCACAAGTGTTGGAATTTAAAACAGTTCTATATAATTTAAAATGTGTCTATCTTGAGGGTATTGACCAATTTCCCATCATTATTTCCAATAACCTATCTCCACAATAGGAATCAAAACATCTCAACCATTTGAGAGTGTAAAAAGAAAATTCTATGGACATTGGTTGACATTCCAAAGATTATCCCATATATTTTTTGGCACCATATAATTTTAGATTAAGAGGCTAAACTTATAAGGAAATATCAATGCCGGTTAAATGACTCTCGCCATGAAGTGGTAAAATTGGAAGTCAGTAAATTACCTACTATTGGGATCATTTATCATATATATGATAGTAAATGGTTTAGACCAATAAAAATTGGGCCTAAAACTTGAATAATGGTTATTCAAAATGAAGGTAATGAATTGGTTATAAAATGTGTTTAAAACAATTGGCAAGTCTGTATTGAATATCATTGACTGAATCAAGCCATGCCAAATGACCACTTTCCTCTACATTTCATTGACCAAATGTTAGAAATACTAGCTAGTAAGTCCTGTTATTATTTCCTTGGTATATATTTGAGTTATCTTCAAATCTATATAGCCCATGATAATTAATAAAAGAAAAAATTTACATATCTATTCTGTACATTTTCATATAGAAGGATGCATTTTTTCTCTGTAATTCTCCAAGTACTTCTCAAAAATGTATGTGGAGTATTTTTGAGTACCTTGATAGTTGTATTGAAGTTTTTATTGTTGATTTCACAGTTTATGGAACTTCATTTGATGTAATTTTGGAACACCTAGGTTATATCCTCCATCATTGTATTGAAAAAGATATCATATTAATTTACAAAAAAAGTATTTCGTGGTTTAATAGAGTATGGTTCTTAGGAAAGTCATTTCAAATGAGGGAATTCAAGTAGATAAATCAAAACATTAATTAATTTCATCCCTTATATATCCAAAATATTTTCATGAGGTATGATATTTCTTCGTTCATTATGGTTTTCACTTTAAATTCGTTAAATACATTAGTAAGATCACACTTCCCTTGACTCAATTGTTACAAAAATATTCTGATTTTTTGTTTGATAAAAATTGTGAGGATTATTTCAATTCACTAAAAGGGAGTCTCATGTCACCTCCCATCATCCAACACCAAGGTGGCATATCCCCTTCTAACTTATGTGTGATTCCTTTAACTTTATAGTTGGGGTAGGTTTATCACCAAGGGTTGATAAGTCTCCTCATGTCATTGTGTATGCCTTGTGTTCCCTTGGACCTACCTAGGTAAACTACACAACCAATTAAAAATAACTCCTTTCTATTGTGATTTAATTTGAAATAATATGTTCATATATTATTGGTTAAAAAGTCATTGTGTTTTCTGACCATGTTTCCTTTTGATTTCTCCTTAAGAAATCTGAAGTTAAGCCCCACCTCATTTGGTGGATGCTCCTCCTCCAAGAGTTTGACCTTCAGAATCGAGATAGGAGAGGAATAGAAAATGTGGTAGTTTACTACATTATCAAAAAAACTCATCATTGGACCACCATGTTGACACATACCTCCCCATGGGACAATTCTCTTTTCATGATAACATTTTTAATGTTTTTGACCTTACCCTATGGTATGTAGACATTTTAAATTTTCTAGCAGTGTCTAGGGTCCCCATTGATTTTGGAAATTCAAAATCCCTTAGACTTAAGCATGATTCATGATGGTACATTTTGGATGACCCTTAACTATGGATAATTGTTAGTGATCAAGTTGTTCATTGGTGTGTCCTTTACCATGAGTTCACCCCTTTTTTGGGATTCTTCCACATTTTGGATTGTGGGGGCCACTTTGGTTCTCATCAAACAGCTCAAAAGTTCCTTGACTAATTAATTTTTTATACAAAATTATTTATATATGCCCATTGGTTTTGTAAGTCATGTACTTGATGTCAATTCACATGGAATATCTCCAAGAGGAATGAAATGCCCAAATAGGCTATGTTATTTTTTGAGATCTTTGATGCATGGGGCATTGACTTCATGGAGTAATTTTCCAAATTCATTTGGATTTGTGTATATCTTATTCGATGTTGACTATGTATCAAATGGGTGGAATAATATTTCACCTAGACTAATGAATCTTGTGTAGTTTTTCATTTTGTGAGATCCCAAATTTTTTGTAGGTTTGGTTTTCCAAGATTCATCATTAGTGATCAAGGTTCACATTTTCACAATCACGACATGAAAAACATACTTTGTAATTATGGTTTTGTTCATAATGTATCTACTACATATCAACCCCAAAATAATGAAAAAACAGAAATAATCTAATCTTGGAAAAAACGGTACAACCCAATACAAAAGATTGGAGTTTTCACTTGGATGATGCACTTTGGGCGTAATGAATAGATTTTAAAACCTTGAACATAATGTTACCATATAGGATTGTGTTTGGATAGGATTTTCACCTCCCGGTAGAGGTGGAACACCATGCATATTTGGCTCTTAAACAATATAACATGAATCTTTAATTTAAAAATGAGCATAGAAATTTGTAGATTCAAGAGTTGGAAGAAATTTGACATGATGCATATGAGAACTCTCAGATCTATAAAGAGAAGATAATGACTATCCTTGATGAGATGAATGATCAGTGGAAGTTTCATTTTGGTGAGAAGGTCCTTACATACAATTCTAGTCTAATGCTCTACATTGGTAAGCTTCATTCCTATTGGCTTGGTCCTTATATAGTTATTAATGTTTACCCTTTTGGTTCTATATATGTTTTACATGAGAAGAGTAGATATAGGTTTAACATAAATGGTAAAAGGCTAGAACACTTCTATGAAGATTTTCTAAAGTATCCGGTGGAGGAAATATAGCTGATGGAGCAGTATATGACACCACTTATCAGGTTTTAATTTATCCCTACATTTATTTATTTGAATATTTATTTAAACTTCTTTCATTGAGGACAATTTAATTTTTAGGTGTGGGGTAGGGAGAGATTTCATAGTTAATAATAAAAAAATAAAAAAAATATAATATAAAAAACATATAAAAACAAACAAAAAAACAACAACAACAAATGTATTTTCATTTTTCATTTCTTTTTCTTTATTTTGGGTTTTTAGATAAACAATAATCTTAAAACAAATATCCTAACTCATTTTTCATGCTTGATTTAATTGTGTGGAAATTAACTTTTTTTGGAAAAATGTTTCTCAAATTAATGTTTATGGGGAATATTTTTTTATAATTTATATTTTCAAATCATTCGTAGGTGTTTAATGGATTTTTGAAACTTGTGCCTCATTAGCATCGACCAGTATTTAAATCCCTTAACCAAGAGACATTATAAGACCTTTATTGAATATTATTCCATTTAATAACTTTCTTTAGATTCTTGGGTCATGTAGATAAACTTTAACATGCCTTGATTTTATTTGAATCCATTATATTCAAGTGTTCCATATTCAAGATAGAGGCTATCATTCATTAAAAATATTTTGGTACAATTAACCTCTATTTTTGTCCACCATGATATTTTAACCTTCTTAAAACATAGAGACCATGAAATTCTTATTACATAGACGCATTACAAGATAATATATCCCTAACTACCCATCTCTTGTGTATATTCTTGTTTTATTTTTAGCAAGTGTGGGGGATAAGGTCTTTCCATGGGGATTATCAGGAGAGAATTGTTATTATAGGTTTAAAAAAATGGTGAATACATTTGTTTTGGGAAGTGGGTTCACAATACCTATTATATCATGGTGTGTTACATGTTTCCCTATTCATATACAAAAAAATTTATATAAAAACTAAAATTTGTCTACAAAAAAATATAACAAAATAAAAAAATAAAATAGAGAAAAGAGGAAGTCTAGTAATTAGTATTCACTGCATGTTTGTGAGCCAGAAAAAAGTAACAAAGGGGAGAGAGAGTTGTAAATGATATAATATGTGATGTTTTGAGTGAGAACATTCATTGTAAAAACGTGTTTCATTTTTAAAAGCTTTTTACTTAAGATAATAAACACTCCTCTTTGGTCTCAGATTTTTAAACATCAAATCCTACCAACCCTTGAACCTCAAATACAACATGGTTGAAGTCTTATTTACTATAACTCTATTTTATAACAGTAAAGATAATATAATATCGGCAAGCATATGGTAAGATCACTTGAACTTTAGGAAAATATCATAAATCCTGTTTTATTTGTTCCTTGAGTGAAGAGGGAAAATTTCAAGGTGAGTAGGTTGTGAAATTTTGCATGGATGAAAAAATGAATTTAAAAAAGTTTGAATGTGAGTAAATATTAATAATAGGAAATTTTATTTCACAAAATATTCATGACTAATTTCATTTCAAAATAATCTTGGGAGTTTCTCACCATTGATTTTGGAATGGGACATGATTAGGATATAATATTTTCCCATGAGTACACGGGTTTAGGTGTGGGGTTGTGATTGTACAACGATATAACATATATTATCTCCTTTATACTTGTTTATTAAATTTATTATGTTTTTTATAATCCCATTATTAAAGTCACTTTCACACATTATTGGTTTTAAATTCATTTTTTGAAAACATACTTAAAAAGATAAAATTTCATGATGACCCAATTTGACAGTAGTTCACTATTTCTATGAAATCATTAACTAAACAGGTATAAATGTTAAAATTATTTTTTTCTAGGATTTTATTTTACTTTTTATTCAATTAATATAACTAGTCCAAAGTATGAATGTGAGAAAAATAGGACCAAACATGGCCCAAAACCAAAGACATTTTGGGAGGGATAGATTGGACCACCCTTCTGTATTTGGGCCATAACCAAGGCCTCAGATATCAGATTCAGATTATTCCACCTCCATTATATAATTAAATAGAAGTAACATCTCTCTAGATTATTTGAAGACATCTTCATGTATTTTTATTAGTAAACCATCTAGATAAAGAAGTAAAATATCTATTATGAATAGTGACCTGGTCCCATAGATGCTTGACTTATTTTGTGGAAAGTTTGATGTATTTGTCCATAAAACGAAAAATCACCCTCATTATTCAATTTTTATCAACCATATGGTAGGATTTTAGCTTTTTAATGACCTTATTCAAATCAATGTCTTCCTCCCGTTCCATGGTTTTTTAAATTCGTTGTGATGATCTAGGTAGGAACATGGTGTAATTCCCGAGATTCATTTTTTTAATACTTGAAAGGTATTTTAAATTCTAGGTCTGTGTGTTGTTTTTAATAATTTTATTTTATTATTTAATTGAGTTATTTACTATTATTTCATTCTCAAATTCATATAATCATGTTTGGCGGTACCCTTTCATTTGATGTTTCACACATCTTTCATTGTTTCTTCTTCCCTCTTTTAATTGCAGTGTTTTTCTGATCATATTGTTCAACTGAACTCTCATAAGCACTATCAAGTCCATTTAAATTTATTTCATGTTTTTAAAATGAAATGAAAAAAAACCTTTACAACATTTCATGTTTTCGTGTGTTACCCTGGGGATTTCTGATTATGAAGTTGGACAAAAATCACCATATCATCGGCGGTAGTCGTTGAATCATTTTGTGTTTCCGACCAAACCCTAGGATCCTAGTATAAATTTAGTAACATTATGGTTATTGGTGTTACAACCAGAGGATTAAAATATCTAAAACCAATCTATTTAAGTTATTAAATATGAACATCATGATATTTCCCTAGGTTGATCGTGCTTCATCAAATCTGTTAATTTTCATTTTGTTTTATTGTTTACCACTATCTATTAGATTCTTAAATAAAAAAACCTTATGTTTTATAAAATACCATTCCCCATTTTAATAATTAAATCCATAATTTTAAAATTAATTATCTTAATGCTCTATCAGGAGACGACACAACGTTCTTGCTATACTACAGAATTTCAATTAAAAACTAAACAACTAATTTAACATGATAAAAAATATGATCAAGTTAAATTATTAAATATTTAACTCTAACTGTATATTTTGTCTTAAATCATTTTCTAGGATATGTGAATAGTTTAACATGAAATATCCCCTCAATAAAATTCTATCAAAACTGAGAGAATTTCTCAAGGGAACTCTAAAGAATGAGAGACAATCATTCTTCTCCCTCTTAAGATTAAAATAACAGAAGAAAAAATTATTCTATACATGGGAGAATTATTGTTATGATCAATGGTGAATGACACTAGATGGTTAGTTCCTTTGTACTATCATTTGTAACACCAGTGGGAAAAATTCAAGATGTTTGGAGCATGTTCAGATACCCTTATATTAATCATACTTTGAATTTGTCATCGTAACAATGGTACAATAATAAATTCAATAAAATTTCTTAACGACCAAAGAATAAACAAGACTATTTAATTCTTGTTTTAAATTAATTATAAATTTTATGTGAAAATACCTTATATATGAATAATATAGGATTTCTTCAACGAGTTATAATGATTTTATATGAAGATACTGATGAAAACATTGGTGGGAAAAAGTCAAGATGTTTCCACTGTGTCTCATTGTTGAGAAAAGTACTGTATTCAACAATAAATAATAATATTATTTAAAAGGGGGAGATTATTGAAAATAATACTCTGTCTCTTTATGATAATTTTTATGCCTAAAAATACTATTAATTATTTTATAATGATTTTATTTAGTATTTTTCAGGAATTTATTAATTTATTTTACTCTTGAAATAACAAGAATTTATTACTTATTCGGGAACTGTTTTAGCACATTCTGGAAACATTGTTCATACCTTACTTATTCAAGATCTGCTTTAGCATGTCCTGGAATCACTGTTCATACCCTATGTGGATAAACGTAGTGTAAGGATGAAAAGCATGTATACTTTTTGAGATAAGAGAAAAGTATGGTTAAATAACCATACGTTATCAGCAAAGTATGGAAGAAGAACCTTACGTTAGGAAGGAACCTTACGTTTGGGTTATCAACAAAGTATGGAAGGAGAACCGTACGTAAGTACTAAACGTTACGTTTGTTTCTCAAAATTATGGTTCATCAACCTTACTTTTGTAAACAACCATACGTTCTTTGAATGGATCTTTTATCTTTCGTCTGAGAGTTAAAGAAAAAGTATGGATGATCAACCCTACATTTATGATCAACCTTACATTTGAAGAAAGTAACATGAACCCTACGTTTATGTTCAACCTTACGTTGTCAGCCCTATATTTGGAGGCCACGTCATCAACCTTACGTTTGGCGATGGAAAGTTTGAAAGACGTTATTTTTATGCAACGGTTAGCAAGATGATTGTTAGGTGGATTTCAAGACAGATTTAAAGTCAATTTTAAAATACGACTTTGACCGATTCAAAGCCGTTTTATTAATGGATTAAAGATCGAATTTAAAGGAGCTTTTTAATGCCGTGTTTTCAAGGAAGTTATGACTACTCTGTAAATTCAAATTTTTGAATATCGCAAACAAAAGGCGAATTTTATGGATCTAAATGTGCAGGGGATATGCTCGGCTTTATTATATATGTTTTCTCTAAAACCCCAGGCATAGGGAGTGTGGTGATCAATCTATTATTAAAAATGGTGGAAAATAGAGACTGATTAAAGCACTCAGTTCTGTTGATTCAAAAGGAGCGTCAAAGCTCTATTTATTTAAGAAGAATAAACTCGATAGAAGATTCACTTGTTCTACATAGAATATCTATTGTGGATCTACTACTGCTGAAGTTGTGAATTATATCTCTATATCTACTGCAAATGGATCAACTCAGAACTGATTCAACATGAAAATAAATATTTCTAGAGATGACGATCAATCTGCTATCAATTGCATTCTGTTGCAATTGTGAAGATCAATAGAAAAAGTTATTTTTAAATTTCTTTTTATCTTGAGTAACCAGCTTCTCGTACTAAAATCAATAGGTTTGTGTTTTAACAATAAGGCTTTGTTAGCCTGGAAATTGTAAAGGTGTCAACTTCCTGTTTTTCTATTGTTGGAAGGTCTGTGGAAAAGAGGACTAGATAGTGAAAATCATCATGCTCATGGAGTTGAGCATTGGTGGAGTGGACTAGGGGAATTCTGTTCCCTGAGCCACTATACATCTATGTGTCCCTGCTTTTACTTATTCCGCTGCATGATCAAATCCGATAAAGCATAGTGGATAGAACTTGTTCAATCGAAGAGTTAACGAAAAATCTGAAAGACACAATTCACCCCCCTCTTGTGTATAATCTATATATTCAAGATCAAACAATTGGTATCAAAGGTGGAGCTTCTGATAGAGCCTTAGCAAGCTAGAAATATTTAAAGATTATACAACAGAGCATCATGACTGAAACAAGAGAAGGGTTGTCAATGGTCAGAGCATCATATTTTAATGGAGACAACTATGGCTGCTGGAAATCGTGCATGATAATATATCTTAGAAACCTCGGATATAAAATCTATTCAATGTCTCTGACTCTTTATGAAATTCATGAAAATCCTGAGACATGGAGTGCTTCTACAGAGGTAGAGTATGATATGAATTCGAAGGCTATGAATGCAATCATCTGCAGTCTAGGACTAGATGAATTTAATAGAGTATCTCAGTGCCCGACAGTATATGAGATGTGGCAAACAATAGTTGTGGCGTATGAAGGAACAAACACTGTGAGACAAATGAGATATGCAACTGCCAAATTAAAATTTGATACTTTCAGAATGTTTGAAGGTGAAAGAATTACCCAAATGAATGAGAGATTGACAGAAATTGTCAATAATATAATAGCTCTAGGAGAACCTATCAAGAAGGTTGATGAATCATTAAAAGTACTGAGGGTACTTCTTACTCGATGGAATGGTATCTATGCTACAATCATACAATCAACACCTGTCAAAAATTTAACCATGAGAGAGTTGATTGGTACACTAATGATGTACGAAGATGAAATGAAAGATGAGGCAAATGAACATAATGTATACATCAAAAAGGATGATACTGCCTTGAAGGTAACTTCACAACAAAAGAATAGAAGGAAGAATAACAGAGAAGTCAAAGAAAAATCAGAGAGATCAGACTAATCAAACTCAGATGAAGAACTGGCTCAGCTAGCCAGAAAATTTTGGAAATTCTAAAGCAAGAAAAGAGACTTCAAAAAATCCTTTAAGAGAGATGATAAGGAAGTAAGATGCTATGAATGCAAGAATATGGGGCATATCAGACCAGATTTCCCATAATTGAAAGATGCAAAGAAGAAGAAATTCTTCAAAAGAAATGTCTATGACCAGAAAGACAAGAAAGCTATGAAAGCCATTTGGAGTGTATCTGAAGACTCCAGTAGCTCTCTTGAATCAATATCAGAGAAGGAAGAAGTCAATATAAAAGCCAACATGTGTTTCATGGTAGAAACCGATGAGGTACACTTATATTACTCCTCTAACTCAAATAATGAATCAAATTCTGAATCAAGCTACACAAATAAAAAACTTGCAGCCTACTGAAATATGCTTGAAGAATGATATGACCCAATATTTAAGAAACATAAGTCACTAAAGAACATACATAAAGCTATTTCAGATGAAAGATATACAATGCTGAAACAACATAAGGAATTGACTGATAAATACAATTCTATTAACACTAACTATATTAATTTTGAATCAAGAATAAAAGCACTACAGGATGAAGTAGAATCTTAAAAACATGCATCATTGGTTTTTACAAAAGTAGATAATTCTTTAAATGAAATTCTTGGAAAAACTGTCATTAAAAAAGAGATATTTGGAATTGGCGATAAAGGAGAAAAACCTAAGCTATATAAAAATTATTTTGTCCATAGCTCTAAAAGGGTTAATTGTAACTTTTGTGGGACAAAGGGACATATATCTAAAAATTGTTTCTTAAGACAACCTCAAATTTGTGGTATTAAGAAAACCTATGTTTCAAAAGACTTATATGATTCAGGTGATTTTAAAAGAACAAAGAAAATCTGGATACCCAGATCATTTCTAGCTAACACCCCTAGAACCAACAGAATATGGGTACCAAAGCAATTTGTTTGAATGTATTTGCAGGTAACATTCCAACAGAATAGAAAATATATATGGTACATGGACAGTGGCTGCTCAAGACATATGAGTGGAAAATCATTGAATTTTTCTTCACTCACTCAAAAGGAAGGAGGACTTGTCACATTTGGCGACAATTCCAAAGGAAAAATCATTGGCATTGGAACTGTTGGAGATCCAAAAACAGTCTCAATCAACAAAGTACTTTATGTACAAGGATTAAAACACAACCTGATAAGTACCTCTCAACATTGTGATGATGGATATACTGTTGATTTTACTAACAATTTTTGTACTGTTTCTAAAGATAAACTATTTAAATTTAAGGAACCAAGAACTGATAATGTCTATACTTTGGATTTAAATTCCTTGTGTAAACAACAAGTAAAATTATTGAATGCTAAAGTAAGTGAATCTTGGATCTAGAATTGGAGACTTAGAAATTGAAATGTATATGTTTTACCTAAATTATCTAAGAAACATATAGTTTCTGATTTTCCTAGTCTCAAATTTGAAAGTGACAGATTATGTGATGCATGCCAACTTGGAAAACAACACAAATCATCATTCAAATCTGTTAATAAAGTTGCTACAACTAAACCTCTAGAACTTATCTATATGGATTTTTTTGGACCTTCTAGAGTAGGAAGCTTAGATGGTAAATTATATGTTTATGTATTAGTTGATGATTATTCTAGATTTACTTGGATTTTATTTTTGAAATTTAAAAATGAAGCTTTTACTTTATTTGAATGTTTCTGCAAATCTATTCAAAATGAAAAAGGTTTTAATATAATCTCATTGAAAAGTGATCATGGTGGAGAATTTTAGAATCATGAATTTAATTCCTTTTGCTTAAACATGGGTATTAAACATACCTTCTCTACACCAAGAATACCTCAACAGAATGGGATTGTAGAAAGAAGAAGTAGAACAATTCAAGAAATGGCTAGAACTATGTTAAATGAATATATCCTACCTATATATTTTTGGGCAGAAGCTGTAAATACATCTTGCTATATAATTAATAGAGTTTTAATTAGACCTATTTTGAAAAAGACACCCTATGAACTATGGAATAACAGATTACCTAAAGTAAATTACTTTATAGTTTTTGGATGCAAGGTCTACATCTTGAACACCAAATATAATCTTGGTAAGTTCAATCCCAAATCTGAGGAAGGTATTTTCTTAGGATATTCTGATACCTCCAAAGCTTATAGAGTCTATAATAAAAAGTCAAGGATTGTTGAAGAATCAGTTCATGTGATATTTGATGAATATGATCCCTTTGAGAAAAGTACAGATCAAATGGTTGAACCTGACTCTAATGATAACATGAGACATGAGAGCTTAAAGAATGATTTTGAAAATGATATAAAAGAAATTTAGTCCAATTCAGAGGAACATGATACTGAAGAACCTTTAAATGTATTGCCTAGACATTATAGAACCCTAAAGAATCACCCTTTAGAAACTGTGATAGGTGACTTAGAAAATGGTATTCAAACTAGAAGAAACTTAAGAAACCTAGTGGAATTCTCTGCCTCCCTATCCCAACAATAACCCAAGACTATAGAAGAAGCTTTAGATGATGAAAGCTGGGTAATAGTAATGAAAGATGAATTAAACCATTTTAAAAGAAATGAAGTTTGGGAATTAGTAGAAAGACCTATGAATTATCCAGTAATAGGAACCAAATGGGTCTTTAGAAATAAATAGGATGACCAAGGCATAATAACTAGAAATAAAGCAATATTATTAGCTAAAGGATATAATCAATAAGAAGGAATAGATTATTATGAAACTTTTGCACCTGTAGCTAGGTTAGAATCCATTTGAATCCTTTTAACCTATGCATCTTATATGAATTTTAAATTATTTCAGATGGATGTTAAATTTCTCTTTTTAAAATGTAACACCCCAATCTTCTACGGTACGTTTCTCTTTGAACAATGCAATAGCGTGTGTTATACGCAACATCGAGTTCTAACACACACCAAAACCAATCAAACCAGCCGTTATAAATAGTAATACCTAATTTTTGAAATTTTATAAATTTTATCTCTCAAAATGGACTTCATTTTTGGATTTGGAGTATCGAATTTAGCCTAAGGTGAAATTTTGGTACTTTTTGGATAACTTTAATATTTTGATTACTAAATTTTAATTAAAAACAACTTTTTTAATCAAAATAATTAATAGTGATAAATTATGAATTTTAGTGGTTTTAAAGTATATTTAGAATATATTTTTACCATTTAATACAATTTTGTTCATTGGACATAATTTCACAATTAAACCGAACATAAACAAGTATCAATTTTTTGCAAGTTATTATATCTTAAAAACACGATTTTTGTTTTGACAGCGGGAATTAATTTTAAATTAATTTCTGCCACTTCTGTGTTTTGAATTTGGAAAAATGGATTCCATATTTGGAATCAGGATGTTCAAATTGTGTAAATAGGTAACTTTTATTTTTATACATTTTGAATAATTACTTCGGTAAATATTTTATTTACCATGGTTAAAGGGTAAATCCGGTAGATAAGGGTTAAAAAATAATATTATAATAATAAAACATTACCGTAAAACGTGTCCTAACATTATTGCTTGATACATGTTCGACCATGGTCATCTTTGAGTCGATTTTGGGACCCCATGTTCCACTTGTAAGTGATAAGGACACCTTATTTTAATTAAGTTAAAATGAATATAAAAATGACACAAGCATATATCTTTTAGAAAAACAACTTTTACATAGGGTTATATATGTTTGAGTTTCTACTATAAATATTCATCAAAAAGATAAAACTATTTACTACATAATTATATTTTATTTATAATTTTTAGACATTAAATAAGTTAATTTATTTATGACACAATGATGATGCAGTAATTACCATAATAGTGAAAAATTAAAATAATTGATATTATAAATACCCAAATAATTATAATTTGAGACTTTTAATGAATTAAACTAATTTTATAGGATAATATGACATATTAGTATTGATTAAATTGACTTTCTTCGAAGTAATAATTCTGTTATGATTTTTACAAAAATCAATTATTGAATAGTGTCAAAATTGACATAAAAGAGTTTTTAAAACAAATATTATATTATTAATTGATATAAATTTCTAAAAATATAAGGTTCCACCAAGAGACATATATAGTGATAGTTGTATCATTAATGGACCACTTGGAGGTCTATTGGGGGTATATAGTTTGTTTATTAACTATATAATATAAAAATACAAAGTGACATGGTAAGTGCCAAACTAATTAACAAAGAGTTAAAACTAAAAGATAAGGTTAATATAGTAACCCAAACCTGTCTAAATTCTATTGTTTGAGTGGTTTTCTACATATACCTATCTTAAATTTTAAATAATTCACTTTTGAGCCATTATAAACCGAATATGAATTTATTATAAAATAATATTTCTAGCTTTTCCAAAGGTGCCCCTCACCCCTCTTATAAAAGGGCACTCTCCCTTCTCATTAACTCACACCTTTAAAGCCTTTTGGTTTGGCCAAACTCTGAGAAAATACTCTCTGAACTTCCCTCACTTAATCCTAGAGGCCTTTTAATAGTCATAAATCCATCTTAATGATCCCTTTTGATCAAATCAAAAGGAAGAACCCGAAGAAGAGGTAATGTTTTCACCACCCTTTTTCAAGTTCCATTCTTCTTCCACGTCTTCCTTCTTTGTTATTACCATTATAAAATAATAACTCCAGTATCTTATATATACTGTGATGTTATTATAAATATGGTATAACCATATTCAGTATTCTATCCATCCTTTGAAGAACATGTCACCATACGTGTGTACGTACGGCTTACCGTCTCCACGTCGTGGTGTAATTGTTATTCAATAAATTATTATTTGGATGGGTATAATAATGATGTGTAACTCATGTAAATAATAAATATAACATGATAATTATTCTATATATATGTTATACCATCCAATTATATATTATTTTAATATCAAAATAATGATATTGTCGCTCGGGCGTACGTACGGACTACCGTCTCCACGAACGCGATGAGAATCATTTTCCATCGTATCCATTCAAGTATAATTCTCATTTGATGATTAATAATAGTATCTAAGGACTTGATATAATTCTGTATATGATAAAGATACAACCTATCCATTACAAACACATCTTACGTAACAAAATATATAAAAGAAAACGAGTAAGTTAACACCCGAAACAACGATAATACTAAGATATTATTAACAAATCAATGTTAAAAGATTATATATGATATCATATTAATATATATGATTCTTGTATAATTTAATAACAATTATTTCACCATTATACAGGAGGTTAACCTACCCCCAACCAAGGAAAAGTACAAGGTAAGGGTTATTTCACAATCTCTTCATTATCCGAGGTTGTTTATACGTAATAATCTAATGGGATATTTTTATCATCCAGAACCATGTTTCTTAAAAATGTATTTCAAAACATTTTTAATGTTTACAAGAATATGGGTTAAAGTCATTTATACCCTTGTTTGAATTTTTTTAAGAGGTTTATAAAGGAATATTTCCGTCGTTTTCCAAACAAGGTGCTTTTTAACCTTTTCGACAGAATTAAGGTAAGAATGTTTTTTTTAACTTATACGGCGGGTGTGGCTATTTTCCCCCGTTATAAAATCTTCAAAGCTTCCCTTACAATATTATAATAATATTTTCAAAGAAAATGTTTTATTTTAGAAATATATGACTCTTTAATGATTTCAAAATAAAAAGAGATGTTTCTCTAGAAAGAGTTTTGATTTCATCTATGTCAACATCCTTTGATGGATTTTACGCTTATTTGAAGTTGATTTATTATGAAACAAAACTTCTATATTGTATTGAAGGTTTTGTGATATGTTTGACTGTGTATGTGTTATTTTTATACCATTCATGGTTTATGGATGAAGTATTTAAATTTCATATGCTAGTTTTAATACGAATGTTTATGTTATGTTTAAACCTTCTCATATGGGAATGATTTGGACTTAATATGTGACGGGTGGAGCCCGCTATAGCTCCTCGATGCATCGGTAGGTCTCATGAGACAAACTAGTGTCTTGGAACAAGGCCTTGAAAAAATCTTATTTGTAATCTTGGCACGAGGCCTTGGCTATGTGGTTATGATAGTCTGGCATTATGCATTCCATCATTATGAAAGTGGTTATTGATATTGCATGTGATTTTTCGATTAGTAGAATATCTATGTGAATATGTAAATGGCATTATTTCATTTTATTTTTTCCATACTTTGTTTATGTTAAAGTTTAAAAGGATTTTGTTTTAGTTATACATTGCCTTAAATGTTTATTCTTATTTATGAAAGTTTCCGCTATATTGTTATCCTTACTGGGCATTTGAGCTCACCCTTTTTCTATGTTTTATTTTTTCCAGGATGTGAAGAAGTAAATTATGAATGAACTGTAAGGATATTATGAAGGGATAATAGTGTGGACTATGGAGACAATATATTTTTGTAGTAGTTTTTCACTTTATGATGTAATGTAAAACTTTATGAATATATCTAGTGTTTCCAAGGCTACTAAACTAATCGGTCTATCGAGATTTTATCTTTCTTGTGATCATGCCAATGTTATGTAATAATTCACCGACTCTGGGTAACTGGGGTCAGGGGGTTACAGTTGGTATCAGAGGATGTTTAGTACAAACCTTGGAAACTAGATTTAGATAAACTCTGATTAGAGCACATAGACCTAAGATGGACTTTGAGGATTAGTATATAAGAACTTCCTAGAATTTTGGTATGCTATATATTTTGTGAGTTTTCTGAGAAATACATCCCTGTCTGGATACAAGCAGGTAGAGTCGGCTCTGGCATAGATGTACCTAGGGGTAAAACCCAAAAACACCGCTTTGAGATAGACTCGAATGGGAACTGGTCCACAAAAATGGGCCTTACTGCACTCTTGGTTACGACACTCCTGGGGGATATGCATAGGATAACTCTCATTTTCTTTACAAATAATTATGAAAGGTTTATGAGTATATAATTCCTCAAAGAAAACATTTTTATGATTATGGATTATATCCATAAATAGTTCAATTTATGTTAAGTGTTTTATAAGTATGGAATTATGTATTTTGATTCATAAACTGATCTAGTTTATGCCATTGTTTAGAAATGGCGCCTAGTTGAAGAAATGGAAACTGTATCAATGCACGCACTCCGTATAGGGATTTCCCTCCTGCTCAAGATAATTATAGTGGAGCTGGTGATGCAACTAGTGCCGATTAGCTAATCACCATACTGGGACAACTCACTCAGGTTATGAATAATAACCTTACCTGTATGGAGCACCCTGATCCGCAGCATGGAGGATAAATGTTAGATCGATTCATGAGGAAACAACCACAAACGTTCAATGGGAGTACAAATCCCTTAGTAGCTGAGCAATGGATAAATTCCCTATAGAAAATATTTCAGGCATTGGGGAGTAGTGAAAGGGAAAAAGTTATCATGGCAGTTTACCGCCTCACTGGAGATGCTGATCAATGGTGGTCATTGATTCAAAACACGAAGGAAGATGATGAAGTATCAAATATGGAATGTAGGGAGTTAAAAGATCTTTTTTTTAGAAAAATACTTTCCTCGCGACCATCGAGCAGATATGGAAAGGCAATTTCTGAGTCTGAGACAAAAGGAGATGGTAATGTCACAAAGTATGAGGCTAACTTTACAAGGTTAGCAAGGTATACTGAAGATTATATACGTAACCCAAGAAGTATGATTGATCATTTCTTTGATGGGTTAAAACCATTTCTCCATAGAGCATTAGTCTCATAATCCTTCTCGTCGTACGAAGAAATGGTCTCATGTTCTATCAAAACAAAAAAGGAATTGTCTAAGTCTTATGACTTTGAAGAAAAGAAAGATAAGAAGAGATCTTATGATCAATCTAGGAATGGAAATAAGGGGAATAAGGGAAAGGTTGAATATCCATCCTGTGGTAAATGTGGGAAGAAACACGCCGGTACATGCTTGAAGGGAATGGGTGTCTGTTACAAGTGTGGTGAAAAAGGCCACCATGCTCATGAATGCAAAGGGAAGAAGGAAGCTACCAATGTTCAATGCTAAAATTGCAGGGAGATGGGACATTATGAAAATCAATGTTCTAATCGTCAGGGTAACTAACCTCAGAAAAGGCCATGGGATCAAGGCCAAGCTTATGCTATCACTACTGCTGAGGTAGAAGCTCCAAAAGACGCGGTGTCCGGTAATTTAATGATTTCCTCAAGTTTAGAAAATACATTATTTGATTCTGGATCATCGCATTATTTCATATCTTCCCAGTTTTCTAAGGAAATTAGATATTTCCAATTTGATTTAACAAGGGAGTTGTCAGTTAAAACTCTTAAGGGAAGTATCATTGCAACAAAGTTTTGTGAATCCGTCCCCATTAGAGCACATAAATGTTATTTATCTGCTGATCTCATCGTCATACCTATGATTGAGTTTGATATAATCCTCGGTATGGACTGGATTTTGGAATATGATGCGAAGATTTATTATAAGAAGGAGGTTACGATTTTTGATGATGATGATGAGGAACACCTTATCTTTAGAGAAGAATCGTCACCACCTAATTCTTATCTAGATCCACCCCCAGTAGCTCAACTAAATTCAATTATTGGGGAGGAAGAGAATGAAATGACTGTGGGTGAGGAAAGGAATGTTCAAATAGAGGATGTACCTGTTGTGAATGAATATGTAGATGTATTTCCAGACGATTTACCTGGACATCCTCCAGAACGAGAAGTTGAGTTTTCCATTGATTTAATTCTTGGATCAAGGCCTATATTGAAGACCCCTTATAGAATGGCCACTGTAGAATTACTTGAACTAAAGAAACAACTAGAGGAATTGAGTAATAAGGGATTTATTCTCCCTAGTGTTTCTCCATGGGGAGCCCCTGTTATTTTTGTAAAAAAAAAGATGGATCTATGCGGTTATGTGTCGACTATAGGGAGATCAATGCTATAAAAATAAAGAACAAGTATCCCCTACCTCGCATTGATGATTTATTTTACCAACTACATGGAGCTCAATAATTTTCAAAGATTGACCTTCAATCTGGATACCATCAGTTTTGTGTAAAGAAGAAATACATTCTGAAGATAGCATTTCGAACCAGGTACGTGCATTACGAGTTTACAGTAATGCCTTTTGGATTGACTGATGCACCCTCTGTATTCATGGATCTGATGAATAGAGTTTTCAAGGAGTATCTCGATGAATTTGTGGTGGTATTTATTGACGATATCTTGGTATAATCTAAAAGTTACGAAGATCATGAAAGTCACTTGCGCATTATCCTGAAGACTCTGAGAAGACAAGAATTATAAGGGAAGTTTAGAAAGTGTGAATTCTGGCTTCATGAGATTTCTTTTCTTGGCCATATTATCTCTAAATATGGAATCTCTGTTGATCCTTCTAAGAACAATTCAATCCAAGAATGGCCAGCACCTACGAAAATAACTGAGGTATGCAGTTTTATTGATTTGGCAGGTTATTATCGACGTTTCGTCCAGAATTTTTCCCGACTGGAAAACCCATTAACGAAGCTCACACGTAAAGGGGTAAAATTTGTTTGGACAAAAGAGTGTGAAGAATGTTTCAAAGAGCTAAAGAGAATATTATTCAATGCTCCTATATTGACTCTACCATCGGGGAATGATGGGTTAGATATTTATAGTGATGCATCGAAGAAAGGACTTGGTTGTGTCCTTATGCAGAATGATAGGGTTATTTCCTATGCATCACGACAATTGAAAATTCATGATCAAAACTATCCTACTCATGATCTTGAGTTAGCACCTATGATCTTTGCTTTGAATATATGGAGGCACTACCTCTTTGGTGAAAAATGTGAGATTTATACTGATCACAAGAGTTTGAAGTATATTTTCTCACAAAAAGAACTCAACATGAGGCAAAGGAGATGGCTTGAATTACTCAAGGATTATGATTATACGATACACTACCACCCAGGGAAAGCAAACAAGGTGGCAGATGCTTTGAGTAGAAAATATCATGGAGTTTTGAACAATATGAGAATTGAAAGGGATCCAATTTTCATGGATCTAGTGAAGATGGACATGGGAATAACCAGGGAAGGCGAAACATCAATTATTTTTCAAATGGTTTCCAAAACATCTTTACTAGAAAATATTAAGAGTTTTTAGACTGATGATGATGAATTTCAAAAGAAGATTAAAGCTGTGAATGATGGGAGATTGAGAGACATTGTGTATGAAGATGGAATTTTGAAATTTGGGAAGAGACTTTGTGTTACCGACATACCTGATCTAAAAAGGGAATTTCTGGATGATGCTCACAGTTCCAATTTATCTATACACCCTAGGAGCACCAAAATGTATAGATATTTGAAGGAAACTTTTGGTGAGACAACATGAAGAGGGAGATTGCTGATTTTGTGTCAAGATGTATGGTTTGTCAACAAGTGAAAGCTGGAAGGAAGCAGCCTGGAGGATTCATGCAACCTCTTCCCATACCGGAGTGGAAATGGGTCAATATTATGATGGACTTTGTCATGGGGCTACCAAAGACTCCTAGAAGGAATGATGCAATATGGGTCATTGTTGATCGTCTTACCAAGTCAGCACATTTTCTTGCTATAAGAGTAGATCTACCACTGGAACGTCTAGCAAGACTATATATTAATGAAGTTGTGAGTCTTCATGGAGTACCCCTATCGATTGTTTCTGATCGTGATCCCCGTTTTAATTTAAGATTCTGGAAAAGTCTTCAGAAAGCCTTGGATACTAAACTTCATTTGAGCACTGCCTACCACCCTCGAATAGATGGACAATCAGAACGAACTATTCAAACCTTTTAAGACATGTTGATATCCTGCACACTTGACTTTTAGGGTATGTGGGATCAATATTTTCCTCTGGTAGAATTTTCCTATAACAATAGCTTCCATTCGAGTATTCATATGGCACCATATGAAGCGTTATACGGAAAGAGATGTTGCAAACCATCCTGCTGGGATGATGTTGGTGAAAGAAAACGTTAAGGCCCAGAACTGGTGGAGGAAACGATGGAAAAGGTGAAGGTAATCCAAAATCACATCAAAGCATCTCAAAGTAGGAAGAAGAGCTATGTTGATAATCGAAGGAAGGATTTATAATTTCAAGTCGGTGATTATGTTTTTCTGAAGGTATCTCCATGGAAGGGAGTCATACGTTTTGGTAAGAAAGGTAAATTGAGTCCCAGGTAAATCGGACCTTTCGAAATTCTTGAACGAATTGGGGCTGTTGCTTACCAATTGGAAATGCCGCCAAGTCTCTCAAAAGTTCACGATGTGTTCCACGTATCTCTGTTGAGGAAATACATGCCTGACCCAATGCATGTACTCACCTATGAGGAATTAGAATAGGAACCTGATCTGTCTTATTGTGAAGAGCCCGTCAGGATTCTTGATATGAGCGAACAAGTACTGAGAAACCGGACGATGCGTCTGGTAAAAGTTTTGTGGAGAAACCATAAGATGGAAGAAGCAACATGGGAACCCGAGGAACTTATGATGAAGAACCACCCAAGTCTTTTCATGTGGTATTATTCTAGAAATTTCGAGGACTAAATTATTTGAAGGAGGGGAGAATGTAACACCCCAAGCATCTACGGTACGTTTCTCTTTGAATAATGCAATAGCGTGTGTTGTACGCAACATCGAGTTCTAACACACACCACAACCAATCAAACTAGCCGTTATAAATAGTAATACCTACTTTTTGAAATTTTAGAAATTTTATCTCTCAAAATGGACTTCATTTTTGGATTCGGAGTATCGAATTTAGCCTAAGGTGAAATTTTGGTACTTTTCGGATAACTTTAATATTTTGATTACTAAATTTTAATTAAAAACTGATTTTTAAATAAAAATAATTAATAGTGATAAATTATTAATTTTAGTGGTTTTAAAGTATATTTAGAATATATTTTTACCATTAAATACAATGTTGGTCATTGGACATAATTTCACAATCAAACCGAACATAAACAAGTATCAATCTTTTGCAAGTTATTATATCTTAAAAACACGATTTTTGTTTTGACAGCGGGAATTAATTTTAAATTAATTTATGCCACTTCTGTGTTTTGAATTTGGAAAAAATGGATTCCATATTTGGAATCAGGATTTTTAAATTGTGTAAATAGGTAACTTTTATTTTTAGACATTTTGAATTATTACTTCGGTAAATATTTTATTTACCATGGTTAAAGGGTAAATTTGGTAAATAAGTGTTAAAAAATAATATTATAATAATAAACAATTGCCCTAAAACGTGTCCTAAACTTATTTTTTGATACATGTTCGGCCATGGGCATCTTTGGGTCGATTTTAGGACCCCATGGTGCCACTTGTAAGTGATAGGGACACTTTATTTTAATTAAGTAAAAATGAATATAAAAATGACACATGCATATATCTTTTAGAAAAACAAATTTTACATTGGGTAATATATGTTGGATTTTCGACTATAAATATTCATTAGAAAGATAAAAAGATTTCATAAATAATGATATTTTATTTATAATTTTTAGACATTAAATAAGGTAATTTATATATGACACAATGATGATGCACTAATTACCATAATAGCGAACAATTAAACTAATTGATATTATAAATACCCAAATAAATATAATTTGAGACTTTTAATGAATTAAAATAATTTTATCGGATAATATGAAATATTATGATTGATTTAATTGACTTTCTGTGAAGTAATAATTCTGTTATGATTTTTACAAAAATCAATTATTGAATAGTGTTAAAATTGACATAAAAGAGTTTTTAAAACAAATATTATATTATTAATTGATAACAAATTCCTTAAAATCTAAGGTTCGTCCAAGAGACTCATATCATGATAGGTGTATCCTTAATGGACCACATGGTGATCTCTTGGAGGTATATAATATGTTTATTAACTATATAATATAAAAATACAAAGTGAAATGGTAAGTGTCAAACTAATTAACTAAGAGTTAAAACTAAAAGATAAGGTTAATATAGTAACCGAAACCTATATAAATTCTATTGGTTGAGTTGTTTGTGACCTATCCCCACCTTAAACATTAAATAATCCACTTTGGAGCCTTTAGAAAATGAATATGAATTTATTATAAAATAATATTTCTAGATTTTCCAAAGGTGCCCCTCACCCCTCTTATAAAAGGGCACTCTCCCTTCTCATTAACTCACACCTTCAAAGCCTTTTTGTTCGAAAAACCTCTGACCAAATACTCTCTAAACTTCCCTCACTTAATCCTAGAGGCCTTACTTTAGTCAGAAATCCAACTTAAGGAGCCCTTTTGATCAAATCAAATGGAAGAACTCGAAGAGGAGGTAATGTTTTCACCACCCTTTTCAAGTTCCTTTCTTCGTCCACTTCTTCATTCTTTGTTATTGCCATTCTAAAATAATAAATCTAGTATCTTATATATACTGTGATGTTATTATAAATATGGTATACCCATATTCATTATTCTATCCATCCTTTGAATAACATGTCAACATACGTGCGTACGTACGACTTACCGTCTCCACGTTGTGGTGTAATTGTTATTCAATAAATTATTATTTGGATAGGTATAATAATGATGTGTAACTCATGTAAATAATAAATATAACATGATAATGATTCTGTATATATGTTATACCATCCAATTATATATTATTTTAATATGAAAATAATGATATTGTCGCTCGTGCGTACGTACGGACTACCGTCTCCACGAATGCGATGAGAATCATTTTCCATCATATCCATTCAAGTATAATTCTCATTTGATGATTAATAATAGTATCTAAAAACTTGATATAATTCTGTATATGATTAAGATACAACCTATCCATTACAAACACAACTCATGTAACAAAACATATAAAAGAAAACGAGTAAGTTAACACCCGAAACAACGACAATACTAAGATATTATTAACAAATCAATGTTAAAAGATCATATATGATATCATATTAATATATATGATTCTTTTATAATTTAATAACAATTATTTCACCATTATACAGGAGGTTAACCTACCCCCAACCAAGGAAAAGTACAAGGTAAGGTTTATTTCACAATCTCTTCATTATCTGAGGTTGTTTATACGTAATAATCTACTGGGATCTCTTTATCATCCACATCTATGTTTCTTAAAAATGAATTTTAAAACATTTTTACTATTTACAAGAATATGGGTTAAAGTCATTTATATCATTGTTTGACTTTTTATAAGAGGTTTATAAATGAATATTTCCGTCGTTTTCCAAACAAGGTTCTTTTTATCCTTTTCGACAGAATTAAGGTAAGAATGTTTTTTTAACTTATACGGCAGGTGTGGCTATTATCCGCCGTTATAAAATCTTCGAAGCTTCCCTTACCATATTATAAGAATATTTTCAAAGAAAATGTTTTATTTTAGATATATATGACTCTTAAATGATTTCAAAATAAAAAGAGATATGTATCTAAAAAGAGTTTTGATTTCATCTATGTCAACATCCTTTGATGGATTTTATGCTTATTTTAAGTTGATTTTTTATGAAACAAAACTTCTATATTGTATTGATGGTTTTGTGATATGTTTGACTGTGGATGTGTTATTTTTATACCATTAATGGTTTATGGATGAAGTATTTACATTTCGTATGCTAGTTTTAATACGAATGTTTGTGTTATGTTTAAACCCTTTCATATGGGAATGCAATGGACTTAATATGTGACGGGTGGAGCCCGCTATAGCTCCTCGATGCATCGGTAGGTCTCATGAGACAAACTAGTGTCTTGGAACATGGCCTTGACAAAATCTTATTTGTAGTCTTGGCACGAGGCCTTGGCTATGTGGTTATGATAGTCTAGCATTATGAATTCCATCATTATGAAAGTGGTTATTGATATTGCATGTGATTATTTGATTGGTAGAATATCCATGTGAATAAGTAAATGGAATTATTTCATTTTATTTTTTCCATACTATTTTGAAGTTCAAGTTTAAAAGGCTTTTGTTTTAGTTATACATTTCCTTAAATGTTTATTCTTATTTATGAAAGTTTCTGCTATATTGTTATCCTTACTGGGCATTTGAGTTCACCTCTTTTCTATGTTTTATTTTTCCCAGGATGTGAAGAAGTAAATTATGAATGACTTGTAGGGATATTATGATGGGATAATAGTGTGGACTATGGAGAAAATATGTTTCTGTAGTAGTTCTTCACTTTATGATGTAATGTAAAACATTATGAATATATCTAGTGTTTCCAAGGCTACTAAAACAATCGGTCTTTCGAGATTTGATCTTTCTTTTGATCATGCCAATGTTATGTAATAATACACCGACTCTGTGTAACTGGGGTTGGGGTGTTACATAAAATGTTATTTAATGGAGGAATTTTATGTTGAGAAACCTCCTGGATTTGAAAACTCTCAAAAACCTAATTCTATTTTTAAACTTACTAAATCTCTTTATGGCCTTAAACAAGAACCTAGAGCTTGGTATAAAAGATTAAGTTCTTTTCTTTTGAAAAATGACTTTACTGTTGGATTGGCAGATCCAACACTCTTTAAGAAAACTGTGAAAAATAATGTTTTATTGGTTCAAATTTATGTTGATGATGTAATTTTTGGATCAAATAATAAAACTCTTTGTCATGAATTTTCAAAATTAATGCAAGAAGAATTTGAAATGAGTATGATGATAGAATTAAAATTTTTGTGGGTCTTCAAATATTTCAAAAATATTTTGGAAATGTTTCAAATCAAAGAAAATACATTGCTGATTTACATAAGAAATTTGAACTTGAAAACAACAAGCCATTTACAAATCCTATGTGTACTAATATAAAACTTGATTGGGATGAAAATGTGAAATCAGTTGACAACAAGTTATATAGTGGTATGATTGGTAGTTTGTTATATCTTACTGCTAGCAAGCCAGATATAATGTATTGAGTATGTATTTGTGCTATATTTCAATCAAATACCGAAGAATCTCATTTAACTACTTTATAAACAATTTTTAGATATTTAAAAGGAACTATTTTTCAATCTCTACTTTATCCTAAAACTTCTGATTTTAATTTGATTTCATATTCAGATGTTGACTTTGAATGTTGTAGATTAGATATAAAAAGAACATCAGGAACATGCCACTTTTTATGAATGTCTTTTGTGTCATGGTCTAGTAAAAAACAACATTCAGTTTCCCTGTCAACAGCCGAGGCAGACTATATTTCTGCCGGCAGTTGTTGTGCACAAGTGTTTTGGATGAAAAACACTCTTCTAGACTTTAGATTGAATTTTAATAATTCACCTATTTTATGTGATAATAAAAGTGCAATTAATATTTTAAAAAATCCTATTAGTCATTCTATAACTAAGCACATTGATATAAGGCATCACTTTTTAAGAGATCATGTTATTAAGAAGGATATATTTTTAGAATTTATAAATACAGAAATTCAATTAGCAGATATTTTTACTAAACCGCTTCCCACTGCAAGGTTTGATTTTATTAAAGAGGATCTAGGTTTATTTAATTTTAAATAATTTTTATTAAATGTTATTTATTTAATTTTATTTATTTTGGAAAATTCTATTTTGTTTTTGAACACTGTTTAAGATCTTTTTTATGATTAAATATGTTGTAGGCAAATATTATTTTTTTTAAAATAAATGTAATGATTAGTGATTACACGGGAATCAAGGCTGTCAAAGACCTTTCATATTCGAAACCATTTCTTTTCCCCAACAAAAACCTCGAACCCGAAAACCGCATACTGTTGTACACCCCTAATATTCGAATCTTCAAACCCTAAAATCTTCGAACCTTCCGAAATCTACTCAGAAGTGGCAAATACCAAGAGAGAAAACGAACCCGAGAGCAGTGACGTGAAGAAGAAAAATAAAGCTGGACGAAAAAATTTGTAAGGTAATGTTATAGATCTGTAATGGTTGTTCGTGGTGAATCTGATATTGAAACAGGCTTTATATTTTCAAAACCTTGAGTAGAATTTCAATAGTGAAAGGTCAGAGTTTTTTTTATCAGGCAGAAATGCGACATTTCTTCAGATCAGTTCAGTTTAGTCTAGGTGAGGACAAAGACACTATGATTGCAAAGATTGAGGACAGAGATTTATCAATCTCTTTTGTTGAAATAGGAAAAATCCTAAATTACCCGCATGAAGGTGTATAAAATTTTGATTTGAAAAACATAGGAGATTTTGTGCATAAATCCGAGGACATTATGTCCTTTTTTTGGAACATATACTATTAAGAAAATTATGGTGAAAGATTTAGAGTTGGATCAGAAGATCCTGGTTAAATTTTTTCAGACTGGAATATCTCCTAGAATGGAAGAAATGTAAAAGATTTTGTACCCTGATATGTACATAATGTATCTTCTGTTAAGTGATATCAAATTAAAATTCCCAAGGTAAATGGTAAGGTACCTCAATTACTATTGTCAAAGTGATGGCCAGATGAACTATTACCCCTTCGGTTTATTTATTTCTAAATTGTTGTTCAAGAAGGATATGGTAAGACTGGTCGATGACAATGTTCGTTGTCATCACATCAATGTATTAAATGCTGGAACTCTAAGAAAAATTGGCTATTTTTGGAGCACTATTAAAGGAAACCATTTGCCAGTAGGATCTGAGGATGACTCAGAGAGTGCTCAGGCTCAACCTGCTAAGTCCAAGGAGGGAAAAGCTGAATCAAGAGTCAGCAATGTAACAAGAAGGATCCGATTTGAATTGGAAGATGCTGAGTAAGAAAGAAGACCGGAGGGAATTCAATCTCGAAGAACTAGACCTGTTAATGAGGAAATTACTTCCCCTGCATTGGCAACAATAGAAGCTTTATTTTCTTATACTTTTGTAAGCTAAGATGCTATTGATAAGTCCATGGAAGATGTTAGTGAAAGGACAACACCAGTAGAGGGATCAGTAGTTCAAGAAGAAGCTCAAAGGGAGACTCAAGAACAGATTGTAGTTGATGTTGAAGTTACAATTCAACAGGAACAATTTAACACCCCGAGATTTTATGAAAAATATTCTTTTAATTTCATTAATGTCTTGTGTTGTATTCTACACCAAGATTACCTTGCGCTATACACAACACCGTATTAGCTTGCAGTATACACAACACTATTCTTGGATCGTGTTACACACAATTTTGATAATAGTTATTCTACGCAACATTGAGTATATATATATATATATATATATTCAATGTATAAATGAAGTATGGTTGGATTATGTTATATAAAACAACGAAGAATTCTTTCACAACAAGCAACCCTGACTTGTCTTGCATTACACGCAATCACGACCTTCCTCGATAGCGTGTGTTGTACGCAATACCAGGTTTTAATAAACAACAATATATTATTATAATATTGTCATGAACTAGCCGTTATGAATAGTATTAACTAAATTTTGAATTTTATAACATTATTATTCATCTTATACATTTTCTAGAACATGGTATAAGAACAAAATAAATTTTTCGGGTAAAATAAGTATTTTTCAAAAAATGCAGTTTTGCCACCTTTTGATGGCACACCCACTTTAAATATAGTTTTTGACATGTTTATATGTTCAATTTGATAAAATAAAATTCTTCTTTTGAATCAGGATATAAAAATTTACATTAGATAAAGTTTTGATATTTTTCCGATAACTTTCATATTTTAATGAATAGTAAAAACACGCTATATTTTAATTAAAAACACCTTTTTTCATCGTAATATATTATGTGGTTAAATTATAATATTGAATAGTTTTAAAGTATAAATAGAATATATTTTTAACATTTAATATAATGAATGTCATTAGCATTGATTTTACCTTGAATTCGTAGGTTAAATCAATTCAATCTTTTACAATGTTTTAAACAAAAACCCGTTTTTATTCGACAACGGGATTAATTTTAATTTAATTTCTGCAACTTCTGTGTATTGAATTTTCAAAAATGGATTCCATATTTGGAATCAGTGGGTCCAAATTATGTTAATTGGCTACTTTTTATTTTTGGGAATTATGAATAGTAACCACGGTAAATTTTATTTACCATAGTTAAAGGTAAATCGGGTAATTAAGGGTAAATATAATATTATAAAATTACCCTAACACATGCCAAAATTCTATTAGACAGCTAAAAGTAAACCCACATAAACTAAGGGTCGTATTAGATTCATTTTATGGACTTTTGACCATGAAAATAATTTAATTATTATTAAAACCAAAGAAAGTGACAACATGTCACTTTCTTAAATAATATAAGTATAATAATTTTGACATAGTGATAAACATCATAAAACTTCGAACATGAATAGTCTCTAGAAATCTAACAAAATTATCTACATCATGAGAATTTATCTAGAATTTTTTGGGATTAAATAATTATCATTAATTGTGACACAATAGTTATGCAGAAATTATTTATCTAGTGAAAAATTAAGAATATAGTGTTTTAAACTAATAGTGACCATAAAAGGCACAAAACCCTGACCAAAACTTATTGGTCATGTAAATTTAAACTATAATCATCCAATGGTCGAATATTTGACCATTTGGAGTCTTATACAAGCAATTATGACACTTATATTATTTTATTTTAAATGATGCCAAAGTTGTCACCTTCATAATTTAATAAATATAACAATTTAAATATTGTGATTTTAAGATGATAAATTCGAGTAAAAGTATTATTGTAAAAGTTAATATATTTATCTTCATCATAGGATTTTATTTTAAATTGTTATGCAACAAATAAGTATATTAAATAATTATACAAAAATGATGTAGTAATTATTTTATTAAGAGATAAACCAAATAAATGGTTTTAAAAATAATAAAATAAATATTATATGAACTATTTAATGTGATCCACTAATTTTATAGATACATATTACCTTTTATTAATATATTAAAGCTTATAGTTCGAACATATCTTCTGTATATATTTTATTTAAATTCAAATAAATGAATAGTGTCAAAATTGACACTATTGTTATTTTATAAAAATAACATATTATAAAATTGTTTATAAATAAAAAAAATATTTAAAAATTATAAATTTAAATTTATATGGTCTATAATGTTATAAATTAAACAATTATGGAAAATTCACAACAAATAAGTAATTATTTTGTTATAATATAAAATTTAGAATTTTATTACCACAAATAAACTTAAATAGATTAAATAAGGATAAATCAAAATGATAAGGTTTAAAATAAGATCCAAACTTGTATAAATTTGATTGGTTGATGAGATTACAACCCTATATCATCTAATATTCGAATATGAGTCATTTTTGGAGGTTTTTAAGTGGGTTTAGATTTATTATAAATTAATATTTTTAAGAATTCCAAAGGTGCCCCTCTCCTCCCTTATAAAAGGGCACCTCCTCCCTCTCTTCCTCACACAACTTTGAGCCTTCAAGCTCGGCCAACCCCAGAAAAATTCTCCTATCCACTTCCCTAGAAACATCCTAGAGGTTCTGGTATTCCTCAAAGACCAATTTTAGTTCCCTAAGTGGAGGTCTCAAAGATGTGCTTCAAAGAAGAGGTAATTTCCGTTACCGATTCTTTCAACTTTATTTCTTCTTCCACTTCTTCTTCTTAGGTTGTTTCATTATGAAGTAATAAAATCAGTATCACTCATATACTGATATGTTATTATAAGTATGAAACAACCCTATTTCACCATCTATCCATCCTACGGAAAACAAAATCACCGCGCGTGCGTACGTACGGAATACCGTCTCCACGTCGTGGTGTAATCTATTTTTCCACCAACAACTTACATGGACGAGTATTATGGTGTAAAGAATAACTATACATAGTTATTATAACATCATAATGAATATGATATATTGTATCATCCACTCCAATTCAATTCAATAATTATGGAAATGATATCATCGCTCGTGCGTACGTACGGACTACCGTCTCCACGACGCGATGAGATTCATTCTCCATGTTAACCATTTAAGAATGATTATAAAGTATATATAAGCAATAATAATGAAATATATGACATTATAAAGCTACTGTATTTATGTGTATATATATGTATTTCATCTACTTAATTCCACTCAATTCAATAAGGAAACGAAAACAGTGTTCATGCGTACGTACGACCTACCGTCTCCATGAACAGTGTATTTCTTTCCATTTATCGATCCATTATATATATGTATATTCTGAATATATATTATATATAAATCATGTTTTATATTCTATAATTAAGTAATAATGATCTAAGTAATCATATGAATAATTACAAGTTAAAACACAAATGACAAATGAGACGATTTTACCCAAAACGCTACTTTAACATGAATTTACAAAAGAACGGGTAATATAAAGTCATAAGTGAACCATATATGATATAATAACAATGAATATGATTATTTAATAAGTCAATTACATTATTTAAATCATTATACAGGAGGTTCGGACATTTACGAAGCAAATCGGACCTAAGGTAAGGGAAATATCACAATCTCATTCTTATCCGAGATTGCTTATACTTTGGTATTTACTGGGGTGTATTTTATCATCCACATCCATGTTCCCTCAATATGTAATATTTTTTCCATCCACCTAAAATTGTTTAAAACCTATTTTACCCTTCGGTGAGTTTTTAGTAAAAGATATGAAAGGAATCCTTTTTCGTTTTTCGTACGAGGTACTTTTTGACTTTTTCGACAAAAGTACGAAGAATGTTTTTTTAACTTATACAGCACGAACGGATTTTTACGGTTTTATAAAGCCTTATTTTCATTAAGCTTCCTCCAAAAGATTTCATGTCTATTTTCAATAAAATATATTTCTTTTAAAATTGCATGACGTTTTGTGAAAACAAATTGATTTTAAAGAAGAAAGGATATTTTCTTCAAGAATTCATTTCAGGCGTTTTATCAAAATTATTTTCCATATAAGATAACATAGGGTTCTGTTTCTATCCCTATTATTAAATTGATTTGGTTATGTTGGTATGGAATTATTTTTATGAATTCCTTTATCTTATATTAATTGTTTTATGATGTCACGATGTTTTCGAATCCCATTTTTATTACATGGGTTATGCAATGATGTATGATTTATGATTTTGTGGCACACATAAGAATGGTATCATTATGAGATGGGTGGGACCTATATCTCCCTCCAATGAATTGGGTAAAGATTTTATATCTCATGAGATAGACATGGCTGTAATGGTAGGTTATACCGGTTCAGTGAAACAGGACTGAAACGAGGGTGACTCGGTTCAGAAAGGGACTTTGTCCACTAAGATAGTCTTGGAAATGAGTCTTGACTAATAAGATATGATTCTCTATGATTATGTGTGTATGCCCCAAAGTTTCATGTTTTAAGTTATGATTATTGTGACTATATTTCACTGCCATGATTTATCCCATGTTATGAAATTATGATCTCTTTTGCAGGTTAAGATTTCCAAAAGTTATGTGCTTATGTATATGATGTGATTGATATTTCTTTTGTTTACCCTTAATGAGCATTTGAGCTCAACATTTTATGTTTTCTTTTCCCCAGGATATAAAGAAAGGTTTTAGGTAAAAAAAAGGATGATCTTTATGGGATATTTTGAAGATCTTTCACCACGATTAGAAGATTATATTCCGAGTTTCCAAAGACAATAAACTATTACGGTCCTTGTGTGTGTGTTTTTGTTATGTAATAAGTATTCCGCAAAATTAATGTAATATCCTTGTACGTTATGTTTCGGGTCTCTATAGTTGGTATCAGAGGAAAGGTTTAGTCAACCTTTGGAAACTAGGATGCGAAAACGTTAGTGAGATCTCTAGAGATATTTCTAAGGTATGTCTAGGGTTGTCTCTAAGGTTAAGTATACATATAGGTTATAGTCCTAGAATTGCGCTAAAGATATTAGAATTTAACCTAAGATGTTATATATTAAGGTTACTGCCTCTTTTATTATGTTGTTTTCCCTAGCATGATTTTTGCATCTCACACTATTCTTTTTGGGTTTCAGAAAATGGCTGGAAACAAGATGATTCACGATAATGGAGGATATGATGGACAATGGAATGATATTCTTCATGAGCAATCAAATGAAATGGGATTTGGAAGTCCAAACATAATTATTATGCCGAATCAGCAATCTCATAATATGATCAATAAAGTAAAATTTGGTAAATAAGAGAAAGATGGAGTTTCATGATGATCATAGAGGAAAGAAAGTTCAATTTCCCCTATGTAAATCATGTGGGAATAGGCATCAAGGAGAATGTTTCAAAGGAACTGGAAGATGATTTGGGGGTGGAAAAGAAGGAAACAAAGCCAGTAAGTGCAAAGGAAAAGGTTCAGTTAACAACAGGGATGAGGATAATGGTATTGCTACGACATCAACAATGGTTAAATGTTTTAAATGTGGAATGTACGGGCATTATGCAAACCAATTCCCTAAGGTAAATTCTAATGAAGAGAATCAGTATGGTCGTATGGGTAGTATTTATGTTGATGATGATGAAGAGACTACAAATAATATTTGAGATGAAAGAATTATTGAAGCTCGGTCAATGGTTTAAGAATGTAGTGGAATGATTACATGTCTATCATGTGTAATGTTGTATAAGTAATCTCATGGTACTATGGAATAAAGAGACATCTAAGGATTGTTACACTGTTGCATTTCCTTGAGTTTTGAAAGTGTATGATTAATGTTACCAGTATCCATGAAAGGTTATTCAGATATTTTTGGAATGTAGATGATATGCGCATAATGAAGGGATAAGGAGAAAATTAAATGTTTGATAGTATTCATGAGCTCAAGAATGATATAAGGAGAAGGTTATATCATGGTTTGAGTATATAGAATTTTGAGGATTTTTGGTATGTGGAAAGAGTTAACTTTTAATAGCACTCATGTTTTCAATAAGGTTCAATGGGTATTCAAGAGAGTACATGATTAAGGCCTTTGAATGTTTGGAATGTGACCAACAAGATATATCTTATGATATATGGGGATAAACGATGTTATTAAATCTCTGAGAGTGGACTGCAGTATTATGGATAAGCCTAAAGATTGGAATGGATTATGTTGGACATAAGTTAGTATTGTTTGTTTTTCGATATTATTGATGGGATGTTATAGTAATATAGTTTTAGAAAAAGGACAACCTGCAGGACGGGCGACAGCCCATCGCATCGGACAAGGCTGTGGGAATCGAACCCACAACCGAAGTGAGACTGGCCTTTATCGCCTACCACTGGCCTACAGGAAGTCCCTGGTTAGTATAAACTAGTTTTATTTTATTAAGCGGTATGATATATGAAGTATAAGTTAATTTTTGGAACCATAAACGATTAATATAACCATAAGATGGAATTATAACTTTTGCTAACCTTTTGTTTGAAAGAGATGGAATGACCCGTCATTCTATCACATGATCTTCTAACACATCACGAATAACAAATTCAACTTCATTTCTTTAAGGGATGAAGTGGAAATTGTTCAATTCATGAACAACAGTGAGATTGTACCAAAATCAAGTAAGTATTTCTTCTAATTCAAAATTTTCAACTTTAGGGAAATGATATTGAAAACCAAAAATGTTGTCCTAGTGATCTTATATCTGATGAATTGGATGGTACCCTAGATCGTCACAAATCAATATCTTTATGATTGTTGTCTTTTTCATAGCCATGTTCTCTACCACTCTCCATCAGAACTTGATGGTTAGATTTTTCTTCCATATCCATATTTTCACCTATGTTCTCCTATGTGGAAACCCAGTGATGAGTTAATTTGGGTAACCATTACATTTCATACTTTAGTTTTTAAAGCCATGTTTTGGTATTCCTTTTTACGATGTGGGTTTCTATTAAACAAACTTTCGAGTAGTAAACCATTTATAACCCCGATGAATTTCGAGGGAGAAATTCATTTCAAGGGGGGTAGAATGTAACACCCCGAGATTTTATGAAAAATATTCTTTTAATTTCATTAATGTCTTGTGTTGTATTCTACCCCAAGATTACCTTGCGCTATACGCAACACCGTATTAGCTTGCAGTATACGCAACACTATTCTTGGATCGTGTTACACACAATTTTGATAATAGTTATTCTACGCAACATTGAGTATATATGTATATATATATATTCAATGTATAAATGAAATATGGTTGTATTATGTTATATGAAACAACAAAGTATTCTTTCACAACATGCAACCCTGACTTGGCTTGCATTACACGTAATCGCGACCTTCCTCGATAGCGTGTGTTGTACGCAATACCAGGTTTTAATAAACAACGATATATTATTATAATATTGTCATGAATTAGACATTATGAATAGTATTAACTAAATTTTGAATTTTATAACATTATTATTCATCTTACACATTTTGTAGAACATGGTATAAGAACAAAATAAAATTTTCGGGTAAAATAAGTATTTTTCAAAAAATGCAGTTTTGCCGCCTTTTGATGGCACATCCACTTTAAATCTAGTTTTTGACATGATTATATGTTCAATTTAACAAAATAAAATTCTTCTTTTAAATCAGGATATAAAAAGTTTCATTAGATAAAGTTTTGATATTTTTCCGATAACTTTCATATTTTAATGAATAGTAAAAACACGCTATATTTTAATTAAAAACAACTTTTTTCATCGTAATATCTTATGTGGTTAAATTATAATATTGAATAGTTTTAAAGTATAAATATAATAAATTTTTACAATTTAATATAATGAATGTCATTAGCGTTGATTTTACCCTGAATTCGTAGGTTAAATCAATTCAATCTTTTGCAATGTTTTAAACAAAAACCCGTTTTTATTCGACAACGGGATTAATTTTAATTTAATTTCTGCAACTTCTGTGTATTGAATTTTAAAAAATGGATTCCATATTTGGAATAAGTGGGTATAAATTATGTTAATAGACTACTTTTTATTTTTGGGAATTATGAATAGTAACTACGGTAAATTTTATTTACCATAGTTAAAGGTAAATCGGGTAATTAAGGGTAAATATAATATTATAAAATTACCCTAACACATGCCAAAATTCTATTTGACGGCTAAAAGTAAACCCATATCATCTAAGGGTCGGATTAGATTCATTTTATGGACATTTGACCATGAAAATAATTTAATTATTATTAAAACCAAAGAAAGTGACAACATGTCACTTTCTTAAATCTTATAAGTATAATAATTTTAACTTAGTGATAAACATCATAAAACTTTGAACATGAATAATTTCCAGAAATCTAAACAAATTATCTACATCATGAGAATTTATCTAGAATTTTTTGGGATTAAATAATTATCATTAATTTTGACACAATAGTGATGCAGAAATTATTTATCTAGTGAAAAATTAAGAATATATTTTTTTAAACTAATAGTGACCATAAAAGGCACAAAAACCTGACCAAAACTTATTGGTCATGTAAATTTAAACTATAGTCATCCAATGGTCGAATATTTGACCATTTGGAGTCTTATACAAGCAATTATGACACTTATATTATATTATTTTAAATGATGCCAAAGTTGTCACCTTCATAATTTAATAAATATAACAATTTAAATATTGTGATTTTAAGATGATAAATTCGAGTAAAAGTATTATTGTGAAAGGTAATATATTTATCTTCATCATAGGATTTTAGTTTAAATTTTTATGCAACAAATACGTATATTAAATAATTATACAAAAATGATGTAGTAATTATTTTATTAAGAGATAAACCAAATAAGTGGTTTTAAAAATAATTAAATAAATATTATATGAACTATTTAATGTGATCCACTAATTTTATAGATACATATGACCTTTTATTAATATATTAATGATTTTAGTTCAAACATATCTTCTGTATATATTTTATTTAAATTCAAATAAATGAATAGTGTCAAAATTGACACTATTGTTTTTTTTATAAAAATAACATATTATAAAATTGTTTAAAAATCACAAAAATATTTAAAAATTATAAATTTAAATTTATATGGTCTATAATGTTATAAATTAAACAATTATGGAAAATTCACAACAAATAACAAATTATTTGTTATATTTTAAAATTTAGAATTTTATTACCACAAATAAACTTAAATAGATTAAATAAGGATAAATCAAAATGATAAGTTTTAAAATAAGATCCAAACATGTCTAAATTTGATCTTTTGATGATATTAAAACCCTATATCATCTAATATTCGAATATGAGTCATTTTTGGAGGGTTTTAAGTGTGTTTAGATTTATTATAAATTAATATTTTTAAGAATTCCAAAGGTGCCCCTCTCCTCTACTCCCTCTCTTCCTCACACAACTTTGAGCCTTAAATCTCGGCCAACCCCTGCAAAATTCTCCTCTCCACTTACCTAGAAACATCCTAGAGGTTCTGGTATTCCTCAAAGACCAATGTTAGTGCCCTAAGAGGAGGTCTCAAAGAGGTGCTTCAAAGAAGAGGTAATTTCTGTTACCGATTCTTTCAACTTTATTTCTTCTTCCACTTCTTCTTCTTAGGTTGTTTCATTATGAAGTAATAACATCAGTATCACTCATATACTGATATGTTATTATAAGTATGAAACAACTCTATTTCACCATCTATCCATCCTACGGAAAACAAAATCACCACGCGTGCGTACGTACGGAATACCGTCTCCACACCGTGGTGTAATCTCTTTTTCCACCAATAACTTACATGGATGGGTATTATGGTGTAAAGAATAACTATACATAGTTATTGTAACATCATACTGATTCTGATATATTGTATCATCCACTCCAATTCAATTCAATAATTATGGAAATGATATCATCGCTCGTTCGTACATACGTACTACCGTCTCCACGACGCGATGAGATTCATTCTCCATGTTAACCATTTAAGAATGATTATAAAGTATATATAAGCAATAATAATGAAATATATGACATTATAAAGCTACTGGATTTATGTGTATATATATGTATGTCATCTACTTAATTCCACTCAATTCATTAAGGAAACGAAAACAGCGTTCATGCGTACGTACGACCTACCGTCTCCATGAACGGTGTATTTCTTTCCATTTAACGATCCATTATATATATGAATATTTTGAATATATATTATATATAAATCATGTTTTATATTCTATAATTAATTAATAATGACCTAAGTAATCATATGAATAATTACAAGTTAAAACACGAACGACAAATGAGACGATTTTACCCAAAACGCTACTTTAACATGAATTTACAAAAGAACGGTTAATATAAAGTCATAAGTGAACCATATATGATATAATAAAAATCAATATGATTCGGTAATAAGTCAATGACATTATTTAAATCACTATATAGGAGGTTCGGACACTTACGAAGCAAATCGGACCTAAGGTAAGGGAAATATCACAATCTCATTCTTATCCGAGATTGCTTATACTTTGGTATTTACTGGGGTGTATTTTATAATCCACATCCATGTTCCCTAAATATGTAATATTATTTCCATCCACCTACAATTTTTTAAAACCTATTTTACCCTTCGGTGAGTTTTTAGTAAAAGATATGAAAGGAATCATTTTTCGTTTTTCGTACGAGGTACTTTTTGACTTTTTCGACAAAAGTACGAAGAATGTTTTTTTAACTTATACGGCACGAACGGATTTTTAAGGTTCTATAAAGCCTTATTTTAATGGAGCTTCCTCCAAAAGATTTCATGACTATTTTCAATAAAATATATTTCTTTTAAAATTGCATGGCATTTTGTGAAAAGAAATTGATTTTGAAGAAGAAAGGATATTTTCCTCAAGAATTCATTTCAAGTGTTTTATCAAAATTATTTTCCATATAAGATAACATAGGGTTCTGTTTCTATCCCTACAATTACATTGATTTGGATATGTTGGGATGGAATTATTTTTATGAATTCCTTTATCTTATATTAATTATTTTATGATGTCACGATGTTTACGAATCCCATTTTTATTACATGGGTTATGCAATGATGTATGATTTATGATTTTGTGGCACACATAAGAATGGTATCATTATGAGGTGGTTGGGACCTATATCTCTCTCCAATGAATTGGGTAAAGATTTTATATCTCATGAGATAGACATGGCTGGAATGGTAGGTTATACCGGTTCAGTGAAACAGGACTGAAATGAGGGTGACTCGGTTCAGAAAGGGACTTTGTCCACTAAGATAGTCTTGGCAATGAGTCTTGACTAATAAGATATGATCCTATTTGATTATGTGTGTATGCCACAAAGTTTCATGCTTTAAGTTATGATTATTGTGACTACATTTCACTGCCATGATTTATCCCATGTTATGAAATAATGATCTCTTTTGCAGGTTAAGATTTCCAAAAGTTATGTGCTTATGTATATGATGTGATTGATATTTATTTTGTTTACCCTTACTGAGAATTTGAGCTCACCCTTTTATGTTTTCGTTTCCCCAGGATATAAAGAAAGGTTTTAGGTAAAAAAAAGGAAGATCTTTATGGGAGATTTTGAAGATCTTTCACCACGATTAGAATATTATATTCCGAGTTTCCAAAGACACTAAACTATTACGGTCCTTGTGTGTGTGTTTTTGTTATGTAATAAGTATTCCACAAAATTAATGTAAGATCCTTGTACGTTAAGCTTCGGTTCTCTACAGTTGGTATCAGAGGAAAGATTTAGTCAACCTTTGGAAACTAGGATGTGAAAACGTTAGTGAGATCCCTAGAGATATTTTTAAGGTATGTCTAGGGATGTCTATAAGGTTACGTATACGTATAGGTTATAGTCCTAGAATTGCGCTAAAGATATTAGAATTTAACCTAAGATGTTATATATTAAGGTTACTCCCTCTTTTATTATGTTGTTTTCCCTAGCATGATTATTTCATCTCACACTATTCTTTTTGGGTTTTAGAAAATGGCTGGAAACAAGATGATTCATGATAATGGAGGATATGATGGACAATGGAATGATATTCTTCATGAGAAATCAAATGAAATGGGATTTGGAAGTCCAAACATAATTATTATGCCGAATCAGCAATCTCATAATATGATCAATAGAGTAAAATTTGGTAAATAAGAGAAAGATGGAGTTTCATGATGATCATAGAGGAAAGAAAGTTCAATTTCCCCTATGTAAATCACGTGGGAAGAGGCATCAAGGAGAATGTTTCAAAGGAACTGGAAGATGCTTTGGGTGTGGAAAAGAAGGACACAAATCCAGTAATTGCAAAGGAAAAGGTTCAGTTAACATCAGGGATGAGGATAATGGTATTGCTACGACATCAACAATGGTTAAATGTTTTAAATGTGGAATGTACGAGCATTATGCAAACCAATGCCCTAAGGTAAAGTCTCATGAAGAGAATCAGTATGGTCGTATGGGTAGTATTTATGTTTATGATGATGAAGAGACTACAAATAATATTTGAGATGAAAGAATTGTTGAAGCTCGGTCAATGGTTTAAGAATGTAGTGGAATGATTACATGTTTATCATGTGTAATGTTGTATAAGTAATCTCATGGTACTATGGAATAAAGAGACATCTAAGGATTGTTACAATGTTGCCTTTCCTTGAGTTTTGAATGTGTATGATTAATGTTACCAGTATCCATGAAAGGTTATTCAGATATTTTTGGAATGTAGATGATATGCGCATAATGAAGGGATAAGGAGAAAATTAAATGTTTGATAGTATTCATGAGCTCATGACTGATATAAGGAGAAGGTTATATCATGGTTTGAGTATATAGAATTTTTAGGATTTTGGTATGTGGAAAGAGTTAAATTTTAACAGCACTCATGTTTTCAATAAGGTTTGATGGGTATTCAAGAGAGTACATGATTAAGGCCTTTGAATGTTTGGAATGTGACCAACAAGAAATATCTTATGATATATGGGGATAAACGATGGTATTAAATCTCTGAGAGTGGACTGCAGTATTATGGATAAGCCTAAATATTGGAATGGATTATTATGGACATAAGTTAGTATTGTTTGTTTTTCGATATTATTGATGGGATGTTATAGTAATATAGTTTTAGAAAAAGGAAAACCTGCAGGACGGGCGACAACCCATCGCGTCAGACAAGGTTGTGGGAATGGAACCCACAACCGAAGTGCGACTGGCCTTTATCGCCTACCACTAGCCTACAGGAAGTCCCTGGTTAGTATAAACTAGTTTTATTTTATTAAGAGGTATGATATATGAAGTATAAGTTCATTTTTGGAACCATATACGATTAATCTAACCATAAGATGGACTTATAACTTTTTCTAACCTTTTGTTTGAAAGAGATGGAATGACCCATCATTCTATCACATGATCTCCTAACACATCACGAATAACAAATTCAACTTCATTTCTTTAAGGGATGAAGTGGAAATTGTTCAATTCATGAACAACAGTGATATTGTACCAAAATCAAGTAAGTATTTCTTCTAATTCAAAATTTTCAACTTTAGGGAAATGATATTGAAAACCAAAAATGTTGTCCTAGTGATCTTATATCTGATGAATCGGATGGTACCCTAGATCATCACAAATCAATAGCTTTGTGATTGTTGGCTTTTTCATAGCCATGTTCTCTACCACTCTCCATCAGAACTTGATGGTTAGATTTTTCTTCCATATCCATATTTTCACCTATGTTCTCCTATGTGGAAACCCAGTGATGAGTTAATTTGGGTAACCATTACATTTCATACTTTAGTTTTTAAATCCATGTTTTGGTATTCCTTTTTACGATGTGGGTTTCTATTAAACAAACTTTCGAGTAGTAAACCATTTATAACACCGACGAATTTCGAGGGCGAAATTCATTTTAAGGGGGGTAGAATGTAACACCCCGAGATTTTATGAAAAATATTCTTTTAATTTCATTAATGTATTGTGTTGTATTCTACACCAAGATTACCTTGCGCTATACGCAACACCGTATTAGCTTGCAGTATACGCAACACTATTCTTGGATCGTGTTACACACAATTTTGATAATAGTTATTCTACGCAACATTGAGTATATATATATATATATATATTCAATGTATAAATGAAATATGGTTGGATTATGTTATATGAAACAATGAAGGATTCTTTCACAACACACAACCCTGACTTGGCTTGCATTACACGCAAGCGCGACCTTCCTCGATAGCATGTGTTGTACGCAATACCAAGTTTTAATAAACAATGATATATTATTATAATATTGTCATGAACTAGCCGTTATGAATATTATTAACTAAATTTTGAATTTTAAAACATTATTATTCATCTTAAACATTTTCTAGAACATGGTATAAGAACAAAATAAATTTTTCGGGTAAAATATGTATTTTTCAAAAAATGCAGGTTTGCCGCCTTTTGATGGAACACCCACTTTAAATATAGTTTTTGACATGTTTATATGTTCAATTTGACAAAATAAAATTCTCCTTTTAAATCAGGATATAAAAATTTACATTAGATAATGTTTTGATATTTTTCCGATAACTTTCATATTTTAATGAATTGTAAAAACACGCCATATTTTAATTAAAAACAACTTTTTTCATCGTAATATCTTATGTGGTTAAATTATAATATTGAATAGTTTTAAAGTATAAATATAATATATTTTTACCATTTAACATAATGAATGTCATTAGCATTGATTTTACCTTGAATTCGTAGGTTAAATCAATTCAATCTTTTGCAATGTTTTAAACAAAAACCCGTTTTTATTCGACAACGGGATTAATTTTAATTTAATTTCTACAACTTCTGTGTATTGAATTTTAAAAAATGGATTCCATATTTGGAATCAGTGGGTCCAAATTATATTAATAGGCTACTTTGTATTTTTGGGAATTATGAATAGTAACTACGGTAAATTTTATTTACCATAGTTAAAGGTAAATCGGTTAATTAAGGGTAAATATAATATTATAAAATTACCCTAACACATGCCAAAATTCTATTGTACGGCTAAAAGTAAACCCATATCAACTAAGGGTTGGATTAGATTCATTTTATGGACTTTTGACCATGAAAATAATTTAATTATTATTAAAACCAAAGAAAGTGACAACATGTCACTTTCTTAAATCTTATAAGTATAATAATTTTAACTTAGTGATAAAAATCATAAAACTTCGAACATGAATAGTCTCCAGAAATCTAACAAAATTATCTACATCATGAGAATTTATCTAGAATTTTTTGGGATTAAATAATTATCATTAATTGTGACACAATAGTGATGCAGAAATTATTTATCTAGTGAAAAATGAAGAATATTGTTTTTTAAACTAATAGTGACCATAAAAGGCACAAAACCCTGACCAAAACTTATTGGTCATGTAAATTTAAACTATAATCATCCAATGGTCTAATATTTGACTATTTAGAGTCTTATACAAGCAATTATGACACTTATATTATTTTATTTTAAATGATGCCAAAGTTGTCACCTTCATAATTTAATAAATATAACAATTTAAATATTGTGATTTTAAGATTATAAATTCGAGTAAAAGTATTATTGTTAAGGGTATTATATTTATCTTCATCATAGGATTTTATTTTAAATTTTTATGCAACAAATATGTATATTAAATAATTATACAAAAATGATGTAGTAATTATTTAATTAAGAGATAAACCAAATAAGTTGTTTTAAAAATAATAAAATAAATTTTATATGAACTATTTAATGTGATCCACTAATTTTATAGATACATATGACCTTTTATTAATATATTAAAGATTTTAGTTCGAACATATCTTCTGTATATATTTTATTTAAATTCAAATAAATGAATAGTGTCAAAATTGACACTATTGTTATTTTATAAAAATAACATATTATAAAATTGTTTAAAAATCACACAAATATTTAAAAATTATAAATTTAACATTACATGGTCTATAATTTTATAAATTAAACAATTATGGAAAATGCACAACAAATAAGTAATTATTTGTTATACTTTAAAATTTATAATTTTATTACCACAAATAAACTTAAATAGATTAAATAAGGATAAATCAAAATGATAAGGTTTAAAATAAGATCCAAACATGTCTAAATTTGATTGGTTGATGAGATTACAACCCTATCGCATCTAATATTCTAATATGAGTCATTTTTGGAGGTTTTTAAGTGGGATTCGATTTATTATAAATTAATATTTTTAAGAATTCCAAAGGTGCCCCTCTCCTCCCTTATAAAAGGGCACCTCCTCCCTCTCTTCCTCACACAACTTTGAGCCTTCATGTTCGGCCAACCCCTTCCAAATTCTCCTCTCCACTTCCCAAGAAACATCCTAGAGGTTCTGGTCTTCCTCAAAGACCAATTTTAGTTCCCTAAGAGGAGGTCTCAAAGAGGTGCTTCAAAGAAGAGGTAATTTCCGTTACCGATTCTTTCAACTTTATTTCTTCTTCCACTTCTTCTTCTTAGGTTGTTTCATTATGAAGTAATAACATCAGTATCACTCATATACTGATATGTTATTATAAGTATGAAACAACCCTATTTCACCATCTATCCATCCTACGGAAAACAAAATCACCGCGCGTGCGTACGTACCGAATACCGTCTCCACGCCGTGGTGTAATCTATTTTTCCTCCAAAAACTTACATGGATGGGTATTATGGTGTAAATAATAACTATACATAGTTATTATAACATAATAATGATTCTGATATATTGTATCATCCACTCCAATTCAATTCAATAATTATGGAAATGATATCATCGCTCATGCGTACGTAGGGACTACCGTCTCCACGACGCGATGAGATTCATTATCCATGTTAACCATTTAAGAATGATTTTAAAGTATATATAAGCAATAATAATGAAATATATGACATTATAAAGCGACTGTATTTATGTGTATATATATTTATGTCATCTACTTAATTCCACTCAATTCAATAAGGAAACGAAAACAGCGTTCATGCGTACGTACGGCCTACCGTCTCCATGAACGGTGTATTTCTTTCCATTTATCGATCCATTATATATACGTATATTCTGAAAATATATTATATATAAATCATGTTTTATATTCTATAATTAATTAATAATGATCTAAGTAATCATATGAAAAATTACAAGTTAAAACACGAATGACAAATGAGACGATTTTACCCAAAACGCTATTTTAACATGAATTTACAAAAGAACGGGTAATATAAAGTCATAAGTGAACCATATATGATATAATAACAATGAATATGATTCTCTAATAAGTCAATGAAATTATTTAAATCATTATACAGGAGGTTCGGACACTTACGAAGCAAATCGGACCTAAGGTAAGGGAAATATCACAATCTCATTCTTATCCGAGATTGCTTATACTTTGGTATTTACTGGGGTGTATTTTATCATCCACATCCATGTTCCCTCAATATGTAATATTATTTCCATCCACCTAAAATTTTTTAAAACCTATTTTACCATTCGGTGAGTTTTTAGTAAAAGATATGAAAGGAATCTTTTTTCGTTTTTCGTACGAGGTACTTTTTGACTTTTCTGACAAAAGTACGAAGAATGTTTTTTTAAATTATACAGCACGAACGGATTTTTACAGTTTTATAAAGCCTTATTTTCATGAAGCTTCCTCCAAAATATTTCATGAATATTTTCAATAAAATATCTTTCTTTTAAAATTGCATGACGTTTTGTGAAAAGAAATTTATTTTGAAGAAGAAAGGATATTTTCCTCAAGAATTCATTTCAAGTGTTTTATCAAAATTATTTTCCATATAAGATAACATAGGGTTCTGTTTCTATCCCTATTATTACATTGATTTGGTTATGTTGGGATGGAATTATTTTTATGAATTCATTTATCTTATATTAATTGTTTTATGATGTCACGATGTTTACAAATCCCATTTTTATTACATGGGTTATGCAATGATGTATGATTTATGATTTTGTGGCACACATAAGAATGGTATCATTATGAGATGGTTGGGACCTATATCTCCCTCCAATGCATTGGGTAAAGATTTTATATCTCATGAGATAGACATGGCTGGAATGGTAGGTTATACCGGTTCAGTGAAACAGGACTGAAACAAGGGTGACTCGGTTCAGAAAGGGACTTTGTCCACTAAGATAGTCTTGGCAATGAGTCTTGACTAATAAGATATGATTCTCTATGATTATATGTGTATGCCACAAAGTTTCATGTTTTAAGTTATGATTATTGTGACTACATTTCACTGCCATGATTTATCCCATGTTATGAAATTATGATCTCTTTTGCAGGTTAAGATTTCCAAAAGTTATGTGCTTATGTATATGATGTGATTGACATTTCTTTTGTTTACCCTTACTGATCATTTGAGATCACCCTTTTATGTTTTATTTTCCCCAGGATATAAAGAAATGTTTTAGGTAAAAAAAGGAAGATCTTTATGGGAGATTTTGAAGATCTTTCACCACAATTAGAAGATTATATTCCGAGTTTCCAAAGACACTAAACTATTACGGTCCTTGTGTGTGTGTTTTTGTTATGTAATAAGTATTCCGCAAAATTAATGTAATATCTTTGTACGTTAAGCTTCGGGTCTCTACAAACAAGATAAGGAGGCAGAGCCTAGTGAGGAAGTTTCTAGACCTCAGGAAAATCCTGCAAATATTGTTATCAAAATTCCAGTGGAAAACAAATATGCCGATGTTTATGATAAACATCTCCCTGATGCTCCAACAAAGGCACTTCAAGAGGATTTTTCTGTGAAGGAGTCCGAGGACTCTAAGGAAAAATCTATGGACCAACCCACTCAGGACAAAGAGAAAGAACAATCTGATGCTGAATCATTACCTTTGGTACTATTGCATCATCCAGATCCTAAGAATGCGAATCAAGCACATAGTGCCTCTGATTCTTGGAAGAAAGAAGTTGAAGAACTGTACAAAAAGGTGTCTCAGTTGGAATCTGAGAATGTCACTCTGAGAAATGCCTTAGACTTAGAACAATTTAGATTTCAAAAGATGAAGGAGAGTATAGTCTCAAGGCAATAAGTTGAAATGTTTAAAGAGTATTTTCTGAATGTAGTTGTCAAGTTGAAATCTGAAATGGTTATGAAGACTGATTTATCATATCTAAAATGGTTTATGGAGAACCAATTTGCATCCGTTGCAAATAATGCTATTATTGGATCAGGTACTTCACCTAATTTAATCAGAATATTTCAAGTTATCATAGCTGAGATGAGCAACATGAATGACAGGTTGTAATATCTACAATGTAACAGTGCTCCATTATCAGTGTTGCTGGACACTCAGAAATTTTTAGGGGATCAACGGACCTCTAGTGAGCCACCAATCAGAACACTGTTAAATCAGATGTCAGAGAAGCTGTCAGTGTTTATAGAAAAAGATGAATGGATGAATGAGTTTTTCAGGGTCAATTTAATCAAGGATATTCATATGACTCAGGAGAACGACAACCTCATTATCAAACTTGGTGATGGGATGATGAAGAGACTCAGGGAATAGTTTACAGAAATCAAGTCTGCAATCCAGAGGAGATAGAACCTATTAACTACCTTACCCAAACTTTGATTCCTGTGTATATCATTGTCATGTATATACTTCTGTTTTTGAATGAAAATTTCCTCCATTGTTTATTTGATTCATCACCTATTTGTTTATTACTATTTTACGTTAACATATGCCAGTATATCAGATTACCTTACTATTAAACAGTTAATTATAGCATTTACTAATGTTCAGTATAACATCAATCTCTGTTATATTCCATATTTTATCAATATTTTTGATATCACAAAAATGGGGAGAACTTTGGATAAACACTAATTTTTTTAAGTATCTTTTTGGGAGAAATTTGGTTTTACATTTATCTTATTAGAGGAGAAATTAAAAATGGATAAATTTAAGGAAAAATTAATATTGTATTTATCTTTTCAAATTTTCAAAACTATATGTAATTAATTTTGTAAGTTGATTTCATTAATTATTTTATGGGTTTTGTGATCATAAAAAAGGGGGAGATTTTTTAGAAAAGTATTGTTTTCAACAATACATAATAATCTTATTTAAAGGGGGAGATTATTAAAAATAATACTCTATCCCTTTATGATAACTAGTACTTACCCGTACATTCGCACGACAATACATTCAATGCTCACAAAACTATAATTCAATATTAATAAAGAAAATCAATATTGTATATATTGAAAAAAATAGTGATACTTAATATTGAACTGTAATAGGATAAAATATATAGAATTGAAAAAATAGTAAAATAAGAAAAAGTAAATAACAAAGAAGATTATATAGGATAATATTGAAAATATATTGGAGAAAATATGATAATACATAAGGAAAACATAAGTACACCATCACTATACAAAATAAACTATAAAAATGCATGATGGAGAATATAAGGATAACATATACGAGAATATATAAATGATACATTATTTTTAGAAATACTTGACGAATAGATGAAAAAAGAAACACACAGAGAATATAAATGATACATTATTTTCAGAAATATCATTACTGAATAAAACCAAAGGTAGCAGAACAATAAGAAGGGAAAACAAAGGGTGAGAAAAAAACGCTGGAAAGCATTGATTGAATAATAACATATAGCTGGTAAACTGAATGATGAGATGCATGAAAAACAGAATGTAGAGATTATAACAGCTGAAAAAATAACGGTAGGCATTTTCATGGTACTTTCTTGAGAACTATAAATCTGTATTTCTTATCAATATAATAACCTTATTTTGAAAGCAGAATAAATCAAATACACCATCAACAGTAGTACTAATATTGATACCAATCAATCAAATACATAAGAGTGAAATAGGTAGAACGCAGTACAGAAATTACTTGTTCTGAAACCCCAATAAAAAGGTACTTTTAGTGATACAAGATTAATGAAATAGATGAATCTAACAGTAGTAATTGTTTTCAAAACGGGAAGGACGCAAGTGACAATGGATGAATGCTCCTTGAGAATATGTTTATAAATCTCAAATACCAAGAAGGGATGATTGCACATGGACTGCTACAATGCCGTAGGTTTTTGTAGTCTGATATCCACTTCTAGATGCATCCATGAAGCAGGTTCTTCAAATGGGATGATAGTAATGTTGTCTATTATTTGAACAGTAAATGAGTTGAAGAGGCAGCAGGGTATAGTTCTGGAATGGCATTGGTAGACATCCATTTGAACAGGGAAAACCACACAACAATGTAAACACCCAATTAAGAAGCACAGATAAACATCAAGCATTGCAATATCATTTAATTAGGATAACTGGAAAAGAAAAAAAACTAATATATTGATCAACAATTAACATTTTTATATCATGAAGAAAACCAATGAAAGATAGTAAACATAATGCTACATCACAAATCAATACAAATGTAATAGAACAACTAATGTTAAGTAAACCAATTATAGACTACACAATATAGTAATCATTAAAATTTTGAGATGTGAAAAGTAAACAAACCAAGCAGGGCCTTTAACTGACAAAAGGTTCAAAAACACAGCCTTAATCCAATAAAGAGACTTCATATGAATTGTGTATAGATTAAAAATTTTATTGGAAAATTGAAACAGAGGGATAAGATTACATGTATACACTATCTTGAAAAAGGCTGAGAAACATTTAGTTTAGTTTGTCAGTTTTTTTTGTTTATCATCTCCATTATATGGAGATGATGTTAATTGGAAATAGGTGATGTTGGTGTGGGGTCTCGAGATAGTGAATCATTTCTTTCCACAACATCTTCAGCATCGAAGTCAGTCAACAGTTTTTTCTACAGGAACATTTCATTGTAACGAATGAGAAGCAGTCAATACTTATAAGTCATACCGTTGAAGCATCAATATAATATCTAACTGTTGGAAAAGCATAACAAAGATAGTGTTTTTATAAGAAAAGGTAAAAATCAACCGAAATGAAGAAAAATAAATTCTTTTCTACAACATGTACACCATGACAATAAGAGATAATGAAGATAGAGATACTATACCTTGGTATAAGATACAACAGTAGTAGTTGTATCAAAGGCAGCATAAGTGTTTCAGTTGAGTCCTGAAGATTCAGTGCTATGATGTTCCTAAAACAGATAGTTAAATGAATAGTACAAGTATATTGTAACTCAGTAAAACAAAAACCGTTTTTAGCGGCGGTTTTGTGGCGGCTGTTCACAAAACCGCCGCTAACCGTTTTCGCCGAAAGGTTTCGCGGCAGTTTTTAATAAACTGCCGCTAAAACCGAAAATCATTTCACAATCCCGACCCTTCTTCCCCCACCCTGATTGTTCCCCAAACCCTCGCACCCTCCCTTCTTCCTCTAACCCCTCGGCGACCCGCACACCTCCGGCGACCCTCGACCTCCGGCGACCCGCGACCTATGGCGAACCGCGACCTCCGGCGACACGCGACCTCCGGCGACCCGCGACCTCCTACTCGATCAAGCAGCACAACTCTCCCCAGTAAACCCATTTTCATTCTTTTTTTTTCCTTCAATTAGTTTATTTTTTTATTGTTAATGATAATTTTTGGTAGGATAAGTGAATTATAACCCTTACGGTGTGATCTACGGGTTTTATTTTTTATCACACCCTAGATTTATGGTAGGATTCCCATGAAATTGACATTTTTAATTTGAAAATAATTAAATATGTGTTTTTATCACCATATTTTATTTATATAATCTAATTTCAATATTTGTATATAGTTAATTTCATTCGCAAACGTTGGTCTAATCTTGTTTTATGATATTTGACTTTGTTTTGTGAAATATCGCACACATAATGTCGGTCCTATTGTTCTTGGATTGATAATATTACATTCATCTATTTTTTGCTGTTATACTTTTTTCTAGTTGTTAATTATTATTGTGAACCATTTGGTTAGTTCATTGGGTTTGAAAAATCGGTGGTTTAGGCCTTGTTTTATGAAAATGGTATTATCCGATTATAGTTGTACATGCTGGTTTTTTAGTTAAATGTTTTATTTGTTTCTCACTAGATTTGGGATTTTTAGAACCATATTTATCATTTTTAATAAGTTCCTCGAATGTAAATTGGTGTTTTTTAACATTTTGAGATTCAACTGAAATTGTTTGCTAAGAATTTCTTCCCTAGTCTTTAGAATGGTTCCCAATTGGATTTTATAGGAAAATTATATAGGTATACCTATTATCATATTTCTTTTTAATTATTTATACGACTAAAATTTATAGGATTCCAAATTTCATAAACTAGGGAGGTAGAATGTAATGTTTTAAAGGAATTTTTGTATATCCTTGAGTATCACATCTCTTATTCAATGGAGATATGTTCATATTTTCATTTAATATAAAATATATATTGAATATTTCAAAAAATTAGATTATAATTATATTTCAGATATAGGAAAAGGGATAATGAATTTTAAATCAACATCATAGATTCCATGAATGTTTCTCAAAGTCATGTTACTCCTATTGAAGGAATAATTGATTTAAAGATAATAGATTATCCATTCACATATCTCAGTATACCTCTTATTTATGAATATTTTCGAATTAATAATTTCAATTAAATAACTGATGAAATTTTATTAATAATACCAAAATAAGAAACTCTATAACATTCATATGAGGGAAATATTATCTTTAATCTCAATGTGCTAACTATAGTTTCCATTAATCTTAATTGACGAACTATGATCCAAATAGAGAACAAAATTTTATTCATAATATTTTATCTAAAATATTTTTGGACTTAAATGAAAATAATATTCCTTATTTGAAATGGTCAAGGAAAATTTCATTGCATACTGTTGAAGGAATATTATATATCAAGGGTCTTTATAAAGCCGTATAATCCCATATAACAAAATTATAATTGAAATATTTATATATCCAAGACTACTAGGATTATTTTTGGATGTAAAATCATATTCAAACAAATGATATATGTCTTGATTGAGATTATTGTTTTGGGTATGATTGGTGGATATCACTCACAAGATTCTCAACTGACAGCCTCTTCCCTTTCACATAAATATGTGGAATATACTCTGTCCTATAAGAAAATGGTGAAGTAGTATGTACCATCTCTGAGATACAATCTAGTAGGTTGTGGACTATCATCTCATGCAACATTATCCCCACCAGATAGTCCACTACCACAATGGTATACATAACCATTTTTTCATGTTCCTCAGCCACCCAAAGTATAAGAATGTGGAAATGAAGAGTTAAACTGCACTTCTGAGTGGAGAATATGATATGAAACTATAACCACTGATCAGTTTTCTGATATATTAAGGATGATCACTACTTCCAACATCATAATTATGGGGTCACTCAATCATGATAGGGTTTTTTTTCAAACCATTTGGGAGACACATTTCTGTCTCTTGAACCTTATTTTGAATTATATAATATCCAAGAGCATTGGGATAAAATTTTCCATTAACGTTACAGGGTTTATTTAGCAGGGATTCTCGTGTCGTATCCACCAACATCAACAAGATACCACCAATACCATCTACAATTATGTCTTCAGAACATTTTTCTAATCCATATAATTATTAAGGAAGTGTCCCCACTAGTACAGATTTGCATCGTAGGGAATTATGTTTCTCTCCACTTCAATACCATGCTATGATAGCCAAATCTGCCCAATGACATCAATAATGTGCCTCTGTGAATAGTCACCTTGAATATAGATGAGATTGTTACAGTTAGGGAGTGATAAACTAAATTAAATTATGAGTAAGAGGACCCACCCTTTAAGGTAGCACAACATCTACTGGACACCCCAAGTGTTGACACCCACCATCAAAGAAAGACGCATGGCCTTTCAGATTCCTCTATCTAATTACCCTTACACCAAGACCCCAACCAGGGTAAAGGACCGACCGGGACTGCTAATCCCTATGACCCGTCTAGTTCAATGTAGAATATATTTTATCATGGTATGACTTCTATGTTTCAGCATCTTTCCGAATAGAATATTCCCATTAATGAGCTCCATGCTAATTATTTTCTACAATATGGAGATATATGATATAATCTTGTCCTATATCCACTAGAAAATTAGGGAAATCCAAAATTCATTAAGAAAATAATTCCCTTTAATCTGGAAAATCAATTTCCTCTCAATTCGGTTAATTTAGGAGCCTATGATAAGTGATCACACTATTTATTGCATAATCCACCAAAATTGAATGAGAATCTTCATTGATTTTTATGGATTGATATTCTTATGTGTATTTTTTTGAGTATGGTTGCGATATGGTGTGTGTGTGTGTGTGGAGATGGATAAATAAGCATGTGCACATGGCTTGGTGGTGGGATAAAGGACTGAGGCTCCTTCCATAGGTCAGTTTGGACTGATGCTCTAACCCCACCCAAGAATGCATGGGTTATGGAGTCGAACTGATTCTCTATACCCCTAATGGTTGAATTTTATGGAACTACCTGTACTGAGGCTCCAAGGTAAGTGTGATGTATTGTTAGGAATGTTTATACCTTGTGAGATAGTGAACTTGAATTATACTCTTATGCATGATAACTAACCCATATTTATGTTAACACAGACTAGAATGTTGTATGTGAAAGACTTTTGAATCATGACTTGTATCTATTAATATTTACACGATGTGTAACCTAGTTATACAGTGTGAAAGACTTTTGAATTATGTAGAAAAAGCTGGTTAAAGATGAAAGTAAAAAAAATATTTGACTTCACTGTTTTAGGTATCTTACTAAATAAATGGTTAATAGATGAAGAAACATTGAAATTAAGTTGGGGAATTATCATAATGTGTTATAACTATGTTGGATCTAGTGAGAAGAATATTCATTGGCTTATAAACAAGTATCAACAACATTGTTCAAATTATGAAACTAAATATGGTAAAAAAATATTCCATATTATTTTTATTGATCTATAATATTGATAAGTGAAGGTAATGATTATTAAACATAATCTAATGAGGGGAAACTCTAGAAATGGGAACCCATGCATTGGTATTCTATACTAGTGATTTTGGATGGATGTTATAAATATCGACTAGTCTCCCATTTCTAGATATGGAAAATAAAATAAAACATTTAATTGAGATGACCAAGCATGTGAGTACATGAGATGTTCAGGAAAGTTATAGTATTTTTTGTGAGGGTGTGGAAGTAATCTGAGTGGACCAATGTATCTCATTAATGTAGTGGGGATAGAAATTGTTTCAGGCAACATAAATGTGTGATTGACAGTGTTATGATAATTGTGTATCTCGATATTCATACTGCTCCTCAATGAGGTGTTCACGCTATCTCCTAAGGACTAGACTTGTTTGGTTTGTCTGAGCACGCTAAGTAAGTGGTAAATGTGATCAATGAATCATCTTTATTATATTATGCATACTTTATGATCAATTTGTCATCTTTATTATATTATGATTATGCAATCTTACACTATCATATATTTTGTGTAGGCACATTGTGATATACATGGATAAAAGCTGGATCACATTACCAAGGAACACACCTTAGTATGTTAAGGGTTTGAATGAGATTTTAGATTTTGCGATTTCTAATCCATCTGTTGAAGGGAAAATAAAATGTCCATGTCCTAAATGTAAATTTAGAACATGGTTGAAGAGAGATGAAGTTTATGAACATTTAATACTGAAGCAATTCCCTGGTCAATATTTGTTCTGGAATTGGCATGGATAATCGAACAATACAGAAAGATTGAGCACTGATGTTAATCCACAGAATGAGGTCCCAAGTTCGTCAACAATGGAAAATGAAATGCAAAACCTCATAAATGATGCATTCGGCACTGCAAGACACCACTATCATCATCAAAACATATCAGAACAACCAGAAGAGGGTGCTACAAATTGCAACGTGACAAGTGATGTTTTTGAGACTGTAACACAAGTAGATCAAGATTGGAACATCTCATTGGATCCTCCTCTTGATTCTGTAGTGCCAAATGTAACGGAAAACTTCACTGATAAAAATTTGTTTCATTATTTAGTTGACGATGGAAATCAAGAGTTGTATAGTGGGTGTTTGAAATATTCAAAGCTTTCATTTCTGCTAATGTTGTACCATATCAAATGTCTATGTGGAATTACAAATAAGGCAATGTCCATGATATTGGAATTGATTCGTGATGCATTTCCGGAAGCAAAAATCCCAGAATCTTTTTATGATATGAAAAAAGTTGTTAACAAGCTTCGTCTGAATTATATAAAAATACATTCGTGTCCCAATGATTGTATGCTTTATTGGGAAGAGGATTAAAGTAGACAGAATTGCAAGAAATGTTCTTCTTCTAGATGGCAGTCAAAGGGTGATGTTGGAAGTCTGACTGAACATAATTTCATGAAGAAGAAGAAAATGTACACACCTGTAAAGGTTTTGCGTTACTTTCCTTTGAAGTCGCGATTATAAAGATTATTCATGTCATCAAAAACCACCAAACACATGAAGTGGCATTCTATAGATAATAACAATGATGGGTTAATGAGACATCCACGAGATTCCCAATAATGAAATACATTTGATTCATTACATCCAGATTTCTCAGTTGATCCTAGGAATGTTCGATTGGGATTGGCTACCGATGGATTCAACCCATTTGTGACTTTGAGTACAAGTTATAGCATTTGGCCAGTTGTTTTGATCCCTTATAATCTTCCTCCGTGGATGTGTATGTAACAATCATATTTTATCATTTCAATGATTATTCCTGGAAAAAAAATTCCTAGAAATGATATTGATGTATACTTGGAGCCTTTGATTGAAGAATTGCAGGAGTTATGGAGTAACAGTGTTGAGACATTTGATGTTTTTTCTAAAACAATGTTCAAAATGCATGCTGCTTTACTGTAGACCATTAGTGACTTCCCTGGGCTTGGGAATTTATCTGGTTGGAACACTTATACGGGTTTGGCTTGTCCCGTTTGTAACTATGATTTTGAGCCCAAACAGCTACCTCACAGTAAAAAATGGTTCTTCTTATGCCATTGAAGATTTCTTGATGCATCTCATAGATTTCGGCTGAACAAATCAAAATTTAATGGTTTCATTGATCGTAGACCACCTCCAAAGTTGTTAACCGGTTCTGAAATATTGACCCAGCTTGAAAATGTTGAAACAGAATTTGGGAAGGTTCATCATTTGAATGATAGCGGAAAATGGGTTGAAAGTGCATCGTCAAGTGAAATCAGAACACAACAATGGAAGAAAAAAAGTATATTCTTTAAACTTTCGTATTGGGAATTTAATTTGTTGCGCCACAATCTTGATGTGATGCATATTGAGAAGAATGTCTGTGATAATTTTATTTTCAAATTACTTAATGAGCATGTAAAGTCGAAGGATCATCTTAATGCTCACAAAGACTTACGAGTAATGAACATAAAACGCGATCTCTGGCCAGATGAGAATGAAAAGTATGCTCCGGCCATTTTCGCAATGAAAAATAGGGATAAAGATACGTTCCTTAAAATTTTAAAGAATGTGAAGGTATCTGATGGGTATTCGAGTAACATCTCGAGGTGTGTTGACTTGAAGAATCGTAAGTTACATGGATTGAAAAGTCACGATTCACATATTTTGTTACAACAATTACTACTATTGGCATTGCGTACATTATTACATGAAAAAGTTACTGCTAATGTACTCCAATTCTGCACATTTTTCAGGAAATTATGTGAGAAATTTGTACATCCATTTCAGCTTGACAACCTCCAGGAGAGGTTTGTATTGACTCTTTTTGCAATGGAGATGATCTTTCCTCCATCATTTTTTACTATCATGATGCATTTAACTGTGCATTTGGTTGAAGAAGCTAAATTAGGAGGCCTCGTTCATTATCGATGGATGTATCCAATTGAGAGGTATTTTATTTATATGTTTTCCAGTTAAGTAAACAATTTTTGACATTTAAATAAATGCATAATATTATTATTTTATTTCACAGATATCTTGGGCATTTGAAATCATACGTGAGAAATAAAGCTCAACCAGAAGGCTCTATTGCTGATGGCTATTTGGCTGAGGAATGTCTTACCTTTTGATTCAGGTATTTAGATGACATTGAGACAAGATTTAATCATGTTGGACGTGTTGACGACACATCAACTAAATCTCAAATGCATCAGAAATCAAAAATATTTCCTGTTATTGGCCGATCAGTTGGGAGGACCTCAAAGGTGACACTGACAGAATTGGAATTATTATAGGCACATAGATATGTGGTGCTGAATAGTGAAATTACAGATCCATTTATTGAAGAGTTGAGGATACAAACAAAGAGACGAATGAGAGGCCGAACACGAAATGAGAAAGATATAACGAAAGATGTGAATAAAGAGCTTGTAGAATGGTTTGCATGACATATAAGTTCATAAATATTACAATAAATAATAATATAAGTTTGACACATATAATTTGTAAATCTATTAAATTATATTTCTTTTTTCAGATCATGAATACAGATACTCGAGCAGACTTGTCAGAAGATTTGATGTTTCTTGCTAGAGGTCCTATAAAGCATGTTAGAAAGTTCGACGCTTATAATGTGAATGGCTTTAGATTTCATATAGTTGATCGAGAAGTGGGTATGAAAACACAAAATAGTGGTATATTTACATTTACTGAAGTGGGATACTATGGAAAGCTGCATGATATTATTGAATTAAACTACCATGGACATTTTTCTGTTGTTTTATTCAAATGCAAATGGGTCGATATTATGAGAGGTGTTAAAAGAGATTCATTGCAATTTACTTCTGTGAACTTCTCTCGCTTGATGGATGTTGGTGATCGTGAAATGCATGATCCATATATCTTAGCATCGCAAGCAAAAATGGTATATTATGTTAATGATGTTTTGGATGAAGGGTGGAGTGTAGTTACTCACGTAATACAAAGAGATTTGTATGATATGGGTGATGAAGTGGAAGATTTGACCTCTGAAGTTAAATGTCATCAACAACAGGTAGCAGAATTATTTTCCCATCATGATATTGAAAATATTAGTATTGCAAGGATGAATGAAGTGGATGAAGCAATGGAGTAGGAAACCGACATTATTGAAGGGGAAAATGATTGTATGTACAATTATTCATTCATGCAGCAACTACTTGTTTCATTTCTACAGTCATTCATTATCATTGTTATATATATTTGGTTTGATAGTACTGGGCATCTATTATCATTTTTAATTTTTTTTCTGCATATTGTTTTTTGAAATATATATATTCTGAACTTAATTTTATTTGATTAAATGACAGGAATGCCAAGGAGGAAGTGGTATACTATTTCTTCTAGTTCTGCGACGGATGCCGATCCATCTGGGTCACTCCCCACGACATATGAGGCACCAACTGCCTACACCCCCGCACCATCTCCCCCTGCACCATCTCTCACACCATCAGAGAGCCTCCCATTAGAGGCTGAGTCGTCGACTCCCCCTACAGGTGCCTCATCAGTTGGGCGGCGACAGACCCCTTCCAGTTCATCCCAGACACACTGGAGGGTCACAGTCATAGGTATCAATTTTCATTAAATAAATTTATTGCATTTTGTTTATACTAATTCTTTGCTCATTGAAGATGACAAAAATAAATTGTGGAGAAACACTTTAAAAGATCAGATGTTTGGAACTTGAATGGCGAAAAGATAGTCGTGCCATTTGATTCTTATGGGGTCCCTACAGATGATGTTGCGGGGTTACTTGGCCAGATTATAGGTCAGTTGGCAGCGGAGCCCATTTGCCTTCCCATTTCATATGATGATTGGAGACATATGCCTCCAAACTGGAAAAATGATGTTTTCGATTCTCAAATAAAGGTAATTTTATTACATTATGGTTTAATTGTATGTCATGTTACTAATATGTTCAAAATTAATTTCTGTATACAGATGTTCTTCCACTTCACAGTTGCTGATGTGATAGCACGGAAGTGGACTTTGAAAAATCTCGGTAAAAAATGGAAAGATTTAAAATGGAGATTGTGGTGTGATGTCAACGATACTTCTTTGACCTTTGAACAAATGTATGACAAGCTACCCAGTGGGTTACCGAAAGAGTAATGGAAGTTTTTTCTGACAAACATCGTGATGAGAAGCGGATGGTATTGAAATATATATTGTTATATTATCCTCATTTTACATTAATACATGTATGTGAAGAGGATATGACATTGGATACATTACTGTTAAATTTCATGTTATTTATTTCAGGATCTTTCATGACAGAATGCATCAAATAGGGCGAAGCAAGTCATCCCTTACACGGCGGGCTCAAAAAGCTTTTCTAGAAGCCGAATGTCATTGGTAATATTTTAAATAGATTAAATATTTACAATAAAATATTATCTATTTAATATATTGAATTTTTGATTTATATTTGCTTAATGCAGTCACAAAATTTAGGGAACGAAGCCTCCCGAACTGAACTGTGGTTGGATGTTCACAGAAAATCAGATGACTCTTTTGTTAATGAGCCTACCAAAGAAGTTGGGGTATGAAGTCAAATTTTTTAACTTATTATCAGTTTTTACTCTTTTAATATGTATTGATATTTGATTTATAGCTAAAAATTAAAGAACTATGGATGCCAGTCCTGGGCAATCCTACTCAGTCTCCCAGGATGACCAGGTTGCTCAAGTCCTTGGGAAGGAGCATCCTGGTAGAGTGCGCGGGATGGGTTTGGGACCCGTACCATCTGAGGTCTTTAGCAGGCCATCAGGGATTCCAGATGCATCTACTCCTGGTTATGGTCAGCCCATACCTGAAGATGCTCAGAGGGAGATTTCTTCTCTACGAGCCACAGTTCAAGACCAAGGGGCTCAGATATCCACTATGCAGAAATCATTGACTGATTTATATCAGTAGAAGAGCACATATGCCCCTAGTGGTAGTGCACCGAGTGGTGGTGAGTAGGTAAATCACAAAATATCACAATCATTTAGTTTTCAAACTTTTATTGGTTTTAAGTTTAATTATAAATATGCAACAATATTTAATTTTCAATATAATGTTCTTACAGGTGGCAGCAGGAGATGGAGGTGGAGAGGGTGATGATGCATCATCAGACCATGAGTAGTATTGTTGATGTGATCAAAAGATGTTTTATGGGTTATGTGATTTTCGTGGCCTAGAATGGATCATGTGGTCCACGTAATATTTTCCATGTTATGCACTTATTTTAATTGATTAGCACAACTGATTCTCTCATAATGGTTACATATCTTCTAATATATTCGCTATTCTCTTTAAATATATCCTCTATTTCTCAAATTTCTTCTTATGTGGTAGACTGGAGAGACCTTATTTCCTGGAACCATAATGTCAATCATCGATATAAAGTATTTTATAACAATAATGTTTTAAAGGTTCTTATTCTGACTAAACATCAACCCATTTAATCCTCGTTCCACATCCTTATAGGACAAACGACTAGTAGTGATCCCTCCCCTCTCTTCTTTGGCACATTTTGATCCATACACTTTAATCCTTTATGGAATAAAATATTTTCAATTAATATAAGTGGATAATTGTGTTTGGGAACCCTGGTCCCCATAGAAGGTATACCCATTAGAAACCATATTTTCATAAAAACATTCCATATTAATTTCTTACTCTACAAAGAGTTTTGTATATTTCGATTCCTACCATACCACAAGGTCCCCCCTTGTTCCATATTAATTTCTTACTCTACTAAGGTTTTTGTGTGGGGATAACCACGATTAATGAAAATGATATGTGATAATTCCCATGAATATTAATTGAAGTCTTTATCTATGATGTCGTGGATAATTCATCTTATTGTGTTTCACTATATGGTTTAGGAAGTTGTATGGTGACGTTATTGACCAAATTGGTTGTGTAGTGCAAGGGGATGTGATTCTTTGGTCGATTTTCATGTATGTGATTTTGGTAGTAGTGAAATGTGCTATGAAGAGGTTGTGGTACATGGTTATTGTTTCATGGATGTGGTGTAGTGGTTGTAGAATAATATTTTTGTAGCAGATTCGTTGATTTGGTATGTGGTGATAGAGTTTCATGATGGTTTTAAGGAGTATTTGATTTTGTGATATGGGTTGGGCAATGTGGTGTGGAAACAATGGTGGATGTGTGGTGTTGTGGAGATAGTTTTGTGAGTTGAATTATTTGTAGCATGGAGTGGATATGTCAGTTTCTCGGTTATCCATGAGATGAACTATGTTGATAATGTAAATGATCTAGGTTAGTAAATAAAAAATATTTATTGGAAATAGATATGTTATAAATTAATCAAATGAAAATGTAAAGTGTTATGTGAATTGTAATGGATAAAAAATAAAGGTGGTGAAACATGCATGTGGAAAGTGGAATGTTGTGTTGATAGTGTTGTGATTGTCTTGGGTGATTCAAATAGTGATTTAATTTGTTGTGATTAATAATTTGTGTTATGGTGTGGTGATCTAATAAGCTCAAGTGTAGTTTATGTGGACACATAGGTTTGGTATTGTGGGATATCTATATACCATGAATGTTTCTATTATTTTATACACCAAGCATAATTTATATAAAATTACCAATACTCAAAGGCATAGAGTTTTAGGTATTTTCACTAATAAATATGATAGTGGTGAAATTTAGGCTTGGGTTCACACACATCCTCTCACTTCATTCATAATCAGTGACACATGTTGGTGTTGGAGAATTCATAGAAACGATGTCATGTCCATGGTGGCTTCCGGTGGGAATTGATCTATTAGACCCAATTTCTATGAGTGATAAGTTATGTGTTTCTATGTGATATATTGTGGGGTAGTTGATGGTAGGAGGAGGGGACAATGATTATGTCCATCACATTCATGATACCTTAAGACTCTTGTTGTAGTTTGGATGCCATTTGACAGAATATGTGTCCGTGGGTGGGAAGAGATGTTAGGTGGTAGTGTATTTGTCTACAAGTATGATTTATTGTGAAGTGATGGACTATGTGTCTACTGGTGGTATATGATGTGATGTGATGTCCTAGGTGACTGCTGTTGGGATGTGGTGTGATGTGATAACCCATTTGTATACGGGAAGGATTTGATGTGATGTGACGTGGTTTGTTTGGATGGGATGGGAGCATTTCTAATTAGATATAAGGTTGTGAGAGTGGAAAAGTAACGTTTAATCTATAGTGGGGTTACATTAATTTTTTGTTGAACATAGTTCCATATGATAATATTGGATCAATTATTTGATGAGTAATCCATGTTGTACAAAGGATTATTTAGATGAAATGTATGGGGTTATATTGTTTATTCTATTTGATGTCCAGCACATTAACACACCATTTTAACCTAAAATTGAAGACTTCATTAAGACGTAGATGATTATATCTTTTTTTCTCGCACTACATATATATTATAGTTTTCAGGATACAAGAATAACTTTGGAGACTAAATTGGACATTACCAATTCGAATAGTACTCATGTTACTTAACTGGATTTCAATTATCATTTGGAACATTGGGATACCTTTATGGAATCAAATATTTTCAATTTTGATCATTTGTAAAATGTAAGTATAAATCCATGTGACCTCGAATCTCTTGTTTCATTTGATGTTATCTTGTGTTTCATTCTAAATCCATAATTTTAGGTATTTTGTATGCTTTAGGTATTCTTATTGAATTGGATCAACTTTGTCATCAACATTAAATGAAAGGTTGTTTATGAATATTGCGTAGGTGGTGCATAAATTTTTTCCTTATTATATATATGTGGTATGTGTTGTTTGGTTTGTTTTCTAGGGCAGTGGTGGAGTATAAACAGAAATGCATATTTTTTTCCGGGTTAGCATTTCGCGGCGGTTTTAATCGCCGCTAATGTTTTACCACTTATACATTTAGAGGCGGTTTAAACCGCCGCTAAATGCATTCAGAAGACTATTTAGCGGCGTTTAAAACCACCGCGAAATCACGTCGGAATTTGCGACGGTTTTAACCGCCGCTAAGAAGGCACCTGGCATGCCTGAATTTCGCGGTGATTATAGCCGCCGCTAATTAAATATCCCTTAAAACTGCCACTAAATATACTAAAAACCGCCGCGAAATGAGGTACTAAGACACTTTTATTTGACCGCCGCGAAATGCATAAAACCGCCGCTAATAGATTGCCGACCCCAAGTTTAGTGGCGATTTTTGTAAACCGCCGCCAAAACATATAGAGGCGGTTTAAACCGCCGCTATATAAAAAAAACCACCGCTAATAGGCGGTTTTCCTGTAGTGACTATTTTGTAAAAAATATGAATGGTAAAGAAGAATAACTAAATAAGTTCTTTGAATGATCCTTAAAAAGAATGTTTTCATGTGATCTTCACCAGACTGCCAATAAAAACTTATGGAAGAATGAGTCTGCTTACCTGACTGTCTACAGAACTTTGATGATAGTTGTTGATATAATATTAGTTATAACTGATGTAGAGCATTGTGCATGTGTTCTGTTCTGAAGAGCGTTTTCGATTTTGAATGTTGTACTTTGTGACGTCTAGTAACAACATAATTTTCTTTGATTTGAAAACATTTAGCTCTGGGGGAAAACCAAACTCATCCTTGTCCTATTTTTTAATTAAAAATTAATGTGAATTCAAAAACATAAATTACATGATCAAAAAACATAGTTTAAAAGGCTTAATTGTATCATAGCATCATTCAACTAAGAAGCTGATTTTCTTATAAACTTCATGACTTACTTGTCAAAGAGAACAATAGATAGTGAGTCAATGTCATATTTAACCAGGAGTTGGACACTAAACCTGATGTATTTATAGTTGTTAAATGTCATGGTGTAATGTCAATACCACTTAATTCGTATAAAAATCATATTACTGAATGAATATTTAGCAATAAAGAAAGAAATTAAATGAATACCTTGGAGTAGTGATGGATGGTGTTTTTTTACAATTCTGGCACCAAATGTTCTCATCTGCCCTTTGTAGTTGGATAAATCAAAATACCAGTGATGAGTGCTTTGAATTTTTACTTTTGTAGCATCAATCAGACACCTTGTCGGCTATGAAATAATTAGTATTACTAATATATTTATGAAAACAGGTATTACAGGTAGTGTTTTATAGTTGAGATGGTGAAATAAAGAAATCTGGATACTATACTTACCTCCAGAAAATTTTTAACATCAGAAATGCATTTTTTGTTATTCAAATAAGGTATTGGTGTAACACAAATGTTTTAATGTGTTGATGGAGGAATTTGAAACTGGGAATGACATCGAAATCTAGTTCTGATTAATGTATAAAAACCAGTATTCAAGAGAAGATGTAATGTATATGTCAATCATATACTTGGTATTTGTAGGCAGAAAAAATGGACAAATAATGGCAGTTAACAGTTTACCTTCATCTAAATTCATGGACTACTAGGATGTCCAAGTTGAGTAGTATTTTCAAATCATTAATTACAGTGGTGATAATAACAGATGTTGGGACATATAGAACAACATGAGTAGAATTTCAAGTTACTAAATTGTAAAAAAATACACTGAAACTGTGGATCATGTTGGAGAGCATAAGCATAATTTCTAAACAATACATGCTGCAATAAGGCATAACAATACAGTTTACAGTAAGGAATAATAAATTCTAGAACATAACAGATGTTGGAACATTACAGATGGTAGAAGTAACCTGTTTGTTCAGCAGTTTGAAGTTGAAGTGACATATCTGCAACATTCAACTTCAAGTTATTTGTTATTGATGAATATTTAGTAATAGCATGAACAGAGTAAAACAGATGAATGTTGATAATATAATGTCCAAGTTGACATACCTCTCATGTTGAATGCAGGATATACATCAGTGGTTGTTGTAGGAGTAGTTTCCAAGTATGTACCTCTCATTGAATGTTGTTCATCAGTCATTTGTGTAGAACCTGCATGCTTATTACTCTCTCCTTTGGAAAAAAGGACAGGTGAAAATGTTATACGATATTATAAAGTGATTATATATAAATAGATATATAGATAATAAATCTGATATGCTAGTTGAAATGTGAAACATACATGTGGATGAGAAAAGTAAGTTGTTTCCAGTAGCAGTATAATAAGCATTGTTCATTAAAGTAGTTGAATGTGTAAGAGTCAATATTTTAATCACATAGAAACATTCACGTAGTTGAATGTTCATTGCTTACTATGATGAGGATGCATATTTTGAATCCACAAGAGTATGACCATTTGAATTCGTACATTGTAAGAGTGATATTATGACATGAAGTTGTGAAATAGTAGTGTATCGTATTGACCATAAAGGTAACCAAAGTTTAAATGAGAAAATGTTTACAGAAAGAAAGGCCATGTCATGTCATGGTGTTCGATCATTGTTTTCTCTTGTTTGACCCACCGTATATCATTGATAGATCTGAATACTCTTGAGGGACTGTGGAACAAGAATATGAACAATTGTAGGAAGATATGGTTAGTTTTTTTTCAGCATGAAATCAAAATAAATAAATTGGAGATAGTAAATAGAACTAACCATTGATGGATATAGATGATAATAGAATGTGTCGACATATTTCTATGTTAGTAGCTGGTGTGACCAGTTCAGCTGTAAAACATTGTCCTATAGTTAATTTTAGCATAAAAATTTCAATACTGTTAGAGTATACATTGTTAGACAACATTATAATTTTTTAAAGTGTTTGAATATATAGTTTTGCAATATGATAAAAATATAAAAAGTAATGGGTCACGAAGGAATACCACTTCTTGTTTGTTTGCTTCCTGTTGGCGTGACAGGTTCAGTTTCATTAATGTTTTCAGGAGACATTCTACCTCTGGATATGGAAATATAGTAAACATGTAAGCAGCTGATTGATAAATAAAGAAACTATTTTAGGAGTGCAGAATAAATACAAGACAACCTGATTGACGTTGTTGTCGTAGTAATATTCTTTGAAGTCGTGTGTCTCTATATCTTGACGAGGAGTGTATATTTGTATGATGTATCTTTTTATTTTATTGTAAAGGAATTGAACAGAACGGTATAACCATGCTATGCAGTGTTGTGATCATATTATAGATAAGGTCTAATCTAAAGACAAATAATCCATAGAAGGTTCATGTAGTTAGTGTTAGGGTTGTATGACCGAATGTTAATGCGAGCAATATAATGTAAACCTTGATAGTAACGATTGGTCAATGAAAAATGGCCAATTAGATTTAACATGTGTAGTTGCTGGCAGTACTGTGAGAATAACATAGACAATGTAAATGATACAGTCAAGTAATACTTAGAATGTGGATTTAGTCAATGCTATGGTTGGTTCTACAATTACAGTTACATACTTATGTGAACTTATGTGAACCTTTAAATAATATATTGAAGAACTGAATGGATGGATATCTAAATTTCCTTTCATAACATACCATGCGGAAGGGATTTTAGTTGTTGAACCGAGGAGAGCCTAAGTGAACTGTCTGATCAGATTAGTATAGATTGTAGAGGATAATGCAGGATTAATTCGCATAGGATTATGTCGGTCTTACCTTTAAAGAGTGGTTAACCATGGTGGAACTGTGGCACTGAAGAACTTGAAAACCTAGATTTGTGAGGCCTAAAAACTACATGACTGAACCCTAGATTTCAGATGTAGGAAGTGGTGAAGATGTGGTGTCAAGAAGAAACGAATACCTTATATTTGGGTATTCGGGTTTTGGAAAGTCGTCGGACCTGGAGACTGCAGGAGGAAAACGCGGAGCTGATTTGTGGTGACTGAAGGAGGTGACGACAGAAACCGCGAGCAGGGATAATTAGAAGTAGGGGAGGGGAGTAATGAGATGGAGGTCAGTTGTGGAATACTGTAGGTTCGCCACAACTATTTTTTGATCGGGTAGGTGGTTTCACGAGATGTGCCGGGTTGGGGCGACTGTCGGCAGTGGCGAAAATGGAGGTATTCGAAGATGGCGCTGAGGAGGCTGTTCAAGTAAGGTAGTCGTCAATTAGGGCGAACGGATTTGGAGGTAACCATAGACGGCGCAGAATGTAAATGCGGGTGGGAAGGGGGGAGAGGGTCGGGGTCTGGGAAAATTTGAAAGTGGAAGTAAGGTAATCGAGAGACGTGGCTTCCTGCATTGGTGACACGTTGGCAGAAAAAAGCCAACTTTAGAAGATATATAGATTACATCAGATATGGATAAATTTCATCATACATTGATGGATGAAAAGATATGAAGTTCACAGCAGATTTAAAAATTGATTCAAATTCTGCTCACAACCCTTTATAAACAGGTTACAAAACAAAATAAATGATTGAAAACATGAACAACTATATCCTGCTAAAAGAAAAAAATCATTGCAATGAAAAAAATATTGAATTCTCTTCAAACACAACTTTTAGAAGGATTCATCCATTCCATTGATAAGACACAGAATCCTTTATCCACAACAGTTACTCATTGTCGATATTGAACATCCTTAAAAACATAATGATTACATGTTACATACCTGAGTAAATAGCACAATTGATAAAAATTTAAATCTGAATGTATAGAAGATGATATGAGAAAAACTACCATTAATATGTGTTGTCATTTCATTCAAAAACTGGAGATGGTGATAAAAAACATCAATTAAATAAGACATGTAATTACATTGGGAAACATAAAAATGATCAATCAATGTACAAACAATGAACAACCCTTGTATAACATCGAATTTGGTAGAACTTGCATCAAAATAAAAAGACACACTACTCCAAACTATTATATACAATTAAGCACATACCTTTCTCTATGCTATTAGTAATATGATAATATTTAAAATGAAAAAAAGAAACCATATTAACGTGATAAAACATTATTACAAATAATAACACTAATGGCATACAACAGTTTGAAACAAATATACATAAAATAATTTACATGAAACATTGATCTCCTAGAATATGTAACAGAATAATCTCTGATTTCCAGATTTTAAAAAATCCTTATATTTCTCTAGGGAGGTGATTTTTTTCATAATGTAGTTCAATCAAACCGATGCATATAAATTATAAATAGTAGTAATCACCTTATAATGCTAACTCAAATTGGTGACACATATCTCCAGGAATGCAAAGATCCATGAAACCCCATTTCTACAACCCAGCTATAAAATGTTTCATTCAGTCATGACACCAAACACAATCAAAGATCTAATCAGACATTAGTTGAAAAACATACAATTGACACAGAGTTACATTGGAAAATAAACACCGAAAGGAAAAAAATAAACCAATGATGTATAAAAAATCATTACCATCAATGTTGTTTTTTCCTCAGATGATATATTTTCCATCACGAATGTCATCCTTCAAGGAATTGATAAAACAAAATGAATTCTCACAATATTTATAATCACATGAAAATTTAGCGGGATGGGTATTAATATACATTTAATATATTGATTGAACTAAAGTTGGAAGGTTGCATCAGCAGATGAGAGAAACACAAAATGATAATATGGTGAACAGTAACTTCATTTGCTAAAATTGAAAACATGATTGATATAAATATTCTTAACCAGGATACATTGAAGACATTCAGACCTGTCCAAGTTTACATACACTCCTGAAAATTTGGAAGGGCCAGCCAAATTCATTTAACAAAATTACATGGATTCAAAGCCAAAGGAATTGTAATGGTAAATTGGAACAAAATACTACAATAAAATGACGTGTTTTGTGGTTACTGCTGCTACATGGAATTGAAATACTGACCCCAAGGAAGTTTTGCAGTGCATAGATTCTCCTCCCCTGTAAATGTAAGGTTACACTAGATATAGGCGAAAAAAATCATGACCATAAGGTGTTTTGAAGGGTCACTATAGTGACAACGTACCGTGCGAGATGGAAGTGGACATGGAAGAAAGCATCAAACTAATATTATATGGGAAAATCATCTAAAAAATTCAAATTTAAAACATGATAAATCAAGAAAGTATTATGATTGTACTAAGAATGATAAAAAATACATATGACATGAAACTAGAAATTTTAAAATAGTAATAGTTGGAATTATAAGAGATAAATATCAGATGTGGCAGGTAAAATAAATCATAATGAATTCAAAACCATTTTCCATAACAATGTCAAGTTACTGTCAGTGAAAAAGTTTGTGTTTCAGTGTATATTGAAACATTGCAAAGACCAAGTCGTTCTCAGCAGCAGTGAAAATTTGTAAAATTCAAGTACGCTAAGGAAATCCCTACATTGTTTCAGAAATCAAATAGTTTCCCGAACCATATAGCCTGAATGCATAAATATAGCATGAAACAAACCGGAATTCGTATACTAATTCAGCGCCCATTGATAAAACAAACTGAATTCTCACAATATTTATAATCACGTGAAAATTTAGCGAGATGGGTATTAATATACATTTAATATATTTATTGAACCAAAGTTGGATGTTCGCATCGGCAGATGAGAGAAACACAAAATGATAATATGGTGAACAGTAACTACGTTTTCTAAAATTGAAAACATGATTGATATAAATATTCTTAACCAGGATACATTGAAGACATTCAGACCTGTCCAAGTTTACCGACACTCCTGCAAATTTGGAAGGGCCAGCCAAATGCATTTAACAAAATTACATGGATTCAAAGCCAAAGGAATTGTAATGGTAAAGTGGAACAAAATACTACAACAAAATGACTTGTTTAGTGGTTACTACTGCTACATGGAATTGAAATACTGAACCCAAGTAAGTTTTGCAGTGCATAGATTCTCCTCCCCTGTAAATGTAAGGTTACAATAGATATAGGTGAAAAAAATCATGACCAGAAGGTGTTTTGAAGGGACACTATAGTAACAACGAACCATGCAAGATGGAAGTGGACATTGAAGAAAGCATCAAACCAATATTATATGGGAACATCATCTAAAAAATTAAAATTTAAAACATCATAAATCAAGAAAGTAATATGATTGTCACAAGCATGATAAGAAATAAATATGACATGAAACTGGAAATTTTAAAATACTAATAGTTGGAATTATAAGAGATAAATATCAGATATGGCAGGTAAAATAAATCATAATGAATTTAGAACCCTTTTCCACAACAATTTCAAGTTACTGTCAGTGAAAAAGTTTGTGTTTCAGTGTATATTGAAACATTGCAAAGACCAAGTCATTCTCAGCAGTAGTGAAAATTCTTAAAATTAAGGTATGCTAAGGAAATCCCTACATTGTTTCAGAAATCAAATAGTTTCCTGAAGCATATAGCCTGAATGCATAAATATAGCATGAAACAAACCGGAATTCACATACTAATTCAGTACCCATTGCATACTGGCGAAAATATGAGTGAATAAAAACCCAAACAACATAAATCAAACTTAAATCTATTAAAGGAAATTTATATGAATTCAAACCCATTTATCGACTCCAACTTGGATTGACTGCAAGTTGGATTCATTGGACCTTCGTTGTAGGTACTGGAAAACCTTAAAAGACACTCTTCTTTCTTGGTCTTCAAGTGAAGTAGAAAAATCAAGATGAATGAATAAGATGAACTGCATAGTTTCTTTTTCACAAATAAATAGATAAATATTAAAATGGGAACCATCGAAGATATTATTAGTGTTCGAAGTAACAAAATTGGATGCGTCATCTTCGGATATCATCTCCCTCCACTTACGACGACTATAATTCTGTTCCGTGACCTTGTATTCATCTATGGATGTGTTGTGGCTCGAGTTCCTCTCCAAAGGAAACCATATTCTGAGACCTATATACTTATCTCCGTACATCACATATTGAATAAAATTACATACGGAAGAAAATTAGAGTGAATCAAAACTCTAATAGAAGAAATTGAATCAATATTTGAGGAAATAGAAGGGGATTCGTGGAGGCGAGGTGAGAATGCATGGCCAAAGCGAAGATGCCTAGCGAAGAATGGGATATGTGGCGGTGGGAAGGTGAGGTGTAGGTGTTAGAGGAGGTGGTGGCAGAGGTGGCGAGGATGTTCCAGCGATGGTTTGCATGAGTTGAAGTTACCCAGACCCTAGATGAATAATATGAAGGGGTATTTTTGGGATGAGTAGAAGATAAAGGTAAATGTACCTGAGGAAGACCAGTATGAGAAAATCAAATATTTTTAGGGGAGGAAGATGGATTGGATGATGCCAGATGAGCATCTGGGAGTAGAGGCGAGGGTAGAAGGGAATATGGGTGAGGTGGTGGAGGAGGCGCTGTCGGGGGCGGCGCGACACTGGCTAGGTGTAGAGACCCGGAGCTTAACGTACATGGACATTACATTACTTTTGTGTAATACTTAGTACATAACAAAAACACACACACAATGACCATAATAGTTTAGTGTCTTTGGAAACTCAGAATATAATATTCTAATCGTGGTGAAAGATCTTCAACATCTCCCATAAATATCTTTCTTTTTATTACCTAAAACCTTTCTTTATATCCTGGGGAAAAGAAAACATAAAAGGGTGAGCTCAAATGCTCAGTAAGGGTAAACAAAAGAAATATTAATCACATCATATTCATAAGAACATAACATTTTGGAAATCTTATCCTGCAAAAGAGATCATAATATCATAACATGGGATAAATCATAGTAGTGAAATGTAATCCCAATAATCATAACTTAAAACATGAAACTTTGTGGCATACACACATAATCATAGAGAATCATTTCTTGTTAGTCAAGACTCAATGCCAAGACTATCTTAGTGACAAAGTCCATTTTTGAACCGAGTTCACTCCTCGTTTCAGTCCTGTTTCCCTGAACTGGTTTAACTTGCCGTTCCAGCCATGTCTATCTCATGAGATATAAATTCTTTACCCAATGCATTGGAGATATAGGTCCCACCCATCTTATAATGATACCATTCTTATGTGTGCCACAAAATCATAAATCATACATCATTGCATAACCCATGTAATTAAAATGGGATTCTTAAACAACATGACATCATAAAACAATTCATATAAGATAAAAGAATTAATAAAAATAATTCCATCACAACATAATCAAATCAATGTAATAATAGGGATAGAAACATAACCCTATATTATATTAGATGGAAAATAATTTTGAAAAAAAAACACTTGAACTCCATTCTTGAGGAAAATATCCTTTCTACTTCAAAAACATTTTCCTTTCTTAACATGTCATACAATTTTAAACTAAAAGAAGTTGATTAAAAATAAACTTGAAAATTTGTAAAGGAAGCTTCTTGGAAATAATGTTTTAAAAATCCATTCATGCCGTATAAGTTAAAAAAACATTCTTCCCATACTTTTGTCGGAAAAGTCAAAAAGTACCATGTACGAAAAACGACAAAAGATTCCATTCATATCTTTTACTAAAAACTCATCGAAGGGTAAAATTGGATTTATGAAATTTTAGGTGGATGTAAATAATATTACATATTGAGGAAACATGGATGTGGATGATAAAATACACCCCAGTAAATTTCAAAGTATAAACAATGTCGGATAAAAATGTGATTGTGATATTTTTCCACTACCTTAGGTCTTATTTGCTTCATAAGTATCCGAACCTCCTGTATAATGATTTAAATAAAGTTATTGACTTATTATAGAATTATAATTATTGTTATGATATCATATATGGTTCACTTATGACTTTATTTTACCCGTTTTTTTGTAAATTCCATGTTAAAGAGTGTTTTGGGTAAAATCGTTTCATTTTTCGTCCGTGTTCTGACTTGTAATTATTCATACGATTACTTAGCTCATTATTACTTAATTACAGATTATAAAACATGATTTATATATAATATATATTCAGAATATACATATATATAGTAGATCAGTAAATGCAAAGAAATACACCGTTCATGGAGACAGTAGGTCGTACGTACACATGAACGCTGTTTTCATTTCCTTATTGAGTTGAATGGAATTAAGTAGATGACATAAATATATATACACATAAATACAATATAATTATTATGTCACATATATCATGATTACTTATTATATATACTTTATAATCATTCATGAATGGTTAACGTGGAGAATGAATCTCATCGCGTCGTGGAGATGGTAGTCCGTACGTACGCACGAGCGATGATATTGTTCTCATGATTGTGGAATTGTATTGGATTGTATGTGTACTATTTAAGAATAAATATCACTTTAAAATAATCATATATAGTTATTATTTACACCATTATACCCATCCAAGTAAGGTGGTGGTGGAAAATAGATTACACCATGGCGTGGAGATGGTATTCCGTACGTACGCACGCGCGGTGATTTCGTTTTACGTAGGATGGATATATGGTGAAATAGGGTTGTTTCATAATTATAATAACATATCCGTATATTAGTGATACTGATTTTATTACTTTATAATGAAACAACCTAAGAAGAATAAGTGGAAGAAGAAATAAAGTTGCAAGAATCGGTAACAGACATTACCTCTTCTTTGAAGCGCCTCTTTGAGATCTCCTTTTAGGGCACTAAACTTGGTATTTGAATAAGACCAGAACCTCTAGAATGTTTCTATAGGAGTGGAGAAGAGAATTTGTCAGGGTTTGGATGAGCTTTAAGGCTCACAGTGGTGTGAGGAAGAAAGGGAGGAGATGGGCTCCTTTGGAAAAACTAAAAATATTATTTTATTATAAAGCCAAATTCGGTTTTAAATAGCTCCAAATTGAGTTATTTAGAATCTAAGGTGGGATTGGGTATAAATCCTCTCAGCCAATAGAATTTAGACAAGTTTAGGTTCCTATTTTAACCTTATCATTTATATTTAACTTTAAGTTAGATAATTTTACTTTTACCGTGTCTTTTTGTTTTCTTACACTATAAGGTTAATAAACTTACTATAAGAAGCCAAAAGAACACCAAGTTGTTTATTATTAATATATATAACCTTATCTAAGTCATTTGGCCGAACCTTAGATTTTTAGGAATAAAATAACAATTAATAATATAATATTTATTTTAAAATCTATTTTATGTCAATTTTGACACTATTTAGTAATTGATTTTTGTAAAAACAATAAAAGAATTATTAGTTCAATGAAAAGTTACTTAAATCAATAATAACATGTCATATTAACCTATAAAATTAGTGTAATTCATAAAAAGTCTCAAATTACATTTATTTTGGTATTTATAACATCAATTATGTCAATATTTCATTAATAAGATAATTACTGCATCATCTTTGTGTCATAAATAAATTAAATTATTTAATGTCTAAAAATTACAAATAAAATACCATTATGTAGGAAATCTTTTTATCTTTCTAATTAATATTTATAGTAGAATTTATCGTATGTATAACCTTATATTAAAAATTATTTTTCTTATTAAACTTTGATTTTAACTATTTTAACCCTTCTTTAATTAAATTAATAATAAATGTTCTAATCTAATCCAAGTCGGCCTAAATGGTCATATTGTATTCCTAAGGTTGTTTTTGGTCTAATTACATTTATCCAATAGAATTAGGACATGTGTTTGGGTAATAATAATATCATTTTTACCTTTAATTAGCCTATTTACTTTTAACCGTGGTTAAAAAAAGAAAAAAGTTACTATTCACTAAAAATTACTTTCATCTCATTGAACCACATTTTACTTACTAAAATCAACCATATCTCTCGGATTTTTGTAATTCCACTCACAGAAATGGTAAAATTATGTTTTATGAAAAATTCATTTTTTTAACTACCACTTAGTGGTTTCACTATTCATTAAAAAATGAAAGATTCCAGAAAAATACCAAACATTAGGCCTAATCTATATTTGATATTATGAGCTAAAAAATGATGTCTATTTTACCAAATTCAAAACATATCAGTTGCATTAATTAATTTAAAAATTAATTCCCGTCTTCAAAACAAATAGCGTGTTCTTAAGAGATAATAACTATCAAAAGATTGACACTTGTTTATGTCTGTTTTAAATGTGAAATTACATCCAATGACCAACATTGTATTAAGTTGTAAAAATATATTCTAAATATACTTTAAAATCACTCAAATTAATAATTTATCACTATTAATTATTTCGATTAAAAAGGTTGTTTTTAATTAAAATTTAGTAATTTTCACTATTCATTAGAAAATGAAAGTTATCCGAAAAGTACCAAAATTTCACCCTAAGATAATTTCAATATTCCGTATCCAAAAATGAATCCATTTTGAAAAATAAAATTTACAAAATTTCAAAAAGTGGTTATTACTATTCATAGCATATTGTTGTTTAGTGAAACTCGTTATTGCGTTCTACACATGCTATCGAGGAAGGTCGTGATTGCGTGTAATGCAAGGCAAGTCAAGGATGCATGTTGTGAAAGCTCTTTTTAGTGTATCATACAACACAAGACATTAATGAAATTAAAATAGAATATTTTTCATAAAATCTTGGGGTGTTACATTCTATCCCCCTTAAAATAAATTTCTCCCTCGAAATTCGTCGTGGTTATAAATGGCTTACTACTCAAAATTATCTTTAATAGAAACCCACATCATAAAAAGGAATACCAAAACCAATATTTAAAACCAAAAGTATGAAACGTAACGGTTACCCTAATAAACTAATCACTGGGTTTCCACATAGGTGAAAATATGGATATGGAAGAGAAATCTAACCATCATGGTCTGATGGAGAGTGGTAGAGAACATGGCTATGGAAAATCCAGAAATCCCAAAGCCATAAATTTGTGATGATCTAAGGTACTATATTATTCATCAGATATAAGATCAATACGACAACATTTTTGGTTTTCAAGATCATTTCCCTAAAGTTGATGAAATTGGAATTAGAAGAAATACTTTCGTGATTTTGGTATAGGCTCACCGTTGGTCATTCTTTGGACAATTTCCACTTCATCTCTTAATGAAATGAAGTTGAATTTGTCATTTGTGATGTGTCAGTAGCTCATGTGATAGAATGATGTTTCATTCCATCTATCTCAAACAAAAGGTTAGAAAAGTTATAAAAAAATACGTAAGTCCATGTATAGTGAGATTAATCATATATGGTTCTTAAAATGGACTTATAATTCATATATCATACTGCTTTATATAATAAAACTAGTTTCTACTAAACCGGGAATTCTTTTAGGCCAGTGGTAGGCGCTAAAGGCCAGCCGCACTTCGGTTGTGTGTTCGATTCCCACAGCCTTGTCTGACGCGATGGGTCGTCGTCCGTCCTGCAGGTTGTCCTTTTTCTAAAACTACATTACTATAACATCCCATCAAAAAAAAGTTCTATTCTTAAACAATAATAACTTATGTCCAACATAATCCATTCCAATCTTTAGGCTTATCTAAAATACTTCGGTCCAAACTCATAGTATAAAGAAAACGATTACTTGAAATGTCATCAACCAAGCATGTGAATACCATCATTTATCCCCCATATATCTTGTTGGTCACATTCCAATCATGTGAATACCTTAATCATATATTCTCTTGAAAAATGAATACCCATTAAACCTTAGTGAAAACATGAATGCTATCAAAAGTTTACTCTTTCAACATACCAAAATCAAAAAATTCTATATACTCAAACCATGATATCACTTAGTCCTTATATAAATCATGAGCTCATGAATACTGTCAAACATTTCATTTTCTCCTTATCCCTTCATTATGCGCATATTATCGTCTTTCCAAAATATTTGAATCACTTTTCATGGTTACCGGTACCATAAAATTATTGAAAACCACAATAGAATAATACAAAAATATTCTAATACACAATAAAAGTACCTCAACAACATTATTCTTGAATACCAATACATAAACACTTCAATCCATCCTCTTCAATTATTGTCCTGGAATAAGTCCTTCCTTGATTTAGAAGTAACTTTTTAGGTCAGGGCATTGAGTTGGGTAATTCCCATGTTCTCCACAAATAATACATTGAACTCCATAACAGTCTGTCACTCTATGACCCTTTTCTCCACACAGATAACATCAGTCCCTCCATTTGAGGTATTCCTCAAGGTTCTTATTCCCTTCTTTAGAAATCTCAATCTTCCTTTCTTTATGCTCCTCAACATGCGAACATGCATAATAGTCTATCTTCCTCTTCTTTTATGAATTAGGAATACCACTAAATTTCACCTTGTTAATCATATATCGCGATGACTGATTCAGCATAATCACAATATCTTTCTCTCTAGGCATTACACAATTTTATTTCTCATAGTCACCAATTTTTCCATTGGATTCAATGTTAACCGAATTCCTTATGGTTCCCTCCATTAACAAAAACAGAAAAAGAATTCTGTGAGAGGCAAAAATCATGCTATAGAAAACAACATAGTAAAGGGGGAGTACCCTCAATATCTAACATCTTAGGTTAAATTATAAGATCGTTAGCACAATTCTAGGACTATAACCTATACGTATACTTTACCTTAAGGATATACCTAGACATACTTTAGACATATCAATAGGGATCTCACTAATGCTTTCGAATCCTAGTTTCCAAAGGTTGACTAATCCTTTCCTCTAATACCAACTGTAGAGACCCGAAGCTTAACGTACATGGACATTACATTAATTTTTCAGAATACTTATTACATAACAAAAACACACACACAAAGACCGTAATAGTTTAGTGTCTTTGGAAACTTGGAATATAATCTTCTAATCATGGTGAAATATCATCAACATCTCCCATAAAGATATTCCTTTTTCTTACCTAAAACCTTTCTTTATATCCTGGGGAAAAGAAAACATAAAAGGGTGAGATAAAATTATCAGTAAGGGTAAACAAAAGAAATATCAATCACATCATATTCATAAGAACATAACATTTTGGAAATCTTAACCTGAAAAAGAGATCATAATATCATAACATGGGATAAATCATAGTAGTGAAATGTAATCCCAATAATCATAACATAAAACATGAAAATTTGTGGCATACACACATAATCATATAGAATCATTTCTTTTTAGTCAAGACTCAATGCCAAGACTATCTTAGTGTACAAAGTCCATTTCTGAACCAAGTTCACTCCTCGTTTCAGTCCTGTTTCACTAAACTGGTTTAACCTGCTGTTCCAGCCATGTCTATCTCATGAGATATAAAATCTTTACCCAATGCATTGGAGGGAGATATAGGTCCCACCCATCTCATAATGATACCATTCTTATGTGTGCCACAAAATCATAAATCATACATCATTGCATAACCCATGTAATTAAAATGGGATTCTTAAACAACATGACATCAAAAAACAATTCATATAAGATAAAGCAATTCGTAAAAATAATTCCATCACAACATAATCAAATCAATGTAATAATAGGGATATAAACAGAACCTAATATTATCTTAGATGGAAAATAATTTTGAAAAAAAATACTTGAACTCCATTCTTGAGGAAAATATCCTTTCTACTTCAAAAACATTTTCATTTCTTAACATTTCATACAATTTTAAACTAAAAGAATTTGATTAAAAATAAACTTGAAAACCTGTAAAGTAAGATTCTTGTAAATAATGTTTTAAAAATCCATTCATGCCATATAAGTTAAAAAAACATTCTTCCCGTAGTTTTATCAGAAAAGTCAAAAAGTACCTTGTACGAAAAATGACAAAAGATTCCTTTCATATATTTTACTAAAAACTCATCGAAGGGAAAAATTGGATTTATGAAATTGTAGGTGGATGGAAGTAATATTACATATTGAGGAAACATGTATGTGGATGATAAAATACACCCCAGTAAATTTCAAAGTATAAAAAATCTCGGATAAAAATGAGATTGTGATATTTTTCCTTTACCTTAGGTCCAATTTGCTTCATAAGTGTCTGAACCTCCTGTATAATGATTTAAATAATGTTATTGGCTTATTACAGAATCATACATATTGTTATGATATCATATATGGTTCACTTATGACTTTATTTTACCTGTTTTTTTGTAAATTCCATGTTAAAGAGCGTTTTGGGTAAAATCGTTTCATTTGTCATCCGTGTTTTGACTTGTAATTATTCATATGATTACTTAGATCATGATTAATTAATTCCAGAATATAAAAAATTATTTGTATATAATATATATTCATAATATACATATATATAATAGATCAGTAAATGGAAATAAATACACCGTTCATGGAGACGGCAGGCCGTACGTACGCAAGAACGATGTTTTCGTATCCTTATTGATTTGAATGGAATTAAGTAGAAGACATAAATATATATACACATAAATCTAGTATCATTATAATGTAACATATTTTATTATTACTTATTATATATACTTTATAATCATTCATGAATGGTTAACGTGGAGAATGAATCTCATCGCATCGTGGAGACGGTAGTCCGTACGTACGCACGAGCGATGATATTGTTCTCATGATCATGGAATTGTATTGGAGTGTATGTATAATATTTAATAATCAATATCACTTTACAATAATTATATATAGTTATTATATACACCATTATACCCATCCAAGTAAGGTTGTGGTGGAAAATAGACTACACCACGGCGTGGAGACGGTATTCCGTACGTACGTACACGCGGTGATTTCATTTTTCGTAGGATGGATAGATGGTGAAATAGGGTTTGTTAATAATTATAATAACATATCAGCATATTATTGATACTGATGTGATTACTTCATAATGAAAAAACCTAAGAAGAAGAAGTGGAAGAAGAAATAAAGTTGAAAGAATCGGTAACGGACATTACCTCTTCTTTGAAGCGCCTCTTTGAGATATCCTTTTAGGGCACTAAAATTGGTCTTTGAAGAACACCAGAACCTCTAGGATGTTGCTAGGAAAGTGGAGAAGAGAATTTGGAAGGGTTTAGCTGAGCTTGAAGGCTCACAGTGGTGTGAGGATGAGAGGGGGGAGGTGCCCTTTTATAAGGGAGGAGAGGGGCTCCTTTGGAAAAACAAAAAATATTATTTTATTATAAAGCCAAATTTGGTTTTAAATAGCTCCAAATTGAGTTATTTCAAAGCTATGGTGGGTATGGGTCGAAATACTCTCATCCAATAGATTTTAGACAAGAATAGGTTCCTATTTTAACCTTATCATTATTATTTAACTTTATGTTAGATAATTTTACTTTTTCTGTGTTTTTTTGTGTTCTTACACTATAAGGTTAATAAACTTACTATAAGAAGCCAAACGAACCCCAAGTTGTTTATTATTAATATATATAACTGTATCTATGTAATTTGGCTGAACCTTAGATTTTTAGGAATAAAATAACAATTAATAATATAATATTTGTTTTAAAAACTATTTTATGTCAATTTTGACACTATTTAGTAATTGATTTTTGTAAAACTCATAACAGAATGATTAGTTCAAAAAAAGTTCATTAAATCAATAATAACATGTCATATTAACCTAGAAAATTAGTGGAATTTATAAAAAGTCTCAAATTACATTTATTTTGGTATTTATAACATCAATTATGTCAATATTTCATTAATAAGATAATTATTGCATCATATTTGTGTCGTAAATAAATTAACTTATTTAATGTCTAAAAATTAAAAATAAAATACCATTATGTATGAAATATTTTTATCGTTCTAATGAATATTTATAGTCCCATTTATCTTATGTATAACCTTATATTAAAAATTATTTACTTATTAAACTTTGATTTTAACTATTTTAACCCTTCTTTAAATAAATTAATAATAAATGTCCTAATCTAATCCAAGTGGACCTAAATGGTCATATTTTATTCCTAAGGTTTTTTTGGTCGAATTACACTTATCTAATAGAATTAGTACATGTGTTAGGGTAATAATAATATCATTTTCACCCTTAATTACCCTATTTACTTTTAACCGTGGTAAAAAAAAGTAAAAAGTTACTATTCACCAAAAATTATTTTCATCTCATTGAACCACATTTTACTTACTGACATCAACCATGTCTCTCGGAATTTTTAAATTCCACTCACAGAAGTGGTAAAATTACGTTTTATGAAAAATTCATTTTTTTTAACTACCACTTAGTGGTTTCACTATTCATCAAAAAATGAAAGTTTCCGGAAAGATACCAAAAATTAGGCCTAAGCTATATTTGATATTATGAACTAAAAAATGATGTCTATTTTACCAAATTCAAAACATATCAGTTTCATTACTTAATTTAAAAATTAATTTCCGTCTTCAAAACAAACAGCGTGTTCTTACGAAGTAATAACTATCAAAAGATTGACACTTGTTTATGTCTGGTTTAAATGTGAAATTACATCCAATGACCAACATTGTATTAATTTGTAAAAATATATTCTAAATATACTTTAAAATCACTCAAATTAATAATTTATCACTATTAATTATTTCGATTAAAAAGGTTGTTTTTAATTAAAATTTAGCAATTTTAACTATTCATCAGAAAATGAAAGTTATCCGAAAAGTACCAAAATTTCACCGTAAGATAATTTCAATATTCTGAATCCAAAAATGAATCCATTTTGAAAAATAAAATTTACAAAATTTCAAAAAGTGGTTATTACTATTCATAGCATATTGTTGTTTAGTTAATCTCGTTATTGCGTACTACACACGCTATCGAGGAAGGTCGTGATTGCGTGTAATGCAAGGAAAGTCTAGGATGCGTGTTATACAAGCTCCTTTTGGTGTAGCGTACAACACAAGACATTAATGAAATTAAAAAAGAATTTTTTTCATAAAATCTCATGGTGTTACACTAGGGTTCCGAAGAGGGAGATCTCTAGTGAGCAGCGGGGACCAGGGATGTGGAGCGCGAATGAGGGAGGGAGAGCATCGGGTGAGGGATAGTAATCGATGGGTGGAGGAAGGAATGGGGTAGACGTGGCTCTTTGCAGGGGTGAAATGTAGACAGAAAAATGCCAAGTTTAGAATATATATAGATTTTGATGCTCACAAATACCCTTAATTATTTTATAATTATTTATTTAGTATTTTGAAAGAATTTTTTAATTCATTTTAATCTTGAAATAACGAGAATTTATTACTTATTCGGGAACTGTTTTAGCACGTTCTGGAAACACTGTTCATACCTTACTTATTCGGGATCTGCTTTAGCGTGTTTTGGAATCACTGTTCATACCCTACATGGATAAACATACCATAAGGATGAAAAATGTGTATAATTTTTGAGATAAGAGAAAAGTATGGTTAATCAACCATATGTTATTAGCAAAGTATGGAAGAAGAACCTTACGTTAGGAAGGAACCTTACATTTAGGTTATCAACAAAGTATGGAAGGAGAACCGTACGTAAGTACTAAACGTGACGTTTGTTTTTCAAAAGTATGGTTCATCAACCTTACTTTTGTAAACAACCATACGTTCTTTGAATGGATCTCTTATCTTCCGTACGAGAGTAGAAGAAAAAGTATGGATGGTCAAACCTACGTTTATGATCAACCTTACGTTTGATGAAAGTAACATGAACCCTACCTTTATGTTTAACCTTACGTTGTCAACCCTACGTTTGGAGGCCACATCATCAACCTTACGTTTGGCGTCGAAAAGTTTGAAAGACATTATTTTTATGCAACGGTCAGCAAGCTGATTGTTAGGTGGATTTCATGCAGGATTTAAAATCAATTTTAAAATATGACTTTGACTGATTCAATGTCGTTTTATTAATGGATTAAAGATTTAATTAAAAGGATCTTTTTATGCCGAGTCTTCAGGGAAGCTACGACTACTATGTAAATTAAATTTTTTGAATATCGTGAAATAAAAGACGAATTTTATGGATCTAAATGTGCAGTTGATATGATTGGATTTATTATATATGTTTTCTATGAAACACCAGGCACAGGGAGTGTGGTGATCAATCTATTATTCAAAAAGGTGGAAAATAGAGTCTGCTTAAAGCACTCAATTCTGCTGATTCAAAAGGAGCATCAAAGCTCTGTTTATTTAAGAATAAGGAACGCGATAGAAGATTCAATTGTTCAACATCTAATATCTATTGTGGATCTACTACGGCTAAAGTTGTGAATTATATATCTATATCTACTGCAACTGGATCGACTCAGAACTTCTTCGACTTGAAAATTAATATTTCTAGAGATGACGATCCATCAGCTATCAATTGCATTCTGTTGAAATTGTGAAGGTCAACTGGAAAAGTGATTTCTAAAATTATTTTTATCTTGAGTAACCAGATTCTCGTACTAAGCTGAGTAGGTTCGTGTTTGAACCAGAAGGCTTTGTTAGCCTAAAAGTTGAAAAGGTGTCGACTGCCTGTTTTTCAGTTTTTGGAAGGTCTGGGGAAAAGAGGACCAGATAGTGAAAATCACCAAGCTCGTGGAGTTGAGCGTTAGTGGAGTGGACTAGGGGTATTCTGTTCCTCGAACCACTATACATCTATGTGTCCCTTCTTTTACTTATTCCGCTGCATGATCAAATTTGATGAAGAATAGAGGGCATAACTCGTTCAATCGAAGAGTTAATGAAAAATCTAAAAGACACAATTCACCCCCCTTTTGTGTATAATCTGTATATTGAAGATCCAACACTCATAACCTTTAGGTGTTTCATGTGAGAACGAAGATTATTCAATTGAAATATCCCTTTTTAGATGTCTCATACAGGATGGTCTGCTAACAATATATAAGATCTAGTTGGTATGTTGGTGATGTCAGTAGTTATTGAGAAATCAAGACATTATTTTTCTTCCATTGTACTTTAATGAAGAATGAACTTTAACTGAATGAAAATAAAATTCGTTCTATGGGGGCATGGAAGGAATTAATCTATTGAATTGGTCTCCAAGTTAATGATTTTTGAAATTGTACTTAATTAGTCGAATTAAGTTGCATCATTTTTTGGGGTCTCATAATAAAAAAATAGTATGACACCATTCATAGATGGTAAAACTCTATGTATATCTCAGAACTATAACATTTGGTACTATCAAACCCCATTAGAAATAGCTCAATCACATGATAGGGTTCTTGTTTTTATAATTTTGACTCCCTCGTATCATGAAAACATTTTTCCTTCAGTGATCTCTAGTATAGATTTCACTTTTAAAAGTGCCATAAATGGGCTTTATCGGTTCTTAAAAGCGCCGACAAGCTAAGAAATTTTAAAATTAATTACATTTATCAGTGCTAAAAAAAGAGGGTTGATAAAAGACACTTTTGTTAGTGTTATAAAAAATGTTCTTATAGAGGTAGCCTTCATTAGTGTTTTTCAGCACGGATAAAATTTGAAATAAAACTTTTTTTGAACCACATACACCCCCACACACCTTTCTCCCCCACTATCACTCTCATGTACCACCCCCAGTAAATTCATTTAAGGACCATTTTTAGAACTTTTCAACTACTCAGCTACCTATTCACCCCTGTGCATGCCTGGACTCGTTCTTGTGACCTCACTTATTCAATTCCAACCCCTATACCACTACCCCAAGATTATTTTATTCTATTTTTACAATTTTTTTATTTATATATATTTACATATATATTTTTTATTCATATATTTGTATATATTTATATATTTATTTTTGAATACATTTATAAAATATATGTTTGTGTTTGTGTGATATATATATATATATATATATAATTTAAATATATTATATATTAATATCTATTTACATATATTAGAATATAAATAAGAATATATATCTATTTATTAATACACACACATATGTATATGTAAACATTAAATATAATTTTTTTAGATATATATATATATATATATATTCGTATAATTATATAATGTAAAAAACAGTTAGATATTATTTTAAATAAAAGGGATAATAACTATTTCCATGTGATTTATATAATTATTTTTTAATAGATTTGTAAAATATTTCTATGTATTGTATATTTGGATAAAAACTGTATACATCAAATATATATTATAAGTCAATATCTTTACATATATATGTATACATATTTACATATAATTGTATATTTAGATATAATTTTTTTATAATGTATTTATAAATACTTATAGTAAATATTTTTATATACGATATTTAATGATGATGATATATTTATAAAAATACATTTATATATGATGTATTTACACAATATTGACACACACACACATACACATTTATATTTTTCACATACATACAGAAATATTAACACACACACACATATATATATATATTAACACATATTTATATATAAACATTACTTTTATAGGTGTATATATATATATATTCATTTTTATAAGGTAAATAAAATAGATGATTTTTTATCTTAAATAAATTGAATGATAAATATTTATTTTCATATTGTTTATATATTTATAAATTCATTTTTATGTAAATACGTTTAAATACTCATTTGTACAATTTATTTATTATATGTAAATATAATAAAAAGTGTATATAATTAATTATAAATAAAACTAAAATATAAAATACAATAAAATTACAAAACCATGATATATATATGAATATAAGACATTGGATTAAATTCCTTCTTCATTGTGAAATGACTTGAAGGCCCTCTTAAACGATGCTAAAATCTCATCAAATTTTAAAAAATTATGGCATCTTAATTAAAAACTCAGTTTTAATGTTCTTATGGGCCTTTTTTACTATAAAAAAATAGTGACCTTTCTCCATTGTCAACACAGCATATATCTCTTTTCAGGGTTTGATTTGATATTTGGTAGAGCTCAAGCGAACCCCATGATCAAAATTTATGGTCGTTTAAAGTTCAATCCATGTTTTCAACTTATCTTAGATCATTAATTTATGTATTGAATTTTCATATCATTAAATTATTATAAAATAACTATTAATTAATAACAAATAGAAAATTATTGATTAATGTCATTTTTTAATTATTTTATATACCATTTTTACTAAATATCTTATATATTAAATGTATATGCATATTTAGTCTTGTATAAATCATATTTAATAAAATATATTCTATTTATATAAATATAAATATATTTATATATTGATATATGCTTTTAATGGTATAGAAATTTATTTTATGAAATATAATTTTTATTAGTTCTTTCTAAAATCATTGATAAAGGTCCCTTTTATCATCACAAAAATGAAAGTGTTGTTAGATGTAGCTTTTTTCAGTGCTTTGGTTTTAGCAACTACAGGAAAACTGAATATTTGCGACGGGCGATTTGCGACGGGATCTCGTTGCAAAAGGTCTTTTGTGACGGGGTGCCATCGCAAATCACCCGTTGCCGAAAACAGCGTCGCAAATAGGTGTTTTGCGGTGGTCCCGTCGCAAAAATATTATTTGCGATAGTATTTCTCTCCCATCACAAATAAGTTTTCGTTTATATATTTGAAAGGTATTTGTGATGGGCCGTCACAGATATATTAGTTGTGATGGGTCAGAATCCTGTCACAAATGAGAAATTTAAAAAAAATACTTGCGATGAAGGTATTTGCGACGGACGATCGCAGAAAGGTTTTCCCGATGGGTATTCGTCCCATCGCAAACGGTACTATAAAAAACATTTACGACGGAAATTTCCGTCGCAAATAAACCCGTCACAAATATTTAAAAATAATAATAATAATTAATAGAAATCTTATAATATTATATAAAAATAATAATATTATTAATAATATAAAAAAATTATATTATTATAATATAAATAAAAAATATATAAAATATAATTATGAAATATTAATATAAAATAATAATAATATGAATATAAATAATATAATATAATATAATAATACTAATATTAATAATATAAAAAATTAATATAATATTATTATTATTAAACTATCTATATAATAATAATAATAATATTAATAATATATATAAATTATATTATTATAATATTTATAATAAAATATATATAATATAATTATAAAATATTAATATCAAAAAATAATAATAATAATAATAATATTAATAATATAATATTATATATTATGAAATATTAATATAAAATAATAATAATAATAGTACTAATATTATTAATATAAAAAATTAATATAATAATATTATCATTAAAATAAACATACATATTTATGAAAAAATAATATTAATAATATTAATATTAATAAAATTATAACATTATAAACCTCTCAATGTTAACAATAAATATAAAATATTTAAAGTAATATTACTAAAATAAACAGGCATTAAAAATAATACTAATAAGTAATAATATATTAAAAAAATAAACAAAATTAAATCACGTAATATTCATACCAATATGAAATAGGAATTGTAAATAGTTAATATGAAAATAAACTACGAACTCAAATGTTTATTACATCTAAAAAAATCACTGGGGGGGTGGATAATCTGGAGGACCTGGAGGACCTGGAGGAGGTGGTGGATGAAACTCCATCCCTAAACTATGAGTCAGACGACGCATATACTCCATATACTCCTGATGTTGATCCTCATATCAACGTCTCTCCTCTTCCTTCTACTAACGAATCTGCTCCTGTCATCGACACATCTCCTCATCATGCTGCTGACGCATCTGCTCCTACCCCTGACGCAAATCCTCTACAAGCTGACTCTGAGCATGCAGTTTCTCCTGATACTGTGAGGCAGAAGATGAGGTCTCTCCAGGAGCTCCTATCGAGCTAGACTCCGACATCTCAGCAGTACCATAATAAGATGCAGGAGTCAAATGAGAGACGATACCAACTACTCGGCCCTTTTCGAAGCCATATTGGGTCGCCTGCATCCATGCCATCTCAGCAAAATGGTGGGCACTAGTCTGATCACCCGTCTCTTCTTGACTCTCAGCCTATGTCTGAGAGGTCGCGGCCTCATATGACTCCTTAAGTTTCAATTAGAAATTAATATAATGAAAATATTATATGCATTTAATTTGCAAACTGAAAAGAAAATAATACTGACCACAATCTGACACTGGCGGTCACCTCTAATCTCTCCAGTAGCCGGGTCAGTGTACATCCTCTGATAAACGCCGTACGATGAAATACCGGGCTGCTCGGCTTCCTATATGAATATAAAATAAACTGTTTATATTTAAAGTTGTATAAAATATTAAAAAAAGTACTTACCAGACGCTCTCTATGCGCACTGAATGTACGACTACCGGCTCGATGCGTCACCTCGTGTCTCCCCTGATTCTGTCGACCCAATGCAGATCTCCTCTGAAACCCACCACCCAACCAGTGTGTACATAATCCATCCCAAATGTGAGATGAAATGTACTCTGGTCAGTGGGCTCTACAGGACTCATCAAATTCTATCACTCCGGCTTTCTTCACAGTATTCTTTCTCAAATTATGCAAAAACTGACGGAAATAGTCACACATAGACACCACCCGTGCCGCGTGGATAGTGGCACACTTGCTCTCATCGATGGGATACCATAAACCCTAATATTAAGTTATTAATGAATTAAATTTAAAAATAAATAATATTTAATTACGTACCAGCCAATGATCGAACATGGCGGCCTACACATCAACCGGAATCTGATCCCATGTGAGCCAGGGCTGAGAAAAATAATTGCGCAAGATAGCGCTCCCCTGTCCAATATCTATATGCATAAAACTATGGAAAAAGAACAAATAATCAAACAATTAGAATATTAATAAATTATAATGAAAGATAACTAAAATACACAGGTTACCATACCACCGTGTGTGCGCATCGAATCCAAGAGGTGGATGTCACTCTGGGATAGGATCTGGAATCATCAGTCTGGCAAGACCACGCCCCCTCCGAGTGATCCCTGTAGTGCCAACAACCTGAGGGTAAGATGACTGAAGAACCTCATCATCCATAGGTAGATCAGCCTCCAGCAACTGATGAAATGTTTTCGAGTCCATCTGAAACATGAAATGATTGTTATTATCAAATAGTTGAAAATACTTATTATGTATAGATATATATTTGTTATGATTCAAACCAGCATTTTACTGTGTCAATGTTCATCTTCATCATCATCTTCATAGTTATCAATGTCAATGTCTTCATCTTCCTCATCAACATCATCAATTTCCATATTAGGTTCACTGTCATCATCTCTTGTTATTTCAAATTCAGTTGTAACATCATTGACAACATCATCACCATCGACCCTTAACTGTGGGGTGTTATCCTCAATATTCATGTCTCTTCGTGAAAAAGATGTGTTTTGAGGAGTGTCATGAAAAATTTCATTTCCTTACACTTCAGTGGAACCAGATTCAGTTTGAGTAAACTGATTTTCTCGAGATTTAACTTTTATTATACTCCACCAATCATCCAACTCTTTTGCAGTAGCACAATATTTTGCATAATAAATTTGATGTGCCTGATGAGCCAATAAAAATGGTTCATTTACTGCAAGAAGACTTTTATGTTTAATATCAAAAATTTCATGAGTCGGATGAATACGCAAGCCTCTCTCAGTATCCATCCATCGACATTTAAACATTGTTACATAATTCTGTCCCAAATAACACAGTTCAATAATTTTTAAAGCATGTCGTAAAAGTAAACTTCAATATCTCTATGATGTGATCCCTTAAAACAAACACCACTATTCATTGTTTTCATTGATTCCCCATATTCACATGTATGAAAGCGATAACCATTCACCACATATGCATTATTATATTTAACCATTTTGGATGGTGGGCTACTCAAAATACGCAATCGACTATCAATCTTATCAGCATGTACAGATACCTGAAAATTTGAAAAAAATTTATCACTATTACAAGTAATAAATTGATTTTATATGTAAAACCAAAAAAGAATATTTGTTACCAGTTTTTGAAACCAGTAGGCAAATTTGTTTTCCGACGTTCTTCTAAGCCAGTTGCTGTCATTTGTGGAAATTGTTTTTTTTGATATGATCATCATATAACCTATAAATATAATATGATTAATTTACTGTAACAGAATCTATAGAATAAGGGATTAGAGAACTCACTATACAATTGGTGACATTTCATCATAGTTGAGTAGAACATATGTATGAGATTTATGATGTTCATCATCTGAAACCATCTATCATGAACTCTACCAAAGCCAAGTTCGGGCTGATTTAAAACTGATAATTGATTGTTCATATAATCATCAACATTCCCCTCGTTCTGGCCCATGCGGTTAAATTTTGAGGGATATTCAGATTCAAAATAATGAGAGCAGAATAAAGAAATTTCTTCTTGAAAATAAGCTTCAGCAATTGAGCCTTCAACTGATGCTTTATTACGAACTTTTTTCTTCAATTTCTGCATGCATCTCTCAAATGGGTACATCCATCAAAACTGAACCGGACCTCCACATTTTTCTTCATGTGGAAAATGTAATATCAAATGTTCCATCGAGTCAAAGAAAGCCGGCGGAATGATTTTTTCCAATTTGCATATAATTACAACAACAGCTTCTTCCAGTTTTCTGAGTGCATCTTAGTCTGTTGTCGCCGCAAACATGTCTCGGAAAAAATATGATATATCTGTTATCGAATCCCAAATATTAGAATTCAACAAACCTCTTAAACCAATAGGCACAATTCTTTCTATTATAACATGACAGTCATGACATTTTAATTCGGTAATATGGCCATTTTCAACACATCTGCCCAAGTTGGAAGCATAGCCATCTGGAAGTCTTAAATCTGCAATCCACTGACAAAATAATAAGCGACTCTCTTTGGTCAGGGTATAAGCTTCTTTTGGATTCATTAATCTCTGTGATCTAATATTTTCAAACAATTCAAGTTCTGGTCACCTGCAAATTTGGGCAAGATCTAATCGTGCCTTTACATTATCTTTGGTTTTACCCAGTGTATCCAAAACTGTATGAAATAAATTATCAAAATAGTTCTTCTTAATATGCATGACATCCAACATGTGTCGGGCCAACAAATCAGACCAATATGGCAAATTCCAAAAAATGCTCCGTTTTGTCCAATTGTGTTCTTTCCCAAAACCATGAATTTTCTGTTGGTTTATTGTCGGTCCAAAAGTGATGGAAGGTAATGAAAATACAACTGATTGTAACTCTGTATGTGAGATCATTTTTGGAGTTTCATATCTTTCAATTCTGCCTTTTCTGAAATGAGATTTATTCCACCGAAAAGGATGATCGATTGGAAGAAATCTGCGATGACAGTCAAAATATCAAGGTTTTTTTCAATTCACGAGCATAAATGCTTTGTTGTCTCCCATACAGTAAGGACATGATTTTGGACCATATGTACTGCAGCTAGATAACATACCATATGCCGAGAAGTTACTAATTGTCCACATCAAAGCATATTTCATTACAAAATTCTGTTTCGCAGCAGCATCATATGTACCAACACCATGACTCCACAATAAATTTAACTCATCAATCAGTGGTTTCAAATAAACAACAATATTCTTTTTTGGATGTCCCGGGATTAATAATGTCAAAAAGATATAAGGCTCTTTCATCAACATCCATGGAGGAAAATTGTACGGATTTATAAAGACAGGCCAACATGAAAACTGACTACCAAAAGATCCAAATGGACAAAAACCGTCAATAGAAAGACCCAATCGCACATTTTGGGATTCTAAAGAAAAAGGCGGATTCACTTGATCAAAATGTTTCCATGAATCACCATCAGATGGATGAATCAAGATTTTACCATTTGAAATATTGGTTTTGTGCCATGACATCATTGTCGCTGTGTTCTGAGACATAAATAAATGCTGCAACCTGGGTGTAAGCGGGAAATATCTCAACTGTTTTACAGTAATCAATCCACACTTCCCTGATTGAGCTTCTTTATACCTCGATTGTCCACATGTGGGACAAATATCCAACAAATCATTTTCAACATAATATAAGATGCAATCGTTTTAACATGCATGGATATTCTGATAACTAAGGCCTAGATTACGAATGAGTCTTTTTCTCCTAAAATAATTAGCAGGCAGCACATTTCCTTCAGGTAACAGTGCTTTAACCAAAGAAAATATCTGATCAAAAAAGTTATTTTACATTACATTATCTGATTTAATAGCCATAAATTTTTCAACTGCTTCTAATTTTCTTATCTTGCAACCAGGATATAATGCATCCTCAGAAGACCTGAACAACTCAGCAAATTCAGATGGTGCCAACTCGGGAGGTAAATCAACATCATCCTCAATTTATGTTTGTTGAACGGATGAACCTAAAACATCATGTACTAAATTCTGAAACCATGATGGATCTGAAATCAAATTATTAGTATCTTCTCTAGAACTATGTTTACCGTGTTGATACAAAAAAATATAATCTAATTGAAAACCATAACGCAAGAGATGTTCCCCAACGATGTCAAATGTCTCAAACGTTCTCAGAGAACATTTTTTACAAGAAAACATAATTGTCCATTTTGAAACAAATTCTGGGTTTGATGATGCAAATAATAAGAAAGCTTCAACACCGTCAACATATATAGGATTTAAACTAGAACCATTTGGATTCCTGCGCTGATTTATCCAAGCACGATCATCTAATAATGATTGATGTCGATTTCCTTGTTCCATATTCATATATAAGTTTCTAAAAAATTTAAAACCACTACTATTGTTAAATAATTTGATATAAGAAACAATATCCTAAAAAAATAAGATACATAATTACAGTTATTTATTAGTAATTACCAAAAATTATAGGTGACACAGTTAGTTTGTAATCATCCCCACCAATTATTATTAATTTAGCAATACTTAGAAATACTTGGGAAAATGAAATATGCTTGAATAATGAAATTAAATTTTGTAATCATCGTTGTGAAGATTATATTATTAACTATTCTGATTTTTCTGATGGATCATCTCTTTTTAACTTTCTCCCGACTGAAATCAGTATGAAAAAATTGCTCTGACATACATTAGAGAAACTTTTTCATACTGATTTCAGTGGGAGAATGTAGCAAAAATATGAGACGTTGAACAAAAGGTAGCCATCAATCCGCTGGAAATTGTGCCAATTTATAACCATGTACTTGAATTTATTTGATTTTTGATTAAATTTATTAGTAATTATTACTAATTATTACAAATCTCAATATTTCCAACAGATTTTGCTTTATTCTTAACATGTTCAAATCTTAAAGGGTCGCCAATTTTTAGGTCATTCCCAATAAAAAGTTTGGGTCAACCTTGTCCAATTTAAACTCTATAATTGTCCTTACATGGTTGATCATCTCACAAGTAGTGTTGCAATAGTATGACACAAGTAATGAGAAAGACATGACCTGGGTTATCCTATTTCAATGCTACATGCGAGGTGATCAACCAAGAAAGAACAATTATAGAGTTTACATTGGACACGGTTGACGCAAACCTTTTATTGGGCATGACCTGAAAATTGACAACCCTTTAAGATTTGAACTGTTAAGAATAAAGAAAAACTTGTTGAAAATATTGATAATTGTAATATTTTATAATTTTTTTATAATTTTAATAATATTAATATTTTTTTATAAATATTAAACATATAATAATAAAATAATTATATTATAAGTATTATTTAACTATTAATATTAGAGTAATATAATATTTTATATTATATTACTATTTATGTTACTAATTATATTACTAATTATGTTACTAATTATGTTACTAATTATGTTACTAATTATGTTATTAATTAGAAATGAGAAGATATGCATATATGTTGGGTGGTTAATCAATCAATGAATAGAAAAACAAACATAATTGACCGCTCATGTACCTCAATTTTCTATTCATTTGTGTGTTGAGGTTGACAGGAAACTTCTACCTCCACATCTAATATGTGCTTTTACTGTCAAAATTATAAACCTCTTCACCTCTATATTGGCGAGGAGGTTGATTATTTTGAAAGTAAAAGCAGATATTACATGTGGAGGCAGAAGTTTCCTGTCAAGCCTCAACACACAAATGAAAAAAAAATTGAGGTAGATGAGTGGTCAATCACGTTTCGGAATTATACTAATTGTTTCCTAATTAAATCTAATTGTTTTCTAATTAAATCTAATTGTTTCCTAATTAAATATAATTGTTTCCTAATTATACTAATTGTTTCTAATTAAATCTAATTGTTTTCTAATTAAATCTAATTGTTTCCTAATTAAATTTAATTGTTTCCTAATTAAATCTAATTGTTTCCTAATTAAATCTAATTTTTTTCCAAATTATTTTAATTTTTTCGTAATTATTTTAATTGTTTCCTCAATATTTTAATTGTTTCCTAATTATTTCTAATCAATTAAATCTAATTATTCCCTAATTATTTGATAATTATTTTAATTAAATCTAATTATTTATTAATTATTTGATAATTATATTTTTATTTCTAATTATTACCAAAACATCCCCCGGCAGTGTCGAACCAAGAGTGCAGCAAGGCCCGTTGTCGTGTACCAGGTTACCCCGAGTCAATCTCAAAACACCTTGTCAGAGTTTTCAGTCCTAGGTCTGTGCCAGAGCCGCCTCTACTTGTTCGTACCCAGACAATGATTATTTGGTACAAGCACATAAACTAATTATACTATATAGCTAAACATTCTATTAAAAAAATAAAATTAACAATTAAAAATAAAATTAACCATTAATAATTAAAAATAATTTAACGATTAAAAAAATATAAATACCTTTAGTAATCGGCGCCTTCTAACTCCTTCCTTCCTCTTCACGAAAGAAAAAAATAAAATAAAAAAAATTTCTACTCAAAACTGAAAATTAGAGAGAGAGAAGAATAGAGATCTGAATGTTATGGAAAAAATGGATGGGGTGTATATATAGGTTAGATTATTTGCGACAGTCGTATTTGCGATGGGTGACCGTCACAAATACGAGGTATTGCGATGGGATACCGTTATAAATGCCTTCGCCCACATTAAATATAGGCGGCAGGTAAAAGGACTTTTGCGATGGGCCCATCACAAATAGCCACCATTAGCGATGGGCGGATATCCCCATCGCAAATTTCTATTTACCACCACCGGTATTCGTGACGGGGCCCATCACAAATACCTTCGCCCGCATTAATTACGGGTGGCAGGTAAAAGGGTTGTTGCGACAGGACCGTCGCAAATGCCCCACCATTTAGCGATGGGAGGATATCCCCATCGCAAATTACTATTTACCACCGCCGGTATTTGCGATGGGAGGATATCCCCATCGCAAATTCCTATTTACCGCCGCCGGTATTTGCGACGGGCCCCATCGCAAATACTTCCCTTTGGATTATATGTTGCGATGGGTAAATAGTCCCATCGCAAAAACATATTTACAACCACTAGGTATTTTGAGACGGGTTGTAGGTGACCATCGAAAATAGGCTTTATAGCGGTCGGTATTGGCGACGGGGCCCATCGCAAATACGATTTACCACCACTGGGTACTTTCGACAGGTAGCCTTCTACCCGTCGCAAGTACCCTTCCCACGTTTTGGCGCGCAAACCATGCCATTGCAATTGCAACAGACCCTGTATTTCTGTCGCAAATAACTGACCATTTGCGACGGGAATATATTCCCGTCGCAAAAACCCTTTTCATCGGAGTTGTTGCGACGAGAATAAGACCTGTTGCAAATACCCCGTCGTAATAATCGTTTTTCCTGTAGTGTAGTACTGATAATGATGAAATTTATCAGTGATATTTAAGCAGTGATAAAGACCATTTCTATTAGTGAAATATAGAAGCACTAATGAAGGGTTCTTTTATCAATGATGATAAAATCACCCCTTTATCAATGATTTTTTATCACTAATAAAGGTACCCATTATTATATCTTTTATCTAGCACTGATAAAGGAATCCCCTTTATCAATGATTTTATCTAAAACTTCTAAATTATAGGGATTAATAGTCTGCAATATGTAGTAGTGGATATAAGGATTATTTTATGACCATATAAATACACTTGTATTTGTCATGTGCAAACATTTGTTCACAAACCTTTTATTGGAATTACAATGAACAAATATAATGAACAAACTCCAAAAAACAAAGAAATCAAATCTGAAAAAAATTATGGAGTCATCAAACATTGAAAATAAAACCAAAAATATATAGTCACAAAATGTAAAAAAAGGAAAAGTTTATAAATATAAGAGAACTACCAAAAATGGAATCATCAAAAATTACCTCACATCTAAAAAATGAAAATTCTAGTGATGGATTACATTGAACACCCACTGTATAGAAATTAAATAAAGGACATTTAACACCCACTGTAATAGAGGACACCAAAAAACCACTACACTTATCACCAAACAGAATGAATGGAAAATAATACAATGAAATAGTGGAAAATTTGGTAATCAATGTTAACAAAATAGAGTTAATTTTTCTAAATCGTTAGAATTTAAAAAATATTTAAATTATTGAATGAAATATTCTAATAAAAACTAATTTTTATAAAATGATACTATTCAAAAATAAATGAGATATTATTTTAAAATTAATTTATTTAAAACCTAGTAATCCAGATATATTTTTATTAGAGTAAAAAAAGTATAAATGTAACTCCCCGACCACAGTTACCCAGAGTCGGTGCATTATTACATAATATTGGCATGATCACAAGAAAGATCAAATCTCGAAAGACTGATTGGTTTAGTAGCCTTGGAAACACTAGAAATATTTATAAAGTTTTACATTATATCAAAAAGTGAAAACTATTACAACAACATATTGTCTCCATAGTCCACACTATTATCCCCTCTTAATATCCCTGTAGGTCATTCATAATTTACTTTTTCACATCCTGGAAAAAATAAAACATAGAAAAGGGATGAGCTCAAATTCCCTGTAAGGATAACAATATAGAAGAAACTTTTATAAATAAAAATAAACATTTAAGGCAATGCATAACTAAAAAAAAGCCTTTTAAACTTGTACTTCAACATATTATGGAAAAAATAAAATTAAATAATTCCATTTACTTATTCACATGGATATTCTACTAATCGAATAATCACATGCAATATCAACAACCACTTTCATAATGATGGAATGCATAATGCCAGACTTTCATAACCACATAGCCAAGGCCTCGTGCCAAGACTACAAATAAGATTTTTACAAGGCCTTGTGCCAAGACACTAGTTTGTCTCATGAGACCTACCGATGGATCGAGGAGCTATAGCGGGCTCCACCAGTCACATATTAAGTCCAATGCTTTCCCATATGAAAAGGTTTAAACATAACATAAACATTCGTATTAAAACTAGCATACGAAATGTAAATACTTCATCCATAAACCATGAATGGTATAAAAATAACACATCCACAGTCAAAAATATCACAAAACCTTCAATATAATATAGAAGTTTTGTATCATAATATATCAACTTCAAATAAGCGTAAAATACATCAAAGGATGTTGACATAGATGAAATCAAAACTCTTTTTAGAGAAATATCTCTTTCTATTTTGAAATCATTTAAGAGTCATATATTTATAAAATAAAACATTTTCTTTGAAAATATTCTTATAAGCTTTTAAAGCAACCTTTGAAGATTTTATAATGGTGGAAAATAGCCTCACCCACCGTATAAGTTTAAAAAAAACATTCTTACCTTAATTCTGTCGAAAAGGATAAAAGCACCTTGTTTGGAAAAAGACAGAAAGATTCCTTTGTAAACCACTTATAAAAAGTCAAACAAGGGTATAAATGACTTTAACCCACATTCTTGCAAATAGTAAAAATGTTTTGAAATACATTTTTAAGAAACATGGATGTGGATGACAAAGAGATCCCAGTAGATTATTACGTATAAACAACCTCGGATAATGAATAGATTACGAAATAAACCCTTATCTTGTACTTTTCCTTGGTTGGGGGTAGGTTAACCTCTTGTATAATGGTGAAATAATTGTTATTAAATTATTCAAGAATCATATACATTAATATGATATCATATATGATCTTTTAACGTTGCTTTGATAATAATATCTTTGAATTATCGTCGTTTCGGGTGTTAACTTACTCATTTTATTTTATATGTTTTGTTAAATAAGCCGTGTTTGTTATGGGTAGGTTGTATCATATTCATATAAATAATTATATCATGTCCTTAAATACAATTATTAATCATCAAAGGATAATTATACTTGAATGGGTAGGATAGAGAATGAATCTCATCGTGTTCGTGGAGACGGTAGTCCGTACGTACGCACGAGCGACAATATCATTATTTTGATATTAAAATAATATTTATTTGGATGTTATATCTTATATACAGAATCATTATCATGCTATATTTATTATTTACATGAATTAAACATCATTATTATACCCATCCAAAAAATAATTTATTGAATAACAATTACACCACGACGTGGAGACGGTAAGCCGTACGTACGCACGTATGGTGACATGTCATTCAAAGGATGGATATAATACTGAATATGGTTTTACCATATTTATAATAATATTACAGTATATAGGATATACTGGATTCGTTATTTTGGAATGGGAATAACAAAGAAAGAAGAAGTGGAAGAAGAAAGGAACTTGAAAAAGGGTGGTGAAATCATTACCTCTTCTTCGGGTTCTTCCTTTTGATTTGATCAAAAGGGCTCCTTAAGTTGGCTTTATGACTAAAGGAAGGCCTCTAGGATAAATTTAGGGAAGTCTAGAGAGTATTTGGGCAGATTTTGGCCGAACCAAAAGGATTTGAAGGTGTGAGTAAATGATAAGGGAGAGTGCCCTTTTATAAGAGGGGTGAGGGGCACCTTTGGGAAAGCTAGAAATATTATTTTATAATAAATTCATATTCCGTTTCTAATGGATAAAAAGTGGATTATTTAAAGGATAAGGTGGGTATGGGTCTAAAACTACTCAACCAATAATATTTAGATAGGTTTGGGTCATTATATTGACCTTATCTTTTAGTTTTAACTCTTAGTTAATTAGTTTGATACTTACCATGTCACTTTGAATTTTTATATTATATAGTTAATAAAATTACTATATACCTCCAAGAGACCCCCAAGTGGTCCATTAATGATACACATATCATGATATAAGTCTCTTGGACGAACCTTATATTTTTAGGAATTTAATATCAATTAGTAATATAATATTTGTTTTAAAAACTCTTTTATGTCAATTTTGACACTATTCAATAATTGATTTTCGTAAAACTCATAACAGAATGATTGGTTCGAAAAACGGCAATTACATAAATCCTAATATGTTATATTATCCTACAAAATTAGTTTTATTCATTAAAAGTCTAAAATTATATTTATTTGGGTATTTATAATATTAATTATTTTAAGTTTTCACTATTATGGAAATTACTGCAGCATAATTGTGACAGAAAAAAATTAAATTATTTAATGTCTAAAAATTATAAATAAAATATAATTATCTGGAAATCGTTTTATCTTTCTAATGAATATTTAAAATATTATTTAACTTATGTATAACCCTATATTAAATATGTTTTAGTAAATAAACTTTTATTTTAACTCTTTTAACTCTTCTTTGAATTAAATAATAATAAATGTCCTAATCTAATCCAAGTGGACCTAAATGATAATATTTTATTTATAAGGTTGTTTTTGGTCGAGATACACTTTTCCAATAGAATTAGGACATGTGTTAGAGTAATATTAATATCATTTTTACCCTTAATTACCCTATTTACTTTTAACCGTGGTAAATTAAAGTAAAAAGTTACTATTCACCAGAAATTATTTTCATCTCATTGAACCACATTTTACTACTTGATATTAACCATGTCTCTCAGATTTTAGAAATTCCATTCATAGAAGTGGTAAAATTATGTTTTATGAAAAATTTTGTTTTTTAACTACCACTTAGTGGTTTCACTATTCATCAAAAATTGAGGTTTTTCTGAACAATGCCAAAATTTCACCCTAAGATATAATTGATATTCTAAATTCCAAATAGATGTCTATTTTACAAAATTACAAAAATATATGTTGCATTTATTAATTTTATAATTAATTTCCGCTGTCACAATAAATAGCGTGTTTTTAAGAAACAATATATATCAAAATATTGACAATTGTTTATGTCCAATTTCAAAGTGAAATTAATTCTAATGAACACCATTGGATAAAATGGTAAAAATATATTCTAATTATACTTTAAAACCACTCAATAATTATTTATCACTATAAATTAGTTTGATTAAAAAAGTTGTTTTAAAGTATTTTTCACTATTCATAAAAATTGGAAGTTCTCAGAAAAATACCAAAAATTCAACTTAGGATAATTTCAATATTCCGAATCCAAAAATGAAGTCCATTTTGAAATATAAAATATATATAATTTCAATAAGTAGGTATTACTATTCATAACGGCTAGTTTGATCGGTTGTGGTGTGTGTTAGAACTCGATGTTGCGTACAACACACACTATTACATTATTTAAAGGGAAACATACCGTAGAAGCTTGGGGTGTTACATTCTCCCCTCCTTCAAATAATTTCATCCTCGAAATTTCTAGAATACTACCGCATGAAAAGATTTGAGTGGTTCTTCATCATAAGTTCCTCGGGTTCCCACTTTGCCTCTTCCATCTTATGGTTTCTCCACAAGACTTTTACCAGACGCGTCGTCCGGTTTCTCAGTACTTGTTCCCTTGTATCAAGAATCTTGACGGGCTCTTCGCAATAAGACAGATCGGTTTCCAATTCTAATTCCTCGTATGTGAGTACATGCATTGGGCCATGCATGTATTTCCTCAATAGAGATACGTGGAACACATCATGAACTTTGGAGAGACTTGGCGGCATTGCCAATCGGTAAGCTACAGCCCCAATTCGTTCTAGAATTTCAAAAGGTCCGATGTACTTGGGACTCAATTTAAATTTCTTACCAAAACATATGACTCCCTTCCATGGAGATACCTTCAGTAAAACATGATCACCGACTTGAAATTCCAAATCCTTCCTTCGATTATCAGCACAGCTCTTCTGCCTACTTTGAGCTACTTTGATGTGATTTTGGATTACCTTCTCCTTTTCCTTCGTTTCCTCCACCAGTTCTGGGCCTACAAGTTTTCTTTCACCAACGTCATCCAAACAGGTTGGTGTGCGACATCTATTTCTGTATAACGCTTCATATGGTGCCATATGAATACTCAAATGGAAGCTATTGTTATAGGAAAATTCTAACAGAGGTAAATATTGATCCCACATACCCTGAAAGTCAAGTGAGCAGGATCTCAACATGTCTTCTAAGGTTTTAATAGTTCGTTCTGATTGTCCATCTGTTTGAGGGTGGTAGGCAGTGCTCAAATGAAGTTCAGTATCCAAGGCTTTTTGAAGACTTTTCCAGAATCTTGAAGTAAAATGGGGATCACGATCAGAAAAAATCGATAGGGGTACTCCATGAAGTATCACAACTTAATCAATATATATTCTTGCTAGACGTTCCAGTGGTAGATCTTCTCTTATATCCAGAAAATGTTCTGACGTGGTAAGATGATCAACAATGACCCATATTGCATCATTCCTTCTAGGGGAATTTGGTAGCCCCATGAAAAAGTCCATCGTAATATTGTCCCATTTCCACTCCGGTATGGGAAGAGGTTGCAGGACTCCTCCAAGCTGTTGCCTTCCAGCTTTCACTTGTTGACAAACCATACATCTTGACACAAAATCAGCAATCTCCCTCTTCATGTTGTCCCACCAAAAATTTTCCTTCAAATCTCTATACATTTTGGTGCTCCCAGGGTGTATAGAGAAATTGGAACTATGAGCATCATACAATAATTCCCTTTTTAGATCAGGTATATTGGGAACACAAAGACTCTTTCCAAATTTCAAAATTCCATCTTCATACACAAAGTCTCTCAATCTCCCATCATTCACAGCTTTAATATTCTTTTGAAATTCTTCATCATCGGTATGAGAACTCTTAATCCTTTCTAGTAAAGATGGTTTGGCAAACATTTGAAAAAGCATTGATGTTTCACCTTCCCTAGTTATTCCCATGTCCATCTTCACTAGATCCATGTGAATTGGATCCCTTTAAATTATCATATTGTTCAAAACTCCATGATCTTTTCTTCTCAAAGCATCTGCCACCTTGTTTTCTTTTCCCGGGTGGTAGTTTATCGTACAATCATAATACTTGACTAATTCAAGCCATATCCTTTGCCTCATGTTGTGTTATTTTTGTGAGAAAATATAATTCAAACTCTTGTGATCAGTATAAATCTCACATTTTTTACCATAGAGGTAGTGCCTCCATATCTTCAAAGAAAAGATCACAGCTGCTAACTCAAGATCATGAGTAGGATAGTTTTGCTCATGAATTTTCAACTATCGTGATGCATAGGCAATAACCCTTTCATTCTGCATAAGGACACAACCAAGTCCTTTCTTCGATGCATCACTATAAATAATGAACCCATCATTCCCCGATGGTAGAGTCAATATAGAAGAATTGACTAATCTTCTCTTCAGTTCTTAGAAACATTATTCACACTCCTTTGTCCAAAAAAATTTAACCCCTTTACTTGTGAGCTTCGTTAATGGGTTTGCCAATCGGGAAAAATTCTGGACGAAACGTCGATAATAACCTGCCAAACCAATACAACTGCGTACCTCAGTTATACTCATAGGTTCTGGCCATTTTTGGATTGCCTTGGTCTTAGAAGGATCAACAGAGATTCCATCTTTAGAGACAATATTTCCAAGAAAATAACTCTCATGAAGCCAGAATTCACACTTGCTAAACTTCCCATATAATTCATGTCTTCTCAGAGTCTTCAGGATAATGCGCAAGTGACTTTCATGATCTTCGTAGATTTTAGAGTATACCAAGATATCATCAATAAATACCACAAAAAATTCATCGATATATACCTTGAAAACTTTATTCATCAGACCAATGAATATAGAGGGTGAATTAGTCAATCTAAAAGGCATTACAGTAAACTCGTAATGCCCATACCTAGTTCAAAATGCTGTCTTCAGAATGTCTTCCTTCTTTACACACAACTGATGGTATCCAGATCGAAGGTCAATCTTTGAGAAGTATTGAGCTCCATGCAGTTGGTCAAATAAATCATCAATGCGAGGTAGGGGATACTTGTTCTTTATTGTTATAGCATTGATCTCCCTGTAGTCGATACATAACCTCATAGATCCATATTTATTTTTAACAAAAATAACAGGGGCTCCACATGGATAAACACTAGGGCGAATAAATCCCTTATTACTCAATTCCTCTAGTTGTTTCTTTAGTTCAACTAATTCTATAGTGGCCATTATATAAGGGGTCTTCAATATAGGCATTGATCCAGGAATTAAATCAATGGAAAACTCAACTTCTCGGTCTGGAGGATGTCCAGGTAAATCATCCGGAATCACATCTACATATTCTTTAATAATAGGTACATCCTCTATTTGAACATTCCCATCCTCACCCACTGTAATTTCATCCTCTTCCTCCCCAATAATTAAATTTAGTTAAGCTATTGGTGGTGGATCTAGATAAGAATTAGGTGGTGATGATTATGCTCTATAGATAAGGTGTTCCTTATCATCATCATAAAAAATCGTAACCTCCCACTTCTTACAATAAATATTCGCATCATAGTCTGAAATCCAATCTATACCGAGGATTATATCAAACTCAATCACAGGTATGATGATGAGATCAGCAGATAAAAACATTTATATTCTCTAATGGGGACTGATTCACAAAACTTTGTTGTAATGATATTTCCCTTAGGAGTTTTAACTGACAACTCCCTTGTTAAATCAAATTGGAAATATCTAATTTTCTTAGCAAACTGGGAAGATATGAAACAATGCGATGATCCAGAATCAAATAATTCATTTTCTAAACTTGAGGAAACCATTAAATTACCTGCCACCACGTCTTTTAGAGCTTCTACCTCAGCAGTAGTGATAACATAATCTTGGCCTTGAACCCTTGGACTTTTCTAAGGTAAGTTCCCCTGAAGCTTAGGACATTCATTTGCATAATGTCCCATCTCCCTGCAATTGTAGCATTGAACATTGGTAGCTTCATTCTTTCCTTTATATTCACGAGCTTGGTGGCCTTTTTCACCACACTTGTAACAGACACCCATTCCCTTCAAGCAAGTACCGGGGTGTTTCTTCCCACATTAACCACAGGATGGTTATTCAACCTTTCCCTTCTTCCCCTAATTTCCAGTCCCAGATTGATTAGTAGATCTCTTCTTCTCTTTCTTTTCTTTAAAGTCATAAGACTTAGATAATTCCTTTTATATCTTGATAGCACATGAGACAATGTCTTCGTACGCCGAGAAGGATTGTGAGACTAATTCTCGATGGAGAAATGGTTTTAACCAATCAAAGAAACAATCAATCTTACTTCTTTGGTTACATATATAATCTCCAGCATACCTTGCTAATCTTGTAAAGTTAGCCTCATACTTTGCAACATTCTCATCCTCCTTTTATCTCAGACTCAGAAATCGCCTTTCCATATCTGCTCGATGGTCACGAGGAAAGTATTTTTTAAAAAATAGATATTTGAACTCTCCCCATTCCATATTTGATACTTCATCATCTTCCTTCATGTTTTGAATCAATTACCACCATTGATCAGCATCTCCAGTGAGGTGGTAAACTGCCATGATAACTTTTTCCCTTTCACTACTCCCCTAAGCCTGAAATATTTTCTCTAGGGAACTTATCCATTTCTCAGATACTAATGGATTTGTACTCCCATTGAATATTGGTGGTTGCTACCTCATGAAGTGATCTAACATTGATCCTCCACGCTGCGGATCAGGGTGCTCCATACGGGTAAGGTTATTATTCATAACCTGAGTGAGTTGTCCCAGTATGGTGATTAGCTGATCGGCACTAGTTGCATCACCAGCTCTACTATAATTATCTTGAGAAGGAGGGAAATCCCTACATGGAGTGTGTGCATTGATACAATTTCCATTTCTTCCACTAGGCACCATTTCTAAACAATGTCATAATCTAGATCAGTTTATGAATCAAAATACATAATTCCATACTTATAAAACACTTAATATAAATTGAACTATTTATGGATATAATCCATAATCATAAAAATGTTTTCTTTGAGGAAGTATATACTCATAAACCATTCATAATTATTTGTAAAGAAAATGAGATTTATCCTAAGCATATCCCCCAGGAGTGTCGTAACCAAGAGTGCAGTAAGGCCCCTTCTCGTACACCAGTTCCCGTTCGAGTCTAGCTCAAAGTGGTGTTTTTGGGTTTTACCCCTAGGTACATCTGTTCCAGAGCCGCCTCTACCTGCTTGTATCTAGACAAGGATGTATTGCTCGGAAAACTCACAAAATCACTACAATACCAAAATTCTAGGAAGTTCTTCTATACTAATCCTCAAAGTCCATCTTAGGTCTACGTGCTATAATCAGAGTTTATCTAAATCTAGCTTCCAAGGATTGTACTAAACTTTCTCTGATACCAACTGTAATGCCCTGACCCCAGTTACCCAGAGGTAGTGCATTATTACATAACATTGGCATGATCACAAGAAAGATCAAATCTCGAAAGACCAATTGGTTTAGTAGCCTTGGAAACACTAGATATATTCATAAAGTTTTACATTACATCATAAAGTGAAAAACTACTACAAAAACATATTGTCTCCATAGTCCACACTATTATCCCCTCATAATATCCCTACAGGTCATTCATAATTTACTTCTTCACATCCTGGAAAAAATAAAACATAGAAAAGGGGTGAGCTCAAATGCCCAGTAAGGATAACAATATAGTGGAAACTTTCATAAATAAGAATAAACATTTAAGGCAATGTATAACTAAAAAAACCCTTTTAAACTTGAACTTCAACATAGTATGACAAAAATAAAATGAAATAATTCTATTTACTTATTCACATGGATATTCTACTAATCGAATAATCAGATGCAATATCAACAACCACTTTCATAATGATGGAATTCATAATGCCACACTATCATAACAACATAGCCAAGGCCTCGTGCCAAGACTACAAATAAGATTTTGCCAAGGCCTTGTGACAAGACACTAGTTTTTCTCATGAGACCTACCGATGCATCGAGGAGCTATAGTGGGCTCCACCCGTTACATATTAAGTCCAATGCATTCCCATATGAAAAGGTTTAAACATAACATAAACATTCGTATTAAAACTAGCATACAAAATGTAAATACTTCATATATAAACCATTAATGGTATAAAAATAATACATCCATAGTTAAACATATCACAAAACCTTCAATACAATATAGAATTTTTGTATCATAACAAATCAACTTCAAATAAGCGTAAAATCCATCAAAGGATGTTGACATAGATGAAATCAAAACTCTTTTCAGAGAAATATCTCTTTCTATTTTGAAATAATTTAAGAGTCATATATTTATAAAATAAAACATTTTCTTTGAAAATATTCTTATAAGCTTGTAAAGAAAGCTTCGAAGATTTTATAATGGTGGAAAATAGACGCACCTGCCGTATAAGTTAAAAAACATTCATACCTTAATTCTATCGAAAAGGATAAAAGCACCTTGTTTGGAAAACGACAGAAAGATTCCTTTATAAACCACTTATAAAAAGTCAAAAAAGGGTATAAATGACATTAACCCATATTCTTGGAAATAGTAAAAATGTTTTGAAATATATTTTTAAGAAACATGGATGTGGATGATAAAGAGATCACAGTAGATTATTACGTATAAACAACCTCGGATAATGAAGAGATTGCGAAATAAACCCTTGCCTTGTACTTTTCCTTGGTTGGGGGTAGGTTAACATCCTGTATAATGGTGAAATAATTGTTATTAAATTAGTCAAGAATCATATACAATAATATGATATCATATATTATCTTTTAACATTTCTTTGTTAATAATATCATAGAATTATCGTCGTTTCGGGTGTTAACTTACTCGTTCTATTTTATATGATTTGTTACATAAGACATGTTTGTTATGGATAGGTTGTATCTTATTCGTATACAGAATGATATTAAGTCTTTAAATACTATTATTAATCATAAAATGATAATTATACTTGAATGGATATGATGGAGAATGAATCTCATCGCGTTCGTGAGACGGTAGTCCGCACATACGCACGAGCGACAATATCATTATTTTGATATTAAAATGATATATAATTGGATGGTATATATTATATACAGAATCATTATCATGTTATATTTATTATTTACATGAATTACACATCATTATTATACCCATCCAAATAATAATTTATTTAATAACAATTACACCACGACGTGGAGACGGTAAGCCGTACGTACGCACGTATGGTGACATGTCATTCAAAGGATGGATATAATACGGAATATGGTTGTACCATATTTATAATAATATTACAGTATATAGGAGATACTGGATTCATTATTTTAGAATGGTAATAACAATGAAAGTAGAAGTTTAAGAAGAAAGGAACTTGAAAAAGGGTGGTGAAATCATTACCTCTTCTTCGGGTTCTTCCTTTTGATTTGATCAAAAGGGCTACTTAAGTTGGCTTTCAGACTAAAAGGAAGGCCTCTAGGATGAAGTTAGGGAAGTTTAGAGAGTATTGGGTCAGAGTTTGGTTGAACCAAAAGGCTTTTAAGGTGTGAGTTAATGAGAAGAGAGAGTTCCCTTTTATAAGAGGGGTGAGGGGCACCTTTGGAAAAGCTAGAAATATTATTTTATAATAAATTAATATTTGGTTTCTATTGGCTCCAAAGTGGATTATTTTAAGGTTAAGGTGTGTATGGGTCGAAAACCTCTCAAACAATAGGATTTAGATAGGTTTGGGTCATTATATTAACCTTATATTTTAGTTTTAACTCTTGGTTAATTAGTTTGACACTTACAATGTCACTTTTTATTTGTATATTATATAGTTAATAAACTTACTATATAACTTCAAGAGACCCCCAAGTGGTCCATTAATGATACCCCTATCATGATATAAGTCTCTTGGCTGAACCGTAGATTTTTAAGAATTTAATATCAATTAATAATATAATATTGTTTTAAAAACTCTTTTTTCTCAATTTTGACACTATTCAATAATTGATTTTTGTAAAAATCATAACAGAATGATTAGTTCTAAAAAAGACCATTACATCACTACTAATATGTTATATTATCCTATAAAATTATTTTAATTCATTAAAAGGCTCAAAGTTTATTTATTTGGGTATTTATAATATTAATTATTTTAATTTGTCACTATTATGGTAATTACTGCATCATCATTGTGTCATAAATAAATTAAATTATTTAATTTCTAAAAATTATAAATAAACTATAATTATGTAGGAAATATATTTATCTTTCTAATGAATATTTACAATCGAATTTATCTTATGTATAACCTTATATTAAAAATGTTTTAGTAAATAAACTTTGATTTTAACTCTTTTAACTCTTCTGTGAATTAAATAATAATAAATGTTCTAATCTAATCCAAGTGGACCTAAATGATAATATTTTATTCCTAAGGTTGTTTTTGGTCTAGATACACTTGTCCAGTAGAATTAGGACATGTGTTAGGGTAATATTAATATCATTTTTACCCTTAATTACCCTATTTACTTTTAACCGTGGTAAATAAAAGTAAAAAGTTACTATTCACCAAAAAAATTATTTTCGCCTCATTGAACCACATTTTACTACTTGATATTAACCGTGTCTCTCGGATTTTCAAAATTCCATTCACATAAGCGGTAAGATTATGTTTTATGAAAAATTCAATTTTTTAACTACCACTTAGTGGTTTCACTATTCATCAAAAATTGAAGTTTTTCTGAAAAATGCCAAAATTTCACCCTAAGCTATAATTGATATTCCAATTTCACAAATGATTTCTATTTTACAAAATTCCAAACATATAAGTTGCATTAATTAAATTTATAATTAATTTCTGCTGTCACAACAAATAGCGTGTTTTTAAGAAACAATATATATCAAAAGATTGACAATTGTTTATGTCCAATTTCAAAGTGAAATTAATTCTAATGAACACCATTAGATAAAATGGTAAAAATATATTCTAATTATACTGTAAAACCACTCAATAATTATTTATCACTGTAAATTATTTTGATTAAAAAAGTTGTTTTTATGTATTTTTCACTATTCATAAAAATTGGAAGTTCTCAGAAAAATACCAAAAATTCAACTTAGGATAATTTCTATATTCCGAAACCAAAAATGAAGTCCATTTTGAAATATAAAATATATATAATTTCAATAAGTATGTATTACTATTCATAACGTCTAGTTTGATCGGTTGTGGTGTGTGTTAGAACTCGATGTTGCGTACAACACACGCTATTACATTATTCAAATGGAAACGTACCGTAGAAGCTTGGGGTGTTACAATAAACCTCTCAAATGAATGAAAAAATAATAATAAATTAATTAAGGAATATCAAATGTCTTGTTGAGAAATTAAAGAATCAAAGATGACTGGACAGTTAATATGGTATGGAGAAAAACATCGGTTTAGATAGAATATCACACTGTATGGTTTTTTGATTAATTTCAAAGGCCATAGAAGTAAAAAACGTGCAATTTTCTAACATGTAATATATTCAAAATTGTGAACAATATAAACTTAAAATATATTTGAACTTAATATTCAAGATTAAAATAAAATAGAATGTCACATATACAAATAGACATGGATATATTGTTGAGAAGGTTAAATAGAAATTGCAAACATAGAATAAATTAATACACCTAAAATATCTATGGAAGGTCAATATGTCTGTCAAATATTATTTTTATTATAATTGTTTTTGGGAAAGAATCTAAAATTAAATATCAAATAATATGGAATCAAATAAATTCAAAAATAAGATTAAGAACTCATCAATTTTTTTTCAAAATTACTCCCTTAAAAGTTATTTGTCACCTCATTACTATTTTTTTTAATATTCCTCAAGTGCATTTTTCTACTTATGTAGCAATTGATATATATATATAGTCTGAAATATACACAACCAAAACTCATATTTACATGAAAAAAATAAAATCAAACTACTAAAACATGAAGGAAAAAAATGAAATTAGATATTAATAACAATCTATATTTATAATACAGGTATTGTGTTCAAATAAAAAAATGAATGAACTTAAAAGAAATGGTAACAAAAGAAGTGTTTTTGAACATCTACAATTTGAACCTCATAAAATGGCTGTTGAGAGGGCTCTAATTAGGAACATAATTAGTTAAGGAGTTATGTGGTGGAAAAGTGGACATGGTTCATGAGGTCACAACCTACAATTATAATTTATGTTGGAAGGTTCACCTAATTCACTATCATTATGGATCACAAGTTATTGATGAACTTGAGAAATTTGAACCTGCATAGAAAAGATAATGAAATTAAGGAACCCTAAAATTAATGGTTAAATGTACATATTCCACTATGAATCAAGATAAAATATTCATAAAATAATGATCACATGCATATTTTGGTTACTCATTTTTGTATTTAGTTCCAAAAAACTCCCATTATGAAATACTTAGAAAAATGATATTATGGACACAAATATGAATAGATATGAACAAATAAGTATAATATGAATCTTTATAGGAAAAAATAGATCCATGAAACAACTTTCATAAAATTCCATTATGATGTAACAACATCCATTTCATTACTTCTCAAATAGATTGGTAAAACACTACTAAAATTCCACGAGGAGAACATACCATACCACAAACGAACACCATTTCAGTATATCTAAATCACCAACCTACTAGAAAAAATGATAGTGGTGAAGTATGATGTAAAAGTATAAGGAGGTGGGAAAAACATTTAAAATTTTCTTTTATGTGTAACATATATAATATGAATTATTACAAGAATATTCTTTATATTCAAGGAGATGTGAATTTTGTGTGTCATCAACAATTTCTACAAGTAGAAATTTCTATTAGATCAAAATATTATTTTTATTATACTTTAATTATCGACACATATTAGATACAAAAAATATTAAGAACTTAATACTAAAAAACATAATACATATAATTTAAAAAAAATTTCAAAACTGCCAATTTATATACATTTACATTAGAAGAAATTACTGTTAGAAAAACATATATTATTAAAAATATGAACTGAATTATTTTTGTTCCTGATACATAAAAGTTATAAATAATATTCAAACATGAATATTTATAGACCTATAAATTAGAAGCAATTACTATTAAAAAGTGAATAAATATGGTTAAAAAACATGCAATGATATATTCTAGTTAAAAAAGATTAATAGATATGAACAATGAAGTAGAATTTGAATCTATATATAAAAAATATGAAAAAATAGATTCCTGAATCAACATCAATAAAATTATTGAATGATGTAACAACAACCATTTCATTACTTCTCAAATATATCTATTAAACACTGCTAAAATGGAATGTGGAGAACATACTATAATGTAAATTAACACCATTTAAACATCTCTAAAACACCAACCTTCTTGAAAAAATAGCAGCAGTTATTTTTTCATATTGCTAAAAAAATATGAACTTATATAATTCAATTCCTGATACATATAAGTTACAAAAAATATTCAAACCTGAATATATACAGACCTGATACATATAAGTTACAAAAAAATTATTCGAACTTTTATATTTACAAACTTGATACATATAAATTGAAAAAAAAATCAAAGCTGTTGTTGGGTCCTAAAAAATATTCATGGGAGATAATCATACTTTAATAAAATTTATAAGGGTAAATAATAACCCCAAATAAGATTATGAAGAAAATTTTTAAGAGGAAGGGAATCCAAAAAGGAGGGCGGGGGTCTGCATAGATAAACTCACTATGCAGACCACCACTTTGTATTGCATTATGCTACTCTGTAAGGTTTCACTAGAATGATTTTGTTCATGGGATGAGATGGTACCAATGCCACCCAGTAAATATATCAAATCATTTATGATGTAAAGTAGTGATTGTCTCCCACACAAATGACCATCCACACAAATGATAATTCATTTGTGGGAGAAGATGGTGTTTTCTGTCCCCCACAAACAAAATTGTTCTTGGGAATGAGTGTCCTTCCTGGGATCCCATACACAAAATACCCATGAACCACCATGAACAACTGGATATGTTGGTACCCAGTAACCCTATTCCATTATAAATGCATCAATGGGGAGCTAGAGAGAGGAGGAAGAAAAGTGAATAGAAATCTAAATAAAGGTGCGAGAGCCCTCAAATCCCAGTTGGTAAACCCACTACATAACATTATGGGAGAAAACTATTTCACCCAACCATCTGTAAAATAAAAACCATTTGCGGGATGAATTCCATAGAGTAAAATCATATGGACACCTTTGCGGTATCCCACCCCATGTTGTAAAATACTATATAGAGATACCCCTTCCCCACATAGAAAAATACTATTTGATAGGAACTAGAACCCATGTAGAAAACGCTACATTATTAGAACCCAAATTCGTATACTAACTGCAATGAAGGCGGAACCCAGTTCTGCATAGCCAAATGCTACGTGGATACCACCCTTACACGCATTGCAACATGATATGAAGATGGAACCCCATCATGCGTAAGAACACTATGTGGAATGGGGAATCCTAGGTTGTTATTCTATGTAGATCCCATAACTACACTATTTCATACCATCGGGGCCCACTTTGGCCCCTCCACAAACCATTCTAATGGTATGAGGCCAAGGCCCCTCACTATGAAACCAGATACTTATGATCAGATCATTAGATGCATCAATGTGTCCTCTCGAGTATATATACCCATGGTAAGTGGATTCCTTTTGGTAAAATCCTTAACAATGGGGTGTCCTCATAATGTTCTCAAGTCCACATTCCTATGGTAATGAGGTTCCCAAACATGAAGGTGATCATGTTCACCTCCCCATTCAAGACAGGAAGGGGGAGAGTTTCACTTTCCTCTCTATTTGAGGCATAGTGTATTATACTCCTCTCCTCCCCAAGAAACCAGTAGGGCATACCTCTTAGAGTTAGACCCTAATATTTCTTGTGGGAGGCAGAACTGTTTCTCCTCCTCATCAGCCCATGATACCATAATGGGAGGAGATGGTAATGTTAGAGCCCGCTCTCTTTCCCACTCCCCTTGGGCCTAGGCCTCATCCACCAAGAACAAGTGGATTGTGTGATATTCATATCTACTGCTTCCTCTTGTTTCTCATGCTTATCATGACTTTTGTGGGCATAGAGGTTAGAAAGAATCATGAAGTCCACATGATTCCAAGAACCTATGGGCCACTTATATACTATAAACCCGAACCATACTCAAATGGGCCTCTTATTCAGTGTAAGTCCCAACCATACTCCCTCAAATGGTCCTATTATATGGTATAAGCCCCAAAAATATCCAAGAAACTTGGAATCCTCGTGATTATAATCCCCAACCTACTGAACTACGTGGGATTTGATTCTCGGCCAAATAGGATATGTAGGACACCTCCATATGTTCCAAACCCAACACCCCAAATCAACCCTAATTATCTATAGGCCACATTCCTAGTAGGGTCTCATCCATATTAGGAGACTATATCTCTTCTAGGATACCTCAGTTTGTTTGGACATAAATCACACACCAGAAGATAATTAGGCACCTTTTCCCATGGGTTTATTTCCACATGACGTTAAGCTGCATGGTTTGGTCCTTATCACATGGACTTAAAAGTTACGATGTTTCCATTTAAGTGGCACCAAACTATGTGGGATTTTCTTCCTTTCACTAGGATATGTAGGAATCCCATTTTATGGGTTTGATCCCAATATCAAAACAACATTCATATCCTTGTAAGACAATAAATTCTATAGTGCCTCACCATATGGATTAAAACCAACATCATAATTACCAACAACATAAGAATCTTCAATACGCGTATAAAGGTACCATTGATGGAAAACCTCAGATTCATAAAGATTCCTCCATTAATGTAGAACCTTGGAAACATAAAGATGATTCTAGATTCATGCATGCTATTAATTGATCATTAATTCTAGGTGGATCCATGTCATACTTGGGAATGAACAAATGATTCATGAGTATGTCTTAAATATATAAGAGAGTCCAAAAATAGGCAATAGTCCCCCCACCAAGTTTTAATGGGGCCAACTTCCCATCCTACTGACCAGTGTGTGTTAACATGTATTGTTGGCCAAGTAACCCAATGGGAACTGGCCTATAGAAATTAGGTCCATGAGTCATCACCTATGTAAGAGTCTTTGGGTGTTTCTGGTTTCATAAAAAACCCATTTGAAATTAACCTGTCACAAGAAGGTGCAGGATCAAAGTGGTGAAACTAATGTGATTGATTTTAAAATCCCCCCCCCCCCAACAATAAATCATACCAAACAAACACCATGATTATTTCATCAGAAACAAAATGGTGACCCAACGTGTATCCTTAACCAAGTTGATGATGTCACCCACCCATCAGACCCCTTTCGATCTGAAAAATGAAATATGGAAAAATAAATTAATTGATGATGCATGTGTTCATGTATATAGATACTAATTTGAAATGGTATTCCTGTGTATGGTGGTCACATATTTTGCAGGAAATTTTCACCAGAAATCTCTTCAATCCAATTTCATCCCACTAGTTTTTGGAGACATGCACATTATCCACTACACATGATGGATCCTCAAAAATATATAGGTTTCCATCACCCACCAAGTATTTTAAATGATGATTTTCAAATGAATTTGTTCTAGAGTACCATCAAAATGGTAATCTACCAACCCTAGAGGCATCTGTACAAGACCTCCAACTTATGAAACCCTGCTAGCTATCCATTCAACGATGGTCGAAGGTCCAGAACCATATATCCCCAATAGTCATCTCAAAATATTTCAGGATCATATTCTCATAATACAATAATGATTTACTCCCTTTCATTAAAAAGGATGATAAAGTGGTTCCATAAACGTCATCCAAGCATCACAGGGGTCATGGCCAAGGGTCCCTCCCAATAATCATCACCACCTATGTCGTGCGGCCCAGCATTCTCACTATGAAGAGGATACCACCCCACAGGCCCTAGCCAAAGTCATGTATACTCGGGTCCCCGGGGTGTATCACTGAGGGAGATGGTCAAGAAATCTAAAATATGATATTATTATTATTTCTAATGAATAATCCCAACATGAAAATACAATGGAAATATACGAGTATATGAAAATTCTTGTTAAAATCTTTGAACCCCTCTAGTCAACTATGATCGAAAATGGGCATATGAAAATCCATTCTAATTCATATCAATCCCACTAGTAAAATATAGTAGAAAATGATTAGAATAACATCCCTTCTGATGTATATCAATACCTCTTGTCAAATACAATGGAAAATGAGAAAATGTATATCTCTATTGATTCATATCAAGCCCGCTAGTCAAATATGGAAGAAAAATACATGAAAATAGAAATTTATATTCATTCATATCAAACCCACCAGTAAAATACAATTAAATTCAATAAAAAAAAATCAAATATCTACTCTGGTATGTCAATCATGTAATGAAAATAGACCAGGAATCAGAGGACATCATCAACGTATCGCATCTTTGAATTAGTGGTGGACTTGTATTCCTTCTCCAACACTAGAATGGGTGTATAAACTTATTCCCACTAAGGATATTTTTCATCAAATCCTAGAATTTATATAAGTTCGAACATCAATTCCTAATCATATCCTACAAAACTTCCAAGAAGTGATCACGTTAGTGGAAATAGCTGGGAGTCAGACCCATGACCCCACATACTCAAATGTGGCGACTCATCCACACAATGCTATGGTCTCTTGGGATTTGGTATGTATCCCTACTCTCATATAGGAGGATCTTAAATAATATTCTATGAAAAATGGGAAACTAGATCGAGTAAAAATACTCATTCCAAATGGGGATGACTAAGCCATTTTAGAGGCAGCTCCAGGGAAGGCATATATCCTTGTTGAAATTCCAGAAGATTGTTGGCTTGCTCCTACTGTATGATGGTAGTCATCCTAACCCACTCATATGTAAGTGTATTTCTATTCACAACATGCGGTTTCAATTTTCTATAGGACAGAATCATAAAATAAATGTCACCCAGAGTAGTTCAAAATCCCAGAATAGGATTATGACCTTACTATGTTAAACACTAGAGTTCTAGAGGGAATAAAACATCTATCATTGGTGTCCCATGATCCTGATACTATGTTACCAAATTTTTTAAGCAGTAGTATTATTCGTGAAGGTCATCCTAGCAACATGGCTACTAGTAGCTCTGGAGGTCCACCCCATTGTGATCACCATGAATAATTTCCACATTTAAAAAATTTGATCGATCCAAAGAGTCCATATATTAATGAGATCCAAAACATTACTATCCATATCTAAAAGATCTGTTATTAATATGGTCATCCCCTCATCAGATCAAATATTATAAATCATTCATATTTGGAGGTAGTTGGAAATATGGGGTTAGTTATGCTTGATACCCTATCAATGACAAGTGAAATTCTTTCTCAATAAGAAGATGGCTTAGAGAAATAGTTATCCTTTGAACAACCTCCAGACCATTTCCATGCCAATGATACCCCTAATAGTCATGTTTCTTATGAAAAAAAGCCTATAATATTTTATGTTTGGATGATAAATTAGAGGGCTCTTTAGAAAATAATAAAAAGAATACATTTATTGTGAGAATAGAATTGGCCAAGGATGATATACCCATATTTGTTTAGTGCCCAATCACATCTACGTTTGACATTACAAAGGTATTGTCAGAAGAGATCATACACAACATTCTTATGAATCTCTAGAAAATTGTTTACCACTTAGAAGAGAAGTTCTTACCTTACAATGAGTGTGAAAACCATGTCAAAGTATTGGGAGAGATTCATCATTAGACTGACTTAGAATATCTTACATTTATATGGGGACCATGATCATAGAATTAGTGGAAAGATATTTAATTTGAATGACTCAATACATTTCACAAGTAAATCAATCTAATTATCGATGTAATGCTTGGAGTTCATATCCATATATGGGGTGCACATGGATATTTTCACTTCACTTTATTCCTTGGTCAGAAAAATCCCTAAGATGTGACATTTATTAATTTCCTCACTCTAAGGAAGAAACCATGCAACCCCCACACTCAGGTAGAATGGTGCACTTAACAAGTATCAGTTGTGAGTAAGTCTCAAAATCATTAGCCCGATGAGAGATGACAATCGAAAAACTCTTAAAATAGGAAACCTATAAAATCAAGTAGGCTTATCGTTTAAGGGATTCCAATCAACATGCATTGCTAATATCCTTGATATCTAGAAGTTCATGTGTGGATCTGGAATTTCACCTAGCTCACACTCAAATACGGACGCAGAAGATAAAGAGAGTGGTGATAGTAGCAGTAGCTTACAAATTATGGGATCATCCCCAACCTATAGTTATAGAGGTATTTTTAACACAAAATCACCTTTCAAGGTAGAAAAATTTAGTTCGAGGAATAATAACAAAAGAATGGTAGAAACCCCAACCTGTAGTGTTGGGGGAATTTTTACCTTAACCTCCACTTCAATGGTAATCATTCTATTCTTGTATAAGGAGGATGGAGAGAAATGAATTCTCACATTTCATCCTGTATCATAACCCATTTTCCTCATAATAGAAGCATATGACTAGGTTTTATAAAGGTCCTCTCCAAGTCACTCTTCACCAAGAATCTCGAAGAGGATCCCAGAAAGGAATTGAGAGGTCCAAAAAAGGGTGAAAACAACCCTCCTATAATTCAACAGCTAGTATTAAAACCAAAATTCATTATTAATCAATTAAAATCATGGGGATCAATCTTAAAGATGGAACCAAACATAATGGTGATGCATACGAGTAGGGAGAGGATGGTTCTATTCACAATATGGTCTACACTGAGAAAAATGAGGGAGGTGTCAATACCCAGAACCAGAGACTCTCCCTAAATTATTTTTCTCCCTCAACCAATCACTTAATAAATCCTCATCAAACATCCACTAAATAAAATGGGAAAGGAAAAGTAACAAATGACCCAACTCTCGAGGAAGTTTAGCTACTTATACATGAAGAGATATTCACTCAAAAAGAGGAATAAATAAAATAGTTTTGGACACTCAATGATAAATTTATCTGAGGTATCATTCATAGAGAATATCCTCCCTAGGTAGAGCCTTAATGTAAAAGCCCAAAAAGTGTACCTCAACAACAAGGGTTCATCCCTATAACTGAAGAAGGTCCAGGACATCCTCCCAACATGGTTCCTAGACCGTCAGTTTAACTAGACCTAATTATGGATGGATTTCAAGGTTTCTCCCCATTATGGAAGCTACCAAAATGAATTTAGGGAAACACTAATAATATTTCCATGACCAGATATCATCCACAAAAAATGGAAGAATCAGCATGTTAGGTCCTTCCTATTACTGCACATATCCAAGTTTCTATTGAACCAAACATTCATCAAGGTATTATCAACACCATCAAATCATTTATGGATTGATTGGAACTTTTGGAGGAACAACATACACTAGAAAAACTGGAAAAAAAACTATATCCTTAATGGGTGACCAACACCCCACCCTTTTCAAATTTTTGGAGTCCTTTGTATTTGATATTCGGTGGCTTAGGATACCTGCAAAAACATCTAACACACTTTGAATCCCATTTTTATCCCATGGCAGGAACTCCCATGAAATAAGGATTGAAACTTAGATTATTTGTGTGAACCTTCCACGGGTCAGCCTTCATCTGGTACACCAGTTTTCTACCACATTCAATCATGGAATTGGAAGACCTCCTTCAATAGTTCATCATTCAGTTCATCTCAATGCTACAAAATTTTACAATCCTTGACCTCTCAAATTAAAAATAGTGAGAGAATCAGAGAGGCTTGGAATTCATTTTGATGTGGAATGGACTGACCTACTCCCTAAACCTACTACTTCCCCAAGAATTTCTGATCTCTATTTGCATAGAGAAACTCTATGAAGAGCTGTGAACACCACTCATGCCAGTGAAATATATAGGTGGATTTTGGTATTTCACTACCACTTCCCTAAGAATGGATGAATCCAAACAATTGACTAAGATCATGTCCCGAATGACTCCACTAGTACTAAGAAAAATAATGAGAAAGGGAGAGGCAGTGTCTGTTATACTAAAGTTATCCTCTACCCCAACCCCACCATCAAAACCCACACCTTATCATGTGTAATTCATAGAGTTTGAAAACGCAACCCCCACCTCACCAGGATGAGTGGAGGGGACCCATGTTAAATCAATTCAAGGATAAAAGGAACAATGTTTACTCACTTAGAGACTATGAATTATGTGACTACATTATATCCACTATGGATAATGATTTACTCTACCTGTCGGAGCCCAAAAGGCTCGACCAGATATGTCTCGATGACCAGCCAAAATATTTCCCCTTCTACAGGATGCTTTCGCATACCATTCAAGAATAATTAATCTGCATATACATCCAATAAACATTAGTGGACTCTTGGAAATTGAATTTGGGAAAACCACCCATACAAATAGAATACATTTATGCTACTACCCATAAAGAAGGATATTAGTGGAAATAATTTGTTAGAAGAAGGTCACAAAATTTTATGGTTGGATGAAATGAAATACAATCAACCAAACTCACGGTATTCCCCAAGAATAGTTGAAGAAACTAATTGTGCCCCCCAACTGATTCTGCTACAACACAACTGATCCCATCGGCACCACAAATTTCCAAGATCCAGCCTTTAAAAAAGAAGCATGGATATAAAGGCAAGGAGAAAACACCGGAGGATTAACTTGTATCAAGTCCTACATTATCATTGACCCTCTCAGACTTTATGTATTAAAATATGAAATAATGAGCACCACCCCACCAAATGGTACTTCTAGAGATGGTCATCCATAAAAAATCCTCATTGGATGAGAAATTAATATCTGGTTCCATTAATGTAATTTATTTAATTTATACCTTGTCTGATGATGAGTATGGTTATAAACTCAAATTCCCTACACCTAAATAGGGAACCAAAGGAAGAGGCCACATGAGTTTTGGATAAAGGGGAACGTGAAGTCGTGATAGGAATTAGAATTATAGCCACATCCCTACTCAGACTATCAATGTTGTGTAAACTTCTCGAAGATACCTTTACAAAATTCCAAATGGAGTATTAAAATATCCATGTATATTACAAAATTAACTCTGACCTGGTCACTTTAGAATATCAATCGGAGGGGGTACAACTGTCAGATCACCATGGATGTGCATGCATACCTGCTAGGCCCAACCCACCAAGGATAGGAGAACCTCCAACTCCTGTTCTGCGGTTGGATCCATCCATGTCAAGTACTATATCCCAAAAGGAACTTGTGAAAGATTATCCCCACATTAGGAATAATAGGCCTTTATCCCAGAAGTATGATATAATGAAAAAATTATCCCTGGTACCAGACAAGCTATCTATCATGGACACACTAAGATTATCAAAAGGCCTTAGAAAAGTAGTCATAGAATATTTTTTAATCCCCCTGGAGTTTGAAAACAATTTAACTTCAATTGAGGTTTAACGGACAGAAAATAATCCTACATAATTTCAAGAAGTTATCTCCTTTACAGATCAATATGAATATGTCATTATACATGGATAAATCAGACCGTTGTACATGTCTGGAATGATAAATGGTGCTGATGTACGCAGGTTTTTCATTTACAATGGTTCTAGAATTAATCTCATTCTAGTACAAACACTTCACCGGTTTGGATACATTGAAGGATAACCTAGATTATTATGCTCTAATAGTATAGGGTTATAAAAAAAGGGAGAAAATACACTAATCCAAATCAATATCATTCCCAATTTGGAGACCTTGTATATGATTTAGAATTTCAGGTTGTTCGGTAGGATATAACCTTAAATGTATTGCAAGGAAGGCCTTAGAGTCATCAACATGTGGAAATACACTAATCATACCCTCAAAGAATCAAATAATACATCAATGGAAAAATTGATACTTTGAACACCAATAAGGACCCATTGGAATCCTATGAGATTAATTATATCAATGAAATATTTTATTAGAGGTAAGGGAAGTAGCCCCTGGTTGATGGAATTGCATGGTTCACTACCCTAAAAGGTCTTGAAATAATCCCGACTAACTCATTCAAATAGATCAGTAAAAACCATGTGTTTCTCATCAATCAAGTCAAGAACATGGTACCATGTTCAGGCACATATTCCATAACCTTCATGAGATTAGTCAAGATGAATGAGATTAGTACTAATGAAAATTTCATTTACTCTCCAAATAGTGATAAAAACTCATAAGATTCCCTCATTCCATATCCTGTGTTTCAATAAATTCATTCATTATAATCATGGTCATAAGGAGCTACCTAGTATTCAAGATAAAGTTAATATTTCTATTTTTTACCCCTCCTCTCTCCTATGAAGGTTCAAAGAGACCCCACATCATCATTCGATCCAAAGTAAGTAGATTCTTCTTCTGGATATCAAAATATTGACTCCTATTATGACACTATGAAACTAATCTCATTAAATATTTCCCCTAACATTAAATCATAAGAGAAATAAGAAGGAGAGGAAGAGGAGGAGGATAATAAGGAGGAGGATCTCTTGGGTTCCCCTCTAGCATTTGAGCAGGGTGTCTCTGTCACTATTGATGAACTCAGAGAAATAAATATGGGTACAGAAAAGGACCCATTGTAACACACTGACCCCTCTAGACTATAGACGGTGCATTACTTGTGATATTGGAATGGTTACAATGAATAAAAATCCTGAAGGAACGATTAGTTTAGAATTTTTGAAGAAACTAGATACATAAACGTAACTCAAATTACATTAGATAAGGTTACAAAATACAATACATAACAAAAACTAAAAACTACGACCATTGGAACTCATAAATGATATCCTCTTCATCACCTATTGAGGGTAGAAAATGAAATGGGTGATCTCAAATGCTCAATAAGGGTTATAAATAGTGGAATCATGAATCAATAATAACTTAATCATAAACAAATATGGCATGGTGAATAAATGAAAAACACACGCCATTAATAAACTGGGAAAGGGCCTCTATCCATAGATTTTGTCATAGTGAAAACCTCATGGATAACAATGAGTTAAAATGAAAAAAATGGAATTCTTATTAATTGGACATCATGTATATAGAACATGATACCATAATACTGTTAAAAGAGTTTAGTTTTGTAGATAGAAACCTGTCAGATTTTTGGAAACAAACTCTAAGGGTTTGTCGCCAACTGATTTGTCTCATGAGACCTACCGATGCATCGAGGGGATATAGTGGGCCCCACCCACCACTTCATGTCCAAATAATTCTTTATACATTTATTCAATACAATATAAATATGTCTTTTCAATATCCATGTTGAGTAAAGTATACAGATTCATCAATATTTCCAGTGTTAAAATAACTTTCCAAATAAACACCTTATGTTTAATGGAATATAGTTTAGAAAAAAACATATCCATGATATGAGATTATGGATATTTAATATGAATATAATTTCAAATATAAATTTATCTCAAATGGGAATTAGGTACACCACATATGGATTATTATATGCACAATACAATGTTATTCACAACAAAAGAGTAGTTGAGACAAAGTCTCTTACCACAATGTAATTAGTCGAATCATATGACTAGAACTTAATAGCCCTCAAATGAATCATTGAATAAAATGAATATAAATAGAATCATGTTTTTATATATGAAATGTAAGTAAACATATACCACATAAAATAAATAATTGGAAAATAATGAAAATCTCACAGAAATAAAAGTGAGATGAGAAACCCCTTACCTTATGCTCGAGCGTGTTCTTAGTTTGTTTTAATGACATGAATAATAAAATTTACCATCATTAATTAATAACTCCAGAACCTCTTATACATGTGATTTTTTTATTATAACCTTATTAGATTCATTCATGGCCCTTTTATGGGTTTAATATGTTCAATTTTCTTGTTTTGGAATCATTTTCTTCTTTAGTTTTCATGATTGGTTTACATTTTTTCATAAATGTATGTTCATTTGAAATGTGGTTAAACCTCCATAATTTTTAATATATATATTATTACTTAAATTAAGAAGATATAAATTATTTTGGGTCATATTCCATGATGATGACTCATTAGTTAAAAGTTATATTACAAATATTCAGATTAACGTGTCCATTTTGTTCATAATGAACTTGTGTTGTATTATAATCATATATTATGAGTGTATAAGGATTACAGAACATTAATTAGATGAAATAAATATGTTATTATCTGGTTCAACCATTAAAATGGTTTCATGACCATTAATGAAGGAGAATGTGATGAATGAAACTCTTTCATCCAAAAAGGTTATAAATTGGAACCTCATGGACGTTGATTTCGTTTATAAAAATAAAAGGTATGGAGTAAGGATATTGATGATAGTTCTTCAATTAACATGATATAATTCTAGTATATATATTGTAACACCCGAGACTTTTATGTTATATAAATCATCAAAAGAATATTTTTCTACACAAAACACTTGCTTGGCTTGCTTTACATGAAATCGCAACCTTCTTCGATAGCTTGCGTCGTATGCAATACCGAGTTTCACTAAACAATGATATGTTAATAAAATATTATTAAAACAAGCCGTTATGAAAAGTAATAACCACTTTTTGAAATTTTATAAATTTTACTTTTCAAAATGGACTTCATTTTTGGATTCGGAATATTGAAATTATCCTAGGGTGAAATTTCGGTATTTTTCTGAAAACTTTCAATTTTTGATGAATAGTGGAACCACTAAGTGGTAGTTAAAAAAACTGAATTTTTCATAAAACTTAATTTTACCGCTTCTGTGAGTGGAATTTCGAAAATTTGAGAGACACGGTTGATGTCAGTACGTAAAATGTGGTTCAATGAGATGAAAATAATTTTTTGGTGAATAGTAGCTTTTTACTTCTTTTTACCACGGTTAAAAGTAAATAGGGAAATTAAGGGTAAAAATGATATTATTATTACCCCAACACATGTACTAATTCTATTGGACAAGTGTAATTCAACCAAAAACAATCTTAGGAATAAAATATGACCATTTAGGCCCACTTGGATTAGATTAGGACAATTATTATTAATTTATTTAAAGAAGGGTTAAAATAGTTAAAATCAACGTTTAATAAGTAAATCATTTTTAATATGGGGTTATACATAAGATAAATTCGTCTATAAATATTAATTAGAATGCTAAAAAGATTTCATACATAATGGTATTTTATTTGTAATTTTTAGACATTAAATAATTTAATTTATTTATGACACAAAGATGATGTAGTAATTATCTTATTAATAAAATATTGACATAATTGATGTTATAAACACAAAAATAAATGTAATTTGACACTTTTTTATGAATTAAACTAATTTTATATATTAATATGACATGTTATTATTGATTTAATCAACTTTTTTCAAACTAATCATTCTATTATGATTTTCACAAAAATTAATTACTAAATAGTGTCAAAATTGACATAAAATAGTTTTTAAAACAAATATTATATTAGTAATTGGTATTTTATTCCTAAAAATATAAGGATCTTCCAAATGACTTATATAAGGTTATATATATTAATAATAAACATCTTGGGGTTCGTTTTGGCTGCTTGTAGTAAGTTTATTAACCTTATAGTATAAGAACACAAGAAGACATTGTAAAAGTAAAATTATTTAACTTAATGTTAAATCTAAATGATAAGGTTAAAATAGGAACCTAAACTTCTCTAAATTCTATTGGATAAGAGGAGTTAGACCCATACCCACCTTAGCTTCTAAATAAATCAATTTGGAGCTATTTAAAATCGAACTTGACTTTATAATAAAATAATATTTTTTGTTTTTCCAAAGGAGCCCCTCTCCTCCCTTATAAAAGGGCACCTTGTCCCCCTCTTCCTCACACCACTTTGAGCATTAAATCTCATCAAACCCCTGCCAATTTCCCTTCTCCACTTCCCTAGAAACATTCTAGAGGTTCTGGTATTCCTCAAAGACCAATTGTAGTGCCCTAAAAGGAGATCTCAAAGAGGCGCTTCAAAGAAGAGGTAATGTCCGTTACCGATTCTTTCATCTTTATTTCATCTTCCACTTCTTCTTCTCAGGTTGTTTCATTATGAAGTAATAAAATCAGTATCACTAATATACTGATATGTTATTATAATTATGAAACAACCTTATTTCACCATCTATCCATCCTACGGAAAACGAAATCACCGCGCGTGCGTACGTACGGAATACCATCTCCACGCCGTGGTGTAATCTATTTTCCACCACCACCTTACTTGGATTGGTATAATGGTTTACATAATAACTATATATGATTATTGTAAAGTGATATTGATTCTGAAATAGTATACATACACTCCAATACAATTTCACGATCATGAGAACGATATCATCGCTCGTGCGTACGTACGGACTACAGTCTCCACGACGCGATGAGATTCATTCTCCACGTTAACCATTCATGAATGATTATAAAGTATATATAATAATTAATAATGAAATATATGAAATAATAATGATTCTGGATTTATGTGTATATATATTTATTTCATCTACTTAATTCTATTCAACTCAATAAGGAAAATAAAACAGCGTTCATGCGTACGTACGGTCTACCGTCTCCCTGAACGGTGTATTTATTTCCATTTACTGATCTATTATATATATATATATATATATATATTATGAATATATATTATATATAAATCATGTTTTATATTCTATAATTAAGTAATCATGATCTAAGTAATCATATGAATAATTACAAGTCAAAACATGGACGACACATGAAACGATTTTACCCAAAACGCTCTTTAGCATGGAATTTACAAAAGAACGGGTAATATAAAGCCATTAGTGAACCATATATGATATCATAAAAATGATTATGATTCTGGAATAAGTCAATGACATTATTTAAATCATTATACAGGAGGTTCGGACACATACGAAGCAAATCAGACCTAAGGTAAGGGAAATATCACAATCTCATTTTTATCCGATATTGTTTATACTTTAGTATTTACTGGGGTGTATTTTATCATCCACATCAATGTTTCCTCAATATGTAATATTTATATCCTTCTACAATAGTTTATATCCAATTTTACCCTTCGGTGAGTTTTTAGTAAAAGATATGAAAGGAATCTTTTGTCGTTTTTCGTACGAGGTACTTTTTTTTGATTTTTACGACAAAAGTACGAGAAGAATGTTTTTTTAACATATACGACATGAATGGATTTTTAAAACATTATTTCCAAGAAGCTTACTTTTCATGTTTTCAAGTTTATTTTTAATCAGATTCTTTTAGTTTAAAATTGTATGACTTGTTAAGAAAGGAAAATGTTTTTGAAGTAGAAAGGATATTTTCCTCCAGAATGGAGTTCAAGTGTTTTATCAAAATTATTTTCCATCTAAGATAAAATAGGGTTATTATTCTATCCCTATCATTACATTTATTTGATTATGTTGTGATGGAATTATTTTATGAATTCCTTTATCTTATATGAATTGTTTTATGATGTCTTGTTGTTAAAGAATCCCATTTTTATTACATGGGTTATACTATGATGTATGGTTTATGATTTTTTGGCACACATAAGAATGGTATCATTATGAGATGGGTGGGACCTAAATCTCCCTCCAATGCGTTGGGTAAAGATTTTATATCTCATGAGATAGACATGGATGGAACGGTAGGTTATACCGGTTCAGTGAAACAGGACTGAAATGAGGAGTGAAATCGGTTCAGAAATGGACTTTGTCCACTAAGATAGTCTTGACTAATAAGAAATGATCCTCTATGATTATGTGTGTATGCCACAAAGTTTCATGTTTTATTTTATTATTATTGGGATTACATTTCACTACTATGATTTATCCCATGTTATGATATTATGATCTCTTTTGCAGGTTAAGATTTCCAAAATATTATGTTCTTAGGAATATGATGTGATTGATATTTCTTTTTTTACCCTTACTGAGCATTTGTGCTCACCCTTTTGTAAGTTTTATTTACCCAGGTCAGGAAGAAGGTTATTAAGTAGAATATGCCAAAAATGGACTCTAGATATGATGAAATAAATGGGAGGCAAAGTAGATTCTTTATGAACCAGTTGTTTATGTTTCCCAGTTTCTAAAGACACTATACCTATACAGTCTTTTCTTGGTTTTGTTATATGTTTTAATAAGTGTGCTTCAATTCTGAAGTAATAACAATGTATGTAAAGTATGGGTCGTTATAGTTGGTATCAGAGGAAATGTATAGTCAACCTTTGGAAACTAGGATGTGAAAGCCTTAGTAAGAACCATAAGGATAAGTCTAAGCATAGAACACAATCTTAGTGTTTTAGAAATGGCCATGAATAACCTAGGATATGACCTTATGTGTGAAATTTTATTCTTGATTATGTGGTTTTCCTATTATAATTAGTGTTTCTCACACTATTCTTCTTGGTTTTAGTCAATGGATGGAACCCGAATGAACCGTGTTAATGCGGAATGCGACGGGAAATGCAATGATTGTCCCCCTGAGCAACCAAACGTTATGGGAGATGCAATGCAAAATCTTGTATCCATGCTCACAAAACTTTCTCAAGCTATGAATCATGCAGGACTTCCAAACGAGCAAAGGAAGGAGCAACATTCTGTTGAATCTTTCATGAGACAGCGTCCACCTTCATTCAGCGGGTCTACTGATCCATTAGTTGCTGAACAATGGATTAGTACTACTGAAAAGATATTTTCAGTTCTTCAATGTTCTGATCATGATAAAGTCATCTTAGTAGTGTATCGTTTGGAAGGTGATGCTGATCAATTGTGTAATTTTATTAATAATACGAGGCAAAGGGATGAAATTGAGTCCATGGAATGGGACGAGTTCAAGAACTTATTTTTCAATAAGTACATCCCTCGTATTCTCCGAACAAAGATGGAGAAAGAGTTTCTTGAACTGAAGCAAAAGGATGATGAATCTGTTGGTACCTATGATGCAAATTTTACAAGACTTGCAAGGTATGCATCTGGTATTATTATGCAACCTGAGAGTAAGATCGATCGAATCTTTAGTGGCTTAAAACCAAGTCTTCGAAGGGCCTTAGCCATAAGGGACTTCAATAGCTACGAAGAAGTCGTTCGATGTTCTCTCAAAGTTGAGATGAAGATTGGAGTAACCCATCAGTCATATGGGTTTGATAAGAAGAGGAAAATGGAATTAAAAGGAAAATCTAAAGAGCACACTGAAAAGAAGATGAGATTTCCCTTATGATCAATGTGTGGAAAGAAACATGGATGGAGTTGTCTTAAGGGGACAAGTAAATGTTTCAAATGTGGAAAGGAAGGTCATCGAGCATTTGAATGCCGTGATGATGGGATGAAGATATCTAATGATGCAAACAAAGGAAGGGATACACAGAATGAACCTACTACACTTCAATGTTTCAAGTGCAAGGATATGGGACATTATGCCAATAAATTCCCTAATCCAAGGGTTGATAATGATGGTCGATGTCAACAAACTCTTAAGGCTAAAGACAAAGGAATGTCACATGCAATTTCTATCAGCGATGTGGAGTACGATAACGATGTGGTGAAAAGTACACTTACCATCCACTCTAAAGTAGAAATTTTTTTATTTGATTCTAGATCCACCCACTCCTTTATTTCTGAAGAATGTTCTAAGGGTATCACCGTATTACCTCATCAATTAGATGTTGAGTTAGCTGTGACAACACCTAATGGCACAACAGTCGCATCAAAAGTTTATAATTCTTCTCCGATTGAAGTTTGTGGGAAAGTGCTTCCTGCAAATATTGCGATCCTTCCTATAGTGGAATTTGGTGTGATTCTTAGCATGGATTGGATTTCTCTACATGGAGCTCATTTCAATTGCCAAATAAGGGAATTCACATTTCATATTCCAGATCAATCTATGATCGTCTATTGATGCAAGGATCAACATAACATTCCAGTGGAAATTTCTTCCATTTTATGGGTATTGATTCCACTAAATGAAGGATATTTATCTCAAATGGTTGGTGAGAAACTCACGATTAAGAATATTCCCATTGTACGGGAGTTTGATGATGTCTTTCCGGAGGAATTACCGGGTCTTCCACCGAATCGTGAAGTTGAGTTTTCAATAGAACTCGTACCGGGTGCTTTGCCTATTTCCAATACACCTTATAGAATGGCCCCAATTGAGTTGCAGGAATTGAAGAAGAAACTCCAAGAGAATCTTGATAAGGGGTTCATACGCCCTAGTGCGTCACCTTGGGGAGCACCTGTTCTGTTTGTTAAGAAGAAATATGGATCAATGAGACTCTGCATTGATTATCGAGAACTTAACAAGATCACTATCAAGAAAAAATATCCTCTCCCGCGCATTGATGACCTATTTGACCAACTACACGGAGCTCAATACGTTTCTAAGATTGTTCTTCGTTCAGGGTATCATCAATTAAGGGTCAAAAGGGAGGATATACCCAAGATGACTTTCCGTACAAGGTATGGACACTATGAATTTATATTGATTTCATTTGGTCTTACTAATGCCCCTGCTATCTTCATGGATCTAATGAATAGAGTCTTTAGAGACTATCTTGATCAGTTTGTGGTAGTCTTTATAGATGATATTCTTGTCTATTCAAAGAGCAATAAAGAACATGAAGATCACTTGAGAATTATATTGAAGACCCTGAGAAAGGAGAAGCTTTATGCCAAATTTACCAAGTGTGAATTTTGGCTTCAAAAAGTTGCATTTTTGGGTCACATAATCTCCAAAGAGGGGATATCTGTGGATACAGCAAAAACAGAGGTTATCGAAAGATGGTCGAGACCAACAACAGTAACCGAGATCCGATGTTTTCTTGGTTTGGCTGGATATTATCGACGTTTTGTGAATTATTTTTCACGATTATCTAATACACTCACCAAGTTGACTCAGAAAGGAGTTAAGTTTGTTTGGACGGAGGAATGTGAAGAGAATTTCAAGGAGTTGAAAATAAGGTTATCCAGTGCACCTGTGCTCACACTGCATTGTAGTGGAGAAAGGTTTGTGATCTACAGTGATGCATCCAAGAAGGGATTGGGGTGTGTTCTTATGCAAAATGATATGGTGATAGCTTATGCCTCATGACAGTTGAAAATACAAGAGCAAAATTCCTCAACTCATGATTTGGAGTTAGCTGCGGTAATCTTTGCATTAAAGATTTGGAGGCATTACCTTTATGGTGAAAGGTGTGCTATTTATACTGATCATAAAAGTTTAATGTATATTTTCACACAAAAGGAGCTGAATATGTGCCAAAGAAGATGGTTGGAGATGATTAAGGATTACGACTGCTCAATCCATTACCACCCTGGGAAAGAAAACAAGGTGGCAGATGCATTAAGTCGACAAGACCATGCTAGTTTATCCATGATGAGGATCACAAAAGATCCAATATTTATGGATTTACAAAGGATGGATCATGGAATTATAATTAAAGGGGAAAAATCATATCTTTCTCAAATGAATGTTCAACCATCTATACATGTGAAGATTAAAGAGGCACAGAAAGAAGATGTCGAGTTACAAAAGAAGGTGAGAAATGTTCCTGAATTCAACCTTGATTGTGATGGGATAATAAAGTTCAGGAATAGGGTTTGTGTTCCTCCCATCCCCTAATTAAAGAAGGTGCTGCTGGATGAGGCTCATAGTTCTTCATTCTCTATTTATCCTGGAAGCACGAAGATGTATAGGGACCTGAAAGAATACTTCTAGTGGGATGACATGAAAAGAGATGTTGCTGAATATGTCTCTCGATGCTTGGTTTGTCAACAAGTTAAAGCTGAGAGACAAAAGTCTAAGGGGATGTTACAACCATTGCCCATACCCGAATGGAAATGGGAAAACATCATTATGGACTTTGTCACAGGACTTCCTAAAACATCCAAAGGAAATAATGCTATCGGGGTCATAGTTGATCGTCTTACAAAGTCTGCACACTTCATTGCTATTAGAGAGGATTTCTATCTGGATCAGCTTGCTAGGATATATGTAAAGGAAGTGGTAAGATTGCATGGAGTAACACTTTCTATTATATCTGATTGGGATCCGAGATTTACCTCGAAGTTATGGCGAAGTCTTCAGCATACTCTGGATACAGAGTTGAGTTTCAGCACTGCTTATCATCCTCTGACAGACGGTCAGTCTTAGAGAAAAATTCAAACTCTAGAAGATATGTTGAGAGCTTTCTCTATGGATTTCAAAGGTGGTTGGGATCAACACCTACCTTTGGTGGAATTTTATTATAATAATAGCTTTCACTCCTGTATTCAGATGTCTCCTTATGAAGCTCTCTATGTAAATAAATGCAGGACTCCAACTTTCTGAGATGAAGTTGGGGAAAGAAAGCTATTAGGACCCGATCTCGTTGATGAAATGGAAGAAAAGGTTATATCTATTCAACAACACATAAGAGCAGCTCAGATTCGACAGAAAAGTTATGCCGACAACCGAAGAAAAGAACTAGAGTTTGAAGTAGGTGATAAAGTGTTCTTATGAATATCTCCCTGGAAGAGGGTTATGAGATTTGGAAAGAAGGGGAAGTTGAGCCCTAGATATATCGGTCCTTTCGAAATACTGGATCATGTTGGGAAGGTAGCTTACCGATTGGCGCTTCCACCGAATCTATCTCAAGTTCATGATGTGTTCCATGTATCTCTCCTGAGAAATTACATACCTGATCCTTCACATGTACTCAGCTCAGAAGTTGTACCGCTGGAGCAAGATCTTTCTTATGAAGAACAACCGATAGAGATTCTGGATCATAGCTAAAAAGTCCTACAAAACAAGACCACTCTATTGGTGAATGTTTTATGGAGGAACCACCAATTAGAAGAAGTTACATGAGAGCTTGAGGATATGATGAGGGAGAGGTATCCTCATCTCTTTGTTACAAAGTGACGAATTTCGAGGGAGAAATTCATTTTAAGGGGGGTAGAATGTAACACCCGAGACTTTTATGATATATAAATCATCAAAGAAATCTTTTTCTACACACAACACTTTCTTGGCTTGCTTTACATGAAATCGCAATTTTCCTCGATAGCTTGCGTCGTACGCAATACCGAGTTTCACTAAACAATGATATGCTAATAAAATATTATTAAAACTAGCCGTTATGAATAGTAATAACCACTTTTTGAAATTTTATAAATTTTATTTTTCAAAATGGACTTCATTTTTGGATTCAAAATATCGAAATTATCCTAGGGTGAAATTTTGGTATTTCTCTGAAAACATTCAATTTTTGGTGAATAGTGAAACCACTAAGTGGTAGTTAAAAAAATGAATTTTTCATAAAACTTAATTTTACCTCTTCTGTGAGTGGAATTTCGAAAATCCGAGAGACACGGTTGGTGTCAGTAAGTAAAATGTGGTTCAATGAGATGAAACTAATTTTTTGGTGAATAGTAACTTTTTACTTCTTTTTACCACGGTTAAAAGTAAATAGGGTAATTAAGGGTAAAAATGGTATTATTATTACCTAACACATGTCCTAATTCTATTGTAAAAGTGTAATTCGACCAATAACAACCTTAGGAATACAATATGACCATTTAGGCCCACTTGGATTAGATTAGGACATTTATTATTAATTTATTTAAAGAAGGGTTAAAATAGTTAAAATCGAAGTTTAATAAGTAAATCATTTTTAATATGGGGTTATACATAAGATAAATTAGACTATAAATATTCATTAGAAATATAAAATTATTTCCTATATAATGGTATTTTATTTTTAATTTTTAGACATTCAATAATTTAATTTATTTATGACACAAAGATGATGCAGTAATTATCTTATTAATAAAATATTGACATAATTGATGTTATAAACACCAAAATAAATGTAATTTGACACTTTTTATGAATTCCACTAACTTTCTAGATTAATATGACATGTTATTATTGATTTAATTAACTTGTTTCAAACTAATAATTCTGTTATGATTTTCAAAAAAATTATTTACTAAATAGTGTCAAAATTGACATAAAATAGTTTTTAAAACAAATATTATATTAGTAATTGTTATATTATTCCTAAAAATCTAAGTTTTGGCCATATGACATAGATAAGGTTATATATATTAATAATAGACAACTTGGGGTTCGTTTGGCTACTTATAGTAAGTTTATTAACCTTATAGTATAAGAACATAAGAAGACACGGTAAAAGTAAAATTATTTAACTTAATGTTAAATCTAAATGATAAGGTTAAAATAGGAACCTAAACTTGTCAAAATTCTTTTTTATGAGAGGAGTTAGACCCATCCCCACCTTAGCTTCTAAATAAATCAATTTGGATCTATTTAAAACCGAAATTGACTTTATAATAAAATAATATTTTTCGTTTTTCCAAAGGAGCCCCTCTCCTCCCTTATAAAAGGGCACCTCCTCCCACTCTTCCTCAAACAACTTCGAGCCTTTAGGATCGGCCAAACCTTTCCAATTTCCCTTCTACACTTCCCTAGAAACATCCTAGAGGTTCTGGTCTTCCTCAAAGTCCAATTTTAGTGCCCTAAAAGGAGATCTCAAAGAGGTGCCTCAAAGAAGAGGTAACGTCCGTTACCGATTCTTTCATCTTTATTTGTTCTTCCACTTCTTCTTCTTAGGTTGTTTAATTATGAAATAATAACATCAGTATCACTTATATACTGATATGTTATTATAATTATTAAACAACCTTATTTCACCATCTATCCATCCTACGGAAAACGAAATCACCGCGCGTGCGTACGTACGGAATACCGTCTCCACGCCGTGGTGTAAACTATTTTCCACCACCACCTTACTTGGATGGGTATAATGGTGTAAATAATAACTATATCTGATTATTGTAAATTAATATTTATTCTTAAATAGTATACATACACTCCAATACAATTCCACAATCTTGAGAATGATATCATCGCTCGTGCGTACGTACGGACTACCGTCTCCACGACGCGATGAGATTCATTCTCCACGTTAACCATTCATGAATGATTATAAAGTATATATAATAATTAATAATGAAATATATGAAATAATAATGATTCTGGATTTATGTTTATATATATGTATGTCATCTACTTAATTCCATTCAACACAATAAGGAAAAGAAAACAACGTTCATGCGTACGTACGGTCTACCGTCTCCATGAACGGTGTATTTCTTTCCATTTATTGATCTATTATATATATATATTATGAATATATATTATATATAAATTATGTTTTATATTCTGGAAATAAGTAATCATGATCTAAGTAATCATATGAATAATTACAAGTCAAAACACAGACGACAAATGAAACGATTTTACCCAAAACGCTCTTTAACATTGAATTTACAAACGAACGGGTAATATAACGCCATAAGTGAACCATATATGATATCATAACAATGAATATGATTTTGGAATAAGTCAATAACATTATTTAAATCATTATACAAGAGGTTCATACACATACGAAGAAAATCGGACCTAAGGTAAGGGAAATATCACAATCTCATTTTTATCCGAGATTGTTTATACTTTAGTATTTACTGGGGTGTATTTTATCATCCACATCCATGTTTCCTCAATACGTAATATTTATATCCTTCTAAACTAGTTTATATCCAATTTTACCCTTCAGTATGTTTTTAGTATAAGATATGAAAGGAATCTTTTGTCGTTTTTCGTATGATGTACTTTTTTTGAATTTTACAACAAAAGTACGAGAAGAATGTTTTTTAACTTATATGGAATGAATGGATTTTTAAAACATTATTACCAAGAATCTTCCTTTAAAAGTTTTCAATTTTATTTTTAATCAACTTCTTTTAGTTTAAAATTGTATGACATGTTAAGAAAGGAAAATGTTTTTGATGTAGAAAGGATATTTTCCTCAAGAATGAAGTTCAAGTGTTTTATCAAAATTATTTTCCATCTAAGATAAAATAGGGTTATGATTCTATCCCTATCATTACATTTATCTGATTATGTTGTGATGGAATTATTTTATTAATTCCTTTATCTTACATGAATTGTTTTATGATGTCGTGTTGTTTAAGAATCCCATTTTTATTACATGGGTTATGCTATGATGTATGGTTTATGATTTTGTGGCACAAATAAGAATGGTATCATTATGATATGGGTGGGACCTATATCTCCCTCCAATTCATTGGGTAAAGATATTATACCTCATGAGATAGACATGGCTGGAACGGTAGGTTATACCGGTTCAGTGAAACAGGACTGAAATGAGGAGTGAACTCGGTTCAGAAAGGGACTTTGTCCACTAAGATAGTCTTGGAAATGAGTCTTGACTAATAAGAAATGATCCTCTATGATTATGTGTGTATGCCACAAAGTTTCATGTTTTATGTTATTATTATTGGGATTACATTTCCCTACTATGATTTATCCCATGTTATGATATTATGATCTCTTTTCCAGGTTAAGACTTCCAAAATGTTATGTTCTTATGAATATGATGTGATTGATATTTCTTTTGTTTACCCTTACTGAGCATTTGAGGTCACCATTTTGTATGTTTTATTTTCCCAGTTCAGGAAGAAGGTTATTATGTATAATATACCCAAAAGGGACTCTAGATATGATGAAATAAATTGGAGGAAAAGTAGATGCTTTATGAACCAGTTGTTTATGTTTCCCAGTTTCTAAAGACACTATAGCTATACGGTCCTTTCTTGGTTTTGTTATATGTTATAATAAGTGTGATTCAATTCTGAAGTAATAACAATGTATGTAAATTATGGGCTGTTATATATATGATACTTTAGTTTATCATGGTCATTTGGATATAGGAGGTGAGGAGAGAAAAATAAAAGTGAATAACTTGAAAATAAAAGAAAAGGTGAGAGATCCCTTATGAAAATTCGGCAGCCGAACGACGTCGCTTAAAATTTCATAAAATGAAATGATGAGAGAAAAAGTTTATCTCAACATATTGAAATAAAAAGTACAGTAATAATAACACATAAAATCAAACCCCAAAATATGAGAATATAAAATCAAATAGATAATATAAAGGAAGTGTCGACTAAAAGAAGAGAATGAAGGATTCTCTTACCTTGTAGAGTAACTCCTAGATCATGATGGATGTGACCTTGGGGGATTAAGGACACATTTGTAGGACTCCTAGGGAGGTAATAACACTAGAGATTCTAGGATATTGAGTTCTAGTGAAATAAAACAGAGGGGGGTGTGTGGGTATTTATAGTAATTAAGAGAGAGTTTTTTAATAATTAAAAGGGACACCTCGTTAGTGGTCTTTGAAAAACCATGGGCTTTCCCATGGTATTTGCCTATGGTTTAAGCCATTTGGGACCCATCATGTCATAATATACTGTACAAAAAGTCTACCAGACCATTATATGAATTATTACATCATTATGATGTCATTAAACTACCGAAAACTCAAATCTGTATTTTTACTATTCACGAAAAATTCCAGTATTTTAGAAAAATCCCAAAAATTCACCCTAACCATTTTTAGACATGTAGAATTCAAAAATGAACTCCATTTTTTGAAAAATAGTTTTTAAGTATTTTTAATTTAATTTTTCAAATAAAATCAAAGTTAATTAAAAAAATAACAGTTTAAAGGTATAATTAGTTTTGTATTAAATTGAAAAATTAATTAACTTCTCATTATCTTATTACCTTAAGAAAAGAAAAAATTGTCATTATTTACTATTTATAAGGGTCAAATTACTATTCATATTACTATTCATAAGAGTATGTTACTATTCATCGAAAAATCATGTTGGTTCTATCAGACTCCAAACGACTTACTGGTCACAACTCTAGATGACTGGTTTTGAAATTCAAAACATAGAAGTGGAAAATTTATGTTTAATGGATATCATATAACTTTCTCCTATAATATTTTGTTTCACAAAAGACATAATGCTTGATGAAATATAATCTATCAAATGAATAGAAAGTATTTAATAGAAACATACCATAAACTATGTAGGGTCTTATATTATTCCCTCCTTCAGAAATTTCGTCGTAGAAATTTTATGTATAAAGCCCACCAAAAATATGTGGGTGGTTATTCTTCATGAAATCCTCTGTTTCCCATGTTTCTTCCTCCATATTTTGGTTTCTCCAAATAACCTTTACTATATGAGTTGTCTGATTACTCAATACCTGCTCTCTTGTGTAAATAATCTTGATCAGCTTTTCACAGTTTGAAAAATCAGGTTCCAGTTTTATTTCTTCATATATGAGTACATGATTTGGGTCTGGTATGTATTTTTTTAACAATGAAACGTGGAACACATCATGAACTCTGGAGAGATTTGGTGGCATCGCTAAATGGTAAGCTACAACTCTGATTTTTTCTAGAATTTCAAATGTTCTGATGTACTTGGGGTTTAGTTTCCCTTTCTTACTGAACCTTAAGACACCCTTCCATGGAGATAATTTCAGAAATACATGATCTCCCACTCGTCATTCCAATTCCTTTCTCCGGTTCTCAGCATAATTCTTCTTCCTACTTTAGGCTACTTTAATATGGGCTTGTATTTTCTTCACCTTTGTCGTGGTATCTTTAATAAGTTCTAGGCCTATAAGTTTCCTCTCACCAAATTCGTCCCAACAAGTAGGAGTTCAACATCTCTTTCCATATAATGCTTTATATGGATCCATTTGAATAATAGAGTGGAAACTATTGTTTTAGGAAAATTTCATCAATGGAAGGTACTGGTCCCACATACCTTGGAAGTCAAGAGAGCATGACCTCATCATTTCTTCTAAAGATTGAATAGTCCTTTCATACTGCCCATCGGTTTGGGGGTGATAAGCAGTACTCATACGAAGCTCATTATTCAAAGCTTTCTGGAGACTTTTCCAGAATTTTGATGTAAATTGGGGATCTTGATCAGATAAAATTGATAGAGGTGCACCATTAAGTCTTAAAACATAATTAATATAAATTATTTCCATGTACTCAAGTGGAAAGTCCTCTCTTATAGGAAGGAAAGGTGTTGATTTCGTGAGGCGATCAACAACTATCCATATTGCATCATTCCTTCTAGTAGTCCTTGGTAGTCCAGTTATAAAATCCATCATAATGTTATCCCACTTTCACGTAGGAATAGGTAAAGGTTGTATCACGCCTTTGAGATGTTGTCTCTCTGCTTTCACTTGTTGACAAACTAGACACCTTGACATGTAGTAATCAATTTCCCGCTTCATATTATCCCACCAAAACTATTTCTTCAGATCTCTATACATCCTGGTGCTACCCGGGTGTATAGAGAAATTTGAGATATGGGAATCATCTAATAGTTCTTTTTATGCTCAGGTACTGATGGAACACATAACCTCTTCCCAAATTTTAGAACTCTTTTATCATACACGAAGTTATCCAGTATCCCATCCTTGACAGCATTAATTTTCTTATTCAGATTCTCATCATCAGATTGAGAGCTTTTTATATTCTCTAATGATGATGGTTTAGATATCATTTGAAAGAGGAAAGATGTTTCCCTTTCATTAACAATTCCCATATCTATCTTTAGTAGATCAAAAAATATAGGATCTCTATCAATCTTTATTTGAGTCAAAAGTCCATGATCCTTCCAACTTAATGCATCTTCCACCTTATTCACCTTTCCTGGGTGGTAGTTTATTGAACAATCATAATATTTGAGTAACTCGAGCCATATCATTTCACTCATCTTGAGTTCTTTTTGTGTGAAAATATATTTCAAACTCCTGTGGTCCGTATAAATATCACATATTTCTCTGTAGAGATAATGTCTCCATATTTTCAGAGCAAATATTACAACTACTAACTCAAGATCATGAGTTGGATAATTTTTCTCATGGGTATTCAACTGTCTTGATGCATAAGCAATAACTTTGTCATTTTTCATAAGGACGCAACCCTGCCCATTCTTTGATGCATCGCTGTATATCACAAATCCATCACTTTCAGATGGAAGAGTCAAAATTGGATCATTGATCAATCATCTTTTCAATTCTTCGAAGCATTCTGTATATTATTTTGTCCACACAAACTTTACTCCTTTACATGTGAGCTTGGTTAGAGGGTTATCCAGTTGGGTGAAATTCTAAACGAAATTATGATAGTAACCTACTAAGACAATAAAACTGTGTACCTCAGTTAAGATTGTTGGCGTGAGGTATTCTTGGATTGCCTTTGTCTTTATAGGATCAACTAGGATTCCATCCTTAGATATAATATGACCTAGAAAAGAAACTAATTGAATCCAGAATCCGCACTTGCTAAACTTCCCATATAATTTATTTCTTATAAGAGTTCTCATAATAACCCTCAAGTGATTCTCATGGTCTTCATAGCTTTTTGATTATACGAGGATATCATCGATGAATACCACAAGCAAGTTATCAAGATATTCCTTGAACACTCTATTCATTAAATCCATGAAAACAGAGGGTGAATTTTTCAGTCCAAAAGGCATCACAGTAAATTTGTAATGCCCATACCTAGTCTGAAATGTTGTCTTAGGAATATCTTCCTTCCACACATGCAACTGATGATATCTGGATAGAAGCTCAATTTTAAATATGTATTAAGATAGATGAATTTGATCAAATAAATCATCAATCCAGGGAAGAGGATACTTATTCTTTATTGCAATAGCATTGATTTCCCTATAATCAATGCAAATCCTCAGGGATCCATCTTTCTTCATAAAAAATAGGACGGTGGCTCTCCATGGAGAATCACTAGGTCTAATACATATTTTTTCACTCAAATACTATAGTTGTTTATTTAGGTCTACTAATTGCATAGTGACCATTCTATAGGGAGTTTTTGATATAGTTCTTTCATAAGGAATTAAATCAATAGAGAACTCAACTTTTCGTTCTGAAAGATGTCTAGGTAAATCCTCTGAAAATACATCAATGTACTCTTCCACTATGTGAACAACTTCAATTTGAAGATTTCTTTCCTCGACCATAGATATTGGTTTAACTTCCTCTCCATGTATTGCATTCAGTATAGCTACTGGGGGTGGTTCTAAATAAGAATCAGGTGGTGAAGTTTCTACACTAAAGAAAAGGGATTCTACACCATTTCCAAAAATTGTTACTTCCTTATTCTTACAATAAATCTTCGCATAATATTTTTTCATCCAATCCATACCAAGAATTATATAAAATTTAGTCATTGGTATGATTATAAGGTTAGAAAATAAAAAAATTTGGTGTCTGGAGGGGGACTAGTCGACATGCCTTTGTTGCAATGATACATTCCGTGGGAGTTTTGACCGACAACTCCTTTATTAAATCAAATTGTACATATCTAATTTTCATGGAAAACTAGGAAGATATAAATGAATGCAATGATCCAGAATCAAATAAATTGTTGGCTAAGTTTGAGGAAACAATTAATGTACCTGACACCACGTCATTAGAAATTTCAACCTTTGTGGTTGTAATCGCATAAGCTCTCCCTTGTTCTCTTGGCTTTTTCCGAGGCATGTTTCCTTGGCTCTTAGGACACACATTTTCATAGTGTCCCATATCTCTGCAATTGTAGCATTGAATATTATTGAATTGTTTCTTCTCTTTGCATTCATTAGATCAAGGACACCTTTCTCCATAGTTATAGCAGAATCACATGCCTTTCAAGCATTTCCTGAGATGATTATTTCCTCTTTTCTCACATAATGGGAATAACTTTATTCCCTTTCTCTTCTTTGGTGCTTCTCGTTTTCCTTTGTTATCAAAGTACTGCTTCTTATATTGGTTTCCTTTGATAGGATTTAATCTAGAAATTCCCTCTTTATTTTTATGGAACATGATACAATTTCATCATATGATAAAAATTATTGAGAAGCCAATTCCCTTCAAAGACTTGGGTTAAGAATTTCAAATAAATAGTCAATATTGTCTACCGAGTCACATACGTAATCTATGGCATACCTAGCTAACCTTGTAAAAGTAGCCTCATACTCTGCAACACTGTCTTCTTCCATTTGTTTTAAGCTAATGAATTTCCTCTTCATTTTAGTTTTTTGCTCACGCGGTAAATTTTTTTCAAAGAATATTTACATAAAAGTACTCCATTCCATATCTTCTATTTCTTCTTCCTCTGTGGTATTCTGAATCAAGGACCACCATTGATCAACATCTCCCTTGAGATAATATACTACTAGTACTACCTTTTCATTTTCATTGCATCTTAATTCCATGAATATCATTTCAAGGGACATGATCCATTGCTTAGCAACCACTGGGTTAGTAGTCCCGCTAAAAGATGGGGGCTTCTACCACATGAAACGATCTAACACAGGTGTGGAATGATTATTCGTTATGACCTGAGTAAGTTGCCCCAATATGGTCATGATATGATCTTCTCCAACATTGACGGTGTTGAATTGCTCAGTATAGAGATCCCCACCTTGACCACGAGTATTGATTCCCCTTCTTCCATTAGACGCCATTTATAAATAATGGGATACACTAGATTAGTTTATGAATCTCAAATAGAAAATCACTCAACATAGATTGAAATTTTAGGCATATCTAATCTTATAAACCTGGTTTCTCTGAGAAAAATTTACATTAAACTCCTTCATAATAGATTGTAAAGAAAATGCGAATTATCCTAAGCATATCCCCCGAGAGTGTCATAACAAAGAGTGAAACAAGTCTCATTGGTGTGTACTAGTTCATGTTAGAGTCTAGCTTAAAGCGGTGTTTTCAGGTTTTACCCTTAGATACATATGTTCCAGAGCAGCCTCTATCTGCTCATATCCAGACATGGATGTATTGCTTAAAATATCCACATAATCTATTCCTTACCAAAATACCAGGATGTTCTTGTATTTTTATCCTCAAATACTACCTTAGGGCTTTGTTCCCTACTATACATTTCCTACTCTTGTTTCAAAGTTTTCTACTAAACTTATTTTGATACCAATTGTAACTCCCTGACCCCTCTAAACTGGAGACGGTGCATTAATTGTGATATTGGCATGGTTATATGGAATGAAAATCCTGAAGGAATGATCAGTTTACTAGTCTTGAAGAAAATAGATACAATAACGTAACTAAAATTACATTGGAGAAGGTTACAAAATATAATACATAACAAAAACTAAAAACTGATTCGACAAGAACCCAATAAATGATATCCTCTTCACCACATATTAAAGTTATACAATTAAACGAGTGAGCTCAAAATATCAGTAAGGGATACAAATATCAGAAGCATGAATCAATAATAACTGAATCATAAACAAATATGGCATGGTGAATAAATGAAAAACACACTCCATTAATAAACTGAGAAAGGTCCTGCATCCATAGATTTTTTCATAGTGAAAAACTGATGGATAGTAATGCCTGAAAATGAATAAAGAGAATGGTTATTAATTGTATGTAATGTATCTGCAACATGATACCATACTACCATTAAAAAAATTTAGTTCTGTTGGTAGAAACCCATATGATTTTTGGAAACAAACTCGAAGGGTTTGTCGCAAACTGATTTGTCTCATGAGACATACCGATGGATCGAGGGGATATAGTGGGCCCCACCCACCACTAAATGACCAAATAATTATTTATACATTTATTCAATAAAATAGAAATGTGCCTTTTCAATATCCATATAGAGTAGAGTATACTAATTTAACAATATTTCCATAGTTAAAAGAACTTTCCAAATAAACACCTTATGTAAAATGGAATATAGTTTAGAAAAAAAACCTATACATGATATGAGATTATGGAAATTTAAAATGAATATAATTTATAATATTATGTTATCTCAAATGGGTATTAGGTACACCACATAAGGATTATTATATGCACAATACAGAGTTAGTCACAACAAAAGAGTAGTTGAGACAAAGTCTCTTACCACAATGTAATCGGTTGAATCATATGAATAGAACTTAATAACCCTCAAACAAATCATTTAATAACATGAATATAAATATAATCATGTTATTATATATCAAATGGAAGTACACATATACCACATAAAATAAATAAGTGGAAAACAATAAAAATCACATAAAAATGGATGTGAGATGAGAAACCCCTTACCTTATGCTCGAGTGTGTTCATAGTTTGTTTTAATGACCTGAATAATAGAATTTATCTTCATTAATTAATAACTCCAGAACCTCCAATACACATAATTGATTTATTATAAACTTATTAGTTTCATTCATGGCCCTTTTAGGGGTTTAATATGTCCAATTTTCTTGTTTTGGAAGCATTTTCTTCCTTAGTTTTCATTATTCATTTTCATGTTTTCAAAACTGGAATTTCATTTAAAATGTGGTTAAACCTCCATAATTGTTAATATATATCTTATTAATGACATTAAAGAGATATAAATTATTTTGGGTTATATTCCATGATGATGATTAATTAGTTAAAAGTTTATTACAAATATTCAGATTAACGTGGCTATTTTGTTCATAATGAACTTTTTTTGGTATTATTATCTTATATTATGAGTGTATAAGGATTATAGAACATTAATGAGATGAAATAAATATGTTCTTATCTGTTTCATCCATTAAAATTGTTTCATGACTAGTAATTATGGAGAAAGTGAAGAACGAAACTCCGTCATCCACAAAGGTTATAAATTGGAACCTCATGGATGTTGATTTCATTTATAAAAATAAAACGGAGGGAGTAAGGATATTGATGATAGTTATTCCATAAACATGATATAATTCCTGAATATAGATGATACTAAATTTTATCATGGTTATTTTTATAGAGGAGGTGAGGAGAGAAAAATAAAAGATATGAACTTGAAAATAAAAGAAAAGGTGAGAGATCCCTTATGAAAATTTGGCAGCCTAACAACGTCGCTTAAAGTTTCATAAAATGAAATGATGGGAGAAAAAGGGTATCTCGTCATATTGAAATAAAAATGAAATTAATAAGAACACGTAAAATTAATCCCCAACATATAATAATAGAAAATCAAATAGATAACATAAAGGAAGTGTCGGCTAAAAGAATCGAATGAATGATTCCCTTACCTTGTTGAGTAACTCCTAGATCATGAAGGATGAGACCTTGGGGGATTAATAACACCTTGGGAGGACTCCTACGGAGTTAATAACACCATATATTCTAGGATATTGTGGTTGGAATGAAAGAAAATGAAGGGGTGAGTGGGTATTTATAATAATTAAGAGAGAGTTTATTGTTAATTAAAAGGGACACCTCGTTATGGTTTTCGTAAAACCAAGGGATTTACCACTATATTTTCCCATGGTTTAATCCATTTGGGACACCACATATTATAAGATAATATACACAAGTCGAACATCCCTTTATATTTATTATTACATCATTATGATGTCATTAAACTATCGAAAACTCAAATCTATATTTTTACTATTCACGAAAAATTCATGTATTTTAGAAAAATCCCAAAAATTCACCCTAACAATTTTTCAACGTGTAGAATTAAAAAATGAACTCAATTTTTTGAATATAATTTTCTAATTATTTTTAATTTAATTTTTATATAAAATCAAACTTAATTCGAAAATAACAATTTAAAGGTATAATTAGTTTTGTATTACATTGAAAATTTAATTAACTTCTCATTATATTGATACCTTAAGAAAATAAAATCTTATAATTAATTACTATTTATAAGGTTAATATTACTATTGATATTACTATTCATAAGGGTATGTTACTATTCATCAAAAAATCATGTTGGTTCTATCCGACTCAAAACTACTAACTGGTCACAACTTTAGATGACTATTTTTCGAAATTCAAAACATAGAAGTCGAAAATTTATGTTTAATGGACAGCAAATAACTTTCTCCAAAAAAATTTTGTTTCAAAAAATAATTAGTGCTTCATGAAATATGGGCTATCTAATGAATAGAATGTATTTAAGAGCAACATACCACAAAATTTTTGGGGTGTTATACCCATGAACCAATTTGATTAGTACAGCCATCCCTTATGAATAAAAAGGGGTATATATCTCCTTTATGAATAAAAATTAGGACATGTTCACTTGGAACTTAACAGAAATTCTAGTCCTTGATCCCAAAGTGGAAACCCACCACCTTGTCTTTCTACAGGACCATCGGGGCTATAATCATGTATCCAGAAGGACACATCAAACTGATGGTGCCAAAATTAAAGTTGAAGTTGACAAGATCACCAAGGCTAACATCATTTGGGAGGTCCAATATCCAACATGGCTATTCAATATAGTTCTTTTTAAGAAAAATAATAGAAGATCAGAGTCTTCATCGATTTCATAAATATCAACTAGTACTGTTTTAATGATGATTTCACAATCTCAATCACTGAATTAGAAATTGTTGAAAGGGACAAATATCAGGAACCCTCTTTGATAAACTAATATTTGGAGTATAATAAAATATGAATGAACTAAGAATATTAATAATGACCCACATTTAGATCCCCCTAAGGAGTATTTTAAAATCAAGTAATGCCCTTTGGATTGAAGAATGTCAGTTCTACATATCAACAGTCCATGCATCACATATTCAAACCCTTCCTAAGGAATTTTGATGAATGTTGCATCAATGATCTGGTAGTTAAATATAAATAACTTTCTGACCACCTAGATGATCTTGAAATCATCTTAAAAAAATATGACATCACATCCTAAAAATGAATCCCTCAAAATGTGCTTTCAGCATTACCTTAAAGAAATTTCTCATGTTTATCATACACCATCATGACATTGAATTCTTCCCAAATAAAAAAATGATATCCTTAGCATGTCACCTCCTTGAAACCTTAGAGATTTATAAGAACATTAAGGAAAATTTATCTTTATTTGATTCTTTATAGCTAACCTTAATGGAAAATGTTTTCCCTTCTCTAGTTTGATGAAAGAAGGGGTTACATATCAGTGGACTATTGATTATAAAAAATCATTAGACATTATATATAATAATCTCTTAAGTCCACCAGTGTTGAATCCTCCTATCGAATGAAGACCACTCATTTTATATTTAATACCCTTAAAAGGGTCATCGGGTTCCTTACTCATGAAAAAAAAATGACGTTGTTAGTGAAAATAGCCTTCATTACCTTAGTTGAACCATAATCAATGTTGATACTCATTATTCAAATATCAAGAAAATCTATATGACACTTATCTTTTTAGTATAGAAACTGTGGCACTGCCTGAAATATCCCGAGGTTTTTTTGGCCTCTCATAGAAACTCACTCAAGTATATTATCAGTCATCCAATGTTTATTGGGCGTCTATCACAGTGGTTGGTCATCCTACGATAGTTTGACATCCATTTTGTTAATTAGAAAGTGGTGAAATGTGAGTAATTATTATTCCTTCTAGTAGAACATATTTCTATTAAAATGACATCACTAGATACTGAACATCCTGATAGAGATATATTCTATCTTCAATAGGTCCCTTTGATATGGGAGATGTATTTTGATGGTGCATCCAGAATCCCCATAGAGAAGAGGATGGAAGACATTATGTTCAACAATGTTGGGTTGGGAGTCATCCTCATTTCCCTAGAAAGGGTAGTCCTACCTTAATCCTTGTTTTCAGAATGATTTATGAACAATGAGTTGGAATATCAGGCTCTCATTATAGGGATAGATCTAGCACTTCAGGTATAAGTAAATCAATTGAAGATAAAAGGCAATTCAGAATTGGTCATTAAGCAGGTCAACGGTGATTATTCCATAAAAAGGAAGATATAATCCCACTGTTAAACCATGTATGATGACTAATAGTGTAATTACCTTTAGAAATATAATTGAATCATATCCCACACTTGAAAAATTCCTAGACATATGTCTTGTAAAATGCAGCCACAACTCGCGTAGTTCTAGACCTAGATAAAATAGTCATCAGTTTTGGGAACCACCAGATGGTCTCAGATTTTGTTCGAACCAACATAGAGTAGATTGATGAAGTTTTTCTCATCCCTAAACTATATAATCCTACCACCATCTAGATGATACCCATTATATACTACCTTTAAAATGGAGAAATATCACTGGGTAGAGCTAAGAAAGAGAGAATTTAGAGGTGAGCAGTTAACTTAGTTTTATATGATGGAACGAATCATCAAAATGTTCCCTATAAGTGAGGTATTGATGGGGTACTTCTTAGGTGAATTGATGGAGAATAGACCATTATTGGCATAAAGGAATTTCACATCAGATCTTGTGGTCCCATTAGTTAGGGTTGAAGCTTTTCCATCAAATTTGAAGTCTAGGGTACTACTATCCCACTATAACATGGTATTATACAAAGTTTTCCAAAAAGTTTGATTCCTTCTTGTTTCATAAAAACTTCATTGACCAACCGCTGGAGTTTCTACAAATAGATAAATACTCCTTTACATTTTTTGTGTGGGGGATGGATATCGTGGTACCATATCCTCCCACTACAGCCAAGAAGTACAAGTACATTCTCAATGCAACTAAATTATTATCAAAGTAGGATAAAGTTATAGCCCTCAAAGAAGTCGAAGCAAATAACATTGATAGATTTGTGAAATCCAACATCATTACCAAATTTGGTGTCCCTCATACAATACTGATAGAAAATGGAACCAATTTATTTTGTGCTGAGTCAAAGAGGCTATATCAGGAGTATAATATCAAGTCCAAATATTCATGCTACTACCATGAAATGAATAATAGAAGGATGTAGGACTTAAACAATACCCTATAAAATATACTCTATAAGATGGTAGATAAGGATAAAAATTGATGGTCGGACAAACTCCTACATGACTTTTGGGATTACCGGACCATGAACCACAACAACACACATGCGACCCCACACTCACTAGTATACAAGATAGAGGAGGTCCTACCCATCGAGGATCAATTTTCATCACTCTAAATTTCCATTTCTGTTTAGTTATCCATATATGAGGAATCTCAGAAATGGTTGGATGAATTGGATCTACGTGATAAGAATAGATTTCATACCTTTCACAACTTGGAATCCCACCAAAACTAGATATTGTGAGCCTTTAACAAAAAAATTTCATTTGATCTCTCCTCAAGGTAGAGATGGTATTGGCCCACAGGACTCTGATGATACCTAAAAAAGAAACCTCCAAAGATAGATCCAAAATGGGAGGTACCTTATGACGTACACAAATTCTACTTCAATGGATCCTATTCTTTGATCTCGATGGATGGACTGCTTACCATGGCCCCTACCAATGAAAGGTTTCTAATGAAATACATCACATGATAAAATATCTTTTTTCTCCATAGCATGATGTTAAATTTCATACCTGGTATTTATCACATGAACTCAAAAAATAGGGTGTGACACATCAACCATGTCACAAGACAATAAAATGCGTGACACAAATGTCCACGCCGTAAGATGTTAAATGGTATAGAATCCTCATCCATAACACATGATGTTAAACTATGAAAATATTTTCTGAATACATGATGTTGAAATACATGTGAATTGTCATCTCACTGACGGTTCACCACACCTTTCCAAGATCTATGTGAAAGGAAGATGAAATTCCCCATTCCCTATATGAGAGTTAGATCTACATAGGAAATCTCTTCATCCAAGAATTATGTGTTGATTGATTTTTATCATAGTAGGATATTTAGTGATTCCAGGATCTATAATATTGGACCCATCCACTATACTAATTTCCTTCCATGTTGGGTGATAGAAGTCCTCCCCATAATACATTAAATTTCACAACTAACATCCTCACCATGTGACATTAAACTGTATGGTTACTCAAGAAATATATATGTCTTAATTATCATGTAAATGAGATACATAGTGACACCCAAAACCTATGTCATATCCCTATATATGAAATAAATAAAATGAATCCTCCCTTTAAAACAGACAAAACTAATTCAGGGAACTCCCCCAAGGGTTCTGTCATTTATGGATCAATTACAAGGAAAATGACCTCTCTCGGTACACAAGCCAAATTTATGTAGGGAATAGTTCCAATAACTACGTGTGGATTGATTATTATACACATAGGATACATAGTGGAACATTTATCTCTAATATCGATTCTAGAAACAACAACCAATACCATCAAAAAAAGTGTCCCCTCCCAACATATAGGTCAGAACTCCACAGGGAGTCTTTCAAAACTATGTATGGCTCAATTTCTCTCATCATAGGATATGTAGTGACATAAAGATCCCCAATATTAGGTCCATCCACAATAATCAATTGGATATATTCCCCCTTTTCATGTGGATCATACCTGTGTGGATTGTTTTCTATTCATAAATGCATTAAGCTTGATTTCTGTCATCGTGGGATATGTAGTGACGCCCGAATCTCCAATTTCAAGCCCAACCATAACCAGTCAAAAAATGAAACATCCCTATGTATAGACCAAATATACAAAAGGATATAGTTCCAAAACTATGTGTGAATTTATTCTCACTCTAATGAGATACGTAGAAACACTTGGATCTTATATCTGGGTTCATCCACCATGAAATTAAAATGCTCATATCCTTTATTTTTATCACCTCTATGTGGTGGAATAAATCTTTACCACCCCTTGTTTATCACACCAAACATATCTCACATGGGATTAGTATTTTCATTAAAGGAAACCCTACATGATCAAGGAATATCAATTCATGTTAGGGTTACTATAGTTCTAGTTAAACGATCGTAAAGGTACACCAGATATACTTACTACGTGACATTAAACTACATGTTTGACACAAGTTTAAGAACTATATCTATCTTAATTTCTTCAATCATAGGATAAATTATGATTCCTCTATATTTAGTCTTAGTTCCAACCACAATATTCCCTCTACACATTGGGGAACCTATGTCATTCCCACATGACGTTAAACTGCATGGCTAGTGTCCTTGACACATGAAAATAAACTACATGGTACCTTAAGAACTACATTTGGATTAATTCTCAATTTAACTAAATATGTAGTGATTCTTAAACCTCATGTCCTAGTCCCATACATGGGGTAAATAAAAAATAATGTTCCCTTGTCCTATATAAAAACAATGGTCTATGCATTAGATCTTATATTTGTGTTCCCTCATTCAGGGATCTATCAAAGAAATAGAAATATCTCCTTATATATGAGTCCGATATATGTAGGGATATTAACACTACATGGATAATCTTGGTGTGAATTCCTCTTATATACTGATACATACTCAATCTATTTATCATACTTTGTGTCCTAGAAAAATTAAAATCTAAAAAAACTTTTCATATACATCAGAAAGAAAGTTATAATATTCCCCAGTTTTTCATGCATAAGTTGCCCAAAAAAAAGGTCTATCAACCAAAGGAAAATTCCTCCTCAGGTGAAACCTCTTTTATATCCATAATCCCCAATTCAATTCTTTCCCATATCATTTCTACTTATCTAAGAACCCCCAGAATCATGGTTTACATTTTTCTTCCCCCTGATGTTTGAGGCATGTCAGAACATCCTGGCCTAATGAGACATTTATTGCACATTGTTTTAATGAAATAATGGTCCTATCCATATGAACTAAAACTGAAAGACCCCATTTTATCCTTACCATGTTACATTAAACGTCATGGTTGATTACTCATCACAGGACAAAAAACTGTGCAATTTTGAAGAACTATACCTGGCTTGATTTTTATTATCATATGATATATAGTGATACCTGGATATTAAAATATGGGTCCATCCAAAACATAAGAATTTATATAATTTTCAAATATATGGGTCCAACCTTTATAGGGAACATTCCCACCAAAACTACGTATGGCATGATCATCCCTTTAACTAGATATGTAGTGACACTCAGATCCTACAACCTGGTCCCACAACAATAACAATGAAGAATGTTTCCACCAATCTCTTATACCATAGCTATATCTATATAAAAAGGTCCAATACATGTATCTTCTTGCTCGTGATCCCGTATTCAAAAAACAAATTCCCCTTCCGCACACATGAGTACGATCAAAATGTGGGGAAACCTCATCAAAACTAGGTGTGGCTTGATTTTCATTTTGATGAGATATGTAGTGATGCCTGGACCTTACATATCAGGACCAACTATAAAAAATCCTTCCTTCATATGTATGGGATAGACTTACATGAGAAAACGTTGTCAACCCATTCTTAGAATTTTGATAAGAAATCATCCTTTCATATTCAGGCACTTTCCTTTCATAAAACCAAACTCTATGTATAAAGAAGTTCGAATATCCATAATCTTTCCTTGTCCATCATAAATAGTGGTTTTTTTTATTGAGGAAACATTTGTTTTAATATTCACAATATGACCCATTTGGCTCTTCATAATTTTTCCACAAAAAGGTCTATAATCATGAAGAAAATTCATCCTTAAAAGAGACCTCCTCTATTTCGGTAATCCCTGATGATGTTTTCATCCCATGTCACTCCTCAGATTCAGAATCCCCCTGATTATATCATTTATTATTCCCTATTCTGGTCTAAATGTGGTCGATAATTCTCAATCAAATCACCACAAAATAGTCATACACTAACTAGCTGGTCAAATCTAAACGTCCTTAAAATTATTGCTCCCAACTTCCTTTCTATATGATGTTAAACTGAATTCAACATCCTTTCCATAATATGTCAAATCATGTGGTCCATATCCTAGATTTATGAAATTAAACTACACTATGATTTAACCCTCCTTTATACAAGACAAATTATTTTAGTGGTGTTCTTTCATTAATGGATAGTGCCATTATAGATTCCCTCATCAATTTCAGACAGTGTTACCTTAACAAACCCTTCTTCTTGGTATTAATAATTCCATGTCTTCATAATGTACCCATCCATTATATGTTGAGGGTTAGTTTCCTGAGGATACCTCTATTTTACTATGTATAATATCCCCACTCGTCTGATCATAAATCTCCCATAAAAGGACCTATCAACCAGAGAAAGATTCTTCCTTATGATAAGCTTATCCCATATCTGTAAACCCCAGAAACATCATTCTATAAGCCACCTTTCAAATATTCTCTATGGTTATGCCTCATGTACTTGTCCCCTATCGTGTCTCGGATACAAAAAAAACATCATCACAAAAAAAACATGGTCTAAAAATACCTCATTCATGTGTAAAAAATATTGGGACATTCTTGGACAAAAAAACTTGTTGGGATCATCCCCCCATAATCCATGGTCAAAGTTGTTCAAGCTAAAACATCAATCGTACTAGTCTTTCATGCAAGACTCTAAAATTCCCACATAAAGAGACATGGTACTCACCATATTAAAAACCCAAAAAGGATACCTTGGGTAAAAGTTGAGTGTCATATCCCTATACCTATGCTTTATATGGTTTAAGAGATAATTGAGAAAAAAAAGAAGAAAACGTAACAAAACTTGTAACATAAAAACCGTCAAAGTGAAGTCTAAGAAAAAGTCAAGACAAGCCAGCTAATCCCACACTACAGTGGACTTTGGAAAAAATGTGGTGATAACCAAAAAAATAGATTAAGAGTCTATAGGTTTTTCTATGTAACCCTATAAATAGCTTAAACTACACTCATTGATTACCTTGTCTTAGAAAAAAATTAGACCATTGCATGGTATTTCATAAAAATGTTATGATTTTGTTATTTGTGGTGATGATTAAGATTGATATTAAATGAGGATACTATTCATGTTACCTAAGATATTATCTTTCAACACATTTCAAATTATTATTTATTGGTATTTTAGGGAAAAATAAAGGATAAGCATTGGAGGGAAAATAAGTTTTCATTTATTCATCTAACGTAAAAAAGTAAAAAACATCCACATTCTAGAGTCTCTCTATAAAAGCAGGACATTCTGGTTTTGAAACCCACTCATTATATTCAGAAAGTCGAATCAGTGCCTGATCTAAATCATCTATGGCTAGGAAGATCTTAAAAAAAGTTGCAGTATGGGCATTAGCACTATCACATAACTCCGCCTCCACCCTCTCAACTTCATCCAATCCTTCCTCCTCATCCTCCTATACTAACTATTTTCCATAATCTATTTCTTCCTTGGTACAATACAATTCTTGCTTGAGATACTCTAATTCATGACTGAGTATCTATAACTCTTGAATAAGTCACTTCACTAAGGTCCTCTACTGTGTGACTTCACCTTGTTTCCTCACAACTATCCCAGCATGCTCAGCAGCTTCATTAAGAAGGATATGCCTAGTTGTGGTAAGGTGGTCCATGGGCTCTACAGCTGAAATCTAAGAGTGGAGTGTGTTATCTTTCCCCTAAACAGAAATCATCTATCTTAATAGGTCATATATGGAATGATAATCAACCCCCCCATATCAATGAAATGAAAACATGAAATATAATTTGGGTATTTTCATTAGTATATTTTCTAGTGGGTCTATGAAATTATCTTCTAAATGTACTTCCATATAGCTTGATAGGAATCAAAAAGGTTTTCAAGAGTCTCCTCATCCAATTAGGAATCACTCTCATATAGTAGAATATATTCATGAATAAGTTCCATCAGAGAGGTTATTGACTTAGTGACCTAGATATGACTCGATTCTGCAATAGATGGCTCCTTTATAATGTCAGCGGGTTGAGATTTCAGAATAATGGTTATATCCAATTAATCTTGTGGAAGTAATCCAAAATCTAGATGATTTAAGTAGTCAATATCTGAATTTTTAAAAGGAAGAAATAGTTGTAAAGGAGGAGAACACATCTTCATTTTTTGAAACACTGGTATCCCTAACCACCATTGTTTCATCAAATTGAAAAATGGATATATATCCTCTGTCTGTAGGTTGACTTCAGGTTCTTCCAAAGACACCCATGGTGCAGGTTCATGCCCAGCCAAGTATGTGGCCTCTAAAATATTTCTCATTCTTACTAATCTTTCGGGTAAAACCATTACAAAACTAGGGGTGATGGTTAATTATGGATCACCTAGAGCTTGAGTTTTTACCTCCATATTTTTTCTATCTGTAGCAATAGGATCAACATGCTCAATAGAAGTATCACCCATTTAAGGACCTTCTCTCAATGGGGTAGAGGTTTTTTGACGAGGAGGGGTTGACCTTCTAGGGCTCGGAACCTCCAAGATGTCTTCATCTGATCATGGTTCTTCATCTAACTCAATTATAACCATCAGTGATATCTCGTTCGTCTATGAGGAATAAGGGGATACAGTCCCCTGAGTGGTTGTTTCCTATTGACTAATCAGACCTTCACCAATTCATGTGTGAGATAATTAATCCTCATATGAAAAAACATATTAATATAGTTGAGTAAATATATTTAAAAACCACCTATTATCCTATACCAAATATGTATCATAATCTTTCATGTTTGCTAATACTTCATGGTATTCTATGGAGATGATCCCCAGAGAGGAAAATGGGTGGTACATGGGGGTATAAATGCTCCTACGGTAAATGAAATAACCACCTCCATATGATCTATTGCACTGGGAGAGCCTTCTATGGTGTCTTCTACATCAGAAGGAATGATCTCCCCAATAGTTGTACCCCCTGTAGTGTACTCTGAGAATGGAATATGTGCCTAGATCTACTTAGGATTATATAAGTACAAGGATTAGGTATTCAAGGTAAAAATGATGATAAGAATGTGAGTTGATAAAAAAACCATATTACCTTTTTATTGACATCATATCACCCCACCATGGCTATCACCATATCCTCTACTCAGAAGAACCGGTAAATATTGTCCTTTTATGAGTGAATGTAGGTTCCCATATCTTCTAAATATATACCCACTTAATAAGGATCATCTCAAGAAGACATTCATGTGGGGGAGGTGATCATCCCAAATCTTGTAAGATCAAGGTTCTCTTCCTGAAGTGTTTCCCATATTTCTTAAGCATGTTTGATTTCTCTCTAGGTATCTCATGCATTATAAGTATCTTGGAAGTTTGTAGTGATAGGAATGGCTAATGCTAGAGTATCTTCCTGGGGGAGTGGCATTAGTTCCATCCACTACACCTGATTTCTTAGAGCCTCAACTGCCCAGGGACCCTATATGGATGGGCACTTACTAGAACCCATCTAGGAAGAAGAAACTTCCTCAAACCTAGTTGAAATAGGAAGTCAGCTTCATCATCCCACTCATAGGAGTTACTCTCATCCTCTTCATCATAATTGACCTCATGCCTCACCATTACGAGAACTCGTGAGGTATATCTACTACAATTATATAGTGAATGGATGGAGTCATCAAGATATCAAAGATATACTTCCACCATCTGAGGTTCATCTGTGTAAGAGATGGTTTCAGGTGCTGATATATATATCCATATCCATGCAATATAACCTTTTTATCATATATAAAGCATCATATATCTCTATCTGAATAGTAATTCCTAAAATTATCCCATTGCCTCAAGGATGTTGGGTAAGTGGCATCATGAGGAACAAATATTGAAGCCTAATAAGTAGTTCCAACAACTTGGAAAGTTTAACCCTATAGTCTCAACATCTTCCTTGGGGTTTTGGAGACAAGATATTTTCGTGGATTCTTCCCAAGCCTATAATGTCTAACTATTTTACTTCGATCCCCTTCTTCCTCAGACACCGGTTGACTTGTGACAATAGAAACCAGTTTTTCTAATTGATCATTGGGGTATGATCCATTCCAATCCTTTTCATAAGTCTTGGTAAGTAAAATCTAATGACCTATAATAGGAGAGATCCTAATCTGGCACATCATTTCTTCTTGAGTAAACAGTATCTAGAGTTTTTGAGACATCATTAATTTTTTTTCTATGTGTGCACTATTGGTGTTTAGGGGACACCTCATCTGAATACAGAATAATTGATGTCAAAAAATTTAGGGTGCATACCCCTCACATATAAGCTACCCATAAATCCAAACCATTAATATTACCTCTTTAATAATAAATGAGATACCCTCGCCTGATATGATCCCTCGATGCATCATTTATAAATGTATTGGTGGGGGATTCTAAGGAATATATGTGAAACAAATCTGATAGTTGAGTTGATGCATTGTTCCATTCTCTTTCAAATCCAGTTGGATCACCCCACTTATGTTATGAAGGTATGGTAAGAATTTATCTTCTAGGATATGTTGACTATTGATGAATCTATAACCTCTCGTATGGGATGCTACCCAGCCCCAAATAACTTAGAAGGGGTTCGCTAGCTGATATGGTGACTTCTACTTACATATGTGTCCCAAAAATGGTATATATTGGACAACACTGGGATAGTGAGTTTAATACGCCTTATGGAGGCCAATGGAGCCACCATTACAAAATTCATGACTCTGACCTCAACACCTGAATCATACATCGATAGTAACTAGCCACTAAGTAATATGGCCGGAAGGGCTACAAATTGAAATAGCCAGACAATGTCAAGGATGATCTTACAACCCCAATCAGTGAGCTAAACCTCCTCAAGTTAGGGACAATATGAACTAATATGCCTTTAAGTATCAAGATTCGAGCATGTCATTGGACTTCTAGAATAGGGATCATGACCACTTATCATGGTAAAATCCTAAATCCAATCAGAAAATGGAATGTCCTAATTTGGGTGAGGTCCTCCCTTTAAAATATCTTTTTCATTATTAATAAGCTTCTTGGAAAGAGGAGTTTTACTCTCTATATCATTATAATATAAAGAGGGTGGAATAAATACATGTCACCCATAATTGGAACTCCATTGATCATTCGATCATCCTAGAGACTAATTCTAACCTCACCATGTACCAGATGAAAGGTATTAGTGTCCAGAATGCATATTCTAGGGAACTGTGGGATAGGGGTTCAGTTAAAATGAGAGTAGGTCTACGATACCTAGATGTCCTCATACAGACCGATGGCCTTAAATTCAGTTTCAAATTCCTAGTAACGTTGGCGTATCCAAAAAGGTCACCCCTAGTCTAGGCTAAATGAGCCTCCAGGTCGAAGTTACCATTTTAACAACCACCCTATCTTATCTCCTATCATGTACTTCCCAAATTTTTTTTGATAGAAATGGACATGGATTCTTCTAATGACTAAGGAGCATGATTCAAAATAAATATGGTGAAGGCGTCTTCTCGAATTAATGAACCTTACTATGAGATGTTGTCTTGGGTAATATTTCAATTCTTGATTATCCAGGTCACATGTTGATTTATTGGGTGTGGATATAGGTTTGAAACATCTTATGGTAGCCCAAAACCATAAAGTGGAAGCTTATCTGAGATTGGGTATCCCCTTTGACCCACACTCATAAGACCCACCATAGATTAATGGAATAGGTTTATTTTGATTCTATAAATTTTATCAACATAATCAACCATAGCACTCCTCCTCTTATTCGTAGCATAAATAACATCATCCACAGTGGAAGAAGATTTTGAAGGGTTTTTCCTTTATATATTTTCTGCGAAAAATAAAAATATAAAGCGTTAATCCTAAAAAAAAGTATAAAAATACCTGAATCATTAAGCCTCATACCATCGGCCTATGAAGAATTAGTCCATGAACCATTGGTTGGAGAAATATCAACCTATTTGATTTGCATCTCATGAAGAATTATCCTAAAAACCATCGTCCCATGAACTATCACCCTACGATACACGTAGTTCATGAGTTACTCGGTCCACAGTGGATACATGGATATTTCCAAGGAGTATGGGAATGGCCAGGTAACATGGGATGGATACATAGACATGGATAAGAAGCATGGGTAGGTACCTGAGTGTCTCAGAAACACCATGTGTCCCTATATAGGTAGTGAGTCTTGTATCTATAGGGACATGACTAGGAAATGGGGTTGGATCACATGTCATGTGGGAAGTACCTACACGTCGTATACCCTTTATTTCCTTATGATAATACTTTAATCTCTTGTATCTCTTCCATTTGGACTCGTATTTTTTGTTTGTGAGTATCCTATCCTTAGTGAATTTTCACGTAGAACATGATGGTGGCCTTTGTATTGGATTTTGAGATATTATGAATTATATTTCAAGTCATACACTTCTTTATGGAATTCTTGATGATGGCAGTGATCAATAAATATCACTAGGGGATTTAGAATGGAACCCTCTAGCTGGGTTGGGCATTGGTCCTCTATTTATCTATAGAGTGGCACCCACCAGCTGGGATGTTCATGGGTCCTCTATATATCTCTATAGTGGAACCCTCATATAGTGTAGGTCATGGATCCTCTATATATTCTTATACAAGTGCCCTCCTACCAAGATATGTTATAGGTTCTCTATATATCCACTGACTGGAACCCGCCTATGGAGTTAGGGTATTGGTCCTCAACTACGAGAGTGGTACTCTCCTACTAGGATGGTCATTGGTCCTCTATCTACTACCCAAGTGTCACCCACCTATTGTATGAGTTCATGGGTCCTCAACTTCTCTAGTAAAACCCTCTTCTTGGGCTAGGCATGGGTCCTCTATCAACCATTAGAGTGGCACCCTTCTATCAGGACAGGGCATGGGTCCTCTAGTTATCTACTAAGTGGAAACCTCCTATTGTACCAAGGAATGGGTCCTATACTTTTAGATTGCTCCCCTTGACTATGTGGAATAGTGACAATGTGTGGATTGACTTGGATTTTTTATACTAGGTAGACACACAAGATGTTAGGCATTGATGATGAACTACTGGAACTATTGAAACTATTTTTCTAGGAAAGACTATGACATGGAGATCACATTGTCTCTCATTTTGGCTTACTTGGTTTGATCATATATTTATATAAATATAAATATATCTCTATCCATATAATTGGATCCTTTTTACTCTCTTTCATTAGGTTGATCCATCCACTGTCTATTTATTCCTGTTGTGTCTCTTACTGCTCCCCCTTCAACTTTTGAGGCATCCTTCTGGGTATGTATATACTCACCCCTACATGGGATTTTCCAACATGTTTTGTGACTTATGTAGTCAATGGATAGGTCGAAAATGAATTCATAGGAGCTTAGGGATACTTGGTGAATTGGACCATGTGTGGTGGTCGAAGATTATAGATTAGGAGATAGTTTCTCTCTACACTTTAAATTTCCAGTTTTTTTAGATTGGGACATATTTTGGTTGGATGCGTATTTTTTCCCTTTACTTTTTAGTTTTAAGTATCGTACTCTTATACAGCCTATAGGTTTTCATGATTGGGTTATATTCTAGTTTTTGAATCTTTTTATTATTATTCCTTTGTAATTCTTCATTGATATGGTCGGGATTTTTCATATAAGAACATTAGTTAAAGGTCTCCCATTTATGATATTCCTTTCAGAGCATATCGCCACCCCTTGGACTATGGAGGTGGGCATGTGGTAGTTACGGATCAAGACCAAATTTTGGTTGGGTCTTGATAAGTATTGTGTGTGATTTTACAATCCTAAACTGGATATAATAAATATATAATTATATATATTTTATAAAATAAAATTGGTGTACACAAGAGATAGTGTGATACTCTCTTAAACTCTAGAGAGAGATCAAGATATAAAGATTTCTCTCCCCCCTCCTATCTCAAGTCAACGATAGATCACCAGAGTTCTTCCTATCTTGAGATGAATTTTTCTTTGGTTAACCACAAATAAACACAAGTGATTAGGATTTATTGTGCTAGAAAATGGTGATTATGTAGAACAATTCAAATATTGTGGTGCATGTTTGGATCACCATGAGATAGATTCTTCTCTTTGATCCTACAACACAATTATGGTGTGATGATATTTATTCCACTGGTTATCAATGAAGAAATAATTACATGTTTAGGTAATTCTATAACTGCTTATAAATTAATTATAAATTATATGTGAAGATACTTATCCCATAGTTATGGGGTTTCAATCTATTCAATTAATTTCTATTTTTGTTGGAAATAAAATTTTGATCATTTAAATTAATGATTACATGTGATTTATGAGTAAAATTCATGTTGGTCATATAAGAAAATGATGCTTTCACTGTTCTTGAAACCAACAAGTGGTATCAACAAGAGTCACATGTTTAATTTATAATTATTTATTATTCATTGATTGATTTTATTTGTTTGAATTTTATTTTACTTAAAATTATTCATTTTAATATCTGAAATCAATCAATTTTCTCTTCTTCATTCTTGATAAAAAAACCAGTAACTGGTTAATGATTAAAAATAAAGAATTGCATATAGATTTTTCATCTAGAGGTTCCAAAGGCTCTTTCGGGAGAAAACAAAAGTACATGTTGTGTACTCCTAAAGTAAACACCATGTAGTTTTTCTTATACATCCATATCTTTATCTATTTAGTCATATCCAAAAAAATCAGATCTATGATTTGAATATATTGAATTAGAATGAAAATCCAGACAGATTGGCACATGAAATGTGGAGATACACGATGTGTAGTCTCTTTTTTATGCAGCTGATAAGACATGGAGTCTTAGTGATCTGTGTATTGGATACATGACATAGGGGAAAACCTATGATTAAACTTTGATGTTGTTGTTAGGATTGGTGTCTTGAGACCCAACTATTTTGTACTTTTATTACATGAATGTTCACTTATTATATATTGTTCATTGTTATGAATGACTATAATATATTATTGTCCTAGAATATTTGTTGCATTGATAAGGTCATGGAAGATCCCCGCTATGATGAGAACCATGAAATTATATAACAATATTCTTAAATAAATTTATACGGTTGGATGACATACTATGATAGGACAGATAGTATACATACCGTCATGTGAAAGTACTTGTAAGAAGACGAGACTCTCTCTCATGGAGTTCGAACTTGGTAATCTCCAAGATGGGAGATTGTGAGAATAGACCCGCCAGTAGAAATTACGCATGTTTTAGTGTCATCGGACATTTCTATCTATGAGCGTGTGTAAGGGTCCTTAGATTGGAAGAATATCATTAACTCATGTCACGACTCGTGTACTTAGATTTGCTGACGAATACCGTCACGAAGACAGTTTGCGGGAAGTAGGGTGCGTTGGGTGCGTCACGAATGACATGTTGTTAATGGATAAGTCGATGAAGGATTTTTCCCTTCCATGTTTATGGAAGTAAATATCTTGGGCCCTTTTATTGAAATAGAACTGTCAAAACATTCCATGGTCATGGTGTCACAACGAGTTAATTTCTTGAAGTCAAGGAATGATAGATCAAGCATATAGGTTTATGAAACTTCCATGAAACCTGCTTGATTAGATATTGAGACAAAAGGATTAAATTAAATAGTAAGAATTCGTATGAGGTGACACGTCAATGTGGTATCAACCTCTTTCTCTTGGGTGCATTGACCCGTTGATAGACAGTAATCATGGACTTCAGGCAAGCCCACCTAATGCCTACGAGAAAGAGGCCCAAAGGGCCACACCCTAAATGTATCCAAGTATCTCGAGTAGAATAAAGATTATTCCCATACATGGTTTAATAATTTTTCAAGAAATCCTAAATCTTTTTAATAATGGTGGAAGAAGGAAAAGAAAAACAGATTATACACTTCGTATATTAATGATTACACGTCGTGTAGTTTTTCATGGAAAACAAGTACACGCCGTGTATTAATGATTAAACACCGTGTAGTTTTATAGAAAACAAGTACACGTCGTGTATTAATGATTACATGTTATGTAGTTTTCTAGTTGGGATTTTGAGGAGATAATATTGTTTTATTAAATGATATTTATTATAATCAGTGTGGGCGCATGTCAAGGAATTAATTATTTAACATATGGGTTTTCAATAAGATTTAATGAAATAAATGAAATGTGTAACGCATTTATTTGTTTTCAAGACTCTAACAACCTCAAACCTGATTATAAATATCCTCACAACAAAACTCTTTTCCTAATAGAATCATTGTGCACAACAATTCTAGAGAATTCTCTCAAGACTGCAAGAACTCTGTCCTCCAAGAACGCTCTCAAGACCAAGAGAGATCCACCTCCATTGGATCAAGGTGATCTAAGGAGTACAATGAAAACAAAGGATTCTGCACGCTAGCACCCAGAGATTCCCTTGGCGACGTCCGAAGATACGTGGTGCATGTGTGGAACACCGCTAGAGGAATTCTACACTTGGCTTCTGCGACACAATGATGAATCACATCAGAAAGTGATCGAAAATATCAACAAAGAAAGAATGCCATAAAAGGTACTTCTTTTCAACTAATTAAATTAATTATAATCAACCTATGATGATCCTTCCTTTATGGTTCTGGGACTTTTCTTCTTCATTGTTTATTTCTGTGATTCGATCTGTAGAGACTAGCGTTTATCGTCGTATTGATCCGGATTGATCATTACAAATGACAAAAAGCCAAGTGGGCACATCCACCCACTCGCTTCCGCTGCACCCAAGACCTTCAAGTGGTATCAGAGGAGGTCACAACGTTGATTATAGTTATTTAATTTTCATTTATAATTTACGCATTTATATTTGATTCAATTCAAAATAAATCATTCTATAAAAATGAATGAACGAGATATATTCTTCCTCCTTCGTTTCTTGATTCACATCACAGAAATGACCTTTTAATTTAATTTTGATAAGATTAAAAACGAGTAACTCATCCGGAGGATCCACTCTTTCTGTCCGTATAACATAAGAATACACGGCGTGTGGTGAAAATGACACGCCGTGTACTTAGGTTCAACGAACCGGTACCGGTCCACCAAACCATGTCATGTGAATTTAGTATCCCTGAGTTTTATTACACCGTGTTGACCAGAAATGAACGGAACGTGGAACTGGAATACATGGTGTGTATGTTGAATCAACACGCCGTGTAGTCTGATCTGGTCCAAGTGAAACCATGTACATGGAGAAGTCATGTTCCGCGTACACGGGATTACTAGGTCGGTAACCGCATAAAAAGGAAGTACACGTCGTGTCAGATTAATCTACATGTCATGTACTCCAAAATTTCCAAATTACAGAAAACACACCAAAGCCCCCGACGTGTACTTTGGATAAAGGGTGAAAAATACACGCCATGTAATATTTCCTACACGCCTTGTACTTTCCAAAAATGAAATTTCACTAGGTTTCCTCCAAAATTACAAAGAACTATACAAGGGATATGGATGAGAAGAATCTCAAGGAAATTCATAAAGGAATTTAAGATAAAGAATTGATTAATTATAAGATCATAATTAATTAATTTCAATCATGACTTATCTTAAATAAGTGAACGATTAAAATAATTTGAATTCTAAATATGCGTAAATTTCATTGCATGCTATGGATGATCATGATCTAGACCAAAGACCCTTTTTATGTGTGTATGGTTTCATTTAAAGTTTTTTAATATAAATTCATTGGTCGGTGAGCCTTCTTCCAATAAAATGTAGGGGTTGTGTGCCCATGGTTTCTTTCATGTAAACCCCATGTAATGGAGGATATCCCAAGATAGAGGAGATGGTTCAAAACCCAATGCTGTGGTGAAACCAACCCAAGAAGATACAAAGGTGGACAGGTGGGAGCTTCAAAACACGAACCATCGGTTCAAGGTGTTTTTTCCAAGGTCAGGGTTAGCTTATCAAACCACTAGATAAGATAACCAATATAAGCTCATGATCATGCCATCTTATTTTATTTCTATCTGATTTCATGGTTAATTTATTATGTATGTGTTGTCGCGATCACATAATTACGGAAATAAACAAGCATGCAAAGATAGAATAAAATAAAAACCGGACTATGTGTAGACATTTTTAGAACATGGTTAATCACTTAAGAAAGCATCACTTAATATTAACAAGCATGTGATAATGAAAAAGTATGCATGAAGAATAAAATCCCTCAAATGCCATATTCAGTCAGACCAAGCCTTCTGTTACTTGATTAATGGAAAGACTCAATAAAACTATGTGTTTGACCAACCCTTTTTGGGACACTTACTTTTATAAAGGAAACCCTTATGAATGTTTCGAGTTGACTTAAACATTTTACATCAAGATGAGTATTCCTTGATAGAATTGTTGTAAAATGGAGGCAAGTGTTGAGGAAATCCAAGTATGGATTTTAGGATTGGGGATTCCACTCAACAGATCAAGGAACTGTAAGCTCATAGTTGGCAAAGACCTGCCTACCTAAATACCTTAAAATAGCTTGACCAACACTTATTGGGGTTATGCGAAGGGGAATATGGATCATTTCCCCTATAATTTCAAAGAAACTAGACATTCCAAGTTCAATGGGGAGGGCCATTAGGACTTGATAAAATAGAGGGATAATTAATAAATTCATTTATTATTTTTCATAAAATGTAATCATGAAAGTACTAATAAATATGCACTTTTAATTTGTAGAATCAATATGAAAAACCTGTCAACCACCTTTTCTATGAGATCAATTCTGGATAAAGAAAATATCCTCACTGGTAATAACTCTCAGGAATGGTTTAGGCACCTTCGGGTTATCCTACTCCATGAACGAAAGTATTACGTGCTGGAGTCCTCACTTCATGATTCTCCTGCCCAAGGGGCGAGTGATGAATATTTCCTGGTCTATGATCAACATTTGAGCGATGCACTCGATGTTCAATGTTTGATGCTATAATCAATGTCATGTGAGCTCATGAAGTCTCATAAAGACATGGATTCCTAGAGCATTCTCGAGAACCTCCGTGGTCTATACCAGGAGAGAGAAATACAGGAAAGGTATGTGATCTCGAAGGCTCTATTTCAGAGCAAGCTTGGAGAGGGTGCCCCAGATGGGCCTCATGTAGTCAAGATCATTGGCTACATTGAGCGCTTGTAGGTTCTAGGGTTTAAACTCCCCGAAGAACTGCACACTAATCTCATTCTCACATCACTCCCCTAGAGCTTCTCTAAATTTGTTGTAAATTTATACATGAACAAAATTAATAAGTCTCTATCTGATCTCCTTATCCTCATTCACCTAGTGGAAAATGATATGAAGCATGAAAAGCCTCCTATACTTAGGGTGAATAAAAGGAAAGGGAAGGTGAAGATCTTTAAGCCCAAAGATTCTTCATGGTCTTCCCAGAAAAGAAAGATCAAATGGGAGGCAAGAGAATAGAAGGATGTTTGTTTCGCCTGTGAAAAGAAGGGCCACTTGAAGAAAAACTGCACCCAGCCAAGGAAGAAAGGGGAAGCTTCAGGTGCGTTTGTTATCGAATGAAATCTATCTATTTCTACTAATTGGGTATTAGATACTGCTTGTGGTTCTCACATCTGTATCCAAATATAGGAACCAAGTAGATTCAAAAAGATTGACTGAGGTGAAGTGGATCTGCGAGCAGCCAACGGAGCCAGACTCACTGTTATAGCTGTCGGAGACTACCACCTCACATTGCTTACAGGGATGGTCTTGGTTTTAAAATGATTTTATTATATATCCTCTGTAACCAAAAATATTATATTAGTATCCATATTAAATTCTGATGGATTCATATTCAAATTTGGAAATGAATGTTGCTACTTTTATAAAGATAACATTTTTTTGGTAGAGCACATTTATATAACGACCTTTATGTGTTAGACTACACAAACCATGTAATGGAAATCGATGACAAAGTTAATTCACCTGACTCATAACACAACCAACTTTGGAATCACCGGTTAGGTCCTGTTAATGAGAAATGTTTGAACAAATTACATCAAGATGGGTATTTAGATTCTTTCGAACTAAAACCACTTGGTGTATGTCATGCGTGTCTACAAGGAAAAATGACCAAAGCCCCATTTAGTGGGAAAGGTGAAAGGGCTAAAGAGATTCTAGAATTAGTTCAAACAAATGTATGTGGACTATTTCCAATTGAAGAAAGGTGTGGGTTCTCATACTACATAACTTTTACTGATGATTTTAGTATATATGGATATATTTACTTAATGAGGTATAAGTCAGATTCTTTTGATCGGTTCAATGAATACATGATTAACGTTGAGAACCATCTTGGTAAGAAGATTAAGAAACTCCACTCAAATAGAAGAAGAGAATATCTTAATCAGGACTTCATTGATTTTTTTACACGAGTTTGGGATTCTATCTCAACTCACTCCTCCTTACACGCCTCGGTGGAATGGCATAAGTGAAAGGAGGAACCGCACCCCATTGGACATGGTGAGATAAATGATGAGTCATGTGAGTCTTACATTATTCTTTTAGGGATATGTATTACAAACATAAGAACACATACTAAACCAAGTACCAACTAAATCGATAAATGGTATTCCATATGAATTGTGGAGTGGACGCAAAGCCATGTTATCAAATTTAAATGTGTGGGGTAGAGAAGAATTTGTTAAGGCCTCTTCAGGTAACAAGCTTGCACCCCGAGGCACAAAGTGTATCATTGTAGGATATCCCAAGGAAACAAGGGGATATTAACTATAAAACCCCTTATATAAAATGGTTATAGTGGCATGACACACCATATTTCTTCGAGAGGGAGAACATCTACAAAAGCGAAAGTGGGAGCGAGATAGACTTTGATGAAGTTGAGGCTCAACATACACAACATTTGTTACAAGAACAGATTCCACAAAGTCCTGTGGAAGAACAATCTATTCCAGTGACACAAGAACTACGTAGGAGCACAAGAGAGGTTAGAGAAACAGAACGATATGGTTTTCTTGTCACTGAGTATGGTGACTCATTATTGGTTGACAATGATGATCCTCTTACCTACAAGGAAGTAGTCAAAGGCACAAACACTGCCAAGTGGCAAGAATACATGAATTTTGAAATGGATTCCATGTACCAAAACCAAGTCTGGATTTTGGAAGATCCTCCAGTTTATGTAAATCCTATTGGTAATAAATGGGTATTCAAGAATAAACTGGACATGGAGGGGAAAGTCAGAACCTATAAGGCACGACTGGTTGCAAAAGGTTTTAGACAGTGTCAAGGAATTGAATATGATGAAACCTTTTCACCGGTTGCGATGATGAAATCCATCAGAATCCTATTGGCCATTGCTGCTTACCATGACTATGAAATTTGGAAAATGGATATTAAAACAAAATTCCTTAATGGGAATCTCCAAGAAAATGTCTACATGACACAACCTGAAGGGTTTGTGACTCCAAAGGATTCCAACAAGGTATGCCAGTTGCATAAATCCATTTATGGATTAAAGAAAGCATCAGGGTCATGGAAAATTCGTTTTGATGAAGCCGTAACAGAATTTGGCATTGTTAAGAATGAATGTGATACTTGTGTATACAAAAGGATTAGTGGAAGTGCGGTAGTTTTCCTAATAGTATATGTTGATGACATATTACTAATTAGAAACTAAGTACCTGTCTTACAGTCAGTTAAGGAATTTTTAAATAAATTCTTCTCTATGAAAGACTTGGGTGAGGCATCATATATTCTTGGGATCAAGATCCATCATGATAGATCCAAAAGAATGATGGGCCTAATTCAAAGTACATACATTGAAAAGATAATGAAGAGATTCAGTATGGAACAGTCCAAGAGGGGATTATTTACAATGTCACATGGCATTAATCTTTCCAAGAAAATGTGTCCTCAGACACATGAGGAAAGAGATAAAATGGTAAGGATCCCTTACACATCCATGATTGGGTCAGTCATGTATGCTATGATATGTACAAGGATAGATGTTTCTTATGCATTAAGTGTGGTAATAAGATATCAAGTTGATCCAGGAGACCGCCATTGGATGGTAGTCAAGACAATCCTTAAGTATCTTAGGCGTACTAAGGATATGTTTTTGGTTTATGGAGGAGATGATTAACTAGTCATCAGAGGACATGTAGATGCTAGTTTCCAAATAGATCAAGATGACATGAAGTCACAGACTGGATACATCTTCAGTTTGAATGGAGGTGTAGTGAGTTGGAAGAGCTCAAAGCAAGGTGTGTTTGCAGATCCTACAGCAAAGTCTGAGTATATCACATCTTCTGAGGAAGCTAAAGAAGAAGTATGGATACAAATCTTTGTCCAAGAGCAGGATTTATTACCTAGCAGTAAAGATCCTATTACACTCTATTGTGATAATACTACAGTGGTGGAACTTGCAAAAGAGACAAGGTCACATCAGTGAACAAAGCACATACTTCGTAAGTATCATCTCTTGAGGGATTTTTCTTAGTGATGTGAAGTTGCAGTGAGCAGTACTTCCATGGAAGACAATGTGGTAGACCACTTAACTAAAGCCTTTACTCAGCAGAAACATGATCATCATGTGAGGTCTAGCGGACTAAAAGTCATAGGCAGTTGGCTCTTGTCCAAGTGGGAGTTTTTTAGGGTTGGTGTGCTAAGAACCAACTGTTTTGTACTTTTATTACATGAATGTTCACTTATTATATATTTTTCATTGTTCTACATGACTATAATAAAATAATGTCCTGGAATATTTGTTGCATTGATAAGGTCATTGCAGATCCCCGCTATGATGATAACCTTGAAATGCTATAACAATATTCTTAAATAAAGTACTATGGTTGGATTACATAATATTATATGACGGATAGTATACAGACTGTTATGTGAGAGTACATGTAAGAAGACGAGACTCTCTCTCATGGAGTTCGCACTTGGTAATCTCTAAGATGGTAGATTATGAGAATAGACTCACCAGTAGCAATTCTGCATGTTTTGGTGTCATCAGACATTGCTATCTATAAGCATGTGTATTGGTCCTTATACATGAAGATTATCATTAACTCATGTCATGACTTGCACTCTTAGATGTGCTGATGAAAACCATCACGAAGACAGTTGGCGGGAAGTAGGGTACGTTGGGTGCGTTTTTCCTATGGAATTGGGGGTGACATCATTGGTTTAATGTTCAAACATTCCAATCGGTTTCTAACGGGTTTGTTCGTAGAACAGGAAAAATCCAATGATTCTATATCCATTTGGACCTATATTCCAAAGGTAGGTGCTCATTAGTTATGGACCGATAAGACTTAAGAATTTGCAATGGTCGAGAGGATGGGAGGTCAGACTCATCACACCTTTTTGAGGGGAATTATTGTCTACTCTGGGACACTCTTTATTGATTTAATTTATGTTCGTGAATCCTTATTAAATTACCAAGTATGAAAATGATCATTACATTAGATTTTACAATAAATTATTAGTAGGTAGGAGATTTTGAGAATATTTTATATGTATTCGAGGTTCTTCATAGATAGAGAATCATCTGTATTTGTTTAGATATTCTTAGTCAATGGTATCCTTCAACACATTATATAGAAATCTATTGGTCATTATGATAACCATACTAGTTTTAAATCCACTCAGTGGGGAACTTGATGTTTATTTTCATTCAAAAGGACATAGATTATTTCATAGTTGGGATCATACCCGCAGATGGGCTACCTACGTATCCTTTTTTTGTAAAAGGAATCAGAACCCACGTAGTTTGAGTAAAGAAGTATGAGGTTTATGTATGTGGGTTCTGATTCCTTTTACATAAACCTCATACATCTTTACTCGTCATGCAAGTTTCCTTCTTCATGCAAGTTGCACTGTATTCTACTTTTTCTTTGCTGTCTTGCTGAAGTAGAGGTATTCGGACTTGCATGGTGATAACTGCGCGTCAAAACATGCGCGACAAGATGATACTTGTGCGCCAATTTTGGGACTTGTGCGCCTTAATGCCTTAGCCATTTTTTCACTTTTCTTCACAAAATTTATAAAAAATCAAATTACTTAAGAGTTAATTATTCATCTTTTGTGCAGATTAAATGGCTCCCAAGAGAATCGGGAGGGCTGATGAACTGGCTAGAAAGTGAGTTGATGATATGATGAGCATCATTGGCCATGATTATTATAATTTTTGTGATAGCACTCTTTCAGATTTGGAAAAGTACATGAAGAAGTATCATCTTGACTTTCCATAGAGCATTTATCTACCTTCTGTATGGCTATAGTCATCTACGAGAAGTCGCCATTCCAGTGGAAAAGAACTATCTCCCGTATTCTTTGTTTTAGAATTACACCAACTTTGATTCATCAAATATATCCAGTGGAGGGGAATTTATAAATACTAGAACAATGAAGAAGGACTACATAATGCATCATAGCCCACGCACCTCATATCTGAAACCTCATAAGCCTAAGTTGCAACCACATTGTTATCCCTCAATTTTCTGAAACTCTCAGATGGATCAGTCCAAAGGCTGGAAGAAGAGTTGGGACTTTCATCCTGGAGGAGGTGTGAAGCCAACTTGGATGTGGGCATATTGGGTGCAACAAACCTGCGTAGAGTTTGTCGATGATTTAAAAGGATCCACCATATATGAAGTCGTCTGGGCTGGGTAAACATATGTTTACAAATATGATGAATTTGTGCCGGAGATACTTAGCCATTGAAGCCCAGAAACCAATCCTTTCCATATGACTCATGGAAAAGTAGGCATCAGTCTGTGGGATGTCCATAAGATCTCATGGGCTCCAATTTTGGGTGACATGTATGATGAATTCATCCCCCCCAAGGTGACTTAGAATGATTCAGAGAAGACCTCGGCTTTGGCTCGGGAATTATTAAAAATCTTTCACAAGCTCAAGTGTTCAGAGACCTCCTTAACTCATTCTAGAAAGGATATTCATCCATATGAGTGGATGAATATGTTTCTTACCAAGAAGCAGGAGACGGAGTCGAAGGAGAAGGGATCGAAGGGGAAGGGGCCCAAGGAAAAGGGTCCCACCTGTACTCATCCTACCACCTTCCCAAAAATAGAGAAGAGGGGTGCTCCGGGAACATTCTGTCCGACCTTGGAAGTAGGAGAATTTGATAAGTGGGTATATGAAGTGAATTAGGGAATCCCAGTGAATACTCGTGTGGAGGGCTTCTTGGCCTTGTGGCTTAGTGTTTATCTTTTTCCGGTCAGGAACTTGAAGGGAGGCGTCAGGCTAGGGACCTCCGTTGTTGTAGCCAAGTTGGCTGAGGGGAAAATTGTTGGGTTGGCTACCCCCATTTTAGCAATGATTCACAGGAGATTACTCCATGTCTTCATGGGTAAGTCTCCTTGTAGAATAGTGGGACCATTCCAAGTTTTGTGGAGATGGATCGCCACTCACTTCAGGACGTATAATGTACAGAATAGAGTACAAATCCCCAGATGTTATTTCAGTCCAATAGTGCATGAATTATCTAGAATTCTTCCACTGGCTCTTAATTACAATTACATGAAGGTGAGGCTGAGCATGTATAAGGAATTAAATTTCTTTCCTTATGGAAACCCGCTAACAGGGCGGTTTGTTAATGATGGAACAACCAGCCTGGAATTAAGGGCATACATGTTGGCCTGCAGAGATGGTGTGATGGTTTCCAAGATTGAAAAAGAGATTATATGAAAAGCCTATGCTCTATATTGATTTTCACGTCAATTTAAGTGTTTTAAGTGGACCATTGTATCTTCCCCGGTGCATGTCATGTCAAAGAAACAACTGATGGTTGCCCGACAACAATGGTTGCTGACATCTAGGGAGAATACCAGGGCAGTATTTGATCTACTAGTTGATAAAGTAGAAAATAACTTGACCACATGGTATGCCGAGAAATATATAGAATCATAACCTGAATGGGTAATGAATCACCAAGTTTAACAGGTGGGGAAAAGGAAAAGAACTATAGAGAAATAAACCCTTCATCTGGAAGGTGATTCTTCTACACCACCCGGAGCTGATTCGCCGGATTCCCAGGACGGGGATGATGAGGCACAACATGTGGTAAAGCGGCCTCATGTCAGATATAATCCTCCCTTCAGAATCAAAAGACCAAATCCATCAACTCCTAGTGAGTTACTTCATTTAGGGCACTTTAATCAGCATTACTTTATAGAGCAACAAGTATTATTTTGTTATCCTCTATTTGTAGTTGCAGGAGCTGGGAAGAAGCTCAAGTCAAAAATTATAGGACCTTCCTCGCATCCTTCTGGTACACATACTGAATATCTACGACTAGAGGCTATCAAGACATAGCAGAGTTTATACTGCGATGCTTGAACTGCCTGGCTGGATTTTTGCGAGGGGCTACACCTCCCTGGAATATGGAATCTTTTAGTTTCTACAGATATCTATTTCGAGAATAACTCTAATGAAGTGTGGGATTACATCAGAGAGCTAGAAATTCTCATATATGCAACCAACGATTCCATTCCTGTCACCAAGCGGTGAAGGAAATGGTAGATCCTGTAACCACAGAGGGGATTTGTGCTTCCAGTGATGAGGAGTGGAACGATTATGTGGCTCTGGAAGATGTAAGTCTCTTTACTCATTTTCTTTGCAACTTGATTTCATTCAAAGCTTTGTTACTCAAGTAAATTATTTATTTCATCATGCAGCTTGCATAGAAAGGAACTACTGAGGTTCCTTCACCACAATATAGTCTTGGTGGTACTGCCATCGGGGCCACTGCTGAATCTCCTCGCAAGTCGGGCAAGATATCTCCAGGCCAACAATCCATGGATGAGGAGTTGGATATGGATTTCCATTCTCCAATTCATGTACCTATAAAGGAGACTGCTGATACTCCCAAAAATCCAAATATGAAAAATCATCGAAGAAGGAAGTCCACAGCTAAATGCTTCATCAGTAGTGGTAAGTCCTTTAGATAATCATGAGTCTTAACCCATGAAAAGATTGCTCATACTTTTTTGGATTGCAGGGGCTTCTTCAATTTCCCCTCCGAGGGAGAGAACTGACCCTCCTTTGAGGACCACTGAAGGTACTGGTGAATAATCACAAGTTCAGGTTGACTTGGCTGCTCCTGGAGAAGAGCCAATGTCTGTTCCCAGTATCCCTCCTACTGCTGTTGCAAGAAGAGAAGAGCCTGCTTCTGGTAAGTTAACAGTGATTCATAAAATGTTTAATGAAACATCAATTGACTTCCATTATATGACACTTTAAGCTCAATCCATGCACTAGAGCTCTTGGCATCCATTGCAACTGATGTCGCAATTCTATTTGAAGAGGATGTTCAAGGTCAGAGGCAGTAGAATGAAGGTCGCCAAGAAGACATATCGAATGCTCCCACCTGTGAGTTTAACCAGGAATCTGAGATTACATTGGATGAAATGATGGAACATGGTGCATATTTTGAATATTTTTTAGATTTGGTTAAATTACCATGTAATTTAGAATATTGCAGATGTGAGTGTTATCCTTCATCCTGTTAAAAACAACTTCTTATTACATCTCTTATCATGATCAGTTCAAATATGCAGTTCTATCTGAGCAAGCTGCTGAACTATCAGTGCCTGAAGGGGGTATAAAAAACCCTACTATTGTAGAGACATTAGCTCAAGTGGATCTTAACCTATCAGAGATTCCTGAAACTCGTCTTGAAAATCCTATTGAAGCTAGGAAAGATGGAGAGGAGCCTTCTCAAGTTACCGATCTATTATTGGGTAAGGGATAAAAAATTTGTGACTGTACTTAATTTGCAAGACAACCAATCAACCTTTGTTGTCCTTTGAAACTAACCATAGCTTTCAATTGATTATGCAGAGCCATCAATTTCAGTGTCTAGATCTAGAGGTGAAGCCTCAGCCTCCGCCCCAATGGGAATAGAGGGTGAAGAAACACGGGTCAGGTGGGAAAGAGCAGAACATGGAACTTCCCAAAGTGCATTAATCCCAGATTATATTCCCCCCTGTGACAGTGATGTTGAGCTAGATTCGGAAGTACAAAAGGCACTCCAATTTTCACAATTCAAGGAATAAAAGAACATTTGGAAGATCTTATCTGAAGTGCCTTTAGAAGATCTTTCATCGAGGATCCAACGACTGTCATCCCAATTTTTCATGTTGGGACTTGGCGGTTTTGGATATCAAGAGATCCATGCCGCAGTGAAACAAGTCATATTAAGGAGGGAGGAGGAGAAAAAGTGCCATAAGGATTTGACCAGGGTGAAGATGTCAATCAACATCAAAGAATTTGAGGCTACGGTGTCTTGAGTTGAGGCTTATCATGCTGCCAAGTTGAAGGAGCTGAAGCATAAGATCAAAGAGAAAGTCGTCCAATAGATGCACCTTCAGCAACAGTTATATGTTGTTACTAGGGAACTTGACCAGCCTAATAAGTCATTGGATGGAGTTAAAATGAATGGTATGAAAGCCATTTCAGATGCTAATAAAGCACTCCATCAAGCTGAAAAGAGTGAATCTGGTCGAGTGCATGAGTTTCAAGTGGCTGCTGATGATGCTTGGGATGATGTAAATCAAATGAAGAATTATGTTGACAGCCTTTTGTAATTCTTGGAAAATAGAAGAGACTCTAGTTTGTGGATGTCCTTCTAACTTTTGTGCATCAAATGAAAAACACTTTCATCTTCAATAATTTTTGCATGATTTATTTTTCTACCTGCTTTAAATTTTTACCTAAGTCAATGGGCCTAGTAAACATAGTTTGAATTTTTTCTAGGATTATTATAAATAACCCTACAAACATTGAATCTTTTAATTTCTCAATATTACCTAAATCATATGAAATGTATGTTTAGTGAGCTGAAACATGACTTTTGTTTAGAGGTCCCTTGTCTTTTGTGGGCAGTTTAAAGTCATGCACATCATACATAAAAAAGGCTAATGTTTAAGTTCTAAATATATTTGACCGAATGGATTAAAATTGACTCAATTCCTTGACAATTTATTTGAAAACATATTACCACAGTAATGTATGAGGGAAAATATGTAAAATATGACTTAAGAAATTTTGAATTTGAGGAATGATATGAAAAAGGGATAAAAGGCATTAGAATAATTAGTTCCCAAGAATGAAGTTTCCACTATTTAACAAACTCGTTAGGGTGTTGAATTTTGCAGGGCCACCTAAGGGCATTGGCAGCATAGTCAATTAATAGTATCATTTGGCTGACAGGTCTGTTATTTAGACTACTTTATACAAGGCCGCCTAAGGGCACGTGTTGCATAGTCAGGCAAAAGAACTCTTAGAAATTTACTTTTCTACTGTTAAAAAGCCAGTGGAAGTTTATGGAGATTCAAATTTTCCAAAGCATAGAGTCTGCTGTATGGAGATAGGTACTTGAATATGGAGAAGATATTTCCAAACAAGATTGTCTAAGAACTGGATGAATGTCACTCCTATGAAAGTCTGACCCAAACGTAGGGAAGGGAAATATAAACCATAGACTTGAATACTTTCAGATCATGATAAAGAGTATGAGACAAATATATTAAGGATAGATATTTTTTTGAGGATCCCTACATATTTTCATTAAGACAACTAATGAAAAAGAGGTTTTATTCCCATGATTAAAGATAAAATTTTTTAACAAACCCATTAGGGGGTTGAATTATGCAGGGCCTCTTAAGGGAATTGGCTCCATAGTCAAATAATAGTATCTTTTGGCTGACAGATATGTTATGTAGAATACTTATGCAAGGCTTCCTAAGGGAACGTGCTACATATTCAGGCAAAAGAACTCTCAGAAATTGGACATTTTGTGACTAAATGTCAAGAAAAGGGTTATGAATATATGAAAATATTTAAGGTTAGGATTAGGAAAAATAAAAATGGGTATTGTCCAATGTATGTAGAGATACGCAGACCAATGCTAACCATAATCATGTTGTGGCTGAGTCCCTAATTGAGATGTTGCACTTCACTATGTATCCCATGAGGATGGGAAGTAATCCATTCGTAGTTCTTAAAATAAAGTTTAACGTCATGTGGGATGAACGTATGGTAAATATTAGATTAGGGTCATAGATCTCAGACCATAATAATGAATACACAGTGTGTGTTTTCACAGGGACTTTTTAGTAAGGGGACTGAAAGTAAAATTTGTGGTTAGGCCCAAGGACTTAGGGCTGGATTCGAGGGATGCTCGAACGTTCCTACATATCCCATAAGGATGGGAATCAAGACACATGTAGTTCTAGAAATACCCTCTGTACAGATTCGGTTCGTACATATGAAGGGTGAAAAGGGGACTTTAGTGCAATGATGGTTTGACCTAAGATAAAAGGTTCAGGAATTACCATGTATGCACGTAGTCTTTGGAATATTAGATGATTGGAGATCAATGTAAATAATGATTCCCTCTCAGGTGAGGGTGTCAATGAATGTTATAGTTTATTATCATACAGGAAAAAAGTGCGAATAGTTTAAGGTCATATGTAGGGACCGTGGTGAACCAATGTAAAAAATATTGGTTTTAGGGGCGGTTTCACGAATCAACATCATATGAGACGGAGGTGAACCGATGTGAAGAGATTGGTTTTGGGCTTGAACCTCAGGGGGTTGCCTATGTACCCATCCTAGAAGGAAAGGATCAAAGTCAGCGTAGTTCAATTGAATAATGAATTGGTGATCAAGTTTTTTTTGAGAACAACAACCTAAAAAATAGCGTTGGGACTTACACATGGTTAGAGACCCAGAGAGGGTGTTATGGTTGAAGTTTTAATCTAATCTCACATGAGTCATACTCGGTGTGAGAAACATGAGGTAGAAACAACCTTAATGATGCACAGTTTAATGTCATGTAGGACACATGAAGGGACTATGCAGTTTAAAGTCTTGCTCTGAGGACTATTAGTGCTGCACAGTTTAGTGTCTTGTAGTAGAGAGAAAATACAGTTTAACGTAATGTAGGAAAAATATAGGGACACAGTTTAATTTCATGTTGGACAATAAGGGTGTTGTACAGTTTAGCTTCCTGTAGCTAAGATGATGGGGAAAATACAGTTTAATGTCTTGTTGGACGAAAAGGGGACTGTGCAGTTTAAGGTCATTCAGTAAGGAAAAAGAGGACACAGTTTAACGTCATCTTGGACGTAGTAGGGATTTTTTCCCACAGTTTAACATCATTTTGGACGAAAAGGGATGAAAATAGTTTAAGGTCATATGCATGGACCGCAACTGATGATGCATTTTAACGTCATGCTGGACGTAAGGGACTTCTGTAAAGTTTAGCGTCATGTAGCTAGGACGTTACAGTTTAACGTCATGTTGGACGATGGTGTGAATAGTTTAAGGTCATATATATGGACCGTTGATGCTGCATTTTGTGTTTATAAAAAATAGTTCTTCCGAAATATGGCATTTTTTGGAGTAGTGATGAGTTCTCCATCCATTGAGATTAAAGAATATGCTCCATTGGAGTAGAACTTATGTATTGAATAAGGTCCTTCCCATTTTGGCTCAAGCTTGGGAGGTTTCTTTCCTAGTATTATTGGAGTTCTGAGAACTAATACCAATTCTACCTAAACGAATGAATGAAGACGAACCTTTTTGTAGAAATCTTGTGCTATTCGATTATGATAGACTTCTAAGTGGTGTATGGTGCACAATATTTTCACATCTAACTGTCCCAATTCATCCAATATCTTTTCAGATTGTTCATCTGTAGATGACTGATCACAAATGGATACTCTAAGTGAGGGTAATTGAACCTCAATAGGAAAGACTGCATCCATTCTATATACCAATGAATATGGGGTTGACCGCGTTGCAGTGCGAGTGGTGGTCTGATAAGCCCATAAAGCATTAAATAGTTTGTCAGGCCATGAATTCTTATCTTTATCCACCATCTTTTGCAGTATGTTTGAAAGATTCTTATTGAAATCTTCTATCTGGCCATTGGCCGCTGCAAGATACTGAGATGAATGATTGGATTTGATGTTGTATTCTTGATGCAACTTCTTCACCTCGGATGAACAGAAGTTGGTGCCAATGTCCGTAAATATGGTATGAGGGACACCAAATTTGGTAATGATGTTAGACTTGATGAAGATAACAATGCTTTTAGAACTGACTTATTTGAGGGGTATTGCCTCTGCCCATTTGGAAAAGAAGTCAGTAGCAGTAATAATGTACTTAAACTGCTTAGATGTAGCTGAAGGATAGGGTCACACTACATCCATTCCCCATGTGGAAAATGGCCATGAGTATTTAGATGTATGAAGCAATTATGGGGGTTGATGAATGAAATTGGCATGCACTTGGCAAGAATGACACTTTTTTTTGAAATCAACACAATCTTGTATCATTGAAGTCCAAAAGTACCCAAGACTTCTAACTTGATCAGATAGTCTATGTCCAGACTGATGGACACCATAGACTCCTGCATGCACTTATTTCATGACATCCATTGTCTCTTCACCATTAATGCATCTGGAGAGAATCCCATCAAAATATCTTTTGTAAAGAATTTTTCTTAGGTGATCAAGGCTTTCATAAAGAGTAAAATTGACCACACATCTATGTACTTGTTCTTTCCCGGCTCTATCAGGTGGAAGTGTTCCATTTTGAAGGTATTCTCTGATAGGTGTCATCCATCCTGTAGTATGACCATACAGTTCTGGAATGGGACTAATTTCATTAATTTCCTCTGTTCTGATTCGAATATAAGGTGAAATTGCACGACAGTGGGCAATACTGATGGTTGTCTCGTCCCGATTTGGATCTTCCAGAGCTGTGTCTATATTAGCCAGTGCATCATCTAGAGCATTTTGTGATATTGGGACATAAGAAAATGTCAGTTCCGAAGGGAATTCCATCATTAACTCTCTGACGTAATCATAAAAATGGATTAGTTTTTCTTTTCTGATGGCATAATACACATTGACTTGTTTGATTACCAGGTCTGAATCACATTTCACCTTTAAGTGATTCACTTGTTCTTGAAGCTCTAATTCCAATCCTGCGATAAGAGCTTGGTATTCCGCTTCATTATCTGTACCACCTCCCAAAAATGACAAGGAATGGGGTAGCACCGCCTTTTATTGAGAAATGTGAAAAATTCCTAATCCAATTTTGTTGAATTTAGAATCTTCCATTTTCCTCCCTGTTGGACTTCTGGAAGCACCATCAAATTAGATTTCCCATGCCTAAGGGCTTTCTTGAATAGAGAAGACTTCCTCATCAGGGAGTTCAATATCTGAAGATGCGTCTTCCACTGAAGGGTGTTCAGCTAGGAAATCATCTAGAGCATGGACCTTTATTGCCTTTTGAGATACATATTGAATGTCGGATTGCTGCAAAATAACTGCCCACCTTTTTAGACATCCTGTAAGCATTGGACGACTAAGGATGAATTTGACCGGGTTATTGAGAGATACCAATTGGACCTCATGATGTTGCAGGTAGTTTCTCAACTTATGAATTTCAAAGATTAATGCCAGGAAGAACTTCTCAATAATTGAATACCGGGTTTCTGCTTCAATCATAGTCTGACTGAGGTAGTAGAGGCTTTTTTCATTCCTTGAATCATTCTTCTGAGCAAGAAAGGCACACAATGATCACCCTAAAGTTGTCACGTAGAGGATAAGTGGTCTTCCTTCAATAGGTGGCATGATTACTGATGGACTCAATAGGTATTTATTGATAATATTGAATGCTTCTTGACATTCTTCAGTCCACTGGTAAGTAACTCCCTTCTTCATCAATTTGGTGGATGGTAACCTTTTGCCTACCAAATTGGCGATGAAACACCAAATATAGGATAAGTGTCCTTGAATTCCTCTTAATTATTTGAAATTCCGAGGAGGTGACATACCAAGGATTGAATTGGTCTTCTCAGGATCGACTTCAATACCACGATGACGTACAAAAAAGCTGAGAAATTTTCCTGAGGTTACCCCAAAAGCACATTTTAAGGGGTTCATATTCAAATTATGTTGTTGACGCTTGCGTAATATGACTTCCAAATCAGCCAATTGATTAGAATGTTGTTTGGATTTGACCAAAAAATCATCCACATAGAATTCAACAAACTTCCCTAAAAAGGGTTTGAATATAGCATGCATGGCACGTTGATATGTTGCGCCTGCATTCTTTAATCCAAAGGGGATTACCCGGCAGCAAAACACACCCTGAGGTTCTCTAAAGGCTATGGATTCCTCATCTTATGGAGCCATTTGGATTTGATTATATCTAGAATATCCATCCATGAAGGAACGTTCTTCATAGCCAGCTATTTCCTCAATTAAAAGTTCTATAATCGAAACTGGAAAATCATCCTTAAGACAATGCCGATTAAGATCTCCGAAATAAATGAAAACTCTAATTTTCCCATTCATATTTTTCACTGGGAAAATATTATCCAACCAATTGGGATATTGAAATTCTCTAACGAAGTTAGATTTGATACACTTATCCAATTTAGCTTCAATTTTGGAAGCATAAGTTGGGTGTGTTATTCTCACGGATTGTTTAAATCCTCGATGTATTTCTGGTAAACCCAAATGATGAGTAGCAACATTAGGATCAAGATCGGGCATCTCTGTATAGTTCCAAGAAAATATGTCTCAATTTTTCTTTAAAAAGGAAATATAAATCTCTTTCTCTTTAAGATTCATGGATGCACTGATTAAAGTGGGTCATGGATCTTCTTTTGTACCCAGATTTATTTCTCTGAGTTCATCCACAGTGGTAGAGATACCCTCTTCAAATGCTGGAGGAGCATCTCTGAGATATTCCTCATCTTCTTCAACATGTGTTATTTCTTCTATTTCTACCTGCATAGTGGATGATGAAGCAGAATTTTCATGATCAGTAGAAATGCTAAAATTTGAACATCTTGAAGAAGAAGCTTCCATTTCTGACCTGATTGATGATGAAGAGTCTTCCTTGGGAAATAAAGAGGAGATGATGGATTGAAAATCGACATCACTGTTCACCTCTGATGTTGCTATAACTTATTATGGCCTGATTGGTGAATTATAGACTTGTTGGATTTCAGAATAAGAAATGAAGACATCACCATTTGGGCTTTCATAACTGCTTTGTGGGATACCAATTTCTCTCATGTTGTCTGGCTCAATTACTATAACGGACCTTATGGATCTTTCCATAACAGTATTTTGATTTGGATCTATCCTGTCAATTTGACTGATAGGCAACACATAATCTGTACTCACATGCGCAAATGGATTTACTAGAATCTTTTCCAAACCATATGGAGCATTAACATTGGTAATCTCCCTAGCTATGGATTTATCCTTTCCCTTCATGTGATAGAATTCCTCCTCAATGAATTGAGACTCCCATGTATTGAACGGGGAATTATCACCATACAATGTCCCAACTTGACCATCGAAACAATATTTGAGACATTGATGGAATGATGAAGGGATAACCGCATGTTGATGTAGCCAGGGTCTTCCAAGAAAGATGTTGAAGGCTGAGTCTTGATCAACAACCATGAAATCTAAATTGGATACAAGATCCCCAAACTGAGTTTTGAGTGTAACTTCACCCAGTGGTTCTTGTTTATTTTTATCATATCCTTGTAACATCCTGGTAGAAGGAGATAAATCAGATTCTGTGAGGCCTAATCGCCGAAGTGTACGAATGGGCATGAGGTTGACTCTTGAACCATTATCAATGAATGCTCTTTGTATGTATACACCATTAACCTTGCTAGATAAATATAGAGGTCTAATATGTCCATGCACGACATCATCTTCATCTTTATCTGTGAAAGATATCACTACGTGACATTATGAAGGATTACTCTCTACATGGTATACTTCAGCTGCAACAATTTCAAATTCAAACTCCTAAGGACTTGAAAAAGCTTCGATGAGTGCCTCCCAAAAATCCTTTGATAGATTCAAATCATCCAAAATTGATAAATTGGCCGGTACTTGGGCCAGGTGTTTCAATACATCATACTTTTGATCCAGTGGTCTATGTTTCCCAACAGGAACATGTGGTTTTGAAGGTGCCTTGGAAGTTGATGCTTTGGAATTTGATGCATCTTGTATCGGGATAGGAGTTGGAAATATTCCTAGTTTTGGAAGATTAGACCGATTAGATCCATTTAATTGCTGAGAAGAATAAATTGGAACCTTCAACCGGTCTTTCAGAATAACCATGCCAGGACTGAGTTTGCTATTGGTGGAAGAACTTGCTTGTTCTTTTTGAGCTCACTGAAGGGCTCTGCCACGAGTTTCTGATGCGTACACAGTTCTAGAAGGGGTATAATTGGAATAGTGGCTTCTGGGATATCCATGTTTTACTTTGTATCCCAGACCCCTGGAACTCTCTCTGATTCCTCTATTCGATATAGGGAATTCGGGCTCATCAAAATCGAAACCATGACTGGCATAAGGATCTTTTAAGTGAATCATATTAACAGAACCAAAGATAAGCTCTTCACCTGATAAAGACTCCGCCTGACTAGCCAATTTAGGTTGTGCCGTTTGGTGAGACGGTGCCCGTGGCTTCGATGTAGATGGCATGAAATCTTCCAGAGTCAAAGATAGCATAGGCTTTGACACATACTCATCTTCTTCTGATTTTTCCTCTTTCTTGGAATTATACCACCCTTTTGAGGATTTTCCCTCTGAAGAGGATTTTGTTGCGGCATTCATGGAAGAAGGCACAATTCGTTTCTTCAATTGTGTTCGCAAAATAGCATGAGTTCGGTTGATCATCTTTCTAACCATCCAAATATCATATTTCTGTGCATTTTTGCTTTTTTACTTCTTTCCATTTTCCTTCTTCCTCTGGAACTGTAGTAGTAAAACATGCTACTTGAGCCGAAGAACCTTTTAGTTTGACTTGTCCCGAGTCGACCATATTTTTCAAGAGGTATTTGAAGACAAAACACTCCTGGATGGGATGCCCTTAAATATGATGAAAGGGGTAAAAATTGGGACGGTCTTCATCTCCTTCCTTGTTTGTCCTCTTGGGCCTTGGCAATTGAACCAGATTATTTTCCAGAGCTTAAATGAAGTAGCCAGGAACATGTTCATTTCAGAAAGAGTAAATGTTTCTCTTCAGATCCTCAAATTGTTTTCATCTTTCATCTCTTTGATCTCTTCGATAATCTTGACAAAACGGTCTCTGTTGTTGGAACTCAGGAGGTGGATCCCTTCAGGAAGATGAAGGTTTTGAAGTAGAAGTAGGTACATGTGATTGCTTAAGCATAACTGTAGCAATATCTGCTTTACCCATTCTCCTTCCTGGAGCTGATGGAATTACAAGAGATTTAGACTTAGTCTGTATAAGAGAATCATCAATCTGTTGAGCGATTTAAGTAAGGTCTCAAAACCCTCCTGTGTATTTCACAGGGATCAATGGTGTGCGTAATTTGTCATGAAGATTTTCCACACAGATTGGAAACAATTTCTCTTGAGGGAGTTCTAAGCTCAGGGAATATGTTAATCCCTTCCAGCGAGCAATGAAATCGGAGACTCTTTCATTCTCCCTTTTCTTACAGTTTGTAAGATCAAAAACTGTTGTCTTTTGCAATGTTGAGCTGAATTGAAGAAGAAATTGTTGACAGAGATCTTCCCATCTGGTAATTGACCGGGATTGCAAGCTTATGTACTAGACAAAGGATGGTCCTTACAAGGTTGGCATGAAGAATCTGAGGTTCACTGATTCTTGCTGCTCTGGAGGTTCCATCATAGGATCACAACATGACACGTAATGCGTCAAATGCTGTTCAGGATCGCTTGATCCATTGAAAATAGGGAATACAGGGTTTCCAAAACATGATGGGGAAGATATTGAATCTACCCATTCAGGGTAAGCTCTCTTTTCTGGTTGAACCTGCACATTCTTCCCTTCCATAGTCTCTAACCAAGCTATTAATGACTCAATAGTAGTTATTAACTTTTGAGAAACATCCGGTTGAGAATTATTCTGAATAGGTGCACTGACTGGAGCTTGGAGAGGTATGGCATCTAGTATTGCAATTGATGAAAGCACTACCAAATGTTATTGCACTTGACCAGTAGGACTAGACCTATGAGGGTGTACTGATAGTGGAGGATATTCTTGATCCATCTCAGTAGCTGTAACAAATTCCCTTGGTTGACTGACTCTAGCACGCTTAGAAAGAATACTACCCTGAAGTCGTTCTGCATTCAACCTCCTCAATTCCTTCATTTCTTCCTCCTGTTGTGCAAACCTTTACTCTAGTGAGAGTGATTGGCCTTCTCCAGAGGAAGGATATGTAACCTGATTCTTTCCCCTCCCTTTTTTGGATCCTATTCGGAGAGGGGGAAGTGGGTTACTTGAAGGATTAACTAGGTTCTGAGTAATCCTTTGATTTTGTGTATGCACACCTTCTTCATTTGTGTCTGTGTGTAAATCTTCTTGAGGAGGAACCTCTTCATATGAATCCCATGAGTGAGCCTCATCTGGTGGATCAGAAACAGCGACATTGATGACATTGATTGATGCATAACACATCACATCCCTTGTATCAGCATTTCTATGATATTTTCTTCTTCCATGTCTTTGATGAGACATTGCCTTTTGTTGATTCGATCCCTGAGGAACTTCAGGAGGAACTGTAATTTGGAGGGAATCTCTTGATAATTTGGCTCTTCGTTCCTCCCGTGGATTCTTCCCCAATCGAGAGAAGATCGACTTTCGCTGAGGAGGGGATTGATGATTTGAAAAAGTCCCCAGTCTAGTGGTCTGGGGCTGTTCCTACTGTCTTTTCTCAACTCCTCGAATCCTATTTGTTGATTCCAAGGGTTGGTTTAAAAGAGTCCTCAGTCTGGCAAGATGGGGTGGCTCTTGACATGCTATGTCTGAGACTTTCTTAAAATCTCTCCTGATCTTGTGGACCTTGGTCCATAAATAAGCTGGATGCATCAATCGACATCCACTTTTATCACCCGTCTCAAAAGACCGTTGGATGATTTCTGACACTTCTGTCACTTGATGATGTGCTTGCTCTATATGAGAGGCTTGTTCAATATTCTCATTTTCTTGATGCAGGAGTAATTCAACAACTTGTTCTCTGTATTCTTTATTTTGAGAGGAACTAGTTAAAGCATGTTCTTGGGCAAGCTTTTGATTACAAAGAAAGCCAGGTATTTGTGGCCGGCCATGGGAAATAACATTGCATGAGACCATTTTCGGCGGGCTTTGCTGACTGAAGAGCACCGTGAAATGCAGTGCTCCATGAACACCCCATACTCTGACATGAATACCAGATGGGGAATTGGAAATTAACTGGTGCAATCTTCTTAGTGCGCCAAGGCATGAACGCTGAAGGGATCCCTACTGCTTTTCAGCCTTCGGATATCGAGAGACTGATAGAGATGCAAATTCAATTTGATGTTGTAACACTTATATTATCTTAACATTATTTCCATATTCATCATAAGATAATACTTTCTTTTTCAATTGACAAAGATTTTTCCATATCTTGAGATGAATATCATGAATTCCATCTTCCGTCAACATCTCTAGAATGTCATACTGAGAGTCAGCCAGAGGCCAAAACATGACTGAAACTTCACCTTTCTCTAGTTGTTTTCTTATGTTCAGCATTTCCTCTTTATCAGTCAATGAAGATTATTCTACCTGATTTGACCAGAGCTAGTGCTTCCTTGTTTCTTCATCAGATTCAACAAGATTGGTAGAGAAATCACTAATCAAACTAGATGATGCATGACTTAGAGGTGGTTCAGAGAATGACCTACACCCTGTGATATCTTCTGATTGAGAAAGTATTTCACCTGCTAGAGATAAAGCATTAGACATGTCTGGTTTCACATTTTCAAGTGCCTCAAGATAAGAGGGCTTTTTGGGCATAATATTGTCCACTGGAGCATTTTCTGGGCAATGTGCATCACTACTGCGGAGAGGACTTTCGCAGTGAAATTCATCATCATGGGGAGGACCACTATGGTGGGTTACAACAAAAGCTGAGATCTCTTGCTCCTTGGTCTTCTGACCACATAGAGGGTTCTTGTGGCTATCATCTGAGGATGAAAATTCAAAATTGACCGAATTGTCATGAAGCAAGCCTTCATGAGGAAGTTTCTGTTGAAGTCCTTCGGAATTAATGTTCCCACTTTTGGGAAATGAGGAAGTAGAATCTTGAATTCCAACAGATAACTGTCTGAGGGCTTCATGAACTCCAGCATCAAGCAAGGACTTATTACAGATTGGCTCTTGATCTCTTGACTGTGCTGGGCGGGTCATCTTCTTAGAAGCCTTCTTAATTGCATTGGAAACCACTTTTTGATGAACGTGGCTGCTCTGAGCAGTTTTATGTGCTTCATCAGGAGAGATGGCCAGGTTAGGCTGACTATCTCTACTCAAATCAGGTGTATGTGCCTGACTTGGTTGTCCGTATGATATGGGGGAGTATGCCCCACAACCCTCTTGGACTAAGACAGATGTGTGTGTCTATTCTGGAGTGAACTGTTGATGTTTCACTCCACTGGTATGTATAGATTTATGAGTCTTTTCCTGAGATGTTGTTGAAGCTGTTATAATATCCTGGCAAGCATCCAAAATATGAGAAGGGATTTGCTTCTTCTTTTTCACCATTGATAGAATATGTTTGGTGACTTCAGCTGCCGGAACTGGGATATTCGTTCATTCCGTGCTTGGAGTAGGTGTATTTTCCTGCTCTTGTCCTCCTTTTCCTGTCAGTGAATCCTGATAGTACTCAAGTGTAGGGGCAGAGAGTTGAGTCTGCCTCCTGTTTGTCACCGGAGCTTTTCGACTGACTTCTCCGAATGCTACCAAGTGATACTATTGGTAGTCTTCATCAGTACTAGCAGGTGTATATTCCTACTGATTGCATTTCACCGAACTTGGTTGATGAGATCCATCATATGTAGTCAGACGAGCCTGCTAACTAGCTGATGACGTATAAACAGGTGTATGTTCCTGCCTATAATACTCAGCCAGAATTTCCTGGTGGGATTGGCGTGATGCTGCCAGATGAGTCTTCTTGATAGCAGAATTTAAAAAGGCAGTTGTGTGTGCCTGCTCATTGCTTGCCACCAAGTTAGGTTGGTGGACTTCTCCAGAGATGGCAGAGATGAGAACCTGGTCACTGTTAACCGGATTTCGCCTCTGGCGATTCATCTTGCATACTCGGGTTCGAGGAACCTGAGCCGAACGCCTGGAGTCGGTACCCTCATCATGTTGAGGGCGCACTGCTGCATGGGTCTGGCGGTGATTGTTGATAGGATCCTTTGGGAAGAACTCATGTTTCTTTGCATTAAGTCTCTGAGGGGCCTTCTCATTCACCTCCTCAGAATATAGGAGTGAATGGTGATTGCGTTCCGGGGATAACAACCCCAAATGGTTGGAGATGGTGGTTAGAACTACCTACTTCATGATCACTGGCCGTCATTGTTCGGACAACCGGTGTGAGTTGTTCACTTGGAGGGCTTGTCGGGCAGCCTCCAGAGCTGGAATGGTACCATGTTGATGGTACTCCTTAACTAGCGTGTTTGATACCCAGTGTTGAAGACGCTGAGTAGGTGATGTCATCCTCAGAGCGGACGACGATCCAGCAGGAGTAGTAGCAGTGGCATTCGTAGCAGCGGTATTCACAGGTGTGAACTTAGAAGCAGCCATTTCTTAGAATGCAGAAAATCATGGAAATGAGTGCCTGTTGGATATAACAGACGTAATCAAGATCTTTTGGATGAGCACAGTTGTCAATTATTGTTTTTGTTGGCCCTCTCATTGAGTTTTAAATAGGGGCCTAACAAATAAGAAAAACAACATTTTAACTTGGTTAAGGATTCATGTTGGGTTCACCATTTTTTATTTCCCTCTGGAATTGGGGATGACCTCATATATTTAAGATTCAAACATTAAAAGCGGTTTCTAATGGGTTTGTTCGTAGAACCGGAAGCATCCAATGATTCCATATCCATTTGAACCCACTTTCCAAAGGTAGGTGCTCATTAGTTGTGGACTGATGAGGCTTTGGAATTTTCATTGGTCGAGAGGATGGGAGGTCAGACTCATCACACCATTTTGAGGGAAATTATTGTCTACTCTGGGAATCTCTTTATAGATTTAAGTTATGTTCGTGAATCCTTATTATATTACAAAGTATAAAATGATCTTTCCTTTAGATCTGACAATAAATTATTGATATGTAGGAAATTTAGAGAATATTTTATATGTATTCGAGGTTCTTCATTGATAGAGAATCATCTGTATTTGTCAGATATTCTTATTCAATGGTATCCTTTGATACATAAAAGTATCTTGGTCATTATGATGACCATACTGGTTTTAAAGCCACTCAGCGGGGCACTTGAAGTTTATTGTTATTCAGACGGACATTGATTATTTCAGAGTTGGGATCGTACCCGCAGATGGGCTACCTATGCATCCTTTGTTTTGGGAAAAGAAATAATAACCTATGTAGTTAGAGTAAGGGAGTATGATGTTTATGCATGATTGATGGCTCAAATAAAGATGTCATGATTACTTTTATACTCTAAGACCACGTGAGTCATGCTCGGTGTGAGAAACAAGAGGTATTGGTGAAACCAGATAATTGTTCCATGAAAGATACAATTATGTGGGGCTTATGTGTGTATGACTGCCCAAATAGATAAGGATTAAGATTTACTTTAGGAAAGAAATACAGTAACAGGGTCCACAAAGGTATATGTGCTTCATGGAGATTTGGATTCTCTAATCTTGGGGCTTACTCCTAAGGAAGATGCCCATGCTAGGAGGGGACTTATGATTGGGTTTTACTCCTGAGAAGGAAGCCCAGATCAAAAGGAAATTAAGACTAGGTCTTACTCCTAAAAAGGAATCCCATGATAAATGAATTTGAAAATTAAAGGGACTTGAGGCTTACTATTAATGAGGAGGCACATATTTGAGACTGGGGATTACTCCTAAAAAGGAACCACATGTTAAGAGAATTATGGTTGGGGTTTAATCCTAAGGAGGATTCCCATATTCGGGAATTTTACGATTGGGGCTTACTCCTAAATAGGATGCCAATATTTGAGAATTATGACTGGGGCTTATTCCTAAAAACGAAGCCCATGTTAAAGAGGACTTGGGGCATACTCCTAAAGAGGATGCCCAGATTTGAGAATTATGACCGGGGCTTATTCCTGAAAAGGAGGCCCATATTTGAGACTGGGGCTTACTCCTGAAAAGGAATCCCAGATTTGGTGAATTATGGTTGTGGCTTACTCTTAAGGAGGATGCCCATATTCGGGAATTTTATGATTGGGGCTTACTCTTAAGGAGGATGCCCAGATTTTAGAATTATGACTGGGGCTTATTCCTAAAAAGGAAGCCAGGTTAAAGAGGACTTGGGGCTTACTCCTAAGGAGGATGCCCAGATTTGAGAATTATGACTAGGGCTTATTCCTGAAAAGGAAGCCCCGGTTAAAGAGGACTTGGGGCTCACTCCTAAGTAGGATGCCCAAATTAGAGAATTATGACTGGGGCTTATTCCTGAAAAGAAGGCCCAATTTAAGGGGTTCTCTCATCTTAAAGGATGAGGTTTAAGGAATGAAATCTCAATCTTTAGTGACATAAAGATGTGTAAATCACTAGTTTTTGAGAGATATTCCACATAAATCCTTTCAGATAATGATGTTAATCAAGAAAACATTCCATAAATGGCTTTGAAGAATGTCTTGAAGACTGAATCTAGAATTGGAGAGGTGGAATGGTATAAGATTGGTTAAATGGGAAAGAAGGTCACCCAAAAAGGCAGGGGTACGCAAGTCCTAACAGGCGTGCAGGTACTGCATGGGCGCACAAGTCCTGGCGATTGTTAACCAGTAGGGTAACACTTGGGAGATCCTTGACCAAAGCCTTTAGAATTATCCTGAGGTACTTCCAGAAGAGAGGCGCACAAGTTTTGGTGAAGAAGTAGGGCGGCACGCAAGTATGTTCATTTCCCTTAAGGGTAAAACACCTTAGGCATGCAAGTGTTAGTGAATTTTAACACTTAGACCTCACTCCTCTTGTTTAGAACTTCCATTCTCGGTAAAGAATTACCATATAAGTGTTCGAAATACAGGAAGAAGAGACTTGGGCGTTCAGAGCTCTATATCTGAATTCTGGAAAAATTCCTCCACCCAAATGGGGGGCCCACTGGGGGTATTTATAGGCTGGAGAAGACCCCAGGTGGTTATCACTTATGGCACACAAGTCACTTGTGCGAACATTAGGCGGTGCGCAAGTATACTTGCGCGATAGTAAGAGAACTTGCGCGACCCTAGTTCCTTTGACTCCTTTTTCTTTCCTTTGTCGATTTTTGATGTTTTCTTCAAAGGATGAATCACTTTGTGCTAAGTCATTTCCCTTTCCATTATTTTAGACAATGTGACTGAAAGGAGCGTCAACATATCCCAATCCCCAGGTACAACATGTTTCTCAAGTTACTGCTACTTGTAGTGTAGACAAGCAATAGGTTTCTCAACCTGTTACTACTCCCAGTGTAACATTCCAGGTAAATAAAGAATAACACATTTTTATATTTATTAATATTTGTGAATTAAATATTAATTTTACTTTAAAAGGGTTTCTATGTTTGATAGCGTACCCGACACGCAACAACGAGTTTCTTTAAAATTTTATGTTGCACACTAATAATATAATAATATTATTTTAAATGGTAGTTAACACGTAGACGTTGTATTGGCGGGAATGAATATAAATAAATACAATATGATTATATATGTTTGTAAAAATATTTTTACATTTATACAATAAAAGATAAAGGCTTAAAATAAGAAAATAATTCAATTTTAGGCACAAATACTCTAATATTCACTAAAATGTCGATTTATCACCTTTTGATGGCAGACCTTATTTAAAAATCGTTTTGGTCACTCTTATAAATTCTATTCGACCAAATATAATCCTTTTATAGAATTGGGACATCAAAATTTACTTTGTGTATGTTTTTGTTATTTTTCCAATAAAGTTCATTTTTAATGAATAGTGAAAATGTTGTATTTTAACTGAAAACCTCATTTTAGTCCAATTTATTTATATGATTAGATTATATTTTTAATTGGTTTTAAAGTGAAATTAGAATATATTTTTACCATTTAATCCAATGGTGGTCATTGGAATTAATCTCACTTTGAAATTGGACTTAGACAAGTGTCAATCTTTTGATATATATTGTTTCTTAAAAACATGCTATTTGTTTTGACAACAGGAATTAATTATAAAATTAATTAATGAAACTTATATTTTTTGAATTTTGTAAAATATATATCATTTTTGAATTTTGAATATCAAATATAGTTTAGGCTGATTTTTTTGTATTTTTCTAAAAAACTTCAATTTTTGATGAATAGTGAAACTACTATGTGGTAGTTAAAAAACCCAATTTTTAGTTTAGATGAAACATTACCACTTCTGTGAATTGAATTTTAAAAATCCGACATACATGTTTGTCAATAGTAATTAAAATGTGATTCAATGGGATGGAAATAATTTTTTTGGTGAATATTAACTTTTAAGTTTTATTAATCGTGATTAAATGTAAGTAGTGTAATTTAAGGTAAAAATAATGTTATAATAATATGAAATCACCTTGACACATGTCTTAACCTTATTTTATGAGTCATAGCCGACCAAGACGATCCATGGGTCAATTTGTGGGACCCCATGGAGCCACTTGTGTAAGATAATGACATTAATACCTTTTATTTAAAGTAAAAATAAAAATGTCACAAACATGTATTGTTTTACTAAAGAAATTTTTTATATGGGGTTATATAATTGATATATTTGACTATAAATATTAATTAGAAATATAAAAATATTTCCTACAACATGGAATTTTTTTTTATAATTTTTAGACATCAAATAAATAAAATTATTTATGACACAATGATGATGGAGTGTTTACGTCATTAATGAATGATTTAAATAAATAAGAAGATAATGTTTAAAATAATATTCAGAACATATATAATTATTATTTTATGATTTTATTTATAACATGGGAAACCTTATCTTTGAATTTTATAATTCTTGGACTTTTAGAAACCAAAAAGCATTATATAATAAAATAATAGTTTCATGCTTTCCAGAAGAGCCCCTCCTCTCCCTTATAAAAAGACCCCACTTCCTACCCATTTCTCACACTTCTCAAGCCCTTTTTACTCATCCAAACTCCAATAAAATAAGCTCCCAATATCCCTCTCTTCATCCTAGAAGCCTTACATTAGGAAGAAATCTCTTCAAGAAACCCTTTTGGTTCAAACCAAGGGGAGTTACCCGATTTAAAGGCAATGTCTTCTCTAATGTTCTTTCGTTTTATTTTGCTTCTCCAACCCCCTAAACTATTTTTATTCCTTTATTTTGTAACAAAACCAGTATCTTAAATACACTAGGATGTGTTTATGATAAGGATTCGAGCTATACTTACACATACCTCCATCTAATGGGTGAAGAACATACTGTTTCTGTGGACAATGAAGTACTACCTCACGAAACAATGATTGTTCAATTATCTCCTACCGCCTCGCATGGTGGCCATTAATATGACACTATATTTATATATGATATAAATTATGTTTATGTTTTCCTTATATTTATGTATTTTTCATTTATGGAAAACCTTTATGGTTTCCATTATGGGTAAACGCGATAATTTCATTTTAGGAAGTGCGGACTACCGCCCCGTCAAAGTGATTTGAATCGTTAATGCCATATGTGCGACGTATAAAGGATGGAGTTAATAATATTATATTTGATATTATACTAGAATTATAATTTTTCTTTATATCATTGTGATTTCATTCAATTAAATATGAAATAGAAATGAAAGTAGTGTTCATGCGTACGTACGACTTGCCGTCTCCATGAACGGTGCATTTCATTTATTACCTCTAAATGATATGTAATATTATAAATGAATGTATATACTGGACATATATGATATATATGATATCTACATCATGAATATAATTCTGTGGATAATGTATATTTTACCACATGAACAACTTGTAATTATAAATAGTTTATTTTTGACTGAAGTACCAAATATCGATAAAACGACTGTTATTAACATAAATGATTACATAATGTTCATAACATGGTAATAATTGATATAAAAGGAATAAGGAGATTGAAAAAGGTTCTTAAGAAATTATAAATTAACTTTAGTTTATTATTCAGGAGGTTAAAGAACGATCAAGTTAAGTCGAACACGAGGTAAGGGACTTCGTCTCAATCTCCTTTCATTGAGGCATATTTTGTTCTAATACAAGACTTTCTTTTATACTCTGTATAAACACCTTTTAATTTTCATTCAAAGGGAATATTTTTCTACAAATAATTTTACTAAACAATAAAAAGGAATGTTTCTTTTAACGTATGCGGTGACAACGAACTTTTCCGCCACCACGAGTACTACTTGATCTTTGGCTTCCTTAACAAGCTGTAATGTTTCTAGAAGAAAATAAATACCATATACTATTTTATGTATTTTGGTATTGAAAATGGTTTTGATAATGGATTTTTTATGTCAATATATTTAAGTGATATATTGTGATTGAAATGTAGAAATGTTTTCTTTTCTTTATATTTGTTTTATGTCTTATGATTTTATAATGGTACTTTGACATTTGAAGGGTGGTTACGTGATAAACCAAATGACGAGTGGTGCCGTGAATACCAGGAAGGGTGGTTACGTTATAACCTCCAATGCATTGGGTATGAAATTTGACTATATGGCTATTCTATTTAGTGATATGTGTGGAAGTCAACCGTATAGTTATACCATTTAAGTATGTTTATGTCCCAAGTGACCTTTATATGTTATGTGTTCTTTATATGGGTTTTATGGTAATATTTTGGTTACAAAAGGGTATGAAATTATCTTTTATTCAGGGAAGATTATTTACTATTTCAAAAAGGTGAAAAGTATTACTTATGTTAAGGTATTCATGGTTTAATTTTTGTTTTAAAAAACTAACAGTTTTCCTTATTTGTGTATCCCTTAATGAGCATTTTATGCTCACCCCATGTTTTTGAAATGTTTTTCACATGACATAATGTGTAATACGGTCAAGGATGGGATCATGGAAAAGTCATGATGTCTTAAACATGGAACTAGACATGACTATTTTTTTCAAGAGTTCATGTTTTTTAAAAAATGGAAATTGTGTAGAAGTGTCTACTTTGTAATCTTTTGATATGATAAAGTTATGTCCTAATTCTCTAAAACTTTAAACCTGAAAAGATCTTAAATGTGAATTATTCATTTAATTCAAGATTAAGTAATGTTTTAAGGCTTGTTCTTTATAGTTGGTATCAGAGGTCGGTTTAGACAACTTTAGGAGTTAGAAAATTGTTAAATTCATGTCCATAAATTAATTTATGGTATTATTGAAATGATATAGAATTTAAAGATTACCGTGTTGCTTCGCCTAAGATACTTCTATGTTCAGAATGGTTTTCCGTAGAGTAAACTGGGTAGATATATTGGGATGACATCAGGAGGAAGACAAACTTCCGAATCAGCCACCTGAGATGGTCGGAATTGGAACTGAACAATTTTTTTGCAGTGACGAAAGAGTTGAATCATACTATAAATGGTGGTGGAATCCATACACGAGATCAACCATATCAACCGAAGAGGAACATGTCAGTATTGAAGCATTTCATGAGGCAACATTCGCCTTCATTAATAGTATCATCTGATCCTGATCTAGTAGAAGGGTGGATTAAAGCACTGGAGAATATTTTTGATGTCATGAGGTGTTCAGAACATAAAAAGGTTAGTCTCGATGTTTACCGTTTTGAAGGTGAAGCTGATCAGTGGTGGTCGATGGTAAAAAATATTAGGGATAGTGAGGAGATTTATGATCTTCACTGGGATGAATTCAGAGGTATGTTTCTTGAGAAATATTTTCCTAAGGTGGTTCTTCTTTGGATGGAAAAACAATTCCTTGAATTGAGGCAGGAGGATGATTCAGTGGCTGCATATGAAGAAAAGTTCACTCGACTGGCCAGGTATGCTCCAAATTTTATACGATATCTTGATAGTAAAATCTACCATTTTTACTCAGGGTTAAAGCCAAAGTATCTAAGGGCTTTAGCTTCTCATGAGTTCAAAAGTTATGAAAAACTTGTCCTATGTGTGGAGAAGGTTGAAATTAAGCTTGCCGATGATCATGTGTTCTTTGAAAAACAACAGAATAAGAGGTCCAGTTGGCAGGAAAAGGGAAAGAATTCATCAAAGAAGCCAAGAGGTAAGAAATACAAATATCCATCCTGTGAGAAGTGTGGTAAAGTTCATTCTGGAGAATTATTATCCAAGAATGGAAAGTGATTTCGGTGTGGTAAGTCTTGTCATATTTCTCATAACTGTAAGGAAGATGATCACGCAGGCAATGAAAAGCTAGCGGTAAGATGTTTTAAGTGTAATGAAATTGTTCATTATGCAAATGAGTTTCTAACGAAGAACTCAACTGAGGGAAAGAATCCAAACTACAAGAAGAAAGGGGTGGTGAAATCCTTTGCAACTACTTCAGTAGAATTTGGGCCATCGAATGATGTAGTATCAGGTACATTGATTGTTTGTTCCGATTATGCCAATGTGTTGTTTGATTCAGGGTCTACGCATTCTTTCATTTCTGAGAAGTTTTATAGTAAATTGGTAATTCCATTTCAAGATATGAATGATGAACTTATGGTAAAAACAACCGGAGGAAAAGTTGAGACAAAAAGAAATTATAAGAACCGTCCTGTCCTTGTGTGCGGAAAGAATATATCTGCAAACCTTATTATTTTGCCTCTAGTAGATTTTGATGTTATTTTGGGCATTGATTCGATTTCAGTTTATCATACTAAGATTTACTGCAGATCTAAAGAGGTTTATTTTCAGAAATATTTTCTGGTTGTGTACAAGAATGAACCCTTGCGTTTGATAACATATCATGAAGTTGAGAAACTAGTAAAAGATGGAAATGAATATTACCTTACACATATTGTTGAAAACAAAGGAACTGTTCAGATTAATGATGTTCTAGTGGTAAATGAGTATCCTGATGTTTTTTTGTGATGAGTTGCCTAGTATTATACATGATCGAGAAGTTGAATTTACTGTTGACTTAGATCTTGATTCTAAGAAAATTTCAAAACCCCCTTATCGAATGGATCAAGTTTAAATTTTAGAGTTAAAGAAGAAATTGTACGAGTTATTAGATAAAGGTTTTATTCGACCTAGCACATCCCCATGGGGTTCTTCTGTATTGTTTGTTAAAAAAAGATGGTTCAATGATACTTCTCATTGATTATAGAGCATTGAATAACATCACTGTGAAGAACAAGTATCCTTTGCCTCATATCAATGATTTGTTTGATCAACTCCATGGATCTAAGTATTTTTTCGAAGATTGACTTGAGGTCGGGGTACCATCAGTTGAAAGTAAAAGAAGCAGACATTCTGAAGACTGTGTTTTGTACTAGATGTGGCCATTATGAATTTGTTGTTATGCCTTTTGGGTTAACCAATGCACCTACTGAATTCATCGATCTAATGAATATAATTTTCCATGAGTTCATGGATAATTTTGTGGTTGTGTTCACTGATGAAAAGTCATTTAAGGGTTATCTTTCAAACCTTAAAAGAAAATAAACTGTATGGAAAATTCAGAAAGTGTGAGTTTTGGTTACAAAAAATTTCTTTCCTAGGTCACATTGTTTCAAAAAATGGCATAACTATTGCTATTTCTAAAAAAAAGTTGTTAAAGAATGGCCAGGACCCACAAATATAACAGAGATCCATAGTTTTCTTGGTTTGGCAGGTTATTACCAGAGGTTTGTTGAAAATTTTTCACAGTTATCTAGTCCAATGACTAAGTTAAATCGAAAAGGTGTTAAGTTCATCTGGACAAAAGAATGTGATGATTGTTTTTAGGAATTGAAAAGAAGATTTGTGAATGCTCCAGTTTTGGAACATCCTTCCAGAAATGGTTAGTTTTCTATCTACAATGATGCTTCATTGAAAGGAATTGGTTGTGTCCTTATGCAGAATGATCAGGTAATTTATTATGCTTCACGTCAGTTGAAAAATCAAGAGTTAAATTACCCTACACATGATTTGTAATTATCTTCTGTTGTTTTTGCTCTAAAAATTTGGAGGCATCATTTGTATGGAGTAATGTGTGAAATATATACCGATCACAAAATTTTAAATTATATATTCACTCAGAAATAATTGAACATGAGACAAAGGAGATGGCTGAAATTAATCAAGGATTACGATTGTACAATTCATTACCATATGGGAAAAGAAAATAAAGTGGCTGATGCTTTGAGTTGAAAAAGTAATGATTCATTAACCATGCTATGTTTGGAACGAGATCCTTTGGTTTTTGATTTGATGAAATTTGGAATAGAATTTGTTGGTGCAGGAAGTTCTTCTGTTTTGTTTCAGGTGTCTGTGAGATCATCTCTATTAGATAGAATTAAGAAAGTGCAGAAGAAAGACAGTGAGTTGCCAAAAAAATATAGAGCTAGTTCATAAGGTTAGGTTGCCTGAATTTAACATTGATAATGATTGTGCTTTGAGGTTTGGGAAGAGATTATGTGTGCCTTGTGATTCACAGTTGAAGAATGAGTTGTTATGTGAGGCTCATAGTTCCCCGTTTTCAGTTCATCCTGGAAGTACTAAGATGTACAGAGATATGCATGAGTATTACTAGGGGGATGAATGAAAAGAGATATTGCTGATTTTACAACTAATTTTTTGACATGTCTATAGGTTAAAGCAGAGAGGCAGTTACCAAAAGGTATGCTTCAGGCTTTACCAGTGCCAGAGTGGAAATGGGAAAATATATCCATAGACATCATTGTGGGATTACCAAATACATTTCGAGGTTGTAATGCAATCTGGGTTATTGTTGATCAATTTAGTAAATATGCTCATTTCCTTCCTATTCGAGATATATTCACTCGAGATCAAGTTTCTCGGTTTTATGTTAAAGAGATAGTCATGTTACATGGAGTTACCCTCTCTATTGTATCTGATCATGATCCCAGGTTTACTTCAAAATTTTGGAAAGGCCTTCAGAAGTCATTGGGTACTGAATTAAATTTTAGTACAGCTTTTCATCCGCAATCAGATGGGAAGTCAGAACGAACAATTCAGACCTTGGAGGATATGTTATGTTCCTACACGATGGATTACCAGGGAAGTTGGGAAAATTTCTTTCCTTGGTTGAATTTTCTTATAATAACAGTTTTCATTCCAGTATACAGATGGCTCCGTTTGAGGCATTATATGGAAAACGAGTTCGAACTCCAGATTTTTGGGATGAAGTAGGGGAAAGGAAGCTGATGGGACCAGAATTGGTAGAAGAGATGGCAGAAAAAGTTCAGTTGATTTAGAAGCACATGAGAATAGCTCAGAGTAGGCAGAAAAGTTATGCGGATAATCGGAGGAAGGATCTATCTTTCGAGGTAGGTGATCATGTTTTTCTCAAAGTATCTCCATGGAAAAGTGTGATGTATTTTGTCAGAAAGGATATATGAGTCCTAGGTTCATTGGACCTTATGAAATCTTGGAGAAAGTAGGATCAGTTTCATACAGAGTGGCATTACCTCCAAGTTTGTCCCAGGTACACAATGTTTTTCATGTTTCGATGTTGAGAAAGTATATGTCAGTTCCATCTCATGTTTTGAGCCTAGAGGTAGTTCAGTTGGAATACAATCTCTCTTGTGAAGAACAACCTGTCCAGATTATTGACTGAAGAGAGCAAGTGTTACAAAATAAGGTAATTTATCAGGTGAATGTTTTATGGAAAAACCATATGGTTAAAGAGTTAATGTAGGAATCTGAAAATTTTATGAGGGATTAATACCCCCACTTATTTTGATAAGTGAATAAAATTGCAAGGATGAAATTCCCAAAAGGGGAGAAGGTTGTAACATCCCTGGTAAATAAAGAATAAAACATTTTCATATTTATTAATATTTTTTAATTAAATATTCATTTTACTTTAAAGGGGTTTCTATGTTTGATAGCGTACCCGATATGCAACAACGAGTTTCTTTGAAATCTTACGTTGCACACTAATAACATAATAATATTATTTTAAATGGTAGTTAACACATAGCCATTATATTGGTGGGAATGAATAGAAATAACTAAAATATGATTATATATTTTTGTTAAATGTTTTTACATTTATCCAATAAAAGATAAAGGATTAAAATAAGAAAAGAATTCAATTTTAGGCATAGATACTCTAATATTCACTAAAATGTCGATTTATTGCCTTTTGATGGAGAACCCTCTTTAAAAATAGTTTTGTTCACTCTTATACATTCTATTGGACCAAATAATATCATTTTTTAGAATCGGAAAATCAAAATTTACTTTGTTTATGTTTTTGTTATTTTTCTAATAAAGTTCATTTTTAAGGAATAGTGAAAAATGTTGTATTTTAATTCAAAACCTCATTTTAGTCTAATTTATTAATATTTTTAGATTATCTTTTGAATTGGTTTTAAATTTTAATTAGAATATACTTTTTCCATTTAATCCAATGGTGGTCATTGGAATTAATCTCACATTGAAATTGGACTTAAATAAGTGTCAATCTTTTGATATATATTGTTTCTTAAAAACATGATATTTGTTTTCACAACGGGAATTAATTATTAAATTAATCAATGAAACTTATATGTTTTTAATTATGTAAAATAGACATCATTTTTAAATTTGTAATATCAAATATAGCTTCGGGTGAATTTTTGGTATTTTTTTTGAAAAACTTCAATTTTTGATGAATAGTGAAACCACAAAGTGGTAGTTAAAAAGCTGAATTTTTCATTTAAACGAAACTTTACCACTTCTGTTAATTTAATTTCAAAAATCTGAAATAAATGGTTGTCATTAGTAAGTAAAATATGGTTCAATGGGATGAAAATAATTTTTTTTGTTGAATAGTAACTTTTAGGTTTTATTAATCGTGATTAAAGGTAATTAGTGTAATTTAAAGTAAAAATAATGTTATAATAATATGAAATCACCTTGACACGTGTCCTAACCGTATTTTATGTGTCATGGCCGACCAAGACCATCCATGGGTCAATTTTTGGGATCCCATGGAGCCACTTGGGTAAGATAATGACATTAATACCTTTTATTTAAAGTAAAAATAAAAATGTCACAAACATGTATCTTTTTACTAAAACAATTTTAAATGGAATTATATAATTGATATATTTGAATATAAATATTCATTATAAATCTAAATATATTTCCTACAACATGATAATTTTTTTTATAATTTTTAGACATCAAATAAATAAAATTATTTATGACACAATGATGATGCAATGTTTATGTCATTAATGAATGATTTAAATAAATAAGAAGATAATATTTAAAATAATTTCCAACACTTGTACAATTCTTATTGTATGATTTTATTTCGAACATGGGTAACCTTATATTCAAGTTTAATAATTCTTGGACTTTTAGAAACTGAAAAGCATTATATAATAAAATAATAGTTTCATGCTTTCCAAAAGAGCCCCTCCTCTCCCTTATAAAAAGATCCCAATTACTACCCATTTCTCACACTTCTCAAGCCCTTTAGCTCGTCCAAAATCTACTCAAATAATCTCACAATATCCCTCTCTTCATCCTAGAAGCCTTACCTTATGCAGAAAGCTCTTCAAGAAACCCTTTTTGTTCAAACCAAGGGGAGTTACCCGATTTAAAGGCAATGTCTTCTCTAATGTTATTTTGTTTTATTTTGCTTCTCCAACCCCTAAACAATTTTTATTCCTTTCTTTTGTAACAAAAAAAGTATCTTCAATATACCAGGATGTTGTTATGAGAATTATTCTAGCTACACTTACCCACACCTCCATCTAATGGGTGAAGAACATATTGTTTCTGTGGACGGAGAACTAAAGCCTCACGAAATGATGATTGTCCAATTATCTCCTACTGCCTCACATGGTGGCAATTAAGATGTCACTATATTTATATATGATATATATAATGTTTATGTTTTCTTTATTCTTCAGTATTTTTCATTTATGTAAATCTTTTATGGTTTCCATTATGGGTAAACGCGATAATTTCATTTTAGGAAGTGCGGACTACCGCCCCCTCAAATTGATTTGAATCGTTAATGTCATATGTGGAATGTATAAAGGATGGAGTTAACAATATTATATAATATATTATACTGGAATTATAATGTACCTTTATATAATTGTGATTTCATTCTATGAAATATGAAATAGAAATGAAAGTAGCGTTCATGCGTACATACGGCTTACCGTCTCCATGGACGGTGCATTTCATTTCTTACCTCTAAATGATATGTAATATTATAAATGCATGTATACATTGGATATATATGATATATATGATATCTACATAATGAATATAATTATGTAGATAATGTATATTTTACCACATGAACAACTTGTAATTATAAGAAGTTCATTTTTGACTCAAGTACCAAATATCGACAAAACGACCGTTATTAACTTAAATGATTACATAATGTTCATAAAATGGTAACAAGTGATATAAAAGGAATAAGTAACTTGAAAAAGGTTCTTAAGAAATTATAAATTAACTTTAGTTTATTATTCAGGAGATTAAAGAACGATCGAGTCAAGTCGGACACGAGGTAAGGGACTTTGTCTCAATCTCCTTTCACTGGGGCATATTTTGTTCTAATACAAGACATTCTATTATATGTTGTATAGACACATTTGACTTTTCATTCAAATGGAATATTTTTCTTCGAAGCGTTTTACTAAACGACAAAAAATAATGTTTCTTTTAACGTATGCGGTGACAACGACCTTTTTCGCCGCTGCGAGTACTACTTGATCTTTGGCTTCATTAACAAGCCATAATGTTTTTAAAAGAAAATAAATACCATATACTCTTTTATGTATTTTGGTATTAAAAATGTTTTTGATAATGTATTTGTTATGTCAATATATTTAATTGATATTTTGTGATTGAAATGTGGAAATGTTTTCTTTCCTTTATATTTTTTTATGTCTTAGGATTTTATAATGGTACTTGGACATTTGACGAGTAGTTACATGATAAACCAAATGACGGGTGGTTCTGTGAATACGAGGATGGTGGTTACATTATAACCTCTAATGTATTGGGTATAGAAGTAGGCTGTATGACTATTCCATTTAGTGATATGTGTGGAATTCGACCACATGGTTATACTATTTAAGTATTTTTATGTCCCAAGTGACCTTTATATGTTATGTGTTCTTTATATGGGTTTTATGGTAACATTTTCGTTAAAAAATGGTAAGAAATTATCTTTTATTTAGGGAAGAGTATTTAGTACTTCATAAAGGTGAAAATTATTACTTATGTTAAGGTATTCATAGTTTACATATTGTTTTGAAAAACTAACAGTTTTCCTTCTTTGTGTATCCCTTACTGAGATTTTTATGCCCACCCCAAGTTTTTGAAATTTTTTTCACAGGACCTAATGTGGAATAGGGTTAAGGATGGGATCATGGAAAAGTTATGCTGTCTTAAACATGGAACTAGACCTGACTCTTTTTTTCAAGAGTTCATGTTTTGTAAAAAAATGGAAATTGTGTAGAAGTGTCTACTTCGTAATCTTTTGAGATGTAGTAGTTATGTCCTAATTCTCTACAATTCTAAACCTGAAAAGATCCTCAATGTGAATTATTAATTTAATTCAAGATTAAGTAATTTTTTAAGGCTGGGTCCTTATACCCAGGGTAGAGGTACAACCACCATCTGCACATGCTGATACTAGCCCTCTGAAGCAAGAGGAACATATTGATGATGGTGGATCTGAGGAAATGAAAGTTGATGAAACACAGACTACCCATAAAAAACAGGAGCACCGTAGTTTGATGGTATTAGAAAAAATCATTAAGGCCAAATAAAAAGGAATCAAATATGATATTGGATGGAATAAGCGGGGCCAACACGTTAACCCCAACAAGGACATGTTGGTAGTCACATTGGAATCATCACTCAACAATGTGCGACAATTTGTGTAACTTCATGGCACCATGTTGTGGATGAGATTAAGACACTAATGTGGGGAGATATTATGATAACATTATGATATCATTTTTTTATTTACTAAAAATTAAATAATGAAACACTGATTTACACTTCATTATCTCTAGAAGAGTGAATTTATAGTAGATAACTTCCACAAAGACTATGTCTTAAGGGTTTTCAGAAGCATTCATAGGGGATTTCACACAGTTTTAATGAAATATCTTCTTAATGATGCGGAAGGGAAAATAAAATCGTACCCACCTCTTATTTATGCACACCTGATAACCCAAGCGTCATTAGAATCATTTATTGGTCATTATGAGAAGTAGTCTTTTTAGGTACATTGTGTCTGGTAATAAATTTTTTGAAGGTATGTGTATTCATCACTTTGATTGAATGGGTTTTATTTATGAAATAGAAACTGATTTCTGAAAATAAATAGCAGACATCAAAACTAGCGTACCCCTACCGTAAAGTAATGATGGGGTAAACATCACTTGAAAAAATATTAATTATTTTAAATCTACCGTAATACTTTTATGTGACATAAAACAACACATTAACTATGTTATTTTGTTTATATATAGTTTGAAGAGTCCAAATCGATAACCACTTTTATTTCACTCCTTATGATATGGAAGGAGGTGCGTGTAACTAAATATAGAAAACTAATAGATAAAAACACATAAAAGGCGTGGAAACATGTGTAAGTATGACATAATAATTTTTTTTGGGTTTAAATCACTATTACATAACAAGGATGACTTATTTTCCTATATTTTCTATTTGACACAGTCATACGAATCAAAAACACCCACACCGAATGCAGACATACTTTCAGTGTCCTTGAATAATCTAGGAATGTATAGCCATGTTAGAGGTGTGTGTTTTTGGGTGACACCTCGAACATATGTTGAGAAAAAAAACAAGAAGAGGATCAAACTGTGGAAATGAAAAATATGATAGAAACATTATCTATGTTTCTAGAAGAATTACAATACCAGAGAGAGCTGATTGCAAGTTTGATGAGGGGAGGAAAAGGGAAGAAACAAATCAAGAACAACCCGTTTGTGAGGATCCTGACCCACCCCCACTAGTTATGAGGCGAGAAAATCCCCCAAAAAGAAATTATTAACTAAGGTAGTCAATTTTCTAATATTTGTTTCTGCAAAATGTGAATTAGATAGACACTAAAAACATATTACATTCCTGTATTGATATTCTACAGGGTAATAATGACAGTGATTTATATCTATAAACACCCACCCACCACCTTGTAGTAAGGGATATAATTTTCAATATCCAAAACGGCATGCTACACAATATACTACTTCCGACATATCATGTTAGAGTGTCAATTACTGTATCCCTAGAACTGATCGCTGGGCTACCTATTCCAATTGATGATGTAGATATTTATACGGTCAAGAAAGCTCTAGGAACATTCATCACATGGCCATCACATCTTGTAAAAAATATTTCGACAATGAGGTATTCATTTCCAATTTAATTTTCAAGCTAAGCCTTAATCAGTTAATGAAAAATGGTCTTAACCGATGAAATTATTATAGACTAACAAAGGGAAGGGGGTGAAATGAAATACCAGTTCTAAACCATATCAAGTATCAACCAAATGATCAAAATGATCTACCTAATAAACCATAACCCTCCATTCTATGTCAACATTTATTATCATTGAAGGCCCATTTGGATACAAAGTTGAAAGATGGTGGTAAAAACATAATTGATTTTGAAGAAAATATGTATGTAGGTTAAGATCCAAACTTCATTGGTGTTGAGAGTGAAACTAAAATCCTCGACATGATTTGTTAGGTAGCTCAGTTATAAATGTTTACATGAGGTATGTTTTCATGATTTGATTTTCCAAAAGATGATATACTATGATAATTATGACAAAATACATTTCATATTTTTTTCAGGTGTATACATGAAAAACAATTGAATGGATTTCCCCTTGAACAAAAATTTGGACTCGTTAGTCCTCACGTCACCTCTATAGAACAATAATATATAACTTATAAGAATGAGGTTGAAATAGTTTCAAGACTACTCAAATCATTTAACAAAAAAATTATAGATGACAGACTCTTCTTAATACCAATGATGCAGGGGTAACACTATATAATTTAAACATATCAAATATATTTTAATTTATTTCATTAATTATTATTTTTTTGTTCTTAGTTAGCATTGGAAGCTCATTATGGTCAATTTGGATACTCCAAATATTTATTTTTTGGATTCAATGCACGAATATTCAACAAACTAACCACAAATGATGGGATTTTTCAATTTTCAATAGACTAAATCCAACATTTTAGAACTAAAAATATAGTTATCTAATTTATATTATCTTTTAATGAGAATTATATTATGATAGGGTAGTTCAATATTTTATAAGGTGGTGCCTCATTCAAAGACCAAGGCCCAATTTGTTGAATAGAGGAAAAATGGATTACAAGATTCTGAAGGATGAAATCTTATTACAATCTTTATCATAAAAAGGGAGAAAATCACTAAGAAAATCATCCTACAAAATTATGTCCTCGTTGACTACCTTATTGTAAAGTCAATCAGAAACCATGTTCGCTTCATGAAATGCATGAGTGACAATGTATATGATTTCCATAAGCGAAGTAAGACAATTCATCCAATGGCTGCTGGTGGTCCTTGTTTGCGCACTAAATGAATTTCATGTTGATTGTTTTTTTAAAAAGAAATTCGTGGTCCTCATTTATAGGGTATGTGTGTTGTTTATAGACTAGAAAAGATAACAAGTATCAAGAAGGGGTTTCCCCATCCCTTGAGTTTGTTGTAACATCTTGAGACATAATGAGAATAGGAGCTTACTCCACTCTTTAGTCGACCTGGTGAAGAACCATCTTCCATATATTCATTCAGAGGTGTGAACAGTATGACTGAAATTTGTGACATATATAAATCAACCCCACCTCAAATCAATGAACGGTGTGACCGGTATGACTGAAAGTGTCTGCTATCAGTTTAAAATTGACATTTTAACTCAAAACATGTCACTCACTGAAAACAAGAAAAACACGCTCTGATTTTTTTTTTCTAAATTCAGGACAATGATTTGTATGTCCTTTGTGACGTGTATGAAGCATTCTCACATTAAACCGACACACGATGAAACTGGTATGACTCAAATTGCACGTTTCTTGTTTGAAATGAAATTATAGTAATAAAATCCAACTAACATATTGAGAACTGAAGAAATGAATTCTAATTGTTTTGATACTTTAGAAAAAAGTTCCATCAGTCATTTTTGACATGTAGGAATCAACCAAACCTCAATTCGATGCACAGTGTCACTAGTATTACTCCAAATGTGTCTTGTTATTTAAAATTGACATTAATTCAAGTAAAAAAACACAAATGACATAAACGAAACTGATAAAACACATTCATATTTTTTTTATACTTTAGTAAAATGATCCACGAGTCAGTTGTGACATGTAGGAATCAAACCCACAACAATATAAAAAATGGTCTGACTGGTGTGACTAAAAGTGTCTGTTATTAGTTTAAAATTGATATTTTAGTTCAAAACATGTCATTGAATAAAAAAAATAAAACACACTCTGATTGTCCTCCAAATTAAGGACATTGATTCCTAAGTCCTTTTTGGTGTCTATGAAGTACTTTCACATAAAACCGACACATGATGCAACTGATATGAATCAAATTGCATGTTTTTAGTTTAACATGACATTTTAGTAAAGAACACAACTAATATACTAAAAATCTAAGAAATTCACTCCAATTGTTTTGATACTTTAAGAAAATTATCCATAAGTCATTTGTGACGTGTTAGAATCAACCACACCTGAATCTGATTCACAGTGTCATCGGTATGACTCCAAATGTGGCTTGAAATTTATAATTGACATTAATTCAAGTAAAAAAACAAAACTGACATACTAAAAACTGAACAAAACATTCGCGTTGTTTTGATACTTTATGAAAATGATCTGTTAGTAAGTTGCGATGTGTAGGAATCAACACCACCTCAATATGACAAACAATGTGACTAGTCTGACTAAAAATGTCCTCTATCAGTTTAAAATAGACATTTTAACTCAAAAGGTATCACTCACTGAAAACAAGTCAAACGTGCTCTAATTGTCTTCCAAATTAAGGAAAAAGATTCATAAGTCCCTTGTGATATTTTTGAATTAGTCTCAACTTAAACCAAAGAATGATGCAACCGGTATGACTCAAATTTCATGTTTTCAGTTTGAAATGACATATTATAAAAAAACACAAATCACATACTAAAAACTGAAGAATTGCATTCCGATTTTTTTAATACTTTAAGAAAATGATCCATCAATCATTTGTGACATGTAGTAATCAACCACTCCCCAATCCGATACACAGTGTCACTGGTATGACTCCAAATGTGTCTTGTTATTTAAAATGGACATTAATTTAAGTAAAAAAGAACAATTGACATACTGAAAACCAATAGAACGCATTCATACTGTTTTGATACTTTGGGGAAATGATCCCTTAGTCAGTTATGGTGTGTATGAATCAACCCCATCTATATCCGACAAACGGTGTGACCAATATGACTAAAAGTGTTCACTATCAGTTTAAAATTGTCATTTTAACTCAAAACATGTCACTCAATGAAAAAAATGCAAACACACTCTGATTGTATTCCAAATTAAGAAAAGTGATTCATAAGTCCTTTTTGATGTATATGAAGCTGTCTCACGTCAAATCGACACACGATGTGACCGATATGACTCAAATTGCATGTTTTTAGTTTGAAATGACATTTAGTAAAAAACAAATCGACATATAGAAAACTGAGGAAATGAATTCCGATTCTTTTGATACTTTAGAAAAATGATCTATCAGTCATTTGTGACGTGTAGGAATCAACTAAACCTCAATATGACACACGGTGTCACCGATATGACGCCAAATGTGTCGTGTTATTTGAAGTTGACATTAATTCAACTAAAAAAATACAACTAACATACTGAAAACTGATAAAACACATTCAGATTATTCTGATACTTTAAGAAAATGACCCATGAGTTATTTGGGATGTTTTGGAATCAAACCCACCTCAATTCAACGAACGGTGTGACCGGTATGACTAAAAGTGTATGTTATCATTTTAAAATTGAAATTTTAACTTAAAAAGTGTCACTCATAGAAAACAAAGGAAACACACTTTGTCTGTCTTCTAAATTAGAGATAATGATTTTTAAGTCCTTTTTGACGTGTATGAAGTAGTATCATGTCAAACCAACACACCATGTGACTGGTATGTCTCAATTTGCATGTTTTCAGTTGGAAATGTAATTTTAGTAAAAAAACACAATTGACATACTGAAAACCGAGGAAATGAATTTTGATTATTTTGATACTTTAGGGTAATGATATATCATTCATTTACGACATGTAGGAATCAACCCCGCCTCAATACAACTCATGGTGTCATCAGTAAGACTCCAAATGTGTCATTTTTATTAGAAATTGATATTTTTAAAAGTATTCTTAATATTAATGTTTAATTTGTTTCTTTATAGTATTACTAACATAATATTTATTTTCTTATATAGGTTGAATCTTTTTCTAGAGTTGGTATGATTTTTAGTCATTTATCACCATCAGAGATCATTTTTTAGAGGGGAACACATACATCAAAAGAGAAAAAATTAATGTTTTTTGTTGTTTGTTGGATATTTCTAAATGTAATTTTATAAAACATTGTTCAAAATGTATATAGAAGTTTTTTTGGTATATACCATGAGTGAATATTTTTGTATTCATGGTGTAAATTAAATGTATATAGAATGGTTTACCAAAATTTTATGTGTGTTGATTGTTTTTAATCATTTGAATCATGTATGTGGTTATTTTGTATATATATACTATGAGTGGTTATTTCTGAAAAGGTTTTTGCTGGTTTGTGAAGGTTATTTTTTTCAGGTTGCTGGGTGTGCTGTTATACAAACAGCATGCCCAGACAGGGAAGCCATTATCAGTGCTAGTTGAAGCATTGATAAATGGGGACTTTATCAGTGCTTTTCTGAGCACTAATAAAGGGGAGCCTTTATTAGTGCCTTTCTGAGCACTAATAAAGTGGGACGTTTATCATCTCTAAAAATAGCACTGATAAAGGGTACCCCCTTTAAAAGAGGCTTGATTAACAATGATCTTTTAGCACTGATAAAGGACTTTTTAGTGATGATAATATCATGTTTTGTGGCAGTGGAACAAAAATTCCATAATACCCATGTACACAGATGGCATGTTCATAACACCGAGAGTTATGACTACAAACTCTAAGTGCCCATAACTACATCAGAAGAAATTATTTTGGATATCTCCCTCCTTTACCCTCAACTGGTGATATCTAGACCATAGTTTGATCTTGGAAAACCAAATTTCACTTCTCATTTGTTAAAAAATATTTTCTATCCTTGGAAGAGTATAATATTCCTTGACTTTAACCTGATTGAACCTTAGATAGTCTATACACAACATCATACCACCATATTACTTCTTGTAGAAAAACATTGGAGAACCCCAGAGTGACACAGTTAGTCAAATGAAGCCACTTCATTTTAGATAATCCACCTACAACCTCAACTCATTCAACTATATAGGATCCATTTGATATGGATATTTCAAAATTAGAGGCTCTCTTAGATGTAACTCTATCCCAAACTCAACATTGCACCAAGGAGTTAGTGTCATAACATCCTTTGGGAAACATCTCAAAACTGCTCCATAACCCTAGGAACATGTCCAACCTAATATTCTTTTAAAAACTTTTCCATAAAGGAAATAAGGGTATCCACACATTGACTTCACAGCTAAAAACCTCACCTGCTAATGAAAACTACACACTGGCAATCAACATATGATAACAAGACACTCGAATGGAAGAATTTGACAATATAACTTATGGAATAAGACCAATTGATACTTATTATTACTTTTTATGGATATATTTGTAGTAGGAAAATATCCCCCATGAGACTGTTGTGGCCCCATCATCACTCTACCCCCTGACACACATAAAATAAGTTGGTCTGGCCTCCAAATTGCATGGTCAATACTAGGTGCACGTGACTCATTTATATTTCTAGTCCCAAAGCATAGACTCGAGTGGGTTAAACAAAGGAGTACAAATCTACTAAATCAATCATGAAACAAACAAGGGTATATTATAAACTAATCATACCTTGAGTGTTCTATGGACCCTCTAGCGTTGTTGCCTCCACTATGTGAAATTGACCACACCCAGATCATTTTCTTATCTTCTGATGACCACCTCCATGAAAACACTCATCTTGATATCCCTGGACTCAAGAATCATCATGAGGTCAGCCTCTACCCAGTCCATCTCCCCTCAGTCGAGTATAAGCTTTCTTCCCCTACTTCTAAAAAATTATAATCAGAAATTTCCACTGAGGATAGAACTGAACCTATTCATCTCCACCAAAATAAGCTTTAAGAACCACTAAGAACTAATTTTAGTGATGGAAACAAATTACAAATACCAAACACACTATCCTAATACCTCTAAGAAAGGAACCAAAACCACTGGCCCGAGATGGTTATAAGGGAAGATGTCAAGGTCGAATCACCATTGGTTGAAACGTCGAAGGTCTTGGTGCATGAGACCTTCCACCCACAACTATTCTCATTAAAGAAACTGTTTGATTCTCCTATCATGGAAATACTCATCATGATTGAATCCACTTGATCACCCCCTCCTTTTGAACCTCTGAATAAGTTGGTTTTATAAAAGGAGTAGTTTTATACTGGGTAAAAGGATGAAGTGCCTTCTCAATATGTCTCACATGATACACCTTATCTTGAAATAGATTTTAATAAAAATTAAAAAGGTTCTTGAACTTGATTAACAACTCCCACTCCAACATACCCCCTACTGAAGGGAAATAATCTCCCTCCTCTTTACTGCTTTCAGGGTCATCTAAAGGAACTTTTCCCGAAACTCTTTCTGAAAGTTCACCCAAAAAACATATCCCTCCTTCCGTCCACCTAGATACAACATCCAACACTAAATCATATCTCCCCATATCCTACTAATTTCCAAATAGACCTAGTATCCCACCGAGGACTAGATTAAACTGAAAGTGATCCTGATCTCCTCCAACTGGGTCTCTATCTTTGTATCCAAAACACCTCCCTTGTACTTCCCCAAATCCTATCATTGAAAAGCATAACAAACCCTATAATGAAACTCATCCTCCTCTATCAGATCAACCCTACAGTGATCAAACATATCATCCTTTTTAACCTCTACTTCCTAAACCACACGTAGAAGAAATCTAGGATCCATAATTGAAAATTCAAACAAATACTTCCTAAGCCCGATAGCATGGAATTTTATTATGTTTTATTTAATTAATTTTAAATTATTTCAACTTTTCTATAACTGAAACCACTAAATTCAAATAATAAAACAATTTATCATGATGAATTTACCTCTTTTAGGTATTTATCCTGCAAACAAGTCCACATAAATTGGCCATTCAATAATCTTAGAGTCCATGAAATGGATCATGGGGAGTCCTAAAATCCCATTTCCTAGTCGGTCTCTCAATCCCTTGTCTTGTACCATGGTTAAATGGAAAAATTTCTATACCAACCCATGTAATCTTCACTATACCTAACTATAAACTCTATTTTATCCCTCCACCATAACCTTTGATACTATTCTATTGTGACCCCTTCTCACCAAAGATACCGTAATGAGGAGAGAGAGATAATGACCCCCCCAAGTTTCGTTTCTAATAGGCCCCAGGTTGGTGACAAGTACCAAGGGTGTGAAAATCTTATAAAATTGGAGTCATTACCTTCTATAACAATAAATGATTGGAAGATAAGATAAATAATCCACAAGTAACTCTATGAAATAATATAAACATTTTCCAAGAATATTATATAAAGAATACATAAATACAATCAATACAAGTAGAAGTCTCCAAAAGTAAATGCCTAAAAACAAATCTAAAGCAGAAAGAAAAAAACTGTCCAAAAAGGTTCGTGCCTATACTATCCTGCCCAATCCATGTAATCCTCATAGAAAGAAGCATACTAATGCACTTGGGAGAAAACACGAGAACCAAAAACACCTAAATAGGTCAACTATCCATCCTAGCATCACCAAGGAATGCTCACCATATAAAGTAAGCAATGTATAATAGAATCATAATAATAATATCGATAAAGGGTACCCCACACTAATTTCCCACTAATTTTTATCTGTCACACCCCAACATCATATGTTCTAGAACTACCATCTCTTATGAATATCATATACCACTACCCCAAAACATGGTCACATCACATATCACCTGAAGACACCTGGGAAACTTCCCCACTACACGGTCAAATTTCAGCTTGCTTGAATAAACCTAGTAAATCACATCACAACCACTGTTATAACTAGAGTAATAAGGTATCATGAATAGGAAAGACATAAACCTAATTCCATTCTCCTACCATGAAAGACCCTATCCACAACCCTCCCACAACAATGTTATATCACATCTCACCTAAAGACACCATGAACACCACCCCACAACATGATCATATCACATCTCATCCAAGGATACTTGAGCTATCACCTTGTGCACCAAGAGACCTCCGACCATCACAGATTTTTCATATCTACATGATTAAAGGAGAGATAATGAAATATATGGTATCCATCCATCCATCCTCATCACCAAGATGTTGATAAAAAAACTCTTTGTGTGAATATACGGCTGTTGACAGATAGTGCTCAATACAGGTGGGGTGCATATGGAAATAACAAGGAATACGCAAGTATATATATATATATAGGCATACACACAAAAGACACACAGAATTCCAACTTATGGGTTCACAAAAAAAACTAAAAAAATCAAAAACACCCCCACTTTCACTACCACCACTAAATGCATAACATTATACAATCCAAAAACCACATTTTTCAATCCCAACCAATTACATTATCTATCCCATCATTTCATGATTTAGTATTAACCACACTTAACCACAAAACATATAATTTATTTCCTTATTAGTCATGTTCAGCACCTCACTACCCCAAAAGCACGACCAAACAAACCATCACATAACCGCCCCAAAATTACAGCCAAACAACCATCAACTCACTCTCCCAAAAGAACATCCAAACAACCATCACCTCACCATCCCAAAATCACTTCCAAACAAACATCACCTCTTCACCTTGAATGAAAGACCAAACAAGCCATCACTTCACCAACCCAAAAGCATGACCAAACAAACACCACCTCACCACCCCAAAAGCACATCCAAAAAACCATCACCTTGCTTCCCTAATTGTATGGACAAACAAACATCAACTCACCACCCTAAAAGCATGGACAAAAAACCACCACCTTTCCCAACACCCCACCAAAAACACACATTACCACCCCAAAACACAACCATACATCAGAAAACATCAAATATTATTTTAAATATTTAATGAACTGAACTTTATCACATTTCACTCTATTTTAGGGAAATTATCACACAAGCCATAAATACATGGGAAAATTTTTTATTAACCAAATATAATTGGTTAGACAATTTCCATTTTGGGGTGATATCAAATAAAAATTAAACTAGGTTTCCACATCACAACAACTATAACACAAGAAAAGGATCCCAACAACCATGATTTTTAGTGGGGCATTCATCCCATACAAACACAATATCATAATAATATCAAAATTTTAAAAGCATAAAAATCATTCGCATCCTACATAAATTTCAATTAGAAATTAGTATATTTAATTAATACATCAGAACTATCCCCCATAGACAAAAAAAAAGAAAACGCCTCCCTCATGATACAAAAAAGTGAGAAATGTGGGACTTTGTACCTAAAAAGTGATTTATGATCACACATGACACTATAGGGTGAAGAAGAAATACTCATAGACCACAACCATATAAAAAGCTAAAGACCAACCAACATCGTATTAAGGGTTATAAAAAATGGATTCCAACTCACAACCCAAATCAAAATTGCATAACTGCAGTAGATCCCAAGAAGAAGAATGGAAGAAAGAAAACCAATAAAGAGAGAAGACATTATCATTGATCACCAACGAGAATACACTGAAACCAATGGATCGATTTTTGAGGAAGGTGGATGAAAATCATTCTAGATCCTCCTAGGGTTCCCCAAAAATGAGAGAGAAAAGTGGTATGACTGAATGAGGGTGTATTCGGACAAATGAACTATTTAAAACTGAGATTTTTATATTTTTACGTTGTGTAACCCATTCACATTGTGAAATCCACGAGTTTTCCAAAAAGTACAACTTATGAAAAAATTCATGTCTCCTCCACTTTTTTTTTCTACACATCATGAATTTGTTTTGTGATGGAATTTTGTTTCATGGGTGCCCCCCTCATCCACATAAAAGTCCTGAAATTGGCTGACTACACAATCTATGAACCACCAATTCATGTCATGCACCCCTTTTATAAGGAGAATTTTCTATAATAGTTATAATACACCTCCAATTACTATGAAACCTCCTAAAACCTCCTCTGAAACTCATCCAACACCCAAAATTGGAAATGTATTGGACCTGGAAGGCACAAGCCACTACAACCTCTCAATATTTTTAATTTTTTAGCACTGACTCATTTGAAAGTTATAAAAATATATATTTTTAAATGATAATTGAATTTTTAAATGGTTTAAGGATGTTAAATGATTATTCCAAAATATCATTGAGTAGATCTAAAATGATATATTTAAGAATAAATGGATTATAAAAAGGTTCTAGTTTCTGAAAAATTAAATGGGTTGATGTTTGAACTCATCAAATTTTGTAAATACATAACTTTTCATCATTACATTTTACCATCATAACCAAATAAGATGGACGAAAATGGTTATTTATTAATCTTGTGCCTAATACTATCAAATCTAAATAATTGTGTTCAATTACCTCAAAATCATGTTTGAATTGGGTTTAGAATATAATATCCATTTATCATCAAGTTTGGGTTTAAGTACCTATTATAGATTACCCGAAACCTAAATATATCACTGAACAACATATACTAGACATGAGAGTGTGAGATAAGTCTAAAAACATGGCATTAGGGAATGAAATCATAAGTTCCTGGAATCATAAATATGTGGCCTCAACATAAAACTTGACATTATAAGAGTAACTAAAGGATCACTGCCAAGACTATCATAATGGATATAAGTTAAGGATTACTACCAAGTCTATCATAGTGGAAAAAGTCCCATAGTAGATTTAGTTCAATCCCAATTACCATAAACATAGAGGGAAGAGTCCCATGGTGGGTTGGGTTTACTCTCAATTCCCATAAACATTGTGGACAGACCCCACATGTTGGATTGGGGTTACTCTTCATTCCCTTTCATATTATCTCATGAGAAATAATGCTCTACATAATGCTTTAGAAGACTATATAATGAAGGGAAACATATAACATAATTGAAATAACAATATGTACATTCATATATGGACCACATAAGGAATGTAAATCACATATAACGAATATGCATGATAAAACCCATTCAAAAGAAGTTGGTTTCACAATCTCATCACAAAGCACAATCAAAGGATATATCACAAGGATAACCAAAAGAAGAACTAATTAAATAATTTTTTATGTAAATGTTTTAATAAATAATAATGGGTCTTGAACATTGACTTACAATATGGAAAACTTCATGAGAAGTATCAAGGATAAGTGAGAATAAAAAAGAACTACATAAGTGATGCTTTTCGAAATGAGAAACAGATATTTTAAAGAAGGAAAGAGCATATTATTTTCCTTTAAAGCAGAAATAAATCATTATTTTTATCAATATAATAATTAGGGTTTTATAATATATTCATGGTGAAAAACATTTTATGGAGGTGAAACGTTTTTTGAAATAACAAATCCTAAAGTTCCCTTAGGTTAGGCCTAATTAAAAGTGGAAATTTCAAAGAAAAATTAAAACTTGTATTATACTAAAAAAAGGTAAATTAAAATATATATACATGTAAATAACATATATACTGGATATATAAGAAATAGATCAAAAACATATTGAGGAAAATGGGAGAAATAAAGGGAATATGCAACCCAAAGGTATCAAGGGTGGTTTGAAAGATCGCTTACCTCAGATCCCGATTCATTCAACATGGGTGCTTAAATTTATGAAAAATCAAATTACGTTTATTAAAAACTTTCTTAATAGATTTTTATCTATATTTTATTTTATAATGTCTTTTAATTATAATTTTCAATTTAATTATTAAATATTTTTCAAACATGTCGGTTACTTGAGGAGGTTCAGTCAATTTTTCTGAAACTTCCTCTCTATATTTAACAGGTCAAAAGTGTCGTAAAATAGCTTCATAATGACCATAATAATAAAATTTTATTTATTTATTTATTTACTTAATATTTTTTATACATTTATATGATTTTTAAAAAATTATTTTAAATCAATGAAGGTTCATCGATATGTTCGTTTTTTGGCGGTTGAGTTTACTATGAACATTTATTGTTAACGTCACTTATAAAATATATAATAAAGTATTCTGAAAATATTAATAGTGTCATGAATATCATTCTTGTGTATTGAATATTTTTTTTAAATCCATCAACGTTAGGTGGAAATGTAAAAACAAAATACATCATTCCGTAGAGGTGGTGGTACACACGTACACGGATGGTGCTCTGATTTTTCATAAAATGCGAGGGGGTATAATAATAAAATAATTTTCATTTAAAATATAAATAATATTATAATTATTATATTTTTTCATTAGATAACTATTTTTTACTAGCCATGTAAGGTGGTTGTAAATAATAGAACACGTCATTTGTGGAGGTGGTAGTCTGCAAAAATGCATGACGATGTCTTCCTTTTTTGAATGGTTTTTTAGAAAGATAAAAAAGTGATATTACATCAGTATAATAAAATTTCAGTATGATATATATACTAATTTTTTCATAATTTCAAGGATATATTATATTTTTAATAAGAAAATTAAGAAGAAAATTTTATAGAGTAATTTTTACTGATGTGGAGAGCTTGAACTTTCTCTTGAAAGTGGTCTTGGAAACGAAGGTCTTAGGATAAATTCAAGATACCAAAATATTATGGGCATGAAAGGGACTTATAGGAGAGGAAAATTGGGTATAATTTTAATAAGTTTTACAGGTAAGTGTATCATTGAAAGGGTAGAAGTGATCTCCTTTTATGAATAAAATTATCTTGTTAATTTTTTCAATGCATTAATAAATAAATTTCTTTTTTCTTTAATGAAGTAAAAGTGATAATTTTTATAATGATTGTGATAAATAAATTATTAAATTAATAATTACATGTTTATATCATTACAATTTATAGTGATATAGCCCCTCTAGGTCTTATTGTAATTTCTATGATTAATGTCATCTCAAATGGAAGTCGCGGGTAATGATTCCACTAACATAGATCTCATGAAAATTTCCACAAGCATGAAATTCTATCACATACGATTTCACTCACACAATAATTTTTAGACTTATTATTGGGATTAGTATAGTGAATACCTTAGTGAAGCTACCTCCTTTCCATGTTCAGACAAATAAGCTTCATAAGGGAGACTTTCACTAAACAATACCATTTATTTCCTTTATAGATTTCATAATATGGTTACATAATTTTATACCCTCTGATCTAAAGACTATATAGTAATGGTAAAATTTAATAATTTTATTTTAATATATCATGGTTTTGGTTTAGTTTGGTCTTGTGGATGAACTAAACTATTAATCATAGTATTTATTTAAGTAAAATACATACTAAAAGTATTGTTCATTAAATTCTATAACACTTAAATAAATTTCATCATTTATATTTTAATTATTATTTACTAATGAAATAATTAGGATTCACTTAAGACTAAAATGAATCATGTAATAATTATAGATAGATGTCAACCTTAAAAACTTATAAAATATACATTTTTCTTCAAAATAGACTTATATATAATATTGAGTTTTCCTTCATCAATTTCTACCAAGAGTCTACCATTATTAAGTATCAAGACCCTCATAATATTATTTGATTATAAAGGGTGTTAATAAGCCTAATTTAGTTTATTTAATATCATATTTTGATAGGAAATTCGATTTTATTATTCCAATATATAATTTTCCCTCTATGTAGAGAGAACAAATCCATTTCCCAAAATCACATTAAATGTATCTAAAATAAATAAAACATGACTTTGATGCATCACAATCCCACAAACCATGAATAAGATTAATATATCTTGGATACAATAATTCTTCCACCAAGTGTTTCATATTTCAACAACTAATATTTGGTAAAATCCTATATGAGATAAGAAATCTTTAAATATAGAGTATTGAGTAAGTGTACCTAGAAACAATTAATTATCAATATCAACTAAAATACCAGTCGTTACATAGGTTTTTCATAATTTCCATGATCTAATAGGTTGTTGGTGTTGATTTACACCTAAATCCATTGGATTAGTGCATTGTATTTCATAGTGACCAAATTGCACACATCTAAAAAATCAAATTTCTAATGGATCCTTAGGAAGAACATTATTTTCCCCCACTATGTTAACTAAAACATTGCTTTTTTCCTTTGAGGTATATTTCTTAATTACCTCTGTTACCATAGATAAAACATATTTTAGTTATTTTGAGTAATTCCCCTAGATACTTATTCCCACATTTTTGACATTAAGAAAATTAAATCTTATTTACTTCTTCATTTTCACTACCTCAACTCTTATGATCCTCCATACTTATCTTATTTTTTGTGTTTGGAAACTCAAATAAGTCCAAGATATTAATAATAATTCTTGATATCTAGTTTTACATAATCATAATATTTTCACTCCATCCCTTATCTCATTATAATTATCGTGGAAATAAATTTCCCATTTTCCATGATATCTATTGTTAAATTAGTTCCTTTGATCTTATATTATTACTAAAAAGAAAAGGGGTTAATGTGGGTGATAAATAATTGACATCATAAGGGTATTATAATAAATTTTCTTATGAAAAAGTCAACCTCGAAATGCCTTACTCTTTAAAATCATCACATTATATTTTAAATCAACCTAAATCACTTTTAGTTCAACCTAGGTATCTTTAGGTTGGGTTCTCTCATACTCTTTAACCCAGTTCCTTAACATAATAAATTATTTGTTCTGACTTTTAAAGAGAATTTGACTGAATTAAGCATATCTCTAAAGAGTTTCTACCTAGTTGTGCAGTACTAGGCCTACTCATCATATACTGAGTGAAGATCAAGTTAATACTCAACTAGCCTTTCTTATGGATATTACACCTAGTTGAATCTATGCGATAACCACATCCACATGATAGTATCGAGATAGGGATAAAATTTTAAAGAAAACACACAATCCCTACTTTAAAAATACTCAAGTATTTTTTATACACTTATACTTATCATTAGGGTTTTCAATAAAGTCCTATAATACTAATCCAAAAAAATTAATAAACTAATCCTAAAAAATAACTAAACTAATTCTAAAAAAAGATATAAACTAATTCCCCAAAATACCTAAACCTTGATTTAAAACCAACTATTGTGACTCAGTATAAATATATCTTTATTTTACATGATTCGCATAAGTTAAAAATTATATCTCACAAAATAATATCACAATCCCAAGAATGTAACTTTTAGTGTCTTTGGGTACTAGAAACATATGAAATTTATTTGAAAAAACATCTCAATATTTCTCCATAACCAAGACCCACTAGACTACCAAATAGAGTTTTCATATGTTATACTTAGCTTCATAACTTGGGTAATGTAAACATAAAAAAGAGTGATCTCAAATGCTCAGTAAGGAAAAAACTAATAAACATTCCATTTAGGGTTATATAATAAAAATATGAGAAATCATAGGTGTGGGAGATTTTTTTATTAAAAAGTACATGGAAAATTAATATTTTACTATATTTCATGATATAAAAACAAGGTATTTCAATGAAAAAACATATACCATGGCATAATAGTGTGAGGTAAGAATAGAAGTATGAAATAAAGGAATGATTTCATATTTTCATGAAATAATAAATATATGGAATCTATATACAACATTCCATCATAAGCATAATTCGATGCTCACTACTAAGATTATAATAGTGGAAATATTACCCCAGTGGATTAGTTTCACTCCCTATTCCCATAATCATAGCATACATAGTCCCATGGTGGATTGAGTTCACTCCTCATTCCCTTTAATATTATATCATGAGATGAAAAAATTTACTTAATGAATTTAAGGGATATATATTTATAAAACCATGCATAACATAATGAAAATAATAATATGTACATTCATTCATGTGCCACAATTGGAAATGAAATCACACATAAAGGATAAGCATGATAAAACACATGAGAAATGGGTTTCATAATATTGTCTCAACGAATAATTGAAGGATATATCACATGTATTCCCAAGAGAAAAATAAATTAAATAATATGGTATGTATATATTTTAATAAATAATTATTAGTATTTAAAATTTAGTTTCAATATAGAACAATTTATGAGAAGGATCAAGAATAAGTAAGAATAAAAATAAACCACATATGTGATTATTTTGGATATGAGAAAATAATATTTTAAAGAGGGAAAGGGAATATTATTTTAATTTAAACCAAAATTTATCAAAATGGGTTATCTATAATATAAGGAGATTTTTTATAATCTATAATTTCTGAAGAACATTTTATGGATTTGACACTTTTCATGAAATAATAAATCAAAAAGTTCCCTTATGTAGGGTTTACTTAAAAGTAAAAATTTAAAAGGGAAGATAAAGTACGTATTATACAAAAAATAAAGGTAAATTAAAATTATTATATATTTAAGGAATATATATATATAGAATATTTAAGAAATACATAAAAATAATATTGAGAAACATTGATAAAAATAAAGAAAACATGTAACTCAAAATTAATGAGGGTGGTTTGAAAGATCCTTTATATTGGGTTATGATTCATTCTGCGTGTGTGGTTAAATTACTATGTAATAAAATTAAGTTTATTAAAAACATTATTATGAATATTTTAAACTATATTTAATTTTTTAAGGTTTATTTATTATAATGTTTTTTCATTTATTATATAGTTTTTTCTAATGTCTGTTACTTGAGGATGTTCAGTCAATTTTTTTGAAACTTACTTGGTATATTGATCATTGTAAAAAGTATTATAAAATAGATTCAAAATTCCCTGAATATTATGTTTTTAATTATTTTATTATTCAATTTTAACAAAATTTATACAGTTCTATAGGTTTTCCAAAAATAGATTTAAATTAACGACGTTTCATTTATATGTTTATTTTTTGGTGATTGAGTTTACTATTACCATTAACTGTTAATATCACATGTAGAATGTCAAATATTGTAATTAAATAATATTCCAAGTTCCATGAATATATTTTTAATAAATTAGATAATTTTTTAATCCATCCATGTTGGAGTAAATAGGTAAAAAATACACTATTTCGTGGAGGTGACCACGTACATGAAAAACACTCTTTTTTCCATAAAATGAAAGTGGGTATATATATAAAATAATTATAATTTAATAATATTAATAATTTTATAATTATGTTTTTATTAAATTAATATTTTTGACCATCTGTGTAATGTGGTTTTGAAAAATTAAACACATTGTTCATGGAGGTGGTAGTCTGCATAACTTTATGATGACATCTTCATTTTTCAATTGGTTTTAGAGGGAGATATAAATGTGATATTGCATTAGTATAATAAAATTTAAACATATTATGAAAACTAATTTTACCATATTTTATTTTATATATTATATTTTAAGAGGAATATCATGAATAAATGTTCATGGAGAAAGTATTACTTATGTGGATAGCTTAAACATTCCCTTAGATTTCTTATTAGAAATGAAGGGATTTGGATAACATATAGAGACTAAGGGATTATATATGTGAAATGGAATTATAGGATATATACATTGGTTATATTTTGAATAAAATTTCTTAGGTGAAGTGTAGCATTGAAATGGTAAGTGATCTCCTTTTATAAGAAAGGAAAATGACATTTTTGTAAATGCACATTATATTCAATGATTCCATGACATTGCTCAGGGGTCAATGGCTCCAAAAAAGGTCTATAATTTAGTGGAGATAGTTGTGGGTCTATAAAGCCTCAAATATTCATTTCAAAACATGTTTTAAATATGTTTTTATTATTTTTCCATTATATTCTTACACTTAACAATTTTGGTTTTTATCTTGGTAATTAGTTTTTTTAACAAAGTATTATTTGTTTCACTAAAAATATAAGATAACACCCTCAAAAAATTTGAGTGTTATAAAACTAAATATATACTCTATTTAATATAATTAAATTTCTAAATAAGAAAAAATTATCTTTTAAATTAAAACATATAATATAAAGAAAAACTATTTTTATAGAAAAATGTTGTTTTAACCGTTAAGAATTCTAAATATTATATACCATTAATTACTATTTAAATGGGTGGTAATATATTTATATATAGGTTTCAATATTACATTATATTAATTTTTGAGAATATATTAATTTATTTTATTAAATAAAAACTACATAAGCTTAAGAAAACAAATCTATAAAAATAACAGTTTTATAGTTATCACAGTAATTAACTTTAATCATAGTAATCTTACTTTTATAACTAAAAATTAAATTGAAATTATTAAATAATATAAATATGGTGATATAAAATATTAAATCCATTTTTTAGATTTATTTTATACAACTGATGAAGACTAATGTTTTACAATAAGTAAAAAAAATAGTTTTTAGATTAAAATATTACTTAAGTTTTCAAAATGATATAAACGAGTTTTATAAATAAAACATAGTATTTTAAAACAATTTATTTTAATTTATAAATAAATATATTTTGTATACATTTTTTTAAAATCATTTAAGTTGTTATTTTATTATGATAATGTTCTAAAATTGATGGTTTGAGTAAAATTAATATTTTTTCACATTCACCTAAAAATAAATTCATTAAAAAAAATACTAAAAATTCATCAAAGGATAATATTATTTTTTAAATTAAAAACTATAGTTAATTTTTTAAAATTAAATTTCATAAATTTTACTTTTATATAAAAACATAAAAATATATTGAAAACAATTTTCATAGGAAAATATCTTCTTAAAATATTAATTGTTTTTACTTTTATTTCCTATAAATTACTAATTAAACTAGTGTTAATAAATTATTAATATAAAAAAATAATGAATATAATAAATTTAGTTTCTTTAAATAAACCACTTAAAAATATAATTTTATAAAAATACATTTTTAAGAATAAAAAGATCTAGTTAATTTTATCAATGCATTAGTGAAAAATATTATTTTTCTTTAAAAAAATTAAAAATAATAACTATGTATTAAAATGTGAAAAATAAAATATTAAGTTAATAATTAAATTTTTATTTCATTGTACTCTCTTTTTAAATAACCCCTCAAGATCTCTGCATATGATCCAAGAAAAAGGTAATATCTAGTGGCAGTCACAGTTGGTGATTCTGCTAGCATGGATATCATGAAAATTCCGAAGAGCCTGAAATTATCTGACATATGATTTTTTCATACTAAATTTGTTAGATTTCATCTTGAGTTTAGTCCATAAAAATCCCTAGTGAATTTACAACCTTTCCAATTGTAGACAAATGACCTTCCTACGGTAGAATTCCTCTAGCTGATGCAATTTATTTTTATAATAGATTTTATAATGCAGTTACCTTCTTTTATAATTTCTAATATAATGCCTATATTGTAATGATAAAATTTAATAATTTTATTTTAAGGTATCATGGTTTTTTTAGTTTAATGTTGCATGTGAAAAAACTATCAATCTTAATATTATGTAAGGGAAATACAATGTGAAATTTTAGGTTATTACATATATTCAATTCAATTTTAACTTTTATTTATGGATAATCTCTCTTTTTTGATAGGGAATCCTTTTCATGATACAAACACCCAGATACACAAAGGAACACTATTAAAAATCAGCATATACTTATTTTTTTATTCACTTTTTCTTAAAATATAGTTAGTTTTTTAATTTGGCCACGTTTTCTTAAAATTTGGCTAGATATTTCATAGTTTTAAAATAGGGATAAATTACATTTAACCATGTTTTTAGTCACATTTGTAAAATGTGTCCAATTTTTATCTTATATGTGTTTTTAAATGTGGATAAAATAAATAAAATATTTATTTAGGTAATATATATACAAATATATATTATTTTTTGTCATAATTTAAAATTTTAAACACACATGTAATTCATAATATATAAAATAATGCTATAAATAATTATTTAGGAAGGTAATAATGTTTATATTAATGCTGAAACCTAATTTTACGAACCTTTGATAATGGCTATCATTAATGGGTTTTGTCAGGCTTTTGAATTCCAACCAATATATGTGTGAATAATATAATGATAAGATCATCCCCTTGGCGATATTCATTATTTTATTAATTGTATTATATTTATTTTATTGATTTTTCATTGAATTATTTCCACCATTTCCATTCTAAATATTCAATATTACTTTATGTCTACCTTTTCTTTTCCATTAATCAAAATTTTTTCAGTGATTACAAAAATCTTGGTTGTTTCAATCAGTGTGAGATCTATCTCACAACATGTTATCTACACGACTGTTCTACCAATTATAAAAGTTTTGTTATATCAGAAATATTTTTTTACCATAGTGATTATTGAAAATCATGGTTTCCTCCCTCTTGATATTCCTGGAAAGAACTAAATATCATGGATTTCATATTTTGAGACGCATCTTGACACATATAGACTTGGTGACATGATTAAGCTATAAATCAGGCTTCTACTCAAGATCATGATTGAGCCCTAAAATTCCTACAACACCACCACCATGAATATTTAAATAATGAGTATTAGATGGTGAATGATCCTCTATTATTATGGGAATTCCTCAAGGAGTTTTAAGATCACCTTCTTTTGGTGATCTTGAAAAGGTAAAGGTTTGATTGGAGTAATATTTGATTATATTACTTTAGATTATTCCATGAATATAACTCTACCATGTTTAAAACTACCTAAAAATTAAAATTATGTGGAGATAATATCACTAAAATAGATATACTAGAAAATAAGTACTATAATTTCAATACATCAAACATTATTCTTCAACTATAATATCAGGATAAGTGCTTTAAAAAATATTCATATTTACTATCTTACCTTATTATTTTGGAACAAAAACATGAATTCTTGGTGAGAAATCATGAATCCAAAACAATTGGTTCAGATCCATTTCCTAGAGATAATATAACTACTTATTGCAATATCTAGAGGTTTTTTATAAGGTATGGATGTTTTTAATTTTATTATAATTCCTTTTTTTACCTTATATGAATTCCTAATGTGTTCATGGGATCTTTGAGGGTGTTCATGGATTATTCGGAGCCTGAAGGCTCTGTTTTTAGAAGAACCATCTGGGCCAAATGGTTAGTAAAAACCATAAGACCCAGGCCATATGGTTACTACTAACCATGTGGGGTGATTCAGGGAGAAGAATAGGATGGAAAATTTTTCTCAAATGATACGACCCAGGATGCATGCCCATGTGGTAAACCTATAATTTTTAGTAGAGGAAAATCACATAGTTTGTACATGGTTTCCCAAATAGTGCACATAAATAATGCACATAAATCGTGCACATAAATAGTCTACATAAATTGTGCACATAAATCAAGTGAGGTCACTCCTTGGATAATGAAGGGTGTATGGTTTGAAAAATCATGTGGACAAACCATGCAATCTATATTTTAGAAGGTAAATGACCATTTTATCCCAAAATATTTAAATGATTATGCCCCCTTTACTCCATTATTTTCTAGAATAAAGGGGGTCTCTTCCTCTACTATTTGAGCTTCTCTAAGCCATCAACCTAGGATTTAATGCCGTTTTTTCATCCCACCTCCAATTTGAATACTGTCAGTCTTGTTGGATAGCCACCAGTGAGTACGCTATTCCTCTTATGCCTTTCATGGTTTTTCTTGCTATCAAGGTCACTATTTTAGTACCAGATCTTATGTCTCATTTTTAGGGTTTTCATTAATTGTTGTAACACGTCAGAATATTATGGTATGTATCTTTTAAATTTAAAATCATTGTTATTTGATGCTTCACACTGAGCTTAGACAAACCATGATATACTATTAAATATTTACATGACCTTTGGAATAGTAATGTTGCCATTAGGAGTTGTAATTTGGCCATTAGTATAATAACATCACATATAAAAGTATAAATAAAATTTAGTTATCTCATAAATGAAAATATGATTTATTTATATCATAGAATAAGTAAATAAATGTTTTAAAAATGATAGATTAAGTGTTTATATTTTTTTTGTGAAAAGTAAATGCTTAATTAAATCTTTATAATTAATACAATGATTTAAAAGAAAATATATTTTCATAAAATAGATTCATAAATCAATATTTTTTTATTATAATTATAATATAATTTTATGAGATAATACTTAATTTTTTAATGTGTGTAAAATCAGTTATAATATTAAAATTGGTATTTTTAGAATAAATAATGATTTTTATTTAAAAATTAAATTTCTTATATCTGTAAAATTACTTTAATTAAATGGATTACATTTTTTAAATATACATATTGAAAAATTATTGGGGTTAATTTTTGGAAATTTTCTATGAGAATTGATTATTTGATAAATAGTGAAATACAATAATTTATGATATTTTATATTATAAATTAAATACCTTAATTTTTGAGTAATTACTGATATAATAACCCATTATTTATAACTAAAATTCACAATTTACTATAATAATTCATAATAATAAACACTATTGATATTCTTGAGCCAAAATAATTAACTAATGATTAAAATAACAAACATCTTTCTCATCCACTATAAATACCACCCCTCACCACCTCTTATCCTCACACCTTATAAGCCTTTTATATTTATTATACTCTATCCATTTTATCTCCCAAACCATTCTCCACATTCTGGTATTTATATTCTCACCAAACGACCATTTCCATGTTCCTTAAGAAGGTTCTCGGGGAGACGACACTCAAGAGGTAAAACCCCACTTCTTTCTCTTTTAATTTAATTTATTTTATTATCCCTTATTCACCAGACCAATACAAAGTCAATTTTTTAATCTATTATCTTATATATATTGGAATGTTGTTTTTTAATGGAATATCCATCATCAAATATCTTCTCCTCTCATTTTTTCTAAAAATGAAAACATCATCCATGAGGTTTCGATTCACCACCTTTGAGGATGATGTGTTTTTATTTTTCATTATCACCTTCAAGTATAGTAATAATTTCATTATTATGGTTTAATAAGATTTTAATATACATATGATAAATTATATCATGTTTAAGATCCAATATATAAAAAAATATTAAATAAAATGACACAAGTTCGTGATGGTCGTAAAAACTGCCAAAATAAATTATGACATTTTCATAAACATTATATTTAATGAATCATACTCATACCATATAAAAATGATATATGTTACCATTTATACTCATTTAATTTAATTAATGCTAAATAATTTCACTTCTGGAGAAGTTATTCCAATTTGAAAATAACTTCCACATTTATACTCAAGGGAACCAACCATAAAACCATGAAACGAATGCTCCAAGAACAAATGATTTAAACATTATAATTCATATAAATGTCCATAAATAAACTTAATAAAATATTAATAAATAAAATATATTCTGAATAGGGTTTTATTTATGCAATTAATTAATATAATTTGATTATACAGAACATTAAGTACAAGTGGATAATGCTTTCAGACATAAGGTAAGGTTTTCTCATCGCACTTTTATTTATATGATATATAACTTATTCAACACTTATTAATTTTGTATGGTGGATGTATACTTCCCTTTGATATATCATATCAAAAATCCATTTATATTTATGGTATTCAATGTTTAATTTAATAATTATTACATCTATAGGGAATACATTTCGACTGATTACAAAGCAATAAGATAATTCTTAACCCAATTTCCATTCTTTAGAATAAAATTCTACTCCATTTATTATGTCTTGATATGATTATTTGATTTTATTTTGTTGTATTTATACTTGTTTTATTTGTATTTATATTTTATACATATAATCAATTCATTTTTTTAAATCTCACACTTTCTTTTAAAAATACTATTTTAAATGTTTTTTTAAATTCAAAAGGAATGTTTTTTTCTTATACCAAATTAGTGTATTTTCTTACTTTCATAACACATTAATGTTTTAAATAATCCTTTAAATGTTTAAAATTTTATTTTTAAATAAATCATTTTCTTTTATAATTTCATAATTTTTTAAGTAAACTATTCCAATGTAATAAGGGAATTTCTCTCATAAAATTTTCAATAGTTTTGTTAGAGTATTTTCATCTATGTCAACAACATTTGTTGAATCTTATTCTTAATTGAGGTTTATATATTGTTATACCATATACCATATTTAATTTAATGATTTAGGATCATTTTAATAGGGGATATACTATTTTGATACCTTTCACCATATTACTATGGATAATTTATGATTATGTTTAATGATTTGGGAAATTATTTACATTTAATATTCTAATTTTAATATAAATGTATATGGTGATTATGATTCACCCATTTCGTATGAGGAATAAATTATACTTAGTATGTGTCAGTCGGGGACCACTATAGCCCCTCGATGTATCGGTAGGTCTCTTGAGATAAACTATATCAGGTGTTGGTTGAGGTCTTTCCCATTTATATAGAGTTCTTAGATGAGTCCTTGATTATATTTTTTAGACATATAATATTTTTAATTTACTCATTATTTGTTTAGTTTTTAATATTCCATCCGATTATTCAACTAGTAGAATACACATTTTTATGTTTCATTATCATGTGGTTATTTATATGGAATTATTTGACCATATTTTATTCTTACCATATTATGATCAAGTTTATGTTTTAATGGCATGTTTTTTTAGTTATTAACCCTACTTTATTTTTTATGATTATTTATTACAACTTCCATTGTATGATTACCCTTACTAAGCATCTTATCTCACCCCTTTCGTATGTTTTAATTTTCCCCAAGATACTTGGAAGTGTTTTATAATTGACTATGTAGTATTGTACTTAGGGTATAATGGTTCTCTAAAATAAAATAATTTTTGTATTTTATGTTCTAAATGTAATTTTAATTTCATATATGAATCTAGTTCTCCAAGAGTACTAAACTATTCAGCCCTTTGGGAGGAAATCACTTGTACTCTGTACCAATGTAAAAAAGTAAGGAATCAGCTCCGGGATACTAGGGTATGGGTCTTTACAGTTGGTATGAGAGAAAGTTTAGTACAAACCTTGGGAACTAGATTTAGGAAACACTATATTATGAAGTAGAACTATAAGATTTAATTTTTTTGATAAATATAGAATAATATCCCAAACAAACCATGTTTATGAGATTAGCCACACATAAGTTTTTCAATTTTTGTTAAGTATTTCACTATTTTTGGGATTATAAATTATGTTTCATAATGGTATGATCTTATCTTGTGTATTTCATCACTTATAAATGGAACCTCAAATAATTAATGAGAACCTCACTAATGAACTTGATCAAAAGAGTAATGAGGATCAAATCATTTATGGCCTTATTCCAATCTTTTGAAGTGAACAAGTCTACCAAATATTCTCATAAAATGAATAAATGATATAATGTGATAATGAAACAAAGATACAATTATCTAAGTATTATAGATTCATAGGGAATCATGTGAACAAAATTACAAATAGTAAAAACATTATACGAAGGAATGAAGATAAATAAGTATTTTACCACATGATATAATTATCAAAAGAAACACCATGATATTTCTTCAAATGAATGGGAGTTTTCTACAAGTGTGGAGGTAAATTTGAACATGAATGTGATTGAAAGGGTTTGAAAAAGGTTTCCAATATTAAATTATTCAACTACAAGGAGATGGGACACTATACAATTCAATGTATCAAGCGTCAAAGAAGTATACCCCAAAAGAGGATAATAGATCATGGTCAAGCTTATTCTACTACCAAATGTGAAGAGGACTGATTAACATATATGTGTTTGGATTTAAGAATTATGTTATTTGAGTATTTTATCAATAATTATCTGTTTATAAGAATCATGATATATATAAAGAAATTATTTTAATACTTCCTCTATAAGGAATTTAAAGCATCAGATGAACAGAACTAGTAATCAAGAGAATTGATTTTGCTGTAAGTTGATCTTCTTAAAAACACATGACTTGGGAAAAATAACCATAAATATGAATTTGATGTTGAGATAATTATAAATTGATTTTTATGTGATAGTATTGGAGATCATGAAGTTGGTTAGATATCTGATAGTTTATGTTATGCAGAATTATTAGATGTTTGAATTTAAGGAATATATTCAATAACCTGAGATTTTACTTTTGGAATCATGTATGTTTCATAAAGGTTTAAAAGAGATTAAGTTATTCATATATTTGGTATGTGAAAATAAGAGCTACATTATTTGGGGAAATCTTATGTAAAGTTTATTTTGGAAATTTAGTGACATTCCTTCTAAAGTTTTGGTCGTTAAATTTGGGAAAACATGTTTTGGGTGAGTCTTTAGATGAAATACTTATAAAAATGATTAAGTTAAACATTAGAAATTATTGGCTTTTGATTGAATGTGCTAAACCTTTTAGTTTTAGTAAAAATTTAACGGCTGAAGGTATAACTTAATGATAATATGATTAATTAAAAGTGCTTCAGGCATACAAATTCATCTTGAATTACAATTTCTAAGTGTACAAAATAGAGTGAAAATATATTAAAACACAACCAAAGGATGATATTATGATTATGACATGGAAATAAATCACGTAAGTTAATTTTCTCAAGTACGTATATAAATAGTAAAATAATCCCTAATCTTTCGGAAAAATATTTTGGAATAACAATATTGTCCTTTAATTTTATTTTTGAAAAATCAATAATATTTTAACCGATAAAAGATTTATAGTCTTGTGATGGTTAAATTTCTAATGACCATGTTTTCTGTCACTCTACATCAGAACTTGATTGTTAGATTTTTCTTTCACGACAATATTTTCACTTCGCACTAATTTTATCCTATTCGAATGCCAAATTTTGTGGTGATCATCACATTTCCCTTTCCCCGTTTTTAATTGGATGTTTTATTCAACCTTTTTATGATATGGGATTTCCACATGGGTATTTCAAAATGAAAAAACCCATGATTACCAATCAAAATTTTAAATTTTGATGCTGAAAATTATTGAATGAAGATAGAATTTAACACCCCAATATTTTATTTAGGGTTTTTTTTTAAATTTAACATCTTTGACAGCTTACATTGCACACCGAGCTTAAACAAACCATGATATACCATTAAAAATTAACATGACTATTTGAATAGTAATTTATATGACCATTAGATTAATAAACTCACATATTAAATTATAATTAAAATTTAGTCATCTCATAAATGAAAATATTATATGTCTATATTATGGAATAATTAATTTTTTTTTAAAAAGATAAATTTTGTGTTGGTATTTTTTTTGTGAAATGTAAATGAATATTTAAAATTTAGAATTAATATAATGATTTAGAATATATATTGTTTCATAAAATAGACTAATAAATTAATATTTCATTTCATTATAATTACAATTTAATTTTAAGAGACATTAATTAATTTTCCAAAGAGTTGTAAAATCAGTTATAATATTAAAATCGTTATTTTTGAATAAATGATGATTTTTTATTTAAAATTTAAATTAATCATATTTAGAATTTTTTTTTAATAAAATGGATTCCATTTTTAAATCTACACCTTTAGAAATGGGTAGGGTAATTTTTTGGATTTTTTTGAAATAATTGAATTTTTAATGATTAGTGAAATATGATAATTTATGATTTTTTACATTATAAGTTAAATTCATTAATTTTTGAGTCATTTATTAAGAAATAACCCATTATTTATAACTCACATAAACTAGTTACTATACTTAGTTATAATAATCAATACTATTGATAGTCTTGATCCAAAATAATAAACTAATGAGTAAAAGAATAAAGATACACCCCTCTCCTCCACTATAAATTCCACCACTCACCACCTATTCTCATCACACATTATAATCCTTGTAGATTTATTATATTATGACCAATTAATTTCTTAAACCTATTACCCATGTTCTGGTCTTATTGGTCTCACCAAAAGACCATTTCTAAGTGCCTTAAGGAGATTCTCAAGGAGATGACACTCAAGAAGTAAAAACCCTCCCTTTTTCTCTTTTAATTTATTTTATTTTCTTATGCTTCACTCAATTACCATAACCAAATTAACATGATAACTAAATTATCATTTATATAATAAAATCGTATTATGTTAATGAAATATCTATCATCAAATCTCTTATCCTATCCTTTTGTTCTAAAAATGAAAACATCACCCATGAGGTGTCGATTTACTGCCTTCGTGGATGATGAGTATTAATTTTTAACTACCCCATTCAAGTATGGTCATAAAACCATTTTTATGGTTTAATAAGAATTTAATATACATATTATAAATTATATCATGTTTAGAAACCAATATATAGACATAATATTTAATAAAATGACACAAGATCATGATGGTCATAAAAAATGAAAAGATAAATTAAGACATTTTCATCAAATTTTTATATAATGAATCATTCTCATACAAAATAACCAAATGATATATATTACCATTTAAAATTTTATAATTTCATTAGTACTAAATAATTTCATTTCTCGATAAGTCATTCCTATTTGACAATAACTCCCATATTTATACTCAAGGGAACTGACCCTAAAACCATGAAACGAATGTTATTGGAACATTGAAATTAAACATTGTAACCAATATAAATGGCCATAAATGAACCTAATAAAATTTTAATAAATAAAATATATGTTTAAGAGGTTATGAATTAATTAATTAATTAACATAATTTTATTATCTAGGTATTTAAGTACAAGTGAAGAATGCTTTCAGACATAAGGTAAGGGTTTCTCATCTCACTTTTATTTCTACGAGATATGACTTATTCACTACTTAATACCTGTTTTGGGTGTATGTATACTTCCATTAGTTATATCATATCATGAATCAATTTATCTTCATTGTATTAAATGTTTTATTTGATAATTATTACTTTTATTGGGAATATGGTTCGACTGATTACAAAGTGGAAAGGGAATTCTTAACCAAATTTCCATTCTTTGGGTTAAACTTATACTCTATTGATTATGTCATCATATGATTATTTAATTATGTTATGTTTTATTTCCAATTTTTATGCGGATTTAAATCTGATACACATAATTTATTCATATGGTTAATTCTCACACTATCTTTTAAAAATACTCTTTTGATTTTTTTTAAATTAAAAAGGAATAACTTTATACTTATATTGAATGAGAGGATTTTTATGATTTATTAATACCTTAATATTTCAAGGAGTCCTTTATAAGTTTACACAGTTCTTTTCAAGGAAAATGGTTTCTTTTATAATTATGCAACTTTTTAAATAAATGATTCCAAATTAAAAAGGGTATTTGTCTTAATAACATTCCAATGATTTTGTTAGAGTATTTTCATCTATGTAAACCACCTCTATTTAATATTATGATTAATTGAGGTTGATCTATTATGACACCATATACTCTCTTTTATTGAATGGTTTATGATCATTTTGATTGGGGATGTACTATGTTAATACTATTCTCCATATCAATCTGGATAGTTTATGATTATGTTTACTAATTGGGGAAATTATTTACCTTTCATATGATAGCATAAATATAAATGTATGTGTTGATTTTTTTTCACCCCTTTTATATGAGGAATGTTACGAACTTAGTAAGTGTGAGGAGGGGATCTATATGGCCCCTAGATGTATCATTTGGTATCATGAGAAAAACTAGATCGAGTTTTGGCCAATGTATTACCCATTTATGTAGACTTGTTTTCTAAGGCCCTAATGGTATGTTTTAGACATCCCATATCATGAATTACCACATTATGAGTTTAATTATTGATATTCCATGTTATTGTTTGACTAGTAGAATATACATTGCTAAGTTTAATTCTTATCTGATTATTTATAAGGAATTATTTGATCATATTTTATTTCAACAATATTATGCTCAAATTTATGTTTTAATGGAATGTGTTTTTAGTTATTCACCTTACCTATATGTTTATACTTATTTATAATAGCTTCATCTGTATGCTTACCCTTATTGAGCATATGATATCACCCCTTCCAATGTTTTATTTTTCCCCAGGATACAAGGAGTTTTTTTTGATTGAATATGTAGGCTTTTACTAAGGGGATAATGGTTTTCTCATAGAAAATACTTTTTTATTTTATATTTGAAATATATTTTTAATTTCATGTATGTATCTATTTATCCAATAATACTAAACTATTAGGTCATTTGGGATGTGAGTAATTGTACATAGTACTAATATAATAAGTTAAGGCACCAGATTTAGGATACTAGGGTTTGGGTCTTTACATTTATTTATTATTCTTCCAGTCTAGGTCAAGTTAGGAGTCGATACTAGATGAGTGTTCTATCACTAACATAAGGTAGGTGGTCTATAAATTATCCCTTAATCTTTAATTTTTTATACATTGTTTCCATTATGCTATAATCTCTACCTTCTAGAGTAGCCCCTAAATTAATTTAATTTGTTGATTAAATTATTAGAACCTTGTTTGGTTTCCCACTTAGCACCAGGTGATGGTTGAAAGTTTCTGACCTCAACCCGAATCACCTGTGAGGAGTGTCCATGTAGCTTCTCCTTAATAAACCACCCCATTGTGTGTTAATGATATCACTATTTGTAGTGAGATATTTTTTAATTCATTTCAATAATAGAATATGGATCTTGTATCCTTCGACATGTAATGAAATGATTTAAAATAAATGGATTAAAAGGAAAACATGGAATGTTTCAGATGAAATCATGGATTTTATATTATCATGAAATGTGTTATTGAATGATTAATTAAATGGTTATTATTATATTATATTCAACGGATATTTCTACTCCATGGATCCTGATTACATTCGATTCCGTTGACATTATTACTTCATGGATGCTTACTGCATTGGATGACATAGAAATTTTTGCTCCATAGATCCATTATATGACATGGATATTTATACACCATGGATCATGATTACATTGGATGCCAAGAATATTTATAATCATTGGACCCATCTTCCTTGGACCTCCTTGGACATGCTCTATGGACATTGTCCTTGGGATCCACTCAATTATTTACCATGTTTCCTATGGAGATACTCAATGGACTTGAGGAGGATGCCTTGGTCATTTTATACCTTGGATCTGACCCTTGTTGGCTTGACACTATATTACTCGAGATAGGCCATAGTGGATGTTTTATCATGCTTATGTTGGATTACTCATCATTGGTGTTAGTAAATGTTTTCTCAAGTTTTACACTAGATTACTCAACATAGGCCACAAATGTTGTTTATCATGGTTTACAGATATCCCCTGTTATGGGTGCTTGATTATAATTGTTAGACTGGATAATACTAATTCTAGTTTATCATGCATTATAATTATCCCATGTTTATGGTTTCATTTTTATTGTGAGACATGGTATGACAAAAAATATGACACTTACATGTATCACTTTATTACTGTTATATATTGCACACTACTTCATTTTATATACACAAACTGTACTTGTTATAGACACTGTTGGTTGTGGCCTACTGAGTGTTATCTCACACCATATTTACTCCATTATTGGGTACCTAGATAGAATTTATAGATGTAGGCAGGGAATGGTGAAAGCACCATATTTACAGTGCTTGATTTATTATGCTTAGGAGCAGGGGAGAAAAGTACAGAGCTATACTCATGATGTTATCTGGAGAATGTTCTTTTTGGACTTTTTCACTTTTTATAATGGTATTATACTATATGTTTCTTACCATTTATTTTTTACCATTTTTAATAGATACATGATATTATTATCTTGTATATGTTATTACCCTTTTCCTTATTTCTTAACTTGTAGTCTTGATGTTTATTTACTGTTGTTCAGTTATTATATATGCTTCTTCTTTTGATTGATTTGATTGCACCATTATGATACAATCTGATTATAATGGTATAGTCTCCCCTCTATACCACCTTAGACCCTAACTTCTAATCAACAACCTCTAGAATATGGGGATGCACACTTGATTCCATGATACCCATCAGATCGGGGAAATATTTAGTGGATCCTGGGAAGAGATGTTAGAAAATGGTATCAGAGGTTTATTTTCTTGTCTTACTATTTTGAGACAATAGATAGGATATTAGGAATGTATTGGAACTCGTTTATAATACATTATTGGGAGTATATAATCCTCATTTGGGGCAATTACCAAGAGTCCTAGAATAAGGAATTGTTATTTTATATTATTCCTATTACAATTTATTTGATTACAGTGTTATGTGATGCACATGAAATGTAATTTTATTATTGATATGATTTAGGAATTTCATTTTATCCTTGGACTCATATGAAAAGGAAGCATGGATCATGCATCATTTTAAGAACCTTATATGATTCACTTGCTATGCATATTCCATTTCATATAGAATTCAATTATTGAATAAATGACATTAATTATGTGTGGTTTGTGATATATAATTTCTATTTACTAACAGTTCATGTAGGAGATTGTGAAAAATAATTGGTACTTAAAGTCTCTATGTTAACCTAATAGTGTTTTCTTGCACAAGTTTAAGAAAACACCATAAGGAGTCAATTATTGCATGTTGATCCATGAACCCTTGGTCGCATGGGTTGGAACGTGTTATGGTCAGGGTTAAATGGGTGCCATATATCAATTTATAAGGTGTATTAACCTTATAAATAGGAAATTATGATCTATATAACTCAACTATTTAATAAAATTGTTATATAAATGATAATGAACTTAGATGTTTTAAAATCACGAGATGTAATGTTCATTGATATATGGAGTTTGAAATTGCAATTTAAATGTCTCTTTTTCTATAATTTGAATAGACAATCCATATACCAAGACTTAAGATGTGAAATAGAGATATTGACCTAGACATAGATTTAGTGGTTGGAAGTATTAAATATCTCTGGTGTTCTTTACGATAGTTCCTATTACCCAGTCATAGCTTTAGGAGCAGGCATTGGGTGTGGCTTGGTTATAGGAAGGCTTGTACCTATCATATATTTATAAATGTGATATGGTTGTTACTGAATATTTTATGAGGTGTTTTCATGGAATTTTTAGAGTTGTTCCACCATGAAGACCTCAAATCATATTCTAGGAGGGTGGAAATGACCATGCATTAGAGTTTATAGACCATGATCCACCGGTTGAACCTCTAGTAGTCACACTTGAGGCACCACCCATTATTCCAGATATGGGTGATGATGCCTAGTTCTAAGAGAGTTTCCATCTCTTTATACAGAAATTTTAGGGCTCCCCACAATGCATGTTTTCTATATTATAACTCACACATGTGTTATAGTAGTATAATCCACCCATATTTTTAGGTGATATCGGTCCACAGGATATAGAGCTATGACTTGAGACTATCTTATCAATTTTTAATCACTTGGAGGCTCCTCCAATGTGGATATTCAATACCATAAAGTATATACTTTGGTGATCCACCAAGAATTATTGGGATGTTATAAACTAGGATGATAGGCTTGAAGATATCGTTTGGTGGGATTTACAATCCAGATTTTATTAATAATTTTTCCTCGAGATTCTGAGTGCTGGATATGACAGTGAGTTTATATTTCTAGAGCAGAGTGTGACGACTGTTATGAATTATTTTTGTCTCTTTATAGAGCTTCAGTGCTATGTGTCTATGTATCTTGCCGATAAGCTATCTAGGGTGAGGTTCTTTGAGGAAGGACTCAAGAAGGATATTTAATCACATGTGAATGTGTTTTAGTTTACTACAATAACTAAGATATTAAATCAAGAACTTATGACTAAACATAACATTATGGTAGATGGGGGCCAAGAGTATGGAAATGTAGCTTCTTAACCTAGTGGTTCCATGTCAGATGGTAGTAAGTGACGTTTTGTGACTTATTGTGCGGGGAATACCAACTGGGGTCTGAGTACTGGTAGTTTTTTCTTCTATCATTAGTGTGGGAGGTGGGGAAACTTGAGGATTTATTGTGATGGAGACCCATTTGAGTGGAAAGACTATGGTATGATTGGCCATATATAGTGAATCTATAGGACCTTTCCTCCAGTGGTTATTAAGAGGTACGATCTTAAGTGATTCTACTCTAGTATATTCCCTTTTTTGATAGAGGTGTTTCTCATAGATTTATATATGCACCTATTTTAGAGAGCCTTGGGCTCAGCATTTAGTTTCTTGATCGTGTTATGACACTCAAAAGTTCTTTGGGAATTCAATCGAAGAATATACACTAGTACAAGAAGTGTCCCTTTGATATTGGTGGGTATCGCTTCTTATGGAATCTACTTATCCTTGAGATGTCAGGCTTTGATGTCATAATTAGAATAGATTGGTTGGTTCCTTATCATTCCTATGTCGATTTCTATATCTATAGGGTATTCTTAACATCACTTGAGGGTGTTAGGTTTTCCACAAGGATGAATGGGATGTCCGGGTGGTTAGAGATGGACATGAGCATCATGGGTTGCATGACCTGATAAACCAAGTTGCTAATCTTTATCTAGATAATCAAGGAATTCAATATGTTGAGTTCCCATTAGTAGTAAATCATTTTAGGGATGTCTTCATGGAATAATTTTATGGTTTACCTCCTGAGTGAGAGGTGTATTTCTCTATTGAGCTAGTTCTAGTAGCTATACTAGTATCCATTCCTCCTTATTGGATGTAAACTACTGAGCTACAAAATAATGAGAGACAACTAGAGGAATGATGAGAAAAGGGGTTTATACGATCCAATACTTCCCCTTGAGGTTCATTGTTCCCTCTCCTAGACAGTGAATGAAACCCTTAAGTTATGTATGGATTACTAAAAATTGTACAATTTTATGGTTAATAATCACTATCCTTTAACATAGATAGATGAATGATTTTACTAGATTCGAGGAGCTTGGTTTTTCTAAAAATATTATTTGTAGTTGGGATATCATCAGGTGCATGTTAGAACATCAGATATACCACATAAAATGTTTCATAGTATGTGTTGAATTTTTGAGTATTTGGTTATGTTTTTTGATCTCACGAATTCAATCACTATTTTCAAGGCTTGATGAATTGATTTTTCCACCATTGTATGTATTCTTTTGTGGTAGTTTTTATAGATTACTTGTTAGTGTATTTTTAGATTCAACACAGTCATTAAAAACACCTAAAAATCATTATGAATTCATCGATGGATCATATTTTGTATGTCAAGCTCAGAAAATATCATTTTTGGATAGATAAATTTCACTTCTTGGGTCCCATAATCTCAGAAATAGGAGTATCTATGAACCTAGAGAAGGTGAGTGCTGTGGTTTCTTGGGAGAAGCCCAAGAATGTATTCGATATCCATAGTTTCTTGGGATATCCTAGTTATTATAGGTTCTTCATCCAATACTTATCTCATTTATCTATACCTCTCATAGGATTGACTAAGAAAGGAGTGAAATTTTTATGGTATGAAGTGTGTGAAAAAGATTTTCAGGAGTTAAAGAACTTGTTAAATTAAGCACTGATGATGACTTTAGTAGATCCTGGAAGAATCTATATGGTTTACCATGATTCATTGGGAATCAGAATGAGGGATATTATGATATACGGGGTTAGATTCATGGAGTATGGGTGTTTTTATTTGAGACCTCATGAGAAGAATTATCCAACACATGATCTCATGTTCAAAACTATGGTTCATGCCTTGCATTATTAGAGGGACTATTTGTTGGGAGATCATTTTTTTGTGTACGTAGACAAAAAAATCATCAAGTAAATATTTAAAAAACATGAATTTAACTTTAGAGAGATAAGGTAGGTTTAGTATCTCCATTCATTCGATTTGGATCTATCCAACACACAAGTTAAAGGGAATACAGTAACTGATGCTCTAAGTTGTAAGACTCAGACACAGGTGGTTCAGGAGGCCTACAAAGAATTAATGTTGATAGTCTTGTTCTATGATATTGACTTAGAGGTACATGATAGTCATGGATAGAATTTTATCTCATGATTTTTGGTGAATTATACTCTTTTGGATAGGGTGAGGATGAGAAAACTGTCATATTCTGAGGGATTATCCTTAAGGGGGAGCAAGGTAGTTTAGGACCTACCATCTGGTTAGACTATTGGGGAGGTTGAAATTATGTGTATTCATGGTCATGTTTGGGTTATAGTTGATATATTAGAGGAGTTGATGTTGTAATTTCATGCCTAATATTGGAAAGTACATCCCAGTGTCACCAAGATGTATTGAGACATGCATCACCATTATTGGTGGCCACATAGGAAATGTGAGGTATCGGGTTTTTTCATGAAGTGTTCCACCTATCCACAAGTGAAGACCATTCAATAGCGACTAGTAGGTATCTTATTGAAGTTATCATTCATGTTTGGAAATGGGTTGATATAGTAATGGATTTTATGACCTAGTTTTTGAGGTCACCCTGCGGTAGTGATACCGTATCTGTTGTTGTGGATAGGCTCACAAAGGTCTCCCATTTTTTTCTATTAGAGAGACATTATTATTGGATGAGATTGGGAGATTTTATATATGTGAGTTTATGTGCCTTAACAGGGTTATTCATATCATTATATCTGATAGGGACACCTTTTTTATATATCAGTTTTGGAAAGGCATATAGAGGGAATTGGTTACCCAGGCTCTTTTGAGAAAAAAATACCACCCTTAGACTGATGGCCATTCAGACCACACTATATAGGTTCTAGAGGACATACATAGATAATGCTCCTTTATTTTGGGGCCTCTTGGGAGAGGTATATACCCCTGGTTTAATTCCTGTAAAATAATAGTTATTAGGTGACTATACTGGTGGCACCTTATAAGGATTTTATGGTAGTCCATGTCGATCATCTCTATTTTGGTTAGAGGCTATAGAGGTAGCATTTCTTGGACTAAGTCTCACGAAGGATTATTTAGAACATGTATTATTGACTATAAATTTTATGGATACTACAGAGTCTAGATAGAAATCTTACACCAATTGCTGTAGAATACCTCTAGAATTTGAGGTTGGGGATCAATACTTTTTATATATCTCACTACGTTTAGGGCATAGACAGATTCAAAGATAGGGTAAGATTTCTCCAAAACATTTTGGGCCTTTCTAGATTCTTTGTTGAGTCATTTCGGAGGCCTATCAGTTGTAGTTACCTCCAATATACTGAGCCATGCACGACATCTTCTATGCATTTCATCTATGTCATCATTACTTAGACCCGTCTCATCCTCTTCTTCTGGATGAGGTTTAATTATAGGTAGATACGTCCTTCGAGGTGAATCCTATATGTATGATTGATTATATAATCAAAGCTCTCTAAGGTAGGTTAGTTCCTCTAGTTTGGGTGCTATGGTAGGAAGACTGTGTGTAGGACCGATACCTAGGAGAGAAAAGCAGATGTATGTGCTCAGTGGACAAAAATATTTTCAGACAATTCACCACCATTAGAATAGAAACTTAGGGATGAGTTTTCTTAATAAGGGGATACTGTAAGATCCCATGTTTCTCTATGAGGTAAGGGTGTTTTTAATTTCAGATTAATTCTATATTTTTTACCTAATGTTAATGCATAATGAGGTCATCCAAGTTATTAGAGTGTATAGGGCTTTACTGTATCCTAGAGTCTTAGTTTTTGGAAGAAGTAGTTGGGATATATAGTTAGTAGAAACCATGCTACCCAGGCCACATGATTAATGCTAACCATTTTGTGTGCTTCTAAGAGAAGAAAGGGCCATACTTTTTTTCCCTGACTATGTGACCTAGGCGACATGCTTGTGGGATCCACCTGAATTTTTAATGGAGTAAAATCACATGGTTTTCAAAAATATTAAAAAACCATGAACATGAACCATGCAAGGTCCCTCCTTATATAGTTAAGGGCACACAGTTGGCACATAGTTTGGAAAACTATGTGTCCAAACCACCCAACCCAGATTTTAAAGGGGAAATGAACATTCCCCCCTAGCTCTTTAAAATTTTAAACATCATTTATCCATTTATTTTCTAGTGTACAGAGGGTATCTTCCTCATTATTTTTGATCTTATCTAAGATGTAAACGAATTATTTGATTTAGTTTTTTTATTATAACTCTCATTTTAAAACCATTGGTCTTTTTTCATAGCCATAAATGAGTGATTTGTTCATATTATACCATTTACAGTTTTCCTTTCTACCGGTGATGTTATTTTGGTGTAGGATCGTATATATTTTTTCAGGGCATTCTTTCTTATTTATTCTTAAAATCCATGTTGAGGTTAGAGCTGATACTGGATGATTGTTTTACCATAAACATAATATGGATGGTATATAACTTTTCCCTTAAAGTATAGTTTTTTATACCCTGTTTTAATTGTGTCATAAGAAAAACTTTTTGATGTTACTCCTAAATTCATTGAATTCGTTGGTTAAATTATTTAAACATCATTAGGTTTACCACATAGCCAGATGTTATGGTTAGAGGTTTCAGACATCAACGCATACCACCTGTGAGGTGTGTTCATGTATCTTCCCCATGATATAACACCCCATTGGGCATGTGAGATCACTATTTATATAGAAATACTTTTAAATTAAATGTGATAATTGGAGAGGTATCTGCCTCTTTTAACAGGTTATTAAATGATTTAAAATGGAAAAATGTATTAAATAGAAAATGTATAATTATTTGGATAAAATCATGAATTGTATATTGTAATGTCCTGACCTAGCTCACCACTAAGACAGTGGCTGGACCGGTCGCCACATGAACTCAAGCGTGCCTCCCCATATGCCAGAGGCTTCCATCTAGCAGCGAGGGTGTAAGGATAGTTAGTGGGGAGAATATACCATCTTATCAGAGTTTTGCAATGGTATAACAGAGTGAATAACAATCAACAATGGAATTAGTAATAACAATTATAAAGTAGCAGAAGAAATATTTCATATAAATGAACCAAAGTGGAAAAGGCCCATTTATACAATAGATTAAGGCATGACATGGTTTTGATACATGATAGAAAGCAGTAATAGTACAACATTATTTTCAATACACTAAAATATATGATTCAAGTAAAGAAAGAACTAAAATTCTAAAGGCGATATCCACAAGGATCCTGAGCTCCAGCTCTGTCCTTTGCTCCTAACTCCTAGGTAGAAGAAAACAAAACAAGAAAGGACCAAGACCCTATGAATAAGAATGGTCTACTCGGGTACCCCAATGCAATGGATGCCTGATTAGGTTGTGACATATAAATCTTAGCAGGTTGACACCATAGATTTCTAACCCAATCCCGACAGTGTATTAAAAATTAAACAGGGTGAAAGCATGCATAAATAAAGCAGTGCAATATAACTAAACACCCAAGTACCTGGTTCATCCTTCGGCTGGTGTCTGAACATTTAATATGTTAATTAATTGAGTATTACCAAGTTATTCATAACTCACATGTGAATAAGTCACCTACCAAGTCCAAGGAGTTTCCTCCAAGGTAAAATAGGGAACGAAATGACCGGGCCCAATGGGATTTAACCATGGAACCTACTTGTCAATGCTAACACAAGGAGTGAATCAAAGGCATCCTGTGATGGTATTTAGTAATAAATTTCCAAGTTAATAACCAAGGAAATAACCTCATGATAGTATAAGTAGTGAAAGTCCCAACAAATAACAAGGAAACCTAAAAAAGATATCTAGTGAGGGAGTTCTAGGGTAATAACCAAGGATACATAAATCTCACAGAATGCTAACCCATCAGTGTAATGCCCCGACCCCAGTTACCCAGAGTCGGTGCATTATTACATAACATTGGCATGATCACAAGAAAGATAAAATCTCGAAAGACCGACTGGTTTAGTATCATTGGAAACACTATATATATTCATAACGTTTTACATTACATCATAAAGTGAAAAACTACTACAACAACATATTGTCTCCATAGTCCACACTATTATCCCCTCATAATATCCCTACATGTCATTCATAATTTACTTCTTCACATCCTGGGAAAAATAAAACATAGAAAAGGTGTGAGCTCAAATGCCCAGTAAGGATAACTATATAGCAGAAACTTTCATAAATAAGAATAAACATTTAAGGAAATGTATAACTAAAACAAAAGCCTTTTAAAATTGAACTTCAATATAGTATGACAAAAATAAAATGAAATAATGTCATTTACTTATTCACATGGATATTCTACTAATCGAATAATCACATGCAATATCAATAACCACTTTCATAATGATGGAATGCATAATTCCATACTATCATAACCATGTAGCCAAGGCCTTGTGCCAAGACAAAAAATATGATTTTTCCAAGGCCTTGTGCCAAGACACTAGTTTGTCTCATGAGACCTACCGATGCATCGAGGAGCTATAGCGGGCTCCACCCGTCACATATTAAGTCCAATGCATTCCCATATGAAAAGGTTTAAACATAACATAAACATTCATATTAAAACTAGCATACAAAATGTAAATACTTCATCCATAAACCATGAATGGTATAAAAATAACACATCCACAGTCAAACATATCACAAAACCTTCAATACAATATATAAGTTTTTTATCATAATAAATCAACTTCAAATAAGTGTAAAATCCTTCAAAGGATGTTGACATAGATGAAATCAAAACTCTTTTTAGAGAAATATCTCTTTATATTTTGAAATCATTTAAGAGTAATATATTTATAAAATAAAACATTTTATTTGAAAATATTCTTATATGCTTGTAAAGGAAGCTTCGAAGATTTTATAACAGTGGAAAATAGCCGCACCCGCCTTATAAGTTAAAAAAACATTCTTACCTTAATTCTGTCGAAAAGGTTAAAAGCACCTTGTTTGGAAAATGACAGAAACATTCCTTTATAAACCAATTATAAAAATTCAAACAAGGGTATAAATGACTTTAACCCATATTCTTGTAAATAGTAAAAATGTTTTGAAATACATTTTTAAGAAACATGGATGTGGATGATAAAGATATCCAATAGATTATTACATACAAACAATCTCGGATAATGAGAAGACTAAGAAATAAACACTTACCTTGTACTTTTCCTTGGTTGGGGTAGGTTAAACTCCTGTATAATTGTGAAATAATTTTTATTAAATTATTCAAGAATCCAATACATTAATATTATATCATATATCATCTTTTAACATTGCTTTGTTAATAATATCTTAGAACTATCGTCGTTTCGAGTGTTAACTTACTCGTTTTCTTTTATATGATTTGTTACATAAGCTGTGTTTGTTATGGATAGGTTGTATATTATTCATATACATAATGATATCAAGTCCTTAAATAATATTATTAATCATCAAATTATAATTATACTTGAATGGATACGATGGAGAATGAATCACATCGCGTTCGTGGAGACGGTAGTCCGTACGTACGCACGAGCAACAATATCACTATTTTGATATTAAAATAATATATAATTGGATGGTATATCTTATATACAGAATAATTATCATGTTATATTTATTATTTACATGAATTACACATCATTATTATACCCATCCAAATAATAATTTATTGAGTAACAATTACACCACGACGTGGAGACGGTAAGTCGTACGTACACACGTATGATGATATGTCATTCAAAGGATGGATATAATACTGAATATGGTTTTACCATATTTATAATAATATTACAGTAGATAAGAGATACTGGATTAATTATTTTATAATGGGAATAACAAAGAAAGAAGAAGTGGAAGAAGAAAGGATCTTGAAAAAGGGTGGTGAAATCATTACCTCTTCTTCGGGTTCTTCCTTTTGATTTGATCAAATGAGCTCCTTAAGTTGGATTTATGACTAAAGGAAGGCCTATAGGATGAATTAAGGGAAGTTTATAGAGTAGTTGGGTAGAGTTTGGATGAACCAAAAGGCTTTGAAGTAGTGAGTTAATGAGAAGGGAGAGTGACCTTTTATAAGAGGGGGGAGGGGTACCTTTGGAAAATCTAGAAATATTATTTTATAATAAATTCATATTCGGTTTCTAATGGCTCCAAAGTGGATTATTAAAAGGTTAAGGTGGGGATGGGTCGAAAACCACTCAAAAAATTGGATTTAGACTAGTTTGGGTCATTATATTAACCTTATCGTTTAGTTTTAACTCTTAGTTAATTAGTTTGACACTTACCATGTCACTTTGTATTTTTATATTATATAGTTAATAAACATACTATATACCTCCAAGATACCCCCAAGTGTTCCATTAATGATACACCTATCATTATATAAGTCTCCTGGCCGAGCCTTAGATTTTTAGGAATTTAATATCAATTAATAATATAATATTTGTTTTAAAAACTCTTTTATGTCAATTTTATCACTATTCAATAATTGATTTTTGTAAAACTCATAACAGAATGATTAGTTCTAAAAAAGTCAATTAAATCAATCCTAATATGTTATATTATCCTAGATAATTATTTTAATTCATTAAAAGTCTCAAATTATATTTATTTGGGTATTTATAATATTAATTATTTTAATTTTTCACTATTATGGTAATTAATGCATCATCATTGTGTCATAAATAAATTAAATATTTTAATATCTAAAAATTATAACTAAAATATCATTATGTAGGAAATCTATTTATATTTATAATGAATATTTACAATCTAATTTATCTTATGTATAACCATATATTAAAAATGTTTTAGTAAATAAACTTTGATTTTAACTCTTTTAATTCTTCTTTGAATTAAATAATAATAAATGTCCTAATCTAATCGAAGTGGACCTAAATGATAATATTTTATTCCTATGGTTTTTTTGGTCGAATTAACCATATCCAATAGAATTAGGACATGTGTTAGGGTAATATTAATATCATTTTTACCCTTAATTACCCTATTTACTTTTAACCGTGGTAAATAAAAGTAAAATGTTACTATTCACAAAAAATTATTTTCATCTCATTGAACCACATTTTACTCCTTGATATTAACCATGTCTCTTGGATTTTCGAAATTCCAATCAGGGAAGTGGTAAAATTATGTTTTATGAAAAATTCAGTTTTTTTTAACTACCACTTAGTGGTTTCACTATTCATCAAAAATTGATGTTTTTCAGAACAATGCCAAAATTTCACCCTAAGATATAATTGATATTATGAATTCAAAAATGATGTCTATTTTACAAAATTCCAAACATAAAAGTTGCATTAATTAATTTTATAATTAATTTCCGTTGTGACAACAAATAGCGTGTTTTTAAGAAACAATATATATCAAAAGATTGACAATTGTTTATGTCCAATTTCAAAGTGAAATTAATTATAATGAACACAATTGGATAAAATGGTAAAAATATATTCTAATTATTCTTTAAAACCACTAAATAATATAATTTATCACTATAAATTATTTTGATTAAAAAAGTTGTTTTTATGTATTTTTCACTATTCATAAAAATTGGAAGTTCTCAGAAAAATACCAAAAATTCAACTTAGGATAATTTTGATATTCCGAATCCAAAAATGAAGTCCATTTTGAAATATAAAATATATATAATTTCAATAAGTAGGTATTACTATTCATAATAGCTAGTTTGATCAGTTGTGGTGTGTGTTAGAACTCGATGTTGCGTACATCACACGCTATCGCATTATTCCCAGAGAAGCGTACTTTAGAAGCTTGGGGTGTTACATTCTCCCCTAATTCAAATAATTTCATCCTCAAAATTTCTAGAATACTACCGCATGAAAAGACTCGGGTGGTTCTTCATCATAAGTTCCTCAGGTTCCCACGTTGCCTCTTCCATATTATGGTTTCTCCACAAGACTTTTACCAGACGAGTCGTCCGGTTTCTCAGTTCTTGTTCTCTCATATCAAGAATCTTGACGGGTATTCGCAATAAGACAGATCGGGTTCCAGTTCTAATTCCTCGTAGGTGAGTACATGCGCTGGGTCAGGCATGTATTTCCTCAATAGAGATACGTGGAACACATCGTGAACTTTGGAGAGACTTGGAGGTTTTGTCAATTGGTAAGCTACAACCCCAATTCGTTCTAGAATTTCAAAAGGTCCGATGTACATGGGACTCAATTTACCATTCATACCAAAACATATGACTCCCTTCCATGGAGATACCTTCAAGAAAACATGATCACCGACTTGAAATTCCAAATCCTTTCTTCGATTATCAGCATAGCTCTTCTGCCTACTTTGAGCTTCTTTGATGTGATTTTGGATTACCTTCACCTTTTCCATCATTTCCTCCTGCAGTTCTAGGCCTACAAGTTTTCTTTCACCAACGTCATCCCAACAGGTAGGTGTTCGACATCTCTTTCTGTATAACCCTTCATATGGTGCCATATGAATACTCAAATAGAAGCTATTGTTAGAGGAAAATTCTACCAGAGTTAAATATTGATCCCACATACCCTGAAAGTCATGTGAGAAAAATCTCAACATGTCTTCTAAGGTTTGAAAAGTTCGTTCTGATTGTCCATCTGTTTGAGGGTGGTAGGCAGTGCTCAAATGAAGTTCAGTATCCAAGGCTTTCTGAAGACTTTTCCAGAATCTTGAATAAAATGGGGATCACGATCAGAAACAATCGATAGGGGTACTCAATGAAGTCTCAAAAATTCATCAATATATAGTCTTGCGAAACGTTCCAGTGGTAGATCTTCTTTTATAGCAAGAAAATGTACTGACTTGGTAACACGATCAACAATGACCCATATTGCATCATACCTTCTAGGAGTCATTGGTAGCCCCCTGACAAATTCCATCGCAATATTGTCCCATTTCCACTCCGGTATGGGAAGAGGTTGCATGACTCCTCCAAGCTGTTGCATTCCAGCTTTCACTTGCTGAAAAACCATACATCTTGACATAAAAGAAGCAATCTCCCTCTTCGTGTTGTCCCACCAAAAATGTTCCTTCAAATCTCTATACATTTTGGTGCTCCCAGGGTGTATAGAGAAATTGGAACTATGACCATCATCCAGCAATTCCCTTTTTAGATCAGGTATATCGGGAACACAAAGTCTCTTCCCAAATTTCAAAATTCCATCTCCATACACAAAGTATCTCAATCTCCCATCATTCACAGCTTTAATCTTCTTTTTAAATTATTCATCATCGGTCTGAGAACTCTTAATCCTTTCTAGTAATGATGGTTTGGAAACCATTTGAAAAAGAATTTATGTTTAGCCTTCCCTGGTTATTCCCATGTCTATCTTCACTAGATCCATGAAAATTGGATCCCTTTCAATTCTCATATTGTTCAAAATTCCATGATCTTTTCTTCTCAAAGCATTTGCCTCCTTGTTTGCCTTCCCCGGGTGGTAGTGTATCATGCAATCATAATCTTTGAGTAATTTAATCCATCTCCTTTCCCTCATGTGGAGTTCTTTTTGTGAGAAAATATACTTCAAACTCTTGTGATTAGTATAAATTTCACATTTTTCACCATAGAGGTAGTGCCTCCATATCTTCAAAGAAAAGATCACAGCTGCTAACTCAAGATCATGAGTAGGATAGTTTTGTTCATGAATTTTCAACTGTCGTGATGCATATGAAATAACTCTATCATTCTACATAAGGACACAACCAAGTCCTTTATTCGATGAATCACTCTAAATAACGAACCCATAATTCCCCGATGGTAGATTAAATATAGGAGCATTGACTAATCTTCTCTTCAGTTCTTTGAAACATTCTTCACACTCTTTTGTCAAAACAAATTTAACCCCTTTACGTGTGGGCTTCGTTAATGGGTCTGCCAATCGGGAAAAATTATGGATGAAACGTCGATAATAACCTACCAAACCAATAAAATTGCATACCTCAGTTATACTCGTAGGTGATGGCCATTCTTGGATTTCCTTGTTCTTAGAAGGATAAATAGAGATTCTTTATTTAGAGATAATATGGCCAAGAAAAGAAATCTCTTGAAGCCAGAATTCACACTTGCTAAACATCCCATATAATTCATGTCTTCTCAGAGTCTTCAGGATAATGCGCAAGTGATTTTCATGATCTTAGTAGCTTTTAGAGTATACCAAGATATCATCAATAAATACCACCACAAATTCATCGAGATATTCCTTGAAAACTCTATTCATCAGATCCATGAATACAGAGGGTGCATTAGTTAATACAAAAGGCATTACTGTAAACTCGTAATGCCCATACCTGGTTCGAAATTCTGTCTTCAGAATGTCTTCCTTCTTTACACACAACTGATGGTATCCAGATCGAAGGTCAATCTTTAAAAAGTATTGAGCTCCATGCAGCTGTTCAAATAAAGCATCAATGGGAGGTATGGGATACTTGTTCTTTATTGTTATAGAATTGATCTCCCTGTAGTCGATACATAACCTCATAGATCCATCTTTCTTTTTAACAAAAAGAAAAGGGTCTCCCCATGGAGAAACACTAGGGCGAATAAATCCCTTATTACTCAATTCATCTAGTTGTTTCTTTAGTTCAACTAATTCTACAGTGGCCATTCTATAAGGGGTCTTCAATATATTCCTTGATCTAGGAATTAAATTAATGGAAAACTCAACTTCTTGTTCTGGAGGATGTCCAGGTAAATCTTCCGGAAATACATCTACATATTCTTTCACAACAGGTACATCCTCTATTTGAACATTCCTTTCCTCACCCACATTAATTTCATTCTCTTCCTCCCCAATAATTGAATTTAGTTGAGCTAATGGGGGTGGATCTAGATAATAATTAGGTGATGACGATTCTACTATAAAGATAAGGTGTTCCTTATCATCATCATCAAGAATCGTAACCTCTTTCTTCTTAGAATAAATCTTTTCATCACAGTCCGAAAGCCAGTCCATACCAAGGATTATATCAAACTCAATCATAGGTATGGCGATGAGATCAGCAAATAAAGAACATTTATGTGCTCTAATGGGGACTGATTCACAAAACTTTGTTGCAATGATACTTACCTTAGGAGTTTTAACTGACAAATACCTTGTTAAATCAAATTGAAAATATCTAATTTTCTTAGAAAACTGGGAAGATATGAAACAATGCGATGATCTAGAATCAAATAATGCATTTTCTAAACTTGAGGAAACCATTAAATTACCTCCTACCACATCTTTTGGAGCTTCTACCTCAGCAGTAGTGATAGCATAATCTTGGCCTTGATCCCTTGGCCTTTTCTGAGGTAAGTTCCCCTGAAATTTAGGTCATTCATTTGCATAATGTCCCATCTCCCTATAATTGTAGCATTGAAAATTGGTAGCTTCCTTCTTCCCTTTGCATTCACGAACTTGGTGGCCTTTCTCACCACACTTGTAACAGACACCCATTCTCTTCAAGAAAGAACTGGGGTGTTTCTTCCCACATTTACCACAGGATGGATATTAAACCTTTCCTTTCTTCCCCTTATTTCCATTCCCATATTGATCAGCAGATCTCTTCTTCTCTTGCTTTGCTTTAAAGTCATAAGACTTAGAGAATTCCTTTTCTGTCTTGATAGCACATGAGACAATGTCTTCGTACGACGAGAAGTATTGTGAGACTAATGCTCGACGGAGAAATGGTTTTAACCCATCAAAGAAACGATCAATCTTACTTCTTAGGTTACGTATATAATCTCTATCATACCTTTCTAACCTTGTAAAGTTAGCCTCATACTTTGTGACATTCTCATCCTCCTCTTGTCTCAGACTCAGAAATTGCCTTTCCATATCTGTTCTATGGTCATGAGGAAAGTATTTTTCTAAAAATAGATCTTTGAACTCCCTCCATTCCATATTTTATACTTCATCATCATCCTTCGTGTTTTGATTCAATGACCACCATTGATCAACATCTCCAGTGAGGTGGTAAACTTCCATGATAACTTTTTCCCTTTCACTACTCCCCAAATCCTGAAATATTTTCTCTAGGGAACTTATCCATTGCTCAGCTACTAATACATTTTTACTGCCATTGAATGTTGGTGGTTGCTGCCTCATGAAGAGATCTAACATTGATCCTCCACGCTGCAGTTCAGGGTGCTCCATACGGGTAAGGTTATTATTCATAACCTGAGTGAGTTTTCCCTATATGGTGATTAGCTGATCGTTACCAGTTGCATCGCCAGCTACACTATAATAATCATGAGCAGGAGGGAAATCCCTACATGGAGTGCATGCATTGATACAGTTTCCATTTCTTCCACTAGGCGTCATTTCTAAACAATGGCATAAACTAGATCAGTTGATGAATCAAAATACATAATCCCATAATTAACAAAAATTGAACTATTTATGGATATAATCCATAATCATAAAAATGTTTTCTTTGAGGAAGTATATACTCATAAACCCTTCATAATGATTTGTAAATAAAACGACAGTTATCCTAAACATATCCCCCGGGAGTGTCGTAACCAAGAGTGCAGCAACGCTCGTTGTCGTGCACCTGTTCCTGTTCGAGTCTACCCCAAAGTGGTGTTTTTGGATTTTACCCCTAGGTACATCTGTGCCTGAGCCGCCTCTACCTGCTCGTATCCAGATAGGGATGTATTTCTCGGAAAACTCACGAAATCTCTATAATACCAAAATTCTAGGAAGTTATTCTATACTAATCCTCAAAGTCCATCTTAGGTCTATGTGCTCTAATCAGAGTTTATCTAAATCTAGCTTCTAATCTTTTTACTAAACTTCCTCTAATACCAACTGTAATGTACCGACCCCAGTTACCTAGAGTCGGTGCATTATTACATAACATTGGAATGATCACAAGAAAGATCAAATCTCGAAAGACCGATTGGTTTAGTAGACTTGGAAACAATAGATATATTCATAAAGTTTTACATTACATCATAAAGTGAAAAACTACTACAACAACATATTGTCTCCATAGTCCACACTATTATCCCCTCATAATAGCCCTATAGGTCATTCCTAATTTACATCTTCACATCCCGGGAAAAATAAAACATAGAAAAGGGGTGATCTCAAATGCCCAGTAAGGATAACAATATAGCGAACACTTTCCTAAATAAGAATAAACATTTAAGGCAAGGTATAACTAAAACAAAAGCCTTTTAAACTTGATCTTCAACATAGTATGGAAAAAATAAAATGAAATAACTCCATTTACTTATTCACATGGATATTTTACTAATCGAATAATCACATGCAATATCAAATACCACTTTCATAATAATGGAATGCATAATGCCAGACTATCATAACCACATAGCCAAGGCCTCATGCCAAGACTACAAATAAGATTTTTCCAAGGCCTTGTGCCAAGACAGTAGTTTGTCTCATGAGACCTACCGATGCATCGAGGAGCTATAGTGGGCTCCACCCATCACATATTAAGTCCAATGGATTCCCATATGAAAAGGATTAAACATAACATAAACATTCGTATTAAAACTAGCATACAAAATGTAAATACTTCATCCATAAACCATGAATGGTATAAAAATAACCCATCCACAGTCAAACATATGAAAAATCATTCAATACATTATAGAAGTTTTGTATCATAATAAATCAACTTCAAATAAGCGTAAAATCCATCAAAGGATGTTGACATAGATGAAATCAAAACTCTTTTTAGAGAAATATCTATTTCTATTTTGAAATCATTTAAGATTCATATATTTATAAAATAAAACATTTTCTTTGTAAATATTATTACAATATTGTAATGGAAGCTTTAATGATTTTATAACGGCAGAAAATAGCCGCACCCGCTGTATAAGTTAAAAAGACATTCTTACCTTAATTCTGTCGAAAAGGTTAAAAGCACCTTGTTTGGAAAACGACTGAAAGATTCCTTTATAAACCACTTATAAAAAGTAAAAAAAGGGTATAAATGAGTTTAACACATATTTTTGTAAATAGTAAAAATGTTTTGAAATACATTTTTAAGAATCATGAATGTGGATGATAAAGAGATCCCAATAGATTATTACATATAAACAACCTCGGATAAGGAAGAGGTTGCGAAATAAACCCTTACCTTGTACTTTTCCTTGGTTGGGGGTAGGTTAAACTCTTGTATAATGGTGAAATAATTGTTATTAAATTATTCAAGAGTCATATACATTAATATGATATCATATATGATCTTTTAACATTTCTTTGTTAATAACATCTTAGAATTATCGTCGTTTCGAGTGTTAAATTACTCGTTTTATATAGGTTGTATATTATTCATATACCGAATGATATAATGTCCTTAAATACTATTATTAATCATCAAATTATAATTATACTTGAATGGATATGATGGAGAATGAATCTCATCGCGTTCGTGGAGACGGTAGTCCGTACGTACGCACGAGTGACAATTTCATTATTTTGATATTAAAATAGTATATAATTGGATGGTATATCTTATATATAGAATCATTATCATGTTATATTTATTATTTAAATTAATTACACATCATTATTATACCCATCTAAATAATAATTTATTCAGTAACAATTACACCACGACGTGGAGACGGTAAGCCGTACGTACGCACGTACGGTGACATGTCATTAAAAGGATGGATATAATACTGAATATGGTTGTAACATATTTATAATAATTTTACAGTATATAGGAGACACTGGATTCATTATTTTAGAATGGTAATAACAAATAAATAAGAAGTGGAAGAAGAAAGGAACTTGAAAAAGGGTGGTGAAATCATTACCTCTTCTTCGGGTTCTTCCTTTTTATTTGATCAAAAGGGCTCCTTAGTTTGGCTTTATTAATAAAGGAAGGCCCTTAGGATGAAGTTCGGGAAGTTGAGAGAGTATTTGGGCAACATTTGGATGAAAAAAAGGCTTTGAAGGTGTGAGTTAATGAGAAGGGAGAGTGCCCTTTTATAAGAGGGGTGAGGGGAACCTTTGGAAAAGATAGAAATATTATATTATAATAAATTCATATTCGGTTTCTAATGGCTCCAAAGTAGATTATATAAAGGTTATGATGGGGATGCATCTAAAACCACTCAACCAATAGAATTTAGACAGGTTTGGGACATTATATTAACCTTATCTTTTAGTTTAAACTCTTTGTTAATTAGTTTGACGCTTACCATGTCACTTTGTATTTTTATATTATATAGTTAATAAAATTACTGTATACCTCCAAACGACCCCCAAGTGGTCCATTAATGATAAAACTATCATGATATAAGTCTCTTGGCCGAACCTTATATTTTTATGAATTTAATATCAATTAATAATATAATATTTGTTTTAATAACTCTTTTATGTCAATTTTGACACTATTCAATAATTGATTTTTTTACAAATCATAACAGAATGATTAGTTCGAAAAAAGTACATTATATCAATCCTAATATGTTATAGTATCCTAGAAAATTAGTTTAATTCATTAAAAGTCTCAAATTATATTTACTTGGGTATCTATAATATTAATTATTTTAATTTTTCACAATTATGATAATTACTGCATCATCATTTTGTCATAAATAAATTAAATTATTTAATTTCTCAAAATTATAAATAAAATATCATTATGTAGGAAATCATTTTTGATTTCTAATGAATATTTACAATCGAATTTATCTTATGTATAACCCTATATTAAAAATGTTTTAGTAAATAAACATTCATTTTAACTCTTTTAACTCTTCTTTGAATTAAATAATAATAAATGTCCAAATCTAATCCAAGTGGACGTAAATGATAATATTTTATTCCTAAGGTTGTTTTTGGTCGAATTAAGCTTATCCAATAGAATTATGACATGTGTTAGGGTAATATTAATATCATTTTTACCTTTAATTACCCTATTTACATTTAACTCTGGTAAATAAAAGTAAAAAATTACTATTCACCAAAAATTATTTTCATCTCATTGAACCACATTTTACTCCTTGATATTAACCGTGTCTATGGGATTTTTGAAATTCCAATCACAGAAGTGGTAATATTATGTTTTATGAAAAATTCAGTTTTTTTAACTACCACTTAGTGGTTTCACTATTCATCAAAAATTGATGTTTTTCAGAACAATGCCAAAATTTCACCCTAAGCTATAATTGATATTCCGAATTCAAAAATGATGTCTATTTTAAAAAATTCCAAACATAAAAGTTGCATTAATTAATTTTATAATTAATTCCCACTATCACAACAAATAGCGTGTTTTTAAGAAACAATATATATCAAAAGATTGACAATTGTTTATATCCAATTTCAAAGTGAAATTAATTATAATGAACACCATTGGATAAAATGGTAAAAATATATTATAATTATACTTTAAAACCTGTAAATAATATAATTTATCACTATAAATTATTTCGATTAAAAAAGTTCTTTTTAAGTATTTTTCACTATTCATAAAAATTGGAAGTTCTCAGAAAATACCAAAAATTAAACTTAGGGTAATTTTGATATTCCGAATCCAAAAATGGAGCCCATTTTGAAATATAAAATATATGTAATTTCAATAAGTAGGTATTACTATTCATAACGTCTAGTTTGATCGGTTGTGGTGTGTGTTAGAACTTGATGTTGCGTATAACACACGCTATCACATTATTCCAAGAGAAGCGTACCGTAGAAGCTTGGGGTGTTACAAGTAGTATCTGAGTCATGATAATGGGTAAGAGTGAATTACATGGATCATAATCCAATGAGTTCCACAATAAGGCACCTACCGAGTCCAAGGATTACATCAAAGGTAAAACATGGCTAAGCAAGGACTGGGTAGAAGGAGTGTATCCAAGGAACCTACTTGTCAAATGATGGATCCAAGGAGTGTATCCAAGGAATCATATAGTACTACATGGGTACCCAATGGTAGTATACTATGAATCCAAATATAAGTTAAGTAATTGAATCTAGGAAAGTCTTAACCTTATCAACCCATCCTTGAATCGGGAATGGGGTACACGAATGATCACGATATTCTCAGATCAGAAACCATGACAAGCTCAAGTCTAACCATTCCTATTTAATAAATAATTCATGTAACGATTAATTTTGGTCCAATCCTTGCCATCCATTAGTGTGGAAAGGTCAAGTAGCATTGAAAACATTTATTTATTGGTTCAATACTTTCCTTCCATTAGGGTGGAAAGTTCAAGTAGCATTGCAACCATTTATTTATTGCTTCAAGCCTTCCATTCCATTAGTGTGGAAAGGTCAAGTAGAATTAAAACCATTTAGTAAAATCCATTAAGGCATATTCATTAATTAACGTTCACTCAATTACCTTCCATCAATATGGAAAGTGTTGCTATGGACATAAAACCTTTATTCAATTACTCTTAACAATTCCAAGTGATATACTTGGTATACTTTCCAATTTACATGTCACATTTAATTTTCAAATCGAATCACTTAAATTAGGTGGGTAAAGTGATGAGAATACATGATACTTTCTATGATGAAATTCATATTATAACTCCAAAATTTGATATAGAAGGTATTACCTTTATAAAGGTGAAGCTAGGGCACACCCGAACGGTGGTCTGGACGTGTCAAAACACTAAACGAAAATTATGGAAAACATCCATATGGTTAAATCCAATTCAAAACTGGGCCAAGCACTTAGGAGGTGCCTTGGCCATTTTAATTATCTCAAAAAGGTAACTATATTATTTTAATTCCATTAGGGACATGTCCTAAACATGCCGTACTTCAACATAACATCAAGGCATAAGAATTATAAACCTGGAACATCAAGTAAGCAAGTTCTAACCACTACTTTTTAGCTTTTTAGGAAACGCACCTCTGGTGGAGGGATTTTATTATAAAAACATGATATTGCTTATCACAAAAATCATTTATTTCATTTATCATATTAAATCATAAACATGCTAAATTCAAATTTAATTGGCATTGGACATAATACTTCATTGCATTAATTTATTTATAACAAAAGTGCAGTAAGCAACTTTTTTAATGCATTTATAAAGATTGAGGACTTGGAAAGGGACCCTAACTCAAGTGGAACTAATCCGTCCACTATGGATCTTAAATCTTTTTAACTATGAGAAGCTAAGTCCCACACTGATCATATTCACCTTGAAATGCATATAAGGTCACCTAGACCCTATGCACGCACCTGCATGTCCATGAGAACGTGCAAGGGGATCCTTACATGTATGCTTATATGCATACACTAGGCTCCAATCATCTATGCATGAATTTTCTATATATATATATATATATAGCTAAATATTTCCCCATACATGAAATTCCCTTCCATGGGTGAAAATATACATAACAGGGGAACCTACATACACACATATATATATATATATATATATATATACATACCTATGCATACGCAGGCGAGTCGCCTTTGACTTGGCGACTCAAAACTAACAAGCAGGGACCAACACACTACACATTTAACACTACGAACCTTAAAATAATTAAATAACTTAATTTAAATGGTGAGGACCAAGAAGAAAAGGTAAACCCTTAACATGAGTGTTTACGATGGACCAAAAAGCCCCGAAACCACGCGACAGAGTTCAATGCACTACAGGCGACATTCTAGAAACTTATAAACCTCAAAAGCCCCAAAACATAACTAGGAAATGAGGAGAAAACTTTCCTTGAAGAAAAACCGGTGGAACAAAATCACCCACACTGCCTCTCCTTTGGGTGCGGTTTCCAGAACACACACCAATGAGACCCAGGAGGCCTTCCGTACCAACCTAAAACAAAAACAATCTGAAAATCAGATCACCCACAAACAGATAGGGTTTTGTCGAACCCCATGGGTGAAGGTTAGGCCGAATCGAAGATGGTATAGGGAGGGTAAGGGATAGAAGACTCCTACCAAGGAGATTAAGATAGAGAAATTGAAGGAAAACATTCTGGATTGAAGGCGGAAGAGGAGTCTGAAGAGGGGGTTCATGCACACTGAGCGGGGAGAGCCCAAGGGCTGGTGCATCACGATTAAAGGGGGGTGATGGAGATTATATATTAGGATTTTATTTTATTTCATTTTAAAATTAATTAAATTCTTAAAAAGACCCAACCACATGGTTTGACATGCATGGTTTTCGAAACAGTGCACAAACCGTGCAGATCCTACTACCCGCACGGGCGTGAGGTGCACAATTTAGGAAACCGTGCAATGTTTGTGCACAAAGCCACTGTCCCCTTTTAAACAGGGCTGCATGGTTACCTACAATGGGCTGAATGGTTTGTAAGACCATACGAAAACCGTGTGCCCTCTGCTACTTCTTGAAAACATGAATTGTTTCGGATATGACACTCCCAAAACTTCTCAAGTTACTCAGGAAAGTTCTTGGGCCTTCTCCCAATCCCAAAAACATCACTTAGCTGTGATCCAACTCTCAGAATTATGTTTTGATGCTTGGTTATAAAACCGAGCCATCTAGTAAAGGAAAAAGTACAAAACTTTTCATATTTTAGTCCAGTTCAAAAATGTGGGATTCTACAATCTACCCACCTTTAAACTTCTCATCCCTTAGAAGCCTTCGGGAACAACTTAAACACCAACCGACCTAAAAGGTTCATGAAATTTCATGCAATCGTTTTCTTCGCATTACCAACACCCAAAGGACCTTAAGAATTTACAATGCACAATGCACATCAACATTTACAAACTGATCCAACAGTCAACGTTCAACATAAAAATAGAATCAGAGATTACTTGATCCCATTCAAAAAGTGACACGATCATGTCAAAGTCTCGATAAATACTCGACCGGTGGTTCTTCCCACCATAGGTCTTAACTTAAGGAATGGTCAAATCAAAGCCATGTTACCTACACCATCAAATATTCTGTAAAAATATTGCACTTGAGTGTTCTTATGACACTCCTGGCATGCTTTCGTCAAAAGGAAACAGTCAAATTCTGATCGACCTAAAAAAATTGGTTGAGAAATCTCTCATAGAAGACACTTATGACCTTCAGACCACACATACCTTCACCTGGAAACGTTTTTTATAATGTCCCCTTACAACTGTAAACATTGAAATAAAGGAAGTTATAATGAGTCGAGCCCCTTGGCCGACATATATTGTAGAAATCTGGCTAAGGTGGCTAGATTCCATGAGTTCAAACAAGGTGTTCCTACTTGGGAACCCATGAATCAATCAGAACTTACCAATCCTCAATGAGAACCACACTTAAGTATTTAACATTGACCTGGATCATCTAACATGCTCAACATATTTTTAAAGATTTAGCATGGTGTAAGACCGACACTCTATTAGCGTATCAAGGACAACATCAAGAAAGGGGACATGCTTGTCTCTTAAGAAGAGTAAACTAAAAAGATTTAAGATGGGGTTTCCAGTTACACACACATAGAAACTAGAAGATAAAATAGTCAAACCATATCAATTTCATTTTTCTAAGAAGGCACCGACATAAACAACACCAGAAAGCCTCAAAGGCATTCAATGAACCCGACCATTTCCCAATTTTCCCCTTAGGTTTCATTCCTTCTAAAAGGAAGGACACATTTACGAGGTTCATCAAAAAACTACCCACCTTAGGAGTGTCCTAGATAAAAAGGAAGGAAATTTAACTGCTCATAAGCATGAAAGATTATGACAACAAGATCGGCATGTCCAAACACCTGAGTCTTTCGAAAACCATCCCGAGTATTGGAATGAAACTGATTCTTTAACATTCAAGTCACTCTACTTGGAGATGACCTGAGACCATACTCAATAGTACTAGAAGATTTATTTCAGAGTCTTATTGCCTCATACGACCATTTTCTTGGATGAATCCATACCAATTCATCCTTTACTAAGAAGAAAATTGGGTCAAATGACCTACGAATCAACCGACCATGCCTGAGGCATGTCTAACCATCTGAAAAAGTGAATTACGTGATGCTTGAGCCCATAACAAGGTTAAGAAATACATGACCACCCATCCAAACAAGGGTGTAACTTTAAAACTGAATGTCCTACCTAGGACAACATCACCCAAACGAGACCAAAAGTGATAAAAGTCACAACACTAGTAGGTTATTTAAGTTCTGAGGGAACTACCTAAAATGGGTTATCCCCTTATGAAGAATGAGTGTCAACCCTAAAACTGGGTCACACCAAATAAAAGTAACTAGGCTCAAAATCCGATCATAAATCCATTTCTATGGAAAATAAATCCAAGTTAAAGTACTCATGCTTCCATTCTAAGGAAACTTAAAGAGAAGTCTGAACCACCCTTACATGAGGGTTTTAAACAGTGGACACCACGATAGGTTCCATTTCAAATCCTATTATATTTAAATTACATTGAATCATTAATTATACGAAGATTTAATCAAAACATCAAAGTAAAATTTTCAAAAAAATTACAAGGTATTTTATTTTTAACTAACGCCCCAAGGGAAAACACAAAAGTTTTTTAAAACATCCTTTTTAGAAATTTTACATTAGTTGATCTCCTGTCATTTTCAGGAAACTTATCAAAATAAATTCCATTTAAGAAGTTAGGGTGACCTACAGGGGTACCATTTTAACCAACTTGGGTTCTCTATAAAGAAACCTTATAGTAGTCACACAAATTATTAAAATTTGAACACCCAAATGGGTCATCTCATAGAAACATTCCCCAACTGACATACATGGGTGTAGTTGCATTTTGAAAGCTAGACATTTGATTTTAGATCAAAAGTAAACATCTTTAAAACTTATAGGAATTTCACAAATCATCATTACATTTAATTTAATATGAGTTTCCATTTCCCAATTCATGAAGCACCCATACACTTCAGGGATTGAATGTTGGATCTCCTTAATTGATACAAATGTCAATTGTGAATTTAACACGGTCAAACATAAGGGTGCAAATTATATGGGTGGCCATATACCAAACTGCAAAGCACCCAAAAAAATTTATAGTTTGGAATTTGGGTCCCTTTAATCAAAACCAACTTACTTTTGCAATTGAATTTACCAGCCCTTTAACAATTGTTTAATTACACAGGTTACCCTTTCCTAGCTATAAGGTTCCCATACACCTTGTAACTGAAAATTGGATCCAGTCGTAATCGAAACCGTTTAATTTTAAAAAAATAAAACAACTATATACAAATAAAGAAAGGTAGTATGCCACTACAAGCAACTAACACATAGTAACATGATGAAATTACAGAATCAAAACAATTTAATCATAGGAGCATACTATAACAAGAAGTAATCATAGAACGCATGCTAATGTATTACCTCAAAAAGTATAAATCTAAGCTTGACACATCGACATGTAACTAAATCATAATTAGTAGGAATCTTAATAATGTAACTACAAGGTATGACATATATGCACGACATGTGAATTTATAGGTGCCTAATATGGTTCTTGTAATGTGACTTCCTTGCCATATCAGGCCAAGGAAAGTTTCAAAGATTCAAAAAATCATAAGAAACAGAATGTACACCATTCACTATAGGTGTAATCATATAAATTGTAATAGTGAACAATATGAACAAAAATCTGAGTCTTGGCCCCTTATTCATGCCCCATATGTGGGGTGATCAGTCCCAAGTACGACTATTAACCAAGCGCCAAAACTTTCACAGTATCCTTTCTACCAACCAAAAATAGTAAGACAAAAGGTATAACCACCTTTGACACCACTTTATAATGACCCAATACTTCTCACCACTACGACGAAGATAGGACCAATTGCCACATGATCCCAAGCGTGCCTCCCTATAGGCCAGAGGCTGCCGACTACCAGCGAGGGTTTAAGAATAGTTAGTGGGGAGATTATTCCCTCTTATCATAGTAGTGAAATGGTATAACAGAGTGAATAACAATCAAGAGCGGAAATAGTAATAACAATAATCAAGCATTATAATTCATATTTCAGATAAATGAACCAAAGTGGCCAATGCCTATTTATACAATAGAAGAATGCATGACATGGTTTTGATACGTGAGGGGAAGCAGTAATAGTACAACATGATTTTTAATTCAATAAAATATAGGGCTTAATTAAATAAAGAATGAAAATCCCAATGGCGATCTCCATGAGCATCCTGAGCTCCAAATCATTCCTTTGATCCTAACTCCCGATTACAAGAAAACAACAACAAGAAAGGTCCAAGGCCCTATAAACAAGAAAGGTCTACTCGGGTACTCCATTGCAATGAAAAAACGAGTAGGGTGTGAGATATAAATCTATGTAGGCCATAACCACCAATGTATAACCCAATACCGACAGTGTATTATGAATTAAATAGGTTGCAGGCATGCATAAAAAAAGTAAGCAGTATAATGTAACTAAATACCCAAGTACCTGATTCGTCCCTCAGCTGGTGTCTAGACATGTAATTAGTTCATTAATTTAGTATTATGAAGTTATTCATAATTCACATGTGAATAAGTCACCTACTGAGTCCAAGGAGTTTCCTTCAAGGTAAAACGAGGCTAAGAAATGACCAGGCCTGATGGGATTTAACCATGGAACCTACTTGTCAATGCTGGACCTAAGGATGGATCCAAGGCATCCTATGATGGTATTTAGTAATAAATTCCCAAGGTAATAACCACGGAAAAAAACTCATGATAGTATAAGTAGTGAAGGTCCCAAGATGCAACAAGGAAATTTGACAAAGATATCTAGTGAGGGAGTTCCAGGGTAATAACCAAGGTAACATAAATCTCATAGAATTCTAATCTAGTAGTATCGGAGTCTAGATAAGGGGTAAGAGTGCAATACAAGGTGTGTAATCCAAGGAATTCCACAATAAAGAACCTACTGAGTCCAAGGAGCACATCCACGGTAAAACGGGGCTAAGTAAGGTCTGGGTCCAAGGAGTGTATCCAAGGCACATACTTGTCAAATGCTAGATCCAAGGATTGTATCCAATGCATCCTGTAGTACTACATGGGGACCCAACAATATTATACCAGGAATCCAAATATAAGAAAAAGAATATAATCTAGGTGAGTCTTAACCTTAGCAACATGTCCTTGAATCAGGAATGGGGTACATGAGTTCTCATGGTATTATCCAATCATAAACCATGACAGTCTCAAGTCTATCCATTCATATTTAACAAATAAGTCATGTAACGATTCATTTTGGTCCAAGACTTGCCATCCATTATTGTGGAATGGTCATGTAGAATTGTAACCATTTATTTATTGGTTCAATACTTTCTTCCATTAGTGTGGAAAGGTCAAGTTGCATTTCAACCATTTAATTATTGGTTGAATCCTTACCTTCCATTAGTGTGGAAAGGTCAAGTGACATTGCAAAAATTTAGTAAAATCCATTAAGAAATATTCATTAATTAAGGTTAACTCTGTTACCTTCCATTAAAATGGAATGGGGTGATATGAACATGAAAAATTTATTTAATTACTCTTGTAAAGGCCAAGTGGTATACTTGGTATACTTTTCAATTTACATTTTTCATTTAATTGAAAATCAAAGCACTTACCTTAGGCAGGTAATGTGATGATCATACATGGTAATTTTCATGATCATATTCATTGGATAACCCAAAAATTTGATATATAAGGTGTTACCTTTATAAAGCTAAAGCCAAGGAACACCTGAACGGTGGCCCGAATGTGTCAAAACACTAAACAAAAATAATGGAAAACATCAGACATGGTTAAATCCAATTCAAAATTGGGCCAATCACATAGGAGATGCCTTGGACCTTTTAAATATTTAAAAAATGTAACTCGGTTTTTGTAATTTGATTAGGAACATTTCCTAAACATGATATAATTCAACATAACATCAAGACATAATTATTATAAAGTAGACAAGTCAAGCAAGCATGGTTCAACCAATAATTTTTAGCTTGAAGACAGCGCACCTCCGTTGGAGGGGTTTTATTATAAAAACATGATATTTCTTATCACACAAATAATTTATTACATTTAGCATTTTAAATCATTAAACATGCTAAATTCACATTTAAAAGGCATTGGAAATAGTACTTCAACGTATGAATTAATTTATAACAAAAGTGCAGTAAGTAACTTTATTAATGCTTTGATAAAGATTGAGGACATGGAAAGGGACCCTACCTCAAGTGGAACTAAGCCATCCACTCTAGATCTTAATGCTTTCTAACACTGTGTAGCTTCCCCCCACTAATCATGTGAACCTTCACATACATATAAGGACACCTATCCCCTATGTACACACCCGCATGACCATGAGCACATGTAAGAGAATACTTACATGTATGCTTATATGAATACACTAGCCTCCACTCACCTACGCATGCATTTTCCATATATATACATAGGGACACATTTCCCCATACTTGCAATTGACTTCCATGGGTGAAATTACATGTAACAGGGGAACCTACATACATATACATACATATACATACATACCTATGCATATGCACGATAGTCTCCCTTGACTCGGTGACTCGAAACCGACAAGAAAATACCAACACACTACAAATTTAACATTATGAACCTTAAAATAATTAAAGAAAGTTATTTAAATGGCGTGGGACCAAGAAACAAAGGTAAACCCATACCTTGGATGTCAATGACGAACCAAAACTCCTTAAAACCATGCAAAAGAGTTCTACGCACTACATGCAACATGACGCAAAATCAAAAACCGCAAAACCCCCAAAAATTAACTAGGAAATGAGGAGAAAACATACCCTAAAGAAAAAAAGGTGGACTGAAATCCCCTGAACCACCTCGCCTTTAAAGGTAGTTTCTGGAACACACAACAACGAGACTCACGAGGCCTTCCGCACAAACCTAGAACAAAAGCAATCAAAAAAATCAGATCCCCCCCAAAGATCTAGGGTTCGTCTGAACACCATGGGTGATGGTTAGGACAATTAGAAGATGGGAATGGGCAGAGAAGGGTTTGGAGACTCCTACCTAGGAGATTCAGACAGAGAAATCAAAGGAAAACTGGTTGGATTGAAGGAGGAAGAGGAGGATGAGGAGGGGTTTCGTGAGTGTCGAGAGGGGAGATCCCAATGGCTAGTGCATCGCAATTATAGGGTGGTGAGGGAGAGTATAGATTAGGTTTTAATTTTATTTCATTTTAAAATTAATTAAATTCTGAAATAGACCCAACCACACAGTTTCACACACACAATTTTTCAAACTGTGTGAAAACAATGTGGAGTCTACTACCCGCATGGGTGTGAGTTGAATGATTTAGGAAACCATGCGTAGTCCATGCGCAAATCCACTATCTCCTTTTAAATAGGGCCACACGGTTTTCTACAATGGGATGCATAGTTTTGAAGACCATGTGCAAACCGTGCACCCTCTATAGCTTCTTAAATCTTGAAGTTTTTTAGGTCCGACACTCCCATAACTTTTCGAGCCACTCAAGAATCTTCTCAGGCCTTCTTCTAAGCCGAAAAAATCAATTATAAGTGATCCAACTCTTATAATTAAGTTTTAAATCTCATTTTTAAAACTGACCCATCCAGTAAACAAAAAAGTTCAAAAACCTTCGTACTTTTGTCCCGTTCAAAAGCAAGAGATTATACATATATGATTATGAAATAGGTTATGAAATGATTAATTGAATGGTTGTGATTATATTGGATTCCATGTACATTTATACTCCATTTATCCAGATTACATTGGATTCCATGTATATTTCTAGTCCATGGATGCTGAATGCATTGGATTCCATGGAAATTTCTACTCCATTTTTTCTGACTAAATTGTATTACATGAAAATTTATAGTCTTTGGTTCCTGATTACTTTGGATTCCATGTACATTTCCACTCCTTGGATCTGAATTTCTTGGACACCCTTAGACATGTTTTGTGGACATTCTCCTTGGGCTATACTAAATTATTTACTGATTTTTCGATGTATATTCTCCAAAGACTCAATGAGGATAACTTGGTCATTTTATACCTTGGATCTAGACCTTGTAGGAATAACACTAGATTACTAATCATAGGCCACAATGGATGTTTCATCCTATTGACACTGGATTACTCGACATAGTCCAATGTGAATGTTTTCTCATGATTAACACTGGATTACTCCTCACAAGCCACATATGTTGTTTATCTTGCTTTATAGATAGTGCTTTTTATGAGTGCCTAATTATAGTTGTTGGATTGGAAAATATTACTTCTGCTTTATCATTTATTATATTCATACTATGTTTATGGTTTCCTTTTGAATGTGAGACTTGATGGGATGGAAAGTATGACACTTACATGTATCAATTTATAATTGTTATATATTGCACACTTCTTCATCATATATACATAATCCAGACTTGTTATAGTCCCCATTGGTGGTTTCCTACTGATTGTTGTCTCAAACCCTTTTTGGGATTATATTGGGTACCTGGACAAATTTCATGGATGTAGGTAGGGATTAGGGAAAGTTCCCTCTTTATAATGTTTGATTGATTATTCTTTGGAGTAGGGGATAAGAGGACTGAGCTGTTTTCATGACTCTCTCTAGGGATAATTCCTTTTTTTCTTGTGTTCTTTTGGTACATGTATTTTACTGGATTCCTATTTCCATGTATTACCTATCGTTTTGTATAAAGACATGACATTCATATATTGTATATGATATTACCCTTATATTTGTTTCTTACTCCTGCTACCAAAATGTTTATTTACTACTGTTCAGTTATTTTATATGATTTCTCTATTGATTGATGTGATTAGACCACTATGATACACTCTGATGATTAGGTTATACTCTCCCACTGTACCACATTATAAACCTTACTACTAGTCGACTTCCTTTGGAAGATGAGGAGGTTCACTTGAGGCTATGTGTCCCACCAACTCGGGGTCGTATTTAGTGGATCCTAGTTCATGATGATACACTTATAATTAAGTTCATGGAAATAATCGATTGGGACTTGGACAAAGAAAATTATATTATTAGGTGGTCAAACACCAAATGAAAAGTGGGAAGGTAACCAACAGAAGTGTGAAAATCAACAACAACCATAACCAAAGAAAAAAAATAATGATGAAAATGAATTTTTTCATTGTGTCGCAAAGGGGAACTATCCACATACCTATCATATGTTGAAACATCTTGTTTATCTTTATTAACAATCAATAGAAGGAAAATAAAATATTATTGAAGAAATGTTTCTCAACCAGACTATGAAATATAATGATAACATTGTAAATTATGAAAACTTCGATTGTTTTGTTAAACTTTAAGGTATCAAGAATATTGAGAAAGTGTAAATTCTCATGATTGAGTTGTGTTTTTAATGTTGTTTTATTAATGTTTCATGTTTTATTTAATTTCTTATATGCACATCTTGTTTATTTTTAATACAAATGAATGCTTTGAAATTATCCATCAAGATTAATCCTTGTTCTGATGAAATTTTCCTTATTTACTATTCCATGACACACATAATTTTAAAATGTGAGAATTATTTCATCAACCTTAAAATAGAAAATTTCTAATATAAGTAAATTAACTAGTAGTACAAAATTAATTAAAGCATCCAGGAGAGAAAAAATATTCCTACCCAGTGGTCTACATATACTAATAAATAATTTTTTGTTTTCTCCTGAGTATTGAAAAAATTTGTTATGTTTTATGGATATTTATGAGAATAGATGTCACATAGAGACTATGGACGAAGAAGGCGTTGAATAACTCTATATAACAGTCATTAATAATAATCATAAGTTTATTTTAAAAAAACTCCCAAGGATTCCCTCAGGATTATACTACGTTAATATTTTAGCAATTGATAAAAATATGGTAAACCATATGTTTCCCAACCATGATACATTTATTTAATGAAATAACAATTTAAGAAATCCTAGATCAATAATGATGAATAAAATAATTAAATGTACTAATGTTCATCCCTTTGGATGATAAAGGGGTTCTTAAACCTAATGATTCCTCATGAGTTTCTTTATGTCAAGGAAAATGGATCATATTACAGTCACCATTTAAAATGAAGACCGAATCCCATTTTTTCTTTGAATAGATTTATGGTGATATATGTTGTCCGATTAATCCACCATGTGGACTATTGAGATATTCTATGACCATGAATGTTGTTCCATATTTATGGTATCATGTGTTTTTATTATCAAATCACAACCAATTGTTTTTGAAATTTATTTCACAAATAATAAGGTTAAGTTTATTATTACTAGATCATTCAGTCAATAATCTAAGGCTTGATAAGAATGGTGAATATTAATCACATGATTTTGAGGATTGTTGTATGTTACTGAGAATAAGTGTTGAACATCCTATAACTCAAGTTCACACTAAAAGTTGTCATAATGGATCATTTATAAATCAGTTGCAACTTATCTCTAGACCAATACTTCTGAAAACGTAATTTCCCAGTTTAGTATGGGGGTATGAAATTTTCATGAAGTAGTACTAATTAAATTTAGTCCATCAAGAAATGATGAATATTCCCCTCTATAATTACTCTTTTTTCATGAACTAAATATATCAAATTTAAGAATATTTGGTTCTGTTGTAAATTTTCTTTTATAACCCCCACAATGAAAAAAGATGGGACCCTAATAATATTGGGGATTTATGATGGATTTGAATCTCCCTTGATTATTATGTTTCTTGAGACAATGAAAAGATATGTATTCACAAATTTATTTGTCTGTTTTAATTTTGATAAAAACATGCTACCAACATTAAAAGGGGGAAATCAATCAACATTAAAAGAAATATCATATAAAATGAATTCATTATTACATATTAAACCTCATACAAATATGTTTGAACTTGAATTTCAAAATATTATAAATTATAAAATTTAGAATAACAATTGAAAAATGAATTCAATGATTTGAAGCATATTACTAAATCATATATACATACATAAAATGCTCCATTAAGAGTAATGTCCCAAAAGGAAAAAATAATGGGGTTACCAACAATGATTCTAATCCATGCCTAAAGCATGAGAGACCACCTATTTCAAGAGATAAAAATCCTTATTAAAGGAAATGGATACAAACCATGTTGTTTGAAACAAATTAACCTAAGTATAATCTAATTCTATTGATCATGAACGTTTCTCAATAAATAAATGTACCAAAATCACTTGATCATGATTGAGAGAAAATTTCAATAAATTTTACCAACACTAGAATATTTAGTAACTGAGTATAGGCCATTTTTAATGGAACATTTTCATTTATTATTAAACATGACGTTATTGGTGCAGAGCAAGGTCCAAAAATGGTTAAATAATATCACGATATAGAATATTGGGATCAATGGAATGATGTGATCCAGTATGAATTAAAATCACTTGCAAAATATGTGGTCCTTGCATCAATTAGGAAAACCCATAAATGGATTAAACCTATTGTTTATAAGTTGGTATTTATGAGAAAGAGAAATTAAAATAATTAATTCATAAGATATAAAGATCAAATTGTTGCTCAAGGATTCACAAAAATACCTGAGATTGATTATGATGAATCACTATTCTGTAATGGATGCGATAAATTTTTGATAACTTGTGATATTTTTTATAAACAAGCAACATGAACTACACCTGATGGATATTCTGAATCCATAAATTTATAGTAATATTGATAGTGATGTTTACATAAAAATTATAGAAGAATTTATAATTAAATTAATATATTCTTGAAGTACCATACCTGAGTGGCACTGGGGCGTTTATATTCCTTGAAAATAATATATGGAAAAATATTTCATTTTATGTAAATGTATTTGTAATTTATAGTTCTTCTCCTACTCATTGTCATTAGAATGGTATCAAATAGATATTAATATACCTTTAAGGATCTAAAGATCAAGGATTATTTATTAAAAAAGATAAGGACCAAAAATGTTAGGTTATATTTATGTTGGTTACTTATTTGATCCACATAAAGCAATATCTCAGGTTGGATGTTTATATTCATATGGTGAAACTTCAATTTCTTGGCATTCTATAAAATGAACCATTCCTTTGACTTCCTCCAATCATGTCGAGTTGATTTCAATTCATGAAGCAAGTTGAGAGTGTGTTTGGATGAGATCAATTATTCATGTTATCATAAGTAATTGTGGATTATATATGTATGATGATATTCACAGTATATTATATGAAGATAATGTTGATTATATAGAACAATTAATGATCGGGTATATTCAAGGAGAGAGAAAAAACATATCGGACTGAAACTATTTTTCACACATGATCTTTAAAATAAAAGTGAGATATATATATATATATATAAAATAAGTTCTTATGATAATATTTTAGATTTATTAATAAAGGATTTTTCATCCTCACCTTTTGATAAATTTATTTATAAAATCAGGGTGTGAAGAATGAATAGACCATCATGACTCTATGAGTATTAAATTTAAATATTTTACTCCTTTTACTTTTATTATGTTTTTCCCATTGAGGTTTCTTGATGATGTTTTAAATGAGTAAAAACTATGGGGAATTGATTTTTATTGTACTCTTTTTCCCTAATGAAAGGTTCCCCCTAAAGGGGTTTTCCTTAATGAGGATTTCAATGAGGCAACCATACATCATAGCAGATATCCAAAGGAGTGTTATATGTTGTTATGGATATATATAATTAATGGTAATCACTAGCCTTTCCCATGATTCAATGTCTTCAAAAATACACTTCATTATGACTTGTGGTCTTCCTCCCATGTCTTGAAGATATAATAAAATAATTTTTTTTCTGAGGAAACAATTGAATGATATAATCATGGGTAATTGGGAAATTTGCACACTTTACCCTTAATAAGGTTTCCCCATTAGGGTTTTCTAATATGTTTTCTAATAAGGCAACATGACATGGAATCCAACTACTTTTGAATTTACTTGTTTTTACCACTAGTTTTTTAGTGAAATTTATTTGAGATTCCATGAAATTATGACATCCAAGGGGGAGTGTTATGAATTATCATTTATATATGTCATAATGTATATATTTATGAGGAAACCTCATTTAATAAACCCTTTATAATGGATAACATTAATGGGTTTCTTCACCCTTTATAATTCAATCCCATATATATGAGTGAATAATTTAATCGTAAGCGCTATGCGGAACATGAAGCTTGCAATGAAAACCACGTAGAGAAATCAGTTTATTGGAGGATCTTCATTCAATGGAGGCTCATAATTCATAGGAGGCTTGCCATTTGTAGAATTGATGTGGGGATTTATGGATCCTCAAATGGATATTGATTTTGGATGACATCACCCACCTCAAATGATTAAAGTTCTATGATGACCATATAACAGTTCACATTGAAGGATATACCACATCAGAGTTTTAGGTATTTCTGATTAGTAGGTTTTGAAAGATCTATTTTCAAATATAACAAACCTTAACCACGTAATCAAACTGAGAAAGTTTCATTAGATATGATCATATTTATTGGAATAATTTGGGGAAGTTCAAATTATTTAATGGCGTAGAATTCTATGAAGGAGGAAGTAGTTCGCGAGGGATCAATTTTCTAAAGGAGGTATTTTGTGAAGAAAATTTGAAAAAGGGTGTTATAGAGAATAGTAGATTGAAAAGGAAAAAGGTGTTTGTAGTGCATCAGCCATCTGTGAAGTGAAGGTAGTCCACAAATAAATCTTAGTTCTTGGAGGTTGTTTGTTGGAAACTGTAGTCCGTAGAAGAGAATTGATTTGAGAAGTGAAGAATTTTTTTAAGGTGATTGAAGGATGAAAAGTGAAGGTCATCCATGAAACAGTGTGAAATTGTGATGTAATCACCCTATGTCGTTCATGGTGGTTCATGAAGTAGGTGGTTTAAAAAATAGGTGGTTCATGAAGGATGGTTATGAAAAGGTAAAATGCAGTTCACGAAAGGACATTCCACAATGAAATCAGTATGCAAAGAAGTGTATTTCATCTGTAATGTGAAAAAAAGAATTCATAGAACACTTACATATGAAACTATCTCTAGGATCTCATGACAGGAGATACATTCTGGGATTACCCAGTGGATAGTATCATTGTTATATCTTAATTATGAAGGATAAGAAAAAGAAAAAGGATATGTACCAATCATCAAATCTTGCAAAAGGATTTTGTTCACTACTACATTCAATGCAGTGAAAGGAAGACTTGTAATATCTTAAAGATATATCCAAATAACAGGTAATTTCTATTTTTATTATAAAGAGAAGCCTGTTCTAGGTGTTTAGAAATTGGAAGTGATGCATCCAGGTGTTTTCACATAAGTGAAAGAGCATCCCAGAAATAACTTCAACATATAATCTACCTACAATTGAGGATGTATTCATTGTTGAAAATGAAGTGACATACATGTCCATAAACAGTGTATGCATTATTTATAGAGCAGTGATAAAAGGAAGAGGAAGAAGGTCATCCCTTCCACTAGTATTGAGCTATTAAAGGATAGATTGAGGGAGTGTCTTTTGGGAAGTAGTGAGTTTCCCCTAATATTTTTAAGGACACCGAACCTAGGCATAGAAGTTATCTATACCGAATCATGTATTGGTAGTGTTCCTTAGTGGATTTGGTATGTAGTCCCATTACCATAGTATTCTACTTGGATATAGCCTAATGAGGGTAAACCAAGTAAAAATTTGTGTGTCCTTGTTCTTGATTTCCTACTTTACTTTCTATACATCGTCATCAGATAAATATGGAAAGGATAAGAGAAATATATACACTAAAGAGAAAACAAAGTGAGCCTTACAATAAAAAGGTCAAGATCTAGCGGGGTTGGAATAATTTAGAAATTAATATCTATACCCAGATTCATCCCCCCTCTTAGGGTATCTAGGCCCCTTTAGGACCTAACAAATTTCATTATCTTCATTCTAAATATCCAACATTAATTTACATTATTCATTGCTTCACCTTCAATTGATATCTTCTTACCAATTATGAAATATTTATTATTTCAATCAGTAACCAATCCATATCACTACAAATCATAATAATTTAAAAGTTTAATTAAAAGTTTAATTTAAATTCATATATATATATACATATTCATGTGTGTGTTATTTAAGATAACCATTATCAAAAACAATTTATAAAATAATTATAAATAATTATTAATAACTAACTAAATGATCCTTAATTATAAATAGTTAATAATAGATATAAATTTAGAAATTAATATATATATGATTATTTTTTATAATATTATTTTATATATATTAATTCCAGAAATTACTTGTAACAACTGATCCCCTTTGAAAAATTAGAAACCCCTCCTTTTAAATATGGTTGTTAGGTCTTGGCCCATTAGGCACCACTAGTTGTCCGGCAGACATGTGTTGTTCCCCTCCATAGAGAGTACCCACATGATTAAATGGATCATTAGACTAATGACTACCCCCATGGTCAAACACATGTTATTTTAGTGTTCTTTTCTCTCTCTCACACATACCCTAAGAAACTTCCTAGGAGGTATCTAATACTAACACTAATCCAGACCAGTCTTGCTTAACTGTGAAGTTATAATCAAGTAGGATCCTGAAAACAATGGTTCACCTTATTTCATTAGTAGTAACATTTAGTATTTTAACCCATTAACTTTCTATAGTATTATATTCTCCACACTTTAGGGGAAAAATTCGTTGTTTTGGGCCCTATGTTTAAATCTAGGAAGTGTCTCTGTACTTCTGATAGAATATCTCCTTGGATACCACTGCAATAACTTTTCCCCACAGAATAAAACAGGTATCTCACCCTTCTAATATGGCCTCTAGGTCATGACTCTTTAGGTTCCACCTATTGTCCCATAGACACATGTTTTCCCTTTCCGTGGGGTCACCCATGTTCTCAAATGGATCATCAGACTAATGATTGTTCCCATGGCCCAACACTGTCCTTTCAGTTTACTTATTCACTACTCACACACACCTTGATAAACTTCCAAAGATGTCAGCCATCCTAAAACTAATTGAGGATACACCACTACAAAATGGGCTTTTAACAGTGCTATTAAAGGGCCTTTATCAGTGCTTATAAAGATATCACTACCAAAATGAGGTTAAAGGGAAGACTTTTTCATCTTTTGAAAAAAGCGTTGATAAAGGAATCACTGATAAAGGGGATTTTTTTGACCTCTCTGAGCTCGCCCCCTTTATCCGTGCTTCCCCACCCCTTTTATCAGTTCTTCCACCGTCCCCTTTATCATCACTTCCCTACCCCCTTTATCTGTGCTTTTCAAAATTCCATCCTCTTACACATGCATGGATTTGATCCATGTACCTATCCTTTGAAACTCGAACATGTTTACTACTACATCAAGATTTTTTATTATCTATTTTAAATTTTTTCTATTTATATATATATATTTACATATATATTTTTTACTCGTACATTTATATAATTTTCTTTAAATAAATATATAAAATATATATTTGTGTGTGTGTGTGATATATATATAATTATATTTATTTAAATATATTACATATTATATATTATATTCATTTACATATACTAAAATATAATATAAATATATATCTGTTTATTAGTACACACATATATGTATATATAAACAATATAGATATATTTGTATAAGTATATATATATATATATATTCATTTTTTATAGTGTAAAATATTGTTATATATTATTTATATCCATTTTTTAGAATATGTATTCATTTACATATATTAGAATATACATATAAATATTTTTTATTGAAATAAACATGTTTATATATAACCATTACTTGTATAGGTATATATGTACCTATTAATGAATTTATATAATGTAAATAAAATGGTTATTTTTTTAGTTTAAATAAAATTAATAATAAATATTTATTTTATATATATATAAATACATTTTTATGTAAATATGTTGATATATTTATTTATACAATTGATTTATTGTAAGTAAATATAAGAGAATTTAATATATTTAATTATAAATAAAACTAAATTATGAAAAATGATAAAATTTAAAAACCATAATATCAATATGAATGTAATCCCAAGGAATAAATTCATACCCCACTGAAAATGAGCAAAAATTCCCCCTTAAATGAGGCTAAAATTTTATCAAATATTAAAAAATTGGGATACCCCAACTAAAAACTCAGTATTGGAGGCCTTCTGAGCCTTTTTTGGCATCATGAATTGTGATATAGGGTTTTCCCAGATTACTAGTTCATAGATCTTATCATAGACATTGATTTGATATGTGGTAGAGCCCAAACAGACACTCATATTAAAAGTTACGGCCGTTTTAAGTTCATGTCACACAAGTAGAAATTTTGGTTATATCTTGGACCCCAAACCATGGATATAAGGCTAAAAACCATAGATATAAGATATATCCAAGGTTTGATCTGGTTGTGATACATATTTGTGTGGCTATAGCTAAAATATATAGCCACAGTTCTCTAAATCTATTGCCATGGTTGTTCATCATGGAAACTGAGTTATTGCCACAATTTTCCAAAATGTGGAAATAGCTCCTATAGCTGTCCACCATGGATCTAGGTCTATATCCATGGTTTTACAACATGTAAATAGATCTATTGACACGATGTAAAATAGTGGCTATAACCCAAGTAAACTGTTACTATAGCCCAAAAATAATATGCGCCCAGCCAGATTTGATCTCTGTACCTCCTCTATGCCTACCAACCACCTAACCACTACACCACATATGACTTTTTGTGTGTCTATATATATATATATATATATATAATTAAAAATAGTGGCTATTTCATGTAAACCATGGATATATCCCTTCCCACCCTTTTTTTTTGGGTTAATTTTTTTCCTGCTCATGGGTGGGAGACGTATAGCCATGGTTTTGAAAATATGTGCCAATAAAAAATGAAAAAAAACTTTATAGCCACTATTAGGAAAACAATGTGGCTATAGACCTTGAAAAAACACTCTATAGACACGGTTTTACACAAACCATGTCTATAGACCTTGAAAAAAAACTCTATAGCCACAGTTTTACACAAACCATGGCTATAGCCCTTAGAATACTCTATAGCCATAATATTACACAAACTGTGGCTATAAACCTAGGAAAAAGACCTTATATCCATGGTATTACACAAACCGTGGCTATATCCCTAAAAAAAATACTATGTAGCCCTGGTTTTATAAAGTCGTGGCTATAGTTGTTGAAAAAAACTCTATAGCCACAGTTTCACTGAACCATGGCTATAACATTAAAAAATATAACCTATATCCATAATTTTATATAAAAATGTGGCTATACCTTCGTTTTATAGTAGTGTCATGTTTTCAACTAATCTTAGACCATTCATTAATTCATTTAATTTTAATGTCATACAACTATTATTAAATGATTATTAATCGATAATAATTATAAAATTATTGATTAATAATATTTTTTAATTATTTTACAATCTATTCTCACTAAATATCAAATATATTTAGTATAAATACCTATTTATCCATATCAAAGACATAATTAAAAAATATATATTATATTTATATCAATATAAAAATATTTATATATTAGTAAATTATTTTTAATGAAATATATTTTTTTATGAAATATACCCTTTATCAGTGCTTGAAAAAAGTATTGATAAAGGCCCCACCATTATCTGTGATTTTTTTAATCTGCTAATATGGGGGCTTTATCCGCACTTTTTTACAAGTGTTGATAAATGTCTCCTTTTACAACACTTTTCTTTAGCACTGATAAAGGAGGTCTTTATCAACTCTAAAGAAAATCACTGATAAATGCCCCCTTTATGAGTGATTTCTCAAGCACTAATAAAGGGTCTTTAATCAGTGCCTTTAGATTGTACTGAAAATGCCTAATGCTGGATAAACCCAGTTTTTTAGTAGTGACAAACTCTCTTAACTGTGGATTCGGTTGGCTCCTGAAAAGAAATCCACACCTTGTTAACATGTGTTGTAACATTTAGTCTTTAAACCCTTTAACTTTACCGGGTGTTACATTACTAATTATTTGTATATATCTCTCTCTCGGTGTAATATGTTTATATAAATTTAGATATTAATACACAAACACACATAAATATGTGTATATATATATTCATATTAACTTATTTATATATGTGGGTGTGTATTAATTTTTATTTTTAAAAATATATTAATTTATATATTGATATATAAATATATGTATATTAATATATTAATATGTAAATGTACACATATTAATTTATATATATAATTATATTTTTTTATCTATTAAAACATTAATATATTAATTTATTAATCTTTTTAAAAATCTATAAATATGTGTATATTAATATATACATAAATATATGTATATTAGATTATATATATATATATATAAATATATTTATATTAATTTATTTATATTAACTTATATAAATATGTGTGTGTGTGTGTTTGAAGTTGTGTGTGTGCGTGTGCGTTTATATGTGACTATCCCACATCAGATCTCCCTACTAACTTCCAGAGACTTTGTAATCTACTATTCATCATTATTCAATTGAAGTTGTCCATCAACACTACCATTCTCATTCTTTCTCATTTTGTGTGTACACATGTCAATTTCATGTTGAAGGGTTCATTGTCTATGTGTGTGAGCATAAGAGACTAACTAATTACTTTTTTAGGTTTACCCTTGGTGTTAGAAATAGTTGGAAATACATGGGTAAATTTAATGTGTTTAAATTTAAAAACATGGATAATTATTTATGGTTAAAAACATGATCAATTTACGCACACCGTTTTTGTTCACATTTATCCAAAAAATAGGAAATTACCTTAACCATATTTATAAACATGGATAAATGTATTTCTTTGTAGTGATAGTAATAAATTCTAGACAACACGATCACTTTAATTGGTCTCCCACTTATAAGAAACCCAACCTTGATTTCCTACCTCGTTCACCTCACCCATTACACACCCTCTAAGACCCACTACCCAAATACCCTGACCTTACCACTCCCCCAATCCCACCTTCTCCCCACCCTAGCCACCCCACAGTCTCCCCTTGACCCCATTGATACCTTCGAAACAACTAATTCTATAGAACTCACCACAACTTGAATGGCGTGGATTAGTCCTATTTATAAACACAACTATTTTATCCACATCATATTTCTCCATGGGTTTAAAAAAACATGGTAATTATGTTAAAAAAGTTTATAAACATGGTTAAATTAATTGTTTTATAGTGGAGGTCAAAAATATTTTGAAAAACCGAGACAGCCTTAAGTTGTATCCACACGAAAAAAACGTAATAATAATTTCCTACCTCCATCGCCACAACCTAATTTTCATCCTCCACTACTACAAAAACGCATGATATAAAGTGCTACCTTTTACCAGCACTAAAAAATAATGATAAAAGAATCCCTTTATCAACATTTTTTTAATGTTGATGAAAGATATATTTCATTTAAAAATTTTATATATTTTTTAAAAATATATATTAATACAATAATATATTTATATTGATGTAAATATAATATATTTATTAAATATTATTTATATAATTTCAAATATGCAATTAAACTTAATATATGAAATATTTAGTGAAAATGGTTTATAAAATAATTAAATAATAATATTAATCAACATTTTGTTAATTATTATCAATTAATATCCATTTAATAACAATTTGATGATAAAAAAATTCAATAAATTAATAGACAATCTAAAATAAGTTTAAAAAATGGATTAAAATTCAAACGACCATAACTTTTGATCCAGGTGTCTATTTGAGCTCTACCACATATCAAATAAATTCTTGCAAAATGATATACAACATAATAATTAGGTTTTAACCAGATCAGTGTTTTTTGAGGATAAATTGGCCCATATTGTCTTAAAATTTTATTTTTTTTCCGGGTTCCTTAAATTTTGAACATTTGATGAATGTTTAGCCTCATTTTAGGGGGTTTTCTTATGTTTTTATAGTTTAAACTAAATTTATTCAAAGATATTACACTAATATGGATATTATGGTTTTTAAATTTTAAATTTTTTCATGTTTTAGTGTTATTTTTGATTATATATATATATCTTTATATATATTTACATATAATAATTCGGAAGTTTTAGGATTTGAGCATGCTCGGTCCTAAAATTTATTAAAGAAAACAAAATTGAATATAAAGAAAGACACAAGGAATGCATCACATGAAGAACCAATGAACACAAAAAGTGGTAGACTAATAGAATCTATGAGTCTTCTAGAGTGATATACCTATCCAAAAAATAAAAAATAGTGGTCGAAAACCCCCAAAAAAATAGACGATCAACCCATGAAATCACCTGAATCCCCCTTGGAATTGGTTTAAAGAAACACTATTGAATCTTATGTAACCACCCTACCCACCATCCCATGAAGACACCTTCATACCTGAATTACTAACACCTTCATGCCTCCATCCACCAAACTCTCCCCTGAGGACATAATTGTTCCCTCAGTGACATCACTTATATATCGTCTGTGTTCCAACACTTCATCTTGAAAATTGTTCCATGAACCCATCAAGATACAATACCCCCAATATCCATAGTGATCTTAATCCATCACACTCATCAACATACCATACCACTGATAGTCACCATGATAATCTCTCACTAATATCCCAAACCACTAGAGGCTATTTTAGAGTCCTGTACTTTCATCGAGCAGAGCATCGTCACCATTGTCAGTTGATTCCAACTCCTCCTGATCATGATTTACTAGGAAGATATTAGACCTATTGAAAAAGTAACCAATATCCAATTATAACATCAGTGAACCAAAAAAGTACTTTTTAAAAAACATACTCTACCTCACTCGAAATAATCACCAACATTAATACTACCTATCCTGTGCACAATCCTTCAGAGTATCCCAAAAAACCAAAGTCAGTCGATAGAACGTGACCCAAGGTCATCACTCATTAGCTCCCAAGGTTACTACCAGACCAATCCTCATGCCATCGTTGACATAACCACATCTATAATGAGAATCCCTGGAGGAGGGCCCGTCATTGGGGTGCCATCACTATCGTTGGACGCCACAATAAAAATGACAATTCAAAATAGCCAACATAGGACTCCAAATTCACCCCTACAAGGATCCCAAAACCATGATCCTAACATGCTACCCTCATTGTTGCAGACAAGCATCCAACCGCCATCCCCACTAACAAACAAGTTCGTCATCATCACCATTTATTGCTCAAGGAAGTATTCCTGCTCAATATTTGCAACTAGAACCCACACTTTCATATGTCCCCACACTACACCATCGATAACCACCAAGATGGATACCACCACTAGGTACCACAAAAACCACCACAAGCTTTGATAGGGGGCTTCTCCACATCTTCATCCAACCAAACTCCTTCACCAGGGGGACCAACAATTATTTTTCTATAGGCCAAATAAACAACATGAGATCTTTGTATGATCTCAAGCATCAAATCAATGACTCTTATTGAATCTAAGAAATCATCAAAACACACACCACCACATGCTGAAAAATTTCATAATATCCAATAATTCTATCCTCAAATGTTTTGCTCGGGGGGAGCGCCAAAATATTGTAGAATAAATATCCATTAGAATTAAGAGAGAGAGGATCTCCAATGAGGATAAAGAATCTCTCCATTATCTTTATATATAATAAATAAATTGTAAAAGTAAATGTTTAAACATATTTTCAATTTTTTTTAAATATATAAACCATATGAAAATAAATATTAGTTAATTCATTTTCTTCAAAATAAAAATTTATCCAATTTGTCACTATATAATAATGCATTAATATATATATAATAATTTTCTATATATAAATATTCATGTCAATAAAAATATATATATATATTTTTTTATTCTTATATATATAAAGAAATACATATATGCAAATATTCATGCATGTATCCGTGAAATAAAAATGTGTATATGTTTGTGTAAATATGTGAATATATGTGTGCTTCAATATTATGTAAATACATCATATATAAATGTATTTATATAAATATATCATTATAATTAAATATAATATATATACATATTTACAAAAAATATTTATAAATACATTATAAATAATTTATATCAAAATATACAATTATATGTAAATATGTACATATATATATATAGATATACATACATATAAATATAAAAGTAAATATGAATAAAATTTATATCTAAATATTCAATATATAGACATATTTAAAAAATATATTTAAAAATAATTATATAAATTATACTTAAATAATTATTCACCCTTTTATTTAAGAAACTATATAACCATTTTTTTACATTATAAAATTGTATGAATATATATATACCAATACAAATATATATATATATGATGTTTATATATACATATGTGTGTGTATATTAATAAATGTGTATATATTTATATTTATATTATAATATGTAAATGAATATTAATATATAATATATTTAAATAAATATAAATATATATATTTGGTGATATTTAGAACAATATAAGCAATCTTTGGTGATAAAGATGAATTGGGGCGCTTTGGCGACTCTGGTGATCACAAAGAGATCTAGGGTTCCTCCACCTTTTTATTTAATTTCTCTATTTTTTAGATGGTCGGGGATGTGGAAATGGATCTCCATCCTTGGTCAGGTGTTATGGCTTTGGGAAATCAGGTCATTGCAATGAACATGCTTGAGGGTTCTTGGGTTGTGATTGTTGACGTTAGATCTGATGCCAACTTGCAAGTTCCACCCCATTCCTTTGCGCAAGTGTTGGGAAGAAACTATTGTCCATCACTTCCAAGGTGTCCTAAAATTCTATTTTGAGATATGGTGGTCCAACTATCACTGTAGATGAAACCAATCCAAGGGAATCATGTCCAACTGTTGCATCGAAAGGAAGATTGTTTGAGGCATTTCGACTGGCTAACCCAATTTCCCATAAAATTAAAAATAAGGGAGAGACTATATTTTTCAAAGATAATCATGGTATTATTGATGAAAATATAAAATAATGTATGTAATATGTTATTTATCATTTATCTGTAGTGGTTAAGGATCATTTATGGTTTTATATAAGATTTATAATTGCTTAATTTCTATTTGGGGTTTGATGGATGGTAAATTGCCTCTCTTGGAATGAGTTTCTTTCATGTGGTATTTCCAGATTCTACTATGAAAGATAATGCCTGGGGATTTGGTCACATTATTCTGAAGCTTGGTTTTCTTTGAATTCAAGATTGGGATATTTCCTTTAACACTTTAAATGTGAATAATTTATTCACCCATGATTAGATTCAAATCCATTGGTTGAGCTGGTTTCTCTGGTATCTATAGATTTTATGGATGATTGTTTTGGACATTGGTGCTTTGATAAAGATGGATAAGGAAAAAGAAAGGGAAAGGAACAACCACTTTTCTAGGCTACATGTTGAGGTTGACCTTGCACATACTCTGATTAAAACAAATGTGTTATCTGCTGATGATTATAGATTTGATTTGGCTATTGAATATGAAAATGTGCCTGAGTTCTTCCCAGGTTAGTTGCAATATTGGACACTCTTTTTCAAGATGTTGGAAGTGGCGGGTGTATGATGCTTGTGGGATGAAGGGTAACATTGGTGATAAATCTAGGAGGACTAAGTACTCTAATCCAAATAGGGACGATGAAGGGAATCATGTAATGTTGGAAAAAAATGGATTCCATGGACCCTGATGGGGGTGAGGGGAACCTTAGTGAGGATTTGAGCAATCAGGTGCATGGGGTGGGGGGTGGGGGGGCTATTGGTGGTCCCCAATTGTAGAAATAAAACCATACTTTTTTGTTTTTTTCTCACATAGATACTACTAAGAGTACCTATGTTGTGGAAAATGCTATTGGTGGAAATAATGAAAACATCTATGACAAGGAAGGGTGGTCTTCAGACAACAAAAACGATCCAGACTCTGCTGAATTTCTAGAGGAAGATTACCTCAATAATGGTGGTAGAAAGGGAAGTAAATGGGTTTTAAAGGTATATATATATATCTATTAAATATACGAGGTCTGAATTACTCTATGAATTGTTAATTATTTTCACCTTTCTTCATGATGGAAGTTTCAGATAATTCCATAGCCCCTATGGTTGATTGGCATCCCACAACGGTTAGGGAAAACCAAGATGTTAATGATAAGGGGGAGACCAGAATGGATTATGTTGATCCTGTAACACCCCTAGAAATGATGCATCAGACGTGACATGTATTTTTAATGAGGATACAATTCATAGAAAAGGAAAATCAAATATTTTTGAGGATGAAGGTTTTCAGCTGGTATTTTCCAAGAAATCTGGGAAACATAATGTGTGTGAAAAGGTGGTGGTGTACAATGAGACTGTGTTAGAAATTGTGGAGACTGATAGCCCATTGGCCTATGATATTAATAATTAAATAGTTAACTTGAATGATATTTTATACATATATCAAAACTGAGATGTGTTTCGTAAAGATTTTGGTAATCTGTAGGATAGTTTTGTTTTGGTATAAAAAATGATTTCACTAGAAATCAAGACATGGGGTCACATGCAGTGGAAGAGGAATCATCAAGCATAGATTATCCGGTCAAAGGTTGGAAAGCTCCTAAAAAATGGAAAATAGTAAGGAATCCAATAAGTCAGGGTGGTTCCTGAGGAAGAGGTGATATACAGAAATTAGGTTGATACTTATTGGCTTCTTTATTTAGTGATACTTACGTGTCGTTTGATTTTCACAACTTCCATCCGCATGAACTTCTATGTTTTTTAGAAATAAATTTCTTGGACCATGGGTTTACCCATGGTTTATACTTTTTGGATATATATATATATATATATATTTCATACACACATACATATGCATAATTATAAACACACACACAAACATATATTTTATAAATGTATTTAAAAATAAATAAATAAATAAATAAATATAAATATATGGATAAAAAATTTGTATATAAATGTATATAAATGTATATAAATATCATAAAATATAAAATAAATCAATATATATCAGTGATAAAGGGGTTCACTTTGTACATGAAGTTCTTAGGTTTGAGTTCAGGTGCACGCAGATGAGCGGGTAGTGGGGCTACCACCGATCACTAACAATGGGGGATTTCGAGCATCGACAAAAGGTGGAGCAAGCCGACATCATGTGTGAGAAAAAATATGATCTATAAAAGAGTGGTAATTATGGGGGATATGAGTAGGATAAAAAATGAAAACATATTTCTAATTTTATTAGTGATAAAAAAGAATTGATAAAATATTAATTTTCGAACTTATATAGGTTTCCTTTATTAGTACTTTCGTTAGAATGGAAAAAGGCTACACAATTTTAAGATTACTGAAGCTTTTAGTATTTTCTAATTCTGAACAATCCATTTTGAGCACTAACTATGTGTGATTATATACAAGCACTCTTATATCCACAACACAACTCCCCCAATGCAGTATCTCTCACCCAATCCTGCTACAACCCCACCACAGTATCCCTACCATCTCACTCCCGGACATTGTTAGTTCCCCAGATCTCATTGCATTGTGAAGCCACTCCCCAATACCTCATCTCCACCCTTTTTACTTCTAAACAACCATAATTGTGCCTTTGGGATCCTACCTCTGATATCGCACCTCCTGTGCCTTGCCGCTGATGCTACACTATTACGCCCTACCCCTAATGATGCCTACCTTTATAAAGCATTGACCTAAATCATCAGGTCTAATCCAAAAAAATAAATTACCTTATGTGATCCCCTCCATATGTAAGAGGATTCCGATTAGAGATAATGAATTAGATCATGGAGTGGGGATGCTACACCCTCGATATCTACTAACCTTCCAGCAAAAACATAGTATAATCCATAATAAATAAATAATAATTATAATTAAACATATTGGAAGACACACAAATGAAAACATCTCAAGTAATATGGGATACAATCACTAGTACAACCAAGTCATATGGGATCCCCGGATGCAATCGATCAATATATAAAATAAATAAAAACAAAAGAATGATAAGGGAAAAACAAAAAAGGATCCCAAAGTATGTAGAAACATTACCCCAAATCATGATTCATTTTTTCATGGTTAATAACCCATTATAGGGGCCTTTAACTTGACTGTATCCCTAAAAAAAGTATAGATGTTCACATGGGTTCCCATGTATGGTGTGAGTAATAATACATAGTGGGGAACCGCTATTGTATCCTCAGCACAAGTGTAATAGATATATGAAGATATATGAAATTAGAGAAATAAAAACATAAAATACTCACCACTCTTTCAGCTTATCGTGTACTAACTAAGACACAAAAAACCCCAACCTCACCTAGTTCATCTCTATATAAGAAGGAAGAGTCACTCACACCATGAACCAAACATTGGTAACTAAAGAAAGATCTGAGGGAGGCATCGCAATATCTAACTTCTCATCTAAGAAAAACTATCCACTTAGGGAAATGTACCAAGGATGATTGTTATATCCAAAAATCATAAAAAATTAGTATAAGGAGGGCATCTCAATATCCAACCTCCCATAAAAGTTAAACCATCCCAACATGAAAAGGTCCCATGGGTACACCTCAAACATCGAATCCCAATTAAGCGATCTGAGGAAAGTCTCCCAAAAAAAACCTCCCGAACAAGATGAACCATACCCTCGGGGAATGATCCCATGGATACACCATGCATCATTACATAATGACCCACTGACATCTCACTCAATATGTAGTCTCAATCATCAATCCCAACATATCACAAAGAAATCAACACATTAAAAAGTAGTGTAACTATTAAAACTAGCCTGAAAACCTATTCCAACATAAAGTTGTTTGATTTGGTTCCCTATAACCAAATAATTTGTACTTTATATTTCCAATATATTCACGGTTTTGAATATTAATTCCTTATCACATATTGATTTTTATTTTACATAATATTGATGTGATAAATCCCTATAATATTTTTTGCATTTATAAGGTCATATACAATTCCCTTCCATGATGAGAACCTTAATATACAATGGTGATATTCTTAAACTTAGTTAAACTATTAGATAACATTCTATGACATGGAAAATAGTATATTGGCCTTTTTAGTGTGATTACTTGTCAGAGGAAGAGAATTTATTCCATGAATTTCATACTTGGTCATCTTCCAGATGAGATATTATTATTCATTAGATATTCCCATCCATGAGCATGTGTAATGATCCTTAGACTTTAAGATTATTATTAATGTATGTTACCTGAACACCTAGATGTAGTTTTGTAAACCATGATGTGATAGTTCATGGTGAATTTGGGTATGTTGGGTGTGTCACTAATGATATGTTATTAGTGAGAAAATTGAGTAAGGATCTATCTCTTTCATCTTTATGATAGTTTATATTTTGACCATTTGATTGAAATTTAACCATCACATTAAATTCAATGGGCATGGTGTAATTATGTGTTTACTTAAAATAGTCAAATAAAGACATATCAAACATATAGGCTGATGAAACATGCATGAAACCTTCATAATGAGACATCTCAACAAATAGATTATATTATACAATGAAAATTTGTATGTGGTTGTTGCATTATGACAAATCCTCTTCCCCAATTGGTAACTTAATCTATTGTTAGATAGTAATTTTAGAATTTAAGAAACCTCAACTAATGTCACTAAGGAAGAGGTCTAGAGGGCTACTCAAATTGTGTTTCCTTTGATGTCAGTTAAATATAATTAATATATAATAATTCAAAAAAATATTATTCTCCATATTGAGATGTAATATCTATGAAATATTTATTAATCGATTGAAAATAGTAAATATGAATTTATTTATAAGGTAATTATTTAATTATATAATTATAAAATATTAATTTATATTTTTTTATTCCCATGGTAATAAATAATTATTTATTAATTAATAAATTATTCATTTAATTATGAAAATATCAAAATAAATATTTTTTTGATACTATTAATATAATATTTATATATTTATTGAATGCATAATATTTATCTCTTATTATTTGCAAAGAAATAAAATAATTATTTATTAATAAATAATTTATTTAATTACATGAATATTAAATTAAATGTTTTTTGGGAATTCAATAAATGTAAAAGAGGATGAGAAGATCAAGTTATTGGTCTAATGATATTTTTTTTACTTGATTGTTAATAATATTTATCATTTACTCAGGTTAGCACACTTATTGGAATAAAATAATAATATAATTTTTTATATGGAATGAAGTTTATTTTTTGTTTAACGTATTATTAATAGGATTTGTAAAATTAATTAATATTAAACCCTAACCATAGGTCTATAAGTAGATAATTATGTCAATTGTGGGTGGTTGATCATCGTTCACAATAATCTGCTCCAAAGATAATCCCCGCTCAATGAAGAATGTCTGTAGGGGTTTCTCTCAACCTCAAGAGATTATCTCTTATATGTTTATTCTTTTTAAGATGGAGGGATCAAGTGATGATCCTTATAGGCCCGATGGATTGTGGTTGTGATCTTGGGAGCTATGCAAGATGATTGGCACCAACATGCTAGAACCCAAAGTACCAACAAGGATGTTTTGAGATCAAAGGTTCTTGTGTGGATATCCTCTAGAGGGGCTGGCATTGGGTCTTCATGAATGAAATAAAAATACCACTAATGATGTTTGGATTATTAACACCTACATATAAGAAAGAACATAAGATCAAGGTATTTATTCTTATTACCAAATTAATGATTAATTAACATGGAAATTATCCACTTTTAGTTTAGGAAAAACCATTTTTCAATATTCTTTTGATTTTATTGTTGGTCATATTGTTTATGATCATGTACATTAGACATGATACATTAAATATGAAAAAATATGAGCTGGGAAAAGACCCAATAGGTGCTTCTATTATATTCAGAACAATTAAGTGGTATCAAAGCATCCACATCCAGTTTATAATTATTTATTTAATATTGATCCTTTACTTATTTAAAAGTTTTTTTTCATTTATTGAAATTCATTCTTTTATAATTATTTTCTAGTTATATTATTATCCTCTATATTTATAGCTCATATAACCTAGATTAGTTATTAATATATGAATAACATATAAAGAACTATCCAAAGGTGGCACATAGTTTATAGGGTTACATGGAATGTAACTCTCCAATATATCATGTAACGCTACACAACTCGATGGTCATATGGTTAATAGATGTGAAATAATTATTTAAATCACTTGTGATATAATTAATTTACATAAATTGAATTTAATTCATGTGTGATTTAATTAATTTATTTTAGGTGTTATAGTGTAGTGGTAGTCCCTATTCAATTTACAATATCCACTAATCTATTTACTGAGTTCACATAGACAATTAAATTAACAATGAAACCATTGTAAGAGAACATATTCAAGATTAATATGATGTAAGAAAAGTAAGGAACATAGTGATATAACTTTATTTAGACCACTATGTAAATATTTGTATGAAAATAACACCACCACAATGGGTATATTACTAAAGAAATAAATCATCCAGATTACAAGATATAAAAGGAGTAAAGGACTAGAGACACTATCTTATGATCGGATCTATCTAGACTATGTGGAAACAATGAAATCTTTCTCCCAAAGTTGGAAATCCAACTTCCTTGACATAATCATGTTTTAAAAAAACATATAAGGACAAAACATCTTTTAGAATGTAAGAAGAAAAGAAAAAATAAAAAATAAACTTCTTATAGTGTTGGGTTCTCAAAACTGAATCTGGATGAAGCACGAATGTTGATTGTGCTACTAATTCTTTCCCTCATATAGGAACATCCTATGATGAAGGATGAAGATCTCAGTCAATATACATAAAAAACTTATACTAAGTTCAATAAATATGTATACGAACAACTTTACCATACCTCAAGAACCTCAGAAATAATTTTTCCAGAGACTGCTTATAATCTACTCTGAAAACCAATGTACCAGTAGTTCGATCACCCCTAGATAAACCAAAGTGAATAAATATCCCTATGAAGATGAAAAAAAGATATTCCAAAACCAAATTTAAACAAAGGTAATCAACATGGTCCCTAAAAACCATTATTGGAGATGGTGTGGATGCAGGATGGCCAACACATGGGTGACACTGATCAATAGCTTCATTCAAGTAATGATAAGGAATAACAACACATAAATCACATGAAAATTCCCAAATGATGTCTAGGAATCATAAATTATTTGAAGTAACACAATGAAGCTCATCAAGGACCGTTAGATCAAAGATGTTGAATGAATATAGTTTCACAGATATAGAACTAGCTAACACGTAAGGAAAAACCCAAAAAATAGAATGTATCAAATTATAAAATAGAGGGTTTTTCATGTAAAATAAATGGAATATAATCCATGAATATGATATTATTTAATCATAAACTAAACAAACCAATTCAACAAATGAATTAAATAAATTTCATTAATTATTTTAACTGTAAACAAAATTTCAAGAAGCATGAAAATTCAAAAATCTACACCTTTACAATAAAAACACTTAAATAATATGGTGTTCTTGCAAAATAGTTCATTGAATTGGATATATTTTCAAAATTCATAAACAAATTCTAAACTTTGGGAATTAGAAAACTTGTCAAACTATCAGTCGGGTTTTCCAAAGTATCTATCTTTTTAATCATCAAAATATTGGAAAAAATAGAACACCGTATAATTTTTGTCCCATGTTATATCCATACTAAGAATTTTCTTTGCATGCCCTAAATATTTCATTAAAAAAGAACTACTCAATTGTATTTTAATTTTATTTATTAAGTTTTTGTCCATTAATATAACAATTATGTCATAAATATATAGCAGTAAATATAAGATATCATTTTTGATTGAATTAAAATTAGAACATGCATCATAATTACTTCTATAAAAACCATTTTTCCATATAATAGAATAAAATTATTTTTACCATTGTGTATATGATTGATTAAGACCATATAATGATTTTCTTAAAAGGGAAACTTGGTTGGTTTTTAATTTCTTTGATAATACATCTTGTGGTTTCATATAAATCCACTCATCTAATTTGCCATGTAAAAATGTATTATTAACATCTAATTACTCTATATTGAAGTAATTTTGGGTAATAAAATCTGACAACAATATTATAGAGGCATGTTTAAAAACTGGTGAAAAAATCTCACTATAAAATATTCATTTACATTGAAAGAATCCTTTAGAATCAAGCCTAGCATTGAATTTATTTTTCTTTTCAGCAGAGTTGCCTTCCTTTTTCTTAAAGGTCTAATCACAAACTTTGATTTTCTCCCTTTAAAATTAATTAACTGTTATTTAGGTTAGGTTTTTGATAAAAGATTCCATGTCATCTCTCATGGTAGAAAGAAACTACCTTGATTCACTGTAATTAACATCTTGATTAAATATTTAGGGTTTATCATTTCCTATTTCAAATCACATGTGAAAGGAAAAGGTAGCAACATCAACCTAACCAAAATAGGCTGGAGGACTAATAGTTCTTGTAGTCTTATCACGTGTCAATTAATAGTACCACAAGTCACCATCTCTCTCAACCTCAGACTCTAATTCAGATTCACTAACATGTTCTAGATTAACATGAGACGATTGGGGTGGATTGGTAGAGATAACCTCATGTAAAGCTACAATTTTTGTTAAATCATAACCTCAACACCTACAGTTTCAGATAGATCATCTTGGATAGGATTAGAAGACATGTATTTGAGAACAGAAGCCTCCTGAAAAGTAACTTCATGACTAACAATACACTTCAAAAAACCATGATTATCTACCCAAATCCTGTAACCATTGGATACATGTGGGTTTTCCACAAAGTCACACATAACAATCCTAGGTTCAAGCTTATCAATTCTACTTTGAGCATAAGTAGTAGAAGAAAAATATAAGATGTACTATACTAGGTGGTGAACAAATCCAAATATCTTAAAGGGTTTTAATGTTAATGAAACTATAGGGGAATCTATTATAAATTAGATATATGTAATAATATCTTCTACCTATAAATAATTAATTAAACTATAATATGAGAGCATGCTTTTCACTCTTTCTATAATAGCCATATTCATCCACTCTGCTAGGCCATTATTTTTTTGAGTGTTCACAGTAGTTATGTACCTACGTATTCCTTCATAATTACAGTAGTCTATGTAGTCCTTAGACAAATAACCATTCTCATTATCTATACTAAGGGTTTTTAACTTATTTACTGATTCACTTTTAACACTAGAATTCCAAATTTTAAATGTTTCAATGATTTTAGATTTATGTTTCAGTATATAGATCTATACATTCCATATATAGTCATCTATAAGAGTTACAAAGTAGTCCCCCTACTATGGGAAGAAATTATAGAGGGACCCCACAAATAAAAATACAAATATTATAAAGGGTATTGATATCTATATGTACACCTTTTAAAAATAACATGTTTGGACTTACTAAAGATATAGTCTTCAAAAAATGGAATACTCTCTAGGGTTATATCATTCAAAAGAAATTTATTTCTAATTTCATTAATTCATTTAGAACTAACTTGTCCTAATCATCTATTCCATAACACTATCCTACTAGATATTGTTGTAATAGTGTAATTATGTTCTTTCACATGTGTCCTATATTCTATGACATATAAACCATTAATGAGACTTCCTTTCATAATTGTGGGAGATCCATTAGATATCATAAGAATCCTGAAACCATACCTAAAGGATTATCCCTTCAGTCTAAGATACTTGGGTAAATAAGGTTCCTCTTTAATCTGGGCACCCACATAACCTATCATACCCATCATTTAATTCTAGAGAAACAATACCCCACCCGATGATTCAACATTTTTTTAGGTACACCATAACACTCTCAATATCTCTTAAATCAGTGAAGTAATCACGTTTTGGACACATATGAAAAGAAAATACTGAATCTTAGACCAATTAAACACACATAGCATTAGAAAAAACATTCATAACATCAACAGTATTAAAACAAAATTCAACAATCAATGAATGGTCTTATTATTCGTGTTATTCGTGGAATTTCTACTTTGAGGAAAATTCCTTCTAATATGAACAAGCTTTTTACAATGAAATAATTGAATCATTTAACCCTAAAACCTTATCAGATCCTAAACTTTCTCTTCCCTCTCATATTCCCTCTTTACTTGCGCCTACCCCTTACATTAATCCCCTTAGATTCCTGTTTAACATAACTAAAATTATTCTTTTTGATTTATTTCGATAAGTAGGAAAATTTTAATTTTTGTAAGGTCAATGAATCCCTACCAAATATCATTAAATCTTTAATTGAATTATAATTAAAATCTAAAGAATTCAATAATATAATATCCAAATCCTCCTCATCTAACTTAACTTCTACATTTGAAAAATCAAGAATGATTTTATTGGAGTCATCAATATGGATCTTGAGTACATTTCCATGATGCATAATAAAGTTATACAATTGAATCTTTTCATGTAGATGTACTAGTAAGATCTTTTTCATATATAAAGTTTCACGTTTAGACCATATTTGGTCAGAAGTTGATTCCTAGGCTACCTCATGAATAACCTTGTCTCTTATTGATATGGCCATTAAACTATGAGCATTTATAACAACATCACCAGGGACATAAAATTTGGTAGTAGTAGACTATCCATTAGTGTATATGGTAACAACCTTCTTTTTAGGACCACATAAGGTATCAATGCTTTTGTTATGGTCCAACCATGCATTCATATTTATCTTTCATAAGTTGAAATCATTATCCCCATCATATTTGTCTTTTAAAAACATTTTTGTCCCCATTATTCTATATTTGGTATCTCTAATAAAATTTTTAGGGGATACAGTGAAGTTTTAGTCCCCATTCAATAATCAATATTTGCTAATATAGGTACTGGGTTCATGATTTAATATATAAAATTCCATTAATAATGAAAAAGTGGAAATAGGATAAATTCAAGATTAATATAATGTAAGAAAAGTAAATAACACAATGATATAATGATATTTTTTCCACTATAGACCTAAATTAACAACAATAAAACGACCAAAATATGTGTATTTATAATGAAATAAAGTATCCATATTATACAACACAAAAGAATTATAGTACTGAAGAAATTATCGGATAATCAGATCTATCTAAACAGGGTGGTAGTGATGAAATCTATAACATGGATCTATAAATAAAACTTCCTAGAAAGACTCATGATACACACAAACATATGAGGTAAGAAATCTTTTAGGAAACACGAAAAAAACAATAAAGTTTGGATAAAATACTTATAATTCCATGTTCTCAAAAATTTTACCTAGATGAAGCTCAAATGGTGATCATGCTGATGATGCTTTCCCTCATAAAAGAATGTACCATGAATAAGGTCGAAGATATCCACCACTCTCCACTGAAACCATAGATTAGGTTCAGTAATGTTGAATAAAAACAGTTTCAGACCTCAGGAACCTCAGATAGAACCCTTTAATAGGCTGCTTGCGATTTAATCCAATAATGAATGAACCAACAGTTTGAGTGCTCTCAGAAGCACCAAATCGAATTAATCTCCCAGATAAGATTAAAAATTAGATATTCCAAAACTGAGAATCTATATAGGTAATCAAAATTATCTATATAAATCTTCAATGAAGTAGTAACATAGGAGGGTTAGCCACCACATGGGAGATGTTGATCAATAACACCGTTCGAGTAATGATAAGTCATAACAACACACAAATCACATGAAAATGCACGATTGGTGCATGGGAAATAATTCTAATTTGGAGTAAAATAATGGGGGACATTGCGGCCTATTCGATGCAAGCTAATCAATGACCACAGATGCACAGAGATGGAACCAGATGGAAGGTCAGAAAAAATCAAAAAGTAGAATGAAATAAGGAATAAAATGTAATATTTTTTAGGTAAAATAAATCATAAGAAAACTATTAAATTGTAATGATTTAATCAATAACCAAACAAATCAATTTAATACATGAATTAAATAGATTTAATGAATTATTTTAATTTCAAACCTAATTACAACATGTATGAAAAATTAAAATCTATAAGCGGTGTAATTAATTCACATGTCATGTAATTAGTTCACGTGTTGTGAAATTAATTCTTATATGGTGTAATCAATTAACATACCATGTAATTAATTCCCATGGAGTGTAATTAATTCATACATGGTGTACTTAAATCATATATCATGTAATTAATTTAGATGTGGGGTAATTAATACACATATGGTGTGATTAATAGACATGTGGATTAATTAATTTACAATAGATTTTATTAATTTACATTCCACATAATTAATTCACATGATGTGTAATTAAATCAAAGTGACATAAATAATTCATACCAATTTATGCGGAATACATGCCTTGCCTAGTTGTACACTGCATAAATAAATTTATGTGTAAAAATAAAAGAATTAATTTATCACCCCATAAACCTCATAATTAAATGTTCCATGTGTCATTTATTGGATCATACATTCCATATGATATGTTTTATATGATATTAAACACTTAAGTAATTTCCGTATAAATTTTGGATCTACAATTCATGTATGTTCTTTACATTCTTTATTTTCCACATGCATTAAACCGGTACATGCTGTATAATTATCACTTGTACAGTGTGTCATTTATTTACAATAAATGCTATGAAATTATGTCACATTATCTGTATGTGATATGTAATGTGAGTGTACTATATTAAACAAGGATCATACTGAGTAGTTTAGAAGGGTATACGCCATGTTGTCTCAAATTACAAGTTGTTTAATTAATTTAATTTTAAATAAAATTTATTTATATAATTTATTTAAAATAATAGCACACAAATATCTCTAGGGCATAATTGATAGATGACTAATATAAAATTAATTAATTGATTAATCAGATATATTAGTCGAATTAATTCATGGACATTTTATCTTAATAAAATAAATGATTAAAATGGATGAAAACCCTTTATTTTAAATATGAATTCATTACACAATTGTATGATCATGTAATTAAAATAAACAATGTAAGTGTATGGTTTATTTTAATATAATTAATTCATTGGGATTTTTCAATTATTTTATTAAATTAAATTGATGTCTTGTGAGTGATCCCTCCATCCCTATTATGTATGGACCTACATGCATACAATTTATTTTATGAAAAACCAATTTCTGTTTCCCTTCACTTATGAGTTAAGTAAAACAATTGTGAGGATGATGCTATAAAATGCATGGAGTTGGTTAAAAATGGTGCTGAGGTGAAACCAAACTTAGTAGATACACATGAGAAAGGTGTAATGATGCAAAATCAATCCAAGACCGACTCAAAAAGTTTTATCCAAAGAGACAATGGTTTGTTTATTGTCCACTCAATAAATAAATTGCTAGTTGAAGCTCAAGATCATGTCTTGTTTTATTTATTTTATTTATATTTGTTTCATGTTTTATTTTATGGATGCAGGACTATGATCACATAAATAAATTGATTAATATGCAATGATAGAATGAAAATAAAAACGATTATGTATAAATATTTTATCTATATATGGTTAATCACTTAAGAAAAATCAAATTAACATTAACAAGAAACGTAAACGAAAAAATAAGGTAATTTACACACAATAAAAAATACCTCAAGATAATATTAAGGAATTATGCCATCCATGATCTAAATTAAGATGAACCCATAGTTAAAGTATCTGTTCGACCTCCATCAAGGTAACTTTTAATTATTGGGAAATATTAACTTGGATAGTCAGTTAAATTAACCAAATATATATTGGGTTTAATTTCCAAAGTATATCTAAGACAAATTTCAAGGAAAGTGTTGAAGAAATCCTAGTTAGGATTTGTGGATTGGAGAGTGTACTCAGTAGATCAAGGAGCTAATATTTTTTCGCTGGCAAGAACACCTACCTAAATATTTTATTATAATTTTCATCACCTTATTTTGGATTATAGAAAGAAAATTGGGATCCTTTCCACTAGAATTTCTACACAACAAGATATTATGTGTTCATTGGTGAGGGCTGTTGAGAGCTGATGAAATAGTGGGTGACTTAATTAAATAATCTATTTTTTTGTCTCAATAATTTTTTAATCTAGTAAAGTAATAATAATTTATTTTAATTATTATAAAAAAGGGAATTTAAAATCATGAAAACATTATAACCATTCATTAAATGAGGGAATATACCCATATTCATAGATTTCCTAGAGTGGATAGATGTTTTACACTACTTTATAATTGGATAATTTTACTATGTGTTGAAATTAACTAAACCTAATCATATCACCACCAAGAGAGTATGAAAAAGATACCTTTATTAGATATATAGAGGATTATTATTACATTATATCTTATATTTTATCTCCTTGGAAAAAGATATAGAGTCTTAATGAAAATTATAATTTTATTACACTATTTTAGTGTAAATTAGAATCTGGGTCTTAGCTTGTAATCTTATTTTCAAGTATTGAAGTATATTTTTTAGAATTAAGCTTCCATTTCGACAAGATATTATATATGAATCTCGAATTATCATCCTTACCACCAATATTATCCTTATTTATCAAAGACTAGATGAATATTATAGAGAAACTTCTCATAAATATTTTTTTTCTCTAATTCACCTAGAAAAATAAGGTTTGGTGAAAAATAATTTTTTTACTCCTTATAGTGAGAAAAATGAAAGGAAATGTTGGAAATACCATATAATTTTAAGGATAATGTTTTCCTATCAATATCCTTCAAGGAGACAAGGGACTGAGAGTGATGGAAATGAACAAGAGGATATTTACTTCTCATATAGAAGGAAATAGTTATTGGAACAATAACAACAAATTAAAGTAAAGTTAGTTATAAACTTCTATAACATTTGTCATTATATATATTATCTTTATTGGATGTCTTTGGAATTAAAATATAACATATTTTACATCTATTATCATTTGGGAATTAAAAAAGCTTATAAGTATTACAGTAAATTGGGTTAATTCTTCTAGAGGCTAATAAAAGTGGATTCATATTCTATTAGTAAAATGATAGAAGTTATAAATTTATATAATGGATTGATTAAAGTTTGTATTGAGTGTTGCCAAAACATTTATGTTAGTGTCCCACTAGACAAAATGAAAGATTATATTACATTTGAAATAAATGTTGTTCTGAAACATCATACTAAACTTATAGCTCAATAAATCTTGAATCATAGATATCAATTGTAGTTAATGATGAATATAAAATATAAAACTCTTATTCAATTGAGGTAAGATAATTATTTATCAAATAAAATTAAAATTAGTTTAATTTTTAATCCACAGAAATGTTTTTTAATTTATAATAAGATAAGATACAAGGTATACTAACAAACTAATTACCATTTTTTATAAATAAACCTTTATAAATAAAGGTATACCACAATGATTTTAGATTTAATTAAATAAGGCTATGTGAACTATTTTAAATCTGTAGGAAAATTCATATACTTCATGAGATTCCTTTAATTTTTTTAGAAATGCTTGGTGATGTAAATGGGTACAATTTCTAATAATAGAGGATCCTCTAATCTAGCTTGTTATATAATATATTATTCAATTAATCATTGATCATACATGTGGAGTAAAGGTATTACCAAACTCACATTTTATTATATACATAAATATAGTGATGGTAGCAAAAGGAAGATCAATAAAGGGTCTTATTTATATTAAAAATGTTCTATAATTTATTCCATTTTTTTCAAATATCATGGAAACAAATAACAATATTCCAATTATATTGATTAAAGTATTTCATATCAAATATGATATAATAAGAATATATTATGAAACAACCACAAGTGTTTTTTAAAAACAATTTTTTAAATGTTGGTATTAGCTACAAATGAACATTGAAACACTTTGTGCATCTCATATAATATTCCTATAGGAACTAATGATAATAACATCTAGTAAAGTGTGACTAAATTTCTGTAAAAAAAACCTATCTCTTTATGTATAGTGGAGTAATTATTAACTTATATGGGTTAAGGCTCTAGATTCACTGAAGTTGACTTGGTATTGCTGGTCTCCACTAAGTTTGGGGGGGGTAATTTTAAAGACACCTACTTTGTATGACTTCATAACCGAAGAGGTGGTTCATGTTCACCTTGGCGGGTGATACATATATTATTCCTACTAAGAATTAGTAGGTGGTAAAACACTTAGGTTAATAATTATGTATGAATTTAAGTAATATAATCCTTGTCTCAAGATTCAACAATTCCATATTCTAAATGTTTCTAAGACTTGATATAGCTAGTGTGTTTTCAAGAGAAACTAGAGGTGGATATTATAAGTCAGTGATGATAAAGTATAATTGATTATTAAAAGGTATAGTTTATCATAAAACCTACATACCAATCATCATCAATAAATTCCTTTTGAATTATATTGGTCAAATCATACTTCTATGATCATTATATTGAGATATTATTTTATAGGGACACCTAATATGGATGAAACCTTATATAAGGTTTCTATATGGTGATACTATTGAGTCGATGAGTTTTCCTTAGGAAATTTCCATTCCTTCATGTTTTGAAAATCACAAATACCTCATCTTAAGGCAAATTTCATTTACCCGATGTTTTATCTTGATAAGGAAAATTTTCATTCCCCAAGGGAATTTATCCTTACCATGTTTTTCATTGTTCATACTATGTATAAGTAGAAAAATCAGTTTTTTTATCCAAAACCTTGGACACTTATAAATACTTAGTTATAGAGCATTTTGAATTCAGACTCTAAACTTTCTGAGTTTAGGTTCCGAATTCTAATGAATTCAGACTCCCAACTTTTTGAGTTCCGGTACCAAATTCTAATGAATTCAGACTCCAAACATTTGGAGTTCAGGTTCCAAATTCTAATGAATTCAGACTCCGAACTTTCTAAGTTCAGACTCCGAATTCTAATGAATTCAGACTCCAAACTTTCTATGTTTACACTCTTAATTCTAATGAATTCAGACTCCGAACTTTCTTTGTTCAGACTCCAAATTCTTATGAATTCACACTGCGAACTTTGTAAGGTTAGACTCTGAACTTTGTAAGTTCAGACTCCGAACTTTGTAAGTTCAGAATCCAAATTATTATGAATTCAGACTCCAACATTTCCTTGAAATTCAAACTCTGGAATTCTATATAATTCTGGTTTCGAATTCCTTTAAAGATAGAATCCAAATATCTATGTGTTATAGACACCGAATGTGTTTTTTGTTAGACTCTGAAGTTTCATTTTTCCTTACACACTAAAAAATGAATTTGGTTGAGCAACCATATTTTTTCTTACTCATGTTTTGGTTATAAAATAATGTGGTGCATTCATTTACTAACTAACTGTTGTTGGAGTGACACATGTATAGGTCCCTCCGAAATTCAAGGAAAAATATGACCGTTGGAGGAGGGAGCCAACTGTTGAAGCTGTGCCTATATATATGAGCTCATTTGAAAGAGCTCACAACAACGATAACTTTGATGAAAAAGTTGTTCAATATAGAGATTACATGTTTCTAAATTGATTTCTATAGAGATATACTTTATAGCTTTGTGCGAACTGAACATCTTGTTCAAAATTGCTTCGTGCGAGTCGAAATGTTGCTGGGTACATTCAAGGGCTTCCGGGTATAGGAAGATAGAGGTTCCGACTTACTTGAAGTTTGATGGCTTGCAGGGATATCAAGATAGACTCTGATATTCGTATCGAGGGCTTACCCTAGTGTGGGTAAGACTTAATTTCTTGAAAGTATAATTCAAGGGACATTTATCAAAGGTTGTTGTATACCCTTTTCTTTGGGTCAAAATATTTACTACTTGTAACTAGTATTGTTTCATGTTTTCTGCTGCATTTTGGTTGTTGAGTAAAGTATAAATATCTTATACTTTCTTATACTTGTATACTCTGATTTTTTAAGATTCTATACTCTTTAAGGTAGAATCTCTATCTTTGTAAACTTTTTTTAAGTTTTATTTCCAGAACTACTTTTTTGAAATTACATTCTCGGAATCACATTTCTAGAATCAAGCAAGTTTTTAGAACATATAAGTTATGTGAATTTACCTTGTTTAACCTTGTCAAACAATAGAAAGGTTTCTAACCAACTTTAAAAGTTTCTAAAGAATTTTTAAATTATACAATTCACCCCCTCTTGTATATTGACCATCTACATCATCATTTCGATCCGACAGTTGTTATTATTGGAGATTATCATACTCTATACCAACCTAACAATTGGTATCAGAACAGGTCTCTGAAATAATTATATTCACATATAAGTTTTCTTTCTCAGGTTTTTCTTTTTTCTATATTTTCCATGCTTAGGATATTTTTATCCATGTCTACAAACATTTATTACTTACAAGTTTGTGTGGAAAGATTTTCTTTGAGATGGCAGGAATCAATCTAGGTTCCATATACAACATAAATCCTACTAGAACACCTATTTTTGATGGGAATGATAAAGAATATTGGAGTGATCGTATGAAGACTTTTGTTATCAATACTGGAGTGGATAAATTTATTATGCTTACTGGAGATTACAGGATTCCAGATAAAGAATTCAGAACTTTTACTAACCAAGAGAAGTCTAAATATCAACTTAACTATAAGGTACACTATACTTTGTTGTGTTCCATGACCAGGAATATATATATCCAGATATCATCTTGTGATGCTGCAAATTGTATTTTGAATAAGCTTGAAGTTACACATTTTGGTACTTACAAAGATATTGAAACCAGAAGAGCTATTCTTAGAGCTGAGTACCATGGTTTTTTCTTTCCTTATGGAGAACAGATATGTAAGGTACAACAGATATTTATGACTATTGTCAATAGCTTAAAATCCATGGGTGAAAAAGGTTTATATGATGAGGCTCTTGTGGATAAGATTATAGACATCATGGCTAAGGAGTGGGAATCCAAGAGAACAGCTATAGATGAGAATAGGAAAGTCTCACATATCAATCTTGAAGAAAGTTTTGGAACACTTATTAATCATGAGACTATAATGAAGATAGATACTGAAAATGTTACAAAAAAAATGGGAATGGAAGTGCTGCTTTTACAACTACTTCTAATCATATGAAAGGCAAGACTCCTGAGAGATTTACTAGATATATATCCAAGAAGGTTGTTATTCAATATGAATCTAGTGAAAGTGAACATTCTGAGAATGAACTAGATAATCTTGATCGAAGGATGAATAAGATAGTTGGGAAGAAAGTATTTCAGTATATATACAAGAAGAAAGAAAGGATAAGAAAGGCTGTGAAGTCACTTGTTATGAATGTAAAAGGGCTAGACATATAAAGCCATATTGTCCTATGCTTAAGAGAATAAAACGAAAGGAAACGAATTCTGAATGAAATAGAAAGATGTACTACAATGCTAAAGAGAAGAATGTTCTAAAAGCTAATGACACATGAAGTTCCAGTGGTGGAGTCTCTTATGATGAATCCTCAGATTATGAATCTCCTGGATAGAATAATCTTAGTCTAATAGCCAGACATCCTATTAAAAATCATTTCTTAATGGGTAAGGTACAAAATGATAAATCTATGACCAATGTATCCTTGAATTCCAATTATAGTGATAGTAAATATTATGAATCTTTGGATGAATAATCTTATTATGATGGGGATAATACTTTACCTAACTATGAATAAGTTTCTAGGTTTTCTAAGCTTCTTGATAATGAAAATTCTAAATTCAAGAAAAATATTGATAAGGAAAATTCTAGAATTTCTATTCTTGCTAAGGAATTATCAGATCTTTCTAAATATCATGATAAGAAAACCCTTGATTTTGAAATTATTTCAAAAAACCTTGAGGAAGTTAATTTTGAGAAGGATAAAATTTCTAAGGACCAAGAAAACATAATTTCTAAGAAAAATATTTTCGAGCCTAACTCTAGTGATAAAGCTAATTTTTTGAAGATAAGAACATAGATATTATACTAAAGTCCAAAATATTTTTCTTGAGGAAGTGTTTGTCAAACATTACCTTATTTAAAGAAAATTTTGATAAAATGTATTCCCAAATTCAACCTCTAAGGAATAGTTCTGTATTTAGTTATACTTGTTCAAAACTGATTTTTAGTAACAATTATTTTGTTCCTCAAAGTGCTCCTTTCTGCACTAAGTGTTAGTGTGGTGGGAATTGGGAAAAAAATTATTCCTTAAACCAACCCAGTCTTTAGGATTTCATAAATCTTATTTCTCTAAGAAAATGTGGTTATCTAAAATTCTGCTTTCCGAAGTTTTTGGATCCATGAATGTTTGGATTCTGAAAGTCTAATTTTTTTTATTTTTAGGAAAATTAAGAAAGTACCAATAGCAATACATGGTACATGGATAGTGGATGTTCCCAGCATATTACTGGTAACAAAAACATCTTTGAAACGATTATTAATACGAAAGGAGGAAAAGTAACTTTTGGAGATAATGATAAGGGAGAAATTATTGGTATAGGTAACATTGTTCTTCTTGAAAAAACATTGATTTCAAATGTTTTATATGCTAAGGGTCTTAAGTACAACCTCATTAGAATAAGTAAATTATGTGATTAAGGTTACCTTATGAATTTTAGGAATGACAAGTGCCTAGTACACAATTCCAAGGAAGTGTTTATTATTTATTCCAATAGGCAAGAGAATGTTTACACACTAAACATATAAGACCATAAGAGCCAAGACCTACCTTGCCTTAGTTCAATGGAAGATCATTCTTGGTTGTGGAATAGAAGGTGTTGATGCTCCTTTCCATCATAGAGTCTAATGACTGAAAAAGGGAAATACCTTAGTCCAAAGTGATTCATCCTTTGAAAAACATCAAAAATTGACAAAGGAATGAACAATGAATTTTTTACACTTGGGTTGCACAAGTTCCATCATGGTCGTGGAAATATAATTGCGCACCTCATATTTGTCACGCAGGTGACTTGCACGCCCTATGTTATTTTTGCCCAAGGACTTCAAAGGCCAATAAATACCCCTTGTGGGCCACCCATTTCGAGGACGGAAAAATTCCAAAACTCATATTCAAGCTCCCAGTGCCCTAGTCTCTTCTGGAAGTCTTCTGAACACTTCTAACGTAATTTCTTACCTAGAATGGAAGATCTAACTAGGGGAAACATGGCCTAAGTTTTGAAATTCATCAACAACTACGTGCCTAGGTGTTTAAACCCTTAAGGGAAGTAGACACACCTGCATGCCGCCTTATCCCTTCACCAGAACCTGCGCACCTCTCTTTTAGAATCCCATAGGGATAATACTAAGGGCTTGAGCCAAGCCTCTCCCTACTATTAACCTATAGGTTAACCGGCGCGCAGGTACATATGTGTCGCGTAGGTATACCTGCGCACCCACGCAGGACCTGCACGACCATGAAGGACCTCCGCGCATACTTATTTTTTGGTGCCCCTTCTGCATATTCAACTCTTTTATTCAAATCCACCTCTCCTCTTCAAGATTTAGCCTTCAAAACCCTCTTCAAAGCCATTTATGGTATGATTCCTGGGTTGGATTCCTTATTTGAAAGGAATTCTGTGGAAAATCTCTCAAAACCTAGTGATTTACATATCTTTATGTCACTATGGTTAGAGATTTCATTCATTCAACCTCATCCTTTAAAGATGAGATGATCTTTAACCTGGGCATCCTTTTCAAGAGTAATCCTCGGTCCAAGTTCTCTTAATCTGGGCATCCTCTTTAGGAGTAAGCCCTAAGTCCCTTAACCTGGGCATCCTCCTCAGGAGTAAGCCCCAAGTTCACAAATTCCCTTAACCAGATCCTCCTTCTCTAGAATAAGACCCAGGTTCCCTATTCACTAGGCCTACTTCTCAGGAGTACGCCCCAGTCTTAATTTCTTTTGATCTGGGTCTCCTTCTCAGGAGTAAGCCCCAAGAATAATATCTCTAATATGGGCCTCCTTCTCAGGAATAAGCCCCAGGTTCCCTATTCACTGGGCCTCCTTCTCGGGAGTAAGCCCCATTATTAATTTCTTATGTTCTCAGTCTCCTTCTCAAGAGTAAGCCCCAATCATAATTTCTCTAATATGGGCCTCCTTCTTAGGAGTAAGCCTCAGTCTTAATTTCTTTTGATCTGGGCATCCTCCTTAGGAGTAAGCCCCAAGTTCACTATTCACTGGGGGTCCTTATCAGGAGTAAGCCCCTGTCCAAGTCCCCTATCTTGGGCTTCCTTTTCAGGAGTAAGCCCCAGTAATTAAATTCCCAAATATGGGCATCCTCCTTAGGAGTAAGCCCCAATCATAATTACCCTTAACTTGGGCCTCCTTCTCAGGAATATGCTCCAGTTCTCAAGTCCCCTAACCTGGGATTCCTTCTTAGGATTAAGCCCCAATCATAATTTCTCTTAACCGGTTTTAATTTACTTTTGATTTGGACTTCCTTATCAGGAATAAAACTCAATCATAATTCCACTCTAATTTGGGCATCCTTCTCAGGATTAAGTCCAAAGTTAAGTATCCAAATCTCTATAAAGCACATATACCTTTGTAGACATTGTTCCCGGATTTCTTCCCTGAAGTAAATCATAATCTTTATCTATCTGGGCTTTCATACATACATAATCCCCACTTCATTTCTTATGATTACATCGTTCATGGATCAATTGTCAGGTTTTACCAATAACTCTTGTTTCTCACACCGAGAATGACTCACGTGATCTTAGAGTGTAAATGTAATTATGAAATCTTTCTTTGAGCCATCAATCATACATAAACCTCATACTTCTTTACTCGAACTACGTGGGTTCTGATTCCTTTTCTAAAACAAAGGATACGTAGGTAGCCCATCTGCTGGTACGATCCCAACTCTAAAATAATCTATGTCCTTCTAAATTAAAATAAACTTCAAGTGCCCCACTGAGTGGATTTAAAACCAGTATGGTTATCATAATGAATAAGAGATTTCTATATAATGTGTCAAAGGATACCATTTACATAGAATGTCTAAAAAAATACAGATGATTCTCTATTGATGAAGAACCTAGAATGTATATAAAAGATTCTCTAAATCTCTTACATACTAATCATTGATTGTCAGATCTAAAGAAAAGCTCATTTTCATACTTGGTAATTTAATAAGGACTCACGAACATAAATTAAATCTATAAAGAGAGTCCCGTAGTAGACAATAATTCCCACCAAAAAGGTGTGATGATTACGACCTCCCATCCTCTCGACCAATGAAAATTCTTAAGCCTCATAAGTTCACAAAAAATGAGCACCTAGCTTTGGAAAGTAGGTCCAAATGGATATAGAATCATTGGATGTTTTCGGTTCTACGAAAAAACCCGTTAGAAACCTCTTGGAATGTTTGAACCTTAAATCAACGAGGTCATCCCAAATTCCAGAGGAAATAAAAAATGGTGAACCCGACGTGAATCCTTAACCAAGTTAAAGTGAGGTTTTACGTATTTGATAAGCCCCTATTTAAACTCAATGAGAGGTCCAACAAAACAATCAATAACATATGTGCTCATAAAAAAGATGAATTGGCCGAACTTATCTTGATTATTTATGTTATATCAAACATGCACTCTTTTCCAAGATCTTCTACATTATAGAAATGGCTTCTCTTAAGTTCACACCTGTGAATACCTCTACTGTGAATGCCTATACTGCTACTCATGTTGGATCATCGTCCGCTCTGTAGATGAAATCACCTACTCAGCATCTTCAACACTGGGTATCAAATGTGCTGGTTAAAGAATACTGTCAAAAAAATACTATTCCAACTCTAGAGGCCGCTCGACGAGCCCTCCAAGTCAATAATTCACCTTGGTTGTCCGGACAGTGATGACCAGCTATCAAGAAGCAGGTGGTGCCAACCACCATTTGCAACCATTTTGGGTCGTTATCCCCATAACACAATCACAAGTCCCTCCCATATTCTGGGGAGGTGAATGAGCATGTCCCTCAAGGCCTTAATTCAAAGAGACATGAGTCCTTCCCGAGGGCTCCCATCAACAATCGCCACTAGACTCGTGTGGCAGTGCGCCCTGAACATGATGAGGGTGTCATCTCCAGGCGTTCGGCTCAGGTTCCTCGAACCCGAGCAGGTTATACGAACCGCCAAAGGCGAAATACGGTCAACAGTGAGCAAGTTCTTATCTCTGCCATTTCTGGAGAATTCCACCAACCTAACTTGGTGGAAAGCAATGAGTGGGCACACACACCCGTCCGTTTTAATTATGCTGTCCAGCAGATTCATCTGGCAGCAACACACCAATCCCACTAGGAAATTATTGCATAGTACTATAGACAGGAACATACACCTGTTTATAAATCAGCAGCTTTTCAACAGGCTCATCTAACTACATACGATGAAGCCCACCAACCCTATGTGTTGACAACTGGTAAATAGGCACATACACCTGCTTACAGTCATCAATCCTGCCAGTAGCCTCATCTGTCAGTATTGAAGGAAGTTCATCAACCAAGTTTGGCAGAGTTCAATCAATAGGCACATAAATCTACTAGTATTGACCAAGCCTATCAACAGTATCATTTGGTAGCTGTTGGAGAAGTCAATTGGATATCCCCAATGAAAAACATTAGGCAAACTAAACTCTCTTCCCCCACACTTGAGTACTGTCAGAATTCACTAACAGGAAAAGGAGGACAGGAGAAGGCACATACACCTCCTCTAGACATGAAATGGACGTATATCCCCATTTCAACAACTAAAGTCACCATGAATATTCTGTCAATGTTGAAAGAGAAGAAGCAAATCCATACTCATATTCTGGATGCCTGTTAGGATATTATAACAGTTTCAGCAGCATCACAGGGAAAGAAATGAAAATATATCCCTACCAGTGGAGTGACACATCAACAGTTCACTCTGGAAAAGACACACACCTCTGTTTCAGTCCAAGAGGGTTGTGGGGAATACTGCCCCATATCATACGGACAACCATGTCAGGAACATACACATGATTTTAGTGGAGATAATCAGCCTAACCGGAATATTTCTCCTGACCAGGCACATAAACATGACCATAATAACCACTTTCATCAAAAAGTGGTTCCCAAAGTTAGTAAGAATGTGTCTAAGAAGAAGTCCCTCCCAACAAAGTCAAGAAATCAAGAGCCAATATGTAATAAGGCCTTGCTCAATGTTGGAGTTCTTGAAACCCTCAAACAATTATCTGTTGTAATTGAAGATTCTACTCCCTCATTTCCCAATAGTGGGAACATTAATTCTGAAGGTCTTCATCAGACACTTCCTCATGAAGGCTTGATTCATGACAATTTGGTCGATCTCGAAGTTTCATCTTCAGATGAGAGCCACAAGAACCCTATGTGTGGTCAGAATTACCAAGGATAAAAATGTTTCATCTTTTTTCGTAACCCACCATGGTGGTCCTCCCCATGATGATGAATTTAGCGATGAAATTCCTCTCTGTAGTAGTAATGCGCATTTTCAATAAAATTCTCCAATGGACAATGTAGTGAAAAGAAATCCCTCTTATCTTGAGGTACTTGCAAATTTGAATCCAGTCATGTATGATGCTTTATCATTAGCAGGTGAAATACTTTCTCAATCAGAAGATAGCTCGTGGTGTAGGTCATTCTCCGAACCACCCCTGGGTCGTTCATCTTCTAGTTTGATTAGTGAAATATCTAAAAAGCGTATTGAATCTGATGAAGCAACAAGGAAGAACCCACTCTGGTCTAATCAAGTAGAAGAATCTTCATTGAATGATAAAGAGGAAGTGCTAAATATGAGAAAACAACTGGCTAAAGGTGAAGTACCAGTCATGTTTTGGCCTCTGGATGACTCTCAGTATGACATTCTAGAGATGTTGACGGAAGATGGAATTCATGATATTCGTCTCAACATATGGAAACAGTATTTTCAATTGAAAAAAAAATATTATCTTCTGATGAATATGAAAATCATGTCAAGGTAATAGAATGTTTACAGTGCCAAATAGGTTTGGCATCTCTCTCAGTTTCTCGATATCCAAAGGCTGAAAAGAAGAAGAGAGCCCTTGAGTATTCATGCCTTGGTGCACTATGAATATTGCGATAGTTAATTTCCAATGCCCCATATAGTATTCATATCAGGGGATGGGGTTCTCATGGAGCACTACATTTCACTGTACTCTCCAGTCAGCAAAGCCCGCCAAAAATGGTCTCATGCAATGTTATTGCCCATGGCCGGCCACAACTAATTGGATTTGTTTGTAATCAAAGGCTCGCTCAAGAATAGGACTCAACTAGTTCTTCTCAAAATCAGGTATACATAGAAAAAGTTTTTGAATTACTCCCACATCAAGAAAACAAGAATATTGAACAGGCTTCTCATTTGGAGTGTGCACATCATCAAGTGAAAGAAGTGTCAGAAATCATCCAACAATCTTTTGAGCCGGGTGATAAAAGTGGATGCAGGTTGATGCATCCAGCCAATTTCCGAAATAATGTTGGCAAGATCAAGAGAGATTTTAATAAAGTCTCAGATATAGCATCTCAAGAACCACCCCATCTTGCCAGACTGGGGACTATTTTAACCCAACCCTCGTAATCAACAAATAGGATTCGAGGAGTTGAGTAGGAACAACCCCAATCCACTGGAATGGGGACTTTTTCAAATCCTCAATCTTTTCCTCAGAGAAGTTTAGTCTTCTCTTGAATAGGGAAGAAGCCCCAAGAGGAATGAAGATCCAAATTGTTAGGAGATTCCCTCCAAATTATGGTTTGTCAAGAAGTTCCTGAGGGATCAAATTGACAAAAGGCAATGTCTCAATAGGGACATGGAAGAAGACAATATCTCATAAATGATGATATAAGGGATGCAATGAGTTATGCATCAATTAATGTCATCAATTCCATTATTTCTGATCCTCCAAAACATGAGGCTCATTCAGAGAGATTTGATGAAGAGGTTCCTTCTCAAGAAGTTGTACGCACAGACACAAATGAAGAAGGTGCGCATACACGAAATCAAAGGCTTACCTAGAATCTGGGTATTCCTTCAAGTAACCCACTTCCCCCTCTCCGAAAGGTGTCCAATAAGGGGAAAGGAATGAATCAGGTTACATACCCTTCTTCTAGAGAAGGAAAATCACTCTCACTAGAGAAAATATTTGCACAAAAGGAGGAAGAAATGAAGGAATTGAGAAGGTTGAATGCAGAACTACTTCAAGGTAGTCTTCCACCTAAGCGTGATGGATTCAGTCATCCAAGGTAATTTGTTGTAGTTACTGAGATAGATCAAGAAGATCCTCCTTTATCAGTACACACTCACAGGTCTAATCCTATAGTTCAGGTGCAACAACAACCTGTGATGTTTTCATTAGTTGCAGTAACATCCACCACATCTATCCAAGCTCCAGTTATTGCGCTTGCTCAGGTCCATGCTCAACCAGATGTTTATCAAAAGTTAATAAATACTATTGAGCCATTAACATATTCTTTGGAAGATATGGAGGAAAAAAGTGCTCAAATTCCACCAGAAAAGAGAGCTTACCCTAAATGGGTTGATGCAATTCCTCCCCCATCAAATTTTTTAAGTAACACATTCCCAATATTTAATGGTTCAGGAGAACCAGAGAAACACTTAACACATTTTGTTTCTTTTTGCGATCCTATAATGGGAACCCCTCAGTAACAAGAAGTATTTAAGCTCAGGTGTTTTGTACAGTCATTACAGGAGCCTGTTTTTGTCTGGTACACAAGCTTGTAATCCCGGTCAATTACCGGGTGGGAGGATCTCCGTCAACGATTCTTTCTTCAATTTATCTCAACTATTCCAAAGACAACAGTTTTTGATCATACAAATTTTAAGCAAATGGAGAATGAAAGAGTTTCAGATTTCATTGCTCGCTGGAAGGGATTAACATATTTCACGAGCCTAGCACTCTCTCAAGAAGAATTGTTTCCAATATGTGTGGAAAATTTGCATGATGAATTATGCACACCATTGATCCTTGTGAAATACAAAGGAGGGTTTCGAGACCTTACTTCGATCACTCAAAATATCGACGACTCTATTACGAAGAATATGGATAAAACTCTTATAATTCCATCAGCTCCAGGAAGGAAAATGGGTAAAGAAGAGACTACTACAGTTACACTTAAAGAAGCACCTGTACTTACTTCTACTTCAAAAACTTCATCTTATTGAAGGGATCCACCTCCTGAGCATAAAAAACAGATGCTGTTTCGTCAAGATGATCAAAGAGATCAAATACGGAAACAATTTGAGGATCTGAAGAGAAAAGTTTATTCGTTCCAAAATGAAAAAGTTCCTGATTATTTCATTTCGGCTTTGGAAAATAATTTGGTTCAATTTACATGGCCCAAGAGGCCAAACAAAGAAGGAGATAAAGACCATCCCAACTATTTCCCATTTCATCAAATTTTGGGGAATCCCATTCAGGAGTGTTTTTTTTCAAGGACCTCTTGTAAAAAATGGTCGACTCGGGACATGTCAAATTGAAAGGTTCTTCAGCTCAGGTATCATGTGTTACTGTTACAGATCCAGAGGAAGAAGGCAAGTGGAAAGTAGTCAAATGAAAAAATGCACAGAAATATAATGATTGGATGGTCAGAAAAATGATCACCCGAACTCATGTCAATTTACGAACACAATTAAATAAACCAATTGCGTCTTCTTCTATGAATTCCACAAGAAAACCTTCTTCATCAAAAGAAAAATCCGCAAAGGGGCAGCATAATTCAAAGAAATATGAACATTAAGAAGAAGATGAGATCATGTCAATGACCAAGTTGTATTTGACTCTGGCAGATTTTATGCCATCCACTTTGAAGCCCCAGGAACCACCCCACCAAACGGCACAACCTAAACTGGCTAATCAGGCAGAGTCTTCATCAGATGAAGAGTTGATCTTTGGTTCTGTTATTATGATTCACTTAATAGATCCTTATTCCAATCATAGTTTCGAGATTGATGAGCCTGAATTCCCTGAATCAAATAGAGAAATTAGAGGGAGTTACAAAGGTTTGGGATACAGAGGAAGACGTGGACATCCCAGAAGCCACTATTCCAATTCTACCCCTACCAGAGCTGTGTACGTAGCAGATACTCATGGCAGCGCCCTTCAGCGGGCTCAACAAGAAAAAGAAAATCCTTCCACCAATAGCAGATTCAGTCCTGGCATAGTTATTCTGGAGGATCGGTTAGAGGTTCCACCTTCATCCTCTCAACAAGTAAATAGACCTATTCGGTCTAATATTCCAATACTAGGAGTATTTCCAACTCCTACCCCGATACAGGAAGCATATACATCCAAAGAATCAACTTCTAAGGAACCTGCAAAACAACATGTTCCTGTTGGGAAACGTAGACCTTTGGATCAAAAGTATGATGTATTGAAACACCTGGCCCAAGTACCGTCCAAGTTATCAATTCTGGATTCCTTGAATCTATCCAAGGATCTTGGGGAGGCACTCATCGAGGCTTTTTCAAGTCCTTAGGAGTTTGAAACTGAAATTGCTACACCTGAAGTCTACCATGTCGAGAATAATCCTGCAGAATGCCAAGCAGTGATATCTTTAACAGATGAAGATGAAGATGATGCCATGAAAGTACATATTAGACCTTTGTATTTATCTAGAAAGGTCAATGGTGTAGACATCCGAAGAGATTTCATTGATAATGGTTCAGAAGTCAACCTCATCCCCATTCGTACACTTCGTCGATTGGGCCTCATAGAATCTGATTTATCTCCTTCTACTTTGATGTTGCAAGGGTATGATAAAAATGAACAAGAACCACTGGGCGAGATTATACTCAGAACTCAGTTTGGAGACCTTGTATCCAATTCATATTTCATGGTTTTTGATCACGATACAACCTTCAATATTTTTCTTGGAAGACCATGGCTACATCAACATGCGGTTATCCCTTAATCATACCATCAATGTCTCAAATATTGTTTCGATGGTCAAATTGGGACATTGTATTATGATAAAGCCCCATTCAAGACATGTGAATCTCAATATATTGAGGCGGAATTCTATCGCATGAAGGGTAAGGAGAAATCCACGACGAGGGAGGTTACCAAAGTTAATGATCCATATGGGTTGGAAAAGATTCCATTAAATCCATTTACACATGTGAGTATAGATTATGTGTTGCCTATCAGTCAAATTGACAGGATAGAACCAAATCAAAATACTCTTATGGAAACTTCCATAATTTCAATTACGGCAATCAAGCCAGGCATCATGAAGGAAATTGGTGATTCACCAAGCAATGATGAAATCCCAAATGGAGATGTCTTCATTTCATCCGCTGAAATCCAGCAAGTCTATACTTCTACAACTAGGTCTGAAGAAGTTATAGCAATGTTAGAGGTGAACGATTATGTCAATTCTCAATCCATAATATCCTCTTTATTACCTAAAGAAGACCCTTCATCATCAATAGGGTAAGAAATGGAAGCCTATTCTTCAAGGTGTTCAAATTTTAACATATCTCCTGATCATGGAAATTTTGTTTCATCATCTTCTATGCAAGTAGAAGTAGAAGAAATAGCAGATGTTGAAGAAGAAGAAGAAGATATCAGGGATTCCCCTCCAGTATTTAAAGAGGGTATCTCTACCACTGTGGATGAACTCAGAGAAATAAATCTTGGTACAAAAGAAGATCCACGTCCCACTTTAAACAGTGCGGACATGACTCTTGAAGATCAAGAGATTTATTTTTCATTTTTAAAGAAAAATCAAGATATATTTTCTTGGAGCTATATGGAGATGCCATGGCTTGATCCCGATGTTGCTACTCATCATTTGGGTTTTCCAGATGAACATCGAGGATTTAAGAAAGACGCAAGAAGAACACACCCAACCTATGCTTCCAAAATTGAAGTTAAAGTGGATAATCTTATCAAAGATAAATTCGTCAAAGAAGTTCAATATCCCAAGTGTTTGGCTAATATTATCTTTGTGAAAATGAAGAATGGATAAATTAGAGTTTGCATTGATTTCAGAGATCTTAATTGGCATTGTCCTAAGGATAATTCTCCAGTTCCGATTACAGAACTCTTAATTGATGCAACAACTATCTATGAAGAACATTCCATCATGGATGGATATTCTGGGTATAATAAAATCCAAATGGATCCAGATGATGAAGAATCCACAGCTTTCAGAGCCCCTCAGGGTGTGTTTTTCTATCGGGTAATGCCCTTTGTCCTGAAGAATGAAGGCTCAACATATCAGTGTTCCATGCATCGTATCTTCAAACCCTTTTTAGGGAAGTTTGTTGAATGTTATGTGGACGATTTGGTGGTTAAATCCAGGAAATGTTCTAGTCATTTGGATGATTTGGAAATCATAATCCACAAACTTTGACAACCCAATTTGAAGATGAACCCTTAAAATGTGCTTTTGGGGTAACCATAAGAAAATTTCATGGCTTTGTTGTAAGCAATTGTGGTATCAAAGTCTATCCTGAGAAGACAAATTCAATCCTTGGTATGTCACCTCCTTGAAATTTGAAAGAATTGAGAGGACTTCAAGGACACTTAGCCTATATTTCGCGTTTCATCGCCAATTTGGCAAGAAAAAGTTTAACCATCACCAAATTTATGATGAAGGGAGTCACATACCATTGGACTGAAGAATGTCAAGAAGCATTCAATGTTCTCAATAAGTATCTCTTGAGCCCACCGGTATTAATTCCACCTATTTAAGGAAGGCCACTTATCCTTTATGTCACAACTTTAGAGCGATCATTGGGTGCCTTTCTTGCTCATAAGAATGATGCTGGGAATGAAAACAACCTCTACTATCTCATTCGGACTATTCTTGAAGCAGAAACCCAATAGTCAAGTATTGAGAACTGTTTCCTAGCATTAATCATTGATGTTCAGAAGTTGAGACACTACCTGAAACATCACGAGGTTTAATTGGTATCTCGCAATAACCCGCTCAAATACATCCTTAGTCGTCCAATCCTTACAGGACGTCTGGCAAGGTGGACAGTTATTTTGCAGCAATTTGATATTTAGTATGTGTCTCAAAAGGAAATAAAGGGCCAAGTCTTTGGTCCTAACCACAAATTTCACTTTTAGTCCCTTGGATGAAAAGTCCCACTGTGAAAAGATGAATGTGGCATGAAAACCCTGGTCTTCATTCACATCAGGTTTATAAAACACACACTATGTATTCATTATTATGGTTCGAGCTCTATGAACCTAAACTAAGATCTCCCATAGTATTGTCCCACATGACGTTAAACCATATTTCAATAACTAAATTTGGCTACATTCTCATTCTAATGAGATATGCAGTGAAGTCCAACATCTCAATTCAGGACCCAGCTACAACATGATTATGGTTAGCATTAGTCTATGTATCTCTTTCATGCATTGGATAATACCAATTTTCAGGTGTCATACTCCTAACCTTAAATAATTCTAGATCTCCATAACCCTTTTCTTGACTTTTGGTCAAAAAATTTCTGATACCTGAGAGTTCTTTTGCCGGAAAAAGTAGCACGTGCCTTTTGGAAGCCTTGCATAAACAGTCTACATAACAGACCTGTCAACCAAAAGATACTATTATTTGACTATACAGCCAATTCCATTAGGTGGACCGGCATAATTCAACCCCCTAACGGGTTTGTTAAATAATGGTAACATCATTCTTGGGAAGAAAACCTCTTTTGTCCTCAGTTGTCTTAACGACAATATGTAGGGATCCGAAAAAATAGCCATCCTTAAAATATTTGTCTGATACTCTTTTTCATGATATGAAAGTATTCAAGTCTATGGTTTATATTTCCCTTCCCTACATTTGGGTCAGACATTCATAGGAGTGACATTCATCCAGTTCTTAGACAATCTTGTTTGGAAATATCTTCTCCATATTCAAGTACCTCTCTCCATACAAAAGACTCTATGCTTTGGAAAATTTGGATCTCCATAAACTTCCATTGGATTTTTAGTAGTAAAAAAGTATATTTCTGAGAGTTCTTTTTCTTGACTATGCAGCACGTTCCCTTAGGTAGCTTTGCATAAGTAGTCTACATAACAGACCTATCAGCCAAAAGATGCTATTATTTGACTATGCAACGAATGCCCTTAAGCGGCCCTGCATAATTCAACCCCCTAATGCGTTTGTTAAATAGTGGTAACTTAATTCTTGGGAACCACTTCTTCTAATGCCTTTTATCCCTTTTTCATATCATTCCTTAGGTTCAAAATTTCTTAAGACATCGTTTACATATTTTCCCCCATACTTGAACATGGTAATATGTTTTCAGATAAATTATCAAGAAATTGAGTCAATTTTAATCCATTCGGTCAAAGCTATTTCGACCTTAAATATTATCCCTTTTTATGTCTGGCATGCATGACTTTAAACTGAAAGACCCCTGGTTTCTATTTTTCATCATATTCAAATCCTCTTTTTCTCTCCAGATCCAACTCTGAGGGGGGACTTTTGTTGACACTCCTTTCCATCACAGAGTCTAACGACTGGAATAGGGAAATACCTTAGTCCAAAGTGATTCATCCTTTAAAGAATCATCAAAAATTGACAAAGGCATGAAAAATGATTTTTTTACACTTGGGTCGTGCAAGTTTCATCATGGCCGCGCAAATAAACTTACGCACTTAATATTTTTCATGTAGGTGACTTGCGCGCCCTAAGTTATTTTCACCCAAGGTCTTCAAAGGCCTATAGATACCCCTTGTGGGCCCCCCATTTCGAGGACGGAAAAACTCCAAAACTCATATTCGAGCTCCTGGTGCCCTAGTCTCTTCTAGATGTCTTCCAAACACTTATAAGGTAATTTATTAAATATAATGGAAGATCTAAATAGGGGAAACAAGGCCTAAGTGTTGAAATTCATCAACACCTGTGCCCCTAGGTGTTTAAAACCTTAAGGGAAGTAGACACACCTGCGCGCCACCTTATCCCTTCACCAGAACCTACACGCCTCACTTTTGAAAGCCCCTAGGGATAATACTAAGGGATTGAGCCACACCTCACCCAAGTATTACCCTATGGGTTGACCATCGCGTAGGTACCTATGTGTCGCACAGGTATACCTGCAGAACCAATACCTGCGCACCCACGCAAGACCTACGCACCTATTTCTTTTTGGGTTCCCCTCCTGCGTATTCACCTCTTTTATTCAAATCCACCTCTCCTCTTCAAGATTTAGCCTTCAAAACCCTCTTCAAACCCATTTATGGAATGATTCATGGGTAGGCATCTTTATCTGAAAGGAATTCCGTGGAACATCTCTCAAAACCTAGTGATTTAGATATCTTTATGTCACTAAGGTTAGAGATTTCATTCATTCAACCTCATCCTTTAAATATGATAGGATCTTTAACCTGGGCCTCCTTTTTATAAGTAACCCCCAGTCCATGTTCTCTAAATCTGGGAATCCTCCTTAGGAGTAAGCCCCATGTCCATTAACCTAGGAATCCTCCTCAAGAGTAAGCCCCAAGTTCCCAATTTTTTTTAACCTGGGCCTCCTTCTCAGGAATAAGCCCCAGGTTCCCTATTCACTGGGCCTCCTTCTCAGAAGTAATCCCTAGTCTTAATTTCTTTTGATCTGGGTATCCTTCTTAGGAGTAAGCCCCAATCATAATTCCTCTAATATGGGCCTCCTTCTCAGGAATAAGCCCCAGGTTCCCTATTCACTGGTCCTCCTTCTCAAAAGTAAGCCCCAGTATTAATTTCTTTTGATATGGGTCTCCTTCTCAGAAGTAAGACCCAATAATAATTTCTCTAATATGGGCCTCCTTCTCAGGTGTAAGCCCTAGTCTAATTTCTTTTGATCTGGGCATCCTCTTTAGGAGTATGCCCCAAGCTCCCTATTCACTGGGCCTCCTTCTCAAGAGTAAGCCCCAGTCCAAGTCCCCTAACTTGGGATTCCTTTTCAGGAGTACGCCCCGGTCTTTAAATTCCCAAATATGGGCCCCCTACTTAGGATTAATCCCCAGTCATAAATCCCCTTAACCTGGGACTCCTTCTCAGGAATAATCCCCAGTTCTCATGTCCCCTAACCTTGGCTTCCTTTTTAGGAGTAAGCCCCAGTCATAATTTCTCTTAACCAGTTTTAATTTACTTTTTATTTGGACTTCCTTCTCAGGAATAAAACCCAGTCATAAGTCCCCTCTAATTTGGGCATCCTTCTCAGGATTAAGTCCAAAGTTAAGTATCCAAATCTCCATAAATCACATATACCATTATGGACCTTGTTCCCGGATTTCTTCCCTAAATTTAATCCTAATCTTAATCTATCTGGGCATTCATACATACATAATCCCCACATCATTTCTTATGATTGCATCTTTCATAGCACAATTGTCAGGTTTTACCAATACGTCTTGTTTCTCACACCGAGCATGACTCACGTGAGCTTAGAGCATAAAATTAATTATGACATCTTTCTTGGAGCCATCAATAATACATAAACCTCATACTTATTTACTCGAACTACATGGGTTCTAATTCCATTTCTAAAAAAAGGATACATAGGTATCCCATCTGCGGGTACGATCCCAACTCTAAAATAATCTATGTCCTTCTCAATGACAATAAACATCAGGTGCCCCACTGAGTGGCTTTAAAACTAGTATGGTTATCATAATGACCAAGAGATTTCTATATAATGTGTCCAAGGATACCATTGACTAAGAATATCTAAACAAATACAGATGATTCTCTATTGATTAATAACCTCCAATACATATAAAATATTCTCTAAATCTCCTACATACTAATCATTGATTGTAAGATCTAAAGGAAATCTCATTTTCATACTTGGTAATTTAATAAGGATTCACAAACATAACTTAAATCTATAAAGAGAGTCCCGAAGTAGAAAATAATTCCCCCCAAAAGGTGTGATGAGTCTGACCTCTCATCCTCTTGACCAATGAAAATTATGAAGACTCATCAGTTCCCAACAAATGAGAACATACCTTTGGAAAGTAGGTCCAAATGGATATAGAATCATTGGATGTCTCTGGTTCTATAAACAAACCTGTTAGAAACTGCTTGGAAAGTTTTAACCTTAAATTAAAGAGGTCATTCTCAATTCTAGAGGAAACAGAAGGTTAGGACACTGTAAAATTAGGAACCTATGAAAACTCTCTATGAAAAGAATAGTTAAGGATATACTGGAGCTTTAGATTCGATTCTTCAAACGTTTGTGATCCTTGTCAATATGAAAATCAACATAAATCAAGTTTCAAATCATTCAGTGAAGTCTCAACCACTAATGTGTTACAGTTAGTGCATATGGATCTTTTTAGTCCAACAAAAACTGGAAGCATTGGGGAAAAGTATTATGTATTTTTCCTAGTTGATGATTACACTAGATTTATGTGGGTCTATTTTCTAGTAAATAATTCTGATGCTTTTTATTATTTCAAAACTTTCAGAGACCATGTTAAAAATGAGAAAAACCTTCTTTTGATAACTATTCATAGTGATTATGGAGGAGAATTTCAAAATCCTAACTTTGAAACTTTTTGTAGTAGAAAAGGCATTACTCATAACTTCTCAGCACCCATAACACCTCAAAAAAATGGAGTTGTTGAAAGAAGAAGTATAATTTTTCAAGAGATAACAAGAACCATTTTGATTGAATATTCTATATCCAAACATTTTTGGGCTGAAGCTATATGTACTGCTTTTTATACTATAAACCATGTTTTGATTAGACCTTTTCTTAATAAAACTCTTTATGAGTTATGGAATTGTAGAAAACCTATATTTTCCTACATTAAGGTTTTTGGATGTAAGTTATTCATTCTAAATACTAAAGATAATCTATACAAATTCACACTAAAATTAGTTGAAGGAATTTTATTAGGCTAGTCCACAACATCTAAGGCTTATAGAGTTTTAAATAATAACACTTATACTGTAGAAGAAACATTACTTGTCAATCTTGATGAAACTAGTCCTTTTGTTTTTAAACAACCTCAACCTACACCATCATATGTGTTTTCTAAAACTGATTATCAACCATTGATAGAAGATTCTTCTGATAAGGAAAATGTTCAAGAAAATGTTTCTGAAACATTTACCCCAGAAGACTTCCTACCCAATGTTGATGAACAAGTTTTAGAAAAACCAAATCAATTGTTTATAAAGAATTATCCTAGTGATAGTATCACTGGTGATGTGAATCAACCCATAAGGACTAGAAGTTCCTTAAGAAATGAAATAGAACATCTAGCATTCCTTTCCCAATTAGAACAAAAAAGCACCGATGAAGCTTTAAGTGATGATGATTGGATTAAAGCAATGCAAGATGAGACAAATGAATTCGAAAGGAATAACATCTGGACCATGGTTGAAATACATAAGGAAAATTCTTTTATTGAAGTAAAATGGGTCTTCAGAAATAAGTGTGATGAAAATGGAATCATAGTAAGAAATAAATCTAGATTGGTTGCTAAAGGCTATAATCCACAAGAAGGAATAGACTATGAAGAAACCTATGCTTCATTACCTAGACTTGAATCTATTCATATTCTACTTGCCTTTGTTTCATTCTTCAATTTCAAACTTTTTCAAATGGATGTTAAATGTTCTTTTCTTAATGGTTTTGTATAAGAGGGAGTTTTTGTTAAACAACCTCATGGTTTTGAAGATTCAAAACATCCTGAACATGTTTACAAACATACCAAAGCTTTGTATGGACTTAAGTCAGCCCCTCGATCTTGGAATGATAAACTTACATGATTTGTTTCATCAAAATAATTATGTTAAGGGAAATGCTAATCCAAAACTTTTTATAAAAAAAATATAATAAACATATTTTGATTGTTCAAAGTTATGTTGATGATATTATATTTGGTTCAACTCAGCAATCTTTAACTGATTCCTTTGCAGATCTAATGAAATCTAAGTTTGAAATGAGTATGATGTTTGAGTTAACATTTTTCCTTGGTTTTAAAATTTCTCAATGACTAGAAGGAATCAATATATCTCAACATAAGTGTATTAAATATCTTCTTAAAAAGTATGGATATGACAACACTAAGAGTATAATTACTCCCATTGGTACCTCAAATTCACTTGATCTTGATTAAGATGGAAAACCAGTAGATTAAAAAAATTTAGAGGTATGATAGGAATTCTACTTTACTTAACAGCTAGTTGTACAGACTTAATGTTTTCAATATGATTATGTGCAAGATATCAATCCAATCCTAAGGAATATCATTTAAAGGCAGTGAAAAGGATTTTTCGCTACTTAAAGGGAACCATGGATCTAAGACTCTTGCATACTTCTAGATATGATTTTGTTCTAAAGAGTTTTTCGGATGCTGACTTATGTGGATGTAGAATGGATTGGAAAAGTACATCCAGAACTTTCGATTTCTTAGGAGATTCATTAGTTTCTTGGTCATGCAAAAAGCAACACTTAGTAGCACTTTTCATTGCTGAAGCTGAATATGTAGCAACTGGAAGTTGTTGTGATAAAGTGTTGTGGATGAAACACACACTCATAGAATATGGTATGAGTTTTAAAAAAACACAAATTTTGTGTGATACTACTAGTGTTGTTGCCTTAAGTAAAAACCCTACACATCACTCCCATGAAAAACACATAGATATTAAGAATCTCTTTCTTAGGGATCACACACAAAAAAGAGATATCATTCTTCAATTTATCAGAATGCAAGATCAATATGCTAATATTTTCAAAAAATCTTTACCCTTCGATAGATTTGAATACATTAAATAGAAGTTAGGAATGATAACCGTAAGATAATATTCCATGTTAACTTTTCATTGAAATCAATCTCCTTACAGTAACAAACTATTTTTCACAGGGGAGTACATTTGTTTGTTATATGTCTAAAATTTTTCGTAGTCTAAATTTTTCTTCCATTGGCAAAATTTTCGTAATGAATTTTTTTGTACTCAAATTTCGGTAATGAAGTTTTTTTTCAAAATTTTTGTAATGATGGTTTTTCAAAATTTCCATAATGAAGTTTTTTCAAAATTTTCGTATTGAAGTTTTTTATTGTAAAAATTTTCGTAATCAAAATTTTTGGAATCTAAAGTTCTTCAAGAATGTTTTTTCTCAATATGAATAATCTTCCTAGAAATCTGAAAGGTATGTTTCCCTTGTTAAATTTTCATTATCATCTTTTACTTGTTGGTATTTTCACCTGTTTTTAAATTTTCGTATTCATTTTTTACTTGAATCTGAATATTTTTATTCAAAATCCTCAAAAGATCAGATTCTATCCAAATTTCCTTCCATCTATCAGCTCAACCGTTAGATCTGATCACAAGATTTTTCAACCATTAGATTGAGTATGGAAGCTGAACCATCACCCCAAACGCCTATATAAGGTACCCGTGATGGTTGTCCCACATTGATTCCAAATCCTTCGCGTGATGAAGCCTTGTCCTCCTATATAAGCCCGTTTTGGATTTTCAAGGATTCCTCAACTCTAAATGTCTGTCGAAGTATCTTGATAGAAAGACATGTCAACTATCAAGCCAATTTTTTAATGGTAGATTTACAAATAAAGGTTGGTACATCCAAATTTCAAAGCTAAGTATGATTCTATTATCTCAAAGAACATCAAGAGGAATGGATGGGAGAGTGTTTGTGTATCGAAACCAAGAGCTCATGATATGTTATATCCGAACTTGATAGTTGAATTCTATGAGTCAGTAATTTTTTTCAAGGAAGAAGGAAAAGGTAAGTTCTCTTTCAAGATCTATGGGGAGACTTATGCTTTTTCTTACACCAAGGTAGCCAATTTGATTGGAGTTCTTTACGAAGGAGAAGCTGAGTTTTGTTCTAATAACCTATCAGATGTTCAATGAAGCTTTGTTAAGGTGAAGGATATGGATTTCCTCAGTGTTTTGGATGTTAAGACTCTGAATATTGTTCACTTATCTTGAAATTTACAAATTCTTGAATTATGGGTCAAGGATTCATCATTCTGAGAAAAGGGGACAAGAATACTTTGAAGAAGAGTGACATGTATATTCTTGATTTCTTGGTGAATCTAAGAAAGGTTAACATGGTTAAGAATATTTTGATTACAATTGAGAATATAAATAATGGAAATCTGAAGGCTCAGATTATTTTGTATCCATTTATTCTCTCAAAGCTGATTCTTCGGTGCTTAGAGTCCTTCAAAATACCTTGTAGTTCTAAGATGAGAAATTTCAAAGTTATGCTGGTAAGTGATGATACTCTGAGAAGGATAAATGTTTGATTTTATAAAGAATCAAAAGAATTTTATGATTTTCCCGAGGAGGAGGCAGAATCCTTAACAAAGAAACCAGAGGCCGCTGAGATCTCTGAGAAGGGTAGAAGGAAGAGGAAGCTGAAGGAAGTAGAAGAGAAAGAAAGATCCCCAGTGGCTAAGGAAACCCAATACGTACAACCAATGATTAAGAATAAATAATCATATCTATATGAGGTTGTAGAAAAATGGAGGTAAGAAAAGTAGAAAAATAAAGAAGGGGAGCCTAGCTTTGGTTTGGATCCTACTGAAGAAAATTCCTTAAAATAGGCAGGTGATGAGATTGAATAGAATGAAAAAGAAAAGAAACAAAAGAATAAGATGGCTAAAGAAGAGATTGTAAAATCTCTTCTGAAGGATGCTGAGAGAGATTCTAAAAACATTCCAGTACAACAATCCTTCTTAGTAGAAGCTTTATCAGAGACTATGGGAACGAAATTTGTGACTTCGAAAAAAATCCCAGAAAAAGATGTCGAAGAATAATGGGTGGAAGAAGAAGATGAAGATGGTAGTGGAGATACTGAAGATCTCATAAAGAAAGTTGAGGACTTTCATGAGAATGAAAGACGTTCAGAAAAATTATCATTCGAAACCTCTCAAGCTGAATCATCAAAGCTTGATACCCCTCGGAAGGATGGGGAAAAGGCTGAAGATAAAGTTGACAAACCATCTAAAGAATAAAGCATCAACAAAGATTTCATTCACCTAGAGGATGCTGAGGAACGAGTTGAGAAGAAATAGGTAGTTGAAGATAAAATATTTCAGCTATATGATATTGAACATGAATCCCCTGATGAGGAATCCATTCTGAAGGTTGATAAAGGAAAACAAGTGGTTGTTGATACACCTACCTAAGCTGTGGTTAAGAAGAAAGATGTTGGTGGTTCTTCAAAGAGGAAGACTACTAATATAGAGAAAGAAACCTCACCAATCAAAATTTCAGATTTGGAATTATGATCTTTAGGACATGACTTCGTAGTTTAGTCTTTGAATAAGCTTGTTGGAACTATACCTATATTTCCAAGTATAGACTCCAGATGCCAGATACTTTAAAACTCCTTAAATCAGAAATCAGATTTAGTATCCACGGTGATGGATAAGTGTGCCAAGTTTGAGGATGATTTCAAAACTTTTTTCATAAACTATGAAGCGCACAAAAGATCTTGAAAGAAAATGACTAGTTGGTCAAGTAAAACTATATAATACATGATAAATCTTGATGAGTTCCAAGATAGTGTCAAGGATGCCTTTGACACCGAATATGTGAAGATCAAGGATCTAACAAATAGTTTTGAGGAAAATCTGTCTCTGGAACAGAATTCTCGAATGTAAGAAGTAAAAGATATGAATGGGAAGTTATATTCAGTAGCTCAGAGTTGGAAGATAGAAATGGATCTCAAGATTGAGATAGAAGAAAATCTTTTCAAGCAAGAAGAAGCCTTTAAGGCTCAGGCAGAGGTTCTTAAGGATCAGGAAGAAAGAATAAAATCCCTATAGATGAAATAGAGGATCATGAAAAAATTCTCAAACGAGCAGAAGAAGATCAAAAGGAGCTCAAGAAGCTCAAAACTATTGTGATGAAGTTAATGCCGAATGAAAAGTAATGATAGAATTGTTCAATTACGATATTTTGTTGTATTCCTTCATTGTACAATTTTTTCAATCATAATGAAATGTTAGGTTTCCCTTCATTTAATTTGTTGTCTAGAACTAATATTTTAGGTACCCTATTTTTTCTTTCCCCTCCCTGTATTTATTTTTTAAAATCACAAAGGGGGAGAAAGGAAAAAAACCAAGTAAAGAAGAAATTTCCCTAAGTAAGGGGGAGTTCATCTAAGGGGGAGTTCTTATCCAAGAAGATTTTCATATGCAATAAAATGCTAAGTCTCATTATAAAAATCAAGAATACGATCCTTAGTGTTTCCAAATCATAAGGGGGAGTTAGTTGTTATCATCTTTTCCCATGTTTTATGGGAGATAAGTTTTACTTTCAAAGTACAAAAAAATATTTTCTAAGTCTTTAAATTCTTTTTCATAAGGATGTTTGTGCTTTTCAAAAAGTGGGAGATTGTCGAGTCAATAAGGTTTCCTTATGACTTTTCCATTCTTTTATGTTTTGAAAATCAAAAACATATTATCTTAAGAAAAATTTCATTTACCCAATGTTTTATCTTTATAAGGAAATTTTTTCTTCCCCAAGGAAATTTATCCTTACCATGTTTTTCATTGTTCATATTATGTCCAAGTATAAAACTCGGTTTCATATAAAAAACCTTAGAATCTTTTAAATACTTAGATATAGAGCATTATGAATTTAGACTCCGAACTTCTTGAGTTTGGGTTCCGAATTATAATGAATTCAGACTCCGAACTTTCTGAGTTCAGGTTCCGAATTCTTGTGAATTCAGACTTTGAACTTTTTGATTTCAGGTTCCGAATTCTAATGAATTCAGAATCCTAACTTTCTAAGTTAAAACTCTATATTCTAATGAATTCCAACTCCAAACTTTCTATGTTCAGAATCCAAATTCTAATGAATTTAGACTCCGAACATTCTAATTCAAGAGTCTGAATTATTATGAATTCAGACTCTGAGTTTTTTATGTTCAGACTCCGAAATTTGTAAGTTCAGACTCTGAACTTTGTAAGTTCACACTCCGAATTCTTATGAATTCAGACTTTGAATTACATTGAAATTCAGACTCTGGAATTCTATAGAATTCTGGTTCCTAATTCCATTGAAGATAGAATATGAATATCTATTTGTTATAGACCCTGAATGTGTTTTTGGTTAGAATGAAAACTTTAATTTTTTCCTTACACTCTGAAAAATGAATTTAGTTAAGCAACCATATTATTTCTTACTCATGTTTTGGTTATAAAATGATGTAATGCATTAGGTTACTAACTAATCATTTTTTTAGTGACATGAGTACAGGTACCTTCGAAATTCAAGGAGAAATATGACCATTGGAGGAGGGAGCTGAACGTTGAAGCTGGGCCTATAAATATGATCTCATTTGAAAGAGATCACAACAACGACAAATTTTATGAAAATGTTGATCAATATAGAGATTACAAACCGCTGAAGTGATTTCAAGAGATAGAGACATTATGGCTTTGTGCGTACTAAACATATAGTTTAGTACTGCTTCGTGCGACTCCGAATGTTGCTAAGTACATTCAAGGGCTTCCAGGGATCAGAAGACAGAGGATTCGACTACCTTGAAGTTAGACGGATTATGGGGATATGAAGACAGACTCTGATCTTCGTATTGAGAGCTTACCCTGGTGTGGGTGAGACAAACATTCTTGAAAGTATAAATCAAGGGACTATTATACAAGGTTGTTCGAACCCTTCTCTTTGGGTCAAAATATTTACTACTTGTTACTTGTATTTTTCATGTTTTCTGTTGCATTTTGGTTGTGGAGGAAAGTATAACTATCTTATACCTTATTATATTTGTATAATCTGATTTTGTAAGATTATATATGCTTTAAGGTAGAATCTTTATCTTTGTAAACTTTTGTTATGTTTCATTTCCAGAACTAATTTTATGGAATTACATTATCAGAATCACATTTTTGGAATAAAGAAAGTTTGTAGAACTTAGAGGTTTTGTTAATTTACCTTGTTTAACCTCGTTAAACAATAGAAAGGTTTCTAACCAACTTTAAATGTTTCTAATGAATTTTTAAAGTATAAAATTCACCACCCTCTTGTATATTGAGCATCTACATTATCATTTCGATCCTACAGTTGGTATTATAGGATATTATTATACTCCATACCAACCTAACATCTACAAATATAAGGACACATGGTACATGTCTATAAGGTATAAATAGAAAGTATTAGTGACATCAATAAATTCCAATAAGATATGTAGATTATATAAATTCATTTATGGATAAATTAAGTATAATGATCATAAAATATTCATTTGGAAATGATCGAGTTCAATGTGTCTCTAAAAAGTTATTTTGAGTAATATAAGTTTTAAAGATAGATATATTGATAATATGGATTTTTTATGTATTATGAATTTGTTAAGTCTAAGGAATGAATTTATCCAAGAATGAATTAAATTAGAAACCGGGTTCTAGGGAACACGATCAAAAAAATTAGATCCATGGTTTTTCTAAATCTAGTCATATTATATCTATTAACAATGTTATGAAAAATACAAGTTGAAACAATTTCAGTTTTTTATTATTGTTGGCCTATTATCATTCCATTAGAGAATGCACGGACATAGGAAGAGATTCTTTAGAATATAATAATTTCATAAGCTTAATTTCTAGTAATTTATCTCATATTCCTTGATTTGTATTGATGTTTGATATTGTTGATGCATGATGCATAATATCTGAATATTAAATAGATTCGACATAACTGCACCAACTTTCAGTTATAATTATTTGATTGTACTTGAAAAAGTAGAAATGGATAAGTTACTAGTGTCTATAGAAGTGGGATCACTAGTGTTAATGAGACTTGAATACTTGCCTTTATTTAGTTTAATTTGATATATCTCCCTATTTACACTACAAAAAATAGCATATTTGCAGTGATTATTTAGAGGGGGTAATGCACAAGCCCCTCGAAATTCATTTTTTGTAAAAATTAGAGGCGGTTATGCACAAAAATATTAATAATTGAATTTATATCGGTGGTTTTGAACTCCCCTATAATTTAAGAGTTTAGAGGGGGTTTATTATCACTGTTAATCATTAAGATTAATGGAAGTTAGCAATCCCTATAATTTAAGAGATTATAGGTGGCTATGAACCCCAAATATTTTCTTTAAAAAACACATTCCTTAAAATATATATAATAAAAAACATTATATACATGTTTTTAAATAAAGTATATAAAAATATTATATAAAAAAATTATATATACATTTTATATAAAAATATTCATATATATAATTTATATAATTGTATTTGATCATATTTATAAGTATACATAAATATAATTGTACAATGTTTACATTAATATATATTTATATATATAAAATTAAATTTCCTATAATATTAATTATAATATAAAATCATAAATATATACATAATTATAATTAATTTAAAAAATATATCATTTAGTAACCCTTATAGTTTTTATAATATAAATTAAACAATAACAATAATAGATTATACACATACGTACAAACACATGCATATATATAAACATGTATATATTATATAAATAATATATTTGTTTGTTTTTATATTATATATATATATATATATGTATTTTCACAAAGTATATAATATAAATCCATTTAATTGTATACATAAATATATAATATATTATATACAGATTTATATATATTTATTATATTAATGTATTTATTATATATTTATATATATGTATTTAAATACGTTATATAAATACAGTTTTTAAATGTATTATATAAATATTTTTAAAAAATACTTAAAATATATATATATATATATTATATAAATAAACCTTTATATAATTTAATAACATATATTTAAGCATATAAATAATTTATATAAATATATTTACCAATATATGTGCATATACAAAACGTAAATAAAATTATAATTATATGTAAAAAATATAGGCACTCAAATTTATATAAATACATTAATAAATATATTCATGTATTTTGACCCTATACTGGTGCATATGTTGTGTTCTTTATATTAATCATCTATCCCTAAATAGTTGTAATAATACATGTATGAAAATAAGTATAAATATTTTCAAATAAATATATAAATACACTTTTTTATTTTTGTGTGTGTTTGATATAAATGTATTTATAAATATATGTATAAGTAATTTTATTTAAATATATTTAAATATGTAATTTATAAGGGTCTGTAAAGAATATATACACACACACACACACACACACACAAACACACACATATATATACATTACACATATATATTTATATACATTTATATTAATATTAATATACATATATGTTTTTAAATATATGCATTAATAATAATGAACACATATAAATATATAGTTTATAAAAATGTCAAAACTTAATACAATATAAATGTATTATAATATAAATACATAAATAAATAATATCAATATGAATACATTAATTTATATAAATGTATATATAGGTTATATATTTATACGTATATAAATATATTACGCAATTAATATTTATTTGAATGAAAATAAAAATATATATAAATGAAATTATGTCCATAAAATTAATAGAAAAATCAATTTGAGGAATGGTGGGGGGTTCCAGGATTATTTCTAGGGAACCACAGTTCAGACCCCAATGGGGGGGGGTTGTTTTCGTGGTCTTATGCAAGGAGGGGGAGGGGTGATGTGGCGTGGGGTGTGGGTGTATAGGGGTGGGATAGGTGCACACACTTGTTAATGTGTGTGGGGGGGGGGGGATGGGCACTTGGGGTGAGAGGGTTTGTACAAGGCAGGGGGAACACACAAGGACTGTGGTAGGTTGTTCTTGTTTAAAAACTATTATGGGGGGGGGGGGGGTTATAAACAACACATAAAATGGTTTCTTAAAAAATGAATTAGGGGTTGTTGGAACCCCCTCCCCCCTGAAAATATTAGTTTTGATTTTTTTTTGCAAAAATAGAGGGGGTTTAAAACCCCTATTAGATAACCACTTCTAATTTACCCCATACCATTCTAGCACTTTTGGAAAATAGATCCTACTAGATAAGGTAACTGATTTAGAAGCGACTACTCATAACCATTGGTTACACATTTTTAGGGGTTTATAACCCCCTCTAATAAAAAAATAACCCCCATAATGATTTTTACAGGTTAAGGATTAGGTAATATACAAGACAAACTTCTTAAAACCAATAGTTTTCATATCCAAAATTTCCAGGTATGTTATAGATTCTGATCCATCTTATAAAATAGTTTAACATGTACCTGCTCATATTTTTTGTTATACCATATTAATAGTTTTATCATTATTATGTCAATATTTGACAATGAAATTAATCAAGATTTTAGGATTCTGACAAGGGAATAAGAGGTGGATACTTGGTAATATCACTACATGAGGGATTTTATCTATGTAAAGATATTTTAGTAAGTAGATTTTCCACACATTCATGTGGATATAAAATCCCTAGACACTAAAATAGGGTAATCCTAAAAGATATAACCATACTCAGCATAATCATGTTTAACATGTGAGAACTAAACAATCGTTAGCAGTTTTCTCTTCTTCAAGTGGGAGCCTGTTAAAGTTGGTTCCCTAGAAAGAACTCCCCTATACTTTAGATTTCATATATATTCATGCTTTTGAATATTAATACCTTATAAAAAATTGATTATTATTTTTATAACAATAATGTGATAATGTCCTAGAATATCTGTCACATTTAGAATGTCATATGTAGTTACCCACTACGATTAGAACCTTCATATGGAATGTTGATATTATTAAAATTAGTTCTATGCATGGATAACATTCTATGAAGAGACACGTAGTATGTTGACTTTCAGGTGTGAGTACTCCTATTTGGATTAGACTTCATTTCATGAAGTTCGTACTAGGTAATCTTCAAGATGGGAGATTATAAGAACTGCCCCGCTAGTAGGAATTTCATATGTTTATGTGCCATTAGATCTTTATACCTATGAATGTGTGTAATGGTCCTCTGACATTAATACTATTATTAATGCATGTTATGTATTGTATTCTTAGATGTATTACTCCAAACCCTGATGATATAGTTCTCGATGAAGTTTGGTATATTTTGTGTCTCATGAATGAGATGTTATTAATAAATAATTCAAGGAAGGATTTGTCCCTTCCACCTTTATGGATTTTGATATCTCAACCCTTTGACTAAAATGGATTCATCGCATTAAATTCCATGGGTATGGTGTAAATAAGAGTTTATTTCAGATAGTCAAAGAAAGATGTATAAAAAAATATAGGTTGATGACACGGGTATAAAACATGCTTGATGAGATATCATGAAAAACATATAATGTTACACAACGAGTGTTCACATGTATTTGTTGTCATTGCAACATATCATATTCCTCTATGGGTGCCATAACCAATTTCTAGATAGTAATATTGAACTTTAGGGAAGCCTTCCTAATTCCACTAAGGAAGAGACCTACTGGGTCACACAAAGTGTTTCCATTGATCTCAGTTAAATATTATTTATATTTAAGAGTTGGAATAAATATTATTCTTTAGAACAATAAGTATTATTTATTTAGGATTTATTAAATGATCAAAAATATTAATGAAATATTTATTCAAAATATAATTATTTAATTAAATTAGTATATAATATTTATTTATCTTTTGTTATTTGCAAGGTAATAAATAATTAATTATTCATTAATAAATAATTTATTAATTTACTTGTACATTAATATAAATATTTATATTCTATATTGTGAATATAATATTTGTTTATTTACTGAATTTATAATATTTATCTATTAATATTCAGAAGGTTGTAAAATAATAATTTATTAATAATTTATTAATTTAATTACATGAATATTAAATTAAATATTTTTTGTGAATTCATTAAATGTCAAAGGGAATATGTAAACCCAATTATTTGTCCGATGATTAATATTTATTTACCTGGACGTAATTAATGTTTTTAATTGAGTGGGTTAGCATACACCATGAAATAAAATAATAATAATATTATTTTTATTTACATGGGTTTCCGTTTTGGTTTAACATATTATTAAGGGACTTTGTGAAACTAATTAATATGAAAACCTAACCCTTTGTCTATAAATAGACAATTATGAGAATTGTGAGAGGTTGGTCATTGTGCATAAAATTCTCCCTCTATATAATTTTCTCTCAATGAAGAATAACTCTTGTAGTTTCTCTCAAGATAAAGATATTATGTCCTTTTCCTTCATTTATCTCAAGATAGAGAGATCAAGATATGGTCCTTCTAGGATTGATAGATCATGGTTATGGTCATGGAAGAGATGCAAGATAATCAGTACCACTACTCTAGCACTCAAAGTACCATCAATGATGTTCTAAGATCAAAGGAGCATGTTTGGATCACCACTAGAGGGGTTCTACATTTTTTCATCATCAACACATTGAAAATAATAACAAATGATGTTTGTTTAATTAACACCTTCATTGATGAAAGAAATCAAGACTGCAGTATTTATTCATACTATTAAATTAATTATAAATTAATGTGAAAAAGATCCTCTCTTAGTTCCAATGAAAATATTTTTCACTATTCTTCATAAAAGTTTTCATTGGTCATGATGTTTATTGTCATTGACATTGCAGATGATCCATTGAATTTAACAAAAAATGAGTTGGATATTAAATAAATAGGAACTTCCTCTATGTATGAAACCATCAAAGTAACCACAAGGATATCCCCACGGCTCCTTCTCTAAAGCTCATGGTTACTCACATCTTTTGTGACCAAATTACACCTTACTCTAGGTCACCAATGCCTTAAATAAGATTGAATTGTTCACTCTAGTCCCAAACCAATTAGGCAAAGGACCTACTTCTAATCATATAACATGGAGATATTCCACCCTTTCCAATCCTATAACTAATAACTCCCCCTCTAAGAGGTTAACGACATCCATGAAGACCACCTAGTCACTTTGCTACCAAAGTAAGATCTATGAAGGGGTAACACAACACAACCCCACAATTCAATCCATAAAACTTCATAAAAACTTTGTAACATGGTAATGTATTCTTACCTGAAACATGATGGAGCATACTTTCTAATATATAATATTTAATTTAATCATTATCCACCTAAACCCTAAAATTAATCCCAATTCTCATAATTAGGGTTTTGAGAAGGGGGATGATGAAATATATAAATAATAAATATAATTCTTAAACACTATTAGAATTATAAAAATAAACTCTCCATAACGAACAACACTTAAAAAAGATAATGGAAGAGAGTTCATGATCTCAAAAATACAAATAGAAATTCCAAAATCATCCAAACTCATGTTGATGTTGTAGGAGAAGGATAAGAGTGATTAAGGAGGTCCCAAGATTCATTCTCATATATGCCACTTAAGAAAAACCAAGTATCCTAGTCAAAAATTAACCATAACGGTCACATCAGGATGTTTTCACTCAAGTAACTTGTTGTGTATTAACCCATATGGGTCATGTAATGATCAACCTAGGTAGAGGGTCTAAACCCTTGGCTAGATTCCATTACGAAATGAAATGGTTGGTCAATCCATGATGATCAGACCTGTAGGTTCCATACATTGTGACTTTTGGAGTTGGTTCCATAGAACCAATGTAATTTTAATTTAGATTACCAATATATTTATAGAATTTGATATATATGAATGACTTATCATATATTGATTGTTCAACTATGTGAATATTAATATGATAATGTTGTTAGAGTAATTTTCACATCATAAGATCATAACATTTCCACGCTATGATAAAAAATTTGATGTTCGATGAAAATATTCTAAATGTTATAATTCTTATGGTTGAAGTAAATCATTTTATAGCACACAGTTGTTGCTTACTATTTGGTTCTTGATTCTCATATGTGAATGACGATTCATTTAATGATTCTCACCCTTGGAAATCTCCAATATGGGAGGTTATAAGGAAAAAACACTGTTTGGAATTCTATAACATATGTGTCATTGGATATTACTTTTTGTCAATGTGTACAATAATCCTTAGACTTGAGATTATTATTAATGCATACTTTGAGCTGTGCACATTGATACATTAACTGAATCTATGCTGTATAGTGTTCACTGAGAAGTGTAGTACATTGGGTATGTGATAAGTGATATAAAATTAATGAACAAGTTAACAAAGCATTTTTCATTTCAAAGACTAGAAGATGATGTCTCATTGAATTGATTGAAATGTAATTTACAAACGAATAACCATAGAAATGGTGTATTTATGGGTTCATTTCAAAAATTCATGTAAATACATATGGAGAGTATAGGTTTCTAATATGATCATTGGTGAGATATTGAGAGACAATGATTATATTACACAGTGAGCATTCATATATGGTTTTCATAGTTGTTGTCACGACCCGACCCTATTGGTCTTGAGCCGTAACTACCCCAAGCCCACCTCCATTGTCCAGGGGCTGACGATAAGCACTGAAAGCGTAACAATCTTGGGGAGGCCTTTGCCTAAGTACATGCAGACACACACACACAACCCAATCAGTGCAGAAGTGCAGAGTAAAAAAACCAAAGGAAAAACAACTATAACCTAACCATAGTCATGCATCAAACTCTAAATAGAAAAAAAAGTAAGGTGATGAAATATATTGACAAGATACTAAACAGAAAAAGGAAAAAACACACGCCCAACCCAAAAGGTGAAACAACCCAACAATAGGTAAACAAAAGTAAACAGCTGGTGAGTCTCACACCTGAAAGTCCTACTATGACCAATTAACGCAACCCATGCTCTTTTGTCCTCTATGATCCTTCATTGTCTTGATCGACATGTCTGTCATCTGCAAGGGAAAACCAAGTGAAGGTAAATCCCAAAAGGGGTGAGTATAAAGATACTCAGTATGATGCCCCGAAAGTTCGAGGGAACAACAAGGAGGTACTAAAACGGTGAGCAGTGGAGAGAACAAAGAACAATGTAAGAGAACAATAGAGCGAGTGCAGCATAACCCAACAAAAGAAAGGAATTAGACATGTCCCAACCAATAGGAGCTAGACACAGAAATCACATGGCATACCCCATGTGTCTTCTCCCCTCCTAGAAGGTGAGTAATTGAACCCAAAGAGTGGGAACAAAAGTAGGGTGTATATATATATTCTCAACAAAAAACATGAATGAGTGTGTAGGGGGATCTCGATATCCAAGCTAAGCCCAGGAAAAGTCGCCAGCAGTTCTAAGGATATCCATCACCGATGCCCAAAAGTCCCACACACCAAATCTATCTCATCACTAAACCAAACAACCAAGAGTCTCGCTCCGGTAATCATGGAGAAAAGTCACTGACTAGCCTCATAGAAAGGGATGTGTATAAAAGAAGTCATCAGGTAACCCACTGGCCAACCTTGCTGGAGGGTAAACCCTAAATTCAATCAGTAACTCACTACCCAGCCCCACAGGAGGGTAAAACCTAAGGTCAATGGGTAAGCCACTGCCCAGCCTCGCTGAAGGGTAAACCCTAATATGCTGGTGGGTAACCCACTGCCCAGCCCCGCTGGAGGGTAAACCCAGAACTGGTCATATAACTCTGTGCTGCTCGTGCCACACTAGGGAAGTCACTAACATCGCTACCGTGCTTTGGTGAAGGGAACCTATGACCAAAACCCTTTCATGTTTCCACATTTAATGAGATCTCAAAAGAGGCTCTGCACGCCCAAACAGATTTCACCGTTGTAGCCCTCATGGAAACATGCGAGATAGACTATTTACTCACCGAAAACAGACTCCCGAACAAAAATTTAGTCAACACTGTTTTATGCCCATACGAATTCTTGTGGGGCCCACACCTCGGTCCCAAAAGAGGTCAGGAAAACAGATCCATCATGATTCTCGAAAAAGCACACTGAAACGACTACTCATTCACCCCGAACGGACATCTGATGAAAAAGTCACAAAACGTTGTTCACAGCTTAAAATACTGCATGTGGGGACCACATCTCAACTCCATCTTCAACGCCTAAAACCACACTGGACAACTTAGTCTGAACTCCAGGGTCAAAACTCCACTAACGGTGCCTTAAACGGACTCCGGATGTGTTCGCACCATCAGAAAGAAGAATCCTGGCAAGGTACTTAACGAGTGTGTCACGCCACCGAGCCCCCGTCTCAGGAATAAAAAATCCACGACACCATCTCAAAAACTTCAGATCGACCTTAGGATTGCACTTCCATAGATGGAATGTGAATCCAACATTCTTTTTTCAAATTAGAGGCGTTTAAACGCCTATGGACAGAGACGAGGTGGGCCAAACCGGTTCGGCCGGTCCACCCCCTGTAGACCGGCGGTCCGCTGCTCAGCTGCCCGGACCGCCTGGTCAACCGTGGCCCATAGTCCACCATGCGGGCCGCGCCGCATCCCTCCAGACCCGCATGAGCCGGTCCGGCCTACCTCCCATGAGACCCGTGATATGCGGGTCTCGGTCTCTATCCGGGGTCGCGACGACCCCAGTCTTCGCCTGGACCGCCGACCGTCGAGGAGCACCCCGCGCTGGGCCGCCATCCCGGACCGCCTGCGCCGACTTCTGAGACCCGCCGCGCTGCCAACTTGGACCACCACCGCTACCTGGGTTTTCCACGCCACCTCCTGGGAACCACCGGACCGCCGCGCCGACCGCCGGATAGCCCTGGAACCGCCGGAAAACCCAAGGTTTGGCAGGAAAACTTCTCGGGGTCACCCTGGACACCCCGTGAATCTAAAATTCGATCTGAAAGGATCGTTGGGAACCTCGAATCAGGACCTACAAAAATATGGCCTTATATTGAGAATTAAATAGAATATCAAAGGTAGAATTTGAGTTCAAAGGTATATTCAGAATTTAAAAACGAAAACGCAAACTCCAACCTCGTTGGGCGTAGACCGTAGCTTCACGAACGGTCCACCAGAGCCGCCACTGCCTTTCCAGAGAGGAGGAGGATCTTGACGGAGGTTGCTACATAGTTGATAGAGCTTCCACCAGGGAGAAATAAAGGGGAATAAGAAGGGTGGGGGTGGATGTGTTTAAGTAGAAAAACACTTAAACCCCCGCCAGTAGGCCCTGTACCCGAACTTCAGCGGGTTCAGGGTTAAGCTGCGTCTAGGGTAAAAACCACGTTTTGAGTGCAATGGTAGTCTTGAAATTTTAATCCAAGCCTTCGTTTAGAAATTATAATGTTCATGCCTGGGGCCTCTAAATTACAAAAACTCCCCTCGTGGCGTTTTCCACAGAAAGGCAGCGCTCGTGAAAGTTACACCCCTCATAGGGTAAATGGCACACTCCAAACTCAACAGTGCCCTCTATTTTCCCATCCAAGTTACCATTTAGGAGTTATTATATTTATTTGTAGATTTTAGTGTGAAAACACTTAAAATTTTATTCCAGCCACACTGGGGCTTGGAATCACACACCGTCTGAACACCCTACTCTAGAATTACATCGAGAAAATTTAAAAGCCTTACAGGCTCAAAACCTAGGTTCTTATATCATTACCTCCTTCATGTTTTTCGTCCTCGAAAAAAAACCACAAAAAAAACCTGGGATACTGAGCCCGCATCTGGATCTCCCATTCCCCGGTTCTCTCCTGCACCCTCCCGTGCTAGCACAACACACGAACCAAAGGGATGGTCCGTCCACATAGGGTCCGCTCCTGCTGGTCCTCAATCGCCACCAGGTGCTCCGTAAAGGTGGATCTATTCTTGATTTATAGCTCTCCCCAGTCGATAACATGTGTGGGGCCGTGCATGTTTTTCCTCAGCTATGACACGTGGAAGACATCATACACCCTCTCCAGCTGTGGGGGTAGAGCAAGATGGTAGGCAACCTCACCAACCCTGTGCACGATCTCAAAAGGACTAATGAACCTCATGGATAGGTTACCTCCTCAGCCGAGCCTCTATGTTACATGCTATGTAGAGACTCTCAAAAAGACAAGCCCCCCCCCCACTTTAACTCCAATGGCCTACGACGTCGGTATGTGTAGGACTTCTGTCTGCTCTGAGCCGTCCCCATACGCTCACGAATGACCTGCACCTTCTCCGTCGTCTGCTGCACCAACTCTGGTCCCACAATGGTTGTCTCCCAAACCTCCGTCCACCACAACAGTGACCCGTAGGGTCTCCTGTAGAGGTCCTCAAAAGGTTCCATGCCGATAGTAGTGTGGTAACTGTTTTTGTACGTGAACTCAACCAAGGACAGGTGATCCTCCCACCTCAGGACAAAGTCTAACACGCATGCCCTGAGCATATCATTCAATACCTGGATAGTACGCTGGGTCTGCCCATCTGTCTGGGTGTGAAAAGCTGTACTCATCCACAGCCGAGTCCCGAATGCCTCCTGTAAGCCTCGCCACAAATGCGATGTAAACCGTGTGTCGTGGCCGGAGACGATCGTTAAGGGTACTCCATGAATGCAGACGTTCTCCTAAACATATAGCTTCCCTAAACTCTCCACCAAGCTCTGCTCCCCAATGGAAGGGATGTGCGTCAAATTGGTGAGTTGGTCCACTATCACCCAAATGGAATCATTGCCCTTCACTGTGCGCGGAAGCCCTATGACGGAGTCCATTGATATGCCATACCACTTCCACTCCGAGATGTCAAGGGGCTGCAAAAACTGTTATGGAACCTGATGCTCTGCCTTCACCTACTGATAGGTAAGACACCGAGAAACGAACTCATCTACGCTCCAGTTCATGCCAGACCACCAAAACTGCCGCTGAAGGTCTCTGTACATTTTCCCCACACCGGGATGTACAACCAAGGGAGAAGTGTGGAACTCCCGCATCACATACTCCTGCATCTCCACTAGTACTACACCTCACCCCTAGAATAGGATATCGTGATTCCCTCCTTCATAAAACCCATTAGGTGCATCGCCCGTGGATATATGATCACACAGTACCTCGCTAACAACATCCCCCAACTATGACTCTCTCACACGCTCAAGGAGCGAAGGAGTCAACACCATAGACTATAAAAAATCCGTACCCTCCTGCTCCACCAAGGTCAACCGTAGGGAATCCAACTGCTCTGAAGCTTCCTGTACTAAACGAGCATGTGACTTCTTTCTAAGGGAATATTATACTACGTTACCCTTCCCCGGAGTGTATACTATCTCAAAATCATAGTCTTGTAGAAACTCTAGCCAGTGCCTCTACCTCAGATTCAAATCCCTCTAAGTGAAGATGTACTTGAGGCTCTGGTGGTATGAGTAGACCACAAAACTCTCACCCAGAAGGTAGTGTCTCCATTACATTAAGGTGAAGACCACCGCTGGCAGCTCCAAATCTTGAGTCGCATAATTATTCTCATGGGGACTCAACTTCCTCGACCCATATACAATCATTTCCTACTACTACATCAGCACGCACCCGGGCCCAACTCCTGAAGCGTCGCAGTACACCACGAACTCAACACCCTCCTCTAGTAGCCTCAACACTGGAGCACTAGTCAGTCTTTTTCTCAACTCCTCGAAGGCCTTCTAGCACTGACCAGTCTAGGGGAACGGTCGTCCCTTCTATGTCAATGCGGTCAAAGGGGAAAAATCCTAGAGAAATCTTCCACAAAACTCCTATAGTACCCTACCAAACCAAGGATGCTATGCACCTCTGACTAATTATTGGGTGGATCCCAAGAAATAACTGCCTCTATCTATGTAGGATCTACGACCAATCCCTACTCCGTAATGATATTCCCCTGAAAGTGAACCTCATGAATACATAACTGACACTTCGAGAGTTCCCATACAACTAGTTCTCTTGGAGTAATTCTAGGACCATCCTCAAATGCTCTGCGTGATCCTCTTCCATCTCAGAGTAGAGGAGTATGTCATCAATAAATAAGACCACAAACTAGTCTATGTACGGCTGGAAGATTTGGTTCATCAATGCCATGAAAATGGTGCGGGAATTAATCATGCCAATGGGTATCACCAGAAACTCATAATGCCCATAACAAAAATGAAAAGCCAACTTCAGGATGTCAGCCTCACGAACCTGCAACTAGTGGTGGCCGGATCGAAGATCAATCTTGGAGAACCACTTCACATTTATCAATTGTTTGAATAGGTCATCGATCCTTGGAAAAGGGCACTTGTTCTTTATCATGGCCTGAATCAGGTGACGAAAATCCACACAAAGTCGCAGACTCCCATCTCCCTTTTTCACAAAAAAAAACTGGAGTTTCCCCAGGGGACACACTGGGCCTGATGAATCCCTTCTCATGAAGGTCGTCTAGCTGAAGTTGTAGCTCTTGAAGCTTTGTGGCTTCCATCCGATAAGCCGCACATGATATCGGGGTAGTCCCCGACATCAAGTCTATGCAGAACTCCACCTATAACTTCGGAGGTAGTCCCGAGATATCCTTGAGAAAGACGTCCATGTAGTCCTCTACAATGGTAGGGATCTAGGTTCCTATAGCATATCCTTCTCTGAGAGACATTCTCTCAAACTTATGAGAAAAAGGTCTTGGTCTCCTACTCAGAGTACCCGTCTGCTCTACCATGAGGACTTGTTCACCAAGAATGGTGATCCTCATCCCATCATAAAACACAGATCTGACTCATCTATGATGACAGTCGATCTGGGCATGAACCATAGAAAGACAATCCATGCTCAGGATAACATCGTAAGGTACCATCGTGATGACGAGTTGGTCCCACGGGAAACTCCCTCCTCTGAAGGAAAGTTCACACTATCTGCAGATAAGGGTCACCAACGAGGCACTTCCAGTAGGAACCTCGAGGCTAAGTGTAAGTGCCAATGCCTCTACTGGAAGCTCCAACTCCCACACCAAAAGTAGAAATATAAAGGAGTGGATGGAGCCTGTGTCTACTAGTACCGAAGAAAGCGTAGAGTAAACAAAAAGCATACCTCAGACCATGTCATGTGCTGGGGGTCACGAACACCCATAGCCTGAAGCTGCCCGCGACCCCTACCACCAGCTCCCTAAGCCTGACGTGGGCCATCTGGTGGTGGCAATGGAAGGACCATGAAACATCTTCCCCACCTCCAGGTCCTACCGCTCTACCTGAGTTGCCTCCCTGAGGTCCACCCTATCCTCGCCTAGGGGATCCCAGGTCACGACACTGCCTCTGCCTCTGTGGTGCGCCTACTGCCTTCCACGACTACTCGATACACCTGGTCGGGAAGTCCCATGCTAGGTGACCCCGTCCGTCACAAGAATAACACTATCTCTCTCCTGATTGTCCCTGGTGCTCTATGGCGCCACTGAGGTGTACAACCCTACCCCCATGTCTTCTCACGGAACGGTCTCCTCGACTGAGGCTCTGATCTCTACCGCCTTCCTGCTACTAAAGACTCTTCTATGAAGCGGCCACTGCTAGGCCCTACTAGTTGGAATTCCTTAGCTCAGAATCTCTCTATCACAAGCGCCCTCTCTAGCACCCCCGACATAAGTAGAAATCCACAGGGGTACTACACAAGCACAAATCTCCCTGCGATGACCGTACTCAAAATTCGACGCCTGGAAGTAACTATCGCAGACCATATCCTACGAGTAGCATGTCAGATTAGTAAAATAGGCCGAGTAATGTGCCACGGTCATCCCCCCTACTTCAGCTCCAGAAGCCCCTGAATCCGAAGGGAGTGTAAACAAGAGGGGGAGTACTCCTGCCCGAAGATATTATAGAAGCTATCCCACATGGGAGACGACTCGTCGTGGGTCTGACTAACCAACCCCCACCAACGCCTGGTCATCCTGAGGAAAAGGTTGGCAGCTAGGGCTACCATCGGGTCTACTAGTGTCCATACCAGCCTAAAAAGTCGGTCCACGGACTCTATCCAGTCTTTCGCTTCTTGGGGATCTGGGTTCCACGGAACTTCTGTGGTTGCTGTCGCTAAAAGTCTCAGAGCACACTCAGCCTATGCTCAAACTTAGCCTATGCTGTTGGTACTAACTACCACTCTCTAGGTGGAGGGGATACTATTGAAGCATTGGGTAGAAGGGGATCACGTGAGGGTCCCTAAACTGATGTATCGTCGCTCGCCAGGTCATCTTCACAAACTGGAGAGGGTAACCTGGATGGCTGCTGTCATAGGGGCATCCTGAAAATTATCAAGGATTACCATGATCAGATGAGCATATATATATATATATATATCAGTAATAACAAAGGGGAGTTGACTAAACAAGGATAGTCAATTACACAATCCTACCAGATGCATGTTCCAAACTTCCCTGCAACAAATGTCTCAGCGTGCTGAGTTGACAAGCGGGTTATCAAGGTCCTGGTGAATGGATAGGTCAGCCGCTCGTACCATCACTGAACTCCCTGGACTGAGAGCCTCTCTCGGTACACGTCGAAACTATTGTCCTAAATCTCAACGAATTCCTTTTTATGGACTTCTGAACACCGCCCCAAGGAACGAACCACCTCTGATACCACTCTTTCATGACCTGACCCTACTAGTATCGAGCCACAACTACCCCAATCCCACCTCTATTGGGCAAGGGCTGATGAAAAGCCATGAAGGCGTAACAATCTTGATGTGGCCTTTTCCTATGTACCAGTACACACAGACACAACCCACTTATTACAGAAGTGCAGAGTAAAAAATAAAACCAAAGGACAAACAACTATAACCCAGCCATAGTCATGAATAATCCTCTAAATAGAAAACAAATTAAAGTGCTGAAAGGTATGGACAAGATAATGAAATGAAAAAGGAAAAAACATGTGCCCGACCTGAAAGGTGCCCCAACCCGACAATAGGTAAACCAAAGTAAACAGCTGGTGAGTCTCACACTAGAAAGTCCTACTACGACCACTGAAGGCAGCCCAAGCTATTGTGTCCTCTATGCTCCTCCATAGTCTTGATCGACCTGTCCATCATCTTCAAGGGCACACCAAGTGCAGGCAAAGCCCAAGAAGGGGTGAGTATAAAGATACTTAGTATGATGCCCCAAAATCTCGAGGTAGCAACAAGGAGGTACTAAAACAGTGAGAAGTAGACAGAACAAAGAACAGTATAAGAGCACAATAGAGGGAGTGCAGATCAACCAAACAAAAGAAAGGAAGTAGACTCATCCTAACCAAGAGGATCTAGACATAGAAAGCACATGGTATACCCCATTTGTCTTCACCCCTCCTATAACGTGAGTAATAGAACCCAAGTAGTGGGAACAAAAGTACGATGTATATATGTATGCTCAACAAGAAACCCTAATGAGTGTGTAGGGGGATCTTGATCTCCATGATCAACCTAGGAAAAGTTACCAATAGTTCTAAGGATATCCATCACTGATGCCCAAAAGTCCCACATGCCAAAGCTGTCTCATCACTGAACCGTACAACCAAGAGTCTCTCTACGGTAATCACGGAGAAAAGTCCATGACTAGCCTCACAGAAAGGGCTGAGTCTGAAATAAGTAATTGGGTAACCCACTTCCTAGCCTAACTGAAGGGTAAACCCTAAAAGGTCGCCGGGTGACCCACTACCCAGCCCTGCTAAAGGGTAATCCCTAAAAGGTTTTCGGGTAACCCACTGTTGAGCCCTGCTAGAGGGTAAACCCTAAAGTCAACGGGTAACCCACTACCCATACCCACTGGAGGGTAAATCCTAAGGTCAATGAGTAATCCACTACCCAGCCTCACTAGAGGGTAAAACCAGATATGCCGATGGGTAACCCACTACCCAACCCCGCTGGTGGGTAAATCCGAAACTGGTCCGAAAACTCCTCACTGCCCATTCCACACTGGGGATTTCACTAACATTTCTACCGTACATTTGTCAAGGGAACCTCTGAATAACTCCCTTTCATGTTTCCACATTTAATGATATCTTGAAAGAGGCTCTACATTCCCAACAATATTTCACCGTTGTAGTCCTCGCAGAAACACGTGAGATAGACTATTTAATCTCTTGAAACAGAATCCCGACGAAAAAGTTATTCAATACCACATTATGCCCATACGATGTCTCTTGGGGCCCACACCTCAGTCCTGAAAGAGGTCAGGAAAATTGAGCCTTCGAAATGCTCTCGGAAAAACATGTCGAAATGACTACTCATTCGCTCTGAACGGATGTCTGATGAAAAAGTCACAAAACGCTGCTCACAGCTTAAAAGACAGCCCATGTGGCCCATGTATCAACTCCAACTTCAATACCTGAAACTACAATGGACAACTTTGTCTCAACACCAAGGCCAAAATGCCACTGACGGCGCCTTAAACGGATTCCAGTTGTGTTCGTGCCATCCAAAAGAGGAATCCCGTCAAGGTACTTAACGAGCGTGTCGCGCTACCGAGCCCCTATCTCGGGAATTAAAAATCTTAGAGACCATTTCAAAAACTCCAGCTCAATACTAGGATTGCACTGCCATATATGGAATGCAAATTCGACATTCGGTTTTCAAATTAGAGGAGTTTAAGCACCTATGGACGGAGACAGGGTGGGCCGGACCGGTTCGGCCGGTCCACCCCCCCTACAGATTGGTGGTCTGCGGCTCGGGCGCCCAGACCGCCCGGTCCACTATGGCCCACAGTCCACCACACGGGCCATGCTGCATCACCCCAGACCGACATGATCTGGTCTGAACTTTCTCCCACGAGACCCGTGATACGCGGGTCTCGGTCTCCATCTGGGGTCGTGACGACCCCAGTCTTCACCCAGACCGCCCACTGCCGAGGAGCGCCCTGCGCCAGGCCACCGTCCCAGACTGCCTGCGTCGACTGCCAAGACCTGCTGCTCCACCTCCTGGGACCACTGTCACCGCCTGGGTCCACCGCGCCACCGCCTGAGAACCGTCGACTGCCGTGCCGACCGCCGGACACCCTGGGACTCGAAAATTCGATTTTAATGGATAATTGGGAACCTCAAATTGATCCGTACAGAAATATGACCTTCTTTAAATAATTAAACAACATATGAATGCTAGAATTTTAGTTCAAAGGCATATTCATAATTTAAAAATGAAAACGCAGACTCCTACCTCGCTGGGTGTAGCCTGCAACTTCATGAACAGTCCATTGGAGCTGCCACCACCTTTCCAGAGAGGAGGAGGAGCTTGAGGGAGGTATCTCTATAGTCGAGAGAGCATCCGCCAGGGAGAAATTATGGGGAATAAGAAGGGTGGGGTGGTTGTGTTTAAGTAGAAAAACACAGAAACCATTGCTAGTAGGCCCCGTACTCGAACTTCGATGGGGTCGGGGTTAAGCCGCCTCTAGGGTAAAAACCACGTTCTGAGCGCAAACGTGGTCTCAAAATTTTAATCCGAGCCTCACAGAAGTTATAAAGTTCACACCCTGGGCTGCTAAATTACGAAAATGCCCCTGGTGGCATTTTTTAGAGAAGGACCGCACCCGCGAAAGTTACATCTCTCCTAGGGTAAATGGCATGCTCCGGACTCAACAGTGCCCTCAGTTTTTCAACCCGAGAAACCTGTTAGGAGTTATTCTATTTATTTAGCATGTTTAGTGTGAATGCACTTAAAATTTAATTCCAGCCACACCGGGGCTCGGAATTACATGCCGTCTGAACGCCCTGTTCTGTAATAACAATTAGAAAATTTCAAAGACTTACAGGCTCAAAACTCAGGTTCTTATAGTAGTGACATTAAATTATTCCTCTATGGGTACCTTTTCCTTTTATTATATATTGATATTGGACTTCAGCAAAGGCTGCCTAATTCCATCGAGGAAGATGCCTAGAGGATCACACATTTAGTGCATCCCTTGATCTCTATTAAATAATATTTTTATTTAATAGGAGAAATAGATATTTTTCATAAGATTGAGAAATAATATTTATTCAGAATTTACCAATCACATTTATTTAGTCTCTAATAATCGGTGAGTTGAATATTTAAATAAATATTTATTCACCCTGCCATCAAATAAAGTATTAGTTATCCCTTGTTTAATTTATAATTAAATAAATAATATTTATTTAGTTATGTGAATATTAAATAAAAATTTACCCAAAATATTGTGAATATAGTATTTATTTATATATTAATTGAATAATAAAGCTTATTATTCAAAGTTCAGTAAATATCAAGGAAGGTTGCTGGGCTAGTTAACCACCCAATAACTGAAATGATATACTATATATCACATAAATAAATATTAAATTATTTATTGATATTTATATTATCAATGAGACATGAACGCATTAAATAAATAATAATATTATTATTATTAGATGTGGGGTTAGCGAAGGGTTAATAGATTAGGTAAGGGGCTATGTGTAATTATTAATTATCTAACATAGATTTATATATAACTAGTTATATTATCTCTGGTGAGGTGTGTGAATTATTTGGTCATGTACACTATTTCTCTGATCTAGATAATTATCTCTACAAGGAACATCTCTAGGGATTCTACCAAGAACAAGAGAATTTATCCCCATTTTCCCTCCCTATAAAGATTGAGATAACAATTGAGAGAAAATCATCAAGTCCAATGGATTGTGTTGTGATCAAGATGGAAAACACAAGACAAACAGATCATCCATGATAGCACTTGATGTTCTGTCAACATTAATTCGAGATCATGGTGTATAAGTGGATTATCACTAAAGGGATTATACAAAGGATCTTTTCATCGCAAAGATGATATATTTTTTGGTTTTATTAATCAATATATACACCAAATAAAGGACTCATGGATAAGGTATTTTCTTATTATTAAATTAATTATAAATTAAATATAAATATCATCTCTTTGGTTATATGATTATTTCATTACGGTATTCTGATATATTCATGATACATGTCATTATTAAACATGTTCTAATGGTTTATTCCCTATATCCAATGAAAAACCATCCTTGGTAATTGATTAGACCAACTTTACCTATGCTCGAAACCTTCAAGTGGTATTAGAAGGGTAATGTTCAAATTTACAATTATTTAATTTTTTTGATTATAATACACATTTGTTTTAAGTTTTTAATTTCTATTATATTCATTATTTTAATCCAAAATTAGATATAACTTCTTAGTTCACCTTCATATAACCAAAAAAAGTATGAACAAATAAATAACATATGAAGAACCCATCTGGAGGTGCCATAGATTCTGGATAGACAATATGGGACTACATGGTGTGTAACTGAAATTTATACACTGTGTACCAAGACTGACCAGACCAGGTCAATCCGCCCAATACATCACTGGTCATGTTGGGATTATATCATGTCATAATAAGTCACATGTTGACAGATACTAATGGACAAATAGTTTTTTAGATTTCATACTGTGTAGTCCTACAAGGATAACCTTGTGAATTTCATGGAAACTACATGGTTAAATACACACAATGTATTTATTACATGTTGTATAAGTAACTAATTATGATAATCATAGGCCATATGAAATCACACGGTGTGTAGTTGGGGAACAATCTATGTAATCCATAAGTGTTAGCTCAAATTACATAGTGATACCCAGGGCATGTTTCATAGATATCCACATAACACGATACATGATGTGTATCCCGCTTTACATTCTGTTTAACCCTTACCAATTTACACAACATAAATGCCATGATCGGTTGTATAACACATAATTAATTTACATGAAGATAAAATTTATTGTAACAATAGACCAAACTACATAGTTTGTAGCTAACACAAAGGTCATGTGATTAGGTATAAAAAATATATAATGACTAATTATTTCTGTGTTAAATTAAAAACTACATACTGTGTATAGTCATTATTGAATTCATGTACTCCACATGAATTAAAAGTGATAAAAACCATGTAAATTAATACATGTTCATGTTTCATTAATTGGAATTTCAGTTTGTGTAATTACATGACATGCAGTGTACTCTAGATGTTATGTGAGTGTACAGTATGTGGTGATGACCATGACGGGTAGTTCATACGAGTACAAAACACAGTTCTTATAATTAGAGTCCCTATACTAAATTTATTTTAAATAAAATTGATTTATTAAATTTTTTAAAATTGTAGTATATGAAAATATATGTGACTTTTTGGATAGAAATTAAGTAAAAATGAATGAATAAATTAATAATATAACTAATTTATTAATTAAGGTAAATTATCTTAATAAAGACTGATTAAAATAAATTCTATATAGTTATATTAAATATATATTCATTGTATCTATGTGACTAATCATGGGTATGATTAAAAAATGTATCTTTTATATTTCAATTTAATTTTATATGTTTTCATGGTTTTTTATATTGGATATTGTTTTATCTAATTAAACATAAAGTTCTACAAGTCATCTCTCTGATAGTTACTATATAGAACATTTATATCCATGGTTTATTTTATGTATCCCATACCCTAGGATACCCACACTAGTGAGTGAGTAAATTATGTAAATCATGGAACTCTAAGGAGAGGAGGTGGTTTAGAATTTGAGATTAGGTGAAACCAACCCATAATACACTGTGTCCGATGTTAGAATGATGAAACTTGATCCAATACCAACTCAAAGAGTTTTTCTCCTAGGGTCATAAATTTGTTTATCACCCGCATGATAAATCAACCATTAGAAATTTAATGATCAAATTATTTATTTATTTTAAGTTTCAAAGTACATGGTTATGTATTTTACATGATGCATGTTTATATAATGTTAAATTTGATCATATCAACTAAATAAGGTAATAATACATGAAATATAAAGTAAAATAAATTAATTATACATACACAATTTTATCATAACATGGTTAATTAATTATGGAAAATCCATATAATATTCACATGTCATGTAAATGTTTAATTAGATAAATTTATGAATAATAAATAAAATACCTCAAGTAAATATTAAGGTATAAAATCCTTACATTACCTAATTAAAAATATAACCATAGAATTAAGTATTGGTATGCCCCTCATAAGGATTCTTAATTTTATCATGGATTTCTTATGAAGTTTTTTGGTTGAATTAACCAATTAGGCATCAAGAGAAGGGTCCCTCACTAATCTTGATGTAACTTGGAGGTAAGTTTCAATGAAATATAAGTAGGGTATTTTGGATTTTAGAGTCCACTAAATGGATCAAGGATATTCAATGCCATATTTGGAAATACCCACCTACTTAAATATCCTTGTGTAACTAACTAGGACATCACTTGGGTTGTGAGAAGTGAAATATAGATTATTTTCACTAGAATTTCCACACAATAGTGCATTCCAAGTCCAATGGTAAGGGTTATTTAGACTTGATAACATATTGGGAGAATAATAAGATAATTAAATTTATTTCATTTAACATATTTTTGTAATCAAGATAAAATTTTAAATATCACTTTATTTTATTATAGAAAAACCAAAATCTCGTCGATATCCCTGCGATCTATAATCGAGAAAGACAAAAATAGTACAAAACATATTTATTATTATGATTTTTTTCATCAGTTATGATTACGAAATGTATAACTTTTTTACACCAATGTTTTCATGTTAGTTATTAGATAGAAAACCTTGGATTTCAATTTGTTATGTTAGTTATATTATAACCAATGTAAAAAACATTGTTTATATTCATTATAAAATAATCAAAGTTGAAAACCTTCAAAAAAAGTATTCGAAAATAATATTTTATTTTAGTCATCTTGTCCTACATTATCACTTGATATGGACCCTAATCTATCTTCATTAAAAACTTTCGTTCCCCAAATAGCTTGTTCTTCCTCATCATCATTGTTCTCTTCACTGACCATTCTATTGATCATAATCTCCATCACTACCACATTATCCTATTTGTTGCTATTATTTTCTACTATCTTTTCCTTCTGATACAACCTATCTTCATTTTTTGTGTTTTTGGAATTTTATTCGCTCCTAATTTTAGTTTTTTCCAACATTTTAAGAATATTTTACCTAAATTATTTTCATTTTAAGCCTGTTTCATGATTTTCTAGACATTATAGAGTAGAATGATTTTCTATGAAGCATTATAATGCGAAGAAGATATTATGAATGACACGGTCACTATGAAATATTGTAATATAGAACATTGTAAAACATTATCCTTATGTTTGTTATAAGTGAATAAAATAATATTCATAACACTATCATTGGACTTTTGTTTGTTATATGGTAGAATGTTTCTATATGAAACATTATTAAACAATTCCATTTAATTAATAAAACTACCACTTTATTATTTTATATTTTCTTATATTTTCTTTAGTATATAAAAAATCACTCATCAATTATTATATTTTAATTAAAAAAATTCCATGTATATTATTTTTGAATATGTTAAAACAATAAAACATTTATCAACAATCAGAAATCATTTGGTCATTTATGTAACGTTATATATATATATATATATATATATATATTAAGTAATCATTAGATATAGAAATAGAAAAATTCATAATAAAAATAATGAAAAATTGTGTTTTTCTCGTGGTCAATCTTTTAAATTCTATCATAATATTTTTACCTTTATAGCATTATTATTTTTGAATTATAATTTTTATGATTTTTGTTTGTTTTTACTTTTATTTGTGAAATATTTTACATTTCCTTATTTTGATTATTTATTATAAAAATAAATTTAAAATTAAATTTCAATATACAATAACATGTAAAATATACTTCAATTTTGTAATAGGTTATAATGATTTTTAGTTGGATTAATTTAAGGTGAATAAGTGATGAATATGGAGAATGAGGTGATGCTTTTATGGAATTTTACAAATAAAATGTTTCAAAAAATGACCTATTTTTTTATCCATATTTGAAATGTTTAGATATGTAATGGTTATAAATTTGAAAAATTAAAGATCATTTAATTTTTTGTGGTTTTAATCGATGTTAGATCCCTTGTATTTGTCCTCCTAAAACTGGGAAAAATTCAAAATCAATAAATGATGAGTATTTTCCAGATGAGAAGTCATATCAAAATGAAGAAATAATTTTTGATATTGAAGTAAGGATACTAAAAAACCGTTGTTGATAAATCACTAATATAATGATTCTAAAAAATATAACCAAGTTGTATGAAATGTATGGTTTTATTAGTAGTGTTAAGATTTATTATCTCGAAGGATGAAAAAATGGATAGAGAAACAAGAGTTTTACAGAGAGTCTATAGTAGTTAGAAGACATACTTCCTAAAGACAATGGTCTTTTATAATCACATTATAATGAAAATAAAATATTATAAAGGATGGATTTGGGGTATAATAAATTTAATTACAACCCAAATAATTATGTTTTATATAGGAAAGAATATGAAGGTATGTTAGTGTTATCTAAATATAATAAATCATAGTATAAATTGAAATAAAATTCATAGGTTTAAATAGAAGATACTAAGACTTTTACTCAATAAAATCGGTATCTTCCTATAATTACTCATTTAAAACATTTATTTAAAAATAAAAATAATGGAAAACGGTTAATATGACTTTCAGATGCGTGAATATTTGATGTAAAATTATATCATCTATCAAATTTTCTAAAGTGGAATAAAATTGAGTAATAGTTTCATACCTTTGGAAATAATGTTTTAAATTTGATACTTGTACTATGTATTGATGAAATGAATCCATATAATATCCTTTCTAGAAAATATAGTTCCTGAACTATTTTATTGGTAATTTATAACTCATATCCTATTTTTGTATGAAATAGAAATATATCATGTTGAATGTAATTATTTCTAGAAAAAATCATTCTGGAAATAATATTAATTATTTTTCTGCCAATAATGGATGATTTGAAATATTAATGGGAGGAAGGTATCAATGTTTTTGATTCATATAGAATGTAATGTTTTCAATTTCAAGCAATGAATAGGTTCACTATTCATGACTTCCCAAAATATGATTTTTTTTATACAATGTTAATGGGCATAAATATTTTCAAATTTTTAAATATGGGATTTCATATCATCAACAAAAATATGGGATAAAAATAGTATAAATGTGTCATAAAATGTTTTTTCTAAGAATATCTCTTATCTAAGATTAAAAAAATAATTCAATGACTACCATAGATTTTTTATTGCTCCAAAATCTTTCTCAACCAATAAATATTTTTAGTGGGTGAAAATATATGTTTCATTCAGAAAGACAAAAAAATAAATCAATGAGAAAAATATATCTAAGAAATGATCATTATTTTTGTGCTTCCCCAAATATCCCGAATAAATTATTTTTATTAATTTTTGATAACCCACCTTTCAAAGGATGAGAGAAAACCCTTAAAAGTTCCATAGGCTTAGAGATTACATGACTAGTAGGTCTTATAAGAAATATCTTGAGTATAACCACATGGAACTGCTCCTCCCCAGCTTCTACATCATGATATCAGCTCTCCACCTTTGCATGGTCATTCAGCTAGACTTCCTATAAAAGCATAGGCTAGTCCTGATAAAATTTCCATACCCTCCCTTTCTTCCCCAAATGTTAGATTCTTCTCTAGTGAATATACCTACTCTAAATCGACATCTAGAGTCTTCTCCTTTTATAGTATTCTTGGTCCATTAAGCACAATTTCATGTGGCCCGAAAGTCTTGAGGTGGCCCAATGTTCTTGAAGTGGCCCGAAGGCCTTACCGACCCAAAGGCCTTGAGAGGCCTGTAGGCCTTGAAGGACCTAAGGACCAAATTGGTGCCATGAAAGCCTAAAAAGATGAATAGTTTTAGGTTCTAAAGTACCAAATAGTTCCTGCTACAATACTTCTATAGTAACCCACAAATATGTCTCCAATGTAATTTGAGCTCAGGTTTCATAGAGATATAATGAGGTTAAAAATAACATTGATTTCATACATGTTGAGAATAATATATATGATAGTTTAATTGGAGCATTGCTAGATATTAAAGGAAATATTTAGGATGTGTTGAATGAAAGATTAATCTTACTGTCAATGGGAATATGTTAGGAGTTATCTCCCACTCCTAAAGGAAGATGAACATACCTTCCCCTGTCTATTCATATATTATCCAAGGGGGATAAAATTAGTTTTCTCCACTACCTCCATGTTATTAAATTTGCATAGAATTATTTAATTTTTTTACATTAAAATATTTGATGTTAACGGGAATAAAATATCATATTTTTCATGTCATGATGAAAAAATATTACCAGTTTCATTGTATCAGATACAACCCATATGTTTTAGAATGAATATCATAATCATGTGTTTTATTAAATTCCATTTGGAACAAAGTGATTGATCTGAATGAATTGAACAATTTAGATAATAATAATTTTTATATACCAAATCAACTAGAAAAAAACGTTCAAAAACTTTTTTTTAATATCATGGTGCATTTAATGGTAAATTTGGTTTCAAAAGTAAATATATGATGTCTTGTATATCTACATTTGATGAATACTTTTTAAATGTATGGGAATGTATTGAGGGGATATTTTAAGAATCTATATCGAAAATAATCATCCACTATTGATAAGTATATTTCTTAGGAGGTTTCATAGTTTTGTATTAGATAATTATATCTAGTGCATCACATAGTTTTCTTACATATCACCATAAAAGAATTAGTTTTGGTGAAAAGTAGATCCATAGTTTGAAAGTGAAATCAATGAATGGTGAAAAAATAAACAAGGTACGTTTATATAACTAGAATAATATATATGATGATCATATATATATCACATTAAATATTTATGTGTTAAAATAGTGTTATCTAAAGACTAAAGATATTTAGATTTTGAATGATCATAACAATTTTTTTTACCATGGATTAAAGAGACTGTTCATGGTGGATTATAAGAATCATAAATATTTTGATGGTTAGTTAGTGGACCAAAATTAATATAATAACATGGTTAGAGTATGAAATTAATATAAATATATATATTTTATACCAAAGATATGGAAAAAAGTGAAGTTTAGAATAATATTGTCTTGGTGTTAGTAGAGTTAATGCCTTTTTCATGTGTAAAATAAAAAAACCTAATCTTTGAATCAAGTGTATATTACAGAGTCATTGAATAAATAAAGGAGGTTAGTCATTTTAAATTTTAAGTTATTACATTTAATTTAAAATGTTTTATTAGTAAAAATGGTGTTAAACATGATGAATTCTGTGTGACACTAGTAAACCTAAATAGATTTTAATACACATATGATACTTTTATCATGGAAACAAATGAAAATTAATCTTTTTATGTTATTAATACATAAAAAATAGTGGTATTTTATTTTTCAAGGAAATAATGTATTTTTTCTATTAAAAACTTGATGATGATAATGATTTACGCAGGATAACTTCTTCTATGGACAGATTATTAGAGAATATTGATGACCACATCACAAACATGGATTTTTTCTATACAAAACATTCAAGATGAAGGAATGTGAGAAAAAATTAATTTATTAATATTCTAATATTATAGGTAATATATATTTATTTCTTGTTTACATTTTAAATTTTATAAAATATTATACATATATTTTTAATTTTAAAAATATTTTTAAAAATATTATAATATTTTTTATTTTTTTAACTTTGTTTTTATCATTTTTAAATTATTAAACTTTATATGTAATTGTTTGATTTGTATAAATTTATACATAGCATTGTTTTCTTTTTAACATATTATTTTATGTTTCATAAATTTATCCATATTTTTTTTAACATTGTTGGTAACTACTCTGAAAAGTATGATAGACAGTGGTTTGAATTATATTTCATTATTTTCTTAGTATCATTTTAAATTTTTTATTAAATTTTATGTGTAATAGTAGTATTTTTATAATATTTAACTTAATTTTTTTTCATCCATTTATATCATTTCAACTCTCATTAACATTTTCTATTTTTAGCATCTTAGTAAACTAGTATACCAAATTAGAATGAAAATTTATTTAATTTAGTTTAGTTTTTATTAAATACATTCTCAATTTTTATTTAATTTTAAATGTAATAGCTGGATTTTAATATATTTTTACTAATTGAGAAGTTTAATTGGAGGATATTTTTAGATCAAACAGTGGATTCATGTTGAGATTTTGGGGAGGATTGTGCATATTTCTGCTAAGCAGACTACAAATCATTCTATATTGAATTATTTCACATCCACATGGAAAATGATGGCTTCTAGGGTCATTAAATGTGGTATTACACATTTTTAAAATTTATCAATTTCCCATAGTCAGGACTGAAGGATATATTTTGAGTTTTATGATAATAGTGACCCTAAGGGTCCAAATTCATAGAAATAAGAATTTTTTTCAATGAAATCTTAGGTAAAAATTAGAATTTTGATTTGAGATTGAATAACTATCGACAAAATGACACTCTCTCAGTTATAGGAGAAAATTTTGGTAAGCCATTTATTATTATTTTACTAATTATGAAATTTTTATAATTGTATATGTCTTTTCCTTCTTATCAGATGACATTTGATATGCCTAACCCTATATATGTTAGGAAGAAATGTTTATCTTTAGATACTAGGATATGATGGGATTTTATAACAACCCTCATATTAGATTTCATCTTAAGGATAAGAAAAAATGAAAATTCATGTTATATATATATCATTTTCTAGATGATAATACATGGAAGTGGTTTGTTGAAATTATATTACAACAATTATTTTATCTAAGTAAAATTTCAGCCTTTAGAAGTCTATTTTTTTGTATAATATTGATCATATTAATGATTTTTAGACTTTTATTTGTAAAAAAATAAGATATTTATTCAGAATATCCAATAAAAAAATGTATACCCTCATGATTTGTCTTGTGGAGGTTATATATTATTGGAAGAACAAATGATTCTTGAGAATTTCAATTTTTTTGAGTTATGTGTTTATGCCCCATAATGTTAACCCTCCTCCTCCCTAAGCTAGAAATGAAAAATGGAAGAGGGATTGAATGAGAAAAAAGTGAATATATCTTATAAAAGAGTCAAGGGATGTAACTAAGAGTTATGTACAGTGTTATTTAAGTTATTTAAACTTTATATATTTTGATTCATTAATTAATCTTTCAAATATTTTATACAAGAATCCCTTTCTGAGAAGATCACAGTGGGTTCCATCATACTTGAGGATAGGAGGTAATTTTTAGCTACTACATTGGGAAATCCAAAACATCCTGATTGGGTATTGTAACATCCCAGACCTAGATTCCACCCGAAATGTTGAATATGATAAATGTATCTAGAATGAATACAAAGCATTATAGGGAAATAAAATATAGTATAGATGTCTAGAAAAGAAAAAAAGGAAAAAACTGTATCCCATTAGTATCACAAGCCTCAGTTTGGTCTTGTTCTCCCTTTCTCCATATCCATAGTCATGAACCTATACCAAGGAACTTTCCCCTATAATTACATGTAACCATATAATATATTTGGGTCCCTGAGGGTTCCCAAACAGGGTGTGAGATAAACATCCCAGTAGGAAACCACCTACTGGTCTATACAGTTCTAACAAAAATATGTAAGACGATAACAAGTGTAAGTAAAGAAGTAACGTAAAAGTGTGTATGCCCATGTAGTAAGTCTACTGAAATCATAAGGCCAACAACCCCTCAAGGATACATGTAATAGAGCCAGATCCTAACAAGGGTTATATTAACATGTAAAAAAAGTGTAAAAGCTTAGCCGTAGAACCATCCATATCAAATAACAAATGGGAACACCATATAAAGAAGTGTATAATCCCATAGCCACACTATTTAGTGAAGTATTGACCATAAGGGCTGATTCCATGGTGTCATGTACCAGGGAATCCATGAAATAAATCATGAAAACAAAGGGCTAGATCCAAGGAACTCATCCAAGGAATCTAAATATTGTCCCACAGGTGTCCCAGTGGAATCATGGTCTAGGAACTGGTTGGAGTCCTAGGATCATGTGTACTGACATGTCCTATGCGAGTCGAAGAAATCTGGATCCACTGGGTAGAAAGGCTTGAGGAATCCCATGGAAATAAGAACCAATGGGCAGAGTCAACCCAAGGCATCCACTACCACATTCTACATCCACAGATATTAGTCCATGACATCTATCAAACTATACATTCAATTCACACAATTTTAATAATAAACACCATGTCATTATAGCCACTCATATAATCAAGCACAAGATATGAGAATACCCACTCATACATTCCATGTTTCGTTCAAAATTACATGGGCCTACCCTCTCACATTATCCATTTATCAAATACATATAATAAAAAAGGCATGTCATAATATGATTTCACAAGGTTCAAAGTCAATACATCTATTAGGAAAACTATTCAATTTCATTTATGCATCAACCAGATTCCTTTAACTAGTCAAGCACATGCACACACCCCTCGGGCAATTTAAACAGGAATAAACAATTTATTTTCTTAAGGCGCATGCCACATGTGACTTTGAATCAAGAAACAGGTGTCAAAACACCTAAACAGAACCTACATGCATCCTCACTAGGTTTGACTAAGCCTATTACGAGAATATCTCTCAAAAAATTGGGCCGTAGCGGAATGTCCGATGAGCAGAATGTAGGCCGAATGGCTGAAAAGTACTAGAAAAGTCGAGGAAAAGCATAGTACATATAAAAAATCTTAGTAGTAGAGATCTTGTCTACTATCAAGTCCTGATTTATCTAGGTTTAGGAGAAATATGATGAACGAATGAAGAACAAAATATTAGGGTATATGAGCCTAAAATGAAATAGTATAATCGTTGTTCTGAATAAAAAAGAATGACTAAAAAGGAATGTATTCCTTATGCATAATGATCCAATGATATGATCCATAGTCAAAATGGAGATTGGAAAAGGAAATGGGATCACAACCTAGCTTAGCCGCCAAAAGGGAGAGCTCCATGCTAAGGGCTACTATTCGATTTAAGGAAAACACAAAATGGGTTAAAAAATAAATTTTATTTTTAATTAAAATTTAAAAAAACACCCACCAGGATTGAATGGTTTACCCACACCATTTCCAAAACCATATGGAAATCGTGAACAAAACACTATCACCAAGGAAAACATCTCACGATTACTTGACATAGTATGAATAACCATGTAGTATCTCTCTGTTAAAAACCTGCAACATTTCAGACTTCCCGCATGGTTGTGCGGCCTTAACCACACAATTTCTGAAATTATGAAAAATCTACTTCCTTCTCTCGCACAGTTAGTCTAACTGTGTAACCTAACCCGCATGGTTTCTCCTAATCATGTGTTAGGCCTTAACCACCTCTAAAAACTGGATTTGGACTCTAAAAAAGTGCCGAAAAGATCTAAAAAACTTGTGACAAAAAGGGTTACATATTTAATGCCATAACAAGGCATTTAAACAGAAAACAAAGGATTTGTACCTCATAATAAAACCTATATTTTTAAAATATTCTCCACTTATAGTAATTCGCCCCTAAATTTCTCTCCAAACGGTGGTCATGATTTGTCTAAGAACAACTCTAGCCACTAATCATGTACGTCGGCCTCTAGCTCCCATGTATTTTCCTGTAAACAGCTGTGATTCCATAGCACCCATACTATAGAAACTCGAAAAACCCAAGCTTGATGTACATGGACATTATATTTCTTTTGGGGAATAATTAATACATTACAAAAATATAAGCCCAATGACCATATTAGTTTACTGTCTTTGTAAATTTGGAACATAATCTTCTAACTTGGTGGATGATCTTCAATATCTCTCATAAAAATATTCCCCTTTTGTTTTTCGACCTAAAACCTTTATTTATATCATGGGTAAATGAAAACATAAAAAGGGTGACCTCAAATGCTCAGTCAGGGTAAACATGGAGAACATAAAAAAACCATAAACATAAGAATGTAAAAACATGAACATAAAGTTTAAATATCAAAATATTGAGTCATGAAATAAATCATGGCAGTACGTAAGGTACAGATCAAAAAATAACATTAACCATGATAAAATAGTATTTGAATAAAACAAGAAACTACGAAAAATAAATAAACACATAATATGATTTCTTTAGAAGCTAAGGCATTGTTGTCAAGAAAATCATAGTGGATAAAGTCCATTACTGAACCATGTTTAATTTCCGTTCCATCCATGTATTACTAAACTGGATTTACTTTCCTTTCCTTCCATGTATTAATGAACCAAATTTACTTTCCATTCCAACCCTATATTACTAAACTGAATTTACATTCCCTTATAATCATGTTTATATCATGAGATATAAATCATTACCCAATGAATTGGTGGGATGTATATGTCTAAATCATCTCATAATAAAATCATTGTTACATTTTCCAAAAAAACATAAATCATTCATCATAGCATAACCCATTAAATAAAATGGGTTTATTAAACATCATTCCATCTTAATCCATATGAAATAAATGGATTTAATAAAAAAAATTCCACCATAAATACAATAAAATAAAAGTAATAATATGGATAGAAACATAACCCTATGTCATCTTAGATGGAAAATAGTTTTGATAAAACACATGAACTTAATTCTTGAGGAAAATATCTGTTCCACTTCAAAAACATTTTTTTTAAAATGCCGTGCAATTTTAAAAGAAACGTATTTACTTGAAAAAAAACTTTAAATCATGTAGAGAAAGATTCATGGAAATAAGGCATTAGGAATATGTAAAATCCTTTAATTCTATATAAGATAAAAAAACATTCTTCTCATACTTTTTCTGGAAAATTCAAAAATTACCTTGTATGGAAAATGAACGAAAGATTCCTTTCATATCGTTTAATAAAAATTTACCAATGGGAAAAATTGACTTTAATAATAGTAAAATAATAGATATAATATTATATATTTAGAAAACAAGGACTTGAATGATAAATATACCCCATTAATACTTACGAATAAAAAATCTCAGATAAAAACGATATTGAAAAATTTTCCCTTACCTTAGGTCTAATTTTTTTCCGTTTTTGTTTGAAAATATTGTGCAGTGGATTTAGAAATATTATTAACTTGTAAAATTATGACAATTATATTTATGATATCATATATTATTCACTCATGACTTTATATTATTTGTTTATTTATCCATTCCATGTTAAATCAACGTTTTGGGTAATAATCATTTTATAAATCATATGTGTTTTGACTTTTTATTTTTGATCTTATTACATAGGTCATGATTTACCTACATCCAGAATTTAAAACTTGATTTATATATCATAAATATTCAGTATATAAATCTATATAATAGATATATAAATGAAATGGAAAACACCGTTCATGGAGATAGTAGGTAGTACGTACGCGTGAATGCTGTTTCCATTTTCTTATTAATTTGAAGGGAAGAAAGTAAATGAAATATTTATATAAATAAATACACTAGAATTATAATTTTATATATTTAATGATTATTTATTATATAAACTTTATAATCATTTTTGAATGGTTAATGTGGAGAATTAATCTCATCACGTCGTGGTGACGGTAGGCTGTACGTACGCACAAACGACGATATCATTCACTTAATGGTTAAATGGTATGGAGTTGTATGATTTATTAATTATAAATAATAATTATCATATTTAATTAAATATTTAAATCTGTTATACTAATCATTATACACATCCAAATTAATTATTTTTTAGTAACAAATTACACCACGACGTGGAGATGGTAAGCCGTACTTAGGCACGCATGGTGATATTGTTGTTCGTAGGATTGATAAAAGGAGGTACATGGTTGTCCCATAAATATAATAACATATCAATATATATAATAAACTGTATTTATTACTTTTTTATGGGAAAAACATAAGAATAGGAAGTATAATAAGAAAATATTTTTGAAAGAGGTGATAAAACAATTACCTCCTTTTCAATTATCTCATTTTGATTTGTAGAAAAGGTCTCCCTAAGATAGATTTGTACCAAAATTGTAGCCTCTAGAAATAAGGGATAGGTTTTGGGGGATTATTTCAGAAATATTTAGATGATCCAAGGGTATTTAAAGGTGTGTGTAAGTGGGTAGAGGTGGTGGAATTTTATAAGAGGGTGGATGGTCACTTTAGGAAAGTCATCAAATATTAATTTATTATAAATTTATTTTCAGTTTCTAATGGATATGAAGTAATTAAGTTGGAGGATAATACTAGGATATGGTGAAATACTCTCAATCAATAGGTTTTAGACATGTTTCAGTCACAAAATTATCATTATATTTTATCATTAACCATTAGTTAAAAACATCAACTCTTACCATGTATTCTTATATTTTCATAATATATGGTTACTATAGTTACTATAAAATTCCAATAAAACCTAAAGTTGATCATTAATGAGATTTTTAACATTATATAAGGAATTCAGACGAATCTAAAACTTTTAGGATAGTTATCTCATTTATTAAAATAGTATTTGTTTTAAAAACTCATTTATGTCAATTTTGACACTATTTAGTAATTGAATTGTGATAAAGTCATAAAAACTTGATTAGTTTAGAAAATAAGGAATTAAATTATCCCTAACATTCAAATTTAATCCAAAACATTTATTTATGACATAAAAATGTTCAAATTACTTTTATCTTAATATTTATAATATAATTTATTTGAATATCTCATTAATAAGTTAATCATTGCATCATCATTGTGTCAAAAATATATGTATTGATCTGATGTCAAAAATTTATTAGTAAAATACCATGAAATAGAAAATCTTTTTTTATTTACAATGACTATTTATAGTCAAATATATCATTTACATAACCCTATATTAAAAATGTACTAGTAAAAGATACATGTTTATGTTATATTTTTCTTTACTTTAAATTAAAAATTATAAAAGGTCATTATCACACCCAAGTGGCTCCACGAGGTCCTAAAATAGACCCAAGTATGATAATGGTAGGATATATCTTATAAAATAGGATTAGGAAAAATGTTATGATAGTTTCATATTATTATAATATTGTTGTTTACCTTTATTTACATGATTTTACTTTTCACCATGGTAAATAACAATAATTATTAATGTTACTATTCATAATGTCCAAAAATAAAAGGTACCTATTTAAACAAATTGGAACTTATGATTCCAAATATGGAATCCATATTTATTAATTAAAACCCACATTTGGCCAAAATTAATTTAAAATTAATTTCCGTTGTCAAAACTAGAAAGCTGGTTTTTAAGAAGTAAAAAACTATCAAAAGATTGACATGTATTTTTGTCCAATTTAAATGTGAAATTACTTCCAATGACCAAAATTGTATTAAATTATAAAAAAAATAATCCAATTATAATTTAAAACCAATTTAAGAGATAATATAACTATATAAAAATGTTAGATGAAAATGCAATTTCCAATTAAAATGCATTATTTTTCACTATTCAGTAAAATATGAATTTTATCAGAAAAATACAGAAAATTCAACCCAAGTAAATTTTTATGTCCCACTTATAAAGAGTAAGTTTATTATGTCTAATAGAACTAATAGAATTTTAAAAAACTAGATTTAAAAAGGGTTCTCCATCAAAATATGGTAAAACTGTATTTTTTTTGAAAAATACATTTTTTATTTGAAAAATTGAATTTGTTTCTTATATAACAACTAGAAAATATATAAGATAAATTTAAAACATTAAATTGAATATATTTCATATATATTTAAATAATAAATTTCATAAAAAAGTCATTTTATTATTTTTATAGACTCAAATATTTTCATTTAAATAGTTTTTTAGAAGGATGTTAATAATATTCATACCCACCATTATAATCACTAGGTTATAATATTTAGTTATCACACATAATTGGTCTTGTATGAAATTAATTGTATCAAATAACTCTCAATTGAGTGTATCAAATGTCAAGAATAGTGTTGTGTATACAACAAGCTAATACGTTGTAGCGTATAATGCAAGCTAATCTTTGTGTAGCGTACAACACAAGACATCAAATAAATTAAAAAAAATATATCTCATAAAATATAGTGGTGTTAAAATAATTGGAAGACCTTGGATAACCTTTATTCTCCTATCAATGATACAAATTGGATTCTCCTTAAAGGATGCATCAATATGAAGCTCAACCTACTCGGGCTGAAAAACGTGAGATGGGTCCGAATGGTAATGGTGTAGCTGAGATTTTTGGAAGAAATAATGCATGAATTGGTACCTCCGAGGTAACTACAAATGATATGTGAATGACCCATCTCTCTCTAGAATCTCGAATAAGCTGACATATCATGGTGAAAGTTTACCCTGTCTTCTGATCCTCCTATGTCCCAACCTCAGTGAAACATACAAGAAAACATGATCCCCAACCTCAAAATCTAGAGGTCATATACAGTGATCAGCATAATATTTCAAATGATACTATATTGTAGACATCTTCTTCTGAATCAACTATACCTGCTCATATGTCTCCTACATGAGAAGTATTCCCAGTAAAGATTCTTCACTTGACTCTAACTAGTATAGGGGAGAATGAAATGACCTACCATATAAAGCCTTATAAGGTTTCATTTGTATCATCGATTGATAACATTTACTATAGGTGAAATCAACTAGGGGAATATGCCTCTACCAAGATCCCCCAAAATCCATGATGCATTCTCTTAGCATGTCCTCCAGCACCTACATCATGTGCTCTTACTGGCTATCAGTTTGAGGGTGGTAGGTTGTGCTCAGAACCACATATGTACCCAATTCCCACTGAAAAATATATTAAAAATGAAACGTAAAGTGTGAATCCCTATCCAAAATGATTGAATGAGGGACCCCATGTAGTCATAACACATTTCAGATATACAAATTTCTAATCTCATAAACACTGAAGGTCTCCTTTATTGGCATGAATTGTGCGACCTTCAAAATCCCATCAACAATAACCCACAAAACATCATTACACCGAGGTGAACTCTGTAAACTAGTAATGAAATACATCACAACATCATACCATTTAAACATAGAAATTGGTTACTGCTATAAAATCCTGGTTGGTCACATATATTCCACCTTCACCTATTGATAGGTGTAACACCTCGTAACAAAACCCGCTACTTCTCCCTTCAAGCCCAACTACCAGTACTAACGGCGTATGTCACAATACATCTTGGTGACTCCATTGTATATTGCCAAAGCTGGAGAATAAAACCCCCACATCAACTCTTAACATATATCCACTGGAACCAAAACAAGTCCATGGATATGAAAGATCTCATACTCTCCCATCGTGGAACTAGGAGGAGGCCCCTCACCTGCCACACACTCCTGTAGAACTAGGACTTCTAAATCCAATAGCTGACTCTTCCTAAATCTATCTAGTAGGGAAGAAGTCAAAATTAAGGATAATTGAAAAGTTTTTCCCTACATTTCATGCACCTCCAAATGCATATGAAATAACAACACTATAAGCATCCACTCTCTACTAGCCTGCCTCACTACATGTACCTGAGGCCTACTACTTAATGCATCAGCCACTACATTTCCATTACCAGGTGCATAGGCAATCTTGAAGTCAAAGGACTGCAGGTAATCCACCCACCATGGTGACTCATATTCAGATTATGCTGTGTAAATATGTACTTGATTCTTTTGTGGTCTGTGTACACCACCAAACACTATCATCGTAAATATATTCTCCAATAGAGAAATGAATGAACAACTATAACTAACTTGAGATTGTGCGTAGGGTAATTCCCCTCATGTGACCTCGACTGCTGAGACCCATATTCCATGAGTCTTCCCCCCTCTATAATAACTGATCCCAAACCAATGCCTATTGCGCCACAATAAAAAACATTTCTCCTACCCTACTCTAGAAGTATCAGGATTGGGGATGATGTCGACCACCTTTCAGATCCTGAAAGGCTATCTCACAATAATCTAACCATACAAATTTCACACCTTTATTAGTCAAGATCATCAAAAGTGCTGTTAAGTATGAAAAATCCTATATGAAATGCCTTCTATAACCAGATATCCCTAATAAACTCTCTATGTAAAAAAAATTCTAAGGGTAATCCTAGAAAGGTACAACTCTCACATTCTTAGGATCCACTGATACTCCGGTCTCCGAGATGATGTGACTTAGGAAGTGAATCAGATCCATCCATAAATGGAACCTTGTGATCTTTGCATATAACAGATGCTCTCTCAGTGTATTGAAAAAAATCTCAATATGGTTGGCATAGTCATGTTGATTGTGTGAATACACCATTATATTGTCCAAAAAAACCACCACAAAAGAATACAAGTAAGGATGGAACCCCCGGTTCATTAACACCACGAAAATAGTTGGCATGTTTGTGATACCAAACTAAATAACTAGATACTCATATAACCCATACCTAATATAAAAGGATGTACAAGATATGTCTACAGGGAGAACACACACCTGCCTATATCCTAACCTCAATTCGATCTTTAAGAACACTTGAGCTCCTTGAAGATGATCGAAAATATCATATATCCGTAGTATGGGATTACAGTTTTTAACCATCAGCTGGTTCGGTTTCTGATAGTCCATGCATAGCCTATGGGTACCATATTCATTTTTCATAAAAAGGCCCGATGAACCCCACAGAGAAGTAGTGGTTATGATAAACCCCATTGCCTAAAAATCCTATAGCTACCTCTTGAGATCTTGTAACTCCATTATATCCATCCTGTAAGGAGGAATGGATAAAAGTGACACTCATGAGACTAGCTCAATAATGAAATACACCTCTCTCTCATGAGTTAACCCAAAAAATCCATTGAGAATGATGTCCCTAAATCACTCGACCCACCGGAGGAAAGTCTTCCTGACTCACTTCAAAGTCATCTAGAAACAAACTAGTGATCGGGGATGTCATCCCACCCATCCCATGATGTTCAGGTCTATCTTGGCTTGCATTGACATCCCATTCAGCCTTGTAAGTATGCACTGCACTCTATGGTGATGTGAAAGTCACCCCCGATGATAGTAGTTAACATAAGGTCGATAATCCAATTGTTAGACCATCCCAGGAATGACATCAAACCCTTACATCTCAAGGGAATAAAGATTCCAAATGAAATGGAATCCTACCACCTCAAGGGGACAATCCATAAATTGGAACACATCACCATTGGGAATCATAATGGGTGATGTTTTCTAGTTCCTAACTGGAAACCATGTCATGGGAAGCCCCAAAACAATTCTTCCTACCAAAATATATAGATACACTAGGGTAAGAAATATCACTTACCTATTCTATACCTCCATCTTCCCTCAGGTTTCTCTCTATGATTAGCACCTGATTCAGAATATCAGTGATTGAAGTCAATCCAAACATGTTTAACTACGATTTTATAGCATGTTTGAGACCATTGATAGAGCGTATCACTCCTGAAAACTCATCAATAAGAAACATAAGCACAAAAAACTACATCTCTGTAAAGCATGCTGAGTACTCTCGAACTATCATCATGCCTTACTCTAGACCTATGAACTCACTAGCCCGCTCAGTTTGTAGATTTGTAGGGCAAAATTAGTCGTAGAAGCGGGTCTAGAAGTCATCCCAACTCATATCTCGTAGCCCACAATCCTAGTTTGAAACTTCTCACCAACACTTCATTTCTCCACGTAGCTTATAAGTCTTGATCTTGACCCTCCACTCAGGAGGCATCTCCAAATTCTCAAAAATCGATAATGTGGTCTCAAGCCACATGTCTACAGCCTATGGACAGCCATCCCCAAAAAAATGTGGGAAGATGTTACTGCTATAACACTCATGTCAGCTCAGCCATAGACATGATAGGATGCAGTGCACCCTGAAAGCTCTGTCTATATCGAAAGAACCCCTCATGGACCTGTGCCTTAGCACCTATGTTCGGAACAAAATCTGGTGCTACAACTGGCGCTAAAGGGGGGTCTACCGGTATCCCGTGGCCCACCATCTCTATATTATGGTCATCACCTCCTTGGAGATGTAAAACTAGAGGTTGTTGTGGAGTCATATCCCAACAATGCAAACACACATTTTAGAGAAGAACAACATCAAAGCAGACAACTTAAAAGTGTAGGATAGTTCAAAACCCTCATAGAAACCAAGTCAAAACACAACCTTCTCCTAAAGCCAGGGGTGTCTAAGTATCAACCAACAAACCATTACATCACTCCAATCTTCCATTCCATTTCCACATTCGGGTATCCATGAAATTTCACTATGGTTTTACCAATTCTGTATCCATTAGGGCCCATAACACCTCATGAACCCAAAACATGGTTCCCATTCCAACATAGAGATATATAAAGTTCATTTTAGCATTATAATTTATTTGGTGCATCATTTCCCAATCCATAAGGTCCCATAAATCTTTTTAATTGAAAGATGTTGTCACTACTCTATCAACTGCACCAAAACTATCACAACAGTAGACACAACTATCACAAATGCTATCACAAAAACATGAAAAAATAAATGCATCCTACATGGTATGGAATAACACATGACATGTGATTTCTAACAAGTGCCTATATGATCCATGAAATGGAACACCCTCATATCATCGTGTTGCATTAGAAATAGAACCCATAATTTCATCCACAATAACAATATAATTCATATGTGTCACCCAACAGTGAAATTAATTAAACATTAATGGTCAAAATATTGAAGATAACAAGTCCATTCGAGGAAATTCGAATTTTCCCTGTACACGGGGTAGCTACTCCCAGACAAATATTATTACCAAAATCAATTTCCTTCCTATCCCGAAAAATACCCCTCTGATATCACATTGTAAGACAAAGCAGAAAATACTCCTCTGATATCACTTTGTAAGGTCCCTGAACTAGATGCCATCCGAAACGGTGCTCCGAACCCGGTTGTCCACATAATCTCAAGCGCATATCCCCAAATTCTAGAGGCTACCCACTAGCAGTGAGGGATTAAGTGAGTCAGTGGGGAGACTATTCCCTCATTACCAGAGTATCACAATAGAATTTAAATAATACAAATAGACGGAGCGAAATAAATAGTAGTCAAATGATGTAAACAGAACAAGGAAGACTAGAACATATATAAATAACCCGTAGTGTTTGATATACAGAATGGTACAGATGATACATGTATATAGATAGTAACCAAAGCATTATAGAGAAATAAAATATAGTACAAATGTCTCAAAAAGAATAAAAGGCCACAATTACAACCTGTACCAGGGTAGACTCCCCTATCATCACCTGAAACCATATAATTTTCTTGGGTCCCTATGGAGGACCAAAAAGGGTGTGAGATAAACATCCTAGTAGGAAACCACCCAATAGTCTATACAGATCTAAAAATAATATGCAATGTTCTAGAAAGTTTAATTTAAAATGTAATGTAAAATTGTGTATGCCCATAACATAATTCTATTGCAATTTTAAAACCCAACATCCCCTCATGTATACCTATAATAGATTCATCTCATAACAAGGTAAATATTAACAAGTAAAACAGTTATCATGAACTCACCATACAACCATCCATATCAAATAACCCACATCCATGCCGTATAATGAAGTGTAGAATCCCAAGGCCACACTGTATAGTGAAGTGTAGACCAGAAGAGCCAGATCCAAGGTGTCATCTATCAGGGGATCTATGTAATAAATCTAGAACATGAAGGGATATATCCATGGAATTTTTCCAAGGAATCCACATCCATTCCCTTGGGCATCCCAATGGAAACTCAGTCTAGGAATTCGTTGGAGTTCTAGGACCATGTGTACCGACATGTCCTACTCGAGTCCAAGAAAGCCTAATACATGGGGTAGAAATGCATGAGGCATACCATGGAATCAAGAACCAAGAGGAAGACTCAACCCAAGTCATCTACAATAAAGTTCCAAATCTATAAATAATATCCCGTGACATCTATCAAACTATACCTTAAATTCAAAGAATTTAAACAATTATCCCCATGTGTGTTTACCCACTCACATAATCAAGAATAATAAAAGAGTATACTCTCTCATACATTACATTTATCATCCACAATTACATGGGCCTTCCATATAAAATTATCCATTTATCAAAGTCATCTAATAAGAAAGGAATGGCATAATAAGATGTCACAAATCTAGGAGGTAGTATATCACCCAGGAAAACTATTCAATTCTATTTATTCATCAACGAGCTTCCATTAACTAATAAAGAACAAGAACACACCCCTTGGGTGGTTTGAACGTGCATAAGTAGGTTATATCCTTAAGTCATACCCCAAAAGTGACCTTGAATCAAGAAACGAGTGTCAACACACCTAAACAGAACCTACATGCATCTTCACTAGGTCTAACTAATCCTACTATAGGTAGCTCACTCAGAAAATGGGGCCTTACTGGAAATTCAGACAAGAAACATATACAACGAATGACTATAATCACTAGAAAAGCCGAGTAAAAGAATATAACACCTACCTCTGCTTGATAGTAGAGAGCTCTTACAGTATCATGTCCCCATTCATGCGGGTTTAAGAGAAATCTAAAGAATAGATGAATAATGGAATATTAGGGCATATGAGCCTAAAATCAAATAGTGCAATCGTTGTTCCATAGAATCAAGAACAGATAAAAAGGAATTTAGGCCATACCAATACAAATCCTATGATTTGATCCACAATCAAAATGGAGATCAGATAATGAAATAGGATCAAAACCTATCCTAGCTGCCAAAAGGGAGAGCTCCATGGTGAGGGATACTATTATATTGTTGGAAAATCCAAAATCAGTTTAAAATGAAATTTTAATTTTAATTAAAAAAAACACCCAGAAAGATTTTATGGCTTACCCCAATGATTTTCCAAAAAATGTGGAAACCATTCATAGCTAACTATATCCAATGGTCACATCACACGGTTACTTTACACGGTCTGAATAACCGTGCAGTAAACGTGAGGTATCTCTCTATCAAATGTCTATAGTATTTCAGACTTACCGAACGGTTTCCAAAACCATGTGGAAGATACTAGCTCCTCCTACATGGTTAGTCCAACTATTTAGTATACCCCACACAGTTTCTCTTAATCATGAGCCATTACTTAAACACCCCTAAAATATAGCTTCTGACTCTGAACGAGCCCCAGAAACTTCCGAAACACCTGCGATAAAAAGGGGTACAAACGTAGGGCCAAAACAAGGAATTTAAATTGAAAAGAAAGTGAACTTTATATTTTATGAAAATGGATGATCTTATAGGTATTAGGATACATGGTGTGTGTATTAGTCATGCAAAAATTTTGGTTACTCTGTAGCTTCTTCGATGGATGATAAATTCAAAGGAAAAATAAAATCTTTAAAATCTAATTTCTAAGAGATGGGTGAGATGATGAAGGATAAGATTAGAGATTTAGTATAGTCATTATTTAAAGACATATAAATATAGTTCTAGGATTAATATCCCACTCCTCCAAATTCTTATACATATCTCACTCCTCCTACTTCGCTTTCATATCCAACTCCTACACCTCCTCATCCATAGCTTCCAATATACTATGAGTTATTTTTTAAGGATTCCCAATATCATATTCTTATATATGGGATTATATATTATATTGGATATACCATACATCATAATTATATGGATATGGACCATTTTTGGGTTACATTATATGACATTATGGAGAAATCAACATGATAAACATTTACTTCAGATGAGGTTACTATAGTTGGAAAAAGTATTATCCATTTTTTAATATTTCCATCTCTACTTGTCCTTAAAATTACAATGGAGGTATGTATAGTCTATATTTTTTATTTCACATTGGAGATAAATTTTTATCACTTTAATATATATATATATATAATAGTAATAATTTAAAGGTAAATACATACTATACAGTCAACAAAAAGTTCAAATCACTATGACTTCATATACTACTTATTATAGATATTATAGATTATAAAAATATTCATATTTATAATTGAAAGTTTACAAGATTCCAAAGGATGTTGAAATTTATGGGTGTAATTTTACTATGATGATTTTAAAGAGAGATATAATGGATCTTGAAAATGAATATTTTTTAAAAATTAATGTGATGCAGTTTTTTTATATAATTTGATTACCATATGTATTTAATTTTTTTTAGTTTTACTAAATTTAATAATTTTGTTCATTTAATAATAGGTATCATTATACGATTTTTATTCAATATGATATGACCTCAGTATATATATTTTTGACTCACAATTTATTTCACCATTAATGAATACAATGAAAGATATTTAATAATCCATATAAATTTTTGAAATAATTAAAATTAATTTAATTAATTATTTGATTCTTCCTTATCTTTAAGGGTATGAAACATTTATTTATTAATGAGTTATTTCCATAAACTAAATAACCAATATTATTATTTTTTTGTATATTATTATTCATTGGATGTTGTGTATTTTTATCTAAAAGACAAGGCAACTTTCTGATTATGTTCTATACATGGTGATGTACAATAAAATTTTAATGAAGTATTAACCCCATAAGTTGGATTATTTTAAAACAATTATATTATAATTACTTTTAATTTTATTTTATTAATATCATTTTCAAACATGTAATGGAATTGATTTAGAGAGAAAACATAAAAGTGGAAACAAAATACCTAATATGAATTTATAAAGTTTAATTCTTATATAAAGTTACTACATATTTGATAAAAGTACTCAAAATGTTCTTTTGAATTTCCTTTTTTGAAATAGAAATTTTATTATCAATAAGGACTAAATGAATATACATATTATGTTCACAGATTTATGTTTGAAAAAATTTGGAAAGCTATCATTAAAAATTCAGAAAGTTATAGTTTATTATAAACTTTTCAATATTTATCATATAATTATATTTATAATACATTTTAAGTTATTTCCATTAAATTTTTAATATTTTAATGACCCTCTCCCTTACTCTGATAAAGAGCTTAATTACTTTCAAGGAGTATGGGTGAATTATTTCAAAGGGTTTTTAGGGTTTTATTTTTGTTGTAATGTATATTTTGAAGTTTGATTTTGAAATTATAAAGTTAAAATGATTTGAAAAAGGTGAGATGCAATTCTTTGGTATTACACTATATTTGTGTTGATATTTTCTGGTTCAGTTTGTGTTGTTTTTTGTTTTTTCTATTGTTATAGTACTATTGGGGGCCTGTATTTTTTTAAATAATTTTTTTTACTTTTTTTATTTTTTAATCGACATTAAAAATTGAATGAAATTAATTTTTCCGGTCCTTTATTATATAAAAAATGATAAAAGTAAATTTTCACACTGGGTTTTTAATAATTGAAGTGATAAATATTCTTTCACAACAGGTATACAATTTTCGAACTAAAATGACCTTAATATTCTAGAATTTATTCAAATTTTCTATGATTTTTTATTTTATAACCATTATGAAATTATTTTTTCACCTTAGTTAAAAATAATTGACATGAAATACCCTATTTTCAACTTCATTTTCAATAACATCACTATTTAACGACTTTAAAGACAAAAAAATTGACGTTGAAAAATATTTTTTTTAGTAATGAAACCTATTCTCTGGTAGTAACTTACTAGAGTGCTACATGCTCTTTTCCATTGTACTATGATAGGAACAAATTTTTTACATACCTGAGCCCCTAATTCATTCTCTTCTTTTCAGGTAGGTGAGTGAATATTATCTTTCTATATACTTAGAAATCATGGTTTGTGTAATAGATGTCTGGGGTTTCATGATATCATCCATGAACTCTCAAGAGAACATGTATTCATATAGAATTATCAAGAATATTCATGATATTTATTAGTATAGATCTATATAGAAGAATATTGGGAACTCTGTGGAACTCTCTGCATGAAATTTTGGAAAGGGTACACTGGATGGACCTCATGTGATCAAAATGATTAGCTATATTGAGCATCTACGCATTCTAGGGTTTAATCTTACTAATGAAGTGTTCATCGATATCATACTTATTTCACTCCCTCAGATCTTCTCTATATTTATTGTAAATTTTAATATGAACAAACTGTATAAGTATCTCTCAGATCTAGTATGCTTTTCCAGTTTGGTAAGGGCATGCTACATGTGAAACCTTTTGTTCGTATTATAAACAAGAGTTATATAAATCCAAAAGTCCCATAGATGGCCACTAATTCTAAAGATGTTTCAGAATACCCTTCCAAGAAGAGGACGATTAAGGGGTTAGCCAAAAAACATGATGTCATCTGTTTTACATGTGGCAATAAGTTCCACTGGAAGAATAACTGCAACATTGAAATTAGGTAAGGGGAAGCTTAATGTGTGTTTTTTATCATGTAAAATTTATTTATTTATAAAAATTAGGTATTATATTAAGATTATGGTGCTCAAATTTGTATCCAATAATATGAACTATGTATATTTAGAAGCGTTTAATGTGGTGAGGTGGATCTATAAACCACTTATAGAATTAGAATCACTACCGTAGCTATTAGATACTGCCGTCTCACATTACTGATATGATTGATCTTGGGTTCGAAGAAATTTTATTATGTACCTACAATTACCAAAAACATTATTTCTATATTCATCATTGATATACATGGTTTTATATTAACATTTGGAAATAAAAATTACTATTTTTACAAATATATCATGTGTTATAGTAAGACACATTTAAATAATTATCTTCATGTGTTTGAATATGAAAAAAATTATTGGAAACTGATAATGAATCTAGTTAACAAGTCTTACATCACAACCGACCATGGTATCACCATATTAGTTATGTAAACAATTTTAGATTTACTAAATTGTATCAATATTGATATTTGGATTCATTCAAAATAAAAACTATTTATATGTTATGATTTTTTCAAGAAAAAAATAACCAAATACCAATTTTGTGGTAAGGGTGAAATGGCCATAGTGCTTATTGAATTGGTTCATACAGATACGTGTTTACTATTTCCTGTTCAAATAAGTGGTGGAAACTCATACTTCATAAATATTATTGATGAATTTAGTATATATTTTTGTGTTTACTTAAGGATGTATATGTAAGTTTCTTTTATTAAATTCAAAGAATATAATAATGAATTTTATAATCAACTTGGAAGAAGATATATAAACTTCTCTCGGACCATGGAATAGAATATCTAATCTAAGATTTTATTTAAAAAATACGGGAGTTTTGGTTATTATCCGAAATCAAACCTTTTTTACACTACAGAGGTATTATGTAAGTGATAGGAGGAACCATGTATATATCTATATGGTGTTATCAATGTTAAGTCATGCAATTATTCCATTATAATTTTAGGGATAAAAATTATAGAATAAAACATACACACTAAATCATGTACCTACTAAAGAAAAAAATATAATTCCATACATACTTTAGCATGGAAGGAAATCTTTATTTTCTAAATTATGTGCATGGGGATACAAAGCATTTTTTAAATCCACTTCAGGTGATAAACATCCACCCCTAGGAAAAAGTGTATCATTATAGGATATCCTAAAGAAACAAGGGGATATTAACTATAAGTCCCCTTAGATAAAAAGTTAATAGTGGAAATACATTCCATGTTTCTTGAGAGGGAGAACATATCCAAAAGTGATAATGGGTGATAGATAGAATTTAATGAATTCATGGATCAAGATGAAAAAGATTTGGTATTGGAATAAATTTCATAAATACACAAGGAAGAGGGTGTTCTAGATACACAAGTACTATTTAGGAGTACTAAATAGGTTATAGAACCATAAATATATTGTATTCTAGTCATCAAGGATAATGACTCATTATTATTTTATTATAATGTACCATAAACCTATAAAAAGAAGTAAATGAAACAAAAGATAAAAAATTTAAACAAGAAATGAATTTTGATATGGATTCCATATACCAAATCAGATTTTGGATTTTGGTATACGCTCTTATGTATGTAATATAATTGGATACAAATGGTTATTCAAGAATAAACTGGATATGGAAGGCAGATTCAACACCTATAAATCTACAATAGTTTCAAAAGGGTTCAAATAGATTCAATACATTCATTACATATTTTTCCCCTAGTTTCTATAATGCAATGAATTAATATTCTACTTGCCACAACATATTACCATGATTATAAGATTTGGAAAATGGATGCCAAAACAACCCTCTTTAATAAGAACCTTGAGGAAGGTGTCTATAAGGCACAACTATAATGTTTTGTGACTCAATAAGATCGAAAATATCTATGAAGGTTACATAGATCTATTTATGGATGAAATAAAGCATTGATGTTAGGGAACATTCACTTTGATGAAGCCAAAAATAAATTTTTTAAATAAATAATGCATAAAATTTTTGAGTGTATAAGAAGTGTATTGGGATTGTGATTATTTTATTAATATTACATATTGATGACATATTACTAATAGAAAATGAGATACCATTCTTATAGTTCTTTAAGATGTGGATGAACACATTCTTTTCTATGAAGTACTTAAGTGAATAAATATACATTCTAGGAATTAAGAACCATCATGATAGATATAAGAAGCTATCTGGACTAATTCAAGGTATATACATTGAAAAGATATTGAAGAGATTTAGTATGGAAGAATACAAGAGGAGATTGTTGACTATTTCACATGATATAGATATCTCCAAGAAAATGTTCCCTCATACAAATTATGAGATATAAAAGATACTCTGAATTCCATGTACATCAGAGAGAGGATTATTCATGAATGATTGGAAATGTACTAGGCCTGATTTTTACTATTCCTTGAGTGTGGTAGACATATATCAAGTGGAACCTGGAGTCCAAAATTTGATGGAAGTCAAGACTATACTAAAGAAACTAATGAAAACTAAGGATATGTTCCTGGGTTATGGGGAATATGAGGAGATATCCATTAAGGGATATATTGATGTTAGTTTCTTAACAAATCATTATGATCTGGAATCACAGTCGAGATATCTTTTTAGCATCAATGGAGGTCTGATGAGCTAGAAGAGGTCAAAAGAATCAGTAGTCATCAATTCTACCATATAATATGAGTATATTATGGCTTCTGATTAAATAAAATAAGTGGTGTAGATATGAAAATTCATCCAATATCTATAAATAGTGCCTATAAATAAGGATCCTATTACCCTATATTGTGATAATATTTCAATTGTGGATGTTTCCAAGGAGTGAAGGTCACATTAGCAGACAAAGAACAAACATCGAGAGTATCATCCCTTAATGTATTTTTCTCAGATTGGCGAGGTCATAGTGAGAAATATTTATAAAAAAGATAATGTGGGTGATCTATTGACTAAATTACATTCTCAAAAAAATCTTGAATATCATGTGAGACTTATTGGAGTAAAAATCATTTTTAGTTAGCTCTAATAAAAGTGGGTGTTTTTTTGTAGTTTATGCCCTATAAAAAATTATTTTTTAATATATGTTACATATATATATATATATATATATTAAAAAACTGAATATTAATAAATTTCAAACCATATATTCATTTTTCTTACGCATAATAATTAATGTGATACGTTCTTTAGAGTACTAATCCCATTGAAAGATTACAATAGTTCCCTACTATGATGAAAACCTTATAGTGACACAAAAATATCCTAAAACATATATGTCCTATAGTCAAATGATGTTATCTTATGAGACTCATATGATGTATCCCATAATGATCTTAATTATTATAAGTGTATGAGCCTTCATATCATAAATCTCACACATGGTAATCTCTACGATGGAAGATTATAAGGATAAACCCTCTAATAGGAATTCCAAATTATATGTGCCATTGGATATTATTATATATTAATGTGTGTGATGATCCTTAGACTTGATATTATTATTAATGTATATCCCACCCTTTTAATTTTATATATTGACCAATGTTATGATGTTATATGTTCCCTGAGAAGTAAGATACTTTGGGTACATTATGAGTGACATGACATTAATGAATAAGTTAATAAATGATTTGTCCCTACCAAGACTAGGAGATGATGTATCCATTATTTTTGTAGATTGTAAAAGTATAATTATTATATATAGACATGGTGTATTGATATGTTATTTTTAAATATTCATATAAATATATATCGAGCATATAGGTTGATGATTCAAGTATGAACCATATTGATGAGATTTTGAGACAAATATATTGTAGTACACAATGAAAATTCACATGTGGATGATATCATTGCGACATGAAATTATATTATCTGTATAAATTTAGATATTTCAAGATACTAGAATTAGTATTTTTAGTAGGCACAGATACGGAGCCTCGGAGCAGTGTCTTCTCCCCCCACCTCGCGCACCTAGGGTTTTCTTTCCATCCGCCTCCCTCCCTCCTCCAGCTTGGTCCGGCCTCGACAACGACTTCTTGTCCCGATTCGGCGTCGATGGGGGGCGGCTCTGCGCGGTCTGGTTTCGTTCTTGGCTCAGTGGCATCTTCGTTGTGCCTTTAGGATTCGGGAACTCGTTCAGCAATGGCTTCGGTATTCCGGGCTTCGAGTCCTCTGCTCAACGTCAGTGTGTGTCGGCCTCGAGAGGTTCGGCTTTGGGATCTCGTACTGGTGATGGCTTTGCCTTTGGGATATCATCATGGACAGCATGCTCGCTTCAATGTGCTTGACTCCGGCATTTCAAGATTTCATCTCGGCTGCAGTGGGCTCGACGTCGGCTTCAGTGTGCTCAGCGACGGCTATTTCATGCCTCTCGAATCCGAGATCTCTACTCAGCTCTGTCCCGGCTTGACATCGGATCTGGCGTGCGCCTGTGGGCTCGGGGTTGGCTCTAGTGGACTGGAGGGGGGAGGGATATCAATTTGGTGCTGCTATTTTTTGTTCCAGTATTGATTTGGTGAAGTTTGGATCTCGTTCGTTTGGCTGTGTAATTGGTGGTATTTTGGTGGTGAAAATGGTGTGGTTGGCTGTGAATCTGTCGGTAACCTGCTAGTTTTGTTGTTGGAGGCGATTTGGATGGACTGTTGGGGCACCCAAACATTCTACAATGTTTTTGTTCAGATGAGGATAGCACTGGTCATCTTCATTGTGCGTGAATTTTCGGATTTTGATGATTGAGAGGGTATGGCGTTGCCATCGGTATCGGGCCCGTGCATTCTTGCACGGGACAACTTGCTGAGTAGTCATGCTTTGGTGGATGCAGGCCTTAATGTGTTTGATGTTGGGCATATCACTTCTTCGTAGTCTTGTTCTGGGTTGCAACCCTCTTTCTTTTCGATTTTTGTTAATGTATTGATGTCATTGAAGTCCTGGTTTTCCCCTTTACCCTTAAAAGAGGACTTATCCAAAATCAATAAAAAATTTCGGGCTTCAGGCCATTCAGTCAATCAGTATTTTGGTAATATCACCTAATTCTACTGAGGAAGAGGCTTGGTGGTTTACATACTTAGTGTATCCATCAAACATAGTTTAATCCTATTTTAATTTAATCGTTTAAATAAATATTATTCTTAATTTTGATAATGAATATTTATTAAGGATTTAATTATCACATTTATTTAGTCTCTAATTATATGTTAGTTTAATATTTAAATAAATATACATTAAAAAGACTATCAAATAGAATATTTATTTATATTTTATCTCATTCACAGGGTAACAAATAATATTTTTCAGTTATATGAATATAATGAATTTTTTACATGCAGAACCATGAATATAATATTTATTTATTTATTAATATAAATTATTTTTCAATTATTTTTGGTTTGATAAATTTTAGGAAAGTTAGCCGACCCAAGGTAAGTTCCTGGTAACATAAATGACATACTAAATATCATTTTAAAAAATATTTATAATTTTATTGATATTTATAATATCTTTGATAGATGGTTGCATCCAAGTAAAAATAATAATATTATTATAATTATTTGATCTAGGGTTATCTTAGGATTTTGAGATTAGCTAAGGGCCTATATGTAATTACTAATTTTCTAACCTAATTTTAAATATACCTCATTATATCATCTCTCATGTGGTGTGGGTATCATTTGGTTGTACAAAACATTTTTCTTCCATAGTAAATTCTCACTATGAAGAAAATATCTAAAGTTTTTCTCAAGATCAAGAGAATTATTCCACTTTATTTCTCCCTCAAAAGAGTGAGAGTGATTAAATATTCAAGATCAAGGTATTGTGTTGTGATCCAGACAAACAATGTGAGATGAACAAATCATTCATGATAACACCAAGTGTTCTATCAACACCATTCAAAGATTGCGGTGTATATGTGGATCACTATTAGAGTGAATATACTTTGGATCCTCTCAGCACGATGATGATAAAACATGGATGAGGTTTGATCCATACATATATGCATCAAAGAGAGGAATCAAGATTGACGTATTTTATTATTATTAAATTAATTAAAAAGTTAATGATAAACTTCTTCTCCCTTATTTTAATATTCTATTGTTATGGTTACTTGTATATAAACATGAGACATGTCATTATTCATTATGTTATTTAGGTTAATTCATTATATTCAATGAAAAACCATCATGGGGAATATACCTGACTTGCTTTTGCTATGCCCAAAATCTTTAGTGACTCCTCGTTGCCAAGATGTGGCACTCTACCTTAACCCTTTCCTTAATACTAACCATAATTTTGTGACACACTTTCTATGTTGTGAATATATTTAATTATAATTAATAATTATTTACAGGACATTACCCTAATCAATTTCCCAAGACCTCATTCTATGGAACACTTAACTCGTGGGATGGCCTCCTCCTTCACACAGGACATCATGTAGTGGGGTCTCAAGTCCATGGTGTGACCCTAGTTTAGCCACTCATCATGTCATGATTTCTACGTGTCATGACATGATGACTCACCTACTATAGAATTGGAGTCCCAAACCATCTTTGAAGAACTATATCCTGATACTAATCCACCATTACCACCCTGAACAACACAAATTCATTAATATGAATAACATTTAAAAAATAATATGAATGTACCTTGAAATTTTAGGGGTGTTACAAAATCTCCCTTGAAGGCCTTCTCATCCATGATAATCATTTCTATGGGTCATCACCAAATAGATCTATCCATTGTAACCAAATATCCAAATTCCACTCCCATGTATTTTCTTGGATAAGACCATGTTTCCACAATACCTATAAAACATGTATTGTATTCCTTCACAAAACCTTCTCACATTGGTCTTCTGTACACACCGGGTGCCCCTCTAATGATACAACCACCTCAAACATGATATCATTAGTATTGATCATGCGTGTATGGTTTTTCTCATACTTATAGAGTCATAAGATTTAAAAAATCATTCAAAACTCTATGTCATGGGGGAAGTGAAAATTGGTAAGAAATTACACCAATTTTCTCTGAATTCTAAGAAACTAAGAAACCCTGAAATGATCTTTCCTCACCTCCTCAAATATTTAATCCCTAACTAAGGTGATATTCAAAAAAATATACAGCCTCCCATATCTTACTCCAAGAGTTTCCACCTCATGTTATCATATGAAAATTTCTTAATTTGAATTATAACAAAAGACTTTTGAATCACCCTCACTAGTTTAGTGTTCTCCTATACCAAGCTCGACTTGTTAATATTGAATATATTCCATCTAACTAGCATAATGGAGAGAAACATGGTAACCATAAAGAGACATAAAGGGATCTATCACAATCAAATCTTAAAATATATTGCTATATGAAAACTCTTCCAAGGAATGATGTTCATGCCATGCTCCACAAAAATCAAGGTTGTATAACCTAATCTTATCCTTTAATATCTAAATCTTTCTTTTAGAAAACCAATCAATTTTCTGGTGATAATCTATATTCAACATATATAGAGACCACATGGCATTCGATATTCCCTACTCAAATCTCAAGATGAAACATGTATCCCTATATGATACTATTCTCATGGGTACCCCATGCATCCACACTATCCCCATACATATCAACCACCCAAATCATCCAGTAATTGAGTATCTCAAATTGGAAATGAGTGAAAAAACATTCATTATCTATTAAACTAATATATTTATTATTTCATAACCTCTCATGGTCCTGGGTATTACTATGAAAAAGTATATAGTTACCTCATCTAACTTCCATATTGGTACTCAAAGGGGTTGATGTAAACCTCTAAGTCTCAAGTGATCTTCTTGTATTCTCTAACAGGTAAGGGAATGATTGAAATGATGGATTTAGTGCCTTGGAAGAAACTTATTTGTAATTTATTATTACCTGTGTTCATAGTTTTGAATATTTATAAACATATAATCACATCATGATTGTATTTATGTGTGACATAGTGTGTGATAATTTCATAAGAGTAGATGTCACATTGAATAGTAATAGTTGTTCCCCGCTATGATAAGAACTTAAAAGTTTCATGTTAGTGTTATTGTATATATATTATAAATAAGGATAAAATCATTTGAGGGACACAAATTATATAGTCTATCAGAGGTGGAGACTCATAGGGCTTTGAGGTAATTTCTCATAGTGTATGCCCTTGGTAATTTATAGTGTAGAAGATTATAATAGCAAGACCTTTCATTAAGAAATCCACATTTATATTTGTTATTGTATTTTCAGATCTTAATATGTGTATATTAGTCCTTATACTTTAATATTATTATTAATATATATTCACTACAAAATATTTTAATTTTTTCAACAGGGACATATCTTTTGGTAAAAGTCAATTTTTTGTTGGTAAAACGTTTTACCAACATATATGTCCATATAACTAAACTGTTGGTAAAAACTATGTTGCTAAATGTTTTTGCGACAGATAAAATTGTTCTGTTATAATTATAATAATACCTACAGAAAATATATTTTTTGTTTAAAGTGTTTAGAAACAAATTAATAAAAAAATTTCTATTGGTAATAATATTACCAAGATATAATATCTATTTATAAATTACATTCAAATAAAAATATAAAACAAATCTAGTAAAATTTCATGTTATATTTATTAAGTTATTATATATAATACACCTGTATTAATTTTCAAACTGAAAAAACTTTTCACACATGCTCAAACATGAAAAAATGATTAATTATATTTGATTCAGAATGAATCAATACATAGTTGAAGTTGCTTGAAATGTATAAAGATCATAAAAACACGAAATCCAAGACCCATCTATCTCACCTCCCCCAACCCCACATGTTAAAAGGTCATATCATCACTTGACTGTAACCCCCAAATGAAAAAGGGTATGTCATCTCGACTCTTCCAGCACCCACCATGGTAAAAGAACAATTAGTCTTGCCAAAGATCTTTCAGCACCCCTCAAGTAAGCCACTAGGAGATAGACACCATATCAACTCAAGTCACAACTATGCCACATCAGCTCAAGTCGCTACTATGCCACATCATTCAGCTCCAAGATCAACACCACGCACAACCAAAGAGCATATCCTCAAATTAATACAAAATATACACCTGAATTGAAACAAAAAATAGAAATAAATGGAAGCATAAAAGAATGATTTGCATAAAATTAGCATTTTTCATCATCTGTATTGAAATCTCAAGAAATGGTAGTCCAAATGAATTTCACACCCTTAAACTCCAAGGTCTAAACCACACTCCAAAAATAAAACAATAATTACAAATTTCACTATTAGTTAGGTTTGACCCCAGGTCCATGTGGGTGGTTTAGAGTAGTATAACACAATATCAATACTATACAATAAAAAAAGAAAAAATAGAGTAATGACTTCATAGCAAATGGATGACAGCACCCAATTCAAACCTTGTGGTACTTGTACTTCTAGATGAGGTTAAACCTGGTGGTGCTGGTGTCAAACCCATTAATCACCAAGTTCGTCACAGCTTCAGCACCCATGCTCCTACCTCACATCCATCTGTTATCATTTGACCCTGCTGAATCTTTGGAGGAGGAATGATTTCATGTCCATGGTGTTGGGTGGGTTCCCAACACCTATACACTAATGAGGAAACGAGCATCGGCCATCCAAATTCTCTATCACACTCTTCAATCCATTATGATATCCATTCCCTCTTTTTGGTTGGAGCCTTATGACTACATTTGGAACGATCATTTCATCATAAAACAACAAGATATAATGCAACGACACTTCATATTATTCTGTAAGGGGGCCAGTTGAGTCCCCACTGTAGCTCCTGTAACCCTGATATTTTTCCAACAAAATCAGCACCACGCCAATGGAATCAATGGAAATCAATTCCTTCAACGGTATTGTGTTCAAAACAATGTCCTACTTTTGGGAAACACACTCAATCATCTCAAAACCAACATTATGTCTGGTTCTATGATTACTTGTTCCCTGGATTTCCCAAACCAACAATCAGCCAAGGGGTATACTCAAATTTATGCCACATCAAATTAGAGGATGAGGAATTCACGGATAGAGTCTGAGGGGATGGATCAAAGTTCTTCCAAAAAAAAAGTGGGATCCTAGTGTAGGGTACGCATGTTTTAGGGGCATAAACTGCATACAACCAACGAGTATACCCACAATTTAGTGAAAAACGCTACATGATTTGAAACAAAAATAGAAATAAATGCAAGTTTATAAAAATACATGTAATAAGTTTTATAATAGTCACCCATTATCTTAAAATAGAGTAAATGTGTGCAAATGAAGAAAACATCCCACAATTTTACCTCCCTCATCCTGCCCAGTTTTGATGAATCAATAACCTAATGCCTGATATATGATGGCAAGCCTCCAGAAGATCCAATACCATCCATGGCCACTACAGGGTGAGAATATGTAGAAGACTGGATGGTCTGAAACTCCTGATATTCCCCTAAACCTTGCAAAGAAGCCTTAGAAACATAGTTACCAATCATGCTAGGACGAAACATTTAATACTCATATGTATACAAAATCTTGAACATAAGCCAATAGGATTACTCACAACCCTGCTAACATGTTGCGACATTCAGACTCGAAGAGATGGTGACATCGCTGAGGTAGCAACCCACCCATACCCATCATTGGACACAAAACATTCAGCCCAAGATTTTGATTAACCAGGATCGCACCTTGGTTTGGATTCTACCAAATCAACCCTTGGTTTAAACCCAAGGGATATGTTGGAAACACAATATTACTTGGGGAATTTTTTTTTACAACATTTGAATAGAATTAGTGTTTTTTATCTTTCCAATAGTAATCTCAAGGATTGGTAGTCCAAATGGATGATACCTAGGAATCAGTGAGGAACCTCAAGTCCCACACCCTTCAGATCCAAAATCTACAACACAAAAACAAAAGAGTATACCTACAAATCAGCGCAAAATATCCACATGAATTGAACCCAAAATATAAATAAATGGAAGTGTAAAAAAACTGAACTACATATAATGGGAATTATTCATCATCCTTGTTGAAATATCAAGGATTGGGAGTCCAAATGAATGAAATCTAGGCATCATTTCTCCAAAATGATGCCAAGATCCCAAACACTATATTGTCTCAAAATATCATTTCCACCTTGACTAAGCAGTGATAGAATTGATTATAAAATTTTTAAATCATATATCATTAACCAAAGAGTCAAAATTTAAAAAACATCCAATAGAATAAAATCCATGCTCATCTATACCGGTCAGATATGTATGGGCCTTAGAAAAACCATACCATCTATACAACAACATTCTATCTTGTCCAGGTTCAGAGGGACAACAAGCAAGACAAAGCACATTAGTGAGACCAATAACAAAAAATCATGTATACTGATGCATGAAACATGTGTAAAAAGAAAATAATGATTCCCTAGAAAATAAGAAAACAGAAAATTATGGGCAAACATCAACCCAACATGCCCATTAATCCACCTCAATGAGGAAAACAACAACCCAACATGCCAATTTCAGCTTAACATTCCCATTAATCCACCTTAAAAACTTTCCCATTAACCCACCTTAATCACATGCCAATTTCAGGTTAACATTAAACACACCTAACACTAAATTTTTAACCCAACAACCTCTTCAGAGTAGTTTTCAGAAATTCCATCACTTAATCCACCTTAGTGAGGAAAACAATAACCAAAAAATGCCAATTTTAGCATAACATGCCCATTTATACACCTTAAACACATTCACACAAATCCACCTTTAACAAATTCCCATTTCATATCAACATGTAACAAACCAAACACTCTAATTTTTTAACCAAACGACCGCTCCTGAGTAGTTTTTAGAAATTCTATCACTTATTACAACCAATTATTTGTTTATAATAGTTTAAAATTCAATATTATAATTAATAAAACTTTACAAAGTCTTTGAAAAACTCTATCATGAAATTTAAACACATATGAAAGTTTGAATACATAACAGTATTCAAGTTCTTCATAACAGGAAACACGTTACTTTCAAAAACAAATAACCACCCGGTTTGAGTAGTTTTCAAAACATCCAGCACTTTTTATAAATAATTATTTGTTTAAAATAGTATAAAATTCCATATTATCATGAAGAAAACATTACCCAAGTCTTCGAACAACTCTAACATAGTATTTAACCACATCAAAGTTCAAATACATATTAGTTTTCATGTTTTTCATAACGAGAATCATGTTACTTTCGGTAAAAAAATAACTAGTTTTTTAGAAATTCAAGCACTTATTACAACCAATTATTTGTTTAAAATAGTTTAAAATTCAATATTATCATCAAGAAAACATTACAGAGTATTTGAAGAAACTCTAACATAGTATTTAAACACGTGTCAAAGTTTAAATACAAAGTAGTTTTCATGTTTTTCATTACGGGAATCATGTGACTTTCAATAAAAAATAACCACCTACATGGGGACAAAAATATAATGCTTCAATTTAAATACATCTGAATTTCTACCCAAAAATTCAAATTTAATACCTAACGTGGACGCTTCTATTACTAAAATTCTTGTATAATGAAATGCTTCACATGCACCCCTATTGTAATTGAATAATTGATATACTAAATAGACTTAAATTTCTTGTTTTTGGTGTCATAGGGAGGATACTTTAGGTAGAGTGGGAGATGTTGGAACTGAGATACCAGTTGATAGAGTTAAGTCATGACAGTTTTATAATTTGGAAGCTCATGATGGGTTTCTTTGAGTTATATTGGTAGGGTCTGGTTGGTGTTGGAATGGTGGTGTATTGATGAGGAATCACAGTGTTATTGGGTGTGTCATAGTGCGTGAGGTTGAAAGTGAGTATTTTGGAAAAGCGATACTCATATGTCATGTTTATAACCCTTAAATAAATAATATTTAAACACTTATTTCTTCCATTACTGATTTAATTGTTATGGAATGAATAGTTTTGATCTTGGTATATAAGCGGCTTCATGAAATATGTATATTTTTTAGTGTTTAGAAGCCAAAGTGTTGAGGTTGGTTCATGGGGCAAGGGTGACCTAGGGAGTTTTGGTGTATTTTCTCAAATTATCTTTGCTGCATAGTTAAGGATGATGTTCCATGGAGACCTGAGTTGAGATTCTAGATTCTATCCACCTATATGTTATCACACTTTCATAATTTGGTTGTGAGAAGTTCTACTCTTCTATATTCTGATTATTATTTTTTCTTTTTTGGTCATATTAAAACTATGGCCATCGCAACATGAGCCATGGGTGGTCTCTTCTAGGAGATCACAACATTTGTTTTATGGTCATCTAATTATACTCTATCTAACACAATGATCATTGAAGAACTTATTTTAAAAGAAGATCCAAGAGATCTCCCTACTTTATTTATATAAAGTATAGATGTTTTGTGCCTACATTTTCTTTGAAAAATGTTGAGGGTCAAAAAGTTATGAATAGTTTGAATGTAATCTTCATATGGTTTTAAATAATATACACAGATTGAATAAAAAAATAGTTTAAACTAACAGTACTACAATGCATTGAAAGTACATGTACAGACATAAATATATAGTGAAGGGAGTCTATGTAAATGTGTTTTTAATATAAAGTAAAACATATAGGAAATAAATTATTACATACCATTGACTGTGAAAATGACATTGCTGTAAAACCTGATACAGTTTGACAAGAGGTTGCATCATAAGGCACAACCTACAAGGAAATGAATTGTAATGAATTCTGATTGATAAATAATTGTATATGTTATATGAAAGAGGTACCAAGTACGTACCTTGAATTCATTTGCAGAGTTCTCAAAATCTATGGAATGTTCCGCATTATCAGTTATAATGACAAATTTGGAAGAATTATGTTATAATGGTGAGTTGGCCTTGTGCTCATGTGCACTAATGACATGTGAATCTATGTTTCCTCCCTTCATCAAAATATAAATCCTCAGGTATCCCTCAAGTAGTACATCTCACTTTTCTTGAATAGATGGTCATCGGACCCAAGTGAACATCTCATCAATTGAAACTAGGATGTAATCTGACCACAAAAACGGACTTACTTACATGACAGTAGTGTCATGGACCACTTCAACTATAGTGAACCAACCTGGTTTGCATTGATCCTCTTGGCAGCCTCAACTGGCCTCCTTGGAATTGCAGATGAACATCATGGTGAACCAAAGAAACACCAATCTAAATCCATCAACTTTGAAGGAATTCATAGTGAATAGAATATCCATACAGTAAAGAAAATCAAGGATCCCTTGTAAACTATATCACCACAACCCGACTTTGAATAGACCTGATCTGGACCAGCCATGGCAGTAGCGTGACCCTCAGTGAGCTCCCACCATCATGCAGTCAAGCACCTTTGGTTTCAGATAGCATTTCATCACCAACATCAATGGAACCCTAGACCTCCATAAAAAAGAACCCAATCCACCAGGTAGCAGTGGGGACCAAACCATGGCAGCCCTACAGTGCGAAAAACATCTCCCCTGTTGCAGAATCTCTTTGTGATTTCAGCAGCAAATAGGTACCAATGGGAATCAAGAATTAACACCCAACTGGACCTACATCGAGAAAAATACCTCGTAAACATGCAACTCAGAACAGAATTTGCAGAGACCCAGCATAGCGGTGTCTCGGCACCTTCCAGGTTGTAGCAGACAATACCTAAACCCACTGGTACTTGTTACAATAATTCCCAACTCCCACAGTAGTGGTACATATTCAGGCATCCTCCAAGTATAATAAATATCTCCTCTGTGAGCCGACCACCTACAGACCCGCACGAACCCTCGAATCCATAAGTCATGGACCACCTAGCTGTGATTGGCCCACCTCATCGTGTGAGGATTCTGGACGGGGACAGGGAGGGGGTGTGGGGTTCATGCGATGATGTTGAAGGGGGACGCTGGTCAGGAATAGGAAGGAGGTTCGCGATATGATGTTAAAGGTGGACGACGACCGGGAATTGGGAGGGTCTGGTGGGGAACCAGGTGGTAGGGTGTGGGGAGCGGGGTTGCGGGGAACATGGGAAGGGTTTGGGGGAGGGGTCGAGAGGAACGAGTTGGGTAGTTAGGGGGTGAACGTTTGTATTTTGTTTGTGCATGTATATAAATTTATGAATTTATATAAAAAATATATTTGTATAATGATTATATATATATTTTCAATAAATATTAATAAATTATGGATTATTTAATTAATCATATATAATATATCATTTTTTGGTTAAAAAATTGATATTATTTAATAATTTATTGGTAACGGGTTTTTATAATGGTAAAAGATTTTATTGATAATAATAATTAATAACATATTCATTTATCAGTAAATCAATTATTGGTATTATTATGATAAGGCGACAAAATTAAATGTTAATAATAAAATTGTTGGTATTAAAATACTAATATAAATAGACATATCTGTTAGTATAAAGAATTGCTGGTACCTATAGTTCATATTTACAGAATTTAATATCTGTTGGAATTAGTCATCTTTACCCATAGATATATTATATGTCGATAATTTTCTGTTGGTAAAGGTCAATTTTTTTGTAGTGATTATGAGTGACATACTTTTATGTATTGATGAAAACCATGATGAAATATGTTTGCAGTGAAGTAGGATATGTTGGGTGAGTCACAACTAATATTTCATTAATGAGTAATGTGGGAAAATATTTTTCCTTTCTAGTCTTTAATGGAAGTTGATATCTATGTCCCTTTTATGGAAATTATACAACCTAAATAAATCTATGGCTGTGGTTTTCTATAATAAATTTCAATTTTAGGGAAAGTCCAAGTTAGAGACATAGAGCAAAAAGGTTGATGACACCTGCATGCAACCTACTTGATTAGGGATATCATGAAAAAGGAATTATATTACATAGTAAGCATCTATATCAGGTTTTTTGTCATTGTTACATTAAATACTTTTTATATTAGTTCCTTGCCGTGTTACTAGATATTAACCTTGGACTTTGGGCTGCCTCAACTAATTCCATTGAGAAATAGACATAGAGGGTCACACACCAAGTGTATCGATAACCTTAGTTAAAAAATAAAAATATTTATGATCTAACATATTGAATAAATATTATTCTTATACATGGGTTAATAATTATTAATATTTTATTAATTGCATATATTTCATCACTAGTTATTCAAGAGAATATTTTTGTGAGCAGAATAATTAATAATTAATAATTTTATATTTATAAAATATAATATTAATTTATTTATTATAGAATTATATAGTGATATTTATTTATTAAGTAAATAGTCATTATTCAAGAACTGATAAATATTGTAGAAGAATGAACAACAAGTTTACTTATTTGAAAATAAATAATATATATTAAATATTATTTGAATAAATAATATTTAAATAATTATCTAGTTTTACAAATGGTAAGAAAAAATAATAATAATAATAATAATATAGACATGGGGTCTGTAGGGATTACAAAAATAATGACTCATCTGAAATTATTATTTTCTAACCCTAACACTATTTAAACACAATTATAATATTTCGTAAGGGTTTCCAATTTATTTTTTTATGTACAAAAATATTTAGAGAAATATCTACAAGCCCCGAGACCTCCCTCTCTAAGAGTGCACTTAAAATGATAGAGTAGTCCTCCTCCAACACCACTCTTGATTCTAGAGAGATCAAAGAGAATCCTTCCTGAAGAGATTCTCTTAGCGATCTGAAGAAAATGTTTGGATCTACCATGGTAGCACCTAATTATTACTTTCATGACATTCATAGCTTCATGGGGCACACATGGATCGTTACTGGAGGGAATATACACTTTATTCCTAAAATTCAATTAACTTATGACATAAATACATTTTTAGATTCATCAATAAGGAAATAATTAACCATAAGTTAATTCTTTAATTGTAGAAATTAATTATAAATCATTATGTGACAATCCTACATTTTTGGTTTGAGTGTTATCAAATCAATTAATATATGATTCAATTCCATTAGTCATAACATTTATTATTGATGTACATCTCAGATTAACCATCGATTAAAAAAAATCTAAGTTGGGAGTGAACGATATGGTTCTTTCACTTCCCCCAGAACCTTCAAGCGGTATCAGAGTGGCCACATAATTATTTATATTCTTTTTAATTATTTTGATTTATTTACACATTTATCATTATTTTTCAATTAAATTTTAATTATTATTTAATTTGAATCATGATATATACTCCCATTCCTCTCTGTTCTTGAAAATATAAACAAAACCAAGTAATTTAATAAACAAAGAATATTTGAAGAAATCATTCAGACATTTTATGGATTTTTCCCAGATAACATAATAGTAAACTCCATGTAGTACATTGGTACACACTATGTAACCATGTCTAATGAACCAAATTAATTCAAAAAATAATTTATAATTAATTCAATTTGTGTTGATTATTTACATCTAGTGTGAATTTAAATACATCATGTGTTGACCAGGGCATCCTAGAATATTATTAGATAGACTATAGGATATGTAACATTTTTGAAGATGTGTAGACCATTAGTTAAAGAAAATCTATTTATTTTATTACGTTACCTACATAACTAGTGTTTGTGTAACCTGTAGACCACATGACATGTATCCCATGTACACGATATGTACCCTATTAATTTCAATGACACAATTATAGATTGAGTCTTTTGGCATGTGCTATAGATATATGATGAGAACTATACACGATGTATAAATGTCTTTTAATTCCATGTATATTATGAATTTACTTAGAATTCAAAATTAAATAATTATACTTATTAAAATATGTCAACATGTGTTCCAAGTATTGTTTTTTGACCACATACATTCCAATGATGGTTTTATTATATTAAATTCCTAATTGATATCTGCATAATATTTTGAATTTCAGATCATGTATAAGTCATAATAATATCATTACCATACATGAATAGAAACATAATACGCTATGTAAATAACATGTGTTACATGTAAAATTTATTTTACAATTTAAATGCCATAAATTATGCGATAATTCTAGTATGAAATAGGAAACTTGTTTCAATAGTGTACGAGTAAAATACAACATCATTAGTTCATATGGGTACTCACCTTGTTGCCTCCATGGTGCATGATTTGTATAAAGTTAAATTTAAATAAATTTATTTAATTTTTTTAAAATTTTGATGGATGTGAATCTCATGAATGATCAAATGATAATTAAGATAAATTAATTAATTAATTAATGAAGATAATTAATTTATTAAAACATTTTTTATCCTTAATAAGAACTATAAATAATTGAATTCTAGATTTATTAAATGTGTAATTTTTTTATGTATGTGGATGATAATGGGAATATGAAATTTACATTGTATGTGATTGGTTTATTATTATATATTATTAAAATTTATTAATGTCTAGTGAGTATACTATAATCTCATTATATAACAGACTGTGTGGCCACAATTTCCTTTTATTAAAACCCCAAAACCAGTCATTTTGTTCCACTTACCTACATGTCAGTTAAAAAAACATTTTTAATGTATGGATAACCCAAGAGAGTAGAAGTGGTTCAAGTTTGTAGTTGTGTCTAAATCAATATAATCAGTACATGGGTGGATTGCCACAACAAAAACTATGTCATTGTTTAAGGTGTTTTCCCTATTTGTTGATAGTTATTTTATCATCTTCTAAATAAAATAACAGTTAGTAAAATGGTAATGAACATACTATATTTTTTTATCACGTTTCATAGTTAATTTCAATATGAGTATTTTTATCATGGTCACATAAAATAATGAAATAACATGCATGACTGATAAAACTAAAAAAAATTGTATTATGAATAAACATTATATATGAAAATGTTAACCACTTAAGTAAATCCACTTAATATTAAAAATAGTATAATAAATAAAAAATGTCAATTTTTTCATAAATATAAAAATATATCAATTATATATATTAATTTCGCATAAACTTAGACTACTTAAGTTAAAATAGAACTATAGTTCAAAGTGCTAGACTGACCAAACCAGGGTGATTTCAATTATTAGGGAATTTTAACTTGAAATATTGGTTTGACTTCACTTAGTTAAAATAAAGGGTTGAATTCCCAAACATGACTTGGTTTAACTAAGAGTTAAAGGCTACAAAAATCTAATTTTAGGATTTCAAGTATGGGTAGTCAACTCAAAATATTATGGAACTCTGAGTTAATGAAGTTTTTAGTTTTATGCATATCTAAAAAACATAAAATTACGTGTCATGCTATAGTCTGGGTGATGATTAATATAATATGTGTCCTTTACATTATAATTTCTAAGAAATATTATGTTCTAAAACCAATATTGGGGGATATTGGGTTCTACTAAAATAGTTGTATACTAATAAATAACATTTATTATTGAATTTTATTTTATAAAGTATTATAATTACACTCTTATTAATTATATAAATGATACAAAATATTAATTCAGACATATTAGTGTAATCCATACATGAGAAGGATAACCTTCTAAATGAAACTTACTTTAATTAATGGATAATGAACTTATGCATTATCCTACACCAAGAAAATGAAATTATATGAGCTTGGAAAACCCTACTCTCAAGGTTCCTAGAAAAGAGTCTAGTAAGGATGTGTTATCTCACTATAGGAATTGTTTGGATAATGCCACATATGTTCAATGTTTCATGCTATCATCCATAACTAATGATATTCTGAAGTAACATGATGACATGTATTCATATAGAATTATTTCTCACCTTTATGATCTCTATCAAGAGAAGGCGATACAAGAGAGATATAAGATCTCCAATGCATTTTTTCATGCAATCATTAAGAGTTGGTTCAATATGGGCCTCACGTAGATAATATAATTGGATTTATTGAATTCTAAGAAATATTGGGTATTAAATTCTCAGATGATTTGTGCATAGATATCATCTGTTTCTCACAAACCTAGTCTTTTCATATTTTTAGTTTTAATTATAACATGAGAAATAACTAGAAGAGTCTTCAATAGATTCTTACTCTTATTCACCATGTTTGAAAGGACAATGAGTGTTTCAAACCCATGGTCCTTATGATGAACAAGAAACAAAATAAAAAGTAAAGGGGGTGCCAGAATCATAATAAGTCTAATGATCCTGAGCACCATTCTTCTAAGAAAAGGATGATATAAAGGTAGAAAAATGAAAATGAAGTAATATTTTTTTATGTGGAAATCAAGTCCATTGGAAAAAAAAATTCTCCCACAAGCAAGGGGAAGCTAAATGTGCATTCATTATTGAGTGTAATATTTATATATCAATTTTTTTTATTATATACATCTTTTGGTTCTCATATATATTTCAAAATTTAGAAACCAAGTAGATTATGAAATATTTCCTGATGATAGGTGGATTTGTGGGCTACCAATGGTGTGAGGCTAGCTGATCTCTCCATTGGAGACCACCTCTTTCCATTTACACCCATAATGTTCTTAGTTTTAAGAGATTTATATTATATATCAACTATTACCAAATAAATAATTTATGTATCCTATGTAGATATAAATATTTTTTTTATGTTTATAAATAAAATATGTTTCTTTTATAAAGATAACATATTCCATGGTATGACACATTTAAATAAAAATATTTATGTAATATATAATCAAATGAAAGTATTGGAAATTTATATGGAATCATGTTCACATGAATCATATATAACCAAGTTGTGGCATCACCATATTGGTTATATAAACAATAAGTGTCTGCCAAATCTCTACCAAGATGGTTATTTAGAATCTTTTTAGATAAAACCACTTGAAATATGTAATGCTTGTTTACAAGGAAGAATGATGAAGCCTCTATTTGGTGGATAGGGTAAAAGGTCCATAGAGATTCTTGGATTGGTATACACTAAAATGTGTAGACCATTTCTAATATAAGAGAGACGCGGGTATTCTTAAATCATAACTTTTACAGATGACTTGAGTAGATATGGATATGTGAAATTGATGATGTATAAGACTGAGTCCTTTAAGAAATTTAAAGAAATCAAGAATGAAGTAGAGAAATAATATTGAAAGAAGATAAATAAGAATTGAAAATATTGAGGTGATGAATATCTTAATCAATAATTTATCATCTTTTTATGAGAGTTTGAGGTTCTTTGTCAACTCACCCCACCTTACACACCACTGTGGAATATTTTTAGTGGAAAGAGTAACCGTATCTTGAAAGACATGGTATGGTCAATAAAGAATCATGTAGATATTATATTATCATTTTGGGGAAATGCATTAAAAAATGTGGCGAAAAAACTAAACAGAGTACCAACTAAATTATAAAATAGAATTAACTTCTTGTTATTGAGTGGAAAGAAACCTTGTTTGTCACATATATGTGTATGAGGTTGTGAGTGGTTTCTTAAGACCATCTCTATAAACAAACTATAACCCGAAGGCAAAATTTATGGGTATCCTATCATAATAAGGGGATTTTATCTATAAAATCCCACAAACAAGAAAGTGGATTTTTCTGGGAAATCCATCTTTCATGATAGGGAGAATATACTCAAGAAAGATAGTTGGGGAAAGATTAAAAATAATGAATTTTATGCTCAAGATTCACAAGTGTTGATATAAAACAAATTCTATTGGTATCCATGGAAGAATTTATTCCCAAAACACAAATTAAAACATAGGATAACTAGAGAGGTAAGAGAACCAAAGAGATATGGTTTTCTTGTCACAAAATATAGTGACTGGTTATTAGTTGAAAATAATGAACCTCTCTCCTGTAAAGAGGTAGTAGAGAGCTCAAAAGCTATAAGATTAAAAAAACCATGAATCCTAAAATGGATTCCATGTGTCAGAACAATGTTTGGGTTCTGGTTGATCCGCTAGTTGATGTAGATCTTATTGGGTGCAAATAAGAATTTAAGAGAAAAATAGACATAAAGGGTAATGTATGTAACTATAAATTAAGTCTAGGGGATAATGGGTTTAGACAGTGTCAATGCATTGATTATGATTAATACTTTTCTATAGTTTCCATATTTAAATCCATCAAAATTATATTTGCTATAACATCCTACCATAACTATGAAATTTGGATGATGAACCTCAAAATAACTTTCCTTAATGGGAACCTTCACTAATTTGTATAAATGGAACTACCAGAAGGGTTTGTGACTCCAGGGGACACCAAAAAGTATTAGATGTTACATAGATCCATTTGTGGATTGAATTAAGTATCCAAGACATGGAAAGTTTTATTCGATGAATCTATAAAAGAATTTTGTTTTATTAATAATGAACATATGATATGTGTTTACCTATAGTTTAGAGGGAATGAAGTTATTTTAGTTGTAGTATATGTTGATGACATATTATATATTGGAAATGTCACACCCTTCTTATAGTCTATTATTAAATGGTTAAACAAATACTTTCCCATAAATTGATTAGATGAATCAACCTATACTCTCGGGATTAAGATCATTCGTGATATATCTCATATGGTTCTTATTATAATTCAAGGTATAAACATTTACTAGATACTAAAAATATTTTGTATGGAAAAATAAAAGAAGGGGGTTGATTATATAGTCACATGGTTTATACTCTTCCAAGAAAATGTGTCCTTAGAAAATATAATAGAACTATAGAATGAGTAAAACCACATACAATTCAATGATAGGATAAATAATATATTCCATGTTATGTTTTAGACTTTATGTTTCCTATACATCATAATGGTAGGAAAATATCAAGCTGATCTAGGTGAACAACATTGGTTTTCTGTTAAGTCTAACCTTAAGAATTTTAAACGAATGAAGGATACATTCCTTGTGTATGGAGGAGATGAGGATAAAGTCATAAAAGGTAATATATATTCTAGTTTTCAAAAAAAATTGAATGATCAAATGTTACTATCAGGAAATGAATTCAGTGTCCACAGTGGAGTAGTGAATTGGAAGAGTTCAAAGAAACCTATTTTCAAAGATTCTATAGTGGAGTATAAGTATATATAATCTTATTATGTATCCAAATAATCTATTTTTATATGAATATTTTTCCATCATCTTGATGTGGTATCTATAAGTAATTACCCTATCACATTAGATTGTGATTATATTATTGTTTGGTCTCTTGCAAGAGAGCTAAGTTCACACCAATAGACAAAGAAAATACTCTGGACGTATCACCTCCCAAGTTATTTTTCTTATTGGGGTGAAGTTAGAGTAAGATAATTTTCTATGGGAGAAAAGGTAGAGGACCCCTTGAATAAATCATTTTCTCATCCAAAATACGAGTATCACGTGAGAGCTAGTAGATCTAAGGTTGTTAGTAGTTGGATCTTGTGCAATTGTGGGCCAATTAGAATTGGTGTCTTAGAAACAAATTTTATGTAATTTATGATTATCTATATTTATAGTTTTTAAAATTATTAAACTAATTATCACATCATGATTATTTTTATTCATGACATAGTATGTGATAATGTTCTAAGAGTAGATGATACATTTAAAGGTAATAACAGTTATATTCTATGATGAGAACCCATAAGTTTTATGAATTTTTTTATGAATATATATGTTCTATAGGTAGATGAAATCATTTTAGGGACAAAAATGATATATACTATATGGGGTAGATACTCATAGGACTTTTAGAAACTTCTAAAGGTATAATACCTTGGTAATTTTCACTGTAGGAGATTATGAGAACATGACCCTCCAGCAAGAAATCCACATTTATGTCTATCTTTGTGTATTCTGGTCTATATATCTGTGTATTGGTTATTAAACAGTAAGATTTTTATTAATGGATATTATCACTAACAAACTTTTATGGATTGATGAAAACTGTGATGACAAATGTTCATGGAAAAGTTGGATATGTTAGGGCCAACATGAGTAATATTTCATTAATGAATAATGCGAGAGATGGTTTTTCCCTTTTATTCTATATTAGAGCTTTATATCTTAGACCTTCTTATCAAAATAAAATATCCTAAATGAATCTATGACCACAATTTTCCATGGGAAATTAAAATTCCTATAAAATTCAAATAAGGAGACATCTATTACAAGGGTTAATGCGATGAACATGAAACCTGCTCTAGTAAAGATATCATGATAAAATTATTATATTACAAAATAAGTGTCCATATGAGGTTTTATTTTATCATGATATTTATTTATTTTTCTATGGGTGCCTTGGATTGTTTATATATTTTAACCTTGGACTTTGGGCTACATCACCCAATTCCACTGATAAATAGGCCTTGAGAGTCTCACACTAAGTGTATGAAGAGCCCCAGTTAAATAATAATATTAATTTTTATTTAACATGTTAAATAAATATTATTCGCATATATGGTTTAATAATTATTAATGTTTTATTGATCAAATATTTTCTATCTCTAGTTTTTTGAGAGAATATTTTTTTAGTAGAATATTTAATAAATATTCATTTCTATTTTAGTAAATATGATAGTAAATAATTTATTTAAGAATAATGCAGTGATACTTATTTATTAAATAAATAGTAATTTTTTAAGGCCCAAAAATATATTATAGGAATCAAAGATCAAGTTTAATGGTCCGATAAAGAATAATATATATTAAATAATATTTGAGAAAATAATATTTAAGTAATTTGTTTTTTTCCAAAGTCAAGAAATAACAACAACAACAACAACAAAAATATTATTATTTTTATAAACATGTGGTTCGATAGTGATTAAATAAAAAATAAGTGCAGAAGTGAAATTATTATTTTCCAATCCTAGAGCCACTTAAACCGATTTATATTTTTCCTTATGGGTTAATTTTTTTTTGTTGTGGATAACAACATATGAAGAAATCCATTAAAGCCCTAGAGAGATCCCTATATAAGAAAATCCTGTAGAAAAAAGAATCATCCTCCTCCACCACCACTGTTGATTTTAGAGAGATCAAAGAGAATCCTTGTTAACATGATTCTTGGGGTGATCAAAGACGAATGAAGCAAGCGTTAGGATCAACCATGCTAGCACCAGAAGATTCTTAGGAAGACAATCGGAGGTTCATGGAGAACACGTGGATCTTCAATATAGATAATCTAAACTTTATTCCTATAACATAATGACTTTACATTGTAGAGAACTTTTAAGATTAATCAATGAAAAAAATATTTCTTGATATGTTAATTATTTAATTTTTTAAATTAATTATAAATCCTTATGTGATGATCCTACAATTTGGTTCCAATTTTCTCACGTAAATTAATCTTTAATTCAAATATGCAGGTGAAAAAATTAATAATCGATGTTCATATTGTATTAATCATCAATTATAATAAAATAGGAGTTGGGCATGGCCCATCCATCACTTTCATTGTGCCCATAATCATAACAAAAATCAATACAATATCCTTTCTCAAACTCAAAAACTAGAAATGATGCCTGATGTAATGATACAAATTGAAAACCTCTATATATATATATATATATCCTATCACAAGGAATGGGAATCCCTCATCATATACTCTCTCATAGAAGTGGGAACTTACTCACATCCATGAACATAAAGCACTTTATCTATATCCAAGCACCATACAAAGACTAGATATTATCCAATAATCCATTCTCTCATTATAAGAAAATAAATATTAGATTCATTGATATCTTTCACTCAATCCACAAATTAAGAGGTAATGAACAAGGGATTATAGGTTATAGTATCTCATTCATCTAACATATCCATATTCTAGTTAATGAGAAATTTTATTAGCTTTCACTCCTCCATAGAAGTGTGAACTCCCTGGTCGCCAATTTTACTACTGAGTGAATACATGAAGACATTCCCCATTCTCAAGGCATATTAAATAAAAAATCAGTGGATTATAGGTACACAGTCCAACTCCTTTTCTGTTGGATCAAGTTACACATGGAGAATTTGTAATGCAAGCTCTTATGGTTCATGTAAATGTAAAATCTATCTCCAAAGATACGATGCCACCAAATCTTCCATGCATGAACAAAAGAGTTATCACTAAATCATTGGTAGGGTAGTTCCACTCATGGGTTCATATATGATGAGATCCACAATCAACCAACCAACTACTATTTATTATGAAAACTTATTGTCTAATCCATAAGGCATAAAAATATATGGTAAATCTAATACCTGGGTCAGGAAGAATTAGAATTGGAGTAGAAATTAGTCATGTCTTATACTCTTTGAAGTCGCCTTTACACTAAATAGTTTACTAAAACTTTACTCCCTTCTGTTAGACCTATGATGGGAACCGAAAAGTAATATATGTCCTAGTTTAACCATATATAATACTATCCAACCTATAAAAACTTTGGATCTCAAGAATATCCCCATTTCATTCTAAAGATATCACCAAATCAACTTTCTTTCGATCAAATGAGATCCCATCCTCTGAGATCATCAACATGATGAAAAACACCTCTTGAATCCATATTTTATACTTTCATTACTTAGTAAAAAGATAATTTGATTAGAGTGCACTCATTTAAATCTCCAGGAAATTGAAATACATCCCTTAGGTTCGAGAATATACCAATGTATCATCCATGAACAACATGATGAAGGATTCTAAGTAGTGATGAAAAATTTAGTTCATGAGTACCATGGATCCAACTTTGAATTCATTAAATAGTATTTCATCACAAAATACTCATATATCCCATACAAGATCCATAAATCCATCTTTGAAGCATCATACACATTGACTCATAAGAGATGTTAACTAGATGGTAGGTAAATCTTTGAGCATCACCAAGCTTTACATAATTGATAAAACAATTCATCTATCCTTGGAAAATGATATTTGTTCATCATGGTAACCTAATTTATTTTATATTAATCCATGAAAAATATAATTTTTTAGTACAGATTATTGGTAAATAAAATTATAACATCCCAAGGCATGGTAATCATATGAATAAAACAATTCACCTCAAGGTCCTCAATCCGGACCTTCAATTATCTTATCTTAGTTGTTACCATATGATAAATAGGAATTGATATGGGGTCTAAATTTTGAATAATATCAAACCAAAACTCAATATCCCTTTCAAGGAGGAGTTTTTTAAATTAAAAATAAAACAATCCAAGAAACAGTCCACCAATTTAGAAACATTATTTGGAATGTTCACCTTATCCACTAAAAAAACAATACCCACCTACAAAACAATTGATTATAATGGTTTGAAGTTATCCTTATACACCCAACTCCATATCCTACTCCCCCAAAAGAACACAATTATATCCTCTAAGGGAGGTAAAATACACCCACATTTGATAGAAATAAACGGGATCATAGAAGCATGTTAAAAAATCTATATCAAAGATGATGTAAAAAATAATCAAATCTAAAAAAAATGAAATTGGAGAAATTTTTATATCCCTAAACCACTATGGAATATACTTATAACCTATGAACATGGTCCAACCTCCTAATAAGAGGTATATCAAGTGAAAAAACCCCATGGGAAAATTCCATGGTAAACCATAAGCCAAATACTACCTGTGAGATAATAAAAGAATTAGACACCCTTGTATCATGTAGAGAAACTGTGAAAATCAAAGAAATCAAAATTATAATTTTAAAATTGAGGTGAAATAATGATATATCCACTAAAACCAGGAAAAATATGTACACCCTAACTATATCTGATCTGAAAACTTCACCTTGTGATACCATACTAACTTGAGGAACTAACCCTGAGGTGTCTGTGGCTGCTGCTGCACCTGAGACCCTCGACAAGATTAATGACCATACCTACCAAACATAACCCTACTATATTTCTATGGTTTCCATGAATAAATTCAATAATACTATTTTTAAATTGATCCAATATCTATAGCTAAATGAGAGATCCTCATATAGAAAAATTAATGATTCCCCATCATGCCACCTATATGAAATTTTCTCGGCTGGCTAGTTCATTAAATTCGATAGTGGAATGGATTCACATAGTGAAAAAACATGAGGGAATACCTTCCTAGAACTAGAAGGGATTAAACTATTAATATCCCATAATATCTCTCACTACCTTTGATTATTTCATCAAATCACATCCTCATCCCCGTAAAAGAGGCATCAATAGCTCTGTATGGAAGGCTACCACCCGACCCATTGAAAATAGGTATAAAACCCAGCATACTATACTATATTACTCTAATATAAATAGTAAGAGAATTATGCAGAAAATTTGAGTAAAATTGCAGGTTAAATATTCGGACATGGCATTTCACCTCTACTTGAAGACTAATATCAAATCTATGCAATTTTTAGCTGTTATTCCCATCTAGAAATAGGGGAAATCATATAAACTTTCCAAAGTGAGAAAAACATTCTTAAAGATATATCGTACCCTACCTCAACTTGAAAAACTTATACTCTTAGTATAGCTTCTGTTTCTTGGGGAAAACTCCAAAAATAAGTGGTTCATGAAGGACTCCCCTGAAAGAACCTCATGTCATCTAGCATGTACCATCACACCCCAGCGCCTCCTGGTGGATCCCTAAATAATATAGACTACCAATCTATTAAACCATAACTCCCCCTTTAAGGATTAAACCACATCTATATGGATGAACCCAATAACTTTGATATGAAATTCATTACTACATATGGTTTACACAATCACCCACATTCAAGTCAATCCACTCAACCTAATACAAAATCCATATCATGGTAAGAACTTTCATCATCACTATCGATGGATCATATTTTCAAAGACACACTCTTTGATTAAATTTTGATCCACTCTTGGTCATGAAGTGTTTATCCCTGGTAAGAAGGCTCAATCACCTAGCTATTCACCATCATAGCATGACCAGGGCGATCATGTCATGATGGCTCATCCTATTTGTTCCCCATGACATATCTCCATTTTACCAAACCATGGAAGCCCTCCTTGACCCTTACTATCACACTGACCATAACTTCATGTCCCACTTTCCACATTATGACCATATGTATGGATTATAATTCATCACATTTGATACTTTACCAAAATCAACATTCCTAGGCCTCATACCATGTCACCCCTTAGTCATGATGTGGCCTCCTCCGTACTAGCCATCACATTTTGGTCCCTAATGGATATGGAATGACATTTATTTTGATACCCATCACACCGTGACTCCTCTACATTACACCATGATGACCAACCCACTATATTATTATACCTCCATCCCACCTTCAACTCTCTGAATCCCAATTCTATAACAGAACTAACTTCCTAGAAAACCCAAATTCATAAAGATGCATAAAATTAAACACAATTTATACAATAACACTCCTTGAAATTTGAGGGGTTTAACAACATCATCCAACACCTAGTTCTACTACTTTACCTCGTCACACTATGCCTTTGTAGATATTTTCTATTAATTTTCCTTTAAAATTAATAGCTACTCAATCGATCTATTAATTATTTGAAACAATTTGGATTTACTTCCCAACTAGGTAATTTAGTTTAGATTCACCCTAACTAAAGGATCAAATAGATAATTTTTCTCTGATTTTACAATTTTGAGTTTCATAATTTAAATATTAAGTTCCATAACATATTTTATTTCCCATGTTTTATGTAGATTGGTTTGTAGTTTCACATTCATTTCTTCCTTTATCCTTCCATTTTTTGAAATATAATATATAAATCTAGATTTTTGATTTTCTATTTTTAATCACATCATAGAATTAGATTGTTAATTAAAACTAATATTTTTTTACAATTATAAGTGGAGATACATTGTTTTAAACATCAATTTTTTATTTTATAGTGTATAAGTTCTCTGAGTGTTCCATGTGTTTCTTATTTTATAACACAAAAAATTTTATATTTAAAAATAGTTCACTATGATTTTATTTTTTTATTTTTTGATATAAATTGATAAACTATTCATAAATCAGGTTTGGTTGTTTTTTGTTAGGTTTTAGAGGGCCATTTAACATCCTAAATGTTGTGGAAGAGAAACTAAAAACCCCCATTAGTCCTAGATTCAATTTATATGTTTTTAATGAAAATAAATGAACTAAAAGAATGATATAAATTACACTATTCCACCTAACATGACAATATGTTTCACAAGAATTTGATCTAGATCATTAGGAAGTAGCTAAAAGGCTATTTCCTCTAGAAGAATCTGCATGTCATTTGAATCACTTGTACTCTTAGGTAGAACCTATCTCGAAACCATGGTATTGTAGATCATTTTTTAAGGGTGGGATAGAAATAAGATCTAAAAATGAAATCTTTCAAGTTGTTTCTAGGATAGATATCAACACCAATATTTGAGGATTAATCATGCATATATGTCCACCAAAAGAACCTATTTAGAAATAAAATGTCTAACTATATTGATGATTAATTTATTAGATGCTAAAATGATAAAACTATTTATAAAATTTAGATCAATATTCTACTAATTCATTTCACATTTAAATTAACATGCATGAAGATTAAAAATTTCATCATCACCATCTTCAAGAAATGATTAAATTGAGTATGATAGTTGGAGTTGATGATGGAAGCCAAACCGAGTATTATTGTAAAATGTGATAATTCTCATGAATAACTACTTTGGTATAGTGCCACACACTATGTCATGGAGAACATAATTCTATACCATGATGAGTTCTAAACCAATTTGTTGTGTTCAAACATTTAGTGGATATATCCACCAATCTCCCCTTTTTAATAAATTCTCATAGACTTATCACACTTTCACCTTATTATATATCCTAAGAAACAAATCATAAAACCATATTGAAAAATCCTTTTTGAAATTTACAAATAATCTTTTGGGAAAGTCACTATTCATTTTCAACACAAGTTACATTTTATGTATCAAATTTGGGAAATTCATCCAGAGATTATTTTAGACATCCTCCAAGATAGTTCTAAGGTAGTTATCAAGGGGATTTGGTGTGATAATTATATAACACTTGTATATCTATACCTATTTCCACCAAATGAATTATTTGAAGGTATACAATATCATGTGATCCCTTTGTCCAAGACATTGAGTAACTATAATACATTTAGTATGTAAATGACATATATCTAGTCATACATTCTTGATTCCTTGAGTATTAGTTATCCAGTTCAATGAATACATCACATGTCATTCATATTAGCATATGAGAAGATCACATAACACTCACCCTAATAGATATGAACATCATATGTACCCTGTAGGTACAAATGTACACTTCCCTATATATATTAGTTGAGGGACCAATTGTGATACTTGTCACATGAGAGGAAATATCCTATCTTGGTTAAACTCAAACTATAGACATGGACCAAAATATACCCAACCATCATCAAATTATAAAATATTGAAGGATTTTATAATAATGATATCAAATTATAAAGGTTCACATGCTTGGTACCTCGTTAAATTCAGGTACATAGAAAAATAAATTTGAAATATTCACCCCTAGTATTCCAAATTCATTGTGTATGAAACTCCATGTGGTATTTATGAGAATGATATGAAAATAAATATATTTTATTTTGATCTACTTGGTCATAAATTATTATTTTACATTCATACCATGATTAAACAACCCTTCATCCTACATACCGAAGGCCTTGAATTTTTTTATTATATGATTAAACCCCCTTTTAAGGGAAGATGAAGGGATCCCAAACCGACTTCATGGACATAGAACAAATCATACCCGAAGGAAAAATATTTACATCAGAATGAAAATATGAAGCTGACCCTCCCCATCATTTGGTCATAATGATGCACTCCACCATTGCAAGGTTGTTTAGAAAGTAAGTGTCCCATGTCAAAGCACAATCCCAATCCGATGGCTGACGTAATACCCTCTCAAACATCCAAATCCGAAAACCACTACAAAGAGGGATCATCAGCCTTGAATCCTCATCTGGAGGTCGTTCCATGTTGTCAAGTCCATTTTCACAACCTTCACACCTTCAGACACTATCCAAACACACAAACATATCCAATATTTCATACTAAGACAAAAAACACAAGTTGCAGCCATCACTGCCAACTAGCCTTCCTCCTTCAATGCCTCCACATAACCAAATTCAAAAACCACTTTCAAATCTTTAGAATTTAAAATGAAATCCTCCTCAATACAACATAATTAAAGAAAAACCAAAACCAATACACACCAATGTTATGGGTTCTTGTAGAATCACTTCCACGCCGCTACCGTAATCGACGCCGCCACGAGAGAATGCGAACCCACCGTAGATCACAACCCACATAAATGACCAATCGACTAAAAACACCGAATCAGAAAAACAATGAAAAAAGAAAACCAACACCGTGATGACGATCGCCCGACACCACCTTATACAAGACCTTGCCGCAAACCAAAGATAGGTCCCATCGCCGCCACCATGATCCTTCCCAAAGACCAAATCAAACCACCCCACACACTCCCAACCGACACACCCTGGCGACGACCCTAAGAAATGGCTAGATTTTAAATTGCCGACAACACTACTCTCCCAAAGAGGTCCAACCCAGATTTGAAGGGAAGAGTGAGAATAGGCTGGAAAATGGTGGGATGAGCTAAGATGCCTGAGTCCACCCTCGACGCTGCCACCGGGACCTGCCGCTGCGAGAATGCTGAGAAGGAGTGCTGAGAGTTGAGTTGAATCCAGCCTGAGGTGATGAGAGGAGGGGAAATGATAGGGGAAATCCTAGGGAGTTGACACCCCTTACGGGCTCATCTACCCCTCCACATTAAATCCCTATTTAAACAACCATTTACTTCTTTATTTAACTTCAAACTACAATTTTCATCGATTATTACCCTCATTTTGAACTCCTATTCACTCATACCATTTATAATATATAAATTCGGTATTAGATACCTATTTAGAATAAAATAAATAATTTCTATAATATAGATACTTAACATGGAATCTCTCTATTGTTACACAAATCCCTTTTGGTTACCTAGAAAATTTCCATATTTGAAAAAATTTCCCCTCTTTATAATGACATTGGGTTTCAATGATTGAGGATGAATATTGGACAAGTTAAATCTTCTATATCTAACACAAACTTTTACAATCTTATATTGTCAGCACAACAATACAGTTTAGGAAACATTATTAAACATCTTCTACCTTCAACACTTTAAAAAATAGGTAAAATTTTATCAAACATTTTCTCATTTTCATAACACTTTGAACATAATGAATTTCATCAAAAAACTGTTACATAAAGGATATATCCAATCTCAACAAGTTATTAAATTCCCAATAATATTGAGTACATGAGAATAGGCTTATATTACTATGGTTATCTTTTATCTAATAACTTTGAAAACTTCAGTATAACCTTCTATGATTCTTATAACCATCTAGATTACCTTGTTGAATAACTTCATTAGTAGGCTGTTTCAGTAGGTTTTACTCTAAGACCAAGAGTTATCTTTCACTTATTAAGTTTGTGTACCAATATAGAATGTTTTTTATATTAATCTCCTATATTTTTTTATGATTGATCAAAAATTAATATTTGATGATGTTGATGCTATCTATCTACAAAAAAGATTTTATGATATGAGTATCATGTTTTTGACATATTTATTAAGGAATTTACTTAAGTATTATCTCACTAATATAATGTACCCTTTAAAATACACCATATCCATTAGTGAAGAAAGGTCCATATTTCACAAAATAATGATTCAAGCTTAGTGTTAATCTCACAACTTATCTATTTCGGTAGTGAATTCCCCTAATCATAACATACATGACTCTTGGATTGTTGTGTGGAAAACTCCATATAAAAACCCTCATATGAATAAACAAAATATTGTTACTATAGTATTACAACTCTTATGATTTACTAACAAAGTGTAACTCAAATAAAATGCCAAGAATGTGGCACCTAACTATCATGGTCTTCTCATTACTTTATTTCCTTACACAGGTTAATCCTGGAGCATCCATCATTTGAGTTTGTCTACCCATTTGGATGATTGGGGTCTTAAAAGGAGTTAACTTAAAAGAAATCTAAAACTTCATATTTTTAAAGTTGATTCAACCACACAATATTATATCATGTATTTGATTTACATATATTCATGACTATAATTATTTTGTTTATAATCCAATTCCTTACACATTACCAACATGTTTGAACCATATTGATGCATAACTCTGAAAAAATCTCACAACTTGTGTTGACAAACCAAACTACAATAAAACTATATTTATAAATATCAAAATAAATCACATTAATATGTTACATAAACACATTTCATCTAAATTATTAGAATCATATAAAATCATAAGTTCTCAAAAGAGTAAGCCCAAAACAATGGGTTGCCAACACCAAATTTTCTAGATAAAGAATAAACCTCCATAACATTAAGTAGTCTGACATAAAGTACCTCTACCCTGAGATACTTCACTCAAGATAAATTTTAATTCCGTTAGACTTCTAACACCCAATATGTATAAACTATAGTAAATCTTTAATTCAAGTTCATAACATTTTATAATCCTAATTTAAGGTAGTATAAAACAAAGCTCATTGTCATACCTTGTATGTAACTCCTTATATGTTTCCATGGAATATTTTATAAGTAGTTTAACACTTTATACTAAAGAATATATTAAAAGTCAAAATATAACAAATATATTAATGAATAAATTAGGGAATCATCTAAATAAATGAACAACTCGTATATTTATTCATGAGATACACAATTAATGAATAATTCATAAACAAATTATAAAAATATTATAATTTTGGTGGAGATAAACATGAACAATTAATTTTAATTTAATATGAAATTTTAATATTTTATTTCATATGGTATTAATATGAACTCACTAAAATTCAAATTATGAGATATTTGATGAATAATTTTATTATTTATTAATAGAAATTTCATTTTTACATGAACAATTTTCATTAATGAAATATAAAATATTGGATTTTATATAATATACTGATCATATAAACTTATAGAACTCTTTTCAGAATGGTTCAAATAAATTTTACAAATAAGGCCTAATTTAAAAATTTTATATTAAAATTTATGAAGTAATCATAAATTAATATAAACAGTTTTATATTTCCCATTCTTTTAACTTATAAACACTTTAGAAATGTTTTACCATGTTAATCTACTTTAACCATTATTATATCTACTAAAATTTTTTCGGTATATTTTTAAAACCACCTCATATTTGAAGTGAGTCGAGAAGTATAACACCATTGGATGTTTTTAGAATTTTAAAAAACACACATGTTTCTAAAATTATGTAAAAAATGGATTGCATGATGGTGTAATGAATGAAATTTTTTCCTCTAGAAATTCTATGTGTTAAAATTATTTTGGTGTCCATTTTGACCATCAATTATAAGAAGCATGTCGTTTTTTAGAAGTTCTTGTTAATTCTAAAATATCCTATTTTATTCCATAGACAGTCCTTGTTTTGAAGGCCACCACAACAAAAATATCAGTTCACCAAGGCATATATAATGATCTGATGATTCATTGTCATTCTCAAATTTCTATCAATAGAAAAAATAGATATTTTTAATGTTCTATGTCATAGTTTTATATAATTTATAAGTTCCACAACCATTTTCCAATGGTATATTCAATGGATAAGAAAAATCAAGAACCGAAATTCCCATTCCAAAGAGGATATTCCATGGAACCTAGGAGAATATATTTCCTGAATCTTAATTGATCCAATACATAAACAAAACATTGGAATATTGTCTCTTTTACAGATGTTAGGTTTTAAAGGGATTCCATGATGGATTCTTAAAATAAATTAATGAACACAACAAAATTTCTTGGACCATATCATGATATGTTCTTGCATGGAGCACAAAATAATTTTTTAAATTATGATGGGGTGGTTCTTTTGTGGGATTATCATATTTTGTGATGTCACAAGAATCAACCAAAATATTCTCCAAATTCTATGATATTATTTTTTTTATCATTGGATGATGACTATGAATATTATAAACACATAACATGAATGTTTAAATGTTAAAACATCATTATAAATATTAAATTGAATGTTTCAAATTCAATGCTTCTTCTGAAACTCCTAAAAAAAGCATCTGACCAGTGTGGAGGCTTTTCTTGTTACCCATGGTGTTACTAATTTTTCCAAGATAGAGTCCACTATCCAGATGGCTATTGGACAATAGGAGAATACTCCTTTGGTGGGATTATTTCTCACACTCCACCCTTAAGTGTGCAGGTTGTAGCACCAAAAAAAATCATGGAATGAAGCATCTGGACATGGTTAATAACACTGACCAGGATACTAATCCTGATGAAGTGAAATGTGACTCATGGAAATAGGTTAGAACCCACAACCAAAAGAAACATGATAAAATAATTGAAGAAGAGATGAAGAAAGAGGTGGCACAGGATGACAGTTCAGATGAAGATCTAGAATCTCTACTTCACCAAGTGCAAGAATTAGAACACTGATACAGTGGAGGTAGAGGATGGAGGGGACGCAGGTGCATTGATGACAAACTATGGAATGAGTTGTGGGACAAAGAACAGTTAATCTCCGATAAAATTAGAAAGAAGATTGGCCATCTAGAAGGAGGCACTTGAAATTACTGTGTTTTGAATATGGATGTACTTGGTACTCCCCTGCTTGGGTTTTTATATGATAATTGGGGACTCATCCACCACCTTTAAAAAAAATAAAATTGAATGTTTCAATGATGTTTAAATGTTGGAACTTTTGATGAAATGTACAATTAATATATGGATAAAAATTTAGTTCTTAGAGTCCTATATAAATCGACACAATGATATTTTTTGTGTCATGGGATCATTATAACTCTTAAAGCCTATTATCTCTTTTCCCTCATTTTCACCTAACATTAAATAAGGTTCTAAAATACCATGGTATTTATGGAGGTCCTACCCAAGCATCTGATGATTATTGAGATCAATAGATAATTCCAAAGGATAGTTTCTTTGAGACACATATCAATGATCATGCTCAAATTCTTTTGTAAATATTTAATAGTCCATATCAACAAACTGAGAGGTGAAATATTATTGTTCTTTGTTTTATTATCAGTTCTAATCATATTGATAGACTATAGAATTTTTGTTGTTTAGGATTTGTTCTTCCATTTCCTTGATGATGTTAGAAATCACTCTTATACCCATCAGTGGTATTAGAGAAATATCTCAATGTTTAGTTTGAGTTTCAAGTGGATAAATTAATTAGAAAGATTAGTTTTATTGGTATCATATACCCACTCAAAAGCCTTGACACCCTCTATAAATATTACATAATTGGCTCTATCCAGATCAATGATCCCTCTCCCTCTTGAGGTGGAGGGTCTCCTTACAACTACAAAGGCATTGCACAATTGATCCTATCAATGATTAATTTGATTCTAAAAGCCAAATATTTATTCCAAAATTCCCTAGATTCACATTAAGATTTAAGATTATTAGATTTTAACATGGCTCTAATTTACTTCCTATCTCTAAAAAAAATTCATAGATGCACTATTTATCAATGAGTTTACAATAGTTTCCCATATTGTCCACATAATAACTTTTTTTTGATGACTTTGATAGTTTTTTCAATGAGAAATAGGGAATTAAATATCATGTTGTGGGTAGTCATATCGATGATTTTTTTCTCTTCTCTCTAGAGGATAACACAATTTTGGATTGTTCCAATACCTCAAAATTGTTCAAATTCTCCCATTTCTATATTCCTATATGGTCATTTTAGTTAAACATAATATACGACCCAATGAATCTGATGATCTAAATATATATATTCTATGTTTAACACCTAAATTTAAAAATCCATATATTATTCACACTATTGGCATTTTTTGGTAGATTTATGTTCTTGGAAAATATGACCCAGGCAGTCTGTCAGGCTATTTAACCGCAAATGTGTATTATGGTTGATATTTCCAAACTCGGATTACATTTCATCTAGATCAATACAGTTGGAGTGTACCATTATAATTATTTTTTTATCTATGAATCATGGTCTTATTTTTTATCCATATATAACCATCAAGGAAAAAATTAAAAGGTTTTCCAATGTCAGCGTAGAAAATCATAACCAGTTTAGCACTTAGAGGAATACGTGAATATAATTGAATATAGTACTAATGGATTTTTTATGAGTGTGATATAAGGTTTATCAAAGGGATTATGAACTTCTTATATAGATACTATGTTTTTTATTTCCCAATCGCAAATGTATAAGGGGTTGAAATGGTTTGAGTTTTCTATAATGGTAGTAATTCGGGAAGGCCATTTCCCAAATATTGAATCACTTTATTTGTCTAGAAAGGACCATGAAAATGACCTAGTTTAGAAGTTCTTTTCTACATGGTTATAATGTTTAAATTACATTATTCCTATAATGGATATAGAATTTGAAGTTAGAGTATCACATTGAAATTTCCTTAGTATTGAGCATGGTTTTTTAAATCCTGTAGATCTCGAGTACTAGTTTGATAAACTGGGGGATGATGAAATAAGAAAATATTTAAATGAGTGGTGGAAAGAGAAATGTTCCATAAAGAGAAAGAAAATACTTTAGTATGCTATCCTAGAGGGTGGAATTGGTGTGCGGTTCTCCAAATAAGTGAGTTTAGGTGGTAGTGATTTTGAGAAAAGTGATATACAGGCTTGCACTTCTTAGAATAATGAGGATTTACTAGATTAGAACTATAATAAGTATAATTATAAGGAATTAAAGAATAAAATAATGGATTTTTAGGGCTTTACCATCATAGTGTACAAGCTTTTATGATCATGTGAGGGTTATTCATTTATACTCAATCCAACAGTTACCCTATCTACTGAAAAAGACTCCTTTTTACAAGTAGAATATATATAAATAATTATTCTAGGAACATCATTTGTAATATGGAACCTTGGTATAATCCAAGGTTCCTTTAGTGTATACAATTTCCATGATTATAGAGGTTATCAGAGTTAACAAAAATAAGGTTGGTGAGGTCTTAGAAGATTATATGATCATGGATTTCTTATTTTCCTTACAATTCACTGAAAGGATGAAAATATACAATGATAAATTTATTTAAATAATATGTAAAAATTAAATGAGGCAAAATATTTCTATATATATCTATCTCTAGAGGACTTAGATTAAGTGAAGTAAATGATATCTCCCTAGAGCCTCAATGGAGAACTATTTACATGGGTTCTCATAAAAAATGATGTTATTTTTCTAAATTTCATCCCAAATCACTTCTCTATTGATAACTACATGGTGGTCTATCATAGTAGATATGTTTAGTAAAAGCTTATGTCATCATCCCAATGTTAATACAAGGAACATAACTTGGAAATACAGGCACAATATCCTGGCTCTAATTTGTAGTGTGTCTTATTTCTGTGTCTAGTGGTAAGGGGAATTGGGCCTTTCGTGTTTTGTGTTAGAGATATTTTTTTTATTGTGATGTGTATTATTATAGATCAATAATTTTTGGGTTACCACTCAATAAAAAATTATTTTTTCTAAAATCTATAAAAATGGACTGTGATAGGTACCACAACATGTTCCTTCAAAAAATGATCATTTCATTTTTTGATGTCAATAGAATAAGACATAATATAAGGAAAATAGGTGTAACATGAATTAATAAAAATTACTAAAAAAGAATGAATAAAATGAAGATGCTATATGTTGTACTGTAGGATATTTTTGTTCCATAGTAATTCCCATCTTTGAGGACACGTCATGACGTATACCTTTCCATTTTAGACTTATAAATTAATATTTGGAATTAATTTATTATATTATAGTTATAAATATTTGATAGTACTCAAGATAAATTATAAGATAGTTGTAATAGATGACATTTCAATGTAATGGGTCTAAAAATTTTATCATATTTCATTAGTAATTGTGTAGGAATTACATTATTTATGTTATTTTGTTTAATTTTTTGCATTATTGTAAAAATGGATTGACTATGTAATTTTAAATATTTTTTTATCATTTATTTATTTCACTGATAAATTTTTCATACTGAAAAAAATCAAAAAAATATTTATTTAGGGTTCCATGGTTTGCGGGATTCATTTCTTTCAACTTTACCCTGAGCTAATTTGAACTATATGTGGCCCAAATAAATCCCAAAAAGTAGAAATATTCTGGGTGAACATAATTAAAAAAACATAAATAAATGAAGTATAAATTGGGATAAAATAATCCAAATTATGTTGTTATATATTTAAATTATATAAGATCATTTTAATTACATTATTATTAAATTTCATGGAAAAATTTGTTTATTAATGTGGTAGATGCATGTGTGAAATTTGATGAAGCTGAATAGTCTCCTCATCATGAAATATTTTTCCAAGAAATAAAATCATTACTCTAGAAAAAAATTAAAAAATATAATAGTATTTTGTGTGTGAATGGGAAATAAATATAGGAATAACTTTAATAAAGACCACATTCAGATATTCATCTATTTACGATTCCAAACACATGTAAAATTTAGTTGAACATACTTTGGAGGGGTACTTTTTTACACCTCATCATTATAAATTTGAATCACCACTTCTATTAAAGGGATTTTGGTTAGAGATGTGGCAATGGATGATGGGTATAAAATATTTTCTATAGGATTAAAAAAAAGGTATTTAATTTATCAATAATTAGCTAGCCTCTCAGGTGGCGGTGGTTGTAGAGGTCTGAGGATTCTTTCCTTTTTGAGTTTTTTCTATTAATTGTATTCATTTTATATTTCTATAGAAGTTTTTTGAATGAAATAACTACTTTTATTTCTTAAATAATTTTTATTCTAATATTTTATGAATGGTTCATCAACTTATGATTGTAAAATAGTTTTTTCTCTAAACTTCTTACACTAGGTGAGGATTTTAAGCACAAAATTTTTAGTTAGTTTTAGTTACTCAAAGCTATTTTGGTAATTGAATCACTTTTATATAAGGATTTAAACCCATATTAAATATCTCAATATAGTTTCTATGCTGTTTATGTCCTCTCTTCGTGGTCTTCAGGTTTGTGTTGATAAATATAATTTAATAATTCATTTTAAGCAAGGATAATGTGGAGTGTCTAAGGATTGTAAATTTTCTATAGCTGGAAACTAAAATATGATTTATCTTTCCTTTTTAATATATTTGGGTTACAGTTTATAACTTATTTTTAGTTTTATTCAAAATTGTTAAACTGGTGTTCTAAATCCATAGTTTAATAACATTTATTAAAATAAAATTAAAAAGGTTACATTTAAAATATTATTGTGTGACCTTGTCATGAAACAACACACTCGTTGACATTGTACTAAATTTCTATAGTGCTAAATATTTATAAAGGATTTCATTATAGATTCAATTACATCAACTAGTTCTATTACCAATGAGGTTTTCAAAGTTATTTTGGTATGTTTTTTCATTCTTAGGATTTTAACTATAGAATTATATTTTTTTAAAAATATTTTCATAATGAATACTTATATGATTGTCCTGATTATTAAAATTTTGAGTATCCTAATGAGGAAATTTTTTAAAGATAATAAATTCAAGAAAATAATCTAGTGATTAAAAAAATTCTTTAATAATTCAACAAATAAATAAAATAAATGGAAATTATTTCAATATCTTTCAAAGAAATAATAAAAATATTTTCTCAAAAAGCATATGAAGAAAATAAAACCTTGTACCGCACTATTTTTATAGGAGAGAAACTTGTGAGATTGTGATAATTTTTTGATTTTTTTAAATTAAAACAAGAAATTATCATTAATTTTACCACTAATGTGAGTCTAGGAAATCTGGAGTCTTTAAATAATTATTGGGGTGATGTTGTTGAAAATGAAATTCTTTAGGAGACTCTAATTTTTAAGATGAATAATTCATACATTTGTATCAAATTTTAGTTAAATGGGAGTATACACCTAAGATATTTAATTTTCTCAGAAACATTGAAGAACATGATGTGGTTACGTCTTTAAATAATGATTTTGTTGAAGATTTCCTCTCCCATCATGATATGGAATCTGAGATAATATATAAAGAAGTATCAAACATTGATTTATTTTGAACAGATTATTTTCAAATTTTATTTTTGAAAACTTATTCTTATATATATTTTAAAAATATATATTTGGAGTGTACTAATATTTTCATTAATTTTCAATATCTTATTCATATACACATTTAAGAAAAATATTTAAACAGGACTGCTATGGCTAATAAAGAAAAGTAAGTGAAGGATGAATTTGAAAAGAAAATAGAGTGCTCAATTGAGATGTGTAGTATTATACATGAGGATGGTGGTACCAAGCTTATTTTCAATGAGTAAATATTATTTAAATTTGAAATTGAATATAAACCACAACATGTAATTAAATTCTCAAAACCAGTGGATAACTTTCCTAAAGATCAAGTGTTGGGAAGTTAGCTTACATTTTGTTCCTTATTTCACTATTTATAGGAACTACAATGTCATCAAAGGGATCCTAAAGAAATACGTTTTTTTGGAGATCCAATAAGTATAATGATATTTAGAATAATAAATATAATTGTATTTTTTATCTCATGATAATGAAACCACACCCTCCATATAATTGAGGATAGTCCACTATTATTTCCTAACCAAGGTTAGTAAAATCTTATCACCCACTTGGGGGAAAATGAGAAATTCTCTTTTCCCTTATTAATTTATTTCTTTATTTTAATTCTTACATTATCTTTTTTCATTAAATAAAATTTTTAGGTTAGATTTATTTTTTTCTTATAGGTTTCCATGTTTTATCTTATAAGAGGCCAACTCAAGGTTGATACTCAATAAACAAACTCTTGTTGGCCTTTTTTCTCTACATGTTTTTTTCATGCATTATCTTTTGAATTATAAAATCTCATATAAACTATGGTCCCCAAATAATATTTAAAAAATAAGTGTGTGTGTGTGAGGGGGGATCATTTTTTATAATATTTTTTTGAGTGTTTTGTTATCCAATCCATGTTTTTTATTCTCATTGAAAATTTTAATGTTTTTATTTCCTATTTATTTATTTTATAATTTTATGTATTTTTTAACATATTGATCTTTAATGTTTATATTTTCAACTTTTAAAACCCATTTTAGTGAATGAATCAATTTTATCTATGGAATTGTATTTAAATTAATCCTAAAAGTGACTCTGATCTATGTTTAAATCATTGATAATTTAATAAAAAGGCCACTAAATATGGAGTTCCATTACTCAATTCATTGTTATAATTTTATAACCACATTTTCATGAGGCTTACAAATTAAATTTTGACTTATTGTTCACATTCATATCACTTTTTAGGAGAACCAGGACATGCATGATTAACTAGAATTTATTAAATATACACCAAAACCTGAGTGTTTTAGGTACTTTTTAGAAGATGACTGAGGCACATATTTGATATAAAAGCCCTATTTTTGAAGATAAATATGTTTTTATTCATGATTACGTTAAAACATTAAAACTCTTTAGCCATTTTTATCAATTAATGACATGTTAGATAGCTATATTACAATCCAAATTTACCACTTCAACCCACTATGGAAGTAACAATCACATGATCTTGTTAAACTTAAGTGTGGGGGAAGCTGTTTTTTGATGTATTGAATCTCTTATTTTGGAGTAAAATTAGAGGAAGAGAAGTTGTTTTTGGGTTTATAAGAGTGATTTTTTATAGTTTTTTTGAGTATATTTTTTTCCAAATAAAATAAATATATTTGTAATTTTGTATAGATGAATGTATTCAGAAAATGGAAATAGAAAAATAAAAGAAATATAATTTTTGTGAAGATAAATAGATACAGTTTCATTTATAAGAAGGGATGTAAGTGAAAACCACTACATGAACTTCGAAGAGACCACATTGCCTTCGAAAATAAATATTGTATAGATTTAAAAATATAAAAAACAAAATAAATTTATGATAGTAGTTGAGAGAATAAATATTTCTATGAAAAGGAGGAAGGTGTGAAATATCCCTTAATTTTTTCATGATGTTTAGATCTGATTTATTTCTGAGGGGAGTGAGGATGAGAACCAGTCTTGATTAAAAATTGGATTATGTATATTTGCTGCAAATAGAGGTAAAACCATCATTATTCTACCTTATAATTCATCACACATGGAACCGACCCACCCTTAGCCACTAAATAACATTGGAAAATGAGTCACGATCAACAAAATTAATTAAATTAATTTGGGTGGATATTTATAAAATTTTCAATCATATTATGACTCTAATATGTGTTCTGAGGAGAAATGAATTGTTAAAATTCTACACTTCTTGGATGTAAGAAAATTCAAATGAGGAAAGTGATCTATGTGAACGAGAGGAGTAATGAATGAGAAATAGATTTAGTGGACTTAATATATATTGAAAAATTCTAGTTTTTTTGGAGGCATGATAATTATTATTTTTTGGTTTAAATTTAGTTGATCTCAGGGGTGTGTGATTTTAAATTTTCTTTGATTTTATTTTAATGTTCATTTTCCATGATTTAAAATGCTAAGTATGGTGTAATTGATATAAATTATGTTTTCATAAATTTTAATTTTTAGTGAAATGGATAAATCCCCATAAATTTTTTAATTTGATCCGAATTGCATCATTTTTGAATTTTCGGAGAATTATTAGCTTAATTTTAAAAAGGTCTTAATTATTGAATTTTACTAGTTCTTATCACTTTGATATTTTAGCCATAACATTTTATATACTGATCTAAATTGAGAAATTAATTTTTATATGGATAGATGGTTAGTGGGATAAATTTACTTCCATTGGACCTAGAGATTAGTCAAAGTTTTTGGGGTGCAAATAAAACAAGAAAATGTGAAATATTTTGTGTGAGAAGAATTTATCAGCCCTAAATAAAAGGAGAATAAATTATCCTAAAATAATCCAAATTAAGGGATTAATTTTTTAAATGAAATAGTATTGGGTGTATCTCAAGGAATAAAATTTAACCTTGGCTTCACATGTAAAAATAATATGAAATTATAAGAGGAATTAAATATACATAGAGGGAAAACTTTTTAGAAATTAAATTTCCTTGAATTGACTATTTATTATTCCAAAAATGTGTAAAATTATGTTCGATAAATTTTAAAGGGAATATTTTACAAATTTATTCTTTATAAATTTAAGTATCCACTTATAATTAGGTGGTGTTGGTTAGGGAGGGGACTGCAGATACAAATAAAAGCATATCATATGGAGAATGAAGAAAATTTGCGTTCTTATTTACATATGTTTTTCTAACCTCTCAAATGTTTGTGGGAGTATAGATCTGAAGATTCTTTCCATTTTTTGTTCTTTTTCTTGACTGTATTCTTTTTAATATTTATCAGAAAATTACATTTTTGAATAAAGAATATATTTTTATTTCTTAACTATATTTTCTTCTAATATGTTTTAGATGGGTTTTCAACTTATGAATGTAAAACATTTGTTCTTTGTGTTTAAACTTCTTATGTAAGGTATCTCTTTTGAGTACAATAAGTTCAATTAGTTTTGGCTGATTAGAGTTATTTGGGAAATAAAATCACTTGTATGAGGGAATAAAAAACCATATTTGAGGTTTCAATATAGTGTCTTAATAGTATTGGTGTTCAATTTGCGGTCTCTAGGTGAGTGTTGAGAAACATAATCTGATAATTCATTTCTAAACAAGGATAAATTAGAGTTTTTAATAATTAAAACTTACACACAGTTACTAACTCAAATTTAAATTCTCTTTCCTTTTGAATATGTTTTACTTCTAGTTTCCAACATACTTTTGGTTTTGTGTAAATTTTTTAAAATTATTTTTTTAATCATGAATGTACTAAAATTTAATAAAAAAATTTAATAAAGTTAAAAATTGGAAACATAGACTACAACCTCCTCATTAGAGAAACCTATGGTTACCATTGTACTATATATATTAGGGGATAATTATTGATAATGTATTTCTTGATTAATTCCTTTCCATCATCTTTCTAGTGATCCTTTAATCTTATTTAAATATATTTACTTATGAGTTAATCCAATGCATGATGATAATGCATAATATTAATGATCCATATAATCCATTTTATTTTGTGCAATTAATCGGTGAACCGTGTAAATTTCACAAAAAAAAATCTCTGTAAATATATCTTCTTATGTTGCCTGAAATGGAATCCATCCAAAAAACACTAACTAAAATAGATAGACTAAAATAGAATTTAAAACCTCTGAGGTATCACTGTTGAAGGATTTGCATCTATATCGATGAACAAACTATGGTGTAAAAAATTCAGGCAAAATTTTAAATAAATTTTGTTTTTTTTAATTCTCAGAAACCTTCACCACTGGGGATCATATAAAATCTGAGGGAGGTATTTAAACAAAACTAAAAAACATTTTAATAAATGTAACATGAGTTCAATGTTTATTTACAAATTTTTATAATTTATAAATTGTTTATAAATATAAATAAGGTAAAATATAAAAGTAGATATATTTATATATGAAATGTTCATAAATTTAAATTTAATTTTTTTATATTAAGGTTTTACTCAAAAAATATTTAATCCATTCGAGAATGATTTCTGGATTTTTATTATAATATTTATTGAAATAAAATTAAATTTTAGATACTTATTTTATGTAATTTGTTTTCATAAAATTTAATATATTATTTATTTGATACTAATAGTGTTCATAAAATATCTGATAATATAAATATGAAGGAGTTCATATTAAAAATATTTAAATTAAAACATGAAATGATCATATTGGATTAAAGTTAATTGTTTAAGTTTAACTATGACTAAAATATAATGTGATCATTATTTATTTGTGATTTTTTCAAAAATTATTTATCTCATTTATAAATATATGAATTATTTATTTATTTATATATTCCATGATTTATTTAGATATAAAGTGATGATGTATTCTTTATTTTGAATAGTTAAACTACTACTTAACTTTCATAAAAACATCTAAGGAGTTATATGGTTGGTATGGTAATTGATTTGGTTTTCTTATACCTTGAATTTGAATTGGATTACATTATTTTCATTTATTAACAAGTTAATTTTGATATATATTTTTATTTTTTATTATAATTATAAATATATTGAAATATCTCTTCAGTAAAATATCCCTGGGTAGAGGGAGATTGGATTACAATAATAATTGTCATGAAGTCTTGTGTATTTTAAACTAAAGTGAACATTTACTATCTATGTATCTAGGATTCCTCATGTGGGATTTTTTATTTTATATAATTATATTCCTTTACATGAAATTATTTTATATACCCTATACACAATATGCATTTGGTTTTGTATAAATATAGTTGAATTTTGAATTTGGTTAGTAACACAAACTATAAGTTGTTTAAAGGGTTAAATATCAATATGGTTTTAAAATTTGGATTTAGTGGATGGAACATGATACCAAAATAAAAATTTTTAAAAACATATAAAAGTAATGTAAATACCATGAGATAACATAATTAGATTAGTTACACTTAAACATAATACGTTTAATATTCCTACCAAAATAAATACCTATCAAGACCAAGATCATTTAGTATGGGAGACCCTAACGATTAGGTGCCCACGGATAATATTATTAAAATAATTCAAGTAATTTTGTGACCTTAACCATTAGCTGTCTTGTTATTAGCATATGCACTGGGTTGCACTTAGCTAGGAAACCCTAACCATTAGGATACTAGATGAATAGAGTTGAGTTAATCCATATGATATATTAGGGTAAAGAGTTATCCACTAAACTACCTAAGAGTTATATATGATATGACTTAATTTACTATCTATAATATGTAGTTATAACTTATTTACATTTTTAACTATATTAATTCATGGTGACATATATATCATTACCCTCTATTCATTTCAATAATTAAATAGGGTTCATCATTTTAGTGGGAGAATATTTAATTAATTTCCCTATTAAATGTTTTTAAAATATGATATTAATCTAATAAAATATTTTTTAGATCTAATTTGGATATTCATATTACAAAATAACTTTGGGGATAATATTTGAAAAGTGGAAGCTAAATGGTAGCAACTTCTTATATTGGTAAAAAAATTGAGAATTGTTATCAGAATGAAGAGAAATTATATGTTTCAAATAGAAATTCCCAATGAAGAACCTTATAATAAAGAAAGTAAATTGGTGAATAATGTTTATTATCAAGATAAGATACATTCTCATGATGTGTCTATATTGATACTTGACTCTATATATCATAAACTCAGACATACACAAGAAACCCTGGATGATTATGGTGTAAAACTCTTGAACAAATTTAGTTATGAATAAATTTAACTTTTTTATGAACCCTATCTATTTTAGGGTTCATGGTTTTTATAGGTGTTAATGGGGGCCTAGAATTCATTTTCAGGAGTTGGATCAGGTTCGGGATAGAAATTTACTATAGGTGGCTTTTCATAACATAATGGGTTAGGGTCTCTCCATGCTGAGGGTAGAATATGAGACTCACTCATTGAAACATGATAATGTTGAACCATGAATGGTGCATATGTGATATTAGATATCCTTTGTGTAAAGAGATTTAATGTTTTGGAAATGTGTGTTGTGAAATGAAGAGGATTATATGTGTGAAATGTTTGAGGTTGGTTGAGGACCATGCTGTAGCTGAGAGATTTGTAGTGTGGAGAGTGCATGTACATGAATGATATTATTGACCACAAGATTGATTTTATGTTGGGATTTGGGGACCACACCTTTTTGATTTTGGGTGATGTTGTGATAAGGATAAATAAGATTAAGTTATGTTAGATTAAATTTAGGTCTATGTGAGATTAATTTTGATGGATGTGTATGATTAACCTTCATATGAAGAAGAAGGATGGTCACACACTAAACCCAGGGGTTAGACTACCAATCTAGTTTGAGTAGATTATTTACGCTATGAATGGGGAATATTTCATTATGATGGCCTAGGGAATGAAATTTTGGTACTTCTTAGGGGATGGGAGTTGTGTCATGACTAGAAGGTCTATCCCATGGGGGTGATCCAAAAGGGTTATTGTTCCCTGGCCTTTATGTTCATGCCATAATAGATGACCTGGGTAGTTTTTAAAAAGTTGTAAATAAATAATTTTTTTATATTGGGATTATCTAAGGGGGAAGGGTGAATCATGGTGTCAAATTTTTATTTCAATAAAAATAGATCTTTCCCACATATGGGTGGGAACTCTTTAATCCTATTAGTTTATAAATCACATAAACTTAACCCACAACTGTTGAAATAAAATAGTGTACATTGATATTTTACATGGTTCATCACTAAGAGATATTCTAAGGAGAATACGCCGACAATGTTTTGTTCATAGCAAAATACACTAAGAATTATTATTTTTCACAGATTAAAAATGTTTGTCTATGATCACTCTATGCAAGGTTCACAAGTTTTATGATGAGTTCAGAGATATTTAATTTCCTCTCTTGGATCAATTTTGTCAAATCCTCCTTGCACACTACTTTGGATGATGTTAAGGACCACACTTCTCATTAATAGATATCACATATTACTAGTTAATATTAATTACATAATGTAATGATCTGTAATAGAATCATATGGGTCTAGTGCCTTTGGAAACTTAAATAAAATAACAAGTGAATTATAATTTCACCCACTTAGTCCATTATTACTAAAACCATTCTTTGAAAAATCATGCATAATACATTTATTCATAACTTGAGGAAAGGAAACCTAATAAAGTGTAATATCAAATGCTCAGTAAGGGTAAATAATGGATATATCAATATAACCTGAGTCATGGGATATATCTCGATAGTACGTAAGACATGAATCATAAAGGAATCAAAGAACCTGATCCATGAGATAATTAAATTGGAATAAGAGATAGGTTTATAGAATACATATAGGTATAAAAAACATTATGTCAAGGATGAAAACCAAAACATTTATAACATGTTAGTATAGGGATAACCACTCATGTTTATACTTTTGGCTTGGGATTACCTCATGTGTACCTTGTTTTGGGTTTGGGATAACCTTATGTGTACCATTTTTTTGGGATTGAGATAACCCGTATACCCTCTGAGTTTATATAAAATCAATCATTTCCAATTTTATTTGAGGGAGATATAGGTCCAACCTATCACATAATCCATATATTTCTGTTCCACAAGATCTTAAACAATTTATCATATCATAACCCAGAGAAAGCTAAAGGGTTTCATAAATATTTCATCATACCATAAACTTTAGAATGAAATTTAGTTTCATAATCATATCATCAATTCATCATAGAATAAACCATAGAAAATGAAAAAGTTTCATAAAAATATCTTTATCATAGTCATAAAAAATATAGATAAAAAATAAATATAGTACAATTAGACCATATTTCCAGGAAAACATAATAAAATTCAGAGGTTGTTGTCATTAAAAAATTAAAAGTCTATAAATAAAATTAAAATATTATTGAGAAAAATTTCCTTTCTATTTTGAAAAAACTTCATTAAAATACAAAAATGAGTCAATATCGAAGAAAATTTTTTATTTTAAAATAACTTGGAAACTATTTAACTAATAATTAAATCATTGAGTGGTCATGATAGTGGAAAATAATATTCATTTATTATATGTTAAAATGAATAATCCTTTTAAAGTTTTGGTAAAAAAATAAGAGATCCTAGTTCAGAAAATGTAATGAATAATAATTTTAACCCATTTTATAAAAATTAAAAAATAGATACAAATATCATTAAGAAATCATTGTATATTTTTGAAAAAAATTATTTAAAAAATTTTTAGAAAATAAGGACATATAATAAAATGGACTTTGGACCTGAAGAGAGAAACAAATTTCATATTTTCCTTTAAATGTTTTTTTAGAATCTTGAGTTTATAAAAAGATAAAAATGAAAAGAAAACATTTAATTTTAAAAAATAACCACATTAGAAGAAAATTCATGAGTTTATTGAGATTTTGATCTTAAGATCCCATTATTGGAAGTATAATCATAAACAATCATGAAAAACAATGAGATTGTAACAGAAACATTTTAGCACTTTAGTAACTTTTGAATTGGAAGAACCATGAAAGAAAGTGTCTTAAATGGATATTTATACCTCTTAATTTTCATAATAATACATATAAAAGACATTAATGTCCAATATATACACCACACAAACGAAACAAGTGGTGAATGAGGCATGTGTCATAGAAACATAAAAGTGAGACAAAATATCCTTTTCTACAAGTCTTGAATTTATTCATACACATTAAAAACTCCTATATAATACATATAGGTTTATTATATATAAATTATAGAACCATAATAATATATATCATACAATATATGAAATAATTATTACCATTTATTACCTATATAGTGGGTTCCCTTTTATAAGTGGGGGAGATTTCACATTTGGAAGTTTTGTAAAGAAAAAGTGTACCCACATGTTAAACATTCCAAAAAGATAAAAAATATAAGATTATTGAACCTTATATCATATAAGGTATAAATATTTCCATAAAATGGGATTTGATATAGTTTATTGTCCACTTTTCCATTTATGTTTTCAGTTTAACGACTGGTAGAGTCATTTTTACCTTAACCAAATTAATTAATTTTTACTATTATACTATTAATTTTGACTAAAAATTAAGCTGAAATTATTAAATAATATTAATTTTGATTATTAAAAATATGAAATCCACGTTTTCAAATTCCATTTACATAATTGTAAAAATTTAATTTAAAATTAAACCCACAATCGTGATGAAAAAGCAGTTTTCCAAAGATAAAATTTTCATAAGTGTATGAAATTTTATTATAAAAGTCAAATAATAAATTTATTAAAATTAACAAAATTGGATTAATAAATATATAAATAAACTAATTTTAATTTTAAAACCATCTTAAAATAAGTATCTTGTAATAACTTTAAATAAAAAGTTTGTTTTTTAAAAAAAATCAGCATTTTTTACAATTAATTAAAAAATTGATCTTTATAGAAAATACTAAAAAAAATTATTCAATGATAATTTTAACATATATATTTAATAAATGAAGATAATTTTCACAAATAAATTTTATAAAATTGGTGAAAATTAATTTTATTATTTGTTCACAGAATGAAATAATAACATTTTTTGAGAAAATAGTATTTTCAAAACATATAAGGACATTAATAAAAATTAATTATTATTTGTCAATATTATTTTCTTATACAAAAAAATTACACAATTTTTATAGAATTTCGTTATTCTTATTCATGCCCACAAATTTAATTTGTAGGATATAAAAATCATGTTTAATTAAAAATATTAATAGTATATTGTAGTTTGTTAAAACTCGATGTTGTGCATAATTTTATATATCGAAGAAATTTATTTTATTTTATTAGTTTTTCTAAAAAATCATGGTTCTACAGATGAAGTATAACTTAGTTTAGCAGCTTAAATGTTTCTTCCACATTTTCAAGAGTATAAGCCTTGATTTCATCATGAAGACCTAAATCTTATGATCTAATATTCTCCATTGTCTCCAAAATACCCACTTGAAATTTATGTGTGAAAATGAATTCTTGAATTTAAATTACATGACGTAACCTAATAGAATTATATTCATCATTTACTAACCTCATGGACCATATAATACACTTCATAGACCAGAAACCGCACTTTTCAAATCTCCCTCGTGAGCTTCCATCCTTCATAAACTCTCCTTTGCAGACCACCTAAGAGAAAGACATAATACCTTTATGATTGATAAAGAAGCATAGTTTTGAGATAAAATGTTGTGATCATGGTCAAAAAAACCCAACACAATCAAGATATCACAAAATTACATAATGGGAACCCCTACCATATACCCCTTGCATGGGATTCATACTCTACTCCATTTGCTATGTACTCTACTTTTCTGTCTTGATACTATTTTATGAAAAAACATTTAATTTATTTAAAAAATTAAGGAAACTTCAAGAAACCTAAATTTTTTTACACCCAAAAAATCATAAAATACTAAAAAACTACACCATTATTTTTTTCTAATTCCTAAACTGGACTTCCATGGTTTTCAAACTCTACTGAAAAACATAAAAATGTATTTTCAACAAATACAACATCAACCCCAAACATAAACTTTGTTCCAAAATTCTATTAATTTAAATTTTTAGCCAATCCAAATTGAAATTCAATTCCATAAAATCACCAGAATGAACCATAAATTCTCATCCAAGACTCTATGTAAACATGTTCAAATTGTGCTATAGAAAACTAGAGTTCATGTGAGTATCCATTTCCTCATGACATACCTCACTCGAAAACTCCCACTATTTGTTTCCATGAACTCCACACTCAATGAGAGAGTCTCAAAAGTAATAACATATAATGGAAAACACCATATATCTCCCTTAGTGTCCTGATTCCACTAAATTTTACCATCTATTATCTACCCATGACAATATATCCTAATATAAAGTGTTATATAATCTACTCCCATCACAATACACCTAATAGACCTTATCTCACCCTTAATCCAACATCAAATCAAAAATCAATATTTATAATTAAATTCATGTGTGTAGGGGTACTTCTTAACCTACTCAAGATGAGGTAGGTTCTTGAACCTTGAGGTTCAACTTATGCTTCTTAAACATAGAATTGTCCAATAGTTTAGTCGTGGTATTTTACACTTTCTCATTAGTTCCAAAATACTCTAGTTTGATTAGTATTTATTATAACTGTTTTTAAAAAATTGATATTTGATTTTGATACATGTTGTATGAGTGTGTTAAATATGAATATTTTTGAGATCCATTGGAATTATTTTGTCACAATATCTCCCCATTAGCTACTTTACATCTTCACTAATATAATCTAAATGTTTCTTCATCCATAGAAGTTGAGTATAGGCCTTTGTCACTGAGATATATTATGGTTCTACCAGACTCAGTGAAGTGATTTATTTCTTCTTACTCATCCATCCAACACAGTTACTACCAATGAAGAATTACCCATAGTTTGTAGATTTATGGTCTACCACATCTTAAACCCAATCTATATTAAAAAATGTAGATAATTTATGATCTTTTCCTACATGAAAGAACAATCCAAAGTAGAGTGTATGTTGGATGTACCTTATGATTTGTTTTAAACCTTTGTTATTCCCTTATTTTAGGTTAATTTCGAAATGAGTTACCAATCATTTAAGAACACAATATTTGGATAAGATTTTTTCAGGTTTAAAAAAAATTCAACTATTATTTTGTATGGGGAAAGATGCAGATATTTTCCATCCTCACGCTTCCCAATATTGGTTCTAACAACAATACAAGTAGTCATTGGGTTGAAATGATGAATATTGAATTTATTTAGCTCTTATCTATCATACTTTTTTGGAGATACATTAGTATATCCCATCATTTAAACCACTTATAGAGCCATAAAATAAGTTATTCCAATTATCATTGACATTTTGAACTATTTTTTCATTAATTTACAAAATTATTCCATAGAATTATATTCTCTTCCTCCAAATATTATGTCATAAACGTAAAAAGGAACTGTAAATTATTTTTAATTATATGTTTTCATGTAAATATTATGGTAAACACCTCCCATTTTGAATTCTGACCTTTATAAGTATTAATCCAATCAAGCATACCATGTGGGAGGTGCCTCCTTTAGACCATACATGGATATTTTCCACCTTTACACCTTTTTCCCATCTTCACCGATAAAGAAACACACTATATTTTCTATATAGACGTCCTCTCAGAGTAAATCAATAAAAATATAGTTTTAACATTCATTTGATAAATATTGAAACCTTTATGAATATCCATGACTAAGAATAGTCCGGTTGGATCAAGTATACATCTATCTTACACACTAATTGTGGTTTATTTTGGACCAGGTTGTTGTGTTCATTAAATTTATTTTTGAAGATCCACTTGGTTCTAATCACATTGTGATATTATGACCACTTCATAAGTTCTCATGTCTTATTTTTTGTCCCAACACTATTAAAAAAGTAGTATGTTCAACATTTCTCATCCTTCATATCTCTTTTTGGAGTAGAACTGTCCCCATCAATGTTTGATGGGTAATACTAAATTATACTATTTCTTATATGAGGTGAAAATATCTTTATTCAATAACTGTTTCTTCCACTAATTCAACCTCTAAATATTTATCGTCCAAAAAACTCTACAAAACATATATAATTATTAAAAATTCATCTCCTCATCTTATTATTCATAGAAAAGGTTGGTATTTATTCCTTTATAGTTATTCATATCTTTTCTTTCAATGAATATAACATTACAATTATCCACAATTTAAATCACACTTATATTGTATAATTTATAGGCTATACTCTTTTTCATGTATCCAAGAAATATACCTTCACCCACACTATAACCATACTTTCCCTGATTTACTTATTTATTTTAGATGTAGCACTTATTTCTAAATACATGAATATGCTTCAATGAATGATTACCTCTATAACACATTATATATGGGGTAATATCTTCCCAAGACCTTAACAATGTCTGATTATGGGTGTGTACAAAAACCTTTAACACATATTTCCAATAATAGTGATAAATATCACGTTTAATGAGTAATATTCTGTCCATATTTTTCACCATCCAATTTATTTTTTCAAAAACTCCATTTTTTTGTGGAGTTATCATAGATTAAAGTTTGTGATTTGTTCCATGTTTCTCAAGATAGTTTTCAAACTCAATAGTGGTATACTCTATTCTATTATTAGACCATAATGTATTAATTATGTGTTGAATCTCATTTTTGACTTTCTATAGACACCTATTCAAGGTACCCATGAATTCTCAATTTCTTTTCATAATCAGGAAAAATTACATATTTCTATAGTCATCATTAAAAATAATGAAATATATTTCTCCATACGTTTCAAATATATTCATTGGACCCCATACATTAGTGTGGATACGATCAAGCTGTTTAGATACTCTCTTATTCATTGATGAAAAGTATTTAATACTAGTTACATATATACATGCATCTTATGTATTATCATGGTATCTATTAGAGCTTGGTTTTCCAATTGTATCTTTTATCTACAATTAGTTTTCCACGATTTTCAAGTGTATGTAGCATAAAATATAATGGAAGAAGTAATTTTATTTATCCACTATAAAGAGACATGTATTTTCATGACTGTCCACCAAGTATAGATTACCAAGAGTTCCAAGTTTTCTTATAATAGAGTTTATAGATTTTTCCTTGACTAAACCACCTTTATGGTTCAATATAACCTCAAAAATAGAGTCAAAAGGTTTACCCACACTTATAAACTTATTCTGTAACCCTTCCAAAAGTTTTTATTTGAGTTTCTTTAGTTCATAAACTTTCTAGTTGGTATTTCCACACATATTTATCTTTAATTCCCTATTATTGTTGAAAAAAATTGTTCTATAAAATATTCCTTTCATATTGAAAATATTTAAATTTTATACGATGTGTGATGAACACTAACTATCAACAATCCACATGATGCTCTTCTTTATTATCTTGGGAGAAATTTATTTAAGACTGTACTTCTCAATATTTTTATTTTACTTCTATGAGATTTTAAGTCAAGTAATTAAAAATATAGAATCCCAAAATTATCCGTTTTATGAATGGTGAAATCACACTCCTTTTTATTCCAATGAAAAATACCTATTATTCAGATGAATATTTATTTAATGAACCTTATTAATTTATCTCTGAGCTCCATTTTTATTGATTTCAATTTCACTTTTCCTATATCCTAAATTTTTTTTCCCAAAGTTAGAACAAAAAAAATGACATTCATAGAATTCATTTCTTCCATTTTATGAAGGATATGGCTAGATTATCTATTAGGGACTTCTGATAATTTTCCCACTCAAATAACTTCTTTCTACTTCACAATATTATATAGGGTGTCCATGGTACCCGCAATATTTAAAATTCATAAGAGGAAAGACCATTTCTCCTTTATTTTCCTCATTTACCCAACCTTAAAATATTTATGTGGTTGTTAAGATATATTCAAGGGTGATGGATTGTTTTTGTACCGCTAATTTCTATTTTTAGAGAAATCTTTCTTTGAAATTATAGTGACTTAGGTTTTATGCGGGAACCATTACCTTTATTATTTCCTTTGTTTATTTTTTTATTTTTTCTTCATTTTATGTCTCAACTCACAATCGATCCCAATTTTACCATCAAAGATGGGTCTCTATTTATTCAGAATGTTATTAACACCTCTAAAGCCTCACTTGGTTCTTACTATTAATTGTCCATCTGTGAGTTTTTGTAAAGTATTTATATTTATATGAATCATATGATTTTAATATTGATTAATGTTTCAATATCAATTAAATAACCTCATATCCAAGGGAATCAAACCCATTATCTGACTACATTAGGGTCATATTAAGGTCACTTATAACCTTTTTCCACACTCGAATTTTCAGATCTAAACTGAAAATTTATTATAAATTTACCAGACTAGATAGTTTAATTTCTAACTCTTCATATAGATGAAAAATATCACATCAAGATAATTCACACATTCAAAGGATTATTTTAAGAGGATATTAATATTTTACTTTTTCTTTAATTGAATATTATGTTCTTTAAGTTCGCCCTCAATTTTTAACTTGAAATCAGCTAATCCAACAAGTTCATTAAATTTTTAATGTTTAGGATCTTCCCTCTCAACTATAGCTATCATAGATTATTCTATATCAAATTTTAATACTATTTAACCTCTTTCAAGATAGTTTTCATTATCATTTTTTTATTTTTAGAACAAAATATTTCTTTTAAATTTCTCTCCCAATGTACTCCCATTTTTTGATTCTCTTCTCGAAGGGAAGATTCTTTATCGATTTTTCATAACTTATAATTTACTTTATTCATTCTCAAATCTTATTGGTAATCTTTCTATAATATTTCTAACTTTACCACATCCAAAACAAGCCAATGGTATCTTTCCTTCAATCATACCCTTTCCTCTCTTGAATTTCTTATCCAAAAGAGAAATAAGATCATCATCCACATCCACTTCTCTAGTACTTTCTTCAGATATTTCATGATTCTCTATGGACTTTAATACCATCTCCTTAATTTCAGGACGTTATGTCCCTTGTATTTTAATTATCATTTCATAATGAAATAAAATTATTCATAGACTATCTAGAGAGATATTGGAAAAATCCAAATTTTCTAAATCTAAAGCTTTTAAAATATACATAGGTGGAACCATTGAGAAATATTCTTAACAATATTTATAACCTTTATCTATTACCAAATCCCATAAATATATTGATAAAAATCATAGATTATATTGAGTAAAATATCAACATTCTCATATAGATGAATTTTAAAATAATATTTTTCTGTAGGACTTGTAACTTGGCCTCCTTTACCATACTGTCACCTTCATATATGTTTTAAAATTTCTCTCATGTATCCATTACACGAGTAAAATCCATCAATTTTATATAGATATAATCTATAGAGCTCCAGATCTAAGAATTGACATCAATATCTAGACATTTCTTATTAGATTCAATCATATACCATTCTCTCACATTACTAATTTTAATTCCATGAGATATAATGGAAAGAAGATCGATCATGAGAGATAAAATTTATGATATAATTATTTTTTATAAACCTTGAAGTTTTTTCCATAAAATATATAAACAGTCTAATAATTTATTTAATTTTATATCTCAATAAAAATTTGAAGATAGTTTTTTGTGATCCCACTTTGTGAGTTGTATTTTTTGTCAATACAAGGTCATAATTGATGTAAATATATTGAAAAAACATAAAGTGACAAACTTTTAGATGTTAAAGGAAGATGGTAATGATAGAGTAATAATTATTCCTTTATGAAGGCTCTAAATTTATTGATATAAGATAATTCATAGGTTTCTTGAATTGGATTGTAGTGATAAAATTTCATTAAAGGAGATACCATGTTGCAAGAAGGAAGATGTTGGTAGAGACTAATACATAAGCTGTATACCATGAAAAAGACATGAAAGACAAAGGATGATGACACCACAAAATATTTTACACACATTAGTGATAATTTATTAGGAAATGGATTGAAAAATGATCAAAAGTAACTCACACACTAAAGTGAGTAACCACAACAGAGGGGAGACTATATTATAGGTCTCCACGCTAGAATGAAAATGGTTATTCCACAAGCAGAATAGAGTGGAGGCACTGCACTCCGTAGGATAATTCTATTCCATTTTATAGTACTTGCTCAAATTTTGGCAGCCCTAGAAATTTTAGGACCTCCATACTGTAAGATATTGTATATGATGTAGTGGATGGAGAAATAAGGTGATATACCTAAGAGGGATGATCACGCGATAAGAGAAGTTTTAGTGTATTTTCATGATAATGGCCATTGGGAGACCACCACGGAACAACCTATAACCATTATACAAAGGCAAACAAAAATTGATAATAGTCTGTTGAAAACCATATAGTTGTGCCACCGTGACATTCATCACATTACAATGTTACTCCTCACACCACATGTTTATTAGCTATGCCGTAGAAGGAGGTTTCTAGGCATATTTTGGTGAGTCCAAAGATCAATGATAACGTGAAATCAATTTAAGTGATATGGTTGTTATTCCAACATAATAAAACATCTAATTTGAATTAGATGGTGAGGATAAATTGAGATATTATCCAAGGGATTTTAAAGAAGTTGTTGATGAGAGTTGATTGTTAAAATTTTAATATGAAATTAATTTCTAAAAAAGTATAATTAGAGTTCTCTTATAGAGATTTATCGAATAATACTAATGTGGGAAATGTGATAAGAATGAATGTTATAAAATAATAACTTTTTTTAGATAGTATAGTGGATGAATCGATGAGATCATTCATGAAAGGAGAATATATATTTCCTAATTATTTATAAGATTAAAGATCCAAATCATTATGAATATGGTTGATGCTTTAAGAAATATAGGATGAGATTTATCATAGAATATTGATGCTCTTGAATGTGACATAGAAGTGGAGGGTTTCTAATCCATCTACTCATGGATTAATATTATATTCTCAAAAATTGTAATAGTAACTATGAAGAATAAGAATGTACTTATCTGTTGGATCATCATTTTTATAGATCATTTTATTTTCTAGTAGATTCCAGAAGTGGTTTAACATAGAGGATTTCATATTGTAAAATGTTTTCTGGTGATAGTGAAGAATCCATTTTGGGTAGAATGACTGATATGATAATGATTAGGTTTTGTAAGATATCCCTCTAAATTTTCTATTTTCTTATCATTAATTATAGTCCTATCCAGGGTTAGACTATGAGAATACTTAAAGTTCATCATAAACTTTAAATTTTTATAGAGGATGGATTAAGAAGGATAATTAAGAAAAGGATTTTATCATTAATTCACCCCCTCTTAGTGGTAGAAAAATATATCCTAGGAAAATTTAATTGTTAATAGAGGGAAGGTTACATATTAGATCCAATAATCTTATAGAATCTGAATTCCAGGAATAATCAATGAGTACTCACCTTTTAGGGCATAATATATCATCATTGATAGAATAAGATGATACCCCACATTATTTCACTTAGACTTGAGGTCAAAGATACTATTACAGTGTTATTTTAGCCCATTTTTTAAAAATTGCAGAAGACACAAGAATATAAAATGAATTAGGATATGGATAGAAATGTAAAAAATACTAATTTAACATCTTTAAAAATGGTTTTCACTAAGTTAATGGGATTTGAAACAGGAAAATAGATATCATACTAATTGAGAATAAAATTTGGATGAAACAACTATGATTTGTAATCCAAGATAAAAATATAGAGGATTGTATTTGAAGATATTAAAATTTATAATGATGAGAATATAGATGGATTTTTCTCTATGTTTAATGAGATAGTCAAAAATATTCAAGTCTTTAGAGAAAATATATAGGAATTCACTATTGTTAAAAATAAAATATTGAATTTTCCAGAAATAGTTTATCCGAAAGTTTCGTCTTTGGAAGATAGAGAGGATTTTTTATTTGGATGATCTTCATAAAATTTTCATTTATTATTATTTTTCAAAATCTATAATTTTCAAGATTAAGAAAAAATATGAGATTACATTTGAATCCATGAGAAAAGGTAAAAGTGAAGTAATTAAATATTTCAATGGTTCAGATATTGAGGGTGATAAATATCTCAACCAAATTATTTCTCTCATTTCAAAGAGTTCCAAGAGGGAAAATGGAAATAAAAATATAATAAATTTATTAAATGATTCAATTGCATTTCTATTTATCATATTTAAATTTTTTCTCCTATAATCACATTGAGGAATATGAATCATATGAGTAAGAAGAAATTACCAAAAGGAAAAAAATGATATTAGAAGAAAAATAAATCCAACACCAAAAGATGAATAATTTTGATAAAAATTTATGAATCATATAGTGATTCATACAATGAAATTACACACTTTTCTCAAAAATAGAAAATTTTTTATTCATCAAGAAATGATGATGATATATAAGAGTAATAAAATATTTGGTGGTAACTAAAAGTTAATTTCGAATATTTTCTTGAGAAGATCTCATAACACTAGAAAGATAAGAAAAATATGAAGTAGGAGAAAATGAAAATTTATACTCAAATAAATGATTAAAAAGTGATTGGTGATAAAAAAAAATGATGTTCTTGTCCATTAGTAGTATTCCTATATTTATTATTTCTAGTTACACATGTTTGAATATTTGTTGAACAAGAAAATATTTAATGTGACCTTGAATAAAACCTTAATGTTATAAAAGAGTATTTTTTTCAAAACAAAATCCATATGTGTTGTAGTAAAAATTGAGTTGAACATGACTATGAAAGAAATTAAAAAATCAATAGTATTTAATGATGAATATATTCTGGAAAGTGAGTTGAAATTTTCAAAAAAAAAAGTTAAATTCGAGATATTATAAATATCAAAACAAATATTACATTTTAGACCACACAAGTCTCAAAAACAAAAACTTTACAATGTTAGAACACGAAGGATGTTGAGTGGAATTATTCCCCTTCAATGTAAGTGATGAAAGTAAGATAAACATTAAATCCATATTAAAATAAGGATTTCAATTCTTATGTATAAAAACAACACATTCTGAAAAATATGGAATCAACCAAGTAGATAAAAATTTATTGGTTGTTGAGTTTGGAAGAAAAGAGTGGCCTTCAGTGAGAGTAAAATCTCATTCTGAGTGTTTCTTCTTAGGAACTAAGAAGGTACCACCTTGCACCCTGAATGTTTTATATATTTTTTGATAAATTGTAGGAAATATAAGGAGATTTTTAAGGGAATCATGGATTGATAGAAATGAGGATCTATTTTACATCGAGTATTACTCCATAATGAAGAGGAAAGAGAGCATCAATTGATGGGAAGAAAAAATTGAGAATAATATTTCATGGAGAGATTATTCAAAATTTGGATATATCTATAAAATATGGAATTGTGTGATGCGAATATTATTTATAGCCCATTGTTATGAATATATTCAATATATTTATCATGGGGGAGTGTTGGTTGGTAGAAGGATGAGAAAAAGGGGAGTCTATTACTTGAACTTGAATTGTTTTGATGTGTTTCTCAAAGCATGAAATAATTATTTTTTATTGATATATCTATTTTGAGTAGATCATATGTTAATATTCTGAGAATTTTATAGCATGATTAGTTGTTATGGATAGATTAGATGACCTTGATTAAATCTATCTTCTTTTTCATGCCTGGTTATCCCCTGTAGGATCAGGGTGGATTAAGCAAAGGATCTTTACTATGGTACCATGAGATATCACTCCTCTATTTAAAAAAGCGATGAATATAAATATAAGGTGTGAAGTTTCCCCACAATTTCACTTTGCTTTTTTTCGATAAGGGGGACAATAATTTGCATTTGAGGGATACATTTTGGCGTAACTTTTGTAAGGGTATTTCCAAAAAATACAAAGGGTGATATTGGTGAGACCACTTTTTGAGTTGTATTTTTCTTCCACAATGGAAGGTATTCATTGATATCAACATGTTGAAGAAGAAAATAAAGTGATGAACAAGAATGTAGAAACCTTTATTCAAGTAGGAAGTTACAGGTAGAGACCACACTATAAGATGTATTCCATGCTATGAATATGAAACAAATATGAGGATCACTATGTAACATATTTTTCACATCATATAGATTATTTATTAGGTAGTGGGATGAAAAATATTCTATAATACCTCAATCTATATAGTGAGTTTCCATGCTACAAGGGATCCTCGATCAGAGGCCTCATAATATAGTGAAACTGGTTGTATTGCTAGAAGATTGTAAAGTATGCGCTACACAACTTAGGATAATTCTACACAATAGTGGGGGGTCAAATTTTAATTTCCCTAGATACTTGAGGACCTCCATTACACAAGAGTTAGGGTATGCCATTTTTTATATAGAAATGAGGAGCAATATTTTATAAGGAGAATCATTTCTTAAGATAATTTTTAGAAAATTTTCATGCTACTGGATATCGGAAGATCTCCATACTGAATTTGATAGACAAGAATACTGTGGCCAGTGATAGTTTTGACAAAACTAATAAAATATTTATGGATACTCTATAATTATATTCACCATGACATATTTACAATCTTTATTCTATATAATTTTTATCCATAATGTAGAAGTGGTTTTCTAGGCATACTCTAGGAAGTCTAAAGAGATGTGCTGACTTGGATTCATTTAAGTTATATGGTGGTTATTTAATCATATTATAACTTCCAATTAAAATTATATATTTAAGATCAATTGAGATATAATCCAAGGGATTTTAAATAAGTGGTTGAATGAAGTCAAGTGTTTTAATTTTAAATTCTAATTCAAACAAGGGTAATTGAAAAATTTCTATGATGATTTTTGGAATAACAGGGAAGTGACAAACCTGAGAAGAAAAAAATTAATAAAATAAGAAATATTGAGAAGATAAAATATATTATAACTTATATAGATCATTAATAAATGGAGATGATATATTTCAATAATATTTAGAAGAATGAGGATCATGATCATTCGAGATCTGATTGAAGTTACAAAACTAGAAGGCTGACCATCACCATCAACCATTGAGTATCTTAAAGAATATTCAATCATGAAACGTTTTCTAGTCTATCTTCTTGTGGAGTAAGATTATATTATCAAATGGTGTATGAGAAACCAAGGAGAAGAAGGATATCCTAATATTTTGGATCATCATTTTTATAGAGATTTTTAATTTCCATTTGTTTTTAGAAGTGTGGAACATAATATATTATTTGTTTTATAACATTTTTTTTGAGAGAGTAGAGAATCCATGTTGGGGGAAAGAACCAATATAGAAAGGAGTAGGATTTAGAGATTAACTTTTTAAAATTTATTTGTTCTTATCATTCTTCATAATTCTCCACATGTTAAGGATGTCAGACTATTAAGAGTGGATTTTTAATTTTTACTGTTTCTAGAGGTGTGATTAAGCAAGTGAATTTATTAAAATACTTTACTACTAATTCGACCCCTACGTCCGTGGTACCATCATAAATCCTTATAAACTATAGATTTAGTGTCTGGAATCTTTCTTTGATACAACTTTTTGTACCCTAATATTCCCTGAGGGGGGGGGGGTTAATCATGGTGTAAAAATTATCATTACATTAAAGCATATATTTTTACAATGTTGGTAGGGAATCCTTATACCTATATATTTATAGATATTATACAACATACATTTTTTTTGAAATAAAATATAACAGATAATTTTTTAATTGGTTCATAACTAAGTGTTCATATAAGTAGAATACATCAATGATGAATTGGTAATATTATAATTCACTAATATTCACAGTATTTTATGGATTAAAAATGACAATCCATAGTTAATCCATCCCAAGAAAACTAATTTTACAATTAATTCAAGTATAGTGTACAACATCCCTCAGACTTTTGGTAACTCCTCTTTACACAGTACAGTAGATTAATTTTACTTCATTTTATAGACTTGAAGTTCACTTTCACATTTTCAAAAGTGTATGATTTTATTTACATCATTAATTCCTAAATTTTAAGCTCTTATGTACTTTGTGGTCTCTAAAATACCCATATAAAATTTCTTTCCGAAAATTCATTCTTTTATCTTCCTTATATGAAGTTAAAACATGGACCATTGTTCACTACATACTAACCATGTGGACTACATAATCCCCTTCACATACCGTACATTATGATTCCGAGTTCTGCTTCCTAAGTTTCCTTCCTTTATGGATATACTTTGTTTATTCCTCCTCTGAAAACTATTTTCATGGATCATTACTCATGAACCACATTTGGGAGCTTCTCTTCAGAAACTATCTTTAAGAACTAGTCCCTAAAAACTAACTACAAGGACTCTACTTTATATATGATTATCTCCCACATTGATCTTAGAATTAATCTTCAAATATTCTATTAATTTCAATCAGTTCTTATTGAATGAGTTAGTGGGGGTATTTATAGGAAAAAACCTTTGATAAAATCTCTAACTACCAAAACTACAATACAACCCCTTTCTAAATATCATTATTATACACTATTTATGATAGACCTACCACAAACCACCATTGTGAACAATCCTTCACAGACCATCCAAGAGAACCACCTTATTCATTCACAGTCAAAAAAAATCTTTACGATATTGTGTGGTTTTCTTACAATCAAGGAATACCTAAATGGTGAAGCAAATTCATAATTACTTCATGGGAACCACTCCCACAATATCCTTATGTGGTCCACACAATTTACTTCTTGGTCTATATACTCTAATATGAGAAAAAAACTTAATTTTCTTCAAAACATTTATTAAACCTCTTCAAATCTCCAATTGTTCATAACTAAAAATTTTAAAAACAATATAAAAAACTAAATTTACCAAACTTCTCCAATTACTCAAATAATGTTCCAAATTATTCAAGATCCTTTGACCTACTCATAAATTGTTTTTTCAATAAATATTACATCAACATTATACTTCACCTCAGTTCCAACATAAATGGTTTTAGTAATATGGTTTGTAAGTAAGGGTTCTTAATTATTTATTGAAACATACTTAGCCCCTACAATCATTCCCATTCATCTCATTTTCAATGTGGGTTATATCTCATTATTCACTCAATTTGAGTTTTATTTGTTCTAGGGGATAACTGGAAAAATATCTACGACTCTTATTTGATTATTTTTTTAGTTTTTATAATTACTTATTAGAATTATTCTTTTGATGTCTATTTTTACCTATTTTCATGTATTTTTTTTAATATCTTGATTATGGTTATTTGGGAAAAAATCAACAGATGATATTTGGTGGGTAGCATCCTACATGAATAAGGCATGTGGTACCTATGACATCTCTAATTTCTATCCTTGTTTTTAATTGTGAGCATTATATTCAATCATATAGAGTTATTGTGTGTTTAACATAAAACTAAATAAAGTGGGGTTTCTTTTGATTTATGTGGAATACAATTTTTCATGATATGATTAGACTATTGATAATTATAGATCTTTAATCTTTGTTGACCAAATGAGGCGAGCATTGAAAAAAAAAGAAATGTATGAGGCAACCTTATGGGTTTTTTAAATTTATTTCTAACATAGTAGAATGAATCTAGACACCTAGGATAATCCCCAGGTTTTGAATGTGTTGTAAATGTGGGTTAGTGTTGGGAAACACTAGGAGAGTGTGGGTTTGGTACTTGGTTTCGTAGATGAACTATGTTTTTGAAGTATATCCTAGTGTTTGGGTTTTTATGAGTGCCAAAATTTTGAAAAAAATATAATGTACATCTTGGGGATTTTTATTAAATATAGTGATATCATAGAGGGTCACCTATCCCTATGAGGAATTGTGATATATGGTGATATCTATAAATATTTCTTATCCCCGTGAGAGAATATGATATATTCGGATATCTTTGTGGGCCACTTATTCACCCGAGGCCTTATGATATATGGTGATATCTTGGAGGGTTATTTATACCTTCATGGACTTATGGTATATAGTGATATCTGGGAGGGATATTTATCACACTAGTAACTTTCGATATATATTACTATATAGGAGGGTTTCTTATCAACTTTATGATTTTTTATATATGGTGATTTTTAGGAGGGCCTCTTATTTCATCAAGGACTTATGTTATGCAATGGTATTTGGGGGGGATATTATCCCCCTTTATGACTTATGATATATAGTGACATTCAATGGGGTTTCTTATCTACCCAATGATTCAAAATATATGATGGTATTTTGGGCAGCGTGTATTGGGCCCTCGGGTTTGGTTTTGTACTATGTTCAAATATATCCCAACAATTATCAAAGTGGGTATGGCTGTTCTTGGGTGTCACTATAGAACCCGATGTTCAACAATTTATTATCTTATTTATATTTTTGTTATTTTATGTGGAACATCAATATGAAACTCTTTAGCCTTGATATATTTTGGGACACTATTTGTGTTGGCTTACTTCATTGTATTCACATCTTGCTCGAACATTGTGGGTACCTGAATATACATCATGGTTACATGTCATGACAAGGTAAATTGACCCATAATTAATTTTTAATTTGTTTAGTTGTGATGAAGCATTATAAATGGGAATGATCTTGTACTTAGGTTTAGTTTTTGGATGTCAGTAATTTTTTTTCTTTATTTTGGATCTTGGTGTATATGATTTACTGAATGGTTTTGTTTTCAATGTTTTATTAATTTTGGTTACTAGATACCAGGGGTATAGTCTCATAGAATAATTATTAGACACACACCACTAGGTTGTAGCATGTGGAATTAATAGAGGTGTTCTTAAGGTTTAACGACCTAATATAGTCCTAATATAGGAAAACTAGGCTAGGGACATTACCAAGTTGTATCAGAGAATTATTTATTTTAATTTGTTCATCTATTTTAATGGTTATACAATAGATATGATATTTATTGAGTTTTGTATAGAAATTTTTTTTGTGGGTGGATAACCGATGTATGAGGAAATTCCATGTCAGCATTTATTGGACTATACTTCTTGGTTTTCTCTTTTATGGTTGGGTTACCTTACTAAATATGATGCACTTTGTTTTTGATTTATGATTTATGATATTTTACCCTTGTCCTCAGGTATCAAGAGGGTTTTCATTCATGAATCATATATGGAATATAGGATTCACATGAAATATTTGTGCTTTCTATGGTTGTTTACTCTTTTTATGATACATGAGATTTTTATATAAATTATTTACAACAACTAATATAATGATCTCATATATATCATGATGGCGAAATCTTACCTAACTAATTCCTCAATTGGTTTATGTTGTTGTAAAATGTTTTTGATTATCTTACTTATTATATGGTATTGATTAAAAAAAATTCTATGGAAACATATATAATGTCTTTCTTTATAACTTTTGATAATAATTTCATCATCAAAACCATGATTTTAAATTTTTTCTTTGAAAAATTTTATGGTAAGGATGTGGATCCTTTATATATTCATTACATTGAATGTGGGTATACATGGTTGGGGATAACACCTAGGTTATGATATCTTAATAATTCATGGTGTATATAGTGTAGTGGTATGTTCTCCATGTTATTGTTGGCCCTATATATGATATTTGGAACTTAGATAAAAATGTGTTTAGAGGAAAGTGTTTTTCATTATCGAGACAATTAACCATGACAAAATCTAGTGGAGTACCTGGAGGAAAAGGATGGGTAATATCCATCCAAAGTTGTGTCAGAACACCCCCTATCACAAATCTACACTGACTTCCTAAGCTATCCCACGATATACTTGAGTTGAATTAACAATCAACAAGTGGTGGAAACTAGTTTCTGGGCATTAAAGTGTAACCAACATAATCAATTTCTCCCAATATTCAATGTAATGAAAAAAAATAAAGTATGACCACTCAACACGTCGAAGGTATAGGATTCAGCAGGAATAAAGTAACAGTAATATGAAATCATTAAAAAAAAGAAACAACCCAAAGAAAGGAAATTCCATCAGCTCACTGTCAAACACCATTAGCTGTAGTTAGATTCTAAATCTACTATGAACTCTACAGATGTAATGCGTTAATATTAATGATACCTGAAATTAAAAAAAGTCTTATTTGGCCATTTTTTTAATAAATCTAATAAACCAAATGACCAACATAACTCATTGTGAATTTCTAAGTCACAATGAACGTATAAAACGTCAATTCTCTAAGAGTGGTAACAAAATATCCAAAACCCAAGAGAGAAATGTAGAAGATTGGTGTGAGCAATAAACTCAAATAAAATTCCCATGAAACCACACCCCAGATAAAAAATTTATACAAAATATCTAATTTTATGCTAGATTAAAATAAAACTAAAAATTAAGTTAACATTTTTTTTAAAACTTATCACTAGTCGACATCATCATAATAACACATTTTTTAAAAAAGAGTCACACATTTCTGAAAAATCAGTCTCCATTTGTTTTCAATGAAATATTAGATTCCAATTTAAAATAAATCTTAATTTATAGTAAACAAACCATTTGTTTTTCTATGAAATTAGGAAAAATAATGATTCAAAACAATATCCAATAAGAATAATGACAATAATACTGAAAATAACGATGAAATAAAGTATAAGTAAACATTAAAACACCTTATATTCAAAATGAAAGTTAATAACACTACTCACATGGTCCATCATATCCGTGCCCATATTTATATCAAATTCCCTATAACTCGGTTGTAATATATATAGTCAAACAGAGGGTACACTCCCTAATTTGAGAAAATCTTACTAGGGACCACTAGCCAGAGCTAAACCTAAACTAGTCTATCTTATGTATCCACACATCCTTCTACGTACACTTGGTTTCTAATGAAATTTAAAATGGGGATGGGAAAATAAATTTCATCTAGTAAGGGTATACATGCATATGTATATATATATATATATTCAACAAAAATAATAATAGTAGTAGTAAGGTATTTATAAATGAAAACTATAAACATTCCTACACCTCTGAAACATTCTCATTGATTCCACCCCCTCATTCCAATATAATCACAATTCCCTATGTAGGGAGTCAATACCATTAACTAAAATGGGATCACATTTGAGGTCTATTATTTTTACAAAAACCATTAATAATTGAAAACTAGGCCTTATGGCCATTCTTTAAAAATTAAAATGAAAAAAACAATTTTTAGAACAGATATGTAATATTTTGAAACAACTAAAATATTCTCACATTTGAAAATACCATTCTAAAGTTCCATGAACACATATAAAATTCTATGAACATTTAGAAATCCACATTAAAAATATATAAAATCTATTAAAACATTGAATCACCCAACTAAATCCCATTCACACATTTACAAAACACCCAGTGTGTAAAGTAGTTGTACAAAAAACTTAAATTATAAAAATTAAGAATAAAAGGCCAATGCGTTCAACAAAAACCAAGTAAAACTTTTTTCCCTTAAAAAAAGATTTATAGACACACATAATAATATAAATTGACTTTTAACACATCAGTTTAATCCATAAGATATTAGAAGTTCTAAAATTTAAATCTTGAAACATGGGGTAACCTTTTTCAAATCGATGGAAACAAGACTCCTTCACGAAGCATGATGTTAATCCACCACAGGGAAGAAAGAGTGACCCCTATAGGATAAAAAAGTACCCTAAAAACCAAATCCACATTTAATTTAGAAAAAAACCATAATTATGATTTGATATGGATGAAACAGAGTGAGGAATATATTAGGAACGAAGGGAGGAAAGATGGAGTAGGGGAAATGAGATCTTACCTAGGAGAACCGGGCTCGAATCATGGATAAAACACTTTTAATCATGAAAAGAGGGAGTGTAATAGACGAAATGCACAAACAAGTCCACCTTTGGGTTTTTCATGATGAATAGGAGAGGGATGAGGGGGTGAGGTGTGATATAAGGTAGATATTAGGGGAGGGTAATTTTGTTAAAATATAATGTTTTATATTATGATCACTATGCATGGTTTAGAGGCATAGTTGGCCAAACTGTGTGCCCTTACTAGAGGTTTTGAAACACCCAACATGGTAAGGATGAACGATTAGGGAAACCATGTTGCATACCTAAATTTTGGATCTATAGAAATATAAACTCATTATGATAGTTACCTCACCATTACTCTTATTCATGCGCTAACTATGAACAACTTATAAACATCATAATATTTCGTAATTGTTCCAAAAAAATGGGTACTCATGAAGAATCAAAATAATATAAAACCATATAAAATAACCCCACATTGACTTGGAGTGTGTCAAAATTCTCCACACCATAATGTATTTTATCCTATAAAGTCCTAGAAGATTCAAATGATCCAAAGAAAGTACAAGATCAAACCTCCTCAATGGAAACATGATTCTATAAAACAAAGGATATCCATTAAAACCATCGATAAAAGACATATGAAACTAGCTGAATTGAATAATATTCATCTCAAAACTTGATCAATCTTATAAATATTATCTAGAACCTTTACCAAAAACCATATATCATAACACCAAGGTGTGCATCCACATGGGACTCCAAACCTAATTAGTAAAGGAATCAAGTGAAAATGAAAATGGTGAACTCTTCATAATTTTATAACTCCACTAAAACATGTATCCTCAAATAAATGTTGAGATTAATACCTAACTCATCTAAAAATATGCAAAACCAAGGAAATACCTAAATCATGAGTCGCACTTAGAAACAAAAAATGGATTCAAAAAACCTTAGGGGATTATCAAAAAGTAAAATGAGATCAACACCCAATCTCCCCAACATAAAGATTCCTCTAACATGAAAGGTAAACAAAACCAGAGAAAACCCCAAGGTAAACATCCCAGAAGAGAAATTATTTTTATCAATGGAGATCAAATGAAATGATCATTCAAGGATATGTCCATATTTTTGATCGGCTCAATCATCTATGTCTCTCAAACTCACAATGAATAGTATAAAAAACATCAAGTTACAAATCAATAATAGAGGACATGAAGGGAAGGGGAAAATAAGAACCACCCCAAATAGGCCCATTCAAACTATTACCAAAAATAAATATAGAATCCGTAATACAAAAATCCTATTAAAAAACTCAACCATCCATGATTACATATGGTTTTTAAAATCAAAAGAAGGGAAATCAGAATAAAAAATACCAACACACTGATGAAATGAAGGAAAATGATCTTCTCTGTCTAGAGGACCCACACCAAGACTGAAAATAGAATGGTCACCACCAATTTTATACTTTCCTGTAGAAATCAATATCACTACCATAGACACAATGATCACATACTCTTGTGGAGGAACACCGGCTGAGAAAATCTCCAAACTACGTTCGGGATGAAGACCTCCATCATAACATAAAGATCTTATGAATACTTGACCACTAAATTAAAGAAAAAATTTTCTTTAAAAAATACAGCTGTGAAGAAATCAATAATCCTTAGGCAAGACCATTTCCTAAAAGTTTACATTCTCCAACCATAAGAGAAACTACTCAGGGACATCACATGACATAAACTTCATGATATTCACCAAAAAATTTTAAGGGTTGGGGGGTAGAAGCGATCTACACTATGACATCGAATTTAAATCAATACACAATGTAATTTTACTCACCCTAAACTTGGTAATCAATGAAAAAAATTAATATGTAGATAAAAAAATCACAAATAATACCACTTAAAAAAATCAAGTAAAAAACCATAAATCAATGGACCACAAAAACAAAAAATAATATTTTAATGGATATTTTCAAAATTCTATAAAAATCACAAAACATTACCCCTTTTCCTCATTTAAAAAACGAAATTAAAATCATTTAAATTTTACAATATAAAGTTAAATTAAAAAATTTAGATGTCAACCCCCACCATTTTAAACAAAATTTCTTATCATAAAACCACAACTTAACCACTTGGGTATTTAAAATCAATTTTTCCATTTTAAATTTTCATTAGTATATTATTTCCTGAAATTTAAATATTTTATTTGGTAATTAGCTTAAAAAATACAAAAGTATCATTTTTATGTTTTTTGATAATTTGGGTACCAAAATCATTTCAAATTATTTATAATTTTTTTTATTAATTTCAAACCCCATTTGAAAGTGTTTTCTATTTTCATGAATCCCCTATTAAAGACATTCTTAAATTCGAAACCTTTAACTCATTTAAAATTATTTTCTAAAAAATATTTTATTACTTCCTAAAAAAATAAACTTCCTAACATAAACCTTGTAAACACTTTTTTTATTTCCAAAAGGAGATTACTTTTCTTTTTAAAATTAACACATGACTACCCAAAAACCAACTAATAAAATTTTACAATGAAAAAATTTGAATAAGAGGGACTTATGGCTATGAATGACTTAGATAATGGCTCAGAATACAATATTCTAATAAAAAAAATTCTATATGATGTCATGTTGAACCATGAACATAGGCTTCAAATGGGTTTCTAGAAAATGAATTCTCTTTGTGTGAAAATAGTTCACTTATATGTTCATATCTCAAAACATTAAAATCATTTAAGAAATTTGTACATGATAAATAATTTTTATAAATAGTAAAGATAAAGAAATTAGAAATAAACTAAAGTCACAAATACCCAAATTCCTTGGGAAACTCGAGGCTCTGAATGAGAAAGAACTTGTGAGGCTCTCCTCTAAACTACCTATCAGGTCCCAATAGTCCTATCTCCATAAACTAGAAAAAACCGAATATAAAATGATTGATATGATACCATTTTTTCACGAACCAACCCATGATGTAAATCCTTCAGACATCAGATGAAACTTGTGACATATCTGAGGAGCCTTTCCGATTTCCCCAGGCCCAGAACTAGTGCTTGGGAATCAAAGTGTGACCAATGGGAATGGTTTTTCCAAATAATAAATATTAATACAAAATAGAAAATTACAAATGACCATGCTATACATCTGAGGTCCATACAACAACCTAAAAGATGAAAACAATATAAAATTATGAAAATAATTTAAACATGAAAAAGAAAATAAATTTCCTTATCTCACCTTCAAATCCCATCATCAACATTCAGCTCTGAGTCCCACTATGAGCTCCATAAATATAATTCACCACAAATAAAGATAACTAAAAATAGGAAAATTCCCACTTGGATATTATTATAAATAAATCTAAATAACAAAATAAACAACATACTTTCATTATAACTTAAAATTAAATATATAATTCTAAAACCTCAATGATCCAAGAGTGGTAGAAAAATATCCAAAACCTGAAACTAAAATATAATAGATAAGAATAAACAATAAGCTTAAAAGGCATGGCATGTAATCTACAGATCAAGTATAAAATTAAAAAAACATTTAATTCCATGTAAAATTGAAATAAAAATAAAAAGTACGATACTATTTTTATTTAAAAATAATTAGATTCATAAATAATCATATGTCGAATTGTTTTAAAAAGGAGGTACACATATTTATAAAATTAGGATTTTTTGTTTTTAAAATAAAGAGGAATATAATTAAAAAAACATATCAATTTTGAGTAAATAAACCATTTTACTTTATTTGAAATAAAATACAATAATAATTCATATATATAACAGGTAAGAATAATAATTATAAGATCAATAATAATGAATAAATAACATATAAGTAAATATAATAAAACCTGATAGCTAAAAAGGGGAATAAATAACACTACACACTTGTTCCATCAATTTATTATGTATAATGAAATAAAACTCTCTATAAATCTATCTCAACCCGACCCAACTGGGCTCATGCTGTGAATCCCCAAGCCAACATCCAATAGACCTTGGGCTAGAAAATAGTGCTGAGTCGGATATCAAACACATGGGAGGCCTTATCCTATCATTCCTATACACATTCACAGTGAAGAGACATATAAAACTAAGAAAGAAATGAAAGCATACATCTTTCCCAACCAGAGTATAAAAAAAATGGGAAAATACAGGTCCCACCAAAAGAAAATATCAAAAACATCCAACCAGCTCAAAAGAAGGGATTGTTATCAAATACACCCGCTAGAAATATCCTCCTCCCAGCTCTGATAAACACCCTGGTCAGTCTAGATCACTAAGCTCTACCTGTTTTGGGTCCTCTTGGGACTTCATCATAAGGAATGTGGTCTACACAAGACATAAGACATGTGAAGGAAAAACCCATGTAGGGAAGAGTATAATGATACTCAGTAATCACCACAAAAACTCCACAAGAAAAGGTAGATACTGAGAGGCAATGGTCCGCTCATCCTAGCTATTAGGAACCCAAATGAGAGAGAAACTCCCTGTTGATAACATCATCAGATTAACACGACTAGTCATCATAAATAATAGGGTGTGTAATCAAATAGGTGAAAACACCATATGTAAAACCTAGAAAATACACTAGATATACTCATCTTAGGCACCAATCCTCTGGAGGTTCTAACCCCAGTGCCAGCGAGAGATTATACTCGAGGCTCTAAAGAAAAACATAACCTAGAGAATGCACTCCACAAGCTATTTCATCCAATATGACACGTGTATGAGAGATAACACTCATCAGATATTTCCACTAAGGCTGTCATGCTAAATCATTGTGGAAAAATAAAACTCCTCAAATATGGGATCACTCCTTAGAACTTCTAGGGGATACTAGAACCCAAACTGGTAACTCGAGGATATCTCAAATATGGGATCACTCCTAGGATCCACTAGGCGATTCGACAAACTGATATGAAATTCCATAGATCACATCACTATGATAGAGGATATTCACCTACATATAGGTGGTCACGAAAATGCTGAAAACCTTATTTGGTAAAACTCACAAAGTTGGGGATTGTACTGTTGATACCAAAAACCCTACTGAAACCAATTACTGATTAGGGGATTGTATAACTGATGAAACCTCAACCCTACTATCATTAACTATTTTATAAGGGATCTTATACCCATTGATTCCAAAAAACCTGACAGGGATATCCTAATAGATAAGGGATCACCACCTATGTAGTGTTGGTCACAGTGATACCATGAATCCGATCTAGGGAAATGATAAGCTTGAGGATTCGACTTTTACCTCACTAGAGGGATGTTACAAATCTATCTGATCTCATCCTATCTATTGGATCTCAACCTATACCTATTTAATAATACCAAAAAACCTCATAGTATAAGGACCATAGAGACATACTCAACCTAGCCGGTGAAGGTGTCGCTGACCTAAGAAACCCACACAACCTTACCTGCACACCGTGCCTCCTTGGCCCAAATTGTGGCCACCATCACGTTCCACCCAGAAAAATATATAGGATAGGAAATTTAACTTCTCAAAACTTATAACCGGGGAAAGGGAACTTCTATCTACAATATGATTGAATGGGTCATTATGGTGCCCACACCTCGCTACCTAAAGACACCAAACACATCTCACCATTGTGATCCTCTTGAAAAAACACATGGAATCAACTTTTGATTTTTCCCAGAAGCTGTAAATAATAATTAAAATAGTATTATTATTATTATTAAGGGACAATTTATGCCACCAAATCTTGATCCCTTTACGAAAGGTCCTCAATGAGGCCACATAAGGTCCACCTCGAAGAAGGGGTCGTATTGTCGTAGTCGGCATGCAAATTGGATGCCATATGGGGAAGTTATGGACAATACACAACCATCCCCTAGAACATATATGCACAACCTCCTCCCTCCTATCTCCATGGCATTGTGTTGTGCCTTACCTACACCCTCCTCACCGGAAACCACCATGTTGCCTGGATAGAACCTGCTAGAGCCTCACTGCCACCACATTTTGTGGACCACCAGGACCACTCCAGTGATCCAAAAATTAATCCGAGACTAGTTTCAGAAACCCAGGGACTAGATCTATACAGAATCGACGATTTGAATGAGAAATAAAGCATAAAATAGGGGATCAGGATTAAAACTAAAATATTCCTAATTTGTGGTGAACGCCAAAGATTCGAGGTCCATTCGGCACTCAAAAGATACTTCTTCATGATCTAGGAGCATCTGCCATCAAGGATGGAGATCGTTGGTGCTACATTTCATTTATTTAGACTTAGGTTCTCCATTGGTGAAGTAGAAGGTGGAGGGGGATCCCACTGAATGCATTTCAAGTTGTGGGGGAGGATAAGGGTTTTAATTTTTTTTTAAAATAAATTACTTCCCCCATTTAACTCCCCATCGACATGCCTTTATCCAAAACACCTGGAACATACAACATTACATAACAGCTTGTCTAAACACGAAATTCTAGACCAAATCATGTTCTCAAAAATTTGATCCAAAACTCTGTTTAGGAGTTATTCTATCGACTTTCAAAATAAATTAATTTAATTTATTTACGAAAATTTCCTCGATACACTTTTTCATTGAAAGCCTGCACCCACCGAACTAATACCCCTCCTAGGGTAAATATTATGCTCTGAAGGCAACTGTGACTTCATATTTATGATCTGAGATATATTTTAAGTTATAAATCATTTCCACCACATGAATAGTATAAAAATACTTAATATTTTTGTAAAATTTATTCCGGGAACACCGGACCACAGAATCATATACTGTCTCAGTGCCCAGATCTGGAAATATTTGTAGGAATATTCCAAATTCTGATAGGGTGAAACCAGAGTCGTAACTAAATCTATCATACCTTACCCAAACTAACTGAGGGGTAAATACCCAAGTATAAAAATATTACTAGGGCCACTTGATCAAGACAATCCTAAACTAGTACAACAAGTGTATTTGGAAATCCCTTTATTTACACTTGGTTTCCCATGGATTCTGAAATGGAGGGGGGGAAAATCAATCACATTAAGTAATGGTATCCATGTATATGTAAAAATATAGTGATATCCATTGAAAATAATAATAATAATTATAATAAAATATATTTCAATGGGACCCATAAGGATACCTACCACACCTAAATGTTCTCCATAATGTCATCCCTGAATTCCAATATAATCACCACGTCCCATATACGGACTAAATGCAATCAACTTTAGGGGGATCCCATCAGTAATTCACAAATTTTATAAAACCAAATATAAATTTCCAACTAGAACACATGGCCATTATTTAAAAATGAAAATCTATAAAACCAATTTTAGAATTCATACTTAATATTTTTAAAAATTCAGAATATTCTGAACTTTGAAAATATAATTTCAAAGGTAAAAACACACATTTAAAATTCCAAGAACATTTAGATCTCTTATTTTAAAATACAAAACATGTTTTATAACACTAAAACATACTAATAATTTCTATTCATGATTTTTTAGAACTCATGATTTGCAAGGAAGATGATAGACTAATTTAAATCACACAATTTAAAGAGAAAAGTAAAACACATTTAAAGGAAACTTATTAAAACTTGGTTTCCCTTGTAAAATTATTTTTAGACACACATAATATTATCAACCAACATTTAAATGATTTTTTTAAATAACAAGTAGTAAGTGGTTCTGAAATTAAATGATTATAATTTGAGGAAACCATCCTCAAATTGATGGTTCCAAGACACATTTACCAAGTGTGATACTAATACACTGTAAAGAGGAAATAATGAAGATTAGAGGATAAAACCAAACCCTAAAAATCCAAATATGCAATTAAATTATAAAAAACCCATACGTAGGCTTCAGTTGAGATAAAACACAGTGTTGAAGAGTGGAGAAAATGAGATGTAAGAGATTGAGTATGTGAAATGAGATTCTAACATGAAGAACAAGAGTCAAATCCTAAATAAACCCATTTAAATCGTGAATAATGGAATACGAATGGGGGGAAATCAAAGCTAGGGATCCCATAGGCCGGTGTGTGGTAAAAAAGGAGTGGTAGGATAGGGGTGATACATTATATAGGGTATAAATTATAGGATGGTAACTTCATAAATAATTTTTTTTATGTTCTGGGAACTATGAACGATTTGGGTGCATGGTTGGCGTAACCATAGGCTTCTTAATAGAGGTTCTAGAACATCCTTCATGGAAATGAATCTTACATAATGAAACCATTACCCATATATGAATTTTATCTCTATTAAATTACATAATCATTCATAAATTTACTTTATAACTACTCCTAATCATGCGTCAACCGCGCATTAGAATAAAACTTCACAAAATTTCATTATTTTGGGTCAAAAATCCAGGAAACTCATATTGATTGAAAATAAAATTATATCATATAAAATAACCCCTTAATTACAAGATTTGTTTCATTCTCTTTTATGTGGGTAACAACTATGGATGATCAGCACTGAGGGAGCTTGATGAGAGTTATACAATTTTTAGAAATAGTGACTCTATAAGATATATAATTAATGTATGAGATGATATAGGAGATTAAAAAGTATTACACCCCATTTTTATGGTTGAGGGTTTCCCCCAGTACATTGAGATCTATATAGAGTTAATATAGAATATATTTTTCCATTTGGAGACATCCCTAAGAGGAAGGTGAAGTTTGTAACATATATGGTATGATGGATAACTAGGGGCAAGTGGGATGTGTGTGTATAGGATGAAAAACATGCGGAGATATATTAAAGGGATATTCAAATATTTTTCTATGATTATTTCTTTCCTTATTACTTTAGGGTAGATAAGACTTAATTTTTCATGCCTATTTCATATAAAGGTATTTTTTATGTATAATGCATTGTACTTTATAGAATGTTAATGTTTTTGTACAATGTTTGTTGGGGATGAGGATTTCCTGGCTAGATGCTTCTACAATAGTTTAAGGTTTATGAATCAGGTAATGGTGAAGGTTTTTGAAATATATTTTTCTCATAGTTTATAAACCAATACCTCATATTTGAAAGGAAATTGAGTGAGTTTAGAGGTGCTGGTTAGTAGGCATCTGTTGAGGGGACTCATAATGGGTGCTCAGGGAGTAAGAAATGTTAGTTTTATGATTCTTTCTATAATGATTCTGAGAATATTATCTAGGGATATTTTTAATATTATAATACTAGGAATGCATGATCAATTGATTGTTACCCATGCAAATGGGTTGATCAGGTTCATTCTCAATTTTTTGACCGCCAGTCGAGTGATGCTTGTGTAGGAAGGTGATGTGAATTCATCAATCTTATAGGAGTTCATAACAATTTGGTAGTGTAATTATATTTAATCATACATATGGGTTTTATTGGGAATAAGAGTGTCACACTAGAGTGGTGAAAGTTGTTTCACCATCCATTCATATCATGCTAGAAAAAACAATGCCTTGGGGAAGGCGAAACAAACTTAGCAGGTCATTACATTTTTATTTAGTTATGAAGGGTCTCAATCATAAGGTTTCCAAAACTTTTATTCTTTTTAGTGAATGTATGGGGTTATTTCATTAAATAATCATTTGAGGTACAATGAAGGGTTATTTGGAGTTGTCTAGATCCTACCATAGTGATTGAAAATCATATATTGTTAGGGGATTTCGTCATGATATAGGTGAGAAGTTTCTATATAATATTTGGAATGGATTAATTGGTTTGATATCAATAATTTATTGGATATTATAGTTTTTGTATTATTATTTACATAAGCTGAGGGTGATATTAATACCTATGTTGGGAAGTGAGATATATAATTATAACATTCATGGACAAACATTCAACAGTTGGGTGGGATCATGATCAAATTTTCTAGTATTGTTATATATAATTAGAGGATGTATTTAGAGGACTTTGATCAAAAATTTTAATAGTTGTTGTATTTATTTCCATAGTATTTCACCTAGTTTTCACCTAATTATGAGTTTGAGTTTATTATTAAAATTTTTGCAGATATGATTCCAAAATTCATTCAGTCGTATAGGAAAAATATTTCATATCTTGGGGAGATGAATGATTATATGGGTGAATGGGAGGGGAAGGGTATTATATAGCCATGTATGCCTCCTTAGGGCTCCACAGTTTTGTTTACCAATAAAATAGATAATTCTATGAGATTGCGTGGATTATTTCAAAAGTTGAACCAGATGATGACCATAGACAAATACCCACTTCCCATTATATTGTTCAGTTTGACTGGCTATGGGGGATAGGGTGGTCTCAAAGATTAATTTTAGATAAATCTATCATTAATTATGTGTGAGTCCATAAGATATAATTTTTACTCCTTTGAGTTACATGAATGAACTCTATGAGTATCGTGTAATTCTATTTGATTCTATTAAAACATCAACAATGTCCATGTTTTTGATGAATAGGGTCTTGAAAACTTATATGGAATATTTTTTGTCATATTTTTGAATGAAACTATTTTGTTCTTCTTATTAGTAGAGGATGATTCTCTATATTTAGTGATTGTTTTGAGTAAACCTAGAGAGAATCAATAATATTCCAGACCCTCAAAGTGTTCATTTTAGATTTACTTGTAACACTCTTTGGGGTACATAATATCAGGAGATGAAATATAAATATACCATGAGAATATTTAGTTATTTGTTTCAACGAAGAGTCCTAATTATGTTTTGAGATCCAATGATTCGTAGGATTTCCTAGTTACTATTGAAGGTTTGTATAAGAATTATCCCATTTTCACCACTAATGATAACCTTAATCAAGAATATAGTTAAGTTAATTTGGAAATAATCTTATGAGGAATCCTTTTTCAATCAATAAGAGGTATTAATGATTACTCAGATCATGGAATTACCAAATAAGGGTATGTAGTATGACCTATATTGTGGTGTATCAAGAGTTAGTATTGGGGTGGTATTGATGCTGGAGGGTCATGTTGTCACTAATAAGTCCTGATTGGTATGTTCAAACAAGTAAAAGTACATGATTAGTGATCTTGAGTTAGAAGAGGTGGTGTTCAACCTAAGGTGTTAGAGGAAATATATTCTTGGTGAGAGTTTCATGGTATATACTAACCATAAGATCTTCAAATATTTTTTTGCAACATTAATTGAACAAGAGATAGTGTGGGTAAAGTAAATTTAGTCTTTCTATTTGGTGTTGGTGGATACCCCCTTAAAGGGTGACCTTATAACCAACATTATGAGTAGGAATAATCAGGCTCATGAGAAACTAAAATCAAGAAAAAAGTTCCATATGAGGAATCACTTTGCTAAGATGCAACTCGATATCCTAGATTATCAGGGTTGAGTGATCAGTACACCCTTTAGTGTCACTTACTCACTTTTTAGAGGGGTTAATTAGAATCCTTTATCAAATTCAGACCTTATATTGATGAGAGACAATATATATTATGGGGGAGATTCCACTAGATTGGTCACTTGATACTGATGTGGTCCTTTATATTCAAGGTCACATTTTACTCCCTAAAATCTTGTGTAAGGATATTATTAGGGAATCAAATGGCTCGAGATAGGATATTCACCATAGTTTGTTCAATCTATACCAAAATATTCACAAATTTTATTTGTTGAAGAAAATTAAGAGTGAAGTAATTGGTTTTTTCATATGGTGATGCACCCATTAGTCAGTGGATTCCAAGAAACATATTTATTCTAGATTTCTTCAGTAATTACACATTCTTGATTGAAAATGGGATGATGCGAGTATATATTTTATGATAGGGTTTCTAAGGACACTTTGATGAATTCATACTATTTGGTTTGTTATGGACCGATTAACTATGTTTTCCCATTTTTTCGTAATATGAGAGACTTCCACCGTTGATGATCTAAGAAATATATATTCTCAAGAAATAGGTAAACATTATGGGTTTTCATATAGTATTGTTTACGTATTGGGATTCAAATTTTACATTATACTTCTGGCAAGGACTGCAAGAATATTTACCTCAAAGTGAATTTGATTACTACTTATCATCCTTAGAAAGATGAGTACTTAGAGAGGATCATTAAGACATTAGATGGAATTCTTTGGGAATATTTCCGGGATTTCAGTTGTTTGTGGGTGGGGGGGATTTTTAGGGTTTTTATATCTTATCTATAATAATTTTTATCAAGATTCGATTTAGATTCAATACTTAGAGGCCATATATTATAGGGAATTTCAATCATTCAATATTGGAAAGAGGATGAAGAATCAATGGTTATCAGGATGATTCTCATACAAGAGACATTGAATTATATTCGATTGAACAGAAAGTGGTTAACAACTCCTCATAGTAGGAAGAGATATAATACCAACTGATGGATATGTACTCTTGTATTCTAGGTAGGTGACTTGGTATTCTTAAGAGTGTATCCATGATTGTAATATCATTAAGTTCACAAGTAAGGGAAATTAGTGCTCTAGTATGTTATAGTGAGCCAAAAGTTTCATACAAAGATATTAAATCTTAACTGATTAGTATTCATTACATAATATAATGATCCATGCATCAATCATGTAGGTTTATTATCTTTGGAATCTTATACAAGTAAAGAAATAGTTTCTTAGATTCTTTCATTATGTCCTTCATAAATTACACCTTTCTTAGAGATATCATTCCTAAAACCATTATTTATAACCTATAATGAAAACATAATAATCTCTGCAATCATATGCTCAGTATTGGTAAACAAGACAGATATCAATGATCACATAAGCACACCATTATCATAGGGGTACTAGAACGTAATATTAACACATGAAAAACATAACCTTCATATCAAATATCATAATCTGGAGTCATGGTAAAAATATTGATAGTTTATAAGGCATGAATTATAAAGGAATCAAAGAAAATGATCCATGATAGAATAAAATTAATATAAGACATTATTTTTTGGCATACACCTAATCTTATAGAATTTTGAACATGTATAAATAGAAAAAAGTTCACTCATTAAGTAAAGGACCTGAACTGGGGACCTCACATAAACTTATGGAAACGAAACCAAGTCTACACATAATATTATATACTTAAAATCTAGGTACACCCTTAAAATTATTTACTTGAAATACAGGTCTATGCATAAACTTATGGAAGTCAAATCGAGTTCCATGCAAAAAAATATGGACATTAAAGTTAGTTCCGCAGATAAAATTGTGAACATGAAATCAGGTTCACACATAACATATTTACCACATGAGTTATCCATATTTACACAATTAATTAGAGAGAGATGTAGGTCCTACATGTAAAATAATTAAAATCATACATATGTCTTCCATAATATTATAAATCATTCATTATATCATAACTCATGAAAAAAATGGGCTTCATAAACATTTCATCACAATATAATCCATGGAAGGAAAATGGGTTTGATTATTTTGTCATAATATTCATAAATGATATAGATAAATAATAAGGATAGTATCCTTGTATCATATCCTTTGTAAATAATAAGTGAAATAACGAGTTTTTGTCATTGTTGAATAGAATTAACATTAAAATATCATTAAAATATTCTTGAGGAAAATAAACTTTCCAATTTAACATTACTTATTTAAAATAAAACTAAGTGATTATAAGGGAACAAATTTTATTTGAAAAGAAACATGTAAAATGTTTAAGGAATCTTAAAAAAATAGTTATAATGACGGGAAAATCCATTCATTCTGTATAAGTTATAAAAAACATTTCTTCCAAATTTTTGTTTGAAAAGTCACAAAGTAACTCATTTAGAAGACAATAAAAAATCATTTCAAACCTTTTTGTAAAAATTAAAAATTGGTTAGAAATGAATTTTAAAAATTATATGACAATAGTACAAACCTTTTTTAAAACATTTTTAGAAAGCATGGATCTGGAAGAATATTTGTTTTGATCGAAGATATAAATGAAGTTTATTTTCCTTAAAAATACAATTTTAGTCTCTCGTGAACATAATGTTAAAAAAATGAAAGGAAAACATTTATTTTAAACAAAGAACCATATTATAAGAAACTTCATATGTTTTATTGAGTGATAGATCTTACACTTGGATCCTTGGAAACTAATTTATAAATAATATTCATTAATAATGAGATTGTAACATAAAACCCTTACCACTTTGATATCTTTTTAATCATAACCCCTATGAATGAAAGAATATTATATGGGTATGTATAGACCATAATTTAATGATAATAATAAAACAAATCATGGGATGAATATGAAGAATACAAATTAAACATTTTGTGTATAAGTCATGTGTCCTATATAAAAAATGTGAGATGAAAATCCCTTATCAAAAGTCTTTCCTTTCTTATTTCATTTCCAAATCTCTTATATAATATTTATGGATTTATTATACATGTATTATATAAAAATATTCATATATATCATAAAATATATTATTTATTTATAAACACGTTTCTCCCACTTATTATCATACCATGTATTATTTATTTATGACATAATTTCACCCATTATTAATAATTTTGTTATTAAAATCACTGTTTTGGGTGATAACTGATTCATTTTTCAAGAATGTATCGGTTTAATAGTACCAATAATTATAATTTGATCATGATTACATAATTTAAAAATTTAAATCATGGTATAAAAATCATATATATTCATTATATACTTATTTTTAATCATTTATAAAATTTACATATATAAAAATGAATTACACTATTCAGGGTGACAGAGGTTATACGTATTCTTGAACGATGTTTCCATTCTTATAATGATGGAATAAAATATAGATAATTAATAATTAACCTATACAAAATAATTATTATATCATATATATCATATATATTCCTTAAATTTATTCTCCTTACCATCCAAGTGAAATATAAATTTAAAAAAAGTCACATCGCTTCGTGGATGTGGTAGTCCACTCGTACGCACAAACAATGTTATCATTTCCCAAAGGATTGGATGGTAAGAATGTAGACATGATATTATAAAAAAAATGTATAATTATGTAAAAAATATCATTTATAAATGTTAAACCCCTCATATTACCCATATATAAAATATGGCAATGAAAAATTAATTTTATCGCTACTTGGAGTCGATATGTTGTACGTATACAGGAGCGATACTTTCAACTATCATTTGATGGGGAAGAGGTTGTATAATGATGTTTTAATAATTATAAAATAATTTAAGAATAGTCAGTATAATGAATTTAATATTTTATTATAAATAATAATGATTTAGAGTAGGTAACGATGAGTTTAAAAGACGGTGATTGTTTAATGCGATTACCTCTTCTTTGAAATGAATCCTTTAGATATTGTCTAAATGGATCCAGGGTTGGTCTTTTGGGAAGACTAGAACCTATATAATGTGGATAGGTAAATTTAAAAAGAAAATGATCATAATTTTATGGATCTAGAAATCTTAATGTTGTTTTAATAAGCGATGGAGGTAGTTCGATTTTGTAACTGAGTTGAGGGGCACTTTTTGAGTTTCTTAAGAGATTAAGTTATAATAAATTTATTCTGAATAAAATTGACTCAAAATAGATATGGATTGAATGTTAAAGTAGGATACTGTTTTAATACTACAAAAAATAATTTATAAAATTTTTGGTGTCATTCTTAACCTAATAATTTTTATTAACCCCTTGTTGACCGATTTTATTTTTAGTCACAATAACATTTTTTCCATATTAAAGCACTGTAATTTTTACTTATAAGGTGAAAATTTTAACATAGATGGAAATTTTTGGATATTTTAGACCTTATAATATCCATTTTTTACTATTTCAATATTTTTATGATTTTTATCTAATTTAATAATATATTATTTGATAAAATATAAATATTTTCAATTTTGACATTATTTATATTGACTTTAAATAAACCACGAGTGAGGGGAATTTGGAATTTAATCATTGAAAACATAAAATAATTTTTTATAGATATATCAAATTATTGGGTGACATTAATTATTTAAATTATATTAGATTTAGAATTTTTAAAATCATATATTTTATTTTTTTATTAATTAAATAATTGTTGTGTCTGCGTTGTGAAAACATTTACTGTATATATTTAATAACTAAAAATTATAAAAAATTATAAGTAATTTAAATAAGTTAAATATTCTATAAATATCTATTTATACTATATTGATATATATTTTAACTTAAATCAATGTCCTGAAAGCTTATTTAATATGTAGTCACTACCACAAAACGGGGCAAGGCCAGCGCCACCCTTTATTAGCGCTAACGAAAAAGCACTGATAAAAGTGGGTACCCTTATCAGTAGTGATAAAAGTCCCCTTTATCAGCGCTTTTTCTAGCACTAATAAAGGCACCCCATTTAATAATGATTTTTTTAGTGTTGTTAAAGGGTACCCCTTTATTAGTGCTTTTTCTAGTAGCGCTCATAAAGGGAGGTCTTTATCAACGTTTATTTTAAACGAATTTATAAAGGGCCTAATTCAAAAATAAATTTATTAGAAATATATATTAATATTTAAATATATAGATATAGTTATCTTGATATAAATATAATATATATTTTTTAAATATAATTTTAAATATATTTTAGATAAGTATAAATATACAATTACACTTAATATATAAGATATTTAGTGAAAATGGATTATGAAAAAAATTAAAAAATATTTTTAATTAATAATTTTCTAATTATTATGGATTAATTGTCATTTAATTACAATTTTAAGGCTAAAAAAATAAAAACAAATTAAAAAAAGATCCAAAATATGTTGAAAACGCAACTTGAATGTCAAACGACCGTAACTTTTGATCCAGATGTTCGTTTGAGCTCTACCACATATAAAATCAAAGCATGCGGTGAGCTCTACACCCTTATCACCTGAGGTAACTTCAATAAAGATTTTTTCAAGGCCAAAAAAGGCCCAAAAGGCCTCCAAAATTGAGTTTTTAGTCGGGATACCATGATTTTTTAACATTTTGTGGATTTTCAGCCTTGTTTAAGGGGGTATTATCGGTATTGTTTTGGTGGGGACTGAATTTATTCCAAGGTATTACATTCATATTGATATTCTGACTTTGAAATTTTATCATTTTTTTATAATTCAATGCTATTTATAATCAAATAAATAACAATATATACATATTTTTTTATATATTCACACATAGAAATTTAATTATAAATATAATTAATAAAATATATTTACATATAAAATATATTAGCTTTATCTAAATAATAGATAATATCCATTTTATTTAAAATACCAATATATAAATATTTATATACTTATATATTAATCTAACTATATATATATTAATATAACTTGAGATATATATTGATATAACTATAAATATATATATTAATATCACTATAAAATATATATATTAATATAACTATATATAAATATACAAATAGATATGTCATTAATCGGAGAACAAATCAACATGAGAGAGTGTTAAAGGCTTTAGGTAAGCAAGGGAGAGGTCTCGAGATCAAATCTTGGTGGAGGCAAGGGCGTGCACATGGGGTGGATTTGGGGGGATAGCACTGATAAAGGGGGGGGGGTTGTAGTGCTGATATAGGGTGGATGGGGGTGCATGTGGGAGTTGGAGGGGCTAGAAAGTGTTGTTAAAAGTGGGGCTCAAGTGCTATAAAGCCCCCCCCCCCCGACTGGCAGGAATTTTGTAAATTTTTTGTTAATTTTTGGTTAATTTTTTTACTTTTATCAGCGCTGATAAAATGGGTCCTTTATCAGCGCTATAAAGAAAGCACTGATAATGGTCCTTTTTATCAATGCTTCTTTTAGTAGTGATAAATGACCCCTTTTATCAGCTCTTTTTTTAGCGCTGATAAAAGGGGTCCTTATCTGCACTTTTTGGTGCGCTGATAAAGGGCACCCCCTTATCTTCTCTAGCTTTAATAGTGCTTTTATAGCACTGTTAGAGGCCATTTTTAGCGCTTATAAAAGGGGTATTTGTAGTAGTGTATTTTGACATTTCTGGCCTTAAGCAGGCATTTCAGAAGTATTTGGATAATCCAATTTTTATATTACTAAAAAATTACTATATAACCTTAAAAATAATAAATAATTGTTTTTATTTAATTAAAAAGTTTATCAATGAGTCATTCCATCTCAAATTGTATCTTTAGGGTACCAAATTTGACTTTTCCTGCTCTGCGCAAGCTTTGCATCGACACTGAAAATGATTTTGATATTTATTATGTAGTATGATATTGTTTATATTTTTTTAATTAATTTTTTATAATATTAATTTAATTTTTTCATACATTATTCTTTTCATAAGTTTCATAAAAAAATTTATAGTGTGTTTATATCTTCGAGATATCCAAAAAGATATCATATTTCATAAAACTTTTATATTTTACTATCCACTAAAAATTTAACCTAAAATGTAAAAATCATATTCCTATTATAAATTTTAATTTATGAATCAAATAATAAAATCCATTTCATAAAATTATATTTTTATAAGTGATAAAACATAATATTAATATAAATGATTAAAACCCAATGAAAATAAAATTTTATAAAAACATCTATTTATGTATAAAAATGTTTTAATATCATATTCAACCATAACATTTATTATAATGAAAGCAATTTTATTATTCATAATAGAAATAATTTAAATTTAAATAATTTTTTTAAAAAAATGTTACTTTTTTTAAAATTTTGAAACAAAAATACTATTTTTAATAAAATTAATTATTTTTTACTAATAACTAAAAAATAAATATTTCCAGAAAAATAATAAAAATCACTCAAAGATAATTTTTTTATATTTATTTGAAAAATGAGATAATGTTTATTAAATAATATTTATAAAATTTCTATAAATTAAATACAATATTTTCTCACAAAATTTTTTTTTGAAGAAGCCGTATTTATGGAGCATAAAATAAAATTACTAAAAATTTATGGATTATTTAATAATAAATAATAAATATATTTATATTTAGTATTGAATTTTTCTATTTTTAATAAATTTGTTGAAAATATTCATACAATCAAATTTAATGGCCAGGTTATAAGTATCACAATTAATAATAATTTTTTAATAGTGTATCACATTTCGTTTTAACTTAGTGTTGTGTGTAATACAACTACAGAAGAAATTAAATTATCTAAAGAGAAATATTTTACAAAATCAAGGTGTTACATTGTCCACAATAATAAATTTTTTCTTCAAACTTTGATCTTTTTTTAGTAATAAAAGTTTGGATATTTGAAAATACCTTTGTTGAAAACCGACATCCTAAAAATGGTTAATAAAACTTCCTCAAAAAAAAAATTGATTATGATGGTCACAAAAACAATATTTTTCCAAATAGGTTAACTTCAGTGGGAAGTTAAAATATGGACATAGAATACAAAACTAATGCCCACAAAATAATACATAGTGATGGAGAACATTTTTATGAGAAAGTTAACAACATAAAACCATGACTTATTGAGATGTTAAAAGACTAATAATTCATTATAATTGATGGTTATACAAAATATATTCTATCATAAGATGTATTTTCTAGAGTTGAGGCATTATTTTACCATCTAAAAAAATAACATAAGGAAATATAATAACTTGATTTGTAGAATTTCATTATTTTATAAATTTCCAACACAATCTCATCTGTTTCTCCCAATGTTGAGTATTTAAGATTATTTTTTACCCAAATCACTAAAATCAACTTCTAATGGATAGATAAAGTTTATCAAGACTTTCCCCTCGGATCGTACAGTTAACCAATACCAAAAAAATGGTTAGCACATGGTAAAATAATTTCTAATATAAATAAACGTTGAAATAATACATCTAAGTCCAAAATATTGTAAAATAAATACAATGGTTCCACTTAGATCATTACATAAATGACTTTATACCATAACTAAACTTAATAGACTCATCATTAAAGAATGTTTTAACTGAAAATGTGATCTTATACCTTGGATCTTACATCTTCAAAAATTTAATTTAATTCAACCCAATTTATATTTCATGTTAAATCACATGTTAAATCTAAATATGACATATATATCATACATATAAAAATAGTCCCAAAATACTATTAATAACCATGATAAATTAAAAAATAAGTTTTTAATGTATTTAACTTTACCAAAATATCATCAATCAAATTTAGATATTAACTTAAAATGAAATCCTTAACTTGAAAATAAATATCTCTTAAAATGTCACCATATCAATGAATCAATTTTCATCCATCAACATTATCTATAATCCACTATACATTATTTCATAATTAACTTAACATAAAATCATATACCAACCCCAAAGGGTATTTAAACCTTAATAGAGTATCAAAATTCCATAAATTAAAACATTAAAAGGGATTGTTGATTCCTTTTAATTTATGATCAAAATTAAACTTGTAAACCATTTATAGTATCCATAAATTTTATTTTAACCTTAATTGAAAACAATTATGGTTCCAAAAGATAAGTCACCTTTTATTCTTTAAATAATATCTTATCTTAACCAAAAAAAATCCATTGGAAGTTTGGGTTAATCCTAGCACTAATAAAAAAAACCATTAAATGATTTAGAATATCATATATGATTTAATTATTCTAGAATATTTATAGAGTGAGGAAATCATGCTCAGTATCATTTCAAGTTTCTCTAAAGTATGAACAGTAATGTTTTCATAGTTTGCATTAATTCAAAATTCAACATTAAATCCCCAACCATAGAGTGGAGGATAAATATTCACTAATTATCATGATTCAATTAAACTATTGCGATTTTATAATATTTCCCTTTATCATTTATATTTTAAGGTTGTTTTAGCTTATTTTCCTCATTGTCCCTTGGATTTGGGAATTGATTCACATAATTCCCACATTCTTTACTTTGTTTGTACTAGAGTGTTAGTGGTACATTCTGTTGAGATCTCTCTCCACTCATTTCATTGAATGTAATATTTTTATCACTTTGAATTTCTTCTACTCAATGTATTGGATTCCCACACTTCAGAAATTTTCTTGTTCATTTTACATATTCACCTAAGTGCTCTTTCCGAAATTTGTAGCTTATATGATGTTTAATGTTTTTCTTTCATCCATATGGAAAACCACATTAGGTTTTATGAAGCTTCATATTCCTTTTCTTATCTCTAGAACCATGAGGGTCTTTAGCTTCCATTTTCAATTTTAATTAACATCGAATGATTTCATCATTACTTCCAGAGTCCCTTATGGATAATTCCTCTTGAAGACTTGGTTTTAAACCACTGAATAATTGATCAATTTTTCTTTCAAAAATAATGATTAAACCTGAATTATACCTTTTAACTATGGTAAATTCATTCTCATAGGTTCCAATAGATTCATCATCCTTTTTCTTAAGTTTAATGAATTCCTTATCCATTTTTGTATATATAATACATGGTATGTGATTACTAAAATTTAACTTCGTTAAACACATCATATTCCATGGAGTTGATTTCATCCTCTTTCTTCGTATTAATAATAAGGTTCCACAATTGGTCTGATTCACCTTCAAATTTAATAATAGAGGATAATGTTTTCTTGTTCTCATCCCCGAATATCATAAAATATATTTTTCATCACACTGATCTATTACTCAACAACCAATGGATCAAAATACCTACATAAGGGGTGTGGATGTTTCTCCCTCTATGGTGAATTTATAAGTTCAACATGATCCATGTTTCCAATAATATATAGAGATATTTGAGCAAGAATAATAACAAGATATTGCATTTAATCTATTAATAAATTTGATTTCTCATGATTATGGTCATTATATTTTCCATCACGTTCACCGCTCACATGACTGCTTCTGGTTCCATCCCTTAACTAAAACTAAAAAGCATATTGCGATCAATGATAATTATAGTGGAAACCCACATTATCAAGAAATATCATTTATTGTATGTCTAGAAAAAGATATATTATTTTCTAAATATGATAAAATTAATTTTGTTATAGGTGATCTATGATTGTTTCCAAAACTTTTGGATGTAATCCTATACTTATACATATCAGAAGAGTTCTCACAAATGTTTTCTTATCATAGTTTCGAAACCAGCTATAGTGACCCTTAATTTTCATACATTAATATTATATATTAATGGATGAATATTTATTACATAACATAATTATCTATGCCAAAATTTTATAGTTTTAGTATCTTTGTTAAAAGAGACATATAAACAATTGGTTTATAAGAGTCTCCCGTTAAGTTCTTGATAATTAAAACCCTTCTAAGATATATAATTCCTAAATGATTTATTCATAACCTTGAAAGGAAACACAATAATAGGTGATATCATATGATCCATAAGTGTAAATACTAGAGATATCAATGAGAATAAAATAATAACATGAGAATAAGGGTATAATAACATGATCTTAACACTTGAAAACATACACTACATATCAAATATCACAATATTGAGTTAATGAATAAAGATTGATAGCTAATAAGACATGAATTATAAATGAATTAAAGAAAAAAAATCTATCATAGCATAAAATTATTATAAGGTATGAGCTTTTGTCGTAAACATAAACTTATAACAATGTAAATGTTTATAAAAAGAAACATGTTCACTCATAAAGAAAAGGACATGAAATCAGGCCCTCACATAAATATATGGATATGAAACTAGTTATACACATAATCATATGGACATAAAATCTAGGTCCACACATAAAATTATGCTCTTTAAGTCCAAGTACATGCATTAAATTATGTACATGAATCTCAAGTCCATGTATAATGTTATGTACATGAGATCTTAGTCCACACATAAAATTGTGAGAATGTAATTAGGTTCACACGTTAAAATTTTACCTCATGATTTATCCATATTTAACTAATTCATTAGAGTAAGATATAGTTCCTACCCATAACATAATTAAAATCATACATATGTGTACCATAAGATCATAAAGCATTAAACGTATCAGAACCCATGAAAAAATTGGTTTCATAAACATTTCATCACAACATAACCCATGAAAAATAAATAGGTTTCATAAATATTATATCATTATATTAATAAACCATAATAAGAAAGAATATGAATGGTTTACTTAGATCATATTCCAATAAACTAATAATTTAAATCAAGGGTTATTGTATTTGATGAATATAAATAACATTAAAAAATCATTAAAACATTCTTGAGGAAAATTATAGTCCCATTTCAAAAAAACTTATTTAAAAAACTTGTTTAATTATAAAGGGAAAAATTATCTGAAAATAAACTTTTAAACCATTAAATTAATTTTTAAAACAAAAAATATTGATGACATCAGGAAAATCCATTAATTCATTATAAGTTATAAAATATATTCCTTTCATTCTTTTGTCATAAAAGTCCTAGGGTACCTCATAATGGAAATGAAAAAAAGATTCCAATCAAAATATCTTGAAAAAAATGGGTAAAAATTCATTGAAAAATTTATAGTATAATAGTAGAAACAATATTTAAAATTTTGTTAGAAAAAATGAATATGGGAGAAAAAGAATTTTCGACCGAAGAGGGAAATGAAATTTATTTTCGTTAAAAACAAATTTTTGGTATCCTGAGTATATAAGGTGATAGAAATGAAGGAAAAAATATATTTTCAATAAATAAATATAGTATAAGAAACTTCATTAGTTTTATTGATAGATATATTATATGATTTTCTCCTTATGAACTTAATCATAAACAATCCAGATAAATAATGAGATTATAACATAAATCCTTAAGCACTTTGATATCTCCGAAATTGTAATCCCTATAAAATAAATAACATTATCTGTATTTTTATATCACATAAATGTAACTACATTAATCATAAAATACATTCCAGGGAAGTAAATGCAACAAATAGAGGAAATAAGTGGTGTATATGGCATGTGTCTTACATAAATAAAAGTTAGACACAAATCCCTTACCTCAATTCTAAAGTTTATTTATTAAAGTTAAAACCTCCTGTATTATATATATGGGTTTTTATAAACATATTACCTAAAAATGTTAATTTATATCATACCATTTATGATTTATTTATGTCAAATTATCACCCATTTATTAATAATTCTCTTTTTGAAATCACTATTCTGGGTGATAAGTGCTTTGTCTTCCAAGCATGTTTTAGTTTAAAAGTCCTGATCTTTATACTTTGATTGTTATTCCATAATTTAAATAATTTTAATCATGGTATAAAAATTATGTTTATTCATTATATACATATTTATAATCATTCATAAAAAGTTGAGATAGAAAAATGAATTACACCATTCTTGGAGACGGCATGTCATACGTACGCATGAACGTTGTTTCTATTTTTAAAATAATGGAATGAAATAAAGATAAATAATAATTAAATTTTAAATAATAATAATTATATCATAAAAATAATATATCTTCATAAAAGTTATTCTCATTTACATACAAGTAAAATATAACTGAAAAACGAATCACATCACTTCGTGGAGGTTGTAGTCTTCACATACACATGAGCGATGTTATCATTTCCCAAAGGGTTTGATGGAAAAAAGGAAGATATGATATTATAATAAAGTAAGTATATGTATTTATTAAATATAGTATATATGAATTAAACCAATCATAAAAATCTATCCACAAAATATAGTCATGAAAAATGAATTGTATTGCATTGTGGAGACGATAAGACTTACACACGCATGAGCAAACCATTTACTTCTCAATTTATGCGAAAGAGGGTGTATATTTATGTTTTCATAATAATGAAAAAATAATTGATATTTATGATAATAAAATTATTATTTTTTGATGAATAACATGGATTTATTTGATGTAAATAAGAGTAGAAAAGAATCTGATCGATTAAGGTGATTACCTCTTCTTTGAAATGAATCCTTAATATGACCTCTAAAGGTATATAAGGTATGCCTTTTGGGCAGAATGAAACCCATAGAATGTTTCTAGGGAATTTTAAAAGATAAATTTTTAGATTTTTGTCTATATATAATTCCCAATTTTGTGTAAATAAGTGAACGAGGAGGTTCCCTTCTATAATTGAGGTGCGGGGGAATTTTAGAATTTCTCAAAAGATTAAATTATAATGAATTTATTTTTAGGATAAATTAATCAAAATGGATATCGATTTGAATATAATTTGGGATAGTGTTTCAATATATTCAAAAAATATAATTGACACAAGTTTTGGTGTCATTTTAGACCTTATAATTTTGATTAACCCTTAGTTTACCATTTTCATTTTAATGAAAGTGAATTGTTTCCAATTTTGAAGAGTTATATTTTTTAATTATAAGGTTAAAAATTTTATTTAAAATGAAAAATTAATGAAATTTTAGACCACAGAATATATAATTTTTCTTATTTAATGATTTTTATGTTTTCTAAATAATTTAATAAAATATCATCATTGTCAATTTTGGGACTATTTATTTATTTTGACTTTAAATACATCAATACAAAGGGTAATTTTGAATATACTACTTTAAAAATTAGCTAGAAGTTCATATAGATCTATAAAATTGACAGTAAACATTAATTATTTAAAATTATATTATGTTTAGTACTTTTAAAATCATTTATTTTATTTTTCTATAAATTTAATAAATACTACGTCAAAGTTGTGTAAGAATTTGATGTATTTATTTAATTACTAATATTTTTAAATAAATTAAAATAATGAAAATAAGTTTTTATAGTAAAAATATCCATCTAAATTCATTAAATATTTATTTTCAATAACATCTATGTCATGAATGTTTATTTAATATGTTTGTTTGTATTTTCCGACATTATGTAGGCTTTGTACAAGCATTTAGATAATCCAACTCTAATATAACTACAATATTCATGTATAACCATAAAAATAATATATAATACTTAATATTTATTTTAAAATCCAATCAAGGACTTGTTCAATATCAAATATTATCTTTACGGTATAAAATTTGTCTTTTCTAGAACTTCGCAAGCTCTGCGTTGACACTAAAAATGACTTTCATACTTATCATGGAATAAATTATAATTTATATTATTTTTGGATTAATATGGTATAATTTTTGTTTCTTTTATTATAATGGATTCATTACATTATTTTCATAATTTTTATATTAGGTTTATTTCTTTTCCATAAAATAAAATATACTGTATTTCAAAAAAACAAATTTTTTTACTATTCACAAAATTTATATTCTTCTAAAAAATGTAAAATAATAATCTTAGGATAATCATGAATTTCTCAATTTGAAAAGAAGTTTCATTTCTGAAAATTCAATTCCTTTATGTGATGGAAATTATATTTACTATACATGCATAAAACACAATGAAAATCAGATTTTAGAAAAAAATCTATATAACTATAAAAATGTTTTTATACCAAATGCAACAATAAAATTGATTATAATGAAAATAATTGGATTATTAATAATAAAAATAATTTATTTTAATCATTTTTAATAAAAGTGGTACTTTTTAAACGTTTGAAACAAAAATATAGTTTTCAATATTTTTTTACTATTTACTGAAAAATCATTCTTTTCATAAAAATAAAAAAAAATTCACCTTAAGATAAATTTGATATGTTGATTTCAAAAATTATTTTATTTTTTTAAAAAAAATTATAAATTTTCCATAATTTTGTGTAGCACATGCTATCGAAGAAATAAAACTATTTGATGAAAAATAATTTTTAAAATATAAGGGTGTTACATATGTGGGGATGTTTGATGGTATGAAGAGGATCAGTATGGTAGTATAACAATTAGATATACTTCATTATTTCAGTTCTATGAAATATGTATTTCTATATTAAAACATTAAATATATCCTCCAGAACCTTACCATGTGACCGTATTTATGATGTTTAGCTCAAGGATAACACATCATTTGAGTATAATCCAATTCATATTGTTGACTAGTGTGAGTAGACTATACTTGAGAACTAGGAACATCTGGTATGAGTTCATTTATAGTATGGTAATATCCATGAGGTTATGTGGGATTGAGAGTCTCACAGGTAGACATTTTGGATCAAGTTGTTCACCAATATGGAATAGTGACATTCGATAATTAATCTCAAGGATTAACTACTAAATAGTGTGGAGGTTCTAACACCAAATACTTTTTTTAGGTATGATCTATATTAAATTATGGATAATCTATTTGTATTTTAGTGTTTTTTAAATTTTTAGAGGTATTATTGAGGGACTTTGAAATTTTTTCAAGAGTTCTCATAGTTTTGAGATTGAAATTTATTAAATGTGGATTTTGAAATGCACTAAAATTAGGGTATAATATTTTAAAAAACCCTTGAGTCGTATCCAGTGAATGGAAATTTAGATACTTCCATCATATCATACTAAAGATATCAATCATAGTGTATGACATATTAATGATATGTGATATCAAGTAGGTATCCACTTCCATGTCTTCGACATGGTTTCATTTGATTATGAATCAATGTATTGATTCATTTATGGTTATATATTAATGATATAATCATTAACACATTAAATGATAACATATCCACAATGGTCATATGTTATTGTATTGTATAGAGACTATCAAGAGTTAGCAGTTGATTCTCATAACCATTTATTTAATAATATAAGTCTATATAAAGTGATGTGATCCTCATGGTTGGATATGTATGACACTTATAAGATAGAGCTAAGATCTTTCTCCATGTACACCATTTATATTAAGGGAAGTTTTTAACACTCGATTAGTGTTTCAGAATCCTCTCAGAGTGTATGTGGATCCTAGTGTTTGGTGGAATCCCTATATAGGTGTGAGTTCTTTGGCTGATGCTAAGTCATTATGATCAGTCAAAATCTATTGAGATCATTGGGAATAGATCTTATTGTTATTCTGGTATTCCTATTATTTTATTTTATTTCATTTACTTTTCAATTCTCTTGATTACTATAATTTCCCAGACCCGGTTCAATCATAAGTAATGAAACATAGTCGACCATATTTTCTAAAGCATACATCCCCATATGCCTGAGGCTTCCAACTAGCAACAAGGGTCTATGGTAAGACAATGGGTAGATTATACCCTCATGATCAGAGTAAGAAAAATGATAATAAATGAATAAATAGTATAATCATAATAATGAAAAATAGAGAAGTGGAAGTAAATCATCCAAAAAATAATAATAAGCAATCCAAAAGTGGCGTCATATACTTAATTATGAGTATGTCATGGAGCTATACAAAAAAGGCATGCGTATATGGTAGCATGCACACATACATGCATGTAATCTAAAGAACCGAAAACCCAAAAATGCTATCTATAATAGCGTCATGAGATAAGGCTCTGTCCCATGCTCCCTAGCTCCCATGCTATAGGTCAATTAGGAATCCGTAACAAAGAACTTTCCCTTATCCTTACTTTCATCAAAGAAGTCTATCCGGGTACCAATCAGCAGCCCGAACAGGGTGTGAGATAACTTAGTAGGCCCCACCAATGGTTTCTATAATAAATTATACCTATTTATAAAATTATAACCATGTTTTGGTATGAGAAATAATGTTTATTATGGGAAAAATATATAAACATGTCCATAATAAGATGGCATAACTATGAGTAGCCTATACATGATTTATAATGTACATAAAGGTAAAGTGTGCAAGTGAATACTAACTTTCAAATATTGAACATATGTAAAATTTATCATACCTATATGGGGAAATTCCCAAGTATATATACTAAGTATACCTTATAATGTATAAGTAATATCTCCAAGAGAACTTGAAATATTATCAGAACTACAAGGGTTATGAACCTAAGGCCAAAGGATGAGGAGTCTTAATGTCCAGAGATATAAATGTATATGGAGGTCATATGTTTTATTCCTTGATCCCTACCGTTTCTTACATAATGTAATAATTATATCTGAAACACTGAAATAATGATCTGTTCCATACCATAATAATGGTCGATGACATAACAATAATCATCATCGGTTCCATACCGTAATATCAAATCAATTAGGTAATATAAAAAAAGGGATATTATGGTGTCCATGCCTTGGCATAATCATCCATTTCATTATAATCTATTTTTTAATACATTTATAATCCCATTGAATTTTTTTATCTCTACGAAAACTGGGTGACAAGATCACATACCCTATAGAGTGGTTCTTAGCTTAGGCAAATGAATGAGCCCACCTCGACGGTGGTTTGGGTTGAGGTTGATAAACTCCAAACTTATCAAGGTGCAACATGGGAATCACATTAAGGCTCAAAATATTAATTAAATACATATATTAATTGTAGGAAAAATGTATGTAAGATCCAATGTGTGAAATAATGAAAATAATATAATAATTTAAAAAATATTAAGGGAAAGGTATATTCCACCTACCTTATGGTGGTTGAGGAGAACTAATCCAGTATCATCCCTTGGGTTGTCCTAAATTTGAAGGACATAGAATAATAGAAAATTTCTATGAAAAAATTTAAAATTATCTCACCCCATTATAGAACTGAAGACGGGGATATAAACCAATAAAAAATGGTAATGGATTGTAACTCTTACTATTGGTGATACAACATGATAGATGTAATATGATCTGGTCATGTGATGAAGAAGAGAGATCAAATCATATCTTAGAGGCATGGGGGAGATTCAATGGGAGGGTGAGGTACTATGTGTAGAGGAAGAGGGGATAGGAGGGTGAGAATTAAAGAAAATGTTGAAAAATAGTAAATTCACCCAATTTTAATAGGTTTCATTGTATTGATTAATGGATAGAAAAAAGTGCACCAACTATTTTCCAAGAACATTCTAAGGTACCCTCTCGCTTTGGTTAGGAACATATTTTGAATAACTTTTCACAACCCATGAAAATCTCCTATGTACCAATACCTACAACATTTTCATAGAAATGAGGCTTGCGTGGAATGGTTTGAAGAAACTGTGTGACCCTATAATGTGAACTGGAGAAACCTACATGATGTAAACTAACCATATAGACCAGGATTTATGATTTTTAGTAATTATCAGGCCCACTAATCTCCTCCAAAACATGGGGATCTGAACTTTGAACAAGCCTCTAACATCCTCAAACCTCCACAACCTCATTATAAATTCATATTAGGATTAAAAAAAGTAATTAAACTTTAATTAAACGAATATATACCTTATAGGAAAATAGGGGTGTTATAGCCTCCCCCACTTAATACTACCCATTCCGAAGTTTCCCTTCCAAAGGTATTAAATCATCATACGAGGAAATATCTGGCCACTGGCCATGTATGATGTCCCACTACTACAAAATAGGCCATTAACATAGCAAGAAATTTTCTTTATTAGTGCTAGAAAACTGCCAACTACATGAGTGAGGTTAAAAGCCATTGTATTTTTATACTGATGAAAAATCACAGATAAAGGGGTCCTTTATTAGTGATAAAGAAAGCACTAATAAATGAACCATTTATTAGTTTTTTCTTAGAACTAATAAAGGATATATTTATCAGTGATTATAAAAGAACTAATAAAGTATAACTTTATTTGAACTTATATAAGTGTAGATAAATGACCCCTTATCTGCACTCATAGAATCACTAATAATGTAGACATTTATCAGTGCTATTAAAAGAACTGATAAAGGGCCATAATACAGTGTGTTGTAATAGCACACTGTAGCACCACAACAATGCTTTGTAACAAAACACCACAACACCTGAAACATACCGTATATAAAAAAACAAGTCCTAATATAATATTTAAATAAATTTAAATTTACAAGACAAACACAAGAAAAAACACTATATATAGACATTTCAAACATTGGTTTATACAATTACATAAATACAAATCATTACATGCATTAAAAAACCACAATGTTTTTTTTATTTTAATCCTGATATGACTCATTCTATTTCCAAAAAAACCACCCCTACTTGAGTAAAATAACAAACATATATAAGAAAACAATTCTTAAGTTAGAAATAATATAAAAAAATAAATTAAAATAAAGTGCTAATTTTACTATAATTGTTTTCAATTTTAAATAAAAAGATGTACTTGGAGTCATATCGGTTACATTGTGCTTCATATTGACGTGCAGTTGATTTTAACACATATCAAATGACTTGTGGATTATTTTCATAAATGATTAAAATAATATGAATGTGTTTGCTCACTTTTGAGTAAATTAGTTGTCATTTTTTTTACAAAAATGTCATTTTAAACTAGAAACACACACTTTTGACTCATTACGATTAAATCATGTATTAGGTTGATGTGAAATGGGTTCCTATACATTAAAAAATATTTATAAATTATTATCCTTAATTATCAAGAAAATTTGAGTGCATTGGTCTTTTTTCAGTGAGTGATACGTTTTGAACTAAAATGTCGACTTTAATTGAAAATGGAAACTTTGAGCCATAACGAGAACATCATTTATCATAATTAGGTGAGGCTAATTATTACACTTCAAAAATGACATATAGATCATTTTATTAAAGTATAAAAACAATTTGATTGTTTTTTCTCATTTTTGAGTAGAATAGTTTTCCATTTTTCTAAAATAGATGACAATTTAAAATAAAAAGATGTACTCTGAGTCATACCTGTCACACTATGTATCATATTGAGTTTTAGATGATTCTTACACATACCAAATGACTTATGGATATTTTTTATAAATTTTAAAAACAATATAAATGTGTTTTCTTAGTTTTGAGTAGGTCAGTTTTCTTTTTTACTAAAATTCCATTTTAGACTGGAAACATGCACTTTTGACTCATTTCGATCACATGATGTATAGATTTGATGTGAAATGTATTCCTACCAATTTAAAATGACTTATGAATTGTTTTATGTAATTATCAAGAAAATATGAGCGTTCTTCATCAGTTTTCAGTTAGTGACACTTTTTGAACTGAAATATCGATTTTAAACTGATAAAAGACACTTTGAGTCGTATCGAGCACATCTTATGTCAGATTGAGGTATGAATGACTTATACACATCACAGATGAGTTATGGACCATTTTAAAATTGTATAAAAACATTGCAAATTTTCTTCCTCAGTCTTGAGTAAGATAATTGTCCATTTTACTAAAATTGATGACATTTTAAATAAAAAGACACACTTTGAGTCATACCGGTAATCCCATGCATCTGATTGAGGTGTGTCTAATTTCTACACATCTGTAGTGACTTACGTATTATTTTTCTAAAGTATCAAGACAATCTGAATGTGTTTTTTTGGTTTATAGTAAGTCATTTTTCTTTTTTACAAAACGTTCATTTTAAACTAGAAACACACACTTTTGACTCATCCTGATCACATGGTGTATTAGTTTGATGTGAAATGGAATAATATAAGTAAAAAATGAGTTATGAATAATTTTAGTTAGTTATAATAAAAATATGAGCATATTTGATCATTTTTTAGTGATTGATACTTTTTGGAATAAAATCTCGATTTTAAACTAATAACAGACACTTTGAGTTGTACAGGACATATCGTGTATCAGAATGAGGTGTATATGATTCCTACATGTCACAAATGAGATATGGAAATATTTTTTAAAGTATAAAAACAATATAAATGTTTCTTCTTGATTTTGAGTTGGATATTTTTCCATTTTATTAAAATTTATGATAAATTTGAATAAAACGATTCACTTTGAGTCATACTGGTCACATCGTGTGTCGTATTGAGGTGTGGTTGATTCCAACTTGCCCGAAATTACTTATGGAGTTTTGTAATATAGTATCAAAATAATATGAATGTGATTTTTCAATTTTGATAATGTCAATTTTTTTAACTAAAATTTCAATATACAATTGAAACACGAACTTTGAATCATACCAACAACATTGTGTATCAGATTGAGTTGTGACTAATTCCTATACATGAAGAATGACTTATGGATCATTTTACTAAACTATTTAAACAATTTGAATGCATTTTCTTGGTTTTGATTTTGATAGTTTTCCTTTGTACTAAAATTGATGTCAATTTTAAATAAAAACACTTACTTGGAGTCATACCAGTCACACCAAGCATCGAATTGAGGTGAAGTTAATTCATGCATGTCTCAAATCACTTATGGATCATTTTTCTTATGAATCAAAACAATATGAATTTGTTTTATAATTTTGAGTTGTAATTTTTTTTACTAAAATTTATGTCAACTTTAAATGAAGATTCACTTAGAGTCAAACCAGTCACACTTCTCATTAGATTGATTTTCATTTGATTCCTACACATTCCAAATAACTTATGTATTATTTTACTAAAGTATCAAAAAAATATGAAAGTGTCTACTCATTTTTGAGAATGTCACTTCTCTTTTGTATAGAAATTTCATTTTAAACTTGAAACATACACTTTGAATCATATAGATCACATCATGTATCGGTTTGATGTGAGACCAGTTCCAAAATTTTAAAAATGATTTATGCGTCAATGTCCTCAATTACCAAGAAAAGCCAAGCACATTTGATCATTTTTTTGTGAGTGGAAATTTTTAAAGTCAAATGTCGATTTTGAATTAATGTTAGACACATTGAGTTACATTGGAAACATCATGTTTCAGATTGAGGTGATGCTGATTTTCTCTTTTGAAAAATGACTTATAGATCATTTTATTAAAGTATAAAAACAATATGAATATGTTTACTTAGTTTTGAGTATGTCAGTTTTATTTTCTTCTAAAAATAATGTTAATTTTAAATAGAAATAAGTATTTGTTGTCACACCGGTCACATTGTGTTTCAGATTGAGGTGTGGATTATTCCTAGACATCCCAAAGTTTCCTGAAAATCCAAAATATCAATGTTACCTTGATTTACATTGACTTTGTCTGTGAAACTGCCAACACTGCCCAAGCAGCTTCGAACAAACCACATCAACATGAAGAAAAGAATCCACATTCATAGAAAAACAATTATTATGAGTAATACTAAAAAAAGTAAAATTATACGATAATTGTAATAGTTGGAATCCTAGAACCAACTGGTTGTACTTTGATTACATGGATATATAATGTATTTAATTATTAAACATCTTATAACATATTGTTCGTTTTTCTTCATGACTATAATGTAATAATTACCTAAAGTATTTATTGCATTGATAAGGTCATGGCAGTTCCCCACTGTGATGAGAACCTTGAAGTGTGATAGTAATATTCTTAAATATAGTTCTACAGTTGGATGACATACTATGTTGGGACACATATCATACAGGCCATCGGGGATGAGTACTCATATTTATATGAGACTTCCTCTCATGAAGTTCCCACTTAGTAATCTCCATGATAAGAGATTATGAGAATAAACCCACTAGTATGAATTCTTCATGTTTTGATGTAATCAGATATTTCTATCTAGAAGCATGTGTAAGGATCCATAGACATTAGGATAATCATTAATTTGTGTAACGACTCTCAAACTTTGATTTACTGATGAAAACTGTCATGAAGACAGTTGGCGGGAAGTATTGTATGTTGGGTGTGTTATGAGTGCCATGTTATTAATGGATAAGTCAAGGAAGGATTTTTACCTTACATTTATGAAAGTTGATATTTTGGCTCTTTGATTAAAATAGAACCTTCACATGAAATTTCATGGCCATGGTGTAACGATGAGTTTATTTCAGGTTGTCAAATAATGAAGTATCATGCAAAAAAGTTGACAACACTATCATGAAACCTACTTGATGAGATATTGTGACAAAGGGATTATATTAAACCGTGAGCATTCGTATGTGGATGTCATTTTTTAGACATTACATTCTTTCTTCTTGGTTCGTTGAATCATTTCTAGATAGTACTATTGGACTTTAGACAAGCCCACCTAATTCCAACGAGAAATAATCCTAGAGGGTCACTCATTAAGAGTTTTTGGTGGTCTCAGTTAAATTATATTTGAATTTATTTAATGTAATAAATATTATTCTAAAGATAGTGGAATAATTTTATTCAAGTTGAAATGATCGCATAAATTAAATATAATATATTTATTTATTTTATTCAATATTTAATAAATATATTTTTACTAGTTTAAAAAAAATTTATTTAGGAGAATAAATTATTTATTTATTTATTTAAGAGTTCAATAAATGGAAGTGGAGATCAAGTGGACCAAGGTTGGTCTGGTGGTAAAATAATTATTCCCAAGATGGTAAATAATTATTTAACTAGTTGGAAAAAGTTATAATATTAATGATGCTATTGTTATTTTGTGATGTGAAATTTCATTAATAATTCTGTTTTGAGAAAGTTGGAACACCATAAATAATGACGTAGTGTTATTATTATGATCATGTGTTTTCTCTACATTTAGGAATGTATTTAATTGTTGTTATGCAATTAAATATTGTAACTGATGTTCCCTGCATATAAATAGACAAGTACGCCTATTGTGCCAGGTACCACACGGCAACGAATCATACACCCGATGAATTGAGAATTGTTGAGCTAAACAATTTCTCTCTAGAATCCTCTTCCAACCCCTCTCAATATTGAGAGACGTTCTTCAAGGATGAAGAATAAGTGATCAAGAACGATCGACATAAGACACCTATTTCGGCACGTTATCACTCGGAGAATGAGTAGTGTCGATCGGAGGCCATCGGAGCACATGTGGATCACCGCTAGAGGGATTCTTGTTTGGATCCTTACAAGTGCAACACGATAATCTAGAAGGGTCATTCCGGGAGATAAAAATCATTAATGAAGAAAAATAACAAATATGATGGTATTATTTTTCTTTATTAAATTATTTAAATTAATTATAAACATAATGTGCAAGATCCTATCTAAACGTTTTGGGTATATTCCTTCTTTATCTAAATCTTTGATTCTATTCCATAGAGATTGGCATTCATCATCATATTGATCCTGGAATAATCATTGATCATCGTAGAAATCAATGTTGGGTACTGAACCAACCTTGATTCTGCTGCACCCAGAACCTACAAGTGGTATCAGAGGGGTTACATAATAGTTTATAATTAATTAAATATTTTATGTATGACTTACGCATTTAATAATATAGTTGTTTCAATTCAAGTTAATATTTTTGGAAATCTGAATCTTGTTATCTATTCCTCCTCTTTCATTTCTCATACACCTTATAGAAACAATATTTTATTTTAATTTTGATTAAAATAATATAGAGGATCTCATCCGGATGTGCCAAATATTCTTGGTCGTACAACACCAGAACACACAATGTGTATTTAGCAGTACAATCCATGTAGTCATGATTCAATGCATCAGACCGGTCTGCCAAACCAATTCATGTGTTGCAGTCTTACTAAGCCTTAATGACTCCTTTTTTTGATTAGGAATAGGTGTCTCGTGGATTCTGGATTACACATCATGTTCCCCACTGGACACGATGTGTAGTATGTTTGGGTTAGTGTTAGACTGTGTACCCTGTACACAACTTGACTAGTTGGAAACTGTGTAACGTGGCTACTACACAACATGTTGCTCACTGAACACGTCATGTACTCTAAATATTTCCAATGTACACTCACACACCGTTTCCCCGGGTGTGTACTTTAGATGGATGGTGAAAAATAGTACACACCATATAGTTGGATCTACATGTCATGTACTCATCCAAATTACGCAGATTTATTAAAATTTATTTATCTATTATACAAACCCTTGAGACGTGTACCATTATGCAGGCATAAAGCTAATTCACAGCACGTGATATGTCTTATATATATATATATATGTGTGTTTAATTTAACATCTTCATAATGTTAATTTCTACTAATTAGGGAGTTATGAATAGGAATTCACCGGGTTTCCTCCAAGGTACAAGTTACAAACAAAGATAATTTTAAATAATTTTTTTTAAATTATGATGGAGTTGAATCTCAAGGAAATTCAGAAAAATGGTTTACAGTAAAAGGATTGATTAATCAAATATGATAATTAATTTATTCGAGACTGGTTTATCTTAAACAAGAACAATTAAATAATTGAATTCTATTTTTATTTATACTTAAACATCGTTGCATGTATAGATGATCAAGTAGGGAAAAAATCCCTTAAGGTAACATTGCATTATTTTTGGGTTGATTGTGTTTGTCGACAAAGAATGTTTCCATGGAGAATTTTCAAGTTTGAGAGAAGTTGTTGACAATCCCTGTTAACAATGAACTATGACAAAGGAAAGGATGATTTGGAGGCGGTACAAAAGAGTAGTACAAGGTGGCGCCGTTTCCCAGTGTTTGCCAACTTTTTGGTGTCCAAAATTTGGAGTTTGGTGAGCATCGCAAAAATAGGATTTCCATGAAGATCATAATTAAATATGTCAATGGTATGAATTTCGTGAAGAGAGGCTTCATGGTTTGGATTTCGCAAAGACTATAAGAATTATGGTTGTGATTCTTCGCGATTACGTCAAAGCTTCGTGAACGGAAGAGTTGAAGCGAATTGCAGCGGTGAAGGGATTTGCGAGGGAGCATCGCGGTGAAGGCGTGGAGGAATGTTGACGGTGATGCTCTACAATTACAACGAGCTCCGCGATTGGAAAATTTCTATGGTGCTTCGCGATTTTGAGAGAATTCCGGCAGAAATTTCGGAGCTTCGCGATTGGTGATGCCGTGGAGGTGACTCTGTGCAGAAGGGTCGAGGGTCGGTGGAATTGACTATAAATAGAGGCCGACCCCCTCGAGAGAAGTAGAGATAATTTTCTATGAAGATCGTTTGCTCTCAGTTTGTGAAGGAAGTTTGCGAAGACAATGTGCTTCACGAAAGAAGAGCTTCGCGGCGGCTATTCTAGCTCTGTGAAAGTTGTGTGCTCTGCATTGGCTCAGTGAGCTTCGCGAGGGAAGTCACTTTGCAATGACATGAGCTCCGCGATGGCCTAAGCATTGTGAAGGATTGATCTTTTTGATGGTCTGAGCTCCACGAAATTGTGAGCTTTGCGAAAAATAAGGTGCTTCGCGAAGGCCGGTTTGAGCTTCGTGAAATTGGGAGCCTCGTGAAGTAGGGTGCTTTACTAAGGTGTTTCCAAATTTAATTTTCCAATGGTTAAGAGGAAAAGTGGTATTCATCAGTGGATTAATGTTGGAATTTAACAGAGCATCTATCGACAGTTGAGGATGCGTGCATTCATGCAAATGAAGAGAACTACAGGTCTATAAACTGTGAGTGGATTCCTTCAAGAGCAGTGAGCAAAGGAAGAGGAATAATGTGATCCTCTCCACTGGCAGTGAGACCGAGAGAGAGAAATAGGGAGTGACCCTTGGGAAAGTAGTGAGCTGACCCTAAACATTGTAATGGATGTGAGTCTGGGCTTAGAAGTGATCTAGCCCGAACATTATTGGCAGTGAACCTCAGTGGATTTGGTACAACGACACATTGCTGTTGTATGCACCTTGGACGTAGCCCAGTGAGGGTAAACCAAGTTAGAATCTATGTTTCTGCCTGCTTACTTCCCTACATTTCATCTAAAGCATAACCATTAGATAAATATAAATATAAGTGATCAACATAAACACATAAGAGAAAACAAGGTGACCCTTGTAATAAAGAGGTCAAGATCCAATGGGTCATGTAGAATTTTTGAAAAGAATAACCATACCCTGATTCACCCCCCCTCTCAGGGTATATAGGCCCCTATTGGCCCTAACAGATCATGAGATAGACCAATACCTTTGTATGTAAATTGTTTCTTTTAATTAATTTATTTAAATTAAATTTGTTGGCATGTGAGCCATCTGTCCTCATTAACATGTAGGGCATGCGTGCACAGTGTTACTTTTATGTAAAACCCCCTTTTACACCTCACTTGTATGTGAATTAAAAAAGTTATATGTAATGGATGGAACACCCAAGCTAGTAGAGGCGACTCAAGCTGGAGTCGAGATGAAACCAATCCCAGGAGATACAGAGGTTGACATGTGGAAAGCTGTAAACATTAACCCAAAAGGTTCAATATTTTTCTCCCTTAGGTTAGGGTTAGTTTATCAACCAGTAGATAAAATAAAAATTAGACAATCACATGAACATTCTCTAAATTTTATTTCTATCAGTTGCATTTTTTATCATTATGGGTGTGTTGTCACGATCACATAATTAATGAATTAAAAAACATACAAGATAAAACTAAAATAAACATGACTTATGTGTAAATATTATCAAGACAAGGGTAATAACTTAAGTAATTTCCACTTAATATTAACAATCTTGTGATACTGAAAATAAAAAATTCACGCATAAGTGATAAAAATCCCTCAAATAAAATATTAAGTTACACCAAGCCTTCTGTTACTTCATTATGGAAAAAACTCAACAAAACTATGTGTTTGACCAACCCTTGTTGGGACACATAATTTTATACAGGAATACCTTATGAAAGGTTTCAGGTTGACTTAACCATATTATAGTAGGAGGAGTAGACCTTGATAGACTTGGCATAATATTGGAGGCAAGAGTTGGGGAAATCTAAAGTCATGAATTCAGGATTGGGGAGTCCACTCAATAGATCAAGAAGTTGCATGCATGTAGTTGGAAAAGACCAACCTAACTGAATACCTTATAATTTCTTGACAAACCCCTGTTGGGGTTATGAAAAGGGGAATATGGATCCTTTCGACTAGAATTTCATGGAAAATGGATATTCCAAGTTCAATGGTGAGGGATATTGGGACTGGATAAAATAACGGGAGACTGAATAAAATTTATTATTTATTAAAAAATGTAATCAATAAACTAATAAGGATATGTCCTTTTAATTGTAGAATAAAAATGAAAGACTCGTCAACCACACTATCCCTGCAATCAATTTTGGATAAAGACAACATCCTCACCGGTATTAACTTCCAGGAATGGTTTAGATGCCTTTGGGTTATTCTACGCCATGAACGAAAGTCTTGCGTGCCGGAGTCTACATTAGCTGATCCTCCTTCCAAAGAGGTGAGTGATGAGGATTTCCTGGTCTATGAGAAACTTATGAATGACGCGGTCGATGTTCAATTTTTTATGTTATCATTAATGTCTAGTGAGCTTATGAATTTTCATGAGAACATGGATGCTTATAGCATGATCGATCACCTCCATGATCTTTACCAAGAGAGAGAAAGACAGGAAAGGTTTGAGATCTCTAAGGCACTCTTTCAGAGTAAGCTTGGAGAAGGTTCCCCGGCTTGGCATTATGCAGTATGCTCATTGGCTACATTGAGTACCTGGAAGTTCTAGGGTTTAAAATACCCAATGAACTGGGCATAGATCTTATTCTCACATCACTCCCTATGATATTATATAACTTTGTGGTCAATTTCAATATGAACAACATTGAGAAGTCTCTATCTAATCTTCTTTTCCTCATTCACCAAGTGGAAAAAGATATGAAGCATGAAAAGTATTCTATCATTATGGTGAATGAGAGGAAAGGGAAGGAGAAGAGATTTAATCCCAAATATTCTTCATGACATTCCATGAAAAAGAAGATCAAAGGGAAGGCAAGGTAATAAGAGGCTGTTTTTTTCGCATTTGGCAAAAAGGGCCACTGGAAGAAGAACTGCACTCAGCCTAAGGAACAAGGGGAAGGTTCCAGTGCATTTGTTATCGAATGCAATATATCTGTTTCTAAAAATTGGGTATTAGATACAACTTTTGTTTCTCACATATGTATCTAAATATAAGAACCATGTAAATTCATGAAGATTGATCAAGGGGAGGTAGATCTACGAGTAGCCAACAGATCCAGACTTCATCTTGTAGCTGTCAAGGAGTACCACCTCAAATTGTTAATTGGGATGACCATGATGTTAAAGGGTTATTGTTATGTGTCATCTATTACTAAAAATATTATTTATATATCCAGATTACATATATATGTATTTTTTTCAAGTTTTGAAATGAATTTTTTTTCTTTTACACAGATAGAATTTGTTTTGGTAGGGTACATTTATACAACGATCTTTACATGTCGGATTACTCAAACCAAGTAATAGAAATTGATAACAATGATACTTCACACGACTCATACCATACCCAAATTTTGCATCACCAGCTGGGTCATGTAAATGAGAAACACTTGACAAAGTTATGTCAAGATGGATATTTAGATTATTTCAAACTAAAACCACTTGGTGTATGTCATGAATGTTTACAAAGAAAAATGATCGAAGACCAATTTTTTGTGAAAGGTGGAAGGGCTAAAGACCTTCTTGAATTGGTTTATACGGATGTGTGTGGACCATTTCTAGTTGAATAAAGGGGATGGTACTCATACTTAACTTTTACTAATTATTTTAGTAGATATGGATATATCTACTTAATGAGGTATAAGTCAAATTCTTTTGATAAATTTAAAGAATACAAGAATGAAGATGAGAGCCAGCTTGGTTATACGATTAATAAACTATGCTCAGATCGAGGTGGAGAATATCTTAATCAAGATGTCATTGATTACATATGGGTGTTTGGGATCCTATACCAACTCACTCCTCTATTTACACCCTAGTGGAATGGTGTGAGTGAAAAGAGGAACTGCACCCTATTGGACATGGTGAGATTAATGATGATTCATGAGAGTCTTCCATTATCCTTTTGAGGATATGCGTTAAAAATAGTGTCACAAATAATTAACCAAGTACCAACTAAATCAATAAATGGTATTCCATATGAGTTCTGGAGTGGAAGGAAAGCCATATTTTGTAATTTACATGTGTGGGGAAGCAATGCATTTGTTAAGGACTCTTCAGGTAACAAACTTTCACCCCAAGGCATAAAGTGTGCCTTTATAGGACACCCCAAGGAAACAAGGGGATATTACCTATAAAACCCCTTAGACAAAAACGTTATAGTAGAATGACACACCATATTCATTAAGAGGGAGCACCTCTCTAAAAGGGATAGTAGGAGGGAGATATACTTCGATGAAGTTGAGGCTCAAGGTACACAAGAGTTGATACAAGAACAGATTCCACAAATACCTACAGAAGAAGGAACGGTTCCAGAGACACAAGAGATTCATAAGAGTACAAGAGAGGTTAGATAATCAGAACAATACAATTTTCTATTTACTGAGGATGGTGACTTATTATATGTGATAATAATGATCCTCTAACCTACAAGGAAGCAGTAAGTGACACAAATGTTGCCAAGTGACAGGAATCCATGAATTCTAAAATGGATTCCACGTACCAAAATGAAGTATGGATTTTGGTGTATCCTCCAATTTATTTAAATCATGTTGGTTGCAAATCGGTATTCAAGAAGAAACTGGACATGGAAGGACAAGTCAACACCTGTAAGGAATGACTGGTTGAAAGAGGGTTAAAATAACATCAATGCATCGACTTTGAAAAAACCTTTTGACTAGTTACAATGATGAAATATATCAAAATTCTATTCGATATTTCCACTTACCATGAACATGATATTTGTAAAATGGATGTCAAAACATCCTTCCATAATAGGAACCTTTAGGAAGATGTCTATATGGAAAAAAACTGAAGGATTTATGAATCCAAAGGATGGAAATAAGGTATGAAAGTTTCAGAAATCCATTTATGGATTAAAGAAGCATCCAGGTCATGGAACATTAATTTTTTTGAAGGTATAATGAAATTTGGTTTTATCAAGAGAGAATGTGAGCCTTGTGTCTACAAATAGTTTAGTGGGAGTACGGTCATTTTCCTAATAGTATATGTTGATGACATATCCCATAATGGAAATGAGATACCAGTATTATTGTCTATTAAGGCCTGGTTGAATAAATGATTCTCCATGAAGGACTTGGGAGAGGCATCATATATTCTTAGGATCAAGATCCATCGTGATAGATCCAAGAGATTGTTGGGTCTAACTTAAAGTACATACAATGATAAGATACTAAAGAGATTCAGTATGGAATAATCCAAGATGGGATTGTTTCCAGTATCACATGGCATTCATATTTTCAGGAAACCATGTCATAAAACACATGAGGAAATAAATATAATGGCAAGGACTCCATATATATCAACAATTGGGTCGGTCGTGTATCCCATTCTATGTACTAGGTTGGATGTCACCTACGCATTGAGTGTGATAGGCAGATATCAAGCTAACCCAGGTGACCACCATTGGATGACAATCAAGACTATCCTAAAGTATCTGAGGTGTACTAAGGATATGTTCCTGGTTTAGGGAGGAGACGAGGAACAAGTCATCATAGGATATTCGGTTTCTAGTTTCAAGACTGATCAAGATGACTAGATGTCGCAAACATGATACATCTTCACTTTGAATGGTGGTGTAATTAGCTGGAAGAGCTCAAATTAGAGTGTGGTCATAGATTCTACAGTAGAGTCTGAGTATTTCACAACTTTTGAGGAATTTGAAGAGGTAGTTTGGATGCAAAGATTCATCCAAGAGCTAGATGTGATACCTAGTAGTAAAGATCCCATCACACTGTACGGTGATAATATAGCAGTGTTGGATCTCGCAAAAGAGCCAAGTTCACATCAGCAGATGAAGCACATACTTTAGAAGTATAATCTTTTAAGGGATTTTTATGAGAGAGGTGAAGTTGCAGTGTGCAGTATTTTACATAGAAGACAACACGATGAACCCCTTTACTAAATCCTTGACTCAGCATAAATATGACCACCATGTGAGGTATTGCAGAATGAAAGTCATAGGTAGTTGGCTCTAGTCCAAGTGGGAGTTTTTAAGAGTTTTTTTCCTAGAACCAACTGGTTTTACATTGATTACATGGAAATTTAATGTATTAAAATATTAAACATCTTATTACATGTTTTTCATTGTTCTGCATGACTATGATGTAATAATGTCCTAGAGTATTTCTTGCATTGATAAGGTCATAGGAGTTCCCTGCTATGATGAGAAGCTTGAAATGATATAACAATATTCTAAAATATAGTTCTATGGTTGAATGACATACTATGATGGGAAACAAATCATGCATACCATCAGGTGGGAGTACTCGTAATTAGATGATACTTCCTCTCATGAAGTTTGCACTTGGTAATCTCCAAGTGAGAAGATTATGAGAACAGACTTGGGAGTAGTAATTCTGTATGTTTTGGTTTCATCAGATATTTCTATCTATGAGCATGTGTAGTGATCCTTAGACTTTATTATTATCATTAATAAGTGTCACAACACACACACTTTGATTTACTGACAAAAAATGTCACATAGACAATTTCCTGGAAGTAGGGTGCGTTGGGTGCACCATTAGTGTCATGTTATTAATGGATTAGTTGAGGAAGGATTTGTCCCTTCCATTTATGGAAGTTGATATCTTGTCCCTTTGATTGAAATAGGACTTTTACATGAAATTCCATGGCCATGGAGTAATAATGAGTTTATTTTATGTAGTTAAAGAAAGACGTATCAATCATAAAACATGATGACACTATCATGAAACTTTTTTGATAAGATATTGTGAAAAGGGATTATATTACACAGTGAGCGTTCATATGTGGATGTCGTTGTTGCGACATTACGCTCTTTCTCTGAGGTGCCTAGACCCATTCCTAGACATTACTATTGGACTTTAGGCAAGCCAACCTAATTTGAATGAGAAAGAATACTTGATGGCCATACACTAAGTGTTTTTGGTGGTCACAGTTAAATTATATTTGAATTTACTTAATTAAATAAATATTATTCTCAAGACTTTTTAATGATTTTATTTAAGTTAAAATGATCGCATAAATTAAATAAAATATATTTATTTATTTTAGTGAACATTTAATAAATATTTATTAACTAGTTTGTAAATATAATATTTATTTTAGAGAATAAATTATTTATTTATTTATTCAGGTGTTCAATAAATGGAAGTGGAGTTCGAGCAGACCAAGGCCGGTCCGATGGTAAAACAATTATTTAAAATATGATAAATAATTATTTAAGTAGTTGGCACAAGTTAAAATTACGATGACGCTGCTATTATTTTGTGACATAGAATTTTATTTATAATTTAATTTTGTGCAAGTTGGCACACCATAAATAATAAAGCATTATTATTATTATGAGCATGGGTTTTCTGCAATTTCATGAATATATTTAATTGTTGTTTTGCAATTAAATATTGTAACTAATGTTACATGAATATAAATAGACAAATACGCATATTGTGAAAGATACCACATGACACCGAATTGTACACCTGGTGAATTGAGAATTGTTGAGCTAACCAATTTCCCTCTTGAATCCTTTTCCCACCCCTCTCAAGAATGAGAGACATTTTTCAAGGCTAAAAAACAAGCAATCAAGAACGACCAACACAAGACACTCACTTTTCCACGTTAGCACTCGGAGAATGAGTGGTGTCTATCGGAGTCCATCAGAGTATGTGTGGATCACCGCTAGAGGGATTCTAGTTTGGATCCTTACAAACAAAACAAGATAATATAAAAGAGTCATTCCAGAAGGTCAACATCATCAAAGAAGAAAAATACCAAAGATCCAGGTATTATTTTTCTTTATGAAATTAATTAAATTAATTATTAACATGATGTGAAATATTCTCTCTAAAGGTTTTAGACATCATCCTTATTTATCTAAATATTTGATTATATTCAGTGGAGGCCGATGTTCATCATCCGATTGATCCCAAAATAATCATTGATCATGGAAAAAATAAAAGTTGGTTGTCGGTCCAACCACGCTTCTACTGCGCCTAGAACCTACATTAATTATCTAGATAATGATTTTAATATGAAAAATATCAAGATTTCTTCTATGATTGGGAAGTGGAGGGAACTTGAAGGAACATGATAAATGACAACACTTCTGGGGTGAAAGGTTTTGCGAGAGAAGAAATTCGTGGAAGTTTGGGTGGAAAAAGGCATAAAAGGTGGATAGACGACCCCAATTCGAAAAAACGAATCCACCTATATAAGAAAAAAATTATTTTGTGAGTAATACTAAAAAGTGATAAATTAAACATAAATATGAGAAATACATTAATTTGATGGACAATGATTTTACTTTTTTAAACATCAATATTACCTTTATAATTGAGAAGAGGCAACATTTTTTCTCTTCCGGTAAAGGCAGTGGAGATAACTTGAATGAATGTGATAAATTCAATGCTACAAAGGTGAAAAGGTTTTGAGGGAGAAGAAGTATATAGATGTTTGGGTGCATAAAGGCCCAAAATATTGATATACCACCCAAAATCGTACAAAATAATTCATATGTAAAAGAAAAAAATTATTATGTGAGTAATATTAAAAATAAATAAATTAAACATAATTATGAAACAATATGTTAATTCTATGGAAAATGATTTTACTGTGAATATATCAAGATTAACACTATGGTTGATCAGAGAAAACAACATTTTTCTTATCGTAGAGACATGAAACATGGAAAAAATATTCTAAAATAAATGATCTTTGCAAGTAATAATTAAAATAATATGAAACTTCCATTATATAATATTTCGTTTAAATAGATAAAGTATATTGTAGCATTACATTAACATATTTATAAAGGGGTTCATTTTATTATAGTTCATTATTTCAACAGATTGTTAACATCATCATTTTTATAATAAATTGTTTGTAAGTTTAGTCAAATATTTTATTTAGATTATGTTAATATATTATACACCATATAATATTATGAAGAAAAACATAATATTTTAAAAAACACATTTACCATCTCATTGAACTCTCTATCCATTTTTAAAAGTTTCAAGGATTTGGTTACCCTATCAAGAATCAAAATCACCTCTTTGTGCTCCCCTCTAACGCACAATACATTTTCTACATTGGGACCAACATGAACTGATTGTGATGTCCCAATGAAAGGTTCATGCTCGATTAAATTTTCATCTAACTCAACATTTTTTTAGGAGCCAATAGGTCAATCAACCAATTCATACTTGTTGGATCCAAGATATAAAATACTTGTATAACTTGTGATTCCATTATGAATGGCTCATTTCTTCCCCCTTCCACACCAAAATTCACCTTCACAAAGACCATTTAATTAAAATTCACACCATTCATATTCTGAACAGATTTTTAATGGAAAAAAAGACACTACAATGTTATATAATCCAAATCATATATCTATTTGATAATGAACAAAATATGACATATTTCTATAAATTGGATTTCAATCCTTGGAATGAGATATGTGCATTGCTTAAGACAAAAACATAACACCACTATTTTTGCATCGTGCTAAAGTCATTGAGTTCTTTTGTATAGTATATATTACCATTGATTAAAAAAATAGAAAAATAAATAAAAATTCCATTCGGACTTATGACTTTCCATTGAAGTCATCACACAATTGAATTCAGATTTTCAGATTACTACTTATAAATTTGATCCATGAACCATCCTATAAATTTTTGATTATGTGTATTTATTATCCATCAATCAGCTTTGATGGTCTCAAATATATGTGAATTTATTTATGGGTCTCAATGTATGGATCAACATGATCACTATTATGAAATATATAAAGTTGTGCTTACTCCCGCACTTTAAAGGTAAAACTAACAACATTTCCTTTAGAAATACTTTCACCTAGAAGGAGTTTGCTGTGATAAGACATTGGGAGACCAATTCTCTCAAAATGTGATAGGTAATTGGTACATAATTCAATATATTATTAAAAAATATATCATTTTTCAATAAAACCTTCTGGTCGAATTCAATTCGTTAAATTCACTTTCAAAATCTTCACACACCATTCAATGGGGGTACATCCATCTATAATGGATAAGACCGCATAGTTTAACCTCTCGAACTAAGTGGACCATCAGGTGGACCATTATATCAAATAATTATTGTTGGAAGAATATCTCAAATTCACATAATATAACCATAATCTCCTTATTCATTATGGTAAAATTCCTCGGGTCTATAACTTTATTACATTTGTCTTTTTAAAATAAGCAGAGTGGTTAATACATGTCATAAATTTTTAGGTATAATTCAATGGAAAGAAACATGAATTAAATCTTACATCAAAACCTAATAATCAAGTGATTCTAGTCTTTTTAATTTCAAATTATCAATTAAAACAGAATTCTTTATAATTTATGAATACACTTGTTGAACTTTTATACTAGTAAGGAATAGTCAAAATTGAAATTTTTCCTGTCAATATAGAGTGTAAGATGATGGAGGAAGAAAAGTCTTCCTCTTTCCATTCATCGGTGCCAAATCGTACCTTATCCCCATTTTAATAAAGTCAAAACTATCCTTGATTCCATATTTCATTTTTTCAGAAACATTTAGTGACATGACAATAAAACTATCAAATATATTATTTTATATATGCATGATATAAAGAAAATGTCCAACAAACAAATAATTGCAATAGTGTAATTCTTAGAAAATTGATATCTTATACCAGCCTGATTTTGTATTTTTTTAAAAATGGTTTACTGAAAACAATGTTAATCTTTTTTACATTATTGTTCAATTGATCACCCATTACTAGAAATGGTGTTGTACCTTGTTAGATATTCCGATTGAATGCTTCCATCTAAGATCGATATTTATGTCATCGAGGTAAAAATTTCCAATGTCCTAAAAACATAGTCTTTGAAAAATGATTCAACCGAACTCAGTATGTGTGTTTTTCACAAATGGGAAATGAAAACATTCCTTTAGTGCTATAGCTTGAAAATTTCCATAAGTAAGGAATTCATTTATCATTCTCCACAACATGGACCTCAATATAAATTATATACTTATATGATCATCATACAATATAACACTTTAATCCCACATCAATTTCAAATATTCGATCATTGGAGACAAATAGAAATCAAGGTCATTACATAGTTTCCTTAATTATATATAAGCTGTAATAACATAATATATTTTCACTTCATGCATAACTATGGTAGTATGTTTTAATTTACCAACATGACATGACATGTATTGTCAGTACTAATCTGTAAACCCAAATGATTTATTCCATATATAGATAATGCAAGAAAAAAGTTTCTTGGATCATTTCCAAATTCCAAATACTCATATTCAATTTTCTTCCACTGAGGATAATCGGCTAGATAACTTAGGTTACCATATTTAATTCTTGTATCTTCATGCCATTTTAATTGTCTAAAGATTTCATTTCATCCATATAGTCTTCTAAATCATGGAATGATTGGAAATTAACATACATATTTTGAAAGAGTTGATTTATTTTTCTTGAATTGATCCACTCCACACTTAGGGAATTTTATGTGTGATTCAGGGTCCTTAAAAAATTGTATGAAATAATTTAGACTAAAATGTTTTTTTAGAGATCTATGCTATTGAACATAAAATTCGTTTAGAATTATATTTTTGGCATGGTTGTTCATTTTCTTATGGTAGTGTCACTCCATCTGCATCCAGATTTCAAATTATATAACTTCAATACAATTAAAAATATTGTGTGTTTAGTAAAAATGGTATACAATGGTTTCTTGGAACAACTATTTACCTCCTCAAAAAACATTTTCCAATTACGAAGCTCATCTTTAATTTCCATTGTCATTTATTCTATGAGATCTCCATCATCATTTACAAAGGTATTCATATCAAATGATTCATAAACTGTAGTATCATATTAATTAGTGTCCACATTCACTTTTTCCCTGTGTTTAATCCAAAATATATAGATTTGATCTATTCCATGAAAAATCATATATTCTTCCAACATTCCAGACTAATTAGTGTTGAATAAAAATAACGAAAACACTGGTATAATATTTTGGAGGGGATATATGAATATGATCTTGAAAACATGAGGAACTATTTAACTCCATCTTCATGATACATTGTCAAATGATTATCGTTCATCCATTTTTAATTCATATCCATCATATTAAATTCATAAAATATTAATTTTTTATAATACATAAAAAATACACATAAGATATTAATTATCAAAGGTGAAATTTATAGACAATTATAATATGGGAAACTCAATATTTGATTGTTTCAATGAATTTTAGTATGTTAAAGAAAATGGGTAATTAGATTTAAGAAAATAATTACTCTACTATGGTAGGTTTTATCCTATGAATTCATTCAAATGTGAAAGTTGTTGACAAATCATTCTCATTTAATTTTCCATGATGAAAACGCACCCTTAATGTTTATAGGTAATGAACAAAACATATTTATTATTTATTCACATTGGTTCCACATGAAATGTATATTTTTATTTATCACACATTAAAAAATGGGTAGTTGATAAAATGAAAGTCCTCATCTATATTGGAACCCCTTCACCACCCTTTCAGAACAACAACTAAAATTATGATCCCTCAATATAAGTTAAAAATAATCTTTATAAGTTTCATCCATTTCACTTTTTAGAGGTCCTATTTTCAATAGGATGTCTCAAATTATTCAACATGAATAAATATTTTAATAGATGATATGATTTAATTTATGTAATTAAAAAAATTATATTTATTTTCAATTTAACTTCTTTAAATAAATATTCCTAATACTAATTTATCACTTTACTAAAATCAAAATAAAATTATTATACATCTTTAATAAATATATTTCAATAAAAATAACTTCATATTAACTAACATCCATTGATTATTACATTTTATTTTTTAGGTTAATTTTACCACCAACATGAAGGATGATATAAAGTGATATGATGGATTATTATGAAAACATAATTAATTTTTTATTTGATATATATAATGAAATGATCTTTGTTTATGGTTCTGTAATAGTAACATGAAAATTTATCCCATTCTTAAAAAACCACCTTATGATTTTCAAAAATTTTAAAAAACAAATCATGATATAGATTTCATGTTGGGGAACTATACCTAAAACATACATGGAATTAACATGAAACATATTAAGTCAAAATGAAACTGTAATTTTAATTACTCTACTATTAAGAAGATGATGAAATCATGAATAGGGATCAATAACCAGGATCACTATATAGAAATTTATAAGGAATAATTGGAACTATTTTTAACCAATTTTTAATAGAAATTAAAAATAAAGAATTAAGATTTTAGAGAAATATGTAGTACATATGTAGACAATGAAGAAAATTGATTCAAGAAAAAAATATTGAAAAAACAAAACAATATATCCAAATTGGTAGTCAATCAAATAATGGATCATAAACATATTGTTCTATTTATAATAAATAAGAAAAATAGTATACAAGGGCCAAACCAAAAATAACACTTGACATCATCGAACAAGAAATCAAAAATGAAATGAAAAATTCAAAAAGAAAATAAAAAGGCCTACCTCACAAGGTTGAAGAAAATCCACTTCGGAAACCCTAACTGTAATAGAACACCGGTTGTTCGACGATGTTCGAGTAACTGGAGGCAGTCGGGTGGTGTGATTCGAGATTCGATTAACAAAGGAGGAGCACCATCAGTGGGTGTCTTCCACAAAAAGCTTCTGATATCGCAATAGGTTCTCAAATGGTTAGGATTTTTAAAATATATTAAGATAATTTTTTTAGTGATTACAAATAAGCACTGATAGAGTCCTTTTATTGGTGATTAAGTGATAGGTGCTGATAAAAGGAATATTTTTAGTGCTTTTTAGCACTGATAAAATCCATATTTTTTTAGAACTAACGTTTTATCCCTGATAAAAATTCATTTTATTATCACTTTTTGAGCACTGATATAGACATACATTTTTCAGTTCTTATTACGTAAGCATTGATAAATTATTTATAATTATAATTATAAATAAAAAATTTAAATATATATATACTTAATAAATATATATAAATATAAATATATAAAACATATTCCCTTTAAAATATAATTATTATACTTTCATTATTATTTATTTATAATATATAAATATTTTTTTAAAAAAATGATATTTATATCTAATCTTATGTCCATACATATGAATATATGTTAAAAATGAGTGAAATTGAATAAATTAAAAATAAGTACCCTTTAAATTTTTTGAAAAAATAGATAAGTTTTGTGTTTGTGCAATGCTTATAAAAATTCATTAATTATGTATATATGAAATCAATATAACAAACATTTGATCAATGTTAAATTGAAAAATAAAATGACATATTGAATTATATGTCCATTACACTATGTAACTAGTTAGTATTTTTAATTCATATTAAATTTTAATTATAAACCAATATTCACTAAATATATGATTATTTAATGTAAAGAATATAAATATATTATAATATATAAGTCATATTTTTATATATTAATATACATCTATATATTTAACAAATAAAATTTATTAACATTAATTATCATAATTATCTAATTTAATTTTTTTAATATTAAATAATGTAGAATCAATTTATTCATTTTTCTCAGTAATTATTTAATTAATAAAATTTGTAATATTTTTTTTAGTAAACTGATTTTTTTAAATTATTTCATTTTATTTATTCATAACTTTATCAGCGCTGAAAAATCCTTGATAAAATCTATCTTTATCAGCGCTAAAAATAAAGCACTGATAAAGGGTAACCTTTATCAGATCTAACAAAAAGGATCTGAAAAAGGGTACCATTAATCAATTCTAAAAATAAAGCATTGATAAAGTATTAATTTACTAGCACTAAAAAAGCATTGATAAAATGATAAATTTTTAAGAACATTATTTATCACTGATAATGATACCATTATGAGTGATTTTTTGTAGCATTGATAAATACCGGTACTGTTAAATTTGGATTTTACAATAGTGTGCCTCTTTATCCATGTATAATTCTATAAAAAGCTATGATTCCATAGCACCCACGCTAAAGGAACTAACCTACATCAGAGAGACTCATGATTTATTCCATGACATGAAATGGGTTCTCCTCAAAAGAATCATCAACATTTTGTTCCACCTCATATTAATTGAAAACATGAAAATGTTATGTGTATTAGCAATGTAACTGAGAAAAGAGAGGCACATCGTGTATAAATCTGTATCTATAAGTATGTGATATGCACTAAGCTAGTAATCCAAACCTCTAAAAAACCTCAAAAGGTCCAACAAAACGAGGTGATAGCTTGACTTGTTGCCTAAACCGTCGATGCCCTAATCTAGTCGAAACACACAAAGATAACTGATCCCTCCCCATGAAATATAGAGGTTGTCAATAGTGATCAACATATGAATTATAACTAGATTGAGCTATATCCATTCACTTCCAGATCAGCTAAAACTATTATAAAGTGTCCTAAATTAGATAAGGTCCATGTAGTGCTTCCTCCCCAACCATTAACCAGTATATAGATGAAGAGAATGACCTACCATATAATGCCTCATAACAATCCATCTGTATCATCTCTTGTAAGTTGTTACTATAATAAAACTGACCTAGGGGTATATGTTTCTTTTATGAACCTCAAAAATCAAGTACACATTCACTATGCGTGTCTTAAAATAGTTATATTTTCTGCTATGACTGCCAGTTAGCCAAAGGGTGTTATGTTATTCTCAAAAGTAGCTTTGTATGAAATGCCCTTTATAACCCTTACCAAAACTAAAAATTGAAAGATGCATCTCTATCAGATGAAATATTCTATGGGACTCCATGAAGTCATATAATCTATTTTACATATAGTCTTCTAAGATAATCCATAAAAAGGGACATCTTAATAGGTAAAAAGTGAGAGACCTTTATGAGCTTCTCAATGATCACCCATACTGCATCATTACCTTTATGGAATCTTGGTATGATAGTCTCAAATTCAATGGAGAAATTTTCTCATTTTCACTCTGGAATGATAAATTTCGGTAAAATACTTGATGGTCCCTAGTGTTCTACCTTTACCTGCTGATAGGTGGAACACCTAGTAATCAAGACCTCTATCTATCTATTCTGACCATGACACTAGTATTGGTGATGTAGATCATGATACATCTTTCTCATCCCAGGGTATACCACCCATGTATAGGAATGATACTCTCACATTAATTCCTCTTGTATATATGTAGAAGCCAAGATGCATCGATTGTTGTCTAAGATGTCATCCTATTCAATCATCCATCCTGGCATTGGGTCCTCTCTTGAGACACTCCCCCTTAGGACTAGGCCCTCATGATTCGATAAGTGCCTCATATTCACAATCTTAAGGAGTAAAGGGGTCACTTCTAAATCTATAAGGATAGGATTCCTATAATTATCCTAGAAATCTTAGTGTATATTAAAAAATAGGTCCATCAACTAAAACCCTCTACTTTCCTCTTGAACTGCATGTTTCCGAGCTCTCCATCTCAGAGCATCAGTTACAACATTTTGATTCATAGGCATATAGGAATGATAAAAATAGACGAACATCCTGTATTCAACCCACATTCCATGCCTGGGGTTCATGCTTCAATATATAAATCTTTACTTGAGGATTTTTTTGGTCCATATACACCAAAAATGCTATCTAAATAATTAGTTCCTTAAAAAACCGAAGGTGTGAACTACAAATGCCATCTTGAGATCATTTCTCAGAAATACCTCTCATGAAGCCCCAACTTATGAGACATGTTCATCAATAATTGATCTTCATTCATCAGAACCAATCCTCTTTTGATGTATGATGAATTATAATTAACTTTATAGATTTTTCCTAGCTCTAGAAGAATCCGAATTAGTGCAAAGTTTAGTCTCCATATCATCTCATGAAAGGCTTTCTCACATGTTTCATATAGTAAACATTTTATTCCATTATTAGCCAAGTATGTGATATGTTATTAGAGGTATGAAAAGCCCAGCATAAATCACCTATAATAACTAGTGAGTCACATGAAACTCTATATGTCAAAAATCTTCTTGGTTTTCTCCCAGGAATCTAGGGAACTCACCTTTTTTGGGAAAACGGACACTCCCACCTCTAAAATAATATGAACTAGGAAGTGAAATTTATCGATCCAAAAGTTTAATTTACTAATATTATCATATAAATAGTTCCATATTAGTGTATGAAATATGATCTAAAAATATTTTACATGGTCGAGTTTAGTGTGAGAATACACAAAGATATCATCCACAAGTACCATAAAAAATGAGTCTATATATGGGTGTAAAAATCAACTCATTAATGCCTTGAAAACAATGTGTGTGTTTATGAGATCCAATGAAAAATATAGATACTCATAGAGACCATTCCTACTTTGAAATTATGTATGGGGTATTTCCAAAGGTTTCCCAAGAACCAGATGATAGCTAGACCTCAAATCGATCTTCGATAAAACCTGAGCTCGCATGAGTTGGTTAAAGAGGTCATCTATACGAGGTAAAGAATTAAATTAGTTCATATTAAGATGGTTTATTTTTTGATAATTTCTGTAAATCCTAAAGGCTATTTATACCTTCTTGGTGAAAGGAATGGGTTAATACAAGGGAGAAATGTTGGTTCATTTGAAACCCTTATCTTCTATGTCCCCTAGATGTATCTCAAACTCTTGTAACTTAGTAATAGCTATCCTATAAGGAGGAATGGATACTGATGAAACTCTAATCACTAGAAAAATATATAAAGACACATCTCTATTAGTGGTAATATCGAAAAAATGACAGGGAAGGCATTCATAAAATGATCTAATATAATTGGTGAATCATAATGGTGCATTCCATGATCATCCATAAAAGGCGAGAAATATGGGCTATCGCTCTACCCAACCCATAATGCTTTGGTCAAGATAAACTTTACTTGGAATCCCATTAAACTTTTTGACTATATATAACACACTATGGTGATGTAAATTATACCACGTGATGATGTTAGTCTAATAAGAAAGATAGGGGACCACCCGGTCCATCCTATGAATGATGTAAAAACCTACCATCTCGAGGATGAATACGTTCCATAGAAAAAACAGCCTCATATATAAAGGGGAAACTCTTTTCCCTATTATACACTACCCTATCAAATTCCCAATAGAGTATCAAGTGTTATCACCCCACAAAAATACTGAATTAGAATCCTAAGTATTTCTACTATAGACATAGAAATGAAAGTTTGTGAACTTCACATATTAAATATAATTGATACCAAGGTATATTGTACTAAAATAGTATCTATAACTACCAAAGAATTCTCTCTCTACTCCCTCGACATAGGCTTCACTATATAAATATGGCCCAATCTAAGGACTTGATCTATAACCTGAGTACAGGACCAGACTCGCTCTACTAGCAAGTTACCACTGGTGCCTAACTCCTCCAACCATGGATACCCCTCAACATGATTGATCAGTACCACTATAGATCCCAACTGGATATAGAGCTTATAATCCTCCTCCAGTACCTTAATTTTTTGAAAATACTCTATGAATAATCATTTATGGTAAGATTTTGTAAAACCACAGTAAATGGACCATCCTATCATATCCTTGACAATCTACTGCGACTCTCTCACACTGAGGCTTGAAATTTCATTGCTTCCCACATGGGATAAAAACTATAAAAATGATACCATGTGTACATTGATGGGAAATTCCTCCATTATAGGGATTGAATAGATTTTTCCCACCAATATATAACACATAATAAGTTTTAGATGTTGGTCCACTCTGATCCATACATCCAACATCCCTTAGTTTATGCTTAGTGAAAAGATCTTGATTTACTATTTTACATATAGTAGTCAATATGAAAACATTAACCTATGATCAAACAGGATGCCTGATCCCATCCTAAAGTATCTCTCCATAGATGAAATATATGTGGTATAGATTGGAACATAGGTTTTAAGATCTATTAACCAAGATGAATAACCCATCACATACATAATGCCCCGGTCGAGGTATATAAACTCATTGGCATAGTTATCCCTCAAGGTATGAGGGAAAAATTAGTCATTAATGCTAGAATTTAAGTCCATCCAAATCATCTCTTGGTACTTATTTTACTAGTTATATATATCCCGCAATCATTTGGAGGATCCACAAAGCATATACGTTGTATGTTTGAACTAAATTTCTACATGTGTCTCCCTATGATCTAATATAGATAAGTCGATTTGAATTCCTACCTCTATATTCTGGGGGCCTCTATCCCCCAAGAATGTAGGTGGATTATTTTATTGAAACTCTCACTATAACTCTTTCAAAGAGTAGTAAGTTCATTGAAATCCCTACAAATACTTCATATTATGTAGAAACACCTCTCGAATGTGGGAGTCATCCCTCACAAAAGGAATAGTAAGAGGTTCCACGTGTGTCAATACTAGAGGTAACACTGATGGATCTAGGACCACCACCTATAAAACATGGTCATCACCATCCTCCTATCATGTCTATTATAATAGGTGTCCTAGTACCGACTAATTTTACTTTTATTACATATATATTCAATATATTTAATATTAAATTATCATCTTATTACATATTGTTCATTGTTTATTCATGGATTGATTTTATTAATGACCTAGAGTATTTTTTTCATTGATAAGTTCATAGAAGTTCCCCACTATGATGAGATCCTTGAAGTTATATGAAAATATTCTAAATATATTTCTACATTAGGATAACATACTATTATGAGACACATTGTATTTGGATTGTTAGGTCTGAGTGATTGTAAGTGGATGAGGCTTATTATCAAGAAGTTCATACTTTGTAATCTCTATGATAGGAGATTATTAGAACAAGACCCTTGGTAATAATTCTATTTGTTTGGGTGTCATAATATATTACTATATTAGATAATGTTTAATGTTCCATAGAATTTAAGGTTACCATTAATTTATGTCATGACTCGCGCACAAATATTTACTGACCAAAATTGTCACACCATATATTGGTGGGAAGTTGGGTATGTTGGATGCGTCATGATTGGCATGTAATTAATGGATTAGTTAAGGATTTTTTCTTCCCTCTATATGGAAGTTGGTATCTTGACCCTTTTATTGGAATATAACCATCTCATTAAATTCCATGGCCATCGTTTAATGACATGTTTATTTCAAATAGAAAAAGAAATACGCATCGATTAAATAGGTGGATGATACCGTCGTGCAACCTTATTGATGGGATATTGTGACTGAAGGATTATATTACATAGTGATCATTCATATGTGGCTATTGACATTGAAACATCAAGTTCTTTCTCTTGGATTCCTTGACCCATTTCTATACAGTATTCCTAGACTTAAGGCAAGCCCACCTAATGCAAATTAGAAATAATCATAGAGGTTTACAAAATAAGTGTTTCCAATAATCTGAAATAAATTCTATTTGAGTTTATTTAATGTAATAAATATTATTCTCAAGTTTGATTAATAAGTTTCATCAAGTTATAGTGATCACATAAATTAAATAAATGTTTATTCACTGGCATGTGAATAAAAATTATATTTATTTATTTTATTGAATATTTAATAAATATTTATTTTCCAGTATTGTAATGAAATATTTATTTATGGAAAAAAAAATTTATTTGTGTGTTAAATAAATGATAGAGAAGTTCGAATGGTCCATGACCATGTTCAGCCAAAAAAACAATTAATTAATAAGCCAGTTAAATAATATTTGTTATTGTGCAAGTTGGGGCATTCAAAAAAAAATTATTATTATGTGTAATATGGTTTATTTAGGGTAATAAATGTTATTTAATGTTTTTAATTAAATTAAATTAAATTTTAACTTAAATCATAACTCTATAAATAGACGGCTATGTCTATTTTTTAGTGTATCCAAAATTGAGAATATAGAATTTTTGCAAACAAAGAGTTCTCTATCTACTCCTCTTTATCTATCTATCACTAATTAATCCAAATCTCAATAGATATTTATCCAAGACCAAAGAATGAGTGATCAAAAACTTACAATGTAAGACATTTGACTCACCACACTAGCATATAAAGATCCAGTGGTTTTGATCAAAGATCCTAGGAGCACGTGGGTATAGGTGGTTTAGTAGTAGTGATATTTCTCACCATAGAAGCTAATTATGATTATGGGATATATCAAATGTATTTAAAAACTAATTTTATTGAAGGTAATTTATCATAGTATGTGTATATGATATAAATAATTGGTTTCGAATTTCAGAATACGTCTGTTAAGGATTTCAAGTTTTCATTGTCCATTTATCGATTGAAGTAATCTTATAGGAATTGGAATATACATTTTGATGATGAAATAAATGATTTTGGTTTCATAAAATTTTTTTATGATTGTTATGTATACAAAAATAACATTTCGAGTGTGGTGGTATTTTAAATATTGTATACAGATGAAATACGTCTTATTAGGTATTTGTCCTGACTTTACACACTACAAATATGTTTTTTAGAAAATAATTCTCAAAGAAAGACATGGGAAAAGTAGCCTGTATATTGGATGTTTAGATCTGTAGAGATAGATATAAGTGGTATCTTGAGCTGAGTTAGAACACATATACTTGCAATATGCCAAAGAGGTTTATCATGTGACGTTACTAAGTATTTCATTTGTAGTAAATGGTTCAATATATATTTAGTGGAGTTAATGATGCTTGGGGAATTGTAATAGATTTATGAGTATGGAATTGGATATCAGGCTTATTAAAGTTTCTATGCATGTCCATAAGTTATTGAGATGAATTCATATTGTTGGAGTGGGGAAATATAAATTCCATGTAAAAATAGATTTTTTTTCATGAAGAATAGTGTTATAATTGTTTTGATAAGGCCATGAAATATTGTATTATTCAATGAAGATAATAAATTAAAATATTTAAAAATAAATATTTTTGTTGGACTTCCTAAATAATATGAGGCTACTGAATTTCCGGCTATATCATTTTGAGGAGTTTTCTAAAAACAATAAGCCAAACATGGACAACCGGGGTAACCTGATCATTATAAGTATCATACAATTTAACCTCATATATCCAACAATTCTGTGTTTTGTAGGGAATAATTGAGGAATATATTGTGCCAAATTAAGAAAATGTGTACAATCATGTTCACATACATAGGAGGCATAGTGCACACAAGGTAGTCTGCATCAAAAAGTGGAATGTGAGACTGTATATGGGAGTTGACCCTGTAACATCCCCACCCCGGAAGCCACTAAACCAGTGCTCCAAGCTGGGGGTTACATAACCATAAGCACGCCTCCCCATATGCCAAAGGCTGCCGACTAGCAGCAGGGGTCTACATAGTCAATTGGGGAGACTATACCCCCTTTTTATCAGAGTAATCCACAACATAAATAAAAGAAATAGAAGAAAAAATAACCAATAAACACAGAACATGTATAACAACCATTTCCAAGAATAAATATGCTATTTCATACTACAAGTGCAAGAGTGAACAAAATCCCAAAATATTGACAATGACCAAAATCCAAAAAATGGTCCCAACTCCATGTTTGGATCCTCCACTAAGTGCTACCCATGTCTACTCACTATCTAGCAAGGACCTTTGACCTTCTCCTGACCTCTAATCATGAAGTCTACTTAGGTACCCAAGGGTGGCCTGAGCAGGGTGTGAGTAAAACTCAGTAGGCCACCACCAACGGTGTCTAAAAATATCCAGTCTAAACAAGTAGTGCATGAAAAAGGAATGTGAATGATAATTACCAAGTAATTAATTAATGCGACACTAACCAGTTCAGAACCAAATCCATTTCCACTTCCATTACCATTCATTTATTACCAATTATCATCACATACCATTTCATCACATTTCCTTAGATTTATCACATTCATTATGTTACATGGGTATAAGTCCAACAATCACACACAAGATGGTGAACACATCGTTATCCTATCTCACTAGGACTAACCCCCTCATAGAAAACATAACCTCACCTCGAAGCCTCAGTCCGGGTGGATGCAACCGTTAAAAGAAAAGACCCTCAGTCCCCTTTACTGACCCGTTCATTTAGGGTGGAGTTTAGAACCTCAGTCTTCACTTGACCCGTGGGCGTAGATCCTCATTTCATACCCCACTCTACGAAGACATGTGCACATGATTATATATAAGTAGCCATAAACCATCCAAACCATTTCCCTCCAGTAAACACTATTCACATCAACCCACAAGGGAATCCACATCATGCCTTAACCCATTCACACATTACCATTTCACATCATTTAGCCATTCACCAAATTCCCATGTGTTATGCCTATTTCTCTAGCATTCAACAATAAACCCATAATCTATCCCATTATGGTTTTTAATCATTTACACATTAACCCATTTAACCCGTTCATCATTCCTATGATTCAACCATTTAACCCATTCCACTATAACCCTTAGGTTATTTCCAAGTCTAGGTGCGCCACCTTCAATTCCAAGTTCAATTAATCATGCCAACATATTTATCAAGGGCTCTACAATTCATTACAACAAGGTCACTTGTTTAATATCAATCCTTAAATCCGGGAAAAGCTGGCACATCCCATGGATGACGTTAAATTAGGTCAAGTCAATCCCAACACGTCCCACGAGGATCGTGAGGGTTCCCATTTACCATTTTAAACACCATTATTACAAAACATTCCTAGGTTATTCGTAACATAACCAAAGGAAAACAAGAACATAACTAAACATGAAAAAATACCCTAATAACTATAGGATATCATTTGTAGACCACCTACCTCAAAACCACGGTTGAAAGCACTCTCAATCGAGTCCTTAGACCTCGGTCCGACCAACCTTTGGAGCTTCAACCTAAAACTCACCCAAAATTTAGGGTTTTAGAGATTTAGAACGAGAGGGAGAGAAGATGGAAACCCTAAACCAAAAAGAGAATCAAGGATGGGATTAGCCTTACCTGGAGCTTCAATCCGCAACCAACAACACCTAAAACACCTTGTAATCGAAGGAGATCGGTCTCTTAGAGCTTTTGGGCGATTTGGTTCGTGCCTAAGGTGGAGAGGGAGGAAATGAGAGGAAATATCGACTGTGGTTATAAAGTCTGGAGTGGAAAACTTGTAATTTTTCCCAACTTTAAGTGGCCACATGGTTTGTCTACACGGTTTGGAAATCTGTGCGCAAACCATGTGCATGCCACTGTCAGGAGGAGGAGGAATCGCACAGTTTAGCCTGGCTAGGCCGCACGGTTTACCTGACCATGCGCAGGCCATGCGCCCTGGCCTGCCTTGCCCATATTTCCTTTCTTCTGTTCCCTAAGCCCCCGAAACACCCCTATGGCCCCTCAAATTTTCAGGAAACATCTAATGCCACAAAAAATAAAGTGTTCAACCCAAAACACAATAAAAACATACCCTTTCAAAAACCGGGGTCTTACAACCTCCCCACCTTATGATGGCTCATCCTCGAGCTGAGTTTCCAAGCCTCATTGATCCACCGAAGAGAAGAGTTTGGGCCAGTGAGCCCGCATATCTGATTCCCACTCCCATGTTTCTTCCTAAAATTTTACATGCTGTCATAGTACTCGCACTAATGGCACAACATTTCCTCGCAAGACCCTTTCACTACAATCCTCCACACGAACCGGATGATCCTCCAAGGACGCAACAGCCTAAAGCTCCACATCCTCAACATCAACCACATGAGATGGGTCAGGGTGATACTGTCGAAGCTGGAATAATGAAACAAACCACGGATCCCACCATATCGCTGTGGAAGATCCAATCCGTAATCCACTGGTCTGATCCTCTCCACAATATCAAAAGGCACCACATTCCTGGGCACCAACATGCCTTGCTTTTGTATCCGACGGTGACCCAACCTTGGCGACACCTGAAGGAACAGTTTATCACCAACCCGAAACTCAAGAGGTCTACACCACCGATCTGCATATGACTTCTGCCTACTCTGAGTTGTAGCCATTCACTTCCTGGTCCACTTAACTCTCTATGAAGTCTCCTGCATGAGACTTGGTCCCAAAAACTCAGATTCACCGGCCTCTATCCAACACAATGGAGATCTACATGGCCTCTCGGAAAGAGCCTCAAAAGGTGCCATCTGAATCGTAGCCTGAAAATTGTTGTTTTAGAAAAACTCAACCAATGATATGTGTCTCTCCCAAGAACCACCAAAGTCTAAGACACAAGATCTTAACATGTCCTCCAACACTTGGATCGTACGTTCCGACTGCCCGTAAGTCTGCGGGTGGAAAGCCGTACTCAAAAACACCTGCATACCAAGCGCTTTCTGCAAGCATTTCCAGAAACATGATGTGAAACGCGAATATTGGTCTGAAACTATGGTTTAAAAAACACCATGGAACCACACTATCTTCTGAACATATAGATCCCCAAACCAGTCGTCTATAAAGGTCTCCGGAATCGGTAAGAAACGAGCCACATTCCTTAACCGATCTACAACCACCCATATTGCATCATTCTTCTGTGGAATCCTCGGAAGACCCATGAAAAAATCCATGGTTACATCATCCCACTTCCATTCTGGAATGTGAAATGGATGCAACAAACCACATGGCTGTTGAAGTCCGACCTTCACCTGCTGATAGGTAAGACACCATGCCACAAAGCCCGTAACTTCCTTCTTCATTCCAGGCCACCAAAACTACCTTCGGAGATCATGATACATCTTGGTAAAACCAGGATGCAGTACCCACTTTGATTCATGGAACTCTCGCGTCAACTCTTCTCGTACACACTTTGGCACAACCACACGTTCATGAACATGAACAACACCGTCCACGCCGATGGCCCATCTAGAAGGTAGCTGCCCACCTTTAAGTTTTCCTTCAGGTTCAAACACTCAGGATCTTCAAGCTGACCTTCCTTAACTCAACGCAAAAGCGTCGACTCCATCGTTAAGGAAGCAAGAGTGACCTAACCACTCTCCTCCTGCACCTCCAGGTGAATTTCTGTAAACAAATCCATCACCTTCCACTCGGTACTGGACTCCTGAACCATATGATGATGAACATTCCTGATCAGTGCATCAACAACACTGTTTCCCTTTCCCAGCATGTACACAAACTCAAAGTCAAAAGACTGGAGATATTCAACCCATCTCCGTTGCTGAAGATTCAGATCCCGCTGAGAGAAGATGTACTTTAAACTCTTATGGTCGGTAAACACGGTAAACCGTTCTACCAACAGATAGTGCCTCCAGCACTTCAAATCATAAACTACTATAGCCAAGTCAAGGTCATGAGTGAGATAATTCAGCTCATGGGGCCTCAGCTTCCTTGACCTGTAAGCCACCACCCGCTCATCTTGCATCAATACATCTCCAAGTCCGATTCTGGATGCATCACAAAACACGATGTACTTCTTACATGGATTGGGTAAGATCGAGATAGGTGTGGTCGTAAACCGATTCTTCAACTCTTTGAAGGCATTATCACAAGCCTCTGACCACTTGAAACTGATTACTTTCTTGGTAAAGCCCAAAAGTGGTGATACCAAGTGATAGAAATCCTGAATGAACCTTCGGTAATACCTATCCAATCCCAGAAAACACTGAACATTAGAAACACTCTTGGGCTGCTCCGAAGATACAACTGCTTGCACTCTCTCTGGATCCACTGACACACCTACCTCCAAGATGATGTGACCCAGAAAATGTACCTCCCCTATCCAGAATTGACACATGGATATCTTGGCGTATAGCTGATTCTCTCCTAGCATACCAAAGACAATATCAAGATGTTGGGCATGATTGTCGTGAGTTTTTGAGTGCCCTAAGATATACTCAACCAAGACAACCATGAACCGATCTAGATAGAGATGAATGATCTGGGTCATCAAAGCTATAAACTCAGATGGTACATTGGACAAGCCGAAATGAATTACCACAAACTCAAACAACCCGTACCGACTCCGAAAAGTTGTTCGCGGTATGTCGGAAGACCTCAAACTCAACTGGTGATAACCCGACCTCAAATAAATCCCAGAAAACCCTGATACACACCTAAACTGATCAAACAGGTAATAAATTCTTGGAATAGGGTACCGGTTTTTCATTGTCATCTGATTTTACTTTTGATAGTCAACAAACGGTCTTAACGACCCACCATCCTTATTTGAAAAAAGTACGGGTGATCCCCAAGGTGATGTACTAGGGCGGTTAAACCCCTTACACTCCAACTCCTCAAGTTGAAAATTTATTTCCTAGAGTTTTGTCGGTGCCAATCGTTATGTCGGTATAGGAATTGGCTCCGCTCCCAGAAGAAACTCGATAATAAACTTGACATCCCTCTCAGGTGGTAACCCTGAGAAATCCTCAGGAAACACATATGGAAACCGATCCACCAAGGGATGAATGATATATTGGTCTCCCCTTTCATTTTTATCAAGTATGAGACATGCCACTCGAGCTTTGAGTCCATTCAACCACTGACCAAACAGTCCTGTATGCCCTGCCTGAACATCCCATTCGCCACGGTGGACATAAGCGTCACCCTCAAGCGACCTGACCGATACTCTACTATGATAATAGTCTATGTGTGCCCGATACAACACCAACCAATCCATTCCCAAGATTAGATCAAACCCTGACATCCCTAGAATGAACAAGTCCCATAGAAAACGATGCCCACTAATATCCAAGCCACACCCCTTACACTGCTTGATATCCTCAACCCGCACCCCCAACAGAGTGTTAATTGACATAACTCCACACACCCTTTCCACGGGTAAACCCAGCGCTACCACAAGTTGAGAAGAGATAAAAGAGTGTGTGTCACCTATGTCAAACAACGCACTAGAAATAGTATAATCTATAAGGATCGTACCTAGAAGAGTCGATGGTCCACCCTCGCCATCACTAGGCGCAAACTGAACTGCCTGAAGCTGACTTTCCCCTCTACCTTGGGCCCCAGCCTGAACACCCTACACTGCACTGCCCTGCTGGCTTGAGTGATCCTGCCCTAGAGTTCCACGTCCCCCGCCCCTGCCACTACGGGCCGTGGAGCTCCAACTTCTTGCCTGATACGGGGAAACTGATCCCCTTCCCGTACCCATCACCTATTTTTAACAATAATGCTCATCCTCCGGCCAAGGGTTCTTGCTGAACTTCTGCACATGCTCCACCCTGCCTCACAAATGGTAATAAACTGGAGGTTGAGGACACTGACCACGCATATTCCCCAGCCGGCCGCACTGATAATAAAACACCTCGTTCCCACTCTGAGAGGCTGACCCCCTCTTCCATCCACTTTGCATGCTTCCGCCATGCTTTGAGATCACATGGCATCACTTTCGACCTTCGGTAGCTGCACCGCTCATCTGTCCCACTGACACCACAAGCCGACTACCCGAAGATCCATTTAGGTTTCCTTCCGAGACCAGTGCCTGATCTACTACCTTTGTGAACCTCTTCAAGCGGAAGATGTTTACTTGAGACCTGATCTCATGTCTCAGTCCATCCTGGAAATTCCTTGTTATCGCTTCCTCATACCTGGCTAACATTGGGAAGAAGCGTCACAAATCAGTGAAGCGACTAGCAAAGTCCATCACTGATAGCGATTCCTGGGTTAGGCTCATAAACTCTACATCCCGTTCCTGCCTCAAAGTATCTGGGTAGAAATTCTCCGGAAACATTTCCTGAAAAACCTTCCACAACATTCCCTCAGCCTGCTCGATTTGAGCCTTAATGTCCCACCAACACCTAGCCTGGCCTCGCAACATATAAGCGGCCAGATTCACTCGCTTTTCAATAGGGTTCTCTAGATGGTCTAGTATCATCTAGAGAAAATCTTACCAGAACTCCACTTCTTCTGGCCCACCCTCTCTGGTGAAGGTCGGAGGGTGCTACATTTGGAACTCCCTGGTCAGCTCAAACATACTCGGTGCAACCCACCCTGGGTCCTGATCCATCATCTGTATAAGGTGTGCCATGTTCTCCTGGAACTAGTCTTCTCTACCTTCATTGATCACCACATTTTCTTGCTCCTCTACTGGTGGAGTGTTCTCAGCAACATCCTCTTATTTCCCAACTGGTAAGCGACGTCGTGGTGGTATTTCTCTACAATGCCAAGCACGAGATTTTAGAACGCATACCATAAAGTTTCATGACTCCATAAAAATCTCTTTACTAGCTATAACACCCATTTTCATACACTCACCCAACAAAATTTTCTAATTTGTTTCAAACCTTATTATTTCACTAAACATCATTTAACCACTTGTTTCATTTCATTCTTCTCATTATTTCTTGGTTTCATGAAATGCATGATGCACCCTTCTCTCCTACCTCACACACCCACCCCGTGCATGTGACTAACACAATGCATGTCACCTATATCCCTAGGTGCCTAAAAATGATACATGAATATAAATCCTCGTGTCGTAAAGTCCACGAGCCAAATTTCATAAAATAGTCACATCAAACCACATGTGCCTCACCCAACGGTGAAATATCATCAACTGTAACAACACACAACCAAGAACAACAATTCCCACCCAGGGTGACTTGGGTTTTCCCTCGTACATGGGTTAGCTACTCCCAAGCACAAGCTCATTACCAAGGCCCAACACGTCTAATACCTTGGCTACCAATCCTAAATAACAAGACCTCATAGAAGGAGAATAGAGGCCTCCTCTGATACCACTTTGTAATGTACCCAACCTAGAAGCCACTAAACCGGTGCTCTGATCTGCATGGTTACATAACCTTAAGTGTGCCTCCCTATACACCAAAGGCTACCGACTAGCAGCGGGGGTCTACGGAGTCAAGTGGGGAGACTATACCCCCTTTTATCAGAGAAAGAAACAACAGAAATAAATCAAATAGTAGAAACAATAACTAATAAACACAGAACATGTATAACAACCATTTCCAATAATAAATATGCCATGTCATACTACAAGTGCAAGAGTGAACAAAATCCAAAAATAATGACAACAACCAAAATCCCATAATGGTCCCGAATCCAAGTCTAGATCCTCCACCAAGTGCTACCCATGTCCACTCACTATCTAGAAAGGATTTTTTCCCTTCTCCTGACCTGCAATCATGTAGTCTGCTCGGGTACCCAACGACGGACCAAGTAGGGTGTGAGTACAACTCAGTAGGCCACCACCAATGGTGTCTACAAAATATCTAGTATAAACATGTAGTTCATGAAAAAGGAATATGAATGATAATTACAAAGTAATTAATTAATGTGCCACTAACCAGTTAAGAACCAAATCCATTGCCACTTACATTACCATTCATTTACTACCAATTATCGTCACTTACTATTTCATCACATTTCCATAGATTTATCACATTCATTATGTTACATGGTCTAAGGAAAACTATCACATGAAAGAGGGTGAAAACATCATTATCCTATCTCACTAGGACTAACCCCCTCATAGCAACCATAACCTCTCCTCAAAGCCTCAGTTCAGTTGGATGCAACCGTTAAGTGAATAGACCCTCAGTCCCCTTTCCTAACCCGTGCATTTAAGGTGGAGTTTAGAACCTCAGTCTTCACTCGACCCATGGGCATAGATCCTCATGTCATACCCCACTTTATGAATCCATGTGGACAAGCTTATATATAAGTAACCATCAACTGTCCAAACCATTTCCCTTCGGCAAACACTATTCACAACAACCCACATGAGAATCCTCATCATGCCTTAACCCATTAACACATTACCATTTCACACCATTTAACCATTCACCAAATTCCCATGTGTTATGCATATCTCTCTAGCATTCAACAATAATCCCATAATCTATCCCATTATGGTTTTTAATCAGTTTACACATTAACCCATTTAACACGTTCATCATTCCCATGAATCAACCATTTTACCCATTCCACTCTAACCCTTGGGTTATTTCCAAGTCTAGGTGCATCACCTAACTTCTATTCCAAGTTCAACAAATCATGCCAACATATTTATCAAGGGATCTACAATTTATTGCAACATGGTCACTTGTTTAATATCAATCCCTAAATCCGGGAAAAGCCGACACATCCCACGGATGGCCCTAAATTTGGTCAATTCAATCCCAACACATCCCACAGGGATCATGAGGGTTCCCATTTACCATTTTAAACACCATTATTACCAAAAATACCTAGTTTATTCAAATCATAACCAATGGAAAACAAGAACATAACTAAACATGCACAAATACCCAAATAACTATGGGATATCACTTTTAGACCACCAACCTCGAAACCACGGTTGACCTCACTCTCAATCGAGTCCTTAGACCTCTATCCGACCAACCTTTGGAGCTTCATCCTAAAATTCACCCAAAAGTTAGGGTTTTAGAGCTTCAGAATGAGAGGGAGAGAATATTCAAACCCTAAACCAAAAAGAGAAATAAGGATGGGATTAGCCTTACCCTGAGATTTGATCCACAACAAACAGAACCAAAAATGCCTTTGAATCGAAGTAGATCGGTCTCTTGGAGCCTTTGGGAGATTTGGTTTGTTCCTAGGGTGGAGAGGGAGGAAATGAGTGGAAATCCTGAGTGGGGTTTTAAAGCTCAGAGTGGAAAACTTTTAATTTTTCCCAACTTTATGTGGCCTCACGGTTTTTCCGAATGGTTTGGAAAACCATGCGCAAACCATGCGTATGCCACTGTCCGGAGGAGGAGGGGTCGCACAATTTGTCCACACGGTTTGGAAAACCATGCACAAACCGTGTGAATGCTTCTTTCCGAAGGAGGAAGGGTCGCACGGTTTAGCCTGGGCAAGCCGCACGGTTTACCTGACCATGCGCAGGCCTTGCACCCTTGACGGCCTTGCCCAGATTTCCTTTCGTCCCTACCTCGAGCCCCCGGAACACCCCTAAGGCCCCTTACACATTCAGGAAACATCTAATTCCACAAAACCAAAGGGTTCAACCCAAAACAAAACAAAAACATATCTTTCCAAAAACCAGGGTCTTGCAGACCCCTTTTCTTTGGATGAGAGGATGATGCATGGTTGAATATTATTAGGTAGAGGAAATCCATCTTTCATGTTATTATGGGATCTGGTATGATGGAATACTATAATTCCTTTTAAAATGATACACATATATAACCAACTATCAAATCTGATAAAAATGGGGTCTTAAACCAATTTCCACATCGTTGTGGTCGTCTATAGATCATAGTTAAATGCTAGATCTAGCATTTATTATTTTTGATTAGATGATCAACAATATATCATTAAACTACCACATGAACGAATACACTACCACATACCTATCTTAGAATGACCTTATACCTCACTCTACTGCACACACAAGTAAATTTTCTGCATCAATAGTATGAAGTGAGGCGATTGACTGCAATCACCAAGCATAGTAGATGTACTTATAACATGATATTCCTATTGGACTTCTGTAATCCACCTTCATGATTTAGAATAATACTCATCATCTTCTTGAGTTCATGTCGAGCCTAGAAGAGTTATAAGGTTGATGTTTGAGATAACTTCACATGAACATAGTTTTACTTTCATGAATTGACATTGAGTGAGACATTAATTCATGTGAACTACTATGCAAGATTGAGGCATTTTAGTTGAGTGAAACATTTAGTGTATGGATGCACTATTTGAAACTGTAGAAGATAAATGAGAATCCTTGGGTTATTTACAAAATATGTGAGGAAATATTTTACTATAGAATAAAATCATATAGGATTTGAATTATAGGTCTAGTGTTTCATGTATTTAATCTAGGATACATAAAGATGTAATAGAAGCATGATTTCATTCATTTATCACCCACATAAAGAAATAAATAATTTGAATCCATTATGGTATTAAAATTAAGGGATAGTTTAGGGATACACTGAGTAAATTAAAAAGAAATAAAATATCTAATAGATATTATCAAGGTGTTTCCATGTATATGGAAATAATTTCTATATTATTTATGAAAAATTTATTTATAATAATAATATTATGAATGAAATTAAATTTTAGTGATGAGAAAATATAAGGCACATTTAAATACATTGAGATCATTTTGATATCTTAATAAAAAAAATTATTGAGGAGAGATGTTGAAAAAAATATAGGATTGAAGAAGATACACCTCAGTATTCAAAGACTAATGAGAATCCAAATATCATTAGATATGGACTGGGTTTCAAGGGAAACAAACCTATTGAATGTATTTTTTGAAGATCATAAATGCCTATATGAGAAAGCCCGATCATACAAGATCATGAAGGAAGATAAATCTATAGAGGTGCTTTTAAATTATGAATCAATATAAAGAAATATGAGATTCTAGCTGGGGTGTATAATTAGTTTCTAAATAGGATCATTCCTAGGGTGTATAACCATTCAAGGAAGAGGTGGAAGGTTATGGTATATAACCAACCAAGGTATAAGAGTTTCTGTTTAGGGTTTAGAACTAGGATCAACCATAGGATTGAATACTTATGTGTATAACTAGTTATGGGCTAATACATTGTAATTAATAAAAATATTATAGTAAAGAATCTATGTTGGGGTGTCTAACCAACATGGAAAGGAGTATATCGTAGTAAAAACCCTTATAAATATCATGTACAATACTCTCTCTTATTATTACTACATATAAATTGAGTATATGATATTATAATGTGCAGGTTAATAATTTTAACAGGTTCAAGAGTTTTAGTTAAAAATGAAAGAATTCAGAAAAGTAATCTATTAATTTACCCCATTTTTATGGTCATCTAGTATATGGATTTATAGTATGGATAACTCCAAAAGGGATCTTTATCAGTGTTACATGAAAAAAATATTATGATGGTGCAAGAAAATTTTAAAAAGTATAAAAGGATTGATAAAATTTTATTTTCATACTCTATAGGATCTATCATGCATTTCATATTGTGTACTCGATCTATTGTCTCTTATGAATTAAGAATAAATCATAGATACCAATCCAATATTGGTGTTAGTATATAGATTATGGTAAAGAACATTGTTAATTATCTAAGAATAATTAAGGATATATTCATCGTATTTGTAGGTGAGTATAATATTTGTGTACAAGGTTACATTGATGAAAGTTTACAATCCAACAAAGATGACATAAGATCACAATTTGGTTTCACGTTTTTCCTAAATGGGGGAGCTTTCAATTAGAGGATTTCCACAAAATCCACCGTATAAGACTCAAAAATAATGGAAGAGTACAACATTGCATTAGATACTGATAGGTAATATATTTGTGTCTGGGTGTTTATTTTTGAACATTGGGTGGTTCCTATAATTATTGGGGAAATCATTTTTAAATGTGAAACCAATGGAATTATTTCTCAGGAAAAGGAACCTAAATCTATAAAAAGGACCAAACAAATCATTCTAATGTACCATGTCATTAGAGAGAAAATTGAGAGGAGTGATGTCGATATCCTTTGGGTAGCTACGGAGGTAAATGTAGTGAGTCCATTGAAGAAACCATTAGCACAACAAAATCATGAAGGTAATTTTGGATCTCTTGTTATAATATAAATGAGATATTGGATGTAATGGTTATAAATTGTATCATGGATTCTAATAAAGGAAATATCTATTTATCATTAATTCATATGTGGAGTAATTTATATGAAATGAATTTTTGAATAATTATATCCCCACAAATTATGAATTTGAGTTTTCCCTGATTAATGTTCACCATAGTGTATTGTGATTTGTCATGACATATTAAGATTTTCACGATCAAAATATTGAACTTGATATAAAGAGTTTAATGTGAGATAAAAATAATAGACTCATGAGATAATAAGTCAAGAATTATTATCTAGAGTGACCCTCTAAAGTATATCACAGGGAATATCATATAATAATTGATATAATTAGTGGTGTATACATATAATGAATCCCAATTTACCCTTCTGGATGAAATACCAAGCATGATAACCTTCATATTTTGATACATTTCCCATGAAATCCTTTATCCATTGCTAATCAGTGTATTGTTGGTTATTTTTCTAATCACATCATCTATTGGAGCATGTATGATGAGTTAAATAAATTTGGACCTTGGATTGAATTAGATCATGGAGATTCAAGTCTATGCTTAGTTGAGTGTCATATGATGTTCCTATCTAAATCGATGTGGTACACGTGATGATATCCTCTACTATATGAATGAAATGTGATTTATTCATTGATCAAGTTAATCTATTTTAGATAATAATGAATTAATGAAATTTGCTATACTAGATTAACCCATTCTATATCTATAGTTCACTTAATCTCATATAAAATGGATTATATATTTTTTACATATGATGTGTAGGTTGAGAATTTTGGTAGACTTGTTCATATGGGCATATGAGTAATCTTGATCGATATCACACCCAAATCTTCTATTTTCCCTAGCACTGAAGTCTTTTTAGAGGCTAATCGTTTCTTGTATATGAGAAATGAGGAATTTATATTTTATTGAAATATTACAAAGTACTATATGGACCCAAAGTTAGGCCTTAGGATATTGATTAATTTTTGATTTTTTTTTCCAAAATGAGGAGAATTTGATAAACCATTTCGAAAATAGTTTGTTTGGATTCTTAAAGAGTTTTAGAGTTTTATAAAAAGTGATAATGGGATTTTAGTGTAATTAGAAGATATTTTGAAATTATATAAAATATGGTATCATATTTTATGATATACTCTGTTTCATAAGTGTTGATATGGAATTGTAGATTCTTTTATCAAAGCATAAAAAAAGTATCGCTCATAGTTTGTGATAAAAAATATATATGTAAAATCAAGATCTTATCTAGTACCACACATTCTAAAAAGTTAACATTAGTCATGTATCAATTGGTTGATTTATTTATGGTTGTACATGAATGATATATTCACTAAAATGCTCAAAGGTTAGATATCCATAAAGGGAATATGTTATTGTGATGTATGTGGACTACCAAGAGTTGTAAACCGATGCTTGAAACCATTAATTTAATAAAGGGATTCTATAAAAAGGGTTTTGACCCTTCACATGGATATATGAGACAATAATAATTCATAGTTGGATGTCTATTACTCTATATTCACTAATTGTCTTCACATAATGTGACTGCACTTCTTTAGTGTCTAGGTGTCCTCTAAAAATGTACTTGGATCCTAGTAGCCTATTGAATCCCTATGAAGGCAAATGTTTATTGACTTTCACTAAGTGATTATGATCATTCAAGCTCCATCAAGATGATCATACATGGAACATACCACTATTTAGGTACACATGTTTTTTCATACTCTTCATTTACATGTTTATTCTATTGATTACTGATCATGATTATTAGTGGTTTGTATTACACTACTATGATTATATGATGATCCTATAAAATGAAATAGGTGGATGATAATTCCATGAAAAATGCATTCTAGGATATTATCATATTATAATATGGGACAATTACATTTTGACAAGAACCCATGTGAGATTAAATCTCTTTAGTGTCAAGAGAGGTCACACAATAGGCTAGTGTGTCATGTTGTAGTGTGTCATTTGTGTGATTTAATTATTGAGGATGGTTGAGGACTAAACTACAAAATGTGGTTTATAGTGTGGTGTGTGACTATTTAGAAATCAATTTCTAGGAATGTGGTATATTTTCTGATGGGATTTATGGATCATGACTTGGTGGTATGGTGCCAAACTATGATGAGGTCATATAGGATTTTGATGTTTAGGATTTAATTTGGGTCTATATGAGATTAAATTTTATGGAAATAAAATATTAACAATATTACACTGGTTAAGTATGATCATTTCATAACCCCATGGGAGTTTTCCTAAATCCAGGTTGAGGAGACACTTAGCACTATGAAGGTGGAAGGAATCACTAGGATTGCCTAAGAAATGGGATTTCAGTTATACCAGAAGCCATGTCCCCACACATTTACCAGATGGGCCATGCCACATAGGTGACCAAGAAGGGTTGTTGTACCATGATCTATATGGTTACGCCACAACACATGACCTAGAAAGTTAAAAAAATTAAATAAATTTATTTAATATTAGTGTTAGTAAATGAGGGTTCAACATTATTTACACTAACAAACTTCTCCCCCTACCCACTCTCTCATTTGTCTCTCTTTTAAGGTGGGTTATCTCTTGTATTTTTAGTGTTTTTTTTAGATGATAGAAAGATTTATGTTTATCACTCCTCTGTGATTCATTATTAACTCCTCTCATTTTTTCATAAAAATATTTTGATCATGTCATTTATTCTTATTTTTAGGGGTTTCTCTAATTTCTTAATTCCATATAGTTGGGACCAATCAATGGATGATATTAAATGGGTAGATTACTGTAGGAAAAAGTTAGTTGGTCTATAAGCTATTCATAAGGATTAACACTATTTTTTTAATATGCGTATAATTTTTAGTCTTAATATCTTTTTATTTTTTTGAACTAAAACTAACTTTAATGATTTATACCTTTTATTTACATTGGAATTGTGTTGTTTTGGCTATGATTAACAAATATATAATTTAATATCTTAATTCTTTTTGCATCCAGGTGGGGAATTCCATGAAAAAACAAAAATGGTAATTATTTGAGGAAACATGAGGGGTGTCCAAAATTAAAATGTAACTGAGCAGGCTAAAATTATATGCCTTAAAAGGATCCCAAATTTGAGAATGTGTGGTAAATGTGGGATAGTGTGGGGTAGACCTAGGTTTGTATGGTTTTAAAATTTGGTTTAGTGTGTTACCCAAGTGGTTGAAACCCCTCCACACATTTGGATTGGGCAATTAGTAACCCCTAGAAAAAAAATAAGTTTAATAATGGGATTTTTATGGTATAAAATAATACCTAAGAGGGCCAATTATACCACTAAGGTCATGATATATGTTGAAATCCCGAAGGTCTTCTTCCCCCCTTCGAACTTATGATATACAACGATATCCTAGTGGGATGTTTATTCCCCCAAGGACTTATGGTATAAAATGATATCTATGAGAGATAATTACCACCACGATGGTTTATAATATATGGTGATATATAGAAGGGTTACTTATCCACTTGGTGGTTGTTGATATATGATTATATTTGGGATAGATTTCTATCCCTAATAAAATAATGATATATAATGATATTGGGGAGGGTCACTTATACCCCTAATGACTAATAATGTATGATGGTATTATGGGCAGGACATATACGACCATTGGTTTTAGCTTTATACAACATTAAAAGACTCCCAAATACTAGTTGAAGCTAGTATAGTTGATCCCATGTTTCACCATATAACCTGCGGATTGATGGTGGTTTATCTTATGATGAATTCAGATATTTTTTGTGGTACGTCAACATGCACACTCTATATGTTGTGTATATTTGGGGGGTACCATTCATTGTTGCTTGCTGAGCCATACGCACACCATTATCTAGTGTCTTGGGTACCCCATAAGGCATAATGTTCATATATTACTACTATATAAAGGTCCCTTTGATTTATGGATGGTCGGTGCAGTTGGGATAGAGCATAGGTGATGTGACATATCCATGGCTTTGAACCACTTTGTGGAAATATCCAATTTTTCAATTTATTATTCCCTTCTGATATTAGTATATATGATTTTCTAATGGGGGATCCTGATTAAATTTATTTGACTTTTATGACATGTATGATGTTCATGTTTTTTTTTCATTATTTGTGGAATTTCTTTTAATTTGATGTGTGTTCCAATTTAGAATTTTTTCATTTTGATGAATGTAATTTTTGTTACTTCTGTTGTTACTTATGGTAACCAGATCTAGGGGTATAGAATCCTCACATTATTATTAAACCCCCACCAGATGTTGGTATCCTCTGGAATATAGGGAGGCATCCTTGAGTATGTAATGACTAGACATGGTCACAATGGAGGTGAACTATGTTGGGGATGTTATATATGGGATAATTGTTTACCTAATAATTTTAAATCAATATTAATATATAAATTAAATATATGAAGTGTCTAAATAAATTTTTTGGTGTTATATGATAGAAATAACATCAATCTCTACTCATGTACTCAATATCATTGGGTATGTTGACAACTTGGAGATATTGAGGTCACCTCATGATCATAACCTAGAAACTAATTTCATTCTTCAATGTTATCTAAAAAGGATCTGACAATTAATTATGAATTATGATAAAAACGATCTTAATAAAATTATAATTAAGATAATAAATATTTAAGGATATATGATTAGTACATAAGAGGTCCATGAAAGAGCACAACAGTACTAGTTCTAGGTGGTAAAAATTCAATCAAAAAGAAATAAATACTTTTTGAAATTTCAATAGAGAATCATCTCGTAACTAATAAATGTCTTTGAAACTGAAGGTAATATTAAAAAATAATGGATGATGTTTACATTTTTTCAAGAATAACTGTAACACCCCAAGCTTCTACGGTACTCTTCTCTTTGAATAATGCAATAGCGTGTGTTGAACGCAACATCAAGTTCTAACACACACCACAACCGATCAAACTAGCCGTTATGAATAGTAATACCTACTTTTTAAAATTTTAGAAATTTTACCTCTCAAAATTGACTTCATTTTTGGATTTTAAGTATCGAATTTAGCTTAAGGTGAAATTTTGGTACTTTTCGGATAACTTTCATATTTTGATGAATAGTGAAAATTACTAAATTTTAATTAAAAAAATCTTTTTTAATCAAAATAATTAATAGTGAAAATTTATGAATTTGAGTGGTTTTAAAGTATATTTAGAATATATTTTTACCATTTAATAAAATTTTGGTAATTTGACATAATTTCACAATTAAACCAAACATAAACAAGTATCAATCTTTTGATAGTTATTATGTCTTAAAACACGCTTTTTGTTTTGACAGCGGAATTAATTTTAAATTAATTTCTGCCACTTATGTGTTTTGAATTTGGAAAAATGGATTCTATATTTGGAATTAGGATGTTCAAATTGTGTAAATAGGTAACTTTTATTTTTAGACATTTTGAATAATTACTTCGGTAAATATTTTATTTACCATGGTTAAAAGGTAAATCCGGTCAATAAGGGTTAAAAATAATATTATAATAATACAAAATTACCATAAAACGTGTTCTAAACTTATTTGTTGATACACGTTCGACCATGGGAATCTTTGGGTCAATTTGGGGACCCCATGGTGCCAATTGTAAGTGATAGGGACACTTTATTTTAATTAAGTTAAAATGAATATAAAACTGACACAAGCATATATCTTTTAGAAAAACAATTTTTACATAGGGTTATATATGTTGGATTTGATACTAAAAATATTTCGTAGAAATATAAAAATATTTCCTACATAATGATAGTTTATTTAGAATTTTTAGACATTAAATAAGTTAATTTATTTATGACACAATGATGATGCAGTAATTACCATAATAGTGAAAAATTAAAATAATTGATTTTAAAAATACCCAAATAAATATAATTTTAGACTTTTAATGAATTAAAATAATTTTCTAGGATAATATCTCATATTAGGATTGATTTAATGTACTTTACTTGAAGTAATAATTCTGTTATTATTTTTACAGAAATCAATTATTGAATAGTATCAAAATTGACATAAAAGAGTTTTTAAAACAAATATTATATTATTAATTGATATAAAATTCCTAAAAATCTGTGGTTCTGCCAAGAGAATATATCATGATAGGTGTATCATTAATGGACCACTTGGGGGGTTTTTGGAGGTATATAGTATGTTTATTAACTATATAATATAGAAATACAATGTGACATGGTAAGTATCAAACTAATTAACTAAGAGTTAAAACTAAAAGATAAGGTTAATATAGTAACCCAAACCTATCTAAATTCTATTGGTTGAGTGGTTTTACACCTATCCCCACCTTAACCTTTAAATAATCCACTTTGGAGCCATTATAAACCGAATAGGAATTTATTATAAAATTATATTTCTAGCTTTTCCAAAGGTGCCCCTCACCCCTCTTATAAAAGGGAACTCTCCCTTCTCATTAACTCACACCTTCAAAGTCTTTTTGTTCTACCAAAATCTGCCCACATACTCTCTAACCTTCCCTAACTTCATCCTAGTGGCCTTACTTTAGTCATAAATGCAACTAAAGGAGCCCTTTTGATCAAATCAAAAGGAAGAACCCGAAGAATATGTCATTTTTTCACCACCCTTTTTCAAGTTCCTTTCTTCTTCAACTTCGTCCTTCTTTGTTTTTACCATTCTAAAATAATATATCCAGTTTCTTATATATACTGTGATGTTATTATAAATATGGTATAACCATATTCAGTATTCTATCCATCCTTTGAATAATATGTCACCATACGTGTGTACGTATGGCTTACCGTCTCCACGTCGTGGTGTAATTGTTATTCAATAAATTATTATTTGGATGGGTATAATAATGATGTGTAACTCATGTAAATAATAAATATAACATGATAATTATTCTTTATATATGTTATACCATCCAATTATATATTATTTTAATATCAAAATAATGATATTGTCGCTCGTGGGTACGTACGGACTACCGTCTCCACGAACGCGATGAGAATCATTTTCCATCGTATCCATTCAAGTATAATTCTCATTTGATGATTAATAATAGTATCTAAGGACTTTATATAATTATTTATATGATTAAGATAAAACCTATCAATTACAAAAACAGCTTACGTAAAAAAACATATAAAAGAAAAAGAGTAAGTTAACACCCGAAACAACGATAATACTAAGATATTATTAACAAATCAATGTTAAAAGATCATATATGATATCATATTAATTTATATGATTCTTGTCTAATTTAATAACAATTATATAACCACTATATAGGAGGTTAACCTACCCCCAACTAAGGAAAAGTACAAGGTAAGGGTTTATTTCGCAATCTCTTCATTATCCGATGTTGTTTATACGAAATAATCTACTAGGATCTCATTGTCATCCACATCCATGTTTCGTAAAAATGTATTTCAAAACATTTTACTATTTACAAGAATATGGGTTAAATTCATTTATACCCTTGTTTGACTTTTTATAAGAGGTTTATAAAGGAATCTTTCCGCCATTTTCCAAACAAGGTGCTTTTAAACCTTTTCGACGGAATTAAGGTAAGAATGTTCTTTTTTAACATATACGGCGGGTGTGGCTATTTTCCGCCATTATAAAATCTTCGAAGATTCCCTTAAAATCTTATAATAATATTTTCAAAGAAAATGTTTTATTTTATAAATATATGACTCTTAAATGATTTCAAAATAAAAAAGATATTTCACTAAAAAGAGTATTGATTTCATCTATGTCAACATCCTTTAATGGATTTTATGATTATTTGAAGTTGATTTATTATGAAACAAAACTTCTATATTGTATTGAAGGTTGTGTGATATGTTTTAATGTGGATGTGTTATTTTTATACCATTCATGGTTTATGGATGAAGTATTTACATTTCGTATGCTAGTTTTAATACGAATGTTTTTGTTATGTTTAAACCATTTCATATGGGAATGCATTGGACTTAAAATGTGACGGGTAGAGCCCTCTTTAGCTCCTCGATGCATCAGTAGGTCTCATGAGACAATCTAGTGTCTTGGAACAGGGCCTTGACAAAATCTTATTTGTAGTCTTGGCATGAGACCTTGGCTCTGTGGTTATGATAGTCTGGCATTATGCATTCCATCATTATGAAAGTGGTTATTGATATTGCATGTGATTATTCTATTAGTAGAATATCCATGTGAATAAGTAAATTGAATTATTTAATTTTATTTGTTCCATACTATGTTGAAGTTCAAGTTTAAAAGGCTTTTGTTTTAGTTATACATTTCCTTAAATGTTTATTCTTATTTTTGAAAGTTTTCGCTATATTGTTGTCCTTACTGGGCATTTGATCTCACCCCTTTTCTATGTTTTATTTTTCCCAGGATGTGAAGAAGTAAATTATGAATGACCTGAAGGGATATTATTAGGGGATAATAGTGTGGACTATGGAGACAATATGTTGTTGTAGTAGTTTTTCACTTTATGATATAATGTAAAACTTTATTAATATATCTAGTGTTTCCAAGGCTACTAAACCAATTGGTCTTTCGATATTTGATCATTCTTGTGATCATAACAATGTTATGTAATAATGCACCGACTCTAGGTAACTGGGATCGGGGTGTTACAGTTGGTATCAGGGGAAGTTTTGTACAAACCTTGGAAGCTAGATTTAGATAAACTCTGATTATAGCACATAGACCTAAGATGAACTTTTAGGATTAGTATAGAAGAACACCCTATAATTTTGGTATTGTAGAGATTTTGTGAGTTTTCCGAGCAATACATCCCTGTCTAGATACAAGCAGGTAGAGGCATATCTGGCACAGAAGTACCTAGGGGTAAAACCCAAAAACACTGCTTTGAGCTAGACTCGAACGGGAATTGATGCACGACAACGACCCTTGCTGCACTCTTGGTTACAACACTCCCAGGGGATATTCTTAGGATAACTATAATTTTCTTTAAAAATAATTATGAAAGGATTATGAGTATATACTTCCTCAAAGAAAACATTTTTATTATTATGGATTATATCCATAAATAGTTCAATTTATGTTAAGTGTTTTATAAGTTTGGAATTATGTATTTTGATTCATAAACTGATCTAGTTTATGCCATTGTTTAGAAATGGCACCTAGTGGAAGAAATGGAAACCGTATCAATGCACGCACTCCATGTAGGTATTTCCCTCATGCTCAAGATAATTATAGTGGAGATGGTGACGCAACTGGTGTTGATCAGCTAATCACCATATTGGGAAAACTCACCCAAGTTATGAATAATAACCTTACCTGTATGGAGCACCCTGATCTGCAGCATGGAGGATCAATGTTAGATTGATTCATTAGGCAAAAACCACCAAAGTTCAATGGGAGTACAAATCCCTTAGTAGCTGAGCAATGGATAAATTCCCTAGAGAAAATATTTCAGGCTTTGGGGAGTAGTGAAAGGGAAAAAGTTATCATGGAAGTTTACCGCCTCACTGGAGATGCTGATCAATGGTGGTCATTGATTCAAAACACGAAGGAAGATGATGAAGTATCAAATATGGAATGGAGGGAGTTCAAAGATCTGTTTTTAGAAAAATACATTCCTCAAGACCATCAAGCAGATATGGAAAGGCAATTTCGGAGTCTGAGACAAAAGGAGGATGAGAATGTTGCAAAGTATGAGGCTAACATTACAAGGTTAGAAAGGTATGCTAGAGATTATATACGTAACCCAAGAAGTAAGAATGATCATTTCTTTGATGGGTTAAAACCATTTCTCCGTCGAGTATTATTTTCACAATCCTTCTTGTCGTACAAAGACATTGTCTCATGTGGTATCAAAACAGAAAAGGAATTCTCTAAGTCTTATGACTTTAAAGCAAAGAAAGAGAAGAAGAGATCTGCTGATCAATCTGGGAATGGAAATAAGGGGAAGAAGGGAAAGGTTGAATATCTATCCTGTGGTAAATGTGGGAAGAAACACCCCGGTACTTTCTTGAAGGGAATGGGCGTCTGTTACAAGTGTGGTGAAAAAGGACACAAAGATTGTGAATGAAAAGGGAAGAAGGAAGCTACCAATGTTCAATGCTACAATTGAAGGGATATGTGACATTATTCAAATTAATTTCCTAATCTTCAGGGGAACTTACCTCAGAAAAGGCCAAGGGATCAAGGCCAAGATTATGTTATCACTACTACTGAGGTAGAAGCTCCAAAAGACGTGGTGGCAGGTAATTTAATGGTTTCCTCAAGTTTAGAAAATGCATTATTTGATTCTGGATCATCCCATTGTTTCATATCTTCCCAGTTTTCTAAGAAAATTAGATATTTCCAATTTGGTTTAACAAGGGAGTTGTCGGTTAAAACCCCTAAGGGAAGTATCATTGCAACAAAGTTTTTTGAATCGTTCCCCATTAGAGCACATAAATGTTCTTTATCTGTTGATCTCATCATCATACCTATGATTGAGTTTGATATAATCCTCTGTATGGATTGTCTTTCAGACTATGATGTGAAGATTTGTTGTAATAAGAAAGAGGTTACAATTTTTGATGATGATGATAAGAAACACCTTCTCTTTAGAGTAGAATTGTCACCACCTAATTCTTATCTAGATCCACCCCCAGTAGCTCAACTAAATTCAATTATTGGGGAGTAAGAGAATGAAATGATTGAGGGTGAGGAAAGGAATGTCCAAATAGAAGATGTACCTGTTGTGAAATAATATGTAGATGTATTTCCGGATGATTTACCTGGACATCCTCCAGAATGAGAAGTTGAGTTTTCTATTGATTTAATTCAAGGATCAAGGCCTATATCGAAGACCCCTTATAGAATGGCCATTGTAGAATTATTTGAACTAAAGAAACAACTAGATGAATTGAGTAATAAGGGATTTATTCGCCATAGTGTTTCTCCATGGGGAGCCCCTTTTCTTTTTGTTAAAAATAAAGATGGATCTATGAGGTTATGTATCGATTATAGGGAGATCAATGCTATAACAACAACGAACAAGTATCCCCTACCTCGTATTGATGATTTATTTGACCAACTGCATGGAGCTCAATACTTTTCAAAGATTGACCTTCGATCTGGATACCATCAGTTGTGTGTGAAGAAGGAAGTCATTCCGAAGAAATCATTTCAAACCAGGTACGGGCATTATGAGTTTACAGTAATGCATTTTGGATTGACTAATGTACCCTCTGTATTCATGGATCTGATGAATAGAGTTTTCAAGTAATATCTCGATGAATTTGTGGTGGTATTTATTGATGATATATTGGTATACTCTAAAAGAAATGAAGATCATGAACGTCACTTGTGCATTATCCTGAAGACTCTGAGAAGACATGAATTATATGGGAAGTTTAGCAAGTGTGAATTATGGCTTCATGAGATTTCTTTTCTTTGCCATATTGTCTCTAAAGATGGAATCTCTGTTTATATTTCTAAGACCAAGGAAATCCAAGAATGGCCAGCACCTACGAGTATAACTGAGGTATGCAGTTTTATTGGTTTGGTAGGTTATTATCAACATTTCGTCCAGAATTTTTCCCGATTGGCAAACCCATTAACGAAGCTCACACGTAAAGGGGTTAAATTTGTTTGGAAAAAAGAGTGTAAATAATGTTTCAAATAACTAAAGAGAAGATTAGTCAATGCTCTTATATTTACTCTACCATCGAGGAATGATGGGTTCGTTATTTATAGTGATGAATCGAAGAAAGGACTTGGTTGTGTCCTTATGCCGAATGATAGGGTTATTGCCTATGTATCACGACAGTTGAAAATTCATGAGCAAAACTATCCTAATCACGATCTTGAGTTAGCAGCTGTGATCTTTGCTTTGAAGATATGGAGGCACTACCACTATTTTGAAAAATGTGATATTTATACTGATCACAAGAGTTTGAAGTATATTTTCTCACAAAAAGAACTCAACATGAGGAAAAGGAGATGGCTTGAATTACTCAAGGATTATGATTGTACGATACACTACCACCCGGGGAAAGAAAACAAGGTGGAAGATGATTTGAGCAGAAATGATCATCTAGTTTTGAACAATATGGGAATTGAAAGGGATCCAATTTTCATGGATCTAGTGAATATGGACATGGGAATAACCAGGGAAGGTGAAACATCAATTCTTTTTCAAATGGTTTCCAAACCATCATTACTAGAAAGGTTGAAGAGTTCTCATACCGATGATGAAGAATTTAAAAAGAATATTAAAGTTGTGAATGATGGGATATTGAGATACTTTGTGTATGAAGATGGAATTTTGAAATTTGGGAAGAGAATTTGTGTTCCCGATATACCTGATCTAAAAAGGGAATTGCTGGATGATGCTCATAGTTCCAATTTCTCTATACACCTTGGGAGAAAAAAAATGTATAGAGATTTGAAGGAACATTTTTGGTGGGACAACATGAAGAGGGAGATTGCTGATTTTTTGTCAAGATGTATAGTTAGTCAACAAGTGAAAGCTGGAAGGCAACAGCCTGGAGGAGTCATGCAACCTCTTCCCATACCAGAGTGGAAATGGGACAATATTACGTTGGACTTTGTCATTGGGCTACCAAAGACTCCTAGAAGGAACGATGGAATATGGTTCATTGTTGATCGTCTTACCAAGTCATCACATTTTTTTTCTATAAGAGAAGATCTACCACTGGAACGTCTAGCAAGTCTATATATGAATGAAGTTGTGAGACTTCATGGAGTACCCCTATCGATTGTTTCGGATCGTGATCCCCGTTTTACTTCAAGATTCTGGAAAAGTCTTCCGAAAGCCTTGGATACTGAACTTCATTTGAGCACTGCCTACCACCCTCAAAGAGATGGACAATCGGAACGAACTATTCAAACCTTAGAAGACATGTTGAGATCCTGATCACTTTACTTTAAGGGTATGTTGGATCAATATTTACCTCTGGTAGAATTTTCCTATAAAAATAGCTTCTATTCGAGTATTCATATGGCACCATATGAATCGTTATACAGAAAGAGATGTCGCACACCAACCTGTTGGGATGAAGTTGGTGAATGAAAACTTGTAGGCCCAGAACTGGTGGAAGAAACGATGGAAAAGGTGAAGTTAATCCAAAACCATATCAAAGAATCTCAAAGTAGGCAGAAGAGCTATGTTGATAATCGAAGAAAGGATTAGGAATTTCAAGTCGGTGATCATGTTTTCTTGAAGGTATCTCCATGGAAGGGAGTCATACATTTTCGTAAGAAAGGTAAATTGATTCCTAGGTACATCGTACCTTTCAAAATTCTAGAACGAATTGGGGCTGTAGCTTACCTATTGGCAATGCCGCCAAGTCTCTCCAAAGTTCATGATGTGTTTCACGTATCTCTATTGAGGAAATACATGCCTGACCCAACACATGTACTCACCTATGAGGAATTAGAACTAGAACCCGATCTGTCATATTGAGAAGAGCTCTTCAGGATTCTTGATATGAGAGAACAAGTACTGAGAAACCGGATGATGCGTCTGGTAAATGTTTTGTAGAGAAACCATAAGATGGAAGAAGCAACATGGGAAACCGAGAAACTTATGATCAAGAACCACCCGAGTATTTTCATGCGGTAGTATTCTAGAAATTTCTAGTGCGAAATTATTTGAAGGAGGGGAGAATGTAACACCCCAAGCTTCTACGGTACGCTTCTCTTTGAATAATGCAATAGCGCGTGTTGTACGCAACATCGTGTTCTAACACACACCACAACCGATCAAACTAGCCATTATGAATAGCAATACCTACTTTTTAAAATTTTAGAAATTTTACGTCTCAAAATGGACTTCATTTTTAGATTCGGAGTATCGAATTTAGCCTAAGGTGAAATTTTGGTACTTTTCGGATAACTTTCATATTTTGATGAATAGTGAAAATTACTAAATTTTAATTAAAAACAACTTTTTTAATCAAAATAATTAATAGTGATAAATTATGAATTTGAGTGGTTCTAAAGTATATTTAGAATATATTTTTACCATTTAATACAATTTTGGTCATTGGACGTAATTTCACAATTAAACCAAACATAAACAAGTATCAATCTTTTAATAGTAATTATGTCTTAAAAACACGCTTTTTTGTTTTGACAGCGGGAAATAATTTTAAATTAATTTCTGCCACTTCTGTGTTTTGAATTTGGAAAAATTTATTCCATATTTGGAATCAAGATGTTCAAATTGTGTAAATAGGTAAATTCTATTTTTAGACATTTTGAATAATTACTTCGGTAAATATTTTGTTTACCATGGTTAAAGGGTAAATCCGGTAAATAAGGGTTAAAAAATAATATTATAATAATAAAAAATTACCCTAAAACGTGTCCTAACCTTATTGGTTGATACATGTTAGACCATTAGAATTTTTGGGTCAATTTGGGGACCCCATGGTGCCACTTGTAAGTGATAGGGACACTTTATTTTAATTAAGTTAAAATGAATATAAAAATGACACAAGCATATATCTTTTACAAACACAATTTTTAAATAGGGTTATATATGTTGGATTTTCGACTATAAATATTTCTTAGAAAGATAAAAATATTTACTACATAATTAAATTTTATTTATAATTTTTAGACATTAAATAAGTTAATTGTTTTATGACACAATGATGATGCAGTAATTACCAGAATAGTGAAAAATTAAAATAATTTATATTATAAATACCCAAATAAATATAATTTGAGACTTTTAATGAATTAAACTAATTTTATAGGATAATATGGCATATTAGGATTAATTTAATGGATTTATTTGAAGTAATAATTCTATTATGAGTTTTACAAAAATCAATATTGAATAGTGTCAAAATTGACATAAAAGAGTTTTTAAAACAAATATTATATTATTAATTAATATAAAATTTATAAAAATATATGGTTTGTCCAAGAGACTTATATAATGATAGGTGTATCATTAATAGACCCCTTGGGGGTCTCTTGGAGGTATATAGTAAGTTAATTAACTATATAATATAAAAATACAAAGTGACATGGTAAGTGTCAAAGTAATTAACTAAGAGTTAAAACTAAAATTTAAGGTTAATATAGTTACCCAAACCAGTTAATTAGCCAATAAAAACACATATTTTGATTACATTTTAATTGTATTAAATTTTTATTTTTGATCATATGGGCCTGAGTTAGTGGATTTTAATTTCGAACATCCATTCTCTTCATTTGTGCACTCCATGCCTAATATGCACCAATTTAGGCCCAATGTTTAATCTGATTTCAAAGAATATAATTATCCATATTTTAATTTTATATTTTTGGAAAAGTATATAAACTTAAATATGAAAATTTTTCATTCAGGGATCAGTGGAGGATTCATAAAGGATGATAAGTATTTTTGGCGAAGAAAGGAAACAATTCTGGAGAAGGCAGATTGGATATCATCCCACTGATCGGACTTTGGGGCCCACAATACAGGGCCAATGAAGCCCAAACGTTATAGGATACTAGAAGACATATAGGGGACACATAATGCTTCTGGATCTAGTGATAATTCGTCCTCAATGGGGGTGAGTAAGGCAGCCCAAGTTGAAGATTTAATTTTGGGCCAGATTCTGTGGCCCAGAAAAATAGACCACTATTTCAATCATATCTCCCTAACCACAACGTATTTGGGGATTAAATTTTACAGTATGTTAGGGAACATCCGGATCTTCAGTTAAGTCCTCTAGGTCCCACTCATAGGCGGCCTTATAGAAGGTCCTTTATGCGCGTATTTCTGGTGGATGCAAGCTGGCTGCAACTTCGGGGCAAGAAGTGGAAAAGTCTCTAATCATTAATGTTCCACCCACCTTTCCCCAACATAATTAATTAAAGAAACATGGGGTTTTGAGGGATCGTCCAAGGCTTCATTTGTTCTTATTTAAGGTAGTATTGGTGGTGGATTTAGGGATCTTGGATGCTTTGTTTCATTGTAATGTTTTGCTGTCCATTTGATGTTGTAATCGTTCTTCATTCTCATGTAAGTTATTTGAATCACATTAGTTCTTAATAAAAGTTCTTCATTTCATCTTTCTCTTTTCTTCTTATTATCACTTTAATACCATTGCTTTAAGGTGTGAATTTATTCACACCAGCACTTGTGAATTTATTCACACAACGGTGGAGTGATCGTTCCATTGTTTTATTTTTCTTCTCCAATTCCGCTTCTTTAAGTCGCCTTCCCGCTTCCATTTATTTAATAGTATAAATGGAGGGATAACCCCTTATGGGTTGGTCCTAGGGAGTTTAATGGGGATGATTGGATGTTATTTTATGATTTAAATTTCTTTAATCATATAATTACTTTAAGATTTCCATTTGATGATTTATTTTCTTCTTCGTCTTCGCCAACTTTAACAATGACACATTTCAAGTGCTAGTGCGATCCAATTCCTTGGAGTGATCATTAAATTGATCCTACAAGTGCATTATTGATTATCCTTGTAATTTTGTAGGGATTAAATTGGTGAATGATGTTGAGGAATTATATCATTTTTTGGAAACATCTTGAATTAGTGAAACGAACGTTATAAGAAAATAAATGCATCCAATCTAACCCTAGTAACAACTTAGGATCAAGTCATATCCATTAATTGTTTTATACTATGTAATTGTATTTTTTTAATTAATTTTCTTTAGTTTAAATCAGTAGTTATTAAAATCAAATCAATCCAAATAGTTGGCCACTCCATAGCCAAATCCTTCCAAAACCAGAGTGTCTCTCTGTTTCTTCTTCGGTCCCTGTGGATTCAACCCCTAACTGTACTACAATGACCGCATACCTGTAGGGTAAATTTGGGTACAACCAAATTTTGGTGCCGTTTTCGGGGACCCAAGTAAGTTATCTTAGACACTATCATCCTTTTCTCACCCCACATTCTCTATTCTCACCCCCATCTCTCTTATCTTTACCCTTTTCTGTTTTTGCGTGTTCTGAAAATCTAGGATCCAACTTCCTATCTTGTCCAAGGGAGTATCTTCAAAATTACCATGTCACAAACTCATGCTGGAATCAAATGGAAAATAAATATTTGGAAGCACATAAATTAGAAATTTTCTTTGATCAACCTTTGATTAATTACCACACACCTGCGGACATGTACAATCATTGGGATAATGAATATTCAAAGGATAAATTTCCAGCCCTCTCAAGGATGGTTGAGGAGATCAATCTTGGGGATGTACATGATGTTCAAACTTATAAAAATTATATTCCTCAAACACTGATTGAACAATTGTGTAATAAAATGGAGATAATGAATTCTGAGTTATCATCTTTGAGATTAGAACAACAATGCATTAATACTTACGAGGAACTCATCCCTACACCAACTGTACCTTCTAAAACCTTATGTAGAGTGTCTAGTTTCCCAAAAACCACTCATGAATTTATTAAAGAACCAACATTTGGATTTGGGGTAGGGGAATTGAATCAAAAAATTGATGGAGGGTCTTTAAATGAGGAGGAAATTGATTTTTTGGTTTCAAATGAGAAGAATTTGACATCGTGGATTGAGTCTCCTATGTATAACTCTATTGATGATTTTTCAAAAACATCAATCACTGAACCATTGAGAGAAATTAAAAACCATGAGTCCATACCCATTCCTAACATTGATATTTCCAATTTTTAGGTTGAATCTTCTATTCAAAAGGAACCAATTTTGTTGAGAAATTTGAAAAATGAAACTGAGTTGGATTCAAAATCTCAACCCGTGTCAGATTGTCTTATCCATACCGAGCTCAAAATCATTGTCCTTCCTTACCCTCTCAAGTATCCCTTTATAGGGTATAATCATGACCCTTAAATTGGAATTCATTCTTCTCTTGAAATAAATAATTTTGGAATGATCAATGATGTATTTGGAAAGACTATAGTGGAAACTCGATCAACCATTTCTTACATTCCTTGGATTTTCCCATTAATTTTAGAAAATAGGATTGTTCATGAATCAAATTCCAATTATTCTTACCAAACACAATGGATACGAATTCTCAATCATGTTGAAGTGGAGAAAGATGAGGTCATAAAAAATTTTAATGTTGGAATTGGATAAGTGGGGGGGGGGTTCAAGTTGAGCTAAAGACGTTAAATTAAGCACTACACGAGAGGCAACCTGTGGTTATCAAGTTTCCAATAATTTTTTTTAATAAACTTTATATTTCAAATAGGATTAGTGGATCATGTTGATGTAATTTTATTCTATCTTATACTATTGACATGTTCTTCTTTTATGAGTATGGATGGGTAAGAAAGGGGAGAACCGTATTCATCAGTGTCACGCGGTGTGATCCCTGAGTAATACCTTCCCCAGAAACTTAAGATATGACAATGTATCATCAGTTTATTTTATTTTATTTTATATTTTTTAGGTATTTTTTTTAAAAAAAATAGATTGTTGACATGTTCTTCTTTTATGAGTAAGGATGAGTATGAAAAGGGAGCACCGTATTCATCCATGTCACGCGGTGTGATCCCTGAGTAATACCTTACCCAAACATTTAAGAGAAGACAATGTATCATCATTTTATGTTATTTGTACCTTTTTTTAGTTTAAAAAAATACGAAATATATATATATATATATATTAAAAAAATTAAAGACATGTCATAGGTCATTGGGAAAAGATGGTTACAACAGTCCAAGCAATTGGGAGACAAACCAGAACTGAAGGGAGACATGGGAATGAATTTTCAACATCAACCACCAGGTGACTTCATTCCATAATTTTCATTTTCAATGTCTTCGTTCAACTTCTATCCTACCCCTTCTATGTTTCAATTCTTTAAACACTGGGGACAGTGTTATTCTAAGTTGGGGGGGGGATGAAAATCTGTGGAAGGAAAAATTTCATTAACCTTGAACATGATAACACACATTCCAAACTCTGAAATTGGATATCAAATAATTTTGCATGCCTTGATTCTGATTTAAATGCAAGTTTATGTTCATGTGCATAGTTATTGGAAAGTGCGGTTGTCTGATGTGATTTTTCACTGTTATATTTTCATCCATTTAATAAAAAAACAAAATGCACATCCTCTAGATTGTGGGGTTTTAGATTGAGTTATTGGGGACCCATAATAAATAGCATTGGATTGGCGATCATTTTAAATTTAACACGAGTATTCAAAACAAAATTGCGCGTAGAGCAATGAATTGACCTAATGTGTTTCTTTCGGCACTTGGGGATCGTGACTCCATAGTTGTCTGGCCCAGAGTTGGGAATTTTATCTCTATTTTTGGTAATTTGAATTTGTTTTTGATTGAGTTAACTCGAGATGATGCCCGAGTATGTGAGCTTCACTTGGTTCCCTAAGGACATTGAGCCTGGGAGTCATCGGCAAAGTCTTGCTACATGGGTTGACTAGATTGGGTTCAATTTAAATTACCATGGGGAAATTGAAAAAAAACAAAAAAAAAGAAAATAAAAAATTAGTACTCATCTTATTATTAAAATTTTATTTCTCCTATCACTTCCATCTTTTCTCCCTCGAATGAAAATGAACCCCCATGTCTATTGTGACACACAACACTTCATCATGCTTAAATGAATTTGGATGAAATATGGCAATGAATTTGAACAATGTAATGGGCTTGGGATTGAGATATGCTTATGGAAATTGGTTGTTTTAAATTCTTTTTATGGGTTTCATAATTGTTTGGTATGTGATCTTTGGGCGAGAAATGTGTATTAATATGTTTTTGGAAAAGGTCATTTGAATTTCATTTTTGTGAGATATATTTTTCTCGGGACTAGAAAACCTCAAGTTGGGGGGTGTTATTATCCAATAAAAACACATATTTTGATTACATTTTAATGGTATTAAATGTTTATTTTTTATCTTATGGGCCTGAGTTAGTGGATTTTAATTTTGAACATCCATTCTCTTCATTTGTGCACTCCATGCCTAATATGCACCAATTTAGACCCAATGTTTCATCTGATTTCAAAGAATGTAATTATCCATATTTTAATTTGATATTTTTTTAAATGGATGTAAACTTAAATATGAAAATTTTTCATTCAGGGATCAATGGAGGATTCATAAATGATGATGATGATTTTTGGCGAAGAAAGAAAACAATTCTGGAGAAGGAAGATTGGATATCATCCCACTGATCAGACTGTGGGGTCCACAATACAGTCCCAATGAAGCCCAAAATTTATAGGAGACTAGAAGAAATATAAGGGAACAAACCATTACTCTTAATCTAGTGAAAATTCGTCTTCAATAGTGGTGATTAAGGCTGCCCAAGTTGAATATTTAATTTTGGGCCAGATTCCTCGTCCCAGAAAAAAGCCCAATATTTCAATCATATCTCCTGAACCACAACGTATGTTGGGCTAAAGTTTTACTGGATGTTATAGGACATCCTGGGATTCATTTAATTATTCTAGGGACCACTCAAATTTGGCCTTCGAGAAGGTCCTTTAGGTGCTTCATTTTGGTGGATGCAAGCTGGCTGCAACTTCGGGGCAAGAAGTGGAAAAGTCTCTCATCATTAATGTTCCACCCACCTTTCACCAACATAATTAATTAAAGGAACATGGGATGTTGGGGGCTCGGCCAAGGCTTCAATGTTTATTATTTAAGGCAGTAGTGGTGGTGGATTTTGGGATCTTGGATGCTTTGTTTCATTGTAATGTTTTCCTGTCCATTTGATGTTGTAATCGTTCTTCATTCTCATGTAACCTATTTGAATCACATCAGTTCTTAATAAAAGTTCTTCATTTAATATTTTTCTTTTCTTCTTCTTATCACTTTGATACCTTTTCCTTAAGGTGTTAATTTATTCACACCAGCACTTGTGAATTTATTCACACAACGGTGGAGTGATCGTTTCATTGTTTTATTTTTCTTCTCCAATTCCGCTTCTTTAAGTAGACTTCCCGCTTCCATTTATTTAATAGTATAAATGGAGGGCTAACCCCTTATAGGTTGGTCCTAGGGAGTTTCATGGGGATTACTGTATGTTATTTTATGATTTAAATTTCTTTCATCATTTCATTACTTTAAGATTTCCATTTGATAATTTATTTTCTTCTTCGTGTTCGCCAACTTTAACAATGACACATTTCGAGTGCTAGTGTGATCCAATTCCTTGGAGTGATCATTAAATTGATCCTACAAGTGCATTAGTGATTAGCCTTGTAATGGTGTAGGGATTAAATTGGTGAATTATGTTGAGTAATTATATCATTTTTTGGATACATCTTGAATTAGTGAAACGAAAGTTATAAGAAAATAAATGCATCCAATCTAACCCTAGTAACAACTTAGGATCAACTCATCTCCATTAATTGTTTTATACTAAGTAATTGTATGTTTTAATTTATTTTATTTAGTTTAAACCATTAGTTATTAAAATCAAATCAATCCAAATAGTTGGCCACTCCATAGCCAAATCCTTCCAAAACCAAAGTGTCTCTAGGTTTCTTCTTCAGTCCCTGTGGATTCAACCCCTACCTATACTACAATGACCGCATACCTGTAGGGTAAATTTGGGCGCAACCACCTATCTAAATTATATTGATTGAGTGGTTTTCAACCTATCGCCACCTTAAACATTAAATAATCCACATTGGATCCATTTGAAACCTAATATGAATTTATTATAAAATAATATTTCTAGCTTCTCCAAAGATGCCCCTCACCCCTATTATAAAAGGGCACTCTCCCTTATCATTATCTCACACCTTAAAAGACTTTTGGTTCATCCAACCTCTACCCAAATACTCTCTCAAGTTCCCTCAATTCATCTTAGAGGCGTTCCTATAGTCAAAAATACAACTTAAGGAGCCCTTTTGATCAAATCAAAAGGAAGAACTCGAAGAAGATGTAATGTTTTCACGACCCCTTTTCAAGTTCCTTTCTTCTTCCACTTCTTCCTTCTTTGTTATTACCATTATAAAATAATAACTCCATAATCATATATATAATGTGATGTTATTATAAATATGTTATAACCATATTCAGTATTCTATCCATCCTTTGAATAACATGTCACCATACATGCGTACGTACGTCTTACCGTCTCCACGTCATGGTGTAATTGTTATTCAATAATTTATTATTTGGATGGGTATAATAATGATGTGTAAATCATGTAAATAATAAATATAACATGATAATGATTATATATATATGTTATAACATCCAATTATATATTATTTTAATATCAAAATAATGATATTGTCGCTCGTGCTTACGTACGGACTACCGACTCCACGAACACGATGAGAATCATTTTCCATCGTATCCATTAAAGTATAATTCTCATTTGATGATTAATAATAGTATCTGAGGACTTGATATAATTATGTATATGATTAAGATACAACCTATCCATTACAAACACAGCTTACGTAACAAAACATATAAAAGAAATCGAGTAAGTTAACACCCGAAACAATGATAATACTAAGATATTATTAACAAATCAATGTTAAAAGATAATATGTGATATCATGTTAATATAAATGATTCTTGTATAATTTAATAACGATTATTTAACCATTATACAGGAGGTTAACCTACCCCCAACCAAGGAAAAATACAAGTTAAGGGTTTATTTCACAATCTCTTCCTTATCTGAGGTTGTTTATACGTAATAATCTACTGGGATCTCTTTATCATCCACATCCATTTTTCTTAAAAATGTATTTCAAAACATTTTTACTATTTACAAGAATAGGGGTTGAAGTCATTTATACCCTTGTTTGACTTTTTATAAGAGGTTTTTAATGGAATCTTTCCATCATTTTCCAAACAAGATGCTTTTAAACCTTTTCGACATAATTAAAGTAAGAATGTTTTTTTAACTTATACGGCAGGTGTGGATATTTTCCACCGTTATAAAATCTTCCAAGCTTCCCTTACAATATTATAAGAATATTTTCAAAGAAAATGTTTTATTTCAGAAATATATGACTCTTAAATGATTTCAAAATAAAAAAGAGATATTTCTCTAAAAAGAGTTTTGATTTCATCTATGTCAACATCCTTTGATGGATTTTACGCTTATTTAAAGTTGATTTATTATGAAACAAAACTTCTATATTGTATTGAAGGTTTTGTGATATGTTTGACTGTGGATGTTTTATTTTTATACCATTCACGGTTTATGGATGAATTATTTACATTTCGTATTATAGTTTTAATATGAATGTTTATGTTATGTTTAAAACTTTTCATATGGGAATGCATTGGACTTAATATGTGACAGGTGGAGCCCGCTGTAGCTTCTTGATGCATCGGTAGGTCGAATGAGACAAACTAGTGTCTTGGCACAAGGCCTTGACAAAATCGTATTTTTAGTCTTGGAACGAGGCCTTGGATATGTGGTTATGATAGTCTAGCATTATGCATTCCATCATTATGAAAGTGGTTATTGATATTGCATGTGATTATTTGATTAGTAGAATATCTATGTGAATAAGTAAATGGCATTATTTCATTTTATTTTTTCCATACTATGATGAAGTTCAAGTTTAAAAGGCTTTTGTTTTAGTTATACATTGCCTTAAATGTTTATTCTTATTTATGAATGTTTCCGCTATATTGTTATCCTTAATGGGAATTTGAGCTCACCCCTTTTCTATGTTTTATTTTTTCCTGGATGTGAAGAATTAAATTATGAATGACCTGCAGGGATATTATAAGGAGATAATAGTATGGACTATGGAGAAAGTATTTTGTTGTAGTATTTTTTCACTTTATGATGTAATGTAAAACATTATGAATATATCTAGTGTTTCCAAGGTTACTAAACCAATCAGTCTTTAGAGATTTGATCTTTCTTGTGATCATGCCAATGTTATGTAATAATGCACCGAATCTGGGAAATTGGGGTCGGGACATTACACTAACCACCAGAGAAGGAATTTTATACTGTACCTAAATGGTTTAAAGAAGCTCTATTGATAGAACATGATAACCATGATTCTATATAAATCAATTATTAGTTTTTGAAAAATGTATATGATACCTACCATATGTTTGTGAGCATTGATAATTTATAAGTGTTTTTTATTGACTGAGATTTTATGATAGATGATTTATGTTTCCATACCGATAATAGAGAAAGGAGTTTCCAAGCTAATACTTAGATGAAAGAAAGAATCCAATTCTAGGATAAATTTTAATAAATGATGGGTATTTTGGATATTTTATGTTTCACTTGTATACTAGTAGATGATTTTATACAATGGTTTTTAATGTATAGGTGATATGATTGTTTTTTTATACATGGTTTATTATTAATTTCATTCTATAATAAGTTTTGAAAATAATGTAAGTAAAAATGAGTTTTAACTTGGATAATGTGTTTTTAAATGTATTTTTTTAAATATGAGGAACATGTTTCCACCACAATCAGTGACATATTTTAAATAATAAAATATTATTTTGAGAAAAATACTCTATACATATAAAATAGTAGATAAGATATGGTGTTCAATAGTTTATTTATAAAATATTCTCACTCTAAGGAAATAAGTTTTATATATTAAACAAAAAATAGTTTGTTCATATTAGTATGATATTATAAAGGAATATATTTTTAATAGTATTGTGGGAGTCTTTTTTGAATTTAGAGAAGTTCAAAGATATCAAATAAAATATTATTTCAACCAGTATTGAAATTGAGTACCACTCAATATCGTAAAAGAGTTTAGGGTTTGATGGTAAAGAGAAATTTAAATAATTACATTTATTTACAATAAATAAGTGATTATCTCTTTATATTATATTGGAGTTTAGGATATATTGGTAATTAAATAATGTAAAGTGTTACATTAGTTACTAAAAATAATCTTAGAGAATATTTTGATGAAACAATTATAATAATGATGATGATAATGAGTATATATTATGTTTTAAGTAGACAAACAATTATTAAAATCATAAAATTGGAAATTTTGAAGAAAATAACTTTGAATATTATGTTAAAGAAGTTTAAATTTAGGAATTTTATTCATGAGTATCACTATTATTTATACTAGATTTGTTTATATAAGTTACTAACAAAAGGAGTATAGTTGGAGGGTTTTTATCAATATGGTCACATATTCAATTTAGAATAATTACATAGAGATGAAATGAATTTAACAAAACCCTAAAAGTATACAAAACATAAGGATAATATAGTGTTCTATCATTTGGTATATGATTTTATGGGAAATTATATGTGATTTTTTAATGTTCTTGAATAATTTCATGGTTATAAAATATATAATGTTAATACAAAAGAAACTCTCCATTTTTCATGTTGTATGCATATATTAGGTGAGTTAACCTCCCAAAGTATTAAATTAAGTGTTTTTAACCAAATTTCACCATAGAGTATTATAGGTTATGATGAAATGTTACTGTTGACTTGATTAGGATTCTTGTATCGAGATCCAAAATATGGTAACGAAGCACAAAACCATTTTTGTGCACCAAATGACACCCTAAGTATATACTACCACTAAATTAGGGGCAAGAACATTTATTAAAAAATAGAAAAAACACACAAGACCCTTTTTAGTGAAAAGGTGAACCCATCTAAATAGATGTCCCAATGTGCCATATAGATCCTATGTATATACTATATAGAGTTTCATGTAGTATATATTTTGTATACTATGGGTAAATGTTTCATATTTTGATTTTCCATTTCCTACTTTTAGTGAGATACCTAGCTTTAGAACATTAATACTTTGAAACTATTCTAATGTAAGCCTTGAAGCTTAGATAATCAATGCATGGTTGGGTATGTGGCTAACCGTGTCATCAGTTAGGACATAACCTAGAGGCGGTTTTTACTCTTGTTTGATGAGTATTACATATGGACCCTCAATTAATATATACTAAGGAACTGTATTTCCTTATGTATATAAATCATGGGATGTGATTATCTATTGTATGGGGAGGGGGTATGTGACATTCTCATCCATAAGGATTAATGATATGTGATGTATTCATCAACCTTGTCAATATATAATTTCATAACCAAGAACATATGAGTAGACTATCTGGGACTGGCATACTATGTTTTTCATGTTTAGTTGATTCCTTAGATACATGGATGATAGGAAAATGTGTACGTGTATATGGTTTTGGTGGTTAAAAAACATATAGAGATACACGTGTTCAATTTAAATCATAAGAAATACCTTTATATATTGAGTAGAATTAATTCTTTACTAGAGTTATCTATATGTATACATAAATGGATTCATGAATTCGAAAAAAATTTCAATGCTACAAACACCCATGGTGTTATACTTTTTGGTTTTTGGAATAAGTATTATGTTTATCAAACATTAGCAGATACCCTAAAATTGTTTGGGAGGATATATAAAAGAATTTATGGATTAATATTTACCATGTATTTCAAATTTGTTGATACATAGTGAATTCATGATATAGTTTCCAAAATGAATTTTGTATATAGTTTCATAGGTCATTACATGTGATGTAACATAGGGTAAATGTTTCTAATTCAAAGAGATTTTAATGAAAGTAAAATATTAATGAATTTCTATACTAAAGGAATCAACATAATGTAGTGGTTCAAATAAGATCATGGATAATCCTTGAGTTCACTATGTCGTAGTTTCAGACACTATGTTTTGGTGGTTCTTTTGTGGGATTGTCATATATTTCGAAGTCACATAAATCAACCCAAATCATTTCTTAATTCTATCATATTTGGTTTTCTATTTGGGGATGATAATTATGAAGAGTTTAAATTAATAAAATTAATTTTTAAACATTATGAATTCATTATGGGGATTAAACCAAATGTTTTAAGAGAGTAAAAATGATTGAATTTTTGGTGAATAATACAATCAATATATAGATGAACATTTGGTTTTTGGAGGCCTATAAAAATATGATCAATCATCTTTATTGTGTGATGCAATCATTGGAACTCTTCAAGAATGTTATCTCTTTAATCTCATTCACACCAACCATTAAATATGGTATTATCAGATATGGTGGTGCAAGATGTCCTATTCAAGTATCATGTGACAAACACAATCAATAGATACCTCCAAAGGAAAGATACTTTCATCCACTTCTATGTGATCACGGTCAAACACCCATGTAATCATTCAATAGGAAAAATTATAAAGTTATAAGATGCACAATTATTGTTATTAATTTTATTATTCATAACAATAATATAAATTCTAGGCTTTATGGTGTCTTGCGGTTGATATTCCACTGTGTTTATACTTTATAAATTCCTCTGAAATCAATCAGGTCTAACATACTAGATGTAGTGAAATAATTACAAAAAAAACACCTCAAGACCATGAATCTATATATATGTTTTGAATTAACATAAAGTAAATAAATTATGGCATACCTCACACTAGTTAATAAAAATAGTAAAAACTTTTGATAATTGTTTGATCATGATCACAAATAATCTACTAAAAGATTCATTCCTCTAATGTTATCCACAAATCATAGGAATCACTTAAGGCTCAGGGAGGACCTCTTCCAACACCATCTATTTCTTGAAAATTAATTAAAGGAGAGAGATAAATGAGATATAAATAGATAATAAACTTTAAGAGTTTTGTGATAGAGATCAAAAATAATGTCTAAGGATTATGCATGCCTATATATCTATCTATGGATCCTATTTGGTTCTAAAATGTCTGGCTATATTGATGTGGTGTTTCTTAAATGCTCAATGGTTACAAATTGTTATAACTTCCATCACAATCCTCTAGTAATTCATTTAATGTTTAAATTAACATGCATGATGTTAAAACTCCTCATTATCAACATCATATGATGATTGAACCGAGTATGTTAGGTACAATGGAATATGGAGGAAATAATGATAATTATCACGAAATATGATAATTCTAATATATAACCACAATGGAATAATATCTCACACTGCACCATGGTTCAAAAAACTCTATACCGTGAGATGGTATAAACAAAAATGTTACAATTAACTTTTTGTGAAAATTCCCATCAACTTTCTTTTCTATATTCATGCATTATAAATATTTAATGTATCAATAAAAGTAAAATGCATCTTAAAATATATAACTATTATGTCCATTACATTTCAATTAATGTTGTTTTTAGTATGTTCCACCACTCAATTCAATGTTTCAAACCTTCTTTCAAAGTGTAGTGTGTTGTCAAGCATGATGATTCTCATAGTTACCTATACAATTTATCATAATTGCTTATAATTGGTTCTAATATGTAACTATTAGTTGAAATAGATCATCTTATTCACTTATATGGAGAATTAAAGTTTTAATGTGGTGATTTGGTAGATTTAAACAATAACCATGTTGATATACATACTCAATATCCTATGTTCCTTCACATAAATGCCCACAATCATTTAATTATCACTGAAATAGAAAAAATATTTTCTTATTTTATATTTATTTTTTATTCTTTGAATTTTATTTTCTTTTGTATTTTGAATATCATAAGTTCTATAAACAGTTATAGAAACAAATACATTTTCTAAAAAACTACATAGATCAATATGATTTTACTTATTTAATATAGATTTTAAAATAATAATAAACTATTTTGAAACTAATAATAATTTAAAATTTTATTGTTTTTCTCAATTCATAGATTATGGATTGAATTCCCTAATTGAGTATGAAGATTCCTCTAACCCCTCCCTTTCCGTCAAGGGAAGGGAGCACCTCAAGGGTTTCTTCGGCCTATTCTATCCCTCCCCATGGTTCCAAATCCTTACACTAACCAAAATTTACTCCCAAAGTTTCCTAATATCATATTTTTCCTAAGGGTACTAATGATCATTTTTATCAAACCACTTATTCTTCTTACACAGTATGAATTTACTATGGCATTTTCTCTCCTTAGTTCTTCTCTAGCTTCCAGATTTGGTAAGCATAGATCTTTACTTATAGTTATTGATAAATTAGTCAATGTGAAATGGTGAAAATAATATTTTGTAGTTGTAGGATAACTTAACCCCCAACATTTCCTTGTTTAATGACGAAATGAAATTTATATGGGATTTTACTGGTCTAGGGGTTAATGGGTTGTGGAATTATTTCTATTATACAAATTCGGGTTGCCTTTTAAATTCTATATCAAGTGTCAGAGATAGTACCGATTAGACGAGGAATTTTTAGATGAAATATACGAAGAGTGGAGGGTATTCTTTATTAAAAACTGAAATATATTTGAACTAAAGACATATACTATATGTGAAGTATGACTATATCATGAGAATGAGATTTCGATATGCATGCATGAAATAAGATTTCTTGCATGTTTTAACCATTAATTAGATGAACAGTTGAGTATTAAGTATGTTAACATCTGAATAGTTCAAATCATTTAATTATATTGTTTATTAAGGTGTTATTTGAGATATACTATCAAGGAGTAAATTCACATGATCCATTCATACATTCATAAACCATGTATTTAATTTATTCACGTTTTTTATCACATGAATAAATGATACTATAATCACGGAGCATCCTTGATTTCATATATAATATAATTTTATACAATGAAAGTGAATATGTTTGGATAATATTTTTTCTTGGAAGAATCTCCCTAAAACCCAAAGTTAATTTATCTTCCTCTATTTTATTAGAGATACTTGTATACTACGACGAGAATATTTGATCCTGCTCGAACATCGAGTGAATCATGCACCGCTCATGGAAACCTACAGAGGTGGGATTCAATTTAGATGAAATCCTTTGATCATTATGAATCATATCAAATAAAGATTAAATATTTTAGATTATCATTGGTGTAAGGAATGATATTAAAAGTATTTTTTCATTTTTGGTTTTTACATAGTTTCATATTATCTTATATGAAGATCCTTAGATTTGGTTTATAATTGATTCATTTGTGTCTAATAAGTGTTGTGAGAATCGAAAAAATATAAAAGTTGTATCCAAGGGACCCATGATTATTGTTTTATGAAATAACGCATAGAAATGAAGAAGAAATCCAAAAAATAGATCCTAATTTATTATTTTTATCAAAATTGTAAAAAATTGGGTTTTCCCTTATGTAATTGCGCTATGTAAATGTAACCAAGGCTTTACCCCTACACAAAGTGGTGTGTGTAAGGGTATTCTAGATTTTACCTTACAAAGAACAGTCTAAGAAAGGGCTACATGATCTAACCCTTACAGGCTAAGGTTTATGTAATGGTATTATACTTTTTAGCCTTATGTGAGATGTGGTTACATAATGATAATCAGGTTTTTCCTAAAGATTCATAATGGTAACATAGGTTTTCCAAAGATTACATACAGTTAACTGAATTCTTTACTTTATGTGAAACACCACCTCATAAAAGTAAATTGAGACCTACCCTTATTGAAATCATTTATGGAAGGGTAGTATCCTCTATACCCATACTCAAAATGATGTACGTGAAGGTAATATTTTCATTACATTAGTTCAATGCATTAAATTTTAGCTACATAAGGGGAAATTGTGACTAACCTTTACACAAGTGATCCAGAATCTGACTACCCTTACACAAATTATCTGTGTAAGATTAGAGGTAGCTTACCTTTACACAATAACGGGTTCCTGCACAAGGGTAAATAAAAAAAGATTTTTTAAATTGTTCAATGATTTTAATAGTTTACAATTTTTTATAAATCATTACCAAAGGTATATTGAAATATTTTAATTTATAAAAGGGTTATAAAAAATTTATTATAATTATTTTCCACTAATTAAATGTTTATGAAACATTTTTTCTCAAATATTAAAAATCTATATTTAATATACCATTTACAAGATTATATGGAATATCTTATGATCTTGAAATAAATATTTTTATTTAGAAATCATAATTGATAATTTATAATGTGTTATAAATTATTAAACAAGTCTATAATATAAAATCTTTTTATAGGAAATGAATGGTTCAAAATTAATTATTTTAAATTGTTCAAAATTAAAGGGGTCCTTATAGGGATATTATTTAAGCCACATAAATTTTTTTTGATGTTTTTTATGATCAAGTTTTAAATAATTATTAAGTATATGATATTTAAATTATGAAATTTTTTTTGATAATTGAATTGTAAAATTTTTATAATTAATATAATATCATATATTTAAGATGTAAATTCACTATAATGATTAATATGAATGATCTCATATTTGATATAATATAAAATTTTTATATTCAAAATTAAGGAATGTTGGTAATGTTAAAGATGAAAATTATAAAAAGAGTTTTAAATATTTTTTTTTATGAATTGTTAATGAATGTTTATCTTATGTTTGAATATTTACGCTATTCACTTATTTGAGAGTTTATTCTCTACTATATTCAATTTTAGTAAATAGTTTAATAAATGTTAATATTGAGCATGATTTAGTTTAAACAATAAAACTACCTCTATGATATACCCTTGCATTATTTTATAGGATTTAGTATATAATGGATTTAGTTTTTCATCTACACTGACCTCGGTTTCTAATTGAATTTATTAGGTGGAATTTAGTTTTTGATTATAGTTTGTGAATATTATGTGTTATAGGTATGATGAATTATAGTATCCCATGAGTAAAGTATTATCAAGTATAAGGACTTGGGGTCAGTGTAACACCCCAACCCCAGTTACCCAGAGTTGGTGCATTATTACATAACATTGTCACGATTACAAGGAATCAAGTCCCGAAGGACCGATCGGTTTAGCAGTATTGGAAAATAGATTACATACACGAATGTCACATTACACATTATAACACACAACACAACATAAATAATCATTTATGAAATCCATTATTCCCTTAGATTAACCCTACATATCAATCACAATACACTTCTTGGAATCCTGGTAAAAATAAAACATAGAATGTGGTGAGCTCAAATGCTCAGTAAGGGTAATAAATACAGTGGAAGATAACATAAATATTAAGCTTGATGAATAATTGAAACCACATGGCTTTACCAATAATAAAGATGAATAATTTTTTGGAATGAATATGAGATGAGTAAATAATTCCATAATAAAACATAATCATGAGTATTCTATTAGTTGAACGACCACATGAACCATCAATATTATTTTCAGAATGAGTGCAGGTATAATGTCAGACATTCTGAAACATTTTGTCAAGGACTTGGCCAAGACATCTAAAAATGATTAAGGCCTCAGCCAAAACCATATATCAAATTGGGAAAGTGCCTTGGAAAATTCCATGCCTAGTTGTCTCATGAGACCTACCGATAAATCGCGGAGATATAGTGGGCTCCACCCATCACTTACTATGTCCAATACATTCCTCATATGAAAAGGATAAAACATAACATAAACATTTTTATTATAACTAGCATAAAAAATTTCAATACTTTAACCATAATTCATGAATGGTATAAAAATAGAACATCCATAGTACATAATATCATAACTCATTCAATACAATATGTAATATTGTATTATAAAAAATCAAACTCAATCAAAATTAATATCCAGCAAAGGATGCTGACATAGTTGAAAATGACGCGTAAAACTTTTTGAGAGAAATAATATTTTTTGTAAAATCATTTAAAAGTCACACATTTATAATGGAATTAATTTAAAAGATATTATTTAATCAAAATGTCCCATTACACTTTGAAACTTTTGAATAGAATTATCATTTCAAAACATTCATGTCCATATAAATAAATCCTTAAAATCATTTTGAAAACATGGACATTAATTAAAAATATTTAGAAAGAAAAATATTTAAAACATTTAAAATTTTGATCTTGTTAAAGATTACCTTTCACAAATCATTAAAATATTCATTTTGAAATCATTTTTATGAAAAATGGACATGGATGATAAAATATACCAGTAAATACTTACACATAAACAATCTAGGATAATAATGAGATTGAGGAATTAACCCTTACCAATTTGATAATTTACGAAACATTCACCCATGAAAAAGGTATCATAAAATGAATATGTAAATACACATAGATTAATGTTTATTACAGAAATATTACAATTATGGGTAGTACATACACCAGAAAAAAGGTAATATTGGCAATATGGCATGAATCTCACGGGAATAAGGAGTGAGATGAAAACCCCTTACCTTGAACATTCCTTTAGTTGAGGGTAAGTTTAACCTCATATGTGAATATAATATTATGTTATTAAAGTATACCAGAACCATATTAATATTTATTATATCATACATGATTCGTTAATGACTTTATACAACCCATTTAATAATAATTTCCATATTAAATTAACATTTTATGTAATAATCGCTTTCTTTATCGTACATGTTTTAACTTGTTACTCTTGATTGTATCACATAGATAAGATTTAAATTAATCCAAAATATAAAACATGATTTATATATCATATATATTTATAATATAAATATCTATAATAGACATATATATGAAATTAAAAACACCGTTTATGGAGATGGTAGTCCGTACGTACGCTTAAACGCGGTTTTCATTTTCCTATCATATTGAACAGAACTAAGTGAATAAGATATATGTAATTACATATATATATATCCTTGGTAGAATAATTATGTCATATATTGCATAATTATTAGTAATATATATTTTTATAATCTTCGATGAATGGTGAACGTGGAAATGAATCTCATCACGTCGTGGAGACGGTAATCCGTACGTATGCACGAGCGAAAATATCATTTCCTTAAAGGTGTGAAATTGGATGGCATATTAATTTTACAGCGACATTATCATGTTATTTTTATTATTTATTTACATATTACTCATCATTATATCCATCCAAATAACATAGTGTTGAATAACAAATTACACCACGACGTGGAGACGGTAAGCCGTACGTACGCACGCATGGTGACATTATCATTCATAAGATGGATAGAATAATGAATATATTTGTTCCATATTTATAATAACATCACAGTATATATAATATACATGATTTATTATTTTATAATATAAACTAAAAATAAAGAGTAAGTGTAATAATAAGAGAACATGAAAGTGGGTGGTGAAATCCTTACCTCTTCTTCGGGTTCTTCCTTTTGATTTGATAAAAAGGATCCTTAGGATGGATTTATGACCAAATTAATGCCTCTAGGATTAATTTAGGATATATGGGAGGTTATTTGGGTAGGGTTTGGGCAAGAAAAATGGATTTGGAGGTGTGATTTTGAGAGAAGGGGAAGTTCCCTTTTATAAGAGGGGTGAGGGTCACTTTAGGAAAAGAATAAAGTATTAATTTATTATAAAATCGTATTCAGTTTATAATGGTTCCAAATGAATTTATTTCGATACTTAGGTGGTTATGGGTCGAAATAATCTCTACCAATATGTTTTATACAAGTTTAGGTTACCATTTTAACATTATCTTTTAGATTTAACTCTTAGTTAAATAGTTTAATGTTTACTGTGTCTTCCTGTATTCTTACACTATATGGTTAATAAAATTACACTAAACTTCCAAGAGAACCTCAAGTGGTTCATTAGTGAAATGTATAATATTATTTAATCACTTTGGATGAACCTTACATTTTTAGGAATATTATATCAGCCAATAATATAGTATTTGTTTTAAAAATTAATTTATGTCAGTTTTGACACTATTTGGTATTTTGTTTCTCTGAAAGTCATAAAAACTTGATTACTTCTAACAATATACATTGAATCCTCTATAACATGTTATATTAACCTATAAAATTCTTTTATGTCAAAAAAACATTGAAATTATATTTATTTTATTATTCATAATATCATTTATTTGATTCTTTCATTAATAAGGTAATTACTGCATCAACATTGTGTCATAAATAAATTTAATTATTTAATGTCTAACAATTATAAAAATATACCATGATGTAGGAAATCATTTTATCTTTCCAAATAATATTTATATTCAAAAATATTACTTATATAACTCCTTATAAATATTAATTACTAAACAAGTTTTGTTTATGTCAATTTTGTCTTTACTTTAAATTAATAAATTTAAAGTGTCTTTATCATTCATAAGTGCCTCCATGGGGTCAAACAATCGACCCAAGTATGACCATGTAATGCCATTACTCATCAAATAAGGTTAGGACATATGTTAAGGTAATTTTAAATTATTACAATATTCTTTTTACCTTGAATTACCCTATTTATCTTTTACCGCAATAAATAAAAGGAAAAAGTTACTATTTACCAAAAAATGTTTTTACCTTATTAAACAAAATTTTACTTCTTGATATTAAATGTGTCTCTCGGATTTTCGAAATTCAACTCACAGAAACGGTAAAATTATGTTTTACGTGAATTTGCAAATTCTCCTAAGAGGTGGGAAAAAGGCGGTGAAATGTTCGGTAAAGTTTGTATATCTAATATTATAAATGACTGAATCAAAAGAATTACATTGAAAATATATAGGTATTATGAATCTATTTTGACCTAAAATATATTTAAATAAAATAAATAATTATTTAAATAAAAAGTTGGTTTTAAACAATAACTCAGTGTTTTTCACTATTCATCAAAAATTAAAAGTTTTCAGAAAAATATCAAAAATTCACCCTAAGCTAATTTTGATATTCCGAATTAAAAAATGAAGTCTATTTTACCAAATTAAGAAAATAGAAGTTTCATTTATTAATTTAAAATTAATTCCCGTTGTCAAAACCAAAAGGTGTATTTTTAAGAAACAATATCTATCAAAAGATTGACACTTATTTATGTCAAACTTCAAAGAGAAATTAATTCCAACAAAAAAAATTGGATTAAATTGAAAAAATATATTCTAATTACAATTTAAAACCAATTAAAAAGATAATCTAACCACATAAATAAATTAGATTAAAAGGCACTTCTGAATAAAAATACAATATTTTTCACTATTCATTAAAAATGATCTTTATCGGAAAAATTCCAAAAAATTTACACAAAGTAAATTTTGATGTCCCCATTATAAAAAATAAAGATATTCAGTAAAATTTAATATATATATATATATATATATATGTTTCAAATATTTGATTTAAAAAGGGTTCTCCATTAAGAGGCGGAAAAATTGCATTTAAAAAAAATACTTTTTTTATCTGAAAAAAATGAATTTGTTCTTAAATTTTGTCTAAGAAACCCATAATATGGATTCTAAAATTATAAGGATTATATGAAGTTCATAATTTTGTTAATACTATTCATAACCGATTTTTAATGGCAAGTTTGGTAAGTCGTGGTGCGCTTGAACTCGGTGTTGTGTGTACTGCAATTTATTGAATTACTTTGAAGAAATAACGTACTAGGAAATCTTGGGGTGTTACATTCTTCCATCCTTCAATAAATTTCATCCACACAATTTGAAATTCTTCTTAAAAAATAAAAGTTTGAAAATAGAAAATACCTTTGTGGGACAACCCACATCGGAAATTAGGTTAATAAGATTTAGTCTTAATAAGAAGAAAAGGGGAATGAAAAAGTCACCACCAAATTATGATATTTATTAGAAGAAAGTTGGTGGAAATTAGAGACACATAATTGGAGGAAAAAAAATATTTATAGGGAGTGATTGAGGTCATTAGTCAAAAACAATTGTAGAATTGAGGGCCTCAAAGCCATCAATCTATGATGATTTAAAATATCATCGGTTCAACAAAATCCAAGGTATTTGGATAACACGTTTTTAGTGTTAAGATCCCTTACCTAATGTTTAAGAATTAATTTCCTCATAGAATAAGAGAAGAAAAAAATATACTTCCCAAGTAGGGTATCATCCTTTAACTAATTTCTACCATAAACTCATCTTTCACTCTAAAAGATAGTGGAACTAAAAAATATTCAATTTATCTGATTCATATAAGGTTCCCAAAAAAATTGAATTTATAATTCACCTATATGACCCTTAAAAAAGAAACAGCATTATACAATCCAGGGACTTCACGTAGTCCAGTGGTAGGCGATAAATCCCAATCGCACTATGGTTATAGGTTCAATTCCCGCAGCTTTGTCCGACGTGACGGGTTGTCACATGGTCTGCATGATGTCTGTTTTATAAAAATTCAAAACTAACCTTAACAAAATCATCCAATTTCAAACTTAATCCATATCCACCTTTAGACGTATCCAAAATACTTATATCCAAACTATATGTCCAAAATTTATAAATAATTTAAACACAATGAAGATCATTTTTTTCCAGGTAATAACATGTGAACGCCTTCATCATGTATTCTTTTAAAACACCGCAACATCCTAAATTACCATAAAACATTATTGATTATATTCATGATACATTCTTCCTTATATAATTTTGGATACACTCATTATATAAAAAATGTTGTAAACTCCAACAATGATGAAATATTCCAATCATTAAATAGTTTTAATGAAGTCAAGAATATCCAATATAATTTATCCGAATCAACCATATCTTATTCCAAAATCAGTACCTCAATATCAGGACCATATTAAGGATTACCTTTCCTTCAAACATGTATTTTCCAAAAATTATAGCTTACTATTAAGTCACTTTTCTTAGAACTATATAATCTCAAACCCTCAATAAAATAGTACTACAGTACAATCCTTATTTATCTCAATAATTCATATAACTAGTATATTATTTAGACAACACTCAAATGAAATAATTCTATATTAAAAACATAAGAACACTAGTCATTCCTTTTCACATGAGGTTGTATCATAACATGATTATTATCCAATAGCATAATTTAAGGTATATTCGGATGACTGATACATTGATTCGTGTAGTATCCCAATGCCTTACAGATGAAGCATTGTACATTTGAAGAAAAAAATTCTTACCCTTGTAATCACGTACTTGGTGACCTTTTTCTCCACACTTATAAAAAACTCCCATTCCCTACAAACATTTATGATGGTGATTCATTCCATAGTTATCACATATGGGAAAATCTTTCTTTTCCCTCTTTCCTTTATCCATATTTCTCTCTCCCATCATTTTCTTCTCTTTCATCCCTTCAAATCCATAGGACTCAGATAATTTGTTACTTATCTTATTAAAACATGATACTATTTCTCCATATGTTTAGAATAAATGGGTGACTATTTCCCTTCTAAATGTTGTCTGAATACTATGAAAGATATGATCCTTCTTACGCTTTGGATCATACGAACTGCTGGAGTTCTCATTCATTCTATTGGGCACCATTTCAAAACAATGGAATACACTAGGTCAGTTTATTAATCAAAATTCATAATTCCAAAAATGTAAAATATCTAACATAAATTGAATAGTTTATGTATATAATCCATAATCACAAAAATGTTTTCCGTGAGGATATATTACATACATGAATATTACATTACATTTTATACCATAAAACACAACATAAATAATTCTTTGTTAATGCCATTATTCCCTTAGCTTAATCCTGCATATCAATCACAACACACTTATTGGAATCCCTGGAAAAATAAAACATAGAAAGTGGTGAGATCAAATGCTCAGTAAGGGTAAGCAATACAGTGGATGATAACATAAATATTAAGCATGGTGAATAATTGAAACCACATTCCGTTACCAATAATAAACATGAATAATTTTATGGCTGGAATATGAGATGATTAGATAATTCCATAATAAAACACAATCCTAGGTATTCTACTAGTCAAATGACCACATGAACCATCAATATTATTTTCATAATGAGGGAATGTATAATGCTGGACATTCTGAAACATTTCGTCAAGGCCTCGGCCTAGACGTCTAAAAATTATTAAGGCCTCAGCCAAAACCATATACCAAATTGGGAAAGGGCCTCGGCCAATTCCTCATCTAGTTGTCTCATGAGACCTACCGATGCATCAAGGAGCTATAGCGGACTCCACCCATCACTTACTATGTCCAATACATTCATCATATGAAAAGGTTGGAACATATCATAAGCATTCGTATTTGAACTAGCATACGAAATGCCAATACTATAAACATAAACCATGAATGGTATAAAAATAGAACATCCATTTTCAAACATATCATAACTCATTCAATACAATATGGAATATTATATTATAACAAATCAACTCAATCAAAAATAATATCCAGTAAAGGATGCTGACATAGTTGAAAATGACAAGTAAAACTTTTTGAGATAAATAACCTTTTTGTAAAATCATTTAAAAGTCACACATTTATAAAGGAAGTAATTTAGAATATATTTTTGAATCAAAATGTCCCATTCCAGAGTGAAACTTTTTAATAGAATTATCATTTCAAAACATTCAAGTCCTTATAAATAAATCCTTAAAATCATTTAGAAAACATGGACATTAATTAAAAATATTTAAAAATATAAATATTTAAAACATTTAAAATTTTGATCTTGTTGAAGATTAAATTTCACAAATCCTTAAAATTTTCATTTTGAAATTATTTTTATGTAAAATGGACATGGATGATAAAATATCCTAGTAAATACTTACACATAAACAATCTCGGATAATAATGAGATTGAGGAATTAACCCTTACCAATTTGGTAACTTACGAAACATACACCACATGAATAATGTATCATAAAATGAATATGTAAATACACATAGATTAAAGTGTATTACACAATAAATACAATTTTGGGCAGTAAATACAGCACACAAAAGGTAATAGTGGCAATATGGCATGAATCTCACGTGAATAAGGAATGAGATGAAAATCCCTAACCTTGAACTTTCCTTTAGATGAGGGTACATTTAACCTCCTGTATGAAGATCGTAGTATGTTATTAAAGTATACCAGTACCATATTAATATTTATGATATCATACATGATTCATTATTTACTTTATACTACCCATTTAATAATAATTTTCATGTTAAATTAACATTTTGGGTAATAATCGATTTCTTTATCGTACATGTTTTAACTTGTTACTCTTGATTGCATCAGTTAGATCAAGATTTAAATACATCCAAAATATAAAAAAAATATTTATATATCATATATATTTTGAATATAAATATGTATAATATACATATATATAAAATGAAAAACACCATTTATAGAGATGGTAGTTCGTACGTATGCATAAACGATGTTTCTGTTTTCCTATCGTATTTAACGGAACTAAGTGAATAAGATATATGTAAGTACACACACACACACACACATATATATATATGTATATATATATATCTCCCGTATAATTATTATGTCATACATTACATACTTATTAGTAATATATATTTTTGTAATCGTCTATGAATGGTGAACATGGAAATGAATCTAATCGCGTCGTGGAGACGGTAATCCGTACGTATGCACGGGCGACAATATCATTTCCTTAAAGGTGTGGAATTGGATAGTATATTAATTTTACAGAGACATTAGCATGTTATTTTCATTATTTATATACATATTTCTCATCATTATATCCATCCAAATATCATAGTGTTGAATAAACAATTACACCACAACATGGAGACAGAAAGTTGTACGTACGCACGTATGGTGACATTATCATTCATAGGATGGATAGAATAATCAATATAGTTTTTTAAAATTTATAATAAATTCAAAGTATATATAAGATAATGGAGGTATTATTTTTTAATGGAAACTACAAAGAAAGAGTAAGTGGAAGAATAGGAGAACTTGAAAGTGGGTGGTGAAATCATTACCGCTTCTTTGGGCTCTTCCTTTTGATTTGATGAAAAGGTCTCCATATTTTGGCTTTCTAACCAAAACAAGGCCTCTAGGATAAATTTAGGATAGTTTTTAGGATATTTGGGTATGGGTAGGCGGATCCAAATGGCTTTGGATGTGTGATTTTGAGAGAAGGGGAAGTGCCCTTTTATAAGAGGGGTGAGGGTCACTTCAGGAAATGATTAAAGTATTAATTTATTATACAATAATATTCGGTTTATAATGGTTAAAAATGAATTTATGTAGAGCCTTAGGTATTTATGGGTCTCAAAACTCTCAACCAATAGGTTTTAGACATGTTTAGGCTACCAGGTTAACCTTATCTTTTAATTTAACTCTTAGTTAAATAGTTTAACCTTTACCGTGTCTTCTTGTATTCTTACTCTATATGGTTAATAAACATACTCTAAACTTCCAGGAGAACCTAAAGTGTCTCATTAATGAAATATATAATATTATTTAAGCACTTTGGCCGAGCCTTACATTTTCAGGAATATTATATCAACCAATAATATAGTATTATTTTAAATATTAATTTATGACAATTTTGACACTATTTGGTATTTTGTTTTTTGAAAGTCATCACAACATGATTACTTTGAAAAAAATACAATAAATCCTCCTTAACATGGAATATTAACCTCTAAAATTCGTGGATGTCATAAAATCTTTGAAATTATATTTATGTTATTATTTATAATTCCATTTATTTGATTGTTTCATTAATAAAGTAATTACTGCATCATGATTGTGTCATAAGTAAATTTAAATATTTAATGTCTAAAAATTATTTAAAAACTACCATGATGTATGAAATACTTTTATATTTTCAAATAATATTTACAGTTAAAAATATTACTTATATAACACCGTATAAAAATTAATTACTAAATATTTTTTGTTTATGTCGATTTTGCCTTTACTTTAAATTAATAAATATAAAGTGTCATTATCATTCATAAGTGGCTTCATGGGGACTAAAAATCGACCCAAGGATTCCCATGCTTGGATATTACTTATAAAATAAGGTTAGGACATGTGTTAAAGTAATTTTGAATTATTACAATATTCGTTTTACCTTGAATTCCCCTATTTAGTTTTAACCGCGATAAATAAAAGTAAAAAGTTACTATTTACAAAAAATTATTTTTATCTTATTGAACCACATTTTACTTATTTATATTAACAATGTCTCTTGGATTTTTGAAATTCAACTCACAGAAGCGGTAAAATTATGTTTTATGTAAATTTGCAAATTCTCCTAGGAGGTGGGTAAAAGAGGGTGAAAACTTCAATAAAATTTTGTAAATATAATATTATTAAAAAATGACACCAATGAATTACATAGAAAATATATATGTATTATGTATCTATTTTGACCTAAAATAGATTTAAATAAAACAAATAATTTTTTAAATAAAAAGTATGTTTTAAACAATGACTCGGTGTTTTTCACTATTCATCAAAAATTGAAAGTTTTCAGAAAAATATCAAATATTCACCATAATATTATTTTGATATTCAGAATTCAAAAATTAATTCTATTTAACCAAATTAAAAAGATATAAGTTTAATTTATTAGTTTAAAATTAATTCCCTTTGTCAAAACCAAAAGGCGTATTTTTAGGAAACAATATCTATAAAAAGATTGACACATGTTTTTGTCCATCTTCAAAGTGAAATTAATTAAAATGAAAAAATGGATTAAATGGTAAAAATATATTATAATTACTCTTTAAAACAAATTAAAAAGATAATATAAACATATAGATAAATTATATTAAAAGGCACTTTGGAATTAAAATACAATATTTTTCAGTATTCATTAAAAATGAACTTTATCGGAAAAATTCCACAAATTTACACAAAGTAAATTTTGATGTCCCCATTCTAAATAATAAATTTTTTTAGTCAAATTGAATATATATAAGTTTCAAATATTTCATTTAAAAAGGGTTCTCCATTAAAAGGGGTAAAATTGCATTTTAAAAAAAATACTTCTTTTATCTGAAAAATGAATTTGTTATTACATTATGTCTAAGAAACAAATAATATGGATTATAAAATTATAAGGATTATATAATTTTCAAAATTTAGTTAATAATATTCATAACCGCTTTTTAATGGCTAGTTTGGTAAGTCGTGGGGCGCTTGAACTCGGTGTTGCGTGTAGTGCAAATTATTGAGTTACTTTGAAGAAATAATGTACTAGGAAATCTTGGGATATTATAGTATGACTCCCAAATTACCTGTAGGCATGTTCCCTGTCTATGAATGTGAATGGGGTTGGATATCTATCACTCTAGGATGACTCATGTGGATATTTTCAATATCATATAATTATAAGCCTTTATATGAAGTGTTCATGTACCTTATGTGTGTGACGCATGTTCATATGTATGAATATGTTTGACTTCTATTTTGGATGAGTAACATAAGCTTATGGGGTGTGTAAACTCTTACACATAAATATGGTTTGAAAATATTGATTTATTATAGAGAATATGATTGAAAACTAAAATACTATAAGAATACATATACAAAAGGGAATAATAAGAGATAAGATGGTGAGATTATATCACCTTCGAATATCAAGTGTTATATTACTTCCAAGGTTCACTTGTCAATCACTTGATCATCCAACTTGGTTGGTCATGCTAAATCTGGGCACCCCTAGATTATCTTATGTAAGGAAAGAATGTAATAAGTGAATCTAGATTGTCCTGTTGGTGAGGTCATGCTAAAGTTTTGTACAATTGGATTATCCATTTTTATCTTGTCTTTTGCATTTTCTTTTAGTTACACTAGCCGGAATACCCTAATAGGATTATGTTATGGAAGGAATAGAGTTGAGTTTATCCACGTGATAGATTGAACAATGTGTTGTTTCCTAGATTATTAAAGAGTTATATATGATATTATTGGGATTATTCCAAACCTAAATAGTTAAACAATGGGAGAAATTCTAATATAACGAGAAGATTTTTAAAATATGAATCTTGGACCAGTAATGGTTATAATGGATATTTAAAGGGGTCATCATTTTACTAGCATTCAATTTAATAAAATTCCTTATTGAATGGATACAATACCTGATAGTCATCTAATAAAATATTCTATTGTAGATAATTTTATCATCACGATCAAGCTAAACTTTTTAATCAATCTTTGATAAAGAGAATCTTAATGAATGCAACTATTTTTATTGGTAACTTATAAAAAATTCTTATGCAATATTAGTGATCTACGAAATGTTCTTAATGGAAATTATTTGTGTTATATAAATTTATTCCCCAATATCATAGTGTTTAAATAGTTCAACAAGTGAATCAGTATTCTTATGGATGTATAAAGTGATTTATTCAGGGTTTTGAATGTATTAGATGAAAAATGGATTGTCCTAGTTAAGGAATTTATCCTATTTTCATATATGGGAATGTTCCAAAAATATGAATGAATTTAAGAAAAAATTTAGATGAAATTTTCAATGTATAGATAATGGTTGAACTAGGAATATGAAGTTTGATTTAGGACACTCTTTGGATACTAAATGTTTGTAAAATTACAATTCAAAATAAGAAAATTAATTAAAAAATTCAATAATGATTCTTCAAGAATTTAATCAAGGTCGTTAAAACCATGTGTTTTAAGGAATGAAGAGTAATAATTCAATATTATTGGATTCTTCAAGACATACTAGAAAGAGTTTGTGAAACTCTATGGAATTTCAATGTTAGGTTTATACTTTATAAAAATTAATTATTTAATTTTTAAGAGAATATTGTTAGGTCCACAAGGCTGAATACCCTGAGAGGGGGGTGAATCAGGGTATGACTAATTTAAAATAAATGCCCGTTCTGATCTTGTTTCGATGTTAAGCAAAACACTCTTCTCTCTCTTTCCTATTGCATAAGGTAAACAGAAAGTAAAGCATGCACAAGACACAACAATTTTACTTGGTTCACGGAAAAGGGCTATGTCCAAGGAGAATACGCCGACAAGTTGCTAGTCGTACCAACTCCACTAAACTTCACTAGCTGTGGATTAAAATGTTCGGTCTAGATCACTTCTATGCCCAGGCTCACTGGCTTTACAATGTTTAGGGTCAGCTCCCTGCTTTCCCAAGGGTCACTCCCTGTTTATCTCTCTCTGGCTCACTGCCGGTGGAGAGGATCACCTTCTTCCTCTTCCTAAGCTCACTGCTCTTGGAAGGAATCCACTCACAGTTTATAGACCTATAGGTCTCTTCATTTGTATGAATGAATGCATCTTCTCCTGTATGTAGATGCTCTGTTGAAGTTCAACTTTCATCCGTAGATGAATCTCTCTTTGCACTGAATGTATCAGGAAAACCTCCAGCTTCCACACAGCTCGAAAATCACTGCTGGAAATAATCCTTACTTGGCGCACAAGTCAATCACGGCGCGCAAGTCACAACGGGCGCACAAGTATATACCTCAGACACTTGCGTGACTCAAGCTTCCTCAACTACAAACTTGCGCAACTCTCTTACTTTTACGCCCAAACCAATATTGGCGCGCAGCTGCCAACCGGCGTGCAACTTCTAACACTGGCGCACAACTTCAACCACTGGTGCGCAACTTTACCTGTGCGACCACACACACCACCTGCACGACCACCACACCTGCGTGACGGGAGATCTGATTTCTCAAAGAGTTGAACTCTGGTAGAAAATGAGGAGGAGTGGTCCAGTATTTTTAGGCAAATTGACCACCCTGCGCGACGACACGCAAGTCACCTGCGCGACCCAGTCTTGGCACGCAAGTCTTCTCTCCATTTAGACACTTGCGCGACCAACTCCCAAACTTGCGCGAACCTATTTCCTTAGCCATATTTTGATATTCTGATCTTGAAAAACATATGGCACGCAAGTTTCCTATATTCCATGTCCTCGGCGCGCAAGTCCCTTTGCCAAAAACACTTTTCTTCATTTGTCGATTTTCAGGCCCAAAAATTTGGCAAACACTGGAAAACGGTGCCACCTTGTATATGTTCTTTTGTACCGCCTCCAGATCATCCATTCCTTTTATCAACGTTCTTGAAACAAACATGGATCGTTGACCACAACTCTTGACCTCGTCATTCCACCATGAAAGCCTCTTTGTGAACAATCACAACTCAGATGTCCACTTTTTCAACAAACACAATCACCTCAAAAATGCTTCAATGATACCTTGATGGATTTTTTCCCAACAATCTCCCCCTTTGGGTTTGTTGACAAATCTTCCAAAACAAAGATACGTCGTTGATTCTTCATCCTCCATTCACCTCATTACGATTCTGATAGCGATCAAGGATTTACTCAACACATACTCTAAGCCCACATGAGCAATGCTCGGCATGAGAAACACGAGTAAATGAAAAGTTCATCAGTGAATCACTTCATCTATGACATCCACTGTTGACACCAAACTGATACCAATTTGTACTAAACTGATACCAATTGTTGATGGGCTTGTTGGAAGACCAATTTTTGGTTTGGAAATATTCTTAACACTTTCCAACACCACTCTTGTGCTTTTATCACGATCCTCAGCTGTCGTGATATCTAATCCTTGGTCGATCACTTCTAGCATCGTCAGATTTAATACGCTCCCCCTTTCTGCTCACAGCTTCAACACCTCTTTAGCCATATTTCCTGTGTTGTCCAAGCTAAGCTCTGGCTAAGCACATTCAACTAGCTTCAACTCCCCCTATCTGGCTGCTCCACCTATCAGCTTCTCCCCATATCATTCATGATTTATCAAATCTCCACTTATCAAATCTCCACATTGTCTTCCCCTTGAACAATAACTATTTTCTCCCCCTTTTTTAACAAACCCAAAGGCAGTCCTTTGCAGTATGTAACAGAGTAGAGAACAAATCAGCACATTAAGAAAAACACATCATACCTCGGGGAGGGGGGAGCCACATCCACACTATTTCAAGTGCGGGGAATCTACTAAACTCCCAGAGCCAGTCGATGCCTCTCAAAAGCTTCCTTGGGTAAGGCCTTTGTTAGAATGTCTACAACCTGTAGCTCTGTAGGCACATAATCCTAATTCACGATTCCCTGCTCAACCTTCTCCTTGAAAAAATGATACATTATCTCAATTTTCTTTGTCCATGAGTGATAAACTAGATTTTTTCTAAGATTGATATCACTTGAGTTATCACACTGGATTCCGATCGGAGACTTCACTTCAACTCCCATATCTTCAAGCTGCTGCTTCATCCACAATAACTGTGTGCATGCCTGATTGGCCGTAATATACTCAGCTTCCACAATTCTCAATGAAATGAAATCTTGCTTCTTTCTTAGCCAAGAAATACACAATCCACCAAGATGGAAAGCACCACCTGATGTTGATTTTCTATCATCCGCTGAACCGGCCCAGTCTGCATAATTATAACCCAATAACTCTGTCTGGGATTTATCAGTATATGTCAAGCCAAAATCCACTGTGCCTTGGATATACCGAAGTATTCTATTCACTGAAACCATGTAGCTTTCCGTGGGATTACTCTGATATCTCGCTGCTTGTCATGTGGCGAAAACATTATCAGGCCTTGTTGAAGTTAAGTACAACAAACTTCCAATATTTTTCCTTTATTCTGTGATATTAACTGCCTTGCCATCTTCATCTTGCGATAATTTCATCCGGGTGGCAACCAGAGTCTACATCTTGTTAGAATTTTACATTCCAAACCTTCTCAGGACCTCCTTGGCATATTTAGATTGAGAAATGAATGTTCCATTCATTCCTTGTGTCACCTGTAGACCATGTAAAAATGTTATCTCTCCAATCATTGACATTTCAAACTCATTTTTCAGGAATTCGGAAAACTGTTTGCACTGAGCTTCATCTGATCCGCCAAATATTATGTCATCGACATAAACCAACACCATCATCCTTTGATTACTGTCATTACTGAAATAGATATTATAATCAACTCCTCCACGCTGAAAACCAAGCTTCTTCAAGTACTGATCAAGCCTTGAGTACCATGCCCTTGGTGCTTGTTTCAACCCATACAACGCCTTCTTCAGCCTGAAAACTTTGTTCTCATCCTCATGAATGAGAAAACCATCTGGCTGCTCAATATACACTTCCTCTTCCAGAACACCATTTAAGAATGCAGATTTGACATCCATCTGGAACACTTTGAACTTCTTTTGCACTGCGATGGCTAAGAATAATCTTATTGTCTCCAGCCTTGCAACCGATGTAAATGTCTCATCAACATCTATTCCTTCGGTCTGGGAGTACCCCTTGCACACTAGACGTGCTTTGTTCCGAATCACTGTGCCATCTTCATTCATCTTGTTGCAATAGACGCATTTGGTCCAAATGACATTCTTGTCTTTTTCCCTCGAAATAATCTCCCATGTCGGGTTCTTCTCAATTTGATCAAGCTATTAATTCATAGCCTGAACCCAGTTTTCATCTTTAGCTGCATCGGGAAAAAATTTCGTCTCCACCTGAGATAATAATGATGTTTGCTATAATGATTCCATTCTTCGAGTCTGAACTGGAGCTGTCTGATCACCAATGATATTTTGCCTATCAATTTCAACTTGACTCTTTGGCTTCCTTGCAGATACAAACTTGACACTTTCTTGTTCATCATAAGTATATTCTTCTGAGTCAGCCTATGCCACTTCTACTCCCCCAGTTTTGCTTACCTCATCATCACTTTCATCCAGAACCTGTTCACTGGGTCGTTGAGCAGTCTGTTCATTTTCAACTATAGTGACATCATTGCTCTCAACAATTTTTCCCAGCCTCTTGTTGAAGCATTTATATTCTTTGCTTTTCCCTGAATATCCAAGGAATATCCCTTCATATACTCGTGCCTCGAACTTCCTATGATGTTCTTTGTTGAGAATGAAACACTTACTTCCAAATAATCGAAAGTATTTCAATGTCGGCTTCTTTCCGTACCACAGTTCATACGGAGTCTTCCTTTGCTTCGGACATAACAGAGACCTATTTGAAACATAGACCAATGTCAAAACTGCTTCCTTCCAAAATTTCTCTAGTAGGTCCTTATCAATAAGAATTGTTTTGGCCATGTTGTTGATGATCCGATTTCTCCTTTCAACCACTCCATTCTATTGGGAAGTTCTTACTGATGAAACTTGATGCCTTATCCCATTTTTCTCGAGATAGTTTTCAACCTGACTGTTTGTAAATTCTGTACTGTTATTAGTACGAAACTTCAGAATTTTCTGGTCAAGCATCTTTTCCGATTCCCTCCCGTACTGCTTTATGAAACTGAACACCTCTGTCTTATGGGTAATGATGAATACCCAGGCCATTCTGTTATAGTCGTCAATGAAAAGAACATAGTACCTTTGCCCAGCTATAGATCGTGGTGAGATAGGTCCACATACATCAGCATGCACCAATTCGAGCACTCTAGTTACTTTTTGTTCCTTTGGCCTGTATGTATTCCTGATGATCTTCCCTTGTTGACAAGCATCACATGTATGAGTGTGATCACGTGATAGTTTTGGAAGGTCTCTAGCAGCATCACACTTTACTAGATCTTCCATAGATGGTTGACATAGATGACCAAGTCGCTTATGCCACAACTGATTTTCTTCTTCTCTGGATAAAAGGCATGAATCCTCTTCCCCACCTACCAGGTAAAGATTCCCCTTTGTTCGTTTTCCCTGTAGAATGACTATTCCATCGTTTCCTTTAACAATACCCATCTTCTTGGTAAATAGGATAGAGTGCCCAGAGTCTCATAGTTGACTGAGGCTATGAAAATTATGAATGAGACCCTCTACCACCAAGACATCAGCATGTCTCATTTCTTTTCCCCCAAACTTGGCTTTTCCTGAGCCAATAATCTTCAGGCCTTCATCATTTCCAAATTTGACAACTCCTTCTTTGTCTTATTTTATTCCTGTAACCAGATCCTTGTTGCCTGTCATGTGGGATGTACAACCACTATCAAGGATCCACACACCAGAACGATCTGATGCTTTAAGGTCAACTTCAACAACTATGGCCTTTTCAATTTTCTTCTTCCTGGTCCATAATTTTTCTTTCCAACTCTTCATGGATTGAGGCTTCTGTTCTTTCTCAGATTATAATGGATCAACTTCATCGTGCAAAATTGAAAATATGTTCTGAACATTTAACTCACTTGTCGGTTTACTGATATGTTGCTTGCGAACATTCTGATTCTGTTTTGGCACATTTTTCTGAATGGTCGAAGTGTAGTACCTAGCCATGTGTCCAAATCCTCCGCCCCAAAAACAGTGTCCTTCAAAATATGTTATGGAAAACCGTTCTCTGTTTGGATGCCATCTCTGTTCCTGTTCCCTTCGATATCTTTTGGCTATGGAACACACATACTGTGAATGTCCCACCTTTCCACAACAATAACACCTAATATAAGGTGCATTCCTTCTTGTTACATCCAAAATACGAGTATCCCCTTGGGATCTCTGAGTATTCTGATTCTGCTTTGTGCTCAAATCCACTTTCAATCTCGGGACAGGTGCTTGCGGTCTAACTTCAACTACCACAGATTTTTGTTTCTGATTAAGCCATGAATCAGCCGTAACATCTGAGTTCAATTGTTTCTTCCTTCCTACTGAACTACTAGGATCTTCTTTATTCTTTTCACTCTTCCTAACGACCTGATTTCCCAAGAATGTGTTGGGGTTCAAAGGGTTTTCCTGGTCTTTAACTTTTCTCCGCAGACTGACAACCTCCTCTTATAGGTCTTCAATACGCTTGACGTGATCTTTCACTTTTTGACTCAAGCAATCGATCTCCCTTTTCTGCTCTTCTATCTTGAGCTTATGCTCATCAACCTTTTCTGTGTGCTCTGGCCTGGAAGGCTTAAGATTTTCAATTTCTTTCTCAAGCTCAGACTTCTCTTCTTCTTGTTGTTGCATGTAGAGTTTGGCATCACGTACTATCTTGTTGGTTTTCTTTGTTTTTGCTTGCCAAACATCTATCTCTTCAAGAGCTGCTTCTAATTCAGCTTCCATGTCAACTCTCCCTTAAATTTCTTCCTCTTCTTCATTAGTTTCGGTTTCTTTCTTTGCTAGAGAACTACTGGAAACAACCACCATCGCATTTTGTCCACGATCTTTACAGTTTTCTATTTCTTCAACATCTTCACCCTCAGACTCAGTTGAACTGTCTATTTCTTATGAAAGAAGATTCTTCTTCGTAAAAAAATTTCTCTTGAACTGCTTCTTCCCTTTCACATAGTCTGAAGATTTATTCCTGGGAATCTCAACTTCATCTTCATCACTTTCTTATTGAAACTTTTTGGGGGCATCTTGCAGCAAGATGACCAACCTTTCCGCATCGGAAGCCTGCTGGTGGAAGTTTCCCTTTAAACTTTCCTTTTCCTCTTTGCAGATTTCAAGAAAGGAACGACATCACCTCATCTGACTCTTCTTCCTCCTAAGAATCTTCAATAGTGAGCCTCTTCATGGCCTTAAATACCACTTCTTTGGATTTCCCCTTTTCCACAGCATCATTGTCATCATTTCTCATTTCATAAGCAATAAGAGTGCTGTGTAGGTTATCCAATGTCAGCTCTTTCAGATCTTTATCTTCCAAAATAGAAACTTTCGGATTGAACCGAGGTGGAAGCTTTCCCAAGATGCGCTTTATGATTTTAATGTCTTCGATAATCTCACCAAGACCCCGCATGTCTTCTACCACCACATTTACTCTGTCAAAGAATGCATTAACAGACTCATTCGGGTTCATTCTCAAATCTTCATACTTGTTCCACAACACTGGAAGCTTTGCCTCTCTGACTTTTGTATCCCCTTCATAAATATTCAAAAGCTTTTCCCACATGGAATGGGATGTTTTTCATGAAATCACAATTGTATATATGGGATTGTAAAGGGATCCTCCTAAGGCATTGATTGCTTTGGAATCAGCATCCAACTCTTTATGCTCAGTTTCTGATAATGCACCACTAGTAATATCAGCTGTGATACCATGCATAGCTGCTGAAAACACATCCATTCCCAAAGATCAGAATGAGTGTTGCAGTCGATTCTTCCATATCTGAAAATTACATCCGTCGAAGATCGGAATTCCTCTATGATTGATGACCTCCATTTGAGAGAAGAACAACTCTAAACCTTTCCCTCTGTTACCAATTGTTAGATCCACAAGGATGAATACCCTGAGAGAGGGGGTGAATCAGGGTATGACTAATTTAAAATAAACACCCGTTCTGATCTTGTTTCGCTGTTAAGAAAAACACACTTCTCTCTCTTTCTTGTTTCAAAAGGTAAACAGAAAGTAAATCATGCACAGGACACAACAATTTTTCTTGTTTCACCGCAAAGGGCTAAGTCCAAGGAGCATACGCCGACAAGTTTCCAGTCGTACCAATTCCACTAAAATTCACTAGCTGTGGATTACAATGTTCGGGCTAGATCACTTCTATGCCCAGGCTCACTGCTTTTACAATGTTTAGGGTCAGCTCACTTCTTTCCCAAAAGTCACTCCCTGTTTCTCTCTCTCTGGCTCACTGTCGGTGGAGAGGATCACCTTCGTCCTCTTCCTAAGGCCACTGCTCTTGGAAAGAATCCACTCACAGTTTATAAACCTGTAGGTCTCTTCATTTGAATGAATGAATGCATCTTCTCCTGTATATAGATGCTCTGTTGAAGTTCAACTTTCATCCATAGATGAATCTCTCTTTGCACCGAATGTATCGGGCAAACCTCCAGCTTCCACACAGCACTAAAATCACTGCTGGAAATAATCCTTACTTGGCGCGCAAGTCAATCACATCACACAAGTATCGACGCGCAAGTCACAACGGGCGCACAAGTATACCTCAGAAACTTGCGCGACTCAAGCTTCCTCAACTCCAAACTTGCAAGACTCTCTTCCTTTTATGCCCAAACCAATATTGGCGCGCAACTTCCAACCGGTGCGCAACTTCTAACACCGACGCACAACTTCAACCACTGGCGCGCAACTTCACATGCCCGACCACACACACCACCTGCGCGACCACCACACCTGCACGACGGGAGCTCTGATTTCTTAAAGAGTTGAACTCCGGTAGAAAATGAGGAGGAGTGGTCCAGTATTTATAGGCAAATTGACCACCCTGCGTGACGGCGCACAAGTCACATGCGCGACCCAGTCTCGACGCGCAAGTCTTCTCTCTTTTTAGACACTTGCGCGACCAACTCCCAAACTTGCGCGAACCTATTTCCTTAGCCATATTTTGATATTCTGATCTTGAAAAACATATGGCGCGCAAGTTTCCTATACTCCACGTCCTCGGTGCGCAAGTCCCTTTGCCAAAAACACTTTTCTTCATTTGTCGATTTTCTGGCCCAAAAATTTGGCAAACACTGGAAAATGGTGCCACATTGTATCTGTTCTTTTGTACCGCCTCCAGATCATCCATTCCTTTTATCAAAGATCTTGAAACAAACATGGATCGTTGAACACAACTCTTGAACTCGACATTCCACCATGAAATCCTCTTTGTCAACAATCACAACTCAGATGTCCACTTTGTCAACAAACACAATCACCTCAAAAATGCTTCAATGATACCTTGAGGGATTTTTGCCCAACAAATATGATACTATATATATATTTTACAAAAGATGTAAATGTATAGGAGTTTAGAGTCAAAGGAAGAATTTTTTGATCTTGTATTTTTTATTCATGAAGAATAGAGTTTCTACATATGAATGAAAAAGATAATGTCTTGCTCAAATGAATCTATATAAAATATTTGTTTTTTCATCTCATTTATCTTATGTGATAATAGATGATTTTTGATAACAAAGTTTTGTTATGATTCAGTGTACACACATGGTTTGTTATTAATCTATTTATATAATAGTTTTTGAGAAGAAAATATGGATAAAATTGTTTTATCCAAGATAAAATTTCTTTTCATAATATTTGTTAAAATATTTTGTAATGTGTTGTTTCCACTAATGTAACACCCTGAGCTTCCACAATACGCTTCTCATTCAATAATGCAATAGCTTGCATTGTACGCAACTTCGAGTTCAAAAACACCGCGACTAATCAAAGTAGCAGTTACGAATTTTAATAACCACTTTTTTAAATTATATAAACTTTATATTTCAAAATGGACTTCATTTTTGGATTAGGAATATCGAAATTAGCCTATGTTGAATTTTTGGTATTTTTCTGAGAACATCTAATTTTTTATGAATAGTGAAAAATACTTAAAAACAACTTTTTAAATCAAAATAATTTATAGTGATAAATTATACTATTTAGTGGTTTTAAAGTATAATTAGAATTTATTTTTACCATTTTATCCAATGATGGTCATTATAATTAATTTAACATTGAAATTGGACATAAACAATTGCCAATCGTTTGATATAAATTGTTTCTTAAAAACACGCTATTTGTTGTGACAACGGGAATTAATTATAAAATTAATTAATGCAACTTATATGTTTGGAATTTTTTAAAATAGACATCATTTTTGAATTCGGAATATCAATTATAGATTAGGGTGAAATTTTGGCATTGTTCTGAAAAACTTCAATTTTTGATGAATAGTGAAACCACTAAGTGGTAGTTAAATAACTGATTTTTCTTTTAAATGATATGTTACAACTTCTGTGATTTGATTTTCAAAAATCCTACATACATGGTTGTCATTATGATTTAAAATGTGGTTCAATGGGATTAAAATAATTTTTGGTGAATAGTAACTTTTAAGTTCTTAATCGCGATTAGAGGTAATTACTGTAGTTTAAGGTAAAAATAATGTTTTAATAATATGAGATGAGCTTGAAACATGTCCTAACTTCATTGGATGTCCCATTTCCGACCAAGACAGTCCATGGGTCAACTTGGGTACCCCATGGAGCCACTTTCGTTGGAAAATGACATAAATACCTTTTATTTAATATTAAAGTAAAAAAATGACACAAACATGAAATGTTTTACTAAAACAATTTTTACATGGGGTTATACATGTCATATATTTAACTATAAATAGTAATTGGAAAGATAAAAATATTTCATACATCATAGTATTTTTTTTATATTTTTTAGACATTAAATAAATTAAATTATTTATGACATCATTATGATGCAGCGAAGACCTGATTATTTAACGATTTTAATAAAATGAAAAGATAATGTACAATCCAAGGCTTAAACTTGTCCAAAGACTATTAGATGGGTAGGTTTCGAACCCTTATCACCTTACCCATGAATTATATAAGTGTGGGACCTTTAGAATCCGAAAATCATTGTATAATAATGTAAAATTTCCTTACTTTCCAAGAGTGCCCCTCCTCTCCTCTTATAAAAGGCCCCCACCTCTACCACCTCATTCACACTTTCAAGCCTTTTGGTTCGGCCAATCTCTGCCCAAATACTCTCCCAACTTCTCTCCCTTCATCCTAGAAGTTTTACTTTAGTCAGAAAGTCATCCTATGGAGTCCTTTTTTTCAAATCAAAAGGAAGAACCCGAAGAAGAGGTAACGTTTTCATCACCATCTTTCAAATTTATTTCTTCTTCCACTCCCTCTTTGTTTATTATTTCAATTCTAAAATTATAACTCCAGTATCTCCTATATACTGTGATGTTATTATAAATATGGAACAACCATATTCAGTATTCTACCCATCATTTGAATGACATGTCACCATACGTGCGTACGTACGGCTTACCGTCTCCACGTCGTGGTGTAATTGTTATTCAATATATTATTATTTAGATGGGTATAATAATGATATGTAATTCATGTAAATAATAAATATAACATGATAATAATTCTGTATATATGATATACTATCCAATTATATATTATTTTAATATCAAAATAATGATATTGTCGCTCGTGCGTACGTACGGACTACCGTCTCCACGAACGCGATGAGATTCATTCTCCGTCGTATCCATTCAAGTATAATTATCATTTGATGATTTAAAAATAATGTTTAAGGACATGATATCATTCTGGATATGAATAAGATAAAACCTATCCATGAAAAACATGACTTACGTAACAAAACATATAAAAGAAAACGAGTAAGTTAACAGCCGAAACAACGATAAATCTAAGATATTGTTAACAAAGCAATGTTAAAAGATCATATATGATATCATATGAATGTATATGATTCTTGTATAATTTAATAAAAATTATTTCACCATTATACAGGAGGTTAACCTACCCCAACCAAGGAAAAGTACAAGGTAATGGTTTACTCCACAACCTCTTCATTATCCAATGTAGTTTATACATAATTATCTAATGGGACCTCGTTATCATCCACATCCATGTTTCTTAAAAATGTCATTCAGAACAATTTTAACATTAAATGGAATAAGGGTTAAAGTCATTTATACCCTTATACGTTTTTTAAAGTAATCTTACTCTCGTTTTCCAAACAATGTACTTTTTGACCTTTTTGACAAATTTAAGGTAAGAATGTTTTTTTAACTTATACGGTGGGTGTGGCTATTTTCCGCCATTATAACTTCGTCGAAGATTCCCTTACAAGCTTATAAGAATATTTTCAAATTAAATGTAATATTTTATAATTATGGGACTTTTAAATGATTTCAAAAAAGAGAGATATTTCTCTCAAATATCTTTGATTTCATCCATGTCAACATCCTTTGATGGGTTTTAAGTTTAATTGAAATTGATTTATGATACAAAACTTCCATTGAACATTATGTGAAATATTTGACTATGGATGTGTTATTTTTATACCATCCATAGTTTATGGGGAAATTGTTGACATTTCGTATGCTAGTTTTAATACGAATATTTATGTTATGTTTAAACCTATTCATATGAGGAATGTATTGGACTTAATAAGCAACGGGTGGAGCCCGCTATAGCCCCTCGATGCATCGGTAGGTCTCACGAGACAACTAGATGTGGAATTGGCCGAGGCCCTTTCCCAATTTGATTTATGGTTTTGGCCGAGGCATTAATCATTTTAGACGTCTTGGCCGAGGCCTTGAAAAAATGTTTCAGAATGTCTGGCATTATACATTCCCTCATTATGAAAGTGGTTATTGATATTTCATGTGATTATTCGTCTAGTAGAATATCCATGTGAGTAAGTAATGACATTATTTTATTTTACTTTTTCCATATTATGCTGAAGTTCAAGTTCAATAAGGCTTTTGTTTTAGTTATACATTGCCTTAAATGCTTATGTTTTCTAATGAAAGTTTCTGCTATATTGTTATCCTTACTGAGCATTTGAGCTCACCCCTTTCAATGTTTTATTTTTCCCAGGATGTGAATAAGTGTATTATGACTGTCTTGCAAGAATAGTCAGTGAGGATAAGAGTGTGGACTAAGGAGACCATGTTATTGTAGTTTTCATTTTTATGATGTAATGTAATGTTTACAAATTTATCTAGTGTTTCCAAGGCTACTAAACTAATCGGTCTTTCAAGACTTGATCTTTTGTGATCATGCCAATGTTACGAAGTAATGCACTGACTCTGGGTAGCTGGGGTCGGGGCGTTATAACTAATCAGTAGTATATTTTAATAAATTCATAATTTAGAATAAATTTTTTTCATACATATATTATACAATATTTGATATGGAGATAAAAGTTTGTTTATTATTTTTTTACTAAAATGAAATTAATGTTATTTCCTGAAAAAAAAGATTGTGTATCTCAAGAAGATAATATGAATAGAATATAGTTGAAATGAGTCTAGAGGTATTATGTTTAGACTTAGATAATTTCAAAATTTTCAAATAAAGGGAAACACTAGTCTAAAGTTTATTTTCCTTCCAATTAATATCCTTAAATGTTTTGGATATGTGATGGTAATGAAAAATGTAATGTTTTATATTTAGTTACCATTTCAAAGTTGAAATCACTATTTCCTAAGGACTATACCACTTTGATATTAAAATTTTTTTCACTCAATATCCGATAAGATTTTAGGATATGTGACAATAAAAAAAATGCAAAACTTATATTTAGTTATCATGAAAAATGAAAGAAACTATTTCTTAAATATTTTGTGAGTAAAATTGAAAATTGAAGTATAATATATATTCTAAAATATTATAGGGTATGATGTTGAATATAAATTTAAATTATTACATTAATTAATATAGAAAAGTATTTTTTACTTTATCTCAAATGAGTTTATGAGGACTGGTTGACAATAATGTAGATAGTTACATCTTTTCAAGAAAAAATCATGATGGAATAGGGATATAAGGATGGTGGTGATGATATTATAAATATTTTCAAGTATAAATATAAATTTTAGATTTTTATATTTCATGTTGTGAAGTTAATATGATGGAATATATTCTAGAAGTTGAATAATTAAAAATATGAATCCCAAATATCATGATTATTCATAATAGATTTCATTTTAGATGTTTATCTCTAATGTGTTAGTGGGACTTTTTTTTGGTGTTTACATAGAGACGTGACAAGGACTACATAAAATGTAATATATTAAAAAAATATAGATAGTGTGTCAAATATATGAATGATCATATATATTATTCATATATGATATGTAAAACTGGTGCTTGTGTTGGATTTTATTGAGCCTAAGACGCACTTTGTTAGATTGAATGATTTAAGGGAGTGAATATTTGGATAAGAGGATATGATTAAATTTGTTGGATTTTATTTCCAATAAATAAATAATTTTATATGTTTTTAATCAGATGATTCCATGTGAAAAGTTCTTAATGTCTATATTTAGTGTTTGGGGTCCTTGATGCAAGTAGAATTGTCTTCATCTGAGGAATTTGGTGGTTATTTCAGTTGATAACAACTTCCTATTTCAAATTGGATGATAAGGATCTATTTATCAAATATCCAATGTATTATACTAAAATAAAATTTAAAATAATTTAGTCATTTGAATATAAATTTCAAATCCAATCATGAAAAACAAACAAGATATGCTATTACTCAATGTATGAACTATGTGTGAGGACATTTTTATAAAGAAATTTGGAGATGATAAGAAGGAAGAAGAAGGGGATAAATTCAAGAATAAGTTCTGTGTATATTGGAAAAAAGTGAAGAAATAAAAGTTTTGTTTCCATAGTTTGAATAAGAATAAGAAGAGAAGTACTATTTCAGAATTATAAGTCTATGGATGGAAGGATTTATTTTTATTGATATCAAATTTATCAAAGTGAGAGGTATTAAGACAACCCATGGAATTTGGGATAAATTTGTTAATACTTGTGATGGAAATAAGAATTTTAAGAAGTTTGAGACATGGAATTACATATTAAAATAAGAATATTTGGAAATTCAATATGCTGAAACAATATATAATTAATTTAAAATAGTTGATTATGTTGTGAGTAAAATATAAATTAATTGTGATAAATAAATAAAAACTACAGTGGTTGATATGAGTATTCATATATTTCCTAATAGGTTTAATGATAATGTTTCATACCTTGAATACAAGGATCAATAATCAATCCCACCTGATTACTTTAATTTTATTATATTTGTTTATAAAATGAGGAAATGTTTTTTAGCAAGAGTAATTATAATGAAGAAAAATAAATCTCTTTTAAAGCCTCAAAATAAGTGAAGAGTAAGAAGAAGTTTGATGAAGAGATACTGGTTTTTCTCATTTTGATTCTAATTTAATGTAGAAGTTTTATAAATGACATCTCTGATATCTAAAAATATGAGATGTTCCAAGAGAGGTTTTAAAGAAAAAATTACATTTAAATTATTTGGGTGTCGAAATGTTATACATTTTTCTACAAATAGTCTATTGTTAAAAGATTACATAGATAGTGATGAAGAAGAAGAAGTACCAAGAGGGGTCTTTAAAAAGATATCATAAATGTTTTAAGAATAATGGGTTTATTCTAAATATATGAAGAAAAATATCTCAAAATTAAAAAGGGAAATCTATTATCTAAATGTAAATTATGTGGAAACAATGATGAGGAAGAGGAAATAGAGATGCTAAGACATATTGTTGAAATAATTATCATTGTAAAGGTGAATGAAGAATAATTACCCGTTGAAAGTTTTTAGTGAATTTGAAGATGAAAAGGAACCTAAAATAAAATTCTTGTGGAAAATATAACTCTACGAGTTTCTAAAAAATATATCTAAGTTGAAAAAAAGATGAAAAATTTGAAAAAAAAATAAAATCAATCTTCTGGAAAAAATGAACCAGTTCTTATAAAATACAAATTAAATTTACATTAAGAAGTTTATAACTTGAAAAAGATAGTTGTTGAACTAAATAATTCAATAGTCAATATGGAACAAGGAGTAGAAGAAAAATAAAAGGATTTTGAGCATGTATAATGAAAATTGGTCAGTACTAAAGATGAGATTGTAAAATTGAATATAAATGTTTAGAACACTATTAATGAAGTTGGGGAATGCTAATTTGTTGTAAGGGATCATGGACACTATCCAGGATTAGTCTCAAATGAAAAAAAACACTGATATAACTTTTTCAATATTTGAGAAGAAGAATCAAATTTGGAAGAGAAATATGGTATCAAAATAAAGTGATTTTATAGATTCAAGATTTTATAAGTGCTCCTACTTGATTGTAAAACTACCAAAAATAGTGAACAAAAAAGGCTAAGAATAAGGTTGATATGAAGAACAATGATTCATGAGTACACTAAAATTTTGGATTTCATAAACAATCAAAAATTAATTGTGGAAAGAAGGTTGAAATAAAGGTTGAATATTCTAGACAACAAGATGTTTATAAAGGGACATATTTTTATGGTTTTTATTAGAACTATGGAGGTTTTTGGAACATTTATAGCAAGTGTTTTTTAATTACCAATAAAATGATGATTTTATATGTTTTGGAAAACAAAAAATAAGGGGGCCCAACTCTCTTAAATGATAAACATTCTGCGACAACCTTTGAAATCTTAATTGAAAATAGTAAATAGTTTTCAACCATTAGAATATGTTTTCAAATGGTTTGAGAAACATGGTAATTTTTTAAAAAGGGTTCATTGTTATTTCACCAACTAAAATTTGATCAATGGAGAGTGTTGAAAGTCCATAAATATGAAGAATAGAGGAAATGAAAAATATCCAGATTCTGTTGTTTCCTCTAAAGAATCCAATGGATAATGTCCTTGTATTTTTAAAGTAGTTTTTATTATCATAAGAGAACATATATAAATCTAATAATTGATGAAAAAAATGCAAATAAGGGTTGGTATCATTTGGAAATGATCCGTCACTAAAAATAAAATGTTTTGGAAAATTATTTATCAACAAAGATTTATTAGTTTCAGAAAGCACATTTCATGTTGAAGGATTGATACACAATATTATTAGTGTGAATTAGTTATGTGATGATGGCAATGAAGTGATATTTCATAAATATATTTTTTTTTAATAACATGAAATATGGATGATTATTGATTAGAGGAAAGTGGACAAGTGGTAATTTGTTTCAGATTGGTGACAATAATTTTTTTATTTAAGCATGAAAGAATAAAATTAACTGTTGAATTAAAGATGTGGATATCATGGAAAAAATAACATGTAAAATATAATTTATGGATACCATGTTAGTGATTTTATAAGTTTAAAAGAGAAAGTAATTGGGTGTGTTTTACTTTTCAAAGTGGAAAGATTGTGAATACCCCACACACGACTGTTGAAATATAAACTACTCATCCTTTAGATCTTATTCAATTTGAAATTTATGGGCCCATATAGAAAAAATATACTAATGTATATATGATTGTAATTTATTATTGAGGATTTTACTCATATTTAATTCAATATGTTTATAAAACATAAATCATAATCACTAAAGATGTTTAATTGTTTCAAGAAATGTGTAAAAAAAGTGTGAGGATTCTCTTTGAGGAATATTCAAACTGAAAACGGTGTCTAGTTTTGTAGTGGAATATTTGAAATTTATCTTTATAGTAATTTATATTTTCATGATTTAATTCCATTATACACACCAAAGAAATGGTTTGGCTGAATTAAAGAATAGAAGTGTTTTGAAGATGGCTAGGACCCTATTACTAGAGATTGGAAAATCTCATTATTTCATGAGGAAATATATTGGTGTAGCAGCTCATATTAAAAATCATTGTCTTTATAGGATAAATTATGGAATTTAATCATATGATATGTATTATAAGAAATATTCATGTTTACAATATTTAAAAGAGTTTCGCTACCCTAATATTATCAATGTTAGAGGTAAAAATCTAGGAAAACTTATATAAGTATTGATGATATCTTCTTTCATTATCTACTAAATGGAAGAAGATATCATTTTTGAAACATAGGGAAATGTAAGAATACTAATTCGATTAAAGTAAAAGTGACAGAACATACAAATGAATTGAACTCTCATGAAAGAACGAGTTTCATAAGTGATGATGATAAATTTGTTCTTATCAAACAATAATGTAAACCATTAAATAATTATGATAATAATAAAGATATTCTAGAGGAAGAAGTTAATTTAGAAAATTAAATTTATGAAATGAAATACTATTCACACCATCCAATGTATAGAAAGTAAGTAAAAGTCCAAAATATCATTAGCAGTCATGGAAAATAGATTCAAAAAATAAAAACATTGAGGAAAAACTCTCATATCTTAATTTTCTCTAAAGCTGTGAAAAAAATGTGGAAGAATTATTGAAAGATAAAGAGTGGTTTGATGCAATGAATGAATATATGAATTTTATTGAAAATAACGAAACATGAGAGAGGGTACCCAATACTAATAAAAAGAATATTATTGGATGAAGTTTTTTGTTCCAAAAAAGGCGAATAAAACATTTTATGTTTTGAAGAATAAAGAATGATTTTATGTAAAGGGTATAACCAGTTTGGGGTATTTTAATTTGGTGAAATCATTACACTTGTGAAATGACTTGGAACCATAAGAAGTTTTCTTAGTATTATAGCACAAAGGCATTGCAATATCCTTCAGATGGATATCAGGTTAGCCTTCCTCAATGTTTAGTTGGAAGAGGAAGTATATATTTAACAACCATATTTAACATGGGAATTGTTTTTTCATGTTAAATAAGGATTTATATGGGAAAAAATAGGCCCCACGATATTGGAATATTAAGCTTGAATCATTATTGAAGAAGTTGAATTTTATAAATGTTAGAGATGAAATAAATCTATACATAAAATATAATAACAGGGAATTTCTCATTGTTATTATCTATGTATATGATATCATTTTTACTAGAAATGGTGAAATAATTTGTGATGATTTTTATATTAAAATAAAGAATTGCTTTTTTGAAATGTCCATGCATGGTGGGATGAAATACATTCATGGATTACAAATATCCCCATAAAAGGAATTATATTTTTATATCTCAAGGTAATTATGCTAATGAAATGTTGAAAAGTCTTGTAATGAATGATTCAAATGCTATTTTTATTCCAATTTTAGTCGGAAAAAAGATATAAAAAATGAAAAGGGAAAGGAAGTTGATCCAATTGAATTATGTAAACTTATTAGATGTATACATTAATTGAAATCATCAAGAATAAATACTTTTCATGATGTTACACTTTGTTCTATGTTTCAAAGAGAAACAAAAAAATCTCATTTTATGGATGGAAATTAATTCAAAGATAAATAATATGAACAATAGATTTTGGTTTGAAATAGGAAAACAAAGGGGGGATTGTTCTATCAGGTTATTCAAGTGTAGATTGGGATGAACGTGTTGATGGTTAGAGATCTTCATTTGATGAATATTTCATTGTTATAAAAATATTTGTTTGTTGGAACTCAAGGAAGAAAAATCTAGAAACTGAATGAACTGTTGATGTTGAATATGCGGTTGAAACTCAGGACATAAAATAACTTATTGGGATGGGAACTGGACTAGTTGATTTGAAAGTTGAAGTGTGGTTTCCATTAATTTTGTGATGTGATAATCAAGGTGAAATAATATCCCAATGAATTTTATTCCGTGTTGAATATCCAAAATATTGATATAAAATATAACATAATCAAAGATAAAGTGTAGAAGAGTGATTTAGAGTTGGATTTAATTCATATAAAAGACTAAATTTCAGTATTGTTTACCATACCACTATCAAAAAAATATTTTAGAATCTTTGGTTGATGTTATTGGTTCAACCTCATTCTTTACAGGTCTCAGGTAGACCATAGGTTCTTTACTATCTTATATTTTCATTGGATATTATTTTAAAAAATGGGATAAAAATTAACAACTTAAATATTTACTTTATGTTTATCTTTCATTTTTTTTCATATGATGATTATATAATGTAGCATTATTATTCCTTGATTTGTGTAAAATTTTAGAGAATTATATATTTTTAGAGGGGTTTTTAAAAGGCATAAGCTATGATTTCATTATGTATAAAATGTTTTAAAAGTTTATTGTAAGTGGTTCTAAGAATATTTCATGTTTGAAATAATTTTTAATGTGATGATGAAGTTAATTTGAATATTGTGATGTTCATGTTTAAGAAAGCTACTTATAGATCAGTATATTATGGAAAACAAGGTATTATTTATTCAATATTCGTGTTTGTTACACTGAGCTTGTTAATGAATAATATGAATTATCTAGAAGTTATATATTTCCCTATTTTTATATTTTAAAAGTGATATATGTTTTTTTATTTGCTTAAAAACAAAAGGGGGATATTTATACATCCAATTGGTTCTTTGATAGTTTCTTTGAATTTTGGGAGTAAAGATTTAGAGAAGAGGATATAATAAAGTAATATGGATTTTGTTTTCAATACATAAATCATATTCTTTGTGACTAATCCAATGATTCCATGTGAAATTTACTTAATGTCTACATATCATGTTTGGATTTTATCATCATGTATAATTGAAGGATAAATGAAGATGCTATTGTAGAGGTTTAATATCGTAGGATCTTATATTAGGCCACATCAGACCATACTATGCCTCAATTCAAGGAACACCCTGAAGATAATTATTAGAAGGATTTTATTTATCCTAGAAATTATATGACATCAACACCACAATGAAGGTAAAAATAGTAAAGGTTGATTGATGTTATTTTAGTGGGTCTGCAAATTCGGAGATCAACGAGCTATATCCTTAGTACTATTACATAGTCAAAAAGGGGAATATCAGACCATTACCTAGTGATATGACCACAAAAAAGAGTTTATTTAGAGGATTTTGTGGTTATGTAAATTTTGTGACCTCCACAACATATCCCCTTGAACACTCCCAAATTAATATTGTAATTTATATGAAAAAAACAATGAAAACCATGAATCTTCATCACAATACACATAGCCATGCCATAGAAGGGTGTTTCTAAGAATATTCGAGGGATATGGATGACTTGGATCCATCTAAATACCTTTTTGGTTATTTCATTCTATAATGATGACCAAATTTATATTGGATAATGAAGATATATTGAAAAAATATCAAAATGGTGATTTTGAAATTAAATTTAGAATAAGTTAGTGTTCTGTGTTTTAATTTCAAATTAAAAATGGAGAAAGATACTAGCTATGTTATTGTTCAATGTGTGATATTTTTGTGAGAATATTTTTATAGAGAAATTTAGATAGAATAAGAAGGAAAAATTTGAAGAGAAGGGGAAGAATAAGAGTTGTGCATATTTTCCTAAAGTGAAGAGATCATACATGTGTTTATAAAATTTAAAAAATTAGAATAGAAGAACTATTTCAAAAATTTATGGATATGGTTGAGAGAAATTATTTTTATTGATAAAAAAATTTCAATTACCATTATTTCAAAACAGGATGCACAATCAATTTCAGGAGACTTGATGTTAGTGGTACCTATATATATAAACTATTGTGTCTTATGATCTTCGTATAATCGGGATCATGCTAAGGTATATCCTTCTTGTTTTGAGAGATGAACCATGTAAATTTATTGTCACTTTATTGTGTGCATTTTGACCATTGACCAATATTTAATTTAACTAATTATTAGGGTTGTTTCACCATGAAAATTTATATGATTTTGAATAATTGATTCAAACCCTCCCAATGATTCCTCATTGATCCAGCAGGTCATATTTTTAGGTTTTTTAAATATTTTAAGAGTTTAAGAATATTAAAATTTATCAAATTTGAAGGAAACGTCAATTTTATATTACTTTCATGGTGGATACATTAATGTATATTTAGAAATAAATTTCCTGAAATGTAATGAAAATTGAACTCTCAGAGTATTTCATTGAGTTTTTCCATAACTGATGTTCATCAAGGCGTATTATAGGTTATAAAAAAAATTTATTTTCACTATGAGTTGGATTCTTGTATTGAGATACCAAATATGATCATGAGGGACAATCAAAAGAGTAATATTTATTGTTTACAATAGATGACCCAATAAATTTACCACATGGAGTGTCATATAGATGTATTTTGTATACTAGGGGTGTATAAATCATATTTAAGTCCCCACTACCCACGGTTAGTCAGATACATGGCAGGGAAACCATCATAATTTGACAAACCACTTTTGAAATACTATATATTTTCATATAAAACATGAGTATTATTGAGTATGTTGTTGATAATGTCCTGTGTTAGAGATTAACTAAGATGTGATCTTCCCTCTTGTATAACTAGTATGACATCATTCCCTTGATTAAGATAGACTGTGGGAGTGTGTTTTCATACCAAGATATTGTATATCTATCTAGATAAGGGACATGTGATGTTCTTAGACATATTGATGAAAGGAATCTGATGTATTCATCAATAATATTAGTTAATACGCGGAGAATTGAGAAAAATGAGTTGGTTATATGGGATTGACATGATTTGTGTCCCATGATCACTTGATATATTTTGAAAAGGAAAAATATTAGAATTAATGTTTTCATATTATATAGATTGGTGGACACAGGTACAAAGACAAGTGTGTTTTATAGAGATCATGCTAGATCCCTTGATATCTTGAGTAGTATTGATACTTTTCTTGAGTATTCTTTTTTTATTACATTTATCAGTCCATAGATTCATATTTTTTATCAATGTCATAAAGTCACATTGGCTCAAACCTTGTAGTTGACTGAATGAGAAATGAGTTTATCCAAAAGTTACACTCATAAAATGTGTTAGAGTTAATTTGAAAAGTGTTTTTTATGGTTATTCAGAAAGTATTACATATGATGTGATAAAATTTGGAGATAATGATAACTTTCAAAAAGTGTTTTAGAATATATCCAAAAGGATTTTTGGATATGGTTTCACAAGTTATTGTATATGATACAATATAAGATAAATTGACACAAATTATGTTAAAATTTACGAAAAGTGGGAGATTGAAGGAGGTATTCCCTAAAGGTATAGTTTTTATTGGATGCATGGCTATATTATGTGCATGGGATATCTAGATGAATGTATGGAATAATATTTCATGCATGATAGGACCTTTTATTATATGATCTAATTCCATAAAATGGTAGTGAAAGGGTGTGAATATAGTTGATGATTTTCAAAGTCCCCCTATAACCTAAAGTTTTTTTTATCTTCCTCCTTTTCATATAGAGTTAACAACATACCATAGAGAGAAAATTGGATCCCACAAAAATGTTGGGTGATTTAGGTGAAGACCTTAAATTTTTTATAATTTAAAAATGATATTAAACACTCATGAATTGAAATTGTATAAACCTATGATGGTTTATTCATAGAGAGTAATGAGGGATCCATCCCTATTCTATCATGTAAGTAGACACACTGCTAATCCCTGTTAATTGCTCACATTCTTTTATTTTTTATTTTTTTAGGTTCATATTGATGTGTTTTAGTTTTGATGCCCCAAAAAAGTAAGACCAGAGCCTTCAATAATAATGAAGTGAGGTTTGAAGGATTTTTTCAAGTGGATAGGAAATTAATGGGTTTTAAAATTGATTTTTATGATAAATTCTGAAATATCTCCCTAATATAATTACAACACAAAAAATTAAATAAATAAAAGAGTTAAAATAAGGTTGGTAAACCAGGTCAATGTTTAGTTACTATATTGGTCCATATTACCCATTTATTTACATTATGAACTATTAATGTTGTTGGAGACATTCTTATAAAATCTCCATCATTTCAATTCAACGCTGCATCATCAAAATATGTCAACCAATTATGTTGTTTTGACACTATCTTAATGAATCAAATTCAATTTTAGGAAATCCAAGTGCCGATTCCAACTATTTGAACCATCCCAAACACATTTTTATGGTTATATGTTTTATATTCTAATGTCATAAATGGTGAAAAATATCAATTACATGATAAAGCTAAAAAAATTTAATTATTCTATCTTGAAACATAAAATAAAAGATGTTTTTTGTAATTACGTTCTCTGAAAGTTCATGGTAATGACCACTAATCCCATTACAGTATCAGTGGATGAAACATTTATAGGAGACCAATCCAGTGAGAATATGTTTACCAGTATTCCAATAGTTCATGTCAAGTGTATATACTCAATAGGAAGTGCAATTATCAAATAATGAAATGGATCAACAAGGGAATCATCTAATTTTCTCCAATGAACATGTTTCTTTAGTTCTATAGGTAAATTTTGATAAGATATACATAATTAAGACTAAAATAAATAAATAAAACCTACTATGGAATCTTGTAAATGTGAAGTTCATGGAGGAGAACAAAGTATTAGAGTATATGAGTGAGTTTCAAGGCATTATTGAATATATTAGTTCCATAAATACTATATTTTATGATGAGTGGTAGGAACTATGATGTTGATATCCTTACTAAATACATGGGGTGAACTATTCATATTAGTCAGTAATTCAACACTATATGTAAATGTCATAATAGAAATCGTGAAATATAGAATATAGAAAATGTAACATCCCAAGTATATAAAGAATAATATATTTTCATATATATATATCTATTTATTAATTAGATATGGAATTAGAGGCTTAAAATGAGAATAAATATAATTTTAAGCATAGAATACTCAAATGTTTTTAAAAGATTGTTTTACCGCCTTTTGATGGAAAACCATTTTTAAATATAACTTTTGAAAATTTTATAAGATCTATTTGTCAAAATAAACTTATTCTTTATAATTGGGAAATTTAAATTTACTTTGGATAAATTTTTGGTACTTTTCTGACAATGTTCATTTTTTAATGAATAGTGAAAAATACTACATTTTACTTCAAAACTGCGTTTTCATATAATTTAATTATATGGTTAGATTATATTTTTAATTAGTTTTAAAGTGTAATTAGAATATATTTTGACCATTTAATACAATTGTGGTCATTATAATTAATTTTACTTTGAAATTGGACATAAACATGTGTCAATCTTTTGATAGATACTATTTCTTAAAAACACACTTTTTGTTTTGACAACGAGAATTATTTTTAAATTAATTACTGAAATTTTTGTGTTTTGAATTTGGTAAAATGGATTCCATATTTTTAATAATAAGGTCCAAATTATTTAATTAAGAATCTATTGTTTTTGGACATTATGAATAGTAACGACGGTAATTATCTTTAATTATCGTGATTAATTAGTAATATGGTAGTTAAGGGTAATAAAATAATATCATAATAATATAAAATGACCCCAAAATGTGTCCACATCCTCTTTTTTGAGTCATGGCCGAACATGGAAATCTTTTTACCGAACTTTAGGGCCCATGGAGTCACATGGGTGTAATAGTGACATTTATGACATTATTTTTTAAAAAGAAGAGAAATATTTCAATGGTTTGTATATCCTAAGTAAAACAATTTTAATTTTGATTACAGAAATGATATCTTAGACTATAAATAATCATTGGAAATCTAAAAATATTTCCTACATCATGGTAGTTTTTATATATTTTTTATTCATTAAATAAATAAATTTATATATGACACCATGATGATGCAGTGATTACCTCATTATAATGAATGATTTAAATAAAATGAAAATATAAGGTAAAATATAAGACTTAGACTTTTCAAAAACCTATTGGATGGGTGTAATGAAAACCATTATCAATTTAACCACAAATTATACCATTGTGTGACCTTTATAATCCGAAAAGCATTTTATAATAATGAAACATTTCAAGAAATTCCAAAAGTGACCCTCCTCCCTCTTATAAAAGGTCCCCACCTCTACCCCCTTACCCACACCTCTCAAGCCTTTGGATCATCCAAAATCTACTCAATTATCCCTCCACATCCCTCTCTTACTCCTAGAAGCCTCACTTTGGGTAATTCATAGGAGTTAAATGCTAAGGTTTCTTTGAAGACATTTACGGAATACATGGTGATGTGTATTCCAAACGTAACCATGAGGGTTACTCCCTATATAAAAATGTTGTGAATGCCTCAAGTAACCTTTATTTCTTATTATTTATATGAGTTATTCATAAATCTTATGATTTCATGAGGTATGTTAAAGTGCTTATGTTTTATGATTAATGTATGATTTCATTTATTCTTATGTATACATGGACTAATGTTTTCTTTCCGTATTTTTATATCCATTACTGAGGTTTTTATGCTCATCCCATGTTTTTGAAATGTTTTTCACAGGTCAAGGAAAAAGTACATGATGAGATGATAGTGTCGAGGAAGTGTCAAGAGAGAAACCGTGTTTTATTTTAAATATGTTTCCATCAGTGGATAAAATGAATAATGTATTTGATGCAACCACCTTGTTCAAATGTGGAATGTAATGCATGATTTAAGATCTAATTCTCTAAAACTCTAAACCTAAAAAGATCCTTAATGTGTATTATTTAAATAAATCAAGATTATGGAATATTTAAGGATGGATACTTATAGTTGGTATCATAGATCGGTTTAGAAAACATTACGAGTTATAATTATATTAAATGATTGTCTAAAAATATTTTTTTACACATTATGTTCAAATTTAAATGATAGAGCATTTTAGGATTACCATGTTTCTTCATCTAAGACATGTTTGTTCAGAATGGTTTTCCACAAAAGAAATAGGGAAGTAGTTCTAGGAAGGCATATAGAAGGAAGTGACCTTCCAAATCAGTATCCTGAGATGGTCAGAATTGGAAATGAACAGTTTTTGTAGTAATAACGCAGTTGACTCAAGCGATAAATGATGGTGGTATCTATACCCGAGATCAGCCAGATCAAACATAGAGGAACATTTCACTAGTGGAACATTTCATGAGGCAATATCCCCCATCATTCAGGGGATCATCTGACCCTGTGCTAGCTGAAAGGTGGATTAAAACACTGTAGAAGATTTTCAATGTCATGGGGTGTTCAGGCAATCCAAAGGTTAGTCTTGCTGTTTACCGTTTATAGGGTGAAGTAGATCAGTGGTGGTTGATGGTCAAAAATATCGGGGACGCTGATGAGATTGATGCTCTTGACTGGGATGAATTCGAAGGTATGCTTATTTATAAATATATTCCTAAGGTTGTTTGACTTAGGATGGAAAAACAATTCTTGTAATTGAGTCAAGAGGACGACTCAGTGGCTTCTTATGAAGAAACGTTCACTCGATTGGCGAGGTATGCTCCAAATTTTATCTGAGACCTTGATAGTAAAATCAATCATTTTTTCTTATGATAAAATCCAAAATATTGAAGGTCATTAGCTTCTCGTGAGTTAAAAAGTTATGAAAAGCTATTTCGATGTGCTGAGATGGTGTAAATGGAATTTAACGATGATCAAGTGTTCTATGACAACTAACAGAAGAAGAGGCCAAGGTGGCAAGAGAAAGGAAATAATCATTCAAAAATGTTTGATGGTAAGAAAACTAAGTTTTCAATTTGTGATAAATGTGGTAAAAAGCATGCTGGGGAATGTCTTTTGAATTTTGGAAAGTGCTTCCAATGTGGTAAGATGGGACATAAGTCTTTTGATTGCACTGGAAAAGTTCAGGGTAATGGTAAGACCAAATTTGATTTATAGTTAGTGAAATGTTTCAAGCGCAATGAGAAGGGTCATTATGCAAACAAGTGTCCGAAAAAGAGCTTCAATGATGAGAAGAAGTCATACTACAAGCAGAAAGGTGTGGTGAAATCCTTTGCAACTACTTTAGCAGATGTTGGGCCATCAAAGGAAGTGGTATCATGTACTTTGTTTGTTTTTTTAGAATATTCCAATGCGTTGTTTGATTCAGGGTCTACACATTCTTTCATTTCTGAAAAAGTTTCTAGTGAATTGGGAATTCCATCTCAAGAAATGAATCGTGAACTTGTGGTAAAAACACTTGGGGGAAATGTTGAGGCAAAAAGAATTTATAAGAATCTTCCTATCATTATCCATGGAAATAAACTACTTGAAAACCTTATTGTTTTACCTCTAGTAGAGTTTGATGTTATCCTGGGAATGGATTGGCTCTCTTTTTACCATGATAATATTGACAGTATAGCTAAGGAAGTTTCTTTTCAGAAAGACTTTCAGTTTGTGTACAAGAATGAACCCCTACTATTGATAACATATCAAGAGGAAGAGAAACTTGTAAAAGATGGTGATGAATGTTACCTTGCACATATTGTTGAAAACAAAGGAACCATTCAGATTAATGATGTTCCAACAGTAAATGAGTATCCTAATGTTTTTCCTGATGAGTTTCCTAGAATAATACCACATCAGGAAGTTGTATTTACTGTTGAATTAGTTCCTGATGCTAAGCCAATTTCGAAACCCCCTTATCGAATTTATGAAATTGAACTTGTATAGTTGAAGGAGAAATTGAAGGATTTATTAGATAAAGGCTTCATTCGTCCTAGCACATCACTATGGTGTGCCCCGGTCTTATTTGTTAAAAATAAATATGGTTTAATGAGACTTTGCATTAATTATAGAGCCTAGAATAACATCACTGTTAATAACAAATATCCATTGCCTCATTTCGATGATTTTTTTGATCAGATCCAGGGGGCTCAGTATTTTTCAAAGTTTGACTTGAGATCGGGGTACCATCTGTTGAAGGTAAAGGAAGAAGAAATTCTGAAGACCGTGTTTTGTACAAGATATGGCCATTATGAATTTATAATTATGCCTGTTGGGTTAACCAATGCACATGCTGTATTCATGGACCTTACGAAAAGAATTTCCCTGAGTTATTGGATAAGTTTGTGGTTATTTTCATTGATTATATTTTGGTGTTTTCTAAAAGTAAAGAGGAGCATGAAAGTCATTTAAGGGTAATTTTGAAACCCATAAAGGAAAATAAATTGTATGGGAAATTCAGCAAGTGTGAGTTTTGGTTGGAACAAATTTCTTTCCTTGGTCACATTGTTTCTAAAGATGGAACAACTATTGATCCTGTAAAAAAAATGGTTGTTGAAGAATGTCCAAGACCCCCAAATATAATGGAGATTTCTAGTTTTCTTGGTTTGGCTGGCTATTACCGAAGGTTTGTTAAAAAATTGTCACGGTTTTCCAGCCAAATGACAATGCTAACTCAGAAGGGTGTTAAGTTTATCTGGACAAAATAATGTGATGATTGTTTTCAGGAATTGAAAGGAAGATTGGTGAATGCTCCGGTATTGGCACTACCTTCCAGCAATTGTGAGTTTGTTATCTACAATGATTCTTCATTGAAAGGAATTGGTTGTGTCGTAATTCAAAATGATCAGTTAATTTCTTATACTTCACGTCAGTTGAAAACTCATGAGATAAATTACCCTACACATGATGTGGAATTAGCTACTGTGGTTTTCACTTTAAAAATTCAGAGGCATCATTTATATAGTGTAAATTGTTAAATATATACTGATCACAAAAGTTTAAAGTATATATTCACTCAAAAATAATTGAACATGAGACAGAGGAGATGGCTAGAATTAATCAAGGATTATGATTGCACGATTGACTACCACCCAAGAAAAGCAAATAAAGTTGCAGATGATTTTAGTTGAAAATGTAATTCATCATTAACCATGTTATGATTGGATCGTGATCCTTTGGTTAAGGATTTGATGAATTTTGGTTTGGAAGTTGTTGGTGTAGGAAATTATTTTGTTTTGTTTCAAGTATTAGTGAAATATTCTCTATTAGATAGAATTAAGAAAGCACAGAAGCAAGACAGTAAGTTCCATAATAAGGTAGAGCTGGTTTAGAAGGGTATTTTACCAGAATAAAACATTGATAATGATTGTGTTTTGTGATTTTGGAATAGATTGTGTGTGCCTTGTGATTCACAGTTGAAGAGAGATTTGTTAGGTGAAGCTCATATTTCTCCATTTTCAGTTCATCCTAGCAGTACTAAGATGTACAGAGTTCTGCGGGAGTATTACTGGAGGGATGGAATGAAAAGAGATATTGTTTATATTAGTGTGAAGTGTTTGACTTTTCAATAGGTTAAAGTAGAGCGACAGTTACCAAAAGGGATTCTTCAGCCTTTACTAGTGCCAGAGTGGAAATCAGAGACTATATCCATGGACTTCATTGTGGGATTACCGAAGACACCTCGAGGTAATAATGAAATCTGGGTTATTGTTGACCGCTTAACTAAATCTGATCATTTCCATGCTATACGAGATACTTTTTCCCAAGATCAACTTTCTCGATTGTATCTTAAATAGATAGTCAGGTTACATGGAGTTCCCCTCTCCATTGTATCTGATCGTGATCCCAAGTTCACTTCTATCTTTTGGAAAGGCCTTCAAAAGTTGTTTGGTACTGAATTAAATTTTAGCACATCTTTACATCCTCAATCAGATGGGTAGTCAAAATGAACAATTCACACTTTGTAGGATATGATACGTTCTTGTTCGATGGATTATCAAGGAAGTTGGGACCAACATCTTTCATTGGTAGAGTTTTCTTATAATAACAGTTTTCATTCCAGTATACAGATTGCACCATTTGAGGCATTATATGGGAAGCGGTGTCGAACTCCAGCTTTTTGGGATGAAGTAGGTGAAAGGAAGTTTATGGGACTATAATTGGTAGTAGAGATGGTATAAAAAGTTCAGTTGATAAAGAAACACATGAGAACAGCTCAGAAGAGGAAGAAAAGTTATGCGAACAACAGGAGGAAGGATCTATTTTTTTAGGTTGGTGATCATGTCTTCCTAAAAGTTTGACCATGTAAAAGTGTGATGTGATTTCGTAAGAAAGGAAAGATGAGTCCAAGGTTCATTGGACCCTATGAAATTCTGGAGAGAGTTGGATCAGTTTCATACCGAGTGGATTTACCTCCAAGTTTATCTCAGATACACAATGATTTTCATGTTTCAATGTTTAGGAAGTACATGCCAAATCCATCTCATGTTTTGAGTCCAGAGGTAGTTCAGATGGAAGAGAATCTATCTTATGAGGAAAAACCGGTAAATACACTTGACCACAGGGAGAAAGTGTTGCGGAATAAGGTGATTCTTCATGTAAATGATCTATGAAAAAGCCATATATTTGAAGAGGCAACATGGGAATCTGAAAATTCAATGAGGGATAAATACCCCCACTTATTCGATAAGTAAATAAATTGTGGGGATGTAATTTCCTAAAGGGGGGAAAGATGTAACATCCCAAGTAAGTAATCAATAATATATTTACATATCTATAGCTATTTATTAATTATATAGTGCATCAGAGGCTTAAAATGAGAATAAATCCAATTTTAAGCATAGAACACTCTAAAATGTTTAAAAGATTATTTTACCACCTTTTGATGGAAAACCATTTTTATATATAACTTATGTCAATTTTATAAGCTTATTTGTGAACATAAACTTATTATTTAGAATTGGGAAATTGAAATTTAATTTTGATAATGTTTTGGTATTTTTCTGGCAATGTTTAATTTTTTAATGAATAGTGAAAATACTGCATTTTACTTCAAAACTGCTTTTTCATATAATTTAATTATATGGATAGATTATCTTTTTAATTGGTTTTAAAGTGCAATTAGAATATTTTTTTACCATTTCATCCAATGGTGGTCATTATAATTAATTTCACCTTGAAATTGGACATAAACAAGTGGCAATATTTTGATAGATATTGTTTCTTAAAAAACGCTATTTGTTTTGAAAATGAGAATTATTTTTAAATTAATTATTACAATTTCTGTGTTTGCAATTTGGTAAAATGGATTCCATATTTGGAATTAGAAGGTCCAAATTATGTAATTAATACTCTTTAGTTTTTGGACATTATGAATAGTAATGACGTTAATTATTTTTAATTATCGTGGCTAATTAGTAATCGGGTAGTTAAGGGTAATAAAATAATATAATAATAATATAAAATGACCCCAAAATGTGTCCACATCATCTTCTTTTAGTCATGTCTGACCATGGGATTATTTTTACAGAACTTGAGGGCCCATGGAGTCAGATGGGTGTAATAGTGACATTTATGACATTATTTTTTAAAAAGAAGAGAAATATAACAAAGGTTTGTATATCCTAAGTAAAAAAAAATTAATTTTGTTTACATAAATGATCTATTAGAATTTATGTATTCATTTTAAGGCTAAAAATATTTCCTACATCATGGAATTTTTTTTATAATTTTTAGGCATTAAATAGATAACTTTATTTATGACACCATGATGATTCAGTGATTACCTAATTAATGAGTGATTTAAATAAAATGAAATGATAAGGTAAAATATAAGAATTAAACTTGTCAAAAACCTATTTTATGGGTTTATTTAGAGCCCTTATCACCTTATACTAAAAATATAGAATTATGGGACCTTTAAAATTCAAAAATCAATTAATAATAAAGTAATATTTCAAGACTTTCCAAAAGTGACCCTCTTCCCTCTTATAATGGGCTTGCACCTCTACCCCCTTACCCACACCTCTAAAGCCCTTGGATTATTCAAACTCTACTCATATTATCTCTCCACATCCCTCTCTTACTCCGAGAATCCTCAATTTGGGAAGAAGTCTTTCCAAGAAAGCCTTTGGCTCAAATAAAAAAGAGTTACCTGATTTAGAGGTAATGTCTTCTCTCAAGTTTCTTCCTATTATTTTCCTTATTCAATCACCACTGTCTTCTTATTATTTTATCTCATAATAAAAAATGTATCCTAAATATAATAGGATGTTGTTATGTTAAGTATTATACCTACACGTACACACACCTCCGTCTAATGGTTAAAGAACATACTGTTTCTGTGGGTGGTGAATTACTGGCTCACGAAATGATGATTGTTCAATATTTTTTAACACTATTCATGGTGTCCATTATGATGTCACTATTTTTATATATGATTTATATGGTATTTATATTTTCTATATTTTTCAGAATTTTATTTCTAAACAACGGCGTTATGCTTTTCATGTTGTGGAACTGTGATAATTTAATCTGAGGTAGTGTGGACTACCGCCCCCTCAACTGATGTGACACGTTTATGCCAAACATGGAATTTATAAAGAATGTAATTAATTACCTTAAGTTACCTATATAACATATATATTATACTAGAACTATAATATATATATGTATCATTTAGTTTTAATTCCTCTAATATGAAAAATAAATGAAAGTAGTGTTCATGCGTGCATACGGCCTACCGTCTCCATGAAAGGTGCATCTCATTTTTTATCTCCAAATGTTATGGAATAGTATAAAATTAATATATACTGGATATATATGATATTTAAATCATTAATACCATTCTGGAGATGATATACTTATAATTACATGGGAAATTCTTTTCAAACAAGTTCGTTTTTGACTCATGTACCGAACATCGACAAAACGTATGATATGAACTCACATAATTAACTAATTATTATAACATGATATATGTGATATTAATTTAATAATAAACATTAAAAGAGGCCTTTAAGAAATTATAAATTGACCAAAGTTTATTATTCAGGAATATAATGAAACGAACAAGACAAGTCATACTTGAGGTAAGGGACTTCGTCTCAATCTCCTTTCGTTGAGGCATACTTCAATTTATATACGACCTTCTTTTATTAGTTTTATAATAAACCCTGTTGACTTTTAATTTCATTAAAAAGGAATATTTTTACATGAATCATTTTACTAAATGACAAAATGGAATGTTCTTGTCTTACTTATGCAGCGACAATGACTTCTCCACCGCCATGTCCATTATTTGAGTTTCATCTTCCTCTATAAGACATAATTTTTTTTAAATGAAAAACAAATACCATGTTCTATCTTATTTTGTTATTGAAAATGGTATTGATATTGTTTTGATTATATCAATGTGTTGTATTTATATATTGTGATTGAAATGTGTAAATTTTATTTTTCCTTTATGCATTTTTATGTGATAAGATTATGTTATGGTTCTTGGGCATTGTTTATGAAGACAGGTGATTTTGTGATAAACTAAGGGATGATGAGCCCAAGATAGCACTCCAATGCATTGGGTAATTCATAGGAGTTAAACTCTAAGGTTCCATTGAAGAGATTTAGGGAATATATGGTGATGCGTATTCCAAACGTAACCATGAGGGTTACTCCCTATGTAAGAATGTTGTGAATGCCTCAAGTAACCTTTATTTCTTATGATTTCTATGAGTTATTCGTAAATCTTATGATTTCATGAGGTATGTTAATGTGCTTATGTTTTATGATTAATGTATGATTTAATTTATTCTTATGAATACATGGACTAATTTTTTCTTTCCAAATTTTTATATCCATTACTGAGGTTTTTATGCTCATCCCATGTTTTTGAAATGTTTTTCACAGGTCAAGGAAAAAGTACATGATGTGATTATAATGTTGAGGAAGTGTCAAGAAAGAAACCATGTTTTATTTTAAATATGTTTCCATCAGTGGATAAAATTAATACTGTATTTGATGCAACCACCTTGTTAAAAAGTGGAATGTAATGCATGATTTAAGATCTAATTCTATAAAACTCTAAACCTGAAAAGATCATCAATGTGTATTCTTGAAATAAATCAAGATTAAGAAATGTTTAAGGATGGGGAATTATAGTTGGTATCATAGGCCTGTTTAGATAACATTACGAGTTATAATTATATTAAATGATTATCCAAAAATATTCTTTTACTCATTATGTTCAAATTTAAATGATACAGAATTTTAAGATTACCATGTAGCTTCATCTAAGACATGTTTGTTCCGAATGGTTTTCTGAAAAGGAAACAGGGAAGCAGTTCTAGGAAGACATATAGAAGGAAGTGACCTTCCAAATCAGCATCCTGAGATGGTCAGAATTGGAACTGAATAGTTTTTTGCAGTAATGATGCAGTTGACTCAAGCAATAAATGATGGTGGTATCCATACCCGAGATCAGCCAGATCAACCAAAGAGGAACATGTCACTAGTGGAACATTTCATGAGGCAATATCCCACATCATTCAGGGGATCATATGACCCTATGATAGCTGAAAGGTGGATTAAAACACTGTATAAGATTCTCAATGTCATGGGGTGTTCAGACAATCAAAATGTTAGTCTTGTTGTTTACCATTTAGAGGTTGAAGTAGATCAGTGGTGGTCGATGGCCAAAAATATCAGGGATGCTGATGAGATTGATGCTCTTGACTATGATTAATTCGATGGTATTCTTATTTAGAAAAATTTTCCTAAGGCTATTCGACTTAGGATGGAAAAACAATTCCTGGAATTGAGGCAAGAGGATAACTCATTGGCTTCTTATGAAGAAACGTTCACTCGATTGGCGAGGTATGCTCCAAATTTTATCCGAGACCTTTATAGTAAAATAAATCGTTTTTACTTAGGATTAAAGACAAAATATTTAAGGTCATTAGCTTCTCATGAGTTAAAAAGTTATGAAAATCTAGTTAGATGTGCTGAGATGGTGTAACTGGAGTTTACCGATGATCAAGTGTTCTATGAAATCCAACAGAAGAGTGGAGAAGAGTGATTTAGAGTTGGATTTAATTCATATAAAAGACTAAATTTCATTATTGTTTACCATACCACTATCAAAAAAATTATTTTAGAATCTGAGGTTGATGTTATTGTTTCAACTTCATTCTCTACAGGTCTAGGGTTGACCATAGGTTCTTTCCTATCTTATATTTTCATTGGATATTATTTTAAAAAATGGGTTAAAAATTAACAACTTAAATATTTCCGTTATGTTTATATTGCATTTTTTCATATGAGGATAATATAATTTAGCTTTATTTTTCCTTCATTTGTGTAAAATTTGGGAGAATTATATATTTAGAGAGTGGTTTTTAAAAGGCATAAGCTATGATTTCATTATGTATAAAATGTTTTAAAAGTTTATTATAAGTGGTTCTAAGAATATTTCATGTTTGAAATAATTTTTAATGAGATGATGAAGTTAATTTCAAGATTGTGATGTTCATGTTTAAGAAATCTACTTATAGATCACTATATTATGGAAAACAAGGTATTATTTATTCAATATTCATGTTTGTTACACTGATCTTGTTAATGAAGAATATTAATTATCTAGAAGTTATATATTTCCCTGTTTTTATATTTTAAAATTGATATATATTTTTTAATTTCCTAAAAATAAAAAGGGGGATATTTATACATCCAATTGGTTCTTTGATAGTTTCTATGATTTGTGGGAGTAATGATTTGGAGAAGAGGATATAATAAAGTAATATGGATTTTGTTTTCAATACATTAATCATATTCTTTGTGATTAATCCAATTATTCCATGTGAAATTTACTTAATGTCTACATATCATCTTTGGAGTTTATGATCATGTATAATTGAAGGATATGTGAAGATACTATTATAGAGGTTTCATACCGTAAGATCTTAGATTAGGCCACATCAGACCAGACTATGCCTCAATGCAAGGAACACCCTGAAGATAATTGTTAAAAGGACTTTATTTAACCTGGAAATTATATGACATCAACACCACAATGAAGGTACAAATAGTAAAGGTGGGTTGATGTTATTTTAGTGGGTCTGGAAATTTGGAGATCAACGAGCTATATCCTTGGTACTATTCCATAGTCAAAAAGGGGAATATTAGACCATTACCTAGTGATAGGACCACAAAAAAGAGTTTATTTAGAGGATTTTGTGGTTATGTAAATTTGGTGACCTCCACAACATATCCCCTTGAACACTCCCAAATTAATACTGTAATTTATATAAAAAAACAATGAAAACCATGAATCTTCATCACAATCCCCATATACATTCCATATATGGTTGTTTCTAAGAATATTCATGGGATATGGATGACATGGATCCATCTAAATACCTTTTTGGTTATTTCAGTCTATAATGATGACCAAAATTATATTGGATAATGAGGATATATTTAAAAAATATCAAAAGGCTGATTTTGAAATTTAATTTAAAATAATTTAATATTCTATGTTTTAATTTCAAATTAAAAATGGAGAAAGATACTAGATATGTTATTTTTCAATGTGTGATATTTTTGTGAGAGTATTTTTATAGAGAAATTTAGATAGAATTAGAAGGAAAATGTTGAAGAGAAGGGGAATAATAAGATTTGTGCATATTTTCCTAAAGCGAAGAGATCATATTTGTAATTATACAATTTAAAAAATAAGAATAGAAGAACTAATTCAAAAATTTATGGATATGGTTGAGAGACATTATTTTTATTGATAAAAAAATTTCAATTACCATTATTTCAAAACAGGATGAACAATCAATTTCAGGAGACTTGATGTTAGTGGTACCTATATATTTAAACTATTGTGTCTTATGATCTCCATAGAATCAGGATCATGCGAAGGAATATCCTCCTTGTTTTTAGAGATGAACCATATAAATTTATTGTCACTTTATTGTGTGCATGTTGAACATTGACCAATATTTAATTTAACTAATTATTAGGGTTTCTTCACCAAGAAAATTTCAAACCCTCCCAATGATTCCTCATTGATCCAAGAGGTTATTATTTTAGGTTTTTTAAATATTTTATGAGTTTAAGAATATTAAAATTTATCAAATTGGAAGGAAACATCAATTTTATATTACTTTCATGGTGGATACATTAATGTATATTTGGAAATAAATTTCTTGAAATGTAATGACAATTGAACTCTCAAAGTATTTCATTGAGTTTTTTCTTAAATGATGTTTATCATGGAGTATTATAAGATATAACACAATTTTATTTTCACTATGAGTTGGATTCTTATATAGAGATACCAAATATGATCATGAGGGACAATCAAAAGAGTAATATTCGTTGTGTACAATAGATGACCCAATAAATTTACCACATAGAGTGACATATAGATGTATTTTGTATATTAGGGGTTTATAAATCATATTTGAGTCCCCACTACCCATGGTTAGTGAGATACATGGCATGGAAACCATCATAATTTGACAACCTACTTATGAAATACTATATATTTTCTTAGAAAACATGAGGATTATTGAGTATGTTGTTGATAATGTCATCTGTTAGATATTTACTAAGATGTGATCTTCCCTCTTGTGTAACGAGTATGAAATCTAGGCCCTTGATTGAGATAGATTGTGGGAGTGTGTGTTCATACCATGATATCGTATATCTATCTAGATAAGGGACATGTGATGTTCTTAGACATATGGATGAAAGGAATTTGATGTATTCATCAATCATATTAGTTAATACGCAGAGAATTGAGAACAAATGAGTTGGTTATATAGGATTGACATGACTTGTGTCCCATGATCACTTGATATATTAGGAAAAGGAAAAATATTAGAATTTATGTTTTCATATTATACAGATTGGTGGACACAGGTACAAATACAGGTGTGTTTGATGGAGATCATGCTAGATCCCTTTATATCTTGAGTAGTATTTATACTTTTCTTGAGGATGCTCTTTGGATTACATTTATCAATCCAGAGATTCATATTTTTTATCATTGTTATAAAGGCACATTGGATCAAACCTTATAGTTGACTGATTGAGAAATTAGTTGATCCAAAAGTTACACTCAAAACATGTTTTAGAGTTAATTTTAAAAGTTTTTTATGGTTATTCAGAAGGTATTATATATGATGTGATAACATTTGGAGATAATGATAACTTTAAAAAAGTGTTTTAGAATATATCCAAAATGATTTTTGGATATGGTTTAACAATATATTGTATATGATACAATATGAGTTAAATTGACACAAATTATATTAATATTTACAGAAAGTGGGAGATTGAAGGAGGTATTCTCTAAAGGTATAGTTTTAATTTGATGCATGGATATATTATGTGCATGGGATATCTAGATGAATGTACGGAATAATATTTCATGCATGCAATGAACTTTTATTATATGAACTAATTCCATAAAATGGTAGGGTAAGGGTGTGAATCTAGTTGATGATTTTCAAAATCCCCCTAAAAACTAAATTTTTTATCTTCCTCCTTTTCATATATAGGTAACAACATACCATAGAGAGAAAATTTGATCCCAAAAAAAATTTCAAGTGATTTAGGTGAAGATCATAAATTGATTATAATTTAAAAATGATATTGAACACTCATGAATTGAAATTGTATAAACCTATGATGGTTTATTCATAGAGAGTAATGAGGGATCCATCCCTATTATATCATGTAAGTAGACACACTGCTAATCCATGTTAATTCCTCACATTCTTTAATTTTTTAATTTTTTAGGTTCATATTGATGTGTTTTAGTATTGATGCCCCAAAAAAGTAAGACCATAGCGATCAATAATGATGAAGTTAAGTATGAAGTATTTTTTCAAGTGGATAGAAAATTGATGGGGTTTAAAATTGATTTTGAAGATAAATTCTGAAATATATCCCTAATATGATTCCCACACCAAAAATTAAATAAATAAAAGAGTTAAAATAAGGTTGGTAAACCAGGTCAATGTTTAGTTAAAATATAGGTCCATATTAACCCTTTATTTACATTATTAACTATTAATGTAGTTAGAGTCATTCTTATAACATTTCCATGATTTCAATTCAACGTTGCATCATCAAAATATGTCAACAAATTATGTTGTTTTGACTCTATCTTAATGAATCAAATTCAATTTTAGGAAATCCAAGTGACGATTCCAACTATTTGAACCATCCCAAACACATTTGTATGGTTATATGTTTTATATTCTAATGTCGTAAATGGTGAAAATATCAATTACATGATTAAGTTGACAAAATTTAATTATTCTATCTTGAAACATAAAATGAAAGATTTTTTTTTGTATTTAAGTTCTGTGAAAGCTCATGGTAATGACCACTAATCCCATTATATTATCAGTGGATGAAACATCTATAGGAGACTAATCCAGTGATAATATGTTTACCAGTATTCCAATAGTTCATGTCGAGTGTATATGCTCAATAGGAAGTGCAATTATCAAATAAGGAAATGGATCAACAAGGGAATCATCTAATTTTTTTTCCAATCAACATGTTTCTTCAGTTCTATAGGTAAATTTTGATAAGATATACATAATTAAGCCTAAAATAAGTAAATAAAACATACTATGGAATCTTGTAAATGTGAAGTTCATGGAGGAGAACAAAGTATTAGAGTATATGAGTGAGTTAGAAGGTATCATTGACTATTTTAATTCCATAAATACTATAGTTCATGATGAGTGGTAGGAACTATGATGTTAATATCCTTACTAAATACACGGGGTGAACTATTCATATTAGTCAGTAATTCAACACCATATGTAAATGTCATAATAGAAATCGTGAAAGATAGAATATAGAAAATGTAACATCCCAAGTAAGTAAAGAATAATATATTTTCATATCTATATATATTTATGAATTAGATACGGCATTAGAGGCTTAAAATGAGAATAAATAAAATTTTAAGCATAGAATACTCAAATGTTTTTAAAAGATTGTTTCACCACCTTTTGATGGAAAACCATTTTTAAATATAACTTTTGAAAATTTTATAAGATATATTTGTCAAAAAAAACTTATTCTTTATAATTGGGAAATTGAAATTTACTTTGGATAAATTTTTGGTATTTTTCTGACAATGTTCATTTTTTTAATTAATAGTGAAAAATACTGTATTTTACTTCAAAACCGATTTTTCATATAATTTAATTATATGGTTAGATTATATTTTTAAATAGTTTTAAAGTGTATCTAGAATATATTTTTTCTATTTAATCCAATTGTATCCATTAGAATTAATTTCACTTTGAAATTGGACATAAACAATTTTCAATCTTTTGATAGATAATGTTTCTTAAAAACACGTTATTTGTTTTGACAACAAATTATTTTTAAATTAATTACTGAAAGTTTTGTGTTTTGAATTTGGTAAAATGGATTCCATATTTGGAATCATAAGGTACAAATTATGTAATTAAGGCTTTATTGTTTTTGGACATTATGAATAGTAACGACGGTAATTATCTTTAATTATCGTGAGTAATTAGTAATCGGGTAGTTAAGGGTAATAAAATAATATCATAATAATATAAAATGAGCCCAAAATGTTTCCAAATCCTCTTTTTTGAGTCATTTCAGAACATGGGAATCTGTGTACCAAACTTTAGGGCCCATGGATTCACATGGGTGTAATAGTGACATTTATGACATTATTTTTTAAAAAGAAGAAAAATATTACAATGGTTTGTATATCCTAAGTAAAAAAAATTTAATTTTGATTATAGAAATGATATCTTAGACTATAAATAATAATTGGTAATCTAAAAATATTTCCTTCATCATGGTAGTTTTTTTAAATTTTTTATACATTAAGTAAATAAATTTATTTATGACACCATGATGATGCAGTGATTACCTCATTAATGAACGATTTAAATAAAATGAAACGATAAGGTATAATATAAGACTTAAACTTGTCAAAAACCTATTGGATGGGTGGAATGAAAACCACTATCAATTTACCCTCAAATTATACCATTTTTGGACCTTTAGAATCTGAAAAGCAATTTATAATAAAGTAACATTTCAAGAAATTCCAAAAGTGACCCTCCTCCCTCTTATAAAAGGCCCCCACCTCTACCCCCATACCCACAACACTCAAGCCTTTGGATCATCCAAATTCTACTCATATTATGTCTCCACATCACTCTCTTACTCCTAGAAGCCTCACATTGGGAATAAGTCTTTCCAAGGAATCTTTTTGGCACAAATAAAAAAGAGTTACCCAATTTAGAGGTGATGTCTTCTCTCGAGTTTCTTCCTTTTATTTCACATCTTCACTCACCAATATCTTCATATTATTTTATCCCATAATAACAACAGTATCTTAAATATAATAGGATTTCTTTATGATAAGGATTGTATCTACACTTACACACACCTCTGTCTAAAGGTTAAAGAACATACTGTTTCTGTGGGTGGTGAATTACTGCCTCATGAAACGATGATTGTTCAATCTTCTTTTAACACATTTCATGGTGGACATTATGATGTAACAATATTTATATATTATATATATGGTATTTATTTTTTCTATATTCTTCTGAATTTTATTTTTAAATCACATCTTTATGCTTTTCATGTTGTGGAACAGTGATAATTTAATCTGAGGAAGTGTGGACTACCGCCCCCTCAAGTGATGTGACTCATTCATGCCAAACATGGAATTTATAAAGAATGTAATTAATTAACTTAAGTTGCATATATAAAATATATATTATAATGGAACTAATATATATATATATATATATGTCTCATTTAGTTTTAATTCCTTTAATATGAAAAATAAATGAAAGTAGCATTCATGCGTACGTACGACCTACCGTCTCTATGAACGGTGCATCTCATTTTTTATCTCCAAATGTTATGTAATAGTATAAAATTAATATATACTGGATATATATGATATTTAAATCATTAATACCATTCTGGAGATGATATACTTATAACTACATGGGAAATTCTTTTCAAACACGTTCACTTTTGACTCATGTACCAAACATCGACAAAACGTATGATATGAACTCACATATTTAACTTATTATAATTACATGATAATATGTGATATTAATTAAATAATAAACTTTAAAGGAGGCCTTTAAGAAATTATAAATTGACTAAAGTTTATTATCCATGAATATAAAGAAACAAACAAGACCAGACAAACTTATGGTAAGGGACTTCGTCTCAATCTCATTTCGTTGAGGAAAACATCAATTTATGTACAACCTTCTTTTATTAGTTGTTTAATAAACCCTTTTGACTTTTAATTTCATTAAAATGGAATATTTTTACATGAATAATTTTACTAAACGACAAAAGGGAATGTTTTTGTCTTACTTATGCAGAGACAACGACTTCTCCACTGCCATGACCATTATTTGAGTTTCAGCTTCCTCTATAAGCCATAGTTTTTTTAAATGAAAAATAAATACCATAATTTACCTTATTTTGGTATTGAAAATGGTTTTGATAATGTTTTGATTATATCAATGTGTTGTATTTATATCTTGTGATTAAAATGGGAAAATGTTATGTTTCCTTTATGCATTTTTATGTGATAAGATTATGTTATGGTTCTTGGGCATTTTTTATGAAGACAGGTGGTTTTGTGATAAACTAAGGTCTGGTGAGCCCGAGATAGCTCTCCAATGCATTGGGTAATTCATAGGAGTTAAATTCTAAGGGTTCTTTGAAGAGATTTGGGGAATATACGGTGATGCATATTCCAAACGTAACCACGAGGGTTACTCCCTATGTGAGAATGTTGTGAATGCCTCAAGTAACATTTGTTTCTTATGATTTCTTTGAGTTATTCATAAATCTTATGATTTAATGAGGTATGTTAAAGTGCCTATATTTTATGATTAATGTATGATTTCATTTATTCTTATGTATACATGGTCTAATGTTTTCTTTCTGTATTTTTATATCCATTACTGAGGTTTTTATGCTCATCCCATGTTTTGGAAATGTTTTTCGCAGGTCAAAGAAAAAGTACCTGATGTGATGATAGTGTCAAGAAAGAAACTGTGTTTTATTTTAAATATGTTTCCATCAGTGGATAAAATGAATAATGTATTTGATGTAACCACCTTGTTCAAATGTGGAATGTAATGCATGATTTAAAATCTAATTCTATAAAACTCTAAACCTGAAAAGATCCTCAAGGTGTATTCTTTAAATAAATCAAGATTATGCAATGTTTAAGGATGGGGCTTTATAGTTGGTATCATAGGTCATTTTAGATAACATTACGAGTTATAGGTATATTAAATGATTATCCAAAAATATTTTTTTACACATTATGTACAAATGTAAATGATAGAGCATTTTAAGATTACCTTGGTGCTTCATCTAAGACATGTTTGTTCAGAATGGTTTTCCGCAATGCAAATAGGGAAGCAGTTCTAGGAAGGCATATAGAAGGAAGTGACCTTCCAAATCAGCATCATGAGATGGTCAGAATTGGAACTGAACAGTTTTTTGCAGTAATGACGCATTTGACTCAAGAGATAAATGATGGTGGTATCCATACCCGAGATCAGCCAGATCAACCAAAGAGGAACATGTCACTAGTGGAACATTTCATGAGGCAATATCCCGCATCATTCAGGGGATCATCTGACCTTGTGCTATATGAAAGGTGGATTAAAACACTGTAGAAGATTTTCAATGTCATGGGGTGTTCAGACAATCAAAAGGTTAGTCTTGTTGTTTACCGTTTAGAGGGTGAAGTAGATCAATGGAGGTCGATGGTCAAAAATATCAGAGACATTGATTAGATTGATTCTCTTGACTGGGATGAATTCGTAGGTATTAATATTTAGAAATATTTTCCTAAGGTTGTTCTACTTAGGATGGAAAAACAATTCTTGGAATTGAAGAAAGAGGACGACTCAGTGGCTTCTTATGAAGAAACGTTCACTCGATTGGCGAGGTATGCTCCAAATTCTATCTGAGACCATGATAGTAAAATCAATCGTTTTTACTTAGGATTAAACCCAAAATATTGAAGGTAATTATCTTCTCATGAGTTAAAAAGTTATGAAAAGCTAGTTCGATGTGCTGAGATGATGTAAATGGAGTTTATCGATGATCAAGTGTTCTATGAAAACCAACTGAAGAAGAGACCAAGGTGGAAAGAGAAAAGAAAGAATCCTTCAAAAAGGTTTGATGGTAAGAAAACTAAGTTTGCAGTTTGTGATAAATGTGGTAAAAACATGCTGGGGAATGTCTTTTGAATTTTGGAAAGTGCTTTTGATGTGGTAAATGGGAGATAAGTCTTGTGATTGCACTGGAAAAGATCAGTATAATGGTAAGACCCAATTTGATTTACAGTTAGTGGAATGTTTCAAGCGCAATGAGATGAGTCATTATGCAAACAAGTTTCCGACAAAGAGCTTGAATGATGGGAAGCATTCAGACTACAAGTAGAAAGGTGTGGTTAAATCCTTTGCAACTACTTTAGAAGAAGTTGGGCCATCAAAGGAAGTGGAATCAGGTACTTTGTTTGTTTTTTCATATTATTCCAGTGCGTTGTTTGATTCAGGGTCTACACATTCTTTCATCTCTGAAAACGTTTCTAGTGAATTTGGAATTCCATCTCAAGAAATTAATCGTGAACTTGTGGTAAAAACACCTGGTGGAAATTTTGAGGCAAAAAATTTTTATAAGAATCTTCCTATCCTTATCCATGGAAAGAACCTACTTGAAAACCTTATTCTTTTACTTATAGTAGAGTTTTATGTTATCCTGGGTATGGATTGGCTCTCTTTTTACCATGATAAGATTGACTGTATAGGTCGGGAAGTTTTTTTTTCAGAAAGACATTCAGTTTGTGTACAAGAATGAACCCCTTACTATTGATAACATATCAAGAGGCAAAGAAACTTGTAAAAGATGGAGATGAATGTTACCATGCAAATATTGTTGAAAATAAAGGAACAATTTAGATTAATGATGTGCCAATGGTAAATGAGTATCCTAATGTTTTTCCTGATGAGTTGCCTGGAATAATACCACATCAGGAAGTTATATTTACTATTGACATAGTTCTTGATGCTAAGCCAATTTCAAAACCCCCTTATCGAATTTATGAAATCAAACTTGTATAGTAGAAGGAGCATTTGAAGGATTTATTAGATAAAGGTTTCATTCGTCCTTGCACATCACCATGGGGTGCCCCGATCTTATTTCTTAAAAATAAAGATTGTTCAATGAGACTTTGAATTGATTATATAACCTTTAATAACATCTCTGCTAACAACAAATATCCATTGCCTCATATCGATGATTTTTTTGATCAGATCCAGGGGGCCCAATATTTTTCAAAGTTTGACTTGAGATCAGGGTACCATCTGTTGAAGGTAAAGGAAGCAGAAATTCCGAAGACCGTGTTTTGTACAAGATATGGTCATTATGAATTTATAATTATGCTTTTTGGTTTAACCAATGCACATGTTGTATTCATGGACCTTACAAATTGAATTTTCCTGAGTTATTGGATAAGTTTTTGGTTATTTTCATTGATGATATTTTGGTGTTTTCTTAAAGTAAAGAGGAGCATGAGAGTCATTTAAGTGTTATTTTGCAAACCTTAAAGGAAAAGAAATTGTATGGGAAATTCAGCAAGTGTGAGTTTTGGTTGGAATAAATTTCTTTCCTTGGTCACATTGTTTTTAAAAATGAAATAACTGTTGATCCTGTAAAAACAATGGTTGTAGAAGAATGTCCAAGACCCACAAATATAACCGAGATTTTTAGTTTTCTTGGTTTTTCTAGCTATTATGAAAGGTTTGTTAAAACATTTTCACGGTTGTCCAGCCTAATGACAATGCTAACTCAGAAGGGTGTTAAGTTTATCTGGACAAAAGAATGTGATGATTGTTTTCAAGAATTGAAAGGAAGATTGGTGAATGCTCCTATATTGGTAATACCTTCAAGGAATGGTGAGTTTGTTATCTACAATGATGCTTCATTGAAAGGACTTAGTTGTGTCCTAATTCAAAATGATTAGGTAATTGCTTATGCTTCATGTCAATTGAAAACTCATGAGATAAATTACCCTACACATGATGTTGAATTAGCTGCTGTGGTTTTCACTTTAAAAATTAGGAGGCATCATTTGTATGGTGTAAAGTGTGAAATATATACTAATCACAAAAGTTTAAAGTATATATTCACTCAGAAATAATTGAACATGATACAGAGGAGATGTCTAGAATTAATCATGGATTCTGATTGCACGATTCACTACCACACAGGAAAAGAAAATAAAGTTGGAGATGATTTTAGTTGAAAACATAATTCTTTATTAACTATGTTACGTTTGGATCATGATACTTTGGTTAAGGATTTGATGAATTTTGGTTTGGAAGTTGTTGGTGTAGGAAATTCTTTTGTTTTGTTTCAAGTATTAGTGAAATCTTCTCTATTAGAGAGAATTAAGAAAGCACAGAAGCAAGACAGTGAGTTACAGAATAATTTAGAGCTAGTTTAGAAGGGTATTTTACCTGGATACAACATTGATAATGATTGTGTTTTGTGATTTGGGAATAGATTTTGTGTGACTTATGATTCACAGTTGAAGAGAGATTTGTTATGTGATGCTCATAGTTCTCCATTTTCAGTTCATCCTGGCAGTACTGAGATATACAGAGTTCTGCGGGAGTATTACTGGAGGGATGGAATGAAAAGAGATATTGTTGATTTTACTGTGAGGTGTTTGACTTTTCAATAGGTTAAAGTAGAGCATCAGTTACCAGAAGGGATGCTTCAGCCTTTACCAGTGATAGAGTGAAATTCAGAGAATATATCCATGGACTTCGTTGTGGGATTACCGAAGAAACCTCGAGGTAATAATGCAATCTGGGTTATTGTTGACCGCTTGACTAAATCTGCTCATTTCCAAGCTATACGAGATACTTTTTCCCAAGATAAACTTTCTCGATTGTTTCTTAAATAGATAGTCAGGTTACATGGAGTTCCCCTCCCCAATGTATCTGATCGTGATCCTAAGTTCACTTCTAACTTTTGGAAAGGCCTTCAAAAGTTGTTTGGTACTGAATTAAATTTTTGTACATCTTTACATCCTCAATCAGATGTGCAGTCAAAACGAACAATTCAGACTTTGGAGGAAATGCTACGTTTTTTTCGATAGATTATCAAGGAAGTTGGGATCAACATCTTTCATTGGTAGAGTTTTCTTATAATAATAGTTTTCATTCCAGTATACAGATGGCACCATTTGAGGCATTATATGGGAAGCGGTGTCGAACTCCAGCTTTTTGGGATGATGTATGTGAATGGAAGTTGATGGGACCATAATTGGTAGAAGAGATGACAGAAAAAGTTCAGCTGATAAAGAAACACATGAGAACAGCTCAGAACAGGAAGAAAAGTTATGCAAACAACAGGAGGAAGGATCTCTTTTTTCAGGTTGGTGATCATGTCTTCCTAAAAGTTCGACCATGGAAAAGTGTGATGTGATTTGGTAAGAAAGGAAAGATGAGTCAAAGGTTTATTGGACCCTGTGAAATTCTAGAGGGAGTTGGATCAGTTGCATACCGAGTGTATTTACCTCCGAGTGTATCTCAGGTACACAATGTTTTTCATGTTTCAATGTTAAGGAAGTACATGCCAGATCCATCACATGTTTTGAGTCCAGAGGTAGTTCATCTGAAAGAGAATCTATATTATGAGGAAAAACCGGTAAAGATTATTGACCACAGGGAGAAAGTGTTGTTGAATAATGAGATTCATCAAGTAAAGGTTCTATGAAAAAACCATATAGTTGAAGAGGCAACATGGGAATCTGAAAATGAAACGAGGGATAAATACCCCCACTTATTCGATAAGTAAATAAATTGTGGGGATGCAATTTCCTAAAGGGGGAAAGATGTAACATCCCAAGTAAGTAATGAATAATATATTTTCATATCTATATCTATTTATGAATTATATAGTGCATCAGAGGCTTAAAATGATAATAAATCCAATTTTAAGCATAGAACACTCTAATATTTTTAAAAAATTATTTTACCACCTTTTGATGGAAAAAAAATTTAAAAATAAATTTTGTCAATTTTATAAGCTTTATTTGTGAAAATAATATTATTATTTAGAATTGGGAAATTTAAATTTACTTTTGATAATGTTTTGGTATTTTTCTGACAATGTTTATTTTTTAATGAATAGTGAAAATACTACATTTTACTTCAAAACTGCTTTTTCATATAATTTAATTATATGGATAGATTATCTTTTTAATTGGTTTTAAAGTGTAATTAGAATATATTTTACCATTTAATTTAATGGTGGTCATTATAATTAATTTCACCTTGAAATTTGACATAAACAAGTGTCAATCTTTTGATAGATATTATTTCTTAAAAACACTATTTGTTTTGAAAACGAGAATTATTTTTAAATTAGTTATTCCAATTTCTGTGTTTGGAATTTGGTAAAATGGATTCCATATTTTGAATTAGAAGTTCAAAATTATGTAATTAATACTCTTTAGTTTTTGGACATTATGAATAGTAATGACAGTAATTATCTTTAATTATCGTGGCTAATTAGTAATCTGGTTGTTAAGGGTAATAAAATAATATAATAATAATATAAAATGACCCCAACATGTGTCCACATCATCTTATCTGAGTCATGTCCGATCATGGGATGATTTTTACAGAACATGAGGGCCCATGGAGTCTCATGGGTGAAATAGTGACATTTATGACATTATTTTTTTAAAAAGAAGAGAAATATAACAAAGGTTTGTATATCCTAAGTAAAAAAAATTTAATTTTATTTACATAAATGATATATTAGACATTAATTAGTCATTGGAAAGCTAAAAATATTTCCTACATCATGGAATTTTTTTTATAATTTTTTGGCATTAAATAAATAACTTTATTTATGAGAACATGATGATTTAGTGATTACCTCATTAATGAGTGATTTAAATAAAATGAAATGAGAAGGTAAAATATAAGACTTACACTTGTCAAAAACCTATTGTATGGGTGTATTTAGAACCCTTATCATCTTTTCTTCAAAATATAGAATTGTGGGACCTTTAAAATTTGAAAATCAGTTAATAATAAAGTAATATTTCAAGACTTTCCAAAAGTGACCCTCTTCCCTCTTATAAAGGGACCGCACCTCTACCCCCTTACCCACACCTCTAACTCCCTTGGATCGTCCAAAATCTACTCATATTATCTCCCCACATCCCTCTCTTACTCCTAGAAGCCTCAATTTGGGCAGAAGTCTTTCCAAGAAAGCCTTTGGCTCAAATCAAAAAGAGTTACCCGATTTAGAGGTAATGTCTTCTCTCGAGTTTCTTCCTATTATTTTCCCTCTTCAATCACCACTATATTCCTATTATTTGATCCCATAATAATACAAGTATCCTCAATATACTAGTATATTGTTATGATAAGGATTATACCTACACCTACACACACCTCCGTCTAATGGTTAAAGAATATACTGTTTCTGTGGGTGGAAAATTACTGTCTCACGAAATGATGATTGTTCAATATTTTTTTAACACATTTCATGGTGGCCATTATGATGTCACTATATTTATATATGATTTATATGGTACTTATATTTTCTATATTCTTCTGAATTTTATTTTTAAATAACAGCGTTATGCTTTTCATGTTGTGGAACTATGATAATTTCATCTGAGGAAGTGTGGACTACTGCCCCCTCAAGTGATGTGACTCGTTCATTCCAAACATGGAATTTATAAATAATGTAATTAATGAACTTATGTTACCTATATAAAATATATATTCTAATGTAATTATAATATATATATATATTCCTCATTTAGTTTTAATTCATTTAATATTACAAAGAAATGAAAGTAACATTCATGCGTAGGTACGACCTACCATCTCAATGAACAGTGCATTTCATTTTTATCTCCGAATGTTATGGAATAGTATAAAATTAACATATAATGGATATATATGATATTAAATTAATTAATAACATTATATAGATGATGTAATTATAACTATATGGGCAATTTGTTTCAAACAAGTTCATTTTTGACTCATGTACCGAACATCGACAAAACGTATGATATGAACTCACATAATTAACTAATTATTATAACATTATAATATGTGATATGAATTGGATAATAAACATTAAATAATGTACTTACTCAATTATAAATTGACCAAAGTTTATTATTGAGTAATATAAAGAAACGAACAAGACAATTCGTACTTGAGGTAAGGGACTTCATCTAAATCTCCTTTCGTTGAGGCATACATAAATTTATATACAACATACTTCTATTAGTTTTATAATAAAACCTTTTGAATTTTAATTTCATTCAAAATGAATCTGTTTACATGAACCGTTTTACTAAACGACAAAATGGAATGTTTTTGTCTTACGTAGGCGGTGAAAACGACTTCTCTACCGCTGTGACCATTATTTGAGTTTCGGCTTCCCCTACAAGCCATAAATTTCATTAAATAAAAAAAATACCATGTTTACTTTATTTAGATATTGAAAATGGTTTTGATAATTTTTTGATTATATCAATGTTTTTTATTGATATCTTGTGATTGAAATGTGGAAATGGTATGTATCCTTTATGCATGTTTTATGTGATACAATTATGTTATAGTTCATGGGAATTGTTTATGAAGACGGGTGGTTCCGTGATAAACTAAGGGTGGGTGAGCCCTGGATAGCTCTCCAATGAATTGGGTAACACGAAGGAGTAAAATGATAATGTTTCTCCAAATAGATTCAGGGAATATACTGTGATGGGTATTCCAAACATAACTGTTAGTGTTACTACCTACGTAAGAATGTTATGAATGCCTCAATTTACCTTTATGTCTTATGATTTCTATGAGTTATTCATAAATATTATTATTTAATGAGGTATGTCAAAGTGCTTATGTTTTATGATTAAAGTATGATTTCATTGATTCTTATGTATACATGGACTAATGTTTTCTTTTCGTATTTTTATATCCCTTACTAGGATTTTAATGATGATCCAAAGTTCTTGAAATGTTTTTCACATGTCAAGGAAAAAGTACATGATGTGATGATAGTGTCGAGGATGTGTTAAAAAGGAAACCATGTTTTATTTTAAATATGTTTCCTTTGGTGGAAAAAATGAATACTATATTTGATGTAACCACCTTGTTTAAATGTGGAATGTAATGCATGATTTAGGATCTAATTCTCTAAAACTCTAAACCTAAGAAGATCCTCAATATGTATTCGTGATTTTTAAGGATGGGTCCTTATAGTAAAAATGTTTTAGAAGGAAAAACTAGGGATGTACTCTAGAATTATAGGCACTTATCCAAGAATTATTATAGAAAAAAAATTCAAGTGAAGAATAAACGGAAAAAAATGTCATGATCAAATATAGTAAATGATAAAGTGATTAGATTCCTGATCAAGATATAATAGTAAGTACTACAATTATAGAAGTACTAAACCATTAATTTAGAAGTGTTTTAAGATGAAGGTAGAGAAGAGGAATTTGGAATGTAGACACCAAAATGAGGATTCTTCAATTTTCAATGAAGATATTATTATTGTTCAGGAATAGAATGAAAAAATTTAAATCCAAATCTCAAAATGGGTGATTTATTTAGGTCCCCACCATTTCACTACTAGAATAGATTTATATTTATCTTACACATTAGCGAGAATTAGAAATTTGAATTTGTAAAATGATGTCGCATCCAAAATTAATAGTATTGGAAACATTTCTCTAGAGACCAATATTGGATGTAGGTTTCTATTAAAATACTCAAGGCAGGTTCATGATATTAACCTAAATAAGATATCCAACTAAACTCTTAAAGATGGTAGATACTTTAGTTCCGTTGGTGATGGACTATGGAATCATACAGTAGGTAATATGGTAATTTATTAAGGAAAGAAAAATAATTCTATTTACCACATACATTCTAGAACCATTAGAGTATAAATATTTGTATCCATAACGGAGGTTCTTATAGAATTATAGATGAAAGGGATAAATCAAATGAGTGATAGAGAAATCATAATGACTTCTAAGAATGATGTCTTAATTGGAATTAAAGGTACATATTTAGATACATGTGTTGATTACATTATTGGGAAATAATATAGATTATATTTAACCATTTATTTACTGTCTAAAATAAAAAATATTTTATAATTCGTACAGGCTAATATTTGTATTACGAGAACAATAACACTAGGAGGGTTTTTTTTAAATTTCATCGATGATCATTATAGGGAATTTTGATCATTTTATTTGAAAACCAAAGATCAAACACATGATGTTTTTTATAAATTTCAAATGAATGTGGAAAGAGGAACAATTAGATAATTAAAGTTTGTTCATGTAGAAAATAGAGGAGAGTATCATGGTACATTTGAGGAATATTTAATGAGTTTCATATTTAGGTTTGGAAAATCAATGATAAAGAAACCATATAATAATGGTGTTACTGGTAAGATGAACAAAACCACATGTGATATAGTTAGGTGTATCCCCTTTCATTAAAAGCCGTAAAACTCTTTTTATGGGGTCGAAATGAGGATTAGAGATGATCTTATCAAGCTCGAACTATCTTTTCCAATAAAATGAAACATACCATAAAGAATTCAGAAATGTAAAGGAATCTAATACAAGTAATTGAGAGTAATTAGATGTTGGTAATTTGTTCATGTCCCAAAATAATATAGGGAGAAGATGGATTGAATGGGAAATTGGTGAATATTCCTTTCATATTCTAATGAGAAGTTTAGATACTAAATCTGGGATCCTATTAGAAAGAGGATCATAGAAATATAATATTTAGTATTTCTTAAAGTAAAAAATCATTGCAAATTTTGAGAAGCCAAAAAATATTGAGAAGCTATAGTTTGAGGAAATTTCATAAAATGTGGAACCAGTGTTACGACCATCATTTCTAGATATTGGGGGGGGGGGGGTCAAGACGTTGATGATATATAACCATAGATAATATATCTCCATCTACTGATATGTACCAATTATATGATATTCTTAAATAGGTACCACCTGAATTACTACTGAGGAGATCCACCATAGAATGATAACCAATTTAGTGATACTCTTCACATGATAATGTATTTCTCACCAATGAGGGAGATACAAGAATTTAGGATTATGAAATTTGGAGTTAGAAGATGATAGAATGGATAGATGGAATGAAAGATGAGATGTGATCCCTACATAAGAACCATAAATATGTGTTGTTAAAGGTATTATAGGGAAGAATAAACTCAAGAACATGTGGGTGTATAAAATCTAAGGTGAATATTGAAGTTCACATCCACTCTAAAAAGACTGTTTATTTTTAAAGGGATACAATTTGATGAAAGGTATTGAATTTGATTAAATTTATTCTCTTATGGTAAAAAATCTATATGGACTGCATCACAGGACTCCCCAAAACTTCTAAAAGATGTAATTCAATTTGGGTTATAGTCTATCACCTTATGAAGTTCAGTCATTTTATTACCATCAAATAACATTTCACTCTTGACTAACTTTCCATGATATACACAAGGGATGTAGTGAGGGTGCCAGAAGTACCTCTATCTATTATATCTTATTAGGATATGAGGTTCAGAATGATATTTTGGATAATTAATCAGAAATAATTGGAGATATAGAAATGTTTCATCACTATTTATCATCCCCAAATAGAAGGAAATCTAAAGAAGATTATTCAAACTCTATAGAAAATAATGTGGCCCAATTCAAAAATTTTAAATGGATGTTGGGATAAAAACCTCTCCTAGTTATGGTTTTATTATAACATTGGTTTTAATTTTATCATTCATATGGAACAATATAAGGATCTTTATAGGAATATTTGTAGAACCCCAACATGTTTTAGTGAAGTTGGAGAGGAAACTGAATGTTCATGACCTTATCTAAGAAATTATAGAGTAGTTTGAAACCATTAAATTAAATATGAATGTGGAAAAATTTGAAATAATAGTTATGTAGATAATTTTTTATGAGATCTAGAGTTTGAAGTTGGTGACAATGTGTTCCTTCAAATATATTCTTTGAAGAAAGTTATCGGATTTGGTAAGAAAGGGAAGCATAAATCTTGATATATTAGTCTCTTGGAATCCATGATCAAGTCAGTGTATTATCCTATTTATTATCACTACCTCCACACCAATTTATAATGCACCATATTTTCAACAAATTTATTTTATGAAAGTAAAAAACCCGATCTATCATATTTACTTAGCTCCAAAGCTCTACAATTGGAACATGACCATTCATATCAAGAATTAACTTGGGAAAACATGGATCAAAGAGACATGTTTTTGAGGAATATGATAACCCATCTAGTTAAAATTTTGTGGAGAAATCAAAAAAATTAAAGAAGCTATATAAGAACCTAAGGATTAAATGAGAGAGAAGTAACCTTAATTTTTTATTGGATGTAATAAAATTTCAAGGATGTAAATAATTTTGGTAAATACTTTTCTATAATTTAATACCACCGGAGTATCTTGTCTCCCATGAAAAACTATAATAAAAAAACCATGTTACGTTAATAAATATATTACAAATTACCATTATATTACAATAATTAAATTAATGGGAATCACTAAGAGTAACCACTTTATAAAAACTATATAAAAATGTATAATGAAAGAAAGGCTATTTAATTATATGAAGATAATTGTTCTTTACTTTTTTTATGCATTATGAGTACTAATATTAAAAATTAATATTTACCACTTCTATAAATTGAATCAGATAAATTTATTTGAATATTTTTAATTAGAACGATCAAAATAAGGAATGGTTTAAATTTCATTTTTAGGCATAAAATTAATTTACAAAAGTAAATATTAGTGATTGTAGAAAGGAAATCATTTTTAAAAGAATTATACATTTCGAAATATTTTTTTTAGATGGATAAAAATCAAAAGGGGGATATTTATACATACAATTGGTACTTTGATAGTTTCTATGATTTGTGGGAGTTAAGATTTGGAGAAGAGGATATAATAAAGTAATATGGATTTTGTTTTCAATACATAAATCATATTATTTATGATTAATCCAATGATTCCATGTGTAATTTACATAGTGTCTACATATCATGTTTGGAGTTTATGATCATGTATAATTGAAGGAGGAGTGAAGATGCTATTGTAGAGGTTTCATACAATATGATCTTAGATTAGACCACATCAGACAATCTTATGCCTCAATGCAAGGAACACCCTGGAGATAATTATTAGAAGGATTTTATTTAACCTGGAAATTATATGACATCAACACCACAATGAAGGTACAAATAGTAAAGGTGGCATGATGTTATTTTAGTGGGTCTGGAAATTCGAAGATCAACGAGCAATATCCTTGGTACTATTCCATAGTCAAAAAGGGGAATATAAGACCATTACCTAGTGATAGGACCACAATAAAAGAGTCTATTTAGAGGATTTTGTGGTTATGTAAATTTGGGGACCTCCACAACATATCCCCTTGAACACTCCCAAAACAATATTGTAATTTATATGAAAAAAATGAAAACCATGAATCTTCATCACAATACCCATATCCATGCCATAGAAGGGTGTTTCTAAGAATATTCAAGGAATATGGATGACTTGGATCCATCTAAATGACTTTTTTGTTATTTCAGTCTATAATGATCACCAAATATATATTGGATAATGAGGATATATTTAAAAATATCAAAATTATGATTTTGAAATTAAATTTTAAATAAGTTAGTGTTCTTTGTTTTAATTTAAAATTAAAAATGGAGAAATATACTAGATATGTTATTTTTCAATGTGTGATCTTTTTTTGAGAATATTTTTATAGAGAAATATATATAGAATAAGAATGAAAAAGTTGAACAGAAGGGGAAGAATAAGAGTTGTGCATATTGTCCTAAAGCCAAGAGATCATACTTGTGTTTATACAATTTAAAAAATAATAATAGGAGAACTAATTCAAAACTTTATGGATATGGTTGAGAGACATTATTTTTATTGATAAAAAATTTTCAATTACCATTATTTCAAAACATGATGCACAATCAATTTCAAGAGACTTGATGTTAGTGGTAGATATATATTTAAATTATTGTGTCTTATGATCTCCGTAGAATCGGGATCATGCTAAGGAATATCCTCCTTGTTTTGAGAGATGAACCTTGTAAATTTATTTTCACCTTATTGTGTTCATGTTGAACATTGACCAATATATAATTTAACTAATTATTAGGGTTGTTTCACCAAGAAAATGTAGATGATTTTGAATAATTGATTCAAACCCTCCCAATGATTCCTCATTGATCCAGGAGGTTATTTTTTTAGGTTTTTTAAATATTTTAAGAGTTTAAGAATATTAAAATTTATCAAATTGGAAGGAAACATCAATTTTATATTACTTTCAGGGTGGATACATTAATGTATATTTAGAAATAAATTTCTTGAAATGTAATGACAATTGAACTCTCAAAGTATTTCATTGAGTTTTTCCTTAACTGATGTTCATCATGGAGTATTATACGTAACTATGAGTTGGATTATTGTATAGAGATACCAAATATGATCATGAGGGACAATCAAAAGAGTAATATTCGTTGTGTACAATAGATGACCCAATAAATTGTCCATATGGAGTGTCATATAGATGTATTTTGAATACTAGGGGTGTATAAATCATATTTGAGTCCCCAATACCCATGGTTAGGGAGATACATGGCATGGAAACCATCATAATTTGACAACCTAGTTATGAAAAACTATATATTTTCTTAGAAAACATGAGGATTATTGAGTATGTTGTTAATAATGTCATCTGTTAGAGATTAACTAAGATGTGATCTTCCCTCTTGTATAACGAGTATGACATCTAGGCCCTTGATTGAGATAGACTGTGGGAGTGTGTGTTCATACCAATATATTGTATATCTATCTAGATAAGGGACATGTGATGTTCTTATACATATGGATGAAATAAATGTGATGTATTCCTCAATCATATTAGTTAATACACGGAGAATTGAGAACAAATGAGTTGGTTATAGGGGATTGACATGATGTGTGTCCCATGATCACTTGATATATTTGGAAAAGGAAAAATATTATAATTCATGTTTTCATATTATACAGATTGGTAGACACAGGTAGAAAGACAAGTGTGTTTGATGGAGATCATGCTATATCCCTTGATATCTTGATTAGTATTGATAATTTTCCTGAGGATTCTCTTTGCATTACATTTATCAATCCAGAGATTCATATTTTTTATCAATGTTATAAAGGCACATTGGCTCAAACCTTGTAGTTTTCTGAATGAGAAATGAGTTTATCTAAAAGTTACACTCATAAAATGTTTTATAGTTAATTTGAGAAGTGTTTTTTATGGTTATTCAGAAGGTATTAATTATGATGTGTTAAAATTTGGAGATAATTATAACTTTCCAAAAGTGTTTTAGAATATATCCAAAAGGATTTTTTGGATATGGTTTCACACGTTATTGTATATGATACAATATAAGTTAAATTGACACAAATTATATTAATATTTACGAAAAGTGGGAGATTGAAGGTGGTATTCCCTAATGGTATAGTTTTTATTGGATGCATGGCTATATTATGTGAATGGGATATCTAGATGAATGTATGGAATAATATTTCATGCATGCTAGGACCTTTATTATATGATCTAATTCTATAAAATGGTAGTGAAAGGGTGTGAATATAGTTGATGATTTTCAAAATCCCCCTATAACCTAAAGTTTTTTTATCTTCCTCCATTTCATATAGAGGTAACAATATACCATAGAGAGAAAATTGGATCCCATAAAAATGTCGAGTGATTTAGGTGAAGATCATAAATTTTTTATAATTTAAACATGATATTAAACACTCATGAATTGCAAATGTATAAACCTATGATGGTTTATTCATAGAGAGTAATGAGGGATCCATCCCTATTCTATCATGTAAGTAGACACACTGCTAATCCATGTTAATTCCTCAAATTCTTTCATTTTTCAATTTTTTTACGTTCATATTGATGTGTTTTAGTTTTGATGCCCCAAAAATGTAAGACTAGAGCCATCAATAATAATAAAGTGAAGTATGACGGATTTTTTCAAGTGGATAGAAAATTAATGGGGTTTAAAATTGATTTTTAAGATAAATTCTGAAATATCTCCCTAATATTATTCCAAAACCAAAAATTAAATAAATAAAAGAGTTAAAATAAGGTTGGTAAACTAGTTCAATGTTTAGAAAAAATATAGGTCCATATTACCCTTTTATTAACATTATGAACTTTTCATGCTGTTGGAGACATTCTTATAACATCTCCATGATTATAATTAAATGCTGAATCATCAAAATATGTCAACCAATTAAGTTGTTTTGACTCTATCTTAATGAATCAAATTCAATTTTAGGAAATACAAGTGCCGATTCCAACTATTTGAACAATCCCAAACACATTTGTATGGTTATATGTTTTATATTCTAATGTCATAAATGGTGAAAAATACCAATTACATGATTAAGTTGAAAAAATTTAATTATTCTATCTTGAAACCTAAAATGGAAGATGTTTTTTTTATTTATGTTCTTTGAAAGCTCATGTTAATGACCACTAATACCATTATAGTATTAGTGGATGAAACATCTATAGGAGACCAATCCAGTGAGAATATGTTTACCAGTACTCCAATAGTTCATGTCGAGTGTATATGCTTAATAGGAAGTGTAATTATCAAATAAGGAAATGGATCAACATGGGAATCATATAATGTTTATCCAGTGAACATGTTTCTTCAGTTCTATAGGTAAATTTTGATAAGATATACATAATAAAGCCTAAAATAAATAAATAAAACTTACTATGGAATCTTATAAATGTGATGTTCAGGGAGGAGAACAAAGTATTAGAGTATATGAGGGAGTTACAAGGTATTATTGACCATTTGAATTCCATAAATACTATAGTTCATGATGAGTGGTAGGAACTATGATGTTGACATCCTTACTAAATACATGGGGTGAACTATTCATATTAGTCAGTAATTCAACACCATATGTAAATGTCATAATAGAAATCGTGAAAGATAGAATACAGAAAATGTAATATCCCAAGTAAGTAAATAATAATATATTTTCATATCTATATATATTTATGAATTAGATACAACATTAGAGTCTTAAAATGAGAATAAATATAATTTTAATCATAGAATATTCAAATGTTTTTAAAAGATTGTTTTACCACCTTTTGATGGAAAAACATTTTTAAATATAAATTTTGAAAATTTTATAAGATCTATTTGTCAAAATAAACTTATTTGTTATAATTGGGAAATTTAAATTTACTTTGGATAAATTTTTGGTAATTTTCTGACAATGTTCATTTTTTTAATGAATAGTGAAAAATACTGCATTTTACGTCAAAACCACTTTTTCATATAATTTAATTATATGGTTAGATTATATTTTAAATTAGTTTTAAAGTAAAATTAGAATATATTTTTACCATTTAATCTAATTGTGGTCATTATAATTAATTTCACATTAAAATTGGACATAAACAAGTGTCAATCTTTTGATATATACTGTTTCTTAAAAACATGCTATTTGTTTTGACAATGAGAATTATTTTTAAATTAATTACTGAAATTTTTGTGTTTTGAATTTGGTAAAGTGGATTCCATATTTGGAATCATAAGGTCCAAATTATTTAATTAAGACTATTGTTGTCGGACATTATGAATAGTAACGACGGTAATTATCTTTAATTATCGTGATTAATTAGTAATCGGGTAGTTAAGGGTTATAAAATAATATCATAATAATATAAAATGACCCCAACATGTGTCCACATCCTCTTTTTTGAGTCATGTCCGAACATGGGACGCTTTTTACCGAACTTTAGGGCCCATGGAGTCACATGGGTGTAATAGTGACATTTATGACATTATTTTTTAAAAAGAAGAGAAATATTACAAAGGTTTGTATATCCTAAGTAAAAAAAATTTATTTTTGATTAAAAAAATGATATCTTAGACTATAAATAATAATTGGAAATCTAAACATATTTCCTACATCATGGTAGTTTTTTATATTTTTGATACATTAAATAAATAAATTTATTTATGACACCATGATGATGCAGTGATTACCTCATTAATGATCAATTTAAATAAAATGAAAAGATAAGGTAAAATAAAAGAATTACACTTGTAAAAAACCTATTGGATGGGTGTAATTCAAACCATTATCAATTTATCCTCAAATTATACCATTTTGGGACCTTTAGAATCTAAAAAGCATTTTATAATAAAGTAACATTTCACGAAATTCCAAAAGTGACCCTCCTCCCTCTTATAAAAGGCCCCCACCTCTACCCCCTTAACCACACCTCTCAAGCCTTTGGATCATCCAAATTCTACTAATATTATCTCTCCACATCCCTCTATTACTCCTAGAAGCCTCACTTTGGGAATAAGTCATTCCAATGAATCCTTTGGCACAAATAAAAAAGAGTTACCCAATTTAGAGGTAATATCTTCTCTCAAGTTTCTTCCTTTTATTTCACTTCTTCACTCACCAATATCATCATATTATTTGATCCCTTAAAAACAAAAGTATTGTCAATATAATACAATTTTTTTATGATAAGGATTGTATCTACACTTACACACACCTCCTTCTAAAGGTTAAAGAACATACTGTTTCTATGGGTGGTGAATTACTGCCTCACGAAACGATGATTGTTCAATCTTCTTTTAACACCTTTCATGGTGGCCATTATGATGTCACTATATTTATATATGATATATATGGTAATTATTTTTTCTATATTCTTCTAAATTTTATTTTTAAATCACATCGTTATGCTTTTCATGTTGTGGAACTGTGATAATTTAATCTCAGGAAGTGTGGACTACCACCCCCTCAAGTGATGTGACTCGTTCATGCCAAACATGAAATTTATAAAGAATGTAATTAATTACCTTAAGTTACCAGATAACATATATATTATACTGGAACTATAATATATATATGTCTCATTTAGTTTTAATTCCTTTCATATGACAAATAAATGAATGTAGCGTTCATGCGTACGTACGACCTACCGTCTCCATGAACGGTGCATCTCATTTTTTATCTCAAAATATTATGGAATAGTATAAAATGAATATATACAGGATATATATGATATTTAAATCATTAATACCATTCTGGAGATGATATACTTATAACTATATTGGCAATTCTTTTCAAACATGTTCATTTCTGACTCATGTACCGAACAACGAAAAAACGTATGATATGAACTCACATAATTAACTAATTATTATGACATGATAATATGTGATATTAATTATATAATAAACATTAAAGGAGGCCTTTATGAAATTATAAATTTACCAAAGTTTATTATTCAGGAATATAAAGAAACTAACAAGACAAGTTAGACTTGAGGTAAGGGACTTCGTCTCAATCTCCTTTCGTTGAGGCATACTTTAATTTATATACGACCTTCTTTTATTAGTTGTATAATAAACCCTTTTGACTTATAATTTTATTAAAAAGGAATATTTTTACATGAATCATTTTACTAAACGAAAAAAGGGAATGTTTTTTTCTTACTTATGCAGCGACAACGACTTCTCCACCGCTATGACCATTATTTAAGTTTCATCTTCCTCTATAAGTCATATTTTTTTAAATGAAAAATAAATACCATGTTTTACCTTATTTTGGTATTGAAAAAGGTTTTTATAATGTTTTTATTATATCAATGTGTTGTATTTATATCTTGTGAATGAAATGTGGAAATGGTATGTTTCCTTTATGCATTTTTATCTGATAAGATTATGTTATGGTTCATGGGCATTGTTTATGAAGATAGCTGGTTTTGTGATAAAATAAGGGCTGATGAGCTTGAGATAGCTCTCTAATGCATTGGGTAATTCATAGGAGTTAAATGCTAAGGTTTATTTGAAGAGATTTATGGAATATGCGGTGATGCGTATTCCAAACGTAACCATGAGGGTTACTCCCTATGTAAGAATGTTGTGAATGCCTCAAATAACCTTTATTTCTTATGATTTCTATGCGTTATTCGTAAATCTTAGGATTTCATGAGGTATTTTAAAGTTCCTATGTTTTATGATTAATGTATGATTTCATTTATTCTTATGTATACATGGACTAATGTTTTCTTTCCGTATTTTAATATCCATTACTGAGGTTTTTATGCTCATCCCATGATTTTGAAATGTTTTTCACAGGTCAAGGAAAAAGTACATGATGTGATGATAGTGTCGAGGAAGTGTCAAGAAAGAAACCGTGTTTTATTTTAAATATGTTTCCATCAGTGGATAAAATGAATACTGTATTTGATGCAACCACTTTGTTCAAATGTGGAATGTAATGCTTGATTTAAGATCTAATTCTCTAAAACTCTAAACCTGAAAAGATCCTCAATGTGTATTCTTGAAATAAATCAATATTAAGCAATGTTTAGGGATGGGGCCTTATAGTTGGTATCATAGGTCTGTTTAGATAACATTACGAGTTATAATTATATTAACAGATTATCCAAAAATAATTTTTTACGCCTTATGTTAAAATTTAAATGATATAGCATTTTAAGATTACCATGTTGCTTCATCTAAGACATGTTTGGTCAGAATGGTTTTCCACAAAGGATATAGTGAATCAATGATAGGAAGGCATATAGAAGGAAGTGACCTTCTAAATCAGCATCCTGAGATGGTCAGAATTGGAAATGAACAGTTTTTTTGCAGTAATGATGTAGTTGACTCAAGCGATAAATGATAGTGGTATCCATACCTAAGATCAGCTAGATCAACTATAGAGAAACATGTCACTAGTGGAATATTTCATGAGGCAATATCCTCCATCATTTAGGGGATCATCTGACCCTGTGCTAGTTGAAAGGTGGATTAAAACACTTTAGAATATTTTCAATGTCATGGGGTGTTTAAACAATCAAAAGGTTAGTCTTGTTGTTTACCGTTTAGAGGGTGAAGTAGATCAGTGGTGGTCGATGGTCAAAAATATCAGGGATGCTGATGAGATTGATGCTCTTGACTGGGATGAATTCGAAGGTATTCTTATTTAGAAATATTTTCTTAGGGCTGTTTGAATTTGGATGGAAAAACAATTCTTTGAATTGAGGCGAGAGGATGACTCAGTGGCTTCTTATGAAGAAACATTAACTCGATTGGCGAGGTATGCTCTAAATTTTATCCGAGACCTTGATAGTAAAATCAATAGTTTTTACTTAGGATTAAAGACAAAATATTGAAGGTCATTAGCTTCTCGTGAGTTAAAAAGTTATGAAAATCTCTTTTGATGTGCTGAGATGGTGTAAATGGAGTTTTCTGATGATCATGTTTTCTATGGAAACCAATAGAAGAAGAGACCAAGGTGGCAAGATAAAGGAAATAATCCTTCAAAAAGGTTTGATGGTAAGAAAAATAAGTTTGCAGTTTGTGATAAATGTGGTAAAAAGAATGGTGGGAAATGTCTTTTGAATTTATGAATGTGCTTTCGATGTGGTAATATGGGACATATGTCTTGTGATTGCACTGGAAAAGATGGGGGTAATGGTAAGACCAAATTTGATTTACAGTTAGTGAAATGTTTCAAGCGCAATGAGATGGGTCATTATGCATACAAGTGTTCGACAAAGAGCTTGAATGATGGGAAGTAGTCAGACTACAAGCAGAAAGGTGTGGTGAAATCCTTTGCAACTACTTTAGCAGATGTTGGGCCATCAAAGGAAGTGGTATCAGGTACTTTTTTTTACAAATTATTCCAATGCGTTGCTTGATTCAGGATCTACACATTCTTTCATCTCTGAAAACTTTTCTAGTGAATTGGGAATTCCATCTCAATAAATGACTCTTGAACTTGTGGTAAAAACACCTGGGGGAAATGTTGAGGCAAAAATAATTTATAAGAATCTTCCTATCCTTATCCATGGAAAGATCCTACTTGAAAACCTTATTGTTTTACCTCTAGTAGAGTTTGATGTTATCCTGGGTATGGATTGGCTCTCTTTTTATCATTATAAGATTGAATGTATATCTAAGGAAGTTTCTTTTCAGAAATACTTTCAGTTTGTGTACAAGAATGAACCCTTACTATTGATAACATATCAAGAGGCAGAGAAACTTGTAAAGGATGGGGATGAATGTTACCTTGCACATATTGTTGAAAACAAACGAACCATTCAGATTAATGATGTGCCAATGGTAAATGAGTATCCTAATGTTTTTCCTGATGAGTTTCCTGGAATAATACCACATCAGGAAGTTGTATTTGCTGTTGACTTAGTTCCTGATGCTAAGCCAATTTCAAAACCCCCTTATCGAATGTATGAAATTGAACATTTATAGTTAAAGGAGAAATTGAAAGATTTATTAGATAAAGGTTTCATTCGACCTGGCACATCACCATGGTGTGCCCCGGTCTTATTTGTTAAAAAAAAGATGGTTCAATGAGACTGTGCATTGATTATAGAGCCTTGAATAACATCGCTGTTAATAACAAAAAGCCATTGCCTCATATCGATGATTTTTTTAATAGATCCTGGGGGCTCAGTATTTTTCAAAGTATGACTTGAGATCAGGGTACCATCAGTTGAAGGTAAAGGAAGAATAAATTCCGAAGACCGTGTCTTGTACAAGATATGGCCATTATGAATTTATAGTTATGCCTTTTGGGTTAAGAAATGCACATGTTGTATTCATGGACCTTACGAATAGAATTTCCCTAAGTTATTGGATACGTTTGTGGTTATTTTCATTGATTATATTTTGGTGTTTTCTAAAAGTAAAGAGGAGAATGAAACTCATTTAAGGGTTATTTTTCAAACCTTAGAAGAAAAGAAATTGTATGGGAAATTCAGCATGTGTGAGTTTTGGTTGGAACAAATTTCTTTCCTTGGTCACATTGTTTCTAAAGATGGAATAGCTGTTGATCCTGTAAAAACAAAGGTTGGTGAAGAATGTACAAGACCCACAAATATAACCGAGATTTGTATTTTTCATGGTTTGGCTGGCTATTACCGAAGGTCTGTTAAAAATATTTCATGGTTGTCCAGCCCAATGACAATGCAAACTCAGAAGTGTGTTAAGTATATCTGGAAAAAAGAATGTGATGATTGTTTTCAGGAATTGAAATGAATATTGGTGAATGCTCTTGTATAGGCACTACCTTCCAGGAATGGTGAGTTTGTTATCTACAATGATGCTTCATTGAAAGGTCTTGGTTGTGTCCTAATTCAAAATGATCAGGTAATTGCTTATGTTTCATGTCAGTTGAAAACTTACGAGATAAATTACCCTACACATGATGTGGAATTAGCTACTGTGGTTTTCACTTTAAAAATTATGAGGAATCATTTTTATGGATTAAAGTGTGAAATATATACTAATCACAAAGGTTTAAAGTATATATTCACTCAGAAATAATTGATCATGAGACAGAGGAGATGGCTAGAATTAATCAAGGATTATGATTGCACAATTCACTACCGCCCAGGAAAATAAAATAAAGTTGTAGATGCTTTTATTTGAAAACGTAATTCCTCATTAACCATGTTACGTTTGGATCGTGATCCTTTGGTTAAGGATTTTATGAATTTTGGTTTGGAAGTTGTTGGTGCAGGAAATGCTGTTGTTTTTTTTCAATTATTAGTGAAATCTTCTCTATTAGATATAATTAAGAAAGGACAGAAGCAAGACAGTGAGTTGCAGAATAAGGTAGAGCTGGTTTAGAAGGGTATTTTACCGGAATAAAACATTGATAATGATTGTGTTTTGAGATTTGGGAATATATTGTGTGTGCCTTGTGATTCACAGTTGAAGAGTGAGTTGTTATGTGAAGCTCATAGTTCTCCATTTTCAGTTCATCTTGGCAATACTAAGATGTACAGAGTTCTGCAGGAGTATTACTGGAGGGATGGAATGAAAAGATATATTGTTGATTTTACTCTGAAGTATTTGAATTTTCAATAGGTTAAAGTAGAGCGGCAGTTACCCAAAGGGATGCTTCATCCATTACCAGTGCCAGAGTGGAAATCAGAGAATATATCCATGGACTTCGTTGTGGGATTACTGAAGACACCTCGAGGTAATAATGCAATCTGAGTTGTTGTTGACCTCATGACTAAATCTGCTCATTTCCATGCTATAGGAGATAATTTTTCCCAAGATCAACTTTCTCGATTGTATCTTAAATAGATAATCAGGTTACATGGGGTTCCCCTCTCCATTGTATCTGATCGTGATCCCAAGTTTAATTCTAACTTTTGGAAAGGCCTTCAAAAGTTTTTTGGTACTGAATTATATTTTAGTACATCTTTACATCCTCAATCAGAGGGGTAGTCAAAACGAACAATTCAGACTTTGGAGGATAATCTACGTTCTTGTTTGATGGATTATCAAGGAAGTTGGGACAAACATCTTTCATTGGTAGTGTTTTCTTATCATAATAGTTTTCATTCCAGTATACAGATGGCTCCATTTGAGGCATTATATGGGAAGCGGTGTCGAACACCAGTTTTTTGGGATGAATTTGGTGAAAGGAAGTTGATGGGACCATAATTGGTAGAAGAGATGGCAGAAAAATTTAATCTAATAAAGAAATACATGAGAACAACTCAGAACATGTAGAAAAGTAATGCGAACAATAAGAGGAAGGATCTCTTTTTTTAGGTTGGTGATCATGTCTTCCTAAAAGTTTGACCATGGAAAAGTGTTATGTGATTTGGTAAGAAAGGAAAGATGAGTCCAAGGTTCATTGGACCCTATGAAATTCTAGAGAGAGTTGGGTCAGTTGCATACCGAGTGGATTTACCTCCGAGTTTATCTCAGGTACACAATGTTTTTCATGTTTCAATGTTAAAGAAGTACATGCCAGATCCATCTCAAGGTTTGAGTCCAGAGGTAGTTCAGTTAGAAGAGAATCTATCTTATGAGGAAAAACCGGTAATGATTTTTGACCACAGTGAGCATGTGTTTCAGAATAAGGTGATTCATCAAGTAAAGGTTCTATGAAAAAACCATATAGTTGAAGAGGCAACATGGGAATATGAAAATGCAACGATGGATAAATACCCCCACTTATTCGATAAGTAAATATATTATGGGGACACAATTTCTTAAAGGGGGGAAAGATGTTACATCCCAAGTAAGTAAAGAATAATATATTTTCATATCTATATCTATTTATGAATTATATAGTGCATGAGAGACTTAAAATGAGAATAAATCCAATTTTAAGCATAGAACACTCTAATATTTTTAATAGATTATTTTACCACCTACTGATGGAAAACCATTTTTAAATATCACTTATTTCAATTTTATAAGAGTAATTTTTGAAAATAAAGTTATTATTTAGAATTGTGAAATTGAAATTTACTTTTGATAAAGTTTTGGTATTTTTCTGACAATGTTTATTTTTTTAATGAATAGTGAAAATACTGAATTTTACTTCAAAACTGCTTTTTCATATAATTTAATTATATGGATAGATTATCTTTTTAATTTTTTTTAAATTTTAATTAGAATATTTTTTACCATTTAATCCAATGGTGGTCATTATAATTAATTTCAAATTGAAATTGGACATAAACGAGTGTCAATATTTTGATAGATATTGTTTCTTAAAAAACGCTCTTTGTTTTGAAAATGAGAATTATTTTTAAATTAATTATTACAATTTCTTTGTTTGGAATTTGGAAAAATGGATTCCATATTTTTAATTAGAAGGTCCAAATTATATAATTAATACTCTTTAGTTTTTGGACATTATGAATAGTAATGACGGTAATTATCTTTAATTATCGTGGCTAATTAGTAATCGGGTAGTTAAGGGTAATAAAATAATATAATAATAATATAAAATGACCCCAACATGTGTCCAAATCATCTTCTTTGAGTAATGGCCGACCATGGGATGATTTTTACAGAACTTGAGGGCCCATGGAGTTACATGGGTGTAATAGTGACATTTATGACATTATTTTTTAAATAGAAGAGAAATATAACAAAGTTTTGTATATCCTAAGTAAAAAACAATAATTTTATTTACATAAATGATATATTAGACTTTAAGTAGTCATTGGAAATCTAAAAATATTTCCTACATCATGGTATTGTTTTATAATTTTTAGGCATTAAATAAATAACTTTATTTATGACACCATGATGATTCAGTGATTAACTCATTAATGAGTGATTTAAATAAAATGAAATGATAATGTAAAATATAAAACATACACTTGTCAAAAACCTATTGTATGGGTGGATTTAGAACCCTTATCACCTTATCCTCAAAATATAGCATTTTGGGACCTTTAATATTCGAAAATCAGTTAATAATAAAGTAATATTTCCAGACTTTCCAAAAGTTACCTTCTTCCCTCTTATAAAGGGCCCGCACCTCTACCCCCTAACCCACACCTCTAAATCCCTTGTCTCATCCAAAATCTACTCATATTATCTCTCCACATCCCTCTCTTACTCCGAGAAGCCTCAATTTGGGCAGATGTCTTTCCAAGAAAGCCTTTGGCTCAAATCAAAAAGAGTTAAACGATTTAGAGGTAATGTATTCTCTCGAGTTTCTTCCTATTATTTTCATACTTCAATCACCACTATCATTTTAGTATTTGATACCTTAAAAACACAAATATCTTAAATATACTAGGATTTTGTTATGATAATGATAATACCTACACTTACAAACACCTATGTCTAATGGTTAAAGAACATACTGTTTCTGTGGGTGGTGAATTACTGCCTCATGAAATGATGATTGTTCAATCTTCTTTTAACACCTTTAATGGTGGCCATTATGATGTCACTATATTTATATATGATTTATATGGTATTTATATTTTCTATATTCTTATTAATTTTATTTTTAAATAACAACGTTATGATTTTCATGTTGTGGAACTATGATAATTTCATCTGAGGAAGTGTGGACTACCACCCCCTCAAGTGATGTGACTCGTTCATGCCAAACATGGATTTTATAAAGAATTTAATTAATGAACTTATGTTACCTATATAAAATATATATTATACTGTAATTATAATATATATATGTCTCATTTAGTTTTAAGTCATTTAATATGACAAAGAAATGAAAGTAGCATTCATGTGTAGGTATGACCTACCATCTCAATGAACAGTGCATTTAATTTTTTATCTCGAAATGTTATGGAATAGTATAAAATGAACATATAATGGATATATATGATATTAGATTCATTAATAACATTCTGGAGATGATGTACTTATAACTACATGGGCAATTCTATTCAAACAAGTTAATTTTTGACTCATGTACCGAACATTGACAAAACGTATGATACGAACTCACATAATTAACTAATTATTATAACTTGATAATATGTGATATGAATTGAATAATAAAATTTAAAGGAAGTGCATAATAAATTATAAATTGGAAAAAGTTTATTATTCAGTAATATAAAGAAACTAACAAGACAATTAGGACTTGAGGTAAGGGACTTCATCTAAATCTCCTTTCGTTGAGGCATACTTCAATTTACATACGACTTTATTTTATTAGTTTTATAATAAACCCTTTTGACTTTTAATTTCATTCAAAAGGAATCTTTTTATGTGAACCGTTTTACTAAACAAAAAAATGGAATGTTTTTGTCTTACGTATGCGGCGAAAACGACTTCTCTGCCGTTGTGACCATTATTATAGTTTCGGCTTCCCCTACAAGCCATAAATTTATTTAAATGAAAAATAAATATCATGTTTACTTTATTTAGGTATTGAAAATGTTTTTGATAATTTTTTGATTATATCAACGTGTTGTATTGATATCCTGTGATTGAAATGTGGAAATGGTATGTATCCTTTATGCATGTTTTATGTGATACAATTATGTTATAGTTCTTGGGAATTGTTTATGAAGATGGGTGGTTTCGTGATAAACTAAGGGTGGGTGAGCCCGGGATAGCTCTCCAATGAATTTGGTAACACAAAGGAGTTAAATGAGAAGGTTTCTCCAAATAGATTTAGGGAATATACTATTATGGGTATTCCAAACATAACCATTAGTGTTACTCCCTACGTAAGAATGCTATGAATGCCTCAAGTTACCTTTATATCTTATGATTTCTATGAGTTATTCATAAATATTATTATTTAATGAGGTATGTCTAAGTGCTTATGTTTTATGAGTAATGTATGATTTCATTGATTCTTATGTATACATGGACTAATTTTTTCTTTCCGTATTTTTATATCCCTTACTAATCTTTTTATGCTCATCCAAAGTTCTTGAAATGTTTTTCAAATTTGAAGGAAGAAGTACATGATGTGATGACAGTGTCGAGGAAGTGGTAAAAAGGAAACCATGTTTTATTTTAAATGTGTTTCCTTTGGAGGAAAAAATTAATAATATATTTGATGTAACCACTTTGTTTAAAAGTGGAATGTAATGCATGATTTAGGATCTAATTCTCTAAAACTCTAATCCTATGAAGTTCCTCAATGTGTATTCTTGATGTTTAAGGCTGGGGACTTAAAGTATAAATGATTTAGAAGGAAAAACTATGGATGTACTCCAGAATTAGAGGCACTTATCCTAGAATTATTATAGAAAAAAATTCAAGTGAAGAATAAATGGAAACAAATGACATGATAAAATATAGTAAATGATAAAGTGATTAAATTATTGATCAAGATATAATAGTAAGTACCACAATTATAGAAATACTAAACCATTAATTTATATTTTTTTTAAGTTGAAGGTAGGGAAGTGGAATTTGGAATGTAAACACCAAAATGAGGATTCTTAAATTTTCAATGAAGATATTATTATTGTTCAGGAATAGAATGATAAAATTGAAATCCAACTCTCAAAATTGTTGATTGATTTAGGTCCTCCACCATTTCATGACTAGAATAGATTTATATTTACCTTACACTTTATCGAGACTTAGAAATTTCAATTTGGAAAATGATGCTGCATCCAAAATTAATAGTATTGGAAACATTTCTCTAGAGACTAATATTGGATGTAGGTTTCTATTAAAATACTCAAGGCATGTTCATTATATTCACCAAAATATGATATCCTACTAAACTCTTAAAGATGGTAGATACTTTAGTTCCATTGGTGATGGACTATGGAATCATACTGTAGGTAATATGATAATTTATTAAGGAAACAAAAATAATTCTATTTACCTCATACATTCTAGAACCATTAGAGTATAAATATTTTTATCCATAAAAGAGGTTCTTATATAATTATAGTTGAAAGGGATAAATAACATGAGTGATAGAGAAATCATAATGACTTTTAAGAATGATTTCTTACTTGTAATTAAAGGTATATAATTAGATACATGTGTTGATTACATTATTGGGAAATAATATAGAGTACATTTCACCATTTATTTACTATCTAAAATACAAAATATTTTATAATTTGTACAGGATAATGTTTATATTACAAGAACAATGACACCAGGAGGGTTTTTTTAAATTTCATCATTGATCATTATAGGTAATTTTTATCATTTTATTTGAAAACCAAATATTAAACACATTATGTTTTTTATAAATTTCAAATGAATGTGGAAAGAGGAATAAGTAGATAATTAAAGATTGTTCGTGTAGAAAATAGAGGAGAGTATCATGGTACATTTGAGGAATATTTAAAGAGTTTCATAATTAGGTTTGGAAAATCAGTGATAAACAAACCATAGAATAATGGTGTTACTGGTAAGATGAACAAAAACACATGTGATATAGTTAGGTGTATCCCCTTTCATTAAAAGCTATAAAACTCCTTTTATGGGGTCAAAATGAGGATCAAAGATGATCTTATCAAGCTCTAACTATCTTTTCCATTAAACTAAAACAGACCATAAAGCATTCAGAAATGTAGAGGCATCTAATACAAGTAATTGATAGTAATTAGATGTTGGTAATTTGTTCATATCCCATAATAATATAGGGAGAAGATGGATTGAATGGGAAATTGGTGAATGTTCCTTTTATATTCTAATGGGAAGTTTAGATACTAAATCTGGGATCCTATTTGGAAGAGGATCATAGGAATATAATATTTAGTATTTCTTGAAGTAAAAATCATTGCAGATTTTGAGAAGCCAAAAAATATTGAGAAGCTATAGTCTGAGGAAATTTCATAAATTGTGGAACTAGCGTCACGACCATCATTTCTAGATATTGGGGGGGGGGGGGGTTCAAGACGTTGATGATATATAACCCAAGGTAATATATCTCCATCTACTGATATGTCCCAATTATTTGATATTATTAAATAGGTCTCACCTGAAGTACTACTGAGGATATCCACCAGAGAATAATAACCAATTTAGTGATACTCTTCACGTGATAATGTATTTCTCACCAATGAGGGAGATACAAGAATTTAGGATTATGAAATTTGGAGTTAGAAGAAGCTGGAATGAATAGATGGAATGAAAGATGAGATTTGATCCTTACATAAGAACCATGAATATTTGTTTTTAAAGGTATGATAGGGAAGAATAAACTCAAGAACATGTGGGTGTAAAATATCGAAGGTGAATATTGAAGTTCACATCCACTCTACAAAGACTGTTTATTTTTAAAGGGATACAATTTGATGAAAGGTATTGAATTTGAAGAAATTTATTCTCCTATGGTAAAAAATCTATATGGACTGCATCACAGGACTCCTCAAAACTTCTAAAAGTTGTAATTCGATTTGGGTTATAGTTGATCACCTTATGAAGTTCAGTCATTTTATTTCCATCAAATAACATTTCACTCTTGACTAACTTTACATGATATACACAACGGATGTAGTGAGGGTGCCTGAAGTACCTCTATCTATTATATCATATTAGGATATGAGGTTCAGAATGATATTTTGGATAATTAATCAGAAATAATTGGATATATAGATATGTTTCATAAATATTTATCATCCCCAAATAGAAGTAAATCTAAAAAAGATTATTCATACTCTAGAGCAAATAATGAGGCCCAATTTAACAATTTTAAATGGATGTTGGGATAAAAACCTCTACTAGGTATGGTTTTATTATAACATTGGTTTTCATTTTTTCATTCATATGGAACAATATAAGGATCTTTATGGGAATATTTGTAGAACTAAAACATGTTGTGGTGAAGTTGGAGAGGAAACTGAATGTTCCTGACCTTATCTAAGAAATTATAGAGTAGTTTGAAACCATTCAATGAAATATGAATGTGGAAAAATTTGAAGTAATACTTATATAGATAATTTTTTATGAGATCTAGAGTTTAAAGTTAGTGACAATGTGTTTCTTCAAATATATTATTGGAATAAAGTTATTGGATTTGGTAAGAAAGGGAAGCATAAATCTTGATATATTAGTCTCTTGGAATCCTTGATAAAGTCATGTATTATCCTATTTATTATCACTACATCCACACCAATTTATAATGCACCATGTTTTCAACAAATTTATTTTATGAAATTAAAAACCTGATCTATCATATTTACATAGCTCAGAAGCTCTATAATTGGAACATGATCATTCATATCAAGAATAAACTTGGGAAAACTTGGATCAAAGATACATGTTTTTGAGGAATATGATAACCCATCTAGTTAAAATTTTGTGGAGAAATCATAAAATTCAAGAAGCTATATAGGAACCTAAGGATTTACTGAGAGTGAAGTAACCTTAATTTTTTATTGGATGTAATAAAATTTCAAGGATGTAAATCATTTTGGTAAATACTTTTCTATAATTTAATACAACCTTAGTATCTTGTCTCCCATGCAAAACTATAATAAAAAAACCATGTTACGTTAATAAATATATTACAAATTACAATTATATTACAATAATTAAATTGGTGGGAATCACTAAGAGTAACCACTTTATAAAAACTATATAAAAATTTATAATGAATGAAAGACTATTTAATTATAAGAAGATAAATGTTTCTTACTTTTTTTATGCATTATGATTACTAATATTAAAAATTAATTTTTACCACATATATAAATTGAATCAGATAAAATGATTTGAATATTTTTAATTAGCACGATCAAACTAAGGAATGGTTTAAATTTTATTTTTAGGCATAAAAATAATTTAAAAAATTAAATATTAGTGATTGTTGAAAAGAAATTATATTTTAAAAGAATTATACATTTCTAAATATTTTATTTTTTAGATGGATATATTTTAAATTAAGACTATAATATGATTTTTAAACTTATATAAAAATAAATCCCAACTAATGTAATTATAAATCAATGTTAAATAATATTAGTAACACATAAAAATTAAAACACAATGTTTTTACAAGAAACAATTTTATTAACACATTATAAGTTTTAAATTTAAAGTAAATTTTATTATACTTATAAATTTTTTGGATTAAATTGATTCTAAACTAAGATTCATCATCTCAAAATTTTGGAATAAGTGTGATCTCATATAATTATTGATAAAATAATTACCATGATTAAATTTTAATCAATAATTATACTCATTAAAATGGGTAATCTGACATGGACCAAATTTTACTAAATCAATTTGAAACATAGAAATTACATGATAACTATTTTTAGGTTGAAAATTCATTCCCATATATCTTACCAAAATTTCCATAACTAACTAAAAAAAATCTCAAGCAATTCCATTCTTATGCATTACAAAACATTATTTTCTAAAGACTAGTCCCACCTTTTCCCCAATAAAAGGATCTCACTTACACCCTTTTCCAAACAGACATCCTAGTTATAAATTTCCATGAACCACTGCCCAATTAAACTATTTTATAGAACCTATGAACGTTCGAAAACCTCTATAATCAAAAGATCCTCAATTCCATCATTTACAACAGATACTTTAAGAGATGATCCAAATTTCCAAGATAAGTGTTATATAGACTTTTACTAACTTTCCTTATAATTATCATCCACCGTCCTCCGAAAGATTATAAACACATGTATTTAATTAAATAAATATAAATAATTTCCAAAATTTTATTATATTAATGGAATCACAATTATCTATTCCCCACCCATTCAATCAAAAAAATGAAAATGTTTCTCTTGTAAGTGTTTGGACTACCTCTTCCATGACTGGCTTGTTTCATTTTTAATCACCAAATATTCAAGGATGATTCTATAAATGATTTTAGTGAATATATATTTTATTTTTTTCATTGTATATATTATGGAGATAAAAATTAATAATTATATAAGTAATATACCCAAAAAATGATCATTGTAAATCTAACTGTCTCATATGAATATACCAAGAGGAAAACAATTTATTTATAACTGATTTTTTTCATTTACCTTATTCTATAAATATTTCCTGTTATTAATAATCACATTAATAAAATATAAATAATGTCATTATAATTTTGTGAAAATGATATTAAAAATGGATCATATCTTTATCCATACTCATACATAGATTTAGCATACTCTTGTTGGATCAATTTATCCAAAAACATGAAAAATTATATAAATTTATTTTTTTTATTGAATTTAAAACATAATATTGGACATAAATATTTAATTATTTATTTTTTGGTTCTAATTAGGAAATATAAAATTTTTTGTGTGTTAATTAACATACTATCATTCATTTGTGAAAAATCACCAAAACATGGTAATCGACAATTTTATCTATAAGAACCATAACTAAAAATATCATAGAATGAAAATTTAAATTATGAAAATATCCTAAAAATTTAATTATAACATGTTTTATGATATTTAAATGAAGAAATTTGTGAGAATAAAAAATAATAACACCACTATTATGATTTGTTTTAAAACAATCGAGATTACTCACACCTGATCTTGAAAATAGATAACAACTCACTAATATATATATATATATATATATATAATAATTATAATTTAATTTTAAAAAATGTTTTTGATATGAATATGTTTATTAATATTACTATTTTTTTACAAAGGAGGTTAGAGTGTGAGAATCTAAAATAGAATTCATGGCAAGGGTTTCTTGGCTCAGATTTTCACCGCTAGAAAATATTTCTTATTATGCACCATTTGTATTTAGAATTGTGTAACTAATTAAAATATAACATTTATTATAATGATTATATTATATTTCACAATATTCATTATTAAAATATAGGTTATCACTGACAGGGGGTTTTGAATAACAAATCACTAAATCTATAAGGGTTTCACCGACTTAATTGATGAATCATTGGGTAGTAGCCTTTAAATTATGAATATAACTTTCAAGATTTAGTTTATCCTACCACTCACGAATTTTTATATGTTGTTTCCTATTTTTATTTGGGGAATTTATTTCTAATCATAAATAACCTCTTACTTAATAAAATTTTTCTAAAAATAAAATTATAACTTTTGAAATAATTACTCTTATCTTTTATGTTCATTTTCCCATAAAAAATTCTTTGTCTATGTAAATAAATCTATATATTTCCAGTTATATTATTCTTATTTCCTATAAAATTTAATTAACTAAAATTGTTTCATTTTTTCTTTGATTTTGATTTTTGAAAACCTCTAAAATTTAACAAAAAGGTTTTTCTTTCATTATTTTCCACTTTGAATTTATTTGCATGTTTTTATTTCTCCTCAATGATATTTTTATTGGAATTATTTATAATAAGATTTTGAAAAAAAATTCCTTATTTTTTTGAAATGAGTTTTTACTTCCTCAATTGTAATAATGTTTAGAAGGTTTTGTGAAAATATTTGTATTTTCACATCCATTTCCCTCGAGTTTTATCTATCATGTAATGTTGATTTGATCAGTTATATATGGTTTTATGATATGATTCGATTTAAAAATTATGTTTTCAATATCCTATAACTTATTATGTTCATATTATCTATTGTTTTGGAATTGTTTTAAAAAATGGTTAATTTTTATTGGTTCTTTAAGATATAAAGATTCATTTTAAGTGAAACACACATGTGTGGATAACGACGGGTGGTGTTATATATCCCAATTTTGTATATTTACTTATGTTGAAATCCTATGATATAGTCAAGTGAGGACATTCTGAGTTTTTTCACATAGGTGTTGGCATGATGGTTTTTCTTTAATTTTCAACCCTATACATCCTGACTTTATTCACATAGGCATGGGAATAATGAGTTTTCTACAGTGGTCATCCTATGATTATGGTGGTTCCAGTTTTTAATGTTGTTTATCATGTTAGGCCACATTTTCAACATGTATTTATTTTCCATGAAACACAATATTTTCCTGATTAGGACTTATTTTTAAATTAATTTCCATTTTTATGTTATTCTCACATGATTAATGATTATTAAGATGTATTTAGAGTCATTTCATAAATTGTTTACATTATTAATGATATTTTTAGGATCTTATGTTGAAAATAGATGTTTTATTTTTATCATATATGGTCTTATGATATTTTAATAATATTTTTATCCTCTATATTTATGATCTAATACATTTTGATATGTATTTCCCTTACTGAAAATTTGATTTCACCCATTTCTTATGTTTCCAATACCATTGTTATGAATATTATTATTACATGTGAGATATCCACAAAAGTGTATAGAGGAGCATGATTATGGGAAAATGTTTTCAATTATTTTAAAATGATAAGTTTATATAGAAAATATCTATGAATCTAATTCTTTAAATCCTTTTTTTGTAGGAATATTTGTGAGATATATTATTTAAATAAAAAATGTAATGGATTATTTAAGATATATTTAACTTGGGTCTCCTTAATTTGGATTGAAATCAAAGGTGAGTACAAATTTAAACGACCCATTAAGTATGAGTCCTGATTTTATTTTTATTCTTGGTACATTTTTCATAGAAATTGGAAACAAATTTAAGGTCAAATTACATTCATGTGTGATCATGTAAGTATAGCCAATGGTGGGGGGAAGTGACTCTGATATGACTAAATTATTTTAACAAATTCCAAATATTATTTTCATTACTAGAACCTCCTATGGTTTTAACCTATGATGACAGTTAAATATTATGGATATTATTTTTATTTATCATGGAACACACCTATATTAAATTTAGATAGATAAGTAAAGATAGGTACTTGTGTTTTTACGTGGTCTAGTATCAATGTGTTCCTCCTCCTTGTTGCAGCTAGTTTTTCTCCCATGCTACAGATTTTACTCTATGAATACTATTATTGATACATGTTGAAGTGGGATGTTATTATTTTAATAAACTCTCTCACCATATTACATTGGCTTGGAAATTCACTATATTAAACACGTGAAGTAAGATTTAACCAGTAGATTATATTCAAAGTATAATAACACCAAACATTTAGTTCCACAATAATTTTTCATCTTGAAGTAGATTAACACGTCTATCATAGATGTTATAACATCAAAAGACTTATTCAATTCTTTCATAAAACATTGTTTTCTAATTCATTTTAGTATTTATGATATTCTATGAAATGAAAGATCTATTTTGTTTTCATTATTTTCTACCCTCTTTAACAAATAAAACATCAAGAATGGCGCCTTGGAATGATCTTACCTGGTGATTATATAAATTAAAGAAGTATTTCAAAATATTTTTTGGAGATTAAACATTATAAAATATTAATGTTTTTTATTTATCTCTTAATAAGAACACTTTACGATTCTGTATATTTTTCATCTCTAAAAACCTAGCTCTATAACTGAAGAAAATAATATATATAAAATTAAAACCACCTTGGATATATGTGTAACATACCAGGTAAATAAATAATAAAACATTTTCATATTTATTAATATTTACGAATTAAATATTAATTTTACTTTAAATGGGTTTCTATGTTCGATAGAGTGCCTGATACGCAACAAAGAGTTTCTTTGAAATCATAGGTTGCACACTAGTAATATGATAATATTATTTTAAATGTTAGTTAACACGTAGCTGTTGTATTGGAGAGAATGAATAGAAATAACTAAAATATGATTATATATGTTTTTTAAATGTTTTTACATTTATCCAATAGAAGATAAAGGCTTAAAATAAGAAAAGAATTCAATTTTAAGCATAGATACTCTGATATTCACTAAAAGTTCAAAATATTTCCTTTTGATGGAGAACCATCTTTAAATATAGTTTCGGTCACTCTTATATAAAACTCTTCTATTGAATCAGGACATCAAAATTTACATTGTGTAAAATTTTCGTATTTTTCCGATAAAGTTCATTTTGTTATGAATAGTGAAAAATGTTGTATTTTAATTCAAAACTGCTTTTTAATATAATTTATTTATATGATTATATTACCTATTTAATTGGTTTTAAAGATCATTTAGAATATATTTTTTCCATTTAATCCAATATTGGTCGTTGGAATTAATTTCACATTGAAATTGGACTTAAACTAGTGTCAATCTTTTGATAAATATTGTTTCATAAAAACACGCTATGTGTTTTGACAGCGAGAATTGACTATTAAATTTATTAATGTAACTTATATGTTTTTAATTTTTTAAAATAGAACTCATTTTTGAATCCGTAATATCAAATATATCTTATGCTGAAGTTTTGGTATTTTTCTGAAAAACTTCAATTTTTGATGAATAGTGAAACCACTATGTGGTACTTAAAAAAATGATTTTTCGTTTAAATAAAAATTTACCACCTCTGTGTTTTGAATTTAAAAAATATGACATACATGGTTGTAATTAATAAGTAAAATGTTGTTCAATGGGATTAACATAATTTTTGGTGAAAAGTATCTTTTATGTTTTTAATCGCGATTAGAGGTAATTAGTGTAATTTATTGTAAAAATAATGTTTTAATAATATGAAATGACCTTGAAACATGTACAACCATTATTGGATGTGTCATTCACGACCAAGAAAATAAATGCGTCAACTTGGGGACCCCATGGAGCTACTTTGGTAGGAAAATGACATTAATAACATTTTATTTAAAGTTAAAATAAAAATGTCACAAACATGTGTTGTTTTACTAAAACAAATTTTAAATGGGGTTATACAAGTCATATTTTTTACTATAAATATTAATTAGAAATATAAAAAGATTTCATACATCATGATAGTTTTTTATAATTTTTATACATTAAATAAATTAAATTATTTATGACACCGTGATGATGCAACGATTGCCTCATTATTTAACGATTTAAATAAAATGAAAAGATAATGTAAAATATAAGACCTACACTTGTCAAAAACATATTTTATGGGTGTATTTAGAACTATAATCACCATATCCTCGAAATATATAATTTTTGGACCTTTAAAATCCGAAAATAAGTTTATAATACAGTAACCTTTTATAACTTTCCAAGAGTGCCCCTCCTCTCCTCTTATAAAAGGCCCCCACCTCTACCACCTTACCCACACCTCTCAAGCCTTTGGCTCAGCCATACCCTACCCATTTTGTCTCTCCAAATCCCTATATTACTCCTAGAAGCCTCAATTTTGGTAGAAGTCTTTCCAAGGAAGCCTTTGACCTCAAATCAAAAAGAGTTACCCAATTTAAAGGTAGTGTCTTCTCTTGTGTTCTTATGTTTTATTTTTCTTCTCCAACCCCCTACACTATTTTTATTCCTTTATATTGTAAAAACACGAGTATATTCAATATAAAAGGATGTTTTTATGAGATGTATTAGAGCTACACCTACACGCACCTTCTTCTAATGGTGAAAGAACATATTGTTTCTGTGATTGGCGATTTTCTGCCTCACGAAACGATGATTGTTCAATATTCTTTTAACACATTTCATGGTGTCCATTAAGATGTCACTATATTTATATATGATATATATTATGTTTATGTTTTCCTTATGCATTTGTATTTTTCATTTGTGGCATGGCTTTATGGTTTTCATTGTGGGAAAACATGATAATTTCATTTTAGGAAGTGCGGAGTACCGCCACCTCAAAGTGATTTGATTCGTTAATTCCATATGTGGGACGTATAAAGGACGAGGTTAATTTTATTATATATTATTTAATACTGGAATTATAATATACCCTTATATCATTATGATTTCACTCCATTAAATATGAAATAGAAATGAAAGTAGCGTTCATGCGTACGTACGGCTTACCGTCTCCATGAACGGTGCATTTCATTTCTTACCTCTAAATGTTATGTAGTATTATAAATACATCTATATGATATATATATATGATATATATGATATCCAAATCATGAATATAATTCTGGATATAATGAACCTTTGACCACATAAACAACATCTAATTGTAAGAAGTCCATTTTTGACTTAAGTACGAAATATCAAAAAAACAAACTTTATGAAATTAAATGATTACATAGCATTTATAACATGGAAGTAAGTTATATAAAAGGGATAATAAACTTGAAAAAGGTTCTTAAGAAATTATAAATTAACTTTAGTTTATTATTTAGGATATTAAAGAGCAATCGAGTCACATCGGACATGAGGTAAGGGACTTCGTCTAAATCTCCTTTCATTGAGGAATATTTTTTTCTAATACAAGGCTTTATTTTATATGGTGCATAAACCCCTTTGACTTTTAATTTTATACAAAAGTAATATTTTTCTATGAAGCGTTTTATAAAACAACCAAAAGGAATGTTTCTTTTAACATACGCGGTGACAACGACCTTTTTCACCGCTGTGAGTATTATTTGGTCTTTGGATTCCTCAACAAGATGTAATGTTTTTAAAATGAAATAAATACCATATACTCTTTTTTGTATGTTGGTATTTAAAATTTTTTTTATAATGGATTTGTTATGTCAATATATTTAAGTGATATATTGTGATCAAAGTGTGGAAATTTTTTCTTTCCACTATATTTGTTTTATGTCTTATGATTTTATAATGGTACTTGGACATTTGATGGGTGGTTACATGATAAAACATATGACGGGTGGTGCTGTGAATACCAGGATGGATGGTTACGTTATAACCTCCAATGCATTGGGTATGGAAGTCGGTTGTATGGCTATTCCATTAAGTGATATGTGTGGATGTCGACCAGATGGTTATTCCACATAAGTATGTTTATGTCCCACGTTACCATTATATGTTATGTGTTCTTTATATGGTTTTTATGGTAATATTAAGGTTAAAAAAGGGTAAGTACTGATATTTTATTCAATGAAGAGTATTTTATTCATCAAAAAGGTAAACGTATTACTTTCATAAAGTATTCTTGGTTTACTGGTTGTTTTGAAAAACTAACAGTTTTCCTTCATTGTGTATCCCTTACTGAGCTTTTTATGCTCACCCAAAGTTTTTTAAATGTTGTTCACTGGACTTAATGTGGAATTGGGTCAAGGATGGGATCAAGGAATAGTCATGCTATCTAAAATATGGAACTAGACATGTTTCTTTTTAAGAGTTTTTATTTTATGGAAACTTATTAGAAGTGTCTACTTTGTAATCTTTGTGATGTAATAGTTATTCCATAATCCTCTAAAACTCTAAAATTTAAAAGATCATCAATGTGAATTATTCATTTAATTCAATATTAAGTATGGTTTAAGGCTGGGGACTTATAGTTGGTATCAGAGGTCTGTTTAGACAACTTTAGGAGTTAGAAAATTGTTATATTATAAATTAATTTATGGTATGATTGAAATGATATATTATTTAAATATTACCATGTAGCTTCGCCTAAGATATTTCTATGTTCAGAATGGTTTTCTGTAGATGAAACAAGGCAGCTATGTTGGGACGACATTAGGAGGAAGACAACATTCTAAATCAGCAACCTGATATATTCGGAATTGGAACTAAATAGTTTGTTTTAGTAATTGCACAATTGACTTAGGCTAAAAATGGTTGTGGTATCCATGCACGAGATCAACCAGATCAACCAAAGAGGAACATGACAGTGGTGGAACATATCATGAGGAAACATCCCCCAACATTCAGAGGATCATATGACCCTGTGCTAGCTAAAGGGTGGATTAAAGCACTGGAGAAGATTTTTGATGTTATGGGGTGTTCATAACATCAAAAGGTTAGTCTTAATGTTTACCGTTTTGAAGGTGAAGCAGATAAGTGGTGGTCGATGATGAAACATATCAGGGATAGTGATGAGATTGATGATCTTCACTGGGAAGAATTCAAAGGTATGTTTCTTGAGAAATATTTTCCTAAGGTGGTTCATCTTAGGATGGAAAAACAATTCCTATAATTGAGGTAGGAGGATGACTCAGTGGCTGATTATGAAACAAAGTTCAGTCGACTATCAAGGAATGCTCCAAACTTCATGTAAGATCTTGATAGTAAAATTAACCATTTTTACTCAGGGTTAAAGTCAAATTATTGAAGGGAATTAGATTCCTGTGTGTTCAAAAGTTATGAAAAACTTGTTCGATGTGAGAAGAAGGTGTAAATGGATTTTTCTGATGATCAGGTGCTCTTTGAAAAACAAAAGAATAAGAGGTCCAGTTAGTAGGAAAAGGGGAACAATTCATCAATGAAATAAGGAGGTAAGAAAACCAAATATCCATCCTGTGAGAAGTGTGGTAAAATGCATCCTGGAGAATGTTTATCCAAGTCTGGAAAGTGCTTTTGGTGTGGTAATTCGGGTCATATTGCTCGTAACTTTAAGGAAGATGATCGAGAAGGCAATGAAAAGTCAGTAGTAAGATGTTACATGTGTAATGAAATTGGTCATTATGCAAATGAGTGTCTAAAAAAGAACTCAATTGGGGGAAAGCATCTAGACTACAAGCAGAAATGGGTGGTGAAATCCTTTGAAACTACTTCAACAGATGTTGGGCCATAGAATGAAGTAGTATCAGGTACAATGTTAGTTTGTTCAGATTATGCCAATGTGTTGTTTGATTCAGGTTCTACACATTCAATCTTTTTTGAGAAGTTTTCTATTAAATTGGGAATTCCATATCAAGATATGAATCCTGAACTTATGATAAAAACACCTGGAGGAAACGTTGAGAAAAAAAAATTATAAGAACCTTCCTATCCTTGTGTGCAGAAAGAATATACCTGTAAACCTTATTGTTTTTCCTCTAGTAGAGATTGATGTTATTTTGGGCATGGATTGGCTTTCTGTTTATCATGCTAAGATTGACTGAAGAGCTAAAATGGTTTCTTTTTAGAAGGATTTTTAGTTTGTGTACAAGAATGAACCCTTTCTTTTGATAACATACCAGGAAGTTGAGAAACTAGTAAAAGATGGAAATGAATGTTATCTTGCACATATTGTAGAAAATAAAGGAACTTTTCAGATTAATGATGTTCCAGTGGTAAATGAGTATCTTGATGCTTTTCCTGATGAGTTTCTTGTAATTATTCATGATTGGGAAGTTGAATTTACTGTTGACTTAGTTCTTGATTCTAAGTCAATTTCAATACCCCCTTACTGAGTGGCTGAAGTTGAACTTTTAGAGTTAAAGAATCAATTGTAGGAGTTATTAGATAAAGGTTTAATTCGACCTCGCACATCACCATGGGGTTCTCCTGTCTTGTTTGTTAAAAAGAAAGTTGGTTCAATGAGACTTTGCATTGATTATAGAGCCTTGAATAATATCACTGTTAAGAACAAGTATCTTTTGCCTCATATCTATGATTTGTTTGATCAGCTCCAGGGAGATCAGTACTTTTCAAAGATTGACTTGAGGTCAGGGTACCATCAGTTGAAAATAAAAGAAGCACATGTTCTGAAGACTATGTTTCGTACTAGATATAGCCATTATGAATTTTTAGTTATTCCTTTTGGGTTAACCAATTAACCTGTTGTATTAATGGACCTTATGAATAGAATTTTCCATGAGTTCTTGGATAAGTTTTTGGTTGTTTTCATTGATGATATTTTGGTGTTTCCTAAAAGTAAAGAGGAGCATGAAAGTCATTTAAGGGTTATCTTGCAAACCATAAATGAAAAGAAACTGTATGCAAAATTCACTAAGTATGAGTTTTGGTTAAAAAAAATTTCTTTCCATGGTCACATTGTTTCAAAAAATGGCGTAACTATTGATCCTGCTAAAACAAAGTTGTTGAAGAATTTCCAAGACCCACAAATGTAACCGAGATCCGTAGTGTTATTGGTTTGGAAGGTTACTACTGAAGGTTTGTTGAAAAATTTTCAAGGTTATCTAGTCCAATGACTAAGCTAAATCGGAAGGGTGTTATGTTTATCTGGACAAAAGAATGTGATGATTGTTTTCAGGAGTTGAAAAGAAGATTGGTGAATGCTCCATTTTTGGCACTTCCTTCCAGGAATGGTGAGTTTGTTATATACAGTGATTCTTCGTTGAAGGGACTTGGTTGTGTCCTTATGTATAATGATTAGGTAATTGCATATGATTCATGTCAATTGAAAACTCATGAGGTAAATTACCCTACACATGACTTGGAATTAGCTCTTGTTGTTTTTGCTCTAAAATTTGGAGGCATCATTTGTATGGAGTAAAGTGTGAAATATATATTGATCACAAAAGTTTAAAGTATATATTAACTTAGAATGAATTGAACTTCAGATAGAGTAGATGGCTAGAATTAATCAAATAATATGATATTACAATTCATTACCATCCGGGAAAAGAAAATAAAGTGGCTGATGCTTTGAGTCAAAAAATTAATGCTTCATTTACCATGCTACATTTGGAACGAGATCCTTTGGTTTTTGATTTGATGAACTTTGGCATAGAAGTTGTTGGTGCAGGATGTTCTTCTGTTTTGTTTCAGGTATCAGTGAGATCATCTCTATCAAACAGAATTAAGCAAGCGTAGAAGAAAGATAGTGGGTTGCAGAAAAAGGTAGAGCTGGTTCAGAAGGGTAAGTTTCCTGAATTTAATATGGATAATGATTGTGTTTTGAGGTTTGGGAAGAGATTGTGTGTGCCTGGTGATTCACAATTGAAGAATGAGATGTTATGTGAGGCTCATAGTTCCCCGTTTCTAGTTCATCCTTGGAGTACTAAGATGTACAGAGATCTGCGGGAGTATTAGGGGTGGGATGGAATGAAAAGAGATTTTGCTGATTTTACTGTGAAGTGTTTGACTTTTTAGCAGGTTAAAGCCGAGCGGCATTTACCGAAAGGGATGCTTCAGCCTTTACCAGTGCCAGAGTGGAAATGGGAAAATATATCCATGGAGTTTGTTGTGGGATTATCGAAGACATCTCCTGGTAATAATGCAATCTGGGTTATTGTTGATCGCTTGAGTAAATAATCTCATTTCCATCCAATTCGAGATACATCCTCTCCAGATCAACATTCTCGATTGTATCATAAAAAGATAGTCAGGTTGCTTAGAGTTCCCCTATCCATTATATCTGATCATGATCCTAGGTTTACTTTTAACTTTTGGAAGGGCCTTCAGAAGTCATAGGGTACTGAATTAAATTTTAGTACAGCTTTTCATCCTCAATCAGATGGGTAGTCAAAATGAACAATTTAGACTTTGGAGGTTATGCTACGTGCTTGTTCGATGGATTATCAGGGAAGTTGGGACCAACATCATTCTTTGGTTGAATTTTTATATAATAACATTTTTCATTTCAGTATACAGATGGATCCGTTTGAAGCATTATAGGGTAAACAGTGTCGAACTCCAGCTTTTTGGGATGAGGTGGGTGAAAGGAAGCTGATGGGACCAGAATTGGTAGAAGAGATGGCAGAAAAAGTCCAGTTAATTCAGAAACACATGAGAATAGCTCAAAGTAAGCAGAAGAGTTATGCAAATAACTGGACGAAAGATCTATCTTTTGAGGTAGGTGATCATGTTTTCTCAAAGATTCACCATGGAAAAGTGTGATGCGATTCGGTAAAAAGGAAAGCTGAGTCCAAGGTTCAATGGACCATATGAAATTCTGGAGAAAGTTGGATCAGTTTCATATAGAGAGGCATTACCTCCTAGTCTATCTCATGTAGACAATGTTTTTCATGTTTCGATGTTGAGAATGTATATGCCAGATCCATCTCATGTTTTGAGCCCAGAGGTAGTTCAGTTGGAAAAGAATCTCTCTTATGAAGAACATCAGTCCAGATTCTTGACCATAGAGAGAAAGTATTGTGGAATAAGTTAATTCACCAGGTAATGATTTTGTGTAAAAACCATATGGTTGAAGAGGCTTCATGGGAATCTGAAAATGCTATGAGTGATAAATACCCCCACTTATTTTGATAAGTGAATAAAATTGGGAGGACGCAACTCCCAAAAGGGGGGAAGAATGTAACATCCCAAGAAAATAAAGAATAAAATTTTTTCATATTTATTAATATTTTCGTATTAAATATTAATTTTACTTTAAATGGGTTGCTATGTTCAATAGCATACCCGATACACAACAAAGAGTTTCTTTGAAATATTACATTGCACACTAGTAATATGATAATATTATTTTAAATGGTAGTTAACACGTAGCCATTGTATTGGCTGGAATGAATAGAAATTACTATAATATGATTATATATGTTTTTAAATGTTTTTACATTTATCCAATAATAGATAAAGGCTTAAAATAAGAAAAGAATTCAATTTTAGGCGTAGATACTCTAATATTCACAAAAAGGTCAAACTATCACCTTTTGATGGTGAAACCTCTTTAAATATAGTTTTGGTCACACTTATACATTCTATTGGACCAAATAAAACTCTTATTTAGAATCAGGACATCAAAATTTACTTTGTGTAAAACTTTCGTATTTTTCCGATAAAGTTCATTTTTTAATGAATAATGAAAAATGTTATATTTTAATTCAAAACATCTTTTTAATCTAATTTATTTATATGATTATATTATATTTTGAGTTGGTTTTAAAGTTTAATTAGAATATATTTTTACCATTTAATCCAATATTGGTCGTGGGAATAAATTTCACTTTGAAATTGGACTTAAACTAGTGTCAATCATTTGATATATATTGTTTCATAAAAACACGCTATTTGTTCTTACAGCAGGAATTAATTATTAAATTAATTAATGTAACTTATATGTTTTGAATTTTGTAAAATAGGCATCATTTTTGAATCCGGAATATCAAATCTAGCTTAGGGTGAGGTTTTGGCATTTTTCTGAAAAACATCAATTTTTGATGAATAGTGAAACCACTAAGTGGTACTTAAAAAAACTAATTTTTCATTTAAATGAAATTTTACAACCACTTTGATTTGAATTTAAAAAATCCAACATACATGGTTGTCATTAAGAATAAAAAAGTGGTTCAATGGGATTAAAATAATTTTTGGTGAATAGTTACTTTTATGTTTTTAATCGTGATTAGAGATAATTAGTGTAATTTAAGGTAAAAATAATATTTCAATAATATTAAATGACCTTGAAACATGTCCTAAACTTATTGGATATTTCATTTGAGACCAATAAAATCCATCGGTCAACATGGGTACCCCATGGAGCCACTTTGGTAGGAAAATGACATTAATAATTTTTTATTTAAAGTTAAAATAAAAATGTCACAAACATGTGTTATTTTACTAAAACAATGTTTAAATGGGGTTATACAAGTCATATTTTTGACTATAAATATTAATTAGAAAGCTAAAAAGATTTCATACATCATGATATTTCTTTATAATTTTTAGACATTGAATAAAGTAAATTATTTATGACACAATGATGATGCAGCGATTACATCATTATTTAACGATTCAAATAAAAAGAAAAGATAATGTAAAATATAAGACCTAAACTTGTCAAAAACCGATTGTATGGTTTTATTTCAAACTCTTATCAACTTATCCTCTAAATATAAAATTTTGGGGCCTTTAAAATCCTAAAATGAGTTTATAATAAAGTAAGCTTTTATAACATTCCAAGAGTGTCCCTCCTCTCCTCTTATAAAATCCCCCAACCTCTACCACCTTACCCACACCGCTCAAGCCTTTTTCTCAGACAAACCCTATCCATTTTGTCTCTCCAAATCCCTCTCTTAATCCTAGAAGTCTCACTTTGGTCATATGTCTTTCCAATGAATCCGTTGAGCTCAAATCAAAAAGAGTTACCCGATTTAAAGGTAGTGTCTTCTCTTGTGTTCATATATTTTATTTTGCTTCCCCAACCCCCTAAACTTTTTTGACTCCTTTTTTTTGTAACAACACCAGTATCATAAATATACTAGGATTTATTTATTATAAGTATTAGAGCTACACCTACACACACCTTCGTGTAATGGTTAAAGAACATACTGTTTCTGTGGTTGGCGATTTTCTGCCTCACGAAATGATGATTGTTCAATATTCTTTTAAAACCTTTCATGGTGGCCATTAACATGTCACTCTATTTATATATGATATATATTATGTTTTTTTTCTTTATGCTTCTGTATTTTTTATTTGTGTCGTTCCTTTATGGTTTCCATTGTGGGTAAACATGATAATTTCATTTTAGGAAGTGCGGACTACCGCCCCCTCAAAGTGATTTGATTCATTAATGCAATATTTGGGACATATAAAGGATGGAGTTAATGTTATTATATATTATGTTATACTGGAATTATAATATACCCTTATATCATTATGATTTAACTCCATTAAATACGAAAAAGAAATGAAACTAGCGTTCATGCGTACGTACGGCTTACCGTCTCCATGAACGGTGCATTACATTTCTTACCTCTAAATGTTATGAACTATTATAAATACATGAATATGATGGATATATATGATATCCAAATAATGAATATAATTCTGGATATATAATGAAACTTTGACCACATAAACAACATGTAATTGTAAGGAGTCCATTTTTGACTTAAGTACCAAATATCGACAAAACGAACTTTATGAAATTAAATGATTACATAACATTTATAAAATGGAAATAAGATATATAAAAGGGATAAAAAACTTATAAAAGGTTCTTAAGAAAGTATAAATTAACTTTAGTTTATTATTCAGGAGATTAAAGAGCAATCGATTCACGTCGGACAAGAGGTAAGGGACGTCGTCTCAATCTCCTTTTATTGAGGCATATTTTGTTATAATACAAGGCTTTCTTTTATACAGTGTATAAACCCCTTTGAATTTTAATTTTATACAAAAGGAATATTTTTCTACGAATAATTTTACTAAAAAACTAAATGGAATGTTTCTTTTAACGTACATGGTGACAATGACCTTTTCTGCTGCTGTGAGTATTATTTGGTCTTTGGCATCCCCAACAAGTTGTAATGTTTTTAAAATGAAATAAATACCATATAATCTTTTATGTATTTTGTTATTGAAAATGGTTTTTATAATGAATTTGTTATGTCAATATATTTAAGTGATATATTGTGATCAAAGTGTGAAAATGTTTTCTTTCCATTATATTTGTTTTATGTCTTATGATTTTATAATGGTACTTGGAAATTTAACGGGTGGTTACGTGATAAACCAAATGACGGGTGATGCCGTGAATACCAGGATGGGTGGTTACGTTATAACCTCCAATGCATTGGGTATGGAAGTCGGCCGTATGGCTATTCCATTAAGTGATACGTGTGGAAGTCGACTGGATGGTTATTCCACTTAAGTATTTTTATGTCCCATGTTACCTTTATATGTTATGTGTTCTTTATATGGGTTTTATGGTAATATTTTGGTTGCAAAAGGGTAAGTAATGATCTTTTATTCAATGATGAGTATTTTATTCATCATAAAGTTGAAAAGTATTACTTTGATTAAGTATTCTTGGTTTACTGGTTGTTTTGAAAAACTAACAGTTTTCCTTCTTTGTGTATCCCTTACTGAGCTTTTTATGCTCACCCCAAGTTTTTTAAATGTTGTTCATAGGACTTAACGTGGAATAGGGTCAAGGATGGGATCAAGGAATTTTCATGCTATATAAAACATGGAACTAGACATGTTTCTTTTTAAGAGTTCTTATTTTATGGAAACTTAGTATAAGTGTCTACTTTATAATCTTTTGAGATGTAATAGTTATGTCCTAATTCTCTAAAACTCTAAACCTGAAAATATCCTCAATGTGAATTATTCATTAATTCAATATTAAGTAAGGTTTAATGCCAGGTCCTTATAATATGAACCCATATTCCATCTTCTAATCTTTTTTCCTTAACCTTAACTGGCCTTGAGTAAAGTTTAACCTCATATTATTCTCCCTCTTCAAAACCTAGTTTGTTCTTCCTTAAACATGGGTTCAATTTTATTTTTTCTTCCTCAAGATATTGGGTTGTCTCTTATTACTTGATTCTGCTACTTCTTCGTTTTAAATTTATCCTTCTTACTCTCAAATAACTCATACACCACCTACAATAGTGTGTCCTATTATATTTTTTCTTCGAGAGCCTTTGGATTTTTAGTATTGGTGAATACACATTTTTGTTGGGTTCTTATATTTCCAAGAAATGAAATCTTTAGTTCATTTCATGTAATAAAAATCAACACTAGTATGTGCTCAAAAAATCTCCACTATTTCCATATCTCCACTTTTTCAATTTTCGGGGTGTATTACCAAAATAAATCTTCTCTCTTTCTTTATCATTATAATATTTTTCTAACTAAATATATCTTCATGAGTTATTAACAAAATTCTTGAATTCCTTTTCTTCTTAAAATAATATAAAAAAATTCCACTCTTTAATCTCCCAATATGTATCAAAATTACAAAATTATGTTTTGAATAAGAAAATTAAATACATTATTTGTTGGTGCGGATTAGAGATTCTCCCATTTTTCTTCATTTGAACATATACTTTCTAAACAACATATATTTTTAAGACAACATTCATTTCTACCAGTTCAACTTTATCAAACTCATTCAAAGATTGAAACACACTTATGATAAGGGTATTTACGCATTTCTGTACAACTTGAGATTTGATGCATCTTCATTTAAATCATACTTGAAAAATTAATTTTTTTTATTAAGAGGTTCATTCACTTGATCATCGTGGGTATTAATATTTTATCATGGTGTGAACAATTATTCGTAATATTTTGAAACATTGAGATCAGGTCCAACACCATCAAATTTTTTTTCATCGTAATTAGAACAATTTTGGAAACATTAATTTTTAGACATAAAAAAGTCTCTTAAATTCACCTTCATCTTTGATCTTATTATATAATCTCTAAGATAAGATCCTCAGTAATTCATAGCTTGATACATATTCAATTTTTCCGGTTTCTTATTATTAAATATCATCTCAATAACCACCCCTTATGAATATCTCTTAGGATTCTCAAATATGGACATATCATTTTTTTAGTTATCAAAAATCCAAAATTTCACTATGTTTATATTTCTATGCTGATAGATGATAGTTACCTTGATGATAAGTGATATATACAAAGCTATAATTTCATTTTTATATTAGGTTAGTGATGTATACAGAAAAAATATAATGTTTACACATATTTAGGATGATGTGTATGAAGTTCCAGAATGATTCTCACACTGATAATGTCTAATGCTAACACAACACATGCACATATCAACTTTTTAAATTCTTTTTAAATGGTTTCCAGGCCTTTATAGATAAACTAAAACCTTCTCTAACCTTAATCCAAGAGTTTTTGAACACTAAATACAATTTCTGATATGCCTAATTACTCATTGGATTGTCACGACCCGCCCTCGGGGTCCGTGTCGTGACTACCCCAAGCCCGCCTTCCATAGGCCAGGGGCTGGCGACTAGCACCAAGGCGTAAATCCCGGTAAAAAGGGAAGGCATTGCCTTTGAAAAGTAAACACACACCACAGAGTAAACAAGCGGAAAGTAAATACTAAACAAAGCAGAGTACGACTGAAAGTGCGGAAAGGTAAATGGGCCAGAATACAAACCCAAACTGAAAGTAAAGTACAACTCGAAAGGGAAAACAGCAACTGAAAAGTAAAAGCCGCTACACCGAGCTGTCCACTGGAAATCCCACCTGAAGGGTGGGTACAGATAGCTCCTCTGCTCCACGGGTCCCGTCATCCGCTCCGTGCACGTCCCGCCCAGTGGTCCACCTCCGGGTACCGTCCCGCTCTGTAGGCCTCAGCTAAGGTCAACGCTGTCCGTCGTCTGCAACCAACACAACGTAGTGCGGGCAAAGCCCGTGCAGGGGTGAGTATAAGCTACTCAGTAGGGACCCCGAGACCCCTGAAGGTCTCTCAAATCCACAAAGGATAAACCACGAAGAAAAGTACAATCACGAAGTAACAACCGACACTGCTTAGGTATATGCCCATACATACACCTAAATCATCAATTAAAATACGCTCCAATCTCCGATCCCAAGTACAACTCAGTCCACGCAGGAAAGTATACGTATTCCACATAGGAAAACAAAACATAATCCACACAGGATTGCATAACACAATCCACACAGGAAAGCAACAGGATTTAGCTCACACAGGTATACTTCTTCAAGGACGATAAAGATGATCACTGATCCATCTAAGTCGTCGGACCCACGAAGGATTGATAGGTAACTAACCCCCGCAATGACCCACACAGGATCGGGCCCACACAGGACCTGTAGGCGCTGGCTCACACAGAACCGCTGAGCGCAAGGACCCACACAGGATCGGGCCCACACAGGACCTGTAGCACTGATCCACGTAGGATCGCTGAGTGCTGAAGTCGTCGTCGTCGAATCCACACAGGATCTCTGTACTGTCGTCGTCGCAGTCACAGTAGCAGTAGTAGTCGTAGCAGTCGCAGCCAGCACTAGGGTTCCCGCACATAGCAAGCTCGTTCAGAGTGTCCGCTCCACGAGCCGAGAGGCTGATACATCAACTGTCACGAAGACCAGAGTTGATGTATCCAAAAGTTCCGTATCGTCAACAGGAACTCAACGCAACAGACGGCGCGTCGATCGGACGCCCGGTCTGAGAGTTATTGGCATTTTCGTCTCCGGGGCCCGGGTGGTTTTTAAGGAAAAACCAACCCGCCCATACTCCACCTGCGTCCAAACCTCGGGCGGAGTATGCCAAAAGATCCGTCTCACTAAGAGGAACACAACGCGACTGACGGCGCGTCAATCGGACGTTCGTAGCTCAAGATATGAGCGTTTCCGCTCCGAAGGCCCGGCTGGTTTCGTGAACGAACCAACCCGGCCGAACTCAAAGTTAACCGAAACCTTGAGTGCGATATATCGAAACGACCGTCTCAATCCAAGGATCGCGTTTCCGTAGACGGTTTGTCATTCGGAGGTCCGAGGCTCATGTTATGGGCCAAAAACCAAATCTGGTTCGAAACGGGGGGGTCCGGGTCCGGGCCGACCCGGCCCGACCCCCCCCCCCTGGGGCGGCGCAGCGGAGCGGCGGGCCGCGGCGGCCTGGCGCCGCGAGGGGCCGCACGCGGGGGCTAAGCCCCGCGGTTTTTGAGGGGCGGCGCGGCCTTTGTGCCGCGCCGTTTTTTTTTTAAACACGCCCCCCCCCCCCCCACGTGGGGGGCCTGATTTGAGCGGAACCGGGGGGCCGGCTTCCCCCCTCCTTCAAAGAACCGCCCCCCCTCATAATGAGGGGGGTTTTTATGAGGTCCGGGGGATTAATTCCCCCGGTTTTAATGACTTCCGGCCGGCCATCTGGCCGGCCTGTTTTCTCCAACGGACCGGAAATTTCCGGTCCCCCCTTCGGCTTCCGACGCCGGCGGCCCGGCCGCCGGTCTTCTCTTCCGCCGCGGCCCGGAACCGGCCGCGGTCTCCTCGTCCCGCCGCGGCCCGGAACCGGCCGCGGCGTTCGTCATCCGGCACGGTGCGACGGCACCGCGCCCCTTCGTCGTGCCTTGATTCCATTCAACGCGGCGCGACGGCGTCGCGTTCTTGAAAATTCTTCCTCGGCGTGGCGCGACGGCGCCGCGTAAAATATTTGCACGATCATCCGCGTGGTGCGACGGCACCACGCCACCTTGCTTCCACCCGCAAGATAAATCAACACGAACGATGGAGGGGGGTTCGGCCGTGTTCATGCGGTCCGGCCCCCCTCACGTTAAATAAATAACTCAACTTAAACATTCAAAGCCTCATGTTAGACATGCGAGATCCACGTTCAAGAAATGAAATAAATAAATATTGAATCAACAACCCCTACCTCGGGTATAAGATCGAAGATTTGACAACGTCCCGCGGAAGACAACGTCACGGTGGTCGAGCGTCGCGGTCGTCGTTCGTCAATCCGTTGACGAAGAGATATGCCCGAAGAGTTACGTCGTTGGCGAATCTTCGTATGCCGACGAAGAAGGTCCGAGGAGGAAGCGGTGTTCTCTTTCGTTGACACGGGAGACGAAGAAGAGCGGAGCGGCGTTCTCGATAGTCGCACGTTGACGTAGTCGTGGAATATCGGTGTCGATTCCTTTGACGTCGGAGGAAGAGTCGTTGTCGATGGAGTTCGTCGCGGAAAACCGTCGCGGAAGAGATGACGCGGAAGAAGTACGTCGCGTCGTGGATACGGCGTCGCGGATGGACCGTGTTCTTCGGCGGAGAAGTTCTTCGTTGAAGAACGACGTTCTTCGCGTTCTTCGTTGAGTTTTGAAGAAGAAGAAAGAACTCTCCACCTCTCAAGTAGAGAAACAAAAACCACAAAATAAAATAAGACAACATCTTATTTTATTATAACATAACACAAAAGAATTTCAAAAGTTTGATATTCAAAAGGTTTAACTCCCATAATTAAAAAGGTAACTCAAGCCATTAAATGAGGCGTTAAATGAGTTGGGAGAATTTGAAAGGTTTAGGGGTTCGTGTGGGCCCCACCACACTTAATCCTCCCAAGGGAGGTTAAGTGGGTGTGGGTCCCACTTCCAACCTCCTTTGGTAGGTTTTTAACAAGTTATAATAAAATTTGTTCTAAACAAATTTTATTTAACTCAAACTAAAAACCCCTAAAATTAACTTTCAACCCGCAACAAACGCAACTCCCGAAAAGGTCTCTTTAAGCGAATATCGGCGCTGCGAGTTCATCGGTGCCCTCGGATTTCAATTCCGAGCACCGGATCAAAAGTTAGGAAATCCCGCTCGTTCGTTCACTGAACGTACCCGAGCCAAACTTCAGAAATTAATTCCGGGCACTCCGGGCCTCGGAATCAGGTGCCGTCTGAAACCGCGCTCTTGTAAAATTCTAAAGAAAATTAAGAAAAAATTTCCCTTGAATTTTACGGGTCTTTACATTACTCCCACTTCAGGGCTTTACGTCCCCGTAAAGATACATCAAAAACTAGGGAAACAAATGAGGGTACTGAGCACGCATCTGAGCCTCCCGCTCCCAAGTGCTCTCCTGGAGATTCCCGTGCTGCCATCTGATACGCACAAGAGGAATCGATCGCCCACGCAGGACCCGCTCCTGTCGATCCTCTATCTCCACTGGGACCTCCGTAAAAGTCGCCCCATCATCAACGTCAATCTCCCCATGGTCAATGATGTGCGTCGGGTCGTGCACATATCTCCTCAGCTGGGATACGTGGAAGACGTCGTGCACCCGGTGCAACTGAGTTGGTAGAGCCAGGCGATAAGCCACCTCGCCAATCCTGCTGAGAATCTGGAAGGGTCCGATGAAGCGCGGAGATAACTTGCCGCCTCGGCCAAATCTCCGAATACCACGTCGAGGTGAGACCCGCAAGAAGACGTGGTCGCCATCCTCGAACTCCAGTGGCCTCCGCCTCCTATCAGCATATGACTTCTGCCGGCTCTGAGCTGTCCTCATCCGCTCCTGGATGACCTGGAACTTCTCTGTCGTGGCCTGGACCATCTCCGGTCCCACCAGTGCTGACTCCCCAGGGTCTGTCCAGCACAAAGGAGATCTACATGGTCGGTCATACAACGCCTCGTACGGTGCCATCCCGATGGTGGAGTGGTAGCTGTTGTTGTACGCGAACTCCACCAAGGGTAGGTGGTCCTCCTAGCTACGACCAAAGTCGAGGACACATGCGCAGAGCATGTCCTCGAGAGTCTGAATGGTCCTCTCCGTCTGACCATCCGTCTGAGGGTGAAAAGCTGTGCTAAGACGTAGCTGTGTACCGAACGCCTCCTGTAACCCCTTCCAAAGCCGGGAAGTAAAGCGGGCATCTCGATCGGAAACGATAGATGATGGCACGCCGTGGAGCCGCACAATCTCCTGAACGTAGAGACGTCCCAAGCTCTCCACTGAGCCCTGCTCTCTGATAGGTAAGAAGTGTGCCGACTTGGTGAGTCGGTCAACAATCACCCAAATGGAGTCGTGACCTCTGGAAGTGCGTGGAAGTCCAGTCACGAAGTCCATAGATATTCTGTCCCACTTCCACTCCGGAACCTCCAAGGGCTGTACCAAGCCTGCTGGTACCTGATGCTCTGCCTTCACCTGCTGACAGGTGAGGCATCGAGAAACGAACTCTGCTACAGCCTTCTTCATGCCCGGCCACCAGTGCTGTCGTCTGAGGTCCTGGTACATCTTCGCCACTCCAGGATGTACCGCCAAAGGAGAAGTGTGAAACTCTCTCAGCACTTCCTCTCGCAAAGCTACTGGTACCATGGTACATCCTCTGAAAAGGATGTCGTGCTCTGCTCCAAGGGAGAAACCATCAGGTGCCTGTCCCGAGGATATCTGTGCACGCCGTGTCTCACAGTCAGCGTCCCCATGCTGTGCCTCCCTGACTCGCTGCAGTAGTGGAGGAGTGACTGTGAGAGACTGAAGAAAGGCTGCTCCATCTCTATCCACGAAGGATATCTGCAAAGAGGCTAGCTGCTCTATCGCCTCCTCGAGTAGCTGAATGCCCGTCCTCCTGCTGAGGGCATCGGCTACTACGTTCCCCTTCCCAGGAGTATAAACTATCTCAAAGTCATAGTCCTGGAGGAACTCAAGCCATCGCCGCTGTCTCAGGTTCAGGTCCTTCTGCGAGAAGATATACCTGAGACTCTGATGATCGGAAAAGACTGTAAAGCGCTCACCCATCAGATAGTGTCGCCATGTCTTCAGAGCGAAGACCACTGCTGCTAACTCCAGGTCATTGGTAGCGTAGTTCTGCTCATGCGGCCTCAACTGACGTGATCCATAGGCGATCACGGCCCGCTCCTGCATCAGAACACATCCGAGTCCGGTCCCTGATGCATCGCAGTAGACTACGTACCCTACTCCCTCCTCAGGCAACCTCAAGATAGGTGCGCTAGTCAATCTCTGTCTCAGCTCCTGGAAGCTCTACTGACATCTGTCTGACCACACGAAGGGTTTCCCCTTCTTCGTCAAAGCTGTGAGTGATGCCGCAACTCTGGAGAAGTTCGGCACAAATCTCCTATAGTATCCAGCTAGTCCCAAGAAACTCCGAACCTCAGTCACGCTCCTGGGTGGCTCCCATGCTAACACAGCCTCAATCTTCGCGGGATCTACTGCAACTCCCGCCTCAGAGATAACGTGTCCCAAAAAGTGGACCTCACGTATCCAGAACTGGCACTTCGAGAGCTTACCATAAAGCTGGTGCTCTCGGAGTGTGTCAAGAACAACTCGCAAGTGATAGGCGTGCTCCTCCTCTGTCGTAGAGTAAATCAGAATGTCGTCGATGAAGACTACGACAAACCAATCGAGGTATGGCTGAAAGATCCTGTTCATAAGAGCCATGAACACTGCTGGGGCATTGGTTACACCGAAAGGCATAACCAAGAACTCATAGTGGCCATACCGACATCTGAAGGCTGTCTTCTGCACATCCTCGTCTCTGACTCTGAGCTGATGATAGCCTGACCTGAGGTCTATCTTCGAGAACCACTGTGCTCCCTTGAGCTGATCAAAGAGGTCATCAATCCTCGGTAGCGGATACTTGTTCCTCACTGTCACCTGGTTCAGGCGACGATAGTCAACACAAAGTCGCAAGCTCCCGTCCTCCTTCTTGGCGAACAATATCGGTGAAGCCCAGGGTGAAACACTGGGTTGGATGAACCCCTTTCCCTGCAAGTCCTCTAACTGTACCCGTAGCTCTCGAAGCTCGGCGGGGGCCATCCGATATGCTGGAGTGGATATCGGGGCTTTCCCGGGGTACAAGTCAATATAAAAGTCTACCTCTCTGCGAGGAGGTAGCCCTGGAACGTCGTCGGGAAAAACGTCCGCAAACTGATCCACCACTGCAGGAAAACCAGGACTCCGCACGTCAACTGCTCCAAGGATAAGGCTAGCCAACTGATGAGTGATGGGCTGTCCTCTCCTCCGCGGAAGTCCATCCTGTGCTGCTAAGGCTCCCTTCTCGCCGGTGAAGGTGAACCTGCTCCCGTCGGTGCGTACACATCGCACCTTGCGCCTAAAACAGTCAATCTGTGCATGGACCGTAGATAGCCAATCCATGCCCAAGATGACGTCGTAAGGCCTCGACGCTGCTACAAGAAGATCCCAGCCGAAGCTCTCGCCTCCTAGAGTAATCTCACACTGCCGGCACCAGTGCGTAATGGTCGAGTCTGCTCCCGTAGGAGTCTCTAGTCGTAAGGATCGAGCCAACGGCTCTGTCGGAATCTCCGAGCTCCGAACAAGGGCATCGGCTATGAAAGAATGACTCGCTCCTGTGTCTATAAGAACTGCAGCAAGGGTGGAATAGACACAGATAGTACCTCGAATCATCTCGGGTGCGCCGTGGTCGTAGGCCTCTGCTGCCTGAAGCTGTGCCTGTCGCTGCCCGCCAGCTCCCTGTGGTCGGGGTGGACCTCCTGGTGGTGGTGGTGGTAGAGCCTCAAAGCGTCGGCCTCCACCAGCTGCTCGTCCAGCTCCTCTGCCTCGTCCGCCTCCTCCCTGCGGACCGCCACGGTCGACCCTCTGCCTCTGCCTCGGTGGTCCCTCAACCGTCTGCTGCTCCTCGGCACGGCGGGTCGGGCAGTCACGAGCCATGTGGCCCTGCCCGCCGCACGAGTAGCACTGTCTGCCTCTCGTAAGACTGGCTCCGCGCTGTGTGCCCCGCACTGCTGAGCCAGTGCCCTGAGATCGTCTGCCTGAAGGTCTGGTCTGTCTGGACCCCTGAGTCATCCGTCGACTGCCTGCTGCGGATGACTCTGCCACGTGCCGCCCTGCGGTGGGTCGCTGTGCTGGTGTAGACTCAGCAAGGAAGCTCTCGATCAGAAGGGCCCGCTCCAGTACTCTTGTCTGAGTCGGTATGCTGAGGGAGATCAGCGATGCCCTGATCTCGTGTCTCAAACCCTGCTCGAAGGTCCGGGCCCGGAAGAATGGGTCCCGTACCATGTCGGTCGAGTAGCGCGAGAGATCGGTAAATCTCGCCGAGTACTGAGCGACCGTCATGCTGCCCTGCCGCAGCTGTAGAAGCTCCTGGATACGCACCGCACGTAGGGTGGCTGGGACGAACTCCGAGCGGAAGAGTCTCTCAAAGTCCGTCCAAAGTAGAGATGCCTCATCGTGCACCTGGAGCATCAAGCTCCACCATCGTCCTGCTGCTGCGTGTAGTAGGCTCGCAGCGAGGATCACCATGAGGTCTGCTGGTGTCCTCACTAGCCTAAACACTCGAACTACTGCCTCCAGCCAGTCCTCTGCTGCCTGGGGATCCGTCTCCCCGCAAAACCTGGGCGGTCGCTGGCGCTGAAACTCATGCAGTGCGCTGAGGCGACGTGCATCGTCAGCGGCTGCTGCTGGAAGCATCGGGGGATCGGCGGGTAAAGCTACCGCCGGTGCCACTACTGGAAAAGGGCCCTGCACCGAGGCCTCGTCGCTCGGTGGGCTGTCGTCTCGCTCGACTCTCGGAACCCTAGCTGGCTGCCGTCGTGGGGCCATCCTGAAAAGGAAACAGGTGCGCCACGGTTAGAACAGTATACCTGGTGAGCTGATATAAGTAATCACAAAGAAAACTTTGAAACACACACGCAATCAATGTTTTCGTGCATTAAGTCGGAAATCAGAAGTCAGGGTCCTGGTGTACGGATACGTCGGCCGCCGCACCAACACTGGACTCCCGGGACTGATAACCACACTCAATACGCTAAACATTATTGCTTCACATAGAAAAGATCAGAGTTCGCGGTAGAACCGAACCGCTCTGATACCAATTGTCACGACCCGCCCTCGGGGTCCGTGCCGTGACTACCCCAAGCCCGCCTTCCATAGGCCAGGGGCTGGCGACTAGCACCAAGGCGTAAATCCCGGTAAAAAGGGAAGGCATTGCCTTTGAAAAGTAAACACACACCACAGAGTAAACAAGCGGAAAGTAAATACTAAACAAAGCAGAGTACGACTGAAAGTGCGGAAAGGTAAATGGGCCAGAATACAAACCCAAACTGAAAGTAAAGTACAACTCAAAAGGGAAAACAGCAACTGAAAAGTAAAAGCCGCTACACCGAGCTGTCCACTGGAAATCCCACCTGAAGGGTGGGTACAGATAGCTCCTCTGCTCCACGGGTCCCGCCGTCCGCTCCGTGCACGTCCCGCCCAGTGGTCCACCTCCGGGTACCGTCCCGCTCTGTAGGCCTCAGCTAAGGTCAACGCTGTCCGTCGTCTGCAACCAACACAACGTAGTGCGGGCAAAGCCCGTGCAGGGGTGAGTATAAGCTACTCAGTAGGGACCCCGAGACCCCTGAAGGTCTCTCAAATCCACAAAGGATAAACCACGAAGAAAAGTACAATCACGAAGTAACAACCGACACTGCTTAGGTATATGCCCATACATACACCTAAATCATCAATTAAAATACGCTCCAATCTCCGAGCCCAAGTACAACTCAGTCCACGCAGGAAAGTATACGTATTCCACATAGGAAAGCAAAACATAATCCACACAGGATTGCATAACACAATCCACACAGGAAAGCAACAGGATTTAGCTCACACAGGTATACTTCTTCAAGGACGATAAAGATGATCACTGATCCATCTAAGTCGTCGGACCCACGAAGGATCGATAGGTAACTAACCCCCGCAATGACCCACACAGGATCGGGCCCACACAGGACCTGTAGGCGCTGGCTCACACAGAATCGCTGAGCGCAAGGACCCACACAGGATCGGGCCCACACTGGACCTGTAGCACTGATCCACGTAGGATCGCTGAGTGCTGAAGTCGTCGTCGTCGAATCCACACAGGATCTCTGTACTGTCGTCGTCGCAGTCACAGTAGCAGTAGTAGTCGTAGCAGTCGCACCCAGCACTAGGGTTCCCGCACATAGCAAGCTCGTTCGGAGGGTCCGCTCCACGAGCCGAGAGGCTGATACATCAACTGTCACGAAGACCAGAGTTGATGTATCCAAAAGTTCCGTATCGTCAACGGGAACTCAACGCAACAGACGGCGCGTCGATCAGACGCCCGGTCTGAGAGTTATTGGCATTTTCGTCTCCGGGGCCCGGTTGGTTTTTAAGGCAAAACCAACCCGACCATACTCCACCTGCGTCCAAACCTCGGGCGGAGTATTCCAAAATATCCGTCTCACTAATAGGAACACAACGCGACTGACGGCGCGTCAATCGGACGTTCATAGCTCAAGATATGAGCGTTTCCGCTCCGAAGGCCCGGTTGGTTTCGTGAACGAACCAACCCGGCCGAACTCAAAGTTAACCGAAACTTTGAGTGCGATATATCGAAACGACCGTCTCGATCCAAGGATCGCGTTGCCGTAGACGGTTCGTCATTCGGAGGTCCGAGGCTCATGTTATGGGCCAAAAACCAAATCTGGTTCGAAACGGGGGGGTCCGGGTCCAGGCCGACCCGGCCCGACCCCCCCCCCCCTGGGGCGGCGCGGCGGCACGGCGGGCCGCGGCGGCCTGGCGCCGCGAGGGGCCGCACGCGGGGGCTAAGCCCCGCGGTTTTTGAGGGGCGGTGCGGCCTTTGTGCCGCGCCGTTTTTTTTTAAACACGCCCCCCCCCCCCCCACGTGGGGGGCCTGATTTGAGCGGAACCGGGGGGCCGGCTGCCCCCCTCCTTCAAAGAACAGCCCCCCCTCATAATGAGGGGGGGTTTTATGAGGGCCGGGGGATTAATTCCCCCGGTTTGAATGACTTCCGGCCGGCCAGCTGGCCGGCCGGTTTTCTCCAACGGACCGGAAATTTCCGGTCCCCCCTTCGGCTTCCGACGCCGGCGGCCCGGCCGCCGGTCTTCTCTTCCGCCGCGGCCCGGAACCGGCCGCGGTCTCCTCGTCCCGCCGCGGCCCGGAACCGGTCGCGGCGTTCATCATCCGGCACGGTGCGACGGCACTGCGCCCCTTCGCCGTGCCTTGATTCCATTCAACGCGGCGCGACGGCGTCGCGTTCTTGAAGATTCTTCCTCGGCGTGGCGCGACGGCGCCGCGTAAAATATTTGCACGATCATCCGCGTGGTGCGACAGCACCACGCCACCTTGCTTCCACCCGCAAGATAAATCAACACGAACGCTGGAGGGGGGTTCGGCCGTGTTCATGCGGTCCGGCCCCCCTCACGTTAAATAAATAACTCAACTTAAACATTCAAAGCCTCATGTTAGACATGCGAGATCCACATTCAAGAAATGAAATAAATAAATACTGAATCAACAACCCCTACCTCAGGTATAAGATCGAAGATTTGACAACGTCCCGCGGAAGACAACGTCGCGGTGGTCGGGCGTCGCGGTCGTCGTTCGTCAATCCGTTGACGAAGAGATATGCCCGAAGAGTTACGTCGTTGGCGAATCTTCGTATGCCGACGAAGAAGGTCCGAGGAGGAAGCGGTGTTCTCTTTCGTTGACACGGGAGACGAAGAAGAGCGGAGAGGCGTTCTCGATACTCGCACGTTGACGTAGTCGTGGAATATCGGTGTCGATTCCTTTGACGTCGGAGGAAGAGTCGTTGTCGATGGCGTTCCTCTCGGAAAACCGTCGCGGAAGAGATGACGCGGAAGAAGTACGTCGCGTCGTGGATACGGCGTCGCGGATAGACCGTGTTCTTCGGCGGAGAAGTTCTTCGTTGAAGAACGACGTTCTTCGCGTTCTTCGTTGAGTTTTGAAGAAGAAGAAAGAACTCTCCACCTCTCAAGTAGACAAACAAAAACCCCAAAATAAAATAAGACAACATCTTATTTTATTATCACATAACACAAAATAATTTCAAAAGTTTGATATTCAAAAGGTTTAACTTCCATAATTAAAAAGGTAACTCAAGCCATTAAATGAGGCGTTAAATGAGTTGGGAGAATTTGAAAGGTTTAGGGGTTCGTGTGGGCCCCACCACACTTAATCCTCCCAAGGGAGGTTAAGTGGGTGTGGGTCCCACTTCCAACCTCCTTTGGTAGGTTTTTAACAAGTTATAATAAAATTTGTTCTAAACAAATTTTATTTAACTCAAACTAAAATCCCCTCAAATTAACTTTCAACCCGCAACAAACGCAACTCCCGAAAAGGCCTCTTTAAGCGAATATCGGCGTTGCGAGTTCATCGGTGCCCTCGGATTTCAATTCCGAGCACCGGATCAAAAGTTAGGAAATCCCGCTCGTTCGTTCACTGAACGTACCCGAGCCAAACTTCAGAAATTAATTCCGGGCACTCCGGGCCTCGGAATCAGGTGCCGTCTGAAACCGCGCTCTTGTAAAATTATAAAGAAAATTAAGAAAAAATTTCCCTTGAATTTTACGGGTCTTTACTTGGATTGTTTCTTAACTTCACCCATCTCTATCAAAAACATTGAATTTCTTTAACACGTGTTGAATATAACTTATATAGGTTGTACGAATTAAGATAAAAAAACAAATCCTCATTATGATATTCACTTCTAATTTATCAATTGTAGATATTTCACCCATCCTCATAAAAAATTTTCAACGACAAGTTGTTAATCACTCTAATCATCTAATGAATTTCTTTTCTATTATTTATAATTATCGAAACTCAATCCATGAATCTGGTAGTGTAAAATGACTATATTTTTAATAAAATTATCTTATTATCAACTTGAATAAAATTATAATACTTTTGTAATGTATGTGCTACCCTTTGATGCAGTTTGGATATGTCACTCAAGGGAAGGAACAATTTCAGTAATCTCTCATACCCATGTATGAATGGGAATACTTCTCATTTCCTTTTTCAACGTGAGATATATCTCCTTCACATGCTCCATGGTAGCCACTTCATTATTTTATATCATTAATTTTACTACTTTGTATTGAATAAAAAATTCAAAAACTAAAAATCATTCTTCTTCAAATCCAAATGCACTTCAGTCCCCCTCTTTAGATTTTTTCAATTCTAAATTGCTAAACAAGTCGATGTAATTATTCTACCTCTAATTGAAAAAATGAAAAATATGGGAAATTTTATACCTTTTTACTATATTATAGATAATTATTTATAATTTTCCTCTCCTCCTTTAATGATCTCTAAAATTCAAAAGTAAGGCTTCCTTTTGAAAAAAAAATTCATTTAATTTTAAAAAACTCATGTCATCCCCATGTGGTCCTAAAATTTACATATTCTCCATCAATTCCATGAGGGAAGGGAGGTTCCACAATTTTAATTATAATGATTCCATCAAAAAATCAAATATTACTCTACATGGGATATAGATTTATAGAAAACAAGAGTGACATTTTTATACAACAAGGTTATCCATATACTCACTTCAGTGTGTAACTACCTTCAAATTTATTTTTAAGGGTAATGTATGAATTGATTTTCAAGAAGTTTCATAAAACCTAAATTGAAATGAACACACAAATAATTTTTTATGATTAAGGAATATCTTCATACTTGATTAGATATTTAACCCATTTATAAACAGAAGATATATGAGTTAAAAACGTGATGAAAATTGAAAATCATACCTTATACTTCCATGTTTGTTGCGTCTATCTGTATTTTTAAATTAGTCATAAAATGATAAATCACTAGTATATTCACCTCATTAGAAAGATATACATAAAGGGATTATTACCACACATTATCACATTCAATCACCAAGATTATAGAACCACTTAATAGATATTGGAATAAGGTGGTTCTTCCAACTATTAATCAACTTTAGAAATAGGGATAAAATAGGTTTCTGAACCCAATAAATCTTTTCTAAAAAGGTCCAAAATGTTTACAAATATTCATGATTTCCCCATTATTTACTTTCTAAATTGGTTTTGGATAGGGAATCATTGGGTTTTTGGTCATTTCCCTAATCGTATTTGTTGAAATACACTTCCCAACCTTAGGAACTATAATAATTTCCTTACTTTTCCCTTGATCCATCTTCTTTTATATTTTCAAAATAGTATGTAAATATGGAGGGCATTATTTATTTACATTATTAGAATTTTTATTGAGTTTCGTATCTTTAATTATAGACTCAAACTTGAAAATAAATCTTTTCCTTTGTCCTTCACTATATCTTTTTTTACTGAAAGTACATTTATGCATTTTTTTAGCATGGTGTCAAACCACTTGGCACCTTCCACACACAAATGAATAAATTTTTAATATATAATTTTTAGGATACCCCTAATACTCTTCATAAGGAGCCTCAAAATCCATACCAATACAACTATCACTTTCTTAAATTGATTCCCTTTTGGTTTACATATTTCTATCTCATTTGTTGAGATTCCTGGCCATTTATCAGGGGTCCATGATTTGATATCTATTTCAAAAATAGAATTATTTATTACATGTTTGTGTGTAATTATTTTCTTATTTATCGAATAAACAATTGGGAGGATTTGAGTAAAATTTTTACTTTTTAATGAACTCCATTTCTTAATTTTCGTTTTTCTTTGGATTCTTAACATTTTTTTGTTGGATTATATTCAAATTGGTATATGATTGATATTGGGTTGGTATATAAAAAAAACTAAATATAAGTGGAAATCAATATTACAATAATAATATATGTTGTCAATTGATTCGAACCTATTCCATGTGGATAGATTGCTCTTCATCTATAGAGTGTGCATTGAACTATCATGTTCCCCTTAACAATCATCTTTACTCCCCTTACTTTGTGGATTATATGATCTCAATATATTGAAATGTTGTGTAAACAATCAATTTAACTATGTTTGAATATCTAGAATCACCAATATCTTTCAATTAATATGTTTTATTTACATGTAGGTGTTGTCTATCTAGAGTTACACTCTTATAGTATTTGAGATGGAACTCCAAAATGTTATGATCCTTTTGGGGGAAACACTTTCTAGGTCATGATTTCTTCAACCATTGACTTATTTGATGGGTTTATATATTTTTATCCTTTTATATTTCTTTATAATTTAACTATTTCTTGTTTTTTTAGAAAATCTAGGTTCAATATTAATTGTTTCAACTAGATTGTGGGTTACCTAATTCTACGACCTTGAGACTGATGATAAAAAAAATATCTCAATTACTTTTCCCACTATTTTTTGACTTCATTGTTGAAATAATCTCTTATGAAGTTTTTGTGGTGGAAATACTATTCAGAACTATTTAGGCAGTTTCAAATTTTATAGAATCTAGATTTCTCACTTTTATTTCATGCTTTAGGCTCTTAAATCTATGAATATTATTTTCATCCCTAAATGAGTTCATTATTTCTTTCCAATTTCCCTTCATATTTTTAATTTTAATATCATCCATTTTTATTTTCTAAACTATATGACAATACATCTATTTTATTTCACTTTTTACTTTAAATTTCAACTGGGATGAATTGACATCCATAAAAACTTTTTTTTAATTTCTCCTATGTATGGAACACTTATTTGAACACCTTTTTTAGAAACTTATTTCTCACAAAAATTAAATTTAAAATTTTTAACAGGCATAAGAAATCAATCATTGAAGGTTTAATCAATTTATTCTTTGAAATTAATTATTTTTTTAGAGTTTTATAATAATTCATCTTCTCCGCTAATTATTCTGTTGCATCAGCTTCTGACTCGAGCACTGAATTTTCCCGATGAAGTACCTTAATAAATATGAATATATAAGTCACCCCTTTAATGTTTAAATTATTTAAATAATACTTAACCACAATTTAGAGGTATTTATAATATTAAATTCACCTATTATCACAAATTGATATATATTCACCCAAGGAACAATTTTTAATGGATGTAATTGAAAAATTCTCATACATTTTGATTCCCTTCAGCTAATGGATTATGCTCATTTTAATGATATTTTTCATATATTACTTTTCACTTAATTATTTCTATTTTATTAACACATGGAAAAGACTTCCAAAAATTATTTTATAAGTATGTGAACTAAATTTTCCATTTAAGTTACTTTTCAAACATTTCAAATCTACAATATATTTTTACTTATAATAAATAAATGGGAAATTGTTTTTAGAACCCATCACAGATATATCCAAATGATATGATATAGTTAAAATAAAAAATATATATTGAAATCATGTGGAACCTTACCTTGATACCAATTGAGAGACCCAGTGTGATCCAACAAACACAATTGAGGGGTTGTGGGGGGGGGGTGCATCACGTGTGGTCAAATTATTTTCAAAATTCCAAATATTTTTTTGATTATCTAAAACTACTTTAGCTTAAAACACTAACATTCATTAAATTAAATGGATTTTTTTATTTATATTTGCATACACCTCTATGAACTTTATATAAAGTAGAAAAAATTAGCATAAGTTCTTTTATAACATTCAGTCTCAATTGGAGCATACACCTTACTATTGTTAGTTATTATCAAATGATTTGGTTTTTTTCTATTAATATTATTATAAATACATGACGAAGTAATGAAAAAATACAAGTTGAAGTGTTATGTTGTTATACGAACCCAATACCTCACAATATTACACATGGGATGTTGTTCACAACAATACACATGTGAACCAAGATATATCCCACTACATTTCTTCAATTTGGAATCACACAAAATATTTTGTTTAAAACCTCATTATATTATTGAAGTAGATCATTAATTTTATCCAAGATGTCAAAAAATCACAAAAATGATCCATTAAATCAATTAATTATAGTATTGGACTACTTTCAACTCTAAAGGATAACCTTTGCAAATTGGACTATGTTTTTATCCCTAAATACAGTTAATCAATAGAAAATTATTGGTTCCCCCTTTATAAATTTAAATTTTAAGAATTAATCACCAGAATGATATATAAAAGAGAATATATAAATGAGATCACTAATCCAAAATATTTTCTGGTGAAAACAAACGATGAAATCTCAGGGTTTTTTTTGTTTTTTCAGTCAATAGTCTTTTGGATTTTCCTTTTCTTATTCTTCTATCAAAACTCAATACTATAGATTTGGAATAATGAATATATAAAATGGTGAAAAACTTTTCTAAAGTAACTAATCGTCCTTCTTATATTATTATTCCTCAACTATAACTGATAATCAGAAAAGGTTAGCCTCTTATTATTCCTCCTCTTCAAAAGCCAAGCTATTATTACTCTAGAATAGGTTCAACATCTCTTGGTTCTTTCTCAAAATTTATATCTCTAGACACACGTTTCTTCTTATTCTTCCTTTTTATAGTTATCCTTATTTTGCTTAGACATTTTTTATCATATATAGTATAGAAGACTCTCATATATGTTTTTAAGAGTGCCTCTTAATTTTTTAGTATAGGTGGATATAACCTGTTTATTTATTTTTTTCATATTTCACAAAAATGGAAATATTCAGTGGATTGCATGAAAGCTAAATTAACAATTTACTCTACATTAAAAATATTCATAATTTCTATACCCCCACCTTTTCCATTTGATATTGTATTATAAAAATACCCCTTTTTATTTTCTTCCTCCTTCTGATCTAATTATTAACAAATAGATACTTTTGAATTCTTTACAACAACATCATACTGTATAAAATCAGATAAGAGATTCCCTCATAAAATACAACAATATCATGTGTGGATTGTAGATTCCATCATTTGGCTTGAGTCTTATTTACACTTTAAAAAAGTTCTTTTTGAAAAACAACATTTTTCACATAAATCCCATTATTATCATGTTTGTTCAATAATTTATCGACAATTACATATAGGTTATTTAAGAACCATTGTACAACTTGATCATTGATGCATCAATATTTTCATTATTCTTAAAAACATAATTTCGTCATTAAATATATCATCCTATTGATCTATATAAACTTTATGAATGTATGATGGATTGAAAAAGGATTCAGGATATTTTGGAACAAGAGAGATTAGGTCCAACATCATCAGATTTATTTTCATATGAATTAAAACAGTTTTGGAAACTCAATTATTTAGAATTTGAAAATTTTATAAAATTCTTCTTTATCTTTTATCTTATTATTTAAACACAAAGATCATAAACTCAATGATGCATATAATCTGTCACATTTAATTTATGATGTTTTTTCTTTTAATATCATCCTTGGAATCGTCCATTATGAATATCTCTATAGATTCCCAAATCTGGAAATCTTATTTCTCAGTTTGTAGAAATTCATAATTTCACTATGTTTTACTGTCTATGTACAGAAATCATACTTAAGGTGATGAAATATGAAGTTTACACATATTTGGATTCATGTTTACATTAGTTAAGTGATTAATATGGAGAGAAAATATTTTTTACATACTTATTGGATGATCCTCATGATGTTTCAAAATGATTATTGTGAAGAAAAGACATCAGTCCCACATAGTAGGATGTTCTTTAGGTGTAATTAATTCATGTATACACCGCACAAGATGTTACTTACATAAATGGAAGATGATGTTTATATAGAAATGACTTTTCCATTGTTCCTTACTTCTAAGATAATGTTATTCACACACCAAAAATAGAGGTTCATTTTGATCTACTGGATATAGTGTTTTCACAAACCTAATTGATACTTATGAAGAGCATATTGGATTCTTATGAAGTATTAAGAATTCGTGAATTTTCATATTCTCTTAAAATGGCTTGAGGGCCTCTTCAAATAAACCCTATCGTTCTCCAAACATCATCAAAGTGTTTATAAACACAACTCTAGAATCCAACATACTTAATAAATCTTAGGATGGATTCCTAACTTTTTCTAGATCTCATAAAAACTTTCGAATTTTTCACACTTACTAAATAAAACTTATGTAGGTTTTCTAGACTATGTTCAGTACCTAACTCCTCCTTCAACTCTTCACTACCAATGTAACTATTAATGACAGTGGATTCATAATCTAGTGTAATTTATTTTGAAATGATAATCATCACTCTGATTGTCCAATGTGTTACATTACTGTTATTTATAATGGTAGTAGCTCACTCCATGTGTCATGTAGTGAATAATCCATCTATGTGTAGTGTTCTTTTTATGTCCAAGTATGCCTTTGAAACAATCCATCCATGTTCTTCAAGGAAAGTAACAATTTCACCAATCTACATCACCCATTCATGAATGAGAATATTTATCATTTCCATCGATAAAATGAGATAAATCACCTTTTCATGCTCCAGGGTAGCCATTTAATTCTTCAATATCCCATGTTTTCTTACTTTATATTGAAAAGAAATATAAAGTAACATATAAAAATCATGCTTTCTATAATATATAATAACTTTAATGTGGTATAAAACTCTACTGAAACAATTTAGTTAGTGGGATAGAGTAACTATCACATTGTTATTATATGTTTTAAAAAATGAATGTTATGAAAGAGGGAATATTGATCACTTGATCATAGAGAGGTTTCTTCATAAACCCCTAAAATCAGTAGAGGATTTATATCATATTCACATAGCTATGAATACAATAAATGATTGGCCATATTTTGACAATGTTACACCCATTTCAATTCTGACACATGAGGGGTGGTTAAGGATTGCAGACAATACTTATGTAGATTTTGTGTTTCTTGTAATCATTGGTAATGGGTGTCAAATTGGGGTTCCATATCTAGAAGGGAAAATATGGGATTTATTTTATCATGCATGATCTCATAAATAGGTTAATGTCTTGAATTGTCGTGATTGGAGGGATCCATTAAAGAGGTGAGACTGTATAGTAAATCTAAGGGAATATAAATGCCCCTATACATAGTTCTAGAATATCCTCCCTTGAAGTTGACTTTAGAAACTAGTTTTCCAATTAAAGGAGATCATATTTGACAAGGATGTGGAATATTGACGGAAATTAGTGGGCTCTAGGAAATATGTACATGCTGTATTTCTAGGTTTTAGGGAATGTGTATTTATTCACACATCACCTTTAGTTTCCCCAGTGTCACCTAATAGTTTATTAGAATTTCATGAAATAGAGTATTCATAGGAGGGTGGGACTGTTGGTTCTAGGGAGACTAATAATTCTTTTTAGTATTCCTTAATGGATTCATGATAAATTGTTTTGAGGTGACCCCATGCATGGAAAGGTTTATGGGATAGGGATGAGGGTGAAATAGTGAAAAATACTCCATTTTTAATTTTTATGATTTCTTATGAAATCATACACACCATCACTTGATATAGTGAATGATCTCACTACATAACACACACACACTGAGGAAATAAAAAAATAAAGGATAATAGATGTACAAGGTTAAAAAATAGAATGAGTATATAATCTATGGCATGATCTGAATCACATGAGACCAAATGATCCACTATAATACCTATTTATAATTATAATAAGTAGAGAATATCCAAAAAATTGTTTATATAAGAAACTCCAAACTATTGTACCATGATAATTCTACTGACCTATATGAACTAATATTTTGTATTTTATTATATTATGGATTATGATTATCCTCTTATATTTTTCTCCTGATAATATAAAGTAGTTCCATAATTCTCATTGAACAGAATGGGTGTGGACCTTATTCTTCTTACTATAAACACTTCACTGAAAAACTCTTTCTCTTCTACTTATTATTATTCTTCTACACACACTGCTGTAAGTATTACTTTTTTATGTACTTCACACAAAATATCATTCCACTCTCTATACCCTGAAAAATATCTTCAAATTATCCCCTCCCATGCATTAAATTTTTATATTCCTCTTTTTTTATATACACAAAAATATTTTCTTCACTACATGTAAATGAAATATCCCTGTTCAATTTATTTCACACAATCAAAAACAATAATATTTCTCTATTATAAAATCACGAATTAATGTTTCCATTGATTTTTATCAAGATGTAATACTCATATACACTTTTTAGAATATAAATTATCTCAACACAAAATTTCATTCACAATGAAAACCATCCTTTTCCAATATCATGAATTAAAAACTTATTTTATTATATTTAAATAAAAATAGATCAAATTTAACATCATATGATTTAAAAATATCCACTCTCCATGAATTTTCAAAATTAATTGTCCTTAAATAATTCAATTGAGATTTTCCAACTCTCAGTAAACTACCCGATAAATCATATTGTTTTTCAAGTGAAACTTTTATGTATGAGTTATGTTATATTAACCTTATTACATATCAAAATGAACATTTTACATATAACCAATCTTCTTACATATGGACATAATTACTAATAATTCTCAATAAAAGATCTTATATATATATAAATCTACTTTTATATCACTTTCCTTATCCATATTTCAATGTTTAATATAGGAAAACATCTTATGTATACTTTTAAACATCATACATATAATCTTACTCTATGAAATTTTATTATTATCAACCCAAAAAACATAATGAATATTCATTTAAATATTAATATCTAAATAAGTAATACTTTTTAATTTTACAATTCTTCATATATTATTAGGAACATATTATGTTACTAATGAGAAATTTCATTACATATTAACCACATTGAAAAAGGTATATTACACATAGGTGAAATTATATTATGTTTCCTTGATTCCTTTTCCAATTATTTGGTGATATAAAAAATTATTTTATGTATTAAATTATCTCTAAGAATTATCTAAAATTTATCTCCATCACATTATATAATTTATTCTCCAAGACATATCCAAATATTAATGTCTAGATATACTAACATTCAATATCTTTAAAATTTCTTCCAAATCACTTCCAAACCATTATTTATTTCTCCAAACCCCTTAATAACCTTTATATCTCAGGATAGACTTTATTTAATTCATGTTTGATTAAGTTTTTTGTATTAACAAAAAAACATAACATAATAATCAAATATACTTGTAATCTTCTCAAATTATTCTTCCCTTAAAGAACACCAAAAGACTATGGGTAACATTTTCAATTAAATATTTTAGAAACTATAAATTGGGTTTAAAAATCTCCACATGGTCTTAACATCTCCCAAAATATCTCTTGGAATAAAAAATCCTCGACACCACTTGAGATCAACCTATACTTCTCCTTTAATATCTCATATGTCTTATTTAAACATGTAAATAACAATTTCATGAACATGTTTTTCACCAAACATGTTAAAAATATTTATATACTAAATTCCAAACATAATTCTTTTAAAATATCTCTCCAATAACTTCCCCCACTAAATAAAATATCACTCCTCCATTTGGTAAAACACATATTAATGGATTAGACTACATATATAGTTTTCCTTTTTAAATTTAAATATATTAAATGAAAATACATTATATATTTAATCATAAAGAAATTTATGTTTTATTTTTTCGCCAATTGAAAAACATTTATCCAATGAATATGTGCGAGAGTAGATATATCATCATATCGTACACTTTGATGAATGGTGACTGAGAATTTTTCATACACTTTTATATCATGGTATTAAAATCTAAAATTGACGAACAACTAGTTTTATTAGCCAAGATATTCTTTAACTCCCATCTCCAATTGAGAGGAATTATTTTATTTTTCACTTTAAAAAAGGTTCATGCTAAATATTTTTTCCTTTCTTCTGTTGTATTCTATATTTTCTAAAAACATATGCTAATATATTGAAATGGAAACCCCTTATTATTTAACCTTTATCGAATCTCTTATTATTGATATGATACCTTTAATAATTTTATTTAGTAGATAGGGATGTTTTTATTTTTCATGTATTTATTTTATATTTTGATTAATTATTTCAAAATATTTAATCAATTAACAATGTCATAATCCCCTAGAGACAAAATGATACCTTCATGGTTGGAAGCACCTTGTAAAATAATGTATACTCTTTGAGAATGGTGAAACACTATGTAAAATACAAAGAGATCAATCTAGCTACTATAATGGATGGATGATGATGGTGAAGAGATAAAGGATTGGTCATAATGTAGATGCTACTGCTATGTCATATTGTCTCATGGAAGGATAGAATAAATATATCATCACCAATAAACATTTAATCACAAACATGAGAAAAACTATCCTTATGTTGTGGAATCTATTAGAGGATGAATTGATTAAGAATAGGTTGATGTGTAGTGTGGGAGTTTCAATGTGGTTGGAAATCAATAAGGATTATGATGAGATCCTTTTTTGTAGGGTATTAAGCTATGTCATATAGATTGCAAAAAAGATAGTTTCATGAAAGAGTTAAAGGACAGAGGATGTGATGTGGATCGAGATGATTCACCATAGTACCTTATGTACAGAGTTGAGGAAGCTACACCATAGGTGTTTTCAAAATTCTAGGTTGGGATATTATAAAAATAAGAGATTTTAAATAGAGTTAAACTATAGAGAAGGATTATCTGGAGGATCCACTCACTTCACTGGATTCCGAGTCTTTTTTCTCTTTATTTTTATTTTAATATGTCTTATACCCCTCAAAACTCCTTTTATTATTTTTTAGTGGATGTGTAGAAAATTTAAGTGATTGGGGAAGGTGAGGTAACCCGTTTGAAATGCATGAATCTAGGAGATTAATTTGAAAACATTGATTTATTTTCATTGTTGAATTGTTTTCAATATTTGATTTCTGAATTTCATTTGACTGTGATTTTATTTTTGTTGAATTTTTGTTATTAATTATTTCCATTATTAAAGAATTATTATATCACTCTAATTAGTTTTTGATCATATCGATTTATTGGTCTAAGATTATATATAGATTGTTTAGTGATAAATAAACACATAAGGCAAAGGTAGGGACTAAAATATTTATACAGGAATAAAAATATTTGATTGGGTACTTCCTAAGTAAATCCAGGGTGATTTATTATTACTTTAGAACAAAGGAAGGAGAGTTTCCCAGATCCCAAAAATTGTTAAGACAATTTTCATTATTATCATTCTTGATCAAGGATGAAAAGGGGAAGATATTGTGAAACCTTTCATTAAATAAATTAATAAGGGGAAGATATTTTTTAAATGATTACGATGACGTAAAAAATGTGAAGAATTGTCTAACCTGATCACTTATCTCCCAGTTTAGTTTATTAAGACTTGTTTAAATGATTTTATAGTCCTAGAAGTCATCATTTACTTTCAATATGTTTTATATTCAATTTACAACACACAATGGGATACAAGTTTTTATAGGGTTCTTCAAGAGTACTAGACTGATATATCCTCTAATATGATATATTTTTCATCTTCTTACAATGTAATAAATTAGTAATTGGGTCTAGGTTACCGTAGTCAGGGTGTTTACACTGCCAATAAATTATTGGGAAATTGATAAAATTTCTTGAAAAGATGTATTTAAAATAATCTTATTTTAAATATTGAATGGTGACAATTAATTATTGAGAAGTTTATAGTATTAGGATAAATCATTTCACAAAACGTATTTTAGGTTGATAAATCCAAGGTTTAAGTTATTAATTATTATGTATATTCCACTTGTGTGAAACTTGTATGATCTTTTTTATGACATACATGAATCTATAGAATATTTCTCAATGATTTTACTAATATTTTTCTTCTTCTTTAAAAATTAATTAAAGAATATGAATTTTATTATAATTATTATTATTTGGAATCATTTTATGTGCTTAATAAAATTCTGATTACCCCACCGAAATTGAAACCAAAAAATTAGGTATATCTATTTGAGCTATATTGAGATGCATCATACCAAGTTATGGGAGGAGAAATATTTCAATAGATTTAAGGAAACCAATAATTCATAGACTATTCCTCAAGAACACTGGATGCTACTTATATTCATTAGACAACTACTGAAAATTAGTTCCTTTCCACATTTTTTTTACATTAGATAAATTCAGATATTATTTTCCTATAAAAAATATAGTTTTATTTTCTGATCACATAGCTCCTGAGTGGTTGTTAAAGAATAATAATTCAAATACAAGGTTGGTAATATGAATTCTATAATTTCACAAGTTCAACTTGAAGATAAAAGATAATAAAGGAACTGAAAATTAGGTGTCTGATGATCTTAGTAGACTACCATACACTAATGTAGTGGAGTTTATGAAGTTGAAACCACTAAATGGTCATCAAATGATAGAAAATGTATATATTAATTAAGTTAATTTATGATGGTATTCTGTTAAAGTAAATTATTTGGTCATGTATCAGGAAAATTCTCAGCTTAACTCCCATCAAAACCCAAACTCATGTCTGAATCAAAATTGTATATTTGGATGGATTTGTTCCTTTAGAAAATTTCAATGATAATATAATTATATTGTTTTAATTGACTAGTGAAATTTAATTTTTTTTTTAATTTTGTTTCACACTTAGAGGGAATTATTTCGAACTTTAGGACTCTCTTACAAATTTAATACATATTCATGGATCCTTGGTTAATAAACAAGTATGTCATGTGTCACTATTGAATGAACAATCAATTATTATAATGCAAAGGTTTGGAATCATCTGTATGTATCTGAGGTTCTCCATCAATAGTATCTGTTAACCAGAGATCCATTATTCATTCATTAATATGATGCCAGTTTTAAACCATGAAATGGGGATCTTTGAAGTTCATTGTCATCTAGGGAGATGATAGTTGTTTTGATGTTGGGATCAAACCCATAGTATAGTGTACCTACATATCCTAATGAAAGGAATCATAACTGACATCATTCAGTGTTTCGCAATGTGATACATCATACTTTTTAAGGTCATGTGATAAGGACCCAACCATGTAGTTTAATTTCAAAGGGAAATGATGCCCATGTGAATGTGTCATAGTCAACAATTGGTGGGGGACTTATATTGAGGTAGCCCGTGGGGCCTAGAAGAGATATCGTCTCTCAGGTGAATACAACATATCATTTAGATTATAGGCCAATGAACATTAGGGATTGTTTTTAATGTTGGGTTTGGACCTCATGGGGGCTTCCAACATACCTATTTTGTTGGGAATCAAAGCCCACAAAGTAGGATGGTTGGGTCTTACACCTAAGGAAGTGGACCATTTGAGTGAGTGCGGTTGGGGCTTATACCATGTAAGATGACCAATTGGTGGTACCAGGAGGAAAGTATTGAATCAGGGTGATTTGGGGGATTAGTTTGGGTCTTACACTTAGATGGATTCCCATATGGAGCTTGGTCCTTAATCGGGTATCCTACGTATCCTGTTTGGACATGAATCAGAGTTATTATATTTCAGTGTGGGTTGGGGATTATTCAAAATAGATAGCCTAGATTAGAGAGTATGGTTGAGGATTTCACCCAGTAATCTTACCATTTGAGTATTTTGGATTTTTTAGATATCATGATCACTGATAAACTCTAATCCTACATGATTTATTCTCATTTTAAAAAATAAGAGGAAAAATTAGAAATGAAAATCAAACAATCCATTTGTCCATTTGGGGAAAAGTATTGTGACGGAAAAAAGAGGGAAACAAAGAGATATGGTGAACGTCCCCCTTATTTTATTAGTATCTTGAGACCAAAGGTATAGATAGAGTTCTTCTGTATCACATAACCCCTATTATTTTCATAACTGCTAAATTCACATATAATGATCTATCCCACTACGGACTGATATACGACAAGGAGAAAAAGTGATTCCAATTGTAGGAAAGTCTAGGGTATTACACATGGAGGGATTCCCATTTTATAGTTAATGGGGAATATAAGGGAATAAGACACTAAACCTTAAATGGAAATTCAAGTGTGTTCCCCCCTACAGGGAATGGGGAGGCCCATGTGAGAACCTCCAAGGCTGTTACACTCGTTACCATGGGAGTGCAGACTTGAGCACATTTGGAGGATCCCCTTTTTTAATGAGGTTACACAAAATACTATTCTTACCATGAGTATTTATATTCAAGATTACACACTGATGTGTCTAATGATTTTACCGTACATATGAGGTTGTTGTAGAAGTGTCCTCGGCCTAATGCCATTAGCATGGTACACAGAGGGGCTAAAGTGGGTCCAAATGGTACAATGGAGGGAAGAAATGGTTGTTGGAGAGAAGAACACCCTAGTATGCCTCATTATGTATGGAATGTTCTTATCCAAGGTGATATTCCCTCTATATAGTGTGTTGTTATACAGTTGAGGCCACTATACATGTAGAATTTTTCTACATGGGTCTGGGTTTTCTACACATAGCGTGTTTCCTGGTGGGATGGGGTTCCATTTGTGTAGTGTGTTGTTACTTGGGTTTGAGTTTCTCCCACCTATCACTTTTCTACATGGGTAATGGATACATATCTATATATTTCTACAATGTGGGGTTTTGGTCCACAAAGCAGTCATCTGATTGGGCTTTGCAGGATTGTATCTGTGAATGGGTTTGGGTATGAAAATTACTCGGTGAATTTCTTTTCATCCTTAGTGTTATGTTGGGGGTTTACCTACTGAGACTCTAAGGTTCTCACTCTTTTATTACAATTTATATCTATGTTTTGGTTATCTATCATCTTTGTTCATCTTTCTCCTTTGGATCCACTCAGATATTTAGAGAGGAATGGGGAAACATACTACCGGGAGATCCAGTCGTCCATAGTGGAATGTAAATATTTTGTTAATGGGAGCCCAATGAAGATATCTAGGATTGAATACAATTTACATTGTGGGGGATAGTAGTCACCATCCAATTCCAAAAATAACTTATCATTTATGGGCCTCAGTCGTTTATTGGGGGTTGAAATCACCATCCAGCCCCGTAAACCACTTGCTTTCATTCATAGGCGCCAAAAGTACCGTCTTTCCCCACAAACTATTTCATTCAAAAGATGCCAGGTAGAGTGGAGGGACATCATGTAGAGTGGTGGTTTGTGTAGTGATATTCACTATTCAAGACCAACACATCCTTTATGACTTCTCCTCTTTTGAAAATTTTCATCAAACTATTATTTGGATTTATCTTTCACTTTACTAAATTTAAGGAAGTATTTTATCCTCACATAGAGAGTTTTCAGGACCCAATAAATACCCCCATCAAAACGGAATCCAATCAGGATGATGAAGAGGAAGTTCTGATGAATCAATTGGTATTTTTTGGATTGGTATTACTGTATGTACACCTTGGGTATTCAAATTTGAACTGATCTCTATATGAGAATTGCCTGGGATAGGTAAAGGATTAATTACCATTGTTGTAATACCAAAGTCATTATAAATGAAATATCATGTAATGATCTAATTTTTTATCTATCTAAGGTAATCCATGATCGTAGTTTTACTATTGGTACAGGTTCTTGGAAAACCCTACAAATTTTACTTCTTTTCTATCATAACCCTTTTTTTCAAAAATCCAATGTGGTGAAGACATAATGGGTGTGACTTGGATTTTTCTGAGTCCTACCTTTATGTGTTTTTGAACTAATAAGTTTTTTTGGATATTTTCTTGTCATCGGTTTAAAGTCTTGAAAACTGGACTAATACGATTGTTGTTTTAGGTTGAACAACATTGACCAAGAGTTTCACAACTATAACCCCAACAAATCTGGTTGGATGAGAATATACAATCATTTTTCAGACATATAGGAGTGAATTTTTATGTCACAATTTTGTGATGTCTAAATTTAATAAATTATGGGGATAAGTATGAAAGGAGTGAACACATAAAATGTTTGAAAGGTAGCTTATAATACGATGTTTTTGAGTCTTATAGAGATTGAAGAGGTCACTATTGAGGGGGAATTTGCCTCGGGTTGATAGGCTAATTGCGGAAATTCATGAAAAGAAAATTTGTGTGTATTGTGAAGAGTCAAACAAAAGTTTCCATAGGACATTTCCCTTCTCTTTATGATTGATGGTCAGTTTATAGAGATCTGAATTTTTCATAACCACGAATGGTGGTTTATCAATGGATGATTTCTATTAATGATAAGGGAATCTATATTTTCATTGGCCATAAATGAGAATAATCTCATATATGAATTTAGATCGTGTAAAGGAAAGTAAAATCAGAGTGGATTATAATTTAATGTGACTAGGACAAGGACCACATAGTTTAATGTCTCATAGTAGGGATGCTTGAGGGCTGTGATATAGGGTCGGTTAGATTTGACCAAAATATTTGCGAATTTACCTTTTCATGGTAATCAATCCAAGAAGAACACCCCATTTTTCAACATGAGAGGGAAAATTTTTAAGCTACAATATGTGTGATATAGAATCCACAGAGTGATGTTGGTCAACTTTTTTAGGTCTTGAAGAGATAGAATTTGCCTCTCCCATGGTTGAATTTTCCTTTGGTTATCAGGATAACTAGAGTGATTGATGCAAATCCAACTGGGGAATATTGAGCATGGTTAAAGAAAGGTCTCCATAGGTAACTGAAATTAAATTTCTGATAGAAATAGAAAGCTTATAGAGGATCAGAGTTCTCTGGACACAATTTTTGGTTTGTGTAAGGAAATGGGCCTGAATATGGAGGAGACATTCCTATATTAAAATTACCCAAGAATGGGTAAGAATATTTCCTCATGCAGGTCTAACCCACTTTCCAGAAAAGGTGGCTTTTTTTGTGATGTTGAACTTGAAACATAAGGATTGGGTGTCTCTGTGTATCTCATAAAAATGAGAATCAAGCATTATATAGTTCTGAGCATATTTCACCACACATTGATCAAACTATTATGTGGGAAATAGAAGTTTTTTTTTATTATGGGAACATGTTTGGTCTGAGAACCCATGGTAGAATCTTTTATGTATATCTAGATCACACATAAGAGACTGGGGTGATTTCTTGAATTACCACTGGACCAGGATGTTGGGTCTAGGTGTCACTATGTATATTGTCAAAATGATAATCAATCCATACGTAGTTTTGGTATGAAACTTCCATCTATTGTTTTTTCTTGTTTATAGGAAAGTGGGAGGAATTTTATGTGGTGGATAGGCCAAGAATTAAATTTTCTAGAATCACTACATATCTCTTAAAAATGATAATCAAGGTAGATATAGTTCTAGGTAATCATCTAGTTTACTACCATGTAATGAGGATATCAGTCATGAAGTTAAACATCATGTAGTATAGATAATGTTATAGATTTTAGCATCCTGTGACAATGATAAAATGTGGATATTTTAATGTCATGTGATGAAGATTGTTTCGTGAATTTTAATCATCATGTGACATGGATGTTTTGGGCTCATATAGTCATACATCATATAGCTAGGTTCATTTATCATGGAGATTATGAATAGTTAAAAGCTGATCCGGCCAAGATGTTTCAAAATGCCTCATAGGCGAAGAAGGAAAATTTAAACCATGAATCTAGGGTTTATCAGATAAGTAGGAATGATATGGGACATAAATTCAATTCAGGGATTATAGAGGATGAAAATCCTCTCCTGAGAATGGAGTTTCCTATGGTGGATAAGATCATAATAGAGATTGATGAAAATCCAATAGGGGTGTATTATATATAGTAAAAAAATGTGTCATAAGAAAAATGAACTTCCCCATCACCAATGTTCAGAGAAAGATTGTGGAAGTACAAAATTTACTTGGACACAGAGCATGACATATGGAAGGAATGTGTTTGAGTGAGAAGGAAACATTTAGACCAGTATTATCCATGAAGTGATATGTTTTCTACACAGATCCGACTCATATGTAGGGGGTAACATTTATGTTTCCTTAATAGACCCCTAAACTAGGTAACCCAAAAAGACATCTCATGTATAGATATTTTATTTGTATATAGGAGATGGGGAGATTTTTTTCATTACCCCACTCACTACGTAATTCATTGAAGTGAGAATCAAGAAACACATAGTAATTAAGGAACCACTCAGTTTAACTTAATGAGGTAAGTATGTGAGCCATGTAGTTTAAAATTAGGTTATATGGACGTGAGACATGACATTTAGGATCATTCATTATGGATGTAGGTGACTAGATGTGAAAAATAAAAACATGATAGATTTAATGAAATCTATGTATCTGAGTGTCATGATGTATCATGTAGTGTATGGAATCAAGATATAAGTAATCCTTTAATTATAACACTGCATAAGAGGGGAATTAACCATGCAGTTCAACCTCATCTGGTAAGGATGTTTGGTATGCCTTTTAAGGTCATTCTATTTGGACAAGGGAATCCCAGATGTGAATTGATATGCCTTAATCATGTGGGGAGTCCCTTAAAAAATCCATAAGCCATGTTAGTTATGATATGTGTGAGAAGAAAGGGGTGGAAAGCTTTTATTAGACCATATAAAGGTGATAAAAATGTTGGATAGTGGTAGTTTGATTTTGTGGTGACTAGAACCTGATATATGATATAGGTATCACTACATATCCCATTAATATGAGAATCAACCCATACATATTTGAAGAAAATAATTCACGTTCAGGTCTAAACTATGTATAGAGAGTGGGGAACTTACCTTGGTTGCGATTTAACCCATGTTTGTAGATCCGAACATTACTCTGTATCCTATGATAATAAGAATAAAGACACATGTAGTTCTTAAATATGGAATGGTAGAGGACTGATGCTAGAAATGGGAATGTCCTATCTAGAGAGTACATTCATGAATCCCGTGACTTTCGTGAGGTAACCAATATTTAAGTGACAGAGTAAAGATATCATGTATCATAGTTTTATAAGGATGATTTGGTTGAATCCTATCATACTTAGTCACATGATGCATCCTATGTTTTCTAAGGGAAAATGATATAATTTTTTGTCTCTAAGATTTCACCACGATGAGGTGAAAATGTCATAATGCGTCAAATAAGTGATGAGATAATATGAAATAAGATACATATGGATCTGTTTTTTAAAAAACATTCAAGACAAATTGTATGATGTTCAGTTGTCAATGTCAAAGGGAATGTTCTCTGTCATAAGTTCATGATGATTTTGGACTCGAGATAAGGGACCTGAGTGTCACTTTGTATCTTATGATGACAAGAATCAAGCCAAAATAGTTTTCTAGGGGATCCTGGTGTAGGTTTGACCCATACATATAGAAAAATTGGTTTTTCCCTAGATTGATGGATGGATTGATTACATCAGATCTTGGTGTCACTACATATCTCATTATAAAGAGAATCAATCCCCATGTAATTCTGATGATGATTCCTGTTATAGATATGAATCGTGTCCAGAGAGAGGGAGAGAATTTAACTTAGAATGGGCCTTTATATGGAATGACCTGTTTTGAAGTTCCCTGCACTGATTTAATTTGTATATATATAAGAGGGGATTCTATGCATTTCTTTGCTTGGATCAAGGCTAGATATCTATGGGTCACTATGTATCTTGTGATAATAGGAATAAATCCACACATAGTTCTTGAGCATGACATGATAGATGATCGATGTCGTGGGAGATGTCCTATCTGGTGAAGATATTGAGACCTTTAATTTTAATTAAAAGGTTCCCCATGTATATTACATAAGAAGAAATTTTAGATTAATATCATGTTTCACGGATTCTTACCTTGTATTCTGACATCATGTGATCTTGCCAACGGTTATAGGAAAGTCTCCTTGTGCAAGTTTAACCTTTACATAGCGAGGGCCATTTTTGTTTTATGGTCGTAGATGGACCTAGGATTAGAGATCCATGCATCACTATATATACTATTATATCAACAATCAAGCCATACATTGTTCTCAGACAATATACTTCATATGTTGATCTGGCTCTCACACAGGGACAATGGAACTTCATTCTCCTTTCAAACAGATCTATTTCTTATTAAGTAAACCATTATTGAGATGAATATTCCCATGTAGTTTAATGTCATGCAATGAGGATAAAAGTACTATGTATTTTAACATCATAAAATGAGGAAATTAGTTTCATGTATTTTATCATCTCCAAACAGGGATGATATGGTTGTGGGAAAGATGGTTTTGAGTACCAACAAAAAACAAACCCAATGTGAAGGGAGGCCTTGGGGACCAAGGCTTGTGAATGCCATCTTATGAATGAGGATAAAGTTGTGTACAACCATTTGAGGTCTAGGAATCACTACATATCATGTGAAAACTAGAATCAGGCCACACATAGTTCCTTGAAATGAGTTGTGGTAGGGGAGAGACCCCAAATGTTTGGATCCACTCAAGTATGGAATGGAATGTTATGTATTTTTACATCATGTAATAAGGACACTAACCATGAAGTTATTTATCATTAGTCTAAGAAGAAGGTACTATTCAATTTATCATTATACAATATGGACATTGATGCCACATAGTCCATCATATATATACATGGATGATGTATTGTATTTTTTAACATCATGTGTTCAGGACTTCTGATCATGTGCTTAAATGAAATATTACTTCTAAAAAATTACATTAGTGGGCGATGTGATAAGTTGACCATCCATTGAGATCAAAGAATAAACTCTATTGGAGTTAACATTGTTTATAGCACAGGCCCCCTCCCGCTTTGGTTCCAAATTTGGGGGTTTATTTCCGGGGATCATTAGAGACCTAAGGAAATACACCATCTCCCCCTCAATGAATGATCAGAGGAGAAATGTTTTGTTAAAGGACCACACAATCTGATTTTGGTTAACCTTAAAATGATGCAAGGTATGCAGTCACTTATCATCTACTCACTCCAATTCATCTACCAGTTTCTCGGATTTCTCATCTCTGGATAATTGGTCCAAATGAAAATGGAGAGAGAGGGTAATTGAACATCGATGGGGAGGACCACCTTTATCCCAATTACTAGTGAGTATGGGGTCTCTTGTGTGGCAGTGCAAGTCATTTCTGGTAATCACATTGGGCTAGAATGATCTTATCTAGCTAAGACTTGTTACCCTTTTCTACTATATTTTAATGTATACTAGATAATTTCTTATTTAAGGCCTCTGTATATCCTATATTTATTGCATGATAGTGGGATGAGTGGTTGGATTTGATGTTATACTCCAGATACTGTCTTCCCAACTAATCAAAATAAATAATAGGTATTGTTGTCCATCATCATCATATAAGGGACACCAAATATATTAATGATGTTGTATTTCAAAAGATGATAAAATTCCATTAATTTCGTCTTTAAGGGGTAAAAATTTGTTTCATATGTAGGAGAAGTCAGTCATAGTAAGATTTTACCAGAACTAATTTGTAGTGGTAGGTGGATATGGTCCTATGACATCTATTCCTTATATGAAAAATGGCTTGGAGTATTTGTTATATGAAAAAAAAACTGGGGGTTGATGAATGAAGTTGGCATGAACACGGAATGAATAACACTTTTTGGTAAATTTCATGGAATCTTGCATCATAATGGGATAGTAATACCCAAGCCTCCAGATTTGATGGGAAATCTTGATTCATTATTGGTGCGCGTCATAGGCTCCAATGTGAAATTATTTTAGGATGATGAGATTATATTCTCCATCAATTCACCTGAGAATGACCCCATCAATGCCGCACTTATAAAAGACCTTTTGATGAATTGTACCTTTTTAAATAAAAAAGATAATTTATTATCTTGAAATTTTATCTCTCCCAGTTCTGCCTGATGGGAGTGTGCCATTTTGATTTTATCCCTTGATGAGTATCATCCACTCAATGGTATGACCATATGGTTTATGAATGGGACTAAATTCATTGATCTCTTCTATTCTATCTTGAAAAAAAATGTGAAAAATCTAGTGATATTAAATACTGGTGACTAGATCATCCCAATTTGGATCTTCTAGAGCCATGGATTAATTTTACAATACATCTTCTTAGTAATTTTGTGAGTGTGGGACATGAGTCAATGTTGGTTCCAAGGGAAATATTTCCATTATCCCTCCGATGTATTCTAATAAGGGTATCAGCTCTTCCCTTTTAATGGAATAATCACCCTTGACCACTTTGTTGACCATATCCAAATAACCCTTTATCTTTTACTGATTTACTTATTCCGGAAGTGAATATTGTAGCCTTAAAATGAGAGCCTGATATTCTACATCATTATTCGTGCACACTTCTGATAGTAGGATGTATTATGGAAGAACTAAATTGTATAGGGATATGATCACAACTTCCAAACCAGATTTGTTGAGATTGAATTACACCATCCTTTTCCCCATCAGGATTCTGGATGCACCATCAAAAAACATCTCCCATATTGGTTGTTCCTCCTGAAAATAAAAGGTATATTTTTCAGGCCGTTCTATATCTAGTGATATCAATTATCTATTGATATTCTTCATAAGTAAGTCTACTAATTCCTTTTCTTCCATTTCTTTTTTGAGGAATGAACCAAATTTCAAACTGATATAGGCATACCGTCTATTCTGAAAGACATCAGATCAATATAGGTTGACTGAAAATATATTTTAGAATGTTTCTAAATGATACCAAATTTTTTTTATACTGTAGTCAATGTATTATCTTTTGGATAGAAATTATTAGAGCTAAAATACTCTTCTCAACAATTCAATAATGAGTCTCAGCATCGAGCATGGATCGACTGAGATAATAAATGTTTTTTTTTCACTATGAGTTTCATTATTTTTCATGAGGAATCCACCCAAAGACCATTCTTAGGAAGTCCCATAAAAAAGGAGTTTTCTTACCTCAAACAAAGGCATTAGCATTGGTGGGTTCAAGAGATATGTGTAGAGGCAGCCCAATGCTTCATGGTAATCAACAGTCCACTAATATGTAGCCACATTTTCCCTTAACCTAGTGAAGGGAAATAATTTCCCTATAAGGTTGGCTATGAAGCATGGAATGTAGGTTATGCTTCGTTAAAGTCCTCACTACTATTTGAGGTTTTTAGGAGGCGATATGCTCTGGATACCCTTTGTCTTCTCAGGCTCAAATTCAATGTCATGATGACATATAAGGAAGATTAGAAATTTCCCTGAGGTAACACTGAAAGTACATTTCCATGGATTTATTTTCATGATGAATTATCATAGTTTTATGAAGAAGGTGTCAAGATCGACCATATGGCCTAAATGGTTTCTAGATTTAACCATTGTATCTCCAATGTATCACCCAAAAAAATCCCTATTAAGGGTTTGAAGATGTGATGAAAGACATATTGACATATAGTTCTAATATTTTTCAGGCCAAAGGGAATTACCCTATAGAAAAATATACCCTAAGAGGCCCTAATGGAATTGGATTAATATTATTGTAATATTAAATTTTTATTTTCCCCCGAATAACCATCCATGAATGAGGGGGATTGATTTTCAGTTGGTGCATCAATTAGTAGCTCTGTGATCCGGACTAGGAAATCATCATTCAGATAGTTCCTTTTGAGATTTCTAAAATTGAAGAAAACTATCATTCACCCATTTTTCTTTTTTATAGGGTCTATATTGGCTAACCATTGTGGATATTGGAAAAACCGAATGATGTTGGACATAATGATCTTGTCCAATTCAGTGTAAATTTTGGAGTCATGAGTAAGATGTGTCCTTCTGGCCACCAGCCTATAGCCCTGGTGGTATTCTAGAAAACCCAAGTGGTGAGTAGCCACCAAGGGATTGAGCCCTGACATTTCTATTTAGTTACAGGAGAACATGTCCTTATGCTGCTTCATAAAAGATGTATACACCACTTGTCCTTTGGAAGGCAAGGATACACTGATAAAATTGGGTTGTGGGTCTTTTATATACCAAACTTCATCTCTATTATTTCATCCGTTGTGGAAGACACACCTTCTTATAATGCAGGAGGGGAATCCCTAAGGTCTTTCTCCTCCTCCTGTTTCATTGGAGGATGAAGTGGTGAAGATAATTACTCAAAGACAACAATGCGGTCAATTATTTGACATCATGAATATGAAGTGAATATATCCAACCGAACTGATTATATAGGGTCTCTTTGAAGTTTCAAAAGAGATAAGAAAGGAAGAGGATTAGTATCCTTTCTTTCCCTTGGCGACATGACAACCTCTTCTAACTCAGCTAATGTGGTAGGGATTTCTTGAAGCTTGGGAGATATAATGAGGACACCTTCATCTAATATTTTTTCCATTATTAAGAATGTCCTTGTCATTTTCATCACTTCTGGACTCAGTCACCATGGCAGATATCATGAAGGTAATTTAATATGAGACAATAGTTGGGCCCATGTTCTTGACCTGATTATTGGGAAACACTTACTCTTCACCCATTTGTATGAAGGTGTTTTCTAGGATCATTTATATACCATTCGATGTAGTGACCTATGTAACACTGTAAAAAAATTATCTATTTTAATCCCCTCTAATAGAATCCTATATTGATATAATACGGCTCATAAGATTTGAATGGGTGTCTTATTAGCATGAAAGGTCCCGATTTTTCCATTAATTCTATATTAGATTAATTGGTGATATGATTATGGGATTTTCATATGATGACTCAAACAAGGCCTTCCTAACAAATCATTGAATGAATTACCCTACCAAACAACAAGAATTTTGGAGTTGGACACAAGGTCCCCAAACTGCGTCCCCATCATGATTTAGCCCAACAGCTTTTTCTAGAATTTTTCATAAACTTATAGTGTTAGGGGGAATGTGCTAGGTTATCCTCATCATAGCCCAGCTAGTGAAGTATCCATAATAGAATGAGGCAATCTCCCAAGATGTTGTTAATGAAATCTTGTCAGACATCAATTCCATTTATCCTTACAGACACATATAAGTTTATTATGTGTCCCGATATTATGAAATTTTTTTATTGATCTATAAAGAATATCACCACTAGACATTACATGAGATTATTCTCTATAAGATATACCTAAGTAGTATAAACCTCAACATTGAACTCCTTATGTATTATTAATGCCTCTATAAGTGCTTCTTTGATGTCTTTTGACCAACTCAGGGCATCCACGATTCAAAACTTGGCTAACACTAAGGATAATTTCTTCAAGATGTCAAACTTATGGCCTAATGGTATGTTATTCACAGTCTTCTAATGATCATTCATAGGTTATTTAGGGGTTTGAGGTTATTTACATGAATGTATCGACCCCCAGAATAGGAGGCTAAGGTGCTTCTATCCTTGGTGGATTAAGCTAGGAAAGTCTGTGTTCCCACTAAGGGATATCAGAAACATATACCTCCTTTGGGTGATAATCTTGGATGATTGGGGCAGGGTAAATTTTGGTATGTTCATGGGTATAGGTCTCCTTGATTTCTTCAGACTCACTGTAGGGATTTTGGATGAGTTTCTGTAGCACTGAAGGTCTGATTAGGGGTGAAAGTAGAATTCTAGATTTTATCAACACGGTAACTTCCCCTATATCCTTGGTTCCTACAACATATCCCTTTGGATCCCCATTCATGTGTAGGGAACTCAGGTTCATAGTCATACTTATCATCAATGAAGGTATCCATTACATAAATGACATTAATGGAACCAAAGATTAATTTTTCATTAGATGAGGGTTTTGTCTAGATACCACTTTGTCGGGTAGTTTCCTTTGTTTCAAATATGAGCGAATAATGTTTGAGAGAGATAAAGATGATTTCGTCCTTTTAATAGGTTTATATTCATACATTTTCTCTCTTCCTCCCATCCAAATCATTTTTTAAAGACTAGATTATGGAGGGTGGGGGTGCAAATGGAGTCTTTTGTGTCATAATAGAAGCGGTTAGGGAAGAATTGGTTGATTCAAATATGATCAGAGGATTACATGATTTGGATTTATTGTGTTTTGAGTCATAAAACCATAAATCTTATCAACTAATTTATTAACAACATTTTTACATTAACCTTCTCCATTAGCAGTATTCGTGGAAACAAACGCTAATTGTGCTGGCAGTTTTCCCAACATCACCTTCCCAGAGTCCAATTTTTTTTACAGGATGTCTTTGAAGAAGATAAATTCCTAGATTTTGTTCCCTAAAGTTTGAAAAAAGGGGAGATAATCTATCTAGTCATTGAGAGCTACTTGGTTGATCCATCCAGGTTCTGGTAATCTGAGTAAATCATTATCCATTACTTCTATAAAATATTTTCATACTTAGACTTCTAGAAATGATTAATCTTTATTCCTTTTCTCCTATAATAACTATCTTCGAGGTTAAATTTGGTCATCCTAATGAGGTGGGGGTTGTTGTTAAAACCAATGTGGTTCCACATGATATGGCATGAGTTTTTGAGCTAGAGATAGTGAGGAGTCTAGCTTAGGTGCTATAGATGTATCCTTTCCATTCCATATAATTTTACCTAGAATGGATAGAGTCACATGGGACCTAATATTAGTCTGATCTATGGAATCATACATTCTATAAGAAATTATGGGGATATCCCAAAACCATCCTTTATGTCTCATCAAGATGAACAATGTTTGTAACTCATCATAGAGGGTCTCCATGAAAAGAGAAAACATATCTTCTTGGGGAAGCTGTATGTGTAGGTAGTAAGTCATCCATTTCCACTTGAAAATGAAATTAGAGACTCTCTCATTTTCGCATTGTTTGTAGTATGAGAGTTCGGATATTGTTTTCTTTTGTAGCGTAGAGATGAGTTGGAAGAAAAAATTCTGATTGATGTCTTCACAGCCTATGATTAACTGATCTGATAGACTGTTATTCCACAAAAAGGCTAACCACTGTAAGGTTTAAATGAAGCATATAAGTTTCTCTACTTTTTGATGCTTGGGGGTTCCCCTTGTGGGATCACAACATGACACAACATTCGTCAGATGATGTTTTGGGTCTTTAAAAACATTGATTATCGGAAATATAAGACACCAGAAAATTGGGAGGGATTTGATATCAGTTAAACATTTAGTGTCATGTTTCCAATCAAGATCTAATGGTGTGTGATGCTCCTCCACATCCTCCAGCTGAGCAACCAATGATTTTACGGTGTCTATAATCCCTCTATGAATGTTTGACTATGTAGGAGACTGATTGAGGGTAGAAATAGACGTGAAAGATACAATAGATCCACTTATTTTTGTGGCTAATATGACACAAGGGATATCTTTTAATGGTTTTATGGAATATATTCTAGTTGTTTACTAAATGGAGGGAACTCTTGATATCCTTCCACTTCCAGGTCAAGATAAACCTATGGTCTAGACCCCCAGATTATTTTTACATCCTAGATCTTCTTCAGTTTCTCCAGTGGAACATTGTTGTCGAGGTACAATGGTTGGGTTTACGAGTTAAGGCACTTATCTTGGAGCATATTAGGTAGGAATGATGCCTCATGCCAATTTATTGTTGATTTTCCCCAGATCCTTCATATATTACTCATGCTTATAAAATATTTCCCCAACTTTGATGGTTGAAACTCTTTGATTAGTGGTTCATTTATGACCTAACATTTACCCTTGTATTTGATATATCTTCATTGAGGTGGTAGTGACAGATTGGTTGAAGGAGCTCACAACATCAGGGAAAGTATTTTTATTCTTGGTATACACACCTCTATCATTTTTCTCATAGAAAATGACATAATTTTTAAAAGCATCCTCCTCCTGATCCTCAGTTTTATCATTATGTTTGATTTAATTCACAGGATATTTTACCATGATGATCCCCAATGTGTATTTAATTTTGGTTTCTTATTGAATTCCAAATGATTTGAAGGTTATTTTTACCCTTTTAAAGACCTTTCCCACCTTTATTATATCCTATCTGGTCTTCTTGGAGAATATTAAATCAATGTGAACCATCACATGACATTGTTTTTTCATTATTTGTGTAGGAGATTGGCTATGAGATGGACTAGGAGTCCTCATTTCTTATTTTTCCACTCAAATGTGAAAAGGATGATAGCTATTGAAGAGAGGGTTGAGGTAAAGCTTCTACCATCCATGTGAGAAAGGGTTTCTCCCATTATTCCATTTTCATTCCTTAGTTCGAATGTTTCAGCTTTGGTGGGTTATTTTGTGTTAAAAATTCCACCAACTATGCGGGTTGGGGATGATCTCGTAATGTGGTGGCTATTTATATTGACGATTTTCTCATAATCTTGTACATCCTTATTAGATCATGATATGGATGTGATTAATGATTTATTCATGAACAAATCATTGTTTAGGACATCAGTAGTGCATAGTTATTGTCCTACCATAAGCGATAGGCCTAATTTATGTTCTATGTTTCCTGACTCAGAAATTTTTTAATAGTCTTATTTCATCAATCCTGACTCCTTTCTGACTTATATAGAGTATATTCTTAGTAATTGTGACATATGTCTTGAGAAAGAGTCGTTATTTATTAATACCCTATAGTGATGACATTATAGGATTTCACATTGAGTGGATTCAGCCAAACAGGGCATGAGGTGAAGTGTAGAGATCTATGTTCGCCCCATCCTAAGATGTGAACACTAGGTAGGGATTCAAATACTCGAAGATGTAAATTTCATAATTTATTAACACATGAAAGTTGAATATCTCTTTACCTCTTCTTTGATCATGGCCTCAATGTGGATAGAATGGATTTCAGGTCGATTTGATGACATTTATCTCCAAATACATTAACTTGGTCTATATACACATTGAAATGTTGGAGATTTTATTTCTATTTTAGAAGTGTTTTCCATATATTTAGATATTTTTTATGCCAAAATTCTTTTGTAAATACACATGTATTGTCAAACTGAGAAGTGACTGAGATCCAAAACAAGATGGATATATCATTCCCAGTAAATTGTATTCTCAATAGTAACATATCTTTTCGTTCTTCAACTAGAGATTCCTCCACTTGAAAAGACCTACATGGGTGCTTACTGGCTGTTTTTTTGAAAGGATCAAGGAAAATAGGGGTCTTGTTGGACTAGAAATGTTATATAGGTGGTTTGGAGGATGACAATTTCTTCAGATCAACTTATGATCAAGAAGGAATGTCCCCTGTCATGGCTAGGGTGTCATAAATGACTATATTTGTCTTTCCAAGCGCCTACGAATATGAGGTCCTTCTATTATTTTGTTTTTTAATGGGAGAACCTTCTAGTTGATTGATATTTTGGCCATGCGGAAGGCTTCTATGGCCCTTATCAAGATATGAGATACCCTAATCAATCCAATTGTGCCCATTATGAGAGATTTCATGGTGAATATTCTGGGGAGGACCTGCAAAGATACTGGTAGTAGGGCTATGAGTATGACCTTTTTGAATTCTACTATCACTTGAATAATTTGGTAATGGATTTATAAGATCATGGTATATCATTGATAGATGTTTGATGGCTTTAAGAACTGAAGATTCTTATCGAGCAAGGTCACGAGTGTACTCTAAAATCTTAAACTGTCAGGGATTGAATTTATTCTTCGATATTATTCCATAGGTAGTTGAATTTGGGTATTGTGAAAAAGGATCCCCATGTACGAGAATGATCTTCAGTGACTCCAATGCTACTACTAGAGCATGCTGATGAGCTTCTATAATTTTAAAAGGTCAATATGCCTACCCTAGAGTAGTCCCTGAAATGAGTTGGTAAACCCTAATTGGAATGAGTATGTGTTCCCCATTCGATGGTCTATTTAACGTAGAATATTTCTAAAGACCTTCATGGTGGGAGTAGATATGTATGTATGATCATGGGTGATCCAACAGTTGTTCTGATGAGTCGCCCCAACTAAGGAGTTGGATTCATGATCTTGACTTATTATTGTTTACATTAGCGAGATTATGTCTTGAGGGGTTTGAAGGATGTGTTTAGGGATTCAATTTTGACATTCCATCATTTCTAGGACATGATAAGAAACACCCCTAATGGAAATGGGGATATAAACCTATTCTGGTTTGGTGGAAGGAATATGAGTATGCCCCTAATTTCTAGTCGAGGTGTGTCAATTAGGATCTCTGATTTTTGCCACATTTTCATAATGGTCTTGATATTCATGAGGATGGATTTTCATCTACTCATGAATTTTCATTTTATTTTCATTAAGGTATTAATATGAATAATCTTATATTTTCACCAACTCATGGGTTTCCACTGTATTTTCATGATGATATTTATATGCATAATCAGGTATTTAAAACTTCTCATGGGTTTCCTCTATATTTGTATGATGGTTTTGATATACACAAGAAAATATATTCATCTTATCATGTGTTTCCATGGTATTTACATGATGGTATTGATATTAATCAGAAGTTATTTGCATTTTCTAATAGGTTGTCTCCATATTTTTATGAAGGAATTGATATACATGATTAGGGATTTGTATCGGCTCATTGGTTGCTGCTATATTTTCATAATGAGATTGATATGCATGATAAGGGATTTTCATTTTCTTATGGGTTTATTCCATATCAGATTTGAGGGATTCCTTTGTTGGAATAAAAATTATGGTTTTTTTTGAGTTCTCTAACCATTTCCCTCTATGGGGGACTATAGGGGATTGGGTCCAGGTGGATTTGGTCAGAGCTCGTGGGGTGTTTTCCTGTTCATGGAAGATTATTTGGGCCGCACATCACTAGCAGTGAAAACCATTGGCAGGATCCCTCAAGTGGGACCCCTATGTCATCAGGATGATGTCAATGATGAACAATTCACTTGAATATCTATGTTAATGGGGGAAATTGTTATCAAAATCTAAATAGAGGATCCCAAAATCTCTTGATATGGATTTGGGTGCCATCAGCTTTGGTACAGCCAACTACTATTTATTGGATGATTGAAGAGCTTCATGTGATGAAAGGCCTATTAGGTCGCCTCTAGGGTTGGAAGATTACCATTAGGATGGTACTCCTAGACATACTCATTTGAAATCCAACATTACAGATGATGGATGGTCTATGGAATCCATTATTTGGGTGAGGACCCATCATGTGTAGTAGCTAATGCATAAATCTGTGAGAACTTGTGAGATGTTATTTAGACTGAAGATAGTTTTAGAGAAATGTCCATGTAATATATATGACAAACACAAAAAATAAAACCACTTAAAATAAGAATTTCTATAAATGAATTCATGAATAACCAATTGTTTTTCTACGCCCTCATACTTTTTGGATACAAAATGGGATTTTCATAAAAATGATGTAGACATGTTGGTAGAGGATTCATGTGGGGTTCAACATTTTTTTTATGAAAAAGGGACATGATGTGTTTGAAATTCCTGGTATAATTGAATTTGAGGGGTTTGAATATTACACAATTATTCATATTGGGTTAACCACTCTCATATTGCACCCAAAGGGTTGGTTTAAAATGAGGTTTGTTCATGGAACCAAAAATACCCAATGACTTTCGTATCCATGATGACTTATATACCTACCTTCCAAAGATAGGTGATCATTCGATAACTAAGTTAATGATAATTCAAAAGTCACATTGGTCAAGAGGATGAGATTTTTGTCTCATACCACACATTTGGGGGGGGGGGAATTATTTCCAACACCGAGACACTTTTATAGATTTAATACATATTCGGGAATCCTTGGTTCATCTCGAATAATTACATGGGTCACCCTTGAATCAATAAACAATTATCAGACTGCATTGTTTTAGAATCATCTGTATGTATCCAAAGTTCACAATAAATTGTATCTATAGACTGGGGATCCTTTAGTCATTCATTATTTTAATGTTGGTTTTCATCCATATAGTATGGATCTCTATAATTCATTATCATAAATAGAGATATGTGTTTTTTTATGTTGGGATTGAGCCCATAATATGGGTTTCCAATGTATCCTCATGAAAGTCGGCAGTACCCACGTAGTTTGGTGCCACCCAACAGGACACATCAAAACATTTAAGGTCATTTGATAAGGACCCTACCATGTAGTTTAATGTCATGCGACAAGGATGCTTAGGTGAAAGTTGCCTCGTCAATTTTTGGTTGGGGAATAATGACAAGGTAGACCAAGGGACCTATAATAGATATTTTCTTCCAAGTGAATGCATGATCTCATTGGGAATAAGGCCCAAAGAACATTAAAGGGTATTTTGAATATTGGGTTTCTATCTCATGGGGGATTCCTATGTATCCTAGTTAGACAAGAAGCAAATACCACATAGTTTAGAATATTGGGGCTCGCATCGATTGAGGAGGCCCATTTGAGTGAGTGCGGTTGGGGGTTATAATAGGTAGGACTCCAAATTAGTGTAACCATGATGGAAGTCTCAACTCATGGTGATTTGAGGGTTTGGTTTGAATATTACACTTAGAAGGATGATCATGTGGAGCTGAGACCTTAAGAAAGTGTCCTACATATCATGTTAGGATGGGAATCTGATTTCTCATAGTTTTAGAGTCTTTTCACTAGTGAATGAGGCTTGAGCCAAATGGAAGAGGGGAAAAATGAACCATGGTTCCCTTACCCCTTCTTTTCATTGTATATTGAGCACAAAGGGAGATGTAAATGGATTTGGGTTCCCATTTGGTCACATATTTTCATAATTTGGATAGTCTCATCTAATGATCTATCCAACTAGAACCCGATAGAAAAAGAGGATAAAATCTTCATATAACACCATGATTTTTTATGAAATATTGTTTTTTAATTAATTTAATCTTTTCAAAATTTTTAATTTCACGTAACACTGATTATAGCCTAGGTTATATGAGATAAAAAAGTTATTATTTCCTTTTAAGCTACAAAATTCTAATATTTAATTATAAAATACCAAAATATTTGTTTTCTCTAGATGCAACACCAACATGGTGTGCATTAAACACAACATTGACCTGGATTGCGTTACACACAACACTGAGTTTCTACAAAATTTAATTTTTTTGTTATAATTAATTAAATGAGATTGTTATAACATAACCATTAAATATAAAAATGTTAATATTAATAACCACATTTTAAATATTATTTATAATTTATTCATTTATATATAACTTAATTATGATAAAACATACAATTTTTGGTGAAGCTTTTATATGTATAGAAATATTATTTTCTCAAAAGAACCCTTTTTTAAGTCCTTCTGTGAACAGTAATAAAATTAATTTTATAAAATTTTAGAAATTTAAATGGATATTTTTTAATTGATAAATTCTAAAATTATCATTGGGTGAATTTTAGGTATTTTTTTTTGAGAAACATAATTTTTGGGTGAATAGCGAAAAATAATGAATTTTAATTCAAAAATGATTTTTATTATAATTTATTTATATAGATAAATTATATTTTAAGTTGTTTTTAAAGTAATAATAGATAATTAAAAAAAATTATTAATCAAATTTAGGTCTTTGGAATTATTTTTATGTTGAATTTAGATAAAAATGCACGACAAACTTTTGAACATTATAACTTTAAAACCCCGCTTTCTGGTTACGTCTGCAAGATTAACATTAAACATAATTTTTCTACTTATGAGTATGGAATTTAGAATATCATAATTACATGGTTTTAATATTTACTATATATGTAGTATAATTATATCAAATTAATTATTGACCAAAAATATTTGTGAAAGTGATTAAAATTAATTACACCACATAAATTAATATCAAGCTTAACAAGGGAAAAAACCTTGAACATAAGTGAGAACATTACCTATAAATGTTTTTAATACCTATTTTATGGCCATATTTATTGTAAAACCTTCCATAATTTATTTTGGTTTGTTTGTTTGAATTTTTCTAGGTAAAAAAGTTGGAACACCTATCTTTTGATTAAAAATTCCATGTGTGTCTTTTCCATCCCCTATAATGAACACCTCCTCTCCCCATTCATCAAGTATCTTTAGACACATTATTTTATAAAATTTCTACCAAATAAAATTCCCAAAATCTTTTCCTTCATCCATGAAGGCTCCCTTTTTCAAAATTCCTACCAAAGAAGCCCATTTGTGCAAAGAAAAATGGGTTACCCAAATAAGGTGTAACATCCTTCCTCAAAGATCCTTTATTTTATTTTCTTTCTCCACCACCTAAATTCATCTTATTAAACTCACATATTATAATACTAGTATCCTGAATAAACATATATTTTGTTATTATAAGGGTTCAGCCTTACCTTACACACACATCCATCTAATAGGTAACAAACATACCATTCATGTGTACGATGAACAACCGCCTCACGAAATGATATTGTTTGTTATAAATTTAACACCTCTTATGGTTGGGAATTATAATGTAAAATATATTTTTATATTATATATTTGATATTTATGATGTGTTTATACTTATTTATTTATTGTGAAAATTATTCTTTCATTCTTTCAAATTTGTGTATATACGGTAATTTCGTTTGGGGAAGTGTGGACAACCTCCTCCTCAAAATGATGTGATTTTTTCACACACTCCATGGAATGTATTAAGAATGATTTTAGTTAATTATATTATATATATGAAATATTAAGTATACTTTAAATTAATTATATATATACATATATTTCATTTACATTATTTCTTTCAATATTGCAAAGAAAAATGGAAGCATCGTTCATGCGTACGTACGACCCATCGTCTCTATGAACAGTGTATTCCATTTAATATTTATATATCATATAGATTATAATAAATATATATATATTTAATATAAATTATATTTATATCATTTTTTACATTCTTTAAATCATGATATAAGTATGTGGATAAAAATATAACAAATTAAAACACATGCGAAAAACAAATTAGTTATTACCTGAAGAGAAGCCATAACTTAGAATTGTTTATAAGTAGATAATATAAATTCTAATAAAACCATATATGGTATTAGATATAAGAATATGAGTCTTTAATATATTTATAATAAACTTATTTTTATTGTACAAGAGGTTTGTATGAGTGTAGAGAGAGTCAATACATATGGTATGGGAATTTCATCTCATTTTTTTATTTCTATGAGATACATATATTATTCACCACTCATTTATTATGTGTGTAATGTATAATTAAAATGTATGAATTAAATTATTATTATACTTAAATTTATGTGTATTCACATATCTATTTTATTATATTTATTTCATAGGGTTTATGTTTGAAAAGATTTGAAATCAGTAAAGTTATTTTGTCTCAATTTGTCTTCTTTGAGACACATTGCATTTTATGCACTAATATATCTATATGAGGTGTATGTACTACATTTTAAATGTTATATTACGATTAAAATTATTTTATTGATATTTTAAGCTCCATGTAATTTCATTTTCTTACATGGGTATTATAATCAAAATTTACTTAGTGGTAAGAGTTTGTTGATACAATCTCATCATTTATCGAGATTATTTATGATTATGCTTCCATCAATGAAATAGTATGATCCATATATCAAAAAATATCATTAGGTTTCCTATTATATTTTTATTCATGACATCTCCATGTATTGGTACCATTCTTTCACTCCTTGGTACATAAAGTGATTAAAAAGTGTTTTATGACCAACTTTACCACTCTCTTTGGTCTGAAATATATGTTATTTCAAAACCATGTATTTTAAAAAATAATTTAAACTTTTATTTATAAATTATAAATTTATTTTTAAAGAAAAAGGTTTTCAAAATATTTTCAATAAGTCTAGATAAGTTTTCAAATTATTTTCAAAGAAATTATTTTCAAAAAAATTTCAAGTTTTCTTTATATATATTTTCAATGTATTTTCAATGAAATGGTTTTCAAAACATTTTAAAAATTTATTTATAAGTTTTCAATGTGATTTCATTTATAAAGGATTCAAATTTTTTTAAATAATATTTTATAATATTTTAAGGAAAATTGTTTTCAAAATGTTTTCAATTTTCTTTTATATGTTTTTAATGAAAAAAGGATTTCAAAAGTATTTAAATATTCTTTTATAAAATTTCAAGGAAAAATGTTTTAAAAAATGTTTTCAATATTTTTTCTTATGTTTTCCTGTACGAAGGTTTTCAATATTTTTTCAAGAATACTTTATATGTTTTAAAGTTTATGTTCAATTAAAATGGTTTCCATGAAGTTTCATGATTTAAATGGATTGTTTTACAAGAAATTATAATTAACACAAGAAATGTTTTTAAAAAATCTTTAAAAATTATTTCCTATATTAGATGAAATTCGTTTGTGTTACTCATGGAATTTTGGGAAATGATACAAAGGTTCCATTCATATTCATTCTGGAATTGTTTATGTTTTTATGGAATGATGCTTATGATACCTGGTTCTCTTTCATAGGTTCTAAGTTTATGAAATCTGTTTCTCTTTCACCTGTTTAATGTCTATGAAATCAATTTAGCTTTCTCGTGTTCTATGTTATGATAAGATTACATGTTTATGTTTCCAATTTATTTCATGTCTTATGTTTTCTTTAATGTTTATGCTCTCACATAACACATATGTATGATTTCATTATGAGATAGGAGTGAACTATATCTCCCTACAATGCAGTGGGTGATGATTTAAATCTCACGAGATAGACTAAGATAGTATCAAGAGTGAACTTTCAACACTAATATGGCCATGGGAGTTAACTATGACTACCGAGACAGTATGGGGAAGGAACTAGTACTACTAAGATGGCCATGGGATTGAACCATGACTACTAAGATGGTTTGAGGAGTGAATGCATACTACTAAGATGGAATTAGAAGTGTTGCGTTGACTACTATGGAAATCATTTATTATTATTATGTGTTTTTAATATTTCCATGTTCAATTAATGTGTTATTATTTCATGTCTTATTTTCTTTATTTCCTTATTAATCATGTCTTATTAACTTCCAATATTTATACCATGATTCATGATTATTATATTTGATATTTAGGGTATTCTCATCTAATGTCATGACAACATTATCATACCATAATGAAAATGTTTATTCTTTCATATCTCCATTATTTAACTTTATTGAGCATTTGAGATCACCTATTTTTTATGATTCCTTCCCCAGGCTATAAATATATATTCTAGGTTGAATATATCTAAGGTTTATTCTATTGTTGGAGGTCCTAGCATGAGATAATGTATCTCACTTACATACTAGTGTTTATGTTTCCATATTTCTAGTAACACAAAACTATCATAGACATTCGAAATCTATTTTTATACTTTGTTAAGTATTTTTAAAATGTAACGTAATGTTAATGTATGAAAAATGAGGGTGTATATGGTCGGTATCAAATTGAAGGTTCATTCAACCTTTGAAAAAAAAGTATAAGAAGACATTAGTGAGATCCATAGCAATATTACTAAGGATATGTATAGGGATTTCACTAAGGATATGTATAAGGACGAGTTAATGTTTAGTAAAATTTATTTAAAATATTGAAAAGGATAGAGTGAGTGGTTTATTAGAAATATGTCACTATATGGATACCAATAATGGGTGTGGTCCTAGAATAGATTTAACTAGGAGTAACAACTCTGAAAAGGTGTGTCGGGCCTCACATAGCATAACCTGGTACATGATGAAGATCCTTACTACACACCTGGTTTGACACTATCGTGGGATATGCTTTAGAAATTGAAAAACACATCATAAACCATCAAAATGGATTTCAATATAGTATGACTATGAATAAAATAGAATAAACCTAAGTTTTCATAGATTTAAAAAGTTGGTTTCATGATTTTTACATTCTATAATAATTCATTTTCATTATTATGTGGTTTTCCTCTATGATAAGTAAAGATCACATAATTATTTATGGGTTTAGTGAATAGTGGGAACTAGAAAGAACTGTATTCATATTGAATATGATAGAATATTTCTTGATGAGTAGTCAATTGTGATGATCACTGGAGTGAAGTATATTATGATCATGCCTTATTAGTTTTCATGGAACATGATTAACAATGTCAACCTTAACCATCTCTCGGACGCACCGAGGAAGAGAATAAAGGGGTTCACTGGGTGTTCATGTAATGGATGACATAAAGGAAAGATGATTCATTTTTCTTTATGTCACGAGTGTAAAAAGAATCACCTATGTGAATTTTTTAGAGGAACAAGAAGATGTTTTTACTGTGAAAAATAAGGACACAAAGAAAGTAACTACAAAGGAAAAATTAAGGGTTTGGTTAATGAAATGGATGGAAAAATTGACCTACCTAAGACATCATCAAAGGTTAAATTATTTAAGTGTAGAATTAATTGTCATTATGAAAATCAATGTCCATAGTGGAAATCACAAGAAGGTAATCCACAAGGCCATACATGTAATGTTTATATTGTTGATGATGATGAGACTATAGCTGAATTGAGAAAGAAAATTGGTATTAAGTAATAGTATGAGGTAGAATTATTATGGATTTTATATGAAGTGGAATAATTAATGTTTTTATATATTTGGATTCAATAATTACGTTATATGAAGGGTGAAATATATAAGGGGTTTTTTATTTTATTTTTTCACTCAATATTTACAAGAATATTTTGAATGGTTATGACAAACAAGAATAGTGATTTAATGAATGGTGATATTTTGATTGAGGGAAGGTAACCCTTGATTTATTTATGATGTTGAGATAATGATGTTTGGATAATGATATGTTGGACACAGTAAATTAGATGATATTGATGACCTCTGAAATGATAAAGTATTTGTTGATAAATTATTCTTTGTTATCATATATGAACATTACAAATTCTTTGATTTATGGAATATATCCAATAATATTTGCAATAAGTAAGAATACATGCTTTCAAAAAGAATTTATGGTAATCCTGGTTATTACCAGGTTTCAAGAGAATATACATTGAGGATATTCACCTGTTTGGAATGTGACAACCAAGAGATATTTTTCAATATATTTTGGATCAATGTTAATATCATTTCCTGAATTTCCTTCTAAAGTGTTAGAATTTAATCTTTTAGAAGGTTTATAATGTTAAACATTTATCGAAATATTAAGTTAGACTTTAGATGATGTTTCTGATATTAAGGTAATATCTTAGCAAATGAGTATTGATTCATATTGGGTAACATGTTCTATCAAATCTTTGTTGCTGATAACTAAGGATCGATGGGATGGAATATCATTGATCTCATTATTTATTAGTGCTTTAGAAATGAAGAAATTCACCTTATGTTTTTTTGGAAAAAGTGGTAAAGTGGACCAAGGAACAAAAAAGGTGAGGTTTTCCTTAAATCATCAAATAATATATTTTTCAGGAAAATTATATAACTTTAGGAAGAAGATCTAGAAATAAAATTTTATCATTATACCATATTTTTTGTTGAACAAATGGACTTTTTAAATCATCACAGGTTTAGGAATTTGAGGCCCTCAACTTTTCATTGATCATTCACTAGTTTGTGATTGATTATCTCAACAACTCCCAATGAATATTTATGTTTTCCTTCCAAATCCATATTTTCACTTCCCACCTATGATCTCTTTACAAGGAAGCCCAACTATAACTTACTCTAGGTAGTTTTTATCGTTCTAACTTTTCCTTTTTAAAAGAAGTTTTAGTGTTCATTTTTATGATGTGGGTTTCAATTAATGGATATTAAAATTATTAAACCATTCATAACTAAGATTAATTTTGAGGGAGAAATTAATTTTAAGAGGGGTAGAATGTAACACCCATAATTTTTTATGAAATAATTTTTTTTCGAATTAATTTACTTCTTTTGATATTTTTCATTATAGGAAACACTGATTATAACTTGTGTAATATAAGAGCAACAAGTTATTATATCTTTTTCCAATACACCATTCTAATATTCAGTTAAATTATACCCCAATATAATATTGTTCTATATGCAACACCTACTTGGTGTTCTTTATACACAACATTTACTAGGCTTTCATTGCATGCAATAATGAGTTTCTATGAAATTGAATTTTTTTATTATAACTAATTAAAAGAGATAGTTATAACATAAAAATTTAACATAATAATTTGAATAGTAATATCCAATTTTTAAATATTATTTATAATGGTTTTATATAAATAAAACATAATGGTGATAAAACACATGATGTTTGGTAAAGTGTTCATATGTTTTGAAATACTATATTCATTAATGAACTAATTTTTCAGTCCTTCTATGAAAAATATTATTATTTTAAGAAAACTTTAGAAATTTAATTTTATCATTTTTAAATTCATAATTCCAAAATTATCTCTGGGTGAATTTTTTGGATTTTTCTGAGAAACATTATTTTTTGGTGCATAGTGAAAATACTGAATTTTAGTTTAAAACTGATTTTTCATCTAACTAATTCATATAGTTATATTATATTTTAATTTGTTTTTAAAGTCATAATAGATTATTTACACATCTATAAATTCAATTTAGTTCATTATAATAATTTTTATGTTGAATTTAGAAAAAAAAAATTAATGAACTTTTGAACATGTTAACTATAAAAACACGCTTTCTCGGCCCATCATTCATATTCTCATCAAACATAATTTTTACACTTCTATGTATTGAATTTAAAAAAATTAACATAATTTTTTTATTCATAATATCTTTTATAGAATAGCAATATTTACTTAATTTTTGACAAAAAAATATTACTGAAAGTCATTAAAATTATTTCAGAGATTTAAGTGAAAATAAGCTTAACAAGGGAATAAACCATAAATATAACTTCCTAAATGACCTAAAACCTGTCTAAAACCCATTTTATGCCCATATTTTGTCCCTAAACCTTCCATTATTGAGTTTTGTGGGTTGTGGCGTTTTTGTTTTGGTAAAAGCATGGGTCCACCAAACTTGTTTTAAAAAATTCCAAGTTTCACTTTTCCCTCCCATATAAATGGGCACGACATGCCCCCTTATTAACACCTCTCAAGCCACTTATTTTTGGATAATATATGAACAATTCAATTAAAAAAATCCATCCCTTAATCCTTTAATCATCCATTTGGGCAGATATCCAGCCATGGAATCCCTTTTCTAAAAAGAAAAAGGAGGTACGCAAAGAAGAGGTAACATCCAATCTCAAGATCCTTTATTTTATTTTATTTCTACACCACCTATATTATTTTTATTACAAGATCAAATAGTAACACCATTATCTTTAATATACTTATATTGTTTTATTATAAGGGTTTTAACTACATTTAAACATGATTCCATATAATGGGTGACGAACTTACCATTCTTGTGTACGACGAACTATCGCCTCACAAAATGATGCTGTTCATTTTAAATTTACCACCTCTTTTGGTTATGAATTATATTGGTCAATATATTTTAATATGATATATATCATATTTATGGTGTATTTATTGTTCTTTATTTATTATATAAATAATACCTTCATGCTTTCAATGTTGTGTAAATAGGATAATTTCATGTGGGGAAGTGTGAAGTATCACCCCTCAATGTGATGTGATTAATTAACACACTACATGAAATGAATTAAGGTTGGATTTTGTAAATTTATATTATATATATGAAATATTAATTATACTTTAATGATATTATATATATATATATACATTTATTTCATTTATTTTATTTCTATCAATAATAAAATGAAAAATAGAAACAACGTTCATTCCTTTGTATGACCTACCGTCTACAAGAACGGTGTATTCCATTTCATATTTAAATATTTTATATATTTTTATAAATAAATGTATAATGACTATATATTTTATTTATATCATGTTTTAAATTCATTGAATCATGAAATAAGTATGAGGACAAAAAATATACCAAATTAAGACACATGGGAAAAAAAGAGGATATTACCTAAAGCGAAACCATAACATTAATTGTTAATAACACGGTAATATATAATATAATAAAACCATATATGGTATTATATATAAGAATAGTTTCATTTATAATATTTAAAATAATCTTATTTATTTTATATTGGAGGTTTTCTTGAGTATGAAAAGAGTCAAGACATAAGGTAACGAAATTTCATCTCACTTTTTATTTCCCTGAGATACACATCTTATTCAAAAATCATTTATTTTTTATGGTTTTTATACTAACCATAGATTCAATATATTATTATTATACTTAATGTTATGGGTATTCACATATCTATTCTGTTAACTTTCATTATTTGGTTTTATGTTTCAAAAGTTAAAAAATCGGTAATATTGTTTTGCCTCAATTTTTCTTATTTGAGACACATGAAATGTTGTGCCCCAATATTTTTCTATGAGGTGTGTAAGATACCTTTGACATGTTATATCAATAATATAATTATTTTAATGATATTTTAAGCTTCATTTAATATCAGTTTCTTACATGTGGTGTATAATTCAATGTTATCAAGTTGTAAGAGTGTATTAAAACAATCTCATCATTTATGGAGGTTGTTTACGATTATGCTTCCATTGATGAAATATTATGATCTATCTTTAATGTGCTCTCATGAATTTTATTATCATTTACCTATTCATTATATCTTCATCTATTGGAACCCTATTTATACTCTTTGGTACAAAATATGATTAATAAAGTGTTTTTAATCATGTCTAAATTTACCTCTCTATTCAGTATTAAATATGTGTTGTTTGCAAACCATGTTTTCTAAAAATGTTTTCAATTTTTTTTTTGATAATTCATCAATATATTTTCAAAGAAAAATATTTTCAAAATATTTTAAAAAATTCTTCATAATTTTTTAATTGTTTTTCAAATAAATGGGTTTTAAAATGTTTTTAATATTTCATTATATGTTTTCAAAGTATGTTCAATGAAAATATTTTCAATCAAAATTTAAGATATATTTATATGTTTTGAAAGTGTTTTTGAATAATTTTTTCTAAAATGTTCTTAATATTAATATATATGTTTTCAATGAAAAATTTTTTCAAAATTTTTATAACTTCTTTTTTAGGTTTTCATGGAAAAAGGGTTTCAAAACGTTTCTAAAATTTATTTATAATTTTAAAGGGAAAAGGTTTTCAAAATGTTTCCACAAATACTTTATATTATTTCAAGTTTATTTTCAATTAAAATGGTTTTCAATGAGTTTCAGGCTTTAAAAAGAAATTTTAATTAATGAAGAATATTTTTCTTAATATATATTTTTAAAAGATATTTTAAAACTACTTCCCCTCTAAGATTCCATCCGTTGGATTATTCATGACCTTATAGAAAATGATCCAATGGTTCTGTTTACATTATTTCGTGAATGGTTTATATTTCGATGTAATGATGCTTATGGAACCAGTTTCTCTATCACAAGATCTATATTTTTTGAATCTATTTCTCTTTCATGGGTTCTATGTCGATGAAATCTGTTTCAATTTTTTGGGGTCTATATTAGGATATGAGTACTTGTTTATGATACCCATTTCATTTCATGGGTTATGTTATGATTATTTTTTATGATTTTGTGGAACACATATGTATTATTTCATTATGATAGGGGTGGGGCCTATCTCTCCCTCCTGTGCTTTGGATAAATATACATATCTATTTAGATATACCAAGATGTTCTCGAGAGTGAACATTGACTACTAAGACGACAATGAGAGTGAACCATGACTACCAAAGTGGTATATAGATTAAACTCATACTACTATGATTGGCATAAGAGTGAACCATGACTACCATGATTGTATGGAGAGTGAGCCCATACAAGTATTATTTCATTTTCTATGATTCCTTGACTAATATTGAAATGATTTCCTATTATTATGTGTTTTCCACCATTCCATGTTTTATTCCTATGTTATTCTTTAATGTATTATGTAATTTACTTCCTTATGATACAAGTATTATCAACTACTATGAAAATATTCATTATTATGATATTTGATATGCAGGGTATGATCTTGTAATGTTATGATCACATTCTCATACACTTATGCTCATGTTTATTCTAAAATATATCGCTTATTTACCCTTACTGAGAATTTGAAATCACCCCTTTTTATGTTTCCTTCTCTAGGTTATGAAGATACATTCTAGGAATGTTATATCTAATAGGGTTACTAGTCTTAGAGAACCTAGTGGTAGATAATATGGCTCCCTCATATACAATTATTTAAGTTTCTATATTTCTAATGGAACTGAACTAACACTTTATTTGGGAATCTATTTGTGTAATGTATTAAGTATTCCAAAAAAGTAATGTAATGATAATTTATTAGAATCTAGGGACACTATATTTCCCCCTTCTATAAATAAGGCTAGCGGATTACTCTAGGAAAAATTCCCTTTTTATGGTTCTTGGGGAAGAGAGGAAAACAATCCACTACACCTCAAAGGGAAAAGAATGTGTGATCCCCCACCCAACCAGGAATATGGAGGTACACATTAGAACCTCTAAGGTTAGGAAGCTCATTAACATTGGAACATAGACTTGAGTACATTATGAGGATTCCACCTGTTAAAGAGGTTACCCACCAGAATCTGTTATCCGTGGATATATAGACTTAAGAGAACAAGTTGGCTTGTCCAATGATTTGATCATCCATATTGGGTGGATTTGGAAGAGGCGTTGGACCAATTATTTCAACATGGTTCACAGAGTGGTTGAAGTGGGGATGAATATTACAATGGAGGGAAGCAGTGAGATATGAAGGGAAGAACACCCTAGGATTCACTATTCTATATGTAAAGTTCTTATATGGGTTTGGTTTCCCACTTTGGATCATTTTGCTTTGAGAGAAGGGATAATATCCCCATGGTATTTTTCTATGTGTATCTAGGTTCACCCGATGTAGTGTTTTGACAGGTGGGATGGGGTTCCTCCATGTATCATATTTCTACATGTGTTCGAGTTTTTCCCACATAGTGTTTTGGTAAGTGGGGAGGAGATTCCTCTGTATAGATTTTTTTATGGGGGGTGAAGGTCTTTAACGGGTTCAGCTTCTGGTGCTCTATGGGATTGTGTCCACGAAAGGTTTTTGGTTTGGAGATAACCAAGTGAATTTCTTTTCTTACATAATGTTATATGGTGGTTTTAACTTCTTATAATAATAGTCTATCACCCATTTCTTCCAAATTGTTTTTCTATGTTTCATATCTCTCTTATCCTTCGTCCTCTGTCTCCTTTGTCTCCCAATATATGGGACAAAAAATACAATCATGTCCCACAAAGGGTTTGTGGGAGCCAATCATATATGGGGGTATGGAATCTCCATCAGTCTCACCAAATGATTTGGTTTCATTCGTAGTCTATGGGGGTTTCATCATGTCCCTAGAATGATTTTGTTCACGGTATTATAAGTGGAGAGGTGGGATGTCGTGCATAGTGGCAATCTGCGTGATGAATTTTACTACATGGGAAAATGTGTTCTAGTGTGGCTTCACCTAATTTGGAAATTCTATTCAATATATTCTTCAGATTTATCTTTACCTTTACCAAATTCACAAGATTAATTTTTCATTTAATTCATAGTTTTTAGGTCAAAAAAAATACGGAATACATTGGCCAACAATGTTTAAATATTCTCATGAAAATTATAATAAGTGTGAAAGATATCATTTTTCTAAGAATATTTCAAAAAGAAAATTGATTCAACAACATTCCTTTATTTTTAATGAAATAGTTAAATTATGGGGAGTTGATTTTATGATACCCTTTCACATTTATATTTAGAATTCTAAAATTTAAATTAATTTTGATTATCTCTCAAAATGGATAGAATCCAAGTCCCAAAAAAATAATGATTCCAATATTGTGGGGGATTTTTTAGGTCCAACATTTTTGGATCTTCGGAGTGTCTAGAGCCATCATCATTGACCAAGGGGCACCATTTTTCAATAGAATAAGGGAGTGGATTCTTAATAATGATAGCATTCATCACAAGGCATATACACATTACCATCCTAACAAAATGACCAAGATGAAGTGTCCAATCTAGAAATTAAACATATTTTAGAGAAAATAGTGAAAACCAACTGGAAGGATTGGAGGGAAATATTGGAGGAACCCTTATAGGAATACCAGATAGTCTATAAGACACCAATAATTATGATCACCTACAATTTGATTTATGTAAAAATATAAAATTAACCATGTGAGTTGGAGAACTATGCATATTGTGTTGTAATGTAGATAAATTTGGATTTGTAAAGTAATAGAAAAGGGAGGAAATTGATACTATAAGAGTTGGAAGAAGATAAAAAATAGGGTTCTGAAAATTCTATAATTTACAATGAATAAAGTCACGTGGATCCTGAAAAGATTATGCAGTAAAAAATCTTACATCTTAGAGACCAAGTGTTAGTCTATAATTCTATTTTGAAGATAACTCAAGGAAAGATACATTCCATATCGAAATGTCTATTTATTTTTACTCATGAATATCATCTCAGTTATGTACGAGTTAATAAATAAGGTGAGAGGAAACCATTTACTATCAATGTTCAAAGGAGAAAGAGGTGACATGTAAATCTCCTTAAATAACTGGTGGACGAGCTCACAATTCTACAACCCATCTATTGACTATAACTCATGAGGTTTGGTCAATCCAATGTAATTAACCAAAGTTTCTTCTTGTAGGAAAATCGTGTTTTGACATTTTTTTTGATTTATGAATTTAGGATATTTCCTCTCTTCCCTTTACCCCTTTCAACATAAATGTAATAGTTACTATACCTAATTGTTTTTCTATTTAATAGACTATCAATGATGAATCAGGAAAAACCAAAAACATTTAAGTGGATAAAAAGAGAGAACGGAAGCACTACAGGTGAAAATGTGAGTTCAATTTTAAATTACTTACTTTTTTGACTCCTTATATTTTTTCCTAAAAATCTATTTTTGTGTTTAAATTTTTTTCATGTCCACACTCGTACTTGTTTATTTAATCTACCAAAAAAGGAGATCTGAATGTATTATGAATCCTATAATTCCATGTTTTATACTTTATAGATAAAAATATGTAATGAGTTATAAAGAGAATTTAATGACAAAATATAAATGTAGAATATTGTTTTGATGAATCATAATTTGGGGTAATTAGGTTGTTATTGTAAATAAAACTTCCCTGCAATTTTATTACTTTTAATTTTTAAAATTCACATGGAATGATTTTTTATTATTAGACATAAACTAAATGATTAAAACAAAATTTATGTTTCATCCATGGGAATAATCTTATTCATAATTTTTCTTATTCAATATTGTGCATATTTCATAAGAAGTTTGGTGGCTTGTCACCTTCTAGAAATTTCATTGGGTCTTTTTGGACATTGTGTTTCATTGCTACCCATATTGAATAAAGTGAAAGAGAAAAAAGAAAAATAATGTGTTCTGACATGGGATATTCAAAAATTACCATTATTGGGAAGGTGATTTTATCATATGGGGTGAGGTAGTGGATATGAAATTTTTTCCAAGCTTAACTTTTGAAAAAGTATAAAAAATGAGAAACATTACTTGAAAAAGGAAAAAATATGAAAAGGTTTAGAATATTCAAGTGGGTTTAATTAATTCATTATGATTTTATTTTTCATGACCTTTACATTCTCATTAAAAATAAGTTGTTCTCACATTTGGAAGGGGATATTTTCATGGAACTTTACATTTGATATCATACATTATTCTTTTGATTTGACCACATCTATGATTCATAAATGATTTTTACATTAGTATATTCTAACAAAAACATTAGAATTCATTTGAACATTAATTTCAAGACCTCCTAATTTAATGTGATTTAATTCTTCACAAAATGAAAAATATAGGTCCTTTATAAGCCTATGGGAGGTTTATGTATTCACGGTGTGAAAAAAACTTCAGTTCAATGTGTAACTCGAGTGATGAGAAAATACATACATAATGTGGTAGATCACGAATTATCATGATTAATATTATTGAGATGAAAAGCTTGAATGGAAGGAAGGAAGAGACCCATCAAGATCCAAGGGGAAAAATTAAAATACTTGGGTTGATTATTTCCTGGAATGATGTGAAGTGAATTAATATTTTATATGATTCTAAACAATTTGGTTTTTATATTGGTAATTTTTTGATTTTACATTATTGAAATTTTAATAGTAGTACCATTTGTTCCATTTTGAATTTATATTGGAGATTCAATGCTTGAAAACAAGAAAAGGTTCAACAGTCAGTGAATATTATTCTCTCATTTTTTATGATTTTTTTAAAAGTTAGATAAATAATTTCCTATTTTTAAAAAAATATCCCAGTGTAATTAATTTTTATTTTTAAAACATGGGTGATTGAAATTTAAATAAATAATTAAGATATAATTAATTAAAAAATATAAATTTGAATTTTATGGTATTTTTGTAAAAATTTTACAAAGTGTATGAAATCATATTAGGTAAAAAAAATTGGAAAACCAATGATAGCTATCACCCCATGGGGTGACAGACACATAAATAACCCAATAGGGTCAGCCAACCAAGAATTTTTAAGATGTGAGCCAACACCAGCAGAAAAAGGAAGTGTAGATAGCGCATAACATTCCTAGAGACGGGCATAAGGGAATTGAGTCATAACAAAATGTGGGCTATTCTATGTAGTAGTGGGTGGATGAACTATCCTGTTTTGGGAAGCATGATAGGTTTTACACATTTACTATATTGAGTCTGAATCAATTTTTGAGCTAGGGATAGGGGATAGAGTATATGAAAGATGCATCCTACATAAATGACCAATGTATGACAACTTCTTCTATAACACTATTAATAATTAAAAAATGCGATGTGATTTTGACCGTCGATTGGGGATGCTATCAATAAAAATTTCATTAGATGCACCACTAATGACTTCCACCCTCAGCATCACTAGACCACCATATATCTCACCAGATAATTCCAAAGATGCTGTTGAAAGAGCTCAAGATCAATCCAAAATGATACTCTCTAGGCTAGAAGCACCTTTTATTTCCACCGGATCACAATGAAACCTATGTGAGGATGAAGTAACAACATGTAAAATATAAGGAGCTCGATCCAACCATTGTAATGGCCAAACGATGAAGGTGAAGGGACACACACATGGCTACACCATTTCTGCCTCTAATGGACCAAAATGTTTCACGTCTATCCATAATATAGAGATCGAAGCCCCTATAAATTCAAAAGTAGATACATCATAGGCCAATGATGCGTTGTAGAGGCCACTGGAGGATAAACTAATTAAGAAGAGGATGCAGTTTCATATGGGTGTTCCACCATGGATAGAAATAAAGAATTTGGTTTGTGGTACGCTATGTCCTAGGGTACTGGGATACATCATGGTTATGCCAAAAATATAAGTATCATGGAAATATGAAGGAAATATGTCGTGTCATGGGAAATGATTATACACGATGGTCCCTTATGGGTTGAGTTGAAGAATAGGATTTGTGACATATGGTTTTGCAATGAGACTCTAAACCATCATAAATATGTTTTAAAAGTAAAAAAAATTAAAAAAATCAAAAAATAAAAAAGTTGAAAAATTTAATAAATAAAATTAGAGAAATCTGAAATAATATAAATATTACACAAAATATTTTCATTTAAATTTTAATATAATTAATATGAATAGAATATATCAATCACTTTGGGGTGGTCTCGGGAGGGGGAGGGTCGTCTAAAAGAGGAGGGAGAGGGAACTCCATCCCTAAATCCTGAACCTGTGGTCACATGTACTCGTTCAGCATCTCCTACTATCGTCAAATATCCTCCTCCTCCTTCTGTTGGTTCTGTCAACAAAGCCCTTATAGAAGTTAAAATCCATAATATTGGTTTCAGCATAACTCCCATCTTATTTTTGAGAAGTCATGACCTCATATGACTCCTTCAATTTCCATTTTAAATTAAAATGATTAGAATATTGCTTTTATTTATTATTAAAAATAAAAAAATTATATTGACCAAAATCTAATGTTGGAATCCACCTATAATCTTTTTAGTGATAGGATCATTGTACATCCTCATATAGAATTAAAACTCCAAAACATTGGGATGTAAAACTTTCTATATGAGTATAAAATGAACAATTTACATTTAAAGATATATATATATATATATATATATTAAAAAGTACTCACTATCTATCATTGATGTGTACTAAATGTTTGACTACCATCTCGATGCATCACCTCCAACATCCCCCGGGCTTATCAACCTAATTACTTTATCCTCTAAAATCAAGATTCCATCAAGTAAGAACCTAATACAACATAAAAAAATATGATATGTAATCCAGTCAATGGTTTCAACAAGACATATCAAAATCAGCGACTCCTTCCTTCTTTATAGATATCATCCAAACATTGTGCAAAAAGTAATGAAATATCTCATGAATACGCACCTCTCAGGGCTCCCTGATAAAACTCTACTCTATCATATAAGGGATACTATAAATGCTTCATTTTTATAATATATGTTAATAATTAAATAAATTTCAAAATAAATATTATTTAATTATATACCATTAAATGATCAAATATGTGGTGTCGAACGTCAACGGGAATCTAATCCCACATCACCCATGCCTTAGAAAAATAGTTCCATAGAATAGAACTTCCCTTTCCAAAATCTGTATTTAAATATCTGTGAAAAAACAAATCTAATAATCGAAAAACTTGTATATAAATAAATTAATGAAAACTATTGAAAGATTATTAAAATACACAACTGGGAATATCTGCACATATGTGAATCGAAGTCAAGATGTGGACATCACTTGAGAATAGGGTTGAGAATCATCAATATCATAAGACCCCAAACCCTCTGAGTTAACAATGAACCACTAATAACCTAAGGGTCATATGGTAAAGTATCATGATCATCACTAGATAGTAAAACCTCAATGAGGAGACCAAATATATCATCATTAGTCTCATCATCCATCAAAAACACAAAAAAAAGTTTTCAACAATTAATTAAAAATGAGTATTATATATACATACATTTAATTTTACTATAACTAACTAGGGATTGTGAAATTAATCATTTTCATCTTCATATTGATATAAAATTGTGTTAATATCTTCCTCTTTATCCTCAGTATCATCAATTTCCACTGGAGTTTCAGCTTCATCGTCACTTTTTAATTCAAAATCATTTGTTACATCATCATCATCCTCATCACCATCGATTTGTATATATGGGGTTCCATCATCGATATCCTCATATCTTCTCTGAAAATATTTATTTGGAGATGTCTCTTAAAAAATTTCGATTCATTTCACTTCAATAAAACCACATTCAGTTTCCATAAACTAATTTTCATGGGATTTCATTTTTATAATACTCCAAAAAATAGTTAACTCTCTTAGTGCAATATAATAATTGGTATAATATATTTGGTTTTCTTGATAAGATAATAAAAAGGGTTCATTTACTAAATAAAAGATTTTATATTTAATATCAACTATTCCATAATGTTTATGAATAAAAAATCCTATATCAGTATCAAACCAATGACATTTAAACATCCTTACATAATTCTACAATAGATAAAACAACTCAATTATTTCATCCAACATCCCATAAAAGTGAAATTTACTTTCTCCATGATGAGAACCACTTAGGAAAACAATACTATTAATTTTTTTAATTCACTATATGCACATGTATGAAATATAAAACCATTCACCACAAATAATTTTAGCATATTTAACCATTTTGGATGGTGGGTTACACAATACACACAGTTGATTATCAATTTTATTGGCATGTTATGACACCATCAAAATTGAACAATTAAAAATATAAAAAATAATAAATTGATTTCATATGTTATACCATACATAATCTACTTTACTAGTCTTTCAAACAAGTTGAGTAAAATATGTTTCTGATGTTCTTCAATAGCAGTTGCTATAATTTTTGGAAACTATTTATTGATATGATCATCATCTACTCTAAAAATAAAATAATATTAATTATTTGTTTAAAAAAATTAAAGAATATGAAGCTTTTTCACTCACTGTACAAATTATTTCATTTATTCACAGTTGAACATTGCATATGTATGATACTAGTTATGTTCAAAATATAAAATCCAGCATTAATGGAATTCACCAAATCCATGTTCCGAATAATTAAAAATTGATAATTGAATGTTCATAAAATAATAAACACGTCCCTTATTACAGCCTATTCAGTTATGTTTTGATAGATATTCAGATTGAAAATAATGGGCGTAGAAAAATACATATTTCCACCAATAAATATGTTTATGCAATTCACCCTTAAACTATTTCTTTATTATATACCATTCTCATCAATTTTCATATAAATATTTGATATGCATACTATAATCAGAACTATACCATCCCTCTACATTTTTCATCATGAAGAAAATTTAATATCAAATGCTATATTGAATCCAATAAACTTAGTGATCTTTTCCAGTTTACATGAAATTAAAAGAATATCTTCTTGTAGTCTATTAAGTGCTTCATAGTCAATTATTTCCGCATAGATGGCTTAAAAAATTATGTCATTTCTATTAGTGGTCCAAAAATCATAGATTTCAAAAATGAATTAAATCCAATATGTACAAATATGTCCAATATAACATGACAATCAATACTTTTTAATCCAGTAAAATGAGTGTTTTAACAAATCTCACCAAATTGGAAACATAACCATCCATTTTTCGGAAATCTAAAATCCACTATAAAAATAATTAATGGTTATATTTAGAAAGTATATAAACCACTTTTGGCTTTATTATCTTCTGTGATATGTCATTTAAAAACAACTCAAGTTCTGGTTGCCTTTAAATTTGGGAAAGTATAATCAAGCATTTACATTATTTTTGGTCTTACTATGTTTCTCCAAAACTATAATAAATATATTACCCTAATAGTTCTCCTCAATATTCATGACATATAACATGTGAAGAACCAACAAATCAGACTAGTATGGAAGATCCCAAAAATTATTTGGTTAATCTAATTGTTATATTTCCCAAATCCATCTAGATTTTTTTGGGTTGTAGTCGGACCAATGATAATGGGGGTAATGAATTGATAATAGATTTTAAATAAATAATTGATATCATTTACTGAGGTCTATCTCTTTCAATTGTACCTTTTCTGAATTTATTTCTATCTCTTTGAAGAGAATAAGCAATAAGAAGTAATATATGAGGAATGTTTAAAAAAATGGTTTCCCCCATTGATGTGAATAAATTCTTTTCAATCACTCATAAAATAAAAATAAGATTTTAGACCAAGTGTATTCCAGCTGGATAAAAATCAAATTGTTGGGAAGTCAGTAATTGTCCGCATTAATGTAGGTTTGATTTGAAAATTTTATTTCTCAACAACAACATATGTATAGAGTCCATTACTCAATAATAAATTTAACTTATCAATTAATGGTTTCAAATAAACATCAATATTCCTTTTTAGATATCCTAGAATTAATAAGATCAAAAAGATATATGGATCATTCATAAATATCCTTGGAGGTATGTTATAGAAAGTTATAAAGATGGTCAAATAAGAATATTGACTATCGTAAGAACAAAATAGATATAAACCATTAATAGAAAGTCCCAATCTCATGATATGTGTTTTTGAAGAAAAATAAATATGTACATGGTCAAAATGTTTCCATGAAAACCCATAAAAATGATGATTTATTATTTTACTAGTTGAAATATTGTTTTCTGTTTGGCATCAATGATGTTATGTTATAAGTCATAAATAAAAACTATAATCTTGAGGTAAGAATGAAATATCTCAAGTATTTAATAGGAATAAATCCCAACTTCCCTAGTTAACAAACGTTGTATCACAACTGTCCAGATATTTGAAATCAAACTAATGAATCATTTTCACTATAATATGTGATGAATCCATTTGAACAATCATGAATCTTCTGATAACAAAACCCCAAATTATAAACCAACCTCTTTATCTCATATAAATTTACAAGAAAAACATTTCCTTCAGGTAATAATTATTTAAACAAAGAGAATATCGGATCAAAAAAACTATTTGATGTTCTACTATCTGATTTAATAGCCATAAATTTTTCAACCACTCCAAATTTCATTATATTACAACAATGATATAAGGAATCCTCCAAAGACTTCAGTAACACATAATATTGAGCTTGTTCTAACCTATTAGTGAAATTAATATCTTCTTGAGTATCATTTTTTTTAAATGACAGACCAACAACATCTTGTACTCATGTTTGAAGCCATAATGGATATAGAACAACATTATTAATTTATTCTATAGAACCATGTTCACCTTATTGATAACAAAAAAAATCCTTTTTGAGAACCAAAATGAAATTGATAACCCCCATAATCATGAAATGTTTCAATCCTCCTCAGATCATATTTCTTACAAGGAAACTTAATTGTAACTTCAAAAAAAATTCTGGTTTTGATGATTCAAATGATAAAAATGCTCCAACACCCACAATATATACATGATTTATACCAGAACCTTTGGGATTCTATCAATGATTTATCCAATCATGATCATGTAGTAAATATTATTGTGGACTTCCTTGATCTAAATTTCTATAAAAAATATTATATAAAAAAAAATTTAAGATTAATTTGATAAAACAAAAATACATTCCAAATATGAGTAGAAAATTAAAAAATTACAATTTATTATTAAATATTATAAATTCTTTCTATTTAATGATAATTTTTAGTAACTAGAAATAATTTTTTTAGGTAATTCTAATTTTTACTAATATGTAATAAAGGTTGTTATTGACTTCATCAATATTTCTCTAAAAATTAATAAATAAAAAAATTATAATTAATTTGAAAAAATAAAATGACATTCAAAAAAATATTATAAAATTATAAAAGTATAATTGACTAGTAAATATTATCAATTTGATCTATTTACCGCTAATTATTAGTATGCACCAATAATATTTTCAAAGTATCGAAAATTGTCTCTAAGTGATGAGAATCATTACTAATTACATATAATTATAACTAATTATTCATAATTACCTCGAATTACCACAAATTATTACTAATTATTACTAATTATTACTAAAATTTACTAATTTTTTCTAATTACCCCTAATTATCTATAATTACCACTAATTACCACTAATTATTACTAATTTCTACCAATTATTACTAATGGTCCCTAATTATTACAAATTACCCTAAATTTGTACAAATTACCACAAATTATTACTAATTACATCTAATTATTACTAATTACCACTAATTGTCTATAATTATAACTAATTGTCTCTAATTACTATTAATTATCCCTAATTACCCCCACTACCACAAATTATCCCTAATTATAACTATTTATTACCATTTATTACTATTTATTTCTAATTAGGAATAATTATTACTAATTATTATTAATTACTACTGATTATTACTAAATACCTCTAATTATTACTATTTATAGCTATCTATTACTAATTATAACTAATTGTTACTACTAATTAGTGCTAATTATTACTAGTTACTACTAATTACCACTAGTTATTTCTAATTAGAGCTAATTATTTGTAATTACCACTAATTAACTCAAAATAAAACTAATTATCCTTAGTTACCGCTATGTACCTCTAATTATTTCTATTTACTACTAATTATTAAATTTTATTTCTAATTATTAATAATTATTACAAATTAAAACTAACTATTAATAATTACTACCATTTTTTGGTAATTATTGATAATTACTGCTAATTATTACTAATTTCTTCTAATTATTACTAATTATTAATAATTATTACTTATTACCACAAATTATTACTAATTATTTTTAACTACTACTAATTATTACTAATTACCACTAATTATCCCTATTTACCGCTAGTTATCCCTAATTACTACAAATTATTACTAATTATTACTAATTATTACTAATTATTATTAATTATTACTAATTACGGCTAATTACTAATAATTACTACTGATTATTAACAATTACTGCTAATTATTACTAATTATTACAAATTATTTATTATTACCACTAATTGTAACTAATTTTTACTAATTACCAGTAATTAGTACAAATTATCGCCACTTATTTTTAAATACAGCTAATTATTACTAATCACCACTAATTATTGAGAATTACCACTAATTATCACTAATTAATACTAAATATTACTATTTATTACTATTTATTACTAATTATTACTAATTTCCTCTATTTATAAATAATTACATCAAATTATTACAAATTATCACTAATTACCTCTGATTGTTACTAATTACTGCTAATTATATTTAATTATCACTGATTATTATGAATTACCACTAACTATTACTAATTGTTAATAAATACTGCTAGTTATTCCTAATTACATCTATTTTTCATAATTACAATTAATTATTACTAATTTTTACTAAAAATCTCTTATAATTACTAATTATTACTAAATACAGCTAATTATTACAAATTATTACTAATTACTATTAATTATTACTATTTATTACTAATTACTACTAATTATTATTATTTATTACTAATTATTACTCATTGTCACTAATTGTCAATAATTTATACTAAATATACCTAATTATTGTTAATTATTCCTTAGTACCATTAATTATAGCTAATTGTGGCTAATCGTTGCTAATTATGGAAAATTATTACTAATGATCACTAATTATCAATAATTATCCATAATTATTATGAATTGTTACTAATTATGACTAATTCTTACAAAATGAAACTAATTACCACTAATTTCCACTAATTATTACTAAAATTTACTAATTATCACCACTTTTTACTAAGTACCCTAATTATTAGTAATTATTCCTAATTATTCCTAATTATTCTTAATTATTACTAATTATCTGAAGGTCGCACCATTTATTGCTAATTATTAGTAATTATTGCTAATCATTACTAATTTTTTCTAATTACTACAAAATTATTTCTAATTACAACTAATTATTTCTAGTAATCACTAATAATTAATAATTACTACTATAAATTAATAATTACTACTAATTATTACTAATAGCCACTAATTAGTACTAATTACAACTAATTATTTCCAATTGCCACGAATTATTTATTATTATTACTATTTATAACTAATTACAATATAATAGTTAAAACTTATTACTACTAATTTATAATAATTTCTTATAATTAAAAATATTTATTAACAATTAAAACTAAATACTTCTGAGTAAAAATATTTACAACAACCTAAAGCTAATTTCTACCAAATGAAAAAAATTAATTCTAATTAAAAATAATTACTACTAATAAAGAATAATAATTATTCACACAAAAATATAATTAAAAATAAAAAACATTAAAAGTACCTTAAAATCAAACTTCTTATCATATGCAATGATAAAAATTTTCTTCCTAAAAAAAATATAACTTTTAGTAGTTTAAGGGGAAAAATGATGAGGGGATGAGGAGAAGGGAGATCAAAGGAAGATAGAACAAAAAAATCGGGTGGGAGGTGGTATATATAGGTTAAATTATTAGTGATGAGACCCATTGCGATTTGTGTTCATTATTAAAAACCCTATCGGCGATTAAAATGAAATTTGTGACAGGTTTGGTCGCAAATACTCTTTCGTCAACTGTTTATTTGTGATGAGAATTAATTTCCATCACAAATAATAATAATAACAGAAGGTATTTGCAACGAGGGGGGGTATTCATGTTGTAAATACCATTCCTGTGGTTTGTCCTACATGTGCGTCAAAGGTAATTACAACGAGCCAGTTTTCTCACCCCAAATAGAATTTTATTGAGGACTATTTTCGACGGCCCCGACGCAAATATCCCGTTGAAAAAGCCTTTTTTTTCACAGTGTAGTAAGGATTTGAGGAATTGATGGTTATTACACCATGGGTTCTATACTGCATCATATCCATGGTCAAAACATAGACACATATAGGAGGCTGTTCTGTGGATAATAGTTAAGCTGTGGTTGTTCCTATAATAGTACATGAATGTTTTTAGTGGATGGGGCTTTCATCATGGAATGCTTATCTACTCCATATCCATGCATAAGGAAAACTTAAGAAAGAGAGGATATGTCATAGTGTTCTAATTCACATCACATATGGGGTTTTCTCTGAAATTTTAAATACCCAATATTATTAGGATATCCACATGATACGCCCTGAGTCTTTGGTAGAATTTGAGAAGCATCTTCATGGAGGCCTCATATGCATAGATTGAGGTTAGAAACACTCCTAAAAACAAGGAAAATCCATTGACTAATATAAATTGAATTACAAATAGATATTAAATATAAAGGAATGGAAGGAGATAAATAAGAAGAATTGGAAATATAAATGATATATAGAAGATTCTTCCCTCAATAAAGTGGTGGGGAAATATGCTGTTTAAAGAGACTGACAAGGGGAAAAGGGTGGAGAAGGATCTCTAGGAGGATCTACATGCTTCTCTGGATTTCTGCTATTTTCTCCTCTATTTTTCTTTTAAAATGATTTTAACCCTCAAAAATCCATCGTCACTTATTCAATTTAGAGTAGAAAATTTAAGTGATTGGGGAAGGGGATGTGGCTCGTTTTAGATTCTTGATAGTAGTAACTTAATTTGAAAACATTGATATAATATCATTATTAAATGGTTTTCAATTTATGATTTCAAAATTTAATTTGAATTCAATTTTCTTCCTGTTTAATCCTTTTTTTATTTATTTCCTTGTTTCAGTAATGTTTATCTACCTCTAATTGGTTTTGGATCAAATTGATTGATTTATCTAAGGCTAGATAAAGAACGTTTAGTGATTACTAAACACGTGTGTAATAGGCAGTGATCAAACATGGTTACTTGGGAATTATAGTGTCATTTTGGGTATTTACTATGTAAATAAATTACATTTAACTATGACTTTAATAGATAGGATGGGGATTAGTCCAAAGCATGGAAATTGTTTGGACTACTTATACTATTTTCATATAAGAAGAAGGAAGAAAGGGGAACATGACTGTGAAACATTCCATTACATCAATTAACAATAGAAATAGATTTATTTTGAAAGGCTTGTGATATCATTACAAATATGAATCCATGCCTAACTAATAAATTATCTTTCACTTTTGTTTATTAGTTTTTGTAACATTGATTCTCTATTCTTAGAGGTCACCATCTACTTAATTTGTTTTTAATCCCTGACAACTAGATTAAATAAATACTCATTGGAGAGGAATATAGTTACTAGTACTATTATATCCCTCAGGAAAAGAAATTATCTTTTTCCACACCATAATATAGGTTTTCATCAAGAGTTTTATCCACCTATTCTTGAGTAAAAAATCTCCAAAGGCTTCATATCATCTTCTTTGTTCTTCATACGTGTTATCTTCTTTTTCGTAGTTTTACCAACTTTAAATAAGTTTCCTCGTGTAGATTTTCCACTCATTAGAACATGTCCATATTTTAATTTATTCACAACATATTCATTCTTATAAAATACCACTTTATGGTTTTCATCACAATGTCTCTACACAATTATTATATTATATTTCCACTGATCAATAAATAATGAATTATTCAATTCTATCTTATATTATCCAATTATTTATGAAACAATTACTCTAATTTTGAGATACTTTCCATTATAAAAGGTAATTACTTCTTTCTTTCTCCTGTAAACATCCTTCAGGAGCTTCAATTAAATTATCTTGTGAGATGAGCATCCAATTTCCAATTTCCGTGAATGTTTCCATTGTGATCATTCATGCGAATCTTTATGAATCAAAGCATTCTCTTTTACTTTCACTATCTTATTATAATATTTTTGAATTTTATTATTTATACATAATTATTATGGTATAATATTAAATTAATATTCAACAAAGTGACCTTCCAAGTCACACATTCCACAAACATCTTCCAATGGTATGACTTTATTCCAAATATTCATTCAATAATTTTCAAACATCTTTTTATCCTTTCTCTGTTTAGTGGGTTGACTCCCCCTCAAACATTGACATACATATCCTAAGTAGTCATAGCGATATTGGAAATAAAATGAATATTTTCTTGATAAGTGATAAAACAACCATATTGTGAATAATATCTATTAAATGCATACTTACGACTGAATATAGATTGCTATCAATTTTTTGACACATGTTCTTCTTCAATCAACTAATCATTAATCTTGAATCGTTTTTGAAAACCAAAATTTTAGTTAACTCCAAATAGATAACTATTCACTTTAGAATTTTTAAATTAATGATTTAATTATATTAAGATAAAATTTTATTTTTATAAAACTATAGAAGAATTTTCATTTTAATACTTTATGGTAAAAAATATAATATGATAGGATGAATATCAATTTTGAACTAAGTATGTTATAATAATCCTAGAATGATTTTTTGAAAATTTCTCATAGAAATAATATTTTATGAATAATTGATAATATAATATTTCAAAAATAATCATTTTTCTTATAAAAATGTGTTATTATATGTATAATTGAAAATGGATTTATTATATATTTAATATAAATAAATATGATAATATTTAGATAAAAGGGATATTTTTCAGAAAGCTAATTTTATTTACATAATGTTTTTCCATTTTAAATAAATAAACTAACCCTAAAAAATAAATATTTAAATGAAATTGATATATTTTATATCTTAATGTATTAATTTATGTTCATATAATGATGATTCCTAGTCAGAGAGTTAATACGAGATCATCACATGCTTGAAAAATGTATTTTTTTTAAAACTGTTTTTCATCACGTTTTTTTGGTTTATTTTTAAATTCATTTCTACTAATTATAGGAATGAAATTTGATGAAATTTTTTACATATTTGAAATCATGTTTTTTAAATTTAGTAATAAGGGTAAAATGATAAAAATTGGTCATAGTAAAGGTTAAAACGAGTTTACCAGGCGGTTCCACTAAAGTGACGAGGGTAAAAATGAACTTAAAACTTTTAAAAATCCTATTTGTTGAATTAATTTATAACTTATATTATGAAAACATCAAAATTCACTCAATTGTTGTCCAATTTTCCAAGAGATTTACTTAACAATATTTTAAAGCACTAATAAATTACAAGAGTGCCACCCACCTCACATATAAAAGGACACATCCTCTCATCACTTATCTACATATCATGATCCATTTATATTAACCAAAAAATTCCCAAATATCTCCCTAAAATGATTATACATGAACTATAAGTTTCATTCCTTCCAAAATTCCAACCCTTGGGTCGTTAAGAGGATATCTAATGAAGCTCTTTCAAGGAAGATATAATCATCTTAACCAAACACTTTCATTTTTCTTCTTCGTTTACAAAATTCAATCATGTCACAACCATTCCAGTATAATAATTCCAATATCCACCTTATACTTAAATTTTATTATGTATATTTTTAATATTTATCCATATTCTTCTCTAAAAAATTAAAAACAAAATCCAACGCTTGTGTGTACAACAGACTACTCCCTCAAAAGATGATGTAATTTTTTCCATCCCCGCACATCATGGATGGTCATAAATGTAACACCCAAGACTTTTATTAGAAATATTTTGTTTTTAGGTTATATAAATCATTAAAGGAATATTTCACTACACACAACACTAACTTGGCTTGCTTTACACGCAACCGCGGCCTTCCTCGATAGCTTGCATCGTACGCAATACCGAGTTTCACTAAACAACGATATGCTATTGAAATATTATTAAAATTAGCTGTTATGAATAGTAATACCCACTTTTTGAAATTTTGTAAATTTTATTTTTCAAAATAAATCTCATTTTTGGATTCAGAATATCGAAATTAGCCTAGGGTGAAATATTGGTATTTTTCTGAAAACATTCAATTTTTTATGAATAGTGAAAACACTCGGTTACTATTTAAAAACTGAAAATTTATTTAAATAATTATTTATTTTAATTAAATTTATTTTAGGTCAAAATTGATACATAATATCTATATATGTTCAGTGCAATTTATTTGAGTCATTTTATAATAATTTTAGATATATAAAAAATTTATTGAACTTTTCACCGTCTTTAACCCACATCCAAGGAGAATTTTCAAATTTACAAAAAACATAATTTTACCGCTTTTGTGAATGGAATTTCTAAAATCTGAGAGACACGCTTGATTTCAGTGAGTAAAATGTGGTTCAATGGGATGAAAATAATTTTTTGTGAATAGTAACTGTTTAATTTTTTTTACCACGAATAAAAGTAAATAGGCTAATTAAGGGTAAAAATGTTACTATTATTACCCTAAAACATGTCCTAATTCTATTGGATAAGTGTCATTCGACAAATAAACATCCTTAGAAATAAAATATGACCATTTAGGCCCACTTGGATTAGATTAGGTCATTTATTATTAATTTATTTAAAGAAGGGTTAAAATAGTTAAAATCAAAGTTTAATAAGTAAATTATTTTTAATATAGGGTTATACATAAGATAAATTCTCCAATAAATATTCCATAGAAATCTAAAACGATTTCCTACATAATGTTCTTTTATTTGTAGTTTTTATACTTTAAAAAATTTACTTTATGTATGACACAATGATGGTGTAGTAATTATCTTATTAATGAAATATTGACATAATTGATGTTATAAATACACAAATAAATGTAATTTGAGACTTTTTATGAATTAAAATAATTTTATATGTTAATATGACATGTTATTGTTGATTTAATTAACTTTTTTGAAATAATAATTAGGTTTTGATTTTCTCAAAAATCAATTACCAAATAGTGTCAAAAATGACATAAAATAGTTTTTTTAAAAAATATTATATTATTAATTGTTATTATATTCTTAAAATTATACGATTCAGCCAAGATACTTATATCATGATAGGTGTATCATTAGTGTACCACATGGGGGTCTCTTGGACATATATGGTATGTTTATTAACTATATAATATAAAAATACAAAGTGACATGGTAAATGTCAATCTAATTAACTAAGAGTTAAAACTAAACGATAAGGTCAATATAATGACCTAAACTTGTCTAAATTATATTGTATGAGAGGATTTAGACCCATACCCACCTTATCTTTGAAATAAATAAATTTGGAGCTATTAAAAATCGAATATGAGTTTATAATAAAATAATAATTTTAGTTTTTCAAGAGGTTCCCCTCTCCTCCCTTATAAAAGGGAACCTCCTCCCTCTCTTCCTAACACCACTTTGAGCCTTCAAGCTCGTCCAACCTCTACCAAATTCTCTCCTCCATTCCCTATAAACATCCTAGTGGTCCTGGTCATTTTCAAAGACCAATGTTAGTTCCCTAAGAGGAGGTCTCAAAGAGGCGCTTCAAAGAAGAGGTAATATCCGTTACCGATTCTTTCAACTTTATTTCTTCTTCCACTTCTTCTTATTTTGTTGTTTCATTATGAAGTAACCAAATAAGTATAACTCATATTATGATATGTTATTATACGTATGAAACAACCCTATTTCACCACTTATCCATCCTACAGAAAACGAAATCATCGCGCGTGCGTACGTACGGAATACCGTCTCCACGCCGTGGTGTAATATATTTTCCACCACCACCTTACTTGGAAGGGTATAATGGTGTAAATAATGACCATATATTATTATTTTAAATTATTATTGATTCTGAAATAGTGTACATACAATCCAATACAATTCCATGATCATGAGAACGATATCATCGCTCGTGCGTACGTACGGAATACTGTCTCCATGATGTGATGCGACTACATGATCTTCATTGCATAATGGTTATGTAAATGAATTGAATTGACAAATATGATATATATTACAATTATACCATTATGTAAATGAGGTATCTATAACCTAAAAATAAGAATAAGAATTTATTCGACAAAACACGCATAAGAACAAAAAGTAATAAACACCCGAATAACAAGTAGTAATGAAATATTACTAATAAGAAGCTAAGAATATGACCATATATGATATCATACAAATAATTATGATTCTGGAATAAGTCAATAACATTATTTAAATCATTATACAGGAGGTTCGGACACTTACGAAGAAAATCAGACCTAAGGTAAGGAATAATCTCACAATCCCATTTTTATCCGAGATTGTTTATACTTTAGAATTTACTGGGGAATATTTATCATCCACATCCATGCTTCCTCAATATGTAATATTATTTCCATACACATAAAATTTTTTAAATCCAATTTTACCCTTTGGTGAGTTTTTAGTAAAAGATATGAAAGGAATCTTTTGTCGTTTTTCGTACGAGTTACTTTTTGACTTTTTCGGTCGAAGTACGGGAAGAATGTTTTTTTAACTTATACGACATGAATGGATTTTTAAAAAATTATTTCCAAGAATATTCCTTTACCTGTTTTCAAGTTTATTTTTAATCAACTTCTTTTAGTTTAAAATTATATGACATGTTAAGAAAGGAAAAATGTTTTTGAAGTAGAAAGGATATTTTCCCCAAGAATGGAGTTCAAGTGTTTTATCAAAATTATTTTCCATCTAATATAATATAGCGTTCTGTTTCTATCCCTATTATTACATTGATTTGATTATGTTGTGATGGAATTATTTTTATAAATTCATTTATCTTATATGAATTGTTTTATTATGTCATGAGGTTTAAGAATCCCTTTTTTATTACATGGGTTATGCAATGATGTATGGTTTATGATTTTTTGGAACACATAAGAATGGTATAATTATGAGATCGGTGGGACCTATATCTCCCTCCAATGCATTGGGTAAAGACGTATATCTCATGAGATAGACATGGCTGGAATGGCAGGTTAATCCGGTTCAGTGAAACATGACTGGAACAAGGAGTGAACTCGGTTCATAAATGGACTTTGTCCGCTAAGATAGTCTTGGATATGAGTCTTAACTATTAAGAAATGATTCTCCATGATTATGTTTGTATGTCAAAAAGTATCCTGTTTTAAGTTATGATTATTGGGATTACATTTCCCTGCTATGACTTCTCCCATGTTATGAAATTATGATCTATTTTGCAGGTTAAGATTTCCGAAAGTTATGTTCTTATGAATATTATATTTCTTTTGTTTACCCTTAATGAGCATTTGAGATCACCCTTTTGTATGTTTTATTTCCCCAGGTCAGGAAGAAGGTTATTAAGTAGGATATGCCAAAAGGGACTCTAGATGTGATGAAATAAATGGGAGGCAAGGTATATGTTTCATGAACCAGTTGTTTATGTTTCCCAGTTTCTAAAGAATATATACCTATACGGTCCTTTCATGGTTTTGTTATGTGTTGTAATAAGTGTGCTTCAATTCTGAAGTAATAACAATGTATGTAAAGTATGAGTTGTTATAGTTGGTATCAGAGGAAAGATATAGTCATCATTTGGAAACTAGGATGTGAATGCCTTAACCCTAAGGATAATTCTAAGCATAGAACACAATCTTAGTGTTTTCGAAATGGCCATGAATAACCGTTGATAAGACCTTAAATGTGAAATTTTATTCTTGATTATGTGGTTTTCCTATTATAATTAGTATTGCTCACACTATTCTTCTTGGTTTTAGTCAATGGTTGGAACCCGAAGGAACCGTGTTAATGCGGAATGTGACAGGCAATGCAATGATTGTCCCCCTGAGCAACCAAACATTATGGGAGATGGAATGAAAAATCTTGTAGCCATGCTAACACAACATTCTCAAGCTATGAATCATGCAAGACTTCTTAACGAGAAAAGGAAGGAGTACCATTCTGTTGAATCCATCATGAGGCAGCGTCCACCTTCATTCAGCGGGTCTACTGATCCATTAGTTGCTGAACAATGGATTAGTTATACTGAAAAGATATTTTCAGTTCTTCAATGTTCTGAACATGATAATGTAATCTTAGCAGTGTATCATTTGGAAGGATATGCTGATCAATAGTGGAATCTTATTAATAATACGAGGCAAAGGGATGAAATTTAGTCCATGGAATGGGACGAGTTCAAGAACATATTTTTCAATAAGTACTTCCCTCGTATTCTCTGAAAAAAGTTGGAGAAAGAGTTTCTTGAACTGAAGCAAAAGGATGATGAATCTGTTGGTACCTATGATGGAAATTTTACAAGACTTGCAAGGTATGCTTCTGGTATTATTATCCAACCTAAGAGTAAGATCGATCGATTATTTAGTGGCTTCAAACCAAGTCTTCGAAGGGCCTTAGCCATAAGGGACTTCAATAGCTATGAGGAAATCATTTGATGTGCTCTCAAAGTTGAGATGGATATTGGAGTAACCCAATAGTCATATGGGTTTGATAAGAAGAGTAAAAAAGAATTCAAAGGAAAATCTAAAGAGCACACTGAAAAGAACATGATCTTTCCCTTATGCTAAAATTGTGGAACGAAACATGGAGGGATTTCTCTTAAAGGGAAAAGTAAATGTTTCAAATGTGGAAAGGAAGGTCATCCGGCATTTGAATGCCACAAAAATGGGAAGAAGAGGTCTAATGATGCAAACAAAGGAACAGATACACATAATGTACCCACTACACTTCAATGTTTCAAGTGAAAGGAGATGGGTCATTATTCCAATCAATGCCCAAATACAAGGGTTGATGATGATGGTCGACGTCAACAAACGCTTAAGGCTAAAGACAAAGGAATGTCACATGCAATTTGTATCAGTGATGTGGAGTACGATAACGAAGTGGTGAAAGGTACACTTACCAACCACTCAAAAGTAGAAAATGTTTTATTTGATTCTGGATCCACCCTCTCTTTTATTTCTGAAGAATTTTCTAAGGGTATCGCCGTATTACCTCAACAATTAGATGTTGAGTTAGATGTGACAACCCCTAATGGCACAACAGTCACATCAAAAGTTTATAATTCTTCTCCGATTGATGTTTGTGGGAATGTTCTTCCTGCAAATCCTGTGATCCATTCTATATTAGAATTTGATGTGATTATTGTCATGGATTGTCTTTCTCTATATAGATCTCATATCAATTTCCGAAGAAGGGAAGTCACATTTCATCTTCCAGATCAATCTATGAACGTCTATCGATGCAAGGATGAACATAACCTTCCAGTGGAAATTTCTTCCATCTTATGGGTCTTGATTCCACTAAATGAGGGTTATTTATCTCAAATGGTCGGTGAGAAACTCACGATTAAGAATATTCCCATTGTACATGAGTTTGACGATGTATTTCCGGAGGAATTGATGGGTCTTCCACCAAATCGTGAAGTTGAGTTTTCAATAGAACTCGTACCGGGTGCTTTGCCTATTTCAAAGACACCTTATATAATGGACCCAATTGAGTTGCAGGAATTGATGAAACAACTCCAAGAGAATCTTGATAAGGGATTCATACGCCCTTGTGCGTCACCTTGGGGAGCACCTGTTCTGTTTGTTAAGAAGTAAGATGGATCAATGAGACTCTACATTGATTATCGGAAACTTAACAAAATCACTATCAAGAACAACTATCATCTCCCTCGAATTGATGACTTATTTGACCAACTATGAGGAGCTCAATACTTTTCCAAGATAGATCGTCGTTCAGGGTATCATCAATTAAGGGACAAAAGGGAGGATACACCAAAGACGACTTTCCGTACAAGGTATGGAGACTATGAATTTATAGTGATTACATTTGGTCTTACTAATTCCCCTGCTATCTTCATGGACTTATTGAATAGAGTCTTTAGAGACTATCTTGATCAATTTGTGTTAGTCTTTATAGATGATATTCTTGTCTATTCAAAGAGCAAGGAATAACATGAAGATCACATGTGAATTATATTGAAGACCCTAAGAAATGAGATGATTTATTCCAAATTTACCAAGTGTGAATTTTGGCTTCAAAAAGTTTCATTTTTGGGTCACATAATCTCAAAAGAGGGGATATCTGTGGATCCATCAAAGACAGAGGTTATCGAGAGATGGTCGAGACCAACAACAATAACTGAGATACAAAGTTTTCTTGGTTTGGCTGGATATTATCGATGTTTTGTGAAATATGTTTCACAATTATCTAATCCACTCACCAGGTTGACTTGGAAAGGAGTTATGTTTGTTTGGATGGAGGAATGTGAAGAGAATTTCAAGGTGTTGAAATGAAGGTTATCCAGTGCACCTGTACTCACACTGCCTTGTAGTGGAGAAAGGTTTGTGATCTACAGTGATGCATCCAAGAAGGGTATAGGGTGTGTTATTATGAAAAATGATAAGCTGATAGCTTATTCCTCACGACAGTTGAAAATCCATGAGAAAAATTACCCAACTCATGATTTGGAGTTAGCTGTGGTAATATTTTCATTAAAGATTTGGAGGAATTATCTTTATGGAGAAAGGTGTGATATTTATACTGATCATAAAAGTTTAAAGTATATTTTCACACAAAATGAGCTGAATATGCGCCAAAGATGATGGTTGGAGCAGATTAAGGATTATGACTTCTCAATTCATTACCACCCTTGGAATGAAAACAAGGTGGAAGATGCATTAAGTCGACAAGACCATGCTAGCATATCCATAATGAGGATCACAAAAGATCCAATATTTGTGGATTTACAAAGGATGGATCTTGGAATTATAATGGAAGGGGGAAATCATATCTTTCTCAAATTAATGTTCAACCATATATACATGTGAAGATTAAAGACGCACAGAAAGAAGATGTAGAGTTACAAAAGAAGGTGAGAAATATTCCTGAATTCAACCTTGATTGTGATGGGGTAATAATATTCAGGAATCGAGTTTGTGTACCTACCATCCCAGAATTAAAGAAGGATCTACTGGATGAGGCTCATAGTTCTTCATTATCTATTCATCCTGGAAGCACAAAGATGTATAGGGACCTGAAAGTGTACTTCTAGTGGGATGGAATGAAAAGAGATGTTGCTGAATATGTCTCTTGATGCTTGGTTTGTCAGCAAGTTAAAGCTGAGAGACAGAAGTCTAAGGGGATGTTACAACCATTACCCATACCCGAATGGAAATGGGAAAACATCACTACGGACATTGTCACTGTACTTCCTAAAAAATCCAAAGGCAATAATGCTATCTGGGTCATAGCGGATCTACTTACAAAGTCTGCACACTACATTGCTATTAGAGAGGATTTCTCTCTAGATAATCTTGCCCTGATATATGTAAAGGAAGTGGTAATATTGCATGGTGTACCACTTTCTATTATATCTGATCAGGATCTGAGATTTACCTCGAAGTTATGGCGAAGTCTTCAGCATACTCTGGATACAGAGTTGAGTTTCAGCACTGCTTATCATCCTCAGACAGACATTTAGTCTGAGAAAACAATTCAAACTCTAGAAGATATGTTATGAGCTTGCTCTATGGATTTCAAAGGTGGTTGGGATCAACACCTACCTTTGGTGGAATTTTCTTATAATAATAGCTTTCACTATAGTATTCAGATGGCTCCTTATGAATCTCTCTATGGAAAGAAAAACAGGACTCCAACTTGCTGGGATGAAGTTTGGGAAAGAAATCTATTAGGACCTGATCTTGATGATGAGATGTCAGAAAAGCTCAGATCTATTCAACAACACATAAGATCAGCTTAGAGTCGACAAAAAAGTTATGCCGAAAACTGAAGAAAATACATAGAGTTTGAAGTGGGTGATAATGTGTTCTTACGAATATCTCCTTGGAAGAGAGTAATGAGATTTGGAAAGAAGGGAAAGCTAATCCCTAGGTATATCGGTCCTTTCGAAATACTGGATCGTTTTGGGAAGGTTTCTTACCAATTGGAGCTTCAACCAAATCTCTCTCAAGTTCACGATGTGTTCCATGTATCTCTCCTGAGAAAGTACATACCTGATCCTTCACATGTACTCAGCTCATAAGTTGTACCGCTGGAGCAAGATCTTTCTTATGAAGAACAGCTGATAGAGATTCTGGATCGTAGCAAAAAATTCCTACGGAACAAGACCACTCGCTTGGTGAATGTTTTATGTAGGAACCACCAATTAGAAGAAGCTAAATAGGACATTGAGGATATTATGAGGGAGAGGTATCGTCATCTTTTGGTTACAAAGTGACGAATTTCAAGGGAGGAATTCATTTTAAGGGGGGTAGAATGTAACACCCGAGACTTTTATGAGAAATATTTTGTTTCTATGTTATATAAATCATCAAAGGAATATATAACTACACACAACACTAGCTTGGCTTGCTTTACATACAACCGCGACCTTCCTCAATTGCTTGCATCATACGCAATACCTAGTTTCACTAAACAACGATATGCTATTAAAATATTATTAAAACTAGCCATTATGAATAGTAATACCCACTTTTTGAAATTTTTGAAATTTTATTTTTCAAAATGAACTTCATTTTTGGATTCGGAATATCGAAATTAGCCTACGGTGAAATTTTGGTATTTTTCTGAAAACATTCAATTTTTGATGAATAGTGAAAAAACTGGGTTACTATTTAAAAACCGAAATTTTATTTAAATAATTATTTATTTTAATTAAATTTATTTTAGGTCAACATTGATACATAATACCTATATATTTTCAATTCAATTCATTGGAGTCATTTTATAAAAAATTTAGAAATATAAAAATTTTATAGAACTTTTCACCGTCTTTTACCCACCTCCTAGGAGAATTTGCAAATTTACATAAAACATAATTTTACCGCCTTTGTGAATGGAATTTTCAAAATCAGAGAGACAAGATTGATTTCAGTAAGAAAAATGTGGTTCAATGAGGTGAAAATAATTTTTGGTGAATAGTATCTTTTTACTTTTTTTACCACGGTTAAAAGTAAATAGGGTAATAAAGGGTAAAAATGTTATTATTATTACCCTAACACATGTCCTAATTCTATTGGATAAGTCTAATTAAAACAAAAACAACCTTAGGAATTAAATATGACCATTTAGGCCCACTTGGATTAGATTAGGAAATTTATTATTAATTTATTTAAAGAAGGGTTAAAATAGTTAAAATCAAAGTTTAATAAGTAAATCATTTTTAATATAGGGTTATACATAAGATAAATTCAACTATAAATATTAAATATTAATATAAAAATATTTCATAAATATTTTTATTTTATTTTTAATTTTTAGACTTCATATAATTTACTTTATTTATGACACAATGACGATACATTAATTATCTTATTAATGAAATATTGACATAATTGATGTTATAAATACCAAAATAAATGTAATTTAAGACTTTATATGAATTCAAATAATTTTCTATGTTAATAGGATATGTTATTGTTGATTTAATTAACTTTGGCCGATCTAATCATTCTGGTAAGATTTTCATAAAAATAAATTACCAAATACTGTGAAAATTGTCATAAAATAGTTTTTTTTAAAAAATATTATATTATTAATTGTTATTATATTACTAAAAATCTATGTTTCAGCAAAGATACTTATATAACGGTAGGTGTATCATTAATGGACCTCTTGGGGGTCGCTTGGATATATGTGGTAAGTTAATTAACTATATAATATAAAAATACAAAGTGACATGGTAAATGTCAATCTAATTAACTAAGAGTTAAAACTAAAAGATAAGGTTAATATAATGACCTAGACTTGTCTAAATTCCATTGTATGAGACTCTTTAGACACATACCCAACTTAGCTTTGAAATAAATCAATTTGGAGCTATTAAAAACTGAATATGAGTTTATAAAAAAATAATATGTTTAGTTTTTCCAATGGTGCCCCTCTCCTCCCTTATAAAAGGGCACCTCCTCGCTCTCTTCCTCACACCAAAATGACCCTTAATGCTCAGACAACCCCTGCCGAATTTTTTTCTCCACTTCCCTAGACACATCCTAGAGGTCCTGGTATTATTCAAAGACCAATTTTAGTTTCCTAAGAGGAGGTCTCAAAGAGGCGCTTCAAAGAAGAGGTAATGTCCGTTACAGATTCTTTCAACTTTATTTCTTCTTCCACTTATTCTTATTTAGTTGTTTCATTATGAAGTAATAACATCTGTATCACTCATATACTGATATGTTATTATAGTTATGAAACAACCCTATTTCACCATCTATACATCCTACGGAAAACGAAATCACCGCACGTGCGTACGTACGGAATACCGTCTCCACGCCATGGTGTAATCTATTTTCCACCACCACCTTACTTGGATGGGTATAATGGTGTAAATAATGACTATATATGATTATTTTAAATTTATATTGATTCTTAAATAGTGTACATACACTACAATACAATTCCACGATCATGGGAACGATATCATCGCTCGTGCGTACGTACGGAATACCATCTCCACGATGTGATGCGACTACATGATCTTCATTGCATAATGATTATATAAATGAATTGAATGAATAAATATGATATATATTACACTAATACCATTATTTAAATGAGGTATCTATAACCTAAAAAGAATAATTAGAATTTATTCGACAAAACACGCATAAGAAAAAAAAGTAATAAACACCTGAATAACAAGTTGTAATGGAATATTACTAATAAGAAGCTAAGAATATGACCATAAATGATATCATAAAATTAAATATGATTTTGTAATAAGTCAATAACATTATTTAAATCATTATACAGGAGGTTCAAACACTTACAAATCAAATCAGACCTAAGTAAAGGAAAATCTCACAATCTCATTTTTATCCGAGATTGTTTATACTTCAGAATTTAATGGGGAATATTTGTCATCCAAATCCATGTTTCCTCAATATGTAATATTATTTGTATACACATACAATTGTTTAAATCTAATTTTACCCTTCGGTGAGTTTTTAGAAAAAGATATGAAAGGAATCTTTTGTCTTTTTTCGTACGAGGTACTTTTTGACTATTCCGGCTAAAGTACGGGAAGAATGTTTTTTTATCTTATACGGCATGAATGGATTTTTGAAACATTATTTCCAAGAAGCATCCTTTACAATTTTCAAGTTTATTTTTAATCAACTTATTTTTGTTAAAAATTATATGACATGTTAAGAAAGGAAAAAAATTTTTGAAGTAGAAAGGATATTTTCCTCAAGAATGGAGTTCAAGTGTTTTATCAAAATTATTTTCCATCTAAGATAATATAGAGTTCTGTTTATATCCCTATTATTACATTTATTTTATTATGTTGTGATGGAATTATTTTTATGAATTCAATTATCTTATATTAATTGTTTTATTATGTCACGATGTTTAAGAATCCCATTTTTATTACATGGGTTATGCAATGATGTATGGTTTATGATTTTGTGGCACACATAATAATGGTATCATTATGAGATGAGTGGGACCTATATCTACCTCCAATGAATTGGGTAAAGATTTATATCTCATGAGATAGACATGGCTTGAATGTTAGCTTAATCTGGTTCAGTGAAACAGGACTGAAACGAGGAGTGAACTCAGTTCAGAAATGGACTTTGTCCGCTAAGATAGACTTGGCTAGGAGTCTTGACTACAAATAAGTGATTGTATATGATTATGTGTGTATTCCAGAAAGTTTTATGTTTTAATTTATGATTATTGGGATTACATTTCACTAATATGATTTTTCCCATGTTATGAAATTATGATCTCTTTTGCAGGTTAAGATTTCCAAAAGTTATGTTCTTATGAATATGATATTTCTTTTGTTTACCCTTACTGAGAATTTGGGTGCACCCTTTTGTTTGTTTTCATTCCCAAGGTCAAGAAGAAGGTTATTAAGTAGGATATTCCAAGAGGGACTCTAGATGTGATGAAATAAATGGGAGGCAAAGTAGATGTTTTATGAACCAGTTGTTTATGTTTCCCAGTTTCTAAAGACTCTATACCTATACGGTCATTTCCTGGTTTTGTTATATGTTGTAATAAGTGTGCTTCAATTCTGAAGTAATAAAAATGTATGTAAATTATGGGTCGTTATAATAATGAATATATGTTATATAATTAAATAATTATTATTCAATTAATTTAATGTATCATACTATTTTTTAACCTTCCTACTATTAAAAAATGATAACATCCCTTGTGTTTACGTGTGAACTACCACCTCCATGAAGCAATGTGATTCATTTATCATGTCAACACTTTAAGGATGATTATAAATATGTATATAATGAATATATAAAATTATTATTTTGTGATTAAAATTCCTAATATGATATAAAAATGATCAATATATAAGGACTGTAACTTTCAAATTAAAACATAAATGAAAAATGATGTTTTTAACACCGAAAATAATGATTTCAAGGAAAGATAATTAAAAAATGTGTGTTAAGATATTATAAGTGGATCATATATGATAATATATATATATATGGGTCTCGTAAGTGACTATAATTAAACTAAATTTATTATACAAGAGTTTAAATCATGTTTAACTAAGGGGAGGTGTGAGTTAAGTGATTTCATCTCAATTTCCAGTCCATTATAACATATTTTATATTATGAACAAATTTTATTATATATGGTATATATATCCAATTAATGTATTTAAATTGAATATATTTTTATTAATTAAAATTAATGGTTATATTCATGTTTACTTATTCAATGGGTTACAAATTAAACGATTCTAATGAAGTATGAATTTATTTTACATTATCATTTATTAAGATTGATATTATTTTTGTTGAAGGAATATTATAATACTTCTTTCATAAAATATAAATATTATATTATCAAATAGATATTAAATTATTTTTCATGATTTATTCCAAACTTCTCTCTCTTTTTAACTTTAATATAGTAAATAAATAATTAAAAAAAATTATATCTTACTTCACTTTTTTATCAGGTATATATTCCTGCATTGTCGATATTTTTCAATGTTGTTTTAAAAAATAAATTTTTATTTACAAAAATGATTTATTAAGGAAGTTTTTTATTATCCTTGAATTTTTATATGGGTTTAAAGTAATATCTATTAATTTTCCGAAACATCAATTTTTGACTTTCTTTTAAAAATGTCAAGAAGAATGTTTCTTTCTAACATTTAGGAAGTTGACATATTTTTCAACTACCATAAATATTTTACACTCTTCAATTTATTCTATAATATATAAATGGTATAAAAATAAAACATATTTAAAGGAAACTTATATTAATTTTTTTACATTTTCTTATATTCATTAAAATACTGTATTTCAACTCAAAAACAATATTTTTCTGATGAATTGATGGTCATATTTTATATCTAATTGATTTTATAGTAATTAAATTTCTCTTGAATCTTTCAATTTCATATGATCATCATTCATTGATCATTAAATTTCTCTTCCATATACATATTATCTGTATCATAGATTTGATTTTTGGCTAAACTATATAATATTTCTATATATAGTCTTTTACTATGAAATTAATTTGATTGAATATGGAAATATTGATATTTTGTATTAAATACTCAATATGAATAATTTATTATAAAGAGTACTTTTTTAGAATTAAATTTATCATTAAATATACAACTAATACATTGGACATGAAACTATGGGTGACACCTTGAATTACGTAGCCCTTCTATGCATCAATAGGTATTAGGGAAAAAACCTATTGGTTGTGATAATTAAACAGGTTTTTGTGTATAGAGACCCATATTTAAAAATATATTTGAATAAGGACCTGATTCGGGTGCCCAAAATATGTATTTACTTCTTTTAGAATTTAGTTATTATTATCCTTGATATGATTACTTTCATATTATCCATGGATACATTTCATGTCCATGATATTAATTTAATTCCATGTGTTTTTATTCATGTAACTATTTATATTGATTATGACTTGTTTACTATGGATAGGTTCTTCTATACACAACCCTTATCTTTATTTTTATCTCACCCATATTTTGATTTATTTTCCCCATTATATGAAGGAGCCTTTGAATGAGTACAATTGCATATATTATTTACATTCACTATGATTTATATATTATTTAAAATATGAAATGAGAATTATGTTCATTTCGGGTTGTTAAAGATTTATAAATAGATTAATCCTTGATGATTCGATCCCTTATATGTTATTCCAATATGATAAAGTGGTCACTAACTCAGGGTTACTGGTGTCGGGTTGTTACAAATGGAATTTGGGTACGTTTAGTAGAAAACATAGGAACTATATTTTGAAAAAGATCGATTAGAGAAAAAAAACCTATGATAAGATCTGATGATAAATATATATAGGATAACATCAAAATATTTGTAAAAGTAGAGATTATTTTGTTTTACCTAAAACTACTTCCTTTTCTAGAAACTAGTAAGCAGCTAAAATTATGGTATTGATTCACCTAGTAGTAAGAAAATGAATGAGAATTGATTGGGTATTAACTTGATCATCACTAAAGACCGATGAGTATTCCTAGTAATTAAAACCAGGATATAAACTCTTATGGAATATTCTATATCTGATTCACTTTCTCTTTATGAACCATTAAGAAATATTTAAAAATATTTTTATGATTTAAGGATGTTCCCAAAGAAACCCTGTTTATGATTCTAAGATAATCTACAAACAAATTTTCAATTTATGTTATAATATATTTAGAATTATATAATTGGATTTTAAATGAACAATGTTATGATCTAATTTTTTATATTTCATTGTTTAAAAATGATGCACATAATAGTGAATTATATCAATACTCATGTCTAATGCAGAGATTTCCCTATTGAGTAAGCGAATATAACAAGTGTTGGTGTTGTTATGATCAAGACATATTAGGGGAGATAACCTAGGTTATAACCAAGAAAATATGGAGAAATATGATGCTCTACAACATGATAAACCTATATTGGATCGTTTCATGTGATATAAGACTCCAAATTATAGTTGAACTCTAAATCATTGGCAACTAAACAATGAATTAAGTCATTTAAAAAGATATTTATAGATTTACGATGAAATTAAAGGAAATGGTTTTAATTTAAGTGTATAGAATAAAATGAAATTACTTTTAGTGATGGTCATAATTCTAGAATACTCGAGAGGAAGAAGAAATAGTAAACATGGAATGGAGATCCTTTAATGTAACATTTTATATATATATTTCCCTCATGAGAAATGAAATTAAATACAGATAATTTTCCTTAGATGAAATAAAATATAATTGGAAGTTGCTTCAATGTATGAGTCTATATTTATAATATTATCTAGGTATTCAAATGATTTGAAATGTAATAAAAAAATCAATATTGACCATTTATTTGAAGGGTTTATTCCAAACCTCTAAAGAGAACTAGTTTCTACGACTTTTTCATCATATTATTAAATAGTATTATGTAACATTGAAATGGAGAAAGAATTTTATAGATCCTATATATTCAAGGGAAGTTAGGAGAATAATAGGTCGAATGATAACCAAGAAAAAGGGAACATATCAACTAAGAATAATGGAATGATAGAATTTTCATAACATGAAAATTGTGGAAAGAAATATCCTGGAAAATGATTGAAGGGTAAGGGAGTCTATTAGAAGTGTGAAGATATGGGTCATCTGGATAATTAATGAAAATAAAATTAAGAAACAACTACTATATAGTGATTTAAATATAGAGAAATTGGGAGTTATTTAAACCAATACCCCATATATCAAGGTAATTCACTATAAATAAGGCCTAGTGGAGAATGATGAGTTTATGAGATCACTACATTTGAGATTAAAGTTCTTAAAGATATGGTGGAATGTAATTTAATTATATCCTCAAATTTATGCAGTACTTCATATTATTCTGGATATTTTTAGACTTTTATATCTTTATTTTTTCTGATAAAATTATATATTACTCTAGCACCTTCTGAATAGAGTTGTAAGTCCTAACTCCTAGTAAATATCTCACCACAACATGATATTTCAGTCAATTCACATTATTATATATAGGGGTACCCTATTTATAGACTTTATTATTGTACCTATGTTGAATTTTATATAATCCTTGATATGGAATAGATTTTAAAATATAATTTAAAAATGTATTTCGAAGAGAAAGAAATTATGATTCGAGATGAAAAAGTGGAATTACTTATATTTAGAGGGTAGACATCATCATTTGAATCATATCTAGATCCACTTATAGTAGCTATGTTATTGAAATTGTTGGGTTATAAAATAATGTGACATATATACATGGGAAATAAAATATTTAAATTGAGTATGTATTTACTATATTGTAATTAATTGATATATATCCTAAGGAATTACATAGACATCCACAAGAATGTGAATTTATGTTTTCCATTGGTTTAATACATAATGTTATACCTATATTAAATACTCCCTATATAATTAATATTGTGGAATTAGTGTATTTGAGAAAATAACTATAATATTTTAGAGATAATGGATTTATGTGCCCAAATGTTTCACCTTTGGTAGCCACTATTCTTTTTGTTAGTAATAAAGATTTATATATGATGTTCTAAGTTGGTTATAGAAAAATAAATACAATTAATATAAACAAAATTATCCACTTCCTCACCATGATGACTTGTTCAATCAACTTTATAGAGCATAATATTTTTAAGTGATTGACCTACATTTTCGGTATCATCAGTTGTGAGTAAGAATTCAAGATATTCCAAATAACCAATTTCATATGAGGTATGGGAATTATGTGTTTACATTAATTCCATTTGGATTATCTAATGAACCCACTATTTTTATGGATCTAATGAATGTAGTATTCAAGGAATATCTTAATAATTTTTATTGTGATATTTATAATGAACATCTTGTTATACTCTAAATTATATGATTATCTTGAGAATAAATTGTAGATATTTATTGAGACTCTTAGAGGAAAATATTGTTTGGTAAATTTATCAAGTATTTAGTCTAGATTTATAAATTTTATTTTCTTTGGCATATTTTCTCCATGGACGGAATATCAATTGATATTATGAATAAAAATGAATTGAAATAATGAAATAAACCAAACAATTCAAAATGGGTAATAGTTTCCTTGGATTTTTGGCTTCTGCTATCGATTTGTTGAAACATTTTACTAATTGGATAACTAGTTACCCAATATTACATGGAAAGTGTTTAAGTTCATATGGAGAAAGGAATGTGATTAATGTTTTGGAGAGTTGAATAAGATATTTTTCAATGTGCATATTTGACACTACCCATGGGAAAGGATGGATTTGTGAAATATAGTGATGTATTATGAAAGGGACTTGTTTTCCCCTTAGGCAGAATGATAAAGTTATGACATATGAATCAATAAACATAAATAATAGTGAATAGAAAAATCCATCCCATGATATTAGGTTGGTGGTGGTAATTTTTTATTTGAAGATCTAGGGAAATAATCTTTATAGGGGAATATTTTTTGTATATAAATATCATAAGATTATGCAATAAGTGATTTTATAGAAAATACCTCAACACAAGGAAAAGGAAATGACTCAAGCTAATAAAATATTATGATTTCTAAATAAACTACCACCCATGGAAGTTAAGTAAGTTTGTATACACACTGAGTTGGAAATATCAATTGGTCCTAACCAAAATAAGGATTTATATGGATCTAGTGACCGTATATTTAATAAAGATGGATATGGGAATTATTAAACAATTCGAAACATCACTCATTTTTAAAATTATTTCCAAAATATACTTATTGGTAAAGATAAAAATTTCTCTTCCTAATGATGGTAATATTCAAAATTAAATTAAATCCATGAATTATGGTAAATAAATTTTTTTAGGAATATTGTGTTATGAAATGTTGAAAGTGGCTATGTGGTCCATCCATAACTGAGCTGAAATTGGAATTATTAGATAATTATCAAAGCTTTAATTTCTCTATACACAATAGTAGCTTCAATATGTGTAGTGATTTGAAGGAACAATTTTGGTGGGTTAATATGAATCTACATATAACTAACTTTTCATTAGGATACGTTATTTGTCGATATGTGAAGGCTGAGAGAAAAAAAACCCATTGGAGTCATTCAACCTCCAAATATTACTATTTAGTAATGCGATGAAATTACAATGGACTTTTTTTTACTCCATTACCAAATTATCCTAGAAATAATTATGTCATATGGTTTATTGTTGATCTCCTTACCAAATAAGAAAATTTCCTCTCTATAAGAGAGTAGTTACCTCTTGAGCACCACGCATGGATCTATATTGATGAAGTTGTAATACTTCATGGTGAAGCTATTGCAAATGTGTCTGATTGTGATCCATGACTTACATCAAAATTCTAGAAAAGTCTATATAAGACGCATTATATTGAGCTTCATGTGATCATAGACCATAATCCTCAAATTTATGGACTATCAAAAAGTATAATTCAAACATTAGAAGACATGTTAAGGTCATTTACACTTGAATATATTGGTATGTGAGATACATATTTACCTTTGGCGATGTTTTCCAATAATAATATATTCCATTCAAGTATTTAAATGACTCTGTATGAGTAATTATATGGTAGGAGATTACATACTCCAAATTTTTAAAATGAGGTTGGTGAAAATAAGATTTTATGCCTAGAAATTTTTGAGGAGACAATAATGAAGGTAAAGACTATTAATACCCATATTAATTCATCTCAATGTAGGAAAAAGATTTCTTCCTATAATCAAAGAAGAAATTTGAAATTTCAAGTTAGTGATCATGTTTTCATGAATGTATCTCCATGCAAGTGTGTTATAAGCATTAGTAAGAATGGGAAAATGAGTCCATGATACATTAGAAATTTAAAAATTATAAAAACAAATGGAGATTTCGAATACTATTTGGAAATGATACTAAGCCTCTATAAAGTACTTGATGTATTCCATATCCATTGTTAGGAACATATATTCCAAAACAAATGAATGTGGTAACATATGTATAATTATAATTAAAACCTGATCTATCTTCGTAATAAGAGCCAATCTAAATCATTGACACTAGAGAATATGTGTTGTATAATTTTATGACTTTATTGGAAAATCTAATTTTGTGTAATAATAAAATATAGGAATCAATGAGCAAGCCATGGGATGTATGATGAAGTACCACCCCCATATGTATAGAAAGTAATATCTATGAAAATTTCAAGGAAGAAATTATTGAATGAAATAAGAATGAAACACTTGAGATTCAGTTATATTATGTTATAATTTTATTTTCCTAAAACTATAGATTAATTCAAGTTTTAATATTTCTAGTTGAAAAACTCCAATTTTATATGGTGAATATATTTTTTTAACTTACGATGTCAAAATAAGCCTAAAATGAATTTCTAAAAATAATCATACCAATAATATTTTAAGACAAATTTAATTTTTTATTTAACTAATACACATTTTATTTAAAATAAAATGTAACAATATGTATAAATAACCATTTATTGGATGTCAATTTTATTCAAATAAAAATAAGATCATTTGAGAGTAAAAAGTGATATTTTTCAGAAAACTCTTTTCTTGTGCATAATGTGATTCCATTTTCATTAATTAAAATGACCTATAATAATGAGTTAATTAAATTAAAATAATTGATCATAGATCAAAATATATTTATTTAAATTATTATAGTGATTATTACCAGTCAAATATTTAATTTTTGTTCAGCATATGCTTGAAAGATAAATTTTCATGAAAAAACATTTTTTGTCACATTTTGAGGGATTATTGCTAAATTAATATCAACCACTTTTAGGAATATAATTTGATAAAATAGTTTCAGTATTTGAAATCATAATTTAATAAAAATAAACGAGGTAACTATCATTTTTGGTCATTATGAATTGTAAAAATGGAAAAAAATTATTAGAGGGTTAAGTTTAAAACAGGTTCACCTGAAAGTTAAGCTAAATTGTCATGGGATAAAATAGAATTAAAACTTATATAAATTATATTTTATTTATTTTTTTACAAAATTTATTTTTTAAAATTCTATATAGAGTAAATTTCGATATATGTTTCCAATAAAATGACTTAATTATATTTTAAAACATTGAAAGATTTCAAGTGTTCCACTGACATCACTTTTAAAAGGGAAATTAATCCCCTCATTTATTCACACCGATTAATACATTTTTTTAAATAATACCCAACAAAAATTTCCCCCAAAAATACTTATATATATATATATATATTATATTTTTTTGTCG